>OX365948.1:22864600-32864600 GCA_947247005.1 Spisula solida
TACGATGGCGTACGCCCCCCCCCCCTAATTTTCGACTATTTCTCTCCTGGTAGGTGTGCAGCTAACATCGAACATTTAAGACACTACCCTCACAGGTACCAATTCACACCTTGGTCGAGTGGAGCATGTGGGTTATTCTTGTTCAGAGAAATTAAGCAGTGGCACAGACGGGGATCGAACCCGGGACCTCTCGATCCTGAAGCACGCGCCCTACCTCTTGGCCACGGCTCCCCTAAGCCTATAAGTAAAAGTGAATGGAGTTGCATGTGAATACTAGTATGTCAAATACTCCAAGTCTGATTATCTGGATCAGTTGAATTTGTTCACTGGTTATGATGATATTGCATGAGTGTTAATTCATTACTGAACTTAAAAAATTACCAAAATTATTTTGTTTAACTACGAGTTTCATGAATTCAAAGATCAATCAACACTATTTTTATCACTTACCCATCCTCATTTAGACACATGAGATCATTTAAGGCATTCAGAATCTCATGCTTGACTTGGCTTTTATGTAGGGTTAACGCTAATGCTTTTTAGGGCTATAACATCAGCACCCAATTGGGTGCTGACAGTTTACCAGTACCAGGGCTCCCTCCCTCGGATACACACACATTATTATTTTTTTATTTGAACCAATTTGTACTAGCACCATTGGCTAATGTGTCAGTCAGATGAGACATCGTTCTCGGAATGGGAGTTCAACTCTGCGGTAAAAATGAACCAGGCCGATTTATAAATTTAAGTAGTACTACCTATTAATAAGGCCGTCCTTAAAAAAATGTTTGCTTGCGGAAACACGACCCAAGATTTTAAGGTGGGTAGGTAGGTCGAATTTATTTTGGTATAGAAATTGTTCTTGTGAACAAAGGTAAAATACCTAATATCTCACTGCATCAACTACTAGTATCATTAAGTAGAATAATTAATTCCTGACAAAACTGCAATGCATGCTACTTATCTATGCTGTACATTCTCGGTTGCTGAGCAATTCTAGAACACCACTAAAAATCTACCACCAATCCACTTGATAATGTTGCCGTGGTAACACAAACAAGCTAACATTTCTAAGTTGAAGTTGTCCATAAAAACAACAGATTGTAACTTTCAGTAAAGTTTATTTGAAGAAAATCTGAATTATATGATGAAAATAACAAGGATTTGAATTTTGTGTTCATGCATTTTAACAAAAAATGACGAAATCTACATTGGAGTCAATGGGAACAATATGTTGTGTTGTAATACTTTCAGTTTTAAAAACTTGCCATTTGACAACCTGACATCATAATAACAAATGAACTAGACTTTAATGAAGTACAATCATGCCTTTACAATTCTGTATGATAGATCAACAATTTTCTAAAAGTTTGTGACCATGGCAACCAGCCTCATTCAGTAAGTCGTGAATTTTCATTGACATTCTAAAATTGCCTAGCAACCAGAAATGTAATACATTCAAATTATTTTATCACAACAATCAAATCATAATTAGATTATTCTAGCAAATGGTATCTCATTCTAACTTCGATTACTTATAATCCCGTTATGCAAATTTATATACAGAAAAACTGTCAACTTTTCAATGAAATTTGTACTTTGTGGACTTTGGCATCTGACTGTATATTTTAGACTATATCCTATATTCGTGCTAATGTACCATACCACACAGAGTCCACAACTCCTCCAAATGTGGAGAAAAATATTCCTTTTCTGGTTTTCATGGATGAGTGTGACTAAATCGTCAATTATATTGTTCTTTATAGCCTGAATAAAAGCATACAATATATAATATGCTATTTTTGACTCATATTTATCACTTATAAAATGATGTAATTTGGTTGTGTCATGATTATTTTAAATCGTCGTGTCACAAGTTAATCAGAAATCACGGGGGATTAACGTTGTCGGTCCGTCCATCAGTAACTGTTGGCCTGTTGGTTTCTTGACGATAACTTTAGTTAGGAATGAGATATCGTGATGAAACTTGCTGGATTGGTGGCTTATGTGAATACGCGTCTTGAGTTTGAAAGTGGGACAGATAGGGTCAAGGTCACTGTTACTAAAAATAGAAAACTTGGTTTCAGGAACAAAGTGGTTCTTTGGGTGTATTAATAATTATTGTCGCAGTGTGGCAATTCTAGTTTTAGACCGAAAATACAAAAAGCAGGAATTACTTAAAAAGGGCTCTTTTCGGAATTCGGCTCTTTTAAGCTCATCTGTCACATAGGGACAAGGTGAGCTTTCGGGTTCGGCCATTGTCCGTCATCCATGTGTGCGTTAGTCCCTCAACAATTCTTTAACGACTTCAACTACTAGGTCAATTTCAACTAAACTTCACAGGAACAGTCCTTTCTAAATATAGCTACAATAATTGTAATCTATTGATAACTCTATTGAAAACTTTTACATAGTGACAGGGTAAGCTTTTGTGATCACTCTTCGTCCGTTGTCCCTCCGTCAATTCATTCAAATGACTTCCTATATTAACCACTTCACAGTTCATGTTCCTTGGATGGTCCTTTCTGAAAATAGCTAAACTAATTGAAAGATATAAACAACTCTGGTTGTCATGGCAACCGAAAGGAAAACCTCTAAAAATGCGGGTCGGATGTCATTTAAAATTGGTAACAATGCTCTTTGATGGTTCATTCGAAAAATAGCTGAATAATGCAGAACTAGGGTTACCATAGTAATCTAAATCAAGGTCCAGTTTGATTATGGTTCTATCATATGGTTCTACTAGAACGGTGGACACAGTTGAGTTGAGTGTTTTAGGAATGCCTGAAAATAGGAAATTTAGAGCCACTTGAAAGCCTGCTAGTGTATAGCTCAGCACTTCTTTAGTGTTTTAGGTGCCTTGGTTTATATTATTGTTTGTAAGAATTTATGCAGTAGTTCGCATTATATATTGAAACAACGAGACAGTCATGAAATCCGAAACATCGATCTAAAAATGAAATACATTAAATATAACTTTTGACACGTTCAATGGTAGATAAATTGATTGTTTAGTGTAGTAAAACACATGTAGACCAGATTGCAACCGTTTCCCGGCCCGATGATGCGTTAAATAGTGGATTCATGTAGGGGCCGGAAAAAGCGTTTCCAACCTGTCTCTTACATATAGTAATGACGGGATGATGGGGAATTTCAAAACTCTGTATTGTGTGATATAATTTCTTAGGCCTGTACCGACATGGGTTCACAGACTGTATTGTTCATGTAGAACTTTTGTCATTTGTCGTTTTATATCAGGGACTGGACCATTATTATTGGAAACAATATCTTTTTTAAGACTGCAGAATAGGAACAGAACAGAACACTTTATTCAGACTTCAGCTATGCAGCTAATCATCATCATATATGTAAGGTATACGCAATTAAACATGGCAAGGAAAATGAATTTTATTGCAGCTCGTAGGAAAGTAATATCAAAATGCAACGTAATTGTCCTAATAACAGCTTTATTGCCCTTTTCACATAATATATACTTTACGAATAAAGCAAATGGAAAGTCATCAAGGAAAATGAAGGTCTCTAGAAACACGATGAGAGGGTGTCGCTTGGCAATATACAAATAACGGCTGTCAGTGTTGCTAAGCAATGCGTCGTACTGTAAAAGTGTAGGTGACATCACAGTAAAAGTCTGGGCAGCAATTGTACTTGAGCTGATTTCGTGTAGCGTTGATCGTCTCTATTTCCCATTCTGACGTAGATACAAGTCGGGAAATAGAATCTCTACCAGAACTTAAAACGGACGGACGGAAGTCAAGTTCCACGCAAGAATACGTCCAAGACAGGAATTTCATATTACAGTCAACTCTGTTGTTCGAGTAGAGCTCGCTTTCCTTAAATGCGCATTTTGTCTTGAGATGTACGGGTGGAACGTATTTTATTGCTCCTTTACTGTCAACAATGGCATTTATACCTTGATCCGCAAACCCGGGATACATCGGTTCAATACTAAAACATACAACAAAGCTGGATTTAGAACAAAATTAATGAGATCTATACGTAGGCATAATATCATACAGTTAAATAAATTCAAAGTACATTAGTTAAAGTTAAGTTATCCCTGATTAATAACAAAAGTGTGCTTCATCTTCATTCATTTACAAAAATGTATGCACTTTCTGAATTAAAGACGTTTTAGAAAAAAGAACAAAAACACAAGAAAGAACACATGTAGAAGTTAGATTTTACCTTTCCTGGACTAAAATATCCGGTACCCATAGCAAGTTGATGGGTATGTTGAGCTGAGTGGTATTACCAAACTCGGTGGGATCCCAAACTAACCTCTCATCGGTCCATGTCATTTGATTCCAGATGCTCAAGTCTAACACGTTGTTTTCCTGAAGATTAAACAAACAGCATGTATTGCGAATAATTAGTTTAAATACAATGTATACTGTAGTTGACTGCTGGCCCACATACAGTGTTCATATAGTCTGTCTCACTTTTATAAATTATGGTTATTATTCTAACATGGCCTTCACAAAGCCAAACTTCTTTCTCTACAAAACAGTGGATTTTGGTTATTAACATATGTGCCTGCATGACAATGTTTAAAGAGAAAAATGGACACTTGGTATTCTCGTTCAGCTAAGAGCCGTTAGAAATTTGCAAAATAACTACATAGGCCCAAGTAAATATACAATATTTTCTTAGTATTCAGGGCATTTTGGGTTTTATTTTTAGTGCGTACTAATTTGTCTCTAAATGTATGGACATTTTAGTGAAAATAAATTATTTTGGTTACTATGGCCACCGATTTCCTCCAATGCCTGAACTTTAAAATGGTATTTCCGGATTTTATGTAATGCATATGTTAAAAAAGTTATTAGGCTACGAAACTGTTACATATATTTTGGGACACCCTGTACCATGTACATAAATTGTATTGCAGTGTTTAGAATAAAATATAAGTTTTCTTACTAGATAGAATATTTTGATAAATTACTACAATATATATCAGTGTATCAATACCACGTGACTTTTGGCTACAGTTACAAGAAGAAATTTGTAAACATTGGAAAATAGAGTAGCCATAAGTATGTTATTTCTACATCGATTTCTATGTAATATACGCCACGCTAAGGGACAAATTAGTTGCTTTCCATGAAATTCAAAATCTTTTTCAGCGGCTGTGTCATTTTGTCCATTACCCTGTGAAACAACCGTGGAACGTGTAGGTTTCACACGGTAATGGAAACATCGGTAAAGCTACTGCAAAAATTATATAGTTCATGGAAAGCAAATAAGTCAATCCAAAAGACAGCTATGATCCCATGCCGCGTTAATGGCGAGTGAAGTCGTCTTCATCAAGCCCATGCCACAAAGTGGTAGGGGATAATAGGAATGGTCATCGTCAGGTCAAACAGCTTCAGGTCTAAGGTTAAATCCTTACATTTCGTGTCCACTCTATAACTTTATAACGCCTAGACCGACGTGTATAAAACTCACAGACAACATGCAGAACCCACATTTCGACCATGCCGACTCAAAGTCACATTTCAAGGTCAAAGATTAAACCTTTTATTTCATGTACGCTCTAGAACTGTTTAACGACTGGGCCGAATTGCGTGAAACTCATAGCAAATGTGTAACTAATGAGGACGACGTGCAGAACCCACGTTCCAACAGTGCCGGCTGAATGCCAAGGTCACAGTTCAAGATCAAAATCAACCTTTATATGCTTCTAGTTTTACTTTTAATCTTCAGAGCAACTGTTCCAAATAGCATCAGTATACTCAATTAAAAGTCTTAATTCTCATAAATGCAACGTACACTCTTTCGAGACTAGTTCGGTTTAGTCAAAAGTTCAATGATCTAAGGATTCCAATGCTCGAACGCACGACAAAACAATTGGCGCACGACAGCCATACGATGAACCGAGTAACTGTTGTCGTACGCCCTTGTCGTACGGTTCGTCGTGCGACGATACGATTGTAGAACGATGGGCTAGGTTTGAAAAATAAGTTTCAGCAGCTTGGTATAATTAGTCAAAACGGCCTATTCGAGCTCTTGTTTTTCAAAAATAAAGAAAATATTTAAGAAATAGTTCACGTCACAGAGGGCCGTATGGTAGTCAACCGCAGTGGTGTATACGTACCAAAGCGGGGCTGAGGTCCATAAACACCACGCGGGCTGACTAGCCAGTCCACATAATGCCACTGGGCCTGAAGTGATGTGAACAATTTCTTATATTATACCGAACATTCAATTTCGATATAATATTTTCTAAATAATAAGAGTACATTAGATACAGTTGGCTTTAACAATTCGTTTATATACTATAGAACTACAGGTCATTATGGCGACACCAAACATCTATTTTTGGTTTGCTTGCGTATCCACCAAAATAACCCAGAAATGTAAAAAACTGTTTTATTTATTTGCAATCAAAACGTGTATGAACTGGTAGCAAATAATCTAACCAAGAACATGAATACTCTCACGCTATGTTTCAGTTCAATCAACATGAACATTTTGTTCAAAAAGAAACAATTTGATATACATTTACCTCTCCAGAGCAACAACCTCTGAACAATTACAACCAAACGTTATGTTATGAGTGTCGCTCTGTTTTCAAAGTACACATTCTTATCTCAGAATATGGTTTTATCATAGAATTGCACAGTAGGGCATGCATGTTAAGAAAGGAAATAAAAGTATATGTTTAAGAGCGTCGTACTTGCATCGTGCGATTGAATCATAGCTCTCGGACGATAATGAATGTTCGCAAAACTGTCGTGAGTATGACGTGCCACAATCGCACGACTAACGCACGTCCATCGCACGATATTGATATGATTGATTTGACCTCATAATCACAAACAAATTGTGCGTCCATCGTGCGTCCATCGTGCATCCATCGCATGTCCATCGTGCGACGACGTAGGGCATAACACGACGGACCTGACGACAGACACATTGCGTCGATATTTTGAACATGTCCAACACTCTACGACGAGAGCCCAAGATGATATTTCCCGTCGCACGATGCCCATCGGGCGACTGATGCACGATTATCCTCAAATTTGCATCATAGAACCGTCGTGCGACAATTGTGAAAGGGGATTAACACACATTTTATTTAGCATATATTTGTTGTGTTTTCAAAATTAATTGTTTGAAAATTGCATGATATGATTAAAAAACAGCAACAAAATGGAAAACAAACACAATCTTACCTGTAGCAATGCCCGCAATCAACAAAACGAGTGTTGGTCGTAATACTCCCATCTTAATACGATAAGTGTGTCCGGCTGACTATGCAGTAGCTAATTGATGCAGCTTTAGCCTGAATGCCACTTTATATACGCTTGGTCTTTAAAACAAGAGCACCGCCTACGAGTACTGGATGCTCGAGTTTCTCGTACTTGATAGTAACCTTGCTCATTTGTGAGTCAAAATTCTAAGAGTAACACGGGCAGATAACTCATAGATATAGGTCACAGAGTCACCCGCCTTGTCTGTATGAACTCCCCTTGTGATAGTGAATAACTACGTTGAGTTGCAAGTGGATACCTTTGATAGTATTTGAGTAATGAACATTTTTGTGTAAAGCTTCGAAGCTAGAAAAGGGGAATAACTCTTATAAAATTATGTATAGAGTTTTTCCTCTTGTCAGTAGATGTAGGTCATCACATTCCACAAGTTGATACCTTTGAAAGTCTTTGAGTAATTGACAGAGAAAATGACTCTGACAATAAACTTAACCAACGCAGACGCAGACGATCTGGTTACGACAATAGCTCGACCTTTTTTTTTTGAAAATCGAGCTAAAAATGGCGACAAATGACACAGACATACTCAAATGCTGGCAAATTGACTAGAATAATTGTGTGAAATGTCATTTGATATTACTAGCATCTGGAAATTACTTAATGAATATAGAACGTACGTCTATAATGGTGAGAACGAAACATTTTGAAAACGTTGACAATATATTAAAATAAAGTTTGTTATAATATACACAATATTGCTCTGTGTATAACCTTTTTGATAACTTATATAAAATTGTAATATACCAGAAGGTCATTTCTGTGACATCATTACTACTTGTACATTATATATGTCCTCGTGTGTGGACTTCTCTTGCAAGACAAAAAAAACTTTGAATACTAACGATAATGTGAATATCGTGATGGCAAGAACGGGCGTTTGACTATTTATAGCCAACATAATATGGTCGTGCTTTCCCGACATAAAATTGTAAGGATATTTAAACTGTTAAAACAACAAGATACAACAAATAAACATGTATAGTGTGTTCAAAGTCAATTGAGAACCGTTAAATAACATAAATTCGTCTATCAAGTAAACTTTAAATGGGTTCGACAACAAATCATTCCATTATTCAAAGGCGCGGTAGTGTAGTGGATTAACCCACACTGCCTACAAGTTTCAAATTTATTCTGAGTTGTAGGTTCGATACCCACAATTCAAATTTATTTTATTTCATGTATCCATTCATAAAGTCTTATATCATACTAATGCGTCAAATGATAATTTTATGTCGCAGTGAATATATTATAAAATTATATGATTATTGTACTGTAGATAAAATAAAATAATTTAAAAAATTCAACTTGATAGATAAATAAAAAAGCAAATCACACAAATAAATCTACTATTATATTAGTTACAAAAACAAAATAAGGTATTTGTAAAAAGATGAAAACTTTGAAATGCAATGTTACTTGGATGGGTGTCGAACCAGTGGCGAGATTGAACAAAATCTCAACAATACCAATGGTATAATTAAAAGCACTTTTACTTATTTAACATATTTTATTGTTGTAGATACTGATTTAGAATATATCCTACATTATGAGCCAATGAAAACGCCGCATTTTCGCGGTTAAATGAAAATTTAATCATTAAAATTTTCTCTTCACAGACTTGACGTCATGCGTTGGCGCTAATTTCTATCGGCCAATCAGAATGCAGAATGTTATATTCTAAGTTAGTTAGAACATATTAAGTAAATTTTAATGACTAAAAAGGCCTCGCTTCGCTTCGCTCGCTCCGACCTTTTTAATCATTAAAATTTTCTTAATATGTTCTAACTATAACATAATATTATAAAGTTTTCAGATAAAATATCATATTGACTCATTTAAATAATAATTTAAAATTTAATTGTTTGTAAACTTTTTGTTAAGATGAAAAACTTGAAATGTTTATTTACATGCATGCTATGTCGTTTTTCACCACATTAGTATGATTGAAATGTTTATTGTTCTATTTACGATTTTGTAATCCTAATATGTGTCTATTATGTTGTTATCAGTTGTTTATAAATACCATATGTATGTATGTAAATGTATATATGTTGAGGCCTACATGGAAGATTGGGAAACCAAATGTGTAGCCTCGTTTAAATAAAGTCTTTACTCACTCACTCACTCACTCACTCACTCACTCACTCACTCACTCACTCACTCACTCACTCACTCACTCACTCACTCACTCACTCACTCACTCACTCACTCACTCACTCACTCACTCACTCACTCACTCACTCACTCACTCACTCACTCACTCACTCACTCACTCACTCACTCACTCACTCACTCACTCACTCACTCACTCACTCACTCACTCACTCACTCACTCACTCACTCACTCACTCACTCACTCACTCACTCACTCACTCACTCACTCACTCACTCACTCACTCA
This sequence comes from Spisula solida, assembly GCA_947247005.1. Taxonomy (NCBI): domain Eukaryota; kingdom Metazoa; phylum Mollusca; class Bivalvia; order Venerida; family Mactridae; genus Spisula; species Spisula solida. The sequence goes on from OX365948.1 coordinate 22,874,293, forward strand.
CTCACTCACTCACTCACTCACTCACTCACTTACTTATAGTAGTATGCTGCATTCGAAGTTGCCATAAAATTTGCTGATGATACAATTATGTAGAGATGAACTTCAGGGGTACACCGTCACCATTGTAGATCTACATGTAGTTAAGGATTCTCCATTATGTTGCCGAAAACTTTTCTAAAGTCAATGAAGTTGATAAAGAGAGAATGGTTCCATTCGATGCATTGCTCGATTATGTTTCTGAGCGTAAAAATCCTCGATAGCCTAGTGGTTGAGCGCTCGCTTCGAGTGCGGGAGGTCTCGGGTTCGATCCCTGGCCGCGTCATACCAAAGACGAAATAAAAATGGTACCAGAAACTCCCTTGCTAGACGCTCAGCATAAAAGGGAAACTGGCTTCTCTTCTCTCATACCCTTGTGGCGATGGATAACATCAGGAATGAGGTGTCGAGAGTGATTAATATAAGTTGGAAAAACTTGTTTCACAATCGACCTTAAATAAATTAGTATAAACTAATATAAACTAAAAATCTGGTCTATGCAGCCTTTACCTTTCCTAACGCCGGCTTGCTCTACTCTTAACTTGCTATCTATGGCTGTTCCTATTCTAAGTAAGATAACTTTACTTTGCTTGGTATGGACAAGAGGGTTATTCCTTGTCAGTTATCACATACTTGTAGACCGCCCTTTTTCGGTAGTTTAATAATTCATGTAGTTCCTTTTGTCCAGTCTTCAGGGATGGTTTCATTTTTCCAGATGGCTTGAATAGTTTATATAGTACCTTCGTATCTGTAGTGGTGTCAGCTTTCAGTATTCTGCTTGCATCTGGTCAATTCCTGGAGCTTTTCCACTTTTTAGAGATTTAATGGATTTAAGAATTTAATCTTCTGTTGGAATGCTGATGTCAATATTTAACTGGGTTTCTGGTCGAAGGGTATTTGCAGGTTCTTCAGGATCAGGATGGTTAAAAACTTCCTTGAAGTGCCAGCCTGCTCTTGTTCTGAGGTTAGAATGTTGACTTGCTTGTCTTTAACATTAGGAGGTGGTATGTTGTTATGACCACAAAGACGTTTGGTAAACTTGAAAACAGCACTCATCTCTCCTTTCTGCTGACTCTGCTTCACTAGCTTGTTTTTTCTAATGACCTCCAGTGACTACACAATGTTTTTCTATGATTTGACCTAGTGACTTAGTTTTTAATCTGACATGACCTAGTTTTTTACATTTGTCTAGATTTGATAGAGACAAATATTCTGACAGAGTTTCATGAAGATTGGGCTATAATGGTGGTCTCTTAAGATTTATCCTAGTGACCTTGTTTTTGACACCACATGACCTAGTGTTGAACTTGACTTGACTAGATTTCAAAGAGACAAACATTCTGACCATAGTTCATGAAGAATATGCAATAATTCGTCCCGTTGGCACATCAAGGTTTAGTCTTACTGTATCACGGACGGTCGACGGATGGACGAACGACGGATGGACGTACAACGGAAGAGCAATCACAAAAGCTCACCCTGTCAGGTGAGCTAAAACATCATTTTAAATGGGGAAGGAGGGGGCAACATCATTATTCAATTTCTCTAGGCTTGTGGACCATAATTATATCAAAAATAACCAAGGTCCATCATTCAGGTAAAAAAAAGACACAATGAAAATTCCATTCTTAACGGTCATCTATACATTGAGATAGTAAATCTCAGAAAGTTTGAATATTTAAGTTCCACTCATTGGCCAACAGTTTGTGAGGAGTTCAACACACAAAATTTTTCCCTACAGGGTATATAGTAAAAGTAACAAAGGGTCATAACTCTGGTAAAATTTGACGCAGAAAAAATTCCATCCTTAACTGTCATCTATACATCGAGGTTGTTATTCTGTGACAGTTTAAAGAAATGCTACCCAACAGTTTATGAGGAGTTCAACACACAAGATTTGTGTTTTTTATGTACGGACGTATTGGACGGACAGCACCAATGCTTTATGACCACACTTATAAATAAGTGTGGGGACACAATAAAACAGTCTACTCACGCATGATCGGAGTCAAATGATCTAATATCACGCATTTCTTGGACATACGTGGGGCGTTCCAGAAATGCTAGGACTTTTTTCATAGCAGCGCGGTAAATCAGAAATTTAGAAAACTAATTTGCTGTAAATAAAATTCCATCTATCACTGACAAAAATGCAGAATATCAAAGCAATTGGTTGAACAATAAGAAATATATTACATAGAGGATATCACATGAGTGTCTTTTCATATTGAATTTATTAAACGAGTTGAATAAAATAATAAAATGCAAGGCTCTGTCGAGCATTTTATCGATTTTATTCAACGAGTTTAATATATCCAATATGGAAAGTCACAAATGTAATGTTATTTACATCATATGTTAGCCATTTCTGGTCGAAACATAAAATAGCTGCTTATTTTCACTATAATAAACGCGCAACTTTGACGAAGTCGCCAATATTTTGAGTGACGTCACGTCAAAGCTTTATTACACTAGTGTATTATCAAAAATAAATAATGGCTTTATTACGCTGCCGCGACGTCAAACATATGATAAACATTAAATATACCATGGAGGCGGGTCGAGCCGTGTCGTTATGATGACATCGCCTTTCAAACACAGCATTTTTACTGAAAGACACCCTTAATTATTTCTATAATAATAATAATGACACCCTGACTTTCAAAACAGATCTGATGTTACTATCCCCATTGTTTAAATGTGTCTCTGTACCACTGTTCCAAAAAAAAGGTTTACAGATCAACGTTGAACTACCTTTTCTGTGACTTGACCTGTGTTCACTTGTTAGTTCATACCTCCACCAACTGTAAACTATATGTGCCAACAGAACACGAATGGATGCTTGGTGCCATTACATTCTGCTTATTTAATTATTTCAATTGTGTGCATTGTTGGTTTTTCCAAACTATAACATAATTTAACAATCGTTTCTAGATTTTGACGTCGACGTCGTTTCGTCCACGACGCGCTTGGATATATACACTTGTATACGCAGTTGAGGTCATAAACAGCGATTGCTTTGTATATTTGCATGCCCGCGTCAGTGACAAGGTAATGCCACATAATTTGCAAATATTATTTATCCAGTGGTTACTGAAATTTTAATGTGTTTAGTATGGTTAGTAATGAAAATTTATAATGTGGCCCACCTGTGTGTAACATGGTTTCTATGACAACGTTTTGTATAAGCATCGCCAACAACAACGAAAATATGTTGCTTCCAGTATATAGAGCATAGAATGCTACACATGTGAGTTGAATTTCATTAAAATGTAAGTGTTAAGTACAAAGTTATGAGAAAAGTCCTATTATTTCTGGAACACCACTCATACTGGAACCTAACATTTTTTCTTTACATTATGAAAATGATCACAAATATTACTTTAACTTGGTATTGTCATAAAAGTAAAATAAGTGAAAATGGCCTACAAACTTCATTAATTCAATTTTAACGCTTGAGCAAGGAAAACCTCCCTCATTTTAATGAAATCTCCTGCATTTTCATCACCAATCTTACGCAAAGGGGTCTGGGAAACGTAGCATGTATGTTAAATCTATGAGGAAAACTACCTGTTTTTGATAGTTTTGTTCATTTGGGAAAATGTGTTTTGGCATCTTGAGAACCCAGACATGTGCAGTTAATTGACCCAAACTATAGTAAACGCCACAACCTTGGCCATGGTAAATTAATTCTGGTTCCCAGCAAAACATTCAATATTTTGATTGGTGTGTGAGGATCGCTGTTGAATATATTGTCGGACCACATTAAACTGAGACTCCATGCACAACTCATTCTCGTAAAATAAAGTCAAAACATTCAGACCAAGATTCATGACTGGTATAATGCAAAAGGCAGCCCTACATATAGCTCTTTCCATGATTTGACCCGGTGACCCAGTCAAATACAATGAACAAAATAATTGTATAGTACTATTTGTTTATTTCTACAATTTATGTAAGGGTATAACAAGATCATAGCAAAATATCATGATTTGACTAAACATGAATTACAAAAAAATAACAAAAGAGTAAAAAAGCACTAGATAACACAGACTAATATTACAATAGCATTAATATAGAACACTTATACAGTGTCATACATGCAAACATACAGGTATAACATATCACTTACATGTATCATCACTAGCAAGGACAGGTCATTTTTTTCATTCAATTAAACTATAACATGTTATACGTCAATGGAAAGATGTTTTCAAATGCATGCCATTGCAGTTTAAATGAGGTCTTTATCTTTAACGGTTAAAAAGTTATTCCATGTTGAAGTTTCTATGGTTACCGAAAAGGTGAAGTCAAATATGGGGTTTACTGCCATGGGTGTAAAATACTTGTATTACTAATAACACTGCCAAGTGTTGCATATCAATGGAAAGATGTTTTCATATGCTGACCGTTGCAGTTAAAATGGGGTATTTATCTCCAACGGTTAAAAAGTTATTCCATGTTGAAGTTTCTATGGTTACCGAAAAGGTGAAGTCTGAAATGGTGTTAACTGCCATGAATGTGATATAATTTTATTGCTTATAAAACTGACAAGTGTAGCATATCAATGGAAAGATGTTTTCAAATGTTGACCATTGCAGTTGAAATGAGGTATTTATCTCCAACGGTTAAACAGTTATTCAATGTCGAAGTTTCTATGGTTACCGAAAAGGCAATGTTTGAAATGGTGTTTACTGCCATGAATGTGATAAAATTCTATTGCTAATAAACCTGTTAAGTGTAGCATATCAATGTAAAGATGTTTTCAAATGCTGACCATTGCAGTTGAAATGAGGTATTTATCTCCAACGGTTAAACAGTTATTCCATGTTGAAGTTTCTATGGTTACTGAAGAGGCGAAGTCTGAAATGGTGTTTACTGCCATGAATGTGATATAATTTTATCACTACTAAAACTGTTAAGTGTTGCATATCAATGGAAAGATGTTTTCATATGCTGACCATTGCAGTTGTAATGAGGTCTTTATCTCCAATGGTTTAAAAAGTTATTCCATGTTGAAGTTTCTATGGTTACCGAAAAGGCGAAGTCTGAAATGGTGATTGCCATGGACGTGGTATAATCTTATTACTACTAAAACTGTCAAGTGTATCACAGAAATGGAAAGATGTTTTCAAATGCTAACCATTGCAGTTCTAACAGCTAAATAGAGAATAATAAGTTACTGTTTTGGATCAAAATGTTTATCTGGCTAGGCGGAGTTTATTGGTGGAACAGTAGGCGAAGCTGATTTCCGCTGCCAAGCTGGATAAACTTTTACTTCATCCACATCACTAAACTACGAAAATCATGTAGTAGTGTGTAAGTGAAAGGCCCTGGGTTTGAGCCCCAGTCTGGCTGCACACTTTTCTGACCATGTTTCAGTCATATAACATTGTTGTCCATCGTTGTTGCATTTTGTATCGCAGTCGCAATGTTTTATCAAAATTCCTACAGTAGTGTGTTGTAGTAGATTGACATTTAACATGACACCAACAGGTTTCCGTAGCTTAGTACCAAACACATCCATGTAGGCCTACAGCTGTAATCTACCATATAAAAGAGACATGACTAATTGTACCAGGCTATGTAGATTGGCCTTCTAGATGGTAGATAACCCAAATATTAAACCAACATACTAAACCAGTCAGTTGCTCAAGCCAGTGTACTATATCAGTCAGTCAGCAAAATAAAGCAGTGACTAAAAGTTTCAAAGTTTATTGCGCAAAACTTATCAAAGGGCTATACACAAGGAATATATAACACATACATATGACATGTGTTTGAAATTTTACATAATTATGAAACATAACTTCATCATTCTAAACCAGTCTATTCATTTAGTCGGCGTACGAAACCAGTCAGTTTATTGAGTCGACATATGAAACCAGTCAGTTCATTGAGTCAAAACGAAACCAGTCAGTTTATTGAGTCGACATATGAAACCAGTCAGTTCATCGAGTTGACATGCAAAACCAGTCAGTTTATTGAGTCGACACACAAAACCAGTCAGTTTATCTAGTCGACATACTAAACCAGTCAGTTCATCAAGTCGACATACGAAACCAGTCAGTTCATCGAGTCAAAACGAAACCAGTCAGTTCATCGAGTCGACATATGAAACCAGTCAGTTCATCGAGTCAAAACGAAACCAGTCAGTTCATCGAGTTGACATGCAAAACCAGTCAGTTTATCAAGTCTACACACAAAACCAGTCAGTTTATCTAGTCGACATACTAAACCAGTCAGCTCATCAAGTCGACATACGAAACCAGTCAGTTCATCGAGTCAAAACGAAACCAGTCAGTTCAACGAGTCGACATATGAAACCAGTCAGTTCATCGAGTCAAAACGAAACCAGTCAGTTCATCCAGTTGACATGCAAACCAGTCAGTGTATCAAGTCGACACACAAAACCAGTCAGTTTATCTAGTCGACATACGAAACCAGTCAGTTCATCGAGCCGAAATACAAAACCAGTCAGTTTATTGAGTCAATATACAAAACCAGTCCGTTTATCAAGTGGACATTCTAAAGGAGCTTGAGTCTGCATACAAAACCAGTCAGTGGCTGAAATTAAAACATTAAACCAGTTATTTCATCGTATTGAACCAGTCAGACAATTGAGGCGACATACCAAGCCAATCAGTAGCTTGAGTTGCAAACTAAACCAGTCGGTTGCTTGAGTCAACATATAAAACCAGTCAGTTCATGATATTAAACCAGTCAATACATTAAGTCGACATTCTAAGCCAGACAATTGCGTGAATATAGCCTATATAGATAACTAGCCAGATGCTGGAGTCAGCATATTGCACAAGTCGGTTCATGATACATAACCAGTTAGTTGCTTTAGTCAGCATATTTAAACCAGTCAGTTCATAATACATAACCAGTCAGTTGCTTTAGTCGGCATATTAAACCAGTCGGTTCATAATGCATAACCAGTCATTTGCTTGAGTAGGCATATTGAACGGATTAAGAAGTCGGTTCATGATACATAACCAGTCAGTTGCTTTAGCCAGCATATTGAACCAGTCGATTCACACTATACATGTATAACCAGTCAGTTGCTTGAGTAGGCGTAGGCATATTGAATGGTTTAACCTTTAAAACTTAAGTTTGAAAATACATGCAAGAAACACAGTTTTTATCAGTTCAGTGATATCCCCTTGACCATAATTTTCTATGAAATAAAGGAAATAAGTTCACTTCAACACCTGAAATGATATTCCCACATCCCTTTGTCAAGAAAAAATAAATATTTGAGCAATTATTTAATAAAATCAGAACAAAAAAAATTAACATAATTCTACTTTAGTGATGAATGTCTTCACAAAGAGTTAAGTTTGTGTTATACAATGGAACCTTATAGTCATCCTTGAAGTATGGTCTCATTATTGAGTCGGTCTTCATTTAGGGGTTATAACAAAATGTTAATTATGAGATTGGCTAAAACGAGAGTTCACTGTTTGGATACAATTTATAAGATATCATTGACAAAATATGATAATCACAATATCTAGATAATTTGATATGAATAAATGAGAATATAGCATTTAATGTGCACAATGTACTGTAATATATGCAAAAGGCATGTTAGGCTTCTATAAAATAAACAAATCCACTGTAAAAAACAGTCAAAATAACAAAATGATAATTTCACTGTAATTTTCACTGATAAATCTCTATAATCCATTGAGAGCAATTAATAACCAATTTTATTTTTTTTTCTGTGAGAGAAATGTTTGGTCTTTATTAAGGCTTGTGTTTTATATTGGTGGTCTTTCTTGGCAGGTTGTCATTCTTAACACATATTTCACTGTTTATTTGTGTAAGGGGGTACAAGAATGCTTGGACTCTGGAATCTCTGACTTTCTATCCTGGTCACAAAAATAAATCTAGCACCAGTGTTCTGTGAACATCCATCTTGCTTCTTCAGGACACTATATATTTTCTATATGGATTCAATGCACCAGCAGGTCAAATACTACCTGAAATATGCATAAAACAATTCACAATTTCTGCACATTGATAAATAAAACCAAAAATGTTGAAATTTACATGTAGCCTACAATTATTGTACAAAGCACTACGGTATATTTGATTATACATGCTACTATTTTAAAACTAAATAAGTGTACCTGGATTGTATTTAATTATTAATGATTCATTCAATGCTCTGCAGACAGCTAGAAATGGCAAAATATAACATGTATTTCTATTTAACTATATTTTCATGTTTTTCAATGTTTTAAGCATTATATGGAATATATGCATTAACAACTACATAGTACAACCTCTGTAGAGCAACACCCTTAGTGAGCTGCAAATATTGACCTTTATATAGTCCAGAGAATTTGATGTGACTCTCAACCTTTAATTAGTATAATTTAACAGCTGATATAATATCTATATTTATAAGCTGGCAGTATCACGTAGACGCTCTAGGTGTAATATCAAAACAAATCTAAAGGACGGATATTACTTGATTTGCTCGCGGAAATTTATATATTCAACGCAAGAACCTTGTAATATATTCATGCATAAAGGTCAGGCTCATGTCAAATTCTCAGTGCTTTATACATAGTTTGTTTCTCTGCAGAGGTTAAATTTAGAGTTTATATCAGCAAGGAGAAATTTTGAAGGTGTTGTTATAGAGGTTGTTCTAATGTTGCTCTACAGAGGGTCTCTCTGAGAGGTTGTACTGTATACATGTTAATAAAGAAAAGGACATGAACCAGATACAAGAAATAAGTATTACTATTTTATCCATAATCTTGTTTTGAGTGTGAAGATGTAAGTGGATCAATTCTTTTCCATGGGTAAACATTACATCACACACTGTCACACATCATTCTACCAGTAAAATACAGTAAGTCTATGTTCTCTTCTACTATATAGCTAGTTCTTTTTGCTTGAAGTCCTGTAATAAAAAGAGTGTGAGAGTAATGCCTGACAGAATTAGGGCTGTGTTTTGTTGACATTAAAGCGACATGACATTGCTCACTGAGCACGACAGTGAGATATGATATTCCAATTTTGTATTGCGTTTTCGCATATATAACATATCACATTGTCATATCGCATTGTCATTTTAAAGCATGACACCACATCGCTATACAAGTGCGATGATGAAATGTGATCTAAAGTTTGTTCTGAGGCTTGAAACAATGACACCCTTAAAACACGAGTACATTCATGAGTGTACTAGTATGCATGGTGTTCTACCAACTAAGCAAACTGGGTGACTGTCCTACCTCTCAGTCATCACTGCAAGATATGAATTGAGACATGGTTCATACACAATTCCCGCACACCAATTCAAGGACTTCATCAAGGTAAATTTATACTTTCAAGGCATTTTTCCAAACCTTTACCCAGGCACTGTCACTGTCATGACTCTTTGTGCTGGATAAACTTGAAAATGATTGTCATTGTTGTTCTTCAACAAATGTTCACGGGACTCTCCTAGGATACTGTCATTTATACACTAAATTCAATGGTGTCATACACAGTAACACCCAAATGCTCAATTCATTATGTACCAGTGACGTAAGCACCGGCCAGGTTATTTTCACATAATTGTGAAAAGGCGGAATACAGTGACTTTATGATATACATACCTCAGCGGGTAGCATTGGCTTATTGGTTTCCATGCATGAAACACTGACCAGTCCCCCATAGTTGCAATAACTTGAGCTTTTACTAGTAGTAGTTGATGCGCTGGTTTCACTGCAAATGTATATTACATAAAAATATATTATGTATAAAACTACAAAATGTTTTTATAAAATTAAATAGAATTCCTAATCATATTAAAAACACATTGTTCAAAATATAAACATTGTCTTGACTTTGTCAAAACCTTGTAGGCCTACTAGTACTAGTAGTAGATCTAATACATATACCTGGAAAGATCTACATTGTTATTAACAAAAACATGTATGCTTCAAAGGCAACCTTGACTTCAAAATCAAATAGGGGTCAGCTACTGATGGTGACCAACATAGCTATAAAGTTTGAAGAACCCCGGCCTGACCGTTCTTGTTTTTGTCAGGTACATGTAGATCTATTGGGTCTACAAAAGTCATATTCTTGTTAAAGGTTGGAATGACCTTCGTCCTACTAAATCAATAAGGGTCATCTACTGTTGAATAAACAACCTCCATGCAAAATTGGAAGATCTAGGGCACAACAGTTAGTCAGGTATTTAACAGACAGCATTTGGTTTATTTATATCACAATGAGTGAGTTATAACTTATGACTTTTGACCTACTGACCTCGAATTCAATAGAGGCCATATATTGATGACCACTTCTATATAAAGTTTATAGACCTTTGGCCAAAACCGTTCTTGAATTGAAATTATTCGGTCAATACCTTTACGGGATAGACCGACAGACATAAAGAAATCAATATAGCTGAGCAGTTTGAGACATTAACGGTGGCCCGATGGCCAACGCCATGGAAAAATGCATTGGGCCATGAAAATGTGAAATTAAAAAAAAAAATTGAAATTATTCGGACAAAACCTCTACGGGACAGACCGACAGACATATAAAGTTTGCGAAATTAACGGTGGCCCGTAGGCCAATGCCATGGAAAAATGCATCGGGCCATGAAAATGTGAAATTAAAAGATAACCTGTCAGGCCATCATGCATTGTGGAAAATTATAGTAAATTATTCTCATTGTAAATTAACTTGGCATCATAGTTCCTTCAAATCTATTTGATAGCCCAATAGTTTGTTAAAATCTGTTAAGCCCCCACTGACCAGTACATGTATGTAATGAAGCAGAAATTTATGGCAGATTTATTCAATCATTCTCAGGTAAATTGTAATACAATTTTCTGAAAATGCTGCAATTAAAAATAATCTGCAAATTACTTACATGCATAGAGTCAGTGTACTCGGTTTCGCACTGTTCACGGTTTCGCACACTTATTTTTAATCGCGATTTTTCTATATTTACAATGTAAATATGCATATGCTCTGTCATCTTATTTGAACGTGACTTGTTTTCTCGGAAGTTGACCGCATGTGGATGTATCTCTCGCGAGATCTCGCTGTCACAACAGCAGACGTAAAAGTAAACAATCCTATGTAGGTCGGTAGGGCAGTTGTAAAACTTCTTTGTTTTCCTCACTTTCACTACAATTTTGCAAAAATTTGGAACAGAATCGAAGAAAAATATATACAAAACCAGAAAAGTAATTAAACTCTCCCATATTGAGTGTATTTTACTTGATAATGACTATTTTAAATTATTCTCCTAACTAAAAGTAGAACAACTTGATTCTTTCTTAGTAAAAAAAAACTTGTTCCAAAAGTTAATCGAGTAGATGGGTTGAATGGACCTTGTTCCAAAAGTTAATCGAATATATTTTGCTCTAGTTCAGAATATCCCAAAGTCATGTGTTCTAGCAAAAACTTTTTTTTTTGCATTCAGGTAAGCAATGCCAAAAAAGTCAGTTGAAACTGTTATGCCTCATGCTGTGTGTTTCAAATAAATTTTTGTAGGTGCCAATACATTAAAAATCGGCAAATTTGTGATGAATGGTGAGTTTGTTGATCAATTAACATTTTTTATTAAAAAAATATAATTAATTGTAAATTTTCTTTTCAAAATTATGTGTGCGAAACCGGGTACAAAATTGTGCAGAACATGTTCCATATTGTTAATAACAAATCGAGCGTGCCATGAGCATGATGTCCTTGACATTCACCAGCGTAAATACAAAATTTTAAACATTCAGTTATCTTCTTTCTTTTGTTCTACGAGCTTTGAAATTTTTTACACTGCAAATAATTTACGACGTTAAATGTGAAATAAGTGTGCGAAATCGGGTACACTGACTCTAATTAATGACAATGGAATTGTCAATTTATTTAAACTCCAAGAATATGTCAATTAATCCTTTAAATCATGATTGATAAAAATTACATCCGAACTCGAGCATATCCGAATTATAGACAGTTATTTGTTTACTTTCCGGTGCAGATGCTCTACTCCACCCACTTTATTGAAACTGTTCGCGGCAACTCGCGGCATCTCACAATGCAACAAAAATGGCATGAATCTGTTCAGAAGGCCTTGTTTTATCCACAGAATACGTTGCAATTTATTGCAAAGGCGTATTTTTCATAGTATCGAGCGATGAAAATCGCTCAAAATTGAGTCGTCTAAGTGCAAAAATGAAAAAAATAAAATGTTACCAGATTTTAATAACTAACCTTTCAGACATCTTGTTTGCTCAAATTATGCTGACGTCATACCAAAAACCTCTTCCCTTCGGAGTATAAACCCAATATTTACACTACGGGTTTTTCGTCCTCTTTTTCATTTCGAGATTTTTTTACGTGAAAGTCAAGATCGTATCTTTTTCAATTAACCGAACATAGCGGTATAAATATAAATTCGAGAGATACCCGATTCATTTCAAAGGATCATTCTCTTTTCTGTTTATTGCATGTAAAAATATATAAAAAAACATTTCAAAAAGTTTAGTTATTTAATTTTAAAAATACGATGTTTACAACGTTGACACATAGGCGGAGCCTCGAATTGAATTACGTTGACGTCGTTATCATCACTAACAATCTCGCACTATAGTACGAAGAATTTGACATGACTCTCGACCTTTTATTAGCATAATTCATCAGCTGATATATACAGTCAACTCTCGTTATCTCGAACTCGCTTATATCGAATTTTCCGTTATGTCGAAGTTTTTTTCAAGTCCCGATTTTTCTCCTTCTTTGTCTATATGAAATCTCGAGACCCATCTCGAAGTTTCGGCTCGAATTCGGCTCGAATTTTTCGTTATGTCGAATTATTTTTTGGTCCCGATTAACCAATTTGCACTTTAAATATATTGTTCATCTCGAAGTCGGGTCGAAGTCTGATCGTATTCGACTAGCGTCGAATGTTTTTCACACTTCGCCAGTCTGAAATCTTCGATTTACCTGTAATTTTCGCGCCTTCCATTGTTGAACAAATATTTGTTTGCAACAATTTGCGCAAACATGTCATAAAACTTCGTGTTACGTACTAACATCAATAAACATGTCATCTCGAACAATTGTTTGTAAAAATAATAATTAAAAAAAATGCATTTTCTCGAGGAGGAATACATGTACATAAATATCACAACAAGCAGCTCTCACGAATATGTCGTCCTTACGACCGTAACAGTATGGCGGCGTAAAATGACAGAAACTTGAAAACTTGGAACTTCGATGCCGAAAATTCTATCTCGAATTTTCGTTATGTCGAAGTAATATCCACGGTCCCGTGAAATTCGAGATAACGAGAGTTGACTGTATTGTCTATATTGTTTTCATAAGCGTGAAGTATCACATAGACGCTCAAAGTGTAATACCAACACAAATCTAAAGGACCGATATTGCACGATTTGCTTGTGGAAACTGATATATTCAATGCAAGAACCTTGTAATACATTCATACATAAAGGTCAAATTCTCCGTGCTATAACAATGACACACAATAACACTGCTACAATTGTAAGCCGTCAGAAATATGTATACCTCATATAGCCGTAGATTATACTTGCACAATACATAACTAACACAACCTACTAAATGCCACCTTCTAATCTTCCTTGTATACAAACGAACCAATTTGTATATTCAAATGCACTGGGTAAATTTTCTTCTTCACAATTAAGCTTCTTCAGAGCCATAATTCACAACCAATTAATAGTATTTCAGCAAATCTATGTAATATTAACCAAAGTCATTTATCAATATTTAGCCAATTATTGTATTGACTATGGGTACAGACCTTAGAAATCACAACCTAACTTCTAAATAACACAAAATATCATAAAAGAAATAAATAAATGCATTACTGGTAAAAACAGTAGAAAATACAGTATAATTAATACATTTGAAACAATTAGTAATTTACAAAGTCTGTCTTGCTAGTATTATACTTAAAGAATGAGTCCAAGGGTATAAAACTGCACATGTGATCAATCATAAAACACAAGTCTATGTATATGATCTGGGGGTTTTGAATTTAGTATATATATTGACCGATGATCAGACTGTATAATCCCAGATGGATCACCATTTTAAATTCAAGTATCTCATTGGTCAGTTTTGGACTAAGTTTAGATATCGATGACCAATTGCAAGATTTCATGCCAAGACTGGTCTCAATGCCAAGCTAAAGCATCAGATTGGTTGGTTATGAACTTTTCAACGTATTTCAGATTTTGACCAATGGTAAAACTTCATTCTAAGACTGGTCATTCAGAACTCAAATATCTGATTGTTCGGCTTTAGAACTCATTTCAAATATTGACCAATGGCAAAGGCTGTAATCAAAGACTGATCTGCAAACTCTATTTTATAACCTCAGACTTCAGGAAACTCAAAATCATTAACAAACTGGTAGCAACGTTGTCACAAACCATTTTCATTAACAAACAACAAATCCATTAATGTTAACAATAGGACAAAATACCAACTTGGTAATCAAACCAATATCATGTGATGTCAATACGAACAACAAACATATTACATAATACACACAATAATATTATTCAAATAAATAATGACTAGCTACTATTATTTTAAGTAAATTCAATAAAATTTATACACAACACTGGCACTATAAAATGAACGAGACTTTTAGAAATGAAACAGTCACAACTTACACAAATAAATACAAGACTATGAACTTCACAAGACAGCTCCCCAATGTTTTATCAAATTAAATGGTCATTTGCTTTGGCAACATTTTTTCATTAAAAAATATACCCTAAGTTTCTCCAGTATAAAGAGTTATATTTGTTATCAATTTAGAAAGGTTGTATATAACAACTTATGTAATGTTACTGTGTATATACAGGGATACAGAGTCACAGCTAAAAATAGCATTGTGGTAAAAAAAAATTTATAATAAAATCCACAATCTAAAATGAAGATTGTACAAATAAATGATATGTAAATGTAGGCTTGCTTATGAAATGCATAGTCTCATTATAAAAAATGTCCAGTAAAATCCGAGGAAGGACTGACACAAGTTACAGTCTGGACACAACCATTAGTTCACTTTTTACCTTTGAACTCTTCAAAGGGCGGGGTAGAACTATAAAAGCCAGCAAGCCAGAAAAAAGGCCACTTGGTTTGAACTCACTTTGCTGTCTACAAGCAGAAACAGAGAAATGAAAATGACGAAAATTTAAATTTTCTAAAGACACAGAGCATACTTTTTTTTTAAATTTGGCTTGAGTGACAGTTGAATAGAGGTTATGACCTGTCTAGCAGCCAACTATAGAATGGTTAACTTTCTCACAGCAGAGGTCAGCTAAGGTTTTGATGTTTAAATTCTCTTATACAAACATAAGACCAGTTTCCCAAACCTTTTATCTATGCAGTAGACCAGATGCTTTTACAAGAGTCTCTTTTTTCGTGAATCATAAACCATATTTTCATAATATGGAGAAATGTTGCAGACAGCCATGACATAGAATACAAACAACACAAACAATGAATGTGAACATTTTGTGGATTGAGAACTTCCCAGGGATTCAAGAGGTAGGAACGGAACGTAAGGTCGTTATGGGTAAAACGTTTAAAAATACTTAATTCACAAAGGAGTATACGTATAAATAAAGATGATTAGCACTTGTGTATTGTATAATAAAAGGCAAAGTCTGAAACAGAAATGTGCTGAAAGAAATGAGAAGAAACGGTGGTTCAAGCATTATACTAAGGCACGGTGTTATCAAAGTATTACAGTGTAATTACTGTGTAACACTAGCAACCAACAAAATTATTACCTCTTCAATAATATCAGACACTGTTTGAGAAATATAAGAAACTTATCCCAGGCCCCGATCTCCAGAAGCATCTCTAGTAGAAATCTCAGCTCAAATCGAGAAATTTTGCTCACATCAGAGTCTGGATTTTAGATACATCAGAAGTATGTGTTCTTGGTATTTTACTATATAATAAACTCAGAATAAAACGCCTGTTTTGTGATGGCAATTTTGAGTCCAACCTATCATGGACATTACTTCAAAGAAGAATTACAATATTAAATATTTGAGATGAGATTTAGCTCAAATTGAGATCCTTCGGGCCTGGTGTGCTTTCAGATCCAACATTCTTAGGTATCGTTCAAGAAAGGCACAAAGGACGGTAAAATGTGTACAGACATGAATTCAACATGGAATATCCATGTGTAGAATACATAAACAATAATGACAAAAACTAAGTGCGGTAGTATTATAAATGTGGTGGTATTCAGAGAGGGGTGTTCAAAATATCGTGACTGAAGCCAAGTGATATCATCACACTTTCATTAAATTTAGCTTACTTCTGTACATATGCATTAAATGTGCATATTCTTTCACAATTATGGTAAAAAATCTAATTATTAATATGATGACAGTATGTTTTTATATCTTCAATAGCTCATTCTAAAAAGTATTTTTGTCCGAGGTTTCACGACCTTGAATGCTTCTATTAAGGCTAAGTAAATAATAAAAATCATTTAGAGGTTTAGTGATTTGTTCTTTAATGATTCTACTCAATTTATGATCACAACAAGACAATTATTCATTGCTAAAAAGCACCTGACAAATAACATTCTGAACACCCCATAAAAAATTTGTGATATCCTAATTAATGAGCATATACATTTTGTACATATGCAATGTATAATCAACTAATTCTAACATAGACATAAGTTACATGTATACACAGTGATGAACATTGCGACAACAACCAGTGAAGTGGAGGGAATTTGTAAGGCAAGAAATCGTATCCCTCCTCAATATTAGCAACAAACTATTACACAAATATTGCACGGTTTAAGATGATACACTACCACAACTTGATAGCAATACAATCATACATACAATACTACTAAATGGTGCTGAAAACAATGAGTTACATCAATACATGGCCTTCAGTGAATAATGTTTGAATTCTGAGTGTAATCTGATTGGTTGTTTCTAAGCAGTCTTTAAATGGCTTCAAATCAGAGACCGGTCAACAAATTTAACAAACTTGTGACTTGAATCTGATTGGTTATTTCTGAGCACAATCTTAAATTGACTGATGAAAAGGCCTTAAATTATAGACTGGTTCCCACCAAGACCATAGATCTTCTAACTTGGATCTCATTGGTTATTTCATAGCTTAGTCTTAAAATTGGCCAAACAAAATGCATTAAATTGAAATTGGTCACCTATGACTTAGAGCTAAACATCCAAACACGGTCTACCATACACCAATTTTGAGCACCTGCTGAATTGTGAAAAATGTTCACTTCAAAACATTTTTGAGCAACATGATTTGAAAAGCCAGCCAGCCAGCATGAATATGATCACCTTAAGTGAAACAATGACACTGTGAACAGATCAAGCAAAGTGCAGATTATCAACAATGGCAGGCCAGTATAAATACACAATGGGATAAAATTCTTTGCACCCTTAAAAACACAGGTTTGACTTGATCAATGAGAATAATTCATAGATGACAAAAACATGTTTATTTCAGTGTACTTACAGTCCACAGAAAGGCACCAGTCAGTCTATATACAGGAAAATTTTTCTAACGGGAAACATTTCAGTATCTACCCATGTATTTATTTTAAAGAATATGATACTATTAGGGGGTATATTTGACCTTTCAAATGTCCCTTTGACACCTGATATTTCCTAAAGCCATAAGTTGACCCTCAGGATCATGGTTAAAGGGGTCAAATATACTTTACTATAGTAATAAATTATCAGATATTTTAGCTATTGAAGGATAAATTCCAGCACAAAATAATCAAAATGACTAATACTAATAGTGACCAAATAAAAAGCATTTCAGAGAACACCCAACAGTTTCTTAAATTAATATCTAATCACAATGAAAATAATATATATACATGTATATAAATTTACAAACTTTCAATTTGTTTCATCTGTGCAATCACTATGGAAACACACATAAGCTGAGTAAACTATTGTATACAATGATTAGGTAAGGTAAATGTATATAATAAACAGAGTCCATGTATATATGACTACATGTATAATTACATCATTACATTAATTTTATCATTAAATACAACAAAACAAAAATGTCACCACTTGTGTAATATAATATTATCAAAAAAGTGTATAAAACATCAAATCACATTGCACAATAGCAAAAGACCCAATAATGAAGAAAACAGAACTATGAAAAACATTGTCATCATAACAAAAACCTTAACTTGCTATAGTTACCATGATATATCTTATACACATTATTAATTTATAAATATTTGCACTCATGACAATATGTTATATTTCACTTTCATTTTCTTAATTTGCATCAAAATCAACTTCCAAGTAAAAATCATCAGAGAATGAAATCAACTTCCAAGTAAGAATCATCAGAATGAAATCAACGTCCAAGTAAAAATCATCAGAATGAAATCAACTTCCAAGTAAAAATCATTAAAACAAGTTTTATAGTACAGAAAGTTTTGACAAACTAAAGTGGTCATGACATAAAATGTTACTTTTTATCGGTTCTACGTCTCCCATGACAACAGTCTCTGAAATGATCAGTAGGTTTTGTTGAATCAGAGTTCACTGAACTAATACTGCCTCTCTTAGTTGCTTTCACCTTGGTTTTATCAGTTTTTGGTGAAGGGGTTTCAGATTTACTTGCAGTCTTTTTTATTTTTGTCATTGCTGAAGATTCTGGTACCGCCCTAGGAGCAACAGTCACTGAACTTTTACTAGGTTGACTAGTTTTCTGTACTGGAACTAGCTTCTCCTTTGCACCCACTCTTGACTGAGCACCCTTCACAGATTTCTCAACAGGGATTTTCAATGCTCCTGACTTATCTTTTTTCTCAGGTTTTTTATCAGTAGCTGATTGTGATTTTACAGTTTTTTTATCAGTTACCAGTTTTTTCGATGCAGCAGCAGCAGGTCTTGCTGTAGCAGGAGAACCTGACAGACTAGGTTTATGTTTTGGCGGTTCAGATTTCATAGACAGTGTGGTCTCAGACCTTGTCATACTTGCTTCCTTATCATCAGATAGTTCTTCAGTTACATCTACATTAGCAACTAGGACAGTAGGACTAGATTCAGTCTGGTGAATTTTCCGTTGCAGACCTTTTGAGCCTGGATTTATTTCTGATGTTGAACTTGGTCTGCCAGACTTTCTACTCTGATCCGGTATACTTATAGACTTAGATTTGTAGCTTAGCAACGTTACTGGACTCTTGCGTCCTAATGACTTTAGCTTAGCAGCAGATGTCAAAAGGGCAGTTTTAACAGATGAAGCTGGGGTTTTTGAAGTCCCCTTTTCAGACTGTCCAGCTTTGACTGTCCTCGACACAGATTTATCACTACTTTTAGCACGTACTCTGGTGGTTTCCTTTGAATCTTTTTTCTTCACAACTGAAACTTTTTTTGGACTTAAATCACTTTTCAATCCAGCACCAGAACTTTCATTTGTTTCAGAAACTTGTCTTGCAGCATCACTACTGAAGACTTCAGAACCTTTTTCTATATCAATTTCTGGTTGTTTTACTAGCGTTTTTTCTCTCCCTACTGAACTGGACAATAATACATTGTCTGAAGAAACAGGTTCACTTATGGCATCAGGATGTTCAGAAGATTCTTTCATTTCTGTTGTGATATATTGTCCAGAAACACACGACTGTGTACATGTAACTTGACTATCACCAGCAGTAGAATCAACAATGGTATACTGTAGATTACTGTCCACACGAGTTTTACAACTTGGAGCATTCTGTAAATTGACAATCACTCTTATTTCATCTTCCTCCGTATGAATAATTCGGTCAAAACCTGATTTTGGATTATCCAGATCAGGCCATTTAGAGAAATCTTTACTGTCGACATGTACCACACCGGTCTCCTCAAAACTTAGTCCTTTCCGTATGTTTAAAGGAGATGTCATTATGGACCTAGCAGGAAAAGGTCGTGACCTTTCAAGGTCAAAGCTAGTGCATTTCCTTAACAATCTAGGAGATTTTGATCCTGTTGTCGATTTAGGAGACTCATCAGGTAGAAAAGATGGCTGACACATTGTTGAAGATAGAGGATCCACAGACTGTGGTACCTGTGATTCCTGTGGCCAGGATACTCTGGCACTGGGTGATGTAGAGAGGGATTGAGCTGTAGGAGGATATGATGCAGTCTTTGTCGTATTAATTGCAGTTCTACGATAAACCTGTGGAGATCTTTGATCTAGTATACTTGTGAACAAACTTTCCCCCTTTGGTACCCAAGTGTTGACAGGCGGTAGCTGGAAGATTTTTTGTGGACTAGCAACAGAGACAGTTTGTATGTTACCAGGCAAGCATGTAGATGGCTGACAATCTGAAGATCCATTTGGTGATTCTAGAACTGAGTCTTCAATCTTGATAGTCGGTGGAAAAGATACTGTAGAGCGTGTCGAGAGATTAGGAGAACTGGCAGGCGATCTGAGTCTATTGTTACATCGTGATGGTAGAGGTGGGGTCATAAACTGTAAAGATTCAGGCTTCAGCTTACCTGCTCTACTTCTAAACCCTTTAAAGCAGAAACAAAACATATTGTTAACTTAAGACACATATAGTAAGGTCCAAATAGGAACATGACTGAGTTAGGATTTCATTATGTTGCAAGACTGAAAAGATGTTTCGTGCTGTTTTAATGTACTGGACTGAACAAATAAAACCACACACACAGACATTTTAACAAAATATAACAAGACTCACTAATCAACATTAAATCTACATATTCGAGAAGCTATGCAATTAATTAACGTTTTAATAAATCAACTTAAAGACTGTTTACCAGAGAGAAACTCATATTAAATAGAGTCAGAGTGATTACAAAATACAAATAAAACATACATTCCAACTGATACAAATCTATAACACAATAAACAGAACAATATACATGGATATATCACACAACATGTAAACTGGAGTTGAAGAATAATACTGAACAATGTACCGGTAGTGAGTGGCCAAAGAGATGTAAATGGTCAAACTGAACGAAAATGACCAAATAAACTAGAGTAGTTTCAACAACACTTTTGAGAAGACATTTAATTAAACATCTTGTAAAGACTTAAAAAGAAACATATAATGGAACTGATTAGCTTGGCTTTGTATGAAGTTTTTCACTAGTTTGCAAACAGTTAATATAGCCTATTAAAAGGAAATACATAGTTAGTTAAGAATCTTATTCATTTAATATTACAAAAACATTTTGATTGATAAAGTGTCGAAACAAGCTTGATGATTTAAATTAGTAACACGTTTCCATGGTAATTCAGGAACTTTGGTAGTGTCAACATAACAGCAATCACCAAAGCAGCTTGATGCATTATGCAGGGGTCCTACCAAGGCATTATGCCTTATCCTGAAAACTAGTAGCAAGTCTGTTTCGGGTGCATTTAGCACACATCCTTATAGCAAAACTCTTGTTTCAAACAGTGTTCTATTGTTAAAATTCAGCTTATGAAACTTCAAATGACCATAACTCGCCAATTCCTAGAATATTTTCATCACAACTTTTTCTGCAGAAAAGGTCATTCTTTCTAGCACAGAAAATCCGGATTTCCGGAAGTGTAGGACCCCTGATTATGAAGCATTGAAACAAAATCAATGAATTATGAAGAAATTGCTGTATAACAATTATGGTATAGTCTTAAATGAGGAAACCATTTCAAGTTTTATCTTTTTTTATCAGGAATTTGCTGACCTGTCACAGGTCATCTGCTTGACCATTAGTAATGAGAACAGCCTATTTCATAATTATACATTTAACGAATATACTGTGATTTATCTCATCGGCCCGTCAAATAGATATTCAATGTCAAAGTACCTGTGACAGGTTGAAATCTTATAACATCAAATATGAGACGTTTTAAGTGACTACTATTTACTCAAGTTGTAGAACTTTTTATCTTATCTTATAACTTAATGCATAAAATATTAAATTGTTTATAAAATACAAAATTCTATATGAAGGTATCCCAGAATTTTTAACTTTTCATTATTTTCATGAAAGTGTAAACAAAACAAAAAGTTAATGCAGAAAAGCTTGATATCAAAAGTAAGCTTATCAGAAACACATGTTAAACATTAGAAGTGACATACAGCCAAACGCTTCAATATGTATTAACTTCTGCCTTCACCCTTTAAAATGAGGAATATTTCTTCTCTTTAGTATTGTTTTTCTCTGAAGAAAGTGTTTATCTTGTATATGGAAGTTTATATATATAATAATATATCATCTGAAATCTGATTACATACAAGAAAACAGTAAGCAATAAAATATCCAGGATTTATAATTGGTGTAAGGAAAAATCAGTCATAAGATATATCGGTCACAGGATATACTATACCTGACATATTATATACCGGTCAAAGAAATATTGGTCAAGAATATACCGGTCAAGGATCTACCAGTAACGGATACACAAGTCAAAGATATACGGTCAAGATATAGCAGTCAAGGATAAACCATTCAATGATATACTGGTCAAGGATTTACAGGACAAGGAAACACCAGTCAATAATATACCAGTCAAGGATATACTGGTCAAAGATATACCGGTCAAGAAAGTTCTGGTCATAAGAAGACAGGAATTTTAAGACAACTGAATACAGAGAATGAAATAATGTGAGAAATTCTAGTTTTCCACATTATTATAGCAACATCTGTAGTTGATCATTTAAGGACCATTGATAAAACACATGTATTCAGGCATAAAACACTTCCATCAGGCCATCTTTATTCAATTGTTTGCTTATCCAAAACTTTCAACCAAGTAAATGGGACTCATTCAGTTAAATGACTTTAGTTTGTCACAAGTTTTTTCCATACTAAACATCTTTTTAGTTGGTACAAATGTTGGTGAGTGAGGTTCCTTTAACAAACAATATTACTAAGGATGACCTAGACCCTCATAATGTTCCGAGTCAGAACTGTCCATGACAATGCATATTATGTAACTGTACAGGCCTTTTAAATGATCAACATATTGAAGATTACTCTATCAATAATTATAAGCTGATTAAATATAATGCATTCATTTAGGTCTGTCATCTGTACACAAACACATGTACAATGTACTTATTATATATATAATGTGTATGAGTATATTGCCACTTATACAAAGTATTAACTTTCTCAGCTGTACTATCCAACTGAAATGTTCAAGACAATACCAAAGTGTGCTTTAATAAAACATTGTATACAAGTGACAGACCTAATTAAACAAACTGTACACATATTGCTGCTCAAATATACATATGGCAATCAAAGAGGCTTCAGCATCTAGATTTTGGCACAATGCACAGCAAAGAGAAGACACTAGGCCAGAATAAATTCTAATTCTTAGATCATCAGTATTGTTGGTTCCCTTTTTCTCAGCCTTGATATGAAAATGATCTCAATTTAGAATGTATAACAGTTTTATAGTAGTGCTATTTATGATAGAGCTTTTTGTACTTGTAAACAGATGAGTATGTATTTGTTATAGTGTGCCAATAATAATGAGAAAAGGCAGGAAATATGGGTATATTCCACTAAGGTTGATTAATCGGATGTGCACAATTTATCAGTGATATTTTTAGTACGAAACTGTTCACTTAAGTTATAATTTGTAAAACCAATTTTGCAACAGTTGACCAAGCCGATTCATGTTTGTAAACATCACATTATCCTGGGCACTATATATCGTTTGATTATTCTCACATTTAAGTCCCGGGTCATTTCCCTCAAAGCTGGAGGTCATTTTTTTTCTGCCAGAATGGCAAATGACCTCCGGATTTGAGGGAAATAACCCTGGGACTTAAATGTAAGAATAAACAAAACCATAGCAACAAAACAATGTGGTATGCCAGGTTTCACATTGATTTTTAATATGAGGATATTTGATTTGAGCAGCAATATAGAATGGTTATATAAGGCAGAATACACATGCAAACCAGACTCCCTGAACCACATCTTACCTACAAGGCTTACCCTATTTCTTTACACCTACAATAATGAGCGCTGGTTATAGTCAGAACAATTCAGCCAGAAAATTTGCACAATTTATGCATATACATGTATACCAAGAGGAAACAAGCATATTATAATATGTGAGGTTATCATTCATTCGAAAAAATGCATTTCATACTGTCTATATGTTATAAACAAATTGTATGCAAAATGATGTGAAATGTGTTATATAAATTACATGGGAGGTAGTTACAGCTATACAATCATTACAATGTCAGCAAGTTATTGAATATCTGAGAATGGTGTTCAATGAACAAATTGTCCACTATGAGGCATTTTCAGCACCTCAAGTGATTATAAAATTTAATTTAATTTTATTCTTCTGAAACAACTAGTTTCTGTGACTGCTGTTCAAATGATTTGTGAGGATGCGATATCTAAGTGCAGACCTAGGGTATATTCCATCTATGTGTGTTGGGTAAAAAACAACTGAAAATATTTATAACACAAAGACAACACAAACCCATAACTAAATGATAGAAGAAGATTAGTGACCTAATGACAAAAGTGCATGTTTCAGGCAGTGTAAACACTGCTTACACAAAGTACAACATAAACAGGACTTGTAAATGTACATTTAACCATTTGCCATACTTGATAACAACTGGTACCAAATAAGTTCTAGTCACCCAGCATAATGTACCAACAGAAACACTGTTTCACCCTTTACCCCATCTACTAGAACTATTCTGATTAAAGCATGTACATCACATGTGCAGCTTTTTGAGACAAGTATCTCCCTTGATAAACTCCAATTCTGTAATTGGATTACCTCCCTTTATTACTCATTATTTGGAAAAGGATTAGTCATGGACATAAGATAGGGGCTTGACTTGGAGTATATATGGGGTAAAGGGTTACTGTTATAAGATCCAGAATCATTGTGAAACTAACACATATTTAAAACAGAAACAAATTTGGAAGTATTTGCTGATTTGAATAAAATGTATATTTTGGGAATCTAATAAACTGGTAACAATATTTAGTTGGTACTATCGGCCATCACAGGAATGTCAAAATATCAATTCTAAGAAAATCAAAGATACTATTGCTAAAGTATTGCTAACTGAAAATTTACAATAATTGGTTAGAATTAGTCAAATAAAGGTAAAACTAAAATCAACAAAAGCAAAGTCAACAAAAACTTTGATGCACTCAAAAAAATAACACAATAGCAAGATATGAGCATCACAATACACAGTGTATGGTAGGGAGTCATAGTGAAACCAGTCAATTTGTATATAAGTAAAAGGAATTCAATTTGATTATCTAACTTTAACCCCACAGTCTAACTAATACAATAGGCTTATGTCAATCATATTGTCAATAGGGTCACAATGTCAACACAGCTCATGTTCTCAACTATACTTTTGAACATTCATACAAAGGAATACTAAAATTTCAGTATCGCTTTAAACTAAAATCATGATTTTAGATAATGAACTTTATCAAAACTTCAACCAAAGTGAACAAGTTATAAAGGGCCAAAATCTTCCCAGAGTTATGCTACTTGAATAGTACTGTTGACTTACAATACGATATAAGACTGTGTCAAGTTTCATTGTAATAGCATTGATATAATATTGGACTTCAAAACTTTAACCAACGCCCGGAAGTTCTAACGAGACGGTATTTATGTGGCTACTTTACAAAATGAAGAGTAGTTATGTGTCTAATATTAGCCACATAAAAGAAAATTTTAGCAACGTAAAAGAAAATTCTACCTTCGTTTTAACTTTTTTCAACTGATTTGTCCATAAAAAGTATACGTTTGTGGGTGCCGATAAACTAACGGATGAGCAGATGGATCAATTTTAATATGCCAGATTCAGGACAAACAAGACTGCGTTCAATAAACGCTTATGCCCCCTGTGGAAGCCTTGTCCATAAATAAGTCTAAGTCCAAAATTAGGTCAAGGTGAAGGTCAAAATGGGGTCATGTGATACAGGTGTGTGGAGAGTGTTCATATACAACATCCATGCAAGTTTGGAAGCTTTGTAGCAAGCCATAATGATGCTAGAAGAAACGGTCAATTTGGGTTAACCAGGACGGACGGACGGACGGACGAACGGACGGACGGACGGACGGACGGACAGGTGAATCACTATATGCCTCCCGATCTATCGATACGGGGGCATAAAAAAGACAATGGATGTAGGGAAATTAAAACAGCTTAGCATTATGTACTCTTTGGTGAGCAGCTAAAAGGTACCATAGCTTTGTCAGAGATATAGTTATAATGATTGTGCCAAAGTGCATTAATATCATCCGAACTTGATTGAGCAAAGTCTACAAAATTTGGTACAAAAATATAATAAATGCAATATAAATATGAAATAAAATATCATAACACACAATCAAAACCATGCTACATACTTAACAATATATAGGTACAAATCAATCTGAATCGATAAATTGAGTAATACTAGTAATAGCTGAATCCAAGTGGTTAATCATGTCAGTTTGATTCATACTATCTCATTCTAGAACAAGTGCTATCATTGCAAAGGAGAAGTGGTAATTAAGAATTCAACTATTAAGTGCCCTTAATGTTAGTTATATTAACAAATCTAAGTTCTCTATTCTAGTATGACTGCAATGCCTGCAGACAAGGGAAATACATGATCAAAGGTATAAAGGCTTAAAGAGTGTTTCTAAATGTTAATCCTTGAAATTAATCAACTATCTGGGATGGTATTCAATATTGATCTTACTTGACTTAAGAATAAGGACAACCAATCAGATCACACCATATTAAACTCTTGGTCAGCAACAGGCAATATGATTGGCTATCCTTATTCTTCAATTAAATAAGATCAATATTGAATACCACCCCTGGTCTGTTCAAATCAATAAATGACAACCAACACCAAGAGTAAGGATATTTGTATGTCCTTGTTTTGACTCAAACGCACCAAATTCACTAACTCACACCCTAGATGCTTTATAAATAGTGCATGTGATGTACGTTTAAAGCAACAGCTGTTGTGAACATAAATACTGTATGTGTGGTTTACACGGTGTCGTACATTCCCGTGCAGGCTTACAACAAGCTTACCATAAGCTGCCATAGCAGTATTCATTCAATAATCATGTGCATTTCTTAAGCCACTTCCTGAAACAGCCATGCTAAAATAACTCAAACACTTACTGTGAAATAATGGTGAAACTAGAGTTGACAAGGTGAATGCTAACACAAGGGACATGTGATTGGTAGTAAAGTGAAATATTAAGGTCAATACATTTGCGTTACTTCAAACCTTACACAAACTCCAAGCCATACAATATACACGTCAAACCAAGGCAGAAAAACAAAAACTAGTACTGGTATATCTAAGGGTTAAAAATACTGTATCACTGCTGTGCTTCATAATTATTTAAATTCAGTAAGATATGACAGTGTTGTATCCCACCCTTTGATTCTGTTTTACAAGAACTAGTTTTGCTTTTACCCCTGCATTGTTTAAGCTGAAGTCCATCGATCTGAGATGTCATGTGATGGGAGACATGGGTCATGTGATCAGAGACATGGGTCATGTGATCACAGATTCAAGTCAAGTAATCAGAGACACAGGTCATGTGATCAGAGACACAGGCCAGGTGATCAGAGAGGCAGGTCATGTGATCAGAGACACAAGTCATGTGGTCACAAGACACAGGTCATGTGATCAGAGACACAGGTCATGTGGTCACAAGACACAGAATGGGGTCACAAGACACAGAGGGAAACACTTTGGTTATGTTAGTGCTAACTGAGGTAAAAACAAACACAAAAAGGGAAGCTTCAAACAGAGTTCACTTGTGAAGTACCTGTTGTTTCTAACGCTACTATACCATTGTTATAAACTCAGGCGCTGGTAACTGGGCTACATCACCTGTTAATATAATCCAACCAGATTGTCTGTTACATCTAAACATTCAAAACTGACCAATCAAGTTCAATGTTACATCTACGCTAGCCACTGAAAGCTACATAGCATTATTTGCAAACATCTAAGATTAAAATTTTTAATGCTCAATTTTGATTCATGTCTAATACAGAAGTTAATAATGAAAGAACAAGAACATGTTACTTATATTCAACAATAACCTCATGCTTCAAGTGATCATATTAAAGTTCAATTTGTACAGAGAGAGCTTGAAGCGAAACTGTTCTCTATCTTCGTCCATAACTATATGCACTAAGAAACAATTTCGCTTTCAATTATCAATATGGACAAGCAATATCTATATTCATGTAGCATGCTTATTTCATCAATATATCAGTAATAACATGTAACATCCTTATAAGAGGCCTGATGCCAAACATAGCCTTTAACTGCCAGTCAGCTTTCTGCTGAAACATGGCGAGCCTATGTGTGCCTCCCCCCGGTTTGGACCCAGGTTGCCAGATTAGATGACAAGCGCACTAACCATTAAGCTACGGTTACCACATTGTTGAATTGCTTACATAATCTCCATGGAGTAAAGGGTTATGTAATATAATACAGGACAGACCATCATGTATTCACAAATACAGTAAAACTCTGAACAATTAAATGCCTCCAGACCAGGAAAATAACGTTTACCAGTTTGAGGGATATACTATATACTAGTACATCATCATTTTGCCAGGTGTCTAGGGTGTTTAAGGCAAGACAATTTGAGCATGAGGCATCAAAGTTCGACTGTATCAAGTTATATGTATATATACTAATTCATTAGGTGAATACTACAGTATGATGCAAGCATAGAACAACCTGAATGATGCAATAACTGATTTATAGAATTAAAACATCCAATGTTAATTAAATGTGCCAATATTACAGATATAATACTTCTTTATGCATTGAATAGTACATAAATAACATGTCTGTGGCACCAATGGAAGATCATATAGCAAGTTCACTATTAAAGCAAACATGACAAACATGAAGAGTTGCAAATTCTAACTTTTTCAGTCTTATAAGAAGAAAGCATTGCAGCGGTGATAATGTTAGCTAATGGTTGCAGGTTGCTAATACAGCAAGTGATATACCGGCACAGTTATAGTAGCAATCACCAACACTTTCTATGTAAAACTTGAGCCAAATTTTTATATTGCAAATTTCGTCATTGGATCTGAGAACATTCTTATAATTACGCAACCTGAGTCCAATACACAGCTGTTTGCAATACTTGAGGGAATACAGAAATTGAAATTTTAGTATCTAACTCAAATCTTAATAAAAAGTGCCTATGATTTGAACTTCAGAATCAATCAAATTCACACATTGTGTCACATGTATCTTTCAAATATCTCACAACAGCACAACATCACTTATACAGCAATAAACAACACTTAATATTGCTTGTTAATTCCCAACACCTATATTGAATATTTGAATACTGACTGTTTGATTCATGCCCAAGCTTTGGAAGATGCGAATCATCGGGTAATAGTAATTCATCATCGTCTGAATGAATATTGGTGTCGGCTAAATGGTCAATACCATTCTCTACTTCATCCTCTCCTGTAATAGTCATACACATGCAAGCATTCTCATTGGTTAATTAGTTTGTAACTTGTAACAAGCATTCTCATTGGGTAACTCATTTGTAACAAGCATTCTCATTAGTTAACTCACTTGTAACAAGCATACTCATTGGTTTACTCATTTATAACAAGCAATTCTATGGTTGACTACATATTTCGTAACAAGCATTATCATAAGTTAATCAAATATACAGATATATAAGCATTCTACATGTAATTAAAAAATATGAAAAAGCATTCAGTGAAGGAAGAAATATTAATTTTATAACCACTGTGAAAAGCTCAGAAATTGTAACTTAAATAAGAGATGTTTGTAAAACATGTTTGCCCCCATGGCAGCCAAATAGTCAGAAGTGGTGAACGTCGCAGCGACCGTGACCTTTAACCTACTGACCTTAAAATCAATAGGGGTCATCTACTGTAGCTGACCAACCTCCATGAAAAGTTTGAAGATCCTAGGTCAAAGCGTTCTTAAGTTATTGAACAGAAACCATTTAAATAGTCAGAAGTGGTGAAGGTCACAGTGACCTTGACCTTTAACCTACTGACCTCAAAATCAATAGGAGTCATCTACTGTTGCTGACCAACCTCCATGTAAAGATCCTATGTCAAAGCGTTCTTGAGTTATTGAACAGAAACCATTTTATACGACAAGACGACCGACTGACCTACCGACAGACATGTGCAAAGCAATATACCCCTCATCAAAGGTGGGGGCATAAACATATTAATGAGCAGTTACAAACTGCCTCTAAATAACTTTGACCTTAGAGCTCACTCTTCGAGATCGTACCATCTCACTAATCTTATAAATAAACGTGTTAAGTCTCATTTGAATCTCCAGAATCATTTTAAAATATCAACAGAAAATTGAAATAGTTAAGAAAATCACCAAATCCACACAAATTCAAATACATACACACAGACAGTGCCATTACGGTAGTTTTTTATTTATAATGATACAAATAAAACAAAAACATTGAAACAAAAGGAATGTTAAACAGAAATATTACAGACAAAGGCAATAATTGTGTGAAGAAAGACATGATAGCTCAATATATCCCCGCAACCTAAGATTTGGAAGTTAATACTGCAATATACATATACTGAACATTCTAACAAAACCCACTAATAAATAGTAAAACTAGAAGTAGACAATGTGATCTAAAGATACCAACTACCGGTAATTCCCATGATTATATGTACATTTATATAATATACTGTATCTATATGAACATGTCACTAAGAATTGCAAGCTAACTGGAAACTACTTGAGTTACGGCAGAATCCAGTTGTTTTATTTTCATTATTTCTGTCTCCATAGCAACCACAATTTTTGTCAGAATTAAAAAATATTTAGACGTGCATAATCATCTCACTGTCCCCTATCCACATACCAAGGTTCATAAACATGTCACTGGTAAGTATGCGAAACACTGTTTTGCAGTATTTTACAATTTGAAAGTATGAGCTAGCCTCAGTGAGTACACAACACAACATTTCACAAGATATCACATCAAATTCAAACTGTGTGCCCTAACAAACCTCATCAGTGAAATGTAAGTGAGTTTATCCAAACACAGTGGACAATCAATGGAGATTTAGTGCAGTCTTACCCTCCCATAATGAATCAGTGGAGCTACGGATGTAACTGAATGCTCGACAAGTCATTTCTGTTTGGTTTAAAAAAATATATATAATCAGATTTTTAGTAATCTGAAGAAGACAATTAGTTGAAAGCTCACATATTTATTAGACTTAAAGAAATAATAAATGTTACACAAAGTAAGCTTGGGATTTCATAAAAGATTATTTGGTAATACAAAGTTGGTAAAATACAGACACATGGACAGTCTTGAAAGTAAATAAGCAAAAGAATATTTTGTAACTTGAACTTTAGTTACTAGTACAAATTATATGAATAAAACAATGTTTTATCCAAAAAAATTAAAGAATTCACATATTTGTGTTTGAGGTTTAGGCTATAGACAGCACACAGTAGGATAATCACAGCAAAATGGAAAAAGAAGTCACAAAAAAATCCCATAAAATCAACACAATTATATTATAATTGGAGTATTAAATAATGTTACACAAATCAAACACATAGATAATGTATTCTGAAGCCAAATATTTTTTTTCCTAAAATTTCTTTCATACTTGAATATCAGTCAAAATATACTGACAAACAAAACGTTTAACTATGTTAAAGCCTACAATCCATATTTGAGCAAGTATTTGCAGACTTGATGAAGTTAAAGTATTGGTGTAGAAGGAGTACACATTTATAGAGAAAGTACAGTGAAGTAGTCCACAACTAGGAACTATCATACACTCCTAGAACCTTGTTATATACGGAAACAATACAGGTTAGAAACTTCTGTAAATTTTTTATTGAATGAACAAGTCTCGGTATACACAGCTGCATCAGCTCAGGATGTCGTTACAATAACTTTGTAGTATGCCAATGCAATTTGTGAAATAACCAAATTACATAATATACAGAAAACTTGACATGCACTGTTGTTGTATGTACACATGCTCAGACTGTATCCACAATGCACAATACATGAACCTATAAATGTATGCATTAAAAATAAAAGTAATATAACTTGTGTTAATATCAAGTAGACAACATTTCAAATCAGGTAGCCAAACATTACAACAAGGCAAATATGGACATTATCCCTAAATGGAGCTTATACCAATGCTGATATAATCAATTATCATACCTCATGGTTTGTCTCACTTTGTTTGGTGGGCATTTACAAGAAAATCTATTTGGATGGTATATTTTCTGTGTTTTTACTACCAAAACTAAATCATTTCATGGATTGACTGAATTCTCAATTTACCTCTGATGTACGGTCAATTGACCCCTACGTTTGACCCCTGTTCAAAATGTTGTCCACAGTCAATATCATATACACAGATAATCATGTTATATAGACTTGGAATACAGTCTGTAAGTTATAATATAATAGATCTATAAGCAAAATTATTAATGTCCAGAGACATTTCAAACGAAAATCTCAACTCAAAGATTAAATTTTTCTCAAATCAGATTTGAAGTTTGAGACAAAAAGTTTAAGGTCTAGTTCTTGAAACTCGGCTGCAATAGGCTTTGGACAATGTTTTCATTATGTGATACCAATTTTGGGCCCAGGCTTGAAATAATCTCAACAAGTAGCACTAATAGTTGAGCTGAGATGTAGCTCAAACTGAGATTACTTCAAGGGATTGCCCCTGTTCCTAATTTGTCTGGATAATATACTACTATAATACCATTAGTAATAAGAGATGTTTGTAAAACATGTATGCCCCCATGGCAGGCAAATAGTCAGAAATTGTAAAGGTCACAGTGACCTTTGACCTACTGACCTCAAAATCGATAGGGTCATCTACTGTTGATGACCAACCTCCAAGTAAAGTTTGAAGATCCTAGGGCAAGCTTTCTTGAGTTTTGGAATGGAAACTATTTGGTCCGACAGACAGACAGACATGTGCACAGCAATATACCCCCTCATCAAAGACTTGATACAAACATTCCAACTCTATACATCACAAACATACATGTACATTTTATTTGAAGGATGAAAGTAAAACAACCACTGCTGTAATATCAGCTGTAACACAAGTTTCATTCTCGATTCACAATAGTTCTATTTTTAGTACAGTTAATGTCATGTGACTAAGAAAGCTTGAGATTTGCTAAAATTCAAAATTTAAGTAAAGCTGTGGACATTTTCTTCTTTTATCCTTCAATTTTCACCACATTTTGTTAACAGTGTAATTGAATATTAATTATACATGACAGCACATAGAGGAAACACAGTAGTATGTGATATATGTAACAGAAAATAGTAAAACAAGAGTTATGCAATATGCACCATTCCCAATATGCACAAGTGATGAATATTACCGTCAGAGTTGGGCTGGCTACTGGTAGTATCTTTCTTATTGATACTTGTAGACCCGGGCAGTAAGATTTCCTCCCCTGGCCTCTGTGAACAGCATGTAGCAAATATATATACTCAATAATATATGCATGATATTATCACAGAGAAGCAAAGCACAACACAGCCCTTGTAAGCACATGATTACAACAATAGACAGACCATTGGCCACCTTTTTGTGTTTACGTCATCATAACTAAAAGTTGGAAACATAAAAAAATTCTGAAAAAAGAGCTGATGGCAAGGGGCTGCTAGGACCCTCTGTCCCCTGTTGGGTCCAGGGCAAACACATATGAAAAATAACTTTGTTTACTAGCAGCAGCATTTTGTACAAATCCACAGCTATGAAAAAAGTCAAGAAGTTGTTATGAAATAATCTAAATCCTTAATATTCAGTTTAAGATAAGTTAGAATACTTTAAATACGCAATTAATTGGAAACAACATAAGGCATGTAAATAATCAATTTAAACATAAACTCAGAACAAAAATATAAACATACATATAAAGACAGGAGAATGGCTGATGATTCATAAACAACATTATAACAAACAAGAGGGCCATTGGCCCTATAGCGCTCACCTGATGACTAGCAGTTTAGGCAGAATCAGTGACCTGGTGACCTAGTTTTTGACCCCAGATGACCCAGTTACAAACTTGACCTAGATGTCATAGAGACAAACATCATGACCAAGTTTCATAAAGATTAAGTGAAAACTGTGACCTCTATAGTGTTAACAAGGTTTTTCTTTGATGTGACCTGTTGACCTAGTTTTTGACACCAGATGACCCAATTACGAACTTGACCTAGATTTCATAGAGACATACATTGTGACCAAGTTACATTAGGATTATGTCAAAATTGTGACCTCTAGAGTGTTAACAAGGTTTTTCTTTGATGTGACCTGGTGACCTAGTTTTTGACCCAAGATGACCCAATTACGAACTTGACCTAGATTTCATAAAGACAAACATTGTGACCAAGTTTCATTAAGAGTATGTCAAAATTGTGACCTCTAGAGTGTAAACAAGGTTTTTCTTTGATGTGACCTGGTGACCTAGTTTTTGACCCAAGATGACCCAATTACGAACTTGACCTAGATTTCATAAAGACAAACATTGTGACCAAGTTTCATAAAGATTATGTCAAAATTGTGACCTCTAGAGTGTTAACAAGGTTTTTCTTTGATTTGACCTAGTGACCTAGTTTTTGACCCCATATGACCCAGTTACGAACTTTACCTAGATTTCATAGAGACAAACATTGTGACCAAGTTTCATAAAGATTAAGTGAAAACTGTGACCTCTAGAGTGTTAACAGTCCAATTGTTGACGGTGCACGGCGGACGGCGCACGACGGACAACGGACAAAAGGGTGATCACAAAAGCTCACCTTGAGCACGAAGTGCTCAGGTGAGCTAAAAAGTTATTGAGTAATAAGAAAATATAAATGCTAGAAAGATTTGAAATAGTGAGACTAAGACAATTTGCGATTTTAGGATTTGAAACTGCGCGAAACGGCAATATTGAATAGTTTTCCTTTGTACTCTATGCATAATTACTGCAAAATTACTTGCCCGAATCAACAGTAACTTGTTCCAGATAGCCGAACAAGCGCTAATTTTGCAAACTGCTAAGAGATGAAGGTTTGTGACACAAGTTAATATAATTTCCGAAAATGAGCCTTGGTTTCGAGAGAATTCAGACTATAGAAATCAACAAAATGGATTAACTATTTACAACATACTACCCATCCATGAAATTATTCAGAGAGCCCCACCCACAGATCATTCATTTTTGTCCTTGCCCCCACCCCAAGGCCTGTATCTCCTGGAACAACCTTTAAAGCAAGCTTTAATTGGCAAAGATTACCTGATTATACACAGGGCTGTAAGATAAAGTGTTAAGTCAACCCTGACATGTTGACAATCTGACCTCAATCTTCGAAAACATCTATAGTACAAATCTAAGCTCAATTGGAGATTTTTCTCAAATAGAAGTCTGGGATTTGAGACAAACCAGGAGTTGGAAATTTTACTACAATGAACTCAAAATAATGTTTGTCATAGAAATTAAGTCAAAGATATGTGATAATATCTTATCTGAGATTGAGCTCCTAGTGAGATGTTTTCAGAAGATCGGGACCTGTTTGAGATAGTTGTGTATATACCAACCTTAGATGGTGATGGTGATTGTTGTAGATTACCAGATGGTGATGGTGTGATGAACTGTTCTTTGGGAGCTGTCACAACAGATGAACTGCAAAATTATACAGATTTCTTTGAGCAATATATACATGTACGCGGGTAGATCCAAAAGTAATGTCACTGTTCCACTGGTGAGTTTATTTGTTGGCGTACATCAATAAAATTTATATCAAAATGTGAAGTAATTTATTTCTGATTAATATCATTTGTGTCATATTGTTTGAATATTAAAATAGCATTATATAGACATTCAAAATATACCACTGACGTCACGTCGCCGCACACGAAAATGACGTTATTTTGCCAGCATATACTTACAGTTGATGAGACATGGGTGTATTTCTATGACCCTGGATCAAGACAGGCCTGTAACAATGTGTTTTCTCACTACATAAAGACTCTGGTATGTAAATGTGTTTAAAAAATAGGTTAACAGACATGAGCGCTGTATAGAACTTCAATGACGATATCTTGAAAAGAAATGATGTAAGAAACGTCAATTTTTGTTTACGCGTCGATAACGTCATTTGCTTGCGGCGATGTCCGTTAGTAGGCTTCCTATGTACACGTATATCTCAATAACAAATAATTGCATTATTATGAAATTTGGCGATTATATTGGAAATAGATTAATGTAGCGGTGTGTAAAATTGCGTTGTTTTATTTAAATTATGCACGATTTTACAGCACTAGTGACATTACTTTTGGATCTGCCCACGTATAAGTAACATATGACACAAACTTGTTAAGTGGTAATGATACAAGTACATGAGAGTAAAGAGCTTCTGGTTTTTGTTTTTAAGTGAACTAATTATCCTGAGATGATAATTCAGGGGTTTCATTTAACCCTTGAAATGGCCCCTTAACCCCTAAATTTCCAAAAAGTCACAGTTTGGCCCTCAAGTCTCCGACTGGAGGGAAAATTTATCTTAAATCATTTAATAATACCTATTTTGTCTATAAAAGGGTACAAAACAATCAAAATGACTCGAGGTTCAAAATCTCTGGTATTATCAACAAAAGTATCCAACTCTCCTTGCAGAACAGTATTTTTAAGCGAGTCAGACTGAGTATGAATCCTTATGTTTCCAGGGTTTAACGTCAAAAAAGTACAGTTGTAACATCCAATAACTTACAATATCACAAATTTGTAAATAAACCAGCTTGTCTGTCTACAGATATACACATAGAATTTCAAGGTATCAGCTACCAAGTATGTGAGCTGGACCGTGTTACTAACATACACCAAACAATCATTATCATTACACACTACCTCTTTCATTGCCAGTGACAGGATGGCACAGCGATGGACTGGAATATGCTCTTGACTATGGATCAAGAGGTCCCCAGTTAAATTCTAGACTGAGGTATTTGGGTCATTCCTGAAATGATTTTCAGTGGTCAAATGACCACAATAATCTCTATACCCAAACCCAAACCATTTTAAATCAATACATTTGCAATTATTTGGTCTCTTACCTTGCTACAGCTTCTTTCTTTGGTTCTATAGGAGTGGCAGTCTCAGTATTTGGTGTCTCTGTACAATAAAAAGAAGGGAATCAGTTTTACAACAAGTCACAAAGTCAAAGTAAACACAGAAAGTGAAAGTAAACACAAAAGTGAAAGAAAACAAAGAATAGCCAATCAGGTTTGTTAAAAACATGTAAACATAGGGCCTTGTTCACAAATATTAAAGAATGAAACAACATTTAGAGCAGCTGAAGCATCATTAGGATCAAGGTCACTGAGCATCTCATGTGCGCTAAAAATAGCACTGATTTGAGAGTAAGTTGTACATGT
Organism: Spisula solida; assembly: GCA_947247005.1. Lineage (NCBI taxonomy): Eukaryota > Metazoa > Mollusca > Bivalvia > Venerida > Mactridae > Spisula > Spisula solida. The sequence goes on from OX365948.1 coordinate 22,911,872, forward strand.
TTTTTTATGAAATCATTATGTACCGATGGTTGAAGAATTTGGCACTAGAAGAGCATTCCTGTCCTCCATTTGTTCGACGACTGTTTCTCCAGGAATTAACTGATGATCTTCATTCGGTCCAAAAAGACTTTCAGCATGAACGATGAGAAGTTCTACAACTCTTGTCTGATGTGGAGTATCAACTAAACAAGCCAATGATGCATTACCTCCCCTGCAACAACAAAAAACATGGCATTAAGTTTTAACGCTGTTTCCTAACAATTTTCAGTTACATGCAGCAACAGAATCACCAAACCAGTTTTTCTTGCCTTGACTTATTCTAAGCAGTACTTCCCTACACTTCAACTAGGAACCAGTAACTTCTCCTCAAGTTGAGAAAATTGACATTGATTTCACATTTTCTAGGAAGGGTATGACATACTGTGACTGATGCTGCAACAATATTTTAGTCCTTTACTAGTCATCAAATGACCTTGCTTGTCCGAAGTTGCCAGGCAGTACAAGGTTGTTCCATATAGCAACAAATGGAACACCACTTGAACATAAATTTAAAGCACTAGAAAACTGTTCACCTTATGCTCACCTAAAACTGAATTCAAATGTGAAACTAAATAAACTCAATTCAAAACATCCATAATGTGACATACTACTCATTAGAACTATATACCTTAAGTTAGTAGAATATGAACCAATTTTCAGCAACTCTATATAACGACACCCGATAAACTAACAAATTCATTATCCTCACATCATATTTTGGGGACAAAAGCATTAAAACGCTCTTTGTATCAATTCATTATACCGACATATTTTCCATTATACCGACATATTTTTCGTTATAACGAAATTTTTCTTGGAAGCAAACGTTGTATGAAAACCTGACTGTAGTTGCTTGTTGATGTCATCAGTTTCCTGGACTTAAATCTCTTAACCTGTACTAACTAGTCAACAGTAACTGCCAACTTGTGTACATGCGAAGGAGTTGACTGTTGTCAATGTCATGCAAGTACTACCGGAGAATTCAAACATGACCGTGTGAGGTGCACTCTACCACCTGCGCTACCCAGAAGGGCTATTATGATATGATAGTTTAGGTTGTAGTAAGCAGCACTTACTGTGGTCGGAGTAATGTTGGTCCAAATACAATTCCTAGATTACTAGCATTCATCTGATTCTGTTCCACATGGGAGGCCACTCTACAATGTAAGATATTATATAAACACAAAGTCAAACATAAGATGTGTAATTGATTGATTTATTTATTCAGGGTATACAGAGGTTCCACTGAGGCATAATGCCCAATCCTGATATATTTATTCAGGTTTAACGTTTCTCTGTAATTTTTCAGTTAAATACGGCAGCAGATTCACCCAACCAGGTTTTCTGGACTGTATCATAACCAGTACTTACTTACCCTTCAAAAAGGAACCCGAGATTCTGGTCAAATTTTCATGGAAGCGTATGACCTATCATGACAGACAGTGTAAATGAACCATTTGATGGACAGTAAAACACTAAACAGTAAAACCTGTGATAGATAAGTCATGCAAACAAGGATCATTTTGTCATGTAACAACTACACATGGGATGTACAGCAATATAAATCATACCTCTTCAGATGATGCATGAGTACCCCACATGTTTTTCTGTTGGAATATGGCAGTTTATCAATTAGTTCATGAAGTTTTTCTACAGTATGTTCTTTCTCCAGTCCACCGGACATATTTTCCTGCCAACACATTTTATTTTGGTATTGATATAATTCATATATATATTGATAACATGTATGTATTTTGTGCGGAGTAAAAACAGTAAAATGTAAAAAACATTTGTATGGAACTAAGTTATTTCTACAGGTTTAATGTTTTTAAATTTGAACTTTTTTATGTGCCAGTTGATTATACTAACAGGAATGTACAGCTTCAACCTTCAGAGGAATTGCCGACCTGTGAACTAGAAATAGGTACTAGAAATAGAATATCATATATTCACGAACTGTGACATAAAAAAAAGATAAGATGACATTGTTTAATGTTTCTTACAATATTCTTACAATTTCACTGCATTCAGTAATCAACATCCAGCTATGCGCTTGGAACAGGTAGAATCTGAAGCCTTAGCACGCCAAAGTTGTTATAAATTGAATTTTTAGGGTTCCTTTGATAAAAGTAGTACCAGAACTGGTAGGTCCTGTGTCAGGATAATAAGACTGTGAAGTGTGGCTATTTCTATATCAGTCATAGAATTGAACTTTTTATACCAATGTAAAATGGTGAATTTTATACTAGCCATACTATGTAAATTCTTTATTTCTACAAGAAGAATTCAAGTTCAATGACTCTGGGCTTCAAGCTAGTAGATTAGTGTGAATGCGGCAGGCATAAGACTAGTATGGAAGGAGTACAACTGCCAACAGCAGGGGTGGCACGGTCGTCGAGTGGATAATGCTCTTGACAACTGATCGAGAGGTCCTTGGTTCGAATCTCGGCAGGGGCACTTGGTCATTTCTGAAACGCTTTTAAGTGTTTCCCACCCAACTAGAGATGAACTGGTTGGTAACCCAGAGGTAGTATCACATGTACCGGTGCTATACACTTGCTGTCCCATCATGCAAAAACATGGGACCCCATTCGAAATAAGGCTTGCACTTTTATGGGTTATCCTTGACAAAAGACCTAAATAATTACATACACAAAATACTGGTTTCATCTTACCTTAGCAGTTTGAACAAAGTTTGGATAGAGTTTAAAAGTGAGCAGTGGTTCAGGTAACTGTCTCAGATAAAGTTTAAGCACATTTGAAATCACATTAGGATTCTCTGAGTCTAAGTCCACAGACTCTGGGTCACTCTCAAATCGCTGGCACAGATTTTCAACTGTACTTTTCACACCAGACACCCTGTATATACCCTGCAAGTATAAAGCAATATGTATCAGTACTGGTCCGAAATCACAAGTAGTAATCTCAGTAATCAACTAAGTTATACTTTATTTGCTACTATCTATCTATTTTCTATGTATTTCTATTTCAGGCAGTGAAAAACGCCACCATAAATTGGATAGCATCAATGGAAGAATAATATGTATACCTTAACAAATATACCTTCACAGTTATGCCCCTTTTTCAATGTAAGAATTATATATATACCTTCATAGTTATGCCCCTTTTTCAATGTAAGCAAAATATGTATACCTTCACAGTTATGCCCCTTTTCAATGTAAGCAAAATATGTATACCTTCGCAGTTATGCCCCTTTTACAATGTAAGAAAAATATGTATACCTTCACAGTAATGCCCCTTTTTTCCACTTCTTTCAGACATTTGGAGATGATGGGAGGTATTGCAGAATGATAATGTTCTACTTGTTCCTGGAAGTCAACACCAAATGTTGTGTTCCGTCTTCTACCTTGTCTCTGATATATAAAACATCAACACAACTCACAGTAACACGCAGTACAATTGAAAACTTCATTATTTTGTTTACACAAAACCCTATGTCTCCAACAAGGGAGTAACTGAGGTTTATATCATGGGACAATATCACTTGCATAAACCAGGACCAGGTTTATACCAGGGGACAATATCACTTGTATAAATCAGGACCAGGTTTATATCAGGGGACAATATCACTTGTATAAATCAGGACCAGGTTTATATCAGAGGACAATATCACTTGTATAAACCAGGACCAGGTTTATATCATGGGACAATATCACTTGTATAAATCAGGACCAGGTTTATATCATGGGACAATATCACTAGAATAAATCAGGACCAGGTTTATATCAGGGGACAATATCACTTGTATAAATCAGGACCAGGTTTATATCAGAGGACAATATCACTTGTATAAACCAGGACCAGGTTTATATCACGGGACAATATCACTAGTATAAATCAGGACCAGGTTTATATCAAGGGACAATATCACTAGTATAAATCAGGACCAGGTTTATATCAGAGGACAATATCACTTGTATAAATCAGGACCAGGTTTATATCAGAGGACAATATCACTTGTATAAATCAGGATCAGGTTTATATCAGGGGACAATATCACTCGTACAAATCAGACTTCACCTACCTAGACATATAATGACCTGAAATTTTGTACTATCCATGCAAAAGATAGAAGATTACCTTAACAATTGATTGCACATCGACTTGTTCAGTTCCTGGTACGGAGAGCAACTGTTTGACACCATGTGGTATCTCTTCTATCAAGTCATCCATAGATCCTGTCAGAGTTCGTTTCTTATGACTGGATGGAAAAGGACTGTTGCTAGGGCTAGATTCCAGTGATTTACTACTACCACTCTGACTATCTGTATCACTACCATGTACCATACCCTGTGGTGTCCAGGCACCTCGAACTGGTACCCGATACTTATCTGAAATTGTTCAATTGTCAATCATTGTAGCAAAAAACATCTCAATTTCAGATTATAAATACTTGTTTTTTTCTTATCTATGTTTTTCGTGTCTGGGATTTCTCCATATTTTAAGAAAATTCCGCGAACATTGTTGGTGTGTCTGAAAAATGAAATTTGACATATTTGACATAAGCCACAACATTTCATATAGACCAAGAAGGGAAAATCAGGACTTAAAATTTTTTCAACATAACAAAAAATCTAAATTTGATACAAGTCAGTTTCGAGATAACAAGAGCCAACGTGTATAATGCACATATAAAGAATTAGGAATAAAACACTATTGACCAACAGTTGGGTTGGTTTTGATCAATGTAAAACAAAGATACCTTGTCTCCGTGGTGAGTTCAAGTTAGGTGATGACTCTCCTGACTGGTGGTCAGATGGTTCCGATTCATTTGACTGTGTACTGACCTTTCTATTATCTACATCACTTCTGAAATAGACACAGCATTTACAGTAACTCTATAATCTACATCACTTCTGAAATAGACACAGCATTTACAGTAACTCTATAATCTGTTATCTACATCACTTCTGAAATAGACACAGCATTTACAGTAACTCTATAATCTACATCACTTCTGAAATAGACACAGCATTTACAGTAACTCTATAATCTACATCACTTCTGAAATAGACACAGCATTTACAGTAACTCTATAATCTGTTATCTACATCACTTCTGAAATAGACACAGCATTTACAGTAACTCTAGAATCTGTCATCTACATATTTTGAATACTCAGTCATATTATTTCATTACTCTCCTAATACTAGAAGGGTTTCTCTTTCTTGTATATCTCCCAAGAAACACAGTAACTCCAGAAACAAGACTGTGATCAATAGACCCCTATGCCCAAGTGAAAGCCTTGTCGATAATAACTAAGCCAATCAGGGGCCATAACTCTGTTGAAATGAAAAAAAGATGACGGGGCATATCATCCGTTCTAAAATTCCTAACAATATGCACAACTATAATAAACCCTTAGGGACTTTATAATTGGTCATCTATGTATTTTGTACATTACTCTTACATGTACACTGCTAAATAAAAAGATAATGAAATAAATATAAGTCCATACTTTGTATTGTAAGGTTCAAACTTGAACATTTCGTATTCTACAACGTTCGATGTGGATACTGGAAGTCTACGAACATACTCCCCATACTGAAATCCTGCTTCGTATTTCTTACTGGCCTCACATAACGTGTGATACTGTAATATATATAAGTTATTTAATCATTTTGATGTTAATTATAGATTCAATAGGTATTTAAAAGTACACCAATTCAAAACTCAAACATCTGACTGGTCTGTTCGGAACACAATACTAAATCCAATTACTGGCACAACTGTATTCCACAAATCATCTCAAATATTAATTTCATAAACTTCTGCCATTATCTTAAACATGGACTTTTAGATGATTTTATGAACAGACTCAACAAAATTTGACATAAATAAAATTCAAGTTTCTTATCCCTAAATATCGAGAAAAATTCTCATTGGTCGCCATACAGCATACTAATATACCATCGCCAGCAAAGGGCCATGATTTTAAAAGAAAATGATCCTTCAAACCAAAATCTTGAAGTTCAAATGTGGGTTTTTGGAAAGTTCAAGGGTCAAAACTGCTACTCCAAAGTCAAATGGAACCCCTGCAAACAGTCCATTATCTTTAGGTTCACAGTGAATATGCCAGCATACTAATGTGCATACCAGGTTGAGAATCTTAGGCCAAACCCCTCTTTCATTATTGATTTAGTCCATCTGGTTTATCAACTGTCAGACAGGTAGACATATGCAATTCTAAGTAACTGTAAAATCACACATTTCCGTGGGTATTCGATTTCAAGGATTTTGATCAAAATACATTTTTCATTAAATCGAAAATTAAAGGGTGAACCCATGTTTGGTATTTGGGAAGTCGATAAATCGTGGGGATTAGATTTCTTGGTCAAGTTAAACAACGAAATCAACAAAAATTCAACCCCCTCGAAAAATAATGATTTTACAGTAACCACAATTAAAGTAAAACTTACCTGTACAGGTACAGGTGCTGATACTGTTTGTAGTAATTGGAAGTAGTCAATGGTCACCTGCAAACAATAACATATGTTCATATAATATTGTCATTGTCATTCAAACCAAGTTTTCCAGGAACATGTTTTTTTTTATTTTGGCACCAAGTTGTATGATGTAGTAAATGTATAGAAAACTAAGTTAAAATATTAGATATTTATTTGAAAGTCTCAAATATAAATAAAGATGAAGTATTTTTTGGGTGCCAATCAAGCACACATCACTACAACAAAACATTCTATTTTTTAATATGTTCTATTGATAAATTCAGCGTATGACATTTCAAATGAGCTTCAATACTTTTAATTCTTTCTTCAAAAAACTTATCATTTTATGTAGCAAAAGTAGCATTCCAGTTTATTTCAGAATTGTATTTGCATAAGGAACTACACACATGTAGTGCTGTTATGAGGTTAAGAAATATTACAGCATCATAAACAATAATAACTTTGATCATTGATAACTGGGTAAATTAAATAGCAACATAATGGGTCAATACCTTACGAATAACTTGATCACACAGGTAAATTTGTTCACGTATAGTAAATTAAATAGCAATATAATGGGTCAATACCTTACGAATAACTTGATCACACAGGTAAATTTGTTCACGTATAGTAAATTAAATAGCAATATAATGGGTCAATACCTTACGAATAACTTGATCACACAGGTAAATTTGTTCACGTATAGTAAATTAAATAGCAATATAATGGGTCAATACCTTACGAATAACTTGATCACACAGGTAAATTTGTTCACGTATAGTAAATTAAATAGCAATATAATGGGTCAATACCTTACGAATAACTTGATCACACAGGTAAATTTGTTCACGTATAGTAAATTAAATAGCAATATAATGGGTCAATACCTTACGAATAACTTGATCACACAGGTAAATTTGTTCACGTATAGTAAATTAAATAGCAATATAATGGGTCAATACCTTACGAATAACTTGATCACACAGGTATATTTGTTCACGTATAGCACCCAGATTTTCTGCTCTGAATTTTTGTAGATCACTTTGTCGGTTATTTGCCTCGGCTACACATGCCTTGTAGGTTGTTTCCGCTTCAGCTGCCTACAAGAGACATACGTTTAATCATTAAAAGTAAACAACCAAGATAAAGTCTATGTTAAACATGCATCTGTTCAACTCACTTCATACATTTGCACCACCTCATCGAGTTCTAAGTTGGCAGTTAGACTCAGCACCACTGGCAGCCACAGCACATTGGCTTATGACCCTCTCAGGTACCCATGTATACACCTGTGCAAATCTTTTGGGTTTTTTTACTCAAGCCAGATTAGTCGGGAACATTTCATGACAATTAATAATTTGCTTGGGAGAAATGGCAAAGAAAAGATAGCAGTACCTTGTGACTAGCATCATCCTCTGCCCTCTTTTTCTTATCAATTTTAGCAGTAAGGTTACTGGAGCTGTTGCTATGACTTAATACATCTGACTCTGTTTTCTGTGATAATTCTTTGGCTTTCTCATATTCTTGTTGCCTAGTGATATACATAGACTGTGCCTTCCGTAAGTTGTTCAATGATTCTTGCTGTAATTAATACAACCAAAATAAGTCAACTTATGTACATTAATTAGTTACCTTATTTATTTGGGCATAAGAAGTCACACAAACTGACCTGATTAGAGCCACCTTGAATTATACAACCTAAAACTTCATATTTTAGGCAGGTGAAATATTGGTGTTGTATCATTAACTTGTACAGTCAGATCTTGATACAATGACGCTGTGTGTTTCCAAGAAAGATGTCGTTGTAACAAATATGTCAGTATACTGAATTGATACAAAGAGCATTTTAATACTTTTGTCCCCGAAACATGATGTCAGTATAATGAATTTGTCAGTATATCGGGTGTCGTTATATCGAGACCTGACTGTATACCTACGTAAGTTGGGTAATTTTCTTGTCTTGGTATCTACCAAGCAACATACAGTTAAATAAATAAGTCAGACTAACATTAAAATGGAGTTAGGACAAAGTAACAAACATACCATTCTCTTCACTTCCTTGTTCCATGAATCCTTCAGAGTTTTCCTAGTTTTATCATGTTCATTTCGTCTAGCACTCAATGGCTGAAAATATGACAACACACACATCAATGTAAGGCTGCAGCCAAAAGATACGTTTTTATTTTTATAACCGTTATCTACACACAAACTATACTGATGTATTGTTATATAGCTAATGAAACTGCTATTTTACTTAGATTTGAGTCATAACGGTTAGGTTTCAGGCATGTACCCAAATAATTATATTCATACATACTGATACAGAATGAGAAACTACTAGTCTATGCATATATCAAATTACATGTACTTCTACTGTACTTAAGAACAATTGTCTTATCACAGCTAACAACTAGAAGGATTTTCGACAAAGACACATATAACTCCCACAATGGGCCATAGGCTCCAGCAAAAATCATAGGAGCTACAATTCCAGCCATTAAACATAACAGGGGTGAAGCCAGGCTTGAACTGATGTTACACACCCAAGCCTTGAAGTTGGTGGTAATGGTTGGGGTCCTCATGATTGTGGAAATTAGGGACTGTAATGACATTTTAGCCATATTAATATTTTTACTTTTTAAATTAATGTTACGCACGTGCATGTGTCCTTATCGCTGGCGTACATCCTTATTGCTGCATGACTAGCCTAGGTTCCAAGTAATCAAGTGAGGTTTCACTATAATCAAAACAATATACTAACAAACAATATACTAACAAATACCTCTACAAACTTGCTGGTTTGTAACAATGTGAACGTAGCTTGGCATGTTTTAGCATACTCAACATCCTGAAAGATAGAAACACACTATTACCACCGTAGATTTGTACCCGAAATATAAGTTTTTAACCAAAAGAAATGGTGAGCTACATCTAGGGACACAACAAACAGCAGCAAGACAATTTATGTATAATAACGATACTCTTATAACTATTTGAACAAATTTGAATGTGTTGATCAAAAACCCATGCTTAATGACAGCACACACAACATGAGGGCAAAGATGGTCCTAAATCGCTCACCAAATGTTATAGCCCTTTATATGCATAGTTTTGACCACAGGTGCAGAACTTAAATCTCTGGGTGGAGGATATCTTAATCATGCTTCATTCAAACTATCATAACTCTAAACCTCACTGTTTTACACAAGAAGAATAGTTTTGATGTTTTTAATCTATTTTAGCATTAGTGACCTAATTATGCAACAGACTGGAACCATTTATGTAAATTTGAAAGAGGAGTGTCTACCCATGGATCATCCTTGTGAAGTTGGGTTACAATCCATTTAGAAGTTTAGGAGTTTATGAGATGTTGACTAATGATGGAAATCCAGAAACCCTAAAAGGGCCCTAGAGCTTATACCCACCAGTTCTTACAAAGTCAGAAAAAGAATGCCTCATACCTGGATTATTATTTTGCATTTACCTACTTCATCCCATTAGTTCAATCACTATATGTACCAGTTTGAAATCAATTGGATTTAGAACCCATTCTATCATAGAAACTACAATAGTTACCATAGAATCAGAGTTTGCACAGATATTCTAATCTACAAAAATATTTAGATACATCAAAAGGCTCAGAAAAACTACTTTAGACGAAACCATTGAGAGCAATAATCTGGGAGCAGCTAAGACACTGAATAGCTAAATGCCAAAACTGTTAACAGGTTACTATGACAATGTAATTTCATTAACTTTCACTAATTTTGTATTGTACTTATTTTCACAGATATCTCGTCATACATGTAGATCCATCTCATTACACCATACCTATAATCCAGTGACCACTGAACGTTTTAAGCTGAAAATTGATACAAGGTATCATGCATATGTACTCGGTAATTAAACAAATAAGGCTAAAGGCATATGTTATACCAGTAATTATGTTCTCTTCCATATATATAATACAAGGACATGCCCAATATTTTTGAACGCAGATGCAGGCTTATATAAATGTTTCAATTTAGTTTCATGGATCCATGCAATACAAGAATATATTTCACACAATCATGCATTATAATGAAATGTACCAATATTGATTTTGTTTATATGTTTACTTGACGATGGCCTTAATTGATTATGCCAATAAATAATTGGACTTGACTTTGACTTATACAGACATACATGTACTCATCTTCTCTGACTTTCACATGGAACTTGGTATATTCTGCACAGTTTGTAATATATTCATGCACAAAGGTCAAGGACCATGTTAATCTGTTTGGTCTATATCTTTGATTTCTCTAATACTGTTAAACCTGAGAGCAATGATAGTTTCATACTGAAATCAGGGCTGGTATTCATATTCATCTTATTTAATTTGAGAATAAGGATAGCCAATCATATCGCCTGTTACTGACCAAAAGTTTAATTTGGTGTGATCTGATTGGTTGTCCTTATCCTTAATTCAAGTAAGATCAATATTGAATACCACCCCTGGTATCGTAATAGATACCATGGTAGTTTCTGAAAATAAGAGGTAAGTATGATAGTATATTACAGCAGTATCTACATAGTCATTCATATATTATACCCAGATTGTTAAAGTTAATATAGCACTGGAATACTTACTGAATACAAACACTACAATAAATGATGACAGAGAAATGCAGATACATGATGATATCTTCTCAGCTAACATTGCCTAGCAACACATAAACACAGTTCAACATGCATTATATAAACTTTTTGTAATGATTTTAGATCAAACAAATTACTAAGTAAGCAGATTAAAGCAGATATAAATTTGAGTAGATTTGTTATGAAAATAGCAGACACCTTGATTAACAAGATTTACATCATTATATGATCCTTGAATAAATCGCTGGCTTAGAATGAGAGGGTCATAAGTACAAAATCGATCTTTTGAGAAAACAAGAAAAATGTCTGAAAACTACTATTTACTCATGCAAAGAAAACAAGAAAAATGTCTGAAAACTACTATTTACTCATGCAAAGGCAAGTCTTTTCAACATCTATTTGGTCACCATGACAAGTTCCTATTTTCATGAAAATAAGCTCATGAGAAGCGCCTTGTGATGTAGATTGTGAATATGCATGCGTCTTATAAGGTTGTAAGTTGCACTTATGACCTTCACATTCTAAGTCAGCGAAATATTAACTCTAAGAAATGGCCAAGGTTGTGTTCATGTCTCATGAACATAATTGGGACATACATCAAGAATAACCTCCCTTCATACTGTGTCTTGTTAAGTCAATTTCCACTATTAGATTGTCACCCCTAGTTACTAATTACTGGAATGTGGTGATGGACATGTGATAGGGGCATGAATAGATGTATCTATAGAGTAAAGAGTTATGAAAGAAGGTAAATAAGTGAACGAAGCAAGATCTAATCGTAAGGTGCAGAAATGCAAAACAAGCTGAAGTATATGAAGTGCCATACATGTACATGTAAGCCTAGCTAGTAGTGACATAGTAGATACATGTACATGTAAGCCTAGCTAGTAGTGACATAGTAGATACATGTACATGTAAGCCTAGCTAGTAGTGACATAGTAGATACATGTACATGTAAGCCTAGCTAGTAGTGACATAGCAGATACATGTACATGTAAGCCTAGCTAGTAGTGACATAGTAGATACTAGGACCGGGACGATTACTCTGTTAATCGGATATGATTCGATTACAAGGTGAAACTGATTTCAATTTTGCAAAACCACTTATAGTAATGAGTAATAGGTCCAACAACATTACACGTCCTACAAACTTGATAGCCAATAAAATGTATATTACTGTGTGTATACACTATATTTTGACAACCACATGCCTGTGTGTGTCTGTGGACACACATACAGGTAAAATAGCAGATGATTAGGGGTAACCTGTGATACATGAATCCGTATGTGATCGTATTTAACAACCTACATAGAATAAACACAACTAAGTTCAGCTGCTGAGAGTACCAGCGGATTAACTGGTTTGATTCGATTTCATACAGACGATTAACCGTTCCAGATATTTGGAAAAACGTCCCGGTCCTAGTATATACATAATCCCAATGTAATGCACATCATAATCAATCATGTTTATATAAAAGAAATTCATAATTGAAACAATAACAACAATAAAGACAATTCAATGGAAACCAGGTTTTACGAACAAGAGCAATAACTCTGTAGAGACACGGTTTCAGCCAAACCTATACCCCAAGTGCACAGAACTTGAAATTCTGATATATTACCACAAAATTTTATGACCATTAGTTAGATACAATACTTTCGGAAAATTCGCGAAATAAAATTTTCGATTGAGCAAACCTAACTGACCACCAAATTTTTAGCAGTACCTTTGTCCAAAACCTGGTTTATGCTCTACATCATTTGACAATTACACTACAGACACAGTAGCAATATAAGACAAAATATGGTGATTGTATAGGGTTTATGGATTTTGTAAATTGGTGCACAAATGTAACATCATTACAAAGAATGTTTATATCAACATATGAAGCTTGCTCAATGCGACTCCAATTTAAAAAAACTGGCATTTTATCAACATATTTATATAGTATTTAGCAGTATGTGTCATGAAATACAAAATGATTAAGTATCAACGAATGCTCCACAGTGCTCTTGATAGACAACAGGTATAATGCCATTTGTAAAACGATTAAGCAAGCTTCATATGTTATACACTGTACTGAATATCAACAATAAAGGTAGAAGTAAGAGATTACCTGTGATAATACCGTACAATACACAGACTGCAGGGGTAAAAATCCCTGAAAAATAACAATCAAACATCCGTATCTATCTATATAGAACATTTTCTAAATACAGGTCAACACTTAACTGTATACTCCATACACCCCTATACTATTCTGTTAAGAACTGAGCAAGAATGAGTACAAATTTCGTCTGCAGCCTTGTAGGACAAATAAACAATGATCACCCTTGATTCTAAGAGGCTCACAGGGAAGATTTGGCAATGGCCTTACTGTGTTGCCGCTGTTGCCTCTATAAATAAAGTCTCTATTATTATGATCAGTGTCCAGTAAAGTCCATTTCTGTTGATTAAATAAACAGTGATGGAGATGAAATTAGGGGGGGGGCGTAAATTGACATATCTATGGAGTAAAGGGTTAATTTGTGGAAAAATAGCCTTATGACAAAATCTGTAAAATATATGACATAACATAGTGAATTTAACACTATTATATCAAGATACAAAGTTGTTAATGGAAAGATCTCCTATCCTAACACGAAGGTCTTTAAAAGTTCTACTCTCACGGCCTTTGGTGATGTGGAACAACACAATACACTCCATTAGGTGCAAGTAGAGGTCAGTTATAATTTACATAGATAGCAGGCAATGTAAACGACTTATGCAAGTTCTAAGAAGAAATTTCTCAATTAATGAATGATAAATGTCAATTCAGCAAAACTTGCAGTTCATGCAAACGTCAAGTATGTACCTCTTCTGTGAGGGCAGGTTTTACTGAAGTTGCAAGTCGGGACAAGTTCTTGGAGTACTCAACCTCTGTAAATATAAATAGTATCTAGGTATAGAGCAGAGACGTGAAAGATTTTCACTATAACGACAATTCAGCAAACCTTATTTAAGCGCACAGATACCTAGAATTAATACCAGAAGCATTCAATCAGACGAGAAAATGTTTCTAAACTCAGGACTTGTCATTGGCCCTGGAGCTGTCATTGATTCAATCAGATACATATTGACGATTCCAATATATTGGAAGACAAGTATTGTCGATACATCGATATATCGACTTGCACATACAGATATATCATAACAGGCAAATCATTCATGTTTCACTAATTTAGCCGTTCTACATTGAATATATTGGGTATAGATTCAGCTTATGAAAATAGTAGCTTGGGTTTGATATTAAGACTTGACCAATTTTCATAATAAATAATTCAACAAAAGCTCACCCTTGAATTGACTGCTAAATTGTCCCAAAAGCCAGATTCTGACCCCAGGACTTTGACCACACTACAGAAAGTCACTTTTCCTTTGAATGACAGGTACTTCAGTAATAAAATATTAAAACCCAGTATAAAATGATCAAAATGAGTCTCTAGTCTGAGCAGCTACTGAAACCTTTAACTTACCAAGCTGGGCCCTCCTTTCAATGTATGACATTACATCTTTGAGATATTTTGACCAAGCTTTGGCTCTCTGAAATGCAAGGTCTAGGCCTGCTTGTAGGTTCATCATAGTTTCATCAATCTGTTCTGGTGTCAATTGAACAACTGTAAGAGTATAAGACATTATATCTGATGAGTCTGTGTTTGAACAGCATTAACCCTTTACTCCATGGAAACGCATTGTGAAGCATTAACCCTTTACTCCATGGAAATGCATTGTGAAGCATATCTCTAAGCAGATACATTTCAACACATTTCAAGGCAGGTAACATCAGATATATTAGTTTATTACAGGTCTAGACCTAATAATTTTCAAATAACCGGAATGATGATAGTGCAGACAATACACTCTCATGAATAATGTACATAAATAGGTTGGGTCTATGGAGTAAAGGGGTAACTAATGCTTACATAATAATTATATTCCGTAAAATATCACTTACATTCAGCTTGCCTAGGAATAGGATAATTGGATGTTAATAATATTAATCAACAGTTAATTAGAACTTATAGATAGGTCAATACACATGTACTGTTAATTTGATATTCAGACATCAAGACATAATCTTGGTGTAATCAATTAATTTCCTGAATGGATTATACCAAATTTTGTTGAGTTTCACATTATCCTTGGCAGACTACTGTTAAATAACATATTTTCGTTGGTATTAAATTTCATTGATTCTGAAAAAAAACGCATTTTCGTGGGGTTGTAAATTCGTGGATTACAGAACATGAAAGGGTAAACCCATGTCTGAATTTGAGAGGTTGATTAACAGTGGGGATTAGATTTCTTGGTCAAGTTCAACAACGAAATGAACGAAAATTCAACCCCTCGAAAAATAATAATGTTACAGTATAAGAAACATATGATCAGGAGACTTACTGTGTTCTTCTTTCTCTAAGCCAACATCATCCTTATCACTAGCTTCATGTGATACTGACATTAAATTATCATAGGACTGGAAAAACAAAATAGACATACATATATCAACAGTTGTTGATGTATTGCAAGTCAAATTTCACTGCATAGATTAATTAAACATCCATTTTATACTGAACTTTGCAGGGACTTCATCCAACATAACTGCTTTACTGTTGAAAAATGATGCATGAGTTGTAGTAAGTAAATCCAGATGACAAATTTGTTCATATCTTTTGACAAACATTTTTAATATAGTTAAAAAATAGAGTGCAAAAAATGATTGAATGACGAAATCAGTAGACAGGAATTGATGCTGAATTTAACCAACTTAGATGGACCATCATGGTTTCTCTAGACAGGTAACAATTGAAAGGTTCTTGATTTGATAAAATATCATTAGGTCTATCATACTTATATATTCTTCATTTTTCGTATTATAATTCAATAAAGCAATGTGTCCAATATGTGACTAAAAATATATAAGTGATCTTAGATCAAAAGCCCGGTGTCGGACGAGTCAAGCGTACAATTCCAACACCTTTGATTACATTAATATACATATTTTGGCTACTTGTGTATGATTGTGCTCACCTTGGTTTTGACCTCATCCACAATGCCATGTTGTAGATCACCCATAAGATACTCAGACACACTACTACTGAACTCCAAGGCCAGCTGATCAATAGCATCATTAAAGGCTCCTTCCATGGCAACCACACTGTGCTCTTCATAATTGTAACCTAAAAGACGACATAATACAACTGTATAATCTCACAACGTCCTATACCAAACGCTTTGTTCAATAATCATCAAACTTTGAATACTACTTTAGCAATGAACTGTTTATTAAAAGCTACAAGGTACATCTCCTATTGTCACCTACCACCATCTGTTAGACAGGAAGTAGGGTACCCATCACAGTGCCCCAGCTAGACCTTAATAGCAGGGCGCAACGCCCTGATGCCCTTTTCCTGTGCCCTTTTGTTGTCAAATCCGCCCTGCCCTTTTTAAATTCTTATGTGTGTAAAAAACTGGGTCAATCGAGTAATAAACAATGTGACAAGTTGTATATTAATCAGATACGTCAATCATCCATAAAACACTCTTAAATTGATAACATTGGAGGCGGGGCTTGTCATCTGCAACGGCTATCAACCAATGAGATCGTGTCTCACGTTCACGCAAAATCAACGTGTGAATAGCTAATTGGCATTTATCCGAGTGAATTAGACCACAGATTGTCCGTGAATTTGACCAAGTCAAGTAAAAAAACTTAGAGGGCACTTGTCAATTTCAACAGAAATGTTTAACATAAGTTACAGTAATGATGAATTCATTCTTAAATTTCGAAGTTTTAATAACGCACATTTTTTCTCAGGATCTTGCGGGAAATAAACGCGCGCCATTAAATCACTCCAACTAACCTTTATTTACCAATGTAACCCGTTGACTAGCATGTTTAATCCTCAATAAAAAATATGTCGTGAATCCAAAAAGAATTTTAAAGCACAGAGCACTATTAAAGTCCTCGACGCATCGCCATATAAGGCGTTAATTCACCAGAGAAACGTGTAAACTCAGTGAGTTACATACAGTAGTGACGTCATACAGTGTGTAAAACTCACGCGTGTAGAGACTTGGGCGTAGGCCTACTGTAAAGCATCACAGTGTACACGTTATATTTTTTGATGATGTTGAAATTAATCTTAATGAATTAAATCGCGCCTTAGTCTTTGACCATTGGAAAGTTATTGACGTGGATTTTCACGAGATTCACTCATATAATGAAGATCCGACAGGGTTGACAATTCTCGCGTAAGTTCTAAAGTTGGACAATTTCCAATGTCGTTCTTTATGTTAGATTATAATTTTTTTACGCGAAGTCTTATTTCCGCAAGTCTATACTACCTTGATATCAAATACAGATCGGTGTAGAAAATAGATAGAAATCTATGAAGATTCACGGGCCGGGATTTAAAATTTCGTATTACCCACGTCGATTAATTGCCGTACCCGCTAGTTGGCCGAATTTCGATCTCATTGAGTACGATCTAAAAACTTTTTTGGTATACTTATTCTTTTCCCTTCTTTAAATCGGTGATTCCGTGATATGATACTAATATCGCACCGAAATTACTTTTGTTTTCGGTTAGTGAGTAAGTGATAAAACTCGCGCACTGTCCGTACCGTTGTGAAAGAGAAATTTGATGAGAAAATCGTATTTTGTATGTTTTACATCGTACAATTAAACAGTTAATGAATGCTGTCAAAAGAATAAACATTAACTACTATGATGTTTGTGAATTGAAAGAACAATCAGAGTTGATTATATAAGTGTTGATTGTACATACAAGTAGATCAATACTTTGGCATAGGGCATTTGTCTGTTTAAATGTTTTGTGATCATTTAGAAATCTATGCTTCATTTTTTTTACAAAATATTTTTTTCCTTTTAATGAAAAGGTATATTTGCTTACTGGAGAAACACCACAATTTCTGTCCGGAAACACAGGAGATGCCATAAGCAGACACTAAAACTTCAAAATTTTCTTGGGGGAGGACCCCCAATCCCCCCTCAGCCGGGCGGGGGACACCCCCTCCAGAACCCTCCCCCAAAGTGCCCTTTTCACAAAGTTGCACCCTGCCCTTTTCAAATCCTAGCTGGAGCACTGCCATCAGTTACAAGGTTAATTCATAAGAAAGTTATTTCTAAGGTATTGAGATGTAATGCTACAAAAATGCTACAGAAATCTAACATGAAGTAAGTAAAGTTAGACCTGTCATTGATAGATCCGATATCGATCTAATATATTGACAATATTTTTTAGCCAATCGATTCTCAATTCACAATTAGAAAATATCAATACATGGATAAATGAATGGAACCACCAAAAATCCTTAAATTTCCCGCAAAAAAAATTGTTTTTGTTAAAATGAAAATTTACAAATTGTCAAAATGGGTAAAGTCTAAACTCAAACCAAAGGTGCTACCGGTATTTTCAAACGTTGAATCGATACCCAATATGTACAGTGTAGAACTGGCTAAATATGTGAATCATGACTGATGGGCCTGTTTCTTGTTCATCTATATGTGTAAATTGACATATCCATTCCATGTATCGTTGATACTTCTCTCTGATATATCGGAATCGTCAATATGCCTTGGGTCATATCAATGACAGCACTAAGTACAGTACTATTCTACTTATAAGACCACTTTAATTTGGTATTTGCGATTGAAAACTCCAAAGAACAAAAGTCTTGAATTTATAACGAGATTGTCAACTATAAAGACTGATTTACTCAGACCAGTTTTGTCTGGTCTTTTTGCAAATTCTTATCATTTTCATTCAATGCTATAAAAGGTATGTCAAGTTAATTACAAATTATTCCTTAAAGGAACTGCCTCACATATTGGTATATTGCAAAAATAAAATAAAATTGTCAAATATTCGCGTTTTTTTGGTATAGTTGACTGTATATCACATAAAGAACCACACTGCCATCTAACATAACTTGAGAAACTTCGGCATTTTGTAGTTATTTAGTATTTTTACATCAAAAATCCTATAGGGTATTAATACCCTATAGAATTAACACCACTATTACTTAAATAGCTTAAAAGTTGGTCGCATTTGATGAAAACGAATTGTTAACCGAACCAAATACATCACTGATGTTTACGCAGTAGTTTGTTGAGGTTACAGTTCGGTCAGGAGTGAATTACATAATTCACAAAGCATGTTGGAAGGAAACTTGCCGCTTTATTTTCAAGAAAAAAATACTCAGTGGGTGACATAGAGAGTGGATAAAATTGCTTTTTTGCACCAAATCTATCATAAAGCAACTGACAGTGGCTTTCTATTACATCAATACTTAGGTTGGAAAATCACAATATATAAAAAATTTAGCCCAATCTGTGAGGCAGCACCTTTAAATTGCTACATCAAAATCAAACAAGAATCCCATTCATATTTGCTGAATGCTTCCCATGTTACTAACTAGACTTTGTGCCTATTTTAGTGATTGTGAAGATTGACCGAAACCTCACTCTGACAGTGGGATATAAACACACAACCTTACGAAGCAGAAGGCAGATGATCAACATCTCAACCAAAATTACCTTTAATGTTTTTGATGAGTGTTCCAGCAGCTGAGAAGAGTTCAGTAGTGTTGAGAGGTGGGTAACTCTGTAATACGGACTTCAGTGTACATAGCACGTCGCCGAGCCTCTCATGGGCCAACACTCGTAAATCTTCCTCCCCGTCTGAAACCAAACAACATTCTACAATCAACACACACAGAGAGTATTATACTTTATCTTCTTTAAATTTTAAATATTGTACGAAGTCCCATTGGTCAACAGTATTTCATTCATATAACCACTACCTAGTAAATTATCTTGACACAGGACCAGCAAGCAGTTACCTGCAACTACCTTCTACCTTCACATACTAGTCTACCATTAATTCTAAATGTTTTCAACTTTTCATCTCATCTTCACCTGAGACTGTTCAGTTTGAATTCAAAAAGCAATTTCATGCCAGAGCAATTACACTCTACAATAATAAAATTGAAAGTTTCAAGAAGTCAATTATTAAAGAAAATTTTAAGCAGTAAATTCTGAAAGCAGATACTCACAAAAGAATATTTACTAGATATAAATAACGATCATTATGAATGTTACTTTAACAAATACATGCAGCAGTTATAATTACCAAATTCCTCATTAAAGAGTTCCTTTAGCCTGCCCAGACCATCGGAGAAGTTTTTAACATCTTGTGTCAGTCCAATAATATCATCTTTATCCACTATATGCATCTCTCCATCATGGTCGAGCAAACCTAATGAAGTACTTTTGGCCATTCGGGGACTTGTAGAAGGGGTAAGGTGCATTCCCTGTCACTAAAACAGTCACTGCAACACTCACACAGTGCTCATACTATCCACAGTAGTGTGAGAACACATGAAAATCACTTCAGAGAATAGCAGCTACACTGAAATTTAAGATAGTAAAAGCATTCTGTAATCATAACATGAGACTTCCCAGTAAAATTATGATACACACATATCAAAGCAGTAAGCACATTAAGTTCATCCATAATGCCATATATCCTTATTTCCATCAAATAATCCACTTTCTCCTAAAAGGAAACAATCATCAAATTCAATCTTTTTCACTATACTGACTAGTACTGACTACAGTCACTTAAATAAAAAGAATTCTTGAAATTTAACCAATATTCATGATTTGAAAAAAGCATAACTTTTATAAGACAAAATGTAATATACACATGTACATGTAGAGATGCAGCTTGTCATAACATGGCCGTTACTTAAATCATAACAATACAAACATTACTAAGTGGCTGTCAGATGGATGCTGCAGTGGATGGTTTGACACCTAGGTGTACTCACTGACCTGGTACACAATAATACCACAAGGACAGTCTGACAGTTAGTATACACACCTTGATGTGACAGACAATCATAGATAACACTATTAACTGTTTCCATTAGGTTTAAAACAATGTGACTCTTTTAGTACACAACTATTAGTTTAAACTACTGAACATACACCATCATTTATTGTGTAGAATTATTTTATTTCATTCATGTTTATAGACATACATTGTAATGTATTTATGTTTACTTCATTATCAGAGCTACAGATAAGCTGTGTATTAGATAATCATTGTGAGCAAGTTTCATAAAGACTAGGTCCAATCACAGGTAACTATCATTAATGAAGAATAAATAAATAAGTTTTTTTTATAAAATTTATAATATCTTAGAAAGGTTTATAACATGGGAAATTGACCACAGTCACTGAGGTGCAGTTTGTTTTTAATAAACATTTCATTACTATAGTCCAGTTAGGATATTGTGACAGTGACGTTGCAGTTTATGTGTACGCAAAAAATCACAACCATTGTCTAAACAGATAGAGCGAAGTCTAGTATGTTAGTTTAGCATTGAAATTATAGTTGTTTGTTCAGTATATGCCTTTATAATTGGTTTTACACCGTTATAGTGGACTCGACCGCTGCATCACTTGATTTTTATCCTGACTGGACTATACTGATGTTATTTTAAATATTATTACATAAACAGAAACCAGAGAGCTTCGTCTTTAATTTGATATCAATATTTTAAAAGTCCGTCCATAAATAAGAAAATAAACCCACAAGGCGTGAAATCACTTTCTTTTTTTTTAGAATAGCATTGTCATTTCTATTGAATGCACCTCAGTGATCGACTGGACAACGTAGTACCGAAAGTGCTTAATTGCTATTAAACGGCTAATTACGCTTTTTGAAATGAAAGTTGGCGAAATTCTGCAAGGGCAGATAACTAATAAATATACCGGTAGGTCACAGGGTTACCAGCCTTGTCATAATTATGAGAATGGATCTCCCTTGTGATGGTGGATAACTACGTCGAGTTTCAAGTGGATATCTTTGCTACTCTGAGAAATTGTCATTTTGGGGTAAAAATGCAGTCAGAAACAGGAAATAACTCTTATAAAATGCTGGAAAGATTTGTTTCCTCCTATCAGTAGATGTAAGTCATCACATTCCATCACAAGTGTAATGCTCTCATAGTGTTTGAGAAAATTCAGTTTATGTGTAAACTTTGCCTCTCTACTTTTCTAGGTACTAAGCCAAAACAAGGATAGATAACTCTATAAATGCAGACCAAAGGGTTACCAGCCTTGTCAGTAAGGACTTCCCTCGTATTGTAAAGGCTACTGTAATAGCCTCGAAGGTCCTCATTCTGGTGGGATAAGCATCAATTTGCAAAAAAATGCTCAAAAACGAAACAATTCTGCAAGAAACTACTCATACTTTGATAGAATCATCCTTTTCCAACATATTGCATCATCTGTTATCGTAGTTGCAATAATATTGACGAATGATTGACATTAAATAACCAATACAGTCAAAATTGACTGCCATTTTTTAGATGTTCCTCATTCCAGGGCTTGACACTAACACTGGTCCGCTGGTCCGAGACCAGTGAAAATTCAGAAGGACCAATGAAAATTCTGGAGGACCAGTAACTGTCCTATTTACAAATTGGGCGCTTTTGCCCTGTCGGACCAGTGGCCAAAATAGTTAGTGTCTAGGCCTGCATTCCGGTGACATTCTGTCAAGGGAAGTAAATCTTACAAGATTTAGTGTCAATTTCTCTACCTCCGGCGTGAAAATGTCAATCAAACATCCGGGTACCTTGCAGACGAATTTACACAATTGTTAAAGTAAGTTTTGTGGAAAAATTGGAACATTCAAGTGACTATGCATTGACATCTTAAAGAAAATGTAATATATTACACACATGAACGCATTTGTACGATTTTTATCATTTTTAGATGCAATTTTAGCAATTTTTTTCATCTGCCAATTACAAAAAGCTTTTGTTGATTTTTACCGAAGTGCACGATGATGACGTCATTAGAACTCACAAGAAATAAGGTGTCACCGGAATCCCGACTATCACGGAATGAGGACCTTCGAGGTTATATATAACTATAAGTCTATGTTGAGTTTCAAGTGGATACCTTTGATAGCTTTGAGAAGATGACTCTTGACAATAACAATAACCAACGCAGACGCACACGATCTTGTCATGACAATAGCTCTCGACTTTTTACTTTGAAAAAAAGTCGAGCTAAGAATGACAAAAAGTAGCCGGCAAGGAAGATCAAATTTAGCCAGTGAATTATTAATCACCGACTTCCGGATCATTTCTACACCCCTGCTTCTGCAGGTTGGGCTAGTCAAACCATTGCGACGCAATCTATCCAGGGATGCCCGTATAAGCGTCGAAACCATAAGTGCCCAAAATCCGGTGCATTTTAAATTTTCATGAAATGAGCATTTTAAGGCAAATTCTGTCATTTTTTGGCTCTGTACATGTTAAATACAATAAAAGAACACGAAACCCGTTGAATACCTGGTAAAATTGGCCGTTATAATCAGAAAAACAATAAATAAACCAGCGCGCACCGTGTCCGTAAATCTCATGTAAACAGTGCAAGTTTAAGGACCGTTATCCGTATTGACCGGATTCGACCGGAACATTATTCGAATCGTTAAAACGAGCCTAAAAAGCGATCACTCATGGTGTTTTTTGTTTGTTTGTCGTTTTCTAACAAAATCATCTTAATTTCACTACAAATGTTCGTTAATTTTCTGTGTTTTAGCTTTAATCGAGCTCATTTTAAGGTTCGACTCGATTAATTTTTTTACTGTGTCCGTTTGTTAGAAATCGAGCGCGCCAAATTCTGAGTATTCTGATTGGTCGATAAGCGAATGACGTTTGACGCAAACAATAACAACAAGAACGATGGCTGAAATTGAGGTCATAATTGCGATATAGTCGTGTTTAAGTTGTCGGATGGACACGTTGCTCAGGGGCGGATCCAGGATTTGGCGTTAGGGGGGGCGTACATTCATGTATTGCCCCCCCCCCTCAAAGAAATGTGCGAGCGAAGCGAGCTAGAAAAAAAGTATCTCTGAGAAGCATTCCACACAATTTCGTTCTTCATCTTATGATATTTATTGATACAGTTAATGTGAGAGCAAGGCGAGCAAGAATATAAGCATTAATTATTTGAGCAGCATATCCCGCATACTCATTCCCTACTTGACAAACTTAACTGATAGCGGTTGTGCGAGCGGAGCGAGCAAGAAAAAATGCAATCATCTATTTCAGCAGCATACACCACACACTTATCACTTGGTAATATTCACTGATTTAGTTATTGTAAGAATTAGAAAAAATCACTGTTTATCTGAGCAGCATACCCAACAAACGCATTGATAAGTCGAAAACTTTCATTGAATTTACGTAGATCTACAGCGAGCGAAACGAGCAAGAAAAATCGTTGTTTATATAGCCAGGACTAACGATAATCGACTGGATAATATTCACTGATATATAGCTGCTGTGAATATGTCACGGAGAAAAAATGCACTGTCTATCTGAGCAGCTTACCCTGCGAAATTCCAGGGCTTCACTTTTGTTCAAGCGGAAATGTGAAATACTTGGGATCCAGCGACTAGGGGGTCCAGTGGCTTTCTGCCTCGTGACGTTCTAAAAAGAACCACGGAATTCGTCAGCTGCATTCTGAGATATCTTTTTTTAATGAAAGGACAGGTTTATTAAAAAATCAAGCCAACTGTATTAATCTTTTATGACTTGTCGGTCATTTTTAATGTGCAAGAATCTCTGTAGCCGACGTTTGGCACCATGCTACCAATCAGCCATATTTTTTGCTTGCATACAGCATTAAGTTCACTTTAAAATCAATAAATTGATTATTGTTTAATTGACCCGAGCGAAGCGAGCGAAAAAAATTGCATATCAATAAGAAAATTATAGTTCTTACATCCAAAATATGGTAAACTACCTAGGCTTCGGCGATTTTAGGGGGGGCGTACGCCGGGTCCGCCCCCCCTTGGATCCGCCTATGTTGCTGTGCATTTTTTAAAATGTTATCGGTGTCTATTGCGAGATAAAGGTTAATTCTTCGTATACATGCTATATATTTCATAGTGGTTTGACGTTTTCATATATTTTTTAAGAGCTGAAAGTGCGCTAAAAAAACGTGCGCAATCTCCGACCGTGTTTTGATCTAGTTAGTTACTGTCTGTAGTGGCTGGACCGTCAGAATTTTAAGCAGCCACTTGCAGACAGCTCATCTGTCTACAGGTTGGGCAATTTCAATTGACTGGTGCATTAATTTGAAAAACAACATTGTTTGGCAAATGGCTATTTGACATAGAAACTGACGAAACTACATATAAAATATAAAACATCATTCTAAATCAACATTTAAATATGAGAAAATGACATGCCAAAATGTGCATTGCTAAAATTTGATTTAATCGATTCTACTCATGGCAAAATAGACACATCTTCATTTTCACAAATGAGCCTGCACAACAGCATACTGCACGTGGTGAATATTCTCGTGTCAAATCAATTAGGCAATGTTTTGCTTTTTGACATCGATTTATCAAATTTCATTATCGTTTAACGGTTTATGAAAGTTTTCAAGCTGTGCAGACATAATTCGTTGACTTACGATTAACCCTTAAAGTGATTACTTACGTACTATATGCTTACAAAAAATAAATCTTTGTAAATCCAACTTCCAATAACTCTTTCGAAGTTTAGAAAAGTTTCCAAACTTTTGCAAAAATAATCGCCATATTGCACCGGATACAGTTAGTCACGTGACATTAATAACTGATTCGGCATCTTCCGCCAAACTCCGTGAATGCGCGACTGATGAATCATGATACGGTTCAATGCTACGCGCAGCAGTATTTACCTGAGTATGCTAGCCTGCGTAGATCTAAATAACATCTCAATCAATGTAGTATGTTGAATAAAATGCGCATCATAAACTACAGTCATATCAATTTCTAGAGGCGTACTGACAATACATTAAGGGGTGTAGCTGTCCTGATCTATGTCATGTATAACAAGGGGGTGCAGATCTGAATATTTAAGGTAGATCCTACCCCTTGAAAATGCTTGAAAAACATACACTTGATAAAAACTATTTCAAACAGCGTATGTCATCTGATTTTATCATATATTATAGGAAACCATTGTAGCACTTGCGTGTGATGTGAAATGTACCATATAGTCGCCTTATTCAAATGCTAGCACTAAAATAAAGGCGATTTTTGAATGAAAAATACAGCATTTTTTTCAAAATGTCAAACGTTATCATTATTGTATTTTATGATACGAACTCATTGAATATACTTTATAATCAACCGTCGCGAGGGCATGCCAGGCTTGAAATTAGCTGCTGGTGTTTTGTTTACGAGAAAAACACCTTCATGTTGATGTGTAATTTCGACAAGGAAGTCGCCATGTTTGATCCCTCCTGTCACCACAGTAAACGTACAGCAACATGTTTTTCTAACAAAGTAATCAACATAATCGATAGCCCGATCGAATAATGAACTTTATTGCATTCATAATTTATCATCTTTACAAACGATCCTACGATAATAACAATGAAATCCAAATATTTATTATTGTTTTCATCTCGTTTGTTTACGAATTTCGCGCTGTGTAGCAAAAGTAGTGCGACAGTTTATCGACGAAATCAATATGATGCGGTGTTCATAATGTGCCGTTCATAACAAATAATGACATCGAATACAATATGATACTTACGGTTTAACAGTTTAATATAAGTCCCAATGAAACATCAACATAAGCATTTTCCTATCTCAACACATGCTGCACATGTTAGCGAATTGATAATCTGATATGTGTTACGAGGCTGTCTGTCAAACTTTATTTTAGTTAAATTACAGAAGTACTATGCGTTTCTAAATAATCCTTATGTTAATTATGCTCGTATAATCATTGCAAACACAGTTTTGTAACTTGATTGTCTGGATCGTTTCTCGATCACATACAGTTTGTGTAAAATCGGTCATTACACATTCTGTCAGAAATATTCAATCCACACGAATAGTCCGTGCAAATGTTACAACGTGATCGGTAAGTTTATGTATGGTGTGAGGTTACTGCCATGCTATATTATCGTCTGCAAATAGGTTTTTGAGTAATATTTAACCATTTTAACACACAAACTGACCAAATACAGCATTTTTCCATGTTAAAAGAAACGGGCTAACGGACGGTACAAACGTTATCAGTGACCAGTTCGACTATAGATAAATAAGCAATTTATTTGGTATATAAACAAATAAATTACAGTGGAAAGGAATATCTAACTAAATATGTTTATAAATGAAAGAAATACTAAAGCTTTAATTAAGTTTCCATTAACCTGTTTCAGTTCTTTCGAGGCAATTTAAAACTTTCACAAATAATCGGGTTTTAAGTCTTATAGACCCGATAAAATCGGTTATTGACAAACCAATAACTATCTGGTCCGTCAGGTCCACCGTACCCTAAACTTTTTAGGATTTATTAAAAGTAGGCCTTCACACATACACATGTGATAGATTTTAATTCATGTTGATGTATTTTATTGTTCAAAATCAATGCATTTTGACTGCTTTTATTTAAATGAATGGGCAGGCATGACCTTGTTCAAATATTTGACAAACACAATTTCTAATTTTTCTAGCGTTTTGTTACCCAATAAATGAGACTGACATTTTGAAAAATGTATACCTATTTTGTAATTAACTTTTTATAAATACATTTTTATAACAAGTGAATATAACAAAAAACTTGTTGATATAGATTATTTGAACTTTAAGCTACAAAATGATGTATGAGAATTATGTGTTTCTCTGCCAAAAGGGTATTTAAATCACTGAAGAAAAAAACACATTTTCGCCCCCCTAGAATGAACCTTAACTACGGGTGCAGATCTAGAATCTAGCTGATTTTAGCAAGGGTAAATATAGAAACACACTATAGATTTATGCTATATGTCACTAAGGTAACCAGGACAAGGGTAGGTGATACCCAGACCAGTCCCGGCTCCATCGTGCCCCCCCCCCCATTTGGCCTCGAAGAGACCATTTTATACTTCCCAAAAAAAGTTAAAACCCAGGGGCGTAGCTAGAGG
The DNA here is from genome assembly GCA_947247005.1 of Spisula solida. NCBI lineage: Eukaryota > Metazoa > Mollusca > Bivalvia > Venerida > Mactridae > Spisula > Spisula solida. Next base: position 22,940,082 of record OX365948.1, read on the forward strand.
TATTTGAATGTGTACGCAAGAAGGCTTGGGGGGTCTGGGGGCATGCTCCCCCTGAAAAATTTTGTTCGCTAGAACGTCTCTGGTGCGTTATGGAGTGTTTTTGCATCATCTTTAACTATATTTTTACTGATAAAACCAGGTTTTGTTTGTGTATAGAGCTTTTTAAAAGTGTTTCTAAGAAATGCTGAATATACTAAAGGATTACCCCCGTTAGGGCTTAGGCATCAGTTTTTATTTCATTTTTCAATCATTTAATTTTTCACTTTTTGAGAAGCATGTGTACGCAGCTGCGTATTCTCCGTACAGGTAGCTACGCGCCTGAAATCCTTAAATATTACCAGATAACAGAGATAACAGAGATAAGCAACTGTCTCTATAACCTACCAAATATCACCGTGTTACTTAAATTCCTCAAAATTTACCATTTGGTGACAAATAGAACTTAATACTTTTTCTGAAATCTTAGACTGTGCTTATTGGCTGCCCTTATTTATATTCATTTGTTTTGTTTTTAACTAATAAGAAACGTAGGTTGAAACTACCCATAGTTTAGCTAATTGTTATTTTTTCCAATTTTAAGAGTAAGGAATTATCAATATACAATATTTCTCAGGATAATACAAAATGTGTTCATATTTTTACTGCAGCTGTAGGTAAGTATTTATGCTTTCTATTAATGTATGATTAAAGTCTGTCCGACCAGTAGTGACTGAGTTTTAGCTGTTACAAGTTAGCACACATGTGCTGCATGTATTTAAGTTTTTAGTCTAGTTGCCAATCTCTGTTATCAATAGTCTCTGATATTACCAATCGATCTCAGGCTATGGATTGATATTTTGTGATAACAGTCTATTTACATAATTAATTATAGCAGAAGCGACTGAGTGAAGATTTTTAATTCAGGCCGTGAATCTGAAATTTCTGAGAGGGGGAGCAAAGCTATTTTGGGGCGATATTTTGCTGGGGTGGATTCGGGAGGATGCCCCACCAGGAGAAGATTTTTTTCATTTTTCGATTTAAATCCTGCTATCTCCTGCACATTAAGCATTTAAAATTGTAGGGTTTCATCAAAGACCTAAATATACAGGTCTTTTGTTTCATCATCAGAAAATAGGCCAATTAGAATTACATGTATGCAAATATTCGAAAAGAATTCTGTTTTTCTTTCAAGAAAAAGACAAAGATCATACACACACTATCGTATTCTTTGGTTTTTCTTTCCCTTAAATTTAAAAATCTGACGTTATATTGTAAGTTGTTAAAAGTGTTCGCTACATAATCAGACAACATATTAAATCTAATATACAATTACTAAACTAAATGTGCACCCTGATGAAGAATTTTCAATTATGAATTTAAGGGTGAATCGTGTGATATTTCCTGCACTTCAACTTTACTTATCGGAATTGTACAGCTGTATAGTCAGAATACATAAAGTAATTATATCTAAAACACTGTCCACATGCTCAGATCGATTTTTTAAACAAAATAGTGCAATTTCCTGCACCCTAAATTCTTAAACAATAATGAAGTGTTAGGAATGAACAACTAACAACAAACATGTTTATCGCATTTATTTATACCTATATTTAAGCTTAAAAAATATTTTAAAAATCACTTCTAGACACATGAACTTAAACATTTTTTTTATTTACAAGTGCCCTGGTAACGACTTTTTCAATTTTATATTAAAATCATTCTTTCGTTTTTTATGCTTTGAAAAATTCAAAATCTAAGTTTTCTATCATGTCACAAGTTTTAGTAACCTGTTAGTTCACATGTTTTAATGACATAACACCTGTCACTAGTGGTCACCTAAATCATGATCATCCAGACCCTTTAAAAACATATGTGAAAGCATCTGTCTGATCTAGATGCAGTGTAATTAACGCCTGGAAGATACACAACAGGGGGCACTTTTTGTTGCACTTACTTCCTTCCGCAATGTAATACACTTTACAAAATTGATTGGTAAGATTTGAAGGATTTTAACATTTAAGGGATGTATAAAATGGTCACTTAGAGGCCAACTGGGGGGAGGGCATGGGCCTGCTTGTTAGAAAATAACTTAAATAGAACAGGGATGATACAAACTATACCTCCGTCTCATATTTTTGCGTCTTCTCCTGAAATCTGTATTTGGATTTATAACCAATACTATTAAGTGCCAACCTAATTACCCTAAATGATCACCCTAGAATAGTCTGTATCAAATGAGGACTCCTCATAATTGTCACATTCATAATGAGGTATAATATGGGGAGCAATTCATCCCAAAATTATTTTTCACTTGTGTTAATTGGATTTCATACAACTAGATAAAAAATAAATTCAATCAATTATCATAATTTCATTTTCAATTTTAGCTAGATTTTATTTTGGGCTTGATTATCTATGTTTGAGGGTGCAAAGGGATTTAATTTCAGGAAAAAAGAGTCTGAAGAGTTGTCTCCTTTAATTAAACATAGGGTATGTATAGACAGACTAATTTACACATTACGAGGGCTAGTGCAAGACTGCATTCAATAAACGCTTATGCCCCATGGAAGCCTTGTCCATAAAAAAGCTAAGTAAATCAGGGGCCATAATTCTGTTAATATGTTGATTAGTGTTACATGGCTTTGACAATGTCAGGGGCTTATGATTGTAAACAATTATGCCAAGTTTGAAAGCAATGCCTTGATGGACTTGTCAAAAGGGTCAATTTGGGTTAATAAGTCTAAGTCCAAAATAGGTCAAAATGAGGTCAGGTGATATAGGTGTGTGCAGAGTGTTTAAATACAACATCCATGCAAGTATGAAAGCTTTGTAGCAAGCCATATTAATGCTAGACGAAACGGTCAATTTTGGTTATTCGAGAATTTAGCCCTTCAATAAATCTAAGTCCAAAATTAGGTCAATGTGAAGGTCAAAATGGAGCCAGTTGATATAGGCATGTGGAGATTGTTCAAATACAACATCCATGCAAGTATAACAGCTTTGTAGCAAGCCATATCAATGATAGAAGAATGGTCAATTTGGGTTAACAAGAGACAGATGGACGGACGGACAGACGCTATATGCCTCCCGATCGATCGATACGGGGGCATAATAAAAGTGTAAATACTGTTTGATTCCTACTACTCCAATTTACGTTATTTAAAGGCGACTACCAAATTTCACCAATAGCCTACATGTCCCCAATGCGGATTTTACCGAGGAACAGATTTCATAATATCAAATAATAAAGAAGCGTTGACATAATCAAAGCACTGAGAGTGCTGACGTTTAATGTTTACTGTCTAGAATGTCAAAATAGGCCTATGTGACTACATAGGCATGTACGGTATCTAAATAATTTTAACAAGAGGGCACAAAGGGCCATAGGTCGCTCACCTGTCCTAGTAGTTCATACAAACCCCTCTATTGTATGTACAAGGTTTTTATATTGTCTTATAAAGCGACCTTGTTATTTACATCACACAGACCCAATGGCATATTGAAGTTTAAGCCAAGTTTTGTCTATGATTTGACCAAACGACCTAGTTTTTTACCCTAGATGAACCAATATTGAACTTCACCTAGGTCTTGTTGACATGATCATTGTGACCAACTTTCATAAAAATATGGCCAACATTCAGACCTCCAGAGACTACACAAGGTTTTTCTAAAATTAGAAATTGTGACCTAGTTTTTGACCCCGGATTACCCAATATCAAACTTGACCTTGATTTTGTTGACATGATCAATGTGACCAAGTTTCATTATGATTAGGTCAAAATTGTGACATCTAGTGACTACACAAGGTTTTTTTATGATTTGACCTTGTGACCTAGTTTTTGACCCCGGATGACCCAATATCGAACTTGACCAAGATATTGTTGACATAATCATTGTGACCAAATTTCATAAAGATTAGGTCAAAATTGTGACGTCTAGTGACTACACAAGGTTTTTCTATGATTTGACCTTGTGACCTAGTTTTTTACCCCGGATGACCCAATATCGAACTTGGCCTAGATTTTGTTAACATGATCATTGTGACCAAATTTCATAAAGATTAGGTCAAAATTTTGACCTCTAGTGACTACACAAAGTTTTTCTATGATTTGACCTTGTGACCAAGTTTTTGACCCTGGATGACCAAATATCGAACGTGACCTCGATTTTGTTAAGATAATCATTGTGACCAAGTGTCATAAATATAAGGCCAAAATTGTGACCTCTAGTGACTACACAAGGTTTTTCAATGATTTGACCTTGTGACCTAGTTTTTCACCCCGGATGGCCAAATTTCGAACTTGACCTAGATTTTGTTGAGATGATCATTGTGACCAAGTTTCATAAAGATTAGGCCGAAATTGTGACCACTAGTGACTACAAAAGGTTTTTCCATGATTTGACCTTGTGACCTAGATTTTGATCCAGGATGACCCAATATCGAACTTGACCTAGATTTTGTTGAGATGATCATTGTGACCAAGTTTCATAATGATTAGGCCAAAATTGTGACCTCTAGTGACTACACAAGGTTTTTCTATGATATGACCTTGTGACCTAGTTTTTGACCCCGGATTACCCAATATCGAACTTGACCTAGATTGTGTTGAGATAATCATTTTGACCTAGTTTCATAAAGATTAGGCCAAAATTGTGACCTCTAGTGACTACACAAGGTTTTTCTATGATTTGACCTTGTGACCTAGTTTTTGACCCCGGATGACCCAATATCGAACTTGACCTAGATTTTGTTGAGATAATCATTTTGACCTAGTTTCATAAAGATTAGGCCAAAATTGTGACCTCTAGTGACTACACAAGGTTTTTCCATGATTTGACATTGTGACCTAGTTTCTGACCCCGGATGACCCAATATCAAACTTGACCTAGATTTTGTTGAGATGATCATTGCGACCAAGTTTCATAATGATTAGGCTAAAACTGTGACCTCTAGTGACTACACAAGGTTTTTCTATGATTTGACCTTGTGACCTAGTTTTTGACCCCAGATAACCCAATATCGAACTTGACCTAGATTATATTCTCAAACCTCAAAAGGTTTTGCTATTATTTGACATATTGACCAAGTTTTTTACCCACATGACCTTTAAACGTGACATTAAGGTCATCAAGATAGACCTTTTGACCAAAGTTGATCAAGATTAAAGCAAAAATGTGGCCACCAGAGTGTTAACAAGGTTATCCTATTATTTGACCTTTTGACCTAGTTTTTGACCCCACATGACCCAACTTCGAACTTGACCTTAAGGTCATCAAGATAAACATTTTGACCAGGTTTCATAAAGATTAAAGCAAAAATGTGGCCACCAGAGTGTTAACAAGGTTATCCTATTATTTGACCTTTTGACCTGATTTTTGACCCCACATGACCCAACTTCAAACTTGACCTAGATTTCATTGAGATACAACTACTGACCAAGTTTGGTGAAGATCAAAGCAAGAATGTGACCTCCAGAGTGTTAACAAGGTTTTGCTATTATTTGACCTTTTGACCCAGTTTTTGACCCCAAATGACCCAACTTCGCACTTGACCTAGATTTCATTGAGATACAACTACTGACCAAGTTTGGTGATTGAAAGTGCTAGAGTGTTAACGGTGAATTGTCTAACAGACGGACGGACGACAGACAAAAAACAATCACAAAAGCTCACCTTGCCACTTTGTGGCAGGTGAGCTAAAAAAACAGTTTGACAATAATTGTTGATCTTAGAATTAACAAATGTTGCTAATTTAATTAAATCAATTTAAAAATTTGGAGAAACATATGTAGCAGTATTGGGAATGTTGACAGTTTCTAGAACTACTTCAGTGCGAATTTACATTGTTTAGCCTAAAGGCATTCAGTTGGCATTAAGAACTAGGCAATGATACATTTGAGAGGCTAACGCCTCCCAAAAACGTTTGTCATTGGTAGTGGTTTTTTTACAATTTTTCTTTCAAACTGATGGAGACGATAAGTTTTATTTAGAATGTGCGAGTGTGCAGGCACAGATGAAACTGTTAAGACGCACAGATATACGAGACAACACAACATATATAGAGGATATTACATGAGTGTCTTTTCATATTGAATTTATTAAACGAGTTGAATAAAATCATAAAATGCGAGACTATGCCGAGCATTTTAAAGATTTTATTAAACGAGTTTGATAAATCCAATGTGGATAGTCAGGAATGTAATGTTCTTTTTATCACATGTTAGCTTTTTTCCGGCCAAAACATAAAATAGCTTCTTTTTTCACTATAATAAACGCGCAACTTTGACGACGTCGCCCATGCTTTGAGTGACGTCACGTGAAGGCTTTATTACACTAGTGTATTATCAAAAATATATAATGGCTTTATTACGCTACCTCGACGTCAAACATGTGATAAAGCAACTTAAAGCTTCATCCCTTTACCCGTATTTAGCATTTCGATTGAATGAATTTTACAAGGCAGTAAAGGTTACTTCAATCACCAATATGTCTGCTAAGCACAGCAATCCGGTAGATGGCACCAAGGTTCAGTTGTAAAAGTTGCTGACTGCAAATTCTGAAGTTGTTGGTTCGATTCTTTGTCAAGCTCAATTCAAATGCAAATTATTTTCAATTTCTCTACCAAACCTAGTACTGGTGAATAAGGTCCATAGGTACTAATGTGATCCTGACATTTATGCACATTACCTGTATATTAACTTCATACCATTCACAGTATTGGGATTTTGAACGAAAAAAACACCAAGTTATTTGTTCTCCTATTATAGTTTGATTGTAGATAATGCATCCAAATCTATTTGTTTTCCATACAAGAACCCCTAACATGTGAAATGGGACATACCATGGCATGTCTAGACTAATGTGGTGCACAATATGAACACAAGACTTGAAGAGCACCAGTTAGTTCACCTGAAAGCTTGACAGTGTTGACAGACAATGCTAAATGATCGCCTTTTAGTATCAGTTCAGGAGGTAAAAAATGAAAATAAACTTTTTTTTTATTGATACTCAAATGTTCTGAATAAAAAGGCGTATAAATTGTATGACATTGTTTATTCTTTTCTAATTACTAAGACATTTAGCAAATACATGGACTCTAAGCAGTAACAGAAATTTAACATACCCAATTATTGTATTAATGTGTGGATACATACTATAAATAGTTTTCCCAGGAATAATTGAGAATTGATGAGGAGTTTCAAAAAGCCTGTATCAAGCCTTTTCACAAAACTTCTTCTTGAAGGCAGTTCCACATAATTTTCAACTAAATAAGATTAAATTTCCAAATGCATTTGTGAGTGTTAGTCATGCCCAGAAAACCAGCAGTGCATGAACTCACACTACATATTGGAAAGATTACCTCCCTTAATTGTCATTAAGTAAATATTACATTCCTTGTTATTAAGTAAACATTACCTTCATTGTTATTAAGTAAAGATTACATCCCTTGTTATTAAGAAAAGATTACCTCCCTTGTTATTAAGTAAAGATTACCTTTCTTGTTATTAAGTAAAGATTACCTTCCTTATTATTAGGTAAAGATTACCTTCCTTGTTATTAAATAAAGATTACCTTCCTTGTTATTAAGTGACGAGATAACCTTGAGTCTACAGTTTTATTGCGTTAATGATAAAGTCTGCACAGGGGTGTGAAAGTCCTCCAAGCAAAACACATACGGAGCTGGTAGAATTTTTTAATGGATTTAAGTATATTGGATAATGAGGCACTTTGCTAAACTAGGCAGTACAAGTTATCATGCATAGATGTTTGACATACAGAGTTGTAGTGAGAAAGTATCCCTTACATAAAATGCTAAGTTTTCAATCACCATCCAAATCCAATATTCTATAAATCTGATACAATTCATTATTTTTTCATACAAGCCTTTGTACCACATTAAAACTTACTTAGTTTGTTAACGTATTTCAACTCAAGACAACTCTGCTATGTGTTCACAATTAAAGCATCATCTCATACGATGACATAATAATCCCTGTACATTAATGGTTTAATAAACCTGACTTGGATAACTAAATGAATGATTACTAAATGATTGCTAAATGAACTATGCAAACATTCAGAAAATACCAGATATTTTCAATGCGGAAGGATGCCCCACCAGGAGAAGATTTTACCATAGCATCAAGAAATTTGGTCTGATTTAACCAATAAAGGGACTTTCTTAATCCAAACATAATCCTCTATCCACATACTACTTCATAAATCAAAGACCCTTTTAAAATGTGGCATCTTGACTGTTTTTGTTTCCATAGCAACCACATCTTTTGTCATTATCAAAATATATGAAGATGTGTAGTCTCCTTTCTGCCCCCAACCAACACACTGATTTTTATATAAGTACAGTTTGAGTTGACTCATCCTTCCAGTTTTTTTAGTTGCTTTTTTTAAATGAGTATTGCAATGGAGATAGTTCCTTTAGCAGGTATAATTAAGAAATGTATAAAAGAGAGTTTTACTTTAAAGCAAATTCAAAAATATATTCGAAATTTACGGGATTTTAACCCAAGCAAAAAGATTGATTAAGGTTTATAAGCAGTAGCTTAGCAAACTGCCGCAAGGACGCAGAATTATATAGAGGATATTTGTTGATTTTGGTGTAAGATCGAATTTTATTTCGCCGAGTGGTTACAGAAAATCAATATTTTCATGAGTGGTGTAGCCACGAGTGAAAAGTAAATTTTCTGAGATCACGAGTGAAATAAATTTGATCTTGCACAAATTGTCCTCAATTTTCCTCAAATATGCCTCAATTCCTCTTTACAATGTATCATAATTGGCTAAATTGGAAAAAAATCACGCCGAAATTGGAACGTCACGACATGAGAAATATGAAGTTATGATGACATAGGACATATTTTAAAGCCAGGCGCTATCGACGTTAGTAGAGTTTTCTGCATGATACTGGAACCAGCTTCTAAAACAGTGAAAATAACAAAATGATAATTTCACTGTTATTTTCACTGAAAATCTCCAAAATCCATTGATAGCAAATAATAAAAGTACCTAATTTGGAATATGAGTTTCTATTCTGATTGGTGAAAATATGCCCCCTTTGCATGGATTATTTCATCATTAAAAGTAAAATTACGGCCGACTGATTGTGTTTTATCTATACATATTCAAGCTAATGTTTTAGAATAGTGTAGGTTGTATGGAGTGAAGTATTAAATGCAAAGCACATTGATATCATTAACAACTTAATGGTAACATACTATCACAGAGTAACACATTATTTCAACTAAAATCTCTGCCTGGATCAAACTATGACATATATCAACTAACATCCCATGGTTTCTTTGGCTTCTGTACACCACAAGGTGTGGGATCCTCGTTCAATGGTTGAATGTCAAGGTCGTCAGTATCCGGGAGTTTTATACCTGCTTGTATCATTTCTACCAACTCCATGAAGTTAGCAGGATGCTTTACACCTGCCTTATCATTGTCACTGTCTTCCGTGAGAGTGTTTTGTTGAGTTTGTATCACAGAGGCATGTTTCTGTACGTCTGCATTAGTTTCTGTGTGTGAATTCTCATTTCCAGAACCTACATTTACACTATCTCCTGCACTTAACACTTTATCATTTTGTTTCGATACACTAGATGATGGTTCAGAATCACATATGCTTGTTTCAGGTTTCAACATATCAGTATGAAGTAATGGTTCATCAGTCACAAGGGATTCTGAAAAAATAATAAAACAAAAAGTTCTTAAACAACTAGTGCCTCTCTCAAAAGTACTTGAAATTATAGAGCTCAAGTAATGTGGCTATTGAGGTGTTGACAATTTCAGGCAGATAAATGCATGCTACCTCACAGCAGCAGGTCATTGAGACTGTGAGCCTCAAAATCAAGTCATTTAATTTACATGCACGTCAAGTCAGAAAATCCTTGGCCATGTGATTTTTGGTCTATGGAAGGATTGATGTAACCAGCCACAAACCCAGTGATATTTTTCCTTCTTTATTAGGGTCCGGAAAACGGACCCTTTCCTAATTGCAAATAGGCTATAATTTTCCAAAATTTGAATGAAGAAATTCCGAATAAACAATTTAAAAAAATAATTTTCAAATTGGACAAAAAATGATAAAGTTATGAACATTTTTGACAAGAGGTCAAGCATAAAAGTTCAAAGAAACCAGTAAACATTCACTTGTCATTCACATGTAATCTCTTTTTCTGTTTTATTTGCCTTTCTGCTTCAAGGAAATTCCCAATTTCAAGTTGTCACAACGCGAAAATTCTCAATCTGAACGGATCCTTACCCAAAAATCACTGTAACCACCAACATGAACAAGAGGGCCCAAAGGGCCCTAGGTCGCTCACCTGTCGTACTTGTGCATGCACACCCCTATGGTGATCCTACACATTTTCTGAATAAAATTTAAGGAAATTCAGCCTCTATTGCAAGTTTTTGTATGATTTGACCATGTGACCTAGCGTTTGACCCCAGATGACTTAATTAATATCAAACTTAACCTAGATTGTGTTGAGATGATTATTAGGACCAAATTTCATAAAGATTAAGTGGAAATTGTAACCTCTGGTGACTACACAGGGTTTTTCTTTGATCAGACCCATAATTTAAACAAAATATTTCCTCCATATAACTGTACAAATACATGCTATAAAGACAGAACAATACCTGAACACTTAAAAAAATAATTATGGTTCCAGTGGGGTTTGAACCCACGACCCTCAGGAAAACTTGGCCTAGATTTTGTTGACAGGATCATTGTGACAAAGTTTCATAAAGATTAGGTTGAAATTGTAACCTCTGGTGACTGACTACACACGGTTTTTCTATGATTTGACCTATATTTTAAACAAAATATTTTGGAATATTTTTCCTCCATATAACTGTACAAATACATGCTATAAAGACAAAACAATACCTAAACACTTAAAAAAAAAAAAAAAAAAAAAATTATGGTTCCAGTGGGGGTTGAACCCACGACCATCAGGAAAATGTACAAATAAATGCTTTACAGACAAAACAATACCTAAACACTCAAAAAAAAAAAAAAAAAAAAAAAAATTATGGTTCCAGTGGGGGTTGAACCCACGACCATCAGGAAAATGTACAAATACATGCTATAAAGACAAAACAATACCTAAACACTTAAAAAAAAAAAAAAAAAAAAAAATTATGGTTCGAGTGGGGGTTGAACCCACGACCATCAGGAAAATGTACAAATACATGTTATAAAGACAAAACAATACCTAAACACTTAAAAAAAAAAAAAAAAAAAAAAAATTATGGTTCCAGTGGGGGTTGAACCCACGGCCATCAGGAAAATGTACAAATAAATGCTTTACAGACAAAACAATACCTAAACACTCAAAAAAAATAAAAATAAAAAAATAAAAAAATAAAAATTATGGTTCCAGTGGGGTTTGAACCCACGACCCTCAGGATAATGTCTACGCTCCCTACAGCGCTTTGATTTCCACTTAACCCCCTGCTTTAGAGAGGCCGTTTGGTTTATTCTCGTCCAACAACAACAACAATACCTTATATGGGTTTTTAGCGGAAGTGGCGGGGAGGTGATAAGTGCGCATGTGCAATATTGACAAAATGAAATGGAAGCACGAAAGCCGCCATTAACGAAGGTCGATTCAGACTGGAAAATACTGATTTGGACCACTAATCGTTAATAGCAGGCATCATTAGCGGTGCGTGTTGGTGTGAATATATCTCTGTGAGTATTTGAAATGGGTTTCAAACGCGAGCTTTACTTAAATATTGTATTCTGGTAATAAAACCAGAATAGATTGTTGATGTTCTGAACTTTCCGAGGAGGGATTTTTTTAAAATCACTGCTGGCTTAATTAGATCTTTAATGGTTGATTTAGCGAGTATATTCGAACCTATTATGACTACGATACAGTATTCTTCTTGTGTCATTGCTAGTACAAGTGATAATCACGGTACTACGAGCATTAAAAAATCGAAGTGTTTCGTCCCAAAACATTTCGACCCACTATTGGGGCATTATGGTTTTCTTCAGTTATACGTTATTTTTCAGCTACACAATGAAGAAGAACACGCTTAACATTAACTACCACCTTACAGAAGCATAGCTTGGAATATTTGGAGTGTGTAGACAGTGCTTATCGAGATATTGCCTTATATAAGGTAAGTCACTATAGCAGGAACATACAGTCCCTGATGTAGGCACAGGCCCTCTTTGCGATTTTATGGTCCGAAAAAATATTATACTCTAAGTTAACCTCTAGGTTAACTAAGAGTAATATTATTTCCGGACCAAAAAATCGCATCGAGGGCCTGTGGATGTAGGTACATGTAGTATTTAACTTTCGTTATATTTTCTTGATCTTGATCTGAACATCCATGAAACGGAGAGATGGCGTGCATTATGTAGATCTACACCCTTAACACTTACAGATAGAGCTAACTGAGTAAGCCTATTTGTGTATCTATACATAGGTACACCACTACAATATTGTACCTGTATATTACTTAGTCATTATCCACACCTGTAGATTATCTTCCATTGATGTCAAACCCCTTACGGGGACATAGACATTTGTCTGTCAAGGGCAGACCTAAAATCAACAAAGAGAAAGAGGTGTGATACAAGGAATCAGGGTGTGTTTATACCGTAGCTCGTTTCCAATACAATCCTGGGTTTATTAACATGCTCAGTCTATAGCACTGATACACCCGAGACTACTAGTTTCATCTCTAGTTGATGGGAAACACTGAAAAGCGGTTCAGGAATGACCAAGTGCCCCCGCCGAGATTAGAACCAGGGACCTCTCGATCAGTATTCTTGAGCATTATCCACTCGACCACCATGGCACCCCTGATTTATCACATACCTGGATCAATATAAACCTGTGCTGATCTGCTCTCTGCTTCTAACAACTTAGTGGAGGACAGTAGCACAGAACAATTGAACCCAGATCAACTTTACCTGGGTCACAAACAAACTCAGTCTGATCATTGTCCTATACAGTAGCCCATATCCATTCTGGCTAATCAGGCTGTAGGCCAGCACGCTAATCAGGGTGTAGGCTGGCACGGCATCATGGAGTGTTAAGTGACAGCTGAGAAATTAATTTCAAACTGCCAGATTACAGGCTCATGTCCATGACCCAGCCTTTGGCCTTCAGTATAAATGAGCCGAAAGGTATACATGCTCAACATTAGATACGCAGATATCATCCAGCATCCAGGTGGATGGTGACCCAGGTATTAACTAGGCTAGCTCTGAACACATTGCATAATCCATTACATGTTTCTAAACAATTTTTCAGTTATATACAGTGGCACTGCGGCAAATTCACCGAACTATATCTGGACCTGCAACTATCTCACCCTTCCAAGAGAACATTCAACATATAACCAAGATACATGAAGGTAAGAATAGGAAATTGCAACTAGCTAGCTGTCAGACATAATGTTATACTGTCAAACACAGTTTGGCTCATCGCAAGACTTACTGACACTCTGCCAGACTCTTTATCACTTTGCAAGATTCACTGACACTCTGCCAGGTTCAAAGACACATTGAGAGACTCACGGACACATTGTCAGAATCACTGACACATTGTAAGACATACACACACTCTTTAAGACTCACAGACACTTAGCCAGTCTCTCTGACACATTGAGATACTCACTAACACATTGTCAGACACACTGTCACATTGCAATACTAGCTAACACTCTTTCAGAATCCATTGACATATTACCAGACTCAAAGACACATGGTCAGACTCACTGCCACTCTGCCAGACTCACTAACACATTGTTAAACTCACAGACACTTTGTCAGACTCACTGACATATTGCCAGACTCGCTGACACATTGCTAGATTCTACTGTCACATTGCCAGACTCACTGACACATTGCCAGTCTCTGACACATTGATATACTCACTAACACATTGTCAGACACACTGACACATTGCAATACTAGCTAACACTCTTTCAGAATCCTTTGACAAATTGCCAGACTCGCTGACACATAGTCAGACTGACTGCCACTCTGCCAGACTCTCTAACACATTGTTAAACTCACTGACACATAGTCAGACTCATAGACACTTTGTCAGACTCACTGACATATTGCCAGACTCGCTGACACATTGCTAGACTCTACTGTCACATTGCCAGACTCACTGACACATTGCCAGACTCACTGACACATTGCTAGACTACTGTCACATTGCCAGACTCACTGACACATTGCCAGACTCACTGACACATTGCTAGACTCTAATGTCACATTGCCAGACTCACTGACATATTGCTAGACTCTACTGTCACATTGCCAGACTAACTGACACTGCTGACTCACTGATGTTCTGTTAGACTCACTGACACATTGCCAGACTCCACTGACACATTGCTAGACCAACTGCCAGACTTACTGACATAGTGTCAGACTCACTGGCATTCTGCATGACTCACGTACACTGCCAGACTCACTAACACATTGTCAGACTCCACTGAAACTTTGCTAGACTCACTTCAAAACTCAATGAGACATTGATAGACTCACTGAAATAGTGCCAGACTCACTGACACTCTGTCAGACTTGCTGACACATTGCCAGACCCACTGCTAGACTCACTGATACATTGTTAAGCTCACTGACAAATTATCAGACTCACTGACACATTGTTAGGCTCAATGCCACATTACCATACTCCACTTAAACATTGCCAGACTCACTGACACATTGCTAGACTCACTGACAGACTTACTGACACATTGTCAGACTCACTGACACATTGTTAGACCAACAACATGTTGTCAGACTCACTGACACATTGGTACACTCAATGGCACATTGTCAGACTCATTGTCACATCGCATGACTCACTGACTCTTGCCAGACTCACTGACACATTGCCAGACTCACTGACACATTTCCAGACTCACTGACACATTGCCAGACTCACTGACACATTGGTAGACTCACTGACATATTTCCAGACTCACTGACACATTGCTAGACTCACTGACACATTGCCAGACTCACTGACACTTTGTAAGACTAATTGACACATTGCCAGACTCTCTGGACACATTGCCAGACTCTCTGGACACATTGCCAGACTCACTGACCCTTTGTCAGATTAATTGACACATTGCCAGACTCTCTGTACACATTGCCAGACTCACTGACACTTGGTCAGACTCATTGACATATTGTCAGACTCACTGACTCATTGCCAGACTCACTGACACATTGCCAGACTCACTGACACATTGCCAGACTCACTGATACTTGGTCAGATTCATTGACATATTGTCAGACTCATTGACACATTGCCAGACTAACTGGTACTCTGACAGACTCACTGACACTCTTGTCAGGCTCTCTGGACACATTGCCAGACTCACTGACATTTGTCAGACTCATTGACATATTGTCAGACTCATTGGTACACTCTGGCAGACTCACTGACACATTGCCAGACTCCACTAACACATTGCTAGACTCGCATACACATTGTCAGACTCACTGACAGACTGCAAGACTCTTCTGACACATTGCCATACTCTCTGGACACATTGCCAGACTCGCTGACATTGGTCAGACTCATTGACACAATGCCAGACTCACTGGTACTCTGATAGACTCCACTAACACATTGCAAGACTCCACTGACACATTGTCAGAGTCATTGACCCATTGCCAGACTCACTGGTACTCTGTCAGACTCACTGACACATTGCAAGACTCCACTGACACATTGTCAGATTCATTGACCCATTGCCAGACTCACTGGTACTCTGTCAGACTCACTGACACTCTTGTCAGACTCAACTGAAACATTGTCATACTCACTGACACATTGCCAGACTTCATTGACATTTTGCTAGACTCACTGACACATTGCCAGACTCAGACTCACTTACACTCTTGTCAGACTCCACTGACACTCTGGCAGACTCACTGACACATTTCCATACTCATTGACACTTTGCCAGACTCTCTGGACACATTGTCAGACTCACTGGCAAATTGGTCAGACTCATTGACATATTGTCAGACTCATTGACACATTGGTTGACTCACTGACACATTGCCAGACTCACTGACACATTGCCAGACTTCATTGACACATTGCTAGACTCACTGGCACATTTTCAGACTCACTGGCAAATTGTTAGACTCACTGACACTCTTGTCAGACTCCATTGACACTCTGCCAGACTCACTGACACATTGCCAGACTCTCTTGACACCGTGTCAGACTCACTGACACTTGGTCAGATTCATTGACATTTTGTCAGACTCATTGACACATTGGTAGACTCACTGGCACTCTTGCAGACTCACTGACACATTGCCAGACTCCACTAACACATTGCTAGACTCGCAGACACATTGTTAGACTGACTGACAGATTGCAAGTCTCCACTGACACATTGTCAGACTCACTGACACATTGTCAGACTCACTGGCACATGGTCAGACTCACTGACACATTTGTACACTCACTGTCAGACTCACTGACACATTGGTAGACTCAATGACACATTGCTAGACTGACTGACACATTGATAGACTCAATAACACATTGTCAGACTCATTGACACATTGTCAGACTCAATGACACATTGGTGGACTCAATGACACATTGGTGGACTCATTGACTCATGGCCAGACTCACTGACACATAGCCAGACTCCACTGGCACGTTGCTAGACTCACTGACACATTGTCAGATTCATTGACACTTGTCCGACTCCACTGACACATTTCCAGGCTCAATGACACATTGGTAGACTCACTGACATATGGCCAGACTCAACTGATACTTTGCCACATTCACTGACACATTGATAGACTTCACTGACACATTTCCAGACTCATTGATAGACTAAGTGTTAGACTCATTGACACATTGTAAGAATAACTGATACATTGGTAGACTCACTGGTACTCTGACCATTGATAGACTTCACTGACACATTTCCAGACTCATCGATAGACTAAGTGTTAGACTCACTGATACATTGTAAGAATAACTGACACTCTTGGCAGACTCACTGACACATTGTCAGACTTGCTGACACATTGTCAGACTCATTGACGATCTTGTCAGACTCCACTGAGACATTTTCAGACACACTGACACATTTATGGACTCACGGACACATTGTCAGACTCATTGACACATTGTCCTATTCACTGACACATTACTAGGCTCACTGACACATTGTTAGACTCACTGACACGTCAGAGTCACATGTACTCTAACAGACTCACTGACTCTTGTCAGCTTCACTTACTCTCTTGTCAGCCTCACTGACACATTGCCAGCTACCATTGAAACATTTCTAGACTCACTTTCAGACTCTATCAAATTGATAGACTCGCTAAAGCTCTGCTAGACTCACTGACACATTGCCTGACTCCACTGACACATTGCCTGACTCCACTGACACATTGCAGACTCACTGACACTCTCTCAGACTCACTGACATTGTCAGTTTCCCTGAGACATTGCCAGACTCCACTGGCACATTGCTAGACTTACTCACTCCTTGTCAGACACACTGACACGTTGGTAGACTCACTGTCAGACTCACAGACCCATTGTCAGACAAACTGACACATTGATAGACTCACTGTCAGACATACTGTCACATTGCTCAGACCGCGACCTGATGGTTGCAAGTCAGGTGTTCTTCTTGCTCTTCTGAGCTACCCTGGCTGCCTACACACTCCCTCACCCATACTTTGAACAGGTTGGGACCATGACAGAAACAAGTTTTTGATACTTTACCTCTAAGCTAAAATAACCAAGTATATATGTATTGTGCTTTTTTCAGGTCAAGTATAGACAAAATCCATGTACAGATAATCCCTATGAAGATTTATGATGGGTTGTTACAGTGATGGTATAGAATTCCTTGGATGCAGATTCCATTTTAGAGCTGTTGAATTATTGAACTGTACGTAAACCATACCATTTTTTATAATTATCCCTAAGATACAGATAAGTCTATGGGGGCTATATCAGAGTCATGCTTGAGGTTGGCCGGTTGTGTGTAGTTCTGTTCATCCAAATTCTGTCTGCACTAGTCGGTTACCATTGATCAGATTTCAATGAAACATTTGAAGTATCCTTGGATTATCTGTAGTACTTGTCATTATGGTGCACATCAGTCCAATAATTTTTTGGGGAGGTTTTATGTCTCCCACATACAACTTCATGGAGGGAGACATATTGGTTTTTTGTGCTTGGCGTCTGGACGGATGGGATGTCATAACATGTCTAAATGTTTGTCCATGCTAGTTCACCATGTATCAGCAGTATGTCAGTCCATATGTCATCTGCATGGAAGTCTACTTATACTATCAGCGGTATGCTTTTATGGTAATGACCGACTTTAAGGTTGTTGTTTTTGTTCCTACTACTTGGCTGCATCCTTTGTTAGAGTTTTAAGGATGTTTCACAAGACAGAATGAAGCTTACAAAGCTGTGTCAGGCTATAAATCTGGGGATATTCATCATCTATGTGAAAGCTTTTGTTTCATTTTTGTTTCATTTATTCTGTTGATATTGTCATTGATATACAGAGACAAAAATAAAATAAACAGACAATTACATGTTGCATGGAGAAGTTGGATTTCTTCAACCTCTTAGTCTGGAAAAATACATAGATTGTTAATAAGACCTTTGAATGATATAATTTTGGTTTGTATATTAATCTTATTAGGGCATCCTCAGTGTTTGGTGGAATCAGGATTTGTTCACGATGAAGAAGCTGGTATTGTCACACGGATACTTAGATAATGGACCCAATTTGAAGACCTTGTCCACAAGTTAGCAAACCCAACTTGACCATCGATCATCTTGGAGAAATTGAAAATCCTTACAATTGGATAAAACATTTAAACGGCTGAAAGAAATAAGGTATTTGAAGCAGCTGTATTAATAATCCAAATTAAGAGGATCTACCATGAGTTGTCAATTGACATACTAACAACTTTTATTAAACCTGCTCTGGGTATTATTAAGCAAGCATCTAGCCAGCTTAATACTGGTTATATATCCTGAATAAGATTAATAAAAGTTTGTGTCAAGTGTTGAATGTTAGATTCTTTTTTCATATGACACTTATAACACTGAAATACACATCTTTCTGTTGAAAAACAGCCTCATTATGTTGAAATATGCCGGAAATGTACATGATATATTGACATCATTTATGTGATAAAGTAGTAATCTGACAATTCTATTACACTAGTGTAGTCAAAACAATACATGCTAGTAATACTAACCCTGATAGAATGAACATTATGTGATAGATTTTAAGATATAATTATTAACCCTTCACTCCATGGAGATGCATGTTGAGACAACTTCCATAATGTGAACAGGATACCCATTCTATGCATTAAACATAATTCTATGCAAATTCCATTCTGTAACTGAAAGTGTTTATAGTTTATATTAACTCATATTGAAATGGTGAACACTATATAAATATGATGTTAAGGTGCCTATGGCTTAAAGGGTTAATGTTCAGATGATCATACTTCACTATTAAATCCAAAATAACATATTATTATGTTCACAATAACTACAGAACTAACTGACTCATATCAAACTGACTATTTGTGGTGCATATTTTTTCTCAAAATATTGAACAGGTGCGATGATACTGTATGTTATGAATTGCTAAGAAATGTTTTAATATTTCAGGATGTATCAGTAACTGCAGTGTTTCTTCAGCTCTGTCACGCATTGTTGCAGCTCATCACACATCTACATATCTGAATCAAGAAATATTTAGTCTTGAAGGATCAAGTCTGAAGTTCCAGATACCCTTCATCAAGTGATATAACTCCACCAGTGTCTGCACTTGCAAGACATATTGTGCTCTATTTCAAGGAACATGCTACCATGGCAACCAAATTGATACATTTCTAAAACATGATGGTTTCAGTTCTTATTATTCTGCAGACAAATACATATTTTGTTCAATAATTTTGAGAAAAAAATCCACTGAATTTGGAAAACCAATCTTCATTTTTTCAAATCTATGTTTGACATTGGCAAGGTTCGCGCAGGCCTTGAAAAGTCCTTGGACTTGGTTTCAACCTAGTAAGTACTTGAATTAAGCGTTGCCTTGAAAAAATGTCTAAATGTTACTTTAATCTAACTAAAAATGCTTGAATTTAGGCAAATAGCCTTGAATATGAAAAGTATACGGATGTTGTCAAATACCTGCCTAAAAATGAAAACATAAACACTTTTTCTCAAAGTAAAAGTGTGGGTGTACAATTAATGAATTGAGTGCAATAGGGTATTCTTCTGTATGGCCTTTCATGTTTCTACCTTGAATAGTTCTTGAGTTTTGTGTGAGAATTCTGTATGAGCCATGATTGGTTTCCATGACAACTGACTCGCATGACTGTGTATATATATGTGATTTATTTCCTACTTTCATTTTTTTGTAAATCTGCTGGGAAGGTTCATGGATCATTTCATAAATAGAGAACGTGTGAGGCTTGGTTATGGTTTATTTAGAGGCAGCATTCACTTGAAATTAGAAGTTTAAATAAATGATTAATCAGGTCAACCTAGGGGCCTGCATGCACTAAAAGTGAGTAACCTAGGAGCTGTTGGGCCCTCTGGTCTTATACCAAGGTTCACACTGGTCTTGAGAAGTACTTGAATTGGATGCCTAGTACTTTAAAAGTACTTGAATTTAAACTGCCAGAAAGTTCTTGATAAGTACTTGAATTTTGAAAAAAGCTTCATTTTGTTTAAATTAGCCTCATGCTTCTTAGTATCATTATTTAATTTGATTTTAAGGCATTTATTGCATACTTTTGTCATGACTAACCTGGTTTTTAAGTCCTGGAAAATGGGATAAATGAGGTCATTGAAAAGTGCTTGAATTTGTTTATTGAAGCTCTGTATGAACCATGTGTACTATTAAGCATATTGACCTATTTGAATCTATAAATATG
The DNA here is from genome assembly GCA_947247005.1 of Spisula solida. Taxonomy (NCBI): domain Eukaryota; kingdom Metazoa; phylum Mollusca; class Bivalvia; order Venerida; family Mactridae; genus Spisula; species Spisula solida. The sequence continues at coordinate 22,961,056 of OX365948.1, forward strand.
TTAAAAATGAATTGATTTGAGGTCCCCATGGAAGATTGTTTATATTCCAATGTGTTAACCTCGTAAAATAAAGTCATTTTTATTATTATATTTATTATTATGGTCAATTTTAGACCAATTTTTACTCTATTGTTTCAACATTACCTAACTGCTAACAGTAATTTAATAGACACATTTCTAGTTATTTCAGCAGACAAATTCTAATATTGTTTCGGTTAAATGTACATGTATTTAGATGGAATTGTTACTTCAGAATGATTTCAAATGCACTAATAAATTTGTAAAGCATCCATCAGAGTTGTTGTACCAAATGATTGTACTGTGTGTTAAAAAGATTGTTTAAAATATTTCATTATTTTATAACATTACTCTTATATGTACTAAAATACAGGTTTTCACTTGTGGGACCCACGATTTTTCAGATACTTCGGGCATTAATTGAGACTATCAAAATATATAAACAAAATTATACAGTATATCAAGTTGGTTAGATAGTAACTAGACTAAATTGGTTGCTGATATATCTTGATAATGGTCAGTCTAGGATCATCAAACTTGTTGTGAAGGTTTGTCATGACCCTGTTGATTTTCAGTGCCTGGTCAAAAGATCAAGGTGGGGGGGGGCATTGGCTCATCTAGGGGATGTTTTGTCTTTTGTAAGGTCTCAAAGATTACTTTTTCATCCATTGAAATTATGCGAACAAACTTTTTACACACTGCGTTATGTGTGAATCCGTTCAATCTCTTTCCGGTAACAACTGTCTGTTGTAAGAAATGCAGTATTCAGCAACAATTGTCTTCTCAGACTCATGACCAGAGGATATGTCTATATCCATTTTGATATATAAGGTACTTGATTTGATGCAGAATGATTTTATTATCAATACACAGTGGGACATACCCAGTTAATTGTGTATTAACCAGGTAACATTTTGAGTAAAGTTCACAAATGATCCTGCTTTTGGAAGATGTATGCAGAATACCAGATCCTCTGATCAAAATATCAGAACCTACTTGGCCAGTGTCACTGACTCACTGTGAGACATCAATTACATTGAAGAAGGAACAATGTTCGAAAGTACATGTACTGTCTCACTTAATAAACAGGCAATGATACACAGTTCAGTAGTTTTATTGATCATGTGCCCGTGCATTACCAATGTAGCAGTTTTTCTCCAAGCTGGTTTGTCTGACGGAGCATCACAACTTTTACTGCTTAACTCGATGTTTATATTTAAAATTAACATGCTTTCACATAACAGGGACAGGCCAGTTCCTTGGCATATAAGGTACAACCTCTGAAGAGCAACATCCTTTCTATACAGACCTATGTTTCCCTTAACCAATATGTATTACATACATTTAACCTCTATATAGCAACAACCTATATACAACGAATAAAAGCAGCTCCTAAAGAGTGTTGCTCTACAGAGGTTATGCTGTACAAACAACACATAGTCAACATAAAGTTATAAAATATAATAGATTTCATGGTTCTGGTAACATGCTGAAATAGAATGGAGTAGTTAGAACATGTTATGTTTTGAAGTTATCTTATGCACTCGGAATTCGACGATCCGCTGTGAATTTCAGCAAAATGCCAATACAATGTTGATGGTATGGGCAAAAATACGGTAGGTAGGTAGGATTTTAAGATTGCTTTAGCCTCTCTGCATGTATTCCAGAACACTTGCTCGCCCGGTTCAAAGACTTGGAGCTCATCAAGTTTGGTTGAATTAAAATGAATACAAGTTTCCATAAACGAATCGACGTAAAATGCATGTAGCACCATGAACAATACTGCTATAACAAGCAAATTGCTATCGAATGACGAATATACTTAATTGATTTGATCTTGTTAATGTATTACTTGGTGGTTACGTAACTAAAACGACAAGATCTAAATGTATGAAATTATTTTCATATTTTTAAGAGGAGCGGGTAAATTTCAAAACTTGTTTCCCAATCCTATAACATTTGTTATTATTATACACATGTTGCAAACTATTGGTTGAACACATACTGTTTAAACTAAGATAGCGTGCAAGTATGTATACGGAACAGACCTTGTACTAGTAAAAAGTCAGCTAGGAGAAATTCTGACATTTTTTGTTGAAACATAATTGCATGTACAAACATTTGGATATGACATCCTACATTCGTCTATTTGAGGTATACACACGATATATTGTGCAAAGATATGAGGAAACAACAATTCAATATTACAAATGTACATTTTACTAACACATAATTGCTGTAACGGAGCGCTTCAAATTCAACTATCTAGAGCTATCACATTCCTGAGTGTAAATCATACATTCACAACACTGCCCCATGAAATAGGAATATCGTTCTGTTAACACATGCGCAATGGAAATCTGCCGTTGTATCCAGACAAAACCAAAACGACTATCAATGGCTCGTCTTGATAACGAATGATGTAGCAGCCTACTTAATAGCCGTGAGGTGCTCCGTGTAATTTCGATGTGCTAGCCTTCATGAGAAATCTGGATCTATGTACATGTCACCCGGAAGCCGGGCAATGTCCGTATAACCGATGAGATAAATTGTATACAATAAATAAAGTTCAGTTTTACAACTAGTAAAGAAAACTAAACCGACCGACGCTTATACAATGCCGCGATGATCGACCAATGTCCGTCCGACCCGGTTAGGCATAAAAGACACAGTATGATCATCGGACGGCTATCATATCTGATTTGTGACATAGGTATAAATGACGGATTTTTTTTAAGATATATAATGATGAAAGAATTTAAATTATGATATAAACTGCAAATTTTGGACTGCTTTGTAGCGCGAGTTGTGGGGAGTTGTAACGCGTCACAACGCGGTGGCTATCATACAGTATACATGAATTGATGTCTTCGCATGTCGCCATAATAGTACGTCGAAGACCTGTCGTAGGAATCTCGCATATTTTTCCGTTTACGTGCCTTCTTCGATCGCCAAATAAAACAAATCTACGACACAGCACAAGTTTGTTGCGAGTTTGAGAGGCTTTCGCACGATATCTGTGAGACGCTGAGACATCTGTACGATATTTGGCGAATTTGTGCGACTTGTTAAACGAAATTTCTGCTTGAGATTCTTCGGGATATCGGGGCCAGACTGTTGTACAGTTCTCCTTTCGTCGGAGGACATATATAATTACGTTATCATTTCCCGCGGCAATAATTTGGTTGTATCACGACTATTCTTATGTTGGCATGCTTTGCGTGTGTTGAGATGAATTTATTAAACGTTTTCTCAATGGCAATATTTGCGACAGACGTGAAATGCATGTATTAAAATTTGCTAGACGCTTTGTGTGCCATAGCTCTGCATATATATAGTGAGTGAGATGGAGATGTCCGAGGTCAATATATTTACACCCATTTGTCGCCATCACTCGTCCGTTTCTCTTACTTTATCGCCATAGACACATTTATGGAAGATATGTCTTCGATTGTCGACAATAGATCGTACTTATATCGTATATATAAACTGTTAAACTGTATATGTATCGGCGAAACTCGTGGCAAATATTTAATATGCAATTATCGTACTTGTGTCGTGTCAATGTCGAATCATCAAATAAATGTCACCATGAAAAATACCTAGCTAAAACTCGTAGCCCAAACTCGCCACAATGTGACAGGGTCTTTAAACACTCGATCAGCTTGTCTGAAAACAAAAGAGTGAAAGTTGCCTCTTGTTAACGCGCTCAATAGATCTAAATGCAAGATTTCGTCGAATACATTTCTAAAACTTGACGGAGCTTCATGTTGTGTCGAATTGTCAGTTGAGATACTACGGGTTCGCTGCAAATTTGGGTGATTTATGAATTAAAATTATACATTCATTTATGAATATGAATAGAACACATTCGGTCGAGATAATGAGAAGTTGTTGATCAGAGGTGTCAGCCAAGTCAAGACATCGTAAGCCCACAGATGGAAATGACACTGGGCTCGAATAGAAGCCGACAAGTTGCATTCAGTGATGTACTATTTGCCGTTTGTGCGATTAGAGTAATAATACGACCTAGGAACACGTTGGTCAATTGTAATGTTGGGTTCTTACAGAAGACATTACACATCAGCTTAAGATTGATATTGTAATGAAAGCAATGCTCCTATGAAATAGCACAAGGCCGACCAGCCAAAACATTGTGGTTTGAAGAAATGTCTACTACCGAAAATCAGTGAAAGTAACAATCCGTACTTTAATTTCAATAATTATATATATGCTGGAGTTTCAAGTACTTGGAAGTACACCTATTTCAAGGTATAAACTACATTTTGTATTTTCAATATGCTAGCTGTCGACTGTGGATAACCAACAAACATCACATTAAAACAGTGTACCAGTAAATGCATTTATATTTTATAAGCATGTGCGTATACATCTATGTTTTTGTCAAACAAAATATTGAAGTTCAAGTTATACATCATAAAATTCCCGTGATTCCCATCAAAACGATGTACACGTGTACTCCGCGTATGTTATTAACTGCTAGTTGTTATTATTACAACACAATTTAGAACCAATTATAATCTCGTTTTGCGTGTGTTCTGTCCTTACAAGTTGTGTTGTGTTTTAATTTGATTTTTGACCATCACATGAATGCTTACTTTGTCAACCGTTGACGCCAAAAAAATTACGTGTATAACTAGGGTTAAAAATTGATGAGTCAATTCGGTAGTGATTTAAATAAAAAAATCGATGTTTAAGTAGAGATGCACGTGTAGATGAACTTGTGCATGCCTCGGGTGGGTGACGGCTGGTGGGAGACCCGGGGCTCGCTCTGTGACCAAGTTAGCATACCAAAGACTAAAGTACCAGTGTTTTAATTCCTAGTTGAAGCTCAATACATGTACAGTAAAGAGGAAAACTGGCTTCTATTACTAGTACATGTATCTGATTCCTTATAGTTCGTGTCAATGTTGTGCCACAGGAATTGCGGTTCCAGAGTGATTAATGTACCATGGTCAGTTGTAGAACTTCACAGTCGTGCACTGAATGATATTGGTAGGCTTATACATTTTGTGTTAATGTTCTGTGAACCTGTATGATTTTGATGGTGCATGGGTAAATACATATGAGTAGGTTTATCAAATAAAATGACTGAATGTTATCTTCATTAGAGACAGTCGATGTGTAACATTCATCGACAAACACTCCGATGCTCCTGATAATACAGAGATTAGTCCTTGCTGGACCAAATATTGTCTATTGTGTAATCCTATAATACACTACTCTGCACACATACTTTCACGGTTGTGAAGTATAGTAGGTAAATGCACCTGGTTGTATCAGAATGTACTCATGCCAAGTTGAGTTGCACTTGACATCTACTGCAACACCAACTATTTGGTAGAGTGAAATACATAAGTTTGAAGTCCAAAAGTAATATGCAAGTAATGGTACTAATTATAGGTCGTTTGTGGTAGAACAGATTGTATAAAATAAAGATTTCCCAGTATCTAGTTACACATTATGTACGCACATGTATATAAAGGGAGTCCCAAGAAAATGAAATACGTGCACCAACTATATGAGTTTGTGTAACTAAATCATTCGTCAATTGTGACAGACATATAATTATTTGGTTGTAAGGCATTTAAAATTTATACGATTTGTTGTTACCGAAACGACCTATACAAATTCCTTCAGTACTAATACAATTGCGTTGAAGTGACTGACTTAATTATATGACAGATCAGCTTACATCAAGCCTTCATAAGCAAATGATATCTCTGATATTCAGCAAACAATAAACTAGAAATTATTCCTCTGCCTAAATTTCTAGCGAAGTTGTGCTGCTCAGGTTTAACCGAAATCAGGCTTTGCAACCCCAGAAGATTGAGTTTGTTTATACCAGCAGGCAGAATAAGCTTATTCCAATGACCCTATCTTTGGGCTCGTAAGAGTGCCCAAAATATCTACAGTAACATTGTATGACAGTCATGTCTTAATCGGTTCGAGTCTGCATAGTGCCAAAGTCATGCTTTGTCATAAAATAGAAAAACAAATATTTTCACTTATGTATTTATTTGGTATCTGGCTATGTGCCAATATGAGTAAAATGCATATCAAAATAAAAACTAATTATCATGAATCATTGAAAATATTCTTTATAACAACAACACAACATAGAACTATAATATACTACTAACAATTAGATAAGGGTCAAGAAATTTTCTATTTGAATATTTTGCAAATTGAATAAGATTGACTGAAAGAATTTTCAGAAACATAATGATACATCTGCAATATTGCAAACCAATAAAGATTACTTCAAAAAGTACAGATAAGTCCAACCCCATTAAACTATTTGTGTTGCATTCAAGCTTCTGTAATAACAAAGTGTAGTCCATTTCTTGGCATTTTTGGTCTTACTCGATATGCAAATAAAAACGGGACAAAAATCCATGTTATGCTTGCCACTTTGGGCCCTGCAAATAGGGCTTATCAGTTACCTCTAAAACGACGTCATTTTGAAAATGCTTGTCAAATGCAAGACATGAATTTATCGAAATTTAGCAGCAGATGAGATTTTCATAATTGCACAACCTTTTCTGAATCTGGTTTGTTCAGTTAACATAAGACGTACATCAAACTTGATTTCTTGACCCTTAGCAAAGTTTGAGTAGTAATACTATTCAAAGTAAGGACTACAACTTAGAATTTATAAAAATAAAAATTGAAACTCCCTACACTCATACACTTTAATAAAACTGCTAACACTGTACAGATTTAGAATGTTTTAAAATGGGATAAGTCCATCTTCTTCTAGCAGTTTACACATTCTGAATTGTAGGCAGGTTTTAAGGTCCTCCAAGTCTTCCTTACTATAGGTCTTTTGGCATCAAGTTTCCAGCTTTTGTCTGAATAAGAGAAAATAACTGCAACTGGGGTTCAATTGAACAGTAGATTTTATTCGAGTCAGATGACAATTCACAATCAGTAATTAGTGAGCACAAATGACTTTTTTATGTGTACTGTTGCATCTTTACATAACAATCCACATAGTCTGGAATGTGTGTGTGTGTGTGTGTAAGTCATGCAGACAGTTTTATATTTCGACAATATCAAACAGTGCATGTTTTATTCAGACAGTAAATGTTCCATTGAGGCAGTAAGGGTTTCATTGAGTCAGTACATATTTGCAGAGAATCAGTGAGTCTGGCAATATGTCTGTGAGTCTGACAATGTGTAAGTGGAGTCTTGCAGTGTGACAGTGAGTCTGACAATGTGTAAGTGAAGTCTAAAACAACGTCAGTGATTCTGACAAAGTGTCAGTGGCATCTACAAGTGTGTCAGTGAGCCTGATAATGTGTGTTTGAGTCTGGCAATGTGTCATTGGAGTCTAGCAAAGTGTCAGTGAGTCTGACAAAGTGTCAATGGAGTCTACAAGTGTTTCAGTGAGTCTGATAATGTGTGTGTGAGTCTGGCAATGTGTCATTGGAGTCTAGCAAAGTGTCTATGAGTCTAACATTGAGAATGTGAGTCTGGTGATGTGACAGATAGTCTGGCAAAGTGTCATTGGAGTCTAGCAAAGTGTCCATGAGTCTGACAAAGTATCAGTAGAGTCTAGCAAGGTGTAAGTGAGTCTGACAATAAGTCAGTTAGTCTGGCAATGTGACAGAAAGTCGCGCATAGTGTTAGTGAAGTCTAGCCAAGCGTCCATGAGTCTAAAATTTACTAAAATTGAGTCAGACAATGTGACAGTGAGTCTGGCAGAGTATCAGTGAGTCTTACAATGAGTTGGTGAGTCTAGCAATGTGTCAGTGGAGTCTTGCAATGTGACAGTGAGTCTTAAATAGTGACATTGAGTCTGGCAAAGTGTCAAGTGTCAGTAGAGTGTGTGAGCGAGTCTAACATTGAGTATGTGAGTCTAGCAATGTGTGATTGAATTCAAGAAAAGTGTCGGTGAGTCTGGCAAAGTGTCAGTGAGTCTGGAAATGTGTCAGTGAGTCTGACAATAAGTCAGTGAGTCCACCAATGTGTCAGTGAGTCTGGCAACATGTGACAATGGCAATGTGACACTGAGTATGTCAATGTGTCAGTGAGTCTGACAATGTGACAGTGAGTCTGGCAAAGTGTCAGTACAGTCTTGCAATGTATTTGTGAGTCTGTCAATGCAACAGTGAGTCTGGAAAAGTGTCTGTGGAGTCTGACAATGTGACAGTGAGTCTGGCAAAGTGTCAGTACAGTCTTGCAATGTATTTGTGAGTCTGTCAATGCAACAGTGAGTCTGCAAAAGTGTCTGTGGAGTCTGACAATATGACAGTGAGTTTGATAATGTGTCAGTGAGTCTTGCAATGTGACAGTAAGTCTGGCAATGCAACAGTGAGTCTGGCAATGTGACAGTGAGTCTGGCAATGCTACAGTGATGCTAGCAATATGAGAGTGAGTCTGGCAATGTGTCTGCGAGTCTAGCAATGTGTCAGTGGAGGCTTGTAATGTGTTAGTGAGTCTGACAGAGTGGCAGTGAGTCTACCAATGTGTCAATGAGTCTGACAATATGTCAATGAGTCTGACCAAGTGTCAGTGAGTCTGACCAAGTGTCCAGAGAGTCTGGCACTGTGTCTGCGAGTCTAGCAATGTGTCAGTGGAGGCTTGTAATGTGTTAGTGAGTCTGACAGAGTGGCAGTGAGTCTACCAATGTGTCAATGAGTCTGACAATATGTCAATGAGTCTGACCAAGTGTCAGTGAGTCTGACCAAGTGTCCAGAGAGTCTGGCACTGTGACAGTGAGTCTGGCAATGTGACAGTGAGGCTGGTAATGTGACACCGAGTATACCAATGTGTCAGTGAGTCTGGAAATGCGACAGTAAGTCTAGCAAAGTGTCAGTGGAGTCTAGCAACATGCCAATGAGTCTGACAAAGTGATGTCAGTAAGTCTGACAATGTGTCAGTGGTTCTGATAATGTGACAGTGAGTCTGACAATGTGACAGTGAGTCTGGCAAAGTGACAGTACAGTCTGACAATGTGTGTGTGAGTCTGTCAATGTGACAGTGAGTCTGTCAATGTGTCAGTGAGTCTGGAAATGTTGCAGTGAGTCGGACAATGAGACAGTGAGTCTGTCAATGCGACAATGAGTCTGGCAAAGTGTCAGTGGAGTCTAGCAACATGCCAATGAGTCTGACAAAGTGACAGTGAGTCTGACAATGTGATAGTCAGTCTGGCAATGTGTCAGTGAATCTTGAAATGTGATAGTGAGTCTGGCAATGTGACAGTAAGTCTGCCAAAGTGTCAGTACAGTCTTGTAATGTGTTTGTGAGTCGTCAATGCGACAGTGAGTCTGGCACAGTGACAGTGAGTGTGACAAAGTGACAGTGAGTCTGGCAAAGTGTCAGTGAAGTCTGTCAAAGTGTCAGTACAGTCTGACAATGTGTTTGTGAGTCTGTCAATGTGACAGCGAGTCTGGCAAAGTGTCAGTGGAGTCTAGCAACATGCCAATGAGTCTGACAAAGTGACAGTGAGTCTGACAATTTGATAGTCAGTCTGGCAATGTGTCAGTGAATCTGGAAATGTGATAGTGAGTCTGGCAATGTGACAGTAAGTCTGTCAAAGTGTCAGTGAAGTCTAGCAACATGCCAGTCAGTCAGGCAACGTGCCAGTGAATGTGGAAATGTGATAGTGAGTCTGGCAATGTGACAGTAAGACTGACAAAGTGGCAGTACAGTCTGACAATGTGTTTGGGAGTCTGTCAATGTGACAGTGAGTCTGGCAAAGTGTCAGTGAAGTCTGACAATGTGAAAATGAGTATGGCAATGTGTCAGTGAGTCTGTCAAAGTGTCAGTGAAGTCTAGCAACATGCCAGTCAGTCTGACAATGTGTCAGTGAATCTGGAAATGTGATGGTGAGTCTGACAATGTGAAAGTGAGTCCGGCAATGTGAAAGTGAGTCTGGCAATGTGACAGTGAGACTGGCAAAGTGTCAGTGAAGTCTGGCAAAGTGTCAGTGAATTCAAAAATATGGAAGTGAGTCTGGCAATGTGACAGTGGAGTCTCTCAATGTGTCAGTGAGTCTGGCAATGTGACAGTGTGTCTGGCAAAGTGTCATTGAAGTCTAGCAACATGCCAGTCAGTCTGACAATGTGTCAGTGAATCTGGAAATGTGATAGTGAGTCTGGCAATGTGACAGTAAGTCTATCAAAGTGTCAGTACAGTCTGGCAATGTGTTTGTGAGTCTGTCAATGTGACAGCAAGTCTGGCAAAGTGTCAGTGGAGTCTAGCAACATGCCAGTGAGTCTGACAATGTGACAGTAGAGTCTCACAATGTGACAGTGAGTCTGGCAAAGTGTCAGTGAGGTCTGACAATTTGTCAGTGAGTTTGACAATGTGAAAGTGAGTATGGCAATGTGTCAGTGAGTCTGGCAAAACGTCAGTACAGTCTGACAATGTGTTTGTGAGTCTGTCAATGTGACAGCGAGTCTGGCAAAGTGTCAGTGGAGTCTGGCAACATGCCAGTGAGTCTGACAATGTGTCAGTGAGTCTGACAATGTGTCACTGAGTCTGACAATGTGTCAGTGAGTCTGGCAATGTGAAAGTGGGTCTTGCAATGTGACAGTGGAGTCTGACAATGTGAAAGTGAGTCTGGCAAAGTGTCAGTGGAGTCTAGCAACATGCCAGTGAGTCTGGCAATGTGACAGTAGTCTCACAATGTGCCAGTGAGTCTTGCAATGTGACAGTGAGGTCTGACAATGTGTCAGTGAGTCTGACAATGTGACAGTAGAGTCTCACAATGTGCCAGTGAGTCTTGCAATGTGACAGTGAGTCTGGCTAAGAGTCAGTGAGTCTGAAAATGTGTCAGTGAGTCCCACAATGTGTCAGTGATTCTGAAAATGTGTCAGTGAGTCTGGCAATGTGACAGTGAGTCTTGCAATGTGACAGTGGTGTCTCACAATGCGTCAGTGAGTCTGGCAATGTGACAGTGAGTCTGGCAATGTGACAGTGAGTCTGGCAATGTGTCAATGAGTCTGTCAATGTGTCAGTGAGTCTGACAATGTGACAGTGAGTCTTGCAATGCGACAGTGGGTCTTGCAAAGTGTCAGTGAAGTCTGACAATTGTCAGTGAGTCTGACAATTGTCAGTGAGTCTGGCAATGTGCAGTGAGTCTGACATTGTGACAGTGAGTCTGGCAATGTGCAGTGTGTTTGACAAAGTGACAGTGAATCTGACAATGTGACAGTGAATCTGACAATGTGGCAGTGAGTCTGGCAAAGTGTCAGTGAAGTCTGGCAATGTGACAGTGAGTCTTGCAATGTGACAGTGGTGTCTCACAATGCGTCAGTGAGTCTGGCAATGTGACAGTGAGTCTGGCAATGTGTCAATGAGTCTGTCAATGTGTCAGTGAGTCTGGCAATGTGACAGTGAGTCTGGCAATGTGTCAGACTTACTGACAATGTGTCAGCGAGTCTGACAATGTGGCAATGGTTCTGACAATGTGACAGTGAGTCTGACAATTTGATAGTGAGTCTGGCAATGTGACAGTGGTGTCTCACAATGCGTCAGTGAGTCTGGCAATGTGACAGTGAGTCTGGCAATGTGTCAATGAGTTTGTCAATGTGTCAGTGAGTCTGGCAATGTGACAGTGAGTCTGGCAATGTGTCAGACTTACTGACAATGTGTCAGCGAGTCTGACAATGTGGCAATGGTTCTGACAATGTGACAGTGAGTCTGACAATTTGATAGTGAGTCTGGCAATGTGACAGTGGAGTCTCACAATGTGTCAGTGAGTCTCACAATGTGTCAGTGAGTCTGGCAATGTGACAGTGAGTCTTGCAATGCGACAGTGAGTCTTGCAAAGTGTCAGTGAAGTTTGACAATTGTCAGTGAGTCTGGCAATGTGCAGTAAGTCTGACAATGTGGCAGTGGTTCTGACAATGTGACAGTGAGTCTGGAAATGTGATATTGAGTCTGGCAATGTGACAGTGAGTGAGTCTGGCAATGTGGATGTGAGTCTAGCAGTGTCAGTGAGTCTGGCAATGTGACAGTGAGTCTTGCAATGTGACAGTGGGTCTTGCAAAGTGTCAGTGAAGTCTGACAATTGTCAGTGAGTCTGACAATTGTCAGTGAGTCTGGCAATGTGCAGTGAGTCTGACATTGTGACAGTGAGTCTGGCAATGTGCAGTGTGTTTGACAAAGTGACAGTGAATCTGACAATGTGACAGTGAATCTGACAATGTGGCAGTGAGTCTGGCAAAGTGTCAGTGAAGTCTAGCAATATGCCATTGAGTCTGGCAATGTGTCAGTGAGTCCTGAAATGTGATATTGAGTCTGGCAATGTGTCAGTGAGTCTGGGAAAACGTCAGTACAGTCTGACAATGTGTTTGTGAGTCTGTCAATGTGACAGCGAGTCTGGCAAAGTGTCAGTGGAGTCTGGCAACATGCCAGTGAGTCTGACAATGTGACAGTGAGTCTGACAATGTAAAAGTGGAGTCTCACAATGTGTCAGTGAGTCTGGCAATGTGACAGTGAGTCTGGCAAAGTGTCAGTGAAGTCTGACAATGTGTTAGTGAGTCTGGCAAAGTGTCATTGGAGTCTGGCAATGTGACAGTGAGTCTTGCAATGTGTCAGGAGTCTGACAATGTGTCATTGAGTTTTGCAATGTGTCAGGAGCATCTAGCAAAGTGTCAGTGAGTATGACAATGTGTTATTGAGTATTGTAATGTTTTAGTGTAGTCTTGCAATGTGACAGCGAGTCTGACAATATGTCAGTGGAGTCTAGCAATGTGTCATTTAATTTGGCAAAGTGTCATTCAGTCTGACTCAATGGAGTCTGGCAATGTGTCAGTGGAGCCTGGCAATGTGTCAGTGGAAACTGGCAATGTGTCAGTGAGTCTGACAATGTGTCAGTGAAGTCTTGCAATGTGTCAGTGAGTCTGACAAAGTGTCAGTGTGTCTGGAAATGTGTCAGTGAGTCTGGCAATATGTCAGTGGAGACTGACAATGTGTCAGTTGAGTTTTGCAATGTGTCAGAGTCTTGCAATGTGTCAGTGAGTCTTGAAATTAGCTGCACTGTGTCTGACAGTATATCAGTATGTCTGACAACTAGCTAGTTGCAATATCTTATTCTTACCTTCATTTATGTTGAATAAATGTTGAATTTTCTCTTTGCATTGACATTGTCCATCTGCCAAGCTCCCCAATTGTCTTCTCATTTCAAATATATAACCATAGCCCGAAACATAATCCTTCATGAAATCTGAAAAATATTTTCAATGGTAATCTTGAAAACTATATTAAACTAAGTTCAAATTTCAATTAAAAATAATATTTTGACAGATTAAAATGTGCTTTGCAATGTACTGTATCAGCATTCTAGTATTAGTTAACAGAAAGACTGCCTTGATAGACTAGTGGTAGAGTATGTGGTTTGAGTGTGGGAAGTCATGGACTTGATCCGCATCATACTGAAGTAAAATAAAAATTGAACCAGTAATTCTCTGGCAATACTCTTAGCATAAAATGATTCATTCCCATGCTGCGATGAATGAGGTATCGATAGTGATTTATTTTTTATAACTTGTACCGTCTTTTTTTCTCTACATGTAGCGAAGTTGTTCATTCCTTATGGTAGGGTGAGATACTACAGGTCCAGATACAGTTGAATTTGACGCAGTGCCACTGTATATATCTGAAAAATTGTTGAGAAATGTATTATGGATTTATGAATCTTTTCAGAAATAAGCCAAACTAATACCCAGGTCACAAACCACCTGGATGCTGGATGATGTCTGTGTGAATGATGTTGAGCATGTATACCTATCGGCTCATTTATAGAAGGCCAAAGGCTGGGTCATGGGCATGTGTTTGTAATGTGGCAGCTTAGAATTGATTTCTCAGCAGCCACATAACACTCCATGATGCCGTGCCAGCCTACAGCCTGATTAATGTGCTGGGCGGCCTACAGCCTGATTAGCCAGAATGTATACGTCCTACCTTCGGACAATGATCAGACTGGGTTTGTGACCCAGGTAAAGTAAAGTTAATCTGGGTTCGATTGTTCTGTGTTATTGTCCTCCACCAAGTTGTTAGAAGCAGAAAGCAGATCAGCACAGGTTTATATTGATCCAGGTACGTGATAAATCAAGGGTACCACGGTGGTCGAGTGAATAATGCTCTAGACTGTGTGTTCCTGCTATAGTGACTTACCTATGTATAAAGATGTAAGGCAATATCTCGATGAACACTGTCTACAGTGTACACACTCCAAATATTCCAAGCTATGCTTCTGTTAGGAGGTAGTTAATGTTTTAGCGTGTTCTTCTTCGTTGTATAGCTGAAAAATAACGTATAACTAAAGAAACCATAATGCCCCAATAGTGGGTCGAAATGTTTTGGGACGAAACTCTTCGATTTTTTAAAGCTCGTAATACCGTGATTAACACTTGTACTAGCAATGACACAAGAAGAATACTGTATCGTAGTCATAATAAGTTTGAATACACTCGCTAAATCAATTATTAAAGATCTAATAAAGCCAGCAGTGATTTTTAAAAAATCCCTCCTCGGAAAGTTCAGAACATCAACAATCTATTCTGGTTTTATTACCAGAATACAATATTTAAGTAAAGCTCGCGTTTGAAACACATTTCAAATACTCACAGAGATATATTCACACCAACACACACCGCTAATGATGCCTGGTACTAACGATTAGTGGTCCAAATCAGTATTTTCCTGTCTGAATCGACCTTCGTTAATGGCGGCTTTCGTGCTTCCATTTCATTTTTGTCAGTATGGGACATGCGCACTTATCACCTCCCCGCCACTTCCGCTAAAAACCCATATATGGTATTGTTGTTGTTGTTGGACGAGAATAAACCATCGCTCTAGTGTTTAAATACTAGAATATTTTGATATTTGACCTTTACAAAACTGCTGTGAACCCTGATACACATTTTCATTGGTTGATGAAAGTTTACTTGTATGTATAGAGCATAGAGAGTTACAGCAGAGTTTAGTGACCATGAAGACTACATGTTGAAAGGTTTAAAACAAGGTTTTTCTATAATTTGACCTAGTGAGCTAGTTTTTGACCTCAGATGACCCAATATCGAACTTGACCTAGATTTTGTTGAGATGATCATTGTGACCAAGTTTCATAAAGATTAGGCTCAAATTGCGACCTCTAGTGTGTTCACAAGCTTTTTCAATGATTTGGCCTCGTGACCTAGTTTTCAACCCCAGATGACCCAATATCGAACTTGACCTAGATTTTATAGAGATGATCATTGTGATCAAGTTTCATAAAGATTAGGCTCAAATTGTGACCTCTAATGTGTTCACAAGGTTTTCCTTTGATTTGGCCTAGTGACCTAGTTTTTGACCCCAGATGACCCAATATCGAACTTGACCTAGATTGTATGAAGATGATAATTGTGATCAAGTTTCATATTGATCAGGCTAAATTTGTGACCTATAGTGTGTTCACAAGCAATTGTGAACGGACGGACGACGGACGAAGAGCGATCACAAAAGCTCACCTTGTCACTTTGTGACAGGTGAGCTAACAAAACAATATACCGTTCATCTTCAAGGGGGCCATAATAAGGCAGATCTAACATACATCAGGGCTTCCACTGAGGCATAATGCTAAATCCTGAAAATAAGACCATGGTCTTTTCTGCCATTATGTGCCATTATCATGCATCAACACACCAAACCACTGTTATATCATAAAAATTCAGCATATGAAATTTTAAATGGCGATAACTCGCAGAAAATTTCATTCTTTCTAGTGCAGCAAATCTCGATTCCAGATTATTCTGGAATTGTAAGACCCCTGATATATAAGGACCAGAACACCAGTTTCATGAGTAATGTTACCCATTATCATTATACACCATTTTGCATCTCTTATCATTTTCCATTCATGATTAAAGAGGGGAGACAATCCAACGATAGAAATTGACTCAACAAGACATCAAGGGAGAATACTTTTCATATTTGTCCCAAAAAGCTGCATATGAGATTTGTACACATTTCAGCTCATTCCTTATCAGAAAACTGTAGAATGTATGAATTAAATGGTTAACAAAAGAAAATGGCTCATGAAACAGACAGGCAATGATGTTTGAAGATTAGATATAAATATACCAAAATGATGCATGTCTTTTCCTTTTCCAGTAAGCCATGATCTGTACTCGTTATAATTGACAGGACAGACTTCCCTAAAATAGAAGATTAAACATGAGAAGAAACTATGTAACTTGTTAATTCCCATGCGAGGGTGCACTCAAAACTAGCATCACTAAACAGAATTGTTACTCTGAGTTTATTACACTAAAATTTCAAGAGCTGGAACTTGTCTCTAATTTCTACTCTGATTTTAGCAAAGTCTCAATTTGAGATTTCTACTGTAGATGCTTCGGGAGACCGGGTCCTGTTTCAAGCTGCTGGACAAGAGATATATCTATTACAGGCATATTTAATAAAAAAATGGCTGAATCTGATTAGCGGTTTAATAATAGAATAAGACAACATTGGAAAAGTTGTTGCTGGTAATAGGATAGTGCAAAGTGCACTTAACTCATTACTTCATATGTATGTCCATTCATACCCTATGCACCAATACAATTATTTTCCAATAATGAGCAAAAATGGGCAAAGGGAGACAATCCAGTTACAGAAATGGGCTTAAGACACCTTGACAAGGGAGATCATTTGTACTATTTGCCCCAAAAAGCTGAACATGGCATTTGTCAAATTGTACACATTGCAGATCAGCTTATGTCTGCATAGTGTAGGATATTATGGGGTACATGGTTAATACTCTCTAACCGTACGATAAACAGTGTACTATGGCTCATAACACAGATTTGACTGTGCACTCTTCATCACTGTGCAGTACACTGTTTATCATTTTCTTGAAGATAAAGGAGTACGGTAAGATGTCAAGATTGGTAATTAACATTCATAATGTGCTGAACTTGCCTTACAAGCCCAAAACATCAAGTTCAAGAAAATATTATTATAATTATCCTTCTTTCCTATGGTTACATCCTTTCCTATGGTTTCAGCCACCCCCTTATTTTGAAAAATATAGCACAAAGTGTGGAAATTATTGTTCCATTATGTGGATTGCATGAAAAAACTAGGATACGCTTACTAAAAATATTCTTGAAATCATTTTTACAAAATTAAGACATTTTAAGTGATTTTGTAGCCAAAACAAGAAAAATCACGACTTTCTTAGCGGGCCATTTTGAAAAACCGGGCGCTACGCTCTCTGAAGGCATTTAATACAAATAAATTTTTGTATAATATTAGTTGAAATGTTCATTTAAATAACCTACACATTTTTCACTTTGAATCTTTCATTAAATAAAATTTCTTGGACATTCAACTTGGGTGGCTGAAACCATAGGAAACACTATAAAATTAAGACTAACACACCCTGGGCCTGGGTCATATAAATAGCTATATTTTTACAAATAGACTTCACAGACAAAACATGTTGGTCAATTTGTGTAGCTTAAAGACCAACTATAATGTTCTAAACATTTTTCAAGCTTGCAACAATATTTTTTAACAAACATAGAGTGTTGATCCTTAAGTGGCTGAAACCATAGGAAAAGAGGATACACTAGTACAAAGCCGTGGGTTCCACGTTGGATATAATAAAAATGATATGATGTCCACATATCAGTGCTTTAACTTAATTAAGACTCACTTTAACTTTGGCTTGTGACACCAACTTACCTCGAGAAAAAGAAGGTTTGAGCTTTAATCAGGGAGTCCAGTATCTTATCTCTTGGTATGACATGTTTCACCTTCTTCCAACCTTCCAGAAACTTCGCATTTTTCTCGAATTTGTAATTGTAGATTTTCTCGAAGTTTAGTTCTTGATCAGATGCTGAGCTGTCCACCAAGTTAACTGTTCCTGATTCCATTCTAGACAGCAACTGTAGTGACAAAAGTATGGACCTATGCATATAAGAAATTAAATTTCTGCAGAATATGAGTTCATTTTGGGACGAATTGGTCAGGTGGTGTTTACACGCTGGAACGAATCGACAAATTCATTATTGTTTACAACATTTAATGTACCAGACAGGACAGTGCAAAACATTCAGTTCCTCAAAATACGATATAAATATTAGGTTAAAACATTAACAATTAATCAGAAGAACAAGTAAAGAAAACCTCCTAATTCTTCTGTTTACCTTCCATCTCAATGATGTCAATAATTAGGACGGTGTTCTGTAATGAACGACGAATTGATTCAATATGCGGCATTTGTTCGGCGTCTAATTTAGATACCATACGCATAAAATTATATCATATACTGTTAAAACTTTGATAAGGGTCAACAAACATTTTTAATCTTGCAGCTATTTTGCAAAATCGATAAGATGGAAGTTGCAGACATGAACAATATTGTAAACAAATGAAGATTGCTTCAGGGAAAACCGGCGACAATTTTTAACGAAGAAATTGAGGGGGAAGACAAAACCTTAAAGGGTTTATTAGAAGATCCCCAACATTCAAGAAGGTATTCAAGAAGGTATAAAATGTGATGCCTTTAAGTTTTAAAAGGAAGCGCTGATAAGCTCAACACCACTCCTGTGTTTCATGTGTTTGAGCTAAATGTACCGTCGTGATTGACGCATTCTGTGTTTTACAGATTTTGGCTCGCACATGATTTCGATCAAGTGTTTACGCTACCAGTGTTCTGATAGTTTTTGAACAGTTGATGTCTTAGAATTAGGGGTTTCTGTTATCCTGTTTCAGCTTTTTTCTATAAATGAATCTCTGCAAGGTAACGATGCTCTGATTCTAATCAGCTTTTAAATCAGCCCTGAGAGGGTTTCTTCTAGAAAAAGTCATTTTCAAGTCCCATATAGGTCATTTCTGGGCAAATGTGGGTTTTCACAAATTGGACCAATGTAGGACCTATGTAGACACGCCCATGTAGATTTGCACATATTAGACAAAAATGGGAAATACAATGTCGCATAATACGGCCTGTTTCAAGGAAAACGCACAGTGTAAATAACGTGAAAAAAACGGACCAGTGAGATTTCTATAGTCTCTGGTGAGACCCAGCATGTAAATGTAAAAAGTTCAACCTAATCTTATTCGACTTCAGAAAAGCGTTTGATGTTTGTTCCCGTTGTCTGAGACATTTGTAAGTACGTGGTCATCCGCCCCCTGCCAAATTGGCATCATGCTTCAAAGGGAAGAGTCATAAACTTTGTATGATACAAGGACTCCGGGAAACTATTACTCAAACTTCGAGAGCACTATATGTGTCCAGTCAAATTCTGTCCAGTATTGAGTCATTTCTGATCTTGGAGAATAATTTCATTCCCCAATTCTGGACCATTGTTGGCCTACAGCCAAATATACAATGTACGTGGGTAGATCCAAAAGTAATGTCACTGCTCCCATTGTGTGCTTGGCTATGGGCGTAGATTTATGAAAATGATATCAAAATGTGCAGTTATTCATTTCTGATTAACATGAAACGTGCTGCCGTATTTGATTATCATGATTGAATTGTACAAACATTCGAAATATATCAATGCCGTTATGTCGCCGCACATGAAAATAACGGTATGTTTTCATAATCATATCAATTTTCTTTCAAATATTATGTTAAATCATAAATCGCCAAATCAGACGAAAATTATCTGACGTCATCTTGCAACTGTCTGCTATCTGCAGCTGAAATTTCAGTGGCGTCACTCAATTATGAAACTCGCAATAAAGGATCAACAAACTGATTACTAAGCGAAACCAATGCAGATTTGTGACAAAAAGACGTTGCGCGCAGTAATGCATTTTTTCTACAAGTTATTAAAGTAAGCTTAGATACTTTATGATACACATGGCGACGACAAAGGCTCGTATACATGTAGTACAAGTTTTTAAGGGATGTCGTTGATCGAATCAATGTAAACAGATGGCTGGAAGACTGGTATATGGTAGCTCCGAAAAGAACACCAAGTTTGTTTCTGACGCCGTAAATGCATTTCGACGTTTCAATAAAGCGACCATTGTGTAATGAGTTAGATTTTGCTTGTGGGACTATCAAGATGACACTAAGAAATAATTTTAACATGCCGATAGCAAGTGTCGACTGGGTTGAACACTTTTAAAGGACAAATAAATGGCTGCATGAATTCAGGAGTCTAAGAAGAATACCTGAGATGAAATTTTCAGGAGGAGTTAGTGCCACGGAAGTAACGTCATTATGACGTCGTTGACATCTGGCTTGCAGCGATGTCCGTTAATATGCATCATGTATATGCTAATATCTCAATAACTGTTTAATGCATTCTTATAAAATTTGGCTATCATATTCAAATTAGATTCATGTAACTTTGTGAAAAATTTGGTAGTTTTTCTTACATTGTAGACGATTTAATAGCATCAGTGACATTACTTTTGGATCACCCCACGTATAATACATATACACGTGTATGCAATAAGGCATTGTCCAGAAAATCGAATTCTTGATATAAAAAAAAACTTCCATTGCAAACCGTGCTAAAATGCATATTATGTTTACAATACAGCTGCAGCGAAGCGTTGAGTTTATGTCTGAACATTGTACATTTGTAAAGTACTGTAAAAGGTACTACATTGCATTTTTCTACTTTAGGATTGCAGGTTATTAAGTTTTACATAGTGAGTTTATAAACATGTTTCTTATTTTTATGTTTGTATGAGTTATTTGTTAGTCGTTACTTAAACATTGTCTTTGTTTGTGAACGAGCAACACCATTGCTAAAGATGGCAAATGTACATTGTATACGGCTATGCTTACTGTATCCAACAAATTTCAATTTAAAATAACGAAAAATACATTTGAATAATCTTACACTAGATGTATGCCACATTCATGAATACAAAGTTGGTCCATGAGGCCTATAAGCAAGAATGGTCAAGGTATGTCAAAGTTTTGGTCCTGACAAAGTCGTACCAAAAGTGTACGTCTGGTCTCTCTCACAGCAAGCCGGCTCGACAAAAACGTCTGGCCACTGGTTGGTTGGCTGGTTATCCAAAAAAAAGTGCAAGTATTGGTAGAGTGTTTTCCACACATTTTGATACACAGTTAGATGACCGTATCGATCATTAGTATAATAGTGTAGATACTAGGATATATACAATTTATTTATTTTATGGTATAAGTAGATCCACACATGGTATATAACCCGATGAACGTCCAGCCGAGGTGATGAGTATCCAGCAAAGGTAAACACCGACGTAGTGTTATATCTCTTACACCAGCCGAGTGATGAGTATCCAGCAGAGGTAAACATTGACGTGGTGTTAGATCTCTTACACCAGCCGATATGATGAGTATCCAGCAGAGGTAAACATTAACGTGGTGTTAGATCACCTACACCAGCCGAGATGATGAGCATCCAGCAGAGGTAAACATTAACGTGGTGTTAGATCACCTACACCAGCCGAGATGATGAGCATCCAGCAGAGGTAAACATTAATGTGGTGTTATATCACTTACACCAGCCGAGATGATGAGTATCCAGCAGAGGTAAACATTGACGTGGTGTTAGATCACTTACACCAGCCGAGATGATGAGCATCCAGCAGAGGTAAACATTAACGTGGTGTTAGATCACTTACACCAGCCGAGATGATGAGCATCCAGCAGAGGTAAACATTAACGTGGTGTTAGATCACTTACACCAGCCGAGATGATGAGTATCCAGCAGAGGTAAACATTGATGGGTTGTGTTAGATTTCTTACACCAGCCGAGATGATGAGTATCCAGCAGAGGTAAACATTGACGTGCTGTTAGATCACTTACACCAGCCGAGATGATGAGTATCCAGCAGAGGTAAACATTGACGTGGTGTTAGATCTCTTACACCAGCCGAGATGATGAGTATCCAGCAGAGGTAAACATTAACGTGGTGTTAGATCACTTACACCAGCCGAGATGATGAGTATCTAGCAGAGGTAAACATTGACGTGGTGTTAGATCTCTTACACAAGCCGAGATGATGAGTATCCAGCAGAGGTAAACATTGACGTGGTGTTAGATCACTTACACCAGCCGAGATGATGAGTATCCAGCAGAGGTAAACATTAACGTGGTGTTAGATCACTTACACCAGCCGAGATGATGAGTATCCAGCAGAGGTAAACATTGACGTGATGTTAGATCACTTACACCAGCCGAGATGATGAGTATCTAGCAAAGGTAAACATTGACGTGGTGTTAGATCTCTTACACCAGCCGAGATGATGAGTATCCAGCAGAGGTAAACATTGACGTGGTGTTAGATCTCTTACCAGCAATTTTGATCTCGTGGTTTCTTAAATCTAACTACCTGGCTGTGCAAAACAACGAATGGTGAAATTTCTTGAGCCGTTGACTTCATCCATATTTTTCCTTCTCTGTCGTTCATTTCGTGTCATCATCACAAATTGTTCTGTGTGGTAAACGTTTTCAACTTTGCACATAATTGGTCTCTTTAGAAGGGACATACATCGGTTTAAGAGTTGTAACTTTTCAGAATTGTTCATAGATAATATTTTGTTAGATAAAATAAGATAAGGTAAATTTTATTTCAATTAAGGGTCATAAATATGACATATGAATCAGGACAATACATAATGACTAAACAATAAACATAAAAACACACAGAAATTAAATGGTTTTAAGGTAACTAACGCTTAATTCTGATTGGTCTAAAGTTACTATAAACACAATTAACAAAGGCTTGAAAGGTATTGGTCACATTTTCCATAAAAAGTATGCATATAAAATAGAGCCAACATTTTGATATATCCTTATATATCAGAGGTTATTCCGCAACGATAGCATGCAAGAAGTTTCCAAAATTAGCATGTCTTTGAAGAATAAATGCCTCAAATAGACCCTAGAAAATATTTGCCTTGGTGCATTTTTGTCTCTGGATACGGCCTTGAAATAGTAGGCCTAAGTGTCAACATTCGTACGTGGTTATTAACAGACAGTTATGTTTAAATGAAACCTCGAGATTAAGATATGCTGGTAATAATATAACACTATTACACACCAGTTATCAATGTTTACCCTTTCCGGATACTCATCAATCGGCTTCTTCAAGTACGTTCATCGGGCTCACGAGACGGTTTTTAAAATCACTTTACTGTGTAATATTTTTATTACTGTACACACTTGTCATTGTAATTTGATATACACAGGTGTATGTCTATATGATTTGACCTACATTTACATCGATGTTATCTGAAAATGTTACTAGATGTAGAACATGGAAGTTTAAACTAACAATCTAAATGGCGACGGTCCCGTCCGAGGAGAAAACTGCAGTGGATTCAGAGGAAGCACGTGGTGTTAGTTGCTCGATGTGCTCGGACAATGGAGATACCTCGACAGCTGGACATTACTGCATTGACTGTGAGATATATCTGTGCATTAAATGTTTGAAATGGCACAATAAAATACCTGCCACCAAATCACACCAAGTTAACGATGTGGATAGCGACCAGGCTGTGGTGACAACCAAACCAAAGGAACATACAGAGAAAGAGTCGAGGCAGAAACTGAGATGTCACGTACATCATGGCGAAGTAATTGATTCATACTGTACGAACCACGAAGAATTGTGTTGTGGGATATGTGCTTTGATCAAACACAGGTATGAACTATAATACTTGTAAACACGAATTAAGGACATGGATACAGTAAACATAGCATTATGATGCACTACATATACCCTTGAAGTTAAACAAAGATATTCTAGAAACATTGCTATTTTTCTACTTTCGGTTTGCAAGGTCATTGATTTTTTGCATGATACAAGTTCATGAATTTGTTTTCCTGATAATATTGGCTATGCCCCCGACAACATGAAGTGCATCATAATACAATGCTTATTTTATTCCACAACTTTAATTTGAAGACAAACAACACCTTTTAACGAAATTTGCACTATCTCACTAAAGATTAAACTCTGCTCGCGGGTTTTCACACGGTCTATACAGTGAGCTATCTAGAATTATGTCCGTTTTATTGTTACCCCCGCTGAAGACGAAGCCTCAATGGGATATAATGGCAGGCGTCATTCCGTTCGTCCGTCCGACGTTTATGTGTGCAACTCCTACAGTTTTAACAGACGTATTGCTATGAGGTGCCCCAGCGCACTGTCAGGAGTTTGTGTGTCGACCAGTATCATTAAGTGTTTAGCTCATCTGTAGCTTTATGACAGGGTGAGCTGTCTTGATCAGTGTTGGTCAGTCTTCATCTGTCCGTTCGTCCGTCCACAATTTACTAGTGTAGACACTAGAGGTCACAGTTATGACTTAATCTTTTGAAACTTAGTCACAAGTGTCATCTGGATAATAATAAAAAAAACTTCTGTAGTCTATGAAGGTCACCATTTTGGATGAATTTTTATGAAACTTGGTCACAATGATCATCTCAACAAATTTAGGTCTAGTTTGATATTGGGTCTTCCAGGGTAAAAACTAGGTTACTAGATCATATCATAGAAACACCTTGTGTAGTCCCTATAGAGGTCATAATTAAGCATAATCGTCTTGACACTTGGTCACAATTTATTATTATCGCAACAAAATTTAGGTGAAGTTTGATATTGGATAAAGTGGGGGTAAAAAACTAGATCACCAGTTCAAATCATAGAAAAACCTAGTGTAGTCACTAGGGGTCACAACTAAAGCATAATAGTCATGCTACTTTGTCACAATAATCATCTAAAAAATCTAGGTAAAATTGAATATTCGGTCATGCGGGATAAAAAAAAACTAGGTCACTGGATCATATCATAGAAAAAACATGTATTATACTAGTGGTCACAAGCTTACCTGATTTTCATGTAATTTGGTCACTATGACCACCTCAACATCTAGGCCAAGTTCGATTTTGGGTCATCTGGAGTCATAAACTAGGTCAGTAGGTCAAATAATAGAAAAGCCTTGTGCATGCTAGAGGCTGTATTTTTCACTTGATCTTTGTGAAAATTTGTCCGCATGCTTGTTTTAAAAGATGTAATCAAAGGTTTGTTCGAGCATCGGTCATTTGGGATCGATAACGAGGTCACTGGATAAAATAATAGAAAATACATTTTGTATGCTGTAATTCAGTCATCATAGGGCTCTGCGTGCGCGTCTAAGACAGGTGATCGAACTAGGGCCATTTGGTGCCTTGTGTCATAATCTTGTCATAATCACTGGTCGATATTACCCATCGGTCGAAATTACCCTTTTTTGCTCTACTTTATTTTCGGGTTTCATCACTATGACTATACAGTCTTATTCAATAATAACAATACTATCTTTATTGAAAGAAGATGGTACATTACGATTATAAGAATGTTACAATATGTAAAGCGAAGCAAACCAAGTACTTCGTTTTGTCTAAATTTTGACTAGGAACGAAAGTAGAAAATATGGGAAGCCAAAGCTGTCTGATGTTATTAGCACTGCTTTATATTGTGTTAAAAACGTGTGACGTCATGTCAAAACTCTATGCTGTCTTGTCGTGTTATTACGTCAAACAGCTGTTTTATCTTGTCAAAATTATTATGTTCTCTTCTCTTGACATCGTCTTATTATAACTATGTCAAAATACTGTGTTGCCTTGCCCAAACACCGTTTTATTGAACCGCTATGTTGAGTTGTGGGGAGCGGTGGCCTAGAGGTAGAGCGCGCGCTTCGGGATCGAGAGGTCCCGGGTTCAACCCCCGTCTGGACCACTACTTAATTTCTCTGAACACGAATAACCCACATGCTCCACTCGACCAAGGTGTGAATTGGTACCTGTGAGGGCTGTGTCTGAACATGGTCGATAGTCCTGGGCGCCGAAGATCGATGTTGGCTGCACACCCACCAGGAGAGAAATAGTCTCCCCAGGGAGACTCGAACGTAGGTTTCCATAGGTAGCCCAATGAACAGGGGAAGTTTAAATGTCAAAGGGTGGCTGAACGGCTGAACTGCTGAAAGCAGCCCTAGAAAATTGGTAACTTAACTTAACTTAGTTGTTCAAATCACTATGCGTTTCTCATTTGACGTCTCTTATCTCAGACAGAAAAAAATAACTTATTATACCTGCTCATAATGACGATGATATCAACCTAAAAACAAAACACCATCTAAGCTGTTTTGTGCTGCCGTCTTTGCTTCTTTCCATGACATGGAGATAGTCTTCAGTTTTTCCGCGTTTGTCTCCATGTCAGAACAGGTTTTCCCATTTTCCTCTTCCCTTGAGGGTTCCATTCAAGCTTCAGATTCTTGCCTTAATTTTGGCTTATATCATCTCATGGTCTGAGCCAGCATCACCACATCTTTGGACTATCTCATCCAGCAGCTGTGCTCTCCATCGACGTCATCTTGTGATATGGTCGATCTGGTTCTTCGTGGTGAGGTCTGGAAACTTCCACGTGGCCTTGTGTATGTTCTTGTGTTTGAAGAATGTTCCTGCAATGATAAGGTCATTCTGACTTTAGAAATCTACAAACATCTCGTTGAAGACACCCAGTCCTTATCTTCCTATCGTCAAATCCAGGTCTGGATTGTCTTCGCCAACATTCGCATTCATATCTCCCATTAGTATGCTTATGTCTCTTCTAGCTGTTCTGTCCATTTCTGTCTGCAACTGGTGGTAGAAGTTGTATTTGTCCTTTTTGTCAGCAAATATGCTAACTACGCTGAAAGAAAATCTCAAATTTAGATGATCGCTTATAGTAGAAGTGGATAAACGTCTTCTATGATGCTGTAGACTCCCCATGTGGGATATAATGAGTGTCTAGCATGTTCTTCTTAAAAGCACCATACTTAATGTATGTTAGAATTCCAGAATTACCAATGTTAACAAATGTACGTACTATATCATCAATAGAATGGTGGAAAAGGTCAACTAACTCGCAGATCACAACAGTATTGAGTAACAAAATTCGACTTATCAAAATCCACAGCTTATAACATTTGATTCCAGATAATCTTAATCCCATACTCCGTTTGCATCTCTTAGAGTGTTCACGTTTGCAGAGGGGGTCAATTGTCATGTTTACTAAATGCTATGCACCTTAAATATTATATGAGTCATTATAGAGTCATTAAAGATGAAACTTGAATTAATTACAGAGCATGCAATGTCGAAGAGATTGGTGTGATGGCGAAAGATTTCAAATCTAATCCCAAAGCAAAACAGAGCGAACATGCGTTGTCCAACATTCTCCAAGACCTGAATCAGGAAATAGACATACGGATGAACAATCTCCTCAGTATTGAACAAGACAAGATCGATATGCTCGAAAGTGTGGATACATATGAAGAGGACGTTAAAGCAATGGTAACGAAACTTGCTGAGACGTCAAGGAAACAAATTCGAGATAAGTCTGAAGTCCATAAGCAAGTGTTGAACACAGATGTAGAGGTTTTGAAGGCTGCAGTTCTTTCTACATCTAAAAGGATAGACAAGATGGTACTGGCAGGAGACACTCAATTGTTCATTGATGTGGAAACTGGCAAGTTATTACTGAAAGAAAACGCACATCTTCTTGAAACGATGTCATCAGACTGGAATAAAAGGGAGGTGAAGTATAGGATTGACGACGGAATAAATAAACATTTCGATGGAAGAGAATCATTCGGAAATATCGTGAACCGTGCTGCAATTCGGACATACGAAGCGACTCTATACAAAACAGTCGATAACGCCATAACGAAGCAAATGTTTGGTATATGTAGTTTAGAGTCGGGTGACTTATTCCTCACGGACACGGATGACAAATGCCTGAAGAGGTATAGTTTTGAATTGGAATTTAAAGGGAGTATTGGTACGTCGGATTATCCAGTCTCAGTATGTCGTGTCAGCGCAAATGAAGTTGCTGTGAGATCGTTTGGAGGACATGTGCAGATTATATCAGCGCATGAATCTATGAAGGTTGAAGCATTGTTTGAAGTGGAAGGAGGTGGTTGTGGCTTAACTTTCGATATCACTAACGAAGAGTTCTTTGTTTGTGAGAAAACCAAAGTTAGCGTCTATAGTAAATCTGGCGAGAAACTAAGGGTATTTGACAAAACGAGCAATGGTGAGCAGTTATTTTCCGACTGTAGGCAGATTTACATAGATACTGAGACAAAATACATCCATGTGACAGATTCAAAGAACTGTCTCATTACTCTATACAGAAGTGGCAACATAAAATCAACCTTTACCAGTCTCGGTATAAAATCCGCATGGGCTTTCTGCAAACTACCCGGTGACATATATTTGGTGAGTGATAAAAACTCAGGACACATATTCCAGGTGGTCAGGCTTGGTAAGAAAATCGGACGGCTGAATATTCCACCTTCGGATACATTTGTGTACGACCACGTTCATAACAGATTAGTTGTTGGAGGGGAGTCGTCATTGAAAGCATATACATTGTCTGCCAGGGAATGAGCTATTATTGAAACACTCATATAAAACGACTTGTATAAAGTTACACAATGTATTCGATACACTTTTATTAACATCATATATAATTAATGGCTGATCAGTACCAAGTCAGGTTGTGCATATTATCGGCACAAAATGCTTGAATCGATTTTAAGGGAGTTATGGTCCTTTGATTTTTACACGTCTAAGTTTTGTCTGTTCTTTTCCTCTGTAACCATTGGTTTGGTTTCAATGAAAGTTTGCATTACTTATCATGACAAAGTCTAGGTGTGCATATTGTCAGAGCACATTGGAGTGACTGTGTTAATCAGTAATTAGTGATAGTTCTTGTTTTTAATCAACTATCACCGGAGTAGGTAACTCTATCAAGCAATTTATCGACATTGTACGCCCTTTCGACTTAGAAAAAACATTTTAAAGTTTAGGTACGACCTCAATTATTTTTCAAAGTCTATTGATATATTGCTTTGATAATTTGCGTACTTATTCACTGTCATATCCCCAACCCTACACTGGAGTAGGTAACTGTATTAAGCATTCTGTTGAAATTATGGCCCCTTTTGACGTAGAAATTTATGTTAAAGTTTAGAAACAACCTCAAATATTTAATGTCCTGATTACACTGTCCAAGCATGGCACCGAGACCCATCGAGCGCGCTGATCTGTGACGGCTCTTGTTAAAAATATAGTTACTGTTTTTGGTAGGGAAGACAATAGTGTAAAAGTTAAAACTTATACCGGGGTACGTTATATTTTGTTATTCAGATTTTTATGGTACAAAATGAGAACATTGATAAGTGTGACTAACGTGTCACTTGAATAAAGTTTTTTAATTAACACGTTTTTTAAAATTTATTATCCATGGCTTCATTTACATATACAATGTACATGTATGAATATATTATACATGTAGAATTTCGTTAAACAATGTAGTCAAAATCTTTTTTTTTTCAAATGTAAATAAATTTTAAGACATAAAATATTTGGCACAGGCACATGTATATGTATCAAGGTGTATCAAGGTGTATTTCAATGCTACACGAATTCGTGCAGTTATAGATATCATCTTTTAATCCAGAATATATTTTCTGGCCAAGTATAATAACTTTCAGAATCTAATATTGAACTCATTGTTACATCTGTATATGGCAATAAGCCTTCTTTCAGCAGAAAGTCAGTGATATGTTGTCCACTGTCCGTATGTCTGTGATGTACCCATTCCATCAGTATACCCCTCACATTCTTCGATTGAAATAGTTGTTGACCACCCCTTAGTGCGTTCCATTCGTGTCCCTCAATATCCATCTTAATAAATACATTATCATCATTTATATATGGCACCAAATCGTTTAATAGAATAGTTTCACGTAGCACTATGTTTTGTGTCTCACCATTGCTTGGTAGTTTATTAATGATGTGTGCGCCGCCAACATTATCACGTGGTGTCTCAATGCTCACGGTTTGGTATTTATCTGATACAGCATTTAGCGCGATGGTTATATTGTGTTCTAATCTGCCAGTCTGTAAAGTGGCCTGAAGGAGGTCCAGGTTATCTTCTATTGGATCTACAGCTACAACTCGTACTCCCAATGTTGCTATAAATAATGTATACACGCCTATATTACACCCTAAATCCACAAAAGTTATTCCAGGAAACCGTCGTATAAACATTCCAGTTTGATTAAGTAAGTCCTCCTCCCAAGTTCCAAAGTCTCTTAGTCTTGCTGAAATCATTGTGTCATTCTCGGGCGGGTGTACAAAAATCGGCTTCTTACCGCTCCATGTTTTCAAATACGCTATATTACGGGCTTTATGCACCATGTGTTTATTTTTGCTGCGGTATATATTTACTTTGTTCTTTTTCATAGCTACATGTACAACCGTATTTTCTATGGCGTTAATTTCATCTAATGAATCTGAGAGAACAAAATCGCGAGATAGTTTTTCAGCTACATTAGCGTCACCGTGTGTCTTGTCTACGTTTGTGCTATTACGAACAATCAAAATGAAAATTATCACAGCGATTATAATATAAATATATTGCTTTTTAGAACGTTTGTACATTATCGTGACAATGTTCTTGTTCGTCCATCAGCCCATCCCTTGTCCCTTTGTTTTATCTTGCCCAGACTTCATAATGATCACTACAGCAGTCGTATCGCCTTATCCATCTTCCTACAAGACAAAGAAATAGTAACATCAATCAATAATGCATTTAATTATACAGTACAACCTCTCCAGAGCGACCCTCTGTATAGCAACACCATTTTTGTAACAACACCTTCAAAATTTCCCCAACAACTCAATATATATTTACTATAAATTTAACCTCTGTAGAAAAACAACCTCTAAACAATGACCAATATATGCAGCTCCCAAAGGGTATTGCTCTACAGAGGTTGTACTGTACATGTTTATTGATACGAGGAATCTCGTTTTAAAAAATGGTCGGTATACAAATGTAGTTCATGTTGTTGAAAATCAATAAAGTTATGTATGAAATTATTTACTTCCATATGAAACTGAGGAACAATATTTGCTCGCAGCGGATGAAAACGTACAGAAAGTAGCAGAAGAATGTAAAGGTCGTGTTAATGAATAACTTGTGTACATGTGGAAGGAAGCCATCTATAAGATGTCTTTAGACAAAGCAACGTCTCCGGTCATTTTGCCGGTGAAACAAGTTGTAAGTTTTAACCAAGTTTTCGGTTACAGTTTACATGTGTATTTCAATATAAAGGATGCGTTTCATGCTTGAACATGGAAGAAATCCATCAATAAATGAAAAAAAGTTATACCAAAGCTAATTAACTTTGATTCAAGTTACTTTGAATGTCGCATGTCTATAAATCAATGTGAACGATTTGTGACCAGGATTTGGAAACAGAAACAAATAATTTATAAGCAATTGAAAATATTCACATTGTTCAAAATTCAAAGTCAAGTGTCTGTCTCAAGGTGAATTACTCAAAGGAACAGTTTTCAAAAAGATCCATCAAGAAAATGAATGGTAATTCATAAGATATGTTGTACCGATATTTGAGTTAATGACACACTCATTCTTACTGCAGTCGTGAACTTTCTAGCCAATGGGGGGGGTATCTGCGCTGAATTTCATAAAACGGTCTGTAAGCTCTAAGTTTTGCCTATTTATATAATTTATTATTATACCATACTACGAGTACTATATGCCATTTAAACCCATAAATGTGCTAACTAGTGTGATTGTCATGACAGCTAAATTTCACCCTTTAATTGGACGGCTCAAACACACTCTCGCCTGAACGTAAATAAGTACCATAAATATTTTAATGTTCGACAGCAAACATTGTTATCTAGATCATGCATTGTACATGACTGTAGAAGATCGTTCAAAGGAAAGTAATTCAAACACAAATATCTAATTAATAGTACATATAAACCACTGATTTTAAGACGAAAGAAAAAGTGAAAGTAACATATAAATATGTAGAATGAGCATGTACACGTCCGTCTAATAATTTAGAATACGTAGGTCCTACAGGCTAGGTGCAAATTGAGAGCGAGCCACCTTAAAGTACTCATCGTCTTGGAACGGACAGTCGGTATATTACCAGAAGCGCAGACATACTCATGGTACTAAGCATAAAGTCTAAACATGGTCATAATGTTTCCGTGTCAAACATAATTATCAATAAGGCTATAACATTATTAAACACCAATAAATATTGCTACAAAAGTACAGTAACACATTACAAGATATACATAAACTATACATACCACGATATTATTTTCCTGTATTTGTCCTATCATAAATATTTACTCTAGTACAAGTATAAATTTGGTCTTAAGCATATTAAACATACCATAAACATACAGTGTGTACCTTCCGGTAGCTATTTTAAGCCTGATAAAACGTCTCGCTCTATTTGTTGACAGGTAAAATACCTTAAGCTATAAATACAGTAGCGTTGACAGAGTGATTCGCCCTTGATAGTTAGATAATGATGGGTCGATAACCACTACTCCAGCTGTCTGAATAAAATAAAATCACCATTGTAGATACATACAATGCTATAGACGGGACCGAACAACAGGACCTTACAGGGGTCGGCAAACTGTACATGATAGTAACACGATGTTTCCCTAGATCTATGTTTATCGCTGTGCTGTTTCACTCGATCCTCTTAACACTTAGCACACTTATTTAAATTAAAGTATTAGAATTTGGTAGTCTACAAGATATATAGACTGTACTGCAATATAGCTGACCACAAGACCTCTCGGATTCCTAATGCGATTTAAGGATCTTAAAACTATAAACATGAGAACTAGGGCTGAACAACTTGGGGTTCAACCACAATCAGACGTTTTCCGTTCAAAACTACAAATACAATAGATGCCTTTCGCTGTCATGTAAAGGTGTATTATTTTATTTCATTTAAAGTTCGATGTTTGATCAAATATTTTCATCTATACATGTATGTATTCTGTGTAACATTTGCCGGTTATAAATTTGTTCAGTGGATATAGTTTTTGAATAGCAGGACCCTGGGTACTGTTTTATCAAAGTACTTGCGACAATCGTAAACTTCCGTTCAAATTTAAATTCTTCATATATCTTTAACTACTACCAATTGTGATAAAGGGTTTTACAATATTTATTATTATTCAGTTAAGGAAGTCATACAGAACTGTATATGTTCCAAATGTGTAGGTTTTAAAGAATGATTAAGAATTTACATCTAAACGTAAACTAACGATTGTCGTAAGTGCTTTGATAGGACATTACCGTGATGGGTAAAAATGCACATACTTGCACACTTTAGTCACTGACTCTATGTGTTTTGCAGATTATGGGAATCTAAAAAGTTATGGTTGCGCGCGTTCGTTTTCTCCGGCTTCCGTATATGTTTCACTCCGTCTCATCACCTGTTATAACACTCTAGGCTTTTGAGAGTACTACGTGTAAAATTGACTATACGTACAGTATTTTCCTGGCATTTAATAATGATAGCGTGTTGGCCATCACTTAATAAATAACCTGTTAACTATAAGAAAATTCTTTAAAATGACATAAACACGGGATAAGCTCGAGTCTGTAAACCGATGCAAACTGCAGTTCTTGAGAAGAAGGTCACACCTTTTTTCAAGTTCTGTTTGCGTGTTGTTGTTTTCAGTCGACTGTTTTTCTTGTTGTTCCTTATTACCAGCTTCAAAGCATGTAATCAAACAAGTAACAGTGGATACCACACATTACGATGTCCATAAGTCCAAAGATCTAAAAATACAATAATATGTTTTTTAGATCTTTGATAAATCTCACAAAGTTCATTCTGTACATTGTATACATTCATTACTTAATCCTCGTTTAGATTTTCCTTTGACATAAGCAAAAGTTAGGTTAGGTTTGTCAGACTTTGTTCAAACGTTGCTTTGGCTAAGTTCAATGAGTATACGGATTTACAAAATATAGAAATCAATAAATGCGTAAGATGATAAAAAAGACAGGATCAACCGCGCACTATAAGTTCAATAATCCCATCTACATGTGCTTTAGGATTGATACTTAGGATTGATATATATATATATATATATATATATATATATATATATATATATATATATATATATATATATATATATATATATATATATATATATATGAGGCAGTCTCCAGGAAAACCTGCTATTTTGACAAAAATATTGACTTTAAGATTTTCCATAGTATTACAGGACAATGTTAAATAAGCAAATTGCAAAAGAAATTATGTTAATATCTTGAGTTTTAAGGAAGTTACAGCTGTTTTTGTAGAGTCCCTATTCGGAGCTTTTTGTGTGACGTCGCAAACGTCATTCAAACGTTATTCAACGTAACTGAAATAAGTATTTCATTACCACACCATTTGATCAATTCTTGACATAAACTGTTCAAAATAGTACCAAATTCTATAATAATGTTTCAATTTTCAAAATATATATCAAAATCGAAATTGTTTGCATTCAGAGAATGGCTACTTCTGTTTTAAACAACTAAATCCTCGTTTTTCTCAATCGGAGTACTTATCTGAAATTGGTCACCATAGCAACGAAGTATGTTTTTTCGACATAATTCATAGGAAAATTTAAAGCTAAGGTATAGTACTATATGGGTCAATTACTTAAAAAAGAATCAATAGATATGTATTTTTCCTTATTTTAGAGCTTTATCAAAATCTTGTTACATAATATTATAGTAATTACAGGGTTTCCTGGAGACTGGCTCATATATATATATAGCAGTTGTCCATTTTGACTAACGTTTGTTTGCTTTCTTTTTATGATGTTGACTGATATTTTATATTTATGTCGATTGTGATACAAGTTTTTCAACCTAAAGGAAGTTGGGGCGGTTTGGATCCCACATATTTATAATTATGTCGGTTGTGACACAAGTTCTACAACCTTAAGGATAGTGGGACGGTTTGGATCTCACATATTAATAATTATGTCGATTGTGACACAAGTTCTTCAACCTTAAGGATGTTGAAGCGGTTTGGATCCTACA
Source organism: Spisula solida (assembly GCA_947247005.1). Classification (NCBI taxonomy): domain Eukaryota; kingdom Metazoa; phylum Mollusca; class Bivalvia; order Venerida; family Mactridae; genus Spisula; species Spisula solida. The sequence goes on from OX365948.1 coordinate 22,995,994, forward strand.
TTCAGATTGTGTTCAAATTTTCCAGGAAGTAACATACTATGACAAATGACGCATGCGCACTAAACCGATCCATCATCCTTAAATGATTCCATGAAATCACTATGGTCACATTATTCATCATGTTATCACATACTACTCTTACTCACAACAACAATATCAACTAATAAACTGCTATTACGATGTGCTAAAGTGAAAGAGTGATTTCATATATTTTTGTTGTGTAAAAGATTTAAAGTTGCTGAAATGCAGACGTCAATCAAAGTATGAAATAGTTTAACGTCACTGTGAATAACTTTTGAAGAATGTTTAATGATAATAAATTCTGATTGATCACGCTCGAACTTTCGTTCGCAACGTCAAAATGTTGTTATGATTGATCACTATTTTTGCCTGATAGTATAACAACCAGAAAGCTCCTTATGACTTTTCGATTGCATTTCGCTAGATCTTCTGGGAATCATTATAGAATATTTACACTGTGCTCACTCTAAGCAACGTGTGCAGTGGCTTAACATGTGATTTATTTTAATTGCCATTTAAAGTTCAGCATCTGCTATTTCAGTGTTAGTAACATACAAAAATGTAATTTCTTGATTTCTGGCGCTGATTTCAAGCGTTTTGCAATGGTAAGGGTGACAACTATTGAAATTTCTTTTTTCTTCAAAGGCAGAGTTCTCTACCATTTATCGATAACATCTCTTTGTTGATCAATTGCAGAATGGCGTGTACGCATTAAGATATGCAGGTGTTCTGACGTACAGTGTTTGCCGTTTCAGATTATGTGTACTTCTCTAATTAAGCGTTATCAATGCATTATACAAATTAATTGCATTTGAAACTGTACTTTGTTCACTTATCTATTCTGTATCATTTACTTTGTATCACGTGACTTTCTATTCCACAAAAAACTGATAAACAGTGATACTGACAGATGTCAAAATAGCCTTATTTGGATTATCATTTTGTCGACATTATTCTGTACTTTAAGGCGTTGAAATGTGTTATTACTCGAGTATTTTGAACTTGTCAAAAATTGACATTTGAAAATATCGCACATAAGATACATTTTCATTTTTGTCGTACTTTCACTTTGCATGTTATATCATAATCTTAAAATGTTCACATTGAAACATTTTAGTTTACGGCAGTTGACAAACGTTCTAACACAGCTGAGATATTTAGTTTCTTTGGTAACTTAACCATTTAAAACGTGCTTAAAGTAAAAGTTTGCTGATAGTTTTATATTTAAAAAATGGTAAACATCGTGGAAAAATCCCTCAGAAGCTAGGCTCGAACTCGCAGCCTAAGTGTCAGGTGTGAGACGCCGCTAGAGTTGGTTGAAACTTGTATCCTGTTATGTATGTGTATATGATAGGTAGTACCAATAACTTCACCTGGTTACACACACTGGCAATGGTGCTTTTGGCGGGATTCGTGAATTAACCTTTAAAATCCGTAGTGTTCGAATACAACTTACCTTATACGTAAAAAGTACTAACGACAGCGGTATATGAATGTAATCAGTAAAGTGTTATCTTTCGATTTAGGTGGAAAGGCAGAACAATATAAAATACTTAATACTCCATAAAACGCAAAGTCTTGCGTGATGCTGAAATAAACAACAAAGTATACCAGTATTTAGGTCATTTCACTGGCATGATGTTTACAGCATATAGTACCAGATCACGTCCTCCAAAGTCTGTTGCCTCTATTTGACTAATAAGGACACGCACTTCCATGTTTTTGTTGTTGACTTGTACTTTAGTACGGATAATTTGAGACGACTCTCGACCTTCTATTAGCATAATTTAACAGGTGATATATGGTTGTATGTTTTCATAATCTATAAGTAAATGTCTGTTAAACCAAAGCGACTTACTACATGTTGTATTATAAAAGTTGTAAAAGTCACATTCTTCTGAAATTGTACTCAATGTAGCTGAAAATGCAATCTGTGCCTAAACCTTAGAAAATGGACGCCGTATCTCGATGTTGGCTGCTGGCTGCACATCAACCAGGAGAGAAATTGTTTCCACTGGGAGACTCGAACGCATGTTTCCTCAAGGCAACCCAATGACCAGGGGAAGTTAAAATGTCAAAGGGTGGCTAAACGGCTGAATTGCTGAAAGCGGTCCTCGAAAACAGTTAACTTCCTTTTTATTGACGTCTTCTTAGTGTTTTTTTCTTATTAGTAGAAAAGTATCAAGTGGAGTCTGACCCATAAATGCATGTAGATTACATTTTCTTCTACCTCTTCTTAACATAAAGGTTTAGGTGTAAAATATTTCAAATTTCTCAGATTCGCAAGGGCTATATTTTAATCCTCATAAATGCCCAGTGTTTTATCATTCTAATTAAGATGTAGCACATGCGTAAATTAATTGCGCTTGTTTCTAACCATAAAATTTGTCATGGAAAAGCAATTTAAAAGTATGCCTATTGACGTTTTAAATACGTATACTTATGACCACTCACATATACTTAGTAGTTCTTTAGTATGTCCCTGTCAACACTGTGTATAATATATGTTGTGTCCACATGGATCAGTGACCATCCGGAATTGCAAATCTATCTATATGTCTGTTGTAGTAGTATTTGAAAAATAAACTTAATAAATTCGTATTAGAGTGGAGAAATGATGACGTACATTACCCAATGATAATAAAAACACAAGCCGAGTGTGGTCAGGATATATGGACGACTTAAAGCAATTATTCGGGTATACATACACCTAAGACTGCTCTCCATCAGACACACTGCCTCTGATGGATTCCCTAATGTAGTATTCAATTACTTTCAGTTTGAAAAGACCCACTGTATGATTTGATATCTATTGACATATGATTGAGAAAATAAGTTTACCATAATTGTAACATGACCAAAGAACACAGAGCCGGCGACCAGAGAAAACCATGTTGGTAGGCAAAACAATTAAGTGTCAGGAACTCTCATCAAAAACCATCCATTTAGCTTCGTAGATTTACTTAATTGATTTTAGTTTGTTCTTGCAAGTCTAATTGAAGTCTATTTGCTTTTTGATAAAATAATTATTCTTCGATAAAATTTCATCTCTGTGACACGGGATACTGTATTGACATAGTCTGAAAATAAAATTTCATTTGTTTGCGACGTCATGAATGCGTCCCTCAGAGGGATTAGCTTAAAAACCAATTAATTGAAGATGTAAAAGATGCACGTTTTGATTAAAACACTGAGATTGGCTTTTGACGTATAGTATTAGATTAATTACATGTGGTTAGTACACAAAGAAACACTGAATCCAGGCATCAACTGGGAGTGAAATATCGGTGTTTATAAACACGTTCACATTATGAAACTTCATTTTTCATTTCAAAATGACCCGAAGCTGTTTTGTGACACCAGGCTTTTAATCATGTCAATCTATTACGTTCAATTTTCATCTTTCTGACGAATCTAGAATATACAGTTATACACCGATAAAAGGCGTCGGTCTCTTAAAGAATATCAGGTATAAATCTGAGCTCAAACTGAGTATGTACTCAAATCAGAGTCTGAGAGTTTGGGACATATCTGAATGAGTTTGATATCTTGAAATCTTACTGCTTTGACCTCAGAACATGCATGTTTCTATTCGTAATAGACAAGTCTTAGTTTGGTTTGCAACATTTAGCGTTGTGTTGCGACAGACGCATTTGTGACATTTAGATGGTAGGGAGATTTCGACATTAAACGACAACATTGAGCTGAGCTTTAGCTATGTAACCGTAATTTGAGCTGAGCTTTAGCTATGTAGGTAACGATATACGGGCTGTACTTTAGCTATGTTATAATATTAGACTGTAGGGTCATTTACCATGTACCTCTAGCCCCTGATTGGGGAGTTTGCATAACGGCAATTTAGTACAAGATGACAATTTTAAATTAATTGTTACATGCATAGCTAATTCTTAGCTTAAATAGTTTTACATAGTTCAAGCTCAGCTCAAACACTGTTACATAACTCAAAGCTCAGCTCAAACATTGTTACATTCCTCAATGCTCTGTTCAAACATTGTTACATTCCTTAAACCTCAGTTCAAACATTGTAACATTCCTCAAAGCTCAGTTCAAACGTTGTTACTTAGCTTAAAGCTCAGTTCAAACATTGTTTTTGCTCAAAGCTCAACTCAAATATTGTTACATAGCTCAAAGCTCAGCTCAAACATTGTTTTTGCTCAAAGCTCAGCTCAAACATTGTTACATAGCTCAAACCTCAGTTCAAACATTGTTTTTGCCCAAACATCACTCAGCTCAAATATTGTTTCATAGCTCAAACCTCAGCTCAAACATTGTAACATAGTTCCAACCTCAGCTGAAACATTGTAACATAGCTCTAACCTCAGCTCAAACATTGTTACATAGCTCAAACCTCAGCTCAAACATTGTTACATAGATCAAACCTCAGCTCAAACATTGTTACATAGCTCAAACCTCAGCTCAAACGTTGTTACATAGCTCAAACATCAGCTCAAACATTGTTACATAGATCAAACCCCAGATCAATCATTGTTACATAGATCAAACCTCAGCTCAAACATTGTTACATAGATCAAACCTCAGCTTAAACGTTGTTACATAGCTCAAACCTCAGCTCAAACGTTGTTACATATCTCAAACCCCAGCTCAAACATTGTTACATAGTTGAAACCTCAGCTCAAACATTGTTACATATCTCAAACCTCAGCTCAAACGTTGTTATATAGCTCAAACCTCAGCTGAAACATCGTTACATGGCTCAAACCTCAGCTCAAACATTGTTACATATTTGCTCAAACCTCAGCTCAAACATTGTTACATAGCTCAAAGCTCAGCTGAAACATTGTTACATAGCTCAAACCTAGGCTTAAACATTGTTACATAGCTCAAACCTCAGCTCAAACATTGTTACACAGCTCAAACCTCAGCTCAAACATTGTTACATAGCTCAAACATTGTTACATAGCTCCAACCTCAGCTCAAACATTGTTACATAGCTCAAATCTCAGCTCAAACATCGTTACATAGCTCTAACCTCAGCTCAAACATCGTTACATAGCTCAAACCTCAGCTTAAACATTGTTACATGGCTCAAAGCTCAGCTCAAACATTGTTACATAGCTCAAACCTCAGCTCAAACATTGTTACCAAGCTCAAACCTCAGCTCAAACATCGTTACATGGCTTCTAAGCTCAGCTCAAACATTGTTACATAGCTCAAACCTCAGCTCAAACATCGTTACATAGCTCTAACCTCAGCTCAAACATTGTTACATGGCTCAAAGCTCAGCTCAAACATTGTTACATAGCTCAAACCTCAGCTCAAACATTGTTACATGGCTCAAAGCTCAGCTCAAACATTGTTACATAGCTCAAACCTCAGCTCAAACATCGTTACATAGCTCTAACCTCAGCTCAAACATTGTTACATGGCTCAAAGCTCAGCTCAAACATTGTTACATAGCTCAAACCTCAGCTTAAACATTGTTACATAGCTCAAACCTCAGCTCAAACATCGTTACATGGCTTCTAAGCTCAGCTCAAACATCGTTACATAGCTCAAACCTCAGCTTAAACATTGTTACATGGCTCAAAGCTCAGCTCAAACATTGTTACATAGCTCAAACCTCAGCTCAAACATTGTTACCAAGCTCAAACCTCAGCTCAAACATCGTTACATGGCTTCTAAGCTCAGCTCAAACATTGTTACATAGCTCAAACCTCAGCTCAAACATCGTTACATAGCTCTAACCTCAGCTCAAACATTGTTACATGGCTCAAAGCTCAGCTCAAACATTGTTACATAGCTCAAACCTCAGCTCAAACATTGTTACATAGCTCCAACCTCAGCTCAAACATTGTTACATAGCTCAAAACTCAGCTCAAACATTGTTGCATAGCTCAAACCTCAGCTCAAACATTGTTACATAGCTCAAACCTCAGCTCAAACTTCGTTACATAGCTCTAAGCTCAGCTCAAACATTGTTACATAGCTCAAACCTCAGTTCAAACATTTTTATAGGAACCAGGTAAATGTTATCCACGTACCCATTGTTCGTCTGCCAAATGTTTATAGAACGTGCTAAATATGCTGCTTAAATGTGCTAATCATGATTAAAAGCAAAAAATAGTACCGATGTGTATTAATCATATTTCTGATTATATCAAGTTTAATAAGTTCTCTAATAGATACGACAACATGTCTGCTACTTAAAGTTAATCATTTTCCGCACGTATTGAATTTCGAGGAACAATTACCTGGAAATATATATAGCATTGGAAGAATGAAAGAACCGCGTTGCAATGTAGTTGGAAGCTCGATTCTTGCGCGGGTTTTATTTCTATATTAAGTTCATAATTGAAATCAATGATATTTAATTATACACGAATATTAAATACTCTACAGTACACCTATAAGAGTATAAACTACATGTGAATTAAGCGATAAAATAGAATAGGAATGTATAGGCTTGTCCACCATACTAATCGTGTACAACACAACCTGTTTTAAAGATCATCAGGAAAATGAGACCACTATTCTAAAACATATCTCAAAAGATACATTTTAATTTTGCAATTTCAACTTTAATTTAATATTTCATTTAGAAACGTAATCAAACTCTTTGGCATGCCTTCGTTTTCATGTACGTGTAGCATTAATAAAATGTAAACTTACTCAACATAGAAATATTTAACTAAAACGTTTCTCATGTATCGGACAATTTGTCGAAACATGTTTCAGCACTGACCTCCCAATTTCGTACTGTTTGGGAAAAAACTCCGAACGTTGTAGATTGCCAGATTTTTCTCGATTGTTTCAATTATCCATTACAAGTTGAGAAGTTAATCAATCGACCTGTTGACCACATTTCTACACCACAGAGACTGTTTTTAGTTCAATTCTTCCTACTTGGGACGCAATCCCCTCATTTGACATTGTTCTGGCTTCATTGAACATTTCTAGCAAACTTCTTAAATCTTTTATTGTTTTCTCCAGCCTGGATCAATATAGACCGCTGTGAAATTCAACTCGGCACAATGCCATCATCTACTGACCAACCCAGCATTGGAAGCTTAATTACGTATTGACTTTCAAACTGGACATTAGCTTCACGAGCTAGGTAGATTAAAGTCTGGAAAATTGGCCAATTTCGTCACCAAAAATCTATATCCACGCATATAATCTCGACTAGTTGCTTCATTAAGGTCTAATTACATGTAAAATGTAGTATTTGTTAAGCTGATGTAGTTAGCGACCTAAAACTGCGATAATATGCGAAAGTCGACAACATAAAAGCTGCGTTATTAATGACAAATCTCGAATGAACAGATGTCCAGTTTTGATCAATTCTATCGATTCATTTTGTTGTTTGTAATGAAGAACAAATGTATATAGGTCATAAAACCGTGTATTGAATTTCTGAATTATTTAGTTCTATCAAAAATCGTATATTGAATTTCTGATACAATATTTATTAAAGAAATTATCAACACTTATGTCACAATTCAAATCTTAAATGTCACGTGACTAAATTAAGTCACAGTAGATATATGAATGACGTATTAATATGTAATATAATGTCTGACTCTGGTCACATGATTGGTTCGTTCATCATACCAGGCATAAAATATTAATTGAAAGCACTTCGATCTAACGACAAGACAATGTGAGGAAGAAAGTATGCATGGTACGGTTACCTCCCTTTGACAACGAATTATGTACTTCACGAAAAGGGCGCGGAGGCAGTTCGTTGTGTTACTAGGCTTTTGGTGAATTCGTCACCTTTCCCTAATGATTTTTCTTCACGTGTATATCGGGTTGTATTTTGCATTTTGTACAGGTTTATTCTTGCAACAAAGAATATTAAGTTCAATCAAGGCGAATTTTAAAAGGACACCAGTAAATAATTTAATTCAAATTAAGAATTAAATGTATGCAATATTTTGAATAAAAATTAAAGTTAAAGTCTACGCTTGTGAACTTCGTTTTAAACACGTTGCAGTTGCCTGTCTCTGCACTTACGTGTATTCGTAGTTAATTGGTCCAAGTGTTACACATTTACACATACATGCCCAAACTCCGCCATCATAAAATTTAATTTTCGGACCCATCCGCTCTTTGCTTCGTTCGTTTCATTACCATATCATAATAAATGACCAGCGCATTCTTTCTCCCCAGCTCAGACAAAATTCCCGACTATGAATTTTTTGGAGAACCAATATGGTCTACAAACATTGAAATGGGTTCCCGAGAAACATTAATTTTCTCGAATTTCCACAAATTTAACGTTGAGAATAGACGGGTCAGTGGCATGGCCACTTCGTATTGATCAGAATTATTGATTTTAACCGCTTTCTTGAGACTTTCATACCACGCACGATTTCATTATATTTAATGTTCAATTATCCGAGTCGCCATGGTAACCATTATGATGGATTTTCTTACATGAAACTTATTAGTTTACGTTTCAAACGTCCGATGGACAAATGTGTGGTCAGTATAGCTTTATTGACTTTTGTCTCGAGAAGGCCTTAAACCAAACTGAAGATGATATTTCGCGTGATTTTGTTTTCACCGATGCTTATCTTAGAATTCAATACAGTACTCGTTGCCAAATAAATAGATTATATTCAGCAGTATAAGGAAATTGTATTCGCTCGGTCAAGCAAAGTTTCCGTGACTAAAATTCTTGAGATATATTAAACACGGGTCTGGTAGTATTCGCGGTTTCATTAAGTAATGTTGTCATAAAAGGCAATTTCCGCGGACGATTCCTTTTTCACTACAGAGAATTAGATTTTAAGTCGCCGGCCACCTAGAGGATGTATTTGATGTATTAGATAGAAATTGGAGTTTGTATAAATAAAATATGTTTTGTCCAGAGGATAACCACAGGGACTCCGGGCCAAGAAAGCAATTATATAGCAACTATCCATCAAAAAACTTACCGCCGACACGAATGTTTTCGTCGAACTATTCACGTCTGCGTGATTGTTTTTTCGCCGTTTGTATACGAAATAAGTTAGTACTTGTAATAAAACTTGAAAGTCATGCCGGTAATAAACAATGGCCGATATAATGAACAATAATATTTTGTCTTATCTTTTATTAGTTTATTTAGTATCCGGTATTTGAAGATTGGCGTATAACGTTTTTACGTGAAAAAATAATAGATTTACGTAGATATTTCAAAATGATATAAGTCTGACGTTTACCTAAAACCCGACCAGTAAACAAGTCAAATTCAACCGATCTCCCAAAATACATTTGTACTCTTAACTTCTCGTACCCAGCAGTTGTATCAACGTAGTCACAACACGTGATTGCTTAAACAGAGTTGCCCTTTAATATATACGTATCGCAAATTATCTGAGTTTCAAATTATCTGAGTGTATCCCATATAGAGAGTACACTCGGATAAATTGAAACTCGGCTAATTTGAAACCATGTGCCTATGACGTAAAGGTCATATAGTGACCAATAATACCGGCTGCAAATCGGATAGGTGGGTGCTATGATAATATGAAATATTGTTTAACACAAGAGGTTGTTATTAGGTTTTGAGCTCGATAAATACCACTAGCTTCATGTATATATTATGAGAAAGCTGTAATAATTAGAAATAATATTTTTGAATAATATGAACTTACAAAGTATAAGATGGTTTATCCTCGACTGTAAATTGAATTACTAACACAATAATCATGAGAAACTTTGTGTATGTTTATATGTTTTTTGTATAGATAATGTACTATGTACATTTGTACAAATTTTAAATAGATATATGTTCTGTTCTGTTCTATTCTGTTTATTAAAACACCAAAATGTTCCTTCCCTCGTTCACTACCGACGTAACGAAAGTTACGATTGCAGAATCACACGTAAAAAGCACTCGTTGCACGAGTTTTAATAATATAGAGCAATCAATTCCTCATACGTCACATTAAAGCAACCAAGCATAGTCTTGGTCCCGACTGTACGTAATTTTACGTAGATAAATGCACCTGGAACCATTTTATTGTAAGTCACATGGTTAAATTGATAGAGAAATTTGAGTGGCTGTCACTAAGGATGTCCAAGTTTGAATTCCGGGTTGGGGATGTCAGGTAGGTAACACACACTTGTCAGTTAATTGATCTCTGCTTTGGAGATTTCGGCACTTCTGAGATTCCACATCAATAGTGCTTGGTTATTAATTGAAACTCAATAAAAACTGATTTGAGAACGCTTGGGTTCTTTTACTTACAAACCTGAATTCGACATTCTAAGGAGCTACTCGAATTTCTATGATTTGCCACAAAACGTTCGTTTATTTTACAACATCAAATAAGCGTTTATAATATGAAATTAAATTAAATCAAACGATGAATAGTTGGAGAAAAACCTGCTTCAACTCTGAGAGAAATTTAATTGTTTGTCTCTCACTCTGCTATGATTTTGCATGAGGAAATGACAAGTTTACGCTTTCATACAAAACCGGCACATTGATTTATTTTAATTAGTGATTTGTTGGGGGTATTTTATAGCATATTCTGAAACATTAGAATTTCATTAAGGCTGGCAATATCATGTTTTTGAATTTTACAGTTTTGATCGATGTTTCAGATTTAATTTATGGACATAGATCTATAAAATAGTGTCGCTTGCAGCACTAATAAAACAACAAATATATTATAGAAGGCAGCTGCGATTTGACTAGTTTAGTTCGCAAGTATAGCATATTGAAGAAATGTTCCACAATGAAGCCTGCAAGTCTTTTACATTTATGGCAATTTTAAATCATAGTTCCGGTAATTTAAGAATATGCATCTGTTGGGTTAGTTTCGTAACACTTGGTTATTTCCGTATGGCTTCGTGTGCTGGATGTACAGATGTACAATGACTGTGGCCAATGTGGGTTCGCTCAGTGTCCCTCTGTGATACGTCAACACAATATCACATTATCACACTTGCTGCACACTAGCATGACAACAGGTACCACAACCAAGTACATGCACATCTCTTTACAACGGCCGACAATACGATAACTACAGGGTATTTACAACAACCATTTACAACGGCCGACAGTACGATAACTACAGGGTAATACAACAACCATTTACAACGGCCGACTGTACGATAACTACAGGGTAATACAACAACCATTTACAACGGCCGACAGTACGATAACTACAGGGTAATACAACAACCATTTACAACGGCCGACAGTACGATAACTACAGGGTAATACAACAACCATTTACAACGGCCGACAGTACGATAACTACAGGGTAATACAACAACCATTTACAACGGCCGACAGTACGATAACTACAGGGTAATACAACAACCATTTACAACGGCCGACAGTACGATAACTACATGGTAATACAACAACCATTTACAACGGCCGACAGTACGATAACTACAGGGTAATACAACAACCATTTACAACGGCCGACAGTACGATAACTACATGGTAATACAACAACCATTTACAACGGCCGACAGTACGATAACTACAGGGTAATACAACAACCATTTACAACGGCCGACAGTACGATAACTACATGGTAATACAACAACCATTTACAACGGCCGACAGTACGATAACTACTGGGTAATACAATAACCATTTACAACGGCCGACAGTACGATAACTACAGGGTAATACAATAACCATTTACAACGGCCGACAATACGATAACTACAGGGTAATACAATAACCATTTACAACGGCCGACAGTACGATAACTACATGGTAATACAACAACCATTTACAACGGCCGACAATACGATAACTACAGGGTAATACAATAACCATTTACAACGGCCGACAGTACGATAGCTACATGGTAATACAACAACCATTTACAACGGCCGACAGTACGATAACTACAGGTTAATACAACAACCATTTACAACGGCCGACAATACGATAACTACATGGTAATACAACAACCATTTACAACGGCCGACAGTACAACCACAGACAACGCCTGATACTATGACACTCATGTACAGCAACCGGCTATAGGATAACCATGGACAGCATCCGGCTATAGGATAACCATGGACAGCATCCGGCTATAGGATAACCATGGACAGCATCCGGCAAAAGGACAGTCATGTACATCGCCCGCAAATAGGACAGTCGTGTACAACACATGAAACAAGTACAGTCATGAACAACGCCCGCCAATATGACAGTCATGTACAATCCCCGGCAAAAGGACAATCGTGTTTAACATACGACAATAGAACAACCACGTACAACGTCCGACAAATGGACAACCATGGATAATACCCGGAAATAGGACAGCCATTCACAACGTCCGGCAATATGACAATCTTGAACAAGTCCCGACAATAGTTCAATCACGAGAAACATTCGCCGATAGAACAATTATGGACAACACTCGATAATATGACAATCATGTACAACGCCAGGCAAAATGACAACCATGTACAACGTCAGGCAAAATGACAACCATGTACAACACCAGGCAATATGACAACCATGTACAACGCCAGGCCATATGACAACCATGTACAACGCCAGGCAATGTGACAACCGTGTACAACGCCAGGCACTATGACAACCATGTACAACGCCAGGCAACATGCAACCATGTACAACGTCAGGCAAAATGACAACCATGTACAACGTCAGGCAATGTGACAACCATGTACAACGCCAGGCAAAATGACAACCATGTACAACGCCAGGCAATATGACAACCATGTACAACGCCAGGCAATATGACAACCATGTACAACGCCAGGCAAAATGACAACCATGTACAACGCCAGGCAAAATGACAACCATGTACAACGCCAGGCAATATGACAACCATGTACAACGCCAGGCAATATGACAACCATGTACAACGCCAGGCAAAATGACAACCATGTACAACACCAGGCAATATGACAACCATGTACAACGCCAGGCCATATGACAACCGTGTACAACGCCAGGCAAAATGACAACTATGTACAACGCCAGGCAATATGACAACCATGTACAACGCCAGACAATTTGACAACCATGTACAACGGCAGCCAATATGACAACCATGTACAACGCCAGGCCATATGACAACCATGTACAACGTCAGGCAATGTGACAACCATGTACAACGCCAGGCAATATGACAACCATGTACAACGCCAGGCAATGTGACAACCATGTACAACGCCAGGCAAAATGACAACCATGAACAACGGCAGCCAATATGACAACCATGTACAACGTCAGCCAATATGACAACCATGTACAACGCCAGGCAATATGACAACTATGTACAACGCCAGGCAACATGACAACCATGTACAACGCCAGGCAATATGACGAACATATACAACGGCAGGCAATGTGACAACCATGTACAACGCCAGGCAATGTGACAACCATGTACAACGCCAGGCAACATGACAACCATGTACAACGCCAGGCAATATGACAACCGTGTACAACGCCAGCCAATATGACAACCATGTACAACGCCAGGCAATGTGACAACCATGTACAACGCCAGCCAATGTGACAACCATGTACAACGCCAGGCAATGTGACAACCATGTACAACACCAGCCAATGTGACAACCATGTACAACGACAGGCAATGTGACAACCATGTACAACGCCAGGCAATATGACAACCATGTACAACGCAAGGCAAAATGACAACCATGTACAACGCCAGGCAATATGACAACCGTGTTCAACGCCAGGCAATATGACAACCATGTACAACGCCAGGCAATGTGACAACCATGTACAATACCAGGCAATGTGACAACCGTGTTCAACGCCAGGCAATATGGCAACCATGTACAACGCCAGGCAATGTGACAACCATGTACAACGCCAGGCAGTGTGACAACCATGTACAACGCCAGGCAATGTGACAACCATGTACAACGCCAGGCAATGTGACAACCATGTACAACGCCAGCCAATACTTATGACAACCATGTACAACATCAGGCAATATTACAACCATGTAAAATACACGGCCATATAACAATCATTGACAACGCACGTCAATAAAACAACCATGGACAACGCACGGTAATAGGACAATCATTGACAACGCACGTCAATACAACAACCATGCATAATGCAAGACAAAAGGACGACCATGGACAATGCATGGCTGTACAACAGCCATGGACAACACACGACAATACAACAACTATGGACAGCGCAATGTAATATGATAAAGTTATACAACATTCGGAAATATGATAAAATGTACAACACCGGGCATTACAACAACTATGGACAACACAGTTTCATTAAAACAAACACGCACAACGCCTGGAAAAACGGAAACAGGACATGCATGTACAACGCACGACAAAAGGACAACCATGCTGAAGGCTCGACAATACAACAACCATAGACAACAGACGACAATACAACAACCATAGACAACAGACGATAATACAACAACCATAGACGACAACACAACAACCATAGACAACAGACGACAATACAACAACCGTTGACAACAGACGACAATACAACAACCATGAACAACGTACGACAACACGACAATACAACAACCATTGACAACAGACGACAATACAACAACCATTGACAACAGACGACAGTACAACAACTATGGACAACAGACGACAGTACAACAACCATAGACAACAGACGACAATACAACAACCGTTGACAACAGACGACAATACAACAACCGTTGACAACAGACGACAATACAACAACCATTGACAACGTACGACAACACGACAATACAACAACCATTGACAACAGACGACAATACAACAACCATTGACAACAGACGACAATACAACAACTATGGACAACAGACGACAGTACAACAACCATAGACAACAGACGACAATACAACAACCGTTGACAACAGACGACAATACAACAACCATTGACAACAGACGACAATACAACAACCATTGACAACAGACGACAATACAACAACTATGGACAACAGACGACAGTACAACAACCATGGACAAATAACAATACAACAACCATGGACAACAGACGACAATACAACAACAAAGGACAACAGACGACAATACAGCAACCACTGACAAATAACAATACAACAACCATGGACAACAGACGACAATACAACAACCATGGACAACAGACGACAATACAGCAACCACTGACAACAGACGACAACACAACAACCATTGACAACAGACGACAGTACAACAACCATGGACAAATAACAATACAACAACCATGGACAACAGACGACAATACAACAACAAAGGACAACAGACGACAATACAGCAACCACTGACAAATAACAATACAACAACCATGGACAACAGACGACAATACAACAACCATGGGCAACATACGACAATACAACAACCATGTACAACAGCCGACAATTCAACAACCATGGACAACAGACGACTGTATAAAAACCACTGACAAATAACAATACAACAACCATGGACAACAGACGAAGAAAGACAATCATGTACAACGCCGATAAAAGGCAACTTTGTACAACGACCGGCAATAGGAAAACCACGTCACGCACGCAGATAGAACATCATGTACAACGCTCGCCATGCATTTTCAGTAAAGATAAAGGACTTATACTTGTGTTGGCACCACGTGACTCCAAACTTCAGCACGTACCGGGTTTTATATAATGATAATACACTTGTATATCACCCTATCATTTCTATATCAAACATCTTAGCAACATATGATTGGTAATCCGCTTCTGAAAAACAGTTCATGAATCAAAGCGTTCTTATATATGTTTCCCTATGATTGATACGTCTCGTCCAGCATATAAATCCAGTGTTACGGACACCATGATAAATAAATGACCGGATATGGTATAGACAAACCGTTGTTACGGACAGACATTAGGAAGTTGCAAGACTATCGCTGCAGAATAAACGAATTTTATACTTATGTTTTTTTCTAACGTATGTAAATCGGTGCTTAGGACCGACGCCAAGTCAACATAACCAAATACAATATGTCTTGAAATGCAAACATAAATATAACATAAGGATATCCTTCAATGGAACATTCCTACATACGAGGAATTAAGTTAGTTTTTGTAACTCATGATATTGCTGTTGTTGCTGCTACTGTTTCAAATGTTGCTGGTGTTGATTATGTTTTGATGTTGTTGTTGTTGCTTCTGTTTTTTGTTGCCGTAGTTGTTGCTTCTGTTGTTGTTGCTTCTATTGGTGTCTCTTCTGTTTTGTTGTTGTTGGTGTTGTTGCTGCTATTGCTGCTATCACTCTTTTGTTGCTGTTGTTGTTGCTGCTGTTGTTGTTGCTACTATTCTGTTGATACTGTTGTTGTTGCTGTTGCTGCTGCTACTCTTTGGCTGCTGTTGCTACTCTTTGGTTGCTGTTGTTGTTGTTGCTGTTGTTGTGACTACTATTTTGTTGTTGTTGATGTTTTGATGTTGTTGCTGTTGCTTCTGTTATTATTTCTTCTGTTTTGTTGTTGTTGCTGCTGCTGCTACTATTTTTTGTTGTTGTTGGTATTGTTGCTGCTACTATTTTGTTGTTGCTTTTGTTGTTGTTTCTTCTGTTTTGTTGTTGTTGTTGGTGGTGGTGGTGTTGCAGCTACTTTTTTGTTGTTGTTGTTGATAATGTTGTTTTCCTTGTTGTTTTAGTTTATTACGTAACTGTTGTTATTGCTGTTGCTGCTGATTGTTGTTTTTTCTGCTGTTGACGTTACTGTCTTTCCTGGCCATCTCCAAAACATACTTTGTGGAACTTTGTGGTCAACATAAATCTTAATATCATTAGGAATGTTCTCATTAGAATTCGCTTATCACACATGTTGATATTTATCATTAGTCGACTATTTGAGAAAGTGGGCGCCCGTGAAAATCTTACAGATGCCGCATTGCAAACTGTCTGCAATTTACGCATAAATGATAGTCTTGTTACAAAAAATTAGAATCAATACCGATTTTATCTTATAACTACGAATTTCCTAGGAAAAAATATTTCAAGATCTATTTACTGAGTACAGTCCCGCCTATTGCTTCAAGCATCGCGTTAAAACTTCCTATTGACCAAAACAACGCCAATGTATTGGACTTGACAGATAGCTGTCCGCAATTTATACAGAAACTCGTTCTAAGTCCTTAATACTAAAAATGAAAATCGATGAAACTGACCAATATGAAGATAAAATATACACTAGCGAATTTCGTGTAGAATATCCATCATTCTCCGTAGCCATGGCAACTGGTCATAATGGAACATTAAATGTAATAAAATAGTCAGAAGTATAATTTAAGACCGAAAAGAAAGGTCATACACGGCAATGTTAAAATCAATTGGTGATGATCAATGGCCGCAGACTTATTCTGAAATTTGATTTACGGGGGCCTCGGGTTATTCTCTAGCTATCAGTCTTTTCATAGATCGTTAATGGAATATCGCGCCAATGTCCGAAACAGATAGGTTTTACAATTATTCTTGTTTTTCAAAAATTCCCCCTGACAAAGCATTATAAAGTAATTCGAAATTCTGGACGCGACCAGTAACGCAATTAGGCCGCGATAGTGACTAAAATTGGAAAAGGGACTACGGAAATTACCCCTAATATAGGGCTTTAGTTACAATAAATTGCAAGAACTTACATTAGCCGAAATGAGATTATAAGTTTATAAAAAAGCGCTCCAATGTCTACGAGCGGGACTAATGATTAGGAATGGACAAGTAAAGGTCTCATATAATTGAGTTATGACTGGACCATGTCCTGTGGCAGCCATATTGAAGCATTGTCTCTTCTCGCAACTTGACGCAACCACTATCTCTCATACTCTGAGTGCGTACACAATTATATTTTCAATATAGATGTAAGTAGCAATCTAGCAGAATGTAATGAATACATGTATGCTGACGTTCGCTAGATGGCAGTGAATATATTCCTGGAAACTGGACCGGACTGGGAGATTTTAGAATTGCTTGTCTTTATCAACTAGTCTATGTACTGAATCATTACAAAATGTACAACCTCCAAAGGTTTACAATGCCCATCTGAAAAAGTTTATTAAAATTTATTAAATATCGAAATTGATTTTAGTATGAAAAGACTTTGTTCAATTTGTTGTTTAGAAAGGCCAACAGAGGTACCAATTTAACACGAAATGTTTATTTTAATATTTAAGATATCTGCCGTTTTAGCAATGTTTAAGATATCTGCCGTTTTAGCAATGTTTGGATGAAGATATAACAACTGATCTAACAATATCCATGAAAGACATTAATATAAATATAGATAGATATATAGCATTATGTTCTAGACACATTGTCTGTGCGAAAATTGAAACAGCCTTAATTGCTATTGAATTAATAAACTATGATAGTAATTTCGACTTGCTGTACCGCCGAAAGCCGATCATAGAGTCTCAAGTTGCATAGCATTGTAAGAGTGCGTATTATCCGAATTAAAATGATATCTACTTAATGTTGCACGCGACTACAGCTAGATTGCCATCGTCTGTCGTATCCGAGTAGCATTTGTCTTAGGAGCTGGAGGTCATAGGTTCAAACCTGGAAGTGGTGAGCGGTTGCCTAGAGGTAGGACACGTGCTGTATGATCGAGAGGGTCCGGGTTCAAACCCAGTCTGTGCTACTGCTGTTATTTCTATGAGCAAGAATAACCCACAATGCTCCACTCGATCAAGGTGTGAATTAGTACCAGTGAGGACAGTGTCTGTACATGTTCGATATTCCTGGGTGCCACATCTCCATGTTGGCTGTACACAAACCAGAAGAGAAATAGTCTCCACAGGTTTCCTTAGGTAGTCCAATGACCAGGGGAAGTTAAAATGCTAAAGGGTGGCTGAAAGGCTAAATTCCTGAAAGCGACCCTCTAGAACTGGTAACCTAACTAAAGTGATCCAGTATAATATGGCCGGTCGGTGTGTCACCGGGTAGTTTTATAGTTACTAGTAAAGTTCACATTTTATACTTCAACATACCAAATATCATAACCATATGGCGTAGATATCTCATCCACTGAAATGGTGCGTTGGAACGAAATGATAGCGATTGTAACAGAAAGTTATCGGCTGATATAAATCACCCACGCTGCTGCTACTGCTGTTGATGCTGCTGCTTGATACTTCAAATGTTGATGTATCTAACGCTCAAAACAAACCATGACAATCCCAGGATTGCTGGTGACGTATACTGCAATAAACCGACCTGGATCTAGCGGATGACGCCGTACTAGATTCGAGCAACACGACCGGACAACAGGACAACAGGATAAATGCATTACAAAGAATGCATGGGCTCTGAAGAAAACGCATTCAAAGACATTACTTACTTTAGGCGTAACAGCCATAACTAGATATTTCAGCAGTTTTACTAGGTCATTCAGCTAGGGCATTCAGCCTTTTGATTGCTGAAACTAGTACATTCACCTTTTTGACAGCTTGGACTAGGGCGGATCATTTTCTCGCTCGGCTGTGTGTTAAGCATTGTGCCTTGTATGTTTTAAAGGTCATTCAACTTGGGCATTCAGCCTTTGATTGCTGAAACTATTTCATTCAGCCTTATGACAGATGGTACTTGTGCAGATCAGTTTCACGTTCGGTTGTGTGTTGGGCAGTGTGCCTTGTATGTTTTAATGTTTTCTGTGCTGCCTTCCCTGTCCGACTTAATATTATCTATTTACGTACAACATGTACTTTCGTCCGTTTATTCCGATGGTAAGTTTTCAAAACTTTTCATCCAATACAACGGACCACGCATTTTACTAAATAAGAAACTGGCATCAAACACGGACGATCCGATTCGAACGGATTGTAAATTTTGTGGCCCATGAATGTTTTAAACTTGCTCAAAATCCCCGTCTTCAAACAAACGGACAGGACACACGAACGGATCCCAAGGACAGAGGTAACATGGTGGCTTTTAGCATTTAACCATCAGTATTTTTTCTAAGCTTTAAAGTTAGAACACCAATATTGTTCATTCTCCGTGCTATCTGCTTAGACCATACATTATTACTGCACTTTGAATTTTTTAATTTTGTTTGAAAATACGGAGGCAACAAGTTTATGACTGTTAGCGTTTGTACTCATCATGCCGACATGCAATATAAAACCCTGATGTACGATTTCAATGGACGCTTGCTTGTAAAATCATCATTTGAACTTTTCTCGTTAGATGTAATTGTAAATGAACTGAAACTCTCTATATTTCCAGTTAATTTACGGGCATAAAATTGAATTCGCGGCAAAACATCAAACAAATATATCGATTGGAACTCACTGACACCACGCGATGACTAAATTTAATCAAATTCAATCATCGTGAAAAATATCATGAATGCCAATCTGCAATAGAATAATTATTGATTAGAATTTTTATTTGAATTCAAGATATTACACTAGCCGAAGCGGCGAGTGGTTCTAGTATTAAGTGTTTAAGTACATTCTATCGTCTGCGCGTCATGTAGCAGACGAAGGCTTTAAACTGTTTTATGAAGCCTGTACAATTCTCATAACTTGAAATGTTGACTTAGTTCATCAGGAAATGTATCAGACAAGAAATAATACGTGTCAACAGTCATTCCTATTATTTCATTCAAACTGTATAAATATCAATCATTTTATTTGGGGCTCAAAATATGGACATTACATGTCTTATTTGGAACTACGTTTTTTGTACTCTGGATATATCGCCTAATTGTCCGTCCAATGTTTCTGTTGCTCGTTAACTTTGATGATAATATTCAGAGACATATTTTGTATAAAATGATTGATTCATTTCCATCGGGGTTTCAGCCAATAGTTCAGTCTTACTCGCCGGTCATTTCACCTAACCAGTTTTCATATCGGGTTCTATATCGTTTTTGCAGCAGTATTTTAGTCATAAAAACAGTCAGTTACGCCCAAGCTCAAGATTTCCTGAAATTAATTACCAACCAGTTCCAACTTACTCTAATGTAAGCAACTGACAACTGCACCAAATCCGACCTCACGGGAGCAAATAACATAGACCACCCAACAGATTCGAACCCGGAACTGCCGGATAAGAAACTACCTACCACACTAGCCTGACATACTTCATAATGATTCATGAATGTGGTTTTCAAAAGATTTATTAAAAAATGAAAATGGTATAAGCCCAATACTAGTAGACTTCTTAAATTGATGTCATTTTTAACAGTTTATATGAAAATATAAGAAATGCAATAAATTACCACTTATACCCATTGTGGTCAAACACGCATGCATTTTCATTAATCGTAAGTCGAACTCTTCAGCTACAAGACCGTAACAATAACCAAACAACCATTTACTGCAACGAATGTTGATTTTATCGTAGGTTGGAGATAAAGGAATTAAATCGACGATGTAGACCGTAACTAAATAATCACGAATGCCCTACGTGATTATATTCCTCTCTTAAATGCGCTAAAATAAAAACAGATTTGACACAATGTCCTCCTCGTGGCCATTTTTATTGATTGTAGAGCATAGCAAGTAGCAAGTTTTATGGTGTTCCTACAGCTATTAGTAAACACTGACAGAAATCGGGAGATTTAAATAGGAGATTGTAAAAAATGTTGAACTCGACCGCAAATTATATCAAATGAAATTGAATACAGAGCTCTGACATATCGAGATTGAAGCATCAGAATAGCCTCGACTGGTCAGACGATTCTCTGAGAGGATATCGATCGTATCAGGAGGAGAAGGTCGTCAAGTTAGACTTTTATTTAGAAAAATGGAAAAATTAGATTGGTCAGCTACGGAGAGATGATTTCCAGTTAGATATTTCGCGTGGGCACGCTTCGAGACAAAGCCATTTGACCCGAAAATTAAAAAATATAAACAGACTGGTTATGATTTTTTGTATAGAACATTTCTATGGTCATAACCCGAAACCTACAACCAGTCAAGCCGAAAACTGGAAAATTTTATAACGGTCAGTTTCTTGGAAATGTGTGTCGTTTGTAAAGACGATGTTCCGAGAGCGTATGGCAGTTATTTTGACGTTCAAAAATGATGTATGGTTATAGAAATATATTAATTCATCTCGATGGTGTCTTTCTTCAAAGCATTCTCTCAGTATAATGTCATTCAATCCGCAGAAGTATATTTATTATGAAGGATGACCATATTCAGCCATTTCCATAGCAAACTACAGAGAAACTCGTACATAATGCTCATATCATCAACTGATCAACAAAGCTGATTCCGTCATTATAAAGTAGAAAAAACGTCGTAGGAACGGGTAAAAGCTTTAAACACTTAACCCTTTATTCTATAACATTTTAACTCAAGAAAATAGGAGTTATTGTTCATCATTCACGTACTAGTTATTCGTCGAAGTGATGGAGCGCAGGTTAATCTGGAATATTTGTCAAAATACCGCATACTATGGTATGGGAATTAGATATGACGGTTGCTAAAGACACGAGATTTCTTAATTTAGGTGACATCTTAAACATGTTTGGCTGTATAGAAAAACAAGTCCACACGACTTTGATTAAAAAGTCATTTGTCATTAGTCGTTAAAAAGGGTATCTGGCTCTTTGTACCCAGTGTTGTATTATAATAGAAGTGTCGGGATTGATTGATTGATTGATTGATTGATTGATTGATTGATTGATTGATTGATTGATTGATTGATTTATTTATTTATTTATTTATTTATTTATTTATTTATTTATTTATTTATTTATTTATTTATTTATTTATTTATCCTGTGTTATTATAATGTGACTGCGTGGTTTTCAGATGACAGAAATATCGTCAATGCCATTTTAAAAATCCTCTTAATGAAATTATAATGAAAACCATAACGCAGCCTACATTATTACATAAGTACTAGTTGTAATGTTCAAGTTTATGTATAGTTTTAATTTGATGTTCAGTGACTGATCGAAACGGTGGGATTACCAGGGTAGCAAAACACTTTGAGCCCAACATGTTTGTTTCAATACACGTGGCTTCTCACATGTAACATGTTTCAAGGTCATTAGATTTTTTGGTTCTGAAGAATTTATCAATTTCAACAGGCAATATAACAAGGATAGTATATATGATACCACATACTGAAGTCAAAAAGCATACAAGCTTGTTGTTTATGAACATCCTCCGCTGTATAATGATAGCTTTGTCTGAAGTGTAATGAAAACTTCTTTTTTTTCTTGTCTTCTAAATGAACAGGCATGTACAATAATAGACATTACCCACATAGTTCCATGGGAAATATTTCTGTTTCTAACATTTATATGAAGTATTCATACCAAAACGTCGCGCTAAAACCCTGAAACATTAATGGCTTTCTCAGACATTCGTTACCTCAGGTAAACTTATCATTCTAACTCGAACACAGGTGTTTTTTCGGAAATGCCGTTTAATACATTAACTGTAGATTTGATTTTTGTCACATAAACTAGAAAGATTCTACTTGTTAAATTCATGCTGTCTACGCTACCGTGTTTTTTCAGTTGCGATAGTTACAAAGAAAGATATGCACTATTATTTCCACTTGTCGCTCATTACCATTAGCGGTTAAATATAATTTTAGTTCTCTATACAAGGTACACATGCGCGTCATATGTGGATTCCATGACGTTTTTTCGCCTTGCTGCATTTTTGCATTTTTGCATTTTTGCAATTTAATAAATTAAACAAAAATATCGAAATACAATGTATTGATTAATATGATTCCGCTTTAAGCATCACCATACAGTGTTTTATATTAACACTTGAGTCTACTTTTTTTCGCTGACGTATGCGTCTTTTAAAACAGTTATTTCCTGATCATGATGTTAGATATAATAAATGTTTAATCATCTATGCTATATAACACAATTATAGCGTGCCTTTAACTCTTCATATTATGTTTCCTGCTATATGTCTTTATATAAATGTTGCCACTTATTGAATTGTATATAGTGTTCGGTTGCAACATTATTTTTTCCATAGTTCCTAGGTAACAGCCCCAAAAACATATATCTATTGATACGAACATACATCAGAGATGATATATTGCTTTGATCAATACAGTTGCATTCATTGACGAAGTATAAATCTGTGGAACAGTGTAGGTTTGTTAAATAGATTTAAATTTTCAGAGTCATAATGACGTAAGCATATTATAAGTTTGTATTTATATGAAACCCCATATGTCATTAAGAACGACTTAGCTATATATAAGCACGTTATTCTATTTCCTCATATTTTCTTAGTTTAACCATGAACATTTAATCTCCAATTCCATTAACCGTAAAAACTGTCATACTTTAAACTACATTAAGCTTAAATTGCGTACAAATCCTTCTCTGTCGCTGGGCGTGTTTTTCTGCATCTGTGCGCAATTTGAAAGGGAAACGATGCGAGAAACAGCCCTGCAAAAATCTTCGTCAGTTTTCTGAGAAGTAATTAATCGCCGCGTATCGATCGTTCTGCCATTGAGCATTGATTTTCCTAACGGTAATAAAGATGCCACCTATAAATCTAAAATTTCAATTTAAAGACCTTCAAAGGCATTCATCATGTATTTTGCAAACAAAGATAATTTAATTATTCATAATTATACGTGTTGATCACGCACATTGTCAATGATTAAAACAATCGGATTTCAATCTAATTAAAATGCGTTGGTTACGGCGTCTGACGTTCTCAGCAGTAGACACGCACACTTATAGAGAATCAAAGAACATTTTATTAGTTTTAAGTATTTGAATTCCGGGTAGGGCGACTGATTTTATGACTTTGATGTGGAAAGCACGATAACTCAATGTGAACGTATTTAAAACTTACAGTATACAACAATCAGAATGAAGTCAATGATGCTGATACTAACTATATAATGCTGAGCAAGGCAGTTCCTAGGGGTGATTAACATCAGCTTGCCGTTGATGTAAGATGTGATTGTGATACTGACGATGATGTTAGTGACGTAAAAAAATGATAATGATGTAGTTGTTGTTTATGCAAATGGTGGTGATGATATAAATGGTGATGTTGATGACGATATAAATAATGTTGATGGCGATGTAAATGATGTGTAACGATGTAAATGATGTTGATGTTGATGACAATGTTGATTATTATATTTATGACGATCTAAATGATGATTATGATTATGTAAATGATGTTAATGATGGTGTTGGTGGCGATGTAAATTATGTTGATGATGCTGTTGGTGATGTTGATGACGATGTAAATGATGTTCGTGATGATGTAAATGATGTTTATGATGATGTTGGTGATGTTGATGACGATGATGATGTAGATGATGATATTAATTATGAAAATGTAAATGATGTTGATGGCAATGTCAATGATGTTTGTGACAATGTTAGTGTTGTTGATAACGATGTTAATGATGATGTAAATGATGTTTGTGTCGATGTAAATGATGTTGGTGTCGATGTAAATCATGTTGATGACGGTGTAAATGATGTTGGTGATGATGTTGATGACGATGTAAATGATGTTGATGATTATGTTTGTGACGATTATGTTGATGATGATAATGATTTAAATGATGTTGATAACGATGATGTTATTGGTTATGTAAACGATCATGTTGATTAGTAGTGTAGATGAAGTTAATGAGATGAGTACATGTATGACGAGGCTTATAGTTATGGTTGACACTTACGGTGACATTAAAAGATACCATGGCAATGTAACATCAGCATAACAACCCTCCCTTCTATCATGATCGCCCTTCTCTAACAACACATTGACTCATAAATGTGTAGCTCTGTGTATATTGCATTGCAATCATCTGAACTACAGGTATGTATTTATAAATGGCTTTTCATTGTCATACATGTATTGGCTGTATTATATAATATACAAACAAAAATGTATTATATATTTCTTAATTCAAACATTACATGTATACAGTATAGAATACATTTTTAAAATGATCAAAACAGTTTTTGAAGATCTACAAAAAGTCTACATAATGATTTATGTCATCATCAATGTTCATAGCTTTTAAAACGGGTTTTCTAAGCTTTGTAAAAACACGTGAACATCTGCGAATTTCAAAAGGCAAAAACAAATCTATTCGGAGTACTTTATTGATTCCCATTGAAGTAAACTCGTTCTATTCTTTCAACCGAATAGAAGTCAGATGTTACCAATGATGAAATTTTAATCTAGAATTTTTAATTGGTCATTAACTACACGATACGGGGATATTCCAATAGTTCATAGCGATTAGAAATCTCGAGCGGGTTCTAAGGAAATGCATTTTAAAAAGATTAACTCTAAATGGACCCGACCAACTGGAAGCTCACAATCTTTGACTGACGATTGACATGCAAAGTCGGAATTATGCTCTTTTTAAATACAATCAAGCTTTAAATGATACTCCGTATTAGGTTGCATGCTGAGGTTTTGAAGATATTGTCAGATTTCAAGAATACATTTCTGGAAATCACCGATTCCGATCAAAGCTAATAGGAAATGTGAAATTTAAAACTTCAGTGGTACACGGGATACACATGTAGCGGTAGAGATCACGTGTTCAACAATCTATAAATCAGTTCAATTTCAGCAGATTTTTTTCATACGGCGTAAAAAAGAACCACAAGTGTACAAGGGTATGGAACAGTCATAAACACCCTAAATACCACAATGACATGTGATAACGTACCATCTGTCAAAAGTTTGGATACTTCTGCCGAACAACAAATCATGTCTTATATAAGGGACCAAACAATTAGACAACGGAACAATATAAATTAAGAGATATTGTAAAAAAAACACTGGGTTCAATTCATTTTTCAACCATCTGCTTTTATACACAGCAGTAAGGCAGTACATCATGGGTTTGTTTTAATTGTCACCGAAGAACATAATTTGTTCAAACCGGTAATCGAATCAAGAGCATCGGGTTGACAAACTATCGCCCGTCCGACTGTGCTAGCGGGATATATCGTACGATATAATCCTCATTTCCCCATTACAAATATTCTATAGAATGTTTTCATGCATATACTAGTATACCGTTATGTTACATGGGTTCTGTTGCAGATACATATTTTACTTTATCAAACTATTGACTGCCTGTTACTTGATATATTAACGTTGCAAAGCAAGTCGCAATGCAAGCGTAGGAGTTACAAGGCCTCACAAAATCAACAGGAAAGCGACGCGACGCAACGCAACAAGCAAGCGATGTAACTCAAGACACAAACGACGTAACACAACAAGTCAGTGATGTAACTCAAGACACAAACGACGTAATCCTACAGTTCAACGCCGTTTCTCAAGACACAAACGACGTAACGCAAAAAGTAAGTGATGTAACTCAAGACACAAACGACGTAACGCAACAAGTAAGTGATGTAACTCAAGACACAAACGACGTAATCCTACAGTTCAACGCCGTTTCTCAAGACACAAACGACGTAACGCAATAAGTAAGTGATGTAACTCAAGACACAAACGACGTAACGCAACAAGTAAGTGATGTAACTCAAGACACAAACGACGTAATCCTACAGTTCAACGCCGTTTCTCAAGACACAAACGACGTAACGCAATAAGTAAGTGATGTAACTCAAGACACAAACGACGTAACGCAACAAGTAAGTGATGTAACTCAAGACACAAACGACGTAACGCAATAAGTAAGTGATGGAACTCAAGACACAAACGACGTAACGCAACAAGTAAGTGATGTAACTCAAGACACAAACGACGTAACGCAATAAGTAAGTGATGGAACTCAAGACACAAACGACGTAACGCAACAAGTAAGTGATGTAACTCAAGACACAAACGACGTAACGAAATAAGTAAGTGATGGAACTCAAGACACAAACGACGTAACGCAACAAGTAAGTGATGTAACTCAAGACACAAACGACGTAACGAAATAAGTAAGTGATGGAACTCAAGACACAAACGACGTAACGCAACAAGTAAGTGATGTAACTCAAGACACAAACGACGTAACGAAATAAGTAAGTGATGGAACTCAAGACACAAACGACGTAACGCAACAGGTAAGTGATGGAACTCAAGACACAAACGACGTAACGCAACAAGTAAACGATATAACTCAATACACAAACGACGTTATGCAACAAATAAGCCACATTATTCAAGACACAAACGACGTAACGCAACAAGTAAGCGTTCTTACTCAATACACAAAAGGCATAAAGCAACAAGTAAGCGATGTAGCTTAAGACACAAACGATGTAACGCAAAAAGTAAGTGATGTAACTCAAGACACAAACGACGTAACGCAACAAGTAAGTGATGTAACTCAAGACACAAACGACGTTACGCAACAAGTAAGCGGGAACAAATAAGCGATGTAACTCAATACACAAACGACAATATGCAACAAATAAGCCACATTATTCAAGACACAAACAACGTAACGCAACACGTAAGCGTTGTTATTCAATACAGAAACGGCATAAAGCAATCATAAGCGATGTTACTCAAGACATAAACGATGTAACGCAACAAGTAAACGACGTAACACAAAACGTTAATGAGTTAATTTTGATAGTTGAGTTTGAGAAAGCTATTTGTCACATAAATACCGTGATTTTCCATGTGAGAACAAATGACGGAACAATGTTCTCCAACACGTGTGATATTAAATATGTGACGTCACTTGCTTTTCGGCGCGAAAAAGTAACGTCAGCGGCTTAAATTCGTTATTTCTGACATTCTTTCGACTCGGTAACTATGGTAATGTGATAAAAAGAATCCACAACTCGTTGTCTTTGGGATTAACATTTCTTAAACTCGTCACGAAAACAAATGTTTAAGCTCGCCAAAGGCTCGCTTAATAACCTGTGTTTTCTAGACTCGATCTCCAAAGACAACTCATGACGGATCCTATATTTCTCAAAGTCCAATCAGATACTCAGTCTTTGAAACTTGCTGATCAGTACACAAACATTGAAACTTGCTGATCAGTTCACAGACATTGAAACTTGCTGCTCAGTACACAAACATTGAAACTTGCTGATCAGTGCACAAACATTCTTTGTATAGCATAATAACGTAATTATGACGTTGGTTGCTGCGTGAATGTTAT
This sequence comes from Spisula solida, assembly GCA_947247005.1. Taxonomy (NCBI): domain Eukaryota; kingdom Metazoa; phylum Mollusca; class Bivalvia; order Venerida; family Mactridae; genus Spisula; species Spisula solida. Next base: position 23,025,040 of record OX365948.1, read on the forward strand.
TCTTCACTAGTCAGAAGTGCAAGAACACACAATTTCTGTAAACGGACAATGTCCGTTGATCTATTGCTTGGTAAAAATGGGACACACGCAACACTTTTCTCTAAGAGTATATTAAACCATAAACCATTCCATTTTACATATATATCTACACTGTCTTGTTAAGAGAGTGTATTTCATTAGAATGGGTCAATATCTTGACTATACATCATAGTTTACACCATAAAACGCTCGCATCTTTGAATAAATCCTACGTTTGATATAACCAAGAACACAGCCGTTCTTGTTATTCATAGAAACTTGAGAAAAAATTCTTTTAATCTTCTTTTATCCTTAAATGGCAGACATTTATGGCTGTTTTGACAGCTTTCTTCCTAATTTTCAAATTAATCGTGTGACGATCTACAATCGCGTTCTGACATTTAAAGGCGAGATTTCGCGAGATCTTACCCTCTTAATCACGTTCCGCAGCCAGTTCAATCAATAATTTGACTTTCTCATCATATTTTGATAAAATTTTAATGCCATATTTGATAAGCTAAGGGAAGCATTCCACATCTATGAATAAACTGGGTCGAAGAGGCAGATAAAAAGAGCGATTATATTTTAAAATAAATGTGATAGTACGCGTTGTAAATTAAATTTCGAAAGCCATTCATTTTCTAACTGATTCAATATGACCTAAATTCCGAAAACACATTATAGAAATGTAATCGAAAAGTGTTTCGACTTGTTTTAAATGATGCATTTCTGCATAATTACGTACTGAACTTTTATGGCAATTGAAATCGTGAGCTATTATTACTATCTACATATCCTGTACTTTTGTATACAGCCTTTTTATGTCAGTCCTGTAAATGTAATTGTCTGCCTTTGGTTCCCGGTCCATTCGGTATCGTTCTCTTTCTTCACAAAAATGATTTACTATCATCTTCATATAGTTCCCTGTTTCTTCAATTTGTCGGTTATTGTCTGGATTTGGTTCCTGTTTGTCTGATGTTATTTGCCAGTTATTGGCTGCGTTTGGTTCCCTGTTTTCTGTTATTTGTCGTTTATTTTTCAATTATTGTCTGAAATTTGGCATTTCGGCCCTAGACCAATATGCTATTTGCTGGAGCTGGTTCCCTGTTTATCTGCTATTTGTCGGTTATTGTCTGTAATTGGTTTCCTGACTTTCCGTCATTTGTCGGTTATTGTCTGTAATTGGTTCCCTGTTTGTCTGTCATTTCTCGGTTATATTCTGTATTTGGTTCCCTGTTTGTCTGTTATTCGTCGGTTATTGTCTGTATTTGGTTCCCTGTTTGTCTGTTATTTCTCAGTTATAGTCTGTATTTGGTTCCCTGTTTGTCTGTTATTCGTCGGTTATTGTCTGTATTTGGTACCCTGTCTGTCTGTCATTTGTCGGTTATTGTCTGTATTTAGTTCCCTGTCTGTCTGTCATTTGTCGGTTATTGTCTGTATTTGGTACCCTGTCTGTCTGTCATTTGTCGGTTATTGTCTGTATTTAGTTCCCTGTCTGTCTGTCATTTGTCGGTTACTGTCTGTATTAAGTTCCCTGTTTGTCTGTCATTTGTCGGTTATTGTCTGTATTTTGGTTCCCCGTTTGTCTGATTTGCCCTTTGCTTAGTTAATGATTGACTAGGATTTTAAAGTTCATACCATACGTTTGCAGAATGACATCTTACGAATTTGAATATGGCAAAGAAATATTGCGGAGTTCACATATGCGTTAGTTATAATTGCTATGACAACGCCTGTAGCGCGATAGGGAGCAGTCAAAATTTTAAACTTAATGTTATTAGGTTCGTCATCATTCAGTCACCGTATCTCTTGTGTAAATGGCAACATTTACCTAAGATTCCTCATGACTTGAAAAATATCATTCGTTATGTTTTTTTCCAAAATTTCAAAACAATATCTTGTAAAATAACAAAACATATTTAAAAGAACATGTCGCACCAATGTTACGACACTCACTGTCTAAGACGGAGCACTTCACGGCTATGACCTACAGCACCAAGCCATTATATGCATTTACACACACATTTGAATTTATTTAAAATGCTTAGTTGTTCTGAGAAGTATCAATAACACTTATGATTGAAAACATAGATGGTCATTGTGTGTTTATTGGGTTAGAATGGATCAATTACAGTCCATATTGTCCGAACTTGGCTCAAATGGAATTCGCCGTCTTTCCCCGTATGGAAGGGGATATATGTGATAAACGATCCGGGGATGGTAATAAACTCAGCTAGAGGCACAAAACAAATTAAAAAAAATATCCATGTTTGTGATATAAATAGATTCATGATTCATTGAATCTTATCGTTCTAATGAGGTCAATGACACTATTCCAGCAATGTTCGACTGAGACAGTCGTTAGTGTGTGGTCATATGGTTTTATCCCTGCCTAATTGGCCAATGTCCTCCGGATTCGGAGGGAAGAGACAGGACGTTTGTATGCTACAAGGAATCCGGGAGTCCTACCCAAGCTCTTTCCGAATAGATTCAATTGTTCTCTGACGTTCCCAGTGTATAGAACCAATACATACGATACTACCTCTGTGTTGCCTCTCAGTTCATCGCTAGGTGGGTGGAATCACCGAAAAAGCATTTTAGACATGGACCGTTATACATTTTACCATTCCATTTACCCAGTAAAATTAACAGACAGTAACGATGGTCAGTGTCTTTTGTAGATTCTGAGTCAGGCTGATGGATACTAGTACTCTTAGCTGTGAATTGTATGTACTTATATATCCAGCTGAACATTCGAAGATCATTACTGCTGTACATGTGATTGATTTCATAGTTCATTTAATGCCTTATAACAAATGAAATGGTAATTACGTGTTCATTCTTACGCGTTGGTTAACATTTGTCTGACTGCGTTCACGAGTTTTACACCCAGTGAAAATTGAGTCCGATCAAAATGCACTCACTGTAGTTCGTGTTTCCATGAGATATTCCGTCAAATACTTTTCTTTATAAGTTGGCATGGTTTAATTAACAGTATGTCATAAACTATGAAGATTCGTGTACATAATATCACCCTGGTGCTTGATTTATGTGTAATAAAGCATTTGGCCAACAGTTCACACATTCACACATATTCGTTCGTTCGTTCGTTCGTTCGTTCGTTCGTTCGTTCGTTCGTTCGTTCGTTCGTTCGTTCGTTCGTTCGTTCGTTCGTTCGTTCGTTCGTTCGTTCGTTCGTTCGTTCGTTCGTTCGTTCGTTCGTTCGTTCGTTCGTTCGTTCGTGACGTTTGTTTTTTGGCTTCTATCACTCGTTCATACTTCATTCATTCCTTAGTCCACTCAAACGCCGTAAGAGAAGGTACATGTATGTATTGGACAGAAATTGTACTAACGGCGCATTGTCCTGTTTGACATTTGACCAATATATTGAACGTAACAAGGAACTATATACGACTGCGCCAAGCATTTGATGCATATAAAATTATCGCTTTCCTATAATTACATTTATATTAAGAAACTTTATAACATATGATTATAGCCTGCAACTATTTAAATGGAATTATTGTTCTATGACATTTCCGGGTCGATCATTTTTCAATCGACGGGTATTGGGTTGCTTCCAAGATTTAATTTTCAGATCCCTAAAGAAACTTATCTACGGCAGTTATTCTTATAAATAATTATGTTTTATAATCTTTGGGATGTTCTCTATCTGCTACAAATGATCAAACCACTTCGTGTTTTTTTATAATTTTAATACGAAAAAAAAATTCTTTTGGATACACTACTACGGTAAACTATAATGACGGAAAGAAACGGAGCTAACCGAACGCGATAAAACCTTTGATAAAACGGAAACGGCCGATGATTACCGAAACGCGCACGATGCATAATGGTAGTACAGGTCATAATAGACTCGCGTATCCATTTGGTGTATGATCTTTGCTATTTACGATATTTTACATGTACGTATATTGCTTGCGCGATGTAACAGCTATAGGATTGTAAAGTGGCATATTTTTTGGAAACAAAAATATTTCAGAATAATAGTTCTACACCGATAGATCATTAAAATAAGATTAAATGCAAGATTGCAGCTGATATTACGACAAACGGAAAATTTGACTTAATTCTCGACCTTCTATTAGCATAATTTAACAGCGGATTTCGTGTCTATATTTATAAGCCCGGTTATATGTTTCATAAGCGGGTAGTACCACGAAGATGCTTGAAATACAAACACAATTCTAAAGGACCGATATTGCACGATGTGCTCGCGGAAATTGATAAATACAACTCAAGAACCTTGTAATATATTTATGCATAAAGGTTATGATCGTGTCAATAGCTCCGTACTTTTTCTTCTTAATGGTCAGTACAGAAGGCCAGCGTTATAATATACTCTACAATACAAACATAAAGGATTTATATTTCGGTTATAGGATAAAGTCAAAGACTGAATGTAAAATCACGTAATTTATCAAACTTACGTCACAATAATATGTAATGAAATTTGCATGCACCTTAATATCGAGAAATAACACGTTAGTATGTTTGATTTTTGTAATGCAATATAAGGCGCTGGATGTGTGATATCTTTTCATGATCAATATTCTCATTGTTTATAACTGGTTTATAACTGGTAGTATACCAGATGTGTATATACTTCGAACCAATACGAGTGTTTATACGCCTGAAATTATTTCAATTCGTAATAAAATATACATCGAGAGATGTGTTCCTCCCATAATACGTTTCGTAAGCGATTTCAGAAGTCGCTTCGGATTTGTTTATTTTACGCTTTTAAAATGCAACATTTTCTATTGATTTTCGCTTAGCCAGTGAAATAACATCGCTGCATTGGATGCAGTGAATCTTGCTTTCATTCATTGCACAGTAGCATCTAACCATTGGCTGATGTGTCTCAACACACTCTCACGTACACATACATTAAAACAAGCGAGTTGTATAATAACGAGTGTGTTTGTAGTAATTATGTCCCTTTGGTTACTGATAGAAAGCCGATACTAAGAGGTCCTGTTATATACATTACAGAAACAATTAACGCTGGAATACGTCCCAAAGATCTGGCGGTTTCAAACATTTTTTCGATTTTGAAATTTTCTTCGTGTGTGTTGCTGTCATTTCAACAAAATATATTAGCTTCTCGTCAATCGTCGAAACAAACTAAGAAATAAATCAAAAGTTATTTATATACTAGTATTGTTTAATGGCCTCTACAAAAACTTTATAGGTAGGAACATTCAAGATACTCTACAGTCATCAAACCAAGCGTCGGACTAAATGTTTTGACATATCTGCGAGTTGACTAGTATCTCCTTGTCAGTGTACATTTATCTGCTGCCCAATTCCTTATTTTATACTCCTTTATTGAAGGCCGATTGTGAAACAAGTTTTTTACAACTTATATTAATCACTCTCGACACCTCATTCCTGATGTCATCCGTCGCGACTAAGGTAAAAGAGAAGCGAAACCAATTTCCCATTTTTTGCTGAGCGCCTAGCAAGGTAATTACCGGTACCATTTTTATTTCGTCTTTGGTATGACGCGGTCAGAATCGAACTAAAGACATCCCGCACTCGAAGCGGACGCTCAACCACTAGGCTATGGAGGAGGCCCATTTCCTTTTGTGTATATTTCAAGGTGATGAACTCTGTATAACCATCAATAGATGTAATATTGTTAACCCACTGTAAATGCTTCTACAAGTCAGTAAAATATGAATACTAAATTATTCAGAGTTATATATTATATTCCTGTGAAAAGTCCAAAGAATCTATAAAAGAGCACACTGGGGTATGACTACACGATAAACTAGTAATAGAGGTCTCATATAACATATGTTTACATATATTTGTGATGATAAATGAGAAGATTTCAATCTTATTTATATCAGAATTTAATATTTTAACATTCTTGAAACTATTTGCTGTGATCATAAAATATTTCTTATTATTTTCATGGTAATTTGGTGGTCAGCATCTATAGTCAGTACCTCGTCATTTCCGAGCATTAATTCAATGGGCATATCGCTGGATTAGAATTAGAAGGTCGTAAGTACAAAATCAATATTTGAGAAAACAAGGAACAAACTGTCTGAAAACTACTCTTTATGTGACAAAACAAGGTTTTTCAACTTCAGTTTGGTCAACAGGACCATTTCCGAATGAGGCTGAATTAGGCCCATGAGAAGCGCATTGTGGTGCAGATTTCAAATACATATGTATGTTTTAATTCTTTAAGCAAGCGATATGAGTTCTATACATGGAGATTTGGTATCGAATCTTGTAGTTTAAGAGCTGTTCCCGTCCTTTAACACTAACAGAATCAGCCCTCATTTAATAGGGAAACCACTCACTTATACTCTATAAAACTATTGTAGCCTAAAGAACCCGGACCATTTTCGAATCAACTTTTCAGTTACTCTCCTTGAGCAGGACATAATAAGACAACATGCCACATTCATTCTACACGCATAAAAAATCGTCTTTCAATTTCACAGAATTCCTGATTATTTCTGTAAAATTATCAATATGAACACCGTATACGTTTGTAACATGTGGCACATTGTAATAAGACTAAAAAAACACAGAAGTTTCATTAACATTACAATACCTTTTCAATCAATTATTCAAAAATACTTTTTTTTAATTTAAATGTTTCCATCGATTTAAATAATAGTACATTGTACGAGCAGGAAATAAAGAGAACTTGATGTTTAGAGGTCAATGTATATCTATAAATGTACCAAACTAACAAGTCATTATTCCAGTCGCCGGTATATACATGTATGCTGCGCCATGCTCCTCTCGTACTGGTGTACATAATACATTTTACGGTTAAATTTATACAAAATTGTATTTGCTTTCTGGGGATTTCAAGCAAAATATTCATATTATTCATATTTTCAATATTTATTCTGAAACATAGGAGTTGTAATTTGTATAATCAATACAGGACTGTCGTACATATTTCACGATATCGGTTAGAATATTATTGTTTTATCCACTGCAAATTTCATACATATTCTAATAGTTCAGACTACGGAGACACGACAAAGTCTGGAGCCAATATATGAAGTCCGCCGTTTTTTCTCTCTCTTTCATAATTTCTGAGAATGTTATAAAATTGGTAGCGCGGCTTCGGACAGCCTATATTGCTTATGTTCATAAATTTAAGTAATATTGGTTTTTCTTCAAGAATATTTCCTTCACTGGTCATCGAGGCGCCCGGATGATTAAATAGCCGCTCGCGTGCTAGCGACTATATTTTCTCTCAAAATAGCGGCGTCCAGTTTGAGATGAATTCCGTTTTCAAAATATTGATCCAGAATGCTCCGTGGCCTAAGAATAGATAAAACGCCATTTTTGTCCAAATATGGTAATCAAAGTATAGATTGAACTTTATCTATAGTTTTATTTATTCTTGGTATCCGGAACCCACGAAGACGCCAAGATAACAAAAAACATTAAATTGGAATAAGTAATTTGTGGCTGAACATATCTTACTGTATTTGACGTTCGTTCGTGAAGAAATATCCATAAAGAGGATCATATCTTGCAATAATCAACATTTGGTGCTGTGAAGCCGTCCAAAATGTATACTAAAAAGTATATTTCCCGGGGAAAGTGATATATTTTTAATGCCCTTTTCAGATCGAGCCTTGAAATTGCTGTGTTTATTCTAACGCGATAACATCTGACTTTTGGACATTTTATTGAAATCTACTATCAGCTAAGTCGTCTGTTTGTACATTATACTGTCATTTTTGTCGCTAGCCTCGTAAACTTAATAAAAACATCATTCTTCTTCTGTCACAAAGAAACACAAGAATCGTTACCTAGAATTTTTCAGAAATAAATTTCAAACATTGTAAACGAATGTGTCTGGGCTTTTGATAGATCGAGAAAGGGCATTTTATCACCAATACTTTTTTATTATCGTATATGGATGTCTTGTTTTATAGGAACAGTGTTTCTGTTATTCTTACACATTTGTTTCGTATATATCCTGTATATGGCGTACAGTTGAAAACGCACATTTCTTTTAGAAATTTTACCGGAATACAAGAAATTTCTGACTAATTTAAGGTGATTACAAACTCTTCAGTTGAGCGGAAGTTTAGAAATCGGCGTGAATAAGACGTATTGAAAGCGTCTGACTACCATGATGAAATAGTACGAAAAACTTAAAATTGATGTGTCAGCATTTTCTCATGTCTTAAATTCGCAAATTTACTGTATAGTTATTACTATATTAAATTATAATAATCTTGCAGAAAAAAGCTATAGCTGAAATTTTATTTGTCATTTATTCCAAATGTTTGAAACACCAAGACTCGCGAATACTAGTTACAACGTATATGAACGTATTATAATGCGCCCACACAAAATTGTATCCAAGTGTTAATATTTGTTTAGCAAGCTTCCCGACCACTTAAGAGAAGGTTCTTTTGCATTCAACGTTTTCAAAACGTTGATGTATTTTGTAAACTCTCCAGGATTTAGACATTTCCGAAATCACTAAAGTGTCAATTAAAAAATCTAGCCGAGCAACTGCCATACAATTTGGGATAAAACTTCTATATTAGTTACTCTACTGGTTGCATGTACGAAAACAGTATGTTGTTTAACTATTGTTTTCGTATATCTTAATGAAAAATCACTTATTTTAAAATATCATTTAAAAATGCATATACCATGCATATTCTAAAACAAACCTTATCGTGTGGTTTCGTATATACGAAATTTCGTGCATGCCAAGTTTCATATGTAGTTAAATGTCAAACTTTTTCGATAATTGCAAATATCATTTTTAGGGGGTTTCCCCAAAATCTATTAATGTCTTAAAAACTAGCCAAGCAAAACTGTTATGGGTTTGCACAATTACTATCATGAGTGTGTTCTTCATAAAAATCAGGTGTTTGATACCTCTTGTAAGAACAATTTAAGAGTTGTCAATCACCTTAAGTTGTATTATTCAATGATTCACAATATATATTACACAGCATGTACGTCGTTTTTATAAAATACAAAAAACGGCATTTTGCAAAAAAATCTAAGATCTGACAATTTGTGTGTTTTAATGTACTAAGTATATATCAGTTGTTTTAATATTTGTCAATGTCTATCGCCATGATCGCATGCTATCTCGACTAACAACCGAATACGTTACACTGAGCTGGAACTGCAAAAAAGTTCGTTCGGGATAATTGATTTTAACAGGTGACGCGTTTCTGAAGATTTTTTTCTGAATTGCGGTTAAATGAAAGATTATTTTCAATTTCACAAGAATACCCGACATATATATAATAATTATCTTTTTTTTCAAGTTGCTCAAGATCTAGTTAATCAAGTACTATAGATCAACGTACCGAACATGATACGTGCTCAGTTCTGCATTTCTGTTTTAAACATTACAAAGTTTTTTCTTCTGAAAATTCAACACCATCTGTGCGATGATGAAATGTAATCTTAAACACTCGACAACACTGATCTATCTTAGTTTATTGATTTTGTGTTTATGAATGGTAAACATGTTGATAGTTTTATAGCCGGGTCTCTGATTGAACGGTATAATATTGATTTTATCGTACAGCTTCGATAAAATCGAGTTACGCCCCTTGCATCACATAGAATACGTTTTCATCAAACGCATCAACAATATTTAATCTATTCATGCCGGAATAATCACACTAAGGCCTCGGCACTTGCTCATTTCTGAAACACGTTCAGTGTTTCCTACCCAACTAGAGATGAACTGGTCAGTACAGAATACCAAAAGATCTTATCACCGCCTGGAACCCAGAGGTAGTCTCGTGTGCATCGGTACTGTGTACCGGGAATGTTGAAGAACCAATGAGTTTATTTGAAACACTTGCATTATGACGATGATGATGGTAATAGGCGTGGAGAGTGTAATGCTGCTTTTGATGATGATGATGATGGTCTTGCTGTTGCTGCTGCTGCTGCTGCTGCTGCTGCTGCTGCTGCTGCTGCTGCTGCTGCTGCTGCTGCTGCTGCTGCTGCTGCTGCTGCTGCTGCTGCTGCTGCTGCTGCTGCTGCTGCTGCTGCTGCTGCTGATGATGATGATGATGATGATGATAATGATGCTGCTGATAATGATGCTGCTGATAATGATGCTGCTGATGATGATTGTATTGCTGCTGATAATGGTATTGCTGCTGATGATGATGATGACACCGTTGATGATGATAGTGCTGCTAATGATGATGATGGTATTGCTTCTGCTGCTGATGATAATGGTGTGACACCGTTGATGATGATAATGCTGATGATGGTATAGAGGGTGATGGTGATGGTGTTATGTTGTGTTACGTACCTGTCTGTAGATTCTATGTTATCGGTGCGTGCGGTGTTACAACGGATGCTATGTTATGGCTGCTGCTATGATGTCGTTGTTGCTGCCGCTGCTGATGATGAAGATGATGATGAAAATGTCGATAATAATCCTGAAAATAACAGTATTTATAATGACATTTCTGATATATACCTGATACTTACGTAAAGTACAGGGATAGGTTAATGAGTCCATATGCGTACTCACAGGTATATGTGTGAGATAAATGTATATACCCCACAGGCTCCTGGCATACCAGATGACATACAGTATAACAGCGTGTGATAGCTGGAAATATTATATAGAATCTCAAACATTGTTGTAACTGGTGTGAGTTTTAATCATTGTTAACACATCATTTGTAGAGGTTACACCTGAGCAAAGTTTTCATGATGTGTAAATAGTACTAAATACAATATCTAAATGACAGGATCACACACAACAAGCACACAAAGAAAGCCATTAAGTTTCACTATTAAAACCACTTCCATTATTTTGACGTCCACCTATTTTGACCGCCTCGTTGTCTGATCTTATATGCGGAGCTTTACTGCAAGAGATAACCAATCATTTAAACATGTTTCCTATTTATACATTTATTCATGTCGGTGTGAGAAGCAGAAGGAACTATATTAAACAATTCTATAGGTTCTCGAACATTTATTTGTTTATATAATTGTTTCAAACGCGTATATAAAACACTGAACGTAATAAAACTCACGCTTGGGCAATTTAGTGAAAAACGTTAAAATGTTAAGTTAAGCCCCAGGAAACTCGCGACGAAATGACTTAAAATCCATATGGTCGATGGTAATTTTCACGGATAATGACTGTTTTCATTTTTCAAATAACTGTTTTAAGCGAAAAATGACACATGAGATAAGTCATAAAATGAGATTAAAACAAGAGTATGGAGTCATGCCTAACCTGTAGGCTAGTATAAATTTGAGAAAATAATGGTAACATTTGACCTTCCGACATGACAACAGTCACTTCTCCCAGACCCGAAATAGTTTAAATCTATTCTGAAGTTTTGCGTTTATATGTTTATATATAAGAAGATATACAAAGTGTGTTTATTTTTCATGTAAACTTGTGGACGATGACTCTTTCGGATGCTGAAGTAGTCGTTATTCGAGAGTTGCAAAATAGAAAATGTAGTTTATTTTGTATCGACTACAGGAGCACATAATACGTATGTAGTATTGGTGCGTTTTAGTTGCATTCAAAAGCATATCAAATAAAACCGTTGTTTTATGCCCGCATACTTTATAATTGTTTATGTATGGTATATGTATCTAGATATAATAATTTCATTTTTTCATGTTTCCCAACTCACGTTTGCAAATCATCAGAAGAGAAGATTGGTTGACTGAATCAAAGATCATACACTCCCGTATTCTTTGGTTGAAATAAAATATAGTTCAATAACCTTTATCTTCATGGAATCATGTTTAAATAACTTTTCGGAATTAAGTCAACACATTGCTAAAAATTCTAAAAAAAAAATACATCGGCATATGTATTCAGGAGTCTACGTATGCCTAAAGCAAAGATCTAAATATACATTTAGATCTTTGCCTATAGCAACACTAGTTTACTGTATATATCAATGTATTAAGTGTGTTAATCACTGAAGAATATGTGCATGTATTTGTATAGTACGTATTCTGGGTATCTCAAATGAGTTCCAAGGTCATGGTACCGTGGTGCATTAGTTGGCGTTCGTACCGTATAGGTTCATTCTAATTCATCGAACCACTCGCTACACTGCGCTTTAACTTACCTTATTTCGACTTAAAATTTGTTATGAACAATGTCGAGAAATTTATAAATGTCATTTCTCACTTATAATATAAAATGTATTCTGTCTAAAATTATAAGGAAACACCATTTGTGTTAAATTCACTGCACCGAAAATATCTTCAGAAATGTATATGGTACTAAGCAACAAAAACTGTATACAATGTATATCATCCAAATTACAATTTTGACACGTGCTGTATTACAAAAAGCGGTTAATTAATAAGCAGATTATAACAACTGTAGCATTCCATAGGGTGTTGAATGGAAATATATGGGAACGTTTAATAAAAGAACGAACATTTGTTAACAGTCAGTAAACCCATAATGGAATTTAGAATTTTAATTATTCATGCTTCGTGTTTTATTATCTTACAGTGAGCAGGGTGTGTTCTTTTTGTATTTCTTTCAAACTATTCCAGAAACGCCTGCAGTGCTTTTACAATTAACAAATTAGATTTCGCGACTGTAACTCGCCATTACGTATACCAAGCGTCTGCATGAGAACGACTTCCGGTTAGTAGTAGTCAAACCCTTTCGGACGAAAGGTTATTCGGATAACTAAAGGTGTTGCGTTTCTTACCACATAATAATTGATTTTCAACTTATGAAACAGGCGACATCTGTCTCTCAATACGTGGTTTTACTGTAATCGCATTGAACAAATTAAACACGAAGCTTATTACCCAGTATGACAATATAAAATTTGTGCAACAGGTTTTATCAAATTGATTGCAATATTATATATATAGCAGTTGCAATTTTCTAAAACGTACTAACGCACAATTAACTTAACTGTCATGAAATTCGCCTTGAGATATTTGGTTTCGACATGTTCTGCCAGCGGCATTTAAATGACAAAGACTCTATTCTCACATGTGTGCGGCGACAGGTGTCTCTGAAGAAATACATGTTGTTGTAAGTTGTCATACGTGGCATTGATAAAGTGTTTGAATTTGTTGAATTAAGTTGATAAGTCATTGATTTTAGTAACGGTAAATTTATCCGGGCAGAAGCATCATCAATGAAAAGTTCAAAGACACCGCTTTGATGGAAAATCAATGGACCAATCCTAGGAGCACCATTTATAGCACGGGATTTTTAACAGATGTACATTGCATTTGCGTCATGATAAATCTATTGTGTGTGTTTTCTTCTGTAAACACTTATATTTAACATTGTAACTATTTATATGCATTTTTTTTATTAACGATTAAACTGATACAAACTTCAAGCTCTTTGCCCTTTAACGTTTCTCATAGTTTCTGTGTATATAGTCGTAAATGGTGTTTGTTTGTATTGATATACTATGGACAATGTAGTATAATCAGTATATCCCATTGACTTATCAAACGATTGCAGAGTGTTTCCCAACAGTTTTAATTATTTTTTATACAAAGACTGTTTAATATTTAGTATTTTATAAAACAAATATAGTGTATGCCTAATACTAACATTTATAATACAATGAGAAATGTGTTGTTGTATAAGATTTCTCTGGTTATGTCTTTATACGTGTATATGTATTTTATTTACTGCTGTTGTATTTTTTCATATCCTTAAACACGTCATACTTCAGTTTAACTGTTTACAATATTTTTTGCACTCAATACATCATGGAAATAGATCACTGTGACGTCAAGAGAAAAAGGCTCTTCGACTATACTAATGTATTTAACATGACTACGCCGATCATACAAGCTTTAATGCAATATAGAATTTAAACAACAACAGTCTACTGTATGCTGACATATGGAAATATCTTAGTCCTTGTTATGGCTTCTAAAAGTGTTGATTTGTGGTCAGTCCATGGTTTTAACAGCTCTACGGCTTTACTATTCTTATACACGTCACGTGACGTCAAAGTATGTTCCATCTAGTTTAACTAAAAAAACAATACATCAATAAATGACCTCAGTGTTTGGGGTGTAGCATTATGAATGTTTCCCTTTTTATTAATACATATGTATGATGAGTAGCGGACATTTACAAATCTCGCGAGTCACGAGAACTGAGCAATAATCAGCGAGACTCTTTCCCCGTTCGTATACACGCATCACTCGCAGGTTTGATGATGTACTCAAAGTATTTTAATAAATATATAAGTTCGATTAGATTATTGTTCGTGATAACACAGGTGAATGCGGTAAAATGTATACCATATTTTCTGATATATGATAAAAGTTCACTCTTGCTAAAGGGCAGATAATTTTCTCGTGCGATGCCCACTCATTGTACCACGTGGTAAAGATTATATAGATTTCAGATATGTGTATATCTTCTGCTCCCATCTTTCGCAACGATAGAGATACAAATAAATATATGTGCAGGGTATAATCTGAGACGAAAAACGAATTATAAATGAAAATTGAACCCTGTTTTGAATTGTACGAAAGTAGCAGATGGTTCTCCTTGTAAAGCATTTAGCAGAGAAGTGTAAAAAGTGTAAAAGAGTTTTCTACGGTGTAAATTGTACAACTTCGACGTTGTTTCTGTCATCAAAACAATTAAGTAAAAAACGGCAATAAAATATTTTACAATGTTTACCACATGAATAAGGCATTTGAACATAATGAAACAGATTCCTACAAACAGTTTCCGAGGAGAGTAACTGCAAAAAGTAAATTAGATAAACAAATTACAACACTTCAAACCACTTGGTAATAATTTGTTGTTAAATTTTAAATGTTGAAAAAATGGATTCCTCAGCTTAAAGCATTTAAGAGTATACGTATAAATAACATCATCTGTCGTTTTTTTATAACAAGCTTGAACGAATTGTATATTTATAAATCCGAGTACGCATAAATAATTCTAGTTTTAATGTTGATAGTTAAAAGATTTGCGTCATTTATTTGTTTGGCGAACATATGGTACGGTTGGTAACATAAGGTAGCTGCATGTAAAATTAATAGAATTATGTTTAATTGCAGTTACCTAGCACACGTGGGTATTTTTATCAATAATACATGAACGGTACGTATCGACATGTACACACGCGTGGCAACAGTTGGTGAAATAGAAATCGGTTAAAACTTCAAAGCAGATTTACCGTTATCATATCATTTCAATGAAATAAATTCTAATTTTATAGACACCATATCATTACATTTGCATTGTGTATTGGACAATGGCCACGTGACCACGCGACCAGCGTTTCATTGCTCTGATTCAGTCGTATTTTATGTCCATTGTTACTAAAAATTTAAATGTATTTCGCCATGCTATTTGTACATGTACTTGGTGTTTTTAACTGAAATTAAATGACGCTGATGTTGTTGCTTCTGTTGTTATAGTGTTGGTTATGATGCTTGTTTGCAATATTGTCAATAGTATGCGACTTTTCAGTCATAATACAACATTCGATGTATATATGTTCACTGTTTATATCTATATCAAATCAATGTTAAAGATAACGGAATCGTCATGTGTTTGCCTTATTAATTGTAAATAGTTAAATAGGACAGAAGATGATTAAGGTTTAAATAATATATATTCTATGTGATAAAACATCTACTTGATTCCAGTTTCTCCAAACCCTATTGGTGTCAAGCAATTCTATGAAACATAACTGATCGGTTGTTGTTCAGAGGTTGACGATGTGTACAGGTTTTGATATATCACATATATATATACACATGTACAGCGCAACCTCTCACCATGTTTGAACTATATACCCCCATTTTTAATACTTATTATACATCGTCCTACATTTATACTTGCAGAATTCTTGTGTCAATTCGGGGATACGCTGTTAATACCTAGTACCTGAATCTGGCGTGCACTCCCCTATCCTCATACATCCTATACTCGACACTCAAGTTCACGTCCATGCCGTCGACCTCGACCAAGTTCCCTGTCATGGATAGTCTTTTCAATACCATTCCACTGTGTCGTTTGTTTTTTAAGTTGCCATCTTTAGATCATAACGCCAGGAACTTCCCGCTGTAACAACATAATTAATGTCACAAAATTTACTACCAATACAAAATTATTTCCACAAGAAGCTCCTTACAACAGGCAATGTCTGTGAACTACAAAGTGTGTTGCTCTACAGAGGTTGCATTGTGTTTTGCAAACAACAAGAGACTGTATCGATGTAATCTCTGTTATTATATTCAACATCCATTGAAATGTGCCTGCTTGTTGAATCTTTATTAAAATTGAGATCGTATAAAGAACATGACTTGACAACTGAGTTCTTAATTTTGAAGTGTCCTTTATTCAGTGGTGGTCTTATAATTGAGGTGTTCTTTAAGTAGAGTTTTATTGTATACTAACCCTGTATAAATTATCTAACATTTGCCTTCTAATTTATTGCATTTTCTAATTAATGCTTCTGATAAAAAAATGTGTTACTTGTAATGGTGTTGTACGTATATTTAAGAAATAATGAAAATATACCTGTGTTTTATCGGTAGTTTTAGCACAGCCTGGATTCCTCTGTGTGTATATAGCTGAAACTACTGGTTGTGTTAGAATGGATTGTATGAAGATTGTGACTCGGGGTGCAACATATAATGTTGTTGCTGTTGTTAAATATATACTGTGCTTGTTGTAACTGACACCGTTACCTATCTACTTTGTTGTTGGTAAAACATGCGCGAACCAATTAATGGTGTTAAACTAAACATGTTCTTAACACGTGATATTTAATAGTGCTGTAAAATAATCTATTTTCGCGACCTAATATTTATTTTTACATTCCTATCTTGTACTATGTGTGTGTTTCGTCGTCTTGAGCCCACTTGTATGAAATCCATTTGTCTATTGAATATAATACAACAACTTAAGTGCATGTAGATACGTTGATGCGATTTCGTATTTGTCTATAAAGAATTCGTATGCCAGTATGTATTTATATGAATATTCGTGTATGTTTATGAGTACGTGTGTATTGAATGACTTTGTGTTATTGTGTGTAATGTTACCAAAGACACGTATGTGCCGACTTTGTAAAAAAAGTCAATAAAACTATTATCTTCAAGGCGGTGGGTGTTTAGAAACAAGTAATATCCTACATTACAGTTAGCATAATCCGTGTACTAACCACAAGATGTAGAAATTGTTAGTAATGTACAGCAGTACAGGTCCTCAGCAGTACAATATATATGATATTCACTATACGTATTAATCGCACGAACTCTGCACGACTTGTGCTAATGATGAATAATTATTTTAATGACGTGGGAGTGAACTAGACTTTTGAGTCATAATAATAAATATTTATCACAAACCGGAATTCACTGAAGGAAAAAAAAACAATCAAGTTGTGTAATTGAGAACTATAGAATTTTTCTTTAATGAATCATTTCAAAGATTGGAGTTAAATTCCACTCGTCAAAATAGCCGACTTAAATGTGATGCCTATAGGGTCTCTACTAAACAGTGTCACGTTTTCTGGTAAATAGCAGCACGGCTTTGATAGATGCTCTGCCTAACAAGCAAGCTGAATTTTCTGATATCCTCGTTGCGATGGTTTCCACCAACAAGAATGAGGTGTCGAGAGAGGTTCATATCTATAAGTTATGGGACAAGTTTGAAAGGATTTCAGCGAAATATTAACAATGATTTTTAACTCGATGCATTAAGCACAAAAAATTAGTAAGCACTTTTGAAGGAGTACATTGGCATTTTAGCAAACTCTTACGCCATGGTCTGCTACGCTTGCTTTTAGCGTGACGTGTCGTTACGAGGAGTTTGGCGTTTTCGGAGACCGCGGCTTTTTATGCAACGACAATCGCTTGTACAATAGTTTACTAATACAACGGTTGTATTTATCGGTTGTGCATGACATTGCATTATGGCACGCTGCCGAATTTTGCAACGCTACAC
The DNA here is from genome assembly GCA_947247005.1 of Spisula solida. Classification (NCBI taxonomy): domain Eukaryota; kingdom Metazoa; phylum Mollusca; class Bivalvia; order Venerida; family Mactridae; genus Spisula; species Spisula solida. Next base: position 23,043,038 of record OX365948.1, read on the forward strand.
TAGGCAATGTTCTCACTTTCTATGTAATCCTGAACAAAAACTGTCTACGTTGTTACCTGGCTGCTTCCTACGTCTCCTACAGATCACATAGGCCTATACCGGCTGATTCTGAACGTGGTACAAGGTACATGTATATGGTTTTGTTTCCTTCCGAGAGCATAACGTTGGCGCCTTGCAATCCATCATATCCGTTTAACTTCTGCAAAGAAACTAGAATAAAATGTTAAAGTACAAGTTAACATTGTATTAACATGGTGTCCAAAACACGGTGTGCAGCCAACACAACACGTGCGAGGCGCTCTGAGTAAGAACGACTTCGTCAATTAAGACCATGTTGTTATCAATGATTGTTTTTACCATTGTCCAAGCGATATTTTCAAGCATATTGTGCGTATGGATAGTGCATGTTATATAGAAAATGAAGTATAGCCGTGGGGTACTAATGGCATTTTATACATGATAATTTTGAACAAATAGTCCGAATGGTACTATTGATGCTAGAGTATACAGCGTACTGTATATCCGAGGAATTTTGACAGACACTTCATACAGAAACGCCCCACTCTGGATGAATGGCTACTGTATTGATTGCATTCAAGTTGTTTAACATTTCATGAAAATTGTTTGAGAAGATGGTCAGTCGTCGTAATTCTCAGAAAAAATCCATCTTTTCTGACACGTTCGTCAATACACAAAATTCCTAGGTCCATTAGTTTTGTTGACCAATAGTTCTTAATAATTCAAACCAGGAGGGAAATCGTGGTCTTCCAGTTTGATGGATTGCGAATGTCCAAGTAAAGAACAGACACGATTTCATTTCCTGCACTCTATTTTAGTAAAAACTTCAATAATGCAATAAGGTTTGCCTAATTACTTACATTTTCAGAATATTATTCCACGCACGTCTCTCGGCGGATTGATATTTGTAAAAATAGCCCCGGTTATAGGCTGGACAGTGCAGACTATGTTATGTCCTTAACAATACTTGAAGAGGCGGAAATTTGAATCGCCAAATTCCCAATCACCTATCAATTCATAACAGTCCTTAAAATATTCTATTATACTGTTTTTCTCCGTCATTCCTGTGTAATCTTTCAACAAATTAAATTCTTACTGGCTTTTAACGGATGGGCTGGCTATACCATACGCTTTACATAATCACCATTCTACGTATTATTTTCATTCGGAAACTAAATAAAATCTTAAAGATATTTTTGCAGCCTAGTATAATATTACATGTGATTTTCCAGTACCTTTGAAGAGTTTTTTAATCGGAAATGTATGTGAGGACGGCACACTTACCCTCCTATACGTGCATATATACGGCTTCACATCTGAATACAAAACTTCCTGAGAAGAAACAGTTTTCATAGAAAGAAAACATTACGTTCATTTCTCGAAGTGACAAGAGTGGGTGGAAACTTACTGTGGGTTTTTTTTAATCAGAAAAGTGATCTTTAATTGTGTACAAAATAAACTAACAGCACGTTTACTTTTAAGGTGGAACCATCCTAATTGAACGTGCGTAATACCTATGACGTTACTATGACGTCGTGAAGTTAACACGGAAAACGCAATTTGACGTTGCTCCGTGGAGAGCAATGAAACCGAAAATAGCACGTTTTTTCACAACAGGTAAGTATATGGTACCATTCGACGCATGATGTTATTGCGAACTTAGCCAGGTAATAATATATACACTATATAGTTGACTTGCAATTTGCTATGGTGTGGTTCCATCTTAAAATAAACATGTTACATGTACGAACAACCACGCTTCACATTGGCGACTATAAATTGGCCCAACTTGCCCTGTGCAGTAGTGGGTTGGGTGATCCATTTGATAGGGGTAAGTTAAGTTTTGGAGTACATTGTCAGTAATGATTTGTTCTTCTGTATGATTCTCCTTTATTTATTATATATTACGGCACAGTGTGTTGGGTATGTTTGAGTGTGCGTGTTACCGTGCATTATTTCCCTCCTATGATAAACGTATTCAAACAAGGAAGTTCTTTATTTACTATAGTAACTATATGATAGTATGTAGGTCATGTAATCAACTATACAAAATGACAAATTTAAAGTTAAAACAATTAACATTGAAAACCACGGAATTTCAAATATTTGTTACTGGTATATATAATATTACGTGTCAGAAGCGGGACATTCCTACATTTTTCATAATGGCGAATTATTACATGTACATATTGTACTAGTATGTGAGAGTTATGCTTGACTAGTTTTCCTTTCCATTACAATTTAGGATTTGTCTCCCCTTACATGTAAAATCGTAATTATCCAAATTCAAGAATATTGGTCTCCGTTATTCAAACGTTTATAAAATATTCAGCACTATTTTTCTCACAATCAATGTCTTGGATTTTATATAAAATGCACATATTCTTCTTAACCGAATAACCTTTGTATTTTACCGTCGCCAAAATTATTACGCTGTGTACTCTTCGTATGTTGTCGTACAATATTCCTATAAACTTTCATTTCTTTTCTTGCCAACGTCATACGTTCTTCGGTTATTACTAATTTTCTACAAATCATTGTCTATAAAATATCTTACTCATTAGTCAAAACTGGGCATTGAAAGACAAAAACGGATGAGATAGTGTTTTTGTGACAGATTTAAAAGAAGCGCAATGTGTCATACGGACAATAAAATGTCAAATTTAGATGACCGCTGTCACAATAGGAGTCGAATATGAAATGACCAATGGCCGTGATTAAACGAGAGATTGGACAGTAAGAACTGAACGGCCGATAATTTAAGTGTAATAAAACCAGGGGAAATCGAGAAAAAGATAACTTAATCATTTGCATTTAGCTCTGAGAAAAACTAAGTGTGATTGGTATCTGTGGAGGTCGTACGTGCAGTAGGAATTGGTCGTACGTGAAGCATGAAGTTATGACATAAGTCCTATTATTTCTGGACCATCCCTTGAACGTACTAAATAATGTGGTCTCAAGATTATAAATACATGGCGTATGTTCTATAGCTACAATAAAAAAGTATAAACGTAATGCTCAATGTCTGTTGTACAACTCACTCTATAGCAACATACATTGAAAACTCAAAGTTTAGTTGTTGTACAAAGGTTTTTCTATGGAGAGTTAAAATTAATGGTTACTTCTGGAACAATGAAGTAGTATGCATAATTGCTTAAGTGAGGTTGTTGCTCAATGAAGTGTCATTCTAGAGAGGTTGTTGTCCAAGATAAGACTGGTCTATAGAGGTTGTTGTTCAAGATAAGACTGGTCTATAGAGGTTGTTGTCCAAGATAAGACTGATCTATAGAGGTTGTTGCTCAATGAAGTGTCATTCTAGAGAGGTTGTTGTCCATGATAGGACTGACCTATAAAGGTTGTTGTTTAATGAAGGGTCCATATGGAGAGGTTGTTGTCCAAGATAAGACTGGTCTATAAAGGTTGTTGTCCAAGATAAGACTGGTCTATAGAGGTTATTGCTGAATGAAGTTTCATTCTGGAGAGGTTGTTGTCCATGATAGGACTGACCTATAGAGGTTGTTGTTTAATGAAGTGTCATTCTAGAGAGGTTGTTGTCCATGATAGGACTGACCTAAAGAGGTTGTTGTTTAATGAAGTGTCATTCTAGAGAGGTTCCACTGTAAATGTAAGAAGTTGACATCATACTGGTACATTTTTTCTGGTCTAAAACACGAAGAATTTTACTTTTACATCAAATTCTATAGTACCTTTTTGTTCTGGTCTAAAAACGAAGAACTTATCATAATGAATTGAATTAAATCTAATGATCACCATTCCGCTTAAAATAATATGTAGTTAATTTACTTCTTTCTCTTATCGAAACGAATAAAAATATGTCAACTTAGGTTCTTCTCAAATTAAACATGTCTTTAAACCAGTGTGCGACGAAAGGCGCTGGCATGCATAATAACCAAGCGGCAAGCATGTCCAAACACGGTATGTGCGCCAACATCATCATATAAGAGACAGCGTTCTAAGATTCAAATTACTTAGTAGTTAAAAATTTGAGTTTTGGGCATACTAGTATTCTGCGTATAAACATAGGTATTCAATGTCACTATGCTTCTTCGTTAACCCTAACATCAGGGACCGTAAAATGTATTCTTCTTCCCAACTAACATTAAAACCCCGTTTGGCATCATGTGATACGCGTGGGGCAATTTACGAATATACTAGTAACGCGAAATCTTTCTCTAACCCTGTACCCTGCCGGTTGTATGTAGTATATATGTCATGTAAGCCACACCTTTGATACCAATAAAGTCTGTTAAATAAAAAAGCTCCATGCATTTTTCATGTAGCGTTCAAACTCGTTCGCGGGAACCACTTTCTCTAAGCTTCTAGTTGACTGAAGCTACTAATAGATGTAGTGCATTGAGACATTACGGTACTTAATGTCGGGGGTAAAGGATAGTACCAATAAAAAGCCGAGGTTTGTCGTCACTTTATTCCGTGTCACGCAAAAATCAGTACCTACAAGAACACGGAACTCATAGACAGGCTATTATATGTGATTAATATAAATAAAAATACAGCAACTTCTTTATTAGGGACAACCCGTCGAATAGCAAGATTTCATTAAGGTACGGAAAGAGTAATTCTTGAACAAATCTAAATTATTGTCATAACACTGTCTTGCAACATTTCAGAAAGTGAGAACAAAATACATAGTCCCTGGTCCCAGGACGCACTAGTCTTTTATTTTATTTTATTACCTACGTACTGAAATAAAGCACGCCTTATTGTCGGATGAAAATTTTGATTGGCATCCGCAAGAGAGCAATATTATTTCATTTGTAGGCGAAAAGGACAATAATTCGTCGTTAATTCGTTTAGTGTTGAATTGCGAGCGCTCGGTGACAAATTGGCTCTAAGCTAAGACCGGTCGGTAAATAACGGTATACTTACCGATCATTATCACGAGCTCGCGCGACTTCAATATCCACCAATCAAAATGCTTCCGATGTCATATCGGAAATCGCCCGTCAATTTCCGTAAGTAGACGGTCTCCATCAGATTTTATTTTTATGACTCCGCGTTGCATGATCAAAGTAAAGCATAATGTTTGATTTTTCCTTCGGGATTTTTTAAAGTTTCTGAAAACTTTATGGGAGACGATTTGTCACCACATGACAGTATGTAGACTATATTATCGTCTGCTAGAGAAACGATAAATAAGAAATATAAAATGACAAAATATCACGTGAAATGAGGTATATGAGAACACGGTCGGTGTATTAAACCACATCTGTGCAGTGGTTATTTTAGTGCAAATATTTGAGGAGTATGCTGATCAGGAACAACGCCTTACGACTACCCCGAAAATCCGACCACTCCGCCAAAACGGAATTTTAAAAGAACGAAAAGAACGGATTTTTCTTCTTTGTTCATTAATCTCTTACTATGAAATTACGGCCACCCCGCTATTCTGTAAAACGATAAATAGAACAAAACCCCGCCTTACGACCCTGCCCCCCCCCCCCCCCTCCGAAATGCAGCACCTCCGCAAAAAATGGATTTCTTTGGTCTTGTCCAAACAGCATGCTACAACACCTCCCGTAGCCCCACACCCTGTCACCGAATGCATGCCCCCAATTCAAAGATTATATTCTTGATACCTTTTGCTGGCGGACTTTACCCTTTTATAGCCAAAATATACAAGCATACAAAACATCTATAATTTAAAGATAAAAAATGACCCTTAAGTCAGAAACCTGGTGGTCAAAATGTTTCGTTTTTTACATTTTGAGGGGTCAAAGGGTCAGTTGAAACCTCTTAACACAATGACCAATATTACATTTAGTTAACTATTTGAAGATGTCTATTTACACAATCCCTTCTGTTCAACATACATGGGATCATCATGAATATCATACTGGACAATCCTACGTTTCAAAACAATAGCTTAAATCAAGCCATCATGTTTTGAAAGCCGATATAAATGTCCGCCGTCATTAAGACATGTAGTTTATCAGTGTTAACACATGCTACAAGTTTAAGTAGGTTTAAAACTGTCCCCTGGGGCCTTGAAATAAATACAGATGTTTATAATTTGATAACACAATGATCTGCCTTATAATAATATCGATACGATATATCGTCGATTGTCTGTGTGACGTAATACGTTACGTAATCTATCAACACGTACTCCATGACAACGGTTGGGTTGTTACATTTTAATAACCCAACAACATCTGTATCTAATTTACCAAGCTAATGAAATTCGGAAAATCGATCTGAACGATCATTTCATACATGAAGTTTTGATTTACGAGTCTAGATCGATAACTCACTCAATAGATAAGAACTCTAACAACAATTTAAGATGTTTGCGAATGTCTTTGTTCTTAATCTCTTATAGCTGCGTTTCAAATGCCGCTGGATTGTTCCTGATTCAGATTTTAAAAGTTTTGACGTTTTAATTTGCTCAGATGTTGTCTGACAGAAGCGGTTTGTAGATTGTGTTAGATTCTAGCATGCTTTGTTCCAGGATTCTGTAAATACGGGACGAAAGGCTAGTTCATCTTGTAGCTAGAATGTAAACAACAATCTAATACGAGAATAGAAGCTTGAAATACACTCTATTGACTTAGTCGACATTTCTGAATTATTTCGCCTCTTGAAAATAAATTTAAGACACAAAAAAGTAATTATTTAGGAATTCAGTTACCGAGGCACAAAGAGTCGTTTTTCTTTGATTTTATGTTCAAATTTGTTATGTAAATATGATGAACTACATCTAGTTAACTAAACAATGCATATTGGTTTAATTTTGAATTTCAATTTATTGAATCGACTTAAAGAAGCAACTCATAGTCCGTTAACCCAGTATAGTTATGATCATATTCTTAGATTTGGGAACACGTGGTATCAGTAATTGTCGGTCGAATACTACAAATACTAAAATACACCAGTGTTACCTCTTCAGAGAGCCGTACTCTCTTCAGCAATAACCTCTATACAACAATTTTGCGCACTTTTCATTTCATTTGAAGTTTACGCCCAATTTAGCCTCGTTATTCCAACCATCCCTTCACAACGTTCATAATGTTCGTCTTCCAAAAAGTGTTGTTATGGAAACGTTAAAATGTACTCGTATTTATGATTGATAATTGTGTCAACCTGAGGACCAACATTTTTTAAAAGTCTCCTGGAATTCAAGCCACTCACATGAGCCCATATAGAACTAAAGCTACGGTTATATTCCTTGTACTAAACAATCTGTAATTCTCTGACATGCCGTTTCATTCTGATTTCACACCAACATTAGCCCTCGATTAGAAATTCTGGGGGAAATTGAAATCTCCGACCTCTTGGTAGGACTGTGTAGAATGAGATATTGGTAGGACTGTGTATAATGAGATCTTGGTAGGACTGTAGAATGAGATCTTGGTAGGACTGTGTAGAATGAGATCTTGGTAGGACTGTGTAGAATGAGATCTTGGTAGGACTGTGTAGAATGAGATCTTGGTAGGACTGTGTAGAATGAGATCTTGGTATGACTGTGTAGAATGAGATCTTGGTAGGACTGTGTAGAATGAGATCTTGGTAGGACTGTGTAGAATGAGATCTTGGTAGGACTGTGTAGAATGAGATCTTGGTAGGACTGTGTAGAATGAGATCTTGGCAGGACTGTAGAATGAGATCTTGGTAGGACTGTGTAGAATGAGATCTTGGTAGGACTGTGTATAATGAGATCTTGGTAGGACTGCGTAGAATGAGATCTTGGTAGGGCTGTGTAGAATGAGATATTGGTAGGACTGTGTAGAATGAGATCTTGGTAGGACTGTGTAGAATGAGATCTTGGTAGGACTGTGCAGAATGAGATCTTGGTAGGACTGTGTAGAATGAGATCTTGGTAGGACTGTAGAATGAGATCTTGGTAGGACTGTGTAGAATGAGATCTTGGTAGGACTGTGCAGAATGAGATCCTGGTAGGACTGTGTAGAATGAGATCTTGGTAGGACTGTGTAGAATGGGATCTTGGTAGGACTGTGTAGAATGAGATCTTGGTAGGACTGTGTAGAATGAGATCTTGGTAGGACTGTATAGAATGAGATCTTGGTAGGACTGTGTATAATGAGATCTTTGTAGGACTGTATAGAATGAGATCTTGGTAGGACTGTGTAGAATGAGATCTTGGTATGACTGTGTAGAATGAGATCTTGGTAGGACTGTAGAATGGGATCTTGGTAGGACTGTGTAGAATGAGATCATGGTAGGACTGTGTAGAATGAGATCTTGGTATGACTGTAGAATGAGATCTTGGTATGATATTAGTGCTTTCCAAATATTTTATAGTTTTATACCTTACACCGGCTAATATAATTGATTATGAATTCCATACTAGTCTAGTAGTTGAAATGGATGTGACTGAGACATGTTTATTTGGGGGAGGGGGATACTGAGATAAATATATGCCTCTATGGTATGGGACCCAGTCAATGATAGCACACGCCACGTCAGACGCCAAATATTTCCATAATGCTTTGACGAGTTCATATAATTCTCACAAACAACTTGAGTTGATAGTTCATTTGTACATTAATTACATGCCCTTGACATTTTAAAACCCTAACATGCACATGCAGTAATGTTTGATTGACACGCTCGGAAGTCTCATTACAATGGTCACTTATTTTTTTCTTGACGTGTGTGAATTTTTTTCAACTGATTTATGCGAAGTTAGGAATAGTGCGGTCATCTGTCAAACTTAGAAAAACATGACTTTTTCAATATTTTATTGCGCTTAGTTGTCGTTTTGATGTTATTCATAGCTTAGGTCAGATAATTAATAGACTGGTCATCTTGGACACTCTGTCAAAATAAAAGTCGGATCAAATGGACTAAATTAACATAAACAATGCGGAGACATTTTTCGTTTGACCATTAGTTTTATTATAGTGTATTAAATATTCATAATTTATAGCAAGTTTGACAGTTGGCTGTATCTTCCCATGTACTGTCCAGTCAATATATAGGTAATTATTGTTCAAATCCTTGACATCTGTTGATGTAAAGAAACCGTGGAAATGTTCAATACTGAAGTATGCTGTAATCCTTATGGGAGCATTACAATAAACAAGCGATATCAAATAACAGCGGTATATGATGCTGACAGGGTAATGTTATAATAAACAAATATCATTTGTGGGGTATCAAATTTCGTTGATTTTGATGATGGGCTTGACCGCGAAATCAAATCCCAAGGAAGACATCGACATCCGATCATTTTATCAAAATCCAAGATATTAAATATCCACGGAAATTCATTCAATTATTTTACATGCTTAATTTCTGGTCGAAATGTTGGTCATGGCTTGGCGATACAAACGTACATGTCACAATTCCATTCCATACCCATAGAAATCCCACTTTAATAGCATTGTGTCGCAACAAATAAACAGAGACCCTGTTCAACTAGTTATGTAATTCGAAAATACAAGGATTTCTTTTTATGTTCATTTATAATCCAATTCGAATAATCATGATTTTACTGCGCTCTTCTCCGTCGCCTTGAAGCAGTAACGTGTCATCATGGCGTTGTTTCTAGAGACAAAATGTCATATTTTAATTCATCGTTTACCATTCAGTAGACATTTCAACTTCTCCAAAGTCATTTTCAAAGTATAATTTACTTCTATTACGATTGAAACAAGTACCAGTTTCATTTCACTGCCGCTTATTCCCCGGTATCGCCTTCCCTATTATCAAAGGCGATGTGCAATTTAACTTAAACACAATGTCTCGCGTTTAAATTTAACCATTGCCAATTGCTTTTTTCGTGTCTCCCGCCACGACAGACGAAGGGAAGTGAAGGATTCTAATACCCACAAATTGTAGTATAATTGCTATGGCAAATGAAACTAGTCGTGTTTATGTAATTTTAATGGCACCGGTGGGGCGCGCCGATGCAGGAGCGTGTCATTGTATGTGCGCAAGTCTAAAGCACCGACTAATCACATAATTATCAGTTCACTCAGCTTCCCCCTGTAGTCGACGCGTTACTGCTACTAAAATACTCTAGACGGGTTTAATCGAAACCTAGATTTTTCAATGGAAATTGCTTACTTAAACAATTAAATAAAGTTTCAGAAAAACAAATTAGCGAATAAATTGAATTTTAAATGGCGCGAGACAAATTTTACAGCAAATTAACACTAACATCCCTGTCAGCATCACTCTAAAATGCAGAATGTAATTCAATATGACAAGGAGGTAAGATAACATATACCGACCACCTCTGCATGACGTACTCCGGAAAATATCTAATTTGTGTCTCAGAGATTTGCCCTTGGTGACATCGTGTAGGTTGTTGTTTGTTGGTTTGCTTTCGACTGATACAGTAATAAGTACGTGGTTAGATGGTTTCCTGCCATATTGGACAATAACCTCCGGCTTCCCGGGAAGTGTAGGCTGTGGGATACAATCTGGATACAATACCCTAGTACTGGTTCTTTAACGTGTCCGGTGAATAACTCGTGAGACTACCTCATAGGTACACAAAGATAATAAGCCGGACAACCAATTCATTTTTAGTAGGGTGGGAAACAACGAGAAGCGTTTCTGAAATGATCAAGTGTCCTAACAAAGAATCGAACCAAGAACCTGTTGATCCGTAGTCAAGAGCATTATCCACACGACCGCCGTGCCACCACATCGTGTGAACGACGGACCTTGTACGTGATACTCCGCATAGACACACCCGTACATATGATATTCCAGACTGACACACTGGGTATGTGGTACGTTGAACCGACACTCCGAACACACAAAGTCTGCAAACAAAGCTTTGGCGCATAAGTTAATTTTTATTTCTTTGCTTAAGATAAAGTACCGCTACGTTAAATGCACGACTTGTCTGTCCAAAACCAGTATATAATTGGTTTAAACATGGTCATTCTAACATTATATGTTGTATAATTGTAATACACGATTGTATAACGTGGATTCAATAATAGGAACGGCCATAATGAAACAGGTTGGAACATTTTATTTGTCTAGACTTAAAGTAGCAATAGCTATAAACCAAACATGTTTTACTTTTTTTTATTTCATGCTATTTCCGATAACCAAGCAGACTACTACCGGTGCCATACCAGACTAATCAGTGATATGTTTCACCGGACAGTATCAGCACTACGATATTACTATTAATTTAAACTTTGATTTATTAACAAACTATTAAACAAGTTAATACAACTTGAAATAACCACTCTCTATGACTGCTTCTTTGGTTACTATCCAGTATGTGTTACTATTTCAGAGACTGTTAATGGTTTAACATCGCCCGAAAAGGTTTATGGTTAAAGATCGCCCAAGATTGTACATGGTTTAACATCGCCCAAGATGGTATATGGTTTAACATCGCCCAAGAAGGTTTATGGTTTAACATCGCCCAAGATGGTATATGGTTTAACATCGCCCAAGATTGTATATGGTTAAAGATCGCCCAAGATTGTACATGGTTTAACATCGCCCGAGAAGGTTTATGATTTAACATCGCCCAAGAAGGTTTCTGGTTTAACATCGCCTAAGAAGGTTTATGGTTTAACATCGCCCGAGAAGGTTTATGGTTTAACATCGCCCAAGAAGGTTTATGGTTTAACATCGCCCAAGATTGTATACGGTTTTACATCGCCCAAGAAGGTATATGGTTTAACATCGCCCAAGAAGGTATATGGTTTAACATCGCCCAAGAAGGTTTATGGTTTAACATCGCCCAAGATTGTATACGGTTTTACATCGCCCAAGAAGGTATATGGTTTAACATCGCCCAAGAAGGTATATGGTTTAACATCGCCCAAGAAGGTTTATGGTTTAACATCGCCCAAGAAGGTTTATGGTTTAACATCGCCCAAGATTGTATACGGTTTAACATCGCCCAAGAAGGTTTATGGTTTAACATCGCCCAAGATTGTATACGGTTTTACATCGCCCAAGAAGGTATATGGTTTAACATCGCCCAAGAAGGTATATGGTTTAACATCGCCCAAGAAGGTTTATGGTTTAACATCGCCCAAGATTGTATATAACAACTAGTTATGTTGTGTAATACAATTGTCTGTCAAACATGTGTTAAAAACCACTTGTGTATCAGGTTAAAGGGCCAACACTATTACCAAACGTTTTATCTTCCACTAGGCCAGTTTCAATTATACATTAAACCTGTTAAGAGAGATCACCTGTAACCAAAAAACCACTAAGTTCGGTCCACATATGTGGTATTTACAGACAGGTTTGATTGTTTATACGTACGTGTCTTCTTTATGCTGGAATCCTTACCTACATGCACATGGACATATAGCGTGGAATATACTGAATCTTCTCAGATAAGAAGGTGCTGTCATGTTGTTTTGTTAGTCCCCTACCGGTTTTTGACCGGAGGGGACTATAGGTTTGCCGTCCGTCCGTCCGTCCGTCCGTCCGTCCGTCCGTCCGTCCGTCAGTCAGTCAGTCAGTCAGTCAGTCAGTCAGTCAGTCAGTCAGTCAGTCAGTCAGTCAGTCAGTCAGTCAGTCAGTCCGTCCGTCCGTCCGTCCGTCCGTCCGTCCGTCCGTCCGTCCGTCAAAAAATCTGGATCCTGACATAACTCAAACAGTTTCCAAGCTATGTTTATGAAATTTGGTATGTGGATAGGGGGCAATAAGGGGATAATGCACATCTAAAAATATTTTGATTTTGACAAATATTGTTGTTGCTATGGCGACAGAAAGAGTGAAAATATGCCCAAATCTGGATTCTGCCATAACCCAAACAGTTTCCAAGCTAGGTTTATAAAACTTGATATGTGGATAAGGGCCAAAAAGGGGATTATGCACGTCTAAATATACTAGTATTTTGATTCTGACAAAAATTGAGGTTGCTATGGCAACAGAAACATTGAAAATGGCTTCAACCCGGTAGGGGACTTCTGTATTGCCTGCAATTCTTAATTACTTGTTTTACATGTTTTGTTAAATTAATTGTCTATAGTTTGTATGTATGCAATTTAATGTTAATAAAATATATGTTATGTTATGTTATGTTATGTTATGTTATGTTATGTTATGTTATGTTATGTTATGTTATGTTATGTTATGTTTTGTTATGTATAGCGTAAGATGTACTTTCTAAAATAAACAAATACTTTCTCCTAGTGAACATACTATGTGATAATTGGAGTGGGGGGTAAAGTTCACATTGGTCAGTCAGTCCACGTTTTTTTATTGTTTAGAACAAGTTGTTGTAAACAAATGTACGTATTTATTTCATACTCTATGTGATAATTATACTGACGTATGAAACACGTGTTTGTAAATATTCTGCATAGTCGTGCCGTACAACTATTAAATATGTTGTGGGTATTCCAATAGTTCTCCAATGTATTCGAGAAGCTCTGGTCATACATTCGACATACTGATAACTTCCAACAATACCTGTTTTTGTTCCGGCAAACAAATGGTTGCCACTTGGTCATTATGTTACCATTTCTGCATTTGTTTTTCTTGTACTGACATGTCTTTGCATTGTCATTATATCATTGAGTCGCCATTTTGTTACTGAGTTACAATTTGTATTGTCATTGTATCATTGAGTCACCATTTTGTCATTGAGTTACAATTTGTATTGCCATTGTATCATTGAGTCACAATTTGTAGTGTCATTGCATCTTTGAGTCACCAGTTTGTCATTGAGTTACAATTTGTATTGCCATTATATCAATGAGTCACCATATTATCACTGAGTTACAATTTGTATTGCCATTGTACCATTTAGTCACCATTTTGTCATTGAGTTACAATTTGTATTGTCATTGCATCTTTGAGTCACCATTTTGTCATTGAGTTCAATTTGTATTGCCATTGTATCATTGAGTCACCATTTTGTCATTGAGTTACAATTTGTATTGTCATTGCATCTTTGAGTCAACATTTTGTCATTGAGTTACACTTTGTATTGCCATTGTATCATTGAGTCACCATTTTGTCATTGAGTTACAATTTGTATTGCCATTGTATCATTGAGTCACCATTTTGTCATTGAGTTACAATTTGTATTGCCATTGTATCATTGAGTCACCATTTTGTCATTGAGTTACAATTTGTATTGCCATTGTATCATTGAGTCACCATTTTGTCATTGAGTTACAATTTGTATTGCCATTGTATCATTGAGTCACCATTTTGTCATTGAGTTACAATTTGTATTGCCATTGTATCATTGAGTCACCATTTTGTCATTGAGTTCAATTTGTATTGCCATTGTATCATTGAGTCGCCAATTGGTCATTGTATTGTCATTTATCATTATATTGCCATTTCGATCAATGCATTTCCGCATTGTTACTTTGATGCCATTTTATCAGTTGTTTTAGCATTGTGTTGCCATTATGTCATTGTTTAAACATGTCATCATAGGGTCGCAACTTGTCGTGTTCCTTTTATATAGTTGGTCATTGTGTGGTAACTTTGTCATTATGAGATCACTTTGTCATTATGTGGTCACTGTGTCATTGTGAGGTCACTTTGTCATTGTGTGGTCACTATGTCATTGTGTGGTCACTGTGTCATTATGTGATTACTTTGGCATTGTGTAATCACTCTGTCATTATGTGGTCACTATTTCATTTTGAGGTCACTGTGTCATTGTGTGGTCACATTGTATTCACTGGTCCCTTAGTCATTGTGTCGTCTGTCTGTGGCCACTTCGTCATTGCGTGGTCACTTTGTATTGTCTGATAACTTGTCATTGTGTTGTCATTTTGTCATTGTGTTGTCACTTTGTCATTGTGTTGTCACTTTGTCATTGTGTTGTCACTTTGTCATTGGGGTGTCATTTTGTCATTGTGTTGTCACTTTGTCATTATGTTGTCACTTTGTCATTATGTTGTCACTTTGTAATTGTGTGGTCACTGTGTCATTGTGTTGTCACTGTGTCATTGTGTGGTCACTGTGTAATTGTGTGGTCACTTTGTAATTGTGTGGTCACTGTGTCAGTGTGTTGTCACTGTGTCATTGTGTGGTCACTGTGTCATTGTGTTGTCATTTTGTCATTGTGTTGTCACTTTGTCATTGTGTTGTCACTTTGTCATTATGTTGTCACTTTGTCATTATGTTGTCACTTTGTAATTGTGTGGTCACTGTGTCATTGTGTTGTCACTGTGTCATTGTGTGGTCACTGTGTAATTGTGTGGTCACTTTGTAATTGTGTGGTCACTGTGTCAGTGTGTTGTCACTGTGTCATTGTGTGGTCACTGTGTCATTGTGTTGTCATTTTGTCATTGTGTTGTCACTTTGTCATTGTGTTGTCAGTTGGTCATTGGGGTGTCATTTTGTCATTGTGTTGTCACTTTGTCATTGTATTGTCAGTTTGTCATTGGGGTGTCATTTTGTCATTGGGTCGTCACTTCGTCATTGTGTTGTCACTTTGTCATTGGATTGTCATTTTGTTGTCAGTTTGTCATTGGGTCGTCACTTTGTCATTGGGTTGTCACTTTGTCATTGGGTTGTCATTTTGTCATTGTGTTGTCACTTTGTCATTATGTTGTCACTTTGTCATTATGTGGTCACTTTCATAGTGCGTTGCAATTATGTTTCTTCATTGTCGTGATTTTCACTGTGTTACAATTTAAATTTGCCACTGACATTTTCATCACTGGATCACCAATGTGTGATATTGTATTATCCTAGTGCCATTTAGTCACTGTGTTGCTATTTAGTCACTGTATTGCCATTTAGTCACTTTGTTGCCATTTGACCATTGTATTGCCGTTTGACCGCGGTGTTGCCATTTAACCGTGGTATTGTCATTTGAAAAATGCTGATGTCATTTGACTATTTGACCAATATGGTCATTTCATCATGGTGATGCCATTTGACCGTGGTGTAGTCATTGGATACTGCATTTTGATAATGTTGCTGTAACTTGTTCATAATGTGGCCATTTGTCATCAGCTCGATTTAATCCCACGATTGTGTTAAATTTATCATGCTGTCATTTTCTACGTTTTAAATTAATTCTTATAACTATTTTAATACTGCAAACAAATGCCATGTATTTCTTGTTGGTCACAGTTTGTATTCTATTTCTATAATCAGCGGATGTCAAACAGTATCCCAGAGGAATCAGTATATGCAAGATAATACATCTGACATGTCATATACTGATAGGATGGGGATTCATATCGACATCTCATTGAAATTCAGGATATGTTTCCTGATACGGCTCATTTACAACTAACCAGTAATCTTGTAAAATATGCAACATGTATTTCATATTCACTTAATATGCATTGACATACTGGTAGAATGAAGCAATATACATCAGTGAAAGTGCTCCAGTTTCACAATTTTCTCTGTATATTTAACTTGTTAATTTAAGACTTTATTGGAAACATTTTAATTACAGACTGTCATGTTGAGATTAGTATCTATAATCGTATTGAAATATTTGATCAATAATGAAAGTCATGCTATATTAATTAATTGCTTCCTAAATGGATCAGTTAGTTACATGTAGTATAATGTCGTGCGCACCATATGGAAATAAAGATGAACTGATTTGTGGGACCACAGCCCACCATGTACCGACTTGCGGAACATTGCACGAAGTCATGGCGTACCACGTCTTTTGGCCAAGCCATGGCGTGTATGCTGTTTCATTACCGTCGCACACGAATCGTAACCAAGCCATGGCGTATACACCTCGCCGTGTACCGTAGTGAGCTGCATGTGGTCAAGTCGTGGCGTATACACCTCGCCGTGTACCGTAGTGAGCTGCATGTGGTCAAGTCGTGGCGTATACACCTCGCCGTATACCGTTGTGAGCTACATGTGGTCAAGTCGTGGCGTAAATACCTCGCCGTATACCGTTGTGAGCAACATGTGGTCAAGTCGTGGCGTATACACCTCGCCGTATACCGTTGTGAGCTACATGTGGTCAAGTCGTGGCGTATACACCTCGTCGTATACCGTTGTGAGCTACATGTGGTCAAGTCGTGGCGTATACACCTCGCCGTTTACCGTTGTGAACTACATGTGGTCAAGTCATGGCGTAAACACCTCGCCGTATACCGTTGTGAGCTACATGTGGTCAAGTCATGGCGTAAACACCTCGCCGTATACCGTTGTGAGCTACATGTGGTCAAGTCATGGCGTAAACACCTCGCCGTATACCGTAGTGAGCTACATGTGGTCAAGTCGTGGCGTATACACCTCGCCGTATACCGTTGTGAGCTACATGTGGTCAAGTCGTGGCGTATATACCTCGCCGTATACCGTTGTGAGCTACATGTGGTCAAGTCATGGCGTATACAACTCGCCGTATAACGTTGTGAGCAACATGTGGTCAAGTCGTGGCGTAAACACATCGCAGTATACCGTTGTGAGCTACATGTGGTCAAAACATGGCGTAAACTATTCACCATACGTTGTTCATAATATCAACGTTAACCATGCAGGTGGTGAAATTGTCTTATAAAAACAAGAAAGTTGTACGATAATTGTTTTATTGCATACAATAAAATCACCACCAACTGGACAGTGGAAAACGGGCACAAACATTCACAGCAATTGTTTACAAAAATACGCGATATACTAGTAACATTACAATGTTTAGGATAGTCAAAGGTTTGTCATTCAAATCTAGCAAGAATTACTTGAACACATGTCTACCAAACGAATAAAATTACAAGTTGTAACTATGGCTTTGCAAAAAAAGCAAAACAGAAGCATTCAAATGCATGATGGGTAATAACAATGCACGATGGAATAACCAATGTTATTCCAGTAAACACGTGTACATTGTACATAAAATAACATCACCTAATACCCCACTTACATATACTTGGGTATCAAATGTTTTGTCATAAATTTGGAAATTGAACATTTGACAAATTAATAATTATATTACTTGATCGTTAATCGATATTTCTTTAAGGAAAAAAACAGTCCAATGAAAGCTACATGTATACTAGTATATAAAAATAATCAAGACAAAATCCAACTTAAGTATAATTAAGTATATATAAAAAACCATGATACGTTACTTTAAAATCAGTCACGTGATCACGTTTGGATATACATGTATGTAATTAGACAAAATGGTTAGTCAGAATATAAATACCAAGCTATAACTTAATAGGATCCAGGGATGTAATAATCTCATTTGTACATCTGTTAATTAAATTAAAGTATATGATCCACTAAGAGAAATGTAATATTATGTAAGTTTAAGCCTTAATTCAAACAGAATAAGATTATTCCTTCAACACGACTGAAAATCCTGTTAAATTGTTATTATTATATCGAAAAGTTTCAAATCGATTCGTTTGATTTGTAAGCTAAATCCCCGTATATGCACTCTTCAACATTGAAGGCGTTAAATCTTAAATACGTGTACAAATATAAAACTAAATATTAAAACAACAATTTGAAAAACAGAAAACTTGATATAAGTATTTATAACAACAGTCGAATAATTGAAAAACTTTGCGGTTTAAGATTTTTTAATCGTATCTTGTATTTGGATTATGTATAAACAAGTTTACTTATATATCATAATAAGTGTATAACATTAAACAATTCAATGACGAATTAAAAAAGACTTTTCTAAAATATATGTTCTATCTAAAAGCTTACATTTTAACAATTTCGGATACTGTTCCAAACTGAAGTAAGAAAAAAGTCATTGATAGACAACGGCTTGTAGAAAGCCGGTCTGCGAGATATAACCATATTTGGCAACATCGCCTAAATGGCAATATAACAATTGCACCTTTGACAACAGTAACTATTTAAACAAAGAAATCAAATGTTAATTAAACATAACATTTCTCTAAGACGACTAATGCTGTCGTTACTAGCAATATAATTACAATTTACAATTGTATATTACCTTGTATCTCAGGCTAAGTACATTGTACCGACATACATTCAGACTAACCAAATGTATAAAGTGTATAAACATATGAGTGTACGAATGAAGTGATATTATATATTATACATCTATACATACGTTAAAGAACATTTTTCAGTAATTATATACACTCTGTATATGTTCACAAAATTTAAAACATTTTAAAGATCAGCATAATTACGTATTAACCCGCTTTTCCGAACCTTGACGCACTAATAATGTGCACAATGAAAACTGACTCGTTTCAAATACATGCAATTTACATACAAACAAATATTGTAAATTTATCTTGAATAATTTATGAACTCCCGTTTATATTGCTTTGCTTATATCGCTTCACATCAGCTAATTACTTACTGAGACAATTTGCAACTCGATTTGGTAGTTCTATTTTAAGTACGTGAGTGGTAGGCACCTCATCGGGGCGCCGAGTGAAAATTTTACGAAGGTCTTGGAACAAAATTTGAAAAGTTTGGGTCAGACTAGAGAGGAAAGTCTTGTGATATAATCACTAAAATTACCACAAGCTACGAATCCACTTCAACAAAATGGTTCATTAAATTTGCCATATATGTGCTTGTACGTACCATGTATTTGAACGTATGTATGTAAATCATCTTTCAAGTTTCAACTTTCTAATAGTGGCATTTCGCTCTGTACAAAGCCAGCCCTTGTCTACAACGTTTCTTTTTACATGAACATGCATCCTATATGTACTTACAAAAGCAGGTAGAAGTATATACATGTCCATACAAGTAAAACAGTTTAGCATTTGGTGAATGATGTACTTTGATATTAATATGAATGCCGCAGACTCTGGTTAACCAGTCAACAGTATGTGAACCACTGTCAGAACACTTCATCACTCTGGTTAACCAGTCAACAGTATGTGAACCACTGTCAGAACACTTCATCACTCTGGTTAACCAGTCATCAGTATGTGAACCACTGTCAGAACACTTCATCACTCTGGTTAACCAGTCAACAGTATGTGAACCACTGTCAGAACACTTCATCACTCTGCTTAACCAGTCAACAGTATATGAACCACTGTCAGAACACTTCATCCCTCTGGTTAACCAGTCAACAGTATGTGAACCACTGTCAGAACACTTCATCACAAGCTTCCCTGTGGGTATGATACACATAGTATGTACAAACATCACAACACAGACAGACATGTGAACACACAGCAAAGTTTGTATGATGTGAACTTGTACACGTATATTGAGTTGCTAAGCGATAATTTCTACCCACGCCATTTACGTGAAGTGGTAAAGTAGCAGAAGATCAGAGAAGTTCGGCTGCTATGACCAGGAATAAACTGTGGCATTCGTCCTTAAAAGCGACTCGGTCTTAATAGCGGTCCATTTTTGCGCTTATATTTGGACTTAAGCTGTTTTCAATTGTAATTCACCGCTTGTGGTCAGACCTTATATGAAGGAATACTTGTAGAGTACAGGACTACAGTATGAGACCTCAATGTTGGTACACAGACCTTTATCAAACATGTAATCATAGTGTATCCAATACCAAACATAAAACAATGACTAGTACTGACTTTCAACGATTCTCGACTACACTGGGTGGCGCGTGCTGCCATATTTCACACGTAACGTGACTTATTTAATGATTTCTAACAAGTTAGTCTGGGAATCGCGGAGTTTCTGTCTCGGTAAACACATATTTTTTTCTTATTTTGTGAGCTACTCGCCAAAACTTGGTGCCCAATTGTCCTTACGTTTCGAATTGGAGGTTGAAAAAGTATCTCCAACCATTGGACCGTTTAATCGCCAGGGTTTTCTCATAAATGTTATGAATTCGTGTATATTTGGTCTCCGGGGGAAACAAAAGTTGGATTAAAATGTATGTTAATAAAACATTGCTGTATAAATTGATCGCCAAACCGGCGTATTGAAACAATTGGATCTTGGGAATATTAAAAATACAGTCTAAATATGAACATTGTGGTAGACTAAATATTCACATAAGTACACCATGCGGTCAGTTCTTTGTCAAAACCATTATGGGCAATATCAGTGTAATGTGATACATGTCACGTGATCCTGTCACGTGATCTTTAATAAAAGTACATTTTCACACCGAGTACACAAACAAGCTTAGAGCAGGCACTTGCTACCTTTATACATGTATTTAAATGAAATAATAGCATAGATGACCTCCTTTACCATGTATGAGTTACAGATGTTTGCAAATTGTTGACGTTACGCTTATGAGCGCGACATTACGTCATGGCACTTCAAGCGTTTGTGACTTCGATAATTTTATCAGGTACTAAAAATGTATGCAAATGTAGTTAGACAAAAATGGGCATGAACCTTTAGACTGACCACGTCGTGTATATTAAAAACCGACTGTTTGTATTATTTAATTTGTGCTTTATTGATTTTCTTTATTATGTTAACACACTCATCACCTATTTAAGAAGATTATATTTCAGATGACTAAATTATAATACATGTATTCATAAAAGCGACATAACTATCACCTTAGCAACGTGTCCGTTTGTGTCAAGAACAACACCTTCCAGGATAAAGAGAACTTGATATCAATAGCAATTTTAATGAAGATATACCATCCGCATTAAATCGATTCGTCATAAAAACAGTTTGGCGTAGTTATATATCATTTTCTACAATTTTACAATTTCAGAATGCATATGAGGTAAAAATGGATTCATATTGCCGACAACCAACTATTTTACGAACTTTATGATAAAATACTGCCCTAAGGTAATAACTTTATGAATTAAATTTCAAAATTTTATGAAGTCAATAAAAGCACACAACCCCTTCGAATGTTTGATGTTTTTAATAATATTTCGCTTTTAATATAGGGTGGCACTAACTTTTATGTAAATTCACTAACATTAAACATGACACTGAGTAGTATTTCATTTTACATACATTGAAAAAATCTTTAAATGAACTTTTAAAGTTTCTATGTTTACAAGTTTTTGAATGAAAACATCATAAATGTCACATGTTTGATATTTTTCATGGTTAAGTAAACACGTGAGATTTTGAGAACATAGTTATATCTGATAGTCATACTTGAATCTTATACAAATGAGAAGCAATAAAAATTCGAAATATTTAAAATTTTCGTGACCTGTCATTGACTGTTGGAACGTCTTAAAACACTAGGTGTAAACAGGTGAAATGGACAGTCAGTGAAAGTGACAAAATCTAACTACGTATATCAATCAATAAATGAACCATCACTTAAACGGGTTTTATCTCCAATGCTTTTAGTATAATTTGTTTTACACGGTAAATGACCTCTTTAATGTAACTGAATCACTATTTTTGGTTTGTTTAATTACATCTATATTATAGTTTTTATTATTTAACTTTATTTCGTCCAGTAATTGCAACATTTATTGACTGATTTCTGCGTACATGTACTCGTATTAATGGCTGGTTCCACAACAATACTGCACGCATACTTATATCAAGCATGTCGGATACACCGCTAAATATCACACCGCCCGAGAGATTCTGACCCAGAAGTTTGGCACCATAAATTCCGGCACTCTACCACTAGACAACATGACAACATAGACACTGATTGTCCTGGAAATTCAGCAAACACAATGCTCAATGTTTGACAACAATTTGCACAGCAATTATATAACATGGTGTATGCCCACGACGCCAATCAGCAGCGATTATGATCTATATAAATTCATTCACGTAATATAGGCATTGTGGTTATGTATGCTTTACATATACGGAGACAGAATGCTATCGTGTTCGATCATACTCAATGTCAGGGCAGCAGACGACATAGAGATAGTCAAAGTCAATCTGTGGTAAGTTTGTTCCCGGAACTGTCCATAAAATATGTTATAAACGCAATTTTATCATTACGGTCATTCAATATTCACGACCGTTCGTTATTTGCTCGTAAAATCTATGAATTTTGAATTCTGACGTAGAATATGGAAAAAAAACTTCTGTCTGGACGTATTAAGTGGAAAAGGTTTTTTTTCCAAATTACTATCGTCTGCTCCAAAAAGCAACTTATTTTCACAAGTAGCACGTGAGCTTTTAAAATGGTGACTATCACTCAGCGTTGCCCCGGCAACGACATACTACGGGACCACTCTAATTCTTCTCACGAAACATAATTAAAACTAACAAATATCAAAATATTACTCAAAGCAAATGAATTTCCACAAAATACACGATTGTGGAAGAGAAAGGAGAAAGAGAAATCAAAAAGTGTACTGTCTTGCTCTTTGTGAAATAATCAAAAAGTGCAATGACTGGCTCTTTGTGACAAATCAAAAAGTGTACAGTCTGGCTCTTTGTGACAAAAATCAAAAGTGTACAGTCTGGCTCTTGGTGACAAAAATCAAAATGTGTACAGTCTGGCTCTTTGTGACAAAAGTAAAAAAGTGTACAGTCTGGCTCATTGTGACAAAAATTAAAAAGTGTACAGTCTGGCTCTTTGTGACAAAAGTAAAAAGTGTACAGTCTGGCTCTTTGTGACAAAAGTAAAAAAGTGTACTGTCTGGCTCTTTGTGACAAAAGTAAAAAAGTGTACAGTCTGGCTCATTGTGACAAAAGTAAAAAAGTGTACAGTCTGGCTCTTTGTGACAAAAGTAAAAAGTGTACAGTCTGGCTCATTGTGACAAAAATATAAAGTGTACAGTCTGGCTCTTTGTGACAAGATATAAACAAGGTGAAAAAACATCATCGCATTGAAGTATCAGACCGTGAGATTCGCCAGTTCGCACTGATGTTTTTTCTGTGACTCTGTAAAAAATGTGTGTGTACACCACGAAAAGTTTAAATCTGTCTATCTATTTATAATAATATAGCTGTGTGAAGTTGGCTCAACATACGACATACGACATACGACATTCAAAAAATCGAATGTCGTGCAGCTCGACATACGACATTGGACGACATTCAAAAAATCGAATGTCGTCCAGCTCGACATACGACATTGGACGACATTCAAAAAATCATCAAAAATCGAATGTCGTCCAGCTCGACATTGGACGACATTGGACGACATTCAAAAAATCGTCTAAAATCGAATGTCGTCCAGCTCGACATTGGACGACATTGGACGACATTCAAAAAATCATCAAAAATCGAATGTCGTCCAGCTCGACATTGGACGACATTGGACGACATTAAAAAAATCATCAAAAATCGAATGTCGTCCAGCTCGACATTGGACGACATTGGACGACATTCAAAAAATCGTCTAAAATCGAATGTCGTCCAGATCGACATTGGACGACATTGGACGACATTCAAAAAATCGTCTAAAATCGAATGTCGTCCAGATCGACATTGGACGACATTCAAAAAATCATCAAAAATCGAATGTCGTCCAGATCGACATTGGACGACATTGGACGACATTCAAAAAATCATCAAAAATCGAATGTCGTCCAGCTCGACATTGGACGACATTGGACGACATTCAAAAAATCGTCTAAAATCGAATGTCGTCCAGATCGACATTGGACGACATTGGACGACATTCAAAAAATCATCAAAAATCGAATGTCGTCCAGATCGACATTGGACGACATTGGACGACATTCAAAAAATCGTCTTAAATCGAATGTCGTCCAGCTCGACATTGGACGACATTGGACGACATTCAAAAATCGTCTAAAATCGAATGTCGTCCAGATCGACATTGGACGACATTGGACGACATTCAAAAAATCGTCTAAAATCGAATGTCGTCCAGATCGACATTGGACGACATTGGACGACATTCAAAAAATCATCAAAAATCGAATGTCGTCCAGCTCGACATTGGACGACATTCAAAAAATCGTCTAAAATCGAATGTATAATAACATTAAGGCGTGCATTTAATATACGATCATTATTTCTGTTATTCTATGTTAACTTTGAACGTCTCAACTGACAAAGCACATTTCTCTGTTATATTATGCTAATAATCTTACTTACATTTAGATCTAGCATATTTACCCATATCAGAACGGCCTATCTAAACGTAATCAATTTCCGCGACTTTACCTTGTTTATGTGTGCATGTTTGGATTTAAAATGTTGCACTTTTTGTTCAATCATTGTAGAATGAACGAATATTGTCACTTGCTGATGTAAGGAGTCAGTCATGTAAAGTTTGTATTTGTTGATACTTTATTGTCCGCTATATTGTTTTTCTTTGTGATGAGTCGCTTAGCAACCGTAGGAGTTTAAATTATTCAATGTGCGGAACAACTTATTTGGTTTTTACAATCTTTAATCTTAGCATCAGGAAACGCAATTTGAGGTTATTTTGGTTGCATGGCTATTCACAGAAGTTTAAGTGGGGCGTTTCTTTTCGTGAATTTCAACGGTACACAATGCACAAAATTTCGGAAACAAAACAAAATATAGTTTTATTTACTTAATCAATTTGGTTAGGGGAGTTTATAGATTCGCTAAGACTTGTGTACTTTCAGTAAATCGTGAATAGTTTGGAATATTTGCGAGTTGCTTTGCGATATTACCGGATATTTTGGTTTTACTTTATACTTTTCTTGTGTCAACTGGAATATTTGTTATAATTATAGTTCTGTCACGGACATTTAATCTAAACTTGTGTTTGTTCAATAATTACTAGTTATGTTCAGACAGCCTGACAAGGATTTAAGATAATATTTTGAATGCTCTTGTTCGTCCGTCTGTTGTATACTAGTATCTACAGTTGCTGTCCACGGTGCCTAAGAGTCGAGTGACACTCGGCACAAAAGTAGCCTATTCATGGATAGGTGACAATAAAATGCAACAAGCAATGTTAAATACTAATAGAACAGTGTATAAACGAGTCAACTTCCGGTTATCACAATAAGGAGTACACGTTGACTTGTATAGTATTGCAATAAGTCGTACAGTGATGGGAAATAACCGGATATTTCAATCACAATAAGTCATAAAAGTTAAATTGTATAGTATCACAATAAGTTGTACAGTGATTTGGTTTATATATGGAATATATAACTGTCGGCATGAATTATCAACATATTGTACGAACCCGGGAATCCAAAATGACGTCAAAGATGGACGCCATATTACTTACGAATACACCTGAAATTATATGTGATGCAATTTGATATTTATGTACATATGTAGTCTCCAATGCTGGTTTGGTTATTATTCATTTCATAATGCGCATGAAATGACATAAAACAAATCGAAAAAACTTACGAGGTTTGACCGCAAAACTTGAGTAATGCTGTGTACACTTCCGTTAGTGGAAAGTGCACAGCCGAACCACAGGGTCAGAATCAGTCTAGCTATGCGTTCAACATACACTATTACATCATGATTGGTAAGCGAAACAATAGGGACGTGGATAAACACATACTAGTTCGTTACCCATGTGTATGTAGTTTTTACAGGTATCGGGCTTGCGATAGACGTAATTGATACCCCAATCATACGAATCTCGAATCAGCCGGAATGGGTCCGAATGAGTCGGAATTAATAAAAACTAAAAATTTGAAACACATTCCGAATGATGATTCGAAATGACCAAAATTATTACAGCTTGTCTAAATGTCGTTAGAAATACTTCTAAGATAATTCGAATACAATTCAAATAAAATTCGAATATAACAATCATGCATTTCGAATCCGCCGACAGCGGAGAATGTGCACGCATATGTTTCCATAATACGGTACACACAATCATGGCACGTTGTGAACGGGATTTCGCGCGGGTATAAAAAACTACATACACTGGTTTTAATTATTGTTTTGAATGGGGTCAAAATGCCGTAACAATATTTAAAATGTAATCATCACTGCGGTATACTGTACACAGGATATTGCTAGTAAAGGTGAGTAATGTAATTAATTTTCGCGACATTCTAGTGTACACCAGAGACGATATTTTCCAAATTACTGACTACTAACATCATCTCAACTATGTTTTAACGTCTTCGAGCTGCAAGGCATTCAATTACTGACAACGTTTTGAATGTCGTCCAATGTCGTCCAATGTCGAGCTGGACGACATTCGATTTTAGACGATTTTTTGAATGTCGTCCAATGTCGTCCAATGTCGAGCTGGACGACATTCGATTTTAGAGGATTTTTTGAATGTCGTCCAATGTCGTCCAATGTCGAGCTGGACGACATTCGATTTTTGACCGTTTTTTTGAATGTCGTCCAATGTCGTCCAATGTCGAGCTGGACGACATTCGATTTTAGATGATTTTTTGAATGTCGTCCAATGTCGTCCAATGTCGAGCTGGACGACATTCGATTTTAGACGATTTTTTGAATGTCGTCCAATGTCGATCTGGACGACATTCGATTTTTGATGATTTTTTTAATGTCGTCCAATGTCGTCCAATGTCGATCTGGACGACATTCGATTTTTGATGATTTTTTGAATGTCGTCCAATGTCGTCCAATGTCGATCTGGACGACATTCGATTTTTGATGATTTTTTGAATGTCGTCCAATGTCGTCCAATGTCGATCTGGACGACATTCGATTTTAGACGATTTTTTTAATGTCGTCCAATGTCGTCCAATGTCGATCTGGACGACATTCGATTTTAGACGATTTTTTTAATGTCGTCCAATGTCGTCCAATGTCGAGCTGGACGACATTCGATTTTAGATGATTTTTTGAATGTCGTCCAATGTCGTCCAATGTCGAGCTGGACGACATTCAATTTTTGATGATATTTGAATGTCGTCCAATGTCGTCCAATGTCGAGCTGGACGACATTCAATTTTTGATGATTTTTTGAATGTCGTCCAATGTCGTATGTCGAGCTGGACGACATTCGATTTTTTGAATGTCGTCCAATGTCGTATGTCGAGCTGGACGACATTCGATTTTTTGAATGTCGTCCAATGTCGTATGTCGAGCTGGACGACATTCGATTTTTTGAATGTCGTATGTCGTATGTCGTATGTTGAGCCAACTTCACACAGCTTAATAATATATGTTTATTTTGAAACTTGTTTTACACCACTATACGCCGCGATAGTATATGTCTCTTGAAGACACGCCCGTGCAACAATTTCCGGCGATATCAAACTGAATGACAACGTTATGTTCCCAAAAAGAGAAAAAAAATCACGTGATTTAACAACACACCTGTCACACCAACTGCACGTGAAAATCATGTGACTTCTGCCACGCGCGCACACTAATCAATACCATCCGGGCGCCGATTTCGTGATAAGAAAGAAACTAATTTGTTTTTGTAAACACAACTGACCAGGGCAAAAACAGATAGTGAGCTTCAAATCGTATTTCAAGTTAATTCTTATAATGAATAACAAATTTAATCACGATCATGTTGAATTATTAATGTCCATTGTTGCTATTAATGGTCGTCTGTTGGAAATATTCGTGATCAGTAGGCCTACATCGTAAGATTCGGGTGGTCAATAGTTACAAAGAAATTATAGATTCTGAATTCACGACCATGTATTAGTTCCATCGACTGTCTGCGATTGTTTTTATGAGAATTTATGATTTTATATTGTCGTCTGCAAATTTGTGTAATCAGCAGTTACGAAAGAAATTCTTTAAAAAATGAATTTTTGAAAGGGCATTAGTAAGAAAAACGTGACTAAGGTCAGACGAAGACCAAAAGTAACTATATGTAGTCACATCTTTACAAGTTTTAAACCTATACTACTATAAAATGACACTATCGTGGTATATTATAAATTTTCAGTGCGTAATTATAGATATTTAAGGCAGTAAAATGAACAGTAATTATCTTTATAATTATGGTATTCATTATCTCCGTGTCATTTTAAACCAGCTAAGTTCGCACTTAACATCATAATTAATGGAAACTCGGTGTTCAGATTATTTTAATATATTGATTAATATTATAAAAGTTTAAGCCCCTCAACACAAATTAATACTCTAGTGAATATATTACACGGTGAAAACATAGCAACAGAAAATAACATTGAATAGCTATGATGATTCTGGTGTTTATGGACGATGTATGAGGTAACGATGTTGATGGTATTAAAGTTCTTGATAATGGTAATAAGACTAAGTCTTTGGTAAAGGTAGTGCTGGTCGAGATAATGATGGGGTGGTGATAAAGAAGACGAAGTCTTTGGTAAAGGTAGTGCTGGTCGAGATAATGATGGGGTGGTGATAAAGAAGACGAAGTCTTTGGTAAAGGTAGTGATGATGATGTTGATGAAGCAAAATTTGGTAATGGTGGCCATGATATTGATGATGATGTTAGTGATGAAGATTTCGATGAAGAAGAAGTTGAAGATGATAATGTTGATGCAGTAGACAATAGTATTGGCGGTGGCCATGATATTGATGATGATGTTAGTGATGAAGATTCCGATTATGATGATGATGAAGAAGATTTTGAAGATGATAATGTTGATGCAGTAGACATTAGTATTGGCGGTGGCCATGATATTCATAATGATTGTAGTGATGATGGTGATGTTGTAATTATGGTAATAGTGTTGAAGAAGATATTGCTAAAACTGCTGATGATGATATTGACAATGATGGTGATGCTTATCGTATCGAAGAAGATGCTGACTTTGATGCGGAAGAAGACAATTTGACAGTTGATGTAAAGGATGATATAATACCACGTGTTATACTTAAACTGCACCTACGAAGGGAAGAAGTTCTAAACGCACAAAAAATAAACCTTTTTAATATACTGAACCATACATTTACATTTATAAATAATAAAACTGATTATTCACACTTTGCGAACATTTACAATATATCGTAAAAGCCAAGTACGTTTAATGATAAATGTATCAAGTCATTAATTGTACCAATGTTCTAGCGATGTCGTTAATCTCTTAAACATTTAAATTAACACTGACACTAAACATCTCATTATATCAAATAAATTTAAATTCCACTGATGTCATATATATTTTATATAGTAACGTTTTGCGACTGACCTGAGCTAGTCATTAAGATGATGTCATTGCTGTTAAGCTCTTTATTTATCATTTCAGACACCTGTTAAATTTTACCCCAACACCTTTGTTTCTCTGTCGTTTATAAGTACATGTACAGTAAAACCACAGATAAATCAGATATACTTTTTTCTCGGGTCCCTTATTTGTTTACGGAAATTGCTGAGTTGTTGCAGTGTGCACATAATAATCATACGGTCAAGTCACCAGCACCCCGACTCCCAAAATGACGTAAGTGCAGTCTACAATTTAAATAAATTAAAGTGAAAATTTAAAATGGTCGATTAAATGAAAGGAATTCATCTTAAACCGCCTCTGGTAATATTTGCGTGTTGACAACCCATCTTTAATGGCTATATGACAATAAAAATGTAGATACGTTAAATTAAAACAATAGTATACATGCCGATTTTCGAGTTAAATAAACTTTGACCGCAAATATATGTTTGACTAGAGGGCAACACCATGACACTTTACAAACATTATGTATCCTTTGTTTTTAATGTAACACGTACACAAGTTGTACGCAGGGCGATTTAAGGGCCTAATGAATTGCTTCTATGCTGAATGGTTAGAGACAAGGACTTTAAGCCTCCATATCGCAATGGTTAACGCGCTTGCCGTCTAATCGGCACTCATATGCCTGCCATATTTCACCGAAAGCTGACTGGCAAAAAAGGCTATACTCGACATTTAAGTTACTTACTGGCTAGGGTTCGGAATTCCACATGTGTAGCAATAATTGTGCGTGTGGAAGCTATACCGTGCAGACTATCGAATGTCTAAGGTTGTAATCGGGTGAACACCGGGGATTGGATCAACCCCAACCCCCTCCCTATAAATGGAAAGTACTACACCGCCATGTTATAAGTACGTAGGATTCGACGTGATCATGGCCTTTTTGCATGAATGTTACTACAAGGTTCTTGTGTTGAATATATAAATGTCCGTGAACAAATCGTGCAATATCTGTCCTTTAGAGTTGTGTTTGTATTACACATCGAGTGCCTTCCAGAAACGGATATAAAACACCCGGTGTTATAAATATAGACCATATGTCAGCTGTAAAATAATGCCAATTAATGGTCGAGGATCAGGCCAAGTCCTCCGTACTATATTCTTCGTGAGACTTCGGCCTAAGTCTTCCGAAAAAGAATATGCAATTGTATTTCAACGTCTACCTTAACTTTACCCAGACAGTTCAACTTTATCGCATTGTGATAGTCGATACCTCTCTGTATGATTCGCTTTATAGACATTAGACAAAGTTAGTATTATAAATATTTTATTTTAAAACCACATTAAAGTCATCGAAGCTGTTGAATTCCAGACTTGTTTGAGAGCAGTGGAAACCGTTATTACCTTATATGTACATCGTATAGCATAGGTTCAATCAACCACGTGACCTTGAAATAATAGAGGTCAGTACATTACTACTAGTTTAATGTCGGGGGATGATTTTTCTGTTGGCGGCGTCGGAGGATTCCAAGTTAGTTCCGTCTTGAACGTTTCTTCTACAATGCCTTGCAATTTTAATAAAATTTCTCACTTTTACAGACCAAGTAGACGAGAGTCTCTAGTTTTTGTGAAAACTATCTATTTTAGTAATTTTGGAAGCTATTTAAGCAACACAACATATTCATAGCTATGACGAAAATACAATTATGATATTTAAGACGCTGAGTGTCCTGAAATATTGAAATTTTGAAATTCGAAACAAGTAGAATCGATTGAACAAACATCCATTTCCCAATAAACATCAAGTTAAACCACTGAGTGAGTCTCAGACAGCGTGTTTGTCTTTAAACACAACTTTAATTCAATAGACGTTAACGATCATTAATCAATCTGTTAGAAATCTTAAATTTCAAGGATACCGCTTGCAAGGTCACATGGCGTGTAACCTATACATTAGTAGGCATAGACGTTTATTTCGAGAGTGTTGCTTTAATAAAAAGTAGCAAAACTCGATAAAATCATATTGCAATGTACATACATGTATAGTATCACGAACTGGACACCCCATTGATAGTGAAACATACATGCACTACGCACCTGGGACATTAAAGGTTCAAAACTCGATACCACCATCAACCTATGGAATATCTTAAACATTGCCATTAAACAAGTAATTGACAAATGTTTGAATGATGAATGTGGAATGAAACATTATGGAACCTCATCTTTTTTCGCAAGTACGAGTGTTCTGGAAGTTTCGGGACAATTGTCGTAATATTTTTATTTCTTGATAGTTTCCAATGAAATTTCTATATTTTCTATATGTCGTATATGTCAAACTATTCATATCATTATGTTAGGTTATTGTTTGACCTGGTGGACCTCCCCCAGTATTACTTAGCAGTAAGCATCTTACATCGATTGTATGGACTTTCGTTGAAATTTCGCAACCTCTACTGACGATATAATTCTGAATCACGTTAATAGTATCGATTGTCCGGACTCTTAGAATATTTGCAGCGGGTTTGAAATGTTTCATTATTTTGGTGGTCATCTACAGTTCAGCGCCTTAAATACCATTGGTGCCTCCAATAATATAAAGCCATGTTTGAGATATCACCATGCTGCTATGTCATTGGTCAGTTGCAAGGCAGCACTCAGTTTCAACCAATCAGAGACGTGTAAATCCTGATACTGATTCCTTAACTCAGAGATTTATCGTCTCAGACTAAGTTATGAAAAAGCCAATAACAAAACCTGTAAACATCCATCTTTTTTCACGAGAGAAAAAACTTCTTTTTTATTTGCTAAACAGACTTCAATCTGAATTTATGGGTAACTTTATTTTAAACGTTCTCTAGGGGGTTGTTGAATAATTCCAGACTTGTGATAAAACACACACTTAAATTGTTAATTTTAAATTTGCGGTCAGGACAGGTTTTTTAGAGAAGATTTTCTGAGAAAAGGAAAGAATTTGACGTTAAGTAGACGAGATATGTTGCCAATGTTCCGAAATTGTTTATCTTCCTATGAAGTCGTATAATGGAATGTTTTGTTATGTTAATGTGGACACTCACGTGAAACTAGACCATCTACAAGGCTCGAGTCATCAACACAGGGGTCCTCATAGACTATCAGCCCTCTCATTCACGAATAAATACATTTATGATTAGGGTATGACAGACGGATCCAAATGTTCACGTACTGAACACGACCAGGGAATATTGATCGATTCATTTGTCTATGTACAATCAGGCCATACTAAAGAAAGGGTCAGTTCACCCCCACCCCCGATCTACTGAAAAGACCGCCTCAAAATTGACTTTTATATCCATTTTCACGTTTCTCTGACTTCAACTTCAATATAGGTCGATTGTGAAACAAGTTTTTCCAACTCATATCAATCAATCTCGGCACCCCATTCCTGATGTTATCCATTGCCACGAGGTTATGAGAGAAGAGAAGCCAGTTTCGGTTTTATGCCGAGCGTCTAGCTATGGAAATAGTGGTACCATTTTCATTTCGTCTTCGGTATGACGCGTTCTGGGATCAAACCCGGGACATCTCGTGCTACCACTAGGCTATCGAGGAGGCGTTACACTTAATACTAGTGTATGTGCTTAGTAGAGAGTTATGTCAAAACATCACATTCTTATAGTGTGTGGGGTTTTTTTGTTATTAACATTTTTGCAATTCTATGTTGCAAAGAGCCACTAAAACTTCACTTAAAGTTACATTGTATTTTATCGTTTCTATTTCATTATACAAGTTCTGTGACAGTTTCATACATTTGTGTTCAATACATCGCGGCTTCTGCTTTAAGACAACACAAACATTTAATAATTGTGTTGCGAAGAGACGTATCTTAACTTGTATCAAGAGAGATGACATCTTTGTCAGCCAATACTCGTATGAAGAATATAAAGTAGTTTCCGATACTCTATCATTAAAAGACGACTTTTTCACTTTGATTTTGTACTAATAAAACAACGGGAGATTTCGAAAATACACTTAATAAAGTCCCATATAGAGATGACTGCGTGTAATTAAAGCCCACTAATCTAGCCTCTTAGGTTGATTTAAAGCCTCCAAGTTTTTTCTAGGACCAGTCCTTTTTAATACAAATCAATATATTTTAATTAACGGAAGAAAGTGGACGGATTTACGGTACTGATTAAACATAACAATTTAATTGCAAACAGAAATATTTTATTGTTGTGTGTTTATGGGGGCAAATAAACGTTCCTAGGAGAATTGGTCGCCGTTCATTATATCTTAATTCTTGACCTGTAAGTCTACTGTGGATGGAGAGGATGACTGAATCATATTCTAAGAATCCGAGTAATTATGAAGCCGGAAACGAAATGATAGTAGTAAAAGAATAACACAGCAGACTAAGTTAAAACACGTTTGAAACAGAAAATCGGCGATAAAATGAAATACTATAGAATAAGTATATTTTCTCTGAAATAGTTTAGGCTTATAATTTAACGATTTTGTATTGTAAATAACAACAGCTACATCATTAAATCAGCCGACGTTGGTTCCCTATATTGCTATCCCAATATCTCAGCTTCAATGGACGCAAGATTTAAACAGTCATAAAAGTTCAAATATCATCCAGTTATAAAGGTTGCGTAGTTGGTAGTGGTACCATAGACCGTGAGACTTAGCATGGGGAGATTTGTGTTCGAGTCCCGAATCTGGCAAGCAACAGTAATACTCACTACAGGGCCGAAAGTTAGGTCAAATGACTGCTCCATGTGGTTTGAATAAAAGCTGTTAAATAAACGGGGACCCCCTTCAGACAAAAATATATAATTATTGATGAGGGTAGAAATAATAGGGACCGTGGCCAATTATAGAAGCGTGTCAGTGTAAAATCAAAGCACTGTCATACATGTAGATTCTGGCTCACAAAGGACAATCCCGTAGCTTCACTTTAATGTCTAGTTAATGGTGCCAAGCTATATATATTTCACTTTCGGCTCTACTAAGATTAAGTTACATTAATTTGCACCTGAAAGCCGCTATTTTATTGTATCAGAGAGCATAGTATAGTCAATAATTTCGAAGTTAAATCATTCGGTATCATTTAAAGTACAATTATATAAATTACAAACAGCTTAAACGGTTTTAACTGCAGGATTTAGAAAATACCCAAGCTAAAAGTGGAATGTAATTGCCGAGACAAATATTTAGTCTTTAGATTCCAGCAAATGCTTCGATAAAGGTCGATAATGAATATGTATACATTAGATGGTGGTTAGGGATTCATAGTTCTAGCCTCGTTCTGGAAATTTATACAAGCAATTTGGATGATGATTTCGATTGTTTGACATAGATATATTCCCCAAGGAATTAAACTTCAGCAGTGAAAGGTCAATTCGCAAGTCCATTAAATGGACATAATCCATAACTCTTTCATTGGTTATCTTTTTTATGTTAGGGGAAATATAAAAATTTCGAACATTAACCGATATGATATCGTTAAAACTGTTGATTTCTAGTGCCCAGATATTCATAAAACATTTCAAGCGGATGATAACCACGCTTGGTGAAAATTAAATCTGAGGCAAAAACGGGCGAAGTACGAGTCATCAACTCGCGTAGATTAAAATTATATTGCAAGTGTGGCGAAGATTTTTGGTCAAATATTCAGATACATGCTGCTGATGCGTCGTTGTAAAACGAAGACATTCAAATATAAATCTAGAATATATTCAATTAATTTAGCCGCTCCATTAAAGTCAAAGCTGTTAATTGTGTAAAAACTATTACATAAATCGTGCATATTGGTATAATTTCTAGCTCCGATGTTCTTGGTTCTAGGTAGTTTTTCTTTGGTAGAAAGACTCTTTAATGATTTCGTGATTTACTGTAGGCCTATGCGAAAGTAGGCTAATTTCTGGTTTTTCCAACAGCTATTTTGAATACTAGTAAATACTATGTTCTCGTGTATCTTAAAGGCAAGTTAACATTCTAACTTATATTAAATTTTGCTTTAAATATTCCACGTGGCATTTCAGATAACGTTATAGCTGTGACGAGTGGATTATTCATTTTAAAGAGTGCCTAACGCCCTCGGGACAAGACATTTTCAAAATGGATTTCTATCATTTATCAGATATTTATTCGATTTTATACTATAAAGCTTCATAATACATGTCCATACAAAAAACAGCACTAATATGTTGCATTTATGTTTTATATGATATTGGCAAAATGATAGATGTTGTATGTGAAAGTCATTATTCCAATTATTATTTCAATAGATAAATGTACGTAAGCATGAAATTTACGACATAATGGTCGTTTAGCATTTGTAAGAATGCCGACCCCATTGTCTTACATATTTCTATCGAGCAAAATTCTTGCAAAGATTACATTAAATAGTCATTATTTCGCACCAAGGAACAATAGGTGAACCAACCATTCCAGATTTACTGTAAAATCACATATTTTCGTGGGTATTAAATTTCGTGATTTGATTAAAATTGCATTTTCGTGAGGTCGTTAATTCGTGGATTATTAAACATAAAAGGGTAAACATATGTTCTGTATCTAGGAAGTCCATTAATCGTATGTAATATATTTCGTGGTCGAGTTTAACAACGAAACCAGCAAAAAAACCGACCCTCGAAAAATAATGATTTTACACTACTCGGTTCCAACTTACTGACATGTGTATAAAGATTGTAGATGAATGTACAATGTATATACATGACAGTAAACTATCAACACCATTCTATTGTCGACTGGTTTCAATTAAAAAGAAACACTGACACGAAGTAGCGTATAAAACTTGGAACCATTCGGTATACCATCGGTAAAAACATTTGTAAAATGCACAATAAAGTCAGTCTCGTATGATAGCTTGTTTCGCATACCTCTCTAAGACACACTAACTAAAGTAATAAAAGTCTGCGATTAATTACTCATCCTTGCTTACAAATAATTTCTCAACTTCTACATTTTGTAAAAAAATATCAGTGAATAACATAGCAGTACTTGCTTGCCAAGGTGATCGCATATTATGTAATAATTAAGAGTTAACAAGATACAGACATGACAGTCAGTGATAGCAAATTGAACTACAGAGCATGTTCTGTACATCCAACATGAAACCAAATGCACATTTCAAACGTGTCATATAATATATTGTAATCATGTTTGCAGGGCATTTTATCACTGGGTAGCCTAAGTGAGTTATTAAATCTACGATAAACAGAATAATGTGGGATCAGAATAATGCACATCCGCTACATAAGTTTTATCCGTAGTATTTAAAAAGTGCCACATAGCAATTCCGTGGCATGCTGTAGCAATTTGTATCTAATTTGTGACTTGCATCAGCGTGCAGTGCTTGCACACTTAACGTGTAGCACAAGCATCACGCATACGCACAATACAGAGTGATAGAGTGATTAAGACCATTTAATTCAATTATGATGGACCATGCAGTGGTTATAACAGGCCCTTAATTAAGAGGGGATAGGCCCAAACATACGCCACCCCTTCTAGCAACTGATACACCTTTGTTTTAAGATACATGTACCTGTATAATAGAGAGACCATCAATTAATCCTAATTTCAATGAAAGGCTACAGCTGCTAACTGAAGAATAATCAGCCTAGCCGTGAAATGAACTATTAAATGAAACGTAAGATAAACCATTGTACTGCGGTAGTTTAACAATGAATTAGAAGGAAGTTTTAACGTTTTCTCTCACTGACCTTTCAGTATATATGTTAAATGTTCATATCAAGCGAACAGAAGTTTGATATTAAAATAGTTTATCCAGTTGTTGACTATAAATCAACTCGTTTTTTGATTAATTAATGAAAGATAGTGCGCGTGATATGACCATTTATTTAATCATGACAAGTGTCAAAACAAGTTAAAACAATTTTAACACATTCACCTTCGCTAAACGAGAAACAAAGCCTGAAAATTAAAACAAAAGAGGTTTTTCCCTTCACTAGAAGTTGATGGGTTTTGGGAGTTTTTTTTCTTTTTTGTATGAAAAGTTTGACGAACGAGAAAATCTTGACTTTGAACTTTAAAAACGAAAATTTAACTAATTAACGTATCAACAAATTAAGAGACAGGAAATTGGTTGTCATAGTGATGGATTGTGTGGGATTTTAAATGTTGATTTTTTTTAAATCCCTTTTACGAACATTTTCAATTAGCCATAGAGTAGCAACTGGCCTTATACGAAATTTCCTTCGCTTTGAAATTAGCTCAATGCTGGCTGAGAGAAGATTTTAAATTTTTATAATGACCGAAAAGAGATTTGTATTAAAACATTCTCTAATAACGCCGCTCGTAATAATTATAAAATACAGCAGACAACAAAACTTCACGCGGAATCTCTCATTTTCTCCGAGGTGTTCCGAAAACATTTCCGTTCCTGATGACATGTACGTACATTTGCACCTAGGAGATAATTATGTAGTGCGTAAAAATACCCAATACATAAAATATATTAACTCCCACTCGAAAAAGTATTCATTGCCTTTTTACACAAAGTCGTATTTTTCTGATATAACCAGTAGTTTATGTTTTATACATGAATAAGCATTATTAGTATAGTGGAATTGTTTTGTGTCTAAAAACTATAGGAGTTCACGCAAATTGCCTCCTCACTGACGTAGAAAGAAATTATTCGAATTTTGAACGTGTTTTACTCGATGTGAAATAAGGTTTTCAGATGGCGTACTGCCTTCTGAAAATGCAATATGTTTCCTTCCACATGTGCTGCCTCTATCAGATCTACTTTAGTTTGTCAAGTTGGAATTTTGGCATCAAGTCAAAATTTCAGGGGAAAAAATGACTGAGTTTTGGTGTTTTGTCCATGTATATGTAGCGAAAGTCACTTTGATTAAAAGTTGAAGTTATAGCTTGAAATTCTGCGATGTTTTGCTTCATCATCCGACAGCGAGAGATTCCTGGATATTGTGGAGGTATAGAAAATGAAAGTTATTTGCCATACATATCACACGCCAGGTAGATTCTCTGCTAGGAGACAAAAACATGTAGCAAAAATAATTATCATGAATTTTCAAAACACACGTGCGTTTATGCGTGTCCCCCATAACGCAAATCACTTAATAGTTATGGTTGAATTTATTGAAGTAATCGAGGCGTACGCCACTGAGCTTTTTACAAATTGCGTCGAAGTTTTCGTAATGGATTTTTGTGACAAAAATATACATAGTTGGTAAAATTCTTTATTGCAATGAATATTTTGAATAACGAGTGGTGTCAAAAATTTGACGTTTTTTGACAAAAACAGTGCATAGTGATTTATTGTCCGAGCTTTACAATATATATTGACATGTTAACGACGGCGCATATGTAATGTCATATGGAAATATAGAAAGATTGTCACGTTTGATGGCAGTCGTAGAGGTAAACTCGACACAATAACGAACGTAAAACAATGACCGACACAACTACATTTAGTGTTGGTCAAACAGACCATATAAGACAACAATAGATCGTCACTGTTGACCATGAATAGCATTTTACATTTTCAAGTAAAATATTGCCAATCATTGAAGAATCGGTGTCGGCCTGCAAATAATTTGTTTTTCGATATGCGTGATGACATGTTGCAAAATGACATGATGCCAAAATACACTAGAAATATGTGTTGCCGCTATTGTTGTTGTTGCCGCTTAAAATCTTAATAGCAAAACTGACATTGTCGTAGTTAGACCTTTACCTGTTGCAAGGTCACTCACTGCCTTTATATTCCAATCGCATTAACGATATTAAAGATGATTTTATAATTAATTAAAAGTATTTTGTTGCTGTTAGAATTATGAAACACGAACCCCAGGTACAATACTAAACTGAAAATTAAACCAATACACTGTTTCAATGAGTTTTAAGTGTGGTCGTTTATTCATACTGCGACCAATTAACCTTATAGCACACGACTGTGTCAAAAACTAGCAGGATTCTGCTACCCAACATGTCCGTTGAGTTATTAAAATATATCAGTGAGTATACCTTGAGCACTTATTGACTGAATCAGCTTGCACAGCCGTTCGCCACGTGCATAGCATACATTGTCATATTGTTTGATGTTTATTGATCAAAAACTGAACTTAACTACATACTTTCTGAAGAGTTCGCCATTAAAATGATCTTAGTACTGTTCTTTCATCAAAGCCGTAAAAATTCTGTTGAGTTTTCAAAGACAGAAATAATCAAAACGGAGCGCCACTTGAAAACGTTATTATCCGCAACTATGCGTTTGGAGACGTCTTTGAATTTATTCACATGTGTTTTCAATGTAGCTGAAGATTTTGCTGTTTTGACAATCAACAATTTTGGCTTCACCGGAGAATGCTGAGTGTTTTTGTGATGATGGAACTCTACTGTTTTTATTGTCTTTCGCATTCAATTGTTAAGGAAATCACTAGCTTCAACATCTGCATTCTGATTTAAAACACCATCTTATGAAACCGTGCTTACAGCACTTACGATAGTAATTAATCGACAGAGTAAATCTCAAACACATTCTTAGTAATGATTTGTACTAAGAATATTGTAGATACACAAAATTTGATAGATCTTATATTCTAAGTGCTTAAATGATACTTTAAACCTCCCATCTGAAAGAAGTGAATACAGAGTAATTTTGTCAAAGAATGCTCGAGGCATGTAATAAACTTACCGTACACATGGGAATGCTTTCTTTAAGATGCATTACAAAGTATTTTCACATCAATATATTAATTTTGAACAAATATATTGTCATTAAAGAAAAGATATTTTCAAGCCGAGACCATTAATCTGAACAGGTATGACATTCCGAATAGACAAAGATATGTATAAAAATATGTTTCAAAATACGTCAAACAACCTAAGAAATGCCAAGATGTGGAGAAGGTGATTTTGAAATCATATGGAATGAATCATTATTTAACAAAGGTATATTTGAATGGAAAGTCACTGCTGTTGGAAGTTGTAAAATACTCGACAATCACGAAGTTTTGTCAGTAAAATTCCTCATTAACTCAGTTACTTAAAACCCACTTAACCAACTTAAGTCTTTGTCCAAATGCCGATAATTAATAGAGGCCACGACGAGGACCACTTGTAAGATATTCATTTGGGAATTTCAAAGCTCTCCTCTATTGCATTTATTAGATTTTAACTAGCCGTCTACATAGAAACTTCTTTTATCTAAATGTGCTAATTAAATAGTCATTTTTCATACTATTGACATTAAAATAATGAAGATTAAGAACAGAACTGAAAAGATCATTTACATGTACATTTGAACATCGTTAAGTCGTTATCATATTTTAACACATGAACTAAATGAAGTAATTATTAGACGCGGGAATGTGTGTTGTAAGTGATCTTACTTCTAAGAAGTTGATCTATTTTTTTTACATTTTATTTGAATTAATTCTAACAACATTTCCTTGAATATTATCTGTTTTTTGTAAC
Source organism: Spisula solida (assembly GCA_947247005.1). NCBI lineage: Eukaryota > Metazoa > Mollusca > Bivalvia > Venerida > Mactridae > Spisula > Spisula solida. The sequence goes on from OX365948.1 coordinate 23,084,347, forward strand.
CTTCACACGCTAAATATTTTATGTCTTGCAGTTACTAATAAGTTAGGTAATCCTAAATGCTATGTTGTCTGGCCATATGTCACCAAGCTATAAATAAATAAACAACTATTGCATTGAAAAAAGTGCTGATACGGAAATGAAACATATTCTATTTCACAATCAAGAAGTTTCAAGTTGTCCAATAAACAGCAGCATATCCGTTAACTTAGCCAAAGTAATGTCGGAGTGAGTTCACGTTACCATAGTCAAGTCAGAGACAATAGATAATATTTAGTCTCTGGTAAAATCGAGACTGAGTTGACTGCATTACCAGACCTTTACCCTGGTAAAATCGAGACTGAGTTGACTGCATTACCAGACCTTTACCCTGGTAAAATCGAGACTGAGTTGACTCCATTACCAGACCTTTACCCTGGTAAAATCGAGACTGAGTTGACTCCATGGTCAGGACTTTACCATGGTCAAGTCGATGCTGAGTTGACTCCATTATCAGAACTTTACCATGGTCAAGTCGATGCTGAGTTGACTCCATTATCGGAACTTTTCCATGGCCAAGTCGATGCTGAGTTGACTCCATTATCAGAACTTTACCATGGTCAAGTCCATGCTGGGTTGACTCCATTATCAGAACTTTTCCATGGTCAAGTCGAGGCCGAGTTGACTCCAATATCAGAACTTTACCATGGTCAAGTCGATTCTGATTTCATTACAGAACTTTACAGCATGGTGTGTTCAAGGTAAACGTCTAATCTAGGTAGAAGATATATACATTGTAGTTTGGATTCATAATTTTAAGTTAATGTCATTGTTTGGCTTCTTTTCATGGTCATGTCATTATGAATTATTATGTATCATGAACACCTGTCACCTTGCTTTTAGAGTATGAGCATGTTCATGATATTTACCTATAATAAGGATGTATTAACTTGAGAAACTGTCTTTCAATGCATACAAGTATCATATCTCTAAATACAGTAAATCTCCAATAAAATGACCACCTCAACAAAAGGGCCATTGGCCCTAAAGCGCTCACCTGATGACTAGCAGTTTAGGCAGAATCAGTATTTGTTATGACATGACCTAAATATTTGATGTAGATTTTACAAATACACACTTTGTGACCAGGTTTTATAAAGATGAGGTAAAAAATATGACCACTAGAGTATAAACAAGGTTTTTCTTCGATGTGGCCTGGTGACCTAGTTTCTCTATATCCCACATGACTTAGATTTCATAGAGACAAATATTGTGACCAAGATACATAAATAAATTAAATATAAAGCATCACCTCAAGAGTGTTAATAAGGTTTGTATTCAATGTGACCTGGTGACCTAGTTTTTAACACCAGGTGACCCAGTTGCGAACATGACCTAGATTTTATAGAGATACACAGTGTGACCAAGTTTCATTAAGATTATATCATAAATGTGATCTCTAGAGTGTTAACAAGGTTTTTCTTTGATGTGACCTAGTGACCTAGTTTTTGACCCCAGATGATCCAGTTACGAACTTTACCTAGATTTCATAGAGACAAACATTGTGAGGAAGTTTCATAAAGATTAAGTGAAAACTGTGACTTCTAGAGTGCTAACAGTCCAATTGTTCACGACGTACGATGCACGCCGGACGCTGGACATAGGGTGATCACAATAGCTCACCTTGAGCACTTTGTACTCAGGTGAGCTAAAAATATAACCAACCCATAATTAAGAAGACATTTTAAAGTTCAATATAAACTTTTTCAACCTCAATATTTAGACTATTTTAACAATAAGACCAGTTTTCAAGGGACCTATCAATGGTCATGTTACTGAGGTTTTACTGTACTGTCTAGTTCAACCCATTTTGGTTCTGAATATGTGAGTAGGTCTGAATATACAACAATTTGATGAAAAAATGTTTTTGTTCAGGTGGTCGGAATTTTAAGGTCATCATTATACTGCTCTTAACCGACCAGCCAAATTGTCAAATATGTACAAGTTCCAATTGTGAAAGCTCTGCCATGACCGTTTGTTTCTGGTAAATATACAATGTATATCAGAATGGTACTGGTTCTACAAGTAAATTTCTAGGTTATGCATATTTTTGTACTTTAAACTGTGGACTAATCCGATTAGAGGTATACTAAATAAGCATGTTGATTTTTACAGTGGTGATAGATACCCAGCATGAAAGCATGCCTCCCCTTTTCAGAAGACGAGTCCGTGTTTGGATTACCAAAGTTAACAATATACCTATGTAAGTAAATTTCTAGGTTATGCATATTGTTGTACTTTAAACTGTGGACTAATCCGATTAGAGGTATACTAAATAAGCACGTTGATTTTTACAGTGGTGATAGATACCCAACATGAAAGTATGCCTCCCCTTTTCAGAAGACGAGTCCGTGTTTAGATTTCCAAAGTTAAAAAAACACCTATAGTAATTGTATACTATAGTCCAGTCAGGATAAAAATCCAGTGACGCAGCGGTCGAGTCCACTATAACGGTGTAAAACCAATTATAAAGGCTTATACTGTACAAACAACTATAATGTCAATGCTAAACTAACATACTAAACTTTGCTCTACCTGTCTAGACAATGGTTGTGATTTTTTGAGACACATAAACTGCAACGTCACTGTCACAATATCCTAACTGGACTATATATTACAGTTTGTTTATTCAGATCTGTCACTTGTATACAAAAATTGCACTATCATTACATTGTATTTTTATTGTTTTAAACATTTTAATTGGGGAAAAAGGCTGTGATACCCAATATATACCTCATTCAATAAGCTGCATACTAATACGCATGTATTTAAAATAATACATTAATAAGATAAATTGCAATGTTTATTTACACAATGTTATGTAAATAAGTGCCCGACCTGAATAATTGAGTTATACATGAAAATGGTGGATATTCTAAGTATTACTAATAATCAGCTGTTACTTTAATACTTATAAGCAGCTGTTAAAACAGGCAAGTGTATATGTGTGTGATTATACTCATCACAGAAAAAATGCAGCGATCATTTGTACTAGCATATTTTATTGACAAAGGCAAGTGGTAAAGCTAATGTCAAAGTTAGCTCTTTAGGACAGGTGGTTGCTTACTGTTAATCACTTAATTTTTTAGGAACTTTTATTTTGCAATTTTCCGAAAATTTCAAGATTTTTTTGTTTGCGAGAATTTTGAATTTGCATCATTGACAATGTCCAATTCCCATTTTTCTATTGCAGATTTTCGCAAGAATAATGATTTCCTGTGTCAACATCATCGCGAATATATGCACAAAAAAAACTCTTCCAAAAAGTGATTTACAGTACAAATTGAGTGAATTCTGTGAATGAATTGTACAAGCCTGTTATGTGTCCTGGCATCACCTGAGTTAGTGCACAGATTGTTTGTGTGCAATACTGTCAAACCTCTTAGTAAAGACCACCATTGGGGACATCGAAAGTGGTCTTTATTGACAGGTGGTCTCTCTTAAAAGTTCAAATATCATTGAAAATTGTCTGACTGTTGATAGAATATTTGGTCTTTGCAGAGAGGTTTTGAAACGATGGCTTTTGTTTGCAGGTGTTTTTAACACAGGCTTGACTGTCAAACTATGACAATCAATGAATGTAATATAGCTATGGTATATGTCACTCTATCTGTTACAATACACCTCGTGCCTCAATGAATGTGATGTAGCTATGGTATATGTTACTCTATCTGTTACAATACACCTCATGCCTCAATGAATGTGATGTAGCTATAGTATATGTCACTCTACCTGTTACAATACACCTCGTGCCTCAATGAATGTGATGTAGCTATAGTATATGTCACTCTATCTGTTACAATACACCTCATGCCTCAATGAATGTGATGTAGCTATAGTATATGTCACTCTATCTCTTACAATACACCTCATGCCTCAATGAATGTGATGTAGCTATAGTATATGTCACTCTACCTGTTACAATGCATGTTATGCCTCAATGAATGTGATGTAGCTATTGTATATGTCACTCTATCTGTTACAATGCAAGTGATGTCTCAATGAATGTGATGTAGCTATAGTATATGTCACTCTATCTGTTACAATACACCTTGTGTCTGAATGAATGGGATGTAGCTATAGTATATGTCACTCTATATGTTACAATACACCTCATGCCTCAATGAATGGGATGTAGCTATAGTATATGTCACTCTATCTGTTACAATACACAATTTGCCTCAATGAATGTGGTGTAGCTATGGTATATTTCACTCTATCTGTTACAATGCATGTTATGCCTCAATGAATGTAATGTAGCTATTGTATATGTCACTCTATCTGTTACAATATACCTCGTGCCTCAATGAGTGTGATGTAGCTATGGTATATGTCACTCTATCTGTTACAATACACCTCGTGCCTCAATGAAAGTGGTGTAGCTATAGTATATGTCACTCTACCTGTTACAATACACCTCATGTCTCAATGAATATGATGTAGCTATAGTATATGTCACTCTATCTGTTACAATACACGTTGTGCCTCAATGAATGTGGTGTAGCTATAGTATATGTCACTCTATAGGTTATAATACACCTCGTGCCTAAATGAATGTGATGTAGCTATGGTTTATGTCACTCTGTCTGTTACAACGCACCTCATGCCTAATGAATGTGATGTAGCTATTGTATATGTCACTCTATCTGTTACAATGCAAGTGATGTCTCAATGAATGTGATGTAGCTATGGTATATGTCACTCTATCTGTTACAATGCAAGTGATGTCTCAATGAATGTGATGTAGCTATGGTATATGTCACTCTATCTGTTACAATGCAAGTGATGTCTCAATGAATGTGATGTAGATATGGTATATGTCACTCTATCTGTTACAATGCAAGTGATGTCTCAATGAATGTGATGTAGCTATGGTATATGTCACTATCTGTTACAATGCAAGTGATGTCTCAATGAATGTGATGTAGCTATGGTATTTGTCACTCTATCTGTTACAATGCAAGTGATGTCTCAATGAATGTGATGTAGCTATGGTATATGTCACTCTATCTGTTACAATGCAAGTGATGTCTCAATGAATGTGATGTAGCTATGGTATATGTCACTCTATCTGTTACAATGCAAGTGATGTCTCAATGAATGTGATGTAGCTATGGTATATGTCACTCTATCTGTTACAATGCAAGTGATGCCTCAATGAATGTAATGTAGCTATTGTATATGTCACTCTATCTGTTACAATACACCTTGTGCCTCAATGAATGTGATGAAGCTATGGTATATGTAACTCTATCTGTTACAATACACCTCATGTCTCAATGAATGTGAAGTAGCTATGGTATATGTCAGTCAATCTGGTCAATGAATGTGATGAAGCTATGGTATATGTCAATCTATCTGTTACAATGCAAGTGATGCCTCAATGAAAGCTTTCTAGTATGTTACAATGGGAGTTCATGGCATAATTAAGTCCTTGCAACTTCTGTTGTAACACCCTATAGAGCTGTCATTGGTACATAGATCCTGTTGTAACACCCTATAGAGCTGTCATTGGTACATAGCTCATGTTGTAACACCCTATAGAGCTGTCATTGGTACATAGCTTATGTTGTAACACCCTATAGAGCTGTTGTTGAGACATAGCTCATGTTGTAACATCCTATAGAGCTGTTGTTGAGACATAGCTCATGTTGTAACACCCTATAGAGCTGTTGTTGAGACATAGCTCATGTTGTAACACCCTATAGAGCTGTCATTGGTACATAGCTCATGTTGTAACACCCTATAGAGCTGTTGTTGAGACATAGCTCATGTTGTAACACCCTATAGAGCTGTCATTGGTACATAGCTCATGTTGTAACATCCTATAGAGCTGTTGTGGAGACATAGCTCATGTTGTAACATCCTATAGAGCTGTTGTGGAGACATACCTCATGGTGTAACACCCTATAGAGCTGTCATTGGTACATACCTCATGGTGTAACACCCTATAGAGCTGCTGTTGAGACATAGCTTATGTTGTAACACCCTATAGAGCTGTTGTTGAGACATAGCTCATGTTGTAACATCCTATAGAGATGTTGTTGAGACATACCTCATGGTGTAACACCCTATAGAGCTGTCATTGGTACATAGCTCATGTTGTAACACCCTATAGAGCTGTCATTGGTACATAGCTCATGTTGTAACACCCTATAGAGCTGTCATTGGTACATAGCTCATGTTGTAACACCCTATAGAGCTGTCATTGGTACATAGCTCATGTTGTAACACCCTATAGAGCTGCTATTGGTACATAGCTCATGTTGTAACACCCTATAGAGCTGTCATTGGTACATAGCTCATGGTGTAACACCCTATAGAGCTGTCATTGGTACATAGCTCATGTTGTAACACCCTATAGAGCTGTCATTGGTACATAGCTCATGGTGTAACACCCTATAGAGCTGTCATTGGTACATACCTCATGGTGTAACACCCTATAGAGCTGTCATTGGTACATACCTCATGGTGTAACACCCTATAGAGCTGTCATTGGTACATAGCTCATGTTGTAACACCCTATAGAGCTGTTGTTGAGACATAGCTCATGGTGTAACACCCTATAGAGCTGTCATTGGTACATAGCTCATGTTGTAACACCCTATAGAGCTGTCATTGGTACATAGCTCATGTTGTAACACCCTATAGAGCTGTTGTTGAGACATAGCTCATGTTGTAACATCCTATAGAGCTGTTGTTGAGACATAGCTTATGTTGTAACATCCTATAGAGCTGTTGTTGAGACATAGCTCATGTTGTAACATCCTAAAGAGATGTTGTTGAGACATACCTTATGTTGTAACACCCTATAGAGCTGTAGTTGAGACATAGCTTATGTTGTAACACCCTATAGAGCTGTAGTTGAGACATAGCTTATGTTGTAACACCCTATAGAGCTGTTGTGGAGACATAGCTCATGTTGTAACACCCTATAGAGCTGTAGTTGAGACATAGCTTATGTTGTAACACCCTATAGAGCTGTAGTTGAGACATAGCTTATGTTGTAACACCCTATAGAGATGTTGTTGAGACATACCTCATGTTGTAACCAAGTTTTCTCTGTGTATATTGTAAAGTTGTGAGCTGTTGTCTGAGAGTGTACTTGATTACCTGGGATGTTAAACATGGGTTCAGGCCACCGACTTCTTATATTCTATACTCATACAGACACATTCAGTTGTAAACTTGTCATTAAAAATGTTACTCAGACAGCAAAAATATTATTGCCGATATTCAAACATGCCTTGAGAATATGATTTAACTGTTAGAGACGGCACAACTCCGACATGGTGTACTAATATACGGTATATACCTGGTATAAAAACTTTCACCTTCCAAACATGGTAATTATAGCCTTATTTTTTTATAATGCCAAAGTCTTAATATGGCAAATTATGTACAGTCTGCAGCCTAAAGACATGGGGTATCAAGTAATATGAATGGAATACAGGCTTTTACGAGTATTCGGTACCACAGCAATGTTTTATCACAGTTTTATGACACAAACGGCTCACTGAAATTATTGCAAATCAAACTTTTTTCTTTTCTCGTCATATTGCAAGTTATTGATCCCAAGAAATGAAATTATTCATCTGCACTATGTGACAGTTAATGTATTTCTTCATCGTGAGTATAAAACTCCCGCAACAGCTGCATAACAACTTTTATATTTCTAAACAATTGCTTGCGATAAAATCTGAATTTTAATGACGTGGCTGGAAATGTTCAAGTCACTATGTAAATATTCAATTAGGAAGCTTGGAAGGTTACTGTTTTGAATCTGTTGTTCAGTTTTAATATCTCGTGCTCATAAACCAGTCTAATACATGAAATGAAATGTCGCTAAAGTTTACGACTTCGCAGAGAATGTCAATGTAACTTCTTGAAATGTCAATATAAACGCCATTTTAATCGCAGTAATTAGTGATAATTTAAATATCAAAATATAATTGAAACCCCCCTATAGTTTAATGGATTTCAAAGTATTGAATCATCTCAGTGAGAGGAAATCTGACAACTAAACTAAACTGGGAGAGACAGAGTGAAAATATACGACACACCAGTAAAATAGCTCAACTTCCTGTGATTCGGAAAATCAGGATTTAATTTCAATCAAATTGAGTAATTGTTTTTTAATGAAAATGAATGTTATTAAAGTAATCAGATTTTAATCAATAAAGAAATGAAATATACCAAGCTGTTTTAGCCTGCATGTCGGATAGTTTCACTCTGATCGAAACAGAAAATGACAAAAAATAAGCAACACTGAATACTTTTTCAACAAGTCACATTTATGTAAAATATATTAATTATCATAAAGATCAAATAGAAACATTCCTAATCACACAGGACACAATGAGTCTAACCTGACCATAAAATGACCATTGGTCATCTAGTGAGTGGACAAATAAGTACATTTTATATTCAGGTTGAGACATTAAAAGTCAAAATTTACGGACACACAAGAGAAAACAAATATGCATGAACACATGGCCATAAAATGCAAATTTATATATATATTTATAGATTAATATATATATTACCATCTTTAAATTTATATAAACATGCTTTTGAACACAAAACACACCCCACAACTACAGATGAATTATTTAGTTATAATTACACATAATTATGAACAATGGCAGTCATAAGAAAAAGAATAAATTGCATCTTCATTGCAAAATATTACTTAACTATCATTTATAGTTCATAATATAATTCAAGCGCTTTCTTCATAGTTCATAATACAACTCCTTTAACAAGCTTAGCGCTTTCTTAAAAGTTCATAATACAACTCCTTAAACAAGCTTAGCGCTTTCTTCATATACATTAAAATGTGTTTCAAAACAAAATTTCCTTAACAGCTATTGTCCGTTCGAAAGATTTTGTGCAACACATTATACAAAATGTTTCACAAAGTATGGAAAAAGCTGGGGAATGGTTTGGTATTGAGTGGAAACATTTGATACAGAACAGACAATACCACAGACAAGTTTACTTTTGGATAATAGTGAACTATGCTTAAATATGTGAAGTAAAAATGTAGGAATAAGGTACAATAATAATGATGTATGGAAAAATACACGGACCAAACTTTATAAGGACAAAACACAATTGGAAATGTTCTTCAGAAAATATAGCTGCACAAAAATTGAGATTTTTATACATGAACAAAAATGGAGGGATAGATCAATTGTCTGACTATGTGTTATATCACATAAGGACAGCTGGAATTATTAAAGTGATTGAAGTATACACATCAGGATACTGTTTTAGCAAAGCACTTACGGACTTTGTAAACTAATGCTTAAATATAAAATATGCATAATTATTTGACATCTATAAGACTAGTGTGGTAAATGGATCTGCAATACTAATATTAATAATGGTCCAGTTAATGAGCTTCTACAAACTGAATATATATCCCCAATTTTAAATGTTGATAAAGAATTTAAATCTGAAAGGGAGTTTATTCTTTCCGTAAGTGCTTTGATAAAAACAGTATCCAGTGGATTATAACATCTATATAAACAGCATAGCATTACAGCAATATAATATAATCCTTTTAACAGGATGATAGCTTTACATTAAATACTTAATAAATACGAGACACACTGCTTATTTAAGCAACAAATATGGAACTACGTGTATAATTGACAATTAAGTCCTGCTTTTTCTAACAGCCTGAAGCCATCAATATTATTAATTGAAACAGTATTCATTTCTTCAACAGAATCAACAGAAATAATTTTTTATGATCGTGAAAAAATGTAAATGAATAAAATATAAGTGAGAATTTGTAATCCAGATTTTGTAATTTTAGTCAAGGATAAAAACAGATGTAAGTTTTTATTAAAAGTTTAAGCAAATAAGTCATTTATTCAGTAAGACGTTCCACTTGGTAAGACAATCAAAATTGTATTCAAACAGTATAGTCCGCAAGCACTTAAATTAACAATATATTTTACATATTGTTATACCCGCAGGTGTAAATTAAACTGGGAAAAATTAGTACTTTACATTATAACAATATTTACATAAAATATACACACACAGAAATCAGTCTACATAGCATAACTCATATTGCTCAGAATATACAAACATTATATATATTAATACTGATGACAAAAGAGATTCAATATATAACAGTCTCTACTTACTCCTCAACATCAAGTTTTTCAATTTTTCGATAAAATTTTTCAATTTTTCGTACAATATATAATAAACATCCACTATAATTGATATTAAAACAAGATGGCTGTAAACAGGACTAGTTACAACAAACAGTAAAATTTCTTAGTTGATCAGTCATTAAAATCTTGGGATAGTACCTGTTAACATAGGTTTAGTTTCTCCTGTATCATATAGTTAAATTAAATCATACTATTTCCATTGAAATCGTTTTTACTCTTAATGTTGTTAAGTGTATTAATTTCTCTCTTACTTAAATATCTTGCTAATTGAATTTATATGTTTATGTCTGGTAAGTATACCATAATATAATAGGATAATAATAATAATAGCATTAGCAATAATAATAATAATTGTAACAATCACTATTATTTAATATATAGTAATAAATATAATATAATACATTTTGTACATAGTGCTTCCTAGCTAGACCAAAGTCTACTAACAAAACAAATCAAAATTCAAATTATAAAAGCTAAAAAAGGATGAATCTCAAACTGAACAAGTATATATTAAATAGATGAAAACTTAAAAAAATAATGTCAACAATATTACAGTGATTGCACAGTGGAATTAGGTATATGCATGCAGCTCACAGCAAACACATCCAGAAGTTAACAACAAAGTCTATCTTATATAGTCACTTATCTTCTACATTAGTCATGTGACCCCTTATGACCTTGACCCTATTGCTGTTCCTCGACAGGCGTCACCATGAACGATACTGACGTAGAGTTTTTCAGTTTCTTCAGCACGGGCATTTCTACAATAGAAGTAACGAACACACCATCGTCATTACATTGTCTTATTTCAAAGGTTTGCATTGTGTAGTCCCCACAACCATTTAAAGCTTCAGCGTGCAGATTTAGCGTGTCAATGTTTGTTTTCCCTGAATTTGATGTGTCCATATCCAAATACTGCGATCTTTTCACCTTATTTGGTACACTATGACATCTAAGCATATGACGTTGATACTGTTTTTTGAATCTGGTCTGGAAACTGCACTTGTCACACCGGTGACGAATGTCCCCTTTGTGGTTATTCACACGGAAGCTGTGACCCCGGATATGGTCGCGACGAATATGCAGGTGACACTCCAAAGGAGATGGAAACGAGCGATCACACGTAGTACACCTGTATTGTTTAGACGATCGTGAATCCGACATGGAATAGTCTCCATGCATTGTCATCATATGTTCGCGGAATGCCTTCTCCTTACGGAACACTTTGCGGCAAGATTTGCATCCAAACTTCTTCTTGTTGTGGCTAATTCCATGAACAGATCTTTCGTGAGAAAGAATTGTAGACAACCATTTGCTTTTGTGACTGCAAACCGAACAATTGTAAGATTTCTGCTTCACAGAGAATGTGTAACGTGGCTTGAGGCCGTACCTTTTGACTGTCCCTGAGAATTGGCCTCTAGATTCATAACTATTCATAGGTGGTGAATGTGCGTCAGTCTTAATTGTTACTTGAGCATTGTGCTCTTGAATCATATGCAACTGCATGGACATTTCACTTGGAAACACAATACTGCATACTGAACATGTCCTTAGCTCCAGAGGGGCGTACCTTCCACCAGCGTTAAATGAGGACAATGACGTAAGTCCAGCGTGGTCTTTCAGTATATGTTGCCTCAGCCATTTGGAACTCTTGAATTTACGATTACAGAGATGGCATGTCTCAGATTCATAACTGTTGAAATATCCATCATTTTCAGACTTAACTTTCAGATTAAGAGCTTCAGCAAAATGACCTGGTCCATCTTCACTTCTATTAGTGAACAGCTTGGAGTTTTCAAGGTTCAATTTAGGGCTCTGGATTCCCTTTTCAGGGTAGGAAGAATTGCTTGATGTTTCAATATCCGAGGTATTTGGAGACATATTAAGACTAGGACTCGGAGACAAATCTTCAGGCAGAATGCCATGCTTGTTTATCTTATGAGTGCGTAAAAAGTACTTATTACACAGTTCCTTATTGCACAGTTCACATGTAACACGAGCCGAATTCTGAGGTTCCTTCCATTTGTTCTGATTGGATAACGATGGCGTACCCTTTGATCGTCCACTCGATCCAATGCTGTTCAATGAACCATTACTAGCAGAGAGATTCATCGGTTTTGTCTGAGCGTATAACGAAGAAGATGACATGAAGCTTGAGGGTAGCAGTGGTGTAGATAAAGCTGACAAGTGTGGAGCCATAGACAAAGCCTTTGAGAGACTTGTATCTTGACTTTCTGACTTAGGAGGTATTCCATGAATGTTCTGCTTGTGTGTTCTAAGGAAATATTTACTGCAGAATTCCTTCTTACAAATTTCACAGTAAGCCTCAGGGTCCATTCCCATTTTCACAAGTTCTTCATTTGACGGTCGTTCAACAGACTGATTCAACATGTCCATAGACTGTGACGAGTTTGGCCTTGAATGACTAGGTTCTTTTGGCGGTTCAGGTTTTGAATTGTGATTCAGATTGAAGCTTCTCCCTAGCTGGAAGTTGCTAAAATCCATTCTGGTACCTGCAGATGGACTGAAGTCTATTCTACTGCCAGCCGATGGACTGAAGTCAAGCTTTGGTAATGATCGTTCAGAATGAATGGTTGTTCCTGGTTTTGGCGATCTTTCTTGGGCAGCAATGTCAATGCCATGTACTTTCATTTTATGCACTTTCAGAAAATACTTATTGCACAGTTCCTTATTGCAAATGTCACAGGTTACACGATCAGCCAACTTGGCAGCCACCATACTACCAAACATTGTAGAAAATCCAGCAGCTTCAGAATTTCGTTCCATGGCTGAGATTTCTTCTGCAATTTTCGAGCTTACATGTTTTGGTAGGTCTCCATTGTGAAGACGGAATGCTTCTTCAGCTAGTTCTGCCTCGTTGAAGGGCTCATTGATCATACCATGCGCCTGGATACGATGAATTCTATACGCATATTTACTGGCAAACTCTTGGCTACACAGATTGCAGTGTGTTATGTACTCAGATGGTTGTGACACTGGTGTTGTGGCAGCTTTAGGACTAGAATCTGGTTTACTACTCTCATAACTATCTCTAAGAACATCTTTATCATTGGAACGGCTGACAGAATCGGAGGTAATTGCGGTTGTATCACTAGGTTTATTAGGCAAACTCATGTTCATAGCTGCTGCCATGGAAGGCGGCAACATTGGCTCATCCATGAAAATACCGTGCTTATTGGCCTTGTGGATCTTCAAGAAGTACTTATTGCAAAATTCCTTACGGCAAATATCGCAAAAAGCCTCTGCTCCAAGGACTCCCATTCCTCGAAGAACATCACTCGTGATCTGGCCATCTGGACTCATCAGTCCCATTCTGCGTAGAGCTTCATTGGGGCTGGCCCCGTCTGGAATGGGAATACCTAGATTGCGTAGAGCCTCGGTCGTAAGGGAGCCTGATGGTGATGATGAGGTAGCTGAGGTACTAGAAGAACCAGGTGACAAGGACTTGGCATCACAGGCAGAACTAATTGGCAAGGATGCACTACTGGAATATGGTAGAGGAGAATTCAACTGCATATGTGGTGGTCGTGGCGGCATATGTCCATGCTGGTTCATCAGAGAGCCAGGAATAAGCATTGGTGGCAAGAATGGATTCAGCACCATAACACCTGGCATATTTGGCATACCAGGGATGTTGGCAAGAGACTGAGGTATAAATGGAGAGTCTGACGTGACTGGGGTTGCTGGAAGCTTCATTTCAGAGTTTGGCGGACGACCTCCACGTTTTCCAGATTGTGGCGTATCAGGTGGTGCGATACCATGTACATCATTCTTGTGTTTCTTGAGGTAGTATTTATTGCAGAAGTGCTTTTGGCAGATTTCACAGAAGTCTTCCATGTCCTGACCGACAGGTTTCTTACTAGGATCTCCATTTTCTGATGAAGTAGAGGAGCTAGAAGATGATACTGGTGGTTTAGACATAGGTATAGGCAGTGGTGACTGAGGTGGCTTTGTTGGCGTCTGGCTCAGTGACTGCGTAGTAGGCGGTGACTGTCGATGAGGAGATGAGGCTGGCAACTGCGTAGGCGTAAGCTGAGGTGTAGGTGGTTTGGCAGAATTGGAGTTTGGTTTAAGCGGAGGTAGTGGAAAGTCCATGTTAAGTTTAAAGGGTAAGGAAGAATAATCCTGAGGTAGAACCAAACTGGGAGGAAGGGGATTCATACTAGGAGCAAATGGTGAAGAGTTACTGTCATAAATCCCATGCTTATTAGCTTTATGAGTCTTCAAAAAGTACTTATTACAGAATTCCTTATCACAAAGTTCACAATAAGCATCGGGATGAAAGATTCCAGAACGATCTTTAGGTTTTTCACCATCATTTTTATCGTCAAATTCACCATCAACAACGTCATTACCATTCTTATCAATGTTATTTTCACCATCCATGGCGCTGTTATTGTGTCCATTTGGCACGAAACTGTTCTTCATAGAAAATTCACTGGCCAAGCGATGATAGGCCGTAGGAAAAGCAATCTCCCGCGGACCCATATCACGAGAGGCAAGATTCACAGGACTAGAAATTTCACGATTATCACTTTTAACTGGATTCATATTTTCAACAACAGGAAAAGACTGATCATTACATTTGTTTTCTTTTTCCTGTTCTATGTCACTAGTGTTCGCACCATCACCGTTCACGAACTCTTCCTCCCTTGCTGGTGGAGGTAAAGAAGGCATTTCTGTGTCGTCATTATAAGATACCCGTATAGGTTTGCTCTGTTTTCGTCGAGACGCTTTCATAGACAGAATATCCATGATTACCAAAATCTACAGTCACAGTTTTTCCAATGTTTCTATGCTTGCACTATGTAGGAATATTTCTATGGTAAAGCATATGGAGCAGGAATATATTCTATCAGCTTCCTATCTCGGCTTCTTTTACATACATCAACATCTGAAAATACACAAATACAAACATTAAGCATGAGCTAAAAAACTAGATAAACACTGAGTCAATGTACAAACTATTTATTTAAATGCTGAGTTTAATTTCTTGCCTTTCAGCAAAATTCAAAAAGACAAAGCATTTAACGCACAGCCTATGATAAGAAACAAAATACTAAAATGTATATTGTCACATTTATGTATACAGAATTCAACTGATACATATCTAAATTTGCATAAAATCCCTCGGCTGATAATTAAAGACATTAAAACTAATGTTTCAAAGGCTAGGTCAATGAATATTTCAAATACATCAGATAAAAAGTTACAGATCTGGTAAGGTTTGTCTCTACAACAAATGACACACATTGACATCTAAGTAACATGCTACATAATTTTAACGGCGTGAAATTATTTTCAATTTACTGAAAAATTCATAAGCAATATTAAAACACATTCCAAACGCTTGAGTTTCACTTTGACAACGAAACCATAATTTCTTCCAGATATGGAAGAAAAATAGCTAATAAAATGTAAACCAGCAAATCTATAGTAAAAAAATTACATTAAATATTAATAGAGAGCTCTGTATTAAGTTTACTGAACTCGAAAAAATCCATTAACTTAAAGTAAGTTTAAAACACTCGCGATATATTCCCTGGCTGGTCATGAACATCTCAGAATGTACATAGCCATATAATCACTCAACTTTAACCCTCTTACTTGTAGTTTGAAATAAAAAGTAAAACAGTTCATCAAATTTACATTTTTATCCACATCAATCAGTTTGAAATAAAAATTTAATGTTTTTTTACTGTTTTGCTTGAGTAGTTGACCAAAGTAAATGATTAAACGAAAGAACAAATCAAAAACATATCACTTGTGAACATACATTTTTTGAACACCTTACCGATTGTCAGTAACATATTGCCTAGTAACGTTATTTATTTCTTCTATACTACGCCTTAGTTTTTAAACAAAAACGATCTAATTTTAGTTTGATGAAATTACAATGTATCAAAATACAAGTACAAAATTGACTAAGGTCATCGCATGTGTTTTAAATTACAATTTACCAGATAAAATTATATAATTAATGAGATGGGATAAAAACAAGTCATTAATTATTAATATTGTATTGAACACTGAAAAGTACAGTGAGAAAATTGACATATAAAAAACCAGATGCTGAAAAAAGATGACTACTAAGGCGTTTAATGTGGCAGTTTCATGACTTAATACCAAATTTGCTTAAATCCATGAGTTGTATCTAAGTGCATAATACTCCAACTAAAATAAGATATCAGAAAAAATGGAAACAAATCTACAAGATGCCAGTCAGTCATTAATATTGAATTAATTTGATGGCAGATGGTAACACCACAAAAAGAAAGAAAGGTCTTTTTCTTGTTCTACAGATTTTTGATGTCTGACATTTAAAAAAAATTGTCTCAAATTTTTTAAATATATTATATTCAGAAATGTCAATTCAGCATTATGTCATATTCAGTCAAATTGCCATCTAAGGAACAAAAGCTCCATTTTATAAAACATGAGGAGTTATATAAGCTTTTAACAATAAGTATCAATTCATATATACATTGAAAATCATGACATTTTTTTTCCTAAAAATTCTTGAACCTTTAAGAATATATCAATATCATCAACAAAAATAAGAGGCTGTATAATACAATAGATCTGGAATGTGGCCAGCATCATTAACTATTGATCCATACTTTCTATTTTGCCGCAAGCTATAAACTTAAAAAAATCTAATCCAATACATTTGATGGAAGGTCAGTTTTTTTTATCTTTTATCAATACTATCGTAGATGGCATTATGTCTTTTAGTTCTAAGCAGCAAAAATGAGAAATATTAGACAGAAAAAGGAAGCTTTTCTAGGAGATAAAAATTGTTCCATCTTGTAACTTTAGAGCCGAGGTAAAATAAAATTACTAACTGGAAACAAAGCTAATTATTTCAACATAATAAATTCTGTACTTTGTTAAGCTTCAGTTGAACTCGTAGAACCGTGTTCGAACTGCGGTTATTAAGAACTTTTTTAAAACTTTACAAACAATCTATGTGAGAGTTGAAATCTATTTTTTTAAATTAAAAATAAAATACACTAAAAAACAAAATTTCTGATGGTTTATAAAACATAACATCAGCATTATAGTGATCATCAATATTATATTTAAGGTAATTTAACACAAAATCTGAGGAATCATTGTTGAACACTATAACAATGTTTTCAAAATTAATATACTGGTTGTGTACATGTTCAGAATATGACAGAAGACACCAAACAGTAAATTCCAACATGTAACAGTATTTCATGTATAAGCTTACAATCCATCATATTGTAAGTAACTCTTCAAAAATGAGATAAGTAGCTCTTCAAAATTAAGGTAAGCAACTCTTCAAAATTGAGGTAAGCAACTCTTCTAAAATGGAGATAAGTATAGTTCACAACTCTTCCTTTACACCATAAATTAAGGTAAGTAGTTTAACAATGCAGAAGATGGCTGATAGAGAATAATTAATGCAAATGAAAACAAATACTTGTCTAGAAGTTGGTTAAAGTGGGCATGTAACAATTGTCAGTTTTTATTGTTAAACATATCAACAACAGGTAGTCAAGATGCCTTAAGGGCCGACAAGGCCGAAGCTTGCACATCACATGCAGGGCTTTATCAATGTCATTAAAAAAAGACTTGCTTTGTTCTTACATTTTCTGACAGTTTGCCAACCAATCACAACGGACGTTACAAACAAGACTTACAACCACCATTACCAAATTAAGTAAAATAATCGAATAATTGTAGAGTTTCTGACCAATCAAAAACAAACGGATTGCGTTTCAAATGATTACCCATAACCACCTAAATCAGTCTCACTAGTGACGTCCACAATTTATGTAAAGTAACAAGTTGACTATGTATAAACACACAAAATAATCTCTAATTACTGGTACTGTGCTGGAGATAATTGACAACAGAAAACTGGCAATAAATTCCAACATGAGGCTTACTAACAACTATTCACAGCCACTTTGCATATCACATCCACAGACTGAATAGTTCTCCGGCATATTTACAACAATCAATTCCTGACCAGCTAGATTTTGTATCATAAATACATCAATATTCCTCCCAAATGCTAGATGGAAACATGCCCAGTATTGAATTTTAATTGACCATCACCATGGCAACCGATTGACCAGGAAAGATTAGCAAAATTTGAGCTGATTTCTCATTACCCTGGTATTACCATTTATCTCAGTTTTCAAACTGCTGGGGGGGGAAGAGATTCTTGTACATTTGCAAATGAATATTAATCAAAAACCAACTGAGATATAATCTCAGTATACTAGCTGATCGAGCGCAGCCTCCTTATACAGTACAGTCAAGTCCCGCTAATAAGACCACTTTGATTATTTGAAATCATGCAGATTTTTGCCAGTTTAAGGTCCCTAAGTATTAAGTTTAGAACAAAAAAGGTCCGCTAATAAGACCAATTCGTTATTAAGACCAGTGTACCTTTTTGACTGGTCTTATTAGTGGAACCTTCATTGTACTAGTATGGGACTACTGCATTATAATACCGATCTATCAACTATTGAACATTGTTTTTGTGTACATATATTTCATTTAAAAAAAATACACCGCTTTACATATACAAGTATTAAGGCCAAAATAATATGAATTTCATGATGATGTACAGTATCATTCCAATCTACATGAGTTATTTTTCTCTTTTTTTCAAAACATGATCAAGAGAACCAAATTCATCATCATGGTATACCTACTTAGTGACTATACATTAACAATTCTAAATCTCTGAGGAACATCACATGAAACGCACAAAGTGTAAGGCCAAATAGGATAGTGGTTTCATTTACAGTTTCACATAATATGTAAGAAAAGTGTTAACACACCTTCATCAGTTAGCACACAAACTCAAGTGTCAGAATTCATCATAAAAAATTTATTTCATAGTAAATTATAGTAAAAATGTTTCATTAACAACTTCCTACAATTGAGAACAATCTACATTAGCAAGTATAAGCTATTCCTGTATAAAGTCACCATTTGTTTACACATGAAACATGCATAGACTTAGTGATTCAGGGCTTTTCACTAGAATTCGAATCTCAAAATGCTCATTTTAAAAATTTTGATGCTGGATTTTACAAAATTTAGTACCTATGATTTACTGGAAAAAAATGCACTTCAGCTAGATTCCAGTTTGAGGGTCCAAATATGGGTTTAATAAGGGGTCAAAGGTTTAATTCCTGGTCATGGAACCCCAGAATATAAGTTTATCCTGTGTATGACTCAAGTCACTGTTAAAATACAATGGTACACTAGCAAATGGGTGACTATAGCCATACATAATGTACTGGGAAAGGTGGGGAACAGATTGAATATTTTAATTAATTACACATTACTAAGAACTGGATACCACATTTTGAAAATAATCAAACTTTTTATGATACAACCAACCTCATAATATGATATGACTAACATGATTAACCTTGGTTATGATATTTATATAAATATTACAATGTTTCCATCAGCAATTTGTAGTTTGTATTGTATTTATAAGTGCATCAAAAATTAACAGAAATATTTAACCTCAACTTGAAGTCAAATTTTAATCATAAATGAAGTAATTCAAAACAGTTGAATTTAAAACAATAAAGTACCAAGTACAAAAATTATGTAATGCATACGATAAAACACTAGGTATACCATTTTCCCATTTATAATGAATATGTAAACAGCAATAAAACTAATTGAGTTTAAGCCATAAAAAATTCGAAACTATTCTATTTACTTAACTTGGAGGCGGGCTATGACACTCGTTAGTCAACAAATATATAACACATTCAATGACAAAAATCACCTTGTTTTTTCTCTGTCATAAATCCTGTTTACAGAAGCTACATCAAATGTTCTTAATTAGTCTTAATTAGAGCGAGAGATCAATAATTATTCCTACAGCAAAGTATTCATCGTGAATTTCTACTATTTGCCGCAGACAACAAATTTAAAAACACTGATAATTGGTTTCTCTTACAAAATGAAATTTAATTCATCCGTTTTTTAACAGTTTTCATTGATAACCCGTACAGAGTGAGAAAGCATAACAATACCCGGATGATGTATCCTCCAACGTGTGACACTGGTCAATAATTTCACAACTAATGTCTTCCCCCTTTGTCCTCCCTCATATCACGATTTATAAATTTGCAAAATTTTGGTCATTTTATACAAATATTATTCCTAAATATTCCGAAATTTAAAACTTGATCCACCACAATTTGTCAATATTCAATTTCAACATCATGTTTATCTCTCTCTGTACACTGTCCAAGCCCGGAATGAACATTTCTAGCGGAATACTAAACCCTTCACTGGTCATTAATTCATCGCAGTAAAAAATCAATTCCATTTTCAGAGGAAAAACCAATCAGATGTAATGGATTTGATTTTATGAAAACTTTTAATTGAAGTAGAAAATTAAATTGGGGGCTAGAATTTAATACCCCATGTGTCCATTGTTGTGGGGAACAAAGAAAAATATGACAATTAAAGCGTTATAATGGCCAAATATGAAAGATGAAAACATTTAATGTGAAATATGAACAGATTTGCAATACAAAGATGGAATTTCATTTAAAAAAAGCTTAAAGAATTTGCAAACTTACAGACCAGCCAGAATTTTCGCACAATAATTTTAATTCAACTTTTAACATTATCACTAAAATTTATTGCTGAAATTTGACTTGCTAATCCACACCTAGGATATATTTAGCCCCAGTTCATACACCTTCAATTTCAAATTTGAATAGTAAAATTATGTTGAAAAACTAGTTATTCACCCTAATGAAATAGAATACAGGGTTAAACAGGCCGACATTTTCACTAAATTTACATTTTTTAAAATTCAAAACTTGTAAATTTAAGCTTTTTTCGTAAAAACCAGTAAAACTAGATATGAAAGGGTGCCAGGCTCAAAATTTGATCCAATTTCTTATAGAAAGCCAGATAGAGATACAATTTATGCATATTAATTTATTTCAACCGGGCGTGACATTGGTATCATACTTATATTTAACATTCGTTGATTTCGATAAAGTGTAAAGCACTTTTATTAAAAGTTTAAGTGTTAAAGGTCAGTGATCATATTACTTAAATACTATCTTAAAATGATGTCCAGCACA
This sequence comes from Spisula solida, assembly GCA_947247005.1. Taxonomy (NCBI): domain Eukaryota; kingdom Metazoa; phylum Mollusca; class Bivalvia; order Venerida; family Mactridae; genus Spisula; species Spisula solida. The sequence continues at coordinate 23,105,717 of OX365948.1, forward strand.
CCACCAACAGAAACTCCAGTTTCATTTGAAAATCTAATGTCTTACTAAAATGTGTTTTAATCAAGTGTACTGGTAGTCAACATATACTTAAATAACTCTCAATGACTCCTTCCTATTTTAAGGATGCAAAATAAAGGGATTATGACGGTCATGAATCCCATCCTAACTTGTCATTGGGCTCAATCTCATGACACCTCACCGACCTTAATTGTTTAAAATACAAATCTCGAGACTCACAGGAAAGACTCGGGGCTTGCCAGACTTATAATGTTGCCACTTGAAATAAAGTTATTACATTTATTATAGTTACTTACTGTTTTGCACTTAGCTTTTGACAGACACAAAATATATTGAAATACAAAAAACATGAAGTATAATCTAGAAAACAGTTAGTTATTATCTTAGCTGTCAGAATATTTATTACTAATACAAATTACCAAACATAAAATATTTCGAAATGAAATCATTTACAACCATGCCATCAATAGAATGTTAATATGTTATTTCAATTAATTCATCGTTAATTCAACTGTCATGCATTTTATCAATTTTTAATCATACAAAAAAATGAAATCTGAAAATCCTGATACTATAAAACAATAACACCATGTTGATAATTAAGCACTAGTTTTAATTATACAAGGATATATAGAGGTACTTATAAAACATTATCCCTAGATACAACATGGAATGCAATCTAATAAGATTAACTTATTATTTCTTAATGAAAATATTCACTGACACATACCGTAATGAAGTCAACATCATTCAGACTTGGTTAAAACAATGTATAAAATAACATAAGATATAATGCCACTGCGTACCAATGATGCAAAACCATTAAAAAACAAGGGTTTATGGTAAAAACGATCCTACATACCACTATAACACAATATGCTTCCAATTACCATCTGATGCTATAAGACCGACTAAGATAAGTCTATAAAACTCAGCACATGTAAGTAACGTTATTAACTCCACAAAAAAACCAATCCTAACTGTGTAATAGATCTATCGACAATGATGAAATCAGCATCACTTACACCAATATATATTATATAATATTATGACACCCCGCAGTCTTTGAATGTTTACGACATCATTTTTATGACATGTTGTTAGTTTTTATTCGCAAATTTTATAAATTATGCAAATAGACCAGCAGGAAGCCAGATGTAAGATGCAGAGATCCCCTATAGTGGATATAGAACATGTGACACAAATTAACACATATTAAAATGTTGACAAATAAAGTCAAATATAACAATATGACAGCTAGCGTAACACCACATGACTATGACAGATGTTAATTCGTTTTGACCAGGAAAAGTATATATACAATGTGACATACTTTAAATTCCATTTAAAATAGCCATGAAAAAAGGGGTGTGAAATTCTTAAATACTTATAATATGCAAGTATATAGATTTGTATTAACTTTATATAACTTGTGTGAAAATATTTAGAATTTTTATTATAAAACATATATCTTAAAAAAAAATTTAAAAAGTAGATTTTTGGACGAATTTTATCAAAAGAATAAACCCAAAACTAAAACTTATATTTAAACAATATATATAATATAACAATTACATACTATATATTTTGTTAAAATGAATCATTATAAGTTTGTTGCATCTGCATTACAGTGTTAAAATTTACACAATTATTAATCTGTTAATTATTTATAAATTCAATTGATGATTTTTCATCCAAAATAAGTAATCAAATTCTGAAACAATGAACCAAGATAAAATTGATTATCACATCAAGATTTTGTAAAATGTCATATAGGGGTCTGACGGTAGACTGTAGTAACTTCGTACTCTACAGATTCTGAGTTACAGCGGTTTGGTACTACCTCCGCCACATGACAGTGAACAGGTAACTACTAAATGATCGCAATGCCTCACTTCAGCGTGCAAAAAAATCAGTACTGTTACTGCAATTAATAAATGCCATCAACAATACAGCTTTTCTTCGAAACTTTCCGACAGAATTACATGCCCCACAATGCAATAAACATATTAATAAACATGAAAGTCGTTTGCGGGGTAAATTGATAAAAATCTATGAAATGGCTTACCATATTACAAAGTGACAACAATCTACGAAAGCTGTTTACATGAATTTGTATCAATCATCTTGCACATATGTTTCTTATCAATGCTATAAGTCAAAACTGACCATCAGAAAAAAACTGAAACTGTAGCTACTGAACTTGAGGTACCAGGTGGGGGAAATCAATAAATAGTCTCCCGTAGTTATTGATAGCATCTGAGATGCTAAATCAAGATGTTCACATCCCAGGGTAATGCAGTGTATATAAAAACTTATTAATGCATAAGACCTAAGAAATAGCACCCACTTTATCATCGCTAATTGCCATATGTATTAAAAATTAACCAATACCCCTAAGGGGTACTGAAAGGAGATTTTTTATATTATACGCTGATTATTATCTATTAAAAACATTGGTTGGTACCCAGTTAACACTTATAACTAGATTTTAAATTTTCTTCCACTTTTGTTATGTGAAAGGGTTGAGGGGATTAAGGGATCAAAATGTAATATTGAATATAATGGCATGCAACTGTTTTTATATCTATTTAAATTCAACTTGTGTAAATGTTTAGGATTTAGCAAAATTAAAAATCTGTGATAATCTTATAATAACACAGTAACTGAATGAAGAATAAAGCTGTCAAATATCTGTTGAGGTTAAAAATTGAATAATTTGTTTACGTAAAAATACTTGTAAACCGGTGAAATGTGAATAAGAGCCGAGTTGTTATATGTCAGTTTGTCAAAATAATTGAAATTCGAAATTCATCAAAATCCCTTTTAATGAAAGAAAAACAAGCAGAGATTTTTACCAAATTTAATATCATAAATGAACTTTGAGGATTAATAGCTAGATTTCAGAAAATATTAAATGTCTTGATATTTTCAATGTACGAGTGACTCATTCGTTAAATTCAGTTTCACAATTTTACATTTAACATTGTTACCTTTTAAAATATCATACACATGATTGCTTTTTAAAATCTAAATGTTTCTTCTAATGATCTTCGTTAAATGTCTTACAAACATACTGAGTTCATAAAAACCACCCATCAACGAAACAATCAGAAATCAATTAACCATACAATACTTTCCCCTATGTCGCACCCCAATTAATTTCAGAACAGATGTAAGCAGGAAAAATCAGTAATTCTGATGATAATGCCAAACTTCTGTTGCTATGGATGTCTCAAATTTCACACCATATACCTTTCCCAGTTTAAGTAGTAATCATTGACCAATCTACACCCCCCATACCAACATAATTCTGACCACTCTGAAATGACATAATCTGATTCTAACCCCCATGTGTTATCTATTGTCTAACTAATATTAATAATGAAAACCATGAAGATATGCCAGCATTTCAGTCCAGGTACGATGCCTTGTATCTACACAAACCATCAATTTCACTTACATTTGATAGCAGCGCCACCTTTCATTAACACAATTCTAACCTTTGAACTGCAAGCCATGCATTGTTCCACCAGATAAAGATCAGCTCATCATGGTCAATAAAAATGCTTCAGAATCAATACAAAATAGGAACATGTGCCTTTGATTATAATACATTATTACCAAAGATAATGTACACACTTTTAGAATGGGTCGTTGATTTCTTTGAAGACCAAGCTGCAGCATGGCTTATAAGCCACAGCAAATAAATGAGCGCCATTACCAATAACATTTTGTTACAATACAAATATTAGATTCTCATTCATTTTACCTCCTTTTAGAAGAGAAAACTTGTAAAGGTCGTTTCTGGAACCTGTTCACTGTTTTAATCAAGGAAAAGGTGCTTATAGTTTATATAAAAGATTTACAAATAAAGAGCAAGAAAATACCAAAATACCAAACTATGATTTCATTCAACACTGGATTATGATAATGACTACATTTAGACTATTGGTAAAACCTTAAATGAAATAAATAGAAAAAAGTTGGTTTATAATTTGACTGGTTTTATACAATTGTTCATCATACTTATAATGAAATTTATTACAACTTGCACAAATGTCATATTGGTTAAAATATAAGAAAAAATTAACTCAAGCAAAAATGTTTTGCTTCTATTCAAGTACTAAATTGAGCAGTGGGAATTTTGTCCTTTTCCATTGTGCACGTGAGGAGTCAGCAAACTGCGACAAGCAAGGATGGGACTTGATTAAAAACAGTGATTACGCACACAAAGTTTTCATTAATTATCACTGGAAGAAACATACAAGTTATAAAATATCAAGTTCATCATCAGAACGTTTGTCTCTATTTGCAATGAGGGTCTATTAGCACCTTTATTCCTTGATTAAAACATTGGACAAGTTTGATAACTGTCACTGCCACAATGAAAACAAATATTGCCTAGTCACAACCTTGAAGATTTTACTCTTCTAAAAGGAGGTATATCACACAGTACTGCTCAGTGCTCAGAATCGTTAATAATCTCAACGACCTCAAATATCTGAAAGTTTTGATCCCCAACTGATTCAAATAATTTTTTCAAAGCAAATAATTATATTTTCAACACAAAAGAAAACTTTTTTTATCAAAGAAGCAAAAACACTGGGAAAGCCACAACTACAAGTATGGTAGTAAGCTGTTACTTGTCTCTAAACATCTGAAGAAAACATATACAATTTAAGACATTGCAGAATCCGAAATAGCTGAGGAAATAGCACAAACAGCAGCAAGTTTGACATATGGTACGGGTAGACCATTTAAAGATATTAGAGTGAAGTAAAGAGGCAACACATTTTACCCCATGATACATGGTAATTTTATTAGACAGTTGCTTCCCATTCGAAATATTTCGCTAGACCAGTTAAGCAGGCATCAGGGGCTAAGACGCCTTTGTGTAAATATTTGAACCAAAATCTATAATTAATTTCATATCTTGGAATTTTAGACATGTGAAATGTTAGCATATGAATTGAGGGTCTGGCGGCTGATAGGGGAGTCACATTTCTTTGTAAATTCCACGCTAAATTTTTTCCTCGAACACTTGGAACCGTTTTTTTCCATTAAGACATTAAATTTCTCAATCGAAACAGTAGGAATTTATGACAAAATTTAATAAATTGAACAAAGTTATGATATTAATAAGTACTCTTCTGGTCGTGTTCAGTAAGATGCTCGATCAAATGCTAATGCATATAGGACCACAATTCACCACTGTGTCTGAGTGAGAGAGATTTGGATAAGAAGAAAAAGGGGAGGTAATTTACATTGGTGTTTTAACCACCGAGAAAAGTACCATCATAAGAAGACTGATTGCTACCAAATATGAACAACAGGACAAGTGATAACCAACAATGATAAATGGATATAATCTGGACTGTTCAATTAATGCAAATAGTCCATCTGTAGGAAAGGTTACCTAAATTCATTACTTATATATCCTTTCGCTTAAAAAATAACCTTTTTCACTTATTGAAATTTTAAGGCACGTGTGGCACCTGTCAGGAATAATTTAACATACAAATCTGGATATTACGAGAGTCTGCCAGTCACATTCATGCATGGACATTTTGAATGATGGACTTATTTGCATGTGAGAAATCAATTATTAAGGGTTCCGCCTTACAGCAGATTTGAACAGTTATCCCCCTATCATTGTAAACCCCTACTCCAGTTTACCATACATTTACTACAGATGATCTCATGTGGTTTAATACAAAGTTAAGTAGATCTGAGAAAGAAATACATGTATTGTAAGAAATTTGATCTGAGCAACTTTGTATAAGTACTCTTCAGAAAAAGATGTCATAACAAATTTTCAAAAAAAATATTGAATGACATCAAGATAAATTTAGAAAAAGAATGGATTCAGAGTATTACAGTGGTAATTTAGGGTTAATTATTGGTCCTACTACATTATTTGTCCTAGTCTTGAAGTACAATAATATGTAACAGTTCACAAGACAAGAGCTTGAAGATAGCTAGTACATGACAGTAAATGATCATTCTTTGTCATTAGTTTATATCCTGTCTTCATCAGGAAGATTACCTCCCTTTATCAGGAAAATTACCGGAATCAAAAGGAATAGAATGTAGAATGGGTACATGTTTTATGAAATTGAATACTCTCATATTCGTAGTTACAGATGAAAACATGGTATGGTACATTTATTAAAAAATACAAAGAGATGTAGGTTAGCACTCATTTTGATAAAAATGTGATATATATCATAAGTTTGGCAATTGCAATTGAGTTCTCTTTGAAATACATGAATGAGGAAAAAACAGTATGTTTATAAATAAATGATGGAAGATGTTTGCAACACTATTTCCACTATGTTTAGTACTAAAGTACAGTCAAACCCTTTGAGCAAGTTATACAGCATATGTCTAAATATTTTAATAGACAGTTTTTTAATGAAACATTAAATTAGTAATTTTACATCATAAGAAGGGATTTCAGACATAATTACAAAACTGTAGTTATGAGAATCAGAAATATATCAGAATACTTTAATGTACTAGTAGTTTTATCAAAATTGCTAAAACTTACTCAAAAGGCGACCCTTTATTGAGCTTTGATAAAGGAACTGATTAAGAGCCCCAAATAGGGACTTTCTCGGAACTCTAAACACAAAGCTCACATCTTCACCACCAATTTTTTTGGATTGATTGGTCAAAGACATTGATAAAGCTGATATGCTAATAAATATAAGTAAGAGTGTTAAGGACTACTTTTATGGTGCTAGCAAAACAGTTCCGGAACAAAATCAATGACTTTAATAATACATGGAGATCATGACAATGTTATATAAATAGAGTCATACACTGATGTACACAAAAAACAACAATAAAAGCAACATATCAACGAATCAAGCAACACCAGTACTGAGATCACATACAGCCCAGGAACCTGTCTTAAACACCTGTACCATTTATATTGATGATTCAAATATAAAAGATTTTGCATTTAATTTGCTAATATCAAATAGAATTTTGATTATCATATATTCAGTATGAGGCAAATTAGTGTTTGTTCACTTTATAGTACCATTTCAAAGAACATAGTTCTCTTCAGAAACAAAGAATACAACATTTTAACATCCTTTTTAATGAATGCATAAATTTGATATCACAAGATTAAAAAAAATAATATAACATTGTATTTCTAACAAATGCAACTAATTTTAAGTTAAATAAACCTTAAATATTGTTTTTAAAAGAGTTTGAAAAAAAAAGAAAAATACAGATCACTGATCGCTGATCAATTCTATAACAAAGTCAATAATTAACTAAAAAGTGAAAACAATTTCAGGTTCTAACATTTCTATTCCATTATAGCTCATTTAACAACAAAACACAATCAAATCATTAACTTATATACATGTACAACGACACATTCCACCTCAGAGACACAAATGATTATCTCTAGTCTTCAACAGACAAAAAATCATTTTTTTAACATCAAGAAAAAGTTAAAACGCTAATAAATCAGAAGAAAATTCTAACCACATCCTAGAATTTAAATAAAACTGCTAATTTAAAATGTGAAAATGTTAAAGTATCGAAAATCATATTTTATAAGCATTCAATTTAAAAAATATGTAACTACCAAAGCCTAAGGCTATTAAAAGCATAATATATGTTCACAAGGCATTTAATTATATACATTTAAAATTTAATTAAAAAAGTGAAAAATAAAGTCAAACATAAAAATCAAACTTGCCTGATATCCATCAATTTGAACCATCAAAACACTGTTAAATGTGTATTTTTCAAAACAATATTTCACTCCAATTTAAATGTATATTTTTTATGTTATTAAACTTATCCAGTACTCATATTGAGAGTTGTTACAACAGCGGAGTCTACAGTTTAAATGATATTGACAATATGATGTTGTTTAGCTCTCTACTGTCACACTTGTCAAGATGTACTGAGCGAAAGTGACCTCTACAAAAGTTCAATTAACATAAAAATTTGGTCGCACATGATTGATGTCACTGGACAATATCCATCAAAACTTGACAACAATGAATGTTTTAATGTCCAGTAACTTTCTTTCAAGTCTGTTTGTCTTAACTGCACAGAATTGCCAATTAGAGAAATAGTCAAGTGACGTTAAAAAAGTGATGTTAAAAATCTGTATCCACATCAAAGTACTGTAGATGAATATGTACTTTCATTAGTTAGGCTTAATTATGATTTTAACCAGATACCTTGTTGATTACTCAGCCTGACAATTTATAATTAATTAGTTAATTAAATTCAAGATATTTATGAAATATCAGGATGTATTACATTTCAATGATTTCAGGGTTAACTGAGAAATTTCAGATTCCAACGTGATGAGTTATTTATCAAAAATACAACTGTACACAGTAATATGTCATTTCACATTTCCAGTAAATTAATCAACTTTTTGTCAAGTTAAATCATCTTAATTAATATCATAGATCTATACAAAAAATTCAAAATTAAATTATAAATACAACAAAAATAAAAACTCCAAGATAAAAACAAGTACAAGTACCTTAATTTGCCCGACAAAATAGTGTTGTCAATTCCATATAACACTTCACAAATTTCTCCACAATTTTTTTACAAGATATTCTTAGTCAATGCCGTCAATATTATTAAAGTTCACTTGCCTTCAACATTCAACTTTATAATGTAGACTAAGCTATAACAACACTGCTTACATATATTCCAGATGTTAAATCTCTCCAGATGGCTTGCATACATTAAACATAATTAAATCCAGCTAAGCCACACCCCTTTCTTCACACGTTCCCCACAACTGACCACTCAAATTCTATTGCATGTGTTCAGAAATTCTATACCTCCAGGAATAGCACTGGTCAAGAGGCTTTATCAAATTAATAAAGCTGCTTCCTAAAGACAGTTTCATCTGTTTGTTACATTAATTTTTAAGCACATATATTCATTAATCATGCATTTGTTTTTAAATGAAATTTGCAGGCTACATTGTCGACCAGGTTATGTTGAATATTTTAATCCAATATCAAGATATGGAGGGGCCATAAATATCCGATACAAGCTAACAGTGGCCATTTTCTATGCAAAGTCATCACATCCCAGTTGAAAACATACAAGGATAGAGAAAAATTGGCTATATCATATACATTGATGCTGTGATCAGCCTACTCTGTGCATGTACATAAATTCGCAAGCTGCATGTAATATCACGTGCACAATTACGCAATCTTTAAAAACCATAATAAGAGAATATATTTCATTGCTAAAAACTTTATTTTACTTAGTAAAAATAACAATAGAATGGTATGCAAAAATATTAACTTTATAAAATACATACATGAAGCATAAAGCGCTATTTAAATACAAAGTACGGATTTTTCAAACATAGCTATTTAATTTACCTTTGAAAGCTCGTATAGAATTTCCTTTATCGTAAAATCAAGTCCCTTTATTTTCACTTATTGGAGAAAAATATAATAATTAAATATCCATGGAGTTAATCCAATGTTCATTTGGTTTTGAGACAAATAACCCAAAAACTTTACCTTAATAGTATCAGCATCAACGTACATTGCTCGCCATTGTGAGTATATTGCACGCTAAAGCGCTTCGCACGCTCCCAGGATGCAATGCAGAATGAAAGATGGCGGCAATCTGTTTGGCGATTTAGATGGTATGTGCCATCTAAAATTAAGCCAGGGTGAGTTTTATGAATCAACTTGAATGATTGTAGGTACAGGGAAATGTTTACCGTTATGTTGTCTATCGATGTGACACACTTAATTCTGTTGTTTCGGGCTATTAAGTGTGCAAGTCACGTATTTACAATATGTCAACAGTAGTCGAAAGTGAAAATAGAAAAGCGTGCTCGTAGCTAGTAGGTGTGAATTTCGGATGATTGTCTGGCTATAGCCTTTATACGGCCCATTTAACACATTACCTAAGTGCATTGTTGAAGCGGCCCCTTTCAACAGTTAATGCACGCTTCAATCATTATGATTAAATTGATTTATAATTGATACAATTTCAAATAGGAGCGAATGTGAAGGTCGCTGATGTGGGACTGTTGACATTTGGTTAAATGTGTTAAAATTGTCCCTGGTGTTGTTGTATGCAGCCTTTCTTGTTCAATATGCTGATATAATATTCCCTGTGATGTGTGAATGGTCGACACAAGCAACAGATGCACATGTTGATGTTGCCATTGTGAAAATACAATGTTTATAAATTGTTGAATCCATTGATTATTGGGTTAGAATATTAGGTTAGAATGTGCATTAGTTACAGTTATTAGTGTGTTATATATATATACTAAACACCTGTTAAATGCTTAATTGTATAATTTCACAAGCATCTAACTAATTATGGTATTTTCAATAGGACACAGTATTTAACTCTGAATAAATTTGTTTTATCACCCAAATTTTTGTAAAATTTAAGGTACCAGTATGATATTTTATGCATTTTTCATGAAAACATTGTGTTTTCCTGTTTCTTTATACTCTGTGCTTTTGATCACAGTAAGTTTTATCTTTTTACATGCTTTTACATAAATGAGACGAAAATAAAATAATACTATTTTGCTTGCATATCGTCAAAGTTGTTTAACAACACCATTTTGGTAAGTGACAGTTATGAAAGGCTGGTGAGTCGAACCGATTCTGGATCGAAAAAACGGCAGATTAAGGGATGACTCTTACTATACTAGGCACACCAGTACACCAGAACATTGCACAATTATGTCATTAGTACAATAAAAGGGAGACAAATGGTCTGATTTGTTCTTACTGGATATCTTCATACACTGAACTATATACAGTAGAACTCCGATGTCCCAAACAGTTTGGCTCTAACAACTTAGAAATTAAGAAATCTTGAACATGTTCTTCAATGAATCCCAGTAAAATGATGACATGATACAGTGGTACTTGTATATAGTTGACAATTGTAAGGAGTTTATGGCTCTAACTATTTTCTCAGTCCAAAGGCAGTTGGAGGCATCAAAGTTCTACTGTAGATACACACAAACTGAACAACCAGGACATCCACAAGTCCACATTATTTTTTTCGAGTCTCTGATAGAAAGAATAATTCCTTCATTTGATTAAATAATTTATTTAATGTTTGAAATGAAGGTCACCTAAAATTTTGATTATATGACAGTGTCATATTTTTGTAAAATTAAAAAAATTCCATTTAAAGAGAAGTCTTGCTATGGGTTCTGCGGATGTGTGTCAGTTATAAGAACAGTTTCTTGGTTCAATTGTATCAGTAAGGCAGAGAAGGGGTACATGAAATCTTACAATGTATTATTTTATGTTCATTCATGTCCTACTTGATGATATTGTATTATTGATCTTATCCATTATAATATACCAAACACTTACAAATTTATATCTGCAGATAAAATCAATCTTTTGTCTCTTGACTTGATATCTTTTGAAGCATGATCTGTGAACAATATTAGCATGTAAATATCACAAAGTTAATACATTTTTCATGTATACCAAATGTTGCAACTTAAGTTTCATTAAATGTGGCACACTTCACCAAGGGTATTAGTGTCATGTACATCCATCTTACATCTCAAGTACCTCAGTCTAGTTCCTCATTTGGTGTACATCTGGTATTAGGATGTTCTAATTTGTTTACATAAGATCTACAACTTGATTTCAATCTCTGAAACTTATAACTATTTCACACCTCTGTATAAAAGCCATATTTAGTGTGGGGGTGTGATCAGATGACATATGTATGAAGTTATCTTGGTTGATGACAAGATATAACTTCCTGTCATCATAACGCCCCCTGGGGAGCAATTTTAATTATGTAATATACAGTAATAATCATGTAACTGAATAATTGAGACTTCAATAATAACTACCCAAGTTTAAAACAAAAAAACAATGATCCAGTGTCAAAATTGGATTTAGACATAGTGTACACCCCCTGCTGGTAATCTGATATGTTGCCATGGCTGTAACTGTTGGCAGGATGGCCAGATGATGTAATGTTTTGTAAGGGTTTTTGTCTGATATTGACAAGTGTTCAGAGCCAGATTTTATCTATCAGATTCAGGCTCCTGTAGTTTGAAGCTTCAGTAATCTGGACAAGTATTGGTAACTTTATATGCAAATTTGGAACTCATTGGAAGATGTAGATGACAGGCTGAAAATTATCCACTTAAATAATGAGTTTGATTTGATAGTCAACAGATTGCAGATGAATTCAGGATTGGCAAAAATCTAAGTTGTAAATGACAGCAATATTTGCTCTATTCTCCACCCAAAAACCACTGAAAATGTCTTTGGGATTGCCAGTGTATTTGTACGGAACAGAACAAAATATATAGTTTGATTTAAGCATACACAGGTCATTATCAACATTGATATATATATAAATAATGAAAGCATGTTTTCTATGTTGAGCAACTGTAACATAAATGTTTGAATGATGAAGTATTTATACGAACTAGGGTATGCTGTTACAGAGGTTACTAACAGAACTCTAAGGTGTGATTGGTTAATTCTGAGATAAATCTGATAATTGACCAATGGCGAGACAGCGCTAATCATGCCTCTGAGATTTTTACTGCATTAACATGCCGAGGAGATTGATAAAACAATTTGTTCATCAATACCAAATCAAGTATTTAAAACTGATTCACAGTATCTAATAATAATGCTGAAATCACTGATTTTTAATTCTGTGGTATATTACTTCTTTCCTGAATTAAAAGTTAATTGTAAGTTGATTGTCTCTGACGTCAATCATGTATGGAACAGAATGATTACACCGCATGATGCTGTAAACTTGCAACTTTTTGTCTTAAAATAAATCCAAATGATGAAGAAAGTTCATGTTTTACTGTTCAACTTATATGTAGGACAAATGTACTCAAAATACTGAGATAGTTGCTTGATTATCTACCTTGGATGATGGTGTCTTTAATCTTCAAATTATCTCCCTTGATACTTCAATTTTAAATTACTTCCCTTGATATTGTTGTATTTGTTTTACTCCCCCTTGGTGTTTGATCAAGTTTTCAGATATATCCTTCGTGCTTGATACTTCAAACTACCTCCTTTGATGCTTTCAAGAGTTCAAATGAGAGCCCTTGACACCTATGTCTTTAAATGACATCCCTTGATTGTTGAGTCTTCAAATGACCTACCTTGACACATAAGTCTTCAAGTGACCTTCTTGATGCTCGAGTCTTCAAATGACATCACTTGATACTTGTTGAATTTTGAAATTATCTCCCTTGATACTTATGTCTCGAGTTTTCAAGTGACCTCCCTTGACACCTTAGTCTTTAAATGACTTCCATTGACACCTTAGTCTTTAAATGACCTCCCTTGACACCTTAGTCTTTAAATGACCTCCCTTGACACCTTAGTCTTTAAATGACCTCCCTTGACACCTTAGTCTTTAAATGACCTCCCTTGACACCTTAGTCTTTAAATGACCTCCCTTGACACCTTAGTCTTTAAATGACCTCCCTTGACACCTTAGTCTTTAGATGACCTCCCTTGACACCTTAGTCTTTAAATGACCTCCCTTGACACCTTAGTCTTTAAATGACCTCCCTTGACACCTTAGTCTTTAAATGACCTCCCTTGACACCTTAGTCTTTAGATGACCTCCCTTGACACCTTAGTCTTTAGATGACCTCCCTTGACACCTTAGTCTTTAAATGACCTCCCTTGACACCTTAGTCTTTAAATGACCTCCCTTGACACCTTAGTCTTTAAATGACCTCCCTTGACACCTTAGTCTTTAAATGACCTCCCTTGATACATAAGTCTTTAAATGACCTCCCTTGATACCTAAGTCTTTAAATGACCTCCCTTGACACCTAAGTCTTTAAATCACCTCCCTTGATACCTAAGTCTTTAAATCACCTCCCTTGATACCTAAGTCTTTAAATCACCTCCCTTGATACCTAAGTCTTCTCCCTTGATACCTAAGTCTTTAAATCACCTCCCTTGACGCTTGAGTTTTCAAACCTCCCTGTTTGAACCTTTATCTTACTTCTCTTGATGCTTGAAGTCTCCTTCCTAATTTTTTGATAAAGATGCTTAGACTTAGATATTTAATAAGGAAACATTTTGGGATACGTGTACGTGTACGAGGGAAGCTTGCAATTTCAAACAAAGAGGTTTTGATTACATTGTCCCAAGTTTTGTTTCTCCGTGTTACCATAGTAACCATATAACATATATATGGTCAGTACAGCAAGTACTAAATCTCATCCAGACTACCAGGCTTCGTTAAAACTTAAATAATTAATATTTCGAACATTTTTTTCACAGGGTTATGGAAGTATGGAGGTGCCCTGGACTTGCGTTCAATAGGCGTAAGACATTGGCTTGAGGCGGTTTTCTGGAAATTGATCTGAAAGCCAATCTTGTCTGTTTTTTTTCCAAATAATATGCATGAATATTTTCTATAAGCTATTTCTCAGTTTTGCCACGATTTTACAATCACTCTCTATCATATACGTCTGGATTTTCTGCACTTCTCGGACAATGTTGTTTTGTTTGTTTCGTATGTCAAACAAGATAATTTTGAACCTGTCACAAAATTTCAAATTTCATAAACACTTAAGTTTTGGACAAAAAGAAAACTAGTTAACTGATGATCTGTGTCGATGAGAAGATATATGTATTATTAACATTCCTGCAAGCTTTCTTGTGTCAAGATTTTAAGCTGGTAGACCGGGACAGCTGGATCTCTAAACCTTCATTAATTATTTAACCAGTCTAGAGTTAACTAATCTATAAACCTAGATATAAAGATTTAATTAACAGATTCAGTATCTCCAAGAAGAAGAATAGAAATTTTATTGTTGTTTTTCATTGACATGTAAGCAGTTCATTTGAAGTTTTAATGGTAGAATCAGAAGATTTACTAGGCTAGTGAGATTGTATTATTAAATGTCTTGCTGCTGCAACTAAGTGACACGAAGTTCTTGAAGTGCTTGAAAGTCAAATATATACACCGACCTTGAACTTTTACTGAGAGAAAATGCATTTTAGCAGCAAGATTCTGGTGTATAAATAGTTGTTGTGTTTATATTGTTACAAACTGCAAATTAATGAAGAAAAGATTTTCTCAGAGTACCACATTTGAAGTATTAAGCTATTGCATGGTAAGTTACTTGGTTTGGAGAGAAAATTTGCAAGTACATGTAGTTTTAAATGGATGTAGCCATGGACAAGACTGTAGTTTATGTAATATTATAATATGTTACCTTTCCATATGATCTATATATTTACTCTGATTGCAATGAAGAAATGTTACTTCGATGACTCACCAATTGTTCCTAGATAGACTGCCTCTGCCGTCACATGGATGTTGTAGTGACCTTTGTAAGACTGCCTCTGCCGTCACATGGATGTTGTAGTGACATTTGTAAGACTGCCTCTGCCGTCACATAGATGTTGTAGTGACATTTGTAAGACTGCCTCTGCCGTCACATGGATGTTGTAGTGACATTTGTAAGACTGCCTCTGCCGTCACATGGATGTTGTAGTGACAATAGTAAGAATGCCTCTGCCGTCACATGGATGTTGTTTTGACCATAGTAAGAATGCCACTGCTGTCACATGGATGTTGTAGTGACCATAGTAAGAATGCCACTGCCGTCACATGGATGTTGTAGTGACCATAGTAAGAATGCCTCTGCCGTCACATGGATGTTGTAGTGACCTTTGTAAGAATGCCACTGCCGTCACATGGATGTTGTAGTGACCTTTGTAAGACTGCCTCTGCCGTCACATGGATGTTGTAGTGACCATAGTAAGAATGCCTCTGCCGTCACATGGATGTTGTAGTGACATTTGTAAGAATGCCTCTGCTGTCACATGGATGTTGTAGTGACCAGAGTAAGAATGCCACTGCCGTCACATGGATGTTGTAGTGACCTTTGTAAGACTGCCTCTGCCGTCACATGGATGTTGTAGTGACCAGAGTAAGAATGCCACTGCCGTCACATGGATGTTGTAGTGACCAGAGTAAGAATGCCTCTGCCGTCACATGGTTGTTGTAGTGACCAGAGTAAGAATGCCACTGCCGTCACATGGATGTTGTAGTGACCTTTGTAAGACTGCCTCTGCCGTTACATGGATGTTGTAGTGACCTTTGTAAGACTGCCTCTGCCGTCACATGGATGTTGTAGTGACCTTTGTAAGACTGCTTCTGCCGTCACATGGATGTTGTAGTGACCTTTGTAAGACTACCTCTGCCGTCACATGGATGTTGTAGTGATCTTTGTGAAAGGTTTGAATCCATGACTTGGATGTTTTGATGCCGGCACTTTCTCCTCTTTATCTACTGCCCCCCCCCCCCAATCCCTCATTGGCCGAATAGGCAGGGTAAAATCTGGATGACCATGCACTTAATTTGTCTCAGTTGAAGGCAAACAAACAGCAACACACTGCTGCCTTAGGTCAATTAATTACTATTTACTTATAACCTGTGTAGTTTTAACTACTTGGGCAACTTGCTGACATGGCTTATACAAACATCCCAAAATTCGCAGGTCCGAAAGATTTTAATACGGTCTGCCGAATTTCAATCCGGAACTATCTGCGGTTGAGCCGCAAAGTATAAAGAAACAGGAAAACACATACTTTCCATGTAAATGGATGAAATATCATAGCTGGTTAGTTAAATTGGTCAAAATTCATTCAGCATTCCAAAAAAAACCCAATTTCGTATCGTATTTTTGGTTTTTGGCTTGTAAGACCTTACCGTACCAAGTATCCGGCCAGGTTTGCCAATTTTTGGGATGTCTGCTTACGAATGCCTGGGTCTATGATTACAAGGGTTACCATTGAGGCCCGATGAGTGATCTAGGGTCCAACTCATGTATTCAGTTCCAGTGGAAGAATACTATTGTGACGAGGTAGGGTACTTTCTGCTTTGTTTTAGTACAATTACATCCATAACAGTCGGTGTATGATTTTGTAAGACATGCACATTGGTCAGTCTGATACTGGCGGTTTTAGGAAATCTACACTTTCATGTAAACTAATAAGATATTAAACTATTTTATTCAAAGCTCAATCTAAGATTTGCTTCAATATTGATCAGCCAGCTTGGACAAGTGTTGTTTGAAGAATTATTTGTACTTGGATCAAAATGATAAGGCCTTTTGAATTCAAACACTCAAAACATTAAACAATTAAATCTGTTAAAAATCTCAATGTGTGTTTGAATGTAAATATTATGATGGGTTTTTGATGCTTCATAAAGCCTCTCCCTTGACGGATGTTTGCACTTTATTTTTGTATGACAAATGCAGTCATGCTGCAAAAGTATCCTGATAAGAGAATGTAGATTATTATCTGATTAGTTTTTTCAAAGAAAATGTATGTGGAGTGGTTTTGATTGGCTCAGCGTGTTATGATATAGGATGTGACAGTCTCGGAAACACTTGATTTATGATTTTTTCTGGGGTCAAGTCTCTTGAAAATTCAACATCATTAAAATTTGAAACAAAGATCGAGTATATACCGATTCAAGTGCGGTTGTTGTGAGATAGGCTAAGTAGTACTAATTGATACTTGAGCCTATTATGATGTAAACCGCATTTAAATTTTTGAAATCAAAATCAGTTTGGAGCACATGGACAAGTGTTTCCTGCTTATAAAACAAAGAACTATTGAAATACATAGCCTTTGAAACTTATGGTACTTTTCCTTATTAGTTTGTACGAACACTTGTGCGTATTTGGTGGCTTGTACGCCCATCTTGATTTTATTTTTAAAGAATGACTTCTTTACTTTACTTATTTAATCAATTTTTACTCTAAACTTCAACGACACCTGATTCATGTCATCAAAAGTGTTGGTTCTTATTTACCTATAGTATACCTAGTGTCACTGGTGATCCTGTCAGTTGGTCCGGCTCTTGGTTACGTTGGCTGGTGATCCTGTCGGTTGGTCCGGCTTTCTGGTTACGATGGCTGGTGATGGTGATGGGTTAGACTTGGTGATCCTGTCGGTTGTTCTGGCTTTCTTGATGGTGACAGTTCAGACTTGGTAATCCTGTTAGTTGTTCCGGCTTTCTGGTGATGTTGCCTGGTAAAGTGGTTGTGCTGACAGGTCAGACTGGGTGATCCTGCATGTTGGTCCAGTCACCTAAATTTAACAGTGTAAGGGAAGAAGAGTTACGTTCAAGGCTAAATTTTTAGTTAGATGCTAAAAACTCCTATAACATTATTGTAGCATTTACACAGTAGGTCCCTTTTCTATGGGGGTAAGAAAATGACCCATTATTTTAATGTGTCAGGCCCTTTTTTCTATCATATCATAAAAACCCTTTGTTAAAACCCTCAATCATCCTAGAATTGAGTCTGATCACACTGACTGTCTCGCTGACTATCTGTATTTTGGTGTTAGATTACCTCATTCTGACTATAATTTCAAATAATTGTGACAATTTAGCTAATGTTTCAATATTTTTAATAAACCAATTCTTCTTAGATATTGGTTTCATAATGTAATATTATGCATAATGGGTGGTGGTTGTATGTTCGTTTTAAATGCATGATGGGATTTACCGATTATAACGAGCGTGTAATGTAGCTTTGAGTAATTATTAAATTATTACTGAGTGTGTATGGTCATATTGCATAATTATACTAGTGTTTATTCCATCATTATTTCATGAATATCTCAATCTGCACTATTGTCTTCCACTATTTATGTTCAAACTTCAAATGTGGTTGATATTTTTAGTGAAATCCCCTAGTACATTATATATTGTAATAGAATTAAAGAGCTAACCGATATGACTTATAAAACACCTACCTTATTAGAATATTGATGTCCGTGACCCCTTCAGGGAATTCAGACTTAAAACCTCAAGCTCATAATTAAGGCAGATGCCTGAACCACACTGCTGTTGTGATGTTGGTATGTAATCACCATGGAAGATTAGTTTTCTGCTTATATGATTGTATACTAGTAAATCAAACCTGTGTTATACTTACATCATAAATCACCGTGACCATGACGCCGGACGATGTCCGTGTACCCGATATGTATCCAATGTGTTCTCGAGGTGTACCAGATGTGTTGTACCAGATGTGTTGTACCGGATGTGTTGTACCGGATGTGTTGTACCAGATGCTTTGTACCGGATGTGTTTTACCGGATGTGTACCAGATGTATTGTACTGGATGTGTACCAGATGTGTTGTACCGGATGTGTTGTACTGGATGTGTACCAGATGTGTTGTACAGGATGTGTTGTACCGGATGTGTACCAGATGTGTTGTACCAGATGTGTTGTACCGGATGTGTACCAGATGTGTTGTACAGGATGTGTACCAGATGTGTTGTACAGGATGTGTACCGGATGTGTTGTACCGGATGTGTACCAGATGTTTTGTACCGGATGTGTACCAGATGTGTGGATGTTGGCTGATGAGTAGCAATGCAAATGTCAAAAGTGATATAAATTGCTGCAGCCGTCAACCGGGCGGATGACTGGCCGGACTCGGGCCCGATTAGACCAAAGTATCGGCGATTGGATTATATTTGTGACCCAGGTAGTAGTAGTCACCTTAATAAAGCAACCACCTGTCTTAATCAGGCTATATATTATAGTGGTATATGGCAATCTGTAGTTTGTATGCATGTAAGGAGTACACCGTAGTTAAGCTAGCTGATAAAAAAATAAGCAGCCACATTGGAACCCATTAAGCAATATAATCTGGACTGGTGGCTGAAAGTACTTGTTAAGATATTGTTTTAAGTCTCACTGGTTAATGATATTTGAGTCATATGAAGGCTACCCAGTCACATTGTCCTGACTAATTACATATGCTGAGTGTTCATTTTTAATGACTTTGGTATGTTTTCTTGCTGGCTGGGATTCAACTAGAAACCTTTCCACTCGAAGTTGCAGCTCTAACACCAGGCCATTGAGGCTTATAAGTGGCTGATTTAAACAGGTTACGACTGTAGAAAGAACTTCAGCTTTGACCGCTTTTGTTTTACTTTATTCATTTTACTGTTAAAATTCTGCTACTATCCTAAATTGGTGTGAATAACAAATCCTACACTCCTCATGCTATAAAATTTCCCAGATGCCGCAAACAAATCTTTACAGGATTTTATAGAACGTAACCAGTCACTGTTTTATAGCCTGGAAAATGAGCCAATGATTGACGTTAACAATTTCTTGATTGAAACTGAAACCGGCTTGTTTAAATTCAAATTTTGCCAAATAAGGTATCATGTTGCAATTGCTACTTTGACAAATGTTGAAACAAGAAAAGGATGGTGGACTGTAAGCATGTAACTGTCTCCAGATGTGTCGGATTAAAGTCACATTTCGTGAAAATTTATTGAAAAGCATACTTTCGGTGTCAACCGATAGAAATCAATTTAAATTCCAAACAACTTAGCGAAGCTAGTGTTACCAACAAGGACAATCTGGTAAAACATGCTGAATGCTGAATTGAGACCGAACTCAAACTGAAACTTATAAAATATGTGGGCTATTTTCCATAAAGAAGGGGAGTTGTATGTATTGCTTTGTACATGTTGGTTGGTCGGTAGATATGATTCCTGATTGATGATTGAAAAATGGTTTGACCATCCCAAGGAATCTGAAACTTTGTATGCAGGTTGATCGTAACTAGAAAATAACTTTTATTGACCTTGATGTTGGTCACTGTAGCCTTGTACGTATATGACTTGTTAGACTGCCGTACATCATTTCTTGTTTACATACTGTATTTTTCTTCAGTAACAGAATAGAACTGAACTGATGACGATTGTTCTTTGTTTAGTGTGAATTCAATTATTATCCTGTATCAGCAGGTACGTACACATTCATTCTTAGAAATCATGAATGGAATATAAACGTAGTGAAATACGACTAACATGACGGGTTTGTGAGGTACTGTCTATATATATACGCTATCTGATATGCCTAGTGTGTCATTGTCAATGTCAGCATCAGGTTCCGTGTGGATAGTTGCAGAAAGTAAATTTGTTGTTGTTACCGATTATTGTTATTGTGTTAGTTTCTTCATAAAAACATGTGAAATTCGAGGAGAACATAGATTTATAACACAACAATCTCAATCTGTCTGCTATATGAACTTTCTGATCTCTTTGTTTTTGTTTTTGCCTTTCAGCATTTTTTAAGTGTGTATTATAGTACTCTATAGAAGTACGTCATTTCACACCCACCCAGCCCTTCACCAATAACATTCTAAGAACGAGTACACGCATTCAGTGGAGACCAAGTACTGAAGTTGGTTTAACAAGATACCTTATCAAGGGATACCCTTCTATCTTGATATTTGTCCCAAAAAGCTGCACATGTGATATATGCTTATCCTAGCTTGTTTTGAATAAAGGGTTAGGCAGCAGACCTAGTTTAAAGTATGCATACCAACCTGTTCCTCTGAAGCTCATGAGTTTAATTGAATAGGCTGCAACATACCTATGATAAGTCATTGCAAATGGTACAAGTATATATACATATAGGGCATGTTCCAGGTCTATGCTTATATTATTGTTATGGGCCAGTGGCTGATTTCAAATAAAATCATTATCATTGACTCAGGTTGGCCCAGTCTATGTCAGGGTTGTCTTCAACATAACTGTTACTATACAAATGAACATTTGGCGAAAGGACACAAATCGACATCATGGGTGCAATATTTTATCATTCCCATCATGAAATGGTGTTAATCACTCACAAACATTACACATACATGTACTGCATATATATATGAGCCACTCAGTCGATCTTTTTATCTGTCTGATTTGTCTTCATTAAAAATGTGTGGGTCACTCCAAAATCAAGAAAGATTAAGGACTGTCCTTAAGAAGTACTTTTTGAAGAATGTATGTATTAGGGTACTTTAAGTGTAGGATATAGATAAGTAATGTGTTATTTTGATAGCTTGTCAAGGATTGTTGAAAGTTTGTAGTACATTGTTGTTTTAAAAAAATACGCCAATTTTTATCTTGCATACAACAAGTCAAAGTGATAACACTTCAAAGATTTTGTGCAAAATAAACTTAACTGTTTCTCTCCGTGATAGGACGTTGATGTTGTTTCACTCCAAACGCTCGACTTAAGAGTTTGACCTTTTGTTTTGAGTTGAACAAAAATTGAACCATTATGAGTAATTCTCTGCTCACTAACGAGGGTTCAACATCAAAATGAAATTAATGACTAAAACATTTGTTGGCTGAACTTTTCAAGTACCTCGTATGTTTTAATGTGATACATATTTCAAACAGTTAAAAAGCCAAGTTCTAAGAGCTCAAGGCTTCACCCCATAACTTTGTAGTAATTAACCAGATTCGTTTGAATTTGGAAAGGTTATAATATCCCTAGGCGTTGAAATGTTGTTATTTTTATGTTCCAGCAGCTTACATGCTAGCCACTTCCTGGGTCTGGAGGATTGTGAACAAAACACTGTTTGCCAAATGTTCAAACCTTCATTTTAACAGTCGAAAATTTCATCGTAACACTTCATGAAAAATGTTTTTTATGATGTTCAATGTTGTAATAAACTTGCCTTGTACATAGATTTCTATCTGTTTCAAGTCCGCACAATACTCTTTAAACTTCGCACCCATGCCCTATGATAAAATTTTTGAAAGGAAAAACATATTTGTTTTAATTGCTCGACGTTTGTTTTAGGTTTAATGAGTTGTATTATAAAATAGCCATTATTACTTGCAGTCTACAGTGGCTTCGTTACAACAAATGTTAAACATTTACGACTGTAATAGCGGTTCTGTACTGTTATCATAAACCTTAATAATTGTAGATTTTATTTTCAATGTTATATTGTTTTACTACTTAAAATTAGTTGCAGTTTGTACCTTTGATGTTCTAATAAATGTTGGGTTACTACTTAATATCAAAGGGCTGTAGGTCTGAATTTTAATTCCACCTGTTCTGAAATGGGTGTTGGGAATTAAAATCTCGTAGGAGGTTTGAGGGGTAAATTGAATTTAAAGCTCATTTTTTCAGTTTTAATTGTTATGAACTTCCTAACATCATTCAAGATTTTATACGCTGTTGATTAAAGTTTTTATCAATTTCAGTTTAATTGTTGCTTTTTAATTGAAATTTTACGGTTAATGTTTATAATCAGATAGAGTTAAGAATCATTAAACGAGCTTACAGTTTCGCTGTAGGTAAAACATTTAAACCATATACCTGCCATTGATTCCTTAAGAATTTCATATAAATTATACTTTCATTTTTGATCTTTCAAGAATATTTAAGTGCTTCTATGTGATCAAGTGTGATAGATGGTTGCTCTGTGTCATTATATCTCTATCTTGAAACTTTCATATCCTTTGGTGTTCCTGAAATTTACCATGGCTTTGAGGTTTAGGCGCTGATCATGTGATAATGAATACCAGGGTTACAGAGTGTTAAAATTGAAATCATTTTGTGATTTCCTTATTTTCATTCATTGGAATTTCCTATAACCAAATTGGATGCATTTAATGGTTAGAATGTCTCAAATGTTTTTTTTGCTGAATTTTGTTGAGAATTTTTTGCATTTGATTTCATTTCCATCTCATTGCTTGCTTAAAGTTGTAGAAATTTGTAGTTAAAACTCATCTTGAAATCTAGAATTTGTTTTCATAGTTGGTTTAACATTCTTACGTCATTAAACTCCACCGTTGTACTAGCAAAGCCTTTCCTCTTCTGTCATCAATATAACATACATATACTTGTCTGTATGAAAATGTTAGGTACAGCCTAAGTGGTCGTGTAGTTTGAGTGACCGCCTCAAGACCAGGAGGTTGTGGATACGATCCCAAGCTGTAACATACCAATTATGGGTGTGTTCGTTACGGATGTTCTGGACTGTGTACCTAATGTTCCATTTCAAACAACTTTAATTCAAACAAGCCTGAACACTCCTGTGAACAGTGTGCCGAATGTTCCCCCTTTGAAAAACTTCTTATGAACAAAAGGGAACAGGAATGAAACAGGAAGTAAAATTTTAAAGATTTCGACCTTGTAGTTTCAGCAGGAAGAAAATAATTGCCGCAATCACATTTCATGAAGTTTACAGCAGCCATTGTTGTTGTTGTAATCACATGATTGTTCTGTCTGCGCCACCTCTATGGCGGGCACAGAGACAATATGTACCTAACCGTGTTTCAGTTTGTTCGTAGTGTGTTCCATTGCTTGACACTAAGCATATGAAGATAGTTCCAGGAAATTGCATTATCTCAATTTATTTTTAAGCAACAGTCACAGCCATGTATGGATTAAACTATTGTATAGAATTTATGTCTAGGAATTAACTGATCAGCCATCTTGTTAAAATACTTGACAAGTGAAATTAAAATGATTGATAAACAACTAGTATCAATTATCAATAATGAGCTAGTGTCTGCGAATTTTGCACTTGTATTGACGAAAATTGCTTTTTGCTGGTATGTGAAAGGAAGGTATCTCTGACTACAAAAATAATTCTCAATTGTTTGAATAATAATTTTGGCTAATTTAATTTATTTAAATGGCATTTTTATGTATTTTTGGCATTTTTTCTGGATGGCATTTTAATTGTAATACTTATTTGGATGTAACAGATTGCACTTCAATTATATATCTTATGCACATATATTATTACATATTCAGGTTTTTGTCTTACGTAATATGGGCCAATATTAGGCGTCTTCACCTGGGGAACAAAACTAAACAACCATGCAGTTTTCAGTGTATTATCTAAATAATAGTAATTCTCCCTAGACTACAGTGTTTGGGCCAAGCCTCAGAGTTGGAAAAAAGTCCTGTTATTATGAAATCATGAAGTCTTGTAATTTGGTATAAAGACAGGGTGACAGGCAAAGTGTTGTATGTGTATTAAGACAAAGGAAGGAGTTAGATGTGTATAGCACTCTTGCCCTGGGCCAGTATTTATAAGGCACCTTAGTAGAAAACTAAGAATTTTCTTGAAATCTTAAAATTTCTTTAAGTGTAATTGCTAAATAATATAAGCCAGATTACTAATTCTTTACAAAGATTTTATGCATTTTGTAGAGAGCTATGATAATGACCAAGTCGGTGCGTATGGGTTATTCTTCAATTTGCGGAAAATAATTATGTTCATTGCAAATTTTTGACTTAAGTTACAATATTTAAGTTTTCCACTAAGATGCTCTATAAATACAAGCTGTAGAAGACGCGAGCACACCATACTGTTTTTGTCATCTCTCTTGCTGTTGATTATTCACGTTTACTGCGCTATCTACAAACTAAATGTTGGCTTTTATTGAATTAAAACTACATCAAGTCTTAAATACCTTAAATGATAGTACTATCTCGTTTATTAAAATAGAAGTACTGTAGAAATAGCTTGTGTCATTTATGTGTGGTTTATCACCTTCCCTTTAATTGATAATTA
Organism: Spisula solida; assembly: GCA_947247005.1. Classification (NCBI taxonomy): domain Eukaryota; kingdom Metazoa; phylum Mollusca; class Bivalvia; order Venerida; family Mactridae; genus Spisula; species Spisula solida. The sequence continues at coordinate 23,131,160 of OX365948.1, forward strand.
GAGTTTTAGATTCGCATACAGAGAGAAAACACACATAAAGTGATTATATCAGTTACTATTTTACTATTTTAAATGGTTTTGAAAATTCAAAACAGAATTGACTTCTCGGGGAAATGGCATTTGATTATTTGCTACCACGGTTTAATTGCTTAAAATTATTCTAGAAAACATTTCATCTTCAGGGGAAGCTGTTAAATTTCGATGTTTTTTTAATGATTCCAAGATGGATATTGAGTTTTTTTTAAAATGATTTGCGGATGGATAGTTAGCCTCTAATCAGGAGCTAATTAACAAAACCTGGCTAGATTCTGAAGTTTATTTATGATGTGTTTTATCAAAAATATTGAAACACAGCCAGAATTTCGGAACATGTTGAAAGTTCAATAGTTTTAGAAAAAAAGGATGAATGAATTGATTTATCATATGTAAATAGGCTGATATCTTTTCTATTTGTTGGATATCATTGATTATATTTACTATTGAAATTTTGAAATCATGCGGTCAATGAAAAATTGAGACGACGTATTGAGTTATTGAAATGAAACTATTAAAATAGTCAGAAATGGTAAAGGTCACAGTGACCTTTGACCTACTGACCTCAAAATCCATGTAAAGTTTGAAGATCCTAGGTCAAAGCGTTCTTGGGTTTATTGAACGGAAACAATTTAATTGGTCAGAAATGGTAAAGGTCTCAGTGACCTTGACCTTTGACCTACTGACCTCAAAATCAATAGGGGTCAAAGGTCAAGGTCTTTGTGACATTTACTATTTCTAACTAATGGGCTGCCAAGGGGCATATGTGTTTTACAAATATCTCTTGTCTATGTATACATTTTCAGATTTTAATATATCAGTTATTATACAATGCTAGATAGCGCTTTCAAACTTCATGTACATTTATTGTGCACACTGACCCATATAGTCTGACTTTGTTTTAATGAAATCCATCATGTTACCCAATTCTGGGGTGTCATACTTTTCGTGCTTTTTGCCAGTTACATTCAATTACACGTGTTTAATGTTGAATGCATTCAAACAGAAGTCAGTTGATTGTGAAATTTCAAAGCCACGTTACTTCTAGAATGTATGCACCAGACGACAATAAAATAATAGACATAGGATGTTGGAATGGTGTAATCGTGTGGTGTTATTTTTAATAATGGTGCAAACATCCCATTTTACTGCAAAAAAGCCAAAAACACTCACTGATGGCTTATTGGGTGATTAGTCACAAAATAAAGTTATTATTATCAATAAACTTAAACAAAAGATTTGGCTAAAGGATTGTCCTGAGTTATGGGCATGCCATATGAGTGATATTGCATTAACCAGAGACAATGTCATACTTACACCAACTTGGCTATTACTTATTACATAACTTTCAATATTTTGTTTTAAAAATGCTTTATTTCAGATAAGCAATTCATGTAACAGTAATAAATAGATGTTTTTGTTGGCAAAAAACTTTTTCTTTGAAGTTATGTTGGGCTCAATAAGGGATGAAAAAACTTTTGACTTCATCTCTTTTTACTGTTTGGTTATTAATGACAATTAATCAATGTTCTCAGTGGAAGACACACAAAATGTTGGTTTGTTGATGTTCATGGCATTTTTTGCCAGGCTGTTGCTGGTTTTGGCTAGATTTTAAAGCAAGGAGGGAGTGTTGCACATACATATGCATGCTCTTCTGTTTATACTGATGTTAAAGTCTGTTGACATGTAGCAGTATTACTATCGGCTATTTAAAACTAATTGATTAATATATTAAATTGCAAACGGATAAATTGCTGTGACTAAATTGGATCCAAATAAATGTCAACTTGTGTGCTGGGGGGGGGGGGGGGGGTATTTATATGGAACTATACGGTGTCTAGTTGTTGACACTGTGGAGCCTTTCAGTTACTTATATTATTGATGAAACCCGGTACATTCGGTGCAATAAATTACTTACTAATCACTTATAGTATTTATTTCGCATTTCAAATTGTTTAGTAAAAGCAACTTTATTTTAAATCAAATTGAATGCATCTTTTTACTTTTTTGTTACTCTATTTCGGCAGTGAATATAATCCCCGCCTTGCATGTTCATTCATGTATCATCCCACGTTCATGTCCGCGCTGTTTCTCAGCATCCTTCAACTAGAATGATATCAGGAAACTTTCAGAGGGAAGCTTGACTTACCGCGACGGTTATGATCATGTTGTAGGCGTGCTCCAGTTCAATGAATCTTCACATCCTTGTATGGGTTTTCCTCATATAAACTACGAGGGCACCAAGGAACCAATGGTAGTAGCGTTAGTTTTTGTTTAATTTAAATTCAAAGGATTTTGTAACTCATGGGGTTTTCATCTGAATACTGAGTTGCTATTGTTTAAACTGTTCATAGTGATATCAACATGTGAAGAATTATTGACTACATGTTTTAAATTAGTTAATTAATACGACATGATAACGTTGTAAATCAATGGGAAATATTATTAAATGCATAAAATTATTAAGTTAAAAAGCTTTAGGATAAAATTAGCTTGAACTAAACACAATCAAATGACATTTAACTTTTTTGCAAAAAAATGTATTTTCCACCAAAAAACGTTGTTGATAGTATGTCATTAATTTTATGAAATGAGTCATGAATGGTTTCCAATAATTGACGGTATTCAATTCAAATGTCATCATACTAACAAACTGATCAATATTAATTTGAAATGGTATTTTGGCATGTTGTAAATTGTACAAGTGTGCTTTGCAAACCATTGTCAGCATTTCGACATTTCGTCGAAATGTTTTGTTGTTACTTTAACTATAATTGAACAGAGATTTTGAATAACTGATTATTGAATCCTTGATATTTAGCAGGTGATTGTACACAGAGAATAGGTTTTGTTAAAGAAGTGAAACAGTTGACCACTGACAAACTGTGACCCATGGGGGCAGGTGGGTTGTGCATTAAAATAGATGAAGGTTAATTATAAAGAATAGAGTGGTGGTATTGGGTAATGAAGGTCTAGAATTGACAGTTTGTATGCTAACTGACCAGTTGTGCCATTGTCCACTGTAAATCACCTGGACATTGGGGATAGTAGATTGGGCGGTCATTGTAGGATGAGGTAGTATTGTGCAAAGATGTCATACTCCCAGGACATTGGCAGTAAATCACCATTGTAACATGGTGTTAATTTTTTTCAGAACACAACATGCATTGAAGATGGTGAAACTTGATGCTTATTTTAAAATCTGGCGTGGCTTTAGATTTCCAAGTGCTTTTTATCATGTTTTTTTATCCTAACTCTGACAGGGCTGTGAATTTCTTGTTTCGCACCCAATGTCATGACAACTGAATACGGATTTTATGATATTACTCCTCAGTGCAACAGATGGCACTATTTTGTTTACAGTCATTTTTTCCACTTAATTCGCCACTTTTTTCATGGATGAAAATGTCAGAGAGTATGAATATCGCAAACTGCGATACTTAATGCTGTGAAAATGTTTTTTGTTACATAAAACTCCTGTTTAAATATTCATTTAGTTTTAATTTGATCACATTTTCTTGTGGTCGTGGTGCTCCATATCTAAGAATTTTAGCTTAGAAATGTGCTTGAATTCCACTGGGACATGCAGGCCAGGGTTTTTGCCTCCAGTTAGGTACTTTGTTGTAGTATTTATTTTCAATTAATTTGCCTAAAGAAATTAAACTACTTTATCTTTTAAAAAAAAGCCACCACTTGTAATACATACCAACCAAAATCGATGATGGATGTTTTGTCCACCCAATAAAATGAGTAATTTGGATTTTGTCATGTAGGGATTTTGTCCATATCCCAAAATTCTTCAAGAACACTATAATAGTCATGCTACATAGAATTTATCAAACTTCATTGAATGAACTTGAAATACTATAGTTAAAACAAAATTAAAACTCATTCTTCATTAGTAACCATGCATAAATATTTAGCCCGAAAACAGTCGCTATGGTAATTTTATGTTGGGAATATTCGGGAAAAAAAATGAAAATTTACCATCCAGAATTAATGAACTGTTAGTGTTTATCTATTGCTGTGGGGTTTAAAATTTACTGACATTGTTTGGGCAATCATTATTTTAAATCTGACCCCAGTAGTTTGATCAATTCCAAACCTCATAAAAATAGTATAAGTATGATAAAACTGGCCTTGAGGAAATATCATAGCCACTTTGAATTCAGTATGGTATATTAAATTATGATAAGTACTGGCCCTGATGGTATTTTACAGTGATAACATTCTGATTGTATCAAACACTTTGTAAAATATCTCCCTAATTGACCTTTTATTTTAAGAGTTGAACTTTACTATAATTTCACCAAAAAAACACCATGAGCGAATATTGATGTATTAAAATATTTATCATGTTGGAGATATGCTGAAGTATGCACTTCATTTAGGCCAGAGTTTTTTAATTTTTTGTTACTCAGACATTTTTCAGAAAAAAGTCCACAGGAGGAGGGAAAAAATAAAAATAAAAACTCCCCAAATATAGCTTCCACAAGCTGTTGGTGGTAGAATAGTCAATGACGGTCCCTTTTAAAGCAATCAACACTCAACATCAGTGTTAGTTTTCAAGAAAACAATCAATTTATCTTAAGACTAGTACACTGCAGTGAAACACTAATATAATAAAACTTATTATTAACAAAATAATGAAATAATAATACAAGGCTGGTCCATTTATCATCAAAACATTATATGCAATTTTATTTTTTTCCAGTTTTTCAAAAAAATTTTTTTTGAAAATGCCAAAAAATTGGACAGGAGGGTCCGAGTAACGAAAAATAAAAGAACTCTGGCCTTACTTCATTATGTTATCTGTGTTTTTTTCAGTATTTGCTAGGATTCTAATGTGTTTTTTAAACCCTCTGAGGTGTCATTTTATAGACAATGTAGGATGTATTTAGGCCATTTGTAATGTAATTTTAGAGTGACACAGTTGTATTGTTGAAATGTGTGATATACAATTTGAATGTATTAAGCTGATGTTTGATTGAGGGTAATACAGGAAGCGTGTCCGAATTATTGATGTTTGTCAGTTACTATATACGGTATATATGCCCCTCCCTCACACAAGAGTAACACAAGAAGTGTGTCAGGATTGTTGGTGTTTGTCAGTTACTATGCCCCTCCCTCACACAAGGGTAACACAAGATGTGTGTCAGGATTATTGGTGTTTGTCAGTTACTATGCCCCTCCCTCACACAAGGGTAACACAAGAAGTGTGTCAGGATTATTGGTGTTTGTCAGTTACTATGCCCCTCCCTCACACAAGGGTAACACAAGATGTGTGTCAGGATTATTGGTGTTTGTCAGTTACTATGCCCCTCCCTCACACAAGGGTGACACAAGAAGTGTGTCAGGATTATTGGTGTTTGTCAGTTACTATGCCCCTCCCTCACACAAGGGTAACACAAGAAGTGTGTCAGGATTATTGGTGTTTGTCAGTTACTATGCCCCTCCCTCACACAAGGGTAACACAAGAAGTGTGTCAGGATTGTTGGTGTTTGTCAGTTACTATGCCCCTCCCTCACACAAGGGTAACACAAGAAGTGTGTCAGGATTATTGGTGTTTGTCAGTTACTATGCCCCTCCCTCACACAAGGGTAACACAAGAAGTGTGTCAGGATTATTGGTGTTTGTCAGTTACTATGCCCCTCCCTCACACAAGGGTAACACAAGAAGTGTGTCAGGATTATTGGTGTTTGTCAGTTACTATGCCCCTCCCTCACACAAGGGTAACACAAGATGTGTGTCAGGATTATTGGTGTTTGTCAGTTAGTATGCCCCTCCCTCACACAAGGGTGACACAAGAAGTGTGTCAGGATTATTGGTGTTTGTCAGTTAGTATGCTCCTCCCTCACACAAGGGTAACACAAGAAGTGTGTCAGGATTATTGGTGTTTGTCAGTTAGTATGCTCCTCCCTCACACAAGAGTAACACAAGAAGTGTGTCAGGATTATTGGTGTTTGTCAGTTAGTATGCTCCTCCCTCACACAAGAGTAACACAAGAAGTGTGTCAGGATTATTATCCATAGAATCCATTGCTCTAAAATTTACATATTGTAAACTCCAGTTCAAAATTGATATCCCGTACGTTTAGCCAATGTAGCAAACAAAATCAAGGACGCAATAGACCCTTAAGACTTGTTTGACGTTTTTGTCTGTCAAGACGTTACTGTAGTATAATACAAACTAGTTCTGTTTGTTGCTATGTTTTATAATTTCATCAACATGCTTGAATGCTGTTTCTCTCCCTATGTGTGATGCTATATTTTTATTTATGTATTTAGTGTCATATGACAGGTGTGAATGATGTCCGTTAAACTGAGGTATTGCACTTTAACCTTGTAGTTTACCATGGTAAAGTTTCATTTTGAGATAAATCTACTTTTTCTCATTGTCTTTCAGTAGGACAAGTCATGAATCAGCCAAGAGGTGTGTGTACAAACATCACATTAACTCCTTTGATTTATTTCTCCAAAATTGACCTTGACCCATGAATGTTAAAATTTTCATTCTGTTAAGTAATTACAGTGACTTGTTTGTTGTTACCTTAAATCGAATTTGTGTACCATGACCTGATTATGTTTTGGTATAGAAGGCTACTGAAGCCCGTTTCTATGTAGGTCATTGAAGCTACTCTGGGTAGTTCTGGGAAGCCACTGAAGCCTGTTTCTATGTAGGTTATTAAAGCTACTCTGGGTAGTTCTGGGTGGCTACTGAAGCCTGTTTCTATGTAGGTTATTAAAGCTACTCTGGGTAGTTCTGGGTGGCTACTGAAGCCTGTTTCTATGTAGGTCTTTGAAGCTACTCTGTGTAGTTCTGGGTGGCTACTGAAGCCTGTTTCTATGTAGGTCATTGAAGCTACTCTGTGTAGTTCTGGGTGGCTACTGAAGCCTGTTTCTATGTAGGTCTTTGAAGCTACTCTGTGTAGTTCTGGGTGGCTACTGAAGCCTGTTTCTATGTAGGTCTTTGAAGCTACTCTGTGTAGTTCTGGGTGGCTACTGAAGCCTGTTTCTATGTAGGTCTTTGAAGCTACTCTGTGTAGTTCTGGGTGGCTACTGAAGCCCGTTTCTATGTAGGTCTTTGAAGCTACTCTGTGTAGTTCTGGGAGGCCACTGAAGCCTGTTTCTATGTAGGTCTTTGAAGCTACTCTGTGTAGTTCTGGGTGGCTACTGAAGCCTGTTTCTATGTAGGTCATTTGTAACTGACGCCCATTGCAGAGTTAATACCTAGCAGGAGGGTGTTGTAGGTTTGACCTCAGATGAACTTCAAATGTTATTGTGTGTAGAATGTAACATATAATGTACAGTCAGAACTCGATACAACGACGCTGTTCGTTTCCAAGAAAAATGTCGTTGTAACGAATATGTCAGTATAATGAATTGATACAAAGAGTTTTTTAATACTTTTGTTGCCAAATATAATGTCACTATAATGAATATGTCAGTATATTGGGTGTCGTTATATCGAGTCCTGACTGTATATGTATTAATACTGCCCCTACGAAAAAGCCCGGGTGTATAATCTTGTGTGTGAACATTTGCCCAAAAGTAATATTGTTCACAACATAATCATTGAAGAAACTGTTACTGGAAGCATATTTTTGTAGAGCATCATACACTGATGACCATATATCACTGTGTATAAACGAGTCAACTTCCGGTTATCGCAATAAGGATTACACGTTGAATTGTACAGTCTTGCAATAAGTTGTACAGTGCTACGAAATCACTGGATGTTTCAATCACAATAAGTCATACAATTTGAATTGTATAGTATCCCAATAAGTTGTACAGTGATTTGGTTTATATGCGGTGTATGTGGTGACATACCATATATAGGTATGATCATTGTTATACAACATTTTGCAGTACTATCCTTTGTGTCTTAATTATTGGGTAGCAGTCAGTTGCAGGTTTGCTTTCAAACCACAAAGGTCTATAATTATACTCAGCACAACACACCCGATATGTACCAACCAGTCTTTCTGATACAACAATATAATCACTGATTAAGGAGTGCTGTTCATGCACTAGATTGAACTTTTACAGAGTTCTTTGAAGAATTCCTATAAATGTAACAAATAGGATGGTATATAGCAATTAACTTTCAAATTTCTCATACATACTTTTTTTAATTTAAAAAAGTCAATGCTTGCCAAGTATTGAATTAAATGTTGTTTTCTTCTCTTTTTCAAGTAGTTCAGCTGTATTGGTTGATGAAAAGAGAATTCTATATGACCAGTGTTGACTCTTTAAGTAAATCCACAAGTTGAGACATTAAATAGACCATTCACATGCAAAAACTACATTGTAGCAGGACCAGAATCAGGCAATGAAATCGACTTCTTGTACATTAAAAGACATTTACTTTTTGTTTCAACTTTCAAATGCTTTGAATGAGGTATAATTAGGTTGAGTCAGATATTGATGAAGCCCATGCTGGTTGATGTTGATGTGATTTATAGTTTTAGATTTGTACTTGATTTCAGTATCTTTATCATTGATTTCATTATTGGTAAAAACCAGCTGGTGTATATGATGACCACCATTGTGCTGGTTTATATGGACTTGATATATACCAGAAATCTGGCAGAAATGGTGGGACGTTTGGTCTGATTAGGTCTTACAAACTGCTGGAACAAAAGGAAAACCTGTCTGTCCAAAAGTATGATCCAAATTAAACATTTTTGAACTCTGAATAAATGTGTTTGATAATGCAAATGTTTGTCCAGTTTAACTAATCAGCTATGATAGTTCATCCATTTTTATGGTATTTTTCCTGTTTCTTTTCTTTGTGTTCGACTGTGGTTTAATAGGATGATCTATTGGAGGTTGTGCATCATCAAAATAGTTTGACGCCATTTTGATAAGCGACAGTTGTGGATAGCCAGTCTGTTGCACCAATTCCCTATAAAAACCTTGAGGACTTGTCCGGCAGACCTCCGAATTTGGGGATGACTGATATGTGATGACCAACTTTGTTCCGAAATGTGCTACGGGTGATATGTGCTACGGGTGATATGTGCTACGGGTTATATGTGCTAGGTGTGATATGTGCTACGGGTGATATGTGCTACGGGTGATATGTGCTAGGTGTGATATGTGCTATGGGTGATATGTGCTACGGGTGATATGTGCTATGGGTGATATGTGCTGCAGGTTATACTCTTAATTGTAGCAAAGGGCAACCATGATGTAGGAACAAGGCAATGTCAATGAAACTAATATCCTCATTGAATGGAATTAAGTGTAAAGATTTAGTATATATCAAAAATTAGTTCAAACTTAATAAAAGTCAAAGTTCATCATGGTTTCTTTATTTGAAATTAAACCTGTGCTTGTCAAACAACTTCAATGTTATTTTAGAAGGAAGTGAATTTCTATATTTCAGGCATCAGTACATGTATAGATATGATTTTATTATTGTGTCTTGTTACAGAAAATTGCAACTCGTAGCACTGATAATTATGCAAATGCACTATACGTTTGGTTTGGTAGGTTTCTTTTAATATTTTGGACACACATTTTGTGGAAAAGCAGTTTTCTACAATTTGTTTGCATATATATGTGCAAAAATGGTCACTCGGTGATTTGAGCATTATTGGGGAGAAGAGTCCAGTTTTGACTTTTGTCTACAGTTTAGACATATTAAATGTTTGTTCACTTTGATACAAGTGTCATGTACTGCATACATTTTGTTGAAGTACATATTTTCAATATTTTCATTCTTTTAAGAAATACTGACCAAACCTAATTTGTTAGTGTCATTGTGATTGCACCGAAAAATACGGAGGATTGAAACGAAATCATTCCTTGTTTGAAAAGGGTCTTGATTCAATAGCCTATTTTTTCCTGCCTCTATTTGCATCTCTGATATTGATTGATCAGATAAATTAATGACAAAATCAAATTAATCAACCTCTGGTTACATGTTTAATGCTTTCAAATAAAGCCATAAAATGGAACTCTAATATTTCAGATGTGTTTTTGCAAAGTTCGTTTTTCATCCTTTGAATATTTTTTTTCCATTTTTTTTTCATTTTTGTTGTCGGTGAGTTTCGTTGTCATTAAAGAACAAATTGCTATGATGCCTCAATGCACACGTCCTGGAATAAAGGTTATGAACTTTTTTCTCATTTATGCATCAGAGATGATTTCAAAATTTCAAATGCTTTATCGATAGAAGTTCGAAGGCCAATGTTCAAAGCTTTGAGATATTCTCAGATATTATTGTATCAGTATAGTTATCAGCAAAGCTTTTGGAGACACTTGGCAATGTTTTTGGAGATGCTTGGCAATGCTTTTGGAGAGGCTCTGCAATGCTTTCGATGGGACTTGGCAATGCTTTTGGAGACACTAAACGATGCTTTTGGAGAGGCTCTGCAATGCTTTCGATGGGACTCGGCAATACTTTTGGAGACACTAAGCGATGCTTTTGGAGAGGCTCAGCAATGCTTTCGATGGGATTCAGCAATGCTTTTGGAGATACTTGGTGATGCTTTTGGAGACGCTTGGCAATGCTTTTGGAGACACTTGGCAATGCTTGTGGAGACCCTTTGCAATGTTTATGGAGACGCTTGGCAATGCTTTTGGAGATACTTGGTGATGCTTTTGGAGACGCTTTGCAATGCTTTTGGAGACGCTTCGCAATGCTTTTGGAGACGCTCAGCAATGCTTATGGATTTGCTAAAGGGCAATGCTTTTGGAGACGCTCAGCAATGCTTATGGATTTGCTAAAGGGCAATGCTTTTGGAGACACTTGGCAATACTTTCGGTGGGACTCCGCAATGTATTTTGAGACACTCAGCAATGCTTTTGGAAATATTCGCCAATGCTTTTTGAGACATTGGGCAATGCTATTGGAGATTCTCGGCAATTCTTTCGAAGACACTTGGCATTTATTGCTTTTGTAATTTTATACTATCTGTAATTTTATACTTTCTGTTTTCTATGATCAATGCTGTTCAAGGCATAAAAGGTTTACTGTGTCCATTATCAATTAACGAAAATGCATTCATCTGTTTTTGGACACTGTTGGTCACTTCAACTCTTACTCCATATGATTCCTAACCTCTTTACCAGTATTATAACTATTCTGGTCAAAGAACAATATATGGTGTACATGATCTCCTATCTGGTTACTTACAAAGGGGTGATTGCCACCCTTAACATGTCTCCATGAAACTGAGATATATGCATTGAAAACAAAGGCATATATAGTCCAGTCAGGATAAAAATCCAGTGACGCAGAGGTCGAGTCCACTATAACGATGTAAAACCAATTATAAAGGTTTATACAGCACAAGCAACTATAATTTCAATGCTAAACTAACATACTAAACTTCGCTCTACCTGTTTAGACAATGGTTGTGATTTTTTGCGTACACATAAACTGCAACATCACTGTCACAATATCCTAAGATAAGTCACAATGTGTTGTAATGAAGTATAGAATTAAAATCTTCCTGGAGTAAATGTAAGATGACGAACCAATAATCCATTTTTAGGGCTTAAACTATTGACATCACTAATGAAGCTGGATAGTTTATACTTCTCAACTTTTCAATAATCTCCTACTTGAAGAGCTCGCCAAGTACCTAAAACTGAGTTAATTGGTCAGCTTCAGCCACTTAGCTATCTTAAAATACAGGAAGTTTGTTTAGAATTTGTTTCATTTCACATGCCTGCTAAATCCATTTGAAAACCTATATCTAACAAGAGGCAAGTGCATGTAACTAGTATAACATCATTCACCATATGTATGTAAGTCTCATTAAGCAGCCAGTTTCAAAATATAACACCAATTTAATTCATGTTCAATTCGCAGGTGCAAAACATAATCCCTGTGCTGAGTGGATTTTTTGTTCCATTTCAGTTGAAAGTTAGAGAGCTGTGTCGACATTGCAGCCTGTGATGCTGAGATTTAACTGCTCTATATTTTGTGCCGTTTTATTGTTACGAGCTGTTAGCAAAATGAAATGAAAAACCATTTCAAGTTTTCATGTTAATTACGTGTGAAAGGCTTCTTTGTTTCTAGCGAATTGCTTTAAAAAAAATTGAAGCCTTTTGTCGAGGAATTGATTTAGGTTTCATGATGTAGCATGATGATTCTTAAAAATTAGTACTTTGATATAGATAATGCTCTTCCTGTTACCAAGTTTAACCATACATATTGTTCTCAGTACTATAACAAGAATACAGCATTTCTGAAATATCCATAGCTCCTGCTGGAATTTGAACCAGGGACCTCAAAATTGGTAGTCAAAAACGTTGTCCATTGGGCCACCGGGCCTGAGACCCTACACTTTGATATTGGGCTAAAATTTCCTATCACTGGAGGTCACCAATCAATATAATATAATATTCTCCAAATAGCAGCTACATATATTCTGGTGAGCACCATTGGGCCATTTGCTGCTGTTAATATATTTTGTTAGAAGTAGAACCACTCCCATTAAAACTCTGTTACAACATGTTACAGGATTGAGTTGGCTCTGCACTACAACTAGTAGACTGCAGTCATTGTTTTAACTTCATATAGAACAATCTTGTGTCGGCTCTGTAACTCTTGAACCCTTGCAAGAATATCTAACAAACATGGCCCAGTTCTGCACCACATCCACATTAAGTGCATAGCGCATGTTCGGGCTGGCGGGTTTTAAGGTTGAAGGTCACATCAATGGATTAGGGTTGGTATGATTAATTTTGTGTGCACTCTGTAACACTTGAACCCCTGGAAAGATTTCATAGAAATTTAACTTGATGAAAATTGCCATTCATCACATCAGACGCGCATGGTTGGGACTGCTTGCTTCAAGATCAAGGTCACTCATAATTACAAAAGTTTATATGGCTTACTTTGTGCAACTAGTGAAGCTCTGAAATGTGATACAAATGCTTTTGGGCGTATATTGCCTGGCATTGGTGTGCATGCTGACCTCGACCTCTCCATATATTACAAATTTTGGCGCTTACAATATTTTTCAGTTTGTTGTTTTATGACCATGGAGAGCAAAAAAAAAGAAATAAAATGACTGAAATCCTGCTTAGCCTTCAACTGTGATATGTTGCCATAGAACATGATCTAGGGATCTTAGTGGGTGTCAAACATATTATATATATGGACTCTTAATATCTAGATTGTTGTGTTTTACTTGGTTTAATTATGATATGCGGCATCAAATGCGGCTGAATCAGAATCGAATGCAGCGGAATCGTATGCCTCATGCCTAACCGCTAGTCATATTTCGCATTCACACATTTCTACTATAAATGACAGGGTGTGTTTGTTACTATATTATAGTAGACATCTGAATTTTAATTCATTAATGTTGATAATTCCTGTTGTCGTCATATGGGTAGATGATTGGCGAGAATATCGTCATCACTGCAACAAACTGTGGACAACTTCATTCAACAAAACAATATCAATTGCAGTGTGTAAATGATGTCATTGTCTTGGTATACGTCTATTTTCAGACACTCCTCTTTTCAACTACTAATTACTTTGTAGTATCGGTAAATGCGACTGTTAAATAGAGATCATTATTTAGAAGCTAGTTAAGAACGTCAATTCCATGCAACTTGGTGGGTAGTCGAGGCTTTTGAATTGTAAACAGCAGTTTTAGATAATTAAGTTATTTACTTAGTGTAGACCACCTAGGTAATGTGCATATAATTATTTTGATATACAATTTTTTTACGTCCCTCGCTATGTACCTGTATGTTTTGTGTAAGGTTACAATATCAATATATGTGCTCCAATACCTTTTATAATGGTTAATCTCGGTGAATATATATTCAGAAATGGATATCGCGGCCCCTGCTGCACTACATTATATAGGAATCAAGTAGTAATATAAGGTATTATACACCAATTTCTGTCTGGCGCTTTGGCTTACATGGTGGCATCAAAAATGAATGAACCGTTTTGATTGTTTTCTGATAAATTGGATAAAATTGACTTGTTGTACTGTTTCCGTAGTTACTGAAAATTCTAGCTATAAAACAAACTAACCTTTGGCGCCATATTAAATCAGGGGTTAGATTCAGAACTATTGTTGTTCAATTTTGGTGAAGATGTATTACCATAGAAATGAATGAAGATGTTGAAATGGTCATTTCGTAATGCGAGTCATTATAGTTAATATACATATTTTGATTTTTGAGTAGATTGTGAAACAAGTCAAGTTCTACAACATTAATTGTTTACGTTAGACAGGTTGCCCCAAGGTTTAGAAGAGAAGGAAGTTGTACAGAATGACATTATTGGGGATCAAACTCTCCTGCACCACCTGACCTCCAGTCCATATAGGCAGTCATTAGATTGTATCCTATCTATACAAATATTTGTTTCAAGTTCTTTTGTTTTTGTTACCTCTGTTCAGTATAATACAGAGTAAGCCCATGGCATTTCTTTGTCTTAAATTCATGGACAATATTGTTATTTTTTCTTGTTGGCATGTAACAGGACCTGTTTAGTTTTACCAGTAATTAGGTATTATTGAAATGTTTTCACAACTCTTAACATTGTACTTTAGTTTTCTCATTGGAAACAAAACGCCAACACGCCCATTCTTCTTTAAAGATCGGAAGCCTTACTGCCTGTACTATATTATCCTTGTCAAGATTTGAGGTTCTTGAAAACCCTCTGGCAACTTAATTAGGTTTCTCTCTGATTTTAAAAGAATTTCGACTTTTATAAATCTCTTAAACTTGTTTGAAAGTGTTTGAAATCCTTCCTAAATCCATTCTCAGCTAATGTTGGTCTACTGTTTAAAACAGATGTTTTTCCAAGTCCCAGTACCACTGTGATCTGACCTGCGCCTCACTTGAAAAATATCCCTTTGAATCAACTTCTAACTCCGTATTTCATTTAAAATCTAGATAATATATCTTCTATAATATTGATATAATTTTTTTTCAAACAGCTTATTAAATGGAGGGAAAACTGTATATTAAAAAGTGCTTTAGGTTAGTAATGAGTATTTTGTAAGGTATTTGATCTGCCGGATTTCATCTACAGTTTTACGCTTTGGTATGAAAAAGTTGTGTTTTGTAAGATTTATATCCAATGAAAAAGCATGATAGGAAAATCTTTAATCTTTTTTTAAAGATTCGTTTAATGAGTTTTATTGATCCAGCATAAAGTATAGAATAGTATGTGGTATTATTATACCATTGTTAGGGTGTCTTACTTGTTTCTTAATTGTAATATTGATTATATTGTACAATCATGCTGCATTGCTAGATACCATAGCCCTGTGTTGTGCTGTACTGACCGCTAGACACCATAGCCCTGTGTTGTGCTGTACTGAGCGCTAGACACCATAGCCCTGTGTTGTGCTGTACTGAGCGCTAGACACCATAGCCCTGTGTTGTGCTGTACTGAGCGCTAGACACCATAGCCCTGTGTTGTGCTATACAGAGTACTAGTCACCATTGCCCTCTGTTGTGCTATACGGAGTGCTAGACACCATAGCTCTGTGTTGTGCTGTACAGAGTGCTAGACACCATTGCCCTCTGTTGTGCTATACAGAGTGCTTGACACCATAGCCCTGTGTTGTACTATACATAGTGCTAGACACCATAGCCCTGTGTTGTGCTATACATAGTGCTAGTCACCATAGCCCTGTGTTGTGCTATACAGAGTGCTAGACACCATAGCGCTGTGTTGTGCTATACTGAATGCTAGACGCCATAGCCCTGTGTTGTACTATACGGAGTGCTTGACACCATAGCCCTGTGTTGTACTATACAGAGTGCTAGACACCATGGCCCTGTGTTGTGCTATACTGAATGCTAGACACCATAGCCCTGTGTTGTGCTATACTGAGTGCTAGATACCATAGCCCTGTGTTGTGCTATACAGACTGCTAGACACCATGGTCCTGTGTTGTGCTATACGTAGTGCTAGACACCATGGTCCTATGTTGTACTTTATGGAGTGCTAGACACCATGGTCCTGTGTTGTGCTATATGGAGTGCTAGACACCATGGTCCTGTGTTGTACTATACAGAGTGCTAGATACCATGGTCCTGTGTTGTGCTGTATGGAGTGCTAGGCACCATAGCTCTGTGTTGTGCTATATGGAGTGCTAGACACCATGGTCCTGTGTTGTGCTATATGGAGTGCTAGACACCATGGTCCTGTGTTGTACTATACGGAGTGCTAGACACCATAGCTCTGTGTTGTGCTATACTGAATGCTAGATACCATGGTCCTGTGTTGTGCTATATGGAGTGCTAGACACCATGGTCCTGTGTTGTGCTATACTGAATGCTAGACACCATGGTCCTGTGTTGTGCTATATGGAGTGCTAGACACCATAGCTCTGTGTTGTGCTATATGGAGTGCTAGACACCATGGTCCTGTGTTGTGCTATATGGAGTGCTAGACACCATGGTCCTGTGTTGTGCTATATGGAGTGCTAGACACCATAGCTCTGTGTTGTGCTATATGGAGTGCTAGACACCATGGTCCTGTGTTGTGCTATATGGAGTGCTAGACACCATGGTCCTGTGTTGTGCTATACAGAGTGCTAGATACCATGGTCCTGTGTTCTACTATGAGGAGCTATGGACACCATGGCCCTGTGCCATTGTAATGCCGTTGGAAACAGTGCCATACATTGATCACGTTGCTACAGAATCACTCTAGGAACAGTGCCATACATTGATCACGTTGCTATAGAATCACTCTAGGAACAGTGCCATACATTGATCACGTTGCTATAGAATCACTCTAGGAACAGTGCCATAAATTGATCACGTTGCTATTGAATCACTCTAGAAACAGTGCCATACATTGATCACGTTGCTATTGAATCACTCTAGAAACAGTGCCATACATTGATCACGTTGCTATTGAATCACTCTAGAAACAGTGCCATACATTGATCACGTTGCTATTGAATCACTCTAGAAACAGTGCCATACATTGATCACGTTGCTATAGAATCACTCTAGAAACAGTGCCATACATTGATCACGTTGCTATAGAATCACTCTAGAAACAGTGCCATACATTGATCACGTTGCTATAGAATCACTTTGGAAACAGTGCCATACATTGATCACGTTGCTATAGAATCACTTTGGAAACAGTGCCATACATTGATCACGTTGCTATAGAATCACTCTAGGAACAGTGCCATACCTACATCATGTTGCTATAGAATCACTCTAGAATTAGTGCCATACATTGATCACGTTGCTATAGAATCACTCTAGGAACAGTGCCATACATTGATCACGTTGCTATAGAATCACTTTGGAAACAGTGCCATACCTACATCACGTTGCTATAGAATCACTCTAGGAACAGTGCCATACCTACATCATGTTGCTATAGAATCACTCTAGGAACAGTGCCATACCTACATCATGTTGCTATTGAATCACTCTAGAAACAGTGCCATACCTACATCATGTTGCTATTGAATCACTCTAGAAACAGTGCCATACCTACATCATGTTGCTATAGAATCACTCTAGAAACAGTGCCATACATTGATCATGTTGCTATAGAATCACTCTAGAAACAGTGCCATACCTACATCATGTTGCTATTGAATCACTCTAGAAACAGTGCCATACCTACATCATGTTGCTATAGAATCACTCTAGGAACAGTGCCATACCTACATCATGTTGCTATAGAATCACTCTAGGAACAGTGCCATACCTACATCATGTTGTTATAGAATCACTCTAGAAACAGTGCCATACATTCATTAGTTGACATGATGTTATATTGCTATGGCTATATCAATAAACATAATGTGCCAATATCTTCACTAAGCTAGATATACTTAGATATATGTTTAGAATCCAGCTTAAAACTCTACAAACTTTAGTGTTTTCATGTGTGTATGTCTACATTTATCTTGTGTATAAATGTCTGCCTGATGTTTCACTTCAGTTCTATGAAACAAAACAAACTTGATGGACAGAAAGAGACACAGAAAGAAAACAAAAACTGGATAGAAAACATCGCTCTACATGAATTATCTTCAATATATATGTACACATTTAAGCTACAGTTAGGCTGATTCAACAGCTGTTATGTAAATTAGTTGGAACTCTAATAATGTGGCCATGTTTATAAACTATACAGCACTTTTTTGTGACAATTTGTCTTCATTTTGTATTGTCTGTTCAAAGATGACAGAACTTTCGCAAAAATGTATTGAAATGCCTTTCTAATCTATTGTATTATCGAGATGATTTTGATGCTGCTGTTCTGGCATTCCCCATGTAGTGATGTAAATGAAGTAGCCAACTTGATTGTGTCTCAACTATTCATTGATCTAACTTGATTCCAGAGTTATGGCCCTTTGATTGAGACATGTGTTTTTGTGTCTAAAACCCATCTAGTTGTGATTCTGAGACAGACTATCAGAGTTTGATATGAAAAAATCTATTCCAGAATCCTACTTTTTGTTTTTCAGTATTTGACAAGCTCTATTGGGTTCATTGCTGTAAGCATTTGAAAATATTGAGGAATTAATATATAATTAATTGAGTGTTATCAGCTGGGACATATTTTTCCTTTGATACCTTCGTCAAGTACCACTTGAGACCCATGCATACTTTGTACCACTAGATAAAATTCAATTTGAACAATATGTACGCTATAATGATGCCATGCGCTCACTGTGACTTTTCAAGAATTTTGTACTTGTTATAATATAATTATGATCTTTTTGTTGCATACTTGACGTTACAAAGTTGCTGGTAACTAATTAACACTTTGTAATATTAAGTCATTTTATTAATAACGATGTGTTAAATAAAAATTTATGCCACATTCATTGGTTTGTCGTAAGTGTGTTATTCGTTTCAACTATTTATGATACAAGTGGGTCGCTGCTGAAAATTATCTGGATTCTAAAATTAGAAACATAGAATGCAATCTTCGACTTTATGATAATGTTCTTTAATTATATGTATTTTGTTGTGTAATACTAATTTTGATGATACTGCAATTTTGCAAAATGTCTCAATTAATGCTAAATGTAAGCCGATCTAACCTTTGTAAAAAGTCGGGAGCAGTGGCCTAGAGGTAAGGCGTGCGTGTTGTGAACAAGAGGCTCCAGGTTCGATCCCCGTCTGCGCCACTGCTCAATTTTCGTGAGCAAGAATAACCCACAAGACCAAGTTGTGAATGGGTACCTGTGAGGGTCTTTACATGTTTGAGATACCTGGGCATTGTATCATGATGTTGACTGCACACCATCCAGGAGAAAAATAGACTCACCAGGGAGACTGGAATACAGGTTTCCTTAGGTATAGCTGAATGACCAGGGGCAGTTAAATGTCAAGAGGGGCTGAATGGTTGAATTGCTCCTTGGCCCTTTTAAAAATCCTCATTGAAAGTAAAGGATGAGTCCACAATCTCATTGACTGAGTCCATTGTCTTAGAACAGATTGTATTAGGGGTGTGGGTTGAAAGTTATGAAATATACTCCAGGTTGGGATATATACAAATATGTTAGTTTGTTTATGAATAATAATTGTTTCAATACCTAACTTTGAAAGTTTTCACTGTGTGATGTAAAAAGTCATATAAAGGCGTTGTTTGAAGTGCCTGGATATTTATGTATATTACAAATAGTTGACATACATACAATTTTAAGTTTATTTATTTTATAGTCAAGTTGAAAGATAAATGTGAAATTCATATGTTTCGTTATTAAGTTTTAGTACTAGAAAATATTTCATAAAATGACTGTTCATATACTTTTTATGAAATTTTACTGTAAAATGATAGAATTTTTTATGCCAGAGTCATAAAGTGGCAAGTAAATTCAATCTTGACAGATTCTTTTGAAATTGTAACTGTCATTTTATTGAAATTTTTTATCAATATACGGTCACTGTGTATGTTTTTGTCCAAGTTGCGAATCATTATTAGATTTTGCCTAGCTTTATGAGTATAAATTTGTATTCTTTTGTCTCGACCATTAAATAAATTGAATTTCGTGGCGTACCAGCGAAACACTAAGCTAGTTTGACATGGCCGAACATAAAAGTCATCAGGAATTCAACTGCTGTAAGCGTTGGCGAATAACATTTGATCTTTGAACGTAAAACACAAACACAAGATGCCAGTTTACGTAGAATTTACATAGACAAGCATTAAAATGGGAGGCATTTCCCTCGTAGAATGTGTCCAATTGTATAAAACATAAAGTCGGTAATAATGAAGCTATTGTATTACTTGGAGACCTATAGACATTCACATTGTCTTCTTACTGCTTATAATCTGCTTGCTTTTCTTAGGGGAATTATATATTTGTACGTTATGCAACTTGAGATTGAACCTTGTGCTCGGGTACATTTTTATATGATTCCGGAACTTTCAGTGCCAGTACCATTAATTATTAAATTACTTCTTGTTTGTAAAAAAATTCTCAAATGAGTTTGAACTTTGTTTCAATAATTTAAGTGCAATGTCATATTATGAAAATACTTTGTCTGATATATGGTGTAAAAATGTCTTGCCAAAGTAAATCTCAAAGCATTTTACTTGTATACATTGAATGCTATATAATAATTACATATGGTGTTATGGTTTACAATGGAAGGAAGTTCATGTGTGGACCCCCCCCCCCCCCCCCCTGGAATTTTGGCAAAAAATATGGCTATCTTAAATATTTAAATGAGTTTGTCTGATCAGGAAAAAAACAGATTGGGCCTTCCTGAAAAAAAGCTTGCTGTACCCCTGGGTTTGTGATTCGTTTTGTTAAGTGCACCATTTTATGACATTTTACTTTGGTTAATTTTATATTCATTTTTTGTACTTATTGGGAATTCATCATCATGCATGTGTCAAAATTGAAAAGTTTCTGGTTGTTATAATAGATAGTACCATATTTAATTGAAAACAATTGTTCACTTAGTGCTGTCCTCAACTCAAGGAATTACCAAAAACAATGGAGTTAACATGCACATAGAACAATGTATATTAATTCACTGATGTAGAAAACTATATTAATAATGGATCTGTATACATTTTTTCTCTTGAAATTATACAATATCACACAATATGGTATATCAATGAGTGAGGTTGATGATTATTTTGTTGTATTCCCCTGGTCACGGTTTTACTTTGTTTGATCTCAATTTTCAGTGTTGGAATTTTTTTGTTTAGATATTTTTGAAGCATTGCTGTATAGGTTCTACAGCATTTTTGATTATTCGTGTAATTTAAACTTGTTTTCTAATGCTATCGTGTTTTATGACCGTATTTGTATCATAAAAACGTGTAAAGTTTTCATATTTTATGTACATTTAATCAACAAATGGTCACCTATGACATTTTATAGCACGCTGTCTATTTATTACATTACATTGGCTTGGAAAAAGCATTTGAATTATTAATAACCAAAGTCCAAAATGATAATACTGACTTAGAAATTAACATTTGCACTGTTGATCTGAGGAACTGACCTTCCTAGAGTAGTTGAGTTCAGAAGAATCAATACATGTCCAGTTATAAAGTCTCAGAGAAACCGACATTATGTCTCAAATGTAATTGAATGAAATATGGAGGGAAGTTGGTGGTTTTCAGATTTGGAAATTGGGAATACTGACACATTCTATTTTCATGAAAATTTTGGAGACCAGTCAATTTTGCTTCTAAAAAATGACCTATCGACCAAGCACAACTGATCATGTTAACATGAACATGACCAGTCTAACTTCATATGTATAACCAGACTAGCTTCATATGTATGACCAGTCTAGCTTCATATGTATGACCAGTCTAGCTATAGCTTTGCATGTGAAACATTGCTAGTCTTGATTTGTAAACACTACCAGTCCAGCTTTGTAAACACTACCAGTCCAGCTTTGTAAACACCACCAGTCTAGCTTTGTAAACACTACTAGGCTAGCTTTGTAAACACTACCAGTCCAGCTTTGTAAACACAGTACATTATAGGTAAATTTCCAACTTGGGTAGCTAAACAGGGGGATTAACTGTATGGTTAAAGTACATAAACATGCATAACCTAGAAATACACCTATACCAGGCTAGCTTTGTAAACACTACCAGGCCAGCCTTGTAAACACAACCACTCCTCAGTCAATATTCATTTTCATGTTGTTTTCATAGAAAGCTATCAGGTGCTTAGGTGAGCTATTGTGATCGCCCTAAGTATGTCGTCCGTCATCCAACGTCCGTCGTCAACAATTGGACTGTTAAAACTCTAGAGGTCACAGTTTTCACTTAATCTTTATGAAAATTGATCACAATGTTTGTATCTATGAAATCTAGGTCAAGTTCGTAACTGGGTCATCTGGGGTCAAAAACTAGGTCACTAGGTCAAATCAAAGAAAAATCTTGTTAACACTCTAGAGGTCACATTTTTGACATGATCTTAATGAAACTTGGTCACAATGTGAACCTCTATGAAAACTAGGACAAGCTCGCAACTGGGTCATCTGGGGTCAAAAACTAGGTCACATCAAAGAAAAATATTGTAAACACTCAAATGGTCATGCTTTTCGCCTAATCTTTATGAAACTTGGGCACAATGTGTATCTCTATAAAAGTTAGGCCATGTTCGCAACTGGGTCACCTGGGGATAAAAACTAGGTCACCAGGTCACATTGATAAAAAACCTTGTCAGAGCTACAGATAAGGTTTTAGTCCTTTGGGTATTTTACCCCCAAGTTTCAATTTTAATTGGGTTTTGACCAATTCTAATTGGGTATTTTATAAAACTCAAAGGGTAAATGATCTTTTATCATAATAAATATGTACTATTTTTCACTATAATACCATTTTCTATTTGGGTATTTCAGATTTCCTTTACTTTTTCTTACTCCCTCCTCTCAAAATCAATTGGGTTTTTAAGAAAACTAATTGGGTAATTACCCCAATACGCAGCTTATCTGTAGCTCTGCCTTGTTAACACTCTGGAGGTCACACTTTTAACCTAACCTTTATGCAACTTGGTCACTATGAAAGTCAATGTTGTAACTGGGTCATCTGGGGTCAAAAACTAGGTCATTAGATCACATCAAATAAAACCTTTTTTACACTCTAGAGGTCAAATTTTTTACGTCATCTTTATAAAACCTGGCCAAAAAGTGTTTATTTGTAAAATCTACATCAAATATTTAGGTCATGTCATAACAAATACTGATTCTTCCTTAACTGCTAGCCTCAGGTGAGCGTTTTAGGGCCAATGGCCCTCTTGTATATTAAGTATTTGCACTGTTGATTGTTCTGATTTCTGCATGTCTCTATTCACTGGAGTCAAATATTCATTTTCGTGTTATTTTCATAGAAAGCTATCTGCAATGATATAAACTACAGGGATCTGGGTGATTTTCCTTGTAACTCGTTGTTGCTAGACAAAAAGAAAAGAGAAAAGGCCTGATCAGGACAATTACTTTCTACCATCAAATTGTCCCTGTCATATTTTCCTAGCTGTGAATGACTTTATATTCTGACATAGATATATTTTATGGTACATATTAGATAATTAAATGAAGGTTGTAATTCCTGTAATGTTTGAAATATGTCTTTTTATACGGAAGAGGTTAAGAAATGGGCAAGTCGCGATCATTTATGATATTTAATCGGAAATTAGATGGAAAATTTTCGTCAATAAGCCCAACTTTGTGTATCTTAAATGACAATGAATGATGACTTCTTTCAAACAGAACCCAGCATACCCTTTGTTACTATTAAGCTTTTAATAAAATTACCAAATTTACGGTATTTTTTCTCTCTATTTCAGTTTCATGATTTGTTCCACCCCGTGACTTTTAGCGCATTTGAATGGCGGCTCTACGGAGGGGAATTTGAGCTAAGTATGTAGATGTTGTGTTTATTGTCTGCTAAAGTCTGGCGCTTTGCTTGGCAATGTTTATATTTTATGGAAATATTGAAGAAATTGCTTGATTTATGGCTTTCGTTGCAGACTGCCTGTAAATATTTGTGCCAACTTATAATGATGATAGATATATTCAAGAATTGTAATTTTCTCCATGTTTTGCCCAAATATGGATAAAAATGTGATAAAATTGATTCTTAAGCAGTAGTCTGGCTTATCCCAGTTCTAGATGTGAGGCTGAAGTGCGGTAATCAAAATGGAGGAATGATTTAGTGTTTGACCATTGGTTTCCATGGCAACCATACTTGTTGTTTACATGGGTATTCCGCTAGGTCAGACCAGGAGCGTTTTACCAGTCTGTACAATCAAACGTGTATTTATCATGTTTTGACAAGGTTTTACATATGATTTGTGGGTTTCCAGATTCAAGTAAAAATATTTATGTCTGTAAAAAAATTGTAGGAAATTTGCTGTTTTTTTGTGAACATGTGAAAGAGTTCTTTCATTTCACCTTTAACTTTGTTGTCTGTTAGGTAAATTTTATATCATTACAGACATTCCTGAATGTTTAAAAAACATATCAAAGACATTTGGACTGACAAAGGCTGTTTACAATTGTCTGTCTAAAAACAAATTGTCAGACAAAAGTAGGGAAAAGTGGACCAAGGATGTCTAGGGCACTGTCTGTTCTGTGGTGTCAGTTTGTATTTTAGTGACATTGGTTTGTTGATGTACCCTCATTTTTTCGATCTGGTTATTTAAAAATTGAATAGAACGCCCTAACAAACCTAGCAAAGTGTCTGTATAGGAATCAGTGAGCATTTTAAGATGCCTTGAGTCTGGCTTATCTTGAAGATGTATAACTATGGTCAAATAGTGTTAGCCTTGAGCCTGGCTGTATCTAGAGGATGTTTAGCTATAGTCACATTGTGATGGCCTTGAGCCTGCCTGTATCTTGAGGATGTATAGCTATAGTCACATTGTGTTGGCCTTGAGTCTGGCCGTATCTTGAGGATGTATAACTAAAGTCACATTGTGTTGGCCTTGAGCCTGCCTGTATCTTGAGGATGTATATCTATAGTCACATAGTGTTAGCCTTAAGTCTGGCCGTATCTTGAGGATGTATAGCTAAAGTCACATAGTGATAGCCTTGAGTCTGGCCGTATCTTGAGGATGTATAACTAAAGTCACATTGTGTTGGCCTTGAGAGCTAGTTTCAATATTTGTACATCAGACATTAATTCATTTACCATTGTTGTTAAGAGTATATTCATATGCAATGCAAATCCTTTTTGTCTTATCTATGGCTAAGGAACAATAATTCCTTTTCGGTGACCCCAGAGCTTGCTTTCCGAATTGCAAGAATTGCTCCATGTGAAGCGTTTAAACCTGTCTGGTGCATGTAGATATGTATCCGGTCCAGGATAGCTGATATAGCTTTGTTCTGGAAAATGGAAAACAATTATTAAATCTAGTTGTATGTTAAATGTTTCTACAGAAAGACATTCAGCCGAGAGTATATCTTATAGAAGCTTTGTTCGGTAATTGAAACCTATCTATCATCGGTTACACTTAGAATGTAATTAATTCAAATCACCCTGCTTCTTTAGTCTGCGAAGTTAAGGAATATGAATTGTGCATATCATTTTTCTGAAAACCAGTACTTATTCCATAATACTTAGAAATGGCTCTGTCTGGCTGAAGACAAAACTGGGCTTGCGGGGAAAATCCCCAAGACATGCAAATTTAATCTTGCTACAGTGATTTGAATTCCTAAGCCTCATGGCTACGTGACGATTTTTGAAAATGGAAATTGTGTAGACTGGTGTATGATTGGAGCTGCTGATTTGTGGTTGGGAAAAACGGTTGCCCAGTCTATAATTGATGCACGCATATCAGAATATGACAGTCTGGACTCGATTTTGATTGGTGAATTTTTGCTTGTTCTCAGTGTAATTTAAATAAACCCAAACTGTCTGTCTATGCTAAGACAAGCTGGCTTTTCCACTATCGGGACATTATCAGTTTGAGCACTAATTTACGGTAACAGTCAAACGGTGGTTAGTTTATGAGCCAGATTGACGAGCCTATCAGATAGCAACATGTAAAAAACCTGCTCTTCCATGTTTTCTACTAGAACCTTTGATTGCATTGCAACACATTTGTTTCACAAATTATCTCAAATTGTTGAAAAAGTGTTGTTGTATTGGTTGCTGTTTTGTGTGTAAAGTTATCCTGGACTTATCTGAAGACAAGATGGCTGTCATGTAGAGTGGTTGGTTTGTATTTTAAATCATGTGATTTACGGACACAACAAGTGATGTAGATATACTGATGTTCTATAATGGTGTGTCTTTGCCCTTCAATATTGAAATTGATCAGTGTCTGCATTGATATTTTATGCATGATATTAATATATATAACCCTAAACATTCCCCAGTAATGTAATAGATGAAAATGTTTAAGGGAAATTGCCTATGCCCATTCTTGGCTAATGAGATCAAACAGCCTTTGTGGAGCTGTCCCTGTAACAGGCAGACACTTTTATGGCTCATTTTCATCTTAATCCAGCTGGTAAATTGTCTATTAAAACTGGATTAAACTGCCTCAGTTGTAGATAGGCATTCATGATGACAGGAGGTTAAACTGTGATGTTTATGAAGCTTTATCTCTCTGCCTGTCCAGTGTTAATATTTGTAGCACACTGTGCATCTTGTCCATATTATCTGTTGATGGTGGCATCAAATGATGTGCACATGTCAATATTACCCAGTATGCACCTTGTCTTTATTACCTTTTGATGATGTCATCAAATTATGTGCACATGTCAATATCACCCAGTATGCACCTTCTCTTTATTACCTTGTTGATGATGTCATCAAATTATGTGCACATGTCAATATCACCCAGTATGCACCTTCTCTTTATTACCTTGTTGATGATGTCATCAAATTATGTGCACATGTCATCAGTTTCTGCCATGATAATGGTGGTATACTCCTTCAGTTTTTGGTTTCAGTGGCTGGAGGTGAATCAAAACCATCTGAGATTGGTTATATTCCAAAGTTCAACACTTAATTACCCTGTTTATGTAGCCCTTTGCCTGGTCATGCTATTTCATTAGAAGCATGTTTTTATTAGCTCTCTTGATTAGAAATATTCAGCTAGCTCATTAAAATAATTGTAGACAAATGGCTGTTATTTTGAGGCAAGTCAGCTTGTTTCATTGCACTAACTTCCCTCATTATTTTTAGTTAATTAAGTTTTCATAATGAAGAAGCTTGCCAATTTTACTTTTATATTATATTATTTGCTAGCAATGCTTTTGTACTTGGCATTTTCTGACTTGGTTGATACCAGATGACATGGCATATTGTCTTCTAAACCCACTAATAGGTATGTTGTTATAGCAATTACTAGCATGCAACCTGAAACCACCTCCTACTGCATGTGTACGCTTTGAAAATTTTCTACTTTTCAAAAGTTTGGTCTTACATGCTTGATGGTTATTGTTTGTTGTTTCTGGATTGATTATTTTACATAATATTTGGTATCATATTTCAGGACTTCTGACTGTAGATTTGATTAAGAAACAGTTGTGTCTGTTACTTCTAAACTGACATCAATTCTTCATCTCACAGACTGTCTTCACAACTTGATGATCCCTCACTTTGTGGTATTTTGATAGAATTCAGTAAGTATAACATCGTCATTGTTTTTTGTCCTGTAACCTATTTTTGTGTAAAAATGTCACTGCCAAACAGGAAAGAGGAATTGACCAATGAAAGGGCAGCATATTGAGATCACTGAAAGTGATCAATGGCATAGCAGCATATTGAGATTGCTTTATTGACCAATGATGGGGCAGCATGCTGAGATTGCTTAATTGACTAATAGCAGAGCAGCATTTTAAGATTGCTGAATTGACCAATGATGGGGCAGCATGCTGAGATTGCTGAATTGACCAATGAAAGGGCAGCTTATTGAGATTACTGAATGTGATCAATGTCATAGCAGCATATTAAAATTGCTTTATTGACCAATGATGGGGCAGCATGCTGAGATTGCTTAATTGACTAATAGCAGAGCAGCATTTTGAGATTGCTTTATTGGCCAATGGCAGAGCAGCATTTTGAGATTGCTTAATTGACCAATGAAAGGGCAGCATGCTGATTGCTGAATTGACAAATGACGGGGCAGCATGCTGAGATTGCTGAATTGACCGTTTAAAGGGCAGCATGCTGAGATTGCTGAAATGACCAATGACAGGGCAGCATGCTGAGATTGCTGAAATGACCAATTAAAGGGCAGCATGGTGAGATTGCTGAAATGACCAATGACAGGGCAGCATGCTGAGATTGCTGAAATTACCAATGACGGGGCAGCATGTTGAGATTGCTGAAATGACCAATGACAGGGCAGCATGTTGAGATTGCTGAAATGACCCAATGATGGGGCATCTTGTTGATAATTTGGAAAACATTCATGTAGCCAAGACAGTTGGGATTGATTGCCCAGTCTTCCAATTAGCTTCTATACACTATAAAAGGTCATATATTAAAGGTATCCAGGCATGGTGAACCATTGCTATGATTTTTTGCTGAAAGTCTGTGATACCGGGTACAGTAATCTCTCAGTTGTGTGGAACGTCTTATAATTATCACATGCTCAATAATTACTGTCTTGCACTATCTTGTGTAAGTAACTAATTCACACTTGTTTTTAAATCACTGCTTAGTAATATGTCCTGTTTCTTTATGAGGTTGTGATATTTACCATTCTTGATAAATTGACAGGCAAAGGATAGGCGAGATTTTTCAGCATGTTTTTATTTTGTTCATAGAAGAAATTGCGATAGAAATTTGCAGCAAATTATGTTGATACAGCCCATGCCAGAATCGTGTCGAACATTGTCCAGACCTGCAATTTTAAGATACTGTCATTCTGTCATTTTAATGACCATATTGAAATTGAAACAAAAGTGGTTTTCATTTACGAGATAATACAAGGCTTTATATGCCAACAACCCTTGTGATAAGTCTTGCTGGGCTTTTAATATATTTGAAATGTCATTGTGTCAGCTGAATTATCAGTTAAAATGGTATCAGTGACTATTCCTGCTGAGCTATGTAGCTTCTAATGGCTAGGACAGATGCTGTCTAATTAACTAATTGCAAAATTTTTACAAGTTTCACAATCTATAGAAAGCTCGCCTTGTGATTGCCCAGTACAATGGTGGAATGTCTATTATTTTCATATCAGAAATTGTTATTAGTGTTGTGAAAACACAGATGTTGAGACTAGATATCCCAATTGGTGGGAGTTTTGTGGGAGCTTGTTGAATTCATCACATGCTGTGTGTGTCTATAGTTGTCTATACTCAGATAGTTCCATGTGAACGAGACCCTCATTACTCATCAATCTAACGGGGCTTATAATTGATGAATAATTGAGGTGTCATTATTATATATTCTATGTAAAACTTTTGCTCTGTACTCAGTTATATATAAATCAGAATTTAAAATGAATAGTTTGCTTTGTAGTATGCTCCACAAAGATAGCAAGCATTATTAGTAATAATTTCTACCATCTGTTCGTTTGTTTGTCCGTCTGTCTGTCACTTTCTTCCATCCATCCGTCCGTCTGTCTTTCTGTATGTCTCTTTGCATTTACCCGTAGCAATTTCTTGGTTCTAATGCTATGATAATGTTATAAGGTTTCAGTATACAAGAGACATGTTTTGAATGTAGATGCTTCTGTGTAAGTTACTGACTGCTTTGTCACGTCAATGTTGATTCCTAGGTGGAAGTCATTGAAGGACATTGGATGCAATGTATTAAACCAACTTGTCACTGTTACCTTGGTTAGAGACCATGGTCTCTAACCATATTAGTGGCCATTTAACAAAACATGGTCAACCATGGTCTGGGACCATGGTCCACCTTGGTTAGAGACCATGAGAGATCATGGTATCTGGCCATGTTAGTGGCCATTTGGTATCTGACCATGTTAGCGGCCATTTAACAAAACATGGTCAACCATAGTCTGGGACCATGGTCCACCTTGGTTAGAGACCATGGTATCTGGCCATGTTAGTGGCCATTTAACAAACCATGGTCAACCATGGTCAGGGACCTTGGTCCACCTTGGTTAAAAACCATGGTATCTGACCATGTTAAAGGCCATTTAACAAAACATTGTCAACCATGCTTAACCATGGCCTTGGAACCATGGTAGTTAATGTTGTTTCATGAAAAACTATGATACATTTCTCCTTGGCCTGAGGTTGACATAATATACCTCATACCAGTTCCAAACCTACGACCTGGAATGATCAGTCTGAGTGCGCTATCAACAAATGCAACTATTCTAGTTATTCACAAATATTCTATTCTTAAAACATACACAATTTAATATTGAAGATGATTAGTTTTCCTCAAAGTTAGTAAATTGTATAATTTTATATTGAAATGATATTCAAGTGGATAATGCTTATCAGTAGGGAAAAAAACCTACTCTCGGTGGAGTCTTTGCTCTCTAAATGTTTAAATAAATCAAGTTTTGACTGACTTGATATCGGAGAGAGAACAATCTGGTGTTATATTGGTGGGGGATTTAGGATACTTGAAACAATGCTAGAAATACCATCTTCATTCTTATATTCTCTTAGTGTTTTAAGGCTAAAATAGAATAAATTTGTGGTTCACGTAACCAGACCTACTCTTACATTTTTCAGGCCAACCATATGTAAAGTTTAACAGTTTCTGAAGAACTTAATTTTGCTCTGATGCAGGTAATTTCTCAATATAATTTTACATGAAACTCGTGTATAGTTTTTATCTGGCCTAAACATGTATCATGTTATCAATTATTGAAGACAATGCTGTATTAGATAGTGACTTTTTGTGGGTTGTTACCAAACTGTTGTAAGCATTACTCACATGAAGCCATCTTACAACAGTTTTACTTAAAACGGTAAATTTCGTACTTTCATTTTATTCTGAATTCATAATTGTTTGGGCAGTTTTATTGACCAAAACTCGTGAATCATTAAAAACTGCTACAGAAGCATTAAATTGTGTTTGGAGAATTGTAATAGCAGATAAATAACAGGAGAAGATCATGTTTGCTTGTTTTCTTGTAGACAAAAGAGCTTGCTCTCATAAAGATGTAGGAAAAATAATTGTATGGTTCAGTAATGCATAAAATTTGTTAAGAGTTTTCTTTAAGTGGTGTCTGTTTTATGAAGATACGCATTTGTTAAAATTATTTACAGCCTGCTTAAAAAAAGATTCATGGTTGTGGAGATAGTGTTTCTCTGTTACAGACCCTGTAATTAATTGCTTGAAAGTTAATTAAATTAAACGAAGACTTTTTGAAAGCTAGTTTAACCAAGTGTATATGATTAGTTCAGATTGCCTTTTTAATTAGACTTTGAAACGGATTATAGATGGTTTTAAATCATGTTATTTTACTTGGCAGAAAACTTGGTCTTTAAAAGCTTGTTTTCAAGGTGAATTTTCCAATTGAACTTGAACATTATTGTAGTTGTTTAGTGAGTTAATGTATAAGGAAGGTTAGTTATTTGTATTGTCTGTAGCATTTATTATCTCTCTTTTTCCTAGTGTTTAAAAATACCCAGGAGTATATTTTGTCAGCCTCTACGTTTTTTTGTTCTTTAACTGTCCAATTTTTATGGCTAAATCTCTTAGATGCTAAAGTAGTAAAGAAATCACCAAGTTTTATGATCATAGAATGAGACAAAGCGTTGTCCTTTCAATTCGCTAAACTGTTCTTATGTTTCACTTTATTATACTCAACTGATTGAGATAGTTCCTAAATTTATATTACTGTCTAACTGTATGTAGAAAATGTAGTTCTGTCTTTTTGGCTCAAAATATATATGTTTTAATTATAAATGTATTTATGCATATCCTTGTATATGTAAGGTGAAGGCTTTTCTTATCAAACTCATTGAAGCCTCACTTCACGAATCATTCTGATTGGTCAGTTATATTGTTGTTACCATTCAAGTTGTCTCCTTCATTGTACGTCCGTCTGTTTGTCTATCATTTTGTAGATGACATTGTTCAATCAATCTGTATGTATGAGTGTGTGTAACGACACATGTTCTTCCACAGTTTGTGGCATGATAATAAAGCTCCAGAGTTGTAGCCCTTGGATTAAATGAAAAAGTGCCATTTTTCAATGTCTAAATAAAGCTTTAAAGTTTTACTTCCTGGAACTTTCTTTTGCCTTATTTGATTGTACTACAGTCTAAAAATCAACATAATTGATAAAATTACAGGACTTAACCCTTTGCCCCATGAATGCATCATCAAAGTACACCTCTATCCTGTATCCATAACCAACTATATTCTAATATTGATCAATAAAAGGAAGACAATCAATATGAAAGAGATGGAATTAACAAGTCACCTTATCAAGGGAGATCATTCTGGATTTTTGGCACAAAAAGCTGCACATGAGATGTTGACACATTTTAGCCCATATCTTATTAGAATGGTGTAATGTGTATGGGGTAGAGTTAAATCAAATTAGGGAATTCTGTGGGTAGGCGTCGACGTTTTTGGGACACATTATAGCAGAGTTAGGGCCCTTGTTAGAAATCCAGGTTGCATGAAACTGCCACATTTCTAAATGTAATTACGGTTATAGTTGTATATGTATCATGTCAAATAGTCACATAGTCACATATACTACGTAGTCTCTCAATCTTATTGCTAGGTGACTTACTTCATTATATTTTATATTTTCAGTTCTTGAGAGTGATATATTGTTTGCTCTTCATGAAATATGTGTGAAATTCCTCATACGAAGTATGTCATTATTTGTGTTAAAATTTATTTACCTCCCCCAAATTTAATGCTCCCCAAAAATAGGGCGCTACTTAATTGGTACAATTTTTTACCATCTTATCTGTTTGTAAGAGTCATAAATCTTTTATGAAAGTTGCATGCATTTATATTGTTTCTACACATAAATTTCATTTCACTGTCCACCAGAAACATGTTGGGCCAGCCTTCGTGTCTTCTATGACCTTGTCAAACAGCAGTGACCAGGTGAAATATTTCAAAATGCTGTCAAAATCTTCATGTCCAAATGTATTTGTATAGTTGGAGATGTCATGTAAAAATTAATGTCTGTTTAATGAAGTCACTTAATGACTATAAAACAAAACTTGACCATTGTCCGCTCTTTTACAAGTTTTTACATAGCAGGTCTATTAATCATTTTGCTAATTAACATTTAACATTCGTTGGTCAGCTTGACCCCCTCTGGCCTTGTAAGCATGTGACAGTGAAACAAAATTTATAAAAACAATATGACTTTTAAATAGGCCCCGAGGGGCCAGAATGTGGGTGAATATTTTGAGCATGAAATATTTTGATGTTGTTACTGTGACAGGTGGATATATCATTACTGTCCATTGTATGCTAGTTGATTGTTTAGACCAAGGCTTGAATCAGCATTTAAGGTGTTTCATCACAAACATCATTTTTCATAGAAATTAGAAAATCTTCTCAAGTCATTTATCCTATTGTCTTAAACCAACCCATCTTTTGTGAAGCTATTTGTTGATGATAAATGACTGGCAATGTTCAGTTTTACTGTTTGACGTACCTTTAAAATGGTTTTCTTTGCTACATCCTCCCTAGGCACAATTTTATCTTTTTATCTGGCAGTTATGTTTATAAAACTGTGTAATTATTTAATGCTTCAGTATAACATTGAAATAAATACTTAATTTCAACAGAAATGTGAGTCATATACAAATTAAGATATTTTATAATGTCCAAAAGGGATATTAGTTCACCGATTATGGTCATAAATTTTAAGAGCTTTGTATGGTCTTATGGGCATGTTTGTGGACATTCAATCACTTGCTCCAATGAATTCTTGGTTATAGAAATGGTGCAAGCAATCTGCTTTACATATTTTGACTTCTTTGCTCCTTGCTCATAATTTTTACTCAATGTTCATGTATTTTGACTCCTTTACTCAATGTTCATGTATTTTGACTCCTATACTCAATGTTCATGTATTTTGACTCCTATACTCAATGTTCATGTATTTTGACTCCTATACTCAATGTTCATGTATTTTGACTCCTATACTCAATGTTCATGTATTTTGACTCCTATACTCAATGTTCATGTATTTTGACTCCTATACTCAATGTTCATGTATTTTGACTCCTATACTCAATGTTCATGTATTTTGACTCCTATACTCAATGTTCATGTATTTTGAATGGAAAGACTTTCTGACAAAAAAAGTCATTTACCTGGTACTTAAGGGAGACGCGTTTTGACAGCAGGCACACTTTACAATTTTCAAAGAGGCATGATGGATGTTTCTCAGGAATTTCTTGAAATCAATGTGAACCAGTACTGTGTTTAAAGTACCTTTGTTGGTGAATACATATAGGGGTTTATGATGTATAGGGTTAGCTTATGGAATGGTCATTGACTCACAGGGGTCTTCTTGTAATATAATAATTATGTTCATGAAATTATAGTTAAATCTTTCAAACTATGTGTGTATTTTAGAGTATTATTAACCTGTCAAAAAATACTAATTACCTGGTAGCTACACACTATAGGTTAGTACTCCTCACCTTTTTACAGATGACTTATCTGTAATGTGCACCTACTGTGCCATAATGTATTTTAAAACTTGACCATTTCTACTTTGACTGCTTTGTTGCTCAAACTGATGTTACAATTGTCATCAGGGTGGTAGTCTATATTGATCTTACTTGGATAGCGACAACCAATCAGATCACACCATATTAAAAAAGATAATATTAAGTCAGACAGGGAAGGCAGCACTCAACTTAACCAGCTGAGCATAGAAAACATTAAAAACGCCCAAGGCACAATGCCCAACTGAACCAACTTAGCACAGAAAAACATAAAACACATACAAGCCACAATGCCTAACTAAACAAGTAAAGGTCCACCCAAGTCCAAGCCAGCATAAAGTTGAATGAACAAGTTTCAGCAACCAAAAAGCGGAATGCCCTAGCTGAATGACCCAGTTTCCACAGTAAAGTGCCCAAACCACTGTCAACAAGAAAATGATCCGCCCTAGTCACAGGCGATATGATTGACTATCCTTATTCTTCAATTAAATAAGATCAATATTGAATTCCACCCCAGATTTATACCAAGCTATATATATAGCCCCATCTGGCTAGCATAGTTGGTTGAGCTGTTGACAATTTGGCTTCCATTTTGGGTTTGCCAGGTTGTTCTTCACTGACATTGGCTATAGTCCAGAGCTTATGTGACTTACAACCACTAGCAAAAAATCCTCAAATAACAACAAAAATTGAACAGATCTTTTATGCCTTAGGTAATCCCATTTGAAAGATCCAGGTTCTGTTTTATCAAAGCACTTACAGAAATCTTAAGTTTACATCCAAATTTAAATTATTTTTTATTCTTAAACAGCTACACATTGTGGTAAAGAGATAGATCTTCTATAGTAACAATGTTCAGTCAATGAACTCACACATGTCATATCTGTCCCCTATTTGTGTTTGTCAAAGCATTCTAAGGATTTTAAACTTTGAGTATAAGTTAACGATTTCCGTATGTGCTTTGATGAAACAGTACTCTGAAGTTGGTGCCAAACCTTTGAAAGCTGTCAATAGCAACACATGTGCAATGACAACTTACTTTACATAATCTAACACGACATGTAGTTTTTGTTGGCAGTGATGTTTTAATGTTGGGAGTTATTAACTGATTTATTTCAGAGCTATTGTTTATTAAATGCATTTTGTTGTTGTTGTTGTTGTTGCTGCAGCTCAAAGTGACACATTGTTAAAAGCTGTTACACCATTTCATTTAATGATTTCATAAATACAATACTTCATACTGTACACAACTATATACAACTGTGTTTTTCTTACATTTCATACTATCCATAAAATCTGAACTATGGTTCATTAACATCAAAGAGAATAACTTGGGTCACTCAATGTATTATTGTGTTTGAAATATCAAATCTTCATCTGAGGGCTGTTTCTACACAAGTTTGTGTTAATGATACTGGAAAACAGTTGAAAACAACAGTAAATTTTGTGTTTACTTTGGTTGAATTCTTGACCCCCACCATCAGTTAATTACTGTCATCTTCAACCATTGTTATGGATTTTACAAGTTTTTGTTACCATAGCAACCAAATAAATTTGAGAACAAGAGCTTTATCTATGTGGGATAATACACATTTTCTTAGAAAACAATGGATTTTTAGATGCTTTTGTTAAAATGAAGCATTTGTTAGGAATTTACCTGTGTAGAGATGGCATTCGGAGAACGTCTAAGAAAAAAGTTAGAATCACTCGAAAACCTGTTTCATGTTGTTTCAGTTAAAGCAATCATGATCATTCCAGTATATATCCCCCTTAGAAAATTAATCTGAAAATGATTATGAGTGGAAAAAAACAAAAGTATAGGTATATGTAGTCAACAGTAAGTATACTATGCACATACATGTATTGTTTGTCAAAATAATGCCATTGATATGGTGTTTAGTTAATCTGCTAGGCTGCGTTCTGTGAAACATAGCCTGAAAATGTTGTACCAAGTGTTAGTCTGGTTATTGAATACTTTCTACCTTGTGTTAGTGGTCACCTGACTTAAGTGGTCACATGAATTAAACACCACCTGTCTTAAACAGCCATTTGGTAATTTTTATATTAAATACCCTGTATTAAAGTCACGCGCTTTATGCAGCCATATTTTGTATAACATTTGATCAGCTTCTTAGACAGTTGTTTGCTTTAGACAGTTTAGACTTATTTGATTATTATTACATTACTATGCATAATATATCAGCAGTGGAAGATATTGAAACTGTTGCTGGAATTTGTTATGTTGCATGGTATATCACAGTGCATGTAAACAGAAAGTTCGAACAAATAATTAAAGATTGGATAAATAAAGTTATCATTACTTGGAACCAATATGTTCAAAGGCTGTAAAGTGGGAACTTGGGATTGTGATTTTATGCGGTATAAAAGTTCACCAAGTTCGTACATATTCTTAATAATACACATGTAACAAAAGGTTAGATATAGAAAATTTCATAATACTAGAAATGTGTGATATTATATTTACTGTGCATAAACTCTAATGGGGTTCATTTGGGTGTACACATTAGAAGTAGATATATTTTGACATATCTGATGTCTGTACTTGGCTGTTTCTTACTGTCTGGCCATTGTCATTGCTGATGTCTGTACTTACTGTCTGGCCAGTCTGTACTTACTGTCTGGCCATTGTCATTGCTGATGTCTGTACTTACTGTCTGGTCATTGTCATTGCTGATGTCTGTACTTACTGTCTGACCATTGTCATTGCTGATGTCTGTACTTACTGTCTGGTCATTGTCATTGCTGATGTCTGTACTTACTGTCTGACCATTGTCATTGCTGATGTCTGTACTTACTGTCTGACCATTGTCATTGCTGATGTCTGTACTTACTGTCGGATCATTGTCATTGCTGATGTCTGTACTTACTGTCTGGCCATTGTCACTGCTGATGTCTGTACTTACTGTCTGGCCTTTGTCATTGCTGATGTCTGTACTTACTGTCTGACCATTGTCATTGCTGATGTCTGTACTTACTGTCTGGCCATTGTCATTGCTGATGTCTGTACTTACTGTCTGACCATTGTCATTGCTGATGTCTGTACTTACTGTTTGGCCATTGTCATTGCTGATGTCTGTACTTACTGTCTTACCATTGTCATTGCTGATGTCTGTACTTACTGTCTGGCCATTGTCATTGTTGATGTCTGTACTTACTGTCTGACCATTGTCATTGTTGATGTCTGTACTTACTGTCTGACCATTGTCATTGCTGATGTCTGTACTTGGCTGTTCCTTACTGCAAGGCCGTTGTCATTTTTGGTGTGCACTCTTGGCTGCTCCTTACTGCCAGGCCATTGTTGTTGCTGATGTGTTCTCTATGCTGCTCCTTCCTGCCAGGCCATTGTTGTTGCTGATGTGTTCTCTTTGCTGCTCCTTACTGCCAGGCCATTGTTGTTGCTGATGTGTTCTCTTTGCTGCTCCTTACTGCCAGGCCATTGTTGTTGCTGATGTGTTCTCTTAGCCTCTCCTTACTGCAAGGCCATTGTTGTTGCTGATGTGTTCTCTTTGCTGCTCCTTACTGCCAGGCCATTGTTGTTGCTGATGTGTTCTCTATGCTGCTCCTTCCTGCCAGGCCATTGTTGTTGCTGATGTGTTCTCTTTGCTGCTCCTTACTGCCAGGCCATTGTTGTTGCTGATGTGTTCTCTTAGCCTCTCCTTACTGCAAGGCCATTGTTGTTGCTGATGTGTTCTCTTTGCTGCTCCTTACTGCCAGGCCATTGTTGTTGCTGATGTGTTCTCTATGCTGCTCCTTCCTGCCAGGCCATTGTTGTTGCTGATGTGTTCTCTTAGCCTCTCCTTACTGCCAGGCCATTGTTGTTGCTGATGTGTTCTCTTTGCTGCTCCTTACTGCAAGGCCATTGTTGTTGCTGATGTGTTCTCTTTGCTGCTCCTTACTGCCAGGCCATTGTTGTTGCTGATGTGTTCTCTATGCTGCTCCTTCCTGCCAGGCCATTGTTGTTGCTGATGTGTTCTCTTAGCCTCTCCTTACTGCCAGGCCATTGTTGTTGCTGATGTGTTCTCTTTGCTGCTCCTTACTGTCTGACTATTGTCATAGCTGATTTGTTCAATGATGTAAACTGATGTCCACTGTTGACTGTTTCTGCATGTGTGTTTTACCTGCTTGACTTTTCTGTGCTAGCATCAAAAAGAGCAATGCTTTATGTGCGTCTTTTCTGGGTGCTTAGATTTCATGTGTGTTGCTTATTGTTATGATATGATGTATGCTCACGTGATTCTTTAATTATGAAGCATTCCAGCGTGTGTTTGTCTGTCATGTATTGACATGTCAAGGGTTTTGAACAAAGTTACGATAACTGCTTATTCACCAAAACTTGAGTTATTTTATATATGTGAAAAACCTTAATTGACACCACAAGTATTTTATGACATATAATGTGTATTGAATTCACAGTTGTTATAAAAAATGCTAATCATTCTTGTTAATATAACTACAGACCTTCTATAATTTTATATGATATGTCACTGAGTGTAATAGACTAGTACTTTGATAATAGTCTGGTTTCAAAGAGATCTAACAATCCCTATATGGCATTATGTGGCATTTAAATTTGTTTCAGTTCAGTTTGTTTGAATGAGAGTGCTTGGCAGAATATGAAATGAGTTGGGTCGCTTTCATATCAAAGAGAGAATATTGTTAGGTCCAATGTTAGTTTCATATTTTTGATTTCCCTAGAAAATATCTCGATCAAAAATTGCTTACAACTCCATAAAGCTTAGCTAGCTTGTTACCGTAATGAACTATACTATACATAGGGCTCAAATTTACTTTATATTCATAACCGCAGACTCATATGACTCCAATGTACATTATGAATAATTACAGAACAAATTTGATAAAAATTCTCTCCGTAGATTGTTGGTCTCCACTTTGAATTGTTTTAGCATTTTGGTTGGTATTACAATCTCATGGTGGAATTTTGCTACCGCATTTATTAATGTTGTATTAAAATTTTCTGTTTGATGTTTCATAACAGCTCTGGGTGAGGAATGGAATATTTAATGAGTGCTGCTGTCAAAACGGTTTTATACATTTTGATGTTTAATACAGAAATTCTTAATATTTGAATCAGGTCCAAGAATTAATTCCTAGAAAAAGCCAAACTACCGCTTTTGTCTCTCTATGTTAGGTTTATTTGATTATATTTCATATTGGAATTTTTTCGACTGATGGTTTGTTGGATGCTACGATTCAAGTTCTGAATATTTGGTACCATACTGATTTTGGTAACTTGGTAACCACATGACTAAAATAAACAATTATATTGTTTGTGATAAATTTGGTGTGAAGGTGCCACTGTTCTCGTGTAGTTGTCTCAGAGGTTTATATGTTTTCTAGTTTCATGATTTTTATTGAGATCGAGTCTCCCTGGATATGTATTGTTGCACAGACTAATATATATATACTAGTTTTATAAGATGCAATGTTGCAAAGGAGTTGTGGTTGTTAATGAATATTCATCGTTCAAAATAGGTTAAGACAATTTGTGGTTAGAGTCCTATAGCTACATTATTTGCACCCATTCTATGGTGGTTACTGTCATCTAGTCTTCATGATGTACCGTGCAGAATTAGTTCATTGATTATAGCATTGCTTATTTCCAAGTCCTATAATTGACGCTTGGACCCTATGATAGTTTGTACTTAATATAGTGAGATTCGAACCTATACTGTAAGGTGTCGTTGCCTAGCAACGATTAGTAAAGAGGCATACACTCTATGGTGGATTGTTGCTGGGACACGATGTTTGTTTGTACCTCAAACCTGTCCTGTACAGCTAGCACCATCACCTAGCAATGTGAAACAACAGTTTGTTAGAGGCAGTATATTCTTCATGGCAGATTACTATTGAGATGTCTGTCATTGTTAGATGCATACCCTTAATATAATACGCTTTATTGTCTTGGCATTTTAGACTTTTAGCACAGAGCGTATAAGTATATTTTCTTTTGAAAATCTAACGAAAAGCTTGTACAGCTGTAACTTCATTCATTACGTTTCATTAAAGTCACTTTTAAACAAGCATGTGTCAGAAAGGCATTTTTACTTTCATTTATCTGTTAAGATAATGCAAAATTTGCATCACAGGTAGAAAAAAGCTTTGCACACAAACTGTATTTGCTATTATCTGTTTTGAAAAAAAAGTGAAACCAGGTTTTTGTCCTTTGCAGAATGATAATACTGTGCTATGTTGCGAATTTGAAATGAATAATGACATAAAAAACTTGGGTGATGTTTACTGCAAGTTTGTTACAGAACTTATGTAATCTTAATCTCCATCATCAGTTACCGATCATATACACAAATATTTGCACATCGGCAACATCTGCCTAGTAGTCAAACTATACTCACACATTCCTAATTGTAATGCATGTTTTTTACTTTCATCATTGTCAAGGAGATTTATATTGAACGTAAGACAGGTAATAGTAGATGTATTAAAACATATTGTAGCATTGTTATACTACATGGAAATAGCCTCAACAGACTTGTCTACATAATAATCATCGGGAACAACATCATTATCATCTGTAAGAACAGCAACAGTTGTATAGCAATATCATCATTATATCATCTGTAAGAACAGCAACAGTTGTAGCAATATCATCATTATATCATCTGTAAGAACAGCAACAGCTGTAGCAATATCATCATCATTATAACAGGATCAATGTCATCATTATCATCAACATCATCATGACAGGATCAATATCATCATTATCAGCTGTAAGAACAGCAACAGCTGTAGCAATATCATTATATCAGCTGTAAGAACTGCAACAGCTGTAGCGTTATCATCATTATAACAGGATCAATGTCATCAGCATCAACAGCTAACCATAGATTCACTCCATTAGACTTGGGAGAGAAAGCTTAGCTATCAGCACGGGATACATATATATGCTGGCAGGTTCCAGTTTGTTGACTTTGTTGGGCAGTAGGCAAAATAATCAAATATTGAAATGGGAATAACTTAACAGATGTGGTCATGTAATACAATTCCATGATCTGTAACAAACTTAACAGCAACTGTTTAAACCTGTCTCTATATCACATACCTAGTACTCCATAAAATAGTAATTTTATTGAACATTTTGTGGGCATTTAAGAGAATTTCAAAAAAATTTAATGGTCTTTGTTTTCTGGTAAAAAAACTTTAATTTCCAGGTAAACTGTCTTGACAGAAAAACAAAAATTGTTCCGAAGTAAAAATATAAATTTGACTGTCAATAATTTGTTATAAAACCCTAATTACATGACAAAGTTCCATGAAAATTCACCAGAATAAACCCAATCGCTTGAGATTTTTTCTTTCTCTGTACAAAATGTGGCAGTGTTTCGTTTTGGTTTAAGACAAGTATTATGAGTGTAATAATGATATGAGGCTGTATTTTATACTCTGTAGAACTGTGCAAAACAGCAGAATAGCAGCATGCTCTGTATGTTTACATCTTGTATAACACTATGCTCATGTAACCTCATGTGATTAATGCCTATAAATCTTTGAAAATCGCTTCTTCTATTTCACTTACCTTTACTGTTTCAAGTTTTACCAGATTTGTGATTTGAGAGAGCCTTTGAGTGGTTTCATGGAATGATCCTGGTTATTCGAAGTTAAGAAATGCGACTATTTTAATTGGCCAGTAACTATGATGTTTTACTAAGCTACTAGTATAAATATACATATTTTTGTATTGACCTGTTTCATAATGTAAAGATAATCACAAGAACCTAAAAAGACGTTAAAGTGAAAACACAATTGAACATTATTGTAAATTTGCCAAATGTTTGTCATTTAGAATAGTAGGTAGTGTGTAATAACTGCTGAAGCAACAAAGCAAAAATATTTACCGTTGTAAACAAATTCCATTTTCAATTTGCTATTCACCAGAAATATTGCAACTTAATGTAATTAATATTTTCCGAGGAAGAAATGGGTTCCAGATTGGTTCTATGAATATTAAACCATAAGATGCAAATGGTTACTTTGGCAGAAAATTGAATTGCTAATATATTTCTTCTTGTGAAGATATATTTTATTAAAATAAATTAACAAAAATGAGATAGAATAATTATACATTTAATTGGAAAGTTTTTGGGGCTGAACCGTTTGATGTAGCAATAATCATTTTCTAATAACTCTACCTCTTTCAGGTTGGAA
Source organism: Spisula solida (assembly GCA_947247005.1). NCBI lineage: Eukaryota > Metazoa > Mollusca > Bivalvia > Venerida > Mactridae > Spisula > Spisula solida. The sequence continues at coordinate 23,173,921 of OX365948.1, forward strand.
ACTGTTTCCATGAAAACACATTTAGTACAACAATTTTTCTTAACATGTTTAATTAGTAAACTTTGTTATTAAGGAAAATTTTGGCATTCTCCATGAAAGTGAGGGTTCTTTTTTTGCCTTGTATTATTAATGTAAAAATCACCATTTGAACATTTTGTAAGTCTTTCATTTAGTAATTTTCTTTCAAAAGAAATTATTCACTGGGAGGAGACGTAGACGTCGGCTGCAAGTTTTCGACGATCATACCCAACTCACAGAAAAAATGACTTGCCTTTATTTTTGATGTATTTAAGTGAAAATGAGTTTTCGTTTCCACTTAACCGTCTTTAATACCTCATTTAAATGATTCATTCTTCTTAAGTTGATTAATGGCGGCACTGAAAGAAGTTTTAAAGGAATGAATATTTTGTACCTGGGCAAAAAACCCGCCCATCGAAGAAATTCCACTGCTGATGTAAAGTCTTTCAGAAAATATTTATACTGTTAATTCGAAATGTTGGTTTGAAGTAATTACGATAACATATGTACTGCAAGTTTCCACCTTCCCTGAGCGAGTTTTGAAGGTACTTAATTGTGCGTGTGGTCATATTTTCCAGAATATTGTGTGATATGATGAAAACTGCACTGTAACTTTTTGCGTGCAATTATAAGTATGATTTTCTAGAGTCTCCTATTTAAGTTCTTTAATATTACTAGATTTAAGCTACTGTGTTAATAATTATTACATTACATTATGTGATTACTAGTGATTTTGTTTTATACCGAAGATAAGACAGATTGGTGTTCTCACTGCATGTATGTTAAGGTTTACGTACATTATTGTGTGTCACCTGACTTGGTTGTTAAGGTTTACGTACGTTATCGTGTGTCACATGACTTGGTTGTTAAGGTTTACGTACATGATCGTGTGTCACATGACTTGGTTGTTAAGGTATATATTTACTATTTGCTTCATTGCTTCAACAATGTTCCAGATAGTTTTAGTTCTTTATGCCAGTAAAATTAGTCGGGTTGAGTTACGTCTATAGCTCTTTGTGCTAGTGTAATATTCAAGGTTAAGGTCCACCTACAGCTCATTTGCCAGTGTAATATTTAAGGTGGCGGTACACCTATATCTCATTGTGCCAGTGTCATATTTAAGGTTGAGGCACACTTAAACTCATTGTGCCATTATATCTAAGGTTGAGGTACACATATAGCTCATTGTGCCATTATATTCAATGTTGAGGTGCACATATAGCTCATTGTGCAATTATATTCAATGTTGAGGTGCACATATAGCTCATTGTGCCATTATATTCAATGTTGAGGTGCACATATAGCTCATTGTGCCTGTGTAATATTTAAGGTTGAGGTACACCTATAGCTCATTGTACTAGTGTAACATTTAAGATCGAGGTCTATAGCTCATTTTGCCAGTATAATATTTAGAGTTGAGGTTTATAGCTCATTGCAAGTGTAATATTCAAGGTTGAGGTACACATATAGCTCATTGTGCCATTATATTCAAGGTTGAAATGCACATAAAGCTCATTGTGCCATTATATTTAAGGTTGAGGTACACATATAGCTCATTGTGCCATTATATCTAAGGTTGAGGTACACATATAGCTCATTGTGCCATTATATTTAAGGTTGAGGTACACATTTAGCTCATTGTGCCATTATATTTAAGGTTGAGGTACACATATAGCTCATTGTGCCATCATATCTAAGGTTGAGGTGCACATATAGCTCATTGTGACATTATATTTAAGGTTGAGGTGCACATATAGCTCATTGTGCCATTATATTCAAGGTTGAAATGCACATAAAGCTCATTGTGCCATTATATTCAAGGTTGGGGTACACATATAGCTCATTGTGCCATTATATTCAAGGTTGAGGTACACGTATAGCTCATTGTGGTAATATTGGCGAATAAAATGCACATCCTTATATGAGGGACACCAAAAATTCAATGGGGACCCTAAACTACAATACCCAAGGGTCGTTGTACCCCCATATCAAAAGTCCTTGGAAAACTCCTGGTTTACTAATACTTGTAAATAGCATGTGTGAACAGTCACATATGTATACTTATTTATAAGACAGTCTATAATCAATATATTCTATATTCCAAATGTATATATCTGAAGTTATAGATAATTAGTCTATAATCAATATATTCTATATTCCAAATGTATATATCTGAAGTTATAGATACTTAGTCTATAATCAATATATTCTATATTCCAAATGTATATATCTGAAGTTATAGATAATTAGTCTATAATCTATAATCAATATATTCTATATTCCAAATGTATATATCTGAAGTTATAGATAATTAGTCTATAATCAATATATTCTATATTCTAAATGTATATGTCTGAAGTTAAAGATAATTGATTCATTAGAAACAATCACAGAGAGACACGCTAAATGTGTGAAAAAGGTCTGATCTGATTTGTAATGGCATATCAGGATTTCTTTGTGATTGAGCATGAATTCTATTTAACTCATCTCCCGTTCATAATCTCTTTTATGCTCCCATTAGTCTTCTCATATATATTCTTTGTAATATGTATAACATTATATTATATTACATACCTTCAGTAAGGTAGAGGTTTTTTTATAGTGTTACATAATAGTTTATGTACAATAGTCACACTTAATGACATTTGGTCGGTATTAGAACTACATAGAAACATTCCTTTTGAACTCTTGAATATTATGGCCATCTTGAAATAAATTTATGTTAGAAAATTGCTTCGGTATATTTTATTTGTGCACATATGACATCCATTATTGTTCTGTTAACAAAACGTCAGAAGTTTTAACATAAAATACGCTAGAAATCTTGAAAATATGACTTGGCTATGATTGTAGTTTTAGAATGGTTCCAGAGCCTACCTCTTTGTTTAGGCTTTGTTTTATAGCGTTTTTATTAGCAAAATTGTAATACGATTTAGTGCGGAGCCATTTTTTGTGAATATGTTTCAAAGTTTTGTCATTTGAGTGTTTATATATCGAGTTGCAGCCTTTTTTCTGACTTCCTTGCCAAACGGTAAAAAGTCTGACTAGAAAAAGAAGCAGACGGAATATTGACACTATAAATTATGCACTTAAAGAATGAATTAATGCCAACTGAGTTGATACAGAATGGGGCGGTTGCAGAACAAAGCTGGGAGCATGCGGTGTATTGTGGGTAATAATTAGATGCACATAGTCTGGGTGGGGTCAGATTGCACAATGCACAGTAATTATGGGGGTGGCTGAAAATTGACCATTGGATACCAAAAATTTGCATAATATTGGTCAGAGGTTAACATATGGTAAAACATAAAAGTTGTATAGCCCTGTGTTCAGTATTGTATTTGAAATCATGTGTCACAGTGGATTTAGTTCCAATATTTGAAGGATGTTTTTTTGAATGACCTTTCAACTCTTTCATCTAAAATGTCTTCTCTAAGATTTACTGATTGTGACTTGACCATTGACCGTCATTGTTACTTGACCATCATTGTGACTTGATCATCATTGTAACTTGACCGTCATTGTGACTTGACCGTCATTATGACTTGACCGTCATTGTGACTTGACCATCATTGTGACTTGACCGTCATTGTGACTTGATCATCATTGTAACTTGACCATCATTGTGACTTGATCATCATTGTAACTTGACCATCATTGTGACTTGTGACTTGACCATCATTGTGACTTGATCATCATTGTAACTTGATCATCATTGTGACTTGACCATCAATATGACTTGACCGTCATTGTGACTTGACCATCATTGTGACTTGACCGTCATTGTGACTTGATCATCATTGTAACTTGACCATCATTGTGACTTGAGTGTCATTGTAACTTGATCATCATTGTGACTTGATCATCATTGTAACTTGACCATCATTGTGACTTGTGACTTGACCATCATTGTGACTTGATCATCATTGTAACTTGATCATCATTGTGACTTGACCATCAATATGACTTGACCGTCATTGTGACTTGACCATCATTGTGACTTGACCGTCATTGTGACTTGATCATCATTGTAACTTGACCATCATTGTGACTTGAGTGTCATTGTAACTTGATCATCATTGTGACTTGATCATCATTGTAACTTTACCATCATTGTGACTTGACCATCATTGTGACTTGACCATCATTGTGACTTGATCATCATTGTAACTTGACCATCATTGTGACTTGAGTGTCATTGTAACTTGACCATCATTGTGACTTGACCATCATTGTGACTTGAGTGTCATTGTAACTTGACCATCATTGTGACTTGATCATCATTGTAACTTGATCATCATTGTAACTTGATCATCATTGTGACTTGACCGTCATTGTGACTTGATCATCATTGTAACTTGACCATCATTGTGACTTGTGACTTGACCATCATTGTGACTTGATCATCATTGTAACTTGATCATCATTGTGACTTGACCATCAATATGACTTGACTGTCATTGTAACTTGACCGTCATTGTAACTTGACCATCATTGTGACTTGATCATCATTGTGACTTGACCATCATAGTAACTTGATCATCATTGTGACTTGACCATCAATATGACTTGACTGTCATTGTAACTTGATCATCATTGTAACTTGATCATCATTGTGACTTGACCATCAATATGACTTGACTGTCATTGTAACTTGACCATCATTGTGACTTGATCATCATTGTAACTTGGTCATCATTGTAACTTGATCATCATTGTGACTTGACCATCAATATGACTTGACCGTCATTGTGACTTGACCATCATTGTGACTTGACCGTCATTGTGACTTGACCATCATTGTAACTTGATCATCATTGTGACTTGACCATCATTGTGACTTGAGTGTCATTGTAACTTGATCATCATTGTGACTTGACCGTCATTGTGACTTGACCCTCATTGTAACTTGACCATCATTGTGACTTGACGGTCATTGTGACTTGACTGTCATTGTAACTTGATCATCATTGTGACTTGGCAATCATTAATTGAAAGCATTGAATTTGAAGTAAAATATGGTATGAAAATATGACTGTTATATTGGTCTGCCCAGAAGTATAGGAACTTTTGTCTACTTTGTATAAACAGAAATAAATGGAAGATATGAATAAAACAGGTTTTCAAACAAAGTTCATAATTCTGCTAAAACTCTGTTCCAAACTCCATCTTGTGCATAACATGCTTGCTTCATGTCAAGTTTCACGACTTTTTGGCTAAAAAATGTTGTCTTGATAATATAATTATGCATAAGACATATACAAAATTATCTTGTTCATTGACAAATGTATATTATAGACAGGCCTACATTGGCTGGTTCCTACATCTGCCTGCTGGTTGTAGAGACTTTAAACCCTGGATGTGTTGTGAGCTACACAGTCCTGTCTTTATATCGATGTAACATTTGGGTGCCTAAACCTGATTTTCATGCAGATGTGTTATATGTGTGTTAACCCTTGACTCCATCGATACCTACATCAATTTAAGCACCTATCCAAAAATCAGGAAATCTAGATTTGGTGCACTAGAAGGAATGAACTTTTGTGCTGATAATAAAAGTTATTTGATATTATTTTTTAAAGAATTGATAAAGTTATGGTCATTTGAAGTTTCATAAGCTGATATTTAACAATAGAACTAAACAGAAGCGTTTTGCTGTATTGGTATGTGCAAATGGCACCAAAATAGAATTTTTTGCAGCTCATTTTCAGGATTACGCATTATGCCTCTGTAGGACCCCTGCTTGTTCTTGACTGTTACAGAAAATTTGAGGTATATTATAGATAGGGATATATGGAGTAGAGGGTTAGTGTTCCAGTCATCATAGAATGATAGTATATGAAGTATTGTATATAAGGTGTAGAGGGTTAGTGTTCCAGTCATCATAGAATGATAGTATATGTAGTATTGTATATATGGTGTAGAGGGTTAGTGTTCCAGTCATCATAGAATGATAGTATATGAAGTATTGTATATATGGAGTAGAGGGTTAGTGTTCCAGTCATCATAGAATGATAGTATATGTAGTATTGTATATATGGTGTAGAGGGTTAGTGTTCCAGTCATCATAGAATGATAGTATATGTAGTATTGTATATATGGAGTAGAGGGTTAGTGTTCCAGTCATCATAGAATGATAGTATATGTAGTATTGTATATATGGAGTAGAGGGTTAGTGTTCCAGTCATCATAGAATGATAGTATATGTAGTATTGTATATATGGTGTAGAGGGTTAGTGTTCCAGTCATCATAGAATGATAGTATATGAAGTATTGTATATATGGTGTAGAGGGTTAGTGTTCCAGTCATCATAGAATGATAGTATATGTAGTATTGTATATATGGAGTAGAGGGTTAGTGTTCCAGTCATCATAGAATGATAGTATATGTAGTATTGTATATATGGAGTAGAGGGTTAGTGTTCCAGTCATCATAGAATGATAGTATATGTAGTATTATAGTACGACTGTAATCAGCTGGACCATGTTTTCCCAATGTGTGGGAGGTTTTGCTCAAAACAACATATGATATGATACAGGTAAACTAGAGACACAATAAATGAGAATTACGGTATAGCACACTCTTGAACCAATCTTTGAAATGCAAAACAAAAGAAGTACAAAGTATGATAATTTTAATGAGATTTTTTTCTTGAGGGTTTGTTTTCTCTCTGTTGATACCCCACAGATGTGAGCGGAGATAAGCCAAAGAACTAGAAAGTATTTTCTTATCTATTTCCATGGAAGTTTGAAACTGAATTTAATGTCAAAATCCATTGTTATCATTATTTTGACATTGACTCATTGTTGGAATTAGTGAAATTTACCATGGCAACTGAAATTCTTTGAGGATACATTTACCCACTGGAAATGATAGATTTGTTTTGTTGTTTTGCACTGAATGTAATTTAATTTTGTTATTGTTTTGTTGTTTTATACATAGAGCTATCTAAATAATCTCTAGGAATCTTGTGAAAATGCTAGATTGGTAAGGTTTGGAGATATATTGCTTGGGAATCATGGTTGTAGTCCATCTTGATATCTGATATTAAGTTTGATATCTAATTATATTTTATCAAATATTTAAATTTCATTAAATTTCTTTCCAAATTACTGAGAGTGGTGTACTAAATGATTAGCAAACAGTGAATATTGAACTGAGGCCAAACTTACAAATACGTTTGTTAGTCCCCTTAAGACCAAACTTATAAAATACAATTGTTATGCTCTAGTAAGGCCAAACTTAGGAAATACGAGTTGTTGAGGCCATACTTACAAAGTGCAGTTTTTTTTTGCTACCTGAAGCTAAACTTACAAAGTGTGATTGTTTGTGGTGTCCTCCTCTGAGGCCAGACTTACAAAATGTGATTGTTTTGGTGTCCTCCTCTGAGGCCAGACTTACAAAATGTGATTGTTTTGGTGTCCTCCTCTGAGGACAGACTTACAAAATGTGATTGTTTTGGTGTCCTCCTCTGATGCCAGACTTACAAAATGTGATTGTTTGTGGTGTCCTCCTCTGAGGCCAGACTTACAAAATGTGATTGTTTGTGGTGTCCTCCTCTGAGGCCAGACTTACAAAATACAATTGTACAGTTGTTTGTTGTTCCAATGAGGTGAAACAAAAATATGATTGTTGTACTTCTCAGCTGTAATATTCTATCAATCCACCCATTACTCCATCCAACCCTATACTTTTCTGATCAGAGATGTGTGAACCCTCTAAAGGCCATCATTTTCATTAAATCGTCATGAAACTTGGGTATTCGTATCTATGTAAAATCTTGGTAAATTCAAACATTGGTCATGTTGGGTGAAAATTTGGTCACATTATCAAAAATAGAATAAAATATTTAAGCACAACAGGGACTTATTATTCAAGGGAGATTTAATTGATATTCATCAGTTTTTCTTTATGTAGGTCTCATTCTAAAGCAAGCGTCCTTGCATTGTATTCAATTACTCAATCCTAAAGTATTCCAAAGGATTATAGTACTTAAACCCAACATTTTGCTGAAGGTTGGCCTTGTGTGTATGGCATGCATCTTTTATTGTACTTTCCACAAAACAAAAGTCGTAAGATAATTGTTTGTTTTTTAAGCTTCCAGCCATCTATCCAGTCAACGGAATGTCGCTGAAAAATGTATAAAATGTATGAAATGCACATTTGAGGACTTATCTGAAATCTTGTATCTGCTTCAGATAAAATGGAAATGAAAAAAGCTTTTGTTTCATAATTAAAACAATGTGTCTAGTTTCTAGAAATTTTATGAATTTTGATTAATTTGTATGGGATTAATTTTCATGCCACTCTAATCAGATTTATTCTGTATAATCCTCTCAGAAAAGATTTTTCCCTATTTCAATTTCATGCCTCAGAAATGAGCCAGTTTTCTTGAAATTTAAATCTAACTACAAGTGACATGCACTTGTCAGCGTACTGTTAAAGTCACCATTTTTTGTTGCAGATTTGCGCAGTTGTTTTAGTCAATTTCCATAATCTCGTGCCGCTTACTCTGCTGATTGTGTGCGCTCGTGTCATGGAAATCGGAATTTAATGGCATTCAGAGACCCATTTTAGGGGGAAAGAGCAATGAATTTCTCTCAAATTACAGTTTTTTGTGATATTTGTAGGAATTATGTAATTTTTTATAATTGCAAACTTCAGACTAATGAATTGAACAATTTGTTTAACATGAGATGGAAACCGTAGCTTATTTATGACCTAATGATTTCTGATTTTCATTCTAAACTATTTCGGCTTTCAGTTTTCTTGAACATGCTATCAAATTAAGAACAGTATTCCCGTATGTGAGTGAGAGGTTATTATTGTGATGCTGTTATGTCACAATTATTGCCAATGTTTATACAACAACGTGAAAAATTGTTAACTTTTTCCCCTGGTGATGATTTACGACCCGCGGCAACCCCTTAGCGATGCACTACTAGCTCTCGTGTGGCACATACAATTGGTCTATGAGAGGCTGCACATATGCAGTATATGAGCCGTGCCATATAACTGCAGGCCTCTAATTGTATCAGATGAAAATACAATTACCACTCAGTAGGTATCTGGTGTTTAAGTTGGTATCGCTTGCAAAATGGCAAACCCTTGTCTATCATATCTGGTGGCGTAGGTCTTTAAACTTGTACCTTGCCAATAATATAGTTTATGTAGCAGGCTGGGTTTTAAATACTAACTGGAAATGTTGAATTACTCAGTTTTTATTTATGAGTGTTTATGTTCCTATCATAGAAGTGTGAGTGTCTGTAAGTGTAGTGAACCAGGGTTTTACTCCTTGTCTTTATTACTCATTTACATTTTTGATGTGGCGAAATGTTGATAGAATCCAACGTTTGGGGCGGGGATAGTGGCAATGAAGGATTTTAGGTAACCCTTAGGGTTCAAGGTCTGGTGTGAAGGGGTTGGTACAACAATGATAGTTTTAATCATAAATTGTGCGTCATTTTGCTAATGAAAGTTTACATCAAATTTTCGGTTTTTTTTATTAGTTGATGTTTTTGAAGCATATTTTTTATAACTTATGTAAATTGTTTTTCTGTAATTGCCAATGTAGCTTTATTCACATGTGTCGTTAACAAAATGAGGAAATTTAATAATTACTGGCTATGCAAATTGTGCTGCATAATTTAATGGAAACCAGCAACACAAATTCATAATGTAATTCTGCAATGAAATTAGATTTAAAAAAATGTGTTAGAATCCTAGATCTGTATTAAGGGCTGATGCATTAAAATGAAACACCATGGAGTAAAGAGTTATACAAATTCCCTTATTACAGCAAGCATTATCGCTAGGGGGTTATAACAATAAATGGTCCCATGAGGTTTGAGCTTGCCTCTTATAATACCCTGTCAAAAAAAGCGAACCATGAAACAATGTTCCTAATTTGCCATCCAGAATACTCTAGATTAACACTGGTTATAGTGGTGACTGATCGTCTTGGGAATATGGGATGTTATGACTTATATCCCATGAAGTAACTCACCAAGCTGAGTTAGTGTAGCCCCCTCCTTGCAGCATCCTGCTTGTTCCTTGCAGCATCCTGCTTGTTAGAATAGTTCCATGTTTCAGGGTAATGTAACTAGCTAGCCTCCATATGAGACTATAATAGCATGGTCATTGCTTCCCCCCCTCCCCATTGTTTAAATATGGTTACAACACAGACCTACAAGGGTTGACCATGGTCAGACCAGCTATAATTGCTTGACTATTATATGGTTACTGCACACACCTACAAGGTTTGACCATGGTCAGACCAGCTATAATTGCTTGACTATTATATGGTTACTGCACACTCCTACAAGGTTTGACCATGGTCAGACCAGATATAATTGCTTGACTATTATATGGTTACTGCACACTCCTACAAGGTTTGACCATGGTCTGACCAGATATAATTGCTTGACTATAATATGGTTACTGCACACTCCTACAAGGTTTGACCATGGTCTGACCAGATTTAATTGCTTGACTATAATATGGTTACTGCACACTCCTACAAGGTTTGACCATGGTCAGACCAGATATAATTGCTTGACTATTATATGGTTACTGCACACTTCTATGAGGTTTGACCATTGTCAGTCCAGATTTAATTGCTTGACTATTATATGGTTACTGCAGGCTCCTACAAGGTTTGACCATGGTCAGTCCAGATTTAATTGCTTCACTATAATATGGTTAAATCATGGTCCGACAATGATTGAAAAAAGTGACCATTATTGGGCAATGTATTTTAATCAATTGAGGTGCCATACGTTTTGGCACAAGTATAACCAATCTTCAACAACTAATGGTCAAACATTAAACACTGGCCAGAACAGTTCATGAATTATTCATGTTAATTCTTGACTTTGTTTTAGAAAATTTATCTTAGACAAAGGTCATCTTCTGATCACAGTTAACAAAATAACAAATTGGTAAAGTGTATAACCATGGTCACAACACATGGTCAGAAGATGCCCATGGCCAAACTTTAAGGGGGATAATGTCCAGTTATGGTATTCACATGGTCAAACCATAAGGGGATAATGTCCAGCTATGGTATGCACATGGCCAAACCATAATGGGGATAATGTTCAGCTATGATATTTAGTAGGGCTGCGTATCAGTTAGAATGATCAATACGATATTTGTATCGATTCAAAATGATCGATATTCGATATATCATATGATATATTCTTTTGGCAATTAAACATCTAAATACTGTAAATATGCATGTGCAGACTTACAACATGTATTTAACACAATCAAATCAGGCCTGAGATGTGATATACAACCTACTTGCATATTTTTTAAATTGCACGAGTGGTTTACATAGCAGATTCTTGTTTGAAAATTAGATTTACTTGGACATAAACTACTTCGACGACCTGGTCATTTCGAGACAAAACAAATAGACGACGAAAAAAATTGATTGGAAATGGGTATTTTATTGATTTACATGTATATTTTTGTTGATTTTTTTTTTGACCGATACGGACACGTTCGACACGATGTATCGAACGAACGCCAAATACCGGTATTCGATTTATATCGGAAACCGGTATGCAGCCCTAATATTTAGACATATGGAATCAGTTAATTTTCTGACCATTGTTGGCCATGGTAGGTTGATTGCTACTATTAGTATTTTGCTTAGAATGGTCTTGACCATTTATGTTAATTTAGAAGCTTTGGTTGACCATGTATGGTCATTTATGGTTCATTTCCCATGGGAAAATCAACAACAGTTAAAAATATATATCATTGAATAGTTGATAAGCCAGTTGATAATGTGATTAATTTGTTATGCATATGATATATATCCCAGCAATTACAGATTGCTTGCCATTTAATATGTACAATTAGCTCTAATACATGGGAACTTCAAACAACATTATACCGTAATCTGGCATTAAAATAGCTCACTTTTTGTCTACATGCAAATTGACCTAGTCTCTTTGTTCGCCTATGTAATTTTATTGAAACCAACTTCCCCTGAAAAACCTATTTTTCCTTCTGAAATGGTACATTGTGCTCATATTCTGACTTAATTTTAACATTGGTAACATTCCGAGAGTAATATTTGTCCTGACATTTCTCAAATGAAAGCTTTTTGAATTGCCTGTAAATATACAAAAATATGCTAACAATTTTAAACTTCATAAAGATATTCAAATTGTACTGTAGGATTACTTTCTGCCCCCAGAATTAGTTTTCGTGGGTTAACTTCTGTGTTTTATGGGAAGTTTAATTATGTTTGGAAGCTGTTTAAGTAATTTCATTTGATGTCAACGATATCAGAGACCTGCCTCAACTTAGTCATAATCAGTTTCAGAGGATAGCCATGTTTAATTACTGCATTTAGTCTCTACCGAAAGTTCACATTTTACGGTAATTTGTGGATTTTTTACAGCATTTATACTGTTTAAAGCCCGGCACATATTTTCCCATGGTTTTCAAATGTCAAAATCTGATGGCAGCGGTATTAAAAGACTTGATAATTACAGAAAAAAAATTGCCGGAGTAATTAGCATTTTTTCACTCCTGACGTGCAGTACTTATTGTAGTTTGGACTTCAAGGCGTCAGGGGCTACTGCTCATAGGCTAGGTTTGTTTAGAATGGAAGGGAAAAGTGTTGTTTGAATTTAAATTAGGTGTTTTTTTTACGGAGTAACATGATAATGGACCAATCATTGTTAGGTGGCATATCGTATGGTTATATGATCGGCTATTTATCAATGTATCACAGAACATCATGTAAATGTGTACCCTGTTATTTTACAAATTGGTAATGCAGTGGAAATCATTCTTTATGACAAATTACCATTAAACTTTGTGGGAGAAGATATTCGAAAGCTCTTGCCCACAATTGTAACCATTACCACATATTTAGGCCTGTGAGTCTAAAATATCATTAAATTGGCTAAACTCTGTCTTCTCCCTAAATTAATTTTAATGCAACATTGGGGAGTTTAGGGTGGGGCTTTGTATTAAAAATTGGTGACACTTGAATGACTATAAACAGAAGTAATAAAAATAACTTAACCTAGATATTGTGCTGTGGAATGGTGTGCCAAACTCAGCTATAAGGTTCTCCAGGTGGCAAAGGTCATTTAACTTCTTGACATTGGCTACCTTAAACTTTCCTCCACATGTGGAGAAGCTGTCCATCGTCGCCTGCTGAGGAGCAAGTCATTGTCATCTTAGTCATTGTCATCTTAGTCATCATCATCATCTTAAATTAGTCATTGTCATCATCATCTTTGTCATCGTCATCATAGTCATTCTCATCTAAGTCATCTTCATCTTAGTCATCGTCATCATCATCTAAGTCATCGTCATCACAGTCATCATCATCTTAGTCATCATCATCTTAGTCATCGTCATCTTAGTCATCATCATCTTAGTCATCATCATCTTAGTCATCGTCATCTTAGTCATCATCATCTTAGTCATCATCATCTTAGTAATCATCATCTTGGACATCATCATCTTAGTCATCATCATCTTAGTAATCATCATCTTGGACATCATCATCTTAGTCATCTTTATCTTAGTCATCTTAGTTATCGTCATCAAAGTCATCAGCATCATAGTCATCGCCATAGTCATCTCCATCATAGTCATCATCATCTTAGTCATCATCATCTTAGTCATCGTCATCATAGTCATCATTATCTAAGTCATCATCGTCGTCGTCATCTTAGTCATCGTCATCATCATCTTAGTCATTGTCATCATAGTCATCATCATCATAGTCATCATTATCTTAGTAATCATCATCTTGGACATCATCATCTTAGTCATCTTTATCTTAGTCATCATTATCTTAGTCATCATTGTCATCGCCATCATAGTCATCATCATCATAGTCATCATCATCTTAGTCATCATCATCATAGTCATCATCATCATAGTCATCATCATCTTAGTCATCGTCATCACAGTCATCATCATCTTAGTCATCGTCATCTTAGTCATCGCCATCATAGTCATCATCATCTTAGTCATCATCATCTTAGTCATCGTCATCTTAGTCATCGTCATCTTAGTCATCATCATCATCATCATCATCATCATCGTCATCGCCATCATAGTCATCATCATCATAGTCATCATCATCTTAGTCATCATCATCTTAGTCATCATCATCATCATCATCATCATCATCGTCATCGCCATCATAGTCATCATCATCATAGTCATCATCAGCTGATGAAGCTTTATCGCCAGTTGCTGTTGTTGTCGGCGTTGATGCTATATGTGACTGAATTAGTTTAATTTTATTTCAAACTGTGTAGTCAATCAGCCATTTTATACACTGGTAACTTGTTTTGAATTGCCAGCTATAAATTTCATTCCTCTGACAAATAGTGATATAACATGACAGCAAGAGCTATTGATTGCCTTCCAGATATAATTTTATCAAAATATTGCTCAGGATGGCTCTGTCCTGAAAATTCCAGACTGGTTTGAAAGCGAAATTAAAATTATTGATCCAGCCTGAAAATATCTGTTGTCCAGTCAGCTCTGCTTAATGTCACAGTCCTTGCCATCAATAAATTATTTTCTGGACAAATATCAACGCTATTGTTGTTGTTGTTTTATAACAAGAGAGCGTATTCATGGTTGATATCTAATGGTTGCAATTTGCCATTGTAGTGTATTTTATGTACTGAATACCCTTATTTGTAATGATGCTTGCTTAATTTACTTGACTGATTGTTGTTTGTAGTTTCCTGCAAATTGTCTTATTTGAAATATAGACTTATAGTTATTGTAGAAAAACATAATAATGTGAATATTTACCCTTGCTCCATTGATCTCTGCAAAATGGAAAGGTTTTAACCTCTTTTATTGTAACATACATTGTTTATCAAAATGTTCAAAATGAATGCTGCAAAGTGTGCCACGTGATATTGCCTCAAAGTGTGGCACGGGATGTCGCCACAAAGTGTGCCATGTGGTGTTGCCACAAAGTGTACCATGAGATGTTGCTGCAAAGTGTGCCATGTGATATTGCCTCAAAGTGTGGCACGGGATGTCGCCACAAAGTGTGCCATGTGATGTTGCCACAAAGTGTACCATGTGATGTGGCTGCAAAGTTTGCCATGTGATATCGCCTCAAAGTGTGGCACGGGATGTCGCCACAAAGTGTGCCATGTGATGTTGCCACCAAGTGTGGCACGGGATGTCGCCACAACGTGTGCCATGTGGTGTTGCCACAAAGTGTACCATGTGATGTTGCTGCAAAGTTTGCCATGTGATGTTGCCACAAAGTGTGCCATGTGATGTTGCTGCAAAGTGTGCTGCATGATGTTGCCAAAAAGTGTGCCTTGTGATGTTGCCACAAAGTGTGCCATGTGATGTTGCTGCAAAGTTTGCCATTTGATATTGCTGCAAAGTTTGCCATTTGATATTGCTGCAAAGTGTGCTGCATGATGTTGCTGCAAAGTTTGCCATGTGATGTTGCTGCAAAGTTTGCCATGTGATGTTGCTGCAAAGTTTGCCACACAATGTCATTATTTTAAGGTCCAGCTTGTAAAAAAATGATTGTAAAACACATTTCATTCTTTTAATTTCAAACAATTCAACATCATTTAAAACCATCTTCTTCCGGTTATGTGATGGTCAGTTGACTTTAAGCCGGTTTCCTGGAAATGACTATATGCCAGATATGTTTACTTAGGTAAATCCAGAATTCAGTTGATTAATGAAAGGATTTTATTTTGGTGGTAAAACATTGGACATATTGCACCTGTTTGCATAATCCAATGGGTTATTAACAGTACCTGCCCCGGGTCAAGTAAACCTGGATGGCTTGGGTGACAAGCCATTACTCTATCAGCTGCACTAACAGGGTGAGCATAGTATTACAGTAGATATAAAGGTATGATTCTGCCACAATTACTGTGTACTCAGGTGGCTGATATTTCAAAAATATATGAACAGAACCCTTCAATGCCTCCATTAAAGAAAGTTTTTAAGCCCTGGTATCTACTGATTCGGCATATTGTGATTGTCTTGTCCGTTTATCTACTCGTTCATCCCTCCCATTGAAAATGTTAACCAAAACTTTAAAGTTTTTAAAAGTTTTCTAAGTCCATTAAAATGCTGCCTCACAGATTGGGCTAAAATTTTTGAATATCGTTATTTTCCAACCTAACAAAGCGCTAAGTTTCCTTCCAACATGCTTTGTGAATTATGTAATTCACACGTGATCGAACTGTAACATCAACCAACTACAGCGTAAACATCAGTGAGGTATTTGGTTTGATTTTCAATTCGTTTTCATCAAATGCAAACAAATTTCAGGCAATTTAAGTAATAGTAGTGTTAATTCTATAGGGTATGAATACCTTTAGAAATGTTGATGTTTAAATACTAAATAACTACCAAATGCCGATGTTTGTCAAGTTATTTTAGATGTCAGTGTGGTTGGTTATGGGATATACAACCAACTATACCAAAATTATGCGAATATTTGAAAATTTTATTTTATTTTTGCAATACACCAATATGTGAGGCAGTCCCTTTAAGGCACTGCTTTTAAATTGCTTACTTGTTTACCATCATAAACACCTGACATTGTCAACTCAATGTAACGTTATCAAACATTTGAACAGAGTTATGGCCCTTGATTGACTTAGCAAGTTATTATGGGCAAGGCCTTCACCAGGGCATAACTGTTTATTGAAGCAGTCTAGTTAATTTAACATTTTGGTTTCATTTTTAGAACTAAGAAACTTTGTATAAATGACATTATAAGTTTGTTGGACATAATTATAAGCTCTATATCTTCTATAATTACTATAACTCTAAATGTTGACCATAATTTCCCTGGCATTTCATTGCCGACTTGATTTAAACATAGTTTTGATGAAATATTAAGCGTATGCAAATGGATTTGTTGGAAATTACAAAAAGTTTGGTCTTAATTTGATGGCTGGTTGTAATAAAACGTTGCTTTAAGCCCACAAGTAAATGAGATTGTAACAATATTTTCCAGTATTCCGGCTTTAATTGTGCGGAGAGTAAATTCAGCTGAAAGTTTAGATCTTGTATAATTATTGGACGGCTAGGTCAGTGTTTTATATGTTTCCTGGATACCAAGAATCCTGATTTAAATGCCTCTGGCGCTTAGGAAACATCAGATCGGTTTACTTTTTTCATGGTTTTCTGTCTTTAACGCCTTGACGGGAATGGACATTTATCCGACAGGATTAAAAATCAATTTCTCTTTAAATTGTTTCTCACCGTGGACAGATCAACATTTGTTCAATAAGCAACATGGTTAATAGTGGGGAGATGCAGTAGTGTTTGTAAACATTATATTAGAACATTTTGCACATGTCATCTACCAGTTATAATGTTTGGCCCTTGAGGTCCCTGTTGCTACCCTGCTAACCATAATTTCAAGGTATCAAATGCTTTCTGTGGGAATTATTTTAAGATACGTTTCCAAAGTATGAAATAATTTAAAGTTTTCATTTTGATTTCAAGCTCACCTTTCACAAATTGACAATGTAAGCTTTTGTGACCACTCTTTGTCTGTTGTCTGTGGCCCATCTACTGTTTGCTTGTGTATACACTAGCGGCCTAATCTTAATGAAACTTGGTCACAGTTATCATCTCAACAAAATTTAGGTCCAGGTTACTAGGTCAAACTTTAAGTAAGCCCTGTGTTAGTCATTCTGTTCACAACTTTATGGATCTCAATGATCATCTGTGCAAAATCAAGGTCCAGTTTGATATTGGGTCATCTGGATAAAAAACTTTGTCACTGGGTCTTATTATAGATAAAACTTGCTGCATTATAAATGTAGATTTTCATGAGCTTTTTAATCAGAAATTAAATACTAAAACATTTTAAATATTAGCAAAATATCTCAGCCTAGTTTGATTGTCAGTGCTTTGCTCGGTTTTTGTACTTGATCTATGAAAACTGATAACATTAGCCTTTGCCATGGACTTTATGAAAAAGGTTGTTGTCTGTTTCTTCTCAACCTTGCTTGCAATTGTATGGACATATGATATCTCCACAAGTTTTTGTTATCAGCCAAATCGTGAAAGGCCTTCCTTGATTCTGGCCTTGAGTTGGTACCAAAAACAGTGCATGTTTATAAGCTTTTGATTTTACAACCGATATGTGTCATTGTCTCTTACCATAGCTAAGCAGACATATTTTGAGACAGTTTGGCACTCCTGTTTTATACATGTATAATAATGGTTCATCAGGATCTATTTACCTGAACACTTCTTTCTACTGTTAATGATCAACCTATCCTAATGTCTGATTGCTGACAACTTTGTATCCCAGATAGAGGACCAACAACAGTTGCTAGATACCTTGGAATATCATAAACTGTTCAGTCTGGGATTCCTCTAACCCTGACCTACTAGGAGACTGCCCGGTACTATTACCCATTGAGTTAACTGGATAGGCTTTATATTCAAACTAACAGAATAATGACAAATGTGTTCCAATTATATAAAACCAATTAGATGCATTCATTTTCAATGATATTTAACCTGTAAAGAGAGCCCACCTGTCAACAAAGACATTTTCTCTGTTCCCATGGATGGTCTTTGCAAGACAGATTAGGCTGTTACAATCGTTGGTCATATAACATTGTTAGGATTGGCCAGTTGAAATTACCCATTTCAAGACATGTTTATTATAATCCTGAACAATGTGTGAACATCAGTCTTTATAAATCTGTGTTCACTGCAGGTAGTTTCAACTAAACTGGAATATTTACTCATTTTCAGGTTATATTTTTAGTGCTGTGAAAGTACTGTTAGCGTAGCGTGATGAGTGCAGCTAAGATGGTAGCAGACTCGACTCAAGCAGACGTACCAGAACTTTCTGGAACAAAGAGGAGGAAGAAGATGGTGCAGAAGAAAAAAGTGAAAAAGAAGAAGGAAAAAGAAACATCTAAGAAGGTAAGTACAGAAAAACCTGTAGTTTTAAGACCCAGTGATTTAAAGGAAGTTCTTAGTTGATAGGTTGATCATCAAGGTAAAACAACATGAAAAAATGGTCCTGGAAGAATGAGGTGGTCTTTATATCAAGATGGTGTTGTCTAAAAAACAATTAACTGGCTTTAATCTGACTTGGGTACAATTAACTGGGTAATTATGTTCTAACTGGGTACAGACTGACTTACTATGTTCTAACTGGGTAAAGACTGACTTACAATGTTCTAACTGGGTACAGACTGACTTATGACGTTCTAACTGGGTACAGACTGACTTACAATGTTCTAACTGGGTACAAACTGACTTACGATGTTCCAACTGGGTACAAACTGACTTACGATGTTCCAACTGGGTACAAACTGACTTAGGATGTTCTAACTGGGTACAAACTATCTTTTGTAGTTCTAACTGGGTACAGACTGACTTACGATGTTCTAACTGGCTTTAAACTGACTTATTATGTTCTAACTGGGTACAAACTGCTGACTTATGATGTTCTAAACAAGTTCTACAACTTAAATCAACTTTTGACACCTCCTTCCTGATGTTATCCTTTGCCATGAAGGTATGGGAGAAAAGAAGCAGTTGCCTGTTTTATAAGTGCTGAAATTTGATATCATTTTATTTCATCTTTGGTATGACATGATCAGGGACACATTGTACCATCAATGAACTAACTAGTCTAAGTTGCTATTGCATGGACATAATGCACTACTCCTAGAACATAAATGATATGATGTGTAGGTGACATACCACACCAGCCCCTCCCCTCCATCTTGAAATGGATTTTCCTGACTTTGATGTTCACAAATTTATAAAGGACCAAATCTAGGTGTGTGAGGATGCACTTAACACAACTTTTGAAACATTGTTGTATGTTTTGTTTTGCTGAATGATATAAAGTCGAAGACTCAGTGGTAGGTTTGTTATCTCTGACAAATTACTGGTATTCATTTATCATACCCATCCACTCTAACAAGTCAAAATCTACATAACTGTATAAAACAATACAAGAATTGCTTTGTTAACCCTCCGAAAAATTACATTGTTTGGTACAAGTAGGACCAGAAAGTCAAGACATATTCCAATCACTTATTTTTATTGCCTTTTCAACTGTTGATGAAATCTGGCCATAATTTCTGTGAAACTATCAGCTCCATCTCTGCCGTCTCTATCTGCAGACTAGATTGGTTACTGACCTATCAGTAAATCTGAACCTGGCATCCAACCTGTCACAGACAAGCTTGCCTAATTGGACTTGACACTTCTTCTAACTTACATGTACCTTAAGTCTCTACTAAACATGCACTTTCACAATTGTGATTTTATGCCAGGGTAGTCAGGTGTAATGTTGAAAGCTGTGATTCTCATCGGATGGAAACATCCATACAGATATAATGACAGATGTAATTCTGTACTGTTCCATGTGTAATGGACAAATCAATTACTTTGCAAGTTTAAACTGAATATAATCTAACTTTGGTTTGGACTGTTTGAACTTGTCTGACAACAGCATCTTATGCTTACTTAAAATGAAAACGAGACAAGGAATTAAACTGAGGCGTCTGTGTTCTACTTGTGTCTTAGTTGTTGTCATCATCATCATCATCATCATCATCATCATCATCATCATCATCATCATCATCATCATCATCATCATCATCATCATCATCATCATCATCATCATCATCATCATCATCATCATCATCATCATCATCATCATCATCATCATCATCATCATCATCATCATCATCATCATCATCATCATCATCATCATCATCATCATCATCATCATCATCATCATCATCATCATCATCAATTCTCCTCCTCCTCCTCCTCCTCCTCCTCCTCCTCCTCCTCCTCCTCCTCCTCCTCCTCCTCCTCCTCCTTGTATTATCATCAAGACAATGTAATGATTATAATGGCATCACAAACATCACCACCACAGCTTCTCTGTCATCATCATTATTTTAAGGCAACATATTTCTGTCACTTTCCACTGAACAGAGAACAGAACAGAAGAGGTACATAGTACAACTGGTATTGCGTTGTTTACTATTATAAAAATGTCTCATTTGTTTTGGTTTGTTAGGTACTGGTGTTGCAACTATATTTCTGGTGTTGCAACTATATTTCTGGTGTTGCAATTATATTTCTGGTGTTGCAACTATATTTCTGGTGTTGCAACTATATTTCTGGTGTTGCAACTAAATTTTGTTTGTTTGGTCTCAGCATTATCACTCCCTACCTTTGTCAAACATTTCTACTATGTTATCATTAGCACCAGCATTTCATCTTCTTCATTTCTAAGTAATGAAATTCCTTACTTTCTCACTTACTGTAAGTTTGGTCAAACTTGAAACATTACTCACTGTGTCTGTATCATGTAAAAATTGATGTTTATCTTGCTTCATTGCCAGTCCTCTGCGCAATCGCATTTCATTTGGCATAAAAATGTTCTTATTTTTCCAAATAACGATGTTAGAGCTTAAGACAGTCAAGGGTTTGGGGCAACACTCTAGATAGACTAAAAATAATAAAAAGGAGTTTCCGGCACACTTGTGTTGACTGTGAAATCATAATTCCGCTGATCTTCAAGTTGCATGTGTGTTGTGGTTTTTTTCTACTTTCAAGTTGGCAGGGTTTTGTATTGCTTGATGGGTGCAAGGCATGAGGCATTGATGGGTGCAAGGCAATAAGGCATTGATGGGTGCAAGGCAATAAGGCATTGATGGGTGCAAGGCATGAGGCATTGATGGGTGCAAGGCAATAAGGCATTGATGGGTGCAAGGCAATAAGGCATTGATGGGTGCAAGGCAATAAGGCATTGATGGGTGCAAGGCAATAATGCATTGATGGGTGCAAGGCATGAGGCATTGATGGGTGCAAGGCAATAAGGCATTGATGGGTGCAAGGCAATAAGGCATTGATGGGTGCAAGGCAATAAGGCATTGATGGGTGCAAGGCAATAAGGCATTGATGGGTGCAAGGCAATAAGGCATTGATGGGTGCAAGGCAATAAGGCATTGATGGGTGCAAGGCAATAAGGCATTGAGGTGTGTGCTTCCTCAACTGCTGCATAGAGAAGTGTAGTTGTCAGTGACTCTAATTGGTTTCATGTGGTCATTTAAAACATCACAACATCACAAAATGGTTTCATGTAGTCATTTAAAACATCACAAACTGGTTTTAAGAAATGGTTTCATGTAGTCATTTAAAACATCACATAATGGTTTTAAGAAATGGTTTCATGTAGTCATTTAAAACATCACAAAATGGTTTTAAGAAATGGTTTCATGTAGTCATTTAAAACATCACATAATGGTTTTAAGAAATGGTTTCATGTAGTCATTTAAAACATCACAAAATGGTTTTAAGAAATGGTTTCATGTAGTCATTACAACATCACAAAATGGTTTCATGTGGTCATTACAACATCACAAAATGGTTTCATGTGGTCATTACAACATCACAAAATGGTTTCATGGTCACGAAATGGTTTCATGGAGTCATTTAAAACACCACGAAAGACAGTTTAGTCTGAATAATTTCTCTTATTTTGAGTGTCTGTTTCTTACTGCAATATGCCATCAGATTGTCATGAAACTTTACATAATAATATTTATGAAAGATAGAACAACTTCTAGAAGTGCATGGTAACCTTTTGTTGATGCCCAGTTTGTATTTATATATATCAAATCATGACCAATACTAATTGTATTTAGTATTAATTATACAATACATGTACACATTGTCAGTAGGTGTTTATATACTGGCATTATTGATAGGTTTACCTCTAAGAAATGTGGGTAATATGTTACATACGCCCTGGTCAGACATAATGCCTGATTTTCCCCCACTTGAAACATGTCAGTTGGTCATTTCTAATTAGACCAGCGAAAATGAACAGGAAATTGTATGAATATTTTTTGATGATTATCTTTAACGGGAGCATAAATCTTGGTGCCTATAGACTTCAGATAGACAGAGATAATGTAATTATCTATGAGTGGTCAGTTTAAATCTAATGATATATCTGGTCAAATTGACCAGTGGAGTGTTAGTTGTGGTCAGATAACATGTTGTATATAATATACATGAAGGGAGGGCTCACATGTTTTGTTTTTATCATGGAAATACTTCTAGTACTGTTTACAATGAACTAATTATGAACTGGTTAAGAATTTGATTTGATCTTAGCCTTGGACCACACACAAGAATTTTCAACTGAACTTTTAAACTAGATTATTATTAATCAATGCAATATGTCCTGTCTGTTTTCATTCATTCTCTGTATAATTTAATAACAAGGCATAATTTTTTTCCAGTTTGAGTTCTTTAGTGTTGATTCCTTATGACTAATCATGTCTTTGCTGGTTTTGAACATAGGATTTATAAAATTTGTACAATTGTTAGAGGGGTCCTTTTGATGGCTACATTCATATGGCTATGGCCATGTCAGCTACAGTCATGTCAGCTATGTTCATGTCAGCTATGTTCATGTTGGCTATGGTCGTGTTGGCTATGGTCATGTTGGCTATGTTAATGTCAGTTACAGTCATGTCAGCTACATTCATATGGCTATGGCCATGTCAGCTACAGTCATGTCGGCTATGTTCATGTCAGCTATGTTCATGTTGGCTATGTTTATGTTAATGTTGGCTATGTTAATGTTGGCTATGTTCATGTCGGCTATGTTCATGTTGGCTATGTTCATGTCGACTATGTTAATGTTGGCTATGTTCATGTCAGCTATGTTCATGTTGGCTATGTTAATGTTGGCTACAGTTATGTCGGCTATGTTCATGTCGGCTATGTTAATGTTGGCTATGGCCATGTCAGCTATGTTCATATTGGCTATGTTAATGTTGGGTATGTTCATGTCGGCTATGTTCATGTAGGCTATGTTCATGTTGGGTATGTTAATGTCGGCTATGTTCATGTTGGCTATGTTCATGTCGACTATGTTCATGTCATCTATGTTCATGTCGGCTATGTTCATGTCGGCTATGTTCATGTCGGCTATGTTCATGTCGGCTACGTTCATGCCGGCTACGTTCATGTCGGCTACATTATGTCGGCTACATTCATGTCGGCTATGTTCATGTCAACTATGTTCATGTCGACTATCTTCATGTCGGCTACATTCATGTCGGCTACATTCATGTTGGCTATGTTCATGTCGACTATGTTCATGTCAGCTACATTCATGTCGGCTATGTTCATGTCGTTCATGTCAGCTACAGTCATGTTGGCTATGTTCATGTTGGCTATGACCATGTCAGCTACATTCATGTCGGCTATGTTCATGTTGGCTATGACCATGTCAGCTACATTCATGTCGGCTATGTTCATGTCATTCATGTCAGCTACATTCATGTTGGCTATGTTCATGTTGGCTATGACCTTGTCGGCTATGTTCATGTCGGCTATGTTCATGTTGGCTACATTCAGTTGGCTATGTTCATGTCGGCTATGTTCATGTTAGCTACATTCATGTCGGCTATGTTCATGTCGGCTACATTCATGTCGGCTATGTTCATGTCGGCTATGTTCATGTTGGCTACATTCATGTCGGCTATGTTCATGTCAGCTATGTTCATGTTGGCTACATTCATATGGGCTATGTTCATGTTGGCTATGACCATGTCAGTTACAGTCAATGCCTGTTGCTCCACGTGTTAAGAACTTTGTTCGGGGAGAGCAAGTTAGTACTTTGTGTTTTATTAATTCCTGGACAATACTGATTAAATCTAAACTGTCCATACATACTGTATGACAGAAAAGCTGTTGACAACAGTGTACAATTCTACAATGAATTAGTCAACTGTTTTAATAAATACATAATTATTATTAAATCTCTTTTATTCCATTAAATTAACATAGCAACGGATGTAATAGAGAAAAATCATAATCTGATTCATGCAAGCCTATCATGGGAGAACCAACATCAAGTTTACAATGTGATAATCATCTTGTATTTCTGCCTATTGCACTATAAAAGGGAAATATTGAATAGATTTCCATTTGTACTATTATTGAATTGGAATTTTTCTGTTTCAAAGAGTGAAAAGTTAATTTTCGAAATTGAAAGTTGAAAATTTGAATTGAATGCATTGATGTAATCGTTGATGAACAATGAACTCGGCTATGATGTTGTTCTGAATGAAGTCATTACTCCCTTTGTATTTTTGTGAATAATGTTGTACAACGTAATTATCTTTTAAATATTTTGTGCAGCTTCGCTTTGTCATAACAATTGGTTGTTTTCAATATTGCAATTAGTTTGCACATGAGGCAGTGCATGAGATCTCTCCTAGGACGGCTCACGATATAATTGGTCTGTGTATGGTACTCATACACTCTGTTAAACTTCATTGATGAAGTTTAATTAATTGAAATAAGCCATTTCTTCATGTGACAGTTAGTCATCCTTATACGTACTGTATATCTTTAAGGCAAGAATAAAGTTATTCCTAGTTAAAACACACACATTAATTTAATATATTCATGATGTATAAATCTTTGTGTCAGACTCTTTCAATATTTACAGAAAGATTTCTTGAAGTGTCTGGGTGGCTTATTGGCACATGTTGGTCTTCAGGTCAATACATAGGCCCATCAGCTAAGATCAAACCATTTCTGATCAACATAATTATAACAAATCCATCTATTCCTCAGTATAAACAAATTCTGTAAAGTTTTTGAAAATCCTTGATTTTTGGACCCCCTATAAAACATCTGTTAAACCTTTGAAATCGTGCAGAGTTGTTGGGTTCAAACTTGCTGGACAGATTGACTTCAGCAGTTATTGTAATAATATATCTCTCAGATAATGGCCAGTGTATTGGCTAACAGCCTGGTAAGCAGTTATATGGAGTGATTAACTTGTAAGTATTAACATCACCATTGCTGCTTTCAACTAACCATGTTCTTGTACTATATGAGGATTTTTGCCTGAGGAATATCTTTCCCTACATATACTGTTCAAACTTATAATTGATATGTCTGTGGGCCTTTTTAGTAAAATAATGGTCCTGTAATTGTGGTAGGTTTCTACTAAAAGATTTAGAAAATAATGAACTTTCTTAGATTAGTCCATCATTGTCACTTAAGACTAAAGAGACTTTTGGAAACTTGTGAGAAGTCAGTTGGTACCACAATATTAGTCAGTCTATACAGACCCTATGTTAATTGAAATAGACAACTCGTCAGTCTACTCTTTGTTCATGAAATTATTTCCCTTTGCACCCTCAAACATAGATAACAAGCCCAAAATAAAATCTAGCTAAAATTGAAAATAAAGTTATCATAATTGATTGACAAAATAATATCTAGTCGGCTAACCAGACTACAGTAATACTATGCTGGTTAAATTGAAAGTTTGGCTGTTATGTACATGTATTAATTGCTTCAAGTTTTCATCCAAACATTTTCTTGAAAAGTTAAAGGGGATTTAATTTATGTTTAAAGGTGCATTAGGGTTAAAAATCACCATTAAGTAGGCCAAAAACTATATTTGCATTTATTAAAATGCATTACTATTTGACCGTTGACGCTATACTTTTATCCAGAAGTGATGGCATAATTAAAATACAATTTATATAATAACGGGGGTCATAAAATATTTAAATTGCGCGCGAAACCGATCCAGAGATTTCCGTAAGTCATCGTGAATCACGTGACTTCATTTACATTCAAAAATCATTATGCGTACAACCGAGCGATTACGAAGATGACAATGTCGGCCAATATGAAATTGTAACCGGGACTTGGTTTTAAATCCGCAGGAATCAGAGTTATACGGAGGAAATTCTATTGGTTGGCAATCGTCAAATTAGATACTTTTCTTATAGTTTGTGCATTTATTTTGGATACAATGATTTAGAGAAGCTGAACCTGATAGCAACTTTAATATACATGTACATGTATAATATTTGTGTTTTCTGGTTTCAGTGAAATTGAC
Source organism: Spisula solida (assembly GCA_947247005.1). Lineage (NCBI taxonomy): Eukaryota > Metazoa > Mollusca > Bivalvia > Venerida > Mactridae > Spisula > Spisula solida. Next base: position 23,200,893 of record OX365948.1, read on the forward strand.
TACATTTACCAAATCATTGGAGTCTAGTTTTGATATCTTTAGCAGTTTATGATATTTATTGTTTTAAAGAAATTATAAAAGGATTGGGTGGTGTACGAAACTGTGGTAGGAAGGGATGAAAAAAGGGATTTAAGAATTTGATTTGTCTGGCCTTAAATTCTACCCCCCCCCCCCCCCAACCTGGTATGAGTTGCCTTGTAATAATAATTATGGTCAACATATGATATGTTATTATTTCTGCACATCTTCTGTATCAATATAAAGACCATCGTAGTCTGGTTTGATCAATTTGTTATGAATTTTTTTCTGAATGTAATTTCAGAAATGTACGTCAGACAAGGGAATGCTGGTTTTAATGTATGAGGCTAGTTTATCACGAATGTGTATATACATCTATGGAATGATAAGAAACAACAAACTGGAGAAAACTTATTCTTTGAAGCATTTTGTGATATCATGTGCAGACCTTGGAACATTTCTTCAACTGCAAAATCAATTTTCACAGTCTTGTTATTATTTGTAGTAGAGGTCAAAGTGTCAGTGAAGTGAATAACCCTGGCCAACAGTTTCCAGAAAAGAATTCTCTCAGTATTTTCTCAATTCTTGAGATATTTAATCTTTTGGACATGCAATTAAATTCTCAATCATTATAGGCTGTGTGAAGTGTATGAGTCATACTCAGTGGTCAGAGGGATCAGTTGATAGCTGCCATTAGCCATTGTGCACAGTACTAATGCAAATCTTTCTTTGAATTTTTGCATGATGCATTGTGGAAAGGACTCTCCCTGGGGACTGTGTAATGTATTTTGCACGTCCTTGTTTTACACTTTTCGTAGTCATGGTTTCCTAAAAAATGCATGTGTCAATATGATCAGCCTAGAGGGAATTGTAAAGATGCAGTATTGACCATAAAAACTGTTCTTGGACATTTTAATCATGGACAAAGTCTGGCCAGCTATCTGTACGCCACAAATCTGCAATTCTAACGTCACAATAGGGAATTAAAGAAAATCGCTTGTCCACGAAAGTCTTAATTGAAATTCATCAGTAGAAAAGAGCTGCGACTGGACGTTGCTATTTTTTATGACAAAATGCATAAATTTGTCTCAATTGTTCGTGACAGCTGTTTGGTTATTACCAAATAGCCTATGCCAGTGTCATTTCCAATCTTGCATTGCTATTTGAAATAAGCTGGCCAAATTTCAATGGGATATGGGTTAAAATTTCACGTCCCCAGGGTTACTGTGGAGCAGATAATGGACCAGTTATATGGACAATGTATTAAATTGGTTGAGTTGAGTTTTTCAATTGTTTGTGTTTTATTCATGAACTTGGTTATGTCTGCACAGTTTGTAATCCCTTCCTGGTCTAAATTCATCAGCTAATACCGTAAACTTGACCTTATATGATCAACATGGTTTTGACAATCAGAACTACATGTACAGCTAGATCTAAGTGCTGTGGAACCCCTCTGATCAGGATCTGTCTGGACCAGACAAAAAGTGTGTATAGGCGGCGCTCTTGATTAGAGGGGTTACTATGTTTAAACAAAAAAAACCCTCTAAAATCTATTTTATTTAATTATCCCTGTACTTCATTTATATACTGGTATATACTGCATCCACTAAGCAAACTGATTGACAACAGGCATTAGCTATGTGTTTCAGGAGGTTCAAACATATTTGTTCAACAATAAAAAGTAATTTGAACAAAAATGAACTCTTCCGTTTAAGTGGAGAGCGTCAAGTAAAATGCGTCCAAATTTTGAGTCGTCCGGATACTACTCCATTAAAGTAAAATGGTCATGTGAAAAAACTGGTAAAGTAGGTATATTTTTGACAGAATGTACAAACTGACTGAGCTATTGTTCACATGGGTGAAAGTTTTCAGGCATTTGCCTAACTTCAGGTTTTTGAGTGTGCCAAAAGGCTTGTTTTTCTTTATTTTCCCTATATACAAGGGTTGTCCGCAAAAGTCACGAACTTTGTCTCCCATTTCAACACTACGCATAATTTATGAAAACCATTCTCATATGTCACAGAATGTGTGCTGTGTGTCACCGAATGTGTGTCATGTGTCACAGAATGCACGCAGTGTGTCACCGAATGTGTGTCATGTGTCACATAATGTGTGCAGTGTGTCACAGAATGTATGCTATGTGTCACAGAATGTGTGTCGTGTGTCACAGAATGCACGCAGTGTGTCACAGTAATATGTAGGGATGGCAAGGAGTACCTGAGTACTCGAGTACTCGTTAAATGGTCTGATTGTTGAATATCAAAATCAGTATTCGAATACTCGGGGGGGAAAAAATTTTGTTAATCCTGTCACGAAGTGCTCAACGTGAACTATTGCGATCACCCTTTTGTCCGTCATCCACTGTCCAACGTCAACCATTTAACTGTTTTAACACTCGAGAGGTCACAGTTTTCATTTAATCTTTATGAAACTTGGTAACAATGTTTGTACCTATAAAATCAATGTCAAGTTCGCAACTGGGTTATTTGGGGTCAAAAAGTAGGTCATCAGGTCACATTGAAGAAAAACCTTGTTAATCCCCCGCCACGAAGTGGGAGGGGATTATAGGAATGGTCTCCGTCCGTGCGTCCGTCCGTCCGTAACAAATCGTGTCCGCTCTATAACTTTATGATGCCTTGGCCTAATTGCATGAAACTCATGCCAAATGTGTAACTAATAAAGTTGACGTGCATAACCCACATTCCAACCATGCCGGTTCAAGGTCAAGGTCACAATTCAAGGTCAAAGGTTTGAAACTTACATTTTGTGTCCGTTCCATAACTTTTAATACCTGGGCTGAATTGCATAAAACTCATACCAAATGTGTAACTATTGAAGACGACGTGCAGAACCCGCATTCCAACCATGCCGGTTCAAGGTCAAGGTCACAATTAAAGGTCAAAGGTTTGAATCTTACATGTGTGTCCATTCCATAACTTTTTAATGCCTAGGTCGAATTGCATGAAACGCATACCAAATGTGTAACAAGACAAATTGTTGATGCAATGCATCAAAGTAGCCGCAATTTTGTGGTTTACATGGCATGAATACTGTTATATCAAGCAACGCTGTTATAAATTGTTCTAAACAACTGAATTCTGTAACGTTTCATTCAGATAGAATCAAATTGAGCGGGAAATATTCCAATATACACAGGTATTTGACATTATATACTGGGTTTTTCTATGATTTGACCTTGTGACCTAATTTTTTACCCTAGATGACCCAATATCTAACTTGACCTAGATTTTGTTGTGTTGATCATTGTGACCAAGTTTCTTATAGATTATGCTTAAATTGTGACCTCTAGTGATTACACAAGCTTTTTCTATGATTTGACATTGTGACATAGTTTTGACCCCAGATGACCCAATATCGAACTTCACCTAGATTTTGTTGAGATGATCATTGTGACCAAGTTTCATAAAGATAGACCAAAATTGTGACCTCTATTTACTACACAAGGTTTTTCTATTATTTGACCTTTTGACCTAGATTTTTACCCCAGATGACCCAATATCGAACTTCACCTAGATTTTGTTGACGTGATCATTGTGACCAAGATTAATAAAAATTAGGTCAAAATTGTGACCTCAAGTGACTACACAAGGTTTTTCTATGATTTGACCTTGTGACCTAGTTTTTGACCCCGGATGACCCAATATTGATCTTGACCTAGATTTTGTTAGGATGATCATTGTGACCAAGTTTCATCAAGATCGAGTCAAAATTGTGACCTCTAGTGACTACACAAGGTTTTTCTATGATTTGATCTAGTGACCTAGTTTTTGTTGTTATGATCATTGTAAACAATTTTCGTAACGATCAGGTCAAAACTGTGACCTCTAGTGACTACGCAAGGTTTTTCTATGATTTGACCTTGTGACCTAGTTTTTGACCCCAGATGACCCAATATCGAACTTGACCTACATTTTGTTGTGTTGATCATTGTGACCAAGTTTCGTAAAGATTATGCTAAAACTGCGACCTCTAGTGACTACACAAGGTTTTTCTATGATTTGATCTAGTGACTTAGTTTTTGACCCCAGATGACCCAATATCGAACTTGGCCTAGATTTTGTTGAGGTGATCATTGTGACTAAGTTTCATAAAGATTAGTCTAAAATTGATTGATCACAATCAATGCCAAATGTATTACTAATAAAGCCTACATACAGAATCAACATTTTCAACCATGCAGGGTTAAGGTCACTGTTCAAGGTCAAAGGTTTAAATTTTACATTTCGTGTCCACTTCATTTCTTTTAAACGCATGGGCCGAATTGCATAAAGTGGATATGAAATCTGTAACTAATAAAGATGACGTACAGAACCCACATTCCAACCATGCCAGTTCAAGGGCCAAATGGAATAAACTCATAGCTAATGTGTAACTTTTTGGACAATTTCACTGTTCATTAATGCGGCGGGGGATTATAGCCGTCTTCTGGACTGCCTTGTTAACACCCTAGAGGTCACATTTTTGATGTAATCTTAATGAAACTAGGTCTCAATGTGTGTCTCTATGAAATCTAGGTCAAGTTTGTAGCTGGGTCATCTAGGGTCAACCATTTGCTCACAAGGTCACATCAAAGAAAAACCTTTTTAACACTCGAGGTCACATTTTTGATGTAATCTTAATGAAATTTGGTCCCAATGTGTGTCTATATGAAATCTAGGTCTAGTTCGTAACTGGGTCATCTGGGGTTAAAAACTAGGTCAAAAGGTCACATAAAAAACCTTGTTAACACTCTAGAGGTCATGCTTTTTGCCTAATTTTTATGAAACATGGCCATAAGGCTTGTCTCTATGAAATCTAGGTCAAGTTCGCAACTGGGTCATCTGGGGTAAAAAACTAGGTCACCAGGCCACATTGAAGAAAACCTTTTAAACACTCTATTAGTCACATTTTTTACCTAATATTTATGAAATTTTGTCACAATGTTTGTCTCTATTAAATCTAGGCCTAGTATGTAACTGGGTTATCTGGGATCAAATACTAGGTCACCAGATCACATCAAAGAAAAACCTTGTGAACACTCAAGAGGTCACATTTTTAGCTCACCTGCCACACTGTGGCAAGGTGAGCTTTTGTGATTGTTTTCTGTCCGTCGTCCGTCCGTTAGCTTTTTCACCGTTAACACTCTAGCACTCTCAATTTTGCTTTGATCTTCATCAAACTTGGTTAGTAGTTGTATCTCAATGAAATCTAGGTCAAGTTCGAAGTTGGGTCACGTGGGGTCAAAAACTAGGTCAAAAGCTCAAATAATAGCAAAACATTGTAAACACTCTGGCGGCCACATTTTGCTTTGATCTTCATAAAACTGGGTAAGTAGTTGTATCTCAATGAAATCTAGGTCAAGTTTGAATTTGGGTCATGTAGGGTCAAAAACTAGGTCAAAAGGTCATATAATAGGAAAACCTTGTTAACACTCTGGAGGCAACAATTTTCTATGATCTTCACCAAACTTAGTCACAATGAACAAGTACCAAAATCTAGGTCAAGTTCGATTTTGGGTCATCTGGGATAAAAAAAAAGTGTTTAGATACTGTTTTGTCTTTAAAGCATGATTGTATTTGTTTAGTTATATGGGGAAAAATATGTTTTCCAAAATACTTTGTTTAAATTATTGGTCAAATCATAGAAAAACCTTGGGTAGTCACCAGAGGTTACAATTTCGACTTCATCTTTATGAATCTTGGTCACAATGATCATGTCAACACAATCTAGGTTAAGTTAAATTAATTAAGTCATCTGGGGTCAAAAACTAGGTCACATGGTCAAATCATAAAAAAACTTGCAATAGAGGCTGAATTTCCTTAAATCTTTTTCAGAAAATGTAATTATTACCTAGGTCACCTTAGAGGTGTGCATGCACTACTACGACAGGTGAGCGACCTAGGGCTCAAAGACCTAGGGCCGTTTGGGCCTTCTTGTTTATTACCGCGATAAAACATAGCTAATTGATGACGTCACGTTCGAGCACATATACTATGACAAATGACATAATGTTTACGATAAAATTCCTAGGCAAGAAAGTTGTTTGACGTCAACCTGGCTTGTTGTGCTATAAATGACAGCATTGACGATGTTAGATTCGAAATAATAAATAGGAAGCTGTGCTTTGTTGTGTAATAAAATATAGGCATGTGTTTGGATGCGTAGTAATTAAATCATGAGTGCTTAGCACGAGTGATTTAATGTACGCTTTCAAACGAGTGCCTATATTTTTGTGTCGCCTGAAAAGGGGACATAAAGGTATTACTATGTCCTTGGCGGTTGCGGCGGCAGCGTCCGAATTTGCTTGTCCGGAGCCTAACTTTGTCATTTCAAGTTCAAAGGACTCAAGATTTGGTATGCATGTTTCTTACAATAAGACGAAGTGCAGTGCGCAAGAACCATAACTCTACCTGTCATAGTTATTGAATTATTTTCCTTTGTTTTATTAGGGCATTTCTTGTCCGGTGCATAACTTTGTCACTATAAGGTTGATTGACTCAAGATTTGGTATGCATGTTTCTTGTAATAAGGTGAAGTGCAGTGCGCAAGAACAAAACCTCTACCTTGCATCGTTTTTTAATTATTTCCATTCAAGCATTTCTTGTCCGGAGCATAACTTTGTCACTATAAGGTTGATTGACTTGAAACTTGGTATGCATGTTTTTTACAAAAAAGATATGTAGCCTAATACTGGATAGTTTTCCATGAAAAGTGTGCATGTTGTCAGGCGACTCATGCGACTTGCGGAGCTTTTATCTAACACAACAAAGCACAGCTATGTATTCATTATTTTTTAAATAAAGTATGTGCTAACAAGGTAAACTGATGTTTGTATAGAATGAAAATATCACAACTTTTACATCAATATCCTGAAATAGTGCGACCATTCTTAATCAAAAATAGTAATTTGGAAAATTTTCGAAGGAGTTTGAAAGGTTTTGTTTAGCATGCCATTTAGTATGTGTTTCATTACAAATTAGCACCATAGTATGTATTTGTAATAACTATGTGTACTACAAACTGGTTTGAAGAATGAAACAGTTTGAATCATAGAAACTTGCAGGGAAGACTGGGATTGTCTGGATCTTTTCTGCACGTGTAGCATAATTACTAAAATATATGGGTTAAATGGCACTTTCAGGCTTCTGTAGTTCATTGTGGGTGCCCAGTTGTGCATGGATTATAAGATTGACTACTTCGTTCTTACTTGTTCTCCTTAACCACCGGTCAGAATTCGATGAATCTTATTTGGTAGCTAGCCTAGTAACGTATATTGTTGTTGTCAGATGATTGTTGCCTGCAGTGATTTTTTTCGCTTCTTTGGGAAAGGGCCCGGGTCCGTTCAAATTGGGAATTTTCGCGTCGTGACAACTTCAAATTGGGAATTTTCATGAAGCAGAAAGGCCAAATAAAACAGAAAAGAGATTACATGTTTACTGGTTTCTGTAAACTTTTATGCTTGACCTCTTGTCAAAAATATTCATAACTTTATCATTTTATGTCTGATTTTATAAAAAAAATTTTTTAAATGTTCATTGGGAATTTCTCCATTCAAATTTGGGAAATCTATAGCCTTTTCAAATTGGGAAGGTACCGTTTACCGGTAGCAAACAAAGAAGGAAAAAAATCACTGGTCTGACATAGACAGTTATGGTCTAAACTAAGCTTATTCTCTGACATTGGTCACATTTAAGTTAAACTTAACATGAATAGTTGGTTACCAAGTTCAGTGGTGGATATTGCCTGGAATTTAGCCTGTTGTCTGTGCATGGTTGGCTCTGTTCAAATTATGTCTGTGAAAACATGCCCTGCCTAGACAGGGGGTCATTGGATTGTTAAAGAGTAAATTACATAAGGTAATAGTGGACAGTCGAGCGATTTAATGCCTTGTGGTCATCTTGTTTGCATTTTATGACAGGTAAAAATATATTCTCTATAGAATGTTCATACATCATACTGTATAGCGTCATACACAGATAAAGACAGTAAAAAATGCTGCTGAAGTTTAAATTGTCATTTAGAAAGAAGAAAAACAACACTTTTTCCCAGACTAGAATGAAATAAATAACTTATAATAAATTTTTTCTTACAAATAATTGGAATTTCCTGAAATGATTTGGTGCAATTTGTCATTCTGAAGGCTGTCTTAATGTGGCAAATATGTACATTATTTATGCTGGCAAATTTGAAATGTCAAGTTTCTTCCTGATTTACTGTGTATTATTGTGTATGGTTCAATGTTAACAGGCTCCATGTGATTGGTCAGTAGATTTTTTATATTCAGACTTGTTCTTCCTGACTTCAGTAAATCAAGTTTAAATATGGAAACTCTTGACTTGGAGATGTCATGACTTTGTAACCAAGCATTGTGAAAAATGTTGTGTTTTTAAATTATTGTTAGAGATTGTCCTTGGTCAATTTGGGAGGCGTGGTATTTGTCATTGTCCATTTTTTCCATGGTTTATTGCAGCAAGACAGGCTGTTTTCCCTCCTAACCTAACATTATTACGTCTTTAATTCAGCCTTCTTTCATGATTAAATTTCGCTAAACAGTGATCAGTTCGACTTGGATTTCCAGTGTATTAGAGTTACTGATTTGCATAACAGTTAGTGGTATGGTAAAATGCACGGGGTCTCGATACTTTATCATTTTGTTTTCATCCCGTATTTTCAATGCATCAAAGTTGAACAATGCTAAATGTCCAAATCTCTGCGAAATGATCTGTCGTCTTGTGTCGTCCCTTGTCCAGCAGACGTAATATGATGTCTTATGCCAGATATGCTAATTTGCATACAGATACACTGTAGATGAATTTTTCGTTATCTTTTGATTGGATGCGTTCTTTGTTTGTTGGCAATTGTCTTGTAGTTGTAGTTTTTAAATGACAAGATCAGGTATTGTTAAACTGATGAACTGTAAGGCAGTATTCACCAAACAGTTACTGTCAGGCAATATTCAATGAACTGTAACTGCTGGGCAGTATTCATTGGACAGTTTGTATACTGTTTAGTTCATCAGGGGAGGTATGGGGTGAAAAGAATTTAGTTGCTTATTTTTATCCTTACTCTAAGACCTTTTTTGTTACCCCCACCCCTCCAAAAAACAAGTTAAAAACATTCTTAACTAAAAATCCCTGTATGATTCAGGAGTGGATAACATGCAGCCAAAATGGCATGAAACTCTGCCTCACTGTCAGGGTTTGGACCCATTACATATCTTACAAATTGACCCTATATACCATTGCCTGTTTAATGCAGACTGTTTAGCTCCATCATAATTTCATCAAAAATGAGTTACAATTCACTCTCGTTATCTCGAACTCGCCTTATGTCAAATTTTCCATTATGTTGAACTTTTTTTTAGTCCCCCCTCTTTATCTATATAAAATGTTGTCACTTATCTTAAAGTTGTCCTTTTCTCTATTTTTGTCAAGGGTAACTAATTCCCAGCTAAATGTTTTCACACCTCGCAAGTATGAAATATTTGATTTACCTGTAATTTCCATTGTTAATTGATTGCACCAATTTGCACAAACTTGTCATGCAGCTTCGAGATGCGAATAAACACCAAAAAACAATTTGTTTCCGTAAAATTGTGAAATCCCAGGCTCTATAAAACCCGTACAGTAAATGTGACCAGAGCAAACACTAAAACAAAAATGGCTCTTGAGGTTATAATTTCAAATATTTGATCCTGCCAAAATTGCAAATTACAGCAAGAAACCACAGACTCACCAGAAAGCCATTGTAACAGTGGGCAGAAAGAATGTTTATCTGTGTATACCTGTGTTTTTTCTAAAATAAAGCTTGTTCAGGTGCGCATCCAAACTAGTGACTGTGCTTTATTATACGATAAAACACATGTACACATTCATTATTTCTTAAGTAAAGTTCCTTGTATTTTATATTGAATTATAAATATGTGGCAATAATGCTGTTAATATTTTGCAGACAAAGAAAAAAACACCAGAGAGAGAATTTGATGAAAGCGACCTTGACCTTGAGAAAGAAATACATCCTATTGGTTACTTTGTTAAGAACAGAGAAGGTCTGCTTGAGGAATTGTTTCATTGTGTAAAAGGTCCAAGTATGGAGAGAGCATTACCCGAAGTTTTGCAGGTAATTCTTGTAGTCTAGTCTTAACCCTTTACTTAATATACACCATATTCACTCTAATGTTTGAACCTGCAGTGTACAGATATAGAGGATCTATCATGAGTTGTCAATTGATATATTCACAGAGCTATAGATAAGGTTTTAGTCCATTGGGTATTTTACCCACGAGTTTCAATTTTTATTGGGTTTTGACAAATTTTAATTGGGTATTTAATTAAAACTCAATGGGTAAATAAGCTTTTATGTACTATTTTTCACTATAACATCCTTTTCTATTTGGGTATTTCAAATTATCTTTGCTATTTCTTACTCCCTCCTCTGAAAATCTATTGGGTTTTTAAGAAAATTAATTGGGTAATTACCCCAGTACGCAGCTTATCTGTAGCTCTGTATACAGGATCTTTTTATCATATGACACCAAAAACATGCAAGTACACAATTTTTTGTTGAAAATCAGCCTCCGTTATATAAACAAAGCCAAAAGAATGTCACTTATGGTATTATAATAATGAGGTCATTTGAACGTTATACTAGTGTAGTAAGAAAAAGTAAACATGCTCATTACACTAACCCAAATACAAGGCAAGTCATGTGATCAAAACTTATATTAAATTCTATCAGGAAATATATTAATACTGTGCCTAATCTCAATTTTATGCTCCATTTTAACTAAAACAAACCAATAAAATACACAGCACATCTCAAACTGTAACAAAATAAGGTAAAGTCATATATGTATATATATCACAGCATTTCCTGTCACACTCTCTTATATTCATTAAAAGCTAAACAGTTTATACACACATAAAACGTTACAACACATATGATAGTTCACATCTATATCCGTAAACACTACAGCGTCTTCTGTATACATCCATCCATTGCATGCACTCTCTTCTCCTTTTTAAACTTTGCTACGATTTTTTTCAACTGTCTCTTACCATTTCCCTCTCCGGCTCTCATACAGAAAACTTACTTTTCTGCCCTTTCCTGGTCATACCTGTACAAACACTGGTAGCTGAACATATAATACATGTACATATTAAAGAAACATGCTTATAAACTCACCTTCACTACACTATGGTAAATGAACTTAAAATATGCACATTTAATGTAAAAGGTCTATTTGATAAATATAACATTATGACATTATGTTTATTGCAAGAGGTAAATTGTAGACGTATGGATTTTATAAAATGGGACAATGAAACTTCATATTCATCTTTCTTTAGTGGAAGTAGTTCCAATAGCAAAGGGATCGGAATTTTAATACGAAATGTAGACACTTTAATTGTAGAAAAACATACTGAACTAATCGAGGATCGTCTTCAAAGCTTGTCAATAACTATCGAAATCAAAGTACTGAAGTACTGATACTTGGGGGATGTCACAAATATCCCTTATATGTTAATGGATGAAAAAAGTGTGAATATTATGAATATTTTTCAGAAATGTCGATGACAGATGATTCATTCAAATTTCATCCAACATACCCATAAGGCATTTCACCCTTAAAAGTTAACAACTTTCAACTGTAAAGGGCGACTGAAAGACCTAGTATTAGCAGAGAAAAAGTATTAACAAGTAATTAAGAATTGCAAGCAATACAGAAGTCCCCTACTCAGGTTTGAAGCCATTTTCAATGTTTCTGTTGCCATAGCAACCACAATTTCTGTCAGAATCAAAATATTTTAGATGTGCATAATCCCCTTATTGCCCCCTAACCACATACCAAGTTTCATAAACCTAACTTGGAAACTGTTTGAGTCATGTCAGGATCCAGATTTTTTGACGGACGGACGGACTGACTGAGGGACGGACGGAGGGCAAACCTATAGTACCCTCCGGTCAAAAACTGGTAGGGGACTAAAAAGACAAAGAATGACAGTAAATGGTCAGTCATATCACGCAGCTGCACAAATAATGTTTGACGGTAGTTAGCAAAAAGAATATAAGTAATTGGATAATAATGATAACGACTTTATTTATTGTGGATTACATATTTGACAGTTATATCAGTTTTCAATATGGTCCACAATATACAGGATGAATGGGGGCGCAAAAAATTAGAAAAAAGGAACTAAAAACTACACTAATTCAAAATTTCATAACTGTAGCTTTAAACGAACTGGATAATCCAGGGTACGAATAGCGCAAACAATCCAGAAAGGGGACAAAATCACTATTGTCTCAAATCTCGGTGGGAAATGTGTTAACAGCAGCGCTGGAAAAGGGTTGTTAAAAAGATAGACGCTAAATATTAAACTGAATATTTGAGGTAAATTTAATGGATGAAACATAGATCAATACTATTTACCAATGCAAAAATATTGTTCATTGTGAAAATTAAATACATTATAACAGGAGTTTGTTGCTAAACTGTAATATGAACGTTATGAAACCAAACAGTGTAAAATTCGTCTGCTTAACCAGATACTGTAACAGAGACATTTTTATCAACCCTCAAAAACCATAAGTCATTTTACAGTGCGTATGAATTTATTCGCACAAAAACATTTACTCACAGAAAAAAACATTCCAAAATTTCTCGAAATACAAAGATTAGACAATCATTCCATTGATGGGGACAAATGTTCTTAAAAATGATTGAAACTGTGATTTTGGTCGAAATAGGCTGGAACTTGTTTTTTGCTCGGATGAATTGGTCGTAGAAAAAATACATTATATAATTAAATCGTAGACATTTCTAGATTGGTATGTAACAATACTTGGGTGGAAATCCCCCAAGTAAAAATTAATCTGAATATAATAAATATATATGGACCAAATAAGGACGATCAAACACTATTTCAAACACTTACAAATTACGTATCAACCAATAACGATGAAACCTTCATCATAGGTGGCGATTTTAACACTGTCATTCACCCTAACATTGACAAGAAAAATGGCAACCTCGCATCACACAAACACTCCCGCCAAGAAATAATAAGTCTCATAGAAGAAAACGATCTAACAGATATATGGCGCTCAAAACATCCCGATAAATTGCAATATACATGGCATTCAAACCACAGACTGCTGATTTCTTGTAGATTGGATTATTTTTTAATATCCGCAAACCTAGCATATAATGTAACAAGTTGTAAAATATCAGCTGGGCTAAGATCTGATCACTCTTTCTGACCACATTCACAGAAAATAAAAAAATAAACTTTTTAAATAACATTGTGTTTATCTCAATCTAGTATACTATTCATTTTGTAACATCTAATTAAAAAAGTTTCACCCAAAAAGTGTCACCTTTTTGGCAACCCTGTTCATCATACATTTAATCAAAGTACTGAAGTACTATTACTGGGGGAAATCGCAATTCTGGGTATTATAGGGTATCACATTTAATGGTACTGAATTTCAAAACAAATGTTAATATTGTAACAAGGTTTCTGAGACGCGATAGCAGCTGAATCATTCAAATCACACCTCAACGGACCCATCACAATACGAGAACTCATGAAGGCAATACACCTGCTGTAGTTCTAAGTAATATGTCACAATGTGTGTTTGATTCCGTGTTTCATCGTTTTTCACTGACATAGCTTCATAAGATGATTGTTAAATGAACATCGAATGTACCTGCGGACATCAAGACGTAACAGACCTGATATATATTTTTGCAGGTCAGACTCGCGTAATAAATAGAATAAAAAACATTTGATTAAACGTTTACGTGCAAATTATTTTGATGGAAGTAAACCAAAAGAATGCAAGAAATGGGATACGGCATCAATGGACGCAAGAAAATATAAGCTAGCGTCTAAAAACTACACAAAGTCATAATTCCACAACTCTTCAGCTGCATAATTATGTAAATTATAAACCATCCGGATAGGATACGATTCGCGAGAACGATTAAGATAGGGGTCGAAACACAAAAGACGATAATGGTCTGGAGTTTCGACGGGAAATTGTATACACAGCAGCGCACGGACAAGGGTTGGCCTAACGACAGACGCAAACTATTCAAGTTAGCTGATGATCTAGAAACTAAAAACTGTGTTCACAGAGTTCTTATTCTATAATTATACCTGGGTACGAACTGGATATGGTGCGAATAGCGCGAACGAATAAGATGGGGACGAAACATAAATAACTCATATGGCCTCGACTTTCGGTGGGAAAATTTATGTAACAGCGCTGAAGATCTCTGGTAAGTTAAAGGACGAAACGTGGATTAATACTATCAACAAATCGTAGCGATTTCTGGATTGTATGTAATATAAATACTGGGGTTTCCCCAGTAATAAAACTACTATAGTAAATCACTCATAACAATATTTTGATACAACTTATGTTTTTGTCACAATCTGATTGTGTGTTATATGTGTACAATTTCATTTACCTATGATGATATAGAATAAACAGGGTTACCCAAAAGGGTCCTCAAATGAAAAAAAAGGAAATATATTAAGCAAGCCTCATTTAGGTTTTATACACAATCCCAATACTGCTTATTGGGAAACAGTTCACACACAGTATCCTGATTAACGTTACATCAGTATTATGAATCAGGAGTTCCACTAGCTTTTAATTCTGACGGGTCATTTTTATACTTTTGACTTATTTTTAACCATTTATAGGCAAAATACCCATGATTTTTAGAGAAAATGACCCTTCAAACAAAAATCATGAAGGTCAAAATGTGACTTTTTTGAAACGTCAAGGTTCAAAACCCTACTCCCAAGTCAAATGAAACTCTGGTGAATTGTTTTCTTTGGAACCCGCTGGAGGAACAGATAAAGCGATAGAGCCAACACTTAAAGATCAAGGTGAAGGACATCATCACCTATACCTAACCGCATAGTAAAGTAAAATGTGATGATGCACTTACTGTATAATGTTCTACAAGTGTTATATAAAACTATAGAAGTATTGAAATGAAACTAGAAACTACTTACATAAAAACTAAAATGCTTACATAATTTATGTATTTTATATATAGGTTATTTTTCTTCAGAAAAACTTGGTCAGTCTCAAATTTTGTCTGGAAACTATATTATTGGTGTTTGACATGTTGGGTACGAGTGTGATAAGTCTGATTGGAGTTATGTTTCCATTGGAATCAGATTTCAGAGTTGATCATGTATTGAAACCTTGCAACACCTCTTTTCATTCCTATGTAAAATAATTTCAATATTTCGTTGATGACAATTATCTAAAATATTATTGTCATGGGGGAAGTGTTGAAATCATCAATGGCTGTTTTTCACGAACAAAAATTGATTTCTGTTCTGTGGACAATGGACTTCTGTGTATTATAAAACATTGAATAGCTTGGCAACTAAAGAATAAAATGGTGTTGTCTGTTTTAAAAAGCTGCTTGTTTTATTTCACTAATTTGTTGATTCATCAGTTATGGTTATTAACTTGTGCCAGCTGCCCTTTTGATAATGTGTAAATCAGCTGTATATTGGGAACACAAATTTCACAGCTTCAGCCATTGACCTTTCATTTTTTTATAGATAAATCCTAAATTGCGCTTGACTAATTGTTTGCCGGATCAGACATGTAAAATGAAGGGATAATAAGTGAAAAATGACATAATTTTATTTTTAACCTTTTTCGACTGTTTGCAATTATTTTGTTATGTATTTAGTAATAGCAAAATTATTGTGGGTAATATTTGATAATTGTTTGCTCCCATTGGCTTGAAATGGTATAATTCTCCAATGATGTCTTAATTCACAGATTTGTGGCAAACAATTTGTATATACGCTTGCAGATGTTGATGTACTCATTAAAAAAGCATTTGTTACAATTTAACGTACACTAAGAATGATGATTAAAGCAATAAAATTAAAATATAAGTGTGAGAGCATGGTGAGAACTCATTGAGGACGCATCAGTGTACAAGCTAGGCAACAGGGTAGGAGGAAAGGCAAAAGTGTTCGAGGGAAGGCAATAGTTTACAAGGGCAGGCAACAGTGTACAAGGGAAGGCAACAGGGTAGGAGTAAAGGCAACACTTGGTACAAGAGAAGGCAACAGGGTACAAGGAAAGCCAACAGGGTACAAGGGAAGGCAACAGGGTACAAGGGAAGGCAACAGGGTACAAGGGAAGGTAACAGGGTACGAGGGAAGGCAACAGGGTATGAGGGAAGGCAACAGTGTACAAGGGAAGGCAACGGGGTACGAGGGAAGGTAACAGGGTACGAGGGGAGGCAACGGGGTACAAGGGAAGGTAACAGGGTACGAGGGATGGTAACAGGGTACGAGGGAAGGTAACAGGGTACGAGGAAAGGCAACAGGGTACGAGGGATGGTAACAGGGTACGAGGGAAGGTAACAGGGTACGAGGAAAGGCAACAGGGTACGAGGGATGGTAACAGGGTACGAGGGAAGGTAACAGGGTACGAGGAAAGGCAACAGGGTACGAGGGATGGTAACAGGGTACGAGGGAAGGTAACAGGGTACGAGGAAAGGCAACAGGGTACGAGGGATGGTAACAGGGTACGAGGGAAGGTAACAGGGTACGAGGAAAGGCAACAGGGTACGAGGGAAGGTAACAGGGTACGAGGAAAGGCAACAGGGTACGAGGGAAGGCAACAGGGTACGAGTGAAGGCAACGGGGTACAAGGGATGGTAACAGGGTACGAGGGAAGGTAACAGGGTACGAGGGAAGGCAACAGGTTACAAGGGAAGGCAACAGGGTACGAGGGGAGGCAACAGGGTACAAGGGAAGGCAACGGGATACAAGGGAAGGCAACAGGGAACGAGGGAAGGTAACAGGGTACAAGGGAAGGTAACAGGGTACGAGGGAAGGCAACATGTTACAAGGGAAGGCAACAAGGGAAGGCAACAGGGTACGAGGGAAGGCAACAGGGAAGGTAACAGGGTACGAGGGAAGGCAACGTGTTACAAGGGAAGGCAACAAGGGAAGGCAACAGGGTACGAGGGAAGGCAACAGTGTACCAGAGACTTAAGGTGTTATTGTATGCCAAATTATTTTATTTTATAACAAACAAACAAATTATGATGACCATGATGACCTTTGACTTAGATGATTATTGACGATAATGACCATGATGACCTTTGAATTAAATGATTATTGACAATGATGACCATGATGAACATTGACCACATTGACCACATTGACTCTCTTTTTTGCCAGAAATATATCCAACTGGATGTTTTGTATTATTTAAGAATACAGTAACTTAATAATAACTTGTAGTATCTGTTTAACATGAAATTTACATGCAGCGGATAGTGAAGATAGTATCAAACACAGTATTTATTTCCAACTCCAATATGTTTGTATCAAACATGCAAAACACGTGAAAAAAACATGTTTTGATTTGTATTGAAAGTATTAAAGTTAACATTTGATATGGGAATATCCTGTAATTTTCATATTGTTATTTGCACAATAGAATTTCTTAGCAGGCGTATTTGTTAAAATTTCTCATATAATTCTAAGATGTATGTGTTTAAGAGGTAAATAGCGCGGTACATCTTCCAATGGAATATTTACATTCTCTATCCCATATATTTTTGGAAATTTTATATAACCCTAACATAATTGCCATGGCAACTTGATATTACTTTCTCTTGGTAAATACGTCCTCTGAAACTAATGGTTACAATTCATTGATAGATGAAGAAATTTTGCCAGAAAATTATTATGGACTGGGCCAATAATAAAATACATAGAAATGTCAGTAATAGACTGGTGTGCCATTCCAAATTTTACATATAAATTGAAAGATTTTTATCTAGAATGAAACTTTATTGAGGCAAGTTTTATTACTGCTATGATTGGAAATTCCTGTATTTATGAATACGACCATTCTTGAACTCTCAACAAATTATGGATCTCCGACTTATTTAGATGTAAATTTTAGTAACATCATTAATCGAGAGTTGATCGATGAATTAAGTTAATTTCAGTTTCAAATCTCAGTATGGTGGGGTCCAGTAATTGAAATGGAATGGAATTAGTTGGTTCAAATTTCTCTAATGGCTTTCCTGAGGCGGCCTAGAATATCTGGGATTCATCCGTCTTCATTTCTTTTCATTTTATATGACTAGGTCATAATTCCATAGAAAAAATATATTCAGATCTAACCGAGTATGAATTCAAAATTAGCTACTCAGTCTACTGGTGATTCATGGGAATTTTTCTTGCCACAGTATTTACGCCATGTCCTATGTTTTTGAATAATGGTTATATTAAAGGAGGGACACATTTGTCATAGAAATTGATTGAATTTTAAGGCTGGTAAAATCGAATCCATAATTTCTAGAAAGAGATTAGGAAATGTGTTTGATTTAAAATGAATGTGACAGTCAGAAGTTTAAAGATAAAGCATTCAATATTATAAATGGAAATGATGGATTGGGTGATGAAAAAATCTTTTTTAAAACATTTAAAGCTCGAGGTTGTCATGCAAACAGCATCCGTATACAGACACATGTCTCTAAGGATTCTATAATTGTTAAGTTTAACATGTGTAGTAGTATTTAAAGTTGCCATTATATTGACTATAATTGTTCTACAAAGTGTCAGATTTGTTGTTTTTATCCCTCTTGCTGCGTTTGTAAGAATGGTTAAGAGGTATACTGAGTTCCAAAAGTTTTGCATGTTTTTGAAATCAGAATGGTATAACTTTACCAAAATTAGGAAATGGTTGCTAAAAGACAAAAGTGTTTACATGTTAGAGCAACTTTTTGTTTTTCATGCTACACTAAATATACCAGTATATTTTTGTTTTTCAACAACTTTTAATTTTTGAAACGTATTGTTATCGTGATGAAATTCAAGATGGCCGACTGGTACTGTGTGAAATAATAACCCAAGAAGGCCGACTTGCAGCCATTCTGGATTTATTAAATTTTGTATTGCGATAGGTTTCCTTGATATTTGTTGTTTATAATTCTAGCTTTTAACAATTTTCATTTTTTGGGGGTTATTGATCATTCCTGTGATAGCTTTACTTTTATGGTATGGTATACTTCTTTGGAAATCCTTAGGCACAAAATTGAAGTCCAAAACTAAGGATTTCAAGTGGTAGTTCTTGAAAACACTAAGGTTTACAGATCTGACTTTTCCACTGACTCATTTTTAGAAGTGAGATCTGTGTAGCTGAAATGAATTAGTTTTAACTAAGTGATTAAAGATTAGGAAGTGGTGAATATATCAATGTCCAATGATTCATCGTCCACCTGTCCATCATATGGCCATGTTTGGAATGTAGCGTAGATCCATGTTTCAATGTTCCGTGTTTTTGTCCAGTGTATGGTAGCTTCACTTGATTATGATAAATTAGTGATTAGTTGAAGCATTTCTGAATTATAAGTATTTCATTAGATACTTAATTAAAAGAGAGTTTCTGGAACATGGCCAGTTTGCATACTGGACATTGGAAATGGACAGAGGTCATTGTGGAAAGATTTATCAAAAGCAAACGCTTGTCCATCCATACTCATTTACTTTCATCAGTATTCCTAGAATCCGCATGTAATCTTCCTGGATTATCAAATCTGAAGAAATTCAATATCTGTGTCAAGAAATAGAGAAAAATTGACCAGTGTAAAACTGGCCGAGGCTAAAAGGATATTTGGAGAAGATTTGTGTAAAATATGGGTTTTGTTGTGCATAATGAGCACTGTCATGGCTGTAGACTGCAGGATTAGAGGATGTTGTTCATGACAATACAATAGAGATAAGGCCGTACCAAATTGTTTCCATGTGTACAGGGTGTCCAAAAAGAAAGTATACAGTTTCAGTGTCTATTCATCAAATTCCTACAATATGCTATCGCAATGAAAATTTGCACATGTGTAGACAAAAGATGT
This sequence comes from Spisula solida, assembly GCA_947247005.1. NCBI lineage: Eukaryota > Metazoa > Mollusca > Bivalvia > Venerida > Mactridae > Spisula > Spisula solida. Next base: position 23,220,844 of record OX365948.1, read on the forward strand.
AAGTTTTTTCTTTGACCAATTATACGTCAAAAGCAAAATAAGGTAATTTCAGTAAATTTACAATTTTTAAAATATTGTCCAAGTTAGAATCTTAAAACTGGTTCCAGAAAAAACTTACATCTTTTGTCTACACATGTGCAAATATTCTGTACGATAGCAGAATGAAGAGATTTGATAAATATACACTGAAACTGTATACTTTCATTATGGACACCCTGTATGATGCACTTAGATCATATAAAATTCCATCTAATTATTATAAGATCAGAGTTTTAACTGATTCAAACTTTGTTGATATGAACATAATAATAGAATATAAAAATATAAAACCTCTGTTGAGCGACATCCTTTGGGACCTGCAAATATTGGCTATTGTTTAGCGGTTGTTGCTCTAAAGAGGTTAAATTTATAGTAAATATCTGCTTACAGAAAATTTTGAAGGTGTTGTTATAGATGTTGTTTCTCTACAGATAGTCACTCTGGAGAGGTTGTACAACTCTCTTATTGGAATGTGGACCATGCAGTTTCCAGTAAGATCTCGGATTCGGTCCTGACTCTGAATGTAACCTTTCTGACTCTCAGGGTATGTCTAAGATACAGTCCAGCAAAACAAAAAATTATTGGAGGGTACACATCTATTTACACCATATACAAAAGACTAGTGACCATGCTCCATGATCATTTGCTTTCAATGGATTATGGAGAATTTTAAGTGAAAAAATAGTGAAAATAACAGTGAAATTATCATTTGGTTATTTTCACTGTTTTAGAAGCTGGTTCCAGTTTCATGCAAAAAAGAATTGTAATGTCAACGGCACCGGGCTTTAAAATATGTGTTACACATCATGAAGTCATAATTCTCTCGTTGCAATGTTCCAAAATTGACGTGATTTTTCCAATTAAGCCAATTACTGTGTCATTATTAGAGAAAATAAAGCATACAATAAACAGAAAATTTGTTGATTTTTATCAATTTTTTTTCACTCATGATCACAAAAAATTAATTTTCATGAGTGGCTATGCCATTCTTGAAAATATTTATTTTCTGTGACCACTCGGTGAAAGAAAATTTGGTCTTGCACCAAAATAAAAAAAATTCCTCTATTTAATATGAAAGATGGTACAAGTATTCGGGTGAGCAATAAAGGGCCACTTGGCCCTTTTGTTTGAATATCTTTTAAAGTATACATTCTGCAGTCATAAAATAAGTAAGAGTTTATTCCCTGGAGTCAATATCATAAGAACGATATACATTTTAGCATGTACCATGTTACAGTGTGTGTGTTTGTGAATGTGAACAAGATTTTATATTTATTTGTTGATTAAGGACAAGGGTAAATGTAGTACATCATAATGTTACATCCATAATGTATCACACAACCCTTAATTGGCAGAATTAAACATTTTTGAAATAAAAATGCAATTTTCCACTATAGATGTCCTCTATGTTCTTGATTGGTTTCAACAGTGACTCCTGCGTTGCCTAGGGAGGCAATACTTCAACTATGAACTTGTCTCAATATGATCTTGAAAGTTGTTAATGTATATGTTTGCAGCACATACAATAATTATGTCTATGCAGGTGACTCATCACGTTAGCACTCTTTATACTTGTGTATGTTAAACGTGAGATATGCTTTGACAAAGTCAAATGCGCAAGACTTGTGGTTGGTCAACGTGAATTTGACGTCTTGTGCTTGACAACGTGAAACGCATCAAGACAACAATATGGTTTGACAACGTGAAACGCATCAAGACAACAATATGGTTTGACAATGTGAAATGGTCATCTTGTGCTTTGCCATGTGCTTCTTTTGATTCTTTTTACTATATTCAGCTCACCAAGATGAGCTTTTCTGATCCTTCTTCGTCTGTCTTCTGTCCATCCACCCACCCACCATTTGCTTGGATAGACACTAGAGGTCATAACTTTTGCTTAATCTTTATGAAACTTGGTCACAATACTATATCTCCCTGTTTGAGGCTTGGGATCGAAAGTGATCCAGGTTATTATCCCGCGCCGAAGGCGAAGGGATATAGTAATAGTATGCGTCCTTCCGTCCATCAGTCCGTCCCATATCTTGTCCGGAGCACAACTCTTCACTATTTGAGGTATTGACTTGAAACTTGGTATGTGAATAGATGGCAACTAGGAGGAGTGCAGTGACCAAGAACCATAACTCTATATGGCCCAGTTTTGAAATTATCTCCCCTTCTTTAATTTTAAAAAATTTCTTTGTCCTGCAGAGCATAACTATAAAACTATTTGAGGTATTGACTTGAAAATTGGTAGGTGAATAGACAGCAACTAGGAGAAGTGCAGTGACCAAGAACCATAACTCTATATGGCCCAGTTTTTAGCTCACTTGTCACAAAGTCTTAGAAAAACCTTGTTTAGTCACTAGAGGTCACAATTTTGACCTAATCTTTATGAAACTTGGTCACAATGATCATGTCAACAAAATCTAGGCCAAGATCGATACTAGGTCATCGGGTGTCAAAAACTTTGTCACTATGTCAAATCATAAAAATACTTGCTATCGAGGCCGAATTTCTTAAATCTTATTCATGCATGCACTACTACAACAGGTGAGCGTCCTAGGGCCCTTTGGGCCCTCTTGTTATATATATTCCTGTTTCTATTTAACACCCATAAGTGGCAATCATATACGGCAGGGGATGGCCATGTGATCATTGCTCTTGTTTCTGGTTGGCCCAGTATCAGAATAATGTGACTGAGTACAGGCCTCGAATCTTGTTGATACAAGTTTGTGATCTGTTCGTTTGTGTTATTATCAAATTCTGATTATATGTTTTAAATATTTAATATTATGGAAATTATTCCTACGGGTGCATGTTGTTAGTTAATAAGTCCTTTGTTGGCGTTTAGAGCATTAAATAAATTTCTTGATCTTCAATCCAGACTTCTACAGGTGAAGCCGCTTAGACTTTAAATCTATTATGCAAGGTATATGAGATATGCATGGGGGTTGTTATTAATGATAGCTTGCTGTGGACATTTTTTCATTATGAACTGTTGATATGATGCAATTATTCTTCAATATCACTTCATTCTCTAGCTTGGCAACCATTATAAAATATTTTGTTCTGCATGGTTGAAAACTTGGTTAAGATGTAATCCTATCAGCAATTTGTATGTTTTAAGCGAAATAAGTGTATATGTTCAGGTGGGGTGTAAAACTGATGTATTGGCTTGCTGTAACCATTGCCTAGGAGCTTCCAGTCATCAGTTGATCAGTCAGTCAAGTCTGTACGGCTCCAGATGCGGGTGTGGGGTGCAGAACGATTCGTAATTTTTAGATTCCATTAATTCCGTTATTTGTGGGATGTGGAAGTTGCGGCAATCAAACATAGAAGGACGAAATGAAAACCACCCAATGTCACTTCAGTTAGAATGTGCCATAATAGACTGTTGGTCTGTCCATTGCAGAGAATAAATATATATACACAGTATAACCTGGTTTATGAGGCATCCCATTGAACAAGACGAGTATGCCGGATAAAGCACTGTGTCGGTAAAACCAGGCTTTATAGAAATACATATACCTGTACATTGTATTTTTTTTGTAACAAATGAAAACAAAAAATAATAAAAAAGGTATCTATGTAATGGCGTTTGTATTTACATGGTATTGTCGTAAATGTCATAAAATAATTGTTAATTGTTGTTTGTTTGGTTTTCTTAAAGGTTCTGTTTAAAATACATTTGTCGATGATAGCACTTTGTAAGTATTATCTAAAATTCTGGTTAATTAAGTGCTAAAATACGGCCCCTAAAATATACTGTTTATCAATTATTGGGACTGACAAACAATGCTGGATAAATGAAAGCAGGTTCTGTTAAAGTGATAGTATATCAAATAGAAATACTGGGGAGTTCTGCGGGGACTGACAAACCATGCTGGTTAAGACAGGTTGCCGGTAAAAAAGGTTCTGGATAAACCAGGTTATACCACATTAAGGATTCCCTTGAAACATCACCAACATTATCGCTGATCGAGTGGACACAAGATTTGTATCACTCTTTCTCATGTGTTGGTTTAGGAATTGCAAAGTTATTGCCCTTCCTTTGGGAAAAATAAAACATCTTCAATTTGGAATCTGTTTCTGGATCCCTTAAACTTCATAAAGATATTGCATTGTTTATTTTTGCTTTTATTTAAATCTGTTGGTATTATGTGCCCCTCACCATACATTTCAGAATTCAACAAAGAGTCAAATAAACTTATAACCACAGATTTTAGAAAAAATGTTGAAATTTTGTTTGAATTTTGTTCCATGATTTCGTTCTCTTAATGCTTCCCTTTTGACAGTAAAATGATGGGAAATTCTTGGTTTTGTATGTTGATCTATTTCATATAAAATATTTAATGATGTTGAAGTTTACTTTGAAATTATTTCAAATTTACATCAAACAGTATTTAAACCAGTACACAGTAGAGCGCCTGGTCTCAAAAGAGTTATAAAAATAAATAGTTGAGTTGAACTGAGAATATAGTAGTTGTAAAAAGCGTTTGAGTTGGCTAAATCTAAGGGGTAATTTTGATGTATAAAACAGATGAAAAATCGACTGAAACTTTACTCCCTGCCAGGTCTTTGTTAAGAATTTAAAACTAGGATTTAGCTTTGATGTTTATACAGCTAATGCTAAGAACATATGGGCTTTTGGGCCATATAACTTCAATAGTTTACATTCCCTATAAACATTCGAAGGCTGTGATTACTACAAGTTATTGACCAATTTCAAACATAAAATCCAAAAATAAACATTTATTTTGATTTCACCAGGAAACTATAATAAACCTTTGGTCTCTGCTGGAGGTTATCATAATCAAATACTCAAAGATAAATACTTGAAAATTTTACATTCTATTCACTGATACCTTGTTGATCTTACCTGGTTCATTCTGGAAGAATTAGTTTGGTTTTGTAGGAGTTAAAATACTACTGGACAACATAACATAGCTGCAGAATTTTCCTCAAGGCCGCGGAAGTAAAATCTTTGTTTCTGGACAGTTAACTCCATTATTAGATTGTGGATCCATTTGTCAACAGCATATAGCAGTATTCTTGGTAAATAAAAGACTGGTTTGAGATTCACTGTGTACACAATTAGGGCAAAAAAAGAGACCATGAAGCCTAAAGTTAAACAAATTCCATATTACTGATTCATCTATTTCTTCATCTTTTATTTGTTACGAAAATTATTTTTGTAATTCTAAAACAAACATGATTGTTTTCGATTTATAGTTTTGTTGATGCACAGCGAATACAGTGATTTGGTGCAATTTTGTTACTGTTACATTTATTTTTATGTCAATTCCAAAAATAGGATGAATTAAGATATTTTGTGTGCTTCTTTATTTCTATACAGCTGGAAACTACATGCTGTTTTCAGTATTAGCCAGCTTTCAGCAACCAGGGGGGGGGGGGGGGGGAAAGGTTGACCACAAGAGGGTGTCATGGTCCATGACTCCATGTCAGAGTCAGGCTATGTGAGGGAGGTAGCATAATATACTGTAATAATTGCTCTGGTGAATTGGGTCTTTTTCCCATTTGGTCAACTTCTTTAAAAGTACAATATAATTATTATACTATGATTCCATTGTTAGGTGTCACATGGCTGACGTGTGCTTCAGGTACCTGGGTGGGAGTCACATGGCTGGTGTGTGCCTTCAGGTACCTTGAAGGGTGTCACATGGCTGGTGTGTGCTTCTGGTACCTGGGAGGGTGTCACATGGCTGGTGTGTGCTTCTGGTACCTGGGTGGGTGTCACATGGCTGGTGTGTGCTTCTGGTACCTGAGAGGGTGTCACATGGCTGGTGTGTGCTCTGTTTCAGGGTTTGGCAGGGAATGATGCGTTTTCTTTATGTTGACTGTGCGCAGATAGTCATGTGTCCTCACATGTGAAGTAAAACCTTGTGATATTATGTACTTGCATGAGGAGTGTAGTACCAGAATAACTCTGTTTGAGTTAAGGTTGATAATTATATTAATAAGTGCAGGAAAACAGGTTTCCATTGGCTGCTTAATTATAACTGAAAACTGTTGAAAACAACATGCACCAATAGTAGCATAGATGTTAATAAAGTGTCTATAGTTACAGAAACATATGGTATTTTCATGTGAGGATGTGATTTGTTGCTCATGGAAGAGACGTTGGCAATGGAAATGAATTTGCGTAGCCTTTAATCATTGCCTACTTGGATCCATATACTTAAGATGTTCTGTTTAAATCATATTGACCAGGAATTTCCCTATCTTACTGTTCTACATTACATTAACTGTCTGCAAACTTGACTACTCCGACCAACTGCTTAGTTTCCAATAGAAAATTCCAAGTCAAATAAAAAAATCCACTCTAAATTCTTGATAAAATGGTCCACCTGGTATCTAGGTATTTTATGTACGGAGAAATGGTTGCCAGGATATTTGAAAATAAACAATTAATGTTATCATAAAACAATAAAACAATATGATAAATTTGATCATTGTTCTGTTGGACTGGTTTTTATCTGCTGCTAAATATACCAAGCCTGCTTCATTTTCCTTATCTTGTTTTCAACCATTTAGAATGCTCGTAAATGGATATTGGTGAAAATTAATTGAAATCCTGATTGTATTAATTGTACAATGTTATCATGCCAAATATTTTGTATTGAACAGATCGTGTTCTGATGTGATTTTTGGGGGTATGCCTTCCAACAAGTCAGTTTATAATGATTTGTTGTATGGTTAATAATTCAACTAGGAATGTTAGAAGATAAAACTGAAATTAAACAAAAAACATACTTCATTATACTTTCAGTAATTCAGTTATGATGTAAAGGTGTCTAGAATTTTCTCAGAGCCATTTTGGGATTCAAGTAATATGGCAACCTTTTGCATTGTCTTAGAAGGGATTGGCTATTGTTAACATGCATGTTTGGCTGTTGGATTTTGTTTTGGTGGAATTGAAGATTGTTTTTATACTAAGTGAGGGAAGGGAAATTATTTGGATTTCACGAAATTGTAACTTAAAGTTGTGGAAATTCAAAACATCTGACTGCAGGCATCATTGGAAACAAAAGACAATTGCACTGTGAATGAACATGATATGATAAACAAAGAGATGATAAACAATCAGATTGGGAAGGCAGCACTAAACTTAAACCGCCAAGCACTGAAAACATAAAAACATCACATACCACAATTACGCGGAACAAAACGGATACATGAAAACAAAGAGGCACAGACAATGCCCAAAGTAAAAAGCAAAATTTGTCATAGACTAGCATACAGTATTGAAAACAGTCGAACATCATTTTGCATTATTTTTAATGATATTTTTTTCACATGTGGGCCTTATAATTCAAAGTCATGATTATTATGCCCAACATTTGCCTCAGTTATTTCGGCCATGTGAATTTTTGCCTGAAAGTGAAAAGATTTTCAGTGTGTTTCTGTGAAGTCGTTAACTGTGACCCACTTCATTTTTGTAGTAGGTAATTAAAATACGTGGCTTGTCATGTTCAAGAAAAGTTAAGATTCAAAGCATTTTTGATGATTAAAAATTGGCGTCGACAGCTGGCGAGAATTAAAAGTGAGAATTGAAGATATGAATATACTAGCTTCAAAATTTTCAATGTTAGAGGGAATTGATTTTCAGATAAACTGAGATTAATACAACATATGCTACAACAGCTGTTAAATGTATTCAAAGTTTTGATTAAATGCTTTATATTGTAAATCCCAATGTTTTGTAATATACGAAACAACATCTTTCCCGTAGAAAATTCCAAGGATACTGAAATATACCATCTGATGGTGAAACAGTGTTGCTTTGCAGTTTTTGTTATTTTCTAATGTAAACGAGAAAAGGGGGGGGGGGTGTTGCAAAATTGTGAAAATAATCAGCATTTGATACTAGTTTATTTTTTTGTAGGCATCAATAAATCCTGATCTAAATCTGTTTCGCAGACATTTCAAATAGTTTCTTGGATCATGTTTTGTTTTTACACTTTACGCGGCAGTTTTACTATTGCCTCTCAATTATTGCAGCAAACGTAGTACTGTTGAAAGTTGTACAATGATCTGCCTAGTGTCGAAACTCTCACGGCATTCCAGGTATTACAGCGCGCGATTTGGTGCTCAGTAGATATCTAGTAGGACACAATTGCTGATGTCTCTGCACTGCTATTGTGTTGCCACTAACTCACCCATTTGACTTTTACCAGGTATCCCCACTAGTCAGATACTTTGGATCATTTCTTCCTAAGCATACCATAATGGGCACATTCTTGGCATCTTGAAAGTTTTTCTCAAATTAAGTATATACTTAATGTATATATGTTCTTTTGTAAATAATATTGTGTGTATTATGATGAGGTGCTGTACGCACAAATCAAAAATAAACTTCTGTTCTGTTCTTAATTCAGTATTTTCCTCAAATTAGGCCACAAGCATTATTTTCCAAAAATCACTGAAGAAAAAGGATTTACTTGCACTATATTACAAGTACTGATTCATGATACTGTTGCATGTACAGGGTGCATATATACCATGTGACTTTTTGCTATTATTTGCTATTGCATTTGGTGGAAAATAAATTAAAATTACAATACTGACATGAATTAAGCACAACTATGGATTTCACGTACTTGTAAAGCAATTTTGGATGAGATTGGTGAGAAAATACCCCCGCTTACCCTCGTCATGTTTTGATGCTGAAATGCGCGGTTGCAGTTTTAAACAAAATAAGACAATAGACGTACATAAAACATACATCAGAGCCTCCTCTTTTTAGCTCACCTGTCACAAAGTGACAGAGTGAGCTTTTGTGATCACTCTTCGTCCGTCGTCCGTCCGTCAACAATTGGCTAGTGTAGACACTAGAGGTCACAATTTTAGCCTAATCTTTATGACACTTGGTCACAATGATCATCTCAACAAAATCTAGGCCAAGTTCGATATTGGGTCATCTGGGATCAAAAACTAGGTCACTAGGTCAAATTATAGAAAAACCTTGTGTAGTCACTAGAGGTCACAATTTTGACTTAATATTTATAAAACTTAGTCACAATGATCATGTCAACAAAATCTAGGTCAAGTTCGATATTGGGTCATCCGGGTTAAAAAACTAGGTCACAAGGTCAAATCATAGAAAAACCTTGTGTAGTCACTAGAGGTCTAATTTTTTACTTAATCTTCATGAAACTTGGTCACAATGATCATCTCAATAAAATCTAGGTCAAGTTCGATAATGGGTCATCAGGGCTCAAAAACTAGGTCACAACGTCAAATCATAGAAAAACCTTGTGTAGTCACTAGAGGTCACAGTTTTAGCATAATATTTACGAAACTTGGTCACAATGATCAACACAACAAAATGTAGGTCAAGTTCGATATTGGGTCATCTGGGGTAAAAAACTAGGTCACAAGGTCAAATCATAGAAAACCTTGTGTAGTCACTAGAGGTCACAGTTTTGACCTGATCTTTATGAAACTTGTTCACAATGATCATAACAACAAAATCTAGGTCAAGTTCGATATTGGGTCATCTTGGGTCAAAAACTAGGTCACATTGTCAAATCATAGAAAACCTTGCATAGTCACTAGAGGTCACAATTTTGGCCTAATCTTTATGAAACTCGGTCAAAATGATCATCTCAACAAAATCTAGATCAAGTTTGATATTGGGTCATCCGGGGTAAAAAACTAGGTCACAAGGTCAAATAATAGAAAAACATTGTGTAGTCACTAGAGGTCACAGTTTTGGCTTGATCTTTACGAAACTTGGTCACAATGATCATCTCAACAAAATCTAGGTCAAGTTCGATATTGGGTCATCTGGGGTAAAAAAGTAGGTCATTAGGTCAATCATATAAAAACCTTGTGTAGTCACTAGAGGTCACAATATTGGCCTAATCTGTATAAAACTTGGTCACAATGATCATCTCAACAAATTGTAGGTCAAGTTCGACAGGTGAGCGACCTAGGGCCCTTTGGGCCCTCTTGTTAATGAGACGGCTCTCATCTGTCTCTTGTTCTTATTTATACTATATAAATGAACAAAATGACGAAAATTGTTACATGAGTCAAAAATTGTTACATGAGTCGACGGTTTTGGCCATTTTTTTGTGCCCCTGAATAGCAAAAAGGCACCTGGTACATGCACCCTGATAAAGTTATCACCTGCTGCTGGAATGGTTGCATGAAGTAAAGTTGACCTTGACCTTATGGCTCAACATAGTGTCCTCTGTTGGGTTTTCAATGTCATGTCCTGGTGTTGGTGGAATCACTTTACCTGTTACTCTATATCACACCTGAAGGAGACTGGTATAAGATTCCATAGTTTGACCCAGTAACACAATAACTTACCAGCCTGATGGCTAAAGCTTTAAATTGTATTATGCACTACTTCAGGGTGTGGCATGCAGTGCCCAGATATTTTAGAACCAGCAAAAGTGCTGTAGTTACTTAACTCCTTGTAGCCTTCAATAAAATACATTCACATTGTATAACATTACTGTCTTTGCTTGCTGAATTCAGAATGTTTGACTGTTATTTGTTTGCCCTTTATCAATTACTGTCTTGTAAATGTAATTAGTTTAAAAGGACATGTTTGAAATATGAATCTCACTTAATTAATTTTATAATAAAACATAAAGGATCAATATATTGTGAAGGTCATCAGTTCTTTATAATACATGAGAAAGATTCTGATATGTTATAAATTCAGCATGATATATTTTTTCAAATATTGTTGTGAGGCCAATGGTCATGGAGTGGACTATACCCAGTCACATTATCCTGATCCAGGGTGAACCAGTAACAGTTTAAAACAGGTAACTGTATCATTGATAAAGAGTAATTTGTTTTATATACTTACTGCCCCTGCAAAATGAAGCCTTACAGATCATGAATAATTCATGAATAGTTCATAAATTGAAACCTCATGCTAAGCGTACCCCCACCAACTTGCTAATTTGTTTCTCTATATTTTTAGTTTGAACAACTATTCTTTTAAACTTAACATGCTAAACTCTGCAACTAACCTTTTATAAGATCACTTATTAAGGTTTCATGAATACTCCAAGAACTTTTCATGAATTAATTGATGAATAGTTCAGGGATGGTTTAAGAACAGTCTGGAAATAATTGTTCATGAAATGTTCATCAGGTACTTTTTATGAACTCCCAAGTGTTCATCAGTAATTCATCAACTGTTCATGAACTCACTTTACGAACTGTTCATGTCCAAAAGTTCATGAACTTGTTTCAAGAACTTATCAAGGCCTGTTTATGAATAGTTCTTGATTGGAGTGAAGTGTTCATGAAATCATGAACCATGTTTAGCAGGGGAGATAATATAATTATTTTTTAAATAGAATATTTTTTTTACTCTTTATCCATTATACAGTTACGTGTATTTAAAACTCAGTTACATTAAGGAACTGACTGTAGAGCGACTAGCAAGGAGAGTTTAACCTGTACCATTCATCACAACTTCAAAATGTTGCTGCCTGGGATTGAACATGAGACCTCTCACACTTGAAGCAGACACTCTATCACTAGGCTATCAAGGCGGGATTGTTCTTACGTATAGAACATATCAAGTTTACATGAGTGAGACTTTATTCTATTAGCTGTTCTGTATGTCTGTATTAAGGTGAGAAACAGATTAGGTAGTCTTATTTTAGATCTGTAATTCTTGTGTTTAGAATGGAGAGGAAGAACAGACAGGCGTTATTTTAACTGTCTGTTTTTTCAGTACTTAAAATCACAGCCATTTTGCTCTTCATTTTGTTCCTAATCATGGGGATTAATTTATTTATTTGAACAGTCGGTACTTTCCTGATAAGCTCTTAAGCCAAGAAATTTAAATAAAACAGCTGCTATTAGCAACATTATCAGCAATTTAAAGATTTTCCGAAAGTTTCCGTGATTAAGATAATATGTGGCTATTTCTTCAACAGGAGAATTTTATGACCTAAACAGCCCTCTCGCTAGCCACTATCTGGTTGTCATGGATACCACTGACCTTAGTGAAAATAAATCACAAAAATGCCAATAACTATTATTGTGTGCTCTACCATCTTGTTTTCTTGTTTCAATTTAACTTCTTGATTCTATTTGCTATAATTTACTGGAGGCTTGATAGAGACAGGGTAATGATTAGGGTCCGAAATATCCTCTCTCTAATATTCTGCCTCATGAAATATTTAAGCCTTCCTTGGAAACCTACAAATGGACTTGTGGTACATGCTGGATATTAAAAATTTGCCCTCCCCTGAGATGACTGATTGATATTAAAATTCAGGAACTGCTTCTTGTTCGAAAATGTAACAAAATTTCTAATTTATTGATTCCCCAGATAGTCTAGAGATAATGACGGACAGTCAAGGCCAGCTGCTTGGGGAAAAAGTATTGACCAGTGTATTGGTCAACTGTGCTCCAATGTTAGAGATGAGTTCTGGCTGCTGCATGTAATTAAAATATTGGATGGTAATACTTCAAAGCATTATGGGAGATCAATTTTAAGAACTAGGGAATTGTGGGAAGGATTTTATGTCGGCTATTTCTGCTACATTGTTTCCTGGGAAAATTGGTTTTTGCCATGTATTTGTGGTCAGTTATTACTGTTGGTCATGTAGTAAATTTTAGAGTTCTGTTATGTACATTTTCTGTGATGTACATTGAGGAAGAGAAAAAGTGGCTGCCTTATACACATTTTTTCATTGTTTCTGATCTTTTTATGATAAATTGTGCAAAATATGTGGGATAATTTTGTTATTTGTCACAATGGCTGCATGAATTTACAAACTGTTGACATTTTAATTGATACCATACTTGCAGTGCTTCAAATTAATTTTTAAATGTCATGCCATAAATATCTCAAGTTCAATGCCATTATACCAACAGTATTATGTCAAGTTCAATACCACGTCCACATATTTAAGTTTGATGCCATGAAGACAGTATTTCCAAGTTCAATGCTAGGCCCACATATTTAAGTTGGATGCCATGATTGCAGTATTTCCAAGTTCAGTGTCATGCCCATGTATTTAAGTTGGATGCCATGATGCAGTATTTCCAAGTTCAATGCCATGCCCACGTATTTTAGTTTGATGTCATGCTGTCATATTCAAGTTTGATGCCATGCTGATGTATGCAAGTTTGATGTCATGCTGTCATATTCAAGTTTGATGCCATGCTGGCAGTATTTTAACTTCAATGCAGTGTTTCAAGTTAAATGCTGAGGAAATAAAAAGTTAAATTCAAATAATTTATTTTAGGTATAATTCCACAATGCTGTAAACACTAGGACTAAAGCATAACACACTGACAAACATCAGAGTCACTTTTCATACCTTCTTTTTACGGAGAGCATTAAAGTTCTAAATTTGAAATTTTGTTCCTGAAAGGAATTCTCAAAGTATTCTGTCTTATAATTTATGATGTTAAATATAGAGACTAGCAAAGACCATGTATTGCCTATTAAAATAACGTTTTATTGATATTGAAAGTCTGGTTCCATTAAAATGTAATGATTTGTATCATTGGAGATGAATTTTCATGTTTATAATGCATATTTACATTTAGCAAGCATTAAAGTCATATATTTTATGGTGCTAAAGGGAGGGATTTCATATTTATATGAGTCTTTCTATGTCTGCACGTTTTACAATGTGCGGATGTTTGCCTTAATGTTGATTATAAATATGTTTGTGCTGAGTAGGGAAGTATCTTGCAGGTTCTTTGCTGTTACAAGACTTAACATTTAAGAAAAGAAGGATGGTGTGTATTATTTTAAAGAAATTACTGTGAAAAGATTATGCATCACACAACTTTCTACGTGAATTTAATTGATTTTGACCCCATTTTCTATTGACTGACTCTCCTTTCTCAGTTTGATTTTTATTGACTGACCCCTTTCTTGGTTTGAATTTAATTGACTTTGACCCCTTTCCTTGCTGGAATTTAGTTGACTTTGACCCATTTCTCCACTTGACCTTAATTTCGTTTGACCCTTTTTCTCTCTTTGATTTTTATCTATTTCAACCCAAATCTTAGCCCGCCCCTTCATGCTCAACTGGTGTGCTCTTACAATCAGTCAGATATTTTTTTGTATGACACATTACTCCATTTAGATCATGCTCATTTATAGTACAGATAATTTTACCCGATCCCAGACCTCCTATTTGCATAATTCAACAGCTGATATCTTGTCTATATTCATAACCCCGGTTGTATGTTTTCTTAAGTGGGGAGTATCATGAAGATGCTGGTGGTGCAATACAAATGCAAATCTAAAGGACCGATATTGCACAATTTGCTTGCAGTACCTTGTAATATATTCATGCATAAAGGTCAGGACCAGGTCAAATTCTCCGTACTATATCTACAGGATCCTGATAAGATACTTTAGCTAGATAATGTGTACACCATCTTCATACTCATTATATGAAAACATTCATGATTTGTGATAACACCAGTATGGACATGACAAAGGCTGAGAACTATGGAATAAAGGGTTAAAATCTAGATAATTGATAAAGGTCATTTGAGACACTCGGGATTGTGTTAAATCAAAGTTTAAACATACATTTATAAATGCTTTGAACTTCAGCGACATTTTATTTCGCAACAGTGTAATAGTTGTTACTATAAATAGAAACGACAATCAATTAACGTTAACTGTCAGGTATCAAAATCACGTTATGAATCAACAAGTTTTTTTTTTCAAATCCAATCTATAGATGTGTGTATGAATTAATCGTCTGCTGATTATCAGTGAAATTGTTTTAGCACATTAATTGCTGTGCACCGAATCCTTAATAGAAAATCTGACTAGTAAAAATATCAGATTATTTTTTTTCTGTCTTGGTTAATTAATCATTGTCACAGGTTCGGTCTGATATTGGTACGGGGAATTTTTACTGTTCTAATTTGAAATTGATATGAAAATTGGAATTCAAAATCAATATGTTTCTTTTAGCCATCAGCGTTTAATGATGATTGATTAGGCTTGGTTTAATGTGGGATAGAAGGTCGAATATCAGGTAGAAAATTGATTGAATATTTCTGTAATAGCTACAAGATATGTGATTTTTTTCTAGCAACTTTTTGGACGTCCCAAACTCAAGTGGGGTATCAATAATAACATTAGAATATTGTTTCAATGTTTTGATAAGGCTGCAATGATTGGATATCAATCAATATTTCAAATTATCATTGTTGTTTTTTTTAACAATGGGATGGGGATGGTAATTTCATTGATTACAAATTTTAGATAAAATTAATTGTAAAATAATTTAAAAGGGTTTTTACCTAAGATTTGTTGCAGTAAACTTATTTATAAAGCAAAGTTTTGAATATTTATTGTTGTTTTATTGTGGTATATATATAGAATGTAAATTTTGAGATAAATCAAAAGTTTGTTTTGGATAGATTTGTAACTGCAGTAAACTCATTTATGATGTCCAGGATATTTAATAATAGCTGAATTGTTCACCAATTACCTGCCTATTTACAATTGTCAATAAAAACAAATATTTACCTATTCATAAAACTTAAAGAGTCCATAGTGGCGTTGTGCATGTATTTACTTAAATGGTCAAAACACTTCAGATTAAATTGTTCCTTTAAATACTTTCCTTCAACAAAAAAGCCTTAAATCTAAAGTACAACTAGATCTGTCATTGATAGAAGCGATATTGATGTATCAACAATATTTTTTAGCCGAGCGATTATCAATTCACATTGTGAAATATCGATGAATAGGTAAATGAAGGGAACCACCCGAAATCCTCATTTTTTCTGCACAAAACTTTTTTTCTTGGTTGAATGGAAGTTATAAAAATGTCAAAATGGGTCAAGTCTAAACTCAAATCGAAGCTACTATTTTTAGAAGCTGAGATTACCCAATGTATACGATGTAGAACCCTTCCAACAGCTAAATAAGTGAATCATGACCTGATACGACTGTTACTGGTTTTTCTATTGTGTGCTAATCGATATATATATCGTCGATACTAGTTTACCGATATATCTGAATCATCGATATGTCTCAGATAGAATCAAAGACAACTCTAAGTACAACCTCTGTAGAGCACACCCTTTAGGAGCTGCATAATTACATTGACATTTAGTTACTTAAAAAGTTGTTGCTCTACAGAGGTAAAGTTTATAGCAGCTAAGGGAAATGTTATAGAGGTGATGTTATAGAGAAGTTGTTGCTCTACAGAGGCCCACTCTGAAGAGGTTGTACTGTATTTGAATGTCTGTCTTTATTTATCACAATTATCGTCTGTATTTCCTCAGTAAGTATGTTATATAGTTAACCTGAAAATAATTAAACCAAATAAATTTTGAGCATGAAAATTACAAATAGTTTCATTTCATGTACATGTATATATTATTACACATCTAAAATCTGTCACATTACTCATTCATATTTAACTCCTTATTGAATCATTTCTTCTTTCTATAATGTGACACACCAATATTTTATATTATACCAAGGGAGGCAAATCTTACAAAACTTAACATTGATTTATTCCTATGGATTTCCCCAAATTTTTAAAATTCTTTTATATAAGTTGTGCGTTTGTTTGAAGCTAGAGTAATATTTGATGACAGGAAGGCTAGACTGACCGGCATCACAGGTCTAGGTCAATGACTGACCAGTACCACTGGGCTAGGAGTGACTGACCAGCACCACACGGCTAGGAGTGACTGAACTGCACCACAGGGCTAGGAGTTACTGACCAAAAACAAGATGGCTAGGAGTGACTGACCAGCATCACAGGGCTAGGTCAATAACTGACCAGCATCAAAGGGCTATGTCAATAACTGACCAGCATCACAGGGCTAGGTCAATGACTGACCAGCACCACATGGCTAGGAGTGTTTGACTGGCACCACAAGGCTTAGAGTGACTGACTGGCACCACAAGGCTAGGAGTGACTGACCAGCACCACATGGCTAGGAGTGACTGACCAGCACCACATGGCTTAGAGTAACTGACCAGCACCACAGGGCTAGCAGTGACTGACCTGCACCACAGGGCTAGGAGTGTCAGACCAGCACCACAAGGCTTAGAGTAACTGACCAGCACCACAGGGCTAGCAGTGACTGACCTGCACCACAGGGCTAGGAGTGTCAGACCAGCACCACAAGGCTTAGAGTAACTGACCAGCACCACAGGGCTAGCAGTGACTGACCAGCACCACAGGGCTAGGAGTGTCAGACCAGCACCACAAGGCTTAGAGTAACTGACCAGCACCACAGGGCTAGCAGTGACTGACCAGCACCACATGGCTAGGAGTGTCAGACCAGCACCACAAGGCTTAGAGTAACTGACCAGCACCACAAGGCTAGGAGTGACTGACCAGCACCACATGGCTAGGAGTGTCAGACCAGCACCACAAGGCTTAGAGTAACTGACCAGCACCACAGGGCTAGCAGTGACTGACCTGCACCACAGGGCTAGGAGTGACTGACCGGCATCACAGGGCTAGGTCAATGACTGACCAGCACCACATGGCTAGGAGTGTCTGACCAGCACCACAAGGCTTAGAGTGACTGACCAGCACCACAGGGCTAGCAGTGACTGACCTGCACCACAGGGCTAGGAGTGACTGACCAGCATCACAGGGCTAGGAGTAACTGACCGGCATCACAGGGCTAGGTCAATGACTGACCAGCACCACAGGGCTAGGTCAATGACTGACCAGCATCACAGGACTAGGTCAATGACTGACCAGCACCACAAGGCTAGGCTATGAGTGACTGACCAGCACCACAAGGCTTAGAGTGACTGACAGGCACCACAAGGCTATGAGTGACTGACCAGCACCACATGGCTATGAGTGACTGACCAACACCACATGGCTAGGAGTGACTGACCAGCACCACATGGCTTAGAGTGACTGACCAGCACCACATGGCTTAGAGTGACTGACCAGCACCACATGGCTTAGAGTGACTGACCAGCACCACATGGCTTAGAGTGACTGACCAGCACCATAAGGCTTAGAGTGACTGACCAGCACCACAAGGCTTAGAGTGACTGACCAGCACCACAAGGCTTAGAGTGACTGACTGGCACCACATGGCTTAGAGTGACTGACTGGCACCACAAGGCTAGGAGTGACTGACCGGCACCACAGGGCTTAGAGTGACTGACTTGCGCCACAAGGCTTAGAGTGACTGACCAACACCACATGGCTTAGAGTGACTGACCGGCACCACATGCAATGCTAGGAGTGACTGACCAGCACCACAAGGCTTAGAGTGACTGACTGGCACCACAAGGCTAGGAGTGACTGACCAGCACCACATGTAAGGCTAGGTGTGACTGACCGGCACCACAAGGCTTAGAGTGACTGACCGGCACCACAGGGCTAGGAGTGACTGACTGGCACCACAAGGCTAGGAGTGACTGACCAGCACCATGTGCAAGGCTAGGAGTGACTGACCAGCACCACTAGGCTAGGAGTGACTGACTGGCATCACAAGGCTAGGAGTGACTGACCGGCACCACGTACAAGGCCAAGAGTGTCTGACCAGCACCACAAGGCTTAGAGTGACTGACTGGCACCACAAGGCTTAGAGTGACTGACTGGCACCACAAGGCTTAGAGTGACTGACTGGCACCACAAGGCTTAGAGTGACTGACTGGCACCACAAGGCTAGGAGTGACTGACCAGCACCACATGGCTAGGAGTGACTGACCAGCACCACAATGCTTAGAGTGACTGACCAGCACCACAAGGCTAGGAGTGACTGACCAGCACCACATGGCTAGGAGTGACTGACCAGCACCACAATGCTTAGAGTGACTGACCAGCACCACAATGCTAGGAGTGACTGACCAGCACCACATGGCTAGGAGTGACTGACCAGCACCACAAGGCTAGGAGTGACTGACTGGCACCACATGCAAGGCTAGGAGTGACTGACTGGCACCACAAGGCTTAGAGTGACTGACTGGCACCACAAGGCTTAGAGTGACTGACTGGCACCACAAGGCTAGGAGTGACTGACCAGCACCATGTGCAAGGCTAGGAGTGTCTGACTGGCACCACATGCAAGGCTAGGAGTGACTGACTGGCACCACAAGGCTTAGAGTGACTGACCTGCACCACAAGGCTTAGAGTGACTGACCAGCACCACGTGCAAGGCTAGGAGTGACTGACCAGCACCACAAGGCTAGGAATGACTGACCGGCACCACAGGGCTAGGAGTGACTGACTGGCACCACAAGGCTAGGAGTGACTGACCAGCACCACATGCAAGGCTAGGAGTGACTGACCAGCACCACAAGGCTAGGAGTGTCTGACCCGCACCACAAGGCTTAGAGTGACTGACTGGCACCACAAGGCTTAGAGTGACTGACCAGCACCACAAGGCTTAGAGTGACTGACCTGCAGCACCACATGGCTTAGAGTGACTGTCCAGCACCACATGGCTTAGAGTGACTGACTGGCACCACATGGCTTAGAGTGACTGACCAGCACCACAAGGCTTAGAGTGACTGACCTGCAGCACCACAATTCATTATAAGATATTCTCTGTAATACATATTTCTGGTACTCTAAAACACCAATCCTTTTATTAAATGTCTTTGTTTAGCACTAAATCTACACGTAGGTTACAATGTAAAGTCAAGTTTTTGACCCTTGTATTGTTGTATCAAGACTGCGCTGTATGTATTACAAAGTAAATTGTTATAAGTGCACCTGTAAGAAGTCGTCAGTTATTTCCTCAGATGTTCTAATATTTTACAATTATTTATCATAAAAAAATACCTTAATTTACATTCAATGCTATAATAATCAGATATCATTTTTAAGACTAATTCAACGATTCTTAGAAGTACTAGTTAAAGTTCAATGTGTTTTCTTTTATTTCATCTTGTCGTTTCTTAGTCGGTTCAGTGTCTCTTTGACATAAACAACTTTAAAGGAATTAAATATAAGAAGAAATCTCAACAAAATTGCCGTGTCATTTTACATGCTTTGATAATTCCCTTATGAATCGTAGACTCTTGTCACAGAATTTTTTCATTCCGTTTTAATTCTGAGACCATTTGTCACTTATTGTGTGTCTATTACAAAGTTAATTTTTACTGAAAGATCTTTTTTCTTCCCTGAAAATCAGTGTATTAATTTATAGACATAACGTTTGAGATAATTACTTACTTTATTCTCTGAAGTAATATTTTTTGCAATAATGTTCAGTATATGTCTGGTTAAACAGAATTAATTAAGTTTCGAAGATAGGAATCATTTAATTTTCTTACCAATAAGAGGAAATATATGGCTGACAGTAAACATTGATTGGTAACCAGCTATAGGAATAAATCATATGCATTATTTTTCGTCCAGACCTATTCTGGAAATTCTTAACAATTGAAAGGGTCGATTTGAGACAAATTAAACTCCGAACTATTTCAAAGCTATTACTTATTCACTACTTTATGGATGGCTATCAGGCAAAAATTCACTTGGATGTTATCGACCACTGTTTTATTCCCTGGCCGCACAATATAACCTAATATCATATTAGGCAAGCTCTGGCAGAATTTTAAATAAAAAACCTCTTCTGTCTAGCAGAGAAGTAATCTCTATATGGCTCAAATGAAAGAATTCATTTATAGCATCTAAGTTTTTCTAAATGATGCTTTCATCAATACATTATTTTTGCAGTTACGATTGTACTTTTGTTTCTGTTAATATTTTTGCTTTTTTGTCTAATTTCTCTAATTGTCCATCTGAGTTATATCAAAGTAAATCAGATGGTGTCATAATGAGACCTTTTTAGTACTGTCCATTGGTATGTACAAAACATTATTAGCTAGCTGCCTCCTCTGGGATTCAAACTCGCGTATTGAATTGCTAGCACAGAATGCTAACCATTGCTGGAACAGAATGCTAACCATTGCTGGAACAGAATGCTAACCATTGCCAGTACAGAATGCTAACCATTGCCAGTACAGAATGCTAACCATTGCCAGTACAGAATGCTAACCATAGCTGGTACAGAATGCTAACCATAGCTGATACAGAATGCTAATCATTGCTAGTACAGAATGCTAACCATAGCTGATACAGAATGCTAATCATTGCTGGAACAGAATGCTAACCATTGCTAGTACAGAATGCTAACCATAGCTGATACAGAATGCTAATCATTGCTAGTACAGACTGCTAACCATTGCTGGAACAGAATGCTAACCATTGCTGGAACAGAATGCTAATCATTGCTAGTACAGAATGCTAACCATTGCTGGAACAGAATGCTAACCATTGCTGGTACATTGTACGCTAACCATTGCAACCTGTGTGTGTCATGTTAGGGTCAGTGCTTGAGTGTGTCAATGTGTATGTCAGTGCCTGAGTGTGTCATGTTGGGGGTCAGTGCCTTAGTGTGTCATGTTGGGGGTCAGTGCCTTGTTGGGGTCAGTGCCTTAGTGTGTCATGTTGGGGGTCAGTGCCTTAGTGTGTCATGTTGGGGGTCAGTACCTTAGTGTGTCATGTTGGGGGTCAGTGCCTTAGTGTGTCATGTTGGGGGTCAGTGCCTTAGTGTGTCATGTTGGGGGTCAGTACCTTAGTGTGTCATGTTGGGGTCAGTGCCTTAGTGTGTCATGTTGGGGGTCAGTGCCTTAGTGTGTCATGTTGGGGGTCAGTGCCTTAGTGTGTCATGTTGGGGTCAGTACCTTAGTGTGTCATGTTGGGGGTCAGTGCCTTAGTGTGTCATGTTGGGGTCAGTACCTTAGTGTGTCATGTTGGGGTCAGTACCTTAGTGTGTCATGTTGGGGTCAGTACATTAGTGTGTCATGTTGGGGGTCAATCTCTGTGTGTGCCATGTATTGATGTGTGGCAATAAGCGTAAGGTGTCGGGAGTACAAGGTTGAATTATACAATACTAATTATTCTTGTTAGAGCATGTATCTGGTCAATCAGCATTTACCAATAGATATTTTATATAAACCCAATTTCATAATGTAATACGATATATTGATTTAACATCAACACTTTGGTAATCAACCCACTGTAAAACTGTTAATGATTATTATATTACAAATATCAAAAGTTCAATGATGATATCTGCTGTTATGTTATCAGTTGAAGTACTTTCAACTAAACAATGTTATTAAGTTATAAAACATTTCATCTAGATAGTGATTGTTACAACTAGGATATAAACTAGGAGATCATTTATTGATACTGCAGCTATAAAATTTTGCAAAAAAGTAGTTTCACACAGGTTAATCAACTCAGTCATTCTGAGTTTCTAGCTCACGTGAACCATACATGCCCGAGTATCACGTGAGTCTGTCCAAGAAATGCAGGAGATTTGATTCATTTGCCTCCAATTATGCGTGAGTAGAGTCTCAAATGTGTTAGACTCACGTGAACTCGCAATTGATTGGAGGCAAATTGATCAAATCTCGTGCATTTCTTGGACATACTTGAACCTAATATTTTTGCTTACATTATGAAAATGATCAGAAATATTAATTTTAATTGTATGGTATTGTCATCAAAATACAATATGTGAAAACTGCATACAAACTTCATTTATTTAAGTATAAAGTTTGAGCAAGGAAAATCTTCCTCATTTTTGTATGAAATCTCCTGCATTTCCATCAACTATCTTGATCAAAGGGATTTGCAAAACATGGCATGTATGCTTTAGCACTTTGGGGCCAAGGACTGGTGACCCTTCATTCATTTGCTCACAAGTTGCTTGTGTTACTAAGTCATGAAACTTGGTGACAATGATCCTCTCATCAAAATCAAGGCCAAGTTTGAAATATGGGTCATTTGGGGTAAAAAACTAGGTCACTAAGGTCAATCATAGGAAGCTCTGTAATGTCATTCGTGAATCTACATGAAGTTTGAATATGGTCTACTGGATCAATGTATTCATATGAGTGATATTGTTTACTCTGCATTGTTTCAGTTGTTTTTATGCCCCACTAAATAATTTTGGGGATATATAGTTCGCAGGGGATAACTCTAGCCTTATCAATAAACAAACAAAGCAAATTATAAGCACTGCACGGTCGAATGGCCGCCAGTTATCAGTGAAGATTTAAAGTGTATATCATTAAAAGTGTATATGCACAACATTGAACAAAAATGAATATCGAAAATGTATTTAATTTTCATTTTTATTTGTAAACAAAGGCTTGTGTTATCTTCGGGGAACTATAGATTTTGTCCTTGCTCGTCTGTCCTTCCATCTCGAAATGTTTTGTCGTCTGTAACTTGAAAAGTGATTGTACTATAGTGCGCCCAGGATAATGTGTAATGTCAAATTTGGTATGGTCCACAAAGGTGGATTACAATTATGTGCACCAATTATCTGTGATGTTTTGAGTACAATTATTTAAGTGATTTATATAAAACCAATTTTGCCACAGTTGACCAAACCCATTCATGTTTGTAAATATCACATTATCCTGGGCGGACTATAGTCTTCAAATAGTCAGCATGAGTCGTTGTGTGCCTATATAATTTTATTCGAATCTGACTCAATGTTAGCATAGTTATTGCCCTTTGATGGAATTTTACTTGTGTCGTACTTAACTTGAAAAATAATGTGCCACAGTCTTCAAACTGCATAGGAATGTTTAAGTCAGCATGCTTGAGTTCTTGTGCACCTATATCTGACCAGTATTAGCAGAGTTATTGCCCTTGAAATGATGAAAATGCTGAAATTGATGAAACTTGATGAAATTTGACTTGTGTTATCATCTATAACTTGAAAGGTAATTGTGCTACAGTTATAATATTTCATAGTAATATTTGTCAGTATGTGCACATGTCCAACTAAATAATTTAATTTGTATCTAACCAGTGTAAAGGAGAGTTCTGGCCCCTGCCATGATGAAGCCAGGATGAAATTTGCTTTTGTGCTTCAGTCTTCAAACTTTGCAGGACTATAAGTCAGCATGACTGTGCATTTGAGTTAAAGTGGCAGGTGAGGGCATCTGTGTCCAACTGTGTCCTATGGACACATTTCTAGTTGATGCTTTAAGCACAACTGATCCATCCATGTCGCCTCTAATACAAGCTTGTCCTGTAGTAATAACACAATACATAGCAAGTAGAGTGTGCATGTGTTAGCTTTGAGTACAGCCATGTCCCCCT
Source organism: Spisula solida (assembly GCA_947247005.1). NCBI lineage: Eukaryota > Metazoa > Mollusca > Bivalvia > Venerida > Mactridae > Spisula > Spisula solida. The sequence continues at coordinate 23,245,014 of OX365948.1, forward strand.
ATAGTAACCTTGATCTTCATACAGGTGATTTTCCTTAGAGCAAGTAGTGTGTGCATGTGTTAATTCCTTATAGTAACCTTGATCTACATACAGGTGATTTTCCTTATAGCAAGTAGTGTGTGCATGTGTTAATTCCTTATAGGAATCTTGATCTTCATACAGGTGATTTTCCTTAGAGCAAGTAGTGTGTGCATGTGTTAATTCCTTATAGTAACCTTGATCTACATACAGGTGATTTTCCTTATAGCAAGTAGTGTGTGCATGTGTTAATTCCTTATAGGAATCTTGATCTACATACAGGTGATTTTCCTTAGAGCAAGTAGTGTGTGCATGTGTTAATTCCTTATAGTAGCCTTGATCTACATACAGGTGATTTTCCTTATAGCAAGTAGTGTGTGCATGTGTTAATTCCTTATAGGAATCTTGATCTTCATACAGGTGATTTTCCTTAGAGCATGTAGAGTGTGCATGTGTTAATTATCGAGTTGCAGCCATGCCCCCTTATAGTAACCTTGATATAATAACAGGTGATTTTGTTTAATCATAGTGTTAATATTAGTATGTAGATCATTCATATTATAGGTCAGTTATATCATTTATCCTAAAGTTAATTAACAATGTGTGCTATAACACCTCAGCATTTACCCATATACCAACATCATGATCTAGTGTAGTTGTACTTTAAGAAATTCTGTCAGCCACAGTGGCAGATAGTAGCGTTTGAACTGACAAAGGTTGAAAACTTTAGAGTGAAAGAAATCTGCCCCAAAATGGAAATGAATACAGACAGAGGTACCAGATATTTGGACAGTGGAATCCGGTATTGTCTGTTGGGCTGACCAGTTTACTGAAGCCTGCAGATGTAACAAAATGTCTGTTATGTGACTCAGCCTGATTCTCCAGACCACTGTCACTGTCCCCACTGGATGACAGCTTAGTATTCTAGACAGATGACTGCTTTATTGAGGTTGAGTTCTAGCTCAAATTCTAACTTCGCTTTACAGAGTCGTCTCTTTGCAACAACATTTTACTGGCATAAATGAATCAACCTTTTCCTCAAATATTGTGGACACATTATTATCGGTACTTTAACCAATTCCACAAACAATGCGCTTCTAATTCATTATCAAACCTTTCACTGACTGACAACAATTGTGATACTCCAACGATAACTGCGATATTAATTTTTATGTCGTAAAAAACTTGTTGATGGCATTCCTACCTGTAATATCTGGATAAATCTTAACCATGGAGTTTGTTTGATACAGCATAAATCTGTCATCTCAATGGAACTATAAACATTTAATTGTGGGCTATTACGATTAAAAAATCAATGTTATTCTAGATGAAATGTATAATAAAATATCCTATCGATTTTGATCCATTTATTAAATCTCCATTGATTTCTGCATTATGTCCCTACTCTTAGGATGCTGTAAACAGACTTTGTTGAAATAAAATTCTATTGATTTTAAGGTCATTTCACTATATTATATTATGCTTCGGTTATTAGAAGTAATGATTCTTATTGGAATTGGACCAAAGTCTGAACTTAATACTTAGCTTGCGCAGATGGTCATTCTTCTGTCGCTTTTTTCCTGAATACTGACTTAAATTGATTTGGGAAAACTTGATTTAAAAAGATCAAAAGGCTGTTTTATTGTACTAATCAGATTCGTCAAATATCTCATTGATTTTGTCTTGCGTTTTTACTGTTAAATTTAATTTGTAGTCCAAGATAATGGAACAGTCGCTCATTGTTAGTAAAAAATTTGTTGTCAAATGAAGTTATTTTGCCAATTAGATATAAGGATGTATTTTTTTCTTTGAATTTTGAAATGAATTTTGCCTCTAGCTATACTTTACTGCTCATAGGAGATTTTGAAGTATGTTTAGTTAGTAGGAGTCATCTTGGGGTAAAAATAAGTGCTAGTTTGTGATGAGGTTGAAATGAGTTTAGCCTTAGATTGTCATCTTGGTAATGCCCTGGTCTAACAAATTGAGAATTCTTATACATCAGTTGTATCTCAATCCTAATGTTAAAATAACGATTGCTATGCAGTAAAATCTCACTTAAACATCATTACCTCACTAGCTCTTTCTTTAACCTTGATATGAAGCCCACCTCAATGAAAGCACAAATAATTTTAAAGTGTCCCAAAGGTGTTTTTCTTATTGAGGTTTTTCAGTACTTTGATGCAGAATCTGCGAAGTTCGTTTTAAATCAATTGCTGAAACAATAACCCTGATAGGGTTATATGACAACTTCTTATCAATGGCCAAATGACCACCTCCCAACAATGGACATATTTATATGACAACCTCCCAACAATCGATATATGACCACCTCCCAACAATGGACAGATGGCAACCTCTCAACAATGGACGGAATTATATGACCACCTCCAAACAATCGATATATGACCACCTCCCAACAATGGATATATGGCCACCTCTCAACAATGGACAGAATTATATGACCACTTCCAAACAATGGATATATGACCACCTCCCAACAATGGACAGAATTATATGACCACCTCCCAACAATGGACAGAATTATATGACCACCTCCAAACAATGGATATATGACCACCCTTAACAATGGATATATTACCACCTCTCACAATGGACATATGACCACCTCCCAACAACGGACAGAATTATATGACCACCTCCATACAATGGATATATGACCACCTCCCAACAATGGATATATGATCACCTCCCAACAATGGACATATGACCACCTCTCAACAATGGACATGATTATATAGGACATAATTATATGACCACCTCCCAACAATGGACATAATTATATAGGACATAATTATATGACCACCTCCCAACAATGGATATATGACCACCTTTCCACAATGGACGTATGACCACCTCTCAACAATGGACATATGGCCATCTCCCAACAATAGATATGATTATATGACCACCTCTCAACAATGCATATATAACCACCTTTCAACAATGGACATATGACCACCTCTCAACAATGGACGTATGGCCATCTCCCAACAATAGATATTATTATATGACCACCTCTCAACAATGGATATATGACCACCTCTCAACAATGGATATATGATCACCTCTCAACAATGGATATATGACCACCTCTCAACAATGAATATATGACCACCTCTCAACAATGGATATACGACCACCTCCCAACAATGGATATATGATCACCTCTCAACAATGGATATATGACCACCTCTCAACAATGGATATATGATCACTTCTCAACAATGGATAATGATCACCTCTCAATATTGGATAAATGACCACCTCTCAACAATGGATATATGATCACCTCCCAACAATGGACAGAATTATATGACCACCTCCAAACAATGGATATATGACCACCTCTCAAAAATGGATATATGACCACCTCCCAACAATGGACATATGACCATCTCTCAACAATGGATATATGACCACCTCTCAACAATGGATATATGACCACCTCTCAACAATGGATATATGACCACCTCCCAACAATGGACATATGACCACCTCTCAACAATGGATATATGACCATCTCTCTACAATGAACATATGACCGCCTCTCAACAATGGACATATGACCACCTTTCAACAATGGGCATATGACTACCTCTCAACAATGGGCATATGACTACCTCTCAACAATGGACATATGACTACCTCTCAACAATGGACATAATTATATGACCACCTCTCAACAATGGACATATGACCACCTCCCAACAACAGACATAATTTATGACCACCTCCCAACAATGAACATAATTATATGACCACCTCTCAACAATGAACATAATTATATGACCACCTCCCAACAACAGACATAATTTATGACCACCTCCCAACAATGAACATAATTATATGACCACCTCTCAACAATGAACATAATTATATGACCACCTCTCAACAATGAACATAATTATATGACCACCTCCCAACAACAGACATAATTTATGACCACCTCCCAACAATGAACATAATTATATGACCACCTCTCAACAACAGACATAAGTTATGACCACCCCCCAACAATGAACATAATTATATGACCACCTCCCAACAATGAACATAATTATATGACCACAATGGATAATGATCACCTCTCAATATTGGATAAATGACCACCTCTCAACAATGGATATATGATCACCTCCCAACAATGGACAGAATTATATGACCACCTCCAAACAATGGATATATGACCACCTCTCAAAAATGGATATATGACCACCTCCCAACAATGGACATATGACCATCTCTCAACAATGGATATATGACCACCTCTCAACAATGGATATATGACCACCTCTCAACAATGGATATATGACCACCTCCCAACAATGGACATATGACCACCTCTCAACAATGGACATATGACCACCTTTCAACAATGGGCATATGACTACCTCTCAACAATGGGCATATGACTACCTCTCAACAATGGACATATGACTACCTCTCAACAATGGACATAATTATATGACCACCTCTCAACAATGGACATATGACCACCTCCCAACAACAGACATAATTTATGACCACCTCCCAACAATGAACATAATTATATGACCACCTCTCAACAATGAACATAATTATATGACCACCTCCCAACAGCAGACATAATTTATGACCACCTCCCAACAATGAACATAATTATATGACCACCTCTCAACAATGAACATAATTATATGACCACCTCTCAACAATGAACATAATTATATGACCACCTCTCAACAACAGACATAATTTATGACAACCTCCCAACAATGAACATAATTATATGACCACCTCCCAACAACAGACATAATTTATGACCACCTCCCAACAATGAACATAATTATATGACCACCTCTCAACAATGAACATAATTATATGACCACCTCTCAACAATGAACATAATTTATGACCACCTCCCAACAATGAACATAATTATATGACCACCTCCCAACAATGAACATAATTATATGACCACCTCCCAACAATGAACATAATTATATGACCACCTCCCAACAATGAACATAATTATATGACCACCTTCCAACAATGAACATAATTATATGACCACCTTCCAACAATGAACATAATTATATGACCACCTTCCAACAATGAACATAATTATATGACCACCTCTCAAGAACAGGCATACTTTTTGACCACCTCTCAACTATGGACATAATTATATGGGACATAATTATATGACCACCTCCCAACAATGGCCATATGGCCTTTAAAAGAGAAAGATGTTATAATGTGTTTTGGTTCTCTTAAAGCCACAGGAGCTAGGTATATATAGATTATGTGATGACTAATTAATGTCATCCATTTGATGCTGTGTTAACTAGGTTTTCTTCGAAGTTGAATATCCTGGTTATTAGATTTAATATGGTGGGGGCGGCAAGTTGAATATCCTGGTTATTAGATTTAATATGGTGGGGGCGGCAGGCGACATGCATTTTAAAAAAGGGTTTCCATTTAATGGCTTTACTTATTGTCATGAAACTTGGAGAGTATAACATAGGTATTATAATTGCGACAAAAATTGAGATCTTAGGGGTCACAATTAGGGGCCAAAAATAAAATCACTGTTTTTTTATTTAAAATAGAAAAATGGATTGCAGTCATTAACTTTAATAATGTGCTGTACTTAACGCCCATACCCCCCCCCCCCCCCCCTTAATTTTCAGGGGGAGGGGGGAATGTAGTTTCTTCTTTGAATGTCCGTCCAAATTATGTCCGTCCTTTTGTCATAGTTTGTCTAGATCATAACTCAGAAAGTATACAAGGTTACATCACATCTGAAGACTTTATAGGAGGAAGGATCTCATAGAGTACCTTGTTTTGGACCCTTACTTGTCTCTTAGGGCTCTTGTTTAATTGGACAGGGAGGAAAGTTGGGATTGGTTTTGAGGCTTAAGGGGGAGGTGAGGTTAAGGTCACCGCTTCACTACTAAAAGTCTTTAAAAAATGTGTATAAGCTGTTATTTTTATGCAGAGCCCTGTAACTTTTAAGATTGCTCTGCCGATAATGATAATACGTAATTACTATCTAATTAAAAACAAAAGAAAAAGTTAATTTAGTGCTATACTTGTATATATAACAAAGCAAAAGTACATTTTTCCGTTTCACTAGCATTATGAACAGCCATATGTTTATATATATATAGACAATGGTTTAAACTTAATTGTTCAGTTACCATATTATTATTATTATTATTAAGGACTTTTCATCACTATTATTCAACTAATGGCTAATTAAACTGGTTATGGTCATTTAATGTACTCATATTTGCATGTCATACTTGTTTATGATACAATTAAGCTGGCCAAAAAAATATTGTTATACTGTATGATTTCCTTAGATCTGTCACATATCAAGGTCGCTATGACATGTTGGTCACACACATGATGTTTAATACTTATTTTTTTCTGAAAGACCGCCTATTATGTGTCACATTTAGTCGTAAAAAATTGAAATATTGATCAAAATCGTAATTACACCTTGCCTAATTGCATTTCTAATGGACATTTAATGAACAAACCTTCAATCATTCACTGTGTAATCAAGGCTGCATAAAGATTTTTTCCATGTTTTAGATCCAATTATTTACTGGTTGATTTGTTTTTAGTTTGCAAGTACTGGTAAGAATATTTTATCAGTAAATCTCACAAAAAACCCTATTATAACTATATAAGACAACCTCAAAATTAAAATCACAATTTTCTAGTGTAATTTGGACACTGCTCCTAATAGTTCATGTGATAATGTGGCCCTGTTAGTTCTTGTGGGTGGTTACCTAGCCCTGTTATTTCATATGATTACCCAGCCTTGTTAGTTGATATGAAAGCCCTGCACTGTAATTTAATGTTACACCCCAGTCCTGAGATAATATGGCCCTGTTAGTTCATGAGATAATATGGCCCTGTTAGTTCATGAGATGATATAGCCCTGTTAGTTCATGAGATAGTATTGCCCTATTAGTTCATGAGATTATATGGCCCTGTTAGTTCATGAGATAATATGGACCTGTTAGTTCATGAGATAATATGGCCCTGTTAGTTCATGAGATAATATGGACCTGTTAGTTCATGAGATAATATGGACCTGTTAGTTCATGAGATGATATGGACCTGTTAGTTCATGAGATGATATAGCCCTGTTAGTTCATGAGATAGTATTGCCCTATTAGTTCATGAGATGATATAGCCCTGTTAGTTCATGAGATAGTATTGCCCTATTAGTTCATGAGATAGTATTGCCCTATTAGTTCATGAGATAGTATTGCCCTGTTAGTTCAGGTGATAACCATACACTCTTAGTTCATGTGATAAACCTGTCAAGTAAGTTTATTTGATTACTCAGTCCTTATAGTTCATGTGATTACACAGCCCTGTTAGTAAGTTCATGTCATACCCATGTCCTGTTAGTTTGAAGGGGGTATACTGGAGTCACTGTCTGTCGGGCGGTCGGTCTGTTGGTCTGTTAGCAATATTGTGTCTGCTCTGTAACTTTGTCGTTTCTTGCTGGATTTTAAAATGGCTTGGTACAAATGTTCACTACATCAAGACGGTGTTTCATGCACAAGACCCATCCCTAGCTCAAAGGTCAAGGTCACACTTAGAGGTCAAAGGTCATATAGTCATGCAAGGTGTGTCCGCTCTGTAACTTTGTGGTTTCATGCTGGATTTTAAAATGGCTTAGTACAAATGTTCACCACATCAAGACGGTGTGTCATGGGCAAAAGCCAGGTCCTTAGATTAAAGGTCACACTTAGAGGTCCAAGGTCATATATTCATGCAAGTCGTGTCCGCTCCCTTACTTTGTTGTTTCTAACTTTATTTCCAAATGGCTTGGAACAAATGTTCACATTATCAACGGGGTGTTTCATGCGCAAGACCCAGGTCCCTAGCTCAAAGGTCAAGGTCACACTTAAAGGTTATATAGTCATGCAAGTAGTGTCTGCTGTGTAATTTTGTCGTTTCTTACTGGGTTTTAAAATGGCTTGATTCAAATATTCACCACATCAAGACAGTGTGTCATGTGCAAGAACCATGTCCCTAGCTTAAAGCTGAAGGTCACACTTAGAGGTAAAAGGTTATATAGTCATGCAAGTCAGGTCCGCTCTGTAACTTGGTTGTTTCTTACTGGATTTTAAAATGGCTTGATACAAATGTTCACCTCATCAACACGGTGTGTCATGTGCAAGAACCATGTCCCTAGCTCAAAGGTCAAAATCACACTTAGAGGCCAAAGGTTAAATAGTCATGCAAGTAGTGTCCGCTATGTAACTTTGTTGTTTCCTACTGGATTTTAAAATTGTTAGGTAAAACTGTTTACCACATCAAGACAGTGTGCTCAAAGGTCAAGGTCACACTTAGAGGTCAAACGTTATAAAGTTATGCAAGACTTTAATTTTAAATAATATTCCTGTGTCAAGGCAGAGCTGCGGGGGTATGATTCCTCACTCCTGTAATAGCTCTAGTTTTAGTTTATTTATTTAGTCAATAAATCTGCAATGCATTATTTGTGATCTAGTCATCATCATTGCCCACAAGGCACTGAAGCATTACTCACCATGCCACTGAAGTTTCAACTAGACCAGTCTCATTCAGGATAATTGCCATTGCCCAAAATCTCACTTATCTGAACACATCTTCTAAAATGTTTCCTTTTGAATTTAATTCATTGATTTTTCTGAAGGTGATAAATTATTGAAATTGCATATTACTTACCATGTGAAGTGGAAGTATTGTGGATGAAGAAGTGCCGCTAGTGTGGCCCGGGTTCCACGTTATTGGAATTTATGAGATCTTCATTTACACAGTGTCTCCAATGTTTGACAGCTCACTAATTCTGGGCTTTGAATTTGTCTACCTAGTTATTATATTTGTCTTAAAACATTTGAATTCCTTGTGCTTGGCACATGAAAAATGAGAAAGCAACGTCTGGACTGGAGGTCTTGTAGTCAATATTAGTGTAATGTAGATATCTATAATGAATGGAAAGAGGGATCTTTTTCAACCTTTTTTATATTGATGTCTTTTAAAAGACTGCAATAAATTTCACTTACGTCTGGATACGGGGAGTAGTTTAGCCAAAAGCAATAACTCAAATTATTCATTGTTTTATACGTGTTTTTTATTTTTGGAGAAAGAAGAGTTTGTGCGAGTACTTATAACATTGGTCGTGTCTCGGACTGCGGGGAACAGATGTAGAAAATGATTTCCTGTAATGATTAGTTGATGGCTACACTTTTGGTCACATTTACGAGAACATTTCTCGCATTATTATTTAAAAGCATTTGATACTTGCTGTAGTATGATTGATTTTCAATCAATTCTAAACCAGTCCTTGGGGATTCGGTGAATTGGTGTGTGATAATGGTCACTGAAGGACATTGTCAAACAAATTTATCATAGTAATCATTGTCTTCATGTGTCAGAGAATAAAGGAAGACATTATTACGTTAATATGATTAGACTCAGTGGACAGAAAGAGAAAGGACTTCGAAATATGTATGGGAAAATATAATGATGAAAATTGCAAGTTCTCCCGTGGGAGCCCCTGTAGGGTCTACCGTCACAGTCTCCGCACCTCCAACTGAGGATCAAATGTCAGAAAATGAACTTTATAATAATTTACTAATTAAGATTTTATTATGAATATATTTGTATACTATTCGAAAGTTGGGCATATAGAGTCCAATCAGGATAAATTTTCCAGTGAAGCAGCATTAGAGTCCACTATAACGGTATAAAACCAATTATAAAGGCTTATACTGTACAAACAACTATAATTTCAATACTTAACTTCGCTCTAGCTGTTTAGACAATGGTTGTGATTTTTTGCATACACATAAACTGCAACGTCACTGTCACAATATCCTAACTGGACTATATCAGTCATGCTAAACTGCTACTGTACTATACTACTCAAAACTTTGATAAGGGTCAAGATATCAATATATGTTTTCACGGTTTGGGATTAAGCCACTGTTTAGACTGTCTTGTTAACCTAACAAGGTTATAAAATTTGATGTTAGCCTGCAGGTTATAATGTTAGCAGAAGAGAACAGAACAAAACGCAAGTAAACTGAATAACCAGTTGTTACAATGTTAGCAAGTAATACTTCAACCTTATTATGGTATTTAATAATTTCCCAAAATAGCCATTTATCAACACATTGTCTGCAGACTGCGACTTCCTGCAACAATACACCAGTGCTTCAAATATAACAGCCTGTCCATGAACCCTTGGGAATAACATACATGTACTTTCATATTGGATAGCGGTAAAAATGAAGTAATGGAGTTTATATACCTGGTAGATTATAAATGCTAGATTTGTAGTGCCAAAATTTGTTGTACCCTGCAAAATGAAGCCTTACAGTTCATGAATAATTCATGAATATATATAGTTCACTAATTGTTCACGAACCAAATACACGAATTGTTCATGAATACCCAGTGAACTGAAAAACGGGCCATGGCAGTGAAGTGTTCTTGAAATTTGAGGTTCATGAACTGTTCATGAACACTTATGCCATGAACTACATTTTGCAGGGGTGTTGATGTTATTTGCGATCAACTGATGTCAGAACAGTCGTAAGTGCTTGGTCATTTTTTTCCCTGCAAGATTGGCCAATGACGTACATTTGAGGGAAGAGACAGTAACGTGTGATACAAGGATTAGTTACTGGGTAATCCAAGTTTGATTCCAAGTAAGCAGGTCATGGTTTACCTTCCTTGAACATTTTACAATGTGGATTTTTCTCCACATGTGGAGCAGTTGCTGATGCTAAACGTGTTACGGAAGGGTTAGTTGGTTCTAGTAGGTATAAAGTCCAGGAAAACTAGTTAGGTGAACTGACTAGCATATATCTCTGAGCAGCTTTAACTCCAAATAAGGAAATGGATGTATGCTGGTCACTATGATATCATTTTGTCTCTGAGAGTAACTTAAAGCTGTGTGTAATACCAAAAACATTCTACAATGAATACAAATAAAGACAGTTATATAAATTTCATCTATAAATTATTGTATCATTACGTGGCCAGCAACCCTTAGTGTTAACTTGCTGTAAAGTTTTCCTTTGAAATATTTAGGAAGCCAGTTCTTACCAATAATGACCATATTATAATGGTTTTTCATTGATTTTTATGTTTCCTCTGGTTCTTTATAGGTCACTATAAAAATCGGCCATGATGGAGTTTGATGTGAAGTTACAAGGCGTATTAGTATACTTACAAACTGTACATCTTTAATTATTTAAAACCCATATCCTCTGGAGATTCATTACACTACATTATTTGAAAAACGTAGCATAGCTTTAATCTCTGAATAGTCCCAGACAATAAAGTAAGGCTAAACAAATTGACCTCTCAATAATAAAATGTTCATAGACAAACTATAATTTTTGTTTCTTAAAAAGGGCCTTTTTAGGTTATAGCTCTGTAAATTTGCTATTTTATTTTTGTTGCAAAAAGACTATAGAATATCTGGTACAAAAGTCTTTGTTTTGAAGCAGTTGCTTAAATACAACACCAACTTCTGACAGCTGTGGCACGATTGATGTTCATGAAACTGCCAAGTTTACCTTTCATGAACTGCTTCATGAACTGGATATAAATGGACTTTGTAGTTCATACTTTTAGGTTCATAAACTTTCATCAATCAACTTGATAGTGAATGAAAGGCTCATTTTATGTTTCATGAATACATGTATTTGTTGAAGGATTCATGAACTTGTGCTAAAGTTTGTGAGTTTATGAACCTTTTTAGCAGTAGATAGAATTGATTTAAAGTTTATGAATTAAGAAGTCATTTAAATACAATTTGGATCTAGAACTTACAATAAGTTTTCCAAAAGTTTTTGAACATAGAAGTTTATGAACTAACAGTTCATAAAAATAAATGTTATGGTATTTTTTCTCCACAATTTTTTAACATTTCTTGTACATGTATTTCACGCAAACGATTTGTTTCTGTGGGCTTGAAATGCTGCAGGTTTAGTAAGTCCAAGGTGCGTTAAAATTTCTGCGTTTTTATTTCTGCGGCTATAAATTGTGAGGGGTCTTTAGTGGATCCCAGCTTTTGTTAAACATAAAATAAACACACAGTATGCACCTCTGATACCTTACTGTATCTCCCAAATGATGTCATTATATCCCATAGATGGCGTTATTATATCCCATAGATGGCGTTATTATATTCCATAGATGGCGTCATTATATCCCATAGATGGCGTTATTATATCCCATAGATGGCGTTATTATATCCCATTATCTATGGCGTTATTATATCCCATAGATGGCGTTATTATATCCCATAGATGGCGTTATTATATCCCATAATCTATGGCGTTATTATATCCCATAGATGGCGTTATTATATCCCATAGATGGCGTTATTATATCCCATAGATGGCGTTATTAAATCCCAACGATGGCGTTATTATATCCCATAGATGGCGTTATTATATCCCATAGATGGCGTTATTATATCCCATAGATGGCATTATTATATCCCATAGATGGCGTTATTATATCCCATAGATGGCGTTATTATATCCCATAATCTATGGCGTTATTATATCCCATAGATGGCGTCATTATATCCCATAGATGGCGTTATTATATCCCATAATCTATGGCGTTATTATATCCCATAGATGGCGTTATTATATCCCATAGATGGCGTTATTATATCCCATAGATGGCATTATTATATCCCATAGATGGCGTTATTATATCCCATAGATGGCATTATTATATCCCATAGATGGCGTTATTAAATCCCATAGATGGCGTTATTATATCCCATAGATGGCGTTATTATATCCCATAGATGGCGTTATTATATCCCATAGATGGCATTATTATATCCCATAGATGGCGTTATTATATCCCATAGATGGCGTTATTATATCCCATAATCTATGGCGTTATTATATCCCATAGATGGCGTTATTATATCCCATAGATGGCGTTATTATATCCCATAGATGGCGTTATTATATCCCATAGATGGCGTTATTATATCCCATAGATGGCGTTATTATGCCTCCCACATACATTTATAGTGGGGGAGACATATTGATTTTGTGCTGGTCATCTGAAAGGATTGATGTCACAAAGTTTGCCTGCCCTAGTTCTCTATTGGTCAGATTTCAATAAAACTTGACATGAATACTCGGTACCAAGCCTAGTTGTGCATATTGTCAGGAATTTTAGGTTGGATGATGTATTCCGGGGTCATGGTCCTTGTAGCAGAAGCATGTTTTTGTGTCAAAAACTCATCTAGTTGTTTTAACGAAGTTGGTTTTACAACTGAAATATGTGTATTTTTGTGTTAATTGTAGTGTAATTGTAGTGTCATATGATAACACTTGTTGTCAGTTGATACAAACTTTTATTAACCTCGTTCAGGAAATTTTATTATGCTCGCCTGAGGCTTGCTTAATAAAATTTGCAGAAGTTTATTTCAATTGATAACTCGTGACAAATTCTCTATATCATATTGATCTTATTACATTGTGAATTTGTATTTCTTTTAGTTTTATATGGAGAAATTATCTGGTGTCATAAAATGGTTGACTGTGTTACATAATATACATGTAGCTCTGTTGACAGTAATTGAAAAATTGAAACAATTCTGGACAAAGTTGCCAAATAAAACTGAGTTCATATCAGCATTGTCTGAATTTGGAAGTCCATAAATTAATTCATATGCCATAATTCAATCTAATTCGTCGTTGCTGCTGCAGAATTGGCAGTATCATTACTTTGAATTTTCATTTCAATGCCAAAAACAACAATATTACATCCCTCAGAGTATAAATAAAATTAAAGTTATTGAATAAATGGGAAATCAAATTCTTCAGAATCCAGTTGAAGAAGGCTACACATGACAGTAGGAAAATCATTATAAAATGACTTAGAAGTGGATAATTTTACTGTTTGTTCAAATATGTTTTTTAATTTTAGAAAATGCTGTCTAAAGACACGATTGTTTTCTGACTTTACCCACTAAAAAGTAACAAATACTGTCGTAACTTTGAAAGCCATGGAAACGTTAGTAAGCCACTGTTATATTTTCTCATGATTAGCTGAGGATATTGTGTGGAATTGATGAGGCTATACATTTTGTGTATATGTTAAATCTTTCTTATACTTACTTCAGGATCTTCCAGTTGATGATCTCAAACAAAGATGCCTCCAGCAGCTGCTCGTCATGTCCAAGAAAAGAATACGAAGGATACTTGCAGGTAACTATCACAATTTATTGTAATTAAACATCAAGCTGAACACAATGGTCTGTGATGATATTATGTCAGTTGATAAGACAAAGTTCCAAACTATCTGATTGGTTATTTCAGTTTGATTGACCAATGGCAAGGCTAGTTGTTTCTAAACACAGTCTTATGAATGACCAATGGCAAGACTAGTTATTTTTGAGCACATACTTATGATTGGCCAATGGCAAGACTGGTTGTTTTTAAACACAGTCTTGTTATTGACCAATTTCAAGGCTAGTTATTTATTGACCAATGGCAAGGATGTTTGTTTTTGAGCAGATGTTTATGATTGACCAATGGCAAGGCTAGTTGTTTCTGAGCACATGTTTATGATTGACCAATGGCATAGCTAGATGTTTCTGAGCACATGTTTATGATTGGCCAATGGCAAGGGTAGTTGTTTTTGAGTACATGTTTATGATTGACCAATGGCATAGCTTGTTGTTTCTGAGCACATTTTTATGATTGACCAAAGGCATAGCTTGTAGTTTCTGAGCACATGTTCATGATTGGCCAATGGCATTGCTTGTTAGTCCCTTACCAGTTTTTGATCAGAGGTGACTATAGGTTTGCCCTCCGTCCGTAAAAAAATCTGGATCCAGACATATCTGAAACAGTTTGCATGCTAGGTTTATGAAACTTGGTTTGTGGATAGGGGGCAATAAGGGGATTATGCACATCAAAAAATAGTTTAATCTGGCAAAAATTGTGGTTGTTATGGCAACAGAAAGAGTGAAAATATGCACAAATCTGGATCTGGCCATAAGTCACACAGTTTGAAAGCTAGGTTTATGAAACTTGATATGTGGATGGGGGCAATAAGGGGATTATGCACGTCTAAAGTCTAAAAATATTTTGATTCTGACAAAAATTGTGGTTGCTATGGCAACAGAAACTTTAAAAATGACTTCAAACTGGTAGGGGCTTTGTATTGCTTGCAAATCTTAATGACTTGTTGTTTATGAGCATATGGTTAAACACTGCTGATGGTCAATTGCTTGTGAAACATGTTTTCATTGGTTTATCATCTTTATACCTTTTTTTTTAAATGTTTGATCTAAAGTAAATATAAATGGACTATTTTATAGTCATGTAGTTTATATAGAAGTTCTACACTACTCGGGGAGATTGTTAAATGTTCTAGCAAATTTGACTAGATATGAATCATTAAACAGCTAATATTACTCTGGCATCACATAACATTTACTATTCATTACCATCTATTTAACAACATCATTCTAAACCTTATCTCACACTTAGTTTCACATTATCTTCAACGAGGTCAAGTCTTTATTTTAAAACTAACTATAAAAATGGATTATCATATAGGAAATCTTCAAAATGAAGGTTATATTTGTATAGATTGAAAGATTGACTAAAACTATTAACAAGATATATTACGAGCATATGAACATAGTATGTTTGATCTTGCATCCTTGTAAACATATCTCTCCTCTAACTATGTAATTAATCTGTTGCGGATTAACACTTGTACTTACATATAGTGCTAAATACTTCATGAAAAATAATATTTAAAAAAATGAGTCAAGACTAAATTTTAAGCCACACTTAATACACTCCACCTGCAGTTTAATAGTATACTGTTAAAGTTTCATTAATTTTATCACTTTTAAGTATAAGAAAATTGAACATAACATAATATTTGGATAGAAATGGTAATTAAAAGATAACCTATTTGATCTTTTAATGTATTGTGAATTTGTATTTCCTTTGAATTTGTATTTTCTTTAGTTTTTAAGGAGCGATTGTCTGAGTTCATGAAATGATAGCTGTTTCAAGCCACTGTTGAATTGTTCATGAACTGGGCTTTAATATTATTATTGACGGAAGTTTATGAACTTTTGGATAGAACTGTCCCCCCTTTTGAAGGTTATTTGTGAACTGTTCTTGAACACATCCATCTTAAATAAATTGTTCAAAGGAAAGTTGAAGATTGGTAGAGAGCAAAGAGAAGAATTGTGTATTTGATTCCTTTTTGTAACACAAGTTTTCATTGGTTGATACCTCTTAAGCAAATATATGACAACATTCACTTCTTACGCTGATTATGTTAGTAAAAAAATAACATCAATGTCTTTTCTGTAACTGGAGATTTATTTTTAGCTCACCTGAACACAAAGTGCTGGAGGTGAGCTATTGTGATCACACTATGCCTGGCATCCGTCTTGCGACGTGCGTCGTCAACAATTGGACTGTTAACACTCCAGAAGTCTCAGTTTTCACTTAATTTTTATCTAACTTGATCACAATGTTTGTCTCTATAAATGTATGTCAAGTTCATAACTGGGTCATCTGGGAGTCAAAAACTAGGTCACTAGGTCATGTCAAAGAAAAACCTTGTTAACACTGTGGAGGTCACATTTTATACCATATATAATGAAACTTTGTCTCAATGTTTATCTCTATGAAATCTAGATCTAGTTTGTAACTGGATCATCTAGGGTCAAAAACTAGGTCACTGGCCACATCCAAGAAAAACTTTGACACTCTAGAGGTCACATTTTTGACATAATTTTAATGAAACTTTGTCACAATGACTAAAAATGTATGTCTCTATGAAATCTAGGTCAAGTTTGCAACTGGTTCATCAGGGGTCAAAAACTAGGTCACCAGGTCACATTGTCACATTTTTTACTAATCTTTATGAAACTGTGTCACAATGTGTGTAACTGTAAAATACAGCCAAAGTTCGAAATAAGGTCATCTTTGTCAAAAACTAGGTCACCATGTCACATCAAAGAAAAACCTTGTTTATACTCTAGAGGTCACATTTTTTACCTCAACTTTATTTAGCCTGACCACAAAGTGTGTCACTGTAAAATCTAAATCAAATATTAAGGTCATAATATAACAAATACTGATTCTGTCTAAACTGCTAAACTGCTAAGTCATCAGGCTAGCGCTATAAGGCCCCTCTTGTTTTGAATTATTTTGTCTTATTAACAATATTACATTTTAGAATGAAGTCATGTAGGTGCTATGTCATCAATCTTCTTCAAATGTCTGCAATGAATCTATTAGAACTCAGTTTAAATGGGGAATAATAATTTGTCTGAAATATCAGCAGATTTTTTACAAAATAAACATTTTCTTTTAGTAAGTTTCTTATAATTCAGGTGTGACTGGTATTTCTGATCAAAAGTTTTTTGTTTCTATAGCAGTGATTTGGACAGCTGGGTTGTCGTCTGCTATTAAAAGGAAAAAAAAGGAAATGATATTTGTAATAGGAATGAATTATGGAATAAAGATGGATATAGAATCTTATAACTGAAGTCCTGACATTTTAATTTTTTTAAAATCTGTTTTTTAAGCACAAATAATTTACATTCGCAGACGACAGCTCAGGTATCCGATATTGCCTTTTGAAAATCTAGTTTACTTTTATCTTTTTTTTTAATTTTAAGCTATAGAATTTGTCTGTGAAATACTCAGGGTGATTTGTACATTCGATTGAAAGTTGATAAGATATTTCTATAAGGTATCATTTAACTAAAAGTTAGTAAGATATTTCTATAAGGTATCATTTAACTAAAAGTTAGTAAGATATTTCTATAAGGTATCATTTAACTAAAAGCTGGTAAGATATTTCTATAAGGTAGCATTTAACTACATTTCATTTGGCATTTAATATTATAATGTTATATATTGCACCAGGTTTGCTGTGACTTGTATTACACTGACTTGAATTCAATGGTTCAGATTTATTATACAGTACATATTTCATTTTTTGTGTGATTAGTAACACAATCAACATGTACAAACTTGAATTTGTAACAACATCTCTTTGACTTTTTAGACTAAATTCACTTAAGTTCGATCATATTTCGTCAGTGCACATAATTGAACCTTTTTTTTACTAAAAACCTGTACCCATTATTATAAGGCTTACCCCTTTACTCCATACGTCAGGTGCATTAATTCTTGCCCCTATCGCATGTCCATCACAAATTATATTCCTGTAATCAGTATAAAGGGGAGACAATCTGGGACCAGGATTACAACCAACACTTACACTCAGCACTCTGCACTCAAATCTTGAAATTCACTCTTTTGAGGTTTATACGGACCTTTTATTGAGAGTAAGAAGTTGTTCATAATGATTTTAAATAGGTACTAAATATTATTTTTGGCTTACTTCATAGTGCATTTAAGAGTATTTGTAAGCTATAATTGTAATTTCTCAGTCTGAGTGCTGAGTGTGGCACTCAGATTCAATAATTACATATATACCTCATAAGTAGTATACAATGGCAAAAAATGTATCAAATGTTATTTTCAATACACTTATACCAATTCTATATATTTTCCTCATCTTGATTTGCAATCTAGGAAAAGTAAGGGCTCATTATATTACATTTTCAATATTTGAGTGTTAAGTGCTGAGTGTAAGTATTGGTTGGGATTTCGAGCCCTGATTATGGCAATAGACTAAACAAGACACCTTATGGTAAGCAAGGGAGACCATTCTTGATAATTGTTCACAAAAAGCTGCACATAAGATGTGTACACATACTAGCACATCTCTTATCTGTACGAGTATATCAGCGTAAAGGGTTTATAACTTCAGCTGTGTCAGATGTACCATTGTAATAATAATTGTCACTATGTTGTTACATGTTCTAGTGTGACCACAGTGAACTTAACATATTTTATTTTGCCTAACTAACCTTAAATTAAAACTTCATTATAATGCTAGGTGATGATCCCTCCACCATATCTTCCTCAGGCACTGAAGATGATACATCAGAAGAAGAGCTGCAAGGTAGGTAACACATATTGATAAAGGGAGGTAAATTTTGAGAGTTGCAAGGTAGGTAACCTCATGCTCTTGTCTAAGGGAGGTAATCTTGGAGTCATTTATAGTGAGTTGCAATGTAGGTTACTCATGTATCACCTCTTGTCAAAGGGAGGTAATTTTGGAGTCCTTTATAGAGTTCTAAGGAAGATAACTCATGTATCACCTCTTTTCAAAAGGGAGGTAATTTTGCAGTCATATAAAAAACTACACTGTTGCATTGTTCTGACACTGGGCTTGTCTGAATCTTGGAAATTTTCTTACACTCGGAGCTATACCTTACACTCAGAGCTATATCTTACACTCAGAGCTATACCTTACACTCAGAGCTATATCTTACACTCAGAGCTATACCTTACACTCAGAGCTATATCTTACACTCAGAGCTATACCTTATACTCAGAGCTATATCTTACACTCAGAGCTATACCTTACACTCAGAGCTATATCTTACACTCAGAGCTATACCTTACACTCAGAGCTATATCTTACACTCAGAGCTATACCTTACACTCAGAGCTATATCTTACACTCAGAGCTATACCCATACTATTTTAACTATATTTGGTACATGCTGTGGTGAAGAATTGGACCAACTGATACCCTCGCACTCATGAGGCTTTCACTCAAACCCAAAACTGCAATAAACCAGTCACAGGGGGCAAATACTGCCAGTTATTAGAACAGCCGCTAGTGGTTTAGCACATGTTTTTTGCTGGAGACCTCAGTTCAGAGCTGTCATAACCTTTTCGTTATTGATAACAGAATTATTACTATTATTGCATTCAATAAGATACATATCTAGCCAGTAAAATAATAACAAATTATTTATGAGACAAGCGTAGGTTTCAAACGTTGTACAATGTATGTGAATTTAATGTTCAGTGGCCCAACTGATATTCCAATATACTCCATATATCAAGAACTGAAAAGGAAATATCAAAAAAAGTGGTACATTTGTTTCTATCTCAGATAAAACTTGTAATTGAAAAATAATGAAAACACACAGAAACTTGGGTTCCTTCTGAAATTTGCCTAATTGTCAATATTTTGGTTAACACAATTGCCAATTCTCTGTGGTAATTGTCTTTTAACGAGTCCGTTCAAAACAATAAAGAATATTAATGTACAGTAGGGTCCCTTGGTATGTTTAAAGTCTGGATTAAATTGGACTGGTTTCGATTCTGTTTGATATGTTGTTGACCGTCGAGAAATTTGTGCCTTATTAAGTTTGGCATCCAAACACGCTAGATGATTTTGTAAATTTGCAAAAGAGAAATTAATTTTAGTACAATGCCTTTCTTTTTCACAGAGAATAACTCGATGCCAAAAAGTGAATTAAATTTTCATGACACAGATCAGACGATCTACTGAAATAGGCATTTGGGAACTATCTATTACATGATGGTTGGTATTTGTCTGATTGGCTCTCAATATGAGTATATTGAAGATGGTTTTCAAAAATGGCTTGAATTTCTGTTGCCTACAACATAATGAATAAGAAACATTGAATTTGTAGGCAACATAGATAAGTCTGGTTACAATACATAGTGTATCTATTGTATAGATTTTTGGCATTTATAATAGATTGGCTTTTTGCTGATATTTTCACTGATGACATGGGTGAATATATATTACTTAATATACTTTGCATATTACGAAATATACTCGTCTGCATCTGCTTATTTCTTAGAGGAATTTGAACTTTTATAGAAAGAAAATGTATGTCAACATTATTGGGGCTGTTATAACCAATGGCAGGTGCTTACAAAGAATATCAGCAGTTTATAAGGGCTGTTGTTAATAGTTTTGGACAGTTGTTAATAGTTTAGGACAGCTGTTAATAGTTTAGGACAGTTGTTAATAGTTAAGGACTGTTGTCAACAGTTCAAGCCTTTGTTAGTAGTTTTGGGTTTTGTCAGCAGTTTAAGGCTGTTGTCAGCAGTTTGAGCCTAAATGTCAGCAGTTTAGAGCTGTTGTCAGCAGTTTATATATAGGGCTGTCAATGTCAGCAGTTAAGGGTTGTTTCATCCTTTGTCAGAAATTAAGGGGTGTTGTTAGCAGTTAAAACCTTTGTCAACAGTTTATATATAGGGCTGTTGCCAGCAGTTTAGAGCTGTTGTCAGCAGTTTATATATATGGCTGTAAAAATTTGTCAGCAGTTTAGTGCTTTTGAACAGCTTGTCAGTCTAGGATCTTCAAATTATAGGGGGATTGGTCACCATTTGTGGATGACCCCTATTGTTAGCTCATCTGATTTTTGAAAAAAAGATGAGTTATTGTCATCACTTGATCGGCGTCGGCGTTGGCGTTGCTTGGATAAGTTTTGTGTTTAGGTAAACTTTATTCATTATCTATCCATAACTCTGATCTGCATTTTGTAAGAATTATTGCCCCTTTTTGGACTTAGAAAATAAAATGCCTTGGTTAAGTTTTGCATTAAGGTCCACTTTTCTCCTAAACTATCAGAGTTATTGCTTTGAAACTTTCAACTCTCGTTCACCACCAATACCTGGACATATAAAACAAGACTCATAACTCTGATCTGCATTTTGGGTGAGTTATTGCCCCTTTTTGGACTTATAAAATTCCTTGGTTAAGTTTTGTGTTTAGGTCCACTTCTCTCATACACTATGTGGGCTATGGCTTTGAAACTTTCAACACTTGTTCACCATCAATACCTGACCATGTCAAACAAGAACCATAGCTCTAATCTGCATTTTGCATGAGTTATTGCCCCTTTTTGGACTCAGAAAATTCCTTGGTTAAGTTTTGTGTTTAGGTCCACTTCTCTCATACACTATGTGGGCTATGGCTTTGAAACTTTCAACACTTGTTCACCATCAATACCTGACCATGTCAAACAAGAACCATAGCTCTAATCTGCATTTTGCATGAGTTATTGCCCCTTTTTGGACTCAGAAAATTCCTTGGTTAAGTTTTGTGTTTAGGTCCACTTCTCTCATACACTATGTGGGCTATGGCTTTGAAACTTTCAACACTTGTTCACCATCAATACCTGACCATGTCAAACAAGAACCACAACTCTAATCTGCATTTTGCATGAGTTATTGCCCCTTTTTGGACTCAGAAAATTCCTTGGTTAAGTTTTGTGTTTAGGTCCATTTTTCTCATACATTATGTGGGCTATTGCTTTGAAACTTTCAACACTTGTTCACCATCAATACCTGACCATGCCAAGCAAGAACCATAACTCTGATCTGCATTTTGTGTGAGTTGTTGCCCCTTTTGGACTCCGTTAATTCCTTGGATAAGTTTTGTGTTTAGGTCCACTTTTCTCATACACTATGTGTGCTATTGCTTTGAAACTTTCAACACTTATTCACCATCAATACCTGACCATGTCAAGCATGACCCATAACTCTGATCAGCATTTTGCAAGAGTTATTGCCCCTTTTTGGACTCAGAAAATTCCTTGGTTAAGTTTTGTGTTTAGGTCCACTTTTCTCATACACTATGTGAGCTATTGCTATATAAGAACCATAACTCTGATCTGCACATTGCATAAGTTATTGCCCCTTTTTGGACTCAGAAAATTCCTTGGTTAAGTTTTGTGTTTAGGTCCATTTTTCTCATACATTATGTGGGCTATTGCTTTGAAACTTTCAACACTTGTTCACCATCAATACCTGACCATGCCAAGCAAGAACCATAACTCTGATCTGCATTTTGTGTGAGTTGTTGCCCCTTTTGGACTCCGTTAATTCCTTGGTTAAGTTTTGTGTTTAGGTCCACTTTTCTCATACACTATGTGTGCTATTGCTTTGAAACTTTCAACACTTATTCACCATCAATACCTGACCATGTCAAGCATGACCCATAACTCTGATCAGCATTTTGCAAGAGTTATTGCCCCTTTTTTCACAATCAATGTCTCACTTTTTTAAGCAAGACTCATAACACTGCTCTACTTTATGCAAGGGAAATGGGCCTTTTTTACAGTGACAATGATCAGATGAGCATCTGCACCCGCAAGGCGGTGCTCTTGTTTTTTATTGTGGTCAGTAAAGACTAAAGGTCAAGGTGCCTTTGTCCTTGAGCATTTATGACTATAGGTGTATTTCCAGGTTATGCATGTTTATGTACTTTAACCATAGAGTTTATACAGTTAATCCCCTACCCAAGTTGGAAATTTACCTATAGTTTTTGACATGTTTATATACAGACATGTTTTACAAAGTGTTTGTTGTATTTGATATTTGAGTGCTGAGTTGTGTTGTATATCACATGTACCTCTAATCACTAACAGCAGCCCTGCGTTCAGGGAAAAATAACGTGACGCACATATCATACCTGGTACGTACCAGGTACAAAACGTTTCGTACCGTTTGCGTACCAGGTACGAAACGTTTCGTACCAGGTGCGTCACGTGATTTTTCCTTGAACGCAGGGCTGGTAGGTTGAAATCATCACGTGCGCAGCATATTAACACATGGTGACATTGTATCTTCTGTATATGACAGTTATACCTATTGTTGGAGTTTATTTATTCAGTTTGATCTATATTTGGTGTTGTTTGTAGCAACTTGTGTCTTATGACTTCATTTCTTTCATACCGTACCTTAATTAATTAAAATCCCCCCCTCATCGGGAGTGTTGAATACTATGTCTTAATAAATTGATGCACGAGATTGCGTTGGGATTGTTTCAGGTAGGGTTGTCTTTATCACTGTTTGAATGTTCCGCACTAATGTTTATAACAAGTTAAAGTTTTAGACTCATCACTGGCTAAGAATAAGAAGGTAGTAAATAAAATACTAAATCGATATTTTGATAAACCAAGAAAAACTGTCTGAAATCAATCATGAGTCAGAAGTCTATATTTGCTGTTGTCTGTGCATCCCTATTCAAATAGATTGAAATGTTATGAAAGTTTTCTTGAAAGAATGATAAATATTAGTAATGGATGTTACAAGAAGAGACACAATTGTTAACCATGCCATCATTTCAGACTGTGTGTATACGATTTCACAATTGTTTATTTTATCTATTAAACCTACAGAATAATTGGTTTCGAGTGATTGACTGTATTATTGCTATGAGAAATGTGAAAGAAATACGCAGGCTGCTTCAACTTCTCTAATAAAAATTAGAAAACCGCCCAGCGTGTGTCGCTCAATCTGAAAGCGAATACACAAACCGCTAAATGACTTAAAAAGACAAAATTGTCAACCCATGTTTCGCCAAATTGTTTTCACAATAATATGGTGTTTTGTTTCATTCAATTTGTAGCGAAGTTGGTTAGATTTCAAATTAAGTCTGACAGGCTTTGAAATACAGTAAATTAAGAAGTTTTATACGGAAAACGATTGGCCATTGACAATGATGGCTTTGTGAACCAATCAAACTTTAAACTGCTCCATCATTTTATACTGCTGGATAAAAGTATGCCAATACAGTGGGTAACATTTGTTTAATACTGTCATTACTAGTATACTGACTTTGGAAAAGAGACATTTGTAAATTTCTTAAAGGTGTAACCTCTCTATAGCAATAACCTCTATTTAACAGCATACTATCAACACTATCAATTTAACCTCTAAAGAGCAATATCATCAATACAACAGTCATTCAGCTGAGTCTTTCAAAGAACATTGTTATAGAGAAATTGCACCATATGCTAAACTTTAGGTACACTTACGTAAAGTAAGCTGAAATATTGGCCCATATCATTCCAATATGATTTCTTTCTAAATGGCGGCTGGAAAGATTTTGTCTATTTCGGTGTTTACATCTATTGTTTTCTTCTAAGCCCATTTTCACTCCTTGTCTTATTTTACTGTATCTCTGTCTAATGTGACCACCTATCTTATGTGACCACCTATCTTATGTGACTGTATCTCTGTCTTATTTGACCACCTATCTTATGTGACTGTATCTCTGTCTTATTTGACCACCTATCTTATGTGACTGTATCTCTGTCTTACGTGACCACCTATCTCATGTGATCACCTATCTTATGTGACTATCTCTGTCTTATGTGACCACCTATCTTATGTGACTGTCCCTGTCTTATGTGACTACCTATCTTATGTGACTATCTCTGTCTTATGTGACCACCTATCTTATGTGACTGTCCCTGTCTTATGTGACCACCTATCTTATGTGACTATCCCTGTCTTATGTGACCACCTATCTTATGTGACTGTATCCCTGTCTTATGTGACCACCTATCTTATGTGACCACCTACTATATGGTGAGCACCTGTTTGATGCATCCACTGTCAGGTCTACCCAACATTTCCCTAGTGTTTAGCCTCTGCCTTGTCTTTTGTCTGATCGTTGATTCAAATAATGTCATTATGGTACAGCATAGTAAGGTTTGACGGTGCTGTATATGTAGTTAAACTTATTGTATGTAAATAAATACACTCATAATTAGATATCTATGTATCTATAAAAGCACGCATATAACACTGCATGTAAAATATTTATCTGATTCTCACAAAAGTTGTCATCCTTAAATTTTGTTGTGAAGTGTATAATGGAAAACAAGAAGTGAAAATCTGTCATGTTACGAATCAATCTTGAAAGGCAGCTTTTATAAGAAACTGTTAATTTCTGTCTCAGAAGCAATTTAAATCTCAAATATTTTGACTTAAATCTGCCTCAATATTGATGTTAAACAATATTGCCTGTGATATGTTGATGGGGAAAGGCGTTTGAATTGTAGAACGCTTCGTTTGTTTGTCATTATTTATTTGTGTAGATGACATTGAACAAGGGGATATGGAATTTAAACTGTTAATGTTGCAGTACGAATCTTGTTTCTTTAAATGTATAAAGAAATGGTTCCCTATTAAAGCAATAAAATTGCAGCTTTTAGGAAATGCAGCTCTGAGTTAAACTGTCGAAGAATCGCTGAACGTGATTGCTTGACATGCAACTGTTGGATTTCTCAAATGGACAAAAAAGCCTTCTATTATGATAATTTGCAAATACAAGTTGAAGTGTAGAAAATTTGTAAGTGATATTTAATGTTATACTTGTCGAATAAAGGGGTAATTTGTGATGTAAGGAATTGTAAGGAGAGATGGAAGGCTGTACAAAATACACGAAATAAGTGTGTTTATCAGTTTCCAGGCTGTTATGTGTCACTTCAAATTGGCCGAAAATTCTCAAACTTTCACATTGAATTCCATGCGTAACAACTGTACCTATTCGGAAATTGAATTGTGAAAATCTTTTAAAAAGTCCTGGCCATATAATGCATACCAACTTAATTTCTCCTATACCAAATTTAATGAACTGTAGTGTTGGAAGCTACCTCAAATTGTCTGTAATTCTATTAATTCAACTTTACTATTAAGATTTACTCACCAAGCAGTTTCTAATCGTTATCAAGGGGGCAAAAGGATGTAAGTATTTTTGAGGTTTGACAGTAACTTATATACTGTTAATTACTTTATATTTGCATAATTTCGGTTAAGTCCTTGCGCACCTCCCCCCTCAGTATTATGGTATTTTCTTGAATTGTTAAAAACGTCATTATATAATTAATTATCTGTAATTTGCCAATGTCGTCCAGTATTGTAGTGTTCAATGTTTTTGAAGATATCATCTCTAGTAATTACTTATATATGTGTGGGGGTCATTATATATACAAAATATAAGAAAGAATTTAATGGTCAGTTAAATAAGTTGACCAACAGAATGACCATTATTTGACAGCTATATCCATCAAACAGTGTAGCTGTGACAGGATTATACCGCTGTTTATTGTGAGGTCATTCTCATTCACATTTTTTGTGAGTTAAAAATAATGAAATGCACTGTAGGCCTGTCAGTCATACTGTTGACAATACTACTGATGTTTTGTCATAGTTTTGCATAAATTTGTCAATAACATACACCTGTTAGATTTCTCTGTCATAAATAAAAATCACAATTGCTGTTAACTAATGGTGCAAATAGTTATTCTATGTAAAACATGTTACGATGGTAAATGACGATTACAAATTAAGAATAATGTTCCCAGGAAATTGTGATGTTGAGGATGCAAACTTTATTTAGATGGGTCAACTTTTACAAATTTGGATTGACAAATTATTAAGGGACACACATATGTGGTCTTATTATACAAAAAGTATCACTGATAATTGAGGACTCCTGTTTAATTAACCTGCAGATTATACCAAATTTCCCCACCTTTCTCATATCATAGTTTTATACTAATTTATTTTAGGTTTCTAAGTTATATTTATCACTCTCCACGCATCCTTCCTGATGTTATCCATTGCCAAGAGTGTATGTGAGAAGCCAGATTCCCATTAATGCTGGTATCATTTTATTTCGCCTTTGGTTACTGTATGATGATGACGCAGCCTGGGATGGAACTCGGGACCTCCCACACTAGATGCAGACGCTCTACCACTAGACGGCCTGAGATGGAGCTTGGGACCTCCCACACTAGAAGCAGATGCTCTACCACTAGGTGGCCTGGGCTTGAACTTGGGACCTCCCACACTAGAAGCAGATGCTCTACCACTAGATGGCCTGGGCTTGAACTCGGGACCTCCCACTCTAGAAGCAGACGCTCTACCACTAGACGGCCTTGGCTTGAACTTGGGACCTCCCACACTAGAAGCAGACGCTCTACCACTAGGCGGCCTGGGATGGAACTCGGGACCTCCCTCACTAGAAGCAGACACTCTTTCACTAGTCGGTCTTGGATGGAACTTGGGACCTCCCACACTAGAAGCAGACGCTCTACCACTAGGCGGCCTGGGATGGAACTCGGGACCTCCCTCACTAGAAGCAGACACTCTTTCACTAGTCGGCCTGGGCTTGAACTTGGGACCTCCCACACTAGAAGCAGACGCTCTACCACTAGGCGGCCTCGGATGGAACTCGGGACCTCCCTCACTAGAAGCAGACGCTCTACCACTAGGCGGCCTGGGATGGAACTCGGGACCTCCCTCACTAGAAGCAGACGCTCTACCACTAGGCGGCCTGGGATGGAACTTTGGACCTCCCACACTAGAAGCAGACGCTCTTTCACTACGCTAACGAGCTGTTCTGATATCTTTAGTGCACTATAATGTTGTATAACCTTCACATTTACTTGAGATGTCAGTAAAGTGCATTTAGTTACCATTGGCTCCATAGACTCAATTTATGCCCCTTGATCAATCCAATGTCCATATCACCCATTGCTTTCCTATTCAAGGTATGGAGGGGAGACCATCCAATTACAGAAATGCATTTGATCAAGGGAGATCATTTTTAATATTTATCCCAAATAGCTGTTGACATGATTCTGAGAAAGGCCTGTTTAGATGTTATAATCCAGTTAGGATCTGGTGACAGTGAAGTAGCTATTTATGTGTACACAGAAGATTACAACCATTGTCTGAATGGGTAGTGCAAATATAGTTTGTTAGTTTAGCATTGAAATTATGGCTGTCTGTTTAAGCCTTTATAATTGGTTTTACACCGTAATAGTGGACACGACCGCTGCGTCACTGTATTCTTACCCTGACTGGACTATACATGCAAAGTGAAACACATGATATATTAAAAAGGCTATCATGCATATTACCAGAACTTTTCTCATTTGACTTTACAAGCATATATACAATATAAGAAAGACAAGCATATATATACAAGATAAGCTTTCTAATATCTCAGATGATCCACAATTTGAATGAACTCCTTCTGTTCTAGTGTTGACTGCTTCGGTACAGGTACCAGACTCAAATCTCGTCCAAGAAAGATTTCACTGTCTAGATGTTGACCTCACACTGATATTGTGTGGTCAGTATTTCATAATACAAATCATATTATAACAGGCTTGTTAGAATATTCTCACATCAATTTAAACCAGGAATCAATCAGTTTACCTTATGTAACCAACTGACCTATTAACATTTATTTAGGTGTTACTATTCATTATATAACAGCTGATAAGCGTGATCTGTTCCAAGTAAAATTGACACTAAATTTAATATTTTGAGACATTGAATTCCATATACTATAGAGATATCAACTATCATGTGCTTAAGTGTAATGTTTCCTAACAGAGTTCAGACCATCAGTGATATGTACTAATATCAATAGTGTTACAGAGTAAAAGGTTGGGGTCAAATTGTGTTAATTCTGGTAAAAGGTCAGTGTTGTATAATATAAGTGTTTAATGTTATAGTATGCTGTATTGGGGTACATGTGTGCATGTTTGAATCACGTGTGTCCACTGAGTGCTATGAGAGTCAGGTTCAAGTTGTTACTATAGTAAGTTCTCCTATGTACAATATCGAGGCATGTCTACAATCGTTATGTCTGCCATATATTGGGCGTCCCTGTATACCGTCATTAACTCTTGTCATGGAAACCTATGATCATGTTGTTCTATGTACTATTTAGTTCTTACACAAAGGTAGCCGCTAGGTAGCTGATAGGTAGCGCCTACCTTGTTTGATAGCAAGAACAGGTAGCCAGAAGGTAGCAGAAAACAGCAGCCTTCTGCTAGGTAACTACTACTAGTAGATTTACTGCTACTTGTAGCAAGATATGGCATCAAAACTACCAGTATCTGATTTGAGAATGGTAACACCTGTAGTAGCATACTTGTAGCAGGATGGTAGCGAAAACACCATCAGATCTCAGCAATTGTAGAGGCTATCGCTACTAGTAACAGGCTCGCTACTTAGTAGCGTGTAGGAAGTGGCAAATTAAAACAACAGTAAATAACATAAGAAAAATGGCTGCAATTCCAAGCATGCTTTTGCAAATTAAGATTATAAACTGAAATGATTTATTCAAGACTAAATAGGCAATTATATTAACAGACAAGTTACAATAAAGTAACTAGTAAGTGTGGATATTTTTTTTTTTAGTGCACCTGTCACAAAGTGACAGAGTGAGCTTTTGTGATCACTCTCCGTCCGTTGTCCATCCATCCGTTAACAATTTGCTTGTGTAGACACTAGAGGTCACATTTTTGGCCTAATCTTTATGAAACTTGGTCACAATATTCATCTTAACATAATCTAGGTCAAGCTTAATATTGGGTCATCCAGGTCAAAAACTAGGTCACAAGGTCAAATCATAGAAAAACCTTGTGTAGTCACCATAGGTCACAATTTTGACCTAAACTTTATGAAACTTGGTCACAATGATCATATCAACAAAATCTAGATCAAGTAGGATATTGGGTCATCCAGGGTCAAAAACTTGGTCACAAGGTCAAATCATAGAAAAACCTTGTATAGTCACTAGAGGTCATAATTTTAGTCTAATCCTTCTGAAACTTGGTCAGAGTGATCATCGCAACAAAATCTAGGTCTAGTGCGTTTTGCGTCATATGGGGACAAGAACTAGGTCATAGGTAAAATCACAGGGCTTGCACGCACTGCTTCAAAAACAGGTGAGCGACCTATGGCCCATTTGGCCCTCTTGTTAGCACAGCACAGTCAATCTTTTTCTTGAGAGGATAAGAGATGTCAGACAGGAGACCTTACCCACAGAACATAAAGTAGGTGAAGAAAGCCCTCATGTTAGATAGTCAGTCAGTCAAACAATGCGGGGTCAAAGACCCCTGTCTACAGTTGTAGCCCCTATGTATGGTCATAGACCCCTGTCTACATTTGTAATCCCAGTGTATGGTCATTATAAGACCGCTGTCTACATTTGTAGCCCCTGTGTATGGTTATTGACCACTGTGTGAAATGTAGCCCCTGTGTACTCAAAGACCATTTAGTTATTAAAGACTGTTTTACTTGCACATCCAGTATAAATAAATACCTCCTTGGTTTTTTTTCAATATAAATGACGCACATATCCTCCCTAAGTATGGTACACATCTCCCTTTATACTCATGCATCACTATTAATTTTGACAAGTGGTCACTGAGAAATGAACATTACAAATATAAAACTCGCAAAAATATCCAATCTACTGACCATTATTATTCATACTGAATTTATTTCCTAATAATGGAGTTCACAAGAAATGGTCAAATTTGACAGTATGGACATGAAACATCCATTTTACATTGGTTAGGTGATAGATGTCAGAACGAAGGCAGTAAAACTACATACTGATTTATATGCTTATCGTTTCCATGAAATCTTATAATTATTCTGTTGTTAAGCATTTCGGGCTTCAATTGTTAACATTATGCTTCAATTTCTTGTATAAAATAGTTACACTATAAAAACTTGGTGTAAAATCTGTTGTATTTGATTGCAGGGTTGTCTAGAAATTGTTCGTCAACTTGTACACTTTCCGTGACCAATTTTCATAACCCGATATGCACTAAGTTGTATTTTGTAGTTATTATTTGGCTCCAATCTGCTTGTTAGATGTTCGAAATATTTCAACAGACTTGATGTAACATGGTTATTTGTACTACAATGCCATCTAGACAGTTTTAATGGATTTCTTGTAAAAGATTTGTGTAATTTCATATTTCACAAAACTTCATAAAACAATAAATTACAGGTTTCCTGTTTTTCTAAGTGATCATGAAAGATAGAGATGTTGTTAATATTAGGCCGCTATTCTGAGAGATACTGACTCTTACATTATTTGTACATCTATAGTATGTCTGGTATTTTATTTGTATAAGAATCATCTGCTTAAGTTTATGAATTTTTGCAAATGAAGTATAGGACTGAGCCTATATATCTACATTTCCTTGGTTAGACAGGTTTTCTTCCACATATTTAGGATTTAACCTACTTTTGAGCCAATCGCAACACAAATATATACTGTGTAAATACCGCACTTAGTTTTTAGAAAATTACTCTTCATAGACATGATGTTATGTGTGTAAGCGCCATATTATATCAGCCAATCAAAATAGCAAGAGCTTATTAGAAGATAGTAAGTACTCATTTAGTAAATTCTTATAATACCCCCAGATACGAAGTATATGGTCGCCATATCTGAGTCATGCTTAAGGTTGGTCTGCTGGTTGGTGGTTGGTTGGTCTGCTGGTTGGTGGTTGGTTGGTCTGCTGGTTGGTGGTTGGTTGGTCTGCTGGTTGGTGGTTGGTTGGTCTGCTGGTTGGTGGTTGGTTGGTCTGCTGGTTGGTGGTTGGTTGGTCTGCTGGTTGGATGTTCTGTGCAAAATTTGTCTGCGCTATTTCTCTGTAACCATTGGTTGTCTTACAATGTAAATTTGTTTGACTTAAATGAGTACCAAGTCTACTTGTGCATATCGTCAGCACAAGTTGGTCAGATCAATTTTAAGGGAGTTATGGCCTTTTGTTATATTACTCTTATAAATTTTGTCTGTGCTATTTCTCTGTTACCAACGGTCGAATTTCAAAGAAACTTTGCATGAATTATCAATACCTGGTCTAGTTGTGCATATCGTCGGTACATATTGGTCAGATCAATTTTAAGGTAGTTATTGCCCTTTGTTTTTATAGCTCACAAAGTGACAAGAGTGAGCTTTTGTGATCACTCTTCGTCCGTCATCCGTCCACAATTTACTTGCATAGATACTAGAGGTCACAGTTTTGGCCTAATCATTATAAAACTTGGTTGCAATGATCATATCAACAAAATCTAGGTCAAGTTTGATATTGGGGTCATTTGGGGTCAAAAACTAGGTCACAGGGTCAAATCATAAAAAAGCCTTGCGTAGCCACTAGAGGTCACAATTTTATCTAATCTTTATGAAACTTAGTCATAATGATCATCTCAACAAAATCTAGGTCAAGTTCGATATTGAGACATTTGGGGTCAAAAACTAGGTCACGGTCAAATTGTAGACAAAACTTGGCTTAAACTTCAATATGCCATTTGGTCTATGTGATGTAACTTGCAATGTCGCTTTATAAGACAATATGACAACCTTGTACATGCAATAGAGGCTACCATCAAGGGGTCTGTCTGCATGAACTACTAGGACAGGTGAGTGACCTATGGCCCTTTGGGCCCTCTTGTTTATCAAAATCCATGAAATTTAATAACCACAAAATATTTGATTTTACAGTATAATGCAAAACCAAAACTTGCAATTAGCTCAATGAATATATCAAAGAATGATATATGTAATCATGCAAGCAATTAACACTGTATGTGTTTATAATCTGGTTACACAGTGTGTTGCTGTATGTTGCTACTAAATGTATTATAATGGTACAGACAGGCTCTCAATAATATTCCGACTATATCAATTGATTGACCAACTTGTAGTTGATACGGGTTTCCACTCATAGGTTCTTGGTTTAGAAGGGTTTCAAAATTATCTGAGGGTGCCTTATATAGAGAGAAGGTAGTTGAGTAGGGCTGACAGGCCTAGACACTAACTATTTTGGCCACTGGTCCGACAGGGCAAAAGCGCCAAATTTGTAAATAGGACAGTTACTGGTCCTCAAGAATTTTCACTGGTCCTTCTGGATTTCCACTGGTCTCGGACCAGCGGACCAGTGTAAGTGTCGAGCCCTGGCTGAGTACCGGTCCACGTATTGAATCGAAGACCGGTATTCAGGGTTAGGTCGATATATCGTATCGAACGTTCACGAAACGAACAAATATAGATCAAATCAAAATTAAATAAAAAAGCGGGCTTTGCTTGATATTTTTGTTGTTTTTTATTGCCGACTTCATCTCATTTTTCAAGGTAAGGGGCATCATAATCTTGTTTCCATTATTGCAAGTCAATGTATCGTTTACAAGCCACCATTACCCGACCTACTCGTATTCTATAAGCCCAACATATAGCCCCACCAATTATTTGCCTAGAAAAATGTTAATTTGATAAATAAGTCTAATATCCAACAGATATGAAATAAAAACATTTCATAGGTATAAAATGTCAAACGATATATCAGATATCAATCATTCTGTATTGATACAAATATCGTATCGATCATTTTGATCGATACTCAGCCCTATAGTTGAGTGGCCATGTTTAGCCTCAGTGTTTATCATCATGTGTCACAGAAATTGGTACCCGTGTTTGCTGTGACAACTTTAGAAAAACTTGGTACCAGCTTTCATAACATCATATCCATTGCTGCTAAACATGGCCTTTTCTTAATATTTGGTACTTTAACATGCAAGGACTTGGCAAATACTGAAACCTAGTGCCTATGTAACTACCATGCCTAGTTGTATGTTTGCACCATGCCTAGTTGTATGCTTGCACCATGCCTAGTTGTATGTTTGCACCATGCCTAGTTGTATGTTTCCACTATGCCTAGTTGTATGTTTCCACCATGCCTAGTTGTATGTTTCCACCATGCCTAGTTGTATGTTTCCACCATGCCTAGTTGTATGTTTCCACCATGCCTAGTTGTATGTTTCCACTATGCCTAGTTGTATGTTTCCACCATGCCTAGTTGTATGTTTCCACCATGCCTAGTTGTATGTTTCCACTATGCCTAGTTGTATATTTCCACCATGCCTAGTTGTATGTTTCCACCATGCCTAGTTGTATGTTTCCACCATGCCTAGTTGTATGTTTCCACCATGCCTAGTTGTATATTTCCACCATGCCTAGTTGTATGTTTCCTCTATGCCTAGTTGTATGTTTCCACCATGCCTAGTTGTATGTTTCCACCATGCCTAGTTGTATGTTTCCACCATGCCTAGTTGTATGTTTCCACTATGCCTAGTTGTATGTTTCCTCTATGCCTATATATAGTTGTATGTTTCCACCATGCCTAGTTGTATGTTTCCACCATGCCTAGTTGTATGTTTCCACTATGCCTAGTTGTATGTATCCTCTATGCCTATATATAGTTGTATGTTTCCACCATGCCTAGTTGTATGTTTCCACCATGCCTAGTTGTATGTTTCCACCATGCCTAGTTGTATGTTTCCACCATGCCTAGTTGTATGTTTCCACCATGCCTAGTTGTATGTTTCCACCATGCCTAGTTGTATGTTTCCACCATGCCTAGTTGTATGTTTCCACCATGCCTAGTTGTATGTTTCCACCATGCCTAGTTGTATGTTACCACCATGCCTAGTTATATGTTTCCACCATGCCTACTAGTTATATGTTTCCACCATGCCTAGTTATATGTTTGAATGTTGTGCACCCAATTCTCAGTTTCAATGAACTTCATCTTCAACAAAGTGTACTGGTTGTGCTGGATGGCTTGCTGCAATTATTGCTACAGCACTATTTCTCCTTAACCATTTGTGGGATTTCAATCAAACTTCACATGAACACTTGGTACCAAGTCTTGTTGTGATGTTGTCAAGAATTTTAGGCCAGGTCATTTTTGTTGGAGTTATGGTCCCTTGTGGGAGATATACGTTTTTTCTGTCAAAATTCATTCTAGTTTCTTTTTCAAAATTACAAGTCCTCAAGTGTCAGCACTAAATTATGGCTGTGATCTTCAACTTCTTGCAAGAGAAATATTTTGATGTACAATAATCAATAATATACCTCAGTGATCCACAAACTAGTGTGCCTCCTGAGCTCAATGGTTAGCACGCTTGCCATCTAATCTGGCGACCCGGGTTCAACGTACGGGTGGAAGCACTCATATGCCTGCCATATTTCAGCAGAAATCTGACTGGCAAATAAAGGCTATGCTCGGCATTATCATGTATATCAAATGCTTTTGAGAAATAAATAAAATGTTAAAATGACATAGATGAGCTTGTGGGAGAAAACCCCCCATTGTAGTTAGTAAATTTATCTATTGTCATATAGTCCATAGTAATATAAGGTCATAAAGTAAATAATGATTCCTCTAGTTTAACCATGGATGTTTAATTATCTGAGTTTCAAAGAGAAAATTAAATGATAAAAGATAGATAATTATAATACTTAAATGGAGCTGTACTTTAATAGAGAATTAATTGATTTAGCTACTAGAAATTCCCTCATTGACTGAGCTGCCTTGTACGATAGATCTTTGTTGACAAATTCAACTAATGGTTTTAATTAAAATAATTCAGGCCGACTTTATTAAACTTGTATGGTCGATAAATTTTGTAAAATAATGAAAAAGTCCGCGGCAAGAATGGTGTATCTGCCTTGTTTGTTATTTATTTTATATGAATATTTAATACATTGTTGCTCTAAAGCTCAGTAAAAGATGCCAATCCTTGTTTTATTCATTCATGCACGTTCCCCATGGACCCATCTTGTCCTGTTAAGCAATTTATTTCATTCAATCAGTGTGCTGGTATTATTGCCATTGCTAAATCCTCGATTTAAAAAAAAATCTGACAATTATCTTAACTCCATTATAGAGTTAGACAAGATATCAACAATACTTTGTCTGTGAATATCCTAGTACTGTCATTATGATTTGATTACTTGAAACCATTTTACTTTGTATAAAATTGATCAAGTTCTATTATTGTTCGGCCATTTAAATCGGAACCTTCCCCGCTGTAACATATTGTGAAATAATAGACGCAAAAACACTGCTCATTGGATAAATCTATCATATTTTATTTGAACGACAGAAATTTCCATATTTGGTATTGTCATCTGTTTCGCATATCAATCATTTTATTAATTTCAATTTAAAAATGGTTGCTATGGCAACTGTAACGTGTGGCAGGAGGTCCAATACGTTGAATGGCAACAGGTTGTCATCATGATCAATCTATGTAATTTACTGAATTATGGACATTGAAGTATAACTGTTAAAGTATTGATTACCGCTCGTTGTCACAGACTGTCCTATAATTTTAATTAAATCTTCTCCTATGGATATTTCAATTTTCCGATGTAACTAGATAGAGTAAGTCATTATAAATCTGATGCCCACGTTTGTTTTTCTCTATCAAAAATTTAACTGATCGCACAAATACACACCTACAGTAACGATGAATTATCTGTCATCGTTTGTGTTTATCTTATTAATTTTCATCCATTTATTGTATTTTCATCTGCTGCACGTTATGTTACAGTTCTATTGTCAATTAAGTTACATGTACATTCTGTACTGACTGTAAGCTGCTGCAGCTCATGTTGTTTGTTTGTTTGTTTGTTTGTACTAACTTATTCTTCCACAAGGAACCAGCAACTTCTCCACATGTAGAGAAAAATCAACATTGATGTCAAATTTTCACTAAAGGGTAAGACCTGCTGAGGCTGATCAACAGGTTACAAATCGAGCACAAAAATCACTCGACTACGGCCGTGCACTGAGCAAGGTTGTGTTATAGAAATTAGAATCGTAATCTGTTGTTGAGCATATAAAATGAGGTTAATATGTTATTCTGCTTCTTAGCAATGTTCTCATCATCCAATGGATAACCAGTCCTGTCCACCTTGGCAATGTTCCCATGGCCCAATGGATAACCTGTCCACCTTGACAATGTTCCCATGGCCCAATGGATAACCTGTCCACCTTGACAATGTTCCCATGGCCAAATGGATAACCTGTCCACCTTGGCTAAGTTCCCATGGCCAAATGGATAATCTGTCCACCTTGGCAATGTTCCCATGGCCAAATGGATAACCTGTCCACCGCGACAATGTTGTCATTGCACAATATGGTGCCCGGCATCAATGTTTACCCTTTGTCTACTTACCTGCCTGGTGCCCGGCATCAATTGTTATCCTGTGTCTACCTACCTGCCTGGTGCCCAACATTAATGGTTATCCTGTGTCTACCTACCTGCCTGGTGCCCGGCATCAATTGTTATCCTGTGTCTACCTACCTGCCTGGTTCCCAGCATCAATGGTTATCCTGTGTCTACTTACCTGCCTGGTGCCCGGCATCAATGGTTATCCTGTGTCTACCTACCTGCCTGGTGCCCGGCATCAATTGTTATCCTGTGTCTACCTACCTGCCTGGTGCCCAGCATCAATGGTTATCCTGTGTCTTATTACTTACCTGTCTGGTACCCGGCATCAATGGTTATCCTGTGTCTTCCTACCTGCCTTGTGCCCGGCATCAATTGTTATCCTGTGTCTACCTACCTGCCTGGTGCCCTGCATCAATGGTTATCCTGTGTCTACCTACCTGCCTGGTGCTTGGAGCATAGGATTGAGGAAGTAAATACTTGTTAGGCATTTACTGACCTGAAACCAATATACTTAACTGATCCTATTCAAAACATTTGACCCTTTACTCTATAAACCCCAAATCTGTGAGCATACTAAAACATGTAAAAAATGATTTACCTACATTGACCATGTTGTTTTTTGGATCTCAACAGCTCTTTAGGACAACCATCACACTTCGGTTCTGCTTCGAGCAGCTGTTTCTGTTCTATCAAATGTTTAATGCAACATTGACATAACTTAGTCTTTAAATACCTTGAGTTACAACAGTTTGGAGAAGTGATTGATTTTATACTTAACAGCAACATTTTTTATTTTTGCATTGATGTTGGTTATTTTTAGTATGGATATTAAGAAATATATAGCTTTTGAAATCCGATTCATGTTTTTTTCTTGAAACAGCTTATGAAATAATTGGTATTGTTTCGTGATACATGACCAAAGCTGTTGCCTAAGTACCTGTGTTCATTTCATGTATGTTGCATCTGTGTTGGAAAAGATTGACCATATACATTACTATTGCACCAAATGGAGGCTATGTTAGTCTATGTTTGCACAGTGCTCTATATCGTCTTGCCACGTCTTAAGGGGATGAATCATGAATAATAGATGGTCTACTAAAATCAATTTCTGAATTGAATTAGGAACTCTGCAGCTAATTTTACAAGAGATATTGAAAAATAGACCAGTGGTCAATTTTCTATAAGGCTGAGTTGTTATTGGACACGGCTAGCTATGACCTCTTCCTGACTAGAAATAGCTCATTTTCAAGAATCAATACTTTTAAGTAGCAGAAATAAGAATTTTTCAAGCAAGCACCTTGTAGTTAGATGGTTTGCTTTGTTGTGTGTCAAGGCCTGTAGGCCTGTCTCGGCAAACACTGCCAATCTCTTGTGTATTACAAAATATAGTATAACAAGTTAATATCATTGATTAGTATAGTTTTGTTCGATCTTGAAGTATAATGAGTTTATATATGACTGTATGCTTTTGTATGAATCAACTGCATTTTGTTTTGTCGAAGTATAAATGTACTATCCCAGACAGGACCATGGGGCCTCCGGTCGGAAGTGATTGAGGTTCTCTTCTTCAAACAGTTGCCCTCAATAATGTTGGCTTGTCTAACCAAGGGGTCTCCAAGGCTAATAAGTTGATGTCCCCTACTTTAACTCACTTGCCCTTTCCCACACGGGGGCTTCACTCATGCTGGTAGAGTTGACTCTGTGAGGAAACGGATACCTGTTTTAGGTAGGTGGATTGTCATACAGACCAGATGTCAGACAGACCAGATGTCATACAGACCAGATGTCATACAGACCAGATGTCAGACAGAGGATACAAATTCCTGCACCAGCATGGCCAGCATGGTTGGAAAAGTCCATGTGTGATGTTACCTGTGATTTAGTGGTAGTCAACATCCTGATTCCTCCAATCAGGGTGTTACAGCTAATAAACATGTGCGAGTCTTCAAGAAAAACATTCTAGTGTATACTTAGCTCCCTTGCTAATAACACTCGATTTTCCTGAACTGGTTAGTTAGCACAGTGTTTGGATTGATCTGTATTTGGTCTGGATTGGTCAGTAAAGAGGACTTAATGACTTCAAACACAGGTCTGGATTGGTCAGTAAAGAGGACTTAATGACTTCAAACACAGGTCTGGATTGGTCAGTAAAGAGGACTTAATGACTTCAAACACAGGTCTGGATTGGTCAGTAAAGAGGACTTAATGACTTCAAACACAGGTTTGGAAAATGGTTAGTTAAGAGGACTTAATGACTTCAAACTCAGGTTTGGAAAATGGTCAGTAAAGAGGACTTAATGACTTCAAACACAGGTTTGGAAAATGGTCAGTAAAGAGGACTTAATGACTTCAAACACAGGTTTGTAAAATGGTCAGTAAAGAGGACTTAAAGAATTCAAACTCAGGTTTGGATAATGGTCAGCAGAGAGGACTTAAAGACTTCAAACACAGGTTTGGAAAATGGTCAGTAAAGAGGACTTAATGACTTCAAACTCAGGTTTCGATAATGGTCAGTAAAGAGGACTTAAAGAATTCAAACACAGGTTTGGATAATGGTCAGCAGAGAGGACTTAAAGAATTCAAACACAGGTTTGGATAATGGTCAGTAAAGAGGACTTAAAGAATTCAAACTCAGGTTTCGATAATGGTCAGTAAAGAGGACTTAAAGAATTCAAACACAGGTTTGGATAATGGTCAGTAAAGAGGACTTAAAGAATTCAAACTCAGGTTTCGATAATGGTCAGTAAAGAGTACTTAAAGAATTCAAACTCAGGTTTCGATAATGGTCAGTAAAGAGGACTTAAAGAATTCAAACACAGGTTTGGATAATGGTCAGCAGAGAGGACTTAAAGAATTCAAACACAGGTTTGGATAATGGTCAGTAAGTGACTTAAATTTACCTAGATCTTGTACATGTATGTTGTGAAGAGAACACTATGAAGAAGCATATATATATGTACACAATTATTCACATTCTGGTTTTATCTATGTCTCCACCAATGTTATAGTTCATGAATGATGAAAAGCATGCACTCGAGAGCCTGGCCATATTTGTTGATGAATATATAAATGGATTGTGATTAAAGGGAGACTACCACTGCATAATCTATGGTTTCATTAAAGGGAGACAATTTTAAGTTATTCATTGAATACTATTTGAAATGTCTCTTATATAATTTTTACTATGCATTATTTGATGTCATACTTGGTCAACATTTAGTTTTATTCAATGAAATTAGTGATTTTTTTAATATTAGCTGTATATGGCCTTAAATTACAATAAACTAGAGTTGAGTTAAATATTTTTTTGGAATTAGGCTGTTTCTGTTCTTTGACCATGCATTGTTGTTTGTTACAATGTCCGTTTTGCACAGCTTATATGCAATAAGTTCTCTGCTAGGTTAGGTTGGTAGGTTATAAGGTAGGATAATAGAATCAGATTAGTGATATAGGTTTAAATAATGTATGATAAGAGAATCAGTTCAAAGCGACATAGGGGAACATGTTTTGTTATCAGATTAGAGCCAAATTGCATCCATTTCCCAGATTAAATCAGTTTAGCTACCTAATGTATGCAGTAACCTCTGTGGCCAAGTGGATTATGTCTGTGGACATATTTTTCGTTTGAAATCTTTCGTTTTGAGTTCAAGTCCAGCAGAAGTCGTCATTGTTTTCTTACTTTGCATTGATATAAAATAGTATTATTTTATTTTTTATCCGGTATATGTATTTACAAATGTATCTATATATACA
This sequence comes from Spisula solida, assembly GCA_947247005.1. NCBI lineage: Eukaryota > Metazoa > Mollusca > Bivalvia > Venerida > Mactridae > Spisula > Spisula solida. The sequence continues at coordinate 23,286,383 of OX365948.1, forward strand.
TACATACGTACACTTGTTCGTCTAGTACGATGCTTAAACATTTTGCCTTATTTGTGTGTCTTTTATTCCAATGTTATTTACATTCATTGTGCAAGTTCCGATTTCCTCAATTTACTTTCGTCTTATAGTAAATTTAATTTAATACCTTATATTTATTATCAGCATGCGACAATAAAACAAAACAAAACAGCAATTAGCAAAGGTTTATTATAAAAAAGAAAACATGCAGTGAGTGGGTGTTGAACCTATTATTCCTTTGGTATTGCAAACTATCTGCACTGCCAACTGCGCTATGTAGGCCATTGACAAGTCTGCGCTTGTATACATGTTTTTAAAGCTGGATCACCTGTATTATGTTATAGCCTTCGAATTTAAACAATCGGTCAGATTATCCTAATCGACTATACCTATAGAGAGCTTCATCTTTAATTTGATACCAACATTTTAAAAATCCATCAATAAATAAGACAATTAACCCCCCAAGGCCGTGAAATCACTTCTTTTTTCTTGTTTAAAATTTTATTAAATGCAAGTTAGTAATTTACTGGACACTATGATATACATTTTGTATTGCATAACTCTTTATCTAGTTGATTGGATTTTTCATGGAGGTTACAGAATGAATGTAAATACTTTATAAAGATATTGAAAGCCAATTCTTGTTTTTATGCCTTGAAAATGTGACCACTTAAGTACAAATGCAACTATCTAACATAACATAAATTTCAATTTATCAATGATACATTTACCTGTGATAATGATAGTGCCACCTATTAACACACTGCCTGATGACTAAAACTAGGGGCTTATATTTATACATGTTAAGTCAACCATTCAGATTTAGGAACGTATATGTGGGAAGTGATAATATAAATAAAATAGATGTACAGATTTATATATATAGCGCCTTTTTCATGCGAACGCATGTTCAAAGGCACTTTACATTTTTGTGTTGCAGCCGCAAGGGCGCATGGGGCAACTGACCAGAGGGACAGACAGAGAAAGCCCCTGAAGGGAGAGAAAGACATTAGATACAGGCTTGTCCGGCGCTACAGAAGTGCGTGCAGGTCTAATTTCGAATAGACAGCCTGGTTCTTTAATGTGCCCAGTGTATAGCACCGATACACAGCTTCCTGGCACTTCCAGATACTTTGCATACCACACGGTCAGATATAGCAGGAAATATTATAAATATTTCAGAAATGTCAAGTTCGGATGCCAGGGATTGAACCCATGACCTCTGGATTGACAGTCCAGTGTTTTATTGCTGAGCTAAATCCACCTATATATTATATTCTTACAAAGTCGACTTATCAATTGTGGGACTGACATATATATTTAATGTAATAATTATAAAGTACTAAAAATTATTCACAAATTTTTCGCGTAAAATATCTGTGAATTCGTTTTTTATGCCCCCGTATCGATAGATCGGGAGGCATATAGTGATTCAACTGTCCGTCCGTCCGTTCGTCCGTCCGTCAGTCCTGGTTAACCCAAATTGACCGTTTCTTCTAGCATCTTTATGGCTTGCAACAAAACTTCCAAACTTGCATGGATGTTGTATATGAACACTCTCCACACACCTGTATCACCTGACCCCATTTTGACCTTCACCTTGACCTAATTTTGGACTTAGACTTATTTATGGACAAGGCTTCCACAGGGGACATAAGCGTTTATTGAACGCAGTCTTGTTTTCAAATATCCATTGCTTTTGTGTTCTGGCTGTTATTCTTTTGTTGAGAGTTCTGTTTGTTATTATTGCTGATAAAAATGGCCTGATGTACTTGATGACTGATTGATATAAGACAATTTTATATCATTAAGTATGTGATCGTGTGTAAATACAGGGGAGAGTTTATACAGCTCTATGATGGATAAGCAGAATTCATCATTAATTTTTTGTCTTATTTCTCTCTCAGAATTATGTATAATATAGACTGTAAACAATATGGAATGTTCTCAACTGTTTCTGGGTTTTTTTTTGAAACACATTTTAAAGTGCAAAGAATCTCCAGTTTGAAGTTAGTATAACTATTGAATTAGTTTTCAGTAAAAATCTTTGTTTTGGATGCCGAGTATTTTGATATGCCAAGCCACCGTCACCTGAGTGCTGCAGCATACAATCACCAGGGTCGGTGTTCAGACCACCGTCACCTGAGTGCTGCAGCATACAATCACCAGGGTCGGTGTTCAGACCACTGTCACCTGAGTGCCGCAGCATACAATCACCAGGGTCGGTGTTCAGGCCACCGTCTCCTGAGTGCTGCAGCATACAATCACCAGGGTCGGTGTTCAGGCCACCGTCACCTGAGTGCTGCAGCATACAATCACCAGAGTCGGTGTTCAGGCCACCGTCACCTGAGTGCTGCAGCATACAATCACCAGAGTCGGTGTTCAGGCCACCGTCACCTGAGTGCTGCAGCATACAATCACCAGGGTCGGTGTTCAGGCCACCGTCACCTGAGTGCTGCAGCATACAATCACCAGAGTCGGTGTTCAGGCCACCGTCACCTGAGTGCTGCAGCATACAATCACCAGAGTCGGTGTTCAGGCCACCGTCACCTGAGTGCTGCAGCATACAATCACCAGGGTAGGTGTTCAGGCCACCGTCACCTGAGTGCTGCAGCATACAATCACCAGAGTCGGTGTTCAGGCCACCGTCACCTGAGTGCTGCAGCATACAATCACCAGGGTAGGTGTTCAGGCCACCGTCACCTGAGTGCTGCAGCATACAATCACCAGGGTCGGTGTTCAGGCCACCGTCACCTGAGTGCTGCAGCATACAATCACCGGGGTCGGTGTTCAGGCCACCATCTCCAGAGTACCAAAACAAGGTCCGTCATAATGCATGTTATGTATTGAAGGTGTTAGGTATAAAAGAAAGGAACATGTTTTACCCCACCATCGATCAATCAATCAATCAATAAATCAATCAATCAGTGGTATTGTGAAGTCTACCTAGAGTATTCAACTGGGATTGGTCATGACTACTTGATGCTAGTGATTTCTGTTTTTGTACAAACTAAGTTTAATATAGGTTTGTATACAGTTTTGCACTCCCTGGAGTACAATAAGTTTGTGTTTTTCCAGAACATTGATTAATAGAGTCCTAGGTTATTTTTGTCCATCTCGGAACACACCTAAATATCAATACAGACAGATAGATTTTATCCTATTTGTTCTGTTTGATTTTATTGCCTTAAAATGTTAAAAGCAGACCTTCTGTATAATGTAAATGATTTAAAAAAAAATCATCATTAATTTTGTAAAACTAGGTAAAAACATGTCAATTAAATTAAATTCAATCAAGTTTGTGCCCTTATTTGTCAATGAGTATAAAAGAACATTTGCTGCCCTACGTGTATAATTATTAAATGCCAGGAGGCACAATGGGCGCACAATGGGCGCACAATGGGCGCACAATGGGCAGTAAATGTAGTGTAGTGTAGTGTAATGTAATGTAGTGTAGTGTAATGTAATGTAATGTAATGTAGTGTAGTGTGTAGTACTGTAGTGTAGTGCATCTCCATACTGGTTATTAAAAAAAACAAATGATGATGATTGACAACTAAAATTGATTTGCTTGAAAACCTGGCCCCATGATTATAAAGCTTGTTTCATGCTCACCTCAGTTTCGTGCTCACCTTAGTTTCGTGCTCACCTCAGTTTCGTGCTCACCTCAGTTTCGTGCTCACCTCAGTTTCGTGCTCAAACTTCAAATGCTTCAATCAGGAAAAGGTCTCATAATTGATTGAAACTTGGTTGAAATATTACATGAATTGCCTTAAAGAAAGCAGAGTAGTATTTCTTGTACGGTAAGGTTTTTAATTGTTGGACTAATCAAGTTTCATACTCCAGTTGAGTTGAACATGAAAAAACTTTTATAATCATGGCCCCTGGTTTAATGCTTTGAAATATATCTGCGTGAAGATATAGTTGGGTGCATGTGTTACGCTGCATCCCCATGGGTTAAAGGGTTAAGTTAAATCTCTTTGTATGCTTTCATAGCAAACCTTGAACTTCAGATAATAAATTGTTACATTAAAGTAATAATTTGGTCATTTAAGGTGATTGACGACAAGAGGTTTAAATACCAGATTTTTATGACGAACACACTCATGATAGTAATTGTGCAAACCCATAACAGTTTTGCTCGGCTATTTTTTAAGATATTTTTAGATTTTGGGGAAATCCCCTAAAAACTGATATGATTTTGGGGAAATCCCCTAAAAATCATATTTACATTTTAGCGAAAAAGTTTGACATTTAATTACATGAAACTTTGACATAACGAAAATTCGAGATATAGAGGATATTTGTTGATTTTGGTGTAAGACAGAATTTTATTTCATCGAGTGATCACAGAAAATCGATATTTTCACAAGTGGCGTAGCCACGAGTGAAAATTTAATTTTCTGTGATCACGAGTGAAATAAAATTGATCTTACACCAAAAATCAACACATTTTCTGTTTATTATATGCCTCAATTTCTCTTAAAATGTTCTGTAATTGGCTTAATTGGAAACAATCGCGTAGAAATTAGAACGTCACGACGTGAGAATTATGACGTAACGCATATTTTGAAGCATGGCGCTGTTGACGCTACGTTTCTTTTTCTGCATGATACTGGAACCAGCTTCTAAAACAGTGAAAATAACAAAGTGGTAATTTCACTGTTATTTTCACTGAAAAATCTCAATAATCCATTGAAAGCAAATAATAAAGAATTTTCCGCATCAAAGTTGCAAGTTTTCTAGTTTCTGTCATTTTACGCCGCCATATCGTTACGGTCGTAAGAACGACATATTGTGAGAATTGCTTGTTTTTATATTTATGTACATGTATTCCTTCTCGAAAATGCATTTTATTCATTTTCGTTTGTGTACGTTGTGTAAAGTCTGTTTGCATAATAAAACATGATGATATGAACTCATCAGTAAATGTAGTGTATCACATGCTAATGTACGTGTACGATCGAGGAAGTAATGCAAAACTTTAAATGCCAACACCCTCGATCTTACATGTAAATTAAGCTGTAGGCCTACATCATAAATACATGAGAAATAAAGATAAAAAGTAGTGATAGTTTCTTTTTTTATTCAAGATCGTGTTCATGTATATAAAGTCAAACATAATGTATTCAATTATTATTTTTACACACAATTGTTCGAGATGATGGACATAATTCGAATCTTAATGACATGTTTGCGCAAATTGTTGCAAACAAATATTTGTTCAACAATGAAAGGCGCGAAAATTACTGGTAAATCGAAGATTTCAGACTGGCTAGGTGTGAAAAACATTCGACGCTAGTCGAATACAGATCTAACTTTGACCCGACTTCGAGATGAACTATAGATTCAAAGTGAAAATTAGTTAATCGGGACCAAAAAGATAATTCGACATAACGAAAAATTCGAGCCGAAACTTCGAGATAGGTCTCGAGATTTCATATAGACAAAGAAGGAGAAAAATCGGGACTTAAAAAAAACTTCGACATATCGGAAAATTCGATATAAGCGAGTTCGAGATAACGAGAGTTGACTGTATACGGAATCACATGATAAGGTTTGTTTTAGAATATGCATGTTATAAATTTATGTATTTAAATGATATTTTAAAATATGTGAATTTTCATTTTTAAGGTTATACGAAAAAATAGTTGAACAACATACTTTTTTTGTACATGCTACCAGTAGAGTAACTAATATGAACAATTTTTGCCCTGCATCCAGCGGGGATTTCCCATCAGGCTTTTGGATAATCTGGCAGAGTAAAAAAATGACCAAGGAGTTTGTTTGTTCCACAGAGACTATAGATCTAGCCTCTGGCTGCCACCACATAGGAGACCAGGCGAACAAATACTTTTTAAAGAGTGTTATCCGATCTAGGACACGGGTTGCACAGATATGCCCTATAAATATTTATTAGTTTTACACTCGTCTTTTATTTCCTATTCATATTTCAATTCAACATATTCACAAGTTTGCGCGCTATGCCGCGCGACAACGTCGTGTTAACGTGCGATTACGTCACGTTAAATGATGTGACGTCATTTCCGACGTCGCCATATTTTTTTTTTTCGTTGGATTTAATAAGATTCTAATTTTTTCAATAAGTTTCATGATTTGAATCAGGCTTACATGCCGAAACGTTACTAAAAGATCGGAACTGTATTTATATTTCATATTGGAAAACAATAAAATAAACCAGATTGGTTCTCAAATCTTGAGCAATAATTTTCCTCTACCGGAAGTGGGACGTGAAATTCAGTCTACCGAATCATTATTCTGCATCCGGTCTGTCTAAAAAAATTAGGCCATAGCAAATGCAAAACTACAACAACAACAATCACGTGTTTTTCGCATGTAATCGTTAATGGGGATTTTCCTGGCCGCACAAATCCCCTATTATAGAAGTTTTATACCAAATTTAATAGCAGTTGCTCGGCTAGATTTTTTTAATTGACACTTTAGTTATTTTGGAAATGTCGAAATCAGGAGAGTTTACAAAATACATCAACATTTTGAATATCTTGTATCCAGTTTTCACGATAATTTGTTTTTGAAAAAATGTGTATATTTAAAGATAAGCCCAGTTTTAGCTATATGCTCTTTTGTATTAGCTAGTCTATATTCTTACGAAATCAATGCAAAAGAACCTTCTTCTACAGTGGTCAGGATGCTTAATGCTAAACAAATATTAGAACTTGGATAAAATTTTGTGTGGGCACATTATAATACGTTTCGCATACGTTGTAGCTAGTATTCGCAGGTGTTGGTGTTTCAAACATTTGGAATAAATGACACATAAAATTTCAGTATAATATAGTAATAACTACACGGGGAATTTGCGATTTTAAGACATGAGAACATGCTGACACATCAATTTTGGTTACTATTTCATTATGGTAGTCAGACGTTTTCAATACGTCTTATTTACACCGATTTCTAAACTTCCGACCAACTGAAGAGTTCACCGTAATGGTATAAAATGTTTGATGATGATGCATTTATTTGGAATACCATCTTAATGACTCATTTACTTTAACCTGGACTTCTGATTGTTTTGGAGTAATTATTATTATTTAAGTATTCATAACAACGAAGCGGTCATGTGGAGGTTACAAATGACTCTATATAAAGAATGAGATTATGGTCATAGTTGATTGTTTTTAAGTGTCGTTTATATCACTAAGTTTTTGTCGCAAAGTTAATAGCTAACAGCTAAAGCACAGGCCTAAGAAATTATATCACAAAATACATTACCGTAAACAGCCAACAGTCATAAAATCAGAATCATTGATCTAAAAATGAAATCCCTGAAATATGATACGTTCAATGGTAGATAAATTGATTGTTTTATGTAGTGAAACACATCTAGACCAGATTGCAACCGTTTCCCAGCCCAATGATGCGTTAAATAGTGAATTCCTGTAGGGGCCGGAAAAAGATGATTGGGAATGTCAAAACTCGGTATTTTGTGATATAATTTCTTAGGCCTGTGCCTAAAGTCGTAATGTACTTGACCCTCCCTGTCCTACATGCATGGCTGTTACTTGGGAGTAGATAATTTTGTGCAATACACACTACCCTATTCTGAGAGCTTAGGTTTACCACTGTGATCACATCTCATGTGCAGGTTTTTTGAACAACAATGCAAAAATGATGTTTCTTGATAGGGTATGCTGTTTAGGCTATTTTAGTAATTTAATTATCTCCCCTTAATGTGCTGACATTGGAAAATAATTGATGTCAGACATGGGATTATTATATGTGTGTTGATGTATCTATGGAGTAAAGGGTTAAAGAAGGGAATAGTAGTTCCCTGAGATCTAGAAGTCTCGTCTCAGCTAGCAACTGACAACTTCTCATCACGAGACGGACTAGGACTGTTGCAAGTTGAATTATGAGAAGTGCATTTACCTGCATTAAAGATGGGTATCACACCCAGCTTAGCTGGACTTGCGTACATACACATGTACATAAAGTTCTCGAGACATGCCAGAAATAAAAAATGAAAACAAAAATACTGTAACAATAGATTGTACTAGTGATAGAAAAACGACCTCACTTAATGCGCGTTAATATTGTTGTGCTGTAGTAAAAGTAATTAAATCTCAGAAGATGCAGCACATTCCATCACATTTAATTAAGAGGTAGATTATAATTATGATTGGAATAATATAAAAGGATGAATAACATTGTAGTCATTAATTTACTACTAGGATTGTGCTGATGCAGTCATAGTATGAAGTGGTTATAGTTGCTAATGTCCAGTCACATACAAACTGGTTGGAGACAAACTGGGAAATACGTGCGTACTATCATATATAGTATGTGTACATGCATACATAATACTGGCACTCATATATAGTATGTGGACATGCATACATAATACTTGCACTCATATACAGTATGTGAACATGCATACATAATACTGGCACTCATATATAGTATGTGGACATGCATACATAATACTGGCACTCATATATAGTATGTGGACATGCATACATAGTAATGGCACTCATATATAGTATGTGGACATGCATACATAGTAATGGCACTCATATATAGTATGTGGAAATGCATACATATTAATGGCATTCATATATAGTATGTGGACATGCATACATAGTAATGGCACTCATATATAGTATGTGGACATGCATACATAGTAATGGCACTCATATATAGTATGTGGACATGCATATATAGTAATGGCACTCATATATAGTATGTGGACATGCATACATAGTAATGGCACTGTTTTAAGCACTTATTTAAATCTTAAACTTAACATCTAAACTAATTTTTAGCTCACCTGCCACAAAGTGACGAAGTGAGCTTTTGTGATCACTCTTTGACCTAATCTTTTTATAATTTGATCACAATGATCATCTCAACCAATTAAATTGGGTGGTTATCTTGGGTCAAAAACTAGGTCACAAGGTCAAATCATAGAAAAACCTTGTATAGTCACTACACAGGTCAAAATTTTTAACTATTCTTTATGAAAATTGGTCACAACGATCTTCTTAATAAAATCTAGGTCAAGTTCCATATTGCTCATCAGGGTCAAAAAATAGATCACTAGGTCAAATCATTGAAAAACCATGTCTAGTCACTTGAGGTCACAATTTTGACCTAATAATTATAAAACTCCGTCATAATGATGAGCTTAAGGAAATCTAGGTCAAGTTAGATATTGGGTCATCTGTGGTTCAAAGACTAGGTCAAAAAGTCAAATCATAGTTAAAGTTCGCGTATATAGTCATTTGAGGTAACAATTTTGTCCTAATCTTAATGAAACTTAGTCACAATGGTCATCTTAACAAAATCTATGACATGTTTGATATTGGGTCATCTGGGGTAAAAAACTAGGTCACAAGGTCAAATAATAGACATAACTTGGCTTAAACTTCAATATGGGTTAATGTGATGTAAATTACAGGGTCGCTTGTTAAGGCAATACGAAAACCTTGTACATGCAATAGAGCCTGCACATACTTGGTTACCATTAAGGAACCTGCATGACATACTAAGACATGTGAGCGACAGTGGGCCAAGGGCCCTCTTGTAATATTTTAACAACTGTAGATTGTGGTGAAGGGATCTGCAGTATTTAAACGAGGATTCAGATAATGAACTCCTACAACCTACATCTTTCCCCTATTTTAGTTGCAAAAGAATTATAGTGAATTTAAATTAGAGCATTTTTCATATGCGTACACTGTTTTTCGGATGTGTACATGCATACACCTGTTTTTCATATGTTTACATATACATGCGTACACTGTTTTTCGTAAGTGTATGTCTACATGCTTACACTATGTGTACCGGTACATAAGAAATGTGTAGGGCAATCTACACCCACTTAAATAACAGAAATAGTCTTTCCATAAACAATAGTCTTCTTAAAAAGAAGTATTCACCAAGAGTTGACCTTGGAATGAAGTTATATGATTTGCAAGACCAAACTAGTTAACATTTCATCCATTCCACACACAGTGCAAGCATTTTATCTTCATTATTGTTTAGACCTCCTCTGTGCGCTAGAACACATTCATGTAAATTAACTGGACATCGCTGGTTGACATGTGCTGCCTGGAAATGGACATTATGTAGTGTTTTTGATGGCTTTTGTCATTGAAAGACTATTTAGGCAGAAATTTAACCATGATCAGCGAATCCTCAATCTTTCAAGCTCATTTATGTAAATTAACTGGACATAGCAGTCTGTCACTGGTCAGTAGTTGGACGGATAGAGGCTTCACGTTATAGATGGCAGCTGTCAGATAGATATATTTGTCTAACCAAGGAAAGCAAGAAGAAATCTCATAATATGCTTTGTAAATACCAGATAGATGCTCGGTGATAGATTGACAAAACTCCGGCATCATTGCTGTGTTTTGTTTGCTTAAACACGATTATTTCCTCTTTCAAAATGTAATTTGAGGTATGAAAGCAAAAACGATTTATCTGGTTATAAAAGAACAATGCTGATAGACTTGTTTTCACTTTCACGTCTCCGATTGTAATGGACGAGAATGTCAGAAATGGATTTCCATCAAAAGATAAGAAATTTCTCAAAGTCTTTAACCATCCCCGGAGGCTGGTAACAGTTGCGTTTTCAAATTTTTATGTTTTTTTATACAAGTCTTGAAAATTAATATCAGACAAGATCTACTCATCTTTCCAGCAGATGTTAATAGTTATATTTTTTATATGGATGTCATTTACAAGAAAACATTAGCTGCTAATGTTGTTACAATATAACACCAGGGTTGTTTAACTTGACTTTGTATGCATTCTATTATACCGCATTGTTGTTATATACCCTCTCCCTGTCTCCCTTCCTACATGATGAGGAATACGCCCAGTAACACAGAAAAGGTGCTGAAGCTCAGATTGAGTGAAAAATTTTGTCTGACATAATTTCCTACTAAACCAATTATTTATGTTATAGAAAGCTGCCGCTGACTATTGCTTTATTAGAGATTTATTGCAATTAAGCTATTTAAACAGGACATATTATGGAAACACCCTTGGCGAGCGGACGGATGGCTGCGTCCAGCCGTTTGTCTGTACTTTAACGCAAACAGTTTTCATCCGATCATCTTCAAACTTAGCGACAATGCTTATGGGCATAATATATAGGCCAAGTTCTATTATTGGCCTAGGCCTTATTTGGTAATGGGCTTTTCATTACTAAAAAAGTATGAAATTGGCCTTGTCTGTACTCTAACGCAAACAGTGTTCATCCGGTCGTCTTCAAACTTAGTGACAATGCTTGTGAGCATAATATCTTGGCCAAGTTCGTTTATAGGCCAATTTGCCCTAGGCCTTATTGGGTTATGGTCCTTTAGTTACCAAAAAAGTTGGAAATTGGCCTTGTGGGAAACTGTGTCATGTGGGGTCAAAAACTTGGTCACAAGGTCAAATCTTGAAAAAAAGCTTGTGAACACCTTATAGGACAAAATTATTGCCGAATCTTCATGAAACATGGTCAGAGTGTTTGTCTCTATGAAATCTAGGTCAAGTTCGAAACTGAGTCATGTGGGGTCAAAAACTAGGTCACTAGGTCAAATCGTAGAAAAAGCTCCTGCACACATTAGAGGAAACAATTATGGCCCATTCTTCATGAAATTTTGTCAGAATGTTTGTCTCTATGAAATGTAGGTCAAGTTAGTACTGGATCATGTGGGGATAAAAACTAGGCCACTTGGTCAAATCTTGGGAAAAGCTTGTGGAGGCATTAGAGGAAACAATTACAGCACAATCTTCATGAAACTTGGGTCAGAATGTTTGTCTCTATGAAATCTAGGTCATGTGCAAAACTGGGTCTTGTGGGGTCAAAAACTAGGTCATTAGGTCAAATCTTAGAAAGAGCTTGTGAACACACTAGAGGAAAACAGTTATGGCTCAATCTTCATAAAACTTGGTCAGAATGTTTGTCTCTATGAAATCTAGGTCAAGTGCGATATTGGGTCAACTGGGGTGAAAGATAGGTCACTAGGTCAAATCAAAGAAAAACTTTGTATAGGCACTAGACGTCACAATTTTGGTCTAATCTATCAATATGGGTTATCTGAAGTTAATAACAAGGTTGCTGGTTAGGACTATAATTATGATAGCCTTGTATGTGCCACTTGATTCTTTGTAAATGATTTCTTACGTTGCCATGGGCCTTCATGAACTATGACAAAAGGTGAGCGACCAAGGGCCCTTTGGGTCCTCTTGCTTTTGTTGTAGAATGTTATATGATAAAGATTATAGCCAGAATTATAGCTAACCAAATGGATAATACCAATGGTCGATTGTCAATTTATATTTGTAAACAATTAAGGCTAGTGTTATCATCGGTGAATTATAGTCCAGTTAGGATATTGTGACAGTGACGTTGCAGTTTATGTGTACGCAAAAAATCACAACCATTGTCTAAACAGGTAGAGCGAAGTTTAACATGTTGGTTTAGCATTGAAATTATACTTGTTTGTACAGTATAAGCCTTTATAATTGGTTTTACACCATTATAGTGTACTCGACCACTGTGTCACTGGATTTTTATCCTGACTGGACTATATATGAACTAGCGGACTGTATATTGATATTGTAAATATACAAGAATTAGAACAATTTAGAGAGATTGCAGTTTTCTTGTAAGAGTTTACCAAGTCTTATAACATGGTCATGCTTCTGACATAAGAAGTATGTGATAGAAATTAAATACATTGAAACAAGTGGAATTTTTGAATTGTGTATATATTATTTGACATAGACGTGCATGGGTCCAGTGGGTCCCTGAAAACAATTGTTGGATCTGCACATGGTATGCCTATTGTTCAAGGTCTGCATAAAGTTAAGGGAACCTACATCCTCATACAAATGTTATAAACACTTTCAGATTAAGCTGTAGTTTGGCAGAACATATGTTAAGTTTGTCCTCAGTGGCCGAGTGGTTATAAAGTGTATGCCTTGAGTATGGGAGGTTTGTTGTTCAATCCTAGGCTGCAGGGTTGTTATACATTATTACAGATGTAGCTTCTTTATTGTTGTGGTACAAAGCCTATCAGGATAGTTTCTGGCCTATACAGCCTGGTGTTAGGATAATGTGATTGGGTGGTCACCATAATGATTGGAAGTCTATTGATGGGCTAAAAATAGAACAAAAATGCAATAAGTTTACAAATTATGTAACTGTGTTCCATGTAATTTACTCTTTTGTGTGTTTCATGTTACAAAAACATTCAGTACTGTCACTGACTGACCATGTCAATTGTTTCCTACAGCAATAGATTTAATCCTCTTTAGTTTTCAAACAACTACAGGGAGGTAACTCTAGAACATACTGCTTCATTTCAGATATAGAGTTGTCTACCTTTCCCATCTCAAGATTTTAAATAACAATACAGAAAATTTTCTTGCTGATGTACTTATAACTTTGAATTTCTAAAATTTTTAAATAGCTTAAATGGCTACCTTCTGTATAAGTTTCAGGTTATTGATACTAAATGGCTTTAAATATTTGTAATAATTCATGGAAAAATAATTATGTTTAATAATTCATGGAAAAATAATTATGTTTAATAATTCATGGAAGTTTGTCTGATTATGTAACAATACAATTTAAATAATTTTAAGTCTGATTTTAGAAATGTAATAACTGGAAGAACGATTTAAATTCAAAATCAAACAGATAGTAGAATGGAACACTTTGAATTGTTTAATTTTTGGTAGATTATTCCAAGTTCATGTTGGTTGCACAATTTTGAAAATGAATTCAATCTGAACATAGGGACACTAAGATACAATATTACATGTTTAATTCAAGGTATTTATTCTGATTATGTAGATTCTTAGCAGTACAATTTTACATCTGATTTTAAAATGAGAAAAGTGTAGGAAATTGAACAAATTTAATTCAAAATTGAAAAATGACTTTTGCAGTCTGTAACAGTATATTATGAAAGACAATGCTGGTTTTATTCCATAAATAAGGACATAATGAGAAATATTCCTAAGCAGAAGTTTCTCAGTACTTGCATAAAAGCACTGATTTAGTGGTTTAAAGAGTGATCATCTTAAGTATGGGAAGTGGTATTATTGATACCTTGAGGCTGCATCATACATTAGTTGTTAAAATGGTATTTGTATAATTCCATTCTCAGCATGAGAGTGTTACAGGTCTAAGTTTCAGGACTGAATGGCAGGGTGTAGATGTTATAGGACTGAGTAGTCTCAAATGTAACTGGATGATATACTATCAATTTGATTTACACAGTGAAAGGGAAATAACTCAACCTGCTTCTTTATTCTGAGTCTTATACACTACTATTGCAATGTACTATTGTGAGAGATCATCTCTTCAAACATGTATATTAAATCCTCCTTTTGGTGTGAATATCAAAATTTAGTGTTATTATATATTATATAATTAAGATTTGAGTGTGAATATTTGGTTTGAGTGTGAAAATATTATTTTTGAGTCAGTAAATGGCAGATGAATAGCTTTTAGAGTGAATATATGATTTGAGTGTAATAATTACATTTGAGTATGAATTTATGATTTGAGTGTGATTATAAGATTAAAGTGTGAATATTTTTGTGTGTTTATGTTGTGTATTGTATGTATTACAGAAATGGATGATGAAGATGACGGTAATGAGGCACATGTTGTAGACTCTACATCACTGTATGAACAATCCATGGAACTATCAGATAGGTAATATATGTCACTTATATATACACATGTTGTAGACTCTACATCACTGTATGAACACACCATGGAACTATCAGATAGGTAATATATGTCACTTATATATACACATGTTGTAGACTCTACATCACAGTACCTCCTGAATCCCTTCTTTTATTGATGGACGTCTTGCAAAGATGGGCCTACAGTAACCATTCTTTAACTAGCTGGCTGCTCACCTACCGACTGCATCTATTCTAACCAGATTCAAACCTTTGATCTCCTGCTTCCAAGGCCAACTCCCTAACCATTCTGCCATGCTTAACTATGAAAATGGTCACTTATGATACCTTAAAGCAACATTCACAGAATCACCATCAAGCGTAGTTGTGCATGACACTGTCTTCATGTGTACCAGACAAGGTAACCTGGAGTTGTTGCCCTTGAATGTAGGTTATATGTATGTGACAGAGCAGTGTTGTGTGTCAGGCAAGGCATCGTGGAGTTGTTGCCCTTTGATGTAGGCTATATGTATGAGACAGAGCAGTGTTGTGTGTCAGACTAGGTATCCTGGAGTTGTTGCCCTTGGATGTAGGTTATATGTATATGACAGAGCAGTGTTGTGTGTCAGTCAAGGCATCGTGGAGTTGCTGCCCTTGGATATTGGTTATATGTATGTGACAGAGCAGTGTTGTGTGTCAGACAAGGCATCGTGGAATTGCTGCCCTTGGATATTGGTTATATGTATGTGACAGAGCAGTGTTGTGTGTCAGACAAGGCAACGTGGAGTTGTTGCCCTTTGATGTAGGTTATATGTATGTGACAGAGCAGTGTTGTGTGTCAGACAAGGCATCGTGGAGTTGTTGCCCTTGGATGTTGGTTATATGTATGGGACAGAGCAGTGACGTGTGTCAGACAAGGTATCCTGGAGTTGTTGCCCTTTGATGTAGGTTATATGTATGTGACAGAGCAGTGTTGTGTGTCAGACAAGGCATTGTGGAGTTGTTGCCCTTGGATATTGGTTATATGTATGGGACAGAGCAGTGACGTGTGTCAGACAAGGCATCATGGAATTGTTGCCCTTGGATATTGGTTATATGTATGGGACAGAGCAGTGTTGTGTGTCAGACTAGGTATCCTGGAGTTGTTGCCCTTGGATGTAGGTTATATGTATAAGACAGAGCAGTGTTGTGTGTCAGACAAGGCATCATGGAATTGTTGCCCTTTGATGTTGGTTATATGTATGTTACATAGCAGTGTTGTGGACACATTAATCACATTAAGTGAAGGCTCTATTTATTTTCTGGTCTGAATGCTTAAACATTGCTTTGTTCAGCAACATTCTTAGGTAATATTGTCTGTGTTCCTATAAAGACTTAAATTGTTAAATGATATATCAGCTTTGATATCAGACTGTAAACTGTGTAATCTTGTAAAACAAGGCAATTTCTGATTCGTATTTCCGTAATCAGTCTCAGAATTGAAGCATTAAATCATATTATGTCTAGACAATGGTTTTATCACAAAAGTGGGATATGAGGGTAAAATAATATATTACATAATTTCTGTGAACTTGGCTAAGACTGAGGTAAACATACTTAATTGAATATGATATATGGTAGGCCTACTTGTGTTATGTTCATGTATGTTTTGGGAGTCAGAGTTTAAGGGGCTATCAATTAATGCTCTATGAAGCAAGGGGCTATAAGGGTATTGTTATACAGGAGGTTCAATGTGTTCAAATGTTGTATACTGCTACCTGTCTGAAATGGGGTCAAATTAGGGAAATGAAGAACTAGTGGCCGGACCCCGTTATATGTTTAAATGTATATGTATTCATGTATTGTCTGTATGTAGTTCTAAAAAAGATATTTCTTCCATGAACAATTGACAACAATGTTGATGTTCCTCCACATGAGGAGAAGTTGCTGGTTCCTTGTGAAAGGGTACATTAGTACTGGTATGCATACAGTCCAGGAAGACTTGTTATGTGAATTAGCCTCTTTATATAACGGAAATATTTTTTAGCAACAGCTTAGACCCAAATAAATATAAAAAGGTATTAAAATATTCTTCAATTAAACTCATGGTGAGCTATTTTTAATGTGTATGTTGTCTGTTTCTTAAACTGACTTCTCCAAAACCTCAGAATGGGTTTTTCAAAACTTAAAACTACATACAGTCCGGTATTGCGGAAGGTTTTTTTGTTGACTTAATAAGGAGAAAATCGGGACCTGAGAAATTTTCGTCCAGTTTTATGACGATTCCGGTTTTCAGAGAGTCCAGTTTTCAGGGAGTTTACTGTACTAAATAAATTTTGATTATACAGACCTATAATTATTTGGTATATTACAGACCTATAGATGATGATGATGATGATGATGACAGTATGGTACATAGTACATTAAGTCCCTATCCTAGTGACACGGAACAACAGTATCAACATCAAGTAAGACATGACTACTCTACATTCTCTCCATAACCTAGTGGTAGTGTATACATTGTGTATCTGGTCAGGCAACACTACTTCTTAGCAATGTTACTGGTGTTAAGTGTCCCCTAGAGTATTGATATACAGTGTCCCCTTAAGAGGGTGGTAGGTTTGGGTTCACTTCCTAGTAATGTTATTGTTCCTTCAGGCTTAGCACATATAAAGCTGCAAATTTGGAAAGTTTTAAATAACAACATCTTTATTTTTTAGCTCACCTGCCACAAAGTGGCAAGGTGAGCTTTTGTGATTGTTTTTTGTCTGTCGTCCGTCCATTAGACATTTCATCATTAACACTCTAGCACTTTCATCTTCATCAAACTTGGTCAGTAGTTGTATCTCAATGAAATCTAGGTCAAGTTCGAAGTTGGGTCATGTGGGGTCAAAACCTAGGTCAAAAGGTCAAATAATAGGATAACCTTGTTAACACTCTGGTGGCCACATTTTTGCTTTAATCTTCATGAAGTTTGGTCAAAATGTTTATCTTGGTGACCTTAAGGTCAAGTTCGAAGTTGGGTCATGTTGGGTCAAAAACTAGGTCAAAAAGTCAAATAATAGGATAACCTTGTTAACACTCTGGCGGCCACATTTTTGCTTTAATCTTCATGAATTTTGGTCAAAATGTTTATCTTGATGACCTTAAGGTCAAGTTCGAAGTTAGTTCATGTGGGGTCAAAAACTAGATCAAAAGGTCAAATAATAGGAAAACCTTGTTAACGCTCTGGAGGCCACATTTTTGCTTCGATCTTCCAAGAAGTTTGGTCAAAATGTGTATCTTGATGACCTCAAGGTCAAGTTGGTTCATGTGGGGTCAAAAACTAGGTCAATAGGTAAAATAATAGAAAAACCTTATTTACACTCTTGAGGCCATATTTTTATTTAACCTTCATTAAGTTTAGTCAAAATGTTTATCTTGATGACCTTAAGTTCACTTTTGAAGTTGGGTCATGTGGGTAAAAAACTAGGTAAATATGTCAAATAATAGCAAAACTTTTTAACACTCGGGAGGCCTCAGTTTTGCTTTAACCTTCATCAAGTTTAGTCAAAATGTTTATCTTCATGACCTTAAGGTCAAGTTCAAAGTTTGGCCATGTTTAGCAGGTGAGCGCCCCAGGATCTATGATCCTCTTGTTTTAAATAACATAACTGCCAAACCAATATTAATTATGGTCTATAAACAACAAACATATATAATGTATTACGCCTCTATTAGGACAATATACTCTTGTACAAGTAAAACGATGGACTTACAAATGGCAGAAAAACATTAGAACCATAGAAGTACAGAACAAGCACAGTGAGTGAATCAGATATATAAATACTATAAGAGTTGTTTTGTTTCAGTATGAAGAAGAGAGTGAGCAGGAATATCCAAGTGGGAATGAATATACAGATGTTGTAGAGAGTGAGTGTAATAGTAGACAATCAGTAGTTGTAAAAGAAGATCCAGAGGAAGGTGAGGTATTTGATGATAGTGATGAAGAACCGGGCAGTAATATAAAGGCTGTAACTGATAGTCAGGAAGTGTTTGATGGTAATGATGATAATGAACCAGAATATAATGTTGAGACTTTTACTGATGGTCGGAAAGTATTGGCTGTTGGTACTGGTACAAAGAATGACTTTAATGTTGTAAATAAGCCTGAATGTGCTGATCAAGACGTGGCAGAGACTGATGGAAAACTGGCAGATGCAGGTGGAAAAGTGGCCAGTGCTGATGAAGTACTAGCAGCAGTCAATGTTGATCAAGAAGTTACTGATACTGATAGAGAAGTAGCTTGTACTGATCAAGAAATGGTCAGTGCAGAGGGAGTAGTGGCTTGTGACAATGAAGAAGTGGCCGGTGCTGATAGAGAAGTGATTGTAGTGGCAGAAACAAAGACTGACATTGGTGCTGAAAGTGGTTCAGTAGCAAACAAGGACCCAGACATGGAAGTAGAAGACATTATAACTTGTGAAACTAGTGAAAGTATTACTGTGACAGCTGACAACAAAAGTGTACATGAAGATGAGTCAGTTGAACTTGATAAACCAGGTGATGTACCAACTGATAAACATGAAGAAAATGTTGAACAGAATGTGGTAGAGATATCTATTGAAGATCTAGATGATGAACAGTTTGTCCAAGAAACAAGGGAAAAGTCTGAAAGTGGACAATTTGATGGAGACTTAACAGAAGAAGAGATCTCTAAATCAGATAACACTGAAGTGAAGGCTAGTGCCAGTACATCAAGTGTGCAAAGGTCTCCACCACCACGCAGAATTGTAAAACCACCTAAACAAGACATTGCTCCGGCATTAACCAGAAATCAGATGGAACTGTTAGAACTAGAGATGAGGGCAAGAGCTATTAAAGCTATGTTGAAAACTGCTAAATGATACTGTTGAATTAGACAGTTAACTCTTGCTTAATGTTTCAAACCATGATTTACATAAATACAGAGTGTCATGCTGATCTACTTTGGTCAACTTATTTCAGGCTATTGCAATCTGTTGTCAACAAAACACTACAGATTCTCCGATAACTGTATTATCACATCATGTTTTCAGTGTAGTTACCATTTGCAGTTACCTCCCTGTATGGTAATATGCTAATTTAAGAAACCATATAGTGTGTCATTTATTGTGAGAGGCAGTATATAGGCTGACTTGAAATGTCCTTTTTGGGGGATATAGATGGTACGTTATATGTCTGTTTCTTGCATGGGTGGCTAGGCACTGCAGCTGCTTCTGTATAGCTTTAAATTGTCTTTAATTTGATCAAAGATCTAAACACACAGATTGGACACCCAATTGAAAGCTGGGATAAAATGCCAAATAGTATGCAGCAGATTCTGTTATTTTGCATTAAAAGTTTTGTTTGTAATTAATTATTATTTGAATGAGGCAAATCAGGTACTTTCTGATAATCTTTGAATTTCCATCGAAATGAAGAGTAGGCCTGGCTCTTTGAGGTCTATTGTTTTATTCCTTTACAGATTTCAATAAATGAGGTATCATTATAAATAATATATCTATTGCGTAGAATTATTAGTTTTTGTCTGTGTTCATTAAAATAGGAGATACAAGGTTTCGAAAACAAATGAGATTTCGTGAGATTTCCAGAAGATTGTGTGAGATTTGGTACATCATTCAAATCTTTGTTTTTTTAGATCTTTGATTTGATATTCTGCTCATCTTTATGAAATTGGTCTAGTATGTATATGTGGGTCATTGGATCAACTTGGGCAAAAAACTATGTCAGCAGGTTAAATCTAAAACTGTCTTTTGTCTTTTTTATGCCCCCGTATCGATAGATCGGGAGGCATATAGTGATTCACCCGTCCGTCCGTCTGTCCGTCCGTCCGTTCGTCCGTCCTGGTTAACCCAAATTGACCGTTTCTTCTAGCATTAATATGGCTGGCTACAAAGCTTTCATACTTGCATGGATGTTGTATATGAACACTCTCCACACGCCTATTTCACCTGACCCCATTTTGACCTTCACCTTGACCTAATTTTGGACTTCGACTTGGTTAACAGACAATTATATTTATACATATAGGTGTGTTTAAAATGACCATAATGCCAGGGTGCATTTAGTGATGAGTGATATAGGAGCATCACAGTCCTTCAGTTTTTCCAAGTTGTTCAATCCAAGTTGTATAATTGCATTTGGTTGTCTATATTGTATCAAGTAACATCCTTTTGTCTCATTTTATGTTTTATCATGCTTTATGTTTCTTTTTAAACTGTTGGTTTATTTCAGTATGCTACTAGTGAGACAGTCAAGCAGTTGTAAATAAATGTATTGTGTAAAAAATGTTTATTAATATTTCTTATATGTACACATCAATCTGATTTATATAGTCTGGAGATATTAACGTGAGTTTTTCAAGAATTATGTACACATTTGTCATAATTTTCCTACTTCCTGTGGAGTGAAAAAATTATTTATTGCACATGCTCATGGAATTTCAAACCCATTGTAGCGGTCCTTTTTCCCCCAGCCAAAAACGGGCGGGCCTTTTCTTACCCTGGGGAAAAAACAGGGCCTGCCCCCCCTAATAATCGGTTTTCTTGGTCAAGTCTTACACTTTATCTAGGCCCGTTTTCCCCCTTGGCCCTGTCCCCCCCCCCCCCCCCTAGAAGTTGAAGTTACTAGTATGATGATCAAATGCAGCATTGACCTATTTTTCCCCACCTTTGCCCTGTTTCCACCCCCCCACTCCTAGAAGATGAAGTTTCTAGTATGATGATCAAACGCAGCATTAACCTATTTTTCCCCACCTTTGCCCTGTTTCCACCCCCCCACTCATAGAAGATGAAGTTAATAGTATGATAAACAAATGCAGCATTGACCTATTTTTCCCCACCTTTGCCCTGTTTCCACCCCCCCCCCCCCACTCCTAGAAGATGAAGTTTCTAGTATGATGATCAAACGCAGCATTGACCTATTTTTCCCCACCTTTGCCCTGGATCAAATGCAGCATTGACCTATTTTTCCCCACCTTTGTCCTGTTTCCACCCCCCCCCCCCCCACTCCTAGAAGATGAAGTTTCTAGTATGATGATCAAATGCAGCATTGACCTATTTTTCCCCACCTTTGCCCTGTTTCCCCCCCCCCCCCCCCCGACTCCTAGAAGATGAAGTTTCTAGTATGATGATCAAATGCAGCATTGGCCTCTTTTCCCCACCTTGCTTGTTAAATGAACTGAGAAATATTTTGTCCACATAAAGACTCGCTCACAAAATTATTGCAACATATGAACATACACACATTTACAGATTCTGACACATAAACATACAGACACATGGATAGATTCCCTCATATAGGAACATTCAAACTAATGGGTAGATTCCCTCATATAGGAATATTCAGACACATGGATAGATTCCGTCATATAGGAACATTCAGACACATGGATAGATTCCCTATTATGAACATACAGACACATGCATAGATTCTCATATATGAACATACAGACACATGGATAGATTCTGACATATAAACATACAGACACATTGATAGATTCCAACATATAAACATACAGACACATTGATAGATTCCGACATATAAACATACAAACACTTTGATAGATTCCAACATATAAACATACTGACACATTGACAGATTCCAACATATGAACATACAGACACATTGATAGATTCCAACATATAAATATACAGACACATCGATATATTCCGACATATAAACATACAGACACATGGATATATTCCGACATATAAACATACAGACACATTGATAGATTCCGACATATGAACATACAGACACATTGATAGATTTCGACATGTAAAGATACAGACACATTGATAGATTCCAACATATAAACATACAATACACATTGATATATTCTGACATATAAACATACAGACACATTGATAGATTCTGACATATAAACATACAGACACATTGATAGATTTTGACATATAAACATACAGACACATTGATAGATTCCAACATATAAACATACAGACACATTGATAGATTCCAACATATAAACATACAGACACATTGATAGATTCCAACATATAAACATACAGACACATGGATAGATTCTGACATATAAACATACAGACACATTGATAGATTCCAACATATAAACATACAGACACATTGATAGATTCCAACAAATAAACATACAGACACATTGATAGATTCTGACATATAAACATACAGACACATTGATAAATTCCGACATTTGAACATACAGACTCATTGATAGATTCCAACATATAAACATACAGACACATTGATAGATTCCAACATATAAACATACAGACACATTGATAGATTCTGACATATAAACATACAGACACATTGATAAATTCCAACATATAAACATACAATACACATTGATAGATTCCGACATATAAACATACAGACACATTGATAGATTCCAACATATAAACATACAGACACATTGATAGATTCCGACATATAAACATACAGACACATTGATAGATTCCAACATATAAACATACAGACACATTGATAGATTCCGACATATGAACATACAGACACATTGATAGATTCCAACATTTGAACATACAGACTCATTGATAGATTCCGACATATAAACATACAGACGCATTGATAGATTCTGACATATAAACATACAATACACATTGATAGATTCCGACAAATAAACATACAGACACATTGATAGATTCCGACATATAAACCTACAGACACATTGATAGATTCCGACATATAAACATACAGACACATTGATAGATTCCAACATATAAACATACAGACACATTGATAGATTCCGACATATGAACATACAGACACATTGATAGATTCCAACATTTGAACATACAGACTCATTGATAGATTCCGACATATAATCATACAGACGCATTGATAGATTCTGACATATAAACATACAATACACATTGATAGATTCCGACAAATAAACATACAGACACATTGATAGATTCCGACATATAAACCTACAGACACATTGATAGATTCCGACATTTGAACATACAGACTCATTGATAGATTCTGACATATAAACATACAGACACATGGACAGATTCCCTTGTATGAACATAAAGACACATGGATAGATTCCAACATATAAACATACTGACACATTGACTGATTCCGACATAAACATAAATCTGTTTCCTTTAGTCAGTAGATGTAGGAAATGGGTTATCATCCTGAGACCTAAGAACTACTAGGGGGAAAAGGGGCCAGGGTGGGAAAAAAAGAGGCCAATGCTACATTTGATCATCATACTAGCAACTTCAACTTCTAGGGGGAAAACAGGCTGAAGGGGGGAAAAAGAGGCCAATGCCTAGTTTTTCCCCCGGGGTCGCTTTTAGAGAAATGTAGCTACTATTTTCAACCACTAACCCCTCGTTTTCTCAATATACGTGGGGAGATCCAAAAGTAATGTCACTGATACTGTAAATTCGTGAATACTGTAAATAAAACAACGCAATTTTACACGTAGCTACATCAATCTATTTCCAATATAATGACTAAATTTCATGATAATGCAATTATTTGTTATTGAGATATACGTGTACATAGGAAGTCGAATACCGGACATCGCCGCAAGCCATTGACGTCAACGACGTCGTAAACAAAATTTGATGTTACTTACATCATTCGTTTTCAAAGTATCTTCATTGATGTTCGATACAGCGCTCATGTCTGTTCACCCATTTGTTAAACACATTTACATACTAGAGTCTTTATGTAGTGAGGAAAACACATTGTTACGGGCCTGTCTTCTGTCAGGGTCATAGAAATACACCCATGTCTCATCAACTGTAATTATACGCTGGAAAAATAACGTCATTTTCGTGTGCGGCGACATGACGTCAGTGGTATATTTTGAATGTCTATATAATGCTATTTTAATATTCAAACAATATGACACAAATGATATTAATCAGAATTGAATTACTATACATTTTGATATAAATTTTATTAACGCACGCCAACAAATAAACTCACCAGCGGAACAGTGACATTACTTTTGGATCTACCCACGTAGATACAATGTCACTAAGCCCGGTTTTCCTGAAGAACGGCTCATATAAAGAAAAATATTGGCCTAATCTCTCGGCCGTTTGAATTTTTCCGTGACTAGAAATTAAAGATACAGTTCAACAATTGTAGAATAGTTCAACTTTTGATGATGACTTGACTAGAAATTGAAGATACAGTTCAACAATTGTAGAATAGTTCAACTTCTGATGATGACTTGACTAGAAATTGAAGATACAGTTCAACAATTGTAGAATAGTTCAACTTTTGATGATGACTTGACTAGAAATTGAAGATACAGTTCAACAATTGTAGAATAGTTCAACTTCTGATGTCGAATTGACAATAGGATGTGAGTCTGATGTGAGTATGTTGAAGGAGCCTGCTGTAATTTTATTTCACTAGCATAAGCGGCACGTGCTTGGAAGATAAAATATTTAAAAAAAAGTATCACAAAACAAGTCAATCAGCAATAAAGCTATCATAACCATTGATTCCGCCAAGCATAACACCTTCAAGCTGACTAGGGGTCTGGGAGGGCAGGAGATTTTCTTGATTTCTTCAATTTATCATTTGTTCGACTACTGCTTGGCATAAAAAGAAAGTTGGTACAGACTGGTATAAAGGTTCTAGCGGTGAATGACTAATAATGAATCTTTTGGGGTGAAAAGTGAGAGCTGGGCTTAGTTTCAGTCATCAAGCAGGGTCTGCATTTTGCAGCTTTAAACACAGCAGAGTCGCCTACCATTTAAATTCGGATGCTTTTGTTTACATGCCAAAGTTTTATAAACACAGAAGTAATTTGTGCAGAAGCTCCACAAGTGGAGACACACGTAATTTGCTAAAAATAAGTGTTGTTATGTTTATGCAATCATAACGAATACTATTTTATAAGGAAATTAATCAAACAACACTGAGGAAGGTTTTTCGTGAGTATTTAATGTTGTGATTAAGCACAAAGTAATCTTAACACAGTTTTATTTTCAGGTACAGTTATCACCAGCTTGGTTCAATTTTTACTGAGTTATAGCCTGGTCAGGTCTATTGGGCAGTTAAAATATCAATAGATTGGTTTCAACAGTAGGCCCTAGTGCTATTCAAGTTTGGCTAGGTATTAACAGACCATCCAAGCTTGACAGTAACTGAGTAAGGTTTAAAGATTAAATCAAGTGAATGCTGTTTGCCTATTAAGTATAGGTTATAGATCATATATTAGAATTATAAACAAATGAAGTGCAAGGGAGCTCCTTGCACTTACCTTGTTTATAATTCTAATATGTGATTTATAACTGGCTTATAGTTTACCCGCCCACTTTTTGGTGTCATTTCCAATGCTTTTGTTTGCAAACAATAGCATGCCCATTGATGGAGTAATGAGGGTAAAATAAGGTAAGATGGTATGTACGAGGGATGATCAACAAAGTCGCTAGAAAATGCTTTGAAATCTTTATAACGTGGCCAACACTTAAAATAATTGGTCATATAAAAGATTTAGGTATTACAAATACACAATGTACATAACTATAAAACATTAAACTCGAGGTAATATTTGGTCGAAAAAACATAGAAACTGTAACGTTACTATGGCTACGATATGGCGACGTTACATATTACAGTATACATACTCATTTGTGGCACAATTCATAGTGTATAATGCAGTAAACGATTCTCAAAAAATAGCTGTACAACCAGATACACTTCATAGACCAGGCCCCAATTCCACGAAAAAACTTAAGTTATTGCTCAGCTGAGACTGCTATTTAGAATTGGTTATATGACTACAAATATAGTCTTGAGATGTAGATT
The DNA here is from genome assembly GCA_947247005.1 of Spisula solida. Lineage (NCBI taxonomy): Eukaryota > Metazoa > Mollusca > Bivalvia > Venerida > Mactridae > Spisula > Spisula solida. The sequence goes on from OX365948.1 coordinate 23,312,894, forward strand.
GCTACCAGAAACTGTGTATTTATTGCTAAATAACGAGTTAATAGGTGATTTTCGTAAGAAATGCTCATGTAAATCCAACAGTAAGGAACTATAAAATACTTCGTATTTGAGCCTGTTATAATAGACTTAAGTTTTTACCTTAGACGTTTATAACTTTAAAGCACTATTTTCTGTAAAAATCGGACTTATTTTGTATTGCTCTATTACATTTGCATCTAACTGTGATGTAACAATATATAAAAGTATACATAAACGTCATTTACCCAACAAAATATGTTTTTAAAATAGCAGTCTCAGCTGAGCAATAACTTAAGTTTTTTCGTGGAATTGGGGCCTGTAAACCGAAAATCATTTTTTCCTTAACAAATTGCATGTAAATTATAAGAATTAGCTATTGGAGATCATAAGTATTGATGACGTAATTTGTTATTGACGTCGTTTAGCCCATTTGCATGTCGGCATTGATTTTACACGGCTACATACGATAGCATAATTACACCTGTTTGTATGCTATTACATACTAAGTTGTTGCATTGTACAATATTGCCATTAGTATGTTATGACGTATCAATCGCAACAACACTTAATCGCCGATTTCTGTATCACTCTCATTTTCTGACGACTTTGAAGCAAATAGTTCTAAAACAAAATTTTGACATTAAAACTTGTTTTTGAAATCATGAATGTAATATAATATCATTACATATTCATAACCCACCCTTTAGAAAATTGCAAACGTCCGAATGATAAGTCATCGTTTGCTACGTTCAACGTTGGAAAATATGAAAATTTGGGTCACATAATGTCGAGTGGTGTTGCCATAGGAAACCGCATTCGTTCTGACTTTGATCAGCGTTGAATTAACTTGAAATACATTTATCTTCATGTATAGAAAATTTCATCCTCTTACAATGACAAATAAAGACATTAGGGCTTTTTCCTGGTATTTGTTGATCACCCCTCATATATAAGCTGGTAATTGCTGATATAGGAATAACAGTACAATTAAGAGGGAAGGCGGGTCTAGTTTTCCATATATTGAAACAGCCAAATTGTCCTAATAAATGGATGTACTTCATGAACCACTTACTAGATATTCTGCCTATTGCACAAATAAATGGATTAGAGGTCCAAAAATTTAAAAATCCCTGGCCTTTGATTGGACAAAGAAGTAGGGTAAACTATAAGTGGCATAATTATGCCATGAGCTCAAAGTGCGCCTGGTGGATGTAGGGCCAGCAGCCAGATATAGGTTCGTGTTAATGCACAGGTCACATCTTCTAAGGTATGTATAAAATGACCATTTTATTGCTTTTTTAGCTCACCTGCCACAAAGTGGCAAGGTGAGCTTTTGTGATTGTTTTTTGTCCGTCGTCCGTCTGTCTGTCCGTCCTTTAGACTTTTCACCGTAAACACTCTAGCGTTTTCAATTTTGCTTTGATCTTCATCAAACTTGGTCAGTAGTTGTACCTCAATAAAATCTAGGTCAAGTTCGAAGTTGGGTCATGTGGGGTCAAATACTAGGTCAATAGTTCAAATAATAGGAAAACCTTGTTAACACTCTGGAGGTCACATTTTTGCTTTATTCTTCATCAACTTTGGTCAAAATATTTGTCTTGATGACCTTAAGATCACGTTCGAAATTGGGTCATGTGGGGTCAAAAACTAGGTCAATTTGTCAAATAATAGCAAAACCTTGTTAACACTCTGGAGGCCACATTTTTGCTTTAACTTTCATCAAGTTTAGTCAAAACGTTTATCTTGATGACCTTAAGGTCAAGTTTAAAGTTTGACCATGTTTAGCAGGTGAGCGCCCAAGGATCTATGATCCTCTTTGTTATTATTTTTAGCTCACCTGAGCACAAAGTGCTCAAGGTGAACTATTGTGATCACCCATTTGTCTGTCGTGCGCTGTCCACCGTCAACAATTAGACTGTTAACACTCTAGAGTTCATAATTTTCTTTTAATCTTTATTAAACTTGGTCACAATGTTTGTCTTTATGAAATCTAGGTCAAGTTCTCAACTTTGTCATCTGGGGTCAAAAACTAGGTCACCGGGTCACATCAAATAAAAACCGTGTTTATACTATAGAGATCACATTTTTTACCTCATCTTTATTTAACCTGGCAACAAAATGTGTCACTTTAACATCTCGATCAAATATTAAGGTCATATCATATCGAATAGGGATTCTGAATAAAATGCTAGTCAACAGGTGAGCGCTTTTTGGCTAATGGCCCTCTTGTTTAGTATAATTTCCCGATCTGTTAACAGCTGAAAAAGTGTCTGATCGGGCAAAAGAAACGCCCAGTTTTGAAAACCTAACGTGAGCGAAAGGATATTTGCCATGGAGATACATGTAATTTGATTGCACATTATGTAGCCTACCACAAATGGTTTGTCTAAAATCCTACCGTTCAAAATTATTTTAAATTTTAGAGATTCTGCGTAGTATTTTTTGTTCACTTTCTCGTTTTGGCCACTTAAATTACCGATCAGACAAGTACATATATTTTGAAAAGTAGAAAGTTGCCAAAACGGGCAAGTGATTACAATGAATTTAATTGATAGTTTTTAGGCTAGATGTTTCAGAATCTTGCCAACTCAAAGGATCTTAGCAGTAACTATTGTGATACGAAATATGTATCCAGAATATCACTTGGTCAGATATCTTTATGCACAGGTCATTTCTTCTAAGGTATGCATAAATTGACCATTTCATTGCCCGATCGGCAATATTTCAAGTATAATTTCCCGATCGGAGAGGTAGTTGGGGAAATCGCCGAAAGAAATGAATTATTATTAAAGGGACACCACTCTGCGATCACTGAATGAAATTAATGCGAGAGTTGTCTCAAATAGACGAGGATTTGCGAGAGTTTCCTAAATACATGTTCTTATGAGTGTAATAAAAAAAAGATCATATTTAGTCAGACAGGGAAGGTAGCATTCAACTTAACCAGCCCAAGCACAGAAAACATTAAACACACACAAAGCTCAACATAACCAACTGAGCTCAAAAAACACTAAACACATACAAGTAAAGATCCACCCAAGTCCAAGCGTGAAATAGTTCCAGCCATCAAAAAGCTGAATGACTTAGTTCCTACAGCAAAACGACTAAAATGCAGGATTGAAACCTGTAGTCTAATAATTCATTCATAACCAGCTTCAGCATGAGTGTCATAGACTTAAGAATTGAATATCATTGGACAAGGACTGCGTGTATATCATTGGGCAAGGACTGTGTGTATATCATTTGGTATTGTATGCTTTACACCGGGCACGTTAAAGAATCATGGAGTCTATTCGGAACGAGCTAGAGTAACGCACCCGGATTCCTTGTATCACAACTCTTTCTCTTCTACTCGCTGTCCCTTCAGCAAAAACACAGAACCCTATCGACAATAAGTACAGTACTTGCACGTTCATGGGTTATCCTTGACCGAAAGGCTTTGATAATTACAATCGTAATGTACCTAGGATCTTTTCATCTGCTTTGTTCATCTGTTCATTTCATGTCCTGTCTCGTTTCCATATTGATCGTCCCTGATTTCCATATCCTTACAACTACCACATGTTTACGGGTCTTCTTGAAATTCACATGGATCTTTTACTCCGTCCCTGAGACATTATTGACTTGCAAAACTAAGATTAACTCAATACAACCGGGTGCTACACACCCAATCGAAAGTGAAAGTAAACATATTTGCCTTTAGTTCCATATCGGCGTCTTATCTAACATTACCTAAAGTCTTCTGATATTCTCGTTCGTTCCACCTGGCTGACTTAGACGTAACGTAAAAAGGTGAGGCACACAAGTGTAACGCTTTTGACGTCAAACAGGTATACAAATTGCGTTGCCTCCTTTGCAGGAGTTTAATTTTACAGTATTGGTTGATTGTTGTTGATGTCCAGTGCTTATCTTCACTATGCGTAGGTTGCATGTTATTTGCTATATTTGGTCTCCGGTATTAGAGAGATGGGCTGTTGCATCTGCGTTATCTAAGTCTTCTAGTTTTGATGTAACATTTCACCCAATATGTTGATTTTTCGCCATTCTATTGATTACTATGGAAACAAGAAGCCAAACATGTTACATCATTGCTTTACGCAAGATTTGCTATCGAACCATTATGTTATTCTTGTTACGTCCACTGCTGTGCAAAATCAAGGAACATGGTTTAGAGATTTTCAAAAGTTCTATTTAGCGCACTGTTTTAGGACGTTTTGCAAAATTGAGGTTTGTTTTGTGTGCCTTTTCTGGTTCAAAAAGATAAAGAGGAAGTCGGACAGGGAAGGCAGCACTGAACTAAACCAAGCGGAGCTAAGAAAACACAAAAACATAAACCCCGTACCATAATTACTCCTTACAAATCCTGCTTGTTCATCTCTAAAAGGTTTGTTTACTTCGTTTGTAATTCTTCGGATGATTATTTTTTCCCATTGTTGTTATGTTGATGATATTATTAGGGTGATGCCTAAATAATCTCTCAAACAGAACACAGAAAGTGTGTGTTTCCACAAAACTTCCAAACCCCGCTGAAATCATATCAGGGGTCCCACAAGGCTCAGTCTTGGGACCCCTGTTATTTCTCATTTATATAAATGATTTACCATACCATATTAAGTCTTCAACAACAGACATCTTTGCTGATGATACAACACTTTCAGCATCAGGAGATACAATTCAAGACATTCATCAAACCCTTCAATCAGATCTTGACATTGGAGACACATGGTACATACAAAACTCAATGATACTCAATGCACAAAAGACAAAACATATGTATATTACAAAACCAACCAACAAACCCAGCATCCCAGACATCAAACTAAAATTACAGAACCATGATATTGAAATTTCAGAAAATGAAATACTTCTTGGAATCAATGTAGATAATTCACTCAAATGGAAAACTCACATTGACAAAACAATAAAAAAATGTAATACACAACTCTATTTATTCATGCGAATCAAACAATACCTAGATGTACCGACAAGAAAATTATTTTTTAATGCTTACATCCTCCCACACCTAGATTATTGCTGTTCAATTTGGGCTAACACAGACACATTTCTCATTGATGAAATCATTTAATTCCAAAAACAGGCAGCACGCGTCATACTTGACATAAAAGACTTTGACACTCCCTCTGAGGTTCCTTTCAATAAACTTCAGTGGATGAAATTTGACCAAAGAGTGGAATATAAAAAATCTATTCTTGTGTACAAATCACTCAACGAAAATCAGAACTTTCCAAAATACATGCAACAAAAATTTACATTCATGTAATTTAAGATCAGTAACCAATGAAGAACTATTTGTACCATCACGAAAGTTTGAATTTTCTAGAAAATCACTTGCTTACTCGGGATCAAAAATATGGAATGATATACCTAAGTCAATACATAAGTTCCAAAATGCATATATCAAATGGAAATACCCATAGTTAAGCAATGCAATACAAAGACCCATCTTATATGTGAATATATGTTTGAGCACAATATATTATTACCAAATTGTTTGCCTGTCTTTATCATTTGCAAATGTAAGTGATAAGATATTTATTTTCGTGATTCATGTACCATGTCCAAATAGTTGTCTTACTATTGTCTATGGAATTAATACTGTGTTATTTATATTTGTATATAACTTGTCCCTTATGTAGTGTACCCATTTGTACATAATATGTAACTGTGGTGAGGCCCATATGGAAGATTGCATTATTGTAAATATGTTAGCCTCGTAAAATAAAGACTTTACTTACTTACTTACTTACTTACTATTCCATCTTTAAGGCAGTTTAATGATAAACCCTTTTCTCCGACCACTCGGTTTAATTTTTCATGGTACCCTTTTGCACTATGTATCTTTGAAAGTTTGTTTCAGTTGCAAGGTCAGTATCTGCTTTAAGGAATTCTGCAGAGTTTATCTATTCCCAGAGTCGGTTCCAGGATTTGGTGTTGGGGGGGGGGGGGGGGGAGTACATACATGTATTGATATCACCCCCCACTCCCCTCAAGAAAATGTTCAAACGAAGCGAGCTAGAAAAATGTGTCTCTGAGGAGCATTCCACACAATTTCATTCTTAATATCTTATAATACTCACTGATAATGTGAGAGCGAGTGAAGTGAGCAAGAAAAAAAATTTCTGCAGCATACCCCACATCCTTATTATTTGGTAATATTCACTGATAAAGTATTGTGAGAACTGGAAAAAATCAGTGTTTATCTGAGCAGCATACCCAACAAAATTTCATTGAATATACGTATATTAGCGAGCAAGAAAATACACTGACTATCTGAGCAGCATAGCCCAGATTTACGATAATCAACTGGATAATATTCACTGATATATATAGCTATTGTGAGTACGAGTAAGAAAAAATGTAATGCCTTTCTGAGCAGCATACCATGCGGACTCTAGGGCTTCACTTTTGTTTAAGGGGAAACGTAAACTATTTGGTGTCCAGTAACTAGGGGGTCCATTGGCTTTCTCCCTCGGGACCTTTTTACAAACACTCCTGCATTCTGAGAAACCTTATTGTTTAATGAAAAGGACAGGTTTATTACAAAATCAACCTAACTGTATTCATCATTTTATTACTTGTTGGACATTTATGATGTGCACGAATCTCGGCATTTCTGTTCCCGACGTTTGGCACCTTGCTACTAGTACTAATAAGTCCCGTGTCATGTGATTGAGTGCAGTATTTAGCTCACTTATCAATAAATTGCTGATTTATTTGATCACGCGATAGAAGTGACCGAAAATAAAATGCATGACACTATTGTTCTTACATCCAAAATGTGATAAATTACCTAGGATCCGGCGGTTTTTAGGAGGGGGGGGGGGCGCATAAATCCGCTAGTGGCTAGATTTCATAGTACGTTTTTGATTGGTGGTGTGATATCGATATTTATTTATTCTTTTCTCAGATGTCAATGTTGTGTGGATGCGTTGGCGCTGGTCTGTTCAGTACATCTCTGAAGTGTTCTTTGCGTCAATTTTGTTGAGCCCGGTTGCGTTGAGCGTGAGCGGTGGCGTGCGTGCGTAGTGCGTGCATTCGTCGGATTTTGTCCGGACCATAACTTTGCCATGCTTTGACCAATCTTACTTATATTGAGTGTTCACCTCCATGAGTAGGAGTGTCATGCACAACCCCCAGGTGCCTATCTCAAAGGTCAAGATCACAGTTGGAGGTCAAAGTTCAAATTGAAGCTTGTCCGAACCAATGACCAATCTTTCTTATAGTTGGTATGAATGTTAACCTCCTTGAGACAGAGTGTCATTGCACACCTACAGATTCCTATCTCAAAGAACAATTGGAGGTCAAAAGCCAAATTGAAGCTTGTCCGGACCATAACTTGTTCATGCTTGACAATCTTTCTTATATTGGGTATGAATGTTACCCTCCATGAGACAGAGTGTCATCCACAACCCAATAATTCTATCTCAAAGGTCAATGTCACAGTTGGAGGTCAAATGTCAAGTTTGTCCAGCCCATTACTTTGTCATGCATTGACCAATATTTCTTATTCTAGGCATGAATGTAAACCTCCATAAGACGGAGTGTCATGCTCAACCTATGTCCTATGTCAAAAGTCAAGGTCACTGTTAAAGGTTAAATGTCAAATTGAAGTTTGTCCAGACCATAACATTGTTATGAATTGACCAATCTTTCTTATATTTTGCATGAATGTTACCCTCCATGAGGCGGGGTGTCATGCTCAATCCCAAGGTTCCTATGCCAAAGGTCAATGTCACTGTTATAGGTCAAAGATCAAAACGTGCGCCGATGCATGACAGAATTTGCCCGAGAGCATGAATGTCTGGTTTTACTTCGCTCTCTTTCGCAAGCAACATTACTTCCTCGTCTTTATGGCGTGTGCTTGTTTTTGGTTTGTGTTTGCTGGGGAGTTCTGCACATGTATGATGTCATAGACTCCATCCATGTTGTCGTTGTTAGTGAAGTGTCTGCTTCGCGTGTTAATTTTTCAAACCATCGTCTTTCATCTCACTTCATACTTTAGTTAACGTTTAGTCAGTGAATTCGTATTCCTATAGAAGCCTTTATTTCACTCTGACATGATTTTGTCATACTTACCTTTATTTCAACAATCTTGGTTTTTGTATTTAATCCAACAATCGTGACTTATGCACTCCTGATGTTTTATTATTCGTGATCCTAGAACGACTGAAGCAGTCTCATTGTACACACCTTTGAATTCTTTCTGCTTCTTCCCTGTGTCGGTGTTATCATCATCTACCAGGGCACTGAGTATGTTCTTTATTTCAAGTCAGGGAGGGTAATTTGTAAGGTATATCGTTCGTGACACTTGCGGTATGCTACGCCAGTGCTTAATGCAATATGGGCGGTACAGCAACAAATAGAGGAGTAAACAGTTTTATCCTCGTGTTAACAATTTTGTTAGCAAATGTCAAGTGTACGAATTATGTCGATGTTGACGTGATGTTCATCTATTCAATGGATAATTAACTATCTGCAATGTAGGGACGCTTTCTTCATACACATCGCGAAAGGTTAACATTTAAATCTGAGATCGGTAGTTTTTGTAACTTCACTATCAGTGTGGTTGTGTTGGTTTTATATTTAAAGCCAACTTTTATCGCGCATGAAATGAATGAAGACAAAACGTTGATAATCTTTAACCAAAAACTGGCTACTTCAAAAGAAGGTTAGTCCGCACAAATTTCTCTATATAAGTTTTATTTAGTGCGAGGGAAAACATTTTTGAATAATCAATGGTACTATACGTCAGTCACTAAATCAGAACTTGTACATGACATTGATAACCATCCAGACAATCTGCTAAAGGTTATTGTCCTGTTCTTATTTCCATGCACGGCCGAACTGATCGCAGTTAATACTGCCAACTGGCATTTTGAATCTCGTTGTATTATGAAAGGCTGATTATTTTACGAATGACCCGTAGTGGCATTTTAATTTTTTAAAGTAGTAATCGTGCAAGGTGAAGCCGTGAAACATTGATACATTGATGTACTATATTTAGCTATTGTATAAGACGAAAGACGCTGTTATAGAACAAAAGAGAAGTGTATTTAGCAAATGTTCCATTCATATTTATACGTACAAAATGTTTACGGCGCTGATTGTTAGTTAACAAAACATCGTACAAAAATAGAAGTACGGAAGACCAACGTTGACACTTCAAAAAAAATAAGTCACTGTTCCCTTATTGTGTGGCCTTATCATATGCAGCTTCGATTCCGAGAACATACAGTAAGTGAATATAAGGAAGTATTTCAGCTAAAGGTTACGGAAGATTGGTGGGTTCTGTCTATGTGTTCCTTCGTATGGGTCCGCATAGGATCCGACTTGATGCCCGCTTTAGGTCCGTCTAGGAGTCCACATTGGGTCCTCCTACACCATGTGGCTGGCTAGTATAATTACACATGTTTTTATTTATCTGACTTACGAACCAATTAAAACAATTGCTCACCGTGTACGTATTTATTTACTCAAGTTTTAGACAAATGAAATTGTATACAAACAACTTTTGATATAATTAAACCAGACCGGCTGTGCGAAACTTGTCTGCATTGTCTACCAAGTACACACGATTAGCATCTTTATTCCAGACAAACATATATATTGTTACAAAATAATAACAAGGTTTAAACTCATTAGTACAGAGCTTCGCACTATTTATCCACGTTTTTTGTAGCCTATCGTATAATTTGATATATAAAGGTTTTAAACACGTTTCAAATAATGTTCATGGAATGTCCAATTTGCGTGTTTTAATCATTTATTAAATCCCTACAAATTCTTACTTCTCGAAAATATATTTCTATTTCGCGTGTGCGCGGTATTTTCAGCACATTAGTTATAGAGAATATGTTAATATACATATCAGTGATCAGACTCTATCGAGAACCTATTGTAATATACGCGCGAGAAAATGAAAAGCAATACCCTGAGACATCTGGAGAAATCGTCTGTTTTGTGCGAACACGGAGGTGAACGAAGGCCTTCCCATCAACTTGATAAAGCCTGTATAGATGGGTGGAGGGAGCTATACTAGTGATCACACGTCTCAAGTCACCATTTAACATTAGCTTACGATACTAGCTACTGTTCAGTGCTCTATCGTCTTATGTATACGTACTAACTTAAACATTCGAAAGTTGTAATATAAGAAAAAAACTTCCGAGTAAGGTTTATATGAAATGAAGGAATACTAGAAGTGTTCGTGTTGATTTAAGAGTAATTATTTATAATTAAATATCGATAATCTATTAATTTAATTATTTTACTCTGAATCTGTTTTTTTGTGTGTGATAATCTACGAAAATGAGAAACATTGAAAGTTTGAGAAAGACTGTTTGTTTTGTATTGTTTATGATTTTATTAAGATGTTTTGAGTGTACGGAATATTCTGTACGGCTAACACAACATGGAAGAGTCAAAGGCATTGTCGAAGAAGTACATGGACAAAAGAAAGTAGAACAATTCTTTGGTATACCATACGCAAGCCCGCCAGTAGGAAAACTAAGATTTGAGGTAAGTTGAACTAAAATGACATAATTTCGATTGTATTTGTTAATAGAACTAAAACGTACGTTTATCTGAGTTGATATATTAAATACGCATTGTATACATGTATGTTGCTATGATTTATATAGGTTATTGTAAGTTTTATGTTGCCCTCATATCTGTTGGAAATAAAAGGCTGAGATATGAACATAAATCAAAATATTACAGTAATAAAACATTTATTTTTTCCCATCTATATAATATGTTCTTTGGTATTGTTTACTTATAAATATATGTAAAATTTCAGGAATATACTCATATATATGTTTTTACTTAGCTACGATTGAATTAATTAAATATGGGTGAACCTGCTTGTCAAATGCCAGTGATTAGAGTTTATGTGAAACATTCTTTATAGTAGATTTAACACTGTCTTTGAATCACTTACATTAAGTAAAATTATTCTGTGCGCTTTAATAAGTTTTTTCAATGAGAAATTGAAATTTTTAATTAAAAATGAACATTGAATTAAAGAGTTAATCTCCGCGAAAAGTTAGAAATTTGAAAAAAGTGGTAGCATGTTTTAATTAACATCTCAATTGTAGATTTTGTGAAAAGTTGTTAAGAAGTTAAGACGTTAAGATACTCTTGATTAGTACATAAGTTGAATATGGCTTGCTAAAGTTATTTGTGTGTTATTTTAAGTATACTGACATCTCATGTGATGATAATGTCAATTTCTACTTATTTTGACAATTCAATTTTAAGGCATTGTGACTTTTATGAATACGACCACCACACGCGTTCTCAATGGAAGCATATTTCGCCGCGTTGTTCAAACAGACAAGTACACAAGAACCTAATCTGTTTTATTCAAAACTGTAAACTAATATATTAAGTTCTTCTTATAATGATTACTTGAATGTATTATTATTTATACAACTATATGTGTATATCAAATTCTCAGCTTACAAGTGTTGTTCATTTACATTTAATGGGATATGAAATTCCTTCCCGCGGTTATAACTCAACAAAATAAGAATTTCCGTGTTCTAATTAGAGAACACTTGTTTACGGTCGTGTTGCACAAACAATGACATGCTATACATGTTTCCCAACCATATCACCAGAAGTTAAAACTGCATCTGTCCAATCATAATATACATCAGCAATAGTAAATTTATTAGATTCTACTTACGAATAATTATACAATTTCATTTCTGTTGAACTGACGTTATCCGCAATTATATAAATTATCGACATTTAATGTTATGAAGATAGGTAATTATAACTGTATTTCAGTATTTATGTGGTTTTTGAAAAGGGTGTGCATTCACTGTTCGAGATATTGTATAAAATCTTGCCCTTGGGGTTGAAAAGTTGCGCTGATTGTTAAGTATGTTACAATTTTATGTGATATATATGTTCTAATACACAAATTAAAAGACTAAGGCATTGCCGTGCAAATCATATAAACTTGTTGAAAATGTTGATATTAAGGGTTTACCATGTGTATATTATCTTTTTAATACCGCGATAATCGTGCAAGAATCAAACCTTTGCTGCACTCAGCAACACTTGAAGCGTAATACAACATTGTTCTAAACAATCTCGCACCCGCTGGCCAATTGTAAAATGCTAAATGTTTCATCACTTTTTATTCTACTATTTTAATAACCGCTTGTATTTTACTGCACGTTTATGGACTGAGTTCAGCGTACTTGAATAACCCAGCCGTTAAGGCAATTACACAAATAAATGTCGATAGTGCTCCATGTTTTTGAGAAGCTATGTACGTTGCTATTTTTTTGATACGACGTCCGCTATAAAAGTCTGTGAAACTTGCCGTGGTACCCCCGTCGTTTTGTAAAACCATAGTAAGTCGTTTAAATAAACACATTCTTTAATAAAACGACCAACTCAAGCAGGTCTGATAAATGAGTGAAACTTTTTATATCTCCTGGATTTTATCAAGTGATAAAATGTCATCACATTACGTTCGATATCTTTAAAATTACAAATGCTAACACAAGCGGTCATTGTTGACTGTCTCGCTATAAGATAACGCACTATAAACAGTTAGGTGATAACAATATCAGGGTTTCAGTTTTGTATCCGATTCGTTTATTTTAGATGTGTCCCTTTTTGTTGCTTAAAGGTAAACTCACATTAGAACCAGTCTAAAATAGTATAGATCAATTTTCAATAACCACGAACCAATCTAATACATAGCTTAGAACATTTAACATGAAATCCTTGAATATCCCTGCTTATCCGCTGTCCAATTAGAGTTTTTGGGAGGCGTTTAGCCTCTCATTACTACCATTGCCCATTTTTTAATGCATCCCGAACCGCCTTTAGGCTTTTATGTGAATCCGCATTCGAGTAGTTCCAGAAACTGTCAACATCCCCAATACTGCTACATATTTTTCTCCAAATTTTTAAACTGATTTAATTCAATCAGCAACATTTGTTTATTCTATGATCAACAATTATTGTGAAACTGTTCGTAAAATCGATATTTTTGCAGATAATCACTACGCCGGGTCGATATCGAACTTGTTTCGTAATATGAAAATGACGTGTTCATCAAATGTCCCGGTTGTATAGCTATTTTTAGAAACTTCAGACCAGGGTCACGTGATAGTTTTATCAATGAATCGTATAGGAGAAACTTCAGACCAGTGTCACGTGATGGTTTTATCAATAAATCGTATAATATCGTCTGCAAAGTACTGTTATGCAATCATAGGGTATGGCTATACTAGCCGCTTTCTATAGATGTCTCACGCTGTGAGGGAAGTGATTACAAGACGGTACTGTAGAATCTGATAAATAGGCGCGTAGTATTATCTTAAAGCCACTTTTGATATACGCATTCAATACACGTATTACATATAAATTAATATGCCCCTTTTTACAATTATTTAGATACCCAACATGCCTATATAGTCGCATATGCCTATTTTGACATTCAAGACAAGATCGACAGTAAGAAAACGAACATTAAACGTGTAAAGTCGGTTTAAGCGTTAGTAGCAGCAACCAGATCGCCTCCCACCAGCACTCTCAGTGCTTTGCTTATTTAACTAATCAACACATTTTATAAACGAGGATAAATTAGTGATGGGTATAATGTTCTAAGCTATAAACATGTTAAAGTCGAAAACAACAATAAGCAAGTATTCCATAACAAAGATCCGTTTTAAAATTACCACTTATCAGTCTAAAACGATCAAGAACAAATGAGTTTTAATCATTTTAACTGATTAAAATGTGGATTTTTTGACACGTAATCTGATGTATTGTTTGATGTCGGATAAAATAACATCTTCATGTCGAGGAAGAACCTATGCACACCTACATATTTGTCGTTTAACACGAAATAAATGATACCGTCACAAACTTTCTAACCTATCGCTTGTCGTCATTTTATCACAGTCTAGTACGTTAGTAAATACGAGGGTCGTTTATTAATACCCGGACGATCGCCATAGCGCTTGATTGAAGCATGCAATTGTTATAAAATTTTCTTTTAATAAGGCGTACTCACCAATTTGATAATTCGACAAAACTTGGTATAATTTTATCCAAACGAACACAAACTGTGGTTACTATAGTAACCCAACTAAGGGCTACCCGGCCCAACCCAAGTTTTCAGTGAAATGTACAGTGTTGATATGACAGGGGTCGTGGTATAGTTGCCTATTTTCAACGACAAACATCATAAAACGTTATGGCTTCATCTATGTTATGTTATTTATAACGTTTGATGTCATTTCTGTACTGTTACTCTGCGTGAATCGCTGTTTAGTGACAACGGACGCTTTCCGTTAATATCGCAATGAAATCGAATTTGTTAAGGAAAGAAACGATTATGAAACAATTTTGTATAAGTGTTTGTCATACACCTATAAAACTAAATAATCTATTTTGGAAAAGCCTTTTGTGAATATTCGTATCGGTGGATTTCTGCTTATAAACGGTTCTTTGATGACAAGGATCACCTCGCGATGATCCGAGGACGGGCCAATCTTACGTAAGAAACAGGAAAGTGTCGTCGGTTAAACACCTGTGGAGGGGTAAACACTACTTGAAGAATATTACTACAGTAAGTAAGGAACCATGCGAAATTTTCGTGGAAACAGCATTTAACATCACTACCGAACATCTTAAAATGGTAAATATGTGTGCTCGCGTGACTTTATGGCTCCAAAACGATGATCAAATAGAGAAAAAATGTCACGTTTCAGGAGCGAAAATGGCGTAACGTCACAATATTTTGACGTCGACTTGGGCCGACTCGCGTTACATGTACTTATTAAAACTCTATCATTATGAAAACCCTTCGTCGCAACAAGTTGAAATTTCGTATGTAAATTAAGGAATAGTGAGAATGTATTCCAGTACGTTTTCATCAATATCAGTCCACTAGTTTTCCAGCAATATCGATCGTCCGGGTATTAAATGAACGACCTTCGTATATATGGTTAAAATGTCAATGGGATTTAAAACCAAACTTAATATTCTAAAAAAAACCGGGTTATCCCTTTTTCGTACACTTTAGAATGGAAAATTTCCCCATTTTAAATATTACGTACGTTCATTCTTTGCCAGAAATCTGAGTTTTCTCTCGACAATTTATCGTATATTTGTAATACATAGCAACCCATTGCGTTCACCTATGTACTGCTATCTTTATTTAGAGTTTATAAATGCATTATTAATTCGAAGAATTTCGTAATGTATAGACACTTAATCAGCCGTGAAATCAAACAATTAGTCGGTGAATGACCGTTTGTATTTTGCTCTTTGAAATCTTGCTCATTTGATAGATTCAATTACACCCCGCTACTTTATTTTAATACTGTCAGGTCTCGATATAACGACACCCAATATACTGACTATTTCATATACTGAATTCATGTTATGGGGACAAATATTTCTAAACGCTTTTCAATTCAGTATGTTGGCATATTCGTTACAACGACATTTTGCTTTGGAACAAACAGCGTCGTTGCATAGAGACATGACTAGGCTATATCATTTACACCAATGAAAACTTTTTTGCGGATTTGGTCTTACATACAAGACATAATTACGTATCTACGTGTTAATCAAGAGCAGGATCCAGTCTCTCGTTCTTGGACAATCTCAATTTAAGCTTATGGAGTAGTGACGTGTATCGTTGAGGTTATTTCTGTGAGATTCTGGGCTCAAATGAAAAACATTACCCACAGGGTATTAAAGCTATATTGTTTAAAGCTCCACTTTGAGTTGATCTCAAACTCGGACACTTATAAGGGTATAATCTCAAGTTCATTTGTGGTGATATCTATATTTATACGACTTCGTTTACGAACATCACAATTCCTATACTAAGTGCTAGTTCAGGACCAGATATTACAACCAAAACCTTTCGTTTAACTTGCTAAAGGATCTTGTGGAAGATTCAAGACCTCATGAAATAAAGTCTTTATATTTTTATAACAATTTTAGATCGGACTATACAGAATTGTGTTCATGTTTACCGCCGTTTGCTACGTACATATTTATGTGTTATCTGAAAATCACATTCAGTGAACGCAGGGTCAGGTTGAATTATCTATCAACACCAAAGTTAATTATGCGTACAACTGCTTATAATTATGGTCGTATTAAGTTACAACATGCGTTGTCGGAAGTTTTCGATACAGGTGAAAAATCACAGGAGCCAACTGATCAAAGATTAAAGCGGTAGTGTTATAGAATTCATATTTATAAGAAAAAAAAGAGAAAATATTGTATCAGCGTTTTCAATTGCGTCATTGATTGCATTTTTATGAACACACATCGCATGCTCGTGCGAGAAAATGTTGCCGTGATATGTTGTGAAGTGTGTAATAATTTAACAACATTGATATAATTATACCTTTCCATTGGTTTCAGTCAGTGTTTTTTTCATATTCCTACGCAACATTCTGTAACGCGCCTCAATTCAATGTCACCCGTTGACGTCATGACGTTGTTTCCGTTTCAAGTTCTGTTCAGATAAACACAGTGCTAATTTGATAGCGGATGTAATAAATAACATTATATTTTTTGGAAATGACCCCATGCCGTTGACGTATGATGTGTTATATTTGCGTGAATTTTAGTTTCACATAAGACTTTAAAAATGGCATTGTATCTTGAGAACGAAAGATGAAAAATATAGCAATTTTGGTGTGCGGCAACCACGTAAAGCAGCGTTGCCAAGGTTACCGTTAATTGTCGCATAAGTTGGTGGATGTTTATTCCGTTCTACAATCTACAATTTAACTTCAATCATGTTGATCATCCTGATAGTTAAGTTTCATCAATATTTAACTAAAAAAAAATAATTTATAAGCAAATTATACGAAAGGTTACAAGCTTAATTATTACCTGAATCGAGGCGGTTGTTGACAAAATGTTCTAATCAGGTCCGAAGGTTCCCACAGTTTTGATATTTTGCAATACAAAAACTGAATGCCTTTGATCAAAATCTTTTGGACAGTGAAGTGGATACACGATAAGTGTCTAACTGTTCATAGCTCCTTAATAAGCATAATGTTGTCATTGTTTTGGTAGCGTTATGTACCGTACTAGAGTCATACATGTTTTCTGATGCAAATGAAACTGCTACCATCGATTCAAAATCAGTTGATAACGTTGTTTATTCAATGTCTATTAGACAATTTTATATAAAACGTGTTTTCATTGGCTGATAACCTAAACAAAATGTTAGTATACTGGGCCTAAATAGAAACATTCTATAGCATATCGTGCAAAGTTTGTTCAGGGTACCAATTTTCTCAAAGCAACCACTTTTTGACTGAAATCAAACAGGGGAAAGTGTGTCTGCCTACTTAGTGTCAATCAAGCACATGTCGTCACTATCTCGTCTGATTTTGAACGTTATCGTCTGCAACATGATAATTGGACAGGAATCTCCGCACGTGAAACACGTAAATGAAGCGTGATGACGTATGTCTCAATTTCAGGAAGAAAAAATGTTTGGTTTATAATTTATATCATCGCTCTGAAATATTTTTAGCTTTAGGTACCGGATTAAGAGGATCGGTATAGTAAAGCCTCACATTGTAGAGGACTATTAACACATTTTAAGGTGGCTCCCACATTTTCGGTGAAAATGGAGCAAACGCGTCAAAACTGCTACGAAAATTAACGACGCTAAACTTACTTATTCGAACTAAAAACCGCCCAATTATAAAGATCACATCTCATACTTCAATCATATCAAATATTATTACAATCTGACATACATTTCTCTTTCATCGAAAAAGGTAGGAGCCACCTTAAGAAGATCGAAAAAAGCTTAAAACCGGTCTCTTACATGTTCCATGTAACGCTAATAAATGAAGTTTTTTTAGTATTAATTGTTGTGCTCACCTATAGTCTTGTAGAAACGCAAAATGGTGTCAATCCAACTTATCTTTGATTTTCTTAAAGATTAATCTAAGCTTGAGTAACTTTATTATTGATAACAGTTAGGTGTACAAAATAAGTTTTTGGAGAACTCATTTGTGATGCACTATTGCATGTTGCCGTAATACCATTTAGAATATAACCTACATTATGAGCCAATGAAAACGCCGCATTTTGGCGGTTAACTGAAAATTTAATCATTAAAATTTTCTCTTCACAGACTTTACGTCATGCGTTGGCGCTACTTTCTATCGGCCAATCAGAATGCAGAATGTTATATTCTAAGTTAGTTAGAACATATTAAGTGAATTTTAATGACTAAAAAGGACTCGCTTCGCTTCGCTCGCTCCGCCCTTTTTAATCATTAAAATTTACTTAATATGTTCTAACTATAACTTCAAAACTGTTTTGCCCCATAAAGCCGACAACATGCGAGTATCTGGCACCTACTAACCTCACATACATTGATCCGTTGTGTGAATCAATTGTGGACCTTTTTGTGAGTTGGTACCACTTAAAATTCCATACTGCAGTATAATTATGTCTTACTCATTAGGAAACCATTCAAATACAATGTCATGGCATTTGACAATAAATTAAATCATGACGGACGTCGAGGGTTGATGAGTGTCGCTGACCCCCGTCTCTTTTTCCTCACCGCGATAGTTTCAATCCTACAGTAGATGTACACATGATTTGTGTACGAGGTTCAATGATCGAATTGGTAGTAGAAAGTTCGTACGTAATAGACCACATGTGCCCATGGACCTCAACCTTCTAGAAGAATCTCTCTCAAACAATGATCCATATAGATATAATATATTTCATCAAAGCCAGATTATGAACGAGGAAATCTACGTTCTCGTTGGGTATCACTTACATTGTACAGGAATGCATAAAGAAATAACAATAGCTCCGAACGTGTTTGATAAATTTCATGATGCATAAAGTGGTTAATTAAAGTAAAGGCCAACTCACGTTTCCTCAATTAAGTTGCCGTTAAAACTTATCAAGATAATATTTTCTTTAAAGCCAGACAAATATCGTCTTGAACACAGTAAAATAATAATTAGGCTTGCATACCGTATCCATGCTTCCACATCCATGCCAGCACGTGGTGAATGTGAGAACGTTCCTGGGCCATTGGTTAGAGGAAGGGTAATGACGAATTTATGAGAACTATTAAAGTAAGAGGTGTATCCGATTCACAGATCAAATAATTAATTCAATTAACGCTCATGTTTTATGAAGAAACGTTATTAAACACACCATTACGTAATATGCGATGTACCCGCCTTTAGTCAAAGCCAACATTGATATCTGTTTTATAACGTCTGCCATATGCTGTTTTACATCTTCTTTTTTCCTTTCAAAGTTTAGCTTTGATAACGTTATAAGAGTTTTGTGGAAACATTCCGTTCATTCAATTCCGCAAGCGTAGTTCCCAATCAAATTGATCTCCACATCGCTGAGGTTCGAATCCCACGAGCGTCAATACTATGTCACATAATAAGAAATTAGGTTAGAAATTAAGTTCCAGAAAACGCTCTTAGAAAAATTTACGGGTTGGACATATTATTTGTCTTTGTCATATTTAAATGTTATTTGTAAATGGCCATAGACAACGTGTTACCTGCTGACTATGCCAATAAACTTTGAAATTGATCTATGTTATGCAGTGACTTTAAGTGGTATGGTATATGTTCTACATATCATGGGAGAAGTTATCAATTACCTGCGGAACCGAAAGTTAGTACTTATTGAAAATTAATTCCAGAAAAAAAACGTGTCATAGAATTAACTCTACTAGTTTGCCAGGTAGGACTGATAAATATTAAATGGTTGAAAACATACGGTGAAACACCAATGAAAAGAAACAATTTTACAAACTTATGAAAAACCATAATCTAATGCCATACAACAAAACACGTTTTTATTTCCCCCAAAAGAATTGAAGAACATAATAAATACACACAAACAAACCATTACAGTAAACAACAACGTATGCCATACTATAATAACAAATAGGCATAATGATATATATATATGACTATAGTAATGTACATGTAAATTCCGAAACATTTTTAGTAAATATAGGTCTTTGTAATATACAGTATTTCACTGAAGCATCTCAAATATTGGGCTCCGATCGGTCTGAAATCAAACGTTTAACTTATGAAAGATACTCTAGGTTTGAGATTATTTGAAAGTCTTAAGTTATCCCGGGTGATAGAACTGAAAGATTTGCAGGAGTTACATGGAACCATTATTACACAGCACTATGAAATCTTGAACTACTTGGTCTTAATTTTGAATTTCTGTGATCATGCATTTAGATAAGTGATCAATCTTTTGAAGGTCCTTACTAGAATCGTTAGTACTAATTTACATGCTCACCGAAACAACAGCGAATCAGTGAATACATTTCTATGTTGTATTAACGTTGTTATAATTTTCATGGGGCCGAATATACTGACAAGGTGTAAAAGTATACCTTGCATGCGATGGACTTAAAATATTGCACATGCATGCCGAATAACTGCAATTCTTAGTAAGGTATGATATAATGCCAATCAGCTTAAATAAAGTAGTAGTTACTTATCATTTATACAATAGAAAGAAACTGATAAGCCACTGACACCCTTTGATACTTTGCGTAAATGATTTTCGTATTTCGTCTTTGTTAAGATGCGACCACGCTGCGACACGCCAACCTACTCGCCGGTTTGCAACAATACTATCAAAGCGGTTGCCGAATAAAACGTAATTTAATTGCCATGTACGTTCAAGTCTTGTTCTACTATGCGAGCTCTTTTAAAACGTAAGAAATAAATCCATTTCTAAAGCTGATAAATAGATTTATCCACATCACTGGTGTCTACTGACCTTTAAAGTTTGAATTAAGTTCAACATTATGCGTTATAAATAAGTTAAAAACTAGTCAGATTTTGATGTCCTTCAAGTGTATTTCATTAAGTTTCTGCAAATCTGTTATATATATAATTATTTTCGTGATTGATATTGTATCAAGGAATACACAAGGGATAACATCTTGCAAGAATTGCCTTTTCAGAATAAATAAATGAAGAGATATTATATTATATTGGTACTATGATATTTATTGAGACAATTATTTTCACTAATATGTATATTTATGCAATATATTTTAGGTTACCAATTTTGAAAATGTGCACCAGACTAACACTATGTCGTGTGATACAAGTACGCGTATCTCTCAATTGATAACATATTGTGCAAGGCGGGCGTCCTCCAAAAATGCTATGTCGCGTTACGTCTGTTGACAAGTTATTCTATATGTGTATTTGCAAATCAATATAAAACTGCTCGAATGTAAGTTGTGGCAAAGAAATAAGTACGCTCAAATCAACAGTAACCAAATGAAACTAAAGTCCTACATAAACAAATTGATGGGACAGCAGTTGACGGAAAGGTGGCTGTGAATACATTGGGTGATGTGGCTCCCTGAAAATAACATATATTTAGTTTAGGTGTTTAATATTTTGAAAACAACACATACAAAACTACTTATCAGCAAACTCTAATGGCATTGTAACTCTTCAAAGTGGAGGTAACAACCACTAGTAGCGTTGTTAGAAACCGCGAAATATTTTGACAGAAAATAGCGAAGAATCGAGAGTTATAGAGTTATAGGAGACACTTTTTTGCTGACATAACCCAGCTCAGGTATACTGTTTGTGTAAAATGGAGTCAAATAATGGATTACATTAACTTTCAAAGAACTATGTATGCTTTGACATTGGTCACTATCAGAGTATGTTTTACTAAAATTGGGGGTAGGGGGAGAACAAAGGAACACAACTTTTTAAAGTTTTAGCCTTATATTTTGATATTGTTTTCAAAGTATGTTGCCCAAGCTCTGAGACAGACAAAGAAAGACTTCCTTGTCTCAGTGGCTGTTTTCAAGAAATAGGTTTGACTGTTTGCGGCCAGTCGGAACCCGAAATTTGCCAAATCTATGTTACCTGTTTCCAAAGCGTCACTTCTATCACTAGCTCTTTGCAAGTGCGACGGTACAATTATCTGCAATGTTAAAATCATTTGGCACATTTAAACTAAGTGAAAAAAATAACTGACAAGTAATTCATTCTGTGTATATCAAATTAAAAATGTAAATACACGTATTGTTCAGACAGAATCAATGAAATGATAAGTCATTCTTCTTTGTAAGGGATACAATTCTCATGTTTGAGACGCAATAATGAGAAACGGGCTGATAAAACAGCACTTTATGTGATATCATCTGACCTCAAGGTCGGCCAATTCGTTGCCTGGGTATCTAGTTTTGTCGCATCTAGTGATAATCCATTGTGGCTACTGGTTAAATCCGGACGTTTGTGCTGGTCTGTTGTAACGTGTTCTGATAATATATCACTTGTACAAGTTGTTCTAAGATAACGTTAATACAAATATACAGATAATAGTAATGTTCCAAGATATAAGTAATGTAAATACGCGAGATAAATGTCCACTGCATGACTGGCGTAGATTAACTGCATTGTGTAGGTTCAGCTGATTATACGTATGACAACTGAGCCTAATGGAAATACTGGTATACCATTCTTAATTATATGTTGCCATGTTGTTCAATGTTGAAGAAGTTTTGGAAGAATATTTTTTTTTTGGAATTGTAATAAAGACTTTACTTTATGAAGAAACATATTTGTCAATGCAAAGTTGACAATACACGACTGTACAAATGAACAAAAATATAATTAATCTACATGTCTATACCAAGGGGGAAACTCCATGTCTACCCATGGGAAACTACATGTCTACCCAGGGGAACTACATGTCTACCAAGGGGAAACTACATGTCTACCCTCGGGAAACTACATGTCTACCCAGGGGGGACTACATGTCTACTCAGGTGAAACTACATGTCTACCCTGGGGAAACTCCATGTCTACCCAGGAGGAACTACATGTCTACCCAGGGGAACTACATGTCTACCCAGGGGAAACTCCATGTCTACCCAGGAGGAACTACATGTCTACCCAGGGGAACTACATGTCTACCCAGGGGAACTACATGTCTACCCAGGGGAACTACATGTCTACCCAGGGGGAACTACATGTCTTCTCAGGTGAAACTCCATGTCTACCCAGGGGATCTACATGTCTACCCATGGGAAACTACATGTCTACCCTGGGGAAACTACATGTCTACCCAGGGGGAACTACATGTCTACTCAGGTGAAACTACATGTCTACCCTTGGGAAACTCCATGTCTACCCAGGAGGAACTACATGTCTACCCAGGGGAACTACATGTCTACCCAGGGGAAACTCCATGTCTACCCAGGAGGAACTACATGTCTACCCAGGGGAACTACATGTCTACCCAGGGGAACTACATGTCTACCCAGGGGAACTACATGTCTACCCAGGGGGAACTCCATGTCTACCCAGGGGATCTACATGTCTACCCATGGGAAACTACATGTCTACCCAGGGGAAACTACATGTCTACCAAGGGGAAACTACATGTCTACCCAGGGGAACTGCATGTCTACCAAGGGGAAACTACATGTCTACCCAGGGGAAACTACATGTCTACCCAGGGGGAACTACATGTCTACCCATGGGAAACTACATGTCTACCCAGGGGAACTACATGTCTACCAAGGGGAAACTACATGTCTACCCTGGGGAAACTACATGTCTACCCAGGGGGAACTACATGTCTACTCAGGTGAAACTCCATGTCTACCCAGGAGGAACTACATGTCTACCCAGGGGAACTACATGTCTACCCAGGGGAACTACATGTCTACCCAGGGGGATCTACATGACTACACAGGGGAAACTACATGTCTACCCAGGAGGAACTACATGTCTACTCAGGTGAAACTCCATGTCTACCCAGGAGGAACTACATGTCTACCAAGGGGAACTACATGTCTACCCAGGGGAACTACATGTCTACCCAGGGGGATCTACATGACTACACAGGGGAAACTACATGTTTACCCAGGAGGAACTACATGACTACACAGGGGAAACTACATGTCTACCCAGGAGGAACTACATGTCTACCCAGGGGGAACTCCATGTCTACCCAGGGAAACTCCATGTCTACCCAGGGGAAACTACATGTCTACCCAGGGGGAACTCCCCAAGAGTCCATCGAGGATAAAAGCCGTTAGCGCTCCCCTATTTCAGTGAACATGATAACTTACAAGTACTTTTCGAAATGAACAATCACTGAACCACGTGGCTGACCTCATGGTCCTGATATACATGTATATAGTTGTTTAGAACCTGTAACATAACACTGGGGTGACACAAAATCTTACACAGACTCGACTGACGGAGGTGGTCCAAATAAAGCATACAAATGTCTCAAATTCAAGTCAAAAACATTTGATAGAATCCTATTTCGTGTGACATATGACGTGATTCAGACAATTAGCCAGTATATGTGATGACAGCATTGTAATACTAGTATTGAAAACGTCAGGATTCTAGCTTTCTGATATGAACAGATTAGAACAGAATATGATTTACCTAATTACATGCACTAATTACGGCATTTATGCTATTCTTGTGCTTCATAATTCTTGTTATAAAAAGTACATTTTCTATTTCTGCAACTCATTTTTTATAAGCCAAATACAGGTCATCAGTGACTCACGTGAATCGTCATTTACATGTCGTAAAATAGGTATATAGCCTACTATTTGATATATTTGAATAGCTTGAGTTTACATGTGCGTGAAGTTAGCTGCCAGTTGCCAGTTGCCAGTAGCCGATTCAAATTTTTGAATCGGGAATTGGCAAATGGCAGCTAACTTCACAACCTAGCTGACAATTCGAATTTTTCTATCGAATCGGCAACTGCGAACTGGCAGCCAGCAGCCAATTCAAATTTTAATATAGGATCGAAATGGCAACTGTGAACTGGAAGCCAGCTGCCAATTCGATGTTCCTAGTGGACACGAATTGGCAACTGGCAACTGGCAGCTAGCAGCCGATTCAAATTTTTCTCAAAAAATATTTTAACTCAGATAAATCGAATTGGCAACTGGCAACTGGCAGCCAGCAGCCGATACAAATTTTTCTCAAAAAAATATTTTAACACAGAAAAATCGAATTGGCAACTGGCACCTGGCAGCCCGCAGCCGATTCAAATTTTTATAAAAAAAATATTTTAACTCAGAAAAATCGAATTGGCAAATGGCAACTGGCAGCCAGCAGCCGATTCAAATTTTTCTCAAAACATATTTTAACTCAGAAAAATCGAATTGGCAAATGGCAAATGGCAGCCAGCAGCCGATTCAAATTTTTCTCAAAAACATATTTTAACTCAGAAAAATCGAATTGGCAAACGGCAACTGTCAGCCAGCAGCCGATTCAAATTTTTTCAAAAAAATAGTTTTACTCCGAAAATCGAATTGGCACTGGCAACTGTCAGCCAGCAGCCGATTCAAATTTTTCTCAAAAACATATTTTAACTTAGAAAATCGAATTGGCAACTGGCAACTGGCAGCCAGCAGCCGATTCAAATTTTTCTCAAAAAATAGTTTTACTCCGAAAATCGAATTGGCAAATGGCAACTGGCAGCCAGCAGCCGATTCAAATTTTTCTCAAAAACATATTTTAACTCAGAAAAATCGAATTGGCAAACGGCAACTGGCAGCCAGCAGCCGATTCAAATTTTTCTCAAAAAAATAATTTAACTTAGAAAATCGAATTGGCAACTGGCAACTGGCAGCCAGCAGCCGATTCAAATTTTTCTCAAAAAAATATTTTTACTTAGAAAATCGAATTGGCAACTGGCAGCCAGCAGCCGATTCAAATTTTTCTCAAAAAAATATTTTTAATTAGAAAATCGAATTGGCAACTGGCAACTATCAGCCAGCAGCCGATTCAAATTTTTCTCAAAAAATATTTTTACTCAGAAAATCGAATTGGCAACTGGCAACTGTCAGCCAGCAGCCGATTCAAATTTTTTCAAAAAAATAGTTTTACTCAGAAAATCGAATTGGCCACTGGCAACTGTCAGCCAGCAGCCGATTCAAATTTTTCTCAAGAAATATTTTTACTCAGAAAAATCGAATTGGCAACTGGCAACTGGCAGCCAGCAGCCGATTCAAATTTTTCTCAAAAAATATTTTTACTCAGAAAAATCGAATTGGCAACTGGCAACTGGCAACTGGCAACTGGCAGCCAGCAGCCGATTCCAAATTTTCTCAAAAAAAATATTTTTACTCTGAAAAATCGGCATCTGACAAATCGAATAGGCATCTGACAACTTGCTGCCAGCAGCCGATTCAAATTTTTCTCAAAAAATATTTTAACTCAGAAACAATGAATTGGCAATTGCGAACCTGCAGCCAGCAGCCGATTTAATTTTTTTCCGTAGGATCGAATTGGCAACTGCGAACCGGCAGCTAGCTGCCAATTCGAATTCCATGATAACTTGCTAACAGTAATCCGTTGGTTGACGGTATGATACGTTACGACATTCTTCTTCATCGCACGATATAGGTTGGACCTACTGTAAAAAAGGTTAAGTTTTTGTATATTATAGTGTCATTATTGAAAGGGCCAGCCAATTTGACTGATAAGACACCTATATTTCGTGCGCACAGTACCTCCCGAACCCCTTCTCGTATTGCCGGGCGCCTGGCAGAGATGGGCCTACGGTAACCATTCATTAACTATCTGGCGGCTCAACAACCGACCGCATTAATTCAAACCCAGCTTTCGTCGGGATTCGAACCTTCGATCTCCCGCTTCCACGGCGGGCGCCTTAACCACTTACATAGGTAACAACTGCCTTGTTTATGTGTGTTTATTAAAATATTCATGTTGTACGGATTAAACCCTTGACTTCTGTGCATTTTTGCGCACAATTATATTTGTTCTAAAACCGATAAAACCTATGTTTTGCAAGTAGCGCTCGTGCGAAATTGAAAATTGGAACGTTTGTATTGACAAATCGCAAGTTATATATAACCCTGTTAAAACTCATATAATAAAAGTAAGTCAACACATATAATATTTGCATGAAAGCAGTCGATCGGAAGAAACTGGAATTCTTCGAATGTGATTGTGTCGTACTGCTGTCGCCAGGCAATTCCGTTGCCACTATTCTACAATGACAAGGCTAAAAGAGCGATATAATGTCACTGGGACGATAAAGGATCGCCCTCACAAAGGGAGACCCCGAATATAACTCGTAGACAAGGCGGAACTATGCGCATGCACAATCGCAGGAATCGGTTCGGGTCAGCCACAACCACAGCTAGGATGATGATACGAGTACAATGTCGAATAAATTGACAATTTATTTTAAAAATATAACTATGTTTTTTAAATATCGTATTTTAATTTTGATTCATGTTTTGTTTCACTCTTCATTGCAGACGATAACGATACATTTCACAGTCGTTTCATGTTTAGCCGATAAATGTCGCAACTCATACATATCTTGACCAGCAGTAACACAAACAATGAATAAACGCATATTTTATTTGTACGTGGCACTAGTTGCATGTGTAGCAGTTGAGTCGGTTTCAGGCAAAACTGTGCGCCTGTCCCTTATCGAATTCATAAACGTGCGTGTCTTGGCGGTCGGATCCGCGCACACGCACCTCTACCGTGGAACGTTGTTGTACCTCACCGGACCTTCATTCAAGAGTAGAACATGATCCCATCAATGAACCGACTAGTGCATTCGTGTTAAGGGTTCAACAGCAGGCATTAAATGTGACAAATGTGTGAACTAAGAAATTCGATTTTTTCTGAGTTAAAATATTTTTTGAGAAAAATTTAAATCGGCTGCTGGCTGACAGTTGCCAGTTGCCAATTCGATATTCTGAGTAAAAACATTTTTTTGAGAAAATTTTGAATCGGCTGCTGGCTGCCAGTTGCCAGTTGCCAATTTGATTTTTTATAAAAATTTGAGTCGGCTGCTGACTGCCAGTTGCCAGTTGCCAATTCGATTTTTCTGAGTTAAATTAGTTTTTTATAAAAATTTGAATCGGCTGCTGGCTGCCAGTTGCCAGTTGCCAATTCGATTTTTCTGAGTTAAAATAGTTTTTTTATAAAAATTTGAATCGGCTGCTGGCTGCCAGTTGCCAGTTGCCAATTCGATTTTTCTGAGTTAAAATAGTTTTTTATAAAAATTTGAATCGGCTGCTGGCTGCCAGTTGCCAGTTGCCAGTTGCCAGTTGCCAATTCGATTTTTCTGAGTTAAAATAGTTTTTTATAAAAATTTGAATCGGCTGCTGGCTGCCAGTTGCCAGTTGCCAATTCGATTTTTCTGAGTTAAAATATGTTTTTGAAAAAAAATTGAATCGGCTGCTGGCTGCCAGTTGCCAGTTGCCAGTTGCCAGTTGCCAATTCGATTTTTCTGCATAAAATATTTTTTGAGAAAAATTTGAATTGGCTGCTGGCTGACAGTTGCCAGTTGCCAATTAGATTTTCTGAGTAAAAATATTTTTTTAAGAAAAATTTGAATCGGCTGCTGGCTGCCAGTTGCCAGTTGCCAATTCGATTTTTTTATAAAAATTTGAATCGGCTGCTGGCTGCCAGTTGCCAGTTGCCAATTCGATCTTTCTAAGTTAAAATATCTTTTTGGGAAAAGTTTGAATCGGCTGCTGGCTGCCAGTTGCCAGTTGCCAGTTGCCAATTCGTGTCCTCTAGGAACATCGAATTGGCAGCTGGCTTTCAGTTTGCAGTTGCCAAATCGATCCTATATTAAAATTTGAATTGGCTGCTGGCTGTCTGTTCGCAGTTGCCGATTCGATAGCAAAATTCGAATTGGCAGCTAGGTTGTGAAGTTAGCTGCCATTTGCCAATTTGCGATTCAAAACTTTGAATCGGCTACTGGCTACTGGCAACTGGCTGCTAACTTCACGCACATTGAGTTTACGTCAAATAAATGATTAGTCATTTTACTGAAGTTATTGTGGATCGCGAAAAGATTTGCTGCAAACGTTTAACATGGTATTGTATTATATTTGAACATGTATATCAGGCAATATTAGCTTTACACCGGTGTCTCTAGGTCCTGTTTTCTATAAGTTATTTTCTAATGTTTCTGGCAATGCTATGTAGGCCTACGTGGTTGCATTTAACATTTCTTTTTTAAACTTTAAGGCACACATTTTAGGAATGAAGAATTCTGTGTAGCTTTTGTATACTTGTGCAGGTTATGTCCCTTAGGGTCAAAATTGGTCCCACCCGATGGGTCTTGTATTATATAGTTGGCTCTATACCGCTTGAATACCTATGAAATGAAGCTCATAATGCCCCCATACATGGTCAATCCCTGTTCGTATTCGGACGTATATCATATCAAAAATATGCTTAATATATATGAAAAAGTTCCGTTAATTGAAATGTAATTTAGTTTTTTTTAATCTTTTGTGTTGTTTCGTCGATTGAAATGCAATTCATTCTTTCTGAAACTTTTGAGTCGTTTCGTTTCAGTTGAAATGCAATTCAATCTTTTTCTAGACTTTTGCGTCTTTTCGTTAATTGAAATGCAATTCCGTCTTTTTGAAACTATCGAGAGGAGAGAGTTATGGTGCACCAGACGTTTGACGGACATTTTAGGTTAATATCATAGTTTTGTTCGGATATGTTCATGTTGATGCTGGCGGTAACATATGTCTTGACCACGTAGTTTTAGTGGGTGGTTTGAACAATCCGTAAGTCATGGTTTATCAGGAAGTGTCGACATCTCTGGCTTCCGTTTTTTTGAACTAATTGCGTTGTTGAAAGACATGCTGTGGAAGTAATTGTAGGCGGACAAATGGTCTTGTTGTCACGTTGTCACGACAACATTTATTTGTCTTACAATTGGTCTCAAGTGGCTTCTTACCGAACTTCATTGAGTTATCTTGGACTTCATGAACAGTCAAGTGACATTAATGCGCTTGAAGGCGCCAATCATTGTCCTTTGCTAGACAAAGACATTTATTCCAAATTGTAGATAAAGTATTTCTACAGTGTTCAATTACAATCATAGACAATATGGTGGGGGTGTATGCTGCCACTCAAGCAGCAATAACGACGTTAAAAGTCACTGTTCTCACTTCTAACGTCCCATAAACACGAAGCTGTCACCATTTTGCTGTCATTAACAACTCGATGGTGACAGTCGCTTAGGTTGCTGTCTTTTGATATTTGTTGATAAAAACTGTTTCGCTGAAAAAAGGCAGACTTTCATGTTTTATGATTTCACATTTCAGTTTAAGAAATTGGTTTGTCTTAGATAAAGACGTCGTTTATTTTGTGACTGACTAAAATGAAAAACAGTTATTAAGTTATTTAGCTCACGCACGAATGAAATCTAGGTCCAATTTGCTACTGGGTCACCTGAGGTCAAAACATAGATCACAAGGTCACATTGAAGAAAAACCTTGTTAACACTCTAGATGTCACATATTTTACCTAATCTTTATGAAACTTGGCCACAATGTTTGTCTCTATAACATCTAGGCCAAATTCGTAACTGGGTCACCAGGGGTAAAAAACTAGGTCACTTGGTCAAATAAAAGAAAACCCTTGTTAACACTCTAGAGGTCACAATATTTACCTAATCTTTATGAAACTTGGTCACAATGTTTGTCTCTATGAAATTTATGTCAAGTTCGTAACTGGGTCATCTGGGGTTTAAAACTAGGTCACAAGGTCACATCAAAGACAAATATTGTTAACACTCCAATGGTAACGCTTTTTGCCTAATCTTTATGGAACTTAGTCACAATGTGTATCTCTATAAAATTAGGTCATGTTCGCAACTGGGTCACCTGGTGTTAAAAACTAGGTCACCAGGTCTCATTGATAAAAATCCTTGTTAACACTCTGGAGGTCACATTTTTTACCTAACCTTCATGAAACTTGGTCACAATGTTTGTCTCTATGAATTCTAGGTCAAGTTCGTAACTGGGTCATCAGGGGTCAGAAACTAGGTCACCAGATCACATAAAAGAAAACCTTGTTTATACTCTAGAGGTCACCTTTTTTACCTCATCTTCATAAAACCTGGCCATAAAGTGTATATTTGTAAAATCTGCATCAAATATTAAGGTCATATCATAACAAATACTGATTATGCCTTAACTGCTAGCCATCAGGTGAGCGCTTTAGGGCCAATGGCTCTCTTGTTTATTCTTAAATCTGAATTACATACGTTAGAATTTCGTCATTTCATGGAATTCTGAAAAAACTTGAGTTCCATGTTTTATTGTGGCCTCCGCCTCAGTTATCAAACAGAAGTATTATCATTTGAATAGTGGGTTCTTATGACCTATTCGGTTAATATGTTAGGGTTTCATCTGCTTCCAACATTGCCAATGGACCTTGATCTACTTACTCGTATCTGAAAAAAGTTGAGTGATAAAACAATTCGACAAAGGAAGTTTCGTTCAGATTATAACGTTGATTTGTTTGTTAACCTTTTCAATCAGAATTGATTTCGGGCTTAACCTAACATAAGGGGATTCGAAGAAGCATACACTCCCCGAATCGTCGAGAATAAATGCAAATGTTGAGAACTCGACACTATACATTTAACTTGTACAAAAATGAATTTACTGGATGAAATGTCGTTACAAACACTGTCTGTTATAGTTCCAATAGGGCCATCGTCTTTGAATGTGCGATGTCTATCTGTACCGGGATACACGAAACTACGATGACAAGTTGATAGTGAAACACGATAGTATATCACATTATCACCATCATCGTGCTGTAGTATTGTCGTGTTTTCGACATCGTACTTTCGCGTTTTCGTCATCAAACATTCGTGATCTCGCATGTTTGCCATCGTTGTTTCATGTGACGCGTGACAGATACATCTAGTAAAGGCGATGGCCTGAAAGTAATTCCGTAGCATGATCATACAATAACGCATGTTTGTTTTTGTCTTAACATTTTGTACTGTCGTACATAAAGCCTCGTCTCGACCGTAAATCACGGGTCTTGCTTCCAACAAAAGACAATCTACAACTTCATAGAAACATCGAAATACGTTATACTATTATCAAAGCTCCAAAACTGACATTATCTTCGATGAACATCAATTTTCACAAAACCAACTACTCGCTAATTGATCCAAGCTGTCACTCAAACTTCCCATATCAGACTCAATTACTAGATTTGTTCTCTTCAACTTGCATCTTTATTGCTGACAAATGGGTTTTTAGAATCATCGCTTTTCGCCTAAATGTAATTTGATGATGATTTCACGGTATTACGGACGTTTTGTCTCTTAGCATATTTATTACTGTGCCACAAACGGTTTCTCGATTCTTTTTTTAGCATTTATTCCTTTGAGAGTGTCTAATAAAAGTGTTGGTCAATACAGGAAAGTGTATGTCCGATGGTCTTTTTTTAAGTGGGCCAAATAAGTGCGAACACTTTCATGTTTATTCAATTTTTGATCTATATTCAGCGACTGTGCTATATATTCAACGTATGGCTAAGAAGGTAATGTGGACAAATGCTTAACCGCCAGATTCTTCATTCGAAGGTATCATTTCAACTCAGTTAAGGATAATAATAATATCAATAGTAATAAAGACTTTATTTAAGGAGGCAGTTTACTTGAAATGATTGTCAATCTGTCGTAAGGCCTTCGTCAGCAAAACATTGAAACAACAGAAACATTGCATCAAAAATCTAATGAATATGTTCAAAATATCAGCCGCATGGTAATCATAACTATGTCTTGTTTAAGGGTGTATACATGGTAGATGTTTTAGTGATTACAACTTCAATTCCAACACAATTGTACATGTACATGTATTTATAGGTATAAACAATGTTGTCCGCATTGCGTTACCTAATAGAACCAGTTTATATAAAGGGCTTTGAACTGATTGAGTGTAGCAGACTGCTGAATATGATATAAACATGATCCCTAATATTCGAATGACTTTTGGAAAAGTTCAATATTAGGGCGGGGAGAATAAATTTGAAGGCTATATGTCGACCTTAATTTTCTAGAGTGAACTTTTGATGTTAACGTAACAGAAGATCGTAAGTATTCAGGTGCTATGACATTCTTAGTTTCATACATTTGTATAGCTTTAGGGTAGATGATCCTTCCAGTAACTGTCATCCACTTTAAATCCACAAACATTGAGACTAAAGGTGTATAGACATTCATGTCTAGTATAGTTCTTGCTGCTCGTTTTTGAAATTTTAATAACATATCTTCTAATGAAGAAGAGCACGTTCCTCAGGTTATAGAACAGTAGTCGAAGTGTGGTAATATGTAGGTATTATAAAAATGTTTTCTTACATCAATATACAAATAACATTTGATTCGGGACAGAAGATACATGTACAAATGAGAGTTACATTTTATTAGAACAGATGCAACGTGATAGTCCCACGATAATGTACTAGTAATGGTCACTGCAAGTAATTTTTCACAATTAGATACATCAATATTGGAGTCTAGAAAATGAATTTAAATAGACTAGATTGGATTTGGCGATAATTGTATTTATAGACTATAAACATGGCCTTAGTTTTAGAGGTGTTGATCAACAGTTGGTTTTGTTTACACCATTTATTTATATGTTGAAGATCAAATTTCAGTAAGGGTTACCATTTCACAGCAGTCGGTATTAACAGTTACGATACACGATCAATACAATAAATAAAACATTACATGAAAACATAACATGTTTAATAACAATTACATAAATACAAAAGCCAATATCAATCAAAAGTTAGTTGCTGACACCTTCCGCTCGTGAATCAGATCAATAATAATAATAATAATAATAATAATAATAATAATAATAATAATAATAATACTAATACTAATAATTACTTTATTTAAAGAGGAAAACAAGTCGGGTATAGGAAAACTATAGCAACTGTCATTAAGCATGATGATCGAGCCTGGAGCAGTGGATCAGTGGATCACTCAATTGTCAACGGGCTGTTGACAAGCCATGTCTCACTTAGGTCTGCAACAACACGATTAAATGGAGACAAATGATGTGATGTTTATCAGCATTATACATCAGATGCATGCAATTCGGTTAGCATTGTAAGATGTATGAGTTTATTCTCTAGTACAATATGATACTC
The DNA here is from genome assembly GCA_947247005.1 of Spisula solida. Lineage (NCBI taxonomy): Eukaryota > Metazoa > Mollusca > Bivalvia > Venerida > Mactridae > Spisula > Spisula solida. Next base: position 23,346,982 of record OX365948.1, read on the forward strand.
ATGTTTACCTGGTTTGTCATTCAAGAAAATGAAATGAACGGATCAGAAAAGGAATGTGATTAACGTATTACAAGGGCGTAGATATCATGGCCTCTGACAGTCTGTATAGATGTAGCCTAAATTAGGGAGATGTACGCTCCACGCGGTTCCTGGTTTACGCTATACTGTACAGCCTCTCTAGAGCAATCCTCTTTGGGAAACACAAACATTGTTTGTTGTACAGAGGTTGTTGCTCTGGAAAGGCACACTATGTCATACCTCTGGAACAAAATGCTATGCCGCTTTAGAGAGGTTGTTGCTCTATGGAGGGCTGCTCTTCGGGTTGCTATGTATTGTACCAATTGCTAAATAATGTCTTAAAGCAAATACCAAGTACATTTCCAACTCGGTGGAATGGGTTGTGTCCTGGTTAACGCTATACTGTACAACCGCTCAAGCAATCCCCTATGGGAAACACAAACCTTGTTTGTTGCACAGAGGCGCCATACATGAGCGAATACTGTTGCCAAATGATAAAACACTAATATAACCAACACTATGGAAGGCTCAAGTTTGTTTTAAGATGATACAACAAAACTGTTTAAGAATAAATTGATGGGTATTCGTTTAATGGACACATATTTGTGTACGTTTACGAGTTTATATATCAGTCAGGTAACACTTAAGTGGACAAAGACGGATTATAAGCAAATTGATCCTGGAAACGTGATACAATTATAGCCAGATGATGTTACTGTACGTATAATTCAGAAGTCAGCTCAACTAACCAAAATATTCATAATCACGACAGAGAGTTTTACCGTACCATATAGCTAATGTCACTTTTAACGGACATGATTACACTACTTCAGTGCTTGTATTTGGACCTGGAAGACGCCCATACAACGCCCCCATGTGACACTGAAACATCTAAACAAAACATCGCTATATATTCGTACTGAGACTCAACAGCCTATGGAAATAAACACAAACGAAAGCGATGTTTTTATAGGTAATGAAAACTAAACAGATCAGACTCAACTTACCTTCATTTAATATACTTTAGTAAAGGATTCATACTTTAATGTACTATCTATGTCCCGTATATGGACTTGGGCTAAATAAGCTGTAATTTGTTGTCGGATGTTATTTTAATTATCAGATTTGTAAAACTGAGCCCCTTAGAACAACCCTTTAACTACATTTTGGCAATAAGTATGAAATGCATGAGTGGCTTGCCAAAATGCTCTTGCTATCTAATATTTCCACTCCATTTTAATTGAAACTGAAGAAATGAATCAAACGGTATTAATGCGATTGTAGTTGAGGTTTATACGTGGTATGTACATAACGTTTCTCTTTTAAACAGTTGTTTGTCTTAAACAAGATGGTGGTACGGTGGTCGAGTGCCTAAAGCTCTTGACTACTGATCGAGGGGTACCTGATTACATTCTCGGCCGGGTCACTTGGTCATCATTTCTCAGCCGCTTTTAGTGTATCCCATTCCATTGTATTTCCCTCATGTCATTAAACTGTATAACTGAAACAATGTTGACAAATAAATAGATTAAAACCAGTCTGCTAAACCAGTATCGAGAACAATATTAGCCTATACTAAACGATCGTTCATCGATATTATTTTACTATCGCGATTAATATCATTAATTGAGATACACTACGACTGTGTGTGAGTTTTGATGTTCATAAACTGACAAATGAGTGATTTGCAAGTCATGACACCATCACTCTATATATCGTAGATCATACGAATCAACCCGACACCAAAAACTGTTAATACTATTTAATCTCGAACTTTGTCACCCAAACTGACGACGAATTGAAGCCAGCAGACGACAGCCACAGCTCGGGTTATATGATTAATGAATGGAAACATAAACTCTTCAGTCGTAAAACTGAATGTATGATTACATGACTCTTACCATAACATCAATATATAATATGGTTAAAATGACGACAAAAGGCTCGCATACCAAACTTCCACACCGAAGGTTCACCGAGTACAAAAAAGAACGCACACGAAAACTACGCTCAGTTTCACATTCATGGCGAGATTTAGCGAGATATCGCCGTATATAACGTTCAGAAAATCATTAACCTCCCGTCATACATCATTAGAAAGGCTAAAGGGCGTTTCTTGCGATCCTTACGACCCCAGATGTCCATCCTACAGATAATCAAAAACCCTTACTGAAACTTGAACACCCTCTTCTCGCGTGACAAAACAAAGTTTTCGGACTTGTCCGTCGGACAAAAGATTTCTAATTAGTATCTGCTGTAGTGGTATGTTTGCTACAAAATGACGATTGTCACTTTAATTGAATTTTTGAAAAGATAACAATTTTTGTGGGCCAGTATTCTATTCACGTTCACTATTCAACTAATTTCAGGCCTTGACTTCTGTCACGCCTTGTATTAGTTTCTTAATTGTCCACCCATACTTTCTGACGATCTTACAGTAGAGTCGTCTTAATCAAAACATAAAGACTACTGAAGTGTTGAATGAGAGAGATCATCAGAACTAGATGGCATACTGATAATGACAATTCAGAAATAGAACGGGAGTTTTTGTGATATTTAGCTCATTTCAGAGTACATTTTGTCAAAATTGATTAAATATACACTGTACCTGATGCGCCGCGCAGTAAAATGGAAAACAAGCAGTACCATATAGCTGGTTATTTCGTGTTTTTTTCTTAAAAAAATGGGTATGTTTTTCTACTGTTTTTTATTTCTGCTGATTTGCGAAATAGCAAGAAAAAATTCTACTGTTTGCTAAATGGTTCTATTGTTGATGTCAATTTGAATCCTACTTGAGACATACATCAGGGAAGTGAGAGGTCGTATAATAAAGATAATCTCAACGTAATCCTACTCATTATTAACATCACGCTGATATAATCGAACATCAGAGAATAAAACACCATGCATGTTTCACTTACTGATGATAAATGACCTACTCGACAATATTTCGATTTGAAGTTAAAGCGATGACTAAAAAACATAACCGCAACAACGAGGGACATTCATAGAATGTTACGATGTTTCCACTATTATAACAGGCCGAAGACACCTCACGGGTTTTGTATTATAAATAATTTGGTAACCATAATAATCTAACTTAATTATAACCCTGTTTATAGCTCCTGTGTGAATGACCCATGTTGCTAGATGACGTATCCAATCATACATATGCATTGTGACGAATGTTTTAACAACATACACTTTAAAGCACCCAGTAAGGTCCAGTTTTTTTCATAAATTTAAAGATATATACATGTATACTCATTTATGATATATGACATTCTATGCTTTTTGATCAATGACTGGGAAGAAAGCAATCTTAAGTTGTTTACAAAACAAAGGCAAAGTTTATTATTACGTGTCATTAAGTAATGGGTTAAGGGGTCAAACACTTGCTTTTATTTGTAGTTTTGGCGTAAACTTCATCTGAGCTCCGAGAGTGCTGTTATGATTACTTTAAAACTATAAGACAAAATTACTCATGTTATCGTGTTTGTACAAAAGACTTTCATGAATTCAAGATTTCATTCTGAGGGCTCTCGTCATTACTTAAATATATTTTCACCATTTCACGATGTAACTTCACTGTTTCACGATCTAACTTCAATATTTCATGATTTTAACTTCTTGAGTTCACATTATTTGGTATTGACATGTCCCCGTCGGTGTTTCTTATGAGTATGTTTGCATAGCCGAACCTGTATCGCATATTTCAACAGTGACAAAACGCCTCATCGATAGCCTAGTGAAAGAGCCTCCGCTTCGAGTGGCGGGTTCGATCCCGGGCCGCTTCATTTAAGATAATAAAGATGGTACCAGGAATTGCCTCGCTAGACGCTGAATCATGATAGGGAAAGCCTGACTTCTCTTTACTCATACCCTCGTGGAGATGGATAACATCAGGAATGAGGTGTCGAGAGTGATTAACATACGTAGGAAAAACTTGTTTCACAATTGACCTTAAATAAATAAGTATCAATTAAATTAAGTGCCAAATTATACAATGTACTCAGTATGTTATGATTCCATGCGATATCGTTTGTGTCATGCTAATGTAGTGTTGATATAGTACTTGTTTTCAAACCAACTAAGATATCTTGACAAACTTTCATTTTAATAAAATAGTGATATCACTCTTACTACGATACAAGACTACGTTAATATCTTTAGACAGAATATTACATTTCACGAATATGCGCATGTACGTAATGAGGTGCCGGTGTTTTATAAACAATGTATAAGGCAATTCTCTCACTGTAAAACCACAAACCAAAAACATCGCGGAAATTAATTCTCGAATTGTTGGCCTCGCAAAATGTTGACATCGCGAAATGTTGACCTCGCGAAATGTTGACTTCGCGAAATGTTGACATCGCGAAATGTTGACCTCGCGAAATGTTAACATCGCGAAATGTTGCCATAACGAAAAATTAACCTCGCGAAATGTTGACATCGCGAAATGTTGGCATCGCGAAATGTTAACCTCGCGAAATGTTGACCGCGCGAAATGTTGACATCGCGAAATGTTGGCATCGCGAAATGTTAACCTCGCGAAATGTTGACCGCGCGAAATGTTGACATCGCGAAATGTTGGCATCGCGAAATGTTAACCTCGCGAAATGTTGACCGCGCGAAATTATATGATTTTGCAGTATATGTTCAAATCCCGCCTTGTTTGTGTAGCTTTATTGTTTAAAACCGTTAACTGAACTTCAGAAATATACTGTACACAAAACTTTATGACCACATCAATAATAAGACCACCTCAAAATATCAACATAATTTTCAACTCATTTTTAAGTGTTTCTAGATCTTTATTCAACCTCTATATTGAAACAAACTAAACACGAAGACCAGTTATCAAGGGTTACTGTGATGGTCTTATTATTGTGGTTACTCAACATGTTTAGTAAATAAACTAATTATTTTCCCATTAATGAAGTGTCGATACGTTATATACATGTAAATTAGATACGTGCCTATACGGATATTGTTTTCATTTGTATAATTATAGTTATTATACTCATGTATCTCAAACACTTACAACCCAACAAGTTGGCAGCTCCGTTATACACCCGCATACTTGTTTCTGCTACTCTGCTATACATTTGTCGTCTACTTACTATTTCTCATATTTTCACCACACAGAGTCGAATCCTCCAATCCAAACAAACACAGGTACATAAATTGGTGAACACTTATAGCACTTATAAATTACTGCTTTTCTCTGCATTATGTTATCTTTACAAATAAACTTTGCAATCAGCAATGACGTGTCGATCACTGTGAAAGTTCTCTCGTGTTTTTTGATGTATGGGAAATTCGCACCTAAGGGTTGAGATAATTTATCTGAAGTCAATAAATGAACCATATAATGTTTTAAATAATTCTTACACGAATTCTGCCCGAAAACCCTACTGAAAGGAAGCCTCATTAATAAAACCACCACAGTGTTCAAAACATTTCAGGTCAATGTTTAATGTATGCTATTTATTTAACCTCAACATTTAGACCAAAACGATAATGACATATCTCGAACAGCCGAGTACAGAAAACAAAACTCGCACAGACCACAATCACACGACATGATGCCCAACACACAACCGATCAAGAAAATAAAACTAAACCGATCGATGATCCAAGTTTTACAATAATATAGAATACCAGTTTTTAAGGATCCATATAGTGGTTTTATTACAAAGGTTTTATTGTACAGTCAAAACTGTAATAATAACAACCTGAATTAAAAAGCCACCTACGGTAGCATATTATTTTATACGGATAACACAATTCTGATAAGAAATGAGTTGAAATGTGTGCGAATACCATGTTCAGCTTTTTGGACCGAAATCGAGAATGATCTCCCTTGAATAAGTTTCTTTTTAAGTCTATATCTGTAATAAGATTGTCTCCCCTGCTTACTCATTATTGAATAATTGGTGATTGACATGAGATATTGGCGTAGAATGACATGGTATCTATCGAGTAATGTGCAATGCATCTTGAACTATTGTGTTTCTTTGAAAACATACGTACACTAGATGGCATTTCATTGACATTTTTAAAACTATTTACACTTAAATAAACTAAAACGTTATTAGAACTGGTTTAAACATTGATATGGCTGTTCGCGGCTAACTTACTTTGATTAGCAAATTTACGGTCATCATGTGTGTTTGTAGATACTGCTAGTAAAATTCTGTCTTCATTTAATTATTGGTTTAATGCATACCAAACGTTTAAAGATGCTTTACGAAATACGAAAATCGCAATAAATGCTTGATAAAATAAACAGCAAAGAAGTATATTAATTATCGTAGGATCTTGATGCAAAGCAAACACCAAAATACTCAGTTTTCACCAGTTAAATTTCAGATCGGGCGAGGTTACAATAAAATGTATCACGATTTGTTATCATATTTTTGAAATAAAACAACTAATCTAAGTAATGATTTGATGAACACCCTGCTTGATGTAAGGCGATAACTCACTCAAGATAAAGTGTTTCACATTTATGAAAAAGATACAGCATAATTATGTTACTTCTGGAAAACCTTAGAAACGCAAGATCAGATTTAGGATAAAGTGCTTATTTTTAAACATTTAGTACAAAATGCTATCAGCATTGCACGAGATGTTTACGGGCAACCTCATTTGACACAAGTTACAATTCACTTTACTTTTCACGTGTATTTCATGTATACGATATGTTTGCTGACTGCTGATATATTACAATATATTGAGGTACACATATTGTAATATGTTGATGAATTATGATATATTGCAACATAGTGTGGTAAATTTTGGAATATGCTTTCTGAAGGCTAATATTATTGTAATATACATATAGTGTGGTATGTATTGCGATATTTTTTCTGAATGATTGTTTAATGCAACAAATTGAGATACATATTGTTATATGTTTATGAATTATGATATGTTGCAATATATCGTGGTACATCTTGCGATTATGATTCTTGAAAGCCAATATATTGCGGTACGTGCTGCGATATGCTGCTGAATGATGCAATGTTGCAATATATTGTAGTACGTGCTGCGATCTCTATGCTTGCTGAATGCTGATGCATGTATATTGTAATATATTGCGGTACGTGCTGCGATATGCTGCTGAATGGTGAAATATGGCAATATATTGTGGTATGTATTGCTATCAGTATGTTTGGTGAATGTTGATGCGTGTATATTGCGATATATTGTGGTACAGTGGCGATATGTTTGATGAATGCTGATAACACAGCAATATATCGCAATATGATAATAGTCTTCCGTTATCGTGACGCTGATCCCATGTAACCAATATTTTAGGGCGAACGAAGAAACAAATATTTCATCATAACGATTTTATCTGTTTCGTAAAATATTCAAGTACGAAATAGCTGCCGAACGTTTATAAGCACTTAATAGCATATGCTTCTGTTTCTTTTAACACTCAAACTTATTTAGATCTACAAAAACGTATGTGAACAGCAGGCAAAAACTCTTGTTATAGAAACGTGGAAGATTTTGAAGATAGTTTAATAGCAGTTTATATGGCTGTATATCAGCAAGGAATTAATCAGAATAATTGAAACAAATGAAGAAAAATAATGACGTATCACACCATATCTTGTAATAAATGTTTCCGAGGAGCTCATATTCTGATAGAGCAATTTGTTATATCCATGTAATCTATATCACCGAGCGATTTCTCTTTGTCCTTATCGACAACCGCTCCAAACATAATAACCTTACTCTTGTTTTATCTGCTTCAAACATAACCCTTCGGTTGCACCTAGATCATTGTACAATAGTTGTTGTTGTATACCAATTACACACCAGTTATATTGTATAAATAGAAAGTCGAGAGCTTGTAATAAACTGTGTTGAAAGTACTACCTATGTTTGAACCTATGTAGGTCGGAACGAGCTCTTTAAATAAAATGCCTTTGGTATTGACTCATAGAAAAGTCACTGTGATCAATGAAATGTTTACCGGTCGGCCAGAACTTTTTGGGGTCATCCATAGCTTTGAATTTACGCACGCAGTAACCTGTATAAAACACACATAAACAATACACTGTTCACATTGTAAGAAAACTGCAAGAAACGGTATTCAAAGTCGATCATTGAACTTTGACGCTGAATCTGACTGAAAAATCATTTCCAAATTAAGAAATTTTGCATTTTAGAATTGTGGGACGGCTTTATTGGGTGATTGGTAGTAATGACGTCATCTATATACCCATAATCCAACACCTCATATACACCCATAATCGGAACTTCAACACCATGTATAATTAAACGACATTTTTCGAATGAAAGACAACGGAAATGAAGGCAGCAACAGACGCAAATGTTCCAAATCACAATACCAAATTTCAAAGGGGTAGCTCACTCTCAATAGAAACCACAGGGCATGAATGGCTTTAAAAGAACACAAATCAAAGACTATTAGTACAAGTCACTAGAACAAGCATAAAATGAAAAATAAAAATCGAACTGAACAGCTATAATTATCCATACACCCGACACCTATCCACCTCAATGTTGAAGAAGGTCATATACATCCCCTAAAATTAACACAATCCCACCAAATGGTACAATAAAAGAAAGTAGACTGTTAGGGCTGGCCTTGGTACAGACAGAAACAAATATCAGTGGGGGCTTAAGTTAGTTTTATGGTGCTGAATGGCTGTGTTTCCGCAATTAAAAAGCTAAACTCCTCAGTCGGATGACCTTCTTTAAATAAGTTAAATCTCTTAGTTAAATGACCCAGCGTGAACAAGGCGAGTGTAACTGAGAACGACCTACAAGTCTTGACTTATTTATACATGTATGAAAATCGTTATTGGACATTGATTGTAACGTTCTAAGTACACTGAAAGAGCATACAATGCAGTGACGCACTGATGTAATCTACTTCACTGTCGAATTATATAATATAATGTCTTGTTGGGACTTCCGCAAACAGGAAGAAAAAACAAGGATTATAATGTGACCGAGTGTTAAACAAGCATTTTATCCTAATTGCCTTGCATAAATAGAATTATAAAATAATAAGGAGTTAAGAAAATGTCCTGTATTATTAGTATTGTGTCCTGCATACAGGACAATTTAAATAGAAAGATTTGTAGTAAGTGAACTGGTTTGATGTGGTGTTGACAATGACAACGATGATACCGATAATAATGAAAATAATGACAACAATTAAAGACGGCGATAGTGACAATGATAATTATTGTCACTGGTCATAATGGCTTTGAAGATGGTAATGGCGATGATGACACTTGTGATTGGCGAACATAATGCTGATAACGATGTTGACAATTATAGAAATGACAATGGCGGACATAATGCTGATAACGATGTTGACAATTATAGAAATGACAATGGCGGACATAATGCTGATGTCGATAATTATAGAAATGACAATGGCGGACATAATGCTGATGTCGATAGTTATAGAAATGACAATGGCGGACATAATGCTGATGTCGATATTGATAATTATAGAAATGACAATGGCGGACATAATGCTGGTGTCGTTATTGATAATTATAGAAATGACAATGGCGGACATAATGCTGATGTCGATAGTTATAGAAATGATGATGGCGAACATAATGCTGATGACGATAGTTATATAAATGACAATGGCGGACATAATGCTGATGTCGATGTTGACAATTATAGAAATGACAATTGCGAACATAATGCTGATGTCGATAATTATAGAAATGACAATGGCGGACATAATGCTGATGTCGATAGTTATAGAAATGATGATGGCGAACATAATGCTGATGACGATAGTTATATAAATGACAATGGCGGACATAATGCTGATGTCGATGTTGACAATTATAGAAATGACAATTGCGAACATAATGCTGATGTCGATAATTATAGAAATGACAATGGTGGACATAATGCTGATGTCGATAGTTATATAAATGACAATGGCGGACATAATGCTGATGTCGATAGTTATATAAATGACAATGGCGGACATAATGCTGATGTCGATAATTATAGATATGACTATGGTGGACATAATGCTGATGTCGATAGTTATATAAATGACAATGGCGGGCATAATGCTGATGTCGATAGTTATATAAATGACAATGGCGGACATAATGCTGATGTCGATAGTTATATAAATGACAATTGCGAACATAATGCTGATGTCGATAGTTATATAAATGACAATGGTGGACATAATGCTGATGACGATATTGACAATTATAGAAATGACAATTGCGAACATAATACTGATGTCGATAGCTATATAAATGACAATGGCGGACATAATGCTGATGACGATATTGATAATTATAGAAATGACAATGGTGGACATAATGCTTATGACGATATTGATAATTATAGAAATGATAATGGTGGACATAATGCTTATGACGACGACGATGATGATGATGACAGAAATAATAAACTATATAAAATATACAGATGATTGTAGCTTTGGTATTTCCCCAAGAAACATTGAAAACTAACAGCTTGAAATCAGACCCGCATATCTGAAATGTAAATAAATGTATGTATTAAAAAGTTGTTTTTAAGTGTTCCGCTATATGTGGTTTCCAGAATATTTTCTTAGATAAAGGTTAAGCTCTTCCATTGTACTACGTTGCTTCGTACTTGGACTATAAAATATTTCCTTATTGCCCTCTATGACCGCAAAACCTGAGATCGAAGAGATATGTATATCGACAACAGTACTTGAGTGCCACCAGGAATCCATCAATCTTCTATTGTTGTTACCGACAGGTACCCGCCGTAATTAGTGATAAGCCATATCATGTTTCGCAGAATCAATGCAAATTAACCAATAATCGTAAATGGTGAAGTGTCTGTGTGGTAGAGTTTGTAGCGTACATATCTCTGGATAACTACAAGACAAGATTTAAAACGATGGCACTAAACATCTGCAAACACGTTAATTAGAAATATTACGAAGCTCAGTTGGTATGGTCGCGGTAACTTCAGTGCTTGGCGGGCGTCGTCGTCGTTGTGTCGGGCGTTTGAATCCTACCTACCGGGTTAAGGTGCACGGACGAAAATTAATTGGTAGTTACCTGTCCCAGGTATATGTATAAGCCGAGACACTTGAGTACTTATAAATAACGGAAAAATAATTTATTAGCTATATATAAACAACAACAACTATTTACATCAGACTTTATATCCGCCCGAACACTTCTGAGCATCATTTCCAATTGCTATGATTATGTAGACGTCATATCATGGTGTGAAGTTGAACCAGGCCACCAATAAGATAGCTGTTTGAAGTTGGCTCGACATACGACATTGGAGGACGACATGCAAAAAATCATCAAAAATCGACTTGCTTTTATCAAGTTTTATGAATGTCGTCCTCCTATGTCGTATGTCGTGAATCACGATATTCGAATTTTTGAATGATTGTCAAGCTAACTTCACACAGCTCAACTAAATACCATGTTATTATCGTAAAGTGTTGAAATGTACGAATATGACACATCGAGCGTTCGTATGTATGCTTTCTACCACACACGGTATACATCTGTATCAATTATTAAAGTACTTTTTTAGCTATGTATGCCAGGGGGTCGAAACTATCTGTTTACGCACAGTGACATAGTTTTGTATTCTATTGAACGGGTACCAGTGACTTACTATAGAATACATATCGATGACTCCTAAAATTGTATTTAAAAATGGAACCAAAATTATCCTACTTAATACCCAATTCATAAAATAACTAGATTTCAAATCTGTTTAAACATTCGAAATATGTTGATGAAGCAATATTAGATGGGATGACGCAGCATTTGATGTAAATGTAGATTGTGAACAGTATAAGAATACATGTAGTATACAATGTAATAACTTAACTTAAAACCTCGAGGTTGACATAGTGTCATACTTATAATGGTATAATGATTCTGTGTATAAATATTACGTGTGATAACTACATTGTACTGTGAAATAGTATCCGTCGTCGAAGGATAGAAGACTCAGTGCATGTGTACCTACTATAAAACAAGTAAATCGAAAGTTTTTGTGTACACGAGACTCATTCATTTGGTATAAAACGATACAGGGCTCTATGAGCGGGCAGATCCTAGCCCGAGTTCCGGTTTCGACAGGTTACGTTTGTCAGTGGCATTGCCTGTGGTCAAAGTTGTCAATTAGTACTGGTTGATCATTTATGCCAAGCAAAAAAGTTAGGTCAACTGACCATATTAATGATTGACTGAAAAATGTTTAAAACCGACATGAAAGGTAATGTCGATGAAAATAAGTCTGAAATGAACAAAGCATTTTCAAAATATGTATGCTATTATCTCTAATTGGCGATTGATACTCATTTCCACATTATCATTATGTGACATTACTACAACGACGTGGGCATCATAGGGGGTTATATTCGTAAGTGTCAATTGTACCACGTTAACTTTATTTTCATTTATGAACGCCAATCGATGTCACTACAACATATTGTAACACTTCAAATAAACGTCCATTAAAATTTACCATATACTGGGTCCATAGTGTAGAACACAATCAGATAATACATAGTTCTCGTATTAAAGGCATGGTTTCTGACACGCAAGGCATTGCAAGTGGTATATAAAGTAAACATGAATTAAAAGACCTAAAACATTTTACTCGTATTATTCGTATTAATGAGTACCTGAAATAAATGAAAATCATTTGTTTGTGAGATTCCCGTATAATTCTCCAAATTTTCTCGACAACATCGAACTGTTGACTTTGGAATATCTATCAATCTGCTACTGTGTGCTACACGCGACTCAGTACATGTATTTTGACATTAATCCCGTCCCTTAGCGATTTCTGATCGAAAGTGTGATAAATTGTCACTGTTAGTTAAATTGTGCCATGCCAGTAAACAATGTCTGTTGCTTTGACTTCTTGAACAGTTTAGTTTTCACTCTCATTCGACAAAATTGTTCATTCAATTTTTCATTTTCAAATAAAAGTTTGTAAATAAACCTTAAAAAGCATCTGCAATAGACTAGTCGTTTGTTAAGAACTCACAACTTCTCTTATATTAATCATATGAAGACGAGAATAACTTCACCAGTAAAGATGTGTTACTTATAACAAACACCATGCTCTGGGTTCGAACGTACAATAGTGTTTGTGATGCACCAACCGAGCTAGAATAACGGCTCGTACGTTTTACATGATGTATGGTCGCCATGCTCACCTACACGGCTATAAAATACAAATAATGAATCGTGTTTTTGAATTAATTGTTCACCTGTATAGCCGTATCTTTGAATTTAGGTAGTTCATTATGTTAAGTATTGAGTAAAAACCCAGGGAGAACATTACTTACTTTTTAAAAGCTCTCGTGGCATGTCGTATATCTAACAAAGGTGATAAAAGATAATCGGAAATTTAACAACTTACGTACAGGTTTTTTGGGGGGGGGGGGTGAATTCATTTCCTTTCTGCCCGGGTATCAAGCGTCACAGTATGATTTTCATGTCATACAAGTTTGATACATTATCAGAGGGATTGGAAGATCATTTCGATCATGTGAGAAAAGGTAACAGATAGCGTGCTGCTTGGGGGCGAAATTGAAACATTCAATACAGACAGAATACGCTTTTACACGAAACATCAAGCTGAGAACGCAGCTTATGAAAATATTTATCTAAAAATGAGATGACTAGTCACACATGGAAGGATCAGACACAGATGGTGGGGGTCAGGCTCACGCTGTGGTTCGTGATCGGGATGGCGAGAAAATGATTAATATTTATGCAAAAACGTGAATTAATCAAAACTTTGACAGTTTTTGTACAATTTGTTTATTTGCTTTAGAAGCTGGTATTTTTGCAACACAAACATCGTATGTGCAAGGCAGTTGTTGAAAGTTATTACATTGCTGCTGTACCGCTGTTCAAACAAAATTTGCTTCTACCAAAACTTAATTTGAATTGAGAAATCTGTCTCATATTGCAGCATTGTCCAGTTGTTTATATTTATGAACTCAATCTTGAAATTAGTATGTGTCACGGATTTTTATTTTGCTTGTGTTTGTTATATTATATATAAACGAATGAATAAATGAGTTTACAATTTTATTTTACTTCTTATATTCAAGTTCTATAAATAGCACTCTTATTATTGCAATAATTCGGTTTAGAACTAATTACAAATATTTGACTTATGTTTGGCTGTTGACTGAACATTCAATGCATATTTACACAGTTAATTGGAAATTAGACATTTTAATTTAAACTTCCAAAATCACACGATATAAAGTGCTGAATCAATGTTTTCATGAACTGGTATTCTAACACAATTGCACTTGGTATAGGATGTTTGTACTCACTGCGTTACAGTTTTTAAATCACCGCTACTAAGACCAGTATCCCACGCCACCGAGAACTCGACAGTGCTATGCTAGGAAACGACTTGTTTGAAAAAAGCCCTACGTAGCGGACAAGGTCCGTTGCATAAGAAAGCCCGTATAGCAAAGTGCTAAGAAACGGTATGCTATCGGCGATCACTGCTCACTGGCAGTGTGTCGCTGCATAGGCATAATAAGGCGCTATATGGTAGCGTTTTTGGTTAGGCAGTGGGTTCCAGTCAAAAGGGTGGTATTAATAGCTGATCGGTCTTTTGATAGCGATGTTTCTAAAATTAATATGTCCTTTCTTTAAAATTGCAAAAATCGGCATGATCTTAAAATAACCAAAATGATCTTATTATCGAAACCTTACTGTACCACATTTCAAACACATACATAGTCTGGTCTCCAATATACACAATAAAGGACCCAAACTAATTGGGACGGGAACCAGATTAACACACACATAACTTTAGGATAAACTAAACCACCCACATTTTACATTGTTACGGTGGTTAATGCTACTCGTTCTAGTTGACGAAGCGGTCCGTTGCACAAGAAAGCGCTCCGTAGCGTTCGCCATGCAAAGTGCCAAGAAACGATATGCTGTCGACGAGCACTGCCCACTGGTAGTGTGACGCTGCATAGACGTAGTAAATCAACGTATTAGTTATGTAGGTGACCTGTTCTAGTTGATATCATTGGCCACAACGTTCAAGACCCACTTGTAAGTAACGACGAGTGCATTCTCTTCACCGACATAGGGAAGACAAAACCATTGATAACTCTAGCCAATTAGTTAGCTGTGTTATGTGACCGAAGTTGTTCTGTGATAAAGCTCGTAATTACATAAATGTGGCTTTTGTCATTTCTTTTGATCACAGATGTAAAAATACAAATTATGAAATAAGGAAATGACAAACACCATCAGTCATTCAACCCTGAAGTTCAAACTTGTCTACATAAAGAGATATCGAAAGTTACTCCTCTATAGTTATTTAATTTCTTTGTAATTATGCTAATACCTTATTTTTAATGTGATTTATTGATATGCGGCCGCTAGACGATCTAACCTCTTTTTCCTGTAATTAATTATCAACAAATACGCAAGCAATATCTACATAATTACCGGTATATAGAGGATGCCAGTGACCGTATTTGAACCTACCCAATCCGGGAAGCGAATGCACGAGGAAGTTGGTACTACGTTATCAATATACATTTGTATAATAAATACCTGTAAAATCTACTTTCGTCATGTGACAGCCATATACTATTCATTATAACAATTATTGAAAAACTAGAAAATTGTATTACCAAATAGAAACAAAACGACCTTACGCACGTTCGAATGCACGCACATGACGATTTAATTGTGAAATCACTTAAACAATATATAAATGTACCCCTATAATCAAGTCCATCGACACAATCGCAGTATATGTTTTGTATAAAATGGGACGTACAGATTATGTTAAAGTCTTATAAATCTGACCAATGACAAGATTGTAGGACGTAACTGTCTATCTGGGTACTGTTTATTAAAGCCCTTAAAGAAACCAGAAACGTATAGTACGTTCACATTTATATTCTTCGTAGTTCTCTAACACCTACAAAGTGTGGTAAAGTGATGTTAAATATCAATTATTATTTAGTCAAGGAACAACAAACCATGCCAGTCCCCATTGTGTAGGTTTAAAGGATTTTTTAATAATATAGATTTAGATGTAAGTTTACGACTGGCGGCGGGGATATAGCGGGAATTAGACAGACGAATCTTCCCGACAGGCGGGAATAAGAAGACCTTAACGACTCCGAGTCCTGGGGAATAGACTTTCGTCCGGGAATTTCGACACCGCGAAAGACGACAATGATACTTTTAGTCGTGTTTTAATTAAAGTATCCGGATGAAAAACTATGCCCCACGGTGGGGATTTAGACAGTAAACATTGTCTCATGGGTGGGGATTTAGACATAAACGAATGAAAATATCTAATTCACCCTGGGTCGCCCGCCGCACCACCGGGCGGGCAAAATATTGACAGGTGGATAAGTGCTTTGAAAACAGTACCAGGACATACCAGTTATGGCGGCCGTATTGAAATTCATACACTATGATGTGTAACAGCAATGGCTTGGTAACATGCATAAATCGATTATTCCGGTCAGTCATTTGTTTACAGAATAGTGTGTACAATATGTTAAGGTATTATTTTATAGATACTGTGGCTTAGTGAATAAGGTATGGTTTTCACTGCCATTTTCTCAAATTGTTTAAAATAATAAAATACGATATTATGATATTGCAATGTTTGTTTATAAGTGACCTGCCTAAATAAACGGTCTGTAACTCGTGTCATTGAATAGAACAGTATAGTTATACTATATAGTATATAGGTCTAATCAATCAAAAACCGATTTAGACATAATCAGTTTTAGTTTTAAAATAACACTAGATACACACTTTTACATTTGATATACAAAATCATTCTCCAGATTGCAGACTTGATATGTCGACTTCTGAGCGTATTTATAGGTACTGTTCAAACATTACATTACACTGCTGTTTTCAACATATCAATGTAAAGATAAAGTCGTATAATCGACGATACCGCACGCAATGGTGCAATTAAGGATTTGAAAAACCCTACTGAGTATAAATGAGAAACATACACGACCCCATTAGTACGATATCATTAATATTTCATTGATAAAATTTGAAGTAAATACAACAATGACAAAACTGCTATTAAATATCTGACGTGAACATAAATTATATTCTTTCATCTAATTTTGATTTACACCTTGGTCTACTTACGTGAAATTAGTTATGCCGAAATCGGGAAAGGAATGTCTTTGGAGTATAAAGTATGTGTACAACGTCAAGTCACGAAAATAGTGATCATGAATGCACAAATGTATAATAAGTTAGTTTTAAGTAGTAGTGTCATTCTATGTCCCCTAAATACTTCTTGTCTTTATTTCTAGGACCCAGTCCCACCCAAACCCTGGGGTGACGTCATAAAGAACACCACAATGTTACCACCAGCGTGTCCACAGCCAGCAGAGGGCGTGGCTTATATTGAATACCATGTACCTGGCTTTAACAGAACTGGCGAAGATTGTCTATATTTAAATGTATACGTTCCGAGGGTAAGTCTTCACGATTATACATTGTCACAAGGTTGGTGTCTTTAAGGAAAGTCGCCATGACTGAAATATTGATGCCTATTTGTCTTCCTTGTGATAAAAGGCGGTACAACGTACATACACATGCATTTACTGGTTTATTCGTTTTAAATTATCAACGCACACATAGTTATTATATATAGTGCCTAAGCAAGGGCATATTTCGGATGATATGTGCTATCTTCGCATTACTGTGAATCAAGCAATATGTTTCTTTTCACAATCGTGTTATCTAAACCACTTGATTTCTATCTATACCTAGCTCCTACTGTTGCTTGAACAGTATCAATTAGTTCGGTGATTGTATAACGTGATTATGTCTTGTGTTTTACCTCAGTTGACATGAAATAATACATAATGCATTAGCTAGGAGATAAGTATATTAAACATTTTTACAATGTTAACATTAGATAAAACTGATAATAATGATTAATTGATTCAAGTACTTTCTTGCTCGATTACATTTTTTAAATGTTTTGATTTTTTACTGACATATGTCCCAACCTAGATAAATACCAACAATCACACTATTCTGTTGTTTCGAAGTATTTGTCGGCATACATGTTTTGACTCTCTTTTACGGCATAACAAACTACATTTTCTAAGTTTAATTTGAGCTCCAAAAATGCGCTGACAGGTGGCATTGTTTTATTCCAAATGTACTCGACAGAAAGCTCGTAGTTTACATGATACTATCACATATACTTACAGGGAGCCCATGCACACAGGTCCATGCCCGTGTTTGTCTTTATTCACGGGGGCTCGTACCAGAATGGAATGGGCGCCATGTTTGATGGCAGCGTTTTAGCCACGCACGGAATCGTTGTCGTCACGTTCAACTATCGACTTGGTCCACTCGGTAATTCTCGTTGTATTCCTTCTGCTGTTTTAGCTCAGTAAAAAAGGTTCAATGTTAATATTTTCCATTTTTGGATTGACCGCTTGATTTACAAAGTCAGGTATGCGTCGTGCATGTCAAATATTTCTCTGATTGAAAAAATGTAGTCATTTATAACTCACTTTATTTTCTCACATAAAAATAATAATCGCACAGTTCATTCCCATACGATTCACTTTCGATTTGCTGCTACCCCAATTTTGCGCATAAGTGAGTTTCACCTCTTACGTTTTATTTTGAAGTACTATCATATCACATAAATTACCCGCATCGAACATATGTACGATCAATATTAAAGGTGCTGCCTCATGTATTGGTGTATTGCAAAAATAAAATAAAATTGTCAAATATTCGCATAATTTTGGTATAGTTGCCAGCTAGTGTATGCCATAAACAGCCACACTGACATTTAAAATTACTTGCGATACATCAGCATTCTGTAGTTATTTAGTAGTTTTATACACTACTATCACCTAAATTGCCTGAACTTTGTTTGCATTCGAATACCTCACTGATGTTTACACTGTAGTCAGTTGATGTTCGAGATCGTGTGAATTACACAATTCACAAAGCATTTGGAAAGAAACTCTGTGCTATCTTTAAAGGAAAAATACCACGTGCGTAATATCAAGAGTGGTTTAGATTGCTTATTTACCATAACTCTTTCATAAAGCAACCGTCAGGGACTTTCTCCTACACAAATACTCGGTTAGGTAGGAAAATTACGTCACACACAAAATTTAGCCCGATCTGTGCGGCAGCACTTTTAAGCCTGCTTGTCCAGAAATCGATCATAAGCGTCAACAAATCTTTTCCTGCTAAACTTAATTCGCCCTGATCAAAAACTTTGGATACCAGATCTTCTTGTTTCTATCTGAATGATTATTTATGTGTACATATAAGTAGTACTAATTTACTGCATACAATTACATTGTTTCTACATATTTCTCAGTTTTTACACGTATATAATTCGAGTAGTGACGTTTGACTGTTTTTTTGCTATTTGAGTGATTGTGTAAGTCAATTGCATCCAAAGATATAAATGATAATATGAGCATTTTTTTGCCAGGATTTATAACATCTACTGATGGAGTATTACGGGGCAATTACGGTATGATGGACATGGTGGCTGTATTGCAATGGGTCAAAGGCAACATTGCTAATTTCAATGGTGACCCTAACAGTGTGACCATTGATGGACATAGTGCCGGTGGTTGTAGCGTGGGTCTGTTACTGATGTCACCCCTGGCTAAAGGTACGAGTACAACTTTATAAAAAATAGTGTCATGAGGCAATAATTTTACATCCTGTTTCAATTGTCATTTTAATATACAGTCCGGATTATATTTTGCAAAAAAATCTAGGAGTTAAATTTAAGAATAAAATCATAGATTCAGACTGTCAAGGTTGTTCGGATTGCAGAGTAGAGATGTTTTTTATATAACATATAGAAGAAAGGAAACTAAGGGCCGAGCGAATACTTGTGTTTGCGGTGGATTTCGGTCCAGAGTGGTTTAGAATTAGGGAGTTTCTACTGTATATATACTATACGTACTTATTCATCAATTGCCATTTTTACAAATAAGTTTTAAACTATTACTGTAAAGTTAAAATGTTTGTTTTGTTTGGGGACGAAATACTTATCGTAGATTCCGTGAATTAAGTCGACTTCGAAATCAAATCCACCACGATTACCTATTAGTAATTGTATTCCCATTATTTAAATTGGGTATCCGCGAAAAAAGCATTATTTTATCACATTTTATTGCGATTTTTTTCACATGTTTTATTTAATAAACATGTGATGAAATTATACCTTCATACATTTTTTATCAACTGCAGGTTTATTCAGTCGTGTGATACAACAATCAGGCTCGCCTCTCGCACAGTGGGCGGTGTCCAGGTACGAAACTAAACCAAGTTTTGTTTACAAAATCTTCACGACATCGGTAAACTGTTACAATTCTTCCTCACACGAAGTGAAGACCTGTTTACAACGACTAGAATCAGATACGTTACAGAATGTCATTATGGAAAAATTTGAGGTAATGGTGAAAAAAATATACGCAAATTATTGACGTGTCTAGTGAAAATTGATACATAGTGATGACGAGTCATATTTGTTAACCACCATAATTATCTTCTCAAGGCAATTCCTCACTAACAAGTTGATTTCTCACTTAATTTGTAAGCTGACGTATAACATAATTGAACAGACTTAAAAGCTGTCTAAAAGGTGAGATTTTGACGAACAGTCTGATTATCCAGATTTGAGATCGCAAAAGGAGATAATTCCTGGAAAAATAGTAGTTTCAGGAGTTATCTATTATAAAACATCTAAAACAAAGAATGTGTAAACTGACTACGTATTGATACCGTGATTGTTGGTTGGATATGTATGTCATTGCTTCAAAGGTTGCCTGACGTAGATGGAAAAAATTCTGAGACAATTGAATATGATTAATTATCTAATTAGCGGTATAATCATATAGTCATTGATATTAAATTCAGGACAGAAAATGCATACTGCCAGACAGGAGAATAACATGAAATTAAAAACAAACATCATATAAGTATTCATTATTTGGCATTTACGGTGAAATGATTAAGGACTCATAATTTAAAAGGTCATGTCCTCTTTTCCCAGTATACAGAGAAGCCATGGCATTTCTGGTGAATTGACTCCAGATTAGGTTGTTTTCTATTATTTCCGAACTGATTTCCACCGTGGTATTAGAGTTTAGTATATACCTAGCACTGTATTGTCACAAATACACGCCAAATCTGACAGTTGATTACAACGCGACAGATTGCATTTTCCGTATCATACATGTCTCGATTTCTGAATCCGTATCATGCACGTCTGATGTGTTATATGCCGAAAATATGCCAACGTCAATGACGTCATGACGTAAACATTACCTTTTTATGAAGGAACGTCCCGTCCTATATGCCGAAACTATACCGACGCTCATGACGTCAATGTATACACATTAAACGCATTTTCGCGCATAAAAGCGATTTTTCACTTTTGTAGGTATATAATAAAAGGAATATTACTGCAGTTGTGTTGATCGATTAAGCCGTATTACCTCTCGTTGCTTGCGCCATACCGCATACCGCTCGACCTAGCGGTCTGGCGAGATACGACATTACTCAAGCAATTCAACGACCCCACGGATCAACATACTGCAGTGATATTCCGTATATACCATAATGTATTTAACTAACACAGCAAGAAAGTCATATAAACAAGGACATTCAGCGTCACAAGAATTTTAGAAAATATCAAGGATTAAGAGAAACAACAGTGTGTGACTGAGGCAGTCGATATTTGCCTGGGGTATTAGGAGCAGAAAAAAACAGCCCAAGAAACACTATTGGACCTTTACTGGATATATCAATTCACGCCCCTATCACATGTCTATCACGAATTATTGTCCCTATAACAGGTATGGAGGGGAGATAATCCAGTTACAGAAATTAACTAAACTAGAAACCTTGCCAAGGGAGATCACTCCTGGTATTTTTCTCAAAAAGCTGCAATTGATCATCCTCTTCTACCGCGTATTCTTCTGACACCAGTAATCACAGGAACGTGTATGACCACTAATGTACATGAGGATGCACATTATATGTTTATAGAGTGTGCGCATATCTATTTAGAATAGCGTATAGATGCAAGAGTTAGCTATATGTTTATATATTGAAAAGAATAGAGACGATGTGATTATGACTTCCAATGTGTTTACATTGGTTATTTTATTGAATATTTTTAACATGAATGCACCTCTTTTCCAAAATTTGCAAATACATGTACGACATTTTCACAATGACCGAACCGCACAATTACATGTATGTTTCTAGGATATCAATACTGGAAGGTTTATAATAATTATATGTAAAGCGTGGTTTATTTCAGTGGGGAACCTCTCTGACCCCTAAATACAGACCCGTCGTTGATGGATATTTTCTGCCACATACACCTGAATATATGGTAGAAAAGGAACCACTGAATGCCGCATCATTTATGACAGGTGCCACAAAGGACGAGGGACTCATGGCTGGTTGGTATTTACAAAAAAAAAAAAAATTGTTTTTACGTCGAACGTCGCATTTTTACGTCATCTAGGCATACAGAGGACAATTAACATAACAGTTTTCTTGGAGTAAATCATCAACCAGTACCAACTTCCGGAAACTACGGCAAACATCTCCACATGCGGTGAACATAATTAGTTGTCGCCAATATCACAGAATAACACACTACCTGTCAAGTTGTGTAGTCGAGCTAAGATCACATGGTTGGCAGACCAGCGCTCTAGATACCGACATTGCTAGATACCAGCTGGTTGGCATATATGTACTCGTATTTCAACTGTTCGTTCCATAAAGTAAATAATACTTCCATGGAATACGCTCGTAAAGATATCAGTTTGTAATTACAAATTATATACGATAAATAGGAGTATAGTTAATAAGATTTGATAGTTTTATACATTTACTATAGAATAAAACAGAATGAACGGTAGGTGTTTTATTATACACTATTTGATAAAACTATTGTGTATATATATATATACAGTTTCCCCAGAACTTATTAAGAATCAATATAACCCTAGCAAATTTGCATAACATAAAACTAGTAAGTTACTATTATAGATAAAGTACACGTACTTCGGTGAAAGAGGTAATGAAGGTTCTCAGTTGGAGCTTTCAAAGGGATACAAGTGTTAATGACAAACTATGTAAATGCATATCTAAATGTGTTGTTACCTTGCCAATTGGGGCATCGTATGCTTTTAAACGACATTTTTTAAGTAAACATACGAAGACTATACACTTTTAGTGGGGACTCTAGGAGTATGCCCACACTAGGGCCAAAGTATGATGTTTCTTACAGTTTAATCATTCAATTATTTTGAACTAACCTATATCGAAAAAAAATAACTACGTTTAAATGTACATAAATGCTGTTTGTCAATTTCCTTCGTATTTTTCTAACGCAACACCCATATTTTTGTGGCTGTAATTTGTTGCCACCAGATCCTATTTGCAACTCAGTTTTTGTCAAGAAATTGGTAAAAATGTAAATCATAAACTATCTTTAGCTATATAAAGGGTCTAAATTACACTGTTATGCAAAATTAACAAGTTTTAGAACTCGTACATCAAAACTGCAGTTGTCATGGCAACCATTACACAAACTTTATTACAAGAATCAGCAATTCATAACATCAACATTGCGTATTTAACTTATACAAAATGTTTTTGTGTTTTAAATAAGATACATGCTTTGAAAACTCCTTATAAATTCTCAATAATTTCTTGGAAAACTATAAAAGAATAAAAATTTAAAACATCTAGAAAATTGTCATCTGACTATTCGATGCATATAGAATGTCTTACGAGAAAAAAGAATAAGGTTATAATGAATGACACCGTTCCTGCAGGTGGTTTCTGTTTAAACTATGGTACACTGTGTAAATAATATCAAACGCATTATCTATAGAAATGGTACACTTTTCCATATTTTACTGTAGTTACGACTGTAGATAATGGTTTATATTAAGCAAAACTAATATAAAGGGAATTTACACAGACACAAATGCTTCTAAATTAAGATCATTAGTCCAATAAAGTAGGCAGATGTATAGGTGGTATCGCATATCCTTGTCTGAGTAGACACATTCATACTCACTTTACTAGAACCATTTTGATACTAGTATAAGTACGTACACAAAAAACTCACGCCGTAATTGTTTATATTGAAACATCCATTCCATATAAATTAATTGCTTATAATTTTATGAATGTTAAATACTTCAACACCATGAACAGTTTTACCGGAGTCTCGGAGTCAACTTGTTCTATACTTCATCTTCCCCTTCGTACAGTCTATGACATAGGGCCTCGACCACAGCTCACCAACGGACTCAATCTGAAGCCACATGTTGGACTCTCAATGTCATCCATTTTTCCCGCAGCCCACAGCCCGAGTCCCAAATATGGCATGTAGATTCAAATCAAGGACAGACATGTGGTACAGGACTTGATCTTTCTTGATCTTCGTCGTGTTCACTTTCAGTCTAGTGTCACCTGCCAAAGTCTGAAGACGTTCGGTCTTCTGCTGTACGTCATAGTATTATTTGACAGTAGACCAGTGTCGTCGATGAAGACTCAGTCTTCAAGCCAAGTTGGCTGAACCAATTGAATACTTTTTGCCGTTCCGTCGCAATTTTCATCACCCATTAGTTAATTATTAAAAAAATAAGTACGGATAGAATATAATTATGTCATTGTTCCACTCCGTAGTCGACTATGACGGGAGAGGATATGTCGTATATGACTAGACATATTGTATAGTTGTATGCATAGCTGGATGATGATCACATTTAGCTGGTATAACATAGTAGGCAAGAATGGTCAGATGCTCGATATGTCAAATGACTTCTTGTAATCACTGAGGTTGATATACAGAGAGAAATACCAGTGTTTGTTCAATGACAATCTGAGTTTGGGTCTAATTCCCTCAAACGTAAACGATTGCGAGTGTTTTTCGTAGTATTAACAGCAGCTGAACACCTCTCTAGTTCTGTCAAATGTTTTTGCCTCCTTTCTCCGTTCTTCCATTCACCGGGCATGTTCATGTCATTTCAACTGCAGCAGGCATGCATTAGTGGTTTAGGTGGAATGCAGTATGAATCTGGGACTTTAACAATGTGCTCAATGTCAATTTTCACTTCTGGACCTTCTTCTAAATGTGGTGGGTCTTGTAGCGGTTTGCTATTCAATAAAGACTTAAAGTATGGAAAATGTCTCTCCGCCCGTTCGCCTGGTCAAATGTTTTAGTCAATTTCCCGTTTTATCCCGAAACAATTAATGTGTTTTGTTTTGTGAATTTGTGCAATGGTCCCCGTTTTATTCTTGCTCGCGGTTTCTATTGCCTCTTCTGCCAATTTTTCGAACTAGTTTCGTATTTTTATCTGGCTCTCTTGTGAACATATTTACTGGCGGTGTAGTAGATGTTTGACGGTGTTGTTTGTGTTTGCATCCTCGTCCTGTATTGGTTCAATCGGTGTCGCACTAACCCTTAAACTGTGTTTCTGACAGCCATAGTTTATAATGTTCTTTGTCCCAACATCAAACTCATCATCACAGGTTGTACTAAAAGTGCTTCTCGTCCTTCCCATTTAATCTACACATATATAGCCATCTTCGACGTCTACCGAAGTCAGGATGCCGTTGGTGAGGACACAGGTAAAGGCCTTGCTTATCGCCTTACAGTTTTGATATGTCCAATAGTGGATGACTCTGCATTCCTGTGAACATGGAGCTTAGCAATAACAAGCTAGCTCATTATTGGTTCCTGCATCTGCTGACGTCAGTGGGGGTCATTCTCCTTCTCCTTGAAATGACAACATGGCCAATCTGGTTCTTCATCAGCGTACTTAGGAAGGTCCATGTTACCTTGTGAATGTCCCAAGGACATCATTATTCTGCCCACAGAAGTCGGAGTTTTCATTCATGTCACCCAGTCCCTTGATAGACACTCTATCAGCATTGTCATTACCGACATTTGCATTCATGTCGCTGATTACTAGTACTTCGGCGAAGTTCCCCTTCAAGGTTTATGAACATGTTTGTTAATGTTCGTTCCCAAACAAAATTAAATTTAAATACAGTCGGTGTACTAAAAACGTTTAATGAGGGTGTACAAATTTCAGAACAAGTATGGGATGTAAACGTACATCCTCACATCATCCCACTGTAAATAAAACATTCAGGTACAAACA
The DNA here is from genome assembly GCA_947247005.1 of Spisula solida. Classification (NCBI taxonomy): domain Eukaryota; kingdom Metazoa; phylum Mollusca; class Bivalvia; order Venerida; family Mactridae; genus Spisula; species Spisula solida. Next base: position 23,373,278 of record OX365948.1, read on the forward strand.
CTAGACTTTTCTTAAAGGTCCCTCATTACTCGGGGCAAATTATTGCGAATTTCTTTCCTCGGGAAATTTCAATTTCAAATTTCAAATATATTCCTTTCTGGAGAACTGTGATGCACGGTTTTCCGGCATTCACTGTTGTTGGAATAAAGTAGAACTAACGATGGTTCGGATTTCCAAACTTTGTATTTTGCGCGTGAGAATTCTGACCAGTCAACAATCAACAATAATGCAATAACAAGATATAGTCAGTGTTGGTAAAATCCAAACAAATATAATATTAACCGTGTCATTGAATTCCAATGGTAAACCATTGATACGTTCAGCTTGGAGAACCAAGTTCAAATACTTCAAAAATCTCTACGGAACGTCCACTACAGTGTATATATAATATATATAATGACACGGAGAATTTGACATGATCCTGACCTTTATGCATGAATGTGAATATGCCTTGAATATATAGATTTCCGCAAGCAATTCGTGCAATATTGGTCGTTAAGATTTGTGTTGGTATTATACCTCGAGCGACTTCGCGATACTCCCTGCTTAGGAAAACATACGACCGTGATTATAAATATAGACAGCTGTTAAATTATGCTAATAGACGGTCGAGGATCGTGTCAAATTCTCTGTACTATACATGATTGTCAGGGAAGATGGGGAAACTGTCTCAATTGATAGAGTATCAAACATTAACATAAATAAATGTCTCGTTTTTTTCTTTAGCTATTCCTCTTATCAAGCTGTTCGGTGTTGGTAAAACTGGGTTCCGGAAGTTGCTTTCATTGATGAGTTGTTTCCGAGGGGATCTGCCGGAAATACCAGGAATTGTTGGTAATTATTTGAGCCTCATTCTTAGATTGTTAATCATTTTCTATTAAATATATATATCTATTTACGACAGGGACACATCGTACCAAACAGTGTTTTAGTATCTATGTAATTACTGTATGTATTTTGAGATTTGAGCTTCGATTAGCAGCTGCTAGTCAATGCTATTTTCGTGATTTGGAGCTAAATTTATATGCTTCCAAAAACCAGCTAAAGAATTATCATGTCATGTTTTGAATTATTTATTTGATTTGTGCTATTTCTGATCTTGCCATTTGGGACATTCGTTCCGTGATTTATTCATTTGAAGTTACGATTTATTATGCCATACGGTAACCTAGTTACTTTGCCTAGTTACTTTCTTGCTAGACGCTCATTATTAAAATGCATACCCTCATGGCGATTGATAACATCAGGAAAGGGGTGCCAAGAGTGATTAATATAATTTTAAAAAGTTGTTTTACCATCGACCTTGAATGAATCAGTCAAAACGTTGGTTTGAACAAACAAAAGTGTGAAGAATCAGTACAGAAAATAGTGCAAACAACATAAACAAATTATATCAGGAAATACAGTTTTGACAACCCCGATTATTTCCGCCTATTCACACATATAAAGCACAAGGTACGACTCAATTATTGTCTTGTTTTTCACGACTGTGGTGTTGTAGTTTTTAGTGACCCATGTGTTTTTATATGTTGGTAATATTGGTAAATTTAGGTATTTTCATTAATATTCATGAGTATGCAAATGAGTAATTTTAAAATGAATTGTTTTCAGTAACAGCCCAATGCATTAGCTTCACTTTGATACCATTTGTATAAATTTTGACCGAAAACTGACAAGGATATTATATTTTAAGTGAGACATATAAAAAACACTCATTTGACCTTTGACCTAATTCTGAGAAAACGAGGCAAAATCACCGATGACATCCGGCCGTTTCAGATTACATGTACACATCAAAGATAACATATATATATAGCATGGATGCCACATTCTACCCTCCTTCCATGGCCGGTCACATTTTCTCCGTATGGACTCACGACTAAAGGGCGAATTTGGGAAAATACCTGAAAATATAACTTCAAACTCCGTTAATGTTATATATATTGATTGTTTAATGTTGTATAGACATATCTAGACCCAATCACAACCATTTCCTGGCCTGTTGATGCGTTTGATAGTAGATTAATGTAAGGATCTGAAACGTCCGTTTCGTACCCCGTACTCTCCTAAACATAGTACAAGGGCGAAAAATTGGGGATGTCAAAACTCTGTATTTTGTGATCTAATTTACTAGGCCTGTGTGCAAACGTACAGCCACCCAATGTAGTTCCGTACATTTATATCCTTAGCAAACTTGTTAATTGGTAAACCACAGAATATGGAACGGGGTCTTCAATGCCAATACCGGAAAAAATAATGACATGCAATACGAATGAATTGTTCTTTATTATGGGTAAAAACAAATTGTGAACCACCAAACGGTTATCACTAATTTCGAGTAATTTCTATTTATCATATATTTCGCATGGTTCAGCAAAGGTCATTGTGTATTAAATTCAACAACTCGGCCATTTTCTCCAGTAATCGTTAACATGATTATTTTTCTTTTACAATCTGCAACATCGCTTAAGTTGAACAGAAATTTAATGTCGAAGCCAAACATCATCACCTAAACGCAGTTAGATAGTTAACAAAATAAAAACTGAATCCTAAATTTTCACAACTCTCGAATTTCGTAATACATTAGAAAAAGATAAAAACTTCTTAAAACAGTTAAAAGCGCGAAGATTGTTTCACATCCCTGAACAGACAATCGTGTCGTCGAGGTTTTTCCAATGGCTATATCATACGGTTAAGTGCCATCGAAGTCGATAATGGCCCTAGTGATTTACAAGCACACGAACAAAAAAATCTTACTACGCTCGTTTACTACAAGAAGGGATGTTCAACATTGAAGGAGGCTTGTTTGTAGCAATATCATAGGATGAATGTTTGTATGATGGGTGTTTGTATAAACATTGACGGATGGGTGGTTGTATCAACATTGAAGGCGGGTTGTTTTATACATAGCAATAACGAATGATGAGTGTTTGTATTAAAATTGAATGATGAGTGTATGTATAAACATTGCATGATGAAAGTTTATGTAAACATTGACGGATGGATAGTTGTTTGTATTAACATTGAATGATGATTGTTTGTTTTAACATTGAATGATGATTGTTTGTTTTAACATTGAATGAGGAGTGTTTGTTTTAACATTGAATGATGAGTGTTTGTATTAACATTGAATGATGAGTGTTTGTATTATAATTGAATGATGAGTGTTTGTATTAACATTGAATGATGAGTGTTTGTATTAACATTGAATGATGAGTGTTTGTATTAACATTGAATGATGAGTGTTTGTATTAACATTGAATGATGAGTGTTTGTATTAACATTGAATGATGAGTGTTTATGTAAACATTGACGGATGGATAGTTGTTTGTATTAACATTGAATGATGAGTGTTTGCATTAACATTGAATGATGGGTGTTTGTATTAACATTGAATGGTGAGTGTTTGTATTAACATTGAATGATGAGTGTTTATGTAAACATTGAATGATGATTGTTTGAAGGTTAAGGGATGTTTGTTTGAATCAATCAAAGGATGATTGTGTGCAAAGGACAGTGCAGTTATCATTCACTTTTTAGGGATATGGATGGTTCGTTCTATGTCTGACTGTTGTGTGGATGGCTATAGGTGCTGACGTCTTTTCTGTGTGACTTTGGGTTGTATGTGCGCTAAAGTATTTAAATACCTCAACGAGTTAGAGAAAATGGGGATAATTATTGAACGACTAAAATGCGACGAACGGAATTTATGAATCAACAAAACAACTTCAAAGAAGAAACCATATATAATACTAGAAAGTAGATATAGTATAAATAAAATGCACATTATTACGTGTGTAGTGTGTCTGTCCATAAGTTCTGTCGGGACAATACTTTTTCCTAGTACGTACGTGTTTGCTATTGTAAAGCGAAATATGTTTCCATTACTCCAAAACAAACGACCATTTCAAAAGAAGACTTACATGTTGTTGTTGTAAATTTCAGATTCAATTTTAGAACAGTACGTACCTCTAAGATCGTCTGACATTACTGAGCAGGAAATTGAGCGGTTATTCTCTGAGGTAAATATGTAAATACTCTTCATTTGCCTCCTTGTTTGCCATTTTTAAGAGGATGTCCATTTATGGTACTTGGTTACTGGTGCAAATATTGTTTTTTGTTAGTTATGCGATTATGATTTAAATGGTATGATCAGTGTAATGCTGTTTGTTTTGCTCAAATGAACAACATGCTATGCTCAAATGCGCTCGATAAGTAATTATCACTAATTTGCACTTGCACTTGACCAACAAGAACATTGACTCTGATAGAATTCACAACACAGACAAGTTCACTGAGGGCATGGGAATATCACGAATTTACTAGCTTCCTAGAAATTTCTAATGGACCCTCATTACGATAAAGTTCGAGTTGTTCCGATGATATCGTCTTGTTGTAATTTCGTAATTATTTTTACCCTATCTCGATCCTAATTAATCCTAATGGATACTGATTGCTAGATTACCGGCGCGAAACCTTGCTTGCATTGAGTACTTTTGGTTACCCTGAGGTTTCAAATGATTGCAGCAGACAGTATTTATCACACGAATGTAATTAATTACTAATAACAATTTGGGTCAATCGCTGTCGTCTCTCCTGGCGATAGAATGTTCGCAACTACTGATGTGTTGTTGTTTACAATCTGTCGTCCTCTAAATTGGTGTTATAACGTGAGAAGCCTTATGTACGACGACATTAATCAAATACTTTTAACATTGGCATTTTCTTAGAGTGCGCTTTGGAAAATTGCTGACGTCATGTGTAGCTACCAATCGGATTAAAGTCATCGTCTTAGTATATGCTACGCTGTGCTGCGCTGTGAACTTGTGTCAGATTTGCGAATATATATATATAGGTCAATGTTAAATATCGAGTCAGAATCAGTTTTCAGTACCCATGTACCGTATCATGGGGTGTCTAGTAAGTCAATACTACCGGTCACACAACAACGTATACAAGTCAAATAGTTTAGCTCAGCCAGATAATTTATAGATCAGTATTTAATAATTAACGACTAAACTACCGGTTTATCTTTCCTAATCAACGTAGTAGAGAAGGCGAAACAAACAATAGTGTTTTTTTTGGCTTAACAGTTTCACTCTTCATTAATTGTAATGAAACATACCCCATAGCGTGATTCCGATTACGCGATTAGTACAAAAAGAAGATAGTTGAATTCGTACGTACAGTTGCGTTTAGACGGTACATTTTGGTATACAAATCGAGGATATACATTTCACAAGATTTACATCAAGCCTTACGACTATTACGATTTTTTTTATGTATAATTTTATCAAATACCGAACTTCACTCTAAAGCGTATCGAAAAGCTACATGTGTGACTTAATGAGAAACCTTACTTGTTATGACCGTACTAGCCTTTATAACCTTCAACAACCACGACTGATGAAGCACACGTTATTTCCCACAAACACTGATAAATAACAGAGTTGTACATCTCAAGATAATGTGTCACAGAAGAGTACTACGCGTGCTACACAATACATTCAAAATGTACACACCAAATAGTACTGACTGGACGCACCTTAAGCCAGACTGACTCATTAGCCAATCAGGCATTGATACATGGTCACGTGCTCCGCAATAGACAAATCGCTAAATGCATTCAATAACACTCGGCCTCTAGGCCGGGCGTAATGACCTAAATGATTAGCAAACTAATTTTAAATGCAATGCGTACGTATGCATGCACGGGTAGTTACACGTAAAAGTAGTCGTATACGTTCACTTCACAACCTCCATATTAATATGTGTTTTCGTACACATTCCTTTCGCAAGCTCTCTATTAATACTTACAACTACACACGTACACACGCTGTACACGTTGCATTTCGCAACCTCTCGGTTAACATATGATTAAAATACGGGAAACGGGAGTTCTATCTTTTCCGCAGGGTATGCATAGCTTATACAGGCGTGTGCCCAGCATAACTAGGACATTTCTTACGTATGCGGAACTGTGCGCAACGTTAGTTTAACGTATGACCATCGTATACAAAGAGTGTAAGTGCGTAATGCGACGACCACGTACACATATTAGCCAATGTTGCTAAATGTGCGACAACGTATTTCAGTGGGCTCTTAACTTGCGTATGCCAGCGTGTTTGCAAAAATTCTTATACGCTCGACATACGTCGTCATACGCTGTAGTCGTGACTGTACTTTAAGGAGTTATTCGCCACGAGGTTTAACATTTTATATAAACACTACAGTCAGCTTATTATATTACATAACAACTGAAATGACAGAGATGTTGTTAAAAGATGTTGTTAAGATGTTTGCACAGCGAGAACTCGTTTTTGATCCAAGAAAAATCGGATAGGTCAACATTCCGTCGTATGTATACTGAGAAGTACATTCTTGCTAATCGGCGTAAACCAGAAATATAACTACCTTTTCCACAGACAGTTACTCATTGGTTATGTTGTCATTAGTTGAAAAAAAACTTTTCAAGTCCTAAATCAGAACACGAGGAGAATGTATCTTATCTTTCAAGCATTAGTCTTGTTGTATGTCATATCGTATATTTTCTTCCTTAATTGTTGGCATCATTATTCCGACCACATAACGATGAAACAATTATATTCTTGGCTTCTAGCATGTTACTATATCACATAATAACGAAAATGAGATCACTTACATAAAATTTATTGACACTAGACTTATAATAAATCTCAAAAAATGATGACAAGGAGACATGTTAAAGTATTTTTTTTTTGTAAATGAACACTCTTCTTGTTTACAGATAGTTGGTGATTATTTTATAACAGCACCTACCCATCAGATCGCCGATCGTCTTTCCAGACGCAATGTTACAGTTTATTTGTATAATTATGAATACATGTCAGAACTGGATCAATGGGAAGGTCAGTATACTGTTAATGCTGTAGTGATATTAGTTACAAAATCGAGGTCAAAGGAAACAATCGCGATACAAACATTGTCTTTTTGTCGAGTGCAATCATGGGAGAAAAAAATGATCGGAAACGTTTCAGAGACAAATGTAATTAGCAATTTTATATAAACAATAGCATTAACAGAAAAAACGCACCAAATACACTCTGCTTCCTCCCAGTGCTCTGATTCAACTACGAGCAAATAGTAAACAGGTCTGTAAAGACCACCAAGGGGACAGCCAAAGAGACACGTTGCCATTTACATTCTTTTTTATGTTATTTGATCAGACTTTTCTAATAAAGCCAATTCCTTTATATTTACTATATATATATAATTTTTTTTATATATTTTATGTCTGCCATACAGAGCTGTACATTGTATTTCCAGGTGTCATCCACGGCGCCGAACTGTTTTATCTATCTGGTTGTCCGTTTACCGGACATAAAAACTTCCGATATAACCACGTAGACAGAGAAATGGCAAAAATGTTATTATTGCTTTGGTCAAACTTTATAAAACATGGGTAAGTATTCATTACATCACTAGGATTACTAATATTTAGCCTCTGTTACGACGTGTCCTCGAGATGCGGTCCTGGGTTTCTTAAGCCTCTATGTACTTACTAACCGCTGATTTATACCATGTCGAGTCTGATTACTGGGCGTCGATCGACATGTACAGGTAGGAGAAAAATCCCGAGATAATAGTTACATGTTCACAATGAAAAAGGGCCCGAATATGGCCTATACGGGGCACGTTGGGAGACGTTTTCAATTTCTTAGCACTCGCCCATTGTAACATGGAATATTCAGCAGACTTTGGGCAATAAGACTAACTTACCTCATGTTGTCCGACAGAGCAAAGAACAAGGTTTATTTATGGCTTAATTTGGCCCTGAGTTTGTCAAAAAATAAAAATGCATGTTCCTATCGTTTCCTATATTTCAAATAACCTAACACTGTCTTTAAAAAAATTAAGCATTCATTTCTCAATTTCCTTCGTAACACGACACATCGACCTAAACTATGTCATGTTTAGCAAATATTGTCATTTTCAGAAATTTGCATGGCTTATCAAGAGAAGTAAACCTTCCCATAAAATGATGGCATTCATACTTCACTTATTATTTTGTGCATTTAACACCGGTTCTGTAAAAGTACATGTATAATAATAATAATAATAATAATAATAATGTGCGACTGCCATCGGGTTTTTTTCGGAAGGTTTTACGTCATATTTAGTCAGGAAAATGGCAAAAACTGACATGTTTGACTAAATATGACATATTCTCCGCAGTTTTGTCAATATATAACAATACAAATTGCCTTTTTACACAGGTTATTTGAATTTTATGACAGATTTAAAGGAACATGCATGTTTATTTTTTGAAAAATCACAGGGCAAAAAAAGCCATTTGTGAACATTGTCCTTATATTTATAACATGCATTAAACTATGACATTATTGTCATATTGGCGTCTTCACGCTCCCCAAAATCATGTCAAATAACGATTTAGGAAACAACTGGATGAAACAAAAATGACTATTTTCTAAACATAGTTATTTAACGTTTTCAGAATTGCAACGTTGGAACCTAGAGACAATATAAACCTGCCAAGATTCGACCCAAAACGTAAAACATACTCCAAAATATACTCATTAAATAAAGAGCCTACGATAACATTTATGAATGACTTGAGGCATGAGAAAATGAGTTTTTGGAATGAGGAGGTCCCAAGAATGCTGGTTGATGAATTACAGCAAAGAAGTGATATAATAAACACTTCCAAATATGTGAAGAATTCCGGTGACAGTTATTCCTATGTAAATAACAAAAGCACGTGGATTCTAGCGTCAGTATGTATCGCACTTTCTGTCATTATTATCGTTTTAACGGGTCAAAATTTGAAGATACGCAAGGAAGTTACAGTATTGATGCGACAGACGAGTGTATCGAGCAAGGAGAAGATGCTGACAGGGTTTCAAGTATAACTGACGCTGTGTTATATATATTAAGTTATTTTTGTACAGTATACAAACAAACTACAGTGATAGAGTTATTCAACTCTGTTACCTGTGATCTCGAACGTAAATCCTTCATGTTTGGAGGGACTGTACATGTATACCAGTATGTGATTTACGTGTATTTAAGAAAGGGGAGTGGTCACGCCACCTGATTGTGTTGGTCACAGGACATGATTCGGAAAGAGGAACGTTGGATGATGTGTTACTCTGTTTGGGACCAGACTCTGTGAAAATAAGTTCGCTTCAGAAGCTAAATGTCTAAGATCGCAAACCCCTGTCAGACCAAATGTAACATTAAAATGATGTCACACATGTTATGTTTACATACAGAGACATGACGAGTGATGCCTTGCGTAAAACGTCATATCAAAATACAGCCACTAAACTGCACCACGGCAACAAAACTGCCCCACAGCCATCGAACTGCACCACAGCAACACACCTGCGCCACACCCACCGTACTGCACAACAGACAGCAAACTGCGTTATATACAGCCACCATACTGTGCTATGTACATACAACAAACTGTGCTATGTACAGACTACAAACTATACCACAGCCATCAAACTGCACCATAGCCATCAAAATGTGCAACATCCATCGTACTGCACAACAGCCAGCAAACTGCGTTATGTACAGCCACCATATTGCCCTATGTACAGACAGCAAACTGTGCCACAGCCATCAAACTGCGTCACAGCCACCAAATTGCACAACAGACACCAAACTGCACTAAGCCACCAAACTACACAATAACCACAAAACTACGGTATAGCTACAAAACTGCGTCATAGCCATCGAACTACGCCACTGCCCCCAACTGCACAACAACCACCAAACTGCGCTACAGCCACCAAACTGCACAATAACCACTAATATGCGATACAGCTACAAAACTGCGCTACAGCAATCAAAATGCGCTACAACCGCTAAATTGCACAACGGCCATCAAGCTGTGCAACAGCCATCATACTGCACCCCAGCGACCAAACTGCGGCACAGCAACCCAACTGCGCAACATCCACCCAACTGCGCTCCAGCCACAAAACTGGTTACATCTACCAAACTGTGCCACAGTCATTTAACTGCGCTACAGCTTCTTAACTGGCATAACCAAGCTGTACCCCAACAAAATGCGCCGTAGCCACCAAACGCTCCATAGCAGCAACTGACAAGCACCTAACAAAACTGCGCCAGTTGTTTGACTACTCCAATCATTACACTGATAACAGCCGGACATTGAAGGTAAAAGCGTAGGAACATGTCGAATTCTGCTTTCTCGGTGTCATCAGTGCCATACTTAGACTTTCGTGAACTTTCAATGATCACAGTTGAAGCCAGCATAAGTGTCAAGTTGAAAGTAGTAGCAGTATATACTACGTCATACCTCGATACCTCGATGATCTGCTTAGAATAATTTTTTAACGGAACTTTTACCTACCATTATAATGTTGCTATGAATTACACGACGGTGCCTGGCAAGACTAACCTAACGTCTACTCGTATGTAAAACTATGAGAGGACACGATGTTGTTGATACCGGCTTTAAATCACCGTTCAGAAGTGCCATAAATGTTTATATTTATAATAAATAACATGTATAATGTTTGCAGACTGCTTTAGAATATTGTGTATATATGTAATGAATCTCAAACTTGTAGAAACAGGACGCCATATGATATGTAGTAGATGGTATTATGGTAGTAGTTCTCCGTATGAGGTTGTAAACTTTACATTCCTATCTGATTGTGTTGATGTATAGTTTTAATATTACATGTATGTTTAATGTTGTCAGTGTTCGTTTAAAATATGTGTAGGTAATACATACAATTTGTTTTCTATAGTTATAATTATGTTTATTGTTTCGTGTTGAGCCATCTACATGTATCATTAAGCAGGTGTGCATATCACCCTGACTAATCACCAGAACGTGTTAATTGGTCCAAACTTAATTAAATACAACAATTCCAAAATACATGTATGTCAATAAACAATGACACTGTTGACTCTGGTTAAGAAACAATTCGTGTCTCATATATATACAATGTTCCCGTAATGTTTCTGCATTAATTATTTTTTCTACCATCTTCACCGGAATGGTGTTATTGTAAGCCTTTGTTACGCTTTCCAAATGTTAGATCAGAACGTATTTTAAAACAGCTGACTTTGTCCACAGTTGTTGCAACAGATTTAACAATGATAATGGCTGTTACATATTGCAACATATTTAACAATGATAATGGCGGCTGTTACATATTGCAACAGATTTAACCATGATAATGGCTGTTACACATTGCAGCAGATTTAACAATGATAATGGCTGTTACACATTGCAACATATTTAACAATGATAATGGCTGTTACACATTGCAACAGATTTAACAATGATAATGGCTGTTACACATTGCAACATATTTAACAATGATAATGGCTGTTACATATTGCAACAGATTTAAAAATGACAATGGCTGTTACATATTGCAACATATTTAACAATGATAATGGCTGTTACATATTGCAACAGATTTAACAATGATAATGGCTGTTACATATTGCAACAGATTTATCAATGATAATGGCTGGTACACATTGCAACAGATTTAACAATGATAATGGCTGGTACACATTGCAACAGACTTAACAATGATCATGGCTGTTACACATTGCAACATATTTAACAATGATAATGGCTGTAACACATTGCAACATATTTAACAATGATAATGGCTGTTACACATTGCAACAGATTTAACAATGATAATGGCTGTTACACATTGCAACTGATTTAACAATGATAATGGCTGTTACACATTGCAACATATTCAACAATGATAATGGCTGGTACACATTGCAACAGATTTAACAATGATAATGGCTGGTACACATTGCAACATATTCAACAATGATAATGACTGGTACACATTGCAACATATTTAACTATGATAATGGCTGCTACACATTGCAACAGATTTAACAATGATAATGGCTGTTACCCATTGCAACAGATTTAACAATGATAATGGCTGGTACAACATGTACATAATGCAACGAATTTAGCAATGGCAACTGCTAGAACATATTGCAACATTATTTAACAATGGCGACTCGCAGCATATTTAACAATGACAATTGCTGGTACATATTGCAACATATTTAAAAAAAACAATGGACTTTTATGGTTCATATTGTAACATTATTTAACAATGGCACTTGCTGGTACATATTGTATAATCATTACCCCTCACTTTTTTCGTAATGTTAATTTCCCATAGACAAACAGGTAGTATTCTTACTATTACGATCAAGCGGATCAATATACCACGTGATTGAACATTTTTTACTGTCAGCAGGGTGATAGTACCTTTTTGACAGTACTTTTTTGTCACGTGACATTTTCTTTCTAAAAACAATATGGCGGCATGTCCATAAATTATTTATGTTTTGAACTCTTTGGCGGCTACTTATCATTTCTTCAAATTCTACCACATGTGAGCTCTGCTAAATTAAATTGCATAAAATAATTTCTTGGTTTACAGTAGATAATCGCTGAAAACAGTTTGGGGTAATAAAATAAATAACACATAGCTTCGAGGGTGACAGTAAAAATGTCAGCCTGAGGAAAGTACTGTTACCGAAGGCGGCAACATATTTAGCAACAGATTTAACAATGACGATTGCAACATATTTAACAATGACAATTGCAACATATTTAACAATGACAATTGCAACATACTTAACAGCTATTACACTGTACATGTATACTGGCATTTGCTGGTACATATTGCAACATATTTAATAATGACAAGTGCAACATATTTAATAATGACAATTGCAACATATTTAACAATTGCAATTACAGTTTATCAAACACGCAACCTGATTTTACACTGTCAAAATATTTAACACAGGCAATTACTGGCATATTGCAACATATTTTACACAATTATTTAACAATGACAATTGATGGTACATCGCAAGCTAATTAGCAATGACAAATGCAATCTACGACACTTCGGAAATGATCATTTCTTGTCATCATTTGTTCGAACAAAATTGCTTTTCCGATATCAACTTCTTTTGAAATAAATAAAAAATATACATTGTCATTGTATTCTTTGTTATACACGAGTATTATGTTAAGCAAGCAAGAGAAACCCTTATTGTACTGTAGAACACGGTCATGATTGAATTCTCCGGAGATCATAACGTGGTATCGTTCATTACAAAACATGATCACATTTCACACCTGGTTCAGGCAACCAGTCCTAATGAATGTGTTCACCTCATTAATCCATATACGTAATGTACGGAACTATTCCGGAACTATTCAAATTATTACAGTTCATTAACGTTCTCGCAAATTGTACCGATCCATTATTGTCTTACTCGGTCTTTGATTGCAATATGTCTTAATGCTTGTTTCTGTTCATACTGTACGATTTTAGGACGATGGTGAAATAAATCTACAATTTATTTAGATCATTCTCAACAGTTAATTGTTGGTGATATACGGTTTACATTGTCACGTTGGTATGAGGGAATACAAGTCCATTTCCCGTCTTTAAATGGAAGCAAGGGAAAAACGGTATAATTTTTCGTCTTTGGTAGAACTCACACATTGAGCGAACTATTGACCTGCCGCAATCTGAATTGAAGTTCTACCACTAGGCTACAGAGCCGCTTTTGCCTAGGTTATATAATCGTTTACACATATCAGATACTGAGAATGTATAACGCATCACTTGCAAGAATCGGCAAATCGAAAGGTCTCATTTCGCCAATCTGTCTCGAGATGACGTAGTCTACGAATCAACAAATAATGATGTTTGTAATATGTAAGATATGAACGACCAATTTCATTACATAATAATAAAATATACATGTACAAAATCGTCCTGAATATACATGTATATATCTGTTTACGTCACAAATCGTTTATTAATTTCACATCACGATGTACAGTGATGTTCCTCCATGTATGTTTAGAAACTATCGTGTTAAGTAGCTATTTTATATACCCGATACAAAATGTACATGCATATAATTGTGATTGTGTATTGTGTATTGTTGTAAATTGTGTAACTTTAGATTTTCGATGAGGTAATGTTATTGTATTTTTGCCATTAATTATTTTAATAAAAGAAATGTTTACTTATTTCTAAACTCTTTAATGTCAAGGAATAATGCACATAACTGCTTAGCCACGCTCGCATGCCTGAACCAGGCTTCTCTCAGCAATGTTCCATATAATACAATAGTAAATACATCTGTTTTTATTGCAACCATCCGACCGGACGTCACTACATGTAGTTTTCTACGAGTAACACAACATAATAATGCTTCCATCAGACCATAGAAGTTAAGCAGTATGTACCGGAACCTCGTGGCGTTGGCATAGTCAAGATGCAGACACCATAAGATCTACTGGACATCGCATGGTTGCAATACGACAGAATATGTTCATTCGATTAACGTAATAATTGTGCTATGTGATGTTTTATACTTTCTGTGAACGGTTAAGATGAGTGCAGCGCCTTCGCCGTCAGTTTTTCTATTTCAGTCATTTGGAAGGAATAAAAAGCGAAGAAAATTTTTTTTTTTTACACTTCTTCATAATTCAGATTTCACGAAACAATTTTTAAATCGACGTTCCGAAAGGAAATTGGCGTCATTTTACGTCGGTATTTGTAGAAGTTGACGTCATCAAAAAAATTTACAAACGGTGAATTTTTCATATAATTATATTTTAGGTCATATATGTAAGTTAAGCATATTAAAAAATTATCATTTTTTGACGGGCAGATATTTTTTAAATAGCAGAAACGTGCGTTTTTTTGGCAAAACAAAAAACGCACACGACGTCATTTTAAGGATTTCGTCGGCGCGTTTTGAAATTAATGTGCAGTATTTATATATGCACGGACGCGCATGTAGCAACGTCGCATCGACGCTAAATGTCGCACCTGACGTTCAGGTGAGTCGCTACCATTGCGCGACGTCATATAAAATTTGTCGACTTCGCACCGATTTATATGAAATTTTGATGGCTAAAAGTACAAAATCTGTAGTTTCCAAAGATATATTTTTATATCGAAGAAGTTTAGAATTACATAACGTCCTGTACGGGTATGGCGACGATAGCGCGTTTTGAAGGTTTTGTCAAGCGTCGGGTGTATACACTTATCGATCGCTTTATAAAGGTAGTCAATGGAAAGCCCAGCTCACGACCTTTAACGTGAATATAAATTAAACTGTCAATTAAGCACGCTGTGATAACGCTAAATGTCGCAACCGACGCTAAATGTCGCAATCCCCCCTGACGCTAAATGTCGCATCTGTGACGTTAAATGTCGCAACAAATTGGACTGACGTTAAATGTCGCAACATCAACGCTAAATGTCGCAATCCTATATAAACACTCTTTTGTAGTATTACTGTTCGAGTTTTAGTCCAGACGTATCCAATAACAGTTATTAGGGGTTTACCCAAAAGGGTTTGGCATAATATTGTAAGTCTGCAGTAATTAAAAACTGTTTTCAAAAAAATATTTGTTTTTCTTCTACTGTGTATATTATATGGCATATACACAGCAGAAGTAAAAAATATTTCTTGAAAACAGGTTTTAATCACTGCAGATTTATGTGTCGAACCCTTTTGGGTTTACCGAGATGACCGAATCTTACTCGGTATACCCGGTTCAGTGAACCGGCGTACAACCGTAACAACACTGGATCGCCAAGACGAACCGTGGTAAACCGTGATAATCTTATCAAACTGGCAAAAGAGGCCCGATTGTTTTAAAATGTTTAAAGCCTAATGGAGTCATCAGGAGCTACCGGGGGAAATTGTCAATATTTCAACAGAATCAAAACATGGAGTCAAAACTCGGTAACAACCGGTGCTACACCTTAGCTCTACCGCGATGCTGCATCCCGGTATCATTACGGATTATCCCGGTATAGCCACGGTGTATCCCGGTTCTGAGCTGACAGCAGAGCCTTAGTCTCACTGTGCCAGTTTGGCATCCCCGGTTTGTCCCGGTGTATGAACCGATAAGTGTCATGTCTTACGGGGAAAACTACCTTGTAGACACAGTGAACTTCTTAGACAAAATAATAATAATTATAACGACTGTATTTATTGTGGATTACATATTTGACAGTTATATCAATTTCAGTATGGTCCACTGGAAAACAAAACAGAGTAACAAACAACATAATAAAAAAACAATGAAACATGCATGCATGTATAATTCGTCGAAGATAACTCTTGGCCAATCAATAAACAAACATTCATAATATAAACACTGCAAGGTCGACTGACCACTTATTATCAGTGATATTCCTTTACACTTTTGGTATTGATAAGGAAAAACAAGAACTGTCAAAATTTCCGAAAAATGACTGCAAAAAAGACAAAAAATACACAAAATTAGCCGTAGCTCAAAAACGACCTGGATGACCATTATAATTTTTATTGCTAATTTAGTTGATAAAAGTGTACTCAATACAAATATTAAATATAAAGGATATGTCACGGTACTACTTTTTGCGCTATGACGTCATTACTGTCCCCTACATCATATAAACCTCAGTGAAATGGCGTAAAAGTGACGCATCTACGTGGAAAAATATACGCTCAACCAAATTCCTAATCGGTCACTTTTCAAACTGCTAGATTTTTGTACACAACAATAGAGACATATGGATCATGTGCTTCACTCAATTGTCTTTATGCTCCTAAGCAAATTTAATTTTTGTTTTACACAGTGTCGTCAACTATGCCGAGTTATTGCCAATTGTTTCAGAAAAGGTTTTTGATGTGTAATGCAACATTTATCGTTGGAAATGTAACAAAATATACACATTACCACTCAATGACGATCGTCGAAACAGAAAAACAGCAAACATTGCTAAAATAATTACACGTTAAAAAGAAACTCGCTTTGAAGTTCAGGCAATTGAACTTACCTCCCGTTTTATTGAAAATAGAACAAAATAAGTCAAAGTTCATGCACTATTTCTTTTTTTCAGCGTTAGCTGTCTAGGTTGGATGTTGACCTACTTTGACAACCAATGAAATCTTTATATATTTCTCAGGGGTGAATGAAATTCCACAATTTGATAGAATAAAATAGTGTATTCTTTTCACAAAAGGTTATGCTCGATTTAAAATTATTGCACTGTTCTCTTGTGCTAAACTTATAGTACTATACTGACCTTTCTGCTATATCATAGATTTAGTTCTGCAGTGTACAAGACAATATTACAGAGTTGAACTTGATGTGACCTCTTGCTTTACAAGTCAGAAGGAGAAGCTAGCAACTATTGGACTATAAAGTATACTTCGTCAGTACTGTCTGCTACAGGTTATATTAGGATCTGTTCTATAAATAGTATGTAAACTCCCTGGTTATCTGAAGGTCGGTCAAGAAATGTAAACAAGGGATGTTTCAGTGTTAAAAGTACTATATTGCTTTGAATTGGTTTTAAACTTCTAAACACAAAATAAAATGCAAATAATTAGTTTGTTGGAAATAAATGTTTGATCACATGCATTCTCTGATACTGAATAAATTAACATTATTTGTATCTTGTAAAACAACATGCATATTTAGCAATATCTGTGACCATGTTTTATCTTATGCTTTCATCAAACTTCTTGAATCAATAGATCATGTACTTCAAAATCAACACAAAACAGAATATTTTATTATTCAGATAAACTTAGTATGTGCACTTTAGTTTTTTAATGAGAAGAATACAATAACTTGAAAATGCACGTTTCTAGGTTAAACTGCACAAATGTCATTGACCATTCTTTATTTCGTATATAAAGTGTGCAGTCAACTTAATTATAAATTAATTGAAAAAATACATGTAACAATTGCAGACTGTCATTAAACTCAACGCTGTATATTTTTTTATTTAAAGATATTTATTGTTTCAATTGTCTTCTCTATGCTTCAATCAAAGCAACCTATTAATGCGTTTGAACTTTTCAGGCGACACTGAATTCCTATGGATAATTACATTGTTACTATCAAAAATCAAGATAAATCTCACATGTCGATGATTTTAATTTTGGTATATCTCCGCAACTAAACAACTTTTCGCAGTGAAACTTTGCCACTTGCTTAATTGTCGACCAATCGTCGATAAAAACGTATGATTTATTATATTTGATGTTTAATAAAGGGGTTATTGATAATGCATTTAATGCTATTATTATGTGATTTCTAGTTTTGAGTGTTGTTGTGTATTTGAGTCAACAATTATGTTATTTAATAATAGACTATTCCTTAATTTTTATTTTTATGTTGTATCCACATTACATAGCTTATAATACATTTAAAACTGATAAAACACTTTTTAAATAATTTTGTTACCGATTAGGAATTTGGTTGAGTACATAGTCTAATACTAAAAGAGTACTTACATTTGCATATTATACATGAAAGTATAGTTAATATAAACTTAGAAGAAATCGACGTGTTACAAGAATTATTTTAGGTGCAGTTACGTCGTAATTGCGTCTCTTTGCAATGAAAATTGCGGTAAAATGGCACAAAAAGGTCAAAGTTAGTACATTTTCCAAATATGTTCTTCCCATAATTTCTAGTCTTGTCATAATTTATTTTTGGCTAAGGATGTTGATTAAAGTGTACTTTATCTAAAAAATAAAACATGGGTTATCACGCTACGCTTTGTGCTATTATGGCTGAATTATCTCCCCTTTTCCCCAATTTGGCAGTGACGTAGAATTCCATATAGCAAGGGGGCACAGATGGGCCCTGAATCGCTCACTTGAATAATCTTCACAATTGTAGTCAAGAGATCATTAATATACGTATTCCCTGTATATCAGTAAAAGGGGATCTGTGTAGTCCCAGGCAATACAAACACCCATTACAAATGGGTGCAGGTAACCCAAATAATAAATTCTAATTTCACAAAAAATGAATGAAAATTTAATCGCTATTTCACGCAGAGGGATTTCATATTATTTACTTAGTGAATATATTTTTACCCCAAAGTACCCATATTTAAACTAACCCTAGATAGTATCACGACAAAGATTTTGCTCAATTTTAATGACGATCCAATGCAAAACGCGGCCTCTTTCCCCGTTTAAGGTATATATGCAGAAATGATGCGCATTAACAAACAAACGTGCTTTACAGTAGATTCATTTCATTATTATTTTTTCAAGAATTTGTTTCCTCTTTGTCTAGAACACATGTCATTAATATAACTTTTCCTACATCTAATTGGGAACAAATCCCGACATTGTTGTCAGAAATGACATATGTATCTTACTCTGTTCCAGTTTTATTGTATAGGCTAGTTGTAAATTATTTGTCTACAAACAGTTGACTGTCATAATTTACCTTGTTTTATAGGGCAGGTAAATCAATTGTAGCTATACCATAATTATTTTAAATAACTTACTTAATTTAATACAAAACATTGTTTTGTAGACAAATTTTAAATTGATATAAGATTTCTAGGCAGACAGACATACATTATTTTGATGAATCTATCTCTCCGATCGTTTGTTGACATATCATAACCTTGAAGGCAATTTGTTTTGTATACAGGCAAAACCACAGGTAACAATATCATTGATAAAGAGCATTTTTTCATAAAAATGCGCCATACTAATGGTATGCCTTTTTCTAAGTAAACAATCGCAACTTCTTGAACCAATTTTCACGAAATCCGAAATATCTAGCAATAAGGCACAGTTTAAACTGCGGCCTATTTGCGGGCATATAAAGTTATGTTAAATTAAATTAAATGTTTTTTAAACTTCGTTAATAAACATTTCTAATCATCGAAATATGTTATTTTAATGATTAATAATGATTTTGCTGATATAAGACATGAATAGTTAAACAGAAATCATTTCATATTATGAAAATAACGTGTTCATTAAATGTCCCGGCTGTATAGCTATTTTTAGAATTTATATTCGAGGTTACAAATGTAGCTATTTTTGGGAGGCGTTAAGTCTCTCATTACAACCATTGCCCATATTTCTTAATACAACTTGAACCGCCTTTAGGCTGCTATGTGAATCCGCATTCAAGTAGTTCCAGAAACGGTCAACATTCACAGTACTGCTACATATGTTTCTCCAAATTTTTAAACATTTGTTTATTCTAAGATCAACAACTATTGTGAAACTGTTCGTTAAATTGATATTTTTGCATATAATCACTACGCCGGGTCGATATCGAACTTGTTTCGTATTATGAAAATGACGTGTTCATCAAATGTCCCGGCTGTATAGCTATTTTTAGAAACTTCAGAACAGGGTCACGTGATGGTTTTATCAATGAATCGTATAAGAGAAACTTCAGACCAGGGTTACGTGCTGGTTTTATCAATGAATCGTCTGCAACGTACTGTTATGCAATCATATGGTGTGGATTAGTCAGACTAGGTGTAGATATACTACTAGCTGCTTTCTATAGATGTCTCACGCTGTGAGGGAAGTGATTACAAGACGGTACTGTAGAATCTGATAAATATGCGCGTAGTATTATTTTAAAGCCACTTTTGATATACGCATTCAATACACGTATTACATATAAATTAATATGCCCCTTTTTACAATTATTTAGATACCCAACATGCCTAAATAGTCACATATGCCTATTTTGACATTCAAGACAAGATCGGCAGTAAGAAAACGACAATTAAACGTGTAAAGTCGGTTTAAGCTTTAGAAGCAGCAACCAGATCGCCTCCCATCAGCACTATCAGTGCTTTGAGTAGAATATAAGAGTGTTACACGAAGCAGCGAAAATGTTCTAGAATATGTACGCGTAATATAAACTTATTACACCAACTGCATGTACTAGTACTTCCTTGCATACATTGCTATGTATATAAATACACAACGTGTTAATATTTTGACTAAACGTGAAGTATACAGAAAACTTAAGAAGACTTTTAAAATTGTTATAACCCAATAACAGCCTCTCCAGACCAGGATCACGTGATCAATTTGCTTTTATGAATGAATGAACACTGACCTAGACTCCAGCTGTGTTCAGCTGCGGTCAGTGTTTACTAGCGTACTGTAGAATCTGATAAATAGTCGCATATAATTATTTTAGTGCCACTTTTGATATACGCATTCAATACATGTATGCGAAATATTATGTCCCTTTTACAATAATTCAGGTAATTAAAACACATGCCTATATAGTCAATTAAGCCTATTTTGACATTCAAGACAAGATCGGCAGTAAGAAAATGGACATAAATCGTGTAAAATTGGTTTGAACTTGAGATACTTCGGGCGATCGGTGCAGATGCACATTCATACACGTATATGTCCATTCTTCGTTCTGTCACTAAGTGTCTCCTGACTGAAACTTAATACAAATGTTATTTATAAATTGACAGAAATCTTCACAACATCAAGCTTTGTCCTGCACATGGCATAATGCTTCATATCAAAATTAAATTATACATATGTATTCTAATTACAACGAATCATAAAGCTATGTTGAAAGATAAGACAAGTTGAATGTTTGTACGGCGAAAAATTGTATCAGGCAGTTGAATACTAGGATGAAGCATAAGATTTGTTTAAAATAGCTTAGCAAAATTTTATCTGCAACGCCTGAAAAGTCCGCTGCATCAATCATATTGTATCAATTATAGATACATGTATATGCTAAATAAAGATCGACTCGATTACGAAGTTGCAAACTTAGTTTGATGGTTTGCTGTGATATATTTTATAAAAAATTAGCGATAGTTATTTTTAAATTAAAATCAGTCACACGTCACGTTAACAGGCACGGAAAAGAACTTTGTAATACACGTAGATCTATTTTCCGCATAAATTAAAGAGGCGGACGTTAGCCGAAGTCTGCAACTTGTTTTTACACGCACTGGACCTCCTGTGACGCTTGATTACTGCTAATTGACACGGATTATCTGACCCGTGCATATAGTTTATTTCGATGTCCGGAAGGCAAATATAGGCTCGGGGTAATAAATTTCGGTATACAGAGTCAAATTTCGGATGTAGATGGTTATACGAACTTTTTGGTCAGTTGTCCGATTTTGCTGTCAGTTGAAATACTAAGAGTTGACGGGACTAAATTGCTGCGCATGATCAGGTGTCCGAAATCGATTTAGAGTTGTCCCGGACGCCGTACTATATTGTACAGCCATGTTTATTGATTACTTACATCAACAAATTCCTTAAGCATTTAAATAACCTATTTCGATGAGTCAGTCAGTAGATATAGGTCAATGACCGTCATCACATTCCACAAGTGTATTGACTTTCAAGTAGTAATTGAGATAAAAGCTCCGCGAGCCGGATATGTCGCCTTACGACATGCACATTTTTCATGGAAAACTATTCAATATTGGGCAACATATCAGACTCACAAGAGTTCTCTAGTCATCTGAACTAAAAACGACAAAGTTATGCCCTGGGCAAATAAATGTCCTGATAAAATCAATCAAAGGGGAAGCATTCAAAAACAACACAAGGTCTTGCGCACTGCACTTCATGTCACAGCAAGAAACATGCATACCAATTTTGGAGTTATTGTGACAAAGTTATGACCCGGACAAGAAATGCTTATAGAATCAATCACAGGGAAATAATTCAAAAATGGCACAAGGAAGAGTTATGGTTAAAATTAACCAGCGCACATACAGACGCAGACGATCCCGGCACGACAAAAGCTCGACTTTTTCTTCGAAAAGTCAATCTAAACAAGAGGGCCCTAAGGGCCATAGGTCGCTCACCTGTCCTAGTAGTTCATGCAGACCCCTTGATGGTAGCCTTTATTGCATGTACAATGTTTTCATATTGTCTTATAAAGCGACGTTGCAATTTACATCACATAGACCAAATGGTATATTGAAGTTTAAGGTAGATCATAACCCTTGAAAATGCTTGAAAAACACCCACTTGAAAAAGCTATTTCAAACAGCATATACAATTTGCTTTTATTATATATGATAGAAAACCATTGTAGCACTTGCGTGTGATGTAAAAGGTACCATATAGTTGCCTAATTCAAATGCTAACACTAAAATAATGGCAGCTATCACTTCAGGATAGGTGATTTTATTTTGAGGCGGCCAAACATTTATTGTCTTGAACCTAAACATTTAAGGGTTTTAACCTTTAGTGATTTTCACATTGCGTAAGTTACATGCGCACCGCTTTCCTTTCTTAAAATAAAAATGAGAGACTGGTCTTTCATTTCTTTAATGTGATCTGAATCCTGCTTGTTACTGTAAATTGTGGTATTAATTGTGGATGCTGCTAGATGAAGGTTTGGTGACAACTGATGTGTCAGGTTGAGGTCTGGATGGTATTATTTTATATCTGATTTTAGATGATTTCAACAATCGAGATGGAACAGACGAATTCGATTGCATCATTCATTCTCGATATCGACATTACTCAATAAAACCCGTTTTTCCGGAACCGAAATTTCACGGTCAGGGGGTTAGCGAGCAATAAGCGGTATAGCGGGAGTGTACATAAATATTCTTTTTTCAACGTTTAAACATGAAAAACATATAAACAAATTATTACATATTATCATTAAACATCTTTGTTTTTAAACTTTAGCAAGAATTATCCTAAAAAATGCTTTATATTTAAAATATTGCATTTTATTCTACACTGCTGCTTCCGTAGCTCGATACCGATGGCGAGAAAATATACGCATTTTTCAAGTTAAACATATTATTTTGGCGAAAATATTGTCAGGAGGTCGTAAAATTGTGTTGTCATTGATTACTAGTAAGACTTTTTACAAATTCTTGTCATTTGCTTTAAATAATCGCGATTATTGTACCTGGTTGCTCTATACGCTATAGGCATTTTCCCCCTCACGTATATTCGGAATATCTCGCACATTGTCGCTCAATAAATTCCGTTATCCCGGAAAACAGATTTTAACCTGTAATGTCGATATGGTGAATGGTCAAGGTTTTTGTCTGTCTGTTTAGATTATCATGATTGACATGTAGTTGTGTTTATATGCAGATAGCTATTGTTTAGTACGGTAGATCTGAACATTCTAAAGAATATGACACGCTGAATTATATGCAGATAGCTATTGTTTAGTACGGTAGATCTGAACATTCTAAAGAATATGACACGCTGAATTGTCATTTTATTACATAATTCAGTGGCGTAGCCAGCGATGCGGACGTACACGCGTGCGTACATTAATTTATAAGGAATGTAAAATGATAAATTTGGCCAAAATGACATTAAAGTCGCACAATTTTACAATGTTGAGGACCCCAAACACAACCACCAACTACGCCCCTGAAATTGCATTGATATTGGATGACGTCATTTTCTGATTTATGACGTCACTCGTAGCTTGATGTACAGAGTTGTTCCCCATGATAAATTATGTATGGTTATTGGTTAACCTGGTGGCAGATCTTAAACATCACTGCAGATTGCTGACCAGAGTAGGCCCTTGTGCTATTTGATTCCGACTTGGTATTAACAGACCGTCCAAGCTTGAACTTTAAGGTAAACGCATCTAGGCCTTCGAAGGCTATACTGATTCAAATCAAGTGAATGATGTTTGGATAATATGAACTAAGGCGTAGCCTACTTGGGGAGTTATATATATTGAATAAGTTCTGCCATGAACAATCGAAGAGCGCCTGGTGGATGTAGTGCCTCCAGCCAGGTGTTCATGAGGCCAATGTGTGTCAAGTTTTATTATGCATGAAGAGAAATAACTTACCTTCATGAAGCCCACCTAATCAGGCCAATGTGTGTCAAGTTTTATTATGCATGAAGAGAAATAACTTATTAAATATGTATTCATTATTGTTAAGATAATTATACTTTTATGGCTATATTTATATTTTTCTTCTTTCACAATTTGGCCAAGACTTTAGATTGGTGCATACTGAACGGAGGCTTTATTGTGGATTGTGATGGAAACACGGAATGCAGAGATATGGCATCAATGATCATCATGGAGGATAGAATCTATTAAATTGAAGGATATGGCGTATAATTTTTATTTCTTTTTCCCATTGGATTCAGTTTGTATATAATTATATTGTCTATCCTGAATTGTTGACTGAAATTGAGCCCTTGGCTTGTGCACGTTACTCGGGCTGTATCTACACATTTCCATGTGTATACGTGATGCTTAGGTTATAATCAATATATGGAATCATATGGCTAGTTAAATGACATACATAGAGCCAGTTTGCCAATTACCGAATGGTTCCACTTGCGGAACAAAAGTATGGCTAGTTAAATGACATACATAGAGCCAGTTTGCCAATTACCGAATGGTTCCACTTGCGGAACAAAAGTATAAGTGTGATTTTGAGTTAGTGGAATGCATCCTTGTAACATGGTTTTGGATTTAGAAAATAACTATCCAATTTTATATTGAAAACTTGTCGCCTTAATTTAAGATTGATAAATTTGATAAAAATATGCACGTACCACATTGAAGGGCTGTTGCGACATTTTATGAATCGTGCATATATAAACAGCAGGGATATTTAACCGACAAAATTTCCTCCATTCAAGTTAGTTTAATTTATATTGTGATGTTTACGATGGTAATTCCAAAAATTAATGCCATCAATTTTGATATAAATTTCATTGCATGAAGTGAACCAGTTTCTAACCATTTAGTTACTGTTAAGCTTGCAAATATAGTTACCAGGGGTCTTGTCTGATTGGATATATCAACACTTTCGGAAGTGCTACCGAATGTGTTAATGGTAGAAACTGTAATACAGTCTTTATAAGTCGAGTACTGTGAATATCAACTACTAATCTTTTTTGTAGGAATGTAAGAATGTGTACTAATCACAACGCAAAGGAAATGGTTTGTGTGATGTATCATGTATAAGTCAGCAGGAATTGTGTGGACTGTTTGATGGCTTTTATGTTAGGAAGTGTGGGTATCTTGAGTCAGTCAGGAGACAATCGGGTAGAATTAACAGTATCGTTAACCAGGTGGTATATTTAATTTTTAATAAGGAATTGTGATATGAGTGTTACATAAGTACATTAAATGTAAGTTTTACTCAGAATGTACAATCAGAGTTTGTATAGAGAAAATTTTGTGGACATGCTTGTTTGTAGTCAGTATAATTACCAGCACTGGGTTTGAACCAAATTAAAGATTGTTTTTATTAAATCAATTGAAGATGTTTTTGTGGTGAAATCACACATACTCATGTTGGTATGGGACAGATGTATTTTCAGTGCTTAATATTAGGCAGTGATTATAATATACAGCAGCTTCATCACAAATATAGTTAGTTCAAGCAAAGTTCACATACTGGAATTTGAAATTAATTAGTGTGCTTTGTCTGACTGTGGTAATGGGTCAAGTTGCAATCTTTCAACCTATTTTAAGTTGCCTTGCTATGGATATTGTAGTGGTAATTTTTATAAAAAGAGGGTTTGTTAAAGATTTAGATTATTTAGTGTAATTTCTAGTTATAAATGCATGCTTTAGCCCCCCGTGTATCAGGGTAGTGTGAACATACAACTGTTTGTGGTATAGGGGTGTAATACTAGTAATTTTAGGTTGAGTGTAAAACAAGTTCTTGCAACTCAGCACCTTTTTTCCTGACATAGCTATCACCACAAGGGTATGAGAGGCAAACCAGTTTTCCTATTGCTGAGTGAAAAGGAGTTACTCGCTAAGTTACTGATACAATTTCTATTTTGGCATTGGTGTGATTACACATTATCTTCAACTTGTAAATAGTAGGGTTATTAGAATAGGGAATGTATCCGGTCTAAAGCCTATGTAATGTTCATTAAGCTCTTATTATGCACATGCTAAGCAAAAGTGGTGAGTAAGGTGATATTAATCTGGTAGGGACATTTGCCACTTGAGGTAGTAAATGATCCAGGTAGGAGACATTTGTTAGTTTAGGGTTATGTGATAATTGCCAGGATCAATAGATGAATGGTATAGACTCGTGCAATCCAGTAGTCATGGCGGAGTTATATGTATTTAGTTCATAGCAGTTGCCAATTAATGGCTCGTTACCACATGTCATGAGACATTTTGTTATTCTTCGTTTATTGTTGTCTCGATAAAATATCTTCTTTAAATTCATGTTGTTAGTTAAACCACCTGTGCATATGAACAGTACATAATTATATGTTATATTAATATTATAAACTGTTAAGAGTGCTTTTCTGCAAGCTTCATACAGGCCTTGAATGTGGTTTCAACATTGAATAGTACTTGAATTTAGTGCCACCTTGAAAAAATGCCAAATTGGTACTTGAATTAAACTGAACATTCTTGAATTCAGGCCAACAGCCTTAAATATCCTAAAAAGCCTATTGGTGTTGTCAGATGGCACATTTATTATCTGTGTTAAATTGAAAAGCACCTTATACATATTAAAATGTATGAGTGTGAATGTCACTGTTATTTGATAATTGAGCTCGTTCGGGTATGACAAGAAATAGAGTATAAAGTGGCAGTGAATTATTACATTTTCGTACTTTTTAACCATGGTGAATGTTTGGAAAAACACCTTGAAAATGCATATTCTACCTTGAATAGTCCTTAATTTTGGTGTGAGAATTTTGTATGAACCATGTTCTGTTACTATTGCTTCTACTATCATATTGCTGGCAAGTTCCATCATTTAGGACCTTGAACATGGTTCCACACAGTCCATTATGTGTTGGTTGTACAACTCCATTGACTAATTTATAAGAAGTGACAAGTTGGCATATTTCTGGCTATTAGTTCATGGTTTGCTGGTAGATTCAATTTAGGGCTTGCCTTTACAATTTGATACAGTAGATCAATTGGATTAGTTTAGTACACAGTTTTGTGGTATATCTACAAGTGTTAGTTTTTATAGAACTTCAACTTGTGCTGTAATGTAACATCTACTATGCTTTTATAACCATCCTTTGTCAGTTGCATTTGCTGTAGGCTTGCAAAGATCAAGGTTGCTGTGTCCTGTTAATTAAGTGGCTACCAAAAAGGTCTTCCATACTGGCAAAAACTTAGATATTGTATGGATATCATTGTGCTGATATTAGCTCTCTTTAAGGTAATTGGCTATCCAGTGTGTCATTAGAAGCGGGGGGAAGTAACTTATTATCATGTGCTGGTACGAAAATTTGTAGACCCGTTGGGGCTCATATTATTTATATGTTGATCTGCGCTCACTTGACAAAAGGTTGTTTCGCAGTAATGGCATACATTTAACGATTTATCAGAAAAATACAAGATGCAAGTGGTTAAGTTTTGTACACGGTCCTGTAATGTGGTATTGTAAAACCACCTGTCTGTCAATTTACTTTGCCAAGCAAATATCAAGTAAACTATGAATATGACTATATGTTGCAGCATTTAAGCGGCTGCTGTTTTGCATTAAGCAGCAATGAATTTTTGGTGCAACCTTGAGGGTGGTATAGTGTACAGCTACAAAGCCATAGAAAGTCAAACGAATTACAAACTGGACTGTTGCTATATAGAATGCATTAGTTATTTAATAATCAAGCCGTTGTTCTTTTGCTCTCGGCTACCCATGTTTAAGTACAACCGTTACGATGACTGATTATATGCTAATGAATTTGATTGAGTTGAGTTGGATTGAATTTATTGGATTTGAGTGTATTGAAATGAGTTGAATTGAATGGAATTGAGTTAAGTTGAACTGAATTGAGTTGAGTTGGATTGAATGGAATTGATTGGATTTGAGTGTATTGAAATGAGTTGAATTGAATGGAATTGAGTTAAGTTGAACTGAATTGAGTTGGATTGAATTGAATTGATTGGATTTGAGTGTATTGAACTGAGTTGAATTAAATGGAATTGAGTTAAGTTGAACTGAATCGGATTGGATTGAATTGAATTGAACTATTGTATAGAAATAAGCCGTTGATATTTTGCTCACGGCACTCGGCAATGTTTGGCTTTGTTGCACGGCGGATTTCGCTGGCCCCACCATTCGTGGCGGTGGTCCCTGCACACCGGTTCATGGCGTACCTGGACCGTTGTGTAGGGTCCATATGGCAGACAGCTTAATCCATTTATTATATATATAAATAAAATAAGGTGAGCCCAACACCTGTTACCCAGAGTTGGCTCAAATACTAATTCTATCTGTTCATTGTGAACATCTTGATTTATTAAAGTTGTTGTTGTTGTTGTTAGGGCTAGCCCTTTGTATTGTCGGCAGCCCGAATTTGTAAGCCGTGGCCAAACATTGCCAAACTTAACATTAAATTTATCTTAATCAGTCATCTAGTTTGTTAGTATATTTGGAGCTTTGTGGCTGTACACATTGGTCACTCTTTGTCCGCCTTCAATAAATAATGGCAGCTATCACTTCAGGATAGGTGATTTTATTTTGAGGCGGCCAAACATTTATTGTCTTGAACCTAAACATTTAAGGGTTTTAACCTTTAGTGATTTTCACATTGCGTAAGTTACATGCGCACCGCTTTCCTTTCTTAAAATAAAAATGAGAGACTGGTCTTTCATTTCTTTAATACCCACCCTCCGCACCCTTATTAACTGATAGAGTACATGTGTTCATTATGGCGAATTTCACACATGCATGTTTTATTGATATATCATTTTCTTTGTTGTTATTGAAAAAATATACTTTGCTGGTTTATTGATATATTTCAGGTACTTGTATGACCGTTGTAGATCTTCGTCGTAGAACCCTTCGTCACGGACTATAAATTATAAATATTGTGTGGGGTCTAAAACCCAGATTGTTAATAGTATTGACTATCTAACTTTCGTCACTGCATGTTTTTGTGGGGTCTCAAACCCATTTTGACATTAATTGTGATAACATGTTTTAAATGCACATTTTGTATTAGTTGTTTGTTACACTTGGTTGCAGACAGCTTAATCCATTTATTATATATATAAATAAAATAAGGTGAGCCCAACACCTGTTACCCAGAGTTGGCTCAAATACTAATTCTATCTGTTCATTGTGAACATCTTGATTTATTAAAGTTGTTGTTGTTAGGGCTAGCCCTTTGTATTGTCGGCAGCCCGAATTTGTAAGCCGTGGCCAAACATTGCCAAACTTAACATTAAATTTATCTTAATCAGTCATCTAGTTTGTTAGTATATTTGGAGCTTTGTGGCTGTACACATTGGTCACTCTTTGTCCGCCTTCAATAAATAAAGGCGATTTTCGAATGAAAAATGCAACATTTTTTTTCAAAATGTCAAACGTTATCATTATTGCATTTCATAATACGAACTCGTTGGCAATACTTTATAATCAATCGTCGCAAGGGCATGCCAGGCTTGAAATTAGATGCTGGTGTTTTGTTTACGAGAAACACACCTTCATGTTGATGTGTAATTTCGACAAGGAAGTCGCCATGTTTGCTCCCTCCTGTCACCACAGTAAACGTACAGCAACATGTTTTTCAAACAAAGTAATCAACATAATCGATAGCCAGATCGAATGATAAACTTTATTACATTCATAATTTATCAACTTTACAAACGATCATACGATAATAACAATGAAATCCAAATATTTATTACTGTTTTCATCTCGTTTGTTTACGAATTTCGCGCTGTGTAGCAAATTAATATTCATGCGCCAAAGTAGTGCGACAGTTTATCGACAAAACCATTATGATGCGGTGTTCATAATGTGCCGTTCATAACGAATAACGACATCGAATACAATATGATACTTACGGTTTAATTTAAGTCCAAATGAATAATCAATATCAGCACTTTCCTATCTCAACACATGCTGCACATGTTAGCGAATTGATAATCTGATATGTGTTACGAGGCTGTCTGTCAAACTTTATTTTAGCTAAATTACGAAAGTAATATGCGTTTTTAAATAATCCTTATGTTAATTATGCTCGTATAATCATTGCAAACACAGTTGTGTAACTCGATTGTCTGGATCGTTTCGCGATCACATACAGTTTGTGTAAAATCGGTAATTACATGTAGCTGTCAAAATATTTCAATCGACACGGATAGTCCGTGCAAATGTTACAACGTGCTCGGTAAGTTTATGTATGGTGTGAGGTTACTGCCATGCTATATTATCGTCTGCAAATAGTTTTTTGAGTAATACTTAACCATTTTAACACACAAACTGACCAAATACAGCATTTTTTCCATGTTAAAAGAAACGGGCTAACTGACGGAACAAACGTTATCAGGGACCAGTATGACTAAAGATAAATAGCCAATTTCTTTGGTGTATATACAAATAAAATACAGTGACGAGGAATATCTAACTAAATATGTTTATAATTGAAAGAAATACTAAAGCTTTAATTAATTTTCCATAAACCTGTTTCAGTTCTTTCGAGGCAACTTAAAACTTGTACAAGTAATCAAGCTTTAAGTCTTATAGACCCGATAAAATCGATTATTGACAAACCAACAACTATCTGGTCCGTCAGGCCCACCGTACCCTAAACTATTTAGGATTTATTAAAAGTAGGCCTTCACACATACACATGTGATAGATTTTAATTCATGTTGATGTATTTTATTGTTCAAAATCAATGCATTGTGACTGCTTTTATTTAAATAAATGGGCAGGCATGACCTTGATCAAATATTTGACAACCACAATTTCTAATTTTTCTAGCATTTTGTTACCCAATAAATGAGACTGACATTTTGAAAAATGTATACCTATTTTGTAATTAACTTTTTACAAATACATTTTTATAACAAGTGAATATAACAAAAACACTCGTTGATATTGATTATTTGAACTTTAAGCTACAAAATGATGTATGATACTAATGCGTTTTTATGCCAAAAGGGTATTTAATTCACTGAAGAAAAATACACATTTTCGTCCATTAGAGTGAACCTTAAGCCAAGTTTTGACTATGATTTGACCTTGTGGCCTAGTTTATGACCCCGGATGACCCAATATCGAACTTGACCTAGATTTTGTTGAGATGATCATTTTGACCAAGTCTCGTAAAGATAAGGCCAAAATTGTGACCTCTAGTGACTACACAAGGTTTTTCTATAATTTGATCTTGTGACTTAGTTTTTGACCCCAGATGACCCAATATCGAACCTGATCTAGATTTTGTTAAGATTATCATTGTGACAAAGTTTCATAAAGATTAGACAAAAATTGTGACCTCTAGTGACTACACAAGGTTTTTCTATGATTTGACCTTGTGACCTAGTTTTTGACCCCGGGTGACCCAATATCGAACTTGACCTAGATTTTATTGAGATAATCATTGTGACCAAGTTTCATAAGGATTAGGTCGAAATTATGACCTCTACTGACTACACAAGGTTTTTCTGTGATTTGACCTAGTGACCTAGTTTTTGACCCCAGATGACCCAATATTGAACTTGACCTAGATTTTGTTATGATGACCATTGTGACCAAGTTTCATAGAGATTAGGCCAAAACTGTGACCTACAGTGTATACACAAATTGTGGACGGACGACAGACGGACGAAGAGTGATCACAAAAGCTCACTCTGTCACTTTGTGACAGGTGAGCTAAAAAGGCTCAAGACAAGACCCCACAAACTACCGGCCGGTCTCCCTCACAAGCATATGCTGCAAGCTACTAGAACATTTTATTGTCAGCCAAACTATGAAACATCTGGACAAGCATAGTATCCTCTACGACAGCCATAATGGATTTAGAGCAAAGAGGAGGTGCGAGACAAAACTTCTTACACTCACCCATGAGCTTGCAGCATCCCTCGACAGAAGGACCCAGGCTGATATAATTATCTTAAGATTTCAGTAGAGCCTTCGGACGGGTACCACACCAAAGACAACTCAAGAAAGTACACCATTGAGGTGTCGGAGGTCAGACTCTCCAGTGGATCATCTCGTTCCTACATGTCGTACACAGAAAGCCCTAGTTGAGGGCCAGGCATCAGAAGAAGTCCCAGTTGTAAGTGGAGTCCCTCAAGGCTCAGTTTTGGGACTGATATTATTCCTCATCTTTATAAATGACCTGCCTGAGGGAATATTACTCCAAGATTCGTCTCTTTGCAGATGACCGCATTCTGTACCGCCAAATCAAATCCAAGCAAAACCAGCAACTGCTTAGATTCCCTGGACAGATGGGAGAAACTATGGGGCATGGATTTCCATCCCCAGAAATGCAGTGGCTTGCGAATGATCAAAGCGAAAAATCCAATCTGTACCAACTACATCCTGAAGGGCACAACATTGGCAGAAGAAACATCATAAAAATATCTGGGTGTGAACCTTCAAACAGACATTGGCTCGAAAAAATGAAAGCGAACAACATGTTAAGATTTCTAAAACGCAACCTGACAAAACAAGCAAAGAAACGAAGACCAATGCATACACATCCCTTGTCCGTTCCAACCTAGAATATTGCTGCAACATTTGGAATCCCCATCACAAGAACCTTATACAACAAATTAGAAATGATTCAATGAAGAGCAGCACACTTCACCACAAGTCGATACAACAACATCAGTAGTGTTTCGGTTATGTTATCTGACCTGAAATGGGAATCCCTGAAGTCACGACGCCAAAAGCTTCAGCTGACTATGCTCTACAAAATAGTTAACAACCTTGTCGAGATAGATCCAGGCTCCTTTTGGTCTCACAACGACCAAACGGCGACACACGACACCAGATTCCTGCCTAACTCTACATCAACAGACACCCTAAGTACAACTTCTTCCCCTGATCCATCCCTCTGTGGAACAAGCTACCAATATCTATTGCTGAGGCTCAATCTTTGGTCTCCTTCAAGAATGAGCTATCCAACATGACCTACTAAGGGGGAACCCTCCTGCCCAGTTACAAAGTACCGCCAAGTGATAGGCTTGACCTATGTCAGCGGGGTCTTGTATCCTGGTACCGCCACGGAAGTTGCTTTAGTCTTGTCTTGATGGTTTAAAGTAACTGTGCATAACTTTTTTTTATTTTTTATTACTTCATTTCTTTTTACTTTAACTGCAAATATATGTCTGTGTCTATTCTTCTATCTTTCGTATTTTTACTTCTCTTTCTCCTTTTCTTGCATACTGTTAAAGAAATGTCGATTTATGACAGTTTAACATATAATAAATCTAGATGAAGACAAACATTCTGACTTAGGTTCATGAAGATTGGACTACACTGGCCTCTAGTGTGTTCACAAGAAATTGTGAACGGACATATGACGGACAGACGAAGAGGTCACAAAAGTTCACCCTGTCACTTTGTGACAGGTGAGCTAAAAACACTACCCTGGTGTGAAATGTCATGTAATTTTGGATCCAATATTTCTGGAGATGTTAACAAACCAAGTTTTTGAGAGGGATGAATCCCAGGAATACACTTTATACAGGAGAAGTATAGGTACAGACATACTGTTGTACATGTACAAAAATAAACAAAGACAGTCAAGTACAGTTGATTGGTTTAATATATTTTAACAACATAAATACACAAAAATAAGATTTGACAATTTGAATAATCTAAACATACATAACAAAACATGCAAGAAAAGTAAGATAAATAAATTACAGCACAAACAAGTATGACCTCGAACAAGTAATGCACCAGTCAATATTTTGCCCGCCCTGGAGAATTAGACAATTTTTTCATGTCTAAATCCCTCATCCTGGTGACAATGTTTACTGTCTAAATCCCCAGTCGATAAGGTCGTCTAATTCCCGTCAGTCCGGAAGATTTGTCTGTCTAATTTCCCCGTATCCCCGCTGCCCCCCCGGGCGGGCATAATATTGACTAGTGCTTAAGACTTGTATGCAACAGAATACTTATAATAATACATAGAGGATGTTCGTTGATTTTGGTGTCAGATCAAATTTAATTTCACTCAGTGATCAGGGAAATCAATGTTTTCATGATTGGCATAGCCAAGGGAGTTAATTTGAAAAATATCAAAGTGTTAAAATTGCATCTGTGTAAGATATTTTTAGTATTTTTAAACCTGATTTTCTTAACAAAGTTACTCATCTTATGTTAATAACATCAAAACAGTTCATGCACTTAGAGTGTTTGAATAAGCATACTAATTTTTATTGTATTTTAACAAAATCGATTATTCAGTAACTCTCGAGTTGTTTTCCATGGAATTTTTAAACTTTTTAAGTCCTAATGTTTGTTCATGATTATTTCGCTGGCTTAAAACATTCATGCATATTTGAAATATGCATCACAAAACGCTTCTTATGAACCTATTTTCATGAAAATCTGAACTGGTCATGTTGACCAAACACTTGCTTTTCCATAATCAAAGAGTATTTTCAGACAGTTTCTTCTTGTTTTCTCAAAATATCCATTTTGTACTTACGACCTTCTTATTCTAAGGCAGTGATTTTTTTAAATGAGACATTAAATAGACATCAAGGACAAATACCATTTCATTTTGTTGAGTATGTATACTATCCGACTGATATTTCGCACAGTTTGACTGTAACAATGAGTCTGTTGGCCTAAGATTTATTTCAATAGGCTACTAGTATACAAATATAATCAATCATACGACAACAGCCGAACATACTGCCTGCCAGCCAGAGACTTCAAGTTACAGGTTAATATGTGCATTTCAATATTCATAAATACATATAATTTTGTAAATAGCCATGAGCACAAATATATAATATTTTATCGACGATATCAGCAAGTTCATTGTAAATCGTATTGGTTCATTAATACTTCATTAGAACCAGCTACACTTGTCATAATATTATAAAGTACGGAAAATTGGAACTGAGCCTCAACCTTCTACATTTTGTATTAGCATAAATTAACAGCTGATATCTTGTCTATGTTTATAACCCCAGCTGTCACTTTTTATAAGTGTGTCACAAGACTCTCAGGGTGTAATAAAACAGAAATCTAAAGCACCAATATTGTATGATTTGCTCGCAGAAACTGAGGTATTCAACGCAAGAACCTTGTAATAAAAGGTCAAGTCAAATTCTCCATACTATACATTAAACAGATAACTACTTACAGCAGCCAGAGTCATAGTAACTTCACATTTATTATATGGACCAAATTGAAAATTGGTCTAGAAACAAGTATGTCATCTGCAATAAATAAAGTCATAAAAAAATCATTATTATATTCACCTGTCTAAAATAGCCACCTTCCTACAACAGTCATGGTCTTTAAAGACACTGCATAGTGCATACACAATTCTCACATCCAAATTATAGGACTTTTCAAGGTTTTTTCAAGGTAGAATTTGTCTTTTTAAGGCCTGTGTGAACCTTGCACTGGGGTACCGTTGTTGACAGGTCTGTGTGAACCTTACATTGGGGTACTGTTGTTGACAGGTCTTTGTGAACCTTGCACTGGGGTACCGTTGTTGACAGGTCTGTGTGAACCTTGCACTGGGGTACTGTTGTTGACAGGTCTGTGTGAACCTTGCACTGGGGTACTGTTGTTGACAGGTCTGTGTGAACCTTACACTGGGGTACTGTTGTTGACAGGTCTGTGTGAACCTTGCACTGGGGTACTGTTGTTGACAGGTCTGTGTGAACCTTGCACTGGGGTACTGTTGTTGACAGGTCTGTGTGAACCTTACACTGGGGTACTGTTGTTGACAGGTCTGTGTGAACCTTACACTGGGGTACTGTTGTTGACAGGTCTTACTATAATAGTATACTATATCATCATCTGATGAAATTAACTACAAATTTACCATTAATTATGCAGCCAATTAAAAGTTTCAATCATTACCACAGAAATATTCTACAGTCTATTTCAGATGTTATATTATCTTTGATAATGTTTCCTGCTTATTAAAAATTATACTCTTATACAATTATAGGGTGATTTATGAAGAGAAATCTAATTTAATGTTTTTTTTTAGTTTATTAACTATAGCCCGAGGGTAACCAGACTCCATAAATCATTTCACTGCAGTAAATCAGCTGGTGGAGAGGTAGACGATGCCTGTGTGTATTATCCTGTTTCAGTCTGCATCAGATCTGACTAGTGGTTTACTGGAGCGCTTTGTTTTATTTGTTGAGTATTTGACACTATTTATGCATTTGATGCATTGTTGAAGGCAGGACTGGCGGTGTAATAGAACATCTTCAATGTCTCTAATCTTCCAGTGTACCCTATCAGGATCCTTTCTGTCCGGGGAAGTAAGCCGACGCAAGAGGTGGTGGCTGGGAGTGCATTGCTTTTGGTACAACCACTTGTTGTTGGCTGAGTCGAGAGTTTATGTGTGTACCGAGACTTGAATGAATAACTGGAGGAGAACTACTACGAGTGGATGCTGCGCCTCTAATTGCTATTGCATCATCCCGCTTCGACAAATATCGTGGATCTAATGGTGGATCACTGAAAAACATGATAAATATTGTGGATCTAATGGTGGATCACTGAAAAACATGATAAATATCGTGGATCTAATGGTGGATCACTGAAAAACATGATTAATATCGTGGATCTAATGGTGGTTCACTGAAAAACATGATAAATATTGTGGATCTAATGGTGGTTCACTGAAAAACATGACAAATATCGTGGATCTAATGGTGGATCACTGAAAAACATGATTAATATTGTGGATCTAATGGTGGATCACTGAAAAACATGATTAATATCGTGGATCTGATGGTGGTTCACTGAAAATCATGACAAATATCGTGGATCTAATGGTGGATCACTGAAAAACATGATTAATATTGTGGATCTAATGGTGGATCACTGAAAAACATGATTAATATCATGGATCTAATGGTGGATCACTTAAAACATTATAAATATCGTGGATCTAATGGTGGATCACTGAAAAACATGATAAATATCGTGGATCTAATCACCTATCACTGAAAAACATGATAAATATTGTGGATCTAATGATAGATCACTGAAAAACATGAATAAATAAATGAATTACTGCACTAATACATAGCATAATTCCAGAGTGGACAAATCCAGGTATTGCACATGGAGCATGTTTCAAGAATCAATATAAACATTTCCCTGAATATTGTGGTTATTTTTATAAGTATTACAATCAATACTGTGTCAGTAGCCACCAGAATTAGGCAGTCATTTGATACATGTATACCTCCATTAAAAACAAGACTGCGTTCAATAAACGCTTATGCCCCCTGTGGAAGCCTTGTCCATAAATAAGTCTAAGTCCAAAATTAGGTCAAGGTGAAGGTCAAAATGGGGTCAGGTGATACAGGCGTGTGGAGAGTGTTCATATGCAACATCCATGCAAGTATGAAAGCTTTGTAGCAAGCCATATTAATGCTAGAAGAAACGGTCAATTTGGGTTAACCAGGACGGACGGACAAACGGACGGACGGACAGGTGAATCACTATATGCCTCCCGATCTATCGATACGGGGGCATAATAAGAAATTTGACCTCCTGACCTCAAAATGAGTAGATCAGGGGTGTCAACAGGGCCAAATTAAAAATCAGGAAAATCGTATGTGGTTGGCCATTTTGGCCAAACAAGAGGCCTTCAATGACATAATTTTCATAATTAACTCCTTCAGAGCAGATTAAATTTACAATACTTTGCCATTTCTTAAGATATTTTCATCAAATAACTTTTAGTTTGGTCAGAAATTATAGCTCTTTTAGTTCAGATATATTCGGAATTCAGGATTAAACAGGAATTTTGACACCCCTGGTAGATTGATGGCAAGTCAAATACAGTCAACTCTTGTTATCTCACATTGTTTGGGACCGTGAAAATTAATTTGACTTAACAAAAATTTGAGATAAGTTTGAAAGCCATTTTGTTTCGAAGTCACGGTACAGGATAAAATGGATAATGTCTGCGAACATTACAGTTCTTTCTGTGTTTGGCTCTCTGACGTAACTTTGGTTTCTAGCTTTAACGTGTGGTTAAGACAGCATGCAGAATTAAATATTGTTCAAGAACAACTTTTGCTGTCAAAGTCAAGCTACGGGTTTCCAGGATTCCCCAGCATTTTCAATTATTTTTATAACTAGTGTTTGGTCACATAGCGAAGCTGCATGAAATATGTTCGTGTAAATTAATGCACACACTTAATTGATTAACAAAGGAGGTGTAAAAATTACAGTTAATTGAAGATTTCAATGATTTCGAGGCATGAAAACATACTGCACTGGTCGGATATAACCCGACTGAGTTGAACAATAAATTTTAGGTGCAAATTAGTTTATCGGGACCTAGAAAAAAAATCGAGATAACATAAAACTTTGAGATGAACTTCGAGATAGGTAGCCATCTTTTATATAGACAAAGAAGGGAAAAAATTGGGACTTCAAAAAAACTTTGGCATAACTGAAAAATTTGATATAAGAGAGTTCAAAATAACGAGGGTTGACTTATGAAGTTTGAAGATCGGAGGTGGAAGTGTTTTCTTTTTTCAAGCAAGGTTAACGTTTTGTGACAGGAAATGCAGCATACAAAACAATATATGCCAATGATGAAGGGAGGTAACTCTAATCAAATGTACAAAAATTGTAACACAGTCATCTCCCTCTCAAGAAAAACTCTTGGACTATTAGTAAACTAGGTTCTAAGGCTCCTCGTGAGTCCCAATTTCATGACATTCATTGACACTGGCACATATTTGGTTCTGCAAATGACCCTGGTTACTACTTTATCAAAGCTCTTACGAATATCCTGATCTTACCTTCAAATTTAAATACTTTATAGCTCTTTAAATTAATCTTTAAATTAAGATGAATATTTGTTCAATATTATATATTATTCAGTCAAAGAACCCTAAAAAAGACATTTCCCTTATGCGAAAGTCTTAAAGAATAAAAGAGTTTTAATTTGAGCATAAGTTTATGATTTTCGTAAGTGCTTTGATAAAACATTAGCTAGGTGTATATTGTTATTGTGAACAATGTTTGTAGTGAACCAGATCACTAGACAATGAATCATTCCCAATGGTAACCATCGAATATGTTGTAGCCATCAATTAACCCTTTACTTCAATTTGTATGTATTAGTCAAAGAAACCCATAAAGTTCATGCACTTATTTCTAATGGCGTCCTATGTAATTGCTGAAGGGACAGCAAGTAACAAGGCAGTGGCATAATACAAGGAATCTGTGTGCGATACCCTAGCTCATTCCGAATAGGCTCCTTGGCCCTTTAACTTGCCCAGTGCGCAGCACTGATACATGTAAAACTACCTCTGAGTTACCAACCAGTTCATCTCTAGTTGGGTCGGAAACAGTGAAAAGTGTTTCTGAAATGACCAAGCGCTAGGCTGAGAAGCAGGAACTTATCAATCTGCTATGGACAATTATCAACTCAACAACCATGCCACCCCTTATTTGACACATTTACTTGTAAGTATACAGTCAAACCTCTGTGTAAAGACCACATATGGGAACAGCTAAAAATGATCTTAGTTGACCGGTGGTCTCTCTTAACAGGTCAAATATCATTGAAAATGGTCTGATGGAATATAAACTTTGTGGTCTTTGATTACAGGGTGGCCACAGAAAATAAAGAATGAAATTCCCTGTTTTTCCCAGACTGAAAGGTGATTTTCCGTGATTGTTCGCAACTCAGATACAGCTGAAAATATGGCATCCAACCTCCCCTTATAGCCATACCTTCACCATCAAACTCATTTTTTATACATATCTTATAATAAATACATGTTGCGATCAGTCTGGTTAAGAAATACATCAATTTAATAAATTCATGAAGATAAGCTACCAGTAGACATTTTATTATAAAATTCCCTGATTATTCCCTGAGTTTTGTTCACAGGTGACCTTTACTAGAACTTTGACTGTACAACACTTACTTTTCCTTATCGCCAGCTGAATGGTTTGAGTGATTAGATCCTGGTGAACTATGGCGGCTTGTGGGTCGTATCTCCTCTGGTATAGGTGGTGCACCATTTCGCAGTGATGTCGGCATTGGCAAGCCACTTTTCTTTGGATTACCAGGGTTGTACTGAACCTATCATAAAATGATAAATGCTGTATTTTGAAATAACTGTCTTGAGGAGGGTTAGCTTAACACAATATATTTCCACCAGTATGAGTTTTAAATTTAGTCATCCTTAACAAAACTTCTGTTTGGTATGACCCTAAAATTCAAAGGTTCAGTGAATGCACGGTATGACAGTATCATTTGTAAATCTGCTACTTTTGTGATATAGGTTGATGGCCTGAATCTTATACTAAATTATATTCTATGGACAGCACCTAATGTAACAAACATACGCAGGTGTATAAGAATAAAACAAGTCACTAAGAATTGCAAGCAATACAGAAGTCCTCTACCGGTTTGAAGCCATGACTATTAAATTACTTTCAATGTTTCTGTTGCCATAGCATCCACAATTTTTGTCAGAATAAAAAAGAATGGCACCTACCCACATACCAAGTTTCATAAACATAGCTTGGAAACTGTTCCGAGTTATGGCGGGATCCCGATTTTGGACAAATTTTCACTCTTTCAGTCTCCAAAGCCACCACAATTTTTGTCAGAATCAAAATATCTTAATCCTCTTATTGCCCCCTATTTACATACCAAGTTTCATAAACCTAGCGTGGAAACTGTTATGTCAGGATCAATTTTTTTTTGACAAACGGATGGAGGGCAAACCTATATTCCCATCTGGATGAAAACCGATAGGGGACTAAATGTAAAATATACTAGTCTGGTACATTGGGCTAGTAAGTAATCACGAAGAATGCTACCTACAAAAAAGCCTACCTGAGGTTGTTTATGTTGGTTTGGATATTGTCTGGGAACACCAACACCGGCCCCTCTGTCTCCGTTCATATGATTGGATATATGTGATGAACCATAACTTGATGAACTATAATTATGCTGCAAATAAAATCGTACCCATATAGAAAGATGTATGAAACAAATAATCCAAGGCTTTTATCTAAAGTCATATATCAGGCATGGTATTTTTCTGGCTTGTGCCTGATTCCAGGTTTTTTTATCCTGAATTTCTTCTTTCTTTACATTGAAAGGTTGAGTCTCAGGCTTTAAAACAGGGATTTTCAAGTTTGAGAAGGATTGCTAATTACCAGGCCTGTATATTGAGGTCTCAATCATAATAACAAAACAACCACGATGGCCGTACTGGTATATATGACCATAAAATAACTGCTCTTTAAAC
This sequence comes from Spisula solida, assembly GCA_947247005.1. Classification (NCBI taxonomy): domain Eukaryota; kingdom Metazoa; phylum Mollusca; class Bivalvia; order Venerida; family Mactridae; genus Spisula; species Spisula solida. Next base: position 23,415,354 of record OX365948.1, read on the forward strand.
AAGTAAGCATCAACCCTACAGTGCATTCCATTTGTAATTGGGGGTCCTGATTTGAACAACATTGGTAGTTTAGTTTAAACATTACACTTTCCATCATACACGTTATACATATGATATGCATTGGGAAAGGTCGAGCAACAAGTTCCAAAACATAGTTACAGCTCTCTCCTTTAACAACATTGGTAGATGTCCACATGGCATGCTACATACAATTGAAATATCTAAGGGCCATATCTTGTAGTAAGTTGATCCCAGCAATCATGATCTTACAGCTGATGATATGATACAGCCAAGTGATACCTTGCCGGGGACAAGTGGTACTTAAGCTAGACACAAATAAGATAACTCACCAGTGCACTGCCTGTGGGTCTAAAGTTATTTGTAGAACCTGGCATCTCAAATGTACCAACTCTGTGATGCTGCATCTGTGTCTCATTGATTTGTTTGTTCAACCATTGAATCACTGAAAGTACAAACAATCAAACAACTTTAACAGATTTCTAAACAAGGGTGATGAATACCCATCCCAAATATTGCCTGACAAAGTAATGCTAGGTTTTGAGTGGTTACAGAGAAATAGCGCAGACAAAAATATGAAATTCAAAAGGAAATTACTCGGAGAAAAAATTAGATACCATAAGAGAAATAGCACCGACTGTATGAACTTCGTTGAATGAGCTCAGTAGACAGAATATCTCACAAATGAGTTTTTATTATGTTATAAACCTGGTAAATTATCAGGTACAAACCATTTTCATTGGTCTTCAACAATTCTCGACATTCTTCTAGTTTTTGTACTGTTGTCTCATAATTTTCTTTCAATGTTTTACTCTGAAACATACAAAGAATGACAAGCATGTGAAAACTAAATTAGTCATAGTGAAGCAATTATAATAATGACCGGTTGGTATTTTGCGTTAGTAGTACTTGGGTACTGTTTTATTAATGCACTTATGGAAATTGTAAACTTACGTTCAAATTTGAATTCTTTATAATTCTTCAACACCTGCACATTTTGGGACAGATATGGTTTGTTAGAGTTCTTAATAAAGTGATAAGCACTTAATTAGTGATGCAAATCTATTTACCACACTTTATAGTCGTAAAATATTTGTGAAGAATTTAAAGTTGAACGTAAGTTTAAGCTTTCTGTAAGTGCTTTGATAAAACAGTACCCTGGTCTTTATGCATGAACAAGAGCCGCACTCCAAGAAAACCAGACTTAATGACAAATGTTTGAAAATCAAGATACTGAAGTGTTTCTTTCTCTTCCTGAACGTTCAACTCTTAAAAGTTTTATGAGCAGAATTTGCATATAAAGTCATATATAAAACATGACGTTCAAATGAAGGTTCAAGTGTTGTAATAGCTCTAGTCAAGTAATGTTAGAGAGCATGAGAGGAACTGCATACCCCTGTTGTGATGCATTTATCAAATATATAAATCTGATTTAAATTGGGTACTCTTTCAACCCCCCATGCACCCCCAATGTATTGCATGTTCACATGATTAACATTCCCGACTAAAAGACTTGTGGGGGAGCATTTAACCAGGTGTAAAATACAGTAAATAACCAAGTTAAAATCTACCTTAAGACATTGTGTCCACTCAGACAACTGCACATTTTCTTTGTAATTAATATGTTGTTATTTATACATGTATTTGTAAACTTGTCTTTTTTGTAATGTGCCCATTTGTATATTTATGTATATATGTTGAGGCCCATATGAAAGATTGCATTATTGTAAATATGTTAGCTTTGTAAAATAAAGACTTTACTTACTTACTACTTACTATGTATAGGCACCTAAAGTAAACAAGACCTTACCTGTTCTGATGTTCGACTGTAATTATCTTTGGTTGAAGCTAGTTCCTGTCGTATTCTTTCCAATTCCTGTTCTTTTTCATTCAGCAACTTTTCCTGCTCTGTAGCAATCTGTGTTCTTAACTTTATCTATAATAAACACATATCACATAAAGAAGACATTACCGAATATCTGTCATCATTTAATTTAGTGGAAATAGCTTATCTATTACAAAGGAATAGCGGTCCACCTCTCCTAGTGAACTCAAGATTTCAAAACTTTTACTGAACCAATTTCCTGAATGCACATTTAAACATAAAACATTCAACATTTCAAATTTATGACATTTCTAAGCACATGAAAGTACACAAATACATACACATGTTTGAGGGATAGCGTAAACAAAATGCCAGTGTAACACATTAATCACATCCGATGAGCTTATAATTTCAACAGTTTGATGGAGGAAGTTTCCAAGGCCTAAAATATAATATTCTTTGTTTCCCCTTCCACTATCTATCCCGACAACAGCCCTACCCAAAATAATTTAGGGCCCAAATTGAAATAATCTTTTTTTCATGAAAAATTGGGGATAAAATGTTATTTTTTGTATATGGGCTTGTAAATTTGGTACCTATTTTAAATTTATGACTATTGGTTTTCATCTTAGAGTTATTTTTAATTTCATTATTTGTATGTCTTATCCAATTCCTAAAAAAAGTATTTAACCTATTAACCTACCCATTCTAAATCTGCTTGGGTCGGGAAGGGGAAACAATGAATATTTTAAGTTCGTCTCAAAATGTCCAACAAAGAGACATATAGATACAAACACGCTGATCTAATCTAGCATACAGACCCAACATTATAATATACACCTGTTCACAGACACACTGATCTAATGTTGCAAACAGACCCAACATTATAACAAACACAACTTCATAGACATACCTTTCCATGGTAGTTCTTTATTTCACTTTGTAATTTCTTTATAATTTCATTGCCTTTCATGAGTTCTTCTGACATAGCTTTCATCTTGTTGTTTAGTTTGCCTATATCTTTCTTCTGTGAGTCAATATCATCTTCATACCTTCTCTAAAATATCATACAAGAATATATTGTACTTAACTGTTGATTATTTTATCATTCCCTGAACCAGGGTAAGTGTTTAACTACGAATCAGAGAGTTGTCAACTAAGACATGACTTTTCGCGTTCGACCGAGACAGTTGTAGTGCATTGCCATTTAGGTTTTTCCTTGCCTAATTGGCCAATGACCTCCGGCTTTGAGGGAAATGTTTGTGTGATACAAGGAATCTGGGTGCACCATCCAATATCGAAGGAAGAGACAAAATGCTTGTGTGATACAAGGAATCCGGTTGCACCTCCGGCTTCGAGGGAAGAGACAAAATGTTTGTGTGATACAAGGAATCTGGGTGCACCTCCGGCTTCGAGGGAAGAGACAAAATGTTTGTGTGATACAAGGAATCCAGGTGCACCTCCAGCTTCGAGGGAAGAGACAAAATGTTTGTGTGATACAAGGAATCTGGGTGCACCTCCGGCTTCGAGGGAAGAGACAAAATGTTTGTGTGATACAAGGAATCCAGGTGTACCATCTTAAGACTCTTTGGTTATTTAAAGTGCCCAGTCTATAGCATTGATACATTACAGACTACCTCTAGGTTACCAACCAATTCATCTCTAGTTGGGTGAAAAACACACAAAACGTTTCTGAAATTTCCAGAGCCGTGACCAAGATTAGAACCAGGGACCTGTGGAAGGGTAGTCGAGAAGGCGTAACTGAAACACATTCCTCATCAGGCTCAGGTGTGTTTTTTCTTTTAGTGTTTTACAGTTTAATGGTCCAGTAGTTTAAATAATAGTCGAGTTTAAACATACTACTAGAACGCATTAATTTTCAGGCAGTACTGATGCGTGTTTTCATTATTGTACATTAGACTTCATAATACCACAGATAGTAGATAAACACAGAATATCCTGAGTACCAGGTTTAAGTTGCAGCATAATATATTGTTTCTCAATATTAAATCAGTTACATACAGTCTTTAGTCAAGTTTACCAGAGCTCCTGGGTTACTAACCAGCACTCATCTGATTTCCTCAAGCAACTATCCATTTATACAAATATAGTACAGGGGTTTTACTGAGACTTAATGCCGAATCCTGTAAACTGCTTTGGTTGTCATTAGCACACACCCCTACACCAATTCACAGTTCAATTATTCTTCTGCTGCCGCTAAAATTCTGCTTATGAAATTTCAAATGACCACAACTTTGTTAAAACTTTGAATTATTTCATCAAATTACTTTTATTTTCTGCAGAAAAATGTGTTCTTTCTAATGCAGCGAATCCAGATTATTCCGGAACTGTAAGACCCCTGATATTGAAGAGAACAGGGGGAAATCTCTAATGGCTTTGGTTGCATTTTGATTCCCCTAGAGTGTTTATAATGTTTTTCTTTGATTTTGCCTTGTGACATAGTTAACCAAGATTCAAACTTGGGGTGGTATTCAATATTGATCTTATTTCATTTGAGAATAAGGATAGCCAATCATATCGCCTGTTACTGACCAAGAGTTTAATATGGTGTGATCTGATTGGTAGTCCTTATCCTTAAGTCAAGTAAGATCAATATTGAATACCACCCCAGGTCTAGATTTACCGAGACAAATTTTGTGACCAGGTGCAATCTCTTGAGTGTTAACAAGGTTTTTAATTGAATTGGCCTAATGATCTAGATATTAATCCCCAAGAGGACCAAGTAACGCCTCATTCTGGAGTTGAGATCCATGAACACAAAGACGAACTCTACTACCTTTTTATCTTGTTCGGCTCCCAATAAGTCAGAAGACTTTGATAAAACTTGTTCCTTGTCTTTGATTTCCTGTTCAAGAACCGCAACTCTCATCCTTAATTGATTGATTATCTTCTCTTGTTCATGATAATCAGAGTCTACAAAAATATCATCAAGTCATTAAGTGTAACTATCATTATCCTCATAACAACTAATACTGGTTATTTGTCCTTACCCTTTTTTGACTGTTGGATGGCCAAGTGGTCTAATGCTTTCATTGGTCTAATGCTTTCATTGGTCTAATGCTTTCATACTTGGCATTGATAGGTGATGGTGCCATACATTAAAGGGACTGCCTCACGTTTTGGTGTATTGCAAAAATAAAATTAAATTGTCAAATATTCATGTAATTTTGGTATAGTTTCCTGTATATGCCATAAACAACCACATTGACATAAAAAATAATTTGGGAAACATCGGCATTTTGTAGTAATTTAGCATTTTTACACCCAAAATTCTATTAATACCCTATAGAATTAGCACTACTATCACTTAAATTGCCTGAAATTTGTTTCCTTCCGATGAAAACGAATTGCAAAACGAACCAAATACCTCACAGATGTTTCGGCTTTAGTTTGTTGAAGTTACAGTTTGATCATGTGTGAATTACATATTTCACAAAACATTTTGGAAGAAAACTCTGCGATATTTTCAAACAGAAAAATACTGAGTGCCAAATATCAAGAGTGATTTAAATTGCTTATATGCGATAAATCTTTCATAAAGCAACCACCAGTGGCTTTCTATTATATGAATACTTGGTTAGGTAGGAAAATTATGTCATACAAAAAATTTAGCCCAATCTGTGAGGCAGCACCTTTAAGACTATGAATCCCACTTTAAGTGAAAACTATGTGTAGTACTGTTATATAGCTTAACCCTTTACCCCATAGTTTAGTTTATACTAATTTATTTTAGGTCAATTGTGAAACAAGTTTTTTAAACTTATATTAATCACTCTCTACACATCATTCCTGATGTTATCCATCGCCACGAGGCGAAAATTATAGCCTTTTTCAAATTGGGAAGGTACCATTTACTGGTAGCAAACAAAGAAGGAATAAACTCAGTGTCAGTAATTATAATATTAAATACACTATGCTTCTGCTCAACATTTTAAGTATATATACAATTTATAGACAAGTTTTTAATGTTATATTCAAAGTGAAATCTACCTAATGATGCATTTTGTTTCCGTAAATTCTGAACATCTTGTTTCATGTGTCCATTTTCCTCTTCTAAAGATGCAAGTTTGGATTTTAAATCTCTGATGTTTCCTTCATTCTTGTATCTTCTCTCGGTCAAATCCTATATAAAATAACAAAATCGTGGCAGTCTGATAAAAACGCATTCATGACATGTGTCAGAAAATGACGATTTAAATGTTGATTATTCATGCAAAGATTACTGTAACAAAGACGGGACAAACCTCTTTGTTATCAAATGAACCAGCAACCATTAACTTCCCCTTTATCAAACATAGGTTACATCACATGTGAAGTCATGAGGGGGTAATTTTTATCATTTTGACTGTATGTCATTAATTTAGTCAAAATGTCTATTACGATATTTAAAGACAAATATGACCCTTGAGTCATAATAGCAAGGGTCAAATGACAATTCAGGGGTCAAAGCACTCCATGGTCAAATGGGATCCTCATCAAATACGATCAAAGAAGCCACAAAGATCCAAATCAAGACCAACCATTTTTGACTTATCTAGGGATAGTAGTATTCTTGTGAAAAACTCCATGCTTATGGAAGGTATACATGCAATAAGCCAAATAATAATAAAACTAAATAATGAAGTCTCTGAGTCTCGTTAACATTGACAAACACAGAAACAAGGTCAAGGGCATTACTCCAAATATCAAGGTCATATCATTATCTTATTCACAGTATCAAGGTCATTATTGCAAATATCAAGGTCATATCATTACCTTATTCACAGTATCAAGGTCATTACTCCAAATATCAAGGTCATATTATTACCTTAGGCCTAAAATAAAATATTGTTTGTTTCCCCATCCCCTACCTACCCGATTAAAAAGGGCCCTACCCAAAATATTTTATTGCCCAAATTGAAATAATATTTATTTTATTAAAAATTGGAAGTGAAAATTGTATTTTTTGTTTGCTGGCTTCTTTCTCACCATTAAATTTTAGTTGGTTTTCACCTTAGAGTTAATTCTAAATTTCATTCTTTGTATGTCTAGACTATTAACTATCATTATAGCATAAAAACGGTGATTTTGCCCATACGTTAACGGGACGAAAACCATGAGTAAACATAAAGATTCACGCGAGAACGCGCGGTTAACGTCCAGTTTTACGTAATACTATGCTCATTATTCACAGTATCAAGTTTATTATTGCAAATATCAAGGTCATATTATTACCTTATTCACAGTTTCAAGGTCATATAATCTACTCTCTAACTGTTGTACCATTTTACTGTGTATTTGTTCTTGTTCTCTTCTCTCCTGTTCCTGACGTTGTTGACTGGTAGATTGTAACTGTATAAAGAAACAGATAATGTTTGTTAACAAGATAATAACTATATGCAAGACAAGATAATTTTCATGTCAAATTCAATGAAATCAGGTTTTCACACAGGGTAATAAATTTTCTAAATTCCAGCAAAAACCTCAAGTGCATATTATGACTGTAACTAAAACTGAGACTTGATGTAATATGTGCAGCACAAACAATATTATCAGCCCTTGTAACTTTCAGGAAGTATACACTCAACCACTTCTCTAATTGGTCATTTTTCAAACCCAAAATACCTTAACTATGATCATAATATTTCAATGATATTTTGCACACGTAGGTTTTATGTATGGACTCAACAATGCTCGCATGACTTGGCCATGCATTCTTTGGCACGTGATTTTGATTTTTTAAAATGAGTTAGGTGTTAGGACAATGTCATTAAACAGTTTGTGTGCCAAATATCATCAAACATTATGATCACATTTAAACGTATTTCAGTGTACATGCAACTTTGCCATCGGGGCTAATATTCTGAATTATTCAGCCAAGTAATTTTCAATCCTTTAAACAGTGTAACAGATACAGAAGATATACTGTCCATATCTTGGATGGAATGCAGTTGTTTTATCACGTTCAAAGTGTGCCTTTATTATTAATCCAAGTTTGAATATCCTTCAGGTAGGTTGGAGAGATTCCAATCTATTTGATATTAGAGAGGTTGTAACTTGTACCGCTAACTTTTGAGCATTTTATCATCAATATGATTATGTATTTCCTAAAGGTAACGGACAGCAGGCATACAACATAAATTTGTGGAATTTGTCACACAGGTATGCATAGGAACAAAGACTCCAGAATGTATCGCCCGTGAACACATTGGGTTTATAATAACACTCATATTATAATAATAATATAATAATAATAATAATAACGACTTTATTTTAAGAGGCGACACAGTTGGGCAAGCCCAGTCTTCCCTGTGAGCCTCTATGCAAAAACATGTGTACATAAATCATATGACATAAACAATAAACAGTCAGAAGTACAACAACAAAATATAACAATATTATAGGGCGAGTTATTCAACCTGTTGCAGGTACTTTGCCATTGAATATTTATTACATTGGCCACTGAGGTCGAAACAGATATAGTTGTTCAATGTACAACAGTAATTTTCATATGAGTCATTTACAATTGACAATTAGAGTTCAGGCACGTACCTGTAAGTGATAAAGGCAAGATGACCTCCGACAGGTTATAAAAATCTAACTATAGTCTACATAGAAATGCAACATGGTATCAAATATATTATGTTACATAGTCAAATTATTAACAAAATCTCAGAATACATTTACATTAGGTTTGTCAATCAGAGTAGAACCATGACAGGTAAGACCTTTTGATTTATGAAGAAATCCTGTTCAACTGTTACAAGATTTTACAAGCACACGTGATGTTTAGCAAGCCAATTTATCAAGTAATTAAGAATTGCAAGCAATACAAAAGTCCCCTACATGTTTGAGGCTATTTCAATGTTTCTGTTGCCATAGCAACCACAATTTTTGTCAGAATCGAAATATTTTTAGACGTGCATAATCCCCTTATTGCCCCCCTAGCCACATACCAAGTTTCATAAACCTAGCTTGGAAACTGTTTGAGTTATGTCAGGATCCAGATTGTTTGAAGGATGGACGGACGGACGGACTGACTGATGGAGGGCAAACCTATAGTCCCCTCCGGTCAAAAACCGGTAGGGGACTAATTACACTGTGTACATATACCTGTATGGGTAGCTAAAGTAACACGTAGATGTCGGACATGTTCACTTTGCAACCTACCTATTTGTTATGTTTATATATGTAGGCAATACTGAATAACATAATACAGCTATCAAATTTCACCTTTATTCTTCATAAAGTTATTTCCACAGTTTTAAAACATCGAGATACTGTCAATCAACTATATCTATTCAAGAGCATAATAATAAAAGTTAAATAGTGAATTTACCTGATAAGCTCTCTCTTTTTCTGTAGCAATTTCTTGTTTATGTCTGGCCATCTGATCATTTAGTTTTGCTGTCCATTCAGCTTTCAAATTATCTAACTCTATTGTCTTCGAGTTTAACAACTGAAAAACATTAATCCAAAATAAGTTAAGAAGTTAAGTTACCACTTTGCGTGGGCCACTTTCAGCAATTCAGCCACCACTTGACATTTTAAATCCTCCTGATCATTGGGCTACCTAAGGAAACATGCGTTTGAATTTCTCTGGGGAGACTATTTCTCTCCTGGTTTGTGTGCAGCCAACATCGAGACACAGCACCCAGGAACATCGACCAAGGTACCAATTCCGAACTTGGTTGAGTGGAGCATTGTGGGTTATTCATGCTCAGAGAAATTAAACAGTGGCGCAGACTGGGATCATACTTGGGACCTCTTGATCCCAAAGCGCATTTCCACCTCTAGGCCAGCAAAATAAATCACTGAACTTACGTTGTGGTATTGTGATATCTTGACATTAATCTTGGAATTGTATGTAATCACCATATAATAAAACTAATAAAGCTGTAAACAGTATCAAGATAATGACTTAGTAAGACATATAATTCTAAATATTGACAACTTTATCACATAACCTGCGGTCCAGAAGTGCCATAAAGCGTTTGGCACTCCCAGACTGTGCAATAAATATTTAAATTAGCTTGACGTGACGTTAGCCAATCCATGCATTGATCCGTCAATGACGTCAGGATAATATCAACGTCGCCATGACGTCACGCTCATTGTACCGCTGCATTTTGGCTGAAGCATATGCAGCGTACATCATATTTTTGAACGATAATGTGCATTTTTTAAGGTTATGTGATAAATAGAATCTTACATTATTAAACTCATCGACAAAAACAATATGACACTCAGCAAAGCCTCGTTATGGGTCAAAGGGGGCAAATAGTTCACCTGACACTCAGTCAATAGGTTGCTATGTCGATACCAATTACAGAACAGTAAAAATCGACACAATATAATATTAATGTGTTTTAGCATGGCAAATTGATGGACAGACAGATGGACGGCAAACCTATGGTCCCTTCCGGTTGGAAATCTGTAGGGGACTTATAACTATATATAATATGCTGGAAACAGGACATAATTTAAAAATTTAACGAGTCTTACCTTGGAAGTTGAAGTTAAATTGTTATTTTATGAGTTAATTAAAATTAATAAGGGAGTTAAGTACAAAAGAATGCGTTGCTTGTTACACGCAGGTGGAAACACACTGATGTGCATGCGCGGCGGAAGTACCATCTCAGTTAACTACCGTATTAATGCTAATGAAATAAAATTTAAGATGAAAATGAAGGATTAAGTTATACCTCCTGTGTATTCTTCAATCTATGGTTGAGATCAGCATCTGTATGTTCCAGTCTCTGTTGTAATAGACTATTAGTCTCCTGTAAATATATAACCTACTATAGACACATTCATAGGAGCCTTGATGGAACCTTAAGAAAACATTCCTCCCTCCTGATCCACTTTTTTTCCTTTACTCCATATATATTTCAATTCATGCCTCTATCCCATGTCTGTCTCTTATTATTTTTCAATATTGAGTAATAAGGGGAAAACAAATAAATTATAGGGATGAACTTAACCAGGAGCCTGTTGCCTTACCAAGCTGCTTCCAAATTGCGCTATCAATGTTAAGCTACATCTATGCAACGACACACTACCAGCAAGCAGTGCTCATTGATAGCATACCCTTTCTTAACACTTTGCTAGGCAAGCGCTACCGAGCGCTTTCTTGTGCAACGGATGGCTTTGGTAGCGCTCGATAATGCTTTGCTACGCAACAGTTGCATATAATTTTTTCGTGTCGTCTGCTCTGTAGCGCTATTTTGAAGCAAGCTGTTTACTAGCATAGCGCTATCGGGCGCTCAGTAGAGGTTTGGTTAGGCAACGGGCTCCTGACACCTTACAAAAGGAAGATCATCCTTGATATTTGCACCAAAAAGCTTCTAAGGATATTTGTACACATTCTAGCTCATCTCTTATCAGAATAAATACACGGTGTATGAAATGAAATAAAGATTTAATTCTTTATAATCACTAAAATGCTTGCATTCAGTTGTTAATTGGACCTTAGTAGCTTTTAAACAAAACTTTCACAAGTATCCTTAGAATAACACACACGGTTACCTTGAACTGTTTTAGACAATCAGCCAGATATTTCTTCACATCAGCATCGGACCCAGGTACAAACTTGAGTGATAGATGATTGAGGTGTTTGAATGGATTGGTTTCTATGATATTTAATGTTGCTGTAGCTCTATCACCATTATAGTTTCCTTGACTGATTATGTGTAACACAAATCTGAAACAGATCGACCCTTGATAGAAAATGTTCAAATCGTAATAAACAAGATGTATGTAAAACAAGTATGCCCCCATTGCATCCAAATAGTCATTAATGTTAAAGGTCACAGCAACCTTGACCTTCGACCTCAAAAACCATTGGGGGTCATCTACTGTTGCTGGCCAATATCCAGGTGAAGTATTAAGATCCTAGGGTAAAGCGTTCTTGAGTTATTGAACGGAAACTATTGGGTCTACTGACCAACAGATCGACTGACATGTGCAAAGCAATATACCCCCGCATCAAGGATGTGGAGGGGGGACATAATAAAAATAATGATTTAATTATTCAAATAAAAAAAGAGCTTGCGTTCCTAGGAATTTGGGGAAAAAATATTTCTAATTTAACAAGATCAAGCCTAATTTTGCAATTTTGTTTTGAAGTTTTGAACACTGTTTGAACTAGAAACCTCCCATACTGGAAAGCCAATGCTGTGATATTGAACCATCATACAGTGACACATGTAAATTTCGGTTTTTGCAAATCAAATTCAGCTGAGGGCCATGCAAATCATATTCAGCTGAAGTTTGGCAAGACATTTTGGAACATCACACAGATTGAGTAGTTGAACTGAAAGGTTTATTTAAATTTAGACATGATGATGAAAAGATACTTTTTTCAGTACTAAAGCTTTGAACCCTACAAGAATAAACACAATCATATATAATATACATACTTTGGGACGTCTTTGTGTTCTTCCTTTAAACACATCTCAAGTAGATCAATAAATTTCTGTGGGAATGCTCCAAAATCAACCAATAAACCTTGTTGCATTTTGAGACTGAAAGAGAACAATTGTGTAATGAAGGAACAATGACAACAGTATGTCAACCATTGTATAAACTTACGTGAATTGTTTGAAGATGCATCAATCCTACACACTGAGGCATAATGCCCAAGACTTACAATATGCAAGTCTGTTTAAGGTGACATTAGCACATACCATTACACAACAGCTCTTGTTTCAAACATTTTTATATCTTTAAAATTCAATAGAAGAAATTTCAAACAACCACAACTTAGTCAATATTTTATTTTTGAAAATCAAGATTTTTAGGACGAAAGTCATGTCTGTATATAATTCTTTATTCTAACATGACCGGCGATTTTGCCTAAATAGACAAAGAACAAATCATAACATTGTATATCGGCCAATATACAATGAAAGTGACATCATGCAATCATACAATAAATTCAATAAAATTACTAATTAGTATTTGAGAATGTGAGAATTTTACTTGAAAATAATGTGTTCAATAATGATCATCATGTTTATTTAAGAAGAAAAATTCTACAATAAATGCTGACCATGCAACTCTTAAAAACAGCACCAGAACAGGCCAACCACATGTCAACTTATGAAATAGGTCCTGGGCTGGTATTCACAAAGCATCTTAAGTGAAAACTTAAATATTTTGACTTAAGTCAATAATTTGTGAAGCTCATATTTCCCACAATTTGAAAAATAATCCATGTTTTCTTAGTGAATATAATAGCTGTTTACATTATGCTTCAAACTATGCAATATATTAAGCATATTGATTTTCTTGCTTAGCTGATACACTTAAGAAAAAAATAAGATTTTAAGAAATTTCTAAGTTTTCTGCTAAGATGCTTTGTGAATACCAGCCCTGGGCTGGTATTCACAAAGCATCTTAGTAGAAAACTTAGATTTTTCTTAAAAACACGAACATTTCTAAAGTATGTCAGCCTAACATGACAATGAAAATTATTGATTTTTTGCATAGGTTTAAATCATTATGTAAAGAGCTACTATAATCACTAAGAAAACATGGGTTAATCTTCAATTTGTGCACGATATATGGAATACTATTTTTTAACTTAAGTCAAAATATTTAAGTTTTCAACTAAGATGCTTTGTGAATACCAGCCCTGGTCTCCAGTCTGATAATGACTTTACAAGACTGGTTTTAATTTCATCATACACCATTACCTTTGAAAATCTTCTTCACCAAGTCGCAATGTATACAAGAAAAATAAATCTTTATCATCAGTCAGTCTAACCACTAGCTCCTGCAAACAATTATTTTTAAAAATTTAAATACAAAGTAGAACAACAATTGAACACTAGGTTATATACATGTATATATATATTTATCAGAGATTAATGTCATTCTTAATGTACATGCACATTTTCATTAATCCTGTTTAAGACTACATGTACTTTATTCCTAGATCATTCCTTTCAAATAGACAAATACAATTTGTCAAAGCACACTTTTTTAAAGAATGTTCTAGCGCTTAAACTTCAAACTTGTAATAACCCTATAACATTAAATTCTAACATTGAAATTGTTTACCTTTCTAGTGGTAGGAGTAGTCACTGTAGCCAATTCCATTTTGATAGACACACACGCACGCCTACAAAAACACAGACCTTGTTTATCACTTTAATACATTCAGCAGCACATAAGTGCATTCATGTCAATCATGACGACCTACTTCTCCCAAAATAAAATAACTACCGGTAAGACATTGAAGTATCTTGTGATACAAGGATTCCAGACCTGTGTGCTAAGTGTACAGCACTAATACATTTGAGTCTACCTCTGGGTTACCAACCAGTTCATCTCATGTTTGGTGGAAAACATCAAAGGTCTAAAAATAAATACATGTTTAACATTTTTTTTTAGATTTTTGGAAACATTGAAAACTGTTTCAGAAATAACCAAGTGCCCTGGCAGAGAATCACACAATCAGGGACCTCTCATTCAGGGCTTTATTAACTTGACAATATTTATGCATACCTGTCAAGCCACACACATTGGGCATGTGTCGCAATAAAACCCTATCTCTCGCTCACACTCATGAGTAGCCAAAGAAAATTAAAAATTTGAAGAAAATCATTGATAGATTGACACAATCGGAACGGTCCATACAGCATTTTTACGGGATAAAATACCTTGGATGTATCAAGCGTATGAATCCAGCAGCGATCTTTCTTAAATCCTACGCAGATGAAAATGGGCCGAAGAAAATAGACCGTAACTTATCAGCAGCCAAAATATCAAAAGATGTTTTATTGATTAAACAATACAATTTCGCTACACTCCTTGAGCATTACACGCAGCTACGCAGCGCTTGCTTGATGGGCGTGTATTCCATTGAAGCACTGTTTAAATTTGTTATGATGACGTCATGGCGAAAGACGTTGAAAAATGGCGACATTCTATTTACACCCGAGAGATGATTCGTAGAGATTGTCCGAGGTGTCCCGATTGAGATTGACAATGAACATAGATGCAAATTTGTCCTACAATCATTGATGAATATTTCATTAATTTTCCTTGTCCGTCCAAGGTTATTTTGGGTATCTAGCCTATATTTCGATCTTGGGTTGAAAAGCTCAATCTCCGCAGTGGTTGTCTCTGGCATCTGGGGCTTTCATTGCCATCCATACCCCCCCCAAAGGGGCGACTGCTCCTAGTCCTACTACCCAGAATGAGATCACAAGACCACTAACAAGAACGGTCAAGAATAAATTTACCAGAACGGCCCTCTTCAAAAATCGGAGTTTTCAGACAATTATGATCAAATAATACAAAAATTTGAGCTGTTAAATATATTTTTCAGGTCATTCCACAAGAATACATCATCAAATCACGATCAAGCTTAACACCATATCGACATTACTGGTTAAAACCCGTTTTTCAGGATTACGGAATTAATTGAGCGGCAATGTGTGAGATATTCCGAATATATGTCAGGGTGATTAAAGCATATAGCGTATAGAGCAACCAGATACATTAATCGCGATTATTTTAGCCAATGATACGAATTTGTAAAAAGTTTTACTTGAACACAATGATTACACTATTTGACGACCTCGCTGACAATATTTTTGCATAAATAATATGTTTAACTTGAAAAATGTGTATATTTTCTCATCGGTATCGAGCTACGGAAGCGGCAGGGATGATTCTACAGAAATGTACAAGGTGCTCCGAATGGCTACTCCCCTGACCGTGAAATTTCGAATCTGGAGAAACGGGTTTTATCCTGTAATGTCGATATCGAGAATTTATTAACTGGGCCTTCTTGGTTAGTTCAAAGATCTTTGCAAAGATCTAAACACCTTTGATCTTTTGTTAGTGGGCCGTTCTGGAAGTTTTTTTATCAATACCCACCTATCTTCACGGTCTTGAGATTTGAACACGACAGGTATTCGTTTGGTATACAATTCATCAGCCATTGTGCTTGTTTTAGAATGTCTGATGAACAAAATAACTGGGTGTGCTCACTGTGCTGGGTAGCCTAGTGAGTCACTTCACAAAATTGATCTCAGACTCGGCTTGAGGGATTTCTGTGAACAAATCAAAGTCACAGGTAATTAATAAAAGTCTTTGAACGTTTTCCAGTTGAGAAAACAAAGTGACATTCTTCGCTCACTAGCAGAGAGTACCTCAATACCCCAGGACCAATGAAATATTTGTTATGATCACAAGTTTTGACAAGTTCGTATTTTAAACAATCCCGCTCGTGACAAATCACTAGAAATATTTTCAAACGAAATTTGAATCATACGTTGGAAAGATATCAATTTATACCTTATCACTTAAAAATCAGTTTAACTCAATTATTAGATCACATCGTGATATACATACCATTTCATTAAATGGCAATGCCTAAAATTATAAAATATTTGATTGATATTAAAGCATTTCCATCTGACTACTTCTTGCTATTTACGCTACTTGCAACATTTTTTAACCTAAAACTGTTTTCTTTTATCTAGATAATCGGCATAAGATTTAGGTCAAATGTAACACACTACATGTTCATTATTTGATGTTTCTTTAATGTATTTGTCGAATTGTCGATTGTGAAGTGTTAAACGGTCTGAATCAACAATTGACATTATATTTCGCGATGTTGTTTACATATATAACTAAAATTCGGATACACATATTCGGGCAAAATAAGCCAGCGACTCACAGTCTCACAAGATTGATGGGACAGTAATGTCAAAGGCATAAGGATTTCCTTGCTAATATACAATAAGGAACAATGAACAGAACATAATAAACGTTTATATATGCCTCAGTCTTATTTTTTCGTGTCTTCTCCTAAAATCCGTGCTTGGTTATATTGATCACCGTGAGATATATATAAGACCATGGTTAAATTAATTAGGCCGAAGTATATTATTTAAGTTAATTTACCCAAACTAATCATCACAAAATATTAGCTTTAGTATGTATCAATTGATGCAGTCAGGTTGGACGACGGGTCATAGTTATCACCTTGATATCGAGGTACACTGTGACCCGTGGAGTGCATGATTGATTATTCAATTGTATGGACGGCCAGGAGCTAGGACATATAATTTTGATTTATGACTGGGCCTTCAAACCGGCTAGCTCAGTCGATAGAGCATGAGACTCTTAATCCGGGAGTCGTGGGTTCGAGCCCCTTGTTGGGCGCTATTAATTTTGTGTCCAGTGTGTCTCATAGGTCAGTCTATGGAGTGGGTACAAATAAGGTAACTCATACGCTGGGATGTTCTCAAACAAACGATAGTGTCAAGTTATGATGCTTTAATGCAGATCTATATATCTAACTCATATTACAGCTCTGAAAGCCCACAGTAATCGACTAGTAGAAATGTAGACAAGATAAAAACTCCAGCAAATATACAAACAATAAAACAACATAAGATGCAAGAAGATATGTACAAAATTCCTGGAAGCAAAGTTCATCATAAGTGCATGACTACACATTCCTTGTAAACATTAACAATAACGGGTAATATTTGATAACATACACATACGAGCAGTAATCCAGAATTAACCGGACTGATGCTCTAGTTATTGCCATGTTCAAAATGTTGGACTGAAACTTGCAAACATCAACATCAACATGTTACTAATTTGTATGTATAAGTATATTTTGTCAGACATTACATTCGAAAACACTTTGTTTTTGTTACTTAGTGTATAGCAACCCATTAACACACGAGCGGGGTCAGGGGTATTTATTTCAATAACGCGTAAAATTGCAACTGACTTTCATACATAATAACGTTATGACTTTAGATTTTTTGCGCGACTGCATGTTTATTCAGTGGTGTTATTGGCGTTTGCATGATGAATTTCATCGACAGACGCACTTGCTTTATTTCAAAACAAATGACAGAACACAGTTGGTCATGGTGCCAAACAAACTCGCACAATTATCGAATTTGGTTGCGAATTCTGATATTCAACAATGCCAAGATATAAAATAAACCATCAAGCGTCATCAGAAAATATTATGTTTCAGACACGTACATGAGTAGAATCAGTGGTTAAAAGAGGGTGCTGAGACGCTGGAAGACGCTACATGACGGTACCGAATGACTTCAATGGGTTTAATGTTGATCGAGTCGGCCAGGGTAGCTGTGAACACCAAGGAAACATGTGACCTGATAAGTGTGAGGTGCGAAACTACACAGACGATATTTACAGGAAAACCTCATATTCGGTAAGAAGCCATATCTGTTATATCGTACCTAATGATTTATAGGTATTTGAAATGTGTCGGCATCAACAGTTTTTTTTAAAGATGAAGACACTGTGAAGTATTTACATTTTGAAAACTACGTCATTTTACATGGGTAGCTTTATGTATCGTGTCATTGTTATTTTAGCAAATCACTTGAAAGTTCCAGACATTGTACGTGTATTGTGATGTGTTGTTTGCAACTAATAATTTTGGAGTAATCAAAAGAGTCCGCTTAATTCTGGATTGCCCCTCGTACATATCAATGATTAATAAACAATACATGGTACATGACACGGGACATAACTGAGTTTGAACATGTGATCCTTACTTCTCCATGTGTCGGACTTTAAATCATATTCCCGACACACATTAAATCTTCATTTCTGAGTTATCGTCTTGAAGTTGAATTATTTTGATAGATTTAACAGATAATAATTCTGTTCCACAACATGTTTAAAATTTGGGCAAAAAAGTTAAGTTTCCAGTTGAAAACAAAAGTTAATATATTATAATAATTAATGTTACACCAACTGGGCTGTTTGTTTTCATTTATTTTACTTCTGGCTCGCGATAGTGAATTGCATGATTATCAATTCAAAACATTTTACTACTACCAAGAATTCGATATTTAAACAAAACGTAAATACTTTTATTCTGTAATTCTATCGTTGCCTGCTTGGGCTTCTAACAAACTGAGTTAAATGGTTGAGTTCTAAAGCTAGAATATTACAAGGGAAGTTATCGCTTAAGAGTTTTATGTTTTGGTCTGAGAGAGTTACATTCCTTGAGATTTTATTCCACCATTACGTATAATGTTCCACAACGGGTATACGTACTATACAAATGCAACGTAAATTATACTGTTTATTTATTGAAAGGACCTGTCAATTAGGCTTCTGACACATGTACCAAGCTACTTTCATGCTGACACCTGTCCATGACTAGGGATGTATATATAATTATAGAGATATATGTACTAAACAATTTTGAATAAGACCGCGCAATCAAAAACATGTTAATTACGAAATAATAAACAAATAACCTGTGCTCATATTGACAGGTTATACCCGGTATATAGTCTATTGCTGGTTTCCATAGGATGCACTAGCTACTTTGTTTGTTCAATTCACCAGTAGATCAATGGATATTGACTCCAGTCATAAGAATGACACATAAGCTAGCTAGCCATTCTTTCTTTCTCACATTGTGCTTAAATGTGGACCAACTTATGTGAACCTTAGTGCAGCACCAAACACACAAACTATTCTAGAAATTTCCCAAATAATGGTTATATAGTTAGACGAAGGGGTTGAGACAATCCCTTATAATGATTCCAAAATTAAGCACCTTTTGGTAAAATAAAATTCTAAAGTCAGCTAAATAACGACATAAATTATTTCTCTCAAACTATGTGTTGCATAAAATGGGTTGTCCTTGAAATATAGATACCAGATATTGGATAAGGTCTCGTTTTTGTGTGCCTGATCATCGTTTCTCATACAAAGTAAGTGGATTTATGTGTTATACAGCTTAAGTGCCAATTTTATGTTGAAAGCTAATCTCGTTTTAGCAATATTCCACCAGACTACTATATAGTAAATATAAGACACATCGCTATATCCAATACATCAAAAAAACAGAATATGCTGTAGAATTTATCAAAACTAGCAAGCTCTTAGGTGAATATATATAAGAATTTTCAATTTACCGAATTGGATATTATACAATCCGCAAAAAATTTAAGGACCACAATATCTAACCCATATTTTTTTATTATTCAGACATTGACATTTTATCCAGAATAAACAAATGATGACATCAGCAGAATCTAAAGTCACACATTGTTGCCGTGTGTTCATCGGGCGTTAAACTTTGTCAGGTTGCTAATGCAGATATGTGCCCACTTTGCTTATAAAGTTCGTTTTCAAGTGTATGTTCTTATCACGGAGACAGGAAAAAAGAAAACGATGGTGAGAACAAAGCCCAATTTAGGTTTAGAAATCTTTTTCATAAAAATGCTATTTTTGACATGGTTAACTGATCATAGCAATCAAAATCTATTTTAAAAGTGAATAAACACCATATTGTTGATTGAAACACCGAAATATTTTGTGTTTTTTGAATTTGTCGATATATCTAAAATGCAAACTTATCATACGTAAGAATAATTTGCACCTACGGGTCATTTTCTTGGTAATTTTACGGTTTTCATATTTCATGGTTCAATGAACCACTGTATTTCATTTTGAAGAATAAACTTTATTAATCCAATTCTGTGATAGTCAATACCATTTACACACAATTTAATGCAAAATTAATAATAAATAAAAAAGTTATAACGGAAAAATCCACGTGTGTACTTATAAGTTTTGCTGAGTGTTTTTTATACAGTATTTTTTAAAAGAAACTCTCATTTTTATAGTCTAATGTTTTTCAATACATTTGCGAAAGATGTCAAATAGTTTTAGACACTAAAATGTGAATCTGCCACTCACAAATATATCAAAGGTGACAAACTTTTTAGAGACATCCATCCATCATGACAGAGGAATGTCCAGCACAAATATGATATGATTCCCCCAGTAGATGTTGGACACAGAAATATGAGAAAGAAAACAGAAGCCGATTGAAACTATGTACTATAATCATCCGTGTCCTGCCATAATTGTCATTTGTAAACAAAGGCAAGTATAAGTTATGTTATCTCCGGCGAATTATACTTTTACCCTGAATATAACCATTATTATTGATGACTAATGTGGAATGGCTGCTTTTGATATTGCAAGTTGACATAGTTTAAAGCATTACCTTGCCTGAATAACTTTTAGTGTAAATTAGCCACACTATATACCACTATACTTTTCAATACACTACGAATATAAAAACATACAAAATGGCACCTAACTTTTTGTGTTAAGATTACTTTATCCTATACAATAATATCCGTTCGTTTATTTAGTACGGATTTATTTATAAACATTTGATTTGTTTTTAGTTTATTTAAAAGTAGGTCAACATTCAAACTAGTCAACTAACGCTGAAATAACAGATTACTATCAGGTCTTACTTTTAGAAAATACGGCGCACCTTAGTCAGTCTGATCGCGTCGTGATATTCCTGGGTAAAAACGTCAGATTTAATGATATTGTATATATATAGTACAATTATTTTCAAGTCAAAATGAATGCCACTCTCTACTTGGGTTCAAGTTGTGTTCGTTCTTCATTTGTTAAGTGTTTTGATTGATTTTCTGGATGAAATTGGCTTCATTTATAAGTACATTGTATATTGATAGTTCTGGGTGTAAGTCACGTACTTCTGTTGGATTTCCCCGACCGGTTCCTGATATCACTCCCACTTTCATCACTGTATAATTGCCTTTACCGCCTGATACATTGACGTGGGATCACTAAGTCAATGCAATTACGGTCTAAGTCACTATGGAATGGTGTGAAGACTGTCGATTAACATAGACTTTATGATATGGCATAGGATATCTGATTGTCTCCCTGCTATATTGTATAACGCTGTATTGACGTTTTATATTAAAAGATAACGTGTTTGTTAGCTGTTTTCCCGCGATGCTATAACTAATATACTAGGAAACGCGCTTCTTATGCAGAGAATTGTTGATACAGTTTAAGAAGAAGAAAAGTCTAGTACATGCAATATATAAAAAGGTAAGATCGGATCTCCTACATTGAGCATCTATTTCAAATTTTTCGCTTTGAAGAAATCGCATAAAGTAGAATTGTTTATACGAAAGTGATTAAAATCAAGTGGTTCGTTCTCAGAGAATATTGGCTTTCAATATCTCCATCACTGAGACATGGCCGTTTGTGGAATTATCTGCTAGTACTTTTAGACTCTAAGAATAGTAAATACACCACTATCATCCATCTTAATCGATCTGAAATTAAGTACAGTGGATATTCATAAACTGTGTAACTTTGATTAAAGTGAATAATCATGCAAACAGAACAAATATAACATTTGGAATTAATGTAATCTTTGGAATTTTATTTACTCTGGGGATAAACGTAAGTACCATTTATATCTATCTTTTGTACGAATGACATTCTGCAACACATAAAATTCCCGTTCATACTACTGTTCATAATGTAACTCAATGTGACGAATATTTGTTGTAATTTTATATACGTCTAGAAACTGTAAATAAAGCCTTAAACATAACTCAAGTTCTATTTATATACGTTAAATTAATTTCAGTAAATTGTAAGGTGGGGTGTGAATTCCTGTCAAACTATGTTGCGACAATTGTTGCTTTCAATGGAAGAAAATATTAAAATAACTCATCTCATTTCCATATCCATCACCTGAGTTTTATTTCATTTGGTTAACAGTAATACTCAAATATGTCTTATTTGTCAGAAACAAGACTCCCAAGTCAGGAAAATTGAATTATAAACAAAAGTTAGCATATTTCGTGACTTTGATTTCGGTATAATAACTGGTAGAAGGCTACATGTGGGCTACGTATTACCGTTACTATGATTCGCGTGTAAGGACAGTGGTAAGATCCTTGGAGATCGGAAACGGTGCCTTTGGATGAAGGTAAGATCGCATACCAGGCTCGTACCCACGCAGACTGGCTCATCGAAGTTCTTACCTCGGTAAAAATTCGAGAAATTACCGAACTATACGTGTCTAATAAAGAAAATAACGTTTAATAAATAATCAGGTCCAACCGACTTACCATTGTTTAAGTACTTACACACTTTAACTATTTCAGACGACTGTGTAAAAGCCTCATTCAATTCACTAAACATAATATCTAATTCACCATTTAACTATCTATCATTGAAGTATACAATATCACCATCAGGTTGATAAAAACAAGAACTAGGGTCATTTAGATTAAAAATAATCTAGAAAGTCTTTACTTGACAGTAAGCATTTATTATTTACTGAATCCTTCAACGTTTTCCAATACAGTTTTGCATTAGATAACTAATCTTTTTCTAATTTTAGTGTCTGCAAATTGTCATAAATAACTTTCTTTTTTCTTAAAGTACTTTTATACTTACTTCTAGCATTGGCCATGTTTATTATATTAACCTCACATGGGTAGTTCCTGTATATTTTCAAAGACTTATGATAACAATGTTTTAAAAATTTACACTCATCGCCAAAGTAACTAGCGTCATTTCTATTATCATTGTAGTTTTGCTTATCATGACCAGAAAAACAATTTGATTTGAACAAAGGTTTACACATATCTTCAAAAGCGTTGCTGAAGAAACTTAAATGCGTATCTATAATATCATTACTTTGTGACATTTCAATTTCAGTAACAAGTGATTCAAACTTATGTGTCATATTTTCACACTTCAGCATGGTTATAAAGTAATTTTCTTGTAACCATTCCATTTATATTTATATGGTAGACCAATATCATCGTTGTCATGCTGCATGCTATTTTCATTGTCACCATCACCAGGTCTGTTCAATGAACTGTTTAAGCTAAAACTTACAACACAGTGATCTGACAAATTATTGGGATCTAATACTTCAAAACTATTTACATAGGAAAACATGGTATTTTTACAGAGTACATAATCAATTTGCTACTACCTTTTTGTGTCGCCTGAAAAGGCGACATATAGGTGTTACTTTGGCGGCGGCGGCGGCTGCGGCGTCACAAATTGCTTGTCCGGAGCATAACTTTGTCACCTTAAGTTCAAATGACTCGATAATTGGTATGCATGTTTCTTGCAATAAGCCGGAGTGCAGTGTGCAAGAACCATAACTCTACCTGTCATAGTTTTTGAATTATTTCCCTTTGATTGATTTTATTAGAGCATTTCTTGTCCGGAGCATAACTTTGTCACCTTAAGTTCAAATGACTCTAGATTTGGTATGCATGTTTCTTGCAATAAGCTGAAGTGCAGTGCGCAAGAACCATAACTCTACCTGTCATAGTTTTTGAATTATTTCCCTTTGATTGATTTTATTAGAGTATTTCTTGTCCAGAGCATAACTTTGTCACCTTACGTTTAATTGACTCAAGAATTGATAGGCATGTTTCTTGCAATAAGCCGGAGTGCAGTGCGAAAGAACCATAAATCTACCTGTCATAGTTTTTGAATTATTTCCCTTAGATTGATTTTATTAGAGCACTTCTAGTCCGGAGCATAACTTTGTCACCTTAAGTTTAAATGACTCAAGATTTTGTATGTATGTTTCTTGCAATAAGCCGAAATGCAGTGCGCAAGAACCATAACTCTGCCTTGCACCGTTTCTTAATTATTTCCCTTAGATTGATTTAATTTGAGCATTTCTTGTCCGGAGGATAACTTTGTCACCACGAGGTTGAATGACTTGAAACTTGGTATTCATGTTTCTTACCAAAAGTCCAAGTGCAGTACACAAGAACCGTTACTCTACCTTGTGCCATTTTTCAATTTTTGTTTCCTTTGATTGATTTTATAAGCATTTCTTGTCCGTGGCATAACTTTGTCACCATAACTATTAATGACTCAAAAATAGGAATGCATGTTTCTTTGCTGTGACATGAAGTGCAGTGCGCAAGAATCATAACTCTAGCTTGTGTAGTGTTTGAATGATTCCCATCAGATTTATTTTATTAGGACATTTTTTTGTCCAGAGCATCTTTGTCGTTTTTAGTTCAAATGACTAGAGAACTCTTGTGAGTCTGATATGTAGCCCAATACTGGATAGTTTTCCATGTCAAACGTGCATTTCGTCAGGCGAACATGCGACTCGCGGAGCTTTTATTAATTTACACATGTACATTTCCCAATAGTGCTATCAAGACCTACTCTACCATTTAATATTCTGAAGCCAGATATTTTACAAAAATCTAATAATAGTTTACCATTTTCATTAACAGTCTTATCTACATTTTACCTAGATAAATTTTCTGGGTAGATTCTATAATCATCCGGTAATAATTCTTCAAAACATACATTTATATTATCATGAAAAACAAAATCAGGTTTTCTCCTACTCTTGCATTTAAATCCCCGCAAATGAAATATTCACAAGAATTGTTTGACAAATCATCAAAATACAACATGTCATTTGCAATTAATTCAAAAACATTATTTTCAGGAAGATATTCTCTACAACTACCTTTGGGAATATTATGAGTTAAACACATTAAAACATCATTGCCTATATCAAACAATGTACCATCCAGTTTTATCCATATAATACAATCACTGGTACTTTTAACATACTTAACATGGTTACTGAGATTATTATGAATGTAAACCAATACACCACCACTGCTTCTTTTAGTATTTTAGTAGTTAAAAGAGTCATCTGACCAAGTTTCAGTAAATAAAATAATGTCATATTTTTTAAATAATTGCTTCATTTCGTCACTATTAAGTTTATTGTACTGTTTCTCTATTAACCCCTGTACATTCAATAAAACACATATTTATCTTGACCCACCGCTGTCCTATGTCTCTCTCGACCCTGGTTTCGGATTGGTCGATTTATTTCTACCACTCGCATTTCCGTTCTGTTGTTCGATCCCCGCGCCATTTGACACAGTTTCTGGTTTATCCCTGACAGTTTCTCATTCCCCGCACTATAACTATTTTAAGATTTACACGAGTTCGTGTCTGTGTGTTTACTCCCTATATCGCCCCACCCACCGGTATTCTTGGAGATTCCCGTGTTACTTGCAAGCGATCCGGTTTTAGTTGTCTGGTGTGTCGCACGTGTTTTCATTTGTGTTGTGGACTTATAGGTGTTATTATTGTTTTTGAACGACGCTTGTGTATTATTTGGACTATTTTCAGGTAGGTGAACACTTGCTGTAGACATTTGCTTCTTTTGACGATACTTTTTTGTCTGTTTCATTTGACCTACTTTCTTCTTGATTGTTTTCAATTTTTGTGGGCGTGTCCTGTAGTGTCCAATTTCGCTATCCGAATAAACAAAATACACAGTTTTCATCGCTGTCTACATGAAAACCGAGCTTAGTGACAAAATTATGTAAATCATGGTAATATGGCGTTAGAAAGACAAGACTCTTATGAACAGTTTCGGAATATTTGAGCAAATAATAACACCCACTTACAAAGTTACAGACCATTAAAACTAACCACTCCCGCCAACTTTTTGAGTGACGTCGCAAACGTCATTGGAACTTTATTTGACGTAGCGTTAATACGCGCTTCAGAAATTCAGTACTTTATAAATTATTGACTGAAATGTTTCAAATAGTATCACAATTAAGAAAAATATTCTTTGTTTTATATGGTATGTCAAAACATGAATATTTGCTTTTAGAAAAAAGTAGCTACTGATCCTTACCACTAACCCCTCTTTTTTAATCTGGGTACTTTAAAGAAATGGGTCACCATAGCAACGATAGAAGTCATTTTAACATAATTCACGAGCAAAATTAAATCTAAGAGATAGTACTATACTATCCAAGTACTTAAAGTTAAATCAACGAACATGACTTTTTTCTCTTTTCAGAGCCTTTTCTGTATCTTATTACATAATTCCTATACAATGTCACAAAGCCCGGTTTTTGAATATCAGATTGCACTTTTAAGGAGGTACGAGCTGCCTTGTTCGCATGCGCGAAATTTCAAAATCGTATAAATTAAGAACAAACATGAATTTAGTTTCAATGATCGCATATGAATGTTGATTAATGACAATAAACATAATACTATTGCACAAAATAGATACTTTTTAACTTTTTATTTTTTGCATGCACGAAAAGTGGGTGGGGAACGGCAAACTTGTGAATAACATGGGTTCACAATAAGTCCCTGCAATGGTACAAATGCATATGCTTATATATAATATGTAGTGCATGGTTTAGTTATATGAAGTAGCCACACTTTGAAATATTTTTAATAAAATTTTATTTCTTTACAATATGCAAATTAGGTTTATTTTATGCAAACTTATTCATAATAAGTACTTTTTGATGAATAGCTCCCAAAAAAGGCTGGTGACCCCTATTTTTTATTTGACTAAACTGGTGTTCTATTTAATACTCAACTTATGGCCAA
Source organism: Spisula solida (assembly GCA_947247005.1). Lineage (NCBI taxonomy): Eukaryota > Metazoa > Mollusca > Bivalvia > Venerida > Mactridae > Spisula > Spisula solida. The sequence goes on from OX365948.1 coordinate 23,442,475, forward strand.
TTATAAATTATTTTCGATCGTTAGATATTTTTTGACGTTCATTTGAAAATCACACTTTTTGCACTTTTTTTGCAAGTGGGTGGGGTAACTATTTATCATGTTCAAATACTGAATTTGTTCACCAGGCAGCCGGAATTGTGACTAATGTCATAAGGAATGACCATTGAACACATAAAATATCATGCATTGCTTGAAAGTGGTTTCATATAGTAAAAAAATCAGGAAAGCTCGGCCATTTCCGTTTGTCTCCGGCAAATAACCTCGTGTCTAACTGTAGTAATACACCAAAGCCAACAGGCCGTGAGTTAAAAGTCGCTACCTACGCGTAAAAGTAACAACTTATGTATCCGTCAATAAGATGGTTATTTTATCTTTCCCGAACAGTTTTCTTATTTTTATGATCATACGAAGACATATCATAAAAGAAATAACCCATATCTTTAAATATTATTCATAATTTATATTTCCCAAGGACGTGTCGAGAACATCAACAAACATGACCCATATTTAAGCGGGTTTGTTTACTAAATATACTACTTGACTTTCGGATCATTTCGAGTTAACTTATCGCCTGGCACACATGTGATTAATTGACATGTGGAATTTTGTAGTGCGTATTTACTGGTATAATATATCTATATAGATCTATATATTTGTGTGAACATGTATTGACATAATGTGTACTGAAGACTGGGGGCTGCCATTTTCTAATCATGTGACTGAAAACAGTTTCAATATGGTGCCTTGTTAGGTCTATTGCAATGCATAAAGGCCGAGGTGATCAGAATGATAGTAAAAATCTTAAAAAAGAACATAATGGTGCCATAAACAGATAAATGCAGGAAATAGATAAAATGAACAAAATACAATGGTAGGTCATTAGAAAGCCATGTATGTCGAAAACGAGCCTAGTGACATATCATTTTTATGATTTCAATGTTGTTCTAGAAGATTGTTCTGTCATTTTAAGATGTTTCAAGGAAAATTCGATCGTTAGATCAAAGGTGCGCGTACCTCCTTAAGTATGTTAAATTAGAAAATAACTACTAGTAACGACTCATTTAGCAACAAGCAATAAACTGCGTGCAGTTCAACCAATGGAAACCAGTAGTTGAGAGAATCAAGTCGACATGTCGCTATCTTTATGTGTACAAGCAGCACCTTAACGTTTACAGCATTTTATTTAACAAAACGTAGTACTAGACCTATAACGGGAAGGCAGCATTCATAGACGTTACGCAACTTGAAACTTTACAAATTGAACTACGGAGTCATTGAGTACTTGTCTGTTACATGTTGGATTCAGGCTTATTAGCATTCATTAATTTGAAGAAACGACCATGTTATCAGCACAGCAGACAATTATTGCCTATTTTACTGATACACATGCAAACCTCTCCTCCAAATGTCGCTTATAAAGAGCTTTCCATCGATTAGCCGGTATTAAATGGGACGTAATCATGTCTTTGGTCATTCTTGTTATTCGCTTGTCTATATATTATTTGAATATTGGCTTGTCATTACCGAGTCTGTTTTATGTAGAAGATATTAGTTGGCGTGTAATTTCATGACATGAGAAAATCCAATATCAAAAAGTTACTTCCGTCACTTAGTTCTCCTGAAAATGTGCGTGATAAGCTCATTGAACACAAAATAATATCACATAAGACTTTTGGACACAACGTGCAAGCAAAATACCTTTAATTTGTCTTACCCATTTGTTCAGCTGTCAGTTACATTATTCGTACAATCAGACATCCAATACTACATCAAAACAGATCTTTGACAAGTTCCTTAAATCAATTCACATAAAATTGTAGCCATTTTATCATTTTCTTTTCATCATAAATACATTTTTGTGAGCATTGCCTGTTGTAGACAGCATTCTTGCCAAGAATATCCTAAAACTTTGAATAATTATAACAAGTGAAAATGCTGTCGATGTTTTGAACATATTCTTTGTTTAAAGCGACAGCTTTGGCAACATTAAAAAATAAAACCCAGCCATATTTGATAAATTAACACTCTAATTCCACAGTGTGTTATTGGCAGGATCAACGCGTTTGTTGGACGAGAAGTTTCATTTAACGCATTCAGTTTTTACTTGATTTCACAACGAATCTGTCAACACGTTCGTGGTATGAAAAAAACCAGAAATATCTGAAGACCCAATTCTCAAAACAGTTTAAATCTTTCGCAAATGATAAGAGTGAACTTAGGTGAAGTAGTAAAACGATAAATACCACTAAAAAGGGACGGTAGCAGGAATAGTAGAGCATGTAAGACACAAAAAAGAACACACAAAAATAAACGCAGTTTACAAAAAGATAATAGAAAATCTGACATGGAAGGCAGAGCTCAACTTAACCAGCCGAGCACAGAAAACATTAAAACACCACATACCACAAGTACACGTATAAGTACACATCACAAAGGATAACCACAATAATGCGCATGACAAACAATAAAATTGAACATCTATAAAAACACGACAGGCTACTCCGATAGCAAGCCGCCTAAGTCATTGAAGCATAACCGGACCAAGAGCAAGCAGACAAGAACATCCATACGCCATAAGCACAGCCCGCAAAATAACCCCAATAGAAACAGCTTACATGCCTAGTAAAAGCAATAGAACAGACATACGTTGGACGACAGTGCTACAAAAGTGACACGCACAGCCACAATGGACACGGGTTAACATAACGGCGCAGTGAGAAAAGTATTGAACTGTATTTATTCTTTTAAACTAAAACCCAACAAATAATACACAACAGAAACATTGGTTTAAACAGTATTTATTCAGAAAATATTTTACAACATGTGTATAATAAATTACAATTGTTAAAGGATTGGGAAACAAGTTTTTAAACTTATATTAATCATGCACATGCACTTTTAATGAAATAGATCACCCATATGCCGGTTGTAAAAGTGCTCATACAAAATATGTACAATTGCTGCTGGCGAAAGGCTTTTAAAAACTTGCGCTGCAAAATGGCTACCAATCTTGCAACTATGAGAACGATCGAACAGCAGAATTACTTTTTCCAGCCATGAAACATAGCGTCTTGATAAACCAATGTCACTGGAGTCACTATAACTCCGGAAACAACACCTTTGTTATCCACAGATAATGTTACAAGATGACACACATACCCGAAGAAACCATGTTTTTACACGTTCATCTGTGTAACCTTGACAATATTGTGTTTACAGCTTGTAGATTAGTATTTCTTCTATAGCAGTTTTTTGCGATGTAATTATGTTTATAGTTATTATTTTGCCTTTCATGTAACTTTTATAAATGCACAATGTCATATATTATGTCAATGTTATATGAGGCTCACAGGGAATACTGGGTATACCCAACTGTGTTGCCTCTTTAAATGAAGTCGTTATTATTATTATTATTATTAAATAATCTAGTCTTTCATGCACCGTAACGTATCTGTCAGCTATAGAATGGTCGCATATTAAAACAATGTGCTATATCAATATCCTTAAATACTTAACCCAGAAATTTATACACATACAATCTGAATACATAGGTCAACAATGTGAACCGTCGTATTTAGTATTTTGAAAATATGCATGTATGTTCCCAATTGTCATCCCAAGTTGTTCCTCCATCCCTCCATCTGTAGAATGAACGTTAAGCATTATTCTCCTACGATAGAAAAATGCATCATGGCTAAAATACAAGATGTACTGTCTTGGATGTAATCTCATCGCTATTCATGTTTTAATTAGAAAACTTAGATATTGTAGAGCGTATGTTTGATAATTGAATTCATGATTTATGTTTCTGATTTCATAATGAAATGACATTAGTGGTTTTAGCGGATCTCATTTGATGTGGAAACACGAGGCATTGCTTGTGGTGTTTCCGCAATTATGAACATAGCTTTCTTTGAACTTAATTATATTACAATGATGTAAAATCTGCAGACATTTATGGCTGCTAGGGGTTAATGATACCACCATTACTACACGTAGTTACATATTGCCAGGAAAACCATTATTTTATAAACTAAGTATTGTTCGCAGCGAGATTAAACAATAAAGAAATTAATGATTCAGGTGATGTCACTTAAATCTACTTTAGCTGTCTCCTATATGATTACATAGATACAATGAAGCACGTTTTGTTATACAAGTACAGGTTTGTGTGTCATACCACACTTCACAAGTATTTTTTACGTGGCCTACCTAGTATCTACCCATTTCTCTGACCAATATCCTTTATTTTGTCAACATCGTAGTCTTTCGTGGCCGGCAGTTTCTGCTGAATACCACTTCCCCTCTCTAATCTCATTGTTTCGCATTTCAACATGCATTACTAGAAAATAGTGTTGGATCTGCCTTTAAGCCCCACAAATAGTTCAGTGACTTATCAGATAGTAAGTACAGTACAGATAAATGGAATTACACAATCCCTGCACACATAATGTGTAGCACTGTTCTCGTTGTGATGCGATGTTGCAATCAAATTACCTTTGGTAAATATCGGGGTACATTTTGTCTCAATGAGAAATCGTATATTTTATGTAGAACATAATTATTTCCTTGACACACACGCAGACAATGTCGTATATGATGTCAGCCACGTTTGAAAGATATTACAGTATCAGCATTAGACAAAGTATTAAGTTTTGTATTCCGTGACAAGTAAATAATCACATTATCATCTCATACCATACCTTGTTCTACACAATGATTAGGTATTTCAACTTATATTGTCTCGTTCTGACTTAAAGAAATGTCAAACGCTGACAGAACCGCTAAATGATTACTAATTGTAAAATAAACGTCTTCTGAAACTGTGGTCAATTCAACCAGGAATTGTGCTTACAGTAAAATTTAAAAACCTCGTGATTGTCCCTATCGGGTCAACTTCAGCATGTTAAGTATTTTTCAAGATGAACAGTCATCCTTATGCCAAATTTGTTCATTCGTGAATTTCTGTACACTTGCCGACAATGTGCAAAATATGCTTTATTACGCAATACTCATTTTGCACTGAATTCAGTCGCAAAACGACCAAAATAAACTGATAATAAGCTGTATCTCCTTATCAAGTGTCGGTATGCGATGAGATTTCATGTAAATACCTTTTTTTTGCCAAAAACAGGACTGAAGTATAAACTGTTTAGTACTTTTGAGTATTGTAGACCTACAACGCCGTGCCATAAGTGAATGTCACAATATCGCGTATTTACGTAATCATTTTCTCTGAACAATATACTAGAGATAGCTGAATCTCGGCTTGTTAATACTTGCGCTTTTTATCTTCTTTTTTAATGGCATCAAAAGTCGGCGATCATGGCCAATTGTACGACATTTTACTGAGGAACCCTTTCCTGGCATCTTCTCAACATTACCATGTTGCCGATATCTATTCATAATGCATGTTGTGGTAGTCCTATGTATATCAGTTTGTCTTATTATTGAGTAGTACAGTGGTACAGAGGCTTCTTTTGTACCATGGCTGCGTTCATTCTGCCTTCCGACCATGTTTGTTTACCTCAAAACGAACGCACACCATAGGCGCTATGTCGTCATTATTTAGACAAATGATACTATGGTCTGAATGACACAATCTTTATACTCTTTTAAGGTCAGAACGTTATTAAGTAATCCACCCAAAACCAAGCGTCATTTCGAAACGACGTTATGACGCTCGCCTGTGGCACGACTATGTACGCTGCTCTTGTGGTGCGTACAAAAGTTTCATTTTTCCGTCATTTTGACCGAGATTGCTTTCATGTACGGTTCATTTTGTGCCTTTGGTGCTCGGCTGTTTCTGTCAAGTGCTGCCTTCCTGTACGTTTTGTTATTATCTATCAAATAGCCAAAACGACGTAATTTCGTATTTCCCAATCTGACGTAAATTGTCCACCTGAAGGGTCTCTCATTGCATATTGACCAGGTCTAGCAACACGACAATCTCATTCCTCAACTCAATATTCCTGATATTTTCGGCCAATCTTCACAATCGGACATGTTGACCTCATACTCAATATGTTCACTTATATTACTGGTCAATACGTTGTGATACTTGGTCCACTTGTAAACAAAGATGACGTCAGTGCATGTACTTGACAATACTTATTTCTCCCGAACACTCCACTACGTGTAGGAGTATTACTTTGTTACAGATGCAATTTCCGAACTCATTTTAGAAAGTATTGTCTTCCAATAGATTCAAATTAAACGATATTTGTATTAACCTTTCTATGTACATTGTATAATATCAATTTTAGATGTTGCTAGATTGTTAGATTCTGTTTCACCGACCACGTCTAGTAGAACATGTAGCTTAGACTATTATGTTGAACTCTGTCTACAGACTGATGCAATTGTTATTTGAAAATAATGTCTGTATCAAGATGTCATAGTCTCGAAGAAAACAGAATCAGCAAGTCAATCGTTTTTGTAGATTAAAATCACAGACATTGACAAGTAAATGCAGATGTAAACGCGAAATAAAAATAAAGCACTTGGATACCTTTTATATTTGCACTGTTTGTTTATATGTTGTCACAGGGACAATCAAGGTCGAGTGGAATCTGTTTTGTGTTTGGTATTGAAAAAGGGAAATGGTTTAGACTGTCTTTGGCGTAATATCGTATTGTTTCGTGACACGTTTAATTTTAGTGTTTATGTTCCATTTTGAGTGAAATGAATGCATTTGAATTAAAACATATTATCGATCATTAATCATCACAATTCAATTAGAAACAATAAGTGTAAATGATTGAACTAAACTTTATGCAGATGAGTGTACCCACTGAGTATACACACTGATACCTGACACCTTACTAAAGAGCAACGTGAAAAATAATGTTATTTTCAGCAGTTCTGGGAAAGGCAATTTTTGATACCGCTATCATATTTTGGTTCAATGAACGTTACAGTGCATATTTTAGTTCATAATTAGAATTTAATATTCATCATTCTCAAAATACTAGTAATTATCCGTTATTTGATTAGTCGTTTTGGTATCTGTCATATCCCGGTTACATTGAAGTCGATGCCCGAATGAGCACACTGAATATGTGTTCTCTGTAACATGTCTGTGTTCTTCCAATAAAAAACGTTTTTGTCCGAATCATGGCTTACGACCCGGAATTGGAAGAACATCCTGGTATATATAGTTCCTGTACAGCTATGACTTACTCAGAGCAAACGAAAATGTTTCCAATTGTCTGTAATTATTTATTTTCCTGAAATCTTTATGAGACTGTCACAATAATTACATGTTATTAAGATTCAGCGGTATGGTTGTGTAGAAATTACTTCATCATCATTTTGTTATTAATCGTATTTTCTATTTAATTATTCGTGTCGATGTTCTATAAACAATCACGTTCGACGCATGATGTGCTCTGATCACTCTTTCCTAAACCGTTACAATACTAAGTTTGTGTACAACAGGGTGTTCAATAAAAAAACCTTAATAAACTCACCCAAGTATGTTTACCGCGATGGACACCAATATGACAGTGTAACAAATAAAATCGTTTCACAAAAGGGTTGTTATTCCTGAGACGGTCCGCAATACTGAAAATAAGTTAATATTGAAATATTGCTAATGGTACAGTAATGGATATTTGTTGAATTTGGTGTAAGATCGAATTTTATTTCCCCGAAAATTTATTTACTGTGATCACGAGTGAAATAAAATTAGTCTTGCAACAAATTTTTCTGTTCGTTATATGCAACAATATCTCTAAAAAATGTGCCGTAATTAGCTTAATTAAAAAAATAACGTCGAAATTGGAACGTCATGACGTGGGAATTATGACGTCATGAAGTATGGCATATTTCATTAAAGCCCGGTGCCGTTGACGTAACGTTTCTTTTTCTGTATGATACTGGAACTAGCTTCTAATACAGTGAAAATAACAAAGTGGTAATACCACTGGTAGTTTCACTGTTATTTTCACTGAAGAACCTCCATAATCCATTAAAAGCAAATAATAAAAGGCTTTTAATATGAAGATTAGTCAGACAAATTAAATATTCTGTTTCATTGCATCGTACATTACCTCGCTGCATTCAATGTTCTCGATCACCACCATCAATCACCCATAATAACAAAATCCGACAGGGAAGTCAGCATTCAACATAAACAACATACTACGTAAGGCACGAGAAGAACAAAATGAAAGCTCTGCATGAAAGTGGTCTCGGACAAAATGACAAATAATGAGATATGATGACTTTTGTAAGATGCCATCTGATTAAAACAATATCCTCAATAAGCGGTTCACATTATTATAATAAGTACGTAAATGTCATCTTAAATCTGACTTAAATACACACGCCAATATCCTTCCAAACACGACACTATACTGCTACTGGTACAATCTCTACCACTTCATTTATATTGTTTAAAATGATTGTTATTAATTATTTGACTTCTTAGGGAAAATAACACAATACGCACTACGGATTCATTGAGTACTCGTCTGTTATATCTTGGCTTCAGGCTTATTAACATTAAATAACTGGAAGAAATGACCAGAACAGCAGACACTTATTGCTTATTTTACTGATTCACATTCGAACTTCTTTAAATGTCGTATATAAAGAGCATTCCATCGATTTGACGTTATCAATTGGGACGTAATCAAGTCTTTGGTCATACTTGTTATGCTGTTGTCTATATATTATTTGAATATTGGCTTGTCAAATCCAAGTCTGTTTCATGTAGAAGACATTAGTTGACGTGTAGATTCATTCCTTGAGAAAATCCAATATCAAAAAGTTACTTCGGATGAGTGTGTATTTCGTCTGAAAACGTGCATGATCTGCTTATTGAACAAAAAGAGTATATTAAGTCAGACAGGGAAGGCAGCACTCAACTTAACCAGCCGAGCACAGAAAACATTAAAAACACACAAAGCACAATGCCCAACTAAACAAGCGCAGATCCGCCCAAGTCCAAGCTGTCGAAAAGTATAATAAATTATAACTAGCTGAATGACCCAGTAGAAAAGATACAGCAACCAAAAGGCGGAATGCCTACGCTGAATGACCTAGTAACAACAGTAAAACTGCTGAACTACATAGTTATAGCAGCCTTTAGTCTCAAAGTTAAATAACAGTATTAAAACGTTGAAAGGCCCGTATAGTGGGATGACCTACTAACAAGCTGAATGACCCAGTTTCCACAGCAAAAGGACTATATTGCCCCGCTTTAGCTGTAAGAAATCTTAAAACGAAGAAGTGCCCAACACACTACCGACCAAGAAAATTAAACGCCCCTAGTCTCATTGTTAAAAACTGAATAAAAAAGATTCAGCAAACAAAAGGCAGAAAGCCCACGCTGAATGACCTAGTAACAACAGTAAAACTGCTGAACTACATAGTTTTAGCAGCCTACAGTCTAAAAGTTAAGTAACAGTATTAAAACGTTGAAAGGCCCGATTTCAGCAACAAAAAATCTGAAAACCTTAAAACGAGTGACCCAGTTTCATTAAGTAAAATGACGTAATTGAACAAATCGAGATATGACGTACTGAATTGCAAGCAATACAGAAGTCCCCCACCGGTGTAAAGCCATTGTCAATATGTATGTTGCCATATCAACAAACCAATAGTCCCCTCCGGTCAAAAACCGGTAGGGGACTTAAAACTACAATAAATGACCTCAGGGGACAGAACACTACATCCATAACTCCACAGCTGTACATAGACTCATGAACGAACCCGGTAGGATGCGAACCGCTGGGACGAAATAGTAAGAGGACAACCGGCAAATACGAATAAATAGTTAACTCCTAGCTCCTTTTGGCCCCGGTCAAAAAATTAAATACTGAGAAATTATGGCATATTATCGATTATTTAAAAATGAAAAACTCGATTATAAACGGAATTGGCGTTTAAATCCAGATACAAACCCATATTATAATAATTAAACAAAATACGAAACTACCGGAAGTAGCACCGACCCCAACAGAAACCGCGGGACACGCGAGAACAAAAAGGCACAGAAAATATACAACTTCACTCGAAAAGGCGCGGAACATACATAAAAAACTAGCACAGGAACATGTAATACAAAGCCGGGCATCCAATTCCGAAAGTCTGCTGCTTAAGCCAGTCAAACCAAAACGGAACAAGAGCCAGTTGGTAAGAAATTAACAACCGGACAAAACATACACCACAAGGACAATCCACAACATACACTGAGTATATGCAATTTTGAAAGATACGAAGCAGCCTTGTGCTGGACAACGCAATTGCAGAATGGCACATACAAAATTAATAAAGTTTAACAAAAGGCACAGTGGCCAAATATTTTTGTATTTTTTCCAATTATACTATAAAGTGGACAGTACATACACAGAGGAAGGTTGACTAAAGGGCTTCCGCCTTGGAACGGACAGTAACACTTGTCACTGGGGGCTTAAACGTTTTACAGTGCACCAAACCTCACACTTACCCAATAGACAACCTTATAGAACAGGACAGTGTAAATAAATGTTTCCCGCCATGTAATGCCCCCTAACAAAAAGGCCACAGTGACCGGTAATAAAAGAATGTAAAACATGAAACATTATATAAAATACAACCATCGAGTAGCACAGAAAGTACTCAATGACCTATCAGAAGTCAGAGCAACAAGAGAGCAAAACATTTAAGGGTACGACAAGACAATGTAACAGACAGGCATCAATGCCAGCCGTCCACAAAGGCTTGAGGTTAGGCATATCATAGAGTCTGTATATTTTCCGGTCATCGCACAATGAAATAAGAAGCATAGCGGTGAGCTGTAGATGGACCCACTGCTAAGCATGCAGTCCGTTGCAAAATTAAAGGGTCATATCCTCTACTCAGAAAACGTTTTATGATCTTGAGAAACACATCATGAAAGTGGCTATGACCCAGAATCCTTCGAAATTTGTAAAGCACATCACCATAAAATTCAGGCTGAGACAGACCTTGTCGCAGAAGTGTCTTTAAATTAGTACCATATTTAGAAATGAGATCTGAATTACGCCTATAGAATTTTGCAAACGTTTTACGAAGTTTATGGAAGCGATAGCCTTGTTGCAGTAACTTATTAGTAATACAAAGATTTCGAGTATTAAAGTCCTCCACCCGAGAGCAAGCTCTAGCAAAACGGATTAATTGAGAAGCGTAAACACCATATGAAGTTGACCGTGGAATATCTCCATCCAAGTGTGGGTAATTTACAATATCGAAGTTAAAATCATCTCTCTTGTCGTAAATTTTACTAACAATTTGACCTGCTTCTATAGCAAGGTCAAGGTCTAGGAATGATGCGCGTGTATCAGATGAATTAGCTTTATTTAGTGTTAATTCGGCTGGGTAAATTTCTACGATCTTATTAGAAAAGTAAGGATTGTCAATATTTAAAATGTCATCAAGGTATCGGGACGTATTATTGAACGCTGTAATTTCCTCAGATTGGTGTTCGGGAGACAATTTTAACATGAAATCGCGTTCATAACAATATAAAAACAGATCTGCGACAAGAGGTGCACAATTAGTTCCCATAGGAATACCGATAATTTGTCTATAAATGGTAGATTAACAATATTTTACATAAGACTTTTGGACATAACGTGCAAGCAAAATAATAACTTTCTGTTGTTTTGCCCATTCTTTCAGATGTCATTTATATTATTGATACAACCACACATTCATTATCACACCAGAATGGTTCTTTGAGAAGTTTCTGTACATCAATTAACATAAAATTGTAAAAATTACCATATTATTTCACGCAAAATGTAGTTTTATCATCATACATCACAATACGCGCATTGCCTCGTGTAGACAGAATTCAGAATGTCCTAAAACCTTGAGTAACTAAAAAAATTCTATGTTTTCAGCATATTATTTCTTGAAAGCGACAGCCTTAGGAACATTAAAAACTAAAGCCCAACAATATTTGATAGATTAACACCCTAATTCCACAATGCGTTATTGGCAGGATAAACGCTTTTGTTGGATGAGACGTTTCATTAAATGCATTTAGTTGTTACTTGTTTTTACAACGAATCTGTCAACACGTTCTTGGTATGAATAACAACAGCAATATCCGATAAAATACACAGGAGACCCTGTCCTCAAAACAGTTTAAATCTCTCAAGTGATAAGAGTGAATTGAAATTAAATATTAAGGAGGTACGCGCACCTTTTATCTAACGATCGAATTTTCCTTGAAACATCTTAAAATGACAGAACAGTCTTCTAGAACAACATTGAAATCATAAAAATGATATGTCACCAGGCTCGTTTTCGACATACATGGCTTTCTAATGACCTACCATTGTATTTTGGTCATTTTATCTATTTCCTGCATTTATGGCACCATTATGTTCTTTTTAAGATTATTACTGTATGAAACCACTTTTAAGCAATGCATGATATTTTGTGTGTTCAATGGTCATTCCTATTGACATTAGTCACTATTCCAGCTGCCCGGTGAACAAATTCAGTATTTGAACATGATAAATAGTTACCCCACCCACTTGCTAAAAAGTGTGATTTTCAAATGATTTGAAATGAACGTCAAAAAATACCCAACGATCGAAAATGATTTAAAATTGGCCCTAAGTTTAGTATCAAATAGAACACCAGTTTAGTCAAATAAAAAATAGGGGTCACCAGCCTTTTTTGGGAGCTGTGCATAAAAAAGCACTAATTATGAATAAATTTGCATAAAATTAACCTAATTTGCATATTGTAATGAAATAATTTTTTCTTAAAAATATTTCAAAGTGTGGCTACCTCTTATAACTAAACCATGCACTACATATTACATATAAGCATATGCATTTGAACAATTGTAGGGACTTATTGTGAACCCATATTATTCACAATTTTGCCGTTCCCCACCCACTTTTTCATACAGGCAAAAAATAAAAAGTTAAAAATATCTAATTTGTGCGATAATATTTTGTTTATTTTCATTAATCAACATTCATATGCAATCATTGAAACTAAAATTCATGTTTGTTCTTATCTAATACGATTTCGAAATTTCGCGCATGCGCACAAGGCAGGTCATACCTCCTTAAAAAGATGATAACCAATCGAACAGGGAACAACCGAGCATGCATGAACGGCATAAAAAGAACACACGGAAATCAATTAGTACACATCACAGAGATAACCTCAAGAATGCACATTAAATAAATAAAATTAAGCATATATAAAAGCTCGACATTATACTCCGATAGCCGACGCCTATGTCAGTGAAACATACCTCTTATGAAGGAGGACAGTGCAAATTAAAGTTGCCCGCCATGTAATGTCCTTTACCAAAAGGATACAGGAAAGATGCGTATGTATCAGTGTATTAGCTTTATTTGTTGTTAGTTCGTCAGGGTTAATTTCCTTACATTATCCAGAAGTGCTCTTCAAACTTTCCTACAGAAAAACATAGTATACAAATGTATTAATCCTAGCTATTTTCAGTAAATACATGCATTAGAAGTTTTGCATTGCTAGAAAGATGCAAAATCGACAGCTCCTGGAATACGGTATAGATACTATTGTCTTAGAACAAACGCTGTCTAGATTTGTAAGATATACTATGGGTGGAACGGTGTCAAGCACTCTCGGTTACCCGAATCTCGGCGGTCCACTGCAAATTTCCGAAACGCGTTTCGAATCAGTTCCTCTCAAGGCATCAATGAGTCTTTTAGAAAGAGCTAGGACAGCGGGTCCAGATTTCTTATATCACACAAAATTTCTGTTCCTTACCTCGAAGCTAGAGGTCATTGGCCAATATGCAGGGATAACACCGAATGACCACGCACTATGACTGTCCCAGTCGAATGCAAACATTAAGATTAACTACTAATGAAGTCGAAAAGGACCTTAGCACTGCAAATTAGGTACACAATTGCCCTGCCGAATAGATGACAATTCAGATCAAGGGAGATTATATCGTAACTTTCGAAACTATGTATCAGAAAGTCTTACTAAGATCGGTTGATTAAGATACATGTATTATATTAATTAAGGGATAATAATGTTATTTCGGAACATTGTGACGTCGTTCTAGGTCAAATAAATCGAACTAAGAAAATAACTTAGATCTATACCAACTATGAAATATATATATATAGCGTACATTATGTTATTGGTAGATCGATCGATCGATCGATCGATCGATCGATGGATGGACGGACGGACGGACGTTCCAACATTTGGGGTTTACAGGGCTTTTCCTTTGATCTTTATGTGGTTTTTTTCCACATAAACCGACTGGTTTATGTGGATTTCCATCTTTATTTAACTAAAGTTATGGACGGAATGAACCTCATAAACCATTGGATGTTGGCCCGGACGGACGGACGGATGGATGGATGGATAAATAACCATGACAGGCACACCAACACCAAGGATTATACAAAAAAGAGATACCTCTTATTTCCTGTGTGGTCCTTTGGTGTTGGTGATATGACAAAGAGAGGCATTATGTAATATAGCAATGTTTTTATATTGACCATTGAATTAATTAATATATTAACATAAATGCGTTTAAGTATTTTATCACAGTTACTTTACAATAATAAGTTAAGCATTTCTTTACATTATCAATTTTATATCACAGATAATCAGAATCAACAGTCAAATTAAGCTAAAAGACGCGTTAAAGAAGTACCAATACTGAAAGACACTATCAATCATAAATTAATAACTAAATGAATGAATAAAAATAATAATATATTACTCAGCTATTAAATAATGAATAAAATAAAAAAATACTTAAATGATTAAATAGATGTAAATATTGAATCTCTAAAATATTTAATAAATAGATAAATAAATTAATAGTCATTTTAACACTCTAAAATTTTATACTATAAATTGTCTTAGAAATGTTTTTTCACTTTAGATTTAAAAACAGGCAATTTCTCAGTCTGTGGTATACTAGCAGGCAATTGGTTCCATTGACAAATTCCAGAATAAGTGAAAGATTTAGAGCCAAACCATTTAACCTTAGGAATAGCAAAAACTCCCTGATCTCTTAGCATTGTGTTGTAAGAATGTACAGCATCCTGTGGAATGAAATTGTCCCCCATGTAGTCTTGGGCCATGTTATTCTTTATCTTAAAGACATAGCACTGAATGATCTGGTCAACACGTTTATCGACAGGTAACCAGTTAAGGAATTTAAAGTGTTCACTTCCTATGTGTGACCTTGCATCTAGATCAAGCACAAACCTTATTAACTTATTTTGGGTGGTTTGAAGTTTGGATTTAAGTGACTGAATGAGGCCATGATACCACATAGAGCAGGCATAATAAAAATGGCATTGAATAAGGGCCATGACAAGGAGCTTCTTGGTGTGTTGGGTAAGGTAACCTTTTTTACAGTATGAATATTTTAACCTAGTATTAGCTTTTTTAAGTATTGATCTGGCCATAGAATCGAAGGATAGGGTCTGATCAATTATTGTTGCCCCAAGATATTTAACAGCAGAAGTTGGTTCAATATTTGTACCATTACAAGTAATGTCTAGAGTAGAGTTTGACCTTAGTCTATGTTTAGACCCAAATAATATAGACTCAGTTTTCCCCAAGTGAAGTGATAACTTGTTATCAACCAACCATTGACTAACAAGATGCAGGTCGTCATTCAATGAAGTTTCCACAGAAGACTTGCTTTTACCCGATACTAGAATAACAGAATCATCTGCATATAACAAAAGCTTGTTTTTAACCACAGCTGACATGTCATTAACATAAATTAAAAATAAAGTGGTACAAGTATGGACCCATGTGGAACTCCATATCTGATCGGGGCGGTAGCAGAGTGGGTACCAGAGACATCTACTAATTGGTGTATATCAGTTAGATAAGATTTAAACCATCTTAAAATATCATCACCTAGTCCTGCAGCTCTAAGTTTCATGTGAAGAATGGAGTGGTCTACAGTTTCAAAAGCTTTTTGGAGATCTAGCAGAACCATGCCAATTACATGGTGGAAAGAAACTGACAAGAAACAGAACTTATTTAGGTGACGTTTTACTTTCTACCTCGGGTAAACTGATATAATAAATGTCGTAAATAATTCTCTGGTGGATGGAAAATTGTCGTTTTTGTTAATCATAATGATATAAAGGCAATGACATTTAACAAAGATATAAACCACAAACGTTCCGCTATAGCAAATGTATAATGAAAATTGGTTTAAGCATACCATTCATTTTTATACGATCTCAACATCTAGAACATGTGATCGTGGTAGAGTGAAGTATGTATGTTGACTATTCTGTGAGACGTTCTCACAAATAAGATTTTTGCTATTATAGATATTTCTATTCTATTGGAGTTCTGTGACATTTTCATAATATAGATTTGTACTAATAGTTGCGGTGAAAATGCTCATGTGTTGCAGCAGCTGATTTTACATTAATAAGTAGAATACTATAAAAAGTATTATCATCAAATAGATAACAAGAGCTGTGCATAAGACTGCGCGCTCGACTATTCGAAGTCATTTGTCACATAAATCAAGTTCAAAACAGGCTATAAGTTATATAACCAATTTTCCATGCAATATCATTTATAGTACAAATTGGTCTATCTATATGTCACTTGCACATAAAACTTTAACCCAAGTAAAAAGTGGCATAACCCTACTTAAAATCAAACTGGAGTTATTGCACTTGGCTGGCAGTGTTGACCTATGATGGTGAACAAGTGTTGTAGGGTTCAGTGCTTTAGCATGGATAATATGTAAGATATGGCCAAATATAGTAACCTCCACCAAAAACCTTCACCAAAAGTTTTAGTTCAAAAAGGGGTATAATTCCAATTATAATCAAAGTGGAGTTATTGCACTTGACTAGTAAACATGTGTCGTAAGTTTCAATGCTACAGTATAGATGGTATGTAAGATATTGCCAAATTAAGTACCGGTAGCATGCAAAAAACCTTAACCAAGAATATGACGCCGACGCCGCCGCCATTGCCGACGAATGGATGAGTACAATTGCTTTCCATATTCTTCAAATAGTCGAGCTCAAAACGGATTGCACGGATTTAATTTTTATAAGTTTTATTTGTCGTATTAAAGCTACGTGCAATAAATTCTCCGAGTCTCAAATACATGTAATGATAAGTAATTTGATGATAAATCCACTCTTTCATTGAATCCGTCGTAGAACAAATTTGTCACTCGCCGTAAGACAACAATTCCATGTGTTCAAAGACTTCCATTACAATCCACACGAAATGTATATGTAAACTAATTTCCCAGGCTGATATTTTCTTTGATTATCTAACACGGACAAACCAAACTTCTACTCAGCTTTTTCCTCTTCCAGGAAACGAGATCACATACAGTATATATCTGAGTGTCTGTTGCAATGAGACAACCAAAGGAGAATGTACTCTTACACAAAAGTGCAATTAGTGATCATCGAACAAACCCAAGGTAAAAGACAAGTGTTCCCGCAAAATAACAAATGCTACGAAATGCTTTCTCGTTGTTGCAATCAACGAGACAAGTACACTGCATTGTAAAATCCGCTTATCAAGCTCTGATGTATTTCCGAACATTGAGTGGGATCCTCGGTGAGTTTCCGATTTCTTCTCGGTAGTCCAATACTTGTTGAAAGACTACCATTACGTAATTTTGCCACGACTGTATCGAACGCACTATATTTACCAGTATTTCACTGGGTATCTACTATTAATTAATGTATCGTATTTTTAGCGACATGATATTATGGTCTCGTTCGTTTAAGAGGGTTTTATTATCTACTCCAATTACCGGCTTCGTTACCATCTTGGGTCACCTGGATATCACTTGTCGAAGTAGTTTGTGCTCGACTAATGAAGAATACGATAGGTGTAATAATTTTGATATTTCCACAAACTGAAACGAATGGAAAATAATCATATAACGAATTAACAGCAACACGTGCATTACATACACATTCTTACACAAACTACCAGTTATACTTTTTTCGATTAGTACTCAAAATCATATATAGCTTTTTTCTAATTTTAACAAAGGAATGGATTTAGGTGATGTTTTGCGTTCCGAAGAACGTGAGAAAACAATTTAAACTTATTTGGAGGCGACTTTTATGCAATAGGTAAATGAAATATTACATCACTTACTTTCTCAGAGATTTTCAGTATCCCCGATTCTGAAAGTAATCAATTAATGAATTGGGAACTTCGTAGAAATTAAGAAGAGACAAATAGTAGAACGCTTATGTTTGCAATAAGTAAAGCAGGACGATGGTTATATTATATGTGTTCCAATGTATGGTATTTCTACGTACGTTGTTGGTTATTTGTTCTGTTTCTCACTAGCGGAATATGTGCTTTTACCGTCTTTGTTCTTTATCGCCAGAATTAACCGACTGATGGCAATCACGACTTGTCTTCTTGTTGGTACAATCATGTTAGAATCTAAATTATAATGTGTGATATCATCGTCTACATGTTTATCTTCCTGTCAACTCATTTGTTTACTCAATTTGCTTATCAAAACTACTATATTCAGATCTGTAGAAAGTTTGACGTTTAACTATTGATAATGAACGACTCACCAACTAAATCCATCGTAGAAATGTCATCACGTGGTTGTCAGTCATGTGTTTAATTGTTTTAATGTATGTCTGATAAACTTCCACAATACAGAAGCATAAAGGTACGTTGTAGTGGATTAATTCAACAAAGTTTAGGCGTATACATATTCACTGTCGCAGAAGAATGAAACATCTCCACGAGAGTCGAATCAAAATAAGGCGGATCTACTAACAACCTGATAAGTATGTTAATATATCGATATCGATTCTGCCATGAAACATCAAATTTATCACCCGTACATTGTCTGTATCTGGTATATCACTCTTGATGGGAAAGAAAACACTGAAGATTTATACCATTGGGAGGATTCTATTCTTCTTTCCCATTATGATATTTTATCGCCATTGCTCTGTCGCTTCATTCGGAAATCATTCCTGGATAAATCTATGACAATTTATCACAACGTATGATTGATGGACTGGCGATGTTCATGTACGGTTTGGTCATCACCAAAAAACTCAATGTTGTCTTATTTATTGATTATTATCGTTTTGGCTAAAGATTTTAATAAAATATAGTTTGTATGTTAGCTACTATTTCGATGGCACCACTCTTAAATGATGAAGTTACAACATTTTTCTTTATTTCTTTGTAAACTTTATCGTACGAAACAGTTTGAACCGCGACTGTTTAATATTTGTGGATGATAACTTGCCAGGCTTTAGGGAAAAGGACCTACTGGTACTTTTTATAAACAAAATACATGTTCGCTGTATTGGTTCTGCTTTGGCCTTTTCACATGTAGCAGGTCAAATAATGTGTTACAAAGAAGAACTTAAAATTTACATACGCCGAAGTTAGAGTAGGGTTGGTGTTTTGCTACCACAAACATGCTCTTTCTTAGGCTTTTCTAATGGACGAAGAGTTCGGCGTCTTTACGAATATAATGATTCAAACTCCCAAAACACTAAAATTGTAACTTCGGCATTTCAAAGCGATGCTATCGAGCGCTTGTTTTACGCTACTCCGAGTAGCACTGATGAGAATTAAACAGTATCTAAATCTGCATACTAGAAAAATGTTTTTCAATGCCTATATTCTACCCCATTTAGACTACTGTAGTTCTATTTGGGGAAACCGCACCACTGAGCTTTCAAATGATATGTACAAATTTCAAAAACGTGCTGCTCGAATAATTTTAGACGAGGATTTCGATACACCGACAGATGGATTATTTTTGCAATTAAATTTGATGAAATTCTCAGACAGAATTAACTATAAAAAGGCCATTCTAGTATACAAATCTTTAAACGGCTTCCTCCCAAAGTACATGGAGCAACTATTTACTTATCATGAAAACAGATCATTGAGATCATTTGAACAAAAGCTACTCGCAGTTCCAAAACCAAGGCTAGAATTTTGCAGAAAATCATTGGCATATTCTGGTGCAAAATTATGGAACTGTCTTCCTTACGATGTAAGAACATCTGCAAATGTTAACTTATTTAAAGGAAACTGCTTGAAGTGGTGGTTCTCTGGTGGTCAAACAAACTTTTCTCTCATTTGAGAGATACATTTATTAATTATAAGGACCCATGAACCATGTTCTATGCAACTTATGCCATTATTTAATGTGTATATATTGCAGGTTAGATATTCTGCCTTAAATTTATATATTGACTTCCTTAAGCTGTGTATATATGTTATTATGTTTATACATTTTGTAGTTATTATTTGCCTTTCATGTAACTTTTATAAATGCACAATGTCATATATTATGTCAACGTTATATGAGGCTCACAGGGAAGACTTGGTATACCCAACTGTGTTGCCTCTTTAAATAAAGTCGTTATTATTATTATTATTATAGTATTGTACTGTTATGCGGATAGAGAAGACGCAAGTACCAGATATTACGGTGCTATAATGTGAAATGATGATCTTGTTTCAACATTCAGTCATACTATGTTGCTTCCAAGGAAAAACAGTTCAAATATTACGATTGTAATTCCAAACTTTGCTTTCTTTGTATAGCGAATTTAGCTCAGTAGTATCACAATGGGCTGTCAATCCTGAGGTCGTGGGTTGATACTGTGTTGCAATATTTGCCAGTCATTCTCGTCCATTTTCGGCGGCTATATGTTCCAGAACAAATACAAAAACATCAGACAAATAGTTCAGTCAATGATTGCCTTGTCACATTGTGAGTACATTTGGTTTACGTTTGCTCTTTTACTAGTATGTTTAGTGTGTATGTTCTTATTTCTTGTTACCTTCGTTAGGTGTTTCTTTGTGTTCTGCTATTGGCACATTTCATATTATTGTTTATGTTCTAAAAATAGTATCAAGATATCATTAAGATATGGATTATTGATTGTATCCGGATGGCAGGAAAATATATGGTTGATATTGCCGTGAAACTAGTAATCTTATATTTGAGACTTCTAATTCATTTTTCGAACAATTAACAAGTATCTTATATCTGTGGAAAGCTCTTTAAATTCATATTTTGATTACTAGTATGTTAAAAATATGTTTCTAATCTGATGTTCCTTGTTTTAACAACTATTCAAACTTGATATATGTTGATGGTGAACCAGATGCACAATTTTGGTAATTAAAATCATTATTTCTGAGTATTTGGGCTGTAAAAATATTAAACTGACAACATTTTAAAAAATCTGAATGTCAAGCACATTCCTTGAGTATCAAATTATTGAAATTCGGCCAAAAATTGAAAAAGTTATTTTGAAAACAAATGTCTTGGCCTATGTTTTTTATAAATGCAGGGCCCTTTCTGCCACCCAAACATCATTCATTTACCTAATATTCGTGATACCACATGTTAATCTTACGAAATACTCAATCTGCTCAGTTATATTACTGATCAATATAACTTAAGTTATAACATGTCCGTTCATTTATGTAATGATATACATGGCAAGATGACAATTTTCTTCCGAACACACAAGTACGAGGGGTGTTCGATATATATCGTCCTTCGGGTCACTAATGAGAAAATTCGTTGATATCTTTAAATCTTTTTACATTTCTGGAACCATTAAGATTTCAGCTATATTCCGTGAAAAAAAATCAATAAAATTTAATGACCGGACTGTTGTTTCGAACGAATCATAACAAAATAATAAGCATTTTATCGTTATATTTTGATCATCCCACGTATATCTCATCTATATTTGTAATATGTGTCTATATCTAGTCATAAAGACAAATGAGATTGTAACTAGTAATACGTTGGCTGTTGAATCAATCAATGTTTTCCGTATAAGTCTATCTTAGACATTGGAAATATGCGTGCCAAAAGTTGTCGATAAACAATTTTAATCAATGCGTGGATGGTTACTGTGTGCTTTATTTTACTTCGTTGTCCGTTTACAGTGGTTTGTTTTATGCAAAGTAAAAAAGTAATATTTTGCTTTGGACACAGATAGTCATAGTTCCCATTTATTTTCGCATAATCGTCGTCTGCTACAAAGCGTCATAGGCAATGCTTTAAATGAATGGCTGTATGGTTAAGGAATTAGGATTTTGTAGCTTTTAAGTTGCACTTTTCTTTTTCTTGCGCCTAATCTTATCCGGTAACTTGATTTCTTTTGTTAATAAGTATAGTGATTCTTCAACATTTTGAGGAATTTTTGACACTTTGTAGCGGTTCGTTTTATTATCTTGTTCAGACTTTTGTTAAGCATTGTGACGTATGTTTAGAAAAGCGATTGCAAAAATAACGTTTATTTCAGGGAAATACCTCTTTTATTTAATTGCAATGTCGAAGATAGTACCATGGCTTAATTTAGGTTGAAACGGTTATGTTGTGTGTACTATTTCAACATTCCTCTGACAATTAAAGCAAGTACGATTTCTTTCCAATACTTTTTATTTAGCGTTCAATAAAGTATGTATGTAATAAATTAAAACAATAACATGACTACCAGTGCACTTTTTCAGAATTATTGACACCTTGTTAGAGCCACGTCGGCAAGTAATGTTTAAATACAAAATAAAATTGTCAGTTATATATATAGTATTGGACTGCGGTATCATTTGTTATATGACTTATTAGTTCTATTTCTCAGAAGCACAATCAATAGAAATATGTGCGTTCGTATCTTTTTTATTGGCAGCAGACTGATTTTATTTGCCCCAATTGACCAAACCGACCGATTGAATCCATGACTTGTCTTCTTCTTGACTAATTTTGTCAGAATCTAAATTTGAATGTGTTACATCAACGTCTTTATTTTTTTTATTGTTCTGTCCATTTATTTGTTTACTCGATTGTTTATCAATAATGATAGCAGTCAAGAACATAATAGATAACAGGAAATGTAATGCAGCACTTAAACAGCCGAGCACAGAAAACATCACATACCACAACTACACGGCACCCTGCCCAACGCTACAAATATCAAAAGGCACAGACAATGACCAATGAAACTACAACTACAAAGTCAGGACATCCCACACCGAGCTGTATTACTAGTGTATTAATGTTTCACATTCTATAATGATTAACGACTCACCAACTAAAGCATTTTTGAAATGTCACACCAAGTGGTTCGCAGATAAAATTAAAACAAAAACATAGGAGCATGAATGAACGTTAAAGGGGGATAATTATATTCAATGATGTTTAAGACTTCGAGATATCCAAAATGTCAATGAAGAACAATAAGGTCCAATCCGAGGATTGACACCGACATTAGGCGGCTCTACCAACAGCCTGATAAAGTATGTTAATTTATCGGTATCGGTTCTGTTGTAAAACACAACATTTACGAGGGTCATTCAATATACGAATGCATATATAATGCATGTATAATGCAAACTATTACACAAATACTTAGATGCAATATTAATTGTTCAAGCATTGTCATAATCATTTAAAGAAATATTCCAGGTGGTCAATGATTGAACTGCATCCTGGTACATGTTCAGCCTGTTCCGCAAATTCAAACGAATAGGACCAAAGCTAATGTTTATTCCCTAGGCTATCTCTTTGTATGTAAATATTATGTCTGGTTCTCATTTTTTCGGTATTAAATGGGTCGATTGCACAGCTATTTCGATCAGCGCGCAAGTATTCTTTAACTTTCATTCTGACATTCGTATGTTCAATTACTAGCCTTGAAACATTAGAGTATGAAAGAGGACATTTTGACACAAGCATCCGTTAAGGCAATAAAATCTCCCTAGAACTTAACTCGATTTATAAGTTACCTACGTTAATATTGTTACCGCGTCAATGATGTTTCTGTGACGTCGATTGAACGCACGCGCTGATGACTTTATCGACGTTAAATGTACTTACATTATTCCATCAAAAGGGAATTGTGCTACATAAGTATATTCCAAAGTTTCGTTGAAAATTATATTGACTCGTTTTAGAGAAAATTGATAGTTTGTATTATATATTGAATGACCCTCGAATCTCTCAAACATTGTCTGTATCTGGTATATCAAAACCTGATGGGATAGAAAACACTGAAGATTTATATCATTAGGAGGATTCTATTATTCTTTTTCATTAAGATATTTTATCGCCATTGACTTGTCAAGATAAATCTATAACAATACATCACTACGTATGATTGATGGACAGCTGATGTTCTTGACGGTTTGGGCAACACCAATATACTGAATGTCTTAGTTGATTAGTTCTTAGTGTCTTGTCTGAAGATTTTAATAAAATAAAGTGCGTATATTAACAATTATTCGTTACTCATATCGATATATGGGAGACGTTATAATTAAATACTTGTATCAGACATAGCGCTGCTATATTATGACGTGGCGACGTAGATACCCACGACACCCAGCCATATAATGTTGCTTCAACAGTCCAAATATTACACTTGTAAACATTTGAACAAAACCAATATCCAAAGGTCGTATTTGATTTAAATGCATCTGTGTTTCAATAACAATACAAATATAATGAAAAATCGGACAAGGCAGGCAGCACTCAACAGAAACAACTCAGCAAGAAAGGTACAAAAAGGAACACACAAAAACAAGAAACACCACATACCACAAGCATACGTCACAATTCCCCACACAAAATTGACCAAGAAAATGACATTAAACAACTACAAGTCGTAATTTCAGATTTCCGTAAAGTCCTAAACATTATAAGCATTATTAACCTGCGATACAAAAAGCACCAGGGCTAAAATACAAGATGTACTGTCTTGGATGTAATGTCATCGCCATCCATGTTTTAATTAGAAAACTTAGATACTGTAGAGTGAATGTTTGATCATTTAATACATATAACTGTAATGTGATATGTGTTTTCTGATTTAATAATGAAATTACATTAGTGGATCGCATGTGATATGGAAACAGGAAACATTGCTTGTGATGTTTTCGCAGTTATGAACATAACTTTCTCTGTACTTAATTTATTACATTGATCCAAATCTGCTGACATTTTTGGCTGTTAGGGGCAAATGATACCACCATTACCAGTTACGTAATTGTTACGTGACCTACCTAGTATCTACCCATTTTCCTGACTAATATTCCTTATGTTTTCAACATCATTGTCTTTCGTGGCCTGCAGTTTCTGCTGGATACCACTTCCCCTCTCTAATCTCATAGTTTCGCATTTCAACATGAATTACTAGAAAATGGTGATAGATCTGCCTTTAAGTCCCACAATCCATATTAGTATTATCCACAGTTTCACAAGACGTTTTTATAACTACAAGTACAGGGTAGCATTACCAAGTGACTTTTGGCAGTTCTTTCAGCGTTCGACATTACTTCAAGTCAGAAACGAGACAATAAAGAGGTTGTGAAAGACAACGTGTAACGTGTACGTCTACGTAATTACTATTTTGGGGTATTTACTATTTCGTCATCTAGGTATATGTAGATTTTACAAGTAACGGACGTGCGGCTGTCGAAAATATAATGTTTACTATGTCACACAGGTATGCGTACGAATTGGAAACCCAATATTTCATCTCGTGTGGTCTCATTGAGTTTATTAACACACACATTATCGATTCACAAAGAAATCAAGTTACAACTGTCATTTGATTTTGCACACACACACACACGTTGCGTTTCGTTAGCCAATTTTAATTGCAACGTGCACTTATACATGTACGTATAGCTACATGTAAAGTATTCGTACACGTTTGCATAGCAACCTCTCTTATATAAGTTTAAATGCCTAATTAAAACATGTAGACCAAGATAAGGTATGAGATGGTAACGTGAGTCATTACTTGTCACTGAATACCAAACTTAATATTTTGTCTAACAATCGACTGATGCTGTAATATCTTTTAAAAGTTGCTGACATCATATAAAACATTGTCTGTGTGTGTGCCAAGGACATAATTACGTTCTACATAAAATGTAAGTGATTGCAACATGATATCGAACCGAGCACAGTGCAGGAATTATGTTGTTCCAGTTAGCTCTACTCAACTTACTATCTCTACTGATCTCGCCACTGACATATTTGTAATATGCTGATTTAAGACACCATGCAGTTTGTCACTTATTGTGATGAGATGCAGTATATATGTTTATTTGTGGGAATACGAATGGTACATTCGGTGTCTGTCTCTTGTGTTGGTAGTTAGACGCTGTCGTCGTTGATATATGGCCTCGAATTGACTGTGCACATAATGCACATAAGCTGTTTCTGTCGAGTGATGCCTACCTAAAAGTTTTGTTATTATCTATTAGTAAGCCAAATTACACAATTACGTTTTTCCAGATATGACGTAAACTGTCCACCTGAAGGGTCTCTCATTGCCTACTGACCTTGACTACCAACACGAAAATCTCATTCCTCAACCCAATATTCCTGATTTCCCCGGTCAATCTTCACAATCGGACATGTTGGCCTCAGACTCAATCTGTTTAGTTATATTACTGATCAATATAACTTACGCTATATCACTTGTAAACGAAGATGAAACAACGTCAATGCATACATGATAATATTTATTTCTCCCGACCACACCACTTCGTATATGAGTAGGACTCTATAATTATAGCAGTGTACATGCAAATTCTTAACTAGAATTATGTGATGATATAGTATGTTGTTACAGGTGCAAGCTCATTTTTGAATGGAAATGTATGTTTTGAATAATTGCAATTGATGGTCTTCCATCAGTTAAGAATCAAATGAAATGATAATTGTATTATTACAAAAGAACCATTCGGTGAATAATATAAAGCCTACGTGGTGTTTGATGCTATATGTCATCGACCACGTCTTGTAGAGCATGTAGATTTGACTACAGTTTTGCACTCTGGCTACAGATTGATGCAATTGTAATTTGAAAATTATGTCTGTACCAAGATGAATAGTCTGTAAGGACACAGACATTGGGTGTGAAGCGTGTTTATAGATTAAAACCACATACATTGGAAAATACATAATGATGTATACGAGAAATACAATAAAGAACTTGAATACCTTTATATTCGCATAGTTTGTCTATATGGTGTCACAGGGACATTTAAGATCGAGTGGAAACTGTCGTGTTTTTGGTATTGAACAAAAGAAATGGTTCTGTCTCAGCCTGAATTTTATGGCGATGTGCTTTACAAATTTCGAAAGGTTTTGGGTCATAGTCACTTTCATGATGTGTTTATCAAGATTAAAAAACGTTTTCTGAGTAGAGGATATGACCCTTTAATTTTGCAAAGGACTGCATGCTTAGTAGTGGGTCCATTTACAGCTCGCCATTATGCTTCTTATTTTATTGTGCGATGACCGGACAATATACAGACTCTATGATATGCCTAACCTCAAGCCGTTTTGGACGGCTGGCATTGATGCCTGTCTGTTATATTGTCTTGTCGTACCCTTAAGTGTTGGGCTCACTTGTTGTTCTGACTTCTGATAGGTTATTGAGTACTTTCTGTGCTACTCGATGGACGTTATTTGTCTAATGTTTCATGTTTTACATTCTTTTATTACCTGTCACTGTTGCCTTTATGTTAGAGGGCATTACATGGCGGGAAACTTTTATTTACACTGTAATGTGCTATAAGTTTGTCTATTGGGTAAGTGTGAGGTTTGGTGCACTGTAAAACGTTTAAGCCCCCAGTGACATTTGTCGCTGTCCGTACCAAGACGGAAGCCCTTTGGTCAACCTTCCTCTATGTATTTATTGTCCACTTTAGAGTAAAAATACAAAAATATTTCGCTATTGTGCCTTTTTGTTAAACTTTGTTCATTTTGTATGTGCCAGTCTGCAATTTCGTTGTCCAGCACTAGGCTGCTTCGTATCTTTCAGAATTGCATGTACACTATGTATATGTTGTAGATTGTCCATGTGATGTGTAATGTCCAGTTGTTATTTTCTCGTCACCTAGCTCTCGTTCCGTTTTAGTTTGACTGACTTAGGCGGCAGACTTTCGGGACGGGATGCCGTGTTTTCAGTGTTTTGTGTGTTTTTAATGTTTTCTGTGCTCGGCTGGTTGGGTTGAGTGCTGCCTTCCCTGTCTCACTTAATATAATCTTCTTAGATTCTGCATTCTGATTGGCCGATAAAAAGTAGCTTTGGCGCTACTTTTTATCGGCCAATCAGAATGCAGAATGTTATATTCTAAGTTAGTTAGAACATATTAAGTAAATTTTAATGACTAAAAAGGACTCGCATCGCTTCGCTCGCTCCGCCCTTTTTAATCATTAAAATTTACTTAATATGTTCTAACTATAACATAAATTTTCAAACATCAATATCCGGGTTATTCCACAGTACATTTAGGTCGATGCCCCAATGAGCACACTGAATTGTGTGTTCTCTGTAACATCTCTGTGTTATTCCAATGCACAAACTTATTTCCCAAATGCTTTTCGCTTACGCCCGGAATAAACATCCTGCTGTATTTAGTTCCTGATCAGCTATGACTGATTCAGAGCAAACGAAAATGTTTCCAATTGTCTGTAATTATTCCATTTTCTTGAGATCTTTATGAGACTGTCACAATAATTATATGTAATTAAGATTCAGCGGTATGATTGTATAGATAATACTTCATCATCATTTTGCTATTACTCGTATTTTCCATTTAATTATTCGTGTCGATGTTCCATAAACCATCACGTTCGACGCATGATGTGCTCTGATCCCTATTTCCTCAACCGTTACAATACTAAGCTTGTATATAACAGAGTGTTCGATATAAACAACTTATTAAACTCACCGAAGTATGATTACCGAGATGGACACCAATATGACAATGTAACAACTTAATCAAAATTGGGTTGGTTTTTCCTGCGACGGTCTGTAATACTGAAAATAAGTTAACATTGAATTATTGCTATCGTTACACCGGACTCTATACAGTAAGATAAGGCTTTTAATATGAAGATTAGTCAGACAAATTCAATATTCTGTATCATTGTATCGTACATTACCTGGCTGCATGCAATGTTCACGATCACCACCATCAATCACCCTAGTGAAATATAATAACAAATCAGACAGGGAAGTCATCATTCAACACAAACAACAGAGTACAAAATGAACAACAAGAACAGTGTACAGATTGAAAGCTCTGCATGAAAGTGGTCTCGGACAAAATGACGAATAATGAGATATGATGACTTTTGTAAGATGCCATCTGGTTAAAACAATATCCTTAATAAGCGGTTCGCATTATTATCATACGTATGTAAATGACATATTAAATCTGACTTAAATACACACTGTAAAAAAACACTAATATCTTTCCAAACACGACACTACACTGCTACTGGTACAATCTCTACCACTTCATTTATATTGTTTAAAATGATTGTTATTAGTTGTTATACATCTTAGGAAAACAACGAAATACGGAATCATTGAGTACACGTCTGTTAAATCTTGGCTTCAGGCTTATTTGCATTCAATAATTGGAAGAAATGACCATGTTATCAGCACAGCAGACAATTATTGCTTTTTTACTGATAAACACGCGAACTTCTCTTGTGCAAATGTCGTATATAAAGAGCTTTCCATCGATTTGACGTTATTAAATGGGACGTAATCATGTCTTTGGTCATACTTGTTATTCTCTTGTCTATATATCATTTGAATATTGGCTTCTCATATCCAAGTCTGTTTCATGTAGAAAACATTAGTTGACGTGTAGATTCATTCCTTGAGAAAATCAAATATCAAAAAGTTACTTCTGTATTTCTTCTGAAAATCTACGTGATTTGCTAAAAGAAAACCAATTTACATAAGACTTTTGAACATAACGTGCAAGCAAAATAATAACCTTTCTGTTGTCTTGCCTATTCGTTCAGCTGTCATTTACATTATTGATACAATCACGCATCCAATACCACATCAGAATGGTTCTTTTAGAAGTTTCTGTACAACAATTAACATAAAATTGTAAAATTTACCATATTATTTCACGCAGTTTTTTTTCATCATACATCAAAATGCGCGCACTGTCTCTTGAAGACGGAAATCTAGTTAAAAATTTCCTAAAACTTGTAGTAATTAAAACAAGTAAAAATTCTGTCGATGTTTTCAGCATATTATTTCTTGAACGCGACAGTCTTAGTAGCATTAAAAACTAAATTCAAAAATATTTGATAGATTAACATCCTTATTCCACAGTGTGTTATTGGCAGGATCAACGCGTTTGTTTGATGAGAAGTTTTTACAACGAATCCGTCTAAACGTTCTTGGAATAACAACAGTAATATCGGATAAAATGCACAGGAGGCCTAGTCCTCAAAACTTCTGGAACGTGATATAGATACTATGGTCTTAGGACAAATGCTATCTAGATTTCTAAGATATACTATGGGTGGAACGGTGTCGAGCGCTCTCGATTAGCAGAATCTCGGCCGGTGCACTGCAAATTTCAGAAACGCGTTTCGAACCAGTCCCTCTCAAGGAACCAAGGAGTCTATTCGGAAAGAGCTAGGACAGCGGGTATGGATCCCTTATATCACACAAAATTTCAGTTCCCTTCCTCGAAGCTAGAGGTTATTGGCCAATTATGCAGGGATAACACCGAATGACCACGCACTATGACTGTCTCGGTCGAACACAAGATTAAGTAATAGATATTGTACTAGTTATTCATCAAAAGTGTCTTCTTACAGGGGTTATTGTTCAGTTTGGGGAGGACAAACAACATAATTGTCATTATCAAAATCTATTCTGGCACAATTCAAGAACACAAGATGATTTGCAGTTTAGAAACTATAATTCTAATGTTCAAAGTAAGCTTGGCCTAATGATCCTAAGGGATTATCTAACTGACCATACATACAGTGCTGAGCATTTAAATGAGTAAACATCAAGAGTGCCCATGTGTTATGACACCATATAAAAGAATACACATCTATAGGTTTCCACATTGGTGACTGATGATACTGGCTTGATGCTCAAAGGTACAAATCTGTGCATATTATTTGTATTTTATTTTGTATTTAAAAATAGACAATCAATGAAAATATTTTCAAACAGGTTCATATAAAAAAGCTTCTAATAGATCGTAAACTGTTTTCAAGACTGTTTTGTGAATGTTAATAATGTATTTGGTTTATATTTGAAAAAACAACTGCTTGTATTATGATAAGATCCTTAACAAAATGACAGATTTTCTAGTTTAAACATACATTTTTCACATTATTGATATAATGTTGTATTAAAGTGACATCACCTATGCTCATGAAAAAATGGAAACAACGTTATAGCCACTAATTGGTTGATGTATATAATTCAGGTTTCTTGCAATTGATTGTCAATTTGCATAATATATGTTTCAAGCTTACAAATTGTTTGCAGTTCTGTTTCAATTGCTACTGATAATTAATACTGTAATATCATTGAATTTAGAGGATTTTTACTCCCTGTTCTGGTGATTATAAAAAATAAGCCATTGTTGTAATAATTGTTTGGGTGTAGATAATTTGTGAGGATTGAATTTTATGATATAGTTCAACCAATACTTAGATTAAAATTTAACTCCACAAACTTAACATTTTTTACAGTAATGCAGCATATTAATCCATGCTGTGTGTTTTTACAAGCTCCATGTTTAATGCTTTAGGCAATCAGTTGCTATGTCGTTTATTTAACTGTTACACAGATTTGTCATAGTTTTCGTCTAAATGACCATTATGGCAATTATTTTCTGAGTGAAACAGTTTTCTTATAGCTCACAAAAATGTGCGCTTACGAAAATAATATACACTGTATCAGTGGGCGTGTCGGAGTATAACTAATAATGAAGTCGAAAAGGACCTTAGCACTGCAATTTAGGTACAAAATTGCCCTGCAAAATAGATGACAATTCAGACCAAGGGAGATTATATCGTAACTTTCGAAACTATGTTTAGGGATTTTAATGTTATTTCGGAACATTGTGACGTCGTCCTAGGTCAAATAAATCAATCGAACTAAGAAATTACTTATACCAACTATGATATATATATATATAGCGTACCTATCTATGTCATTGGTGGAAAGAAACCAACTGACATGACACAGAACCTATTTAGGTGACGGTTTACTTTCTACATCGGGCAAACTGATATATAAATGTCAATATATTCGCAGGTGGTTGATAAATTGTTGTTTTTGTTAATCATTATTATATAAAGGCAATATCATCTAACAGAGATATAAATTACCAACGTTCTGCTATAGCAAGTGTATAATGAGGAACATACTTTTTGCTCTAAGCATACCATTCATTTTTTAATACGATTTCAACTGATCAATGCAACAAACAAAATGCATGCGTTAGCTATGTATCCTGCAAGCAGTATGACAACACAAAACCCAAATAAGCAGTTGAGAGAAACACACAGCTGGGATAATACTTGCTACTTGTCATCAACAGCCAGCAGTTAGATGTTACAATTTAGCACTATAGAACATGTGATCGTGGTAGAGTGAAGTATGTATGTTGACTATTCTGTGAGACATTCTCACAAATAAAGAGTTTTGCTGTTATAGATATTTCTATTCTATTGGAGTTCTGTGACATTTTCATAGTATAAATTTGTACTAATAGTCGCGGTGAAAATGCTCATATGTAGCAGCAGCTGATATTGCATTAATAAGCAGGATACTATCATCAAATAGATAAACACGTAAAAAAAATTCGCATTGTACCGGATTTGATTTTCATACGTTTTATTTGTCGTAGTATAGCTACGGGCAATTAATTCTCCGAGTTTCAAATGCATGTAATTATAAGTAATTTGCAGATAAATCCACGACAACCATTTCATGTGTTTAAAGACTTCCATTTCAATCCACGAAACGTTTATGTAAACTACTAATTTGACTGGCTGATATTTGCTTTGATTGTCTTACACGGACAAACCAAACTTCTACTCAGCTTTTTCCTCTTCTAGGAAACGAGATCACATACAGTATAAGATCTGAGTGTATGTTGCAATGAGACAACAAGGATAATGTGATCTTACACAAAAGTGCAATTAACGATGACCGAACACACGCAAGGTAAAAGACTAGCGTTCCCGCCAAGAAACGCATGCTACGAATGCTGTTGCAATCAACGTGACAATTACACTGTATTATAAATTAAGTTTCTTAAGGGCTCTGTTGTATTTCCGAACATTTAGTGTCACGGTGCACAACCACGTGGTCTATGACGTCACATTTAGGTATAGCGTCTAGAAAAAATTATCAACAAACCATCGATTCAACGAAGAAAAATCGTCGTAAGTCTTTTGTTACGCATTTTTGAGAAATATATTTTGTATGTTGCAAGTCCTTATATCAATGCGGACCCCCGACAACCAAGAATATGTCCCTGTCTGCTTTAGTTTGAATGGAATACTGGCGAAACTGATCAAAATTCTCCAAATAGCTCTTGGTGTAGCCACAAGCTGATTCAAGAACACCATAAAATGCCCGATTTTCCTTGCTGGAGTCTTCGGATGGCCTCATAGGTTGGTACGTTATGTCTCAGAACAGCTGCTGATTCATTATTTTGTACATTGGTGCCATTATTTTAAAGGTAAAACGGGGATTCTTTCTTCGTAAGTTAAGCTAATCAAACCAACTTTCTTAAACACTATGTGGTTATATCATAGATGTTCCAATGTATGGTATTTCTACGTCCGTTGTTGGTTATTTTTCTGTTTCTCACTAGCGGAATACACTCAACCACACTTCTAAAAGGTCACTTTTCAAACCCGAAATACTTTGAACCGTGTTCATAGTATTTGATGGCGATAATGCAAAAATTGATCGCATGACTGACCATGCATACGTTGGCACGTGATTTAGATTTTTAATTATTTAAAAGTGATAGGAATATTCAATTAAACGTTTGTGTACAAATATCATCAAACATTATGATCACAGTTAAAAATGTATTTGGGTTTGAAAAGTGACCTATTAGAAAAGTGGTTGAGTGTATGTGCTTTCCCGTCTTTTTCTTTATCGCCAGAATGAATTTCTTTGACCTAACCGACATGTCTTCTTGTCGGTACAATCACGTCAGAATCTATAATGTGTAATACCATTGTCTGCATATTTATTTTCCTTTCAATTCATTTGTTTACTCAATTTGCTCATCAAAAGCTGAATTACTTGTGACTTTTGACGTTTTACTATCGATAATGGAAGACTCACTAACTAAATCTAATATCGAAATGTCTTCAAGCAGACACCGAAAGTAGATTAATGTAACGTCACATGAAAAATCATTTTCATGATTGTAAAATCTCGTCTCGAACGAGACTTAGTGTATAAAAGAATGATTTTTCATAGATATACATAACTAGAAATTGTGGTATCCTTGACCACAAACCGCCATAAATAAAATAGACGGGAAAGCACATATTCCGCTAGACGAAGTGAGAGATAGAACAAAAAACCAACAACGTAGGTGGAAATACCATACATTGGAACATCTGTTATATAGCCACTTGGTGTTTAAGAAAGTTGGTTTGAATATCTAGCTTAACTAACGAAGAAAATCCGTTTTTTAAATGAAAAAGCCGCAAAAGTATTATTTTATTGTAAGTCCAAGACGAGTATTTCCCCTTTGCACAGGTTATTGTTGAACGCTTTTATAGTACAAAAAGTGTTGACAAACTGTACTTTATATTGTGTATATGTTACGAAAAGAAGAATAATCTTCTTCTACATCCTTATTCTGGTCGTCCCTAATTGCTTAAGTTTGTTTTACAAATAACAATTTGCAGCCATAATGCGTATTGCAAACATAAGAGTTCTACTATTTGTCTCATCTTAATTTCTGAGAAGTGCCAAATTCATTGGTTGTTTACTTCGTTGATACCGAAAATCTCTGAGAAATTAAGTGACGTTATATTTCATTTAAGTATTGCGTAAATGTCGCAAAACATCACCAAATTCCATTCCTTTGTTACAAGTAGAGAAAAGCTATATACGAGGGCAATTCGTTTGTGTACTTATCGAAAAGGTATAACTGGTAGTTTGTAGAAGAATGTTTACGCAATGCATGTGTTGCTGTTAATTCCTTATATAAGTATGAATATTTTCCATTTGTTTCAGTTTGTGGAAAAATCAACATTATCAGACCTGTCGTATTCTTCATTAGTCGAGCACATACTCCTTCGACTAGTGATATCCAGTTTACTTAAGATAGTAACGAAATCGGTAACTTGAGTAGATAGTATAACCCTCTAACACGATTGAAACCTTAAAATCATGCCGCTAAATGATATCATATATTAATTAATGAAAACAGTAGATACCCGGTGAAATACTGGTGAATATTGCGTGTTCGATACAGTCGTGGCAAATCTATGTTATGATGTTCTTACGATAAGTATTGGACTACTGAGAAGTAATCGGAAACTCATCGAGGACCACACTAAATGTTCAGAAATACAACAGAGCTTGATAAGCCGATTTTATAATGAAGTGTTATTGCCACATGATTGCAACAGCGTGAGAGCATTCGTACCATTTTTTTTGCGGGAACGCTAGTCTTTTACCTGGCGTTTGTTTGGTCATCACTAATTGCACTTTTGTGTAGGAGTAAATTTTCCTTTGGTTGTCTCATTGCAACAGACACTCAGATGTTATACTGTATGTGATATCGTTTCCTAGGGGAGGAAAAGGCTGAGTAGAAGTTTAGTTGAAACTGTCAGCCAGGGAAATTAGTATAATTTGCTATCAATATCAAGAAGGTATTAGTGCGGTAGAATATTGATTCACATATGGAAGTCACTAACGTCATTGTAAACAGCTAGCTATTTGTACAAACTGTTTTTTTAGTGCCTTGTGTGTATGTTATTTCTGTTTGATGCTGTCTTCCCTGTCCGATTATCATCGTAGTTTTTTTTTAAATAACATGTGGGGAAATTACGTCCTCTTTGTAATTCTCTACATCACCACAGTATTGTCAAGATTGATAAATTGTTAGAAATTGACAACTTAGTTATTGAATTTAACAAAAGAATAGCTCTACAATTACTAAACGGTTAAATGACAACATGTCGTGAGTTGTCATATCAATTTTTTGTGGTTTTTATGGAAGTCTTTGAACATATCAAATGGTTGTCTTATGTCGAGTGACAATTTTATTCTACGCCATATTCATTAAAACAGTAGATTTATCTGCAAATTACTTTTTCGAGTATCTGAGAATCAAATGAACGTAGCTATAATACAACAAATAAAACTTATGAACCATCGAATTCGGTATAATGAATACTAAAATCATCACTGTCGTGACCAGGGCCCCGCTGCAGCATGTCAGAAAAGAGGAGAGGGGTGTAGAAGTATAGTGGGGTTGCATAATTATCAGTGATCTTAGTTGCAATTTTCTGTACTAAGGCACAATAATAATGTCATATGTTACAATTGCATGCATTTTTAAGTCTGAAGTAAAGTAAAGCACTTCTTTCTAAAATAACATCAAATTTGTTTGAAAAGCACAGATTTAATTTCCAACATTAGCCATGATCACATGGACATCCCCGCCGTATATGTTTGCCACTAATTGGTGTTAAATAGAAACAGGACTAGATAGAAACAGAAGGAAAGAGATGTTAGGGAAAATAAATAAAGGGAGTTAATTAACGAATTGGAACCAGGCAGAGTTCAATAGAAGGGAAAATGTTAGGAAATAACATCAAGGGAAATATCATAACTTGTTTGGTTAAGGCATCGGGATTGTAATACAGATATCTTCAAATGTTGTTGCTTTATCATTTTTATTACTACACATACTAAGCAAGAATAATGTGAAATATAATAAGAATTCTATACACAGGTTTTGAAAACAAGAAGTTTTGGTTGATCAACCCCATAACCCCATTTAAAGACCTATTATGGTTTTAAAGTTATGAAGAAAAATGACAAAAAATAGAATTTTACAAAGGGTCATAATCATTCCAATACTAGCGGTAGAGTTATGTAACTTGTCATAAAATAGCATACTGTGGTTGTTGTACTAATGGTATGCCTTTTTCTAAGTGACCATGCATCAATCGCAACTTCTTGCGCTGATCAGTCACGAAACTGTCCGAAATATTCCGCAAAATGATCGGTATAGCTAAATTCTAACAAGAAACTCTGTTCGCCCAAAAATATCATGTTTAAACTGCGGATCTCTGCGGACCTATCTGCGGGTCTATATATAGGTCTGTTAAATTACATTCAATGTTGTTTTAACATTTGTTAATCATTTGTTTAATCATCGAAATAGGTTATTTAAATGATTAAGGAATTTGTTTATATGTAAATAATCAATATACAGGGCTCTGCAATAGTCAGGGACAACTCTAAATCGAGTTTGGACAACTAATATGCACAATTCTGTCCCGTCAACTCTTAATTTTAATTGACAGCAAAATCGGACGTCTGACCAAAGGGTTCGTAAAACCATCTACATCCGAAATTTGACTCTGTATACCAAAATTTATCACCCTAAGCGTATATTTGCCTTCCGGACATCGAAATAAACTGTATGCACGAGTCAGTTAACCCCTGTCAATTGGCGAGTAATCAAACGTCACAGTAGGTCCAATGCGTGTAAAAGTGTAAAAGCAAAGTGCAGACTTTGGCTAACTTCCGCCTGTCTAATTTGATTGCGCCGTACTCGGTACTGAAACATGCAACCACGCACGTGAACTGTATTGGCTAGTAATTTTTAAATTACGTTAATAGGCACGGAATAGAAACGCAATGAATACCTTGTATTTACTTGAAACTTAATATTCCGAGAACATGTCTTGAGATATTTACATGAAACTTTATATTTTGAGAACACGTCTGATCTATATTCCGTATAATTATATGGTTCATTTTTAATAAAATATGTCACAGCAAACCAACAAACTAAGTTTGCAACTTCGTAATGCAGACGATCTATATTAAGCACGCGAAAAACTCGGCACAGTTCTAAGATCTCGAGCTCACAACCTCAAAAGCGGGACACGGTGACTCGAAACTAGCGCGACGACTTTGATGTGCCAGATGCGGCGTTAAGTATTCAATATATGCGTGTATTAAATTCAAGTATTAAAATTGATACAATATGATTTATGCAGCGGACTTTTCAGGCGTTGCAGATAAAATTTTGCTTAGCTATTTTAAACAAATCATATGCTTCATCCTAGTATGCAACTTCAAAAAGTATACAATTTTCCGCCGTACAAACATTCAACTTGTTAGGTTATGTTTAAAGTATGAATACCTTTAACGGCGTATTAATAAAAAACATGAAATATGTTTTCGGTCAGATGGACAGACAGACAAGGTTATTACTTTAGGGCGCAACAAAAAAATGCGGGGCTCTAATAATTTTCTCAGTTCGTATCTTTTTGAAGATAGAACTTTCATAAAAATCATAATTTATTCTGCGTATTAATAAAATAGCACCGGCATTTTGACCATAACGATTGGCATAAACCTATATGATACAAATGGCACAGAATGCCATTGTGAATGGTACTATCTATTTTAGCAAAATTCTTAAATACGATACCGAATAGTCACAATATTTTATTCCACCACAATCATGTACATTTCCATAGTGTTGGCTATCGGATTAGCTTGTCTAACATTTATAGATGTTTTATTTTATTTATTTCTTGTGCATTCTTGTGGTTATCCTTGTGATGTGTACTTGTAAGATATGCTTTATGTTCTTTATGTTGATTTCATCCTCTGCTGTTTCGGCTACCTCCTCTGTTTGATTGGTTATTATCTTTTTACTACTTGATCTTAACTGACGATTACAATGTGCGAAATATTTAAACAAACTCTTTTGAGGACTGGGTCTCCTGTGTATTTTATCCGATATTACTGTTGTTATTCATACCACGAACGTTTAGACAGATTCGTTGTGAAAAGAAGTAAAAACTGGATGCGTTTAATGAAACTTCTCATCCAACAAACGCATTGATCCTGCTAATAACACACTGTGGAATTAGGGTATTAATCTATCAAATAGTGTTGCGCTTTATTCTTTAATGTTCCCAACGCTGTCGCTTCCAACAAAAATGTATGTTGAAAACCTCGACAGAATTTTCACTTTTTTTAATTATTCAAAGTTTTAGGAATTCTTGGCAAGATTTTCGTCTACAAGAGACAATATGTTGAATTTTACAATTTATGTGAAGTGATTTACGGAACTTGTTAAAGAACCGTTTTGATGTGGTATTGGATGTGTGATTGTGCGAATATTGTAAATGACAGCTAACAGAACGAGCGAGACAACAGAAAGTTTTTTATTTTGCTTGCAATTTGTGTCCAAAAGCCTTATGTAAAATTCTGTTTTGTTCAATCAGCAGATCAGGCGGATTTACAGAAGACATACACGGCGGAAGTTACTTTTTGATATTGGATGAATGGCATGAATCTACACGTCAACTAATGTTTTCTTCATAAAACAGACTCGGATATGACAAGCCAATATTCAAATAATATATAGACAAGATAATAACAAGAATGAACAAAGACATGCTTTTGTCCTATTTGATATCGTCAAACTGATTGAAAGCTTTTTTTATATGCGACATGTAAAGGAGAAGTTCGCGTGTGTATCAGTAAAATAAGCAAATTGTCTGCTGTGCTGATAACAAGGTCATTTCTTTCAATTATTGAATGCAAAATAAGTATGCATACGAGATGTAACATACGACTACTCCATGATTCAGAAGTCCGTTGTTTTTCGTAAGATGTGTAATAACAATCATTTCAAACAATACACAATGGAGTGGAAGAGATTGTACCAGTAGCAGTGTAGTGTCGTGTTTGGAAGGATATTAGTGTGTTCCTTTACTGTGTGTACTTAAGTCAGATTAAAGATGTCATTTACATACTTTTGATAGTAACACGAACCGCTTATTGGGGTTATTGTTTCAATCAGATGGCATCTTACAAAAGTCATCATATCTCATTATTCGTCATTTTGTCTGAGACCACTTTCATGCAGATCTTTCATTTAGTTCTTCTCCTGCCTTACGTACTATGTTGTTTGTATTAAATGCAGCCTCCCCTGTCCGCGTTCGTACTATGTTGTTTGTGTTGAATGCTGCCTCCCCTGTCCGCGTTCGTACTATGTTGTTTGTATTGAATGCTGCCTTCCCTGTCCGCGTTCGTACTATTTTGTTTGTGTTGAATGCTGCCTCCCCTGTCCGCGTTCGTACTATGTTGTTTGTGTTGAATGCTGCCTACCCTGTCCACGTTCGTACTATGTTGTTTGTGTTGAATGCTGCCTACCCTGTCCACGTTCGTACTATGTTGTTTGTGTTGAATGCTGCCTCCCCTGTCCGCGTTCGTACTATGTTGTTTGTGTTGAATGCTGCCTCCCCTGTCCGCGTTCGTACTATGTTGTTTGTGTTGAATGCTGCCTCCCCTGTCCGCGTTCGTACTATGTTGTTTGTATTGAATGCTGCCTTCCCTGTCTAATTTTGATATTATATTTATCTAGGGTGACTGATGGTGGTGATCGAGAACATTGCAAGCAGCGAGGTAATGTACGATATAATGATGCAGAATATTTAATTTGTCTGACTAATCTTCATATTAAAAGCCTTACCTTACTGTATAGAGCCCGGTGTAACATTAGCAATAATTCAATATTAACTGGTTTTCTGTATTGCATCTGGAATAACAACCCAATTCTGAAAGGAATTTAGTTGCTTCACTGTCAGATTGGTGTCCATCTAGGTAAACATACTTGGGTGAGTTTATTAAGGGGTTAATATTGAACATTCTGTTGAATACAAGCTTAGAAGTATAACGGTTTATGAAATAGGGATCATTAAACATGCGTCGAACATGATAGTTAATGGAACATCGACACGAACAATTTAATTGAAAATTCGTGTAATAGCAAAATAATGATGAAGTAATTTCTATACAAACATATCGCCGAATCTTAACCTTGAACCGTGGTATAACCGGGATATTACAGATACAGATACAAATAACGGATAATTATTTAGAGAATGATGAATATTGAATTTAAATAATGAAATAAAATCTTCACTGTAACGTTAGTTGCACCAAAATATAATATAATAATGGTACCAAAGTTGCCTTCCCTGCTAAACTCTTGAGTTAGGTGTTAGGTAACAGTGTTTATATGTACTGTATATATTGTTGGTACACTCATCTGCATAAAGTTTAATTCAATTATTCAAACTCCGTGATCCTAATTGGATTGTAATTATTAATGATCGATAAGATATGTTGATTAAAATATAATAATTTTACTTTAAATGAAGCATAAACACTTAAATTAAATGTGTCACAAATCAAAACGATATAGGCACGAAAAGTTTTCTTTACCCAAAAGACCGTCTAACCCATTTCCTTTTTTCACTACCAAACACGCGACAGTTTCCAGTCTTGAATGTCAATGTAACACCACAGTTACATCGAAGTCAGATAGCAACGACGGCAGCGTCTAACTACCAACACAGAGACATACTCCAAAAGTACCATTCGTATCCCTAAAGAATGATGTTTCAAGAAGGCCCATATACTGCCTCTCATCACAATGAATGACACACTGCATCGCTTCTTTAATCAGCACATTGCAAATATTTTAATGATGTATTTTTAAAGATAGTTTGCGGAGTAGAGATAACTGGAGTAACACAATGCAAGCACACATAATGTGTAGCACTGTTCTCGTTGCGATACGATGTTGCAACCAAATTACTGTTGGTAAATATAGAGAATATTTTATCGCGATGAGCAACCAAGTTATTTTGTGTTAACTTGTGAGACATACGCGCAGACAACATTTTATATGATGTCAGCAACTTTTGAAACATGTTACAGCATCGGTCGATGTTTAAGTATTAAGTTTTGTATTCCGTGACAAGTAATAAATCACGTAATCGTCTCATTTCATATCTTATTCTACATATTTTATAGGTATTGAAACTTATATTGTCGAACGCTGACAGAACCGCTAAATAAGTACATGTACCAGTACATGTAGTAATACATAGAGGATATTTGTTGATTTTGGTGTAAGATCGAATTTTATTTCACCGAGTAATCACAGAAAATCAATATTTTCACGAGTGGTGTAGCCACGAGTGAAAATGTAATTTTCTGTGATCACGAGTGAAATAAAATTGATCTTACACCAAAAATCAACAAATTTTCTGTTTATTATATGCCTCAATTCCTCTTAAATATGTGCCGTAATTGGCTTAATTGGAAAAATCACGTCGAAATTAGAACGTCACGACGTGATAATTATGACGTCATGATGACGTAACGCATATTTTAAAGCCCCGCGCCGTTGACGTTACGTTTCTTTTTCTGCATGATACTGGAACCAGCTTCTAAAACAGTGAAATTAACAAAGTGGTAATTTCACAGTTATTTTCACTGTTTATTTCACTGAAAAATCTCCATAATCCATTGAAAGCAAATAATAAAAACGTCTTGTGTAACTGCTGGCTATACAATTATGGATTGATGGGCTTAAAGGCAGATCTAACACAATTTTCTAGTAGTTCATGTTGAAATGAGAAACATTGAGATGAGAGAGGGGAAGAGGTACTCAGCAGAAACCGCAGGCAACGAAATACTATGATGTTGACAAAATAAGGAATATTGGTCAGGAATATGGGTAGGTACTAGGTAGGTCACGTACAATTGACTTGTAACGTGGAATGACACACATACTTGATTTAACAAAACTTGTCTCAATGTATGAAAGTAAATATATAGCAGACATCTAAAGTAGATTAAAGTGACGTCACATAGAGAATTAATTTTTTTATTGTAGAATCTCGCCACCCAAAATACGTGATGTATAAAATAATGGATTTCCAAGATATACGTAACTACATGTAGTTATGGTGGTAACCTTGACAACAAAAAGCCATTACATGTCTGCAGATTTTGCATCATTGAAATGAATTAAGTTCAGAGAAAGCTATGTTCATAACTGCGGAAATATCACAAGCAGTGCCTCGTGTTTCCATATCACATTCATGAGATCCTAAAACCACTAATGTCATTTCTTATTAAATCAGAAACACATATCACATTACAGTTATACAGTACAGTATGTACTCAATGATCAAACATTCACTCTACGGTATCTTACTTTTCTAATTAAAACATTAATGGCGATGACATTACATCCAAGACAGTACATCTTGTATTTTAGCCCTGGTGCTTTTTGTATCGCAGGTGAATTATGCTTATAACGTTTAGGACTTTTTGGAAATCTGAAGTTAGCACTAGTAGTTGTTTAGTTTTCTTTTTCTGGTCAATTTTGTGGGTGGGGGGGGACATTGTGTCGTATGCTTGAGGTGTGTCGGGTTTTTCTTTTCGTGAGTTTTCTTGCTCAGTTGTTTCCGTTGAGTGATGCCTCCCTTGTCCGAGTTTTCATTATATTTATAATGTTATTGAAATCTAATACGACCTTTGGATATTGGTCTTGTTCAAATGTTTACAAATGTAGTATTTGGATTGTTGAAGCAACATAATATGGTAGGATGTAGCGGGTATCTACGTCGCCACATCATTTAATTACAACTTTTCCCGTATGATAATATGAGTAACGAAAAAATGTTATTCTAACACTATCTGTTTTAAGCTCCATGTAAACAAAAAGAGCAGTTGTGTGATCAAAAACGGTATATCACGGTAGAATTTCGGCTGTTTAAAATATCTCCCGCGAATAATTGGCGATTTTTATCA
Source organism: Spisula solida (assembly GCA_947247005.1). Lineage (NCBI taxonomy): Eukaryota > Metazoa > Mollusca > Bivalvia > Venerida > Mactridae > Spisula > Spisula solida. Next base: position 23,486,202 of record OX365948.1, read on the forward strand.
ATGAAATTTACATCTTGTTTTTTCATGACGTCATGAATGGTGACGTCGCCGTAGAGCGCGACGTTTTGCGTAATTTTCTTTACGTAGCGTTTCAGTTTATTTATTCGATTAAATTTATATGCTAGTATGTTATTGCATAATTATATCGATTCATATGCATACAAACGTGAAATACGTTATTGGAAGTTTGCGTTAAATAAGCATCAGTTTGGCGACAAAATAAGATAATAGAATCAAGGAGCGGACGTTACGATGCTTTGAACAGCTGAAGTTGTCGTTCATATTATAGATATTATTCCTACGCATATGAACTCTAAACCGTGATCTATTCACCGGTATATCACGCAAAACTGTGATCTATTTAATTAAAATCTTCAGACATCACAATAATAACTTATCAACTAAAACAACATACAATATCTTGGTACCATAACATCACATGTCCATCATTCATAAGTAGTAATTTATGTGATAGATTTATCTTGACAGGGCAACGGAGATAAAATATCTTTATGGAAAAGAATAATAGAATCCTCCTAATGGTAATAATCTTCAGTGTTTTCTATCCCACCAGGTTTTAATATACCAGATACAGACAATGTTTAGGAGATAAATGTTGTGTTTTACAACAGAACCGATACTGATAAATTAACATACTTTATCAGGCTGTTGGTAGAGCAGCCTTATTTTGGTGTCGATCCTCGGATTGGACCATATTGTTCTTTATTGACATTTTGGATATCTCGAATACTTAAACATCATTGAATAAATCCCCCTTTAACGTTCGTTCATGCTCCTATGTTTTTGTTTTAATTTTATCTGTGAACCACTTGGTGTGACATTCAAACATGCTTTAGTTGGTGAGTCGTTAATCATTATAGAATGTGAAACATTCTACAGATCTTAATATATTAGTATTTGTAGTTGTACTCGCATTGGTCATTGTCTGTGCCTTTTGATATTTGTAACGTTGGGCACTGAGCCGTGTAGTTGTGGTATGTGATGTTTTCAGTGCTCGGATGTTTAGGTTGAGTGCTGCCTTTCCTGTCCTATTATCTATTATCTTCTCGACTGATATCATTATTGATAAATATTTGAGTAAACAAATGAATGGACAGAAAAATAAACATGCAGACGTTAATATAACACATTATAATTTAGATTCTGACAAAATTAGGTCAACAAGAAGATAAGTCGTGCTTTCAATCGGTCGATTTGATCAGTTAGGTCAAAGAATTTCAGTCTTGTGCCAATAAAAAAGATACGAAAGCACCTATTTCTATTGATTGCGCTTCTGAGTAATAGAACAAATAAGTCCTATAACAAATAATACCACAGTCCACTACTATATACAGTGTTAACCTTTTTATAACCTGCTAAGTGATTAACTATGTTGTTGATATGCATGTAGAAAAAAGAATGTGAATAGTAAAACCAATACATCTGTACATACTTATAATAATAACTGAAAACTGAAAAAGCGGAGATTTATACTTTCAAATCGTTTGCCACAAACGAAGCGTACGACGAAGGATTATAGCGACAATTCCATGATTGTTTAACGTGATTGTAGGTAACCTTCGTTGAAGGGCTGCTTTGAAATAAGGAGTTTTTAATATGCAAACCAATCATACGTACCGGACATTTCCTCGGGACAGCAGTTCCAAGAATTTCGTTATCGAAGGACAAGGTTCACAAAAGACTAAACTTGGCCCTGTATTTTTTATATGAAAAAAACAGGGCCCAATTTAGCCATTTGTGAACCTTGTCCTTTCGTAATGCTGGTGACGAAAGTAAGATTGGGTTCAGTGACCTGTTTAGAGTTTCTGATTGGTTTTCTATATCAGTTAGCAAACGTGCAGGTTAAATCAATCATGGAAACAATTATAACCTAGATGACGACATTACAGGGAACATTATCTAGTTTTAGATATACCGGTTGAGATAAACATGTTACCGATATAATATTCATTTAAAAGTGTTTGTAACATTATCTTGTGACCGAATGAGTTACATGTTAGATATACCTAAGATAAAAGAAATTAAAGTCTTTCATATGTGCTGTTGTATGATATTGATGTGCCGAGTTAAACTGATTCCGTGAATACGTGTACATTGTTGTAATTATATAACCACGATCGGTGCTGGTATGTTTAAGCCTAGGTCCCACTGAGCATTGTTTGCCTCGGCGATGTACTCCCGATACGTGGAACAGTAATAGAAAAATTGTCTCGCAAAATACATTACGCAATACATATTATACAGGGTAAGTCAAATTTCATAGCAACACAGGTGTAACAGTATTTTGAAAAAAAGCGTGTCAACATACGGGTCATTGTATTGAAATAATTAAATAGCAACATATGTTGTATAGTATTAAAATACATGGCAACAGTGAATTATTAGCAGTAGATACAACTAATTTCAAATATTAAAAAAAAACTAATTAGCACAGTACAGTATACTTTATAACAAATTGTGACTGTTTTACAATATTTAAAAAACATATGTGTATTATACGTTCACCATGTTTATAATAATGAATAACTCATCAACTTACAGCATAGGAGACAAAGATGGCGACTTTTGTCAAAACATTCATATTATCATTATTGAGAAGTTGTTGATATTTGATTACCTTTTGGAGTGTATGGTAGAATCTATCTATGAATAATGTGCGTTTGGTCTACCATTAAGGGGCCTGCAAGACAGGTGAGCGACCTTGTTTTTTAATATTTTTTGTAATTTTCCAAGACATTGCTTTGAAATTTAGGACCATTCATAAGGAATAATATTTTCAAGTCATGAGAAATTCTAGGTAAAGGGTTCATTTTCCAAAAGGTACGGTGTCTGAATGATGACTAACGTAATTGCATTATGTTTAAAATTTGGACTGCTCAATAGCGCGCTACAGGCGTTGTCTCAGCAATGATTACTAACGCATAATTATGTTTACTCTGCAATATTAATTTGCCATATTCAAATTCATAAGATGTCGTTCTACATATGGTATGCATTTTAAACCGTAGCCAATCTTTTACTAAGTTTTTATGAGTTTTCCTAGAAATTTACAGATAACCCTCGTACAAGGAATCTGAATACAAAATTTGATCTTAATCCATCCATTTGCTTCGTGTACAAAAGCCTTTCAAAAACCGGAACTTTCTTTACGCCCTTTACGTACGTAATTGATTACAATTCTAGACGAGGTATGCTTCACATAACAGCTATTGTTATCTCTTACAAATCTATCTTACCATCTTAATATAATCAGTCCGCAGAATAATTATTATTTTCTCCAATGCTGACTTAGCGTGTCCACCCACACTATGTCCAGTTACATTATTCATGTGGAAATGATCTACCAGACTACTTAATCTTTCAAACACAATGGTCCTCGTACATCCTCGTGTCATGTGTGCTTGTGTTTGACCGGGAAAACCAAGCAACTGATGAATCATAACCATAACAATGTACCCTTGATAGATTTAAATGAAAAATTGTTTGATCCCCTTGAAGTATTCACCTCCAACAGATATGCGAAGTTTCGGTTGGAAAATCGATTTATAAAATACGCAATTACTGTCATATACTGGACAAGAACAATACCGAGATCTTAACGTACTTGATATTTTTCCGGACAATGTATTTTTAGAATCTTGGAAACAGATAAAAGGTCAAAAGGGACAATGTGTGGCAAATAAAGGGGGTCGAGAAGCTCAAAAGGGGTTTCGCTTCTCAGACAATGGCGTTTAATGGCCGCTTCGTTATAAAGCACATTGCTCGGCAAAAGCATAACATCCTTTAAACCCGTAGCTAGTCTGCGATCATCAAATTTTTCTTCAATTTGTGAAGGCGTTTCCTTTGTTTCACTTTGGCATGTATCCTTTATTTATTTTATATATCGAGTTGAATGGTAGGAATTTAATTTATAAAGAAGAAGGCGTACATTTCCCCTGGCGCCCATGATGCGTTTTGCAATGCAAACTTCTCTTATGCCTTTGCTAGCCCATATTTTGTTATGAATCTGTCGCATCGGTTTCAAAATGAACCCACGCCTCGTTGATGGTCCTTCCACTTGCAAAATATCGATTGTTGTTGTATTTAGAAAATAGTTTCAATTACATTTTTGGACAGTTTACAAGGGCATGTGTATTGGCGTCTAAATTAAATTACTTCACTTTTGAATTTTTTTAAACGATCAAGTAGTTGCTGAATAAGATATTGCATTACCCCATTTAACCATACAAGTTAAATTAAATGTAATATTCCTCCTGTTTTAGAAATACAACAATTTTAAATAGGATCGTATTTGGTCAGATGAAAGTGATATTTTCCAAGTCATTTCAGCATTAGTATACACGAGTAGACAGTGTTAAGCGACCCATTGTTACAGTTATTTTAAGACTCGCTCATGGAAAACTATACAAAAGGAAAAACAAACTGACTTCATGTTTCGATAATCTATTAATAAATTTCAATAAGTAAGATCTGCTGAGGTACCATGCGGCTGCAGTCAGATCGCACAAAGAACAATAAAATTAAGATCTACCGAGATACCCTAAATGGCTAAAGTTAGATCTTTAAGCTATTAAAGTCATGATTTTTCTATAGTAATAATATACCATATGTATGATCATATCACAAGCACTATCGCGTTCATCTAAGAAAGCACTGAAGAGTCATTTTAGTTTTTGGAAGTATTTGGCCGCTACGAAAGACTAACCGCCATGCATGCGTCTTGGCATGACTCGTGGTTCTGACAGAAACCCCAGCCTCAGAGCTATCAAAATGTAAATGTTCAATAGATTAAGTAAGTTAAAGCATTCCCCCGCTTTACTGCTTGAATTGTACAGACCAGGCAATACTGTGTAGTGCTGGCATGTTATTACCCGCACTACCGTGCAACTTATTACCAGCACTACCTTGCAGCGCCGCCATGTTAGCAGCTATGACCCGCATCACCGTGCATCACTGCCGTGCTAAAACAAGGATGTATTAGCCGAAGAAGAAGGGTAGCTCCAGAACGCCTAACATAATGTTATACGAGCGATTCAAGACCCTTTAGTTTTTTGACGTGCGATAAATACAGGGGATGCCTTAACTTACACGTACGACAAAATAGACCTATATAGTACTGATTTAATCAACAGTCGATATTACGAGTAATACTTGAACTGTATGATACTACTGTGTTCTAGTTTTAAAGCTCTGAAGCTAGAATTTCCGCCACAAAATTTTTACCTGAAAAAATTTCCCCCAAATTCGAGCAATACATATTTGACTTACAAGTCGACCAAGCTCAACTGTTACCCTAGGCCAATACCTCAAATTTGGCCGCATGACCTGCGCATGTAGGCAAAAGTGTATGAGTCAATACCCGTGTAGATCTACAATACTTATATAATTTGCCTACAATTAAACACTATGTCATCTAGAACTAAAATATGCTAAATGGGCATATACTGAATACCTAATGACATATTGGTAATACCCGCCAAGTGCCACATAACAACACTAAAGAAAATATAGCTAACTCTATTTATCTCGTTCAAAACCAAAGTGAGAACACTGAACACCACCAACGTACTTGTACCAAATTGAAATACAGTAGCTCGGGGGCATTTCGGGTTCCATAATGCTAAAGGATAGTCTACAATTTAGCCGAACCGCTAACAAATTAACTATGCCATAAACACAAATCTACCATACACTAAAGCTGGAAAATTTCAATATTCATAACAGGCTGACTGTACTTTCATATTTAAAAGCGTGTGTATTATAATGACCCTACATACCAACTATAGCACAATATAAATCAGGCCATGGCCTTTTTCTAGTTTAATATATATATATATTAATAAGGGTCGTACAGAGCATACAAGTATACACTGCAAGCAAGACGATAACAAAACAAGATTTACAGTAGAGACGAAAAAGGCTCTATGAACTTGCGGTGTGTACATCGATAATATAATGCTTACAGTGCTTTGATTCAGAATTTATTAGTGGGTCTATTTGCAAATTGAAGTGGCCGATATGCACACACGCACTGCTTACAGTGCTTTGATTCCGAATGTCGAGCAAACAGCCATAGCATACAAGCGCTTTGATTCAAGATGTCGAGCAAACAAACATTGCTTACAGTGCTGTGATACAGAATGTCGACCCAAACAATCATTGCTTACAGTGATTGGATTTAGAATGTCGAGCAAGCAGACATTGATTACAAGTTACATTGATTTAAATCAGAATGTCAAGCAAAAAGCCACTGCTTACAGTGCTTTGATTCAGAATATCGAGCAAACAGCCATTGCTTACCGGGTTTTGATTCAGAATATCGAGCAAACATACACTGCTAACAGTGCTTTGATTCAGCATGTCGAGCAAACATTCAACGCATACAGTGCTTTGATTCAGAATGTCGAGTAAACAGCCACTGCTTACAGTGCTTTGATTCAGAATAACAAGGGTCTAGTTGCTCTATAGCCTGCATTAAGTTTGGACAATATGCATTGAACCAAAATAGCATTTCAGTATGCAACTTGATGACTGGTCGTGTGCTTTACTCAGAACCCGGTGCCGGAAACGGTCTGCACAACCAACCGAGTCGACATCTGCATGCGACGTATTTATACCACACGTAGGCGATTACCTACTGCCATACACACACGACGTTTATATACTATAACTATTGAAATCAATCAATAGAGCTTGAAATAAAACATGAGTACCCGATTTTGTAGTCTGCTTAAAACAAATCTCTAGCGCCTCTCAACTTTTGTCAACATCATCATAATCGCCACGAAATAGCCCTCTACATCTCGCCAGTATGATCATCAACCCTTCGTGTGGCGTTTTATACCAATCATATGAACTTCGGAAGCAGGATTTCCACGATTTAATCAGATACACTTGGCTTTCATTTTAGTAAACTTTGCCCTTGGAGATACATACAGGAAAGTGACGTCATCGATTGCAATAAAGTTCTGTATTGACCGGATCAGACGGACTCAAAACGTTCAGTTAGAAATGAGTTCAGAAGGGACCTATTACTATTGCACAGATCTCGCTAAAATAAATGTGGTTATTTTTTAGCAATAACCATGATTAGACTGAATTTAAAATGTGAGGTATCAATTAAAAGGTAATACAGGCATCTTTGCTGTACCGATCAGTATTGTATACAAATCATTTGAACAAGGAAGATATAGCCCCACCTGCATTCCAATTTGAACAGCCCTCGTATGTATGAGCGTATATGCAGTTGACTTTATAAAGCAATGTCCTTTCATTTAGATTGGTGTATAAAATGTAATATACGTAGATGCCATATTTTACAAAGGCAAATGCTTTCACAAATTGAAGAATTACTTTAACAAACGCAGACCAATCACAGGTTTATATGGTGTCAACCTATTGCATGACAATGTGTCTTTACACTAAACGACCATTAAATGCGACTTTCTGAGAAGTAAATATATTGTTTAGCTTTCATCATCGGTATTCGCCCGACCTTGTCCCATGTGACTTTCATCTTTTTCCAAGATTCTAAAACTACAGTGTCGGAAGATCGTTGGCACATTTTAAATGTGCTTAGATGCATTTATATTGGCGAGTTTTTTTCTCTGAAATTGTTATTCGTTATTTCCACACGAAACCAGACGATATACTATGAAAACATAGGAATAATGTCAACTTCTTTGAGACGAGGGTTTATAAAAATAATGCTTCATTAAAGTGATTTTGCATTGACCTTGTAACTTGGCTATGGACAGTCGTACAGGCTAAATAGTTTACATAATAATATTATTTTCCTAATAATTGTTTATTATTATGTTTATGCTTAGTGAAATAATGAGAACTTTCATTACGTATTTAAATTGTGACAGTTAATTCCTTCCTCGTCTCAGGTACATCGTAGATCTATGATATGATGCGGTAGGAAGAAATTTTCTCTAAAGACATTTACATTGGTTATATTGATCAGTAATATAAATGAACTCATCGAGTATGAGGTCAACATGTCATAGTTTGTCTAATTGACTGTGGAAATATCTAGAGTTAGGGTTAATGAAAGAGGTTATTTGGTTGCTATGATCGCACAATATACCTTTCAGTTAGATACGATTCATATCTGGAAACAACGTTTATGTATAATTTTAGGGATTAAATGTAGAAACTAAATCTGAAACTGGCGTCCAATCGCAATTTACATGATACAGTGTAGTTATCATTTGCAATTACCTCCCTGTATGGTAATATGTAAATGTAAGAAACCATGCAGTGTGTCATTTATTGTGAGTGCTTTATGTAGACTTACTTGATCTATCCTAGTTAGGGGACACATATGGTACGGTATGTCTCCGTCTCTTGTGTTGGTGGTTAGGCACTGTTGACATCAGCCCGTCTGTATGACTTGAAATTGTCTGTTTACAATATTTAACTAGTGCAGTTGCACCATTCGATGCATAGTTCCAATACATACAAACGATTCAACTATATTGGATAGCTAGATATGCTGTTTATACACACCGTCTTCTAAAACATGGCTGAAATAAGATGTAATACAGTAATGATGCAGAACATTGTAGTCTATGGTGCTAATAGATTATAATCGGACATTGCCAAGTAGATGGTATTGTACGCCAGACAGTGCTGTTGTCCAAAACCTTTAAGCAATAGAATATCTATATTTCCACATGTTGTTCTATATTTGGTCGCATAGACGAACGCGAGAGAGTGGAAACATGCTTATGCTTGCTGTAAAACAAGACAATGTAATCATTTACACGATCTTCTTTGGCGTAAGAAGAAGTTTTCATAGGCCTGCCAATGGCAGACTTGAAGTCAAGTTAGCTTCATATAAGATGATTGATTTGTGACTTAACGTTGCACGATTAATATTTGCGTTTATCTTCATGTGAAAAAATGCACAACGTAATATGTAACAGAAAGTCCTTGTCTTGTTTAACTATCCTAATTAGAAATATGATTATATGATAAAAGTTTGCTGTAATATTAATGCAGATGATCTTCCTTTACTTCTATATCAGAAACCTTTGATTGAAATAGTGGTTTTATTTGTCAAATATAGTCTAACTTGCTGGCAGATGTTATTGTTAGCTTCTCCGTAGAGAAACTCAAGAGTACTACAAAGTTGACTATCTTACCCGCTGCGCTTCTAGCCAAAATGGTGTAGTTGTAGTGATATGTGCCGGAAGTGCAGTGACAAGGAAGTTTGAAAGAGCAGTCAAGATCTACCTGCAATATACAGCGCCTTGCCATAAGTGAACGTCGTAATGTCGTGTATGTGATACGATTGCGCAAAATGCGTCTGTGAAAATATTTACGGAATTATTTTCTCTGAACAGTATGTCAAGAGATAGATGAATCTCTTGCCCGGTTGGTAATACTTGCAATGTCAGATAGAATGCGCCTTCTCTTCTCTTTAACTGGCATCAATTAAGTCGGCGACCATGGCCATTTTTACAAACTTTTACTGGGGAACCCTTTCTTAGCATTTTCTCTACATTACCACGTTGCCGAAATACATGTATATTAATAATTCATGTTCTGGTAGTCCTATGTGTGCCTAACTTGTGTAATATATCTGTTTGTCTGATTCATGAGTAGTACAGTGATACTCAGGCTTCTTTTGTATTAGGGCAGCATTCATTCTTCCTTCCGACCATGTTTATTCACCTCGAAACAAAAGCACACCATAGGCGCTTCTTTGATGTTTATTGTCTCAAATATGTCGTCATTATATAGAAAAATAATACTGTGGTCTAAATGACACAACCCTTACACCCTTTAAAGTTCAGAACGTTATTCAATTATCCACTCAAATTCAAGCGTTATTTCGGAACGCTGTTACATGACGTCCACTTGTTGCACGACTCTGTAGTGCAGATGTTGTCGTTGTTATGGTATTCTGTAAATATTAAGAAATATATCAATTTAACATTGCTGTCTAGAAAGGTAGTAGCAGCTATTTGTTAACACTGATACATGACACCTTACTCAATCATCACTACAAGTATAGTGATGTTTGCAGCTGTCCTGTGAAAGGCGATCGTTCAAACTAATATCATATTTTGGTTCAACTAACGTAAGAATGGTGTTTTGATAATTAGAACATAATATGCATGTTTTCTAAAGTCTGTCATGTAATGACTTGCTTGGTTCTGCAACACGCGATGCTTACCATAGCACAAAGCTCCAAAATGTGTTCATTGAACTGTTCTTCTCACAAAAACATGTGACTAAATTCATTTCCCAGTTGACAACGTTTTACGAAGAAATTTGTAAACCAACCCGACAACGTTATTTTCTGTACAATTGCTGGTACCTGATTTAGAACAAACAACCTATATGGAAATAAGGAAATGCCATTATTTGTACGCACACGTAATATTGTAGATCACAACATTATATTCTATGTCATGATCTCAATACCCTTCAAATAGGCAACTAAATAACTTGCTGTACAATGTTTTTCTTAATTTAGTTTTTCTGTTCAGTAGATATTTATAGGGCTACTAACATTCTGGTATTTAAAAAAAACATCGTTTTGAAAGCAGTCGTGTCGATCACTGACTAACGACCACAGAAACAATTTTATAAGTCGCCTTGGCTGATAATCTATATTGATAAGACTTAGTATAGAATTAATTGTCTGGTCGAGTGTCAGTGGTGTCGATTTACTGTGTTGCAATAATTTAGATGAGAGATGAATGTCCATGTATCATGGGTTCAATGTGCTTCATAATTGCCGTACAAAGTATACATGTACATAAGTAGGAGAAAGAAAGACAACTCTGCATCATACTTATTACTACACATATGTTTACAATGAAAATACAATTTATCAAAATTTATACAGGATCATTGATATGAACAGTAGTTGTATGCTTCAATTGACATTTCATATTCAATAACTTCTATGCAAATCAGAACATTTTAAACATGCACATGCTTCCATAGTTATGTGCCTTAAAGTAAGGATAAGATTTTACTCATAATAAGTATCTCCTGTTTCGATAAATTTAGGTATTTTGTAATTTCTTCATTGATACTGTTTACTGTGCTGTTTACGTAAATCACAGTATAAAGGAAATTCAAAGAGAAAGTAAAATTCATCTTCAATGGCATTACATATTTGACATGTTCTATCTTGGAATGGTATTTTATCAGGTTTGTGCTATCGCCCAGATTCTATTTCTAATCTATGTGACGATGCTCTTAAGTGTGTTAGGGATTTCCTGAATTTGCAATTTTTATCATATCAAGGTAAGGTTGAACTCTAAAATCAGCGAACAACAGATAACATTTTGCTTTACTAGAATTTTGAAGTTCAGACTCCCAATTTTAAACAAACACATCTTTCAGCCTTTGTCGTAAAGCAGTTATAAACGCGTTTTTATTCCCAACACATTGAAACAACCACCCATCATTTAAACCATAGTCTTTCTAGAATATGTTGCACCAATTATTGCAATCTGGATAAATTTCTAAATCATTTAACATCATTTTATATAAAATCTTACGTATTTATTATTATCGCAATGCATTATTTTTAAATAATAGTTTACTACATTTTCCAGACGTTTCTCTGTAATCATAACCGTCGTTGGGAGACATCGTTGGGAGACAAACATGAAGCTGACGAAAGCATTTAATGTCTTCATTGTATAATACTATAAAACATGTATATATACGAATGGTTAGTATATATATGTAATACAGGAAGTATTTCCAGAACTTGTTTTTCATGCAATTTTCTTTGCTGTCTCATATATAGACAGTCAATGCACTTATGAAATACTTAATTTACGCTCAATTTATATTCTTTATAATTCTTTTAACAACTGCAGATTGGTGACGGAAAGAGCTTGTAGTAATTCATTAACTAAATCATTATTAGTATTACAGCTCCATTTACTACAGTTGATAACAATTGTACACAAAGTATAAAGAATTAAATATTTGATCGTAAGTTTACGACTTCTGTAAGTATTTTGTATCCTGGAGCATAAAACCCAATAGCAACATGTGACTTCTAGGTAAACGAAGTATGCACAAATGTAATTGATAAAATGTGATCAAGTCGGAAACCAGACTAGCGAATCACTTTTGTGTCTGGTTTTCCAATTTAAAGAAAATTACTGGAATGTGTCGGTTAACTAAATGAATATTATCAATAAAAGAACCCAATTACCGATAATTGTATGAGTAATTTCTAGCAGACACATTGCTTGGTGCTTCCTCGATACACTTGTAGAACGATTGCATTGATTTATTTGTTTTTATTTAATAAAACTGCAGAGCCGTGTTATTAGTTAGGTGGTGTAATTTGATGAGATTTAGACATTTTGGTTTTTGTTTTTCAACACTCCGCACGCAAAATTTGCTAATTATGAGTGTGAAGCTTTGATCGTAAAGATTTGTGTGTGAAGTTTTGTGAGGGAAAATTTGAGTGTGAAGTTGTGATAGTAAATATTTGTGTGTGAATTTTTGTAAGGGAAATTTTGAGTGAGAAGTTTTGATAGTGAAGATTTATGTGTGACATTTTCAAAATATGGAGATTTTATTGAGGATATGCTAGTTTAGATATTTGAATTGCAATATCTGAGTGTGAATAGTTGAATGTTCAACAACAAAGGTTTAGGGATTTTAATGTGAAGATTTTAGTATATATAATAATATAAGTGTGAAGATTTGAGTAGTGTCAAATTTTTAATATTAAAATTTTATAGTGAAGTTTTTTGAGTGGATATATGAGTGAGTATTTGGATGTGAAGATTTAAATGCATCTCATGTAACTTATCATGAGTCAGTGTTACGTAATTGAGGTGACGTGTATTTGTACATGCAGTTTCAGTGTTGAATATTGAATACTTAAGAACAGTCAAAATCAACAGCTTACACAATTTACTTATTAAATATACACATACATTTTTTATTTCAAATTTAATCTCAAGTCTCAGGAATTTAATAACAAATTATATCCAGCAAACATCACACACATCGCACTGAAATTTCTACAATCAGAATGATTGGATTACATGTTTATTGCCTTTTGTTAGGAAACGTTAAATTCTCGTTCTTTTGCTATTTTTACGATATTTTCTTCACTGAGATAGTTATCGTTGGACATACTCGAGCGTGTTCACGTTAGCTATTCCTTACCTAGACTGCAAACACAGAATGTACGAGTATTTTATCACTATTGGATTTATATTGACTAATACTCCTATTCTTTTGTAGGTAACAAGTGGACGACGATATAACAACAATACATCCAGAATAATCACCGCCAGATACATCAACCTACATACTTACTTAGATACTAGATACAGATATAACGTCGAGAGGTATACAAGAGCATCGTGTATGAGCAATGTGAGTGGCAGTTGTAGTTTTTGACGAGATAATATGAAAGAAGTAAAGAATTTCCTACCTGTATAGATCTTACAAATATTGTTGTGTTTTTTATACATGTGGTATAGTTTCCCTGCTCAACAGTTCAGTATTAGATATCTGAGGATTATAACCCTTCTCACGAGTGATTTTTGTTAATCGGAACTTAATTGGAAATTAATTGGAGAACTCAACCAAAGAGCTTGGAAATTATCGCAGAAAATAGTTACGGTAAGTGATACCATTCGTATGATTGCTGATACACTTATTGTTGTTGTTGATGATGTTTTATTGATGCGCGCAGTATTTGATGCAGTATCTAATGAAAAATTTGAAATCGTGAATATTTCCTATTATAAATCGCTACGTGAGACGGTGCATGTTATCTAATGTAAGCAATATCCAGATATCATTCTTACTCATAGACAGACACACGCTGATTCGTAATTTGTTATAGAATTTCATGCATAAACCTGACGTGATGTATGTCTAAGAGTTTGAAGTGCATCAGCAATTTGAAATTGAATAAACTATGTTTTATATTAGATATGCCAACTGATTCACGAAACGAGACGAAATACATATTTCACATCGACGTATATACCATCTGCTTATGTATCTGTGATTAAGTCGTTATGACATCTTCGATGACAGAATTTTCTCGTTAATCATTTTGTAGCCATTCATCTACGGGTGAATGTAGTTGACACGTTCCTCATTTATAATCGATCTCTTTTCAAAGTACAATAACTCTGATAGTACGTTCACCACGTGACATGCTTACGTGACGTATATTCCTTGGTAATTCGCAAAAACATCTGCCAATGAGTAGACAGGTTCTAAAAATGATGTGGTACAAATTTCATATTGAAGCCGTGAAGGCGTTGACGCCTAAAGTATACTATATACATTAGCTTTGTGAACATGGATCAGTAATGATGGCCTGAATGTGCATATTTTATACAAATGTCATGGTTCATTGTTTGACACATGAAAGAAACAACAACTAGAAATTCCACATATGCTGATCGAATAGCGTGACAGAGTTGTTGGAATGCTGATTGTTGGCACGCCTATGAAACAGGACTTGTCAACAAGGTGTTCGGAATACGAGTTCGATTCCAATGTGTGTTGGTCACTTATACTCGTCCGTGACGTCATGTTCTTCGCATGTGGAGAAGTTGTACATATTGGGCGGGAAAAGCGTGTTAGTACATGTTGATACTTCGTTCCAGGATAACTGATTTAGTCAAGAGACTACCATGTATGTAAAAACAAATGATTAAACAAACAGAATAAGACACAATCAAACAGACTATCTGGTCATTTACACATGTAATACATGCTGTGTTTGTTGACGGTGCAATAATTACTTTGATACTAAAATATTACATTATTGTACTTCACGTTGAATATACAAGTAATATAGACGACTACATGTAACTTTGTACCATCGTCTTAGTAACACTGATTGTATTATGTATTCAAAATCGTCGATTTCTAAATTTATCAGTGAACCCGTTTACATTAAGTACGCCATTTTTCTGTTCCTTTTGTGATTTGATCAAACATGTGCTAAATCTGAGTTCTAACTATAAAATAAAAGAGTCAAAAAATGAAAAACATGAACAATATTCTTCAATTTGGCATGGTTACCTATTGCCTTTCATAATGAACCATCCTACTCCTTACCAGACAATTCCATTTCCCGTCTTGTCAATGAAGCTCATCCAAACGTTACTGCTTTTGACAACACATATTTTGTGATTTTCTTTTCTCAGCTTGACATGTAGTCGGCTTTGAGAAGATTGTAGTACGTATTGATTGAAAGGGATAATCATTTTGTTTCGCCTCCAGGATACGTTATGATGACATTTTTTTCTTCGTGAATTATTGTATATACGTGGATGATCCAAAAGTAATGTCACTGGTACTATTAAATTGTCCACAATGTACGAAAAACAACACAATTTTACACAAAGTTATAAGAATATATTTTATGATAGCCAAATTTCATGAAAATTCACAGAGCAGTTATTGAGATATTTGCATAGACTTAATGCATACTAAAGGACATCGCCGCCAGCCAGACGTTAATGACGTCATAATGACGTTACTTCCGTGGCACTAACTCTACCTGAAAATTTCATCCCTGGTATTCTTCTTAGACTCCTGAATCCATTTACTCGTCCTTTAAAAATGGCACCTGGATAGTCCCATAAGTAAAATCTAACGCTACACCCAACGGCTGCATTAATGAAACGCTGCATTTACGGCACCAGAAACACACTTAGTGTTCTTGTCGGAGCTGCCACATACAAGTCTTCTGGCCCTCTGTTGACATTGATTCGATCAATGGCTTCCCTTAAATGCTTATACTAGTTTCTAAGTTTACTTTCATAACTTGTAGGAAAAATGCAATTTCTACGCACAGCGTCTTTTTTGTCATAAATCTGCATTGTTTTTGCTTAGTTATCAGTACGTTAATCGTTTATTGTGAGTTTCAACTACATGTAAATGTAAAAGACAACAGAAAAATATACCCAATAACAGCAACAGTAACGTACGAGGGTTCTACTTTATAGTCATAATTTGTGCGGTACCAGTATCAAGTGAATGGGATGTATAATAATTGTTATATATCATTACATAACGTAATTCAATAGCTGTATCATTCTGTTCGAGTTAGTTTTGCTTGAACTATACTCTATTTTGGGACAACCCTCGTATATATATTTTTGAATCCGTACTGTAAGTACACGTAATGGTTCCTCGACATATGTATATTAACAACAATAATAACATCATAAAATAATATGCCCGATTTAGAGGAAACTCTATCCAGAAGAAATACCACCCTTTCTAATACGGAACGGGGAAATCATACATACAGCATCAATATTAACCCTTGACGTGATATCAGCGAAACAGTGAAACACGAGTGATTACCAGCGGTGATGAACATACTTGAGACATTTTCAATAGTTTCTTGTAGATACTTATAGGCTTGGTGGTGAGCTTGTAGCTTGTTGACATGTTGTATTGCTTGCTGTCTCGTTTGTGACTTGATGTTTGCATTGTAAATCCAATCATCAGCTTATACGTTTGTCAGCATGCAGTAAGTAATAGACTATGTAAATACTGCAACATACATACAATTCAAAGCCATGCAGAAACGGCGGCAGTGTCTAGCCACCCACGCTAGAATCAGACATAGACCGAACCATCCATATCACCTTGACTTGTTGTTCTATAAAAAAAATTGTTCTTCGGATTCAATAAACACGATGTTTTACTTGAACAGCAAGCGAGTGTTACTGGTGCTATATGAGTAGTAGAAGTATGTTCTAGTATGTCTGCAACCACAGACACCAGTCCGCGCACGCTAATATCTTCTAAAATACCACTAGTTAAATCATTATGAGTAGTAAGAATACCATTGAGTAACGTTATACCTCACACTAAATCTCGATGAAATCAAAGTATTTTGTTACCATAAGGTAGGCCTATGTTAAATGTACTGAGTGAAAATAACACTTAACACAGGAAGGTCACCACTTGTGTGCTTGAATGAGTCTCAATAGTTCTATTCCTGGAATTCACGGTCTTTTAATATCAAGATTGTGGGTTAATAGTTTTGATATTGTGGTTTGATAGGCATTGTATGACTGTTTTATAGAGCGTACATAATGATGACATAAAAGTTACTATCCTGTAATTATTTTTTCATACAGATTAGTTCTAGAAAATGTGAAATTCAGACCATATGAAGGATAGTAACCTTTTACTAGTCACGATAGAACCAACACTTCTTGTTTTTGCTTTGATCGCTGTTGTTGCTTCCACTGTGGTTAGTGTTGTATGATCCGTAGCATTGTACATGTACAATGGTTTTGGATCGGTCGCTTTACAACCCCATTGCCTAAACTTTGATATTAGAATGTTGATAGTTAAGTACGGTACTCGCTTAACTTACTCGTGTTCATGGGAAGAATTTACCTTTTTTTCCCAAGAAACAGTTACTGTTTAAATTCGCATACGGACAATAGGTGGGTACTTAAGGACATTAGGTGTATTACTACTGTTTGTAAAACAATTGACTCAGTAACATATTATACACCGAGGACATTCTTTTACTATGAACATGTGCGACAAGGTTCGTCAATGTAATATATGCATTGTTACTTTACTATTTGACAACTTATTTCAAGCTTTAGCCACATTATTTAGGAAATTCCAGTCCTCAGATTGTGTTATTTGTGCTTAAACATGTCATATAGATCTAATTAAAGCCCGCAAGTCTGAACGGTTAATACACAGTCTCAGAACGCCAATCGTTTGTATAACAAAAGGTCTACTATGGCTTTTGAATATTTTATTTCGATTTTAACAGGATTGAAATGTGCAATCATATCTTAAGCCAGTCTTGCAGAGTACGATATTTAATTAACTTGTTTACCTGCATGACGTCATAAATGGAATACCTGCATGACGTGACGTCATTTCCATCGGTATATGGAACGTTATACAACGGTAGATGTGTTTTTTGTCTATACGGGCAAAGTCTTCATTCATGTTAGAATCTTTTATAAAAAACACACCGACCAGGGACTGGCTTATGTACACAATATTTGCGTAAAATCATTACCGAATACCCTCACCTGGGTGTCGTCAAATTGCACAAACGTTTTAGGGCTGTATTTATAAACCTGTTCTGGGAAATAAAAGAGAAGAAAATGTTAACAGAAAAGTCTCCAGTTGCGACTGTGTAAATCTCTGGATTTGATGCATTATTGTCTGTTTATGATCACTAGAACAATAACTGTCAAATCTTTAAATCTAATTTCATGATTATTTCCGATTAGAATCTACTATGAAATGCAATTAACATTTAGAGAAGTATTTAAATTACTCTGAAAGCCTTCGGGTAGACAATGAATAAATTACGTAGTGATGTTAAAACTGCAGTTATAATAAGTATATATATGATAAATGCGGGTACAATGTGTTAACACCACTATGGTTCAAAATGAATAATTATAGTTCTGTTGTTTTCGTTCCTCGTATCATAAACATGTACATTATAATATGCTGAGAAAAGAACGAATGGTTGTAGAGTGAACAAATATAAAACCTGGTCGTGTCAGAATAACCGAAATAACTGAATAAGTGTAAACAATCGGTATAATACCAATTGTTTGAAACAAACTATTACTTGGATATGTTTCTATGCAGTATTATGAGTTACCGAAAACAATTAGGTTAATGAGCGCGAGGAGAAAAAGCATTAGTGGGAAGACAACAAAAACACACAAAGGAATCTCATCAACTATGTTACCACACGAACTTGTGTAAATAGCAAGGGCGTGATATACTAGCATTCGGAGCATCGGTTTATGCAATAACATGTCAATCGTACCTGGTAGCAGTGTACTGTGATGATCCTAGATATGTTTCAACTTGTTTTACGTGGGTAAACTTTACTTTTTACCGTAAATCCTTTCAAGAACGTATTGAAAACATATTCGAAGAATTGGTACATAATAAGATTCATCTTAGAAAAATCTCATTGAATGTTAGGATAATGCCGATTGAAAGTTTTGTTATTGCTGCTTAGCGGTTTTCTATAATTGTTATATCCCCCCCGATTTATGTTGGAGGTGTTGTGTAGTGAATGCGATGTTCCGGTACAGTACCATCCCTTTATAACAATGGCGTTAGAGCTTTCAAATACATATAGATAATTATTATAAAAATGAAATTTTACAAGTATATAAACTTACTGTATATCGCTAGCTTAGAATGAGAAGGTCATAAGTACAAAATCGATATTTTAAGACAACAAGAAAAACTGTCAGAAAACAACTATTGCTTTTGGAAAAACAGGTTTTTTCAACTACACGACCAGTTCCAATTTTCATGAAAAAGGCTTATAAGAAGCGCCTCATGATGCAGCTTTCAAATATGCATGAGTTTTATAAGGTGCGACCTTCTTGAGCCAGAGATATCTTGCTTTTCCTTCGTCGTTGAAAATGAATATCATTATCCCAGGGAAAATTCTTACGAACCAAATTATCTTTGGCTTATCTGTTTACCAAATAGATAAGATCTTCACGTGTAATCGTGTCGAACTGCTCCCCGTATGTTAAATCCATCAATTTTGATTGTTAAACACATGTTCAAACCTAGGTTGGTCTTTGAATATTGAATTGATGATGTGTATGTATTGTATAGTCCAGAGAATTTTACACGCCTCTCGAACTTTAGTTAGCATAATTTAACAGCTGATATAGTGTCTATATTTATAATCCCGGTTGTATGTTTTCATAATCGGGAAGTATCACGAAGACGCTCAAGTTATGATACCAACACTAATCTAAAGGACCGATATTTCACGATTTGCTCGCGGAAATCTATATATTCAAAGCAAGAATAATAAAATTGTAATAAAATTCACGCATAAAGGTCAGGATCATGTCAAATTCTCTGATCTATAGTATATGTGATATATCATGTGAGGTAATGCAAACTTTGAATTCTCTATTGACAGTTGCCTTGTATTAATGATAAGCTATCGTGTATACTGAGACAGGAAAGGAAGACATTGAATAGTTTTATATCAGTGAGGGATCATTGACACAAACGGTGATATGTTGAAGATTAATGTCATTTGTTTAATGACGTCGGTTGTTGCACGTATGTTGTTATACTTCAGACAGGTTCAAGTGATCTAGCTCGACCTCTTTATCTGATCTCTAAGAAATATTAGAGGAAATTACAAGTGACATTGCCAGGAACATATTGGAAATATTATTGTCGATGGCTTGCTGTTGTCCATTTGTACGTATTCTGACGCGGTGTTGTTGTTATTCGCTGCCCGCTACAAGGTTACTAGTAGTTATTATATCATTTATAGTTTCACTTAGGTCAATGAACTGTGTGTTAATTAATTCCTGATTGTGGCGAGTGTTTTAACTAATTGCTTCGTGCTGATCAATTACCATTGTTACAATGTCTGTAGTCCAGCAAATGTATTCGCCGTTACCTAGCATTTTGGCCTGGGAAGTACGCTAAATAATTAATAATATAAATACTTCCAGTATTCTTACAGATTAGGAATATAACTTATCTTGGCACTGGGTTAGTACAGTTTGCCACAATTATAAGATAATGGCAACATAATGGTAACATTTTAAGAACGAGTAAGGTTGCGTTCCAGCCATTATAAGAACGAGTTATGTTGCGTTCCAGCCATTATAAGAACGAGTTAGGTTGCGATCTAGCCATTATAAGAACGAGTTATGTTGCGTTCCAGCCATTATAAGAACGAGTTATGTTGCGTTCCAGCCATAATAAGAACGAGTAAGGTTGCGTTCCAGCCATTATAAGAACGAGTTATTTTGCGTTCCAGCCATTATAAGAACGAGTTAGGTTGCGTTCCAGCTATTATAAAAACGAATTAGGTTGCGTTCAAGCCATTATACGAACGAGTTACGATGCAACGAGTTAGGTTGCGTTCCAGCCATTATAAGAACGAGTTAGGTTGCGTTCCAGCCATTATAAGAACGAGTTAGGTTGTGTTCCAGCCATTATAAGTACGAGTTAGGTTGCGTTCCAGCCATTATAAGAACGAGTTAGGTTGCGTTCCAGCCCTTATAAGAACGAGTTAGGTTGCGTTCCAACCATTATAAGTACGAGTTAGGTTGCGTTCCAGCCATTATAAGAACGAGTTAGGTTGCGTTCCAGTTATTTGCTTTGTCCTGAATTGCAATACAAAACATAAATACAGTTATTGCGATGTTAGATTTACAAAAAGTGGTGACGGATAAATTAATTTATATTTCAAAAGATATATGGCAGATTATGCAGTATGTATAATTTGATAGAGTCACATAGCGAGCGAGTATGAGCTCCTAGTAAGTGTAATTGGTGTACAAGGATAAAAGTATGACTATGTCTTTGAGATGACCCAGTTTATGCACGTTTAAGAGAATAACAATAACCCTGTCGTTTAGGATAGCTCAAAGTGTCAATATTAGTATTGTCTAATTCTTGTTTCCTCTTACCAAAATATGTCCTTAGTCGTACAGTTGTTTTGTATCGGAACAACTGTTTCGTTTTTGTGTGTGATAATTTCTCGGGATATATGCGAGGAAACAGAAATTGTCTAGTGAGCCTGGCTATTACATGATTTACTGAATGCCTCATTCAAACATAACATGGAAACAGAACGTATGCGTGCATAAGCTGTCATCGTTCTCATGATATGTATGTACAATTAAAGATTACTTTACGATAGAGTGCATAAAAACTTACCACACAAATTGATGCTCAGACAATGGCCTTTTCAAGATAATGGTCTTCTATTCTAGACACGTGGAAAGAGATGAAAGCACGTTTCCAGTAGTTTTGTTGATAGAAACTCTCTAAAATATCCTGTTTCTGGAAGAAGAAAAACGACTTCTCTCTGTGATTAAATGGATCGTTATTTTCAGAAGTGTGCTGGAATAAGGTTAATGTATAGTGCATGGGCATTCTATTGTATCTTCAGTCAAGTCATTTACAACGTTATTCCTGTCAGTTTACCCTATACATCCTAAAAATAGTTAATATATTTTACGGTCGATTCTAATTATGATTCAAGAATCTTTAGAGTTAGGAAGATTTATACCAGTCGCCACATCAGTACATTAAAAGCATGTGACATCACTACATATCATAAAAGAATTTTTTTGTCAAAAACCTTTCCTAAGTATAATATGATGTTGAGTAACTCATCTCCTTTCAGGAACGTATTTATTATTGAGTGAAGTAGGCACGCGAACCTGTTCTTCAAACTGTACATTGTATTTGAAAACTTGAAAAAAATGTTGTATTTATAATAATAATAATAAAGACTTTATTTTACGAGGAAACTCATTTGACAATTATATTAAATGGCAATCTTCCATGAGATTCTCAACAATAAACAGTTGAACAATAACACAAGCTCATAAAAGAAAAGAGCTTAATGGCAATTTGGCCCATATGACGTCCACAATATCATAATTTCTTATTTAATTGGGGAATTTCATAGAAGAGTTTCAGTGAAAGGATGTGCGAAATCGATATGTATGGGATCTACAATAAAAGGTAGGTATAAATCAAAATACTTATAATTAATCTCTATAAAGCTTAATTAGATAATAGGGACATCATAAGAGCCAGCATATCATTTAAGTACATTTATATTAAAGTTTTACATTTTATTGTTCAGTTAAGTATTATCACCATGAATCCCCGTGTTGTTGCGGAATTATATAAGCACGCCCGTTCAACATTAAACATGTTAGTAACATATACTATATATATAACACATGTACGATATGTTCCGTGAACGTTTAGGAATAATCACTCACAACAAAAAGACAACATTCAATTCTAACCTCCTCAAAATGTGGATTTGGAGTCGATTGTGTATAATTTCGATATTTTAAGCTGTTCGTGTGTTTTGGTCCTGGCCATAATTCGAGACCAAGACATACCGGTAGTGTGTGTTATTTTCTTCTTCTTCCTATAGATAGAATCGGGTCACGTTAAGCAATTCAGCCGTTCAGCTACCCTTTGTCATTTAACTTGCCTGGTCATTGGGCTACCTAAGGAAAGCTCCGTTCCAGTCTCCCTTGGCATTCTTTTTCTGCCCTGGTTTGTGTGCAACCAACATAGAGATACTGCGCCCAGGAATATATAACATGAACAGGCGCCGCTCTAACATGTAACAATGCACCACCTTGACGTGTAGAGCACTGTGGGTTATTCTTGCTGAAAGAAACTAAGCAGTGGTGCTGACGGGATCGAACACTGGACCTCTGGCCTGGATCCCAAAGCGCACACATTACCTCTAGGACACCGTTGATGTGAAATATACGATGTTATTTATACGAAAGTGCGGTTCTCTATATATAAAATACAAGTAACGGCAAGTACCATGTACGGCTGCATGAAAATGGAAGCTAAAAAACATCACATTTACTTAATTAACAACCAAACAGAATCCGAGAACGCTTTCTAATGGTTTATGTAGGGGTATAATGATACCATGCCTTATTAAATGTCTTTTTGTGATAATGGTAGTTAGTCCTGTACAATTATTTCAACATTTAGCCTTCTATAACTGCCAATCATTACCTAAATTGCTCTAAATGTATGGTAAAACACTATTCATGATCGCTCAAGGATTGCTGACTTATATGACTGAGATTTGTCGTGCTTTTACATATCTGACACTTGTTGATCTGGCTTCTGATTGGTCATTGAGTATTTTAAATATCCGACACTCTTGTTGCTCTGGCTTCTCATTGGTCATTGAGTGTTTAAAATATCCGACACACTTGTTGCTCTGGCTTCTGATTGGTCATTGAGTGTTTTAAATATCCGACACTTGTTGCTCTGGCTTCTCATTGGTCATTGAGTGTTTTAAATATCCGACACTTGTTGCTCTGGCTTCTCATTGGTCATTGAGTGTTTTAAATATCCGACACTTGTTGCTCTGGCTTCTCATTGGTCATTGAGTGTTTTAAATATCCGACAATTGTAGCTCTGGCTTCTCATTGGTCATTGAGGGTTTAAATACCCGACACTCGTGTTGCTCTGGCTTCTCATTGGTCATTGAGTATTTTAAATATCCGACATTTGTTGCTCTGGCTTCTCATTGGTCATTGAGTATTTTAAATATCCGACACTTGTTGCTCTGGCTTCTCATATGTTATTGAAAGTTTTAAATATCCGACACTTGTTGCTCTGGCTTCTGATTGGTCATTGAGTGTTTTAAATATCCGACACTCTTGTTGCTCTGGCTTCTTATTGGTCATTGAGTATTTTAAATATCCGACATTTGTTGCTCTGGCTTCTCATTGGTCATTGAGTGTTTTAAATATCCGACACTTGTTGCTCTGGTTTCTGATTTGTCATTGAGTGTTTTAAATATCCGACTCTTGTTGCTCTGGTTTCTGATTTGTCATTGAGTGTTTTAAATATCCGACTCTTGTTGCTCTGGTTTCTGATTTGTCATTGAGTGTTTTAAATATCCGACTCTTGTTGCTCTGGTTTCTGATTTGTCATTGAGTGTTTTCCATGCCTCTGTACGGGTTCTGTTATTATGTTAAATGAGTTGTTGCTCAATATGAACTGTTGATTAGGGGTATTGCATTGTTACATTTTTTACAACACTGTCATGTTCAATAAGGTTTATCCATAAGATAAACACAACTGTATCGTTTGCATTAAAATGTATCTCGATATATTGCACAATTCTCTGAATTCCCAGGTGCTTTAGCCATATCAAACATTCATTATTTCATGAGAAACAATTTTATGATCTGCCGCAAATATTAGAAAAATGAGAAAACAACGAGTTGGATCCGAGATAACCCAAAAATAAACATGGAAACAGTGCGCCTTGGATTTTACCGATTCCAGTAATAACGCTTATGTCGGGTAGAATACCGATAACGGCATTGACATGTTCCCTTACCATCACATCGGACCTCATAACAGTCTACCATACAGTTTGCAGCACCAGACCATGTTTCCAGGTCTCTATGGTGACTTATACAAAACAGCATTTATCTTAGTACACTATTATTATATCCATTGGAAAGTATAGCACATGATATAAAACAGCTTGTACCAACAGGAATCAAGAGCTTTAAGATAAATGAAACATCGGACAGGTGATGCGGTACCCAACAGAACAGCCGAGAACGAAATGCATACAAACAAAATCACCAAAAAGAACTGCTGGTTGGGAAGTCTTATATGTAATGCACACACGTATCAGACGCGGTAACCATGGTGAATACCAACAGTCTCATGAGAGAGGCCGTGTTCAAGTATTTTGGCCGTTCATATAAAACATTTACAATAAGTGTGTATGACGCAAAATCATAATAACCTGATGTCATATTCCCTTATTAGTATGCGCTCTTAAACTACAACCCTTCAAACTCTTGGTTAACATGTTTGATGTATCTTGTACAACCATAATCGACTAAATATCAGCCTATAAAATCCGTAAACAGTAATACCTGTCGGTCTTACATGTTTGTCTGAAACTGAAATTCAAATTGATTTGTTGTAAGTCTAATTTGGCAGTTGGCTTGGTTTAATACCTCACATTTATTCATGAGGTTCATTTTTCTATACCGCGGCGTTATTGTCCAAAACACATCCTTTGAGATAAGCTCAGACACGTATCACGAAATTATTTTAACAGTTTATTTGGTGATAAATAACGCAATTGAGAAACTTTTAGACATGTGTTGTTTATATGTCTGCGTTCTATTTGACAACTTGGGGTTTGGATATATGAGTCTGTCAGGGAAATGTTTTGTGTACAGTATCTCATAAGTGAGCATGTTGTTCAGATTTGTTAATGACGCTGTAAATATCCTCACTATGGACTGTAAAGTAATTTTGGTAAATACTATAAAAATACATGTGTATGATATTAATTTAACCTTGTTTTGGAAAGAATAGACAAGCAGTTTGAACTTGTCCTTCCGCAAGGCACTGGCAACTCCTCCAGATCGTCTACCTAACTCAAGTATTGAACCAGGATGCACGGTCTAGGTGGTAATATATCCCTCTAGCAACAGCGCTAGCTAGACTTACGTTGTACTACGAAAATACCATTTAACATATATGGTTACATTCTATTTTTGTCTGTTTCTTTTATTGTCTCTTAGTCCGTCAATAGACCATTCTCTTTTAAAACTCTATCCTACAATATGAGACAGTCTCTAGATACTTTTCTCTGAAGTTGTTTTTTGCTGGATACATTTCCCCGATGGTGCCGTGTCATGTGACGAGATAATGAAACTGATATTTCCCCCAGCTACGACCTAACTGGTTTGATCAAACAATGTTGCTAGTTTGTTGAGAAACTCACCGCATGAACGTCTTTCCACAAGACAAGTATTGTGGCAACTTCTTGTAATATGCTGTGACATAAGTATTGACAATTGTGTCAATGTACCTTTACATTTGAGAAGGGGGGGGGGGTACATTTCTTTACATGGCTTTACTATAACTGGTAAATCAAGCAACAAAAATTACAATTGTAAGCATTCAACATCAGCCGGCATGTTATTTGCTTAGTAGGATCTAGATATCGTTCGTCTTATTACTTAGTTAAACGCTGATGTATGAGGATGCATTCAACTTCAATTTCATTCAACTCAACTCTTTGCACTAGTGTCTATATTTGAATGTGGAGCTTGCAAATCACAACCTTTTAATCGAGTTCTAAACATAGATAAAAATGTCACGTCATCACCAACGTCATTTGCTATCAAGGTATATCCAAACCCGTACTGGCATAGTAATGTCTTCAAGTTTGTATACCACGTTTTGCTAGCTGACATGTCTAGTTTACGTGACATAATATAACATTGCTTCGGGTAAGTATTTTCCATTTATAATAGAGTCAGCCAATACTTAACACATTGTGACATATATTTCACGCGCAATGGATATCTTCCACACTCTGACGATGCAAAAAATTAGCAACATTCTTATTGAGCCCACAAAGCCGTTTGCAAAATGCAACATGTACTTTTTCTATACATGTGTCTGGCTTGTACCTCCGGACCTGGGCAGAACTGGTTGTACCATAGTTTGAAAGCTTCAGGAAGTGGAGTGTATCCAAAGTATTTTTGACATTTCAGTATGAAAACGATGGAGTTTGTGGCTTGTTTACATAAAACACCTAGCATAAATGTCCAACAAAGTTTTGAAGTAAAATAAGCACCAAGTTTCTTGTAATATATATTAAACAACTCCAATTGTTGAGTTTTTGTTATACCATTTCTCATACCAGCGTGCGTAGTGGGCCACCATTTCCAAACACCATTATCTTTGATTTGTAAATGGTCAAGCTCATTCCAGTAGCATAACAGAAGCATTCAATATGTCTGATATGTTGTTGTAATTAAATGGCAGTTTCTGCAACCCCGACAACGTCATCCGCGAACATGAAACCCACCACTGCAACGATATCGTTAGGAATAGATATACCCGGCGCACATTCATCTTTTAAGCATGCAATCAGGTCGTTTATGAATAACGAGAATATGATTAGTGAAGTTACACATCCTTGCCTTGTACCAATATTACACTCGACCTTTTACCCATGCCTTAAGTTGTGAATACATAGAATGAATATCCCACCTTTTCGTATCAAACTGTTCCATAGATTGGTATGCGTACATAAGTCGAATGCTTTGACGAAGTCTATGTAAAACACATATACTCGACCTCTACTTTTGAACATATACGTCTGAATTACTGCTTGTATATTGAAGATACTGTCTACAATGGAATACTTCCTGTGAAAGCCGGGTTGACTTTCATCAATAATGTTGTTTGCTTCGCCACATAAGCTGAGTCTATTGCTCAATATATACATAAATATTTTTCTCACACTGTTTATTAGTGAAATAGCTTTGTAGTTGTAAGGGTTTGTTTTAGGGCCACGTTTGTGTACGGGTGTAATAACACTCAAGCTTCAATTTTCCGGAAATTCGCTAGTATATTCTGTAAAAGAGCAATGTCAGGTATGGTGCCATAGCGTCACTTCTTACTCTCGATACTAAAGCCGTCAGGTCCCGGTGCACGATTTATATTTAACGATCGTATGCTGGCTAACACTTCTTCATCAATTATAGACTCATCTAACCTGGTAGCATGTATGTCATTCAACCTGATATTTTCGAACACATTTGTATTTTCACTAGTTTTCACTTTCTGTATCTGCAAAGAACAATGTTTCGAAGTATTCAAACCATTCGGGTCCTGGTATATTTCTGGTATCGTCTTGACGTCTACAGCCAGACGCGCGTTTTATGCTTTGCCAGAATTGTTTAGGGTATTTTACGTAGTCAAACGGCTCTTTTCTTCTCTCTCATTAATTTGATAATAAAGGGACTGCCTCACATATTGGTGTATTGCAAAAATAAAATAAAATTGTCAAATATTTGCTTAATTTTGGGAATGTTGCCTGTATATCCCATAAACAACCACATTGACATCTAAAATAATTTGAGAAACTTCGGCATTTTGTAGTTATTTAGTATTTGTACATCAAAAACTCTATAGGGTATTAATGCCCTATAGAATTAACACTACTATTACTTAAATTGCCTGAAATTTGTTCGCATTTGATGAAAACGAATCGAAAAACGAACCAAATACCTCACTAATGTTTACGCTGTAGTTTGTTGATGCTACAGTTCAATCATGTGTAAATAACATAATTCACAAAGCTTGTTGGAAGGAAACATATCGATTTTTTTCAAGAAAAAAATACTCAGCGGGCGATATCGAGAGTGGTTAAATTGCTCATCTGCACCAAAACCTTCATAAAGCAACCGTCAGTGGTTTTCTACTACAATATACATCAATACTTGGTTATGTTGGAAAATCACGATAAACAAACATTTTAGCCCAATCTGTGAGGCAGCACCTTTAAGACGAAGTCCGCTGATTATTTACACACCGAACAGAAAATTAAAAATTTCCATGACGTCACTCAATGACGTTTACAACGACATCACTCTTGCCATCGGTGTTTAATGACTGGGACACCAGCATTTCTCTCAAACATATCGACTTCAACCACATC
This sequence comes from Spisula solida, assembly GCA_947247005.1. Taxonomy (NCBI): domain Eukaryota; kingdom Metazoa; phylum Mollusca; class Bivalvia; order Venerida; family Mactridae; genus Spisula; species Spisula solida. The sequence continues at coordinate 23,515,288 of OX365948.1, forward strand.
GAACGTTTGTATGTGTGAAAATGGTAAACATGTATGTAACGACCACTCATGATAACAAAGAGTGATGTTTATGGACATTTCGCCTCTCTTTACAGGTTGAATTATCTTTGAAAGTCGTCTGATTGGAGAAAAAATGGTATTTGTGTGCATGTGTCATTTAACACAATTGTCTGTGCTAATATTGTGGTCAGGGATGGATTGGAATTGAATAAACTTGCTGTACTGTCGCCCGGCTATGGTATTGACCTTGGTGTAAGATGATTTAACCAAAGTAATACAGACTCCAGGGAAATAGAATTAATCACGTGACCACAAGCATACCCCTGACTCATATAAATATTAGATTGCGGGAATTTCTCTTGAAAATTTATGAATTATGATTGTCTCTGTAGAATTGAAAGAAATTATACGTAATAATGGGTGATATAGACTCTGGATAAATATGATGATAGTAGTCGAGGGGATTGTATAAAATGTCCGCTTATTCTTCAGCCAGACAATTTAAATATTATCGATGGGTTTATAACAAAGCCATTATTCTTTAACTCATAGATTCTGAATAGTGTAAATAATAACGGACATTTTTCTTGAATTTCACTGAATCAAAACTACGTGCATGTATATATTGGACCTATTTGTACAAATAAAACGCACTTTTTCGTGGTTCGAATCTTAGTTAAATGTTTCATAATTCTACAATATATGAGCTATATGCTTATTTTCGCCCGTCAATTTACATAGATACATTCATGTATGTACGTATTACAGGGTTACAATAGCAGTATGTATGGTCAATTTCATTCTGTAGTACACACATAATAGTCTACAACAAACTATGTATGGCTCTAAAGAATGAGCTCTTGTCGTCCTGTTTTACGAGGCTACTAGTTGTCTTCTCTCGCAGTTAATCTAATTGTTTCATGTAATTTATCGCTAGGAAAAAATAGCCCACACGTTGTGGTCTGTATCTGATGAAAGGTTGTGTGTCGGTGGAATGAATTAAATAAGTGACCAGGAAGACAGATTCAATTTATTTGGCAAGTGGAATATTCCTCTCTCGTAAATAAAACGGAATTCAATATCCAGCAAGTGGATTGATTAGGCAGTACACAAAAACCGGGTCGTAATTCTACTGAAAGTAACAAAAAACTGAGTATGTGTAAAGGTACAAATGTCATGCTACTGAACAGACATTTGAAGATCAAGGCACGTGTCGGTCGACTTGTGTCTGATTTACAGCACCTTATGTCAATCTTTGAACGCCATTGTCAAGTATCTTTCTTGTTGGAATGTGATAAATATGTGCCGCTGCCGTCTTTTACAACTGGAACTAAAATGTGCCATATAGAAATGATGTACTCGTATCACAGTGACTGGTGTGAGTATGTGGGGACAACAAGCGAGAATAGACTGTATGTAGGAAATACATAACTGATAGAAGAATCACCTATGAAAGCAAACCAATTGAGAAACACTATTAATTTTGCATCAGAAAATGAACTCGTTACTGATATGTTCATGTTTTGTAACTCTCATACTATGAACAGATGTTGCGTGGTGAATTATATCGGTGCACAGCCATAAAGTATCTCAGAGATAATTGCCCATGTTAAAAAAACATGATCAAAAAACAGTTATTGTAGGTTTTGTTGATGAAATAGTTTAGAGATTATATTTTTCAAAGACTACATGTTAACGATTATCCTTAAGTCTAGGTCTCACTGAGTATTTTTTGCATCGGCGATGTACTCCAGGTAAATATTAATGAGCTATGAGGATACCGGGAGCAGGTTCCGCCTGATCTAGGGTAAGCTTCGGTCATTTCATGAGACAGTTTGTGATATCGGAAGGAATTGTGATAAATCGGGTGGTATCGGAGGAAATCGGGAGAATATCGCCGATGTGGAATTCCTCAGTGGGACATAGGCTTAAGCTGACAAGTGCTTGCTTACTTTTCATCTGGTCATCTATGAAAAAAGGAAACGTACACGCATAACTATAACCACGGCATGGTTTTTCTGTGCAATTATGTCTTCTGAAGACTCCAGTCGCCCGTGAGGACAAGTTCTGTGCAACATTCTACTAATGTTTCAAGGGACCCTAGACATGTATAACGTGTTATTTCTGCCTCGCCGTTTTATTAATTTCATCCTGCTTGATGACTGAAGTAGAGCTGAGCCAGCACTATGCCGCGAATATAACTACAGGTATACCCTATTGTCCTTGCGCGTCCAGCTACAACATTACGATTGGTGTCACACATCATCACTAAGTATCTAACAACAGATTTACTCATTATGCTGAATGAGAAAAAGTATTCCCCTGTCATCCTTATATGTCCAGGTTGTGATTAATTGTAATCATTTAGTGGAAAATGACAGTGGACCGTGGATTCCGACAATGATTGAACATTATCTAAGTGATAGTCTGCAGGTCAGTTGACGGTTACTAGTTTATGTGTATCTTTGTCAGTATTGATTCAGGAAAATAATGCAATTAAAGGATTAATGTCGGTTCTGATCTAACATTTCTCTGACTTACAAATCATACTTATCAGCAGAATACTACGAGTAGCAATTATATGACTTGTTTAACATTGATTGTTCGTATTCCTGTTTAGATGCGGAATCTTAAGTCGTTCTTGAGACTCCAATCGTTCATCCAAAGTTCAAATAAAGAGTCATCAATGATATCACCATGTCCATTATATTCTATAATTACTTTACCTTTAAGAATATGTGAGACACACGGTAGCCTAAACTGAAATCAATGATTTTCTGCTGTTAAAGAAAAATATGAGTATGCTTGTTGAAATTTGACACCATGGCACCACCAACATGATGGCATACATGTAGTTAATCTTGGTTTACACGTTTGGATTAATCTACAACATAATTATATAAGCCTTTTAGTGAAATGTTGTCTGCAAAGTATGTTGATGAAAATATTCTACTTTGCAAGATCTGTTTTATTCGCATTGAAAGCCTATTTTAATGTTTTGGCTGAACTAGGCAAATCAATATCATTTGGCACATTGGCATTTGCTTACCCAATTTGGATTGTACATATTGTTTTTGGAGTTTCACATTTGTATTTCCAAATATATACACAGCCTCTGAATGAAATAACGGCATTATGTGTTTTTACTTGTTTGTTTGTTGCATTTGGCATTAAACCAATGATCCAAAATGATTCCATATTTAGTTGACTAACGATTATATACTGTCGAATATATCCATGAGACGGACAAGACTGACTGCTGTTTAAAGGGGGTATGTTGGCATCTTTTCAAAATCTTTCTAACTGCGGTTTAACTATATAGTAATGAATAGAGTGTATACAAAAAATGTGCGGATATTTAATTAGAATCTACACGTGATTTTAAAGAAACAAATATGCCATACATACTATTATGAGCCCATCCCAAAATTTATCAAAGCATTTTAAAGATCCTTACATTTCAGAAATTGTCTTCAAATTTCATAAGAATTGTCAGAAAGAATAAATAATGTTTTATTTAATGTACGCTATGATATCTTTGTTTTCTAACATAACCTAATAACCTAAAAACTGATAGTATCAACCGTGTCATCGGAAGATATGCCGAAACATATCCACTGAAGATAATGGTGTCTACATCATAGAACTGTCTCTCAATAAATTTATAATCACTATCTGATAATTATATAAATGTGGAATGACTTGATAGAGACACATATATCTGATAACAATGGAGCTGTTTAAATTGTTATACAAACTAGAGAATATATCGTGATTTTCCAACCTAACCAAGTATTGGTGTAATAAAAAGCCACAGACAGTTGCTTTATGAAAGATTTTGTGCAAATAAGCAATTTTAACCACTCTCGATATTGCCCACTGACTTTTTTTTTCTTTAAAATAAAGCGCTAAGTTTCCTTTCAACATACTTTATGAATTATGTAATTCACACGTGATCGAACTGTAACATCAACAAACAACAGCGTAAACATCAGCGAGGTATTTGGTTCGTTTTTCGATTTGTTTTACTCAAAGGCAAAACAAATTGCAGGCATTCATTTTTAGTAATAGAAGTGTTAATTCTATAAGGTATGAGATTATGCCCAAGTTGAATAACCACGTTTCAACTGAAAAAAGACCGAAACACCTAGATTTAGCTGTCTGAAGTCTTAAAAAGTTAAGAATAACCACTAATTGTAAATCCCTACAAAAGATGTTTGGTGGAATTAAACAATAATAAAAGAAATAATTGGATAGTGGATAAAAGGGCGCAAGGAAATTAAAACACCCACAACAAAAAAAAGAAAAAAAGGCAACCCCAATAAGCCCAATATTTGGACTCATGCAACATACGATACATGTATAAAATACGGTACAGAACGCATGTACATGCTCGTATAAATTATTATGTAATGTTGATCAACGAAAAAAAGTATCATGTGATAAACAAAAAGCAAAGAAGAGTTTGTGTAAACCAATGACGTCTATAAGGATGGTTGTTTACGTCCATTTACCGATATTCGTTGATACTTCATTAGCACATAATCTTCCCACAATTCCCTTATATGTGCGATCAAATATGAAATATTAAACCAACTATATAACTATACCTAAACGTTGAAGATTATAAATATGTTTGAAGGTTTGTCTCGTTGGAATAAATTAATGTTGCCAGTTAAAGACTCGGTCAGAAAAAAATCCCTTTAGACGTGTCTTGGTGGATTAAAATATCTCTTTATGCAGGTGTTGGCTGTTTCTGAAATTCGTGTTGATAGAAACGTGTTTTATGTAGAAATGGAGATATTCCCTGGATATATTTTGCAATTGTTCAATGTTCTGAAAAGTGTCTCAAAACATGAGACACTCACTTTTGCTATAACGTCAACGTTTTACTAAAACATTGTGCTTGTGATAAACATGTTGCCTAACATTGTAACAAACAAAAGTACAGAAATATTAGGCACAAACGTTTAATTCTATATAATTCTACTTTTCCCGCCAACTTCTTTACTGTATTTTAATAACTTCAAGGCTAGACTGCATGAAACTTATGTTTTCATGAATTTTACACTCGTATATCTATCTTTTATTGGTCTGTAAAAATCATTGCTCTGATATATTCACCATCAAAATCACGTGGTTTTCAAACAGTATAGTTACAGCAAATGGAGATGAAATGTTTTGAGCTGCTACACAGACAATACGTATTGTTGGTGTCGTTGGTAGTTATAGGTTATCTAAATGTTATATAGACATATGTCATAATATCACACGCAAACCAATTGCTGAAATTCGTTTTGATCCAGAAGGACTTAATTTGTACTGTGAGATGATGTTGTCTGTAGTCAACAGTAAGCTCTCTTTGTATTGATGTCATCGAACTCCAGCCAATTATATTGTTTTTCGTCTTTCTGAGGCTTCTACAAATTATCACATTGCGTGCCTACCTCATGAAGGACATAGACCAGGGAGTGAATAATTTCTGATTGACGTCAGATGTATTTTAGTGACAGCACTACTGGACACATGGTCGATTAGAAAATGATACAAAGATCGGACAGGGAAGGCAGCACTCAACTTAAAAAGTCGAGCACAGAAAACATAAAAACAACACAAATCACAATTACACGGCACACTGTCGGACACACTTCTGAATGTTACTAACCTCGACTTTAATTCAAATAGTCCATTTTTTCTAATAATATTTGTATTTTCGGGACATCGGAACTAGTAAGCATTTGATTTTCTGATGTGCCAATGATCGAGACCAATTTAGATGTTGTTGTTATTTTGTGTTATCTCGTTATGAAAATATCCGTTGCCCTTTCGTTATGTATTAATCACTCTTTCAACCTTCATATTAAGCTATCACACAGCTTAATACGATGAAAATAATAAACTATTTACATTGTACTTGTAACAGCCTTTATCAAATGGGAAAAGCATAGACCACATAATTATACATTAGGCACCTTAATAAATCTCAATGTTAGAAAATGTGTTACAGACATGAATGTGAAAGATGTAAACCCTTTAGAAAATTGTGATATGCATATCTGCTTAGGTTGAAGGCGTATTCGCTTTTTCATCGCGTCTCCTCTCCTTTTTTGGTTTGCAAAGAACTCATATGTTACATTGTTTTCTGTTATTTTATTGATGTAATTGACCATTTTGTCGGTCAAAAGCTATACATACATGTAGCTTATGTTTACATTGTTAAATCCATATCCAACAATAAATAAATTTTAATTTTGACTTTGTGTCTATCCTAAAGATGTTGTTCAAATCGGACAGAGAATACAGCAATCAACAGCAAAACACAAACGGTAACAAGAGAAACTAAAAGTCACATTAATGTACAATAACATCACAGTTATTGTCACTATTGACACAAGACGATATGAAAATACCAAGTGACTAATTGTATTTGGTTCCAATTGTACGTTTTACAATTTATACAATTTTATCTTTGGTTTATCTCATTGCAAACTCTAAATTCGTGTTGAGCTGATATGTTTCGTGTTTCCTACAGAGCATTGTACTGCAGCCGTACTCCTCTGTCTCAGTGTTAATGGCTTCGCTGTCACTTAACGTCTATTTTACGAGGAGCGTTAAATTAAACTGAAAACCAGGGTACCATGATAAAAGTAATCAAATATGTGTTTCCACGATAATTCACTACATTGCTTCGAAACGGTGATATTCTTTGGCGTTACAATGTGAATGTAGTTTTATTGATTTAGTCGTCTCAACTAGCACAAGGAAAATTATATAAAATGATTCCAAAAAAACTACAAGAAACTAGTCTAAGCTTCATTAAGATTTGAACAAAATCTTGTTGAAAATCCTGTGACTCTAGATCATAACATGAGACATCAATCTAAGGTATAAAAGATGTTTACGTGTAATAGGTACACTAAATCATCGCTATAAAGTATGTATACGTTTCGTATTTAAACGTGTTCTGTCAGCCACAAGTGCTGCTCACTCTTAATTTCAGGACAAAAACTATCCATTTACAACGTCTTACAAAACTTGTCTTTTGTGCACTGTACGTTTATCTGATAAGTTAATGTGTTCTAACAGTAAATATTATTGATATTCACAGTACACCATATAGACAATTTCCGTCCAGAAATGCTTATTCGTCCATTAATTCACATTCAGATGATATAACGTGATGTTTCGGGCGCCGCAAGGCATTGTATATTTTTCGCTTCCTTAACCGGTCTTAGGAAAGTAGGTTTCTGGTGGCAAAAACATTGTGCTATATACACTTTCAGCATCCGCGTCATATTGATTATACAAATTAGTTTATCGCCTAACACTTTGCTCATGGACGCGAATTCTTAATGTTTTCCTTCCGTATTCTAAGAAAGATTCGAGTTTAATTATGCACATTACTACCTATCTATTTATACGGGTTATTTGAAAATAACTGAAGTAAAGTGCTTGCAAGTGTTTATTATTATAGTCACTCTACTTGAAGGATCAGCCAAAATGACGAGACACCTTCTATCTGAGCACATTATAGTCACACTACTTGAAGGATCATCCATTATGACGATACACCTTCTATATGAGCACATTATAGTCACACTACTTGAAGGTTCAGCAAATATGACGATACACCTTCTATCTGAGCACATTATAGTCACACTACTTGAAGGTTCAGCAAATATGACGAGACACCTTCTATCTGAGCACATTATAGTCACACTACTTGAAGGTTCAGCAAATATGACGATACACCTTCTATCTGAGCACATTATTGTCACACTACTTTAAGGTTCAGCAAATATGACGATACACCTTCTATCTGAGCACATTATAGTCACACTACTTAAAGGATCAGCCAAAATGACGAGACACCTTCTATCTGAGCACATTATAGTCACACTACGAGACACCTTCTATCTGAGCACATTATGACGAGAGACGTTCTATCTGAGCACATTATGACGAGACACCTTCTATCTGAGCACATTATGACGAGAGACGTTCTATCTGAGCACATTATGACGAGAGACGTTCTATCTGAGCACATTATGACGAGACACCTTCTATCTGAGCATATTATGACGAGACACCTTCTATCTTAGCACATTATGACGAGAGACGTTCTATCTGAGCACATTATGACGAGACACCTTCTATCTGAGCACATTATGACGAGACACCTTCTATCTGAGCACATTATGACGAGACACCTTCTATCTGAGCACATTATGACGAGACACCTTCTATCTGAGCACATTATGACGAGAATCGTTCTATCTGAGCACATTATGACGAGAGACGTTCTATCTGAGCACATTATGACGAGAGACGTTCTATCTGAGTACATTATGACGAGAGACGTTCTATCTGAGCACATTATGACGAGACACCTTCTATCTGAGCACATTGTGACGAGACACCTTCTATCTGAGCACATTATGACGAGACACCTTCAATCTGAGCACATTTCCTTCCCGACTACAATTCTTATTGCAAGACGCACATGATAACAACATCATTCAACGAGTAGTTGGCCCAATAACCGACCATTTTGTGTTTCGGTGCTGAATACTAGGTACGTTAAAGAACCAATGCGTCTTTGGAAAAGGGTATCGCACCAGGCTTCTTGTTTCCTGTCCTGACCTGTCCTGGCCAATATGCACAACTGTCTCTTCGTTACTGGCCAATCTGACAGGGAAATCTGAATGGTCACGCCTTTACGACTGTCTCTTCGTTACTGGCCAATCTGGCAGGGAAATCTGAATGGCCACGCCTTTACGACTGTCTCAGTCGAACGCTAACAAACAATTAACCGGTCATATCAGAACGAACACCTTTCAGGATTCCAAATTTCGACCCCGCTCTTAAGTCAGTTGCTTCAACTACGCGACCAAGGAAAACTGTGTAATATACACATGGTTTATCTTAGAACCCGTAATCGTTATAATTTGAAGGTATTTTTTAAAACTGTTTTAACGATAATATTGTGGGTTTATGGTTATCAGAATTGATTTACTGCTGTTGTATTGTAAGCAGTAATAATTAGGTCTGTCTGTTTTTTAGTCGTCTTCAAGTGCTAAGAATAATTCTATAGTGATTCAGAATCAAAGCGTGTTGAACGTTCACTTATGTTTTGATAGAACGTATAGTAAGTTATAAACACAATTTTATCGCCTGTGGTTCACTGGCGAACTGATTATTTCCAGAACAATTGGTCTCACAGATCTACGGGATTTAATAATTGTACGTGTTGGTGACAGTATGTGGTGTCGGGATTGTATTAACACAGTTTTATTATTACAAGATTTACCTCAAGTGATTCTATATAATTTTAATAGAAAATTAAATATGTTGTTATTTAACTACTAGATTGATATAAAGATCACATAATGATCTGTAACCAACTCAGAGGTTTTACGAGCACGTAGATGTCACTCATGAAAACCTTTGCTATATTCAGAAAGGTGAAATTAATGCTTCTCCGATTTGCCTTCCAGGATTCAAAACAAGCGGGAGGTAACTATGGAAACTATGTATTATAACGCTAGTGGAGAACTCTGAACACCTTTTACATATACAGCCTGTGTGCTCATCATACGTCAAATATTTAGAGACTTTTTAATCCATAACATAGTGCAAATATTGCGGTAATGTTACGATAAATTCGAAAATTATGTACATACTGTTCAGTTGGCTTTTCAGTTTTCGTCTTCTTTTACGTAGTTTCCGACAATAATTGTAATTGACCTTACATTTTTCTGGAAATAATTATCAACTTTGAAAAATCCTTTTACAGCACGAAAACAATATAACCTTCCCAACTAAAAAGTTCTACGACCGACTAAGGTGGGCTGTATTCATTGAAACTTGGTGTGTTGGAACATAACCATTTTGACTTTGTTTGTTGGAACATAACCATTTTGACTTTGAGTTTCGAAACATAACCATTTTGACTTTGTGTGTTGGATCGTAACCATTTTGACTTTGTGTGTTGGAACATAACCATTTTGACTTTGTGTGTTGGATCATAACCATTTTGACTTTGAGTTTCGAAACATAACCATTTTGACTTTGTGTGTTGGAACATAACCATTTTGACTTTGTGAGTTGGAACATAACCATTTTGACTTTGTGAGTTGGAACATAACCATTTTGACTTTGAGTGTTGGAAAATAACCATTTTGACTTTGTGTGTTGGAACATAACCATTTTGACTTTGTGTGTTGGATCATAACCATTTTGACTTTGGGTGTTGAAAAATAAACATTTTGACTTCGGGTGTTGGAACATAACCATTTTGTTAACTTAATGTGTGTATTTTATAATGATGGGGAGTAAATTCAAAACAATAACTTGAATGATCTGAAAATGTTCCCTATTGGCTTATTATATTTTGAATAGAATGACAGATGTTTCCGTTTGATCATTTTTGATGTGCTCCGAAATGTGCCCTACAGTGTTGAATAAACGGTGTTAGAATCCATGCATTACGTTGATATTGTTGGAGATTTAATTCCATTTCATTTTACAGAGACGCATTTAAGTACATTTCTGACTGAAAATCAATTTTTGTGAAACTTATTGCTGACAATCTCTAGATACCTACACTCAATTGTTTCTGCTGCGATATTGGAAAAGGCAAGAATGCCTTGTGAAGTATGAGTCGTACTATTGTATTATATACTCAGAGTTGTAAGAATTAAACAACAGCTATTTTGTTTACAAGATGTATTAAACACCAAACTTTCAAGAAGTCACATTCTATATTTTAGCTTCAAGAAAAGTAAAAGAGACTACCTGTAGGGCCATTTAGTATGCATATATATTTCATAAAGCAGATTAACATCAATCCGTTAAGGAACTTGGGATTATAGCTAATTGCAATGCTTGCTTCGCTAATTGATTGATAACTTGCCGTTATGTAAATATAATTATTTAATAATCGCATGTCCATAATTGCAGTTGTCATTATAGTTGCTGTGCGGTTGAAAGATTTTAGGATATCCCGTTCACACATGGGAAGAGTGTTGTCAAAATAAACTCAAATTCTAAATATTTTTCCATAATAATTAACAATTTGAGATATTGAATGTTTTGTAGCAATTCATTAACCTAACAATTACACTTTTTTACGTTACTTAACGTTTTTTTGCAAATTTGTGTTTTGGCTTACTTCATGTTTTTGCGTAAATTCGCGATCATATTGGGTAAGGACACGTTTTGCGTAAGTTAAGTTTTTGCGTAACTTAACATCTTTTAAGTACACGTATAACATTTGTGCTCCAGTATCCAGTGATGTATATATGTACCAGACTATGTACACTTTCAATAACTATTAATGTGAAGTAATATCTTTGCAGTACATTTTGTATTTTATTAGAGAGCATTAAAAAGCGTTCCAATAATATCGTAGTGAAATATTTCTATCATGGTTGTCGATTCAGATTAAAACAAACACTTGTGGAAAGCCATTGGTGTTGTTGTTATTGTTGGGTAAATCGCTGAGTCAGACTAGAAATGCTTCAATTAAACATATATGCAATGAATGGCATCCATGATAGCGGTATTTCATAATGCGTTGATTATTTTAAGATTGACATTTCACGTTTCTCATGAGAAAACGTTTATTGAACTCTACTTCAAGAGTAATTGCACGTTTCAACACAGTGTAAAAACCAACGCAAAATCTGAAAGTAGGATATAATTACCACGCTTAGAACATAGCGGAATATTTTTGGTAAAAAAATCAAATAATTTGTTTTACTTTTTTCCCTAATAGCTTCTGTAGTTGGACTTCAAATTTACGGAACATGTTTTATTAGAGTGAATATTGCTGTCAGAACTTCGCGTTTAGATATTAAAATGCTGCAAACGAGAAATTCAATGCAATTGAAAATTGCTGATATTAAAATGATTGTGAGAATTTTGTATGTGCCTAATGGTAGCCTTGGCAATGTTTAACAATATGTTCAGAGTATTTGGTTGAAACGTAATAAACTTACGCTTCCTAAACATGATTTCTGATAGCGATTTAGAGACAAAATCCGCAATTGCAATTGCTGTCACATCTGCAATTGTGACTGCGAAATCAGTTCATTTAATCGTTAATCTGGGTTTCAATCGTCATTTAAAGTAATAAATACCCATGCGATCTGTTATACACAAAGCTTTTCATGTCAGACAGTTAAATTAGTTTCTATTTTGTGTGCCATGACTGGTTGTTGAACTCAAATGTATTTTAAGTCTGTCTCTTGGAAGTCTTCAGGTAGTGTGTATAATGAATATTAATGGCGATCACGGTATTTTCTGAAGTTAACTCATTAATCATTGTTGGATTAAGTTCATGACGGAATCTATGTGAACAAGCTTTGGCGACTTTTGATATTTTTAGAATTTATTGTACCTAATGTCAGACTCTTTTAAATAATACTGTTACAAAAATATGGAAGGCAGCACTTAACTTAACCAGCCGAGCACAGAAAACATTAAAAACACACAAAGCACAATGCCCAACTGAACCAACCGAGCACAGGAAACATAAAACACATACAAGGTACAATGCCCAACTAAACAAGCAAAGATCCTCCCAAGTACAAGCTGTTGAAAAGTATAATAAAATACTACTATCAGCAACCAAAACGACTGATCGCACAAGCTGAATGACCCAGTTTTCACAGCAAAACGACTATAATGCATAGTTTTAGCTGTCAGAAATCCTAAAACGAAAAAGTGCCCAACACACTTCCAACCAAGAAAATTAATCACCCCTAGTTCCAACTGTTAAAAAGCTGAATGGAAACGTTTCAGCCAACAAAAGGCGAAATGCCTTCGCTGAATGACCTAGTTACAACAGTAAAACTGCTGAACTACATAGTTTTAGCTGCCTTTTAAACCTTTTTAAAAAGATACCATCTGTCAAGAATGACCATGTTTGAGTGTATATACCTAGCTTTGAATATTGCAATAACATTAAGTAAACAAATGCCTTCAACCGCCGTTCATACAATAGAACAAACTAAAGCCAGAGTAGTAACTACAAGCCATTGACAGGTGAAAGAGGGAACAGTAAAAATGAAGTAGTGGATGCAAATCAAATGATACTCAAAGGAATTATCATTCACAAACACTACAGAGTGGACATATCATATATAAGTATATGACATATTGATCACCGTTCGTAAAACATAAGAAAAACAATCGAACGTCCGACTGCACAATTCTTAGAATTAAACATGTAGACAAATCTTTCAACATGATGCCTTCATAACACTGTAACTGTCAGAATAAATACATCGTATTTAAACGAGTTTGATGGCATGGTTGAAGCATGCTAAACCTACAGCTAACATAACTGCTAATGCAAGAATTACCAACATTTTTATACACCGATCTACCGCTCATTGTAACAAACTAAACGGCAGAAATCTGACAATGCATTCAACGTGCATGTGTTATGTACGTGCAGCTTTGATCTACACTTAACCAGTCTATTCATAATAAATCGTTATACCGGTAAAAAGAAACAACAACGCGTACATGAAATATCATTATTCAGAATTAAACCTCGTATTTTCAAAGTGCAGAACTCAAGATGACCCATCAAACTTTTTGGAATATTTTAAAACTACGACAAGTGATTTGAAGAATCTTTAAATAATAAATGCTGATTAAAACACGTTTCAAACAACTTTATTTATCGCAAAAGTATGTCAAAATGATAATGTTATGTAGACACATGGTCTATTTTTGCAGTACACGTATTTTACCAAGTAAACTTACCCCCAGTAATCACTTTTCCATAGATTATATAGAGGGTATTTGTTGATTTTGGTGTAAGATCGAATTTTATTTCACCAAATGATCAAAGAAAATCAATATTTAATTTTCTGCAATCACGAGTGAAATAAAATTTATCTTACACCAAAAATCAACAAATTTTCTGGTAATTATATGCCTCAATTCCTCTTAAATATGTGCCGTAATTGGCTTAATTGGAAAAATCACGTCGAAATTAGAACGTCACGACGTGACAATTATGACGTCATGATGACGTAACAAATATTTTAAAGCCCGGCGACGTTGGCGTTACGTTTCATTTTCTGTATGATACTGGAACCAGCTTCTAAAGCAGTGAAAATAACAAAGTGGTTATCTCACTGTTATTTTCACTGTTATTTTCACTGAAAAATCTCCATAATCCATTAAAAGCAAATAATAAATTGATTTCTACTGAAATATCTCAGCTCTACTGACAATTAAATTCTGAAGCATACGGTTATCATACTATGTTCAGTATCGTTAAACTACCTACATCAATATGTCTATCTTAGGCAAATACATGTACATTTTTTGTATTTGTATTTCAGTCAGTATGCATGGTTTATTTGGGATTTAAATTGACATATAAATGTTATATTATCATTTTGTCAATTCTTGACGAGCACAGCTAGCTAATTTTTCTAGAATAAATCTAACTTACCACATCTACCTCAATGATGGAATAAAATGTTTGTAAATGGTGTGATGTCGTTGCAAAAGAATATCATGTTTACTAAGGTGCTAATTACTAGTACACGAAAGTATTGCTGTGATAGTGAGTCAGGAGCAGTTAACAATTATCTGTTTCTTTGTATATTTCAAAAGGTTTCATTTCAATTGCATTCATTTTTGCATTTTCTTTTGTCTATAATAGTGATACTATATCATATAATATCCTAGGTGTTATTTACAGTCGATCATCACACATAGTCTGTATTCCTGGTGTGTGTCTGTAAATGAAATTGACATTCAAAGAACATTACATACACAGGTTGCAGAACGAATTGCTTTTCTGATTGTATTCCTCCACTCTCTTTTCAAGCACTGTATCACATTGTGTAAATTTGCGCCTATGAATGGAAATTGTCATAGTTAATTACACCATAGACAAGCGTACACAACTGATTTAAGTTGTTCGGGTATTGAGCCGTTCTTCAACTTCTCGACAACCGTTTATGTAACCTGTCATGTGGCAAGCAACTTCCTCCATCTGTACATATAACCAATGTCATGAATAATATGTTATTCTCAATCCGGGAAAAACGAGAATTACATACATAGGCCATGGATGAAACACCACCTTGTCAGTTGACCATGTCAAGGGTCGTTACTTTGCTAATACTGAATGAAACTGAATTAAAACATCAGCTACTCAGTATAAACTGACTAATATTTCAGTGAAGTTTGATGACTATAACTGCAACGATTTTTACATCTAAGCTGGAAACTTATCACCAAAATGGAAAGAATAAGAAAATATGTTGTGTCTATAAATCGTGTTCCACTGGCTATGTTAAAGAGACGTAATGAAATGTAAATGTTACTTCAAATCATGTTATAGTGATTGAAAATACAAAACACGACGAATCGGAACGAAAATTAGATTTCACCTGTCCATTTCGCAGCGAGGGATTTGAGCGTCTCAATTTGCATCGTGTGTTTTTTTTGTCATGTACACCCTTAGTTTTTGGGAGGCGTTTAAGCCTCTCATTACTATCATTGCCCATTTCTTAATACAAAATTAACCGCCTTTAGCTGCTATGTGAATCCGCATTCAAGTAGTTCCAGAAACTGTCAACATTCCCAATACTGCTACATATGTTTCTCCAATTTTTTAACTGATTTAAGCCAATCAGCAACATTTGTTTATTCTAAGATCAAAAATTATTGTGAAACTGTTCGTTAAATCGATATTTTTGCAAAATAATCACTACACCGGCCGATACCGATCTTGTTTCATAATACGAAAATGACGTGTTCATCAAATGCCCGGCTGTAAAGCTATTTTAAGAAACTTCAGACTACGGTCAAGTGATGGTTTTATCAATGAATCGTATAAGGTCTGCAAAGTACTGTTATGCAATCATATGGTGTCGCTGTATTAGCTAGCCGCTTTCTATAGACTGTCTCACGCTGTGAGGGAAGTGATTACAAGACGGTACTGTAGAATCTGATAAATAGGCGCGTAGTATTATTTTAAAGCCACTTTTAATATACGCTTTCAATACACGTATTACATATAAATTAATATGCACCTTTTAACAATTATTTAGATACCCAACATGCCTATATAGTCACATATGCCTATTTTGACATTCAAGACAAGATCGGCGGTAAGAAAACGAACATTAAACGTGTACAGTCGGTTTATGCTTTAGTAGCAGCAACCAGATCGCCTCCCATGAGTACTCTCAGTTCTTTGATTTACATTCGGAGCAAACAACCTTCATCTGCTGCAAAGATATAAACGCCAGTGACTATGCCGTTCATGCCAGTTCATCGCCTTGAATAGAATATTTGTCTAAGTATTTGCTAACACTTTTTCTGTGAATTTGGGATCAAGTTATTATTGTTGGCTAAAGCTTTATCTGATAATAACTGAACAGGATCCCTGTCTTCCGGAATTGTTGTCAACTTCAATATTAAGTCTTTGCTAATACGCTCCTGTGAATTTTGAATCAGGTTAGTAGTGTTGGCCAAAGCTTTTTCTGATGACAACTGGATGAAATCCTTTTCTTCCGCAATTAATTGACAACAGCATTGTACTTGTAAAATCATTGCTCTTTTATCGAAATCTTACCATTGATCCGTATATGGAGGACATTTGGTTACGAAATAAGCTCACCTGTCCAACGTGAGAGTTTTACGACTACCTGAGCTGCATTTCCCCTGGAGCCTATTGTATTTATACATGACCATATTATAATGATTGTGCGTCAACTCAATTAAGATACTTGACTGATGATTTGCAATGTTCTCCAAAATTACTTCGATAGCGTTGAATAAACGGTATGATCCATGCAAAACGTTGATCTTTTTTTGGGTTTAACTTACATTTCATTTTACGTATTCGCAATGAAGTGCGTTTCTGACTGAAATCAATGATTGTGAAACTTATTGTGGAAAGTCTCTAGATACGTACAGTCTATAGTTCGTTCCTGAAACAACATGAATGTCTTGTGAAGTATGAGTCGTTAGTGTATTTTAGAAGTCGAAGTCAAAATAACTTCAGGGACCATAGGATAACGGCGACTTCAAGGCTATCGTCGCTAATTGAATGTTTACTTGCCTTTAAGACAATGAAATAATCGTATAACTGCTATGGTGTAGTTGTGATTATTGTTGTTATAGCTGTTTTATGTTTGACGATGTCACGTTCACACCAGGGAAGAGTGTTATTAAATTGAACTCAAATTCTGAATAGTATTCCATAGCAACTACCGATTTAGAATATTGAATGTTTTGTAACAATTAACCTAACATTTCAACTGTTTTACGAAGTTTAATGATTTTTGCAACTTTGTGTTTTGCCTCACTTCACGTTTTTGCGTAATTCGCGGTTATTTTGGGTAGAGCACGTTTTGCGTAACATCATGTTTTGCGTCAATTACCATACATATATAACAGTTTTGCTAAGTATCCATTGAAACATGTATTTACCTGTTTATGTGTAATTTCAATAAGTATTAAAACTAAGTATTATATTAGCAGTATTTCACGAGAGAGCATTTAAAGGCATGTTTAATAATAACACAATGAAATATTTCCATTATTGTCGTCGAATTAGATTATTAAAAGAACACTTCTGGAATGCCATTGATGTTGCTGTTATTGTTGGATAAATCGCTGAGTCAGCGCTAAAATTCATCTCTACAATAAATGACAACCATGATAGCGGTATTTCATAATGCTATGGTTAATTTTAAGATTGATATTTGACGTTTCTCATGATAAAACGTTTATTGAACGCTACTTAAAGAGTAACTGCACGTTTCAACACAGTGTAAATACCAACGCAAATATCTGAAAGTAGAAAATAATTACCATGGTCAGAGGGTAACGGAATTTTTGGATAAAGAATCAAACAAAAATCTCCAAACAGTTTCTATAGTTAGACTTAAAATTTACAGAAGATGTTTTACTAGAGTGAATATTGCTGCAAGAACTACGAGATATTAAAATGCTGCATAAGAGAACGCAATAATTCTCAAATGGAAAATTGCTGCTTTTAAACTGATTGTGAATAATGTTTGTGTTCCTAATCGTAGCCTTCGCAATGTTTAAAAACATATTCAGTGCATTTAGTGGGGACATTATAAACTTACGCTTACTAAACACGTAGCGATTTGAGATACCAAATCGGCAACTACAGTTGCTGATGGGTTTGTAATTTTGACGGCGGAGAAAGTTCATTTAATCGTTAATCTAAGTTACAATTGTCATTTTAAGTAATGAATATTCATGCGATCTGTTACACACAAAGCCATTCATGTCAGACAGTTATACCAGTTTCCCTAATGTGGGCCATAAATGGTTGTTGAACTCAAATGTACATATTTGTATTTCAATTATGTTCCCATGGTAGTATTCACGAAGTGTGTATAATGAATGTTTATGACGATCCTGTTTTTTTTCCTGAAAATAAACTCATTTATCATTGTTAGATTTAGTTTATGGTGGAATCCATGTGAGCAAGCGTTGGCGACTTTTGATCGTTTTACAATTTATTTTTGTCTGAGACAAAACAATTACTCCTTGTATTATGATGTATTATTGAATTTAATGCCAAGCAACGGTAAATGCATACACCGGAATTTAAGTCATTGTCTTACCTAAAAGCCTTATGTCGTAGTTGTAAATGCAACAACATTTTTATATAAATTATAAGATTTTGAACAAAAATGTACAGTAAGGTGTGTCCTTGTCACATGCTGGACCCTGATTAATTGCATTATTTTTCTTTGCCTACTTTGTTTATTGTTCCTCCAGATTATATCTCCAATCATAAGCATTTGCAATGATAATTAACCCACGAATGAAGACCGTCAGCACATATCACTTTTTGCCGTTCAGATGGGTTGTCTTTCCATACAGGTTTGACTGTGCATTTATTCATTTGCATAATTGTAAAAAGAACGCGCTTTACTGGTATTTATTAACTTTAACGTTCCAACAATTTGACGTGCATGCTAAGAGGTATGCATATCACAACCTAACAAGTCGATATACCCCACAATACTATTAACCATTTCTATAATTAGAGTATTTACAATGTGATATTAATAAACGTTGTTGTGAGGGGGACGTTAACGTTTATATTTGCATTAATGTAGTAAGGTCACAAGACGTACATGTGAAGGATAGATTAATTTAGTTCAATGTGATAGCTCCTTTTCATAACTTCCACAAAAGACGTGGTCAACCAAACACGTGGTAAAGATCATCAAAATATGTCAACAAAGACCACATATTTTACCCCCAGTCAGCCCAGTTTTAATAATACTTTTAAACCTTTTTAAGAGAGTCCATCTGTCAATAATGACAATGAGTGTATCTTCATATATTTCAATATTGCATTAACATTAAGTAATCAAATGTCTTCAACCGTTATACAATAGAACAAACTAAAATACAACAAAGTTTATACAGAGAAGCCCATTTATAAATAAGACAAATCCTAAGTAAATTGAGAATAGAAATCAAAAGATACTCAACGGAATGATCACAAACACTACGGACTGGACATATCTTGATATTACAAATCAGAAAAGCATCCATCATAGATAATTATATCACATATTGTTCACCCCTCGTAAAACATAAGAAAAAACAATGGAACGTCCGACTGCACAAGAATTAAACATGTAGAGAAATCTTTCAACATGGTGTCTTCATAACACTGTAACTGTCAGAATAAATACACCGTATTTAAACGAGATTGACGGTATGGTTGTAGCATGCCAAACCTACAACGAACATTACTGCTATTGCAAACATTACCCACATTTTTATACACCGATCTACCGCTTATAGAACCAAACTAAACGGCAGAAATCCAACAATACATGGAACTTGCATGTGTTATGTACGTGAATCGTTCATCTACTCGTAAGCATGCAATTCATAACAAATTATTATACCGTCATTGAAGAGAGACAACTGTACGTACCTGGGATATCACTTTTCAGAATTAAAAGTCGTATTTTTAAAGGTACAGAACTCAAAATGACCTATCTTTTTTTTGGAATATTTTCAAACTTCGGCAAATGATTTGGAGAATCTTTTAACAATAAATTCTGATTAAAACGCGTTTCAAATATACGTTGGTCATTCAATATATTCGTAGACCATCGTTCTCATTTGATTATTTTTGCGATGTAACAATAATTTCTTATATCATAACGAACAATAACTTATTATCTACAGTCAATACAACTTTATCTTCAATAGTGCATACCAGTAGCATGCCATCAGCAATTACCATGGTAACGCCCCCGACAGACGTAACGTACTTTTTTCATTTGTTCAACTAGTTATAAATTCCAATTAAGTTAATTTACATTCCAATATTTATTTCGCAAGATTATTATAAAATATTATCATGACAGTTCATGAAATTATGAAGTTATTTTAAGCTAGAGTGTGAATTTAAAACTGTTTTATCAAGGCGAGTCACATTTTCAATAACGTAAAAAATGTCTATAAGGAAATACATGAGACAATAAACTTGTGCACGGGCTTAGAAAAACATAGCACACACCTAAGAGCTGCTACAGAGAGCGAAATGAGAACATACAGCATGGAGTGGTATTGTGTTTAAGTGGCAAAAGCACATTTCTGAAGCGCAGCATGGTATTAAATATGATACAGGGATGGGCAGATAGGCAAACGTAGGGACGTTTCACGTAACGTCGGTCGAAATGTGCGAGATGTTTTCATGTAAACATACAGCCATTATGTCTAGCCTTAACTATATAAGATATTGTGGTAGATATATTAAATCATGTACAATTTGAATGTTTATGTTTATTTTTATATTAACAACATAATTTCATTTCGGGTTTACCATTTGAGAGACATCAAAACGTCAATAACGTCGCTGACGTCAGAATATAAATAACGATGTGTGGTGGTACGGGGTAGGTGATATTTCTATTTAAGTCACATTTTCTTAAAATGCGTTGTTTCACGCAATACTTTGTGCACGTATGTCCGAAAGGCTTTAGTTTAATGTGATGTAGTTTGTTTTTCTCTGTGTCATCTGATATTAAAATGATTAACACAGTCTACGAATTTATTGAATGACCCTCGTATTTATCAATTGCAAAAATATGTCAAAATGAGCATGTTAATTATATTCAATATTTGCAGTACACGTATTTTACCATCTGATTATCATATAATACTGATTCTAAGAAGCATTTGTTTCAGTTTAATAAGAAAATGTTTTCATCATCTGTAGTTCAGTATCTTTAGACTACCTACATCACTGTGTCTATCATAGGCCAACACATGTACATTTTTGGTACTTGTATTTCAGTCAGTATGCACGGTTAATTGGGATTTAAATTGGCATATGAATCATATATAATCATTTTGTCAATTGTTGAAAACCACAGCTGGTAATTTTTCTAGACAAATCGACTAACTTACCACTTCTACCTCACTGGTTGAAGTAATTATTGTAAATTGTGTTATGTCGTTGCAAAAGAATATCATGTTTACTATGATGCTCATTGCTAGTACACACAACTATTGCTCTGATATTGAGCCAGGAAACACTTCATAATTTAACTGTTACTTTGTATATTACCTGTTGCCTGATACATGCATTTTGATAATGTCAGTCTGTATATATATTAGTTTGTAAAAATAAGTAGAACATTTTATACTTATGCACAATTATACGAGCTTACAGGATAGAAGGAACGAATTGCTTTTCTGATGTATTCCACTCTCATATCAAGCATATTATTACCTTGTGCAATTTTGCGCCTATCAATGGAAAATGTCACCGTTCAGTACTATAGACAATCGCATATAACTGATTTGATGTGTTCGGGTATGAGCCATCCTTACAATATGGAGGATACTACAGATAACTATTTTTGACACGAAAAAGCTGGCCAACCTGGGAGTTCTACGACCGACTGAGCTGACAAGGTGATGTGCATTTCCCAGGAACCTATTGTACTGGGACATGATTATTCTATAATGATTGTGTGTCAATTCAATAAAAATACTTGAATGATGATTTTCAATTTTTTCCAAAATTCCTTCGAAAGTGTTGAATAAACGGTGTGATAATCCATGCTAATCGTTGATCTTTATGGGGTTTTAGTTCAATTTTATTTTACGGAGTCGCAATAAAGTCCGTTTCTGACTAGAAATCAATGTTTGTGACACTTAAAGATGAAAATCTAGAAACGTACATTCTATAGTTCGTTCCTGGAGCGATATTGAAAACAACAGGAAAGTATTGTGCAGTATGAGACATAAGTGTATTTTAGAAGTCAGAAAAACTTCAAAGAACATTGGATTACAGCGATTACAATGCTGGCGTCGCCAATTGATTGTTTATCTGCCTTTAAGTCTGTGAAATAATCGTATAACTGCTATAGTGTAGTTGTCATTCTTGATGTAGCTGTTTGAAATCTGACGATTTCCCGTTCACACCAGGGAAAAGTGTTTCAAAGGTGTACTGAAATTCGCAATAGTTTTCCATGACTACAACCAAATTTGGATATTGAATATTCTTTGTAGAAAATCATTAACCAAAAAGTTCAACTGTTTTATGAAACGTAATATTTTTAGCAACTTTGTGTTTTGTTTTGCCTAATTTTACATTTTGTGTAATTTGCGGTTATTTTTGAAAAGGGCTCGTTTTGCGTAACATCATATTTTGAGATAATTACGATAGATGTATAACATTATTGCTCAAATATCCATTAACGTGCTATTTCAATAACTATTAATATAAAGTATTACCAGTATTACCAGTATTTTTTGAGAGATCATTAAAAGGCATGTTTGATAATAAATATTTATATCATGATTGTTGAATTAGATTTAAAAAACACTTCTGGAAAGCCATTGATGTTGCTGTTATTGTTGGATAAATCGCTGAGTCAGCGCTGAAATTCAATAAAACATCTCTGCCATGATAGCGGTCTTACATAATGCTTTGATTAATTTAAGATTGACATTTCACGCTTCTCGTGATGAAACGTTTATTGAAAGCTACTTTTGTTAGAGGGCATTACTTGGCGGGAATCTATTATTTACACTGTCGTGTTCTATAAAGTTGTCTGCTGGGTAAGTGTGAGGTTTGTCTACTTTTTAGGAATTCTGACAGCTTAAACTAGGTATTTCAGCTATTTTACTGTTGGAACTAGGTCATTCAGCTTGGGCATTCAGCTTTTTGATTGCTGAAACTTGTTTATTTATTTAGAATTTCGACAGCTTGTACATGAGAGGATCATAACTTCTTTAGTTGGGCATTGTGCCTTTTATTTTTTTAGCTCACCTGAGCACGAAGTGCTCAAGATGAGCTATTGTGATCGCCCTATGTCCGGCGTCCGTCGTCCACCACCCGTCGTCCGCCGTCAACAATTGGACTGTTAACACTGTAGAAGTCACAGTTTCACTTAATCTTTATGAAACTTGGTCACAAAGTTTGTCTCTATGAAATCTAGGTCAGGTGCGGTAGGATCATAAACTAGGTCACTAGGTCAAATCAAAGAAAAACCTTGTTTACACTCAAGAAGTCATATTTTTGACAATATCGTTATGAAACTTGGTCACAATATGAACCTCTATGAAATCTAGGTCAAGTTCGCAACTGGTCATCTGGGGTCAAATTCTAGGTCACAAGGTCACATTGAAGAAAAACCTTGTTAACACTCTAGAGGTGACAAATTGTTTACCTAATATTTATGAAACTTGGTCACAATGTTTGTCTCTATGTAATCTAGGTCAAGTTCGTAACTGGGTCATCTGGGGTCAAAAACTAGGTCACCAGATTACATCAAAGAAAAACCGTGTTTATACTCTAAGAGGTCACATTATTACCCCATCTTTATAAAACCTGGCCATAAAGTGTGTATTTGTAAATCTACATCAAATATTAAGGTCATATCATAACAAATACTGATTCTGCCTTAACTGCTAGTCATCAGGTGGTCCAAATGGCCCTCGTGTTATGTTTCCGTGCTCGGCTGGTTTAGGTTGGCATTGCGTCTTGTGTGTGTTTTTATGTTTTCTGTGTTCGGCTGGTTAAGTTGAGTGCTGCCTTCCTTGTTTGACTTAATATTATCTTTTTGGTGTACTGTAAAACGTTTTTAAGATTCCAGTGACATTTGTCGCTGTCAGAACCAAGCCCCTTAGTCAACCTTCCTCTATGTATGTATTGTCAACTTTATAGTTAAAGACTATTGGGGTGGGATGCCATGTCTTTTAGTTCCTATTCTTAGCTCACCTCTTATGTGATCACTCTTCGTCCGTCATCAGTCCGTCCGTCAACAATTTGCTTGTGTAGACACTAGAGGTCACATTTTTGGCCTAATCATTATGAAACTTGGTCACAATGATCATATCAACAAAATCTAAGTCAAGTGCGATATTGGGTTACCCGGGGTTAAAAACAAGGTCACAAGGTCAAATCATAGAAAACAAATTGTGTAGTCACTAGAGGTCACAATTTTGACATAATCTTTATGAAACTTAGTCACAATGATCATCTCAACAATGTCTAGGTCAAGTTTGATATTGGGTCATCCGGGGTCAAAAACTAGGTCACAAGGTCAAATCATAGAATAACCTTGTGTAGTCACTAGAGATCACAATTTTGACCTAATCTTTATGAAACTTGGTCACAATGATCTTCACAACAAAATCTAGGTCAAGTTTGATATTGGGCCATCCGGGGTTAAAAACTAGGTCACAAGGTCAAATCATAGAAAAACCTTGTATAGTCCCTAGAGGTCACAATTTTGACCTTTAGAATCTTTATGAAACTTGGTCACAATGATCATCTCAACAACATCTAGGTTTAGTTCGATATTGGGTCATCCGGGGTCAAAAACTAGGTCACAAGGTCAAATCATAGAAAAACCTTGTATAGTCACTATAGGTCACAATTTTGACCTAATCTTTATGAAACTTGGTCAGAGTGATCATGGTCACTTTATTCAAAACCTAGGAATACTAATTGTTGTAGGTAGGTCATCGGCTGGGGGCATTCGGCTTATTGGAGCTGGGTCGTTCTACTGTTGCGCTCGACTTGTTCAGACGGCCATTAAACTTGTTAAAACTACGATGTCATCCGGCTTGGGCTTTCAGCGATTTTTACTGCTGAAACTATGTCATTCAGCTGTAATCTTTATTTTCAGCTTTGTAATACTGTTAATTTTCTACTTTTTACGATTCCTGACAGCTAAAACTAGGCATTGTAGCCGTTTTACTATTGGAACTGTTGGAACTGGGTCATACAGCTACGGAATTCAGCTACTTTTCGACGGCTTGGACTGGGGCGGATCTTTTACTTGTTTACTAATCGTAGCCTTCGCAATGTTTACAAATATTTTCAGAGAATTGAACGGGAACATTATAAACTTACGCTTACTATACACGATAGCAATTTGAGAGACAAACCCCGCTACTACAGTTGCTGTTGGGTCTGCAATTTTGACGGCGGAGAAAATTCATTTATAAATCGTTAATCTTAGTTACAATCGTTATTTTAAGTGATGAATATTCATGCGATATGTAATAAACCTAGCCATTAATGTCAGACAATTAAATTATTTTTCCAAATATGCCATGGATTGTGGTTGAACTCAAATATAGTTCAGATCTGTTCCCTTGGAAGTATTCACAAAGTATGTATAATAAATGTTTATGACGATCCTTGTTTTCCTGAAGTAAACTCATTTATCAGTGTTAGATTTAGTTTATGGTGGAATCCATGTGAACAAGCTTTGGCGACTTTTGATATTTTTACAATTTATTTGTCTGAGACAAAACAACACTGATGTTAGAATTTAATGTCATGCACCGGTATTCACGTCACTGTCACACTGTAACACAACACTTTGAACCATTATTTAGGTTATTAACAATGTGACATTTATAAATGTAATTGTACGCGGAACATGCACATTTATATTTCTAATTAGGTACAAAAGTAAATGTGAAGGGTTGTTAATAGAGTTGAGTGTTAATGGTGAATTGCATTTGTATTTAATAACTGTTATTTTTCAGAACTTCCATAAAACGACATGGGCAATCAAACGTGTAGTTAAGATCGTTTGTAAAGACAAATTCAAAGTTGAGTATGTCAACATAGACCACCAATTATAGCGCTGATCATTTTTTTTTCAGAAATATATTTAAAGCTTTTAAGAGAGACCACCCGTCAAGAATGATCAGGTCTAAATGTATATACCTATCTTTGAATATTACAAATCACTATGCCTCCAATCGTGTTAAGAGTAGTTACTATACACGCTGGACATATAAAAAGGGAAACACAACATAAGATGGAAAAAGTTGATACAGAGTAGCTCTTTCACGAACAAGACAATCCTTAACAAATTGAGTATGAAAACCAAAATGCTCAAAGGAATGATGATAAACATCACCGAGTTGACATATCTTGATATTACAAATCAGAAAAGCATCCCTCATAGATAGTTCTATTACATATTGATCACCCCTCATAAAACAGAAGAAAATAAATGGAGCTTCCGGTTGCTCAATAATCAAACATGGAGTCAAATCATTCAACATGATGTCTTCCTAACACTTTAACTGTCAGAATAAATACATTGTATTTAAACGAGGTCGAAGTCATGCTTGTAGCATGCCAAACCTACAACGAACATAACTGCAATTGCAAACATTACCCACATTTATATACCAAGACCGCAACATACTAGTAACTGCTATTGCAAATATTGTAAACATATGTATACACCGGTCTACCGCTGACTGAAACAAACTAATCTTTTGACATTTAACAATACTAGCAACTAGCAACTAGCGTGTGGTGTGTGCTTGAAGCGTTGCTCTACACATAAAACTGCTCATTTCAACGGTAAAGGGAAACAACAATGCGTACCTGGCATATCACAAGTCAGAATTAAAACTCGTATTTTAAAAATAATTTGTTTTATAGGCTATTGCAATAAAATCTACCAAACGCAAACAAATCTGGTTTTTTTTACTATATTTGTGTTGAACTTGATGATATGCCTATTTCGTTAATGCCAGCCAGCATATCTAATATTTGATAAATTTGACTAGAAAATGTCTTACTTTTGCATAAACTTACAGAATAAACGAACACCAAGAAGTTTTATTTTAATTGCATACTTTCCCTTGTCTATAATATTGATACTGTACCATAATAGTACACTAGGCTTTATTTGATCTACACACATTATCAGTATTCCTGGTACGTGTCTGTAAATAAAATTGACATTCAAAGAACATTACATCCACAATTACCGGAACGAATTGCTTTTCTGATTGTATTTCACTTTTATTTCAAACACAGTATCACCTTGTGTAATTTTGCGCCTATCAATGGTAAATGTCACAATTTCGTGCTGTATAGACAACCTTATACAATGATTGTGATTTGTTCTAAGCGGAGATAGCTCGGTGGTATCGCACTGGACTGTCAATCCAGAAGTCGTGGGTTCAATCTTCGGCATCGGAACTTGACATGTCTGCAATTCTATTTGAAGTGATTTCCCGCTATATCTGACCATGTGGACTGCAAAGAATCGGGTTCAAGGACGGAAGCTGTGTATCGGTGCTATTCCCTGGCACATTAATTTAATGAATCAGACCGTCTATTCGAAATAGCGCCGGACATGTCTGCATCTGATGTCTATCTCTCTCCCTTCGGCGGCTTTCTCTCAGTCTGTCCGTCTGGTCAGATCATTCTGTATATGAACTGGTAGAGGATGCACCTGCGCCCTAGTGGCTGCAACACTCTATGTAAAGCGCCTTTGAACGTGTGCATGAAAAGGGCGCTATATGAATATGGTATATTCTGTTTATTTCTGATCTTGCGCCGTTCTCAAACAACTTATCAACGTATCCGTGATAGCCAGCTCTTCGGCAGGAAACTGCCCCCCCCCCCCCCCCCCCCAGCTGCACATGTAACCAATATCACGAAAAACATGTTCTTCTCAACACATGAATTACTAGAATTGCGTCCTTAGGACATGGTTGTCGCCCCAAACATGCAACTTAACCATATCAAGGATCATACCTCTGCTAATACTAGATGAAACTTAACAAAAATACTGACTTATATTCCTCTGAAATTTTGATGACTGCCAAATACATGATTTCATAGTTATGTGCAACACAAGCTAAATTTTATAATTTTGGTTGCAGTTACCCTGCTAATACCGGGTGAATCTGTATTTAGGTGCGCGGCGTTTTAACAAGACGGTATTTATGTATCTAACGTACAGTGTTGCCAATACCTAATGAATATATATATCATGATAAGCTGGTCGTAAGCGATTTTATAAAACCAAATGTCTCCAGTGTCTAGCAACATAAGCACAACGCTTTTATAACCGTAAGAAGATTATTATAGAATCCTTTGAGAAATGTGCGTGCTTACAGGTTATGAGGTTAGCATTTTCCGATCTGTAAGTAATAAGTAGTCATGTATGTCACGTTCCTGATCCACAGGGAACTCAATTGTCAACTGCGGTCATTAAATTCAATCTTCGTCCTGGCTGTGACAAATGTTGGCGATGTCTATTTCTTATTTCTTCAGTTTGGCGTTACTAAACTGCAACGATTTCTACATCAAAGCTGGAAACTTAATAACAAAAAACGGCAAGAAGACGAAAATGCATTTTGTCTATGCATTGTGGTTCACTTTCAAGTATGTTAAAGAGTCGTAATGACGTTAATGATTCTTCAAATCGTGTAATTGTGATTGAGAATACGACAAATTCTAAGGAAATGCAATTCTATACCATCTTAACATTTCGCAGCGAGGGTTCTGTGCGTCTTAATTTACGTCGTGTTAATGTATACCTTGTGTTTACATTCGGAGCAAATTTTCGTCTACAGTAAAGGTATAATGGTCAAAGGCATTTCAAATGCCGATTATACCAATTAAGAGCAGTTCTCTGAGAAAACCAAATTTTTAAAGAAGGGCTGCGGCACGCATAGTCACCGATTTTCCTGAAACTTTCAGGACTTAGTCGTATCCATGCACGTACAAAGTATTGATGCTCATTTTATTTCTAACACTTCCGGTTACCATGGTAACAGATGTTGAAGTTTTTGGTCAAAATCGGGTTAATTGAGGTAGAAAATTTTCCATAAAACACCAGTTTTGTACTAACCCTGATGGAAAACTGAAGATATACAGAAAAAATTAGTCTGCATTATTGAATAAAGATATTATCAGGTAAACATAATGAACTATAGTCAAAATTTTACATTGACTAAATACTTTTCAATGGTTGTTACAAAAGTAGGCATTTTCGCAGAATTTCATTTTTTTGAAAAATGTTAAAAACGGTAATTTTTAAAGTAATATAATTTTATAACGCAGCAAAACTAGACACAGTGGTGCATATTTTCTGAAAGACCTAACCTTGGTTTATCATATAATGAAATAAAATCGCTGGGCACTCCGGAAACTTTTTTTTAAGAAAACACCAAATATGACCCAAAATCTGTACTGTGTAAATTCTTGATTATCCCTCTTTCTAAGGCAAGATGCTATTATTTTTTAAATGTTATATTAACATGCATTTTCACATGATAAAAACATTCTATGTTCGTAGCTTTTCATTTTAATTTAATTGCAAAAAATGACATTCACAGTTGTTTTTAGAAAAAATATCAAAAAAATGTTTGTTTATTGGCTCAGAGTTGTCAAATATGCTGGAAAACATTCTAGTACCATTACTTATTCTTCTTTATTGCAAAATACTACATATTCTTATTGATTTGTACCATTTATTAGGTTCATAAGTTCTTCATAGAATATATATACGCTTTATTAGGCCCCTACCTTCTGTCAGTCAATCTGTCAAAAATCTGGATCCTGACATAACTCGAACAGTTTCCAAGCTAGGTTTATGAAACTTGGTATGTAGGTGAGGGCCAATAAGGAGATTATGCACATCTAATTGATTTATTTTGCTGCTAATTCTGGTTGCTATGGATACGAAAACAGTGAAAACACTTCAAAATCTGGGATCCTGCCATAATGCAAACAGTTTCCAAGCTAGGTTTATGAAACTTGGTATATGGCAAGGAGTCTATAAGAATATCATGTACACATAAATATTTTTTATTCTGACTAAAAATGTGGTTGCTATGGATACTGAAATAGTTACAGGACTATGTATAATCCAAACATTATCAATGCTAGGGTGACAATTTATGGTGACTGTGTGCATTATGTGTGGTCAATGTTGAGATGGCGCCTATTAATTAATATTTGTTACCTCCTTTTAAGGTACTAGATGTCCTTATGGTTAGAATTTACTGAATAAACAAGAGATTCATCACAATCTAATATAAATGCCTTTATTAAGCATCATTCTAATGTTTACTGTTAGTGCCAAATACATAATTCACAGCAGATACCATGGCAACCATTTGTGAAAAATGCCAAACATGTGTAGTTGTATCTATCTGAAAGCAATTTTAGCTGCATAATTACTATCATGATCATAATTATGCAGTCAAATGGTTTAAATGTAGTGGATTCCCATTTTCATAGATGAAAAATTTCCCCATGGTCCACATTAGCTATATTCATTTAGCTTTATCCGTTCAGCTTCTCAAGGAGATGCATTATCATTATATAACCCTAATGCTACTACATGTATTACTGATAAATGGTATATTAAAGAAATAAAATAGTCATAATATAAAAATACAACAGAAACAGAATTTTTATTTATTAGAATAATTTCATCCAGTACACCTACATGAAATAATAAATGCGAAATTAGCAATGCCACACATGAGACAGTGACAAATTATACCCCAACAGCACCGCCTTGTTACAGAACCACATTTTCATGAAGGCTTAACAACTAAGTACAACTGGAACCATGCTGCTTAATCATCACCTAAACCACTGTCTCCACTTTTGAACTTGAGCTGCATATTCACATAAGCTACAGTAGCCTATACGGCAAGTTTCATCACAATATCTCATTCCTAACTGAAGTTATTGTCTAGAAAAAGATTTTCTGTTTTAAGTATGTGACCTTGACTGTGACCTTGACCCCACCGTCCCCACTTTCCAACTTGAGCGGCATATTTATGTAAACTACCAAAACAGCAAGTTTCATCAAAATATCTCATTCTTAACTTAAGCAGTCATCTGGAAACTAAAAAGGGACCGACCGGCAGACAGACAGACAGACAGACAGACAGACAGACAAGTTTGAACACTTGTACTCCCAAACTTTGTTGGGTAGGGGTATAATTATTTGTCAATGGAAGTCATTCAATGGTGAAGTTGTTTAATAGGATATACAATGTAAATGTATAAACTGAACTGTAAAATATGGCATCTGAGCATAAGGGTATAGCTGGAACAAATTAACATGGTCCTCAACCTTAATTCATGAATATATTTAAAAGCTTATTGCACAGAATATACATATATATCAATGTCTGCAGGGATTTAGATTAGTGATTATAGTAGGCATTCATAATGTTCTTTGCACATTAATTAACAGACAAAATTAAATTGTACACAAGAAATCAACTAATAAATCATGCTGTAAGAGGGGTTGAGGACTAAATCAGTTTGTTTGTACTATAGTTCATTAAAATGGTCTAAATAAAACCTTTGTTTAAACCAAACTTATTAATAGTCATTATGTGACAGTTTTGAACCAATTCTGTTTCTCAAACAAATTATCAAAATCCAGCTGAGACTGGTGCTTAAAAAGTTAAGTCAGTTTGAATCATCTTATTAAAAGTTTCACTCAGATATAAACTTTTCATTAAGGTAATTGTAAACACTATGTAAAATAACGGATGAACTTTTTCTGGTGAAATTCAGTCACTAGTTCTTGAATAGATATGTAGTATACACTAGAATGGTGATCAAGTGTCCATGATCCATGTAGCCAAGAAGATATATCAAACTGAAAATCCGTTTTCGTGTATGATTTGGAAGCCTTTAATCTGGAAAACAAAAATAAAAGGAAATTAAAACCTTGATAAAATAGAAACATACAATTCAAACTTACCTTTCCAAACAATGATTAATTAAAAGTCATTGTTTTTTCAGGGAGATCATAATTATAGCCATCACAGTTACTGAGTTAGACATGTATTATTTCTTATATACATCTCATTAAAATTAAGAAGTCCCATGTTTGTCAATGAGTTTGTTCCAAAGAAGCATAGGACATCATAATTTTATGAGGTGAATTTAAAACTAAGAAGACCAACCATGTTACAGTAAAGTGAAAGGTTCAAAATGTTTGTTGAAGTAGAATGATAACAATCTTAGTCATGGATCTTTTGACAAAAGTGCTGTCCATTTCAATTTATAAATCCCAATTGAAGAAAGAAACAGATTTTATGCAGACTACTAACATGGATTCTAAACTAAGTTTAGTATTAATTATATGTTATACATATAAATGTACCTGTATTCTGTCACAGAACATTTTCAAGTGCTAGTCTAGTATCCTCAATCATAATCAGGACAGATACATGTACTTTGTAGTTCCAACTTCTGAAAATGAAAGTAAACAGACTCTGCAATGGTGTATGTTTAGATGAAATAAACAGAATAACAATAAATCATGAAAAGAACATCAGAACAGTAATAAACAGACCATAGCATAAGTGATTTTACAATATTGCAGCTGACATTGCAAATGGTTGTTGGTGCTCCTTAGCAATATTATGTGTTCATAACTTCAGCATAATACTTGACCAATATTTATCTGTGTTGTAGTTGTTTGAACAGAACCAAACCATTCATTGAGATAGAGTGTAAATATATAGACTAGTATGTATACAGTTGAACCTCTATCAGTAGCCACTTGTATTAAACAGTCACCCACTTTGAGCAGTCATACATTATTGGAAAATATGTTTTTATCATAAACAAATAATTATGGCTGGGATGTTTTGTTTCAAATAATATTCATATACTAATGCAGATCTAGTAATAGTATGGCATATATGATTTGCATAATTATTTAAACACAACATAAAGTCATAAACAAAGGGCACTTACCAAATAGATTGATCTGTTTGATGTATTTCACATCAGCATATTTCAGCACACAGGTTGGGAACTATAAACTGAAAGAAAGGAAACTTCATTGTATTTGCCAGGTAAAAGCATGCTTGTATTCCTGATAATATTCATGGATCCAATGTTGCAAACAAATGAAGCAAACACTTAATGCACAGCATACTTTTAAAGTAAATATTATACATACTAGCTTATTAATAATGAAGCCGGGTACGTGTAAACAGAGCTTTCCACAAGCGATTTCAATGACTCCTCAGAGATTCACCACCGGCTCTTTTTCTCAAACTGAACCTGACTTTGACAAGTTCAATTTTTAAAATAAGAAGAAATTAATGATGGAATGACATGTAAACAAACAAACAAATATTCATATGAAGTTTGATGACAATAGCACAATTACTTTTTAAGTTGCGGATGGCATTTATAAGAATTTTTTTTTCAAAGTAATGTTGATCAATTCCTATGAAGTTCAATGACTGTAGCAATTACATTTCAAGTTACAGACAGCACAACATTTTGTGATGGAAGGACAATTAAATACATACATGACCCCACATTATTTGGTGGGGGATGGGATAAAACTTCATGCCAGGAACCCTTACAAGTATGGTATGAAAGATATTTATTGTTTAAGGGGTTTAAATGATAACAAAAACTATTAGACAAATAGAAAGATCTACCTGAAAACTTCCATTGGCAGTGCAATATCCCAACTTCCAACTGAGGCATGTCTTGAACTATCATGCCAGTTTCAGTGCAGCTGTACCAAGTAAAGCCCACCTTGTATTTCTTCTTTTATGTTCATTTTGTAGTTTAAGATGGTCAACCAAAATTTATTAACACTCTGGACCGTTACAATTAGATAAAACACGAGTTCGTTCATTTATGTCTCTGACACCTACACTGTTTTCAGTCGTCTGTCAAAAAATCCGTCCCAGAAATGGCCCTTTCTCAGTGAAAATCACAGTAATATACAATATAACATCTGCAAAAGTTATTCTCTGATGGTTCCTGTCTTAATCTTGATCAAAACACATTGCTGCCATCCTATTGATACTGTAAATCCAAAGAATAGTTTGACTTTTTGAACCAACAGTCACATGTCCGCCATTTTTAATTGAAGAGTTGTTTTCGAAAGGGAGAGCACTCGGGTCATCAATTTAGGCAAGAGACCAACAAATTACAGCATTTTTTTTCAAAATTGTCAATTTTCTGGCTGGAGTTGTAGATTTGTTTTTAGAGTGCCCACAAATGTTTTTCTTTATACTTGTAGACTGACTCTATGCCCATTCACCTATATTAATAGCTATATTGAGTAATGCTGCGATTATTGTATACATGCAGGTAAAAAAGACCACAAAATCATGTTTTTTGCCTAAAAACCTCGAGTTTAACAGGCTCTAAAAAAAATACTAAATTATATATTTGTTTTCATTTGCTATCAGTTGTTAGGTAATTTATTTCAATTTATTATTACAACTTAAAATATTTGTTGTCATAGCAATTGTTGGAAAAATAATTAATATTTCGAGAACAGGTCTCTTTTTCACGTTTTTTCACATTTCCCCAACTTTAAGACCGGTTGCTATGGAAACGGAGAGGAATTTCAAGAAACGGAAAAAATTTGAAATTAAAATATGGGGTCGGTGTACACAACTAACACATTTTTATCAAAATCTGTGAGATTGCGTGGCCAAAAAAATTTGGTGCTCTCAGAGAACTGCTCTTAAACTGTAAACTATAAATGCCAGTGGCTATGACGGTCATGACTGTTTCATCACCATTTCTTGAAGACATATGTTAAGGTTTTTTCTAGCATACGGTGTTGTTTAAAACCAGTATTGTTGTCTTAGCTTTGTCTAACTATACCTGAATGGAATCCTAATGTATGCGTCAAACAAATGGGTGACTGAATAAAATATATGGAACTAGTCCTTTATTGAGTAACTGTGTAACTTATTAGGTCATACGGGTAGTGTAATACTACCGTAGGTATTTGCGGTTAGCTTGTCTGTGTGTTTTAACGTGTCAAATGTCCATTTTCTTCAACATTTTTTCAGTCATATAAAGCGGTCTGTTGCCTGAACCTGTTTTCCTGGTATCAACCAGCACTAACTTACTCTGTTGTAAGCTCCAATCAGTTTCTCCACATGTGGATGCTATAACGGTAGCCATTGTCACAAAAGAATATAACTTTCATGTGTTCACTCCATATCGCTCGGATATGAAGCGATTGTTTCATCCACTACGCTTACCAGGCGGGTTCTGTATAGGTAGAACAGTTGAACATAAGGTACATGTAAAAGCCAGCCACTGTATGCCAAGATTGCGGTCATTTCTACACCCCGTCATTTCTACACCCCGTCATTTCTACACCCCGTCTTTTCTACACCCCGTCATTTCTACACCCGGTCATTTCTACATCCGATCATTTCTAGCACCTAGCGCTATCGTGTAGCTGCTATGCACGAACTAAGTCGACCACCTTTAGTTGTTTGACTGCAGCGATCGAGGTCGGCTTATTTTGGTTGATCGACTACCTACGAGGCCAATACCTAGGTCGATATATTTATTTTTGCTGATCTACGATGTATGCCCTCATTTCACACACCTGGCAACAGTTTTCATTGAGCTAAACAGAAACTAGTAACATGCCTCACTAATCAAGCACCAAGTTGCAACATCTTTTCATATACAAAACTTATTATAATCAATTCGAGCAGCAGATGTGAACTGTTTATGTACGTGGAGTGATACGGCTACTGATTGAGGTAGTAGTTTTTCTATCCAGTCATGCTTGCAAATAATGCACCTGCTATTTAATCATCCTATACATTGTACATGTAGATAGATAAATAGATTTATTTCTACACAAAACGTACATTTAAGTGGCAAGTATTAAAGTATTAAAACATACGTTAAACAGTGAAAATACATGTATACTCATGAATTAATATTCACGGTCCATGTCAATAAATCTGCGTTTTTAATCCCCCGCCACGAAGTGGAAGGGGATTATAGGAATGGTCTCCGTCCGTGCATTCGTCTGTCCGTACGCACCCACTTGTAGTTAAGGGGTGCGGAACAATAGGCTATATTTAGATTATATTCATTCCGTTGCTTCCGGGTGCAAAATGCTGCTAATGGGGTTTTACAAACAAAAGAATGAACAAAAGAAAACCCCACAACGTCAAGTGAGGGAGAACGTCCGTGCGTCCGTCCGTAACAAAAGCGTGTCCGCTCTCTTACTTTTAAATGCCTAGGCTGAATCGCATGAAACTCATACCAAATGTGTAACTAATAAAGACGACGTGCAGAACCCACATTCCAATCATGCCGGTTCAAGGTCAATGTCACAATTTAAGGTCAAAAGTTTGAATCTTACATTTGTGTCCGTTCCATAACTTTTTAATGCCTTGGCCGAATTGCATGAAACTGATACCAAATATGTAACTAATGATGACGACGTGCAGAACGAAAATTCCAACCATGCCGGTTCAAGGTTAAGGTCACAATTCAAGGTCAAATGTTTGAATCTTACATTTGTGTCCGTTCCATAACTTTTTAATGCCTGGGCCGAATTGCATGAAACTCATACCAAATGTATAACTAATAAAGATGACTTGCAGAATCAATATCCCAACCATGTCGGTTCAAGGTCAAGGTCACAATTTAAGGTCAAACATTTGAATCTTGCATTCCGTGTCCACTGCATAACCTTTTAATGCCTGGGCCGAATTGCATGAAACTGATACCAAATATGTAACTAATGATGACGACGTGCAGAACCCACATTCCAACCATGCTGGTTCAAGGTAAAGGTCACAGTTGAAGGTCAAAAGTTTAAATCTTACATTTTATGTCCGCTTTTTAATGGCTGGGCCGAATTGCATGAAACTCATACCAAATGTATAACTAATTAGGCCGACATGCAGAACCAACATTTTAACAATGCGGGGTCAAGGTCACAGTTCAATGTCAGAGGCTTAAATCTTACATTTCGTGTCCGCTCCGTAACTTTTTAACGCCTTGACCGAATTGCATGAAACTGATACCAAATGTGTAACTAATAAAGATGACATACAGAACCAACATTCCAACCATGCCGGTTCAAGGGCAAGGTCACAGTTAAAAGGTCTAAGGTTTGAACCTTACATTTACCATCCGCTCCTTATTTTTTAACGCCTTGGCCAAATTGCATGAACCCATAGCAAATGTGTAACTTGTTGGAACATTTCACTGTTAATTAATGCGGCGGCGGGGGATTATAGCCGTCTTTTGAACTGCCTTGTTGAGTTTGTGTTGGGGTTATTTTTGTCTTAAACTGGCGAAAGTGACATGTCGTATAGATTAACTTTAAAAATACAGGGTGATCCAAAAAACATGTCCCACAAACAATGTTTAATAACTTTGCGAATTTTGGTAGCATAGTCATTGTTTTGGTATTGACAGAAAGAATATTGAATCAAGTTTTGCTGAATATATAGAAGACCATCAGATAATGTCATAGTAACCATGGTAACGCCAACAGCAAGGCCACCATATTCTAAGAGTTCCAAGATGACTGAAAACGCAGAAATTGCAAATTTGTTCTATAAATTAGGCAAATAACCTGCAAATTATAGAAGGAAACTTAAAAATCTGAATTTAAAGTCAACAGTATCATATATAAGGTAAATTAAAAGACAGGTGTCAAAATTGGAGACACAATGGATATGTTTTGGAAAACACCAATGATAGGTGTTAGAGGTGTTATGAAGGATATACATTGTGTATCTAACACTACACAATATCTAATGAATTGAATTGAAAAGATCACTGGTGCAAAGATGACTTTACACACAGTGAATGTTGTGCTGAACAATTTACGACGGTCATTAGATTTTGGTGATTAAGACAACGCATGCATTGCCTCACATTCGCCCGCTCTTAGTCCATTGTACTTCTTCTTATAGAGTTCCTTAAATGAGAAAGTGTGTTATCCCAAACCAACAACTTTACTTGATTTTAAAGAATCAATTACCAGACAAATGGGTTTGATTATTCTACGAGCGTGTACAGTGACGCCAATCAGAACTTTCGACGTCGTCTTACGCTGGTGTGGAAAATATGGTTGTCACTTCGCGCATCTTTTGTAAAGTTGTTTGATAAAACTACGGTTAAAAGTTTTGTTTGACAAAATCTTACTTATCTTACCTAAATCTTTAATTTAATTTAATGTGTAAAGTTAAAAGTTAAATAGTTTAAACAATATTTTAGTTATTACGCATTGTTTGTGGGACATGTTTTTTGGATCACCCTGTAGAAAGTCGACATTTTAACTTTATTGCTAAAACAAACAGTAGTATCATCAAAATCTAGAGTACATCGAGTTGTTACCTGTTTTAGTAACATATTATATATGATGTACTTTAGATTGTACGACCCACATTAAGGCATTATGGGATAGTTGCGTTTGTCACTGGTGTTTGCCCTGATTCATTTTAAGCATTTAAGACTTCTGACGTCTTCATCAATGAGAGAGCCAGTGTAATGTATCTGTTGGCGGTATATCGATTGAGCTAAATTATGTTGTTGAACAAGTTTTAAAACCCGGTGATTAATTGAAAGCTGCAAATCTTTGCAATCGGTTTCACAATGTAATTAATTGTTCTACGTGTTTTAGCCTTATCGCTCTTCCGTTTAGTCGCAATTTTAAACAAGAAAATTACAACAACAAAAACATTTGTGATATTGTGTTCCTTATGTATGTGCCTTTAAGCAATTCCGTTGTTTTTTCAAAGGTGCGTACATCTTGACTACAATTGAACGTAATTAGGAATGCTGGCTAGCACCAAACCAAAGCATGTTCTACATTTAATACTATGAACCAGTTTTTGTATTGTTTAAACCAATTAAAGGAAGCACATCATTGTCTCGAGCATTGACTTGTCCGGATCACTCATTGAGAAGATTTACTGTAAGCGTCCGTAAATTTGCAGTCAATAGTGAATGGTCATTATAATAATGGTGGCTGATATTTGGTACGTGCTACAATCGTTATAATTCTCCCTCTGTATGAGGATGCTTATTACTTGTATTCTACGCAAACTTGCAACCTTGATCACATAATTGTATGTACAAATTGATTATAAAATACTGAAATAATACCTGCACTAGTTCATAGCCATTGTGTTATGTTTTCTCATGATGTGCGGGTCCATTCTCGCGCATCGTCTATTATGGATAGATTATCCACACCATGGTGTAAGGAGGTCGATATTGTTATGCATGCCTTCTTTTGGTGATTTAAAATGTATTCATTCGCGGGGTGTATGAAATGCTCAGGACAAGTGCCGTTATATTTTTTTTTCTTGACCTATTTCAATTACATTTTCTACAAGTGTAGCCATATGTTTCATGTATTCAGTATACATTATTCCATTTATAATAAAGACTATTATTTATGTTGCTATAGTCAAATCAGGTAAGCTTGAGCGGTTCAATTGAATGTTCAGAATACAGTGGTCGTGTTGTCATTTCTAAAAAGATTTATTTACAACAACCAGCTTACCAAGAGCAACGCTCACATATCTGTTGTATCCTAATTTGGAAATCAGTAATTAACTTCCGTATTTAATTACTTTTGCGCTAATGGGTGAAAAGAAACAGTTCTATTTTCTGAGTTTCGGAGACTTCGTTTACGATATCATAATTAAATTATATAATGGATTTTCATGCAGTGTTATTTCCTTGATCGAAACATAAACGAAAACAAAGTGTTTCAAGAAATCATTGTCTGTTATGGTGTTATGTAATTGTTGTGTATTTGACCTTTAAGCACATTATTATTACAGCACAAGACAAACGTGGCGTCACTGCCTTTTAAGTCAATTAAAGTCAATAATTG
Source organism: Spisula solida (assembly GCA_947247005.1). Lineage (NCBI taxonomy): Eukaryota > Metazoa > Mollusca > Bivalvia > Venerida > Mactridae > Spisula > Spisula solida. The sequence goes on from OX365948.1 coordinate 23,555,292, forward strand.
CCGGGGAGTTCCGAATGAGTTCAATGTGCACGTTAGTGGGTTACATTTTAACAAGTTATATCCCTTTGTCTTTTCTATACATAGCAACAAAGGGAAAACTCGTAATAAGATTTTAAAAGGAAGACTATGTCCTGTTGCTTAATGTCAATAATTTCTGACGTATGATGACGTGTTATTGTATTTAATTTCAATTGACACTCCGGAAATACACTTCCGTTTAGCAATTTATGATTCAAATAAATCCGCTGCTTTACGGCATATGTTTTTTTTAATACAAGCAACTATACATTTTCAATTTCGAAACATATTACACAACCTGAAAATATTAATAGATGCAGTAGAGTAATTGTGGTTAAATAAACAATTAATATTGTTGCACACTAATAACCTAAGTAGTGACGAATGATTATGTTATATTAATGTGTCTAAGTATGTTAATAATGGTTGTATTAATGTGTGGAAAGATAGAAATGAAGCAAGTAGAAGCGTGTATTAGTGAACTTTTGACATTCTGAAGATACAACACACACACGTGTTTTATGTAACCATACACTTCATGCTTGAAGGATATGTGTTGCAAAGCTTTGGTAAAGGCAATGCTCTTGTACTTTCTTGATGCTGTCGGGTTACCGTTATTCTCCGTGTTTAATAAAAAATGCTTAATTAAGTTGCACATGTATGTTGTATGTCTTCTGTTGCTGCCCGTCTTCTGTTGCTGACGTCTTCTGCTGTTGCACGTCTTCTGCTGTTGCACGTCCTCTGCTGTTGCACGTTCTCTACTGTTACACGTCTTCTGTTGCTGCACGTCCTCTGCTGTTGCAAGTCTTCTGCTGCTGCACTTCTTCTGTTTTTGCACGTATTCTGCTGCTGCACGTCCTCTGCTGTTGCACGCCTTCTGTTGATGCACGTCTTCTGATGTTGCACGTCTTCTGTTGATGCACGTCTTCTGCTGTTGTACGTCTTCTGTTGCACGTCTTCTGTTGTTGCACGTATTCTGTTAAACGTCTTCTGCTGCTGCACCTCTTTTGTTGCACGTCCTCTGCTGTTGCACGTCTTCTGTTGTTTCACGTCTCTGTTGCTGCCCGTCCTCTGCTGTTGCACGTCCTCTGCTGTTGCACGCCTTCTGCTGTTGCACGTTTCTGTTTCTGTACGTCCTCTGCTGTTGTATGTCTTCTGCTGTTGCACGTCCTCTGCTGTTGCACGTCTTCTGTTGATGCACGTCTTCTGCTGTTGTACGTCTTATGTTGCACGTCTTCTGCTGCTGCACGTTTCTGTTTCTGTACGTCCTCTGCTATTGTATGTCTTCTGCTGTTGCACGTCCTCTTCTCGTGTACATATTCTGCTGTTGCACGTCTTCTGCTGTTATACGTGTTCTGTTGCACGTCTTCTGCTGTTGTACGTCTTCTGCTGTTGTACGTCTTCTGCTGTTGTACGCCTTCTGCTGTTGTACGTCCTCTGCTGTTGTACGCCTTCTGCTGTTGCACGTTTCTGTTTCTGTACGTCCTCTGCTGTTGTATGTCTTCTGCTGTTGCACGTCCTCTTCTCGTGTACATCTTCTGCTGTTGCACGTCTTCTGCTGTTATACGTGTTCTGTTGCACGTCTTCTGCTGTTGTACGTCTTCTGCTGTTGTACGTCTTCTGCTGTTATACGTGTTCTGTTGCACGTCTTCTTCTGCTGTTGCACGCCTTCTGCTGTTATACGTGTTCTGTTGCACGTCTTCTGCTGTTGCACGTCCTCTGCTGTTGCACGTCTTCTGCTGTTGCACGTCCTCTACTGTTACACGTCTTTTGTTGCTGCACGTCCTCTGCTGTTGCAAGTCTTCTGCTGTTGCGCGTCTTCTGTTGTTGCACGTCCTCTGCTTTCGCACGTCTTCTGCTGTTGCACTTCCTTTGCTGTTTCACGTCTTCTGTTGTTGCACGTTCTCTTCTGTTGCGCGTTTTCTGCTGTTACACGTCTTCTGTTGCTGTACGTCCTCTGTTGTTGCAAGTCTTCTGCTGCTGCACGTCTACTGCTGTTGCACGTCCTCTGCTGTTGCACTTCCTTTGCTGTTTCACGTCTTCTGCTGTTGCACGTCTTCTGTTGCTGCACGTCCTCTGCTGTTGCACGTCTTCTGCTGCTGTACGTCCTCTGCTGATGCACGTCTTCTGTTGCTGTACGTCCTCTGCTGATGCACGTCTTCTGTTGCTGCACGTCCTCTGCTGTTGCAAGTCTTCTGCTGCTGTACGTCCTCTGCTGTTGAACGCCTTCTGCTGTTGTACGTTTTTGTTTCTGTACGTCCTCTGCTGTTGTATGTCTTCTGCTGCTGCACGTTCTCTGCTCGTGTACGTGTTCCGCTGTTGCACGTCTTCTGCTGTTATACGTGTTCTGTTGCACGTCTTCTGCTGCTGTTGTACGTCTTCTGCTGTTATACGTGTTCTGTTGTACGTGTTCTGTTACACGTCTTCTGCAGGTGCACGTCTTCTGTTACACGTCTTCTGCTGTTGTACGTCTTCTGTTACACGTATTCTGTTGCTGCATGATTTCTGCTGTTGCACGTGTTCTGCTGTTGCACGTCATCTGTTGTTGCATGCTTCTGTTGTTGTACGTCTTCTGTTGATGCTTGTTTTAGTGTTGAGCTTATGTTGGTGTGCGGAATGCTGATGGTGGTTAGTTATCAGTAGTTTGCTGTCCGTTTATGTTACCCAATAAGATGTGACTATTCTCTACCATCCTTGTGGCATACTTTAGCGCCGTGTTATAAACATCATATTAGCAAACCCTACCTGCCTGTCATAAAATCATGTATATACCATAAATGTTACAACTTGACCTAATTTATACAAAAGTGGTATTCTATGTTAAACAATTTTATGTTTTAGTTAAAACACTTACACTTTTATTAGATCTGGATGTAACATTAAATGTATTTGTTAGATGCAATTATGTTTGTTGGTCAAACAACAATTGATTTGAGTAAAGATTTCCTGGATATGTAAGACAGCAAAACCAAAACCGTAATTGTATTAGTTTATCTTGATTAAATCACAGTCTGTTCCATACTGTTACATCGATTCTCTTTTATGGAATAGTTTGTTACTATCCGTTATTGTCAAGTCAGCAGTTATTGAATCTTACTGTGATTAATTATGTTTTAATTTTATGAAGACGTATTTTACCTAAATGCAGGTTATGTTATAGTATCCGTGTTAGAGTCTTGATTAGCTCAACAGAGCTAAGAACATCCGGGTGCTAGTGGTGTATGGGTAACTAGGATCGAACCCAACATCCGTGTGTCCGTATCGATGGTTACATCTTTCACTGACTGTGTCAGGGTCGCTCTCAAACAATTAAAGAAGTAAAAACACAAAGAGTAAAATAGTTGGTACTCGGTGGTATTCAACTGACAGGCTAGCCAGTACAATATATGGTTGACCCGATAACCTAGTGGTAAAGTGTTCAGTCAGGGGGAACATAGCAAAGACGACATAAAAATGGCCAGTGTTTCCATTGATTGGTCCCTAGCATTGCAGTGGGAAGCTGGCTTATCTTCTTGCGAGCACTCACCAGGAATGCGTTACCGAGATGGAGTTATATGCTTGTTTCACAATGGACCTAAACTATCGCATATTATTACAAAATAAACATCGTTATAAAGTTAGTCTAAGTAAGATAACCATGTTGCCTTAATGATGTACCGAATGGTTTATTTAACAAATGAAATAATTTTATTTAAAAGTCGTGTAAATGTGTTACGACTATTCTGTATACTAGTAATTACATTTATAATGACCATGTTTGCCTATTCTCTGACCTGTTACTCAATGCATGGCAGTGTCCAATACCTCTGTGAGTAGTATGCTGCACATTCAAATTAGATGTACACTTAACAATGCAATTACCATATTAATCGATTGCCTCAGGCTCGAAATCTATTCTCACACACAACCTGTACGTTCATTTTATATATCATATAGATGTCCGTATACTATGCAGCTCTACTATATATACACATTATAGTAATTTGCATTTAAACACTCACATTCGAGTGTAGTATTAAAACTTTATATCAAGGTGATAAATTATCTGAATTTTACTTCATTAACTTTTCTTACCATAACAACCATTGGATTTTACGTCGACGTAAGTAGTATTTTAATTTCACCTTTTTCCCATTGCTTTGCCTCTGGCGGCCATATCATCCAGTCATTATTTAGTTTGAATAAGTTTAAAGTGGTTCATTTTACATGGGTTAGGAAGCAAGATGTTTTTAAATAATGACTGTCGTGTGTAACAAGTTAAGTGGTCTGATACATTTCCTGAAATAAGGGAATTGTGGACGTGGTCAAGAACTGCTGAAAGACGCACTCGAACCTGCGACCATGGTTTCAGGTATCCCTAGTTGCGCTTCAAACTAATTGCTGGCTTAGAAGTTGAACTACTTACGACCTTATAAGACTCGTGCATATTTAAATCTGCATCTCAAGGCGCTTCTTATGAGTCTATATTCATGAAAATCGCAAGTGGTCATGTTGACAAAACTGAAGTTCAAAAAGCTTGTTTTTCCATAGGTAAAGAGAAGTTTTCAGACAATCGTTTGTACTTACGACCTTCTAATTGTAAGCCAGCGAACTGTCAACGCGAGCATCTGAACATTAGTGGCATAAGTAATAGGTTGCTTTATTGAATTTTAAGTATTATGAATGATTACGAATTAATAAGATTGTGAAATGTTGATGCACGGCGCTAATACGGACGAGTAAGTATTTTATATTAAAAGTCCGTGAAATGGCAATAGGATTACATTTTGGAAAGGGGCATAATATGAAAATGGTTGCTATATGACACAGTTGATAATATCAAATCGGTCACAAATGGTAACAACTTAAAAACGGTCAAAGTATGAAAACGGTCACAAATGGGGGAACGGTTACTAATAATCAAACGGTCACAATGGGGAAATGGTCTCTATGTGAAACGCTGACTAATAACAAAACAGTCACAACTTGAAATTGTAACAACTTTAAAACGGTCAAAGTATGAAAATGGTCAAGATGGAAAAACAGTCACTAGGTTGCATTATGTTTACTCACAATAATTTGCTAAATGTTTAATTCTGTTACATTCTAACCTGTATACATTTATACAATATACCGACATCAGTAGATCACTTTGATCTTATGTTTCTATTTTTTATCGATATGATAATTGATATCCTTCTTCCGAGTACTGCTATTATCAATGTACTTGTATTTACAAATGACCATGTGGTGTGTATGTGTAGTTGAGGTAACATACAAACCACATACATTAAATCGTCTAGGTTCACGTACGATTAAACTATGAAAAAATGTTCAGGACTAGTATGTAAAAGAAATGATTTTGCTAAATAATAAAAGAAAAAAAAAGCCTAGTGTGTCAGTATTAATCATGTTAATATAAGTAGAACAATGTAAACAGCTGGCTTAATGGAGCAATATGTAAACATTTGATTTATTATATTAATTAACTCTCCACAGCTGTACAATGTTGAAGCGTTCGTGTATAGCAGTGTGCCATGATGATAAGTTCCTAAAAAGGTTCATCATCTTTATTATATACTAATCATAAACTTTTAATTTATCAAAACAGCGCAAAAAACTTATATAGTGTTTTTAAAACAAGAATATCGCACATTGCAAAATTAACATACTGCCTGTGAACCATTAAGTAAGACAGACCGAGCAGTCATAGTTCAATGAAAAAATAAACACAATAAACTGTTATGTTTATTTTCCTTTAAACTTCACTACGTGAGGGGAATACGTATATATGCTATTTACAAATCAACGACAGACAGCAATATATATTAGATCGAGAGCATGAATTTAAATTAGTGTTAATTAACATATAAACGGTTCAATCACCTGATAGCCATGCTATTATTTAGAGCATTTTAAATGTATACATCATTGGTAAATAAGTAAGCATATAAATGGTACATATAGGCGGTATTTTATCTTTTATTTGCTAAGTACCACCGGAATAATTGTCTGTGAGACAACACAATCATGTACGAGAGGCATTTTTTAAGTTCGATGAAAAAAGTTCTATTATGTTTACAGTGTATTCAAATTCCTTCAATTTGGTATTTAAATAGAACAATTCGAGATACATATTGTAATATGAATTGAAAGCCTGAGGGCGTAGCATACGAAATGGCACTGCTGTCATAGTAACGGTTAGAAATGGCTACCTGACCATACGTTATTTGCACATTTTGAATAAATCTCACTCAGTCAGTATAATCACACACACACACACACAATTCATCTGCCACAACAATGTTTCTATTCTGAAAATATGCATCGCTTCACGCTTTACGTGGGTTGTTCAAGTAAGAATGCATGTGATGCTATTTTTTCTTGTATCAATGATTTTTTTAGCTCCACTATTCGTAGAATAATGGGAGCTATTGCAGTCACCCGAGCGTCGGCGTCGGTGTCTTCGTCGGCGTCGGCGTAACACTTTTGTTAAAGTTTAGGGACAGTTTTTTTAACCTCTTATATTCTCTACGTCCTTTGAGATATTGCTTTCATAGTTTGCATACTTGTTTACCACCATGACCCCAACCCATAGGCAGGATAAGGTAACTCTATCAGGCATTTTGTTGAAATTATGCCCCCTTTTTCTACTTAGTCCAAATAGTGCAAATGTTAAACTTAGGTACAGGTTTTTTGACCTCTAATATTTTCAAAGTGCATTCACATATTGCTTTGATACTTTGCATACTTGTTCACCATCATGACCCCAACCCATAAACAGGGGTGGGTAACTCTATCAAGCATTTTGATGAAATTATGCCCCCTTTTTCAACTTAGTGCAGATGTTAAAGTTTAGGTACAGGTTTTTTCACCTCTAATATTTTCAAAGTGCATTCACATAATGCTATGCATACTTGTTATTCATCATGACCCAAACACCTACACAGGGGTGGGTAACTCTATCAAGCATTTTGTTGAAATTATGCCCCCTTTTGGACTTAGAAATGCAAATGTTAAAGTTTAGGTACAGGTTTTTAACCTCTAATATGGTCAAAGTGCATTGATATGTTGCTTCGATACTTTGCATACTTGTTCACCATCATGACACCAACCCCTACACAGGAGCAGATAACTATTTAGCATTTTGTTGAAATTATGCACCCTTTTGGACTAAGAAATGCTTATTTGTTTACCTTCAAGACCAAGGGGACCTACACATGAGTAGGTAACGGTCCTGCATAATCTGTCCAACGTATCCCCCTTTTTCGACTTAGAAGCTCCAACCTCTACACAGCAGAGGGTAATGCTGCTGTTATGAAGCATCTTGTTTTGAATATATAATAATTGTTCTATCCTAGCATGGCGCTGCGAATAGTGGAGCGCGCTGTTCGTGGACAGCTCTTGTTTAAAAATAGTGAACTGTATATCAAAGATCATTGTATTAACTTTAAATTGATATCTCACATTTTAAAATCCGTCCAGTGTAGCTCTAACAATAGGTCGATTAACACTGTCTTCTCGTGTATACTAATGCTTAAATGATTGGAAAAATGTCCAGTATATGCAGAATGACTATAGGAATGGTAATAAAAACGCATTTTAAAAATGGATTATCTGATTGAAACTTCGCATAATTATCAAAGATGAACACTACAAGGTGATCAAAAGCCTGTTTCATTAAAATCTATCTAGGATACAATTTTATGGGCTTAGTTTCATTCCAATTTGAACAACCCTCGTACACTTTTGAGATCGCTTTGTACAAGAGTTCAAAAGCGTCGCAAAAACGGGGAAACGTTTGACACAACGTATCTCGTACATAAAAATTCAAGTTTTTAAGTTTGTATTAGTAATAACAAATAACCATGTACATATCTCAAGATAAACTATATAGCCAGTTAACAATTTCAATGCACTTATCCTCACAACATGCTTCCCACAAGTACTTGAGACCAGAGTTTGAAAGAAAGGCTATTAGTGGGATTCTGTCGTATTTTAAAATTACAATTGTTTCCAGACCGAGTGATCTCAATTTGTAATGGTAATTAATTACATGAAATGTATAAATATAGAACCACGTACATAATTCACTTCCATGGCATAGTGTTAATACTGTTAAGCAACATCATCGCACTTCGTCTGGGAAGAAACCCTCTGGTGCAAAGCATTAGTGATTGTTTAAAATATACATAATAAAAATAATGAAATCAGTATTTTCTATCATCACATAGCGTAGAACATATTAAGTCAATTGTCAGTATTAAGTCTGGACGTGTTTGGTGTAGCACTCTCTCGATTACTTTATTGATTCCGATATGATATAAGAACATCTCACAATAACTAGGTCAAGATGATCTAACAGCTGCTTACATCACGCCTATATAAGTACAGGCTCAAAGACATTTCAAGTATTATCAATCACAGTCAACATAATATTACATTGAACAGGCAATTTGTTTCGAACAGAAACGCCTTGTATCTAAATTGTTACCACATTGTATGCGTCTTTCCATTGACGTCACTTGACGACATCTCTGACGTCACTCTTACAGAACCAGTAGACATCACTTCTGTTAGTAACGATAAACAACTAACCCAAACACCAACATATGGGACTGAGAGAAGCACCAAAAACAATTCTTCGTATTTTCTAATTAAGTATGGGACCAAATAATTTTTTCGAAGCAAGACCACGTGACTGCCATACCAAATGAAATGCCGATGGTGAAGACTAAATGCATTCAGTCTGCTGTTCAGATCGTAGAAGACGTTGTTTTAACCGTACAATACCTCGTACTCCACTTTATTTAAAAATTGAATTGTTTTTTTTTTAAAATTAGTAATTTCATAATACCCAATGAATACATATAATTCACATATCTATGTGAACTTCTTAGCATCATTGTATTTAATATATATACCTTACTGACTGGTAGTTTTATAGGTCATAATAAAAAAATATGTTGATATAAAAACTCTTAACGGTTTTGTATGATATAATATTGTGATAACTATATATTAATACTGTACCTGTCGACAAACCACCTGTTCCGGTAATTACATTCATGTTTGTTCTATTTCTTTGACGGTGGTTCTGTGGTACTGCGGTTCCGTAGTGAGCTCTATAACCGGTAACATGCATTCTTACGATACCAGTGATGTATGAGAATATCGTTTTATAAGCATTCCTAGCCATCACCTCTTATATATAATGTTATTTATAGAGTGTTTCTATTGTCTAGGTTTATGTTTGTTTTATGTGCGGTTTGTTTTATGTTCCTGGTGACCATACACGTGTGTACAACTGATGCATTGGTAGTATACAAGGCAACAATAAACATGGTAGACGCTATAGACAAATCTCAAGAATGTTCTCCCTTGATAAATTGTCTTTATAAGTTTAGTTTCCGTTATTGGGTTGTCTCCCTTCCACTCGTAAAACGAGGCGGATGTTGAGTATGGAATAATGTAAATACTGACCCCATGAACGATTTGTACTGTATGTTCATTCAGGTCTGTTACTTTCTCATACACATAATATCTATTAAAATAAGACATCAATAAAAGAAATTGCAATGTGTATGTTCATACTGTTATTTACACAAATGGCTGACCTGATTAATCGCGTTTTTATACCGGTTAAAATCGTCAGCTTTAAACCGTTTGTCTCTCACTACTGAGGGTTTGATTCAGAACCCGGATGTTGACTGTGTATATGATTTAACTATTCAGCTGGCTTGAAGAAACTTGGTGGATATGTACAGGTGTTCGCAAGTGTCAAACTGTACTTGAAAAAACAACTGTTCAATATTGAGATTGTTGTTTGTATATCATTACCTGAAGAAGCCTTCTGGGCGAAACGTTGTAAATTAATTAATATACGTTAAATATAATTCATCTTTGGTGGTTTTATTTTATTCTTGATATAAATTGTACGAGAATCATAAATTGGGGTCTTCCTTTACCATGGTAACTGGTTAATGTAAACTATCAATCACAACTATCTTGTAAAAGGTGAATGACGTTAAATGACGTAAACTGAGTTTATCAGATTAATTTGTTAGTTGTTTACTTTGAAGAGTCGAAAGCAGCAGATATCGTATAAAATGTTCACGGAGTTCAATGTTTGTGTTCTGTGACCACGGATCTTGATCAAATAGCAGGACAAAATGTATCGCCGTATAAAATGTTCACGGAGTTCAATGTTTGTGTTCTGTGACCACGGATCTTGATCAAATAGCAGGATAAAATGCATCGCCGTATAAAATGTTTCAGTGAATAGAATGACCAAGTTACAACTTGCAATTACACTGCAAGAAACGCTGGTACTATATTATAAATTTCGCACAACAGCAATACGCTACCAGTTAGTTAATGCAATAACATTGTTTTAACCAAATCTGGGAAGGTACAACTCCTTGCATGTCATTGTTTATTAAACATGGCGACGGTCGTAAAAATTCCAACTGCTTTTGAAAGGCTTTATTAACCAACCTCACTGTCAGTATCAATTGTCGCGTTGTCTGATTGTTATCTGGCTTCGTTTTTTGTGATGGAAGTAGGGAGAGGCAGAAGATGAAAACCAAGCCGTTCCTGCTATTGGAAGTGTTTGGAGTCCATCATTAAACGTTTCTTGAGAATGCAATTCAAATTGAATTATCTCCCTTGATCATTATAAATCGCACTACAACTGTCAATACGTCATTACGATATTGTGTATAAATGTCCTGTGTAAATATATGTGATGAATTGTACAACATACATCATAAATATCACATTATGATGCAATAAACTAAGCCATGTTTACGATATTCGCGACATTATTGTGCCATTGTTATTCGAAAATTAAGCATGACAATCATTGACGTAATGTTTATCTGTGCCATATAATTATACAAGAAATAAGAATTAATTATATAATCTATTTATGTCCAATTGACAGGTGCTGGTTTTATATTTTCGTAAGTTCTTAACGGAATTAAGTTATTCCGCTTATATTTTGTTTGGGTACTGAGGTCACGAATGTAGCCCAGTGATAAAACCCGTTACGTCATCGAAGTCGACAATGCCCTTTTATTTACATAAACTATTCTGCCGATCATAAAATAACAATGTAACTTATAAAGTAGAAAAGTCATCACACGGTGCTCTCTATACATGGTCGATACGTGGGGATAAATGAGCATACCCAATTACTAGTATGTCGTATTATCATGTGTTATCTCTCTATATAGCTCACAATTATCATTAAATATTTAAGTACCGGTACTTTAATGATAGATGATAGCTTGGCTATTTATAAACGTGGGTTTTTACACTACCTTTACTTGAAATAAGACTAATATAAAAATACACCACGTACATTGTGTAAAAAGAACGTGTCCGTCCGTCCGTCCGTCCATCCATCGCCTATTTTCAAGTATTATTGGCAAGTGTGTCTGTCATGGGCAGACTTAAAATCAATGAGGTGTGATACAAGGAATCTAGTTGCGTTACTCTATCTCGTTTCGAATAGACTCCTTGGTTCCAACCAGTTTAACTCCAGGTGGGTGGGAAACACTGAAAAGTGATTCAGAAATGATGAAGTGCCCCGGTCGACATTCGAAGCAGGGACCTCTCGATCAGTAGTCAAGAGCGTTATCCACTCGACCAGCGTGACCGATGTATATTTATAGTTGATGTTATAAGTATATTTAACCGCTCGGGAAAGTTTTAGACACGTAGAAAGTACATTACAAAACGAGACATGCATGATGATAGAACATGCAAACATTACCAAGCATTGACGCAAAATTGTTTTCCTTACGAAAGTCTACAAGCTATATACATGTATACATACCTCTGTCATCCTTACATAATCTATGTTGTATCATCGTTCAACTGTGGACGTGATGGTGGGGTGGTTAAATCCCATACCCAGAATTTGCAGTTACATGTATCACACTTTTTTCAATGCAGTATTGCAGTAAATGCATTTTTCAGCCGTTATCATGATACAATGCTTATTTACCGCATCTGACAAATTACAAAATACAGGCGTATAGATGACAATGATTCGATAACTACTTTTGTATTTTATATTATTTACGCTTCGGATTACGCTATTTTTTAAAGGCACGGGTGACATTTCAAGTTTAAGATTTCAAAACCCAAAATCATGATGTTGGTATCCTAAAACCGAAAAATATTGAAGTGAAATTCACCGCAAGATTTAAAGAATTCACGAATGCACGAAATTCACGATTTCACTTCAATATAACACGATTTTTTTAAGTTCACGATTTCGTACGATTTAGCTTCGTGATATCGTGAACTTCACTGAATGTTACCGTCGGTCTTCCGTAGTTACTGTTAACTTGTTAACCAAGACCTCTGTTTCTGTATCCTACCTGAGTGTTTATCAATAATGGAAACAGAAATGGTCCTATACAGTTAACTAGGCTACTTATCATTGTGTTTGACAGAACATCGCTTGTCATCTGACTATCTCGCATATAAATAGGGCAATATTACTATAACGATAAATACGGTGACCTGCTATAAAACTTTAACATAATTAAGCGAAGCTTTCATTGTATGCGTTTATATACACCAATCATCAGACATCTCCGTCTTTTCCCTTATACCTGTGACAATCGGGATAGTGACGTGCGTCACTTTGGATATACACAAAAACATTCGTGTTTATTTACCAGTATAACGGATTTTATTCCCAGTGTTATTGTGTGTGTGTGTGTGAATTTTGTCTGGATTTTAAGTTTGCTGACTTTGTTGTAAGCAGCTTAATAACGTAAGTTAAATGTGATATTATTGTTGCGAACGCTACAGGTTATAACGCGAAGCAATAACGACCTTATAAAACTCGTGCATATTAGAAATCCACATCACTAGGCGCTTCTTATGAGCCTATTTTCATAACTGGCCATGTTGACCAAACCGAAGTTTAAAAAGCTTGTTTTTCCATAAGTAAAGAATAGTCTTCCGACAGTTTTTTCTTGTTTTCTCAAAATATCGATTTTGTACTTGCGACTTTCTCATTCTAAGACAGCGATATACTTGGAGAGCCTCAGGCATGACTTGGTTACCATTTTACTGATTGTATTATATGTTTCATATAATTTGCAGTATTTGATCATTCAGTACAGAAACATACCAATCTATATCATTGACAGAGATGTTTTAGAAATTTGTAGTTAATGCGATCAAACAATTGATCTATAGTAAGCCCAATCGACCGGTCCTTGCAACATGGTGACACTATCATAAACTCAAAAATAAAATACACCAGCAACAACTAACATTGAAATTAGTTTCTTTTATTAACACTCACATACATGTTTCGACCAACATGGCCTTCATCAGTGTGATGATGTTTATGACGTGGTCACACATTTTCATTATATGGTATTACATAAATCAAAATAGAGATGCATTTGTTGCACATTACACGTATAATAATTATATATACAAGACATCCATGTTTTACTCTGTCTATCATGTTACTATATGCCGGTAATACCCAGATATTCGTTTGTATATTATACAGGGTATTAAAAAAGTTTGTTGTCAAAATTAAAATCATACTTAATTTTATCTGAGCTATGTACACAGTGTACAAATTCATTTCTTACTTTAATAGCTTTATTTGGTGCTAGAAAGATCCAAACAATGGTACAACAATCTGGGGTTTTGTCTGAAAATTGTACATGGTTCTGATCTCACGAAAATATACTATTGAAATTTAAACGTTGAGAACGAAGTTTTTACCACTCTGTATACTCTCGCAAACAGTTCAGTTTGTGACAAACAACTTATATTTACAATACATAGATACTTCTTGTCTTGTATATCTTTACTTACCACAGTTCCTGGAGATATATAATGAAAATTTCCATGTGGTAATATAAAGATAATTGGTTTTCATGCACATATCCTGTTAAGATCACCCCACCCTCTAGCAGATAGGTTAATAAGTACTACGTCTGAATACTATAAGTTTGCTTTCTTCCCCCGGACCATTTACCACTGGATTAGCCTACCACAACTAGTAGTCTTTCCACTATAGCATCGTTCAATGCGGCTGTCAGTCGCATTGAGCATGTATCACCATAAATCAGTCTTCTGAAATCTGTTTTTACTACTTTTTAAACCTATCTTTCTACTTTTATCTTTGTAATATATTGTTCTATATTTATTCACTGTTCTTTTATTTATTCTTTCACTCGTCTTAGCAGTTTACACGCGTAAAATGTCTACATCCCCACAAAGACCTTAGATCTTAGATCCCCGTAAGGCGTTCGCCATTAATGTAAGATGAAGTATTTTATTATTGCTATGATTTACCTTCATATGTCTTAAAGTTATATTTATTATACGTATTCACTATGCAATAGTCATACTAATTTTATCTATTAATAATTGCCGCCCTTCTATTGATTTATAGTTCACACAATAAGTCAGGGAAAGTTGCCTTGTTAACACTGTGGTACACCATGCATCGGATATTGCACGTTAATTTGAGTTATGTCATTACTTTTCGCGACATTGGACTGGAAACGAGTGTAAGTTAACCGGCCACAATATTTTCCAAACGACAAATTCCTTAACGCAGCTCAAATGGTTTTAAGCATCTTCATATATTTATATAGCCATAGAAGACACAAATCTATAGCAGGTATTCGTTTAAGTGCTTAACTTTTTTTTGAAATTGCGGCTTCTCACTCTCAAATGTTGATCGTAATGATTCGAATGTGTTTGGAATGATTGTATTACCAAGATGTAATTGTGCCTCTTTATAAGTGGGGGCATATAGCATTGGTGCTGTCCGTCCGTACGTACGTAACGCAAATCTTGTGTGTTGAACTCTTCATAAACTACTGGGTGGACTTTCTTCAAACTTTCACAGATGAACAAACTAAATGTATAAATGACCGTAAAGGATGGGCGTTTTGCTGTGTCAATTTTCATCAGAGTTATGGCGCTTTATTACTTTTACTATATATCCTATAGTGAACAATCTTGTGTGTTGAACTCCTCACAAACTGTTGGTTGGAATTTCGACAAACTTTCACAGTTGAACAACCTAAATGCTCCATGGTGAAACATCTTGTGTGTTATACTCCTCACAGTTTAGTGTGTGGAATTTCTTTCACAGATTAACAATCTCAATGTATGGATAACCGTAAAGGATGGAATTTTCGTTGCGTTAATTTTTACCAGAAGTATGGCCCTTTGTTACTTTTACTTCATATTATACCACATAGTGGAAAATATTGTATGCTGAATTCCTCACAAACTGTTGGATGGAATTTCTTCAAACTTTCACAGATTAACAATCTCAATGTATAAATGACCTAATAGGATGGAATTTTTACCAGAATTATGGCCATTTGTTACTCTTACTATATGATGGACGTTTGATACTTTTTTAATGGAATTATTGTCCACAAGGCTAAGAATAATGATGTTACTTCAAACCGCTATTCCCCTCTCCTTCCCCATTTGAAATGACATGTGTTATAATGAGGGCACCCGTGTCATATGGACACATTTCTAGTTATTTTTTAATTGGCATTTTTGTGATGAACCAAAATATGTTTTGTCAAAATTTCAGTTATAATGACGAAAGTGAAAAAAAAGATACTTTCTAAAACCGACACAAATAACTGTGAAGCGTATTGCCAAATATCGCGTTCGTGTACGGAGATAGCAATATGACTACGTTACTCATTTACTCGCAATATCCAGTGTATAACTCCAACGCGATAAATTGCAGTACAAAAACAAACACAATATTGCCTATATTTTTGTTATGGATTAAAATCAAGGACCGTTACACTTACCAATCAAAGCATTTAAACATTTGGCACAACATATAAAGTTTTCATGCTCCTTAATATTCAGAAACGATAAATATAGCGGATTTTGTGTTTGTTTTTGTATTGCAATTTATCGCGCTGTAGTTATACCGGTATACCGCAGTGGTTAAATACGATACGTTTGATAAGTTCGTTTCGATAATTATTGGAAAGCTATAAAGGAAACATGACGATCAATACCGTACATGACACGACAAGATATATGAACATAAATCATACCATTAATACAGCCAAGAAACGCGTATCATGGGTACTGATTAATTAAACAATTAATAAGTTTATGTTATTCTCTTGTCATTTTGTTGAATATTAATTTGTATCGCCTTGTTTGCGTTGTCAACAATTGATGCTTCTTTTCTTTTGGTGCACTTAAAAACGTCTTAACGTTTGTCAAAAAGCGCTTTATATAACCAACGGGGAATTTGCGTTTTTTGTACTTCAAACACTGAAGAGCATCAGTTTGGCTCAAGTAGCTATGATATTGATAGCATTGAATGCCTTGTTCATCTGCAAAAGATGGAGAATTCTGTCTCGTGACCATATCACTAAAATGTTTATAGTCGGTTTTGTTTATAATGTTGTCGTCTCAAGCTGTCATGTTTAACTTTGACAACACGCTCCCGTATGTCCTAGGCGTTGTTTTGTGAGTAAGAATTCACGAAACAACAGAACATTTCGTGTAGATAACGCACTGCGTCGTGCAAGATTGTGCTTAATACGGATATGAAACGCGTGGCCATGCGTGACGGACTCTCGTAGAAAGCCAGGTCGGGAAGTAAGAGTGTTTGGTCACGGTCTGAGTTTCCCTTAGTTTTGAGTTGGTAATTATAGTAACAGTGGTCAACTATAGTTAAAATAAAGACAAAATTATGTTATTTTATGGAACACAATATCCAGACAGGCATATAGTTTTCCCCGGGTAAGCAGCAGCAAACAAAATATTAGAATATAAGAATGTTTGGGGCATCCATTATTATGCGAAAAGGACAGGAATGCATATATAATGTACTCCAGTCGACCATTTTCTAAATAGATCTATATTATTTTTTAACCAAAAAAAACCAGTGTTTATGATAACATTATTCAATAGGCACTGCACCTACTAATTCAAGCACCACAGTGTGTTCTGTATGGTAATCTTCGTGAACTCACAATTAATCATGAATTCCAGGGACTGCGGGTGCGTGTTCCAGGGCTCTAAATTGAAATTGATTGTTTAACAGGTCTTAAAATAACATAATGAAGCTATCAAGGAAACGTGTTTGAACTTTTAACATTAAAACCACAAAGAAACAAGATTGTTTATGCAATAAAATAGCTTGACAGGATGAATGTAATGAGATATTTATATACTGAAGCTGAATGTATCTTTGGGACAAACTACAACTACGGTCGTATAACTACATGGACGGGAGGTTTGGGTTATCACCAGTGACAACTGAACATGCTTTGTGATAAAATGTGTGCGGTATGAAACTCAACTTTGATCTCAACGTGCGGTGTCTGTACCAATCAGTCCACCTTGCAGCCAGCTATTTACATCTTTCATCATGATAGAACAATTAAACAAGTGCTGTTGTTCAATCAAACGTTCTAAAAAAATAAAAGCGGTCCCCTTGACTAATTTGTTAGCGGAGGATTGAATCCTGGTAGGCTGAGTCCGGTTGGTGAGCCTATCAATGACTTGTTGACCAGTAACCTCTTAGACCCCTAAAATAATTTTGAGTAACGCTTAGGCAGGGTTGTACAAACATGTGAAAGGTCGACAAAAGTGTAACAGGTATACGTTATCTTTATGCAGCTAAATTTCAAAGAAACTTATCACCCTGCTCGATATCTCCTAAAGACCTGGTCACATGATTATAAAACTTTGCTCATGTTCAACTCAATTTAGTTCTCAAACTTCAAATGGTTCAAACAGTAAATGACTGATGGGTTACTAAGACGTTTATATTAGCTGGGTGACCTTATAGAAAGCAGAGTAATATTTTCTAATAAACTAAAGATGACTTGTTGCACTTTAAAGGAGAAAATCAAATTTCACGCTCGAGTTGAGTGGAGAATGGAAAAGTTTCATAATCACGGGACCAGGTTCATTCTTTGATTGCGTATTCGTGCATATTATCGGACTTTTTAGCTTAGTAGGGGTATTCCATCTTTCGGTTGCTTCAATTGTTCGTGGGTAGTTGTGGTGCTCTTCATGACTTATATATATCTCTTATCTAGGTACAATTGTTCACAACTTTAACATTTAATTTCAGCAGTACGGCCCAATATAAACATATATCGTCCGACAAAGTAACCTATAGATTGTCTACGGTATGATTTATTAGTATAGACGTTTAGCTTAACTTATCTTTTTTCATCAAAAACTGATTTGATTTGGTTATAATTGCGCTGTCAAAATTGATTTCTGTTTCTTGTTAGACCGTGGTAAATCATAAAACTTAGACACGATTCTGAAGATCTGTTTTATCGTATGTTGTATCGAAAGTGTATTAAACATGTGTTTATGTACAGAACACCGAGTTCATCGTGTCTGAGGCATCATCTATGTTGCTTGCTAAATACGGTGTACCGTAAACCGTTTTTTTCTGTTCCACGCGAGTCAAATTTTGGCTTCCAAGTGAAATATGGAAATGTATAATTCTCTCATTGATTCGAGTTACTGTATAAATTTAATAAATGTAACTGTGAAATTGACCATTCTTTTATCAACCATTTAAATCTCGCCGGAATAGACTTCAGAACATAAGATTTGTCGTTTGATATCCCGCTTTCAAGTTGATGACCTCGGGGCTCTAGTGTTCCTTGTGATCAGATCATGGTTTATATCTATATTTCACTTCAGGGACATCCCGGATATCATCATTATCACATTGCTTCTCTAAACTTATCCAGTTTACAATGCTCGTAAAGCGATTTCGTTTTGAAATAATCCGGGGGAGTAACAATGTACGTGTTTATTCGTTTTCCAATATTTCATTTAATGTGAATTTAAAGTAAGATGTTACATTATTGAACGTTGACAAGGGGTGATACTAAATATAATCTTTATGTCTCTTTGAAGTACGATTATATGTAAGTATGCAAATAGATACTAGTAACAAGTATCATGTTTTCGTCTAGTATAACATCCAGTATAGTCCAGTTAGGATATTGTGACAGTGACGTTGCAGTTTATGTGTACGCAAAAAATCACAACCATTGTCTAAACAGGTAGAGCGAAGTTTAGTATGTTAGTTAAGCATTGAAATTATAGTTGTTTGTACAGCATAGGCCTTTATAATTGGTGTTACACCGTTATAGTGGACTCAACCGCTGCGTCACTGGATTTTTATCCTGACTGGACTATAGATTGAGTGTTCAATATACATCAGACATATTTATAAATCGGTTGACTGTAGTCACAGGTCCAGTTTACAATCTCAACGACACGTAGGGTCTATATTCAATTATATTGACGTTAAGAGTATATCAATTTGATGCAACAATGGTCAATGTATGAATATTTAGGGAAGTTTTAAATTAAATCAATAACATACATGCAGTGAACGGTCAACAGGAATTCAGTTTATGTATAGGCATGGAAAGGTCACTTCATTGTGTCAATATCTTTGGGCCATGAATAAAGAATGTGATTTTGAAGATTTTAAGCTGAAAAGTGTTTAGTAAACACTATACAGGCCATTTGGATACGTTTTCAAAAAAATCTACGGAAATCCTATACAAAGAAATCTCTCATTGTGATACACAAAACTTTTGTTGTAGTACAAAGGTCTTTGTTTTGCTATAGAGCAATATTCTCATAGTTAGTGGTTATTTCTGGCCCAAAACAATAACGCCTTTAAAGAGAGGTTGTCGCCCTACTCAAGGGAGGTAGGGCCACTTTAGATCACGTGTAGTGCCTTTAAATCAATTCGTCACAATTTGCTAAAGATGTTGTACAGCACTGCAAACAGCTGTTAGCATGCATGATTATCTCGTCTTTTCTAAACAGCATGTGACAATGTCACGGTCAGTGGAGTTTGTATTTCTGAATGTACTATATCAGGAAGAAAAACATATTATATTTGTGTGTAAGGTCTAACACTTATTTAATGAATTGATATTGATAGATTTCGCGTAAATGATACACAAACATTATTTTGATAACCCTGAACATTGTGATAAAAGATCTATACCAAAATTGACATAAAACTGTCAGTTTGTTAATTAAAATCGTTAACAAGGAAACATTGGTATTCTTAAAATGTTATAGATTCCAATCACGGTTCCTATTACACCAAGCTACCTAAAATATCCCATTTTTGGCTTAGAATGTTAAATGCTATCGTTATATCATAGCTATTTTTCATAATTTCGTATAAATATAACTGATTCATTTATATGGAAAAATTTAAAAATGATCAAGTAGCTTAAAATCTTAGGTTTTCGCTCATTTTTGTCGTATCACGCATTATATGAGGATAATACATCTAAATAAGGAACGATAAGAGACTATTTTATGACCGTATCATATGATCAATTGGGCTGTAAAGGCTACTTTATTAGTGATACTATAGACCAGTATCGGAATAATTACATTTTAAATTTCTTAAAATTGTCATGAATCACAATATTTTCAATGATACATTATGAATTATTACAAAAATATGTGAAATTATGATTAATAATTTACTAGTATCATGTCATTGAATTTTACATTCGAACAGACGTAGTACCTCCATTATGTCTGTGATATGATTGGATGTTACACGACACGTGAGACGTTTACGTGAATTTGTGTTCAATTGTTTTGGTTTATTTTCATTACATCGTCCGAGTGGTTTTTTAACGGTATTTTTAACAATGTTTTACCTTAACTTGACTAGTATATAATACGCTTGCACATATTCGTACTTGTGGACGTCATGTCTTTCCTTGAAGAATTTCTTCAACTTTAATTAGTGTTTAACATACTTATTGTGCCAATAACAGTAGTAGAACTTTTAATTTTCCACGGCCTGATTTTCAGTCAACTTGATCTAAGTCGGTCGGTTTTCAAGCCCTTGCACAAAACTCTAAAAAGATTATTTCCTATGACGGAGAGACTATTCAATAACAGAAATGGACTTAAAAAGACACCTCATCAAAGGAAATCATTCCTGATAGTTGTCTCAAAACGCCGCACATGTTGGCGCATTCTATCTCATCTTTAATCAGAATAGTGTCGTTGTGTAGTATGATCTCGTGAAGGGTTAAAGGTTAAAACACTCGTTCTGGAACAGTTAGCTTTCTGTTGTGTTCAGCTGTCTCACAATTTTCGTATGTAAGTTTTTGCGACATTCAATGTGGCTATTTATATCGTAGATTACAATACAATCACATATGTCATTACTTCGACAAGTTCAACATACATCTATTTCCTTTTGTTGCGATGTGTTTACCTTTCGTGACAGCCTACATCATCGAATAATACCAGCATTGTTTTATATTTTGTAACATTTTTGCAGTGAATGAAGAGGCGTGTACAAAACAGACAGGATATGAATTTCAATTCAATTTATATCAAATCGGCACTATTGTGCCTTTGGCCAAATACAAATGATAAAAATTAAACGACAATTGAACACTAATGAATGAAATCAATCAATCACTCAATATATAAAGTCAAATCGTGTTGCATTGTTTCGTTCATTGTTACATTGTTACTATATTTAACACACTACATTTCAGCAATCACCGTATGTGTTCATTTGCTTATAAAATGTCAACATTTGCACTTCCGTTTGCATATAAATCTAGAACACTCCAAGCATGTTAAGTAGTTCTCTGTTTTAATCAGATCGAGGAGAATGACGGGTTTTGTATTAAAATCAATGGATTATTCAATTTCAAATATGTTGATCATTGATTTATTATTAACTATGAGGAATACCATTACCTATCAAATGTAGGGAAAGATCTATCAAATTTTGGCTAAAAATTATGAAAAATAATAATTATCCTATAAATTATATGTAGATCTATACCAATCTCACTAGAAACGTTAGAAATACTTCATGGACAAGTCGAATTAACTCTATTGTAGATCATCTTGGGCTTGGTAACGTAAGGGTGTATTATGCTGATCGCATAATTTTTTTCCTATCATTAAAACTAGACTTCATGACCAGTGTGTCCAAAACTAGAAGGGTACAATTAACACAATGTCTTAATTAGATACTTATTGGTACTGATTATATATTTGAAAAGTATTTAACTGAAATTGCTAATGACGATTTTTAAAGAAAATGGTGGACTCGTTTAAGATTAAGATCACATACTTTGGAAATTGAAACTGGAAGATATAACGGAACTGACAGAAACAATAGGATATGTAAATTATGCACCTAACATATTGTTGAAAATGAATACCACTTTTATGCTGTAGTAGATATTCAGACATTAGAAAGACATTTGTTGGTAATATATCATGGTCCACTACTAACACATGTTTTTCCCTTATGTCGACTAAAAGAAAATAAAAATGATAAATATTGCTATATTATAGTATTTGTTCTTGTGTGTGTGTAATATTCTTGTATATATTCTTTTGTAAATATGTTTATGCCGTATTTATATGTTATTTGTAAATGGCCAAAAAGCAATGTTATTTGCTGATTATGCCATTAAACTTTGAACTTAAATTTGAATTTACTCTTCCTACGTCTACATTTTGTATTTACTTTCCTATATTGTTGATAATAATGAGTGCAGTTGTTGATAAATAGCAGATAATGATTCACGTGTTTGATATACTTTTCCGACTGAAATGGGTAGCAATTATATATAGCGATTCCACCATTATATAGCGATTCCCTCATTATATAGAGCTGTCACCATTATAAAGAGCTGACTCCGTTATATAGCGCTGACTCTATTATATAGAGCTGCCTCCATAATATAGAGCTGCCTCCATTATATAGAGCTGCCACCATTATATAGAGCTGCCTCTATTATATAGCGCTGTCTCTATTATATAGAGCTGCCTCCATAATATAGATCTGCCTCCATTATATAGAGCTGCCACCATTATATAGAGCTGCCTCTATTATATAGCGCTGCCATCATTATATAGAGCTGCCTACATTGTAAAGAGCTACCACCATCCACCATTATATAGCGCTGCCTCTATTATATAGCGCTGCCACCATTATATAGCGCTGTCACCATTATATAGAGCTGCTTCCACTAGATAGAGCTGCCACCATTATATAGCGCTGCCACCATTATATAGCGCTTCACCATTATATAGAGCTGCTTCAGCTTTATCATTATATAGCGCTGCCTCCATTATTTAGCGCTGCCACCATTATATAGAGCTGCCTCCATTATATAGCGCTGCCACCATTATATAGTGCTGTCACCATTATATAGCGATGCCACCATTATATAGCGCTGCGTCCATTAAATAGAGATGCCACCATTATATAGCGCTGCGTTCATTATATAGCGCTGCCACCATTATATAGAGATGCCATCATTATATAGCGCTGCGTCCATTATATAGAGATACCACCATTATATAGCACTGCGTTCATTATATAGCGCTGCCGCCATTATATAGAGATGCCACCATTATATAGCGCTGCTACCATTATATAGCGCTGCCACCATTATATAGTGCTGTCACCATTATATAGAGATGCCACCATTATATAGCGCTGCCACCATTATATAGCGCTGCCACCATTATATAGTGCTGCCACCATTATATAGAGCTGCCACCATTATATAGCGCTGTCACCATTATATAGAGCTGCCACCATTATATAGAGCTGCCACCATTATATTGAGCTGCCACCATTATATAGCGCTGTCACCACAAAATGTCATGACGGGGCAGTTTTATATTGGTTATTATAGTACTTCTACATAAAAATGAAAACGTCAGTGAACAGTCGGGAATTCGTCTAATAACTGACTCGCTTTGCTCACATGTCAAAAAAGCAAAAAACAAACACGTTGTTTTGTCATGGAGTTTCTGTTTTGCGTCAGGGAAACACCATACCATGTAATACGGTGAATTTTCAATGATCATGAAAATGGTTGAAACATTTTTGTTATCAACGACAGAAACGCCAATCTGACACCAACACAACGTCGATATAATGTTATGATGACATATTTACCGTCCCGATAACGGTCCTTTTTGTTATTTTCTCTGAATGGCGAGCTGTGATTGTGGCATTGGCGTCAGAAAGACACTACGAAGTTAATAGAAACCAGTCACCATACACAATGTTTTATGTTTCGGTGACTGGAGCATATTCAACCTATCATTAATTCTGCATGGAAGTATAAATACAATTGTAATTAAAACATGCATATGTTTCGTTTAAAAAGGTAAAGGAGCACATTTCTAACACATGTGTCTCCTTTATTTCAAGATAAGTTTTACATGTCTGGTGTATAATAAAACGTCCCTATCGATAGTTGACGCAAAAATACTGTTAATGCATAGTGTAGAGTCTTATTTCAAGATGGTTAAAATAGTTGGCCATGAAAAGGTCTTCATATAAGGGGTAAAGGAACACATATCTAAAATACATGTGTCTCTTTTATTTCAAGATACGTTTTGCATGTGTGGTGTATAATAAAACATGCTAACGGAATTGGTATACATGTAAGGAGTGCATATCTTATACAATGTGTCCCTTATATTCTAAGATACGCTGTTATGGTGATGGGACAATACACACTGCCGGCTGACAATCGTTTGTAAACATCTTACATATAGTGTACTTTTAGCGAGGACAAGTGTTGACATTCTTACTTTTACCACATGATGTATTAACGCGTTATGAAAGTCTTATTACCACTTAATTAACATCAAATCAGCACGTACGCACTTTCAGAGGATAGGTGTATTCTCTTCATTTGTGTATGTATCCGTATGTGCGTATATTTTCAAGAAATATTGTGTCATCAAGGACCACAAAGCTATTGGATTCTTAGAGTGTCTTTCTATATGTTGTATCTATCGTAAACGAAGACAATGTGTTTAATCAAGAAAGGGAAACTTAGAAACAATATGGCTTTATTGCCTCTGTGCTATCAGCTTAAATACACGTAATTTGTAAAACCTTGTACTTTACCGTGATGAGATTAGAATACCATAGTTCAAACAATGACGAAACCTAACCTGTTTCTTCAGTGTATTTTACTTTGCTCAACAGGACTCGACATTGTCTTATGAACAAACATATTACTTTCAGCACTTGGACTTCAACTGTTTCTTTTCTTATTGTCACGGGTTTTCTCTTCTTAGAAATGCCGTCTACAATGCCAGTGTCTGACATACTCGTGTCTTTTGTGCAATGACTAGTACTTAGGATGTGTTGTCGTTGCGTTAATTGTACATATGTGACTCTATCTATCTCATTGTAATCTACACGCAGCTTTCTGTCGAACAGAACAAAACAGAACAGTATAATACCTTATTTATTTGACGGTCTCTCTAAAGTACATTTGTGCATCTTAATTGGATTTCAAACAGAATATGTGAAGCCAATTAGTATTATCAATACTATATATTCCTTGATAGTATGTACCAAATTACTTCCTTTACACATTTCAGTAGATTCTAATTACTTCCTGGAAGCGATTTCACACCAAAACGATCTAAAGAATATATCATTATTAATGGTAATTGTCAGGGGAACTGTATATCTGAACTAGTGTGGTTTTCTTTCTTTTTATACGCTAAAATAGAAAGTTGCAATGCGCATAGTTATTCTTAGCTGAGCAACAATGACAACCATAAAAACAAAACTTGCATGCTAAGTAACAACAACGGCACATAGTAATAAACTGTTCCTAAGTTCAAACATTAATAGTTAAACTACACGTTACAACGCATTATTGTCTAACATTACATCACTGATTCTTCTCATTACGTTCTTACTATCTTTTTAAGGCTCAATGTCACGACTAAATATACATGTATTACTTTTTCAGAATATGGATTTGTAAATATTTGAGATTGTAAATATTTTAATGATAAAAAATTAACATAACTTGTTAGGTCAAATGTTGTCGATTATGTTCAGTTAAATTAAGTAAAATACAAAATAATATTTGGTTAGTGGTCGTATGAATTCAGTAACCATCTTCCGTAAGAAACCAACACTACTTGTTTATAATCTCAATCGGCATGTTTTACGTTCAATACATTCGTGTTTACTGTGGCACCCATTCTCTTTTAGCAGTCTTTGACATAGCATGGTAGGCTGTTTAGTAGACCATCACAAGTAACAATTATCCGGATAATTGATCAGTTGGTATTTCATGATAAATTATGTATACTTCGCACGGGTCGATTAGGTACCTAGAATAGTTCAATTACCAATTTCTGGTTGATTAGTTCTTTGGAATTAGGAAGAGTGTAATGGTTTTGTGATAGTGATGTAGCAATGTTCGTTCTAATGCGGTAATCGTATACTAATTCATAAAGTTACACCTTAAAATGAAAAGTTATCATGAATAAAGATATGACGAAAATCCCAGTCGCCTCCTCGATAGCCTAGAGGTAGAACTTCATATCAAAGACGAATAAAAAATGGTACAGTAATATTGTATGTACTGCTCTATGGAGAACAAGAACGCACGAACACAAGCATGCAAATAATAAGACAGTATAAGGCTAGGCTAAATAAGGCAGTATTATTAGTTAGCTTATTGCCGTAATGCACATGCACTCACTCATTGTCGTATAAAGGTATAAAGTCATAAGAGTGTTCTCTATCTATGGTATTGTGAATATGATGGCATTACGTTGTCACATGTTGATAATAAAGTAGATAGTATATTTATCTGTAACTGGCGAACACACCCCGACATGTATACACACCCAGGTGTGAATTCAGTTTCACAGCACATGTACATGCTAACAAATAATAGATATATCATTTGTTATATTCACCATATTGTGGTATGACACTCGATGTCCGGAAACAACGGTCTTTATTCTCCACATGTTTGTTTGTGTTACATGCCAGTTTATGAATACTTAATGTTTTAAACAATATGCGATCAGTAACGGACATATTTCAATTCGAACTGGAACTCATAATCATCCTATATTCATTCCAACACAATACTAGTATAACAAGTAACATTAGTATGTTGTCAATAGTAACAAAGGGCATACTTATCGTTTAGTTTCTTATAGCTCGCCGGAGATAACTTAGCCTTATCAATAAATAAACATGGATAATATAAACAATACACGGTCGACTGTCCGCTTGTTATCTGCGTAGAATGAAATATTATATGCATTTAAAGTGATTATGCACGAGCTTGAACAAAAATGAACATCACAAAATGATAATAACACACTCGTAAAACGCCAACACGTCAACAAAATGCGTGATTGACTTGTGATTGTTGTTTTCTTTATAAAGCGTAATATTCTGCATAGCTAGACAAAATTCCTTTGCCATGGAATAAGTGATTCATATTTGATACACGATTCTTGTCATGTTGTATATTATTATGCCTTATTCCTAGACAATGACATTGACTTAATGTTGCTGATGAATTCAAATATGGCAGTTATAGATAAGCTAACCGTGGACATTTCTCATCTACATAGTTTCCCCGGCGGAATACGTCCTGTCGGATAATACTCACGTATGATTTATCAATGTATGCAAGTGTTCATAGATCGACCCAACCTTAGACCTCATCAGCCTGGTATTGACATTAGTTTGTTGGAATAAGTTTATGCAAATGTAAAATGCAAACATGTCCGAATGTAAAACATCAATGTAACGATATGGATAGTGCGATCGGGTTGATGTACACATTATGCACGATTTCGAGGCTTATATATGTACAGAAGATGATGCATAACGAGGTAAAAATGTTGTTCCCAGACAGATTAATTATGTCTGCATCTACTGCCAAATATTTGACCGAAACAATAAGGGAGGAAATATGACTTTGGTAGATGTTTGAACCGGACAGGTGTTGGTCAATGTATGGTGTACAGTCAATGCCCTTACTACTTGTATAATATTTGTGTATACAAGGTACACATATCTACTAGATTCTTATCGACATCGTGCGTTGGTTAAACATTTGTTAAACAGCTTTTCATTGGCTCTTTATAAACTGGTACAAGTTGCAATCTTACTGCTAGTTTCACCGATTGTGGTGTTACTGCTGTTGTAGTTGTGTTAACTGCTGACTGTAGCGGCATTATTACTAAAACAAGAACAGATATTGGGTTACTGTTGATAGTAGTTGAGTTAACTGCTGACTGTAGCGGCATTATTTCTTAAACTAGAACAGATATTGGGTTACTGCTGATAGTAGTTGAGTAAACTGCTGACTGTAGCGGCATTATTTCTTACACTAGAACAGATATTGGGTTACTGCTGATAGTAGTTGAGTAAACTGCTGACTGTAGCGGCATTATTACTTAAACTAGAACAGATATTGGGTTATTGCTGATAGTAGTTGAGTAAACTGCTGACTGTGGCGGCATTATTACTAAAACAAGAACAGATATTGGGTTACTGTTGATAGTAGTTAAGTTAACTGCTGACTGTAGCGGCATTATTACTAAAACAAGAACAGATATTGGGTTACTGTTGATAGTAGTTAAGTTAACTGCTGACTGTAGCGGCATTATTACTAAAACAAGAACAGATATTGGGTTACTGTTGATAGTAGTTGAGTTAACTGCTGACTGTAGCGGCATTATTACTAAAACAAGAACGGATATTGGGTTACTGTTGATAGTAGTTAAGTTAACTGCTGACTGTAGCGGCATTATTTCTTAAACTAGAACAGATATTGGGTTACTGCTGATAGTAGTTGAGTAAACTGCTGACTGTAGCGGCATTATTTCTTACACTAGAACAGATATTGGGTTACTGCTGATAGTAGTTGAGTAAACTGCTGACTGTAGCGGCATTATTACTTAAACTAGAACAGATATTGGGTTATTGCTGATAGTAGTTGAGTAAACTGCTGACTGTGGCGGCATTATTACTAAAACAAGAACAGATATTGGGTTACTGTTGATAGTAGTTAAGTTAACTGCTGACTGTAGCGGCATTATTACTAAAACAAGAACAGATATTGGGTTACTGTTGATAGTAGTTAAGTTAACTGCTGACTGTAGCGGCATTATTACTAAAACAAGAACAGATATTGGGTTACTGTTGATAGTAGTTGAGTTAACTGCTGACTGTAGCGGCATTATTACTAAAACAAGAACGGATATTGGGTTACTGTTGATAGTAGTTAAGTTAACTGCTGACTGTAGCGGCATTATTACTAAAACAAGAACAGATATTGGGTTACTGTTGATAGTAGTTAAGTTAACTGCTGACTGTAGCGGCATTATTTCTTAAACTAGAACAGATATTGGGTTATTGTTGATAGTAGTTTAGTTAACTGCTGACTGTAGCGGCATTATTACTAAAACTAGAACAGATATTGGGTTATTGCTGATAGTAGTTGAGTAAACTGCTGACTGTAGCGGCATTATTACTTAAACTAGAACAGATATTGGGTTATTGCTGATAGTAGTTGAGTAAACTGCTGACTGTAGCGGCATTATTACTTAAACTAGAACAGATATTGGGTTATTGCTGATAGTAGTTGAGTAAACTGCTGACTGTAGCGGCATTTTTACTTAAACTAGAACAGATATTGGGTTATTGCTGATAGTAGTTGAGTAAACTGCTGACTGTAGCGGCATTATTACTTAAACTAGAACAGATATTGGGTTATTGCTGATAGTAGTAGAATAAACTGCTGACTGTAGCGGTATAATTACTTAAACTAGAACAGATATTGGGTTATTGCTGATAGTAGCTGAGTTAACTGCTGACTGTAGCGGCATTATTACGTAAACTAGAACAGATATTGGGTTATTGCTGATAGAAGTTGCGCTAGTACTAAAACGACAGAACCTGAAATAAGAATGATTTGACTGACTTCTCTCTATCATTCGTTATTTATGACAGCTGGTTTATTCTGTAACATTTACATCGCAACATTGCAAATTGCATTTACTTAGCAATTATTATTATTGATATTACATTTGCTTCATTCCAAAATGAGTGATACGTTATAAATAAGAATCGGTATGAGTTTGGCATGCGGCATTAATGTCAAGCTGTACAGATCATTTCGCTAAATTGTTAGATAGTGCTGGATAATTCTTATAAGCCATCCATGCAATAAAACTACCGATGATGCATGCAGATAAAACACGAAGGTAACAGAAGATGCATGCATGTGGTTTTTAGGCTTCCTTTACCTACTGTTTGTACCTGTTTACTAAATAAATAAATTGTTGTTGTCACTTTGTTATAGAGCTGCAGTCTATCAAATATAGTAAAATCGGGCAGGGAAGGCAACACTAAAATTAAAAAGCCTAGCACATAAAACATTAACACAACACAGACCACAAATACACGACACAATGCCGGGGCAGCTTACCAACACGCAACCCAATGAGAGAAATAACTTGACCATTGAAAGTCCAAGTTTCAACTATCAAAAAGTCGAAAGTCAAAATCTCAGCTGTCAAAAATCTGAAAGAGCAAGTTTCAGCCAGAATAAAACTGAAAGACATTGTTGCAGCAATGAAAAGCTGAATAGCCCATTTTCAGGCGTCAAAAATCTTTAAAGTTTAACAGTAAATAGTATATCCATGCAGCCTCACAAAAAATGTGCATTTAGTGACTATTCCAGGTAAAGACAGACTCCGTGCTCTGCACTAGCATAAGCAGTCATTCCGTACCTTGCTTTGTCATTTACAGTATTATCATTTGTGTGGCCCTCAAGTGAACACATACTGTATATAAACAGTCGGCTTGACTGCTGATATATACAGTGTATATTCACTGTAAAGAACACCAGACAGCAAAGACCACTATAACACAACATGTTCGTATAGACCACCAATTGTGTGTATCTGATCAAATTATTCTCAACGATATTCAACCTAGTAAAGTTCCACTCTTTTAATAGCGTTTCGGCATAGAAGCCTTTTTCAACTCATGATATTAAAAAAGTACATAACTGGTACTATTTATGCCAAATTTCCACCGTGGTTTGGCTGCGTATGAATATGTTAATCCATTCATATTTTTCAATTCAAAATCCGCCATCTTGGATTATGGTGAATATATATATTTGAGTATTTTGCATCAAATCATACATCAACTTGTAGGAAATGTTCTAACTAGGAATATAAACCCCCACATGACATTTTTCCGTTCAGTAATAAAAAAGTTACGGACAGTTTAGTGTGTTTTTTTTGTAAAATTAAAGTAGTCCCTGTGAGGGGGCGGAGCTTTTATTAGTCACATGACTGATATAGGTTTTATTTCACTGATAGAATTCCATATCTCATCAGTTAAATTTATTAAATAAGTAATGATATATAACCTGTTAGGTGACGCCACCTTTCAATAAAGACCAGTTGTTGTTGTTGTTGTTTCAACAGATAGACTTACAGGGTTGAATGTACATATGCACAACATGACAGTGACAGTCGGTGTTTGTGTTTGTGATGTATGTTAGAATGTTCTCTTCCTACTATACCAACAATTGGAAATAATTACAAGAGACAACAGTAGATATCAAATAATTCCTCCATCCAAAATCTATAGTATGATGTTCGTAATAACTTCTCCTATCGTATCTGCTCAATAGGTTTACAATGCAACATTTCTGACGATGCATAAAGCTAATCACCGGGGACTTGTGTTTTATTTTGATATTCCAGCCGATATTCATAATGTCGAGACAAAATATCCACTATGTTCATTGGTATAAAAACAAATTGGTATTTTCTGCTACAAGTACGAGTATAATAGCCAAGTTAGAATTATAATTCAGAATCTAATATCCCTTTATATTACCATCAACTAAATTTGTTCACAAAGAACCCATATACTGTGTATGAACTAATAACTATTATCTTCAAAGAACTACACGTTACAGAAGGATCCTAAATCGTTCCGGAAAATTGATGAATTCTATTAAGAAGGTCATAATAGCATGTGATAAATTTCACAGAACGTCAGACTAAAGGTTCTTTTCGTTTGTTGTATATTGAAAGTATATTGTACTTGGGTATGTACATTTGGAGAACGAGATGTTTCAAGAGCGAATATCAATGGTACGAAATGATTCATGTACGCAACTAAATAATTTACTAAGAAATGATTCAATAAGCTTCAGTGAAATGTGGCTACGATGATGACATTTAAAGCTCAGATATTGTGTCGGTGGTAGGACCATAGAGTGTGAAAAGTCTCGCATATCTATGTGAAACAGTTTTGTTTATGTAGACTACAGGAACCTGATATTGTAATATATATGGCCCAAAAAGATTTTGCTATACGGATGCTGGTCAGTAATCGGTCCTGGATAGTGTTTTAAGCCATTAATATTTAAATATTAGGTTCCTGTGATATGACATTGTTACAACTTTTACAAAGCGAAAAGACGTCTATAAATAACCTATTTTAACACGTTTCGCCAACATAAAAATACCATAAAATTGTCTTTTTGACATTTGTAGCAACTATCACATTTTGATAAATCATACCATATTTGACCATCGATCAATCGTTATATGTACATAGATTGTCTCTGTCAAGACAGCTGTAAAACCTGGTTCTACTCTAATGTAAAATGCTTACACAATTACATGTACAATGTTTATTGTTATGGATGGTCGGACCCTGTTCGGGGCCTCAAAGTGCAGGATAGAGGGCTGTTCATGTTGTATCCTGCCATTTACGAAAATCAATACATTGGAATTAATTTGTGAATACTTTATGCATTTTACAACTTTTCACCATATTTGTCTCTTACTCACAACAAGTGCTTAATTAACAATACTGTAAAACTTTTTGAGTTATGTGACTATAACTCCGAAAATTCCTATCAGTTTTACCGTGGATGATTTTGACAAGAAAAAACACATTTATTTCCCTACTCTGACACAAGAAATGTAAACATAACACGGTGTGTTGTTTCAGAAATAACAAGTATGTTATGTTATACAACATTACAGGACATGAAATAGTTCACGTTTTTTTGACGACATGTTTGTATCACGTGACATTGTATAATGTATTCATGCGCATATGTGATGTAACTAAAATTTGTATCACAGCCACCGTTAGAGTCGCTTTCTGTAAATTATTTGTCATTGGAAGATGAACTTAATAGTTTGTGTTGTCTACAGTACAAGAGAGAAACACGTGTCACTACCGGAGACTTAGTATTTAACATCATCACTGTGATATTTAATTGAATAACACAATGTCCTTTTCCGTGTCGTAGTTTCGGTACATGTAAATTATTTATTTATTATAGTGTCAGCCCTTAATACAGACTCACTCAATTTTACTTACTAGATACTAGACTATCGTAGATACCTTATTGTCATGGCGTATGTGTTTCTCCACTAGTTTCTTAAATGCTTGACAAGAAGCCCAAGCATGTAAGGCCGACGCCGACGGCGATTATTATTTCTAACAATGCTTTCCTTGGTGGCAAATTCCTAAATACTAACTCTTTTGACTATACTTGAGTACATATAGTTTTTGAGTACTGAGTATCTTATTATAACGAGTATGATGCTGTTTCTGACATACCGACGACATTACTTGCCCATTGACAGTAGAAGGTGGTAGAGCTTATGAAAAAGGAAATAAATGTCTTAGTTGCTGTCATGTATTCACCCGACTAGCGCAGGTTGGTTGAGGTCAAGATTGCCAACCAGACGAGTTCAGTTCTATTCGCAATTCTGCTGGTAATGTTCAGGACTCCATGTCACTGGTTGTAGTCATGTCATTCATGTGTAGAGAAGAGTGTGGGTGTTCACGATGGTCATGTCAGTGATTTGGTGAAAATTAATACCAAGGAGATGGTCCGACCACCTGACCACCGTTTTGTCAACTGACCCCTATATAGCCAACTGATCCTCTGTAAATTACTGTTAAACTGTAAAATCAAATTATATACCAGTAAACAAAAAGATACTGTCTACAGTATAATGGTATAGATATATTAATGTCTTACTGGGTCGCAAAGTTCATTTGCCAAAAACATTGATAAATGAAAGACAATGTTATGTTCGTCTAGAAAAATGCTTTCCATAGGCGACGAGAATAGTAAATGCTTACGCTAATGTGAGTTTCACATGTCTATTTATGAATTACTTGTCTGTTATTTAGAAAATCGTCATCAATTCATGCAACATGTCACTATGTTGTTTATCTCCAGCACACGAACATGTTTGCGTCTCATCATTTCTTCATAAATACAAGCGTCGCTTGTGACCTCCTCGCATTTAAGTATGAGCCGTTTGTTCTTCAATCACGCCACCTAACATGCCCTTAATGGTTTTATTTGCCGGGTTGGTTATTAGACATTTATGTATCCTTTTCTGTACGTATTTTAAGGCTATCTCTCTGTTTACAATTTCATTATATAAATTCATACATCTACATCAATACAATCAACAGTCTCCTAAGTTCGCACTAAGAGTTTTTTAATGTGTTCGTTATTTACGGCACTAGGTAATGTCTTCGTTTTTTACGGCGCTAGATAATGTCTTCGTTCTTTACCGCACTAGATAATGTCTTCGTTCTTTACCGCACTAGATAATGTCTTCGTTCTTTACCGCACCTAGTGTCTTCGTTCTTTACCGCACTAGATAATGTCTTCGTTCTATATCGAACTAGCTAATAATATTCGTTCTCTATCGAACTAGATAATTAATGTCTTCTTTCTTTACCGCACTAGATAATATCTTCGTTCTCTATCGAACTAGGTTACGTCCTCTTTAACGTTTCTCAAGGTTATCATTCAGATTTGTTTTATCCATCAGTGGACAAACAGACAAACAAGTGGACCATTGCCAAACGCACATCTGTTGGAATATAATTATCAGCTGATAAACAATGGATACATATTTTGAAGATGAACAAATGTTGACATAATCGTTTTGAGAACCGTCGGATAATGTAAAAAGCATAGTCACTAAATATATCACCATTTATATCCCTAAATTTATTGCCTTCACCAGGTTTTACACCAGGTTTTACACAAGGGTTTCTAAAATCGCCAAGTCAGTTTTGGTATGTATAGATTGCCCACTTTATAGTTAAAATGCAAAATTAGCAAAGAAATTGGCTACTGTGCCTTTTGTGAAACTGTGTTCATTTTGTGTGTGCCCTTCTGTGGTTTCTTCATCCGGCTTGGGACTGTTTCGGTTCTTCAAGAGGTACATTCGCGCTGTGTCTGTTGACTTGTTGGTGGGTTTTCTTTGTGTTGTGTGGTCGTCCTTTTGGTCTTGTCTTGTGTCTGGTCGTCCTAGCTCCGGATTTTTTTGACTGACTGAGTAAGTAAGTAAGTTGACTTTATTTTACGAGGCTAACATATTTACAATAATGCAATCTTCCATATGGGCCTCGTAGTCATCCAGTAATTCTTTGCGCCGCACATTTCCCTGACGTCGCCATTTTTGAATGACGCGAAAACCGGAGCGGTGCGAATAAATTCATAGTTTTGTTGTTAATGACATTATCGACCTTAAATTTCGCACAAAAACGTGCTAAACTATGGTGTCGACATCGACATATTTTTAATGCGTAAATAAGAACACTTATTTTAAAAGTTCTAAGCTCTTGAATGAAAGCCGATACTTTTTTACAAAATATAAAAGGGCATGCGCCGACTCTACCCAACTCGCATTAGCTAATCAAGTATAATTACCAAAATTAAGAAGGAAATGAATTTTTAATATCGCACATATGCAACGAAATAACTAAAGAATAATATGTGAAATATTTTCTGGAAAATAATGCGTAGTGTTGAAATGGGAAACAAAGTTCGCGACTTTTGTGGACAACCCTCGTATATGCTGAAATTGATAAACAATATTATTGGTGGCGTAGGAAGAAAAGTAGTTTTATCAACTAAACTAGGGGTGATTCTTGAAACGTGTCTTAAAATTAGTGTTCTTCGAACAACTTAAAACTGGTGTGTACGAGTATTATTGTCACCATCAGAGTGTGTTCATAATGATCTCATTTGTATATTTTGTAAATGTATGTACATGTATGCACATAGACTGACATTTAACAGGAAGTTATCAGACAAATTAAGAATATCAAGTGTGACATAAATAATTTACAACTGAATGTGATACAGTTAAACCTTGTTGATTAGAAATCGTATTGTTTGAGATTTTACTTCGAGTTAGACCAGGTGTTCGTAGAATGTATTTCTAACGAAAAATATATGTTTAGGTCAGGGGATATTAATAAAGTAATAAAGTAAATGTCTGAGTCAGCATTCTCCTAGCGTCTGTATGTAGCGTTCCCCTAGCGTATATATATAGCGTTCTCCTAGCGTCTGTATTTATAGCGTTCCCCTAGCGTCTGTATATAGCGTTCCCCTAGCGTCTGTATTTATATTTTAGCGTTCACCTAGCGTCTGTATATACTGGTATAGCGTTCACCTAGCGTATATATATAAAATTAACCTCAAGTTGGCAACAAAAGCACATAACTGACAATGAAACGAGCAAACTGTGACACAAAAACATTTTACCAGCTAAACTGCGAATCTACTTCCAATGAAATGAATGATTTACGTATTGTTACGAGTATATAACCATTGTTTTTCTATGAACGTCTTTTAATTTTCCGAGAACATGATTTATAAATTCAAAGAATACGTATAGAGTGTTGTTCACTAATCAGAATACCACCTACGTAGAACCATCATGCGGTTACTGTGGACGACCACGCTGCCAAACGGTGATACGTGCAGTGGACATTTAAAACAAACAAGCAATGAAGTACACCCATCACCACACAGCTACATTTGTGATTTATAGACATATCTACAGATACCTTATAATGGCTGCTTATACGGACTTTTGCCCCCAAATTACGCGTGTTACTAAGAAACAATCAACATTGGTTACGTAAATTTCGTAGAAACCTACGTCACCAATAGGTTAACGTTTTAGTTAACATGGTTAAACGGGAACAGATGATGCTGTCTTGTTTTCGTTGACAGTTAATTTTGCTACATCGTTAATGTCATTGTATGTGGCTTTCATCGTTTAATTTTATTAAAAGACAAAAATAATACAACAATATGAGAATGTTGACTTTGCATCATCTGTCATACTCAGAACATGGCTGACATAACATTTGTTGTTCATGATAATTGTATGCAGAACACATTTATAATTATAAGAGAGAGTGGAGTGAATTAATTGCTTAAGCCTTGGTCCGTCTGAGCATTTTTTGCCTCGGCGATGTACTCCCGATGGCAATTAATGAGTTATCTGGACATCGGGAACAGGTACATCGTGTTCTAGGGGAAGCTTCGTGGAAGTCACGAAATAGGTAGGAATCGTGATAAATTGGGTGGTATTTGAAGATATAATAATAATAAATACTTTATTTATAGAGGGAACATACTTGACACAACTGTCAATCTGTCGTAAGGCCCTCAACAGTAAAACATTGAAATAACAGAAACATGACATCAATAAATCTAAAGACCATGCACAAAATCGCAAGCGTATGGATATATAATAATATTATAAAAAATAAATATGTCATAAATTTGTTTAAGATATCGTAGAACATCGCCGATGAGGAATTCCTCAGTGAGGCCAAGGCTTAAGCAAAATAAGAAAATATAGAATAGAATCATAAATTTGTCATGAGCTTTTCAGAGAGATAATTGATTCATAACATTCGATCCTAATACACAATAAAATAAATAAAACCGCTTCCCTGATAGCCTAGTTGTAGAGCGGCCGCTTCGGGTGCGGGAGTTCCCGGGCTGGGTCCCAGACCGCGTCATACAAAAGACGCAATAAAAATGGTGACAGACATCCCTTGCTAGAGGGAAACTGGCTTCTATTCTGTCAAAACCTCGTGTTGGTGGAGAACATCAGGAATGAGGTGTCGAGAGTGATTACTATAAGTTGAAGGACTTGTTTCACAGCCGACCCTGAATACATTAGTATAAGATAATGCGCAGCAATATGTTGACAGTAACTGTTGTTGGTATAAATATGCAGAAATAAATGTCATTAAAGAATGTGCCATGGATATTTCTGCACCATCTGTAGGCGTATATTTAAGACACATACTATTTAAATAGTGTAATTAGTTGATGATCCTGTAAAATATAGGTGTATTGTCAAATAAATCGTCGCGATATAAAGTTTTTATTATTCTTATTATGATTTTGTATGTTTCCCACATTATTTATTTATACGATTTCTTTCATTCCAGCGCCTATTGCATGATTTAAACAACGTAAAGCAGACGACCACATATTCCGTCCAAAATGGCGGATATTATTCACAAGATTTTCGGCAAGCAACATGGTCATCACAGCAGCAAACACGGGGAGTCTAGTAAAAAGGAAGAGAAAGACAAAGAGCCTGGCGCGGAAGGATATACAAAACAACAGATGGAATTCTGTAAGTAAAATGGTTATGTTAAAAAATAATCCCCGCTTACTAAGTTCTACATGTATATAGTAATTAATAATTAGCATCATAAGCACACCATAATTATACTATTATGATTGAAGATACATGTATATCCATTTTTTCAGACCTTCTTGGCATTCCCTAGATTCCGTTTATATGGCTGCATCCTCGTTGCAAACTCCGTATAGAACAGTAAATAACCGCAATATGACTTTATACTTGACAGAATGGTAGTTTAAATGTAGTGTGTTGCTTAACGACTGTGAAATATCAACATGAACTGGTCCACCTTCTGACCGTGACTACATGCCATGAAATAAATGCACCTGTTACATAACCCAGGGATGATTTATGTTTTGTTTGTATTATCATATTGTCATATTGTACTGTATGTACTTATATATAGTAACAAACTATAAACATGTGGTCAGCAGTTAGCGACTAGCGTCCCGGATTTGGCAGGTTATTTTCTATAGTGACATGGGCTATGGTCTTCTCATATGGAGAAGGTGACAGTTAGTCCTGAAGTTGACAATTCCAGGAAAAAAGTTTGTTAGATCAAATGGCAGCCTGACCGAAATTTCTTAATTGCTAATGCCATGAAAATAGTTGTAATTTTGGCCAAATCGCTGGTTTAGAATTTAAAGGTCGTACGTGCAAAATCAATATTTTGAGAAAATAAGAAAAAACTATCTGAAAAATTTTACTTATGGAAAAACAAGCTTTTTAAACTTCAGTTTGTTCAACATGACCACTTCCGATTTTCATGAATATAGGCTCATACGGAGCGCCATGAGATGCAGATTCAAATATGCATGAGTCCTATACGGTAGCAAGTAGAACTTTCGACCTTCTAATTCTTAGCCCGTACAAGACAGATTTTTTTAAAAGCACACACACACATACAAATACAGAAATCAAAGCGAATTAACAGTATAGCTTTTAACGTATATGAGTGGCATACTAATCGAAAATATTAATATTCCACCAAATTTTCCAATGCATGTCTGGTAAGTGTGACAGGGGTTGTCTTAATTAAAATTCCGAACACGTAACGTGTGTGTCAAGGTTGTTTATACCTGTGGTAAATTTTCATCAATACAATGCGTAAGAATCCGCTTAAAATTGCAAAACGTCACGACACAACTGTTGTCATATGTTGTCGTGTTTATCTGTTTTATACTGTTTATCAATGTAAACAACATTTAGTTGTCCTTGTTGCTAAAATGGCAATACATAATCATCAAAGGGAAGCAACTATGGAGGGTATAAGTGTCATGCTCTGAAACGAAGTTGCTTCCCTTTATTACAGCTGAGCGTTCAGGAACTTGTTCTAATTTTAGGAAAGGTAAACTCACCTTTTGCCTGAAAGTCTCTCAAGAACTCTAGTACAAAACACAGTGTGTAAATGAACTGTTTTCGTTGCCAAGGAAACACTCGCAGCGAAAACTAATTAACGTTTTACCCTGTAAATAGAAATCTCAGATAGTTTATCCCAAAATAGAACAGTGGATTATCTAGCAAACAGTAGTGTCTTACTTATATATATATATATATATATATACTTACCTAGACACAGTCAATACATCATGGTCCAATTACCATACTGCAGTTTAACCGAAGCATCAAAATGTGTTTTGATGACATGGTGGGAAAAACTGGAAAGCGTTTCTGAAATTTCCAGGGCCCATTTGACTCATATCTCGTACAGGATATCACAATATCATAATGTTATATTAGTTTACATACGTTTACTGTTGTTTCAAATCAGCGTTCGTTTAAGTCGTCCATTGCTACATAAAACGCAATGCGTAACACATCAAGCTTGTCGCGTATACAACATCATAAATATAAGAATATAATTATGAGTGTATCTAGTATAAATGGCAGAAACCAGTTCATCGTAGTCGGACTGTTTTTAACTGCAGTGGGACCAGTTGCAATACAAAACAAAACACGTATACCCGAAAGTATGCACCCCCCATCTTGAATGAGGGGGTATATTGCTTGGCTCGGTCGGTCGGTTCTACACAAATGGTTTCCTTCCAATATCTCAAGAACGCTTAACCCGAGGATCATCAAGTTCTACTTAAGGTTAGTCATCAACAGTATATGACCCCTATTGATTTGGAGGTTAGTAGGTCACATTAAGGTCGGTAGTTTTTACTATCGGGTTGCCAAAGGGACATACGTGTTTAAAGAACATCTCTTGTATTTTATTTCTTGACATTTCTGCCATTTTTTTCGCATTTCATCGCGATTTAGCTATAATCAAGATTAGTATGAGGTAACGTGTATTTCGGTTTCTTTGATGAACCGCTCGTTAGTACGAATTGTATTTGGAATTTGCCTATTGTTCAGCAATTTTGAACCTCGTTATCGAAATTATTCTTTATATACATATGTTCATTATAATAAATAATTATCACATTGTTGCATATGTCGCCAATATTATTGGTCCATTGGATGTTCAGATAAAACGATCCATCAGTTATGACCGAAAATAGAAATGACATATATATGTATGGTGCCCTATAATGAGCTGACCTAACAGCTGGCGGTCATTATGTTAGCTGTCTATATATATACTACATGTAAATATGTAGTCACTTATTGCAGACATAGATATAGTGAAATAGGGTACTGCTAATATGTTCACTTGTTAAATAACGTGGGTTGAACTGCTCCCAAAATACACTGCAGAATCCGAAGAGGGTTGTTAACAAGGGCTTATTGTGATACACATTATACTTTCTCAATGAGTGTATGTTCACATGGGCGTATGGCTTACTAAAAATTGAAATAAACTATCCATCTATCTATCTTTTATTATATAATACAGAACTGTCGGGTAATTCTGCCAACCTAACGAGTAATTACCTTCCACATTTGAGATTATTTTTGTAGAATTTTGAATAAAAAAACACTCATAGGCAAATGTAAACAAATTAAAAGATCATACATACGCTAAAATAGGTCAAATAACGTCATAAAACAAGATGGCGGCTGCGTGTTTACATGATGCCATTTTAGCTCCACTAATCGTAGAATAAGAGGAGCTATTGCAATCACCCGAGCGTCGGCGTTGGCGTTGGCGTTGGCGTTGGCGTTGGCGTTGGCGTTGGCGTTGGCGTTGGCGTAATGCTTATGTTAAATTTTAAGTACAGGTTTTATAACCTCTTATATTTTCAAAGTCCTTTGGGATATCGCTTTCATACTTTGCATACTTGTACGCCATCATGACCCCAACCCATATACCGGAGTAGGTAACTCCATCAGGCATGTTGTAGGAATTATGGCCCCTTTTCCACTTAGTGCAAATGTTAAAGTTTAGGGACAGGTTTTTTAACCTCTAATATCTTCAAAGTGCAATGACATTTTGTTTTGATATTTTGCATACTTGTTCACCATCATAACCTCAATATATACACAGGGGTAGGTAACTCTATCAAGCATTTTGGTGCAATTATGCCCCTTTGTTCAACTTAGTGCAAATGTTAAAGTTTAGGTACAGGTTTTTTCACCTCAAATATTTTCAAAGTGAATTCCCATATTGCTTTGCATACTTGTTCACCATCATGACCCCAACCCCTACACAGGGGTAGGTAACTCTATCAAGCAGTTTGTTGAAATTATGCCCCCTTTTGGACTTGGAAATGCAAATGTTAAAGTTTATGTATAGGTTTTTTAACCTCTCATATATTGAAAGTGTATTGATATATTGTTTTGATACTTATGAAAGTATGCCCCCTTTTGCACTTAGAAGTGCTTATTTGTTCACCTTTATGACCCAGAGGACCTACACATGAGTAGGTAACTCCTGCATTTTGTCAAAATTATCACCCTTTTTCGATTTAGAACTCCCAAGCTCTACACAGCAGAGGGTAATGCTGCTGATAGGAAGCATTTTGTTTTGTATATATAATGATTATACTATCCCAGCATGGCACTGCGAATGGTGGACAACTCTTGTTTCGGCGAATTCTGCGCATGCAGAATTGTGATTTGTATAGTCTGTATAAAGGTTTTATTGATGAGATATTTAACATAGTAATTAGTAAAGTGAATTTATTCCATTCATGTGTCATGTGGTACGTCTTATTAATGAAAACTGCCCATCGTAATCATTTTTAGCTCGACTTTTCGAAGAAAAAAAACACTAGTTATTGTCGTAACGGGATCGTGAGCGTGTGCGTTGGTTTAGTTTATTGTCAGAGTAATTTTCTCTGTCAAGTACTCAAAGACTATCAAAGGAATCCACTTGAAACTCCACATAGTTTTTCACTATCACAAGGGGAGTTCATACAGACATGACTGTTACTCTGTGACATATATTTATGAGTTATCTGCCCTTGTTACTCTTAGAATTTTGACTCACATATGAGCAATGTTACTATCAAGCACGAGATAGTCGAGCGTCCAGCACTCGTAGGTGGTGCTCTTGTTGTCTTTAGAAATACTCGTACTTAGCCGATGCCGTTTAAGTGATTGTACTTGACATGTAACAAACATGCACAAAAACACTCAAGGGTCAAAGGATAATGACCGCATGGATTATGTACAAATCTGCAAATTAAGGTGCACATAATTTCATGAAGCACAGAAGTAGCCGAAAGGAAGTATGCTACTAGATATAGAAACGACGTATAGTAACCACGCATGTTACCGCGGTATACTTGTAGTTTGAAAATAAATTTATATTTCGTCTCATGTTCGTCTCGTGCACGTATTTTCAAAGAGCAAGATTAAACATAGAAAATGCAGTAACTACGTGTATTTATACTATGGACTGATGGTAGGGTGACAATCTCAGGGAAAAAAAGTTGGGGTAGGACCGCTCTGTTAACAAGACATGTTATATACCAAAATGTTCGGTATAGTCGGTAGTATCTGGGACTGCCGGCATAAATTGCCAAATGTGGTGGCGTTCCGAGAAATCCAAGATGGCGTCCAAAATGGCCGCCATTTTTGTCATTACTAGCTCTGCATAAACAATTGATAATTGCAGAAATATGATACTATTCTATGAAATAACTTTCATTCATTATTATAGACATTACCCATGACTTTACAAATACACCCTGTTCAGAATCTTCAAAGGTCAATGTCAAGGTCATTTTCCAGCAAAACCACTGAAAAAATAACAAAAAACACCGTTTTACTTGATATCTGTTTTATTTATTTAATATTCATAAGTTACAGCTATCTAAAACACATATTTTAATATAGTTGTATGTTCCCTTGATCAAATAAAACTGATTTGGAACACTTTGGAGATTAAATAATGGAGATATACCGCTAAGTTGATCATATATGAAATTCATACCCCACCCACCAATTTTATACAGGGAATCTGAATCAAGTATTTGGAAAGTTTCAGAGAATTAGTATGTCATTATTAAGGGTAGTAATGTCATAAATGGAACTTATTATGCATTCATGGATGTGTATGTCTAAATTTGTTCAGAAAAAAATCAAGATGGTATCCAAGATGGCGTCCAAACTGGCCGCCTTAGTATGAAAAGCCCCTTAATAGGCCAGTAGAATAGTTGAAATTTTGAGAAAAAATTCTGATGTTAACAAACTCTTCGGTTTTCTACTCTTTAAAGGTCACAGAAGACCAGAAAAAAAGTCCCAAAGAATAACTCTTGGGGAAACTTTTTGACGACATTTTTTTAACTTTTGCATAATAATAATTAACGCGTCTAAAATAATGTTTGGGGATTTTTTTTTTAAAAATGCAAAAAGTGTCACAAAGTGTATCATGTAGGATATCAAACTGACCAGTGAGAAGCCAGGAACTTTATTCAAGTAGAAATATTAATTTATATGCAATACTTAAAGATACGCACACAAATGTATATTTTTTGCTTTAGAATGGCCATTTTTTCACATCTCGTTCAACTTACCTATTAGTCCTGTCAAATTAGCATTTAAGGAAAACTAAATTGCAACAGACACTTGTTTGTGTTTTACAGAAAGGTAACCATATGCTGATCAACAGAAACAAGACTGCGTTCAATAAACGCTTATGCCCCCTGTGGAAGCCTTGTCCATAAATAAGTCTAATATAAGTCCAAAATTAGTTCAAGGTGAAAGTCAAACTGGGGTTAGGTGATACAGGCATGTGTGAGTCTTCTTATACAACATCCATGCAAGTATGAAAGCTTTGTAGCAAGCCATAATGATGCTAGGAGAAAC
Source organism: Spisula solida (assembly GCA_947247005.1). Classification (NCBI taxonomy): domain Eukaryota; kingdom Metazoa; phylum Mollusca; class Bivalvia; order Venerida; family Mactridae; genus Spisula; species Spisula solida. The sequence goes on from OX365948.1 coordinate 23,599,917, forward strand.
GGTCCATTTGGGTTAACCGGACGGACGAATGAACGGACAAACGAACGAACAGGTGAATCACTATATGCCTCCCGATCAATCGATACGGGGGCATAAAAAGTCCTCAAAAGTATGAGGGGACAGGTCTAAATCCAAGATTGCGCCCAAGATGGCCACCATGTATTGCATAATAAATATATACATGTATACCATATTTAAATATCACCCTTTTCATGCGAACGCACGTTCAAAGGCCCGTCACATAGAGTGTTGCAGCCACTAGGACACAGGTGCATCCTTTACAAGTGCAGATACAGCATGCTCTGACCAGAGGGACAGACTGAGAGAAAGCCCCTGAAGGGAGAGACATCAGATACAGGCATGTCCAGCGCTGAAGAAGTGCGCCTAGCTCTTATTTCGTATAGACAGCTTAATTCTTTAATGTGCCCGGTGAAAAGCATCGATATGTTCACAGCTTCCTGGCACCTTCCAACAAATACTTAGCAGTCCATAGGGTTAAATATAGCGGGCAATTACTACTGACAGAATTTCAGAAATGTAAAGTTCCAATGCCGACAATTGAACCCACGACCTTCGGGTTGACAGTCCAGTGCGTCACCACTGAGCTATCTCCGCGTATATAACTACATTTTGTACCAAAAATCAATGTGGTACTTTCATACTAGTATAATTATAGATATAATGATGCTTATGGAGGATTCCATAGCATTGGGAATTGTTATCCTTAGGTCTCTATCGGGGACCCACCAGTGTGTATGGAACTGTCTTCCTAGACCCTATCGGGGACTCTTCGGTATAGGGAACTGTTATCATATGCACTTTGGGGGACTCACAAGGGTAGGGAACTGCCACCCTTGACCCTATGGAGGATTCATCCAGGACCCTATGCGGGACTCTTCGTTGCAGGGAACTCAATCATCCTAGACCCTATGGATGATTCATCAGTGTTGGGAACTGTCTTCCCATGTACTATAGGGACTCAACTATGTAGGAAACTGTCATCATATGCTCTTAGTATGGACGACTCATCAGGAAACAGTCAGCCTATGTCCTATGGAAGACACACTAGTATTTGGAACTACATCCTTGGTACTATGGGGGGACTCACCATTGTAGGTAACTGCCATCATAGGCCCTTTGCGGACTCTTCATTGCAAGTATCAGTCATCCTTGGCCATAAGGGGGACCCGCCAATGTTGTGAGCTGTCACCCTAGGCCCTATGTAGGACCCACAAATGTTGGGAACTGTCATCCTAGGCCCTAAGGGGACCTGTCAATGTTGTGAGCTACCATCCTAGACCCTAAGGGGATCTATCAGTGTTAGAAGCTATCAGCTTAAGCCCTGAGGGGGAGCCATCAATGTTGTGAGATGGCATCCTAGGCCCTATGGAAGACTAACCAGTGTTGTGAGCTATCATCCTAGGCCCTAAGGAGGACCCAACAGTGTTGTGAGCTATCATCCTAGGCCCTAAGGAGGACCAACCAGTGTTGTGAGTTATCATCCTAGGCCCTAAGGAGGACCCACCAGTGTTGTGAGTTATCATCCTAGGACCTATGGAAGACTCACCAGTGTTGTGAGCTATCATCCTAGGCCCTAAGGAGGACCCACCAGTGTTGTGAGCTATCATCTTAGGCCCTAAGGAGGACCCACCAGTGTTGTGAGCTATCATCCTAGGCCCTAAAGAGGACCCACCAGTGTTGTGAGTTATCATCCTAGGTCCTATGGAAGACTCACCAGTGTTGTGAGCTATCATCCTAGACCCTAAGGAGGACTCACCAGTGTTGTGAGCTATCATCCAAGGCCCTAAGGAGGACCCACCAGTGTTGTGAGTTATCATCCTAGGTCCTAAGGAGAACCCACCAGTGTTGTGAGTTATCATCCTAGGCCCTATGAAAGACTAACCAGTATTGTGAGCTATCATCCTAGGCCCTAAGGAGGACCCACCAGTGTTGTTAATTATCATCCTAGGCCCTATGGAGGACCCACCAGTGTTGTGAGTTATCATCCTAAGCCCTATGGAAGACTCACCAGTGATGACAACTGTCACCCTAGTCCCTATCGGTGACTCTTCGGTGTAGGGAGCTGTCATCCTAGGCCCTATGGAAGACTCATTAGCGCTGGGGACAGTCAATGAAGGTCTTATGGGAGACTCGTCAGTGCTGGAAGAAATGATGCAATGCTCTCTCAGGGACTCACCACTGTTTATAGCAGTTGTCTTATGCCCCATGGGATACTTTTCAGTCGTATTTGGGTATATTAAGGACTCATAAGGGTTGTAAGCAGTCATCAAATATCCTTTGGGGGACTTATACGCCATGGGGATAATCAATGAAAGCCATACCATAATGCTTATGGGGATTCTTCAGTGTTGGGAGAAATCATACATTGCCCTCGCAGGGACTCACTAGTGCTGGAAGCAATCGTATTAGGGTCTATGAAGGACTCATCAGTGTTAGCTACATGCACAGCCATGCCCTTTGCCATATGGATGACTCATCATAGTTGGCAGCAATCATCCCAGGCCTTATGTGGGACAGTAATCCTAGGTAATATGGGGGGCTCGACAATGTTGGACCTGTCATCCTACGTACTGAGGGGACTCACCAGTGTAGGTAAAGTCATCCTAGGTCATATGTGGCACTGTCATCCTAGGTTTTATGGGACTCGGCAATGTCGGGAACTCGGGGATCAACAAGCATTGGAGTTATTAACTTATAGTCATCAGTGCAGGGATTAGTCAACGGGTGACTCGCATATGTTGGGAATAGTGATCATAGACCCTTCTTGGGACTTACCAGTGTTTGAAACAGTCATTGTAAGTGCCATTAGGGATACACCAACTGGTGTTGCGAGCATTCATGTTAGCCGGCCATATTTATAAAGGACTCATAAAGAATAATAGCGACAAGTCCCATAATTATCATATAAAACATATACACATATAAAATCAATGGTATACATGAATATTTTGTCACATTATAACATCACCTTATCTCGGAAAAACAGGGGAGGTCCCGTAAGGATAGTACACGTACTTACATAGAAACTGCAAGGTAGCTAGGTATTATCAAATCATAATACATTGTTTTGTTTGGCCTTCAGTTGTTGCACCGTAGCTAGGTCCTTGCCTTTATACGGTCGTGTGTTATTTTACTAAAATATGTACTTTGCGCATTATGATTTACAGCACGTATCAACGTCATGATGAACTTATTGAGCGAAATAATGCATTAGAAACTATGTTTTGTTCTTGAATGGCAATACTGTATAAGTATGCAAATTACAAAACCGTGTACATTAAATTTAGTACATGCATATTTTTCCGTTTTAAAGTACAGAGAAAAATCAATTTATGCTATTAATAGACATGGGGTATCTTTATATTAATTGTTAAAAACGTGATTGATGATATACCCGTCGCTTTGCGTTTACGGAATCATTTTTACCCCACCCACTTTCGAAACATTGGAAACAGATTGAACAAATTAAAGTAGTTATAATTAAAGTTACAACATTTCCTTAACATTTTCTGCACAATCATGTACATTTTTCTTGTTTATATACCCATGCTAATAAATCGCATATGTATGTCATGTTGCGAGAAATTATTAAATGATGCCTCATTATAACATTGCTAGTAATTAATTATTCGCACTATTTCTGCACTAAGATATAATAATTCAATACTAATTCAATTGATAAAATATGTGTAAATGTAAATATTTGCAATTAAAAATACTTAAAGATGAAATAAGTGCAAGTGTACCATCTTATACATGTATATTATAGCTATATGTAAGGTACTTTTCATACTATGGCGGCCATTTTGGACGCCATCTTGGACGCCATCTTGATTTTTTCTGAGCAAATTTAGACATACACATCTATGCTTGTATACTAATTTACATTTATGACATTACTACCATTCATATTGACATACTTATTCTCTAAAACTTTCCAAATACTTGATTCAGATTCCCTGTATAAAATTGGTGGGTGGGGTATGGATTTTATATATGATCTACTAAGCGGTATGTCTCCATTATTTTAACTCCAAAGTGTTCCAAATCAGTTTTATTTGATCAAGGGAACATACAACTATGTTAAGATATGAGTTTTAGATAGCTGTAACTTATGAATAGTAAATAAATAAAACAGATATCAAGTAAAACGGTGTTTTTTGCTGTTTTTTCAGTGGTTTTACTGGAAAATGACCTTGACATTGACCTTTGAAGATTCTGAACAGGGTGTATTTGTAAAGACATTAGTTGTGTCTATAATAATTAATGAAAGTTATTTCATAGAATAGTATCATATTCCTGCAATTATCAATTGTCTATGCAGAGCTAGCAATGACAAAAATGGCGGCCATTTTGGACGCCATCTTGGATTTCTCCGAACGCCACTACATTTGGCAATTTATGCCGGCAGTCCCAGATACTACCGACTATACCGAGCATTTTGGTATATAACATGTCTTGTTAACAGAGAGGTCCTACCTACTCTTAAAATAGAAGACTTTTTTGGCAATAGTCACCCTACCATGATAAATTGTGACTAAAAAACTGTAAAATGATTCATAGTTTTACTGTGCGAAAAATATACAAAATGAAAATGCGAAAAATGCTAAACTTCTCCAACTGTATATACATTACAAGAAGACAACCAGGAAGTGTCGGTTTGAGTAAACTGTTAGTTAAAGTTTGCATAAACGCTGTAATATTGTTAGTGTTACCAAGTTATTTATGTCATAGCATTGATGCATTCCAACAAATCTACACCAAATATTCCATCAAAACGTGTATATAATATTTACCTCCTGTAGATGAATGTTGTAAATAAAACATGACTTGAACTGGGATACATTTAGAAAGATACTTGCCAAATCATATGCGATTAATGATAAATATTTCATAAGAATTTTGATTAATTCCGTTCTTTCTGCATAGTCTATTGTTTTACACACAATGGAAAGAGTGAGGCTTTTGTTTTCTGTTGATTCTGTAGATGTTGATGGGTTCTGTTTTAACATAAAAACTCAATAGCCTTACGTTTCGTATTGCGTGACCGTGACATTAGAAATTCAATCCTGATTTATGCTGGGAAAAATGCACGTATATCTAGTCCTGTTAAACGTATTTCTAAAAGGAGATCGTTCTTCGGTGTTCAGTCGTTTTCCATTTACAAACAAGTCTTGACCTAACAATTTCCTGTGATTAATACCAATTACATTGTTAGACCGGTTTCAACTGGCAACTGTCAACTTCTTAAATATGAGGGACACGTCCATACCCAATGACATGGACAAGCAAACTCGTTTCCTGCTCAATCTGATAGTCGAGTCCTGTCTGACTTTGTGAAGATAGATGGCCACTGATTACATATTCCAGACAATATTTCAACTTGTGGAGATATGAAAATTAGTAATTGTATTGCTCTAAAGTATGTGTTTTATACCGGAAGTTACTACTAATATGTAATATATGGATGTATCTAATAAAACGTACATTAATATACCCTTAAAACATTTGCACGGCCTTGTGTGTTGTAAATAAAACATCTATTTCCATGCATTAAGAGGATTTATCATTAAAACGACTTAATTACGTGCCAATAATAAACTATTCAGACTTTTGTTACATTCTGTATGTAAATAGTCTGCTAGTTGTTATTAGGTCACAATCCAGGTACCTGCATCCAGTGTTGTTGTACTGTTAACTGTGACTGTTTCTATCTTCCTACCTCTTCCTTCCGTATTATTATTCTTCTGTATGCTTTTCTTCTTCTCTTCTTCTGTATTCTTCTGCTGTATTCTTCTTCTATATTTCTCTTCTGCTGTATTCTTCTTCTATATTTCTCTTCTGCTGTATTCTTCTTCTATATTTCTCTTCTGCTGTATTATTCTTCTATATTTCTCTTCTGCTGTATTCTTCTTCTATATTTCTCTTCTGCTGTATTCTTCTTCTATATTTCTCTTCTGCTGTGTTCTTCTTCTATATTTCTCTTCTGCTGTGTTCTTCTTCTATATTTCTCTTCTGCTGTATTATTCTTCTATATTTCTCTTCTGCTGTGTTCTTCTTCTATATTTCTCTTCTGCTGTGTTCTTCTTATTAGTATGTGTTCTTCTTCTTTTTTTCTGTATTTTTCATCGTATGTATTCTCCTTCTTCGATATGTTTCTTCGTCGTCATTGTCTTTTTCTTCTTTGAACTCTTCCTGCAATTTGTGGACAAGCTTTTTCTTGTGCTGCAGTGGTTTTTGTTAATGTTTGCTACTATGTCCACGGTGGATTTGTTATTACAGTTTTATTATTGCTGTTTTTGTGCTGCTGTAAGAGATGAATGTATGACAATGTTGCCTGGGTATTGTTGCTTTTGTTGTTTTTGTTGCTTCTGTTGTTGTTTTGGTATTGTTGCTGGTGGTAGTGTTGGTGGTAGTGCTGGTGTTAATGCTGGTGTTAGTGCTGGTGGTAGTGCTGGTGGTAGTGCTGGTGGTAGTGCTGGTGTTAATGCTGGTGTTAATGCTGGTGTTAGTGCTGGTGTTAGTGCTGGTGGTAGTGCTGGTGTTAGTGCTGGTGTTAGTGCTGGTGGTAGTGCTGGTGTTAATGCTGGTGTTAATGCTGGTGTTAGTGCTGGTGGTAGTGCTGGTGTTAGTGCTGGTGGTAGTGCTGGTGGTAGTGCTGGTGTTAGCCGTTGTCGCAGTGGTGCCGCTGGTGTTTCTTCTGTTACTTCCACTTTTGTCGATGCTTTTCATGTCAATGAATATGTAGAGATGTTGGTAAGTATAGAGTGAACAGTTTATCAAGGCGATATTTCGATTTGTAAGCATTTATGCAAACGTTTCTGTCTCAGCCCAATTGCATTGCTATGAAGTCACCATTGTATCAGTATAAAGACTATACTATAAAGATAGTTTCTCTTTCGCGTTTAGTTATACTAGACTAAGTGCATACTTGTAAGTAATTTGTGAAACCAATTGCTTTCGTTTGAATAAAGTACCTGCTCATACTCACCCAAATAGAGTATCTAATTTTGCTAAATACAGGTTCTCTATTCAGAGTTACGAGTACCTCCAATCGAGCATTCATTTTCCGCATGAGTTCGTGAGATTTTGGTCGGCAGTGGAACCAATATAGGCGTTCGCGCGTGAGGAAATATATTTTTAAGTCTTTGGGTTTACACGTTTGAGTGGTTTTCTTTTGAAATGAAAGAGCTTTTCTTTTTTGAGTATTTTAGTATTGGTATTGAATTCATTTTCTACACCAGTTGTTTGTCATACTGGTTTTTTAACGTATACAAAGCTAGTACTGATCGCAATTTGGTCGTAGAAACGTATTCACGTCTTTGTTCATAAGCAGTTAAACCTTTATTGTTCTGTTGTTCCTAAATAAGGAAATTGCATACCGAGTGTATAAATAAAAACTATGGTATACAAATATAGACATTTTAGTGATAACTATTGTGAACTTTGTGGGCGTAACATTTGTTTAACTTTGGGCCAAATATATATTTGGTTCATGTGAACGTGTTGAACATTTTAAGGTCGGTTGGTCGGAAAATATATGACATTTTTTAAAGATTAAAATTGGCAATTATTCCACAAATACAGTCATGTTTAAATGACACCAATCGGTGTCGTGACACCAATGGCTTGTATGTTCTTATGCTTAGGTAAAATAAAACCAGTGTAATGCACTGTCTGTAGAAGAAACAAGTTTGTTCTGGAATAATAAAACATTCAAGTCGGTTGAAAAAAATATGTTTGTCCTAAACCACATAGTACGTTTTATCTTAGCCTAAATATTATATAGATTCAGAATATGCAGAGTATGTTCAATTGATTTTAATAGTTTCCCTTCGTTATAATGGTATGAAAACATTAAATAAACCTTCTCTATATGTGTGATCAATTCGCATTGAATCTACGATTCTAAATCGTTGTTGGTAGATATTTAATAGACGGGTAAGGATTCCCACCAAAATCTACTTTAAAATTACGAACATGTGAAATTATTTCGTTGTTATGCAAACTCAACCACTAGATCAGGAAGGCGTTGTAGGCGAGCGAGTGTTATCAAGTTTGATGTTTCATTTGGGTCTTGGCTTTGTGTATCAGGAACACAATAATCTGCTCTTATCGCAAAAAAGAAAGTGTGAAACTTAATTGGTCGGAGAAGTAAAACGACCGGAATCGTAACAAGTTATAGGATGTTTATATAGTTGCTGCTATTAATTGTGTCAGGGTTGATCTGCTCCAGGGGCCCACTGTGGTTTAAGACAAGTGAACATTTTATATAAATATGCAATAACAGAAGAATTGACACTATACAACATTGGCAGTAATCGATCTATATCCATACTTAGGAATTGTTCTTACACCGGTGTATACTTCATTTTGATTAAGGAACCGTTCATATACCGGCGTATAATTCCTTTTGGTTAAAGAACCGTTCTTATTCCGGTGTATAATTCATTTTGATTAAGGAACCGTTCATATACCGGCGTATAATTCCTTTTGGTTAAAGAACCGTTCTTATTCCGGTGTATAATTCTTTTTGATTAAGGAACCGTTCTTATACCGATGTATAATTCATTTTGATTAAGGAACCTTTCTTATACCGATGTACAATTCATTTTGATTAAGTAACCGTTCTTATACCGATGTATAATTCGGTTTGATTAAGGAACCGTTCTTATACCGGTGTATACTTCATTTTGATTAAGGAACTGTTTATTTTTTTCGATTTAGAAACTGTTCGATATCTTATCAGTGGCGTGTGTATTTTTATACATAAGTGACACTATTTCCGGATGTTTACTTATCCGATTATATTTATCCAGTGATAAAGGCTGACTGTGTTAATCTCAATGGTTTTAGAAATTATACGACGATATGCATATAATATATACAATATAACGTTCAAATGAATACGAAATTTATCCTTGGGAGCTATACAGTATACCTAAGTGATCATAATTTGCACTGATACGTCGCTGACAGTGAGTCTATATATACTATATATTGATGGACGTTTTTATGTAAAAACATTCTTTTGAGGCGAACTATTCATCGTTAATATAACAACGTAAGAATAAGACGCATTGGATATAAACATTGACTATAAATAACTATTATATAGTGATTATATGATCAGTAATTGATTCAGCTAAAATATCCGTTAACATCAGAACTAACTTTTGTATGATCGTTTGTTATGATTTTTGCTCGCTCGTGAGTCAAGTAGATCCGGACTCCTGCTGGTTGAACTACGTATAAAGGCTTATTTTTCCTCTATATTTCTCATAGTCTGTGATTTGTAAAATAGGTATACACGTTGTTTTTCGAACGTATAAACAAGCGGCGACGGATTGGAGTAAAATAAGCAGCACCCTGGAATATTGTGCCTACCTCTTCCACAGAGAGTGTTTAATTCTGGAAATAGGCCAGTGTGCACTCATTCTGTTCGTTTTCAAGCCAAGTGAATAAAACATACACACTTTATCAAGTTGGTACACGCCCCTTTTCGTGAATTGTGAATTCAAAGCATACTCAGGATATTTGAATAGTGTAAATATTATAAACAAATAAAAATGGCTGAGAAGGTAAAGAGTGAAGACAAACTTGAGAAAGAAGCTGAATTCTGTAAGTATATATTTGAACATTAGTTCTAAATTATATATTTCTTTGTCTACATACTTGACTCGCTACAATGTACACAATTTTAAATACAATATATGCTTACGGTCAAACTATGAATTGGTTGGTGTTTGAATGAATCGTTTCATTCTGAATAGGTATCTTAATACCGGTGATGTGATATTTAATACGGGCATAAAACCATACATTTTGTGGAATAGATCGACGCGAAACGCTTGGATATACAAATGTATGTTGTATTCCAGATTTCTTATCATATATAGACTGATACACATCACACACCCTAGCGATTTTCTAAATGCCCACTGTTATTTTTCCATTTTATGCCAGAATGAACGATTCACCCTCTGACGCGTTTGATGAATTAAGGACATTACGCCGACCTGAGCCAAGATGATTGAAGAGTCACTGTTCAAACGTTCGACTGAATTACAGTGTTTACTTCGTTTGACAAATTAGAAAATGTTCAAAAAAAGTGTTTCAATGTACATATCCATGTGTATCAGGTATCACCATGGTGGGTTGTTACTTCACCGAGATAAGACAAATGTAAACAATTATTTAATTGACTTATTTATAGACAGACTTGTATAAATGTCGTTACTATCAGCATTTGTACTTATCAACTCTCACTATCTATGATTGTCAATTAATAACAAAACAATCATGTAAACAACACTATCAGTATATAATCAGTACCACCATTCACTTCGTTGTGGACACTGTTCATGACTTACCTATTAGGCTAATACTCGTATGTTTATCCTTTATGTACGGTGGCAACTATTAACATGTCACCCAATACGCCTGTTCCAGGTCACACTGTTTGGAAAAGGGCCATAACTCGAGAGTTACTGTGCCAATAAACAGTCAAAGGGCAAGGTTATTGAAGATTGGTTAAATCAGTGCATGTCACATCAAATTCTTTAAGTCTTCAACTGTCACATCTAATTATTTCATTCTTCAACCGTGACATCAAATTGTTCATTCTTCACATGTCACATCAAATTCTTTAATTCTTCAACTGTCACATCAAATTATTCCATTCTTCAACCGTCACATCAAACTGTTCATTCTTCACATGTCACATCAAATTCTTTAATTCTTCAACTGTCACATCAAATTATTCCTTTCTCCAACTGTTACATCAAATTGTTCATTCTTCACATGTCACATCAAATTCTTTAATTCTTCAACTGTCACATCAAATTATTCCATTCTCCAACCGTCACATCAAAGCGTTCATTCTTCACATGTCACATCAAATTCGTTCATTCTTCGCATGTCACATCAAATTATTTCATTCTTCAACTGTCACATCAAATACAAATTTTAAACTGTCACATCAAAGTAGTATTCAATAGTTTGACAAATCAAAGGACCATAACTCCACAGTGGTTAAGAGACCTGGTTGGTTATTAAACTTGGCTTGAAGATTGTGCCGTGTATATTCACTGTTAGCTTGGTGAAGATTCTATGAGAGCTGTCAAAGATGGCGGACATGGCTTATACATTGTCATTTTATAATACAGTACATACTCGTACACAGTCCACTCGAACCTTGAACTTGAACCTGAACCTTATTGCGGACATCTAAATATACTAGTATAATATTCAGTTGTTTATCCTGGTAGATTTAGATGTTATATCTTCTAATTGACTTTTGTATCAAAAACAATGTGTGCTTAAAAGTGTTCTTGATGTTTTGTTATAAAAAGTGCCTTTGAACGTGTGTTTGCATGAAGAAGGCGCTATATAAATCTGGTATATATATTAAAAGAACATTTAATTTTCCCTTCCTGTAGTTTTGAAATAAAATTCAAGAGTTTTGAATTGTTTATCAAATATCAGCAAAATAACGTAATGATCAGAATTATAAATCTTTAGAAACGTTCGGAAATAAAATATATATAATTAATCTTTATTATAGCTAGATATTGTACTTGTTCATTCAACTATGGTGTTTTAGCTCATCCTGTCACTTTGTGATCGCTCTTCGTCCATCGTCCATCCGTCCACAATTTCTTGTCAACACTAGAAATCACACTTATTACGGCCAAATCTTCATGAAACGTGGCCAGAATGTTATGCAAGTCTCTATAAAATCTGGTACATTTTCGAAACTGGGTCATGTGGGGTCAACAACTAGGTCACTAGGTCAAATCTTAAAAATATGTGAACATATTTGGGGACACAATTGTTGCTTAATCTTCATGAAACAAGGTCATAATGTTTGCCTCTATGACATATATGTCAAGTTCGAAACTAGGTCATGCGGGTCAAAACCTAGGTCACAAGGTCAAATCTTAGAAAATGCTTGTGAACACTTCAGGGGACACAATTTTGGCCCAATTTTCATTAAACATGGTCAGATCTCTGTCTCTAGGAAAGCTAGGTCAAGTTCGAAACTGGGTCACCTGGGGTCAACAACTTGGCCACCAGGTCAAATATAAGAAAAAGCTTGTGAACACATTAGAGGACACAATTATGGCCCAATCTTCATGAAACAGAATGTGTGTTTCTATGGAATCAATCTAGGCCAAGTTCGAAACTGGGTCATCTGGGGTCCAAAACTAAGTCACTAGGTCGTGTCTTAGAAAAAAAGTTGCGATAGAGGCTGAATTTTATTAATAAAATATAAATTATTACATAGGTCATCATAGGGGCTTGCATGCTCTACTATGACAGGTGAGCGACCTAGGGTCATATGGGTCCTCTTGTCTTTTATACATCATTAATTATGACATGTTTAAGCAATACTTTAGTAGAATATGTAATAATGCATCCATACATAATTATACATACTTATTTATTAATTGACATATCAGCATAAGCAATGCATTTGCTGATTCAACATTGGGCCAACAAACAAAAAATATGACCGACAAAACCTGCTTCGATGTAAACGACCGATTCGAAACCTGTTTTTGCGATGTTCTCTCTTGTTGTTCTTTTTTGTGCGTTAATTGGTTAGAAGGTTTTGCATTTGTTGGTTTCCTCGCGTCTGTGCGACCACCTGTCTGTGACGACAACCGTTTTCATTGATCTGGACTGACTTATTCCATCAATACTACACAAATGTCTCATTTACAACAGGCTGAATTATCATATCAAACCACTTTACACCTACGTTCTGCCCGATAACAGTTCCCACGTGACCTTTCTGAACTCATTGTACGCGAAAACTTTCGTGAAAGTATATTCACATTAAATCAAGAGCATAAAGTTATGGAAATTATATTTTTATATCGCACAAGGAGGTGAAAACAAGCAAACATTGCTACGATTTTTATTGAATTTACGATACCGGTAATCGTAAACTATCAAATTTTATTTTTCACACCACATTAAAAAGCCTGCCACAGTGTTTGGTAGTAGGTATATAGTGTTGTTAGACTACCTGTAGGAATTCAGGACACGTATTCACACTACTTTTAAGATAATTTATCATTTCTTTATCTGAGTTTTTTTTGTTTTTTTTCTTAGTCTCAAGTTTGCGAATATTCTTAGTTTTCTTTCTGTATTTTTGTCTATGTATTTTAGTAAGTACGATAATATTATATATACACAGGTTGATAATTATACTATATCGGGTAACTGCAAAAGGCCTTTAATTAGCAGAGTGTGCCAACACCTTCTTAAATCCCACGATCTCATGCTCTTAGGGCAGATTATTCTCACAATCCTACTGCCCCGGCGAATCCTACTGCCCCGGTGACCTACATACAAGTATGCACCGATAATTTATAGATTAATATATATGTTGAGGTGTAAATAGATCTATAGACATTTGAATGTACATTGAATTTATTATCCGCCCTCATATCAAATTGGTTGCAGAATGGAATCATTTGGTATGCTGGTTTGTTTTGGTTATATAATAATTTACGTACCTTTTTCTCTGTCGCAATATAAGCGTTTTGATTATTTAGTTTATTTTACTGATATGACTAAAATAAACTTTACGATGAAATAGTTTTATGATGTGCAGTCACGATAAACTAGTATCGTATGGCTTTTAAGGAAAAAATAAGTGTTAGCTCGTTGAAACGTGATGCTTGAGATGATACTGTGTATGACTCTCAATCCGAGTTCGAGTCCAGCATAGATCAGTGTCAGATCAGTCAGAGATCATAAGTAGAACGCCGGAGATCTGTTCTGAGCTCGAGTCTGTTAAAGAAGTTAACCATTTCAGAATTTTGGCACGAGTTCTACTTAAAAGCAAACCAACACTCAGTCATCAAGCCTGGTCCATAGAAGTTATCATAACTTGTTACACAATCGTTGTAGACTCAATAAATTTAATCCAAATGTTAACAAGAGAGGAATCTTTAAATTGGACAAAACAATAACAAGCCCAGGAATCAATGCGTCTATCTGCACGATAGCAAGTTGTCTGTTATAATTGCTTGATACTTCCTTCCACACAAGGACATTCATCAAAGGCGGCAAAGCCAAATAAATTGTCGTAATTATTGGCTTATAAAGATTTTATTAGACTAAACGAAAATAAAAACATTTAAGTGTATCGTTTGTTGCGCATAATGTATGTAGGCTACCTGATTGGTGTGACTCGTCAGGGCAGCTTGTATATCGTGCTGATAGACGAAATGAACGGCTAAATTGCTACATACAAATCATTGCTTAAGATCACCGAAACTAAGCAACCACCTATCATAACCAGGCAATTCCAAGAAAGTCTTACTATACTGAGTGGACCCGTATATGAAAAATCTGACTTCCGGTGACGTACTGACTTTAACTTCCGGTAGCGTTCTTGCTCAACAATGTCGCTATATTATATATAGTGCAAACATGAACAACTGACTTGCTGAATGATATTATGTAGCTGACAAAAATACATATAAACTGAGCTCTTGCATGAAAGAAAATGAGATATCCACATTTGTTTCTCAACTGTTTCATATACCTCATTATCACAAATAGATCTACTCTGAAATAATAATAACTATTGTGATGTGGAAAATACGAGAAATCCCAATATAATAATGATATTGACGTTGTGAAATGTTAATATACAATGTGTGTTGCCAATTTTACATTGCTTATTTATTTGGTTGTCCCCCTTTCGTAGTTAAAAATACATTAACACAAAACAATAATGTCTTTAATTACATTTCTTAGTAATTTTACGTCAATTTGGACCTTCTTCATAGCGTGTTAGTTTGTCCTTTACAGAATGATTGTAACAACCTAGGGCATTTTTTACAATCTTGAGACTATGACATCAGTAAAATGGGAAGGATTAATGCTCTACGCAAATTAGTATTGATGTGTTTTGTTATAATTATTTCGCTCTATGGGTTTAACAAGCTACCAGCTAGGTATCCAGAAACCTTAACTACAATGTGTGACAATGACGATTTTGTGGCCGCCATCTTAGATTGATTGTCGCATTTTGGTCATCAATTACGTGCTTATTTCACCATCTAAGTATGTAAGATTTTGATAAATTAATTGACACAATTTTGAATAATTCGAAACAAGCGTTGAATAAAAGTGTTTCATTGAAAAAATGCAAGTAAATAAAATTTTAATTGCTTGCTATCGTATTCATCTTCGTATTATTGTCATTAAATTTTCTGTCTCGGCTCGACTTTACACACGGATTAATTAATGATTAATCATAGCGTTTACTCGTTAGTGAAAGTATACAATCGTTCTGATGTAGCATTGCTTAATAACCATGAAATCGTAGGCTGTATGCAACATAGTCTATTATGCAGCAAACGGAGCACTGTTCAGACACCAAATCATTGCCTATTGATGCATACTTATCTGTCTATCAGTTTTATAATTTTACATCTTCAATATTCAAAGTACCTCGGTTAATGGTACAAAAAAGTAAGATGGATGTACATTGTAATACATTTCAAAGATGCATGTTGACATACTCAATGATGCATGTTGGCATGTTCAGAGACGTATTGTTGGCATGTTCAAAGATGTATTGTTGACATGCTCAAAGATGTATTGTTGACATGGTCAAAGTTGCATGTTGACATGTTAAAGGGTGCAATGTTGACATGTTCAAAGGTGCATTGTTGACACGCACAATGGTTTAGTGTCGACATGTTCAAAGGTGCATTGTTGAAATGTCTAAATGAACATTGTTGACATACTCAAAGGTGAATGCTGACATACTCAAAGGTGAATGTTGACATACTCAAAGGTGAATGTTGACATACTCAAAGGTAAATGTTGACATACTCAAAGGTGAATGTTGACATACTCAAAGGTAAATGTTGACTTACTCAAAAGTGAATGTTGACATACTCAAAGGTGAATGTTGACATACTCAAAGGTGAATGTTGACATACTCAAAAGTGAATGTTGACATACTCAAAGGTGAATGTTGACATACTCAAAGGTGAATGTTTACATACTCAAAGGTGAATGTTGACATACTCAAAGGTGCATGTTTACATACTCAAAGGTACATTGTTAACATATCCAGAGTTGTTTACAGGTTCAAAGGTACATTGTTAACATACTGAGTGGTTTTGACTGGTTCAAAGATACATTGTTGACATACTGAGTGGTGTTGGTTGACAGGTTCAAAGGTACATTGTTGACCTGCTAAATGGTACATTATTGACCTAAACAAAGTTGCATATTGACATATTGAAATGTGCCTGTCAACACGACCACATATGCATTGTTGACATGAACAAAGGTACATTGTTGACGTGGTCATAAGTACTATTTTTTGTTATTTATTCAATACCTATGAACATATCCGCTTTTGCGTTTCGTGGAACATTCGGAATATTGGTTTGTTAGACATTATGTGGTTGTATGTTGGACTCACGAAATTCTTTGTTCTCAAGCAATTTTGTGTCTTTACACACAAACATGAGAAATGTGATTACTAGTCTAATGAAGCTTCAGAGCTGTGAGCACTTTAATTTTTATAAGTAATTTATCGTTACTGAAGCCCTTATTTCCGTTTTAGCGACGCTTTGATAAGGCTTCCACATGTGTATATATATATACATACATATATACGTACATGTTTACATGTAAATACATGTCATGATGTTGATATTATAAAAATCCACATCACAATGGAACTTCTCTCACAGGCTACATTGACTCTACCGGATGTAGAGGAATTAACCGCGGTGTGGAGTTTGAGACTACTTGCTTATATACCCATCTCCTACGAGAAGAGCTGTTCTCTGACGATAAATTCACCACACGAAATGAATGATAATATAATAATAATATTATTATTATGTATATCGCAGGCTTAGAATGTGAAGGTCGTAAGTGACCTTATACGAATCATGCAGATTTGAAATCTGCATCACAAGGCGCTTCTTATGTGCCAATATCCATGACAATCGGAACAGGTGAGGTTGACCAAACTGAAGTTGAAAAAACTGGGTTTCCATAAGTAAAGAGTTTTTCTTTTTTTTAAAAATATAGATTTTGTACTTACGGACTTCTCATTATAAGCCAGCGATGTGTACATTGTATATAAAAATAACCACCTCGTACATCATAATTATAAGGAAATGTGTCACACTAAGATACTAAACCAATTAATGGCGGTCTATGTTACCGACCTCTATGGTCAATGTTGGTTATCATTTAGTGGCTAACGTTCGAACACCAAACAAGCAAGCATAGTTTATAGCCACGATGGAATACTGTAAAACTGTTACTCAGTTTAATAGTTATTATTCAATACGATATAACAAGACAGTAACTATGAAGTTAATACTTAGTTTAGTTTAGTTTATACTAATTTATTTAAGGTCGATTGTGAAACAAGTTTTTCCAACTTATATTAATCACTCTCGACACCTCATTCCTGATGTAATCCATCGCCACGAGGTTATGAGAGAAGAGAAGCCAGTGTCCCTTTTATGCTGAGCGTCTAGCAAGGGAATTTCTGGTACCATTTTTATTTCGTCTTTGGTATGACGCGGCCAGGGATCGAACCCGAGACCTCCCGCACTCGAAGCGAACGCTCAACCATTAGGCTATCGAGGAGGCGGTTAATACTTCACAATGTGCGGTCTGGACTTATCTTATTGTTTCAATTAACACCCAATCGTTGCAATTTATTAAACTATTCACTAACGTCTTTGCCAGCTGGTTAAGTTTTCTGGATACGTAGATACTTTAGTATTTGTATTTCTCTATAATTAATCTTTAAGATTATACCAGCTTTTCTAAGAGTTAACGGAAAATCATCGTGATATTAACCGACAGCTGTGTTTTCATGATGATAGAGTAACTTGTCTTTCTTCGCAATAAAATATTCGGTATTGTGTCATTCATTTCTTTTTCGTATTATTTTCCAATTAGTAATGTTATTATTAGAAGGTACATAAAGCCGGGCTAATCTATGCAGCAGGAATGACAGTGAACTGTTTGTATTTCGTCTGTCAATTCTTGTTATAAGCAAGATACAAGCGATTGTTATCGAAAGTAGTAACACCAACAACTTGATGGAAAGCTCATTGTGGAAAATGATGAGAATGTTCAGTGTTACTAAATCTACACTGACTCGACTGCGAGCTACATAACTTGTAAATCAGCTCGTAGATTGATGACGCTACTCTAGTCACACTTTTGATGATAAAACCACAAACATGCTGTGTGCTTGTTTATGTTTTTCATGTTTCATTGTGTTATACTTTCTGAGAAAAGTACATGCATATGAGTATCAGTTAATTAATTTATTTTATGTAATCGACAACCATCAGAAATAATTGATTCAGCGCTAGGGTTGAACCATTTAGGACTTTTTGACACCTGAAATTAGGACTTGCTTTTGTCCGTGTGTTTCCCTTTGTCTTCCTTTTGTGCTTGGCTGTTCCTGTTAAGTGCTACCTTTCCTGGAGGATTTTTCATTAATTTATTTCCTTATCACTTGATTCGGTTACAAACAATGAAATATTTACAACCGTTGATTTACCTTAATAAGCTTAATTAACATATTTTTATTTCTTTGATAAAACAATACTATAGTAATTATTGCAACGCCACCCAAATAAATCATTTAACTAATTAATGACAATGTTGACGTTTTGATAACTCGTTGAACGTAAAACCACCATGTGTTCGCGTGTTAGGTGTCCTAGACCGGGTCCACATCCTGAGTTTAATCCCTTGTTTCTTCTTGGTGGGTGCTAATGCTTCTTCTTGGTGGGTGCTAGTGCTTCTTCCTGGTGGGTTCTAATGCTTCTTTTTGGTGGGTGCTAATGCTTCTTCCTGGTGGGTGCTAATGCTTCTTCCTGGTGGGTGCTAGTGTTTCTTCTTGGTGGGTGCTAATGCTTCTTCCTGGTGTGTGCTAATGCTTCTTCTTGGTGGGTGCTAATGCTTATTCTTGGTGGGTGCTAATGCTTCTTCCTGGTATGTGCTAATGTTTCTTCCTGGTGTGTGCTAATGCTTCTTCTTGGTGGGTGCTAATCCTTCTTCTTGGTGGGTGCTAATCCTTCTTCTTGGTGGGTGCTAATGCTTCTTCCTGGTGTGTGCTAATGTTTCTTCCAGGTGTGTGCTAATGCTTCTTCTTGGTTGGTGCTAATCCTTCTTCTTGGTGGGTGCTAATGCTTCTTCCTGGTGGGTGCTAGTGCTTCTTCCTGGTGGGTGCTAATGCTTCTTCCTGGTGGGTGCTAATGCTTCTTTGGTGGGTGCTAATGCTTCTTCCTGGTGGGTGCTAATGCTTCTTCTTGGTGGGTGCTAATGCTTCTTCCTGGTGGGTGCTAATGCTTCTTCCTGGTGGGTGCTAATGCTTCTTCTTGGTGGGTGCTAATGCTTCTTCCTGGTGGGTGATAATGCTTCTTCCTGATGGGTGCTAATGCTTCTTCCTGGTGGGTGCTAATGCTTCTTCTTGCTGGGTGCTAATGCTTCTTCTTGGTGGGTGCTAATGCTTCTTCCTGGTGGGTGCTAATGCTTCTTCTTGGTGGGTGCTAATGCTTCTTGCTGGTGGGTGCTAATGCTTCTTGCTGGTGGGTGCTAGTGCTTCTTCCTGGTGGGTGCTAATGCTTCTTCCTGGTGGGTGCTAATGCTTCTTCTTGGTGGGTGCTAATGCTTCTTGCTAGTGGGTGCTAGTTCTTCTTCCTGATGGTTGCTTGTGCTTCCTCTTGGTGGTTGCTAGTGCTTCTTGCTGGTGGGTGCTAGTGCTTCTTGCTGGTGGGTGCTAGTGCTTCTTGCTGGTGGGACCAGTGATTGTGATAATCAATTAAAATGATAATGATGTGCATCCATAGTGAATTTGATATATTATGTTGATATTTAATAACTTTCCTTTTTGATGTTTTGATGTAAACTGTTTTTGTTTATTTTTGAAATGATAGATGATAAACAAAACAATAATTGAACATAAAAGGAATTTCTTTTCGTCCCACATCTTTGTCATAACCAAAATATGTCTTCGGTAAAATAGAATAGCACGGAGAAATTGACTTGATTCTACATTTATGCCTGAATATATTACAAGGTTTTTGCGATGACTATATAAACTTTCGCGAGTAAATACATAAGATTAGTGTTGGTATTACACCATGAGTGTCTTTGTGATACTTCCCACTTATGAACACATAAAACTGGGGTTATAAATATAGACAATATATCAGCTGTTAAATTATGCTATTAGAAGGTCGAGGATCATGTCAAATTATCTGTACTTTACTCATTTATGATGTAGATAACATTGGATGTTATCGTTACTACAATACGACAGACGGTGCTTAGGCACACTGTTAAAATTTTATACAGTATGCCTAATGACTGTCTATCGTATTGAATAAAAAAACTCAAAACAACACGTATTTAATAAATACATATAGACGCATGTATGTGTTTGTCAACCGAGTTTTTGTCCGGCTTACTGCATGCAGCAAATTGCTACTGCAGTTTGTGATTTTCCCATAGGTAAACAGGGAACATTTTTACTGTAACGTCCATGGTAACATGTGACTGAACATTTTTTACTGTCCTATCACAGGATGATAGAAAATTTTTAACAGTATTTTCTATTTTTAGTAAAGCTTGTCAATTTCTACCATCAAACCATAAGAAGCTTATACGGACTGAGATTGTGCATGTTGAACTGTCATACCGGCAATCTAAGCATCTAAGTGCTGCTTACCTTTGTTGATATTTTATTTTGTAAAATGCTTATAATTTTGTTCGGGATTATAAAATAAATAACACATGGCTGCTCGGATGACAGTAAAAAATACCAACCCTTGAACAGTAATATCATCCTCGGCTTCGCCTCGGTTGATATAACTATTCTCGGGTTGGTATTATTTACTATTACCCTCGCAGCCATGTGTTATTTATGTAATGTTAGACAAGAAGCCCAAAGGTGTGCTGAAGCCTTAACAGTTACATACATGTTACGGTACATAAACCACTGATATTATATTGACTTCTCTTGCGTTTTGATCACTATTTGACATATACAAGTATATAACGATATTTTTGTCGGGGAAGCACAGGGGTAGTTGGTTTTCGACAATAAACACTTTAGAGCCTTTATTGAATGAATATAGTGACGTCATTCTCGGAGTACGTCATTGGTACGTTTCATTTAGAATAATATGCACCATGATGCAAGTATGTCAGCGAATCTTAAATACATATGATCCGTCTTTAAATGTGCTCAAATCAAGCAAAATAAATGCTGTTTGATAAACGCTAGACAATAAGACGCGCATATTAAATTTAACCAAAAAACAGATAATGTACGCAAATAAAAATTCATCAATGTAACGAGCCATAACATTTGTGATATACACTAAGACGAATCACCCCTGTTTTACACAATATGTTCAAAAATACATTAAAATAAATACACATGTTAAAGACCTGTGAAATTTGAACGCCATTTATTGTACAATCAGGAAATTGTTACTACTACGACCATACTTCATAGTTGATTTACTAAAACTGATTTTGGTGTGTGTTGCCTTATGTTGTGGTGTTTTTTGGACGTAATGAGTATCTTGGGTAAGAGGAACGATCTATGTGGAATACAAATAATAAAAAAGAACCCATGTAAGTATTTACATTATTAAGCGTTTGTTTACATTTATGTGCGTTTTGAACTTATATCATGATACGATATAGTATTATTTGTAGAAAATGCATTGGAATGCGTTAGTAATCTATAGAATGATCTCATTATTTTGTCAAAGACTAGGTCGCCAGTATTGAACCGCAGGATGTTGCAATGGTGCTTGCAATGACGTCTCATGAGGTAACACATCTAATTAGAAAAAAGTGCATGTCACCCAGCCCATTATGGTAATATTATTAACGACTTTATCTACGGGAGCAACATTCCCATTGCACTTTTTGGTTTCAAAAGCTGTACGATGTCAAGGCATAAGTAAAATGGTCATACTTTGTTGTTTACATTGTAGTAGGTAACATTAAGGTCATGGTCGTTTGTTTTGTTTTTTGTGGGATTTGAAGTGTTTAAAGTCGTTCTCATGGTGATTTATTATTCAACTTCTGGCTAACAAACATTGATTTATGTGTTGTGTTACTGTTCTATTGTTTTATTATTAATTTAATTTGTCATATTAGTCTTGATATTGTCCACCACACGCGTCGAAAATAGCGACGTTCGCGTAGTGAGTCGAGTAGTTAGAACGTCACCTAGAACGTCTGTATTCGATTTGTGAATTTTCTTCCTATATTTTAGCTACAGTCTTTCACCACAGATTGTGTGGAAAATTTTAGTATAGAATGTAAATTATAATGTTCTTCTTTTCGAGGAAATAAAAGTAAGCTCTCAGCCAATATGAATAAATGTTTAGCTTAGTGGTGCAAGTGAGTCGAATGGTTCCCTGTCAATACGACTTGTGATTTTCTTCCAAGCATTAAAGCTACGGTCATTCGGTCTCCTGGCCACAGAATGCTTGGAAAAGTTGTCCGCTGTAGCGGACAGTAAACGTAATACCGAATGTAAATTATATGCTCTTCTAAACTGAAGGAATTAAAAGTACCTATCTATCAATAATTATTATGTATGTACATGTAAGCAGCTTAATTACTAGCATATCCACTGGGTTTGTAATATCATGTAATGGTGTGATGGCAAGAAACGATTAGGCAGATTTTTTGTGCTGATTTATCCAGTATGAAAATATAACGTCTATAAAATATGCAAATCATACCTAATGTTAGGTTGTTGCGAAAATAAGCACTCCATTGAGGACGCACCGGTTTTATAATATGAATACACAGCTTTGCACTGATCAGTCATGTACAGTATACACAATGTACATGCATAACTCGATAATTCAAGTCAGTCAACTGTTTACATAATTTGTGTTCATAACCATTGCAATTTCTCTTATTGATAAATAGCATGTGTACTAGTATGTGGCGTAGTGCATAAGGCTTTGGATTTTACTGCCTTTTTCTCCCATTGAAATCACAGGTAACTGTATCATTGATAAACAGTACCTAAAAAAATTAAAAATAAAAAAAAAATTCATGTATAAGAATTCTAAATTTAACAAAAAAAATTTTTTTTAATTTTTTTTAGGTACTGTTTATTAATGATACAGTTACCTGTGATTGAAATGTTTAAAACAATAAAATTACAATGTTATGATAACGTTGTTGCAATTTTTGTACACACGTGGCTGACCTGAATAAAGGTACTGTAACATTTGTCACTAGTAAACCGTACACATGAGCCATTTAATCGTTTACCAAGAAAACACATAGTATGACTAGTTGATAGTAATATTGTCTAAATTCAGACGTTCAGTTTTCCTTAGTTTCATCCAAAGAGCATTTCAAATCTATCGAGTTTGCTTAAAAGTATATTTCAATTTCAGCACCAAAATTCAAATTTTCGAACATCATATCACAACATGATTTACTGTTAGAATACAAGTATTCCAAGTCGGAAAATGATATCACTTGCGTATATTACGAAGTCACTTATTGTATCTACTCTCGTTGCATGAAAACAAATTAATAAACAAACGTTATGAGTATGTAATTTATGTTTTTTTTCTGAACTAAAGGTAATGTGGTATTAAGGCTGCTATAACGCCTGTATTACAGTAGCACCATATGTTACTTTTCTGTTGTTTTTCGATTAATGTTGTTTTGTCAGACTCATCAATGTCGGACATTACTGTTGTTTTCTCCATGCAATAGGTATCCATTCATTCTATTACGCTGGTTAAATTTAATCGTATGCTGTAAACCAACTTATTTTCGCGAATACACATTTTCGCGTTTTGGCGATCGCCGACATTTTCGCGGCAACAAAATCAATGTTCGCGTCTATAACATAGGAAGCTTAACTTGCCGATAATACAATAACACTTTGAGTAGGCTTTTAAACAAGTGTTTACACAAAGATATGTTTAATTGCACAGCATGTCTCCCATTACATTATATATATTTTGAAAGGTATAAACGTTTTATAATAATCTTACGCTATTGCCGATTCACTTGACTTGCAAATTGAAATGTGGCAATCCAAAGTAAATCGTCTTCCACACCAAACGATAAGATTGTTCAGAAGCAGTTTAAACGCTCCCTGATTGTGGGATTCGGTCCAAAAAGACAGAATTACTGTTATCTTTTTTTTCAAAACAAATTTCTCATTTGCTACCACCCACATTATTTAAACTGTTCGTTCCTTCATTGCAAGCAAGCGATCAGCGGGGAAATATAGGAATGTTTCATCACATGTCGCTGAAGAGCTTTATCTCAACAAAGACGTTGATATCTCATTCTCCTTAAATGAACACTGGGTAATCTCGCATTGAAATGTGGTTTGAATTAAGTACAATTAAATAAATAAATAAATTCGTGACGAAGTGACCGCGTCTTCTTTAAAGTTATCCGAACTCTTTCAATTTAATATAACTTGTTTCAATATTTACACTTGGCTACAAATAAATATGAACAAGTTCGTTTCTTGTCCTTAAATTTAAAATATCTACCCTCGATAAAAGGACATCAAAGGGAGACAATCAAGTTGCATTTACCATAAATCAATCCGTAAGACGACAAAGTGTTTACAGAGTTGTCGTTATTGTGAGAACTTGATTGTGATGCGAAGTTTGTACGAGGGCGATTTATTATACTTTTTCTAAGTTTGCTAAAGCTAAATTTGTTAAATACGTAATAATTATGTAGTGAGGCGATATCTCATTTATTTACGATAATTTATTAACAATAACTGGATAACTGTATATCTAATATCAGATGTTTATGTTATAATATTATTACACTTAATGAATACAACAACGTCACAACAGTAATAGTATCACTTTAGACCGCTATTTTTAATGCCGAGCATATCCTTTATCATTCTCGTTCACCAGAGTATTCTTCACCTGTGATATCAAAGTAGTCTGGGAACTTGACTAACCACTAATGTATAGGGATGATCCTTTATTTGCCAGTCAGCTTTCTGCTGAAACATGGCGGGCATAATTGTGTGTTACTCCATCCGGATTTGAATTCGGTCGCCGGATAAGACGGCAAGCACGCTAGCCATTGAGATACGGAGACAAATACTTGAACTTCTTTAGAGGAACAACCTGTTAAAAACTGCTAGTACGCCCTCAATGATAAGGGCGCTGATCTATAGGTGTTGAAGTTTGTTTGGAATACGAACCACATCATTATAAGTGCATTAGCTTATATCAGTGAATCTAAGTCAAACATTGGATGTAGTTTGTAATGCTTGCATTTCTGGTTATAAAAACAACGTGTAAACCTTGTTTGAATGAACGGTTTGACTTAGACCAGAAAATAGGAAATCTAAATATATGTATTTATTTAACCTGCGTTCAATTCCGTCTTATGTTTTAATGAAGTAGTCAGACAAACCAAATATTTACTTAAGCAGACATGGGAGATAGAACTCGTCGTTCGCTGCTGTATGTATGTCTTCTGGTTGTTTTACATGTGTAGTCTATACCGATATAAAGTTCAAACCTAAGTAGCTTCCGATCAAAAGGAGCCTGAAACGTATTTATTTTTACAGCACAAAACTCTTAAGGCTTACGATGATATAACCGTTTAATGTACATGTATCACGTCACGAGGCATGTATGGGGGTATATATGCGAACATGACATAGTATAATTATACAAGTACACCATGAAAATTTCCCTTAGTTCAAAGATTTTCATTTCACTCCGAAAACTGACGATTCGCACTCGCAAGGTTCCGTCAGTAGTCGGGTAAAGATTTGTGTGATTCTGGGTGTTCCGTTTTGTCGCGTGAGTGATAAGAGGTATTAATTATTGGTTGCATTAAATGCATATGCGTAGTATAATTGTTGCAGACGAACCCTATTTCAAGACTTAAGACATAAAATTGGCAAAAAACCGTTCACGTCACCTTTTTGTCATTGGATACAAACCAGTGAAAGTGTGTCTCTATTGTTATTGTAGTCAAACACCGTATACTGACACAAAATATTGAAATATTTATTCCAAAATGGGCGAGAAAATGGCATTTTACAGATTGAATTTCATCAATATCTTTGAATAAGTGCTCGTGTATATTTAGACGTACCCAGAACAAAGTCTATGGTGCCAGGCATATAAATGGAAAGCATCAAGTGTGTCAATACATTGTATGGTGCAATACAATCTAGTGCATTTGGTTCAAAAATAGACGCCTGTTTGTAAGTTCAAAGCAGAAGATAATATTTCTGACTAGATGATAATTCATCTCTTATAATGTCACTATGCTGTCAATGTAGATATAAGTGGCCGATAACTTGCAGAAAATGCACATTCAGCGTCGATTACCTGTACAACTGCGTGCGCGCGCCAAAAGATGATGTTTACGTTGTCTGTCTTAGCAATAGGGTGAATTATTCTTAGAAACACTATGACAGGTAGAAGTCAGTAAATTAATTATCGCTGACATAATGTAATAATGTCAATTCTTATTGTGAAACATAGGATACGAATAACGTCAGTGTGTAGCATGTGTTGTTTTATATAGGATCATTGTTTGCATTTGCAGCTTAGCATAAACTGACAGTCAATATTGCACAATATTAATATCACTACAGAAGTTGGCTTAGCTAGCAATAGTATATTTAGCAACACTAATCTATGTGTATACGGGAAGCCAATAGTGACGGCTTATAAACGATATAAATGTTGTTGGTGGTGGTGTTGTTGTCGGTGGTGGTGTTGTTGTTGGTGTTGTTGTCGGTGGTGTTGTTGTTGTTGCTTCTTACTAGCTGCTGTTGTTGTTGTTGTTACTCGGACTTCGTCGATTCTTATTAATTGACGAATACTTGGTAAAATATAAGAATACAATTCACGAATTTTGATTATTATCATATTAGACCACCTCTAAACTCGTGTGTCTTAATATTGAGACTTTTTAAGACAGATGATTGGTTGGTTCGTGTGACCACTAGTCAAACCCATTCAACGCATACAGTATCACACTGTAGTCAGTGGCTAGACCGTCAGAATTAAAATAGCAGCCACTTGGAGACAGCTTATCTGTCTAATGTGGTCACTAGCACATGCTTATTTGTATATACAACTGTACATGTATATACACTCAACAAAACTTATAATTATAGTCCAGTCAGGATAAAAATGCAGTGACGCAGCGGTCGAGTCCACTATAACGGTGTTAAACCAATTATAAAGGCTTATACTGTACAAACAACTATAATTTCAATGCAAAACTAACATACTAGACTTCGCTCTACCTGTTTAGACATTGGTTGTGATTTTTTGCGTACACATAAACTGCAACGTCACTGTCACAATATCCTAACTGGACTATATTCATGTGTTTATTTACCCATAGCTCGGCCATTACATGTTTGATCTTGCTGAAATTTTCAACAAAAGTATGTAGTATGGATGGGTAAAATACAATACAATAGGTGTTTTTAACATCTGATTACAATTGTCAGAAACAGAATAAACAAATGATGACATCAGCAGAATCTAAAGTCACACATTTTTTACCGTGTGTTCATCGGGCGTTTGTCAGGTTGCTAATGCTATGTGCCCGCTTTGCTAATAAAGTTCGTTTTCAAGTGTATGTTCTTATCACGAAGACAGGAAGAAAGAAAACAATGGTAAGAACAAATCGACTTTTTCATAAAAATGCTATTTTTGAGAGGGTTAACTCCCCTTGACCAGAACACTCAAAATCTATTTTTAAAAGTGAATAAACACCATATTGTTGAATGAAAAAAACGAAAGATTTTGTGGGTTTTTTTTTAATTTGTCGATATATCTAAAATGCAAATTTACCATACGTAAGAAAAATGTGCACCTACTGGTCTATTTCTCGGTAATTTTACGGTTTTCATATTTCATGGTTCAATGAACCGCTGTATTTCATTACGAAGAATAAACTTAATTAATCCAATTCTGTGATAGTCAATACCATGTACACAAAATTTAATGCAAAAATGATAATAAATAAAAAAAGTTATAACGGAAAAACCACGTGTATACTTATAAGTTTTTCCGAGTGTATTTTGTACCTGTGAATGCTTAAGCCAAGAACCGGCCTTGTCTGTTATATAGATCAGTGTTTCAATTGCCTTACGATATCAGTAGGTTACCTCCTCCAATCATTATATTGTTATATGTGTTACCGATTACACGATCCGTATAGTGATAAGCATTGGGTGTGGTGTTTGAAGTCACGTGACCATGGCAGTTACATTTGTAACTTGTTTTCACCTTTTTCTGGTCCGACCTTGACAATTAATACACATGTACAGTATATATGTTTGTTTTTACTTGATTCAGACATCGATTGATTCAGCATGATCCTTCGCGATTTAGCCTGCTCTACGATTCGTAAATTATTCATCGATTTATTTAAGAGTACAAGTTACCGGGTAACAACGGGTGCGTGCACATGTGATAATTTTAATCCTAGATAATATAACGTATAATTAAACCGGTAAACAATATTGAATTTTGATTAAACTTTTACACGGAGCGACCTTGGTGGCGGTTATTGTCGCGCTAACGGTACTGTGTACACTAATCTTGTTAACAAATAGTCTTAAAATATTATATGTAAGTGAAAATACACGTACACATACAATGGTGATAGGCTGTATTCTGGTACACGAATTATGGCGTTGTCCTTTATCAGTGAATTAATTACATGGTTATCAAAGGTTGTCCAAACCATATTGACGTTTAATTAAAAACTTCTCATTGTCAAATATACACTGTTTGTTTGATCTTATATGAATTTGAAGCATACCTAAAGATAAAGTTATATGTTGATATTTGCATTACGACAAT
The DNA here is from genome assembly GCA_947247005.1 of Spisula solida. NCBI lineage: Eukaryota > Metazoa > Mollusca > Bivalvia > Venerida > Mactridae > Spisula > Spisula solida. The sequence continues at coordinate 23,628,869 of OX365948.1, forward strand.
GTCTGCAATTTAGAGCTATCAATTTGTTCAGCATGACGCAGGATTCAGAGAGTATATTGTATTTCTTTTTTAATACGTATTTCTATACAAACTATTTACATGCACTTTTACACGTATATCGAAACAGAACACAACACCAAATATGGAAGAGTCTGATAGCGTAGGTTCAGTTCTTGTCGTATCTAGGTATTCGGGATATACATAGTTGTGCTGTCCGTCCTTCTGACTGTTCGACCGTCATTCAAAATGTGTCCTGTCTCAGTAAGAATATTTTAAATTAACTGAAAATGTACACCCTAATGATTTCTATTTCTACATGTAACTTTTTTGTTTGGTCAGTCAAAAATGGTATCATGTTTCTATCAGATCGGATGTCTTGTGGTAACACGCCGCCGAGTAGCTTTTTTACAAAGCTTAAGTTGTTCTCACGCCGTACTATAATACATTTTACAGGTGCGTATTGCTGTCATTGCATGTTGTTATGATACAGTTTGTAAGCTTGTTGTTATCCGGGAGATAATAAGCTAGGATATATGCAATAATTGATCACCTGTCACTCTGATTTGTTTAGCAGAAACTTATGACATAGGAAGATGTATAGATTATACAAAGACTGTATTTTTAGATCTTTGGATTATATATTACGACAGTTTAATAATAATGTTAACTACATCTGTATGCCAATTTGTTCCGAATTGATGCACATACTTGCAATCATTCAACGATGCCAAGGTGGTGGTGTACAGTCTAACGTGTGTTAAACACCACCTGTGAATAAAGACCATTATATTTTGTATAAGAAGATTGTCTGCAAAGACCACCTACTGTTTTTAAGTTCATTAGACCATTTCCATTATGCGCAAGAACATTTTCGAGCAGCACGTGTACAATACATGTATATTTATTGACCTGCAGAAGTCTGAAAATAGCTAACAATACCCATGACTGTCGTAAATACATAATATAACTACATATTGTACATGTGTTTGTTGGTCTTCACTACATACAATCTGTAGTGACATGTCTTTAACTACTTAACTTTGTTTGTGTTTTACTGAGACAGTCGTAGTGTGCGGCCATTTGGCTTTATCCCTGCCTAATTGGCCAATGACCTCCAGCTTCAAGGGAGGTTACTATTGAACAGCTTTATGGAATTCACAGTAATCGCCAAGTGACGGTGGTGCTCCACCCAACTTGTACACATGGCAAATGTTCGTTTTACTTGTATATCTGGGTAACCGGTTTCATAAGGAAAGAGCCGGTCACCTTGAGCTTAGAACCGGATATATTCCAACATAAAGGTACCTATAGATGCATCCGAGGGTAAAACTGGCTAACGACGTGTTCCCCGTAAAATCACCAATCTGAAGGACAATTGGCTGATGTATTGGCACAATCGCCTACTACATGTAATTATGCATCTCTATGGGAAGTTGAAAGCCGGGTAAAATAAAGGCATAGACAGTCGACCTACAAAGCATGCTTGCTGTATATTGCACACTTTGCATTCATATTCTGTAACGTTGGTCGTTCTTTTTTGCATTTGTTCTTTTTCCAGCTTAACTCTCGTGTAGTTGTTTTTGTGTAATTGGGATTTTAAACACGTTTAGATTCTTATGTTGTTCTTTTCTAAGAAACCATACTGTGCAAGCTTTTACCAGTAATACATAGACAAGTACGATATTTGTTTACTTACGAGATTTGGCAGACGTGCATTCATGCTTGCATTGTCTTACTGTGCACTCGGGGCTTTTTTATCCGGCAGTTACACCTGCAATGTTTGGCGTCGTTTCCGCTTCTGTGGTACTAAAGTCATGGTGAATCAAGTTGCCTGTTAAAGTTATTATTACATATCAGCGTATGCTTCTTCTTGCATTTGGCCCGAAAATCACATCCTATTTGTATTGACGTACCAAGGTACAAGGCACTGTTTGTTATTTCCCCCCAATCACATCCTATTTGTATTGACGTACCAAGGTACTAGGCACTGTTTGTTATTTCCCCCAAGGTCGCAAAATCGCGGAGAAGGCCTGTGCTTACTTTTAAACGAGTTTTAGAGACCATTCCTACTAATTCATCAACTACATTATGTGCATTGTTAAACGATTGTACTAGAATTAAATTTTGAATTGAATTTAAATCAACGTTTTCTCTTAGAAGTGTTAACTTTGTTCGAGATACGATTTATACTTAAATTTATACATTGTTTTGTTAATAGACTTGTCTTGAAAGCGCATTGATTTAATTGTATGTATGTGGTAACTACGAGTAATCGATTTGAAGCATAATGATCAGATAATTACATGTATATACAACTGCGTTAATGCGTTGTATTAAAATACTGCTTAGTTAATTATTATTTATGAAACTGAAATGTGCAAGTTGGTGCACTAATGCGCCTAGTAAAAACAGTTTTAATAAATCATTTATCACCCCGGTCAACATGTACAAGCATGTCTTTTCTGCATATGCAGGCGCTCTACTGGATGTGGTCTGTTTATCTAATGGTCAGATGTGTTTTTACATTGATTGATTTCTTTAATTAGTAGGATGGTTTTGGTGCCACTCATGTCACAATACAATGCAACTATTGGCAGACATGTGACGACCATTTACTGACAGTAATTGACGACAGACAGCTGGGTGAGGTTAGAACGAAATGTAAACTTGGTCAATATCAGATGATTAAACAATGGACGAGGGTTGTTGGTAAAGTTCTAAGACAAACGATATAAACTATTAAATGCACGTATCGGATCATGATCGTATTCACAGTGAGCACCATCACCAGAGTGGGCAAAATACACACCCCATGTAAGTGGCTCTCTTACAAAGTGTCGGTAATAATAATAATGATAACATAATAATAAAAAGACTTTATTTAACGAGGAAACTTATTTGACAATACAAATCAATCATCCATAAGATCCCGTTTAAGTTTCACTGTCGTATACTCGATACTTGTCTAAAGTTGGTCTGTTCTCTCTGCTACAATAATATGACTTGCAAATTTGGGAAAGTTTTACAAAAAACATTACAAGGGCTTGTTATATTAATATACATTACCACAAAATCAGATGTATTTACGTATAAATCGCTCTTTATAGAGGCGGTGCTGTATTTGGTTTTAAAGTGGGCCAATATTCTGCTCTGTATGCTAATATGAGTTGCATTCATAGAAAAACAGGTACAATGTCATAAATAAAATAAAATGTATAGACGTATTCAGTATCGATGTATAATTAAACGACACTCTTAAATACTAATTCAATACCGATTGAATTGTGATAAAACACTCATAAAATGTTGTACCGATGTATTGAATGTGTATAGTTTCATTTTAACTTTTAGATTTATAATTCACAAATCCCCTTTTTAATATACCGGTTTATATTATGTATATAAAATATTTAACTCCTTTTAAAGAGTATTGAATGAATTTCTGCACTCGGCTTATCTAGGATTAATAGGACAAAGTCACTTAATCAATACACATTGTGAAGACAATAGGTATATATATACGAAGTAACTAATCCATTACAGTAGAGATTTTAACTGATACCAGCCGGCCATTGATAAGCAGTTTTTCGTTGGACTTAAATAATGATAGATACGTTTTGAGAGTTTAAAGAAATCACACATGAAATAAGTGGATTTTTCATGTTTATTTATTTACTATTGATGGTATTCGTTACCTTGTTTATTTACAACTGAGCGCTTATCGGTGCCTTTGATGTAGTTTTAAGGATTATCTGAAATTAATTAAATACAGGAACATCGAGTTTTTGTGAGACGAAGTGGTTCCTAGCATATTGTTTATTTGTCAGTTGAATATAGGTTTATACAATTTATCTACTAATACTTAGATACAACTAATAACTCGTGCGTCGATGTTCGCGTAATTTGTATTAAGTGTAAAATAGATTATCACAATATTGTTTGATAGGAATATTTTTTCAATATTACCTCAGTCGGTGTACACAACGAGCGGATATATGTTATAAAGTAAATATTTGACAACGTTCATTTATTTCGTTGGGTCCGGTTCACACAATTTTGGGTGAAACTATAAGTGAAGGAAAGGCATTGAATGAGAAAGGAAAGTTGAACAAATAAGGACTTAAAGATGAGCACAAGTACAGGAAAGAAAGACAAAAAGAAGGAGAAGGAAAAATTTGATTGTAAGTACGAACTTTCCCTGACTGTCTCAATGTTTTGTGTTTATTTTATCAAATTTTGTGGTGGCATTTTACAACGAAAATTTCCAAAGTATGTTAATGCATTAGGTGGTGAATAGGCGCCTATCGAGTGTTACAGGGTAACCATTCTATATCAACTTGTTCTTCAAAACGGCATTGATTTATTATATATACATGTAGTACCAGTCCCCTTTTTAAAGGCCAAGTCATTTCAAATGTTTGGACGTTTGGACATAATTATGTTTTGTAGCATGACGTCCATATTGGTTGTACAGACTGGTCGTGTCGTATTCTTTATTTGCATTTTTAACCACCGGCCCATACACACATATACATTGATATAGTTCAACCTCTCTAGAGCAACACCATTTGTAAACACCTAAGTCCGGTTGTTGTACAGAGGTTGTTGCTATAGAGAGGTATAATCTATAGTAAATGGTCATTTAATGGAACATAACATGGTTTATATGTTATTCAAGTGAGGCTTATATGTTGCTTTATGGAGAGCCTCTCCGGAAAGGTTACACTTGATATACATGTGCATGGGATGTTAGACTGGTTACTGTTGTAATATTTTTTTTAAGTTGTTTTTCACTAAACGTTGGTGGTAACTAAAGTTCACACTTACTTTGGATGTATTCATATTATATTAATAGTTTAATTGAATATAGGATTCACTGCCCAAAGTTTCCTTCGTTCGGATTGTTTACACTTATGTGGAATAATTCTATCAGGATTTGTCGTTCATTATTTACTTTCCTTAGATAGATTATGTTATTGTCAATATGTTGTATTTCTGTAGAGTACATGTATATATACATTCTGGAGAATCAATATGTTTACAAATGAATGTTTGTGTACATATCGATGTATATGACGTAGGTGTACATGTAAACAAGGTGATTAAAACGTGTTTGTGATTTTGTACATGTATACAATGTACATATTCTTCAGAAATCAACAACAATGTTTGAATCAGCTTATCTATGTCATGTGAAATAATGCAATTTCAAACATGATCAAAATATATGGAAAATAGCAGTGCCCTAGTACTCAAACATACACACAAACCCATGTTACTAATAAAGCCGTAAATGCGTGATTTCTCTCACCCATATCATACAATAGCCTGCTCCAATCTCCTGAAGCCTCTCAAAAAGAAATCTCAGCTCGAATTAAGATTGTGCATACATCCTAACAAGAGTCCGAGAACGTGAAGTCTCAAGCTGGTGCTCTTAAAAAATGTTGTAAACTCTTCAAAATGTTTTCTTTTATTGATACATGCACCAATTTTGAGTATGATTACCTCAGAAACATAGTGCACCATTTGAGATGAAATTTAACTCAGGTTGAAATTACATGTATTCTGGGGGTTGGGTCCAGACCATCTCGTGGAAAGAATCGTACACAACGGAAAGTGTCTCGATTGTATTTATTACTATTTATCTCCCTTTTATTCCAATGTTTATATAACACATGTGCAATATTCTATGCTTTCTCTGTACATTGTAAATGTACTTTTTAAACACCATATCACACACCAAATTATTTACATTCGTTATAACAAATGTAACAATTCCTAAATGGGTGTAATTTTAGGACGGATAGTAACACTACTTCTGTTCGTACATATTGATATAAAAACTTGACATGCAGAGAAATACAAATGAACATACCTGCATGTACGAAGCTATCTATCGGGCAAACAAAAACATGAAGTCTTATTTTGCTGTCGCATCGATATATTGTTGACAGAATGGTATGAACAGTTACCTGGTATAATATAGGGCCTAGTCCATGTGCATAATAAGTTGATAACTATTCATTATGTGTTTCTTGAAGCATCGTATTAGCATGTGTGTAATTACAAACCTAAATTTTGACACAACGAATGCAAAAAATGTATGTTTCTGTGTTTGCCACATTGACTAGATAGTGTGTCTGCTAAAACAAACAATCACATGCGCAGCTAACATTACACTCATATTGATCACATGACATACCCGTATGTCATCATTGGCATTCATATTTACTGTTGACGTCAATATTACTACAGTGTATTATGTACAGTACTAACTATACCATCAACTTCCGTTATTACGTACACCTCCGCAATGTTAAAACTACGAGTAGTGTTTCCACAACAGTTCAATAAAATATTTGTGTCTCGGTGATAGCTCTACAAGAGTTTTGTCTCGACGACAGCTTTACAAGAGTTGTGTTTCGCCGACAGCTCTACAAGAGTTGTGTCTCGATGAGAGCTTTACAAGAGTTGTGTTTCGCCGACAGCTCTACAAGAGTTGTGTCTCGGTGACAGCTCTACAAGAGTTTTGTCTCGATGACAGCTCTACAAGTGTTTTGTCTCGACGACAGCTCTACACGAGTTGTGTCTCGACGACAGCTTTTCAAGAGTTGTGTCTCGACGACAGCTTTTCAAGAGTTGTGTCTCGACGACAGCTCTGCAAGAGTTTTGCCTCGACGACAGCTCTACTAGAGTTTCGTCTCGACAACAGCTTTTCAAGAGTTAAGTCTCGACGGCAGCTCTATAGAATTTTACAACAGGGGTTATGTCTTGACAACAGCTCTATATGACAAGAGGTACTGTGTGTCGATGATAATTATATTGAATCAAGGAGTTGTTTTTGGACGATAACTTTATTGGATATTTCAACACGACTTCATGACAAGCATGATGCTGCCATTGAGATGCAAATCCTGCTGTAAGATTCTATACAGCTCTCTTCGAGACACAACTCCTGCTGCAACAGCTTTAAAAGGGATGGCACCAGTAACCGCATTCTAGACATCACGGGAGAGATCAAGACATGCGTCCTTAGATGTCTCTTGGTTCCGTCATATAACATGACATGCAATTAGGGAATGTTCTCATACGTGTCCGTAAATCAGGTTATCCATATACCCTTGGCATTTATGATATTAAATTAATAATATATACGGCTGGCTTGTTTCCCTGATACATGTATAGTCTTTAAGAGCAGTAAACTTTCAAGAGGCTCTAAATATACAACATGGGGTAACATAGTGGTTTAGTTTGATCAATAGATCGAGGTCGCTATTTCTGGTCACCTTTATTTGACTTCTTTCCAATTAAGGGATTCGTTGTATCACGCTATTGTAGTGTAATTAATGCCTTCGTCTAAGCTGTCTTTGTTTTACAACGCGTTATCGTAAAATCGTTTCCAATAGGCCTACACGATGAAATGTTTGAAACGTACGACAAATAATATAATTCTATATTGACCTAAGGCAAACATTCAAATTTTTACGATTAATGTCTAGACCATGTTGCATATATTCAAATGATTACACAATAGTTTTGTAGAGGCTTTGTCTTGTTTGCACTCCATGTTATCATGCTACTGTAAGTTTATTCAATTTTTTAATGATGATCATTTGATTTCAAGTTCACGTGAACCAATGAACACCCAATTAATGGACGTCTTTTGGTATAATTCATCAGATACGTGTTTTATACCTTGCTTATAATACATGTACATAAATAAATACTAGTACATGTATACTTATAAATAACAACACGCGTTGAGGCCTTCTAGTGATTAGTTTAGTCCCGTCATACGAATAAGATTTATTAGTACCCTACCGGTTTTCAACTGGATGGGACTACAGGTTTGGCCTCCGTCCGTCCATCCGTCAAAATTCTGGATCCTGACATAACTTTTCGAAGCTAGTTTTATGAAACTTGGTATCTGGATAGGAGTCAATAACACGGTATGAATCCCGATACACCGATTTTCAGTTCCGTCCGAGAATTGTTATGTTTTCATGTGGCTCTGACGGAACTGAAAACCGATGTAACGCTCTGACGGAACTCAGGATACATGACATCTGACTATGAGTTCCGTCCGAGCGTTACATCGGTTTTCAGTTCCGTCAGAGCCATATAAACTGAGAAGCGATGTATCGTGATTCATACCGTGAACAAGGAGTGTATGCGCGTCTAAATATTTCCCGAAAATTATATTTATGCGAAGAGCGGTGGCCTAGAGGTAAGGAGGTCGAGAGGTCCCCGGTTCGATCCCCGTCTGTGCCACCGGTTAATTTCGATGAGCAAAAGAAAAACCAACATTCTCCCACTTGACCCAGGTGTAATAATTGGCACCTGAAAGAGTCAAACCTCTTACATGGCTGCCAACGGCTTCATGTCAACTTGCGATTCAATGATGGGGGGGGGGGGGGGTAAATGTGCAGACTGTTGAATGTGTACAGTCTGTTGAACGGACGCATGTCTGAAAAATATGGATATGTTTATGTTTGGTGTATTGAACGGTTTCATCGGCTCCCAAGGTCGATAATGCTAAATTTGGTGCAATTCACTGAGCGTGTAATTTTTTGAGAAGGTAGTTATGTTTATTAATGCAATGACTTTCAAAACGTTTGCGTAAATACATTAATGTTCAATATTTTTACAGATGACGGATTAAATGTAATAGCTTTATAATATTTTTGTGTCGTTGAACCAAAGATCTAAACACATTTTGTTTTTTTAGATCTTTAGTTGAACTAACCGGAGTGGTTTAGACTGTTCTAAAACGGATTAATTTGTGTTTTAATCTTGTAAATAATTCCATAACACGTTCACGGCGTTATGTGGGGCTTTCCTTATACATGAGTTAGTTAAATACATATATCTTTATAGTACGCCAACGGTTGCAATATGACTGCAATATGTTTTTCCATGGTATCGTACAGACGATGTGAACTGTTTGAGAATTATACCAATCGCTCATAGAATTATCTAGTCTGGTTCCCGTCCCAAAGTTTACAGTTTGTTCGGGAACCAGACTAATAATGAAAATCCCTTCCTCGGAAGCCCATACAAAAATTTGTTTTCAAGATGAAACGTGTTTGGGAATCAGTACAAGAATATTGTAGTAAAATCCTAATACAAAGACCACACTTAGGACCCTTGGAAAGAGTTTTTATATCATGTTGGTCGTTATATTGAGGTTGAACAAAGAGCAGACATTTGAAAATGTTGTTTGTCTTATAATTCAGGGAGATTTACTGTTATTTTTTATTCATATTCTACCCGTATGTTACCGGGTTTACGTTAACTGGTAAACACACGATACAACAGCTGATTCACCGCAAGGTTAACCAAAGATCATATTAAATTGTTGATATAATTATAAAAGATTATCATACTAACGTGTCTATGTAATACGCTTGCGACATTCTAAAATTTGGCAACAGGCAGACGATTAAGATAATTAATTGGTAATACAAAAAATGTGATTTATTATGCACGAGATAGACCCGTGTCGGAATAGTTTGTTTACATTGCACGATAGACTCACGTCTATTGTTAAAGCGGCTGAAGGGGGGTAATCGCGACAAAACATTTCCCGCAATATAAAAGAATTATCTCCCTTTACACCAGTGATACCAAACTTCCCGACAACAGTTGGTGTTTGTTTCCATGTTACAGACACTCGTGTGCTTCCAAAATTTAATGTGCAACTGAACGATACATGTCGCTGACTTAGAATGAGAAGTACAAAATCGATATTTTGAGAAAACAAGAAAAAACTGTCTAAAACCACGCATGTTAATTAAATGCGTGCTAAAACTACTCTTTACTTTATTATACATTTTGTAATATGGAAAAACAGGCTTTTACAAATTCATTTTGGTCAACATGTCAAGTTTCAAGTTTCAAAGTTTATTGCGCAAAACAGGCCACCGGCCTATACACAAGAAATAAATAGCACATACATATGACATTTAACAATGGACAAAGTGTGAAATTGTAGATATAATACATGTATACATTTGTTTACAAAGCATTATAATAGTCCAGTTAATTATACATTGATAGGTATTCCTTCCTTTCTTTAGTAGCATAAAATATAAACATTGCTACATTACGCACAATGTAAACATTCTGGGCGGACATTAGGCTATATTATACATTTGTTCAGGCATTGTTCTCTTGTATATGTACATGTGGTAGATACCTTTGGCGGATGGGGCTGTATAGTGGACAGGTCAACATAAAGTGTAGTTCGTCTTCAATGCATCCTTCGCAGTACGGACAGGTACGGTACTCTGGTATTATACCCAAGTGTCTACCCTTTTCCACCATAAGATCATGAGCAGATCAAAAAATAGGCTCGTAAGAAACGCCTCATGGTGCAGGTGTCAAATATGTATACATTCATCGAATAAAGTCGCAAGTCGCACTCACGACGTTTTCATTTTAAGCCAGCGATGTATAGATTTCTTTATGAGGTTGGTTTTATATTTTCTCTACTGAAATATTATGTAATTTATACATACATGTCCTTGTGCTGAAGTGTACTCATCGTGAATTGATGGATCTACTATTGTTTCGTCTATTTTCGAAAAGCAATCAGTAGTTCCATTCACCATAATAATAATATTTTTATTTAAAGATGACACATTAAGATTATACAAATTATACAAAATTGAGATATGCATTCTACGTGTTGAGTAGAGGTTGATTCCTGTAACTTTTTGATGAAACTGTTTCATTAAAAAGAGTATCTGCTGTAAGTTAGCGTCAACAACCGATGAATGGTGAATATTTATTATGAAGAAATCTCAAGGTATGTATATAAAGTTCGTCAAGTGTAATGTGACAGTTTTTAATGCAACGTTGAAGTGATAGAGCCCGCACAGTTAAAATGATACAGGTTTTATATTTTTATTTTGCGTGTCACGTGAAACCCAACCGGCGGCAGTATTTCAGTCAAGTGGAGACTGCTATATATATAGAATATAAATAAATATTATCTTGTTATACAAATCTTCATGTAAATATGCGAAAGCTTGACGTCAGTGACATACATATAAATCTCATTTATCCCACATACCCGATATTCGTATACAATTACTGGAGGCTTAAATAGCCGTATAAAACGCACATCAATGTGCAGACATGTGTATCCAAACATCAAACATGTAGCCATCCCAACGTCATTAATACCACCAACAGTATATGGGTGTGCATTTAATTAAAGGAGTTGGGTTTCTTCTTCAAATACAAATATACAGTTTAGTGCATCGACGCGCGACGCGCCCGTATTATGATTTGAGTTTCTTAAACCTGGTACACGAATAAGCTTTGTACTTAGACATCAGTATTATATCTTCTAGTATTACCAATATCAGTCCTGTGAAACGTCATCATACATTGGCTGACTCTCTTACAAAAGAACAGACCATATATGGAAAACACATAAACAAAGTTGTTTATGTTTTCAACTGGTGATTCATAGACGAACATTCCTCTGTATTAATTTATCAGATTACTCTATACTCGTATATTAGAAGATTTGAATCTACTTTTTGTTTTGTGATTGTGCAAATGTTAAATACATGTATGTCTATAATAAAATACATAATATACCGGGTATACATTTGATATCTTAAGGTGAGACACACCGTTTCTTCTGTGGGCGAATTTATCAGCTCACTCGCCTGATAAAATGAACTGGTTTCCACGTTTTAATTAACGGATGAAATTTTGGCCCGGTTAGCAACGTTTATAAATCATTCTATAGAGCATGTAGAAGATAACACACATTGCAGATGCTCAATATAGCACCTGTATATCTATTTAAAAAAACTTGACTTCAAAAACTTCTATCGAATTTGGACCTTGAAGCGCGGAGGGATATAGAACTACTAAAAGTGACTGTAAAATAGGTTTATGTGTTTGTTGCTTAATATAGAAACATAATCTGTTGTATGTGCACTTGGGCGTCTTCAAAGCAGTAAACTTTACGCGTCATTTTAGTATGAAATAAAAAAATGCATTATCTTTTATGGCGCTGCTGGGTTTAAATTTGGCATGCTGCCACCTTAAAACTTTTTTATGTACGTTATTAAGACGATATTGCAAGAAAAAACGATAGTACATCCGTCATCAGACTATGGGTTATTGCGCTGACTTTAACGTCGATGTAAACACCAAACTTTTGGCGTTACTCGTCCGAAACAGTGAAGTTACCAAACTGAATGTATAGATCTCTATATACATAAAAGGTTATAAAAGTGATTCTTAGTGTTTATCTGTGCTAAAGTCACGGTCTATAAGCCTCGTATTAAGTTGTTAAGACAGGAAACTGAAGATAGTGTTACCATTTTATTTGAATATATTACTGAAATAATTTGACAATGGATTTTATAATAGACATGTTGGAGGCAGACAAGAAAGATAAGGATAATAAGAAGGAAGGGAAGAAACCTAAATCTAAGGATATCATAAAACAAAGGGATGCCTACTGTAAGATTTATAGTATCTTTATCGTATATTGTGATTTCTGTGTAAATGTAAATATATATTAACCATACCAGATATTGTGTTATATATTGAAAACATTGTTATTTGTTTTAATATGTATACAACAATAGTATATGTAGGCCCGGTTGTAGAATTTGGGTTGATATGGGTAGCTGGGTTGTATTTGGGGTCTAGGGGGTAGCATGTCGAGTACCTGTAAATGTTTCTATTTCATTAGTAGTGATGTTTGCTATGGTTAGGTTTTATCTGGTGGTCTTTGTTGGATAAGCATGTTGGTCTGCGTGTTCGTCTGTTCCTTCTTAGCTTAGATACTTTACATTGTTTGTGTACACGTACACGTTTTCTCTACATCAGTCATTTAAAGTAAGTCGACGTTATAGTATAGTTTAGCACTTTTAACATGCCATCTTTGAATATCCGTGCTTAACTATTGTCCAATCAGAGTTGTTATTTTAAATAATCAAAACATTCTTCCTGTACAATAACAAACACACGAGGACTAATTAGTTACAGGTCAATAGTGCTCGCCTATAAGTATTTGGTGTTTCGTAATCTGGTATTTGTTTACCATTGTATTATTTACATTTGATGTGTTTTAAATATATCTATGTTTTTATTCAGTTTGCTTAAGGCCACTGGTGAGCTGTTATATGCTTTGGTCTTATGAATAATGACCTACTTCTAGGAGACCTACTTCTGTCGAATTGTCTAAAATTTAACCATGCATATAATTTCGCTAATGTATTCGATCTAAATTTATTCATTATGTTGCTCAACTAAATGATGAAAAGTTGTGTTACTTCATGCGGAATATGTACTCTATTATAAGAGTTATAACTAGGTTACTTTTCCCTGACTATCTACATAGTGCAAACAAATTATCGTGGTTCTCGACCTTTATGCTTGAATACATTACAAGCTTCATGTGTGGAATATAACCAATTTATACCATGTCAATTTCTTTGCACGTTACCACTTTGTTCGGCTTTCGACTTTCACCCGATACATGGGCGTAGGAGAAGGGGGGGACAGGGGGGGCCAACATATCATTTGCCCCCCCCCCCCCCCCCCAATAATTCAGACCATATTCATAATTTTCCGCCTAAAATAGTCTTGTAAAAGGTAATTTGCCTTTTATCCTTGGTTAAAAAGTATAAAATGTGAATTTTCATGCTCGCTTCGCTCGCAACATAATTTTATGTTAACACCTGATCACGTAACTGTTGAAAAGAGCTACAAGGACTACAGAAATACATTGTACGATAAGGTTTGCACCAGCTCCTATATTGCTTTTAAACTTTGTCATTGCTATGTTAAATTCCCTTACTAAACCTCTAAAACTCTCAGAATTCGGGCATCTGTTCAATAATTAGTAAAACATATTTACAAAATAAGGACTTAATTTTGATTGATCTTACCAAAAAATTATCTCAGAACGCACCAGATTGATCCAATGTTTTAAAAAAAATCCCGGGGGAGCAAGCCCCCGGACCCCACTACTTACAATACTAGTTTATGATAGGGTTCATTTTTTACCCGGTATTTTGACAAGCAAACAACTAAGAAGATATACCTTACCTTAGTGAAAATAAACACAAACTTTCACCATAGCTTATTAACACATAATGTTACCCCCCCCCCCCCCCACATATCTCAAAAAAAGATGTTGAAGACGCTCCTACGCCCATGCGATAGCACCGGGTTCGAGTCATGTTGAAAATTAAAAGTACAGTTTCGTGATCATTACTTACACATCATCATATAAACATACCTTAAATAAACCTAATCTAAAAATAGTAACATGTACATGCGATTACTCATCTGATATGCATAATTCATGTTTGGTTATTTCATATGTTACTTTAAATTTATTATCTGTTCTGCCTGTGGTTTGACATCAATACCTTATTTTAATGAAGGTTTATTAGTATATGGACACAGTGTCGTTTAGGTTCAAAGAGCCATAAAAATATTTATAATAAGTGGTAAATTAATTTTGAGGAAATTCAAGTAATAAACACCATACCGTCGGTAGGTTTGGAAAATTTTAATATATGGATACATTAAATTTTGCTTTGACTTGTGTGGGCGTATTTATATAAAATGACATTGGCGTGATGTCCCCCCCCCCCCCTCTCCTTACATGTGTACAATGCACGTATTCATGTAAACAAGTCGTACGGCATGTGATGTAGGTCAGAGAACGGTTGGTTTAACGTTACAACGTGTTTACGTAATTATAAAATATGAGTTGTACGAATGAGGAAGGAAATACATTTCGATGATGTCCAAATCAGATCGTACGATGTTTCTGGAACTGTCTTAAATTAGGCCTTTCTTGTGCTATAAAAAGAGATGTACATGTATAAGACACAATCATCGTTTAGCTACACGACTATTTAAAGTATCATGAATATGCTCAATCTGTACGACTAAACATACATTTTACAAAATGGGTGAACCCAAGATAAGAAAGCTTCATCATGATCCATCACAGTTGCACAATATGTCATCACAGTATTGGTTCAATCGTTCTGGGTTTAGTGTATGGTTATTGCTACGATTATGGTTGTCTCTGGTGACCATGGAAGAAATCGTATGAAAATCATAGATCTAGGGAACACATTTTAGGTTTTAGTACATTAACACCAACTGTATGTTTTCCGCAACAGAATGTTACATCAAATGTCTAAATGCTGATAAGCTTTGTCCTTCATTTACGCATTTAAATGTAGTATTGTTTGTATTTAATGTATTGTATACTTAGGTAAATTTAATATGTTTAAACTAAATGTGTGATGGAAGGATGGAAGAATATAGTTTCGAACTTGCCCTTTGAGTCACCGGGTCCAGTATGTATACCAGTTGCCTTCAAAACAACGACATGATACTAATGTCTAAAGTGTCAAACCTCTAACATGACATGGAATTTCGTCAACTCTCTTGATATATTGCACAAAATGGTCTTTCTCGTATTTTGTGTGTGTTTAAGAATTTGGTTTCTTGATCATAATCCAATGACAGGCTTTAATATTATTACTGTACACTTAATTTCATATTGTTATAGATCTACATCCGACCTATAATATTTTTCTAACAAGTAGTTTGTATTATTCGCGAATGAGACCGCGTTAACGCCCTTTATGGTTAGATGAACAACATTTGATAATATTAGTTTCCCAACTTAGGATACAATAGTAGCGCATTGACACGGTTCATGTAAAACAAGTAATACAGCCTGAGTCACTAACGATATTTTCATTATTCATAATTCGTATTATCGTCTAGGCCCACGACGTTACTGAAAAATATTAATATGTCGTGATATCTCGTATATTTCGAATCAGTACTTTGGTGCACGCCTTAAGTTTAAAATAGGCACACGTGCAATGCTTGATCAAACGCATGTGTAGCTGGGATACGCTTATAAGTTTAAGTTAAATTGTATCATTAGGCCTATACTACAACGTCAAGTTAGTGGGAGGATGCGCTAAACATACTTTAGGCTACTATGAGAGTAGACAACTAGGGTCCAAATGTATGCCTTACGTCATAGCTATTACATGTATATTAAATTAAAAACTCAAGATATAGGTCCTAGGTCTACATGTACATTTTGTATAAGTTAAGCAAATATTTAGCTCACTGTTTCACTTTCCAACAGTTACACAAGCCTTGGGCTTGCATATGTCCCCTTTCGCTGGTAGAAGTGGCTCCAGTTACGGTCTCGTACGGTCTCAGAGCCGTAACTTGAGTGAATCCCCCTATGTTTGGCTAAAGATACGGTTCTATTCCATAGTAAAAATGTATAAGGAATACGTATTTTTAATTTATATTATAACACATATTAATTACCTTTCTTTTTTATCTATTCACATCGTGCGCCTGTTGTCTGTCATATTTGTTTATAGTGTTACGTAATACATGTCTGCAATTTCGAATGGGACAGAATCGTTGTCATCTGAAAGCAACCACTCTGAAGCATCGTTATGTGTTCTTTAAAACATTGATATTCTACCCTTATACGAGAGGTGTTCAACTTTTATTTGAACAAAACTCAACATCGAAATGTGTCAAACTAACACAATAAAATCGACTTATTTCTATTGAATCATGTAAGAGAATGTGTAAAGTAGTATATACAATAATTTTGTATCATATTTGCATTATTTATCTAACCAAAATCAACCATATTGTAGAGGGCGTTGGTTATTGATTTTTAAGAAAAATAGCTCCCATAGAAGAATAAAAAAGTGTTGCTAGGTTATGAATTACCCATATCTGTGAAGACAAACAGTAATGTTTTTCATATGAAGGGTTATTTGCGTTCACGTGCTTGTTTTGGCGAAATGGCACCAAATATTAAAACTCACCAAAAAGTGCCGATACCTGCAATCAGGGCCTAGATATTAATACAATAGCTCCTGCTGCAATCGTCATTTAATGTTTTATCTTAGAGGAAGTTATTATATAGATAGAGTCTGCTGTTTCAGAAAGGGCCATGATGATAGGCGTAAGTTGACGTAAGTTCGCGGCCGCTTTCATGACATGGTTTCGTGTTTGATATTATGGACAAGTGGAACATAAAATGATTGGAAAAAGGGGTCACAAGTGAACGCAAACATTGTTGATGCAAAAGGTTTAAAAGTTTTTTTTCGACAAAAATGTGACACGTCCTTTTCCTGGTGACATGCCCAGGACATGGTGTTTCACCATTACTGAACATCCTGCCGCACCACAAAACATGTTGTGAAGTACCTTATGAATTGGACTGGCAAGTACAGTATATTATACCCAAACAGTGGATACCGAAGTTTCCTGCTGAAACATTGATCAATAGAATTTTAAATCTGGAGAATATTGAAACGTCAATTAGAGACGGGAATAGTAAGCAACACCTCTCGTATTTTCATGTTGTACATTTGTAAATGAACTGTTTTGTTCCTTGTTTAAACTTGTTTGATTGAGAAATGAAACAATTGCATGTGCACTTTGATGTGCCTATGTAATAAGATATAAAGTACAAACTGCGACAGTCCTGTCTTATTTGGAATAACTACAGTCGGTACCTACAAGTATGAGTAATTTTAGCCACTTTCCTCGCTGATATGTAAATTAACGCTAAGCTAATTTTATTGAATTACAAATGTAGAATGAATATTGGTTGTTTTCTTTTAAATATCATATGTACCTATAAGGTGCCTAAAAGTTAAATATTATTTAGAAATTGACTAGGGGAGGTAACTGTACATGACCCATTGAAAAGTTAAATGTTTGGATTGTCTCCCTTTGAAGAGCGAAAAGGACTTTCGTCTGCACTTGGAAAATTTGTAAGCACTGAAAATGGGGAGGAAAACAGACCGCGGTGAAAGCGAATATGAGCAGAACATGGACCCTTTCTGTATGAAACAAATACTTTTGTTTGTTTTCTATCATTTGAAACTCGATACTATACTGCATTGATTCTCCTACGGTAAAAATAGCAACTGGCCTACATGGTTCGATGAATCCGACAGTCTGGGTCAAAGATCAGCTTATTTGTTGTGGTGGTAATTTACTACAATAAATGAACTGCTTCTTGGGTATCATTGCAAATAAACTTATGTTTGAATATGGCCTACTGACGACAGTCAGCTGTATCGATGAACTTAAATAAAGCGATGTTTGGCCTCTAGTTTACGTTCTAAAAATTGCATATAAATTCTATATTTAGTAACATGGCTGTCAATAAAATCACCTTGTTAACAACAGTGTATGGATTCCTCCGCTAAGAAAATAGTTCAAATGTGTCGAATGTAAATACTCGTGTACGTGATTGATTTGGACTCGGTTTGTCGGAAAAGACGTGTCTCTTTTCCTAATTTTGTGTCATACGCAGGTGTATTAATCATAACAACATTGAATAGTAAATTTCGCGACCGCATAAATTATTACTCTGCATGAATACACAATCCTGTCAACTTGTACTCGGCATAGATTAGTGGTTCAATGGATAACATTCTGAGTTAGAATCATAATTTGAGGATACTAGACTCAATTTGCCTTTTTTAGTGACTTTAACTAGTGGATTTGTTTACGAATAACAATGGGTAACACGGCTACTGCTAAGAAAGGTGACCCAGCCGAAAATGGTATGCATTTTATACTCGTATGCAATGTTTCCTTGGTTTTCAATATAAATTGACCTGGATTGTAGGTTTTATATTTTGTGGTGTCTTCAACAGTTCAACTCAACTGTGGTTCAGTATCCTTATCATGTAATGACGCAGATAATGATCATGTTTATTAAGTGTTTTGTATAGAATAGTTTGTGTATTACACATGTATTTAATTTAACTAATTGGCAAAATGTACCAATTAAAATGTCTGATTTCACTTGAATTCCTGTTCAGTGCAGTGCTGAACCATTTACCTATGTAGATTGTATATTCGAGAAAAAGGAATCAAAACATTAGATACCTGACAGTGTGGAGTTGAATTTATTTACGATTTATACAAATAAGTTTATATTATGACCAAGATAACAAACGTGTAATATACAGTCAAACCTGTCCATAAAGACCACCCATCTGTGGGAACATTAAACACCGCTTAAGCCTCAAGATGGTCTTTGTTGACAGGTAGTCTGAGAAAATGACATGACATTAAACTAGTGATCCTTACTTGCAGATCTATAATGGTCTTTTAGAGGTTTGACTTACATTGCTTATGTTAATTTTGTACTGTCAATGATGACTCAATTGATAAATAAAACCAACTGTCCTGAGTCAGTGTAAGATTTGTTTCAAGCGTTTTTAGGTCTATTGCATCCCCCAATCCAAGTATTGATCAGCCAATATGGGTATGTACAGATTCGTGTATAAGTCAATACACCAATCTGGTTAATTCATCGGGGGTTCCACTAACTTATGAATCTGAAGGGTCATTTTGATACTTTTGACTTTAATTTTACTATTTTATAGGCAAAATATCCATGATTCAAGAGAAAATGACCCTTCAAACAAAAATCTTGATGGTCATAATGGGGCTTTGTTTAAATTTCAAGGGTCAAAACCTCTACTCACGAGTCAAATGGAACCCCTGATTCATAAGAAAAATTGTAAATAATCTTGAATGGAGAATAAAAAGCATTTCATTGCATATAAATATTACATTGAAAATTGCATTGTCCCTGTGGTCTGCTTTGGGAAATTTGTATTCTATATTGCATCAATTGTACTACACTTGCTGTGGGTACTAAAATGTTTTTGGATACTCGCATAAATTAAAAGTGAAATTACCAAGTGCCGAAATCGTACCAACCATTGGAATCAAGTGTATTGTAGTTTTGTAGTTTGTGTCAATGTAAGATAATATGTAATTGTTTGAACTATTCAGTGTTCTTACTACCAAACAAAACAGTGTCTTAAAGTTTAAGTTTAACTGACTTTCATTTCTTACTAAAAACATTGGCTAACAATAAATGCTTAACCCATGTGACTGTTGTCAAGTTGGTTATCACTGAATATTATACTTACAGTTGCTTCACTTGTCACCATATAGTCACCATATATACCCACTATACTTTGTAGTACATGTACAATGTTCTTGGGAATCAATATCCTTCCTGACTGAGTCAATGGTGTGGAATTAATGTCTTGCATTGATTGGAACTCTTTGGTGAATGTCAGCTGTCTTGTCTCATTAAGTGCATTGTAATTATGAACACATTTTCCTTAGATGCTGTGTTAGTGTGTATAATACATACATACATTAGTATTTCCATGTTGATTATATAAAACCAGGAAATACCAGATTCCCATGGCATCTGTAGATAATATGTTACTAAAAAATGTCAATCTGCTTTTCCACAGGCTCGAAGTTAAAACCTACAGACAGCAATAATATAAATAACTGTTAGAGTTGTAGGATTTTATCATTGACCATGCCATAATCAAGCACCACCTTGGCTTCATATGATATTTTATTTCACATTTGATTTCATTTACAAAATGTACCTTGTTCAAGGCTTGCTCCAAGGTAACAGAAAGGTCAATCATTCACTGTAAGTTTGTACTGTTATCAGCCCTGTTTAACACTAGGAGATATTTCAAAGAGCTGAACCAGAAGTATTTCTATCATTATATGTCTATTGTTATTGATGTATTGCTTTGTTAATGTTCATTTTGTAATACAATCTCAGTACCACTTGCTGTCAGGGTTTTGAACATTATAACTGTTTACTGGAATGTCCTATGTAAATCTAGTTCATCCTGAATGTTTGCATAGAACTTGTCTTCCAACTGTTTATTTGATCTTATCTCTATTTTCAGTCAAAGAATTTCTGGCCAAGGCAAAAGAAGAGTTCACACAAAAATGGGATCACCCAGGACAAGTAAGTTCTAAGCATTTTGAATATTTAACAAATAAGACAACTGCTGTCGTGAAGTTGGGTTATAATTCCAAATCCTTACCAACATTGGCCTATCCTTACATTGCCTGCTGCAATGTCTTAGGGAAAACCTATTTGTACTGTTAGTCTTAGTTCACCATCGTAGTTCACCTTCGTGTTTTTTTCTGCAGCAGTACCAAATAAGATGCACCATTCTCATTGTTGTTTTTATGTCTGGAATTTTATTTACGGGTAAACACGTCTAGTCAGGGAGTCATTGATAGACATCTATCATTTAATAATAATATGTGTGCAAAGTCTTATTTTCTTATTGTCTTTCAAATAATGTCTAAGTCTAACCTATTGTTTGGTTGTACATACTTATTACACCGCACACATAATGTGATAATCGCATCATCCCATGACTGAGATTGCTCAGACTTGTTTGGTATCGCATCAGACTGATCTAGATTTATCTAAAATACATCAACTTTACCAAAACAAGGCTTTGAAGATAATAGATTTTCAATCTATTTTTTGACGCCTAGCTAAAGCAAGTCCTTATCAATGCATACCTCGGGTAATGTGGTCTGGTTTGTATACATAGTTTTACTGATTATCTGGACTAACTGACACAGGTAGACATAGACTGACACATATCACTGGAGGTAGTGACCTATTAATATAAGAACCTCCGTCATCTGACTAAATACTGAAATATTGTATACATATTTAGCTTGATGCAATACCAAAACAAGTGTGCACCATATTTCATTATAAATGTCTCCTTTAGTTAATGTTTGATACAATGTATCAGTACCACTATCTATGATGTTACCTAACCTTGCTTTCTACGGACTGACTTTTATTACATAAATACTGTGATCTTCCATGGGAGAACAAATGACGGAACAATGTTCTCCAACATGTGTGATAACAAATGCGTGACGTCACCAGCTTTTCTGCGCGAAAATGTCACGTCGTCAGCTCAAATTGTTATTTCTGACGTTGTTTTTACTCGGTTACTGTGGAATGTGATAAAAACAATACGTCACTCGTTGTCTTTGGGACCAACATTTCTTAAACTCGTCACAAAAACAAATTATTAAGCTCGCCAAAGGCTCGCTTAATAACCTGTATTTTCAAGACTTGTTTCAAGAAATATCAATCTCCAAAGGCAACTCATCGCGGATCCTATATAGATTCACTATATATCTTCTGTTCTTGACTGTATTTCTGTATAGATATCATGAACATAATAATAATATAAAAAAATTATGCCCAAATATGTTCCAATCTATAGCTTTTAGTCAAATTTCTAATAATTTTGACCTACTTAAGAGGTGTATTATTTACTATAGCACATAAGTATAACATGGGTATCTAAGGCTGTTAATTCAAGAACAGGGCGTAAAGTTTCACTTTTGATCTTTATGAGGAAAATTGGCTATAAATTGTATTTATATAAAACTTCATGCATTGGTACATGTAAGTGCAGAGTTTGTATACTGATTGACCTCTATTGTATTTTGATTGTGAAGGCAGGAAATATTCGATGCATGTGTCAGTGGCATATTTTGTTGAGGCTTATCAGGTGAAAGAAAAACATGGCAGATAGTATATGCACTTTATCATGTCTTTACAGTCAGAGTGCATCCATTTAAAATACTGCTATATGGAGATTTATGTTCTAGTTCTTTCCTTTCTTCATAACTCTGACATAGTTACAATATTAGTTTTAATTCAGCTCATTAATTACCCTGGTAAAGTGGTAATGTAATTAATTTTTAATTTGTGACATGTAATAGTCGTGGTTTTTTTCAAGAGTAAGGTAAGGGAAGGGGCCTTTTCTTTTAATTTGGGGAAAAATAAATCATAATGTTTGCAAAAGGGACGAGGGGAAGCCACCTGTAAACAGCCCCTGCTATAGAAGGAAACAAAGCCCTGGCAGTGAATGTTGAAGAATATGTTTAAATATATTAATTAGTTTTAACATGGCATATTTTAAAGTACAATCTTATTCAATCATACCATTATCAAACTTACAGTTACAAATCTATGGATCATGATGTAATAACACTTGGTCTATGGGGCCAAAGCCCCATGGTGGGATAGTTCAATGCATGAATGGGGAAATTGAACTATTTCTTATAATACTAAAAAGTCTTGTCACAAAAATACCGTGGTAGCATTAACCCACACGCTTCATGATCTCAGCATAGTTATCAACATATATACATGTAATAAAATTTGCTTTTCTACATGATAGCTTATTGCTCAATTGACAATGCCAACTGGTCAACGAGTCTGTCATCTTGTGACTTAAATATAT
Organism: Spisula solida; assembly: GCA_947247005.1. Taxonomy (NCBI): domain Eukaryota; kingdom Metazoa; phylum Mollusca; class Bivalvia; order Venerida; family Mactridae; genus Spisula; species Spisula solida. Next base: position 23,652,082 of record OX365948.1, read on the forward strand.
CCTTTTCAAAATTTCTCTTCATCAGTACAATTTCCTCATCCTGCTGATAGCATTTATAATTGTTACATATATATGAAAATGTTGTTTCCTCAAGATAACACAATCTTATTATGTTGTGGTCATTGTTGAACGACTTGCTATTTATAGGTACATATCAGTGTAAGATCTTGTATGGTAGTATTTTAGAGGGGATACAATGGTGGTAGTATTTTATAGGGGATACAATAGTTTGAAGTGGTAGCAACTTACTAAACATTACCCTTCTTTCCTGAATTCAATGATATGATTGATACAGAATTAAGTTAGCAACCATACGATGTACATGTTAGTATAACTTATACTTGTACTTGAAAAGTGGTGGTATCTTAATCTTCATATCTATATATATCTCTACAAGTACTTTATGTTTATTATTTATATAACACAGGCTGATTTTATGATCAACTATGATGATAAATCCTCTTTATGATTTGCTGACTCAAAAGTGACACATTCCTTTGCCTGCTGAGTTTTAATAATGTAAGTTAGTGACACAATGTGAGCTATCCACTGATGTTTTCGTTAAAGGTGATACATGTATGACTATTCAAGGGTTGGTATTATTTACTGTCACCCAAGCAGCCATGTGTTATTTATTTTATTATACCAAACGAAACCAAATGAAATATCAACAAATGTAAGCAGCACTTAGATTGCCATTATGATAATTTTACATGTACAATCACAGTCAAGTAAGCTTTTAATGATTTTGATGGTTGAAATTGACAAGATTTACTAAAAATAGCATGTGAAATATACACAATTATATAAATAGCAGCAGGGTGTTTTCCGCACTCAAATAGTACATATTACTACATTGTATTAATAACTCAGTCTCGTTTTTTGCCATGACTGTGTTATTCACTATGGTGAGTTCGGATGGAAACTCTAGGGTAGGGTATGCTATTACAGGAATGATGTTTACTCCCACCAATACAGGTCTCTAAATTTATCAACCAATCAAAAGCTTGGCCCTGGTAATATCTAGCTTTTGTTCTGCTCATTTTGCGTGCTGTACAGAAACCAGGAGTTGGTGTTACTGGAGTTTGACTCTTCCGTGGTGAAGGCACATAAAGTGTAGAAACCAAGTGCGTTCGAATGGAACCCGAGTCTACCTAGATCGAACTCGCGTTCCATCCGAACTTATGTGATCAAACAAAATATCACCCAGCAGGCCTATGGGGAAAATATATTGAGAGGCCATGTTAGGCTAAACTTAAAATATTCCTGGTTTCCCCTTCCCGACCCTAGCAGATAAAAATGGGTAGGTAGGTAGGGTAAATCTTTTTGGGGGAATTGTTTCAGTATGATAGTTATTGGTTAAGACATACAAATAATGCAATTAAGAATTAACTCTAATGTGAAACCAACAGTTTTAAATTTAATGGTAAGAAAGAAGCCAGTAAACAAAAAAATAATATTTCACTTCCAATTTTTAATAAAAAAAAATATTATTTCAATTTGGGCAATAAAATATTTTGGGTAGGGCCTTTTTTAATCGGGTAGGTAGGGAATGGGGAAACAAACACTATTTAATTGTAGGGCTGAGGTATAATGAAAATAGATATTTACAACTGTACTGATCATTTGCATTGTAGTGTTTGATATATTTTTAATGGATTAAATTGTTGTGGCTTTCCCCATGATATATATTTTTCTTTTGTTTTGATGCGTATTGCTGGCATTCATAAATTTATGTATTATAATTCATGAACTATTCTCCCTCGACAAGGGGCCATCAGCTGTACTGAGTGTGTTATGAGTCACATGTCTGAGTTGGCTGAACATGTTGATAAATTATTTTCTCTAGACTGGAGATGACTAGTCTGCATGTGTTCTTCACATTTTTTCATCATCATGTATCTTGCAATAATCATGTTACTGTGTCACAATGTGGTTATTTCTGTGGTGATTAATGTCAGAGCAAATAAAATCTGAATATGTTGCTATGGTTATTTGATTCCATACTCGTTAAAGTTAAATTTATGGTATTTAAAAAAAATAATTGAGTAGCTCTACCAGTAAAAGTTATCACATGTATTCTCCCTCCTGACTGGCTCATTTATTTACTTTATTATTTCCATCATCCTTATTCCATAAATAAATGTCCTGATTGCATGAACTTTGTCAATCCTATTCTTGTTACGAGGGTATTTAATGGCTTTTAGCTGTTATAATTTAATGGACATCTGTTGATGGATTGTTTTTTCTGTTTATAGAATACTGCTGGTCTGGATGACTTTGACAGAATTAAGACTCTTGGAACTGGATCCTTTGGTAGAGTAATGTTGGTGCAAGCAAAAGCTAATAAAGAATACTATGCTATGAAAATCTTAGATAAGCAAAAGGTGAGTACAGTATTCAGATTTCTTATTTTGGTTCAATTTTCCCCAAAAAATCATAATTTTTCCCCCTTTTGTGCTCGCTGGTTTCAAAGCAACTACAGTATAGCTGTTTTAAAAGTCAAAAGAGATTTTCAAACTTGCAAAAGTCATTGCCTCATATGAATAGAGTATTATCAGTTGAAAATAGCAAAATATGAACACTTAACCAAACCAAATTTTTTTTAAAAATTCCCAATTTCGCAAATTATTGCGCTAAAATTTCCCAATTTTAAAGGCACAGGCTGTTTGAGTTTTTTCAAGAAAAATCACTGGGTTTTCAAGCTTGAATTCTTTCAGAATTTTCTCTCTCAACAGCTCATGTTCACAGTGTCTGTTCATGTATATATATTACAACAACAGAGAGCCCAATATACTAGTTTGCCGTACCATGAATATACTGGTCATAGTGTCATCCAACTTGGCTTGACTGGAGGCAGTGAGATGCAGAACTTAATGATCTGGTAATAATAGGTACACTGTTCCTATATAGATGTACAGAATGTAGATGTATATCCAAGATTGTAAGGTTTATATCAGTGGAGATATGCTGCCTTAGGCAATCATTGTTGTTTGATGGATGAATAACCATTGGGTGGTATTGACTTGAAGCCATATATTGTACATGCCCCTTTTGTGTCACTAACCGTCCTTTAATGTTATCATCCACCTGTGGCTGTCAACACACACATATATAGGGTAATGATAGGTATTTGTTTATTTGGCATTTTAATTTATGAAATGACCAGTGAATTCAATTTCAAGTATCCAATCGATTTACAATTACTTTATTAAGTAAAAAAAGTCCATATAACATATTTCTTATTATTAAAATCAAAGTGATTCAGCAAATAATAATGTAATTTGTAAAGTAATAAGCTGCATATTGGGGTAATTGACTAATTAATTTTGTTGAAAACACAATTTTCTGCAGCAGGTCTTGTTGAATGTGCACTCTTATCACTTAATGTTGTTAGAATAGCAAATTGTTACAATCTAAAGATTTTTTATTTTTGTTTGAAGTCAGAAAATGAGAAATCCAGTTAATACTTTGAGAATTTGACGCTAAACTATTATACATTTGTACATCTTACTTTCAGAGCAGAAGCTATAACATGTGGTGCTCAAAATCTTCTATTTGCAGTCAATATTTTTCATTCTCTTCCAACAAACATCAATCATAATTTCATATACCATCCGTCTTCAGAATATAACATGCTCCCTTGGCATGAAGTGGAATCAATTATAATGTGATTTTGTTGATTTTCAGGTGGTAAAGTTAAAACAGGTGGAACACACACTCAATGAGAAGAGAATTTTGCAGGCCATCACATTTCCATTTCTTGTTAGTTTAGAACATAATTTTAAGGTGAGAATTTGTATGTTGTAGTACATAATAGCTGTAGTATTATAAGTACCTTTAACAGCGCTGCAGTTTTTGTTACACATGCATTTTTGTGTGTATTTTAAGCTTGTTAATTTGTATTTCACATTCACCAGCTTATGTGCAAGCAAGTTTAGCTAATGGTTTCAATTTCAAAATAAATCTCTTAAAATAGATAAATGTACATGAATGTGTTCCATATTGTCATAGCTTTGTACGGGAAAGTTAATAAGCCCATGGCATATTAGGTGTTATTCATCTTTATGTAAAGTTATTATTATTATTTTGCATATGATCTTACTTCATTCATGAACACATGCAGCATTTATAATATATGTGTTTATGTTTGACATCAGAAATATTTACACATGTACTATTATCACTGTGAGACAATAATATTGACGCATGGTCTCTATATTATCAGTCATGTGACCTTAAAACATGATAATTATGATTGTATTTAAATGCCGATGTGTACGATGTGAAATGACCATCAGTTTGTCCATGATCATGCTACTATAACGTAGGTAAAATGGGTCTGTGATAATGGGTAATCAATGAAATATTATATATATTAGCTGGTTTGTCAGAGACATACGTTGATCATGACGTTCATCATGTACCTAGCAAATACCCTAGTATTGATCCAATACTTGTTTTCCATATAGAAGAAATTATTCCAAAGTTGTCCCAGCATATTATCACTGATATTTCTCTAACCCATTGTTCATTGACTAAAGCCAACATATTCAACTGCCCATATGCCACATTTTTCAGAAATTTGTCATTTTTTGTATTGAGCAATAAATCAAGTGGTTACAGATAAAAGTCTTTGACTGACATCATTGCAAGGATTCATTCAGGCATTCAGCATAAAATATTAAGTTTGATTGCTTTATGATTATACTGAAATTGTAAATATAGATGAAAAACAATAATTTATGAAGTATTTTAAGAAAGGCCTGTTTATCACTTTTGTTTGTTATTATATTAGAAATAGCCCACCTCTATACAGTGTATCAATTGATTACACAAGTTGCAAGACATGAATTTTTAATCAAAGTAAATGTCTTATACTGAAATCTAATGACTGGTGCCTGTACCAGCTGCATATTTGAAAACACCTGACGTTCACTGTTTTAGACATACTATAGGTTGTATTTTGTATACCATTGTCAAATTTCACACTAAATAAATTGGCAATGTGTTGTCTTTGTTCATTAGTCCCCTACCGGTTTTCAACTGTTAGTCCTCTGGATCCTAGCACAAGATATCCAAGCTAGATTTTTAAAATTTGGTATGTCAATAGGGCCCAATCATGAGATTATTCAGGCTCAATTATTTTGTGATTCTGACAAAAATTGTAGTTGCTTTGGTAACAGAGGAAAGGGGTCATTGCTTCAAACTGGTTTGGGGCTTTTGTATTGCTTGCAATTCTTCAGTCACTTAGTTTATCTTGTTTGCTGCACAACTTGTGGTGACTTATATTCTTGTTTTCTATATTTTACAGGATAACTCAAATTTATATATGGTGTTAGAATTTGTCACTGGTGGGGAAATGTTCTCACATCTTAGACGTATAGGCAGATTTAGGTAAGATACATACATGTACCTGTCACTCAAAGTCTTAAAACAATCAAAAACATTTTTAATGGATATGTAAATACATTATTAATTTAAATCATTTTATAAGTCAGGTTTATCGATACTTGTATTAAAAATGTTGTTCTGTCTGTTTAACACATTATTTGAGAACAATCATTAAGGGAGTAACACATTAAAATGAGTATTATATGCAACCATCAAGTTCCCTTATTTGAACTTTTTATAAAAATGTATCAGATTTTTGAATAGCTGACATTTTCCCCTTGAAATCCTTCATCAAATTATATGTTTCTGAACCGACTGATCCACATATGTGATATACAGTATCCTCTAGCACAGTGGTTGAGCAGGTAACGCTTTTGACTACTGATCAAGAGGTCACTGGTTCGAACCTGGCGGTCACTAGTCATTTCTGAAACCTTTTCAGTGTTTTTTATCCAACTAGAGATGATCTGGTTAGTTACCCAGTGATAGTTTTGCATGTACCAGTGATACACACCGGGCACATTTAGAACATAGGAGTCTACTCTGAAAGCACTTGGGTAGCGCACCCAGATTCCTTATCAAACAAACTTTCTGTCACTTCCTTGAAGCCGGAGGCCATTGGTCAATTAGGCGGAGATTAAACCGAATGACCATGCACTTATGACTGGTGCTCAAAATGCTCATTTAAATGTGCTACCATGAACTTTTTAATGCAGCTTTTAATGCAAAAATGATTGTATGATATTGAATTTGGTTGTAACTTGTATGTAGTACAAAATATATGTGAATGTGCATTTATCAGCTTCACCTTCTTGCATGCAGATTTATCAAATATATTTGCAAAGATGTTGGCTTCATTAATGTAAAACTGTTGAAGCTTTTTGACAGAGAACTGCCTCATTTTGCTAAAATAATCCAGTGATTTTTCTTGAACAAAATGAAACAGCCTGTATCCATAAAATTGGGAAATATAAGCCCGACGATTGAAAATTGAGAACTATTAGAAAAGATTGTTTTGGTTATAAATTGTTCATATTTAGATATTTTGGACTGATTATACTCAAGTCATATGTAGCAATGGCTTAAATTGCAAGTTGGAAAATGTATTGTTTTGACTTTAAAACATTCATACCGTAAGTTGCTTTTAATTTAAACCAGCGAGAACAAAAGGGGGAAAATATGCATTTTTTGGGGGAAAATATTGACTTTTTGGGGAAAATGGAGGTTATTTTGCTAGGTGAAAGGGCCTATATTCGGCCCTAAAAATAGCCAAAATAATCACTGAATTCATACATATTCCTTTGTGATGAAAGCTACTATCACAATGTCAAATTTTCATTAGACTTATGTTGATTACCTTTTTGCTAGGATAAATATTTATAATAAAGGAACAAGGTGGAATGAGTTGTTCTACCTGTAAATAAGGAAAGTTTCAAAGTTTGGTTCTTTATTTCATTAAAATACAATTGAATAAAAAATTAAAACTAATGTTTTGTTCTTTCTTATTTTAAGTAATAATTGTTGTTAAATTTGAAACTTAGCAATTCATGAAATTGAAGTAACAAACAAGCCAAGATTTAGCTTATAATATTTTATTGACAACATGATTGGTTCTATGTTTGGAGAAAGTTTGTGTATGTGTATCAGGATTTGTATGTTTCTTAGGAATATAAATCTTGGGGATATATTCCATGGAATGATACAGAACTGACCTGTACACTAGACTATGATCCAATATATCCCTTGCTGAATGTCTTTCTATGTTTGATGTTACATGATTTGTTAGTTTTGTTTATACAGGATACTACTATCTGGATCTTGTCTGCTAACATATGTATTCTGATGCTATTTTTAGCCGATATGTTGTTAGCCAGATTATGTAGGTTTTCCGTCTTCTTTGCCAGAAAGAATTTGCTTACATTAGAATTTATGGAAAGTTCTGTGAAGAATCATTCTCCTGCAAAGATATCACACAGGCGTTGAGCGATTAATTAAGTCATAATTCGAATTTGAGAAAATGTTGTGTAGGCGGTTGAACAATCTGGAGTAGCTGTGACTTTTTCCGCAGGAATTGTTTTGGCAAGGCATGTTTATAAGCAATCTGCTGGGACATAATTTGCAAAATTAATTCTCCAACTTGCAAAATTTCAATGTTGTGATTTTCATTCTTTGCAGGAAGAAATGAATAAAAAAAAGTTGCTTTGGCATGAAGTAATTTGGAATCACTTTATATATACACTCAAGGACTTTAACAATGCAACACCTGATTCAAAGCCCAATATCGCTTTAAGTATTTATGTTATTGCAATATAATTTTACATGCATATAAATTGATCTTTCCTACGTGTAATTCAGTTTGGTTTGTAAACAAATGTTGTCTCGTTATTTTCTAGGAATCTCGCAAGCACACTCACCCTAGGCAAAAGTGTGGGATTTTCAATACGGGCTATGCAAGGCATTATACTCTTAATCATTATGTGCTCATATTTGGAGGTGGTGTAGGCACACTGATTCGACGAATACACTTGTTAATCGTTTTTTATCCTTTTATTTAAGCATCTGCCCATTTTCAGACTGCTTGTTTATTTTTGCACACGCTCTAACCTGCCGCATTTGAACATGTTTAAAAGGATAGGATTTTGAATTTTCCGATTTAAGGGTGCTGGATCGGTTTAATGCGCATGCGTCATTTGTCATAGTACGTTATGTGCCTTATAGATGTAAAAATGTGTAAACATAATCTAAAATAAATCAAATTGAACAGTTTGGATAAGTATTATGCAATAAAATTAGAAAATAATAATCGAAATGACGGTTTCCATTCTGAGAAAAATATAACATTACAAAATAGGTGGGTGGGGTAAAAAATATTGCTAGTTATGCCAAATGACTTTTTTGGGAGTCAGGTTCGTTTGGTAATGTTTGTTTATTGTGTGTTGATGTGTTTTCGCGATATATACATGTTCAATAAATTTTATTTTAGGCGTTTTCATTGATTTTCTCGGCATTTTAGCAATATTTAACCAAAATACAAACAAAAATTGCGAAAAAGGTACCTCCGTGACATCTATTTTTTATTGCATAATTTTGAAGATCTATGTCACTGGACTTATTTAACAAAATATAAAAAAAAGTTTAAGGTGGGAAAAAAAGTTATTAAGATTTTACCTGGGTGCTATTTTGCTGCATTAAATATGAAGTGGGTGGGGTAAAAGAGCAATATATATTAGACCAAAATTAAATATACCCTTTTTGGTATCTTGATCATGTATAACAATGTGTATCCAAACTATATTGAAAAGTATTTTATTATTTAGATCACAGACATCAAATATAAATGTCAAATTTGAACACCACCAACATTTTACCAATTTCCATGGAATTACAAAATAATTCATACACACTTCGATCAGGGGTGATTACCCGAAAAACGAGTTCCGTGACCTATTGTTTTTTCATGGTATTTTGTGTCAGGATAGATTTCTTTACTTCCTGGCAAAATTTGAGCAAATTCTGAAGGTGGGGTCCTAAGCGCTCCAACATCCTTAAGTACATGTAATAAAACTTAAAACGTGATGATTTTGAGAGTCTGTGAAATGTTGAAGTTCTTTTGTTATTGACTTTATTCATGCTTGTTTTAAACAAAATGACAGGTTATTGTTGAATATGAACACACGTAGAAACTATTGTGACCATCCTGTATGTGAAAGGAGGCTCGTTTTAGGAATTCGTAGACAAATGTGATCCCGCATATTAGGATAAATTGCGCCTTAACCGGTATTGAAAATCCCACACTTTAGCCTAGGGAGAGTGCACTTAAAGGATTCCCAGAAAATACTAGACAACATTTTGTTACAAAATAAACTGATTCACACGTAGGAAAGATCAATTAATACACATGTAAAATTATATTGCAATAACATAAATACTTAAAGCGATATTGGGCTTTGAATCAGGTGAGGTGTTTTTGAAGTCCTTGAGTGTATATATTTCTCAGATTTTTAAGCTAGAAACTGTTCACATCATTTTTACCTTCTCAAATGTTGCCACATTATGTCTCTTTAAAAGCATGTTATATCTCCTTGCCTGTTATTGTTTTCCACAACTCTTGCTTACATTTGATGATATCTGTTGATTGGTTTCTGGGTCACTCTTGCCCGTGTTTCGTGTAACTTCTAGGTCACTCTGGCCCAAGTCTGGTCGGAGAGTTTCTCGCGTAACTTCCAGGTCACTCTGGTCCGAGTACATGAGATTCTAGTGAGATTTGATTCAAACTCACTTTAACTGAAATGTACGGGTACTGTACTTAATACCCCCAACAGTTTGAGCATATACCAGTACTTTGTGTTTGCTGTATTTTGTATAGCATCTTGGTTAACCTTGTACTACTGGTTGTACTTCTATCATCCTCATCATGTTGTGTTGTATTCCCTGAATTCATTAAGAGAACTGAAACAGTATAATTGAGTTTGACAGCTAGGTAATGGTAAACTGAACAGTTTGTTATGTAATTTGAGTGTAAAAACATTTACATCAGTAAATGCTTCATTTATGAGTAACTAGTAACTACAGTATGATTTGTGCAGGTTAGGCCTAATGAATAACATACTTGATTCAGGTAACATGCTGAAAAATACTAGGGTCTTTATTACTTCAAATTTATGACAGATAGCATTTTAAGGAGTAATCAGTAGCAGGAACTGAGTTTGTTATTCTGACATTATAAGCATGTAGGGTCAACCTGAAAAATCTTATGGCTACAGGCTGGGTTACCTTAACCAAATATATTTTTATTTCCCCTAAGTACATAACCATATGTACATTCCTATTTTATGGTAGACATTGTATTGTCCCTCTTGTATCATGAAGTTCTAGGTCACAACAGTTCTTGAGGTTAATGGCCGATTGTTCATGCTCTGTAATTTTGTTGATGTTTATCCAAATATTAGGGAAATGTAATACAAGATAAACACAGTTACATTAGGGAGTTCAGCGCTTCCTAGTCAAAAGAACTGAAAACAAATGTATAATTGAATATTTTTACACCTTGATTTAACCACTTAGAAGGTTGAGAACTGTTTATTATAAATGCAAATTTCTGGTGTATTGAGTACTAAAGATAAGGCAGTTGAATGTACTTGCTTAGTTCCTGCCTGCCATTATTCATCAGATTGTGTCTGCATTGTACTTAGGTTGCTATGGTAATTGTATTCTATATCCTGTTTCCTAGTGAGAGCCATGCAAGATTCTATGCAGCTCAGGTAGTGTTGACATTTGAGTATCTACATTACTTGGATGTCACATACCGAGATCTCAAACCTGAGAATATTCTCATAGCTAAAGATGGATATATTTCAGTAAGTCCTACATATCCTGACTGCTCTCACAAAAATGGATCAATTCCTCAGCATTCCTCTCCTCACTCTTCCAATGGTTTTGTCCATATTTGGCAGTGTTTCTCCCTCCATGAATGCATCTGGCCCCGATCTCCCGAAGCATCTCAAGTAGAAATCTCATCTCAAATCGCGATTTTGCTCAAACCAGAGTCAGAATTTACGATAAAATTGATGGTGCCAGCTCTTTAAAATTTACTGTAATAAACTAAGAATAAGTTTTTCTTTTTGTGATGCGAATTTTGAGTCCAGCCTACCGTGGATATTTTCTTAAAGACGCATGGCAATATTTGAGATGAGATTTAACTCAGAGTGAGATGTTTTGAGAGATTGGGGCCTGATGCATGCTGTTTGCTGTGTTCACTTTCACGTCATTTTTTGACATTTGTCGCCTCTGATATGTTTCCATAACAGAATTGTACATTGATACCGTTGTATGCTACCTCAATGTGTCAGTTCCAAAAATATCCTTCATTTGATTGTTAATGATTACAATGAAAAAATGCATAATTTCGTTAATCTATAATTGCGAAATTAAACTCAATCAGAATACTTTAATCTTCGAACAAATTTTGGTACCTTAAGTTCAATATCTCTATCATTTGCGTGATATATAAATGGTTGAGGTTCATAGGTCTCAGCCAGAGAAAAACATTGACTGGTTTTATTATATGTCTGTCACACTCTGGCATGTATTCAGTCATTCCATAAATGGGATCAATATCCAAGATCTGGTTAGGTGAAAGCCTCATTTGCTGAGTATAACAGTATTGGAATGTCATAGTTTTTTACTGCCATAAGAGGTAGCATTCAGGGTCATATTGTACATCAATTATTCTCCAAATCATAACCCGAATATACAATGTAGCATCAATTTCCATGTTTTTTTCAGCATTTTTTTTCAGCCTTGGTTTTCCAATATGTTCACATTAGTCAAATCTTGCCCTTGTATTAGATATGTTAATTTTAGTTCTCAAAGATAAATGCTAACCTGGAGCTAGCACTGTTTTGGACTTGTTTGGCAATTATATAAGTTACAAAATTATCAAAAGCTGCAACAAATTATAAAAACTCAATATGGATCATAAATTACAATATTCTTATATATTCATGAAACATGATTGTTCAGATTGATCAGATTGTTTTTGTGGTAGATTTGACTGTGAATGGGAGATGTGATATTGTAGAAAATGATGAATATACTATTTTCTTTGCTTTTAACAGTGAACCACATTCCCGATTTTATGCTGCACAAATTGTGTTGGCTTTTGAGTATCTCCATTACTTAGATCTCATTTACCGAGATCTCAAGCCAGAGAACCTTCTCATTGACTCCCAGGGGTATCTCAAAGTAAGTAAACCAGACTTCACGCCTGGCCTTTAGTTTAGGTCCAATGTTATGTTTTTGTGAGTTTATAATGCAGCTATGATGATGAAATAATCATTTATCACAATTTCACTTACCGTATCTATCTTATATTTAAGGTGATTTATAATATCTCAGAAATTACAAGTTATAAGTGAAGAGTCTTGTTTTATCTCGGCTCTATATAATATTACCTTAGTTTTATGAGCTGATCAATATTTACTACAAATATCATTTACTGAATTACTTTGATCTAAATGCAGCTCTTGTGCAGTATTCATAAGTGTAAAGCATGTAGAACTTTTCTAGGAACATTTTGTGGATAATTTATGCATACTCCCATTTGTGTGTTCCCAGAAAATTAGCTATGCTTATACATCATTAAATGATAATTGGGATATTTTGTCATCAAAGCTGGTTTGCATTATGCTTGTATGATATTGTATATATTTTCTTCAGCTGTTTTATGTTGTATCATTTTTTGCTCCTGTTGTTGACAGTTCGGACCCTTCCAACAGTTGAATTTTGTATTAATCCTTGGGTTACTGTAGGTGCATAGTGATATAGTTATCCCGTATTTATAGTTGTTACAGTGCTATTATAGTTTGTATCGTATGTATAATATTTATTTTCATTGCTTCTTTTTAACAGCGAGCCACATTCGCGATTTTACGCTGCACAAATTGTGCTCGTGCTGGAGTACTTGCACCATCTTGACATAATGTACAGGGATTTAAAACCTGAAAATCTGCTCCTAGATTCATTGGGGTATCTCAAGGTAAAATGTGGTGTTGCTATAGACATATCTAGTCCACTGTCGCACTATAGCAGTACCCGGCAATATTTATTCAGAGGCGTATGGTGCGCTTTATATGTTTGTCCCGTTTGTTGGCACATTGGACAATAGGGACCACGGCAGTGTTTTATGTTTGCTAATGCTTTCTGTAACCCAGTGTGTACAAGCTTTACCAGGTGGTGGGGACACATCATGTCAGCAAGCAGGCTGGTTATCCCAACTTTCTGCTAATATCTCTTAGTGAATTCTTCACTTTTTGCCATACTGTTCTTTTATCTCTATCTTAGCTTTGTATGTGTGTATGTTTGTGCGACTTGGAATATTAGGTTGTAGATGTGTACGACATTTAAAAGCTAGAATAGACCATATTTCTATATTTCTTCTAGAAATTGTCCTATAGTTCTGACAGAAAATTCTATAAAAAAAATACATACATATAACTTTCTTTAAGATAGTAATTTGTACATGTGTTACTGTCTTTCTTTTGTCTAGCTCTTGTCAGAATTATTAAACAACTAGATGTTGTCATGTTTTGTAGACAAAGGATATGCATGATTTATCTGTTCTATAATAATCTGTTAGATGTTCATGATAGTGCTAGTACAGTAGATTAATTGTACATTGAATTATGAATTGATATTTAATATTCCATTTAATTTCTGTCTGTCATATCTCTGTTGTGTATAAATGATAGATTTAATATCTTAAATTTAAAATTAACTCTACAACTGTAAAGAATTTAATTTGCGGTTTTATTCAGATTTAATCAATAAGATGAAAGCTATTTGTGTATTTGTTTCGTATTTGATGTTTATGTCAATTGAAACGTTTTGGACTTAATAAAGTATGCAGTTATATTTAGTAAATTAATTCAGTGACACAACATGGGTAGAATAGTAATGATGTAATTTGACTTGATTACTTGCTCGTACATAATTTGTTGACATTGTTCCAAGCTAGAAATATATAATATGATAGAAAGAATGAATGGCTTGTACATAATGTGTTTGATGTTGGTGTGTGTGTGTGAAAGCCAGCAATGTGTGAGTGTTATCCACCCTCTCAGTGTGTGTAAGCTTGTATCTACCCTCTCAGTGTGTGTAAGCCTGCATCTACCTTCTCAGTGTGTAAGCATGCATCCACCCTCTCAGTGTGTGTAAAAGCCTGCATCTACCCTCTCAGTGTGTGTATGCCTGTATCTACCCTCTCAGTGTGTGTAAGCCTGCATCTACCCTCTCAGTGTGTGTAAAAGCCTGCATCCACCCTCTCAGTGTGTAAGCCTGCATCTACCCTCTCAGTGTGTGTAAGCCTGCATCTACCCTCTCAGTGTGTGTAAAAGCCTGCATCCACCCTCTTAGTGTGTGTAAGCCTGCATCTACCCTCTCAGTGTGTGTAGGCATGCATCCACCCTCTAAGTGAAGATCCCAATCTACTTGTAAGCCTGCTTTATCCAGCACTGTTCTCGTATGTGTCTCCCATGTTTGCAGATCCCAAGCTGCTTGTATTCCCCCAACCCCTGCATGCAATGTGCTGCATGATCGCAGTGTTGTGCATCAACTCATACAACTATAAATACAAGAAACAGCTTCTGTACTAGAAATACTGCTACTCTTCTAATGTACGTCTTTTCCTGATCATTTAAATATGGTTTTCATTCGGATTTCATTAAGATTTTTAAGATCTAATGCTTTGAACAGGTGAAATGTTATCAGTTACTTGAATGAACAAAAAAAAAACGTTTTCATTTCTAAATTTTTACCTTTATAATAATTCATTTGCAATTGCTTCATGCATATTAAACACTGATACCAGTTGTCTTTAAGCAGAAAAAGTATGTTCGAAAAGATCAAAAGTTGGTATCACCATTTCACCTATGCATTGACTGTTTGAAATATTTTTACTGGATTTTCCATTCAGAATGACATAGATATCATTATAAAAGGCAAAATAAAATGTACCTTCAACATAAATTATGCAACATTAAAATAGCAATACTTTGTATTTAGGTGCTTGAATGGAGATTACAATTAATTTTCAGTTTATTATTCAGTGATGTAGGAAATGCCTAGGCCAAACATTTTAAATGAGCAGGATTTGTTCACATTGAAATATATATAATCCACTTTGTAAATATTGGTAACATTTAAGAACGTACATTTTACATTGTACAACATGTTTAATTTTAAAGATAGTATTTCCATTTGCATATCAATTCAATTTTTAAATGATATTTCAAAACATTTCAAAATTATATATATATATGCAATTTGATTTATCGAAAATTTCTTTGATAAATACAAATAGTCATTGTGTATGTTCTGATTCTTTTACAGCCTTCGTTGTTCAATTTTTTCTGCTCAATAAATAACAAGTTTCTGTAAGGGAATAAAATTCCAGTATGTGGCTTGTCGCTATTGGTATGTCACATCAGTATGTCACTACCAGAATGTCACTTCCGGGATTAAATTGCATTTTTATATTACTGTAAGAGTACTGTGTTAAGCTATAATTGTAAGAAAGTGTTACCATAGTTTCAGGACAAACTCTTGTTCTGTTGACTGGTACCAGTGTTTTACAGCTAAACATATGACTATATCAAACTTATACCAGTCTGTGCTCTTCTTCGGTAGATTTATGGTGAAATTAGTTGTATGTCTCTAGTGAAAAATCAATGAATTCTGCAATGTTTGCTCAGAAATTGTCTTACAAGTTACTGAAACATCTAGTTCCTGTTAACGCCCACACAGGGATTCCACTGTACATATAGTAGCAGCTGTTTCTTGTAATTATAGTCTTTGAATGGCATCTGTTTTATGCTGTTATATTGTGTTTACTTTAACCAAATTTAACTTCATTTTTAGCTCGACTTTTCGAAGAAAAAAGTAGAGCTATTGTTGTGACGGATCGTGTGCGTTTGCGTTGGTTAAGTTTATTGTCAGTGTCATTTTCTCATAGGCTATCAAAGGTATGAACTTGAAATTCAACATAGTTATTCACCATTACAAGGGGAGTTCATACATACAAGGCTGGTAACCCTTTGACCTATATTATGAGTTATCTGCCCTTGTTATTCTTAGAATTTTGACTCGCTGATGAGCCAGGTTACTATCTAGTATGAAAAAGTGGAGCGTCCAGCACTTGTAGGAGGTGCTCTTGTTGTAATGAACTCTTCCACCATGTATGGTTGGCTGTTCTAATTTCTTTTCATGGGTATGATGGGTTTTAAATCTTACTAAAGTCTTATTTTTATTTTGCTGCATTTTTCAATATAACAAAAGAACTTTGTTGTGTTATTTGTTTCTGATGTGTGAGGTATTTGTTGTTGTTGTTGAGCTTGTGTTCCAATGAATGAATAATTGTGCTGTGTATTTTGCTGATGCATGGCTTCGTTATACTACCATGGGGTTTTCATTATCAACTGATTGCCAATAGCAAACATTGTTTATAAAAAACAACCTTTTTATTATCAATAATACTATAGAAAGGGTTCTGGCCCAATTGGTTGTTTTTTCTGCAATCTGTTATCAGTATTAATAATGAAAACCCTGTTACTGTGGAGAGTACATTAATTTTGAGACATTTTCATTTCAAACCACGCTTTATTTGAATAATAACAAGATTAATTCAAGGCAAATATGACTATTTGTTTATATGATTATTTTGAAATTTATGCAAGAAACTTAAACTGTCCCAAAATTAATGAATTCACACAAATTAGTATGCTAGGTTTATTTATAAATGCATCTGATTATTTGTATTAACGGCTAATTAACGAGTCTCAGTAACATTTGTTTGATGTTCTTGCATTTCTGTTCAAACTGTTTGATATCAAACTAAGATTTGTATTTATAACCTTTGTGTCGAGATGTTCATAAATAGATGTACACAAACATTCTTTCAACCACATTCTTATAAGTTCTAACAACATGTTCATGTACAGTAACATACTTTTACATTATTACTGTAAATTATTGAGATGACCATCATGTCTGTCATTAATTAATCATTCTTCTAGCTCAGACATTTTCAGATCAATGATTCATGTCATTACATTCAAGTCCTTGTAATTCATGTAGCAACCCAACATCTCGTCTGGTTCTATCCATATATATGTACATTGTTGTCTGATACACAGAATGAATTACTGAAATATTTACGAGAGATTTGAAATATTCATCAATTTGTTCACCAGTTTTGCATATGGGTATGTGTAGTTTTTTTTCTCTCACAATATTCATGAAAAGTCTTAGATGACTGTCAGTCAGGATATTTGATTAAATGGTCTACTGTTGACTGATTGTCTGGAATATAGTACTTACATTTACACTGAAACGCACATTGATTTAGCTGGACTTGATTAAGTGATGGCTCATGTCTTCTATCTTTAGACAGCTAGATTGAGTAGATAAAACATTATTCCAGAAATTTCTGAAAAGTAATCTAGAAAATTGACTTTGATTTTATTGGTTGGACTCACAGTGTTTAAATGAGTCAACTTCCAGTTATCACAATAAGTCATGCACATCAAATTTTATAGTCTCCCAATTAGTCATACAGTGACAGGAAATCACAAATGCTTTTGCTCACACTAAGTCATACAATTTGAATTGAATAGTATCCCAATAAGTCATACAGTGATTAGGTTTATACGCTATGAGAATGTTAGGCAGAAAAATTAAATGCTACTGGCAAGGGCTTGCGGATAGTAGACCGTTTCATAGCAAAGTGCTATCAAGTGCTACCGAAGCGTTCCGTTGCACAAGAAAGCACTCAGTAGCACCCGCCTAGCAAAGTTTTAAGAAACGGTATGCTATCGGCAAGCACTGCTCGCTCTTAGCATGTCGTTGCATGGACGTAGGAAAGTCTTCAGCTTGATAGCGCCTTTTGGGAGTGGCTTGGTTAGGCAACGGGCTCCAGGTACAGCTATAAGTAAAGGCGACAGTAAACATTTAAATTGTAGTGATTTTAATGGTATACTTAATCAATAGTTCAAGTGGGGTTGTTTGTGCATATGAATTGTTATATTTATCAAGTTCTGGTGGGTAAAAAGGTTACTGAGGTTATGTCTATATCAACATATGCTAAGGTTATGTTGCTTATCTGCATTGATATCATATCTGTAAATGTCATACCTAATAGAAGGAGTTTTATTGACTTTGAACAGAAGCGTTTCTCTTATTGTAACCTTCATTGTTTCATAAGCCTATAAGCGTGCTGGAACTATAGTATTGATCCTTTCTAGTTTCTGATGCTGTTAAAACTAATTGATCCCTCTTTCACTAAATGCTTTCTCAAACGTTTTACAATGTGTGCATACCTTTTATATTAAAAGTAATTATATAACCTAAAGCTTAGTATTTGTATTTAGGAACAATTTTGGTAGAGTTTAAAGACAACTGTTGGTTGTTTTGTTAAAGTCCATACAATATTCATAGGGCTACAAAACTCTCCCACTCTCATCATACTAAGTCACGTAAATACAGGTGAAAAAATATGACATTGCCTGTGTCCTTTCAGTTGACATTGTCATTGTATCTAGGACAAACCTATATATGTTTGTAACAAATTGATAATATCGAACTTGATTTTACTTGGGGCAAAATGAATGCTTTATGGCTTAGGTTGTAAATATATCTGAACGCAACAGTAATAAACTAAATATATTATGACGAATTCCTATATTTTGTGTAATTGAACATAAGAGCTTCTTTTTCTCGTGTACAGAGCATGTTACAGTCTGAATGCTTGTTTGAAAATATATGAAATGTACATTCTTGTATATGTTTGCTTATAATTCCTATATAAGTCCTGGAGAAGACAACCATATGAAGCCATGGTGTATTACTAATACTCTACAAACATTGTACTCCACCATTCTACTTTATTACCTGTCAAGATTACTCTGGAACCACTTGAGATAGCACAAGCTAGCTAGCCATCAGTGTACATCTAGCTTATACTCCATTAGCCCTGAAAGTATGTGAGAAATTCTTGCAGAGAAAATAATGAAGCTAATGTTCCAGCATAGTTCCTATTATACATGTATGCATGATCTGAATGTTCTTACTTGCTGACAGTTATTGTTTGACAATCCCTTCCCTACCATAAACAGTCACACACACATTATTGTTTTAGAAGTATGGAATATATGACATCGGGTGTACATGATGATGGTTTAATGCTGTTTCTCCATATTTGGGTTCTAAATGCAACTTGTTTTCCTGTCATTGACTAAGCCACTGGCCAACTGTCGGCAACAGAAATTTTGAAAGCAATTTTCCTCGCAAGGGATGGTGTATTATATAAAATACAATATTCTGTGGGGGGGCAAACGTAACATTTGAAACAGTTGTTCCGTGTCAAAGCAGAATAGGATAATTATTTTTTAAGTCTTCAAATTAGTTCATTATAAGATTGTGTTTGTGCTTTCATAACTTGCATCAGCTGATCATTAACTTCTGGTACCCTGTCATTTAAAAACACAAATCTAGGTTATATATTGTTGGTTTAAATTATAAGTTCATTAGAAAACCATGGTTTGACTGTAGAATGAAGATCAAAAGAAAAAATCAAAACAAAAATAAGTTTTGTGAGGTCAAGTTAAATAAACATTGTGTGATTGTATAAATCAATTAATCAGGTCAGTCACTTGTTTACATAACATTGTGTATATAAATCATTGCAGTATATCTTATTAATGTATTCTTTTAATAGACAGTACCGGTATGTGTATTAGTATGTAAGTTAGTGAATGAGGTATTGGTTTTCACTGCCTTTTTCTCCAATTGAAATGTTTATAACAATAAAAATACAATGTTATAATATTGCAATGTTTGTGTTCAAGTGACTGACCTGATTAAACGAACAATGACATTGTTTATTAGTTATGAGCGTGAAGAATGAGTTAATTTCTCACACAAGACATGTATGTGTATCATTAGCTGTGTATTTCATTGATGAAATCAATTTGAATAGAAATTTACTGCAAATAATTCATGCTTATTTTACAAATTAACTGTTTAATGGCCATTTTGCTGAAAGGAAAATAAAATTTGATAATTGTGATCTTAGTGTATTCGGTTGTTTTCTTTCTTTAAGATTCCTCAGAGCAGGAAATGTGCGTTTCATCGCCATTTAATGATACCAAAGTTTTTGTTATTTTCATATATTCATGTTTTAGATTACATTCCCTCTTGTCAAACTGTCGTAAAATTTCACCTTATTATTCAACTGTCTTCCTTTAATAATTCTCAAAAACTTGTTGACAGTTGTTGAATAAATGAATATTTTCTGTATATACTGGTATTCAAAATTTATGTAATGTTTACAGTTTTACTTTATTATGGAATAATATATGATTGTGTAAATTATAATATGGTATAATATTAAACCGTTTAATCCTATGACCGAAATATTTAGACAGACAATTACTTAACCTTATTGCAGTTATATTAATTTGCTCAGTCTTAAATTAAACACATTGGTTCAATTACTAGAATTTATATTAAAAATATATAAACGGACCTTAATGTATTAGTATTCAACTATTTGATACATATATTTGATTATTTAGTTAATTTAGGTTTATTTCATTTGTCTTGTAAATATTTTATAAATGCAGGGTTTGCTGTTTGTCTCATGATAGATTATTTCATGCTTATTTTGTAAATATTTAAATTAAACCAAATTATTTCACGTCAAATGATATTTTTCAGTTTTAAAACTCAGTCTGTTATCTTTTTGCTTGAAAATCTCGTGCACATTCTATGATGATGTTGCATTGTAATGCATGTTTACATTCTGTCTGATGCGTAGTTTGTTAATCATTATTTTATACTTTTGTCTATTATCTTATAGGTCACAGATTTTGGTTTTGCAAAGCGGGTTAAGGGCCGCACCTGGACACTTTGTGGAACCCCTGAGTACCTGGCACCTGAGATTATCCTAAGCAAGGTAGGTTATCTGTAGGAATCCTGAGTTTGTCCTAATGGATGCACCAGTATGAAATGCCAGTCCACTTGGTGTAACACAGTATTGTAACACAATGTGTTGCCGGATTTTGTAGATATGCACCGGATTTATGCCTGCTTGACCGTGACAGACATCATAGCATATAAGTTAATTGGTTGAAATCACCATTTTTCGACCTATTAAGACTAGATATATCATACAGCCTTGGCGTGATGGGAACAACAAATACAATCAACCTGCTGTGTAGTATCCCTCATTTTGAAAAAGTATTAAATCATGTCCTCTTGGAATGCATGTTTGGTTTGTATGATGTGTAAAATGATTAATGAGAAGTCATCATTTATTAACCATGTCCATAGTATATGAACATGTGTGTGCTTCTTTATGGACAAATGTTTCTTGTTAGGAGAATATGTTAATAAACTTAATATATTATTCTATCACATTTAAACTTATATTAATGTTAGTGGTGACATTGTTAATGAACAAACAACCAGGGCTTGACAATAAGGCCAGAATTTTTTTAATTTTTGTTACTCAGATTTTGGTGAGTGGATTGTCCACAGGAGGGGAAAAAATAAAAACTCCCAAAATATAGCTACCATGCTGTTGCGGTAGTGGACTAGTCAATGACGGCTCCATTCAAAGAAATCAACACCAGTGTTTAGTGTTCAAGAAAACTGCCAATTTATCTTAAGACTAGTATACTGCACTGAAGCAGTTATAATACCAGCTTATCATAAACAAAATAATGAAATAATAAAACAAGGTGGGTATACATTACCATCAAAACATTATAATTGTGCAATTTAGTTTTTTCAAGTTTTGAAAAAAAAATCTTTGGAAAATGACTAAAATTGGGCAGGAGGGTCTGAGTAACGAAAAATCAAAGAATTCTGGCCTAACTTGTTTCCATGGTGGTCTGAATGAGCTGCAGCCTGTATGACCTGCTTGCTACTGCTCTTTATAACTTGCTGGTCAGACAGAATTTCATGTTGCCCTTTGGCCTATTAAACACTTTAAACATAAAGATAACCTTATAACTAGTTGTCAGCTTTATTCCTATTTTGAACAAACAACGTGGTCTGCTTTGTTGTATGAAATTGATATGTATCTGATAACTTGACAGTGTTCCTTTTATTTATCTACAGAACTTCCTTTTAAAACTACAGTCTTCTGGAATTCAGGGCTTTTTCTGTTGATTTTGGGAAGGGGCCTTAACCTCTAAATTTTGGGGAAAATTATCTGTGTATTTCCTGTTTTGGGAAAAAAGTAACTTAGTATTTTTGGGATAACTGCATGATTTTAAAGAAATTTTCAATTGGGTAGGGGCGTTTTATAGGCCTCTGTTTTATAAGGAGAAAAACCCCTGAAAGTTGTCTTTGTTCAGTTGGACCTTATACATTTCATATGTTTGAAGTCCTCCATAAAACCACTAGTTATGAACCGAACCAATGACAATTAAGTGTTGTGCCCTGACTACTATTAAAGAAGAAATTGTTTGATAGCACCAAGAAAGACATGATTGAATCGGACCTTTACTGGTTGATGTTATCGATTTGTGCTTTAGTTGATGATCCCTTAGGCTTAGAGTGTACATATATCACTGTCCTGCCTTTTGGGGATGGTATATCCGTTAATATATTCATTCTGTTAATTGTGTACATTCTTCTTGAGTAAATTTAATGAAAAAAACTACTTACTAAATCTGGCGTTCCTTAACAATGTCTTGAATGATGTGAACATGCACCGTATTTACCTAATAATGTATGTTCATTGATATCAAGTGCTTGTTAATCCAGTTTATTATTTGGTTTGACATGTTTAAGAGTGCAAGTGGCATGTGTATCAGTTGTGTACAGTGTAATCATGACATACCCATTTATAGCTGTCAAGATATATAATAGGTGAACATGTGATTGTATTGGCAGTATTTTATCACCAGGTGTCAGAGAACTCGTGTACTTTTCTTGGGTTCGCTCGTTTTTCATGACTGGTTGAAATTCGAAACTTCTGTAGAATTCCTTTTGTTGTTATTGTTGTTCGCATTCAACTGAGATAGTCATAAGTGCATGGTCATTTAGGTGACCTCTAGCTACAAGAGGAGAATTGCTTATAAATGTATAGTCTATACTAAGATTAAGGTATGGAAACAAGAATTCAGCTCCATTGGTTTATCCAGCTTCTGTACGACCTGTTCTAAAGAAACTGAATTGTTGATTATTTATTTAAATTTTCCATGTTTGCATATTTCACTGAAACGTCAATTAGTGTGATCATAAAAACTCCTATCTAACAGCTGTTGTCCTTGTCTACAGTTGTTGTGTGATGATTGCTCTTCACAAGTGTCCTGAAATGTATGGATTTTTAAAATACTGGAGAAATGTTTGTGTTAGATGGCATGTCTGGAGGTGGTTCTTGTGACTGATCATTACTTTCAATGTTTTGTCAGGAAAACAGCTCTCTGCAGTAAATTAAGACAAGTGACTGTATTACCTTCAAGTCTCCTACAACAAGGAGCCCTGGGGTTTGAGATACATCAAAAGTTGATAGATTTGTATATTGGTAGCGTGTACTGTTCCTACTGTCTTGTAATGGGTAAATGTTCCTGATATCTCCAAGGGGAACTAACTCAACAAACACTCTTACTCAGTCAACAAACACATTTAAGTAAAATAAATGAGAAGTTTGTTTATGAATATCGGGATTGGCTGATATGGTACAGCCCAATGTGTATGTACTTCTTACTAGGCTGTTAAGATTTATTTGATTAGAAAGGGTGTATCCATGATTTTTTCTTAGCTTTCAAGATTTTAACCCCTGATAGTGCAAATGAAAGCAATTTGAGATAAACAAGTTATAAATGGAATGTTGGAAGTATAAACTCTGGCTCATTCTACTGTTTCTTGATGCAGTGTGTCTAATATTGATCGGTTATTCTCCCATTCTACTATTTCTGTTTGACTGATTATATTGCTGAGGCTATTTTCTCTGATTTCTCTGTTTTATTCTCTGTACATCACTAGACAAAAAAAGATAATTATGCGGATTTCCAATAAACTATGTATAAATAGCAATAACATTGATACCAGGGACTTGGTTAGTTAGATAGGTCTGTTTTATGTAATTGCAGATATGGTGTCATTGTAATACCGTATGTTAGCCTGGTTGGTATAAATAAGGTCAAATAAATGACTTGGTATACTGGAGAAAATATTTTGTTAATATTTCAGAAGCTAAGGTTTTACATCTATGCATAGAATTCATTGTGTCATTCTTCTAATACCAAAGACGGAAAAATCATTATTGTCTAGGTCCTAGGAAAATATTCAAGTACTTGAGTGAAAGGTATTTGTTATGAGATGGAATTCTGCGAAACCACTTTGTGATTGTATGTGTATTCACTTGTAGTGAAACAAGTGATTGTTGTGACTGTAAAACACCACCCACACACCCTGCCATATATATGTTATAACTATGCCCATATATTTGCTGCGGAGGTTGTTATATGCTTTGCACATGTTTTTCTGTCCGTTAGTGTGTATGCCAGTCTGTAGACCAAACAGTTTTCATTAAATAATAAGTCCCCTACCGGTTTTCAACTGGAGTGGACTTTAGGTTTGTCCTCCGTCTGCCTGTCCGCACACACAAACGTATACTTAGGTGGCTACTTTTTATGGACAAACCAGTTTAAAATAGTTAAAACCAAAGTAGAATTTTCTTTTACGTGGCTAAAATTTTCTTTAATGTTTCTAAAATTAGACACATAACTACCATCTTGTTAGAACGTCCGTCTGTCTGTCATTCTGTCAAAATATCTGGATCCTGATATAACTCAAACAATTTCCAAGCTAGGTTTATGAAACTTGGTATGTGGATAGGGGCAATGTTTTCAGATTTGCTGCACTAGAAAGAATGAACTTTCCTGCAGAAAACAAATTTTTGACACTGAGTGTTGCTGTAGGGATGTGTGCTAAATGCACCCAAAACAGACTTGCGACTCGTTTTCAGGATTGGGCATTATGTCTTCGTAGGACCCTTGCTTACCTTTAACTTGACTGAAAAGACCAAATGGTTTTCAAACAATAAAGATTGGGCCTAGAATCTTCAAACTTCTTAGATAGGTTGGTCATCATCAGGAGATGCCATAAATTGGTTTTAAATAGGTCAAAAGTCACGTTTGACACATATCATGATTTTTAACATTATGACTGAGTGGCTGCCATTGAGGCATACATGTTTTACAAACATCTCTTGTTTTTGGATCCTTCTTTATGATAAGGCAGAAGTCTTTTAAGTCTTAGAATTGTTTATATTTCTGGATGGTATTTTAGTCTTTTAGAATTATTTATATTTTCGTATGGTTAATAATATTACTCGGCAGATATTTCAAGATTGATTTTTATAATGTATGCAATTGATAAGTTAATACAAGTATTTTTATCCTTCTGTTTTAAATCAGATTGCTATCTAGAAATTTTTTAGAGGCAAATCATACTACCAATATGACCAGTGAAATTTGAGTACTCAAATATCCAATCATGACCAATGGATCAAGTAGCTCTAACAATATCGTAAATTTAAAGAGGGATGATATTGATTATTGGCATAAAACTTCCTCTTTGTAATTCATGATTGGTTGCTAACATTTTATATTTTTAAGAAGCCTGCTACTTCCTATTTCTTGTCATAGTTTTCAGACTCTGTAATTAAACTGATGGAAATTTTATTGGGTTTTATAAAGAATTAATATGACCTTACTAGCATTTTGTCTGCTTTGTTTTGTGCTGTAAGGCAATTTGATAACACTGACCTGTACAGACACAACTTAAAGTATATTTTCTCCAATATCAAGAATTTGGTTGTTTTAAATAAAACACCTTTTGTTACTGTTTGCCTGTGACTTTCTCACAAACCAGCTGTTTGTTTGTGCAGACTTTCATGAACAAAATGATACTAGTTAGTCATAGACTGGTCAGACTGGTTGTTTCTGACAAATTTATTCCATTACTAATAACAGTGGTTATTTCACTTTATGGTCATTCTTAGTGAGACTCTATATTTATTTCATGAACTCTGTTGTCCAGATACCAGTAATCATGCACACCTGATATTTGAGTGGTTTGTGTTATATATATATAATTATCCATTGAACTCTGAGTAAACTTGATAGCTCCTGGTTTCTGTCTAGTTTTTCTGAGTACTATAAAACCAGCTTCCTACAAGCTGATGTTTCCTATAGTTTTGAGTATTGAGTTTTTGATCTAGATGTTCAACCAGCGCTAATGTAGATTGTTGTTAAATCAATAAGTGCTAACTTCCTACATGTTTATAACTGTCTAATGTACTTGGCTTAGTTCCATAAGCTCTGGTTAAAGCAGTTATCAGCCAGATTCATTTGTTATGATGTACAGATTTTCTAGTAGCTACATACTCTGTACTGGAGCTTTCTTCAGGCAATCTTTCATTCCTGCAGCAATTACCTCTCCCTAGGGTTTTAACTAATTTCCTGGAAATATGTACAGTATTAGTAAAATAGCAATAATTAAGATTTTTTATAATTGCTAATTTAGTTTTAACAAATTCATTTGTTGTTGGGTATGTGCAGATATAAACATTTTGGAGTTTTAGCTTGACTATTCTAAGTATATAGGTCTAACCATCTTGATGAGGCAGCAGCTATAGTAATGAAGTAATTTTGTATCATTAATAATTCACTCATCTTAGCACGTAATGTAGTAATACAATACTCGGGTAATACAAAGCTCAGGCAACAGACATTTATTGCAACAGTAGATGAATGAGCTGAGCTGTTAACTTTGTCTTACTTAGAGGTCCAGTTAAGAGGCCAAGTTCAAGGATTAAAATTGTCCTCTTTTCTGTTGTTTTTGCAATGTGTGTATTTAAGGGTTTTATGTGTAGAATTCCTGTTTGATTTGTTGCACAATGGAGCTATGTTCACAAGTGAACATTGTCCTCTTTTCGGTTGATATTTGTTACTTCCATTTTTATGCCCCATTCTTTAATAAGGGTTTCTTTGCTTTGTGGTATGTCAGTTTTTCGCTCAATAATTTGAGAATGCTTACACCTAGGATCCTGACATGTTGCATGGAGGTTGCTGCTTGCATCAGTAGATGACTGCTATGACTACCACGAACCTTTAACATAAATGACTATTTGGATGCCATGGGGGCATACATGTTTTACAAACATCTCTTGTTATTAGTCCGTCCGTCAAACAATCTGGATCCTGACATAACTCAAAACAATTTCCGAGCTTGGCTTATGAAACTTGATATGTGGATAGGGGGCAATAAGGGGATTATGCACGTCTAAAAATATTTTGATTCTGACACAAATTGTGGTTGCTATGGCAACAGAAACATTGAAAATGGCCTCAAACCGGTAGGGGACTTCTGTATCGCTTGCAATTCTTAATTACTTGTTATAATAGATGTCTCATTATTCTCTGACTTGTCTTTATGGTAATTGTAGGGATTGGAGGTTTACTTTTTAAAATTCTTTTATCTATTCCCTATTATTATTGTATTTCTGTAAGTTGAGAGCTCTGTGTTCGTTTTGGTACCATGGTCTATAACAAGATTGATGACTTCTCCATTAATTTCATAAGATTCTTTAATTCCTCTTGGGACCCACAAAGTTGTCAGTCCTTATGTCATTCAGATGCAGCTGCAAAGCATAAATTGTCAATTGACAGACAAAATGAACTATCAGCATATTGAATAAAAAGGCTGATAGCTTGTTTTGACTAACTGTCAATGGACGAAATATAATACGATATTAGAAAAAGTTCTGCAGATAATGCATTGTACATGTATGACCATGTATATACATTATTGTATATACAAGTATGTTGCTTTGAACTATGATTTATTATTTCCATTCTGCTTACAGGGCTACAACAAGGCTGTAGATTGGTGGGCACTTGGTGTGCTGGTGTATGAAATGGCTGCTGGATATCCTCCGTTCTTTGCTGACCAACCCATACAGATATACGAGAAAATTGTGTCAGGAAAAGTAAGTTGTGTTTGATGTGTTTATCAACCGATATTGTTCATATTGTAATGTATTATTTATCACTGTCAACAGGTATACACATTACACAGTCAGTCATCACTCTACAGCTATGTTTGACCTAGTATGATCAATAAAGTTGCTGCATCTGTGACAGTTCTATTTAAACAGACAAAAGAAAGTAAACTATTGGACAGGGAAGGCAACACTCAACTGAAACAGCCGAGCACAGAAAACATAAAAACAACATAGACCACAATAACACAGCAAAATGCCCAACACACAACCAAACAAGAAAATGAACTCAATTAAGACCTAGTTTCAGCTATAAAAAATCTGAATAACCTAGTTTCAGCTTTAAAAAAGCTGAATGCCCTAGTTTCAGCAATAAAAAAGTTTCAGCTATAAAAAGCTGAATGACCTTGGTCAGCTGTAAAAAAGGCTGAACTACATAGTTTTAGCTAAAGCTATGTGTTATTTCTTTAGTCTGTTACATCAGAAAATGAACTTGTGAAAGGCTAATATTGTTTAACATGCTAGTTATTTGCATACATGATACTCCTGTACCTTATAGATTAGATTCTTCTATATGATAATGCAGTATATCAAGAAACTTTTTTGTATAATTTACAGGTTCGCTTCCCCTCCCACTTTAGTTCAGACCTGAAGGATTTATTAAGAAGTTTGTTGCAAGTTGATCTCACCAAACGGTTTGGAAACTTGAAGAATGGCGTCAATGACATAAAAAATCACAAGTGGTTCTCTACTACGGACTGGATTTCTATTTATCAGAAAAAAGTGAGAAGATTCAGCATATTTCACGGATCTAAGTTTTAAAACAATCATTTATGTTGTATACAAAGAGTTCATTTCTCTCATCAAATTGTTTTATGTCCCTGAAATAGAAAACCTTGAACCTTGTATAAGACTTATGTTTTATTACCGCTCTTGATGCTGGTTTTGTGGCGTTTGTCTTCTTGTTAATTGCTATTTTCTTACCTTTATTGGAAACTTTTGTCCAATTTATCATGCTGACAATGTGGAGTTTAGAATTAATTACTTAATATAGCATCCTGTGACCTTGTACACATTCTGTTAGTTTTGTCTTTATTATAAGACTGGCGGATAAGTAAGATGTTTTAATTAGACAACCTCATGGTAGAACTTCAAGGTACTGTTTTATCAAAGCACTTACAGAAATATTAAACTTATCCTCAAATTTAATTTCTTTATATTGCCTTTACAACTTCGAATCGAAGTTGGTGGGAATTCAGTACTGTGATTCATTAAGGTAAATAATTATGAAGAGTTGATTTTGAACATAATTTTACGTTATCGGTAAGCGCTCTGAAAAAGCATTACCCAAGTACATGAGCTTGGGTTTGTTTAATGGCTGCATGATACTGAAGATCAAATAAAAATGTAACCAGTATTGCTCTGGCGCGACATATAAATCCAATTTTATTCAACCTTAGTAATTTATTCGGAGTCATTTGTCTTTACTCTGTCTACTTTTGTTTACTTTAAGGTGGAAGCCCCATTTATACCCAAGTGCAAAGGTCCAGGAGACACAAGTAACTTTGACGATTACGAAGAAGAGCCTCTAAGAATCTCCTCTACTGAGAAATGTGCAAAGGAATTTTTGGAGTTTTAGACATATTTTACTGTTGGACTACGTTTATCTACTTTGTACAAGTGACATTGTTCAAAGAGGCTGCTTCTGTGAATGTTTTCCAACTGTTAATACGACATTTCGCTGATAGCAATGTTGCGTAATATGGCTGTTTTGTGACCAATTACGTGAGGTCTCCTGGCAATAACAAGCAGCTTCTACAATAAGGCCAGTCAAACTGAACCAGGAGTTGGTTTGTGTGGTGTAACGATAATGAAAAGTGAAAGAAATAAAAGTTTAATGCATATATTGCATGTATTTGAGGATTGAGTGTTTTGTAGTCGGTCCTCGTGCAATAAAGAGTTGGTCTCTGAATGTACTGCTGGGTTGCATTATTTCTTGTAGTCTCTTGTCAATACTTGCTTTAGGCCAAAACGATTACAAGTAGGCTCGTTTTATCTTCATATTCTATTGTGCTACAGTTTCTTATCATTGGAATGTATCGAACAATCTATAATTGGACAGGCAAGATTACAGGTTCACAACTATTTAGAGAAGGTCTCTAGGACATTGCCAAACATTATGTAGCTATTATCTTCTGATGCTGATTATTTAGGCAGAAAAGGAGTGAAGTGGTTGGACCTGTACAGTGTTTCATACGAAATAGTTCCTAACTTATGTAAATAGTTATCTTGGAATAACAATATAGATTGTTAATAGTAATATTATTTGGCTTGAAAATGTGTGCAATTTTGGACGTGATACTCTGATGCCAAGACAAAAAACATTTTCTTAGCTACCTCAACAATTGGATTGCTTTGGTAGTATGCCAGCTTACTATATGCTCAGAATCTAAATTCACAAAACAACACAAGTTTATTTGCAAAAAAAACTCACAAATTTGGTCAAATAAATTGTAATATTTGTAAGTTCATCATTTATTGCTTGGGTCAATATACCTATCTTAATCTTTTATGCACCGAGTAGATTTGGCATTTTCTAATTGTCTGAATATATTTTTAATCAGTTACAATATCTAACAAACATTGTCATTTCTTGTTTTATAATTTTGCTGTACCATTTTGCCTATGCCTACAACTTGATGTAGTCGTATGTGAAGATTTTGTAAATGTGATTTGTTATTGAGAGCACACAAAGCAAGACTGCAGTGAAAACTACAGCATTGAGTGGGTTATGGCACATGTTACTTCCAAATTTAACTATTGTACATTGTGTAAAATATAAGTGTATATTTGTATGTGTGCGTTTTAATAAGTTGGATTTTTTCAAATTTTGTCCATAATTGATTTTGATGGTTAATGATTCTGTAAAAAATGTGTATAAATTATTACATTTCAATACTTTTGACTTGGTGCAGTGTGTTTGTTTGCAATCATGCCAACAAGACATTGTTTGAAGATGGAAGTATTTGTGATGGCATGTACTCTTATATTTCATTTAATATCATAGTCCAGTTAATCTCGTAGATGTATTTCGGAGTTTTTTCTTTTTTGTGTAAGGATTTGTATTGTATTAGTGATGTAGAAAATACTGTCTGTATATCTGGTGTGTTTGTTCCTGGTAGTGTCAAGTTAGAGCATAATACTTTTATTGACAAATTGAAAGTTGAATAAGAGTAACTAGTACATGTCTGAATTTTTAATTAGATAATAATAGCATGAATCAATAAACATTGTGATTGGCCTGGATAAATGGAGTTTAAATTTCAATGTGTTCCAGTAATAAATATTTGCCTTAATAGTATGAGACTACCAACCCATGACTGTGTTTGAATGAGTATTACAAATTTAAACCTTCATCGTTGTAATCATCATACACACATCGCTTATGGGGGGAAAAGTGGATATGTTAACTTGAGATCATAAATGGAATTTTGATTAAATGTTCTATATCACTCGCAGACTTACAGATCACTGTATTATATCTCCACTGTGCGCGCATTGTCCAACGTTCTGACATATGACTCTAATGATCAACATTTTACTGGTGGATAATGCATGTAACAGTTTACTGATATGCTCTTTGTCTTTATTTTGATTTTAATGTGTATTTTGTTTTTCAAAAATTTGATTGTTAATGATTCAATTGTTGAAAGTGCTTTGCATTATTATTATACTTTTGTTTGGATATATATAGATATATATATATACTGTAGGTTATCATTTATAAACTGTTAAGAAGTCTATGTCACTCATTTGTATTCATGATCTAGTTGTACATGTATTATTTATTGTTGGACTTGATTAGTGACTTACATATTGAAAGAAAATTTGGTTGAGAAATTTGGTTTTTACATAAATGATTAAGCCTTCTACGAGCGTTATTACAGTAGGCTGTGGGTTCATCTATTTGCTATGTGGGCTAAAATCTATTGTCTAACTGGCTATCATTCATGTCTCTTGAGGTTACAGCTTTCCTATGAAATTTAAACATAAACTCATAACTTGTTTACCTTGCCATTACAATGTTAAAAACTAGACATAATTCATTTCTATTTATTATGCATATATCCACCAAAGTAGTTGCAAATTCCATTGTTAAACATAAGATTGCATTGGTTATACAATGCACCATTTCTAGATTAGCGTTATTTATGTAACTATGAAATATGACGCATGGTACAAATTACAGACCTACTTTGTGTATCTACGTCATGATCAAGTTTTTAGACCTGCTACCACCAAAGCCTCATTAGTCACGTCTGATTATACAACTTACGATGGATATATACTATGCTGTTATTACTTTGCTAGATCATTATCGTCTCTTATCATGTTCTAAGTTCTATCTGTGTAAGTATCGGATTAAATGTTCATTAAGCTATATTTTCAATCAAATTTTCAAGATCATGCTGAGAATGTAATAAAGTTTTCCATGATCAAAGTTCATGTTTGTTGTCTTTTAGTAGTTTATTATGTCTCTCACATGCAGTCGGGAAAGGAAACATATTGATTGTGTGCTGGACATCTGTCTGTTTGGATGTCACAAAGTTTGTTCACGCTTTTGTGCTACTTTAGCACGGGTTGGATTTCAATGGATTCTCAACTGATTTTTAGCTCAACTATTCGTAGAATAAGGGGAGCTATTGCAGTTTAGGTACAAGTTTTTTAACCTCATATCTTCAAAGTGCATTTATAAATTGTTTTGATACTTTGCATATTTGTTCACCATCATGACCCCAACCCATACACAGGGGTAGGTAACTCTATCAAGCATTTTTGTGAAATTATGCCCCCTTTTTCAACTTAGTGCAAATGTTAAAGTTTAGGTACAGGTTTTTTTAACTTCTAATATCTTCAAAGTGCATTGATATATTGCTTTGATACATGTACTTTGCATACTTTTTTCACCATGGCCCCAACCCATACAGAGGAGAAGATAACTATCAAGCATTTTGTTGAAATTATGCCCCCTTTTGGACTTATTTGGACTTGCTTATTTGTTCACTTTCATGACCCAGAGGACCTTTACATCAGTAGGTAACTGTGCTGCATTTTGTCACAATTATATCCCTTTTTAGCTCACCTGTCACATAGTGACAAGGTGAGCTATAGTGATCACTCTTCGTCCATCGTCAGTCCATGCGTCAACAATTCATTCAAACGACTTCTCCTCCTAAACCACTTGGCCACCTTCAACCAAACTTCACAGGAATGTTCCTTGAATGGTCCTTTCTAAAAATAGCTAAAAGAATTGTAATCTGTAAATAACTCAGGTTGCCATGGCAACCGATAGGAAAATCTTTTAAAAAAATCATTAAAAATCAACCGCTGGCCAGATTTCATAATAATTTTACAGAAATAGTTGTTGGGTGACCTTCCTACAAAATTGACAATTCTGTCATGATTTTTAAAAAACATGGCCGCCAGTGGGTGGGGCGCTGGTTTTCCCTATATATCTACAGTAAAATCTTTTAAAATCTTCTTCTCTAAAAAGTACTTGTTGGATTTCATGTTAAATGGGTAACAATGTTCCTTGGGTTATCCTTTCTAAAAATAGCTTAAAGAATTATAATCCATGCAGAACTCTGGTTGCCATGACAACTGATTGGAAAAACTTTTCAAAGAAACACACAAAAATTGTGGTTCTACTTGATCAATGTGTACAGGTGAGTAACTTAGAAGCCCCAACCTCTTCACAGCAGAGAGCAATGCTGCTGATATGAAGCATCTTGTTTTGGATTTGTAATGATTATACTATCCTAGGATGGCGCTACGAATAGTGGAGCGCGCTGTTTGTGGACAGCTCTTGTTCCTGATTTTTGCCAGAGGTTTGGCCTTTTGTTGGAGACAGACATGGTATATGTGTCAAAAACTCTTTCTAGTTAAGTCTATATCTGTACAAACTGTACAAAGTACAAAGCTGACAGAGCTGACTAAGTTTGCCTTCACTTCTAGATTTACAATATGTAAGCATACTCTATATTGGAAAACATTAACTGTCTAGTTCAACGACCATAGCGTGATATTTGTATACATTTGTTGGTATATTGAAAAAACTTTGTCCGCATATATAAGAAAAATGGGATATACATTTATTAAAAAACTAAATGCTGGCGAACTATGTTGAGATGTCAAAGCCCTCTTTGTTTATTTTCTGTTCATTTTACTTCCCAAGGATACTGGACCAGACTTGACTGATCATCAATACAGCTAATAAAATTTAACCCAACCTGACCTTGATGCTTTTTATACCAAGGCTTAATATGCCAACTATACCAGTGCCTGCAAGCAAATTATGCTAATTATGCTGATCAAGAGGATCATTGTTAGTTTTACAAGCTTTTCCTAGACAGCAATTGGTTAGGAACAAAAAGTATTTTCATTCATCAATTATCACATTAAATGCCTATTAGCGTGTTTGAATGAAGGTGAATTAGTTTTTGTCTGTCTCCAGAGGTTAATGTTACACTGATGATCAGATTGAATTTGTTTAACCATGCTACGAGAGAATCCTCAATGGACGAGTATCAGATCCTTGGTAATTGTCTTCACAGAATTTAAATCCACAGAAAGATGTATCTAGTATTATGTGACATTATTGAACAGAAACTCATTAATTATTTTATCTCCACATGTTTTCGTTAATGTACCATAATTTTGGATTTCCTAATGCTGGAAAAGCATAGAATATTCGTGAGTACCCATCCAAAGTTACCCCACTATACAGTTATACTTCAATTGTTTGTTGCTTTGTTGTATGCGGGAAAAGTGGGGTGTAAACAAACTAAATGTAAACATCATATAGAGGATGTACTGGTATAGTCTAGTTAGGATATTGTGACAGTGACGTTGCAGTTTATGTGTACGCAAAAAATCACAACCATTGTCTAAACAGGTAGAGCGAAGTTTAGTATGTTAGTTCGGCATTGAAATTATAGTTGTTTGTACAGTATAAGCCTTTGTAATTGGTTTTACACCGTTATAGTGGACTCGACCGCTGCGTCACTGGATTTTTATCCTGACTGGACTATATCTGCAGATCTATCATTAACGGATCAGTGGACTTATTGCTAGTATGGTGACAAGCAGAATGTAGCCATTACATCCCCACAAATGGAAGTTAAATACTAGTGCTCTTGGCCTTACACTGTACTAATCATAACTTGATGCATTGTACTAGAATTCATTTTAAACGATGCTACAATTTGAAATTTTCATTGATTTCTATATTTAATTACCGTGTGCCTCAATATCTTGATGCAACATCATACAGACAACTTAAACTGATCGCTTTATCAGAGAATAACCCACTTGTTCCATGGTCAGCTGCTTCATTGTATTCAATACTGTTGGATAGTACTTGACAAGTATTTGTAAGTGATTGTTCGAACAATGTGTAAGTTGTTCCTTCTTCCATGATGCCGGTCAATTCATCACAAGAATTCTTGGCAAGAGTACTACTGTCATGTCATTCATTCCAGTTCCAGGAATTACATTTCTCAATCATCATTATGTGATATAAACAATGCAGCCACTTACATGGATACTTATAGTTCTTGCTTCTGTGCATATTGTGTGACAATCTGGCTAAAATGATGAAAACTGTTACATACCATATTGTATGTACATGTATATAACACAAAACAGACAATAGAATGCATGCTGACAATCATGTAATCAATATAAAGACATTAACATAGTTATTATTCCAGTAAACCGTGAATGGAGTGTGATCATCAGATATCACATACATGTATGGTAACTTACATACATACTTTCACATGTATAGATCAATACATATAGCAGGATATGATGAATGACTCACAGCCTACATTCTATCATGATTATAGGAAAGGCACATAGTTTACGGTGTGAAAATTTAATGAGTTCCTATAAATCCTGAGTTAACGATGGAACATCCCGGAACATCCTGCTGTTATTCAGGTTTCCTGTCTCAAAATACCTTATTGGTTCATTCTCCGTATTGCCCAAATATGGCTTGTCTCCAAATATTTCATTCATTTTCATTGACAGAAAAAAGTCCCAGCGCATAATCAATGATGGGACTTAAATACAGAAGACATTCATTGATAATTATGTGCTAACATTTTGGTTTTGAACTCTTAAGCTCCATGCTGCCGACATTCATTTATGCTATGATTCGTGTTCAGTTCAACCTCTCTAAAGCAACACCCTTTGGGAAACTATGGAGAGGTAAAATTTCACACTTTGAAAAAAACAATACCAGTAATTGGTTGTAACCTTGACACTGCATACAGGTTAATGACTTCAATTTTACCTTTTCTGTTTCAAATAAAAAGTGTCTCGGTCTACTACTTCAATGGTAAACAAGCGCTTGGTCTAGGGCCCACTCACTTCATTATGTATGCATTCTCATTATACTTGTGCATGAATAATTAATTTAACTCGTGACAATAACAAAATGAGAAACAGATTGGATACTGTGTGGGAACCAGCCTTTATTCTCATATCAGAAACTAATTGGTTATGTACACTGGTAATTATAATTCATGCAATTTCTCAGAATTGTATGAAAAGATGAATTTCTAGAATGTTTTATTCTCCACTAATCACCAGATTTTAAGTGCCCAGTTATATTTATTTTACAACTTAAGAGGTTTAATGAATATGTGTACCTAATAATTGTAAACTACCAATAAACTTAATTGTGCAATGAACTCACTCATAGTATAACTACTTGTGTATTTAAAGTTCTGTTGCAACGATACTTAGACAAGACTGCATTCAATTAACACTTGTGCCCTTGTAGAAGCCTTATCCATACAAAATAGCTCAGTCAATCAGGGGCCATAATTTTGTTGAAATGTTGGATAGTGTTACATGGCTTTGACAATGTATAATGGGTTTATGATGGTTAACATTTAAATTAAGTATGCCAAGTTTGAAAGCAATGTCTTGATGGACTTCAAAAATATTTGATTTAACTTGATAAAAAAAGTCAAATTTTCAAATCATCATTAAATCATGCAGCACGAGTTCGAAATTGGAAATCTGTATTTTGCGAAATAATAATTCAAAGCTTTTACCGGTAAGTTCTTCTTACTCAAATATTGAACATACAGAAATAAAAGTTGTTGTTGAGTTGTCTCGAGTTTGTTAGACTGATCCTGGATTAAAGGCCATGGGAATGACTGTCCCCCTTCAAAGAATGAGAATACTTTCGACATCCCAAACCACTTCATTCAAATTCTTCTGACATGCACCAACACAATTTTTGCTTTTTATTCCTTACCCATGTTGCATGTGTTCCAGGCACAGACCTAATCAGTTTTCCAGAAATGAACGACATGAACATGTACTAATACAACTTCCACAAACAGCTTGACAATTTTCCACATAAACTTACAACATTGATCGAACGATGAGAACACAATAACCAATCTACAAGTCTTCATAGAACGATGAGAACACAATAACCAATCTACAAGTCTTCATAGAACGATGAGAACACAATAACCAATCTACAAGTCTTCATTGTTGCCAATAAGTGAGAAAGTATAAGATTTCCCAACACCACACGAGTACAAGATCCAAGAAAGTGCATTCACCATTTACAATTGAATTGTCTCCCAATTTTTACAACTAACCTCCCATTGGTTTATAGTGTTGAAGGAATAGGGAGGTATAGCAGGTCTATAAATCAACAATACACAGGATTAGACTATAGATCTCAGTAGCTAGCCAATCAGCATGGAGAAAAAGTGTTGAATAAATCCCGTATACAACACTTTGCTGTGGTATATATAACAATAGATTGCTATATACTATAGTAGGCCAAGCAAAATAATTGAGCATAGCTATAATAATGTATACATGCATTTAGCACAGAAAATGTGGATGCCAAACATTTTTGATGCCAAGCTTAGTTTAGTCTATATTATAACAATACTATATTTTAACCAAGTAACTAATTGGACTTATTAGAATACATGTATATCAAACCTTTCTACATTTGTTCATTATTACTATCATTATCTGAGACAACAATTTTGATGGATAATTAAGTTAACCAATTAAGGTATTGCCAACATCTCTGCTGAGTGCTGACAACATTATCAGTAGAGGGTGAATGCCGTGGTAGCTTCTATGACTACAGTACGACCTCTCTAGGGGACATATGTAGTGCAACAACCTCTGTATAACAAAACCTTCAAAGTTACTTGAAGTTATTACATGTATATACTTTTGTAAATTCTGTAGGGCAACAACTTCTAAACAATGACCAATATTTGCAGACCACAAAGGGTCTCACTCTACAGAGGTTGTTCTGTACTACATGTATTGTGTCTTCAATAATTACGTGCAGATTACCCCTCTCTTCTAAGACATCATTTTCACGGAGTAGAACTTAAAACCAACTAAACGATTAAAACAAATTGTAGGGGTTCCAATGGTGTCTGGTGATTGAAGTAAATGACTTTCATACTATCACAACCCATAATTTACAAATGAAGACCTCACCTTCAAGACCACCTCAAAATCAAGACCACTACTTTCTGTCCACTGACTTGCACATTATTCAACCTCAAATTCACAGTGAAATTGCACCTATATGAAGACCACCTCTTTAACAAGATGGGTTCAGAATTAACCATTTTTCGTTCCGTTTTCATCTGTTTGCTCTTTAATACACTCGACAAAACTTATAAGTACACACGTCGTTTTTTCGCTATAACTTTTTTCTTTTTTATCATTTTTGCATGAAATTTTGTGTACATGGTATTGACTATCAAAGGACTGGATAAATACATTTTTTTCTTCAAAATTAAATACAGCGGCTCATTGAACCATGAAACGTCAAAAACCGTAAAATGGCCGTGATATTGACGCGTATGTGCAAATTAGTTTTATGTAAGGTAAATTTGAATTTTAGATTTATTGTCAAATTAAAAAAACACAAAATAATTCGATTTTTCAAACAACAACATGGTGTATTTTTACTTTTAAAAATATTTTTTTATTGTTATGGTCAAGGGGAGTTAACCATGTTTCAAATTGCATTTTTTATCAGAAGTCGATATTTCTAAACCTAAATTGGGCTTGTTCCTATCATCGTTTTCTTTATTACTGTGTCCATGATAGAAACATAGACTTGAAACCGTACTGTATCAGCGCAGCGGGGCCATATGTGCATTAGCAACCTGCCAATCGCCCGATGAACACACGGCATTATTGTGTTTTTTTAGATTCTGCTGTTGGCATTATTAATTTATTCTATTTGTGACAATTTAAATCAGATGTTAAAAACATCGATTGTATTGTAATTCTACATATCCAATCTACATATGTTGAAATTTTCAGCACGATCACACACGCATTGACCGAGCTATGGGCAAATAAACAAGTGTGTACTTATAAGTTTTGCCGAGTGTAGAATGATGCAACCATTCAACATTATTAAGATAAGATTTTTACAGTCCCAAGAAGTTGTTTCATTATTGAGGTTTTACTGTAAATAGCTTAATTTTGCCACTTAGATCTATATATGCATCATACAACACTTAACATATTACACCAGCACTTAAATGGTTTATCATACCCTATGTACTGGTCGATTTATAGGCAAAGTGTACCTGATAAACAAAGATTATTTATCTATAGTCTAAGTCAGATAGAACGGCTCGTAGGTGTTGATATGGGATTATAATCCTCGTTTCACTTGGAGTTATAAATCCCATATACAACACCTACTCATGTTCTATCCTATACTTCAGTTGATCAAACAATGTTGTAAAACATGTATGCCCCTTTGCAGCCAAATAGCCATTAATGTTCAAACTTAAAGGTCACAATGACCTTGATGTAATGACCTCAAAATCAGTAGGGGTCATCTACTGTTGCCGACGAACCTCCATGTAGAGTTTGAAGATCCTAGGGCAAAGCGTTCTCGAGTTATTAAACGGAAACCATTTGATCTCTACTGACTCGCCAACAGGCCAACAGACATGTGCAAAGCAATATACCCCGTCAAAAATGGGGGGCATAGAAAGGATTTGAGCATTGTGCATATCAATAAATTCTTTTGAAAACCTCAGACAAACAACCTTCCACAAATAAATGGGCAGAGTAACTTCTACCCTGGTGTCTGGTCAATTTTGTAGTATAATAGTTCAATGTAGAACAGACACTTGTTGCTATGGCAGCTAGGGAACAACACTACAAGTCCAGGAATCTCTCAAAGCAAGAATATTTCATGCTGCTCCACATTACCCAGGTGTAAGAATGGACACCTTAAAGGGTCAAAGGCTACATTACACAGGTGTAAGAATGGAAACCTGAGAGGGTCAAAGGCTACATTACACAGGTGTAAGAATGGAAACCTGAGAGGGTCAAAAGCTACATTACACAGGTGTAAGAATGGAAACCTGAGAGGGTCAAAGGCTACATTACACAGGTGTAAGAATGGCCACCATAGAGGGTCAAATGCTACATTACCCAGGTGTAAGAATGGCCACATTAGAGGGTCAAATGCTACATTACCCAGGTGTAAGAATGGACACCTTAGAGGATCAAAGGCTACATTACCCAGGTGTAAGAATGGCCACCTTAGAGGGTCAAAGGCTACATTACACAGGTGTAGGAATCGACACCTTAGAGGGTCAAAGGCTACATTACCCAGGTGTAAGAATGGCCACCTTAGAGGATTAAAGGCTACATTACCCAGGTGTAAGAATGGACACCTTAGAGGATCAAAGGCTACATTACCCAGGTGTAAGAATGGACACCTTAGAGGGTCAAAGGCTACATTGCCCAGGTGTAAGAATGGACACCTTAGAGGGTCAAAGGCTACATTACCCAGGTGTAAGAATGGACACCTTAGAGGATCAAAGGCTACATTACCCAGGTGTAAGAATGAACACCTTAGAGGATCAAAGGCTACATTACCCAGGTGTAAGAATGGACACCTTAGAGGATCAAAGGCTACATTACCCAGGTGTAAGAATGGACACCTTAGAGGATCAAAGGCTACATTACCCAGGTGTAAGAATGGACACCTTAGAGGATCAAAGGCTACATTACACAGTAGTAAGAATGGACACCTTAGAGGGTCAAAGGCTACATTACCCAGGTGTAAGAATGGACACCTTAGAGGATCAAAGGCTACATTACCCAGGTGTAGGAATGGACACCTTAGAGGGTCAAAGGCTACATTACACAGGTGTAAGAATGGACACCTTAGAGGGTCAAAAGGTACATTACACAGTAGTAAGAATGGACACCTTAGAGGGTCAAATGCTACATTACCCAGGTGTTAGAATGGCCACCTTAGAGGGTCAAAAGCTACATTACAAAGGTGTAGGAATGGCCACCTTAGAGGGTCAAAGGCTACATTACCCAGGTGTAAGAATGGACACCTTAGAGGATCAAAGGCTACATTACCCAGGTGTAAGAATGGCCACCTTAGAGGGTCAAAAGCTACATTACACAGGTGTAAGAATGGCCACCTTAGAGGGTCAAAGGCTACATTACACAGGTGTAGGAATGGACACCTTAGAGGGTCAAAAGGTACATTACACAGTAGTAAGAATGGACACCTGAGAGGGTCAAAGGCTACATTACCCAGGTGTAAGAATGGACACCTGAGAGGGTTAAAGGCTGACAAACAACAAACACAAGTGGCCTGTTTTATCTTTGTATAGTTTAATGATTGATATAATATACTCCCCCCATTTTCATCTCAGTCTTCATACTTTCATAATA
Organism: Spisula solida; assembly: GCA_947247005.1. Classification (NCBI taxonomy): domain Eukaryota; kingdom Metazoa; phylum Mollusca; class Bivalvia; order Venerida; family Mactridae; genus Spisula; species Spisula solida. Next base: position 23,693,855 of record OX365948.1, read on the forward strand.
AACAAAAAAAACAGCAAAAACTCAACAAGTTACATTGTACAACCAAACATCAAAGTTAAGTCTAAAACAAACACAATTCTATATCAAACATGTTGGTACTGAAATATATATAACAAATGTACCAACCCTGTTACTAAATGTTTCAACTAGAAAAAATCCTTTGTGAAAACATTGCTGGCTTAGAATGTACAAAATCGATATTTTGAGAAAACAAAAAAAACTGTCTGAAAACTACTCTTTACTTATGGAAAAACAAGCTTTTTAAACTTTGGTTTGGTAAACATGACCAGTTCCGATTTTTATGAAAATAGGCTCAAAAGAAGCACTTTGTGATGCAGATTTAAAATATGCATGAGTCTTATAAGGTCGACCTTCTCATTCTGAGCCAGCGAAATGTTGAATTTTTTTAACTAATATTAACTGAAAAATACATACAGAATAGAAGACATGATAATATTAGTCAAAGAAGAATTGTCAAACATGCACATAACTGACAGTAAACATGTATATAAAAGTAAATAATCACAAATATCGTAATTCATTGGTGAAATCAAATTAATTTCCATGAGCAAATCAGCACTTTGAAGCTCTCAACAGCATTATACATCGAACATTAAACATACATGTACATGACTTGTATTAACTCATTAATTTGGAGCTACATGATGCTAGACTCAATAATTTCTGAAATCGGTAGGTAACTAAATAAATTTAACTTTCACATGTCCACATTACATCACATAAGAATTGTCAACACCATACAAAATACAATAGCTACAAAAATATCCAGAAAACATATTTTACCATAATGTAATATCAGCAGAATCAACAATAGGGATCTCAACAAATACACTGCCCACCAAAAATAAGTATACAGATGTTATTTGCCCATATACTTGCCTGTAATAATACTTTTTGCAGAACAGTGAAGCAACAATATTTTTAAAGAAAATGAATATTTTTGTTTATTAAATGGAAAGGCCATACATTAATTGGTACCCTAGGTGCAAAATCTAAAGTTTCTGTGTCGCTCTTGGATGGTAACTTTGTCACAAAAAGATGGAAAATTCAGCCTTTTTGATCACATGGTTATTTAGTTCCAAACATCTTCATCTTTGTTTCTATCTCTATTTTGACTCATTTAGTAAATGTAGTTTCAAAAACTAGTATAATTGTGACCGTCTGATAAACAGATATTGAACAAAGTTTAATTTTGCAACAATTATTTACTGTATACTTATTTTTGGTGGGCACTGTATATGCTGACTTGCAATTGAAAACATGCTGACTTGCAATTGAAAACATGCTGACTTGCAATTGAAAACATGCTTGACTTTCAATTCAAAACATGCCGACTTTCAATTCAAAACATGCTGACTTGCAATTCAAAACATGCTGACTTGCAATTCAAAACATGCTGACTTGCAAATCAAAACATACTGACTTTCAATTCAAAACATGCTGAATTGCAATTCAAAATATGTTGACTTGCAATTCAAATACAGTGAAGTTTTGCTAATATGACCACGTTATGTCAAGTTTTATAAAAATTGCCACAAGAACAAAACAAGTTTAAGTATTGCTTCAATACAATTTATATAATTCTTATGTGAATAGAATGTATCAATTTACATTCTCCATACTTCTCATTATTAATACCCGTACATATACACTCAATAGACCTAACCCTTATTCAACCATACCGGTACATTTTATTACAAACATTAACTTATTACCTACAGCCAATACTTATTTATCTTCAATAATGCAAACCAGTAGCATGTCATCAGCCATTGTATTACCATGGTTACAGGTTACCATCTTACCTTTTTCAGTAGTCCAACTAGTTATAAATTCTAATTTAGTAAATTTACATAATTCCCATATTTCTACTATAATATTTCTATTATTAAGTTATTTGGACGTCGTAGTGTGAATTAAATACTGTTTTATCAAGGTGAGTCACGTTTTCAATAATGCCAAAATGTCTATGACTTTATGCAAGGAAATTCATGCAACTATTCAATTGTACACAGGGCTTGGACAAACTCAGCAGACACCCACAAGCTGCTACAAAGAGCGAAAGGAGAACATACCGCATGCAGTGGTCTAGTATATTAGACGCAAAAGCAAATTTATGAAGATCAGCATGGTATTGAAAATGATACAGGGATGAGCAGATAGGCAAACGTACAGACGTTTCACGCAACGTCCATCGAAATGTGCAAGGTATTTTCATGTTAACATAAAGCCATTATGTCTAGCCTTAACTTAGACTTTATTGTGATAGATATATTAAATCATCTTCAGTTTGAATGCTTATGTTTGATTCCATATTAATAACATAATTTCATTCCGAGCAAACAGCAAAACGTCGCTGACGTCAGAATATAAAAAGCGGTGTGTGGTGGTCCCAGTAAGGTAATGTTTTTATTTTAGCCCTTTTTTCTTGTAAAATGCGTTTCATGCCATCTTTTCTGCACTTGTGTCCGAAAGGCCGTAGTTTAACATGGTGTAGTTTGTTTTTCTCTGTGTCATTGGATATTAAAATGATTTACAGTCTACAAATTTATTGAATGACCCTTGTACCACATGGTATGTCCACAGTCTCCACACTGCATATCTAGGACAAGTACGGACAATAATCGCCTTAAAACCAACCTAATGGTCGCAATCTGGTTATAAAACTGTTCTAATAATATGACTTGTCTCAGAACTAGAGTAATATGATATGGCAGCATCAAGGTGATGTTCTACTTCCAGGAATAGATATACCACCCTGACTATATCATAATAACCATAACTGGAAACATAAGCTAGGAGTAGCTTTATAATTACAAGTCTTTAGAAACTCTGTATTCCATATTCAAAAGAAGAAAAAATAATGCTAATTATGTATAATGGTCTTTAATAATGGCGAGTATCAAATTAGCGTATCTTGCTATACTATATGCAAGAAACAAACAATGCAATTCATATCAAAGTCATTAAATCTGATCAAAAATAGCAGTTGGTGTTGGACTGCTTAATATGACATTGCAAAAACAACATTAGAAATGAGAGGGTTCCACTAGATGAGGAATCTCAAAGGTCATTCTGAGTACGTTGTACCAGATTTTACCATTTTTAAAACAAAAATAAATATTATTCAACCAATAATTGACAGTTAAGTCAGATACCTAAGGGCCGAAATGTATCTTGGGTAATCTCCTATGTATCTTATATCACATGTAAAATTGTCAAAGGGTTAAATGTAACCCCTAAACAGCACAACATTAATACTCACCTATACTTCCTCTAGAACAAGTTTGAAAACAAAGACTGTGTTCAGTCAATGCTTAGGCCCCTGTGGAAGCCTTGTCCATAATAACTTAAACTAGCTAAGTCAATCAGTGGCCATAATTCTGTAGAAATGTTGGATAGAAATACATGGTGTTGACAATGAAAGGTATTATGATGGTTAGGAAGTATGCCAAGTTTGAAAATTTTGAGTTTCAAGAACAAGAAAGTTTTGGTTAACATTTTCAATGGAACAAACAAACAGACGAACGAACGGACGAATGTACAGGGCAATCACTAAATATATGCCTTCCGCATCAGTAAATGCCAGGGCATAAAAATATAAGCTGATCCTTAAACCACATCTAACTAATGAACAGCACTAGATGTTCACAAACCAGGTTGACCACTCTTAACTGAGTTGAAAGTCTAACTGTTGTGCTGCATTTTGGGTAGATAATGAATAATCTTGGCTTTACATTTGAAGTATAATGTAAAATACAAGTTTGATCTTATAACTAGGCCAGGGAAACAAAACTGTCCAGTCCTCAATGCAGTCATTTTTTTCAGCCATAAATGGATATTAACTTTGAGAATGGGTAATACCCAAATATTGTTCAACATTATGTAGAACATACAGCACCAGTATGGAGATATAAATGTTGGTGATAGTTGAAGGACTTGTGATCTAGAGGTGTTGATTATATACTATATGAAATAATATACTGTTATTAATATACTCAGTAACTAATGACATAGAACAGCATTGCATGAAGAGGCTGTAGGTCAAGGGCAGTATCTCTGTAGATATTGAACAGTATTGAAGGTTATGAAAAAAGGAGGGAAACTCCGTAATGGTCAATAATTCGAATGAATATTGTAAGACCTGGGCCCAGAATAACCAACAATACTTACACTCAGCACTCAACACTCAAATATTGAAAATGTAATACAATGAGCCATTAATTGCCCTAGATTGCAAATCTAGATGTGGAAAATGTATAATATTGTTATATGAGTGTTGAAAATAACATCTGACACATTGTATTTGCCATTATGTACTATCATGTAATTATTGAAAAAGTAAGCCTAAAACAATAGTTAGTACCAATTTAACATTATTACAATTTCTTGCTGTCAAAACATGTCGCTACGAACCTCAAAATAGCAAATTTCAATATTTGAGTGTTGAGTACTGAGTGTAAGTATTGGTCATAATTCCAGGCCCAGTTACCCACAAGCATGTCTGATATACCATTGCTAATAGAGGAATTCTGTGATTGAGCATAATCCTTTAAAACAATTAATGGTGAGTCAGTTTAAGAAACAGATAAATGTACAAAATAAACCATCAATTATCAAACATTCTTCAGCGAACCATTAGCACTTATCAGCATAACTTTACCATGGCAACAGCATAACTTTACCATGGCAACAGCATAACATTACCATGGCAACATCATAACTTTACCATGGCAACAGCATGACTTTACCATGACAACATTATAATTTTACCATGACAACATCATAACTTTACCATGGCAACATCATAACTGTACCATGGCAACATCATAACTTTACCATGGCAACAGCATAACATTACCATGGCAACAGCATAACTTTACCATGGCAACATCATAACTTTACCATGGCAACAGCATAACTTTACCATGACAACAGCATAACTTTACCATGGCAACATCATTACTTTACCATGACAACAGCATTACTTTACCATGGCAACAGCATAACTTTACCATGGCAACATCATAACTTTACCATGGCAACAGCATAACTTTACCATGACAACAGCATAACTTTACCATGACAACAGCATTACTTTACCATGGCAACAGCATAACTTTACCATGACAGCATCATAACTTTACCTTGACAACAGCATTACTTTACCATGACAACAGCATAACTGTACCATGGCAACAGCATAACTTTACCATGGCAACATCATAACTTTACCATGGCAACAGCATTTTACCATGGCAACATCAAATTTTACACAAATATAGGTACAAACATTTTGTTCCAAACATTTCAACATATAAAGTACATAACAGCATATACATGATCACAGTCTGCATATATAGACATACATTCAAACAATGGGCAGTCACATGCATTAACAATATGTTACATCACAGTATATACAATATACATGTACAAAAACAATGGAAGATTCTATGAGAAATACTGACAAACACTTTTGAACATAACGTTTCGAGGGTTGTCTGCGAGACTTTCTTCTTAAATGATAAGCAGTAACTACTGTCTAGAGGCAAATTTTTGCAAGATCTATTTTAGTATTGACTATCATCATCACTAGTGTTTAATCCTGTGATAATTCAGGCCACAATCTCAAACAGAAGTCTCAGCTCACCATTAAGATTTTGCTCAAATCAGAGTCAGTGTTTCAGACACACCATTAGACAAATTACAATAGTTGAGCTGAGAGTTTACTGAGATTGAGTTTTTTCAAGAGAACGATCTTTGATCAACATCATTTTTGGAGGAAAACTATGCTGTACCATTATATAGTGACATTGAAGCATACTATGAATGTAATGGATATTGTGACCATTTTTAACACAATTCTGGTTTATACAATTTGTAATAAGAATTACTTCACTCTATGGTGACGTCTTGTGACACATCTACTGTATCCTGTCCTATATAAAAGCAGACACATTTTGACAGGTTTTTTTTGGTGAATTTCCAAATGTTGTCAATTGTGAAAAATTATGTCCAAATAGATGCTTTACACTATATACATAGTAATTAATCTCTTTATCAGAGAACTGTAGGTGAGAATATTCAACATCTATAAAGTTATGGGTTAACACAAACAAGTTATAGATAAACAATTGATAGCTGCATCTATTCTATTAAACATCAAAAATCAAAAAGTCATCATAAAAAGCACAATATAACAACGGCATAGGCCATACCATGACGGGAGAAGTGTAGTTGAGAGTCTGTGGGTTAAACCATCATTCTCTTAACATGCCAATACTTTCCTATAGAAACTCACTCAAGGTTGCTTAAAATAAGCAAAATGATTTCATCATAATTCTGGCTTAAATACAGCATTATATACACATAAATGCCAACCTTAGGCATATAAAACATCGAAATATAACAGAGAAGCATGTAACACATATATTAAACAGTAATTATTACTCTTAATATGGAGAACAATTAGTGCTGAGAACAAATCAAATATGTTGTAAGGTCAAATGTGACAACCAAGACCTTCGTAGGAATAGCAAAAGGTCTTTGTTAAGAATTTGGACCTCTGTCTGACTCCCTATTAAATGTTTGTATAGTCCGTTTGCGGCGAAAAAAATCGTCTAAAATGAAGATTTCTCAGTATTTACTGCACCTACAAGTATGAGATTTTGCATGAGTAAACGAAATGTATCTACCTAATATACAAATAAATCTAAGCAAAATCGGACATGTGTGAAAAAAGTTTTGTTCATAAGTTCTATGTAAAATATTTGTAGTTTCAATGAAACTTCATGTTAGAAGACTCGATACACACAACAGCCAATTTCATGGTCACGTGACACGTCTAACGGTAGATTTACGTATTTGTAACCTATTTCATATAGCATATACGAGGCCCGTCTGTTCATCTGTACTGTCTATGTGTATCATATTTTCGGGTCTTTAGAAACGTAAAAATGGCTTGCGTAACACGGATTTTACAGCGTCTTTAAACGATTATGACTGCTTAATATTAGGCATTCTTCAAATTCAAACGTGTTCATGAATGTCGATTTCAGACTAATCCTAAAGGTTTGGGTAGATGTATATTACTCAGTTTTTAGGACAGGTTCAGTCATAAGACTACTTGTCATTGCGCACATAAACATTACAATGCTTTTATTAAGTTCTTAATTTAACATTATTATATACGTGTATGTCCATGTATAAGTATATACATAGCTTATGTAGCTTAGTGAATAAGGGTTTGGTTTTCACTGCTTTTCCGTGATATTACAGGTATTACACATAATCTGTATACACACAAGCAACATACCTAAATAAATCGACTTATATGGGCCTCATAAATTTCGCTTTCATCACAGCAATGTTAATCTTGCTGATCACGGATTATAACAGTTAATTAAAGGACAGTTAAACATCAATGGAATACCAGATTTCCTCCCTGCGTTAAAGTGTTCAAATGCAAGTAATATCAATATAAAATAAAGAATAAACTTGTTGAAATAAGTAACTAAAAATTATGAAATTTAAAATGGGAGTAGGTAGAATGTAATTATGATTCTACGTAAATTTTTATCAACGTCTGATCAATAGATTTTTAACCATTTAAAATTTAGACAATTTTTTTCCCTGCAAACGGGCTATAAAAGGCAACTAAATGAAGGAGTATGCTGAATGGATCTAGTTTCTTATCTCACCTTTCCAGCTCAATGCAAGAAAGATTTTGAGCTTGAGCCACTCTCATATGATCAAGTTTTGTTACCAAAGGAGAGAATCAGACACTCTGGCCCCGACTTGTCACATCTAGACCTGACAGCCAGAACGATCTGTGACATAACGCTTGTATGGCATAAAAGGCATCTACAAAGGACACGATGTTTCTTCATTTAATATTTTCTAATTTCTTTATTTCTCCTATTTATTTTCCAATGTAACTATTGATGCTAATCTAATCATTTCTTAATGAGCACTAAATGTTGATGCACCTTAAAACACCATAAAATAACATACCAGTCAGCACACAATCATACCTCATCCTATAACATAACATAAACAACACAATTTGTGACAGAAAGAATACATGATTACCGGGAAGTTAAAACTTGTGACCCTGCTACTATTTCAGAACTAGATAGAATATACAACGAGTACAGTGTGACCTCGCTACTATACCAAAACTAGATAGAATATACAACGAGTACAGTGTGACCTCGCTACTATACCAGAACTAGATAGAATATACAACGAGTACAGTGTGACCTCGCTACTATACCAGAACTAGATAGAATATACAACGAGTACAGTGTGACCTCGCTACTATACCAGAACTAGATAGAATATACAACGAGTACAGTGTGACCTCGCTACTATACCAGAACTAGATAGAATATACAACGAGTACAGTGTGACCTCGCTACTATACCAGAACTAGATAGAATATACAACGAGTACAGTGTGACCTCGCTACTATTTCAGAACTAGATAGAATATACAACGAGTACAGTGTGACCTCGCTACTATACCAGAACTAGATAGAATATACAACGAGTACAGTGTGACCTCGCTACTATACCAGAACTAGATAGAATATACAACGAGTACAGTGTGACCTCGCTAATTCTACAACCTATCTTTATTCTAAGTTCCATGCAAAATAAATCTCAAATCCAAATCTCTTTTATTTATATACAAAGTGTTCCACGAAATACATATAATTCAAATAAAATTTCTAAACTGTTGATTACTAATAAATGAAGTCAAACTAAATGTTATTGTCGATATTATAAAATGGCAGTTCCAATAAGACGTAACAAATGTAATATATCTACATGCACATATAAAGATGTAGAAAGAACAAGGTCCATAACTTCAGGAGCATCACTTCACATACTGATACATGTTCCTGCTTAGACTCATGACCATACCAAAAGTTGTAATACTTTTAGAGATATGTGCAACACATCAACCACCTGTCTGCAAGACAACACTCACCTGTCTGCAAGACAACACTCACCCGTTTGCAAGCCAACATCCACTAACTTATTATATGGTCAGTGTTTCATAGGAAAACATGGTTAGATATAATAGTGAATGTATAAATCATGGTTAACTTATATCAAAGTGATAAGTTCCTACTACAAGCAGGTTATATGGCTGCAACTTTGGCATTGTTAGAACATATAAATACATCATACAATTATTGCAATGTCGTGAAAACACTGAAATACCGGTAGTAAACACATGAACAATATTACAAACACATACATATAGAGTATAAAATACGTAAATATATGCAATAAAATGTAATACTGTCACTGAGAGACCAGAATCAGCAGACTACCAATCACATGGTTACCATGGTAACATGGCCCACAAACATTTACCAGTCTGTTGCCTAGTTGACCATATAAAACAAGAGCATCGCCTACGAGTGCTGGATGCTCGATTTTCTTGTACTTGATAGTACCCTTGCTTATCTATGAGTGAAAATTCTAAGAGTAACGAGGGCAGATAACTCATAAATATAGGTCTCAGGGTTACCAGCCTGACATTGTCAGTATGCACTCCCCTTGTGATGGTGAATAACTATGTAGAGTTTCAAGTGGTTACCTTTGATAGCCTTTGAGAAAATGACTCTGACAATAATCTTAACCAACGTAGACGATCCAGCTTGACTTTTTTATGCCCCCCTATCGATAGATGGGGAGGCATATAGTGATTCACCTGTCCGTCCGTTCGTCCGTTCGTTCATCCGTCCTGGTTAACCCAAATTGACCGTTTCTTCTAGCATTAATATGGCTTGCTACAAAGCTTTCATACTTGCATGGATGTTGTGTATGAACACTCTCCACACGCCTGTACCACCTAACCCCATTTTGACCTTCACCTTGACCTAATTTTGGACTTAGACTTATTTATGGACAAGGCTTCCACAGGGGGCATAAGCGTTTAGTGAACGCAGTCTTGTTTCTTTGAGAAGTCAAGCTAACAATGTAAGACAATGGAGCTAACAATGTAAGACAATGGAGCTAACAATGTAAGACAATGGAGCTAACAATGTAAGACAATGGAGCTAACAATGTAAGACAATGGAGCTAACAATGTAAGACAATGGAGCTGAGAATGAGAATGTACAAATGTTACATGAACTAAAATCAAGTTCAAGAACTAGTTTTAATAAACTTCAATATTTCATCAACATATCTTCAAGTCAAGGCCTTTTAGTTGTTAATGTATGTATGACAAATAGCTGATATATGACTGATTGTGTAACTACAATATGACATCTGTTCTGTGAGTCCAGTCGAATCCGTACTTAATTCCTAATTATGTTAGATGTTAGAATATACCGGTAACTCATTCACATCTTTGGATATTTGTTTTAACCATTATAATGGAACAATTTGTTAAAATACATTCTTTGTAGTTTAGTACTAGTAATAAAACACAGTGTATTGTGTTCTGGATTAAAAGTTTGCTATATGACATCCTATGATGTGAATCCTCTTCATGAATTTCTCTTAACAAAACATCACTATCAACAATATTGTTTAACTTGCTTCCAGTTTCCCCGCACATTTCACCACACATTAGTATTTTCCCTTCCATATACTAAGTATGTTTTCTATTCCAAGTTGTAAACATAATACATTTCCAGATATAGTTAGTACATGTAGTTTTGCACGAGTCTGTACTAGGATAGACAACTCTTGCAAAGTTTTTATCCCTGAGTAATTCAAGAGTTCTCTCCCTCTGGTTTCTCTTCTACATTCGTCATTGGACTGTCTGGCTGGTTCCCAGTAGACATTTGACTGTCAGATTGATTACCAGTGGATTGGTTCCCAGGACTTACATCACCTGTTGCCATGGTATCACTCTCAGGTGGAGAAGGAACATTATTTCCATTGGTATCCATATCAGTATAACTCTCAAGTTCTGTCAGTAAGGCAGTGGCTTCAGCAAGGGTGTCCTAATGGCAGAAACAAAAGTATACTAGTTATATTAAGGCTGAGTATGAAACAGTTAAACGAAATATATTGAACACTCCAGACACCACATTTCTGATGGCATTATGAGAAGCTGAGCACCTACCAAGGATAAAAACATGATGATATTGTATAAGTTATCAGACGGTCTGACCAATATTTTTTTATCAAAACAACATCTGCAACAGTTATAATTTTGGACAAATTACTCAGCAATGTATCTAATTATAACTGCACTGTTTAGTTGTTCAGGAAGGTCAGCAATGAAACCAATTTACCCGACAGTTGACTAATGTACATACCTGAGCACTGATAGTTCTCTGGAAAGATTTTCTGTTCGAGTCTTCATTAGATAAAGCTGTGCTGTACGAAGGGTTCAAGTAACTGTATTCATTCATCTATAGAAAAGATAAATGAAATATATATATCGTATGTAGATCCAGATTAAATGTGCAAACATATTTTCAAATGTCTCAAATGAATTATTTTTATAAAACTAGAAGTGGTTTTAACACAAAACAAGACTGCGTTCAAGAAACCATTATGCCTCAGTTGAAGCCTTGTCCATAAAACTAGCTAAGACAATCAGGGGCCATAATTCTGTTGAAATGTTGGATAGAGTTACATGGCTTTTACAATGTAAGGTGTTTATGACGGTAAATAAGTATGCCAAGTTTGAAAGCAATGCCTTGATAGACTAAAAATATTTTGAGTTTCAACAACCTGAAAGTTTTGGTTAACATTTTCCGACGGACGGACAGGAAAATCACTATATGCATCCTGCATCAGTAGATGCTGGGGCATAAAAACGTATGCCTTCCACAAAGGGCCATAACTCTGGCATTATCAAACCAACCTAAAATTCCTGACAAGATACACAACCAGGCTTGATACCAACTATTCATGCGAAGTTACACTGAAATCTGACCAGTGGTTAAGGAGAACCACAATAAAGTGACATTACTCTGGCAATAATTGTCAAGAAACAATCCTAAGAATATGCACAACAAGGCTTGGTATCAAATAGTCATTTGAAGTACCACTCAAATGGTTAAGGAGAACAAGTGTGGACCAACTGTGATATCCATCCAAACAGACATCCAGCGAAAAATCAATATGTCTTCGGATCCTTACTATAAGTGAGAGATAGAACTTGCTTACTGAATGTGACAGATACATGTCATGAATCATAATGTGACAGATACATGTCATGAATGTGACAGATACATGTCATGAATGTGACAGATACTTGTCATGAATGTGACAGATACATGTCATGAAGGTGACATAAATTATATTCTTCACACCATGCTTCTCTTGTATAAGGGTTGCCTTCCATGATTTGTAAAGAAATCATAAACTTTTCACCAAATATTTATTGAACAATCTTCATTAGAAGCAGTTCATGTGTACAATCTTCACACTCAATCAGATGACAAAATGAACATTCACACTTAGTATGTGAATGGTGAAGGAAGCATGTCCTACCTTTTTCTTCAGCCAGTTAACAGCCCACTGCCATTTTGATTTGGTTTGTTGTAAATAATCCTTCACAAGTGGACATTTATTTACAAGATTGACCAGGAATTTGATACACCAGTAGGATCTACGTGAGTCATGGTTGTGGTTCAATCTGATCACAGCTGTACATAAATAAAGGTACATACGTCAACATATACAGCAGTAAACTGTAAACCAAGATTTTATTTCACACAATTCAATTTCGTGAGTGGTAGAATTTCGCAAAAAGTCACTGCAAAAGTGCTAAAAACATTAATAATTGTGGGAAAGTTAAAAACGTGAAAATTTGTAATTAAAAATATGCTGGCGATTAGCACAACACAAAAGTAAGTATTCATGAAAGTAAATAGGTTTACAGTATGTAATCAGTATAACCAAACATAACACAGCCTGCACTATACTGTGAATCATGTCTCTGATGTATAGTACAGAGAATTTGACCTGACTCTCAACCCTCGATTAGCATAATTTAACAGCTGATATATTGTCTATATTTATAACCCCGGTTGTATGTTTTCATAAGCGGGAAGTAACACAAAGACGCTCAGAGTGTAATACCAACACAAATCCAAAGGACCGATATTGCACGATTTGCTCGCGGAAATTTATATATTCAATCCAAGATAAGAAGCTTGTAATATATTCTTGCATAAAGGTCAGTATCACGTCAAATTCTCTGTGCTATACATCATTAGACTTGTTTCAGTGGATAAAACGACATGGAATAAGAAATTATGCATCTTATAAAGGGCGCACATATTGAGATCTAGATCCCAGTCGTAGATCCCAGTCAGCGCCATGGCTTCATTTCTCAAGAGCAAAAATACCCAACATGCTCCACTTTAGTCAATTGGATGAATGGGTACCAATGAGCTCTGGCTTCTTAGCAGTGCTAGCAGGGCTGTGTTAACAGTCGACTTATGACTCAATGATCAGGGTAAATTTACCATGTCTGAAAATAGACTTTATCTCGCTTCTTAACTTTTGAATGCTATTGTAACATAGGAATTCAATCATAATAAGGAAATGTATTGGACATGAGAATATTACCAAGAAGGCCTTCATACTGCTGTCCATGATCGTCTACATGTCCGTCAATCACAAACTGTAAACGTTTCAGCTGTAATGGATCTTCTAACAACTGTAAAAGTTAAATACAGTCATATTAACTCTATATTCATGTGCCAGCCAGAAGAGATTTCTCCCCAGATAACCTTCCACTTATCCTATAACACGATTCAGCAGACAAGCTGGCAACAGTAACTTAATACAAGTTTCATCAGCAGACAAATACAAGTATCATCAGCGGACAGACTGGCAAACAGTAACTTAATACAAGTATCATCAGCAGACAAGCTGGCAAACAGTAACTTAATACAAGTATCATCAGCAGACAAATACAAGTATCATCAGTGGACAGACTGGCAAACAGGAAATTAATACAAGTACCATCAGCAGACAGGCTGGCAAACAGTAACTTAATACAAGTATCATCAGCAGACAGGCTGGCAAACAGTAACTTAATACAAGTATCACCAGCAGACCGGCTGGCAAACAGTAACTTAATACAAGTATCATCAGCAGACAAGCTGGCAAACAGTAACTTAATACAAGTATCATCAGCAGACAAGCTGGCAATCAGTAACTTAATACAAGTATCATCAGTAGACAGGCTGGCAAACAGTAACTTAATACAAGTATCATCAGCAAACAAGCTGGCAAATAGGGAGGCTGAATTAAAAAAAAATAGCACGATTGATAACGATTGATTATTCTCAAATACAGACTCTGAATGGACCAAAATCTCAATTTGAGCTGATATTTGTACTTAAGATGCTTCGAGAGATCGGGGCCAGACCCTACTAGAATTCGAACTTCAGAGTTTCTATTTTTGAAACAATGCTTTGTAAACTTATCTGCAAAGCTAGTAAAATGAAACTACAGTGTACTGTGAAATCATTATTTTTCGAGGATGTTGAATTTTTGTTGATTTCATTGTTGAAATCGACCACAAAATTTAATTCCCAGGATTAATGGACATCCTCAATACCGGACATAGGATTACCCATCCATGTTATGTAATCCCTGAACTTACGACCCAACGAAAATGCCTTTTCATCAAAATCAAAGAAATTTAATACCCACGAAAATATGTGTTTTTACAGTAACACCCAACTTTAATCAGCCAGTGTCTAGGGTCAGATAACACTCAAACTTTACTGAAAGTGCTTAATTTTTTTGTTCTTTTCAAATTTATGTAGACAGATATTTGTTGCAAAACTCTGTAGGATAGAGAATCAACTTACCAGTAAATCAGTGAGGATAGAAAACACTGGTTTCAGTTCATTGGAGGATGCATTCATATACTGCATCTGAAAAACATGTCAACAAGTTAGAATGAAAGTTAACTTAAGATTGTTAAAGCCACAATGTTTTACTTTATTTTTACCCATCAAAAGCAGCAACTACATCTACGACAAAGTCACAGATTTTAAATGTCAAGACAGAGTCCACCCAACTATTCAACGAGCCTATTGGAAAATCAGTTTTACATAACATAACAATAGTTTATTAGGCATAACATATATTATCATGTACATATACAAAAATGCTCAACAATAGTATAAAATGTCAGCTAGTTGTGAAAAGTATCACTTCACTGCCTGTTCGTTCCATACATAGATCCACATATATAGACATATCTACTTACCATAAGTTGTTTAAGTAATTCTGTACCAAAGTTTTCATTACAAAAACTACAATACAACAACATATCATATACTGATGTCATCTGTGAGGTCACTTCCCTAATTGCTGTCACAACCTGCAAACAAACAAAACATGATTATATCTAAAATGGGTTTTTATCACAAAATTAATCATTTTACCTTTATTGACTTCTATTCTAAACCATCAAAGGGTCATAACTCTGCAAATAATCATCAGACCATAAATTCCTGACAAGTACAGCTGCTGTATGTGATACCAAGTATTCATGTCAAGTTTCATTGAAACACCACTATTGGTTACTGTAAACAAGCACAGACATTATCCAAATAGTATCTTTTTTACTATCAAAGGGCCTAAAAATCTTGACAATAAGCACAGAACTATACGTTTGGAATCAAATATTCATATGAATACTCATATGAAGTTTTATTGAAATACGACCTTTGGATAAGGAGAACAAGCTCAGATAAATTAATTCTTTAACCACTAAAGGGTTCTTAACTCCATTAATAATCACCGACCTTAAATTCCTGACAAAAACTGAGTATTCACATAAAGTTTCTTCAAAATTCTTCAACCAATGATTACATGTATGCACATACAAACTATGTGACAGACAGACAGACATCCACAGAAATGTTTGTTTATCTCTCCCCCACTCTGTATGGGAGACATAATTCACTAAATTTACAAGGAAATCAAGGGTTCACTAACCTCCTTGAGGTAGCGAGAAGATTCAGCACCAAATGTGTATCTCTCCATATCCGGTGACATCTTTAAGAAAGGTTTCGGATTGACAGTGAGTGGCTTCCTTATCTTAAAATCACCCGTTTCTGTAATACAAGAACATGACATATTGTAACAGGTTTGATTAAGTTTTATTTAACACATTTTACACTATTTTTCAACAATTTTTAAATCCTATACAGACAGTGGTAGGACACACCAGTAACCTGTGTAGGACGCACCAGTAACCTGTGTAGGACGCACCAGTAACCTGTGTAGGACGCACCAGTAACCTGTGTAGGACGCACCAGTAACCTGTGTAGGACGCACCAGTAACCTGTGTAGGACGCACCAGTAACCTGTGTAGGACGCACCAGTAACCTGTGTAGGACGCACCAGTAACCTGTGTAGGACGCACCAGTTACCTGTGTAAGTCCAGGAATTAAACCAGTATCAGCCCAGTGACAGTCCAATGTTTCATCAACTCAGCTAACAGGGCAGGCTTACAGTATTCATAAAAGCTCCGCGAGTCGCATGTGTCGCCTGACGACATGCACATTTGTCATGGAAAACTATCCACTATTGGGCTACATATCGACTCACAAGAGTTCTATAGTCATATGAACTAAAAACGACAAAGTGATGCTCTGGACAAAAAAATGTCACAGCAAGAAACATGCATACCTATCTTGGAGTCATTAATACTTATGGTGACAAAGTTATGCCACGGACAAGAAATGCTTATAAAATCAATCAAAGGGACAAAAATCAAAAATGGCACAAGGTAGAGTTACTTGTGAACTGTCACAGAGTGACCAATGATACCCCCACATACCGCATTGTCACAGATGTATGGCAAACCAAATCCATAAGAAAAAGACTGTCACATGATGGACAACAATTGTACATTAAAAAAAAATTCTGACCTTTGAACTCCAAGTGTGACCTTGAGATATGCATGACACACCATATTGAGATATGCATGACACACCATATTGAGATATGCATGACACATCATGTTGAGATATGCATGACACACCATATTGAGATATGCATGACACACCATATTGAGATATGCATGACACACCATATTGTAACACAAGAACATGAAATATTGTAAAGCTAGAATATGGTATTAAAAAACACACACATTTATTTGGATTACCCTGTAACACAGGTCAATCAAATTAGTAATACAGAAAAAAAACCAGAAAATTTATTGGGATATAGCATGTGAGAAATTCCTAGTGTGACATGAGATATGCATGACACATCATCTGGTAATAGTGAACATTTGTTGTGTTGTTTTGTCTATTACCCTGTGAAACCGTGGTACGTGTAGGTTTCACAGGGTAATGGAAAAATCAGTAAAGCTGCTGAACAATATTTTATATTACATGGAAAGCAAATAATTGTCCCCTTAGCGTGGCCTATATTTCATAGAAATTGATAATAAAATACTTATGGCTATTTTATTTTCAAATGTTTACAAATTTCTTCTTGTAACTGTAGCCAAAAGTCACATGGTATAGCTTCACTGTAGTCTAGACAAGCTAAATTACGACCATTTTTGACCTTTGATATTGAGTTAATTGTTTTGCATGACAGACTGTCTGATAGTAGTGAACATTTGTTCCACATTATTTTCAAATCCCACAATAAATGACTTAGTTATGCTCTGGATAAACTAAATTATGGCAAATTTTGACCTTTGAACTGCAAGTGTTACCTTTACCTTCGAGATATTGAGTTAATTGTTCGCATGACAAACTGTCTGGTAGTAATAAACATTTGTGCTGCATTATTATCAAATTCAACAATAAATGACTCAGTTATGCTCTGGACAAGCTAAATTATGGCCATTTTTTACCTTTGAACTCCCAGGTTTTGAACTTGACCTTCATAATATTGAAACAATTGTTTCGCATGAGTTTCGCATGACACACCCTCTCAAGATGGTAAACATATGTGCAAAGTTATTAAAAAATCCTTCAATATATGGAGAAGTTACAGCCTGGACAAATTTTGGGACTGACCAACAAAGTAACTCCAATATAGCCCCCATTACCAATGGTAGTGGGGGTATAATAATTCATTTCATCAAAAGCTTAAATTAAATGTAGGATTCACCCACAACCCCAACACACCTAATGTTCGGACAGATTTAAAATATGTAACCTTGCACAGTAACAAAATTTGGTCCAATATTAAGAGATTCTACAGTTAAGTGTAACTTATGTATGGTCCCATATGAAGAGACACTACAGTTAAGTATAACTTATGTATGGTCCAATATGAAGAGACACTACAGTTAAGTATAACTTACGAATGGTCCCATATGAAGAGACGCTACAGTTAAGTTTAACTTACGTATGGTCCAATATGAAGAGAAGCTACAGTTAAGTATAACTTACGTATGGTCCAATATGAAGAGACGCTACAGTTAAGTATAACTTACGTATGGTCCAATATGAAGAGACACTACAGTTAAGTATAACTTACGTATGGTCCAATATGCAGAGACACTACAGTTAAGTATAACTTACGTATGGTCCCATATGAAGAGACGCTACAGTTAAGTATAACTTACGTATGGTCCAATATGCAGAGACGCTACAGTTAAGTATAACTTACGTATGGTCCCATATGAAGAGACGCTACAGTTAAGTATAACTTACGTATGGTCCAATATGCAGAGACGCTACAGTTAAGTATAACTTACGTATGGTCCAATATGCAGAGACGCTACAGTTAAGTATAAGTGTAGCTAATGTAGTATGAAGGTGACCAAATTCTCGTGACTGTATAGAACTCCAGCGACGACTAGATGATTCATGGTCGGAGGACGAGGTCTGACCAAGTAGAAATGTTACCATTCTCTTAAAACCATTCAGCTTAAACATATGTGAACATGCCTTGGTTCCCTGTAACATAGATCAATCAAAATAGTAGTAAAACAACACAAATCGATTGAGATAGAGCATGTGCTACCTACATGTAGTATCAAGCGAACAATGGCATTATTATCAAACCTGAACATTCTGAAGAACGACTGGTGTGTTTTACTTCTTTCTTTGGTTTTATTATTTTTCTTTTTTGCTTGTTTTTCAACTGTTTCTCAACTGAACAGTAATCAATTTATCTAACCAGTGATTCCATGTAACCATTAAATACACTGTTCCTACACAAGCACCTAATCACACCTACAATAGATCAGTGTTCAGAGATGGGGGGAGGTAAATAATTTATGTCCTCTCTGAAATTAATCGTCATCAAAGACTATAAACCTCAGCCTGGTTTCAAAACCAATGACCTCTAGATAAGTGCTTGAACACTCTACCAAGAGATAAGCCAATAAATGACCTCTAGATAAGTGCTTGAACACTTTACCAAGAGATAAGTCGACCAATGACCTCTAGATAAAGCTTGAACACTCTGCCAAGAGATAAGTCGACCAATGACCTCTAGATAAAGCTTGAACACTCCACCAAGAGATAAGTCAACCAATGACCTCTAGATAAGTGCTTGAACACTCTGCCAAGAGATAAGTCGACCAATGACCTCTAGATAAAGCTTGATTACTCTACCAAGAGATAAGTCGACCAATGACCTCTAGATAAAGCTTGAACACTCTACCAAGAAATAAGTCGACCAATGACCTCTAGATAAAGCTTGAACACTCTACCAAGAGATAAGTCGACCGATGACCTCTAGATAAAGCTTGAACACTCTACCAAGAAATAAGTCGACCAATGACCTCTAGATAAAGCTTGAACACTCTACCAAGAGATAAGTCGACCGATGACCTCTAGATAAAGCTTGAACACTCTACCAAGAGATAAGTCGACCGATGACCTCTAGATAAAGCTTGAACACTCTACCAAGAAATAAGTCGACCGATGACCTCTAGATAAAGCTTGAACACTCTACCAAGAAATAAGTCGACCAATGACCTCTAGATAAAGCTTGAACACTCTACCAAGAGATAAGTCGACCGATGACCTCTAGATAAAGCTTGAACACTCTACCAAGAGATAAGTCGACCGATGACCTCTAGATAAAGCTTGAACACTCTACCAAGAGATAAGTCGACCAATGACCTCTAGATAAGTGCTTGAACACTCCACCAAGAGATAAGCCGGCCAATGACCTCTAGATAAAGCTTGAACACTCTACCAAGAAATAAGTCATCCAATGACCTCTAGATAAAGCTTGAACACTCCACCAAGAGATAAGTCGACCAATGACCTCTAGATAAAGCTTGAACACTCTACCAAGAGATAAGTCGACCAATGACCTCTAGATAAAGCTTGAACACTCTACCAAGAAATAAGTCGACCAATGACCTCTAGATAAAGCTTGAACACTCTACCAAGAAATAAGTCGACCAATGACCTCTAGATAAAGCTTGAACACTCTACCAAGAAATAAGCTGACCAATGACCTCTAGATAAAGCTTGAACACTCTACCAAGAGATAAGTCGACCAATGACCTCTAGATAAGAGCTTGAGTACTCTACCAAGAGATAAGCCGGCTAATGACCTCTAGATAAGTGCTTGAGTACTCTACAAAGAGACAAGCCGACAAATGACTGGTATAAATCACGAGATAAGACAACCAATGACAGGCATAAATCATCTAAAATTGAATGGGAAGCAGAAATAATACAAAATCAGCACTTACCATTTGAACATAACATTTGAGAACTAGGAAGTACTGAACACTATGTTTACATTGATCTATGACTTCCTTGTTTAACATCAACAATAGATGTTCCATGATTCTATCACAGCATGTCTCAGTCTGAAAATATATACCGTATCTACATCAACTACCATATTTTTATATATACTAATTTCTACAATGCATAAACCAGCAGTGGTATTCAATATTGATCTTACTTGACTTAAGGATAAGGACAACCAATCAGATCACACCATATCAAATCATTGGTCAGTAACAGGCGATAAGATTGACTATCCTCATGCTCCAATTAAATAAAATCAATATTCAATACCACTCTAGACCTATCACTGTAGATGACGAGTCCTCCAAAATGTTACTCTGGTACAGTTACATTAGCTTCAGAGGCTAGTGAAGTTTCATCCAACGGTTACAGAAAAAACACGAGAAAAAATTATAAAAATTAAATCAAAAGTCAATAATTATACTGAAAATTGATCTGAGCACAATGTGCCACTGGTATGTATAACTGATCTTGATAGTAATGAGTCTTGTGAAGTTGCAATGATAATCCAAGCTATACCATGCTAGCAACACAAGAGGAAAGTATGGCCTTACTTTGTGAAAAATTTATAGTTAACAATAATAAGCCAATGAATGATAATTTGTCAGCAAAATATTAGTAATACTTACAGGTACTCCACCATGATCTGACAGGAAGCTACATAACATTCTCCTAGTAATACTTACTGGTACTCCACCATGATCTGACAGGAAGCTATATATCATTCTCCTAGTAATACTTACAGGTACTCCACCATGATCTGACAGGAAGCTATATATCATTCTCCTAGTAATACTTACAGGTACTCCACCATGATCTGACAGGAAGCTACATAACATTCTCCTAGTAATACTTACAGGTACTCCACCATGATCTGACAGGAAGCTACATAACATTCTCTCCAATATTTTGGCAAACGAGAGTCGCACATCCAAGTCAGGGGATTCCAACAGGAAAGGCCTACATTAAACAAGTTATCTTATCAGAAAACAGAATGTATCCATATTTCATGAAATAAAACTCCAACAAACTCCAACATTTTAAAGCACAGGTTATACGTGGATCTAGAACACAAATCACTATTATAGATATATCAATGATATGGTTGTTTATGCACTGAAAATATTCCATTCTATCAAGTACAGACATGTCTATTCCATTCTTTCTATACAGCACAGACATACACTAGAAATCAATGAATATTGCCTAGCATCGGTCAATTAAAGTTGCTCATATTTGATTTCATATAGAGGAATAAAGAGGACACAATCAAATAAAGTTGAGTAGTCAACCGTTCAACCCATTATTAAATGGAAACCATATAGTCAGAAATGGCAAAGGTCACGGTGACCTCGACCTTTGACCTACTGACCTCAAAATCAATAGGGGTAATCTACTGTTACTGGCTAACCTCTATGTAAAGTTTGAAGATCCAAGGGCAAAGTATTCTTTAGTTATAGATAGAAAAACATTTCAATAGTCAGAAATAGTAAAGGTGTGACCTTTGACCTACTGACCTCAAAATATAAAGGGGTCATCTACTGTTGCTGGCTAACCTCAATGTAAAGTTTGAAGATCCTAGGGCAAAGTGTTCTTAAGATATTGAACAGAGACCATTTCAGTAGTCAGAAATGGTAAAGGTCACAGTGACCTTGACCTTTGTCCTCAAAATCAATAGGAGTCATCTACTGTTGCAGGCCAACCTCCATGTAAAGTTTGAAGCTCCTTGGCTAAGCATTCTTGAGGTATTGAATGGAAATCATTTGGTCTACTGACCAACCGACATGTGCAAAGCAATATACTCCCTCATCAAAGATCAAAGATGGGGGGGGGCATAATAATTACCTAATATAACTAAATCCATCTTCGCTTGCCAAGTATTCAATCAACCATATACAGGCTTCCTTACAGCTTGATATAATCATCTCTATAACAACAATCCATTCATCCATTTCTAGTCTGAAAACAAGAAACATAACTCTATATCAATAGAATCAAAACTGGATGTATCCCAGAAAGGGCCATAACTCAGGCAGCAGACCTGATATTCCTAACAATTTGCACAGCTAGGCTTGGTACCAAGTATTCATGTGAAGTTTCATTGAAATATGACAAATGGTTAATAAGGAGATCAAGTGCAACAAACTTCATAACATTCAGACAGTGGTCCAGAAAAAAATCAATGTGTTTTCCCCACTATATGTGAGGGACATGATTATTGTGCTTAGCTTAATTAGGGGGACAACTTCGCTACGCTTCTACCAAGTCCTACAAAATGTGGTCCCTTATTATAGGACTAGTGGCCCACAACATAGGTTAGACAGTAATTTTAGGCTACTCACCCATCACTTTTAAAAGTACATGTAATATTTCATCATATTAACTCCATACATTTACAATAGGATTGTGTTTATTTGAATTTGCCATGTTTGGAATCTTATTCAAATTAAACTAGCTATTTAAATACCACATTAACATACACAATTTTTATACAGAGAAAAGAGATTGTGAGCAGAGATTTATATCAGATGATAGTAGGTATTCGGATAGTAGGTATTCGGATAGTAGGTGTTCGTATAGTAGGTATTCGGATAGTAGGTATTCGGATAGTAGGTATTCGTATAGTAGGTATTCGGATAGTAGGTATTCGTATAGTAGGTATTCGGATAGTAGGTATTCGTATAGTAGGTATTCGGATAGTAGGTATTCGGATAGTAGGTATTCGGATAGTAGGTATTCGGATAGTAGGTATTCGGATAAACAAGGGCCAACTGCATTCCGTTTTTTAATGTACATATGACTATTAATGTAACAGGTGAACATAAAACACACATCTACATACCTGGTTTTCTTCTTTGTCCTAAAGTATGTATTAAACAGGAATTTGACAGCCAGTTGTAGAGACACAACACACATCTCATTGTATTCAGTGTTGCTCATATGATTCTACAAATACACAAAACACATACATGTTCAACTATTTTCATTAATGTCAATTGTTTTCTAATGTCAAGGGTATACAGATGTATGTATGGACTTATCAACAAGCATCTTGAGATTGAAGTTAATACCAGTACCTCTAATAGCCATTGATAAATTTGACCTAAAAGCAACAATTTTTAGGTTTAAAAAGAGCATTAACTCCACCAAAATCCTTGATAGAGTTACCTCATCTTGTCAACATAATGGGGTCATCACTGTGGTGCAGTCTATTGAATTTCATGTCAATATCTTGCATAGATATGCTCACAGATATTGACAAGTGGTACTAAAGTGAGAATTCTAAATTGAAAATGAATTTTCCAACAAATGTTTCCACTTACCGAATTTCTAGCCACTAAGTTCTTCACAAATCTGAAGTATTCCTCATTATAAACGTCCCGATTTTTGACAAACGTGAGATTTTCACTATGTATCATACGCTGTATACTGGCTGGCATCTTGTCCATAAATATGCCTTTTCTTTCACCTTTATGTACCAACTCAGTCAACTCAACAAAACTATCAGAGTTTCTGCTTGAACGCCTGGTCAAAAATAAAATAAATACAAATGTAATCCATACAATGCATAGGTTCAGCTTCTGGAAATGCTCAAGATTATTTCAATACAAAGCCATAATTTTGACTTTAATAGACTCTGATCGAATTTATCAAATTAGCTGTTAATAGGTATGCAAAACTTTAGTATATTTTGTACCTTCCTACAGTTGAAAGGATCAAATTCAGCCCTGCGTTCAAGGAAAAATAACGTGACACAGATTTCGTAATGTTTGCGTACCAGGTATGAAACGTTTTGCACCTGGTATGAAACGTGCGTCACGTAATTTTTCCTTGAACGCAGGACAGGTAATTACATAAACACCTGCTTTGTTTGTTTATTCGGGTTTAACCCTGTTAATCAACAATTGTTTCAGCTATATACGACAGCCTATTTACCTAACCAGTTTTACTGGACTGTATCCTAGCTAGTCCTAACTTATCCCTCCACAGGAAACAGCAACTTCTCCAAATGTGGACTAAAATCTGCACTGACGTTATTATATGAAATTTATTCTTAGTACAAAAACTTTGCGTAAAAGAAATTTTACTTTACTTACGGAATACCATTAGGCCATAACTTTCTGGTGACAATTTTACTTTTCTTTGCAGACATTGGTGTTTTACATTCATCCATTCTCTCATAAAACAACATGTAACCATTCCAATATCGGAGACGATCTTCTGGATATGAATTGGCTGAAATCACACATTATTAAATGAAGCAGTTGTGATTATAGTAACAACTTGGTCAAACATGGTTTTACGCGATCAGGGTTCAACACTAGAACTAGTCTATCAACTATTCTGTCAGTCCTATACCAACTTAGATTACTACAGGCTACCTTGTAGCAGAAGTTGACTAACCCCCAAAACACAGGTTGATTTTCAAGGCAGGGTTTCTACTGAGGCATAATGACCATCCTGAAAATTTTACACAAGTCTGTTTCTAGTGCCATAAACACACATCCCTACACCAAAACTCTGTTCAAACATTGTTCTATTGTTACAAACTTGTAAAATAAACTTGTTACAAATCAGTATATAAAATTTCAAATGACCATAACTCGGTCAATAATTGGTATGTTTTCATCAAATAACTTCGATTTTTTGCAGAAAAGTTCCTTATCTCCAGTCCAGCAAATCCGGATTTCCAGAATATTCAGGAATAGCCCTGTCAAGGCTAAAGTAGTTGAAAACATTGAAATCAAAGTATGACGACGGATATTCAACAGAAAAAATCTGACCCAGACATGCATAATTATTTTTCACCAAGTTAACATCAATTTGAATTACTGACATATTTACTTAGTCTATAATTTCAGTCTTTGTCAGTCTGAATACCTAACTCATTTATTATCAAACTTTTCTGAAGTTTACGAGAATAAATGCTTACATTGATCATAGACTTTAGCTTTATATGTTCCACCGAAACATTCGGCTTCCACTGCAGCATCGGTCATCTCAAACTCCTCCACCACTGTATCATTAAACTTGAACCATTTACCCTTGTTGTTGTTGTTTAACACTGTACCCCTGTAACATAAAACATCACACCCTTATCTACCTGTCTGAAAGCACCTACATTTTGGCTCCATTCAAAATTGAAACTTTATGATTTTAAGTGCAAAATACCTAGATATATTTAGATAGAAATTCTAAACTATCATATTTTTTTGTATTTGTTAGGTTTGACGGTCTTTTCCTATGTATTTCAGTCATTTATGATGAACAGTGTATGTTTCCTGATTATGACTACAGACCTAAGAAGAAAGCTCTACATGTGGATAAACCAATAGATAAACTGACAAATGACCCTTAAACATTTCTTAAGGCAACATTTAACAAAGAGAGTGAATTAATATGTTACAACATAGTGAAGAGATAATTTTTACCTTCTTTCTTTAATGAATGAATAGTAGTGACCAGCATTAGCCTGGCCACTATGAACCACCACGCCCACCAACTCATAATTTATCTGCTTCGATTCTGGTATAACGCCGATCGTTATTTCCATAGGTGGGGTCTCTCCTGCACGAGATTCCACAGGTGTGACTTGAACCTCGGCTTCCTCTCCATCAGCATCCGACTCTGCATCTTTACGTGCCATTCCTTCAGCAGTGTAAGGTTCCATATCAAGTACCCATGGAAACTGATTTGGAAACAGATAGCTAATGTCTACATGCAATATAGCAAATACAAAGTTAAAGGTACAAACATGTGCTGTAACAATACTGCTTTGCAACATGAAACAAAAGCGCTTACTTGCTTGAAGTTCTCCCCTACCTTAAAGTAAGTGTAAATGTATGAAGCTCTTCCCCTACCTTAAAGTAAGTGTAAATGTATGAAGCTCTTCCCCTACCTTAAAGTAAGTGTAGATGTATGAAGCTCTTCCCCTACCTTAAAGTAAGTGTAAATGTATGAAGCTCTTCTCCTACCTTAAAGTAAGTGTAAATGTATGAAGCTCTTCCTCTACCTTAAAGTAAGTATAAATGTATGAAGCTCTTCTCCTACCTTAAAGTAAGTGTAAATGTATAAAGCTCTTCCCCTACCTTAAAGTAAGTGTAAATGTATGAAGCTCTTCCCCTACCTTAAAGTAAGTGTAAATGTATGAAGCTCTTCTCCTACCTTAAAGTAAGTGTAAATATATGAAGCTCTTCTCCTACCTTAAAGTAAGTGTTAATGTATGAAGCTCTTCTCCTACCTTAAAGTAAATGCATGAAGCTATTCTCCTACCTTAAAATAATCATCAAACTTCAGAGCTCTATTTGCCTCCCAATCATATCCAAATCTTTTCAAATGAATACATAAAGTTGGAGGTAAGGACTTGATATGCATCCTTTTGATGGTATTTCTCTGAAAGTAAACAAACAATAAACATGTTACAAAACTCTCAGGCCTAAGACTAGAAATGATGAAATAAACAACACAAAAGCAGTTCTACTTAGCAACATAATGCTAAATATCTCAACAGTATTCCATAATCGTAAAATTAACTCCATCATTAATTACCAATACTGAGTATTAAGAGGAGAGAAAATCAAATTACTGAAAAGGATGTAGTAAAATCATTCTTTTTAGAAGAAACATTGGACAACCACGGAAAGCAGGATTTTCAAACAAGGAACATAACTCTGAAACTTGTTTCGAGGAAACACGAATATCAGGTGCCTAACTTCACATGCTGATACAGTCCTGTAATGTTTCACGTTCATATCTCAAATACTTTCGGAGATATGTGTTTCACAAAATATGTTAACGGTTGCCAAATACTACCAACCAAATTCCCCCAATCCATTGACAATATTATTGTGTCTGTAATAAAACCAGGTAAAGTCCACATTATATATAAATATTTTACCTTTTCTCCACATTTTTCACAGAAATAAGCATTATCTCCATCTAACAATTCTCCTTTAACAAACTGGTCGAGTGAATCTTGTAGTGTGGCGTTCTTCACTGTCAGATTTAAAGCTGTGAAAGTCTCTTCTCTTTCATATCTGAAATTTACATTTATCGAAGCTTAATACTCCTAACAGCCAGCAATCAGCAGCAAGAAAAAGATAAAAGGTGTAAATAAGCTATAATATTTAACTTACCTTCTAATCTTACTTGGGTCGGGAAGGGGAAACAAAAAATATTATAAGTTCGGCAGAAGATCGGGAAATTGTTTACAACATTTAATAGAAATTGTTTTTATCACTGTTTTGGTCCAATAGGTATCTACAATCTTGTGGAATCATACCTTCAAATGGTCCCTAATAAGCAAACATTTGTCCAAACACATACTTGAAATCCAGAGTTACTAAATGATGGAACCATACCATGTATGACCAGCCTAGCACAGCTAAATCACTGGTATTTAACTTAAATAGAATACCTGTGAGGACAATCTTTGCAAATCTTCTGATCAGTGAATATGCCTTGAAATTTCTTTTTGAATATTTCTTCTTTTCCCGTTTTCTGAGAATAAAGAGCAAACATTAACAGTGAAGACTGTAGCACTCAATGTCACAAGAATGCAAGTTTTCATCACAAGAACATGTTATGTCATTTTATGCACATTGCCTGAAATAATGCATTTAGACAGAACACATAATTATGAGCCGTTCTCCAGGAAAACCGGGCTTAGTGACATTATATAGGAATTATGCACTAAGATTATAGAAAAGGCTCTGAAATGAGAAAAGTCATGGTCGTCAATTTGATTTAATTTTTGTCTTGAACTATGTTAGAATAAATTCTGTCATTGCTATGGTGACCCATTTATGAAAAGAACCCATATTAAGAAAAACAAGGGGTAAGTGGTTACAATCAGTAGCTACTTTTCTCTAAGAGCAATTATTTATGCTTTTGATATATTGTATTAAAAATCAGAATATAATTCTAAATTGTGATACTATTTTGAAACGTTTACGTCAAGACTTTATGAAATGCTGGATCTCTGAAGTGCTTGTTAATGGTACGTCAAATAACGTTAGAATGACGTTTGCGACGTCACTCAAAAAGTAGGCAAGAGTAGTTGGTTCTAAAGGTCTGTAACTTTATAAGTTTGTGTTATTATCTGCTCAAATTTTCAGAAACTGTTCCTAAAAGTCTTGTCTTTCTAACGCCATGTTATCATGCTTTTCATAATGTTGTCACTAAGCCCGGTTTTCCTGGAGACGGCTAATATACATTATACTGGAAACTTATCAGTAACTTTGAAGTTGGTAATTTCTAATTCAAAAGCACACATGTATATCATACATCTCTTCAAGCACTGACTTGGCAAGTTGGCCAAGTGGTTAATGCTTTCGACTACAAATCGGGAGGTCCCTGGTTTGAATCTCGGCCAGGGCACTGGAAATTTCAGAAACATTTTCTGTGTTTCCCACCCAACTAGAGATTAACTGGTTGGTAACCCAGAAGTAGATTCACATGTATCGGTGCTATACACCGGGCACCGCATGTATCGGTGCTATACACCGGGCACGTTAAAGAACTAAGTAGTCTGTTCGGAAAGAGCTAGGATATCACACACAGATTCCTTGTATCATACCACTGTCTCTTATACTTGCTGCCCCTTCAGAAAAACACAAAAATCCATTGGAAATAAGTGTTTGCACTTTTATGGGTTATATTTGACAGAAAGATCTAAACAATGAGACATGACTCCTAGTATTTACCTCAATGTAACACTACAAATCACAGCATCACAAAGCAGTATTGTTATCTATTACAGATTTAAGTACAGTATAACCTCTCTAGGGCAGCCCTCTGTAGGGCAACAACCTCTCTATAACAACACCTTCAAAATTTCTGTAAGCCTATATTTACTATAAGTTTAACCTCTGTAGAACTACAACCTCTAAACAACAGCCATTATTTGCAGCTCCCAATAGGTTGCACTGTATAAAGAAAGCACAAACCTTTAATTGTTCATCAATCTGATCAATCAATGCCTGGAAGAAATCAAAGGCATCTTGTTGTTCTCGAATATTCACAGGATCTCCCCATAACTTGAACACTTTCCAGAACTTTTCTGGTTCATGATACTGTAAGCGACTGTCCATCAAATGTCCAAATACCTGCTGTATCTGGTAGTATACACTGAAACGGCGAGTAAAACATTGTAAGTATGCAAGGTTGAAGTAGGTATAACTAAGTCCATAGCCAATTAATTATGTCCTTGCTCATAACTTTACTAATACTACAAGAATTTGAAACAAAATCTCGAAGTGCACACTTTTCTATGCTGACCTATGAAGTTTGATAACAATAGCTCAAACATGTTTCAAGTTACATGCAACACAAGCTTTTGGAGGAGACAGACCCACATACTTAGAACGAGACCTATACTTAAGTGGCTACTGTAGGAAAGATATTTATGTGTTTAAATGTAGCCATTTACAAATCAATATTAGCCACTTAATAACATAACCCAGTTTCAACATTTTTTACAACTTACCGATCTAACCAACTTGGCATTGAAATGACAACACAGATAGTATCAGGGGTTCTACTGAGGCATAATGCCCAATCCTGAAAACGAGTTGCACGTCTGTTTCGGGTGCCATTACCACACATCCCTACACCAAACTTATATTTCAAACTTAGACCTATTGTTACAATGCAGCTTATATAAAAAATGCAGCTTATGAAATTTCAAATGACCATAACTTTGTCAATACTTTGAATATTTTCATCGAACAACTTCTGTTTTTTGCAGAAAAGTTCATTCCTTCTATTGCATCAAATCCGGATTTCAGGTTTATTCCTGAATAGCAGGACCCCTGTTTTACCTGTCTTCGACAGTATCTTCATCATCAGTACTGAGGACAGCATCAGGTATGCCAGGTACCATATATAACTGTTGTATCACAGAGTTCATATAACATGTGGCACCTCCATTACGTAGACCAACAAATCCACAACCAGCCCGACCATCTACTGGTGGTAAATACTACAACACACAATATATCAAATCATAACTGGAGTCATTTCAGATATATCATTCATTACTAATAAATACTAGTATTTTGTATTTTATCAAGAAGAGAATATAACTACCAAACACGTATAACATTTAATGTATATTCATTAAACACAACGTTTCGCCCAGAAGGCTTCTTCAGGTAATGATTATACAAACAAATTATTTACCAAGCAAATTTTTCCTATGAAAACCTACATTATGCAAGTTGTTTAATTTCCGTTCCAGACTGAACAAAAACAATTTTAAAAGCTTAAGAAATTTAAAATGACCATATTTAGTCAATACTGCCGATATTTATTTAAAAATAATCAAGTTTGTTTGATTACCATTTTCCTCCCTCTACTTTCGTTTTCATTGTGATTTTCACACGTGTGTAACTCTTACAATGCACCAAAAGGTGTCTATATAGGCCATAAACCACAAAATAATTTTTTATAATTTTTTTTCTTTAGCTCAATGTTAAGGTATTTCGCAAATCTTTGGTCTGTCTGTACAAGGTATTTCAAACCTGTTATATTTATTTAGAGCACATTTATGGCTATGATTTGGCTAGTTCCACGCAGTTTTGCTCCGTTAGTTTTTAAAATATTCTTAGGTTTTGGGGAAATCCCCTAAAAACTTATATTGGCATTTTACACAAACCCTGTGAAGTATCTAGTTAGTATATAACACCTACCTCCCATTCATTAACACAATCCAAGTTAGGTTGATGATGCATCTCTGTTAGCTGACTACAAACATCTCTCAGATTACTCAGTGAACAATTGGCAAGTTCTGTTATAAGTTCATAGGCTGCTATTCTCGAATCTGTTTTATTGCACCTGTAAACATACAAGTACACATTTATCAGTGATTCAGTGAGAATCAATGCTTTGTACATTGGTCAATAAGTATAATTCATAAATTGTCCAACATGTTTGAAGAATTTCTGTATAGTCAGCTGATCATTGATTTTGTTTCCCTATTTCAAGAATACCTAAAAGTATAGAACATGTATACTAGGCATGAGTTCTTGTGCAGGAGTAATGTAAAGTCATCAAGAATATCAAGTTGTCCAACAACGCTACACTTCACAGAGGTGCATGAATGAGAATGTGTGTTTATAGCTAATGCCTTGTCTCTGCCAGCAGTACAGTGTTAAAAGTGGACTTGTATCTGAATGATATAGCTAATGCCCTGTCGCTGCCAGCAGTACAGTGTTAAAAGTGGACTTGTATCTTAATGATATAGCTAATGCCCTGTCTCTGCCAGCAGTACAGTGTTAAAAGTGGACTTGTATCTCAATGATATAGCTAATGCCCTGTCTCTGCCAGCAGTACAGTGTTAAAAGTGGACATGTATCTCAGTGATATAGCTAATGCCCTGTCTCTGCCAGCAGTACAGTGTTAAAAGTGGACTTGTATCTCAATGATATAGCTAATGCCCTGTCTCTGCCAGCAGTACAGTGTAAAAAGTGGACATGTATCTCAATGATATAGCTAATGCCCTGTCGCTGCCAGCAGTACAGTGTTAAAAGTGGACTTGTATCTTAATGATATAGCTAATGCCCTGTCGCTGCCAGCAGTAAAGTGTTAAAAGTGGACTTGTATCTTAATGATATAGCTAATGCCCTGTCTCTGCCAGCAGTACAGTGTTAAAAGTGGACTTGTATCTGAATGATATAGCTAATGCCCTGTCGCTGCCAGCAGTACAGTGTTAAAAGTGGACTTGTATCTCAATGATATAGCTAATGCCCTGTCTCTGCCAGCAGTACAGTGTTAAAAGTGGACTTGTATCTAAATGATATAGCTAATGCCCTGTCACTGCCAGCAGTACAGTGTTAAAAGTGGACATGTATCTCAATGTTATAGCTAATGCCCTGTCACTGCCAGCAGTACAGTGTTAAAAGTGGACTTGTATCTCAATGATATAGCTAATGCCCTGTCTCTGCCAGCAGTACAGTGTTAAAAGTGGACTTGTATCTCAATGATATAGCTAATGCCCTGTCACTGCCAGCAGTACAGTGTTAAAAGTGGACTTGTATCTCAATGATGATAGAGGTAATGTAAGCTGGACTTCGACTTTTGACTTCTTTGACAGCTGAAACTTGGGACTTTCAGCAGTTAAGTTCATTTTCTCGTTCATTTGTGTGTTTGGCATTGTGCCGTGTAATGGTGGTCTGAGTTGTTTTTTATGTATTATGAGCTCTTTTAGTTGAATGCTGCCTTCCCTGTCCTATTTTTACCTTCTTTAGGCTGATTGGACGCCTGTCTGAAAGAATCTAGTAAACTGGATTTTCAACTTAGTATTACTGACATTGTCCTGTACATGTACTTACTTTGGGTTAAACTCTGTCAGGAGTAGATCACTGGTACCACCATTCATACTATCCATCATAGTTTTTGAAGCCGGGAACAAGAAATCATGAAGAAGGTCATGCACTAATGCTTTACCTACAACAACAAAATATTTTCAATTCTGTCAAATAAATACTAACTACTTGAAACAGTTGTGCAAGATAAAGGTCTCTAGGTACTAGAAAAACAGACAGGTGACCTAGTTTTTTACCATAGTTCACCCAGTTTCAACCTTAGCATAGATATTACAAAGACAAACATTGCATAAATATTAAGCCAAAACTGATACCTCTAGAGTGTACAACGTTATTTCTGTGATTTACTTTGTGAACCTCTAGCTCAGGTGAGGTAAGCATGGCCTATTTACAAACATAAACAAAAGATACATGTATGAACAGAGTGACATTCGGACGGTCTAGTTGTTAACAGCGCATAAAAACACAATTCACAACACTGTAAAATCATTAAAATTTGTGGGGGATTTAATTTTGTGGATTTTGTGGATGACCTCAACCACCAAATTAAATCCCCAATGAATAATTATACCAATAAAGATGTCAAGTTTACAGTGTCTATCATACTTGCTTGCAAGTTCAGTCAGGTATAAGACTGGGTTTTGAGGAAGTTTACTTGCATATATTAACATGTAATAAAACAGTTATCATATCAATTTGATGTTTAAATGATTTCTAGTGATTTGTGTGAATTTTGACCTTGCCAATTTTCATGAAATCTGAAATCCTTGAAATTTCATCCCCACGAAATGGTCTTTTTCACCAAAACTACAAAACTGTGTTCCATTGAAATAAATGATTTTACAGTACATGCTAAGGGAAGAGTATTTAACTATACCATATTCTTCCTTGCATACACCTTCACATGTAAACAAAGTTTTAATGAGTTTAAGATGACCAGCTAACAGAACATTATCAGTCTCTCTAAGTTCTGGATGTTCTGTGGGTACATAGTTAGATAACCAAGCTACTTCATCTTCTAACATCACTGCTACCTCAACTTGGTACTGTGCTTGTTCAAACACTGAAATTCAACATGGTAAGAACATTAACACACTTAACATATACAATGTGTGTTAGTTGATATTCTTAACTCTAAGGCAATAAAATGCAGTATAGTTCGCCGGGGATAACTCTAGCCTTATCAATAAACAAACAAATCAAATTATAAACACTGCACGGTTGAATGGCCACCAGTTATCAGTGTAGATTTAAAGAGTATATCATTTAAAGTGTATATGCACAAGATTGAACAAAAATGAATATCAAAAGTGTATCTAATTTTCATTTGTAAACAAAGGCCAGTGTTATCTCCGGCGAAAACAAACATAAGATTGCCTATATTTTTGTTATGGATTAAAATCAAAGACTGTAACATTTGCTTATGAAAGCATTCAAACATTTGGCACAACATACAAAGTTTGCATGCTCCTTAATTTTCGAAACGATAAATATAGCAGATTATGTGTTTGTTTTTGTACTGCAATTTATTGCACCAGAGTTATAATTTACAGTATTGATTTACTACACTAGGATGACTGTGAAACAAGTTTTACAACTTATATTAATCACTTCGGACACCTCATTCCTGGTATCCATTGTCACAAGGGTAAGGGACTGATGACGTCAAAACATCAATGACATCACTTAGTATGTGACGTTTCCCGGCCTTAATAGCAACAATATGAGTATATGTTTCCCTTATTAATCAGATTTTAATCATTTACTGACCAAATAAATATAATAAAGCAGGTCAATGACATGTTTTGAAATCAAATAAGTGCTGATAAGGCTCCACTAATTATGTAAGGGTCACATTCGACTCCAAGCAACTGGTTAAAAATAAGGTTGAAAGTAGTCCTATGTTATGTGACCACATAACCTAATATAGTAATAAAGCAGACATGGCATAATAGGGCTAAGATTTTGACGTAATAAAGGCCTAATGGTGGGATAAAAACCAGTACTATTTTTATCAACTTTGGTATCTCACAGCCTAGCTTGAACCCGAGACCCCTTGCACTAGAAGCAGGTGCTCTACCACTCTACCACTAGGCTATGGATGTGAACTAGACCAGAAGATAAAGTAACCATATAATTATAAGAATATAACAACTCACATGATAGATTTTCTAGCAACTTGCATCTGAGATCAAAGTACTGGGAACATTGACTTAACAATCTGTAATATATACAAACAATATTTATCATGTAAACAATGTATGGCAAACGTATTCACAAAGTTTTTACTTTTGTGACTTTTTGCATAGGAATTATCTCACTAATTCATGCCCTTCGTGGTATTCAAATGCTAGATTCTAGGATGTTCCATGTTCCTTCTGAATAGTCTGAATGATGTTGCAAATTCATGAACTTGACAGAGAATTTGAAATAAAGTGCTGGCAAAAATATGGACTTCAATTGACTTGTTGTAATTGAAGACTGACTTTTCACAAGTTTGGAACAATAAAAGACTAGCCTGAGCAATAATTTCAAGTGATCTAGTAAGTAGTCATAAATTGGATTGGCTGGTTCCTGCATTCTGAGATTGGTTGCTCAGTTCAAGAAACTTGGTTCCCAGCCTAGCTGCTTCTGATAGCAGTTTACAAACTGACCAATGGTAAGCCTGCATTATGAGACTGGTTCCCATAACTTGGCACTACCTTGGTTCCCTGTTTTTGAATGACTGGTTCTGAGAGCATTTACAAACAGACTAATGGCAAACCAGTTCTCTGAGACTGGTTTCCTGAGAGCAGTTACAAACAGACTAATGGAAAGCCAGTTCTCTGAGACTGGTTTCCTGAGAGCAGTTACAAACAGACTAATGGTAAGCCATTTCTCTGAGACTGGTTTCCTGAGAGCAGTTACAAACAAACTAATGGAAAGCCAGTTCTCTGAGACTGGTTTCCTGAGAGCAGTTACAAACAGACTAATGGCAAGCCATTTCTCTGAGACTGGTTTCCTGAGAGCAGTTACAAACAGACTAATGGCAAGCCAGTTCTGAGACTGGATCCCTAAACTATAACATTGGTTCCCAGTTTTCATACCTTTGACTGGCTCCTCTAGTTGATGAAGATGACACCCAGAAAGGTAGATAAGCTTTGAGTAAAACTTGTAGTAGAAATTGATGAGGTGTTTGAGGGTTGCTGGACGACTCATTGGTTGTTACTTCTGTCTGACTGAGAAGGTAGAACTGATCCTGTGCTGCACCTCGAATATCACTTTGTGAACATCCCACTAATATATCAATGATGAAATCACTGACACATGGGAGGCTGTAAAATGCAGCTGCAAAACAAAGAAAAAATGTGTGTGCATGCTACTAAGATGTTTATTTGAGTTAAACACTGTTTCTCAATAAATTTTCAGTTATATATGATGGCTTTTCTGTCATTGTTCCTGACCAATATGCCCTTCTGTAAGGTACCAACAACTTCTCCATATGTGAAGGAAAACCAAAATCTTTGCCAAAATGTTTATGGAAGGGTATGACTTGCCACGTCCGGAAATCAAACCTGGATTTCAAGGTTACAAATCCAGTGTTCCTACCACTGGACTATGGCTGCTCCCGCATGTCATTTAGAACAGTTCAAAATATATAAATCTATTTCTTTACTACAATATACTTTGCAATAATTTGGCCCCATCATTGAAAATTCTTATTAATCCTGTGGTGAGCCAGACTAACCAATCCAGTTTAAAAATGTATAGTACGGAGAATTTGAGATGATCCTGACCTTTATGCATGAATATACTACAAGATTCTTGCGTTCAATATATCAATTTCCGTAAGCAAATCATGCAATGTCGGTGATTTTGATTAGTGCTTGTATTACACCTCGAACGTCTTCGTGATACACCCCCCTTATGAAAATATATCAGCTGTTAAATTATGCTAATATAAGGTTGAGGATCATGTCAAATTCTCCATACTACAGAAAGTATGAAAGGTTTAAAATTGTTTTCAGAATGTAAAACTACATCAGAGAAAAATTAGATAAAATTAACAAAAGTGGGCAAATTACATTATATCACATACCAATAAGTTCACTACGAAGTTGTAGACATGTTACCAGAATTTCTAAGGCCTCTTTTGCAATATTACAGTCTTTGGATGAGATGAAATTCTGTTTAACACAAACACCTCCGTGTAAGCTTTGACAATCACTTTCACTACCAGTACTGTTCTGAGATCCAGTACTACTCTGTCTGCTTCGCCTCCCACAACTATAGGCAGTGGCACTCTCTCTGATTGGCTGTGGTGAACTAAGAAGGTGGAGTTTGCCAGCTGCTGCCGCCCAAGCCACCCTCATGAAACATGAAACGGTCTCAGTAAAATCATGGACACCCATTGTCTGAAATCAGTCAGAAAGATTGAAAAGGTCAAAATAAACAAGAAATATCACTGAATGTGATGAATACCCCCAGATACTACTTGACACAGTCACTTAAATGTGCTCTGACAAACAACTAGACTTACTTGGGGCAAAAACACCCTTAAAATTAAACGGGCGTGGACCAACCATTGGTAACAGAGAAATAGCACAGACAAAATTTATAAGACTTAGTGTAAAACAAGACTGCGTTCAATAAACGCTTATGCCCCCTGTGGAAGCCTTGTCCATAAATAAGTCCAAGTCCAAAATTAGGTCAAGGTGAAGGTCAAAATGGGGTCAGGTGATACAGGCATGTGGAGAGTGTTCATATACAACATCCATGCAAGTATGGAAGCTTTGTAGTAAGCCACAATGATGCTAGAAGAAACGGTCAATTTGGGTTAACCGGACAGACGGACGAACGAACGGACGAATAAACGGACAGGTGAATCACTATATGCCTCCCGATCTATCGATACGGGGGCATAAAAACAAAGGGCCATAACTCCCTTAAAATAGATACGACCTGCATGTGCCACGGATATGCACAACTAGACTTGGTACTGATCATTCATGCGAAGTATCATTGAAATCCGACCATTGGTAACCGAGAAATAGCAAGGACAAAATTTGTAAGTGTAAAACAATAAAGGGCTTCACTCCCTTAAAATTAAACCAAACAACATGTGCCAACGATTTGCACAACTAGACATTAAAACCCTATATACTATAATTTTACATATAAATTTTGATACTTTCAACTATAGGGATTTCAGAAATATGTAAGAAAAATTAAGATTTTTGAAAACCAACTTTATTGTTGTCAAACTATTACTATATACCTGTACAGCATGGCTTCCTGCTGTCCGTGTATCTATGGTAAAGGGGGATAAGGTGATGGTAGGGGCGGAGCCTGGAGGTGGGGTAGCTGGTACAACTGTTGCCATGGCAGATCCTGTAACAGGTAATCTCATATCTTCTTTCACAGGAGTAAAGGCAAGGTCACCCGTAACTGTCTGTCCACATAGTAGATATCTAAAAGTAGAAATAGGAAAAATGAAATTTAACAACTGCAATTAATACAAATTCTGAAAATGTTCAACAGTGAACTTAATATTTGACCAACCACCAAGAGGTTATCTACTGATCAACAAACACACCAGGTTCCAAGATGCTAGGCCGAACTGTTCTTCAGTTATTGGTCAGAAATCAATAGGTAAACTGACAATTATCAGACCAACAAACAATTTACTCCAACTCCTTCAGAAGGTGGCTTGCTAAGTGGAGATTCATTTACATGTAAAATAATGCTTCTGAAAGATAACCAGTTAAAATATACTCAAGAAACTGTGTGTTCTTTATGAACATCTCTCACAAAAGTCTCACAAAATGCCTTTAACCACAAACCAACATACTGGCAGTGAAAATTGCTCAATTCTTGTAATTACACTACTTTTATGATGATTTAAGTTTGTGATGAAATACGACCTGGGGTGATATTCAATAATGATCTAATTTAATTGGAGAATAAGGATGTCC
This sequence comes from Spisula solida, assembly GCA_947247005.1. Classification (NCBI taxonomy): domain Eukaryota; kingdom Metazoa; phylum Mollusca; class Bivalvia; order Venerida; family Mactridae; genus Spisula; species Spisula solida. The sequence goes on from OX365948.1 coordinate 23,732,872, forward strand.
AATCATATCACCTGTTACTGACCAAGAGTTTAATATGGTGTTATCTGATTGGTTGTCCTTATCCTTAAGTCAAGTAAGATCAATATTGAATAGCACCTTAGACCAAGAACTTATTTATGTCAGACAATAGCTATACATAGCAAATGTGTCTTTGTTTTGTACATGTATCCTACTTAAAATAAAGATTGTATTGTATTGTATTTGACAACTGTTGGACGAGACCTACCTTGCTAGTTGTAGACATACAGAGTAACATCCCTGTCTGGTAACATAGTTGATATCCTGATGTAATGACTCTGGTTGTAGTACCGTAACAACAGTAGACAATCCATTAGCAACAAGAAAATCCTCAAAGAATGCCTGAGATCCAACTTTAGAACCCATATCCTGAGCTGTTGGCATAAGTTTGCTACTTAATACCTGCAACATACATACACATATACGATACAATGAATCATGAACAAAGCCAACACGTACAAGGTACATAAATAATACATAAACAATGCATCATACATAACTTTATGTTTGCATGATCGGATTGACTCTTTATTTTAGGTTTACGGGGCATTTAAACAAACTTGTTGTTAAGAGGAGGGTATAGAATAATATTAAGAGGACCAAAAGGGCCCTAGTCACTTACCTGCCAATATAAGTGAGAGGCCTAGAGCCCCAAAGGGCCTCCTTTTATTAAATATGGAAGCTCAAAATTACGAATGTTATGAAAAAACTAAGCATTTCCAAGGTTGATTGTCATTTAATACAACAATTTCATTGAAACAAACTAGTTAAAATATACTTTACCTCAAGATTGTATAGAACTCTAAAGGCAGACATATCTGGGTTGGTACAATCAAATAAAGATTTAAGGGTTTCCTGAGGGGTTTGCTTTGGACTTGGGGCCGGAGTTTTTCTCGGACTAGATCTTGGACTGAGATCATCAGATGAGCCAAGGGTAGGTAACTGTAAACACAGAAGACATAAATACAGATACAGTCAAACCTTAATTAAACAACTACCTGTCTTAAACAACCAATATTTATATCCAATCAACCATATGTGTATAAAATACACCTGTATCAACCACTGTATCACCTGCTTTTAAACAGGGTTCCCCAAGAATATTCTAACCTGCTTTAAACAGGGTTCCCACAATAATTCTAACCTGCTTTAAACAGGGTTCCCAAAAATATTCTAAGACAAAATTCCCTGACTTTTCCCTGATTTTGAAAATTATGTTCTTCCCTGACTTTTCCCTGACGATGGAAACCCTCTACAATATTTCCGTACTTGTTTTTTTACTCTTTCATTACATGGCAAAAACTGTTTAATTCAATGTTCTGTGCAAATGATAAAACATCCAATGTAGAGGTATCAACATGACACAGAAATGAACAAATACATCCTTACAAACAGGTATGAATAAAACTGGAAATAAAACACTTTCTTATTATAAAGTAGCAAATTCAACAGAACACACAACCTGTCTTAGTTAAATCCATTAGTTTTTCCCGAGGCTTTCGACAGAGGTTCACATAGAAACCAGGCAAATATTATATTAACTGAACAACTAAATTTTTGGTCTGACTATTATTTAAATTAATGGCTGGCTATACTGGGTGCTGAATCTTGTAACTCTGGTGTTATCATTTTATAGCTCAGATACTGTACCTATCATTTTAAAGGAAAATTAACACTTCATCACAATCATGAATGTCACATGGCTCTTTCAGAAATGTCAAGTTTTGGGGTCAAAGGGCCAGTTAAAGCTAGGGGTGTCAACAGAGCCAAATTAAAAATCCTGAAAATCTTATGCGACTGACCTATTTTTCCTAACAAGAGGTCTTCATGTCACTTCAACCACATTGTTTCTAATTCAGCTTGTATTGTATTAAATCCTTAAGAACGGAATAAATTGACCATAACTTTGCCATTTCTTGAGATATTTTCATCAAATAACTTTTAATTTGGTCAGAAATCATAGATAGATAAATCCGGAATTCTGGAATAATCAGGAATATTGACACTGTTAAATATAAAAACCCCAATAGATAAAAGTAATAATATTTACATACCCTTGTAGATATAGAATCCAACGCTTCTATGACAGCTGGGTCGGTAGGAATTAACATTAGTAATTTCCTAACACGGGTTGTAATCCTAAAACAGAAATATAGTTTGTATCATAATATCACTGACAGGTTATCAATCTGTATATCAACTCCTACAACATCAAATACAGTGTTACATCTCTTTCATCAGGTTTTGAGAAATGGTGTCAACAAATTAATCTGAAAACATGATCAACACAGAAGACAGAACAATGACTTTTCCAAGACAAAAAGCAAAGGAAAATTACTTTTCAGCCAGAATCCTGAGCATCAAACAACACGTTTTTAAATTTCTTGGGTCAAGGAGTGAATACATCCATGGGCCAAACAGTAAATATATGGGTCAAAGAGTGAATACATGGGTCAAATAGTGAATACATGGGTCAAATAGCGAATATGTGGGTCAAAGGTTGAATACATGGGTCAAAGGTTGAATACATGGGTCAAAGTTTGAATACATGGGTCAAAGGTTAAATACATGGGTCAAAGAGTGAATACATGGGTCAAAGGTTAAATACATGGGTCAAAGAGTGAATATATGGGTCAAAGGTTGAATACATGGGTCATAGGTTGAATACATGGGTCAAAGGTTGAATACATGGATCAAAGAGTGAATACATGGGTCAAAGGTTAAATACATGGGCCAAACAGTGAATACATGGGTCAAAGAGTGAATACATGGGTCAAAGAGTGAATACATGGGTCAAAGGTTGAATACATGGGTCAAAGAGTGAATACATGGGTCAAATGGTGAATTCATGGGTCAAATGGTGAATACATGGGTCAAAGAGTGAATTCATTGGTCAAAGAGTGAATATATGAGTCAAAGGGTAAATACATGGGTCAAAGAATCAATTCATGAGCAAAATGAAACCCCTGATATTGCAACTTACTTGGTTTCATCCAATTCTGACAATTCAGAGAGTTGATATAACATTTCGAACACCTGACCACCGGTGGCCATTATAACCCCAGGTAACATCTTCTCTTGTTCAAGGTCAAATGTTTGCTTTGACATCAAGGTATTGGTCACCTTTAGAAGAAAACATGCAATGATGAGTAGCTCCAGCCATTACAGTCTTTGTAGCACAGGATGGTTGTCTTTTCAGTTCTTTTCTTTTAAAGAGCAATTTGAGAGCATAACAAAGATCCTAGCATAAAAGTAACTTAAAGATTGTTAATTTTAGTGCTAATGACACATTACTGCTCTTTAGTTATTGATCAGAAACTATTTGTATACTGACCCCCCTGATTGACATGCAAAGCAATATAAAAAGGCTGGTATAATTACTATGCATATGAATCAGGGGTCCTACTGAGGCATAATGCCCAATCCTGAAAATAAGATGCAAGTCTATTTTGGGTGCCATTAGCACACATCCCTACACCAAACCTATGTTTCAAACATAGTTCAAATGGTCAAATGACCAAAACTCAAGACTATGAATTGTATCATCAAATAAGTTTATTCTTTCTATTGCAATAAATCCTGATTTCTGGAATGTTTCCAGAACTGTAGGACCACTGAGAACGTAGACAATGATTACCTCCTTGGCTTGTGACGTGGAACTTGATGGAGTTACCATACGCACTTGTATAGTCTGGTTGTCCTCAAAATCTAACTGATGTAACAATTTCTGGTCTTTACTGCTGCTAAGCTGTATATAGAAATAACAAATACATGATATGTAAACAATAACATATGTTGTTTACTGTATAAGTGGTTTTAAAAGTTACGCCAGAGTTTTTAAATTTTTTGCTACTCAGACATTTTCGACAAAAAGTCCACAGGAGGAGGGTAAAAAATAAAAACTTCCAAAATGTAGCTACCAGGTTGTTGATGGTGGATGACAGTCCATTAATGAAAGCAACAATGTTAGTTCTAACAGCACATTTATCGTAAAACAAATACAGTGCACATGCATCTGTTTTATTGATGAAGAATTTTAGAAAATCTACAAAAATTTAATGACATTTTATTTGAGAAATAATGAATAGGTGTGCTTTGTTGCTTTATAAAATATAGGCACGTGTTTGGATGCGTAGTAATTAAATCATGAGTGCGTAACACGAGTGATTTAATGTACGCATTCAAATGAGTATGTACCAGTATGTGACACAAACAATATTAACACACAACCACTAAACCATTTCATAAACAACACGGCAAGAATGATAATAATTACCACACTGCTAGCCAGTTTTTCCTGAGCTACAACTTGTATATTTTCCACACTCTGTCGAAGACGGTTTGCAATCTTTGTCTTCACATTCCCTAGTGATTCATTACTATGACACTGAAAATAAAACAATGTTCTTCTATCTAACAAATATCATACACTATTGCTGGACTATTTACTTACCGTATCACCTCGTATTATTGCCTCCAGATGCGATGCATTTTGTAAAAAAAAAATCCAGAGACAGTCAGGACTCGAATAAAAGGCCCCGCACAATCCGCACTACACGATCTCACTGTAAGGCTTACGTAACCTCATCATGAAATGTGTGTAAGTCGCACGCTTTGAGCGACATCGTCTATGTCAAATTCAATCAATACTGCAGCATAAAGGCCAGTTGAAAAAATCTACCAGTTTTCGCAGCATGAAGTCACTAGGGTTGCCTGCCCAACGGTCTTACACACCGTCTTTTAAACTGAAAGTTATACAGTTTGCCGTACGATAGAAAAGGGGAAATTGTGTTTATGTATCTCAACAGAATATATTAACAACAGGATTAACTTTTTATACAATGCACAACCATCTCGGCCAGTAAGATAGAAACAAATTAATTGACATGTGCCTAATTGGTAGATGTAGCCAGATCAAAGACGGAGCCGACGCTTGAAGATGGATATAACTTACCACAAGCATAAATTCCTGTTTGGGAGCATCACATGAGATGAACAGATTAATCTGGTAGCCCTGAAATGAGGCCCCATGTGGGAGAATAGTTCTAGGGCTCACATGGGTTTCTTCAACATTGAGAACATACATTTCAGCTATCCACAGCAACCTTTCAATATTTAACAATAACTTCTTTGACCTAAAAACAAGACAAGAAAATATGTGTAACAGGAGCATCCCTATGAGTGCAGGACACTGGACTTTTTCATACTTGATAATACCCTTACTCATCTGTTAGTGAAAATTCTAAAAGTAACAAGGGAAGATAACTCAATTCAGTTTATGTGTAAAACTGCCACAATTTCTATGTACTAAGTCAAAAGAAGGGCAGACTCCTCTTGTGATGGTGAATAACCATATCGAGTTTCAAGTGGATACCTTTCTTAGTCTTTGAGAAAATAACCAATGTGCACGATCCTGTCACTACAATACTTTTTTTCTTTGAATAGTGGAGCTAAAAACACGACTGAAACAACGCAGACAAGCAGTGAAGTACTTAACCTAATCCATTACAATCGGCTTCAACTGTATATTTCAGTACAAGTTTTATGGGGAGTGGTGACCTAGAGGCAGGTTGCACACTAAGGGATCAAGAGTTCCCAGGCTCAATCCCTGTCTACGCCACTGGTCAATTTCTATGAGCATCATTGCTGAACTTCACTCAGATGTATGAATGGGAACCTGAGTGGATCACTTAGCTGTGACTGCCAGTGGTGCTGTGTTAACGGTCAACTTGCCACTCAATGTTTAGGGGAAAATGTACAGTTGGTTGAAGGGACACATGTCTAAAATAGGCTGTAACTGGATACTTTTTTATTGTTATTTCTTTGTTTTTTCATAACAAACCTTCAATATTTCTATTTCATGCACATTGTTTGACCCAGTACTTTAACATCAAGACAAAGAACTTACTTTGATTGCACAGATACATTGTTCATCTCTGGTACCGCCGGTGCTGTTAATGTTTTAGTGGCACCGAGAATAGCTTGTGATATAGAGGTTCCACATACACCAATCATAGCAGTCTATGGGAGCAATATAAACAAACAATATTCTATTAAATTTACACAAAATGAACAATTTATATTTTGATAACAAGGAAGACACACACAGGTGCATAAAAGAATATATGGTGTAAAACTTAGGTAATTCAGTTTTCATTAAACATTAAATATGGATTTTCATTTTAGGTATCTAGTACCTGAATCAAACATACACAACTAGACATGTCCCCTTCCACTTTGCCCACTATTAGCCATGGCTTTTCAGTAAATGCGAAAAAGGGACATAACTTTACCAATGTCCAAAAATACCGTAACCGAAATTGAACTCAACATATATCATATTGCTGTGACTCACAACCCCTAATCTAATGACTGGAAACCATACTTTCAGATTTAAATATCTTTTAGTAACTCCTTTTATTATCAGATTTGTGATGTCTTGTAAAGATGCACCGACACCTAAATATATAATATATACTGGCCATCTGTTGTTTCGCGGTACTAACAGTTAAAAATATTATTCAAATGCAAAATAATCAACGTACATCTGTTAAAACTGTATATCATCATTTTCTTCCATTCTTTCTACGATGAATACATTACAAATAAGTTAATAAAGTAGCAAAATCAAGGAGTATTGCAACTTTGTTTATGGTAGGTATCGGCCATGTTTAGTCAATGACGTCATCATTGGTTTCGCGGTACGGGCTAAATTCCAAACAGTAAATTGAACACTAAAGGTTAAACACCACTAAATGTTAACCACGCTGTATTTTAATCTATTTGTGGTTGATTACGAAATTAAGAAGTTAAATCTTAAGGTACGGAAAATATTGGCAGCAGTTAAAATACTTCATGCTGCCAAAAGAAACCCTTCATGGAAGTGCTGGCAATAGTTTGACTGTCCCTCGTTAGCATTCCCGATTCAGTTTGATTCTTCAAATTCTCAGAATGTGTGCACCATAAAAATGAGTTTTAGTGGTCTTTGACCTATTTCAACAACAACAACAGGAAGTTAACTGTAGTAAACACTCAGAGGATGGAGTTTTAGAATTTACCGCGACTCCAATGATGACGCAAAACCAGTGATATTGAGTATACATCAAAACACCAGATGACTCTGGTTAGCAAAGTTTAAACATACCTCCAGTCTTGTTTTACACTCATTGATGAATTTCTTATGCAGATTGACAGCATCCTAAAATATAATCATGTTACACAATGAACAATATTTACTCATTTGTATTAACCAACAGGCTGATAGGAAGGGATGCTGCCAGTATGTAAGGGACTATATATGACCAATATCTTCACCACTGGCAGCATTTTGACATGTTCATAAAGACCCGCACAAATTGGTTAGGGCTGATTTTTTTAGAGCACTTTTGATGCCACAAACAATGCCAACTCAGGGAATGAGACTTTTTAAATACTGGGAGTGGGATTTAGATGACAATATTGCATGTTGTCTTGATCACCAGGGAATGAAAGACATACTTGAACTAATACAATTATGAACCAAAATATATAATCAAGCAACACTAAAGAGGAATGTGAATGAACAAACCATAAAATATAAGATCAGTGTTCATGTGAAAGCGTATTGAATAAACATACCTTTTTAAGCCTCGATGCTAGATTAGTGTATGACATGTTGAGAAGTAACTGTATAGCCGAGTCAGCTATCATCATATCATCTGGTGTGTTTAAACAAAGTTCCCACAAAAAATCTAACCCCAGTAAGTCAGCTTTCTCAACTACCTGAATTAAGAAAAAGAAACTCTGAAATACTGTAAATCACTTATTTTCGTGGGTATTAAATTTCCTAGATTTTGATAAAAATGCATTTTCATGGGGTTGCAAAATCAGGGATTATAAAACATGAAAGGATAAAACCATGTAAGATATTTGAGAGGTTGATTCATTGTGGTAATTAGATTTTGTGTTCGAGTGCAACAACAAAATCAACGAAAAGTCAAAGCTTTTGATAAATAATGATTTTAAAGTATCATGAAACCTGACTTTTCAACAGAAAAACAGAATCGACTTCCAGCAAAGACACTACATACAAGAGCACCACTTGGCATGTGGATAATCATTCTTGTCTCAAGACTGAGGCTTAAATATTTCTGGGGATATGCCTGCCACTATAATGTTGACCATCCCCAACAAAGCCACCCACCATGCTTATCAGTAAACCTTCTTCATGAAGTGTATAATGCAGTTTTAATACAGTATAACCTGGTTTATCTGGCATCTCATTGGATCAGATGAGCATGCCGGAAAAAGCACTGTGTCAGTAAAACCAGGGCCTGGAATTACAACCAATACTTACACTCAGCACTCAAGTCTTGAAATTCACACAGGTTTATAGCAACATTGTATGAGAGCAAAAAGTTGCAATAATGTTAAATTGGTACTAAATATTACTTTCGGCTTACTTCCTAGTGTAATTAAGGGTATTTGTAAGCCATAATTGTAATTTATCAGTAGGAGTGCTAATCGTGGCACTCAGACTCCCAAATTACATATATAAACCACTAAATGCATACGCAGACCAAAATCGGATACACTCAAATAGTCCTTACGGAAACTTCTGTTTGCCTGGAAATGGTGATATGCCTAGACAAAATGGTACTAGAATCATCTTATTGAGTTTAAAGGTATTGTATACATGTAATAGAATGAGTGAATGTGTTTCATCTTGAATATTTTGAGATTTTGGCATATTTGACAAAGCGAATGTAGAGTAGTGTAAAACCCACATTGGATCGGTCCGCGCGTCTGTAAAAATTTATCTACCGCCTTTGACGAACAAAATCTTTCTTATATTAAGCATGACCCCCTGTTTTTTGGTCTTATTTTGTAGCTGAAACATACTGCTTTTCAATAATATAGGTCTGTGAACTGGTCATAGACTTTAACATGATTTAATACACCTGTTACTATAAATAGTAACATTTTTACGTTGACAAAATCTGTATTATAGCCCCACCGGGGATATTATCATCAAAATGTTGAAAACTGATAATATCCCCGGGGATATTATTGATCACGTGATAAATAATCGCCCTGCGATCATGCACACGCGCGACTTGACGTTATCTACGCGTTAAACATCCATCATGGCATCTTTTTTACGATAACATGGGAAATGTGTAAATCAAGCTAATTTGTTTACTTCTAAAAATAGCTCAAGTGCATTTTTGAGGGCTGTTGTAGGGAAACTACATCACCTCATTTATAAGTCCAACAGGACCATCAATCCGGACAACGTGTTGTCGGGTTTTTTTTACGAAAAAGGCGTAAGTATCGAATTAAACTGTGTAATAAATCAAGGGAGAGCACCAATGAACGGTGTACAAAATTTGTACGATTTATCTCCCGTGAATATTGGAAAAATATCGATCGAAACTTGGCGGTAAAATTTTAAACGTTCTTTTTTCAAAGCGGGCATTTTGATAAAAATGATGTTTTAAGATGTTTTTGAAACTCTGCACGTACTTTACTTAAGCTATTTTTTCCTGGTTTATCTGTTAACAAAACATTGCATCGGCTTACCTCATATTTAGCATAAGGACCGTAGTTTACATTTCGGGGCTGCGCAGAAGTATTGCGCATGTGCAGGTATACAATTTTCGACTTCCCCCTAATGTAAACAAGCTTCGCGAGTGCAGACGAAAATAAATGCGATATTTCTTGAAAAATATTTAACTTTAATCGTTGCTACTTCGTAGTGTTGACAAAAATCAAGCGTCTAATTGATTGACAACATATGATCAAAATTAATGGCCGCTATAAAGCGTTTTTGAGTCTGTCCGGATTGGTGGTCGTCCGGATTTGGTGGTCGCCAGCCAGTAGGCCTAATAAATTAAGGAAAACGGGACGTCCATACTTCTTTCTTTTACTGAACAGACATAATATTGAATTGACCGTTTTCTTTTAGTTCTATTTTGCCTCGGAAGGAGAACTGCACCATGCTATTTCTCGTTGTTTCGAAGGTTAATTCGTATCAATTGACGAATGAAGACGTGTAACATTTATTCTATATTGTTATGTGAGATGTTGACATTGAGTGCTTTCATATATTTCCTTCGCAGGAACATGTATATTAAACAGTTCAATAAATTGGCGCGCTGTGGCATTGAATGATAATACCCCCGGCGCTTGATAATGGCACTCGGGCTAGCACCCTCGAGCCATTATCGTCGTGCCGGGGATATTATCATTCAATGCCACAGCGCGCCCAGTTATTAATCTCTAAATAATCTGGGGCTGACAAATGTCACTTTACATTGAGCTAAAGAACAATTTTATTTAGTGGTTTGTGACCTATATATATATTAGCCAGTCTCCAGGAAAACCTGCTATTTTGACAAAAATATTGATTTAGAGATTTTCAAAACTTATAAAGAATAATCATATTGAAGCAAAATGTAAAAGAAATTTTGTTGATATATTGAGTTTTAAGGAAGTTACAGCTGTTTTTATAGAGTCACTATTCAGAGATTTTTGTGTGACATCACAAACGTCATTCGAACGTTATTTGACGTAACTGTAACAAGTACTTCATAATTAAACCATTAGATGAATTCTTGGCATAAACTGTTCAAAATAGTATCATGTGTTAGAATTATGTTTTAATTTGTAAAATATATATCATATTCGAAATTGTCCGGATTTAAAGAATGGCTTCTACTGTTTTAAGCAACTAACTCCTTGCTTTTCTCAATCGGAGTACTTTTCCAAAATTGGTCTCCATAGCAACGAAGTATGTGACTTCGACATAATTCATAAGAAAATTTTAAGCTAAGATATAGCACAATATGGGTAAATTGTTTAAGATAAAATCAATACATATGTATTTTTTCTTATTTTAGAGCTTTTTCAAAACCTTGTTACATATAGTAATTACATAATGTCATTATAGCAGGTTTTCCTAGAGACTGGCTCATATATATATATAAACCTCACAAAGAAAATGTATCAAATGTAATTTTCAATGCTCATTTAGCAATTTAATACATTTTCCTCAACTAGATTTGCAATCTAAGACAATTAATAGCTTAATATATTTTCAATATAATATATTTGAATGCTGAGTGCTATGTGTAAGTATTGGTTGTAATTCCCGGCCCTCGTTTTATAGAAATACATACATCTGTAAAAATGACAAGTAATGCTGGATAACAGATAAATCAGGTGCCGTTAAAGTGAGAGTATATCAAATAGAATTACAGTGGAGTTCTGCCAGGACCAACAAACCATGCCGGATAAGACAGGTTGCCATAGAAACAGGTTCTGGATAAACCTGGTTATACTGTACTAGAACAATATAAGTCACATGATAGCATGTAACAACAATGTAACATACAAACTACATACCAATGTTCCTCCAACCTCCTTCTTGAGTCGGTGATCATTTTTATTCACATTCTCAAAGTAAGTCTTGAAGCATGCAAAACCTATAAACAGATAAAACACAAGTTATTTGATATGCTGACATTACAAACTAGAAATTCATGCCCTCAGGCAAATTATGTTGAAAAAAAGCACCAACTTAAATATGCCAAGTTTCATCTAATCCCACCATGCATAAAGAAGAAATGATCCGTACAAACTTCAATTTCACCTTTGACCTCCAACACTGACCTTAGTTTATACTAATTTATTTAAGGTTGATTGTGAAACAAGTTTCTCTAACTTATACTAATCACTCTCGCCACCTCATTCGTGATGTTATCCATTGCCACAAGCTTATGAGAGAAGAGAAGCCAGTTTCCCTTTTATGCTGAGCGTCTTGCAAGGGAATTTCTTGTACCATTTTTATTTCTTCTTTTGTATGATGCGGCCTGGGATCAAACCCTGAGCCTCCCACACATTAGCGGACGCTATACAACTAGGCTATCGAGGAGGCGGTTAACTAATTCAAACCATACACACCTTTTTCACTGATACGAGATGTGTCAAGTTTAAGTAGTTCATTCTGGAATAGTTTGGTTTGTGTTTCATTATCTAAATCCATCAAACCTTTACTGAACCATTCATAGCAAGTCTGTAATAGATAATCACACAGATAACAATCAATGCTTCAATTACAAGATGTAAACTTGTTGAGAAACAGTGTTAAACAGACAAACATCAACAAGCATGGTTCATACACAATTCTCACAACAAAATTCAAGGTTATTTCAAGGTAGAATTTGTTTTTTTTAGTCATTTTTTCGAACATTTACCAAGGTAACTTTTTGTGCTGGATAAGTATAATGTCTCCATTTACACACTTTTAATTTGCAAGAAAATGTGTTTCTGCCTTAATTTTTATGCAGATAATGGTATCATTTTGACAACATCCATACACTTCTATGTATATTCAAGGCTGTTTGTCTAAATTCAAAGTACCATTTTTGCAGTTTTTCAAGGACTTTTCAAGGCTTGTGCGAACCTTGACTAGAAGCTAATGATATTAAACAGATATAAAGACGACGTTAATCAACTATAACTGAAGAGTCAGTGTGCAAGCAATCAAATCTCAAGGAAAGTATATCATGAAGAGCAAGAGAGGAAACAGTCATAAAATATGCCCATCAAATATACCAGCCATTAATGATATAAGGGGCGTAACTCTGTCAGTTTGTATAAGCCATTAATGATATAAGGGGCATAACTCTGTCAGTTTGTATAAGCCATTAATGATATAAGGGGCGTAACTCTGTCAGTTTGTATAAGCCATTAATGATATAAGGGGCATAACTCTATCAGTTTGCATAAGTCATTGATGATAGAAGGGGCATAACTCTGTCAGTTTGTATAAGCCATTGATGATATAAGGGGCATAACTCTGTCAGTTTGCATAAGTCATTGATGATATAAGGGGCATAACTCTGTCAGTTTGCATAAGTCATTGATGATATAAGGGGCATAACTCTGTCAGTTTGCATAAGTCATTGATGATATAAGGGGCATAACTCTGTCAGTTTGCATAAGCCATTAATGGTATAAGGGGCATAACTCTGTCAGTTTGCATAAGTCATTGATGATATAAGGGGCATAACTCTGTCAGTTTGCATAAGTCATTGATGATATAAGGGGCATAACTCTGTCAGTTTGCATAAGTCATTGATGATATAAGGGGCATAACTCTGTCAGTTTGCATAAGTCATTGATGATATAAGGGGCATACCTCTATCAGTTTGTATAAGCCATTAATGATATAAGGGGCATACCTCAGAAGTTTTTATGTAATATAACTGCAGTAACATTCCTTTTATTACATACACACAGAAGTGAAGAAAGTGCATAAATTAGGTGTATACATTGATGTCATGAACATCAGCATATTTTCAGCATATAACGCGACTTCTATTCACAAAAAGGTAAGTGTTTACATCATAATGTCATTGGCATATGTGTAACATATACCAAGTCATACAGGCATGATACGGATTCAGAAAACTGAACATGCATGATATGGAAAATGTAATCTGTCACATTTTATTTCACTGTGCATTTGGCCTGTATTTGTGACAATACAGTGTTATTTATATAATAACTGTTATTAACCTTGACCTAGATATTATGGTTATAAAGGTCATAGCTAAGTATTGAAAAAGATCCGATACAGTGAGAGGGTAGAACTAAGATATGGTGACCAACCTTATGTTTGCAGTAGAAGAACCCATAATTCATCTCATTATAAGACGGGTATATAACAACGGTTAAATCCCTAAAATGGGGCAGAAACGATATCATAGTAAAACAAGCAATATAAAGAGAGCCGTGTACCTCTCTATCCCAGTTACAAGCTTCAGGTGAAGCTACAAGTGCTGACCATATCTCTCGCGCTCCTTTCCATGGTAGATATAAATCTCCTTCTTGTAGAACATATTGTAAGAATGACAGATGGGACATGACATACTGTAAGAATAAACCGATAGTACAAATTCAACAGTATATACAAAAATTGCGTGTTATTTGGACAGCAATAAAACCAGGGGGATACTGTCATAAAATACCACCATAATTATACAGAATTTATATTCTTTATGTATTATGAAAGTTTTTCTAACATCACTCCTTTTCCTGAAAACACTACTTCGGATCAAACATTTGTGAAAATTAAAGTATCAATTTTACAATTGTCAATGCCATCAAGCCAAATAAATATATATACTGACTCACCAAAAAAGTGACATTGAATAAATCATACCTCAGACAAAGGATATCGACCATCTACCAGTGTGTTCTGATCCAATTGACCGTCTCCTAGACTACTGACTGCTTGTTTATGACATTTCACCAAACTCTGTGTGATCAACTTTATGATATCATAATTCTTGTTAAGGTCTTGTAAACTCCCCTGAAATTAAAAACTAGTACTAAGTATCTCATACATAGAGGTTTCAGGCCCAAACATGTACTTAGTATCTCAGACAGAGAGGTTTCAGACCCAAACATGTACTTAGTATCTCATACAGAGAGGTTTCAGGCCCATGTAAAAGTTGTACTTACTACCTCATACAAAGAGGTTTCTGGCCCATGTAAAAGTTGTACTTACTACCTCATACAAAGAGGTTTCAGGCCCATGTAAAAGTTGTACTTACTACCTCATACAAAGAGGTTTCAGGCCCATGTAAAAGTTGTACTTACTACCTCATACAAAGAGGTTTCAGGCCCATGTAAAAGTTGTACTTACTACCTCATACAAAGAGGTTTCAGGCCCATGTAAAAGTTGTACTTACTACCTCATACAAAGAGGTATCTGGCCCATGTAAAAGTTGTACTTACTACCTCATACAAAGAGGTTTCAGGCCCATGTAAAAGTTGTACTTACTACCTCATACAAAGAGGTTTCTGGCCCATGTACACATAATATAAATCTATACACAAAGAAATAGCTTTTATGATGAGCATTGACTAAATTATCTTAGGTTTTATCATAATATACAAGAATTTAAATCAATTTCAAAATAACATACCTTGTCTTGCTTGAAATTATGCTTTAAAATATTCTTGCTAAGTTGATGTAATTGTTTTAGAGTTGGTAGAATGCAAACTCCCTGAAATGTAGAAGACAAAGAAATTTAGACTTGTAACCATAATGGCTAGTTGTTTTACATAGCAATAACATCACATAGAACACAGGAAACGTATGTTATAGCAGAGTGGATACATGGATACCCGACAAGACAATGTTATAGCAGACTGGATACATGTATACCCGACTATCCTTTTTACCAGGCAGAACAAATGGATATAACAGTTTTCTAGTCCGATCCAATACTGGAACATTTTATCTGATGAGATAACCTTTCACCAAAATGCTCAATAACAATTTACGGAAATATAAACATGGGTTAAAATTAGAAATTCTGAAATCCTCAAAAATAGACAATTTTTAAAGGGAAAATAAAAAAAAAAATTCTTGTTCGCTCAAAAACTTGAAGTTAACCTAAAAACTTTCACCCACATATTAACAAGACAATTTTTGGGGAACTTTGTAAGCAATAAACTTAGGTACCTTTTTGATGTCATCCACACATTTGGTTACATAGTTCTTCTTGATTTGATCTTTAACGGTGTATGAATCATTGAGTATAGCCAGGTGTTCATCTAAAGCTAGCTCAATGAGATGTGTGGACAATTTAGGTAGATGAGATAAATCCCATAGAAGCTGCAATACCTACAATAGAAGAGAAAACACATCAAAACTGTAACAGTAGACAACCTACTCTATATTCACTCTCATGTTCCATCGAAATCGTAAGCTAAATCAAAATAACCCTACTTTGGTTATAAGTGCTATGTTCTGAATTTCATTAAGTCATTTATATGAGCCAGTCATGTTAATAAATAGAAAAAAAAAAGTTTGTTGAGTGGTTTCAATTGAGACAATGTCATTGGTCTATCGGAAGACAAGACACAGAAACAGCCAATCAGAGACTCGAGTTTCGTGGCAAATACATCAAGCTTTATTGATAACAAGTAATTAAGAATTGCAAGCAATACAGAAGTCCCCTATCAGTTTTAAGCCATTTTTCAATGTTTCTGTTGCCATAGCAACCACAATTTTGGTCGGAATCTAAATATTTTTGGACGTGCATTATCCCCTTATTGCCCCCTATCCACATACCAAGTTTCATAAACCTAGCTTGGAAATTGTTTGAGTTATGTCAGGATCCAGATTTTTTGACAGACGGACGGACGGACGGACAGACTGACTGACGGACTGACGGACGGACTGACGGAGGGCAAACCTATAGTCCCCTCCGGTCAAAAACCGGTAGGGGACTAACAAAAATATTTTTGCTAGTAAGTTTCCAGATAACCATTCAAAATAACTTGTGAACTAAATTTTATAGTCTAACAAGACCGCGTTCAATAAATGCTTATGCCCCCTATGGAAGCCTTGTCCATAAATAAGTCTAAGTCCAAAATTAGGTCAAGGTGAAAGTCAAAATGGGGTTAGGTGATACAGGCGTGTGGAGAGTGTTCATATACAACACCCATGCAAGTATGAAAATTTGTTGCAAGCCATATTAATGCTAGAAGAAACTGCCAATTTGGGTTAACCAAGAATTTGACCCTTCAATAAGTCTGAAGTCAAAAATTAGGTCAAGGTGAAGGTCAAAATGGGGTCAGGTGATACAGGTGTGTTGAGAGTGTTCATATATAACATCCATGCAAGTATGGAAGCTTTGTAGCAAGCCATTATGATGCTAGAAGAAACGGTCAATTTGGGTTAACCAGACGAACGAACGGACAGGTGAATCACTATAGGCCTCCCGATCTATCGATACGGGGGCATAAAAAAGAACTTCTCAAAACACAAACATTCCTTCATCAAAACTGTTTATATTAAACTCCAGCGCATTAAGACAGATAATATGATATGATGCATGTTTCATGTCTTAGCAATTTCTACAAACTAACAACACAAGCTCTGCAATGAACAAAGTATCGAATGCACGCATATACAGAAATCTGTACCTGAGTGGTAGTTTTCGGTATTTTAGCATCCCTTCCAATTTTACCAATCAGACTGAGCAACTTCTCTCTGGATTTATCATTCTCTTCCTGCCATTTCTACAAATAAAACAAATTATGAATTATACATAATTATATTTATTTTGCAACCTTATTGGATTTTAAAGTCAATAATTTTCGGGTATGAGTACAAATATTTTGGGTACAATGAGACAAAACCCATACTTGCAGCATATCAGTCATTTCACATTTAAGGTCACTATGACCTTGTACTGCCAACATTCCTACTGAGTTTGAGCAATCAAGACTCACATGCTATACCGTTAGCAAACAGAAACTTGTTCTTTTAAGGGGATCGGGTGGCATGAAATATTTAAATCAGTGTATTTACGTCTTATTTCCCATTACTGTTGAGACGAAGATGTTCCATTATTTTTCATTTATTTGAACTACAAACTACTCTGTATAACAAGCAACCTCGTTGAATTGATATCCCCCGCCTACAGGTTATCAGTATTTCATTGCACAGTTTGGAATGTAAGCTTCCATTGGATAACAATTGTTCAATAAATCAAGGGCAATAACTCAACAGAAAATTGACCAATAAAAATAACTTGACAGGCATCATCACAGTACAGTTGTTTATAATTATTTTAAGTTTCGTGAAATTTTACCCTCTAGTTAGTGGACGAGATTATTCCATAAACCAAGGGCATTAACTCTAAGGAAAATTGACCAATAAACAGGTGGGCCAAGATGGCCCTGTATCGGTCATATGTGCACATTGAACTAGAAGAACCATATTCAAACAGGACCTTGCTTTCGGTTGCCATGGTTCTGCATGAATTTCAATTATTTAGATACTTATATAATAAGAGCACTCAAGTAATATTGTAACCAATTTGTAATGAAATCCAGTCTGCAGATAAATACTTCACTATTTATTTATATATAGGGGTTAACGAGCCCAATCCACTGGCTTTTTTTACAAATCATGACAAAAAAGGTCAATTTTGTAAGAACAAGTACTTCTGTAAAATTATTTTGAAATCTGGCCAGTGGTTGATTTTTTAAAAGTTTTTCCAATTGGTTGCAATGGCAACCAGAGTTTTTATAGATTTCAATTCTTTTAACTATTCTTATAAAGGATCACCGAGGAACATTGTTACCAATTCATAATGAAATCGAACCAGTACTTTTCAAAGCAGATTTTTAACAGTTCATACATGGGGAAAACAAGCCCAACCCACTGGTGGCCATGTTTTTTTGATAAATCATAACAAAAATGTCAATTTTGTAAAAAGAGGGTAGGTCATCCAACAATTATTTCTGTCAAATTATTCTGAAATCTGGCCAGTGGTTGATTTTTTATGATTTTTTCTCTCAATTGGTTGCCATGGCAACCAGTTATTTATAGATCAGCAAAAAAAACTTGACGGGCGTCATCCCAGTATGGTAGTTCACATTTATTTCAAGTTTAATAAAATTCTACCAGCTAGTTACAGAAAAATGGCTGCGGACGGACAGACTTTCTCACTGAACAGAAAGTATGGGTTTTTCTTTGGTTCTTCCTTTTGTTTGTCACACCCCATAAGCAACAGAATGAATAGAATCTAAATATAGCCTATTGTTCCACACCCCACAACTACATGTGAATGGGTTAGGACTGACAGACAGACAGACAAACAACGCATTTTTAATACCCCCCACCAATTTCATAGATGGGAGATAACAACCAAATTTTGTGGTTTTCAATGGAGAGGTCGCACTGTACTTGTGTTCAAGTGAAATACTTGTATCAGGCACACTAAGTCGCATGACCGTGTAAATTTGTTACTTTATTTAGCATCATATGCGGTAATTTTAGATTATCACAAAAAGAGCAGGTACTACTGAGTAATTCTGGACGGGTAATTATAAAACATCATAGTAGAAAACTAAGACTTCTTAAAATCGTAAAGTGTATCAGCTAAATAATATAGTCAAGATTATTAATTGTTTAAATAGTTTTGATGCATTATGAAGAGAGCTACTATAACCACAAAGGAAACATAGATTAATCTTCAATTTGCGGGAAATAAACTCAGAGCAAATTTTTAACTTAAGTTGAAGTATTTAAGTTTTCCACTAAGCTGCTTAATAAATGTCAGCCCTGCTTTAATTTCTTATCAAGTAAGAGTACTGACCTTCTGTATAAGCAGTAACAGATGTTCCAACTGATTAGGATCAAACTTAACAGCAGCTGCAGCAATTATAGAGTGGATGTTGTCTATCACATTATTCGTCTGAGATAACTGAAGAAAAACAAATCATGATAATTAACCCTTTATTCCGTGTTTACTCCCTATCAGGATATACAGGGTGTTAAAAAAGTTTGTTCTCAATGTTAAAGTTTCATTAGGTAATTTTTCTGACATCAAAATAATGTAATGTAAAACTTTCTGGTTAAATCCAGAGGGTTCTACCATTGTTCTAATCGTTAAACGAAGCTATTTGTGTAAGAAATTAAAAATATACACTCCATACATCGATCAGATTTAGTAAGAATTTGAATTTTGAGAAGGAACTTTTTTAACACCCTGTTTACAATGCAAATGTAGACAATATTTGTTTGTTTTTAATAAATACGGTATAATATCTCATAGTGTAGTTATAAAATCAGATCAGTACACCGGAGCAAATCACTATTTCCATATTGTTTCTTGTGGCCGGAGAAGATTCACCTGCAATATGCAATGCTACTCAGAGAGCGTCCCGTCTGTGCGTACCCATCGGGTTCTGGCCCATGCCAATAAATCGAGTGTCCGGACCGTGTGAACACATCGGGTGTCTGGCCCGTGCCAATAAATCAAGTGTCCAGCCTGTGTTAGCACATCGGGTGTCCAGCCTGTGTGAACACATCGGGTGTTCGACCCGGCTGCCTGGCCTGTTCGAACACATCGGCAGTCGGGCCGGTAACAACACATTGTTGTCCCACCCATGCAAACACATCCGGTGTCCAGCCTGTGCCAAAACATCGGGTACACATTGGATACACAGACATTATTAAGCATCTAGGTGATTTGTAACTAAGGTGTTAATGGGGATGAAATAATAATTCAGAACAAGAGGGCAATTGGCCCTATAGCGCTCACCTGATCACTAGCAGTTTAGGCAGAATCAGTGACCTGGTTGCTTTGTTTTTGACCCCATATGACCCAGTTGCGAACTGGACCTAGATTTCATAAAGCCACACATTGTGGCCAAGTGTCATTAATATCACACAAAAAATGTGACCTCTAAAGTGAAAACAAAGTTTTTCTTTGATGTGACCTTGTGACCTAGTTTTTGACCCCAGATGACCCAGCTGCGAACTTGACCTAGATTTTATACAGACAAACATTGTGCCCAAGGTTCATATAGATTAGGTAAAGCAGGTGACCTCTAGAGTGTTAACAAGGTTTTTCTTCAATGTGACCTTGTGACCTAGTTTTTGACCCCAGATGACCCAGTTGCGAACTTGACCTAGATTTCATAAAAACACATATTGTGACCATGTTTCATTCTGATAACATCAAAAATATGACCTCTAGAGTGTTAACAAGGTTTTTTTTTAATATGACATTATGCCCTTGTTTTTGACCGCAGATGACCCAGTTACAAACTTGACCTGGATTTCATAGCGACAAACAGTGTGACCAAGTTTCATATAGATTAGGTAAAAAATGTGACCTCTAGAGTGTTAACAAGGTTTTTCTTTGATTTGACCTGGTGACCTAGTTTTTGACCCAAGATGACCCAATTACGATCTTGACCTAGATTTCATAGAGACATAAATTTTGACCAAGTTTCATTAAGATTATGTAAAAAATGTGACCTCTAGAGTGTTAACAAGGTTTTTCTTTGATGTGACGTAGTGACCTTGGTTGTGACCCCAGATGACCCAGTTGCGAACTTGACCTAGATTTTATAGAGACAAACATTGTGACCAAGTTTCATAAAGATTAAGTGAAAACTGGGACCTCTAGAATGTTAACAGTCCAATTGTTGACGACGCACGGCAAACGACGGACATAGGGCGATCACAATAGCTCACCTTGAGCACTTCGTGCTCAGGTGAGCTAAAAATTAATTACAATGATCCTTAGAGAAGTTTAGATTGCACAAACATGATCCTTAGAGAAGTTTAGATCCCAAAGTTGAAACACAAACACATACCTGCATTTTCCAGATCATAGTGAGTTCATCTGATGATAAATCTGTACCTAGGAACTCAACAATTCCCTTCACTTTATCACAGTATTGTGCTTGGTCAATATTTCCTGTCAATGAAAAACATAAAACATTTGTATCATAGGAAGACAGCTATCTCTATATAGTATAACCTACCCAGAACAGCCCACTGTAGAACAACAACCTCTCTATAACAACACCTTCAAAATTGCCATAAGCCAATATTAACTATAAATTTAACATTTGTAGAGCAACAACCTCTAAACAATGGCCATAATATGTAGCTCCCAAATGGTGTTTCTCTACAGAGGTGGTTCTGTATTCTCCAGGGATGCAGTTTGACATATTTTCTATATTCCCAAGCAGATGCAGATATAAAAGCCATTTTAAAACAGCACATAACTGAATACATGAAGACAAGAAAACAATTTGTCTATTTGTGAAAGTAGGGATAAATGTTCAAACAGAAAACAAGACTTACCTTCAAGAGCTATTGACAAAACATTGTTTTCTACCAGCCATTCTTTGATCTTGGCTACAGGTATTGCAGTCTTTTGTCGGGGATTTTTATTGCTTGTAGAATCTTCTACCAACTTTGTTACCTAGACAATAACACAAGATTATAACTAAAAATCCTCAATAGGAAACAACCCACAACAGAACAACACAACTGTAAAGATATTTACCAAAAACATACAGCAGTATTTGATAAACCCTCAAGTTCAGTAACATCAAGAATTGAACCCATCTGTCACAGGCGCCTAACAAGTTTAATGACTCCATGATAAACAAAGTTGGAGATATGTGAGAGGCAAAATGAAGATTGCTGGTCAGACAAACAAGACAAGAGCAAATCATATCGCCCACTAGCTGGGCAATAAAATGTTCTGTACCATTATGTTAAACACAGAATAGAGGACAGCAGTTAAGTATAACAACTATGTTGTTAGTGCATGCCAACCAACAAGGTTTCAGACCTACACAGAATATACCCCACAATGATCACTGTTTTAGTATTAAGTAAGAGATACTTGTAAAACATGTGTGCCCCCTACTCATTGTCCATTACTCATTTCACATTAAAAGGTTACTGTGAAGGTTAAGCACAAAAACAAATACATTGTATATAATTAGGAATTACCTCTTTCAAAGAATTCATTTTAGCATTGAAGTGTGGTGATTTGAGCATACGTAGGGCAATGTTGAGACGTAGATCATCTAGTGCATCAGTGTCTGTAGGCCATATGTTCATACATAGCAGCTTCATCGAGGCCAGCAGGTCTGACACACTGCCTACTTTCTATAAAACATACAACATATAACTATATTAACCTGTGTGTGTAATGTGTACCTGCTGGTATAATGTATTCATCTCAATAAATAAGACACTACAAATGCAATATTGCAGTTCAATTAACATCACATGAAAAGTAGGACAAATCTATCTGTTGCCAATATAAGCGACATAAAAAAAAGTGTCATGTTCCAAAATTGTTCTTAGTATTTGAACATGAAAACAGATTTATTAGATACTGACATTTAAAGTAAGCTTATGATATGTAATTTGTAAACACAGTCATGTTATACAGTGTTTGCAGGTTTGTTCAGGAATTTGCATGGAAACAAATGCCTGGTTACATTCACATGTTAAAACATAGCTCTATTTACATACTATAACAATATAAAGTTAACCTTTTCTTTAAAGTCTTTTTCTGCTAAATTCTGCACATATTTAATGGACCTCTCCATGCCCGTAGCAAGTAATGATCTAACAACCTCCACATTTAAATATTCTGCACACATCCCCAAAGGTCTCAACATCGAGGCTATTGACTGCAAAAATAAAATCATTTGTGATAAAAAATCATATGATTTATTCATGTTTAACGTCATACAAACTAATTGTTGAAGAACAGGTAAAGCATGTAGAGATCATGCTAACAAGAATACTGGAAGATTTTTCACTCAAAACATATTTATTATAGTTCTGTTGGCTCTATGATCTGAAAGACAAATTGTAAGAAAAATTTTCTTCAACAAACGTGAGTGTATCCAAAACCAGAGTCATTGAACCTTGTTAAATAAAACTACTTGAAAAATATTCATAAATGTTTGACCTACTGACCTAACTGATTAAATTATCAATAGGGGCCATCTTCTCATGATGACCAACCTCCCTAAAAACTGTCTGAAAACTACCCTTGCTTGTGGAAAAACAAGCTTTTCCAACTTCAGTTTGGCCAACACGGTCTGTTCCGATTTTCATGTAAATAGGCTCATAAGAAGTGCCTTAGAATGCAGATTAAATATATGTATGAGTCTTCTCATTCTAAGCCAGCGATATACTGAACCAAACCTATCAGCTTAACATTTCAATGTTTCAAGTCAGAGGTGCAAGATCAATAACTGCATGTGATATAGCTGTCATTGTCGATTGATAGAAGCAATATTGATATATCAACGATATTGTTTAGCCGATCAATTATCAAATCACATTTTGAAATATCTATAAATAGGTAAATGAATGGAAACACCCAAAACCCTCATTTTCCAGCACAAAACATTTTATTTGTTAAAATGGGAGTTCACAAAGTGTCAAATTGGGCCAAGACTAAACTCAAACCAAAGGAGCTATTTCTAAAAGCTGAATCTACACCCAAAATATACAGTGTAGAATGGCTAAATAAGTGAATTATGACTAATGGACCTGTTTCTTGTTTGTCTCTATGTGTACATCGATATATATATGTATCTTCGATACTAGCTGTCATCTGATATATCGGAATCGTCGATATGCCTCGGGTCGAATCAATGACAGCTCTAATGTGATATACTTACAGGAGCATCAAGTTCTTCTTCTTCTAATATTTTCTTCATGCACTCAAAGCCTCCTTTCATTGCAAACTGTTCATATACAAATACTCATGTCAGATTATACATTAACAAGCAAACAAACAATCTTTCATTACATCATAAGAACAGCAGGTTTCATGTTCAGTAATGACAACAAATAAATTATTGAGATGGGAAAAAACCTAAACCTGACAGCCTGTAAATGTAACAGGTCTGCATTTAATAAGTTCCAATGATGGACGTCCAACGCTATTATTATGCTTTAACACTGAACAATAAATTAACTTTTTCAATGTGACATTTGTTGACAAGAAAGAGTGATAAAATGTGCAGCCTGACCACAAAAGGACCAGACAGCATGCTCTACTATTGGACAAAATGCTTAGTAGAGTCACCTTCTCCTTTGTAGAGGCCAGTGTTATGATGGAGAACAAGTGCACATAGTATCACAACAATATGTCAGGTGGAACTCAATGTTTAACATTAGCATTACACCTACACTGCCTTTAAAGGGGCAAGCCCTGGAACTGAAGTGTCTCGAATAGCAATCAAATTGGTATCATTTTGATACCTAAGTCATGTAATGAAAACCCTGTAAAATTTACGAAATATCCAGCTAGTTTTTAAAAAAAACAATTTCAAGAATAACTAAATAACTTTGTCGTCAGTAAAAGGCTGACATTCAAATAGATATACAAAATATCGAAGCACACCTTATAGAGTAAATTTTTATATCAAATTCTTCTTTGACTTTTCGGTAATAGTTGGTTTTACAAGTGATAAACACAGTTTTGTTGTATACAAACTAAGACACTCCAGTTTCTGGGCATGCCCCTTTAATAACAACTCTTAATTCTTAAAACAGAACAACGAAAATGACAACAGTCTTAAGTAATGAATAATGTAACTTTATACTAACTCTATTGATCAAGCTAGTGAGCCAACCATATGGATCTTTGTTGTATGCAGTGACTGTGACCTGTGTAAATGGTACACCATCCTCAAACTTCTCCTCCCAAGCTGTTCTATCCTTCCTCACTTTATTCTTATAATGAAACTCGGTCTCTGGGTTAAAAGCCTGCAAGTCAATAGATTATATTCAGTATATGTCACATCTTATATAATATTATACACCTACCTACGCTACATAAAACCCTATACTAGATATTTATATACAATTTGTTTTTCATTTGGCGACGAAAATTGGGAGATTATTTCATCAAAAAGTTGCCGAAAATAATTTCTGTTTAATCCAAAAAATAAGCCTTTTTCTAAAACTCAAGTACCTTTCACAGTATAGCAATACCACGGGGAAAATTATTTGCTTTCCATGAAATATAAAATCTTTCTCAGCAGCTTGGCTGTTTTTTCCAGCACCCTGTGAAACGTGTTTGTATTAATTCTTTTCCAAGGTTTCACAGGAAGCTCAACAAAACAGCAAAGCTGCTGAGAAAGATTTTATATTTCATGGAAAGCAAATAATTTTCCCCTAAGCATGGCGCATATTTCATAGAAATTGATGAAGAAATAAAACACTTATGGCAATTTTTGTTTTCGAAGCGAAGAATATTTCGTCTTGGACCTGTTGCTAAACGTCACATGGTATTGCTACACTGTTTCAACGACATTTCAGAAATTTCAAATTCATTTCTTTTTATATCTGTGATCCTAGAGGACTTTGAAACAGTGAGTTTTAACACTTAACAGTCGGAATCCCTTCAATACAGATACATCTCAAAATGGACAAATATGGCAAATTCGCAAGCTAGTCTGGTTCAGAAAGGTTATAATGTAAATAATATACCATAGCAAGAACATCCATCAGATGTTGATGTACAGGCTGATGTTGTAATCTGGTAGCCACAACATCTACAAGCAACTGTAACATGTTGAATATTCCTTCCTGTATATCAGTACCCCATCTATGTACTGCTGTAGACGTCATCAGCTGTACAATGTATAACAAGTGGTCAAACATGGGACAAAAATAAAATATTGTTTGTTACCCCTTCCCGACCCTGGCCTATGTTTTATTACCTATGCACTAGTTCTACTGTTTTGATTCACCTTAATTTTGAATACATTGCTGGTTGGTGTACATTCATACCCAACTAAGTTTTATAAAATAAAATTATTTTTTTCGGAGGGTCAAAAAAATATTTTCGGTAGGGGACTTTTTGCTCCGGTAGGTAGGGAAGGAGAAACAAACAATATTTTATTTTGGTCTTGTTAATGTTATGGTCCGCAATTTGGGGTCGAAGTAGAAGTAAGGTCAAGTTTGTGTATTATCGATGTAAATCATAAGTACCGGTAGCTTTATTTGTGGATTGTCAATCTGTCTTGCACTGTTTTTAGTTTTCTGTACTGTATTTCGTATAAAGCATTTGGGATGGTCAGCTGTCGAAACTAGCGTGCCCTATTCACTTCGTACTTGAAACCCAACTCTAAAATTTTACTTTCTTTCAACAGTTTAACATAACTGACAGAGTAGATTGATTATTGTTGTGTGTGTGAGTCTATTGGAGTCTACCCATTGTAAGTAGATTCATTGAATATATATTGAGTTGGTGAATAATGTGTAACTTATTCAGAGTAATGTTTGTAAAGAGTTATGTTTAGTAATGCTATTTTATTTAAAATGTAATCTTGTGATATATAGAGATTGAACAAGTGAGAGAATGCTGTCAGTGTAAATTTAGAGCGTGAACGTGTGAGAATGATTGCAAGAGGAGTATGTAAGTTGTTTTGTGTAATATAGCCTCTTTTATTGTTTATTCACAGGACGTTGTGTCATTGTTGTCATTGACGTTTATAGAAGATGTGTTTATGTAAACAATTAGAAGAGATGAATATTATATATGAGCCAGTCTCCAGGAAAACCTGCTATTTTGACAAAACATTTGATTCTCAGATTTTTAATTATTTAAAAGAGAAATCTTAATGAAGCAAAATGCAAAAGAAATTTTGTTAATATCATGATTTTTAAGGAAGTTACAGCTGTTTAGTTTAGGCCCTTTTCAGACCCTTTTTGCGTGACATCGCAAGCGTCATTCAAACTTTATTCGACGTCGTTGTAACAATTACTTTATAAATACTGCATTTGATCAATTCTTGACGTAAACTGGTCAAAATGGTATCTAGTTTTAGAATGATGTTTTAAGTTTTAAAATTTACATCCAAATTGTAAATGTTCACATTTAGGGAAAGACTACTACTGTTTTAAACAACTAACTCCTCGTTTTCTCAATCAGAGTACTTTTCTGAAATTGGTCACCATAGCAACGAAGTAAATGATTTCGACATTATTCATAAGAAATTTTAAAGCTAAGATATAGTAATACACTCGGCAAAACTTATAAGTACACACGTCGTTTTTTCGCTATAACTTTTTTATTTTTTATTATTTTTGCATGAAATTTTGTGTACATGGTATTGACTATCAAAGGACTGGATAAATACATTTTTTTCTTCAAAATTAAATACAGCGGCTCATTGAACCATGAAACGTCAAAAACCGTAAAATGGCCGTGATATTGACGCGTATGTGCAAATTAGTTTTATGTAAGGTAAATTTGAATTTTAGATTTATTGTCAAATTAAAAAAACACAAAATAATTCGATTTTTCAAACAACAATATGGTGTATTTTTACTTTTAAAAATATTTTTTTATTGTTATGGTCAAGGGGAGTTAACCATGTTTCAAATTGCATTTTTTATCAGAAGTCGATATTTTTAAACCTAAATTGGGCTTGTTCCTATCATCGTTTTCTTTATTACTGTGTCCATGATAGAAACATAGACTTGAAACTGTACTGTATCAGCGCAGCGGGGCCATATGTGCATTAGCAACCTGCCAATCGCCCGATGAACACACGGCATTATTGTGTTTTTTTAGATTCTGCTGTTGGCATCATTAATTTATTCTATTTGTGACAATTTAAATCAGATGTTAAAAACATCGATTGTATTGTAATTCTACATATCCAATCTACATATGTTGAAATTTTCAGCACGATCACACACGCATTGACCGAGCTATGGGCAAATAAACAAGTGTGTACTTATAAGTTTTGCCGAGTGTATATGGATAATTACTTAAAATTGAATCTATAGTTATGCCATTTTTTCTTATTTGAAAGCCTTTTAAAACCTTGTTACATGCAGTAATTACATAATGTCAATATAGCAGGTTTTCCTGGAGACTGGCTCATATATGATTATACAAGAATTATATCTACTGAAAACTACACCCGCCTTGGGTCTTACCTCACCCCCCTGTATTGCAACATTAATTTACTAAATAAACTTAAAACAATAAACCATGTAATACAATACACACTTTATTCATTTCAGGATACAGGCATTATACAACCTTGTATGGATCCTGAAGCTGTACATTGTAACCTTGGTAGCAGTGAAAAGGAATCAAAGTCTTAAAATATAGTAGTTTTTATAACAACACAGTCACACCAAAAGATGATGCCAATATAAACTGACTATTTAGTCCATACCTTGCCTTCCTACTCAATACTTGACATGCACTAGCTAGTACATGTAAATTGTAATAAAGGCAAATCATCATTAGTATATACAACAAAGTCAAATAAATATATGTATTTTGTCACACATTTTGTAGTTATTGTAATGTGGTATTTTACAATTAACTTACCTTTTGGAAAGATTCTGCCATTACTCTGTTAATGAATCTCATGCAATTTTCATCATTATCCATCAGTCCTGAAAAAGAAACCAAAAGATAACAAATATCAATATGTAAGGCTTAATGGTGGTGGACCTGAACTTAGTTCCAAAGCCAACTTAATAATGAATGAATAAGGCCAAAACAAATTAACTTTGTGGTTCTAGTAACCAGACGACCCTAATATTTAGACCCGACCCTAAACATTGTATTGCAAAAAAAATAAATGAGTGCTTTTGAATTTTGAATTTTTAGAAATAAGACGCAGCAAAAATATATTATAATTCATATATATAGCAATGTAGTTGAAAAAAGAATCCTCAAATTCAATGATTAAATGAAAAAATATGTTTTTAACACTTTTACAGTATTTTGTTCAGAGTAGCGATTCTGCTTTAACACTTTTTAACAGTATTACCTGCTTCTGCCAGATTTGCAGCAGATATAAGACATTTTCCTAGGGATTCATCCTTTTTATAAGGAATACTCCAATGTTCAGCAAACACACGACCTTCAAGCTCATACAAATTGGTAACTGGAAATTCATATGGGTTACTTTCTTCTTTTGCTGTATCAACAGTAGAGTTGTCTTCCATAGCCTCAGTGATCTGTTTCTGTAAATAATGAATAACAGGGTACCTAAATAAATTAATACAGTAAAACTCTGATGATGTCGAAAGTGTCTGACGGACACAACAGAATGATCTAAGGAACTCCTGCTTTTGTTACGTTTTTTTACACTTGTATTTTATAAGTTATACATCATTCGTATTTATTTGCGCATAGACAAAGATTACACAGGTTTGTCTCAAAGACGGAATACCATTTATCTTGATCGCTGCAGGATGCACGAAAGCTTGCAAGATCAATTCGGCGTCATTTAAAAATTTTGTATCAAAGCAGGTGCGAAACATCGTTTTTATCAAGATAGATGTAACGAGCCCCACTTTTGTTGGTAGTTAGTGGCGCTGGTTAAATTTTTAACTAGGTTCAATTTTAGAACATTGTTTGATAGATTTGAAACGAGCACAGGAGGTGTCGTTATATAGGCGAGTTTCTTGAATTACTTATTTCAAACCTGTTTTGCCAGGGTGTGTCAAGTTTGAAGCATTGTTGCTGTGCATAGTTAACTTGTGTTTTACATGAAGAATGTCTATTCTTATGTGGTAGAGGTAAGTCTAACTTTGTACACAGGATTTTTGTATAAGACTCATGATTTTCGGTGTTTCCTATGGTTTCAGCCACTCAAGTTGATCATCCAGGAAATTATTTTTTTTAAAGGATTCAAAGTGAAATATTCTTGTTTCTGTAGCAAAATCACTTAAAATGGCTTAATTTTATAAAAAAAAAGATTCATGAACAATATTAGGAAATATATCCTAGTTTTTTCATGCAATCCACAAAATGGAATCAAAGTTTCCACTCTCTGTGCTATTCACCATATCGACATTACTGGTTAAAACCTGTTTTCCGGGATTACGGAATTAATTGAGCGGCAGTGTGCGAGATATTCCGAATATACGTCAGGGTGATCAAAGCATATAGCGTAGAGAGCAACCAGATACATTTATCGCGATTATTTTAGCCAAATGATAAGAATTTATAAAAAGTCTTACTTGAACACAATGATAACACTATTTGACGATCTCGCTGACAATAATTTTGCCTAAATAATAAGTTTAAGGTATCAGAGGATAATTTATAGTGAGATTGAGCATGATTTTTTTCAAAAGTATTTTTTTCTTAGAATTGAAATGTGTTGGGTACAGTAAGCATAGTATTATGATGCACTTTATTTACCCTTGAAGTTAAACAAAAAATAAATATCAGTAAAGTGAATTTATTGAAGCATGACAGCACTTTCATTGCAAATCTTGCCCGTTCACTAACACAGTCAACATAACATTAAGAGTCAAATTTTGTTGTTGGCGACAGAGTCAATAGTATAAGGAATAAACTCTTACAAAGAAATAATTATAAAACATATTTATGAACCTGTAGCATGCAAAACTTTAATGACCTTGCAAACCGAAAGTAGAAATATGGCAATGTTTCTTGAATATCTTTTAAAGTATACATTTTTCAGTCTAAAACTAAATAAGAGTTTGTTCCCTCGAGTTATAATGTAAGCATGATATGAGCTTTGGCTCGTGACATTTGCCAATTTGACTGTTTATGAACGAGTACTGAAAGGCACATACATTCTTTGAAAGTAAATTGAAACAGACTTTTTTAAAAGGATGGCCCATTTTTAACGAGTTGTTGGTGTTATGTTACAGTGATAGTATACATACAATACAAGTCTCTGTGCTTGAGCCCTTTTATTTTCTCAAAAATTCTGAATTATTGTTTACTATACCCCTCCCACTTTTGTTCTCACTCCACACCCTTAACTTGAAAAAATGCATACATTTTCTCGTCATCGGTATCAAGCTACGGAAGCGGCAGTGATATGATTCTACAGAAATGTACAAGGTGCTCCGAATGGCTACCCCCCTGACCGTGAAATTTCGAATCCGGAGAAACGGGTTTTATCCTGTAATGTCGATTTCGAGAATATTTTTCAAAGTAAGGGGGTGGCTGAAACCATACGAAAAAAGGATATATAAATCCCACATTCAGTAACACTGACCCCATAATTCTTAAAATTGAGTGTCACAGCCACAATCAAATTAGACATAAATTTGGGCAATATCCGGTCATCTTCCCCTATCCTGGCCGCCATTATGTTCATTCCGTGAATGTTGCTTTTATTTATGTAATTTTTTCGAGGCATTTACATGCTTATAAACCATATATTTAGCCGATATTTAGTGTTTGTTAAGTAAATTATGACACAAGTGACCGTTGTTCTTGCTGTAATCACGTGACTGTTCTGGCTGCACCACCTCTGCAGCGGGTTTGTTTGTGTGTTCCACTGTCCGGGATGTGCGGAACAGCGTTACGAACGCGCCCAATTTTCAGAAAATAGTTTACCTCGGTTTCTAACTCGTCATAGGAAGGGGGTAGTTGAGGTCCGTATACCGGATTAGTTGAACCTATTGCAATATCTTTCATTTCAATATCATCCAAAGTATCGAAACTTTGAGTTGGGTGATCATTTGTCAAAATGGCAACAGCGTCATTCAAACTGTTCTTGGCCAATTTCAATGCCTTCCTCACGTCAATTTCGCTTGGAAACCCCATGCTAAGCAAAGTCTGCACGTGTTCCTCGTCCACTTCCATATTTGCAAAATATTAACGCACTTCACGGAATTAACTGCGCATCATGATTACGTGCAAATAATACATTTAAATCAAAACAAAACAAAAATTCTAATTTTCATAGCGAAACTTGCTTGGCCGCCATTTTGTCTTTAAAGAGTAGCAAAGGGAGATAAATTTAGCAACAGCCCATTCGCGGAAAAAAACTAACCCAACCCGTATGGTAAATCACGGAATTGCTAATTTATTTCCGTGCAAAAATATAATAAATACTGTATGCGAGTGATACCACGCATGTTAATTAGTTAACATGCGTGGTGATACTAAGTTATATTAAAAGAAACATATATATACGTTACGCACAATATTGCGACATATGTTGCAAGTACGTGAATTGCACAGGTATAAAACTAACGTAAAGGAACCTTAGCTCGGCAGGAACATTGACTCGTCACTATTTGTTTTTGTAATCTCACCTTTTATGACGTCATCAGAAAGTTTGAAGGTGGACATTTTTTGAAAGTTAAATATGTCTTTATGTTACATATACATACCAACCTGTATTACAACTGAGTTGCATTTGAATATTAAGTCATACAAAAACCCACATAAAACACACCTATTGATGAACACGGGCGACGAAAAGTTGCGAATTTAGGCGTCTCGGGCGAAAGGTCATAGTGCAATGTAGATACGCTTTTTTGGTTATTTTCCACAGGTGTTTGTGTCCTGGAATAATTTATCTTTCAGAATATGTCTATCGTTTGATAAGAAATTTACCTTAAAAGTACTTTGATAAGGGTTAAATACAAATGACGAGTCTGGGACACCATTGACGACTTACGGACCCCATGGTTTGTTACAAAAGTGTTAACATAACCCCTCTACCACTTCGCAACATTACTAATTAAAGTTGTTTATTGTATGTATGTATATATGATTTTATAAGCTGTATACATGTAAATGGATGATACTGTGAAAAGACTTATGAAAATTCTGGTATTAATTTATTTTGGTCTGTTAAAAATTCTGGAGTTATTCTTGACAAAATCCATAGGAAACAATATATTTCTTCTCTTAGTACTTACGATTTTTCAACATTATATACCACACTGCCACATGCTCGTATCAAAGATAAATTAATAGCACTGGTCGAGAAAACATTTGGTAGAGAGAAAACCACATTTCTGGCATGCAGTTATTCTAATGCATATTTTACTAACAACATATCAGATAAATTTACTATGTGGACCTGCAGAGAGGTCTGTGAAGCCCTTATTTTTCTTCTTGACAACATTTTTGTAAGGCTGGGCAATACCATTTATAGACAAATTATCGGTATTCCTATGGGAACTAATTGTGCACCTCTTGTCGCAGATCTGTTTTTATATTGTTATGAACGCGATTTCATGTTAAAATTGTCTCCCGAACACCAATCTGAGGAAATTACAGCGTTCAATAATACGTCCCGATACCTTGATGACATTTTAAATATTGACAATCCTTACTTTTCTAATAAGATCGTAGAAATTTACCCAGCCGAATTAACACTAAATAAAGCTAATTCATCTGATACACGCGCATCATTCCTAGACCTTGACCTTGCTATAGAAGCAGGTCAAATTGTTAGTAAAATTTACGACAAGAGAGATGATTTTAACTTCGATATTGTAAATTACCCACACTTGGATGGAGATATTCCACGGTCAACTTCATATGGTGTTTACGCTTCTCAATTAATCCGTTTTGCTAGAGCTTGCTCTCGGGTGGAGGACTTTAATACTCGAAATCTTTGTATTACTAATAAGTTACTGCAACAAGGCTATCGCTTCCATAAACTTCGTAAAACGTTTGCAAAATTCTATAGGCGTAATTCAGATCTCATTTCTAAATATGGTACTAATTTAAAGACACTTCTGCGACAAGGTCTGTCTCAGCCTGAATTTTATGGTGATGTGCTTTACAAATTTCGAAGGATTCTGGGTCATAGCCACTTTCATGATGTGTTTCTCAAGATCATAAAACGTTTTCTGAGTAGAGGATATGACCCTTTAATTTTGCAACGGACTGCATGCTTAGCAGTGGGTCCATCTACAGCTCACCGCTATGCTTCTTATTTCATTGTGCGATGACCGGAAAATATACAGACTCTATGATATGCCTAACCTCAAGCCTTTGTGGACGGCTGGCATTGATGCCTGTCTGTTACATTGTCTTGTCGTACCCTTAAATGTTTTGCTCTCTTGTTGCTCTGACTTCTGATAGGTCATTGAGTACTTTCTGTGCTACTCGATGGTTGTATTTTATATAATGTTTCATGTTTTACATTCTTTTATTACCGGTCACTGTGGCCTTTTTGTTAGGGGGCATTACATGGCGGGAAACATTTATTTACACTGTCCTGTTCTATAAGGTTGTCTATTGGGTAAGTGTGAGGTTTGGTGCACTGTAAAACGTTTAAGCCCCCAGTGACAAGTGTTACTGTCCGTTCCAAGGCGGAAGCCCTTTAGTCAACCTTCCTCTGTGTATGTACTGTCCACTTTATAGTATAATTGGAAAAAATACAAAAATATTTGGCCACTGTGCCTTTTGTTAAACTTTATTAATTTTGTATGTGCCATTCTGCAATTGCGTTGTCCAGCACAAGGCTGCTTCGTATCTTTCAAAATTGCATATACTCAGTGTATGTTGTGGATTGT
The DNA here is from genome assembly GCA_947247005.1 of Spisula solida. Lineage (NCBI taxonomy): Eukaryota > Metazoa > Mollusca > Bivalvia > Venerida > Mactridae > Spisula > Spisula solida. Next base: position 23,767,544 of record OX365948.1, read on the forward strand.
CCTTGTGGTGTATGTTTTGTCCGGTTGTTAATTTCTTACCAACTGGCTCTTGTTCCGTTTTGGTTTGACTGGCTTAAGCAGCAGACTTTCGGAATTGGATGCCCGGTTTTGTATTACATGTTCCTGTGCTAGTTTTTTATGTATGTTCCGCGCCTTTTCGAGTGAAGTTGTATATTTTCTGTGCCTTTTTGTTCTCGCGTGTCCCGCGGTTTCTGTTGGGGTCGGTGCTACTTCCGGTAGTTTCGTATTTTGTTTAATTATTATAATATGGGTTTGTATCTGGATTTAAACGCCAATTCCGTTTATAATCGAGTTTTCATTTTTAAATAATCGATAATATGCCATAATTTCTCAGTATTTAATTTTTTGACCGGGGCCAAAAGGAGCTAGGAGTTAACTATTTATTCGTATTTGCCGGTTGTCCTCTTACTATTTCGTCCCAGCGGTTCGCATCCTACCGGGTTCGTTCATGAGTCTATGTACAGCTGTGGAGTTATGGATGTAGTGTTCTGTCCCCTGAGGTCATTTATTGTAGTTTTAAGTCCCCTACCGGTTTTTGACCGGAGGGGACTATTGGTTTGTTGATATGGCAACATACATATTGACAATGGCTTTACACCGGTGGGGGACTTCTGTATTGCTTGCAATTCAGTACGTCATATCTCGATTTGTTCAATTACGTCATTTTACTTAATGAAACTGGGTCACTCGTTTTAAGGTTTTCAGATTTTTTGTTGCTGAAATCGGGCCTTTCGGCGTTTTAATACTGTTACTTAACTTTTAGACTGTAGGCTGCTAGGACTATGTAGTTCAGCAGTTTTGCTGTTGTTACTAGGTCATTCAGCGTGGGCTTTCTGCCTTTTGTTTGCTGAATCTTTTTTATTCAGTTTTTAACAATGAGACTAGGGGCGTTTAATTTTCTTGGTCGGTAGTGTGTTGGGCACTTCTTCGTTTTAAGATTTCTTACAGCTAAAGCGGGGCAATATAGTCCTTTTGCTGTGGAAACTGGGTCATTCAGCTTGTTAGTAGGTCATCCCACTATACGGGCCTTTCAACGTTTTAATACTGTTATTTAACTTTGAGACTAAAGGCTGCTATAACTATGTAGTTCAGCAGTTTTACTGTTGTTACTAGGTCATTCAGCGTAGGCATTCCGCCTTTTGGTTGCTGTGTCTTTTCTACTGGGTCATTCAGCTAGTTATAGTTTATTATACTTTTCGACAGCTTGGACTTGGGCGGATCTGCGCTTGTTTAGTTGGGCATTGTGCTTTGTGTGTTTTTGATGTTTTCTGTGCTCGGCTGGTTGAGTTGAGTGCTGCCTTCCCTGTCTGACTTAATATACTCTTTTTGAAATAAATAAATATATATACACTTAAGTCAAACTAATATTTCACAGACTGTAAGTCGATAAGAATTGAACCAAATGAAAAAACAAAACAACTTAAACTTTGTCAAACAGAAAAAAACAAGTATCAAACAACACAGTTATTACCTGCAGATGTGTCTGTTCATTAGATAATGTAGTTGTCACAATTTTCTGGACTCCATTTAGGGGTTGATAGCGTTGCTTCACGAGAATGCCATATGCCATGCCTTGGACAGGAATAAGACCTGCAGTAGTATTCTGTCTTCAGAACTTTAGCTAGTAATTGTCTCTTATTAACAATTTCAGTGATAATGTTTTCCCAACTAAAATTCAGCAGTAGTTTTTACAGTAAAGAACACAAGTACAAGTAAGCATTCTCTTGCGTCTATTTCAATGTCAAACAAAAACATGTTTTCATTTCTTCACCCGAAGGCTGTCTCTTTTCCACACTTCTCAGAAAAATCAAATGTATTAACTCTTGAACTTGGCTTTCGAATGTTACTTGTCGGATATATTTGCTATAATCTTAAGTACAAGTAGTCTTTTCAATCCTACATGCATGTACACATGTATAGCTTCTTACAAGGACAACTAATGTTTATGTTCCAAAGCTTTCACTTACTAATGACTTCAATCAGGCATGCCTTTTCTGTGTCTGTCATAGGACCATATTTTTTCGTGGCTGTACGATGGATAATTACTCAATTACTATTAGGACAAGGCAGTCCAAAAGACGGCTATAATCCCCCACCGCATTAATGAACTGTGGACTTGTCCAATAAGTTACACATTTGCTATGAGTTCATGCAATTTGGCCCAGGCATTAAAAAATTAAGGAGCGGATGGGAAAAGTAAGGTTCAACCTTTGACCTTTTAACTGTGACCTTGCCCTAGAACCGGCATGGTTGGAATGTAGGTTCTGTATGTCATCTTTGTTAGTTATACATTTGGTATCAGTTTTATGCAATTCGGCCCAGGCGTTAAAAAGTTATGGAGAAGACACGTAATGTAAGATTCGAACCTTTGACCTTGAACTGTGACCTTGACCCCGCATGGTTGAAATGTGGGTTCTGCATGTCGGCTTTATTAGTTATACATTCGGTATGAGTGTCAGGCAATTCGGCCCAGCAATTAAAAAGTTATAGAGCGGACATGAAATGTAAGATTCAATCTTTTGACCTTGAACTGTGACCTTGACCTTGAACCAGCATGGTTGGAATGTGGGTTCTGTACGTCATCTTCATAAGTTACACATTTGGTATCAGTTTCATGCTATTCGGCCCTGGCATTAAAAAGTTATGGAGCGGGCAAGGAATGCAAGATTCAAACTTTTGACCTTAAATTGTGACCATGACATTGAACCAGCATGGTTGGATTGTGGGTTCTGCACGTCATCTTTATTAGTTAGACATATGGTATGAGTTTCATGCAATTCGGCTAAGTCATTATAAAGTTATGGAACAGACATGATATGTAAGATTCAAACCTTTTACCTTGAATTGTGACCTTGACCTTGAACTTGCATGGTTGAATTGTGGGTTCTGCATGTCGTCTTTATTATTTACACATTTTGTACGAGTTTCATGCAATTTGGCCAAGGCATTAAAAAGTTAGAGAGCAGACACAATTTTGTTACCGACGGACACACGGACGTTCTCACTGACTTGACGTTGTTCATCCTTTTGTTGGTAAAACCCACAACGTCAAGTGGGTGCGTACGGACGCACACACGCACATAACGCAAGGACGGAGACCATTCCTATAATCCCCTCCCACTTTGTGGCAGGGTATTAATAAAAAGACCTGAGTCAATAAGGTGGTGTAATGTTTTCAGTCAACCTTCTCTCATTTTTTTGGTCATTATTTATCAGTTCTGTTATTTCTGTCTGTTTTCTACTAGCAGAAAACAAATTATACTCCAATACACCCAAAATTAAACTTGTCAAAATTCAAGTACTTTTCAAGACCTGTGCGAACCTTGTGACAGCAAAATTGATGTCATCCCAGATGAGATAAACATACTAGTTTTTGACTTAAAATATGCATGGAAAAAATAATATCAAATAACCTTAAGTTCCTTGTTGGGCTCAATGCAAACCAAGTCTACTCTCTGACTCTTCTCACTGATGATGAATAAAATCAATTATCATCAATATGTTCAAATGAACTCGGACATTAATTTTAAACAGTGTTGTATGACATCTTTCAAAACTTTTCCTGGGACAAATAACATTATGTTACCAATAAGCCAAATATATACAATAGAACCTGTATAATAAAGTGACTAGCTGTAACCTTGAAACAGCAAGATTGATGTTCTGCCAGATGAGCTGCTATGATTGTATGTGGATTTGACCAGGTACCTGCTGTTACTGATGATGATGATGATATAATGTGGGTTTGACCAGGTACCAGCTGTTACTGATGATGATATAATGTGGGTTTGACCAGGTACCTGCTGTTAATACTGATGATGATGATATAATGTGGGGTTGACCAGGTACCAGCTGTTACTGATGATGATATAATGTGGTTTGACCAGGTACCTGCTGTTACTAATGATGATGATGATATAATGTGGGTTTGATCAGGTACCTGCTGTTACTGATGATGATATAATGTGGGTTTGATCGGGTACCTGCTGTTACTAATGATGATGATGATATAATGTGGTTTGACCAGGAAGCTGCTGTTACTGATGATATAATGTGGTTTGACCAGGAAGCTGCTGTTACTGATGATATAATGTGGGTTTGACCAGGTACCTGCTGTAACTGATGAGGAAGATGATGATATAATGTGGGTTTGACCAGGTACCTGCTGTAACTGATGATGATGATATAATGTGGGTTTGACCAGTTACCTACTGTTATGATGAGGATGATGATGATATAATGTGGTTTTGATCAGGTACCTGCTGTTACTGATGATGATGATATAATGTGGGTTTGACCAGGTACCTGCTGTTACTGATGATGATATAATGTGGGTTGACCAGGTACCTGCTGTTACTGATGATGATGATGATATAATGTGGTTTGACCAGGTACCTGCTGTTACTGATGATATAATGTGGTTTGACCAGGAGTCACCAGGTACCTGCTGTTACTGATGATGATGAAGACATAATGTGGGTTTGACCAGGAAGCTGCTGTTACAGGAGATGATGACATATTGCGGATATAACCAGGTAACTGCTGTTACTACTGATGATGACATATTGCGGGTACAACCAGGTAGTTGCTGTTACTGGTAATGATGACATATTGCTGGTATAACCAGGTAGTTGCTGTTACTACTGATGATGACATATTGCGGGTATAACCAGGTAGTTGTTGTTACTGGTGATGATGACATATTGCGGGTATAACCAGGTTGCTGTTGTTACTGGTGATGATGACATATCAGGGTATAACCAGGTAGTTGCTGTTACTGGTGATGATGATATATTGCAGATATAACCCGGTAGTTGCTGTTACTACTGAGGATGACATATTGTAGGTATAACCAGGTAGTTGCTGTTACTGGTGATGATGACATATTGCAGGTATAACCAGGTAGAGGGTTTAACTACTGATGATGACATATTGCGGGTATAACCAGGTAGTTGCTGTTAGTGGTGATGATGACATATTGTGGGTGTAATCAGGTAGAGGCTGTTGCTACTGATGATGACATATTGCGGATATAACCAGGCTGCTGTTGTTACTGCTGATGTTGACATATTGCGGGTATAACCAGGTAGTTGCTGTTACTACTGATGATGACATTATGCAGGTATAACCAGGTAGTTGCTGTTACTGGTGATGATGACATATTGCGGGTATAACCATGTAGTTGCTGTTACTACTGATGATGACATATTGCGGGTATAACCATGTAAATGATGTTAGTGGTGATGATGACATATTGTGGGTATAACCAGGTAGAGGCTATTACTACTGATGATGACATTATGCGTGTATAACCAGGCTGCTGTTGTTACTGCTGATGTTGACATATTGCGGGTATAACCAGGTAGTTGCTGTTACTACTGATGATGACATATTGCAGGTATAACCAGGCAGTTGCTGTTACTGGTGATGATGACATATTGCGGGTATAACCAGGTAGCTGCTAATGATGACATATTGCAGATATAACCAGGTAGCTGCTGTTACTACTGATGATGATAGGTTGCGGGCATAACCATTTAGTTGCTGTTGCTGGTGATGATGACATATTGAGGGTATAACCAGGTAGCTGCTGTTAATACTGATGTTGACATATTGTGGGTGAACCAGGTAGTTGCTGTTACTGGTGATGATGACGTATTGCGAGTATAACCAGGTAGCTGCTGTTACTTCTGATGATGACATATTGCGGGTATAACCTGGTAGCTACTGTTACTACTGATGATGACATATTGCGGGTTTAACCTGGTAGCTGCTGTTACTACTGATGTTGATATACATGTACTGCGGCTATAACAAGGTAGTTGCTGTTACTGGTGATGATGACATATTGGGGGTATAACCAGGTAGTTGCTGTTACTGGTGATGATGACATATTGCAGCATAACCAGGTAGCTGCTGTTACTACTGATGATGACATATTGCGGTTATGACCAGGTAACTGCTGTTACTACTGATGATGACATATTGCGGGTACAACCAGGTAGTTGCTGTTACTGGTAATGATGACATATTGCTGGTATAACCAGGTAGTTGCTGTTACTACTGATGATGACATATTGCGGGTATAACCAGGTAGTTGTTGTTACTGGTGATGATGACATATTGCGGGTATAACCAGGTAGTTGTTGTTACTGGTGATGATGACATATTGCGGGTATAACCAGTTAGTTGCTGTTACTGCTAATGATGACATATTGCGGGTATAACCAGGTACCTGCTGTTACTGATGATGATATAATGTGGTTTGAACTGGAAGCTGTTGTAACTGATGATGATGATGATATAATGTGGTTTGACCAGGAAGCTGTTGTTACTGATGATGATATAATTTGGGATTGACCAGGTACCTGCTGTTACTGATGATGATATTATGTGGTTTGACCAGGTACCTGCTGTTACTGATGATGATATAATGTGGTTTGACCAGGTACCTGCTGTTACTGATGATGATGATGATGATATAATGTGGTTTGACCAGGTAGCTGCTGTTACTACTGATGATGATGATATAATAAGGTTTGACCAGGTAGCTGCTGTTAATACTGATGATGATGATATAACGTGGGGTTGACCAGGTAGCTGCTGTTACTACTGATGATGATGATATAATGAGGTTTGACCAGGTAGCTGCTGTTAATACTGATGATGATGATATAATGAGGTTTGACCAGGTAGCTGCTGTTAATACTGATGATGATGATATAATGAGGTTTGACCAGGTAGCTGCTGTTAATACTGATGATGATGATATAATGAGGTTTGACCAGGTAGCTGCTGTTACTACTGATGATGATGATATAATGAGGTTTGACCAGGTAGCTGCTGTTACTACTGATGATGATGATATAATGAGGTTTGACCAGGTAGCTGCTGTTAATACTGATGATGATGATATAATGTGGGTTGACCAGGTAGCTGCTGTTACTGCTGATGATGATGATATGATGTGGGGTTGACCAGGTTGCTGCTGTTACTGATGATGATATAATGTGGGTTGACAAAGTAGCTGCTGTTACTAATGATAATGATGATATAATGTGGGTTGACCAGGTAGCTGCTGTTACTACTGATGATTGTGATATGATGTGGGTTTGACCGGGTAGCTGCTATTACTACCGATGTTGATTGAATATGGGTTTTACCAGGTAGCTCCTGTCACTACTGATGATGATGATATAATGCTGGTTTGACCAGGTAGCTGCTGCAACTGCTGATGATGACATAGTTTTGGTTAGACCATGTTGTTGCTGTTACTACTGATGATTATGATAGAATGCGGGTTCCACCAGTAAGCAGCAGTTTACAATGATGACATAACATGGGTATAACCAGGTAGATGCTGTCACTGCTGAAAATGACATAACATGGGTATAACCAGGTAGCTGCTGTTACTGGTGATGATGACATTATGCGGGTATAACCAAGTAGTTGCTGTTACTGGTGATGATGACATATTGCGGGTATAACCATGTAGCTGCTGTTACTTGTGATGATGACATATTGCGGATATAACCAGGTAACTGCTGTTACTACTGATGATGACATATTGCGGTATAACCAGGTAGTTGCTGTTACTGGTGATGATGACATATTGTGGGTATAACCAGGTAGTTGCTGTTACTACTGATGATGACATATTGTGGGTATAACCAGGTAGTTGCTGTTACTGGTGATGATGACATATTGCCGGTATAACCAGGTAGTTGCTGTTACTGGTGATGATGACATATTGCGGATATAACCAGGTAACTGCTGTTACTACTGATGATGACATATTGCTGGTATAACCAGGTAGTTGCTGTTACTGGTAATGATGACATATTGCTGGTATAACCAGGTAGTTGCTGTTACTACTGATGATGACATATTGCGGTATAACCAGGTAGTTGTTGTTACTGGTGATGATGACATATTGCGGGTATAACCAGGTAGTTGCTGTTACTGGTGATGATGACATATTGCGTGTATAACCATGTAGCTGCTGTTACTACTGATGATGACATATTGCGGTTATGACCAGGTAGCTGCTGTTACTGGTGATGTTGATATATTGCGGGTATAACCTGGTAGCTGCTGTTACTACTGATGTTGATATACATGTACTGCGGCTATAACAAGGTAGTTGCTGTTACTGGTGATGATGACATATTGGGGGTATAACCAGGTAGTTGCTGTTACTGGTGATGATGACATATTGCGGCATAACCAGGTAGCTGCTGTTACTACTGATGATGACATATTGCGGTTATGACCAGGTAGCTGCTGTTACTGGTGATGTTGATATACATGTATTGCGGTTATAATCAGGTAGTTGCTGTTACTGGTGATGATGGCATATTGGGGGTATAACCAGGTAGTTGTTGTTACTGGTGATGATGACATATTGCGGGTATAACCAGGTAGCTGCTGTTACTACTGATGAAGACATATTGCGGTTATAACCAGGTAGCTGCTGTTACTGGTGATGATGACATATTGCGTGTATAACCATGTAGCTGCTGTTACTACTGATGATGACATATTGCAGTTATAACCAGTTAGCTGCTGTTACTGATGATGATGTCATATTGCGGGTATAACCAGGTAGCTGCTGTTACTGGTGATGATGACATATTGCAGGTATAACCAGGTAGCTGCTGTTACTACTGATGATGACATATTACGGGCATAACCATTTAATTGCTGTTACTGGTGATGATGACATATTGTGGGTATAACCAGGTAGCTGCTGTTACTGATGATGATGACATATTGCGGGTATAACCTGGTAGAGGCTGTTACTACTGATGAAGACATATTGCGGGTATAACCAGGTAGTTGCTGTTACTGGTGATGATGACATATTGTGGGTATAACCAGGTAGTTGCTGTTCTTTGTGATGGTGACATATTGCGGGTATAACCAGGTAGTTGCTAGTTGCTGTTACTGGTGATGATGACATATTGCAAGTATAATAAGGTAGTTGCTGTCACTACTGATATTGACATATTGCGGGTATAACCAGGTAGCTGCTGTTACTGGTGATGATGGCCTATTGGGGGTATAACCAGGTAGCTGCTGTTACTGGTGATGATGACATATTGCGGGTATAACCAGGTAGCTGCTGTTACTACTGATGATGACATATTGCGGTTATAACCAGGTAGCTGCTGTTACTGATGATGATGTCATTTTGCGGGTATAACCAGGTAGCTGCTGTTACTGGTGATGATGACATATTGCGGGTATAACCTGGTAGCTACTGTTACTACTGATGATGACATATTGCGGGTATAACCTGGTAGCTGCTGTTACTATTGATGTTGATATACATGTACTGCGGCTATAACAAGGTAGTTGCTGTTACTGGTGATGATGACATATTGCGGCATAACCAGGTAGCTGCTGTTACTACTGATGATGACATATTGCGGTTATGACCAGGTAGCTGCTGTTACTGGTGATGTTGATATACATGTATTGCGGTTATAACCAGGTAGTTGCTGTTACTGGTGATGATGGCATATTGGGGGTATAACCAGGTAGTTGTTGTTACTGGTGATGATGACATATTGCGGGTATAACCAGGTAGCTGCTGTTACTACTGATGATGACATATTGCGGTTATAACCAGGTAGCTGCTGTTACTGGTGATGATGACATATTGCGGGTATAACCAGGTAGCTGCTGTTACTACTGATGATGACATATTACGGGCATAACCATTTAATTGCTGTTACTGGTGATGATGACATATTGTGGGTATAACCAGGTAGCTGCTGTTACTGATGATGATGACATATTGCGGGTATAACCTGGTAGAGGCTGTTACTACTGATGAAGACATATTGCGGGTATAACCAGGTAGTTGCTGTTACTGGTGATGATGACATATTGTGGGTATAACCAGGTAGTTGCTGTTCTTTGTGATGGTGACATATTGCGGGTATAACCAGGTAGCTGCTGTTACTACTGATGATGACATATTGCGATATAACCAGGTAGTTGTTGTTACTGGTGATGATGACATATTGTTGGTATAACCAGGTAGTTGTTGTTACTACTGATGATGACATATTGCGGGTATACCCAGGTAGTTGCTGTTACTACTGATGATGACATATTGCGGGTATAACCAGGTAGTTGTTGTTACTGCTGATGATGACATATTGCGGGTATAACCAGGTAGTTGTTGTTACTGGTGATGACATATTGCGGGTATAACCAGGTAGTTGCTGTTACTGGTGATGATGACATATTGCGGGTATAATTAGGTAGTTGCTGTTACTACTGATATTGACATATTGCGGGTATAACCAGGTTGCTGTTGTTACTGGTGATGATGACATATCAGGGTATAACCAGGTAGTTGCTGTTACTGGTGATGATGACATATTGCGGGTATAACCAGGTAGTTGCTGTTACTGGTGATGCAGACATATTGCGGGTATAACCAGGTAGTTGCTGTTACTGGTGATGATGACATATTGCGGGTATAATAAGGTAGTTGCTGTTACTACTGATATTGACATATTGCGGGTATAACCAGGTAGCTGCTGTTACTGGTGATGATGGCATATTGGGGGTATAACCAGGTAGCTGCTGTTACTGTAGATGATGACATATTGCGGGTATAACCAGGTAGCTGCTGTTACTACTGATGATGACATATTGGGGGTATAACCATGTAGTTGATGTTAGTGGTGATGATGACATATTGTGGGTATAACCAGGTAGAGGCTATTACTACTGATGATGACATTATGCGGGTATAACCAGGTAGTTGCTGTTACTACTGATGATGACATATTGCAGGTATAACCAGGCAGTTGCTGTTACTGGTGATGATGACATATTGCAGATATAACCAGGTAGCTGCTGTTACTACTGATGATGATAGGTTGCGGGCATAACCATTTAGTTGCTGTTACTGGTGATGATGACATATTGAGGGTATAACCAGGTAGCTGCTGTTAATACTGATGTTGACCTATTGTGGGTGAACCAGGTAGTTGCTGTTACTGGTGATGATGACATATTGCGAGTATAACCAGGTAGCTGCTGTTACTTCTGATGATGACATATTGCGGGTATAACCTGGTAGCTACTGTTACTACTGATGATGACATATTGCGGGTATAACCTGGTAGCTGCTGTTACTACTGATGTTGATATACATGTACTGCGGCTATAACAAGGTAGTTGCTGTTACTGGTGATGATGACATATTGGGGGTATAACCAGGTAGTTGCTGTTACTGGTGATGATGACATATTGCGGCATAACCAGGTAGCTGCTGTTACTACTGATGATGACATATTGCGGTTATGACCAGGTAGCTGCTGTTACTGGTGATGTTGATATACATGTATTGCGGTTATAACCAGGTAGTTGCTGTTACTGGTGATGATGGCATATTGGGGGTATAACCAGGTAGTTGTTGTTACTGGTGATGATGACATATTGCGGGTATAACCAGGTAGCTGCTTTTACTACTGATGATGACATATTGCGGTTATAACCAGGTAGCTGCTGTTACTGGTGATGATGACATATTGCGTGTATAACCATGTAGCTGCTGTTACTACTGATGATGACATATTGCGGTTATAACCAGTTAGCTGCTGTTACTGATGATGATGTCATATTGCGGGTATAACCAGGTAGCTGCTGTTACTGGTGATGATGACATATTGCAGGTATAACCAGGTAGCTGCTGTTACTACTGATGATGACATATTACGGGCATAACCATTTAATTGCTGTTACTGGTGATGATGACATATTGTGGGTATAACCAGGTAGCTGCTGTTACTGATGATGATGACATATTGCGGGTATAACCTGGTAGAGGCTGTTACTACTGATGAAGACATATTGCGGGTATAACCAGGTAGTTGCTGTTACTGGTGATGATGACATATTGTGGGTATAACCAGGTAGTTGCTGTTCTTTGTGATGGTGACATATTGCGGGTATAACCAGGTAGTTGCTAGTTGCTGTTACTGGTGATGATGACATATTGCAAGTATAATAAGGTAGTTGCTGTCACTACTGATATTGACATATTGCGGGTATAACCAGGTAGCTGCTGTTACTGGTGATGATGGCCTATTGGGGGTATAACCAGGTAGCTGCTGTTACTGGTGATGATGACATATTGCGGGTATAACCAGGTAGCTGCTGTTACTACTGATGATGACATATTGCGGTTATAACCAGGTAGCTGCTGTTACTGATGATGATGTCATATTGCGGGTATAACCAGGTAGCTGCTGTTACTGGTGATGATGACATATTGCGGGTATAACCTGGTAGCTACTGTTACTACTGATGATGACATATTGCGGGTATAACCTGGTAGCTGCTGTTACTATTGATGTTGATATACATGTACTGCGGCTATAACAAGGTAGTTGCTGTTACTGGTGATGATGACATATTGCGGCATAACCAGGTAGCTGCTGTTACTACTGATGATGACATATTGCGGTTATGACCAGGTAGCTGCTGTTCATGGTGATGTTGATATACATGTATTGCGGTTATAACCAGGTAGTTGCTGTTACTGGTGATGATGGCATATTGGGGGTATAACCAGGTAGTTGTTGTTACTGGTGATGATGACATATTGCGGGTATAACCAGGTAGCTGCTGTTACTACTGATGATGACATATTGCGGTTATAACCAGGTAGCTGCTGTTACTGGTGATGATGACATATTGCGGGTATAACCAGGTAGCTGCTGTTACTACTGATGATGACATATTACGGGCATAACCATTTAATTGCTGTTACTGGTGATGATGACATATTGTGGGTATAACCAGGTAGCTGCTGTTACTGATGATGATGACATATTGCGGGTATAACCTGGTAGAGGCTGTTACTACTGATGAAGACATATTGCGGGTATAACCAGGTAGTTGCTGTTACTGGTGATGATGACATATTGTGGGTATAACCAGGTAGTTGCTGTTCTTTGTGATGGTGACATATTGTGGGTATAACCAGGTAGCTGCTGTTACTACTGATGATGACATATTGCGATATAACCAGGTAGTTGTTGTTACTGGTGATGATGACATATTGTTGGTATAACCAGGTAGTTGTTGTTACTACTGATGATGACATATTGCGGGTATACCCAGGTAGTTGCTGTTACTACTGATGATGACATATTGCGGGTATAACCAGGTAGTTGTTGTTACTGCTGATGATGACATATTGCGGGTATAACCAGGTAGTTGTTGTTACTGGTGATGACATATTGCGGGTATAACCAGGTAGTTGCTGTTACTGGTGATGATGACATATTGCGGGTATAATTAGGTAGTTGCTGTTACTACTGATATTGACATATTGCGGGTATAACCAGGTTGCTGTTGTTACTGGTGATGATGACATATCAGGGTATAACCAGGTAGTTGCTGTTACTGGTGATGATGACATATTGCGGGTATAACCAGGTAGTTGCTGTTACTGGTGATGCCGACATATTGCGGGTATAACCAGGTAGTTGCTGTTACTGGTGATGATGACATATTGCGGGTATAATAAGGTAGTTGCTGTTACTACTGATATTGACATATTGCGGGTATAACCAGGTAGCTGCTGTTACTGGTGATGATGGCATATTGGGGGTATAACCAGGTAGCTGCTGTTACTGTAGATGATGACATATTGCGGGTATAACCAGGTAGCTGCTGTTACTACTGATGATGACATATTGGGGGTATAACCATGTAGTTGATGTTAGTGGTGATGATGACATATTGTGGGTATAACCAGGTAGAGGCTATTACTACTGATGATGACATTATGCGTGTATAACCAGGCTGCTGTTGTTACTGCTGATGTTGACATATTGCGGGTATAACCAGGTAGTTGCTGTTACTACTGATGATGACATTATGCGGGTATAACCAGGTAGTTGCTGTTACTACTGATGATGACATATTGCAGGTATAACCAGGCAGTTGCTGTTACTGGTGATGATGACATATTGCGGGTATAACCAGGTACCTGCTAATGATGACATATTGCAGATATAACCAGGTAGCTGCTGTTACTACTGATGATGATAGGTTGCGGGCATAACCATTTAGTTGCTGTTGCTGGTGATGATGACATATTGAGGGTATAACCAGGTAGCTGCTGTTAATACTGATGTTGACATATTGTGGGTGAACCAGGTAGTTGCTGTTACTGGTGATGATGACATATTGCGAGTATAACCAGGTAGCTGCTGTTACTTCTGATGATGACATATTGCGGGTATAACCTGGTAGCTACTGTTACTACTGATGATGACATATTGCGGGTATAACCTGGTAGCTGCTGTTACTACTGATGTTGATATACATGTACTGCAGCTATAACAAGGTAGTTGCTGTTACTGGTGATGATGACATATTGGGGGTATAACCAGGTAGTTGCTGTTACTGGTGATGATGACATATTGCGGCATAACCAGGTAGCTGCTGTTACTACTGATGATGACATATTGCGGTTATGACCAGGTAGCTGCTGTTACTGGTGATGTTGATATACATGTATTGCGGTTATAACCAGGTAGTTGCTGTTACTGGTGATGATGGCATATTCGGGGTATAACCAGGCAGTTGCTGTTACTGTTGATGATGACATATTGCGGATATAACCAGGTAACTGCTGTTACTACTGATGATGACATATTGGGGGTATAACCAGGTAGTTGCTGTTACTGGTAATGATGACATATTGCTGGTATAACCAGGTAGTTGCTGTTACTACTGATGATGACATATTGCGGGTATAACCAGGTAGTTGTTGTTACTGCTGATGATGACATATTGCGGGTATAACCAGGTAGTTGTTGTTACTGGTGATGACATATTGCGGGTATAACCAGGTAGTTGCTGTTACTGGTGATGATGACATATTGCGGGTATAATTAGGTAGTTGCTGTTACTACTGATATTGACATATTGCGGGTATAACCAGGTTGCTGTTGTTACTGGTGATGATGACATATCAGGGTATAACCAGGTAGTTGCTGTTACTGGTGATGATGATATATTGCAGATATAACCCGGTAGTTGCTGTTACTACTGAGGATGACATATTGTAGGTATAACCAGGTAGTTGCTGTTACTGGTGATGATGACATATTGCAGGTATAACCAGGTAGAGGGTTTTACTACCGATGATGACATATTGCGGGTATAACCAGGTAGCTGCTAATGATGACATATTGCAGATATAACCAGGTAGCTGCTGTTACTACTGATGATGATAGGTTGCGGGCATAACCATTTAGTTGCTGTTGCTGGTGATGATGACATATTGAGGGTATAACCAGGTAGCTGCTGTTAATACTGATGTTGACATATTGTGGGTGAACCAGGTAGTTGCTGTTACTGGTGATGATGACATATTGCGAGTATAACCAGGTAGCTGCTGTTACTTCTGATGATGACATATTGCGGGTATAACCTGGTAGCTACTGTTACTACTGATGATGACATATTGCGGGTATAACCTGGTAGCTGCTGTTACTACTGATGTTGATATACATGTACTGCGGCTATAACAAGGTAGTTGCTGTTACTGGTGATGATGACATATTGGGGGTATAACCAGGTAGTTGCTGTTACTGGTGATGATGACATATTGCGGCATAACCAGGTAGCTGCTGTTACTACTGATGATGACATATTGCGGTTATGACCAGGTAGCTGCTGTTACTGGTGATGTTGATATACATGTATTGCAGTTATAACCAGGTAGTTGCTGTTACTGGTGATGATGGCATATTCGGGGTATAACCAGGTAGTTGTTGTTACTGGTGATGATCACATATTGCGGGTATAACCAGGTAGCTGCTGTTACTACTGATGATGACATATTGCGGTTATAACCAGGTAGCTGCTGTTACTGATGATGATGTCATATTGCGGGTATAACCAGGTAGCTGCTGTTACTGGTGATGATGACATATTGCAGGTATAACCAGGTAGCTGCTGTTACTACTGATGATGACATATTAAGGGCATAACCATTTAATTGCTGTTACTGGTGATGATGATATATTGTGGGTATAACCAGGTAGCTGCTGTTACTGATGATGATGACATATTGCGGGTATAACCTGGTAGAGGCTGTTACTACTGATGAAGACATATTGCGGGTATAACCAGGTAGTTGCTGTTACTGGTGATGATGACATATTGCGGGTATAACCAGGTAGTTGCTGTTACTGGTGATGCCGACATATTGCGGGTATAACCAGGTAGTTGCTGTTACTGGTGATGATGACATATTGCGGGTATAATAAGGTAGTTGCTGTTACTACTGATATTGACATATTGCGGGTATAACCAGGTAGCTGCTGTTACTGGTGATGATGGCATATTGGGGGTATAACCAGGTAGCTGCTGTTACTGTAGATGATGACATATTGCGGGTATAACCAGGTAGCTGCTGTTACTACTGATGATGACATAATGCGGGTATAACCATGAAGTTGATGTTAGTGGTGATGATGACATATTGTGGGTATAACCAGGTAGAGGCTATTACTACTGATGATGACATTATGCGTGTATAACCAGGCTGCTGTTGTTACTGCTGATGTTGACATATTGCGGGTATAACCAGGTAGTTGATGTTACTACTGATGATGACATTATGCGGGTATAACCAGGTAGTTGCTGTTACTGGTGATGATGACATATTGCGGGTATAATAAGGTAGTTGCTGTTACTACTGATATTGACATATTGCGGCTATAACCAGGTAGCTGCTGTTACTGGTGATGATGGCATATTGGGGGTATAACCAGGTAGCTGCTGTTACTGGTGATGATGACATATTGCGGGTATAACCAGGTAGCTGCTGTTACTACTGATGATGACATATTGCGGTTATAACCATTTAATTGCTGTTACTGGTGATGATGACATATTGTGGGTATAACCAGGTAGCTGCTGTTACTGATGATGATGACATATTGCGGGTATAACCTGGTAGAGGCTGTTACTACTGATGAAGACATATTGTGGGTATAACCAGGTAGTTGCTGTTACTGGTGATGATGACATATTGTGGGTATAACCAGGTAGTTGCTGTTCTTCGTGATGGTGACATATTGCGGGTATAACCAGGTAGTTGCTGTAACTGGTGATGCTGACATATTGCGGGTATAATTAGGTAGTTGCTGTTACTACTGATATTGACATATTGTAGGTATAACCAGGTAGTTGCTGTTACTGGTGATGATGACATATTGCGGGTATAATTAGGTAGTTGCTGTTACTACTGATATTGACATATTGTAGGTATAACCAGGTAGTTGTTGTTACTGGTGATGATGAAATATTGCGGGTATAACCAGTTAGTTGCTGTTACTGGTGATGATGACATATTGCGGGTATAACCAGGTAGTTGCTGTTACTACTGAGGATGACATATTGTAGGTATAACCAGGTAGTTGTTGTTACTGGTGATGATGAAATATTGCGGGTATAACCAGGTAGTTGTTGTTACTGGTGATGATGACATATTGCAGGTATAACCAGGTAGTTGCTGTTACTGGTGATGATGACATATTGCGGATATAACTGGGTAGTTGCTGTTACTGGTGATGATGACATATTGTAGGTATAACCAGGTAGTTGTTGTTACTGGTGATGATGAAATATTGCGGGTATAACCAGGTAGTTGTTGTTACTGGTGATGATGACATATTGCAGGTATAACCAGGTAGTTGCTGTTACAGGTGATGATGACATATTGCGGATATAACTGGGTAGTTGCTGTTACTGGTGATGATGACATATTGTAGGTATAACCAGGTAGTTGGTGTTACTACTGATGATGAAATATTGCGGGTATAACCAGGTAGTTGCTGTTACTGGTGATGATGACATATTGCGGTTATAACCAGGTAGTTGCCAGTACTGGTGATGATGACATATTGAGGGTATAACCAGGTAGTTGCTGTTACTGGTGATGATGACATATTGCGGGTATAATTAGGTAGTTGCTGTTACTACTGATATTAACATATTGCGGGTATAACCAGGTAGTTGCTGTTACTTGTGATGATGACATATTGCGGGTATAACCAGGCAGTTGCTGTTACTAGTGATGATGACATATTGCGTGTATAACCAGGTAGTTGCTGTTACTTGTGATGATGACATACTGTGTGTATAATTAGGTAGTTGCTGTTACTACTGATGATGACATATTGCGGGTATAACCAGGTAGTTGCTGTTACTTGTGATGATGACATATTGCGGGTATAACCAGGCAGTTGCTGTTACTAGTGATGATGACATATTGCGGGTATAACCAGGCAGTTGCTGTTACTGGTGATGATGACATATTGCGGGTATAACAAGGTAGTTGCTGTTACTGCTGATGATGATATATTTCGGGTATAACGAGGTAGTTGCTGTTACTGGTGATGATGACATATTGCGGGTATAACAAGGTAGTTGCTGTTACTGGTGATGATGACATATTGCTGGTATAACCAGGTAGTTGCTGTTACTGGTGGTGATGACATATTGCGGGTATAACCAGGTAGTTGCTGTTACTACTGATGATGACATATTGCGGGTATAACCAGGTAGTTGCTGTTACTGGTGGTGATGACATATGCGGGTATAACCAGGTAGTTGCTGTTACTGGTGGTGATGACATATTGTGGGTATAACCAGGTTGCTGTTTTATTATTGATGATGATGATATTTGGGTCGACTAGCAGTTTGCTACTAGTGCTGCTAATGTTGTTGCTATATTTGGTATAATGTTAGTTAGACCTGGCAACTGTTGTTGATGTTGAAATGTCCCCAATGTGTAGGTTTTAAAGAATATGGTAATTAAGAAATTTGATTTGAAGTAAGGCAAGTTGATTTTTTTCCCCAAGTACTTTGATATAACAGTACGCAGGCTGGTCTTTAGCTTCCCACTGTAATTGTTATATACTCAACAAAAAGAAAGTATCCACCATTCATGATTTGACATATCATGAGACATGTAAGTGAATAGAGAGTCAACAAAAGTTGCGTTTCATCTTAAATAAAAATGGGACATTGTGTATTTTGTTTAGTATATAACAATTATATACGCATATATATGACACAAATATATACTACTCAAACTTTGACAACGGTGAACTAATTTTTCCTTGCAGATATTTTGCCAATTTCAAAAGATGCACTGATGGGCTTTTTAGAAAACAAAATGTTACATGTTGTATGTTTCACCCGGGAAAACGACGCCATTATATAAATTAATGGCAAAGTTTTCGCTCCAGACTTTTAAAATGTAACGGGAATATTGCTTTGCTGATCCTCATCAAAGTTTGTGAAGTTTACATTGTGCTTATTGGTATGACCAGAACAGATTAATTGCTAGAGTATCTTCTCCACCTCTTTTATTCTTGCCACTTCTAGTTTTTGCAAATTCTGGCAACTGTCAAACAAAATCGATAGTCTGCCTCCTGTTGTAATGAAATAATCTGATGATAGTCTAACAATTAATTGTTGATCGTCCAAGATGGAATCAAGTAAAAACAACCAAACAAAGCAACATATACAATCTGGTCACTTTTACGGACCACAGTCCTTTATGGACCAAATAATTATGTCCAATGCAACCTTTTCCTTACATTTTATAAAACAGTCACATGTTACTCGCACATCTCTTTGAAATACAGCAATCAACGTACCATCTGTCACATTTGTGGTTGTAAATCCAAGTTGTGTGAGACAACAGCAATGATTTTGGTCAAGTCGTTGGTAGGCCTACATGATGAAGCAACATTCAAAATCTAGAAAAGTAGGAAAAAGTGTGGTTAGAATACATGTTTATCCATACCAGTAATATTTCTGAGTGACAAGGGACATATTTTGCATTAACCAGGTAGCTGCTGTTACTGGTGATGATGACATATTGTAGGTATAACCAGGTAGCTGCTGTTACTGGTGATGATGACATATTGCGGTTATAACCAGGTAGCTGCTGTTACTGGTGATGATGACATATTGCGGGTATAATTAGGTAGCTACTGTTACTGGTGATGATGACATATTGTAGGTATAACCAGGTAGCTACTGTTACTGGTGATGATGACATATTGTGAGTATAACCAGGTAGCTGCTGTTACTGGTGATGATGACATATTGTGTATAACCAGATAGCTGCTGTTACTACTGATGATGACATATTGCAGGTATAATTAGGTAGCTGCTGTTACTGGTGATGATGACATATTGTAGGTATAACCAGGTAGCTACTGTTACTGGTGATGATGACATATTGTGGGTATAACCAGGTAGCTGCTGTTACTGGTGATGATGACATACTGTGGGTATAACCAGGTAGCTGCTGTTACTACTGATGATGACTTATTGTGGGTATAACCAGGTAGCTACAGTTACTACTGATGATGACATATTGTGGGTATAACCAGGTAGTTGCTGTTTCTGGTGATGATGACATATTGTGGGTATAACAAGGTAGCTGCCGTTACTGATGATCATACCTGCCAAGTTTCCAAAATCGAAAAGTGGAGTGGTAACCACAACAAATAATGTGACACTTCAAAAGGTGTCAGTTAGTTTCATTTGGTAATATATGAAAATCAGGGGAGGGAACTTGGGGCAAGAGTAACTTCCCTTGAAATTCAGCAGGGGAGGCAACTCTGTCCAACCTATTGAAAGTCGGCAATAGTGACCTCCCCTGTAAATCAGGGGAGCGAACTCTGCCCTGTGCAAGAGTTACTTCGCTTAAAATTCGGTAGGGGAGGCAACTCTGTCCACCACAAAATACTATCTGAAATTCAGAGTTTAGGTTGGTTAAATTGGAAAATCTGATAATTTATTTCAAATAAAAGTGGAGCAACTCCACCTTAAGTGGAGTACTTGGCAGGTATGCTGGTGATGAGATATTGCGGATATAACCAGGTAGCTGCTGTTACTGGTGATGATGACATATTGCGGGTATAACCAGGTAGTTGCTATTACTGGTAATGATGACATATTGCGGGTATAACCAAGGAATTGCTGTGGTCCATGCTCCTGCTGTTGGGATATTTCTTACAATCCTTAATAAGGTAGCTAGCCAGGGTATTGTTTTATGCAATCACTTATGGAAATCTTAAACTTACGTTCAAAGAATTCTTCATAGCTTTTTAACAGCTAAAACTGATGGTAAAGGGTGGTGCAAAATTACTTTTGAATCAGACCAGGAACTTAAAGAGACAATAGCTGTCCCCAATGTGTAGGTTTTAAAGAATACGGTTATTAAGAAATTTAATTTGAACGTAAGGTATGTTTATAAGAGCTTTGATATAACAGTATGCAGGCTAGTCTTTAGCTTCCCACAGTAATTGTTATATACTCAACAAAAAGTATCCACCATTCATGATTTGACATATCATGAGACATGTAAGTGAATAGAGAGTCAAATAAAGTTGCGTTTAATCTTAGATAAAAATGGGACATTGTTTATTTTGTTGAGTATATAACAATTATATACACATATATATGACACAAATATATACTACTCAAACTTTGACAATGGTGAACAAATTTTTCCTTGCAGATATTTTGCCAATTTCATAAGATGCACTGATCGGCTTTTTAGAAAACAAAATGTTACATGTTGTATGTTTCACCCGGGAAAACGACGCCATTATGTAAATGAAAGGCAAAGTTTTCGCTCCAGACTTTTAAAATGTAACGGGAATATTGTTTTGCTGATCCTCATCAAAGTTTGTGTAGTTTACATTGTGCTTATTGGTATGACCAGAACAGATTAATTGCTAGAGTATCTTCTCCACCTCTTTTATTCTTGCCAGTTCTAGATTTTGCAAATTCCGGCAACTGTCAAACAAAATCGATAGTCTGCCTCCTGTTTTAATGAAATAATCTGATGATAGTCTAAGAATTAATTGTTGATCGTCCAAGATGAAATCAAGTAAAAACAACCAAACAAAGCAACACATACAATCTGGTCACTTTTACGGACCACAGTCCTTTATGGACCAAATAATTATGTCCAATGCAACCTTTTCCTTACATTTTATAAACAGTCACATTTTATTCGCACAGTTCTTTGAAATACAGCAATCAACGTACCATCCGTCACATTTGTGCTTGTAAATCCAAGTTGTGTGAGACAACAGCAATGATTTTGGTCAAGTCGTTGGTAGGCCTACATGGGACAGGAACATTCAAAATCTAGAAAAGTAGTAAAAAGTGCTGTTAGAATACATGTTTAGCCATAGCAGGAATATTTCTGAGTAAAAAGGGACATATTTTGCATTAAATGGTTGTGTTATTGTTGAACTTACTAGACATGGTTCGTAATTGGTGTAGGTGTCTGTCAGAACTCTAAGATTAGAAGGTCCCAACTTTGAATTAACAGCTGGAAAGAGTTATCTATCCTAGCCATTAAAGTTTTTATTACTGCGAAGCCTTGTGTGAAGTTCAAAAATCAATTGTTTCTGTGGTTACTGGGAAATCATTAAAGCTCGGCCATTTCCGTTTGTCTCCAGTGAGTCTATTGCAATGGACAAAGGCCGTGGGGATCAGAATTGTTTCAGAGATATTATTTAGATATATGTCTTCTGTAGAGCAACACCCTCTGGGAAACATACATTTTTGTTGTTGTAGAGAGGTTGGTGCTCTGAAGAGGTAAACGTAATAGAAAATGGTTACTTATGTATCAACACAAGACTACGTTCAATAAACGCTTATGCCCCGATGGAAGCCTTGTCCATAAAAACTAGGTAAGTCAATCAGGGGCCATAATTCTGTTGAAATGTTGGATAGTGTTACATGGCTTTGACAATGCAAGGTGCTTATGATGGTTAGCATGTATGCTTAGTCTGAAAGCTATGCCTTAATGGGATTGAATGTTTTGGTGAACATTTTGGGTCAAATGGACGGACGAACAGATCAGTAGATAATGGGGCATAAAAACGTATTAATGTTTCTATAGCAACATACCACAACATTTGTTAGAGATCGAATACTATGAGATGACATTGGTCGTTCAGGAGGGGCCATCAGCTGCTCCTTTAATATAGCATCTTCATCAACTTCCTTATCACCACGAACCATTGTCAGATAGTAACGGTAACCATAATGATTTTTGAGGAACAAACTTGAGCCGCCACATCAGAGACGACCTTGAGAAATGATACTATTCTATCACCTAACACAATTCTGTTAAAATGTTAAATAGGGTTACATGGCTATGTCAGTTTAAGGGGCTTATGATGGTAAACAAGTATCTCAAGTTTGAAGACAACCCCTTGATGTAAGACGAAATTTGGGTTAACAAGAATTGGATGCTTAATAAGTCCAAAATTAGGTCAAGGTGAAGGTCAAAATGGGGTCAGGTGATACAGGCATGTGGAGAGTGTTCATATACAACATCCATGCAAGTATGGAAGCTTTGTAGCAAGCCATAATGATACTAGAAGAAACGGTCAATTTGGGTTAACCGGACGGACAGGCGAACAAACGGACGGACAGGTGAATCACTATGTGCCTCCCGATCTATCGATATACGGGGGCATAAAAACAACTAAGAACTTCTCCTTACTAGGAATACATGACCATAGCTAATGTAATAGAAGAACATACTCTGCCCAACAGATGTATCAAAGTTAACTTTATAGATGACAAAAACTTACTACCTTTCTTCAGCTTGAGAAGTAGTTGCCAGATAGCTCTCCTAGCATAAGGATCTACACCAGCAGTAGGCTCATCAAGTATGACTGTTTTAGAATGTCCAACATATGCTATGGCAACACACAATTTTCTCTTTATACCACCTATAATGTACATACATAATATTACATAAACAAGAGATGTTTGTTAAACAGGTATGCCCCCATTGCAGCCAAATTCATTTATGTTAAAGGTTACAGCAACCTTGACCTTTGACCTACTGACCACAAAATCAATAGATCCTAGGGCAAAGCATTATTGAGTAATTGAATGGAAACCATTTGTTCTACCGACCGACCAATAGAATCAGACTGACATATATGCAAAGCAATATACTTCCTCATCAAAGATGAGAGGCATAATAATACATTTTGTACATGAAATATCACAGTAAATACCAATAAATATGACTTGTATGATATTTTTATATATGAAGTGTAGTCAGAAAATATCCAGGTTTTTGGATTGTTAGTCTGCGTCATCGATTCATGTTGGGAATACAAAAGCTGCCACAAAGATTTAGATGGAGACATCAGGGGCATAGCTAGAGGTATTTGAATGTGTACGCTAGAAGGGTCGGGGGTATGGGGGCATGCTCCACCCGGAAAGATTTTGTTCGCTAGAACGACTCTGGTGCATTCTGGTGTGGTTTTTTTTGATAATCTTTAACATTGTTTTTACTAATAAAGCCAGGTTTTTTTGTGTATAAAACTTATTAAAAGTGTTTCTAAGAAATGCTGAAAATATTAAAGGATTACCCCCTTAGGGCTTCTAGGCATCAGTTTTTATTGCATTTTTCGATCATTTTTTTTGTTCACTCTTTGAGAAGCATGTGTAAGCAGCTGCGTATTCTGCGTTCAGGTCACAATTAAATCAGAGATTATCTATAGAACCTTGTATAACACAATGACAAATATGTAAATCCTATATGTAACCAAATTAGTAAAATAAAACATGTACTACCTACCAGAGAGATTACAGGATAGTTCTTTCCGCTTGTGTGGTAATCCAATATCTTTTATCGTTTGTTCCATCTCTGATTGCACTTCTGTAGAAGTTGCTCTTTTCAGTCGAGCATAGAACCACATGTGCTCTTCCACAGTTAACCTACAAATATTACAGCATTTTTGTTAACTTAGTAGTTTTCTCGGAGCACACAATTTATCAGTACCAACTTTTCATCAGCAAGCAACAATTAACTGACATAATTATTTTCCACATGTGGAGGACATGGCTGTAGCCAATGAGACAACTTCTCCACATGTGGAGGACATGGCTGTAGCCAATGAGACAACTTCTCCACATGTGGAGGACATGGCTGTAGCCAATGAGACAACTTCTCCATATGTGGAGGACATGGCTGTAGCCAATGTGACAACTTCTCCACATGTGGAGGACATGGCTGTAGCCAATGAGACAACTTCTCCACATGTGGAGGACATGGCTGTAGCCAATGTGACAACTTCTCCACATGTGGAGGACATGGCTGTAGCCAATGAGACAACTTCTCCATATGTGGAGGACATGGCTGTAGCCAATGTGACAACTTCTCCACATGTGGAGGACATGGCTGTAGCCAATGAGACAACTTCTCCACATGTGGAGGACATGGCTGTAGCCAATGTGACAACTTCTCCACATGTGGAGGACATGGCTGTAGCCAATGAGACAACTTCTCCACATGTGGAGGACATGGCTGTAGCCAATGTGACAACTTCTCCACATGTGGATACTATGAATATAGCTAATAAGAAAACTACCAGTGGAGGTCATGATTTCAGTTATTATCATACAAGTAATTATTTGATCCAAACACAACCACACAAAATTTAAAACCTCTTGGATCCTCACCCACAAAATAACATTGAGTTGCGTCACCCGCTCCTTTTTTCTGTAAGAAACTCTTATACTGAAATTATTATGTATTGATCAAACAACCTAAGTTTAAGAAAAAGAAGGCTACTTACCAGTCAAACAGAACATACTGTTGTAGAGGAGATGTGCCCTGATTACGCCTGATCTGATCTATTTCTGATCGTATGTTTTTACCATGTATAGATGCTGCACCATCTGTGGGAGGAAATAAACCAGTAAGTATTGACCTGAAATAAACAAGGCAATAATTATTGCATGTGATACAAAAGTTACTAGTTTCCATGGTAACCCAATCTTCTGTCAGAATAAAAAATATTTTGAACCTACTTATTGGCCCAGTGGACACACATCAAGTGTCATAAACCTAGCTCTGAAACATTTGTGTATACCAGGATGGACGTGACGATTGGACGCACAAATATGCCGACACCATAGTTTCGTTTTTGTCCGAAATTTAAGGTCGATAATGTCATTAACAGCAAAACTATGAATTTATTCGCACATCTCCGGTTTTCGCGTCATTAAAAAATGGCGATGTCAGGGAAATGTGCAGCGCAAACAATTACTGCCAGACTATGGTCTGACACCTTTTTAATTAAAAAAAGAAGTCAAACATACAAATAATCGAGGGAATGTAAGTTGGACTCTTGTAAATGTTTTAAATGGAACTTGGCGACAAAATGAAGACTGCCAAGCCTAAAAGGAAACCTCGGCCCTAATTAACAGATCGTCCACTAAGACTGGCATCAGACGGTAAAATGTGCAGGCTAAACATGGTATGTGCTAAACTGTTGCAAATAAAATCTTTACGGAAAATTAATATATGTGTCGATTATCTCTCTGAACTTTAACTGTCATGTTAGATTACAAGAATGAGTCAAATTTATCCAAAATTGCATCAGTCAATGAAGCCAAGGTGCTTTAATTACTACGCATCCAAACTTATGACTGTGCTTTATTCTGTGATAAACACGCGTACATATTCATTATTTCTTATATGAAATCTAAACTAAACTGAATACCTTGACCATTTAGTTCAATGTGTTGAGACTGAAGTCCACCATCTCACTGATTACGACTGCTTCCACACCAATATGTTTTGGTAAATGGGAAATAGAACGGCTAAGGTATTCCATATTGACCTGTCAATGAAAACATACGGTATCAGTTTTTACTAGCAAACCAATTCACAGATCGCTAAGACAGTATGAAATCAAACAAGAAAACATAGTTATGCGTCAATACCCTAGGGTATATATGTATATGGAATATAAGGCAGTCCCACATACATAAAATAATATGCATCAATACCCTGAGTTGTAGACCTAATGTGTTTGGTGTGGTTGCTCAGTGCCTTAATATGGTCTTTAAACTAACCAGTATGCTTGTTGAAGTTCAACCACAGGACAGTTTATTATGGGTTGCAATGTGTTTGAATTTCTGATGAGAGACTTTAGCGTCACTTCTGTTTCATTCAACAGTACTGACTTACCAATTTGATGAAACTGCAGGTATCATCGTTGTTCTTAATGTCAAGAAGCCTGAAATATGAAGAAGACCCCAGTAACACACTTGCATTTTAAGTTGTATGAGTACATAAAATATGTGCTAGTCAGACAGGGTAAATTATACATAATGGTAAATGGAAACACCCGCAATCATAATTATGTATGTTTGATTTGCAAATAATTTGCTCTCACTTTATAGTTTGTTTGTACATATACTTGTAGAGATTAAATTTATAACAACTTGGAATGGTCGTTTTCAAGCCTGTGTGCCGTAAACTGCGCAACTGTATAACAGCTGACATGATTCAGAAAGATATTGATTTCATGTAATGAACGACACAGACTGATTCAGTGAAAAATGAATCCTATCGGTAGTTTATATAATAATAACTGTATTTGTTTAATGCAGAAATAATTTTCATTGCATATACAGTACCACCAAAGGTAAGTATACACTTTTGAAATTGAACTTGGTAAACTAAGACTCATGCATATTTGAAATCTGCATCTCAAGGCACTTATTATGATCCTATTTTCATAAAAATCGGAAGTGGTCATATTGAACAAACTGAAGTTTAACAAGACTGCGTTGAATAAATGCTTATGCCCCCATGGAAGCCTTGCCCATAACAAAACAATTATGCCCAGGCAACGCCCTGATGGACATAATGTAAGACGAAACGGTCAATTTGGGTTAACCAAGAATTGGACGCTTAATAAGTCTAAGTCCAAAATTAGGTCAAGGTGAAGGCCAAAATGGGGTCAGGTGATACAGGTGTGAAGAGTGTTCATATACAACATTCATAAAAGTATGGAATCTTTGTAGCAACTCATTATAATGCTAGAAGAAACAGTCAATTTGGGTTAACCAGGACGGACATTCTCACTGACTTGACGTTGTGGGGTTTTCTTTTGTTCATCCTTTTGTTTGTAAAACCCCATAAGCAACGGAATGAATAGAATATAAATATAGCCTATTGTTCCACACCCCACAACTACAAGTGCGTACGGACAGACAGACAGATGGACGAACGGACAGGTGAATCACTATATGTCTCCCCATATATCTATACGATGGCATAAAAAGCTTGTTTTTCCATAAGCAGAGAGTAGTTTTCAGACAGTTTCAAAATAATGATTTTGTACTTACGACCATCTCGATCAAAGCCAGCGATATGTTTATCAGATGGTCACCTGTGCATGTGCTTCTGTAAATACAATATAAGAAAGGAGAGGATGATCTTTTGAAGATCTAAGTTATGAAATACATGTACTGTGAACCAATTTACTTTCGCGAATACTAACTTTCGCGTTTTTAAGTTTTCCACAATGTCCACATAATGTTTTCAGCACTTTCGCGGCAATTTAATTTCACATAATTCTACCACTTGCGAACTCCGCGAAACTAAATCGCATGAAATAATTTCTAGGTTTACAGTATTCCATCTCTTTCAGACAAACTTGCCTTTCAAGCCGGACAGTTAGTCTTCAGTTTTATTTAACAGCTACATGTAGGGTACAAGTCATTGTGTGATATTACATGGTAGTACAAATGACAAATGGTTTGAGTCAAAAGTGCCAAAGAATAAGTCAATGATTGCCCCATAATTACCCTAAGGAACCGTTCTGTACCTTCCCCAGTAGTGGACCCACTTAATTAAGTTTAGTAGTGAAATCTCAAGAGAGAATAACAATGCACACTCTGACCAAGTCATTAAAATGAAAAGTGGATTATATTGATTGTTATCAAATTTTATCTTTGAAGGACAGAAGAAAACTAGCATCAAGTTATCAAATAATCGAGGAATTTGATAAATCGTTGAATGGGAATTTATTGGTGGGTGACAAGTGATATCTAGAGAATACAGATGTAAACTTCTAACAATTTCAATAAAGGATGAGTGTATTGCTAGTTGTTACATTTTATCAGAAGAAAACTAGCATCAAGCTATCAAATAAAAGAAGGAATGCGACAAATGGTCGAATGGGAAATCCATTGAAAGAATTTATTGGCGGTTGACAAGTGATATCAAGAGAATACAGATGCAATCTTCGACCAATTCCAAGAAAGGATGAGAGCATTGCTAGTTGTTAAATTTAATCAGAAGAATACTAGCACCAAGTTATCAATAAAAGAAGGATTGTATCAAATAATCGAATGGGAAATGTATTGGTCATTGTCAAATGTTATCTAGAGAAGATAGAAGAAAACTACCATCAGTTTATGAAATACATAAGAAATGTGTCAGCTGTTAGCAAGGGAAGTACTGACACCATTCTATTAATGTCTAGAAGCCTGATTTATTCGCCTTTGGTACAATCGGGCCATGGATCAAAGTCGCAACCTCCCACACCGGAAGCGCATGCAGAAAATGATCTTGGCTGCTGTCAACTGTTAGCTTGAGAGGACAGAAGAAAAACTGTCATCAGTTTATTTGTTGACAAGACAGAAAGCAACTATTATTATCAAATGTTATCTAGAGAAGACTAGAAACGGCCATCATTTTAGTACTAGTAAATGACAGGAGCAATGTATGGTCACGTGTCATATTAAGAGGAAAGAAGAAAAAGTCAGTTAATTTATTGAAAGGCGGAGTGTAATTTTTCACTAATCAAAATTTAATGTTATCAAGAGAAGATAAGAGAAAACGGCCATCACTTCAGTAAATGACAGGAGGAATGTGTTGGCCACTGATAAATTTTGTCATGAGACATAAACAGAAGAGGGATACCATCAGTTTATCAGATAAAAAGCAGGATTTGTCCATTACCATGAAATGTTATTTAGAAGACAAGAAAGCGCTGACATCATTTTAGAAAATGACAGGAGGAATGTGTTGGCCACTGTTAACTTTGGTCATGTAACGATAGAAGAAAGCTACCTCAATTTATTAAATGAAAAACAAGATTTATCCACTACCACGAAATGTTATCTAGAGAAGACAAGAAAGCACTTCCATCATTTTAGTAAATGACAGGAGGAATGTGTTGGCCACTGTTAACTTTGGTCATGTAATGATAGAAGAAAGCTACCATGCACGGTTTATTAAATAAAAAGCAGGATTTATCCATAAGCATTAAGTGTCATAAAGAGAAGACAAGAAAGCGCTGACATCATTTTAGTAAATGACAAGAGGAATGTGTTGATAACTGTTAACATTGGTCATGTAACGACAGAAAGCTATAGATGTACAACGACCTTCGAAATATGACCCCAGGACGAGTTCATTTGCTGAGGTTGAAACGATATTTACCGTTATTTTTCTGACAGATTATGGATATATATTTAAAAATCCCGTTGACTTTCAAGTTGACAGCGTGGCCTAGTGGTTAAGATGATCTATACTTAGAACATTCGAAACTTTTTATATGGGCTGTGGGTTCGAGTCTGCTGTTAACTCTTTTTCAATTTTATTATCATTAAACATGAGCTTTTGATATATTTTATTACTAAATGAATAATAAAATTATGTTTTAGGTTTAATACAAATTTGCTTTGTTTATTTTATTTTATTATTTTAGTCCGCCCTGGGTATTGTGTTTATTGCTTAGATGACAATCGGGTTGAATTACGAACTATTTTCATCATTGGTTTCGCTGGAATCACCACTCGAAGAATATTCTGTAGAAACCTCAAAATTAATAAGCTTTTACTCTGGTAATATAAGGAGCACAGTTTGGGTGACCGTTGACCGATATTTCTGTTCAACAGTCTTGACGTGGGAATGTTTTCACGGATTAAACTACAAAGCAAATATATTATATTTTAGAAGTACATGTATATATAAAACAGACATACACATGCATGTTGTATTTAGCAAAATTAAAAAAAATATTCAAAATAGGTGGGATTCGAACCCAAGCAAAAAAATTCTATTTAGATCCATAAGCAGTAGCTTAGCCTACTGCGTCATGAAGGACGATGTAAGCTATAATTTCAATTAATTGTTTCTATTCCGAATACACCCCTTTTACCTGGATTATTTCATTATTAAAAGTACAGTTACGCCCGAACGATTGTGGTTTATCTATACCTGGGTTTATTTATCAAAAAGCTGAATGAATTTGTTTTTATTAAATGGTATATAGATAGGACTTGATCAAATAGCCATTTGGACTAAAGCCCTTTCATTTTATCACAGACGCAAACACCCCTGTTCGTTCTTTTCAAAATAACAATAAAAAAGGATAAAAAATATATTTATAAAAATAAAAGTTTCAAGTAAAAATATGATACATTATTACACCATTTTAAATGTAAAATGAGGCTGGAGAACCTATAATGACTCTGCCTTAATGTATACTGGATATTGATCATGTGACCTTAAACTCAACATTATAGTAAACCTAAATATTTAAAACACAAAACCCGAAATAATTGAAACAAATGAAACACAAAATGTAATTGAAATGTAATGAATCATAAATTGTTGACACTTTACTAATAAATATGTGGATAAAACAGCTTTATAATATGGCTGAGGGCAATACATTATGTATTGAATGTGAGCTTATTTAAGTTGAATTATTAAAGTATTTAATTACGATACGTAATCCTACCTTTGACACACAAGTGTCGAAAATTTAAAAAAAATATTTACAGAATCAAAACTAAAAAAAAGTACTAAATTTCAAAACAATCAAAATACGGAATCAAACCATACATTTAGTATAAAAAATCATATGATGTTTAACTATTAATCCATTCAAAACACAAGCACATCCCATAAGCCCACTGAACACACACCCACAAGCACACACGTCCACAAGCACACCCCGCAACCCCACCGAATGCACACATCCCACAAACACACACACACACACCATTGAACACACATAACACATCGTTGTCCAAGAGAACATAGTGCATGTACGTAGCTGTGACTCAGCCCGTAATTTAGAAAATGTGTTACTGTAGATGACCTGATCAGCCTCGACACCCGGAACCCTACATCATAGTCCAAGGAGAACATGATACACACAAGAACTAGTGCAATTAGTAGATGAAGTGACTCATCCTCTTAACATCGAGAATGTGTTACTGAAGATGACCAGCCACAACATCCGGCATCACACATCATAATCCAAGGGAACATGCTACTCACAAGAACCTAGTGCTTTTATATGCAGCTGATATGACTCATCCCGTAACCTAGAAAATGTACTACTGTAGATAACTGACCAAACACATTCTTCAAAACTATCATTCAATCTCTCAATTGTGACTCATCCCGTAAAATTGAGAATGTCTTACTGTAGATGAACGGCCACAATACACTTTCTCAAAACTACCATTCAATCTCACAATTGTGACTCATCCCGTAAAATTGAGAATGTCTTACTGTAGATGAACAGCCACAAAACACTTTCTCAAAACTACCATTCAATCTCACAATTGTGACTCATCCCATAAAATAGAAAATGTCTTACTGTAGATGACCGGCCACAACACACCTCAAAATAAAAAAATCACCCTTCGTTCCCACAATTTTGGCTCGCCCCGCCCCGTTACATAGAAAATGTGTAACTACTCTGTAAATGATCAACCACACTACAAAACCTGACCAAAGCCTTCAGTAGAAATTTGGATGTAATGAAGTTAATTACTTTGAGATATCAAGGAGTGAAAGATGATAAAATGCATTTAAAACCAAGCTTAAAACAATAAGAATGACATTTACATTATTGAAAAATTGCGCAAAAACTGTCGTTGAATTCTGATAAATTATTAATTTTATAAAGGTAATTTGTAACAAAATAGATATTTTAGCATGGAATGTGGTCCTTAATAACCCTCATTCACCAAAAACCTCATTCACATGCCCTTTCATTTTCTCAGTAAACGTGGAATTTGGAATTCTGCCGAAACGTTGCCACTTGATGCAATTCCAGTATACTCTTAATTAAGACACCTAACACAGCAAATAAACAAAATTACTCTTACAATGAGTCTGATTAAATTTAATTTGTAAACTACTACAACTTTATACCACAAACAGGTCATTGCAATCATGAACATATTATCTGCAATATGCATATTATAATTATTTTTCTATTTCTGCTTTGTACTGCCGACAATCCTTTCTGATTATTATTGGCAGGTGTCTGACAGGGGCAGACATAAAATCAATTAAAAGACAGAGGTGAGATACAAGAAATCCAGGTGCGTTACCCTAGCTCGTTTCGAATAGATTTCTTGGTTCTTTAACGTGCCCGGTGTACAGCACCAATACACATTGTGTTTGCCTTTTGATACAAACTGAAGTAATTGTTTAGTCAATATAAGTTCATAAGTTCTGAAATGGTTTTATCAATCACAGATCTTGGCAGTATTATTAACCAAACAGGGAGGAACAGATACAGACTTTAAGTCAAGGATAGGAAAAGCAATGACCACTTTCATCCAGCTGAAGAATATCTGAATTTAAGGGAGCTATTTTTAAGAACCAAAATTTGCCTGTTTAACCTGTATGGGTGAGAACAGCCCAGCTTCCTGCCATCAAAGAAATCTGGAAAAGGTTGGATAGGGACTAAAGCTCAAGGGTTGTGTTGATAAGTATATATTGGGTTTTACTATGTTAATTGTTATCGTCCAAATATATACATTGTAATTATCATTTCAAAGGATAATACAAACTATGAAAACAATTGGAACTGAAAGTCATCATGAAAGTCGGGCAGGGAAGACAGCACTCAACTTAACCAGCCAAGCTAAGAAAATATAAAAACATTACATGCCACAATTACGCGCCACAATGTCCAACATATAACTGAACGAGAAAATGAATTGCCAAAGTCACTGCTGAAAGAAACTGAAATTTAAAAGGGGTCAATTTATCCTGAACAGAAATGATGAATAATAGAGTTTGAAACATGAAAAAGATGGAAAAAGAAAATGATACATTGTTCAGTTTAGGGTTTCAAGAACGTCAGAATGGAATGAAGCATACACAGATGGACCTGGATGATCATGACCCTGGCAAAGTGCTTACACACTGACTTAGTGTTACTGGCAATACAACACCACTAATCAAACGGCCATTGACTGGGCTTTGAGAAATAGGGAGGAAAAAATAGTGATGCATTACATGGTAGTGTTCTAAATAAACACGTTTGATTTAAGTGGTGATTAAGGACGAAAGATAACATACCAAAGACATACAGTCTATCATTGTTCAGTTATTTGGCTTCAAGAACGTCAGAACGGATAAACAGCATAAGGAGATGATCTCTGGCCAGTCGACAAATCATAGCCCTGGCCAAGTCCTTATACACAGACTTAATTAAGATTTGCAGTGTTACTGGCAATACAACGCCACTAATCAAACGGCCATTCACTGGGCGTTGAGAAATAGGGAAGAACAAATAGAGATGCATTACATGGTCGTGTTCTAAAAAAACAAGTTTGACTTAGGTGGTGATTTAGGACGCAAGGTAAAATACCGAAGACAATGCAGCCCATGAATTTCAGTTATTTGGCTTTAAGAATGTCAGAAGACTCAGAATGGATAAACAGCATGCGCAGATGATCTCTTCTGGTCAGTCGACAAATCATAGCCCTGGCCAAGTGCTAATACACTGACTTAATTAAGAGGCACAGTGTTACTGGCAATACAACGCCACTTATCGAACAGCCAATGACTGGGTGGAAATAAAGAAGAACAAATAAAAAATTATGTGCCACATGGTCGTGTTCTCAAAAAAAACAAGTTTGACTTAAATGGTGATTTAGAACGCAAGATAAAATACCCAAGACATGCAGCCTATCATTGTTCAGTTATTTGGCTTTAAGTACGTCAGAATGGAAAAACAGCATACGCAGATGATCTCTGGACAGTCGACTAATCATAGCCCTGGCCAAGTGCTTATACACTTACTTAATAAAGATTTGCAATGCTTTAGTGTTACTGGCAATACAACGCTACTAACGAAACTGGGTGTAAGGGAGAAGAACAAATAGAGAAGATGCATCACATGGCCGTGTTCGGCTAGTTTGACTTGACTTTGAGGTGGTAATACAGGACGCAAGATAGAATACCCAACACATGCAGCCTATCATTACATCCATGACAAGGCCAGCTGTGCAGTTGCGTAGGGTGATTATTAAAGCAAGTATTACAGCTTTGTAGCAAACCATACTGATGTAAGACAAAACAGTCAGTTTGGGTTAACCAGGAACAGACGGACAGGTCAAATATTGATATTTGACCAGTTAATGAACACATGCAGGCCTATCAGTTATTTGCGACTTGAAAGTTGTCTCAGTATATTATGAATATTATTAAAGTTGTATATCATTTTTGCAAGAGTGCATAAATACATTAATTTTACAAAACTCAGCAATATCGAAAACCTGTTATAAAAGTTCAGGTTAGCAGTTCTATATACATGTACTAGTAAGATATCTGTATTTTACAATCTAAATACAAAAAGCCTTTGATATGGTCGTGTAAAAACAAGATGGATTAAATTTTGGTATACGTTTAATCAGGTCAGTCAACTCTCTACATAACATTGTGTATATAAACTTTAAAACTATCTTATTAAAGTCTAAATTTGATAAATATTTTGTGTATATACATGAGTATATGGCTTCGTGAATAAGGTTTCGGTTTTCACTGCCTTTTTCTCAGATTAAAATGTTTAAAATAATAAAAATACGATGTTATGATATTGCAATAATTGTACACAAGTGACAGACCTGATTAAGCAGACTATTAATACGAGATTTGTCCAAACAAATATGGTTACCATAGACTTTCGGTCAATGCTGATACCTATATAAAAGTGTATGTAGAACAATGTTTTGCTTTGATTATGCTGGCCTATTTTTGGACCGAAATTTTAGGCAGCTATGCTATAGAGAATTGTTTTTAAAAGACTAAGTCACTTATCTGTGTTATTCAATTCTGTTTATGACATCTCCCATGAAAACTATTGACGCAAAGGTGTAATGCCCACTCCATGATCGGGATTCAAAACATCATCTGTAATGCAAGAATATAATGTTAGAAATCAATGTACAGAACACAAACAATACACGTACATAAGACTTTCCACAATGTGCAATGCATAATACAGACAATACAAGAGTTTGGTTACGTCAGAACACGTAGTGGTATTATTTTTATTTTATTGCACCAAAAATCAACTTTTGCACACCCCTAGCAACATTCTGATCATCTTGGTATTTATGCATTGCAATAAATTTACCGGAGACCTAGGAAATGGCCGAGCTTTTATGATTTCTCAAGCAACGGATTGAATGGAATCAAAACTTAGTCTAGATGTATCTGGTCGAGAAGAATACCCCCGGAGACGAGGCGTTCAAAGATTATGAAGCCGACAAAAAATGTAAAGTTAAATCCTTTGACCTTGAATTGTGACCTTGACTTTAACTGGCACAGTTGAAATGTGGGTTCTGCATGACATCTTAATGGTTACACACTTGCTTTGAGTATCATGCAATTTGGCCCCGAATTAAAAAGGGGCAATGATACTTGCAAAACGCAGATCAAAGTTATGGGTCTTGCCCGGGTATTGATGGTGGACAAGTGTTCAAGTTTGAAAGCAATAGCTTTAATCCTTTATGAGAAAAGTTTACCTAAACATAAAACAAAACCAAGTAACGCTGACGACGATGAAATGATGACAATAATAATAATTGTTGTCCCCCAAACAGAGAAATTAAGAAGTGGTCCAGACGGGGGATGAACACAGGACCTCTCGTTCCTGATACGCACCCTACCTCTAATCAACTGCTCTCACGAGCTGCGCGCTCAACTATTCTCAGAGGCATGCTAGGATAGTATACTCACTATACATGTATATTCGAAACAAAATGCTACAAAGCTGCAGCATTACCCTAATCAATATGTGTAGAATTAGGGGCTTATAGGTCGAAAAGGGCAGATAATTTGGACAAAATACTCCTGTGTAGGTTTTGGTGTCATAATGGTGAAAGTATGATGCAGAGTATCAAAGCAATGTGTCAATGCACTTTGAAGATATTACAGGTTACAAAACTTGTACCTAAACTTTAACATTTAAATTTCTAAGTCTAAAGGGGGCATAATTTTCACAAAATACTAGATAGAGTTACCTCCCCAGTTTGAACGTTGGGGTCATGATGGTAAACAAGTATGTAAAGTATCAAAGCAATATGACAATCCCTATAAGATATCAGAGGTTAAACAAGAGCTGCCACTGTAAGGAACATATGCCCCCGAAGTGTGATGTTGATAGTATACACTAGTACTTTAAGTTACCTAAATGTCTAAGTTTTAAAAGGACCCTAACTCCTTACAAATTAATCCTTTAGTTACATGACTTGTCTAGTAAAGTTGACTAATGATGTTTAGTATGACTACCAAGTTGCATTACAATAGCATTGAGAGTAAACAAAATATTGAACTTTACACAAAAACTTTAACTAAAATATCTAAGTGAAAAAGGGTCACAACTCCTTAAAATAATCCTAGAGCTATGCCACTTTCCTAGTAGTGTTTTCATTGTGTTCAAGTAAGACTTTTTACAAATTCTTATCATTTGGCTAAAATAATCGCGATTATTGTATCTGGTTGCTCTATATACTATATGCTGCGACCACCCTGTCAGACGTATATTCGTAATATCTCGCACATTGCCGCTCAATTAATTCCGTAATCCCGGAAAACAGGCTTTAACCAGTAATGTCAATATGGTGAATGGAATAAAACAAAAACGATCAGCGGGAAGGTTATATGTAACAGGGTGAGAAAAATATGTAGCCGGACCGGGGTTCAAATCAGGGACCCTTTGCTTAGAAGCTGAATACTCTGACGGCTTCTTGGCTGCCTACACAGCTTTCTCATATGTCAGTAATTGAATCCTATACAGGCCGGCGCCTACAACCGGACACTTAGCATACCTTTAACTGTAGACAAATATCGCCGAATACCCGATAATATTAGTAGTTATAAAGCTTACAGGGACAATGCTTTACTGACTGAGCTAGTCCGCCACAAGTCAAACTAATTAGACGGGTACAGTATACAGTAGCAGCTCAGGTTTAAAACATTAAAAAGCTGCCACGACTGGCTCAAGACAGCAAGCTTGTCAAGCCAACACAAGTTTTTCCCCATTAGTAATTAAATCCCATAGCCAGTACTGCAATAATTAAATGTAATGAACATTGCTATAAAAAGGACAAAACAGACAAAACATTGTTTAAGAATTATTTGTTTTGGTACGAAATGTTCCGGGTACGTAAGTGTACTTACAATTTCAACGGTAAACTCGTCATCGGAGGTTGATTTCATTGTATAACTATGTTAATTGTATGTATTAAAGATGGCTTTCCTTGTTAAAACAAGTACTTCGATGTGTAATCAGTGATTACCGGCTATTTTAAATAAGATTTTATCCAAACAAACCAAACATCCAGATCCCAAGAACGCTTGAACTCACGCGAAAAACTACTTCAGCTCTGATCAGGCTATCGCCACAGCAACGGGTTTTCACTCTTTTGTTAAGCGTCGTTAATTTACACAATTTAAGAAATCTGGAAACTTTTGAAATAAATTTATAAGCTAGGAATTAACGGTATTCAACTAATTTGAGATTACAAGAATTCCTTGTACAGTACCAATCATAACTACTCTCGTACGTCACTGCTGAACTTCGATGAGACAGGAAGAGTCTTGAATCCTGTCGCATTTTATAGTAACGTAGTGGACTATGGGAACCAATCCAGAAACCGGAGCTCACTACTTTTTCAGCTAATAGTGGGGCGAAACTTCGGCCGATACTGGGAAGTCCCGAGTAGTGACAATTGCTGGAAAGACAATCAGTACGACATTTATAGGCTGCTGATTAAGGAAAAAAGTCAATCTCAGAAAACTTTAGAAAAAAATTAAGACCAACCTCCATTCTCTCGCGAAGGTTTATCGTGACTCTCTGCAGTAGATCTAGACATTTTTTCATAGAATTTTAAGTCTGAATTGATAAATAACTTGATTTGTTATTTATTATCGAGTCTTTGAAGTTTTAATAGAAATCTAGGTAAAATAAGGCCTACTTTGATAAAAAAAAATTATGATTGAGTCCGTTTGTTGGCCCCATCTGAGCAGACAGATCTACTCAAGATTATGCTGAGAACTGCAATTGTCTACACATACAGCTAGAGATCTACTTTAATACATGTAGATGCGGAGACCTGCATATATCTACACATACAACTAGAGGCCTACTTATATACTTAGAAAAAATGTACCTAAACGTTGACATTCGCACTAAGTTGAAAAAGAGGCATAATTTCATCAAAACGTTTGATAAAATGCCTATCCCTATGTAGGGGTGGGGATCATGATGGTGAACAAGTGTGAAAGCAATATCACTAAGGACTTTGAAAATATGAGAGGTTAAAAAACATGTAGGCCCAAAGATCATATAGTTTCTCGGCCTGTATCCTTTGGTAGGCCCTACTTTAACTTTAACATAAGCATTCCCCGATGCCGATGCAAATGCCGACGCCGACGCTCGGGTGACTGCAATAGCTCCCCTTATTCTACGAATAGTGGAGCTATTAAAATAAAGAGGAAAATCTTACCAGAGTCCATGGTAGGCCTATCTTTGTTTAGATTTGACCACGTGGTGATTTTTAAAGGTCTTCTGCATTTGTATATTGATCAAAGGGTACTGAAGGATGACCGTCCAAAGTTACAATACGGGCTTGTGAATAGGTTGTTTTGACTGCCACTAATCCTTTGAATAGAAAATTTCTACACACATTCAGACCAATGCCCTTATATGGAAAAACTCGTGCAAGCCGTGGTCAAGTCGAGTTACAAGTAAAACTGAACTTGGGGCTCACTGCAGGCGACTCTACAAAAAATAAATAGTCGATATTAAGTATTGTCGCTCTGACATATATTTTTTTTAAAATATATACTACCGGCTAAGCACCCGGTGCTATTATTTTGGGCTGATTTTATTCAATATTCTTGTTAATAAAATGCATACATAATTATTGTAGACAGTTAACACTGTCCCAAAAGATTGCCCCGTCCTATTTCGGAAGGCTTGATGAGCCCCAAAGGAAGCCCCCTTCCCTCCGGGAAATAACTCTCCCCAATTGAAAAGACATTTATTTCTGTCAATTTTACATGTGACTTCATGAACAAAGTAGTTTATTAACCCCCCCCCCCGTCGAATAGTATGCGTCCGTCCGTCCGTACCATATTTTGTCCGGAGCATTACTCTTAAACTATTTGAGGTATTGACTTGAAACTTGGTATGTGAACAGATGGCAACTAGTAAAAGTGCAGTGAACAAGAACAATAACTCTATATGGCCCAGTTTTGAAATTATCTCCCCTTGTTTAATTTTAAAATATTTTTTGTCCAGAACATAACTCTAAAACTAGTTGAGGTAATGACTTGATACTTGGTTTGTGAATAGATGGCAACTAGTAAAAGTGCAGTGAACAAGAACCATAACTCCATATGGTCCAGTTTTGAAATTATCTCCCCTTGTTTAATTTTAAAATATTTTTTGTCCAGAACATAACTCTAAAACTAGTTGAGGTAATGACTTGATACTTGGTATGTGAATAGATGGCAACTAGGGGAAATGCAGTGACCAAGAACCATAACTCTATATGGCTCTGTTTTGAAATTATCTCCCCTTGTTTAATTTTAATATATTTTTGTCCGGAGCATAACTCTTAAACTATTTGAGGTATTGACTTGAAACTTGGTATGTGAATAGATGGCAACTAGTAGAAGTGCAGTGACCAATAACAATAACAATAACTCTATATGGCCCAGTTTTGACATTATCTCCCCTTGTTTAATTTTGAAATAATTTTAACATATTCCTGAGGATCGTGGGTTCACACTGGAAGCATGTCTTTTTTAATTTCTTTTGAGTGCTTATGTATTTAAATCATGCTTTTACACAGTTATATGGTGGAAAATATTTTATCAAAAATAGTTGGTTTACATTATAGAAATGTATACATCGTTAAAGAATGAAATATGGTGGGTGGGGTCATACAAAATGTTATATTGGGTAATTGATAGTGATATATGCCCATTGATTGGAGTTTTATTTGGGAATCTAGATATTATGAGGATGAAAAAACTCACGAAATTTTACAACTATGTTGGTAATATATATGAACATAACTATCTTAACTCGCATCTTCTGCTTGTTATTGATTTTGTTTTTATTAATATAACTATTAGGCACATGAGAAATCATTTCATTTTAAAAATTAAATTAAATTTGATGATTTTATAGACATTTGTGTCAGTATAGTCCTCGCATTTTTCGACAAATTGCAGTTATGGGGGTGATCAACCAAACCATTTTTTTTCAAAACCAGTGGTTAGAATTTTTTATATTTCACATTATGCTTGCTTAGCATAACATCGAATATTTTCTTGCTTAGTTCTGACGTCGACGTCACGTTGCGACTACGTTGCGTTAGATCACTAGTCTTTTTCAAGTAAATTTTTAATGTGTTATCATGTACACAAATCGAAGCTTTTGACAAGACATGATCACGAAATTATTACTGAATAGCATGCACACTTTCATTATTACTTGTTTTCTTCAAAACTAAATATTTGAATGATAATCATTTGTCGTCCGTTATATTTGCTATTACGGAACGATGACACGTGCGTGATGTAATGAATGGCAACACAGCCCGTGTATGACATCACCATCAGTATGGCGAGTCTTAAGTGACCACAAGTACCAATTTTCGTACATGGCTGGATGTACATTGTATTGTATGTCTTCTATCCCACACTCCATTCTTTAACACGTTTGTTGGCTTTCTTATTCAGAGGTATTGTTTCTATAGTCCAGAGAATTTGACTAGACTCTTGACCTTCTATTAGCACGATTTCACAGCTGAATTAGTGTCTATATTTATAACCCCGTTGTATGTTTTCATAAGCGGGGAGTATCAAGAAGAAGTTCGAGAGGTAATACCAACATAAATCTAAAGTACCGATAGTGCACAATTTTCCCGCAGAAATTTATGTATTCAGCGCAAGAACTTGTAATATATTCATGCGTAAAGGTTAGGATCATGCCATGATCTCCGCACTACACTGAGTCTTTTTTTGGGTTAGAATGTTTGGATTTCTAATCACATATTTTTGCGCTGTTTAGTCTCATTACAGTCCATTTAGGATATTGTGACAGTGATGTTTCAGTTTATGTGTACACAAAAGAACAGGTAGCAGAATTGAAATTATAGCTGTTTGTATAGTATAAGCCTGTATATTTGGGTTTTACACCGATATACTGGACTCGATGGCTGCTTCACTGGATTTTTACCCCTACTAGACTAGATACAATTTATGCATTGACCAAATTGTTGTTATTTCAATACTGCTAGAATGTGTAATCATGAGTTGTTGGAATTATTCTGCTGTTTTTGTATATCTAAGGGAGGCAACTACTACAACTTTACTTACTGTGTGTGCAAGAGTTCTCCCCCTTAAATTGTTACTGTATTGTCCCCTTATGGTGAATTTATATTTCCTTAATTTTGAATGCTAGTATTTACTGTTTGTTGTTTCTGCAATTTTATTGATGTTTTTGTATGTTGGATTGTTTGTTTGTTTTCCCATAAGTAAAGAGTAGTTTTCAGACAGTTTTTCTTGTTTTCTCAAATATCTATTTTGTACTTACAACCTTCTTATTCGAAACATTAAATTAAACATTGAATGACGGAGAACGTCACAAAAACGTCATGTAAGATGTAACACAATTTACAAATGCGCAGTGTTTAGCAACTTGGCAAATTTATATAATTGTCTGTATCCGTCCAAAAAGGAGACTCGGTGATGTGATGGCAACTCCACTTTGCGCCGTTTGAATTATGTGCCGTTCAAAACTTCCACTCATAAACCTGGGGCGAAAAACATATTCAACTGAAAACGACCTGTATTCCAAATTTCTATAGAATTCACATTGTGATATTTACGCAATACTGTTTGTGCTTCTTTTGCTACTTTTATAAGCTGTAGTGGTGTCTGACACTACCAACTTACCATACTGTAGTTGTTGCAGTAGTCTTTGACGTTAACCAACTCGCCCCAGTACAACCGCGTATAGGCCTGATTTCGTTTGGTTTAATCAAGAGGGAATCTCTAGTTATGAAGTTTATTGAGAGTCATTACGACGTGCGACCAGGCAACTAGTTTCACAAGCAATCGGTTAACTGCAAAGTCCATAACTTGAATCAATGGATTATGTGTGTACGCCTGCGGAGAAGTACACGTTAAAAAATTGCTCAACTCAGTGCAGCAAATCGGTAATCTGCAAAGAGAAGAAATGATGAACCGATCCCGCCTGCATAGTCTATGTGGTGGACCAGTCGTGCGGACTCAGTTTACCATTTTAAAGCGGCTACACCGGCCACTATACATAGCCAACAATTGAAGTGCTACATGTATCTAGAGCGAGAAGGCGATTCCACATACAGATGTAACACTCTGAGGTACACGGGTCACCTTTATCGTCTCTTTACATAGTTGATGTTGGGTTCGTGACCACTGAATAAACTGTCACAGAAGCAAAACATCGACTTAGTTGAAGCAGTTACGGAGCGCTAGGTTCCCCGCATGTTAGGGTAGAAGGCGCCGCAGTGAGAAATACGGCCAAGCTCCGGCCATGGCCGAATTCCAGTATATGGAGTCTGCAAAGCAAAAGCAGCTCGCCATCAACGAAACCGTGGCAACGTACCCATGCACCGATCGCCTCTCGGAAATCTAGAAAAGGTCATTGTTCTAACCGTTCCTTTGATTTGCTAATCACAATACGGGTCTCCAGAGCCTTAGCTGAGAGGTAGTTTTAGTATTATAAGAAGTGTAAAATATATGCGATCTATCATAACCACTGGATGTCGGTCTGGACTGCCATTTTCGCTTACTAGTAGCTACAGACATATGGACATTGGTTGACAACGTTATCATTCAGAAAGTACTTTACTGCCCTGAAAAGGGACGGGCAACTAGACTTTTATGTCATATCTGAAGCTTATGTGAACATAAGCATTCAAAATGGGACTTGTAGATGTACATTTATTTGAATTATGAGTTAGCTTTCTTTTGAACAGAGAAGTACTCGGCCAATTTTAGAGTTTATCAACAAATTAATGACTCTAAAAATTACGTTGTTATAACTTAATAAAGCACCTCGGGAACGCTCCAAATGCACCAGATTACACCATTGTTTTCAAAATTTTCTGGGGGAGCATGCCCCCGACCCCCTAGCACAATAGTGAATCCACATGATTATGAGCTAGCTACGCGCCTGTAAACACTTTGTTTTGGCGTTTAATCGTCTTAACAAATCAATTAACTTTGTGAACGCTATTCTCGAGACGTCTAGTAAGATTTTTTAGTAACAATGAACATATTTTGAACTCAAAGACCTTTAAAATCTGCGAGCACTCATTAGTGAATAGTTCTGGATACCATAACTAAATGGTCTTTTATTTACACTGACGTGTCGGCCTTTTAGTTATGGAATTACCCTCTTCAATAATCAACTGTTTAAGCTTAACGCCTAAAATGCATGTTCATTGTTCAAAAATCGCCCAAAAACTATAATTTACGTATAAATGTAATATTTTTCAAGTGTTTTGTCTTAAAACAGTCGATGTAACACCTACTGA
The DNA here is from genome assembly GCA_947247005.1 of Spisula solida. Taxonomy (NCBI): domain Eukaryota; kingdom Metazoa; phylum Mollusca; class Bivalvia; order Venerida; family Mactridae; genus Spisula; species Spisula solida. The sequence goes on from OX365948.1 coordinate 23,812,370, forward strand.
TAATCATATATTGCTTAAAGTTTATTTAATTCCGGGTTTGATCAGCTCCCGCGGCCATTTTGAATAATTAATTTATCGCAGGTGCGTGCGAGAGCCGTTTTCGAAAAATCCGTTATTTCTTGAAACATGGTCGAAAACGTCTTAAAATTAAACAAAACCTTTAGATATACCTTTACATAAGAAACAAACACGTTATTTTTGCTATAAATCATGTAACTCCCATTTACACAAATAAATATTGCAATTTACGCAGCCGACAATCAAAACATTGATCACGTGGTTCGTTTCGGAACACTTTTGTTATAATCCCATTCAAATAAATGGCGATCGTAAACGAAAACAGTGAAATTGTACTGGTTTGAAACAATCGACGGAATTAATGGTATTTCTTGCAAAACATTTTGTTTTTGGGGGTATACTGATAGAATATGCTCCAATTGATAGGGTGTCAATGATTATTTAGTTCAAAGCGTGCGTTTTGTCATAAAACGAACGCGACTCAAACTGAGACGTAGAGCTGTTAGGTTTCAAAGAACAAACGGCTTTGACGATGAAATGGAATGATCATCGTCAAAGACCTTGGACTAATTAGTGAATAACTATGCTTAACGAAATAGTATCCTACTGTTGTCCATTTCATTACGCTATACTAAAGCATAATGTATGTTTATTGTTTGTTATGGAACGAAACACGCTTGTTTATTACTCTATTTTTGTTCTAATCGATTGATATGAACACCATACTTGATCAGAAAAGTTGCCATTTGCAACATGTGTATACAAATGTATTCCATTTTTATATAACATACTAGTACTAGTATTAGGCTTATAACTGTCGTCTATTATTAGTTGACTTCGATGCAGTAAGTTTTATATATTTAGAGCTATATTTACATAAAGAAAAGAAAGTAAGAGCGAAAAAGTGCTGGTCGAAAGTGGACCATGGAAAACATGGCAGGTGCATATAAAGATGTGTACTTTTTCTCCATGATTCTATCGAAATCTCCCAAGGTTTTTGACGTTCTTCCAGTAACATTAGCTGATCTCATCAAAGAGAGAATCAGTTTAAATACAAATGGGATATAAAGCTAGTAGCCAAATTCGCGATGACTTCGATAGAAGTAAAAAGGAACTGGAAAGGTTAATAAAGAAGGGGAAAGAAAAAGAAAACTAAGTTGAGAAAACTGAAACGAATTGGAAAGAAGGCTGAGCGATAACAGAGGAAATAAAAGGATAAATAATCAACCAAGAAAACTTAACCGACATCAGAAAACTTAAAGGCATCGAAAGTACGACCAATCTTAAGAAAGCTCTCTGCTTTATGTGCTTTGGCTATGAAGATGTTGATCAAATGATGTTCAGATTAAAGTTGTCTCCAAAGCTATCGCGACAGGCGCATGACACGTTAACCAATGATGTATATGCTGCTACTGTATAAATGTGATAGATAATAGTCTCAAATAGTCTCAATTATTGTATGAAAGTATCTAAAATTACACATAAAATAATGGCCTAGTGTCTATGGTCGCAAAACTGTGATTTTTGATAAAGTTATTCGTATGACGACTTAAGGTTACTAGTAGTGACGAGTTATGGTTCCACTGGTCCGTAATTCGGCAGGCTCTACCTTACCGTATTCCGGGGTCTATTGTAACCGATTTATAGGTGCTATATACACGGAGAATGGTTTAAAAGGCGCATTAAGGGTTCAGGTATATTTTGGGACACAGAAAGTATCCATAGAATTTTGCAGAAACCCACCAGAACCTCATTTATAGCGAAAAGTGACGAGTCAAGGTTCCTTTACGTTAGTAGTGCACTTATTCTTTAAAACACACCAATAAATAAGATATCAAACTATTCACAAAAAAAACGTAAAAATCTAACTTTTCATGCATGATGAATTAATTACACTATCCGTTATGATTCTGCTTTAGTTGACGCGCGGATGCTAACATTAAATGGCCCATTGTAACACATATTCCCGCGCACTTTACAAAAACTAGTATATCTTTTCTATTTTTTCGCCTAATTCACCATAATTTTGACATAGTATTGGTTGGAAGTGAAATTATATATCTTGAAGACGGAAGTGTCCTAACGTCAGACTAAGCATCTGTTTGAAGGTGGATCGATTGTCCCATTAGATATTTTCATAAGAAAAAATAATTAAGCCGACTTGTTGTGCAAGAAGTTGTTTCAGAAAGAAATCATAGCAGAAAATGATAATATATTTGGTACCTATAATGAAATCTCATTTGACAACGATGACGTTAGTATCACATTCAAAAGAAATATACACGTTAAGCATTGTGATATATATTTGTTTCAAAAAGTCTAGTCACGGCGTAAATTTTGTATGAATTTCATCGGTATCTATAAATGGATGTATATTCAAAGCATATTAAACACTATTCCGATGTACGTATGAAATTGGTATCCAACAAATGTGTGACTCATTTATGAGAGTTAGTTTTGCATTATTATGCAAAACTGTAAAAGTTATTGTTATTGTGCTAGGTCTAGTCGCGGCGCGAAACTGACTAAAAATGCGATACTTGACGTTATAATGCGAACTAGCGTTTTATGACTTCGTAGCAATATAATGCAATAAACCTAGTAAATTTATAAACAATAGTTTTACAGTACTGTCAAAGGCAGATAAAATGAAATAATACCGTGAACACAAATAAAAGAAAATATGAAGAAACGTTATGCATATCATAAAAGTAAAGATGAATATAACGCAAACATTAAAATTCTAATGCCTGTTTTCATCATTATATTCATATTTTCTTAAACGGCACTGATATATTGGAAATATAGTCACACATTTGTCCACGAAATGTTAAAATTAATACACCTGTACCTTTTATCATTTAATAATAATGTTTTTTATCTAATCAATATTATCAGTCTAAATCTACTACGCGTAGTAATGTGTGTGACGTACATTTTGCTCTAAAATAACGTCAACGTCATGTTACAGAAAATAGTCGCAACATTGTGCGTAATGTCAGTATGTTGTACAAGTGTACATAAATATTTCTCTTAAAAGCCATTTATTAATGCTAAATGTGTCCTTCACCGACCAATAAAAAGTAAACGTAATTAAATTTCTAAAGACACGCCGTGAGTCATAATTATAAGGCTATTTTCGACGAGTACATGTACCTTAACATAAATAAAACTGCCATAAGAATAGTCACCCGCGGGCGGTTTCGCTATTCTTACGTAAGAATAGCCTGAGAGGCCCGTAAGAATAATAATGTCTTTATTTAAAAAAGATGATACATTAAGATTATACAAATTATACAAATTATACAAAATGTTTATATCTTTTTTACAATGTGGTATTCTGTCTGAAATAACATATACAATACATTCAAATATGCAATCATCCATATATACATGTATAATATATAAACAAACATTCATACACGCAATGGCATTTATATTTAAATAGACAGGCAAACCTCGACAGTAAGTAAAATAGAATGATTATGAAAGTAAAATGACATGGCCGTAGGAGCAGGGGGCAGGGGACAGCCTCCCAATGTCAGGACAGGGGGGGGGGGGGGCAACAATTCGTTTGGCCCCAAATAATTCGGACCACAATCGTAATATTCCGCTTAAAATAGTATTGTAATAGGTAATTTGCTTTTTATTACAAAATGTGAATTTTCGTGCTCACTTCGCTCACAAAATGATTTTAATCTATAAAATTATGTTATATCACGTAGCTGTTGTAAGAGCTATATAGGATATGAACTAAAAAAAGAAATTTTAACATAACGTTTGCAGCAGCTCCTATATTGCTTTTCGAGTTTGTCATTTCTATGGTAAATAGCCCTTACTCTAAGAATTCGAACATTTGTACAATAATTAGTAAGAAGGTTTACTAAATTAGGACCTAATTTTGCTTGATGTTGTAACGAAACATGTCTTGTTTAATACCAAATAATCTCAGAATGCACCAGATTGTTTCATTGTCTAAGTATTATTTTTGCATATCGCATTCGTAGAATTGTTATTTTGGAGACATTTGTTTTACAACATGTGCTACAGGTAACGCAACAGTAATACATTGTTGATAATATATAGGAATTAAAATAAAGTAGTTTCATGTCCTTAATTAGGTAGTTGTCTGAGCAGCGTTTTAATTTCAATTTATTGCAAACATATTTAATTGGTTCATTCCAATTTAAATTATGATCAATAAAAAGTTCTCACTGACTTGACATTGTGGGTTTTCTTTTGTTCATCCTTTTGTTTGTAAAACCCTATAAGCAACATTTTGTACCCCGTAAGTAACGGAATGAATAGAATCTAAATACAGCCTATTGTTCCACACCCCACAACTACAAGTGGGTGCGTACGGACTGACTGACTGAGTGACGGCAAACCTATAGTCTCCTCTGGTCAAAACCGGTAGGGGACTAATTATATATTTACGCGATAACCACTTTACTTTTTGTTGAACAGAACTTTTTTCTTGACTATGTATGTGTCTATGCCCTTCATGTAACGCATTTGTATGCTTTTTAAAATGCTTAAAAAAAGTTGTTTCCTATATTATAAAATGTGGGTTGATTTGATATGAAAGACACGGTAAAATAATAATTCGGAACATTGAAGGCAGTTTTTGAAAAGATACAATTTTAGGAGTAATATGTTATCGCTAGTAAAATTTAAATTTTCTCCAATGAAAGCTTTTGTTTTTGCTGTAGATAATAAGTTTGTACCACTAATATTATAGCTAAAAACTAAATAAACATTTCATGTTACATAATGGACATGCAAACTTTCTTATGTAAATGACAACATTTTTCTAACTTTTTATTGAGCATTTAAATCATGGAACAATGTGTTTACAGCCAATTGCTGCGGTATCGTATGAATATTTCCACAAAATAGTTCCAACACACATATCATGATATGTTACAGGAAGGACTAGTCGTAGTATTTCAGTCAGTGTGTCAGCAGTATTTCCGTCAGTATAGCGGCAGTGTGTCAGTCAGTATATCATTCATTGGGTTGACAACTTGACATTATACTGACAGTATATCAACAGAAACTATGTCATTCGGTGTACAAAAAGTATTTCGGCAATATGTCACCAGTGTGTCAGTAATACACCAGTCGTCGTGTCAGCAGTATGTTGACAGTTTTGCCGATTGTTTTACTCGGTATGTCATCTAGTGGGTTGACAGTGTACTATGTGGCCGTATGTCAGCAGTATGTCAATTTTTGATAGAGTGTCAGCAGTAACGTTATGTCAGGCATTGCATTCGCATAATGCCAGTCAGTAGATCGGCAGTATGCCAGATAATGAATCGTGTCGATCAAACAGTGTTTCCACAATGTCAGTCAGTGCGTGCTATTTGCCCGACTCTTTACAAGTCTGTCATGTTATTTATATTCTTCTATTACCAATCATGTTTGTCTTTGACATACATTGCATTAATAATGTTTTCTTGTAGGTATTGCCGTTTTTAAAGTGGATATGTATCCCTCAGCAACCGAAACCTCTGTCGGTGTTTTGGGGTTGGCATTCCCATTATATGTACAATGGAGTAAGAATCACAATTAAAAACTTAGAGAACACTCAAACTCACGAGTTATTACCGTAGGCAATGAATATCCCAAGATATTGCCTGCCACAGATGTGTTAGCATCATTCTGAGTCTTGTGAAATCGCACTTTTGTTAGCAGGAAAGTAACTAAATACTGTATTCCCTGTCCTGTAACATAAAATCATACGAAAGCCTTGGTGTTTTGTATGTTTGAAACTACTACACTAAATTACTTTTACTTTGGGTTATTTACGAAAGCGCTACACAATTAACACATTTTCTTCCTTAATGAGTACAATATTTGAAAGTATTTGATTTTAAATTACCATTTGTCTGTCCTGTAACAAATAGTATCATTCGTGTAACGCGCAAACAAGAGTCAAAACTTATACTATCATCTAGACATTTGTTGATGTTTTATTCTTAGTTTATATAAAATGTCTCCCATACCAGCTCGTAGTAATACATAATGTTAATGGTTTAATCTAGTTTTGGTATTTAAACATAATAATGTATATCCTGTAACAACGTGTGTCTTTCCTGTAACAAAATACCCGTTACAGGAAAGACCGTTACATGATGGAATTATTATTAGTAATACTGATGACAATAAAATACTGTGGACGTGTGGGGTAGAACATGTATAAACCGATTTCGATAACATGGATTTCATGGTTCATCGCATTCAAAGCGTTAGGAGAACATGTTTTGTTATCGGATAAAAGCAAAATTGCATTCATTTGCTGTATTAAATCATCATATTTTATTCATTAGGCTCTGTGGCCAAGTGGATATGTGCGCGGACAAATTCTTCGTTTGAAATTTTGGGTTTGAGTTCAAGCCCAGCAGGAGTCGCTTTTCATTTTTCATTGAAAATAGTATATTATTTTATTTTTATTCGCTATAGATAAGATATATATGTAAAGTAAAATATAATCAATACATGAACTGATTCGTCTGGCATGTTGCTCAAACTTTTTGCCTTATTTGTGCGTCTTTTATTCGTATGTATTTTACATTCTTTGTCAAAGTTTCGATTTCCTAGATTTAACTTTTCTTCTTTTCATCGTGAACTTAACTTTATCAGTCTGAGGCCATAAAATAAAACAAAACAGCCATAAGCAACAGTGTATTCATATGCGTTATTTTGTTAAAGAAAATACGAACAGCAGTGAGTTGGGGTTGAACCTAAAACGTTATTCATTTTGTATTTGAATCTATCTGCTCAGTTGGAAAATGAAAAATATGTGCTTTGTGTAGCGTAATAAAGAGTTTATATGCATGTTATCAAAGCTGGATCACCTAAGAGCGCTGATTGGTCAATACATATGTTTACCTATTTCAAAAGGTAACATTCTGGCGGATTTGACAGATATCTTTGAATCGACAGTACATGTAAAACACCAAAACGACGTAACACATAATATCAGGGTCACTTTTACGGACCACGGTCCTTTATGGACCAAATGTACACAACGCACTCTTCTCATTGCATTTTATAAACAGTCATATTTGACCCACATTTTACTTTGAAATACAGCGATTCACGCACGACCAGTGAGTGACTTCTTTGTTGTAAATCCAAGTCGTATATGTCAACTGCAACGATTTTCGTCAAGTCGTGGGTAGGAACATTCCAAATCTGAATTACAAATAAGAGCTGTTAGAATACACGTTCAGCCACACCAGTAATATCTCTGAAAGACAAGGGGCATAGTTAGCATTAAATTCTTGCAAAAATTGTTTAACTTACTAGACATGGTCGGTGATTTGTAAATGTCTATTCGAACTCTAAGAAGGTCCAAATGTTGCATTAACATCAGGAAAGAGTTATCTACCATAAACATTAAAGTTTTTTATTACAGGGAAGCATTGTGTGTAGTTCATATACCAATCCATTCTGTGGATAATGAAAACTTATGTTAACCTCTGTGGAACAATACCCTTTGGGAAACATACAATTTGGTTGTTGTAGAGAGGTTGCTGCTTTAAAGAGATAAACATAACAGATAATGGTTACTTATGCATCAAACTATTAATATTTCTTGCTAACGAGAGGTTGTTGTTGTTGTTGGGAGGGACGCTCTGAAGAACTTGCACTGTGTTTTCAGCAAGATGTGACGCTAATGTGTGGTAGTACATGTATATATTAAAATTATATGTCCATATTCATAGTTCTAAGATGATGTTCTGCAGATATGCATAACGTTATAAATGCTGTATAGAGATACGCTGGACATACGCACTCACATGTATGTGTTCACTATGAACGTAGCAGCGTTGGTCAACGTCTCAAAAGTGTAAAAAACAAAAAACCTAAACCGCACTGAAATTGCCGAGAAGGATGCTTTTCGTTCATACTACGAATGTTTTATATGCGACGAACGTTAACTTCTATGAACGTTTAGTGGTGTGGGCTAGCATGTGTATGCATTTGCCAGCATTGCAGTTATATTCTATAGCGCATGCGAACTTTCAATAACGCTAATGAAACATATGTGTAGCGGTCGCCGACTTTGTGCAACTTAGACGACCTAGCTGACTTTCACAGGATGCTAGATCCTTGTGTTATCATTGTGGTCATAGCGTCCGGTACCTATTGTCCTCCGTTTGACAAGCATTCAGTTAGGCTAAATTAATTTCGCCAACGCCAGCCCCTTGGTTTACCATCGCATTCATTGCGTCCGATAAGCCTGCTTCACACAGCCGTACACGGGTCTACAATCATTTTTTGATGCGCCTTTTGTGGAAATCGTTGGTCTTTCGTACGACGAAAGATCATCCTACAACAGCCACACGAAATACAAGAGCAGATATCGCAAGGCTGGCTTATCTACGGTACTCGTACATCTGGCCCACGCGCAGAAATTTTGATAGCAAGCAAAATGCCTCCTCGATTCTAAGTCAAAATAAGGTCAGACGATATAGGTGTGTGCAGAGTGTTCAAATACATCTTCCATGCAAGTGTGAAAGATTTGTAGCAAGCCGTAATAATGCTAGATGAAACGGTCAATTTGACCCTTCAATAAGTCTAAGTCCAAATTAGGTCAAAGTGAAGGTCATAATGAGGTCAGATGATATAGGTGTGTAGAAAGTGTTCAAATACAACATCCATGTAAGTACAAGTTGAATGTTTGTACGGCGGAAAATTGTATCAGGCTGTTGAATACTAGGATGAAGCATATATGATTTGTTTAAAATAGCTTAGCCAAATTTTATCTGCAACTATGACAAGTCCGCTGCATAAATTATATGGTATCAATTTTAATACATTTTGTACTTGGATTTAATACACACATATATCGAATATTTTACACCGCATCTGGCACACCAAAGTCGTCTCGCTAGTTTCGAGTCTCCGCGTCCCGCTTTTGAAGTTGTGAGCTCGAGATCTTAGAACTGCGCCGAGATTTCGCGTGCTTAATATAGATCGTCTGCATTACAAAGTTCCACACTTATTAGTTTGTTGGTTTGCTGTGATATATTTTATCAAAAATTAACTATATAATTATGCGGAATATAGATCTACGTTTATTATAAGGTACATTTTGTATTCAATGCGTTTCTAATCCGTGCGTGTTTACGTGATGTGTGACTGATTTTAATTAAAAAACAAGACTGCGTTCAATAAACGCTTATGCCCCCATGGAAACCTAGTCCATAAAAAAGCTAAGTCAATCAGCGGCCATAATTCTGTTACAATGTTGGATAGGGTTACATGGCTTTGACAATGTAAGGGGCTTATGATGGTAAACATGCAGTATGTCAAGTTTTAATACAACGCCTTGATGTAAGACGAAATCTAGGTTAACAAAAATTGGACGCTTAATAAGTCTAAGAGTCCAAAATTAGGTCCATGTGAAGGTCAAAATGAGGTTAGGTGATATAGGTGCGTGGAGAATGTTCAAATACAACATCCATGCAAGTATAAAAGCTTTGTAGCAATTCATATTATTGCTAGAAAAAAATGGCCAATTTTGGTTAACCAAGAATTTGGCCCTTCAATAAGTCTAAGTACAAAATTAGATCAAGGTGAAGGTGAAAATGAGGTTAGGTGATACAGGCGTGTGGAGAGTGTTCATATACAACATCCATGCAAGTATGAAAGTTTTGTAGCAAGCCATATTAATGCTAGAAGAAACGGTCAATTTGGGTTGACCAAGAATTTGACCCTTCAATAAGCCTAAGTCCAAAATTAGGTCAAGGTGAAGGTCAAAATTGGGTTAGGTGATACAGGCGTGTGGAGAGTGTTCATATTCAACATCTATGCAAGTATGAAAGCTTTGTAGCAAGCCATATTAATGCTAGAAGAAACGGTCAATTTGGGTTAACCGGACGGACGGACGGACAGTTGAATCACTATATGCCTCCCGATCTATCGATACGGGGGCATAATTACTAGCCAATACAGTGCGCGGTTGCATCTTTCAGTTCGCCGTGTTTGATGCAATCAAATTAGAAAGGCGGAGTCTAGCCGAAGTCTGCAATTTGTTTTTACACACAGTGGACCTCATGTGACCCTTGATTACTGCTGATTGACACGGATTAACTGACTCGTGCATATACTGTAGTTTATTTCCGGAATGCAAATATACGCTTTGGGTAATTAAATTTCGGTATATATCTAAAGTCAAATTTCGGAGGTAGATGGTTATACAAACATTTTGGTCAGATTTTGCTGTCAATTGAAATTAAGAGTTAACGGGACTAAATTCTTGTGCATAATCAGTTGTCGGAAATCGATTTACGGTTGTCCCGGACGCCGTACTATTGTAGAGCCCTGTATATTGATTATTTACACCAACAAATTCCTTAATCATTTCGATGATTAAACAAATGATTCACGAATGTTAAAACAGCATTGAATGTTATTTAACATACCTATATATAGACCCGCAATTAAGTCCGCAGCGGTCCGCAGTTTAAACATGATCTTTTTAGGGTATAGCTACTCGCGAACAGAGTTTATGTTTGGTATTTAGCTATACAGATCATTTTGCGGGATATTTCGGGAAGTATCGTGATTGATCAGCGCAAGAAGTTGCGATTGGTGCATGGTAATTTAGAAAAAGGCATACCATTACTACGGCGCTTTCAAGCGCCTTAGAATGAAACCTTTGTTGCAAGTCGTATAAATGCTAGACGTACTGTCAATTTGGGTTAACAAAGAATTTGGCCCATTCAATAAATTAGGTCAATGTGAAGGTCGAAATGAGGTCAGGTATATTAGGTGTGTGGAGAGTGTTAAGACATCCACACAAGAATGAAAGCTTTGTAGGAAGCCATAATCATGTAAGACGGAACGGTCAATTGGGTTAACCAGGGACGGACGGACAGGTGAAATACTATATGCCTCCCTATCTATCGATACGGGGCATCAAATATATTCCGTTTATTTAATTATCGGATTAGAGACTTTGTGCTCACTTACCAATTTGATCAAACTGCAGGTAGCATTATTTTTCTCATTGTCAGGAAACCTGAAATATGATAAACAAACCAGCACTACAGTTGTATAGTTTGTATGAGAACATTACATATGTGCTAGTCGGACAGATTCAATTATACATTTTGGTAAATGGGAAACACCCGCAATCATATGTATGTGGGATTTGCACATACTTTCCTCTACCTTTATGGTTTGTTTGTACTTGTAGAGATTATATTTATAACAACATGGACTCATCGAGTAACTGTGTAACTGTATAACTCTAACGCGATAAATTGCAATACAAAAACAAACACAAAATCCGCCATATGTATCGTTTCTGAATATTTAGGAGCATGAAAACTTTACATGTTGTGCTAAATGTTTGAATGCTTTCATTGGTAAGTGTTACGGTCCTTGCTTTTAATCCATAACAAAAATATAGGCAATATTGTGTTTGTTTTTGTACTGCAATTTATCGCGTTGGAGTTATATGACAGCTGACATGTTTCAGAAAGATATTGGTTTCATGTAAGGGTTGACACTTAGATGCACACAATGACTGATTCAGTGGACAATGCATCCTATTGGTAGTTTATATAATTATAACTACATGTATCTGTTTAATACCGAAATAAACGTATATAATTGCATATACAGTAACCCACCGAAAGTAAGTATACAATTTCAAAATTGAACTCGGTTAACACTTTCGATACCTGTTTATCATATGGTCACGTGTACATGAGTTCCTGAAAAATACAAAGTTAGAATTTGAAGAGAAAGTAGGACGGCGTTTTGAAGCATAATTGTCATAAGATCTAATGGCATGAAATACACGTATTGCATCTTTTTAAGACAAAATTGCCTTTCAAGTCGGACAGTTAGTCTTCAGTTTTATTTTGCACCTAGGTTACAAATCATCGTATTATAATATATGATAGTGTAAACAGTTTGTCAATGACAAAATTAATGTTTGTGTCAGAAGAGCCGAAACATTAGTCAAGGATTGCCCCATAATGACCATAAGGTATCGTTCTGTCCCTTCCCGAGCAAAGAACCCACTTAATAGTTTTACTAGTTAAGATTTCAAAGTTGTTCATATTCTTGGTAATTTTGACACTTGTACCTTTACTTTGATTTAAAAGTTCAGCATAAATTATAGAGCTACAATGTTTATGGTCCTGAGGAGTACTTCTACGTAAATGGACACGTGAAACATTCGAATTATAAACAATGTCTCACACAGGGGGAAAAGTGTTACAATTGTTGGAAATGAACCATTTGCAAACTTTGTGTAGATCTGGAGATACTACTGCGTTGAACTAAATAAATGAGTCGGAGGCGAGTGATGATTCTGAGTGTCAAATGTGTACGGTAACAAGTTTTACTTCTCTTCTCGACTGGACACAAGTTGAAATTTATGGTCATAAAACCTAAAGGCTTTGAATGACAGTATTCTTAGACCATACTATCCTATGAAAACTATTGAAGAAGTCACCACAAAGTTGACTGATGCTAAATACTTCAGTGTACTTGACGTAACAAAAGAATATTGGTCAATTAAATAAACATAGGAATTGCCCTACCTCAATAATATAACATTATGTCTATCACACCATGTTTATTGTGTATTTTCTATGATTACTATTGATTAAATTATCATCAGTGAGTAAACAAATTAAGGGACATACATTTGTATATCCGTCTGTATTTTAATAATAAGTTCGACATGTATGTATTGGCAGCAGAACAAGTCAGCGTGCGACAGATTGTACTAATTGACATTTTGATGTTTTCATTGCACCATAAAATTGATAAACAATTTCATAATTGATAGGCAGTATATAATTATACTAATTATTACTTGGGAATTGATTGACGTAAAATCATAACTGTTGGCTACTTTTTGGAACCCTTATTAAAACATGACATTCCAAATTAGTATTGCATCAGAAAATTAACCATTATTTCACTGGTCAAGAGACTTGCAGTTTGCACATTTAGTATGCCCAATGCGAGATCTTTTTAGAAAATATTTTGAATTTGTATGCGATGGCATAGAGGACAAAGCCTTCACACAGGTGAAGCAAGCGGAGACACGTACCCGTATTAGCATACTACCACCCTAAATAGCCGGATACATTAGATTTTTTTTAATGTTTGTTTAGACTTTTCTCCTAGTTTGTGATAAAAGAGTTTATTTTCAAGCCGCGATTTTTGACGAAATATGACGTGGTTTTCGAGTCGGTACTGTTAGTTTTAAAGTTCTATATTTAAAATAGAAACACATCAACCCGTTTTAATCCACGGTTATTCAATATTTTGACGTCATGTCCAGTTAATTTGACAAATACTGGAGGAATAATTAATAAAATATTCCATATCGTACCTCGAAAACTGACGTTTTGATGTGCGGCGATATAGCGCGACAACTTTTATCTAACGTTCTATTAATAAACCACTTGTTATAGTAGAAAATTATATTGTACACATACAAATCGGCACTAAATGCACCTAAACAAATATGATATCTTTATGGTTAAAACACGTAAACCTTACAAATTTTAGCATTTGTCTCCTTTGTTTTTGATCACCCCACGTATAACTAACAAATATAACAGTATGAACTCTCCATGTGATGGTGAATACCTATGTTGAGTTTCAAATGGATACCTTTGATTCATTCATTGTCATCAAATATAATTTGTAAAGAGGACAGCACAAAGTGGCCATCATTTTAGTAAATGACAAGAGGAATGAATTTGCCGTGGTTACATGTTATATTAAAGTGACAGAAGTGTGTTCAGTTTGTTTATTTGTTAAAAGGCAGAATGCATTGACTTGTATTTTTACCAAATGTTATCTATAGAAGACTATAAATATAAAATGGTCACCACCTTGGTAAATGACAAGAGGAATGTATTAACCACTGTTACGAAAGCCAAAGTCAGTTTATTAAATTAAAGCTAGACATAATGCATCTATTATTATCGAATGTTATCAAGAGAAGACAAGAGAAAACGGTCATCACTTACGTAAAAGGCAGGAGGAATGTGTTGGCCACTGTTTACTTTTGTCATGTGACGATAAAATTGAAAGCAGAATGTATACTTTAGCATTAAAATTAATGTTTTATAGAGAAGAAAAGAAAACACTGCCATCATTTTAGTAAATGACAGGAGGAATGTGTTGGCCACTGTTATCGTTTGTCGCGTGGCGATAGAAGGAAGCTACATCAGTTTATTAAATGAAAAGCAGGATGTATCCATCAGCATTAAATGTTATACATAGAAGACTAGAAAGCACTGCCATCAATTTAGTAAATGACAAGGGAAATGTGTTGGCCGCTGTTAGCTTATGTCTTGAGACGGCAGTTAAAAGCTAACATCAGTTTATTAAATGACAGGCAGAAAGTATCCTTTAAACACGTATACAATGTAGCATGAAATGTTATTTACAGAAGAAAAGAAAACACGGTCATCATTTGGGTAATGACAGGAGGAATGCATTGGACATTGTCAAATATTTTCTTTAGAGGATAGAAGAAAAGCTACTATCAGTTTATTCCTTGAAAGGTGGGATTTATTCTTTATCCTACAATGTTATCCAGAGAAGACAAGAGAAAATGGCCATCAGTTAGTAAATGAGAAGAAAGCATTTGTCGCTGTCAAATGTTGTCTTGAGGGGATACAAGAACGCAATCCGACTTAAGTATAATAATCCAAACTCGAAGGGCGATATTTATTTATTATTATCATATTTTACCTAGAAAAGACAATAGAACACTGCCATCATTTAAAAAATTAACAAGAGGATTGGTCAGTATTTAATATTATTTTGAGAAGAAGATGAAAGGTTACAATCAGATTAGTTATTGATAGACCGAGTGATTCCATTATTATCAGATTCTATCTTGAAAGGACAAGAAAGCGCGGTCAGCATTTAAGTTAATGACAGGAGGACTGTATTGGCCACTGTCAAGTGTTGTCTTCAACAGGACAGTAGAAAGTTAACATCAGTATATTTGTTTAAAGACAAAATGCAGTTATTATCGTAAAATGTTATAAAGTAAGGACAAAGAAGCGATGCCAACATTTAAGTTAATGAAAGGAGCAATACATTGGCCACTACCATGTGTTATATAGAGGGGATAGAAGAAAACTGTCATCAGTTTATTTATTGAAAGGCGGACTGCATTTTTTATCAAATGGTATACAGATAGGACTTGATCAATAAGCCATTTGGAGAATAGCCATTTGGACTAAAGACATTTCACCTCATCGCAGACGCAGACCCCATCCTTTCTTAAAAACCTATTTACTAAAAGTTTCAATTAAGAATATGATAAATTATTGCATCAGTTTAAGCCTTAAATGAGGCTGGAGGACTTACAACGACTCCGCCTAACCTTGCATACTGGATATTGATCAAGTGACATTTTTTTAACCTTGCAGTAAACCGAAATATATTTAAAACACAAAACGTTAAAAAAATTAAACAAATGAAATAGTTGAAATGTATTTAATGATAAATTGTTGATTACATTACTTTATCAATAATAAATTCCATACATTATATATTGAACATGGGCTTTTTAAATTGAATTATTGAAATATTAAATCATGATACGCAATCGTACCTTTGACACACATGTCTCGAAAAAGTAAACAAAAACGTTTACCGAAAACAACCTAAAATATAGTACTAAATTTCAAAACAATACAAATACGGAATCAAACCGTGAATCAAACCATACATTTAGTATAAAAAATTCATTTGATATTTGATGTTTAACTATAAATCCGTTCCACAAACAAGCACATCCCACAAGCCAACTGAACGCATGCATATCCGTAACCCTACCGAACCCATGTACCCCCCACAAGCTCACACGCACACCTCACTACACCACCAAACGCACACACCACACAAACACACATGCAAGTAGATACGCATACTTCATTAACATTGCACATTACTGTCCAAGAGAACTTAGTGCATGTATGTAGCTGACGTGACTCAGCACATAATGTAGAAAATGTGTTACTGTAGATGACCAGCCACGACACCCGGTACCCCACATCATAGTCCAAGCAGAACATGATACACACAAGAACTAGTGCGATATGTAGATGAAGTGACTCATCCTCCTAACATAGAGAATGTGTTACTGAAGATGACCAGCCACAACCACCGGCATCACACATCACAGTCCAAGGGAACATGCTACACACAAGAACCTAGTGCATTTATATGTAGCTGATATGACTCATCCCGTAACCTAGAAAATGTTTTACTGTAAATAACCGACCACATACACTACCCCATAACAACCATCCAGTCTCACAATTATGACTCATCCCGTAACCTAGAAAATGTCTTACTGCAGATGACCTGCTACAATGCTCTTTCCCAATAACCCAAACTACCATTCAATATCACAATTGTAACTCATCCCGTAAAATAGAGAATGTCTTACTGTAAATGACCTGCCACAATACACTTTCTCAATAACCTAAACTTCAATTCAATATCACAATTGTGACTCATCCCGTAAAATAGAGAATGTCTTACTGTAAATGACCTGCCACAATACACTTTCTCAAAATAAAATATCAACCATTCCTTCTCACAATTGTAACATAGAAAATGTGAAACTGTACTTTTTAAATGATGGGCCACACTAGAAAACCTGATCAAAACTTTTTAAAGAAGAAATTTGGATAAAATAAAATTCATTTACTTAAATATATCCAGGAGAAAAGATGATAATTTTTTTAAACGAACCTTAAAACTAAAAGAATGGCATTTACATTATTGAAAAGTCGTTGAACAGTCGTTGAATTCTGACAGTTTTATGAAGTACATGTAATGTGTAACAAGATATTTATTTTAAAAAGAAAATAAAGCCATTAATAAACCTCATTCACGTTCACTTCATGTTTTGACTAAACGTGCAATTTGGAATTCTGCAGTAACGTTGCCACTTGATGCAATTCCAGTATACTCTTAATTAAGACACCTAACACAGCAAATAATCAAAATGACTCTAACAATAAGTCTAACTAAATTTAAACATAAACTTCTGCATCTTTATACCACAAAGATTTCATTGAAACTATGAACATATCAAATATGCATATTAAATGTTAAAATACTACTACATCATGTATGCCTTTGGATACGCACTAAAGTAAATGTTAAATCGATATAATTTCAATAATTCTGAAATGGTTTGAGCATACTCAGTCATATCTAGGCAATAGCATAAATCAACAGAGAGGAACAGATACAGCAGTTAAGGCAGGGGTAGGCAAAGCAAGGACCACTTTCATCCAGATGAAGAATATCTGGCGTCAAAGACAGCTATCCTTGACAACCTCAAAATTCGCCTGTTCAACTCCAATGTAAAACCGGTACTGCTATATGGAACTGAAACCTGGAGTACCACCAAGTCAGTTATAATAAAATAATTCAGACCTCCATCAACAGCTATCTGAGAAGGACTTTTAAAACCCGATGACCAGGCACCATCAGTAACGTCGACCTATGGGAGAGAACCGGTCACATTCCTGCGATCGAAGAAATCTGGAAAAAACTGGATAGGGAATAAATCTCAAGGGTCGTGTTGATCAGTATATAGTTATAATCCAAATAATATTATTATTTCAAGGAATGGTACACATTCGGTCAAAATTCTGTGGGTCAAAAGGTTTGGTTGTTTTTGGGGAATGCCAGAAGGGGGGTATTACTGTCTGTCAGACACAATAATAAAATTGTATCTATACATGCACGGATGCCTGAAATATAGTTATTCACTTCCTTCTAAAATAACACCAACATTTGACAAGCACAAAATTTAATTTCCAATATAGAAACGATGATGAACTTTGTCCTTTATTTATTTTGGAGGAGAGAATGCGTTGCACTCCTTCAGTATTATATATAGCGAGAGAGAGCGGTTTTGATTCCATCGACTGCTATAATATTTTATGGATAGAATTTCGAATTCCTGTGGTACGAACCATCATGACATCAAAGTGCTGACATTAGAGGAATGATTATGGTGCCAGATTTTGAGGGAGCAGGGACTCTTGGAAGCAGATAATGCAAATTAGATTGGTCGGCAAAGGTAAGAATTTCGGTTTCTTGCAAAAGTTTTCCTGAGTTAAAATATGTCATTTCTGATGCTGTACCATGATTTCTTGCCATAAGTAAGTGTTTTATCGTTGTTTTTCTATCAATTTAGTCTGAACTTATGTTTGTGGTCATTTCAGATCGACAGTTTACCACACGCTGAAAGGCGAGGCAACTGGCAACCATACTAATCGTGCTAGGACGGGGAGACCTAGGGTTTCTAACCAATGAGACGATAGGCTGTTGGTAAGAGCTTAACTGCAAAACAGGAGAGAGATGGTGAAAGAGCTTTGTAAAGACTTGCAGATTTCAAATGCAATCGCTTCTGCAACGACAGTGTTACGTCGTCTATATGAGGCAGGACGTTATGGTCATCTGGCTGTGAAGCCTTTACTTTCACCAAAACACAGGCTAATATGTTTAAACTTTGCCAAAGAGCATGCTAATTAGTCTTGGTTTAATTTGTCAGCTGTTATCTTCTCAGGTAAATCTTAGTTTAATTTATTCCAAAGTGATGGACATGTCTATGTCCGAAGACGTTCTGTTGAATAGCCCAGATATGACTGTGCAAGTCCCACAGTGAAATTTCGGGGTGGCCGTATGAAGATGTGGGTAACAATGAGGCACTGGATCTCTATCTTAATTAAAGGCAGACTAAATTCAGCAGGATACACCGAGAATTTTGAGGATGATGCTATACATTGAGTCCATTTGTTGGGGGGGGGGTATTGCAATGGTGTTTTCAATCAAATATTATTGTTGCTTGTGTGAGAAATATTTATCTAAGAATGGAATAAATACATACATTGTAATACCAAATTGAGACTCGTATTACAAGTGTTTTATGTTGAACATCATTCATTCATATTAACAACCCTAAAATGATTTGTCTAAATAATTGTGGAGGGTATTGTATATAATGTGCATTAACTCGTATCAGTTAACGCTAGACTGAGACGCCACGCGTGTGTCAATCGGTTTTCCCTGCCAAACTTCGAAATGTACCGAAATACACTGGATTATCAACTGGTTGGGGGGATGACCTGGCGGTATGGATTTCTATGAAGCAAAAACACTATCATCTTGCCTCAATTTATGGTGCAAAAATGTTACTTTCTGAGAAGGTACTTCCTCTGAACATTGTCTCAGTCTTGTATACACATGGCTTTAGTTAAGGTGAACATTGTCACAGTCTTGTATACACATCACTTTAGCTATGGTGAACATTGTCACAGTCTTGTATACACATGACTTTAGCTATAGTGAACATTGTCACAGTCTTGTATACACATCACTTTAGCTATGGTGAACATTGTCTCAGTCTTGTATACGCATGACTTTAGCTATGGTGAAGATTGTCTCAGCCATGTAAACACATCACTTTAGCTATGGTGAACATTGTCACAGTCTGGTATACACATCACTTTAGCTATGGTGAACATTGTCTCAGTCTTGAATACACATGACTTTAGCTATGGGGAACTTTGCCTCAGCCATGTAAACACATCATTTTAGCTATGGTGAACATTGTCTCAGTCATGTATACACATGACCTTAGCTATGGTGAACATTGTCTCAATCTTGTATACACATGCCTTTAGCTATGGTGAACATTGTCTCAGTCATGTATACATATGACTTTAGCTATGGTGAACATTGTCACAGTCTTGTATACACATGACTTTAGCTATGGTGAACATTTACGAAAATTAAACAAAGGTCAATGACTTTGCACATTATTTCAATGTGATGTACTTTGGTGCTATGTTATTTGAGAATTTACACAGAGCTGTATGAGCTATTTAGCGGGAATACAAAATTAAGCATGGGTCAATGACTTTAATAATTACGAATTTGATATTAAGAAGGTCCTGAAAACTGACCCATTTTCAAAGCAAAAGGACCCATTCCCAATGGAATATATCATCGATTATTCCCAATTGTATGGATTATTCAAGTTTCACTTTTTTGACATGGGCATATTTGAAGCCCAATCATTAATCATTTACTTGTCTTTCAACCTCACAAGACTATTTCCACAAATTTAAAGACAAAACATTGCTTGAGATACAAGAAGAATGTCCTTGATTTAAGCTCCTTGTCGTTAAAAGTTTCACAATTCAGGGCTAGGTCATTTACTAAAAAGAATCAGGAAACCCTCTGATATTGACCAGTTAATGAATACATGTAGGCCTATCAGTTGTTTGCGGTAAAACACTTGACACTTGAACATTTTCTCAGTATGTTGTGGCCACCAAATGGTATCCGGTATACAATTTCGCAGGAATGCACCAATACATTTACAAACTTGCAGCAATATCGAAAATCTGGAATAAAAGTTTAGTTTTAACAAGTAAAATATCTGCATTTTACGATCAGCTATTTCATTAGATATCCCAATATTTAAAATACAGTAGCCTGTAATATGGTCGTGTGAAAACCAGAACGGTACATAAGTAGATGAGTCAATGATTTATACTCGTTTATTTAACGTCGATTGTGAAACAAGTTTCTCCCACATATATTGATAGTATATAAATATTCTCGACACCTCATTCCTGATGTCATCCATCGCCACGAGGGTATGAGAGAAGTGCCAATGCTGAAACCTCTAGAGTATGTAGCACAAGGTCTAGTTTTCGACATTCATGGCAGTTATATTGTAGAGAAACTATAAGGACTACATTTTATAAAATACTTAGTCACTTATCTATTTTATTCAGTTCTGATCCGTATTGCAGTGATGCTCGTGGTGACATTTCACACGAAAACTGATAACCTGAAGGCGTTATGTCCACTCTATGATTCGTGATCCCAAATGTCATCTGTAAGGCAAGAATAGAATGTAAGAAATCAATGTACAAAACATAATCAATACATGTACATAAGATTTCCACAATACGTTATGCTTGGACGTACAGACAAAGCAAGGGTTTGGTTACGTCAGAACGCGTCGTGGTATTATTTTATTCCACTTTAAATTTTAATGCACCCCAAAAAATCAACCGTTGCACACATCAAGCAACATTCTGATCACACAGACGGACGGTCGGAGACAATTCCTATCATCCCCTCCCATTTCGTGGAGGGGGGTTAAAAAGCGACAATGATCCTTGCAAAATGCAGATCAGAGTTATGGGTCTTGCTATACAGGCTCAGGTATTTGGTGGTCAACCAGTGTTGCAAGTTTGAAAACTATAGCTATAACAGTTTAAGAGAAAAGTTGACCTAATAATAAAAACTAACCAAGCAACTCCGACGACGATGGCATGGTGCCAATAATGATCATGATAGTATTCCTAACAATTCAGATGAGCTAAAAGTCGACGGAATGCTTACTTGTTTTTTTGTCTTTTCACACGGCTCCCCAACATTAATTTCCTTGCGTTATTGTGTTTTTGTTAGATTTGCCTTTATGCACTTTCTCGTAAAAATAAGGAAATTAACTAATTTATATTGTTTATAATTATATGCCTATCTATCTATCCTCTTCGTGCCGGTTGGCACATAATGTTGCTACCAGAGTACTTTATTGCTTTCTGTCTTTAGCAATCTTTTCAATTTCTCCGGAAGTCTTCCCCATAGTCTTAATCTCATTATTAATGGTCCTTTTCCACGTCTGTTTTGGTCTTCCTCGGTTTCTGTTTTCACTTGCTGGTGTCCATTTTAGTGATGTATTTGTGATGTTGTTTTGGTCTTTTCTGATGACATGGCCTTGCCATCTAAATGTTCGCTGCTTGATTACATATCTGATGTTTTTTGTCAGTCTTTCTGTAAGGATTATTGTTGAGATTTTAGTCGGTCAGTAGATCTTACAGATTTTGAGTAAGGAAGCCAGAAAGTTTCTGACTGTCTTTTTAGGTACAGTCAATCAGTGTACATTAAACGACACAATGGCTAAGCTGTCAATACGCTGAATGGCATAGTTTTACACAGTGTATAAACGAGTCAACTTCCGGTTATCGCAATAATGAGTACACGTTGAATGATATAGGATTGCAATAATGAGTACAGTGATTTGGTTTATACGCAGTGGTTTTAGCTATAAACAGCTGAATGCTGCATTCAAACCCTTCACCTGTATTTGCAATTCAGTCGCGACAGTTCATACACTTCCATGAAAATTTGGCCACTCTGACTATTTTCCTTCACCTGTTGGCTGTTGACGTGTGGTGAAGTTGAGCACTAGTTCCGTGTGGAAGTGTAAGCTAATACTGGTTATGATAAAGTCCAGTAAACTGGTTAGGTGAATCTGTCTCCGAATATAAGGTATAACGGATAATTGAAAACTTGATGAAAACGGCGTAAACTGATAAAAGTTTCAAACATTTGCGACAATGACCCAGAGTGGCCCTACAAATAACTCGGAAGAAGAACAGGGAAACAAGAATTTATGATAATCATACACGTTAACTAACTTATACTCACAGTCACATCCCATAGATTTTCAGTATGCATCACCCAACGTCCATAATTGCTTGTATTTGGTTTCACAATTACTATTTTTACTCGTATTCCGTTTAAAATGGGGAACACAATAATTTCAAATCCACAAAATTGGTCACGTGTTGTGGGGTCAATACTGACCCACTTATTTCGGCTTTTCCCTGCTAGTATTCGCACATTGTCGTTACAAGTGGTCATTTAAAGGGGAAGTCAGTAGACATATAGCAACACTGCATGTTTTGTTTCTCGAATTAAGTATATTATATTTAAACCTATATTTTCTTGTGTGACGTGGTAACCCAATATTAGGAGTGATGCAACTTATACCACCATTTATATAACAAAAATGTATGTATTTCTATAATTCTTAAACAATTGTGTTGATCATTTGAAAGCTTTTTAAAATGTCTTCTAGCTGTCCACTAGCTTCCCCTTTAAAATATCGATTTGAAGGCCAGCAAACGCACGGATTTTTCGTGATCCGCTCTATGGTGAATTTTATATGTGGGGAAGATTAATGTTCATTCATCCAATAGATTGTCGGTGGGCATTTTGCATATGAATACGGTGATCTCTCCTATTGAAGAAATCATATTCGAGCAATAAAATAACATAGGCAGTCAGCACGTATTTTTATACACTGTTTGGACCAAACGCTCCTCCGGCAAATCAGATTTACCACTGTTTACCTATTTATATCACAGGTTACCTGTGATTTATATAAGACCAGGAACAAGAATATCCGACAAGAAGTGCCTGGCACATTTGTATTATTAGGCATTTTCGACTGGGCTGTTTTGTGGAGCAGGTTACAGACTGGTTCCCGTTCTAATTTTACAGTTGTATTACTGTAGTAGTGCTGTAATTGTTGGGACGGGAACCAGGATAAAACAAACAGCCTAGTCGAAAAGGCCTATTGGTTCAATAAGTAATACTTATGAGGGAAACTAGCCCATTCAAAAGAATAAGTGGGATAATGATTTATAATAAATGAGATATCTTTAATCAATACTATGATACTTGAACACCAGTTTTCACATTGTCTCGTTAGTAGATTGGATAAGCATGCCGCTATTACACCACTGATTTTGTTGAGATTTTGTTCAATCTCGCTATTGGTTCGACACCCATCCAAGTTACATAAATTTTAAGTTTTTTTTTATCTTTTTACAAGTGCCTTATTTTGCATTTGTAACTAAAATACTAAAAAGATACACATAGTAAGGTCTGTAAATATATTTGTGTGTTATGTTTTCATCCTTATCTATGAAATTGTATCTTTTCAGTTATTTTTTATCTACAGTACATGTATAGCTAAATATATGTATATTTAGGTCTTTGTTTTAAGGAACCACCTGTTCATTTTTTCTTACGAAATATTTAAGGAATTTATGTATATCTGGGTAAAGAACTTCAGTTTAATGTTAATGTATTTTTTGTTATCTTAGCCTAAGCATTCTTCCTTCCTTCCTTCTGTTCTTGTATTTTCCCTCGTCATCACGCTAGTTTCGTATTTGACTATTTCTGATTTCTCAGTATTTGTCGTGACGCAGTCTCGCTTATTCTCATGGTCTACGATGTTCAACATGCCCTGTA
Source organism: Spisula solida (assembly GCA_947247005.1). NCBI lineage: Eukaryota > Metazoa > Mollusca > Bivalvia > Venerida > Mactridae > Spisula > Spisula solida. The sequence goes on from OX365948.1 coordinate 23,836,556, forward strand.
GCTTACTGGCGTCTGAAGCTAAGAGTGTCTGTCCTCGGCACATGTTAGAGCAGACATGTCGATTTGCCTTGTAACCTCCCTGCATTGTTCCTTGTGTAAGTTGAAAGGTTTCTGACAATTGATTCTCCCACTTAACCTGCAGCGTGATATTTTGGTAAAGGTTGCGAAGGGGTATCCATAGGTGGCCTTTTATTCCCGTATGGAAAAGCTTATCGACTAGTACCTCGTGGTTCACCTTGTCAAAGGCCTTTTTGGCATCCAGTGTTGCGAGAAATAGTGGTATATTTTGCTGTTTGTGGGAAAGTATTGTTTCTGTAATAAGAAAGGTGGCATTTAGGAGGAGCTGTTTTCGGTGAAACCGCGCTGCAAGGAGTTTTGCAATGGGTTAAAGATAGCATCAATTCTATCTTTAAGGACACTTTCAAGTATCTTTGAGATGATGGTCGCAACAACTATACCTCTATAGTTGCCTGTCTGAAGCTTGTATTTGCCCTTTTTGTGCACGGGTGTGAGGATACCCCGCTTCAGAGTGTCTGGAACATCAAGGTCTTCAAAGATATTGTTGATTATGTCAGGGAGTGGTTTAGCTATCTCTTCTTTTGCTAGTTTCATATTTTTAGCCGCCAGACCCGGGACATCCGGTGCCTTTCCTGATTTGAGTTTTTCTATAGCTCTATTAATATCTGTTTCTGTGACGGGTGGTAGCGTGTCTGGTTCATCTTGTTGTAGGGGTGAACAATTTCGTTTTGAATAGATGATAGATTGCATTGTATTGCATGAAGTGTTTGGTGGTGGTCAATATGCAAGAAATAAACTAGTAACGTTATTTTACAATGAAAATCAAGTTTGGTCAACTTTGCCACATTTCCCATCTTGATGTTATTCAAAGACATAAATAGAATCTATAAGCGCTTTGAGTTATTTAAGAAATAAAAATCTGTTCGCGTTTATTGTCGGTGAATAAAACACGGGCAGGAGTTCGAACGAGTGCCCGTGTTTTATTCACCGACAATATACAAGAACAGAGTTTTTATTTCGATTCTAAATAGGAATCCTGTTAGTGCCATTTTAAATATCGTGTATCGCCCTCTAAGGGCGAGACACGAGAATTGCGCGAGGCAAGAAACGAGACACGAGAATTAGACGCGATATTTAAAACGAGACACGAGAATTGCGCTAGGGTTGAAACGAGACACGAGAATTAAAAATTGAATTCTCGCATTTTTAATCTCGCCCTAGACCAACAACTTTTACAAGTTAATATCTAATATCGTGTATACGGGTGGTCTTCTAGGGGACAATTCAGTCAGTGCAATATAAAGTGTTCAAGTGTTTCATTATCAGTAGAACATAATCTTATTCTGGTTTTAGGACGCCTGTTTGCTTGGACTTTGCGACATTATTCTTGCTGGAATATATGTGATTGGTTATATAATCATGGTTATGGAGGAATTGCTGTGTAATGGAAAAAATCGCTCAATGGGTTGCGCGCTGTAAAACAATAATTGAGGTCTCCAATTCAAATGGAGATCTCTTGAATTGAATTATAGATAGGCCTATCTCCAAATACAAAGGAATTATACCGCGTTACATGCGAATTTTTGATATCTTTAATTGATTTATAGACCTCTCCAAATAGTTTACAGAGCTCTCCAAATATTTAAAGACCTCTATAAATAATTGAGTATATGTAGATATGGCATATGTTAACACTGAATTCAAGATATCTAAAATGAATTTCACCGCGCTATAATTGATTTAGAGAGGTCTCTATTTCAATTCAAGAGCTCTATAAATTAATTTGTAGCGAGCTATAAAACAATTAGTGATGTCTTTAAATCAGTTAGAGACCTCTTCAATTCAATTAGAGAGCTCTTAAATACAGTTGAATTAAAGTTTAATTTTTGATATCTTCAAATAAATTGTAGAGGTCTACAATTACTTACTTGCATGCTTTAAATCAATTTTTGATATCTGAAATTGAATTAGAGAGCTCTCCATATATTTAATGACCTCTCTATTAGAATTATTGCGCGCTATAATTATTTGGAGATATCTTTAATTAAATTTGAGAACTCTACAATTATTTGAGTATATGTAGATTTGGCGTTCCATACGGATGAGATTTTGATCGGCTCTGTGTTTGAAAAATTACGCGTACAACTGTCCCGACAGTGAAAAAAGGAGGAGGAAGTTGTCACACATGCGCAGAACGTCTCAAAACATAGATTCGCCATTTTTGAGACGATGTAAAATAGTGTTTGCAAAGACTGCAAAATGACTACTTTTGCAGAGAGCTTTTGGGTAGGTGTTCTTAATCTCCCGCCCTATAACTGCTTTCAAACTAAGAGCGTTTGCAACCCTCGATCTCTGACAAACTGGAGTGTATGGAAAACCATACCCCACCCACCTTAATTTATCAGCAGCTGTCTTGTCAAAAATAAGTTGTTATTTGTGCTGTTATGTCATCGCTTTTATAAATGTAACAGTATGCTTATAGTGTATACATTTGTTTGTTATATCAATTGTCTGATTAGTTCAGTTGGTTGAGAATCTGATTGGTTTTAATGACTGACTCATGTGAAATCCTCTCCTCAAAAATGTCTTGCTGATTTGGTAGGACTACGGGGCACTGCAAGTATTAATACAGTTCTGCGGGTTGTACTATGTCAGTCACACTTCAGGTGCACTTTTTTTCTCTTATTATCAATTTATTGATTTTATGGTGGCTCTGTAAACTGTCCTGGCTCAGATATCTTGGCTGTGGTTTTACTAGACCTGAAAACCCAAGAGTCCCAGGACCCTTCACTAAAATGTTTTGAGAGTCCTTTCCTAAAACATAGAAGTTCTTCCCCGAACGTGTCAATGTTAATTGTTAAAACTCTTTATTGTGATATGCAGCTCTTGCATTGTAATTTTGTTACATTAACCAAAAAGGTGTTGTTTATTATTTACAGTGCTGTCGGGTAATTCTGCGCATCTAAGAGGCATTCGTCTTCCAAATTTGAGACTGTTTTATTCGTAGAATGAATAGTGGTGCTGTTTGAATAGAAACAACATTTATTTGCAAATGTAAACAATGCAAAAGGTCATACGTATGCTAAACTAAGTCAAATGTCGTTCATAAAACAAGATGGCTGCTGGTTTAGATGACATAATTTTTGTCGGCTAATTCTGCGCAGGCGGAATTGTGATTTGTATTTATCTGTTTAAAAGATTTAACTGACGACATATTTAACACAGAAAAGAAATAATAAATCATCAAGATAAAATTGACAAAAAAAGAAAGTTTGTCATCCATTAGAAAATACATTTATTCCAGTTATGTGTCACATGATATGTTTAATTACTGAAAATCGCTGTTGGTACACATGTTTGTCAAATTTCCATAGAAATACCAATCCGATGCATTTTTTGTGATCGTAAGACTTTTCTTACGTAACAAACACATGCACAAAAACATTCGAGGCCCAAAGAAAAACGATAACTGGAATATGCAAATTAGGCTGCGCAGAATTTCCCGATGCGCAGAATTAGCCAAAACGACTGTAATGTTATAATTGTACATAAATATGAATGTAGCCTTATTTACAACTAGTAAGATTTTCTAATAAAGTTTAATTCAAACGAAATGCCCACCGTAATCCTAAGGAAGATTACACAAACTTATCGTTTAATTACGGCCACCTAATTTGACACGAGCGTCAAAAAAAATCACCATCTACAACTAATTTGTTCTATTAATTAATTAGACATCTATCGTTCATGCATGTATAATGATTATAATCATTGGCAATTTTGTGCCAAAACAATATTTATTGATTTCAATGTTCTTCAGTTTGACTTGTCTTCAAATTTAGATAGTTGGATATACAAATTGTTCAAATCCGCATCCATGATCAGTCACTGTGATATTGTGTCATTTAAAGTATTATAAAGGGGACTTTAGTGTCTAGTAAAATTAAAATGAATTGACACTTGCTGAGCAAATTCTCTGGGTTATTTTTACTTGCCTTTTGGGCTAGTGCTCATCATAGAAATGGTTGCCTCAGTCTTGAGAATTTAAAGAAGTTTAGAAGCATAATTGCTCTAGTTTAAGATAGTGATGTTGATGATGTCAATGTGTATATGGATTACTTTCAGGGTGGTAAGAACAATGGGTTCTATGTGTTGTACCATAATATGAAACATGGACAGACTTCAACTAAGGACCTTATTGACTTCTTAAGAGAAAGGTGTGTAATTTATATATATACATTAAATCCATTATGCTTATCCTTTTTATATTTGTGTTTGAAAACAATTATGAATGGATCTCTCTAATATTAGGCAACCAAAAGTCCTATAACCACGATTTTGCTATACCAGATGAATTCCCCGTATTAGCACTCTGACTATGATTCACAAGTGTTTTAACTGTTGCTAATTTGTTTAGGCTTGTTAAACAATCAATCATATTTACTTTGCTTAAATTTAATTTTGTCCGTTAATAAACAATACATGTACATTGCCTGTGTAAATGAGTTTTCTTAAACAACATCATCATTAAACATGGTCTATCATACATGTATCATATGTGGTGATTTCATTTGATGCTTGAATTGACCCTGTGACCCCTGGATTCTGATATTTTCTTTAAATTGAAGGTGATTTGCTATAATCAGTAAAATTCAGTAAACCTTTGTCACAATGAGCCTTGAGGTTCATACCCTAGTGTAAACCCTGAATAATGTGAATATCAGGGTTGGTAAAATATTGACTGTCCGGGTTTTGCCAACCCTGCTGAATATGTGCTTTCTTCTGGATTGTATGCAGGATAATTAAAGAAGAATTTTGAACTAAAAGTGTTTCACTCTATTGACCTGTTCTATGATTACCTCACACTTTCAACCTTATTGTTACTGTTTCTGCTCTCATGATGTTCTATATCTAAAAGGAAATATTAGTTTGTGATAAATATTCAACAAATCTGTAGTAAAAAAATCAATACAATATTAATGTCATGGCTTTTATCAATTTCTGGAACAAACAAACAGTTCATTGATAAACAACCAACTAGTGCCTGCAATTTTTGGGCAAAAAATGTGATTATCTTGTATATTTTCGCTTGTTGGTTTATAGGCCTTAGCATCTAATCTAGACCACTTAAGAAATCTAGCTGGTCTGACCCCTTTCTGAGAAAAGAAGTTGTGAGACCCCCTGAAAAAAATTACTGGTTCTCCTCATAAAACTGACTTTTCTTCTCAAAAATCAGGCAATGGGATATTGATACCATCAAGAATGAGGCATCCAGAGTGATTAATATAAGTTGTAGATGGAACATTCAGCATAGAATAAATGAGTATAAACCAAGCAAGGAAGTTAAAATCACATTCTAAAATGTTTCTTCTACAAATAACAATAAACATTGTGCCATTATATATACTGCCATATTATTAGATTAGAGTGAAAACATATTTGATTAGAAGTTTGATTTAACCAATTTCAGTTGTCAAGTTGAGGAAACATACAGCAAATTGTTGGCTAAATTAGCTAAGGTTGCCACAAATAATACACAAGTTGGGTTAGTATTTTCGTATAATTGTTCTTTTCCTGTGTCCACCCTAATATTGTATTGTCTGATATTACTTAATATGTACATGTATGCTTAGTTATACTGATCATTTTTACTAGTCTCTCTCTTCATGAAATTGAGTGTATTTGCATTAAATAAAGTATTATTACTTTCGATTGTTTAATTTGAGTCCCAAGTAAGCAAATCAAGTTTTTACTATCATCAGGGGTTTTAGTGTAGGTTTGTGTGTTAATGGCATCTGGAACAGACTTTCGTCTTTGTTTTAGGATTGGGCATTATGCCTCAGTAGAGCCCCTGTGTAATAGTTTTGCTAGGGTTTCATTTGACTCCCTGAATTGACTCCTGATGAGTGTATATTAATTATTATAATTTCATTGTCATGATCATTGTCACATGACGCCAGCCACTTATTTAAACATGTGTAATGAAATCCTTTGCATTTATTGTTACAGGACTTTTGCTCCATTCTGGAATATAATGAAAACATTAGCAGAGAAACTTGCCAGTCTACATATGCAGCTCGTGCATACATGGGCAGACCTCATTAAGGACATAGTACGATACAATGAAGAACAACATAAAAGACACAAAAGTGTAAGATTTGTCATTTTTAGTAGCCCCCTCCCCCGCAGGTTAAGTGCAGCATTGTTAGCTACTGCAGTTGCTGAATATTATCTTGGGGTATCCGAATATTCTGTCATAATTTGAAGAGTTGCGTTCTTACAGAGACTATTACAGAAATTTTATGATTTAATTTACAATATCTTCTATGTGGCCCGAGTAGTCGGACGTCCCCACATATGCTACAATGTACCTTAAGTGCTCTTCCCATTGTTAAACATCTAAAGAATGACCACTTAAAGAACAAAATAATTAAATGGTTACAGAATGAATTCAATAGATTTCTTATGTGTTAGGCAACACCTCCGGCCACCTCAGGTAGCTTTTAAGTGTATGAGGCTTCTGTCTAGAGAATGATAGGTCAAATGTGTGAATTCTGGTAGGAGTCTGTTTTGACCTGGCCAGTTGATGATACCTCTGCTTATTGGAAAGTAATTGAAAATCACAAATTGGTGGGTCAAATGTCAGATGCCTGGCTGATACAAGTACTTAAATAATTAAACACATAATAGATAGTTTAACACCAAACCTCGATATTGAAACCAAAGATAAGAAGCTGGGCAGTTTAACACCAAACCTCGATATTGAAACCAAAGATAAGAAGCTGGGCAGTTTAACACCAAACCTCGATATTGAAACCAAAGATAAGAAGCTGGGCAGTTTAACACCAAACCTCGATATTGAAACCACAGATCAGAAGCTGGGCAGTTTAACACCAAACCTCGATATTGAAACCAAAGATAAGAAGCTGTGCAGTTTAACACCAAACCTCGATATTGAAACCAAAGATCAGAAGCTGTGCAGTTTAACACCAAACCTCGATATTGAAACCAAAGATAAGAAGCTGTGCATTTTAACACCAAACCTCGATATTGAAACCACAGATCAGAAGCTGTGCAGTGTACATGTTTTATCAAATTATCTCATTAAAACTATTATTGTTTATAGGAATTACATGTTTTACTTGTGGTATGAAATATAGAAAATTCTACATCAAATAATGATAGTTTGCTTTGGGATTTGTGCTCTTATCATCTATCGATCGTAATTTCCATATTGTGTATAATTGCTTCCTTGGAGATTTAAATGTCATTGGTTATATTGTATCAATTCACTTGATGTTCATTGAACATTCAATGTAGACGTTATATACAACAGTATTATGACTATGAGAGCTATCCGAATATTTCATAATTTGAAGGATAGAGATGAATATCGAGGATTTCATATTATTGTCCAAAAGTTTTATACATTTACTTTCATTTTGTTTTCAATTCCACCTTGAATTAGACAAGTTGCACAAAAATATAAATCAGGAAATTGAGAATATGTCAATTAAAAAATATGTTAAATTAAGAGATTTTAACTAAATACTTATTGTTATTTTGAACAAAGTAATAATATACAAATTGACTTAATTAATACCAGGTAAGAAAAGGCTTGCTTGCTGATCATTTAATATTAAAATGATATAATATCTTTCTAGTACATTTCTTATATTTGCAGGGGTGTCAATATTCTGAATTTATCTATCTTGAAAGAGCTATGACTTTTTTTAGCCAAAATAAAAATTATTTTATATAAAAATATCTCAAGAAATGGCAAAGTTATGGTCAATTTATTCTGCTCTGAAGGCGATTTATTCAATACAAAATGAGTTAAATATGGAAAAATGTGGTTGAAGGCCTCCTTAACAATGATTGGCCGCATATGATTTTCAGGATTTTTACTTTGTTGACACCCCTGTAATTGGTTAGTGAGCAATCTTTTATTTGACCCACCATTCAATGCTTTATTCAAGTAATTTGAAACTCTAGATATAATTGAGTCATACATGAAGACATTGCATTGTTCAGTGTTTTCTCACAAAGTTATCTCTGTGGCAGTTTGTGCTGATACGTTATATCAAGTGTTTACTTTAAATTCACTGCTAGTTAAGATGAGTTAATTGTGAACATTGTATCATTGATTGAATTTGTATTTATTATATGCAATGTGCCCCCTACTGCACCCCCCCCCCCTCCCCTCCGACACACTACATACCACTTTGTTACTTTGGTTGCTGATATCACGATTACTCTACTCACATGTTAAATATGTAATAAAACATGACCTTGTCCAGTGCAGGAAGTTATATTACTAGATGTAGGTTTCATCTGGTTAATCCCCATGTAATTACATGATAAAAGTGCTATATAAATGGTATAATAATAAAAAGAATTCAGAACTGCCTCACGGTCAGATGTATGGTCGAATTTTTCTCCTCAGAAATCCTACTTCCTTACATATGGTAATAATAAGACAAATGATAGATGTAGGGGTATTGTATAATGTCAAATTAATACCAAAATTCTTGCTCCTAGGCACTGTCTGATGAACTTATTTTCTTACCCTAGGGTATATATCAGGAGATATTGACCTGATCCTGACCTTTATGTACCGGTATGAGTACAATTACAAGATTGTCAGTCCGCAACAATACATGTATGCAAGTTTTGTCGATACTTCTTGCATATAAATACCCAAATTTGAAGTTGAGACTTAGAAGAAAACTGCTAAATTATTCTAATAGAATCTTGTTGATAAATATCCCAGATAGGGATCACCATAAATATTTGCTGAGTAATTCATTATACCAAATATGCTAATATAATTGATTGCGGATCAGGTGAATATATAGTTAAACCTATGTTTAATATCACCTGCAAAACATCATAAAACATGGCTCCAATAACCACCTGCAAAAGATAGGAAGCTTGTGTTCAAAATCACCAATATATATTTGTGATGATGCGATCAGACCATTTTCAATGATACGTTTAACCTGTTAAGAGAGATCACTTGTCAACCAAGATTCCTTAACTGTAGCCATGGATGGTCTTTACAGACAGGTTGGACTATACTGTGTTATATAACCATGGTATTGATTGATTGATTGATTGATTCAGATGAAGGAAGGTGAAGCTAGTACACTAGAAGTTGTTCAGTCCATACAGAATACTACTACAGCTCTACAACGGGTTAGTATACACCATTCTCTAGTCTTCCAGTTGTTGTACATATTCAACTTGTTTAGCCATTTCTTTTGTTTAGCCATTTCTAACTAAATACAAAATTTCAAACAGGGGTACTTCAATTCCGGAATAATCCGAAAATCCAGATTTGCTGACCTATAGAGAATGAACTTTTCTGCTGGAAATAAAAGTTATTTGATCAAACCAAAATTCTAAGGGTCAATATGTGACTTTTTGGAAATTGTAAGGGTGAAAACCCCTCCTCCCTGGTCCAATGGAACCCCTGACATATTTGGTTACAGTGTTTGTTTCACACATTGAATTAATAAATTGAACTTTTGATTGTAATACTTCTGGATCATCATCCCCCAAAAAAATTAAATGGAAAAAATGTGATAATTTAGCCTTCTATTTCTAATGGTCTAATGACTTTATACTATTATATAGGAACAGTATGCATAGTTCATAACTTCTACTTGGTTGTTTTCAGGCCAAAGAAATATATCATACAAGATGTTTAGAACTGGAAAGATTAAAACGAGAAAATGCTTCACCAAAAGATATAGAAAAGGTATGTACAGCAATTAACCTTGTGTATGATGCAATAATTTATTTTCATACTAAGGACAGATATGAATAGGGTAATGGCATCTGTCTGTTGAACAGACGAAATGGACCGGGAGTTAGAAAAATATATATGAAATATATATACATTAAAAAATGGGTGGGTAGGGCTTAAAATTATATAATGTGTCTGAAGTATTCTATTTTTATGGATGAACACTATAAATCTTATTGTATAATTATGAACATAAACAATTCAGATATGTTATTTTGACAAGTGCAGTTTCAACAACATGTACATATATATTATTACTCTTGACTCTGGTGTAAACATGATGATTTTGTTTCTTTTCTTCCTTTTTCAGTCTGAAACAAAATATAAAAAAGCAAGTAAGTGATGCCTATATTGATCTTACTTATATTTTACATCTTCATTATCATACTCATTATCATGTTTTTTATTACCAATTAGGCAGGTAGAAGCCTATTGAGCTTTCCTCAAATTTAACCAGAATAGTTTAAATACATGAATGAATGGTGAATATTTCACATACTCAAATTGGGTAATACCGATATTAGACATCTTTAATTGACAAATCATCAATTTTATTTACTTTCATTTGGTGCTTAATTGCCAATTGGTTATACAAGTAATTATGCTGTCAATCATCACATTATGTATTGTCTTTCAGAGGAGGAATATAAAACACTAGTAGACAAATATGCCACAATTAGGGAAGATTTTCAAGGCAAAATGCTTAGCTCATGTACAGTAAGTACTCAACTAACTTATTTGTTATATACAATTCCAGAATAATCCTGCACTAGAAAAAAGTTTTACGTTGATATTTAAAGGGATTTTATGAAAATATTCAAAGTATTGACTTAGTTACAGTCATCTGAAGTTCAATAAAACAATGTTTGAAACCCAGTTTTGGTTTAGAGGTGTGCTAATGGCACCTGGAACAGACTTACACCTTATTTGAGGATTGAGCATGATGCATCAATAGTACCTTGATCTTCTACTCGATGTGGTTAAGCTCCAACAAACTTTTGAGCATTATTGTTTGATTGTACCTCTTTCAATTCCATTCAAGCAATGTAGGTTATAATAAAACAAACATGGCCTCTCTGGGGATGGTGAGTTGTCTTTACGGAGTTGCCAAGCTTAGCCTTTATTTGCCAGTCAGCTTTCTGCTGAAATATGGCAGGCATATGAGTGCCTCCACCCGTATTTGAACCCGGGTCTCCAGATTAGATGGCAAACGCGCTAGCCATTGATCTACAGAGACACACAAACATGGTTATACTTCTGTCTACCTTTAAACACAAAGCTTGTTGTCAGTGTGGTAAATTGCTCTAAACAGTTAACTATGGAAGGTATTGTTCTTGTATATGAATATTCACTTTTTGATTTCAGCATTTTCAAGAGCTAGAGGAAGAACATATATGTCAAATGAAAGATTTTGTTGAAACATATGCAAGGGCATTGCATAATGAACATGTTCTATTTGGACAGGTAGGTTGTATATTTATAATATTATTCTAGATATTGGCCTCTATTCCTATAACTTCGTGCATTCTAATCTGAATTCCTTTGGGTCAAAATGTGACTTTTTGGAAATTCCAGGGTTCGAAAGGTCAACTTGAAGGGTCAAATAAAATCCCTGCAGTATTATGTTTAAATTAAATGGAAAAACTGTCTGGGGGTAGAAAAAGTCAAATTAGAAATGTGTGGGGTAACAGAAGAAATCTTAGTATATGGGTATTTCTGGACTGTTGTTCTTGTCCTCCAGCATATAGTATTGAGTATAAATCTTGCATTTTTATAGGATTCATGATACCTGCCATAAGGAAAAATGTATTTAGATAATCTAGAAGATCATCCTTTAATTAAAATGTGTATTTTTGGAAATTTGATTGTTTAGACCCGAAGTCAAATGAAGCCCCTTTATTCTATGTCATGCATCAAGTCATTAGTGCCTTGATTCTTAGTTGATTAAGTCACTGTATTAATAGATGTATATATTTTCCAGGCGCAGGAGGAATTTAGAAATAGTTGTGATAGTTTAAGTGTGCAGAAACTGTTGGAAACATTCATAGAAGTGAAATCTACAGGCAAAGAGAAGCCAGGTAATACATATTACTGTGTTTGCATAAATCTTACTACCTTACATTTGCACTGGAATATATTAACATTATAATCACTTAACATACATAGCATGTATCCTACATACTGGATTGTTAAGAATAATACTATAGGAACTATGCTTGTCCCATGACACTGTGCAAGCAGAACAAATATTCAAAACACTTATCATTCAGAGCCGTTACATGAGTGACACCCGTCATGTGAGTGACACCCGTTACATGAGTGACACCTGTCACTCACACCCGTCACTCCCGTCAACAATGGCAAACATGTAACTTATATATGCCATATTCTGTAATATAGTTTAATGCTGTCAAGGTTATGCTGTTACATTTTGGTTGTTGTGTTTCATTTGAACTGATTAAATTTTATGAATCTTGTACAGCAATCTATGTATACATGCAATATGAAGACAGTCAGCTATTACGTGGTTTGACTGGTCTGTACACATGTATGGTTTAATGTTGATAATCTAGATGAGTGGTAGCTATTACAGATAATGACAGTCTTCATATGAAGTCAACTTTATGTTTGTCTCATCTAATAAGAAGCCTTATTAAAAATCATTTGTTTTTTATTTAATCTTTTTTTTTCATATTTTTGCTTTCTATCAGCAGAATTCAACACATGATTATAAAATGTCTAAGGGTTTTACACTTCTACATGGGTGGGTGGGGAACAGTTGAGAGAAACCTTTATACAACAGTTACTTGATGTAGGGACATGCTGTAATTGTAGGTTATACACAACAAATAATTTAAAAATGTTAAGAATTTGCCTGTGACCAGTTACAGAGGAGTAATGTTCTTTGAATTACAAAAAAATCTAATTTGAATGTGTGCTATGTTAATGTACCTAGCCAGCTAACGATGAACTTTTTCACAATGACTGTCCAATGTCTTAAGTCAGGCCTCTTGGAAGTATGGTTTGTTTAGCCTGTGTTTGGTCAATCTGTGGACAAACATGACTTAAACATCAACATATGAGTTTAACTTGTATTTTACATAAAGAAGTATGCATATTCATGTTAAATGAGCATACTTTTTGTCGTGTTGCTTAATGTTGCTTTCCTGTGTATTTTTACATAGTGCCTCGTACCTGGGAGTTTACAGGTACACAACAAATTTACATGGACAGAGCTGTTCATTTTCCACCCTGCAAATTCAATTGGACCAACTATTTATCAATTACCCGGTACCAGAAATTGAACAAAAATGTTCATCAAACAGTTTGACCAAATTCTGATACTTGCTGAAGTTCTTTTCACAAATCATGCTTATAATTATAAAAAAAACAATGAACTGAATTTTTGCTGTGACGAAAAACAAATTTGTAAAAACACAAACTACTGAGTGGAAAATGAACTAGATATTGTTATATATAGCTGGAATGTTCGTATAATACGAAAGCCTGCGTTTCATTTCTGAATTATTCTTCATTTGTAAAGTATGTACAACTTTATTGATATATTCTTAGGCATGTATGGATGTTAAAATTGTAGCCTTTTTCTAATTTGCATGTAAACTCGAGCATGTGTAGATGACCTGGTCACCACTATAAGGCATTCATTTTCTATAGTATCCTGTTATAAAGTAGGGTAGTGTTTTGGCTCACTGACAAGTATTTATGACAGAAATCATAGAAATGAAGCCTGGCAAGAATCACTCTTATTATTCAAGTTTTTATCATTGCCTACGAGTCATGTATTGTGTTAAAGCTATCCAGTCTCAGAATGCAGATTATTATATGTGCTTAAGAATGTTCCAAAACGTGACTTTAGTTTCTAGGGCCAAAATAATGTATTATGATCTTTGGATGCTTGTTTAATCTAGAGATGGTTATTTAATATTAAAAGTTTTCTAACCATTGGTTAAATTGTTTATAATTTTGGGTGTGTTGATGATTCTACTATAAACTATCATCCTTATTCTTTTGGAAGCGAATGATCCATGTGTGTGTAGCAACTAGTATCACATACTGACAGACTGTTAAACACAATACATGATTACAAGGTGATGAAATGGGTTATACCTTCCCATATAGCAAGCTGTACAGAATGTACTGTATTCATATATACAGTTTTATGCTCTTAATGTTAATATTTGTTGTCTATGTTGCTTTATCTTTTAATTTAAACAGCCGTGTATAAAGGGGCTCCAATAGTTGATCCAGGTAACTAATTAACAAGTAATGACCTTTAATTGTATGATGAGCCTTTGTGTTTTTGAGCACTAGTTTTAACCCCACATTTGTTTAGTACCTATATTATGCCCCCATCTTTGCTGAAGGGGTATATTGATTTGCACATGTCAGTTGGTCTGTCTGTCATTTGGTTTCCATTCAATAACTCAAGAACACTTGGCTCTAGGATCTTCAAACTTTACATGGAGGTTGGTTATCTACAGTAGATGACTGTATTGATTTTGAGGTCAGTAGGTCAAAGGTCAATGTTACTGTAACCTTCACCATTTCTGACTATTGGGTTGCCAGGGGGGCATCAATGTTTAACAAACATCTCTTGTATTCAGATCTCTTTCTTATTGTGATGTAATTTGCTGTGTAACACCTATTGTTAAATGGTTCTAGATTGAATCAACTCATGCTGTTGTTTCACTTTCATAGATACACATCACATTTAATTAACATCTAATGAATGTGTTATGTTTTACCTGTGTACTGGTAGTATAAACATATTTGCTTAATTTGGAAAAAGAATGACAGCTTTTGGATATAAGACTTAGACATTCTTGATTCTGTGCATAATTTCTGTTATTTTTGTATGCCCCCGTATCGATAGATCGGGAGGCATATAGTGATTCACCTGTCTGTCCGTCCGTCCGTTTAATCCAAATTGACCGTTTCTTCTAGCATTATTATGGCTTGCTACAAAGCTTCTATACTTGCATGGATGTTGTATATGAACACTCTCCACTATCCTGTATCACCTAGCCTCATTTTGACCTTCACCTTGACCTAATTTTGGACTTAGACTTATTGAAAGGCCAAGTTTTTGGTTAACCCAAATTGATCGTTTCTTCTAGCATTAATATGGATTGCTACAAAGCTTTTATACTTGCATGGATGTTGTATTTGAACATTCTCAACACACCTATATCACCTAACCTCATTTTGACCTTTACATTGACCTACTTTTGGACTTAGACTTATTAAGCGTCCAATTATTGTTAACCCAAATTTTGTCTTACATCAAGGCGTTGCCTTCAAACTTGACATACTTGTTCACCATCATAAGCCCCATACATTATCAAAGCCATGTAACACTATCCAACATTTTAACAGAATTATGGCTTCTGATTGACTTAGCTCTTTTTATGGACAAGGCTTCCATGGGGGCATAAGCGTTTATTGAACGTAGTCTTGTTTCTGATTGTATTCACCACTGTCAGGGGTCCTACTGTTCCAGAATAATCTGAAAATCTGAATTTGATGCAATATTATAATCAACTGAGTTATGGTCATTTGAAATTTCACATGCTGAAATTTAACAATAGAACAAAGTTTGAAACTAAATTTTTGGTGTAGGGATGTGTGCTTTTGGCATTCGAAACAGACTTCTATCATATTTTCAGGATTGGGCATTATGCCTCAGTAGAACCCTTGCACTGTCTTGAAAATCACATCTTTGTAGGAGTTAGATTGATCTATTGTTAAAGCTCTCATCTTTTGAATTCAAATTATATTACTAATTACATGTATTAGTTTATAATGTATACATGCTAAGTCTTTATTTCAAACACTGATTTAGTTAAATCTTGTTTTGAATATACCGTATGCTCCCCGATTGCACCCACTCCAATTAACTCTCACAGTTTTAAGGGGAAAAAATAAATTCCTGATTTAGTATAAAAATCCTCCCATTGATCCACAATAACACACACACACTATGTTACTTGAAACTGATCATTTTCTAAATTAGAAAAAAATAAGAAAAAGACCTTTCAGTAAGAAATCTAAGGGTCGAAATGTGAGGTAATTGAAGGATAAATTTATGTAAGTCCTTTACTTAAAATTGTGCTATTTCTCTTGCTATAAATGCTCCATGCACCAAGGCACATTACAGGGTGTTAATTAGGGAGTGTATGGTATATATAAAAAACACCAAGGCACATCACAGGGTGTTAATTAGGGAGTGTATGGTATATATAAAACACCAAGTCACATTACATGGTGTTAATTAGGGAGTGTATGGTATATATAAAACACCAAGGCACATTACAGGGTGTTAATTAGGGAGTGTATGGTATATATAAAACACCAAGGCACATTACAGGGTGTTAATTAGGGACTGTATGGTATATATAGAGCACCAAGGCACATTACAGGGTGTTAATTAGGGAGTGTATGGTATATATAGAGCACATTACAGGGTGTTAATTATGGAGTGTATGGTATATATAGAGCACATTACAGGGTGTTAAGTAGGGGCAGTATGGTATATATAAAACACCAAGGCACATTACAGGGTGTTAATTAGGGACTGTATGGTATATATAGAGCACCAAGGCACATTACAGGGTGTGTTTATTAGGGAGTGTATGGTATATATAGAGCACCAATGCACATTACAGTGTGTTAAGTAGGGGCAGTATGGTATATATAGAGCACCAAGGCACATTACAGGGTGTTAAGTAGGGGCAGTATGGTATATATAGAGCACCAAGGCACATTACAGTGTGTTAAGTAGGGGCAGTATGGTATATATAGAGCTCCAAGGCACATTACAGGGTGTTAAGTAGGGGCAGTATGGTATATATAGAGCACCAAGGCACATTACAGGGTGTTAAGTAGGGGCAGTATGGTATATATAGAGCACCAAGGCACATTACAGGGTGTTAAGTAGGGGCAGTATGGTATATATAGAGCACCAAGGCACATTACAGGATGTTAATTAGGGAGTGTATGGTATATATAGAGCATCAAGGCACATTACAGGGTGTTAGTTAGGGACTGTATGGTATGTATAGTGAGTAACTGGTCTGGAGGGGTATAAGTATTTCTTCCACATCTTCACAAATCTCTGTTGTCCATCTGTAACCAAACCATACATGTGTGACCCTGTATTCTGATTGGTTCCTGTGATACCTATAGTGTTGTGAATATTGGAATGTCTATAGGAGTTTAATGTGAAGTTAATGAGTTGATAAGAATTGATAACTTTGTAATTTTGACTTTATACATTTACACCAAATGTACCTAGTTTGGTTTTTTCCGTCTGTGTTAGATGTAACCACTGTAATTTATCCTTTGTTGAAGATGTTTTATACCTGTAGATATATATCAGTTTTGGTATTCATGGCTCAATCTCTTGAAAAACCTCAATCTCAGCTAGACCACAGCTGAAT
Organism: Spisula solida; assembly: GCA_947247005.1. NCBI lineage: Eukaryota > Metazoa > Mollusca > Bivalvia > Venerida > Mactridae > Spisula > Spisula solida. The sequence goes on from OX365948.1 coordinate 23,853,845, forward strand.
CTCTGCTCAAATATTGTCCCTTTAGATTGTTTCGCTATCACAAAATTTAAACTTTGTCCGGAGTGAATTACAGCAAAATTTTAAGATTCCACCAAACTTAGACATTGATTACAACAAAATCTGAGCTTTGATTTCTTTTTGAGATGCCCTGGAGATTAAATAAAAATGTTGTTTTCACATTTAGGGTGATTGTTAGTATGGTTGATTCTGTTTGGTTCCAGTTTTACAGTTGTGTCAGTTTTGGATAACTTAATTTGATATTTCATTCAATGACATGATTTCATACTTAGTTTTTCAGTGTAGGTGCCGGACATTTTGCATGTGTAATTAATGTTTGTTTTACCATGATCTTGTATGTTAATACATAAATAACTGATTTTGTATTCTCACATTTAGTGTAAGTTTTCAAGAACATGCTTAAGTTTAATTTTTCATATTTTTGTATGGTATACTCCTGCTTATAAGGTGATCTGAATTGTATAATATAGTACAGAGAATTTACTCATACATGCTTTTCTGATTCATAATTTGTAATATACTTCTTTTACTACGATGCGCTGTCATGGATGAATTTCTGATATTTTGCATGTGTTGCAGATTAATATACAAGTTAAGAGAAATAATAAAATAATATCACTATAAATGGTATGTTAACTAGTTCCATTTGCATTGCAGGTCCTCTAGAGTTTGTTGAACCGGATTTGTCGACGTTGCCGGCGCCCCGCCCTATGTCTCCAGATACTGGAACCAATGAAAAACGAGACAGTATCAGCGAAAGAAGTAAAGCAGGTGAATTATCTATTCTTGTATAGAACTATGTATTAAATCGTTCCAGTATGTCTGTCGATAACTTTGAAATCATTGAAAACTTTGGTTCAGTCTCACATGCAGCCTTGTCATTGGTCAGTTTTAAGACTAAGCTTAGAATCAACCAATCAGAAGTGTGAGACCTTAGAGTCTGGTTTACAAACTTAGATTTATGACAAATCAAAATTATTGTCCTTGTATTGATGCTAATTTTGTCTATTATTATGAAAAAACCAACCTGGGTATTTTAAGAAAGGATTTTAAATTTTGTTTCTGAACTAAACATAAACTTCTGTTGAGAATTACGTAATACTTGATGTCATTTCTCGAAAGGTGTGCAAAACCTTCAATTAGTAATGTTTAAGATTTAAGAACTAGATATATTATTGTAGTGTGTATTTACATGTGTATCGTCTCCTTTGTATAATGATCCAATTTTGTAATGATATCAGAAAGGGAACAATGTTTGTAGAGGTTTGGTGGTAGTATTTTTTTTGGTTTAGAAATTAATATCAGGTAAAGCAGGCAATCTAATATGGAACAGGATTTCAGTGGGCGTGGCTAAGATGAGAACAACCAAACCAATAAACTGGGTACTTTGATGCAGAAAATGTTATTAACAATAATAAACAGATACAATGGCCCTAAGGCTAACGTCCGCACCGAGACCAAAGATTCTAACAAATTATGGTACAATGATTTCAGAGTTGTTAACTATTCTATGATGTATGTAGGCCCACTCACGTCCTAACTATCGTTAGTTTGCATTTGTTGGATCATAACGTAATTATATGGGTTTAATTCATAGTAGCTGCTTCCTACATGTTTTATATCCTCTAAGTTATGTCAAATATAGTACTATTTCTCTGTGATAACCAATGTTATTATGGTAATGTTCCGGGATATCTGTTCATAGCTGCCATATGATAGGGGATTGTCTTTATATACTATTAGGAAGAACGATAGATGGGGATTGTCTTTATAAAGGAGGAACGATATCCTGTTCATAGCTGCCATGTGATAGGGGATTGCCCATATAAAGGAGGAACGATATCCCTTTCATAGCTGCCATGTGATAGGGGATTGCCTTTATATAGGAAGAATGATAGATGATGATTGTCTTTATAAAGGAGAAACGATATCCAGTTCATAGCTGCCATGTAATGGGAATTGCCTTTATTAAGGAAGAACCACATCTGGTTGTTCAGAGAAATAAGTACCTGCCTTGACTTAATCTGAGGTTATGCTTTCAATGGACAGAATAATAATGAAATGTTGGTAGGTTTGGTTTAACACTGTAACTGACATACTGGTGTTATACACATGGTTTAACACTGAAACTGACACACTGGTGTTATACACATGGTTTAACACTGAAACTGACATACTGGTGTTATACACATGGTTTAACACTGTAACTGACATACTGGTGTTATACACATGGTTTAACACTGTAACTGACATACTGGTGTTATACACATGGTTTAACACTGTAACTGACATACTGGTGTTATATACATGGCTTGACACTGTAACTGACATACTGGTGTTATACACATGGTTTGACCATCATACAAGTAAGAGTTGTATTGACCCAATTTTGACCCGATGTCTTCAACCGTTGACATCCATCATCTGTTATCATGTGTAATACTACTTATGTTCAGTTATGTGTTAACATAGAACCAGATGCTACATTTCATCTAACAGGTCCTATAGCAATTTAGATTGTTTGTGCAATGCTTCATAAATTGTTCAAATTGGTATTAATATTTGAAATCCAAATTCAGGTTGAGGTACTAACAGTTTAATTCATCAGCCTGCTGTTTTATTAATGGGTGTTGGGAAAATGTGATTTCTTGAGTTAGTTGGTGTGTTTTGGTGTGTTGTCATGGAAACCTGATTAGTTCAATGTCTTATGACATTAAGACCAGCATCAATGGTACATGTACTAATAGATTGGATCGGGGTGAAAAAATATATATTTCATAGAGCCTAATCCATACTAAATAATTTGCTCAACGGAGGGCCACTCTGGAGAGGTTGTTACTGGAGGGAGGGTCAGTCTGAAGGGGTGTTGTGCAAGGGATAGCCACTATAAAGAGGTTGTTGCTCAAGGGAAGGCAACTATAGCCATAACATCAAACACAATTTTACTTATAAAATTGCTTTATAATATCAATCACTATTCTACTTATATGTTATTGTATTTCTTATGCATACAAGTGTCAGGCTATAAAAGAAGACCCCGTAGTAACTATTATATTTTTACACATGTTGAAAAACAACTATTGCAGTGTATATTTTTATTTGTATCTGAAATGCACTTGTATGCATGCAAGGATTATTTCATAAACTCTGGCTCCTATGTTTTACAGATTCAGCAATTTTCACGGGTATGATTTGAATTTTCACTCCTCTTTCCTATCTTTACCTTCATATTAAGCAATTCAGCATAATTTAAGTATAATGCTCTTAATGAAGCAGCAATGCAGAACAATGGTTACTGTTAAATTTTGAAGAACATAATTTATTGATTTTCTGTAATCGGTTAATTAATGAAAAAGGTAGTTTTCCTGATTTATGATGATTTATAACTGATAGAAAAATAGTTTTCATGTGCTTTTTGTTTGAAGCGAATTAATTCTATGAACTAGGTCTGGATCCTTATTATTCAATGATAAACAGACTTAACTCAGTCTGGTATTTGGATTACTCATGATATTAAAATAGTACAATCTTGTATAACAATGTACATTGTTATAGAAACACTACATTTGAGAATTAATGAGAACAAACCTCCAGTGAATATGCCTAATATTTAATGTTCTATAAGTCCTCTACAGTGCTAGTATGTTACAAATTTATCAGTTGATATCCAGTTTATTTGTGCAGACTTGCTTGAAATAGTGATTGGTTGGCATATAAAGTTGATTTAATACAATAGTATATTTCTTCATAACTATCAGATGCGTTGCGTAAGTTTGAACCTTTATAATAAGAAACCAATATACGTTTATGTGTATCCATTGGTGGCTTTCAGTACATGTGGGTACCCTGATCATCTTATCATACTCGGCATTACATCGCTGATACACGGATCTATCCTCAACTGTCCCGTACAAACTTCACTCTGTTGACAGGCACTGATAATAACCTAGTACCATTTGTTCAAAGCACAGCACCATTCAGTTCATTTGTATTCATACTGTATATCCAGAGTTTCAACAGGGGCTGAAGTTCAGGGCTCATTTTGATAATGTTATATAAAGTTATAGCCCTTGTTTTAAAACTTGATCTCATGGATTATCCAAATGAATGTATTTTCTGGGAAAAATTATGAGAAAGTAGTTGATCTATAAAGAAGACCATCAGGTGGCCATCAACTACATGCACCTTTGTCAAATTTTGGTGACTACTATTCATAATTGAGTCTGAAATGATTAGATTCATTTATCTAAATTGTTGCATAGCTTTACTAGAATGCAGATTGTGGTTTGACTGGCTTTTTCCAAACACCATGCTTTTATGCATATACAGTTTAGTTTAAAAAGTATACAATCATGTCAAAATAATTTAGAACAGGAATGCAATGAATTAAACTCAATTGCAATTAACTTGGGACTGATTGAAAATTACAATTTGTATGTATTGTCACATCTTGAAAACAAACTGGGATATGTTCCATGTAACAGTTGTTAGTATGCAGGCGGCTATGGGTTGTAGATTATGACTGTAGTAGATGTCTGTGCTCTCCCTGGAACTGATGGGATGTAGAGGGTATATGTGTGGAATCTAGAGGGTATATGTGTGGAATCTAGAGGGTATATGTGTGGAATCTAGAGGGTATATGTGTGGAATCTAGAGGGTATATGTGTGCGATTTAGCCGGTAATGTGTACTGCTCACATCTCATAATGCCTGCTACTTACAAGGGTACATTGCTTTCTTTCTGATAGTACATTCATGTTCAGTCTTTGTGTATGTGTTAATACAACATATAGTATATATGTGAGTTTAAACTCCTTACTGGTACAGTTACTGCCAGCTGTACATGTTTAGATGTCAATAAAGTACTACCAAAAAAGTAAGATTGTAATTACGTGTAAGCAAAAGTATTTAAAAGTTTGGAGAAAATCATAAAATTATAGTAAGAAAACCAGAATGAAAAACCAAATGTTTTGGGATGAAATGATACAAGTTTATCAAATACTCTTACAAGTTTATCAAATACTCTTCAGAATAATATGGATTCTATGTTATATTACTATGTTATAATGTTGTTTATTTTAAAAACACTATAAAAGTTTATGAATTTGATACATGATTACAACAAATATGTTATTATTTGCACACACTCTCCGATCCTGCATACAGCATGTATTTATGAATGTAATCAAAAACCAAATTTCCCTTTCTACTATAAGCCCCCCATTAGCTGTATATGTATTATCAATTACATCTTTTTACCTCCTTTTGAAGCTTTCAGATGTTAAATGATGATTAAATATGTGATAACACAGTTGTCCCCCTTTTAGAGATTTCATGTAACAATTTTGGGCATGGTGGTTTATGTATTTCTAGACTCCAGTGGTAGTGCGAGCCCGGTACCATCTGACCAGCCAGGTCCTCTCAGTCGAAGTGTGAAGCTACGGGTCTCTCGAACATGTAATAATCCTCACACCGTCACATCTGACAGAATTGCAAATGATTATTTGTACTCAACTCAATCAACATGCTCTGTGCCGATAACTATTCTCATTTCCCTGCTCGACAAATCTCAACTATTTGATACTACTTGGCTGATTCATTGACTGTCATGACAGATAATTGATTATAATGACTATTAAATTATTTATATTTGAAAGTTGCATCTATTTTATTGATCAGCACACTATAAGGTACAGTTCATTGCTCATGCTATTTTGCTGACCTGAGTTCAATCTGAACCAATAAACTTGGATGGGACATCTCGAATTACATTCTATTTGAATGGAACTCATGTTAAGGGTTTAGGTCAAAACAAATAACTTTGTATGGTTAGTGCACAGTTAATGCTGGTTGAGTGGAGTAGATATTTGAGAACATTTCAACCTTTTTTTACTGTAGATAGTTAACAGTTTCTTCTCTGTTCAAAGATACCAAACTCTGAGACCTATTCTTACACCTTAACATGCCACTCTTGCTAATATTATTATAATTAATAGCAAACACTGTAGTGTAGATAAAATACACTGCATTAGAAAAACAATGGAATTGATCTGAGTTTTATGAGGTTGGAGTAATTTTGTTGTAGGTTGGTTGGCTTGGTCAAGTGCTAGCACAGACTGTCACCCATGTTTGGCTGATAACATTCTCAGACTTTGGCTATGGTCATATCCTCGATGTGGTGTGTAATAACTGGCTAATGAATGGGCCTATAAGTGGTTAGAAACAGCTTTAAAGAAATTTCTTAAAAAAGTAATACAAAATCCAAAACTATATTTTTTCTTGAACAAAATTATTTTACAAATGATCAGAAATAAGCAGTCAAATACAATGTACATGTAATGTTCTCATATATCGTTCATCTTTTATATTCTGTATTGTGTGCTTGACTAGCCCCTATTTTGGGTGAATGGCTGATATGTATGAATATAAATGTATTCTTTGTTTTAATACAGAAAGCATGCCAAATGTCACTGGTATACCATTGTTAATTGCTTTAACGAGTCATTATCCTCGTACTAATTATTGTCATGCTTCACACAATTCAGTTGCATCATTCAATTTTCTGTTTTTTGTAACAATATGTATTTGGTAGCCTTTTGCCTACAGTATTTTAGGCTTAAATAGTTCTAAATCGCTTTTCTTTTTCATCTTAATTAAATGTTATTTTTGTTTGCATTTTAACTGTCACAAGACAAAGTGTTTATGTTAGCTTAGCTTTAAGTTTTTGAAAAAGTGAGAAGTATTTTATCAAATAGAGGGGTATTGAAGGGTCTGGAATATAAAAAAATATTAAATATATCATTACTCTCTTTATTTGCTTTTAAGATTTTATCCCATGAAAGAGAATAATAATTTGCTTATTGTTTCAATGACTGTCAATTCACTGGGATCTCTCTGGATTCACTGGGATTTTGTGACTCTCAATTCACTGGGATCTCTCTGGATTCACTGGGATTTTGTGACTCAATTCACTGGGATCTCTCTGGATTCACTAGGATTTTGTGACTCTCAATTCACTGGAATTTTGTGACTCCCAATTCACTGGCATTTTGTGACTCCTGATGCACTGGGCTACTCTGTACCACTCTCATTACAATTCCTGTGGTGTATATATAACTCTGTCAGCATGTTTCTTACCACAAAGGTGTGACTGTGTGATATTCAGCAAAACATATTAAAATTTTAGTTCATTTCATTATTTTGTGTTTTCATAGTTTATAAGTTATGAGGAGAGGAGATTTTCCTGCCTATGTCAGCTTCTATACACCACACAAACTGCTGGATAGGTGACTCAAATTGTGCTTTCATTGCATATACAGTATATACTTTATTTATAAAATCACCATTTGATTCCTTGGAAACTGGCCCCTTTCTCCTGAACAAATCCCAGCAAATAGTATTAATAACACAGCCTACATGTTTGATACCTAACAAAATCGCACATGCATGATACAGAATCAGCGTGCTGTATTCTACTGGCATCTGGCCTATATTTTTGACAATACAATGATAGGTATCAACATCAACGTTAAATAAAGATAAAAACTGTTACAGTTACAATTTTCCAATTATTCAGATGGCCTTGAAATGAGGCTAGATATATTAATATGTAATAGTAAGATACTTTGAAGTGTTTCCTTCGCTTAAATACTAGTTAATTAATATAATATTATACTGTCATACACATCAACATTTGTGGTGTGTTTATGCTATTAAATATGACAGCAAATATCAATTATCAAACCTTAAAGTGGGTCAGTATACATATTTAATGATAAATGTCATTCATGAATGCAATGCATATGCTCCAATTTTATACTGTAGTGAAATTGAATCTCTATCCAGTTTTGTTTTCATATAGCCTTGACTTTAGTTTATAAAAAATTAAGAAATCAGTCACCTGTCCGTCTGTCTGTGTGGTACTGGTGTGTGTTTATTTTGTTGATGTTTGTGTATTAACATTATTAACTGAGGCTTATATCTGTCACATGCTCTCTTTAGTTACATTTATTTCAGCATTTCTGTGTATATCTGAAGCTATTTGTATTGATTAGTTGATGAGCTAGTATTTATGTTCATACGCAATTATTTGTCTGATTTTCTACATGTGCTAGATTTTCGTTTCCATAGTTACGCTCATATAGCATTGTTTTTGTTTGAATACAACTATTTATGTAGAAATCCATGTTATGATACATGCAATTAGCAAGTTCCGTAATTGAAATTTTCTGCTCCTACCAGATGATTTGAATTAAATACTATAATTGATAAACTGATATCTGAATTTAATAATTTTTCATCTAATTAAAAGAACTGAATGTTAATGTAAATTTCTATTTTTGTTTAATGATAAAAATTATGTTTTTTATGACAATTATCATACATATATTCTCTAACCTACCGACGTTTGTATGATGGTAGTCTGACAAAGTGTCTTATTTCTTTATGAAGGGTTTCTGAAGTCCAAAAATAAGAGGAAAGAAAAGAAAAAGAAGAAGAAAGACAAGGAAGACAAGGATTCGGAATCTATGTAAGGATATATATTACCCGTTACTCCATAGATACATCAAGTCATACCCATCATCATTTATTTACCAATAATAACTATGTAAGGGAGACAATCCAATTGTGGAAATAGATTTATTTAGACACCTTGTCAAGGGAGATCATTCTTGATAGTTGTCCAAAAAAGCTGCAAATGCATGAGTGAACTTCAGGTTTTGAGAGTTATAGTACCAAATAGCCTGTTTTCTTTATTTTCCCTATAAAAATTGTCAATTTTTGAGGATTTCCAGTTTTTCAGAATTTCAAACTTTCGCCCATGCAAATGACATATCTACAGATTCTAGTGTATTTCTTATCCGAATAGTGTTGGAGTATATAAAGTAAATGGTTTATATAGCTGACCATCATAATGATAGCAGCAACATGCTGCAACACACACTTTAAAGAAATAGTTATTGAAAACTTGCTTCAAATTTCTGTGGAAAAGATGTGAGAACTTAAAATACTTAAGGTTAAGTCGGTAAGGGTCATGCATAGGGTGAAATGCCCAATATTAATTATGATTTCTATCTGATGTGTGGTTGGAGGGCAGGTCAGTGTGCAGCCATTTGTTTTTGGTTTCCATTAAATTATGCTTTTGCTTATGACTCTAGTTTTGATAGGCTTGCCTAGTTTATATGTATAAGTGATATGACTTGTTGCTTTACAGAGATACACAGGAAAGTGGGGAAGCCCAGATTGCTCCAGAAGTTGATGCTGAAGGATTTAGTATACGACCCACATCAGAGGCTGAGAGTATCCTTTAATACTTGAGATGGTCAACTGTAGCTTTCAACTACTATACATTGTCTTATTTGTTTGATAATGAAATGACTGAAGTGATAACTCCTCATTTTAATGACCCTCACCTTTGACGAAATGGCGATAAATTACTTTGTATCTTGTGAGCCAGTCTGTTGTTGGTAGATCAAAATGTTTTTCTGATCAATAAGGAAGAACAATTTGGCCTAGTATCCTACTTGGTACGCCAGTTGGTCATGTCCAGGCCCCGATCTCCCGAAACATCTCAATCTGAGCCCAATCTCCAATTTTTTCACCTATCGTTTGAGATAGTTTCCATGCAAAATTATACTCTTAATTGGTATAGCAAAACAGAAACATTATTTTTAATTTATTAAAGTAAAATTTCGATAAGTCAAGCGTTATATTTTTCTCAAATTTCAGACTCTGATTTGAGCTAAATCTCAAATTGAGTTGAGATTTCTACTTGAGATGCTTCGGGTGATTGGGGCCTGTACATGACCCCTTGAGTTTGTCATTTGTTAAGGTCGAATATTGATCGCCATTTTGGGCAAACATATTTTACAAATGGTTGACAGACATGTATGGTCTGCAGCACCTGGTCAAATTATAGAAATATTAAGTAATAAAAAATAAATATACACACAAAATTCAACAAATAATTGTATAAGAATGGCATAAGCATGCGGCCATAATGGTCAGAATTCACACTGTATAAATTATCCTTCTTTGTTGATTGCTCATATTTAAGTTTATATTAAGTAGCAAGTTGTAATGATTCTGTGTTGTTGTTCCCTCTATGTTTCTTTAACTCCAGTACAGATAATGGTGACAATAAAAGTTGGTATTCGTCAGATTCTGAATCTGACTCAGGTGAGGAATTTTTCAATGCAATTCTTATACTGGCATTTACTATGTTAGTACTTCATTCAATAAGTCCTGTCTAGCTAGTGCAATTGTTGTCTAACCTCCAAGGGTTCCACTAGCTTCTCAATTTTAAGGGTCATTTTGATACAATAGACTAAATTTTACCATTTTATAGACAAATTACCCATGATTTTAAGAGAAAATAACCCTTCGATCAAAAATCTTGAGGGTCCAAATGTGGCTCTGTTGAAATTTCAAGGGTCAAAACCCTTATTCTAGAGTTAAATGGAACCCCTGTCCAGCTATGTTAAAAAACAGTTGGAATGAATAGATTTTAAATATTTTAATGTTGCTGATAAGTCCCACTGCACCACAAATTAACGCTATTTATGATATTTTCGTTGTAGACGGTGATATAGGGAAGAAGATTAAAGTACAAATAAAGCCATTGAGTCCTACTGGTAAAAACACAACATCAGCTAATGTAGATGATATACGAACATCTATGGGCATGCTACGTCTTTCTCCCACTGTTGGGGTAAGTTGACACACAATCTCTCAGTGACTTATCCACTAGTATAGCTTTTCTGAACAATATATACTGGAGTTTGGACGTTGTCTCCAGGTTACATGGTATGTATGACTGGGGACATCAGGAGAATCATTTTGTTATTGTTTGCTGTGTTTTACCATTGTATAGTCGAAATATGTATACAGTACTTTAAGGGGAAAAAATACTCCTATCAGAAAATTTAGGATGAACATTTTCTTTGGAAATTTCAGGGGTCAAAAGGAAAATCCAAAGGGTCAAATGTGTTTCAGTAGGTTAATTTGCTTTGCTATTGAAACTGAAAAAAGGTAGAAAAAAATATCACTAAATGAGGTATAATTATTCTTATGAAACTTGTATTTACTGTATGAAACATGTGACTGACTTCAAACTGTAACCAAGCCACACTGATATTTGATATTATTTCCTGGTTTATGTAAGATTTGGTACAGGAAGGTAGGTATCTACTTTATTGATGTCATCTTACACATCAGTGGCTGCTGAAAGCATAGTATAGACTCCCTAAGTAAGCAAATTCACTCCTTACAGAGGTGAATGGACTCGTCCGATACTCACATTATGTGACTTCTATAACAACAAATGGGGGTGTCGGATAGATATGTAAAATGTTCAATGCAATACTTAAAGTAACTATTTGTCGTTTTGGGGCAAAAGGTTGTATCTCATTAATATATACTACATGTATATAGCGAGATACAAGTTTGTTACACTGAAGGGACACATATTAATGTTTGGATGAAACAAACAGTTACTTTGTTGTTGCTCTGAATCTTCTATAGACTGCTTCACACTGCTTTCTAAGTATGCTTTAATTTGTAAAGTAAATGGCATTAATGAAAAATTGAATTTTGTGCTTCTTGAATGACGTTTTATGCAAATATCATTTTGTATGGAAACTGGATGAAAATGAATGAATGCAACAAGTGTATGTGTTAATTTACTCTCAATGCTCTGATTAAATTCTTTCTTTTCTTCTTGCTATAATTTTCTGTCTTTATTCTGTTGTTCTCGTCTCCCACGCATTGAAACTCTGTTAAATATGAATTAGGTCGGGTTCTGTAGGTTGTTTAAACGAGCGTTGCATCTTGCTATCTGAACAGCTGCACAATAGCTGTCATTCAGATACAAATCTTGTTGTAATGTCCTATAGAGCTGTTGTTAACACAGCCCAAAGTGTAACACAGTTTGAACTTGATCTCCTGGGCCTCTATCTAATCTCTGTAATTGGTTGGGAAGTTAACTTGCGTATATCAACATGTAATAAAACAATTATTTTATTTGTTTGACTTTTGAATGATTTTGATAATTTGTGTGAACTTTGACCTTGCCATATTTCATTATATCCAAAATCCTTGAAATTACGTCCCCACGAAATGGTCTTATTCACCAAAACCACGAAATTTTGTCCCAATTCCATTGAAATTAATTGATTTTTCCGTATATTTAAAATGTAATTGATTGAAAGAAACCTTTACTAGTTTCTCTGATGTGTAAAACTAAACTGCATAATATTTGTATACTATGATGCTGTTTTCAACTTCCAATTTATAATATTGTTGCACATCTTTACTTCTGGATTCTGCAATATTTATGCACCAAGGTACTGATTTATCAAAGCACTTACGACAATCTTAAAATTACGCTCAAATTAAATTTCTTTATAATTCTTTAAGAACTGCAAATTGAAAACAGATATGGTTTGTAGTAGTTAATTGAATATTATTAAGATATAAAGATTATGTCCCTTGATCATAACATTGATATTGCTTGATAATATTTAACCATGTCTTTTATTCCATAGCTGCTTTACACCGTGTTGTTATATTTACATATTGTTTGTCGGCAAATAGCTCTGCGAGCTAATTTTATATTGTTTGCCATAACCGACTTTAAATAAAACTTCTTGTATCTTGTAATTGAATAAAACATTATTAATATTGAAGATTCATTTACCTCACTTTGTAGTTGTACAAAGATAAATGTCAACAAAAACACGTGTTGAAATTAATTATATTATTATAATATAAATGAAAACAACGACGTGACGTCATGCACAATAGACGTTACGTTAATTGTACTTTGTAGTTGTAAAATAATTAGAAAGAATTTGAATTTGAACATAAGTTTACGGTTTCCGTAAGTGCTTTGATAAAACAGTACCCAAATGATTTGAACCATGTTTTGCATGTAGATTATTGTTGTTCTTATTCACCAAACAATTCTTTCCTTCTGACTGAAGACTTTGAAATGTACTGTGGTGCTATGTAATCCAATGGATTATAGCTATAATTTTATCTTTGATAATGTACTAAAAAATTACAATTCGGTTCATTTCAACTTAAAATTAATCAGATTTGTAGGACTAATACATCAATTAGATTGGTAATAGTTAAAAGTTAAATGGTACATGATATCACATATATCACATCACATGTATAAGTATCTATAAGAATGACTTCTATATATCTTTTATTGATGTATAACTATGTTATTTCAGAGAAAAGGTCGCTCAACTCCTGTGGATAAGAAAATGATGATGAAACGTTCACAGTCAGAGTCTGACACTCTAGAGTAAGTCTGAAGTGGTTGTTTCCATTAAACCCTTTACTCCATACATTCCTGCTCTATTTATGTACATTATACTGATATTGTGCACACTAACTCCATACTAGATTGTTAGAAAATACAGAGGAAATAATAGGTGATTGACACATCTAGCATATTCAATGGAAAATTGATGGATTAATAAAATGAACCTGCATGGTATATGGTAGTTGCATCAAAATGTATGAGAATGAAATAGGGTTCAAGCGTCAAAATGGAGTATAGGGTTATTGACTACTAGCTTATAATACCCTTACATTGACTATGAACTTTGTTTACACACATTGTTGCCAGACATTTCGTGAAATTCATGTTGTTAGTGTTTAATCAGTCATGTAATTAATTCCCTCTTCTGGCAAAATATTTAAATTAATTATGGCATACTATTGATTGTTTAGCATTGAAATTGCAAATTAAATCATATCTTTAGGCAGTTGTTTGTTAAAAAATCTGCTTGCATGTGATTATCATGAATTATTTATGTAGAAGACATTATTGCCAGTGTTCATCCGAGAAATCCATTCATAACAGTCTGTAGTTGTAATGGTTGCAATTTCTTCAGTGCTAAGTGCTGTCATTGTTAGGGTCATGGGTTCAAATTCCACCCACTGTTGAAGTTTCACATATGACTTGAAAATATTTAATTGATAGCTACTGCCCCAGGCATTTATGTAAACCAAGTGACATGTCTGTCTTCTAGGTAGTTCAAAACTTATCAGGGGATTGTATTATATTAGTTATGTCTGTATTTTCAGTGTGGTTACAAGTCAATCCAACGTAGATTTGTTAAATATTGATATATTTGCATCAAGTGCTTCGACACCGACAGGGGGAGGTTACCAGTTACCTTCTCCATTGTCTCCTATGTCAGATGTCAGTGTGTTCAATAGTGATTTAAGTGCTATAACCTCTTCACCTCAATCTGTGTCAAGTAAGTAGTCTACACTCAGTTATCTTATATGTTGTATGTTATATATTGATCAGGGGGAGTTAAATCACTTGTATTTTGTTTGCATATACAAACAAAGGGAGCTAACTTGAATAGTTTAATTATGTGAATATAACTTGAAATGTTGGTTTATAAATACTGAGGAAAGCTTTTTAGTGATGACAGACCACCTTTAAACTCTCAACAACATATGTTCAATGTTTCTGAATTGTATAAAATTGTTTAGAACAATAGGGAAGTTCAATTCTAGTGGTTCATTTGGTCTATGAGGAATATAAATGAATGTTGTGTCTCCATTTGTGTTACTTAATTTGTCTACATTTTCATGAAATTTCTACATTTCTTAGTGACTTTACCTCAATGTTTATAGCTAAACTTGTAGAGTTTGTGACTACTGTAAAATCATTAATATTCGTGGGGATTTAACTTTTTGGTGGATAACCTCAACACCAAATTAAATATCCAATGAATAATTGAACCAATAAATATGTCAAGTTTTTAGTGGCTGCCATACTTGCTGTCACGTTCAGTCAGGTATAAGACATTTGGAAGATTTTGGGAAGTTTACTTGCATATATCAACAAGTAATAAAATAAGTTTTATATCTGTTTGCTTTTTGAATGATTTCTGATACTTTGTGTGAATTTTTACCTTGCCATTTTTCATAAAATCCAAAATCCTTGAAATTACCTCCCCACGAAACAGTCTATTTCATCAAAACATCGAAATTTTGTCCCATTGAAATTAAATAATTTATTAAATAAGTACATTGTATATTTCAGACACTAGTGATTTAGTAAATCAATCCAAGTTATCAGGTACAGATCAGGTTTCTTCTAGTCCGACTGTTGTAGAAAACGGTGTGGCCCCTCCCTTACCACAAAGACCTCCGTCTAGAAATAAAGGCATTCTACCTCAGGTTTGTACTCATGTTTACTCCGACACTGTCTCACCTATATAAGGATATAATATAGATGCAGTACGACTAACGACCAACAACATTTTGTTGCTTTGGCGGAACAGTATTGTATCTACCATTATAGCCAAATGGTAGATCTGACCCTGTTATACAGTCCAATGGTAGATCTGACCCTGTTATTATATAGTCAAATGGTAGATCTGACCCTGTTATATAGTCAAATGGTAGATCTGACCCTGTTATATAGTCAAATGGTAGATCCGACCCTGTTATATAGTCCAGTGGTAGATCCAACCCTGTTATATAGTCAAATGGTAGATCCTACCCTGTAATATAGTCAAATGGGGTAGATCCGACCCTGTAATATAGTCAAATGGTAGATCCAACCCTGTTATATAGTCAAATGGTAGGTCCAACCCTGTTATATAGTCCAGTGGTAGGTCCGACCCTGTTATATAGTCCAGTGGTAGATCCGACCCTGTTACATAGTCCAATGGTAGATCCGACCCTGTTATATAGTCAAATGGTAGATCCGACCCTGTTATATAGTCCAGTGGTAGATCTGACCCTGTTATATAGTCAAATGGTAGATCTGACCCTGTTATATAGTCAAATGGTAGATCCAACCCTGTTATATAGTCCAATGGTAGATCTGACCCTGTTATATAGTCAAATGGTAGATCCGACCCTGTTATATAGTCCAATGGTAGATCTGACCCTGTTATATAGTCAAATGGTAGATCCAACCCTGTTATATAGTCAAATGGTAGATCCAACCCTGTTATATAGTCAAATGGTAGATCTGACCCTGTTATATAGTCAAATGGTAGATCCAACCCTGTTATATAGTCCAGTGGTAGATCTGACCCTGTTATATAGTCAAATGGTAGATCCAACCCTGTTATATAGTCCAATGGTAGATCCAACCCTGTTATATAGTCAAATGGTAGATCCAACCCTGTTATATAGTCCAATGGTAGATCTGACCCTGTTATATAGTCAAATGGTAGATCCGACCCTGTTATATAGTCAAATGGTAGATCCGACCCTGTTATATAGTCCAATGGTAGATCTGACCCTGTTATAATGTCAAATGGTAGATCCAACCCTGTTATATAGTCAAATGGTAGATCCAACCCTGTTATATAGTCAAATGGTAGGTCCGACCCTGTTATATAGTCCAGTGGTAGGTCCGACCCTGTTATATAGTCCAATGGTAGATCGGACCCTGTTATATAGTCCAATGGTAGATCTGACCCTGTTATATAGTCAAATGGTAGATACAACCCTGTTATATAGTCAAATGGTAGATCCAACCCTGTTATATAGTCAAATGGTAGATCTGACCCTGTTATATAGTCAAATGGTAGATCCAACCCTGTTATATAGTCCAGTGGTAGATCTGACCCTGTTATATAGTCAAATGGTAGATCCAACCCTGTTATATAGTCCAATGGTAGATCCAACCCTGTTATATAGTCAAATGGTAGATCCAACCCTGTTATATAGTCCAATGGTAGATCTGACCCTGTTATATAGTCAAATGGTAGATCCGACCCTGTTATATAGTCAAATGGTAGATCCGACCCTGTTATATAGTCCAATGGTAGATCTGACCCTGTTATAATGTCAAATGGTAGATCCAACCCTGTTATATAGTCAAATGGTAGATCCAACCCTGTTATATAGTCAAATGGTAGGTCCGACCCTGTTATATAGTCCAGTGGTAGGTCCGACCCTGTTATATAGTCCAATGGTAGATCGGACCCTGTTATATAGTCCAATGGTAGATCCAACCCTGTTATATAGTCAAATGGTAGATCCCATCCTGTTAAATGCATGTGAGAGAAGGATGAGAAAAGAATGTCAAATAGGTTTGAGTGTATTTCATTAATGAAACTAAAAATATCTTGAATTGATATGTAGTATAATATTGAGCCATTGTTTATTTCTAGGTACCATCACGACCTTCAGGAAGGAATAGTCCATTTAGTGTTACTCGGACAGATACACCTGGTACAGTAACGTGGAACACAACATCTATGCCAGTAGGGTCATCTAGGGGTCCTAGTCCTCTAACTATAGGAATGGCTGACACGGTACCACTGGCTGTAGCGTTTACAGAGACCATCAATGCTTACTTTAAAGGGACTGATGCTACCAAGTAGGTCCAGTGTTTCATCTTGTTTACATGTAATATATGTATATATGATTATGCCCCTTTAAAGAAGTGTGTTAAGTATGGTTTTCCACAGTGTAAGTTAAATAAATATTTTAAATAACTATTCCTTGTACAAGCTAAGCTATATTGTATTCAAAATCTCTGAACATGAATTAATTTTATGAATTTTAATGCAGAGTCATGACGTAGGGAAAAAAAATGTTAGAATAAACTAATTACCGGTAATTATTCAATTTCTAAATCTGTTATGTTTAATTTATATGATTTTAGAGCAGTCAGTTTTTCTGTACTATGTCATATCTATGATTTGGTTTCTTTGTATGAATAATGTGTTATATGTGTTAAAAAAAGAAAAATATGTGTTTACTGCAAATATGATATATACACAGATCTGATTAGTTAGGCCATCATAAATCATTTGCTTGACTATCATTCAAATTTTTCTCAATAGTGATATATTTCATTATTTCTCCTGCAAACTTGATGGATTAAAATTGATGAAAATCACATTTCAAAGCTGGAATATCATGCATTTGATAGCCTTTACCAGGCAGACTAATGATTAGTTTAAAACTAATATAAAATCAGGGTGGTATAAAAAAAAGGTTGCAGGCAGGAATGACAATCAGAGAATTAATTTATTCTGGCCTTACTTGACTTTTGACTACTATAAATAATACATACATGGGTCGTATAATTCCGGAATTATCCAGAAATCCGGATTTGGTGCGCTAAAAAAGAATGAACTTTTCTGCAGATAATAACAGTTAATTGATGAAAAAAAAAAAATTATTGACTGAGTTATGGTCATTTGAATGCTCATTCTTAACAAACAATGTTTAAAACAGAGTTTAGGTGTAGGGATGTGTGCTAATGGCACTCGAAACAAATTTATGTCATATTTTTAGGATTGGGCGTTATGCCTCTGTACATAGAAATTTTCATGACATGTGAATTTTCACCAATATTTGTGAATCAGTAAGAAGTTTGTGAATATTTATGACTGTCTGTAATGTTCTCATGTAAATATTCTTCATTTAAGATTGTTTAAGTTTCTTGGATCATTATATTATAACAGTATATTTAGATGGTTTTACTGTTTTAACAACTATATTTCTCGTATATAATGTTAATAACATGCTTTGTTGCTGCAATGTTTTGTTTCAGATGTTCGGTGAAAACAACCGGGAATTTGATGATGTCATTTCCGGCGGGAGTGGTCAAGGTTTTTATGGAAAACCCCAATCCTGCCCCGCTAAGTTTTATATTAAAAAACTCATCACATATGGAACAAGTATTGTTAAATAAACAATTGGTAACAGAGTAAGTAAAGGATACAAGGGGTTTAATGTTGCTAACCCCTAAAATTTCGCATGCGCAACCCCACACATTTGGTTATGTTGCTTGATATTTTGTACGATTTATGCAAATTATTTCTTTGTTTTGACTAGTTTGAGAAATTGTCAGTTCTATGATATGTTCATGTCATTGTATATGACTTTCTGTTTCTGAGAGCATGCAGGTGACCTGCTTACTATAAAACCATATTGTTTTGAATATAATACTCATTTATAACACAGTGGTAACTCCCTAATCCAAACAACTGCTTGCCCCAATTCCACGAAAAAACTTATGTTATTGCTCAGCTGAGACTGCTAATTTAAATATTTTTATTTTTGTCAAATGACTTTCAAGTATACTTGTATATATTGTTTTATCACAGTTGGATGCCAATTTAATAGACCAATACATAATATGTCCGATTTTTACAGAAAATTTTACTATAAAGTTATAAACATCTACAATAAAAACTTAGTCTGTTATAACAATTATCATTACTATTGTTCAATACTGATGGATTTCTATGAAAATTTCAGACAAAAATCACTTACTAAATCATTATTTAGCAATAAATACACAATTTCCTGTAGCATTATACATCGCAAGACTACAATTGTAGTCATATGATAAATTTAAAATAGCAGTCTCAGCTGAGCAATAACTTAAGTTTTTTCGTGGAATTGGGGCTTGGACTGACCAATAAAGTAAGATACCAAGTTAAAGTCTATTTTCAGGCATGCATCTGCTCAACCGACTGTGCATTTAACTCTTGATCATTGAGTTACAAGTCCATTGTTTACACCAATAAGTTTGGATTATAGAAAATTCCTGATTCAAGAGGATTTGTAAATTACAGATTACAGAGTTTAATATACGTGTAAAATAACAATTTGACAGTTTCCAGATTATTGAGGATTTTTACAATTAAAAGAAAAAATATGGGCACCAAGAAATGTTGGTTTATTGAGGATTCCGAATTGGAGAGGGTTTGAATCAGGGAGTTTCCACTGTATTACATTAATGTAAATTTACTTGTGCATGCTATGTTATATAAAACCATAAGTAATGTTCTTAACACAATATTTATACATAAGACCTGCTGATTTGTTTTGCTAAGTAAAACTAATTGGTAAAAAATTGGTAATTGACAATTTCTTGCAAAAATGTTAGATTCTTTTGTTTTCTGTTATCTTTTTGTTCTTGCTCTGCGCAAATTAGCTATTCAGACAGACTATAGTCTATACACAGTGTATTTATATGCTTGCTATTCAATGTGTATCAAAAAGCAAAAAGTATCAATTATTTTCTATACCAACTCTAAGCATACTGCAAATACTATCCATTATTTCAGTAATTTTAATTATAATTGTATCGTGTCGTGTTGTTCATTGTGTCGTGTGTCAATTTTGAATATCTATTCAGCGTATAAATAAGACCACTTTCTAATTTAGGTGTTGTGTGTACATTGTGTCAGTTTTGAATTTCTATTCAGCATATAAATAAGTCCACTTTCTAATTTAGGTGTAAAACATCATTTCATCTGCAACTAGTGGTCGTTTTATGGAGTAGCTGGTTGGTCATAAATTCTTTTCTTCGCAAATATTGCCTTTATTAGTGAGGTTGTCATATTTTTGAAGTGGTTGCTAGGCAGCATATTACTCTACTTCCAGTGTAATTCTGATTACTGTAAATAAACAGTGGACTGTAAATCTCTCCATTGGCTGTACCTGCTGATAGACGGGCCATGCGCTAATAGGTCCCCCTCTCCAAGTGTTGCTGGTGCTAATAGGTCCCCCCTCTCCAAGTGTTGCTGGTGCTAATAGGTCCCCCTCTCCAAGTGTTGCTGTTGCTAATAGGTCCCCCTCCTCTCCAAGTGTTGCTGGTGCTAATAGGTCCCCCTCCTCCAAGTGTTGCTGGTGCTAATAGGTGCCCCCTCTCCAAGTGTTGGTGGTGCTAATAGGTCCCCCTCTCCAAGTGTTGCTGGTGCTAATAGGTCCCCCTCTCCAATTGTTGCTGGTGCTAATGGAATTGATTCTATCTCAATGTGTTGCTTGGATTAAACAGCCTGTATGTGTGGGCTTGCTAGATACTGCCATCTTTCATTTTGCCTTTATATGGTAATAGTTTTTTTAAAGGCTACTATAATTTTATTATGGCTAAAGGATTTTTAAATGATTTGGTGGGGTACATGTCCTGTGTCATAAATCATTAACTGGTAAAGGTCCTAGAGGTTGATCTTTTTGACACTACCTGTAACTTTGCATTAAGGTAGTTTGATGTTGGCAACCAAAATTAAATTATCAGCATGAAGTTGAACTTCAAGGGATTGTATCCCAATACATTAAGTGACTGTGAGCTTAGTTCAATATCAGACTTGGAAGTCTAGTTTGAGTTTACCTAGTCTATTGGATCAGTAGTTACATTGTTATCCAAGCTGTACAATGAATAGTCGGATTTTAAATACACTCTATTATGTGGACTTGTCTGATTTTACACTTGCTTGAAAACACCTAATTTTAAAAACAAAATTCATCTTACAATTTCATGTCACTGGAATGGTTAACCCTTGTTTTTGGTTTGTTGGTGTTAAAAGTAGGCTCTTCATTTGTTGTTTATATATGAATTACTGTTGGTTATGGCTGCACATAGTACATTGTTGATTGAAAATTTGATTTGAGCAAGTACCATGACGTGAGAATGCTAAACTAGGATTTGAACTAGTACCATGACATAAGAATGCTAAACTAGGATTTGAATAAGGAAATGAGAATGCTAAACTAGGATTTGAACAAGTACCATGAAATGAGAATGCTAAACTAGGATTTGAATGAGAATGCTTAACTAGGATTTGAACGAGTATGCTAAACTAGGATTTGAACAAGTACCATGAAATGAGAATGTAAAACTAGATTTTTGTGCCACTTTAAATTTCTCCTCCATCTTTAAAAGGCTAGACCAAGTCTGAATGATAACATATCTATAATAATGTAGCTGTACATATATTAAAACAAACGTGTATATCCCAATAGTAAATGTATTGTCCTACTTTATGTTAATCAACATTTCTTTAGTATGCTGACATTGTCAGTTTCTCTTAATGATAATAACGACTTTATTTAACTGTTCTAAAATCAGTAAATATAATATTGATGTTGTGTTAGATTTAATCTAGAGGAATGACTGTGATATAGATGTTTGCTGTGAGTGATAATTGACTGGTAGAAAATCTCCCTAGTGACTGACCACATGGTATGGGTATGTTGGTGTATCACAACTACTGTAACATCATGCAGGCTACTTGCTATATCTCAGGCAAATGTCTGATTTCAGTTTCTGTATCCCAAATTTTCTTCTTTATTTATATTGTAAAATAAGAGTGTCAGACATTGAAACTAGGATTTCCAGGCCCGAGAATGATTACCTATTACCAGGTCGGAACATTGACTCATGTATGTTTAAAAAGCTGATATAACGTAATCTGCTTGTTAGATATAATGGCATAATAGACCCTTGAAGAAATAATTTTCTATACTTATCATGAAAGAGAGTGTTGGGGATAAGTTACTGTACTGTAGTTCTACTGTTGTGGATGTTCAGTATTTATATATTCCACTATCTGCATCATACTTATCATTTCTTTGTTGACAATAGCTTGATTCATTAGATCTCAAAGCTTTTTCTGCATGTCTATCATTTTTTCCCACATATTCATTGTCATTCTATCATTTTTTACCAACATTAGCGTATTATTGTCATGTATTGAGTTATTTATATATGCACATTGCTCGTAGCTGCCATCGTTTTCTGTGGCAGTGTTGTGTGTTTTATTGATATTGAACTATACGATATGCCTGCCGGCTTGTATGCCCGGATAAACATTTATCAGTATTGCTTTACACTTTTTCACAGCAAAATCATAGATTTTCGTAAATATTAAATTTCGTGAAATTTGGTACAAAAAAGTATTCAATAATTGAGTCAATTGATAGTAGGTATTCTATTTTGTTATTGATCTCTTCCTTGAAATTAATGAAAACTAATTCTTCTCAAATATATTAATGACTTTACAGTAGTTACATGCAGTTCTTCAAATGTCTTGATAAATGTATTTTTGACTGTGCTATACTAATTCATTGGAAATCAATTTTATAAAGGTAAAAAGTACTAGTTTTTAAGTCTACTTCCAGACATTTGTCCACCCGAGCCGACTGTACATTTATTCAAATTTTATGAAATGTATTGTTTACAGAGTATCATGTATTCAGTATTGTTGTGTATCCTTGAAGTCTATCTATCACAAGAACATGTACATCTTATATCATGTATTTGTAAACCAATTATACAGTTTTAATAAAAAGGGACTCTGAATCAGGCTGTTAAAAGATTAGTTTATAGTTTGCAATACATTCTGGTTGCAGAATTTGTAATATTTACAGCATCTTCTCAGTAATCATAGTGATACCCACTAAAGCTTGAAAGCCCCTATCTAAATCAGTCAGACTGTTTCTACATGTACAATGTTTGTACTTAGATAATATGTGATACGGTACAGATCACCATAGAAATGTTTGTATTAATTGTTAACCTATATTAGTACTTCGCTCCAATTGATTTTCAGTATATTAATGTGATTATATCAGTTCTACATAATCATTGTCTTTAAATGAGTTACATATGATATTGTTATATGTATCAATATTAAATGTGAAGGAGTCAATGTGTATGATTGTTTGTGTATCATCGTTTACCTATTTGAGTCATGAAGATAACCTGGTACTTAATACAATCATCAGTGTTACCATTGTAATTTCAGACATATTTCTATTTAACTGGTTGTTTGTTCTATTGTAGAGATACTAGTCAGTCGATAGATGGTAGCACAGTCTACATGTTTGATATGCCATCGCTCAATGAACTTCTACGTATTCAGGGAGAGACCAATAAATCAGCCTCATATTTCAACATAGACATCCTCAAATATCAGGTACAGCTTTTTGAACAGATATCAAGAATTATTTCCCTTGATAAGGTTTCTTGTTAATAATTCTATTTCTATAATTGGATTGTCTCCCCTGCAAACTCAATATTGGTGAATGATTGATGATTGACATGGGATAAGGATGTGATTGGACATATTTATAGTAAAGGGTAAATTACTCAGGGGTGTCAATTTTCCAGATTTATTTTGAATTCCGAATTTATCATTCCTGAAAGAGCAATGGCTTCTGACTAAAATAAAAGTTATTTGATAAAAATATCTCAAGAAATGGCAAAGTTATGGTAAATTTCATCTGCTCTGAAGGATTTTCTTTAACACAAACTGAGTCAAGTATGAAAACAATGTCATTGTTTAGCAAATATTGTTGGCAGCATATGATTTTCCTGATTTTTAATTTGGCCCTGTTGACACCTCTGCTTACTTCAGCCACATCTCATATTGGCAAAGTTGGCTCCTGAACTGTGTAATCAGGCACCAGCCTTCCTAAGCATCTCAAGTAGAATTCTCAGCTGAAATTTATATTTTTTCTCAAATAAATCCAATTTTATGCTCATGAAATTTCCCTATAATGTACTCAGGATCCTGTTTCTGTTTTGTAATGACAATTCTGAGTCCAGCCTCCCATGGAAATTGCCTATGGCAGTATTTGATATAAGATCTACCTGAGATTAAGATGCTTCAGGAGATCAGGACTTGATCGCTGAACTCTATACACATATCTGAATAGTTAACATAAAACAATGACCATGATGCTAACAAGTTTCATCCTGTGTGTGTATATTATACAGGTGAAAACATCTCCAGGTGTTGAGAGTACACCATTACCTGTGGTTGTATATTGGAAATGTGAGGAAACCTCTACAGATTATAGACTGGATTATAGATTTAATCCTGCTGCCATGACCTCGGGGGCGACCTTGAAGAACATTGTTGCCACGGTGATTGTGGA
Source organism: Spisula solida (assembly GCA_947247005.1). Classification (NCBI taxonomy): domain Eukaryota; kingdom Metazoa; phylum Mollusca; class Bivalvia; order Venerida; family Mactridae; genus Spisula; species Spisula solida. Next base: position 23,878,549 of record OX365948.1, read on the forward strand.
CGGAGGAGTTACAAGCATGCAGAGCTTACCAGAAGGCAATTGGTAGGTCCATATTTTTGTTCCATTTTATCATGACAAGTTTTCACTTAGCAATGAATGTGAAATTATTGACTACCTTTTCATTATATAATATAATGATTAGTATGGGTGTTACAAAAAAGTTTGTACAAACAAAGTTAAAACTTAAGTAAGTCTAATCAACCAATTTCTCCATATTTGGAAAAAAAATGTAACTTTACTATATACAGTTGTTTAAATTTGTACGAATATTTTCTTAATTCAAGAGATAACATGGTTAATATTTAGCCTCTTGCCATTCTCAAAGTGAATACATGTACGGGGTATGTTTAATGTTTCCATAGGAACAATGAAACAAAACGAGCTACATGGAAGTTGAACGATGTATCTGAAGTTAGTGAAGAAGGTAGCCATGGCTCTATACGTGCAAAGTTTAATCTTAGTGATGGTAAATCTACCCCTTCCACTACTGCTATACAATTTATAGCTGAAGGCGCCACATTGTCAGGGGTGGAATTTGAGCTAGTTGGCTCAGGCTACAGAATATCATTAGCCAAGAAAAGATTTGGAGCAGGTTAGTCGAACTATGCATTTATTTTGATACACCAGGGCACGAAATCACAACCTATACTTACACTCAGCACTCAACACAAAAAGTATTGAAAATAACATTTTTTGCCATTGTTTTTCAAGATTTGAGTGCAGAGTGTAAGTATTGGTTGTAATCCCTGCCCTAGGTTTGAAATCTTAAACAAATTAAACCCAAGTGCACAAATAGTGGATTTTGTATTTTCAATACTTAATAGTTTAGTGAGGAAATTTGTTTTGTTTTGTGCTTTATGTTTTTTAAATGCTTTCAATGGTCGATTGCACAGTTCTTGATTAAAAAATTAAATCCATGACTAAAAACAATTTTGTGTTCATTTTTAAATCGCACATTATAAATTATTGCACTGGTCTTATATTCTAAATGTGTGTATGGAATGCTATTGTTTGGCTGTATGATTTCAGGGAAGTATTTAGCTGACCCTGATCAAGGTGTGAAGTATGTCTGACACTGAACCAGTCTACATTTCCAAGAAAATGGATCACCATTCCAGGATTAACTGATCTCATCCAATCAGATTCCACTTAACATATTTGAACAATAAATCAAAATCTTACCATCAAGTATGACAAGTTCATCATTTGGAACTTGCATGAAAATGTTACATTCCTGATGTTTCCACCTAAGAAATCATCCTAGCATGTATTAGGAGGGTTGCCCACAAAACTGTCGTAACTGCTTGTTATTAAAGAAGGTCGTACTACAGTCTTGCAGGAACCCTGATTATTAGACTTGCACTGACATTGTTCTTACAAATTGAATTGAATCACAATAGCCTGTTTAGTATTGTTTCAAAAACTTACGCAAAATTGTTATATATAGCGTGTTATGAACTTTTCACCAATGCCACCATTTCAGATGCTCCAATAACATAAACATGATGGAGAAATAGTTAAGAAAACTAAGGCATTATTTGATGAGATGTTTTACCCTGAGAATAGACAGTCCAGTAAAACCTAAATGAGACCCCTATCAAGTTTTCTGAAAACTGGTCAAATTTAGGTGGTCTTAATAATGAGGTTAAATACAGAGCCGAACAGCTGAAACAGAATTTAAGATTGTGAACTTCAATTTGAGGTGGTCTTACTATTGAGGTGGGTCTTTAAGTTTTACTGTGTTTATATTTCCCTCAGGATACGATGCCAAGCATTTTACCAAGTCACCAATAGGACCAGGCCACAATTTCTTGAAAATTGTTCATAGGAGCAAAATCTGAGATAAAATATTGTTGTTTATTTATCGTCAAGATTTATTTCATGCGATAAACGCAAAGTTTTGATCACAAAACAAAAGCGTTGTGCTGTGTTTATTAAAGGAAAAGGTCAAGTGTCCCAACTTGAGATTCATCTCAAATGATTTAAGTAAAATTTCAAGATTGAGCTGAGATTTTTATCTTCAATAATAATCCTGAGATGCATCTAGAGACTGTCACCTTGTGGCAATGAATGCTCTTCCTTGCTTGTGTAGTTCAGCATAGTTCTTTGCAAGATATATATTGAATCTGTACTGGATATTTCACCAGAGGTTGTCAATTGAGCTGAGATTTTTATCTTCAATAATAATCCTGAGATGCATCTAGAGACTGTCACCTTGTGGCAATGAATGCTCTTCCTTGCTTGTGTAGTTCAGCATAGTTCTTTGCAAGATATATATTGAATCTGTACTGGATATTTCACCAGAGGTTGTCAATTCGTATGATACTGCTATTGACATAAATTAGGGGCCAAATCTCGTGAAAAATCTCAATCTGAGATAAATCTCTGATCAATTATTGTCACTTATCTTTGAGATCCTTCCATTTGAGTCAAGACTCAAAAGGGTATTACGAAATGAAAAGATTATCTGGAAATTATTGCAACAAAATTACAAGACCTCCACCTGGAGATTTGTCTCAAACTGAGATGCTAATTTGAGCAAAACCTCAATTTGAAAGGAGGTTTCTGTTTCAGATACTTCGGGAGGTTTGTGCCTATTCTTTAACTGAAAGATGTGTTACAAAGCCTGATGCCAAAATGGCCATTGATAAGTGATTTAGTTGTAGTAACTCTTGTTGCTTATATTGTATGGCTTATAGGTGCAAGTGTTGGAAATATACTTTATATTAAGGAGGGCCTAATGTTGTGTTATGTACATATTGTTGATCTTATAATGGAATATTATAGTTTACAATTTTAGGTTGTATGATCAAATTTTGTCTAGTTTAACATTACTCATCATCTTGGGTATAAACTAAGTCTTCCATAGGTAATTGCATCATGCTGTTTACTTACTGCTTATCTTTCTTATACAACATATTGTTCAAGAAGGGGCACTTCAGAGGTTTTTGTTGGTTTTGACATTTAATGAGCAAATTAAAATTGTTGCTAAATTGATGTTATCCAATTATGACATGGTACAGTCCAGTTAGGATATTGTGAGAGTGATGTAGTCGTTTTATGTGTACACAAAAAATTACAACTAATGTCTGAACAGGTAGAGCGAATATAGTATGTTAAAGTGCATCTAGGATAATGTGAAAGGCGGGAAAATTTGGTATGTCCCTCAAAGGTGGATTAAACAGATGTGTACGAATTATGAGTGATGTTTTGGGTACAATACTGACCTTATCTGTTTATTTTAGTGATTTGTAAAACCAATTTTGCCACAGTTGACCAAACTGATTAATGTTTGTAAATATCACATTATCCTGGACGTATTATAGTTAAGCATTGAATTATAGCTGTCTGTATGAGCCTTTATAGTTGGTTTTACACCGTAATACTTGATGCAACCTTTGCATCACTCTATACTTATCCTGACTGGACTATTACTAGGTTGGCAAATTTGATAGTTGCATAATGGTTTGTATCTAGGGATTTGTTTTTGCTGGAATCAAATCTCAGGATTGATGTTTGTCTTGTTTAAAAGTCATGGTTTTCGTGTTTCATGGAATTTCAATGTTTTGTTATTCTTAGTTTAAATTTTGACGATAATTTGATTTACTAACTCGACTTTCTGAATTAGACATTTTTAATGATAAGCCCAAATATGTTGAGCTTCATGTTTCATATTGGTGTCATTGATTCATTCAGTATGACCTTGAACCTGGTCTCCATCTTGCAGTATGACCTTGAACCTGGTCTCCATCTTGCTGTATGACCTTAAACCTGGTCTTCATCTTGCAGTATGACCTTGAACCTGGTCTCCATCTTGCAGTATGACCTTGAACCTGGTCTCCATCTTGCTGTATGACCTTAAACCTGGTCTTCATCTTGCAGTATGACCTTGAACATGGTCTCCATCTTGCAGTATGACCTTGTTCCTGGTCTCTTTCTTACAGTATGACCTTAAACCTGGTCTCCATCTTGCAGTATGACATTGAACCTGGAGACAGAACCTGGTCTCAATCTTGCAGTATGACCTTGCACCTGGTCTCCATCTTGCAGTATGATCTTGAACCTGGAGACTGAACCTGGTCTCCATCTTGCAGTATGACCTTGAACCTGGTCTTTATCTTGCAGTATGACCTTGAACCTAGTCTCTATCATGCAGTATGACCTTGAACCTGGTCTCCGTCTTGCAGTAAGACCTTGAACCTGGTCTCTATCATGCAGTATGACCTTGAACCTGGTCTCCGTCTTGCAGTATGACCTTTAACCTGGTCTCCGTCTTGCAGTATGACCTTGAACCTGGTCTCCGTCTTGCAGTCTGACCTAGAACCTGGTCTCCATCTTGCAGTATGACCTTGAACCTGGTCTCCATCTTGCAGTATGACCTAGAATCTGGTCTCGATCTTGCAGTATGACCTAGAACCTGGTCTCCATCTTGCAGTATGACCTTAAACCTGGTCTCCGTCTTGCAGTATGACGTAGAATCTGGTCTTCATCTTGCAGTATGACCTTGAACCCTGTCATCATCTTGTTTTGCATTTTTTGATAATCTGTTATTATATATATATATCTTTAGTTTTATTCCGAATTTTTATTAGCTTGACTTTTCGAAGAAAAGAAGTCGAGCTATTGTCGTGACAGGATCGTCTGCGTCTGCTAGTGTGTTGGTTAAGTTTATTGTCCGAGTCATTTTCTCAGAGACTATCAAAGGTATCAACTTAAAACTCAACATAGTTATTCACCATCACAAGGAGATTTCATACTGACTAGGCTGATAACTCTGTGACCTATATTTATGGAGTTATCTGCCCTTGTTGCTCTTAGAATTATTTTCATTCACAGATGTAAAAGGGTACTATCAAGTACGAGCATCCAGCACTAGTAGGCTGTCCTCTTGGTTGATAATACAGTACCAATATTCATGTGTGTTATTCAATTTCTTTGCCTCACATATTGTTATTAACAAATATTTTTATTGGAGCAATTTGCAAAACTTTGTGATTATTATAATCAGAAATTGTGTGACGGACTCTTGTGTATTCAGTTATTTTCAAATTACGTAAAATATGGCATTGTAAAATTATTTGCAAAATGTTCTTGAACAGAATTGACTTTCATTTACTTTCATTTTACAAGGTGTCCTTGGTAAAGTGTACCATTCATTGCTTGATAACAGACATTGGTAGCTGTACAATTCTCCTAGACTACTGAATTATTTCTTCACATGTATGTTGTTGTTTCATAAATTGGGTTAGATATTTTTACGGGCCATGTGCAATATGAATATTTTTGTTAATTAGAAGCACCTAGGTGCAGTAATTTTAATCGGCATTTTTCTTTCATTTCATGTACATGTGTGTGTATGTATACCATTTTGTTCAGAATGAAATCTAACAAAATAGTAATGTATTGCATATTGTTGATGCATTTTGTATATCATGCTATGGTATTTGCTGGGTGAATGATTAACTGTTATGTATTTATGTAAAGGTTGCATTGAGGTATAGTATGGAGATAATGACGTGATCCTGACCTTTATGTATGAATATATTACAAGGTTCTTACATTGAAAGTATCAATTTCCGCAATTAAAACGTCCAGTATCGGTCCTTTAGATTTATGTTTGTAGTATAACTTGAGTGCTTTTGTGATACTCTGCATTTATGAAAACATACCACTGGGGTTATAAATATAGACCAGATATCAGCTGTTAAATTGGGCTAATAGAAGGTTGAGGATCATTTTAAAATCTCTGTTCTATATTCAAAATGTTCAAAAATGTATTTAAGAGTTGGGATTATCATAATTCACAACATTGAAAGAAATTCACTGCTGTGTTTAAAACTTCTAGAGTAAAGTATGGGTGAATAAAATACCTTCAGAATTGCTGTTAAACTTGTATACATGTATAGCTGACAGATCCATGGGTATAGTCATTAGTTATCATATTAAATTGTAAATAAAAACATCACCGAGTCAAAGGTTTCGATTCAGTTATTGATGACTTTCTAAGAATTGTAACCTTCACTTTACTGTGTACAGTAGTAGTTTAATTATCTGTGATACTATGTAATCGTTAAACTGTATCCATGTTGTATGTTCGTCTTCTCACCCTCTTTTAAATTCAAACTTACCACTATTCCACTATTTTCCCTTTTTCAATATTTTTAAAGACCATTCAACATATTCCATCCATGTAATTTTGTCTTGATTCAGGATTCTGTATTTTAAGTGATGTAAAACTATGATTTACTGACTTGACTATGCAAGTTTTATGAGGTATACGAACGTATACCATTGGTATAAACTTGCCATCTTTTATCTAACAATTTAACAAAGTGCACCTTGGTTGAATGTTGCTTGCTTTGCTTATAATTATGACTGTGATACATTGAACCGTTAGGAGACTGTGAATTTGGAAAATCAGTTTTATGTCTCCTCTTTGAAGAAGTGGGCGTATGTTGCTTTGTACATGTACATTGTTTGACCTATTAGTTCTAATGAATAACTAAAGAACAGTTTGACCAAGGATCCTTAAACTGGGTATTTGGTTTGGTCATGACCATTAACAGGGGTGTCAATTTTCCTGGTTTATCTGGAATTCCGGATTTATTATTCCTGATAGAGCAATGGCTTCTGAACAAAATAAAAGTTATTTGATGAAAATATTTCAAGAAATGGCAGTTATTGCAAGTTTAATCTGCGCTGAAGGATTTTCTTTAATACAAACTTAGTTAATTATGGAAACAATGTCATTGAAGGTCTATTGTTTGGCAAAAATGGTCGGCCTCATAGGATTTTCCTGATTTTTAATTTGGCCCTGTTGACACCCCTGCATTAAATAAACCCTATTTTGAGGTCGGTAGATCAAAGGTCATTGTGATCTTGAACATGCATTACTATTTGCTGCCATGGGGGCATACAGGCATATATGTTTTCCGCCTTTTGTTTAAATAGTTTTGCAAATACATTTGGGAGGGGGGCACTGAATACTTTGAATGTGAACTTTTCAATTAGGATGTATTTTCAAGGGAAAGAACTCTGGATTTTGGTGTTGCTTTTTGTGATAAATATCATGAATGATCTTGATACAATATCTTGACAAATCTATTCCTGTATTTGGATTGTCTTAGAAAATAATTGATTGGCATTGGATATGGGCTTGATTTGACATATAGATAGAGATAAGGGTTAATATATAACTGATTCTTCATCTTGTGTGGGTAGAAAATGTATGTTATTATTCAGTGGGTTAATTTTACTGTTTATGGTTAACAAGTGCCATTGTTAATGTATTCTGTTAAAGTCTTTGTTTATGTTATAGCATTTGTAGGTCGGTAGTGTGTTTTGTTTAATGTTTATTTTGTTTTCTCTTTGCCATGCATATTAAAGTTGTTTTTGACATTTTTAAGAATGAGCCATTTTGTTTCCAAGTTCTATTCTCAGCAACTTTGTGTTAATGGCTCTTGTTTGAATCAGGTATTGTACGAATAATGTTGTTGCAATTTTCGTGAAGCATTTTTTTTATCATTGTGGCATTGTTATTATTTTGTTACTGTACTTACTGTTTTTGTTCATTTTATAATTAATTGAATGAACTGTTGGCAATATATAAAAGATATAAATAAGATTTGCTGCCATTTATAGAATGATGTCTCAACAATATGTATCAGGTTCTTATAGACATATATATATATATATATATATATATATATCCTTTTGTCAAAAATATGATAATTCTTGCTTGATGGATTGTCCCTTTGGTTGTGTGGTAACTCTGATTTTAAGACAACTTCTGTCTTTATTTTTCTTGGTCGGCAAAAAATCATTTCTAATTAATTCAATTGCTTTAATTTTGTTTGCTTGCTTAACATATGACGAAGACTGAGAGTGAAAATTTCTGTCTATGTCTTGTTTATCAGCCTGAATGTTCGGTGTCTGTGAATGCAGCTAGTAAGGGGAGGTAAATGGGGAAGCTAGTTTATTTGTACATAAGTCAAGAGGCAGATAGACTTACTTAGCTTTTATATTTTCTGTATGGAAGTACATGTATTTTAATGTTTCCTTAAGATGCAATATTTGGTATTTGCATGCCTCACTTCTGAGAAGTGGGTTTGTATAGCTTTCCACATGTCCATCGGTCCATAGACCAACATTTAATGGTGACTGGTGAATTATTTAAACATCTAAGCCCCTCAGTGATTGTGTTGGTCAGAACTCTTAGATGAACCTAGTTGATGTAGTGATGACTAGGTCAAAGGTCATCTTTAGTTCAATTTAGATTGTATCATGAACAAATGGACCTGTGATCTTAACACTTGATACAAATGTTGGTCTTGGCCAGTAGATGACCACTGCTGATTTAGCAGTCACTAGGTCAAGGTCATGGCAGGTGGGCAAAGTGGTTAAGAAATTTATTGTTTAAATGTTTCCATTCTGTGCTATATGTAATGTTTCCAGTAAAATATCATTGTATACTTTCATTATGTGTACCAAGATAATTGTATATATGTACTCTATGCCATGAAAATAATATTATATCTGTTCAGGTTGAAAACTGATGATAATATTAAAATAAAACATTTATATAGCAATGATTCTCACAGTATTTATTAAACATGATAACAAAAAATATCAATGCTTTCTTCTTTTTTTTGAAGAGTTCAAGACTTTGTATCAAGTTTGACAATGAAGCAAATACTTATGATTTTATTGTTTTTAATCTTTGCACGGCGTATTTCGCCTCACATTCACTTTGTACATAGTCATCAGTGTGTTGATGCTCCAGAGAGAGCCCTGAACTGCAATAGGAAGACTCCAGAGAGAGCCCTGCACTTCAATAGGAAGACTCCAGAGAGAGCCCTGCACTTTAATAGGAAGACTCCAGAGAGAGCCCTGCACTTCAATAGGAAGACTCCAGAGAGAGCCCTGCACTTCAATAGGAAGACTCCAGAGAGAGCCCTGCACTTCAATAGGAAGACTCCAGTGAGTGCCCTGCACTTCAATAGGAAGACTCCAGAGAGAGCCCTGCACTTCAATAGGAAGACTCCAGAGAGAGTCCTGCACTTCAATAGGAAGACTCCAGTGAGAGCCCTGCACTTCAATAGGAAGACTCCAGAGAGAGCCCTGCACTTCAATAGGAAGACTCCAGAGAGAGCCCTGCACTTCAATAGGAAGACTCCAGAGAGAGCCCTGCACTTCAATAGGAAGACTCCAGTGAGAGCCCTGCACTTCAATAGGAAGACTCCAGAGAGAGCCCTGCACTTCAATAGGAAGACTCCAGAGAGAGCCCTGCACTTCAATAGGAAGACTCCAGAGAGAGCCCTGCACTTCAATAGGAAGAATCCAGTGAGTGCCCTGCACTTCAATAGGAAGACTCCAGAGAGAGCCCTGCACTTCAATAGGAAGACTCCAGAGAGAGTCCTGCACTTCAATAGGAAAACTCCAGTGAGAGCCCTGCACTTCAATAGGAAGACTCCAGAGAGAGCCCTGCTCTTCAATAGGAAGAAGAAGAGGACATATACCGTCTTTTTAGCCTCCCAATCTACACAACAAGTCTATGTGCAACCTACATAGTTAAACATGTTGTTTGCTGCATCATCTTCAGTTAATACCTTCTTCTAGAAAGAGGATGCTCACTACTCGGAGTTGGACAGAACTCCCTACAATATGTGTTACAAGTCAATTCACGGGCGGTAATCACGTGATTACCTCTATATTTATTTAAATTATATTTTTTATAACCTCTATATCAAAACTGCACATAGCCTATCATATGCGCATTGCTTTCTTTCGAACGTTAGAACTTAGTTTTGCCTCATAATTTGTACATATTTCGAGAACACTCATTGAATTTGATCAACAGTTTTAGCGCAAGGCAGGTATGTCGCACGTATTGAATACACATTTGGCAAATTATAGACTCATTAGCTGTTATGCGACGAAAGAGGTATAAAATTATATGAAATGTTTAATTATAGCGTGAACGAAACCTGTATGGATTTTCATAGTGCAATATTAGGCAGTGTATTTCCATTTTACGTAAATAGTATGTATCACGAACGATTTTGTCATAGTATGTCTCACGTCTCATATCTGGCGTGTGTTTCAGTACGCCAAGAGATGGCTGTTTTTAGCTCACCTGTCACAAAGTGACAAGGTGAGCTTTTGTGATCGCTCTTCGTCCGTCGTCCGTCCGTCCGTTCACAATTGCTTGTGAACACACTAGAGGTCACAAATTTAGCCTAATCTTTATGAAACTTGGTCACAATGATCATCTCAACAAAATCTAGGCCAAGTTCGATATTGGGTCATCTGGGGTCAAAAACTAGGTCACTAGGTCAAATCATAGAAAAACCTTGTGAACACATTAGAGGTCACAATTTTGACTTAATCTTTATGAAACTTGATCACAATGATCATCTCTATAAAATCTAGGTCAAGTTCGATATTGGGTCATCCGGGGTCAAAAACTAGGTCACAAGGTCAAATCATAGAAAAACCTTGTGTAGTCACTAGAGGTCACAATTTTGACCTAGTCTTTATGAAACTTGGTCACAATGATCATCTCAACAAAATCTAGGTCAAGTTCGATATTGGGTCATCTGGGGTCAAAAACTAGATCACAAGGTCAAATCATAGATAAACCTTGTGTAGTCACTAGAGGTCACAATTTTGGTCTAATCTTTATGAGACTTAGTCACAATGTGCATAACAACAAAATCGAGGTCGAGTTCGATAATGGGTCAGCTGGGGTCAAAAACTAGGTCACAAGGTCAAATCATAGAAATACCTTGCGTAGTCACTAGAGGTCACAATTTTTGTCTAATCTTTATGAAACTCGGTCACAATGATCATCTCAAAAAAATCTAGATCAAGTTCGATATTGGGTCATCTGGGGTCAAAAACTAGGTCACAAGGTCAAATAATAGAAAAACCTTGTGTAGTCACTAGAGGTCACAGTTTTAGCCTGATCTTTACGAAACTTGGTCACAATGATCATCTCAACAAAATCTAGGTCAAGACCGATATTGGTTTATCTGGGGTCAAAAACTAGGTCATTAGGTCAAATCATATAAAAACCTTTTGTAGTCACTAGAGGTCACAATATTTGCCTAATCTGTATAAAACTTGGTCACAATGATCATCTTAACAAAATCTAGGTTAAATTCGAAAGGTGAGCGACCTAGGGCCCTTTGGGCCCTCTTGTTACACATCTTATCAACTAATATTTATGTTTTAACATGCCTAAAGATTGACATAACCATACAGTTGAAGTTCAATTATTGCGTTACGTGATAAACTGTGTCAATATACTAATGATTATATTGAAGAAAACATTTGAGATACAGACAAATATTTTATACTAAGGGTCACTGAGTAGCTCGACTTAGTTCATAGTCGAATAGTATTTGAGATAATAAGGGGCTGTCACAAAATCTATTATCATTACTTACGACCCGCTGTTAATCTGCATATATTATAAGACAATTTTCACCTATTTCAGAACATTAGTATGCTGAACATGTCGAAAACAAGTCTACAAGTCAAGGCTGTTTGACTTGTTCGACAAAGACACGTCGTTTTACAGGGCATGTGCTGAAGGGTATGCTGTATTACCAAGAAACATATCTCCTGTGTAGGCCTGTTAATCATATGTTAGAATATAAAGTCCTGGATTTTGATTGGCCGTTAGAAATTTGCACCAATACATGACGTCACGTCGGTTGAGAGAAATTGTTTTTATTAAATTTTCATTTAACCGCAAAAATCGGCGATTTTGTTGGCTCAAAATGTACATGTAGGTTATATTCTAAATGCTATTATCATATGTGGCGTAATGTGTCGGCGCCATACACCATCGACCAATCAAAATATAGCTGATTACATTCTAAGTAACATAGAAAAGAACACATCGAGCTTATTTTCAACTAATAAGAATTGACTTAATATGTCCAACAATTAAGTTTTACATCAAAGTCATAAATATAACACCTTAGTTAAATTGGCGTGCCTCCGTAGCTCAATGGTTAGTGATCTTGTTAAACTACGGGTGGAGGTAATAGTATTCCAGTCATATTTCAGCAGAAAGCTGACTGGCAAATAAAGGCTATACTCGGCATAATTTTAGTTCATATCAAAATAATTTGGTTCATTGGTCAAGCAGTTATAAACATAATAATGTAATCCCATACTCTAGCGTATCATCTTTGACCATTCTGATAAGTGCATGTGTTGTGTTTCAGTGATCACACAGTTGATATGGTCAAGAGAAAGATACTGACGGAAAGTACTAAGCCAGAAACTGTCAAGTACTGCTGTCCAGCGAGGCTTAATTGGGATCCGATTGGAGCGGGCACGAAGAAAATAGTCCAAAATGTTGCTCTCAGAAAAATGGGTATTGAGAAATTTAAATGTTGGATAACAATGATAAGAATAAACTATACAAATGTAGCAATGTCTTAATTGTTTATTGTAACATTGATTTGATTTACAGTGTTTCATTTTGGTTTTTAAAACATTGAGTCCCGACCTTTCCCATTGAACTTAAGAATCAGTTCAACTGTGTAAAATACACATTTCCAAAATTTAATGAGTCACAAGTCAATTTTAATGAGTCAGGGACTCGGACTTTGGACCAATATGAAAGACTGGATTTAAATAAAAAACACAGTGTTAGACAAAACTTTTAGTCGTAGAAATTATAATTATTATCAGTTTTATCACAGATGTCGGATTCAATCAAAAACGTTAATCAAGTAAAAATCACAGAATAATGGAACAAAATCATTCATCAACAGTTACTGTAACATTTTTTGTCCTGAGGTGTTACGTTGAGTAAATACCTATCGACAGCATAGCATAAAGAAACTTGACATTAAAACACGTAACTAGCATTTCTAAATCAAACTGTATCTTCTTTACATTACTTCCTGAAGTAATGAAACATGTCCAGTACTGTTGCCTAATTATAGAGAATACATGTGACAAGTTTGTTTGCAATAAAATTAAAGGTAATCGATGTTTTTGTAAAATATTGAAACATGTCCTGTACATGCATCTGATTGGCGCCTTCCCTATATGACCTCTTCGTGACTGAATAACTCAATTCGACTTTTGTTTTTTTCCAAACGGGTGCATAAAAACGCTTGTTCCATTCTGAAAAATGTTAATTCATACGGTTTAATGCTCATCAAACGTTCGTTGAACATCTATATAATGTAGTCATATGCCTTAATGGAAACAATAGTACAAATGTAGTCCCTAATTACCTCAGTCCAACAGGTTTTTAATGTTTGCCGATTGTCCACAGAGAAACTAGCATTTGGACTGTTCCTATACCTGTGATTATGAAAAAGAAATAATGAAAATGTAGCTGTTAAACTATAGAAAATAGCTTTCTTTGGTGTGTAGTAATTAAATCCCGAAAATCACGAAGGAGTTTATGTAAGCATCCCTTCTAGATTAATCGGAACGGTCTGTAGAATAGGCTAGAATAATTTTATTCTGCCAACCAAGGAACATACAAAATGACAATCACTTTTAATGCATATACTCTTTCCATCTACACAGATAAAAGTGTATATTAACAATGTAACATTGCAGGAACTGTTATATGGCCTCTAAGAAAACGAGTCAAATTAAAGTCGTAGTTAATCCTGTTTTATAGAAAGTAGCGTTAAGAGTTTGTTTTCTTGGATTTTGGATCAATCATTGAATGAATGGTTGTTTTTGAATTGATGGAATTTAGAGTCCTTAGTTGCACACATAACATATGTATCGATTATAAATAAATCATACTATCTCATACTACTGTTTGAACAAATATTTTGACATATCAAACATAAATATGGGGTGGTAAGATGTGTAAAAAGAGCCATCTCTTGACGTACTGAAACACACGCCAGATATGAGACGTGAGACATACTATGACAAAATCGTTCGTGATACATACTATTAATATAAAAAGGAAATACGCTGCCTAATATTGCACTATGAAAATCCATACAGGTTTCGTTCACGATATAATTAAACATTTCATATAATTTTATATCTCTTTCGTCGCATAACAGCTAATGTGCCTATAAGTTGTCAAAATTGTATTCAATGCGTGCGACACACCTGCCTTGCGCTAAAACTGTTGATCAAATTCAATGAGTGTTCTCGAAATCTGTTTAGATTATGAGGCAAAACTAAGTTCTACCGTTCAAAAGAAAGCAATGCGCATATGATAGGCTATGTGTAGTTTTGATAAAGAGGATATAAGACATATAAAATAAAGAAAAATAGGTACTTACTGAGGCAAAATATCCGCCATTATTCGTTTAACATACTAGACGAAGTCACGTGATTACCGCCCGTGCAATTGGATGTACAATATAAAAATATCCTTCATACAGTAAATTATAAATTGAATACTGTACATCTGTATGATGCAAGAAGACTGCCTGCTCAGGTATTTTTTGAATGTGCAAACTGCAATAGTTGCTATAGAAACAGTAAACCTTCCAAAAAACAAAACAACATAGCACTTGGTTTGTTCGTATTGATGAATATTCAGCAGACAGAGATTTTTCATGTGAACAACAGTAGACCTCCATGTAACATGTTTAAAACATCATGTCCCAGAAGACTTGTATCAGGCAATAGTTCTACAGTACTTTGTATCTCAAAGTACCTACATGATAATGGTTGTAACAGTACTTGGTTAACGCCCCTTAAACCTTCCCATGATGCTTCACACTCTGATGTATACTACATGTATATGCTCTTATGACGAGTCTTGATATATACGCTCTATGATATACTTATAGTTGTATGCTTGATGCGTGGATGTATGTGCTGCAATATTAAAGCTAATTATAATCAGTTATTATAATCTTATGTTGGTTATGTTATACCACACATAAACATGGTGTCAGAAGTGCTTTAAGACTGTTTTTATATGCAAAAGGATATTTATGTGCATTCCTTTGTAACAAAACAGAACTTTGGATTTATATTCTTTATATTCACGTGCATAAAGAATAACTGACAATGCAAGGACAACCGCCGCAAGTTGCAGCCGAGCAGGTCGTTCATCCCGTGGGTGCTGTACAGTCGCTAATACCGTTTCCTAAAATGCTGGATATGGACGGAAATATAGCTACACATTGGAAAAAGTTTAAACGGTCATGGACAAATTATGAAAAGGCATCCGGTCTAATTAATAAGCAGACGGATTTAAGAGCAGCCACATTCCTTACGTGCGTGGGGTCAGAAGCAATGGACGTGTTTGATGGATTTGATTTTGAAAGCGAGGCAGAGAAGGATGACATTGACAAAGTCATCAAGAAATTCGAAGAATTTTGTGTCGGAAAAACCAACGTCACATATGAAAGATACATTTTCCACACATGTTCCCAGGGAGATTCAGAAACATTCGACAGTTTTCTGACAAAAGTAAGAAAATTGTCCAAAACTTGTAACTATGGAGTTCTGGAAAGCGAACTTATTACTGACAGAATTGTCCTGGGAATTACAGACAATGGTCTGAGAAAACGTCTGCTACAAGAGGAAAAACTAACATTGAACAAGTGCATAGACATGTGCCGCGCTGCTGAAGCGTCATCGTCAAAAGTTAAGACCCTAAACCAAAGTGCCGCCCCTGGTGAAGAAGTGCAGGTAGTGCGACCAAAACGAAAGCACCAACCCAAGCAAGAAAATAAGACCAAGTGCAAATATTGTGGACAATTTTGTGCTAAAGGGAAATGCCCGGCATTTGGGAAACGATGCAATAAGTGTAATAAATTCAATCATTTTGCATCAGTATGCAAGTCAGAGTCGAAAAAGTACAACGCAAAAAAGTCGTCGCGTTCTCAAATTAAACATGTGGATGATTTAAGTTCTGGAAGTGAGGATGACGTGTTGTCATTGAATTCTAGCGACAGAATTAAAAACAAAATATTCGCTAACATGCTGTTGATAAAACAAAAAACAACAGTCAAATTTCAATTGGACAGCGGAGCAACTACAAATATAATACCAAAGTCGTGTGTGTCAAATGAGACAATAAAGCCGACAAAAACAACATTGTCTATGTACAATAAATCAAAAATGTACTCCGCTGGCACGTGTGAAATTATGCTGAAAAATCCTAGAACAAACAAACGCTACATGGTGAACTTTATCGTTGTTGATGATAACAGGGTTACGCCGCTGTTAGGCTCTGAAGCGATACAGACAATGGATTTAATTAGGATCCAGTATCATAACATTTGTCCTGTAGATAAGGATAATAAGCAATCGAGATTAACTCGAGAAGAGATTGAAACAAAATACGCATCGGTGTTCGTGGGAGAAGGTTGTTTTGAGAAAAAATTGCAATTAGAAATAGACAATACAGTAAAACATGTAAGAATGCCCCTCCGTTTGTGAACTATTTAACAAAGTTTCTAGACAAGCTGAGCGAACTTTGTGAACCATTACGACAACTTACACGCCGCGATGTAGAGTTTAAATGGATTGATGTTCACGATGAAGCGTTTGATACACTTAAGAAAGCTGTGTGTGATGCGCCCGTGCTGAGATATTACGATCCAAAACTAGAAACGGTCATACAATGCGATTCTTCTGAATGTGGACTTGGTGGTGCTTTACTACAGAATGGCCAACCAGTCGCATACGTAAGTCGTGCTCTTGCGAAAGCAGAAGTTTCTTATGCTATGATTGAGAAAGAACTACTAAGTGCAGTATTTTGTTTCTCAAAATTTCATCATCTTGTGTATGGACGTCACGTGATAGTTGAAAATGACCACAGACCGTTGGAAATAATAAGCAAGAAGGATCTGTACAAAGCTCAGAAAAGGCTACAAAGAATGTTCTTAAGATTGGCTTCTTATGACTATGAAATACGCTATAAAAAAGGGACACACATGTACCTTGCGGACACACTTTCAAGAGCCTATATGCCAAACGGAAAGGCTACGAAATTCGAGGAGGTGTTCGAATCGGTACATATGACGGACTACCTAGCAGTCTCTTCTGAAAGGCAGATTCGAATTAAGCAAGCTACAAGCGATGACACGACTCTTCAAATTCTCATAGAATGTATCCAAAAGGGTTGGAGAGAGGTCGCGCCAAGAGAGGTTTCACCCTATTTTTCTGTGCGAGACGAATTATCAGTGGATAATGGTATCATATTTCGCGGTGATAGATGTGTTATTCCCAAGAGTATGCGCAGAGAAATACTAGAACAACTTCATTCACATATTGGAGTTGAGAGTTGTTTAAAAAGGGCTAGATCGTGCGTATATTGGCCAAATATAACGACCGAGATGAAGGACTACATTAGCAAATGTGACACTTGTCAATCAATGGAAAGAAAACAATGCAAAGAACCATTGATTAGCCATGAAGTACCAGACAGACCATGGGCAAAAGTTGGTACGGATGTTTTCACATTCAATGATAACAATTATTTGGTGACAGTTGACTATTTCAGCAATTTCTTTGAAGTAGATCGTTTATATGAAACAACATCAAAAGAAATCATTGGCAAATTGAAACAACATTTCGCCAGACACGGAATACCGGAACGTGTTATTTCAGACAATGCTAGTGTGTACAAATCTCAAAAATTCAAATCGTTTGCTAGTAAATGGGATTTTACGCACATTACGTCATCAGCTAGGTACCCGCAGTCAAATGGCAAAGCTGAAAATGCTGTAAAGACAGCTAAACGAATCATGAAAAAGGCTAAACATTCGCATACAGACCCTATGCTTGCGCTGTTAAATTTCCGTAATACGCCGCAGCAATCGACCAATTACAGTCCTATTCAACAACTAATGAACAGGAAGACTAGAACATTGCTACCAGAAAGATCGTCACAGCTACAGCCGAGCATACCGACAAACGTAAAATCTAACCTGGACAAAAGCAAACGTCGCCAAGCTCAGTATTACAATAGAAATGCGAGGCCGTTACCCCAGTTACATAAAGGAGATACTGTGCGTATACAACCTCAAGAACGGAATAAAACTTGGGAGAAGGGAACAGTCGTAGAGAAACCGTACACTCGTTCTTACAATGTACGCAAGGAAAACGGAACCATCTTGAACAGAAATAGAAAACATCTCCGGAAAACAAACGAGAGATATGTTGAGCAAAGGGAAGAAACTGTAGACATAGATCCAAATTTAAGTAACAGTGAGTTACCGCGCATGAACAATGATAGTATTCAGGAGCCAAATATAAGCTCGCCACCAACTGGAGAACAAGCTACTCGTACGAAGTCAGGACGTGTAGTGCGCAAACCAGAACGATACAAGGACTATGTCTTGTGATGTATATAACATTCGCAGATATATAATCAAAGCTTAAAGGCTGTGCGAGACTGTATGAAACTAAAGAGACAGAGTTTTGTGTTATCGATCATTTGATATTGACTTGTTTATGACACTAGATCTACTTAAAATACTTTTAAGTTTAATCTTCTTTTCCGTAAAAGAGAAAAGATGTAACAGTACTTGGTTAACGCCCCTTAAACCTTCCCATGATGCTTCACACTCTGATGTATACTACATGTATATGCTCTTATGACGAGTCTTGATATATACGCTCTATGATATACTTATAGTTGTATGCTTGATGCGTGGATGTATGTGCTGCAATATTAAAGCTAATTATAATCAGTTATTATAATCTTATGTTGGTTATGTTATACCACACATAAACAATGGTCTCGACATTGCTGTTACAATAACTGTATGTTGCAAATATAAATCATTTATTGCGGGAGAGAATGTCAAGTACAATGTAATTCTATATAAACTGGACTGGAAAAATGTTGAAAATGGCACTGTTTGCAATATATCAACCAACCATTGTATCAGTGATATACAGAGTAAAACAGTGAAAAATGGTGGTCTTTAGATGAGGTATAATATTGTGTATTTACAAATGTTGCAAAATAGGGTATAAATATTATATAAGAAGCTGTAAAGGACAAGAATATTTATTGATATATAGTTGACACATCTACATTACTTGCCTCCCTTGTTTTTGGCAGCCATCTTTGAAGGCAACCCTCCTAAATGTTTGTTAGAAAAACAATCTGTGGAAAGACAACCTAAACATGAAGTTGTGAGACCATTACCACAGCAGTTTTATTTGTCACTAGGGAATCCTGTTGCTTAAATCTGAATTATAAAAAATTTGGCCATATTTCGCTCAGCACAACATTTTTAATAGCACTTGCAGAGTGGGGGAATACTGGCAGTGTTTCAAAGGGCAGTATATTAGCAAAGACCTAAATATACACAGATTGGACACTCAATTGAAAACGGAGAGAAAATAGCATGCAGCAGATTCTGATATTTTGCGTAAACACTTATTTGTCATCCTTTTTTTAATGACCAAAATCTCATTTTGAAGAGCTAAGTTTCTTCTACAGCATGATGTAACTTATTTTTTCTGCCTCTCATAGAATTCAAAAAAGTATAGTTTGAATGAGGCAAATTGGGTTTTTTATGATAAAATAGGAATTTCCATCAAAATGAGAGTAGGTCTGGCTCTTTGCTAACACCTGTTTTATTAGCTCACCTGTCACACAGTGACAGTGACAGAGTGAACTTTTGTGATCACTCTTCGTCCATCCGTTGCCGTCCACAATTTATTTGTGTAGACACTAGAGGTCACAATTTTGACTTAATCTTTATGAAACTTGGTCACAATGATTATCTCAACAAAATATAGGTCAATTTCAATATTGGGTCATCCGGGGTCTAAAACTAGGTCACAAGGTCAAATCATAGAAAAACCTTGTGTAGTCACTAGAGGTCACAATGTTGACTTAATCTTTATGAAACTTGGTCACAATGATCATGTCAACAAAAATTAGGTCATTAGGTCAATTAATAGAGTAAACTTGGTTATTAAACTTCAATATGCCATTTGGTCGATGTGATGTAAATTGCAATGTTGCTTTATAAGACAATAGGAAAGCCTTGTACATGCAATAGTACTCTCCAATTGCATTACCCGAAAATACAGTGAAATCAAAGTGCTGTATGGAGCGTAATGCAATAGAGGCTACCATTAAGGGGTCTGCATGAACTACTAGGACAGGTGAGCGACCTATGGCCCTTTGGGCCCTGTTGTTCCAATCTTTGTATGTTTATGTCTTTGATATTAGGTAATATTATTTGTATATTATAAGGGAGGAATATAAATGATGTGCATTCTAACTTGATCTTTACGATGTCACTGAGGCAAACAGTCTGACCAAGCCTCATGAAGACCATGCTTTAAATGTGACCTCAAGAGTGTAAATAAGGATTTTCTAAAATGTGGCCGGTTGACCTACTTTTTGACCCCATGTGACCAATATTCCAACTTGACCTAGATATCGCCACAGGAACTTGCATAATTTAAAAAAAATGAAAACAAATTGTTTTGAAAAAAATTTTTTCTAGGCGTACTGTAGAGCCAGTATTAATTAAACATATGAGCCAGTCTCCAGGAAAACATGCTGTTTTGACATTATGTAATTACTACATGTAACAAGGTTTTAAAAAGGTTAAAAATAAGAAAAAATGACAAATCTATAGATTCAATTTCTAGTAATTTATCCATATATAACTATATCTTAGCTTTAAAATTTCTTATGAATTAAGTTGAAATCACTTATTTCGTTGCTATGGTGACCAATTTCAGAAAAGTAGCTAGGGTACTCTGATTGAGAAAAACGAGGAGTTCGTTGTTTAAAACAGTTGTAGCCTTTCTCTTAATGTGAACATTTACAATTTGGATATATATTTTAAAACTTAAAACATCATTCTAAAACATGAAACCATTTTGAAGTTGACAATTTATGTCAAGAATTGTTAAAATGCTGTATTCATAAATACTTTTTAATTTTTATTTTAATACTGATTTTTTTTCAATTATGCAAGTTCCATGAAGATTGAGTCAGTTAAAATGGGACCTCTAGTGAGTAAAAAACTAATTGTGGACGTATGTCAACGTCACAGAGATAGTTCAGTACCGTAGTGTATGTCTCGGCGCGCCACAGATTCTATACAGTGAAATAGTAAAATGAATTTTGTCCAATCAAATTCGTTGTAAGTTGACAGTGCTGGATTAATTGTAAACAAACATGGCCGACGAAGGTAAAGTTTCACAATTTTTAGAAAGAATGTGTTACTTACGTGACACTATATGAGAAAATCGACATAATCACAAATGAAAGATATTACCCAAGTGACAATGCTTCCATACAATAATGTTGTCAGTCGGTTTGAGCTGAACTGGCCGAGGTTTTGACCAGATATTGCAAAAGTAGACATGAATGAACCTGATTTTAAAGTTCCCAGATTTTTAGAATGAAGTTAATATTGTCGATTTTACTTTGTTTGCTTCATTTTTTTGTCATTATTACGGTTAACCTTTGAGTTGTTAGTTAGATATGGGATTTCAATTGTGTCTTGTTGTGCAGCTAGTGACTCAGTAGTGACACTGACAGGTGACTCCTAGTCCTAAGCAGTGAGGTAGGTACCGGCTGGCGACCACCAAATCCGGACGACCAGTCCACCAATCCGGACAGATTCAAGAACGCTTTATTGCGGCAATTAATTTTGATCATCTATTGTCAATCAATTAGTCGCTTGATTTTTGTCAATATACGAAGTAGCAACGATTAAAGTTAAATATTTTACATGAAATGCCGCATTTATTTTCGTCTGCACCCGCGAAGCTTGTTTACATTATGTGGAAGTCGAAGAGGCCCTCAAAAGTGCACTTGGCCTATTTTTAGAAGTAAACAATTTAGCTCTTCAGTTAAGGGATGAACCTATCTTCGTTTGAACAGGTGAAATTTCAATGACTTGATTTACCCATTTCTCAAGTTATCATAAAAAGTATGCCAAATATGTCCGGATGTAGGATGCCAGCCAGTAGGGTAAACACATAGAAGCTAGTAGAACTAGAAGGTGACTGGTGATTTAAGGCAAATTAGGTCAGTCATTGTCTCATAGTGAACTGATTCACTGGCCGTCTGTGGCCTTTGCATCATAAGCAAAGTGATTGTGTGCAATTCAATAACATGTTACCGGAAGCAAACCATACATGTATACAAAGCATTTTGTTAGATCATCCTAGTTTTTCTAACATTATTTTTAGTTACACGTTTAAGTAGGTTACTGAGTAACTGACTGTTTATGAGCATTTTTCTTGTGCCACTTCGACATCATTTTGGATTTGCTATAAACTGGTATGCTGTCGTCAAGTTCTTATGCTTGCATATACATTAACCACCTCCTCGTTAGCATAGTGGTAGAGTGTCCGCTTCGAGTGTGGAATGTCCCGTGTTCGATCCCTGGCCGCGTCATACCAAAGACAAAATAAAAATGGTACCAGAAATTCCCTTGCCAGACACTCAGCATAAAAGGAAAAATGGCTTATCTTCTCTCATACCCTCGTGGTGATGGATAACATCAAGAATGAGGTGTTAAGAGTGATAAATATAAGTTGGAGAAACTTGTTTCACAATCAATCTTGAATTAGTATAAACTGCTTTTTTCTGCTGTGAACTTGTGAAGTGCTTTTTGGTGGCCAAACATGCTTGCTCGAAATCGACATTAAAGGTGAAAACCCCCGGAATTTAGCGGTCAGGGGGATATCAAAACAGAAATGGCGTTTTTGAACTACGAAGACGATGTGAAAGCATGTAAAAAGATTAATTTAATTGCGGCCCTCTGCACAGAGTATAAAGAATACTTTCCATGAAAAATGGATGATATATCAAAGCTGGTTAGTTTAATTGGAACAAAAGTTGCATGTTAAAACACATTTATTTTGAGTTCCAAAAAAATGTTTTGATTGTTTTTTTTGTCCAGCAGTTATGCTTTTGGTCCGGCAGTTTGTAAGACTTTGCCAAACAGAATGTCCGACCATTTTTACCAACTTTCAAAATGTTTGAATTGGTAGGCTCTGAAAGTGCTTCTGAGCACATTGTCTATGCAACTGGCCTTAAATATCTACATTACTGGGTAGTGTCCTCCAACCAGACACTTTTGGCACATTTTTCACAATAGCTCCAGAAATACATAAATGTAATGATTGAAAATTTCTCCAGAAAGAAGCTAGTACTTCTCAGTGTTTTTTTATGCTATTTTTAGGGCCGAATATAGGCACTTTCCCTTGGCAAAATAACTCCACTTTTCCCAAAAAGTCACAATTTTTTCCCAAAAAAGAATGCAAATTTCCCCCATTTGTTTTCCCTTTCAGATTTAAAAGCATCTAACGTTACGGTATGACTGTTATAAATCGATTTTCAAACATGCAAATAATGTGTTGGTCTAACAGACTAACAGTACTATGTTTACGGACTGCTAGTTATCGCTTTAATTGATAACCAATTTACGATAAACATTGAATAAAATATCATAACTTTTTGCATCAGGTGGCACCATGTCGGAGAAGCCGAAGAAGACGAAACGGCAAAAGGCTGGAAAGAAAACCACAGAAGATATTCCACTATGTAAGATTTTCTAGACAAAAATGTGTGGGGATGGGGCATTTATTGACAGGGAACAATTGGTAGTATTTCAGGCTTGTAAGTCTAGGAACATAAACACACTGACATTATGTTGAGAATTTTTTTGAATAAGGACCATCTTTTTTCTCTCAAAAGAATCCAGAATTTGTGATGGCAAATAATGTTCAGGCATATGCATCTTAATATATGTTCAGGGTTTTGTGATTTTTTTCAACAATTTGAACTTTATCTTAAGTTAGTTAACATAAAATTGTGTGTGGTAATTTCAGATAAAATCCTTTTAATGACACTATTTTTGCGATAAATGTACAATTTTTTTATTGTATTTTAGCTACAATGGATGGAAGCAACAAATTTAATGAACTTTTACAGCAAGCTGTGGGCCAAAGTTTAAGGTTTGTTGATCACTTATAAGTTACTTGTCAGTACTTTTATGTAGCTGGTCTGTTCTGTTCTTGGAATTCATGATTTCTTTGAGAGTTCATAATGCATTTTTATGCCCCAACATCTACTGATGTGGAGGCATATAGTGATTGTCTGTCTGTTCGTCCGTACATCTGTCTGATTGAAAATGTTTACCAAAACATTCAAGTTTGTGAAACTGAAATAATTATTTCTTATTTGATGTCCATCAAGGCATTGCTTTCAAACTTGGCATACTCGTTTACCATCATAAACACCTTACCTGGTCAACACCATTTAACATTATCCAACATTTCAACAAAATTATGTCCCCTGTCAGATTGATTTAGCTAGTTATTATGGACAAGGGATCCACCAGGGCATAAGCATTTATTGAACACAGTGACAGGCTTGTTATTATTAAAATACTGGTAGTGATCATTTTTCTATAACACAGTGAAGCAAAAGCAGAAAAGAAGAAGAAAAAGAAAAAAGGAGAAAAAGGAGAAGACTCTGTTGTAAGTACAATGTATCCTGTTTGTAGAATAATGTTAATAGTGATTTATGTTGGATAAACATGTTGCTTCTCTTAGTCAGTGTACTGTCCATTCTTTGTGGTTACACGTCAATGTACTGTCCATTCTTTGTGGTTACACATTAATGTACTGTCCACTCTTTGTGGTTACACGTTAATGTACTGTCCATTCTTTGTGGTTACACCTTAATGTACTGTCCATTCTTTGTAGTTACACGTTAATGTACTGTCCATTCTTTGTGCTTACACGTTAATGTACTGTCCATTCTTTGTGCTTACACGTTAATGTACTGTCCATTCTTTGTGCTTACACGATAATGTACTGTCCATTCTTTGTGCTTACACGTTAATGTACTGTCCATTCTTTGTGCTTACACGTTAATGTACTGTCCATTCTTTGTGCTTACACGTTAATGTACTGTCCATTCTTTGTGCTTACACGATAATGTACTGTCCATTCTTTGTGCTTACACGTTAATGTACTGTCCATTCTTTATGGTTATACGTTAATGTACTGTCCATTCTTTATGGTTATACGTTAATGTACTGTCCATTCTTTATGGTTATACGTTAATGTAATGTCCATTCTTTCTGGTTATACGTTAATGTACTGTCCATTCTTTGTGGTTATACGTTAATGTACTGTCCATTCTTTGTGGTTATACGTTAATGTACTCTCTCATGAACTTTTCTCATGCTATTTATTACAGCTGGAATCACTACGCAAAGGTGAAGGCATACAGAAAGATTTAGATGAGACCAAAATGGCTAATACATACGATCCTGACAAAAAGTACGAAAAAAGTAACAAAAAGAAACAAAAGATAATAGAAGGTATGTTGTTTGAGTTAACTAAGTTGTTGATGTATATTTTTTACCTATGTTCTGGTCATAGAAAAACACACACCCTGAACCCTTTCCTCGATGCATCGTTCAATATTCTGATAGGAGGTTAACTAGAATGTGTACACATATCATGTGCAGATTTTTGGCCGACATATCAAGAACTATCTCCCTTGATAACATTAATGTGTCTTGATTATATAACTTATGATAAGTATATTTCTGTTACTGGATTGTTTCCCTTCCCTATTGTACCTCCGTAGCTCAGTGGTTAGAGCACCTGCTGTCTAGTCTGGCGACCCGGGATACGGATGAAGGCACTCATATGCCTGCCATATTTCAGCAGAAAGCTAACTGGCAAATAAAGGCTATGCTCAGCATTTTATTTTTTGGCAAGAGACTGGATAGGCTTGTTACTTGTAATATATCTGTATGGATACAAAATGGAACGATACGGCACTTGGCAACAACCAAACCAGTAAAAGTTGCTTCCCTTTGTTGAAAAGGAAAACAATGCATTTGCTGTACGATTTGCCGATTAAGACGTGAGAAAGTTGTTATATCATTGTAAAAGACGCATCTACTTTTTGGTAACGATTTTGGGTTGAAAAATGTGCGTCTTAGACTCGCGAAAATATGGTACCTTTAGTAAAATGCAATGAAGCATGCCTGCATGATGATAGACTTGATATATCAATATGTATGGAGTAAACAGCTGAAAAAATATTGGCTTCATATCATTTTTGTGACATTTAGATCGAAATCGACAAAATGAACTTGAGATTGTGGATGAAACAAAAAGTAAAACGAAGAAAAAGAAGAAAGTTAAAGCACAAGATGAACTCATTGAAAATGTGTAAGTTTATCTAATATTCCCTACTGAATAGAAAGTCAATAAAATAACAAAAATATAATTTAGACACATTGAAATGACTTCAGAAAATTTGAATAATGTCGATATTACAAATGTAGAAACAGAATGAATTTACCATAATTGTCCGTCTGAGTATTTGATGTGTTAAGTATGTTCAGTCAACTAGGAAAAGTAGATTGGCTAAAGCAAACCTACTAGGCTATGTAATTAAGCCATCCTAAGGTAGTCATGAAACAGTTAATGGCATATGCTTGCATGTTAAGCTTTGCTTGCGTGTTAAGCTGGTTACTGGCCTGGTTGTTGGATTACCAAATTGAATATGAAACTTTGGGATTATAACTTATATTATTCAAACACAGTAATGTGCTTCTCTTTTGATACACTTTATCTCTTATAGTATAATTTAACAGACAAAGTCGTTTCTTGTCTATATTTAACTTTGGCTAATGTTTTCCTGGGGGGGGGGGGGGGGGTGACGAATAGGTAAGATGTGTAATATGGACCATAAACTATATGAAATTGATATATTGCACACAAGTACCTTGTCAGATACTCAAACTTGAAGGTCAGCACTAGTTTAATATTTTCGGACTCTACTTATGATGTTGTTTGTATTTCTTACTTTAGTGATGACACTCAGCTTGAACCAGAGGATAAAACAATGTCTATATCAGAACTAGAAAACACACCAAAGAAGAAGAAGAAAAAGAAACAATCAGAAGAGCCTGTACTTTCTGCTAGGTATGGACTTTGTTAGATGTTGACTATGTCATTGTCTACAAAGTGATGTTCTGGTCCTGTTGGTCTTCAAAATGCCCTTGTATTTCATGGACTTAATTTTCAGTCAAACCTTTCTGATAAAACCATTTATGGTTTTTGTTGACAGACGGTCTCTCTTAACTGGTTAAACATCATTCAGAATGGTCTGATAGACGGTCTCTCTTAACTGGTTAAACATCATTCAGAATGGTCTGATAGACGGTCTCTCTTAACTGGTTAAACATCATTCAGAATGGTCTGATAGACGGTCTCTCTTAACTGGTTAAACATCATTCAGAATGGTCTGATAGACGGTCTCTCTTAACTGGTTAAACATCATTCAGAATGGTCTGATAGACGGTCTCTCTTAACTGGTTAAACATCATTCAGAATGGTCTGATGGGAGATAACATTGGTTGTCTTTGTATACAGGTTTTGTTATAGCGGTATTTGTTTGCAGTTGGTCTTTACAGACAAATTCTGTAATACTGGCCTTAGTTCGGAGGTGGTCTTTAACACCAGTTGGACTTTATATGTAACTGGCTTATTGAGGAACAAATCCTACATTCATCTGTATTTCAGATCTGAAGATGAACCTAGTATGATTGAAACTCCGAAAAAGAAACCCAGAAAGAAAACGCCGAGAGATGGAACTCCCGAGCCAGACACACAAACAGAAACTGTTCTCACTCCAACAAAACGCAAGAAAAAGAAGAAAACAACTGGTGGTAAGATCTCCTATAATTTTATATGAAATCATTCTCTCTTGTAATAACGCTAAGTACACAAAATTTTGTCATTTTGTTTTGCATGTTTTCAGGTTTCTGCTATACTGATCTAGAAGTTTATTTATCCTAGACTTATTTTTAAATCATGCATGCATGTTATTTGTAAAGTTTGCTCAAAGTGTGATTTTGTTTTTATGAAGGTGAGACTGATGAAGAGGCAGTACTATCACCGAGTGAAGACGTTGTGTCACCTAAGGGAAAAAAGAAGAAGAAACGAACAGAAGGTGAGACGGATGAAGAAGCTGCTTTATCACCATCAGAAGAACCTGTCTCACCAAAAGGAAAGAAGGGAAAAAAGAAGAAGAAAGGTGAGACAGAAGAAGATGCCACTATTTCTCCTGCTGAAGAGACTGTTTCACCTAGAGATGGGAAGAAGAAGAAGAAAAAGAAGAAGAAAGATGATGGTGAAACTGATGAAGCTTTGTCCCCGGCTGAAGACGATGAAGAAACGAAAGATAAAGGGAAAAAGAAGAAGAAGAAAAAAGATAAAAAGAACGACGAGGTAAAAATATATTTCCATTTTTTAGGCTTCCTGAATTTCACGTAAATCTTATTTTAAAACTGCTTTGTATGTTTTAGTGAGTCTGAGAACATTAAGTCAGGATATCTTATTCGCTTTTGACTGCCTACTTGGATTTTGAGATACATTCACAAGCTTTTAATGCAGCCTTACTCGTATCCTGAAGATTGTGTATTCACTATCTATTGGATTGAATGGTGGGTTTACTTACGAAATGTTATCAAAATGAAGGAAACACATTTAATATATGTTATGTCTTACATTATTCAGATTTATCCCCCTTTGATAGTTCTTTGTAAAGAGAGATCACGATTGTGTTTTTAAGAATACTCAAATTAGAACATTGTATTTAAGCAAGTTTCAGAACACTATAACCTAGTTTCTAGGATTAGATTATCAGATTCCATGTATAATTAGCAACAATCAGGTAACTTTGCTATGAAAATCTATTTTAATAGTGATTAAACACAATATTGTTGTCAGAGTGAAAAAACGAAATATTTTGTGTTTTTTGAATTTGTCGATATATCTAAAATGTGAATTTACCATACATAAGAATAATTTGCATCTACGGGTCAATTTCTTGTTGATTTTACGGTTTTTGATATTTCATGGTTCAATGAACCGCTGTATTTCATTTCGAAGAATAAACTTTATTAATCCAATTTTGTGATAGTCAATACCAATTTAATGCAAAAATAATAATAAATAAAAATGTTATAATGGAAAAACCATGTGTGTACTTATAAGTTTTGCCTGAGTGTATATTTCATGGTTTTATGGGTCTTTTACATGGAATTTCTGTTACTGCCATATATATGTCTAAAAGTAAAGATACTAGTATGATTTAATTATCTGCCTCAATAGCCTAGTGGTAGAGTGTCCACTTTGAATGTGCCAGACTGTAACATATCAATGTTGTAACAAATGGATCTGGTATATATCCCTTCCTTGACACTCAGCAAAGTGTGTTTCCAGGTAGCTGCCAGTTCCTCTGGTGTCAGAATGATATGACGGGGTAGTTTCCATTTGACAGAAATACTGTTGACCAGTGGGACTTAAAAAGATATCTAAAACAAATTACTATTTGATTATGCATACTATTTGATTATGCATACTTTCAGGATGCAGAAATTGATGAGGAAGAGAAAACGGAGGAAGAAGCTCCGAAACCAAAGGAACGAAAGAAGAAGAAAAAGAAAGGTAAGAAGATTGTTATGTAGATATATATATACCAGAACAACCATCGGTTACATTAATCATATGACTCCAAGCAAAACCTTATTAGCACCTTAATAATAACCCTCATGTCTGATATTAATGAAAGATGATATTTGGGGTTGTAGTGTTAATTACTTCATTTTGCAAATTTTGATTTGCAGTCATTGGTTCCAAGATAGTTTCCACGTTATCAAAGTATATTCCTGCAGATTTATGAATTTGTGAGAACTTAACTTCCGCAAATAATAGCTACAGTACAACGTCTGTAGAGCAACTCCCAGTACAACGTCTGTAGAGCAACTCCCAGTACAACCTCTGTAGAGCAACTCCCAGTACAACGTCTGTAGAGCAACTCCCAGTACAACGTCTGTAGAGCAACTCCCAGTACAACCTCTGTAGAGCAACACCCAGTACAACCTCTGTAGAGCAACACCCAGTACAACCTCTGTAGAGCAACACCCAGTACAACGTCTGTAGAGCAACACCCAGTACAACCTCTGTAGAGCAACACCCAGTACAACCTCTGTAGAGCAACACCCAGTACAACCTCTGTAGAGCAACACCATGTACAACGTCTGTAGAGCAACTCCCAGTACAACCTCTGTAGAGCAACTCCTAGTACAACCTCTGTAGAGCAACACCCAGTACAACCTCTGTAGAGCAACATCCAGTGCAACCTCTGTAGAGCAACACACTTTGGGAGCTGCAAATATTAGCTGTTGTACAAAGGGTGTTGCTCTACAGAGGTTAGATTTATAGTAAATAAGAGCTTAGGGAAACTTTGATGGTGTTGTTATAGAGGTTGTTGCTCTACAGAGGTACTGTAATTAAAAATATGGGGATTAGTACCCGACACGCAGTATTTGTGTGACTGAAGTTTTCTTTTTGTAACATATATAAGTTATATATAAGCCTTGTAACATGCTTACCTTTTAGATGCCTTTTAACTTAGTGGTTAAGTTTATGTTCTGATATACAGATTATTGAAGTCTAGTTAGAATTATACCATATCATTACATTGGTCATGTTGTTGGTGGCAGTAAGGCTTATGTCTAATCCTCTGACCTATTCTAGGTGAAGAAGAGGTTGCCGAGGCAACAGAAGAGGATGATGGACTCGATGTGGAAGATGAAGGAAGAATACTTGCCGTTACTATACATCGGACTGATAAACTTAAAAATGATTTCTTTATTGCACATCCTATGGTCAGAGTTCATGTTTTGGACGAATTGACTGGAAAATACCTACCAAAACAACACAAGTAAGTTGTTTCATGTAAATACACTCCCTCGAAGCAGGATGTCATTGACCAATAAGGGAAAGATAAAACCAAATGGCCACACACTATGACTGTGTCAGTCGAATGCAAAAAAAAAGTTGATAAGAAGACAATTTGATAGGGCAGAAAATATGTTGATTCCAAATATGGAAACCAATTTTATTTATCATGGAGTTAGATTTTACTCAGTAGAGTTCATTTGCACAATCAATGAAAGTATATCCCTAAAAGAAATAAAACAAAAATATATTAAAATTTAAATTACTACTAATTTTATCTGTGTTAATGTGGCATTGCTTGTGAAGACTACAAAATACTGCGTTGAAAATTCACTGCTATTATCGTGATTATGTACACCAATGCTTTAATGATTACAACAAATTGCTTCTATTATCCAGGGATCGTGCTGTCACGGCTTTTTATGAGACAATGAATGAGAATGTCAAACATGTGCTTCCAATTATGACAAAACCGTTTGACTTCAAGCAAAATAAGTAAGTGATCCAATATGATTATAAATCAGGTAGTGTACATATTGTGCTTGATTTTGTCATCAGCTTAACTGGTAGTTCTTGAGGAATCCGTCCGGAGAGCAGACATTGAAGGGTTTGAAGTCCAGATGAATTTGGTTCTGATCTGGCTGGTTGTTGAGCTGCCAGCTGGTTTCATTTATAATGGTCATAAATAATTGAATGATAATTATGAGCTGACATGTTTGGTGTCTGAAACCAGGAAGTCAATGTGTTAAGAAAGTAGACGTTTGATGAATAAAATAGACTGGCGTGTTACATAAGGGATAGCTCTATAATAAATAAAAACTTTCCTTTACAAAAATTGTACTTATATAAATGGGATGAATTATCAACCCTTTTGTAATCATGAAATTGTTTGTTTGAAAACATGATTTTCATTGAGTTTTCACATTTCGTATTCTATTTTTACCAAATGTTGTTGTTACAAGTTCTAATTGTCTCTAATAAACAACATTACTTTTATTTCAGATCTGTTATACCAGTATGGGAAGAATTGTTAGTTTTCAATGAGAATTATAACTATTTTATTCAAGATAGACCTAAAGTTTTACTGGTATTTGAGGTAAGATTTATAAATCATTGCTTTCTATTTTATGTGAAAATGGTTCAGGTCCTGTTAGTTTTTATTTTTATCTCAATTGTGAAACAATTTCTTAGATCTATAACTTGTAATCAAGTGATGACATCACTGATAGCTGATGATGTCACACACCTTCATTCTACAGGGTTCCTACAATTCCGGAATAATCCGGAAATCCGGATTTACTGCATGAGAAAGAATGAACTTTTCTGCAGAAAATAAACGTTATTTGATGGGAAAATTAAAAGAATTGACACAGTAATGGGCATTTGAAGTTGAGCTCTGCTTGTAGGGATGTATGCTAATGGTACCCAAAACAGGCTTGCAACTCATTTTCAGGATTGGTCATTATGCCTCAGTAGGACCCCTGATACTGCGGGCTGATTATAATTTTTAGTTTTCAGTCTGGGTAGTTTAATCAGATGTGAATATGCACACTTTTTGTAACATGACTACGTATATGAAACAGGGTTATGAATTCTCATGACATTGTTACTATAGTATAAGTAGAAGATGAGTGGATTTTATCAGTGTCATTATAAATTTATTAGTCCCTACCAGTTTTCTACCGGAGGGGACTATAGGCTTCCCCTCCCGCTGTCAGTCTGCCTGTCCGTCAAAAATCTGGATCCTGACATATCTCATAAAGTTTCAAGCTAGATTTATGAAACGTTGTATGTGGGTAGGTGACAATGAGGAGATCATGAACATCTAGATATTTTTTTATTCAGACAAAAATTGTGGTTGCTATGGCAACAGAAACATTGAATTTTTTTTAAAGGGTTATGACTTCAAACCGGAAGGGGACTTCTGTATTGCTTGCCATTCTTAATGCCTTGTTGATTGTGTTTCTGCTGTGTACCTATGTGTCTGTGATCTCACTATAGGTGTATTCTTGTTTCAGTTGGTTGATTTTGTCAGTATGAACAGAGCTGCACAAAATGAAGAAGGCTTTCATCGGATAGGTTGGGCATTCTTAAAGGTAGGACAATTTAGTTGTCTCAGTGTCATAACTTCATTTAATGGTGACATTTCATTTGGAAAGGCAACTGAATTTTTATCCTGAATATGTCGGATAATTTTTATGCTCCCCTGAATTTTTGGTTGCCACTTTTTCCGTCCGTCCTTCCGCACCCAAAAATGGGTACTTAGATGGCTACTTTTTATGGACAAACAAGTTGAAAATAGTTAAAACAATAGTAGAATTTTCTTTTACGTGGCTAAAATTAGACACATAACTTCTCTTCATTACGTATTGTAGTCACATAAATGCCGTTTCGTTAGAACGTCTGTTGTTCCGTCTGATATTTTTGTCCAGGCAATAACTCATACAGTATTAGAAATAGCACTTTGAAACTTCATAGGTGAATAGATCTCAGGGGAAGTGCAGTGCACAAGAACCATAACTCTTCATTTTATATTTTTTTAGTTATTCCCCTTTGTAATTGTTCATACTTAATTCTTGTCCGGGCAATAACTCATACAGTATAAGAAATATAAATTCATAGGTGAATAGATCTCATTGAGAAGTGCAGTGCCAATAATCATAACTCTACCTTACTTAGTTTTTGAATCATCTCCCTTTTTAATTGAATTAAGTTATTCTAATTAATACTTGTCCGGCCCCTTACTCGAACAGTATTGATGGCATTTAATTTAAACTTCGGATAATGATAGAGTCCATCAATGGGATGTGCAGTGTCAAAGAACCGTAACTCTGCCTTTATTAGTTTTTTAATTATCTCCCTTTTGTATATAAATTAATGTTTGTCCGGCCCAAAACTTGAACGGTATTGATGCCATTTGATTGAAACTTCACATAATGATAGAGACCTTCAAGGTGAAGTTCAGTGTCAAAGAACCATAGCTCTACATTATTTTTATTTTTTTTACCTGTGTATTTGTAATACGTTATTTCCCATATTGGGATTAGCACTTGCTTTGGGAAGCATAATTTGGTTTTACCGATTTCTTTTTTCAGACAATTCTTATATTTTGTGGTATCAAGTGTACTCGTAGTGCTTGGTTTGTATACATTCATGATTCTCTGATTACACTCCAGTGTTAATATTCTCATATGTCTTATTCAGGTACTTGGAAACAACAAAAAATTAAATGTTGGATGTAAAGTACGTCTACAGATCTTTGAGGCACCTCCATCAAATATGAGAAAGAAGGCGGGTATGGAAGAGGTATGTATGCTGTTCAGTTACAATTAGATAATAATAGTAGGGTGCAGAATATGTGTTATTGTTATTATACCTCTATTGTGACTGAGTGGTCACTAATATTAATAATTGTACAATTGGTGGATGGCAAAAGTAACTCACCAAAGTAACCTAGTAACCCTTACCTTACTTCCCTTTGATTTTTTGTATTTTGTGAAAGTTTGATACTCATGTTATTATACCTCTAGATATATAGTGTATGGGGGCATTATTGGAGTCATGCTTAAGGTTGGTTTGTTGGTCTGTCGGTTTGTCGGTGCAAAACTTGTCTGAGCTATTTCTATGTAACTATTGATCAGATTTTAACAAAACATTGTATGAATGATCAGTATTTTTTCTGCGTCATTCTCTGTAACCAATGGTCAGATTTCATCGAAACTTTGCATGAATGATCAGTATCAAGTCTAGTTGTGTATATGGTCGAGACACATTGGTCTTACAAATTTTAAGGGAGTTATAGTCCTTTGTTGTTTGACACTTATAAATTTTGCCTGTGCTTTTTCTCAGCAACCAATGGTCGGATTTCAACGTAACTTTGCATGACTGATTAGTATTCCAAGTCTAGTTGTGCTTATCTGACTGTGTCAAGCAGTATTTGGGGGTATTCATCACATTCAGTGATATATCTTGTTTAAGTTTGTAATCTTTACTGAGATCTATGTCAAGGCTATATTTGAATTGGCTCCATTTATGAGGCATGAAGGTTATTTAGGGTTTACTTAAACTTAAATATTTTGATAAGTCCTAACAGTTATAGCAAGAGTCCCTAGAATCACTACAAGTTGTTTTTTTATGTCAGATGTTAAAAGTGCTTGAGTGCATATATCATCAAATATGAATCTGAGAATATAATGAGCTATAAATACCAATATTACTATCAGGATTTCACCATTTGACTTATTAAGATACTGTTGGTGGGACTTAAAACAAGATGATTATGTTTCTATATTCAGGCGTATTTATGGTGGAAGGAAGCTTTGAGGAATCCATACCCATCCACACTGTATGTAACATTGAAGGGAATTATACCACCGTCAGAAGTGGAACCAGCTGAGAGATCTTTGTTTGCTACGCAAGAGGTAACACTTTCTTCTTGATTGTTTGTTCATTTTAAAATGACCTATGAGACCATCTCTTGAAATTTTAACAAATAAAGCAAGTCGGTATTCTCGTTCCAGGTGGCCATATAAAACTTGAGGGTTGTGTAAAATAACCCCACGTTAGTTTTCAGAGATTGGTGTGTTTGATATAAACTATATATCTGTACCCAGCCATAAACACTGAATGCAGGGTTAAAATACATTTCTGTACGGAGAATTCTCCCCTGTATCCTCGTAAATCGCTGCATGGAAGGCCAATTATTGCGCATGAAAGGCCAATTATCGCGCATGAAAGGCCAATTATCGCGTGATCGCGCATGAAAGGCCAATTATCGCGCATGAAAGGCCAATTATCGCGCATGAAAGGCCAATTATCGCACATGAAAGGCCAAATCTCGCACATGGAAAACAGCTTTCTCGGATTCTCTCATATTCAATGAAAGAGGTTGCAAAGAATGTTTTAAGTACAAATTAAAAATCTCCAAGGATAGGATGATAAGCTCTACCATAAGCCACAATTTATGTGTTACTGCTACACAGCCCTTAAAAATATTCTGGAGAAAACTCGGACGTTGGGACACTGCTTCATCATGTTTCAAGATAAAAATGACTATGAATCTAATAGAAATAATTTTGTAAATATGTGAAACACAGAGTATAAGTTTAAATGTTTTGTATTTTTCAGGAGAGAGGCAGGATGACTTTTGAGGATCTAAAGAAGAGTATGAATTGGAGTGGAAAAAGGTGATACTTTAGATTTTTGTGTTATTAATCTTGAGCACAAGGAAAGTAAATCTTGTAATTATTGGAACTATGTATTGGTGATTTTTTTTCAAAATAAGTTAATTACAAATAACTTTATATTTTGTTTTCAGAGCACCTCAGCAGAGGACGTTATCCTCCTGGTCCAGGCTTGCAGGTCAATTATGTCGTCTTCCTAATACATTATCACTAGCATTATCTACTGCCAAGAAAGGTTGTTATATCCTCCGATTCTCTCATGATGGACGCAAACTGGCTTGTGCTTGCCAAGGAAAAGATGGTTACCCTATTCTAGTCTATGAAGTAAGTCAACTATTCATACTGCTTACCATATTAGATCTAGGCTGGTATTTATAAAACATTTTACTGGAAAACTTAAATATTTTGACTTAAGTCAATGTTTTATATTGTGCCTATTTTCTACAAATTGAAGAATAACCAATGTTTCCTTAGTGATTATAGTTAAGTAACCAGTTTTCGAGGGCCACTTCAGCCGTTCAGCTACCCTATGACATTTTATCAGCTAACATGAATGTTTTCCTTTATACACTATAATTATGTAATTCCAGAAATAACTCTTGTCTTACTGACTCTTACACAATGATAACTTGTCCCTGACAAGTATTTTAGTAGACTGCTTTCTATTTTCATATAATTGTCATGGTAGATTTGCATGACATTTAACTTACTGAAAAAATGTTATTTTAGACATTTAAATATTTTGTAAATTCACAGACTGTGCATCACATGATTTGTTTTGAACACTTTTAGATTCCATCTGGAGCCTTGAAGGGCAAATTTCTTGGTCATTTTGGCATTGTTTATGATATGTGTTGGTCGAAGACGGATACACATTTACTATCAGCATCATCTGACGGAACAGCCAGGTATTCTTATACTGAAAAAGTCCATTTCCTGGTAACGTGATTGCAAGATTTTGGATTTCATGTAAAATGGCTTGGATTATCAGAAATCGTTCAAACATTAAACAGATACAATAATTTTATAATAGTTTTATTCCATGTTGATATATGCAAGCTAACTTTCCAAAAACCAGTCTTTTATACCTGACAGAATATGAAGGCAGGTATGTCAGCAACTGTAACCTTGACATATTTATGGGTATAATCATTCATTGGGGATTTAATTTCGGGGTTTTGGTCATCCATGAAATCCATGAAATTAAATATCCCCACGAATATTAATGATTTTACAGTATACTGTAACATAATGTTAATGTACTGTTTAACTGAAACTGTATAAATGGTTTAAGTAAGCTACTTGAAAATATTGGTGATAATTTGCTAACATTTCAACTTGTGAACATTTTGGCCTGCAAAGAATGCTACAAAGAATAAAAACATTGGGTAGAGGCATGAATTGGCTTCTATGGAGCGTAGGGTTAATACAATTTTTAATCTTATTTTAGATGGTTTAATTTACAATTTGATTGTAGTTTTAAACACTTTGTAGTTTTTATTAACCAATACATATTGTGTGTACAATTTCTGTGTGTTTCAGAGTGTGGGATCTGGAAGATTATGGAGAGAAGCAGCAAAGATTATTACCTCACCCAGCGTTTGTATATTGTGCACAGTTCCACCCACGTGTTGATACTATAGCTGTAACCGGTGGTTACGATCAGGTGATACGTGTCTGGGACGTCGGAGATGATTCTGGAAAACTTGATGTATGCTCTGCTTTCTTTCTACACTCTCAGTGCAAAATCTCTGATATGCATCATAAGTTTCAATTTGACCCTTAAATTGACGCTTTAACCTCTGGAAAAAGGCACATTTTGACACGAACTTGACCTCTAACTCGAAACCCCACAAATATGATAAGTAAAAATAAGTGATGAGAGGGTTTTCTGAGGCTGCACAGAAACAACCAATGAGATAGATGCTTGTCTGTTGAGAATGCTCTCAAAACTTGTTTGTAACCTTCTATGCTGTTTTCATTTTCTAAGGTTATGTGATAAATAGAATCTTACATTCGTGTTCATTACAAACGAGTTTTATTAAACTTGTCGACAAAAACAATATGACACTCGGCAAAGCCTCGTGTCATATCATTTTTTCCTCTCATTTAATAAAACTCGTATGTAATGAGCACTCATGCAAGATCCTCTATTTATGTATTTCCATTAACCTTTGCTACATTGTTTTAGTTACGACAAGAGTTAGAAGATCATGTTGGATTAGTTAACTCAATATGCTTCTCTGAAGACGGGCAGAAAATGTATTCCGCTGATAGTGTGGGTGTCATCATTATATGGAATTCCTTCTTCACCGAGATGCCATCAAAAAGAGGTACAGTCAAACATGTGTTAGTGGTCACCTAAATCAAGCAATCTCCTATCTTAAAGAACCCAAATTCATATTTTGTATAAATTCTATTCCTGTATTTAACTTGCAGCCTGCATTAAACAATCATACGTTATGAAACCATAGACTGAATGCTGAATGTTAGAACCATGAGAGACTAACTTGATGAGGTCATCATAAAATAGTCATAAAAATGTACATGAAAAAATATAATGTTATAAATTACTTCTTTGTAGGTGTTGTAAGGGATTGGACAATCTTTTCAAAAATAGAAGATCCTGAAATGAAGGTAAGTGAGGGTAAAATATATATGTGATACTTTCTGTAGATGAAAACTTCTGTGGTGCGTTGGTTTCTGAAAATATTTGTAGCAGGTTTTAGACCCTGTTGTAGTTATATTTCACCTAGTATTATAATAATTATAATATTTAGTTTGTTCTTATATTATTTTAGGGAACAGCAATAAATTACATCATCCTCCATCCTAGAGAGCGTCGACTACTGGTGCATACTCGAGATAATATCATCCGTATGTTTGATCTAAGAATGTAAGTTTCCATAGTGATAGTCTCAATTTGGTATTTGATCCACAGCATGTCCATGAACACTAAAAACCGATTTTGGTATTTGATCCACAGAATGTCCATGAACACTAAATACCGATTTTGGTATTTGATCCACAGAATGTCCATGAACACTAAATACTGATTTTGGTATTTGATTCAAAGAATGTCCATGAACACTGAATACCGATTTTGGTATTTGATCCACAGAATGTCCATGAACACTAAATACTGATTTTGGTATTTGATCCACAGAATGTCCATGAACACTAAATACCGATTTTGGTATTTGATTCACAGAATGTCCATGAACACTAAATACCGATTTTGGTATTTGATTCACAGAATGTCCATGAACACTGAATACCGATTTTGGTATTTGATCCACAGAATGTCCATGAACACTAAATACCGATTTTGGTACTTTATCCACAGAATGTCCATGAACACTAAATTTCGAATCTCCTTATGTCCCAAGTTGTTGTCTATATATAATTGGGTAACTTATTGTGACAGTCAATATCAAAAGGAATACGAATATTGCACATTGTTTACTGGTGTTTGATGTTTTATTTAGTTTCTTATTATTTGTTCTACAGACAACGTGTAATGCAAAAATACATTGGTGCATTAAACTTCCGAGAACGTATAAGAAGTACCATTACACCATGTGGATCATTCGTCTTCTCTGGTAGTGAAGATAATTTTGCATATGCCTGGAACACTGATACAGGTGAGTTTATGTGATGTTGTCAGCGTCTCAGGGCTGATTGTGAGACTCTATAGATATACTGTAAAAATGTCAGAATGGTTTTGTTCTAAATTTATGACACTTTCTTAATACTTGCAAATATCTGCATATTTCAAAATGTCTTATGAATTGCAAATATATGCGTGTTTCAGGATTTCTTCACAATTGCAAATATCTGCGTATTTCAAGATTTCTTATAGTCCAGAGAATTTGACACGACTCTCGACCTTCAATTATCATAATTTAACAGCTGATATAGTGTCTATATTTATAACCCCGGCTGTATGTTTTCATAAGCTGGGAGTATCACGAAGGTGCTCGAGGTGTAATACCAACACAAATCTAAAGAACCGATATTGCATAATTTGCTCGCGGAAATTTATATATTCAACGCAAGTACCTTGTTATATATTCATGCATAGAGGTCAGGATCATGTCAAATTCTCTGTTCTATAACAATTGCAAGTATTTGCATGATTTCAAGATTTCTTAACAATTGCAAGAACCTGCATAATATCAAGATTACTGAAGTGGTCATATTAGCGGAATCTAGACCTTTTGCATAGAAATATCTTAGGTTATATCAGGTTTTACATTATTGTGAACATACTAGGAAAGCCTTGACTTTTATGTCAAGTTTGGTCATATTCTACTATAATCACAGTTGGGATAACAGTTATAAGGCTAATTTTTGTAGCTATATCATTCAACTGTACATCAATGCAAGGTAGAACTTAAAAAAAAGGTATGTTGTGAGATTATCTATGAAATGTGCCAGAATGTGAGGGCTGAAATATCATGGACTGGAATAAAGTTAGTATTTTTGGATATACTGCTTTCATCAATATGAATCGATAATGCTAATATTGTAGAAAGATATAAGTATTGTTTATGTTTGTAGGTGATCAAGTACTGATGTACTCGGAGTTGAACTATCAGAATCCAGTAACAGATGTACATTACCACCCTAGAGATCACATGGTAGCATTCTGTTCTCTCGGTGAAAATCATCCCGTGTTGATATATAGCTATGATGCAGCCAGTAAGTCCACTTCAATATTACACCTCTTAAAATTGTCTTGATGATGTTAGAACTGCATATTGGTGTATCGTCAATGCAAAGATCACTTTGCTGTATAATAATGTGACACTTTGTCGCTTAAAAAAAGTTGGGTGTATTGCTTTGCTCAAGTTAAATACTATAAAATCAATCATTGTCGTGGGTATAAAATTTCGCAGAAGTAGTTTGGTGATTTCTTAAATTGGTGGATTTAAGATATGAAGAGAAAAATCTCGGGTTACGTATTTTGTGGTCAATTATTCGAGGGTATTTAATTTCACAATCTAGTTCATCGGTGAAATTAATGAAAATTAATCCACCACGAATATTTATTAATTTACTGTAGTTGGTAGATCAACTGGTGCCTGATCAATAACTACCGTAAACCCCATCATATCTTTATGTGTTAAAGTTAACAAGGGGTAACCTCATGAAATATAAATACTTGACTGTAATATTCACACCCATATTTTGTACAAGGCAGAACCTTTAAAACATGTTCTGTTAAGCTTGATGCAGACTGCAATTCAAGACCTTTTTTTCTTACCAGGTATACATGGTATATGGTATAACATGTTGGTGTATGTTTCAGTTGCTCAGTATGAGGCAGGTCTCTCAATCAGGCTTATATCTCCTGTACTGACTGTCCATGTATATATGGTATACTATAACATGTTGGTGTATGTTTCAGTTGCTCAGTACGAGGCAGGCCTCTCACCCAGGCTTATATCTCCTGTACTGACTGACCATGTATATATGGTATACTATAACATGTTGGTGTATGTTTCAGTCGCTCAGTACGAGGCAGGTCTCTCACCCAGGCTTATATCTCCTGTACTGACTGACCATGTATATAAAGTATACTATAAGATGTTGGTGTATGTTTCAGTCGCTCAGTACGAGGCAGGCCTCTCACCCAGGCTTATATCTCCTGTACTGACTGACCATGTATATATGATATACTATAACATGTTGGTGTATGTTTCAGTCGCTCAGTACGAGGCAGGTCTCTCACCCAGGCTTATATCTCCTGTACTGACTGACCATGTATATAAAGTATACTATAAGATGTTGGTGTATGTTTCAGTTGCTCAGTACGAGGCAGGTCTCTCACCCAGGCTTATATCTCCTGTACCAGCTGATGAGGAACATTTAGGGTAAGTGTATATTTACTGGCATATATAAATCATGTAACCTGGTCAATGAATTTCCTCATCAAATATCCTCCCAAGAGCATGTTACCATCATTATACAGGGATCATTTGATATGTTTATATATACAGTACATGCTTGTAAGCCCTTTAGATTTGTGTTGGTATTACACATCTCAAGTATCTTTGTGTTATTTCCCGCTAATGAAAACAT
The DNA here is from genome assembly GCA_947247005.1 of Spisula solida. NCBI lineage: Eukaryota > Metazoa > Mollusca > Bivalvia > Venerida > Mactridae > Spisula > Spisula solida. Next base: position 23,920,572 of record OX365948.1, read on the forward strand.
ACAACCAGGATTATTAATATAGACTATATATTAGCTATTAAATTATGCTAATAGAAAGTAAAGATCAGGTCAAATTATCTGGATTATTCTTCATAATAATGTAAGAAGTTTTTTTTCAATGCTTATTTTGGTAATTTCTCAAATTTTTTACCGAGGCCAGTGCCTCTGTGAGCCTCTGCATAGCTACAGGCCTGTTAGATAGGAGCATATGTTGTTCTTTCACTTTCAGTAATCTTAAAATAATGCATTATAACTCACACATAGTGTTAAACTATATGTTTGTCTTTTTATGAATTATAGGAACGAGAGGTATACAAGTATTTAACTCATTATGATATTGTGAGCTTTTTCCAGTCATTTATTCTGGTACATTGCATTTATTGTCTGTCATTCTTGGCGTTTGGAAAGCTTGATTTTCTTTCAGCATTGAATATGCACATATTGTGTAATACTGCTTGTTTATATAATTATATTCATAACAGGCTCCGCGAAAACTGTCCTCCAGTCCTGACTGACAAATTTTGATTCAGGCTGACAGAAAATCCTGTATTTTTCTGTTAGAGGAAAAGGATCATTCACTAATTTTACCAATTCAGACAGACAAATTTTAAAACTTTTTCGCGGAGCTTGTCGTTTTGATATACATTAACACCTGTATAATTATGCGTTGTCGGAAACCATTCAATTTTAGCTTGACTACGAGGGGTGATCAATATATTCGTGGACTTTTCATCTAGCAATTTTGTTTTGTCAGCAAAGCTCAAAAGCAATTAGCATTATTCAGTGTAGGATAACTCCGACAGAATGCACCTATAACATAGTTTTATTCATGTAATGGGTGCGTGATGCAGACTGTCACGTGACGTCATTCCAAGCGTCACAGTTTGAGCAGCACCAAGCTCCTTTCTGGACTCATATCCGACCCACTGTTTACAATTTATTTACTTTTAATACAGAAATAAGTCATAAATAGCCAACTCTGGAATGTAAGGCGGAATAGAAATTGTCTCGTTGCGTAACTGGACTTAAAATTCTGAAAAAAAGCGGTTGGCTTTACATGGTAGCATCATCCCAATGAAGAAGGAATCACGACCTAACAAGTTTAGGGCGCAATTTCTAAAGAACTCATTTCAAATGGAATAAAAGCTTTATTGTTTTGTAATCTATACTGATCGTAGAGTTCGCCAGTAACATATCTTTCCGAAATATGCCTCTTACTTCTCAGAAATTAAGGAGAAGTATTCCTAACTCTGTCTTAATTCTTCAGTTTATTCTTATTTTACCATGGCGTCAGTTTTACAGAGTCCCTACAATCACATAAACAACGAAATCATGTGTAGATCACTGATTTGGAGTGAAAAGAATCCCCATACATGTTGGTCAAATCATCTTCGAGCTATCGCAAGGATTTTTCAAGTTAGGCGTTACTCTTAAGGAAATGCCGTTGCTTTGTGATTATTTATTGTCCATCACGCTCGACGGTGCGTGCTGCACCTTGGTCACAATAAGTGACGTCATCAGGAAAAGTGTGATGTCACAATATAATTAATTAATTAATTAAAACGCTAGATAATTGATAGATCTATATTGCCCGGTAATTTCAATGTTCTAAAATCAATATTTAAAAAATTAAAAGGAAAGTTTTCGAATATATTGATTACCCCTCGTATTGGAAGAATGAAGAGCTATAGTACTGGTACTCACCTAGAGGTCAACATTACATCTTCTGACTATAGTACCGGTACTCACCTAGAGGTCAACATTATATCTTCTGTTCATTTACAAACAACTTGCTACTATTTTAATCAAAGCACTTACCAAATTCTTTAACTTACGTTCAAATTTAAATTCTTTATTATTCTTTAAAATGTGTAAATTATGAGAAAAGGTTGTTCAGTATGAATTATGCTTTAGTTCAAGAACTCATACAAACTCTATCTGTCACCAATATGAAGGTTTTAAAGATTAATTAAGAATTTAAATTTGAACGTACCAGGTTGTACCCGTATCTCTATATATTTATGTAAAGATACCTCTCTAGTTCATGTGTAAACTGAAGATGAAGGGTGACTTTTGCTTGATTTCAGTGTTTGTTTACACATTACCTTTTCATATTGTAAATCAACCAGTATCCAGTTATTCTAATTTTGTACGGGATCCATTCTAATCCTGCAATGGGTCATGCTACGGGTCCATTCTAATCCTGTACGGGATCCATTCTCATCCTGCGGTAGGTTCATTCTAATCCTGCAATGGATTCATTCTAATCCTGCTACAGTTCCATTCTAATTCTGCAATGGGTCCATTCTAATCCTGCAATGGGTTCATTCTAATCCTGCAACAGGTTCATTCTAATCCTGAAATGGGTCCATTCTAAACCTGCAATGGGTCCATTCTAATCCTGCAATGGGTTCATTCTATTCCTGCAACAGGTTCATTCTAATCCTGAAATGGGTCCATTCTCATCCTGCAATGGGTCCGTTCTAATCCTGCATTGGGGTCATTCTAATCCTGCAACAGGTTCATTCTAATCCTGATATGGGTCCATTCTAATCCTGCAATGGGTCCGTTCTAATCCTGCAACAGGTCCATTCTAATACTGCAATGGGTCCATTCTAATCCTGCAACAGGTTCATTCTAATCCTGAAATGGGTCCATTCTAATCCTGCAACCCATCCTGCAATGGGTCAGTTCTAATCCTGCAACAGGTCCATTTTAATCCTGTACGGGGGTCCATTCTAATCCTGCTGCAGTTCCATTCTAATCCTGCAACCCATCCTGCAATGGGTCCATTCTAATCCTGCAACAGGTTCATTCTAATCCTGTAAGGGACCATTCTAATCCTGCTACCCATCCTGCAATGGGTCAATTCTAATCCTGCTTCCCATCCTGCAATGGGTCCATTCTAATCCTGCTACGGTTCCAGTCTAATCCTGCAATGGGTCAATTCTAATCCTGCTACGGTTCCATTCTATTCCTGCAACCCATCCTGCAATGGGTCAATTCTAATCCTGCTACGGTTCCATTCTATTCCTGCAACCCATCCTGCAATGGGTCCATTCTAATCCTGCTACGGTTCTATTCTAATCCTGCAACCAGTCCATTCTTATCCTGCAACCAGTCCATTCTAATCCTACAATGGGTCCATTTTAATCCTGCTAACGGTCAATTTGAATCCTGCAATGGGTCCATTCTAATTCTGAAATGGGTCCATTCTACCATTCTAATCCAGCAATGGGTCCATTAATGGGTCCATTCTAATACTGCACAAGTCGGCATCGGGTCCATTCTAATTCTTCAATGAGTTTATTCTACCATTCTTATCCAGCTATATTCTAATTCTGCACTTGGTTAATTATAATCCTGCAATGGGTCCATTCTAATAGAACAAGTGGATGTTAGGTACATAGTTGTTACAATGTGTCTCTACCTTCCTGGAACCTCAATCATATTTTGGTAGTAAATGTGCTCATAAAGTACCCCATAGGCCAAACTGGCTGGCCGTTTAGATATGGGTGACTCTATAATAGATAACCACTTTGATTTGCTTTTTACCTCTATAAAGCTAACAGAATACTTATTTTAGCTCCACTATTCGTAGAATAAGGGGAGCTATTGCAGTCAGTGTCGGTGTCGGCGTTGGCGTAACACTTTTGTTAAAGTTTAGGTACAGGTTTTTTAACCTCTTATATTCTCTAAGTCCTTTGAGATGTTGCTTTCATACTTTGCACACTTGTTTGCCATCATGACCCCAACCCATATGCAGGAGTAGGTAACTCTATCAGGCATTTTGTTGAAATTATGCCCCCTTTTTCTACTTAGTGCAAATAGTGCAAATGTTAAAGTTTAGGTACAGGTTTTTTAACCTCTAATATCTTCAAAGTGTCCCAACCTATATACTGGGGTAGGTAACTCTATTAAGCATTTTGGTGAAATTATGCCCCCTTTTTCAACTAAGTGCAAATGTTAAAGTTTAGGTACAGGTTTTTTCACTTCTAATATTTTCAAAGTGCATTCACATAATGCTATGCATACTTGTTCTCCATCATGACCCCAACCACTACACAGGGGTGGGTAACTCAATCAAGCATTTTGTTGAAATTATGCCCCCTGTTGGACTTGGAAATGCAAATGTTAAAGTTTAGGTACAGGTTTTTTAACCTCTAATATCTTCAAAGTGCATTCAATTTGATATATTGCTTTGATACTTTGCATACTTGTTCACCATCATGACCCCAACCCCTACACAGGAGAAGATAACTATTTAGCATTTTGTTGAAATTATGCCCCCTTTTGGACTAAGAAATGCTTATTTGTTTACCTTCATGACCAAGAGGACCTACACATGAGTAGGTAACGGTCTTGCATAATTTGTCAAAATTATCCCCCTTTTTCGAATTAGAAGCCCCAACCTCTACACAGCAGAGGGTAATGCTGCTGTTATGAAGCATTTTGTTTTGAATATATAATGATTGTACTATCCTAGCATGGAGCTGCAAATAGTGGAGCGCGCTGTTCCTGGACAGCTCTTGTTCTTTTGATTCTTTTACTCCATTGAGATTTTGGCTCATTTTGACATATTTCCTGGATTTCAAACTAGATGCGTTATGGGTGTAAATCTCCAATTATGTTTAAATAACCACAATGGAAATGGTGTTTACAATATAAATAGTCTTATATCAGTAGACCAGTATACAGATGGATGTACATTATGGCATGTAAGGAATAGATGGTTAAACATTTTATAAAATTCTAAGCACTATCTATTAACATAGCTTTTTTCTTGTTTACAATTTTACTGTGTGATTTTTCCCATTTTTACTGTACAATGCAATGTCATTCATTATTTGTTTCACTGTTTTAGAATCTTTGTCCTGAGAGCATTGTATTTTTTTCTCTAATGTCCCATTGTTTTTTGCACCATAATTTATATGATACGTTGCATATATGTTGTATTTGTCACTTTTCTGTCTTTAAACTAAAAATAGTTAGGTTGTCATATTTTTCTTAGCTCACCTGTCACAAAGTGATTTGTGATGGAGTGAGCTTTTGTGATCATTCTTCGTCCGTCCTTCAGTCGTCCGTCAACAATTTGCTTGTGGGGTCACAATATTGGCCTACTCTTTATGTAACTTGGTCACAATTATCATCTAAACAAAATCTAGACCAAGTTCGATATTGGGTCATCCGGGGTAAAAAACCAGGTCACAAGGCCAAATCATAGAAAAACCTTGTGTAGTCACTAGAGGTCACAATTTTGGCCTAATCTTTATAAAACTAGGTCACATATCTGCGTAAAAAATGAAACAGAAACACTCTTTTTCTCAAAAATTTAAAGTACATAAATGTATGGGAGCGAATGTTATTGGTATGTTATGAATTGAGCGCAATTGTGTAATCTTGTGTATGACGTCACTAGAAATAGTGTATAAAATGGCAGCACATAACAGCATTTTTATACAATTTAACCTTGGTAAATGTTTGGAAAAATGCCTTGAAATTACCTATTCTACCTTAAAAAGTTTATGAATAGTCCTTGAATTTGGGAGTGAGAAGTTTGTATGAACCATACATGTTTGAATATACAATGTTTATATATTACAGTACCCAGGCTTTAGCGGATGAGTTAGCTACTAAAGGTGTTCTCAGTAAGGAAGAGTTTCAGATACATACTACTCAGAGATATGATAAAGTCATGAAAACTCTCAACAAAGTAACTGTAAGTATATGGAATTATGTTTTCCAGAATGAAATAGTTAGTTTAATTAATTGGAATATTTTTCAGGAGTTTGGGTGTCTACATTCATAGTATGTAAAATATATTGACATATTTCCGCTATAGTCATGAAATGCTGGAAGAATGTTTAACAACATATCGCGCCTTGAAAGCCATAACGGCTGATCAGTACATAAAATTAGACTGTTGAATATGAATTTTTACATCTAATATTGTGGTTATGCTTGAACCAAGTTTGTGCAGATTTGTTCTGGTTTGAAAGCTTGGGTTTAGGTGGAATTTCCTTCTTGTTGTTTTGTTTGTATGAATATCATAGTATTGATTGGGCTTTTATATGGAACAAATTAATGAAGATTTTGTTGCTATGTATACTTTTTATACATAAATACATTTCATACCTGAACAACTTTCAAAATGTGATAGGGGACTTAAAGTATGCATTAAAGGAAACATATTTGTTTGAATATAGTTTTAATATATAGTATGACTAAAAATTATGAATATGATACAATTTGACTATGTCTGATGTGCTTTTTGACAGAATTGAAATTAAAACAACTTGGCTAACTTTGATATTTGGTAAAATCTCATGCACAGCTCCGCATAATTATGATAAACCGCAAGTACTGATTGAATTCTCCAGTTCAAGGTACCAAAAGTTTTATAAATTGTCATGTTTTTAATGGATGTGAATCAGACGCTACATGATTTTACAGGCATTGCATAGGGAAAGAAATAAGACATTGGTAACAAGTTTCAAATATGATCAACAATTATCACAGCTGTGGAAATATTTGGTCACTATGTCACTACTTTGTGTTATAATCTTACACAGGATGTTATCATCTTACACAGGAAGTCCAGCATGCTAATAATTAATTCTAAAATGCATCAAAAATTAAAACTCAACAGGAATTTCTAAAAAAGTCACTTTTTCACCTGTTCAGCATTAAAAATATTTTTTATTAAATTCAGAATTAGCAGTTTATGCTAGTCATATATAAAATATGTAAGACAGCTATCTCTAGGCTAACTTTTAATAAAAATAGTGATTTTAAAGGTAACATTTCTTTAGAATTATTACAAAATTATTAGTTTTGTACCATTTTTTCCCCAAAAGTCTTGCCCTAAAATTAGCCCTAATTTTTGTCAACATAAGGTGCTGGACAGCCTGTATACATACACTGTTGTTTTAAGTGATTGCATGTTATACTGCATGTTAAAAACTTTCGCTGTACATTAGTTTTGTTTACCTGGTATGTCATGTTAAAATTCTGACAGTTTGTCTTACTTACTCTGTTATAGTTGAGAATTGGTTTTATGAAAACTCAACTGTTTGATTTTATAGTTCAATATGACGTTTAATCGGATAAAGAATTGTTGTAAAGATGTAATTTCATCATAACATGTACCACAATCAGGGGTCCTACAATTCCGGAATAATCTGGAAATCCGGATTGCTGCATTAGAAAGAATGAACTTTCCTGCAGAAAATAAAAAAAAGTTTTGACTGAGTTATGGTTGTTAGAAATTTCATTTGCTGTATTTTAACTATAGAACCATGTTTGGAACAGAGTATTTGTGAATTGATGTGTGCTTAATTGCCACCACAATCAGAAGTGCACCTTATTTTCAGGATTTGGTTTTATGCCTCAGTAGAACCCCTGCATAATTGTTTAGTAGGAATTTTAAATATGATGGCGACATCTTGGTACTCTTAGCAATAGCTCATGATTCTCCTATAGAGAAAAATAGGGTTTCTTCTAAGCTTAAGAATGGTTTAAATTTCACTTTTATTAGAGCTGTCATTGATTCATTGACGTAATGACGTCCGCTATATCGGAAGACAAGTATAAACGATACTTCGATAAATCGACTTGCACATATAGATGAATTATATCAGGCACGTCAGTCATGGTTCACTTATTGAGCTCTTCTACATTGTTTATATTGAGTATAGATTCAGCTTTTGAAAATCGAAGCTTCAGTTTGAATTTAGACTTGACCGATTTTGACAATTTGTAAACTTCCATTTAACAAAACAAAAATATTTTGTGCAGGAAAAATGAGGATTTTGGGGGGTGATAATCAATCCGCCAAAACGTATTGTTGATACATCAATATCGCTTCTGTCGATGACAGCTCTAACTTTAATTCACTTACTTTAAGATTTACAGACATACTGAATTAGGCCATTCTGATATAATTGCTAGATTATCAGTTACTACGCCCCCCCCCCCCCCCCCCATCTTTGATGAGGGGGTATATTGCTTTGCACATGTAGGTCTGTCTGTCGGTAGACCTATTGGTTTCCGTTCAATAACTCAAGAACGCTCTGCACTAAGATCTTCAAACTTTACATGGAAGTTGGTCATCAACAGTAGATGACCCCTATTGATTTTGAGGTCAGTAGGTCAAAGGTCAAGGTCACAATCTTCACCATTTCTGACTATTGAGCTGCCATGGGGGCATATATGTTTACAAACATCTCTTGTTCATTTATGTGGTTCTGGATTAGATTTGTAATGTTTTTAGAGTTTTAACATTTTAACAGAATGAACAATTGTTTAAAGAAAATAAAAAAGTATGGGTAGCATGAATGAAAAATGGGGTGTTTGCAGGTATGATAATCTAGGAATTTGTTTATTATGGCCTTAGTACAGCCTCACTATTCAATGTGATTCATCTAATGATGTCCCATGTTAACATATCATTATACAAATTACATATAACACTCCCTTGATTCATGTTGATATACCCTACATATCACACTGATAAACACATGTACATCAATGGGCATTTAATATTAAGTATTAAGGCAACCAACTATGAATCTCTGGCCCCAGGATATCATGTATACTACATTTATTTGCGTATACTTTTCAAGAAGTCTTGAAATATAATTTATGTGTATATAAGTATGTTTTTTAAGTACACCGATTCCATGATTGCTATGTATCATATCAAATGATTTGTTTGTTAAATTTGGTAAGGGCAGTTAAAATATAGGTAAGGGGAGGGGGGTATTTACAACCAAGTTGCATCCTTTAGTTTTCTTAAAGGTTGGCAAATGTTTTGCAGTTCACTTGTATTGTTCACAGCTTGTCAGCATGATGTGTATGTTAATGTTGTCTATGTATTGTTCAGGCACAAATGACATCAACACCTATGATGGATTTACCTGGTTCGGCCACTATGTCACCACGTAATACAATGATGACTATGAGTTCTGGTGGCTATGATATGTACGGTACCACACCAAGATCTATGGTATGTACGCAGTCCAATAGCATGTGCAGATCAAGGGGGAATTTTGGTCCAGTGCTATATAACATATATACCACATATGTTGTGTATGTTGGGGGAGACATACTGATTTTGTGCTGGACATCTCATTATACTGAATTTCCAGTCAGAAAACTGCCCAGAAGGCACCTGTGACAGTATCAAACCCAAAACTTTTCCACAAGGATCATGCCATTGACCTCCTAAAATAAGATGCCTACACATTTGTTTTGACCAAGCTACAACCCATCTGACCATGATTGATAACATGCATTAAGTTCACTTTACCTTGTGTAAAGTTTGTGAAAATATTGACCATTAATTTTAGTGAGTAAAAATGAGTGGATATTAATTTAAAATGGCCAGTGTGAGCCCTGCATCTTGATGGATGTCTGTCTGGATAAAGGGATGGATGTCACAAAGTGTGTCTGTGCTTGTTCTCCTTGACCATTGGAAACTTCACATGCATACTTGGTACCAAGCCTAATTGTGCATATTGATAGGAATGTAAGGTTGTGTGATTTTTGCCAGAGTTATAATCATGGTTCTTTTTGGTGAGGCATACGCTTTTGTGTCAAAAAACTGTTATAGGGTTATTAATTATTTTGACTGTTTCAATTTAAGTTAGCTTCCTGAATTGTATAATAACTATGATATATTTTAGACTGATGTCCTATCTTGTGTCATAATCTATCCTTCAAGACTGGCTTCCTGAATTATGTAATATTTTTAATATTTTAGACTGGTAGTCCAACAATGTTCAGTCCACATGCTCCGAGGTCGATGTCAGCTGTAGCACATCATCAACAGTTTAGTTCTCAGAACATGTATATGAAAGGTGTGGATTCCTGGAGACCTACATTCAGTGAAGGTTTGTGCAATTGACCATACTGTTTTAATGAACATTACCTTATATAACCAGGGGTGTTATAAGGGCCACACAAATTCTTTTTTTGCGTGCTCTATAGTAATCATCCTGTCCGTCCGTCTGTCCGACTGTCTGTCCTTCAATATTGATCATATTTAATTGGAGAATAAGGTTAGCCAATCATATCACCTGTTACTGTCCAAGAGCTTAATATGGTGTGATCTGATTGGTTGTCCTCATCCTTAAGTCAAGTAAGATCAATATTGAATACCACCCCGGAAGTACAATAGACAGTTGTTGAAAATGTCCTAGAGAACTTAGTTGTCAGGTCATACAGACGAGTTTGAAACCATATCTATTGATATACTAACGGTGATAAATTCAAGATCACTGTCAAAATATGAAGTATTTTAAAAACCACTGGAAATGGTTAGCAAATGTTTGAATAATAAAATCTGAATGAAATATGCTTGAAATCTCATTTATCATAGCAAATGAATGTCAAACTATGATGTGTTGAGTCACTATTGTAAGTCTTCACTGGAATTGTATAACTAAATCTACTTGCAAGATAAGTGAATGGTTGAGTATTAATGTATGACAGTATCTAGTAGACTACATTATACAATTTTGCTATTAGCCATTGATATTATCTTTGTTCGGTTGATATTTCAGGGGTACCGTAATAAAGATTGCTTTGCAGATTTCGAACTATCAAATGCTATAGATGTAGTCATAGAAACAGATATCATTTAATATTTTAACATGGTTGTTTTCAGTTGGTCGTCATGGTAGGAGTACTAGTCCAATGTTTGGTAGAGCTCCACAGTTGAATATGACAGCTGTACGTATAAATCTTCTCATATTTTACATGTTTTTGTTTCACGTTATGTGTACATTATCGTTTATAAATGCACCAGTCAATATTATGCCCACCCGGGGGAGCGGCGGGGATACAGGGGGAATTAGACAAATCTTCCCGATAGGCGTGAATTTAATAACCTTATCAACTCCCAAGTCCGGGGAAATAGACTTCGGTCCAGGAATTTCGACACCACAAAAAGTTTTTATTAAAGTACCTGGATGAAAAACTATGCCCCTTGTTGGGGATTTAGACAGAAAGCATTGTCTCCAGAGTGGGATTTAGACATCAAAAAATCGAAAATGTCTGATTCCCCCATGGCCGCCCGTCGTCCCCCCAGGGCGGGCAGTATATTGATTGGCGCAATACTTAAACAAACAGTGAGGATTACAAAAGAAGTACTAACATTGCACACATAGGTCATAATATTCAGTGTAGTGTCATACACAAGCCTGATTATAGTGTTAGTCAACCTTCAGTTCTACAGTGAATGTTGAGAAATAGAAAGTTTATTCTGTATAATCATGTGATTTCAATGGGACAAAATGTTGTGGTTATGGTGAAAAAGACCAATTCGTGGGGATGTAATTTCAAGGATTTTGGATTTCATGAAAAATGGCAAGGTCAAAATTCTCATAAATTATCAGAGATCATCAAAAAATCAAACAGATATAGTAAACATCCAAAAGTCCCGTCTTATACATGACTGAAATGAAAGCAAGTAAGGCAGCCACTGTAAATTTGACTTAAATTTCTTACTATAATTATTCCTTTGGGATTTAATTTCGTGGTTGAGGTCATATGGTTGACAAATGTTAATGATTTTACAGTATTTTATATAAGTCACATTATTAGGTGCAGATTTTGTGCTGCTGAAATATCCATTTACTTTAAGTATGATTCTAGGCATTAATATGAGCGTCAAAATGTTGCCCAATATTGGATAATTTTCCATGAATGTGCATGTCGTCAGGCGACACATCTGGCTCGCGGAGCTTTTATCTTTATATAAGTAACATCGCAGGAACTGCTAAATGGATTTTGTCCAGTCTAGAGTTCTTTGATGGAATAATGCTTGGATTAAACTCTTTAAAGCATTACATAAATAATCTCTTTGTTTTATTCACAGTCTCAAGGCAAGCCACAGTTCAATTTCCAGGCAGCACCAGGAAGAGGCAAAAAACAAGAAAAGGTATGAACAACTATGTTGGTGTTATCAGGGTCTGGAAATCCGAATTTGCTGCAATGGAAAGAATAAACTTTTCTGCACAAAATAATTTGATGAAAAAATTAAACGTATTGACTAAGTTTTTGTCATTTGAAATTAATTTGAATTTCAAAAGCTGAATTTTAACAATAGAAAAATGTTTGAAACATAGGTTTGGTGTAGGGATGTTTGCTTATGGCAAGCAAAACAGACTTGCATCTTATTTTCAGGATTGGGCATTATGCCTCAATAGGACACCCGTAATAACTACATTGTAGTATAAGGCTATTCATTATTCTACACTTTAATAAGAATGCAAGTTCACCGTGCTGATATTCACCATGTTCAGTTTATTGTATTTTGTAGATAGAAATAGGACATGTATATATGCCATTACAAAGTGGCGTGAAAAATTTGTTGTAGCTACATAATTGATACTGATTTTTCTTGAAATTAAGGGTTGTCCGTAAATTTTTTGTAACTGCTTGATATTTAAGAAGGATGTAATACAATCTTGCAGGCAACCCTCGAATTTTAAAGTAATAAATACTTTAATTTAGTTTTTGGCATAAAGAAATCTTTTGGAAACTGCTGAAAAGCTGTCAATTCAGACCCTCCTACAACATACCGTATTACCTCCTATTATCTCCCCCTCTCTAATTAACACCCCGCTTATTTTTGAACCAAAAAAAATCTCACCTTCAATAATTGGTCCTACGGTAATCCAACTAATTATCCAAACAAATCCAGAATAACAGTCAGTCATGATAATCCATTCGAACGATCAATTAATTACCATCTAGTAATTACATCGTACATGTTTAATATCATGTATACGGTACGACCGAGTCAATCGTCGACCTTATTTTAACTCGCTTACGTAACACGCGGTCGATATGAGTACGACTCAACCTATTAAATATTTGTTATTTAAAACGCTTGATTGACCGATATTCGCCTGATGGGCGGGTGTATACCGACATCAAATACGGAATGTTCCCGCATTTGATGTCAGAGATCAAACCTCGGCTTCCAGTGTCGGCTCCGTCTTTGATCTCCCTACATCTACCGATTAGGTGCATGCCAATTAATTTGTTTGTTTCTTACTTCATCGGCAAACTGTATTATGTTCAGTTTAAAAGACGTTGCGTAAGACTCCATGCTACGAAATCCGGTAGATTTTTCAACTGGCCTAACGCTGCAGTATTGATCAAATTTAACACGGATGATGTCACTCGAAGCGTGCGACACGTTTAGGTTATGTTGTGAGGTCGTGTAGTGCGGATCGTGGGGGGCGTTTATACGAGTTCTGACTGTCTCTGGATTTATTTTTTCGCAAAATGCATCGCCCCCGGGGGCGATAATACGAGGTAATACGGTATGCATTACAACTAAATGTTTGATTTATTCATGAATTGCGGGTACTGTGATGTGTGATTATATTCATCATTATATATATTACAGGTGTATGCTATGTATGATTATATTCATCATTATATATATTACAGGTGTATGCTATGTATGATTATATTCATCATTATATATATTACAGGTGTATGCTATGTATGATTATATTCATCATTATATATATTACAGGTGTATGCTATGTATGATTTTATTCATCATTATATATATTACAGGTGTATGCTATGTATGATTATATTCATCATTATATATATTACAGGTGTATGCTATGTATGATTATATTCATCATTATATATATTACAGGTGTGTGCTATGTATGAATATATACATCATTATATATATTACAGGTGTGTGCTATGTATGATTATATTCATCATTATATATATTACAGGTGTATGCTATGTATGATTATATTCATCATTATATATATTACAGGTGTGTGCTATGTATGATTATATCCATCATTATATATATTACAGGTGTATGCTATGTATGATTATATTCATCATTATATATATTACAGGTGTATGCTATGTATGATTATATTCATCATTATATATATTACAGGTGTGTGCTATGTATGATTATATTCATCATTATATATATTACAGGTGTATGCTATGTATGATTATATTCATCATTATATATATTACAGGTGTGTGCTATGTATGATTATATACATCATTATATATATTACAGGTGTATGCTATGTATGATTATATTCATCATTATATATATTACAGGTGTATGCTATGTATGATTATATTCATCATTATATATATTACAGGTGTATGCTATGTATGATTATAAAGCACAGAGATCGGATGAGTTGGATGTATTTGCTGGTGATGAGATTATTGTGTTATATAGAGACACTGAGAACTGGTGGATGGGTGAACTGTCTGATGGTAGACAAGGTTTCTTCCCATCTAACTATGTTACACATGAAGGTAATAGTTATATAATTGTACATCATGTATCCGTCCTAGGATAGAATATAAAATATATGTGGTTCCGGTAACCTGTCCTACCCAAGACCTTTCAGGCCAATCTTTATGTTTTAAATAAAGCCTAGGTCCCACTGAGGAATTCCACATTGTCGATGCCCCCCGATTTCTTCCGTTACCACACGATTCATCACAATTCCTTCTGATATCACAAACTCTCTCATGACTTCCCTGAAGCTTCACCTAGACCACAAAGAACCTGTTCCTGATATCCTGATAGCTCATTAATTTCCAATCGTGAGTACATCACTGAGGCAAAAAATGCTCAGTTAGACCTAGACTTAATGAGTTGTGTTAGTAACAGATAATGCCTAAAATGATTGAGTAAGTGTGATTATGTTTCTAAAAATAAGAATGTATGTTTAATGTTTCTTGTTTTAAATAAATTCCAAGTCTGGTAATCAAAAATAGCTCGTTATTAATGTGTCTTCAGAGTTTGCAAACTAGGAGTATTAAAGTATGTGAGAGTCTTGTCCGAGTACAGCCTTGTCATTGGTTGATATCAAAACTTAAGTTGGAGGCAACCAATCAGATGCTTGAGATTTGAAGTTTGTTTTCAAGCTCTGTCCTATAACCTCTGAATTATAAACTTGGGCTCTTAATGTTCTATAGACATCAAAAATAGAAAAATAGGACAAACAACAGATTTTAACAGTGTAAATTATATATTTATTCTTCATTATCTTGGAAAATGTTCTCTCATGGAGCACAGTCAGAGACCTCTTAAAGTTCTATCCATAATAGAGTTACTACCTTACACTGTAAAGTTAACAAAAAGAGTTACCCCCTTGCACTGTTAGGTTAAAAAATAAGAGTTACCCCCCTTACACTGTATGGCTAAAAACTGTAAGGTTAAAAATAAGAGTTACTCCCCTTACACTGTAAGGTTAATAAATAAGAGTTACTTCCCTTACACTGTAAAGTTAAAAAATGAGAGTTATTCCCTGTAAGGTTAACAGACAAGAGTTACTATCATTACACTTAAGTTAAAAAAACAAGAGTTACTCCCCTTACACTGTTAAGTTAACAAACAGAGTTACTGCCCGTATACTGTAAAACTAACAAACAAGAATTACTGCCCCTACACTGTAAGGTTAACAAACAAAAGTTACTTCCCTTGTAGCATAAGCCTTCTTAACATGCTATATTGTAAACCTTTTTGCAATCAGATTCCTTGTTAGAGAGTCATCGGTCAGATGCTCAGGTGTTAGATGATTCGGACACAGAGGAGAAGAAACAACTGACAGCTGTACGTACTAAGACAGGAGAGTTAAAGTTTGTATCAGGAGAGGAGGAATCAGAGGATGATTTACTACAATCTGTCAGATCGTAAGTAGGAACAGCAAGTCAACATTCTCACTGTAAAATCATACATTTTCATGGGCATTCAATTTCATGGATTTTGGTAAAAAATGCACTTATGTAGTGTTGTAAATTAGTGGATTACAGTCGTCAATTTGTGGATTTCAGAAATTCCATTGTTTTATTTTCGGATCTGGATTAATTGAGGGCATTTATTGTTGTTGAACACACCCACAAAATCAAAGAGAAAAACCCCAAAAAACTATTGTTATAAACCTATAGATTTACTTTGTACATGTAAAAATAGGATCCGCAATGAGTTGTCTTTGGAGATCCAAATTTCTTAAACAAGACAGGAAACACAGGTTATTAAGCGAGCCTTTGGCGAGTTTCATAATTTGTTTTCGTGACGAGTTTAAACAATGTCGATCCCAAAGACAACGAATGGCGGATTCTTTTTATCACATTACCATAGTTAATGAGTCAAAACAACGTCAGAAATAACGAGTTCAAGCCGACGGCGTTACATTTTCCTGCCGTAAATCTAGTGACGTAAAGCATTTGTTATCACACGTGTTGAAGAACATTGTTCCGTCATTTGTTCTCACATGGAAGATCATGGTATTTATGTGATAAATTCCGGTATTGTCTGAATGTTAATCATGTATTATGTGTAATTTCTAGACGAAGAAGAAAGAAGAGAAACTCACAGGATAGTGGTTCGATATCAAACACTAGTCAAGCCAGTACTGGAGGACTGAACAACAAGAAACCACCACGTAAAACTGGCCAGAAAGTTCGAATCAATGAAACCAATAATGAATCAAGGGCATAGTTGTGATAAGTAAGAAAGTATGGCTGCATTGGGCAATCAGTTCAAGACTTTCAAAGTCATCAATGACCACCCTCAGTGCTTTGATTTGTTGCAAATAATTTAGTGATATATCAAGATGATTTTGTGACATTACCTTGCTCATGGACTATGATTGTAAACATGAGTTAAATGAACAATGCGATGGGGACTTCAATATCTCGTATGGCAGCATATAGTCAAAGGACTAAGAACATTATTTGATCGAAAAAAGGATCATTACTTTTCAGCATTGTTTCTTATTCATGTGATTCAGTTGAATTGAAGTTTGTTTTCTGTTGATGTTTAAGACCAATGAAGAACTAACGTTTATGAATGTGCCTTATTCGTTGATTCTTTTCAGTAGCTTATCTGTGATATATATGTATATATTGTGATGTAGAATATACTACATAGATGTGCTTTACTTACTGCGCTGGTTGACACAGGCTAGTTCACATTACCAGCCTCACTTAGGCCAAAAATAAAATATTGTTTGTTTCCCCTTCCCTACCTACCCAAGCAAAATGTCCCCTACCCAAAATATTTTTTGAGCCTCTGAAAAAAAAAATTATATAAATAAAGTTAGGTACAAGAATATAAAAAAATATAAAAAAATATCGACAATAAAAACAAACAGATCTATTTAAAAAAAAAGTACCTACCTACCCAACTCTAAATGACCCAACCCAAACAATATTTTATTTTGGCCTTACAGGTGGTGTTTGGCTAATTGGGTTATCCGTGTGTTACAGCATTATTTTAGGGCCTAGTTAGCTTTAGTGATTTTACTGATGTTTTTACTTTATTTGGTACATGTTCTGCATTGAGGTGTTACCTTATACTCTCAATGTTTAAAATTTGTGTGCCAAATTATTATAAGTTTTTTTCTTACTGATGTGTGAGAAATTCTCTTACATTCTCTTACAAGCATATATTACATTAAATATTTTTAGGCAATTTCAGTTCATTTGGTTGTGACATCATACTTTCATGGTTGTAATGTCATACTTTCTTGGTTGTAATGTCATACTTTCTTGGTTGTAATGTCATACTTTCTTGGTTGTAATGTCATACTTTCACGGTTGTAATGTCATACGTTCGTGGTTGTAATGTCATACTTTCACGGTTGTAATGTCATATGTTCGTGGTTGTAATGTCATACTTTCATGGTTGTGACATCAGGATGCATTCATTTATGCTTACTGATTGGGGCAGATAAAGGCACTGCCATGGAGTTAAGGGTTATTCTGTCAGTATCACTTTCATCAAGCAGGATATAATAATCTTTAATTATTTGCAGTAAAATTTGGCTGTATTTCTCTTGTTTATCATTTTATGGAATTATTTAATGAATGAATCTCTGCATGAATGTATATAATGGTTGCCATAGTGATCTATCCGTCCAATGTTTTACATAAAAATGATTTCTGTAATTATATTCATATTTATTTATTGTGTAAATAGCTTTGTAAATATGTGTTAAATGATAAATGTATGTAAATAGAGGCATTGTTACAGCTCACTATACATAGTAAAATGTGCCAGTTGTGTGTGGATTATAAAACAGCATTGATATTTTTATCACCCCCTTCAAAGAAGAGGGGGTATATTGTTTTCTCATGTAGGTCAGTTGGTCTGTAACTTAAGAAGGCTTTGGCCTAGTAAAGTCTTCAAACTTTACATGTGAATTGGCCTTGACATGTAGATGACCTCTGTTTTGAGGTCAATACATTCAAGGTCAAGGTCACAGTGGCCTTGATATGAAAAACAATTTCCAATCAATAACTTGAAAATGCTTTGGCCAATGATTTTCAAACTGCATGTTGGGATTGGTCTTGCCATTTAGATGGTGTACATGACTTCTTATTGATTTTGTGAACTATTGTTCAATATTACCCTGAAAATAAGTGAATATTTGGCTGCTGTGGGGGCATTCATGTTTTACAAACATTTCCTGTTCTATTTGCTGTAAATTGAGTATTGGTGGGTTAGGTATTTCTAAAGGGCAGTTATACTGTTCAGGTCTTTTAATCAATGCCGATGATCCCTCAAAGGTATCATATATTTGTAAAAATCATGTAATTTGTACTAACACATTTTTTCGAACCATTACCTCATTATTTGTTTGTAGTTAAATGAAGTGCTAATCTATTTGGAATATTAAACATTTTAAGCTTGTTCATCATTAGCTATGGGTTATCAATGGTTGTTAATTGCACTGAGTACATTTAGAAACACACATGTTACATTTTCTCCATATGGTTACATGTTAAACCGTTGATTTTGGTCAGTCTGTCAGATTCTTCCTGTAATGCGTGTATCAGTCATTTGTGTGTCTACTTGTATCTCTGCTGTGGTCTTAAACTGTATTCTTATATGAAGATTTTTAAATGCAAGATGTTAAAATAGCATTTTCCAGTAAATAGTGCATTCAGCAATTTCTTCCTCGAATTCTTGGCTGAAAAGTTAAAAGTTTTGAAACAGAGTACTGAAACAATTTTAATGTGTTAATACTCATTGTTCTGCATGGCCTTCAAACAATGCTATAGGCTAACATGTACTCCTATGGAGAAATGTAACATATGCATTTCTTTATGTACTCTGTGTATTACTGTGGAATTATAAATACTTTAGTATGCTTTCAAAATTATATTCAAATCACTCTGCACTCTGTGGTTGTCTATTAAGGTGCTGGCAACCCCACCTTGGTGTTGTGGGTTCAAATTGCTCAAAGTCACCCCATGCCACAGTAGGGTTTTTTACCTGTGAAATTCATATAACACATCTACAGCAGGCTTAGTGAATACATATTTTACCAAGAATATGTAGTTTGTTTATTGGACAATCTTATGGCCTATGTTAATGTCATAGCTACAAATATGGTTACAAAAATATGTTTCTTGAAAATTACCTTAACGAAAACAATACTTGAAGTCATTGAAAAAAATTGAACTACATGTATATTTGAGAATTTTTAGTAGTTATAACACCTTATCTTTGCTCCGTCAGTGAATTTGTACTTATAAAGATATTATTACATTCTGTCCTGTTTATTATTTGTATTTTGTTACCTGATTTATATATAGAATGTAAAAAGACTATGTATTTTTATACATGATCAATTATATATATATAATAGCTATTACTATAAGATGTGTTTGTTTTTCTTCATTTATTGTCAGACATGAACTTTTACTGGGTTGTCATGAAGTTCTATGTAATGTTAATGTTACCTAGCAGTCACTTGATCTTATAGAAAAAAGATTATATTAAGTCGGACAGGGAAGGCAGCACTTAACTTAACCAGCCGAGCACAGGAAACATAAAACACATAAAGACACAATGCCCAACCAAACAAGCACAGATCCGCCCAAGTCCAAGCTGTCGAAAAGTATAATAAATTATTACTAGCTGAATGACCCAGTTTCCTCAGCAAAAGGACTATAATGCCTAGTTTTAGCTGTCAGAAATCTTAAAACGACCAAGAAAATTAAACATCCCTTGTCCCACTGTTTAAAAGCTGAATAGAAAAGATTCAGCAAACAAAAGGCGGAATGGCTATGCTGAATGACCTAGTTACAACAGTAAAACTGTTGAACTACATAGTTTTGGCTGCCTTTAGTCTCAAAAGTTTAGTAACAGTATTAAAACGTTGAAAGGCCCGATTTCAGCAACAAAAAATCTGAAAGCCATAGCTGGATGACCTAGTTTCAAAAAGTAAAATGAGCAGCTATAGTTGCTTGGCACTTTTGAATATTCTGTGTAAATTTGTATGTTGATTTTCATTGTCCAAGTGTGACCTAAGGTTTGTTATTTTGATTCAAAGTTAAACATTTTTCTGTTACAATAAAGATGTGTCAGGTAAATACTGCCGCATGATAACAGTTGTTGTTCTACCAAACAGTACTCTTGATATTATCTCATATATTCTTCTGTAAGCCCATTTTAAGTCTGAATATGACTTATCAAAATATGAATGTTTGCAGCTGACAAGTCATAATTTGAAAACGTCAATGGCTTATAAAAGAAATGTCCGAATGTGAAAAAAATAAACTTCTAATATTAATTTAGTTTAATAGCACACATAAGTCTGAATATGAGAAGTCAGCTGCAGATAGAGTATGAAAAGTTGGAAGCAAATAAGTCTTGACTATAACAGGTTGACATCTCTCACAAGTCTGAACTAAAGTTTGAGAACACGCGAGTGTAGACATGTTACCTTCAGTTAAACTATTACAGAGAAAATAAACTACATCTAGATTTTGAACTTAAAACCTCAGCTAATGACCAAGAAGATATTTTTAAAAAGTTGCCTATAAACAATGGAAGGCCAACATGCAAATACATTCTTTATTTCGTCTTATTCAATTCTACATATGAAGTAAATAATACTAAGTCTACAGCTAAAAATAATGGATGTCTGAGTGTGAAAGCATGAAATTGAAACTAGTGCTGTTGAAACATCTGATGATTGATGTCATCTTGAAGACTAACAAACATCATACAAGCATCAACCAAACCTCGACCTTCGAGCCTATTCTGTATATTATATAATCAATGCATTTCTTACAATTATAAATATTACATCGTAGAATTAACATACAGTTTCAGGTCTACTTGTGTAAGTGGTATTATGAATGAATTCCACAACTAAGCAACCTTGTTTGAAGCTGCTAATACAGTACTATTAAATCTGTTAAGCCTGCTTGCTGTGGGCTCGACTTAGTCATCACATGGCCATACCATGTATGTGCATGCGTGCTTCTGGGCTGTAACTTCCTCAATCATTGACAAGATATGAAATAATTTTTCACAGGTATTCACCGTTACTGTGAGCTGGTATGCCATGCACATTACAAAGGTCTGAAGCTCTATAGGTATCATAAATCCAGATGGCCTTGTGTACTTGCCTTGTGCATTCAATTTGTCTTTTGCATTAAGGGATTTTATAACAGCATGCTTCCCAACCACTCCGTTTTGATCAGGTCTCTCACGGTTACAAATCCAAAACACAAATTAGCATTTAAAACAGGCACAATATATTTTCTTGGCATCTAGTATTTAACAAACATTACTTCAAGCAGTCACATTTGAAGAACTGGCATTCCTTGACTAGCTACTTAGTACAAAGTCTTGACTATAATTGCATGAATGGCACATATTTAAGTATATTTAAGCAACAACAATACAATACAACAACAATACAACATTTATTTCGTCAAGGTTACATGAGTAACAACAGACATATATGGGTAAGCGTAGTAACATACATAGTACAATATTACATATATTTCATAGCAACTTATTTGTAGTTCAGTATAACAGAAGTTTAACATATCAGTAAAAGTGGTGTCCAATATTAATAGTTGTGCATAACTATAAACTATTTAGATGTTTTTTCCGAATTAAAGAAATTCATATACATGTATATATATGCAGATCGTTACTAAAGAAGTTATATGTAGCGTTTTTTACTGTTTACTATTAGGAAAAAAGTATGGATACATTTGCATGGTAGCGTTTCTGGTGTAGAATATACGGAATTGCATAGCAACATACGTGGTACAGTAGTGGAAAATAGTATTGCAATGTTATGGAAGTTGATTATTAGCGTATAATATCATCATATTTGGTACAGTATTAAAATACATGACAACATTGAATAATTAGCAGTAAATATTACTGGTTTTAAATATTTCAAAAAAACAAAACAACAACAAAGTACAAATGTAGCACAGTATACACTACGACAGAATGTGACTGTCACACAAACATTCAAAAATAAACAAATGTGTATAATCCTTTCACCATTATTGGAATAATGAATAAATTTATCAACTTACAGCGTTTATCAGATAGGAGACAAAAATAGCGACTTTTTTAAGACATCCATGTTATCATTATTGAGAAGTTGTTGATATTTGATTACATTTGGGGTATCTATCTATGAATAACGTGCGTTTGTTCTGGAAGTGGCTACATACAAGCAGATAGTGCATATTGTCGCCTACACCACCTCTACAAAAAGTACATGTTCGTTCGTTGTAAGGGGTATCATCCCATCTCCCGGTCTCGACGGGGAATTTATGGTTGAAAGTACGAAACTTCAGAAGTGGTATAAGGTATCTAGATGGCAAGGAGATTAGGTAGTTTTCGAATTCGGTATTATCTTTGAAAGTTTTGTATTCTTTCCCTTTATTCGACTGTTCAAGTTTACCACTTCAGTTTTGTTTAAATTGGTCTATTAAGCTCTGTTTTATTAACAAATATAAATTCTTGCTTTGTATAGCATTTTGATTAATAAAGAGGTCAGAATAACCAGTTGAATCTAGAATATTTCGGACACAAGATATCCATTTACTTGGTTTGTTACCATGAATAAGATGTTTGTATATCATGTAGGAGAATTTATCTTTACTGCCATTGATAATATTTAGCCAATATTTTATCATTCTAGTTTGAAAATAAATAGTGAGTGGGTAACGACCAAGTTCGGCATAGAGAATGTATGCCCGTGTACTTTTTCTAGAATATATTATTTTTCTAAGAAATTCGAGATGAATCTTTTCCATTATATCCGTATTTTCGTAACTCCAGATTTCACAACCATATGATAAGATAGGAAGGATTGTATGGTCAAATAGTTGCAGCTGTAAGTTGATTGGTAGGTGGAGGTTATAAATACGTTTATATAACAAGTACATGGCTTTTCTAGCTTGTGATAAAAGATGGGACCTAGCTTTATAGAAACTTCCGTTTGGTGAGAAAAAAATACCAAGATATTTATATGAGTCAACAATCTCAAGTCTGCAACCAGCCAATGTAAAATTGTAGTGATGAATGCCTCGTCTATTTGAGCCAATTACTATGACTTTTGTCTTGTTTGTGTTTATTTTAAGTTTCCAATTCTGACAATATTGGTTAAAATCATTAAGACATTTTTCGAATTCTTCCACAGTCTTGCTTACAATTACAGTGTCATCAGCAAACAGTAAGACAAGAATTCTTATAAATTTCAGCACATCGTTTTCCATAAATTCTAAATTAATACTTGTGTTTCATTGTCAGATAGGAACTTTTGTAAGTCGTTTAGATACAACGAGAATAACAGAGGGGATAATTTTTCTCCTTGTCGGACTCCCGAGTCGCAAGAAAAGAATGAAGCAATAAACAGGAACAATTACAACACACCATCACTTCATTGATAATGATTTAGTGTTTGTATGTTGGACACAATCCTGTTGACTCTTGTTTCATCCTGTACTCAATCGATAGTCATGCAACATGTACAAAACAAATCAAATATCTTCCATGCAACTTTGAACACGGATATCGGCTGTTTGGTTGCTATGTAACTAACATATACACACATGTGATAGTAAATCCAGTAACAATAATGAAATGTAGGGAAAATAAAATGTTCTTCAACAGTGATCCCTGAAAATAAAAGAGACTTTACTCAATACATGTATATATTATAATACGCTGACTTGCTATCTCTAAAAACTCCTATTGAAGACTCTACTCCATCTATTTGGATTGATAAATTTACTGGTATAACGTGAACCACTGAGTTCGAAGTCATTGACCATTACTACCTTTTGCACCCTATAGAGAATAGTTAGTTGACTACCTCTGGAGCATGCAGAAGCTTTTAAATGTGTTATCTGGAATACGTTATTTCAATGTAAATGTGATGAGTTTGTAAATCACCAGTGTATTTTTCAAATAACAAATGGAGTTGGTGTACGAAACATGACTGCATACTATTTTCTTATTGTAATAATTAATATTGTAGGTAACAAGACTGGAGGTTTATGGAGGAAAGGGTTAATGAGAATATGTTTACCAAATTATGAGCACATTGCTAAGCTGTTACATGTATGATTGCTTCTTCGTAAGACGCCAGAAACAAGCTTTTCATAGCAAAATCTATAGCTGAGCTATTACAGTTTTAACATGGAGTCAAACAGCAAATGTGGAAGTTGTCAGAGCTAGTATTCCGTATTTTGAGCTTTAGATATTCATGATTATCACAATGACCATAGCACATGGTCTGAGATGTCATTTTAACTAACTCCCCCAGAACCAGTCAGTTCTACCATAAAATACAAGTCTTAATTGTCATTACATTCAATGGAAAATAGCTTGTGCCAAGTTGAAAATTGCACTCTCTTCAGATTGTGATCGTTATATGTTTTGACCCAACATTTCTGATTAAATCATTAAATATGGCTATGTAAGTTCTAATTTTACTGTTATACTGATTAAGTCATTAATTATGGCTATGTAGGTCCTAAGTTTACTTCTATACTCACTACGTCTATAGAAATACATACCGGCGGCTGAGGCATCTTTGTTATTGAGCTCCTCATTACAGACATTTCCCTCATTTCGTAATCAGATTTCCGACCTATTTTAAAATGAGAATATTGCCGTAAACCATTTAACAGATTGTTAAGAGAAAAAATACTACAAATTTACAACAGTCCGGCTACAGCGTTTTAGGACACATATATACAGAATGATCTCCCTTGATAAAGTATTTCCATTTTCCAGAATTGGATTGTCTCCCTTTCACACGAAAATGACATGTGTCTAAATTGGTAGATTATTGACAGATAATCAAATTCACAATATTTTGAATTACCGGAGTCATGACAGTGAAAAGCAGAACAATTAAATGTGTCAAATATACCAATGTACCAATGCAACTTATTGTCATCAGTTTTATACAGCTTTCTCATAGTAACATTCTACTGCTATTTAAGCTCACCAAGTAGTGTACTCGTCGCTACTTGAACGTTAATTGTTTCTGTCGATGTGTGCTCAGTGATCATAATCAAGGTAAAATACGTCATAAACACACTATTTTAAAATAGAATCGTCTGAATATGTCAGATACGTTCGATCATAACATGAGTTTGTCACTTCACTATACCATAAATGAACTGCACTGAAGGGGACATACATATAAAACACGTCCCACTATATACACTCACCTGTTCTGATAAGGAAACATTCGTGTGATTCCATGATGATCTCAAATACGATCACATAGGCACCAAATGCCACAACAATCCATATAGCATATGACATGGCGGCAGTTTGTGGAAGTGTTACACCAAGTATGATATTCAGAACTGGAAATAAAATTAAAATAATCCGATGGTGGTATGAGCAGTAGAATCAATCTATATACTATCGTGGGTATTTAATTTTGTCAAGTCACATCGTCGGGTAAAAAATCGATTTCGTGAGGTTACATTTTTGTGGATTTGAAATGTTTGAAGGAAAACCTCTTGCTACATCAGGCGTAAAAGCTCGTCTCCGGTAAATGTTGCAATGCATAAAGGCCGAGATGATCAGAATGCTTGCTACATGTACGTATTTTTGGGTCGGTTAAATCAAAGAACTTTTGTTAGGAACCAAACTTGAACAAACGCAAGTGTTGAGAATTTGTACAAAACAATAGCTGCAACTGTGTACAGTGTACTTACTTGCTAACACATACAAGGCTGTACCAATGAAGCCGTGGACATACTTGAACACAGGGCGATTCGCAGTTCCATTACCAGGCCGTAAAAACGCCATAACTGGCTAAAATACAAATAGGTGCTCGTATTAGTATCAGAAAAATATTTTTAGTGTAGGAGTTAACTTCATTTCATCGTTTTAAGGAAATATCTTATAATTTTGAACGAATGTGTACGGCAATATGGCATAACAAATGTGCATGTATTTAGATTAAGTTAGTAGTTTAGTCCATTTAGGCTAACATATAATTTATAAAATGTTTCTATTTGTTGCCATTCGGGACGGAATGAGATCCAACTGTTTAAAGTTGTAATGACCTCAACATATCAGGAAATCAATAAGAAAGATGACAATACTCGGTCGGAAAGATGAATATTTAAATGAGCTTACGAATCCCTATTGTACTTACATTTAGTAAAGTCATACCCATAACTATAATACCCAAAGTAGGATGAGCTTTCTGGATGGAATTTGTTCCACGTAACTGAAAAGTTACACATAATTAAACATTTGTTGTAAAACTATGAAAGCCATAGGCAAGATTTTAACGAAATGAAAGCCATAGGCAAGTTTTTAACGAAAGAACAAAAATAGAATTTAAAGCAAAACCAATTGAACTGCAAAATATGCAGGGCTATCACATATTTAGATAATATGAAGTTGATCTGCTAAAAATGCCGAGCATAGCCTTTGTTTTCCAGTCAGCTTTCTGCTGCAATATAGCAGGCATATGAGTGCCTCCACCCGTATTTGGACCAGGGTCGCCAGATAAGACGTCAACTGCGCTAACCACACACTAATAATTGTTATGGAAACACATTTTGTTACGTTATACTAAGTTATTTAAGGTCGATTCTGAATCTTCGATAATGGTTACAAATGATTTCTCCAACACATTTGTATAGGTCTTCTTACGAGAATTATAAGTTTTGATATGTATTACCACTATACCATACTATTTCATCTTACCTTAGGTAAGCCCTTCGTATGGAGCCAAATCAAGATAAAGGATGCAGTAACACACGCAAACACCACTAACATGATGATCTTATGGGCCTAATGAACAATAAAAAAGTGACACCATAAATACTGTCCCCTGTCCGAGTAACTAGGAACACAATATGGACCAATACGAACAAGCAACACATTTCAAACATAATAATTATTCGGTTAAATTGTTGGCGTATTTCAGATCAAAAGGTGGCATCGTTTACTATACGCACTGTCAACTACAAAAATATAATATGTTTAAGTCGACTTAGAAGGCAGCACTCAACTCAGTAACCAACCGAGCACAGAAAAAGCTGAATGACTTAATTTTGCCAGTCGGACGGATCGATCTGTTTTGGTTTAATTATATATACGACACGTACATGACACGCAAATATATAAAATATGAAATAAATATTCTCCCCCAATAAGACCAGCTCGAAACTTTTGAAAACTAAGTTTTTGACATGATTCTAATCCAATCGTGAAAGCTCGGCTATTTCCGTTTGTCTCCGGTAAATGCATATGCTCAGAATGGATCTTAATCGTGCTGTCGGTACTTGTCGGAAACCAGATAATTAATTTACAGAACAAAATAATGATGTCGTTTATTGATATATTTTAGACAAGTTTTTTATACATAAGGAACAAATCAACACGTCTGAAAACTGCGTTTTGTTGAAGACAAATTAATTAAAGTGGGTAAAGTTTATAATATAAGATTATACCTGATACCAGACTCTACGTCCACAGGCTCGTCCCTCAGGCCACTGATGTTTGTAATAACGAGCCAAAATGATGGATAAACTGGCCAGAAACATCCATGAGATGATCATCAAACACCCTGTTTGTTTTAAAATAAAAAATTCCATTCTCCAATTTGGATTCGTCACATAAACATCAAAGAATTAGAATTGATTTCATTTAGAACATAGAACAAAGCGAGCATTACTTAGTGCATGGTTTGAATTGTCTAAAAGGTAGCTGTACCAAACCTTTGACAAACATAGTTCTACTAGTAAGTAGCGAACTAACTTGATGACGGACTCGATCTGTGCAACGAGCACACTTAACAGATAATTCATATAAATTCATATACCCAGCACCAGATTGAAATGTTTAATCCTAGCTACAACAGTTTTCTCTTCAACAAATTAATATAGAGAGATCGCTGCTTAAATCTTTGAAGAGTTCCGCTCTAGAGAAGTTGTTGCTATAGAGGGTCGCTCAAGATATGTTGTTGCTCTGAAGAGTATGCAACATTTTGCAACAATTTTGCGATTGCTTCTGTTGTTTTTACTTACCGTGAATTTTCACCATGTAATTGTTTCGACCGTCGTAAATATTTAGATTTTCCCTCAAGTCCACTTGTGTCGATGATATACACGGTCCATTTGGATATATATCATGTCTTAACTTCTCCCCTGGTTTTATATTTGTAAAACATACACAATTATTAACAAAGTAGACTGTTTTTAACTTTGCATCGTACATATTATTTATTATTTACTTACCACTTATGAGATTTTCTCATTTTAACTTTTTAAAAATTCACTGCTCCTGACTTATCTATCTATAAATGTTTTGAAATGACATAACTGGGATAGTCTTTATTTTTGGCGTAGGTAGAAATCTCACCAATCATTAACTCTTACCTACCCCCTCCAACTCCCCTTCTCATCACAATCGTAGGTTTCCATGTCACAGACAATTTGTTTACTCTGTACTAGTGTTTTGATTACGAATATGATTTGGGCAAACGTTTAGTGGTCTTTCAGAACAGAATTTTTAGCAATTTGCATTTTGATTGACGTGTGCATGTAAGCCGTACAGAGAATACATGCATATAGTTCCTACCGTGATTCATAATCCCATTGGTTACAAATATATACCAGGGTCTGTCGAGATCAAATATCATATCTTCCTCGTCAACTTTCAACAACCGAGTGAAGTTACAGGATAAAACAGTATCAGATGTGGTACCCGACATGGCTCGAAGTCCATACTTAGGCTGCAAGAGTGAATAAATATTTGATGGAATAAGACTAAACATGTATAATTGGTGGCACTTATAACCTTGTATTTATTCAAATGCCACTACGTGCATCTCAGTATTCGAAAATTGGGTACATTTTGTTGAAATTTGTAATTTATGTAGTTAAGAGATGTAGTTGACATCATATATATATATTTATATATGTATGATACTAATTCATTTTATTTCATCGCATAACAAATGATTTGGGAATCACTAGCAGTACTTAGTTCTGCGTTATGTAAAATTGCAAAATCACGAAATCAGCTATGGCTCGAGTCAGCTTTAGCGTGTCCTTCCTAGACGTGTATGCCAAGTAACGTTTGTCGTTCAAAGCAAAATTTCCCGATCAGGCAAGTATTAAGGGGAATCGCCGAATTGCCCGCTAGAGCAATTTCCTCCACTGTATAATAGTTTTCAACTTAAGATTATCACATAACAGAAATTTGTCAGATTCACGAACTGTTAAGTTGTGAATTGTGAAGTTCCGACGTGACGAAGTCTTACACAATTCATGCTGGACATGATAATTAATATAAAATACTATGGGCTCAGAAAAGCCAAAATTTCATTCATTTAGCATTGATGGTGGGGTAAAGTTTTACAACTTATTAGAATAATACTGACTAATGATACAATAAAATTAGAGAAAATGTTAGTTGTTTTAATTCCAGTCATATCTGTTATTTGCTTAGCGAAGTAAAACACACAATTAATGCCTCGTACATACATACATGTTTGATATCCACATTGTAATAATGATCGTTGTAAGAGTGTTTAACATCTGCCCAGATTCTGGTACTATGGTCTGTAATACACTCAATCACACTGTCTTGTCCCTGTAAATCCAAATATACAGTTTTACCTGTCTAAAGCAATGAATTCAAACAATATCAAATGTAGCTGTTAAATCGAGGTGACTGTTTAATATTATATTTTAATAACAAACTGTATCATGAGGGTTTCATAAAATGTGTTGCTTGATACAAGCGGTCTCTTAATTCTACGGACACAGGTTTGCAACATATGGTTGTAATGGGGATCAATTTATACACATTCCTCTTATTTACATAATAATATATTATATTAATATTATAGACAAAAAATTAATTTTGAAGTCAACATAGGAAAAGAACTAAATAAGACTTAAGTCTTCCGTTCCAATCCTTTCCTCGCAAAACTTGTAATGTATATGTATTGTAAATAATTGTAATATGCTGTAAATAATAGGAATAACTATGTTTATATCATGGCTACGGCAATTTACATTGATGTTAACTGAGGCGGTGTGGCTAAATCCGATGATAATTGATGGGGTGTGTCTTAGTTTTCAAAGGAATGAGTGCAATTACTACAGTGCAGGGTAATTCCATTGTACTTTACTTCGGTCAACGTGACCTCTATCGATTTTCGTGGGCGAGTTATATCCACAACTTTAAAATCACAACACCGTGCTATTGATTTTCATTGGACATGTTAATCGGTCAGCATTGTAAAAGTTTGGACACGCCTTATGTTTACAAAGTGACAGCCAATGATATAAGTCAGAAAGAAAACGCTTAACGCTTGGTTGTTTATTTTGTCTCGGGCTACGCCCTCGCCTCGCGTCTGCGTTCTCTTTCTATAACTTAAACTAATCAATTTATAACGAGAAAATAAATGCTTATAACTTTGTTGTTACTTTCTAAACTTATTTCAGGTGTTTGTTAATTTATGCATGAGAAGAAATCGTACTAAATATTGTTAAAATTTAATTTAAAAAAATTGTTTAGAACTTTTTTGCCGACATTTGAAACCTGTAGGTGGAGCAACGTCATTTATATGCACTCTAAACCTGCTGTATAATTTTTAGAAAAAATAACTTCATGTATCCTTTAAGACGTATAAATATTTGCCAAGACGATACTAATCGAAAAATGAAAGACGGAAGCCATCAACAAAGGAATTCATCACTTCAGCACGGAAATCTGACGTCGACGTCACTTTATGCCCACTTTGCGTTAGGTGACGAGCCTTTTCACCTACCGTTTTAAAATATGTCACTATGTACAGAAATAGGCTAACTATATATATTGCCATGTCACGAAATGATCACTGATTATCAGGTACAATTTTATCATCACGAGTATGTTATCGAGACTGTTAGATTAAAGAATGAATGATATTGTTACATTAAAGAATGAATGAGACTGTTACAGTAAAGAATGCATACACGGTACCATCAGCTTGTCATCAGAAAATCCTAGAGCGAACCATTGTGCAGTGAAAGGATTTGCCCGCTTCATGGACATCGTCAACTCGATCATATCCAACCAATCAATATATTTCCACGTGACCATAAAATCACAGCTGTAATCGTCACAGTTGTGGAAACACCCACGTGTCACACCACATGATTTGTCGAAAATCTGAAAATATCAAGTGTAAACTTGTGAAGTTAAAAATAATGCAAACGTGACTGGTGATGTCAGGGGTTACATACACCTTTATAGAACAAGAGGGCCATTGGCCCTAAAGCGCTCACCTGATGACTAGCAGTTTAGGTAGAATCAGTGACCAGGTGACCTAGTTTTTTACCCCAGATGACCCAGTTGCGAACTGGACCTAGATTTCATAAAGTTACACATGACCCAGTTACAAACTTGACCTAGATTTGATAGAGACAAACATTGTGACCAAGTGTCATAAAGATTATGTCAAAAATGTGATCTCTAGAGTGTTAACAAGGTTTTTCTTTGATGTGACCTAGTGACCTAGATTTTGACACCAGATGACCCAATTATGAACTTGACCTAGATTTCAAAGAGATATACATTGTGACCAAGTTTCATTAAGATTATGTCAAAATTGTGACCTCTAGAGTGTTAACAAGGTTTTTCTTTGATGTGACCTGGTGACCTAGTTTTTAAACCATATGACCCAGTTACGAACTTGACTTAAATTTCATAGAGACATACATTGTGACCAAGTTTCATTAAGATTATGTAAAAAATGTGACCTCTAGAGTGTTAACAAGGGTTTTCTTTGATTTGGCCTGATGACCTAGTTTTAAACCCCAGATGACCCAATTACAAACTTAACCTAGATTTCATAGAGACATAAATTTTGACCAAGTTATATTACGATTATGTGAAAAATGTAACCTCTAGAGTGTTAACAAGGTTTTTCTTTGATGTGACCTGATGACCTAGTTTTTGACCCCAGATGACCCAGTTACGAACTTGACCTAGATTTCATAGAGACAAACATTGTGACCAAGTTTCATAAAGATTAAGTGAAAACTGTGATCTCTAGAGTGTTAACAGTCCAAATGTTGACGGCGCACGGCGCACGGTGGACGGCGGACGACGGACGACGGACAAAAGGGTGATCACAATAGCTCACATTGAGCACTTCGTGCTCAGGTGAGCTAAAAATAGATGTCTGTTCAGTCGGACCCTTAATTATGCTTAGTAATAATTATGATAGTACAGAGTGCTTCTTCTTGCGCAGAATATATCATTATCCGCTAGAAAATCGTGCATTATCAGTGTCTGTTTGTAAATCGTGCACAATCAATATCCGCTTGAAAATCGTGCATTATCAGTGTCTGCTTGAAAATCGTGCACAATCGATATCCGCTTGAAAATTGTGCATTATCAGTGTCTGCTTGAAAATCGTGCACAATCGATATCCGCTTGAAAATTGTGCATTATCAGTGTCTGCTTGAAAATCGTGCACAATCGATATCCACTAGAAAATTGTGCATTATCAGTGTCTGCTTGAAAATCGTGCACAATCAATATCCGCTTGAAAATCGTGGAGTGGGATAAATTATTTAAATATTAAGTTCTAGTTATACTTATGTACATTGTGTTGTACATAATGTTGGGTCGATTCCGCAGTACTTGATTTGTATTCGCCCGTTTGGAAAAAGGGACGTATTATGGGAACATTTGTTTTTTATTTTCAAAATAATGATCGCAACCCAGGTAAGACACTCACCGATTGGTGAAACATACCGTCCGGAGAACGAGAATGACTTTGGTGTAAAGTTAAACATTGACCGGTTATCAAAAGCCAGTAAATTTTTACCCTCCCGGGCAATTTTACCTATAGTACTAGTATTCAGATAAACCTCAGACAACAGTAATTGTACACACCATCACAATACTGGACTACAATGACAACTAGTGCGTCAACATTAAAATCCGAAATTAGCGTCGAATGTACCGGATAGGATCGAGTCGTAACAATGTGTATCCATGGAGTCGAGGGTCAAGACGGTTATGGTTTTTTCGAGTAGAATTGACCTTATCTGACAAACCGAGAGGTCCGTGGTACGAATCTCCGCCGAGGCATTTTATCATTTCTGGAACGCTTTTCAGTGTTTTCCACCCAACTAGAGATGCAATACACATGGAAGGTTAAATAACAGATCTACGCAATTCCTTGTGTCATATAAAAGTTTTTGTCTCTTTCCTCGAAGCCAGGGGTCGTTCACCAAGTAGACATGACCACGCCCTTAGACAGTCGATAGAACGCAAAACAAATCTGAAATCATGTTTGATCGTGTTTCAGTGACACCAGTTATTAATCATTTATAAAATACGGATACGTATCAGCTGTTACATATAGTATCTAGTCATCGAAGTGCAAACAATTTCTAACCACACAAGGCACGATAACTTGATGCAGCCAGATTTCAGCCACTAGAGTCACTACGGTAAAATCATTATTTTTCTAGGGGTTGAATTTTCGTTGATTTTGTTGTTAAACTCGACCACGAAATCTAATCCCCACGATTAATGGAACTCCAAAATACATATAACATGGTTTAACCTTCCATATTTCATAATCCATATACTTTTGACCCCACGAAAATGCATTTAAAAAGCCACGAAATTTAATACCAACGAAGATATGTGATTTTACAGTACTTGTCAATAATTAAGTGAAGACTGTAACCAGCTGGTGCTTATCAGCTATCGGATTATGACTCATTTTGTACCCATGTCCAGTAAAACATCACATAAACCCATTTATAAGACCACATTTGAATGAAGATCACACTTCCAATATCAATTTTGACTGGTTTGCTTTCTATTTAGTTGATAAGAGTATGATATAGTTAGTAGATAGATAAATGTAATGTACATGCATGGGTACATAAAACAACATGTATATAAAACAAGTTATACATACATGAAAGCATAAATAACCATGACAGTCACATCAACCCTAAGGATTACACAAAAAGGGATAACGCTTCCTTTAGAGTTGGTGGCATGACATAGAGAGGAATTATTTAAGCATTGACCTCAATATAAGGAGACCAGATTTGAAAAAGCACAAAATAAGAGCTGAAAACGCACAAAATAAGAGCTGAAAACGCACAAAATACTAGGTTTTACAGTAATGTTAATTTATCAGCCAGTAGAGTACTGTATAATTATATTGTCTGAACATATCAACATTACATTAATTACTTCGACTATTTACATGGATACAATTCCATTAAAAAAATCGTATTTGTTTCAGAATCAAAATAAATTACCTGCACCAGCACCGTCACCACACCGAAGCATGTTATTTTGTGATTAAGACATTTTTAGAATATAAATGCCATAGTTACTTGTCGGTTTTGGACCGTGTTACGTGAACGTGGAGATTCAACCACGAAAGACGCATGTCTTAATGACATCGCTCTGATACATGTTATTGTACGTTCACAAACTCATTCCAATTGTTCGTCAGTTATGTTATGGGATGGATAATTTGTCGTATTTTGTGTTTAAAAAAATATAAAATATGCAACTTATTACGCTCGATCTCCAAAACCCGTCGGGACGTTCTATTAATTAAATTTACTCACTGCATGCCTTATTCAGTTGGTCTTAATTTTGAGATGGTCTTATTGTTGAGATGGTTTTTATGACGTGGTTTGTGAAGTTACTAGAGATCTTGTGGTAATCAAGGGAAGGCTGTAGTTGTGTGCATTGTCGTATATGTTCATTTATATGCTTTCTCTGTACATAATCATGTATATAGTTGCACAATTGTATGAGCTCTACAACAAAACATCATTATTTATTTTAGTATTCATCAAGTTGAAACCGTTAGAAATGCAGAGTTATTTTTAATGATATACAAATATAAACATAAAATATATTGGCGAGATAAAGAAACGCCTCGTCGAAATTAGACATTAATTGCGTTACAAAGTGGAAACTTGGGCTGAAAATTGGAGATTTTAACATGACCGACAAATTGAACAAACGAATATTCGAACGATTTTATCAAGTCCATTGCTAAATCCATGTAACTGTGCACCATTTATTCGTGCAGCACGTGCGTGTCAACCATGTGGTTTTATCTGGTGATGATTACGCTGGTACATGTGTTAGTCGACACACAGCCATATTTTCAGAGATTTTCTGACAATCAAAGAGTTTTTAATAATGCCAAGGCTAAATTGAAGTAAATTCTGAAGAAAGGGTCCAAGTTTTTGGCCATGCTTGAATGTGGGCGAACGCAAGAAGAAATCGCAAGGAGTTTTAACGTCTCTAGGACTCATTCAACGTGTTAGAGTCACAGGAACGTTAAATGATAGACCACTTTCTGGTAGACCGCGTGTCACGTCAGTACGGCAGGATAATTATATCCGTCAACACCATCTACGTGACAGATTTGTAACGGCTGAATCCACATCAAGTCTAGTGGTAGAAAATCGTGTCGCCCTGTTAGTCGATTGACAGTAAGAAACCGACTAAGAGAGCAAAGTATTGCCTGCCGCAGACCCTATGGTGGCATTGTTCTTACGCGACGCCACCGTCAACAACGTCTTTTTTGGGCCCGCAATCATCTCGGTCAGCGCTGGCAGAACGTTGTATTCAGTGACGAGTAACGTTTCAATTTTACTAATGGAACGCCGGCGGACGTATCAGTGTTTACAGGCGAAAACATTAACGTTAGCTAACAACGCCGTTGTACAGCACAACCGTTACGGCGGGGCGGTGTTATTGTCTGGACAGCCATCAACTATAGATTTAAGTCCCAACTCGCCATATGCCAGGGTAACCTCAATGTCAGGTGTTACACTGACCAGATATTGCGTCCTGTGGTTGTCCCTATGTTCCACCAACGCCAATGCCTGCTCTTCCAGCATGACAACGCGCGACGCCATGATGCACGTGTCACCACGAACTTTTTACAGACCAGCAACATTGACGTTTTGCCTTGGCCTGCGTGTTCACCAGACTACAATCCCATCGAACATCTGGGATTACCTTGGACGCCGATAACGTCAACGTCAACTACAGTTTGCCAACGTCAAAGAACTGACGGTATCGCTTCATCAGGCCAGGCTCCCTCAGTATCTGTTACGAAACTTGTGTGGTTCCATGGCGCGACGCCATGCAGCTGTGGTTGCAAGTAGAGATGGCCACACGCACTACTGATAATTTCGGTCAAATTGCTTTGACCCGACTATCGAAATGCATAATGTCATCATGAAATGCTGTCCAATCCGTCCATTGGTTCTCTTAAATATTCAGTTGTGCAAATGGAATAACTCTTTCTATGATTCAATTTTCGGGTATCATTACCAGATTAAAGTGTACCTTGAATTAACATGAGGCATTTCTTTAAATCGTCACTATATAATAAAAACATACTTGTACTTACGACTTGGGTATTTCCTTTATTAACCAAGAAAAGAGCACAAATACACCAAAATAAAGTATAACTCATCGTTATTTGATGAAGATGTTTGACATATTTAGTGCAACATAACAATCACAAACACACACACACATGTGACCGACATTTTAAAGGAATATTATCAATATAAAACCCATAGTATTATACATTTGTAATTAAAAATGTGTTCGAAAGACAAGGAACCCTTGGTGTAAACTGTACATGAAAATGGTGTGTGTATTTAGGTGGTCTCATTATTGAGATAGTCTTTAAGTGAGAGTTAATGCAATTCATGCATATAATAATTATATAAAATTTGCAAAAAAATGTATACACAATGCTCGACTTGTGCTGTATAGAATATAGCATCTGTGGCGCGTATCACACTCAGATAAAACTGTATACACGCCTTTAAAACCAAACACAAATCGATACCAATCAAACGGCGAACACGTGTTACCCAAACACAATAATATCGCGTTTAAATGAGTAGGAAAATGTCTGTACAATGTTTCTGTCACATAAAATATCGGTTATCCATATTCAAACACATAAATGCACATAAATAGGGAGTGGCACGAGACAAAACATACTTTTGCTGCCCATTTTGACTTCTGACATACGGGACAACAAGAAAGGACTTCAGCCTAAACCAATCGTTTGCTACATTTTCTATTGTTCCATATTCTGCAGCTCTGCGTGTTGTTCGAGACAAGAGTACAAAGCCTATATCCTTTCCGCTACCATAGCGTACTAATGCAGACTCGCCGGGATGGCCATTTCGGCCTTCCGTAGTTTTCGACCTAAATGCCCAAATTTGGGAAATTTGCTCTCATGGGTACACAGGCATCCCAGACTACAGGATATTACGGGCCCAGGGTCGTGCACAGGTTTTTGGGCCTGTTAGACCCCTTTAAAGAGGGCTTTGAACGTAGATTTTACAAAACTGAAATTACTGGTCCTACCCGCCATTGCGGTACGATTCCCTGTGGAATTGCATTAACATTTAGCGCCAAAAAGTTTTTATTTTTCTATAGCAGGAATATAAGGCTAGACAAAGGAGTCAGGACCAATGCCCTAAGGGGCAAAAAAGTAGGCCTGTTAAGCTAAAACAAAAAAAAAGTTTTTCGCGCAAGGGTCACCGTCACATCGTCATTTCCGGTGACCTTTAGTCGAAATATTGACAAATTTTTCTACTTTCGGTTTGAGGTAGGTGTGTAGCACCCGGATGTATCGAGTTTTTATCAGTGCTGCAAGTCAATAGTGTCTCAGGGACGGGGTATAGGGACCATATGAATTTCTCATAACTCCCCAAAAAATCGTTGTAGCGGAAAGGATATAGGAAACAAAACACTTAATTGGTTACGGATTAAAATCAGTTGATTTATTTTTAGTTAGGCCACACCTCCAACCAACTAAGCCACCACCTTTCGTGAATGCGACTTGAGTGTGTTTATTTGTCAATTCGAACTCGGTTGAGAAAAATGCTGTGCGATAAATTCTTAAGTGCCTTAGTGGTGATTATTGTATCTTACAAATAGACCGGGACATACTCAAAATGGCCCGTAGCTGATCAACGAAGTGACATCATTGTTATTCATACCGTATTAAAGTTTTTACTTTTCCGTTTCTAACAAAATGAGGGGATTCAAACAGCAAAACGATTTCCTTTCCTTTAATTCAAATGTCTTGCTTGAGTATTGTAGCGCACTAGTACAATAATTTCCTATCATATATTATCTGGAAAAGTCTACATGAGTAATAAATATATATACTAGGATGTTTAAAGTATATAATGCAATAAAAGTGTAACCATAGACGACGACAAAAATCAAATAGTTTCTCAAGATTTATTTGCACTTAGGTCACTGTCATGTAACTGCGCCGGTCGGAATTTTCCGTGAGCCGGATGGTACACACCAAGATGGCGGACAGGTCAAACGTGAAAAGGTATGCACTTGTTTTCTTCACTTTTTTTAGTCTTTTATAACGCTTTTATGTTTATATTTTTGTTGAAAACGGGGCAGCTAGAATTGCCGCGTTCGTCGGTGCAGGTGACATGCCTAGTATTGTAGTATTATTCAATACAATCGTGTTTGAACCTGGAACTTTCACGAAGTTCAGAACTGCAGTTTTATCGGGTCGTATTATCGCACATACCGTATTCTATAAATGCTCACTTGTCAAAATCCCTAGAATCAGACCCACTCATATATATACTATTTTGTCGATTACTGACTTAAAAACGTCAAAAAAATGCTATTCTTTAGATTTGATTATGCACCGGTAGGAACACCACGCACCGGTTGGAATTCTCCGGAGAATAATAATAATAATAAAGACTTTATTTTACGAGGAAACTCATTTGACAATTATATTAAATGGCAATCTTCCATAATATCCTCAACAATAAACAGTTGAACAATAACACAAGTACATAAAAGAAAAGAGCATAATGGCAATTCGGCCCATATGACGTTCACAATACCATACTTTTATATATAATTGGGGAATTTTATAAAAGAGTTTCAGTGAAAGGATGTGCGAAATCGATATGTATGGGATCTACAATAAAAGGTAGGTATAAATCAAAATACTTAATCAATTAAATTTATAATTAATCTCTATAAAGCTTAATTAGATATAGGGACATCATAAGAGCCAGCATATCATATAACAACATGTAAATTAAAACAATGGCATTTATAAAAGTATGATACGGAATTGAAACATAAAACACACTGCATGCCATTCTGCAGACATATATATACACTCGGCAAAACTTATAAGTACACACGTGGTTTTACCGTTATAACTTTTTTATTTTTTAATATTTTTGCATAAAATTTTGTGTACATGGTATTGACTATCACAGGACTTGATAAATGAAGTTTTGTCTTCAAAATGAAATATAGGAGTTCATTGAACCAAGAAACATCAAAACCCGTAAAATGGCCGAGAAATTGACGCGTAGGTGCAAATTAATTCTATGAATTGTAAATTGTAAATTTAGATTTATCATCCAATTAAAAAAGACAAAAAATAATTTGATTTTTCACACAACAATATGGTTTGTTTTTACTTTTAAAAATATTTTTTATTGTTATGGTCAAAGGGAGTTAACCATGTCCGACATTGCATTTTTATGAAAAAGTCGGTATTTCTAAACCTAAATTGTGCTTTGTTCTTACGAGTGTGTTCTTTATTTCTGTCTCCGTGATAAGAACATAGACTTGAATCAGAACTTCATCAGCACAGCGGGGCAATATGTGCATTAGCAACCTGACAATCGCCCGATGAACACACGGCATTATTGTGTGATTTTAGATTCTGCTGATGTCATCATTAGTTTATTCTGTATGTGACAATTTTAATCCGATATTAAAAACATCGATTGTACTGTAATCCCACACATCCAATCTACGTATGTTGAAATTTTCAGCAAGATCAAATACGTATTAACCGAGCTATGGGCAAATTAACAAGTGTGCACTTATAAGTTTTGCCAAGTGTATATATGGCTATACATGACTGTGTTATGACTAGTCAGTCATTAGATATTTAAGTAGCAGAAACATTGGGTGTTTCAAAATAAGACGGCTTCACCCAGCGTAGATATAATATTTTAAACTGTTGAATAGATGAAGAATTTTTGATATTATGAGGAATAGAATTCCATATTGAGGTACCAGAGAAATCACAAGTGTGACGAAATAACTCGGAATTGGGTTTAGAACTATATAATTGGTATGTAGAAGATGAGCGTAACAGTCGTGAATATCTGCAGTAAATTTAAATGCAGATTTAAGATAGTCTGGTGCATCACCTTTGAGAGTTTTGTACATTTGAATAGCTTTCTGATAAATAACACGTTCATGAAATGTCATCCATTTGAGTTTTGTAAATAGAATACTTGAAGGAGTTGAATAATCACAATCAAGAATTACTCTAGCTGCGCTTTTTTGAAATTTTATAACTTTATCTTCAAGAATGCTGGTACAATTTCCCCATACAACACAGCAAAAGTCAAAAGGTGGAAGAATATATGCGTTATTCTAATTCTAGATAAGAGGTGCAAATAGGAATTACATTTCTTTATCGCATTATTGATATGGTCTGCCCAAGATAGGCTTTCATTAATTGTGACACCTAATAACTTTGCTGTTGAAGTAACTTCAATAGAATTATCATGAAAAGGAATGTTGAGATTGGATCCAACAATATGATGTTTATTACGTTTAATTGTTATAAATAAAGACTTGGATTTTTCAGAATTAATGGCCATTTGATTTAGTTTACACCATTGATCAGCATGCAATAAATCTCTTGTAAGTGAAAAAACAACATCATCTAATGTCTTGCTGTGGGTTGATACTGTGGTATCATCAGCAAATATGTCAGCAATGGAATGTGAAAGAGAAAGAGGCAAGTCATTAGTAAATATTAAAAATAATAATGGACCGAGAACTGAGCCCTGTGGAACACCTGCTAGAACTTTGCCAGGACAAGAATATTTGCCAGATATAAATGTTTTTTGAGTTCCTGAATTGAGATAGGACTTAAACCAATTTAATGTTGAAAAATGCATACCATATAGTGATAGCTTTTGTAATAAAATATCCTGGTATACCAAGTCGAATGTTTTACTTAAATCAATGAACAATGTTCCAACTATTTCATTATTATCTACAGCTGATATCCAGTCATCAAGCATTTTAATTAAAGCTGTTTGACAAGAGTGATTTTTACGGAATCCTGATTGTCATACAGAAGCTTGTTGTCAAAAAGATGAGACTTTAAGCACTTGCTAACGTGTCTTTGAAGTATCATGGAAATAACTGGTAAAATGGAAATAGGTCTATAGTTGTATATATAGTCTATCACTCTTCTTGAAGATTGGAATGACTTTTGCTGTTTTGAAGGCGATTGGGAATTTGTTTGATTTATACTACAATTAAATGCAGATGTTAAAGCTGGTAAATAAGCTTAAAAGTAGCAACGGTTGGGACATATAACTTATTTGGAAACGGTTGAGACACACTTATTTATCGTTTGAAGATCAATGCCGACATAGACAATATTCATCGCCGTAATTCACTTAACGTTGTTACATTTAGATAATAGGCCTGGTAAGTCATACAAAAGTAGAACTTCGTTTGAAGTGCTCAGCCATCCCGGAAACCGTTGATCATCTAGTTGTTAACCGTTCAGAGCAATTACACTTTTGTACCAGCAGTCAACAGATGAGTGCGAGCCTACTTGGAACATCTATGGCCTCCAAACAACGAACTTTATCGTTATACCTGCCGATATCCTAGGAAAAATAGAAAATTGGATTGGAAGAACTAGAATCTACGTCTTTCGCTTGCACTGCTAGTGTTTGGACACCGACATGTCTGCTACAAAACATACTTTCACTGATTTCAGAAGGTATCGATGGAAGATTGTTTCAACTATCAAGATAGTCATGTGCACAAACAATCAAATATAACAACGCCAGCATATTTTGAAACAGACACATTCGCAAGAGATGGGCAAACACAAATTTACTATGAAATCTCGGATTATGTTAACGAACTTCTAGACATAATTCCTCTTCGACGGCATAGTAATAGAGCGCCAGCTTCGAGCGTGGTAGGCGTTGGGTTCGAACCGCAGGCCGCGTCATACCAAACACGAACAAAAATAGCACAGTTGGTTAAATATTTTCCACGCAGGAACAAATGTACATGACAGCAATTCTATTAAATATCGGTAGTGCGAGGAATGGATCATATGTGCGATATGCTGACGTAGATTGCTACCAGAAACGGTGTTTTTATTACTATTGTATAACGAGTTAGTAGGTGATTTTTGGATGAAATGCTCATGGAAATCCAATATTAGAAATAACATATGAACATCCGTTGTGTAACGGCTGTTTTACAACGGTTTGGAGTTCAGACGCGTATGAATTAACAACGAAGGCCGTAGCCGTTATACAACGGATGTGGATATGTTATTTCGATTCTAACATGTGAAATAAAGGGGAGTAAATCTGGAGTAGGTGTTTACTTTGAGAGAGTAAGTTTCTGGATTTACATCCCTTGCTACAGGTATCACATGACGGCTGTTACGATTGTCTTATCATCCCCTGTATAAATATACTTCAAACAATAATCAAAATATGAAATAAGAAGAACATCTGGTCAACATCAATGGATATTTATTTAATTAAATATCATTTAAGTACTCCATACTAACAAATAGTCTAAAATACGCAAAAACATTTACAACGATAATAATACAATATCACGTGATATTGATTTATAAATTTCCCGACTTGTAAAAAATACAGCAGAGTCGAAAGTAGTTCAAATGTGGTCATTTCCATACAACGCTATGATTTGTTCTTTGTCTATATAGGCATTATCGCCGATTATGTTAGAGTAATGAACAGAAAGAACTTCGTCCTTGAGCTTGTTACAACCACAGGCATAAGAAATTTTATCACAAAATACAGAGTTTTGAAATTCCCCGTCATCCGATCATTACTATATATAAGAGAACAGGATGGAAAAGCATTTTTGGCCCCTGTATGATTCCACTATTTAACGCATCATCGGACCGGGACACTACGGAATACCGTTAGGACCATCGTGGTTACACAGTAAAATCCAGAGGGCGACAATGCGATAGTGCGATAGTACGATGGTGATAATGCGATAGTACGATGGCGACAATGCGACAACGCGATTGTACGATGGTGACAATGCGATAATACGATGACGACAATGCGACAACGCGATAGTACGATCGCGACAATGCGATATGACTATCGTACTGTCGCCATCGTACCATCGCATTGTCACCATCGTACTATCGCGTTATCGTACTGTCGTCATCGTATTATCGCATTGTCGCCATCGTACTATCGCGTTGTCGCACTGTCACCATCGTATTGTGGCACTATCGCATTGTCTCATTGTCACCATCGTATTGTCGCACTATCGCACTGTCGCCGTCGTACTATCGCGTGATCGCATTGTCGCCATCGTACAACTGCATTGTCGTCATCGTACTGTCGCATTGTCGTCTATCGCCTTCCGGTACACATGCGCACATCGTATTTTTCCTAGATGGAGCCACTTTCAAAAATACTTAAATACAGTTCGGCATATAGTTTGTCGCTGATCGGGTTTTTACGGAAAACCGTTAGAGCCATAGTGGTTGCACATTAAAACACAGAGGGTGACAATGCGATAGTGCGATAGTACGATGGCGTAAATGCAATAGTACGATGGCGACAATGCGATAGTACGATGGCGACAATGCGACAATGCGACAACGCGATAGTACGATGGCGACAATGCGATAGTGCGACAATACGATGGCGACAATACGACAACGCGATAGTACGATGGCGACAATGCGACAATACGATGAGGACAGTACATAGTCATATCGCATTGTCGCCATCGTACTTTCGCGTTGTCGCACTGTCGCCATCGTACTATCGCATTGTCGCCATCGTACTGTCGCATTGTCGTCTATCGACTTCCGGTACACATACGCACATCGTATTTATTCCTAGATGGAGCCACTTTAAAAATACTTTACAGTTCGGCATATAGTTTGTCACAGATCGGGTTTTTACGGAATACCGTTAGGGCCATCGTGGTTACACATTAAAATCCAGAGGGCGACAATGGGATAGTGCGATAGTACGATGGCGACAATGCGATAGTAAGATGGCGACAATGTGACAATGCGATAGTACGATGGCGACAATGCGATAGTGCGACAATACGATGGCGACAATACGACATTGCGATAGTGCGTCAATACGATGGCGACAATGCGACAACGCGATAGTACAATGGCGACAATGAGATAATACGATGACGACAGTACGACAACGCGATAGTACGATGGCGAAATGCGATAGTACGATGAATTAACCTACAATCTATGGATGCCGCCCTA
This sequence comes from Spisula solida, assembly GCA_947247005.1. NCBI lineage: Eukaryota > Metazoa > Mollusca > Bivalvia > Venerida > Mactridae > Spisula > Spisula solida. The sequence continues at coordinate 23,965,325 of OX365948.1, forward strand.
ACATGCCGATAACAACACTATACAAAACATAGAATAAACCTACATTCTATGAATGCCGCCCTAACATGTCCATAAAAATACTATACACAACATAGAATAAACCGCCCTGGATGCCGCCCTGGATGCCGCCCTGGCTATCTATAATAACCCTATATTCAACATTGTATTACACCTTCATTCTATTGATGTCTATAGCAACACTATATGCCTCATCAATAACTAGGGGTGGGCCGATGCATCGAAATATCGATGCATTGCGATTCCGAGTGTCCCGATAGTATGGATCGATAGTAAAAGTCTCGATCCAATAACTATCGCCGATAGTTAGCTCAACTATCGATAGTTACGATATTTTCCTTTTTATAAATAAAGTTTATTATTAATTTAAAACAACTTCCGTTTTCGTTAAAAAAAACTACTTGTCAATAACCGCACGCATCAAAACTGCCACAGTGGACCAATATCGCTTTAATTTTATTAATCTATTTCTGTCAAATTAATTTTAAATCATTTCCACAAATAGTAGATTTGTATGTTGTACAACAAAGGGTTACCTTACATAGTGCAAATTTGCATTTACAAGTTAATCTTTGGTTTTCAAATATTGGCAATAACTATTGCAATAGTATCGCAATAGTTTCCAGCAATACAATAGTATCGCAATAGTACTTTCAGCAATAGCAATAGTATTGCAATAGTCAAAAGTGGACTCGATAGTCACCCCTATCAATAACACAAACAGTATACTGTATGGATGCCACCTATCATGTCTTAAGCAACACTGTATTCGGCATATATGACCACTGCATTCTGCGGATGGCGTCCTTACATGTCTAAAACAACAATATATACAGCATATAATACATCTATATTATATGGATGGTGTCCTTATATCAATATACAACATCTACAGTCTGTGGATACCGCCCTAACATGTCAATAACAACACTTTATACAACGTATAATGCACCTACAGAGTGTCCCAAAAAACGGGGACCTACCTAAAACCCTTATAACTAATATATGTTTTAATGAATTTGACTGTTCTTTTGTGAGAGGGTGTAAAAGTGATCTATTCTTCTAAAATTGGAACTAATTTATATTTTTTCCTTTAAAACAGGAAGTGACGTCATCATTTTTTTTTAAAGAAAGCAATGTTTTAAAGTCACAGAAGTGGTGAAAATCTTGTGAAAATCAAAGAACTTTGCAATGAAATAATGAAAAGGGGAGAAGTGGTTAGTTAACTAAATAATAGGGAAGCAGGCAACCTTCCAAATATTCATTAACAATCACCGACGAATCAAAACATGAATATTAAAGTATTATTATTGTGAACAATCAACAAGAAAGCATAGTAAGAAGCAAAAGGTAATAAGGTGAACTCTTAACCAAATCATCAGTTCATATGTATATACCAGAGTCATTTAGTGTGTCAGCATTGGTATGAAAGCTTAAACCACTTATAACAACAAATCAGCTGCAAATACAGGATAGGTTCGCAAGAAACTACTGACATTTGACCTCATACGTAAGGGCAAGTGGTCTAGATATAGCTCGGACATACACCATGTAGTGGATCTGTTTGCCATACCCCCTTGTCCTTGACTATGGGACACTTGAGATGCCATTTGGGGTCAGCATGTAAATCTTTTTCTATGACGTTACGCACGAAACTGGTGTCTTTTTGATAAATCGAACGTAATGCCTAGAATTAGTGAGCCTAATTCAAATAAATAACGCACTACTATGCGTCAGACACAGCAAATACGCACCAGTGCATTATTTTATTTTTGCTGTTGTATTAAATGGTAGAATATTACCTACCGTGTTGTGTTATTTTTTTTCTTGCTGTAAAAATTAATACGTCATTTCAAGCGTTATATTTGTCCAACTTAGAATGTCCCATACGACGTTTTTTTTCGGCTTTTCGTCATTTTCACAAAATTCATTTCATAACATAACGATTGACTGTACTGTATTAGCCTTAATATTGGTACATGTATATTGTATAATCATAATAAATAGTAGTAAATTATTATTATTGATATCATCGGCAATTTTCAACAAAAAATAAAGCTTAATTCGATACCGATTATTTGAAGTAATCCTGTATATTTCTTACTAAACAGGAATTATGTTAATCATTACACATGCAATCTTTTAAAAAAGAAAAAGTGCCATATGCACGCCTTATTATGCTTAAAAATGTGTCATTACAGCGAAAAAGAAAATGTCAATCCTAGAAAAACATAGAACAAACGTCAAAAATTGGTTTCATATAGAATATATCACATTTAGCTAAATTCATAACCAAAAAAGTTATAAAAACGAAAAAGATTGAGCTTCTATCTACAAATGTACCATTCATTTACCAGAATACATGTAGGTAAACCTCAATATGCTTACCAGAGTGTAAGAACTGTCCGATGATGTACACTTGTGGTAAACAGAATGTTTCAATAAGTCCAGGCAATATAGAAACAGCCCTCGTAGTTTTTTTCCATCTTCTTACCGCCATTCTCGTTCTCCAGAGTATTCTTTGTCCGAAACGACTAACCACTGATGTATGAGGATGCTTACCGCTTAATGTCATTATTTTTCTGAAATACAGTGGTGTACTTACAATAAAACCATATAAAGCAAAATAATGTTATATGCTTATAATTATATAGATAGAGAGGGCACAAGCTAAGTTACAAAATACCATCAATCTAAAACATGTGTAACTATATAACTTATACGTAACCTAGTCAACCAAAGTTGACAAATAACTGATAGACGTCGTCACTGTGACGTAGACGGCGTTGTTTGACGCAACGTTTTTAGACACCAATTTTGTGCGTAACGTCTATAAACACCCTTAAATACCTTGTTCACTGTATGCTTATATACCGAAACACGTGATTGAAAACAAGGGAGGTAACTCTGTGTATTGAACTAAATAATCACAATTATGATGCTGGTATTTTGAACTGTGTTTATCCCTTAATGTATTATATACGTATATAGGATGATACTGTTGGTTTCATACAGGTACATGGTATACAAGTATATGTTAAATGATGTATCGGATATCGATCGTTCTGTATCGATACAAATATCGTATCATTGGTTTTTATTGATACTCCGCCCCAGTTACCGTCACAGTTCTAGATACTGTATGACTGTACGACTACAGTTTATAAATATATTATAGTATTGTCATAAAGCCAGTGGAGCATGTACAATCTAACCCTCACAGCATATAATATGATGTATGAAAACGGCAGGAAAAAACTATGTACATTGTAAAGTACCATTAACCGGTTTACTAATTCAGAGTTGGCACAGAAATAAGTGTAAAGTCATGTTAAAATAATTTTAAATATTTCTTGAAAAAAATAACAGGTGAACAATGAGTGCATGTATTTTGATAAACATGGCACAAGCATATACTTACGGACTTTAAAAGCAGTTGGGGTATGTTTTTTTTATAGATCGGAGTTTAATCAGGAGACATTTTGTATTTCATCTAGATGCATCATTAGTATGCTCCCAAAAATATATATTTTATATTTATATTATTTGGAGAGGTTTTAGTCGCCGCTTTTACCGTCTGTCCGTCCGTCAGTCCACCAGGGTATGCGAATGGCCACTTGTTTTATATGAGAGAACAATAGAAGTACCCAATAAATGTCCATTCGTGAGAACATTCTAATCATTCCGTTAGTCTCTTATTGGGTATTTTTCTCTTGTTGTGTACTTTTCAACAAAATAAATACCCAATAAGTGGTCAACCGTAAGGACGTCCGTCCGTCAGTCCGTCCGACATTTTTTGTCCGGGTGATAACTAAAAAACTAGAACTCCTATTAATTTAACACGTTGCATATATATTATATCATTGAGGGAAGGTGCAGTGCACAAGAACTATAACTTTTCATTGCATTTTTTTGGAGTTATTCCCTTGTGTATTTTTTTCACACTTTATTCTGGTCCATGCCGTATTCAAGAGAGATATCAATTTGAAACTTTATAGGTAAACACATCTGATTGAGGGAAAGTGCAGTGCTCAAAAACCATAACTCTTTATTGCATAATTATGGAGTTATTCCACTTTGTACCTTTTCATACTTAATTCAAATCCATGCTATATCTATAGTATTGGAGATATCAATTTGAAAGGTCATTGTTAAATAATAGTGCAGTGCCAAAGAACCATAACTGTCTTTTGCATATTTTTGGATTTTTTTCTGTGACATCACCCCGTGTTGAGCATCACCCGTGTCTAACGGCTCTGACTTGTTGATACTTTTAAAATGCAAGGTTTTTGAATGCAAAGCAGGGCTATACTAACATTTTCATAAAAATATTACATAATATTATTTATAAAGCATAGCCTGTCTTGTAACTGAAAGAAGAACAAATAAATGCAAAATAAAAGTCTTCATAAATTTATAATAATAAATGATATTATCTTGATAGAAAGATTATACAAAATATACATGTTCAATTTGTGACTAAACATACTAAATACACACAGTTATTCAAGCACCTTAATTAGACAATATTAGAACACATTGTAGCAACGTTAAATGTCGCATCGACGCTAAATGTCGCACTTGACGTTAAATGTCGCACCGAGGCTAAATGTCGCACTTGACGTTAAATGTCGCACCGACGCTAAATGTCGCAACCGACGCTAAATGTCGCAATCCCCCCCTGACGCTAAATGTCGCATCTGTGACGTTAAATGTCGCACTTGACGTTAAATGTCGCACCGACGCTAAATGTCGCAACCGACGCTAAATGTCGCAATCCCCCCCTGACGCTAAATGTCGCATCTGTGACGTTAAATGTCGCAACAAACTGGCCTGACGTTAAATGTAGCAACGTTGACGCTAAATGTCGCAATCCTTTGTAAACACTCTTTTGTAGTATAACTGTTCTAGTTTTAGTCCACATGAATCCACAATTATTAGGGGTTTACCCAAAGGAGTTCGACATATAAGCTTACAGTGATTAAAAACTGTTTTTTAAAAAAAATATTTTTTTCAATTCTACTATGTAGATCTACGTGTATATTGTATGAAATATACACAGTAGACATAAAACAAAATTTTTGGAAAAAAGGTTTCAATCACTGCAGGTATTTATTTGTCGAACCCCTTTAGGTTTGCCGGGATTAATCGAATCTTACTCGGTAAACCCGGTTAAGTGAACCGTCGTACAACCGTAACAAGACTGGATCGGGTGAACTGTCATACTCTTATCAAACTGGCGAAAGAGGCCCGGTTTGTTTTAAAATGTTTAAAGGTGCTGCCTCACATATTGGTGTATTGCAAAAATAAAAAAAAATGGTCAAATATTTGTTATTCTTGTAAAGTTTCCTGTATATGTCATTAACAACCACACTGACATAAAAAATAACTAGCGAAATATCGGCATTTTGCATTTATTTAGCAGTTTTATATCCAAAAGGTATTAATACCCTATATAATTAACCTTGCTATCACTTAACTTGTCAGTATTTTGCATGTACTTGATGAAAACGAATTACAAAACGAACCGAATAACTCACTGATGTTTACGCCGTAGTGTGTTGAAGTTACAGTTTGGTCATATCCTTTCCGCTACCACGATTTTTTGGGGGGTTATGAGAAATTCATATGGTCCCTATACCCCGTCTCTGAGACACTATTGACTTGCAGCACTGATAAAAACTCGATACATCCGGATGCTACACACCTACCCAAACCGAAAGTAGAAAAATTTGTCACCATTTCGACTAAAGGTCACCGGAAATCACGATGTGACGGTGACCCTTGCGCGAAAAACTTTTTTTTTTAATTTTTTAGCTTGACTGGCCTACTTTTTGGCCCCTTTAGGGCATTGGTCCTGATCCCTTTGTCTAGCCTTATATTCCTGCTATAGAAAAAAGAAATTTTTTGGCACTAAATGTTAATGCAATTCAACAGGGAATCGTACCGCAATGGCGGGTAGGACCAGTAATTTCAGTTTCGTAAAATCTACGTTCAAAGCCATCTTTAAAGGGGTCTAGCGGGCCCAAAAACATGTGCACGACCCTGGGCCAGTAATATCCTGTAGTCTGGGATGCCTGTGTACCCATGACAGCAAAATTCCCGATTTTTTTGGGCATTTATGTCGAAAACTATGGAAGGCCGAAATGGCCATCCCGGCGAGTCTGCATTAGTACGCTATGGTAGCGGAAAGGATATGTGAATTACAGACTTCACTAAGCATTTCGGAAAGAAACTTTTGAGTTATTTTCAAAAGGAAAAAATACCGATTGCCCGATTTCAAGAGTGATTCAAATTGCTTATTTGTCATAAATCTTTCATAAAGCAACCGTCAGTTGGTTTCTATTACATAAATACTTGGTTATGTAGGAAAATTACGTCATACTAAAAGTTGAGCCCAATCTGTGAGGCAGCCCCTTTAAAGCCTCGTGGAGTCATCAGGAGCTACTGGGAGGAATGGTCAAGATTTCAACAGAACCGAAATATGGAGTCAAAACAGGATTACAACCGGGGCTACACCTTCGCTCTACCGCGATGTTGTATCCCGGTATCAGTACGGATTATCCCGGTGTATCCACGGTGTATCCCGGTTCTGAGCTGACAGCAGAGCCCTTGTATCACTGTGCCGGTTGAACACCCCTGTTTTGTCCCGTTGTATGAACCTTAGAGACATCGTGAACTTCTTAGTCGATTCGGGCTAACCGTGACAAACCGTGTTGATCCGACCGTATGACGTCGTACAGTATGGGTTCGATATCGATAGATGCAAACCAATTCTGGTATTTTATGTATAAACCGTGGTATATCGGCATTACTTGAACCCTGGCTCTACACCAGTTGAGTCCCAATAAAGTACATTTCATACCGATGGAGACAGGGACGAACATATCATATACCCGAATTATGGTTATATACTGTAATGCCCGGTAGAACCCCGTTTCGTTACGGATTATACTTTATTATACTGGTTTCATCACGACCGAGGTCTGTGAAGTTGCAGTTACCGAGTATTTGTTGAACACTGCGAAATACACTAAATAAATAATAATGTAAATCATAATTAAAATTCTGTTGACATCAGTTTATTTGTGTTTACGAAAAGTAGTATTCAAACCCGCACGATGAGTTACTTAGAGGATAATGCACGGCTGTGTAGGGCGGGATCTAGATAATCGGCCCGCAGGAAGCATAATCGCCCGAGTGGCTCTAGCCCGAGGATGATTATCAATCGAAACGGTCCGTTTTCAATTTGTTTTTATTTCTACTGTGTATATTTCATACGATATACATTTACATAGTAGAAGTAAAAAAATTGTTTTTGAAAACAGTTTTTAATCACTGCAGGCTTATGTGTCGAACCCCTTTGGGTAAACCCCTAATAACTGTGGATACGTCTGGACTAAACCTAGAACAGTAATACTACAAAAGAGCGTTTATACAGGATTGCGACATTTAGCGTTAATGTTGCGACATTTAACGTCAGGCCAGTTTGTTGCGACATTTAACGTCACAGATGCGACATTTAACGTCAGGGGGGATTGCGACATTTAGCGTCGGTTGCGACATTTAGCGTCAGTCTTGCGACATTTAACGTCAAGTGCGACATTTAGCGTCGATGCGACATTTAACGTTGCTACACACATATTTTGACTGTATGAGGAGCGACCTTATCAGTCCTCAGTTCTTTCAACTTTTTCGTCGTAAGCGTAAGCACAACACGCCACAATAGCACGTGTGTAGCAATACCACGTGACTTTGGCATTACAAAAGGCTACATATCCAAGACGAAATAATTATGTCAACATTGGAAAACAAAAATAGCCGTAAGTATTCTATTTCTATACCGATTTCTATCAAACATGTGGCAGTCTAAGCTTGCACGAAATGAAGGTTCCCTATTGAGCCGTTTTGTCTAGCACATTGTGAAACCTTGGAAATGAAGATGGTTTGAAATTGTAGTCCGATCGCAAACAACCAATCCGAAGGTTTTAAAGGGTGCTGGAAAAAACGCCACAGCTGCTGAAAAAGATCCTATATTTCGTGGAAAGCATATAGGTTGCCCTTAGACTGCCGTATGTTTCATAGAGATCGACGGAGAAATAAAAGACATGGATATTATTCATATGATTGTATAGATCAAATGGTCATGTACCTCGAGGTCAATGTCAAAGTCATTTCAAGGTCAAAGTGAATAAAATAGCCCAAACAAGTAAAAAATGATATTTCCTCTCAATTTTTCTTAATTTAGCATATATTTTTAATTCAATTTGGTTATGAAAATGATAGTTGTGTTGGTTATTTCATATTCCCTCATGATAAGCCATTTGTTTAATTAAAAATGCATCAGATGGGGTAAATGAAAATTGAAATTCTGGTCACCAGCTCCTAGACTAGTGTTTTTTACGATGTTGTGAATGTCGTCCAATGTCGTATGTCGTGCAGCACGACATTCGATTTTGACGATTTTTTGAATGTCGTTCAATGTTATTTGCGTGCAGTACGTCGTCACTCGATTTTTTGAATGTCGTATGACGAAGGTCGAGCTCACTTTACACAGGTTATATCTTAACAATTATACCATGTGATTATTCATATTTCATTATATCTTTCATCACTCTTTATCAAAAGCTGTATTTAATCAAAATCAACAATCAATTATCTCAAATTTACTTCTTCAACTTACAACAATCGAAGTTTGCTGTCATGACATCTTGCCTCGGTACTTTCGTTTAATTGCTCACGGATCCATATTTGAATACTGAACTGAATTGAAGCGGTTATAAGTTTAGGCAATATTTAGAACAGATATAAGACATATTAAGATTCTTTATGGAACGCCAGTAATTCATGATGTCATGTTTATATTCACGTTTTTTGGATATGATGATATTATATAAAAAACACATAGCTTTGTAGGTAACAGTAAAAATATTAGCCCTCTGAAAGTACTGTTACCCTCGGCCTCCGGCATTGGGAAACAGTAGTTTCCTCAGACTGACATTTTTACCCACAAAGCTACGACTTATTTATTTTATCACTCCGAACTTTTTATATCACAGGGTAAGCTTTTGTGATGAATTTTTGTCCGACGTCCGTGCGCCCATCCGTCCGTCAACAATTCATTCAAACGACTTCCCCTCCTAAACCACTCGGTCTATTTCAACGAAACTTCACAGGTACGCTCATTGGGAGGTCATTTCTAAAAATAGCTAAAGGAATTGAAATCTATAACTAAATAGAAAATTAAAAACAAATCTTAACAATTCAACCGCGGGCCAGATGTCAAAGTAATTTTACAGAAATTGTAGTTGGGTGACCCTCTTACAAACTTTACATTTTTATCGTGATTCATCAAAAAAACATGGCCGCCAGTGGGTGGGGCGCTATTTTCCCCTATATATCTATAGTAAAATCTTTAAAAATCTTCTCCTCTAAAAGGACTGGTTGGATTTTACTATGAATTGGTACAATTGTTCCTTGGGTTGCCCTTTCCAAAAGTTGCTAGAAGAATTATAATCCATGTCGAACTCTGTGTGCCATAGCAACCGATTCGAAAAACTTAAAAACAAAACATAAAAAATCTACCACTGTCCAGATTCCAAAATAATTTTACAGAAATAGTTGTTGGGTGACTCTCTTACAAAATTAACATTTTGTGTCGTGATTTGTCAAAAAATCATTATCTATAGTGGGTTGGGCGCTGTTTTTTCCTATATCTATAGTAATTTTTTTTATCTGAAAGTACAAGCTGGATTTCATCTCAAATAGGTGACAATGCTCCATTATTTGTTCATTATTAAATAGCCAAATTATTTAAATCCATGCAGAACAGAAATCAAGGTTGAGTTTAAATATGGTTTTAGTTAATCAATGTGCACAAGTGAGCGACCTAGGGCCCTAATGGCCCTCTTGTTTCAAGAAAATAAAGTAAAAATATTACTATCATCTTGTGACAGTTAAACATGTTCAGTCACGTGGTACCATGGACGTCACCGTAAAAATGTTCCCTGTTTGCCTATGGGAAATTAACATTACGAAAAAATGTGAGGGATAATAAAAATAAACGATTGTACTCAAATATCCTTTCATCTGAAACCATTTTATGAGAATATCAGGACATAAATATTGATACATATTGGGGTCACAGTATCATAACATAATGTTTGATAAAACAGAAAGTCGGTTTCTTCATTTGAAGTAGAAACATTTCACTAATAATATAATTTAAATATTATAAACTGCTAATTTACCATGACTAACTTTGATGTCACAGAATATATCTGTACTTTATATTGTCGTTACGCTGTGAGGGTTATTACAATTACAAATGCATTTAAAAATGCATGTTGTCGCCATGCGAATACTGGTCACTGCATAAGCAAAACGTCACGAGTTATTAGTCCACCCCAAAATTAATTACGGCGTTATTTATTGAAGATCCGTGCATTTTAGCAATAGGGTATCCGGCATTTTAAAGAGTAATATATATACTAGTAATGAATCGTACAATTAAATCAAGTAAGTTTATAGAAAACTACCGCAACATCACATTTAATGGTATGAACTGGTTTGTTTGTATTTATCAGATTTTACCCAGTTTTCAACAATACTCCAGTAATCTAAGATGTCAATTGACCTGTCCAGTTCATTGGAAGTAATTCCCGCTGTTTACAAGTGTTTGTAAATGTCTGGACATAAGGAGGACAAACCTGTAGCTTATGTTCTGGTAAAGTATACCAATACTCGAACTAGGAACTGCCGGGTGACTGTCTTAGCGGTCCCATCAGCTGCACTTGTCAGGGAGGCTGGAATGCATGTAGACCGAATCAATTTGGTTTCACCATTACATTAACATAGGTTGGTGCCACTAAATGATTCTCTTTGTATACTAATGCTCAACGTGTAAACTATATAGCATATATATATTGGACATCTGTGACATCCGCTTATCTGAGAATTAGGATTAAATATCACAGTTCCGTGCTCACATTACCCTACACACAGTCCTCACAGCTGAGCAACATGTTGGCTAAAGTTAAACGTGCCGCTTTAATACTATTCATGGTGTTTGTATCATTCCATTTGTTTTTGAAATTATACGGGAATAAAATAGTTAAAACTAGTGAAGACAATTCCAAGGATGTTAAAAACTTGTTGTTTGCCGATCATTACACAATGGGGACTAATAGAAAACAAATTGAACAAGAGCTAGCAGCGAATATAAAAGGGAACACTTTTATAGAATCTGTAGATAATGCTGAAGTTATAACAGAGACGCCATCGGAAGCGTCGGCTAACACAGGAGCAGCTAGCGAGGAAACACCAGTAGAGTATCATGGTCACGATTTTATTAAAGACGTAAGTACGTAAGCAAGTAAACTATAAAAATGACACATTATCAATACAATTTTCCTCACTTCTCTTGAAAGTATAATTATATGTATCTATGAATAATTTTAGTCAATATCATTTGTCAGTTAACATTACAGTTTTAATTTGTTAAAGTTCGAACAATTCTCATGTGTTGGGGGGAAACCTTCTAGCCATTTCTACAATAACTCTCGATGGATGCATCTTGGATAACTAACAAGTTCTACATAATTCGAAATGAGAAAAAACATGTGAATTGACGGATTGCAAAAGCTTGATCCAGGAAAATTTGATCAGATAACTGACCAAGTTAAATGATAACATACAAGACGTCGGAAGTCGATCTCAAATGTACTGTATGTTTTTTTCGTATGCCAACGAAAAAATACATCGTATAAAATGACAGTCTCATAGACATTAAATATTTCGTTTAATTCGGTAAAACAAATTTTTAGACAAATGTGCTTAGTATTAAAAGTCAAAGTGACAGAACCTCCAAGCTTTCGAATCTGCGATAGGCCTACTTTAAAAAATAGGTGAATTTCGGACGAAGAAGAAATTTAATTTAAAACTCAAAAGGCCGCATGGCTTATGGTATATGACAGCATAAACCTAGAGATATTAAAACTCAAAAGGCCGCATGGCTTATGGTATATGAGAGCATAAACCTAGAGATATAAGTATTATACACATAGACGTATACTTGCGCTAACCAACCAATTACGAGCGTATACTCAAAGGTATTTGTACATGTATGAAACTCAAGTCTGTAAACATTTCGAAAGAGAGGGTAGGGTCTAACAGAAGTGAGAAAGATGGGTTGAGAGAGGGTAGGGTCTAACAGAAGAGAGAAGGATGGGTTGAGAGAGGGTAGGGTCTAACAGAAGTGAGAAAGATTGGTTGATGTAGCGAGTACGATCGTTCAGTGGAGAAGGAATGCGTAATCATTATACCAGGATGACTAAGAACAAACCGCGCTCTTTCAATTATTACTGTAGCATACTATGGACCCAGCTTCTAAAAGGTGAAAATAACAAAAATGATAATTTCAATGTTATTTTCAGTGTTTTTTTCAATGATTAATTTCACGTACTGAAATATATATAATGCTCAATGCATATGTGTCACTTTCAACAACAATAAGTCATCTGAGAAGAGGTTCCGTCACTGTGACTTTACGACTAAGCACATTTCTCTGAAAATACGGTATATCAAATTAAACGAAATATTTAAGGTCACAGTTTTTGTATTATTAGTTTAACGCCGGGAAATGTTTGGAAATTTGCAAAATTTGCGGCCAGGAGGTAAACTAGAGAAAATAAAAAGTGGGTCAAAAGGACCTAAGGTACCTGTGATTGTTTGATTGACTTGAGGTCCTTGATATATTTTCATTCCCTGCTCTAACTACATAAATAAACACAACCGGTAAACCCAACAATCAAAATACCTTAACAACAATATAACACTATGGCTGTAGGACACGGTTGATATTTCACGGCATTAAAGTTGAAATAAGAGATATTAACATGTTTATGATGACTGCATTTTCCCATTTCCCAGTAAACATACATGACATATTTGATATTTCATAAATATTTCTTACGCGTATAATATCTCCAACAACATCACGAGTTATGTTAACAATAAAGTAGGGATAAATGATAAAAAATTAACTAATAGTAATTATTACTGCTATTATACCTATTATAACGTAAATACAAAAATGACTTGAACATAGACTTAAACATAGACCATGCTTTTCTAAATCACACAAACACTGGCTGTACATACAAAAAACATATAAGGGAGCACCGGGTCACCACCCATGAGCACGCTGTGATCAATACCATTCAACCCATCTATCCCACGCTCAGCTAATTTTTGGGAGCAATGACACAGAAATAAATACGGTACCGCATTTTAGTAATGTCGGGTTTGTACTAGGGTAGATCTAACACCCTTGTGGTGTTCGCTGGTAGTACATGTATTCACTTCAACGATTGACCAAAATGAGTGTAAGGGTGGTGTATTGGTACTCTTGAAGTGGAAGCCGCTGATGGTACTTGACTGCCAATTCAGGACGACTCGGTTCGATTCCCGGTTAAGGCAGACATCGGTCTGCCATGATATTTGTAGCATACCTCTATAATTATAATGGATTGAAGATATCAGCAACTTACATGTCAAATAAATAATTTAACGTCGAACATTTCTTTTTTAGCCACCGATAAAGTTTGACCCGAACTTTAAGAATCCATGTTGGTTTCAAGAAGGAAGATTGCGATGTTTGCCGTATATGTTTCTCATTGGTGTGAAGAAATGTGGGACGAGTGATCTCTTCTTTCGTACTTCATTGCATCCGGATTTCGCACGAGCAGGGTTTAAGGAAGCTCAGTTCTTCGCAAGGAAACGCTTCCGTGAGTATAAGTCTTATTAGTCTTATTTGATTGTGTGGTGTTCTTATTATTGATGTGTTTTTATCAGTGGTGTGATTTACTGTGTTCTCATTATTGAAGTATTGTTATTCTTGAGGACGGTCTAATTACATTACATGTATTAGGAATGCATGACTTGTAAACGAATGACAAATCAGGTACATTTTGTATTTGGATATTCGATCATCATAGTACAAAGTAATAACTTTGACAAAATGACTCCAACAGTTCAATGTTTCTGACATACAATAAAAATGGAAAAAAAGTCTTATAATTATATATGCTAAAGTTAAACTATATACTAGTAATATAAACGGTATATTTGAACAGGGTGATATTCGATGATTGCAGTTATTGAGTGATTTGATCATTATGGGGAGTATGTTCGATTTTAAATAAACTTGCTCTTGACATCTTGTAGCTTTAATATTGTTGATGAGTGTTTTTCTTGTTTTAAGGAAAAGGTGATCCACTCGATGATATTTATGATTATGTGAACATGTTTGACCCGGCTGCCAGAATCATCCTTGACCAAGCGACCAACACATCATCACAAATACAAAACTTAAGACATATAACAGGTTAAGTATACCATCATTAGTATATTTTCGGTAAGACATCGAAAGTACATACACGCTTAGTTCTAACATTGACACTCGATGAATACTCTAGAACGGAAACGGCCGATAATCACAGGAGTCAAAATTCGGCTATTTTTAGACTTGCATATCCATTCTATGTAATATTATGATCGGATTGGACTTTTGACCAAGATATTAGTATGTCGAGAGTTGCATGGAAGGTCCTATATGGATTAGATATGTGAAACATACAGTCAAAGCAACTAAATGAAGCCGTTACCCGTCTTAATCAGACAGTATTGTTAAATTTGAAATTTTTAATACATTAGTTCGTATTGTAGGGGAAGGCAGTCCATCAAACTTACACCTCAACACTCACTGGAAATATTTGCCTGGCAACGAGAACCTGGATGAGCCAAAATATGTCATTCTAGATTATATTCAGCACTTTTTACCAAATGCTAAACTGTTGATTACATTTCGGGATCCTATTGAAAGGTATTTATCAAAATGATTACTTCAATTATACATAATCTATAATAAAGATAGTAAAACATCAGACAGGGAAGGTAACACTCAACTGAAACAGCCGAGCACAGAAAACAGAAAAAACATAGACCACAATTACACGGCACAATGCCCAACACACAACTGAACGAGAAAATGAACTTAACCGCTGATAGTCCAGGTTTCAGCTGTCAAAAATGTCGTCAGTGCATGTCCCAGCTGTCAAAAATGTCGTCAGTGCATGTCCCAGCTGTCAAAAATGTCGTCAGTGCATGTCCCAGCTGTCAAAAAATGTCGTCAGTGCATGTCCCAGCTGTCAAAAATGTCGTCAGTGCAAGTCCCAGCTGTCAAAAATGTCGTCAGTGCAAGTCCCAGCTGTCAAAAATGTCGTCAGTGCATGTCCCAGCTGTCAAAAATGTCGTCAGTGCAAGTCCCAGCTGTCAAAAATCTGAAAACCCTAGTCAAGTAAAGTAATTGTAAAGTGTCTATTGATTATATTGTCAGCCATATTCAGGACCAGGGTCAACGTGACTTATGACACACCCACTTTTTGAGCACATGTCCTTGAATTACAGGTACACAACAGGTAGACACAAGATAACCATTATTTAACTTGCTGGACCATATCAGTGTATTTTCTCTGTTTTTATTACATCTACAATTTCGCGTTTCAGTTGAGTTTCCTCGTAAAATAAGGCCTTAAGTATTATCATTAGTAGTAGAACCTTTAAAGTCAGTGATTTTCGAATATGTTTTGTCATTAAATAAATGTATTTTTGTAACTTGTTTGTTCACCAGGTTATACTCTGATTATTACCATGAATATGGATCTTTAATGAAGACCAATAACCCCAATCCACGACAGTTTCATGAAGTGGTGACCGCTGGAATAGAGGCTTATCATGATTGCTTTCAGCGCCATACAACCAGAAGTTGTGTATACAATCCAGATTTGTATGGACAAACTCGGGTAAGCTCATTTTATTCTCATTCCGTTATAATTGGGTACAATATCAGTTAGGTCGCCTTAGATCGTTTTTCAATTTTTGTTACAACCTGCACGGGAAAAGCCGAGATGTTACGATTGCGAAAACGAAGCAATTTGTCTTGCTCCGTACGTTAGGCTTGTACTAAATGCAAATATTGTTGCTTGTTCGTCGTCTTTAGTTTACGACTAGTGTGTGTTAATGTGTACATGAAAGATGAACATAAGCCGCCAGTTGAACACAGTGATATAAACACCTGACCGTTCGAACACCGCGCGTATATATAAACACCTGATCGTTCGAACACCGCGCGTATATATAAACACTGTCATCATCCCTTACCATTGTATCATTGGAATTAAAAAGTATTCTATTCCCTTAAGCTCCTTAATTTGAACCCAACCGCCTTTGATGCCCATTAAACTATGGTGTTTATTTCAACACAAGTGAGCTGAATGTCCACTGCTGCACGATTTACAAATAGAGGATCTTGCATGAGTGCTCATTACATACGAGTTTTATTAAACGAGTGGACAAAATGGTATGACACGAGGCTTTGCCGAGTGTCATATTGTTTTTGTCGACGAGTTTAATAAAACTCGTATGTAATGAGCACGAATGTTAGATTCTATTTATCGCATAACCTTAGAACACGCTCATTATTGTTCAAAAGGATGATGTACGCTGCATATGTTTCAGCCACAATTCAGCGGTACAATGAGCGCGACGTCAAGACGACGTCGATATTATCCTGACGTCATTGACGGATCAATGCATGGATTGGCTAACGTCACGTCAAGCTAATTTAAATATTCATTGCACAGTCTGGGAGTGCCGAACGATATTTACGGCACGGCTTTACGGCACTCTTGGACCGCAGGTTATGTGATAAAACTAAATATTATATGAAAACATGTGTTATTTTAGATTCAGATGCAACTGGGGATTTATTACATCTTTTGGCAAGATCTCCGGAGACTGTTCCCTAGGGAGCAAATATTAGTTCTTCAAAACAAAAATCTACATGATAAAAAGAACACGATGACCTCTGTATACAGATTCTTGGAACTGCGTACGTATTCCACGTTAATATAGTCCTTTACATCATTTATAAATATGTTTAATTATTGAATTGATACATGACCCTTTGCACAGTATAGTAGCAGATTCCATTTGGCTTTATAGTTATATCAAGCCAATGAGTTCTTCAAATTATAAACCAACTGTGGTTCGTGGTAACTCTATCATGCGAACAATTCCCTGCATCATTTTTGTTTCGTATAAAATGTCTGAATAACTAGTAGCCCGTTATTACATTAGCCCCTAATCCTTCTAGATATTCTGATAAGGGGCTAGTTAATTAAATAATGTACACCCATTTGAAAATTTCTGGCAGTTGACACATCTACCCGTAGTATTTCCCGCTGTAGCTGACCGTGTGGACTGTAAAGTATCTGTTCAAAGGTGTCAGGAAGCTGTGTATCTGTGCTGTACACCTAAAACATTATAAAAACCACTGTCTGCTAGTATTCGAAATAATAGCTCGGCGCACTCCTACAGCGCCGGAATGCCTGTATCTAATTTATCTCTCCCCTTCCGTGGGACTTTCTCTCAGTCTGTCCCTCTGGCCAGACCATGCTGTATCTGCATTGTTAGATGATGCACCTTCTCCATATTGGCTGCAACACTATAAATAGGTAAAGCGACTTTGAACTTGTGTCGCATAAAAAGGGCGCTAGGTAAATCTGGCGAAGTTGAATGGTTTAAACGTGTCTCTATTGAGGATTATCATACATGATCCAGTAAACAATCTACGTACACGCAGTCTCTGACACACGACTCTATTTCAGAACTCACTGATATATGTGTACTGTACATGTATAGTGTATGGATATTGTTATGGGAACGTTGGAATTATGAAATGATACTTTGATATGAAACTAGATACAAATGTATATCAATATTGACAAGTTATATTCAATCATTAATACTTGAATAACCCCAGCTGTTCAAAGTATCATAACGCGTGTATTGTCCCTATTACTCCAGAGCAACCATATCCGGAATGGACAGTACCAACGCTATTGGACGCCATCTTGTTTTCCATAGAAACCTGCTTGATTTCAAACGTTCCTCTTCCCTAATATTTAACCTCAAAACATAAATATTTGCAGGACTCAAAGTTGGATAAGAGCAACGAAATCGATATTCATATCCGTCTTACGTTAACAGAACAAACTCGTTAATATTAAAATATCATCTAATCTGCTTCTTAAGTGCGAAAAAATCACGTGCTACATCTGGTATGCGTAGACGTAACGTCGTCTTTTTCCAGACAACAGATAAGACCTATTGGCAATGACCAAAGTGGCAAGAATAACGTGAACATGTTTGCCCTTTTATGTTCTTAAATTGTTTTACAATATTGCAGATGTAGCATTATGTTTCTTACAATTCCGTCAGTCCATTTTATTCAGTTTGAAAAAAACGCTTTAGCCAAAATGTTAAAAATAAAGGCCTTAAGGGACAGGGCCACTAGCATTATATCATATTCTTGAACTGTTCAATTACATCAATGAATGTACCTATTACTCGAACATGTACATATACTACATGTAGTAAGTTACTGATATATTGCAGGGACGCTGTCTGACGAAGAACTGGGAAAGGTTGTTGATGCCACGGAACATTACACCAGACGTCAAGCATTTGTTGATCAAGGTCCGATGCTGAATGAGACATTAACATTATTACAACATTTTTATGGACCATTTAATAAACGTATGGCAGAGCTAACGGGCGATAGTGATTTCTTGTACGGTTATGGCGCTGCTGAGTGATATTTGTACATTAGTAGTTTATCTCATGCTTAGACTATACCGAGTCCTTCTCCATGTGATATTCTTTGGGGGTTTCATTTGCTGTATACATGTGTTGCTGTTTAATATGTTAACAACGGGATCCCACTCAATGGCAACACTGTTGTCATCTTTGAATGGGAGTTTCCCTTTATCTGCAAACGATGTGTTGAATGGGAGTTTACCTTTATTCCAACATAAACTGTTTCTAAGGATGTTCCTTAATCTGTACATGTAGCGTGGAATGAGGTTTTCCTTAATCTGCATATGTAGCGTGGAGTGAGGTTTTCCTTAATCTGCACTTATAGCGTGGAATGAGGTTTCCTTAATCTGCACATATAGCGTGGAGTGAGATTTCCTTAATCTGCACATGTAGCGTGTAATGAGGTTTTTCTTAATCTGCATAATTATGTAGCGTGGAGTGAGGTTTTCCTTAATCTGCACATGTAGCGTGGAATGAGGTTTCCTTAATCTGCACAATCATATAGCGTGGAGTGAGATTTCCTTAATCTGCACATGTAGCGTGGAATGAGGTTTTCCTTAATCTGCACATGTAGCGTGGAGTGAGGTTTCCTTAGCGTGTAATTACGTGAAATAACGCGAGATGTATAAGCCATGATGTACCGTGTAGTTAGGGAAGTTGTACATCTTGTGAAGTGTACATTTTCGACTTATACACCAAGATTTACCGTGTAGATGCACCTTTACTAACGAACCGTTCAAAGGGAATTTTCCCAACCGGTTATTTGCAGATGGAGTGATATTTCTGAAAATGAATTGTTGAATGGTATTTTTCTTTAATATTCACATGGAACGTGGAATGACGTTTTTCTTCACCTGCACACGAAGTGTTCCATGAGATTTTCCCTTTTCCCTTTTCTTACACATCCATTTTTCTTACTGTGATGTTTTCCTTTATCTTCTGATGATTTCTTGAATGATATGTTGCCTGCATCTGTCAACCGACGATGTGACCGACTCTTACCATTGCTGTTGTGTACTAGTTTGTCTAACTGCGAAGTTTGACTTCGCATACGTTCTAAACAGAACATACATTTATTTCTCCATATGATAATTTGATAACATTTAATTATGTTATTCTAAATACTATTTTCTTCATGGACAAGTGTAAATGCTGGTCTAGTGAATAAACGTTTTTAAAACATGTATAGCCTTCAATATATACTATGATGTGTTTGATTTTATGTACATCATAACTCACATGGTACACGTTTGCTTGCATTATATGCACTGTAGAACAGACACAGTCAATGAACATGTAACTGTCTAAATATGGTATCACACCATCACCATGTGCACATGTTCAATAAAGTGTGTATTACGGAATCTTGTTTGTGCCATGTCAAATGTTGTCTGTCGCCGAAACATACCGACGCACGATAATGCGATACGACAATGCGATACAACGTCCCAAAATAAGCCACGATAACGCGATACGACAACGCGATATGACAATGCTACAACGCGATACGACGCTCGACAACGTGATACGACAATTCGATACAACGTCCCAAAATAAGCCACGATAACGCGATACGACAACGCGATATGACAATGCTACAACGCGATACGACAATACGTTACGACGCTCGACAACGTGATACGACAATGCGATAGACAGTGCCAAAATAAGCCACGGCAATCTGATACAACATCGCGACATTTTGATCCGTCGTATCGCGTTGTGCCATTGCAGTATCGCGTTTTCGGGTTTCGAGGGTGGGGGGAGGGGGCGGCGGACGACTTTAGACATGACTCAACACAATGCCGTAACGACACATTTTCTTAAGTGACATGTACATGTATAACAAGTTTCTGTAATTTATTGCAATAAGATATACTTGCCGTGTACCAATTGTACAACGATTCAACTTATGTAACATGAAACTTCTTATGAACTGCAATTCCCATTTTATTTGTAACTACTAATTAATTTTAATAAAATTTAAATAATAAATTTAAACAAACCCGCATTATCCATGTTTTCTTGGTATTTGCCGATCCCGGAAGTTCACGCTCATAACAAAAACTGTTATGACGTAACGTTTGTTTTCGCGACGTTACGTTTGTTTACACTACGTCGCAACAAAATATCCCGCCAAAATGTCATTATTTCGAAATACTAACGCATAAATTGATGTGTTGCATGCTATAATAGCCCTGACGGGCTTGGGCACCAACCGTCCCTCGGGACTCTGCAGATGTTATAGCACGAAAAAGCATGCGTTAACCCTACATTCATATACGTCTACAAACTCACCTAACTTAGCTTTTGAATTATCTCCCTTTTTCATACAAATTAATGCTTGTCTGGCCCCTAACTTGAATAGTATTGATGGCAATTAATTGAAACTTCACATAATGACAGAGTCCACCAAGGGGAAGTGCAGAGTCAAAGAACTATAACCCTACCTTACTTAGTTTTTTAATATTCTCCCTTTTGTATATAAATCAGTGCTTGTCCGGCCCATAACCTGGACAGTATTGATGCCATTTGATTGAAACTTCACATAATGATAGAGACCTTCAAGGGGAGGTACAGTGTCTTAGAACCATAACTCTACATTATTTACTTTTTACCTGTTTCTGTGTATCTGTAATAATTAGTTTTTATGTTATCCCATATTGTGACAAGCACGTGCTTCGAGGAGCATAATTCGGTTTTACCGATTCCTTGTTTAAATATGTGATTATAGGGGAAATGCGCCATGTTCCATGGTGGCCATGTTCTTTAACATCCTCATACATCAGTGGTTAGTCAAGTTCCCAGACATATGATATCACAGGTGAAGAATACTTTGGTGAACGAGAATGGTTCTTTTACGAATCATAACATTTCATGTAGTTGGTACACAAGAAGCATGCGGTTAAATAATTTTCACATCTGAGCGGTAGTTTTTAGACGTTTTTTTTTCTTCAAAATGTGGTGTTGTGAAGCATGTGATATAATGGTAGCTAGGACAATGGTAATGAGTATGGGTACAATTTTGCAATTTACGAATATGTACGTTCATTTTCTGTAGGCAAGGTAACTGTGTGTAAACTAATGTGCCATTCAGAGTTGCCAACGTATCAGAATAACCATCTGTGCTTCGGTATCTTGTTCACTTGTAAAAAATCCGATTATCAAATGTAACATTGATCGCAATCAGAATGCAGAATGACGTTCGGTCCTCGTGTTAAACGTTTCATATAAGATATATGATACGCTTGGTTATTTGAAGCCTTCCATATGCGGCATTGTATAAACAGTGACAGAAGTTAATATACGTGTCGGCATCATGTTGTTCCTGTAATAATTATGGTATTTACAGTAAACCACGTTACTAGTGTAGCCAACAACATGATTCAAATACTACATGGCAAGCAGCGGCAGCTTGTCAATTGTTACAAGAAAACCATTGATGTAAAGCATCAAAGGTCGCCTCTGAATGGTGTAATTATACAAATGTATCTGAAAATAATTTTATTTATTGTTCCAATAATGTTAACTGCTAGAATTTGAATTGTATTTGCCAATACAATTATGTTAATACTCTTTAATGCATAACATTAGATGTAGACACCACATGTATGTCTGTAGACCAATAATAAATATTTAATGTTAAATGTTACTTCTGACTTAAAAATATGTTAATACTCTTTAATGCATAACATTAGATGTAGACAACACATGACCAACAATAAATCTTTAATGTTAAATGTTACTTCTGACTTCAAAATAAATGAGTCATCTACTGGTTGTAACCAACTATACTATAAAAATTCCAAGACCATCTTAAGTTTACGTATTAACCAAATAAATATATACATAAATATATAGTGAACCTCACTACAGCCTTGGAAATCAAACCAATAGCAATTGCGCTATACATGCCAAGCTTTGATCTGTTTCGAAAATTGTTCTATTGTTAAAATTCAGCTGTGTAATTTCAATTGACCATAACTTAGTCAATACTTGGTATGTTTTCATCAAGTAATTTCTCATTTTTTGCATATAAGATTAGTGATTATTCTAGAACCACAAAAAGGGCAGGGTACTGTGAAAAAGGGCAGGATGAAGAAAAGTTAGGGCGGTTTGGGGGGCATGCTCCCCCAGATTATTTTTTTTTAAAAATGGATCCATCTGGAGCATTCTATGTGTCCTGAGGAACTTAAATGATACTGAAAAAGGACAGATTTTGAGGTAATATCAACCAAAAATTTTCACCAATTATGCCACCGCTGGCTTTCAATTAGTCGCAGGTATTATTATGCCATTAAACATGCCATAATAGGAAATTGTATCAAATAGATGTTGATTAATGTGTACATGTATCGGTAAAAAGATGTAATTCATGAATGTGTTGTTCATCCTTTTATACAGTTTGTCAACAGTTCCGATTATTTTTTTCTCTATTTTACACTATGCAACAATAAAAACAAACTAAAGTGTTTGTAAGGTACTCTTAAGACAAAGGAATTATTTCTCTAAGTTTTAGCAAGATAGCTGCCGTTTTATTCTTTCAGGGGCAATAAATGCTGAAAAAAGTTAACCTGAACTGGTTGAACAACTCGAGTATTGTACTATCCTTATGGAAGTAGAAGGCTTTATTATTTTAAAATAAGCTTTTTCAATATTAAAATAAAGGCTATGTTTTGAAATATTCATTCAGTATTTTTTTATGGTTTTGTACAATTTTCCCACAGGTGAACTTTAATTGACAATTTTCACCAAACAACTGATAAGCCCTCCGGCTTAATATGTTACCATAAGAATGAAATTGTACTCTTAATTTTTAAATGTGCTGATATTGACACCAAACCCCAAAGGAAATTATTCTAGTTAAAGGATTAAGACAAATTTGCTGGGTTAATCTAAACTGGTTGACTGACTGTATATAGGCCCGGTGAAGGATACATTTACATTCATAATTGGCATTATTTCTCTCTTTATTTATGATTTAAACATATTAATTTAACATAAATATTTCATAAACTATCATTCTTGAACACCTCCGTCACCTGAATACGTTTTTAAAAAGAAATTGGTTGTACATCGTTTTTTTTGTTCATAATCCGGGTCCGGACAGGACGGAACGGATTTTAATGTCATCTTTTAACGCGTGCGTAAACATTCACTTGGATTCACTTTCGTTTTCAATTTTTCGAAAGTACACGATGAAATTTCGTCTGCCACGTTATATCAAAGATCATACACACATCTATCGTATTCATTGGTTATATTTATCGTAAATAAATGCATTTGGGACGCTAAATGCAGCGATGCTGCTGAAAATATTTCATTCTCAAAGCATGGGCCGTGAAAATCAAACGGTAATTGTTGTGCTATATATAGAACATGGAACACGATCAAAGTAAACAAAACGTAAGAAAATTAATACGCTACTACGATAATAAATACGTAATCATTGATTTACACTAGTTGTCGTTATTACTTTTTAAAATGTTTATAAAAATGAGTTTTAGTGAACAATTATCATGACATGGTTTCATCTATTTAAAATGTTAATGTTAAACAAACGACGCACTACTTTTGTCAACGACAAAGGTTGATTGAGGCATTGAGGCTACTCACGTGAATTTAGAATCAGGCATTTAGGCTCCTGGCAGGAATTTATTAAAACAATAAAAATATGTTTTATGATAATGTACATACTTTAAATAATTTTGTTATTCTTTTTAATTATCTTCTTATGGGAATTAGTTTTTTACGCATAACTCAATTTTTAACATTTTTTCTTGCATTCAGTCCTTCATTCTAAGGGAAATTATCACTAAAAAATGCTGTGACGGTATGAACGGCTTTTAACTGAACAGAAAAAAGAAGCTCCATGGGAAAAACAAAAAAGCATTCCAGTAGTAGCCTCCACTTCAGTGGAGGCGACGATGAATCGATTTAATTATGGGTTATTTGCGATACAACAAATCTCGTCGGATATTATACAAATAACCTCTCCTTCATGTTTTGCAAATCCTAGGGGTAAGAATAAAACAAGTAAAATAATGAAATAAGAACAACTAAATATCGTTGTCGTCAATAAAAGGTTGACAGCCTTTTATTCAAATCGATATACAAAATATCGATGCGCGTTATAGAATAAATTTTTAAGTCAAATTCTCCTTTGACTTTTCGGTAATAGTTGGTTTTAATACAAGTGATAAACGCAAGTGTGGTGTATGCAAACCAAGACACTCTGTTTCTGGGCATACCCCTTTAATATGTTAAATTTGAAGCACGGGATTTTTGTGATCGATTCAATGACGATTTGTATATTACACATGTACGAGTATAGTTCGGTTTTGAACCCCGAGTGATGACCTAATCGACTAGTCCATTTTGGCGGGTAGACTATGATTTATTACGTTCGGTGGTCATTATTTAATGATACACTCCGCAAAAAAATAAGGACCGCTATTTCAAACCTAAATTTTATTAATTATTCAGTTATTGATATTTTATCTATTCATAATTTAGTGTACGTAAAGTATTGGCAAAATGTAAAACACACTATATATTTCGTTATTACACCGATAAACTGTAGATTTTGCTTTGGAGCGCGTCTGGCTGCAAAACGCTGTGTTCCTGTATATTCATTGTAACTGTCAGTGTTTTAACGTTACGCATTCAATTTATTTTCGTGTTAAGTTTGGGTAATTTTGGACTTTTATAGTGAGTATACGGCAAAAACGCACATAAGGCGACATATACCAGTTGGTGACATGGAACAAATTAATGAAATGATATTGGTGGGACACATTCAACGTCACGTTGGACGTTAGTGTAACGTCAATCATACCGTGGTCGGTCCTATCGGGTATAGGCACATTGACACTTGGTGTGTTGTTGAGCGCATAGGAAGAGCACGTTCAAGTAAAATGACGGACTATAATGACCTTGATATTGTCAACATTGCTAAACGTGGGCGGTTCGAATCCGCTAAAACGTCGACTTCTTACTTCGGGCATGCATTGGGATTCGTACGGAAGCCCTTGAGGGACATTTTTTGTTACTTGTTATTACTTACTTGTTATTACTTGTTTGTTATTTCTTACTTTTTACTATTATTTATTTTATTTATTATACCATATTTATATAGCACTTTTATCATGTAATTACACGTTCAAAAGTGCTGTACAAGCACATTTAAGACATGGTTAAAACAATTTTACATAGATAAATGCATGCAAACATTAAAAATGTATATATGTATACATGTAAAGATAATACAAATAACACAAAGAACCCCCCCCCCCCTCAATTACCCCCCACCCATAAATTGGGTGTTTCAAGAGCAGCGTCACATACCACTGCCACGAGAAACTAAATCCAAAGGAATAGTGATACTTCCTTTAAGGAGACAGGAAACCCCCGATACTATTTACTACTGTACTAGTGTTTCAAAAACAGCGTCATATACCACTGCTTCGAGAAACCGTCTCCAAAGGTATAAATGTACTACCTTTTAGGAGATCCTTAAGAAGTCAAACTAATAATCAGCCAGAATATGCTTTAGTAAAACAGTGTGTTTTAGCACTTTCTTGAATGATGGTAGTGTTTTACTATCTCTGAGAGTTGTTGGCAGTGTATTCCAGAGCGTCGGTGCTGCAGCCATGAAACATCGATCACCGTACAAGACAGTCCTCATCCTCGGCACAACTAGAAGAATAGAGTCATTTTGTGACCTAAGCTGTCTTTGTGGAGTATATATTTCCAACATACTTCTGATGTAGCCTGGGGAATTCCCATGTAGTGCTTTGTAAATTTGAGTCAAGACCTTGTACTCCACTCTGTATTGTACAGTTAACCAGTGAAGATCCTTCAGCACAGGAGTGATGTGATTGTATCGCGGTATCCGTGCGATGAGGCGGGCAGCTGTATTTTGGATATTTTGTAGTTTGTTCAGAATGTTTTTTGGGGAGCCGCACAGTAATGAGTTGCAATAATCCAGTCTTATGTACTACGTATTTCTTAACTATTTATAGTTATTTGTTAGTAGTTATTGTGTTGCTCGACCATCGGCCATTTTGAACAGAATTTGAAGGTGCATGTATATGTGCGCTCAATGTAGTTAAAATCTAAAGTATTATTGTTCATTTGCAGGGATTCACGCAAGAACTTAAAGCATTGTCATAACAGCCATTTTATACATAATTATGCATGTTGGCCGAGATGGCACTCTTACGAAGACCCCTGGTATTCTATGATCTAATGTGATTTGTTTGTTTACGTATGTAGTGTCTCATATTAACATTGATAGTATTCATATGATTATATACATCAAATGGACATACACCTAAGACAAATTTGAGGTCAAGGTCATTTCAAGGTTAAAGTGAACAAAATAGCTGAAAAAATAAAACATGATATTTCCTCCTTTTTTAATATAGCATATTTTTTAATTCAATTTGGTTATGATAAGGATTGTTGTGTTGGTTAGTACATATTCTCAAATGATCAGCCATTTGTTAAATAAAAATGTGTCATTTCTGAAAAAATACGGTCCTTTTATGCTTGCCGAGATGGAATTCATACGAAACCCCTTGGCATAGTATGATCTAATGTGAATAGTAAATGTTAACGTTTGTAGTGTCTCTCACTTGCATGGGTATTATTAATTTGATTATAAACATCAAATGGACATACACATAATTATGACCAAGTTGAGGTCAAAGTCAAGGTAATTTCAAGATCAATGTGGAATTAATAGCTAAAAAAAGTAAAACTTTAAGGAAGCCCTGGAGGGACATTTTTATTACTTATTACTTACAAGCTATTACTTATTTGTTATAACTTACTTATTAAAAGTTACTTACTAGTAGTTATTGTGTTGCTCGACCATCGGCCATTTTGAACATCGACAGTGATTATGGCGTACATGATTTTAATTTCTCAGGTAATCATTTATGTTTTTTGTAAGCTTACAGTTTGAACAGCTCGCATTCTCGTTCCTTGGTACATAAACATGTTTATAAAATGTATATTTTATTTCTTCATTGATTTCTATGAAATATACGCCACGCTAAGGGAAAAAATATTTGCTTTTCATGTAATATATTATCCTTTTCAGCAGCTGTGTCGTTTTGTCCAGCACCCTTTGAAACCATGGACGATACTGATTACACATGGTACTGGAAAAAAAACGGTCAAGCTGCTGAAAAGGATCCAGTATTTCATGCAAGGCAAATAATTTGTCTCTTAGCGTGGCATATGTTTTATAGAAATCGATGAAGAAATAAATTGCTGTTTATGTGTTCCAATATTTATAAATTTCTACGTAAGACTGTAGCCAAAAGTCACGAGGTATTGCTACCCTGAATTAGAAGCCATGCGCCTATACTAGTGATAGTAATAGCAAGAATGCATATATATAACTTTTTTATCATATGTCATATAATTGTGATCCCGTAATAGGGATATTTTATAACAAGAATAGTAACGTTATAACAATATAATATAATGTACTATGACGACAACAACAACAGTAGCAATAGCAATATGTTAGTTCATCCTTATGTAAAGGTATATACATACGTGCATGTATCTGTTTTTAATTGAATCATCAATTATATTAAAATTAACATTATTAACAGCTAAACATATGTTAGTTAATCCACGAGTATGAGAAGAAGTTATTCGCAAGCCAGAATTCACACTGAGCAACATGGTAGCCTTGATTCACTGTTGTGATATTACCTAGTTCAGCTACAGAACCAGGGTGCGCTATCCAGTCATGTGTGGCTGGTCGTCCAGCAGTAACAAACGACATAACCTCCTTCTGAACTAAATCTTCCCAGATGTTGTCCTGTCCAGTCGTATTTCCGTACAACTCATCCATTACTCCATAAAAGCCGTAGCCGTCTATTCCATGAAACGCGTACTGATTTGTTGAGGTTTTTCTTGGAGTACCATACGTAACCACGTACCTATACACAGGTGAGTGGTAAGCAGACGACATTACGGTTGTTAGGTAATCATTGCCACATGTGACCCGTAGGTCACTAACCATGGTTGTTAGTTGGTATGCAGGCGTCTCAATATCCCGTGGGTAAAGCTTTAACGCGGTTAAAGCAACAACATCTCCATACGGACGTAGTGATGACGTCACATAATCAGAATAGTTGCGATCATTCCATGTCCAGTTAGCGGCCTCATGTGGTGATAGGAAAGATGAAACTTCCTGAGCTGTAGTGCCTGAAATTATTTAGCATAACTACATAACTATTTATAATAATAATTTAAATGATTATACGTCAGCAGTGCCGTGACTGGTTCCGTTTGAGACTAATTGTTTGTTTCGAGAGCAGGAATAATATTCACACATTTCATGAAAATCTGTAGTGGATATCCCCACCTACAAACGACACTTTTCACTATATATGTGAACTTATGTTACTTGAATTTATTTGATTTCTTTCATGATTCAAATAGCCAGAATTACTTACATAAACCATGATAATTGTGTATACAAATCACGTGACGTGGGTCTGGTTCCTAACTAATGTAACGTAAGACTGGGGACGGGAACCAGACGTATGTAAGATGTGTAAACTTTCAAGTTTTCTAACTAGTACTCACCGATCAATACTGGAACATCTACACCATTTCCATGTACCCATGTGTCGAATGGTGCTTCTTGCAAAACATATCCTGTAATTAAGTGCACGTGCATGTTACTCGTGTGTTTATATGAGATTACATATATATGTATATTATGTTTATTTTTATATCTCTACATAATTTTGTCATCAAAAACGCCATAGTGCATTTTATGCTATATCTACACATATATTTGATACGCACGTTAACTACAAGATTGCCACTGGGTTTTTATTGAATAGTCGCTTCTGATACATGTTGCAGTTACAATATTAGATATATAAGATAAAATATTATAATATATAAACAACATGGTTTACCGTCAACTATCGCTAAAGCCCCGTCAAACCGTCCCTTATCTTCCGGCAACGCACTTTGATCCGACATGGCCCAATAAGGATACTGCTCCCACGGCACACCTTGCATTATTTGCTCTGTTGTCAGGTTGTAAAGACATCCTATGTTGGTACACCCAGTGTTGTGCAAAAACACTTCGTTATCAACAAATGCATCGTTTGCTGTTTTATTCAATATTGGAGAGGCACTCATCATCCATGCTTTATGGAACAGGTTTTGGCACAATGGTGAAGCCAGCAAAGCAAAGATAGCAGTACCACCAGAACTTTGACCAAATACTGTCACCTATATAGAAAACACGAACAGTAACCTAAATAAGTAGAATAGGCTTCAGTTGAAGGTCAACCAACATGTCCTTCGTCTTCGTCAGACGAACGTAGTGCAGCCAGATTCAAATAATCAACCCAATTTTGAAAATGAAAAGTTGTAAAAATGACACCAAGACCTATACACAACAATACAAGATCTGGAAACTTTAGCATATCGAACGTAATAATCCATAATATGGTTCACAACATCTATATGGTTAACTGACAACCTTCACTTGATTTTAGGCAGTCGAATTGTAGTTACGGAAGAAACCTACGTGAGAACCATGCATACAAATAAAAGACAATTCACTTGGCATTCTAATCACAGTGCCCCAAAATCTTGTAGATTAGACTACATGTATTACATTATACCCAATTAACTAGAAAGACATGTGAATAAATGTGTTATCAAGTATGGTTATCAGACAGATCACTCATCCGTATTATTTAAAACTTGAATCAATTAATATATACAAGTCAAATAGTTTCCTGCGGGTGATAATTTAGTTGTATCGTTTAGGATGTGGTTTTTGCAGTTTGGATGCAATTTGAATTTATTCCGGTGTAAGTTTAAATCAATGTTTCTGTCAAAATAATTCCAATACATGTAATATCGGACAATACCAATAAATCTAACAACAAATGCCATGATGAGATACAAGAAAAATGGTTGATGCAAGGCATCAAACGGAAGCCGTAATGTACAATCTGAAAGAAAAAAGCTCAAGGAGTCGTGTTCCAAACCAAAACTGTTATTGTGTCTGAACAACACGGATAGCCCTGCTTTTGTTCTGTCAGTAAAGACAAATCCTTGCCATATACAATAAAAAACATAGAAGTATGAACATGATGCTAGGTCTTGTGCATGACAAATCCGTCTCATTATGGTTAACATTTATGCCAAGTGATATGAAAATCGCTGGATGAATGGTAGAGTAATGGAACAGATGCAAAATACACCCCGTTTAGTGTTTGACAGCTGTGACCCTGACCTTGGAACTAGGTCTTGGACATGAAAAATGGCGTAATTATCATTTTTCAAAAGTTATTTCAAAATCCCTTGATAATTGGAAAAGACTTCACGCTGATCACTCCTATGAAGTTTCATTAAAATCGGACCAAGGGTATAGGAGATGTGGAGCTGACAAGACACCGCAAGATGGCAGGCCCTGAAAAGGCTGTAATTGTGTCCGAGTGGAAAGATGAGACAATATGTACAACTGAACTTCGAGCTGGTGAAGTGTAAATATAAGAGTCAATTGATAGGATGGTAACTTTTCATTCATTGACGCTGAGTTATAAGTAGTGTGTAATACATCTAGAACTATTAATTTATATTTATTGTTTAACAATAATTGCGTCTACACATGCATTTCTATATGGACGCACAAAACGTTCTAATATACACGTGCTGGATGATATGAAATAAACCACGTAAGTACATGTAGCGTGCAGCCCTCGCAAATAGGCATATTCAATTACATTTGTACAAGCACATTATAAATGAATGAAACATTATTATGTGACCATTCTAAATAGACATTTTCTGCACACCCATTCGCACTATCTATAATTAGTTAATCCCCCGCCTCAGGCATGTTTCAATTATACAACATAATTTACAATTTAATGTACTATACAGCGTGATTAACTATCAATACCGGGATTTTCTATTGATACCGGATAACACCGTAGGATACCGTCGTTTAGTAGTCACTTCGCTTGGTTCCCGATTCATTCCGTAATGGTTATTAGTGGATCAGCAACCAGACTAATAAGTGCTATTTATAGTAACGTGAATTAATAGACAATAATTATTCCAGGCGATACTAAACTTTGTGAATTAAGGCAATTTATTTTCGTTATCTATAATCGATAAATAAGAAAACTCATATGAAACCCTTTATAATTGTTTTCACGCGAAAACATCTGAGTGCATCATTTGTAAACGAATAAAACTAGCGATCAGTTCAGTAGTTTCGAAGAAAAGAAAAATAGACACCTCAGCAAGTCTACGGTCAAAGGGATCAGCAATTATTATTAAAACAGAAATATATTTTTTATTTCAATTACGAACATTACCCATCCAAAAAAATGTAAATAGGGTGGGATCAATAAGCATTGAAATATGTTTATACATAGTCATCAATTAATAGCTGTAATATCACGCAAACGAATTTATTCATTGTATTAACTAGCAGTAACTTGTCCTTTAACGTCCACGAGAGAAATTCACATTGCATTCCAAGAAGGAAGCCGCTTCCTAATAAATCAGTTTAAATATCCTCCAATTATTTGGTTGTGTTAAATGTATGTGCCGAACGAATGAATGCAGCTGCAGACACCTGCTGTTTAGATTCGTGGTCTCGCGTTCACAGTTAAATTTCGGAATAGTTCTGCTTTCTTTGGTAAATAAACTATTGTAATGCGATAAAGACCGATGATATCCGCATGGAATAATGGAATTAGTCTGGTTCACGACATTCTTACAAAATGCTTCTTTTTTTGGATATTTTTTTTGAAATCGTAAACCATCGAGAACATGTCACGTGCCCCTCCATGGTCATTTTACTTTTGGCAATCCAATAGGCCGCTGGTTAAAAATAGGACCTGGATACTTTAAAGTAAATAACAGTCTTCTACAAATCAAAGAATATAGAAATAAGATATCAAACGAAATGAAAAAAGTAATATACACCAATAACGATGCAAACCCAAATATTAAATGGGAACTAATAAAAAGTACCATCCGGAATGAAACTATAAAGTATGCTTGTCAGAAGACAAAAAAAGAAAACATGAGAGAAAAGGAATAAATAGAAAACATATCAAAATTGGAAAAGGAGCTTAATGAAAATAATGATGCACATACATCAAATATTATACAGAACTACAAGGAACGAAATTAGAATTAGACAACTTGTTAGATATAAAAGTGAATGGAATATTAATACGATCAAAAGCAATTCACGTGGAAGGCAATGAAAAAAAACTAAATATTTTGCAAACTTAAAATTTAAATCACGCTCAGAAAAAAATGTTGGAAAATTAAAGATACATATATTACGTATGAAAATGAAATACTTACGTCGATAGGAAAAGTCACTGTGATAAAAACCGTTGCCTTACCAAAGCTAGTGTACGCCTTTTGTGTATTACCTTCTCCCCCAATTAACATATTAGACTCTATTACTAAAAACATAGTCTCCTTCCTATGGACTGGAAACCCCGAAAATATTAAATGAATAGAATCAAGAATAGAAACAAAATCAATCGACAGGACACAACGTGATCGGAAAATTCGACAACGTAAGTTATTCATTATTAAAGCCTATCACTTTCGTGATACCCTGTCATACAAAATACATGAAAACACGGCATTTTTCATATTGAATATACATAATGTACACTGTTCGTCCATAAAAGTCAACAATTCAGCCAAGCGACATGCAAAATCGCTATACCTCGTCCATTTACTAGCCATCAAAAATCAGCTTCCTCGAGTTATTTATTGCTAAAAAGCTGGCATGCTTGGCCGCTAGCCTGCCAACTTCACGCATAAGAGCGACAGCTATTTTTTCAAAATTGGGTCGATTATTTTAATCTGGCCTAGACTTGTCTGATATATTCTATTCTGTAAACGGGACCAACCAAACTAAACAAAACTTATATCATAATCTTAGCAATTGCACTCATAAAAATGCTTTACACTCACAATAATGGCGCGATTTAAACAATTTAAATAAAAAGAAGCTTTTTAAAATTGAACACATTTAACACATGGATAAAATACAGTATATTGTACGTATTTACATTAAAAAGAACATTTATTTTGCATTCAATGCGACCCACTTGCCACAGGAACCAAATGGGCGAAATGTGCTAATAAATCCTTCAGTGGTATTTGAAAGGTTGGGGATTTAATGGTGCTGCATGCCACCTGTCATACATTCGAGTACGTAAACAATCCAGCCATAGCATTGTACTTATAGTACAATTTTGATGCCTCGAATTACCATCAGACCGGGATAGTTGAGGTATCTACCTGATCTAGGCACCTACTGCATGAGTATATCATTATTTTGTCGGGACCGAAGAACTTGTTTTAGGTTTCTAGGGTGTTCGAGGCAAAACCGTTCGAAGCATCGAAGTTCGAATCTACTGTATTTTAACAATAGTGTTATTGAGAACATAGTAAGTTTATCTGACCTTATTCGGATCACCTCCAAACTGTTCCACGTTTCTATGTACCCATCTAAGAGCTTCAATCATATCCATGAGACCATAGTTACCGGATGTGTTTGTTGGTGATACATCCTTCAGTGTTTTCAGTGCCATGAAGCCAAATGCGTTCAGTCGGTAGTTAATGCTAACGAACACAACATTCAATTTCTTAGCCAGTTCTTCACTAGGTGTGTAGAGTTTCTCGCTTCCATTTCCGACTAACAAACTTCCACCGTGGATCCAAAACATAACCGGCAGTTTAGCTGATGAATTCATCGTTGGTGTAATCACATTGAGATAGAGGCAATCTTCATGTCCTACGATTTTAGAGATGTTGTTTTGTTCGATTTGAACACACTGATTTCCATAGTGATCTGCTTGCAGAGTACCTTTCCAACAATTGTTGTTCACCTTTGACATAGCAACAGGTGGCCGCCATCTTAGTTCCCGAACAGGCGGACTTGCGTATGGTATCCCGCGAAATGAGAACGCATCGGCACTTGGAGAGAACCTGCCACGTATCTGACCACATTCTGTGTCTACCAACGGATCATTGTCGAAGGAAAATTCAAGAAACCCTTCAGACGTTCCAATATACACAAATATCACGAATACAGTTAGCGTGTTAATCATCTTCGATAGAACTGTGTTGTGCCATATGTTTAACAAAGAAGGAAATTAAAAAGTTTGCAGTAAAATTCCAGTGTTGCTACACAGCTGATTAATTTGTCCATCATGAGTGATATTTTATCAGTTGTTCCAGATTTATCCCAGGTCATTATATGTTATGTATTATCTTATGTTTTTATACTGCAAGTATCAGATGATGTGAGTTTTCATTAAAACATACATTCAACCATTCAATAAATCGAACGATCGAAATCGACCGACCAACTAACTGACCAATCAAAGCTTGTCACTTGTTACTATTCTGGAAACTAGTAGAAGCTTTTCCATGTTTTGGAAAAAATATATCCGTTGCCATGGTAACAGTTTCAACATATTTTGTTAAAAAATGTCGTTTTTATAGAATACTGAAACTAGTGATATAGTTATCATTTTCACAGGATTTGGACATGGGGCAACTTTTTACCCTTCATGGCCCTACCCTTTCTCAATATTCTATATACAAACGATAACCGACATTTACTTGTGTCTGTCAAATGCACTTGTTGTCGCTCTTGTACTGCGTCACAACAAAAGACCAGTGTCATGGTGCGGACAGTATAATACGATGTTTACAAACATGAATCTGTTTGGTCAACTGTTTGTTGTATTGCTATATTGGCTTTACAAATTACTTAGGTAAACAACATCTGATATGGTCAGTTTTATGCTAAAATACCACTGATAATAGGGCGCATCTGATTAATTCACCTTTGTAGAATATAACAAAGTTTTTCGCCTTCTAGTCCAGGCAAAATAGCATTTAGGGTAGAACTAAATACAACAGAAACTTTTAGTGATTTTCAGGAAGGTCATCATATACTGAATAACAGTAAAAAGTCCCACAAAATTTGATGAGGATTAATGGTTAAAATCCAAGATGGCGTCCAAGATGGCCGCCATAAACTTTAAAATCGCATATACCATGTAAAATGTAACCATTACTAAAATGTAATACAGTGTTCCATACATGGATATAATTATATATATTTGCACGGAAACTGTTCATCTGATAGTAAAGAGGCTTTAAAAAGACGAACTAGTTGGCAAGTGTATTTCTCCTAAGTATAAGTTAGAAATTAAATACAGAATGCTATTTTTGTGAATACAGCAACTTTATACAAGGTCATTTTTCAACTAAATTATGGTTCGATGTTAGAATTGATAAGTATACTCATTCTCAGCATATAACACTAGTTAAATTTTCAATAATATACTGAGTGATTGTTTAATGGGATTAATTCAATCAAGTTACTACCCCCATATAAACTTTGACCAGTTCAAAGTCAAGGTTATTTGAATGTCAAATTACACAACATAACAGGTACGTTTGATACTTTCTATCAGTTTCTGTTGATATACATGTATAACAAATTTAGTGTATCTTATACTGTTGCTTATGTAACAGGTGTTACCATTATAAGCTATAATAAGTTTGTATTCCTTAGTCATGTTAGTTAAAAGTTTTAAATATTATTGAGTTTTAAAAATAAATTACATACAAATTGATTCTATATCCTGAAATATATCTTTGTAGCGTCTTGATAAAAATGTTGTTTCATGATAATTTGATGATAAAATGTTACTTGTATAGCAATTTCATATCTACACTCGGCAAAACTTATAAGTACACACGTCGTTTTTTCGCTATAACTTTTTTATTTTTTATTATTTGTGCATGAAATTTTGTGTACATGGTATTGACTATCAAAGGACTGGATAAATACATTTTTTTCTTCAAAATTAAATACAGCGGCTCATTGAACCATGAAACGTCAAAAACCGTAAAATGGCCGTGATATTGACGCGTATGTGCAAATTAGTTTTATGTAAGGTAAATTTGAATTTTAGATTTATTGTCAAATTAAAAAAACACAAAATAATTCGATTTTTCAAACAACAACATGGTGTATTTTTACTTTTAAAAATATTTTTTTATTGTTATGGTCAAGGGGAGTTAACCATGTTTCAAATTGCATTTTTTATCAGAAGTCGATATTTCTAAACCTAAATTGGGCTTGTTCCTATCATCGTTTTCTTTATTACTGTGTCCATGATAGAAACATAGACTTGAAACCGTACTGTATCAGCGCAGCGGGGCCATATGTGCATTAGCAACCTGCCAATCGCCCGATGAACACACGGCATTATTGTGTTTTTTTAGATTCTGCTGTTGGCATCATTAATTTATTCTATTTGTGACAATTTAAATCAGATGTTAAAAACATCGATTGTATTGTAATTCTACATATCCAATCTACATATGTTGAAATTTTCAGCACGATCACACACGCATTGACCGAGCTATGGGCAAATAAACAAGTGTGTACTTATAAGTTTTGCCGAGTGTATGTAATTATGTTTATCTGTGTATATATGTAATTATGTTTATAGTTATTATTTGCCTTTCATGTAACTTTTATAAATGCACAATGTCATATATTATGTCAATGTTATAGGAGGGATTCAGAAATAGAGAATGTGCTAAAAATAGATTTACTGATAAGAACTGACCACAGCAACCGTTGCTGGTCGGTCAAGCTTTTGACCGACCTAGTATCATTTGTATAGAATTTGTACTTAGGTGTGTAATATAACAGCAATTAAAACTCAAAGGAGTTAATTAACACTCTTGTGATATGGTGTACACGTTTAGGTAACATATGTTTTTGGTTGGATCAAGTATAATGAAACATAATCATGCTTTTAAGTAAGGATTAATAGCTTAACTGGAAACAATGTTCAACATCATATGCATTTCGGATGTCATAATTCTGCTGTTGACCTAACAGAAAATAACAATAAATAATTTTGAATACTTGGCACTGTTAATATAAATCAATTGTCCTCAACATGGTGAAGCTGTCACTCGTCTTATCTCATTTTTGAATTGATATTATCATGATTATACATGTAAGGTTGACAAAATCCCTAGTGATATATTTTCATGGTAATACTAAGTCTGTAATAAAAGAAAAAAGTTATTAAAATACAGTATTGTTCGTATATTTATGCCATATTGTTAATCATATGAATCTAGTGGTAATTAATTAGTTTTAATTGGTTTGTATACAACTACGCTATTCATAAACGAAATGCTGTAATTGTTTGTATAATGACAGACAGTTCCCGTTACACATGTATTTTTATTTAAATAACAATTTGTGTTTGAAACTATAAATTTGAAGATACGCATATTAAAAAATTAACTTTCAAAATGAATGAGCTAAAAGTTTGTCTACCACACATGTGGCCGTACGGAGGGGTTTTGTCTACCTTGTTCGAATCATTTGATACTTTTGTCCTCCTGTATAATTATAAAAAAACTACCCTACATCCTTGGGATGAACATATTTTCGTGACAGCATACTGTTACAAAATTATAAAATATGCTAGCATAGAACAGACAATTAAGTTGACTGCACACTCAATATACGAAAATAAAGAATGGTCCATGTGCAGTTTACACTAGAAACAAGCATTTTTCACGTTATTGTATTCTTCTCATTAAAAAAACACCCTTAAGTTTATATGAATAATAAAATATTATATAATGCTTGTTTTTTTTGGTTGATTTTGAAGTACATGATCTATTGATGTCAAGAAGTTTAATGAAAGCATAGGATAACAGATGGTCACAGATACTGCTAATTTTACATGTTGTTTTACAAGATACAAAGTAATGTTAACTTATTCAGTTTCAGAGTAATCATGTGATCAAATATTTTTCCAACTACCTAATTATTTGCATTTTATTTTGTGTTTAGAAGATTATAACCAACTCAAAACAACAATACTTTAACACTGAACACAGCCCTTGTTTACATTGCTTGACCGACCTTCGAGATAACGAGTAGCAGACTCTACTGATGACGTAGTTCTGAATCCCTCCTATATGAGGCTCACAGGGAAGACTGGGTATACCCAACTGTGTTGCCTCTTTAAATAAAGTCGTTATTATTATTATTATTATTATTATTATTATTACTTAGTGTGTCTGCAAATATTGCTGAGAATGTATTCAATATCTAAGATTAAATCACCAAGTAGGCAATGCCTTAGTTCATATTATTGCTTTATGGTTCATACGTTATATTATTTATTTTTTTATTAGAGTCTCACCTATATTTACAACATATATTGCACACAACATAAAACACAAATCATATATAGCCACTCTTATTAAGAGTTATAAGTGTAAAACAATACTACATTTGTAATAAATACCTCACATTTGAGGTGATTTCAAACATGTATTACATTTTGCAATTTTATTACAAAACGGGTTCCAATGTTATTTTCAAAGTGTATTAACACTTCTCAACCCGTTTTCTAATAAATTCCTCACATTTAAGGTTATTGTAAAAAAAATATATTTCGAAAGTGTATTAAAAAACGGGTTGCAATGTTATTTTCAAAGTGTAATGACGCTTCTCAGTCCGTTTTGTTATAAATACCTCACATTCGAGGTGATTGCAAAAAGTTATTACATTTTGAAAATTTATTACAAAACGGGCTGCAATGTTATTTTCAAAGCGTAATAACTCTCCCAATTTTGTAATAAATAGTTCACTTTTAAAGTGATCTAAAAAAAAATTAGATTTTGAAAACTTATAACAAAAGTGGTTGCAAAGTTTATTCAAATTGTTCTGACACATAGGGCCAATCACTTCTTTTAATAGTTATACCACATTTGAAGTGATTTTGAAGATTTATTACATTTTGCAACTTTATTACAAAACGGGTTGCAAACATTTTTTCAAAGTGTAATAAGCTCTCAACCCGTTTTGTAATAATTATTACAATTCGCAACTTTATTACAAAACGGGTTGTAATACAGAAGACCTAACTACTTACAATTATGTAGTGCTTACATTATATTGCAATAAGTCAAGCATGGCGATAAGGCCAACCTTTTTAACTGCCTGGACAACTGTCTTATGTTAAAAGTTATATTTCGTCGTTGAATGGATGGTAAAAGATTAGCTGCACAAGGCAGTGATACTGGTCTGAAAGGTAAACAAATACTAGTCCATATTAAGTATGTATTTCAACAGTTACTACTTACATGGTATTTAATGAAACGCACAAACTATAAACAATTACATTTTTTAAGTTACCTGTTATCGATACCATGTATTGCCTGTAGTGAAATAGACTCGACTGCTACATTATCCAGCAGGAACAGTACACGCGCGCATATAAGTATTACTGTTTAGTTATTCAAATAAGTTAAGAGTTGGACTAAGAGCTCAACTGGTATAGAGGGATATCACTGTTGTTGCTAACAATTGTCAAGAAATTATGTTCTTAGAATCTGATAAATGACAAGGAAAGAACACATTGTAAATTTAAGACAATAGTTATAATACGATTTTTGTCGATTTGTTGTGCCATATTGCAAACTAACAATTTTGATTCATCTACGTTTGTCTTCAGGAACTTGCTGACAAATTATTTATAGGACTGAATTTCAGTAATAAAAGTATTGCAAAGTAGGATAAGGTGACTTACGACTTTTTCACATATTTCGAAATTAGCGTAATAGACTTAAGCAAAACCTTCTTAATCTGTACGATACCATTAGTCTGTGTAGATATATATCGTTTCTAATCTACCATTTGTACTGAAACTGGAGGTAAAAAACGTCAGAAAACGATGAAATTAATTCTGCTATTTTGGTTGATACAGCACGCTTGCGAGTGTGAAGGGGCCAGATTTGTGCAATTCAACATAACTCAAGGTGAACCCAGCACAGAGGGAATTCGATGTGTCTTAAAATTGCTGAATGCACCGTACACGGGTTTTGCAATTCGGGATGGAAATGGAGAATGTGTGATCCTTTCCCAAGGTTGGGTTGCTAACAAAACGTATTACCCCGGATATACGTATCTAGAAGAAGGTATAGAAATGGATCAGGACAATAATGATGTAGCTCCGGTATTCCAAAGCTTCGTCTACCCGGTAAGATATTGTGAGAATGTTTTAAAACAGTTTTACGAAATACTTAAATACGAAATGTTTACAATTTCTCATTAATTATACTGAACTAACTTACTCCGTTGCTATGGTGACCAAATTTCGGAAAAGTACTATAATTGAGAAAACTAGAAAATGGTTCAATGATTTTATAGAAGTATTTTTCTCTATACGCGAACATTTACGATTTTGATAAATCTTTAAAAAGTTAAAACTAATTCTAAAACATGATACAATTTCAAGAAGGTTCCGTATTGTCAGGAATTGACCAAATACTGTACTACGACGCCTGAGTGCGTAGTTTTATCTACCATTTTCAATATTTAGAGAAAATCGAGTTTGAAGTTTCAGATAGCCATATATCTGTTATCTTCCAAAATATATGGACACTATAACATGTGGATATTCAGCGTTAAGAATATATTTCAAATATCAATTCGAAAGTTTATAAAATGTAATATGTTTTTATTTACAGTTATTTGTATTTTTGTGTTTGGATATAGAGCAATTTATTTTATCAAAATTTCAATTTTTCTTAAGGTGAACTGCACTGGAGGTTGAGTAGTTCTTTATAAATAGTCACGGACATAGATCCGAGTTCTGTATTTATAGTTAAAGGAAATAGAACAGTTCTGTATTCAATCTGTATTTATACTTATGGAGATATATCAGTTCTGTATTTTTGTTACGGAGATAGAGCAGTTATGTATTAATAGATACGAAGATAGAGTAGTTCTTTATTTATAATCACGTAGATAGAACAGGTCTGCATTGAAAGTTAAGGCTATAGAGCATTTCAGTATTTATAGGAAAGGAGATGGAGCAAATAATTACTCATGAATGCGCTTAGAGTCACATGTACTAATTATTAAATTTGATTGGCTAGATATATTGTTAAAAGGTAAACTTCTGAAGTTGAAACAGAATAAGAGTTTTAAAATTTCGATTTATTTCAAGGAAATATAGCATATCTTTACTAAGTATATTCGTTTGTGTTAGGCGGATTTATTATTATAATAGATATTATTGTAGAGCTGGACGAGACGATTTCGGTGGTATTAATATCTCAATTTTGATAAAAATGGAGTAGAGCACTTCTGTACTCAGGTGACGACTTGTTACAGTTACGTCAAATGATGCTTGAATGTCGTTTGTGACGTCATGGAATATTGCTACAAATAGACTCCTGAAGCTATTTCTTTTATAAAATTTGGATATAAACATAATTTCTATTGCATTTTCTTGAAAGATTCAAACTCATTACTTTGGTCAAAATAGCAGGTTTCATGGAGACCGACTCACTTGTATAATTATTCTAAACAATCATTTTGTTCATGGATCTAGGATGATGTGATTGGTAAACCAGGTACCATAAATCAAGAGAGGGTGTGGACCATCCCTGGCGTGT
The DNA here is from genome assembly GCA_947247005.1 of Spisula solida. Lineage (NCBI taxonomy): Eukaryota > Metazoa > Mollusca > Bivalvia > Venerida > Mactridae > Spisula > Spisula solida. Next base: position 24,007,646 of record OX365948.1, read on the forward strand.
TTGGGGTCGGTGCTCGTTTGGGACTGTATTTTAGTCCGGGACTGAAACAATGGAAACAGCAAGTATTTTCACATTTGTTTATCTCTGAAAGTACTGGCTGTAGGAATAGACATTGGCGTTGAACGTATCTGAGATCGCTCTTTGTCTCCCATTAGTACGTACGAGTGTCAGCCCGTCCTGCCGTCAACAATTCATTCATTTAACTAACTTCTCCTCTGAACACTTTTGGTCCATTGTTTGAAACTTTATGTAGCAATGATCATTGCAGAGCCTTTTATGAATTCCCTTCATATAGACTACAACCCTAAATGAACAGGAACAGTTTGAAGCAAACATAACCATCGGCAACACCAGTCCTTCTGGACGAACAATGCTTTGATTTTATCTAATGACAAACATGTTGTATTACCTTTTATGTAGAATTGGGTTCCGACTTTACGACCATTCAAATGCGTCCACATTCAACGCGGCATACGACATGAGCGGATTGAATGCTATATCGATCTTCATTTCAAGAACCAATGATGACGTAAAATTTAAATCGTATTCGGATGGTTGGTCGACCTCGATCCCAGCATGGACCCAACTTCCTTTCGAGGACGATCATACCTATGGAATGACAATTGTAGCACAACAAGGTGGTTTCCAGGTACAATATCTTCTACATAACACCATACTTTCCGGGAATTGCAAGCTAAAATAAAAATACATGTATACACAACAAGTACTAGTATGCTTATTAATGTATTGTATTAATAGCGCTTTAATGGATGTAGATATGTTCATTATGCATCAGTTCTGTACGACGGATGATAAAAATAATTGGACTTTTCTCTTTTATTTTTATGAAAACTTTAATGACATTTATCTCACATTTAAAGCATTAAAAGTTGATGATGAAATAACCATAACACTTGAGGTTGAACCAAATAGATACATGTAGTCCATTTTAGTCATACTTAATATGTTCTAGACTTCCTTCGACTATAACATCCTCCATTTTGATTGGTCAATAGAAATTCGCGGTAATTGATTGGCTGATAGAAATTCGCACCAACATAAGACGTTAAGAGCAAAATATTAATGATTAAATTTTCATTTAACCGCCACAGATCGGCGTTTTCATTGGCTAAAATGTAGGTTATATTCTAAGTAATTGTAAGAATATATTTAGTACTTTTAAGCTATAGTTAGAACATATTAAGTAAATTTTAATGATTAGAAAGGGTGGAGCGAGCGAAGCGAGTCCTTTTTGGTCATTAAAATTTACTTAATATGTTCTAACTGGTTTAGAATATAACATTCTGTCTTCTGATTGGCCGATAGAAATTAGCGCCAACGCATGACGTCAAGTATGTGAAGAGAACATTTTAATAATTAAATTCGGCGTTTTCATTATATAACCTACATTATGAGCCAATGAAAACGCCGCATATTGGCGGTTAAATGAAAATTTAATCATTAAAATTTTACTATTAACAGACGTGACGTCATATCTGGGCGCTTTATTCTATCGGCCAATCACAATGCTAGATGTTACATTCTAAGTAAGTTAGAACATATAAAGTAAATTTTTAATGACTAAAAAGGACTCGCTTCGCTCGCTCCGCCCTTATTAATCATTAAAAATTTACTTAATATGTTCTAACTATAACTTAAAAAGGGCGAAACGAGCGAACTAATCGACGTTTAGAATCACCAATACATCAAAATCTACTTCAAAATAATTTTGCTTTCAGATATCATTTGACGGGATAGAGAGAGCACTTATACCTCACGTTGGACCACCAGACGCAATGAAGACAATGGTCATTTGGTATGGTCTCGATAACAGTGTGTTCATCAACAACATTACATTCTACGGAATATAATTATTTTTAAATATGCAAAGGGCATTCGGAGGCAAAAGTTGAAACCCTGTAACTTACTAAGTTCACTTCAATTATATTGAAACCATGTATATTTTTGCAATTTTAAGGTCCCCAAAGTCTTAACTTAGAGCAAAAAAATGTCTGCTTTTTGACAGGTCTATTTAGTAGAACCTAACCGTACTATGCTGCTGGGCCATTTAATCTACATTTTCATTTCACGTATCAAGTACGGATAATTGATCCTTGCTTCGTGTTTCGTTAGGTGGTACTGCCTATGGCCAGACGTCCACTGATTTACATGTTTAGCATGCACGCATTATAGATGTATGGCACAGGACACTTACACTAAACATTACACTAATACAAAAAGATGCATAATTATGGTACATTTTAAAGCGATCATTTTTTTCAGCTTATTGGTACCTTCCAATGTCTCGTAGAACAATGGGTTTGTTACGTTTTGATTGTTAACACATTTAACTTATTTTGTTATTTTTTTTCAAAACTATACTTTTTGAACCAAGACATCTAAAGCCTGAACGTGTATTTCCCGGAATAAACATTTCTGTTCAATGATGGTGGTTCTGTTGGCGCAATGTCTCCAAGTCAGTTCGTTTTAAGAGGCATGATGACAAAATATATTCTAATTGTGTATGATGTCAGTGATACGAGGGGTGTTCAAATTGAAATGCAACTAAGCCCATTAAATATGTCCTTGATAGGTTTTAATGAAACAAGCTTTTGCTCCCCTTGCAGTTTTCATCTCTGATAGATATTCGAAGTTTCAATCTGATTTATAGTCGGTTTTTAAAATGCGATTTTACTATCATTCCTAGGTACACTGTGCATAACCTATAGACAAGGGCCAAACCGAGATCTTAACAGATGAGGAAATAATATACTTATGGCTATTTTATTTTCCAATGTTTACAAATTTCTTCTTGTAACTGTAGCCATAGTAATGTGGTAATACTACACTGTTATAGATCTACAATGATAATTGATATAAAGTTCACTATTTTTTTAAAAAATGATATAATAATGATAATAATAAAGACTTGATTTTACGAGGAAACTCATTTGACAATTAAATTAAATGGCAATCTTCCATGAGATCCTCAACAATAAACAGTTGAACAAGAACACTAGTACATAAAATGAAAAAAGCATAATGGCAATTTGGTCCATATGACGTCCACAATATCACAATTTTATATATAATTGGGGAATTTCATAAAAGAGTTTCAGTGAAAGGATGTGCGAAACCGATATGTATGGAATCTACAATAAAAGGAAGGTATAATTCAATATGCTAATCAATTAAATTTATAATTAATCACTATAAAGTGTGAAGTTTCTGGGATCTAGCACTATATATTATTAGCACTATATATTAATAGCACTATATTAATAGCGCTATATTAGTAGTACTATATTATTAGATTTTATATTGGGTATTTTAGTGTACCCAGGCCTTTCTCTGCACTGCATTAATCAGTGGCCAGTCTATACAAATACCTTTACTATATATGGTACTATACTTCTGTAGAGGTTGGTGATCTTATCAATTAGCACCCCAGGAGATGTTAATTGGCCATGATAGATAATTAGCAAGTTTAAGGGAGTTTAAATACCAATACAGTCTTATACAGATATGCATATACAAATGTAGATAGATATGTCAAGCTTCAATTAGATTATATTGTGTATTGTGTTTAATTAATGCTTAAATTGTTTATTTCTTTATTATCAACAGAATATTGTCATGTTTGGTGTTGATTTATTCAGTATTTCATTAGTAATAAGATGGCAGTGCTAAAATGTAGATTTGAAGTCTAGTTTTATAGAAATTGTCTTTTATTTGTTTTGCTTACTCCTGTGCATGCACTGTAAAAACGGTGTTTAGCTGAGAGACGTGTTTATACCTAAACCCGTTTAGCTTGGTGTGTATAAATCAACCACGAGTTTTGAGCCGTGACGGGATATTACACTATTTAGTCATGGTATGTGAATATACTGGTTGGGATACAATTAAAATGCGTTGATATATATTTTTGTATGACATGACAGTGTCAGTATCACTGGCTCAATCGGTAGAGAGCTTGATTTGCAGTCTAAGATATGCGGGTTCAAGTCCTGACAACTGCACTTTTTTCTCAACTACATAGTTTTGTTTCTTTTTTCATCAAGAACATGATGGCATTGTTTAAAAGTCATTTTATTATTATGACTTTTCAATCTACATGCAATGGGTTTTTATGTTTCGCTGTTTTCATTTCTTTCCACGGACCCAGTAATAATTTACCTTTTACTGGATCCAATACTTAAACGTGTGTCAAAGATTTTCGACTTTGTGTATTGGTTGGCTACCCGTCAGTTGTGTCCGTCTCATAGTCGGATGATGCATTTGAATATATAGTTGGGACAGTTTATTGCAATATCTATCGCCAGTGTTTGTGTCCTGCTGGCAATACAAGTTCAATACACAGACTATTTTATATATAAAATCCTTGCAAAATTTCTGTAAATATGAACCATGTTAAATATTCTTTATCATACGAGCATCTTCACCAGTAGTTTTACTAGTCGCAGCCAAAATTTTATAATTACGCGCGTTACTACGACTAAGGACACTTAATTTTGACTAATAAAGACTCATTTTGACATTATTAAATAAATTCCAGGAAATGCATAACTTTCTTGTAATATTACTTGAGCAAGGGATTTGAAAAAAAAATACAAAAAGCGACTCTACCAAGGATAGAACCTAGAAAAGTAAGTCTTATAGAACATCGCCTAATCCATTGGACCACGTATTCAGTTACTTAATGAAACAACTTATTTAACTTATGTTGGTATTGCTTATATAAACCTACCCTTTTAGGGTGAATAAACTTTGCTGCATAAATTAGTCACGGCTCAAAAAACATGGTTGATCTATAATGGCTAAACGGATACCTGGACGATGTTTATATGTGATACGCGTACTGAATGTAAACGTATCAGATTAAACCAAACCGCGTGCACGCCTTGAAGTTCGAACATACATAAACAGAGAAATCAGTATAAGACCATATTAAAGGTAATAAGATCTGTTTCGCGAGACATTGTTTTTGCAAGAAATGAATGTATGTTTGCTATTTAGTTAGGCTACTTTGTCATCATCTTCCTGTCATAGTTGAAATATCCTATGATTTTGATAGAAATGACAGTTAAAACAAGAAATATCTTTAAACAAGATAAACAGCGTCAAAACGCAGTATCAACGTCGGGTGTCCGTTTAAAGGGAGGTAATAAAAATATATAAAATTATTATATACAAACATTCAATTGGTGAAAATATTATTTTTTATCCAACAGTATGTCTATCAAAGTAATATATATATATGGTGGGGAAAAAGAGTTAGATTATAAAATGTTACATAAATTTCAAAATATTAATTAAGATGTGGTATATAAGCCGCCCATTATTATGAAATATGCACCAATACTTTTGATGTTGCATTACATGTTTATATTCATCTTTTTACCACCTAAACATGTTTGTCTTTTACATGTTGCTCAACACGTGTTTAATGCCTGAACACTTTATTCGATTACATGTTTAGGAAAGACACTTGTTTATGGTCTAAACATGTTCAGCACCTAAACACAATTCATTACATGTTTAACTGAGTTACATGTTTAGCACCTAAACACAATTCATTACATGTTTAGCTGAGTTACATGTTTAGCCATCTAAACGCGTAAAAAAAAGAAACAGCTAACGCGTAATGAAAAATGTTTAGGCCCTAAACACCTTTTCTACAGTGTGTGCACTATGTTTTACATAAAAGTGTTAAATGGTCAAAATCTTTATTTTTATCAGAATGTGGTTATATTTGGTGTCTATTAAATCAGCATTTTGTTGGGAATAGTATGGAACGCCATAGCTGTCTTTTGTTGACGCTTGTCATGTTAAATTGTTATAATATCATTTTAACATGTCTATACGACATGTTAAATTGTTACAACAACGTCCTAAGTTGTCGATAGGGCATGTGAACTTCTCAGTGCAACATTATTATATGTCAAGTCACACTGTTAAACTGTTCAAGTATCTTGTGAACATGTCTATATGCCATGTTAAGTTGTTAAAATAGCTTCTTATCATGTTCATTCGGCATGTGAACTTCTCAATAGAACGTGTAATACTGTTAAGCGACAGTGATAAATTGTTGAAAATCATTTAAAGATGTCTATAAGCCATGTTAAATTGTCAAAATAGCTTCTTATCATGTCCAATAACCATGTGAACTTCTCAACAGAACGTGTTATATTGTTTAACAACAGTGGTAAATTGTTAAATAATCATTTGAAGATGTCTTTACGACATGTTAAATTGTTAAAATAGCTTCTTATCATGTCCAATAACCATGTGAACTTCTTTGTAGAACGTGTTATATTGTTTAACAACAGTGGTAAATTGTTAAAATATCATTTGAAAATGTCTACATGCCATGCTATAGTGTTAAAACGATATTTTAACATGTCAGAGTGGCATGTGGACTTCTTAATAGACAGTGTTGTTGTTGTTCAAATTTGTATGTCGTCATCAATACCGTAAGTTCCTCCCGCGAGCATATTGAACAAAGATGGTGGAAATTGTTCAATATGCACACGGGAGGAACTTACGTTATTGATGACGTCATACAAATTTGAACAACAACAACACTGTCTATTAAGAAGTTAACATGCCTCGACGACAAGTTAAAATATCGTTTTAACACTATAACATGTCGTATAGACATCTTCAAATGATAGATTAACAATCTAGCACTGTTGTTTAACAATATAACACGTTCTATTAAGAAGTTCACATGCTGAATGGACATGATAAGAAGCTATTTCAACAATTTAACATGGCTTATAGACATCTTCAAATGATATTTTAACAATTTACCACTGTTGTCTAACAATATAACACGTTCTATTAAGAAGTTCACATGGTTATTGGACATGATAAGAAGCTATTTTAACAATTAAACTTGTCATATAGACGTCTTCAAATTATATTTTAACAATTTACCACTGATGTCTAACAATATAACACGTTCTATTAAGAAGTTCACATGGTTATTGGACATGATAAGAAGCTATTTTAACAATTAAACATGTCGTATAGACATGTTAAAATGATATTTAAAACATTTACCACTGCCGTTTAACAGTATAACACGATGTGTTGAGAGGTTCGCATGCTCATCCGACATTGTAAGACGTTGTTTTAACAATTCAACAACGCATATAAACATATTCAAATGATAGTTTAACAATTCACCATTGTAGTTAAAGTCTAACATGATAATACGATGCTTTGAGAAGTTAACACGTTCTTCTAACATTATCAAGTGTTTTTCAACAATTTAACATGTAACGTAGACATATACAAACGGTGATTTGACAATTTATCGATGTGGTTTAACAGTATAACACGATGTCTTGAGATATTATTGTATTCTTTTAACAATTTAAGACGTTGTTTTAACAATATAACAGGGCAAGTTGACATATTCAGATGATAGTTTGACAAGTCAACGATGTGGTTTGACATATTAACACATTGTACTAAGAAGTTCACATGTCCTACCGACAAGTCAACATGACAAGCGTCAACAAAAGACAGCTATGGCGTTCCATAGTATATGATGGCATTGTTAGTTTGTTGATTGGAAGTTTAGTTTTATAGTAATTGCCTCTACAAAATATTAGTGTATTGAATGTTGTTGTTTTACTTGGCTTAGTGTGATGAGTCACTGGTAGACATCAGGCGGTGCTTATCAGTGTCTCAGATCTGTCAATCTTCAGAATGCACTGACTGACCAGTTGACCAGAGGCTTATCAGCCAATCAAATCTTTTTATTAAACATTGTCCACTGACCAATTAGAGGTTATGTAAGATTACTACAAGACAAATTTGTGATGCAATGCATCAAAGTAGCCGCAATTTTGTGGTTTACATGGCATGAATACTGTTATATCAAGCAACGGTGTTATAAATTATTCTAAACGACTGAAATCTCTAACGTTTCATTCAGATAGAATGAAATTGAGCGGGAAATATTCCAATATACACAGGTATTTGACATTATAAACTGGGAGTCACTGAAAAGTTACCACTTATATATATCTCTGTATTTTGTAAATGCCGAGCATAGCCTTTATTTGCCAGTCAGCTTTATGCTGAAATATGGCAGGCATATATGTGTGCCCCCACCCGGATATGAACCCGGATCGCCAGATTAGACGGCAAGCGCGCTAACCATTGAGCTACGAAGGCCTATACAATATGACCTATCGGTACAAAAGTTTTCTAGTGTGCATCTGAATATTGTTAAAGCTGTGACTTCTCAGTAAGGTCAAAACATAGTTGTGTTCGGCTTTTAACACAGTGTAACGTGAATTTTAAATATAAGAGTCAATTGATAGGATGGTACCTAACTTTTCATTGAGTATAAGTAACGTTATTGTATAACAGATCTAGACCTTTTAATTTCTACTTATTGTTTAACAGCAATTTCGTTTACAAATGCATTTCTATATGGATGAACAAAACGTTCTTATATACACATGCTGCACGAAATGAAGTAAAAACACGTAAATACATGTAGCATGCAACCCTGGCATATATACAATTACAAGCACATTATAAATCACTGAAACATTATTATGTGACCATTCTAAATAGCTTACTGGTATTGGAAACTAGTCATCATTCCTTTGACCAATTGGATGTGCAGTGTTGCAATGTCACCAGATTATTAACATAATTCAAAATAAATTTAAAGTACTTGATAGTTCCACATATTTATTGGATTAAAGTAAATGTAGAATACAATGAATCGGTAAAACCGAAATATGCTTCCCGAAGCAAGTGTTTGTTCCAAAATTGGAAATAACATATTACAGATACAGGTAAATAAAGAAAATAATGTAGAATTTTGGTTCTTTGACACCGCACTTCCTCTATCATTATGTTAAGTTTCAATCAAATGCCATCAATACTGTTCAAGTGAGGGACCTGCCAAGCATTAATTTGTATGAAAAAGGGAGATAATTAAAAAACAATAAAGGTGCACTTCTCCTGAATGAGATTAATTCACCTATAAAGTTTCAAATCAATACCTCCCATAATGAAGGAGTTATGACCTGGACAAGAAGTAGGCCCTAAGTATAAAAGTACAAAAGGCCATAACTCCAAAAATTTACAATAAAGAGTTATGTTTCTTGTGCACCGCACTTCCTCTCAATGAGATCTATTCACATATGAAGTTTCAAATTGATATCTCTAATACTGTATGAGTTCTGGCCCAGAGAAGAATTAAGTATAAAAAATTACAAAGGGAAATAACTCAAAAATATATAATGTAGGGTTATGGTTCTTTCACACTGCAATTCCTATCAATGAGGTCTATTCACCTATGAAGTTTCAAATTGATATCTTTAATACTGTATAAGTTATGGCCTGGACAAGAATGAAGTATGAAAAAAAATAGAGAGGGGAGTAACTCAAAAAATGTGCAATCAAGAGTTATGGTTCTTGTGCACTGCACTTCCCCTCAATGAGGTCTAGTCACCGATAAACTTTCAAATTGATATCTCTAATACTGTTTAAGTTATGGCCCGGACAAGAATGAAGTATGAAAAATTACAAAGGGGAATAACTAAAAACATATGCAATCAAGAGTTATGGTTCTTGTGCACTGCACTTCCCCTCAATGAGGCCTATTCACCTAAGAAGTTTCAAATTGATATCTCTAATACTCTTCAAGTTATGGCCCGGACAAAAGTGTGACGGATGGACAGACGGACGGACAAAGCGGCGACTATATGCCCACCCTTCAGGGAGCATAAAAAATACACAATTAGGCCCTCCTGCATTTTAAATGCGGACTTGGGATTCGATGACGGTGCAGTTACATTGTACCTAGGGTTTTTCTACTTCACTCTCAGTCTCTGGGAGCTGAAAATATTGGCTGTCATTTTGAGGTATTTCAGCTCTACAGAGGTTAAATTTATAGCTATGCTCATTCAGGTTATTGTAAAAAGGTAAACAACAAATTAGGTCCTTTGGCAATCACTTATTAAATATGTTAAAAACTAAACATGCATTTCTAAATTATTTAGCTCTCAATAAAGCAATTAAAAATTTTAAAAGGTACAAAGGTCTATTTTCATTTTAATATTTTTTTTCGAACTGACAAATATTCATTCATACTGACAAATATTCATTCGGACTGACAACATTTTGACCGTCGTGTGGATAAGGAAAATTATTTGCTGAACTGTCGTGCGGATAAGGAAAATAATCGGCACAACCGACGTGCGGATAAGAAAATTAATCAGTATAATCATCGTGCAAACAAGGAAAATAATTTACGAGACTGTCGTGCGGATAAGGAAAACAATTCAATTATTGGCACAACTGTCTTGCGCATCAGGAAAATAATTGGCATGACCATCATGCGCATAAGGAAAATAATTGGTACGACTGTCGTGCGGCGGATAATGAAAATAATTGGCACGACCATCATGCGCATAAGAAAAATAATTGGTACGACTGTCGTTCGGATAACCAAAGTAATCGGGACGACTGTCAGACGCATAAGGAAAATAATAATTGGCATGACTGTCAATCATGTGGGAAAGAAAAATAATTGGCCCGACCATCATGCAGATAAGGAAGATAATCGACAACATACTGTTAAAAAGGATTTCACGAGCATATGATTAACGATGCTCATCCAAGACTGCCCAGCTCGACTGAATCAATCTAATGTCATAAGTCTGTGATATTTATTCATTTTGGTTACTGAACTTTTATAAGATTTCAGATTTTATTTAACAGTGTTAAATTCGTACAGTCACAGTGTAGCACACGATGCCTTGTACTGATGTAAACAATTGGCGTGCAAAACGAAATAGCAATGCACAATAGATGCATAACATTGTTCAAAAGTTGTTTACATTTTTTAACATTTTGGGTCGCATCGGTACGAGTACGACAGTGACTTACTTCAAGGTCTGTATCGGATGTTGATGAAATTGCATATCTACGTTCGTTATGAGTATTAAAGAAGATTTTCCTTGTTCAACAAGTACTCGCGTCTTGTAATCAGTTATATTCGCGGCTATTTTTGATAAGTAAAGTTTTATCAAAACAATGCTATATCTATTTCCGCCGTCATGTTTAAAACGCGGCCAAACTGCGGGCACGTGCGGCCAAATCAAGCAACTTTAAAATCATCAAGATATTGTTCATATTATATGAAAACTACTTATTTAATCACAATAAACAGCACAATATCACAATAATTGCTAAAATATTCATATGTTACCGTTAAACTTTTGGAAGCAAGTACCCGGGCCAACCCATTCTGTAGTCTGGTTCCCTGTCGTTCTATATTTGTTTAGCAGTGATAGGGGAGGTAATCCAGACTACCCATTCTGTGACCGCAGATTCGGTAGTTTTACCGCGTTTTAAACAAGTCTATTTATAGTACAGAATTTATGAATAGACTAATTCCGGCGACTCAACATTTTTGTTATTAAATTAATTTATAAATTTCAGCAATTTCTTTTCTTTTCATTATCTATAATTGATAAATAAGAAAAGTTATATGAAACTCTATATTATTGTTTTCATGCGAAAACATCAGCATCATTGGTAAACGAATACAACTATCGATAAAATTAGCGATCAGTTCAGTAGTAGAAAAAAATAGACACCTCAGCTAGTCTACGCAAAAAGGGATCAGCAATTAAATTATTAATACGGAAACATTTTTTATTTTAATTACGAACATTATCCATCCAAAAAATGTCATTTATGGTGGGATCAATGAGAATTTAAATGTGTTTGTATAGGTATCAATTAATAGCTTCAATATTCACGCAAACAAATTTATTCATTTTAATAACTATCAGTAACTTGTCCTTTCACGTCCAGGGGAGAAATTGGGTTGGTATTCCATAAGATAGCCGGAGGCTATCAACAATAAATAAGCTTGCAGCTGTTTTTAAGTCACTCTCTGCTGCCAAGGAAACTGGACTAAAAACTAAAACTGTGATCATTTACTGGTATTTAAGCTTGCAGCTGTTTTTTAGTCACTCTCTGCTGCCAAGGAAACTGGACTAAAAACTAAAACTGTGATCATTTACTGGTATTTAATTAATTACTTTTAAGACACTTAGGAAATTTCTGGAGTTTTGGCAATTTGATGTAAAATTAGATTGATACTTAGATTATTTTAGTGGGAAAATATTAAGACACTTAAAGTATTTTTGGACTTTCAGCATTTTGTCATAATTTGGGTTTATACTTAGAAATTTTGAGACAATTGTACACTTTAATGGCGCTTTTGGTAATTATTGGTAAACTTTGTTGTTTGTTCAAGTGTGAATATTCAATACTAGTTTCATCGCTTATAAACCATGTGGCTTTTATTTCTCTGTGCACTTGTCTTTAACTTCGTAACAAACTGGGTTATATTTTTCACAATTATTCTGAGTTATTATTACTTATATTTTTCTCGAGAAACTCGCTCCTGCAGAGTCGTATGCAGAATATAGCTGTTGAACTTAAAACTGTAGATCAATGATCAATGGATGTATTTTGAATACTTGGCACTTGTATATACTTGTACATTTTATTTCATTTTACTTTGGTATTCCTTGTATTTTGATCTTGTAAATACACTTTGATTTTTGTATCTTTGTAATTATTGCTTTAATGTTATCATTTTTCCTGGTTTGCGACCTACATTTAGGCTGCATTATTTCGTTTGTCTCGTTTGTACGATTTCGACCTTGTATATAATTAAAATCTGTTCAGTTTATATGGCAATTGTCGTTATTCTTTTATAATTTTGTACTTATTGGGTTCTGGCTGACCCGAGATAGCCAGTGGTGTCATCCTGACGAGAGAACCGGCTCGAACGAACTAAGAACCCTGGGTGCTAAAAGCGGGTTCGCCACAAAAGCTTAATTAGATATAGGGACATCATAAGAGCCAGCATATCATATAACAACATGTAAATTAAAACAATGACATTTTTAGAAGCATAATACGGAATTGAAACATAAAACACACTGCATGCCATTCTGCAGACATATATATGGCTATACATGTATATTGAAGTAATTATTATGACTAGCCAGTCATTAGATTTTTAAGTAGCAGAAACATGGGGTGTTTCAAAATAAGACGGTTTCACCCAGCGTAGATAAAAAGTTTTAAACTGTTGAATAGAAGAATTTTTGATATTATGAGGAATAGAATTCCATATTGAGGTACAAGAGAAAGCAAAAGTGTGGCGAAATAACTCGGAATTGGGTTTAGGACTATATAATTGGTATGTAGAAGATGAGCGTAACAGTCGTGAATGAATACGAGGGTCGTTCATTTAATACCCGGACGATCGCCATAGCGCTTGATTGAAGCATGCGATTTTAATAAATTTTCGTTTAATAAGACGTACACATCAACTTGATAATTCGACAAAACTTGGTATAATTTAATCCTACCGAATACAAACTGTGGTTACTATAGTAACTTAACTAAGGGCTACCCGGCCCAACCCAAGTTTTCAGTGAAATGTAGAGTGTTGATATGACAGGGTGCGTGGTATAGTTGCCTTTTTTCAACGGAACATAGCATATAACGTTATTGCTACATCTACGTTATGTTATATAACGTTTGATGTCATTTCTGTACTGTTACTGTGCATGAAGCGCTGTTTAGTAACAAAGGGGGTGTTTCCGTTAATATCGCAATGAAATAGAATTTGTTAGGGAAATAAACTATTATGATACAATTTCGTAAAAGTGTTAGTCATACACCTTTTTAACTAAAGAATCTATTTTAGAGAAGCATTTTGGGAATATTTGTATCGGTGGATTTCTGCTTATAAACGATTCTTTGATGACAAGGATCACCTCGCGATGATCCGAGTACGGGCCAATCTAACTCAGAAACAGGAAAGTGTCGTCGGTTAAACATCTGTGGAGGGGTAAACACTACTTGAAGAATACTACTATAGTAATAACGGAACCATGCGAAACTGTCCTGGATACAGCATTTAACATCAGTATCGAACATCTTAAAATGATAAAAGTGGTGCCCGCGTGACTTTATGGCTCCAAAACGACGATCAAATGGAGAAAATGTGTCACGTTTTAGAAGCGAAAATGGCGTAACGTCACAATATTTTAACGTCGACTTGGGCCGACTCGCGTTACATGTACTTATTAAAACACCAATATTATGTAAACCCTTCATCGTAACAAGTCGAAATTTCGTATGTGAATAAGGGAATGATGTGAATGTATTCCTGTACGTTTGCATCAATATCGATCCACTGGTTTTCCAGCTATATCGACCGTCCGGGTATTAAACGAACAACCCTCGTATCTGCAGTAAATTTAAATGCAGATTTAAGATAGCCTGGTGCATCACCTCTGAGAGTTTTGTACATTTGAATAGGTTTCTGATAAATAACGCGTTCATAAAATGTCATCCATGATACAAGAAAGATATAGCATCACTTCCACTCCAGTTTGAACAACCCTCTTATGTTCAAATCATTATTTATCATCTCTTGTAACTCATATTTGGATGAGTGTCAGACACCACTATATGTATAATAATTGTCATATGCTGTATGTATGTACATTTTGTAATGTGTTGATGTGATGTAAATTAACTATCTATCTGCGCAACTAGAAGTTAAAACTGCACAGTGTCTTCATATTCACAATTACGTACACTGTGGGGAATCCACTTGACCAGATGATATTGCTCGCAGCCAATATTATCAACAGACCGCCTCGATTCAGGTGACATCTGTGCTTGTAACTTTCTTAATAATTGAACAATATTATTAAAGGCCTTACGAGCATACATTCATGTCCGAAACGAGTAACACATATTAAGAGTGATACATAGGTTAACCTCGTCAGTGAACATGAACTGATAAGCATGCAATTCATGGAAAACAACACCGATTTGTGTACGGGATGCATCCATTATATAACTTCCAACGTACGGGATTTAGTTTTCTGCTGTATCGGGGATAGCAGCCTCTTTGGTGGTTGGATTCCATATTTTTATTCCTAAGTACCAATGTTTTATCCAAATCATAGGAATGCAAATGATTTAATTACGTAACAGTTCCTTTGTATCACTCTTAATAATATGGATTTCTATAGTCATTAGGACTGGCGACTTACTTGTTATTTAAGAAGCGCTTTGCACATTACCTTCATTAGTTACACATTTGCTATTATATTCTGCTAAAAAATTCATAGAATTCGGACAAGACGTTAAAAATATTGAGCGGATACGAAATGTAAGATTCAGACCTTTGACCATGCACTGTGACCTTAGGTCAGCACAGTTGGACCGTGGGTTCCGACGTCGTCTCTTATTAGTTTCCAATTTGCTGAACGTTTCATGAAATTCGGCGGTAAACAGTTATGGAGTGGACTTTTGTTACCGACGAATACACGGACGGACGCACGGAAATTTGAACTCACACTCGTAACTTCAATAAATAAACCAATCATAATACATACATATTAGGCCCTTTTACAAGTATTGTTCGTGTCATTTTCTCATGTGCAGTCCAATGTAAAGGCACAAAACCACGTGCTTTGAACATCCTAGATAGCAAGCTTACGTTGGGTCAATGAATCTAATTGAGACCACCAACAGATTCTGCATATGAATAAGCACATTAGATGATGGTTCCTTACCTAAACTAAGACCTAAATAATATAATATGTGCAGTCCTACAAGAATGTGAATAAATTTTGTTTGGTACCTGGTAGGGGTGGTTTAGAAGAATAAATTGACTTGAAAGACAGTTCTTGTATCGTAAATATAGTGTTTTACTGTTGTTCTTTACATCAGCTTCGTGTACAGGGTATTGATGACTAAGAAAATGTTGTCCAGTTTGAGGAGCGCATACCACTTCCTAGTAGTGTGAAGATAAAACCAAGTGTATGCACTCTCAACTAACAGCAATGTTCTATAGTGGTACATAGAGCTACATGCTGATGTCAGTGGTGCGTTTCTATGTAGCATTATTATGTGACACAACTTCAATAAATTATAGTCAACCCTTTTTTACAAATACAGAATTGTGCTAGTCTTGTCGCTACATACTACATAAGGAGTCATCAATTATTTTCGGTTTGTAGTTCAATAATTCTTGTTCCTACGTAAGAGAAAATTGGAATCATAGACTCTTGATTACAAATGATATTCCTGACATATGTTGTCCCATTTTGGCTGATGACGTAGCTAACTGTGCCGACACAGCCATCAACCTACAATTGCAGCTAAACAGTATGTGATAACACAGGAATGCAGATTAATCTACCGAAAACTAAAATTATCAGAAATTGGTGTGTGAAACTCATAACCGTATGACATTTGTCACAAACACGCCGAATGTTGATTGATTTCAAACACCTTTCACAGCATGTCACAATCGCAACTCTGAGTGTTAAGCTTATACCGCAATAACACGAATCTCGAATCAGCCGGAATGGGCTCGAATGAGTCGGAATAAAGAAAAACTAAACATTCGAAACACATTCCGAAGAATGATTTGAATTGACCAAAATTATTACATCTTTGTCGAAATGCCGTTGGAATACTTCGAATACATTTCGAATACATTTCGAATACAATTCAAATAAAATTCGAATATACTTCGAATATGAGACGAATATAACAAGAATACAATTCGAATTCGTCTGGAATTATAGCGGAGAATGTACACGCATATGTTTTCACAAAACGGAACACACACGCATAAGACCGTTTTGCACGGGGCTTCGCACGGGTTGTATGTGAAATAACAGTCCACATACTTGTTTTTAAGTAATTATTCGAATGTACACGTCAGGGTGACGTAGGGATATTTAAAATGTAATCAGAATGTCGGAGGAATTCACTTGGAAAGCTGTTCGATATTTCATTCGACTTCGAATGTATCTCGAAAGTTTTGAACGTGCGCTAAACAAGTGGCCGCAGGAATATATCGAAGGTACTACGAATGCATTCGGAATGCAGACAGAATGTTTAGAATGCACTTCGATCATGCTGGAATACACCTCGAATTTTCATCCTTACGACATTCCAGCTCATTCCGACGCCGTGCGACCTGGAGCATTCGAATAAATACACAGATGTTTAAAAATAGTTTTTAGTTTGATATGTATTTTATTTCAAACGAAATAGGTTATAAGCATACGAAAACATTCGAAATTTGCCCGAACGTGTGAAATGCACTCGAAATGCAGACGGAATACATTTCGAACATTAAAGCATGTGCCTCGAATTTCTATTCCTGAAGCATTCCGGCTCATATTCCGACTCTCGTGTGATTGGGGTACATGTATTACTTCTGGCTGATAGTCAATTAAAGCAACGGGAAAAGTTCGAGTGTCGTATATGAAGCACGTTATAACGTAATTACTAATTAGACGTTAATAAAGCCACGTGCATTCATTCATGATAAGCGAATCACCTTTGTATGCTTTAGGTAAAATATACACTCAAAAACTGAACAAAATGACATTAGGCTGACTTAATTAAATCTTTCGAATATTCATATTTTAATGCAGTATTTATCTAAGGTAGGTTCATCAAAAGCTTCAGTGTGGCGATAAGGTTGCACGGTGGTCGAGTGGGTATTGCTCTTGACTATGAATTGAGACGAGCCTGGTTCGAATTTCGACCATGGCACTGAGGTTATTTCTTAAACGCTTTTCAGTCAGTGTTTCCCATCCAATCACAGATAAGATAAAGTTTAATTCCAATCAAGGGTCATACAACATGACATATGAATCACAGATAAAACAAAATGGGTTGAAAAAATAAACATAGCAACAAAGAACTTTGAAAGTAAATAAAGCTTGATTTAGATTTGGTAACACAAATGAAAAAGGCTTTAGGTCTAAAAAATCTTACATCCCTTCATGCACTCGAAAAGCATTTTATGTGTCTCTGTATGTAAAAAAAAGTCGTTTTGATCGATAGTTAGAAGATGATGGGAGATAGGACTAATTTGACGTTATTAATATTGGGCCCTAGGTCGCTCACCTGACGTAGTAGTGCATGAAAGCCCTGTGATTTGACCTAGTGACCTCACACTTGACCTAGTTTTTGTTGAGATGATCATTGTGACTACGTTTCATAAAGATTAAATGAAATTTATGACCTCTAGTGACTACACAAGGTTTTTATATGATTTGACCTCGGATGACCCAATATCGAACTCCACTCCACTGATTATTAGGCGTGACTTAGATATACATGAATAGGTCCCATCCCTCTGAACAAACACAGATATTCGTCAAATCGCTGGCTTAGAATGAGAAGGTCGTGAGTGCTACTTAGATTAAATTGATTCTTTTTTCAAAGTACTGCATCTATTTGCTGTCATTTATATTACAAATTTTATTTAGTAAAAACTAACTGTAGCACCCTGAGCCTTCAAGCTTTTTAGCTCACCTGTCACAAAGTGACAGAGTGAGCTTTTGTGATCACACTTCGTCCGTCGTCCGTCCGTCCGTCTGTCCGTCAACAATTGGGTTGTGTCCTCTCTAGAGGTCACAATTTTGGCCTAATCTTTATGAAACTTGGTCACAATGATCATCTCAACAAAATCTAGGTCAAGTTCGATATTGGGTCATCTGAGGTAAAAAACTAGCTCACTAGGTCAAATTATAGAAAAACCTTGTGTAGTCACCAGAGGTTACAATTTCAACTTAATCTTTATGAAACTTTGTCACAATGATCATGTCAACAAAATCTAGACCAAATTCGATTTTGGGTCATCTGGGGTCAAAAACAAAGTCACAATGTCAATTACAAAAATCACAATGTCAATTGATATTTTCCTGAGGGTCGTGGGTTCAAACCCCACTGGAGCCATACTTTTTTTTTTTTTTTTTTTTTTAAGTGTTTAGGTATTGTTTTGTCTTTATAACATGTATTTGTACAGTTATATGGAGGAAAATATTTTGTTTAAATTATAGGTCAAATCATAGAAAAACCTTGTGTAATCACCAGAGGTTACTATTTCAACTTAATCTTTATGGAACTTTGTCACAATGATGCTGTCAACAAAATCTAGGTCAAGTTCGATTTTGGGTCATCTGGGGTCAAAAACAAGGTCACACTGTCAATTGACATTTTCTACTCTTCAATTGCCTCGCCCGAAACTACATCATGTCTAGGCTCTGCATTGTATATAAAACGCGTGTGTGTTAAAAGAATGACTTGTATTATATATTAATACTCTCGCACTATCAGTTTATCATACTGATTGTAACAAATTAATAATGACCAGTGTGTAGAACCATGAAATATTTAAACCTCAAATGTGTGTGTACTCATTTAAACCTTTCAACATGTAGTCTTCATGGTCACTAAACTCTCTGCTGTAACTCTGTCTGTATACATACAAGTAAACTTTCATCAACCAATGAAAATGTGTATCAGGGTTCACAGCAGTTTTGTAAAGGTCAAATATCAAAATATTCTAGTATTTTAAGCAGGGTGTGAATTGTAATGGTTAAGAGGAAATCAAAGCGCTGTAGGGAGCGTAGACATTTTCCTGAGGGTCGTGGGTTCAAACCCCACTGGAACCATAATTTTTATTTTTTTTAATATTTATTTTTTTAAGTATTTAGGTATTGTTTTGTCTTCATGGCATGTATTTGTACAGTTATATGGAGGAAAATATTTTTCCCAAAATATTTTGTTTGAATTATAGGTCAAATCATAGAAAAACCTTGTGTAGTCACTAGAGGTTACAATTTCAACTTAATCTTTATGAAACTTTGTCACAATGATCATGTCAACAAAATCTAGGCCAAGTTCGATTTTGGGTCATCTGGGGTCAAAAACAAGGTCACATGGTCAAATCATTAAAAAATTTGCAATAGATGCTGAATTTCCTTAAATTTTATTCAGAAAATGTGTAGGGTCACCATAGGGGTGTGTATGCACTAGTACGACAGGTGAGCGACCTAGGGCCCTTTGGGCCCTCTTGTTTAATGTGATTATTCTAGCTTGTAAATATTTATTTAACTATGTACATTTGTACTCTGAAAGATCAAACTACTAGTTGGTTGTTAATACAAAAGACCTAATAGTTACCTTACAAACCAAACAAAATTTTACGAGTTTTTAACAATATGCGTGAGTTGAACTTTTCCCATCTTTTAAAGAGTGGGTGATTTTGTACCAAAGTTTTAACGGGACTACTTGAGTGGTTTTGGTCCGTGATTCGGTGTGAGTGTGTGCATTACGATGCATTAATATTGGAACAGTCCTCGTAACTTATATATCCATCCGTTTGATCATTCTTATGTAGTTCGAGAACGAACGACGAATGTTCATATGAATAATAGAGAAACTACACACATAAATAACTGAGTCGAGGGTATTTGATTGAAGCTAATCAATTGCCTTTTAACTTAATTGCAAACATCAAAGAGCATTTTAAGTGGCCATTGCAGTTAAATTCAATTTCATTATAGCTAGGCCAGTCATTTAGCTGAAAAATGGGTACAAGTAATTGCAACACACAGAGTTTTTACAGTTTCATCACCAGTAACTGAAATGCGCCCTAGAAAACAAGTCTTGAGAAAAAAGAAATGGAATTTGGAAAAAAATCAACATGTTTAAGGCCACTTCTGATTTTAGCAAGTTTAGCATGTTCTTTATTCCTGGTACGAGGGATATTTTAAAGGTGCTGCCTCACGTAATGGTGCATTGCACAAATAAAATAAAATTGTCTAATATTCGTATCATTTTGGTATAGATAAACCATGTTTTTGAGCCGTGAATAATTTATGCAGCAAAGTTTATTCACCATAATTGGTAGGTATATATAACATGACCACGTAGTTCAGCTACGGAATGCCAAATGGGATACTCGCCACCAGTACAGAAATATCTGGTCTTTTTGGAGATGCGTCGCTGCAAAGTACAGTCACTTCTAATGCCCTATGAGGGTATTCACTATCTCTTGAGTAGAGCTATCCCATGCCCTATTGGGTGTTCACTACTGCATCGTGCAGTTAACCAAGGCTCACCACCAAGTACAGCCAAATATACTAGAACCAAAGGGTTTCCAATCGCCACAAATTGCAGATAGTCTATGCCGTATCAGAAACTCACCACCATCTAGTACCGACAAATACATACCTGACATTAAGGGCTTCTCGCCACCATATCGTTCATCCATCCCAGTCCATATAGCGTGAATAATATTTCTTGGCACAGCTAGCCATTCCTAATTTCTGGTACAGAGACCATTTCTTTGACCTCCTGACCTCATAAACAATGGATTTTTTCAAATGATAGTGACCAAACTTTCTATGAAGTTTGACGATCCTAGGTCCAGAAAAACCTGATTGCCAAGGGTGAAGATCCTAGAACTAAGCATTTGTAGGGTATTATTTGGAAACCGTGTATTCTACCGGAAAACCGACACACAGACCGACCGACTTTAATTTGTTAATTTGTCCTTGAAATGACCTTGACGTGGTCAGTAATTTACATCCACTTAGAGTACGACATTGAGTTAACAATGTTCATACAAATACTAGTATTCAAAAATACTGATAGAAATAAACTCGTATTTGATTACTAGTACAAATGTATTATTGATAGGATCTCGGCCATCATGCATTTGCGTAAAAAGGCAGTTTTACCAATTTTTAATACTTTTATTAAACAAAACACTTATAATGAGAGAATATGTGCTAACCACTACATATATCACTTTCATATCCAAAATAGAATTCAAAACATACGCAAGAATAAGGCAATAGCACGGAAACCCTGGAGGGACATTTGTTTTGTTACTTGTTACTAGTATTACTTATTTGTTATTACTTACTTATTACTACTTATTTCTTCGCGTACATTGTTTGTGAATATATATTATCAAGCCAAGGAACTATTTTGTTTGGTATGCTGCTCAGATAAACAATGCATTTTTATTAGTGAATATTATCAGTAGAAAACGAGTTTGTATGGTTAAAAATATAAAGAAATTCAATGCATCTTAGCTCTCAAACGTTTCAAAATGTCCCTCCAGGGCTTCCGTAGGAAATAACGTATCACAAAGAGCAACCAATGATTGAAAACATTTACCTCCTGCGATTCAGACCGACACTATAAAGTTCACAAAGAGCAACCAATGATTGAAAACATTTACCTCCTGCGCTTCAGACGGACACTATATAACTGATCACAACTATGTTGCTGAAGTGACATATAAACCGTAAATGTCCCCCGGGACCTTTGGTATGTTAACCAGATACTTAACTGTGCCGCATACAAGTTTGATATTAAAATTGCCTGTAAACAACACACATAAATATACACATACATTGTGCTTTGTGTCACGAAGCTAGTATCTTTTTCATATTTATCTTTATTTTTGCAGGCTAACAGACAAACTGTTTGATTGATATTAGTTGGTACACTTGGTATAAGGGAGCAGAAAGTGTTGTGACGGACGGACCTCACGGTTGACCACTTATTGGGTATTTCTGTTGTTAAAAAGTACTCAACAAGAGAAAAAATACCAATACGGTGACAATGTAAATGAATATTTACTTTATTTAAATGGGGGGCATGACATAAAAATATATCAAGTAGATAAGCCACACATTTGCTTATCAGCTGGGGTTGCTTAATAATAATAATAATAATAATAATAATAACGACTTTATTTTAAGAGGCGACACAGTTGGGCAAGCCCAGTCTTCCCTGTGAGCCTCTATGCAAAAACATGTGTACAGAAATCGTATGACATAAACATAAACAGTCAGAAGTACAACAACAAAATATAACAATATTATAGGTCGATTTTTTCAACCTGTCGCAGGTACTTTGCCATTGAATATGTATTACATTGGCCACTGAGGTAGAAACAGGTATAGTTGTTCAATGTACAACAGTAATTTTCATATGAGTCATTTACAATTGACAATTAGGGTTCGGGCACGTACCCGTAAGTGAAATAGACAAGATGACCTCCGACAGGTAATAAAAATCTAACTATATTCTACATAAAAATGCAACATGGTATCAAATATATTATGTTACATTGTCAAATTATTCACAAAATCTCAGAATACATTTTACATTAGGTCTGTCAATCAGAGTAGAACCATGATAGGTAAGACCCTTTGAAGGCTATAAGAGAAGTTGACTGGCGTATACTTAATGGTATATTATACTGTTATTGACTTATGTTGAGGTGAATATGATGTTTTGTTGACCTGAAAAAAGTGATATTGACCGATGACGAAGTCAGAGGTCAATATCACTTTTTGAAGGTCAACTAAACATCATATTCATCGAAACATAAGTCGACAACTGTTATATTGTATACCATGCCAGACGTCAAGGAAATAAAACCTTACCTCTTTTTAAATTATAACAACTTCAGTCTCTCTTCAGAAACAAAAGACGACTCTTCAAAATTTTAATGTTCTAGCTAACAATGCTCTAGTTATGTATATGTATGAGAGAGTATTAACGTATTTATTAACGGCATTTATCATTAATGGCTAGGTTAGAGCCTATAAATATGTATCAGCAGCTGTAGGCCAAATAATACAGGAAATAACGTTACGTTGTCTGGAACGTTATACCGCAGGAAATGACGTCACCCCATAAAAAAGTAATATCCACCCCAGCCTCGGTTTCGGGAGGTGTATATTAAAAATTATAGACCTCTCGTGCAGGTCGTCTAAGCCAATCAGAATCCTTGTTACATAATAGGTATACAATATTGTTCCATATAACTGGTCATGAATAAGCTAGTGATTTTCTACAAAATTCAAGACATGGTTTTGGTACATATAGTGTGTTGTTAGAGTGTGATCTTAAAGATATGTTGTCTGATTCTTTAAACAGGTCTGACATGTATGCTTATAATAGCTTTCCCTACTGGTGCTGTGTAACCAATCACTGGATACAGATCTAATTAACAATTGCACAATACATGAAACAGGGACAATGATACACATATATCAGCTAGATAAAAGCAGGTTTTGTCTGTAATGATTGCAAAGGCACAAGGCAACCTACTTTGGCCTAATTTAAAATATTGTTTGTTTGTTTTACATACATACCTAATAAAATTGCCCTTACACAAATAATTATATTGCTTCAAGAGAGAATAAAAGGTTTTTATAAGTATACATTTGACAGAGCATCTACAAAGAGTATCCTGCAAGCAATATGTTACAAGTCAAATAGTTCCTGCCAGCAAATGATGTACCAACTTCATTTGACAGAGAATTGACAGGATCCTCGACCTTCTATCTGCATAATTCAACAGCTGATGTGTATATAGAATTAAGCATGAAAATCTCAGAATTATGAGAGAAAAATAAGCGCGATAGGCCAGTAGCTTTCAAATTGGGGAAACTATATGCACGATAATTTGACATACGAAATTTATCAACAAATTTTTAAATGATTTTATGTATAACAAACCAATTTTCAAGACACTTAATTGCATATTATGACTCCCTTGTTCCATATAATATGTATATGCTTATAAATAAAACCTCGAATCAGTTCATTAAAAGGTATTATCATAAGACATGTTTTCAGTGTTCAACAATATCAAAGATCATAAACCAATGCAGCTGCAGTCACCTGCAGATCCATGGTCTCAATATTGCCTAGCGCTCACTGAAATTTCGGACAGTTCTGATTTCTTCGGTAAATAAACTATTGCAATGCGACACAGACCGATGTTATCCACATGGAATAATGGAATTAGTCTGGTTCACGACATTCTTACGAAATGCATCTTTTTTGGATTTATTTTTTTAAATCGTAAACCATCGAGAACAGGTCACGTGCCCCTCCATGGACTTTTTACTTAAGGCAATCCAATATACCTGCTCGCTCAAGGCTCGCAGGTAATAAATTAACTACAAATGTATATTACATGTATTAGCAATTATTACTGAGACAACACAAAATCTACACAATCAAAATAAAATGAAATGATTTGAATACTTGTATACCTACCCAATGTAAAGATATTGGGTCAGTTTTAAGGTCAAACAAACAATGTTAGGCCTTGTAAAAGTCAAACTAACATGAAATAATACATTTTACAATTACATGGATGTAAATTAGTATATATATTTAATATAACAATAATATTGAAGTACTTGTGAACAATTTAAACATAAGTACACATCCTGAGTTATGGTTTCTTTTTAGAAAATACACCAAATTACACACAAATATTCACAATTACTGCAAATATCCTGAGTCATAAACTTGTTTGAGGTACATTTTGTTTCAGTTTAACAGTTTAAAAAGCTGTGCAAGTCAAACACATGGAAGGGAATTACTCATGGATGATTTTGTATGGCTCAAAAACCAGACATACAAGTCTTAAGACTATCTGTATCCATCTTACACATCCCTATTCACGTTCCCCAGCGTATTTCTTCCACCTGTCCTGATTGACGTTTCCCCAGCGTATTTCTTCCACCTGTCCTGATTGACGTTCCACAGCGTATTTCTTCCACCTGTCCTGATTGACGTTCTCCAGTGTATTTCTTCCACCTGTCCTGATTGACTTGACTAACCTATGATATATGAAGACCTGCCCTGATGTTATTTTATTTTCTCAATATTTTCCCTGAGCATTACTGAAGTTTTAATCACGTTTGGTGTCATACACTTTCATTCGATCTATTCTCTGACTTTCCCAGGTTTTCAATTCCTCTGCAGGATATATATGCTCCATCATTGCCTTCATAAAGACATCACAATCCCCAAACACACGACAACCTTTTCCCGCATCTTTCTGTCCACCTAGATCATCGTCCAGTGCTGTTTCTTGTCTACAACACAAACAACTGTACTGTAAAATCATTTCTTTTCAAGGGGGAAAAAAGTTTTGTGGTTTTGGTGAAAAAGAACATTTCACGGGGACCTAATTTTAAGGATTTCGGATTTCATGAAAAATGGCAAGGTCAAAATTCACACAAACTATCAGAAATCATCCAAAAATCAAAAAGATATAACATTTGTTTTATTACGGTATGTTAATATCAGAAATCATCCAAAAATCAAAAAGATATAACATTTGTTTTATTATGGGATGTTAATATCAGAAATCATCCAAAAATCAAAAAGATATAACATTTGTTTTATTACGGTATGTTAATATCAGAAATCATCCAAAAATCAAAAAGATATAACATTTGTTTTATTACGGTATGTTAATATCAGAAATCATCCAAAAATCAAAAAGATGTAACATTTGTTTTATTACGGGATGTTAATATACGCAAGTAAACTTCCACAAAACTCTTGAAAACCAGTATGGCAGCCACTGTAAACTAGACATATTTATTGGTATACTTATTCATTGGGGATTTAATTTCATGGTTAAGGCCATCCATGAAATTAAATTCCCCTAAATACGAATGATTTAACAGTATCAGTACATGTGTAATGGTCAATAATTAGACCACCCTAGGGACCCTAGACTAATGGTTTTATATTGAGATGGTTTAAATATTGCTACAGTATAATGCACTTGAATATTTTGTTGTGAATTTCAAGGTAAATTTTAGTCATGTAAATAGATTTATGATAGACAAAGATGGAAATATTTTTTAGTCAATTAAAAGCTTGCTATATTTGGCAAACTACATAGGACCAAAGAAAAAAAATAAAAAAGTAATTGCACCACGATCAGCAAAACAAATGCTGAAGAATATGAATGGGGATGAGTTAAATGAACACATTACCTGTTACATATAATGACTTTGTCTTTTTTCTTCATTTTTCTGACCAAGTCAGAGGCTGGAGTGACTTGTAAAGTTGTACCCAAGCATAACATAACATCACATGATTTGGCGTTAGACTGAGATTTCTCCAGAATATCTTCATCCAGAAAATCCCGGAAGTTAATAATAGTGTCCTTGAGATAACCTTTACATCCCTGAGGAACCAGACACAAGATTAACAATCATATTAATACAGAATTACCAGAAAATCAAATTAAAATTTTGTAGTTATCTCAATTATGCAACCATCTGTAGGTCAATACATGTATTATTATTTATCACATGTTTGACGTCGCGGCAGCGTAATAAAGCCATTATTTATTTTTGATAATACCCTAGTGTAATAGTTCAAAGGATAGGCGACGTCGTCAAAATTGCGCGTTTATTATAGTGAAAAATAAGTAGCTATTTAATGTTTCGGCCGGAAAAGGCTAACATGTGATAAAAAGAACATTACATTTGTGACTTTCCACATTTAATTTATTCAACTCGTTTAATAAATTCAATATGGAAAGACACTCATGTAATATCCTCTATGTAATTTAGAAAGGCATCCAGGAGGCAAGGATAATGTGCATTTAAGGTACATGTTTATATAGAGTTACAAACAGAATATACAAGCAATGAATACATTCAAGCTTAGATCATTTTTGTGTGGCGTAACGCCACACAATGATATTACCACTTTTCAGCTTACGACCAATTTAACGCATTAGGCCTCGGCAAATAAATAGTTCTATGATTTGAACAATATTACAAGCATGCAACACAGGTTACACATATCATTGGACCTGATTTGTTTACATTACCAACATTTACTTGTATTAAGACCAACAATTATATCAGACTTTTATTTTTTGAGGATATTTATAGCAAATCATTCCGCAACGGACTATATTTCTACTACCAAAGAATGTTCTCACTGGTGGCGGGAATCTAAAATAGTTCCCACGGTTTTCAATCGTATACTGTAATGTATGTAAATCACTCCGCCACTGCACATTGCAGACGATGACCTAATTATGTTGTATACAAACATTGATGCTATATATAGCTGGTGGGGGGAACTGAAATAGTTCTACGTACATATCGATCGGCGATTAACAATGTAACCGCGGTAAGCGTTAAACGCACTAGTCAATTTCTACCCTGCTTTATATAAGACCTCATAATTTTCGTATCTATTATCCAATTTTGAATATTTAAAGCTTGTAATGAAGCAGAGATATATGTCTCTCTTTTAGACAACATTCAACACGATACCCTAATTATTAAATCCACGGCGACGAGTAAGAATCCGTCCCGCGTAAAAGTAAGTTTAAAATATCCCATTTTATACCAAATAAAAATTCAATCAACGGTCGAAAATCATCAATTATTAATTTAATATTCGATCGATTTTGTTCATTAAAGCTTGTTTTAAAAGCTAATACTTTAAGGTTTTATAAAATGTAAAACTTGTTTTTAAAGCACTTATCGGCCGATCGATATGTGTGAGCGACACCATGTTTACCCCTTTTACACACGTTAATATAGAGTGTCATATACATTTAATTAACATGCGTGGTCATACGGAGAATAAACAGTCACTTATCTTGACACTGGTCGAATTCTCCAAGTCGTTAAAAATGGTATTTGTAAATATCCCTTCATTGATGCTCAGCATAGTTACTTAAGTAAGTTCCAGGCAACTGCTGGTTCTCTTGGTGTCTTTAGCAGCACAAATGTTTGAGTAAGGGTGGGCTTATCAGAACTGTGACATAAAATTATGATACAACCTGGATTCGATATTGGATTTAATGGCATCAGTACGCCACACATTAGTACTTTCAGTGCTTTGATTATCTAATTTGTTCATAGAGGAATAAAAACTGAAGAAATACATGTACAATAATTGCACAGTTGCCTACCTTACCAACAGTATTAATACAATGTACATCATGATGTGTATATATATTAAAGGTGAAACTATGTGCATAATTTACCTTAATTTCACACTTGCGACCTGTACGATGACTCAGACCACATAGGTCACACTCCACGGAAAATTTTGGTTTACGAACACTGGCTTTGCCAAACTCATCTAATTCTTCATAGTACTGACTGCCGATATCATCCATGACATAAAAGTCTCTGGTGTATCTTGTATTACATACTTCACATATTTCCATGAACACGTTCCCATGAAGTTCTGAGATGTTAGAGTCTTGGACGCCTGATAAGCCATGTAATCCATCACCGTTCTGACTAATGATATGTTTAAGATACCCATCTGTGATCAGTTTCTGTAAGGCTTCATGTGTGTAGGTAGGCCTTAGTTTCTCATAAGGAACATTATCTAAAATATAAGTTATATGATAATCAAAAAGGAAGAGTGCAGTAAATTTTTATTTGTAATATTTCTGGCTAAAACTGTTAGTATTCCTTTGCCTTAATCATTCGATGACTTGACTAACCACTGAGGCCGAACTTAAAATATTCTTGGTTTCCCCATCCCGACCCTAGGAGATTTAGAATGGGTAGGTAGGTAGGGTAAATATTCTTTTTTTTAACTGTTTCAGTATGATAGTTATTGGTTAAAACATACAAATGATGAAATTTAGAATTAACTTTAAGGTGAAAACCAACAATAATGAAAATTAATATTAACTTTAAGGTGAAAACCAACAGTCTTGAATTTAATAGTAAGAAAGAAGCCAGTAAACAAAAAAATAACATTTTCACTTCCAATTTTTAATAAAAAAAAAAATATTTCAATTTGGGCAATAAAATATCGTATGAACCTTGTACTTTATATATGTTAATGATGAACTAGCCATGTACCTTCTTCCTCTTCTTCTGACGAATCTGTGTCAGTTTCCAGTTTCTGCTTTTTACATGGAGGTTCTACATCATCTTGACATGAACTATGAAATGATGACGCCTGAGACAAGGCACTACTTTGATCTTCTTCCGTCCATTTTCCAGCTTTCCCTCTGAAATCTCCTATCCCAGCAGCAGTAGATATTCCAGCTCCTACAGATGATATAACCACAATATGCAAGTAAGAATGTAGTATGTCATGTCATTTGTTTTCAGTTCAAGTTGGTGGTTATGCAATTGGAAATAAAACTGAAAAGGCTAAAAGGTCAAATTAATTTTCTGTTAGTAAACATGGAAGTCAATAAAAGCATTCTGATAACTTTCTGATATGTCATAATGTTTATTATATTGACACATCATACATGTATCGTACATGTATCTTTATCAGAGGTATGTTGTAGTACTTACAAACAAACTTTAAATCATGACTATTTCAAATCAAGAAAAATACTGAATACTAAATTCCTACACTCAATATCACAATACTATGTCAACAAAATACTACATGTAGTACGTACCAATGGTTGTTAACAACAGACAGAGCATGTACAATAATAATACAGGAGTGTAGTTCAACTACTAGTTGACATACATACCAGTAAATGCAACACAATGTTTTGCATTCTTCACCCATGTAGCAGCTTTCTTGGCTTGACTCACAATTCTACCAACACTGTCAAACTGTTCAGGGGCCTTCGCTGCAACCTTGACCATGACTTTCTCTTCTTTGCTCATGCATACAACATTTTTTGTCTTTCTTGATCTAGTATGTATTATTAACATAAAACATTCAAAATTCTGATCACACTAATTATTAAGATAGCTCAAAAGTGTCCATTAGTGTGTGAAATCCTTAATTGCTGTAAATCCGCCTTTTCACAATTAGGGCACATTAAGAATGAAACTGAGTTAGGAGCACTTCTTTAAAACGTTATCACTGAATGACAACAATTGATATACAAAAAGGTAATGACACACCATATCTATTTATTTAAATTTTTGTCATGTTTGTGAAGCTGAACTATTGATCGACAAATGGCATATTGTGTGTTGAGAAAGGGGATTGCACAATCCCACTATAGATAATACTCTGTGTCCTTAAATGGTAAATCGTTACTTTAGGCAACAGACCTTTATTAATTTATCTTAAGGGTATGTATGCTTGTATGCATGTTTTATTTTTTTTTCTATATCTGTATGTAGATGTTATGTCAATATATAGCTAGTCATTCTCAATATCGACATTACAGGATAAAACCCGTTTCTCCAGATTCGAAATTTCACGGTCAGGGGGGTACCCATTCGGAGCACCTCATACAATTCTGTAGAATCATCACTGCCACTTCCGTAGCTCGATACCGATGACGAGAGAATATACACATTTTTTAAGTTAAACATATTATTTAGGCAAAAATATTGTCAGCGAGATCGTCAAATAGTGTTATCATTGTGTTCAAGTAAGACTTTACAAATTCTTATCATTTGGCTAAAATAATCGCGATTAATGTATCTGGTTACTCTATACGCTATATGCTTTGACCACCCTGACGTATATTCGGAAAATCTCGCACATTGCCGCTCAATTAATTCCGTAATGCCGGAAAACGGGTTTTAACCAGTAATGTCGATATGGTGAATAGCTAATTATGTTTACTACATACATGTATGTTGTACAATTTCTGATAACAAATAAAGTTTGTATTGTATTGTATTGACTCCCCATTCCAGAAACCAGAAAAGTGAAACTTTGCTACATGACGTTTGCCTTCATATCAAGTACAACTTCAAGCAAAAATAAAAAACGTGCTTACTTGGATATAGCATACACATTGTCCCAGCATCCCAAATGGAATTCAGCTTCTCCATTAGCGTGCCAGTCAATGAGAAGTTTCGAACGTAACTCCAATGAGATCTTAGGTAACACGGTTTTAACTTCTATACGATCCTCAACATCGTTTTTGTTGTCACAACTTCGAAAACAGCACACAATCCGTTTTTTTGACATTTTGACACTGTTAGCCGAATGTTGCGCAATAGTTGTTTGCCATAAATGAGATTGTGTGTTTTACGACATAGGTCAAAAATACAAATAAAATATTTATCTAAGCAGCATCATACTTTATAATACTTTCAAAATAAATTAACATTTTGTTAACAAACACAAATTTTAAAGGCTTTACTTGGTGATTAAAAACTGATTTTATTAAAATACCAATGTCGTAATTTATTTACAAAAGTAACTTCCGGTTAAAAAACACGTGTTTTCGTGACTTTATATTTACATCTAATTGGTGTTAGTTTTTTGAGTTAGCGTTTGTAATATTGACAACTAGGTCATTTTACATCACGGTTTATGTACACAACTTGACATCAACTTATTGTACTTCTATGTATTGTAATGCCTTTGCCAAGTAAAATTTTCACCGGTTTTCGTGCCCTGGGGTTCGTGAGTAACCATGTTCCACTTGCGGTTAGATATCACCAGAAACATAAAGAGAACTACATAGTGACATGCGTTGGAAAATCATTTCATACATACAACGTAAGTAGAGAATCATTGACCTGTCTGTACATTCGTTCTATACACTTGAGGCAGTAGACAGTTTTTGCAAGACAGTGTCTATACCTTTACGGCCTGTACTTAATAAGGGTGTACTCCAACAGTATATCAAATTTGTTTGGTCACAGTACAGTTCAGGGTATGACGCATGGTACGGCTGCGTAATAATACCCAAAACCAGACTCAAAAATCGCTATGGTAGGGCCTCTACCAATTCTCCAGTTGAAATGAGGTAAATCAAGTACCATTTGCTTGACATTATTAATCTATCAAGCAAGTGGAAGTCGCCCATTGTTCTTGTTGAATTACAAGTGCGACATCACTGAAC
Source organism: Spisula solida (assembly GCA_947247005.1). Lineage (NCBI taxonomy): Eukaryota > Metazoa > Mollusca > Bivalvia > Venerida > Mactridae > Spisula > Spisula solida. Next base: position 24,040,182 of record OX365948.1, read on the forward strand.
CAATATAATTATGTATTTGTTATATCGAGCATGAAACACACTGAGACTATGGAAGTCATTTATTTATGCGGAACAAAGATCTGTTCTTTTAGATCTTTGTGCGGAATCACTAAATGGGAACGAACGTATCTGGACAGAAAATATGTTCAGAATTGAAATATCACGGTGAAACTCTTTGATAGCTCATACAATGGACAAGTTAGGAACTTTAAAAAAAGCATGATAAATGACTAAGTAAACTAAAGGTAACAAATGAGGGCTAAATTGGGCTCTTGTTGGCATTATGAGATGTCTTTTTTCTTGCCTTTATTAGACCTTTAATTAGGGAAAAATACTGGTACAAGAAAAATATGGGTACATGTAATATGCGGAACTGATTTTGTTATTGGTAAAATTCATTTTCCTGGGAGTAGAGGTCTTATAAAGCCCCTGCTTGAAAATAAGGAAAAAAGTCTTTGATGCAATAAAGTTTAAATAGTATAGATGCTTACCCAGCTTTCAAACCAAGTAGTGAGCTTATTTATTATTTGTTTGCATTAAAATTGAGTTTGTTTCGTAGATAGATAACTTAATTTTTGATAATGCCAAACAATTGTTCTATATGTTGTAATATGGTATAGATGTAACTTTCTGCAGTCTCCAGTGTTCCTTATTTAGTGTAGGTGGAGACCACTAAGTTGAGGGGTGGGTTAATATGTCCTGACTGGCAGTGAATATCAGTAAACGCTCTTCTAAGTTTATATCATAGTTTAATACATCGTAGATCTTATATACGTTATACAGATGGTAGAACAATAGGACAATATGTAGGTTGATACATAGTAGTTGATACATGTATAGTAGCTGAAACATACACCCTGAAAATATACAAAGGACCTAACATTGTTACAACAGTATAAACATTACATTTACATAATACAACACATATCAAGCCTCATATAATGGTCGGAAACCTTCAGACATCTCTGCACATATAATGCAGATTATCACATAACATAACGCCACATGACACTGCACAGTCTCTCACATAATAATATATCACATGACACATAGCAAAGTTACATAACAATACATGACAGTTGACACAGCACAGCAAGTTACATAACATTACAAGTAGACACATCACTTACCAATCTATGGGATCAAGTGTCTATTCAAGCTTTCACCTCACACCAACGTTCACTCCCGTGAGTATTATATCTGTAAATAATGGAATTAGCTATTAAATGTGAAGGAATAAGGTTTTATGAAAGTGATCATAGAATAGAGTAGAGTAAAGAAGTAGAGCTTCATTACAGGTAGATTAATTAGCCACACCTGAAGACCACAATTGAATACATGGGTTCCTGATCAGACTAGATTTACTTATCTCAATAAACATTACTTATCACACTTACAATGAAATGACAATAATAAATACAAGGGCATAATATATAGAATACTTGACCACTACACAACCAACCATTCAAATGTCCAAAGTATCATCAATCAATCTCAACAATCCATAAAACATCAGTTAAAAGTATATCTTTACACAAAGACTTCTGTGTTAGATCTGGCCAAGTTTTAGAGGGAAAACTATTGACCAATAGCAATCAAAATCAACCACTGTGACTAATCTTGAGTAGATACAGGCTCTAAATAAGTAATACCCTAATTATCTCCCTTTGACCATAACTAACTAACATGTACCCAAAAATGGTCAGGTTACATACTCCCCTAGCCACAGAAATGACGTCCCGTCATTTACTAATCTACATATTCCTATTTCTACATACATAAAATACCTACATAATTCTGCTAACATGTCACTTCATATATGTCCATGACTTCAAAGACATATTAATATAAAATACACATTATACTTGTGAATTATTTCATCAATATAATGTTCCCTGTTTCTACCACATAGCGGTTTTACCATTAAAATAAAATTTATACAATGATTTAGGCTATAGCGGAAAGAAATAGCACACTTGCTCTTATAACAAGTCACTTAATCGCACAATACGCAGTAAAAATAAAAAATAGCTTCAAACGTCTGCACCAATGATGCACAAACTGCTCATCATCAACCTTCTCTCCCTCTCTTTTAAAAAAACAAGCATCCTTGCTTCAGTATTCAAATAATTCTAAAATAACTAGTGTATATTCGCGTTTACATGAGTCGTGAAAACAACAACACCGCGTTAAATATCAGACGCGAAAACAACAACGCCGCTATAAATATCAGACGCGAAAGCAACAACGCTGCGATAAATATCAGACGTGCATTAAAATCACACAGAATCATCATATACTTACTTCATTACACACTCAACCAACCTCTGTGCAATTGCAAAATCTATATTGCTCAAAACACCCGACTGAACCAATTCAGTCAAAGCATGAATCCTGCAATCAGTAGGTCTTGGAGTTATCTGGTGCATGTAATATGCATCATACCTCTTCGGTGGTCTTCTTTCTCGTTCTGATCGTCTGATTCTCTGATCCGGTGATGGCTCTGTTGTTTCTCTATCAGTGTCTTCTCTATCTGTGACTTCTGTTTCTCCTGTAACATCTGGTCTCCTCTCTTCTGTGTCTCTTCTTACTTCTTCTGTGTTTTCTTCATGGTCATCTTCAGTACTTCTTGCTTCGTCAGGTATCGGTACATCAGTCTGGATATCCCTAGTATCTTCTACCTCCTTCAATTCTGTATTCTCTACTTCCTTGACAACTTCAGGTGGCTGTAGATCCACCCTATCTTCACTTTCTTCACCAGGCCTGGTATTCTCTTCATCTCTCTCTTCATACACTAATCTCATGTACTCCGTAGCGCTACCTACATGGCTGATCTCTTCCTCTTCGTCTCTCTCCCTGCTCAGAACTCTGGGTTCATAGGCGTCCCCATGTTTACCTGTATACATTACACAGCTTAACCCGTCATCTGAGTCAGACTCCTCTGTGTCGACACTTGACTCATCCTTATCTTCTGTATCCTGATCAGCTTCATCATCAGTCAGCACATCATCATCTTTCGCTGATGTTGTCTCCGCTGACATTTCCTCTTCTCCTCCAAACCTATCTTCGTCATCCTGGTAGAGAACCGGAACAAGATGGTTTCTATGGAGGGTCTTAACACACTTTGTCTTCATATTTCTCACCCTAAACACTGGGATATCCTCCTTTGGCTGTTCAATCACCTCATATATATCCTCTTCAAACTTGTCTTTGATCTTGTGTTTACCTTCGAAGGCTAGTATCTTCACCATTACTTTATCTTCAACTGCTATTTTGGCTGCCTTAGCCTTTTTATCGTAGTTGGTTTTCTGTTTCAGTTGAGCCTTTTCTGTTACTTTACTTACAATATCCTGAGTATGTTTCAATCTTTGTTTAAGTTCTTCTATATATTCCTTTGTTGTTCTGTTATTTGTTTCTAATTCTGGACTTTCAAATAATGAATCTATCGGTAATTTCGGTTCTCTTCCAAACATTAATTCAAATGGTGATATTTTTGTTGTTTCATGAATGGTTGCATTGTATGCAAAAACTAATGTTGGTACATATTTTTTCCAGTCTTTCTTCTGGTCCGGGTCTAAAGTTCCTAACATGTTAAGAAGTGTTCTGTTATATCTCTCTGTTTGGCCATTACCCATGGGGTGGTAAGGTGTGGTTCTTGTCTTTTTTATACCCATGATTTTACAAAGTTCTTTTATAATCTCTGACTCAAAATTGGCACCTTGATCTGAATGTAGTCGGGTGGGAATTCCGTAGTTGACAATGAAGTTTGTATAAAAGGCATCTGCTGTTGTTTTTGCTGTTTGATTTCTACATGGGATAGCTATTGAATATTTGGTAAAGTGATCTGTGATGACTAGAATGTTTCCTATACCGCCTTTGGAAGGTTCTAGCGTCATGAAGTCCATGCAGACTACTGTATAAGTGGTTAAGTTCGCGTCGTGGAAATCTTCGCGTTTTTCGCGAATGGCACATTTTCGCGAAGTTTTCCGCCCGCGTAAATATCTGCCATCATAAAACGGTGTTTATGTTCGATCAACTATGATTTCACCACTTACGATGCTTGTTCATATTATACAAACCAATATAGGAAATGTTAATGGAATGTGATATTAAAATAAAGAAAACATAGCTGTAAAATGACGAATACTTTAGAAAATTACAGTGAAATAAGTATTGTATTGACATTTCAACCGTCACGACTATTTTACATGCGCACACGGGTGAGTCACCGGTGTAAACATACTTTATTATGATTGATTAATTCAGTCCTATTTATCTCCCTTCGTTAACACTGCACGAATGCATTTCGGAATACATCGAGTTTCTGGCGTGCTTTCATTAGCGATCTGCCTTGAAAACATCAAATATGCCAAACGCTGGTTGATCACACATGCACAAACGACGGGTGAAAGACGTGTGTATACACACGAGTCTACATTGATCTATGGCAGTTAATCATAAACTGTGAAAGGGGGCCTATTGTTTTAGGTGTGAACAATGATTATATACAATGATACAATGAAAACACCAACACAAAACAAAGACGTGACAAATTTTACGATTTATTCAGTTATATTCAGTTGAGTCAATATCAATGAGTAACAGTAATATTAATTTCATACATAAAGATTATCTCTTGTGAGTGTATCTGAACACATATCATGTTAAATAAACACAATATGCATAAAATACGAGGTCAAACCATAACTAATCCCCACGTTAATGAAGGTAATTTATTATTAAAGGACAATCTGTCCGGTACGGTAATACCGGGAAATAGCATTTCTTAGCGATTTTCATGACGTGTAATTATTACGATATTTAGAAAATCGTATTTTCGCGAAGATTTATGTACGCGAAATGCCTGGAATGATGGATTCGCGAACTTTTCGACACGCGAAAATAACCACTTATACAGTAGTTCTAAAGGATATGTAGTTTGAATATTAACAAGAGGTGCTCTGTTATTCAAAGGTGTTTTTCGTCTGAGGCATCTTTTGCACCTACCAACCCACTTCTCAACATCAGCTGCCATCCCTGGCCAGAAAAATCTTTCGCGTAGAAGTGCTAGTGTCCTTTCTCTACCAGGGTGGCCAATGTCATTGTGCAATCCTTGCATTACCTCTGCTCTATAAGCTGTCGGTAACACAAGTTGTTCTTTCTCTTTCCCTTCTTCTTTTATGATCTTGTAAAGAACACCTCTCTTCATAATGAAATGTTTGAAATGTCTTTTCATAGTTGTATCGTCACGTCCGGTTGTTTGTTTTGGTACTAACTGGTCAATGACCGCTTTCCTCCATTTCTCTATTAGTTGATCTTCTCTTTGCTTAGTCCTTACTTCCCGCAGTTCCTTCTGTGCAAGCATTTGTCCAGGAACTTCTAGGATATCCACTATGTTCAAATTCATGGTTGGAGCTATTGATGAACATGGTATGCTCAGACAACCGCATATAGCCTTGACTGAGTCAGTATCTATGACGTTGACATCCCGTTCAGTCACTGGAAACCTGCTTAATGCATCAGCATCAGCATTCCTCAATCCAGGTCTGTATTGAATGTCAAAGTCAAACTGACTCAGTGCGGCAATCCATCTATGACCTGTTGCGTCCAACTTCGCTGTAGTGAGGACGTAGGTCAGAGGATTGTTATCTGTTAGCACTGTGAATGGCTTCACTTTTAAGTAGTCTGAGAACTTCTCTGTAATAGCCCACTTCAGAGCTAGAAATTCCAGCTTGTGTGCAGGGTAGTTTTTCTCAGACTTACTTAAAGATCTGCTGGCATAAGATATGACCTTCTTTTGACTTTCTTGTTCTTGGTAAAGAACTGCACCAAGACCCTTTGATGACGCATCTGTGTGGACCTCAAAAGCCTTGGTGAAGTCTGGATACGCCAGTATTGGAGGGTTGGTTAAAATGTCTTTTAACTGTTCAAATGTGGCTTGTTCTTCTTCAGTCCACTTCCACTCAATATTCTTCTTCTGTTTCCGATGTTTCTTTGTCGCTGTTCCTGGTAGTAGGTCAGATAGGGGTCTCGCTATCTTGCTAAAATTCTGTACAAAGCGCCTGTAGTAACCGGCGAATGCCAGAAATGATCTTAATTCATCCACATTCTGTGGTGTCGGCCAGTCTTTCACTTTCTGTATTTTTGCTGGATCTGTCTCGACCCCGTCACCACTGACTACATGACCCAGGAAGTGAACTCTATCTTGTATAAAGAAACATTTCTCAGGAGAGAGTTTGAGACCACACTCCTTCAGTCTTGTGAGTACCATGTCTACTCGTCTAAGGTGTTCTTCATATGTGTCGGAGAATATGATTAGGTCGTCTAGATATATGACGCATATAGTCATATTCATGCTTCCTAAGCATTCCTCCATGAGACGTTGGTAGCAAGATGGGCTTGTGCTCATTCCAAACGGCATCTTTGAGTATTCGTAAAATCCCAGTGGTCCAACCGTAAAGGCTGTGCGCTCTTTGTGGCTCTCTTCCACCTCTACTTGATGGTAGCCAGCCTTCATGTCGATTGTTGTGAAGTAGGTGCTGCCATGAAGAATGTCAAACACCTCTTCTATACGTGGAAGGGCATACGCATCTTTAACGCAGCGGTTGTTCAGTTGGCGATAGTCCACGCACATCCTTAATTTACCATTTTTCTTTCGGACAAGGACCACATTGCTAGCCCATGGTGATCTGGACTTCCTAATGATGCCTGCTTTGAGTAACTGTTCTAAGTGTTGCCTCACTTCGTCGATCATGTCTGGTGGTACTCTTCGATGTCTTTGTTTAAATGGTGTCTCGCATCCAGGAAGGAAATCAACTCTATGTTTGATCTTGTCACAGTGGCCAATGTCCTCCTCTGAAGTTGAGAATATGGTTCTATGTTTCTCAAGTAGTTCTTCTATCTGCTTCCTCTGTAATTTATCTAATTTGTTTTGATGGTCTATATGGATTTCTTTTAAAACATCTTTGGATGACTTGGTTCTAAACTGTGTACTTGCATCATGATCTAATGTAACTGGTTGAATTTCGCAAAGAATGGATCTTGGAGGGATGGAAACTGTATTGGTTGTCAGGTTTGAAATGTTGACTGTCACTTGAGCTCCTTTCTTATATTCATAATCAATTAAATCAGGTGAAATATCTATAAAATCAGGTAAGTTGGTGTCCGATGTTTCATGAATCATGGCTAGGCTTTTGGTGTATGGCAATTCTTTATCTGTAAATCCCTGGATACTAATGGTTTGATTTGGCTGTATAATGATTCTCTTGCATGGATCACTTCTGATGATTGCAATTCTGTGATTATTTTTCTTTAACTCCTTTTCCCTAATACTCATGCATCTAAATGACAGATACCAAGGTGTATGAAGTTTAGCTCGCTGGAGGTACTGTAATCCAAAATTTGTCTTACATTCCTCCAGGATGATTGATAAAATGTTAGTTCCAAGAAGTACTGGTGTTGTTTCAGAGTAGGAAGTGTCCTTTATGATTAATACAAGACAGGGGTGAGATCCACTCTGTGGCACACCATTGTTAATTCCAATATCTACCTCGATACACCCTTCATATGGTAGTCTGCTTCCATCGGCACATTCTACATTAATCATGCTCGTAACTGGTTCAATTTCTATATGGCTGAGATGCTCATTATAAAATGATTTGGTTATGGTGCTAACACAACTCCCTGTGTCTAGCAGAGCTCTTGTTGGTATGTTGTTTACCAATATATTACCCTCATTCACATCTCCAACCAATACTGCCTCTTTCCTTGGCTTAGTGGGACTGGGTGTGATTGGACGACATCCAGTCTTAGGACAATCACGGACCAGGTGGTCCTTCTGTCCACATCCATAGCAAGTTGGTGATAAAGTTGTACGATAGGTAGGGCGCCTTGGTCTATATGTCGGTCTATCCCTCCTAAACTTGGGTTGGTTCCTCCGGAACTTGCGATTAAATCTGTAGATATTTCTGTCCTCCTGTTCTTTCTCTAATAGTTCAACTTTCTGTTCAAGAAGCCTTGCCATTTCCATCATATTATCTATAGTCATATTATTGTCGTCTAATTCCCCTTCAATATCAGTTAATGTTTCTATATTCTCCTCCAATTCAGTTCTCATATCCATTCCTTCCCATTCATAATCATCTTCACTTGAACTATCAAACTCCATAGTGAATGTTGTAAATTAATCACTAAGTAAGGGTAGATAATAAAAGTAGTCACCAATTAAAATACAAGGTTAGTCAGACTGTGGAATCATTAAATTCAACACGAATACAAGTTCAATACACGGGAATACAAAAATTCAACGCAAATACAAATTGAATGCGAACAAGAATTCAACATAAATTCAACTTCAATGTACTTTAATACAAATTCAGCGCAATTACAAATTCAACGCGAATACAAATTCAACGTAAATACAACTTCAATGCAATTTAATACAAATTCACCGCCAATACAAGTTCAACGTACGCGAATACAAATTACAATGCGAAAAAACGCAACAATAAATTCCGCGAACAAGTACAACTCCACAGTAACTGAACTAATTCATGTAAGTGACTAAGTCTAATATGACTCTATACTAGCATCTTGTGATAATTCAAATTTAAACACCGCACATAATCACACCATAAAATCTTCGGATGCAACACACTAAGTACTAGTAACCTTAAAGTCATAACAGTACCATCAAAATGTTCAAGTCACTAATTATACACCATAGTTCCAACAAAATGGTTCACATTCACAATCACCATGTGTTAATAATCCAAGAACACTATATCATCGATAAATCACTATTCAAGTCACTTATTGTGCACCATAGTTCCAAACGGAACAACTCACAATCACCATGTGTTAATAATCTAATAACACTATATCACTATTTAAAATCACTGTTCAAGTCACTAATCATGCACCATAGTTTCAACGAAACATCTCCAAGTGTCAATAATTCAATTACACTATATCCTCAATAAATCACTATTCAAGTCACTAATTATACACCATAGTTCCAACGGAACGATTCACAATCACCATGTGTTAATAATCTAATAACACTATATCACTATTCAAAATCACTGTTTTAACTAAACATCTCCAAGTGTCAATAATTCAATAACACTACACTTCACTATTAAATTTACAAAACACAAATTCAATAGTCTCCACAATGATATTCGCAATTCACTTCATGTTATTAAAAAAATATTTCTAAAAATCACTATTCTTCAAATACTGCATATGTATCACAACATCATCATCATTGTTCATTCACAACATTATAACTTCATCATTATTCACAATGACAACTTCATTTTCATAGTTATCATTCACAACGACAACATCACAACTTCATAATCATAGTTATCATTCACAATGACAACATCACTACTTCATCATCATAGTTATCATTCACAATGACAACATCACTACCTCATCATCATAGTTATCATTCACAATGACAACATCACAATTTCATCATCATCATAATCACTATATTATCATCATCAAAATTATCATTTGCAATGACAATATCACCACTACATCAGCACTTTATTCTAAATGACTTAAACTGAATTCTAACTGCAACCAATGTGAGACTAAACTGATATGTCCCACAAGCATATGATCTTGATTGCAAAGTACTTACTATGTAAAAAAATATATAAAAAAATTCCATGAAGTTACTTAGTAATAACTAAATGCAACTAAATGCAACAACAATTGCCAAAATTAAAGTGCCTATAATTAATTAAACAAGCTCAGGAAAGTACTGTATGTATAATATCAAAAGTGTAATCAAGTTCCTAAGACACTTCGTGAATACTCAAGTATAATTAATTAAATTTAATGTTGAAATATTTCTAAGTTCAAGTGACAATAAACAAGCTGACTTTAAACTCAAAGTGTCAAGTAATAATAAACCAAACTAATATTAATTAAAGTACAGAATATAAATGAATGTAATTAATTAAATCAACAGAATATTTAACTCACACAGAAATTAATTACTTTCAATTAAATTATTGTAAGTATAAATTAACCTTCAACTGTATTTATTGTTCAATGCAGATAAAGATCAAATATACCAAGTGTAATAAATTACACGGGTGAGTAATTATACTCCAAATATGGCAATATTACTACAGTATACTATAAGTATCACATGACAAAATAACTTCAATGTAAAAGAAATGACATCACATGTCAAATGATGATTACTAGTATATAAACACACAGGTAACCCTGTATTCACTTCACGCATCAATGAACTAGTAACCCATACACATAATTTAGTTCATTTCTCCACCGATCCACTAATTTACAAATCCTTTCCACATGTGGAGTACTCCAAACAGTATGGTCACTACCCAATATCCCTGAACTAGGTCAACCGTATATGTCTATCAATCCACTTTACCACTTAATAATAAATTCGGAGTTTAGTCACAATTCACAAACTCTGGATTTCATAAATTCAAAAAACAAACTTTTATGTGTTAGAAATCAATGATATATCAATCATACAATTTTTCATGGAGTATATATCAATATTCAATATATTTGCAAAGTCAATATAAGCCTGTAGCTGCAGAAATATTATACCAATCTCAGTATATCTGTATCTTACCAACATGTATATAATAGTACTTTTCACAAGACCAATTAATGTTGAAACCAAAGGCGATATGATATATTTATGATATTCAATGTTTCTGGGTATTATAAATATGCTACCTTGATACAAGTCATTCTACCATGGTGTCATATTTATTAAATACAAAGTGCACTTTTCTTATTTTCTTTTAAATTGAAATATAATTATATTAATTATATTTCACATGTTTCATAAATATCTTTATACCCCTAGTGTTATGTAATATAAAGTCAAATAATCAAATCTGAAATATAAGTTCAACTTCAATGTTTACAATTTCTCTTCTACCAATGTACACAAATCTATAATGAACTAAATACTGACCCTTATTATACTACAACTATCAGCTGTTCAATACACTAAAGTACTGTTCAAGGTCTAGTAACTACAGACTACACTATAATCACATAAGGTGTCTGTTAATTCATGAAATGTCTACCTGTATAGAGTTTACACAAAACATCACCAAAGTTTGGACAAGCATTATAACCAATGAAAACGCAGAATGGGAACACACCTCCAGTAAATTGAGTAAAGATAATACACATGTAATGAATACAATAGGACTATAAAATAGAGTGCCTCAAATTCTTTACACTTGTAAACAAAATAGATAATATCTGACTGGGCCAATATAATTAAACCTGTAACAGGGCAAAATGAACCAATATTTACTGAATACACCTTACTCAGATGAATATTAAAGTAACTTAATGTACTTATATGAAAACGAAAGTAGAAATCACTTATGTAATATATATGCAAAGTGAAAGTAGAAAATATAATATGCTTTCAAAATAATATGGATCCAATAGTGGCTTCTGAAGTGGCTCTGGTCGAGAATTTAGTGGTTCTAGATAGGTTTACAGCTCTTCAAAGGGTTAAATAGGGAATAGATAGGGGGTACCATCACCAACAAGTTATTTGGGTATCATGCAAAGTGAAGTTCCTTTCTGACATCTTTACAAAAATCACACAATAGAATAAATATCACAAACTGCAGTTACTTGATCAAAATCCTTAAAGGAGTTAAGTAATTTGTAATAAAGGCCAATACAGACAAACTAATAATGTAAGTCTAATACAGACAGAGTTACTGCAATTTATGATTATTTATTAAAATATTTGTACTCACGCTCTAGTTGATAGCTGTGCCAATTGTCATCAATACACAATAATCAATCATTTAATCCCAATGTCACACAAATCACAATGTCACACAATTATAAATAATCACGATATAGTGTCCACATATCCTTGTCGATGAAGAAGTTCTAATAATGTAAAGTTCAGTGATGAAGTTCCCTGAAGTTCTCTGAAGTTTGTCGATGAAGTTCGCTGATGAAGTACGTACTCATATATCGCAGTTCCAATAAACACTGTCATCTAAACACCGTTGGGCGCCATTGTAACTTTCTGCAGTCTCCAGTGTTCCTTATTTAGTGTAGGTGGAGACCACTAAGTTGAGGGGTGGGTTAATATGTCCTGACTGGCAGTGAATATCAGTAAACGCTCTTCTAAGTTTATATCATAGTTTAATACATCGTAGATCTTATATACGTTATACAGATGGTAGAACAATAGGACAATATGTAGGTTGATACATAGTAGTTGATACATGTATAGTAGCTGAAACATACACCCTGAAAATATACAAAGGACCTAACATTGTTACAACAGTATAAACATTACATTTACATAATACAACACATATCAAGCCTCATATAATGGTCGGAAACCTTCAGACATCTCTGCACATATAATGCAGATTATCACATAACATAACGCCACATGACACTGCACAGTCTCTCACATAATAATATATCACATGACACATAGCAAAGTTACATAACAATACATGACAGTTGACACAGCACAGCAAGTTACATAACATTACAAGTAGACACATCACTTACCAATCTATGGGATCAAGTGTCTATTCAAGCTTTCACCTCACACCAACGTTCACTCCCGTGAGTATTATATCTGTAAATAATGGAATTAGCTATTAAATGTGAAGGAATAAGGTTTTATGAAAGTGATCATAGAATAGAGTAGAGTAAAGAAGTAGAGCTTCATTACAGGTAGATTAATTAGCCACACCTGAAGACCACAATTGAATACATGGGTTCCTGATCAGACTAGATTTACTTATCTCAATAAACATTACTTATCACACTTACAATGAAATGACAATAATAAATACAAGGGCATAATATATAGAATACTTGACCACTACACAACCAACCATTCAAATGTCCAAAGTATCATCAATCAATCTCAACAATCCATAAAACATCAGTTAAAAGTATATCTTTACACAAAGACTTCTGTGTTAGATCTGGCCAAGTTTTAGAGGGAAAACTATTGACCAATAGCAATCAAAATCAACCACTGTGACTAATCTTGAGTAGATACAGGCTCTAAATAAGTAATACCCTAATTATCTCCCTTTGACCATAACTAACTAACATGTACCCAAAAATGGTCAGGTTACATAGACATAACTGTATGAACAAAATGCAGTGTTTAAAATGGTTTCTTTCCGTTGGTATAAACACAAAATTTTCGGAAAACACTTATTTAATCGTTGAAAGTTCATGTGCCCAACACCTGTTCGTTAGTTAACCTTGTGTTCTGACTGTACGTTAGCATTAAAAATTTTGATTTAATGATTTAGTTGGTTCATTTTTTACCATTCAGTAATTCTGTATCATTGTATTTTACAGACCTCCAAGCTAGGAATTGTTAGCGTCAGTGAGTATATTTAATGTTTTATTTTATCAACATTTAAGTATTAAAGATGCTTTGTGTTTCTAGTTTTAATGTCAAAATACATTCCATGGTAGATACAAAAGGATGCATTCAATAGAAAAAGCCTACGAAAGCACGTAAAGGAACACTCAAAACAGAAAAAAACACAGACCACAAGCACATGTTACAATGCCCAACACGTAACTGAACTAGAAAAATGAAAAACTAAACCGCTATAAGTCCATATTTCAGGTATCTAAAAAATCTTTAAAAGTTTTAGAATCACTGTAAATGGTATAGGCCTGTAGCTGCAATATCAGTCATGAATAATTAGAGAAATCAATATAAAATTGCTTATTATTTAAATTACTGTTTGATGCCATTGGTTTAAAGATATACCTGGCCCATCTGAGAAATAATATCTAACACCTGGATTATTGCTACATTTGATTAAACTACTTATCATTAGATCCGTGACAAAGTTTCATTGAGAAATACACTGGCGTTCTTATAATAAACGAGTCTTTTACGAAGTCACTCAGCCGCCCACGGCATTTACCGATCGTTAATGTATGCATACCGGAAGTTCACGAAAGGTCAACATATGTCAACCAAAAATGGCTGAAACGAACTCCGCTAAATCGGATGGCGAGCCTGACATGGATTTGGTAAGACTTTGTACGACGTTTTTACTGATCTTCACTTCTTATGGATAAATGTGATTATTTCCTCGCTTTATGACTACCTGAATTGTTATAATTGCTATCTTTTGCACTTCAGCAACTTATCAAAACTCTGAGAAAAGCGAAATTTTCAGACTCTACCTCTAGTGCTAAGCGTTGCTGATGCGTAGATTATGTGAATTTCCTGGCTAGGTGGCAAAAATCAATATGAATTACTCATTAGTATAATTTTTATTTAACTTGAGCAGTGTTCGCCCATCGACAACGGCATATACGAATATTCGCACCAAATACCGTTCGCCCCTGACGCTGGTTGCATTTCCCACCGTTCTGTTGTTCTGTTGGAAATTCCACAGCTATTTTTTGGCAAAGCTGCGCTATCTTGTGGAAATATTATTCTGATATCCATACGTTCTTGATTCGGACGTGTATACCAATCTGAAGGCATGTAATCTATGAGTCTGACATGCATATTTCTGTCAAAGATAGACTGATAGAGTTCTAAAAACCTTTAACTTAAGCAATGACAGGTGTCTAGTTAAATTGTTTTTATTGTGATCCATATGATGTAACAGACTGCTTGTTTACAGAAAGATGAAACTTCAATCCGTCAACAAGCCCAGAGGCATGTGAGGGGAATAGGACGTTGTAGGCCTCAGGGTGCCAGAAGCGCAAGGGGCTCCAGAAGTAAAATGTGGGGCCGTCACCCTTGTGTTCAAGCAGTAGATTAGAACCGAGAAGAGCTGAGGAAGCGGTCCTCCTTGTTGAACAGAGGCAGGGCACCATGAGGGTAATATCTCTTTCTGTTTTGAGACGTGTTCTACAGGACGTTACTATTTCAGTATTTTGTAAAGTACTGCCCAGGGATTTGATATGCTTCAATGCACATATTTGATGTTTAATTTAATTATTTATCCATAATAGAATTAAGAAAGTCAGCTTTTAGCCATACATCTCACTCTGTTCAATAGACTGTTTTTAGACAGACCAAAGATCTAAAATTACAATTGAGATCTATGGACAGACATTATCATTTTATGTATATACCCAGATCATTGAGTTCAAGTAGGCTGTTACACACAGCTCCACATTGATTACGGCTCGATCTTCTCAAGTATCTATACATACACCTGGCTTTGTGAAGAATGGTGTGTATTTCTTGCTCAAAGTAATTGAGCAGTGGTGAAAGCATGGGTTATACGTGAGACATCTACATCCAAAAGCATGGGCTATATAATACCTTTATACACCTAACCGCTCCTAACATTGTAGGCGATATTATCAACATTATGTATATTTCTACTGTAATGTATAAACAGTGCAACCTTTTCCGAGCAGTCCTTCACAGAGCAACAACCTCTGTTAAGCAACATAATTGTTTTGTTCCAGAAATAACCATTTATTAGAAAGTTTACCTCTAAGATCAATAGCATATGTATGACCAAATGTTGTGATTTCTAAATGGTGTCACTCTAGAGAGGTTATACTGCATTTGTTTACATGCTTATATTTTGTAGGTTGTAGCATGGTAGTTGTATAATGTTTTATCAATATTTCTTAATTGCTTATTTTTCATCCAGGAGGCAAACAACCAGATGAGTGTGGATTAATGTCGGAGCATTCTTCTTCATGCCCTGGAGAAGAATCCAACTGTCATGGTTGACAACATTAGGCCCGCTGAGAGGCAACCAGGTGGCAACCATCCAGGTCCAGATGTGACAGTACCTGATTGATGTGTTTGTAGTAACTTTGTACCAAATGCCGGGAAATGCCTTCAGGAAGAGCGTAAGCTGTGGAAAGGAGAACTGTATTTCTCTTGTCCCGGTTAGTAGAGCTCTACATATGTACAGCAAAAATTAAGTAACATAACGCTAAAGTCACTTTATTGAGAATACCGAGTTAATTTTTTACATTAATTTATTCGAACTCATTATCACTCTCGACACCTCATTCCTGGTGTTGCCAACCACCACAAGGGTAGGAGAGAAAGAAGCCAGTTTCCCTTTTATGCTGAGAGTCTAGCAATGGAATTTCTGGTACCAATTTTTATTTCGTCTATTGGTATGACACAGCCAGGGATTAAACCCGAGACCTCCTGCACTGGAATAAATGCTCAACCACTAGGGAATTGAGGAGGCGGCGAAATAAGAGTTTAAATAGGGTCGCAATTGTTTGTTTGTGTTATGAATATGTTTAATTCGAATATTTTCTGCAAACATTATTAACACTTGGGCTAAGAAACAAGGTCACAAAAAAAGCTTTGTGGCTTCCTCTAACCATTACTATTTTAAGTTCATAGAAAAGATTGTCATTACCGTAAGTCCCACAAACAATATTTCAGTCATATGGAGATTATTCAGTCACATTATTCTGACACTGGGTCAACCAGCAGTCCTAGAACTAGCATCTGAAACTAGGGAGCTATGATATTAGTTGATACCAATAACATGTTTAAGACAGCCTGTAATTGAACCGGCCACTTCTGAGGTGTACCACTCAGGAAAGTGTCTGAAAACCAAACAAGAGGGCCCAAAACAGGAAAGTGTCTGAAAACCCCACAGGGGGCACAATGGGCCCTATGTTACTTACCTGTCTTTGTTGTTTAACAAACTCGTGAAGATTGGGCCATATTTGTGTCCTCTAATGGGTTCACAAGGGTTTTTCAAATAATTGACCTAGTGACCTAGTTTTCCACCCCACATGACCCAGTTTCAAACTTTACCTAGGTTTCATACCTGTAGATAAACATTCTGACCAAGTTTCATTAATATTGGATCAAACTTGTGTCCTCTGATGTGTTAACTAGGTTTTCCTAAGATTTGACCTTGTGACCTAGTTCTTGACCCTACATGCCCAGTTTCAAAGTTAAACCTGGATTTCATACAGATAAACATTCTGACCAAGTTTCATGAAGATTGGCTCAATTGTGTCCTCTAATGTGTTCACAAGTAATTGTGGACAAATGAAGAACAAAGAGTGATCACAAAAGCTCACCCTGTGACAGGTGAGCTAACAAAAATCATGAGTTGAAAGAATTTGACGTTTCACCTAGACATGTCCCAAAAAGTATACATGTTACTATTTTTCAAATTTAACAAAATACATGTAACTGTTATCTCCATATAGGATAGTTTATAGAGCATCATTGTGCTTCTTTTTAAGCTCTATAAGTATGCTGCTAGATTGATCAGTTGTAATTCATTTACACCAGACTATCGCCATACTATGAGTATCTACAATCAGTTATGCAGCTTTTTGTCAGCCTCATGTGTTCCAGGACTTGCAGAAGTGTAGCTTTCTACATACACTTTTCAAAGAATGTCGAGAAATAAAAATTTCCCAGCATGTCCTATATCCCATACAATAAGGATGCTTAGTTTTATGTAGATGCAAGAGTTCTACTTGCTTTATTCGAACAACATATATATATATATTTATATATGCGATTGTCTTTAACAGTTCGCAAGAGCCATGGTTAATAAGCTTTTTTTGCACGACATGGTCAGGCCCTAGTGTATCCTATATAGTGTATACATGTACTAACACCGTTCAGGTTGCTTAGAATTCAGAAGTGTCAAGTAACTGTTACTGATTTAAATTGATCATCATTCTTCATTTCTCTTCATTTTCAGGATTTTCAAGTACTCATTCTTGACAAGGCCGTGTTGGCACTGACAAGGCTGCTACACTGAAGTATTTCGGCTTATGATGACGAACATGGCAGTCAACAGGCACACTGCCTACTGACAATATATATGGTCATTTATTTGGCCGTCTCACAAGTGGAGACAGCTGTATAATTACTTCCTGCTGCGTCTAATAAGATATTAATTAGTATTTGAAACCATCAATATTAAATAATTTTAAAGAACAAAGGTCTAGTACCAAATGTGTTAACTGTAAAATCTGATGTTTTTGTGATTTTCAAATTTCAGATAAAGACAAAAACTTACTCAGTATAGAGTATAAATTTAGAGTATTCTAATTAGTGGAACTTCATTAGATAAATGTTTATGGTTGATACACAATTTTCACACCAATATTCAAGGACTTTTCAAGGGTTTTTCGATGGTAGAAATTGTATTTTCAAAGCCTTTTCCCAAAGATTTACCAAGGTAAAACTGAACAATTTCGACTCGTTGTGTCGGATAAATGAAAATTATTTTTGATCATAACTGCTGCTTAGCACTTCATGTCTCACACTCGCAATTATACATTTACACAATTTTAATTTTCAAGAAAAAGACTGTTTCTGCATCATTTGTTATGCGGATATTGTGTCATTATGACATACATACACTTCTATACATATTTGTATATTCAAGGCTGTTTGCCTATGTTTAAGGTTTTCCCCTTAAATTCAAGTACCATTTTTTCAAGGCAGCACTTAAAAATTTTTCAAGTACTTGTCAAGGTTGAAACTAAATTCCAGGACCTTTCAAGGCCTATGCGAACCTTGATGTTAGTTCATGCTTTATCTATCTGTGGTAAATTTTAACCTAATGACAGTTGGTGATTATGTTTTTATATCTAAAATTCCTAAATGCATTGCCTTTGTAGTGTACTTAGTTTTCTTAATACCAAATGAGCTTTATTTCTTTGGATATGTTGCATTTGTATTTGTGTAAGATAAATTACCATCAGGAAATTGTTTGAATACAATGAAGTAGCGATTGTGAGTGATTTTTATGTAAAAAATATTTGTTCTCTCTGAAATACAAATTTGTGTGAATGATAAAATTGTTGTGTACTGTTACTTTTTCTTAGTTCAATTCTGACATTTTCTATGGTGTTTATTGTGTTAATCCACAAGACGAGAAAATGGTCCTTTAAGATAGTCATTATAATTTATGGCAGACAAAATATAAATCAAAATGCATTATCGAAATATTAATGTATTCTACCAGTTTTCTATGGAATTATACCTGCAGGGGTGTCAATGGGACCAAATTTAAGATCAGGAAAATCATATGCGGCCAGCCATTTTTGTCAAACAAGAGGCCTTGATGACATTGTTACATAATTAACTCAGATCGTATTGCAGAAAATTCTTCAGAGCAGACTTAATCTACCATAACTTTGCTATTTCTTGAAATATTTTGATCAAATAACTTTATTTTGGCCAGAAACCATTGCTCTTTCAGGAATGATAAATTCGGAATTCTGGATAAATCAGGAAAATTGACACCCCTGTACCTGGTAACCTTAATTCCTGATGCTTTTGATTATCTTTACAGACCATTTCCATGTAATGTGGTTTATACGGACATATGCCCCCTACACATAGCAGTTTTGTAAACTTCAGTAACTATACAGTCAAACCTGTGTAATGACCATCTGTTGTAACGGCAAGTGTCTCCATTGAAAGGTAGTCTCAGGTTTTAAATAACCTTGAAAATGGTTTGATTAGAAATAAAATTGTGGTCTTTGTTCGCAGGTTGTCTTTCACACATGTTTGACTGTACTATTAGTGAAACAAACTTTGTACAACAATAATCATATCATAATATAAACCAATTTTATAGTACAAAACGTGTATTTACAAGCAATTGCACATAGAAACATCTCAAGATTCATTGGTCATAATCTATAATATTCTATAAATAAGTATATGCATAAAAAGGAAAATGCAATTCTCAAACATACTAAAGAAAATAAGCATGACTTGAAATGATGGACGACATGAATTTCATACACATTCACTGAAAGCAATCGTACACATCCACTAATAGAACTAAAACATATCATACACTGATATCACTCATAGTCATACACATTATACACTGATATCACTCATAGTCATAAACATCATGCACTGATATCACTCATAGCCATACACATCATACACCGATATCACTCATAGTCATACACATCATACACTGATATCACTCATAGTCATACACATCATACACTGATATCACTCATACACATAATACACTGATATCACTTATACACTGATAGCACTCATACACTGATATCACGTATACACTGATATCACTCATACATATCATACACTGATATCACTCATAGTCATACACTGATAGCACTCATACATATCATACACTGATATCACTCATACACTGATAGTACTCATACATAACATACACTGATAGCACTCATAGTCATACACTGATATCACTCATACACTGATAGTACTCATACATAACATACACTGATAGCACTCATAGTCATACACTGATATCACTCATACACTGATAGTACTCATACATAACATACACTGATAGCACTCATAGTCATACACTGATATCACTCATAGTCATACACATCATACACTGATGTCACTCATACACATAATACACTGATAACACTCATACATATCATACACTGATAGCACTCATACATATCATACACTGATAGCACTCATACACTGATAGCACTCATACATATCGTACACTGATAGCACTCATACATATCATACACTTGATAGCACTCATACAAATCGTACACCGATAGCACTCATACATAATGAACACTGATAGCACTCATACATATCGTACACTGATAGCACTCATACATATCGTACACTGATAGCACTCATACATATCGTAAACTGATAGCACTCATACATATCATACACTGATAGCACTCATACAAATCGTACACCGATAGCACTCATACATAATGAACACTGATAGCACTCATACATATCGTACACTGATAGCACTCATACATATCGTACACTGATAGCACTCATACAAATCGTACACCAATAGCACTCTTACATAATGAACACTGATAGCACTCGCCAACTGATAAGACTCGTACACATCCACTGATATGTTTTTTACAAATAAACACTGCGCAAATACACTTACTAATACTGTAAAACAACCTATTTTTGCAGGCATCAAATTCCGTGGAATTCTTGAAAATGAAATTTCGTTGTGGATTACAAATAAAATGCTGGAATACTCTAGGTGTATTGGAAGGTTAATTAATAGCAGGAGATTATATTTCATAGTAGAGTTCGACCTCAAAATAAACATAAATCTATCCCTCCTGAAAAGTAAAAGTTTTACAGCGAGAATTACTAATTGGTATGGTTAGCATGGTACAAATATTGATTGCATGTACATGCATAACTTTAATACCTCTGTCAGATATAATCTACAAGAACATAGTCTTACATCAAGCAAAGTCTAATGCATGTTAGAAACAATATATACATGTCATCTAATTATAATGTGTACCTGAATCAAAAGTGTAAGAACTAAGACATACTTTAACTCTTTCAGATACCCATGGACATTGGCCAAGTTTTCACACCTATGGACCCAGCAAATGTTACATAGTCATTTTAGCAAAGTTCAAAATTTCACAAAAACACTTTCCTACATGATTTATTTGGTAGAGTTTGGCTCTTCTGGAGCAAGGTGTGTCAAAATCGGCCTTAAGTCATTAATGCCAGTTTCGTCATTTTTCAGCACTCAGTCTCTGTTCAAAATGCCATGAGCATATTCGTATGTCTTCAGTACCTTCTTTGCATGTACTGTCCACCTCCCACTTTTCTTATTCCATACCCTTTGTAACCTGAAATGTTGTAATACAGTATCGGTTTATGTAACATACAAATCAGTCACTGTTAGCTAAGCAGTGAATGGGATAATGTCCGATATGTGTTTGTTGAGAACTATTCGAGTGACACCTAAATAAGTTAAAAGTTTGCTTTTCAAGCCTTTGCTTAATTTTTCATAGGAAACCTTTGTTGTGTCATTAACCTTCACACCTGGGATCATGGTCAGTGGATTATCAATCACTTCATATGATTATAACTTTTAGTTTGAGGCTAAAACACTATTGCAGGGCTAAAATTCACAATGTTTGGGTAAAGAGATGGGTACCCGACTCATCAACAGGAGCGGATACAGGATAAGGTGTTGAGGGGGAGGGATCACTTGTACATGTATTTAACTCGACCCCCCCCCAAGAAAGCGTGCTAGAAAAAAACTGTTTATCTGAGCAGTATGTCATACAACCTCATTCTCTATCTTTTAGAAAAATGATTATGCGAGGAAGAAAAAATGCATTATTATTTGAGCAGCATGCCCCACATACACGTTCGATACTAGATAACATAAATTGATACAATGATAGTGTGACTGCAAGCGAATTAGCAAGACTTAATGCATTGATTATCTGAGTAACATGCCCCACATTACTCTGGAATATTCAATGGGAAAACATCATAGTTTTCTCAGGTAACTACCCAAAATAAAACTCATTGTCCATAGGCGGATCCAAGCCTAGGTAATTTCTCATATTTTGGATGTAATAACAATATAGATATGCAATTTTTAAACAATAATCAATTTATGGATTTTAAAGTGAACTTAATGCTGCATGCAAAAACAAGATATCGGACTGATTGGTAGCATGGTGCCAAACATCGGCTACAGAAATGCCGAGATTGTTGCACATTAAAAATGTCCGACAAGACATAACATATTAATAGAGTTGGCTTTATTTTCTAATAAACCTGTCCTTTTCATTAAAAATAAGATACCTCAGAATGCAGCTGACGTGGTTCTATTTAAAAAGTCACGAGGTAGAAAGCCACTGGCCCGTGGACTCCCTAGTCGCTGAATCCCAAGTACTTCACATTACCACTTAAACAAAACTGAAGCCCTGGAGTTCGCAGGGTAAGCTGCTCAGATAGACATTGCCTTTTTTCGTGACGAATTCACAGCAGCTATATATCAGTGAATATTATTAAGTTGATTATCGTTAGTCCTGACTATGCTGTTCATATAAACAACGATTTTTCTAGCTCGCTTCGCTCGATGAAGAACTACGTTAATTCAATGAAAGCTTTTGATTTACTATTGAGTTGTTTGGGTATGCTGCTCAGACAAACACTGACTTTTTTTCTAATTCTGACAATTACTGCATCAGTGAATATTACCAAGTAATAAGAATGTGGTGTATGAAGCTGAAATAGATAATTGCATTTTTTCTTGCTTGCTACGTTCGCACAACCACTATAAGTTATTTTTTTCAAGTAGGGAATGAGTTTGAGGGATATGCTGTTCAAATAATTAATGCATATATTCTTACTCGCCTTGCTCTCACAATAATTTAATCACGAAATTGTCAGGAATGCTTCTCAGAGATATATTGTTTTTCTAGCTCGCTTCGCTCGCACATTTTCTTGAGGGGGGGGGGGGGGGTATCAATACATGAATGTACGCCCCCCCTAACGCCAAATCCTGGATCCGCCCCTGTTGTCCCCTTGATAAGATTCATTGAAGATGTTCCTAATGCTAGCAAAGCAAGCAAGAAAAATAATTACTCATATTTTAGCAGCATAGCCCAGATTACACTAATTGACTTGATATATACATGTCGAAGTCACCTAGAAAAATGCAATGCTTATCTGAACAGCATACCCTTCGATGGCATCACTTTTGTTTGTGAAGTGGAGATCCAGCAACTAGAGGGGTTTTGGTTTCCCGGGGATTTTTGAAAACGCTGGTTATATCTGCAGCATTCTTGTGTGTACATACTGTCTTTTGAATGCAATTGGGCAGGTTTATTACAAATTCAAGCCAATTTTATTCATTACATTTACTAGAATTTTATCAATTGTCAGACATTTTCATGCGCATGTAGATTCTATCTTGACATTTCTTTACCAGATTTTCGACACATCTTGACTGATCAGACCTTGAACATGTCAATGCAATTAACAATAGTACTGAAACCTACATTATGTACGTGAGAGTTTCAAAAAGATCATTGAAAAGCACAGCCAGCACACAAACGCCAACTGAGCCACACTTACATGTAGTTCATTATATCCATAAATAAGGGAATAAATAGATAACCACCCAAGCGAGTAAAAATGTTGTTACATTCAAAATATGACAAATTGCATAGACTCCACAGATTTTAGGGGTGCATGCTGGGTCCCCCCCTCTAAATTAGCTAGTGATCAAACACTAAGCTT
The DNA here is from genome assembly GCA_947247005.1 of Spisula solida. Taxonomy (NCBI): domain Eukaryota; kingdom Metazoa; phylum Mollusca; class Bivalvia; order Venerida; family Mactridae; genus Spisula; species Spisula solida. The sequence continues at coordinate 24,064,249 of OX365948.1, forward strand.
GGTACAGCACATGATTTAACTTATGCTGGTGTATTTGTGATCCCTAGACTTATACTTTAAAATAGTTTTGCTTCCTGATGACAATAACACAATTAAATTGACACTATAGGAAGACTGCAATAATCATGATCCTGATTTTGCAGTTATTTAGACAGTTGATGATTACAATGATGAATCATACCTTTGTATCCCATCTTCATCGATAATACATTCTCTATCCAGATTCATATTAAGGTATACAGCAGCCAGAAGGTTCCTACATCTGAATACAGGTGGAGAATATAAGAGCCTTTTAGAGCAATAGTTGTATGTATTCAAAATCTGCTGAAATATGAAAAAAAAAACATTTGCATACAAATTATATAAGCAAGATAAACTTAACTGAATCAAGTGTGGAACATACAGAACAAACTACAGAATGATTTGATGGTTCCTGCAAAATTCTCTCACCAAAATTCAAGGACTATCCAAGGATTTTTTCAAGACAAAATATGTATTTTCAAGGCATTTTCTCAAACATTTACAAAGGTTCAATGGTACAAAAATGTCATTATGCACTGCAATTTTAGACACTTTTTCTAGTGACATCACACACAAGAATACCTTATTGGTTTCAATTTAATATTACGATTAATTTCCAGTGACATTTGCACCCATACATTTCTGTACATTAAATTTTTGAGAAAAAAGAGTGTCTGGTTCATTTTTTACAGATGATGTGCCATTTTGTCAACATCCATAAACTTCAATGGATATTCAAAGCCATTTGTCTGAATTCAAGGATTATCAGTTGAATTCAAGTACCATTTAGACATTTTAAGGTAGCACTTCAAGTACTTTTCAAAGTTTGAACCAAATTCAAGGACTTTTAAAGGCCTGTGCAAACCTTGGATTTAGTAAAGGAAAATAATAAACCATTACCACAAATTGTATGCATCTGTTTGATTCTTTGCATGAAAACCAGAAATGATTCACTATATCTCTAGTCCACTAACAAAATTCTGGGGTGTTTTTCAACCAAAAATATAGAACTGTCCACCATGATAGAGTGAGCTAAACATATTTTCAAACGTGTATACATTGTTTTGAGTATCAACTTCACTTGGACCTATCAAAGTGTATCTGATAGAGCAGCAGATCTACTATCATGAAAGGTTGAGGTTAATACAATATCAAAAAAAATTTCAGTACATGATATGCACATCGACAGAGCATTAACTTGTCACTTTATGCTTTTGAATGCTTGGCAGACATGTTATTGTGTTTTATCACATAGATTACATGCACGTCTTTAACAAGTAGAGAAGTATTCAGTTGTTTGTTGTAGAGCAAGTTAGAACTGGTGGACAATTGACTCAAGAATTCTAACTGTTACATAAACGTCTGAGACATTGTTAACAATATGACCCCCAATACATTACAGACACTTATACTTACAGATTTGCTGACAAGACAAAACTAGGTTCATACTCAGCATCATCCAATCATCATAGTTAGATTCGTGTAGAGTGATATCAATGGAAACACTGAAAACAACACCAAAAAGAATTTCTCAATTAATGTTTCCGTAATTATGAGACTAAAATAGCAACATATGTAACGTAAAATTCAAGTTTCCATGACCTTATTCATAACTTAACGTTTCCATGACTTTCAGACAAAAACACTTTCTACCAGAAATTGAAAATCAGTATTTAACCTGGAAGGCAAAAAGTCAGACACTGGTAACACTCAATCTAACCAGCCGAAAACAAAAACATAAAAGGCACAATGCCCAACACACATACCAGAATATGATCCGCCCAAGACCCAGCTGTCGAACGAACCGATTTCAGCATGCAGAATTTCAGAAGCTGAATCATTCAGCTATTAGACCAATCAGTCTGGGGCTGATCATCGGAATGCCCATGCTGAATGACCCAGCTCAAACAACATAATTTTTTATGATATTTTCATAGCAACATGTTCAAGATTGTGATATTTAACACTTATCTAATAAGGTAACTTCTATTTTGAAGTCTTTATTTATTTGAACTGAACATTTATAATTGAGATAACTTAGCAAAGTAAGAATGAACTGTGGTGGAATGAACGTCATTACCCTGAACTGCTTTCATCAGACTGGATTGTTTCTTCATCCGACATTTCTGACTTGTCTCTGAAAAAGAATATTTGGTATGATCTTTTCAATATATTCTGTATCAGCAACTTCTCCACATGTGGATTGTGGAGGAAAAAAAATGTCACATAATGCTATTGTAATGCAGTTTCCATCAATTGATGTAAATTAAGTTTGTAATCATTATGATATTGTCGTTAGAGGAAAGCTAGAATAAGAACTCTTTCAGTGGTCCCTAGGCTAGGTTAGTGAGATGAAATCCAAACCCATAAGTGCTGGTTCGATTCCAGAAGCGACAGGTCATACACTTCCATGACATAAATGTTCATTTTCCTCCACATGTGGAGGTTGTGGATTCCTGGTTGAATTTTTCTCCACATGTGGAGAAGTTGCTGAATTCACTTTAAAGGTACCAGTGGAACATAAAATTGTGAAATATTTCTTATCCATTTATGAAGCCAGTACACATGGACTTTTTTCTCTTAAACATAATGTGTTGGAAAATTAAAATAACACAAGAGACACATATGCCCCCATAGTCAGAAATGGTGAAGGTCACACTCACCAGAGCGTTCTTAGGTTATTTAATGGAAAAACAATTTGGTCTACCGACCGACTGATCGTCATGTGCAAAGCAATATAATATTATACACCCTCTTCAAAGATGGGTTGGGTCATAATTAGTCGATTTAACATATAACATTCAAACACATTATAATTAAGGATACATTTTATCCAATTGACCAATTATGCAACCTTCGAATGGAACAAACAACAAATAAATACCTTTTATCTGGGATGAATAACTATTCGGTTCCAGCTTTTATGAACCACCAAGTTATTACCAACTTCTGTCTAATGCAGGAGATATTTCTGATACAGGCAGGTTACATAGTGCCTGTCCTACTGTAGTTTTATAAGCCATTGAACCTGGTGTTGCCTGTGTTAGGTTTTGAAGGCCACATGGAACAGGGTGACTGCTTGAACTGTTGGAATAGATGACTCAGAGTCAGGGTAGTAGTAACAATTTGCTCAATAGTTGCTCATCAAGTCTGAAATATATGAATGTTCTTCAGAATCCTGTTACTGATAATAGGCCTATATCATATGGCGATTTGTTTTCATATTTTATAGGAAGTGGCTAGAGATCCGATTACCGGATCTAAAGACAATGCTTGTACTTGTAGTACAGGCTAGAGGTCCGGTAACTTATTTCATATGTATAAACCACATATTTTATGTTGTGTCAAGAATTTCCATGACATAAACAAGTGTTTACCTTGTTGTACAGGTTTAATAGTATTTGACAGAAATGTTGATAATCATTGACTGTGAATAATAGTGTTTTCTTTAGGCCTACACGTAAACACAAAAAAATAATCTGTGTTGGACAACAAGTGATGCGAGAACTAATACACGTTTAGAAGGACTTAAAGTCTAGAGGGGTACCACACATAGTATTTGGGTCACTTTTACACAGACACACCGACAGTACAACAAACTCTGCAAACGTCTCAATAAAGTTATATGCAAGATCAACCCATCCATCAAGAAATTATCTTAAAATTAGTTAGTATAAAAATGACATTTTGTGTTTAAAATATGACAACATAAATAATTAAATTATTAATTTGAAATCAATTAATGGACCTCTAGCCTGTCCTACAAGCATTGTCTAGACGTCTGGTTACCGGACCTCCAGACTCCAGATGTCCGGTTACCGGACATCTAGCCACTTCATATTTTATAATCAAAAGAAATTTACATGACAATTTCAGGCCTCAATGAATCCACTCGTCTGCTCGTCCTGCACAATATCTTCCTTCTTTATTTATATAGCAGGACTAGTAAGGTTTTGGGGTTTTCTTCTTTGTCAATATTGCAGGACGAGTGCTTTTTAAAATATTTGTTGAGGCCTGAATTTTATCTCAGTCTTAAATAAAGGCATTCCTTAAATAAACCATGGACATAAATGAATAATCACATATAATTCCATGAATAATCATACAGTCAGGTTGTAATAAATTTATAAAAAAACTTAGTTCGAAAAAACAAGTGAATTGAGAAATTTGAAGTCCATGAGATGAAGAGTCTGATCAGTGATCAAGCGTCGGGTACGAAATTGCCAAGGACGGCACTGGTTCGTGCAATTTTCAAAGCGATACATGTATATATAGAGCACGTGTATAGTACAATATTGCTGAAGTAAACAAATATATACATATGAGCCGTTACGTTGATACCGGACATGCATCTCACAATTTAAATAAGACGAATTTTGTTTTCGCTACCTGTCACTGTCAAATTATTATCAGAGATCCTTGACGAAGTTCGCGTCGGACTTCAGCGACAATCGACTTTTCCAGTGTTTCCATCAAATGAATCATCTCCCGATATGGACATAGGCCTTACCAATGTCCCGCATATAAGCATGGTTCTGTCTTTTCTTAGCAGATTCCGTCACAACTGGCTTTTTGTTGTCAGATCATCCGCCATTTTTGTTGTGTATGAAATCTCATTAATATTCATGTTCCGTGGGTCACATGATTCTCGAATCGGTAATGTCCGGAGCCTCGTCGTGTTACCTCGGCAATTTCCGCCACTTAAAAAAAACTGCCAGTTTTTTTAATTTTACGAATATTTAAATTATTTTTTCTGTTACTTGCAAGCAATTTTCTTTTGATTTTATTGTTTCATTCTGCCTATTAAGTGATGAATTAACTGTTTGAAATGTGTTTTTTGTCGTTCATTGATGTAAAATATGGGCCAGGAATATCTTTAAAAACACATTATTTGTTTAATTCAGGTGATTCCCATCCGGACGAGATCAGTGTACTGACAGTGGATAGAGATCTAACCTTCACCGCTTGCAGAAATCTGATCAGAGCATTCACGAGAGGCAAACAGGTTACTTTCTCATATTCTATATTAGACTTACAATGTATCAAATAGATGGTAGAACACTTGAGTGTCGTCTGGTTTCAATACCTGGGATGAAAGCGTCATGTCCTCCAGATCTGTGTACAGTAGTAAGTAAAGTTGTCAGGGGGAAATTCATACTGGTTGATTGTACCAGGAATACTGTCAATTATACAGTAGAAAATCCCTAATCCAAACACCCTTCTGACAGACCAAAAATTTCAGATTAGAGAGGATTCTGGTGTACAAGTATATGATTAATTTATTGTTATACTGTAAAACCATTAATATTTATGCGGGATTAAATTTTGTGGATTTCGTGGAAGAACCACGAAATTTAATTCTCAATGGAATAATTAAACCAATAAATATGTTACAGTGGCTGCCATCTGGCTTTCAAGTTCAGTCAGGTATAAGAATGGGTCTTTGGGAAGTTTACTTGTATGTACATATATCAACATGTAATGGAACAGTTATTATAGCTGTTTGGTTTTTGAAAGATTTCTGATAATTTGTGTTAGTTTTGAGCTTGCTATGGAAATCCTTGAAAATATGTCTCCACGAAATAGTCTTTTTTACCAAAACCACAAAATTTTGTCCCATCAAAATTAAATGCTTTTACAGTAAAAGAAAGAAACAAATGCTTCCTTACTTGAGTTTGTTTTATTTTTGTGTCCTTATTCTACTTAAATTTTATTTTATGAAAATGTTGAAAGAAAAAGTTTAAAAAGTATTTGTGCTATAAAGCTTTATTGTATAAAATCTTTATAAATCTTAAACATGTTGAAAATAAAGGTAAATGTTCATTGGTTAGTACAATGTAAAGTGTATATTTGTACCTGTATTTCTATTTAGGTTGTGCATGTTTATGAGGGACATAAATCTGATGTACACTTGTTGCTGCCATTTGGACAGCACCTGATATCCGTGGATGAGGATAGTACTGTCATAGTATGGGACATCAAGTCAGAAGGTATATAGATTATAGGAATTATGTAGTAGTTTGCTGATTTTTATGCCCCGCCATGAAATGGTGGAAGGGCATATAGTGTTCACCCTGTCCGTGTGTGTGTGTGTGTGAAATTGTGTCCACTCTGTAACTTTGTCATTTCTTATTGGATATTTATAATATTTGGGACAAATGTTCACCACATGAAGACAGGGTGTCATGCGCAAAACCAAGGTCCCTAGCTCAAAGGTCAAGGTCACACTTAGAGGTCAAAGGTTAAAAGGCTCAAATAGGCATGTGATTCATGTCTGCTCTGTAACTTTGTCATTTCTTATTGGATATTTATGATATTTAATAGAAATGTTCACCACATCAAGCCGATGTGCCATGCGCAAGACCCAGGTCCCTTGCTCAAAGGTCAAGGTCACACTTAGAGGTCAAAAGTTAAAAGCTCAAATAGGCATGTGATTCGTGTTCACTCTGTAATTTTGTCATTTCTTATTGGATATTTATAATATTAGGTACAAATGTTCACCACATCAAGACTATGTGTCATGCTCAAGACCCAGGTCTCTTGCTCAAAGGTCAAGGTCACACTTAGAGGATAAAAAAAACTCAAATAGGCATGTGATTCGTGTCCGCTCTGTAACTATGTCATTTCTTATCTTATATTTATATTACTTGCCACAAATGTTCACCTCATCAGGATGAGGCGTCATGCGCAAAGACCCATGCCCCTTACTCAAAGGTCAAGGTCATACTTAGAGATTAAAAGTTAAAAGGCACAAGTTTACGAATCTTGTCTGCTTTGTTATTTTGTTTGGATTTTAAAATTACTTGGTCACATTCGCATTCACACACTGACTCAAATGTCAAGGTCACACTTACAGACCCAGCTCTTATCTTCTGGTCAATGTCACATTTAAGCAATTACAAACTTTATTTCAAATTATTCCATTTGCATAACTTTATACTTAGGTGTATAATGATATAGGCCATTATGGTCCTCTTGTTTTTCACCCAGTTATTGGTAATTTTGCTTTATATAAACAACATTCTATTTTTAGGCCAATACACAGAGATAGAGTTCAACAACAAAACATTCCAGATAACTACAGTAATACACCCAAGTACATATCTAAACAAAGTCCTGTTTGGTAGTAAACAGGGGAAACTAGAACTATGGAATATAAGAAAAAATACATTGATTTATTCTTTCAATGGTTGGGATCAGCCTATTACCGTACTGGAGCAGGTAAGCATTATCTGCATTCATGTTTGCTTTCATATTCATACAAAGTTTCCAAGATTACTTCATTAAAAGGATTTTTCATGCTTTTCTGAAATAGCTCTTTCAACATTACATTGCTGCGCAGGATAGGGTCTAGATTTTATTAAATATGTAAAAAGTTCCTGGACCCAGGATTAATGCATTATTGAATGTCCTATGAACAAGACATAAGTTAGAAGAATATTGGTTTCCTCTTATTAGTATTAGAGAATTTCAGTTTGAAATGTTGCCTAGGTAATGTTGTTGTTTTTTCTAGGCCCCAGCTGTAGATGTTGTGGCTATTGGACTTGCTAATGGTCAAATATTACTACACAACCTGAAATATGATGAAACTATTGTCAAGTTTCTACAAGATTGGGGACCTGTAACTAGTCTGTCTTTCAGAACAGGTAATGATATAGCCTAATTAGATTGATTGAAGAATTTAAACTTCAAAGTTTTGGTCATTCTGCTACTGTGTTTCCTTCTGTTTCCTTGCTTAGAAAATGGTTTGACGTTGTATCAGTCAACAAATGATTTAGTTTAAGATGTGTACCTTTGGTTTTGTTTTGTTTGAAATAATAAAATTATATACACAATGTTGCTATGGTATTTAACCGGTAGAAACATGCAATGTATGTTTGATATAGGAAAATAGTTTATTGCCCTAATATGCAAATAATAAATCCTCAGGCGGGTAGAATTTTGGAATTAGTCAGGGAAAATCTGAAAATTGAGCAAAAGTATTATAGCTGTCAATAAGTGTCAATTCCTGTGAAGGAAATACCAAAAGCATGAAAAAAAATGTCTCGCTGGCTGTCCTCGCTCGGGATCATGCTAAATTATTATAATTTATTGTTAATTGTCAGTCTGAAAACTTTTGCTTTAAAAATCATTTGTCCCATAAGCAAATATTGCTTCCTTTCCTCTATTTTTAATGACATATTTTGCCCAAACGAAAAGACACTTGGGTGTCAGATTGCTCTAAAAAGTCAGGGAAAACTGCTCTTTGGTCAGTGAAAAGTCAGTAAATTTTGTGTCAGAATATTTGTGGGAAACCTGATCCATGTTTAGGGCTGTTATATTTCTTTCTATCTTTCTCATATTAGATGTACAGTATAACCTTACCTTCAAAATTTCCCTAAGCCTTTATTTACATATTGTGGCCTGTTGTGCTAACTCTGTCATCCACAAGATGACAGACATTGAGTGTAGCTCATGCCTCAACAAATCCACTCGTCCGCTCGTCCACAATTTTTTCCTTCTTTATTTATATAGCAGGACTAGTAAGATTGTGGGGTTTTCTTCTTTGTCTATATTGCAGGACGAGTGCTTTTAAAAATATTTGTTGAGGCCTGTAGCTGTCATGTTTATGGCCTGTAAAGATGGTAGATTGCACTAGTTTATGGTTACTCTGTGCATATGTATTGACTCATGCATCTGTTACCCCTGGGATGGGTAAAGACGGCATTGATCAGAGTGTTAACTGGTTCACTTCTGATCATGCCTAATGAACAAAATTGGACAGATAATGAACAGACAGGAAGCAGCCTACACTGTATGCTTGCCACATTTTAGCATATAATTTAGGCTATTATATTTTTTAAAAAGCAGTCACCATGAAGAGTAATTTATGTAATTGTATACTGGTATCACTGTCATTGTAAAATGAACAATTACAAACTTGTGAAACAAATTGTTTGCTGATGTAATGGACAACTCTAGTTTAACATGCTTGTTTGTAGATGGACATCCAATCATGGCATCGGGCAGTGCTAATGGTCATGTAGCATTATGGAATTTAGAGGAGAGAAAGTTGTTATGTCAGATGAGAGACGCTCACATGTCGACTGTGTCTGGTATGCAATGTTTACCATCAGAACCTCTCATGGTTACATCATCAGCTGATAATACACTCAAGGTATGTCATTGGTTCACTTGGCTGGTGTGATAATGTTTTGAATGTTGTCATCGAAGCACATGATCTTTTGACTCGCACTCCTGCAGGCTAGGTTCTTCATCTGTTAGTAGTACTGTTGTTATTGTGCTATTGTACAGTATTATTTACCACATTCATGTTTACTGTCATATGACCAACAAGTGAATACTGTTTCTGTATGAGGCTGGTAGTCAGTGATTTAGTGGTTGAGGGGTACAAGCTCCTTTTACGAAGGTCAAAGGATTAAATTCTATCTTAAAGAAAGTTGAATTGTGTGCTTCATAAAAGTCTAAATATGTTTGATAGTGAATGTAAAATATAAGGTTTTTCTATTAACGGCACATGCTTGAACGTCTAATGATATGAATTCAGATAATGTACATCATACAAATCTTAATCACTTAAAAACACTCCATGTAAAATTAAGATTGTAAACATGGCGTACAAACAAACTTTAAACCTTCCTTATACATCCACAACAATACATGTTTCAGAAATGTTGTGCAAAATGTAAGTGTTTACAGTAGGAATTGACAGGTTTGATGTTTCACAACACTTATTGATTGTACAATCTGTTTGACATGATATGTGTGGATGTTTTAGGTATGGATATTTGACTTACCTGATGGTGGTGGTCGATTACTAAGGGAGAGATCGGGACATTCAGCACCAGTCAACATGCTCAGACACTATGGAACAAATGGACATAACCTTCTTACTGCTGGTAAGCCTCATATAATACACATGGTGTCAACCTTCTTACTGCTGGTAAGCCTCATATAATACACATTGTGTCAACCTTCTTATTTATCTAGTACTTCAAATTTATCTAAAAATCTGAGATAGAATTTGAGATTAGATTTCTACTTTAGATGCTTCGGGAGATCACGGCCAGGTGTGTGGTCTATTTTGCAGTTTTCTGACAATATGTCCCTTTTGGTGGCATAAATTTAAAAAAAATAGTTGAATAACCGGTCATGAAACTTTGTAGGAATGTTTCACAGCTTTTAAATTATGCTCCTGTGATTTTGAACAATGTTTAAGCAGAGTTACGGGGTTTGCTTTAAGACTTGGTAGAATATCCACAAGCCTTGTTATATCTAGTCACTCGATGACCCTAACCTATTCAATACATTATCATATTTAAATTTATCCTAAAATTATTCAAATTATTTTGTGTACACCATCTTCAAACTGGAAATTGAAATAATTGAAAATGGAATGGACACCCATAATATACCTTCATTGATACATGTGTTTAAAGGCTTTGACATAGAAATGTAGTAAATGCATGATCAAAATATTTCATCATAGTGTAAATATTTAGTTGTTCATACCAATAAGAGTATATTTATAATTCATTGACAAGTAATGAAACATTGAATTGGTTTGTTTCTCATGATTTCAGGTCAGGATAGTATAATGCGGTCATTTTCCACCATTCATGATAATAGGAATAAAAGTCTGGGCAGAGCTTCATATAAAAAACATGAAACAAAGAAGAAATCATTGAAATATGACCAGCATAAGATGCCGTATATTGTAGACTTTGTAGCAGGTATGTATCTAGTATACACTGTTCTTGTAATAGAAATAGAATCTTTTAATTTGGAATTGAATCGTCCTTCATAAGTAGCAATTAATCACTGTAAAATCACTTGTTTTGCAGGTATTAAATTTTGGGGATTTTGGTAAAATTGCAAAGTTTTAAGGTCGTAAATTTGGTATTACATGTAAAACATAAGGAAAAACCACATATTGGCGAGGTCCCCTATTCCTGGGGATTAGTTTTCTTGGTTGAGTGCAACCTCACTATCAAAGAAAATTTAACCCCCACAAAACATGTTGATGTTACAGTACAATGGATTTATATTAAACTATTGTAACACGTTTTTATGCTGAAGGAAGAGAACTGACTATGCTGTTGATACATTAATTTGACATCTACTTATATGTATCTCAGTAACCAACAACTAATGTTCAATGATAATGATATTCTATCAAAATGAATAAGAATCTTCACTACCACAAGATGACTTAAAACATTGTGGATAAGTATCAATCACCAGGTTATCTTGTCATGTTTCCCACAAGAGCAAACATTTTTCAAGTTTTTAGCAAGTTAGGTACTAGTTGATAATATATTTCCAGGAAAGCTGATTAGTTTGCAAAACAACATAAAATCTGATGAATCTAATGTAGTGTATGTGTATAACTTATTGTAGAGCCCTCACGACAGAGTGATTGGGATAATATTGTAGCATGTCATCGAGGTCTTCGTGTGGTTACTGTATGGAACTACCAAAAATCTACTATGGGAAAATACAAATTTGACCATGAAATATTTTCCCAGGATGCTAAGCAACACATGCATACAGTTGCTCAGGTATGATATGACATTCTTTGAAGTTATGGCACCAATCTCCCGAATCAACTTGAATAGACGTCTCAGCTCAAGTTAATATTTTGCTCAATTCAGAACCAGAGTTTAAGGCAAATCTTAAGTTGGAACTATCATAATTTTGTTGTTAAGATCTCTCTTACACAGAAGTGCATTGAAATAAATCTCAAAATGATAAGCGGGGATATTTAGTGGAGGTTAGGTTAAGAATTTTCTAGAGATCGGGCCCTGATATACAGATACAGATTCTAGCGCTGATCAATGTAATGTTATGCTACAAATTACAAGGCATGAAACTTTCCAATAATGGTATAAACATACAGAGATAATACTGACAAATATTTAGTGACAACTAGAAAAATGGACAGTATCTGGGGTTCCACTAGCTGCAGAATCTGAAACTTTGCCATTTTATAGGCAAAATACCCATGATTTTAAGTAAAAATGACCCTTCAAACCAGAATCTTGAGGGTCAAAATGTAGCATTTTGGAAATTACAAGGGTCAAAACCCCTACTCCTGAGTGAAATAGAACCGCTGAACATTACTGAACAAATGATTCAACCAGATTGTGAATGGGGTGCTGGAATACATTGTTACCCAGATTATAGTTGAATATAGAGAATAATGTGGAATGATGTTTGTACATTACAGTGTGTAGAGATAACATCATGTGGTAACTTTGGTCTGATAGGTTACAGCTCAGGACATGTACATATGTATAACTTACAGTCTGGTATATACAGAGGATGCTTTGGTGATCCTACAGGTAGTGTCATTGTTTGTATTCCAAATTCCACCTTTTCACTATTGATATTTCTACCATAATTTTAATGCAAGTTTCTAGTGATATTTTCCATTGAACTGTGTGTCAAAATGAGTGAATACATGAGTTACTTATAAAATATGTAAATCGTACAACATTATTGTTGATTACACTTTAAGCTTCATTAGCTACGTGTCAAACTTACCTGAGCATGAAGTGAGCTCAAAAGTTTTAGGATCATTTTGTGTCTGTTATCCAGACTGGAGACCGTCTAAAATTAATTTGTGTGGACACTCTAAATGTCACTAAAAAAAGTTCTCAGAAAAGTTGGTCCAACAGGCCTTTGTCAAGTTAAATCTATGGTCTTCATGGCCCTCTTGAAAGACATTTTTGTTCAGTAGTGGAGGAAATGGGCCCGATCAACAAGTAAATACGGGAATCATCGAATGGTCCGATTGGGCAATTTCCTCCACTGTTCAGACAGCAGTAACTGTTATTTACTATTGGTAATATGGGAGCGTTGTAAGTTAACTGTCCCCTGCTATATTGTTATATATCAATATATTAACTCATGACTTTTCTTGTTCGGCAGTATGTTGGGCACTTCTTCTTTTTAGGATTTCTGACAGCTAAAACAAGGCATTTTAGTCGTTTTGCTGGTGAAACTGGGTCATTCAGCTACGGAATTCAGTTTTTTGGTTGCTGAAACTAGTTCATTATAGTGCCTTGTGTGTTTTTAATGTTTTCTCTTTTCGGCTGGTTAAGTTGAGTGCTGCCTTCCCTGTCTGACTTAATATTATCTTTTTGTGAGTGTTTGCGAGAATGATGTCACCTGATATACTTGACATTACTTTTAGCCCATGACTCGTGTGTACAGGGATTATGTGTCGACGGTCTAAATCAAATGACTGTGTCTGCTGGTCGAGATGGGGACATTAAGTTCTGGAAGTTTAAGAACAAGACACTGATAGACACTTGCAAGTTAGATTCAACTATATGCAGAATACTACTACATAGAGAAAGGTAACACATCCCAATTACTGTAAAATTATTATTTATGAGGGAGTTCAATTTTCGATGATTTCGTTGTTGCACTCGACCACGATATATAATCCCCACGATCAATTGACCTCTCAAATATCGAACATGGGTTTATCCTTCCATGTTTTGTAATCCACAAATTTACGACCCCACAAACATTTCATTTTATCAAAATCCACGAAATTTAATACCTACGAAAATATGTAATCTTTATATTCTGTGGATGTCATATTTGTATTGATCTCATCTGTCAAAAATACCTCAACCAATAGAATTAGAACTCACATTATTAAATTATTGCCCACCAACAAATATTTCAGGTAGTTGTACCCCAATGTCAATGACGTAAACATTTATCTTATTTGGAATATATATACCAAAAAAATGCTGATGTATACTCAGCATTACACAATCTACTCCAGGTCATACCACCCATCGGATCAAAACACACTGTAGTTATATTGTATATTGATCTTACAGTAATATTGTATATTGATCTTACAGTAATATTGTATATTTATCTTACAGTTCTATGTTAGCTGTTGCCAGGGACGACTTCAACGTTCATATTATAGATCTAGATACACGTAGGATTGTCAGGAAATTTGTTGGTCATGATAACAGAATCACAGATATGGTAAATATATGCTTTATTATGAATGAAGTCATGTTGTGTTATCATAACCACAAACCTGATTCATTTGTAGCCCACACTGTATAATCAGCTTCAGTTGCAGAATACTAATCTTTGATTCACTCTAAAATTCCTTAGGATTGAATTGATGAAAAGCCTGTAATGTTCAAACCACACTTTGAACAAACATAAACAAACTAATCTTTACATGAGTTGATAGTAAACGACAATACGCCCTCGGTTTACCTAATGAACCTCAGACTAAAGCCACTGAGGTGATTATGCCCCTGCAGGTCGATTATCTACACCCCACCCCACACAGCTGTGTTTTATCCTCTAAATATTTATTATCCCCCGCTGAAGGCAAACGGAAATAGTAATAGTATGCGTCCATCTGTCCGTCCAATATTTAGTCCAGAGCATAACTCAAAAACTATTTGAGGTATTAACTTGACAATTGTGTGTTATGTGAATAGATGGCAACTAGTAGAAGTACAGTGACCAAGAACCATAACTGTATATGGCCCAGTTTTGAAATTATCTCCCTTTCTTTAATTTTAACATAACTTTTTGTCCCGAGCATGACTCTAAAACCATTTGAGGTATTGACTTTAAACTTGATATACGTGAGGTGTCCCAGAATAGCGTATAATTCTTGCTTTATTTAGTCCAGTGTAATTGCACAGCTTTGAAATTTTCATGTGCATTCCTACAACTATTCCACATATATTTGAGGAACACAACTTATATCAGCATATGTTGCATATGAAAAATGGAAGAATTTGTTACCCATGGTAACGGTATGTGCTCCAGCAGAAAGAAAGTATATTTCAGAAGTGTTTCGGCTAGTTGCTGTGTGACGTTTCATAGTAATGATGTCGTGTATGGTGGGTTTATGGCATAATATAACAACGTTGTTATGATCAGGATATAAAAAATTTTGACTTCAGACGACGTAATGGATCGATCATCGTTTTCTAAGCATTGTGTTAACCAGTGAGTAGTGTAGTATAACACCAGGACAGACGATTGATGAGGTGGAATCTACGGCACAATATAGCATTGTAATTAGGCAGCTGATTTTAAACGACACAGATGTTTTGTTTCACACAGGACAGAGGAAAGAAGTAGAGCAGACAGACCAGGCTGAGCAAAAACTTATGTCAGATCGTTTCCGACTCTATTCGCACAAATTGTCAACTCAAGTTGTCCATTTTAAACACCCGATAGTAACAAATATTTACGGCGGGGGATGGCCATGTGAACATTGCTCTAGTCATATCAGTTAAAATACTGTGCAATTATGTAACTATATTTAGTAAGACATGTGATAAGATATTTTATACTATTTTAGACATTCAGCACTGATGCTAGATGGTTGATTACTGCAGGAATGGATTGTTCACTCAGAGTATGGGATCTACCAACTGGAAGGTACATAGATATGTTCATGTCTATCAAGTCTTTATGATTGTCTCTTGTTTATTATAATAATAATAATTAATACCCTATAGAATTAACACTACTATTACTTAAATTGCTTGAAATTTGTTTGCACTTTAAATCGCGCGAAATAATTTCTTCGTTTACAGTATGTTCCTTTGTTCGTAATCTATTTGTGTAAAGACAGTCCTACACAATGTATTATGCACCTATCAATGTTTACCCCCAGGGGGGGAGCGGCGGGCATACACGGGACTTTTGACAGAAGGCTGTTCCCGAAAGGTGGGAATTTGACAGACAGAATGGTGCCGAGTCCAGGGAAATTTTGACTTTGACCCAAATTTTGAACCCGGGGGTATGTAAAGCATCTCTTAGTGAGGGGATTTTGACAAATTGTCCTTGCTCTAGGGTGGGAATTTAGACTTTGAAAAAGTAAAAATGTCAAATTCCCCTGGGTCAGCCCGCCGCCCCCCTCCTGGGGGAAAACATTGATAGGTGCATTACCTGTGTCTTGATTAATTTTCTTTCCTCCATGTATTAAGCCCATGAAACATTGGAACATCTGTATCTGAATGTATCTAAATCTTTTTTACTGTTAATGAAATTGATGATTGATAATATTTTCAGATTGGTTGATTGTTTCCTGGTGGATAGCCCGGTAACCTCAATGTCTATGTCACCTACATATGACTTCCTAGCAACCACACATTTGGATGACGTCGGTGTTTATCTGTGGGCAAACAAGACTCTATTTTCTCACGTACCACTCACAGCCTTACCTTCCAACTACGAACCACAAGTTATAGATATGCCTTCAACCAAACAACATACTGCTGGTAATGTTTAAGCTAGATATAAATGTTTATACCTGTAAACAAGTGTGATAGTTACACATTCTCACTTTTGTTCATCATATTGTAATGCATCCTGAAATAAAACAGTCTTTTGATTGATCTTGGCATAATCTTGTATTACTGTAAATCACTTTTTCGCTAGAGTTTTATTTTCGTTAATGTTCGCGAGGATGTTGAAATGCCAAATTATTATCTTCGCGAACATTTTGCAACACAAACGGGAATTGGACATTGTCAATGAAGCGAATTCAAAATTCTCGCGAGCAAAAAAATTTTTCTGAAAAATCCCGAAATAAAAGTTACACGAAATTTAAGTGATTTATAGTATAGTACTAAATGAGTTTACAGTTTCTGTTATCAATTTATTTATACATTATCTTTTTTAATAATTAATTTATAGAAATAAGCATGTCTGCCTGTTGGTCATATTCTTTTGAGATGCCAGCTCTACCTCATGGAAAACCAATACAGGGGACGCTGCTTACGAAAAGTTCTCAGAAGCATAGCACTATCAAATTGTATGCTTCAAAAAGCCTTCTTTAGGGGAATGAAGCAGAAACTTTATTCATTGACTAAACATTCAGATTACATACCATTGAACAGCATATCTGAAATGGCATTAAGCTACAGACTCATTCCATTAGGAAAGTGCCCAATAGAATTCGGTGGCCCCGGGTGTCAGTGGCAATATGGTCATGACCTGTGTAAGGGTTGATGCTTGAGCGTTCAGCTTTTTGATTGCTGAAACTAGTTCATTTAGCTTTTTGACAGCTGTGTGTTGGGCATTGGGCCTCTTATGTTTTCTGTGCTCGGCTGGTTAAGTTGAGTGCTGCCTTCCCTGTCTGACTTATCATTATCTTTTGAACACACACATCCTCCTGGCTGATTGGCCAACAATGTATGCTCTACACTACCACTTACCACAATAAGCGGATTTAGCTCAGTGGTAACGCACTGGGCTGTCAATCCAGAGGTCGTGGGTTCAATCCCTGGCATCGGAACTTGACATTTCTGAAATATTTATAATATTTCCCGCTATATCTGGCTGTGTGGTCTGCAAAGTATCTGGAAGTGCCAGGAAGCTGTGTATCGGTGCTATACACCGGGCACATTAAAGAACCAGGCTGTCTATTCGAAATAAGAGCTAGGCGCACCTCTGCAGCGCCGGACATGCCTGTATCTAATGTCTCTCTCTCCCTTCAGGGGCTTTCTCTCAGTCTGTCCCTCTGGTCAGATCATACTGTATCTGCACTGGTAGAGGATGCACCTGCGCCCTTGTGGCTGCAACATGGGTAAAGTGCCTTTGAACGTGCGTTCGCATGAAAAGGGCGCTATATAAATCTGGTATATATTATAATATTTTATATGTGTGTATTGTAGCTGATAGTAAGGACACTGAATTAGATGAAGAAGAATTTATCTCAGCAGAGTTTAAATCAGCAGAACAGATCAGTGATGAACTAGTTACATTATCATTGTTACCTAACTCTAGATGGCAAAATCTACTCAACCTGGATATTATAAAGGTACACCATTTTGAAAAGAATAGAATTTTCATTTGGGACTTACATTTGTATTAGGGAGTGTTTCATTTTGCTATATACACTCGATATTTGACTTAAAGCCATGTGAGGCATTTTAAAGTCCTCGAGTGTAGAATTAAATAAGATTTCATTTAGATCATAATTTTCCCCATGAAATGCTTCTGTTAAAATGATTTGTTTGCTGAAAGTCAAGCTAATTATAAGTGATTTACACATCATGTATGAGTGGCTCATGATTTTCACCTGAATCATGATTTGTCTTAAACACCCGGCTGCATGCACTCTAAAAAAGAGCAATTCAATCCACAGAACAAATGTCCGCATAAACAACTTTAAATATTGATTTGATGAAATTTATCTGTACGGAATATGTGTGTACATCTATTATTACTATTTCAGCAAAGAAACAAACCCAAAGAGCCACCAAAGGCACCGAAAGCAGCCCCTTTCTTTCTACCCACTGTAGCTGGATTAACTCCCAAATTTGCTGTAGAAGAGGAAAAACAGGAAAGCAAGGTAAAATTTGTGTTTCATCTATTTTGGTTCGTCTGTTATCTCCTTCTTGACAATATAAATCAGGGATTTTGTTGGGTCTCATGAACCTGTTTGATGTATCTACTGTGATTGATGCAAAACAAGATAGTTCAACTATATTGTAACTATAGTCATAAAACTTAACAGGAATGTTTATCATTATGTGAATTTGTGCACCTGGTACCGGTTGCTAAAACATGTTTGGTAGCACTTTCTTACGCATTGGTATGCTACCAAAAAGGCATTTGTAGCCGAATCAGTATATTAATTGGCCAGCAGAAAACGCTTGTGAATAGCATAACGTTGTTTAGCAAAATTAATACTAAATGGCATAGAAGAAGCTGTCTGTTGCACAAGAAAAGTGCTATGAAACTGTTGAGGCCCTACTTTCAGGAAGCTATTGTTCAGAATAATATAGTACTATCTTGAAGTGACTTGACTATGCAAATTGGCGTCTTGGCTTTCAATTTTGCTCGAAAAGTTACTACAGATTTATAGATCTTGTTTGAAATGCGTTAAATGTCCATGTTTCTTACTGTTTCTTGAAATTAGTTTTGTGAATTTGATTAAATGTAAATATATTTTTAGAAGAGCAAAGTTGATCTAGGAAGTTTGATGCCATTATGTACCCTCGGTCAGTTGTTGAATGACATTTCTGCCACAGATGAATCCACTTGTGAGTATTGCACATTTATCCTGATGACAATAGCTAACCAAATATTTTATACGGAATGTTTTGGCTATTTTTTATGCCCCTGCATCTACTGATGCGGGAGGCATATAGTGATTGTCCTGTCTATCCATATGTTTGAAAATGTAAACCAAAACTTTCGAGTCAAATCAAGGCATTGCTTTCAAACTAGGCATACTTGTTAACTAACCATCATAAATACCTTACATTGTCAATGCCATGTAACACTATCCTGATTGACTGAGCTAGATAATATGAACAAGGCTTCCACTGGAGCATAAGCATTTACTGAACACAGTCTTGTTTGTGCAAGACAATGACTAATAGACATAGCATATAATTAAGGATTTCCTCAAATAGTTTCAAATTAATGACATGCCTTGTTTTGTCCCAACATAAAAAAATCTATTCAACACAGCATTTGTCATTGAATGATAATAGCAAGTTACGGAAACATTTATGATACATAAAAGTCGGCTTCTGTTCTTAATTGGATCCAATTAATTTGCTTGTCAGGTGTGATTGTTCCTTGATGTAGTCAGAGTAGCATGAGATAATGTTACACAATTTCTGTATATTGTTGTGTACACCTGTATTAGTTAATATACCTGATAACAATGCTTACAGGTGTGAAGGTGTTAGAGTACATGAAGAGTCTGGGACCATCAGCTATAGATACAGAGATACGATCACTCTCACCAGATTTAGGTGGATCTACCCTCGTCATGAAACAATTCCTACAATTTGTACAGGCTGTCTTACCTACCAATAGAAACTTTGAAATTATTCAAGCTTATCTTGGATTATTTCTCAAGGTAATATTTTGAACTTGTATTTAAGATTTAAATTTGTTTATACAGTTCGAGGGCTTAGTGCGAAACAGTTGTAACTCCTTCTAACATCATATGTAGTTACAACTGTTTTACACTAAGCCCTTGAGTTGTATTTACTTGAGATCTGCTTTAAACAATGAAAACAAGTTATACAAATAATTGACCAATAAATACTGTGCACACAGCTCTAGGTATTCTCAACTAATATGCTCAGTATGAAAGGGAATGCTGGCTAGTCTCTCTTTCATACCCTCATGGTGATGGATTCACTGAAAAATAAAGTGTTGAAAGTTATCAATATGAACTCACTGTCAATGAAAAGTTACCACCCTATTGACTCTTACATTTTTGTATTCACGTTACACTGTGTTAAAAGCTGAACAAGACTATGTTTTGACCTTACTGTTTAGTCACAGCTATCCTACATTTGTTTTGTATTTAACAATATTCAAATATATATATTTCAGTGACGCCCAGTATAAATTGTAAGATTTTGTTTTATTGTAATTGATTGAAAGAAATGCTGCACCAGACGAAAACAAACCGAAATACCAGTAATTTCATTTGACCCTTAGTTTGCCCCTTTGACTTCAGGAATTTCCCGAGAACCACAATTTAACCCCTTTATGATTCGGAATGATTAGTCAAGTTTGGTACTTTGGTGGCTATTACGTGATACAATAAGCAAGGATATTCAGACACTAGTGTAATACCTGAATGCTAATACTTTGGCTTCTTCTTATACTTTGGCTTCTTCTAATAATTTGTTCTTTTTATTTCAGGTGCACGGTGAATCATTATCTGACAACAAAGAACTTGTAAAAGAACTGGAAATTCTATCCGAGTTACATTCGTTGTCATGGAGATGTGTACAAGATTTGTTCAATCAGACATTATGTTTAGCTAATCATGTAAGAACATCAGTTTTATGAGGATTGTGTATATTTTGTGTTCATGTATAAAATAAACCATGCAAAATCCTAGCCTTGAATTGTTAACATTTAATTTGTGTTTATTCTCCACAATCAGTTAAATTACATCCTGTACACTAATTAAAGGGTTACACCTGTCATAGTAGTGAAGGCCCTCTATGTTAAGTAAACTGTATTACCGGTATTATTCAATTTCTGACTGAGATTTTAGAAAAATTCAGCTTCTATTTTACTTGGATGTTATCTAGACAAATATACTGACCAACTTTCATGAAGATCCATTCAAAAACATGATCTATAGAATACACAAATTTTTTCTAATCCAGATTACCCGTGTACATAAACAACTTTGATGTTTACATGTAAACAAACATTTTAAATAAAATTCACAAAAGATCCAATGAGAAATGACGCCTCTATGGCATACACAGGAATTTTCTATGTTTAGGCCACAGACCTAGTTTTTGAACTCTGATAACACAATTTCATAAAGATTAGGTCAAAAGTGTGACATCTAATGTCTGCACAAGGTTTTCTATGATGTGACTAGTCTTTGACCTCAGATGACTCAATCTCAATCTTCACCTAGATTTATTACAGATAATCATTGGGATCAAGTTTCAAAACAATTAGACCAAACATGTAGGCCGAAATTGTGACATTAAGTGACTACAAGATGTTTATCAAGGATGTGACCTAGTTTTTTACCCAAGGTGACCCAGTATCGAAGTTGACAAATAATATATTTTTGAAATGACCATTGTGATCAATTCCATGTTTTGTCCACTGTCTAACTTAAGAACACACCATTCAGATTGGGTTGTTCCAGTTCTCTATGTTTTGTCAACTGTCTAAGAACACACCATTCAGATCGGGTTGTTCCAGTTCTCTATGTTTTGTCCACTGTCTAAGAACACACCATTCAGATCGTGTTGTTCCAGTTCTCTATGTTTTGTCCACTGTCTAAGATCACACCATACAGATTGGGTTGGTCCAGTTCTCCATGTTTTGTCCACTGTCTGAGAACACATCATTTAGATTGGGTTGTTCCAGTTCTCTATGTTTTGTCCACTGTCTAAGAACACGCCATTCAGATCGGGTTGTTCCAGTTCTCCATGTTTTGTCCACTGTCTAAGAACACATCATTTAGATCGGGTTGTTCCAGTTCTCCATGTTTTGTCCACTGTCTAAGAACACACCATTCAGATCGGGTTGTTCCAGTTTTCCATGTTTTGTCCACTGGTTAAGAACACATCATTCAGGGGTTGTATTCAATATCGATCTTATTTAATTAGAGAATAAGGATAGCCGATCATATCGCCTGTTACTGACCAAGAGTTCAAGATGGTGTGATCTGATTGGTTGTCCTTATCCTTAAGTCAAGTAAGATCAATACTGAATACCAGCCCTGGTCAGGTTGTTCCAGTTCTCCATGTTTTTTCAACTGCCTTAAGAACACATCATACAGTTCGGGTTGTTCCAGTTCTCCATGTTTTGTCAACTGTCTAAGAACACATCATTCAGATCGGGTTGTTCCAGTTATCCATGTTTTGTCCACTGTCTAAGAACACATCATTCAGACCGGGTTGTTCCAGTTCTCCATGTTTTGTACACATCATACATATCGGGTTGTTCCAGTTCTCCATGTTTTGTACACTTCATACAGATCGGGTTGTTCCAGTTCTCCATGTTTTGTACACTTCATACAGATCGGGTTGTTCCAGTTCTCCATGTTTTGTACACATCATACAGATCGGGTTGTTCCAGTTCTCCATGTTTTGTACACATCATACAGATCGAGTTGTTCCAGTTCTTCATGTTTTGTACACATCATACAGATCGGGTTGTTCCAGTTCTCCATGTTTTGTACACATCATACAGATCGAGTTGTTCCAGTTCTTCATGTTTTGTACACATCATACAGATCGAGTTGTTCCAGTTCTCCATGTTTTGTCAACTGTCTAAGAACACATCATACAGATCGGGTTGTTCCAGTTCTCCATGTTTTGTCCTCTGTCTAAGATCACACCATTCAGATCGGGTTGTTCCAGTTCTCCATGTTTAGTCCACTGTCTAAGAACACATACAAATTAGGTTGTGTATTCCAGGGATCCATGTTTTGACCACTGAGGACACCGCATTCAAGTCTGACTGTGTGCTCTAGTGTTCTACATGTTTTGACCATTATCTGTTTCTTTAAATTGAATTGCGAGTTTTAAGCTGGTATGTGTATTTTAAAATGTTAAGTCATACTCGGTATTATATATATAATAAATAATAATAATAAAGACTTCATAGAGGCAACACAGTTAGGAAATTGTTCAATCGTCCCTGTGAGCCTCTTGTGAATAATATGAAGAAACAAAACCACATGGTAGAACATCTATTTTGTATTTGCATCAACGATAATACAGGCATGGACATGTTTTAAAATCATTTCTTAAAGTAAGAAAACGTCTGTTTTTAACGAAACACCTTTAGCACGTGCAACCACTGCCTTGTTGGCCATTGATTTATGCCACCAGTTACAATGTAACGTGTTTAATGGGTCTCCGAGACTTTTAGATTCCACAGCCTTACATGCTGAAACAAGTTCTTCAAATATAACAATACAACTGTTTGGCGTTAACATTCGAATGTCTGTCATTGCTCCAAAATGTTTGAATATATATCTAAGCGTTGGCAAGTCGTAATTTTGCAAACATCGTTTTTGTTGCCATCTAACCGTTATGGTTGCTAATGGGAACTGCAATTGTTCATTTCCTCTATATGCTTTCATTGCCTTTTTCATCCAGGAAGGTCGGATACTGAAAAGACATCAATATACTACATGTACATTTTCAAGTACATTTATTAGGTAATTGATTCAGTATTGTACAATAGACTACGCTCAATCAGCAGTTAATATGGATGGACGGTACCACAAGTAACAAACATCACATGCTTAGTATTACAACCAACATGACAAACTCGGCATCACATCCACTCTTCAGACGTATTACAACCAACATGACAAACTCGGCTTCACATCCACTCTTCAGACGTATTACAACCAACATGACAAACTCGGCTTCACATCCACTCTTCAGACGTATTACAACCAACATGACAAACTCGGCTTCACATCCACTCTTCAGACGTATTACAACCAACATGACAAACTCGGCTTCACATACACTCTTCAGACGTATTACAACCAACATGACAAACTCGGCATCACATCCACTCTTCAGACGTATTTAACCAGTTTGTATGTTGCTTATTGAATTGGTGAATGAAAATGGCATGCGTTTGTGTGTGTACTTTGTTTATCAACGTCTAGATAAGTACACTGGGCATTACGTGTCTGTCCTTATAAATCTGATGTTTCTTGGATTCCTATGTTTCCTAGATAAACGCTTCAGTGATTATTATCTCCGGCTATGATGGTACTCAAGCTATCAAAATAAATACTAGCACACAATTCCACTATAACTTGAATAGGATATATGTTCTACTTGTTAGTTTTGCTATTAAACGAACTGGTTAAAATGTTAATTCTCAAGGGCACCCAAAATGTACACATCAGTGCAGCATATAGGGATAATAGCTGAAGCTAACTTCGAGCTTACAACAGAGTATGTTCGTGCAGTACTTTAAAAAGCTGGAATAGTATCTGTTAATAATTTACGCTACAAACCTGTCAAGTGTTACTTTAGGAGGGTTTCTAGAGGGCATTCTGTATATGACTGGCGGTGGTATAAATGTACTATCTTTGATGATTCGCATCAAGTTCTCATAACACATACACTTCATACCATCACGTTCTGGATAATCTAATGTCGCTGGAACTACAATGTATCATAATAAAATTTTGTTCACAAATATTTCACAATGGATTATCATACTATTATACGTGCATAAAATGAACATACAATACTACAGATAGTATGTCCTTTCTAAATTGATTTGAAGTCATAGAAACACTACTCGAAAGCTTTTTCGGGAGGTTAACAAAACACGGAAATCTCGGAACTCACGGATTACGAGAATCTATTAAAATTAATAACAAACCACGGAACTTCCACGGAAATTTAATTAAAATCACGGATATCCGTATTAAATATCTAACAAACCACGGAACTTTTACGGAAATTAATATCAAAACACGGAACTTTCTCGGAGAATCATGCTAAATCACGGAACTTTCACGGATTTATTCACGGAATATCATCGAAATCACGGATCATTCACGGAATATCCTCGAAATCACGGAACATTCACGGAAATGTTCAATAAATTACGAAGTTGTCCGTTATTATCACGGCAGTATCTTAACGTCATTCTATATACGTCGAGTGTGTATGTTTGCATGTAGCCGGAATTTCTGCGTTATCTTCAAACTTTGTATTACATTCACAACTATGGCAACTTTACAAGTTAAACGATACCATACGAAGTGTTACAACGCGTTTCAATGATGTGAAATCGTTTCCAATTTAGTGGGTATATTATGCATCGGAATGCTGATCAGTTGGTTGTGAACGTCAGTTATAGTAAGCCCAGGACAGAGTTATCGTCATTCAATTCCCATTGGCGTGAAAACTGCGTTTTCAATATACATTTAAGCCAGCGTCGGCCATGGTCAAATGCCTGACTGTAACCTACAGTTCTCTATAAAGATGAGTCCGGAGTATGTGTGGATTTCAAAGACAGACATGCTTGCCAAAATAAGCAATATGCGCCGGTATACATTGACGAACATAACCGTTATGGTGGGGTTCAGTCATGGCGTCTGTAGGAATACACTCTCATGGAAATATTGACCAGCAGTCCTGCTCAGATTGCACACCTATATGAAACTTTATATGTGTGCATGTTCCATTTGTCCGCATGCGTGCAGTGCTGTAGATCAATTTATTTTGTTCTCTAACCAGTGATTGTGTTTGCATGGCAACGGTGGCTATGTTGTACATCACAAGTTACATCTACTAATAGTTTACCTATTTTACAGTTGAATTGTTTGCTCCTGATATTCTCTACTTGTGGAGATTGTAATCTTCGATATGTCTTCCAGAGATCGGAATTCTAAAATTGAGATAAGTTAAATGAGATATGAGCCATCCTCCAGGAAAACCTGCTATCGTCAATTTTGACAAAAATATTGATTTTTGAAATTTTCTTTAGTTTTAAAGAAATATGATAATGAAGCAAAGTGTAAAAGAATCTGTGTTTATTTCTTGAGTTACAGCTGTTTTGTTAGAGTCACTATTCGAAGCTTTTTATGTGACGTAGCAACGTCATTCAAACGTTATTGACGTAACTGTAAGAAGTACTTCATAATTACACAATTTAATCAATTCTTGGCATAAATTTTTCAAAATAGTATCACGTTTTAGAGTTATGTTTTTAATTTTTAAAAATATACATCAAATTCGAAATTGTTCACATTTAGAGAAGGAAGTGACTAGAGGTCCGGTTACCGGACCTCTAGCCACTTCCTTTAGAGAAAGGCTCCTGCTGTTTTAAACAACTCCTTGCTTTTTCTTAGTCAAAGTATGTTTTCCAAATTTGGTACCCATGGCAACGAACTATGTGATTGCGACATAATTCATACGAAAATTGAAAGCTAAGATATATTATCATATGGGTAAATTACTTGAAATAGAATATCAATTAATATATTTTTTTCTTCTTTTTTTAGAGCTTTTTCAAAACTGTTTTGTTACGTACATATGATGGTAATACATATGTAGTAATTACATAATGTCAAAATAGCAGATTTTTCTGGAGACTGACTCAAATGTATACGGTATATGCATTTGTCATCCTTCCGCTTGGCGTTCATGTCATAAAACTAAAACATAGTTACATTTCCTCAATAACTTCTCGGGCAATATTTGGGATATATTGGATATTATCATCAAATCTTACAGAACTCTACATGAAACATCCGTGAAACTGAAAGTCACGGAAAACTACTAGAAAATCAAGTTCCGTGAGTTCCGCCAAAATCCGTCTTTTGTCAAGGGCGGTCCGGACAAGTTGTGTTCCACCATAGCATAGGTTAATGTAAAGGCCGTCCTCAACATTAGGAGAAGTTGCCAGTTGCTCGCAGTTCTAAGAGCAAGTCACTGGTTGATAATTATCCTCCGAAATTACTGAAATGTTAAACAAACGGCGTTCTACATCAACCACATACGCGTCTTCAATGATCTGAAACGATTGATTTCATTCTGCTTTCTGGCAGGTTCTTCTAATTTTTATTGTTAAACTTTGTAATCTGGATCATGTAGCATTTAAAAAGGGAAGTAAAAAAGCTGAATGTCCGCGGGTTGCACTGATATACGGATTTGCGAGATCTTCTTCTTCTTCAAATTACTGTGCATCGCTCCTCTGGAGCATTGTCGCACATGGTGAGTATATACAAATACGCAAGGGAAAAAACGCAATGAAAGCTGGCTAAAAACAGGGTTAAAAATATGCTGCTCCAGAGTTACGGCATTGGCACGCCCATCCTAGCCTTGAATACTTCTAGTGATGGGGCGGTGATGATCATGTCTGGTAGGTTGTTCCAGATGCGGATGCCAGAAGGGAAGAACGAGTATCTGTAGGCGTTGTCGTTGGCAAATGGTACCAAGAATCGGCTGGCGTAGCCTCTTGTATGTACTCCTATTGGAATGAGTAACTGTTGAGCATAGACATCCACTAGGTAACCGTTGTTGATGATTCTATACATCAATGCAGCCTTGGTGTGTTGGCGACGAGCCTCTAGTGGTACCCAGTCAAGGTCCTTCATCATGGATGTAACGCTGCTGGTCTGTCTGTAGTCTCCTGTGCAGAATCGAGCAGCTCTTCTTTGTACACCCTCGATTTTGTTGATGTTGGCCCTAGTATGTGGATCCCATACTGAGGATGCGTAATCCAGTTGCGGTTTAACTAGGGACTTGTAGCTCAAGTTTCTGCGAAAGAAGTCAGTGGTGTTATTAGCCTTCTTGGCTGTCACATCAATGTGGCTGTTCCATGTTTTATCTGCCTCTCGGTTTTTTTATCTATCTTTCTGTACTGCCTAACGCCTCTTCCGAGTATTATTGGCAGGGTGCACGTCGGATAGTTAAAAGTAAAAAGAGTGAAGATAAAAACTGGAAGCGAAAGCTTCCAGCTAGACATGGTTAAAATGTTAAAAATAGTAAAAGGTAAAAGATAAGATAAAAACAACTGCCAGGTATCACTGATAAATCCTGGCCACTGACTGCTTAAATAATTCAAGATCAGTCAGGGTCGCGATGTGGCAAGGTAACCTATTCCACAGGATTGTGGTATGGGGGAAGAAGGAAAACTTGAAAAAGTCCGAGTTGGCTTGAATGGGGCGGAGACTATTGGAGTGCATGTGCCTTGTTGACCTGGTGGGGACTTCTTAATAGGCCGGGAGAGATGTACATACAAGATTATTATAAATCTTGTAGAATGAGACTAGCTTGGAGGCAAGGCGTCTGTTCTCAAGGGAGCTCCATCCTAGTGTATTCTGTAAGTCCGATACGCTGGTATATCGGGAGTAGTCATTTTTACCCATCTAATAGCACGTCTTTGTATCATTTCCAGCTTGTTAATGTTGACCTGTGTATGCGGTGACCAAACGGGTGATGCATATTCTAGTTGTGGTCTAACTAGTGTTTTGTATGCTAGAGATTTTATGTTTTCATGTTTTGTTTTGATGTTACGTTTGAGGAAGCCAAGTGTTTTGTTTGCTTGTGTTGTTATTCTGTTTATGTGGGTGTTCCATCTGAGGTCATCACTGATGTCGACGCCAAAGTATTTTGCATCTGTGACTGAGGAAAGAGTTTGACCATGGAGCATGTACGGAAATTTGATTGGGTTTCTGCTCCTTGCGATATGGAGAACCTGACACTTACTGGGGTTAAATTCCATATCCCATTGACTTTCCCAGTTTTCAAGTTTTAGCAAGTCATTTTGTAACGCATGGCAATCTGAGAGGGAGGTGACTACAAGGTAAGCAGCTGTGTCATCAGCAAACAGCCGTACCTGGGAAGTGAGTTTGTCAGGAAGGTCATTTATATAAAGCAGGAAGCGCAATGGTCCCAGTACGGACACCTGAAGTTACAGGAACCTGATCAGAAGTGTGACCATTTACCACTACTGAAATGTGATCGGCCTACTAAGAATGACTCGATCCAGGATAGAATTTGACTGGGGACACCGTGTTCTCGGAGTTTGTATAGTAGTTTCTGGTGGTTGACCTTATCAAATGCTTTGCTAAAGTCTAATAAGATAAAGTAAGATTGTTTACCTGAGGAGAGATCCTTAGCTAGATCATCAACTAACTCTATGAGCTGGGTCTCACAGGACCGTTTTTCACGGAACCCGTGTTGAAGCTCATAGAGAATGTTGTGTTTGGTGAAGTGAGTGGATAGGCTGGATGCGATTATGTGTTCAAGGAGTTTACACAGAATGCAAGTGAGTGATATAGGTCGATAATTAGCAGGGTCACTATTAGCACCTTTCTTGAATAGAGGGGCTACGTTTGCTTTCTTCCAGTCGGACGGTAGTTGACCAGTATTCAGGGATCTTTGGAAGATAAGCGATATGCTATCAAGGATCTCATGGCTTGATCAAGTCTGGGCCAGCAGCCTTATCCACTTTTAGGTTTTGGAGTAACTTAAGGACACCATTTGGGTATATTTCTATCTCGGGCATGGTCGGGTATTTGGAGTTCCCAAGGACATTCCTACAAAGCTGGGGCAGAGATAGAGGTGAGACATCTGAAAAGACTGATTGGAATTGCTTGTTCACGATGTTGGCCTTGGCTGTGTTATCAGACTCTATTTTACCACTGGTCTGATCTCTTAAGGGAGCAATACATTGGCTGTCTTGTTTGGCATTCTTTATGAGTGAATATAAGCGTTTAGTGTTGAATTTGGTGTTGTTTTCATTTTCTGTGTGTTGGATGTCAAGTATGTTTTTAATGTATGCTTCATAGGACTTTTTGATTTTTTTCTGGATGAGGTGTTTGATGGTCTTGAATTTTTATAACATATCTGTGTGTTTAGTTTGACCTTTCTGCCTTTCTGATGCTTCATTTTCTGATAGAGTTTTAGCTAATTGTCAGTAGGCTAGATCTATTAAATTATTATTAATCCATTCTCTTATTTTTCTTTGGGTTTATGCCGTTCAACCAATTCCAGTCATTCTATGCCAGCCATTTTAGTGATTCTAGGCAAAGTATGTGCAGCCATGCTAGGTGAATCGTTTCCAGCTACAGTGATTTTTTGGCTTTTTTAGGGCCGAATACAGGCATCTTCCCCTTGCAAAATAACCTCCATTTTCCCCAAAAAATCTTAATTTTTCCCAAAAAGTATGCATATTTGTAGTGGTCAGTGAATAGGTAGCCCCGCCTTCCGTGCTTATCAGCGAATAGCGTTTGGCTATGAGCATCTGTATAGAATGTATGCATGTATTATTATGAGTTGAGTTACTGTGTCTGTATGAGTCTGTATGAATAAAGTATAATAACTAACACACCGTCTTCGGTCTTGAACAATCCCTTTACGGGTCCGAGTGTTACAAATACAAATAGCTATATGCTATCAGGAACATTACATTGGCGACGAGGATTAAATTGGATTAAATTGGATTAACATTCTAAGCATACACCATGACTGGATT
Organism: Spisula solida; assembly: GCA_947247005.1. Classification (NCBI taxonomy): domain Eukaryota; kingdom Metazoa; phylum Mollusca; class Bivalvia; order Venerida; family Mactridae; genus Spisula; species Spisula solida. The sequence goes on from OX365948.1 coordinate 24,094,780, forward strand.
AACTCCGTTTCCTAAATTTGATATTTATGGTGCAGAAAACTCACAGGGAGTGAGGTGGAATAAATATGTTGCTAAATTGGAAAATCTATTTGTTGGATTAAGCATTGATTCTAAGAAAAGGAGGAAGGCTTTACTTCTACATTATGCGGGAGACGAAGTATTTGAGATATACGAAACACTTAATCTTGGTGGAGATGAATCAAATTACGATGCCATGAAAGAGAGTTTAGCTAAATATTTCAATCCGAAGAAAAACAAAGAATTTGAGAGGTACGAATTTAGGAATATTCATCAACAATCAAACGAAACAACTGACCAGTATGTTACGAAATTAAGGAGAAAGGCAGAAAATTGTGAATTCGTGGACAAAAAATGAAGAGATCAAAAGCCAGTTAATTCAAGGTTGTAGTTCGAAAAAGCTCCGCATCAAATATCTAGAATCAGAAAAATCATTAGAAGACATGTTAACTATGGCAAGAACAATTGAAATAGCAGAAAAGCAAGCGTCATCGATGGAAAAAGGGAATGACTATGACATTCCAGTGAATAAGATAAAACATAGTTCACAAACACGCTCAAAACCAGGATATAAGCCCCACGTGTCCAAACCTAAACGGACTTGTAGAAACTGCGGGGGTGATTATCCTCACGACAAGAAATGTCCAGCTATTGGTGCTCGGTGCAACTACTGTCATAAAATGAATCATTTCATTGCAGTATGTCGCAAAAGAACAAATACAAAGCCAAATAAACATTTGCGAGAAATAGCGGAAGACCATACCGGAAGTGACAATGAATTCAATTCGGAGTCGGGTGAAGTCGCATTTGGGATTTCACATGTACATAAGATATCGAACAATAAAGTGCCAAAAGTGAGCTTGAAAGTGAATGGCGTCAGCAATAGTTTTCTTGTGGACACTGGTAGTAGCTTGAATATATTAGACGAGTCACTGGTACGAAAAATGAAACCAAAACCCAAGCTTCAGAAAACAAATACAAAAGCTTATGCTTTCGGTCAGAATAAACCATTGGCTATCAAAGGCATGTACGTGTGTGAAGTTGAGTCAAACTCCAAAATCATTGCAGCGAATTTCCATGTCATTCACGGGTCATCAGAAAACCTGATCAGCTATGAGACCGCCGTAGATTTGGGGATCGTGCCTGTCATCAAATCCGTATCAAGTGACAACGATAAATACGCGGCGTTATGTGAAAAGTACAAACCAGTTTTCACTGGTCTTGGGAAACTAAAGGACAGACAGATCAAGTTTCACATCGATGAAAGCGCAGTGCCTGTAGCACAACAACCGCGCAGAATCCCGTTTCACATCCGTGACCAGGTTGAAAGGGAACTCGGTAAGCTGGAAGAAATGGAGGTTATTGAAAAGTTGAACGGTCCTACGCCTTGGGTTTCGAACCTAGTAATCGCGCCGAAACCGAAATCTCCAAATGAAATCAGGCTCTGTGTGGATATGAGAAAGGCGAACTTAGCATTGAAGAGAGAACGATATGTCACGCCCACAATTGATGACATAATCATGGAACTAAATGGGTCTACTATATTTTCTAAAGTTGATCTCAATAAAGGGTTCCATCAGTTAGAATTATCCGAGGAATCACGGAATATTACTGCGTTTAACGGACTTGACTCCCTATGGAGATACAAACGACTGAATATGGGTGTTGCTGTGGCCCCAGAGATATTCCAGCGTGAAATCAAGCAAGTGCTGAATGGTCTGAATGGAGTACTTAACGTATCCGATGACATAATAATTCATGGAGTTACGCAGGCAAAGCACGATGCTAATCTAGATGCAGTGTTACAGCGTCTACAGGACAGAAATCTGACTTTAAACAAACGCAAATGTGAGTTCGGTAAAAGCAAAATAACATTCTATGGCTATGTGTTCTCCAGCAGCGGAATTTCCCCTGATCCAGAAAAAATCAAAGCAATTAAGAATGTTGAAAGGCCAAAGAATCAAGGTGAAGTTCGCTCATTTCTAGGAATGACAAACTACGTTTCGAGATTCATCAACAACTATTCAACAATATCTGAACCTCTCAGACGGCTAACACAACAAAAACAGCCATTCGTGTGGGAATCACAGCAGGAATCGGCATTCAATAAACTGAAAAGTGCCCTAATCAGCGATCAAGTTATGACATATTTCGACCCAGCAAAGGATACTGAATTATGGGTCGACGCCAGTCCCGTGGGAGTTTCAGGAATATTAATCCAAGACAATAAGATTGTATCATACGGGAGCAGATCACTGACTCCTGTCGAGCAGCGCTATAGCCAGACAGAACGCGAAGCCTTAGCTTGTGTTTGGGGTTGTCAGCATTTCCATCTGTATTTGTTTGGAAAGAAATTCATGTTAATCAGCGATCATCGAAGTTTGGAATCAATATTCAATAACACAAAGCAGATTCAATCTGCTCGTCTTGAAAGATGGCGTTTAAGACTGACAACTTACAACTTCAAGGTCAAATACCGCGCCGGTAGCCAAATGATCTCGGATTATTGCTCAAGGCATCCTGTTAATGTGACATTATCAAATAATGTAGCCGAGGATTATGTTAGATTTATTGCTAACACGTCAGTGCCAAACTCGTTAACGCTAGCTGACATAACGCGTGCCACGCAGAAGGACTGTGTAATAACTTGTGTCATGGCTGCATTACAAACAAACATGTGGTCAAAACAGACATGTTCTCAAGATGACAGCTACAGATGTTATCAGAATGTCAGTGGTGAATTAACGGTTGTGTCTCTAGAAGAGGGAGATATTTTATTGCGCGGTACAAGATTGTGTATCCCAGATTCGTTTCAGCAACAAGTTGTAAATCTGGCACATCAAGGTCATCAAGGTAGAGTGCGATGCAAATCATTGTTGAGAGAGACATGTTGGTTTCCATACATGGATAAACGTGTAGATGAAAAATGCAAATCCTGCATTCCGTGCATGTCCGCATCACCTGTATCAACACCAGAACCGATCAAGCCCAGTCCGTTACCTAAACAACCATGGGATGAAGTTTCTATAGATTTCTGCGGTCCATTCCCGACCGGAGAACATTTCATGGTAGTCATTTGTGATTACAGCAGATATCCTGTAGTTGAAAAATTAAACAGTTTGTCAGCCAAAACTGTTATACCACGTCTCGAGAAACTGTTTGGACTTTTCTCGATTCCAAGTTTTGTCAAGACGGACAACGGGTCACCCTTTAATAGTCATGATTTCACAGAATTTGCCAATCGTTTTGGATTTAAACACAGGAAGATTACGCCTCTTCATCCAATGGCAAATGGAACCGTCGAAGCATTTATGAAACCTTTAGTTAAGGCAATGAAAACTGCATCAGCATCAGGACAAAACTATAAATCTGAACTTACTAGTTTCCTGATGAGTTACAGAAGTACTCCTCATCCGAGTACAGGGTTATCACCTTTTGAAGTCATGTTTAGTAGAAAAATGAAAACAAGGTTGCCCCAATTTTCCGTTCCACGTAATGACCGTTACATTAGAGAAAGAGACAATAATGCGAAAAATAAAAACAAACGTTACGCGGATAATCGTAGGAAATCAAAACCAAGTACATTAAAACCAGGAGACAGTGTGCTTGTCAAACAAAAAGTGAACAACAAACTTTGTACACCATTTAGTCATGTTCCAGGCAAGGTCTTACGACGCAATGGATCAATGATTACAGTACGCTATCAGGATCGTGACATAACACGGGATGCATCTCACTTCAAGATGATACCTTCACAAACGTCCGATCAACGAGATACTCATCATCAACGTACACATACAGGGGACACCAAGAAACCATCAACGTTACGTCGGTCAGAACGTAACCACCGCAAACCAACGCGATACATGGATTAATACTTCTGTGTGTGTGAAAATCTGGAATTATACATTTGCGTGTGTGTGTGATTTTTATACGGATTAATAACGATATTCTCCCAGCTCACAATTCAAATGGATATATTAAACGTGAATAGCAGGTCATAATAACACCTGTATATTTTTAGAGAAAGTTTTGCTGTGAAGCAAATGTGTTTTATTTGCATTAAATTCAAGTTTTATCAATGTATATTCATGTTCACGAAATAATTTTGTTTGAACTCTTGACATTACCACGATCCATGATTAATGTTGTCTGCAAGAGACTTCGGACAAACTGACACTGTTAAATCAACATTTCACGGTGATGTTCACGGTGATGTTCACGGACAATTTTCGGAGAAATGTTTCAATTAGATTGCTATCAAACATTTACAGACATTAATCGCTGGATTTTATCAATTGTACTAATTTATTATTTTGGTGAATGGATTGTAATGCGTATCTGAGACTCTTAATGTGTGAAGTTTATATTGACACTGACATTATTTACGGCCAGGTTGAAAGTTGAGCTCTAAATTTTGTGAGAAGGAAGGACTTGTTAAACCAATAAATATCTTGGAAGTATGAAATAATACTGGACACATTATTTATTTTAAGATTCATGTAAACATGTTTATAATTTGCTCTTAACTCATGTGTAGTAAATCAATGATGTTTAAATGCACATGTTTTCAATTGTAGAATGAGTAAAGTTTATATCTGAACATTGGAGGGATGTAGTGGTCAGTGAATAGGTAGCCCCGCCTTCCGTGCTTATCAGCGAATAGCGTTTGGCTATGAGCATCTGTATAGAATGTATGCATGTATTATTATGAGTTGAGTTACTGTGTCTGTATGAGTCTGTATGAATAAAGTATAATAACTAACACACCGTCTTCGGTCTTGAACAATCCCTTTACGGGTCCGAGTGTTACAAATACAAATAGCTATATGCTATCAGGAACATTACAATATTTTTCCCCTTTTATGCTCACTGGTTTCGAAGCAACTACAGTATAACTATAGCTGTTTTATAGTCAAAACAACAGATTTTAAAACTTGCAAAAGTCGTTGCCACATGTGACTAGAGTATTATCAGTAGAAAATAGCAAAATATGAACAATTTAAACCAAAACAATCTTTTTAAAGTTTTTTAATAATTCCCAATTTTGCGAATTGGCGCGCTAAAATTTCCCAATTTAAAAGGCACAGGCTGTTTAATTTTGTTAAAGAAAAATCACTGCTGAGTGAGCTACATATTGTTCATTAAAGTAGCCCATATATCATATACGGTCTGTATTACCTGTTTATACAACGGTTTTCTCTGCATGTCTGTCCATTTCTCTGATGACGTATGTTCTGGAGCCCGACCAGCAACAGTCACCGAAAATTGGTGTTGTTTTACGGTCGACACCTCCATTGCCTGCAAGAGGACGTTATAGTCCCCCTGTGATTGGGTTTCTACTCTCCGCGTAATTCAATTCAAATAACAATAGTATTCGGTTCCTTAAATGTAGTACATGTATAAGTATAATTGTCGAGTGCGGTCATGTCGACGACGTGCGTAACTATGGCGCGTCTCGACGTGACGTTAGTTACGTAAATTACGTCATTTATAATTTGGATCCCCTTGGATAACATCCCGGCTTTGTACTGAATGTCTATTTTGGTGTGTATCTTTGTTGTACTTCGATCAATTTTTCTGAAATTCGGACTTAAGACATTTAGGTTCAATATAAACAGAATGCTCAGTTCAAAAACAATATCTCGATAATACACACATTCCAAACGTATGTAAAGTGTTGTGGTCAATATGTGCGTGTGAGCAGCACCTCAATACTGATTCATTTGAACACTTATAGGAGTCCCTGCTATAATATGGCGTACTATAACGTTATAAAAATATCCGAAAACGTTGAAACCTAGTTGGGATTATACCATAGTAGTCAGTAGTTTGGCAAATATCGTCTCTGAACTTACCCTAGTGAACACGAGAATGTCGCGAAAATTGATGACATTACTCACCTTTACTAGCAATATCCGGTGTACGGTATACCGCAGTTAGTATACTGTCCTATTTTAAAAAAGATTATATTTGCATGACGCCGTATAGTAGGAATAAACGAGAACGGGTGGAGGGACTCATCAATGTAACGTCGGGTCATCTAATTTCCATCTACGACATTTAAAGAGGTTTCACTGTTCTAGTCATGGACGTAGGAGCCGACTGTGTTATGGGGCAGGTTCCCCCAATGTCAGGACTGGGGCAACATAAAGTTTAGCCCCACCAATAATTCTGATCACATTCATATGTTTCGACCTAAAATAGTCTCGTTATATAAAGTATAAAATGTGCATTTTAGTGTTTGCTTCGATAGCAAAATTACTTAGTAGCCGTGAAAAGTGCTATGCAATAGAGAAAGAACTTGTAAGATACTTGTATGAACTCCTACATTCTCTAAGACATCGCCATTTCTATGTTAACATAGCCCTTACTTAACCCCTTCCCATAAAGGTTCTCAGAAATCGAGAACTTTTACACCAATTAGTGTGGCGATTCACAAAATAATGACTTAAATTTGCTGGATTTTTTTAAGATAACTAAGAAGATAAACCTACCTCAGTTATTAAATATAGATGTTGTTCCACATCTCCAAAAACAAAACACTCAACCCTCCCTGTTTGCACCCGCCATGTCCAAGACCTTCCTACGTCAATGCCAGTGAATGCCTTCACATATGAACATCAATCACGAGTGGTTTTTCTCGTCAATGCCCTTTCTAATGGTTGACAATCACTTGCAGTCGTTTCTCTGGGCTTGTTCCCATAGAACACATAACGAACAGCTAAGTACGACATTACGGCTTTTCGACACGTTTCTTCGCAATTTCGCCCCTTTACTCTTGTCCTGGCTTGTGAATCGAAAGAAAGGTTCCTGAAAATAAAGCAAAAATAGTATAAATCAACAGGTCGTATGAAAACTATGCTGTAATAGAGCTAAATGACAAAGCTGCTGTCCGTCAGAAAAAAGTGTTTACAAGAGCGTTGGTTTATAAGTTTTGTTGTATATATAGGAAACCGATTTGGAGAAAATATGACTTGGCGAGGGAAATATATGCAATAAGTAGCGATGTATTAAAGTATTTAGCGTATGTTACCAATTAATACCGAGTGGTATAGAAGAGAAATATGTTCCTCTACGTATTATTTCTAAAACTACTCCCCTACAAAGCATTTCTGAAATAGCTCCCCTAAATAGCAGTTTTAAAAAAATGTCGCGAATACATGCATATATTAACAAAACATGTGTCTCTCCAGTCATATACGAGATATGAAATATAATGCATCGCAAGAACGTTTGTCCACAGAATCATTAGAAACGACAAATAACTACATAATTATGTTGACATGTTTTTGTGTTTGGCTCCCCAACAAAGCATTGCGTTTTCAATTTTCGAAATGCGCGGTTGCACTTTCTGACAAAATGAATGGTTTTTTTGTATAATATTTGATACTGCACGACGTGTTTCCCTTAATGGAGACGAATCTCGTCTTTGTTTCATGAAAAATTCATCCAGTAATAAGAAAATAAACAGGAAAAATGTTACCTTGGTCGAGGGATTTTCTGCCGTTTTTGGCTCACCAACTTAGCATTTGGTCACGTGGTATGACTGATATAGGTTTTATTTCACTGGAAGAACACCATATCTCATCAGTTAGCATTAAATAAACCGTGACAGAACATAATTATAGCCAAACAAGCAAAATAAACATTTGTTTAGAACAGGATTACACAATATACATGTAGAAGATGTAGAAGTAAATGAATATTGGGATTGTTCTTTCTAATTTCTTTCTTTGAAAGCAAAAAAGCGACGTTGTTTAACACTTTTTGAGAGTTTGAGGACAGAAGAATTCCAAATTTTGTAATAGTGGGTCACTTGCAAAACATGGTTTTAAATCTCAAATGGAGTGAAGAACAGTGGATTTTGCCAGATCATGCGGTACCCATTTGGAGTTAGAATGTATGACCTTGTATCATTGAACTTTTTTAATATATTGTGAACTTTTAAATGCTGCCTACATGTCAGAAGGCATAATGGGCAGTAAATTAGTAAGTACGTTTAATCTGGTATCATATTACCGTGACAATACACCCAGGGCTGTAAGTCGGTCCGGTAGGTATTATGTTATGTTGGTATCTGTAAAGAACAATGTCTTTTTCACAATTGCCAGGTCATGCGATATAGAGAAACTCTGGTCACTGTCCGGTTAGAACGATGTTATCAGGTGAGGTGATATCGGACGATATAGCCGAGTCTGATAACATTGTTCGATCCGGACAGTGACCCGAGTTTCTATTTATCATGCAACAAGCATCACGGAACAATTAAGGGACATACGTTGGCATTGATACAGTTCAATTGTGTGACCATTAGGTCGGGCGCCATTGTTATATTGTGCACTTTATCCACTCAACACATTTGTATTCTATAAAATGTGATAAAATCACAAAAGTACAGGGTGATCCAAAACAAATGTTCCAGTAACAAACCAGTGTAACATTTTAAGGCACAGTACTATATATATTTATTTTTTGTACTAACGCAAAGCTTAAAATAAAGATTCCATGCTGTATGTATACATTGTAATAGGTTACTAGTATATTATACAACATATTGAGAACAGAACTAACGTCACAATGATGACGTCATAAATTCTATTCAGCCCTTTTACCCTAAATTTGACGTTTGAAATTATGCCCCTTCGTTATCATTTTCGTTAAATATCATAGTGGAAAAGTATAAATTATATGACATGCATCAAGATATTGCAGTATCTACCATTTGCAAATGTTTAAGGAAAAATGGCAGTTAATACACGAAAAACGCGTATCCACTATCATATTAGATAGGACTGTGAATGAGATACGTTTGTGCTCTTTATGAAAATAACAAATCCGTGTTTATTTTGAACAACCCACTTATTTCTGTAGAAGTGTGAGGTCACAGAAATGTACACATGAACTAAAATTTAGTGTTTAAATAATACCCGGTGTCAAAATGAATAGCTCCATAATATTACAAAATACATGTATATCTTTATAGCTGGGACATGTTTTTGGACCGTCCTGTACTTTTATGGTAATTTCTCGTTAAAATGTAAATACTACCCGTACGTCGATTATTGAAGTGTCATACATCGTCCTTTAAGGTGTCTTATTTATCTGATATTGAGAGAGCAGTAAACATGAAACTTGTTCTGGTGGGAATTTGTCTTCTCGGTGTAGTTCTAGGTAAGTTATAAGACCGTATTCATAAAATAATAAAAAGAATCATTACAAACAATTAAACAAGCATGTAATTGAATTTTTCATTTTTAACAAGGGAAATTGAACATCTGTTTAACCAGGCACCACATCCACGCAGCTATGTACGTAATAATGGCAGCTATCACTTCAGGATAGGTGATTTTATTTTGAGGCGGCCAAACATTTATTGTCTTGAACCTAAACATTTAAGGGTTTTAACCTTTAGTGATTTTCACATTGTGTAAGTTGCATGCGCACCGCTTTCCTTTCTTAAAATAAAAATGAGAGACTGGTCTTTCATTTCTTTAATATGATCTGAATCTTGCTTGTTACTGTAAATTGTGGTATTAATTGTGGATGCTGCTAGATGAAGGTTTGGTGACAACTGATGTGTCAGGTTGAGGTCTGGATGGTATTATTTTATATCTGATTTTAGATGATTTCAACATTGAGATGGAACAGACGAATTCGATTGCATCATTCATGGTCAAGGTTTTGTCTGTTTGTTTAGATTATGGTTGACATGTAGTTGTCACAGACACTTGGGGTCTGGACCACGCCCCCTCCCGCTACGCGCCTGGAAATATTTTTTTTTAAATTTCTTATATATCCAGATTCATTCAGTAACCACACAAACATTTGTTGGGGGACGTATTTGATATTAATACAAAAATCTACGTAATTCCTCTACTGCTTAAATAACACAAAGATAAAAATGTTTCGCTGAACTTTCTCGCACACCGACCTAGAAAAATTGATCGTGTAAAACTTGTTTTGCAACTTACCCGTATGTAGTATTTGTACGTCGGAACAGCGGGCCGGCTGTTCCAACCATAACAAGTGGTATCAGCCAATCAGAAGCGTCCTGGTCTGACGTATGCTCTGGGCCAGGCTTGTCAGCCTGTGTTCGCTCTCTGTGCATTTATACCTACTACTGGAAAGACGTACCCGAAGTTTCTACTTCCCACTTAGGTGAGTTAAACTTACATACTGTCTTACTGTAGTCCATGTAGTGACAATTCACTACATTTGGCGCCGCGAGCATTTGTTCCTTCGCGTGAAATAGCTTACGCGTTTGTTGATATCTGTGCGTGTTTGGGGGATTGACTTACGTTTCAATCGTTGGAATATTTGCGTGAAGTGCAGTGCAGGCCGCTCTTGAGCTTGCACCACGTAAACATTGTTTCCAACAATTTCTAAGTGTTGTTGTCCACAAAACAGTGGGACAAGGACGCTATTTTGTGCCTTAAATCGTCGCAGGGATTTTTATTTTTCCCGGGGTGTGAGCGGCCATTGTTTGCATCACGTGATATTTTTTCTTGGCGACGTAAGGCGCTATAGGTTATTAGCTTGCTGTTTTACGTATCGTAGGGTGATATTTTGTCGGGAACACGGATATATTTTGAATAAAAATATTTTTCCGCGCTGTGAATTGCCATTTTCGAGATTCTCATCTGGATTTGCACCGCGACTTCCTGTTTCCGGTTATTCACCTACGAGCCGTGTTGGCAAGTTAATTTCACTAAAACTGAACGTAAACTCCCAATAAGAACAGATATTGAACATCTTATCTTGCACTTTATGTAATTTGAAGGACTGAACCATAGTTTTGTGCCCTTGTAATACTTTTTGGGGTTATTTTGATTTATTTTATGGTTGACTGATTTTCAACACAAAAACAATTTGTTTGGGGTATTTTATAAATTTCTTGTACGTGACTCTGGTTCATTTGTCCTTACCAATTGGCTCATTGTTTATTATTGTTGTTGACCCTAAATTGTATACCCTTGTGTTATTGACCTGGTAATTCATTGTACATCAACTTGATTAGACCTTATTTAAAAATGGCTCAAAAACCAATCCTAGTTCACATTAATTATGATAGTTTCGAAAATTTGCAAAAATTGGAGAACATTGGGCCTGCAAGGGCTAATCAAATTGTGAAACTCCGCAGAAATAGACCATTCACCATTCAAAATATAAATGATATAAGCGGTATAACAATAACGGAGGAGTTCTTGAGTTGCATTAGTTTTAATATGCCCCATTATCCTTACAGTAAGGAGGTGTTGGAGAATCTTGGAATGTGTTCTGGTGGGGAGTCAGATACGGACACGTATGTGGCCGGACCTGTTCTCACTACACAGACTGTTGAACAAGATTCGGAACTAACAATGCTTAATTCAATGCCAGAGAATTCCTCACAGGGATTAATAACTATTCATAGAGCCAATGCACATAAAGGCGACATGCCAGTCAAATCAGAAGGTTTTAATGAACCTGAAGATATTGAGGTATCTGAGGGGACAGGGTTAGATTCCCAGCCCCTTAACCCAAATGTGGCGGATGAGATGAGGGGGTGTATAGATGTTATAACAGAGTTCCAAAAACGTAAATTGGAGCTACCTAAAAATGACATCCGTCAAAATATCCAGAGCACTCGCCCCAAAGAATGGGCTAAGCGTTCAGAATATAAGACTAAGACCCCTGTTTCTCAATCCACTAAGCTTTACACCAACAACAGACAAGATAATTATAGATCTCCCTCTCGCGAAAGAGATACTGATTATTACTATGATCACCATCAAGGTAGTGGTTGGAGGGAGCCTGCAGAAGCCGAACAAAATTTGGTTGGCATTCTAAAAGGCACTCTCCAAACCACTCAGATGTTGGCGGACATGATGAGGGAGGGTGGTCACCGTTCTAGGGACATGGGGAACAGAACGGCTGAAAGAAGGGCTAATACCCAGAAAATGTGCCAAATTCCCAAGCCCTTAATATATAATGGGACCACCGAATGGAAAACATGGCTTAGGAAATTCTTAAGTTTCTGTATAAACAGTGGCTGGGAGGGAGAATCTCGAAAATCTGTTATGTTGTGGTGTCTGGATGGAAAGCCAGCTGATTACTATGCTAATCTGCTGGACAGACATCCAGATATATCATATAACCAATTAGAGGCCAATTTAACTAAGCGCTTTGGAAAGAAAGACATTCCGGAGAATTTAATGGCAGAATTCACTACTGCCTGTCAAAAAGACGACGAAGACTTAGATGATTGGGCAGACAGGATTTCTGACCTGGCATTCAGGGCGTTTCCAGAACTCCCTGATGGCAGGATAGAACAATTGTCTGTCACTAGGTTCTGTCAGGGTTGCAATGACAAGAAAGCGGGGCACATGGTCATAACTGGCCCAAGCCGCCCTTCTTCTGTCGATGCAGCCGTGGAGGCCATAAGGTGGCATAATCTCAATCATCATGTCATTTTTGGTAAGCCTAAATCAGTAAGGGCTGTGACTATGGAGGAGACGGCTGCTAGCTCTAGTGAGCGAGTGGTAGTCTCGCCCTCTGTCATGGCCATTACAAACTCTCCAAGTCGTGGCGCTAGACCCATCAACCCTAGAGAAAGCTCAGGGTCCCCTTCCGCGTCCCTGTCTGACCGGGTTACTAACCTAGAAAGGCAAATGGGCCAGGTTTTGGGGATGTTGAGTGATATCAAGGGGGCAGTGGACAAATTGACCTCTGACCCTAAGAAGGTAAGGTTTGAAAAGTCGCCCTCTCCCATGCGTAGCAGAACATATAACACAAAGATATGTTATGCATGCAAACAAGAGGGCCACTTCGCAGCCGAATGCCCTAATAAACGACCTAACACTTCTAGGTCAGTTTCATATGTGTCCGGCGACCAAAATGAGTTGGACCGTCCCCTAGAGGATTCGGAAAACTACATGGGGTCGGACACGGAGGCCTAAGTTCGACCCAAAATTCTTGGTGTACAGGGCCTCCGCCTTCTGAGTTAGTGGACAGCGCGAGTAGTGATATCATTGACGCTTGGGACGTAGACGCAGCGCCTGAGACAGTAACTGTCTGTCAAATGCGTTCTGGGTCTATGTACCGGGTGCCTGTTGGTGTCAATACCCTGCGTACTCAGGCGGTTGTTGACACAGCAGCCGAAGTGTCCATAATCTCTGACTCACTGTATAGGAGAATGGAACCAAAACCAAGGTTCATTAAAGGGGTGACTTTACATACGGCCGGGAAACAATTAGATATGTATGGGTTTATTGTGGGTCCAATTCGTCTTCAGCTTGGGGGAAAAACTTACAACATGTGTGTGTATGTGGCTCCCATAGAGGATGAAATGTTGCTAGGGTTGGATTTCTTAAAGACCTATGGGGTTCAACTGGATTTACAAAAGTCCAATCTCACAATAGGTCCAGAGATCATTACCATGGCTGTGGGCTCATTCCACAACGCCCCTACTGTTTCCACGGTCAAAGTTACTAAACGAATTGTAATTCCCCCTAATTCCATGGCTCATGTACAATGTGGGTTAGAACAGGATTTATCTCAATTTGTGATAGAACCTGTTGACAACAGTAGGTTTCTTATGCCACGTACAGTACACACGTCGGGTACTAACACCAGACTATGTGTATTGAATGTGGCAGATACCTACGTCACTTTAAGGAAAGGGCAAAAGATTGCTGAGGCTCATATGGCATGCACGGTAGAACCAATACCAGCAGAGCTGGAGTCTGGTTTTTGGGCATGTTCTGTTCAAGCAAACACTTCGGGCAAAACTTCCCTAGTGCCGGAACATTTAGAAAGCATGGTTAAAAATTCTATATCCGAATTGGATAAAAATCAGGCACTTGAGTTTGCACAGTTAATAAATGAGTTTCAGGATGTCTTTGCCAAAACTGATTTCGATCTTGGGGGGTTTAAAGATATCCATCACCATATCGATACCGGGGACGCGAGGCCTATTAAACAAAAAATGCGTCGCACTCCACTTGGCTTTGCTGCTGAGGAGGAGGCGCACCTACATCAAATGCTTAAATCAGGGGTAATTCAACCCTCCATTTCTGAATGGGCCTCACCCCCTGTGTTGGTGCGTAAAAGAAATGGGTCACTAAGATGGTGTTTAGATTATAGGGCCTTAAATAATGTCACAATTAAGGACGTCTATCCATTGCCCATCATAGAGGAGTGTCTAGATGCTTTGTACGGCAACTGTTGGTTCTCTAAATTGGACGCCAATTCTGCATATTGGCAAATACCAATTGCGGAAGAGGATAGACCAAAAACTGCATTTGTCACTAAGTATGGCCTATTTGAATTTGTTAAGTTGGCATTTGGTTTATGCAATGCGCCTGCAACATATTCAAGGGTTATCGGACTGGTTTTAAGGGGTCTCGCATGGAACATAGTTTTAGCCTTTCTTGACGACATCATGGTCCTGGGGAAAACATTCCAGGACCACTTACAAAATCTGAGAAAGGTATTTTTGAGACTAAGGCAATACAAACTTAAATTAAAGCCTAAGAAATGCGAGTTCTTTAAGACCACGATTGACTTTTTAGGCCGCACTGTCTCAGGCGAGGGTCTATGTATGGCAGACGAGTCCATTAAAGTGATAAAAAATTGGCCCGTACTTCAAAATTCAAAAGATGTTGAACGCTTTCTGGGATTAGCTAATTATCATCGGGGTTTCATCAAAAATTTTGCCCAGATTGCTGCGCCCCTCTATAGGTTAACTGGAAAAAATGCATTTTCATGGGGGGCTGAACAAGAACAAGCATTTAACAATTTAATTTTGGCTTTAACATCGGCACCAGTTCTCACTATACCCAATGGGCAAGATGTGTTCATATTGGATACAGATGCTTCAGGGGTTGCAGTGGGAGCTGAGCTTATTCAAATACAAAATGGGGAAGAAAGAGTAATTGCATATGCTAGTTGTGCTTTGTCTCCCGAGCAAAGAAAGTACTGTACTACCAGACTGGAATTGCTGGCGGTAATAAAGTTCACTAGACAGTTTCGTCATTATTTGCTAGGACATAGGTTTAAAGTTCGCACTGACCACAGTAGTCTAACCTGGTTGTTGAATTTCAAGAACCCTCAAGGTCAGATTGCAAGATGGTTGGAAGAACTGAGCCAATATGACATGGAAGTGTGTCATAGACCAGGTTCCAAGCACTCTAATGCCGATGCACTATCTAGATTACCTAATTCTGAGGGGTGTAGACATTACAAATTAGGTTGGGGGGTTGAGAATTTACCTTGCGGTGGGTGTCCATATTGTCAACGAATGCATAAAAATTGGTCTGAGTTTGCTTCCAAAGTAGATGAGGCAGTACCCTTGACCACCAAAAACTTTGTTGACGATTCACCCACAGCTTGTGCAGTTTCTCATGGATCAGCTGGAAAGGGCGACATTGGGGACTCTCCCCACAGCCACTTTCAGATAATATCCAATGAGGGTAAAAGTGAAATTGGGGAAAGCGTTTCTGTCTGGGCTGTTAACGGGGCTACACCTGGTTTGACATATTGGGGTTTTGATAAAAATCTGTTAATTGAGGCCCAAAACAAAGATCCAGAACTAAAACCATTGCTGGACTGGTTGATGGATGGAAAGGAGCCCATTGAGGGTACCTTATTCCGATCAAGTCCAAGTACCAAGTTCTACTGGATCAATAAGGATATGTTCACTCTATCAGGGGGGGTCTTATGGCGCGAGAACCCTGAAGATGAGGATAAGTTACTGGTTATTCCTGAGTCCCTCAAACTTGAGGTTTTGTGTCTAAACCATGACTTACCCTCCGGGGGTCATCAAGGTATGGAACGTACAAAGGCCAAACTCAAACAAAAATACTTTTGGCATGGCCTGGGAGCGGATACCCAAAGGTATATTGCATCGTGCGTTCCTTGCAACCAAGGCAAACGACCTAATCGTAAGTCAAGGAGCCCCCTAAAGAGTTTTCAAGCCGGTTCTCCCATGGAAAGGGTGAACATTGACTTCTTGGGACCTCTAACACGCACTGAGAGGGGAAATGAGCACGTACTCATGATTGTGGACCAGTTCACAAAGTGGGTAGAGTGTATTCCATTGCCTTCTCAGACAGCGGAAGTAACAGCTAGGGCCTTGATCAATGAGTTTTTTAGTAGATTCGGTTTTCCTTTTGAAATATTTAGTGATCAGGGCAGAAATTTCCAAAGTAACTTGTTCTCTAAAATGTGTGAAATTACCAAAATTCATCAAGCCAAAACTACCCCATACAGACCGTCCGGTAACGGCCAAGTGGAACGTTTTAATAGAACTTTAATGGATGCCGTCAGGTGTTTTGTACAAAAATCTCCAGGTACTTGGGATTTATACCTACCTCAAATAAGTGGGGCTTTACGGTCTTGTGTCAACAGAGACACTGGCTACTCGCCCAACAAATTGATGTTAGGAAGGGAGGTCTGTTTACCTGCAGATTTGCTATATCCATTAAATATGGGGGTTCTTGGTGATAACAAAACACAGGACGAGTATCTAGCTGAATTAGAGGGATCCATGATCGAGGCCAACCGAATCGCCAGGGAAAAACTTAAGGGAGCCCATAAACGTATGAGTCGGGACTATGACCTAAAAATCCTACAAAAACAATATGACACTGGGGATTTGGTTTATGTTCTGAACTCACACGTCCCGAAAGGGAAAAGTAGAAAACTTGCACCAGTGTGGAAGGGTCCAGGAATAATAGTTGCAAAAATGTCAGCATCCATTTACAAGATAAAATTCCGTTCTATCATATTTACTGCCCACCATGACAAAATTAAAAAATGTTTGGATCGTGAATTACCCTCTTGGTTGGAAAAATTCAGGGATAACATACAACTATTGAATAAATCAGTACCTAAGGTGGACTCCGGGTCTGATTCAGTTGTGTATTGTCACTGTAGACAGCCATACCAGCAGAGATTCATGATCCAATGTGATGCATGTGCAGAATGGTTTCATGGCGCTTGCGTTAATTTAACACCTGTGGATGCTCTCGATATCGACGAGTACTTTTGCTCGAATTGTAATTAATATTCTTAACATTGTATACTTTCAGGTTAAGAACCATTTCCATTTCGGTAAGTTAGGACATTTAACAATGAATAAGATAATTGAAACCACCACTAAAATAGAGACGGCCTTAACTAATGGGCAGTTAATTCCGCCCAAACAGTTATTGGAAGGTCTCCTGGGCATGACGGTTGGATTCCCTGATGAGGAGTTCAAACGTCTTGTAAAGGAGATGTATCAATTGGCCGTAAGTGGGGGAAATTGGGGTTGGGTTGAACAAGCCCAGCTCTATGCTCCCACATTTTTTAGTAGTCGGTGGATATTAGACAATATCCCTCATAAGAATTCCCGTAGGAATAAGGTCTCCATCCCGAAACAGGTCAAGGTCCAAGAGCTCTCGGGGGTGTGTAAGGATGTAAGGTTATTGGATGATAATAACAATCTCCAAGTCTTGAGGGAGGATGCGGCTGTTGGTCGTGATCTAGGTCTGTCACCTGAAGAGGAGGACAAGCTTTTAGCTAGTCCTACTGCAGGAGACATTATGGCAGAGTCTATGGCAGACTCCGCTATGGACACTAGTGAGCCAATCGTACCTCCTTCTCCTGCTCCGGTGCCTGTTGTCAAAATTACAACTAAGAAAATGGGGAAAAAAGGGGAAAAAGAGGGAGGTAAAAATAAGGAGAACAAGCGTCCTAAAACAAAGGGTCCAGGTTCATGTCCAGTTCAGGGGTGCATGCATAGGTCAAGAGCTTTAAGACCTCATGTGGTCGGAAGGCATCTGCCTAAGTCATTTAAACTTTTTATTACGGATTTTAAGGTGTGCAAGATTGATGTGGGTAAGGTCGCCCAGCAAATTAAGTCTCTAAAGGAGTTGGGTAAGGTCATCAATGGTCAAAAAGATGTTGGGCTGGTCGACCTGGTTGAAATGGTAAATAGTAGGGGTAAAATTCCGGCGGGTGTTGTGGTCACTTCTGAGTTTCAGAAGTATTTAAAGGCCTTATGTGTGTCTCGTGGTTGGGAATTACCTAAGGGAGGGTTTAGTTTCTTTCCTTTAAATTCAGTGGCATGCTTATTTCATTGGAGACCCATTGTGGCGTTAGTCAACATGGTTTCCAAAGAGCAAGCCACAGAGTGGAAAAGGGCTAAGTCTGACCTGGGTAGGGTTAAGTCTGTTGCATCTAAGGCAGTTGCAACCGCTACCCTGTCAACCAAGGTAGCTGAAGTGTTAAAAGACCTAAGTTTACCCTCCACTCAAGTAGTAGTAAGGCCTAAGGTTAAAACCTCTTTTTCATGTAGGACTCTAAGTGCAATAGACAGTCATATGCACGTAGATCGACTGGGGGGAAAATTGCGTGGCAAGTCAGGCATTGACTATATTTTCAATGACTCTTTGGCCTCCCCAGTTCCCGTGAATCTGCTCGGTATTGTGGCTGTGTATTGCGACCCGGAAACTTTTCCAGCAGAGGTCCCTACCGATCCAAGGGTTAGGATGGCAATAGGAGTGCACCCTCGCAAAATTCATGATCTCACTCGAGAGAGGGAGCTAAGGTTTCAAAATATATTGGCACACTCCGCCATTGTGTCCCTAGGGGAAGTAGGCCTGGACCTCACGGAAGACCGGGTTTCTTATGATGAACAGGTCTTTTTTCTGAACCACTTTCTTGGTGCGTACTGCACCACGTCTAGGACACTCGTTCTTCATTTAAGGGGAAATAACACGGTAAAGGGCCTGGCTATCTTTTCCACAGCATTTGAGATAGTTAAAAACCACTGTGGGAAACTCCAACCTATCCATTTACATTGCTTTAGCGGCAACTATTTTGACGTAGAAGGTTGGAGTTCATATTTCACTAACTGTTATTTTGGCTTCACAGCATCGGTTATGTACTTCTCCCCAGACCAGGTGGCGGGTCTCAAACGAGTCCCAGATGACAGACTCTTGGTAGAAACGGATGCTCCATACCTGTCCCCAAGAGGGTCTTCTCATGTAAATCGTCCTTGTTTTATAGGGGAAGTGGCAAAAATGGTTTCGGACTGGAGGGGAGTTTCTCTCCCATCTGTCCTTAAATCCACCGTGGAAAACACCAGGAGATTGTACCGTTTCAGCCAGGAGTTGGTTTCTACCTAACGGGGGAAGTGCTTTATTTTAGTCTATACTGTGGTCAACTTACATTACAGCCCCCGAGAACATTTTCAATTTAAGACAATTTTTACTTAATCAGTTACTGTATTTTAAATTAACTATTTGATAGCAACTATGGTTCTGGGTCTGGAAAACAAGTCTTCTTATACTTGGGTTCCATTTCATTGTCCCTATGATAGGGGGGCGTGGATCATTATCCTATCTTGCGTTCAGGTGCCCATGTGGCTACCTGTTTGGCTGGGATTTTTTATGAAATTATGGTATATATTTATCATGCCCACGTAGGGTGCTTTTTGGATTCTGCAACCTACTTTTTGTAAAAGATGGGGTTTTCTAAATGGGGTCTTTATCCTGGGTGGGGGTTGATTTTATAAAGTTGGGGGGAATGTAGTATTTGTACGTCGGAACAGCGGGCCGGCTGTTCCAACCATAACAAGTGGTATCAGCCAATCAGAAGCGTCCTGGTCTGACGTATGCTCTGGGCCAGGCTTGTCAGCCTGTGTTCGCTCTCTGTGCATTTATACCTACTACTGGAAAGACGTACCCGAAGTTTCTACTTCCCACTTAGGTGAGTTAAACTTACATACTGTCTTACTGTAGTCCATGTAGTGACAATTCACTACACGTATATTTCTGATGTCTTTCGGTCAGTAATAAATTAATCTTTACGATGACTATACTGACAATACTCGGTCAGCGCTCTTGTCGAGAAAATATGCGAGAAAGTTTGCAATTGTCAACTCATTTTCCGCCGCGCACATAATCTTTCGACAATTTGAACTGTGGTTCCCAGCCTGATACATAAGAACTGTGTCGCGCGTTGAACGTTGGACCCAAACGAGGTATTCCGAATGGTTTATTTACATATCTGGTTCCAACGTTCAACGCGCGGCGCCGTACTTTCGTATTGATCAGGCGGGAAACCAGCGTCGAAAGATTATGTGCGAGTCGTGTTTTGAGTTGAAAATTGCCAACTTTCTCGCAAATTGTGGAGGCAGGGGCAGAGATCGGTTCCTGTCTCTATCATCATCGTGAAGAGTAATGTGTACTTGACCAAAGGACACCAACTATTGGCAGGAAAGTTGCACAGTGAGTTAAACACGACCCGATATTCGAGGAAGGTATGCGAGAAATTTCAATCAAACATTTTTATCTTTGTGTTATTAAAGCTAGAGAGGCATTTACGAATATTTGTCCGGATACGTTTAATAATGTTGGTGTGATTAATGTATGGGTCTGGGTATACAATGTTGATGATAAAAATATACCCAGGTGCGTAGCTGGGGGGGGCGGGGTCCAGACCCCACGTGTCTGTGGTAGTTGTGGGCATGTTTATATGCAGATAGCTATTGTTTAGTAGATCTACGGTAGATCTGAACATTCTAAAGAATATGACACGCTGAATTGTCATTTTATTACATAGTTCAGTGGAGTAGCCAGCGATGCGGACGTACACGCGTGCGTACATTAATTTATTATGAAAGCGAAATGATAAATTTGGCCAAAATGACATCAAAGTCGCACAATTTTACAATGTTCAGGACCCGAAACACAACCACTAACTACGCCCCTGAAATTACATTGATATTGGATGACGTCATTTTCTGATTTATGACGTCACTACGTAGCTTGATGTTTGGTGAATTATTCCGTCATAAACTATTTAGTTATTCCATACAGTACAGAGTTGTTCTATGTATGGTTATTGGTTAACCTGGTGGCAGATTATACATCACTGCAGATTGCTGACCAGAGTAGGCCCTAGTGCTATTTGATTCCGACTTGGTATTAACAGACCGTCCAGGCTTGAACTTTAAGTTTGGCCAAGACTTTAGATTATGGTGCATACTGAACGGAGGCTTTATTGTGGATTGGGATGGAAACACGGATTGCAGAGATATGGCATCAATGATCATGGAGGATAGAATCTATTAAATTGAAGGATATGGCGTATAATTTTTATTTCTTTTTCCCATTGGAGACAGTTTGTATATAATTATATTGTCTATCCTGAATTGTTGACTGAAATTGAGCCCTGGGCTTGTGCACGTTAACTCGGGCTGTATCTACACATTTGCATGTGTATAAGTGATGCTTAAGTTATATCAATATATGGTATCATATGGCTAGTTAAATGACATACAAAGAGCCAGTTTGCCAATTACAGAATGGTTCCACTTGCGGAACAAAAAATATATGTGTGATTTTGAGTTAGTGGAATGCATCCTTGTAACATGGTTTTGGATTAAGAAAATAACTATTCAATTTCATATTGATACCTTGTCACCTTAATTTAAGATTGATAAATTTGATAAATATATGTACGTATCGCATTGAAGGGCTGTTGCAACATTTTATGAATCGTGCATAGACAGCACGGATTTTAACGCAAATTTTCCTGCATTCAAGTTAGTTATATTTATATTGTGATGTTTATGATGGTATTCAAAAAGTTAATGCCATCAATTTTGTTATAAATTTCATTGCATTAAGTGAATCAGTTTCTAACCATTTAGTTACTGTTAAGCTTGCACATGTAGTTACCAGGGGTCTTGTCTGATTGAATATATCAACAATTTCGGCAGTGTTACCGAATGTGTTAATGGTAGAAACTGTAATTCAGTCTTTATAAGTCGAGTACTGTGAATATCAACTACTAATCTTTTTTCTAGGAATGTCATGAATGTGTACTAATCACAATGCAAAGGAAATGGTTTGTGTGATGTATCATGTGTAAGTCAGCAGGAATTGTGTGGACTGTTTGATGGCTTTTATGTCAAGAAGTGTGGGTGTCTTGAGTCAGTCAGGAGACAATCGGGTAGAATTAACAGTATCGTTAACAAGGTGGTATATTTAATTTTTAATAAGGAATTGTGATATGAGTGTCACATAAGTACATTAAATGTAAGTTTTACTCGGAATGTACAATCAGAGTTTGTATAGAGAAAATTTTGTGGACATGCTTTTTTGTAGTCAGTATAATTACCAGCACTGGGATCGAATGAAATTAAAGATTGTTTTTATTAAATCAATTGAAGATGTTTTTGTGGTGAAATCACCATACTCGTGTTGGTATGGGACAGGTGTATTTTCAGTGCTTAATATTAGGCAGTGATTATAACATACAGCAACTCCATCACAAATATAGTTAGTTCAAGCAAAGTTCACATACTGGAATTTGAAATTAATTAGTGTGCTTTGTCTGACTGTGGTAATGGGTCAAGTTGCAATCTTTCAGCATATTTGAAGTTGCATAGCTATGGATATTGTAGTGGTAATTTTTATAAAAAGAGGGTTTGTTAAAGCTTTAGATTATTTAGTGTAATTTCTAGTTATAAATACATTCTTTAGTCCCCCGTGTATCTGGGTAGTGTGTACTTAAAACTGTTTGTGGTATGGGTGTGTAATGCTAATAATTTTAGGTTGAGTGTAAAACAAGTTCTTGCAACTCAGCATCTTTTTTCCTGACATAGCTATCACCACAAGGGTATGAGAGACAAACCAGTTGTCCTATTGCTGAGTGAAAAAGAGTTAGTCACTAAGTTACTGATACCATTTTTATTTCGGCATTGGTGTGATTACGCAATATCTTCAACTTGTAAATAGTTAGGTTATTAGAATAGGGAATGTATCTGGTCTAAAGCCCATGTGATGTCCATTAAGCTATTATTATGCACATGCTAAGCAAAAGTGGTGAGTAAGGTGATATTAATCTGGTAGGGACATTTGCCAGACTTGAGGTAGTAAATGATCCAGCTAGGAGATATTTGTTAGTTTAGGGTTATATGATAATTGCCAGGATCAATAGAAGAATTGTATAGACCAAATTGGGGATTGTCTCGTGCAATCCAGTAGTCATGGCGGAGTTATATGTATTTACTTCATTATCAATGTCCCTTACATTTTACCAAATTATGCATCTAGAACAATTTGTTAGTTCATAGCAGTTGCCAAGTAATGGCTTGTTACCACATGCCATGAGACATTTTGTTTTTCTTCGTTTATTGTTGTCTCAATAAAATATCTTCTTTAAATTCATCTTGTTAGTTAAACCACCTGTGCATATGTACATAATTATACGTTATATTAATATTATAAACTGTTAAGAGTGCTTTTCTGCAAGGTTCATACAGGCCTTGAAAAGTCCTTGAAAAGTACTTGAATTTAGTGCCACCTTGAAAAAATGCCAAAATTGTACTTGAATTTAATTGAACATTCTTGAATTCAGGCAAACAGCCTTGAATATCCAAAAAAGCTTATTGATGTTGTCAAGATGGCACATTTAGTATCTGCGTAAAAAAGGAAATTGAAAAGCGCTTGAAGTATATATTAAAATGTATGACTGTGAATGTCACTGTTATTTGATGAATTGAGATAGTTCGGGTAAGACTAGAAATAGAGTATAAAGTGGCAGTGAATTATTGCATTTCCGTACTTTTTAACCATGGTGAATGTTTGGGAAAACACCTTGAAAATGCATATTCTACCTTGAAAAGTCCTTGAATAGTCCTTGAATTTTGTTGTGAGAATTTTGTATGAACCATGTTCTGTTACCATTGCTCCTACTATCATATTGCTTGCAAGTTCCATCATTTAGGACTCCATTGACTAATTAATAGGAAGTGACAAGTTGGCATCTATTTCTGGTTAGTTATGGTTTGCTGGTAGATTCATTTTGGGCTTGCGCTTGCCTTTACAGTTTGATAAAGTAGATTAACTGGATTAGTTTCGTACACATTTTTGTGGTATATCTACAAGGGTTAGTTTTTATAGAACTTCAACTTGTGCTGTAATGTAACATCTACTATGCTTTCATATCCATCCTTGCAAAGATCAAGGTTGCTGTGTCCTGTTAATTATTATAATAAGTGGCTACCAAAAAGATCTTCCATACTGGCAAAATGCTTGGATATTGTTTGGATATCATTGTGCTGATATTATATCCCTTTAAGGTAATTGGCTATCCAGTGTGTGATTCGTTGCGAGGGAAAGTATATAGTTTTAATTATTTTTTTTTTTTCAAAGTTTCGTTTAACTTATAATCATGTGCTGGTACGAAAATTTGTTGAATATTATATATGTTGATCTGCGCTCTCTTGACAAAAGGTTGTTTCGCAGCAATAGCATACATTTAACGATTTATCAGAACAAATACAAGACGCAAGTGGTTAAGTTTTGTACATGGTCCTGTCTTGTGGTATTGTAAAACCACTTGTTTGTTAATTTACTTTGCCAAGCAAATATTAAGTAAAACTATGAATATGACTATATTTTACAGCATTTAAGCGGCTGCTGTTTTGCATTAAGCAGCAATGAATTTTTGGTGCCACCTTGAGGGTGGTATAGTGTACAGCTACTAAGCCATAGAAAGTCAAACGAATTACAAACTGGACTGTTGCTATATAGAATGCATTAATAATTTAATAATCAAGCAGTTGTTGTTTTGCTCTCAGCTACCCATGTTTAAGTACAAAGATGACTGATTATATGCTAATGAATTTGATTGAATTGATTGGATTTGAGTGTATTGAAATGCGTTTAATTAAATGGAATTGAGTTAAGTTGAATTGAGTTGAGTTGGATTGAATTGATTGGATTTGAGTGTATTGAACTGTGTTGAATTGAATGGAATTGAGTTAACTGGATTGGATTGGATTGAATTGAATATTGAATTGAACTATTGTATAGCAATAAGCCGTTGATATTTTGCTCACGGCACTCGGCAATGTTTGGTTTTGTTGCACGGCGGATTTCGCTGGCCCCACCACTCGTGGCGGTGGTCCCTGCACACCGGTCCATGGCGTACCTCGACCGTTGTGTAGGGTCCATATGGCAGACAGCTTAATCCATTTATTAAATATATAATAATAAAATAAGGTGAGCCCAACACCTGTTACCCAGAGTTGGCTCAAATACTAATTCTATCTGTTCATTGTGAACATCTTGATTTATTGATGTTGTTGTTGTTAGGGCTAGCCCTTTGTATTGTCGGCAGCCCGAATTTGTAAGCTGTGGCCAAACATTGCCAAACTTAACATTAAATTTATCTTAATCAGTCATCTAGTTTGTTAGTATATTTGGAGCTTTGTAGCTGTACACATTGGTCACTCTTTGTCCGCCTTCAATAAATAATGGCAGCTATCACTTCAGGATAGGTGATTTTATTTTGAGGCGGCCAAACATTTATTGTCTTGAACCTAAACATTTAAGGGTTTTAACCTTTAGTGATTTTCACATTGTGTAAGTTGCATGCGCACCGCTTTCCTTTCTTAAAATAAAAATGAGAGACTGGTCTTTCATTTCTTTAATACCCACCCTCCGCACCCTTATTAACTGATAGAGTACATGTGTTCATTCTGGCGAATTTCACACATGCATGTTTTATTGATATATCTTTTTCTTTGTTGTCATTGAAAAAATATACTTTGCTGGTTTATTGATATATTTCAGGTACTTGTATGACCGTTGTAGATCTTCGTCGTAGAATCCTTCGTCACAGCTAATTAATTATAAATATTGTGTGGGGTCTAAAACCCAGATTGTTATTGACTATCTAACTTTCGTCACAGAATGTTTTTGTGGGGTCTCAAACCCATTTTGACATTAATTGTGATAACATGTTTTAAATGCACATTTTGTATTAGTTGTTTGTTACACTTGGTTGCAGACAGCTTAATCCATTTATTAAATATATAATAATAAAATAAGGTGAGCCCAACACCTGTTACCCAGAGTTGGCTCAAATACTAATTCTATCTGTTCATTGTGAACATCTTGATTTATTGATGTTGTTGTTGTTAGGGCTAGCCCTTTGTATTGTCGGCAGCCCGAATTTGTAAGCTGTGGCCAAACATTGCCAAACTTAACATTAAATTTATCTTAATCAGTCATCTAGTTTGTTAGTATATTTGGAGCTTTGTAGCTGTACACATTGGTCACTCTTTGTCCGCCTTCAATAAATAATGTCATGTTTTTATTTCAGTCGTTAAACAATTTTGCTCTTAGATTATAGTGCGTGTATACGATAATGAGAAGGGCGGGAAAAGTTTGTATATTCCTCAAACTTGGATTCATCAGATGTGCACGACTGATCAGTGTTTAGTTTTTACAAAACTGACCACATATGTTTCTTTAGTAATTTGTAAAACCAATTTTTCAATAGTTTGCCAAACTGATTTATGCTTGTAAACACCAAAATTACTATCATTGGCGCACTATATAGCCGTTATATCCTTTAAACCTGTATAATAATAAAGTGTATTGCGACATAGCCGTTATCTCCTTTAAACTTGTATAATAATAAAGTGTAAATGCGACATAGCCGTTATCTCCTTTAAACTTGTATAATAATGAAGTGTATTGCGACATAGCCGTTATCTCCTTTAAACTTGTATAATAATAAAGTGTATTGCGACATATCTGGAAACGCTTACACTAGTAACAGTCATGATGCAACACGTCGCACGTCGTCCAGAATGTTCAATATTTTGTGATTGAGCATATTATGTTTGTGGAACCATAACACAATTTGCTTGCAGCTATTAATATGGTTTTAACATACTAGTACGTAATTAGGGTTATTAAATGGATTTTCGGACATGAATGGCGTATTTAATAATAATAATAATAGCTTTATTTAAAGAAGATGACACAAAAGATCATACAAATTATACAAAATGATTATCTTTTTTACAATGTGGTCTTCTATCGGAAATAACGAAATACATTCAAATAAATCATTCATACATGCAATAGCACTTATTACATTAGATAATAGACAGACACACCCATCTCAACAGTAATTAAAATACATTGTGGAATGATTATATAAATAAAGGATATTTGTTGATTTTGATGTAAGGTCGTATTTTATTTCTTCGAGTGATAGTGAGTAAATGACTTTGTGCGGCGTGCAGTGCAGCTAAGAAAATCAACACATTTTACCTAACTTTATCAGTGAATAGAACAAGTAGACAACAAAGGACAAGGTTCACTAATGGCTTAATTTGGCCCTGTGATTTTTCAAAAAATAAAAAAGCATGCTCCTATAAATCGATCTTATAATTCAAATAACTTAACATTGCCTGTGTAAAAAAACAGCATACATTTCCCATTTTCCCTCGTAATTTGTTGACAAAACTGCCAAAAATATCACCAATATGTCATATTCAGCCCAAAATGTCATTTTTTGTCATTTTCTCAACTATTAATGACGAAAAACCTTCCGAAAAACCATGATGGCACTTTTATGTTTTCACATAACCAGCGTTCTGCAAGTTTTTATATACTTACAACATATCAAAGTGTCGCAAGAATGCCATCGTGGTTTTTGGCAAGGTTTAACGCCATGAAAAGCCATGAAAATGGCTAAAAATGACATATTTTGCTTAACATTACATACTTTAAGTAGATTTGTCGACTTATTACGAGTGGAAATGTATGCTAAATTTGTTGAAACACAGTGTTAGGTTATTAGAAACATAGGACAGATTTATAGAAACATGCATTTCTTTTTTTCGATAAAACTCAGAGCCAAATTAGGCCTAAGCCATAAATGAACCTTGTCCAAAGGATATTCTGCTCAGATAGAAATGCATTCTTGTACAAAAATCGCAATACATTAATATATGATATGAAGAGATGTTTGTAAAACACGTATGCCCCGATGGCATTAATACCTATGACCTACTTGAAAACCAATAGGGGTCATCTACTGTAGATGACCAACCTCCATGTAAAGTTTGAGAATCATAGCGTTCTTGGGTTATTGAACGGAAACCATTTGGTCTACTGAACAACCGACCAACAGACCGACCGAACTAATCGTCCCGGCCGTCACCTCCTCAAGACTCAATTTCGAACCCACTTTTGAGAAAATTCTAGTAACTACCACGTTGCCACTCAGATGAACAATGCATTTTTCAGGCTTGCTTTGCTCACACAACAACTTTATCATCATCAAGTAGAGAAAGAGTTTGTGTAGCAAAATTATAAGATAAACAATGCAATTTTCTGGCTCGCTTCGCTCGCACAATTACTTATTTTATCAACTTGATTAAGAACGGTTTTGTGTAGCATACTGCTCATATGTATAACGATCATGATCACGCGTTAGCTCATTCAGCACCCTAATATTCTACTAAAGTTGTAAGATGTGATAGTAGGGTTTTTTAAAATGTTTTTAGAATGTTGTGTTTATGTTACAAAACTGGATAAAAGTATTCGGGATTCAGTGAAAAAATAAGAAGTATTCGGGATTCATGGGGGGGGGGTGACACCCTCATTTATTCAAGCGAGCTTCGCTCACACAATAGCTATCATTTGGCTTATCAAGTACATTTAGTGAACAAGTCAATATGGTATGGTTCTTTAAAAAACATTTTACATTTTTACGACGTTATGTTTATGTTTCATGACGTCATAACTCATGACGTAGTTTATTCATTTGTTTAAATTTCCGAAGAAGACTTAGATCTACTATATAAGTCGAAATAGTCTAAAACGTAGAAACGTCTTGTTTAATTATACATTTTGATAAACAGTTCAATATTTCTAGTAGAGAGCTACGTTTATGGCAAGCCAAATGTCCAATAATTGCGTAAACCCATGTTCACGGTCGTAAAACTAGGTTTTACGGTCGCTAGTTTTACGGTCGATAAACTAGGTTTTACGAACGTAAAACCAGGTTTTACGAATGTTAACCTGTATTTTCGAGCGAAAACATAGGATAGCAGTCGTAAACCATAGTTCACGCTCGTAAACATGGGTTTACGTTCGATAAACTAGGTTTCTCGATTGAACTATGAATTTCGACCGTTATCCTATGTTTACGGCCGTTATCCTATGTTTACGCTCGTGAACCCCGGTTCACAAGCGTAAACCATAGTTTACGAACATTAACCTGTGTTTTCGACCGTAAACATGGGTTTACGCCCGTGAACATGGGTTTACGAACGTGAACATGGGTTTACGAGCGTAAACATGGGTTCACACTCGTGAACATAGGATAACGACTGAAATTGATAGTTATGTCCGAGAAACTTAGTTTATCGAACGTAAACATAGGTTCACGTTCATGAACTATGGTTTACGCTCGTAAACCCAAGTTCACGCCCGTAAACATAG
The DNA here is from genome assembly GCA_947247005.1 of Spisula solida. Taxonomy (NCBI): domain Eukaryota; kingdom Metazoa; phylum Mollusca; class Bivalvia; order Venerida; family Mactridae; genus Spisula; species Spisula solida. The sequence goes on from OX365948.1 coordinate 24,124,095, forward strand.
GTTGTTGTTCGTAAAATATGGTTATTGCAAGTAAATTGTCCAATAATTACGTAATCCCATGTTCACGTTCGAAAAACTAGGTTTTTCGAAAGAAAACATAGGATAACTAGCGTAAACCATAGTTTACGAACGTGAACCCATGTTTACGGTCGAAAAACTATGTTTCTGGATAAAAATATATATTTCGGCCGTTATCCCATGTTTACGAGCGTGAACTATAGTTTACGAACGTGAACCATAGTTTACGAGCGTAAACCTATGTTTACGAACTACAACCCATGTTTTCGACCGTAAACATATGTTCACGCCCGTAAACTATGGTTTACGAATGTCGTATCTATGATTTACGCTCGTAACTAGGTTTTACGCTCTTGTAACTATGCATTACTAACTTGTATCTACACCCTTGTTACCCTGATAAAACAACATGATTGGATATTCCCAACATGAATGAAAAATGGCCGACATGAAAAATGTGATAAGTGCATTGTTTTTGCAATATTTTCCATATAAACTATCCAGATTGTTTATTTCAATATTCCATAATCAACATATGAAGAAAATGTACTATTTGCACTAAACAATTTGCATATAGGTAATATTTTTCACTATGTAAAGCCTTAAAGAATGTGTGGATTTTGCATTTGAGAATGAGTTTTGTACTTAAAAACGTTGTAAAACTCATTTATTGGACTCTATGTAATGAATATCATTTGGGAAGTATCGGCAGTTGTGTAAACTATGATTTGGACGTTTCAATTTTTCAAAATCTTAGATAAATTAATGCTCACCAACAATAATTCAAACATGCGTAGTATTTTTTGGATACTGACCGACGTGATTGTTAAATTTATTAGGATACTGGCCAACATGATTGTGGATAAAAACCAACCTTACAAATTGAAATCTTGCCAATGGGATTCTCAAGGTACAAATAATTGTACATTAAAGAAGTGTGCTCGTGAATTGTGGTAGCAGGTTTATGAGCATACCCGATGTAAGGCATTTCACACCCAGTCTATAGCACATGCTTTTAGGACATTTAATAATCAAAACACTAAGCGTGCTGATGGGAGGCGATCTGGTTGCTGCTACTAAAGCTTAAACGACTTTACACGTTTAATGTTTGTTTTCTTACTGCCGATCTTGTCTTGAATGTCAAAATAGGCATATGTGACTATATAGGCATCTAGGGTATCTAAATAATTGTAAAAAGGGGCATATTGATGTATATGTAATACGTGTATTGAATGCGTATATCAAAAGTGGCTTTAAAATAATACTGCGCGCCTATTTATCAGATTCTACAGTACCGTCTTGTAATCACTTCCATCACAGCGTTAGACATCTCTAGAAAGCGGCTAGAATAGCCACACCATATGATTGCATAACATAACGATATACGATTAATTGATAAAACCATCACGTGACCCTGGTCTGAAGTTTCTAAAAATAGCTATACGGCTGGGACATTTGATGAACACTTCATTTTCATATTACGAAACAAGTTCGATATCTCCCCGGCTGAGTGATTATCTGCAAAAATATCGATTCAATGAACAGTTTCACAATAAATATTGGGAATGTTGACAGTTTCTGGAACTACTTGAATGCGGATTCACATAGCAGCCTAAAGGCGGTCCAAGTTGCATTAAGAAATGGGCAATGGTAGTATAGAGAGGCTTACGCCTACCAAAAATGGGTACAAATGTTCACCACATCAAGACGATGTGTCATGCACAAAACCCAGGTCCTTAGCTTAAAGGTCAAGGTCACACTTAGAGGTCAAATGTTAAAAAGCTCAAATAGGCATGTGATTCGTGTCCGCTCTGTAACTATGTCATTTCTTATTGGATATTTACAACACTTGGTACAAATGTTCACCACATCAAGGTGGTGTGCCATGTGCAAGACCCAGGTCCCTAACTTAAAGGGCAAGGTCACACTTAGAGATCAAAAGTTAAAACTCTCAAATAGGCATGTGATTCATGTCCGCTCTGTAACTATGTCATTTCTTATTGGATATTTACAACACTTGGTACAAATGTTCCCCACATCGAGACGGCGTGTTATGCGCAAGACCTAGGTCCCTTGCTCAAAGGTAAAGGTCACACTTAGAGATCAAAGGTAAAAAGGCTCAAATAGGCATGTGATTCATGTCAGCTCTGTAACTATGTCATTTCTTATTTTATATTAATATTACTTGCCACAAATGTTCACATCATCAAGACGAGGTGTCATGCGCAAGACCCAGGTCCCTAACTCAAAGGTCAATGTCACACTTAGAGATCAAAAGTTAAAATTCTCAAATAGGCATGTGATTCATGTCAGATCTGTAACTATGTCATTTCTTATTTTATATTTATATTACTTGCCACAAATGTTCACATCATCAAGACGAGGTGACATGCGCAAAACCTAGGTCCCTAACGCAAAGGTCAAGGTCATACTTAGAGATTAAAAGTTAAAAGGCACAAGTATACGCTTCTGGTCTGCTTCGTTTTTGTTTTGTTATTTCGTTCTGGATTTTAAAATTACTTGGTTACATTCGCACTAATTAAACCCTGACTCAAATGTAAAGGTCACACTTACAGACCCAGCTCTTGTCTGCTGTTCAATGTCACATTTAAGCAATTACAAACTTGTTTCAAGTTATTCCATTTGCATAGCTTTATACTTAGATGTCTGATGACAGCTTTTAGCGGGGGCATCCGTGTCCTGTGGACATATTTCTAGTTAAATACTTTTTTCTGCTATATGTTGGTAAAATTCATAATAAGTCAAGACAGGTAAATTTAACACATGTATCTAAATGTGCAAAATTCACCGGGACTAGGAACAGTGAAATATTGGGACCAGGCTAAACGCTGTGAGCATGTCTTGAATGGTGCCAAATTGTATTTCTAATTTAAAAAAGGGGACATAATTTCAATATATACTTAGTACATCTAGAAACGCAACGGTTTTATTCCCATTTTTTTCTTACTTGCATTATACATGTATATTTGAATTTTGTGTAGTAATGTTGTGTAGCTTGTAGAAACTTGGCCATCATCCAACTTTTATCGATCGTGTTACGTAAATCCCGTGCACCGATATAATCACAAAAAGCATGATTTCCACGTGCACCAATTACGCATGATAAATCTTGGTATAAATTGAATCGAACTTTTTGTAAAGTTTGCTAATAAAAAGAAAATCACAAAAGAAATGGCATATGTTCAGGAATAAAAATGCCATGATTGTCCGGATGCTTATGGCAGAGATGTTTAACAGGAGTTTGCATCTAGAGACACACTACCAACACACTGGCACCATTTGCACTACCAACACACTGGCACCATTTGCGACAGCCTAAGTTCAGGTCATGCATGCGTAACAAGCCTCCCACAGGATGAATAAGACAGCGTGAAACAGCTCCAGATCAGGCTCACAACTGCTGCCGACAGTGTTCAACAACTTGTTGCTCATCATGAATAAGTAATCAATTTTTCGGTCGCACTATATTTATGTTCCATTATTTTTCGGCCGCACTATACACCAAAACACTGCTCTGCACCTAAATGTAGCTCTATGTGATAAAATGTTACAGATGTATTGATAATGGAATAAAACAGCATCAAGTAAAATTATTGTAGTTTGATTGTCCATCATCAGATTGAACAAATATTGACAGTAGAACCCAGTGTTTCGTTTCTAGATGTACTCAGTATATATTTGATAGAGTTGCCTATTCATGTGGAGGTCATGGCGTCATGATGGTGATAAAGTATGCAAAGTATCAAAGATACATGTCTTAGAGGTTAAAATTGTGTACATAAACTGTAAACGTTTGTATTTCTAAGTACATTAGTCCAAATTGGGCATAACATTCAACAACATGCTTGATAGAGTGCAGATGTTGTGGTCAAGACGGTCGACAAGTACGCAAAGTATCACAGCAATATGAACATGCACTTAGATATTATAGGTTAATACTTTGAACGTAAACTTACAAATTTGCACGAAGTTGAAAAAAGGGACATATTTTCCGATAAATACTTCATAGAGTTATCTACTCCTACGTACGTGTTGGGGTCATTCCATTATTCTTCCAATAGTGAAGCTACATATTAAATTCGCACTGCAGTGCATCAATGAAAACTCAATGTTTGTCAGTATCCACTTTAAAAGATAAATCATGTTGATCTTTATCCTCAATCATGTTGGTTTTTATCCATTTTTCACACATGGGCTACTTTAAATAGTTATCACGTAGAAACGGCAAATGTAAATAACTTACTCTAAACTAAGTTTGATAGTGAAATGAATGAGCTGAATAAACAAAAGATCTTAACCCAAAATAAACAACAATATAAAAAATTATATGTTTTATAGACTGTCAAATAAATCCAACACAGATTTTTCTAACTTTTTATCGTATTGTGTATCACATTCACAAACATACGGATAAATAGTTTTAGTTTCATTGAAGGAATGTACAAGTTTATCTTCATACAGCATCAGAAGGTGGTTAAACCCGTAGATTTTGAAGAATTGGCCGAAAATGCGATGAATATGTAAACATACATCCGCCATTTTTCAATCATGTTGGGAATATCCAATCATGTTGTTTTATCAGGGTAACAAGGGTGATCTATGGTTTACGAGTTCAGCCAATCGAATCACACCTTCTGTTTTCAGATCCCCACATCGTCCATTAAAGGTTGGCCGGAAAACCAGCATAGTTACTAACAACAAGCTAATTCACATTCAATCAACGTAAATCACAAATACTAACCCAAAATGTAAAAGATATGTACGTGTTTTCAATAAAATTGGACTTAAACCAGTTTTCTCAAACCGAAAGTACAAGCGCTCAAGAAATCCTCGATTTATTTTTATCCGACAGTCGAGACATGCGCACTAAACGCCAGTCACGCTAATTGGGGGTCGGCAAAACAATTTCTGTTATAGCAATATGACGTCATACGCAAAAAACAATCATATTAAATATTCAAGATAGCTGTCTATAGATCTTCGTTGATGTTCGCACATTCTTATTTTCGCATTATGATCCGATGCTAGGCAATTAATTAATAGAACATTAATTGCTGTAGAATCGTTTTTTATAAAATCATGTGTTAGTAAGCCTATTCTAATTATACATGTAGGCCCGAGAAAGATCTACTTTGAAGTCTAGATAGATCTACTTACGCTTACGTCGTGTATATAACATCAATAACATGTATATAAAATGATTAAATCATCTACCATAAGAGTAAATGACTAGTTAAAACAGGTCTTATAGCTCTGTGCTATCGCACTAGGCTGTCAATCTAGAGGTCCCGTGTAAATCGCCGGCATGGGAACGGGATATTTATGAAATTTTATTTGTATCATTTCCGCTATATCTGACCATGTGAACTGCAAATTATCTGGTTAAATGTGCAAGGAAGCTGTGTATCGGTGTTAACACTGGACACATTAAAAAGCCACATTTTCTAAACGAAATTAGAGGTAGGTGCACTCATGCAGTGCTTAACATGCTTGTACATGTTGTACGCAAGTCATATGTATCTAAGGTCTCCCTCCCTTCCGTGGGGTTTCATCCAGCCTGGTCTGTCCCTCTGGTCCGATCATGTATTATCAGTACTGGAAGAGGATGTACCTGAGCCCGTATGGCTGTATCACTATGGTAAGCATCTTAGTACGTGGGTCCATAGACTATAGATAGTCACATGAAAAAGTCACTACTAGTACATGAATGTGCTTTACACAATTCATCATTATATTACCGGTAATTAAGTCGGCCTAATCAAAGGCCTAAATTTGCTGATAGTCTGTTCCACTGATAAGCCATTCATATGCCGTATAAACATGCATGACAATTACTTGGAAAAGTCAAAGCTTAATTGATCATCTAAAGAAAGCAGTTGCTATATGTATAGCTGTACTTAGCATAGCTTTCACCTGAAAAAAATCTGCGAATCCTGTCATGATATCCAGTGCAATGGTAATGTTTAATCGGATTCTGCACAAGTTACGAGAGTATAAAAAATGTATATTTTATATTCATAAACCCAACCGTGACTGAGTAGATATATTATTCTATTAAAGGAAAATTACCGTAGCCAACAGTGTCAAAAATATTCTTGCATAACTCCATGATTTTTGTCCCAAACCCCTGTACCTAGTCACGGTGGGGAAACCACGTGACCAAAAGTGGTGCAGTGCACGATTTTCGACCGAAAACAGCGTCGATTCAGGTAGGTTTTTTCACTCTAACTTCTTTGATACGCCATTGTTTTTAGTCAGATAGCGCGCATAAACCCCGCGATTGAAAGCGGTTTCATTGGCTTTATGGATATTGATGCAATTCTACTCCGTTTTTACGTAATCCTTGCCCAACCGATTCCAAATTTGTGAAATGTTTAGATAACGTACACTTCAGTTCGCAAATTATGCATCTCGTACAGCTTCTATGGCAAATATTCTGTCAAATGATGGATTAAATGGAAGCTAGTTAATATTCTAAGCAGTGTGTGAAATATAAAATATGTCTCTTAAGAATCTTTGGAAATATCATCATACGAAGGGTTTGGTAACGTACACTTTGCCGTATTTCTGAAGGTAACGTACACGCGATCTTTCAGAAGGTAACGTGCACTTACAAATTCTTTTTTATAATCGAAATATATTGGGGTAAATACAGTAAAATACTGTCGTTGACGTCTGTGTCAATAATGTTTACTCTCTATACCAGCACTGATTGTACTTACTTACTGCCCGTTATGCCCTCTGGCATGTAGGGCAGCAAGCATTTAGTATATAGGCCTAGAGGATCTTACATGAGTGTCTTTCCATATTGAAATTATTAGACGAGTTGAATAAAATGGTAAAATGCGAGGCTCTGTCGAGTTTAATAAATTCAATAAGGAATGACACGAGTGTAAGATTCTTTTTATCATACAAACTAAATAAGCAGTAAAGATTGTCGAGAATGCACACATTTCCCCTTTAGCAAGTAAACTCCATAGGAGTAAAGCGGTTCCTTGAATGGGCAAAGAAAATAGTGCAACAATGTATACTCCAATATGTTAATTTTTCTGCTTTTGAAAACAATAATTTTAGGATATCTAAAATTCTGCAGATGTAAAATTACGCTTTACAAAATAAATAAACAAATCTAGGACCGCAGCGACAACGTACTCTGTTCCGTTCCGTGTTCCGTTCTGGGTTTTAGTAACAACTAAGGGACAGGGTAAGTAACTAGGTTTTCCGCGTGATTTTATTCGTCTGATTTAAATAACTGATTACACGATACAAGTACTTAGTAAGCAAGGAAACTCGTCTTTAATACTGAAAATTAACGCATTTATACAATGAAATCAACATCTGATGTCGTGTGTGTGTAGTTGTCAGAGGTTCCGTAAGTAAATTTCGTCCCGATCTTATTCGTACCCACGGTTGACGGACCCACCGTCATGTTTAATTACGGTTATATATCTAATGTTCGTGTACATCTGTTATTGTGTGCTTATATATGCCCAAGAGGGCTCGTAATTTGATGTAAAATGTATTCTTTTCTAAAAAATTATTCTTTTACATTTTTGACAATGTGTATGAATACATAACTAAAGTGACTCGCCCTTGTATGTGCCTCATTTGCATATTTATTACTCGTGTATATTACGGTTTAAGCCTCTCATTACTACCATTGCCCATTTCTTAATACAAAATTAACCGCCTTTAGGCTGCTATGTGAATCCGCATTCAAGTAGTTCCAGAAACTGTCAACATTCCCAATACTGCTACATATGTTTCAACAAATTTTGTAACTGATTTAAGCCAATCAGCAACATTTGTATATTCTAAGATCAAAAATTATTGTGAAACTGTTCGTTAAATCGATATTTTTGCAAAAAAAATCACTACACTGGCCGATACCGAACTTGTTTCATAATACGAAAATGACGTGTTCATCAAATGTCCCGGCTGTAAAGCTATTTTTAGAAACTTCAGACTACGGTCAAGTGATGGTTTTATCAATGAATCGTATACGGTCGGCAAAGTACTGTTATGCAATCATATGGTGTCGCTGTACTAGCTAGCCGCTTTCTATAGACTGTCTCACGCTGTGAGGGAAGTGATTACAAGACGGTACTGTAGAATCTGATAAATAGGCGCGTAGTATTATTTTAAAGCCACTTTTGATATACGCATTGAATACACGTATTACATATAAATTAATATGCACCTTTTAACAATTATTTAGATACCCACCATGCCTATATAGTCACATATGCCTATTTTGACATTCAAGACAAGATCGGCAGTAAGAAACCGAACATTAAACGTGTACAGTAAAGTCGGTTTAAGCTTTAGTAGCAGCAACCAGATCGCCTCCCAGTAGTACTCTCAGTGCTTTGATTGTGTAATGGGTTTATTAAACTCACTATATAGGATGCTTTCGATGTCGATAGATTCAAATAGTATTGTCCTGCGTTGATAGTCTGGGATGAAGAATGGCAACTTGTTGACCAACATATTATCTTGTTTAAAACATTACCGAACAGCCACCAACCACATCAGTTACATATATAATGTAAACAAAAGAATAAGATCTCTAACAACTGTTTTATAATACCAATGGCTTTGATATAAAGGGATACATCTGTGTCTTTTTCGGTTAAGTGTTGCTTTCCCTGTCAGATTGTTCATGATCTTGTTTTCTATCTGTCCATCCACTGGGCTAATTGCAACAAACGTTCACAATACTCTTTAAATAGTGTCAAGCTTAAATGTGCATATTGGTGCCCAGGTATTCAAATAAATTAGTAATTGTATTAATATGCTTTTATTTGTCTGCACTATTGCTCTGTCACCATTGACACTTCACAAGACTCTGAAGTAACTTAACTGAAATATCTGGGAAAATTCATCACATTCAGCGCTGGTTCTTTTTCTATTTGCAGACAATGGGTCGTCCCAAATACTGTTTATCATTGAAGAGGCGAAAGAAAAGATCTTACATACTCAATACAGACCTGCTTCCATCCTGGCCTAAAACTTTGGACGAAATAATTCAGAAGAAAGTATCTATAAAATCTCCAAAAGGGCTAAAGCGCCCAATCGTGCGAACATTTTCATCATCCAAAAAAACAAACCAGTAGCTTGAAAACACCCTCTAAATCACCATGCCCAAAGCGAGCTAAAAAGTCACTTTTTATTCAAACTGACTTGGACTTGTCTGAAGACGCTGTTAATGAGTTTAACGAACTTACAGATAGTATCAGTGATGTGGACAGACAGCATGACTTAACCGAGTTAAGTTATAATGTACAAGACAGCTCATTAAATGGAGACAAATCCAGGGAATATCTCCTAAGTCGAATCAAGGAGATGTGCCAATAAGTACCGTCGGTATTAGAGAAACTATCATCTACGGGAAATGACAAGCATCTTCTTGATTTTTGTTCAAAGACCAAACGAAATTCGAAGCCGGAATTGTATTTGATTGCCAAATTATATTTGTTAACAAGCCTACTAAACTTAATGTTATCATAGACGGACTATAGCTCGGAGAGAGGTATAGATCTATAGAATCTGGCCTCTCTGTATAGTAACCTTTGGATATACACTATATAAAAGTTCCGTCATGACGCAAAACTCGATTTAGATCTATATAGTCCGATGATAACAAAATCCTTTGTTTTCAAACGAAAATGACCATAAACCACAATACATTTTTCATTTGTATTTGTAAACACAGGTTACTGTAGTGTTATCGTCGCCAAACTATTGATATACGAGTATCTACTAGTAAGTATTGATGTTTATATATCGAAGACGAGTATTGAGTCGTGATTGCACTTTTAGCTATATACTTTATACAGTAAATATTCGAAGGTTACGGCTAAGAGGTCAAAATGTATCTATAGATCTAGTGATGTTTATCTCACCATGTTATAATATTACAAAATATTTAACCGCTTTATATTATACAGTCCACATTTCAAAGCAAGCGATCATTCTTGAACATCTCGAAGTACTTGTCAGCGAGCATGACCATTAACCTCAAATCCACGAGTACTACTCGGAGTAGGCCTATTTGTTGTTATTGTATCTCGTATATGACTTCAAAAACTATGTATTTGTGAATAAAGAACATGTTTATGTGGATATAGATTATTTGTTTGTATTCAGTCGGTCTTACCTATAAACTATTTATTAATCGACAAGTTAAATGGAAGTATTCAGTTCGATTGTTAGAAATAAAACATTTTACGTGTACGTTACCTTCAGAAATATGGCAAAGTGTACGTTACCAAACCCTTCGTATGATGATATTTTCTTAAGAGACATATCCTATATTTCACACACTGCTTAGAATATTAACTAGCTTCCAATTAATCCATCATTTGACAGAATATTTGCCATAGAAGCTGTGCTAGATGCATAATTTGCGAACTAAAGTGTACGTTATCTAAACATTTCACAAATTTGGAATCGGTTGGGCAAGGATTACGTAAAAACGGAATAGAATTGCATCAAGATCCATAAAGCCAATGGAACCGCTTTCAATCGCAATCGCGGGGTTTATGCGCGCTATCTGACTAAAAACAATGGCGTATTAAAGAAGCTAGAGTGAAAATACCTACCTGAATCGACGCTGTTTTCGGTCGAAAATCGTGCAGTGCACCACTTTTGGTCACGTGGTTTCCCCACCGTGCTAGTGCTGTTAGTTTTTATTAGAACGGAACGTAGGCATGAAATACGTTCATTAAAAATACAGTTGTAGTGGCATATTGCAGCATTTATTCTTACAAATAGAGAACAACCTATCGAAAACTATGTCTACATCATCATTGGGCAGACAGCAACATAGGGGTCCTACAAGCAATATCTTTCAAAGGGGAATCCATACCGCTACTGGCTCTTATAATTCAATATTACTGGTCTCATTGTATAACGAAGCCACATATAATAGCTTATATTATTGACCATGTTCCCCCTCTAAACACGAACAGAAAAATATATGAGGAAAAAGTAGTATCTGATTCCCTGACACGAACATGACTTTGTTACGGTGGTTTTTAACTTCCAAGTGGTATCCATACTGGCATTATAAATTTTAATAATTATTCTATATAGAAAATTATTCTATACATGTACAGAAATAATTTAATTTAATTGAAAAAATCTGAAATCCAATTAGCAAACATGGTCGTTTGATTTTTAATTTGATTGATCAGCTAAAAAAATCAAAAAAATCTCCCGAGTGGAGAATTGAACCAGGACCTTGTAGATGGAAATCGGACGTACCATCCATTACACCAATGACGCCATAAACAAATTGTTTTTATATTTAGTTAAGTATAATAAGTTCCAAGGGAGACTAATTAAATTGACTAATAATCTAAGGGAGGCTATTCATAGTTTTTTGTTTTTATTGAATTAGGCCGAAATTTGAGGTCAGCCAGTTCACAAATTCATTGCAAAATGACTAATAAAAATAGCTTTACCCATATATCGCATCTATAAATTTAAAACCTGCATCTTGACAAATTATTAATATAGATATTGTTAACAGCCGTGAACTTGCCTGGGGACGAAAAGTCGGCTCTGATTTCATTTTTATTTTATCTCGAATAAAACGCTTAAAAGTTGGTAAAAATATATAAATTTGGTATCAAAACTTCAGAAAAATAGTGTTTTATTTTAATTTCATCATTTTTGGCTCCACTTTTTTATTACTGTGCTGAAATAAACGATTCGGCGGATGCCACGCTGCGACCGGTTTGGTTACGAAAGTGCTGGACTTTTCCCGTCTTTTCTGACGTTGTAACGTCATTGTCCGAAGGCCTAAAATCGCATGACGCGGCTAATTTAGTGTTGGTACCGTAGAACGCTCAACTCTGTTCGGGAGGGGAGATTGACTAGGTCCAAACAATGCCAAAATAGCAAGGAGAAAACAAAAATAGTCCACCATTTTGGTCTTCTGAGAAATATTTCAAGTTTCTTGATTCCCATTTGGGAAATACGATGTTTTGATTGGCTTTGCTCGTAAATCATAGATACTGGTCGAAAATCATAGATACCATTCGATAAACCTGGTTTTACGCTCGTAAACATGAATTCACGTCCGTAAACTATGGTTTACGGTCGTTATCTTATGTTTACGAGCGTGAACCTATGTTTACGAATTGCAACCCATGTTTTCGACCGTAAATATAGGTTTACGAACGTGAACCTATGTTTACGAGCGTGAACTATAGTTTACGGCGTTATCCTATGATTTCGAATGAAAAAACAGCTTAATTTGCATTTACGTTCGAAAAACCTAGTTTATCGATCGTTAATCCTAGTTTTTCGACCGTAAACCATGGTTCATGTAATAACTGGACACAAGAAATACATGCCAGGCCCGTGAACTATAGTTCACGCTGGAAAACATGGGTTAGCGTTCGTAAACATAGGTTCACGTTCGTAAACATAGGTTCACGCTCGTAATCATAGGTTCACGTCCGTAAACCCATGTTTACGCCCGAAATTCATAGTTAATTTGAAAATCTTAGTTTTACGTTTGATAAACTAGGTTTCTCGATTTAACTACTGATTTCGGTCGTTTTCCTATGTTTACGACCATTAACCTATGTTTACGCTGGTAAACCCTGGTTCACGCATTTGGCTTAACCGTCACCGTTACGTCATTTGTCCTAGTATATGACGTCAAACGTGACGTCACCAATCAGCTATATTTTATCGCGGTAATAAAATATGGTAAGCTCAATATACGCAAAGAAGGCAAATCTCACGTGCTATGTTAGAATTGCTAATCAGTTCATAAGATAGACATTAAACAAAATAATGAGTATCACTGCAAAACTGTCGTAAAATTCACAAAAATGACACCATGTAAAAATACTGCATGACGTAGCTCTAGCTCAAATAGCATGTATCCATCAAGCATTTCTGCATAATCACAACATACACCATTTGCCGCTATCATCAAAGTATTTGGATTTCAAAATAATTTAGAATTTGTGGGGACGAGTTGTGCAGGCGACAAACGAGACGACCACCAACCCCGAATAAACGTCAAAAACACACCGTTTTTCGGGAAAGGGACAATTACCCAGGTATTGATACGATTTCTATGCTCTCGATAGGACAGAAGAAACAATATATCATAAAATACATGTAAGGACATACTAGATACTACCACCTTGGTAATATGTTCCATGGTGTATTTTTGTGACTTTTTGATTTGCAGTGATGGTCATTTTTGAAATTATTTTCATCTTACAATCAATCGATTGTAATAAAGCAATCATAGACACTTAAACATGTATATATTAATATGCCAAATTTTAATCAAATCGCAAATTTATAAATAGTTGAGAAATGATGAAAAATGTAGGTGTTGCGTTGGGAGTGTGAGTAAGTGTATGTCGTCGCTGTTCTTCGAAATCCTCGTATATCAATTTTGGCTTCTTTTCAGGAGACAAAAAAAACTGAATAACTTTTTACTAAAAGTGAATATTTATTTAATTCTTTGACACGAACATAGCGTTTGTAACTCCACTTTGAATGCACGTAAATGAACGTGTCGGCTGAGCAAAGGAAAATCCATACTTTAACTTTTAACTCTATTATACGAGCTTTTCGTTCTTATTTTTTGTCAAATTTGTTCCATTTGCCGTTATTCGACTTTTTCGCGGCATTGTTCAGTTTTTTCGCATTACGTAATTGCGTTTTCTAAATCCTCGCATAATTTAAATTAGCCATTTATAGATATTTATATTGTTCAACGTTAAAATATTAAAGTGTTTCTACTTATCCGTTGTAATATACCATTACAGGTTAATGGTTTTGCATATTTGACGTAACCGCAACCAAAAAAATAACAAAACAATTTATTCGAGATTTTCGCAGACAAAAATGTGGCCCCATGAAAAAAATCAAGAATTTTCGCACAAGTACTAACTTTCTCGTTTGAGAGGCTATTTTTAGACTATCTTATCCGGCATTTTCGCAGAAGACTTGTTACTGAATGGGCTTTCCGATGTGCGTATAATCGTTTTTGAGCCAAAACATGTATACGAGGTTTTCGAAGAACAGCGACGATATAATGATGATAAGCAGAAGCCTTTTCTAGTAGGTTACATTTACCGACCACCCTCATCATTAGCGTCATGGAATGATAAAATTGAACAAATCCTTGATAAAATGTTTAATGAAAACAAAGAAATAATTCTATTTGGAGATTTCAACTATAATTTTGCTGCTGCGTACTCAAATATTTCGAAGTGGAAAAATATTATTAACACATTCAATCTTTCTCAACTTATAACACAACCTACAAGAGTCACATCATCATCTATTATTGACCACATCTATAGTAACCAACCACAAAATATATCATACACTGCAGTCCCTATACTCTCTATCAGTGACCATTATCCTATAATTTTCACACGGCGAACAAATAAAAATGTTAAAAAAGGTCCAATGCATATTACAATAAACTATAGGTACCTAAAGAACTTTAACACAGATAAATTTCTAAATGACCTGTCCAAGCAGCCATGGTCTCTCATTGACATGTTCAATGATCCAGATGATGCATTAGATACGTTTAACAAATTATTTTTACAAATTTTAGATACACATGCTCCGTACAAGCAGAAACGTGTAAAACATAAAAACCAAGCTGATTGGTTCAATGAGGATATAGCTGATGCTATGCAAAACAGGGACTATTCAAAAAAAGAAAAATAATACCAATGACTTCAAATACTGGAAATCACAAGTAAAAACATTAATTCATAAAGCAAAAACAGACTTCTTTGATCAGGAAATAAACTCAAACAAGAAACATCCGAAAAAGTTATGGAGAAATTTGAAAACTCTATCTGGCAAAACAGAAAATCATCAAACAAATTATATAAATGATGACAATGGGTCACCAATAACTGACCCTAAATTAACTGCAGAAACCTTTAACACTTTTTTTGCAAATGTTTTCAAAAAGGCTGAACATATAACAGCATTATCAACAGATATTAAATCTGCTTTAAAAGAATCTCTGCAATTAAATGCTGCAAATCTATCTAGCAAATTTGAAATACCCTATGTTGAATTTGATTACGTAAAACGATAGCTAAACAATATTGATGAAACAAAAGCAACTGGCTTAGATGGCATATGTGCAAAATTCCTAAAAACAGCCTCAGATATCATATGCCAACCACTATGTAACATAATAAATTTGAGTATAAAACAAGGCAAATTTCCAACACAGCTAAAACAAAGGTAACACCCATCTACAAAAAAGGACCAAACTCCGACAAAAATAATTACAGACCCATTTCAATACTCCCACTTATCTCCAAAATATTCGAAAAAACATGTATCAGACCACTTGAAGCTCTTTTTAGAAACAAATTATTTTCTTCATGGGCGTAGGAGAAGGGGGGGCAGGGGGGCCAGGCCCCCCCGAATGTTAGGACAGGGGGGGCCAACATATCGTTTGCCCCCCCCCCCCCCCCAATAATTCACACCATATTCATAATTTTCCGCCTAAAATAGTCTTGTAATAGGTAAATTGCCTTTTATCCCTGGTTAAAAAGTATAAAATGTTAATTTTCGTGCTCGCTTCGCTCGCAAAATGATTTTAATCTATGAAATATGTTATCACGTAAATGTTGAAGAACTACAGAAATACATAAAGTTTGCACCAGCTCCTATATTGCTTTTAAACTTTGTCATTGCTATGTTAAATTCCCTTACTATTAAAGCCACTTAAGTTAACTCTCAGAATTCGAGCATCTGTGCAATACTTAGAAAAAATATTTACAAAATAAGGACTTAATTTTAATTGATCTTGTAACGAAACATGTCTTTTTAAATACCAAATAATTATCTCAGAACGCACCAGATTGATCCAATGTTTTAAAAATTTCCCGGGGGAGCATGCCCCCGGACCCCCCTACTTACAATAATAATAATAACGACTTTATTTATTGTGGATTACATATTTGACAGTAATATCAATTTTCAATATGGTCCACAATAAAGAGAAACAGATTAACAACAACATAATAAATAAACAACATAATAAACAGCAACAACAATACTAGTTTATGATAGGATTCAATTTTATTACCCGGTATTTTGACACGGAAACAACTTAGTAGATATACCTTACCTTAGTGATTATAAACACAAACTGCTAGATATTGAGGTCATGTTGTCCAGCATGCCCAGGTGGCTAGGGGTTATACCCAGTGGTTGGAGTCTATCATAAACCTGCAATACAGGATATAAACTGAAAGGTTTACTCATCACAAATATGTATCAAGATGATATACTGACTTATTCAGGTGCATATTGTCAACAAGATCAGACCAGTGTTCAAAACTACAACCAATAGTTACACTCAGCACTCAAATATTCAAGTTCACTGTGTTGAGGTTCATAGTGACAGTTTTTAGAGTAAAAAGTTGTAATAATGTTAAATTGGTATTAAGTATTATTTTTGGCTTATTTCCTAGCCTAGTTTAATTTAGTGTATTTGAAAGCTTTAATTGTAATTTATCAGTCAGAGTGCTAAGTGTGGCGCTCAGATTCATTAATTACATCTATACCTCATAAATAGTACACAATTCCAAAGAAAATGTACAAAATGCAATTTCCAGCACTCATATAACAATTTTATTCATTTTCCTTATCCAGATTTTCAATCTAGGACAAAAATAGTTGACTATATTACATTTTCAATATTTGAGTGTTGAGTATAAGTACTGGTTGTAATTCCGGGTCAGATCACAAATTTTTTCAGGGGAAGCTCAATGCATTATTTATTAGTTCAAATCATGGCTTTATACATTTTAAGAAATAAAACTTACAAAGCAGAAGGTCGCTCACCTGTAATGATTTGACCCTGTGACCTAGTTTTTGACTCCAAATGACCCAATAATAAACTTAGCCTAGATGGATAGGCCTCAGACAGTATCAATTTCAAATAGTGTCCGAGTCTAAAGTCTTAAACACAGTCTGGATGATGCATAAATAAAAACAATGAGTTTTCCACATCTACATCTTATGTGTACTTAGTTTAAATCCAATTGCTATAGAACTGTTGAAGTAGTGTGCTCTACCAACTTTCATGCCACTTTACACTGTAGGTCTAAGTTCAAGGGCATGTAACTCTGCACAGTCTGAACCGCACATGTTTAATGAAACTGACGTTGACCTTGAAATAAGTAAATAGATTCATTGTGTATTTCATTACTGTAAACCTATTTGCTGATCGTCAGCATATTCGCGACAACAAACTTTTGAGTTTTTAAATTTCCTGTAATGTCCATATTAATGTTTTAAGCACTTTCGCGGTGACTTAATTTTGTGTAATTAAACCACTCGCAAACTCCGCGAAACTAAATCACGCGAAATAATTTCAAGGTTTACTGTATATGAATGCACTGAAACTGACCATGAACTAATGTAATAAATGTTTCTTTCTCATGATACTTTGCACAAATAGAACTGCAGTCCGTTTAATCAGGTCTGTCACTTGTATACAAACATTGCAATATCATAACATTGTATTTTTATTGTTTTAAACATTTCGAATGGAGAAAAAGGCAGTGAAAACTAATACCTTATTCACTAAGCTACATACTATTACTCATAATGTATATTAAAATAATACATTAATAAGAGAAATTGCAATGTGTATATGCACAATGTTATGTTAACAAGTGACCGACCTGATTGATCGATTTATAGTATAGTATATTATAATTTACAAAGTATAAATATTGTGTTGTTTCTCTTTCTATACAGTTTGAATTCTACTGTCTTTTTACATGCTTGTGCTTTGCATCAGTACCTCGTGTAGTGCTGTTCAGCTACAGTCATCAAGTTCCAGAGGTTGTGCTGACAGTTAGGAACACCTGGATGAATCAAACAGTAACATAAACATTACAAACAAATCAAACAAACACACAAATCATAACTTAATTCAAAACTGAACTACCACTAATGTAGCAGATATTATAGTCCAGTCAGGGACGAATCCAGTGACGCATTGGTCAAGTCCAAAATAACGGTGTAAACCAATTATAAAGGCTTATACTGTACAGACAACAGTAATTTTAATGCTAAACTAACATGCTATATTCCCTCTACCTGATCAGACAATGGTTGTACTCTTTTGTGTACACAAACTGCAACGTCACTGTCGCAATATCCTAACTGGACTGTACCTTTGTGTCTTTTACTTTTGTAAGCCAAATAAATGACATTTAAAATCTATATTTCTCCAAAGTTGTACAGTATTGGTTTAAT
This sequence comes from Spisula solida, assembly GCA_947247005.1. Taxonomy (NCBI): domain Eukaryota; kingdom Metazoa; phylum Mollusca; class Bivalvia; order Venerida; family Mactridae; genus Spisula; species Spisula solida. Next base: position 24,142,434 of record OX365948.1, read on the forward strand.
TTAAGAATGGACAGTCAACATCCTTACAGTACTGTTTTGAAATATCCTACCAGTTTTTTAATCTTAACTTGTTAATGTTTGACCAATCAGTTCAAATGGCAAATGTTTTGAGGATTTCAGTCCATGACTTTTAAACATTCGATAGAAATAAACAATATTGTCATGTTTACGGTTGCATGGAGGGGACACTACAAGGGCAACTAATGTTTATGTTCCAAAGATTACATTTACTAACGACATCAATCAGGCATGTTTTTTCTGTGTCTGTCATAGGACCATATTCTTGTAGGCATTTTGTGACTGTACGATGAACACAACGAGCTGCCAGACTGGCACATTCCTGAAAAAAACACAATAATCATTCCGCAATGAGAAACTTCGGGAATGAGGCACATTTTGGATAAAATGTCAAGAGCATTAATTTACCCGTGCCAACTGAATTGAGTAGTTGATCCTTTAACACACGTTTCATACAGAACTTCCCTACCAAAATTCAAGTACTTTTCATCTATTTTTAAGGACAAACAACTTGGTTTGTCAAGGCAAAAATATGTTAGAAGTGCCTTAAAAGCAAATGAAATAACAATAGAAACTTGAGTAATCAGACGCTTTAAGTGACTATCGTCATTTGCACCAATTACTATTAGGACAAGGCAGTCCAAAAGACGGCTATAATCCCCCGCCGCATTAATGAACAGTGAAATTGTCCAATAAGTAACACATTAGCTATGAGTTGGCACAGGCGTAAAACATTAAGGAGTGGATGGGAGAAGTAAGGTTCAAACCTTTGACCTTTTAACTGTGACATTGACCTTGAACCGGCATGGTTGGAATGTGGGTTCTGAATGTCATCTTTATTAGTTACACATTTGGTATCAGTTTCATGCAATTCGGCCCAGGCGTTAAAAAGTTATGGTGAAGACACGAAATGTAAGATTCAAACCTTTGACCTTAACCTGAGACCTTGACCCCGCATGGTTGAAATGTGGGTTCTATAAGTCTTCTTCATTAATTACACATTTGGTATCAGTTCCATGCAATTCGGCCCTGGCATTAAAAAGCTATGGAGCGGAAAAGGAATGCAAGATTCAAACGTTTGACCTTAAGTTGTGACCATGACCTTGAACCAGCATGGTTGGATTGTGGGTTCTGCACGACATCTTTATTACTAACACATTTGGTTTGAGTTTCCTGCTATTAGGCCCAGGCATTAAAAGTTACGAAACGGACATGAAATGTAAGATTTTAAACCTTTGACCTTGAACCGGCATGGTTGGATTGTGGGTTCTGCACATCGTCTTTATTAGTTACACATTTGGTACGAGTTTCATGCAATTTGGCCAAGGCATTAAAAAGTTAGAGAGTGGACACAATTTTGTTACCGACGGACACACGCACGCACACACGCATACCTGTCAAGTCTCAGGCACTCGCCGTGAGATACACGCATTTGAACCCAAACTCACGCACTCACGCTCAACTCTTCAAATCTCACACATTTTAACAAAGTCTGATACACATATTTTTATATCAAAATTAAGTAGATCTATAGCCTGATATTTACTCCAAAATGCACCAGAATGCAGGATGTGAGGTTCCAAAAATCAAATATTTCTCAACCTCTTAGGCAGGAGGGAGTCCTGGGACTCAAATTTTAAAATCCTGTTGAGAACCCTGATAATAATTTTATACTTCAGAACTTGTTTCATGTATAAAGTCGATTTTTAGGACCCAGTTCATATAGTATCATTATGGTAATTGATAATTGTCAATATCCAGTAGAATGTGAACTTTCATCCTGCGTACATCGTCGTACACCCCTGACCACGGGGCAAACGCCCCTTGGAACCCCAACCCCACTCTGACCATGTCTAAGGCCTTGACAGCTATGCACACGCACATACGCACGGACGGAGACCATTCCTAAAATCCCCTCCCACTTTGTGACGGTTTGAGACGGGGGATTAATAAAACGACATGAGTCAATAAGGTGGTGTAATGTTTTCAGTCAACCTTCTCTCATTTTTTTGGTCATTATTTATCTGTTCTGTTATTTCTGTCTGTTTTCTACTAGAAGAAAACAAATTATACGCCAATACACCCAAAATTAAACTTCAAAATTCAAGTACTTTTCAATAATCATCTATATGTTCAAATGAACTCGGACATTAATTTTAAAAAGTGTTGCATTGACATTTAAACTTTTCCTGGGACATATAACATTATGTAACCAATAAGCCAAATATATACAATAGAACCTGTATAATAAAGTGACTAGCTGTAACCTTGTAACAGCAAGATTGATGTTCTGCCAGATGAGCTGCTATGATTTTATGTGGGTTTGACCAGGTACCAGCTGTTACTGATGATGATGATGATATAATGTGGGTTTCACCAGGTACCAGCTGTTACTGATGATGATGATGATATAATGTGGGTTTGACCAGGTACCTGCTGTTACTGATGATGATATAATGTGGGTTTGACCAGGTACCTGCTGTTACTGATGATGATGATGATATAATGTGGGTTTGACCAGGTACCTGCTGTTACTGATGATGATATAATGTGGGTTTGACCAGGTACCAGCTGCTACTGATGATGATGATGATATAATGTGGGTTTGACCAGGTACCTGCTGTTACTGATGATGATGATATAATGTGGTTTGACCAGGTACCAGCTGTTACTGATGATGATGATGATATAATGTGGGTTTGACCAGGTACCTGCTGTTACTGATGATGATGATGATATAATGTGGGTTTGACCAGGTACCTGCTGTTACTGATGATGATGATGATATAATGTGGGTTTGACCAGGTACCTGCTGTTACTGATGATGATGATGATATAAAGTGGGTTTGACCAGGTACCAGCTGTTACTGATGATGATATAATGTGGGTTGTACCAGGTACCTGCTGTTACTGATGATGATATAATGTGGGTTTGACCAGGTACCTGTTGTTACTGATGATGATGATATAATGTGGGTTGTACCAGGTACCTGCTGTTACTGATGATGATGATATAATGTGGGTTTGACCAGGTACCTGCTGTTACTGATGATGATGAGATAATGTGGGTTTGACCAGGTACCTGCTGTTACTGATGATGATGATGATATAATGTGGGTTTGACCAGGTACCTGCTGTTACTGATGATGATGATATAATGTGGTTTGACCAGGTACCTGATGTTACTGATGATGATGATGATATAATGTGGGTTTGACCAGGTACCTGCTGTTACTGATGATGATGATATAATGTGGTTTGACCAGGTACCTGCTGTTACCGATGATGATGATATAATGTGGTTTGACCAGGTACCTGCTGTTACTGATGATGATGATGATATAATGTGGGTTTCACCAGGTACCTGCTGTTACTGATGATGATGATGATATAATGTGGGTTTGACCAGGTACCTGCTGTTACTGATGATGATGATATAATGTGGGTTTGACCAGGTATCTGCTGTTACTGATGATGATATAATGTGGGTTTGACCAGGTACCTGCTATTACTGATGATGATGATGATGATGATATAATGTGGGTTTGACCAGGTACCTGTTGTTACTGATGATGATGATATCATGTGGGTTTGACCAGGTACCTGCTGTTACTGATGATGATGATACTATAATGTGGGTTTGACCAGGAAGCTGCTGTTACTGATGATGATGGTGATATAATGTGGGTTTGACCAGGTACCTGCTGTTACTGATGATGATGATGATATAATGTGGGTTTGACCAGGTACCTGCTGTTACTGATGATGATGATGATTTGATGTGGGTTTGACCAGGTACCTGCTGTTACTGATGATGATGATGATATAATGAGGGTTTGACCAGGAAGATGCTATTACTGATGATGATGATGATATAATGTGGGTTTGACCAGGTACCTGCTGTTACTGATGATGATGATGATATAATGTGGTTTGACCAGGTACCTGCTGATACTGATGATGATGATGATATAATGTAAGTTTGACCAGGTAGCTGTTGTTACTGATGATGATGATGATATAATGTAAGTTTGACCAGGTAGCTGTTGTTACTGATGATGATGATGATATAATGTGGTTTAACCAGGTAGCTGCTGTTACTGATGATGATGATGACATAATGTGAGTTTGACCAGGTGGCTGCTGTTACAGATGATGATGATGATATAATGTGGGTTTGACCAGGTACCTGCTGTTACTGATGATGAGGATGGTATAATGTGGGTTTGACCAGGTACCTGCTGTTACTGATGATGATGAATATATAATGTGGGTTTGACCAGGTACCTGCTGTCACAGATGATGATATAATGTGGGTTTGACCAGGTACCTGTTGTTACTGATGATGATGAATATATTATGTGGGTTTGACCAGGTACCTGCTGTTACAGATGATGATGGTGATATAATGTGGGTTTGACCAGGTACCTGCTGTTACAGATGATGATGATGATATAATGTGGGTTTGACCAGGTACCTGCTGTTACTGATGATGATAAAATGTGGGTTTGACCAAGTACCTGCTGTTACTAATGATGATCATGATATAATGTGGTTTGTACCAGGTACCTGCTGTTACTACTGATGATGATGATATAATCCGGGTTTGACCAGGAAGCTGCTGTTACTGATGATGATGTTGATATAATGTGGGTTTGACCAGGTACCTGTTGTTACTGATGATGTTGATGATGATATAATGTGGGTTTGACCAGGTACCTGCTGTTACTGATGATGATGATGATGATATAATGTGGGTTTGACCAGGTACCTGTTGTTACTGATAATGATATAATGTGGGTTTGACCAGGAAGCTGCTGTTACTGATGATGATGATATAATGTGGGTTTGACCAGGTACCTGCTGTTACTGATGATGATGATGATGATATAATGTGGGTTTGACCAGGTACCTGCTGTTACTGATGATGATGATATAATGTGGGTTTGACCAGGTACCTGCTGTTACTGATGATGATGATATAATGTGGGTTTGACCAGGAAGCTGCTGTTACTGATGATGATGATGATGATGATATAATGTGGGTTTGACCAGGTACCTGCTGTTACTGATGATGATGATATAATGTGGGTTTGACCAGGAAGCTGCTGTTACTGATAATGATGATGATATAATGTGGGTTTAACCAGGTACCTGCTGTTACTGATGATGATGATATAATGTGGTTTGACCAGGTACCTGTTGTTACTGATGATAATGATGATGATATAATGTGGGTTTGACCAGGTACCTGCTGTTACTGATGATGATGATATAATGTGGTTTGACCAGGTACCCGCTGTTACTGATGATGATGATATAATGTGGTTTGACCAGGTACCTGCTGTTACTGATGATGATATAATGTGGGTTTGACCAGGTACCTGCTGTTACTGATGATGATGATGATATAATGTGGGTTTCACCAGGTACCTGCTGTTACTGATGATGATGATATAATGTGGGCTTGACCAGGTACCTGCTGTTACTGATGATGATATAATGTGGGTTTGACCAGGTACCTGCTATTACTGATGATGATGATGATGATGATGATGATATAATGTGGGTTTGACCAGGTACCTGTTGTTACTGATGATGATGATATAATGTGGGTTTGACCAGGTACCTGCTGTTACTGATGATGATGATACTATAATGTGGGTTTGACCAGGAAGCTGCTGTTACTGATGATGATGATGATATAATGTGGGTTTGACCAGGTACCTGCTGTTACTGATGATGATGAATATATAATGTGGGTTTGACCAGGTACCTGCTGTTACAGATGATGATGATGATAAAATGTGGGTTTGACCAGGTACCTGCTGTTACAGATGATGATGATGATATAATGTGGGTTTGACCAGGTACCTGCTGTTACTGATGATGATAAAATGTGGGTTTGACCAAGTACCTGCTGTTACTAATGATGATCATGATATAATGTGGTTTGTACCAGGTACCTGCTGTTACTACTGATGATGATGATATAATCCGGGTTTGACCAGGAAGCTGCTGTTACTGATGATGATGTTGATATAATGTGGGTTTGACCAGGTACCTGTTGTTACTGATGATGTTGATGATGATATAATGTGGGTTTGACCAGGTACCTGCTGTTACTGATGATGATGATGATGATGATATAATGTGGGTTTGACCAGGTACCTGTTGTTACTGATAATGATATAATGTGGGTTTGACCAGGAAGCTGCTGTTACTGATGATGATGATATAATGTGGGTTTGACCAGGTACCTGCTGTTACTGATGATGATGATGATGATATAATGTGGGTTTGACCAGGTACCTGCTGTTACTGATGATGATGATATAATGTGGGTTTGACCAGGAAGCTGCTGTTACTGATGATGATGATGATGATGATATAATGTGGGTTTGACCAGGTACCTGCTGTTACTGATGATGATGATATAATGTGGGTTTGACCAGGAAGCTGCTGTTACTGATAATGATGATGATATAATGTGGGTTTAACCAGGTACCTGCTGTTACTGATGATGATGATATAATGTGGTTTGACCAGGTACCTGTTGTTACTGATGATAATGATGATGATATAATGTGGGTTTGACCAGGTACCTGCTGTTACTGATGATGATGATATAATGTGGTTTGACCAGGTACCCGCTGTTACTGATGATGATGATATAATGTGGTTTGACCAGGTACCTGCTGTTACTGATGATGATATAATGTGGGTTTGACCAGGTACCTGCTGTTACTGATGATGATGATGATATAATGTGGGTTTCACCAGGTACCTGCTGTTACTGATGATGATGATATAATGTGGGCTTGACCAGGTACCTGCTGTTACTGATGATGATATAATGTGGGTTTGACCAGGTACCTGCTATTACTGATGATGATGATGATGATGATGATGATATAATGTGGGTTTGACCAGGTACCTGTTGTTACTGATGATGATGATATAATGTGGGTTTGACCAGGTACCTGCTGTTACTGATGATGATGATACTATAATGTGGGTTTGACCAGGAAGCTGCTGTTACTGATGATGATGATGATATAATGTGGGTTTGACCAGGTACCTGCTGTTACTGATGATGATGAATATATAATGTGGGTTTGACCAGGTACCTGCTGTTACAGATGATGATGATGATATAATGTTGGTTTGACCAGGTACCTGCTGTTACAGATGATGATGATGATATAATGTGGGTTTGACCAGGTACCTGCTGTTACTGATGATGATAAAATGTGGGTTTGACCAAGTACCTGCTGTTACTAATGATGATCATAATATAATGTGGTTTGTACCAGGTGCCTGCTGTTACTACTGATGATGATGATATAATCCGGTTTGACCAGGAAGCTGCTGTTACTGATGATGATGTTGATATAATGTGGGTTTGACCAGGTACCTGTTGTTACTGATGATGTTGATGATGATATAATGTGGGTTTGACCAGGTACCTGCTGTTACTGATGATGATGATGATGATATAATGTGGGTTTGACCAGGTACCTGTTGTTACTGATAATGATATAATGTGGGTTTGACCAGGAAGCTGCTGTTACTGATGATGATGATATAATGTGGGTTTGACCAGGTACCTGCTGTTACTGATGATGATGATGATGATATAATGTGGGTTTGACCAGGTACCTGCTGTTACTGATGATGATGATATAATGTGGGTTTGACCAGGTACCTGCTGTTACTGATGATGATGATATAATGTGGGTTTGACCAGGAAGCTGCTGTTACTGATGATGATGATGATGATGATATAATGTGGGTTTGACCAGGTACCTGCTGTTACTGATGATGATGATATAATGTGGGTTTGACCAGGAAGCTGCTGTTACTGATAATGATGATGATATAATGTGGGTTTAACCAGGTACCTGCTGTTACTGATGATGATGATATAATGTGGTTTGACCAGGTACCTGTTGTTACTGATGATAATGATGATGATATAATGTGGGTTTGACCAGGTACCTGCTGTTACTGATGATGATGATATAATGTGGTTTGACCAGGTACCCGCTGTTACTGATGATGATGATATAATGTGGTTTGACCAGGTACCTGCTGTTACTGATGATGATATAATGTGGGTTTGACCAGGTACCTGCTGTTACTGATGATGATGATGATATAATGTGGGTTTCACCAGGTACCTGCTGTTACTGATGATGATGATATAATGTGGGCTTGACCAGGTACCTGCTGTTACTGATGATGATATAATGTGGGTTTGACCAGGTACCTGCTATTACTGATGATGATGATGATGATGATGATGATATAATGTGGGTTTGACCAGGTACCTGTTGTTACTGATGATGATGATATAATGTGGGTTTGACCAGGTACCTGCTGTTACTGATGATGATGATACTATAATGTGGGTTTGACCAGGAAGCTGCTGTTACTGATGATGATGATGATATAATGTGGGTTTGACCAGGTACCTGCTGTTACTGATGATGATGAATATATAATGTGGGTTTGACCAGGTACCTGCTGTTACAGATGATGATGATGATATAATGTGGGTTTGACCAGGTACCTGCTGTTACAGATGATGATGATGATATAATGTGGGTTTGACCAGGTACCTGCTGTTACTGATGATGATAAAATGTGGGTTTGACCAAGTACCTGCTGTTACTAATGATGATCATGATATAATGTGGTTTGTACCAGGTACCTGCTGTTACTACTGATGATGATGATATAATCCGGGTTTGACCAGGAAGCTGCTGTTACTGATGATGATGTTGATATAATGTGGGTTTGACCAGGTACCTGTTGTTACTGATGATGTTGATGATGATATAATGTGGGTTTGACCAGGTACCTGCTGTTACTGATGATGATGATGATGATATAATGTGGGTTTGACCAGGTACCTGTTGTTACTGATAATGATATAATGTGGGTTTGACCAGGAAGCTGCTGTTACTGATGATGATGATATAATGTGGGTTTGACCAGGTACCTGCTGTTACTGATGATGATGATGATGATATAATGTGGGTTTGACCAGGTACCTGCTGTTACTGATGATGATGATATAATGTGGGTTTGACCAGGTACCTGCTGTTACTGATGATGATGATATAATGTGGGTTTGACCAGGAAGCTGCTGTTACTGATGATGATGATGATGATGATATAATGTGGGTTTGACCAGGTACCTGCTGTTACTGATAATGATGATATAATGTGGGTTTGACCAGGAAGCTGCTGTTACTGATAATGATGATGATATAATGTGGGTTTAACCAGGTACCTGCTGTTACTGATGATGATGATATAATGTGGTTTGACCAGGTACCTGTTGTTACTGATGATAATGATGATGATATAATGTGGGTTTGACCAGGTACCTGCTGTTACTGATGATGATGATATAATGTGGTTTGACCAGGTACCCGCTGTTACTGATGATGATGATATAATGTGGTTTGACCAGGTACCTGCTGTTACTGATGATGATATAATGTGGATTTGACCAGGTACCTGCTGTTACTGATGATGATGATGATATAATGTGGGTTTCACCAGGTACCTGCTGTTACTGATGATGATGATATAATGTGGGCTTGACCAGGTACCTGCTGTTACTGATGATGATATAATGTGGGTTTGACCAGGTACCTGCTATTACTGATGATGATGATGATGATGATGATGATATAATGTGGGTTTGACCAGGTACCTGTTGTTACTGATGATGATGATATAATGTGGGTTTGACCAGGTACCTGCTGTTACTGATGATGATGATACTATAATGTGGGTTTGACCAGGAAGCTGCTGTTACTGATGATGATGATGATATAATGTGGGTTTGACCAGGTACCTGCTGTTACTGATGATGATGAATATATAATGTGGGTTTGACCAGGTACCTGCTGTTACAGATGATGATGATGATATAATGTGGGTTTGACCAGGTACCTGCTGTTACAGATGATGATGATGATATAATGTAGGTTTGACCAGGTACCTGCTGTTACTGATGATGATAAAATGTGGGTTTGACCAAGTACCTGTTGTTACTGATGATGATCATGATATAATGTGGTTTGACCAGGTACCTGCTGTTACTACTGATGATGATGATATAATCCAGGTTTGACCAGGAAGCTGCTGTTACTGATGATGATGTTGATATAATGTGGGTTTGACCAGGTACCTGTTGTTACTGATGATGTTGATGATGATATAATGTGGGTTTGACCAGGTACCTGCTGTTACTGATGATGATGATGATGATATAATGTGGGTTTGACCAGGTACCTGTTGTTACTGATAATGATATAATGTGGGTTTGACCAGGAAGCTGCTGTTACTGATGATGATGATATAATGTGGGTTTGACCAGGTACCTGCTGTTACTGATGATGATGATGATGATATAATGTGGGTTTGACCAGGTACCTGCTGTTACTGATGATGATAATATAATGTGGGTTTGACCAGGAAGCTGCTGTTACTGATGATGATGATGATGATATAATGTGGGTTTGACCAGGTACCTGCTGTTACTGATGATGATGATATAATGTGGGTTTGACCAGGAAGCTGCTGTTACTGATGATGATGATGATATAATGTGGGTTTGACCAGGTACCTGCTGTAACTGATGATGATGATGATGATGATAGAATGTGGGTTTGACCAGGTACCTGCTGTTACTGATGATGATGATATAATGTGGGTTTGACCAGGAAGCTGCTGTTACTGATGATGATGATGATGATGATATAATGTGGGTTTGACCAGGTACCTGTTGTTACTGATGATGATGATATAATGTGGGTTTGACCTGGTACCTGCTGTTACTGATGATGATGATACTATAATGTGGGTTTGACCAGGAAGCTGCTGTTACTGATGATGATGATGATATAATGTGGGTTTGACCAGGTACCTGCTGTTACTGATGATGATGATGATATAATGTGGGTTTGACCAGGTACCTGCTGTTACTGATGATGATGATGATGATTTGATGTGGGTTTGACCAGGTACCTGCTGTTACTGATGATGATGATGATATAATGTGGGTTTGACCAGGAAGATGCTATTACCGATGATGATGATGATATAATGTGGGTTTGACCAGGTACCTGCTGTTACTGATGATGATGATGATATAATGTCGTTTGACCAGGTACCTGTTGTTACTGATGATGATGATGATATAATGTAAGTTTGACCAGGTAGCTGTTGTTACTGATGATGATGATGATATAATGTGGTTTAACCAGGTAGCTGCTGTTACTGATGATGATGATGACATAATGTGAGTTTGACCAGGTAGCTGTTGTTACTGATGATGATGATGACATAATGTGAGTTTGACCAGGTACCTGCTGTTACAGATGATGATGATGATATAATGTGGGTTTGACCAGGTACCTGCTGTTCCTGATGATGAGGATGGTATAATGTGGGTTTGACCAGGTACCTGCTGTTACTGATGATGATGAATATATAATGTGGGTTTGACCAGGTACCTGCTGTTACAGATGATGATATAATGTGGGTTTGACCAGGTACCTGCTGTTACTGATGATGATGAATATATAATGTGGGTTTGACCAGGTACCTGCTGTTACAGATGATGATGATGATATAATGTGGGTTTGACCAGGTACCTGCTGTTACAGATGATGATGATGATATAATGTAGGTTTGACCAGGTACCTGCTGTTACTGATGATGATAAAATGTGGGTTTGACCAAGTACCTGTTGTTACTGATGATGATCATGATATAATGTGGTTTGACCAGGTACCTGCTGTTACTACTGATGATGATGATATAATCCGGGTTTGACCAGGAAGCTGCTGTTACTGATGATGATGTTGATATAATGTGGGTTTGACCAGGTACCTGTTGTTACTGATGATGTTGATGATGATATAATGTGGGTTTGACCAGGTACCTGCTGTTACTGATGATGATGATGATGATATAAAGTGGGTTTGACCAGGTACCTGTTGTTACTGATAATGATATAATGTGGGTTTGACCAGGAAGCTGCTGTTACTGATGATGATGATATAATGTGGGTTTGACCAGGTACCTGCTGTTACTGATGATGATGATGATGATATAATGTGGGTTTGACCAGGTACCTGCTGTTACTGATGATGATAATATAATGTGGGTTTGACCAGGAAGCTGCTGTTACTGATGATGATGATGATGATATAATGTGGGTTTGACCAGGTACCTGCTGTTACTGATGATGATGATATAATGTGGCTTTGACCAGGAAACTGCTGTTACTGATGATGATGATGATATAATGTGGTTTGTACCAGGTACCTGCTGTTACTACTGATGATGATGATATAATCCGGGTTTGACCAGGAAGCTGCTGTTACTGATGATGATGTTGATATAATGTGGGTTTGACCAGGTACCTGTTGTTACTGATGATGTTGATGATGATATAATGTGGGTTTGACCAGGTACCTGCTGTTACTGATGATGATGATGATGATATAATGTGGGTTTGACCAGGTACCTGTTGTTACTGATAATGATATAATGTGGGTTTGACCAGGAAGCTGCTGTTACTGATGATGATGATATAATGTGGGTTTGACCAGGTACCTGCTGTTACTGATGATGATGATGATGATATAATGTGGGTTTGACCAGGTACCTGCTGTTACTGATGATGATGATATAATGTGGGTTTGACCAGGTACCTGCTGTTACTGATGATGATGATATAATGTGGGTTTGACCAGGAAGCTGCTGTTACTGATGATGATGATGATGATGATATAATGTGGGTTTGACCAGGTACCTGCTGTTACTGATAATGATGATATAATGTGGGTTTGACCAGGAAGCTGCTGTTACTGATAATGATGATGATATAATGTGGGTTTAACCAGGTACCTGCTGTTACTGATGATGATGATATAATGTGGTTTGACCAGGTACCTGTTGTTACTGATGATAATGATGATGATATAATGTGGGTTTGACCAGGTACCTGCTGTTACTGATGATGATGATATAATGTGGTTTGACCAGGTACCCGCTGTTACTGATGATGATGATATAATGTGGTTTGACCAGGTACCTGCTGTTACTGATGATGATATAATGTGGATTTGACCAGGTACCTGCTGTTACTGATGATGATGATGATATAATGTGGGTTTCACCAGGTACCTGCTGTTACTGATGATGATGATATAATGTGGGCTTGACCAGGTACCTGCTGTTACTGATGATGATATAATGTGGGTTTGACCAGGTACCTGCTATTACTGATGATAATGATGATGATGATGATGATATAATGTGGGTTTGACCAGGTACCTGTTGTTACTGATGATGATGATATAATGTGGGTTTGACCAGGTACCTGCTGTTACTGATGATGATGATACTATAATGTGGGTTTGACCAGGAAGCTGCTGTTACTGATGATGATGATGATATAATGTGGGTTTGACCAGGTACCTGCTGTTACTGATGATAATGAATATATAATGTGGGTTTGACCAGGTACCTGCTGTTACAGATGATGATGATGATATAATGTGGGTTTGACCAGGTACCTGCTGTTACAGATGATGATGATGATATAATGTAGGTTTGACCAGGTACCTGCTGTTACTGATGATGATAAAATGTGGGTTTGACCAAGTACCTGTTGTTACTGATGATGATCATGATATAATGTGGTTTGACCAGGTACCTGCTGTTACTACTGATGATGATGATATAATCCGGGTTTGACCAGGAAGCTGCTGTTACTGATGATGATGTTGATATAATGTGGGTTTGACCAGGTACCTGTTGTTACTGATGATGTTGATGATGATATAATGTGGGTTTGACCAGGTACCTGCTGTTACTGATGATGATGATGATGATATAATGTGGGTTTGACCAGGTACCTGTTGTTACTGATAATGATATAATGTGGGTTTGACCAGGAAGCTGCTGTTACTGATGATGATGATATAATGTGGGTTTGACCAGGTACCTGCTGTTACTGATGATGATGATGATGATATAATGTGGGTTTGACCAGGTACCTGCTGTTACTGATGATGATAATATAATGTGGGTTTGACCAGGAAGCTGCTGTTACTGATGATGATGATGATGATATAATGTGGGTTTGACCAGGTACCTGCTGTTACTGATGATGATGATATAATGTGGGTTTGACCAGGAAGCTGCTGTTACTGATGATGATGATGATATAATGTGGGTTTGACCAGGTACCTGCTGTAACTGATGATGATGATGATGATGATAGAATGTGGGTTTGACCAGGTACCTGCTGTTACTGATGATGATGATATAATGTGGGTTTGACCAGGAAGCTGCTGTTACTGATGATGATGATGATGATGATATAATGTGGGTTTGACCAGGTACCTGTTGTTACTGATGATGATGATATAATGTGGGTTTGACCAGGTACCTGCTGTTACTGATGATGATGATACTATAATGTGGGTTTGACCAGGAAGCTGCTGTTACTGATGATGATGATGATATAATGTGGGTTTGACCAGGTACCTGCTGTTACTGATGATGATGATGATATAATGTGGGTTTGACCAGGTACCTGCTGTTACTGATGATGATGATGATGATTTGATGTGGGTTTGACCAGGTACCTGCTGTTACTGATGATGATGATGATATAATGTGGGTTTGACCAGGAAGATGCTATTACCGATGATGATGATGATATAATGTGGGTTTGACCAGGTACCTGCTGTTACTGATGATGATGATGATATAATGTCGTTTGACCAGGTACCTGTTGTTACTGATGATGATGATGATATAATGTAAGTTTGACCAGGTAGCTGTTGTTACTGATGATGATGATGATATAATGTGGTTTAACCAGGTAGCTGCTGTTACTGATGATGATGATGACATAATGTGAGTTTGACCAGGTAGCTGTTGTTACTGATGATGATGATGACATAATGTGAGTTTGACCAGGTACCTGCTGTTACAGATGATGATGATGATATAATGTGGGTTTGACCAGGTACCTGCTGTTCCTGATGATGAGGATGGTATAATGTGGGTTTGACCAGGTACCTGCTGTTACTGATGATGATGAATATATAATGTGGGTTTGACCAGGTACCTGCTGTTACAGATGATGATATAATGTGGGTTTGACCAGGTACCTGCTGTTACTGATGATGATGAATATATAATGTGGGTTTGACCAGGTACCTGCTGTTACAGATGATGATGATGATATAATGTGGGTTTGACCAGGTACCTGCTGTTACAGATGATGATGATGATATAATGTAGGTTTGACCAGGTACCTGCTGTTACTGATGATGATAAAATGTGGGTTTGACCAAGTACCTGTTGTTACTGATGATGATCATGATATAATGTGGTTTGACCAGGTACCTGCTGTTACTACTGATGATGATGATATAATCCGGGTTTGACCAGGAAGCTGCTGTTACTGATGATGATGTTGATATAATGTGGGTTTGACCAGGTACCTGTTGTTACTGATGATGTTGATGATGATATAATGTGGGTTTGACCAGGTACCTGCTGTTACTGATGATGATGATGATGATATAAAGTGGGTTTGACCAGGTACCTGTTGTTACTGATAATGATATAATGTGGGTTTGACCAGGAAGCTGCTGTTACTGATGATGATGATATAATGTGGGTTTGACCAGGTACCTGCTGTTACTGATGATGATGATGATGATATAATGTGGGTTTGACCAGGTACCTGCTGTTACTGATGATGATAATATAATGTGGGTTTGACCAGGAAGCTGCTGTTACTGATGATGATGATGATGATATAATGTGGGTTTGACCAGGTACCTGCTGTTACTGATGATGATGATATAATGTGGCTTTGACCAGGAAACTGCTGTTACTGATGATGATGATGATATAATTTGGGTTTAACCAGGTACCTGCTGTTACTGATGATGATGATGATATAATGCGGGTTTGACCAGGAAGCTGCTGTTACTGATGATGATGATGATATAACGTGGGTTTGACCAGGTACCTACTGTTACGAATGATGATGATGATATCATTTTGGTTTGGCCAGGTAGCTTTTGTTACTGCTGAGGTTGATATAGTTCTGGTTAGACCATGTAGCTGCTGTTACTACTGATGATGGTGATATGATGTGGTTTGACCAGGTACCTGCTGTTACTGATGATGATGATGATATAATGTAAGTTTGACCAGGTAGCTGTTGTTACTGATGATGATGATGATATAATGTGGTTTAACCAGGTAGCTGCTGTTACTGATGATGATGATGATGACATAATGTGAGTTTGACCAGGTAGCTGTTGTTACTGATGATGATGATGATATAATGTGAGTTTGACCAGGTAGCTGTTGTTACTGATGATGATGATATAATGTGGGTTTGACCAGGTACCTGCTGTTACTGATGATGATATAATGTGGGTTTGACCAGGAAGCTGCTGTTACTGATGATGATGAATATATAATGTGGTTTGACCAGGTACCTGCTGCTACTGATGATGATGAATATATATTGTGGGATAGACCAGGTACCTGCTGTTACAGATGATGATGATGATATAATGTGGGTTTGACCAGGTACCTGCTGTTACTGATGATGATGATATAATGTGGGTTTGACCAGGAAGCTGCTGTTACTGATGATGATGATGATATAATGTGGGTTTGAACAGGTACCTGCTGTAACTGATGATGATGATGATGATGATAGAATGTGGGTTTGACCAGGTACCTGCTGTTACTGATGATGATGATATAATGTGGGTTTGACCAGGAAGCTGCTGTTACTGATGATGATGATGATGATGATATAATGTGGGTTTGACCAGGTACCTGTTGTTACTGATGATGATGATATAATGTGGGTTTGACCAGGTACCTGCTGTTACTGATGATGATGATACTATAATGTGGGTTTGACCAGGAAGCTGCTGTTACTGATGATGATGATGATATAATGTGGGTTTGACCAGGTACCTGCTGTTACTGATGATGATGATGATATAATGTGGGTTTGACCAGGTACCTGCTGTTACTGATGATGATGATGATGATTTGATGTGGGTTTGACCAGGTACCTGCTGTTACTGATGATGATGATGATATAATGTGGGTTTGACCAGGAAGATGCTATTACCGATGATGATGATGATATAATGTGGGTTTGACCAGGTACCTGCTGTTACTGATGATGATGATGATATAATGTCGTTTGACCAGGTACCTGTTGTTACTGATGATGATGATGATATAATGTAAGTTTGACCAGGTAGCTGTTGTTACTGATGATGATGATGATATAATGTGGTTTAACCAGGTAGCTGCTGTTACTGATGATGATGATGACATAATGTGAGTTTGACCAGGTAGCTGTTGTTACTGATGATGATGATGACATAATGTGAGTTTGACCAGGTACCTGCTGTTACAGATGATGATGATGATATAATGTGGGTTTGACCAGGTACCTGCTGTTCCTGATGATGAGGATGGTATAATGTGGGTTTGACCAGGTACCTGCTGTTACTGATGATGATGAATATATAATGTGGGTTTGACCAGGTACCTGCTGTTACAGATGATGATATAATGTGGGTTTGACCAGGTACCTGCTGTTACTGATGATGATGAATATATAATGTGGGTTTGACCAGGTACCTGCTGTTACAGATGATGATGATGATATAATGTGGGTTTGACCAGGTACCTGCTGTTACTGATGATGATAAAATGTGGGTTTGACCAAGTACCTGTTGTTACTGATGATGATCATGATATAATGTGGTTTGACCAGGTACCTGCTGTTACTACTGATGATGATGATATAATCCGGGTTTGACCAGGAAGCTGCTGTTACTGATGATGATGTTGATATAATGTGGGTTTGACCAGGTACCTGTTGTTACTGATGATGTTGATGATGATATAATGTGGGTTTGACCAGGTACCTGCTGTTACTGATGATGATGATGATGATATAATGTGGGTTTGACCAGGTACCTGTTGTTACTGATAATGATATAATGTGGGTTTGACCAGGAAGCTGCTGTTACTGATGATGATGATATAATGTGGGTTTGACCAGGTACCTGCTGTTACTGATGATGATGATGATGATATAATGTGGGTTTGACCAGGTACCTGCTGTTACTGATGATGATAATATAATGTGGGTTTGACCAGGAAGCTGCTGTTACTGATGATGATGATGATGATATAATGTGGGTTTGACCAGGTACCTGCTGTTACTGATGATGATGATATAATGTGGCTTTGACCAGGAAGCTGCTGTTACTGATGATGATGATGATATAATTTGGGTTTAACCAGGTACCTGCTGTTACTGATGATGATGATGATATAATGCGGGTTTGACCAGGAAGCTGCTGTTACTGATGATGATGATGATATAACGTGGGTTTGACCAGGTACCTACTGTTACGAATGATGATGATGATATCATTTTGGTTTGGCCAGGTAGCTTTTGTTACTGCTGAGGTTGATATAGTTCTGGTTAGACCATGTAGCTGCTGTTACTACTGATGATGGTGATATGATGTGGTTTGACCAGGTACCTGCTGTTACTGATGATGATGATGATATAATGTAAGTTTGACCAGGTAGCTGTTGTTACTGATGATGATGATGATATAATGTGGTTTAACCAGGTAGCTGCTGTTACTGATGATGATGATGACATAATGTGAGTTTGACCAGGTAGCTGTTGTTACTGATGATGATGATGATATAATGTGAGTTTGACCAGGTAGCTGTTGTTACTGATGATGATGATATAATGTGGGTTTGACCAGGTACCTGCTGTTACTGATGATGATATAATGTGGGTTTGACCAGGAAGCTGCTGTTACTGATGATGATGAATATATAATGTGGTTTGACCAGGTACCTGCTGCTACTGATGATGATGAATATATAATGTGGGATAGACCAGGTACCTGCTGTTACAGATGATGATGATGATATAATGTGGGTTTGACCAGGTACCTGCTGTTACAGATGATGATATAATGTGGGTTTGACCAGGTACCTGCTGTTACTGATGATGATGAATATATAATGTGGGTTTGACCAGGTACCTGCTGTTACAGATGATGATGATGATATAATGTGGGTTTGACCAGGTACCTGCTGTTACTGATGATGATATAATGTCGGTTTGACCAGGTACCTGCTGTTACAGATGATGATGATGATATAATGTGGGTTTGACCAGGTACCTGCTGTTACAGATGATGATGATGATATAATGTGGGTTTGACCAGGTACCTGCTGTTACTGATGATGATCATGATATAATGTGGTTTGACCAGGTACCTCCTGTTACTACTGATGATGATGATATAATCCGGGTTTGACCAGGAAGCTGCTGTTACTGATGATGATGATGATATAATGTGGGTTTGACCAGGTACCTGTTGTTACTGATGATGTTGATGATGATATAATGTGGGTTTGATCAGGTACCTGCTGTTACTGATGATGATGATATAATGTGGGTTTGACCAGGTACCTGTTGATACTGATAATGATATAATGTGGGTTTGACCCGAATGCTGCTGTTACTGATGATGATGATGATATAATGTGGGTTTGACCAGGAAGCTGCTGTTACTAATGATGATGATGATGATATAATGTGGATTTGACCAGGTACCTGCTGTTACTGATGATGATGATGATATAATGTGGGTTTGACCAGGTACCTGCTGTTACTGATGATGATGATATTGTGGGTTTGACCAGGAAGCTGCTGTTACTGATGATGATGATGATGATATAATGTGGGTTTGACCAGGTACCTGCTGTTACTGATGATGATGATGATATAATGTGGGTTTCACCAGGTACCTGCTGTTACTGATGATGATGATATAATGTGGTTTTGACCAGGAAGCTGCTGTTACTGATGATAATGATGATATAATGTGGGTTTAACCAGGTACCTGCTGATACTGATGATGATGATGATATAATGTGGGTTTGACCAGGAAGCTGCTGTTACTGATGATGATATAACGTGGGTTTGACCAGGTACCTGCTGTTACGAATGATAATGACGATATAATTTTGGTTTGACCAAGTAGCTGTTGTTACTTATGATGATGATGATATAATGTGGTTTAACCAGGTAGCTGCTGTTACTGATGATGATGATGACATAATGTGAGTTTGACCAGGTAGCTGTTGTTACTGATGATAATGATGATATAATGTGAGTTTGACCAGGTAGCTGTTGTAACTGATGATGATGATGATATAATATGAGTTTGACCAGGTAGCTGTTGTTACTGATGATGATGATATAATGTGGGTTTGACCAGGAAGCTGCTGTTACTGATGATGATGAATATATAATGTGGTTTGACCAGGTACCTGCTGTTACTGATGATGATGAATATATAATGTGGGATAGACCAGGTACCTGCTGTTACAGATGATGATGATGATATAATGTGGGTTTGACCAGGTACCTGCTGTTCCTGATGATGAGGATGGTATAATGTGGGTTTGACCAGGTACCTGCTGTTACTGATGATGATGAATATATAATGTGGGTTTGACCAGGTACCTGCTGTTACAGATGATGATATAATGTGGGTTTGACCAGGTACCTGCTGTTACTGATGATGATGAATATATAATGTGGGTTTGACCAGGTACCTGCTGTTACAGATGATGATGATGATATAATGTGGGTTTGACCAGGTACCTGCTGTTACAGATGATGATGATATAATGTGGGTTTGACCAGGTACCTGCTGTTACTGATGATGATAAAATGTGGGTTTGACCAAGTACCTGCTGTTACTGATGATGATGATGATATAATGTGGTATGACCAGGTACCTGCTGTTACTGATGATGATGATGATATAATGTAAGTTTGACCAGGTAGCTGTTGTTGCTGATGATGATGATGATATAATGTGGTTTGACCAGGAAGCTGCTGTTACTAATGATGATGATGATATAATGTGGGTTTAACCAGGTACCTGCTGTTACTGATGATGATGATGATATAATGTGGGTTTGACCAGGAAGCTGCTGTTACTGATGATGATACTGATATAACGTGGGTTTGACCAGGTACCTGCTGTTACGAATGATGATGATGATATAATTTTGGTTTGACCAGGTAGCTGTTGTTACTGCTGAGTTGATATTGTTTTGGTTAGACCATGTAGCTGCTGTTACTACTGATGATGGTGATATGATGTGGTTTAACCAGGTACCTGCTGTTACTGATGATGATGAATATATAATGTGGGTTTGACCAGGTACCTGCTGTTACAGATGATGATGATGATATAATGTGGGTTTGACCAGGTACCTGCTGTTACAGATGATGATGATATAATGTGGGTTTGACCAGGTACCTGCTGTTACTGATGATGATAAAATGTGGGTTTGACCAAGTACCTGCTGTTACTGATGATGATCATGATATAATGTGGTTTGTACCAGGTACCTGCTGTTACTACTGATGATGATGATATAATCCGGGTTTGACCAGGAAGCTGCTGTTACTGATGATGATGTTGATATAATGTGGGTTTGACCAGGTACCTGTTGTTACTGATGATGTTGATGATGATATAATGTGGGTTTGACCAGGTACCTGCTGTTACTGATGATGATGATGATGATATAATGTGGGTTTGACCAGGTACCTGTTGTTACTGATAATGATATAATGTGGGTTTGATCAGAATGCTGCTGTTACTGATGATGATGATGATATAATGTGGGTTTGAACAGGAAGCTGCTGTTACTGATGATGATGATGATGATATAATGTGGGTTTGACCAGGTACTTGCTGTTACTGATGATGATAAAATGTGGGTTTGACCAAGTACCTGCTGTTACTGATGATGATGATATAATGTGGTATGACCAGGTACCTGCTGTTACTGATGATGATATAATGTAAGTGTGACCAGGTAGCTGTTGTTACTGATGATGATGATGATATAATGTGGTTTGACCAGGTACCTGCTGTTACTGATGATGATGATGATTTTAATGTAAGTTTGACCAGGTAGCTGTTGTTACTGATGATGATGATATAATGTGGGTTTGACCAGGTACCTGTTGTTACTGATAATGATATAATGTGGGTTTGACCAGAATGCTGCTGTTACTGATGATGATGATGATGATATAATGTCGGTTTGACCAGGTACCTGCTGTTACTGATGATGATATAATGTGGGTTTGACCAGGTACCTGCTGTTACTGATGATGATGATATAATGTGGGTTTGACCAGGAAGCTGCTGTTACTGATGATGATGATGATATAATGTGGGTTTGACCAGGTACCTGCTGTTACTGATGATGATGATGATATAATGTGGGTTTGACCAGGTACCTGCTGTTACTGATGATGATGATATAATGTGGGTTTGACCAGGAAGCTGCTGTTACTGATGATGATGATGATATAATGTGGGTTTAACCAGGTACCTGCTGTTACTGATGATGATGATGATATAATGTGGGTTTGACCAGGTACCTGCTGTTACGAATGATGATGATGATATAATTTTGGTTTGACCAGGTAGCTGTTGTTACTGCTGAGGTTGATATAGTTTTGGTTAGACCATGTAGCTGCTGTTACTACTGATGATGGTGATATGATGTGGTTTGACCAGGTACCTGCTGTTACTGATGATGATGATGATATAATGTAAGTTTGACCAGGTAGCTGTTGTTACTGATGATGATGATGATATAATGTGGTTTAACCAGGTAGCTGCTGTTACTGATGATGATGATGACATAATGTGAGTTTGACCAGGTAGCTGTTGTTACTGATGATGATGATGATATAATGTGAGTTTGACCAGGTAGCTGTTGTTACTGATGATGATGATGATATAATATGAGTTTGAACAGGTAGCTGTTGTTACTGATGATGATGATATAATGTGGGTTTGACCAGGTACCTGCTGTTACTGATGATGATATAATGTGGGTTTGACCAGGAAGCTGCTGTTACTGATGATGATGAATATATAATGTGGTTTGACCAGGTACCTGCTGTTACTGATGATGATGAATATGTAATGTGGGATAGACCAGGTACCTGCTGTTACAGATGATGATGATGATATAATGTGGGTTTGCCCAGGTACCTGCTGTTCCTGATGATGAGGATGGTATAATGTGGGTTTGACCAGGTACCTGCTGTTACTGATGATGATGAATATATAATGTGGGTTTGACCAGGTACCTGCTGTTACAGATGATGATATAATGTGGGTTTGACCAGGTACCTGCTGTTACTGATGATGATGAATATATAATGTGGGTTTGACCAGGTACCTGCTGTTACAGATGATGATGATGATATGTGGGTTTGACCAGGTACCAGCTGTTACAGATGATGATGATGATATAATGTGGGTTTGACCAGGTACCTGCTGTTACTGATGATGATAAAATGTGGGTTTGACCAAGTACCTGCTGTTACTGATGATGATCATGATATAATGTGGTTTGACCAGGTACCTGCTGTTACTACTGATGATGATGATATAATCCGGGTTTGACCAGGAAGCTGCTGTTACTGATGATGATGATGATATAATGTGGGTTTGACCAGGTACCTGTTGTTACTGATGATGTTGATGATGATATAATGTGGGTTTGACCAGGTACCTGCTGTTACTGATGATGATGATGATATATTGTGGGTTTGACCAGGTACCTGATGACATATTGTGGATATAATAAGGTAGCTGCTGTTACCACTGATGATGACATATTGTGAGTATAACAAGGTAGCTGCAGTTACTACTGATGATGACATATTGTGGGTATAACTAGGGAGTTGCTGTTACTGTTGACATATTGCGGGTATAACCAGGTAGCTGCTGTTACTGGGTAGGATGACATATTGCAGGTATAACCTGGTAGCTGCTGTTACTACTGATGTTGACATATTGTGGGAATAACCAGGTAGCTGTTGTTAATACTGATGATGACATAATTTATTGTGGGTATAACCACATAGTTGCTGTTACTGGTAATGATGACATATTGCGGGTATAACCCAGTTGCTGCTGTTACTGGTGTTGATGACATATTGAAGGTATAACCAGGTAGCTGCTGTTACATGTGTTGATCACATATTGTGGGTATAACCTGGTAGCTGCTATTACTGGTGATGACATATTGTGGGTATAACCAGGTAGTTGCTGTTACTACTGATGATGACATATTGCAGGTATAACCAGGTAGTTGCTTTTACTGCTGATGATGACATATTGCTGGTATAACCAGGTAGTTGCTGTTACTACTGATGATGACATATTGCAGGTATAACCAGGTAGTTGCTTTTACTACTGATGATGACATATTGCTGGTATAACCAGGTAGTTGCTTTTACTACTGATGATGACATATTGCTGGTATAACCAGGTAGCTGCTGTTACTGGTGATGATGACATATTGCGGGTATAACCAGGTAGCTGCTGTTAATGGTGATGATGACATATTGTGGGTATGACCATGTAGCTGTTGTTACTGAACATGATGACATATTGTGGTTATAAGCAGGTTGTTGCTGTTACTGGTGATGATGACATATTGCTGGTATAACCTGGTAGCTGCTGTTACTACTGATGATGACATATTACGGATATAACCAGGTAGCTTCTGTTACTACTGATGATGACATATTGTGGGTATGACCATGTAGCTGCTGTTACTGGAGATGATGACATATTGTGGTTATAAGCAGGTTGTTGCTGTTACTGGTGATGATGACATATTGCGGGTATAACCTGGTAGCTGCTGTTACTACTGATGATGACATATTGCGGGTATAACCAGGTAGCTGCTGTTACTGGTGATGATGACATATTGCGGGTATAACTAGGTAGCTGGTGATGACAACATATTGTGGGTATAACCAGGAAGCTGCTGTTACTACTGATGATGACATATTGCGGATATAAACAGGTAGTTGCTGTTACTGGTGATGATAATTTATTGTGGGTATAACCTTGTAGATGCTGTTACTGGTGATGATGACATATTGCAGGTATAACCAGGCGGCTGCAATTACTGGTGATGATGACATATTGCAGGTATAACCAGGTAGTTGCTGTTACTACTGATGATGACATATTGCAGGTATAACCAGGTAGCTGCTGTTACTACTGATGATGACATATTGCGGTTATAACCTGGTAGCTGCTGTTATTGGTGATGACGACATATTGTGGGTATAACAAGGTAGCTGCTGTTACAACTGATGTTGACATATTTTGGGTATAACAAGGTAGCTGCAGTTACTACTGATGATGACATATTGTGGGTATAACTAGGGAGTTGCTGATACTGTTGACATATTGCGGGTATAACCAGGTAGCTGTTGTTACTGGGTAGGATGACATATTGCAGGTATAACCTGGTAGCTGCTGTTACTACTGATGTTGACATATTGTGGGTATAACCAGGTAGCTGCTGTTAATACTGATGATGACATAATTTATTGTGAGTATAACCATCTAGTTGCTGTTACTGGTAATGATGACATATTGCGGGTATAACCCAGTTGCTGCTGTTACTGGTATTGATGACATATTGAAGGTATAACCAGGTAGCTGCTATTATTGGTGATGATGACATATTGTTGGTATAACAAGGTAGCTGCTGTTACTACTGATGATGACATATTGTGGGAATAACTAGGTAGTTGCTGTTACTGGTGATGATGACATATTGCGGGTATAACAAGGTAGCTGCAGTTACTGGTAAGGAAGGCATATTGTGGGTATAACTAGGTAGTTGCTGTTACTGTTGACATATTGCGGGTATAACCAGGTTGCTGCTGTTACTACTGATGATGACATATTGCGGGTATAACCAGGTAGCTACTGTTACTGGTGATGACATATTGTGGGTATAACAAGGTAGCTGCTATTACTGGTGATGATGACATATTGTGGGTATAACAAAGTAGCTGCTGTTACTACTGATGATGACATATTGTGGGAAAAACTAGGTAGTTGCTGTTACTGGTGATGATGACATATTGCGGATATAACCTGGTAGCTGCTTTTACTACTGATAATGACATATTGGGGTATAACCTGGTAGCTGTTGTTACTACTGATGTTGACATATTGTGGTTATAACTAGGTAGTTGCTGTTACTGGTGATGATGACAAATTGTGGGTATAACGAGGTATCTGCTGTTACTACTGATGATGACATATTGTGGATATAACCAGGTAGCTGCTGTTACTACTGATGATGACATATTGTGGGTATTACCATGTAGCTGCTGTTACTGGAGATGACGACATATTGTGGTTATAAGCAGGTAGTTGCTGTTACTGGTGATGATGTCATATTGCGGGTATAACCTGGTAGCTGCTGCTACTACTGATGATGACATATTGCGGGTATAACCAGGAAGTTGCTGTTACTGGTGATGATGACATATTGTAGGTATAACTAGGTAGTTGCTGTTACTACTGATGATGACATACTGCGGGTATAACCTGGTAGCTGCTGTTACTACTGATGATGACATATTGTGGGTATAACCAGGTAGTTGCTGTTACTGGTGATGATGACATATTGCGGGTATAACCAGGTAGTTGCTGTTACTGGTGATGACGACATATTGCGGGTATAACCAGGTAGTTGCTGTTACTGGTGATGATGACATATTGCGGGTATAACCAGGTAGCTGCTGTTACTACTGATGATGACATATTGTGAGTATAACCAGGTAGCTGCTGTTATTACTGATGATGACATATTGTGGGTATGACCATGTAGCTGCTGTTACTGGAGATGATGACATATTGTGGTTATAACCAGGCAGCTGCTGTTACTGGAGATGATGACATATTGTGGTTATAACTAGGTAGTTGCTGTTACTACTGATGATGACATACTGCGGGTATAACCTGGTAGCTGCTGTTACTACTGATGATGACATATTGTGGGTATAACCAGGTAGTTGCTGTTACTGGTGATGATGACATATTGCGGGTATAACCAGGTAGTTGCTGTTACTGGTGATGATGACATATTGCGGGTATAACCAGGTAGTTGCTGTTACTGGTGATGATGACATATTGCGGGTATAACCAGGTAGCTGCTGTTACTACTGATGATGACATATTGTGAGTATAACCAGGTAGCTGCTGTTATTACTGATGATGACATATTGTGGGTATGACCATGTAGCTGCTGTTACTGGAGATGATGACATATTGTGGGTATAACCAGGTAGTTGCTGATACTGGTAATGATGACATATTGTGGGTATAACCAGGTAGCTGCTGTTACTGGTGATGATGACATATTGTGGGTATGACCATGTAGCTACTTTAACTGGAGATGATGACATATTGTTGGCATAACCAGGTAGTTGCTGTTACTGGTGATGATGACATATTAAGGGTATAATCAGGCAGCTGCTGTTACTACTGATGTTGACATATTGTGGTTATAACCGGGTAGTTGCTGTTACTGGTGATGATGACATTTCGCGGGTATAACCTGGTAGCTGCTTTTACTACTGATGATAACATATTGCGGGTATAACCTGGTAGCTGTTGTTACTACTGATGTTGACATATTGTGGTTATAACCAGGTAGTTGCTGTTACTGGTGATGATGACATATTGCGGGTATAACCAGGTAGTTGCTGTTACTGGTGATGATATATTGCGAGTATAACCAGGTAGCTGCTGTTACTACTGATGATGGCATATTGCGATTATAACCAGGTAGTTGCTGTTCCTGGTGATGATGACATATTGCGGGTATAACCAGGTAGTTGTTGTTACTGGTGATGATGACATAATGTGGTTATAACCAGGTAGTTGCTGTTACTACTGATGATGACATATTGCAGGTATAACCAGGTTGCTGTTTTACTACGGATGATAAGGATATTTGGGTCGACTTTTTTACTACTAGTACTGTTAATGTTGTTGCTATATTTGGTATAATGTTAGTTAGACCTGGCAACTGTTGTTGATGTTGAAATTTTTTTACTATGCAGCGGTTGTTACTGATGATGTTTTTACAGTTTTTTGTTGGTGATATTCCAAGGAATTGACATGGTCCATGCTCCAGCTGTTGGGATATTTCTTACAATCTTTAATAAGGTAAAGGATGGTGCAAAATTAGTTTTGAATCAGACCAGGAACTCAAAGAGACAATAGCTGTCCTCAATGTGTAGGTTTTAAAGAATACGGTAATTAAGAAATTTAATTTGAAGTAAGGCAAGTTTTTTTTTCCCCAAGTGCTTTGATATAACAGTATGCAGGCTGGTCTTTAGCTTCCCACAGTTATTGTTATATACTCAACAAAAAGAAAGTATCCACCATTCATGATTTGACATATCATGAGACATGTAAGTGAATAAAGAGTCAACGAAAGTTGCTTTAATCTTAGATAAAATGGGACATTGTGTATTTTGTTGAGTATATAACAATTATATACACATATATATGACACAAAAATATACTACTCAAACTTTGACAACGGTGAACAAATTTTTCCTTGCAGATATTTTGCCAATTTCATTAGATGCACTGATGGGCTTTTTAGAAAACAAAATGTTACATGTTGTATGTTTCACCCTGGAAAACGACGCCATTATGTAAATTAATGGCAAAGTTTTCGCTCCAAACTTTTAAAATGTAACGGGAATATTGTTTTGCCGATCCTCATCAAAGTTTGTGAAGTTTACATTGTGCTTATTGGTATGACCAGAACAGATTAATTGCTAGAGTATCTTCTCCACCTATATTATTCTTGCCACTTCTAGTTTTTGCAAATTCCGGCAACTGTCAAACAAAATCGATAGTCTGCCTCCTGTTTTAATGAAATAATCTGATGATAGTTTAACAATTAATTGTTGATCGTCCAAGATGGAATCAAGTAAAAACAACCAAACAAAGCAACACATACAATCTGGTCACTTTTACGGACCACAGTCCTTTATGGACCAAATAATTATGTCCAATGCAACCTTTTCCTTACATTTTATAAAACAGTCACATTTTACTCGCACATCTCTTTGAAATACAGCAATCAACGTACCATCTGTCACATTTGTGGCTGTAAATCCAAGTTGTGTGAGACAACAGCAATGGTTTTGGTCAAGTCGTTGGAAGCCAACATGATGTAGCAACATTCAAAATCTAGAAAAGTAGAAAAAAGTGCTGTTAGAATACATGTTTATTCATACCAGTAATATTTCTGAGTGACAAGGGACATATTTTGCATTAACCAGGTAGCTGCTGTTACTGGTGATGATGACATATTGTGGGTATAACCAGGTAGCTGCTGTTACTACTGATGATGACATATTGTGGGTATAACCAGGTTGCTACAGTTACTACTGATGATGACATATCGTGGGTATAACCAGGTATCTGCTGTTATTGGTGATGATGACATATTGTGGGTATAACCAGATAGCTGCCGTTACTGATGATCATACCTGCCAAGTTTCCAAAATCGAAAAGTGGAGTGGTAACTGAAATCTGATACTTATTAAGACCACAACAAATAATGTGACACTTCAAAAGGTGTCAGTTAGTTTCATTTGGTAATATATGAAAATCAGGGGAGGGAACTTGGGGCAAGAGTAACTTCACTTGAAATTCAGCAGGGGAAGCAACTCTGTCCAACCTATTTAAAGTCTGTGAGAGTGACCTCCCCTGAAAATCAGGGGAGCGGACTCTGCACGGGCAAGAGTTACTTCCCTTGAAATTCAGTAGGAGAGGCAACTCTGTCTGACCTATTTTAAGTCGGCAAGAGTGACCTTCCCTGAAAATCAGGGGAGTGAAATCTGCACGGGGCAAGAGTAACTTCCCTTGAAATTCAGCAGGGGAGGCAACTCTGTATGACCTATTTTAAGTCGGCAAGAGTGACCTTCCCTGAAAATCAGGGGAGCGAAATCTGCAAGGGGCAAGAGTTACATCCGTTGAAATTCAGCAGGGGAGGCAACTCTGTATGACCTATTTTAAGTCAGCAAGATTGACCTTTCCTGAAAATCAGGGGAGTGAAATCTGCACAAGGCCAGTATAACTTCCCTTGTAAATCAGCAGGGGAGGCAACTCTGTATGACCTATTTTAAGTCGGCAAGAGTGACCTTTCCTGAAAATCAGGGCAGCGAAATCTGCATGGGGCAAGAGTAAGTTCCCTTGAAATTCAGCAGGGGAGGCAACTCTGTATGACCTTTTTTTAAGTCGGAAAAAGTGACCTTTCCTGAAAATCAGGGGAGCAAAATCTGCACGGGGCAAGAGTTACTTCCCTTGAAATTCAGCAGGGGAGGCAACTCTGTATGACCTATTTTAAAACCGCAAGAGTGACCTTACCTGAAAATCAGAGGAGCGAAATCTGCACGGGGCAAGAGTAACTTCCCTTGAAATTCAGCAGGGGAGGCAACTCTGTATGACCTATTTTAAGTCGGCAAGAGTGACCTTCCCTGAAAATCAGGGGAGCGAAATCTGCAAGGGGCAAGAGTTACATCCGTTGAAATTCAGCAGGGGAGGCAACTCTGTATGACCAATTTTAAGTCAGCAAGAGTGACCTTTCCTGAAAATCAGGGGAGTGAAATCTGCACGGGGCAAGTATAATTTCCCTTGTAATTCAGCAGGGGAGGCAACTCTGTATGACCTATTTTAAGTCGGCAAGAGTGACCTTTCCTGAAAATCAGGGCAGCGAAATCTGCATGGGGCAAGAGTAAGTTCCCTTGAAATTCAGCAGGGGAGGCAACTCTGTATGACCTTTTTTTAAGTCGGAAAAAGTGACCTTTCCTAAAAATCAGGGGAGCAAACTCTGCACAGGGCAAGAGTAACTTCCGTTGAAATTCCGAGGCAACTCTGTATGACCTATTTTAAGACGGCAAGAGTGACCTTTCCTGAAAATCAGGGGAGCAAATCTGCACGGGGCAAGAGTAACTTCCCTTGAAATTCAGCAGGGGAGGCAACTCTGAATGACCTATTTTAAAACCGCAAGAGTGACCTTACCTGAAAATCAGAGGAGCGAAATCTGCACGGGGCAAAGAGTAACTTCCCTTGAAATTCAGCAGGGGAGGCAACTCTGTATGACCTATTTTATGTCGGCAAGAGTGACCTTTCCTGAAAATCAGGGGAGCGAAATCTGCACGGGCAAGAGTAACTTCCCTTGAAATTCAGCAGGGGAGGCAACTCTGTATGACCTATTTTAAGTCGGAAAAAGTGACCTCCCCTGAAAATCAGGGGAGCAAACTCTGTACGGGGCAATAGTTACTTCCCTTGAAATTCAGCAGGGGGGCAACTCTGTCCACCACAAAATACTATCTGAAATTCAGAGTTTAGGTGGGTTAAATTGGAAAATCTGATTATTTATTTCAAATAAAAGTGGAGCAACTCCACCTTAAGTGGAGTACTTGGCAGGTATGCTGATGAAATTGGGGATATAACCAGGTAGCTGCTGTTACTGGTGATGATGACATATTGCGGGTATAACCAGGTAGCGGCTGTTACTGGTGATGATGACTTATTGTGGGTATAACCAGGTAGTTGCTGTTACTGGTGATGATGACATATTGGGGGTATAACCAGGTAGTTGCTGTTACTGGTGATGATGACATATTGTGGGTATAACCAAGGAATTGCTGTGGTCCAAGCTCCTGCTGTTGGGATATTTCTTACAATCTTTAATAAGGTAGCTAGCCAGGGTATTGTTTTATGCAAACACTTATGGAAATCTTAAACTTACATTCAATGAATTCTTCATAGCTTTCTAACAGCTAAAACTGATGGTAAAGGGTGGTGCAAAAATATTTTTGAATCAGACCAGGAACTTAAAGAGACAATAGCTGTCCCCAATGTGTAGGTTTTAAAGAATACGGTAATTAAGAAATTTAATTTGAACGTAAGGTATGTTTATTTTTTCCTAAGTGCTTTGATATAACAGTACGCAGGCTAGTCTTTAGCTTCCCACAGTAATTGTTATATACTCAACAAAAAGAAAGTATCCATCATTCATGATTTGACATATTATGAGACATGTAAGTGAATAGAGAGTCAACGAAAGTTGCGTTTAATCTTAGATAAAAATGGGACATTGTTTATTTTGTTGAGTATATAACAATTATATACACATATATACAGGGTGATCCATTAATTCCGCACATTATTAAATGCTTATAACTTCAACATCTTTAAAGCTACCATATTAAAGAATACAAGTAATTGTAGAGTGTACGTGTAAGTTTTGATCTGATCTAAAACGGATATTCAACTATAGAATCCCTATCTAAAGCAGACATTCAATGTGACCACCCATTTTCTCAGAAATGAGTTTCAAACGTCGTTTTCAATTCTGCACATGACGCTGTTGCATGCAGCTAGGTAACCAGTCTCTTTTCCCGACGAATCGAATGTTTCATTTCACTGGAAATATCCAACACTATTCCTTCATGAACGCACATGTGTATTTGGACACACTTTTCAAGTTTTCTTTTCACCTAAATCGCAGATTTCCCCAATTCGTAATAAAGTTTTATGATTCGAATTTGAAGATACTCAAATTTATGACGTCATCGATGACGTCATACCGTCACTTTGACGACACAATGCCAATTACTTTTTTCCTTTCAGCAGAAATTTTTATTTATTACATTTCCAACAATACCAAATTTATATGTGTAAGTAAAGAAATAGTGAAGTGATAGGCATTTACTAATGTGCGGAATTAATGGATCACCCTGTATGACACAAATATATACTACTCAAACTTTGACAATGGTGAACAAATTTTTCCTTGCAGATATTTTGCCAATTTCATAAGATGCACTGATGGGCTTTTTAGAAAACAAAATGTTACATGTTGTATGTTTCACCCTGGAAAACGACGCCATTATGTAAATTAATGGCAAAGTTTTCGCTCCAGACTTTTAAAATGCAACGGGAATATTGTTTTGCCGATCCTCATCAAAGTTTGTGAAGTTTACATTGTGCTTATTTGTACGACAAGAACAGATTATTTGCTAGAGTATCTTCTCCACCTCTATTATTCTTGCCAGTTCTAGATTTTGCAAATTCCGGCAACTGTCAAACAAAATCAATAGTCTGCCTCCTGTTTTAATGAAATAATCTGATGATAGTCTAACAATTAATTGTTGATCGTCCAAGATGGAATCAAGTAAAAACAACCAAACAAAGCAACACATACAATCTGGTCACTTTTACGGACCACAGTCCTTTATGGACCAAATAATTATGTCCAATGCAACCTTTTCCTTACATTTTATAAACAGTCACATTTTATTCGCACAGTTCTTTGAAATACAGCAATCAACGTACCATCCGTCACATTTGTGCTTGTAAATCCAAGTTGTGTGAGACAACAGCAACGATTTTGGTCAAGTCGTTGGAAGGCCTACATGGGGTAGGAACATTCAAAATCTAGAAAAGTAGAAAAAAAGTGCTGTTAGAATACATGTTTAGCCATAGCAGGAATATTTCTGAGTAAAAAGGGACATATTTTGCATTAAATGGTTGTGTTATTGTTGAACTTACTAGACATGGTTCGTAATTGGTGTAGGTGTCTGTCCGAACTCTAAGATTAGAAAGGTCCCAACTTTGAATTAACAGTTGGAAAGAGTTATCTATCCTAGCCATTAAAGTTTTTATTACTGCGAAGCCTTGTGTGAAGTTCAAAAATCAATTGTTTCTGTGGTTACTGGGAAATCATTAAAGCTCAGCCATTTCCGTTTGTCTCCAGTGAGTCTATGGCAATGCACAAAGGCCGTGGGGATCAGAATTGTTTCAGAGATATTATTTAGATATACGTCTTCTGTAGAGCAACACCCACTGGGAAACATACATTTTTGTTGTTGTAGAGAGGTTGGTGCTCTGAAGAGGTAAACGTAATAGAAAATGGTTACTTATGTATCAACACAAGACTACGTTCAATAAACGCTTATGCCCCGATGGAAGCCTTGTCCATAAAAACTAGCTAAGTCAATCAGGGGCCATAATTCTGTTGAAATGTTGGATAGTGCTACATGGCTTTGACAATGCAAGGTGTTTATGATGATTAGCATGTATGCTTAGTCTGAAAGCTATGCCTTAATGGACTTGAAAGTTTTGGGTCAAATGGACGGAGGAACAGACTAATGGACAGGACAATCACTATATGCATCAGTAGATAAAGGGGCATAAAAACGTATTAGTGTTTCTATAGCAACATACCACAACATTTGTTAGAGATCAAATACTATGAGATGACATTGGTCGTTAAGGAGCGGCCATCAGCTGCTCCTTTAATATAGCATCTTCATCAACTTCCTTATCACCACAAACCATTGTCAGATAGTAACGGTTACCATAGTGATTTTTGAGGAACAAACTTGAGCCGACACATCAGAGACGACCTTGAGAAATGATAGCTATTCTATCACCTAACCTGTACGCTTCATCCATATGATGTGTGGAGAGGCTAATAGTGCGACCTGAAATACGACATGGGATCATCTAAATACAGACAAACTTGTATTAAAAGACCACTTGCTGACATAGACAGCTTTTTGCTGTTTCCACGGGTATCTTCAGTAAAAAACAACTAAGAACTTCTCCACACCTTGAATACACGACTATAGCTAATGTTATGGAAGATTCTAACATGACTGGTGATTTTGCCTATATATACAAAGAACAAATCATAATGTCGTGTATCGGCCGATATACAATGAAAATGACGTCACTTCGTTTTTATGACATCATGCAGGTAAACAAGTAATGTAAACACCATAGATCTCACAAAATAACACTGACTTAATCATATATAAATCATGTTAGAATCGAAATAAAATATTCAAAACCATTGTATACCGGCTGTCGTTCAAATGCTTGTTATTAACCACTCAGGCCTTCGTGGTTAATTCCTACGCGTCAGAACTCCAAACCATTGTATAACAGCCGGTATACAACAGTTTTTCATAGTTTATTTCTTAAACATACTCCGCCCAACAGTTGAATCAAAGTTAACTTTATACATGACAAAAACTTACATACCTTTTTTCAACTTGAGAAGTAGTTGCCAGATAGCTCTCCTAGCATAAGGATCTACACCAGCAGTTAAGGCTCATCAAGTATGACTGTTTTAGAATTTCCAACAAATGCTATGGCAACAAACAACTTCCTCTTCATACTACCTATAATATACATACATAATATCACATAAACAAGAGATGTTTGTAAAACAGGTGTGCCCCCATTGCAGCCAAAGTCATTTATGTTAAAGGTGCTGCCTCACAGATTAGGCTAAAAATTTTGTATATCGTGATTTTCCAACCTAACCAAGTATTGATGTACATGTAATAGAAAGCCACTGACGGTTGCTTTATGAAAGATTTGGTGCAAATAAACAATTTTAACCACTTTCGATATCGCGTACTAAAATTGCTAAGTTTCCTTCCAACATGCTTTGTGAATTATGTAATTCACATATGATTGAACTGTAACGTCAACAAACTACAGCGTAAACATCAGTGAGGTATTTGGTTCATTTTTTTATTCGTTTTCATCAAATGCGAACAAATTTCAGGCCATTTAAGTAATAGTAGTGTTAATTCTATAGGGTAATACCCTATAGAATGTTTTAGGTAAAAATAATAAATAACTACAAAATGCCGAAGTTTCTCATGTTATTTTAGATGTCAGTGTGGTTGTTTATGGGATATACAGGCAACTATAGATGTACAACGACCTTCGAAATATGACCTTTGGACGAGTTCATTTGCTAAGGTTGAAACGATATTTACCGTTATTTATCTAATTTATTATGAATATATCTTCTAAATTCACGTTATTTTTCAAGTTGACAGCGTGGCCTAGTGGTTAAGATGATCTATACTCTGAACTAGTCTGTACTCAGAACATTCTTTCTTTCTGGGCTGTGGGTTCGAGTCCGCTGCTAAACTCTTTTTCAATAATTTTATAATCATAATACATGAGTGTTTTTTTCATATATTTTATTACTTAATGAATAATAAAATTATGTTTAAGGTTAAATACAAAGTTGCTTTGTTTCGTTTATTTTACGATTTTAGCCTGCCCTGGATATTGTATATATTGCTCAAATGACAATCGGGTTGAATTACAAACTATTTTCATCATTGGTTTCGCTGGAATTAGAATTTGAATCACCACTCTAAGAATATTCTGTAGAAACTTCAACATTATAATAATAAGCGTTTACTCTGGTAATACAGAGAACACAGTTCGGGTGACCGTTGACCAATATCTCTGTTCAACAGTCTTGACGTGGGAGTGTTTTCAAGGATTAAAATACAGAAAAAGTCTTCACGTGGGAGTGTTTTCAAGGATTAAAATACAGCAAAAATGTACAAAGGAAATGGATATATTTTAGAAATATATATAAGATAGACATGTACGGAATGTTTTATTTAGCAAAATTTGAAAAATATTCAAAATGGGTGGGATTCGAACCCAAACAAAAAATCTATTTAGTTTCATAAGCAGTAGCTTAGCCTACTGCGCCATGGAGGACGATGTAAGCTACATTTTCAAATAATATATTTCTTTTCCGAATACACCCCTTTTACCTGGATTATTTCATTATTAAAAGTACAGTTACGCCCGAACAATTGTGGTTTATCTATATACCAAAATTACACGAATATTTGACAATTTTATTTTATTGTTGCAATACACCAATATTTGAGGCAGTCCCTTTAAAGGTCACAGCGAAATTGACCTTTGATTTACTGATATTATTGAGTCATTGAATGGAAACCATTTGGTCTACTGACTGACCTAACAACTTACCAACCGACAGACCAACAGACTGACATGTGCTAAGCAATATACTCCCTCATCAAAGATGGGGGGGGGGGGGGGCGTAATAATACATTTTGTACTTGAAATATCACAGTAAATACCAATACATATGACTTGTATGACATTTTTATACATGAGGTGTAGTCAGAAAATATGCAGGTTTTTGGATTGTTGGTCTACATCATTGATTCACATTGGGAATACAAAAGCTGCCACAAAGATATTGATTGAGACATTTATAAATTAACAGTTACTGTAAATTTATAAATGTCTCAATCAATATCGTCACAATTAAATCAGAGATTATCTAGAACCTTGTGTAACACAATGACTAATATGAAAATCCTATATGTAACCAAATTGGTACAAGGAATAGGTAAATTATGCTCCCCGATGCAAGTGCTTGTCCCAATATGGGTGATAACATATTACAGATACAAGAAAAACAAGATTTAAGTATGAACAAGAGAAGTTTGTAAACATGTATGCCCCTATGGCAGCCCAATAGTCAAAATTGGTGCAGGTCACAGTGACCTTGACCTTTGATCTCAAAATCAATAGGGGTCATCTACTGTTGTTGACCAACCTCCATATAAAGTTTGAAGATCCTAGGGCAAAGTGTTCTTGGGTTATTGAACGGAAACCATTTGAATATTTAGAAATAGTGAAGGTCACAGTGACCTTGACCTTTGACCTACTGACCTAAAAAACAATAGGGGTAAGTAAGTAAGTAAGTAAGTAAAGACTTTATTTAAACGAGGCTACACATTTGGTTTCCCAATCTTCCATGTGGGCCTCAAATGGGGTCATCTACTGTTGATGACCAACATCCATGTAAAGTTTGAAGATCCTAGGCCAAAGTATACCCGAGTTATTGAACGGAAACCATTTGAATAGTCAGAAATGGTGAAGGTCACAGTGACCTTGACCTTTGACCTACTGACCTAAAAAACAATAGGGGTCATCTACTGTTGATGACCAACATCCATGTAAAGTTTGAAGATCCTAGGCCAAAGTATACCTGAGTTATTGAACGGAAACTATTTGAATAGTCAGAAATGGTGAAGGTCACAGTGACCTTGACCTTTGAATTACTGACTTCAAAATCAATGGGGGTCATTTACTGTTGATGACAAACCCTCATGTAAAGTTTGAAGATCCTACGGCAAAGCTTTCTTGAGTTATTGGACAGAAACCATTTGGTACGACCATTAAAGATGGGTGGGCATAAAAATTATAAAGGGGAATAACTCCAAAAATGTGCAATGAAGAGTAATGGTTTTTGTGCACAGCACTTCATCTCAATGAGATCTATTCACCTATGAAGTTTTAAATTGATATCTCTTAGACTGTATGAGTTTTGGCCCGGACAAGAATGAAGTATGAAAAATTACGAAGGGGAATAACTAAAAATATATGGAATGAAGTTATCATTTTTTGCACTGCATTTCCCCTTAATGAGATCTATTCACCTATGAAGTTCTAATTTGATATCTTTAATACTGTATATGAGCTATGGCCCAGACAAAAGTGTGACGGCAGACGGAGGGAAAAACGGACAAAGTGGCGACTATATGCTCATCCTTTGGTGAGCATAAAAATAAAACATGTACTACCTACCAGACAGATTACAGGAGAGTTATTTCCTCTTGTATGGTAATCCAACATGTTTAATCATTTGTTCCATCTCTGATTGCACTTCTATAGAAGATGCTCCTTTCAGACGAGCATAGAACCACATATGCTCTTCCACAGTTAACCTACAAAGGTTACAGCATGTTTATTAACTTGACAGTTTTCTAGGAGTACACAATTTATCAGTACTAACTATTCATCAGCAAGCAACAGTTAACTGACATATTTTCCACATGTGGAGGACATGGCTGTAGCCAATGTTTTAACTTCTCCACATCTGGAGGATATGACCATAGCCAATGTGACAACTTCTCCACATGTGGAGAATAGGAATATTGCTAAGACCATAGCCAATGTGACAACTTCTCCACATGTGGAGAATATAAATAAAGCTAAGACCAAAGCCAATGTGACAACTTCTCCACATGTGGAGAATATGAATAAAGCTAAGACCAAAGCCAATGAAACAACTTCTCCACATGTGGATACTATGAATATAGCTAATAAGAAAACTACTCCACCTGTGGAGGTCATGATTTCAATTACATGTATTATTATAATTATTTAATCCAAACACAACCACACAAAATTTAAAACCTCTTGGATCCACACCCACAAAATAACATTGAGTTGCGTCAACGGCTCCTTTTTTCTGTAATATACTGACTACCTACACTCAACAGATTTAAAAACACACCAGTATAAAAAATAACTGAATTTTGTCAAAATTCATTTTAGGCTGAAATTAATAGTTGACAGTTTCTCTCCAGTTCATAATCTTTAACTAAGGCAAAGCAAATGGAAATTTTATAATTCGGAATACCCCACCAGGAACACTTCTCTGATTTTGCATGTTTTGCAAGTGCAGCTCGATTGCGTCAACATAACGGATCGATATTGACTTTCAATTGTACACTGTAGGTTTACACATTAAAAAAACAACATAAAAATATTTTCTAATGGTCTTTTTCTGCTGCGATTAGCTCGAAATATTTGTTCGGATGCTTTTGGGTATGCTACAAGCTAAAATGAGCCATGGTGTCGTAGCATGACGGTCCAGCTGCCACCACACATCGAGTGTGTGCATAGAACATCGATTCTTGGCAAATGGCAAAGTCAAAAACCGACCACGATCAGACCAGCCGAAGGTTATGACCCCGAGTCAGGAGGCAACATTACAAAGGCGGCGTCACTCGAAATGGTTCAGCATGACTGCACACAGTGTCAGACGAATGCCGGGTGTCAGTGGATTAGTCCAAAGTACATTATTGCATTATTCCTTTCATAATTATCAAAAAAAGGAAAATCTTTTAAGTACAATTTGGAACGATTTTCGTCCGTTTCGAGCTTTATTTGCGAATGTATTGTCTTCAACCGTCTTTGTGGCATTGGTTTGAGGTGTCGTAGACCCAACGCGAGAAATATCCTAACATATTGATGACAATCACCAAAATTGCTATTCTAAATTTGACTTGAAACCATCTCAAGCTCACACAATGAGCACATCTAGATTCTGAATCCTGTTATACGGTTTGAGCCGCGCAGCCGCAGCCACATATCATTATAATTTAAGTTAAGTGCTGCTTGAAGAGTGAGACAACATCACACATAACATAAATTCTATTCTATTATGTAATGTATGTTATCATTGAGGAGGAGCGGTCCCGTGCATACATCAATGCAGCAGGTTCATATACTCACTAGTGAAATTGCGACTTTCATTTTCATGGGTCCCTCTGGTAACCATATCATAATTTATTTCAAACTCGCGATAATTACATTAACTTGACATAGCTTGTTGCGTATAGACTGAAGTTAATTCTCCCAAAGTTAAATAACCATAGATTTACATTTTCATCCATAACATTTATATTTCTTAAGTGGTGCGTTTTTAAATCATTTGAGTGTATTAAGGATGGCAACGGATACCAAAATCGGTATCCAGATAGCCAGATCGCTATCCAAACAGATATCCGAATATCCGTATCAAAACTGAACCAAGCATTGAGCACAGCATGAAATGTAACCTAATTTCGCGACCGACATCGTCTTTGTGTACCAATATCAGACAGACTCACATTTTATGTCACAGAACGAGTAGTCAGCTATTTTTCTGGTTTTATCGAATCCTATTAACTTGATAATAATTAACTACTGATGAGAAAAGAATATTTGTAACATACGGCGTAAAGACAAATACCAGATTCGTAACCCCCTCAAACATGATTTATCACGTTTTGTGAATGCGCGCAATTAGATGAAATTAATCAAAACCGGGTTTTATTCAATTACTAATTGAGCAGACAACTTTTTAAAATTAGGGACTGTTACTAACATAAACATATAAGCTGATAATAGTCAGGTGAAAACAAACTTTAAAATATACCGCAGTGATTATAACGCATCAGCGAATCTAACGGAGTCCTGTGTATAGAAAACAAAAACAAACCCCCACAATATACAAAATGACACTGATACCAAATTGATTCTATTGTTAAAGGTGTTAAACGATGTTGTCTCTCATTAAGGTATTGCGGTACGATTGTTTACAAATGATATAACGGATATTCGAATACCAATTTGCTATCCGGATACTTGGAACAGAAAACGAATAACCGGTTATTCGGATATTCGTTGCCAACCTTACTACCTATATATATATATGTATTGATCAAACAACTTAAGTTTAAGAAAAAGAAGGATACTTACCAGTCAAACAGAACATTATGTTGAGGACATGTGCCCAGATTATGCCTGATCTGATTCATTTCTGTGCATAATGTTTTAACCATGAATAAAGCCTGTACCATCTGTAGGCGGAAATAAACCAGTTAGTATTGACCTGAAATAAACAAGGCAATAATTATTGCATGTGATACAAAAGTTACTAGTTTCCATTGTAACTCAATCTTTCGTCAGAATAAAACATTTTTTGAACCTACTTATTTGCCCAGTGGACACACATCAAGTTTCATAAACCTAGCTCTAAAACATTTGTGTATACCAGGATGGACTAACGATTTGACGCACAGACAGAGGACTATTCTAAAGTCCCCTCTGGTAGAAAAAAACTTCAAAATGAGAAATTTTGGGGATTGATTCATTTTGCTGAATTTTTGAATTTGAGAAGTTCGAACATAGTAAAAGGACGTTCTTTCAGGAGAAAATAGAGAGGTTGTGAAAGGCAACGTGTAACGTGTATGTCTATGTGAATACTATTTTGGGGTACATTGTCATCCAGGTATGTGTAGTTTCTATAAGTAATGGACACATGACACACGAAAATATAATGTGTACTATGTCACATAGGTATGCGCATGCACAGGAAAAAGATTATATCGCCCATGGTCTCTTATATAAACACTCGTTATTGATTTACAAAGAAATCACGTTACAACTGTCACGCACACGTCATGTTTCACAAGCCAATTGCAACACATACTTATACATGTATGGGTAGCTACTGGTACAAGTAGTCATACACGTTCGTATCACAACCTCTCTAATAAATGGTGAACTACTTCAAAATAACAAATTTTGACCTTGCAACAGTGATTTTTTTTTCAATACCAAACAGAGAACATACATGGTTGTAGTATTTCCAGCACCATTGTGTCCTAGGAATGATGTTATCCTCAAAGAAGTTGATACTCAGACCATCTACAGCCATCTTATTGCTCGACGAATATTTCTTCTTCAAATTTCTGATAGCCACACCCACTGTCTTGTCCTTCGGTTCATCTTCAATAGTGCTTAGGTCTGAATGACAAATAGAACAGCAAAATCTCAATAACATGCCCTATGGCAGCCAAATAGTCATTCATGTCAAGTCATGGTGACATTGACCTCAAAATGAATAGGGGTCATCGACTGATCATGATCAATCTTCTTTATAAAGTTTGCAGTGCCTTGGCCCAACTTTTCTCGAGTTAATGATTGGAAACTGTTTGGACTAGTCATTTAAGTTAAAGGTCACAGCCACCTTGACCTTTGACCTAGTATCCTCAAAATTGATAGGTTGATTGACGGACTTGTGCCCAGCAATACACCCCTTAATAAAGACAGTACACATAATAAGACCACACTGGGGAACCTTAAAGCAGTCATATGGAAACTATCAAGCTAATTTGTCCTGAAACCTTTATTTACCTATCAAGCTAACTTGTCCTGAAACCTTTATTTACCTATCAAGCTAACTTGTCCTGAAACCTTTATTTACCTATCAAGCTAACTTGTCCTGAAACCTTTATTTACCTATCAAGCTAACTTGTCCTGAAACCTTTATTTACCAAGAGTCATGCAAGAAAGGTATTATAGTTTTGGGTTTCCAAGGCAGACGTCACTCTGACCAGTATACCACTGCATGGTCCTGGTACATGTAACTGGTTTAGTAGATATGTAACATAGTATAGGAATCAGTATTTGGCTTATATGTTCAATCTGATATTTTATTTATATGATACATAATATACTTCATCAGTCATTAAGTTAGTGACATGAATTTAGCTACGATTTTCTAAAGCATAAATTTTGGCC
Source organism: Spisula solida (assembly GCA_947247005.1). NCBI lineage: Eukaryota > Metazoa > Mollusca > Bivalvia > Venerida > Mactridae > Spisula > Spisula solida. Next base: position 24,185,573 of record OX365948.1, read on the forward strand.
TACAAATAACGCAACAAAGAAATTCCAATACTGCCAATATTTCCGCATGCTAAATGTGTAAAATTCAAACACCCGTGGAAATATCCACTTATACAGCAGTATTAAAGTATGAGGTTTCAGGAAACCACGGTGTGCTCGAACTACTGATAAAACACAGCTATGGCTGAATAACTTCAAAATGCAAAGAAGCCTTCCGAGGAAGAAAATAGTGCAGCGGGTAATGTCTTGATGTATTGTCAAATGCGGAATATTGGCTATGTTAGAATCGAAATCATGAATATGTACCTGCGTTTTATCTTAAATAAAGCATAGTCACTTGTTCGGATGCATACATTAAATCACTTGTGCTACGCACTCATGATTTAATTTCTACGCGTCCAAACTCATGACTGTGCTTTATTCTACAATAAAACACAGGTACATATTCATTATTTCTTAAGTGTTATTAAGAGATCATGAATTTTGGCAAAATGTAATGATAAGCTCTTATAGAGGGAAATCTAAACTAAACTGAACACCTTGACCATTTAGTTCAATGTGTGGAGACTAAAGTCTATCTTCTCCCTGGTTACGACTGCTTCCATACCAATATGTTTTGGTAAATGGGAAATAGAACGGCTTAGGTATTCCATATTGACCTGTCAATGAAAACATACAGTATCAGTTTTTACTAGCAAACCCATTCACATATCGCTAAGACAGTATGAAATCAAACAAGAAAACATAAGTCTTTCAACAGTACTGACTTACCAATTTGATGCAACTGCAGGTAGCAATGTTTTTCATAATGTCAGGAAACCTGAAATATGAAGAAGAAACCAGTAACACACTAGCATTGTTAAAGTTGTATGAGTACATAAAATATGTGCTAGTTGGACAGAGCAAATTATACATAATGGTAAATGGAAACACTCGCAATCATAATTATGTATGTTTGATTTGCATATAATTTGCTCTCATTTTATAGTTTGTTTGTACTTATAGATATTAAATTTGTAACAACTTGGAACAGTCGTTTTCAAGCCTGTGTACCATAAACTGTGCAACTGTAAAACAGCTGACATGTTTCAGAAAGATATTGATTTCATGTAATGAACGACACAGACTGATTAAGTGAAAAATGTATCCTATCAGTAGTTTATATAATTATAACTGTATTTGTTTAATGCAGAAATAAACGCATTTCATTGCATATACAGTACCACCAAAGGTAAGTATACACTTTTGAAATTGAACTTGGTTAACTAACACTCATGCATATTTGAAATCTGCATCTCAAGGAGCTTCTTATGATCCTATTTTCATAAAAATTGGAAGTGGTCATGTTGAACAAACTGAAGTTTAACAAGGCTGCGTTGAATAGACGCTTATGCCCCCATGGAAGCCTTGTCCATAACAAAACTAAGTCAATCAGGGGCCATAGTTCTGTTAAAATGTTGGATAGTGCTACATGGCTTTGATAATGTAAGGGGCTTATGATGGTAAAAATTATGCCAAGTTTGAATGCAACGCCTTGATGGACATAATGTAAGACGAAACGATCAATTTGGGTTAACCAAGAATTGGACGCTTAATAAGTCTAAGTCCAAAATGAGGAGAAGGTGAAGGCCAAAATGGGGTCAGGTGATACAGGCGTGTGAAGAGTGTTCCGATACAACATTCATGAAAGTATGGAAGCTTTGTAGCAACTCATTATAATGCTCGAAGAAACAGTCAATTTGGGTTAACCAGGACAGACATTCTCACTGACTTGACTTTGTGGGGTTTCTTGTGTTCATCCTTTTGTTTGTAAAACCCCATAAGCAACATTTTGCACCTGATTAGCAACGGAATGAATACCGGTAGAATCTAAACATAGCCTATTGTTCCACACCCTACAACTACAAGTGCGTACGGACAGACAGACGGACGGAAGAACCGACAGGTGAATCACTATATACTCGATACAAGGGGATAAAAAGCTTGTTTTTCCATAAGCTGGGAGTAGTTTTCAGACAGTTTCAAATTAATAATTTTGTACTTACGATGTTCTCTATCCAAGCCAGCGATGGGTTTATCAGATGGTCACATGACATGTGCTCCTTAAATCTATTGGTATGGTCCTGTTGAGTACTCCTACTGATGAGTAGAAATTGATATCTGTGTGATTATCAGCATGATGTAAGTACTAAATATATCAATGTTTTATTTGTCAAGTGTTCTCAAGAGAATATGAGAGCAAGTGTTCATAGGTTAGGTAAATGTATTGTTTGTTATCAAATATTATCTAGGAAAGACAAGATAACTTCCATTAGGAAGCAATGACCACGGTCACGTTTTAGTAGAAAACTCCCCAATTCATCAAATTACGGAGGGGTATTGGTTGTTATCAAATGTTATCTAGGATAGGAAGTTATCAAATGTTATCTAGGATAGGAAGTTATCAAATGTTATCTAGGATAGAAAGTTTGTCAAATCAAAGATTAAAATTATTGGCGGGTGACAGGTGAAATCTACAGAGAGAATAACAAAGCAAATTCCAACCAAATCATCAAAATGAAAAGTGGACTATATTGATTGTTATCAAATTTTATCTTTGAAGGACAGAAGAAAACTAGCATCAAGTTATCAAATAATCGAGCAATGTGATAAATCGTTGAATGGGAAATCCATTGAAGGAATTTATTGGTGGGTGACAAGTGATATCTAGAGAATACAGATGTAAACTTCTAACAATTTCAATAAAGGATGAGTGTATTGCTAGTTGTTACATTTTATCAGAAGAAAACTAGCGCAAATTTATCAATAAAAGAAGGACTGCATCACATGACCAAATGTGAAATGTATTGGTCGCTGTCAAATGTTATCTAGAGAAGATAGAAGGAAACTACCATCAGTTTATGAAATACATAAGGAATGTATCAGCTGTTGTCAAGTGTTATCTGGGGAGGACAATTTTTCAAATGAAAGGGGAAAGATTAATCATTGTCATATGTTATCCAGAGAATACAGATGAAATCTCCTATAAGTTAAATGATCCTATGAATACGGGAATACCTTATTGGCTGTTGGTTTATACCAACTTGTTTAGGTCGATTTCGAAACAAGTTCTTACAACATATATCTATCATGATGGTATACATTGACAGTACTAGGGTACGGGAGATAGAAATCTTTTCACTTTTATGTGGAGCGTATAGCAAGGGAAGTACTGATACCTTTTAAATTAATGTCTCGGTGCCTGATTTATTCACCTTTGGTACAATCCGGCCATGGATCAAAGTCGCAACCTCCAATAACGAAAGTGCACGAAAGCGCACGCAGAAAATGCTCTTAGCTCCTATCAATTGTTTGTCATGAGACAAAAACAGAAGAGGGCTACCATCAGTTTATCAGACAAAAAACAGGATTTATCCACTACCATGAAATGTTATTTAGAAGACAAGAAAGCGCTGCCATCATTTTAGTAAATGACAGGAGAAATGTGTTGGCCACTGTTAACTTTGGTCATGTAACGATAGAAGAAAGCTACCTCGGTTTATTAAATGAAAAACATAATATCCCTTAGCATTAAATGTTATCTAGAGAAGACAAGAAAGCGCTGCCATCATTTTAGTAAATGACAGGAGGAATGTGTTGGCCACTGTTAACTTAGGTCATGTAACGATAGTAGAAAGTTACCTCGGTTTATTACTAGTAAATGAAAAGCAGAATTTATCCATTACTATGAAATGTTTTTTAGAGCAGACAAGAAAGCGCTGACATCATTTGTGTAAATGACAGGAGGAATGTGTTGGCCACTGTTAACTTTGGTCATGTAATGATAGAAGAAAGCTATCTCAGTTTATTAAATAAAAAGCAGGATTTATCCATTAGCATTAAGTGTCATATAGAGAAGACAAGAAAGCGCTGACATCATTTGTGTAAATGACAGGAGAAATGTGTTGATAACTGTTAACATTGGTCATGTAACGACAGAAAGCTACCTCGGTTTATCTATCAAAAGGCTGAATGAGTTTGTTTTTATTAAATGGTATATAGATAGGACTTGATCAAATAGCCATTTGGACTAAAGCCCTTTCATTTTATTACAGACGCAAACACCCCTGTTCGTTCTTTTCAAAATAACAATAAAAAAGGATAAAAATATATTTATAAAAAATAAAAGTTTCAAGTAAAAATATGATACATTATTACACCATTTTAAGTGTAAAATGAGGCTGGAGAACCTATAATGACCCTGCCTTAATGTATACTGGATATTGATCTTGTGACCTAAAACTCAACATTGTAGTAAACCTAAATATTTAAAACACAAAACCCGAAATAATTGAAACAAATGAAACACAAAATGTAATTGAAATGTAATGAATCATAAATTGTTGACACTTTACTAATAAATATGTGGATCAAACAGCTTTATAATATGGCTGAGGGCAATACATTATGTATTGAACGTGAGCTTATTTAAGTTGAATTATTAAAGTATTTAGTTATGATACGTAATCGTACCTTTGACACACAAGTGTTTAAAATTTAAAAAAAAAATTTACAGAATCAAAACTAAACAAGACTGCGTTCAATAAACGCTTATGCCCCCTGTGGAAGCCTTGTCCATAAATAAGTCTAAGTCCAAAATTAGGTCAAGGTGAAGGTCAAAATGGGGTTAGGTGATACTGGTGTGTGGAGAGTGTTCATACACAACATCCATGCAAGTATGAAAGCTTTGTAGCAAGCCATATTAATGCTAGAAGAAACGGTCAATTTGGGTTAACCAGGACGGACGAACGGACGAACGGACGGACAGGTGAATCACTATATGCCTCCCCATCTATCGATAGGGGGGCATAAAAATAGTACTAAATTTCAAAACAATCAAAATACGGAATCAAACCATACATTTAGTATAAAAAATCATATGATGTTTAACTATTAATCCGTTCCAAACACAAGCACATCCCATAAGCCCACCGAACACACACCCACAAGCACACATGCCACAAGCACACACGCCCACAAACACACCCCTCAACCCCACCAAATGCACACATCCCACAAACACACACACGCACACACACCATTGAACACACATAACACATCGTTGTCCAAGAGAACATAGTGCATGTACGTAGCTGTGACTCAGCCCGTAATTTAGAAAATGTGTTACTGTAGATGACCTGATCAGCCACGACACCCGGGACCCTACATCATAGTCCAAGGAGAACATGATACACACAAGAACTAGTGCAATTCGTAGATGAAGTGACTCATCCTCTTAACATCGAGAATGTGTTACTGAAGATGACCAGCCACAACATCCGGCATCACACATCATAATCCAAGGGAACATGCTACTCACAAGAACCTAGTGCTTTTATATGCAGCTGATATGACTCATCCCGTAACCTAGAAAATGTATTACTGTAGATAACTGACCACATACATTCTTCAAAACTACCATTCAATCTCTCAATTGTGACTCATCCCGTAAAATTGAGAATGTCTTACTGTAGATGAACGGCCACAATACACTTTCTCAAAACTACCACTCAATCTCACAATTGTGACTCATCCCGTAAAATTGAGAATGTCTTACTGTAGATGAACAGCCACAATACACTTTCTTGAAACTACCATTCAATCTCACAATTGTGACTCATCCCGTAAAATAGAAAATGTCTTACTGTAGATGACCGGCCACAACACACCTCAAAATAAAAAAATCACCCTTCGTTCCCACAATTTTGACTCGCCCCGCCCCGTAACATAGAAAATGTGTAACTACTCTGTAAATGATCAACCACACTACAAAACCTGACCAAAGCCTTCAGTAGAAATTTGGATGTAATGAAGTTAATTACTTGGAGATATCAAGGAGTGAAAGATGATAAAATGCATTTAAAACCAACCTTAAAACAATAAGAATGACATTTACATTATTGAAAAATTGCACAAAAACTTGTTGAATTCTGATAAATTATTAATTTTATAAAGGTAATTTGTAACAAGATAGATATTTTAGCATGGAATGTGGTCCTTAATAACCCTCATTCACCAAAAACCTCATTCACGTGCCCTTTCATTTTCATTGCCACTTGATGCAATTCCAGTATACTCTTAATTAAGACACCTAACACAGCAAATAAACAAAATTACTCTTACAATGAGTCTGATTAAATTTAATTTGTAAACTACTACAACTTAATACCACAAACAGGTCATTGCAATCATGAACATATTATCTTCAATATGCATATTATAATTATTTTTCTATTTCTGCTTTGTACTGCCGACAATCCTTTCCGATTATTATTGGCAGGTGTCTGACAGGGGCAGACATAAAATCAATTCAGAGACAGAGGTGAGATACAAGGAATCCAGGTGCGTTACCCTAGCTCGTTTCGAATAGATTCCTTGGTTCTTTAACGTGCCGGTGTACAGCACCGATACACATTGTGTTTGCCTTTTGATACAAACTAAAGTCATTGTTTAGTCAATATAAGTTCATAAGTTCTGAAACGGTTTGATCAATCACAGATCGTGGCAGTATTAACTAGTAATTGAGAATTGCAAGCAATACAGAAGTCCCCTACCGGTTTTAAGCCATTTTCAATGTTTCTGTTGCCATAGCAACCACAAAATATATTTAGACATGCATAATCCCCTTATTGCCCTCTATCCACATACCAAGTTTCATAAACCTAGCTTGGAAACTGTTTGAGTTATGTCCTTATCCAGATTTTTTGACGGACGGACTGACGGACTGACTGACGGACGGACGGACGGACGGAGGGCAAACCTATAGTCCCCTCCGGTCAAAAACCGGTAGGGGACTAATAACCAAACAGGGAGGAACAGATGCAGACTTTAAGTCAAGGATAAACAAAGCAATGACCACTTTCATCCAGCTGAAGAATATCTGGAGTTTAAGGGAGCTATTCTTAACAACCAAAATTTGCCTGTTTAACATGTATGGGTGAGAACAGCCCAGCTTCCTGCCATCAAAGAAATCTGGAAAAGGCTGGATAGGGACTAAAGCTCAAGGGTTGTGTTGATAAGTATATATTGGGTTTTACTATGTTAATTGTTATCGTCCAAATATATACATTGTAATTATCATTTCAAAGGATAATACAAACTATGAAAACAATTGGAACTGAAAGTCATCATGAAAGTCGGCAGGGAAGACAGCACTCAACTTAACCAGCTGATCTAAGAAAATATAAAAACATTACATGCCACAATTACGCGCCACAATGCCCAACATATAACTGAACGAGAAAATGAATTGCCCAAGTCCCTGCTGAAAGAAACTGAAATTTAAAAGGGGTCAATTCATCCTGAACAGAAATGATGAATAATAAGGTTTGAAACATGAAAAAGATGGAAAAAGAAAATGATACATTGTTCTGTTTAGGGTTTCAAAAAATAGTGATGCATTACATGGGAGTGTTCTAAATAAACACGTTTGACTTAGGTGGTGATTAGGGACGCAAGGTAAAATACCCAAGACACGCAGCCTATCATTGTTCAGTTATTTGGTTTCAAGAACGTCAGAACGGAAAAACAGCATACGCAGATGATCTCTGGCCAGTCGACAAATCATAGCCCAGGGGTCGTATTCAATATTGATCTAATTTAATTGGAGAATAAGGATAGCCAACCATACAGCCTGTTACTGACCAAAAGTTCGGTATGGTGTGATCTGATTGGTTGTCCTTATCCTTAAGTCAAGTAAGATCAGTATTGAATACCGCCCCAGGCCAAGTCCTTATACACAGACTTAATTAAGATTCGCAGTGTTACTGGCAATACAACGCCACTAATCAAACGGCCATTCACTGGGCGTTGAGAAATAGGGAAGAACAAATAGAGATGCATTACATGGTCGTGTTCTAAAAAAACAAGTTTGACTTAGGTGGTGATTTAGGACGCAAGGTAAAATACCCAAGACATGCAGCCCATGATTTTTCAGTTATTTGGCTTTAAGAACGTCAGAAGACCCAGAATGGATAAACAGCATGCGCAGATGATCTCTGTCTGGTCAGTCGACAAATCATAGACCTAGCCAAGTGCTCATACACTGACTTAATTAAGAGGCACAGTGTTACTGGCAATACAACGCCACTTATCGAACAGCCAATGACTGGGTGGAAATAAAGAAGAACAAATAGAGATGTGCCACATGGTCGTGTTCTAAATAAACAAGTTTGACTTAGGTGGTGATTTATGACGCAAGATAAAATACCCAAGACACTCAGCCTATCATTAATTGTTCAGTTACTTGGCTTTAAGTATGTCAGAATGGAAAGCAGCATATGCAGATGATCTCTGGACAGTCGACTAATCATAGCCCTAGCCAAGTGCTTATACACTTACTTATTAAGATTTGCAGTGTTACTGGCAATACAAAGCTACTAAACAAACGGCCATTAACTGGGTGGAAATAGAGAAGAACAAATAGAGAAGATGCTTCACATAGCCGTGTTCGGCAAGTTTGACTTGACTTTCAGGTGGTAATACAGGACACAAGATAGAATGCCCAACACATGCAGCCTATCATTACATCCATGACAAGGCCAGCTGTGCAGTTACATAGGGGGGATTATTAAAGCAAGTACTACAGCTTTGTAGCAAACCATACTGATGTAAGACGAAACAGTCAGTTTAAGTTAACCAGGAACAGACGGACAGGTCAACTATTGCTATTTAACCAATTAATGAATACATGCAGGCCTATCAGTTATTTGCGACTTGAAAGTTGTCTCAGTATATTATGAATATTATTAAAGTCGTATATCATTTTTGCAGGAGTGCATAAATACATTAATTTTACAAAACTTGCAGCAATATAGAAAACCTGTTATAAAAGTTCAGGTTAGCAGTTCTATATACTAGTAAGATATCTGTATTTTACAATCTACATACAAAAAGCCTTTGATATGGTCGTGTAAAAACAAGATGGATTAAATTTTGGTAAACGTTTAATCAGGTCAGTCACCTCTCTACATAACATTGTGTATATAAACTTTAAAACTATCTTATTAAAGTCTAAATTTGATAAATATTTCGTGTATACATGAGTATATGGCTTCGTGAATAAGGTTTCGGTTTTCACTGCCTTTTTCTCAGATTAAAATGTTCAAAATAATAAAAATACGATGTTATGATATTGCAATATTTGTAAACAAGTGACAAACCTGATTAAGCAGACTATTAATACGAGATTTGTCCAAACAAATATGGTTACCATAGACTTTGGGTCAATGCTGATACCTATATAAAAGTGTATGTAGAACAATGTTTTGCTTTGATTATGCTGGCCTATTTTTGGACCGAAATTTTAGGCAGCTATGCTATAGAGAATTGTTTTTAAAAGACTAAGTCACTTATCTGTGTTATTCAATTATGTTTATGACATCTCCCATGAAAACTATTGACTCAAAGGTGTAATGCCCACTCCATGATCGGGATTCAAAACATCATCTGTAATGTAAGAATATAATGTTAGAAATCAATGTACAGAACACGAACAATACATGTACATAAGACTTTCCACAATGTGCAATGCATAATACAGACAATACAAGAGTCACGTAGTGGTATTATTTTATTTTTATTTTATTGCACCAAAAATCAACTTTTGCACACCCCTAGCAACATTCTGATCATCTTGGTATTTATGCATTGCAATTGACTAATGACATTAAATAAGTGTTTCAAGTTTTTTAAAAAACTTTAACCAAAATGTCTAAATAACACTGTTCAGTATTTCACTCTTTCTTTAATATTTCGCCATACAGGCTTTATCAAAAATTATAAAGATTCCTTTCTTGATTGTTCAAAAGCATAAATAAAATGGCGCAATTTTGATAAACAGGATATGACGTCATGACGTCATTATTGAAGTCAAACATTGTCATACAATATTGCGCCAAATTTGACTCAACAGATAAAAGTGCATTACAGTAAAATTCAACAAGGAACAATAGAAGCCAGCAATTGGGTTACAGAAAATATATATATATATATCCTGTTTATCAAAATTGCGCCATTTTATTTATGCTTTTAAACAATCAAGCTGACCATGTAGGGAAGAAAGGAATCTTTATAATTTTTTATAAAGCCTGTATGGCGAAATATTAAAGAAAGAGGGAAATACTGAACAGATAAACATGGATAATGCGGGTTTGTTTAAAATTATTAATTAGATCTTATAGAAATTAATTAGCAGTTACAAATAAAATGGGAATTGCAGTTCATAAGACGCTGTAAAATCGTTTATTTTAGTCGGTGAGGCCCTGAAATGAGCATACGTAAAACTGGACGTTAACAGCGCGTTCTCACGTGAATCTTTATATTTATGCATGGTTTTCGTCCCGTTAACGTATGGGAAAAATCACCATTTTTATGCTATAATGATCGACGATGTCCAATTCACAAAATTAATAATGTATTTATAAGCTGCAACTAGCTATTCAAATCAGGCGTTTGTGCCACATTGGCGGGAAAATAAGGGGTTGTAGAATTGTTACACACATCTATTAGGAAAACACTTATCAATAAAAAAGATCAGAAGTTGCTGCTTGATGATGCACTTCTTGACGACCATTTGTGTCTGCGTTCAAATTTAGTTTCACAAGTAAAAGTGCAATGACCTCCACAGGCTCAACATAAGCTGTCAGCAAGTTTTTGCCCATTAAGCATACACTGCATTGTGTCCGATGGTAAAGAATATACATTTCTTATGTCTATGGCATCTCAAACCCGTAACAGGAAGTCAATAATGGAATATTTCAGGATAGATAAGAAGACAGAAAAAATGAAGCAATTTTCAACACGGGTCAAAATGAACATAAATCAAAATGTTAGGGAATGTATATTTTAGCGAAATTACTTAATCATACGCATCATTGCCTTCAAATTGTAGGTATAACAGAAAATATTTTTGACCGGAAGTGGCGTCTTTAAAAAAAACATTCATTTGGTGTCATTATGTTTACGCGCTTGTATTGTCGGCATAGTCCTGATGCAGACAGTCATAGGTTTAAATTGCCTCTTGAAAACACTCGACAAGTCTAAATCTCGTCGACAGAAGATAGTTAAACTACTTTGCCATGATAAAAAGTGACATTATCTGCTTAAAACAAGTCGATGGCGCCAGGATGTTCTGTATCATAAAGGCGTGGTACCGTATACGACACACTTTACTTTAATTTATGTTTTTTTGTTGTGGTATCGTTGCAACAAATTGTCGATCAAATCGTCACGCCCAGTGGTTTTGCTCGCGCGTCACATGTAAATAATTACAAGAGCACTGCCTTGCGGGTGAAGACGCTCATCTGATCATTGTCACTGTAAAAAAGGCCCATTACCCTTGCATAAAGTAGGGCTGTGTTATAAGTCTTGCTTAAAAAAATGAGGTATTGATGGTGAAAAAAGGGGCTATAACTCTTGCAAAATGCTGGTCAGAGTTATGGGTCATGCTTGACATAATCAGGTATTGATGGTGAATTATAAAGTTTTGAAAGTTTCAAAGCAATAGCCCACATAGTGTATGGGAAAAGTGGACCTAAACACAAAACTTAACCATGGAATTTTCTAAGTCCAATAAGGGGCAATTACTCATGCAAAATGCAGTTTAGAGTTATGAGTCTTGCTTGACATGGTCAGGTATTGATGGTGAACAAGTGTTGAAAGTTTCAAGCAATAACTCTGATTGTTTAGGAGAAAAGTGAACCTAAAGGCAAAACTTAACCAAGGCATTTTATTTTCTAAGTCCAAAAAGGGGCAATAATTCTTACAAAATGCAGATCAGAGTTATGGGTCTTGCTTTATAGGCTCAGGTATTGATGGTTAACAAGACTTTAGTGTTGCAAGTTTCAAAGCAATGGCTTTGATAGTTTATGAAAAAAATTTACCTAAACACAAAACTTAACCATGCAACGCCAACGAGGATCAAGTGATGACAATAACTCATATTTTTTTCAAAAATCAGATGAGCTAAAAATGACGCAAATATGACGTAATGGGCTAAATTGAATTTATTGGTTTATACTTGAACAAAATTTGAATCAAAATTTAAACCAAAAAATACCAACCCCCTAAATTCTTGCGTTTCTAAATCGGTTAAGTGTATATTTAAAGATGAGCCCAGTTTTCTCGTTGCATTTAGCTAGTCTATATTCTTCCGAAATTATTCATGCAAAAGAACCTTCCTCTAAAGTGGTCGGGATGCTTGCTAAACAAATATTAAAACTCGGATAAAATTTTCTGTGGGTGCATTATAAAATGTTTCACATACGTTGTAGCTGGTATTCGCGAGTGTTGGTGTTTCAAACATTTGAAATAAATGACAAATAATATTTCAGCTATAGATTTTTTGTGCAAGTTTATTATAGTATAATATAGTAATAACTATACAGTAAATTCGAGATTTTCAGACATGAGAACATGCTGACACATCAATTTTACAGGCCCGGATCCAGAAATTTTCGAGTGGGGGGGCACAGCTAGCTATTGGGATGATATGGTGGGTAAGGTGCGGGAGGGGTGCCCCCTCCCAGCGAAGATTTTTTTCAATTTTTGACTTAAAATCATGCAATATCCTGCACTTTAAGCTTTTAAAATCAGAAGTAAAGGTACTAAAATTGTACTGCTACATCAACAGAAAATACGACGAGTTTAACAATTATTTAAAAATAATTTCTTTCAATTCTCTAAAATTTACAAACCAGGCGATAAATGATTAAAATTTATGCTACATAATCAGACATAGGAATTTTTTTATGCAATTATTTTAACAAATGTTTACCCCATTGAAGATTTTTTTCAAATAAGAACTTATTTTTTGAGTTAGACGTTAAATTATTTAAGTGTAGGTCTACTGCTACAAATCAAAACACATAACCCATGAAATAGGCCTTAACAAGTTAGATCTATAACTGAAATTTTCCACAGGTTCAGATTGATTTTTTGTAACATTTTAATAAAAATCATGAAATTTCCGCTGTTACTTTTAAAAAATAAAAATAATATCCAACGCTAGACACATGAACTTTAAAAATGTGCCCCCCCCCCCCCCCCCCTTGCGAAGATTTTGGTCCTGAACAGTTTATTGTTTCACTTTTTTTATTTTTCACACCCATGATTTTTAACGATGATTATGTTAAAGCACACGACTTCTGGTGCCGGTCGGTGAAATATCCCGCAAAGTCATTTAATGCCGATGACCAATATTTTGTGTTACAAATTACACGCAGATTTTTGTTCATCCGCCGGGTCTTGTCCGCCATTCTATGATTGAAAAGTATTATATATCAAAACAAAATATAGCAATTTAGACAATTTCATAACGAATAGTATGGTATGTGATATGTAATGTATCGAATGAAATTGAAACATTTACCAACTACTGCTTTTATGTTCTAAAAACTCACGTGAAATTATTATTATATTAAAACTGCATTGTTACATAATCAGTAATAAATCTTATCAACAAGAAAATTTCGAAATTTAATTTAAGCTCTATCGTGTCACTATTATTAAATCGATCAGTTCACACATTATATGTATAGGTTATCAATCATATATTAGAATAATAAACGAATTTAGTACAAGTGAGCGAAGCGAACGCCGTACTTAATTCGTTTATTATTCTAATATGTGATCTATAACCGGCTTATAGTTTACCCACCCACTTTTTGATGTCATTTCCAATGCTTTTGTTTGCAAACAATAGCATGCCCATTAATGGTGTAATGATGGTAAAATAAGGCAAGATTGTATGTACGAGGGATGATCAACAAATACGCAGGAATATGCTTTGAAATCTTAACGTGACCAACACTTAAAATAATTGGTCATATAAAAGATTGAGGTATTACAAATACACAATGTACATAGCTATAAAACATTAAACTCGAGGTAAAATTTGGTCGAAACAACATAGAAACTGTAACTTTAAAAAATAGCTGTACAACCAGATACACTTCATAGACCTGTAAACCGAAACTCATTTTTTCCTTTACAACTTACATGTAAATTATAAGAATTAGCTATTGGAGATCATTAGTATTGATGACGTAATTTGTTATTGACGTTGTATAGCCTATTTGCATGTCGGCATTGATTTCACACGGCTACATATGATAGCATAAATATACCAAACATACACCTGTTTTTATGCTATTACATACCCCTGTTGTTGTTGCTTTGTGCAATATTGCCATTAGTATGTTATGACGTTTCAATCGCAACCACACTTCGTCGATTTCTGTATCGCACTCATTTTCTGACCACTTTGAAGCAAGTAGTTCTAAAACGGAATTGTGGCATTAAAATTTGTTTTTGAAATCATGAATGTAGTATTCATAACCCACCCTTTAAAAAATGACAAACGCACGAATGATACGTCATCGTTTGCTACGTCCAAAGTTGGAAAATATAAAAAAATTTGGACCGCATAATGTCAAAGGATACGGGAGAATGTATGATCTTTGATAATGTCGAGTGATGTTGCCATAGGAAAACGCATTCGTTCCGACTTTGGTTAACATTGATGATCAGCGGTGAATCAACTTGAAATACATTTATCTTCATGTATAGAAAATTTCATTCACTTACAATGACAATAAAATAAATTAGGGCTTTTTTCCTTGTATTTGTTGATCACCCCTCGTATATAAGCTGGTAATTGCTGATATAAGAATAATGTACAATTTAGAGGGAAGGCGGGTCTAGTTTTCCATATATGGACACAGCAAAATTGTCCTAATAAATGGATTTACTTCATGAACCACTTACTAGATATTGCGTCCATTGCACAAATAAATGGATTAGAGGTCCAAAAATTTGAAAATCCCTGGCTTTTGATTGGGCAAAGAAGTAGGGTAAACTATAAAGTAACATAGATAAGTGTATTAAACTCCAGGGATTCCCTAAATCATGATCATTCAGACGATTCAAAATCATTTGTTAAGCGTCTGAACGATACAGATCAGGAGTAATTGGGGCCTGGATTAACAACAGGGGGCACATTTTATTGCACTTGCTTCCGTTATGTGTAATATACAGAGGCTGTTATCACAAAATATCGGTTCATAGCCAGATCGATTTGTAATATTTTAAGGATTTTAACATTTTTGGGATGTACAAAATGGTCACTCCGAGGCCAACTGGGGGGGGGGGGGGCACGGGCCCCCTGTGCCCCCGGTGGATCTGTGCCTGATTTTAAGTATTCATACTATTTCGTCATGGTAGTCAGATGCTTTCAATACGTCTTATTTACACCAATTTCTAAACTTCCACTCAAGTGAAGAGTTTGCAATCACCTTAAAAGATTTGACTGACGACATATTTAAATTTTAACACAGTAAAGAAAGAATAAATCATCAAGATCAAATTGACAAAAAAGAAAGTTTGTCATCCATAAGAAAAGTGTATTTATTCAAGTTATGTGTCATGTGATATGTCTTATTACTGAAAATCGCTTTTGGTATCATTTTTGTCAAATTTTCATAGAAATACTAATCCAATGCCATTTTTGTGATGGTAAGACTTTTCATAAGTAACAAACATGCACAAAAACACTCGAAAACCAAAGGAAAACTATCCCTGGAATCTGCAAATTAAGGTGCGCAGAATTAGCCGATGTGCAGAATTAGCCGATGCGCAAAATTAGCCGATGTGCAGAATTAGCCGAAACGACTGTACTACTATAGTGCAGTCAGTATAAGAATAGAGTGACGCAGCGGTCGAGTCCACTAGCTATTACGGCATAAATCCAATTATAAAGGCTTCTACCGACGGCTATAAATTCAATGCTTTACCAACATACTGTGGTGCCACAGGTTTGACTTACCACATGTTATTCTACAACTGTTTATCATTTATTTTTACACTATAAGTGTTCACTAATTGACTTAGTGTCCGGAAAATTTGGGTACGAAACGATTTGAGTGCACTTACGTTCATGCTAATTTCTCAGCATCGAACGGTGATGACATCATATATTCACGTTTATTATGTATTTAAAATGAATTACTGTGGTTTCGTCAAATCTCCGGTTCGTCAAATTGAATTTATAGTATAAACACTAGCCCGGTTCGTCAAAGTGATAATATAGAGTGATCTTAACAAAAGGTGTTTGCTCACACCTCTATATCCTCTTTTCCTATGGTTTCAGCCACTTAAGAATCAACATCCTATGTTTGCCCACATATATTTTTGCAAGCTTGAAAAATGTTTAAAGTGTTATAGTTAGTCTTTTATCAATACAAATTGACCAAATTATTTGGTCTACGTAGTCTTTTTGTAAAAATATAGCTATTTAACTGACCAGGGGTAGGTTTGTCTTAATTGTATAGTGTTTCCTATGGTTTCGGCCACTCTAGTTGAACATCCAAGAAATTATATTTTTTGAAGGATTTAAAGTGAAATATTTTTAGGTAATGTACATCAACATGTCAACTAATGTTTTACATAAATTTATTTACACTCAATGCCTGCAGAGAGTGAAGCACCCTATTTTTTCAAGAGGCCCACTAAAAAAGTCACATTTTAATGATTTTTTCTTCTTTTTGTTACAAAATCACTTAAAACGGCTTAATTTCCTAAAAATTTATTCTTGAACAATATTGGGAAGTGTATTCTAGTGTTTGCATGCATTCCACATAATGGAGTAAAAAAATCCACTCTTTCAGCTATATTTTTCAAAATAAGGGGGTGGCTGAAACCATAGGAAAGGATGAAACCAGAGGAAAGAAGGATATATATGAACTAAAATCCCTCTACTGGCATGCGAGGTATTACCGGACAGCAGTAATGACCGGACAACTGGTCCTAGACGCTTATTTTCTGGAGCTATGTATTGAAATTTGTACCTAATCACTCAGAAGCGTGTTTTGAATAAATCTAGAAGAAAAAAAAATTCAAGATTAACGAAACATTGTCTATTTATCCAAAATGTCGTACGCGGCTGCGTGTTTACGTTAGCGGCGCTTGGGGAAATCACCATCGTGTGCGCATGCGCAAAATAACACGAGCTGAGCGCGTGCGTCATTGATTTTATAGGGTTAAATTAATTAGCTTCTTTTATGTAATGAGTGAATAGCAGAGTGGTTAACGTCTTAGGTTATGAAGCGAGAGGACCCGCGATCGGTTCCTCGCGGCGTCAAAATTTTTATCTTTTTTTTTTTAAATTGAATTTCTTCCATTTATACGAGCTCTAATTTCAGCAGGATATTGTTAATTACGAAATTTGTCAACGGATATCAGTTGAGTAACCCTTTTTAAGATCTTATCCATAAGTCTGAAATACTTTGAGTTGATTTTTAATCGTTTTAATCGACTTTTGATCGGTATGTTATGTACGGTATATTACGGCATCTGACCTACCACAGAACGCCACCTGGCGAGAAAACATGGCGCGTCACGAGTTGTTATTACAAAAATCGTGACATATTTTCGCATAAATAGGAAGTACGAACCCTGTTTAAATCATTCCCTATAATAAGTTTCCAAATTTTAAGTTAAAAATGGTTGAAACCGACTGTCCGGTAATACCTGCTGAACGTCGTTGAAAAAAGCGTAAAAAGTGCCCCTGTTTGGGCCCCTAAATTTGGATGTTATGGTGACGTCATTTTTCGGGAATTCTATTTTTAGGAAGGCCTTGAACACAGGTATGTGTCAGCACCAAAAAATTCTGGGTAAAAATCGATATTTAACTTGACATGAAGCTTTTTATGCCATTTCTGTCCGGTAATACCTCGCATGCCAGTATATAATTCAATTTGACGAAACCACAACCTGTTTTGTACAGAAAGTTAAGTTTGACGAACCGGAGATTTGACGAACCCACTGTCACCCTTTAAAATTTGGTTTTCCTTGTAGAACAAGTACTTTCATCGGGTAATCCGCTATTTTATTGACCTACAGCTGTTTTCGTCGTGCTTAGCGCGATCCATCCAGCCTCTGTATCCGGAAGTTCTCGCTAGACCGGTGCGCATGTTATTTGTTCTCCATAGCAACGGTAGAACACCAATTTTGTCAAACTTGTAGACCACTGTCGTTGTTTGGGTCATTTTCATTTATGGGTCCCTATATTAAATTTTGTTCTATTGATTCAGACCGATTGTCAAATGTTTTAATGTGTTTTTATTGTAAATTCTTAGTTCTTGGTATGGGATTCTGGTTGCTAGTACGCAAGCACTCTCGTCCAATCAGACCAATTTCTGGCTGGTATATAAAGCTCTCCCGTCATTCGGGGTCTCCACACTTTAGAAAAAAATTAAGACCAACCTCCATTCTCTCACGAAGGTTTATCGTGATTCTCTACAGTAGATCTAGACATTTTTTCATAGCATTTCAAGTCTGAATTGATAAATAACTTGATTTATTATCGAGTCTTTGAAGTTTTAACAGAAATCTAGGTAAAATAAGTAGGCCTACTTTGATAATTTTTATGATTGAGTCCGTTTGTTGGCCCCATCTGAGCAGACAGATCTACTCAAGATTATGCTGAGACCTGCAATTGTCTACACATACAGCTAGAGATCTACTTTAATACATGTAGATGCTGAGACCTGCATATATCTACACATACAACTAGAGGCCTACGTATATGGCAAGCCAAATGTCCAATAATTTCGTAAACCCATGTTCACGGTCGTAAAACCAGGTTTTACGGTCGATAAACTAGGTTTTACGAACGTAAAACCAGGTTTTACGAATGTTAACCCATATTTTCGAGCGAAAACATAGGATAACGTCGTAAACCATAGTTCACGCTCGTAAACATAGGTTCACGTTCGTAAACATAGGTTCACGTTCGTAAACCTATGTTTACGGTCGAAAACATGGGTTGTATTTCGTAAACTATGGTTTACGAGCGTGAACCAGGGTTTACCAGCGTAAACATAGGTTAATGGTCGTAAACATAGGATAACGACCGAAATCAGCAGTTAAATCGAGAAACCTAGTTTATCAAACGTAAAACTAAGATTTTCAAATAAACTATGAATTTCGGGCGTAAACATGGGTTTACGGACGTGAACCTATGTTTACGGGCGTGAACCTATGTTTACGAACGTGAACCTATGTTTACGAACGTTAACCCATGTTTTCGAGCGTGAACTATAGTTCACGGACCTGGCATGTATTTCTTGTGTCCAGTTATTACGTGAACCATGGTTTACGGTCGAAAAATTAGGATTAACGATCGATAAACTAGGTTTTTCGAACGTAAATGCAAATTAAGCTGTTTTTTCAATCGAAATCATAGGATAACGCCGTAAACTATAGTTCACGCTCGTAAACATAGGTTCACGTTCGTAAACCTATATTTACGATCGAAAACATGGGTTGCAGTTCGTAAACATAGGTTCACGCTCGTAAACATAAGATAACGACCGTAAACCATAGTTTACGGACGTGAACCCATGTTTACGAGCGTAAAACCAGGTTTATCGAATTTTATTTATGATTTTCGACCAGTATCTATGATTTACGAGCAAAGCCAATCAAAACATCATATTTCCCAAATGGGAATCAAGAAACTTGAAATATTTCTCAGAAGACCAAAATGGTGGACTATTTTTGTTTTCTCCTTGCTATTTTGGCATTGTTTGGACCTAGTCAATCTCCGCTCCCGAACAGAGTGTACCAACACTAAATGACTTCTTCGATGAAGTTTCCAAATTACTGCATGATCTGCATCGTTTTATATGTGGAAATGGCCTCGAAATCGGATCATTGGATGGAAATGTTGTGACAGAGTTTGAAAACGCCCTTGACAGGTTGCAAATAGTCATGAAAATTTAGGCCTTTGATTAGGCCGACTTAATTACTGGTAATATAATGATGAATTATGTATAGCAAATTCATATACTAGTAGTGCGGGTGACTTTTTCATGTGATATAGCTGTCTATAGATCTTCGTTGATGTTCGCACATTTTTATTTTCGCATTATGATCCGATGCTAGGCAATTAATAGAACATTAATTTCGCTGTAGAATCGTTTTTTATAAAATCATGTGTTAGTAAGCCTAGTCTAATTATACATGTAGGCCCGAGAAAGATCTACTTTGAAGTCTAGATAGATCTACGTACGCTTACGTCGTGTATATAACATCAATTACATGTATATAAAATGATTAAATCATCTACCATAAGAGTAAATGACTAGTTAAAACAGGTCTTATAGCTCTGTGCTATCGCACTAGGCTGTCAATCTAGAGGTCCTGTGTAAATCGCCGGCATGGGAACGGGATATTTATGAAATATTATTTGTATCATTTCCGCTATATCTGACCACGTGAACTTCAAATTATCTTGTTAATGTGCAAGAAAGCTGTGTATCGGTGTTATGCACTGGACACATTAAAAAGCCACACTTTCTAAACGAAATTAGAGGTAGGTGCACTCATGCAGTGCTTAGCATGCTCGTAGATGTACGCATATGTATCTAAGGTCTCCCTCCCTTCCGTGGGGTTTCATCCAGCCTGGTCTGTCCCTCTGGTCCGATCACGTATTGTGACGTAAATTACGCTTTAACCGTGATTTTTCTTATTCATCAATTTCTAAATAGTCCACCATTTTAGTCTTCTGAGAAATATTTCCAGTTTCTTGATTCCCATTTGGGCAATACGATGTTTTGATTGGCTTTGCTCGTAAATCATAGATACTGGTCGAAAATCATAAATACAATTCGATAAACCTGGTTTTACGCTCGTAAACATGGGTTCACGTCCGTAAACTATGGTTTACGGTCGTTATCTTATGTTTACGAGCGTGAACCTATGTTTACGAACTGCAACCCATGTTTTCGACCGTAAATATAGGTTTACGAACGTGAACCTATGTTTACGAGCGTGAACTATAGTTTATGGCGTTATCCTATGATTTCGATTGAAAATACAGCTTAATTTGCATTTACGTTCGTAAAACCTAGTTTATCGATCGATAATCCTAGTTTTTCGACCGTAAACCATGGTTCACGTAATAACTGGACACAAGAAATACATGCCAGGCCCGTGAACTATAGTTCACGCTCGAAAACATGGGTTAACGTTCGTAAACATAGGTTAACGTTCGTAAACATAGGTTCACGCTCGTAAACATAGGTTCACGTCCGTAAACCCATGTTTACGCCCGAAATTCATAGTTTATTTGAAAATCTTACTTTTACGTTTGATAAACTAGGTTTCTCGATTTAACTGCTGATTTCGGTCGTTATCCTATGTTTACGACCATTAACCTATGTTTACGCTGGTAAACCCTGGTTCACGCTCGTAAACCATAGTTTACGAAATACAACCCATGTTTTCGACCGTAAACATAGGTTTACGAACGTGAACCTATGTTTACGAACGTGAACCTATGTTTACGAGCGTGAACTATGGTTTACCACGTTATCCTATGTTTTCGCTCGAAAATATGGGTTAACATTCGTAAAACCTGGTTTTACGTTCGTAAAACCTAGTTTATCGACCGCAAAACCTAGTTTTACGACCGTGAACTTGGGTTTACGAAATTATTGGACATTTGGCTTGCCATAGATGTGGGGATCTGAAAACAGAAGGTGTGATTCGATTGGCTGAACTCGTAAACCATAGATACAAGTTCGTAATGCATGGATACGGGAGCGTAAAACATAGTTACGAGCGTAAATCATAGATACGACTTTCGTAAACCATAGTTTACGGGCGTGAACATATGTTTACGGTCGAAAACATGGGTTGTAGTTCGTAAACATAGGTTTACGCTCGTAAACTATGGTTCACGTTCGTAAACTATAGTTCACACTCGTAAACATGGGATAACGGCCGAAATATACATTTTAATCGAGAAACATAGTTTTTCAACCGTAGACATGGGTTCACGTTCGTAAACTATGGTTTACGCAAGTTATCCTATGTTTTCTATCGAAAAACCTAGTTTTTCGAACGTGAACATGGGTTTATGTAATTATTGGACAATTTACTTGCAATAACCATATTTTACGAACAGCAACCTATGTTTACGGGCGTGAACTTGGGTTTACGAGCGTAAACCATAGTTCACGAACGTGAACCTATGTTTACGTTCGATAAACTAAGTTTCTCGGACATAACTATCAATTTCAGTCGTTATCCTATGTTCACGAGTGTGAACCCATGTTTACGCTCGTGAACCCATGTTCACGTTCGTAAACCCATGTTCAAGGGCGTAAACCCATGTTTACGATCGGAAACACAGGTTAATGTTCGTAAACTATGGTTTACGCTCGTGAACCGGGGTTTACGAGCTTAAACATAGGATAACGACCGTAAACATAGGATAACGGTCGAAATTCATAGTTCAATCGAGAAACCTAGTTTATCGAACGTAAACCCATGTTCACGAGCGTGAATTATGGTTTACGACTGTTATCCTATGTTTTCGCTCGAAAATACAGGTTAACATTCGTAAAACCTTGTTTTACGTTCGTAAAACCTAGTTTATCGACCGTAAAACCTAGTTTATCGACCGTAAAACCTAGTTTTACGACCGTGAACATGGGTTTACGCAATTATTGGACATTTGGCTTGCCATATACGTAATACTTAGAAAAAATGTACCTAAACTTTGACATTCGCACTAAGTTGAAAAAGGGGCATAATTTCATCAAAACGCTTGATAAAATGCCTATCCCTATGTAGGGGTGGGGATCATGATGGTGAACAAGTATACACAGTGTGAAAGCAATATCACTAAGGACTTTGAAAATATGAGAGGTTAAAAAACATGTAGGCCCAAAGATCATATTTCTCGGCCTGTATTCTTTGGTAGGCCCTACTTAAACTTTAACATAAGCATTCCCCGATGCCGATGCCGACGCTCGGGTGACTGCCATAGCTCCCCTTATTCTACGAATAGTGGAGCTATTAAAATAAAGAGGAAAATCTTACCCGAGTCCATGGTAGGCCTATCTTTGTTTAGATTTGACCACGTGGTGATTTTTAAAGGTCGTCTGCATGTGTATATTGATCAATTGGTACTGAAGGATGACCGTCCAAAGATACAATACGAGCTATAGTAGTGAATAGGTTGTTTTGACTGCCACTAATCCTATGAATAAAAAATTTCTAAACACATTCTAACCCAATATCCTTATATGGAAAAACTCGTGCAAGCCGTGACCAAGTCGAGTTACAAGTAAAATTAAACTTGGGGCTCACTGCAGGCGACTCGACAACAAATAAATAGTCGATATTAAATATCGTCGCTCTGACATATATTTTTTATAATATATACTACCGGCTAAGCACCCGGTGCTATTATTTTGGGCTGATTTTATTCAAGATAATTGTGGATAAAATGCATTTAAACACTGTCCCAAAAGCTAGCCCAGTCCTATTTCTGAAGGCTTGATGAGCCCCTAAGGAAACCCCTTCCTCCGGGGAATAACTCTCTCCCATTTAGAGGACATTTATTTCTATCAATTTTACATGTGACACTTCATGAACTAAGTAGGTGATTATCCCCGCCGAAGGCGAAGAGATATAGTAATAATATAGTAATAGTAAGCGTCCGTCCGTCCGTCCGTCCCATATCTTGTCAGGAGCATAACTCTTAAACTATTTGAGGTATTGACTTGAAATTTGGTATGTGAATAGATGGCAACTAGCAGAAGTAAAGTGACCAAGAACGATTACTCTAAATGGCCCAGTTTTGAAATTATCTCCCCTTGTTTAATTTAAAAAAATGTCCAGAGCATAACTCTAAAACTATTTGAGGTAGAGCTATTGACTTGAAACTTGGTAGGTGAATAGACAGCAACTAGGAGAAGTGTAGTGATCAAGAACCATAACTCTATATGGCTCTGTTTTGAAAATATCTCCCTTTGTTTAATTTTGAAATAATTTTGACATATTCCTGAGGATCGTGGGTTCAAACCACACTGGGAGCATGTCTTTTTTTATTTCTTTTTTTGAGTGTTTATGTATTTAAATCGTGCATTTATACAGTTATATGGTGGACAATATTTATTCAAAAATAGTTTGTTTACATTATAGGAATTTATACATCGTTAAAGCATGAAATATGGTGGGTGGGGTCATACAAAATGTTATATCTTGATAATTTCAAGGTGAACCTGTATTTTATTTGGTCTAAATATTAGCATAACAGCATAAGGAAAATGTTTGGGTATATGTTACATGCATATATCATTTGAATGTCTAATATCGTCTGCATGCGGTGTATCAAAGTATTGGTACCTTGCAAATGTCATGCATGAAAACATATTTGTTTGAAAGGGACTACTTTTTCAAGCGTTTAAATAATACAAAGGAAATAGCAAGTTTGTTTGTATCTTCAAAGTGCTGAAATAAGTCCGGTATATTGCTGATGACTTCAATTTGAGCCCAAAAAATAACTGAAGGCTGAAAAAGATAATAGAAGATCGGACAGGGAAGGCAGCACTCAACTTAACCAGCCGGGCACAGAAAAACACAAAAACATCACATACCACAAACAGTGACAATTATACATGACAAATGCCCAACACATCATAAAATGAAGCTAAACTATTTGATTGTGTGATGAACAAATGAGATGATATACCGTTAGATCCTACAACGCATTGATCTAGATCCAGACCTCAGGCACATTGACAAAATTAGGCCATCCCAATTGCAAATTATGTTTAGCGTCCGCGGGCTGGTAGGTTTTTAGCTCATCTTTTCCGCTACCACGATTTTTTTTGGGGGGGGGGTATGAGAAATTCATATGCTCCCTATACCCCGTCCCTGAGACACTATTGACTTGCAGCACTGATAAAAACTCGATACATCCGGATGCTACACACCTACCTCAAACCGAAAGTAGAAACAATTGTCAACATTTCGACTAAAGGTCACCGGAAATGACGATGTGACGGTGACCCTTGCGCGAAAACCTTTTTTTTAGCTTAACAGGCCTACTTTTTGGCCTCTTTAGGGCATTGGTTCTGACCCCTTTGTCTAGCCTTATATTCCTGCTATAGAAAAATAAAAACTTTTTGGCGCTAAATGTTCCACAGGGAATCGTACAGCAATGGCGGGTAGGACTTTGTAAAATCTACGTTCAAAGCCCTCTTTAAAGGGGTCTAGCGGGCCCAAAAACCTGTGCACGACCCTGGGCCCGTAATATCCTGTAGTCTGGGATGCCTGTGTACCCATGACAGCAAAATTCCCGAATTTGGGCATTTAGGTCGAAAACTACGGACGGCCTAAATGGCCAAATGTCCAATAATTGCGTAAACCCATGTTCACGGTCGTAAAACTAGGTTTTACGGTCGATAAACTAGGTTTTACGAATGTAAAACCAGGTTTTACGAATGTTAACCTGTATTTTCGAGCGAAAACATAGGATAACAGTCGTAAACCATAGTTCACGCTCGTGAACATGGGTTTACGTTCGATAAACTAGGTTTCTCGATTGAACTATGAATTTCGACCGTTATCCTATGTTTACGGCCGTTATCCTATGTTTATACTCGTAAACCCCGGTTCACGAGCGTAAACCATAGTTTACGAACATTAACCTGTGTTTTCGACCGTAAACATGGGTTTACGCCCGTGAACATGGGTTTACGAACGTGAACATGGGTTTACGAGCGTAAACATGGGTTCACACTCGTGAACATAGGATAACGACTGAAATTGATAGTTATGTCCGACAAACTTATTAGTTTATCGAACGTAAACATAGGTTCACGTTCGTGAACTATGGTTTACGCTCGTAAACCCAAGTTCACGCCCGTAAACATAGGTTGTTGTTCGTAAAATATGGTTATTGCAAGTAAATTGTCCAATAATTACGTAAACCCATGTTCACATTCGAAAAACTAGGTTTTTCGATAGAAAACATAGGATAACTAGCGTAAACCATAGTTTACGAACGTGAACCCATGTCTACGGTCGAAAAACTAGGTTTCTCGATTAAAATGTATATTTCGGCCGTTATCCCATGTTTACGAGCGTGAACTATAGTCATCCCCAACTTTTTTAACCATCCGATATTGGAAACCCGATAGCCGTTTACATATAGAAGTAAGAAGGCTATAATTGAATAAATCGCTGTAACTTGTTTTACGTTTAACACACAAAATTTGTTACTATCACAAATGTTTATTTAATTTATCTGCCTTCTTATGAATATTTTTTCATTAATTTAAAATAATGAATCAATGGTCCTACACAAGTTTAAAAACAGCAACTCTTCGTCTTTATAACGGCCTTTACTTTCTATTGAAAACCCGATAAAAATGCCAATTTCAATATTTTTGTTCAGTTTTGTTTCAAATTTACACTATTTTGTTAAAATGTGACAAGAAATGTTACTATAACATTGTCTTGGTAATTTATTTTTCTTTTAAGATATATAAAAATAATTAAGCTTAATAGCTATCTTTGCGGTCCTATTTAACTTTTAGTCAACTGATATTTCAATTTAAATAAGAATTTATCGTCTCGGAAGTACTCGGCATTTTACGTAGATTGCCGAAATTCTAATATAACGACCCCGTTAATCCTTTATGGCACCCCCCGCTGTGAATAACTTGTATACTTCACTGTAGGGGTTTTATTGCTGATCATAAATTAGTGATCATTTATAAAGCCGATATTTTTTGTTTTCTGAACTTTGACGTTAGTAAGATGAGATTGATGCTGCCTTTTTTTAGTATCTCATTTGACAGTAACGTACTTTACAAAGAGACATATGCATTATATTTGTATACGTATTTCTTCTTCAAGTTTTATAATTGTTATCAAAAAACGATCATATTAAATATTCAAGATAGCTGTCTATAGATCTTCGTTGATGTTCGCATATTCTTATTTTCGCATTATGATACGATGCTAGGCAATTAATAGAACATTAATTTCGCTGTAGAATCGTTTTTTATAAAATCATGTGTTAGTAAGCCTAGTCTAATTATACATGTAGGCCCGAGAAAGATCTTCTTTGAAGTCTAGATAGATCTACGTACGCTTACGTCGTGTATATAACTTCAATTACATGTATATAAAATGATTAAATCATCTACCATAAGAGTAAATGACTAGTTAAAACAGGTCTTATAGCTCTGTGCTATCGCACTAGGCTGTCAATCTAGAGGTCCTGTGTAAATCGCCGGCATGGGAACGGGATATTTATGAAATTTTATTTGTATCATTTCCGCTATATCTGACCATGTGAACTGCAAATTATCTGGTTAAATATGCAAGGAAGCTGTGTATCGGTGTTATACACTGGACACATTAAAAAGCCACACTTTCTAAACGAAATTAGAGGTAGGTGCACTCATGCAGTGCTTAGCATGCTTGTACATGTTGTACGCATATGTATCTAAGGTCTCCCTCCCTTCCGTGGGGTTTCATCCAGCCTGGTCTGTCCCTCTGGTCCGATCATGTATTATCAGTACTGGAAGAGGATGTACCTGAGCCCGTGTGGTTGTATCACTATGGTAAGCATCTTAGTACGTGTGTCCATAGACTATAGATAGTCACATGAAAAAGTCACTACTAGTATATGAATTTGCTATACATAATTCATCATTATATTACCGGTAATTAAGTCGGCCTAATCAAAGGCCTTAATTCTCATGACTATTTGCAACCTGTCAAGGGCGTTTTCAAACTCTGTCACAACATTTCCATCCAATGATCCGACTTCGAGGCCATTTTCACATATAAAACGATGCAGATCATGCAGTAATTTGGAAACTTCATCGAAGACGTCATTTAGTGTTGGAACACTCTGTTCGGGAGCGGAGATTGACTAGGTCCAAACAATGCCAAAATAGCAAGGAGAAAACAAAAATAGTCCACCATTTTGGTCTTCTGAGAAATATTTCAAGTTTCTTGATTCCCATTTGGGAAATACGATGTTTTGATTGGCTTTGCTCGCAAATCATAGATACTGGTCGAAAATCATAGATACAAATCGATAAACCTGGTTTTACGCTCGTAAACATGGGTTCACGTCCGTAAACTATGGTTTACGGTCGTTATCTTATGTTTACGAGCGTGAACCTATGTTTACGAACTGCAACCCATGTTTTCGACCGTAAATATAGGTTTACGAACGTGAACCTATGTTTACGAGCGTGAACTATAGTTTACGGCGTTATCCTATGATTTCGATTGAAAAAACAGCTTAATTTGCATTTACGTTCGAAAAACCTAGTTTATCGATCGTTAATCCTAGTTTTTCGACCGTAAACCATGGTTCACGTAATAACTGGACACAAGAAATACATGCCAGGTCCGTGAACTATAGTTCACGCTCGAAAACATGGATTAACGTTCGTAAACATAGGTTCACGTTCGTAAACATAGGTTCACGCCCGTAAATATAGGTTCACGTCCGTAAACCCATGTTAACGCCCGAAATTCATAGTTTATTTGAAAATCTTAGTTTTACGTTTGATAAACTAGGTTTCTCGATTTAACTACTGATTTCGGTCGTTATCCTATGTTTACGACCATTAACCTATGTTTACGCTGGTAAACCCTGGTTCACGCTCGTAAACCATAGTTTTCGACCGTAAACAAAGGTTTACGAACGTGAACCTATGTTTACGAACGTGAACCTATGTTTACGAGCGTGAACTATGGTTTACGACGTTATCCTATGTTTTCGCTCGAAAATATGGGTTAACATTCGTAAAACCTGGTTTTACGTTCGTAAAACCTAGTTTATCGACCGTAAAACCTGGTTTTACGACCGTGAACATGGGTTTACGAAATTATTGGACATTTGGCTTGCCATATACGTTGCGTTATTTCTAGCATTTGCTAGCTAACACAACAATTATATAGGCCTAATGAGAAGTCTGTGTGACACATGCGCCACATATTTGTAAACAGTTCATTTTAAATAGTAGGCCTAGTGTTAATTCTAAAGGGTAATTTTTCTAAAAAAAGGGCCGAACTAGCCCCGTTCTCCCCTATTAATACCCTATAGGATTTTTGATGTAAAAATACTAAATAACTACAAAATGCCGAAGTTTCTCAAGTTATTTAGATGGCATTGTGGTTCTTTATGTGATATACAGTCAACTATACCAAAGTTACGCGAATATTGGCTTTTTTTGCAATACACCAATATGTGAGGCAGTCCCTTTATAGCACTATTTCTGTAAAAATTGGACTAAATATGTATTGCACTATTAAATTAACATCTAAATGTGATGAAACAATGTATTAAAATATACATTTGAGTCATTTAACAACCAAAATATGTTTTTAAAGTATCAGTCTCAGCTGAGCAATAATTTAAGTTTTTCGTGGAATTGGGGCCAGGACAGTCTTTTTCAACTTGGTATCGCATTGGCAAAGATGTAGCCTACATAATTATGCATAAATATTGAAGAAGGATAATACCATATTGTCAATAATTGTGCTTTATACAAGGGTAAAAACTTGATATCAAACGTTTGAGTTTCGTTAAAGCGAATAAATATATTCAAATGTATATTTTATCTTTTTTAAGTTACTAAAGGACAAATGGACAAAGACGAATGTAAAGGACTTCGGTCACCAGTACTAGGACTTACTTACTTAACTTAATCCTCTTCGTCCCCAGTGGGACATAAGGCTGCAATGATCCTTCTCCACTTGGACCTGTCTTTGGCTGCTTTCTGTGCTTCGCCCAATGATAGTCCCATTTCAGTAAGTTCGGCTATTAGAGTTCTTCGCCATGTTGTTTTTGGCCTGCCAGGTTTTCTTTTCCCAGGAGGTGTCCATCGTAGAGCCACCTTTGGTAGTCGGAACTGTTCCATTCTGAGCACATGACCTAGCCATCTCAGCCTTCTCTGCTTGATTTCAATGGAGATATTGTAGCATCCAGTTTTC
The DNA here is from genome assembly GCA_947247005.1 of Spisula solida. NCBI lineage: Eukaryota > Metazoa > Mollusca > Bivalvia > Venerida > Mactridae > Spisula > Spisula solida. The sequence continues at coordinate 24,215,417 of OX365948.1, forward strand.
TTAAACAGCTCTTTGTTGGAGATCTTATTTGGCCAGAAAATTTTACATATCTTGCGTAGGCATCCATTGTAGAAACCTTCTATTCTATTCATGTCACTTTGTATTATTCGCCAACATTCTGATCCATATAGCAGCACAGATTTTACATTACTATTGAAAAGCTTTATTTTGGTCTTGAGTGAATACTGACTTGATTTCCAAATTGGTCTTAAGGTGGCAAAGGAGTTTCTAGCTTTTCCAATTCTTGATTTGATGTCTTTATGTGCTGCATTGTCTTTACTGATCAAGCTTCCAAGGTATGTGAAGTCTTCAACATAGTCAAGTGGTGTGTTGTCTACATTCACTTGTACTTCAGGTGTCGCATTGATGCACATAACTTTGGTCTTTGAGGTGCTTATATGAAGCCCTGTTTGGGACGCAAACTTGTCGAGTCGGTTGGTTTTTTCTTGGATGTTTGTCCTGTTAGAAGAAAGAGTGGCTAGGTCATCAGCAAAATCAAGGTCTTCCAGGTGAGATAGGAGAGTCCATTGTATGCCCCGGGGTTTGTCAGATGTTGTTTGTTTCATAATCCAGTCCATTGTGACTAGAAAGAGGATGGGTGAGTTAATACATCCCTGTCGGACTCCAGATTCTACTCGGAAGTATTCAGATGTGGTGTTGTCTAATATGATGTTGCATTCAAATTTGTCATAGAATTTCTTGATGATATTGATGAATTTCGATGGTATGCCGTATGAGTGGAGAATTTTCCATAACGTTTCTCTGTGGATACTGTCAAAAGCTTTTCTGAAGTCAATGAAGTTTATGTAGAGAGGGTGGTTCCATTCGAGGCATTGTTCTATGATATTACGAAGTGTGAAGATCTGGTCTATGCAGCCTCTACCCTTCCTGAAGCCCGCTTGTTCTTCTCTCAGCTTGTTGTTAATGGCTGTTTCCATTCTCAGAAGCAGCACCTTGCAGAAGACTTTACTGGGTGTTGACAGAAGTGTGATCCCTCGCCAGTTGTCACATATTTTCAAATCACCTTTCTTAGGTAGCTTGATGATGCTGCCTTTTGTCCAGTCTTCAGGGATGGTTTCGTTTTCCCATATATCTTTGAATAGGTTGAAGAATATTTTCGTAGCCGTGACGGTGTCTGCTTTAAGTAGTTCTGCGTGTATTTGATCTATTCCAGGGGCTTTACTGTTTTTAAGTGACTTGATTGCTTTCAGTATTTCTGCTTCTGTTGGGATACTGGTGTCAATATCGAGCTGTGTGTTTGGTGGGAGAATGTTAGCTGGTTCTTCTGGGTCGGGATGGTTTAGAACTTCTTTAAAGTGCTCTACCCATCTGTTTGCTTGTTCTTGTTCTGAAGTTAAGATGTTTCCTAGCTTGTCCTTAACATTTGATGGTGGAACATTGGTGTTGCCACAAAGACATTTGGTGATCTTATATACTGCACTCATTTCTCCTCTTGCTGCTGCTGACTCTGCTTCACTAGCTTGTTGTTCAAGGAATTGCTTCTTATCTTTCTTTGCACTTTTCTTAACATCTTTGTCTGCGCTCTTATAGTCTTTCTGTATTTTTTCTTGCAGTCTTGGGGACCTGGTGGAAAGTAGTTTCTCTTTAATTTGTTTTCGCTTATTGATATGTTCCCAGGTATTAGGGGTGAGCCATTCCTTGTTTCTTTTCTGTTTGTAGCCTTTCACAGTTTTTGCCGTTTCAAGATAAGTGTTTTTGATGTCATCCCATTTGTTTTCCACATCTTGGTCGTGGTCATTGGTATCTGAAGCCAGGGCATTGAACCGATTTCTTAGTTCCAATGTGAAGGTTTTACTTGTTTCTGGTGATCCAAGCTTTGATATATCTAGCTGTTTCTTGCGCTGACTAGCTGTAGCCCTTCTTAGCTTGAGTTTAACAGTGGCTACAACAAGGTTGTGGTCAGTGTAAGCATCAGCTCCACGGTATACTCTAACATCTTGTAACGATCTTCTCCATTTGCCATTGATGATGATGTAATCTATCTGGTTTGTGGTTCTGCCATCTGGGGATTTCCATGTAAGCTTATGTATATCTTTGTGTGGGAATATGGTGTTGCCTACTACTAGATTGTTATTCTGGCATAATCCTACAAGTCTTTCTCCATTATCATTGATGTTTCCGCATCCGTGTCTTCCTAGTACTCTTTCGCAATTGGTGTTATCACTTCCAACTTTGGCATTCAAATCTCCAGTTACTAACAACACGTCATGTTGTGGTACCTTTGCTATCAAAGTTTGTAGTTGATCGTACCAATCATCTTTATCCTCTTCTTCAGCCTCGTTGGTAGGGGCATAACATTGAATGATGGTCATTTTGCTGTGAGCGGAGTTGAAACGTGCTCTAATTAGTCGGTCATTGATTGGCTCCCATTCTAACAGGGTATTTGTTTTCTCTTTGGATATGATTACGGCTACGCCATTGGTATGTTTGTCCTTGTGTCCAGAATAGAGTATGAGTGAGCCATCACTCATTCTTTGCTTTCCTGACCCTGTCCAGCGGACTTCACTAACTCCTAGTACATCAAGGTTGTAGTTCTTCATTTCTTTGATGACTTGTGCAGCTTTGGAAGTTTCAAACATGGTTCGTACATTCCAAGCTCCAATGCGGATGGTTGTTTTGGGTCCTAACAGATTCTCGGTCCTACCCCTGACTCCTGTATCACAGCTTTGGTCAGGAGTATTCATACTGCCATTTGGTTGGCTGAGGTCTGTTGTTGGATCCATGTGTGTTAAGTTCATTGCAGTTTCTGTAACAGTTAAGTGTTTTACAGGGTGGGGTTGTTAACCCTACGCCAAACCTCCATACCGATGGACCAGGTTTTCTCTCTGGGTTTTCCTTCCCATAGATGCTTGCAATTATCCTGCTCACGAGTTGCATCTAACCGAATTTTCTTTCTGGGTTTATTCCCATAGCCTTTGGCTTTCCCAAGTCATCCACAAGGCAGTGGAGCTATTTGACCCATAGCTGGGGACTAGGTTTGTTGACAGTAGAGCATATCCACACGCCGGTGGGTCGTGCTAGGACAATCACCATTAAAACATCAACCATCTTGGTCCCAAAGACTAAGAAGAGAAGCAAGTGAAGGACCTGTGTCACCAATACCATTTCCATTAAAACATCAACCATCTTGGTCCCAAAGACTAAGAAGAGAAGCAGATGAAGGACCTGTGTCACCAATACCATTTCCATTAAAACATCAACCATCTTGGTCCCAAAGACTAAGAAGAGAAGCAGGTGAAGGACCTGTGTCACCAATACCATTTCCAATAAAACACCAACCTTCTTGGTCCCAAAGACTAAGAAGAGAAGCAGGTGAAGGACCTGTGTCACCAATACCATTTCCAATAAAACACCAACCATCTTGGTCCCAAAGACTAAGAAGAGAAGCAGGTGAAGGACCTGTGTCACCAATACCATTTCCATTAAATTCTTAGAGATAAGGAACGATGGGAGATCCAGGTACACCAGCTAGGTCGCCTACCTTAACCACCATCAACATCATGACCATCTGATACTTAGGTATAGAGTCACGTATGGGGATTGAGAATGGAATCTTGTTACTACAATATTTATCATATTGACACAATAGAGAGGTTGCGAAAGGCAACGTGTAACGTGTACGTGTATGTGTAGTTTCTACATGTAACGGACGTGTGACAGACGAAAATATATTGTGTACTACGTCACACAGGTATGCATATGCACGGGAAACCCAAGATATTATCGCCGGTAGTCTCAGTGAGTTAATACAAATACTCATTATCGATTCACGAAAAATCATGTTACAACTGTCACGTGATGTTACACACAGACGTTGTGTTTCGCAAGCCAATTTTAATTGCAACGTGTACGTATACATGTACGGGTAGCTACACGTACACGTAGTCGTACACGTTCGAATCGCAACCTCTCTAATATTAATACATAGTGTAACTTGTACCTAAATAAATAGTTATACGTCATTGTTTGTAGGCCTTATTATGAAATTAACGAAAGTAGAACTAGCTGGTGTTAGTTTATAATACAATGTATTTTTATAGTCTTGTGTACTTTTGCTTGTTTTCTTTTTCTTCCATATTACATAATAATTATATTAACTGTGTTGACGATAGAGGCAGATGTTATCGAATAATATACGAACATCACTATTCGCCCCAACACATGCAATTAAAACCTACAACTGGATTTATTTTCTGAATCTAAAAATACACTCGTTGAAGTTCCACAAACGAAAGGAGCGGAATAAAACTTTATAACTCTACACACGTATAGCCATGCCTTCCATACAACCCTTCTGATAAATAACAATACTGGTCCGGTATCGAATATGAGCAGATGATTGAAATGACAAGCGGATTCAGTTACAAACATATCCAACTATTTGTCCCATTTGTATTCGCACATGTGACAATTTTTTTACCATTGGAAGGCATGGGGACTCCACGTAAAATTGTCCATATGATAATAACTATTTGAGATATTTCTTATGTGCAAACATATTTTGTAGTTTGATATGTCTACAATATAATGCACTAAATTTCATAGTTGTATCTTTATGGGATCAACCCCCTTTTTAAAGGTTTTTAACATGACTATCACTCACATTGAACAAAGAAGGAAATGAACGGATTTGATATCAAACTTGGTTACTTTCTTGTCCGTAGTTCTTTTGTTTCTCGGGGAATATATTTTGTGCAAACTTGATTAATAGTTTAATTTGTTCCCGTCAGATTGGTGTTTTGATATAAGAAATGTGATAATTAGATCTGCCCCCTTTTTACGGTTTTTTAAAACAGGTATCTTCATTTTTTAGTAAAAAAGTAGTACACATATTTAATTTGCACATTGTTAATTGTTTTATGACGCGCCCCGCTGCGATTGTCACAGCATGTGGGGTAATAAAAGTGGTACATTCGCGTGAAGGGTTATAACCGCTATATTTCTATAACCGCTATATTTCCTGTATACATACTTTATTATGATTTTAGAGATTTGAAACTTTGACTTTATTGCCGATTTGGAAAGTAATACATGCATTAAAATAATTAAAAGTGAAATGTCATAAGCTCACGCATAATTTAAAATTATAATAATCGAACAGGTGAGACATAAAAATGAAGAATCATGTCATTCCTATGACACTTGTTAAATAAACTGGTTAATTGACACGTTGTACCACCTAATTGAATATATACGAATTGTAAAATGAAAATTAAACGTCAAAAAAGGTAAGAAAAAATTGATATTCATGTTTTCAAAGCAAGAACCTTGTAATATAGTCGTGCATAAAGGTCAGGTTCAGGTCAAAATAGCCAAACTACATTTTGTGATAACTTGAAAATGAATATATGACTTTGTTGGTTATATGATTGATGTTATGATTTGATTAAAACAATGAAAACTGATTTAGTATTTGTTTAACATTTCAACTCTTCATAACTTTGAAAGCACTTGTCCAACATAAATAAGTTGAACAAATGTTTCATCCCGATATCTTGAAAAAATAAAATATTTGTGACAATTAGAGGGAAAATTTGAGTTTTGTCGGGTCCACAAGCGCGCGAATATTCACCTATTTAATTCAAGAAAAAAACGCTCTATTTCACGAACTTAAAATTGTCATAACTTTTTTATTTTTCAAGATATTAAAAAACCAGTTCCATAATTGTATGGTCTATGGCTGGAAGATGCAACTGAACAATCAACCGTACAATATACTTGAAAAATCAGCAGTGGTTGCTAAATTTCATTTAAACTGTACTTTGTGAGATTGCACACATACTCAAGCATTGTACAGTTACTAGTAACCGTTTATTTTTTTATCATCCATCGAATATGCATCATAATAAGTATACATATCGTGACATGTATTGCGGTTACTAGTATAACAAATGCATAATTGTTAGATTCCTCACACATGATCAACAAATTCTGAATGATACCATGGAAGCATTTAAATGTTCCTAAGGGTACCTACCTTATGAACAAAATTTCATAATGACAGAGATATGCCCATAAAAAAGATCCTGGTATGCATCATATACAAAATGTCAAAAATACCAAAGTGTAACTGAACGCACAAAACCCCTCCAGCAAATGATATACATTAATTTATACACTCCGACAACCCGCTGAGTTAGCATAGCGCGATTACGCAATCGAGATAAGATCGATCAGATTAAAACCGGTATAACACCAGTCAAGGGAAGGTAACTGTGGTCGACTTGAAAACACATTCAATACAAATGGGACAAATAGTTGGATATGTATTTTAGATGGCGATATGAGATTAATAATCTTGATATATGTATAAAATTAAAAAAGAAGTAACTTGTTTGTGTGGAATTTTCATTATTGTTGTATACATTGTTTTTCTTTCGTATTTGATTAAAAGTTTTCTTTGAAATGACACGTGTTTTAATTGTCTATTATAGTCACCCAGTTTTCTGTTGAGTTTTTGCAGAACAGCATTTCTCAAATACTTTCAAGGTATCCATTAATAAGTGTCTTTTATCAGACATAGGTAACTTTATACATGAAGTTAATAAAGAGTCAAAAGCTTTTAGTAAAATTTATATTTTGTTATAAAGGTTCATTTGTCCTGAAGTGACCAGATTTTCAAGATATCATAAACATTAATTGACTTTCGATATCTTAATAAACTAATTACATGTACATTCATAGAAAACATAGATTAAACTACTACCATGCAAAATCCCTTCGAAATTGATCAACTACGAGAGGTGCTCCACTTATATTTGAACAGAATTGAATATCCGATATTCTATTCTAACCCGATATAAATGAAATATCTCTTTTGAACCACGTATATGTAGTAATGTGTCAGGTAACAAATGCACCCACTGTTTGCTTTATTTGCAATATGCTTCTAACCGAAATCAGCAATTCAGTAGAGGTAATTTGGCTTTTTGAAGAGTATACACCACCAAAGAAGCATCAAGAAGGTGTTGGTAGAACATTGGTATGCCGTATATGCCGTAAGTGGTTGTCGTCACTAAAAAAGTTTTTAACGTTCGTTTGCTCTCATAAGTGAAATGACACATAATATTAAAATATGCAAAAACTACAGGTGCGCTACTTTGGTGCCAAAACAGGAAATGACTAAGAGTGGTTTTCGAGTCTGAAATGACGTCATAACCGTCACCTGACGTTGAGTCATTGTCCATTGGCGTCACCAAGGACCTAACCGAGTGGATTGAAGTAGATATTGGCGTCATATGAAGGTGAAATTTGCAGTTATAGTAATCTATTTATCGAGACTTTAAGGGTACCGCGTTATCCTATTTGATGTACTGGAAAAAAAACTACCGAAGGAATTTGTTCAATCAAAGAGCATAGACTATAACTATAATTCCGATAATTCCATGGTTCAATCATTACGATATCGTCAATATCTGAGAATTTCTGCAATCAAATCTTTTCAGATTTAGGCCCTTTCACAAGTTTTGTGACCGTTTGCGGTCGGATATTACTTGCTGTGTGTAAACATATGTTATGACAGTGATTTTTCCAGTTTAATAAGATCGATGAATAAATGATGGATTTATGAACATGATTGTATTCCTCACCCTCGGAGAATTCCGGTTGCTGTTAGAGACCTTGTAGTAGTTAGAGTAATACTTTTTTCCAAACCATAAAATCACATCGAGGGCCTGTGCATATGTGCAGACGACATCACCTGCTTGGGCTACAGCAAGTTACAACTGTGAGAGTTGATTTTGTCACATGGCAGTCGTATTTGTCTGTGTAAAACCACAGGTAACTGTATCATAAATAAAGTAAACAAAACTTTTTTTTTATAAAATTTATATCTTAGAAAGGTTTATAACACGGGGAATAGACCACAGTCATTTCATTAATATTGGTGTTATTTTAAATATATTTACATGATAAGAAACTAGAGAGATTTGTCTTTAATTTGATATCCATATTTTAAAAATCCGTACATAACAAAGAAAATAAACCCATACGGTGTGAAATCACTTTCTTTTTCTAGTTTAGAATAGCATTGGCGTTTCTATTGAATGCACCTCAGTGAATGTCTAGACACCATGTTATACATTTCATGGTATAACTTTTAAACTAGTTGATCAATTTCCATGGGATTTTGCATAGAGGTAGTTCTAACGATGTTGTCTATGAATGTAATTTATGAAGTCATTGAATGCCAATTCTTGTTTTTGATACCATGAAAATCTGACCACTTTAGTACAAATGCACCTTTCTAAGATAAGATAAATTTTATAAAAAAAATTTTTTTACTCTATCAATGATACAGTTACCTGTGTGTAAAACACCACAAAATCGAAAGGCACTTTGTCCTAACACATCTCACCATTGGACAGATCTTGAATATCATTGGACATCATGGACTTACATCTAATGCTAGGTATGTATCTTTGTTAAATCCTGTTAGCTGCTTTAGGAGCATATAAGGCTTGCAACAACAGTCACAAAACATATTATAAGCAGGTTATCATCAACAGATCTTAGTGAACGATTCAGTCAGTTGAACCTCTATTTATACTGTAAACCTTGCATATTAGTGACAATTTTAATACATTTTGGATTTCTATGATATAATAAGATATTTAATTAACTTTCTTGAATATAGTGAATTTACAGTATAGAACCGAGGGGTGTCAAGGTAAAGTAACTAAGCAGGCCATATTTTACACATCTTTATTGAAACTTATCACAGATAAATCAGCAGTCACAAATTAGAGTAAATAACAAAATATATATAATGCTATTCCTGGAATGCTGTTAATATACAGTAGCAAACTATAACAGTTATTTTCGTAGAATATATTTTCAACAAACCTCTGGTTACATTTCATTTTGTATATATTTATATCAGTTATTTTCAAAGAATCTAATCAACAATCTGATGTTACATTTCATGTAAAACATACATGTATATAGTGTTCACTTGTTCCAAATGATATCAGCCATAATGTAGTTTGTCATCGCTAAGTGGCATCCATGTAGCCAAAACATCAATATAACGAAAATACCCCCAACCACAAAATAACCCCAAACCCCACACACAGATGTTTTACTCCTACTCCAGGTTTTCCCCAGAAACAGCCCACTGATGTGACGTATTTGTACACAATGAAATTTGGCATTCCAGGTTATTATGATTTAATTGCTAAATTATCATCCATGTTATTCTTGGAAAGGGAATTCTTAATTCAATTTTAAAAAAAGGTATTTCTGGTTTCAATTTAGACTGGTTTTCTTTTTTTAGTTTTTGGAATAGTTGAATAGTCTATCATTTGCTAAAGAAAGTAAAATGGTCAAGAAAGCATGAAAAATTGGGGGCCAGCAGGGATGATTTATTTATTAAATTTTATTTTATTAATTTATTCAGACCTTCAGTGAAAGCCTAACTGATTGCCATTGACAAGTAAGTGAGATATCAAAGCTAATGATAGACAGTGTGGACATACATGGTACACGATGTAATAATTCAGGACATTCCAAGTAAAATATCAACAACAAATATACCCAGGTGTAACATTGGCAACATAAATACATCAAACTTCACTTCACATCCGTATAAAACATGTTGAAAGATGAAATACTCTTAACAAATGTAACACATGGTACAATAAATAAGATAATTAAAAGATTTGGTAAAATACTGTATGATATATATGTACTCTTAAAACAATTAAAATCAAATTAAAATAGGAAGTTGTCATAATTAAATATATTTAACCACAATGAAGATACAACAAGCACTATACATAATATCACAGGTCTGTAAAAGTAGGCATAGTTGTAAACACATCTTTGCACATTCAAGGACGCATAAATACTGACATGCATAACAAATATAGGATCTGTCATGAGTTGTGTTTGGGGATCAACATTTCTTACAAGAGTCTAGAAAACACAGGTCATTAATTATATGTTTTTGTGCGAGTTTAAGAAATGCTGATCACAAACAAAACGAATGATGGATTCTTTTTATCACATTACCATAGTAACCCGAGGCATTGCAATGTCAGAAATAACGAATTTAAGCAGATGACGTAACGTTTTCGCGCCGAAAAGCTGGTGACATCACACAATTGTTATCACACGTGTTGGAGAACATTGTTCCGTCATGTGTTCTCAAATGGAATATCACGGTATTAATGTGATAAAATGATTTCTTAAAAACCGCAAACATGAATGATATACATGTATGATTTCATCTGATACAAGGCAAGCAAGAAACCAGTGAACAAGTAAACAGTGAAATCATGACTAAACCTCTTATATCATACAGACCAAGATCAGGAGATACAAAAAATCGTTTTAACAATAAGTGTATTCTGTCATTGATTAACATAATAAATTAAACATACACGTATATTTAATATGGTCAAACAAACAAGGTATTAGTTGGTTTGTGTCCTATTCAATTACAAACGTAACTGGATACATGTTGTCTGAAATTGTTCTTTTTTATTATTTAGTCAATCAACAATTGATGACAAAAACAGTAGAACAATCAATCGCAAAAAATGATTGCTTATATCACCTTACAAACAAACATAATGTAACATCATTATTATTTTTGGTGATTATTTTTTTGTTGCTTTCCAGGTGAACTTGACCACTCGATAACACAATCAAATACTCACACATACTTGAAGAAAGTCTTTATACTCATCATGCCAAATACATGTACATAAAATTTGATTTACCCATCCAATTTAAGAACTCATAAACATGCCATTTCACTAAAATTCATGAAATCTCATACCAACAAAAAATATTGATTTTACCGTATATTTAGTTGAAACTACAAATACAGACTGACTGAATGAAGATTTCAGTAGATTGTCAATCCATAACAATATGAGATGAATTAACATATCATTCACATACACAACATATTAATTTATACAAGACAAACAGATTATGAGGCAACTTCTATTGAACTAGCGGTTTTAGTTTTAAATGCACGTCTTTCTGCTCTCTTCTGTTTAGCTGCTGCCCGCTGTTCTTGTTTATGTAAGTTATCCCATGCTGCCTTCTTTATGGCTTCTCCGGTCATTTGTGTTTGCAGAAAATCTGTAATATTTCTTAATGCATTGTCCATACTGGTCTGTAGAGTGGAGACTTTCTCACTATTATGTGCAGACATACCTTCCATACGAGCTAGCTCTGCCGTGTTATATAATCCTCGGTATTTATAATATTCCATCATTGCACCATGCATCCTGATCTGTAACGCTTGAAGCTGTAAAACAACACAGAATGACATGGTAGAAGTGACCTCCCATAAACACAACATGTAATTTTCCTTCTTATGTTTTTAAAGGTACTTAACTCCAGATGGTGAAAAAAATGTATTTTTTATAAGCCTCTTTGTTTAAATAAAATCATTTCTTACAAGTAGAATAATGTAAAAATACAATGATTCATACTTCTATTGCCAGTATATTTTGCAAAATTAAGATGGCATTTCCAAAACATCTATGCAAGAAAGATAACTGTGGTTATTTAACTAGGTTAAATAGAGACCGTCCTAGGTTAATTAAAGACCTTACATATTCTGAAATCCATTTGCCATGAAAAAATGATTTAATGATTTAAGCATGCTACAATCAGAATTTATGATTTAAGTGTTCTTAAAACCATTTGCAGTGGTTATAAATTGTTAATATTTTAATGGTCATTCAGAGAAATCTAAGGTCAGACACTACACAAATAACAAATCGCAAAATTGCCGTTTTATCCAAATTCCCTAAATTAAACACCCACAAAAATAATCCTTGACAGGCCTATTGCAGGACATGTACATTTATTTGAGATACACTAGTCTATTCCAGTAATCCATACATTGATGTGCGTCAAAATAAATTTTACTGTATTGAAGAAAGATATTAAAGATTTTTTTTGTCTTTTTTTTTAAATTAGGAATTCGGTAGAGGGTCAGCCAAGGAACATTCACATGGAATGAGATTGAAATCAGGCAAGCAGTTTCTGAGAATAAGATTTTTGAAGTTTTATCAATAGCCATATAGTGGTAAATAGCCCAGCCATGTTGTTTTAAGGAATCAACATTAAAATTAGGAATTTAGTAGAGGGTCAGCTAAGGAACATGCATGTGGAATTATATTCAAATCAGGCAGGCAATTTCTGAGAAGAAGATTTTCAAAGTTTTCTATATAGTCATCTAGTTGAAATAAGCCCCGCCCCTGGCGGCCATGTTCTTTTTATGGAATCAACATGAAAATAAGGAATTCGGGAAATGGTCACCCAAGAAACATATCTGTGAAATGTTTTTGAAATCGCACCAGTAATTTTTGAGAAGAAGATTTTCAAAATTCTTTTTGTGAAAACAAGCCCCACACCCTGGTGGCCATGTTTTTTAACGAATCATGACAAATATCAGAAAGAAGATCATCCTAGCATCATTCTGGTGAAGTTGAAGTTTCATCAAAATTTGCCAAGTAGTTCATGAGAAGAAGATGTTTGAATAAATTGTTGACGACGGACAGACGGCAGACTCAGACCGATCACAATAGCTAACACTGAGCACTTTGAGCTCAGGTGAGCTAAAAATTTAAATAAAATGAACAATACCTCTCTAACATCCTTGATAGCGTTTTCCATCTTGACTCGATCTTCAAAATTATTCATGAGTTTATCTTTGAGGACCATCTGATGATTCTGTAAGGTTCTATACTTGGATGCTAGCTCTTTGTTGGACTTAATACTCCCCTGCTTCTGTTCCTGAACACAATATAAGACGACATTGGTTTAATAATATCAACAGATTGACTCATTAGAACACTACGGTAATATTATGTAAACCATTAGTCGCAGCAAGTTGAAATTTAGTATATGAATAAAGGAATGGTGTGAATGTTTTCCTGTAAGTTTACATTTATATTAGTCCATTAGTTTTCCAGCAATATCGATCGTCTGGGTATTAAATTAACAGCCCTTGTACATCTACACAGAATATTGAACAACAGTTGTTATCAACAGTATGATAGGTTAACACTTTACTCAATTGACATTAATTTTGATGCATCACCCTATCTTCATGCCAATGCATTATGGATGGCAATTACAAATATAGTTTTAAATAATCAGCATGGAGATGGTGTACAAAATATAACTTGGTCCAAGGATATCACAGGTAGAAAAAGAATGTGTCCATGTAGTAAAGGGTTGTTGTAGTTTTATAAACAGTATTCCTATTATAACATATGCTAAATATCTAACAAAGAATCTATTCCTTCAATATCATAGAAACATTCCAATAATCCAGTATATTATACACATACTAAAACATTACATCTTGAAAAAACACACACAAGTTTATTTAGATGTCATAAACCCAGATTTTTTAATTTTTGACACAATATTTATCATTTTGCTACCATACTTTATTAATAAAACAATGAATGCAATGTAAAATCAATGCAATGTTAACCTTTCACTCCGTCGATGTGTCAGTACACATACCATATCCAATTTCCATCATTTACTTTCCAATGTTGAATATTTTGAATATGGAGGGGAGACAATCAAATTACAGAAATGGACTTAACAAGACATCTTATGAAGGGAGATAATTCTTAATATCTGTTCCAAAAAGAAGCATATATAATGTACACACATTCTAGCTCATCTCTTATCAGAATAGTGTACTACGTATGGAGTAAAGGATTAAAACATTTAATGAAGAATTAGGAGTTATTTCCCCTACACATTAATACCTCCAATTCTCGTTGTTTCACTTTTCTGTTATCCATGAACTTTCTGTGATTAGCTTCATTACTTCGGACTCGAGCTGAAATAGTTATAATAATAATTAAACAAGTCACTAAGATTGCAAGCAATACACAGAAGTCCCCTATCGGTTTAAAGCCATGACCTTTAAATTAGTTTCAATGTTTCTGTTGCCATAGCAACCACAATTTTGTCAGAATCAAACAATATTAAGATGGGCATTATCTCCTTATTGGCACTTACCCACATACCAAGTTTAATAAAAATAGCTTGGAAACTGTTTGAGTTATGTCAGGATCCAAAATGTTTGACGGACATGCAGACAGACTTAAAAGAAACATGGAAATTTAGGCTATCAAATATGAAATAGTTATAATAATAATTAAACAAAAAACATGGAAATTGGAGCTTTCAAGCAAGAACAAGAACTCTGCTAGCAAAAAAACACATCCTTATACATCACAAGGTTGTTCAACTCAAGAACTATATGGGTTAAACATAGGCGGTAAACGAGAATGATTTAACAGAATATGGAAAGGAAATTCATCTTACCTAGTACTTGATCAAACTGAATCTTCAGCCCCTCTTCAATTTTCTGGGCTGCTTCTATCTGTAAGTTCAGTTCCTCTAACTGAGCACTAGAATTAGATTGAATAAAAATATAACAAACACCACAGGGGTGGTATTCATTATTGATCTTATTTAATTGGAGGATAAGGATAGCCAATCATATCGCCTGTTACTAACCAAGAGTTTAATATGGTGTGATCTGATTGGTTGTCCTTATCCTTAAGTCAAGTAAGATCAATATTGATATTGGTACTTCTAGAGGCATGATATTTATACAATAACTGTCTCCTGTGACTAAGTATGAGTGGTTTAAGCATCGGCATTGGAAGCTGGTGATCAAATGTTTGAATCCTAGAGGAGGCTGTTCTGGTATGTATGGTTGGTTGTTTAATAATGGTTATGTGTGCCTTCCCGCCTGGTGTCTGCCAGTGTAAGATAGGAGTCAGTAAGTAAATCAGCTAAAAAATACTAGTAGGTGTTTCATATTAAAGCCAAATTAACAGGTCTTTATTTCATCACTTCACAATGTTGAGGAATATCACCTCAACCATCAACGTTCCCATTTTGTTTAATTTACCTTGAATGACTACATTCAGTTGTGCTCCAAGACTACACTAAGCCTACATGTTGATATCACATAAAGGGGAGCAGAAAACAACAAGTTAAAACAGATAGTTCCAACACAATAAAACATAATACTTTCATCAATAATGGAATAAGTTATTATAGTTT
This sequence comes from Spisula solida, assembly GCA_947247005.1. Classification (NCBI taxonomy): domain Eukaryota; kingdom Metazoa; phylum Mollusca; class Bivalvia; order Venerida; family Mactridae; genus Spisula; species Spisula solida. The sequence goes on from OX365948.1 coordinate 24,230,510, forward strand.
GAAACAACCTTGCAACCTGTTTTGTTATAAACTCTTCAAAACATAATTAACTTTCAAAATATAGCTTAAAATGTTGTTTTTATTACAAAACGGGTTGGGTTGTATTTGAAATAATCTTGCAGTGTAAGTGCCAATTCATACCCTAGATCTTCGAGTGCTTTACTTGTGTTTCCCACAAGACGATCCATCATACCCTGTGATTTATCCATATCAGCTATCTTGTTTTTCATGACATCACTCTTCCATTCAATATGGTCTAGTCGTTTCTTTACTTTCAACAGATCATCCTTCAGTCAAAACAATTCAGGTTATAAATAATGTAAATGAATGTTTTTCTATTTAATAATTTCTAAAACCGCAATTTTTCAATGCATTGAAAACAAACTCTTCTTGCATAAATTACCACTTCCTCATACATCAGCAGTTAGTCAAGTTCCCTGACTACCACAGGTGAAGAATACTGTGGTGAATGAGAATGAAATTACCACAACAAAAGAGCATTCGGTGTTTCTAATGACGTTCTGGTGTAAGCACTTGACAGGCCAAAACTTGTAGAACTTTACTTCTATATTCATCACAGAAAACATGCATTGAAATACATTAACTTTGCATATAAACATATATGGATTTAAATACATGAACAGTGAATTTGCAAGTTAACATACTTTTATTATTCCAAGATCATGCTCAAAGGAAGAGAATCTTCTATTCGAGAGCAAGTTATACTTTTACTTTATATACGGGTAGAGTACTTACTGTAAGCTGTCTATGATGAGGTTCAATGTGTTCTATTCTTTCATCAAATCGTTTCTGAGACTCTTCCATTTGTTTCTTAGTTTCTTCTCTCTTGGCAGATAAATCACGTTTTTGCTAAAATATATACAAATGTATACAATGGTTCTCATATGTCAACTAACAAAAATTCAATAAAATTCAATAATGCCCACATTAATGGGGGAGACATGAGTATGACACAAAACAAGCAAGTGACATTTAATATTTTACTCCACGACCAACCCTTTGCATGCCTCATCAGTATACATTAAACAAGGTGTCAGCTCAATAATTCTATTTTTATAAATCTGCATATCCCCAAGGCATCCACCTTGTTGGTTTCTGTCGACTGTCTAGCATTAAAACAGTAAACAATGGGAAACTTGTTTCAAAATATGCTCAGGAGGTAAACATCTTTAAACCAACTTTGCTGACCATTAATTAGAGTTGACACTAACATTAATACATGTAAACTACCTACCCTTGTTTTGTTCTCCTTTGCAGATCTCAGTTTTTCCACTTTGTCCTTCACATTATTGACCGCAGTTACAACATCATCAGCTACCTTAGATGCCTACAATCACATTATAAAATAAGTTAACCAACAATAGGTACAGACTAACTGTCAAACCAACAACTAACTGATTTAAGCAAGATCTGGTAAATGTGGTAAAACTGATAACAGGAGGGCCCAAAGGGCCATAGGTCGCTCACCTGTCCTAGTAGTTCATGCACCCCTAATGGTAGCCTCTATTGCATGTACAAGGTTTTTATATTGTCTTATGCTTTATATTTTACATCACATTTAGACCCAATGACATATTGAAGTGATTTGACCTTGTGACCTAGTTTTTTACCCCGGATGACCCAATATTAAACTTGACCTAGATTTCTTTTAGATGATCATTGTGACTAAGTTTCATAAAGATTAGACCAAAATTGTGACCTCTAGGGACTACACAAGGTTTTTCTATGATTTGACCTTGTGACCTAGTTTTTGACCCCGTATGACCCAATATCGAACTTGACCTAGATTTTGTTGAGATGATCATTATGAACAAGTTTCATAAATATTAGACCAAAATTGTGACCTCTAGTGACAACACAAGGTTTTTCTATGATTTGACCTTGTGACCTAGTTTTTGACCCCGGATGACCCAATATCGAACTTGACCTAGATTTTGTTGAGATAATCATTGTGACCAAGTTTCATAAAGATTAGGCCAAAATTGTGACCTCTACTGACTACACAAGGTTTTTCTATGATTTGACCTTGTGATCTAGTTTTTTACCCCGGATGACCCAATATTGAACTTGACCTGGATTTTGTTGAGATAATCATTGTGACCAAGTTTCATAAAGATTAGGCCAAAAGTGTGACCTCTAGCGTCTACACAAGGTTTTTCTATTATCTGACCTTGTGACCTAGTTTTTGACCCCGGATGATCCGATATCAAACTTGACCTAACTTTTGTTTACATGATCATTGTGACCAAGTTTCATAAAGATTAAGTTAAAATTGTGACCTCTAGTGACTACACAAGGTTTTTCTATGATTTGACCTTGTGACCTAGTTTTTGACCCCGGTTGACCCAATATCGAACTTGACCTAGATTTCGTTGAGATGATCATTGTGACCAAGTTTCATAAAGATTAGGCCAAAATTGTGACCTCTACTGACTACACAAGGTTTTTCTATGATTTGACCTTGTGACCTAGTTTTTGACCCCAGATGACCCAATATCGAACTTGACCTAGATTTTGTTGAGATGATCATTGTGACCAAGTTTCATAATGATTAAGCTAAAACTGTGACCTCTAGTGTTTACACAAGTAATTGTGGACGGACGGACGGACAGACAGACGGACGGACGGACGTTCCAACATTTGGGGTTTACGGGGCTTTTCCTTTGATCTTTATGTGTGTTTTTTCCACATAAACCGGTTCATGTGGATTTCCTTCTTTATTTAACTAAAATTATGGATGGAACGAACCTCATAAACCATTGGATGTTGGCCCGGACGGACGTACTCATGAGACGTTATTTGTGGGGTTTTCTTTTGTTCTTTCTTTTGTTTGGTTGCAACCCACAAGTAGCATTTTGCACCCCACAAGTGATGGAATGAATGGAATCTAAAAATAGCCTATTGTTCCAGACCCCACAACTACCGGTGCATTCGTACGGACAGACGGACGACGGACGAAGAGTGATCACAAAAGCTCACTCCGTCACTTTGTGACAGGTGAGCTAAAAATGGTTGAAAATAATTGATCAACATGGAAATGGTGAAGAAGAGAAGAGGCAACATATAGACAGTATTACTATGATGTAGGAATGTATAAATATAGGGTTCCACTAAGGGCTCAACCTCAGTCATCTTGATGATTTACCATTGCATGCCGAAGTAGAAAGAAATAGTGACACTTCAATCAAAATCCTGAGGATAAATTTTTTTATTTTCAAGGGTCAAATGTCAACTTAAGGTTCAAATGGAACGCCTGTAAATCTTTGATATTTGGGAGTAAGCAGTTAAAGTATTTTAGGCATCAGTACAGAACTGTTTGGCAGATGCTGAACCAAATTATATGGACATGATTATGTTGAACCAATATCTAAATTTTGCATGAACGTTAAAGAAGTTAAAGTGAAAAGATGCCCAAAGTTGTGGACATTTGGTTTCAAAGTACTTAATTATAATGTAAAAATTAGTGTTTAAAATGACAAAACCTTTTATGGAAAGACAGCAGTATGACAAAATAATATGGGAACAAGAAACAGGTTTTCAAACTACTGGCAGACTTGAAACTTGCTGAAACTTCGTACCAGCGAAACAAAATTTAAGGATTGTGCATCTTCACAAGTTGATAAACATTCCTGTGAAGTTTCATGACTGTAGCTCAAATAATTTTGGAGATAGAGATGACACAAATATTGTTGATCAAAATGCACACCCGATAAACTGCCCACAGAATTCACCAACCTAACGACCAGGTTATGTTGATGAATAATGTTGTACAGGTATTCACTTACATTCTGAAAATATGCTGTGAGAGTGTTAGACCAAAGTAAAACTTTACTGACCAAAGGTCAATGTCCCATCACCATAATTATTACATTTAATAGACACACGTACATGGTCATTATAATCATTATTCGTAGGGAAACACTAGTTGGTTTACAAACTGGTTTATTTTACCGTATTTCCATTCTACAATGAGCACAAAGATGTCAAAATCTGAATACATGTACAACTTGTTGGTATTGCAAAAATGGTTTTATATTGAAACGAATAGATAGAGCTGGTACTAGGGAGTATATATTTTCCAAATAACGAAACTTGAAGCAGATAGAAACATGATGTGAATGAGCTGGGAAGAAAATACAAAGGTGGTACACAACTCTTCATCAACATATGTATATCTGAAATTTCCAAATATATTTTTAACTACAAGTGAAGGGGAAATCTTGTCAGTGCTCGAAGGTATCTATCAACTATCACATGGCAATCACATGCCTATCACATGACATGTATATCCTGTGTTTCTGTATCTAGCATTCATGGGAGAACATACTGAGTGTAACTGTTAACATAACATCATTGACATTTCATTGCAGCATCATTTTGTTCTGTATTTCCCTTAATTGAACATAAAATGTCAATATATTCCAAGAATATGATATTCTAGCTGCCCGTTATTGATACAAAAATTAGCATAGCTACATATTTCAGACGTAAAGACTAATTAAAGGAAACTCAATTGCATTTATTTATTGAAAACATTTAAAAGAGCACAAAATTCTGCATTATAATTGCCAAAGTAGCTAAAGTTTAAAGAAAGATTTATCCATAAATCAGAATCGTACGAGTCAAAATGTGACTGATAGGGATTAGGGGAAAATGCAATCACTGAAAATGAGATGATACCTTCAAAGAAATGTTAAATGATGCTATATACATGCTTGAGACATACACAATATCTGTGGGAACAAAACAGTGTTAGTGACTTACTGGTGCTTTACAGTGTAGTTAACCATACACAAATTGACAATGATTTATCTTTATTGTACTATATGGCACAAAATAACCGACCATTGACACACGCTCCCGATTATGGTATTATCACGGTGCGAAATTGAAGTAAAAACTTACAAATAAATTTTCAAAGATTCACACATGTTTTAATGTGATCAATTTTTAAAAAAATATTTCTTTGGTCAACGGTATTTCAGTTTTGTGTAGATGACCCAGTCACATTATCCATAAATCGAGCCAACCAGAAGTTACTTGGAACTAACTATATTAAGTGCCAAGGAAGATATACCAGTACCATCTATAACGAGGAGTATGTTGCGGCCTAGGATCAAACTTGAGACCTCTCGACTGTGATTGATGAGTTAACTACACTGTATTTGTCTGTACTTTATATTAACAGACAAATTCACCAGTTAACATACAATTTCAATCATTAAACATGTTTCTCCATCTAATCACTTGTACATACAACATCCAGTATCAACACAGTGATTTAACATAATACATTCAACTATAGAATCTATATTTTACATTAATTCTTCTATACATTTTACCCTTTTCTCATGCCGCTGAAAAGTCAAAATCTGAATTTAAGACCAGATTTCTGGAGAGGCATTTATTGTCTTAAATAATTTGCGGCTAGAGGGTTATTATAACCAGTATAAGAAGTTTTAAATTTTATCTTCAGAATTTTACAATAAAAATTTAAACAATTTTATAAAAAAAAATCAAGGTTCATCAGACAGTAGTTAAATCATTTAAAAAGACTAACAGGATTTGTCACAAGTGCTGCCATCTTTGTACTTCAGCAGGAAGCTGGATATTAAACAGTTAAAATCCATGAAAGACTTAGCATAAATACAGTATTTCAGAAAAAAAATCAAAGTTAAATCACTGTGTTGTAGTTACCGTTGAGCCTATATCATCACCATCATCAAGGCCAGTACCATAGTAATGTTCATAGAACTGATCAGTAAAAATAATAATTATATTAATATATATATATATATCTACAATCTATTTTGAAGTGACATACCATCCAGTGAGAGACCATATTGGCTATTTTCATATTCAAAAAATCTAAATTGTATAATTCTAAAGAGTTATCTTTTTTTAAATCCATTTATTTTGACAGAAATGCTAAGTTGTAGTCAGCTGTGGTCACGGAAGAAATACCCATTGTATACCTGCAGAGGTTGATATGAAGGTATGTCACTTTAATATAACGCTACTGGCACATCTCACTACTCAGATTAAATCGGTTATTCATAAATATAGCTGTGCAAGTTACTATGAAATCAATGTAACGCCAATTAATGAAAAATAAATACACAAATGCTATCAATTTAAATATAAAATCAGTTTTCTAAGATTTATATACAACAAAAATAAGCACAAAAATAAATCCTAAATAACTTTGTTATTCCCATTGATTTTCATCCCAACAAGTTCAAATGCAATCATAGTCAATGAAAGATAGTCATGATGCAATACTAAACAAACTCTACATAATCAGGACACTTTAACTATGGTATACAATCAACATTTAAAATATGGTGAAAATCTCCACGATGGATGTACCAGTACCTATAGCGGTACTGTGAACCGTCCTTTCTCTAATCAGGAGTCAGGACTTCTACTATTACATTTGTATTGAAATAGTTTTATTAAATACAATTTCGTAGCCACCTCTGAATTCAAATATCAATTCTAATCCCTCAGTTAATCAACACCAGAGATAAGTCAACCGTAGTATAACAATTTTTGAACCCAAGAATTACATTTAACGTATAAAGTACTTTTCAGAACAAGTCTGAGTAGTTGAAATGACTTGGTATCAAATCACTGTATAGCAAATATGAGTAACCTTACCAATTTTTTATAAAATTATGATTTGGTAACAATATACATGTAAATAACATAAACTATATGATGAGTCTATATACATGTATATAACATACACTATATGATGAGTCTACATCTACGACCATCTCCGCAATATACAGTTAAACCAGTGATAAACGTTCTATAATAGTTTGTACCACTGCCAATGATAGGAGTTGAGTAACTAAAGTTAAATTATTTCTAAAATGTCAGTGAGTCAATAACTATGTAGCTAACATCTGCATTAAATGCTATCTAGTTGCATACACATCTACAACTTTAAAATATTCTAACATTTATTAACTAACTCAATGAGTACAAAATATTCATATAGCACATGCAGATATATACTGGTTTTCACCAATATGGATTTTGATGAAAATCATACCTTTTAAACAATTTTAGTAGTTTAAAATATTGAACTAAATTCATTGTACTTGATACATTGACACATTAATTCAAAATCTTTTGAGTTAATTTCGTCCATAAAATTCTTGTAGGGGCCTACAATGTTTCCATTATTTGAATATATTGTTTGTAATTGAACTGATGATCAAACAAAAGTTTTTAAAATTGCTGCAAAATAAAACAAGAAAAGAATGCTGTAGATACCTTAGATTTTTTCTCCCTAATGTCCCCTTGAGACTTGGCCAAATCCTTTGTATCAGATGATATTCTTGCTGTTAACACTGATCTTGTATGTACTTCTTCCTTTACCTGCCTCTTCAGAGTGTCAGCTGTTGTCTGGAAAAAAAATTTTTTTTTCAAACTTTGCTATTCACTAAATTTAAGTATACAAGCCATTACCTAATGACATTTTAGCTCAAACTAGATTTTCATCCATTTCCTCCACACATTCCAACAAATTCTGATAACAGATGTGCAGCTTTTTGTGTCAGATATCAAGAATGATCTCCCTTGATAAAGAACCTTGTTAGTCCATTTCCATAATTGAATTGTCTCCCCTCCTATGGATAAGTAATTTACATACCCAACTATCACAGAGCAGTTTTTAAATTCGAGATGTGGCTTAAATATTCCAATGTACACTTGTACACCACACAAAAGCTTAGTTCTGTTGCATTTCTTTATTGTGTAAGTGGAACCATCACTTAGTGTTGTGTCAGTGATATAACATGAATGGGAAATAATAAGAAACAGTAGTTTGTATACTTGCTAGGCATAGTTATAACAATTTCTTAATGATTTTTCATTGACTCTCCTAATTGTTTAATATTAATTCTTTTTCTCTTTCTTCCAACTTCCATATCCTCTTCACCTTTCAAGTTTATTCATGTATGTATTTATAATGTTTATGATGAGCTGTATAGCTTAAGTAAAACAATAAAATGTAGTTCTGTCGCATTTCTTTTACAAAACTTACTGTAATCATTAGAATACACTATAATGTAAAGTGCCTTTGAACGTGTGTTTGCATGAAAAAGGTGCTATAAATCTGATATATTGATTTATTTAATACCTTCAGACTGTCTTCCATTCTCATAGTCTTGTCTTGTTCAGCAATCAGTTGGTCCCTTATGGAGGAATTGATGGTAGCAATACGATTGTACTCATCCATGGTTACACTTAACTGTTGTCCTATCTTCTCCATCTCCTTGTTGATACGCTTCACATTCTTCTCATCCATGTCTTTCTGACGTTGACTATAAACAACAAACAATGCTAGACTATATATATAAACAACAGACAAACAATGCAATACTATAAACAACAAACAAACAATGCTAGACTATAAACAACAGACAAACAATGCTAGACTATACACAACAGACAAACAATTGTAGATATGTCAGATAAAACTCTGCACATCTCTCCAGAAAATGGAAAATTCCTAAGCCCCATTAAGTCTTAAATGGCTATTTTCAAAAAGCAATAACTTGGTAACCTATCTGCAGGATGATTCATTTTGAGCACTTTAGTTGAGTCCCAAAGGTAGAAAACACCGTAAGTTGGAAGAAAACAAAATACAGCTTCCAGTTGGTTTGTAAATAAAATACCAAAATGTAAACAATAAATGCATATGCATATACCTAAGGGAAGCAACTCTTGTAAAATTAGTATTTTATCTTCTGGTTTCTAGCTAGTGTACATGTATCATCAAACATAGTAAAACCTGTAATAGTGGACACCTGAATAAAACAACCACCTGTCTTAAACAACAGATACCATTAAATCTAAATATGGTGTTTGATTAAACAACCACATACTTTAAACATGCTTATATAATGTACCCCTTGACTGGCTGTTTAACCCAGGTTTGACAAGTGACAAGCACAAAGACAATAAAAATGAACAAATATTACCTGACATAATGTTTTGAAAACAAAATAGTTCATTAATTTACCATTCATTCTTCTTGTCTTGATAATCTTGAACTTCCATTTCAACTTCTTGATTTTTCAATACAACTTGACGTAATCTGCTGTCTCGTCCCCGTATTGCTAGCTCAAGCTCATTTATAGTGTTACTGTAGCGTTTTTTCTGAAGTACAATGTATAGAAATGTATGATCAACCATTAAGAAACTAAGGTTTGGTTTTTTTGTTCGACAGAGACAGTCGTAAGTGCGAGGTCACTCCAATTTTTCCCTGCCAGGATGGCCAATGATCTCCCAACTTCGAGCGAAGAGACAGTTGTGTGATACAAAGAGTTTAGGGGCGCTACCCAAGCTCTTTTCAACTTGACTCCTTGGTTCTTTAAAGTTCCCAGTGTACAACATTGATACATGCAAGGCCACCTCTAGGTTACCAACCAGTTTATCTCTAGTTGGGTAGGAAACACTGAAAAGCGTTTCTGAAATTTCCAGCGCCCTGGCCTAGATTCAATCAGGAGCCTCTGGGTCGCTTGTTGAGAGAATTAACACCTCAGCAACCATGCCACCCATGAACTAAGATATGAAAAACACAAATTTGCAGACAGATATGAAATTTTTTAATGCAAAATCTAAAGGATAAAAAATTAATGAGGGTTACAGTACTATGAGAAGTAGGAAATAATTCCGGTATATACCAGCTATTATTCCATTGTTCAAATATATATGAATTCAACTGTAACCCAACCCCTATCATACATATAAATGTCATATTAAACTGAGAAGCAGAAATAAGATATTGTAATAAGGGTTAACTTACTTTAGAATTGAGATCTGCTTGTAATTTAGCATTTTCAGAATCCAATCTTGCATGTTCTAATTCTGAATCTTCTATTCTCCTTGTCACATCTTTAACCTAGAAACAATTAGCATCAGTTATCTATACAGTTTGCAGTCATGTCACGTGCCATAAATGTACACTATCTTTAACTTAGAAACAATTACCATCAGTTATCTATACAGTTTGCAGTCATGTCATGTGCCATAAATCTATACAATAATTCGTAAACATTTTAAACAATACATTTTGAAATTTATGGTCAAGGGGAGGAAACCCATCAGAAATTGCCTTTTTGTGGCAAAAAGTGGGCAATTATAAACCTAAACTTGGCTTTGTTCTTTTCAATATTTTCTTTATTTCTGTCTCTGTGATAAGAACATACACTTGAACACGAACTTGATCAGCAAACAGGGCACATAGCTGCATTAACAACAGGACAAACACCAGATGAACACACAACAAAAATGTGTGACGTTAGCTTTTGCTGATGTCATCATTTGTTTATTCTGTTTGTGAAAAGTGTTATCAGACTATTAATTTAAAATCAACTGCATTGTAATTCCACATATCCAAGCTACATATGTATTTCAGCAAGATCAAACACATATTAACCAAGCTATGGGTAAATATATACATGCACACTTTTAAGAAATTGTTAAGTGAAATACTGGCAATACCTAACACTTTCAATGTAAATTACCTTTGCTTCCTGCATTTCGACAGCAACTTTAGCATTTTCATTCTTCACTTCTAACACTTTTAGTTCCTGTTCATTGTCTTTAAGTTGTTGAGTTATATCATTGATTTGATGTATATATGCATTGAATGTCATCTTCGCCTCTGACAACTCTTCACTGAAAAAGATTATAACAATTTTTTTATTCATACTCCTTCGTTTCAGGTTGATTTGTAGTAACAAATTCAGTGTTCTACAACTTAAATTACCAGTAATACCTCATTCCTGATACATCCACTGCCACCAGAATATGAGAGAAGAGAAGTCTGTTTCCCATTTAAAAGCTTAGTATCAAGCAATAGAAATACTGGTACCATTTTTATTTCATGGAAATACAGGAACTTTTTTATTCTATGGAAATATTGGTACCATTTTTATTTTATGGAAATACTGGTTCCATATATAGGATCATTAAATTTACATCTTGCTAATACATGTGAAAACCTGCTATTTTGACATTTTGTAATTACTATTTGTAACAAGGTTTTGATAAAGCTCTAAAATAAGGACTATATTTTTATAGTGACGTTGAATAACGTTTGAATGACGTTTGCGACGTTACACAAAAATCTCCAAATAGGGACTCTACAAAAACAGCTGTAACTTCCGTAAAACTGGAGATATTAAAGTAATTTTTTTGCAATTGGCTTCATTAACATTTTCCTGTAAAACTATGGAAAATCTTAAAAACAATATTTTTGTCAAAACAGCAGGTTTTCCTGGAGACTGGCACATTTGTTTTTGACTGAGATAGTTATAAGAGCATGGTAATTCAGTTACTTCCCTGCCTAACTGGCCAACAACCTTTGACTTCTAGGGAAGAGACAGTTGTGTATTACAAGGAATCCATGTGTGATACCCTATCCCTTTCCAAATATCCTTGGCTCTTTAAAGTGCCTGGTGTACAGCACTAATACAACCTCAGGGTTACTTACCATTTCATCTCTGGTTTGGTCGGAAACACTGAAAAGTGTTTCTGAAAATTTCTTGCTAATCTAATTACAGCTATATTTCTTCATTTCTATCTCAAAGACTAGCTGCTATACTTACTTAATAGCAGATAGTGCTTCTCTGACTGTATCAAGTTCACGTTTTATATGACCTCTCTCTTTGTCAGCTTTACTACAGGCTTCAGAACTTTTAGCTTCAGTTTTCTCTTGTCTACTTTTAGTACTATCTAATTCTTGATTGGTCTGAAAATATTCAAGTTTCTCCAGTGTACAAGGATCATTGAGTGTGAAGATAAAAATAATAATTTAATGATGCATTAATATCGAGTTTAAGTCTTGAAATTATATATAGTATTTTTTTATTATAAGTTTAACTCTAACGCCATAAATATTTCAAGTCAATTGTTCATTATGAATTGAAAGTGAGATAAACAGTAAATGAGGAGAGACAAACCAATTACAGAAATGGACTAAAAAGACCTTATCAAGACAGAAAAATCTTTGACCGAACTATTTTGCACATAAGGTGTGGATAAAATCTTACAAGAATTGTGTAGCATATATGAGGTAAAGGGCTAATACTAGAAAGTAATTCACGAGTTATTCTATTATAACAAAATTTTGTCTGTAAAAGATTAGTTTGTTAAATTGAAAATCATGTATAACTTTTACATTTCATTGTTAATGTTCCTATAATGGTGCATCAATGTTCTTCTAATATATTAATTATCTACAAAACCACAGGGTTTATCAGTATTGAGTAAATAATAACAGTCAATACGATTTAATTTCCAATAAGCAGTATGGGGATGGTGTTCACAGTAAGTCTCCTACCATGGTAATAGTACAATAAAGGGTTAAATGAAATTATTTCTGTTATAAATGTTTTTATGAAAGAACCAAAATTAATATGCTTACATCTTTTTGCGCATTTCTAATCTTAGACATGGCTTCTAATTCAAGTTCCAACTTTTCTTCCACCAAAGGTCTGGAAAAAAACATGGCATTATAAGTTTCAGATGATCATCAAAATTTGAAAGATTTTGTGATGTACATACAATCAAAAAGCTGATAGTTCAAAGGGAGTGGAGTGCTAAATTATTTAAGCATTATGTTACTTTATTTGTCAAATATTTGTCATTTTGAATAAAATCTCTATAATTATTAAAACAAAATCATGAATCATAAATTATCTGGCACGTACATAGAAATTTGTATGGCCAATAGACATAGCAATACTTACATATGTTTATTTACAAATTCAATGTCTTCTTTGAGTCGTTTATTTAAAACTTCAGCTATTTCTACTCTGTCTTTAATTCTTGCTTCATTTCTGCTACTGTAGGCTACATGCCATTGTAGTTCATTTATATCAACTATACATTCCTCATGTTCTGAAGAGTAAATAAAATATTTGTGTTTGAAATACTTTTTATACAATTTTACTTTAGATTGGTAGTGAAACAAGTTCCACAACTTTCAATGCTAATAAATCAAGATATTTCATAATAAAAAGATTATATTAAGTCAGTCAGGGAAGGCAGCACTCAACTTAACCAGCCAAGCACAGAAAACATAAAACACATACCAGGCACAATGCCCAATTAAACAAGTAAAGGTCTGCCCAAGTCCACGCTGTTGAAAAGTGTAATGAATTAATAGAGTCAGCAACCAAAAGACTGAATGCCCTAGCTGAATGACCCAGTTTCCACAGTAAAATGATTACAATATCTAGTTATAGCTGTCAGAAATCCTAAAAAGAAAAAGTGCCCAACACACAGTCGAACAAGAAAGTTAATCCGCCTTAGTCCCAGCTGTTAAAAAGCTGAATGGAATAGTTTCATCTCTTATGAGGGAGGTCACTCATATTTCCATTTTTGTCTTCGATAAAGTGTAGCCAGAGAACAAGCCATCTCCACCAATAGGTTATTGATGCAGTTCATGAATATAGAAAGTTTAACTGTTAGATAGAAGGTAAACAAAGCTCTTCAGTATATAGTACTACAGAATTATTGTCATTACATTGTATTTAATAAGAAATACATTGTAAGAATTTTTTTCTTTATACACTGACAGCAAAAACATGCCTGCTATGTGAAACTGCTTAATTATGCAAATACATCCAAATACATCTTAATCCAATGCAATATATCATTATTTATAAAGATATCAAATACCTTTTTGAATAACAATGGGGAATTCTTTTATTCGTTTTTGACAAAGTGAGTCAATTTTAGCACCAAGAATCACAACCCTCTCTTTTTCCTTGACTAAAGCACTTTCTGTCTCTCGTCTGTCGTTTTCAAGTCGAGCCAGTAGTGTCAATGTTTGGTTGATTACTTCCTCTGCCCCAAGATATGGTGATGTGTCCTTCTCAGGAACTGAAATAATACATGGGTAAATCAACTAATGTTACATTCCCACTATCATATGTATTACCAGTATCAATCAAAGAGGTAAGTAGCGGGTCAATGGCCCTCATTAACGGTACACTCATAGTTAGCCTTCTAATTATGAGTGTAAATAAGGGCCATGGACCCACAACTGACCCCTTTGTTATCAAAACTTTATCTTTGAATACTTCAAATTCCATAAATAAACACAATTCCACCTATCGAAAATCATGTTAAATAATGTGTTGAAATGCCAAGTGTGTAGAGTACTACACTGTCACCCAGAGGATCTTCGTTGGATTACTGGTTTGGGCAGTTTATGTTCTACCATGGATATTGAAATGGTAGCAAAATATCTGTATAACAAGCGCTTCATGACATAGCGTGTATGTAATTATTTAGAGCTTTTGGTCAAAGATAACCCATATAAGTACAAGCACTTATTTCCAATGGGTCCTGTTTTTTGCTGAAGGAACACCAAGTAGAAGAGACAGTGGTGTGATACAAGGAATCCAGGTGGGCTATGCTACCTAGCTCTTTCCAAAACAAAGCAGTATGGTCAACTTATGCCATTCTAGAAATACCACAGGTATTCCTTGGTAAGACTATTTTCTAGACAGCTTCGGAATTGTTCAAAAACGCCCAAAACAAATGTCAACAAAAGAGCAACAGCCTTGATTAAACCCCGACCCTGTAAGTTTTTTATCTTACCTGGTTCATCTTTCATTCCTTGTCCCTGTATAGATAAAGCAGGTGTAGCTGACGAATATCTGGAACTAGCACTGGCTGAAGACTGAGTACTTTCACGAGTTGCCGTGAAACGAACATCCTTCTTTGCTGCAATCACATTTAAAGCATTAAGTGTACAAATTAATCAAGGCTAATTTATGCTCTTATTGCAAGTGCAAACTCATGGTTCATACCAAAATTGAAGGACTTTTCAAGGTTTTTTCAAGATCGAATTTGTATTTTCAAGGCCTTTTCCCAAAGATTTACCAAGGTAAAATTGTACAATTTCAACTCTTAGTGCTGGATAAATGAAAATTATTTTTGATCACGACTGTTTCTTAGCACTTCATGCCTCACACTCGCAACAATACATTTACATACTTTAATTTTCAAGAAAAAGACTGTTTCTGCAGATAATGTGTCATGCTGACAACATCCATACACTTCCATGCATAATATTTGTATATTCAAGGCTGTTTGCCTGTATTCAAGGGTTTTCCCTTAAATTCAATACCATTTTGTCATTTTTTCAAGGCAGCACATAATTCAAGTACTTTTCAAGGTTGAAACTAAATTCATGGACTTTTCAAGGCCTGTGCGAACCTTGAAACTTGTATGTAATACCACTCATGGGAACAGCATAATAACTGTATCTTAGTTAACAGGTGGACACTCAAGATTAAAGTAACCATTTGAAAATAATTAGATGGGAGATATATTGGTTGTCTCTAATACAGGTTTACTATAATATATTCATAGATTTTTTAAATAGCCAAGCTAGCCTTCTTAACTACAGAGCTTGTCTGATATCTTAATCTTACTGTAGAAACTTTATTTGTGACAGTAACTGGTTTTGAACACATGTACATGGAAGCTTGTGAATTAACAGATCTATTTGGATGTTCCAAATGGTAAAATATTAGTTTGAAATTAGTTTAGCAAGTCAAATGGTCCTGCAGCTTACAAAACCCTGCAAATCCTACTATTTTTCAACTTTTTCTGCCACATAAAAAGAGAACTTACGCCCAGCAGTTGTTTGTCTACTTGGTACTTCATTATCTTTTTCCTTACTCCATTCATCAATAACATTTTGAAGTAACTCTAGATGAGATACAGCCTTGTTTACACATGGATTGGTTGTAGTAGTAAACTCGCAACTTCTCCTGCGGAATATCTGGGGAAGTTTTGGCCAGTTCTCAGGTAGTGGATATAGTTTGTCTGTAAAATAAAAGAGCAATCATTGGTGATTTATTGTGTGTATACTAGTAGTCTTAAGATGCCAGAATCCAGGCTTAACTATCTACTGCTTTTCTGCAAGAATTTCATCAATTGGTATACAATAAGAAAACTAACAAGATTTTTTGTATACTGAAAGTGATCAAAACAATAAGCAAAACCGAGTTATACACAGAGGAAATATTTGTATACATGAAAACTATTGTTATAAACTAAGTAACATCATTTTTTATCAACATTAACTGCTGCTAAGATTTCAAGAGACATTCACAAAATTAGGACTAGTTACAGTCAGCAATGTAGGAATTTTATTTGAATGAACAATACTATGAAAACATGTGATGTGTTCACACTCATCTAATTCTTCATATCATGTAGTTTCTAAACTATGCAACAGAAAAACTGCTATTCATGGGGTTTTATTTTACCCTAGAAATGACCCTTTGACCCTTGAACTTTCTTATAGCTTTATTTCTGACTAAAGTGTCAATTAAATTTTGTCTTTAAATTTTAGGAATTCAATAAGTTTGGTTGTTATAAATCCCAGCCGTACAGAATTATCAAATGACCCCTGAAATTCAGCCCCTAATGAAACGCCTATTTACTTACCTTCATCTTCATCCTCTTCATATATATCTTCTATGAGATCATCATCTATAACCAGGTAAATAAAACTATATAAACTTGTAGTAAGGCTGTTTAACATAAAGATGTTACCATAATTATTTAGTTCTAATAATTCATAGACTTAATAACCATTGATCAAATGTTTACAACCATGCGCAGGCCTGGGGGTCTTAGCCACCTAGAATTCAGCCCAAATAGCTGGTCAAACCCCCTACCATTACAAAAAATATCTTGTCAGACCTATCTAGAGAAATACTGCTGGTACTAAGCATTACTTACTATCAATTATGTACCTTGGCATTTTATACCAATAAAATATTTATCAACTAAGACATTGAAGTGTAGCTACACCATCAAAGCAGGTTTAGGTTTTCATAATTTTATTAAAGACTGATTTTGTTGAAAAAAGTAACGAAAACAATGCTTTCAGAATACTGGTACCTTGTCGACTTATAGGCAGCAAAGATGATTCTGTACCATATGCTAGAAGGTCTGTAGAGAGTGTCTGATTGGTTTTTGCTCTCTCTCCTGGAAGCCCATGTATATCCTCTACTTTGACAACTTTCGAAGCCATTGTATCAAGGCTGTTAAAAGATAAGAGACAGTAAATGATAAATTGTAGGGATCATAAAGTTGATGTCTGATTCTTTTTACTTTGAAGAGATACTCTCCAATGCTACAGTGTGGAGATGGTTAAAAACTGTGCATGACAGCTCGTGAAATATAAACATATATAATAAATTATACAATTATTACAGATTTTGTGTCTGTCAACAGGTTGGGTACAATGTTAGATTTGGTAACGTTTGAAAAAAAAGTGATATTAATAACCAGTCATATTAAATCACAATATGTTTCCTTAATTACTTTGTATGGTGTTGCAATGAGTAAATAAAATGTTTTGCAGTTTATCTGATTGAAATTGGCCTTAAAACAACAAAGTAAAAGCAACAATAAAATTTGGAAAAATATAAGTTATCTCCCTTTTAAATAATGACAGACTGCACGTTCTTGCAGCCTGAGTGCTGAGCGAATATATACAGACATTCCTTCTTTCTGTGACCATACTGGATTACCAGTCTGGAATGCTCTAATTACCATTACCTCTGTTTTATCTGTACATGTATCCTGTTGTTCCCTATTTCCGGGCATCTAAGTAAAAAAATTATTTTAAAAACGTTTAAGAACTTTTTGAATTATTTAAATTAGAAGAAAATATTACTAAACCACTTAAGCAAAACATGCAATCAACAAAAATACAAAAAAAAAATTTGTATGGTCTATTTTTAGCATCATATCCCGTGACCTCAAAAATCTGAATTCAAGAGCACTTTCTCATAACCGTTTTTTTCCGTATTGTGCCTCGACTGATACTCTTACAAACTTTATATGGGGCCTAATTTGTAGTATTGTCCTTCAGCCACACGTGTAAATTCTAATTTGTGGTTGAAAACCAGTCAAAAAAAGTTTGAGCAAAAAAAGATTTGAACAAAAAACGAAAAAAAGACGAACATTACAAAAAGAAAAACAACCCATATTATTCATAAACTATATTCTATTCTATACTGATGCTTGCCGGAAATACGAGAAAGCATGATGATACGAGATTCAGGGATAGTTGTACAAATAGGTAAATATGCAGCAGGTATTGCAATAAGACCATGAACGATACAGTTTAGAAGGATGACATCAAGGTATTTTGGACATACACGATAAAGCTGTACCTGCCCATACTGTACACGAACGGGAAACCCAAATCACAGCATGGGGAAAAAGTGCACCTGGCGAGGGACTTGAACACCACCACCAAAGATCGATTTACTAGTTTGTATCTCAGTCAACTTAGCAAGCTGGCACCGGTCATGAGCCAGTTTCCACAGTCAGAATAGATACATGAATTTACAACTGACAACACTAGACAAATAAAAACATGAACAGATGAAACAAATTATTGGGCTAAAATTTAGGCTAAATTGCCATATTTCTTTAATATCGATGTCTGTTTAGCAATCTATAGATTAATATTCACCAACACTGTGTGTAAAAAATATTAAATATGTTTGGAACAGCATAAACTTATCTCACCAAGGATAATCAGTCCAGGAAATTAATAATAATCCTCCATAATTTCATGTTCCACTTGTTTACTTCAATAAACCACCTTGTCCGCCATTTTGACGCTGTTTCGTCACCAAGCGCGGAGTTTAACGAATATCGATCGGTAATGAACGATACACTCCGTATATAACCGTTTAAATGAACGCCGGAAAACACCGATATCATGTTGGCGCATGCCAAATGATTTGACGGAAATCTACGATGTTTTCCGGCAAGACGCGTCACGTGACGTATAATCCAAAATGGCGATCAACGAAGAAAAGAAATTGAAATCTAGATTTGTTTTTCTTGAACTGCATTAAATTATGATCCTTTATCGTGACAACTCACATAGATATGTACGCGGATAATGTGAAATCAAAGCAGACCAAGAGGAAAGCAGACATATCATGGGCTGAGGCTGCAAAAATCGTAAGTTGTTGACAAAATATCCCGATCTGTTCAAGTTTCGTTGTTTCGGGCATGTTTGACGTTTTGACAACTACAGCCGCATTTATTTGATCGCAAATGACTGTATTCACTTTTTTATGCTAAAAGGTATTATAAAGCCAATATTTCGTATACAGATATTTCATATACTCTAGATCTACCGTATCAAATTTCGAACCACCCGGCCACAGCTTAGTCGATCCAACGCACAAACGGCCCTGTCCAATATTTCAGATCAGGGCTCGAGCTGTGACCCGCCATTTTCTCCATTTGGCGATTTTTTATTATTCAAATTGCTATATAAATTCATTTTTGGCAGTAGAGGAAAGTTGTCGGTCAAGATTTGAGAACCAACCTTGTTGATTTTTTTCCAAATATGAAATATTGGCATAACCGGCCAACATGTCAATTGAAATACCGTTGAGTAACCTGAAATCTTGATACCCTAGTAATCGTTATAGTGAACTACTTTCAATATCTTTATTGATAGTTAAGTTATGACCTCATCAGCGGGAAAACCGAATTAAGGAATGTCAAAGTTGACCTTCTAATCCATCGTAAGGAATAAGAAAATTAACGATCCATCGCAAATTGTGTCAAATTTTATAATGCCAAATAGTTCCAATCGATTTACATTAAAATTATGCTGCATGATCGATTTTATATAATTTTTTTAACCATCATCCAGGGCTCGACACTAACACTGGTCCGCTGGTCCGAGACCAGTGAAAATCCAGAAGGACCAGTGAAAATTCTTGAGGACCAGTAACTGTCCTATTTACAAATTGGGCGCTTTTGCCCTGTCGGGCCAGTGGCCAAAATAGTTAGTGTCTAGGCCTGTCATCTGTTTGTTTACGCTTTTCCACTAACGGTCATGGTCGAAATTGACTGGTTCCTCAGTTTATGAATAAAGTCAAGGGAGGCAAATTATGACGAAATCTTATGCCATGCGGAACCAGGGGTTCATTTTTTTTTCACGATTGTTTTTCCTAGGAAATTCTTTGTATCATAGACATATTCGATAATTCACAATAATGTTGCTCATTTTGGCAGCAGATCTGATCTTTTTTAATTAATTTAATTTGTTAAATTGTTCGTAGATTCCTGATTTATCTAGCCTACTAAGGATCTATGTTGTGAAAGCATGTAATAATACACATTTCTAGTGCAGTCTTATTAAGTTTCTTAATTCAGCGATTTTCCCCCTTCTTTCAGTGTTCTCGGCAACGCGTAATTAAGCGTATTTGGACGCATACTTTTTTAATTAGACGCGTAAAATTACCGATCTACGCGTTTTCGGGACGCGCCGTTTTTCTATCGGCCGCGTTTGACCTTGATTCATAAATTCGTCGCGTACACCGTATTCATTAAAGCATCACTCGTTTCGAGTAATTGACAGACGAGAGGTGGAGTTAATTGCCTCATCAACCAATCAGCGTTCACGAGTCACCATCAATCACTTTTGATTGACGCGTCGCGATAATATTGAGTAAAGACAGATGTTATGTAAATACGTCAGCTTTAATTGATCTATCGAGTCAATTATCGATTTTATTTGATTGCCGCGTCCGATGATTATTATAGTTTGATCATAACTGTGATATGTGTCGTACTTTGGGTAATCGTACATGTGTACGCACATTAAATTTAAAAACATTGAAAAGACTCAAAACCACGCACGTTGATTAAAATTCGTGTTCAAAACTCTATAATGTATCCGCAAATATCGAGTTTTCAAAGAATATATACCTTGTAATTCATATTCCGTGCCAATAATTCCCAGATTAAAATATCACAACAATCCAACAAACTTATGCCAAAATGTAAGTCGTCAGTTTCATCAAACGCGTGTGCGGCGTCAATCTCTATGCTAAGGACTTTTGATGTTACCGACGCGCGGTTCACTTCAAAGCCTCGGCCGTCTTTGATCGTGCGGCATGGGAATTTTGTCCGTAAATTGGGTTCGATACGCGTGTGTTAAATTTGAGATATTGTTACCGAACAGCAGACTTATTTTCTGAATTTCCAGAGAATGATTTGGTCACTCGTGAACATTAAAACCGCGTAATTGATCAAATTTTCGGACGCAATAAATGGCGCTGGTATTATTCGAGTTTTTAAATAATTTAATGACTTTCAAACATTAGCAATCAATATAATGCGTATAGGCGCATAAATTACTGCAAATGGTCGGGATAAGAACGACTTGTGTGACATGCGAGTTGCACTCTTTCGGATATATACATATTTTCGGATAAGCTCGTGATTCATACATTGTTGGCTACTATTATCTATATAGCAATAATTCAAGTATGTTATCTGTACTTTTGAAATATAATCATTTTCATTGAGCAGTACTGTACACCTGATCTCTGTTATATTTTCGGAATGTATTGCATTGAATCATTCAGTAACCTACCACAAAAACTCTTTTTTATTCACACTGACATAAACAAAATCTGTTGAGGTCACAAAATAACTGAAACAATTAGCTCCATAGTTCACCAGAATGCAGGATTTAAGGGTCCAGAAATCAAAACTTGCGGGAGGGGGTCACCCCCTCCCTCACCCTCCCCCACTCGTCGCTACGCGACTCGAATGGAGTCCTCAGGACTCCAACTTTTTGCTAAGAAGGAGTCCTGGGACTCCTACTTTAAAATCCTACCGAGAACCCTGTTCTTTGTTACAGTTTGTAAGGTACCCCTAAAAGGTAGCTTCCCAAATAAAACAATTATCCATTTTCCTAATTTGAGAGGAAAATAATTCCCAATCTGGTGCATCTTGGCCACGCAAGTCATGCCATGAATTAAAATTTGTGCATTTTATATGAGGAAATGCATAAAATATCATGCACAAGCTATTTTATGTTAATTTCTATCATAAATAAGATAGATGTCGTTTTTTTTTAAGAATTCACAACTTATTAAAAAAATCCCAATTTGAGTAAAAACGCCGCAAGTTTTCCCAATGTGTCCGAATGTGTCCGGTACCGGTACCATTCCCAAACAAGCCAAAAAAATTGCTGTTAATTATTCGCTTAAATTGCAAATTTGTAACCGATTGCACTTTTAATGGCATACGGAATCATTTAAGTTTAGAATTATGCTACGTTCAAGGTGAAAACTCAATCATACGTGATTTTACGACAATAAGTTCAAAGGTCACGATTTCAGGTATACAAGTGTTTTTTTCTGCACACTCCAGTGACGTCATTAAATGGTCGGCATTCGCGATAATTGTTACAGAATTGTTGTTGACACTGCTTGTGTCTGTTTTCTTAATAATTTTTCGTCAGTTTGATACTTTTATAATCTCAAGGTGATGTGCAATTGATCATTTATCGCCGTTATATCCTTACCCTAACGGAAACCGGTGACTGTTCTGTATAAATAGCAAATAAAAAACATGTGTAAAACTATTATAAATATTTGATAATTTATAGGGCATATGTGTGCAACTGTCTCCTAGATTGGAAAACAATCTTTTTCTAAGTATTTGTTCACTAGGTCTCTTATGTTGTGCTGTCTGGCAGCCAGATGATATAGTCTCTGTGGAACAAATAAACGCCTTAGTCATTTTTTTTCCTTGGCTAGATTATCCAAAAAATCTGTTGGGAAATACCTGCATGCAGTGCATTTGTTCATATTTATAATATACTGTTTGCAGGTTCTGGAGAATCATCCCCAGACTCCTATGAGCTATAAAGAAATAATTAAAGAAATCCAAGCAAAGAATATAAAAGAAGCAAGGTTTGTACAAATTTTCCTCTTTAATTTATTGTAAAGGGTCAACTCGGCTGGAAAACAAACTCACCCAGGTTTAAAAATTAAAATGGTCGGACTCGGCCTGACAGATTGACATATTTAAACAATCAACTCATATCTTTTTCTTATATCGATATCTTTGTATTCTTACTGTTTATTTGCCATCTTCTAGCATTTTGAAGATTATAATGATTATATAGAAATGACCATTTGAGTGACCAAGCTATTCTTGTCCCTTTTATAATAGCATCAATTTCCTCAGCTCTCTGTGTCATGCCGAAGAATACACGGCCGAGTTGACCCTGATTCTTAAATTATTAAAAAGGTTTTATTTGGCGGAAATTATCTTTGATTTCTGTGAATAGACTTTTCTTTTGCTGTACATTTGTAGGAATGTATTTGAAATTTCGATGGAGTCTGTATTTAAGATAAGAACAGTTTTACATGTAAATATGAAGCCTTTTTTCATTTTCTGTACTCTCTAATAATCAGGCTTGTGAAATGGTCAATTTTATTACAACTGTTTCAGGCATTGTTTGGAACTGGTACTCTCAGTCTGGTAGTGCTCTTGATTTCATTTTCTGCTATTATTTCTTGCAGCTCTGTTGTCTCTGTAGCATGTCTGAATTCTTGTTTGCATGCCAATGCTAGAGGTCCTGGAAATACTTTCTACAAAGTTGCAGGACAGATTGGAATCTATGGTCTTATGGTGAGTGTTTTCTCTTTGTCTCATTTTTAGCTACTCCATTTGTAGAATAAGGGGAGCTATTGCAGTCACCCGAGCGTCGGCATTTGCGTAATGCTTATGTTAAAGTTTAGGTACAGGTTTTTTAACCTTTCATATTTTCAAAGTCCTTTGAGATATTGCTTTCATACTTTGCATACTTGTTCGCCATCATGACCCAAACTTATCTGCAGGAGTAGGTAACTCTATCAGGCATATTCGAGGCGATATCGATGCTGACCGTGAATATAGCGAAAATTAGATCCGTATGAAATATACCTGCTATACAGTACAGCTTTTTAGGACCAATGTCAAGTATGATCTCCCATTGAAAAGATGTTAGTTTTAGTCTATAAAATTAAATTATTGGATTGTCTCCCCTCAACACTCATTATAGGAAAAACATTGGTGATTGTAAGACATGGGTGTGATAGGGTATCTATGCAGCAGTCTGAAAAAATAAGCAGTGGTACGGACTTCTGTTGTGCGGGTCAAGTCATGTTCCAGACTAGCAACTTCTACAGGAATTTAAATTATTAAAGGAGAACTTTGCTAATCATATGAACAATAGTTCCAAATCCTTAATTCACAAGATTGTTATGAAGTATATGGTAAGGTATTCTGAGAGTTCTCAATATGATTTATTGTTAATTTGTATTTGCATTGCACCTAAATCTTAAGTTTCTTTGAATATTGAGTTGTATGAAACTTCAGGGTGATTTGCCACCTGGATCGGAGATTATAGAAGTTGATGAAGATACAACAATGAATTCTGGAGGTCATGGATATACAGTGACAGTTGGAACTGAATCTACTGCCAGTCAGCTTAAACAAAAAGGTAATGTTTTTGAGCTACATTTTTGTGAAAGCATAGTTTTGTTGAAAGAACCTAGGTTCATAGTTATCAGGTCCAAAATGGTTGTTAATAAAATGTAATTTTAAGTTTTTAAGACTTGATATGTATCACTTATTGTTATACTGACTTTAAATTTATGTCAATATGTTTAAGTTCTATATCATAGTTTATCTTGATTTTTCAGTTATCTATGCCAAACTACCAGACAGTGTCAAGACTATCACAGGAAGCAATACAAGTATGGGGAATGGTGTGGATATAACACCCCCTCTAATCACTATCCCTTCACTTACATCCGGTCAGCCATCAGCTAAACTTGATGTTCCAACAAGACGTAGTGTAAGACAGGCACAGAGGAAGAAAAGAAAGCATGGTTTCATTCCAAAAATAACTATCAAGCCAATTGTACCTCCGAAATCTGAAGGCAAAAAACATTTCATTATATTATTATTTATTAGTCCCCTACCAGTTTTTGACTGGGATTTCATGGTATTATTAACAAGTTGGATATAAAACAATATTTGAAAAAAGATATTTCAATTGTGTGTAAGTAACTTCTTTCAAATTTTTTTTTTAAATAAAGTAATCATATACAACCATATTTAAGTCATAATTTAATCTAATTTATAGGTTGTTTAAAAAGTTTGTTGTTAGTAAAATAGTTGCTGTTCAAAGCACCATGTTCAATATTATTGTATTACTTGCACAAAATTTTATTTCAATTATTGCATTTCGTATTTTAGATGGTAAACCATCAGGCAGTACTCGGCAGGTACAATATATTGCTACACCCACAAGGCCGGTAACAAAGGTGCAAGTCAACAATCACAAAGATCAAACACAAGTGAATGTAGATGGTACCCAAGCTAGTGAGAAGAAACACTCATCTGGCTTGATAAACAATGGGGAACCAAAAAAGAAAACATTGAGGGAGATGTTAGCTGGTATTCCAGGATTCAGCATGAAGGTATGTTGTTTATCTTGTCCCTAGGAATGTTGGTTGCTCATTTAGTAGTTCATAAATAATTGAGTCCATGAATTAATTATTGTGTACTAGTATACTATACATCAAGCATATAGAGTCTGAAATTTCTTAACTCCTGGAGTCTCAATTGTACCGATTACAGTACAGATATTTATTTAAGATACTAGTAAGTGAATACTTTTTCCATTCAAGTACTAATATGCGTATGAAACTGTAAAAATATATTGCTCTTCTATTCCAGCCTCGGAAACGTACTAACAAGAAGTTGAGTCATGCAGCTCAGATTGCACAGACTATGGAAGGATGTATCGACTTGGAAACACCAGATTCTATACTGGTTAACACTAACCTTAAGGTAAACTTGAACTTTACATCCCTAGACTCTACACTCGTTAACACTAACATTAAGGTTAACTTGAACTTAACATCCCTAGATTCTACACTGGTTAACACTAACCTTAAGGTAAACTTGAACTTAACATTCCTAGATTCTACACTGGTTAACATTAACCTTAAGGTAAACTTAAACTTAACATCCCTAGATTCTACACTCGTTAACACTAACATTAAGGTTAACTTGAAGTTAACATCCCTAGATTCTATACTGGTTAACATTAACCTTAAGGTAAACTTGAACTTAACATCCCTAGATTCTACACTGGTTAACACTAACCTTAAGGTAAACTTGAACTTTACAACCCTACAACTTTACTAGATTCTACACTGGTTACCTTGAACTTTACATCCCTAGATTCTACACTGGTTAACACTAACTTCAAGGTAAACTTGAAGTTAACATCCCTGGATTCTACACTGGTTAACACTAACCTTAATGTTAACTTAAAAATAAGGTAAAACCATCTCTGCCTAAGTCCAAAAATATTGAATATACTGATCAATGCTTGGAAAAGGATGGGATTTGTCCAGTTTCATAACATTCTTATTCAGTCTGAATTAATGTTATAATGCAAGCTGTTACCTAAATTTGAATTTTTTATTCCGACAAACTTAAACATGTATCTCAACACCTGTTGGGGAAGGCGATACTATTTAACTTGAATCGATATTTATACATGATATCAATGTGTTTCAGGGTCTGTTGACGAAGCACAACTTTTCTCTCCTCCCAGCCGACTATCAGTATAAACTGACTACACTCCTACCAGAATGTGACAAAATTGTTGGAAAAGATAGTGCTCTTAGGTAAATTATATATACATGATATAATTATTATTGCTGTTTAATATTCGTACATCTGGTTGCTCGTTTGGTAGAATGCTCAACTACAAATCTGGTGGTATCAGGTTTGAAACATGTGCACGAGAGACATAATGCACCCATACTTTTGAGAGTTTCAACTCACACATCTGCTTTATGATTATTTGTGAGGGATGAGGTTACCACAATTATCAGTAATTTGCAACCATGTTTCACAGAGGAAATAGGGTTAGGTCAACTGACCAATTATATTTGATTGAAATACTGTTATATCTGAAACGAACTAGCAATAATGTGGAAATTATTGCTTAGCTGATATTAGATGTAGATCTTATTGTGGATTTAGTCTCTCCTGCAAAGTGAATTTTCCCTCTCTCATACTCTTGTGACGATTGATAACATCAGGAATGAGGTGTTGAGGGTGATTAAAACTTGTTCCACAATCAACCTGATGAATGAATTATGTATAAACTAAACTGCACATTGAATGCTGTTTCAGTTAAGAGACAACTGCGTACACATGTTATATATTTGATTGAGGTTTAATGTTGTTGGTATTGATACTAATGATGACACATCTGGTGTACATTGTGTGGCACTGTCACAATTTGTGGGTATTTCAGGATCTTCAAAGGGTAATGAAACCAACACACATGAACCAACATGTGGTACTCCATGCATGTTACTTCTTTGTTTGTTTTAGGTTTTATTCAAAGGTATTCCAATAATGAAAACATAAACTTGTTTTAGATTAAAATCAGAGCTTTATTAAGACATTTCTGATCACACGTCTTACATATTCATTGTAATACAAAATTTTAGGTTGAGTAGTACAGCTTTGAACAATGAATTCTTTGCAAAAGCTTGCAATGAATGGAGGGAAAGACTTTCAGAGGGTAAGTTACCTTTGTAGCATTGAGTCAGACAATAGGGTCATACATTAAATTCAGAAACTTTGGCATGTACCGGTAATGTTTCAAAATGAGTTAATTTTGTGTTGAGTCACATATCCTCAATTGATATCTCTTTCTAAGCGAAACAAGTCAGGCTGTTTCAGGAAAAAAGGTCAAGTAGAGCTGGAATGACAACAAAAACTTCTGTGTCATGAGAAATTTAATAATGTGTTTTACAGGGGTCCTACAATTCCGGAATAATCCGGAATAATCCGGAAATCCGGATTTGCTGCATTAGGAAGAATTATCTTTTCTGCACAAAAAAATTTAAGAATTGACAAAGTTATGGTCATTTGAAGTTCCATAATCTGAATTTTAATTATAAAACAATGTTTGATACCTAGTTAAGGTGTAGGGATGTGTGCTTATGTCATCCGAAACCGACTTGCAACTCGTTTTCAGGATTGGGCATTATGCCTCAGTAGAACCCCTGGTTTTAGGGTGTCAGAATAATTCTAAACCTGTAGAGGGTGGCTACTGCTTGGACTGTCACTCCTACCTTCCACAGTGACCTGGCCATTATGCATTTGGATAATTGTTTGTATCTAATTAACTTGTTCTAACAAGAGAAATGTAATGGATGTATGTACTATAGTTGATACTAAGTAAACCGTTGTGTTAATATAGGTGAGTTTACACCAGAGAATCAGCTAAAGTTAAAACAGGAGGAAGAGAAAGAACAGATCAAACTGGATCCTTGGAAGGTGAGTTTATTATTCTTGATTGTAATCACTGTAAACACCCATCTTTTTGTCAGTGCTTGATTTCACAAATCCTTTTTATCCCCTGCCGAAGACAAAGGGATAATAGTAATTGTATGTGCCTGTCCATAACTCCGTCCTTCCATCTGATATTTTGTCCAGAGCATAACTTGAAAACTATTTAAGATATTGATTTAATATATGAATATATGGCAACTAGTAGAAGTCCAGTGACAAAGAACCATAACTCTACATAGCCCAGTTTTGAAATTATCTCCCCTTGTTTAATTTTATAATAGTTTTTGTCCAGAGCATAACTCTAAAACCATTCGAGACATTGACATTAACTTGATATATGATTATATGGCAACTAGGAGAAGTGAAGTGAACAAGAACCATAACTCTATATGGCCCAGTTTTGAAATAATCTCCCTTTGATTAAACTTCTGTTAGTAACAAACATTTATGGCAGGGGATGGCCATGTGAATGTGGCTCTTGTTACGTCTATAGGAAACTAATGGAATCAGGCATTGACATTTCAGTAAAGCTTATATATGAATTTGTGAGATTTTGCCATAGTGAAAACATTTTAAAAGAAAGTCCTCACAAATTCAATGACTTGTTCATAGGGTGCTGAATCTTAGGAGTCAGTTTGTCTTAGATAATTTATTCTGGACTTCATTGCTAAAAATAACCAATCTGTCAGAATTCTGAGGGTCAAAATGTGGCTTTTTTAGATTTTCCGTTTCATATGACAGCCAATTCACATACACAGTATTCCCTGACTGCATCCTAACCAGTACTAACTTAACCTGGAACTGACAACTTCTCCAAATTCAACATTGTTGTCAAATTTTCATGACTTTCTTCAACTAGAATCCAGCGTCAAAGGGTGAACTGTAGACAAATGATTCCCCTGAAACAATCTAAATGTGTTACTATGTATAACAACTCATTGTCAATTTATTCTTATTGGAATGATATTTTTATATCACTATATCACTATATGGTTTTTATTACAGGCCAAGCATTTTGAACCTGTTTGGGGGCAAAAGTAAGTATTTCTGTATGCTATATGACCTGGCTATAGTGTGTGTTTTATCATTTTAACTAGATTTTCCAATTTTAAACTGTTATTTAGATAAGCATATTTAACTGGACGTTGGACATCAGCAATATTTCTTCAAAAATGTTTTAGCTGTAGTTATGAAACATTGCAGGAATGTATTTTCGAATGTGAAGTCGTCTGGGAGAGACATATGGAGATTGTGCTGGACATCTGGATGGATGTGACAAAGTTTGTCTGCGCTTCTTCTCCGCAACCACTGGTCTGATTTCAATGAAACTTCACTTGATGCTTTTTAGGAATTTTTAAGTCGTGTGATTTTTGCAGGGGTATTGGCCGCTGGTGGGAGATTTACGTTTTGTGTCAAAAACCCTTCTAGTTGTTGATATTTGTGTCCCAAAACACACACAAGATATTTAAGTTATGCATTCTATAGGCTCTAGATGAGAATAATCCTGGAGTAAAGGATTTGATTTTCAGTTTACAATATACCCTGGTCATAATTTTCCTTTTTAGTCTTGTATGATAGAGTTAAAATGCTTGCCGAGTTTGACTTGCTTGGTTAAAATCCTTACATGGAAATTTTTCGATTCAAAGTTTCCTGTTGTATGGTTGTAATATTTTAATCGTTGCAATTGTATTTCAGAACTCTACCCGAGGTTCCAAAGGCTGATGATGTTCACCAGACACCAAGTGGTGACTCCCCTACCATGGCAGCAAACAAACAGCCAGTGCGAGTCGCATCCTTGAAGAAACCAACTCTAGTCTCTACAATGTTAAAACAAAGAACAATATATCAGAATGTTCAGGGGTACAATTCTGCTGGACATCTTGGAGTTCGACATGAAACTGTAGGTGGTTTATTGATGAAGTTACAGGCATCAAAATCTCAGACATCATTGTCAGAACAACCAAGAATTGTGCAAGCTCAGGCTTCAAAAAGGCCAGTTGGAACGCAAGCTAGTGATAATTCAGTGACTGGTGTAAGTCCACCAAAACGTCAGAAGATTATGTCAAAACAGATACAATCACAGGCTCATACAAAAACATTGGCTCAGATTAGAGCACAGACTCAGGTGGCTCGTATGCAAAAGTCAGAGAATAAGTTAAAAGTGTCTGGTGCTTGTGTTCAAACTCCGATTTCAAAAACAATTTCTCCTGGTATCGAGCCTCATATTCCGAAGCCATTGATAGTGAATGTCCCATCATCTACAACATGTACTCCTGGCATGAAGTCTCCAACTCGCACTCTTGCTCAAATCAAGTCTCAAACCCAGGCAGCAAAGGCCAAGGTACAAACTCAGACCAGAACTCTGGCTCAGATTAAAGCTGAAACAAAAGCAAGGGTTCATAATGCACAGCAACAGGCTGAAGCTCAAGCCAAGCTTCATGCTCATTTGTTGGCAAAAGCTCGTGGTACACCACCTCATTCTGCTAGTATGCCCGCTGTCACTAAGGCACTTCAAGCTGTGACTGTTCCAGCAAGACAGAAACAGACAAAGGTTCCTGAAGCTGATAAAACTGTGGATGGAATAAACTTGAAACGATCTCTGGAAATTTGTGAACAAGCAAAAATCTTGAGTCAAAAGAATGCATTATCTCCTGGTGTGTCATTACTGCAGAAACCTGTTGTTCATACTGTAGCTAAGTCACATGTCAGCCCAGCAAAATCAAATTCAAATGACAGTATATTTGGATCTTATCTCAAGGCTGACATTGCTATGGCCCATAAAACAGTGTCTCAAATTTTACAAGATAAAACAATCGCTGAACAACAAAGGTTGGCTGCAAAAGTGCCACAAGTTGTAACAACAGTTAAAAGTAAGCCATGTGTTGGTCAGCCTAAGATTGGTGGCTTCTCTGCTCCAATAATAAATGTATCTTCTACCTCGGTTTCAAATGTGCCTACCCTTCAAAATGTGCCAACTGCCACATTGAATACTTCGAATGTATCATTTGTTGTTCTTCCCCCTCCCACAGTAAGTGATGTTACTGGTATCTCGCCAGCAGTATTTAGTGTTCCCTCAACGAGATATGTGATTAGTTCCTCAGCAGCAGCATCAAGACAGAACTTACTACAGCAATTAATACGGTCAGCTGCTGGTTCACAGACTAATGCATTATCGCAGCAACGTGCTGCTAGTGCACCTCCTCAGCAGAAAGTTGTACAGAGAGTGGTGACACCTGTGAGTACGTTAGTTAGATCTGCGAGTGTAGGAACAAGTGCTGGATGTTTAGAGGAGATGGACCAGACTAAGACTAGTACTCCTCAGAATGCTTCTGTGCCTGGCGATATTATTGTGCAAATACCTTCGGATCAGGTGAATTTTTTAGCGAAAACGGGCACTGCTATCATTCCAGGAGTAAACGGGTGTAAACCTAGTTCTCAGCAAGTTTATCTATCCTCCAGTGGAAGTCCTATTGTGATATCACCATCGTCTGGTGTTATACACTCTCCGGGATATAATGGTGGTGGTGCCCATACATTGACTGTTCTACCGTCAGTGTCCGTCAGTAAACAGAGCAGTCAGGCTGCAAATAGATTAACACCTAGTGAAAACATTGTAGTGCTAAATTCAAGCAATTCTAATGAAAACCAGAAACTAGCAAGTGTTCAGCAAAAATCACATGCATTGACTATACAGGGATCTAAAAGTGAAAGTTCCACCCAGTCAAATTGTGCGTGTAATTTAAAGGGAATGAAGACTTGTTCGAAGTGTGGAGCGTTCTGCCATGACGATTGTATTGGTTCTTCAAAACTGTGTGTTACCTGTTTGCATGTTATTGCGACTTGAGATTATTTATTGTTCTTATTTGAGGATGGTTGTATTTTTTGCAAAGATATTTTTTAAATCATCAGGTGGCTTTAAGAGTTGATATTATGACTCCTGTCTTTGAAAAAACTTAATAATTTGTAACATGGACATGATGTATCAAGAAGTGGTAGTGTTGTTATACTGTTGCCATGGTTATATTGATACATGTAGCGCCACCTTTGTCCCGAATGTTTGTGTTAGTTTGTTTATTCATGAAATCGGGAGAATATTGTTGTACATGGTCAAAATTTTAAATACAGGTATTTTAAAATCTGGTGCAAATGATAAACATAATTTGACAATTTCTTATTCAGGAACTCTATATTTCAAGCCAATGTTGGGTTTGGCTGTTTTACTTGGTCCATTTTCATATTGATTCTGATGTTTCCTACTGATATTATTCACACTATTCATGTCCAGTCCAGTACTTAGTGTTATGATGAGTTATTCAAATAACTAGGCATTGGTTTGATCACTTTGACTATCAGACATGTTCATGTCCGCGTTATGTTTTTGTCAGTCCTATTGTCAAATGGGCATTATTCTCCGAGCACACATTTCTGTATCTTGACTTGACATAGTGTGGACATTTATACCTTCCATTTTAAGATTGTCAAACTGACATAGTGTTTTCTTCGTGCATTTGTGTATAAAAGGGGTGTCCAGTCAGTAACTCTGAAAACGAATAAATTTTAGTCATGTTGGACATTGAAACATTTGGTAATGTAATACACCTGTGAAGTTTGATTTCGTTGCACTCCGCCACAATTTGGGCGAGTTGTGTTCCTTTATTGATATAAAAAGGGTCAGACTGTGGATACATGGGATACATCTAGCTTTAATTGGTTAAATAGTCTTGTGAAAATCATGATAACAATTTAAAATCAATTTTGAATTAATTAGCTTATAATGTGTTTCAGAACTTAGCAGTTAAACAATTTTCGTTCATGCAACATTGTTGTGTATAAATGTCATCTGATACTACGTTGTTATGTAGACCATCCAATTGTGACCATAATACAGCTGTCAAATGGTTATTAATAGTTTCAATATTTGCAATACCTTAACAAGCAGAAAACTAACAATATTTTTGTTATGGAGTAAAGTGAGGGACAATATTTGAACATACAGCACCACGGTATGAATCCCGATACACCGCTTCTCCGTTCCGTGAGAAAATTGTTCTATTTTCACATGGCTCTGACGGAACTGAAAACCAATGTAATGCTCGGACGGAACTTTATGTATCCCGAGTGTTACATGGAATTTAGTTCCGTCAGAGCCATATGAAAACAGAACAATTCTCTTACAGAACTGAAAAGCGGT
Organism: Spisula solida; assembly: GCA_947247005.1. Taxonomy (NCBI): domain Eukaryota; kingdom Metazoa; phylum Mollusca; class Bivalvia; order Venerida; family Mactridae; genus Spisula; species Spisula solida. Next base: position 24,264,003 of record OX365948.1, read on the forward strand.
GTATCGGGATGCATACAGCGAGCACAGACATAATGAAGTTTGCATGCCCCTATATGTTCTGAAATTCTAAATTGCCAAGTTTGTGTCGCAATTTATTGAGCTAGATTGATGATATATGATATAAAGGATTTCTACTAAACACCATAGCCTTGTGTTAACTTAAATGATATATATTTATGGATGTCCGTCTTGGCTTCAAGTTAAAGGTATTGTGTTGAAAAAGGAGACCCAGTAGTATTATTCTGTCCATTCAGAACATTCAAATATATATCATTTTAGATATGTTTCTGTGTGGACTATAGTATAAGCTATATATTTAGTATAACTGTTAAAGTCTGAGTATAATTGATTCTCTGTAACCCTGTTTGTACAATGTTCTGAATAATTCAACTAAAGTATTTAAATCTCATGCAACGCTAAGAGTTGTTGCCCTTGTGATCAGATTGCTGTAGTTGACTTCCTACCATGTTGAATATCCAAAACGGGCACTGGGTACATAAAATCAGTGTTTGTATTTTAGATTTTTATTGTGAATATCGTGAATATTTTTTAAGTTACATTGTTAGAAATGTTTCAAAGACTTGCTCTGTTATACGCTATTGTCTATGTACATGGATTTGTGGTCACAACTCAAGGGAAGTAATTAATGATTAAAATTGTTCAGATCTTTGGAATTAAGTATACTTTGTTTTGTACTTTGAATTAAATGTTTTCTGAATATTGGAGGAAGCATTGTGATAGGTCAAAGTAACTACATAAAAAATCAAATGTAGTAAAAATCAAAGTTTTATTATATCTATTAACATTGAATCCCCAAAATGAGAAAATCGCTGTTATGTGAATCACCGATTATGTAAATCACCAAGTCGGGGCTAGCATTGAGCAAAACATGTATCTGCTGTGTGTTTTAGGGTTCTAGCAGCTTAATTTACAATTATTTTAAGGCTGAAATTCAGACTTAAGTAAAGGACAAGGTTCACTAATGGCTTAATTTGGCCCTGTGAAAAATAAAGCCTAAAAGTCCAAATTTCCTTTGTAAATATGTTGACAAATCTACTTAAAATATGCCCTGAGTAGCAAAAAAATCATTTTTAGCCATTTTCATGGCTCTTCATGTCTTAAACCCTTCCAAAATAACACATTGGCGCATTCTTGTGACACTGATATTTTGTACATATATAGAGGATATTTATGTTTATTGGTGTAAGATCGAAAGGTGAAATAACATTCAATCTTACACCAAAATACACAAATATTCTATTTATTGAATGCGTTATTTAAATATTTCTGAACCAATTTGCTGCTAATTGAATTTCACTGCTCCGTATGGTGCCTCTTAATGCTGACTTGACGTCATTTTCAAAGCGTGCGCTGACATACGATCAAATAGATCACCATAAAGCAGTCGATTTCCGATGTAATTTCCACTTATATGGTTCACTTAATTGTAGTTTTAGTAAACATTTTGACTTTGATTATAAAGTGTGTTGCTGTTTAGATGTCTATAGGCTTACACAAAATTTGGGCGCTCCACAGGGATTTCAAAATTACAAAATGTAGTCCGTTGAGTGAAATTATCAACAGTAAAATGATCGAATAATAACTCACTGATATTACGCTGTAAACCACTCATAAGCATTAAATAAATAAAAACTTGCAGAACACTGGTTATGTAAAAAAATAAAATTGTCACAAGAGTGCCATCATGGTTTTTCAGAAGGTTTTACGTCATTTATAGTCGTGAAAATGGCCAAAAATGACATGTTTGGCTAAATAAGACATTTTCTTTATTTTATTGGCAGTTTTGTCAACAAATTACAAGGGAAACTGGAATATGTATGCTCATTTTTTACACAGGAAGTGTTAAGTTATTTGAATTATAGGACAGATTTACAGGAACATGCAGTTTTATTTTTTGAAAAATCACAGGGCCAAGTCAAGCCATAAGTGAACCTTGTCCTTTAGAAATTATTTTCAATTAATATTATTCCGATGCAGTTGTGTCTGTATAATTGTTGTTACCTACGGTACACTTACACCAATTTATATTCTAATTGATACGTTCATATTTAATTTAACAATAATAGAACAAGTTCAGAGTAGAACATTTAACATGTTGAAGTCTAAATTTGTGTTTCAGTCTAAAATATTGTGGAATTATCTCCTAGGAAGTTTGTAAGAAAATGTCACAATGCTAATTTGTCTTTAAAATTACTGTCCAGGGTTATTGTTTAAGAAATTCCTGCCTGCTTTTAATGAGGCCCTGATCTCCCGATGCATCTTATTTACAAATATAAGCTCAAATTGAGATTTTACCCAAATCAAAGATTAGGTTTGAGACAATTTTGAAGTTGGAGCACTTGAAATTGTACTGTTGAAGATGCAGAATTATTGAATTAAATGTTTTTGCTTTGTGATACCTATTTTTAGTCTGGTATTAATAGATGAAATTGATTCAATGATTGAGAAATTTTGAGCAGAGATTTAACTCAGATTGAGATGCTTTGGGAGATCAGGACAGGTGTACACAAAGCATCGTAAGGGAAAACTTGAATATTTTGATGTAAGTGAAAAATTGGAGCTGCACATATTTCCCAAAAAAGGAAGGATAACCCATGTTTTCTTTGTGATTATTGTAGCTCTTTACATAATGCTTCTAAACTATGTTAAAAATAATGATTATTGATAATCTTGATTTTCCGGTTTAACTGATACACTTAGGAAATTTAAGATTTTAAGAACATTTCAAGTTTTCCCTTAAGTTGCTTTGTAAATACCACCCCTGGACAGGACTAATACACTCATGGAATGTTGTGAACGATAGTGTGATGATTTAAACTATGTACAAATATGCAAATATTCTCTACTTCATATAAATTTCAAATGGTGCTTTGGTGGGAGTTGGTATATTTTGTTTTCAATATCATTTAATTTCTGATGTCATTGTATGATTTCTCATTTTGATATGAACAACGTGTAAAAATGAACTGTGTGATGTTTGACAATTTAACTGGCTGTGAAAAGCCTCTGATGCATTGTTGGAATAATACATTGGAAATATTTTGTGTACTAACCCACATCTAAGTGGATTAAAACATGTTAGCAATATGCATCTTGTGTTGTATTTATTAACATTAACCCAACAATGTTAGACATGGGCAAAAGTTTAATAAACTTATTTGCAACAATGGGAGTCATGCAAAAATGAAGTTGAACTACAGCTCGCCAGATACTTTAGCCTTAGCAATGAATAAACATGGACCGTCAACAGACATTTGTTATCAGTGTAGATTGAAAGTGTATATGCATTAAAAGTGATTATGCACAAGATTGAAGACAAATGGTCATGAAAAATGCATTCAATTATGGCCTATAGGCTATAGTAGTCACCTTGTCTGTCCATCTGTCTCCACCTTTTTAGCTCTCCTGTCACATAGTGTCAGGGTGAGCTGTTGTGATCACCCGCCGTCTGTCCGTCTTTCGTCCATACACAATTTCTTGTGAACACAGAGGACACACTTATGACCCAATCTTCATTAAACTTGATCAGAATGTTTGTCTCTATGAAATCTAGGTCAAGTGCGATATTGGGTCAACTGGAGTCAAAAATAGGTCACTAGGTCAAATCAAAGAAAAACTTTGTATAGACACAAGAGGTCACAATTTTAGTCCAATCTACCAATATGGGTTATCTGATGTAAAGAACAAGGTCGCTGGTTAGGAATATAAGATAAACTTGTACATGCAACTGAGGCTGCATTAACTTGATGATTTGTCAAAAATCACAGCCACCAGGGGATGGGGTTCTTTTTCCTATATAGTGAAATTTTGATAATCTTCTCCGAAACCACTGGTTCGATTTCAAAATAATTATAAGCACGTGTTCCTTGGGTGACCTTCTACATAATTCTGTGAAATGATTTTGATTTGTCAAACAAATTGCCGCCATGTGGAAAGGCTCTTTCCTATATAGTGAAATTTTGAAAATCTCCAAAACCACTGGTCTGATTTCAAAATATTTCTCCACACTTGTTCCTTAAATGACCCTTTACAGAATATCTTGAAATAATTATGATGCGTCAGAAAACATGGCGGCAAGGGGGTGGGGCTCTTTTTCCTATATATAGCTATATAATAAAACCTGTAACCACAGGTCAAATTTCAAAATAATTTTGCAGAAATGATTGTGACAAATGCAAGTGACAATTCTTTCATGATTCCACAAAAGACATGGCCACCAATGACAGGGTTGTTACATTTGGAAAATTGTTTGGCCAACTGCATTGATGCATTATACTCCCAACAAGCTAGTCAGTCCAATGTTAATATTCTAATTTTGTACTTGCTTACATATAGATATGATACTCAGGTGAGCGATATAGGGCCATCACAGCCCTCTTGTTTCTTAATATCTTCCAAACCATAAAAGATACCAACTTCAAACTTTAAACATAGCTCACAACAACAGTATACTATTTTTATGGAAAGTTACGTCACTCTAGCTGCGATATTGGAATAATTATGGCCCTTTGTTTAATTCCGATTTTCCTACTTTTTAGCTCACCTGAGCACAGTGCTATAGGTGAGCTATTGTGATCACCCTTTTGTCCGTCGTGCGCCGTCCACCGTGAATAGCTTTAATAAATTTTGATTGATTCTTTCTTGCACACCAAACAAACATATTAATGTAGTTCTGTTGTGTGTATTTCCATCTTGTGATCAATATTGACCAATCAGAATAAAGTAGAAACAGGACAATGTCAATGAAACCAATGTCATGATTTAACTGAATAAGTGTGAAAATGTAATCAGTGAAAATAATTCAATACATGAAACAAAATGGATTTTATTTTAGAAGGAAGTGCATTACTTCATTTCAGGCTTCAAAATAAATGAAATTGTGAGATACAAATTCATTATTATGTCTTAGTACTGAAAATTGCAACTAAGATCACTGTTATGATGCAACCCAACTCTACTTCTACAATTTCTTCCCCTCTTCCGACATGCTACCACAGGGCCCTGGTCACGACCGTGATGATTCTAGTTTTTGTTTGTTAACAAAGGCATGTATAATTATTGGCAGAGTAAACATGAGAACATATTATTATGTGAAACAATGCTAAGCTGACAACACTGGGGAGGTAAATGGTGAAATATTGACCAATTAAACTACCACACAGAGTTATACACTACACCTATAAATTGAAATACAAAACAGTTTCCAAAAAAAATTGGACTTTTGACTGCACACTTGTTAATGTTTACAACAGAGTAGGTATTGTAATTTCTTATGTTAACGATACCAAAGACACATTTATCCAGCTCTGTTTACCTATAATTTAACAAATGTTGAAGAGTCTTAGACAAAAGATGTATATATAACCTAGGGCGGAAAGGAGGCATAGTGGTTAGCACTCTTGACTTCCAATCCGGTCCCTGCTTAGAATTTCGGCCTGGACACTGGAAATTTCAGAAACGCTTTTAGCGTTTTCCACCCAATTGCAGGTGAACTGGTTGGAAACCTGACATAGTCTTGTGCATTAAAGAACCAAGGAGTCTATTCAGAAAGAGCTAGGGCAGTGCGCCCAGATTCCTTGTATCACACAAACTTTGTCTCTTCTCTTCTTGCCAGAGGTCAAAGGCCATTTAGGCAGGAATAAAACCACATTTCCTCTGGTTAGGTCAACTGAAATACATGCATTAACCTCATCCTCTTCAACTCCATTAGCAAAATTTCACAGTTTACATAATTATTGTCGATATAACTTACTTCTGCTGTTGTGGTGAGTATAACAAATATGGAAGATGTGAACTATTAAGTTATAAACACTGAAGAACCAATAAGGCTCAACTTTCTTGCAGAAATTGGTATGTTCAATGAATGAACCCTGTATTTTCATGCATAAAGCTCTATAGTTTATTTAATTTATACTAGTTTATTTAAGATGGATTGTGAAACAAGTTTTTCCAACTTATATTAATCACTCTCAACACCTCATTCCTGATGTTACCCATCGCCACGAGGGTATGAGAGAAGAGAAGCCAGTTTCTCTTTTATGCTGAGTATCTAGGGGGGGAATTTGTGGTATCATTTGTATTTCGTCTTTGGTATGACGTGGCCTGGAATGGAACCCGGTCCCTCCAGCACTTGAAGCAAACGCTCCACCACTAGGAGGCGGTATAAAGCTCTGAACCAGGTTAACATTTTTGGACTTCACATATGGTAGTAACCATCAAATGAATCATATATCTTAAGAACCAGTGTTCAACCTAATGGTTACAAAATATTGGAATGGGGGCATGAAGTGACAGAAGTCAACAAGCATTTTATATTTTATTCAGTTTGGTTTTACATCTGTGTCAGTTACAATGATGATGTATTTGTCCAATATGGCATACATCAAACAGAATCAAGTATTACATGGACAATAATTGCTCACCTGATAATATCAGATAATATAACACAGTTGTTGTAGTTTAGAATGATGTCACTAAATAACAATGTACAGCAAGATATTACAGAAGCCAGATACTGTAGTATAAAATGAAAGACAATGAAAAGTTTACCACAGTCTGGTCTCGATACAATGACACTGTTTGTTCCCAAGAAAAATGTCGTTGTAACAAATATGTCAGTACAATGAATTGATACAAAGAGCATTTTAAAACATTTTGTCCCCAAAAATTGATGTCAGTATATGATTATGTCAGTACATGTATATCGGGTGTCATTACATCGAGAACCAACTATACACGTTGGTATTAAAATAGAACGACTCCTTTACTTTTTTGTACAGGATTTATCAATAAATCTCGATCGCTGCACTTAAATTCATTTATGGAGTATTGAAGCAGTTTAAGGTTGTTTGAGAAAGTAAGGGAACATTACAAGGGGCCAAAAAATGTCCCTTTATGCACCTTAGTTCTCAAAGTATAGAATCAGTTTTGTAGTGAGCAAACTGAGAACAAGTCGTGTCCAGAATATTCAACAATATACCTATACAGGTAATAAATATGTATTTGTATAAGAACACAACTGAACATTTATACAAGGGCTATCAAAAACAGTAGATCGGGTACATTGTCATATTGTAAACTATTACCAGGACCCAGAGCGATCACAATTCAATAATCCACAGTATAAATGGAAGAAGAACAAGTCAGGTGATGCAAAAAAAGACTTGCACGAGCAAAATATCGCAGATATTTAAAATACAAAAAAGACAAATATTCTATAATACAATAAATATACAATGACGCTAAGTTTTATCATTTATATACAGTTAACACTCTTCATGCATATATATTTTAACTCTATGACATATGAAGTAATTAACATGCAAATATCTACCCAGAGTATGAGAAATGTTAAAAGTTAGCATCAGAGAGAGTAAGGGTTGGAAAATGTGCAACTGTAAAATCATTAATATTCATGGGGGATTTAATTTCGTGGATTTCGTGGATGATCTTAACCACAGAGTTAAATCCCCAATGAATAATTATACCAATAAATATGTCAAGTTAACAACGGCTGCCATACTTGCTTTCAAGCTCAGTTAAGTATAAGACTGGGTTTTTGGGAAATTTACTTGCATTTATCAACATGCACCAAAACGATTATTATACATGCTTGATTTTTGAATGATTTCTGACAATTTGTGTGACATTTTTCATGAAATCCGAAATCCTTGAAATTAAGTCCCAACGAAATGGTCTTTTTCACCAAGACCACGAAATTTTGTCCCATTGAAATGAAATGATTTTACAGTATGGCATTCATATGGAGCTACTTTATCAAAAGCCGTATTATGTAAGTAATTCTATTTATATCAATGAATTATTACGATCACTTTACATGTCACGACAACCTGTTAGTTCAAATGGCCCAATTATATAAACATATACTCTACAGCAATTAAATTGCTTTGTACTGTAACTAATTGTGCAGACCATTCCAATAACCACTGGTAGCTACACTCACTATGAGATTTATTGAAGGAGACAGCAGTTTATCTAAACAGACAGAAGTACCGGTACCGAGTATGAGATTCATTAACAGTCAGACTAATGCCTCATCAAGTCCATGGAGAAGTAACAAATATTTGACATATATAACTAACGGCAAGATATACAAGTAGACAGTGCATTATAACATTCATTATTCGATTCAACATTAACAAAGTCCTGCAATACACAACCATGCAACAAAATAAAATCTACCGTTTCAATCTTGAAACAAACAGTAAAAGAAAGCACGAATAAATACTACTTAGGGAATTCAGAGAGATAAGGAATAATAATTAGAGCAAGTGGGTAGCGCACCAAACACAAAATATCATTTTTTTTAAAAATAACCAAAATCAACTCAGCTGTTACATAACTTCTATTGTATGATTAAATAATCAATTTGAAAATTGTTCACAGGCACAGACAGGCAAGACATGCCCAAAAATTAGTCAACACAATTTGCACTTTTTGAGGATACTTTAAACTGGCCTAGTATTTTATTTATTCAATTGCTAAGCACAAACAAGCAACTATTTAATAGGCCTACAGTGGCCAAAAAAATACTGATGAGTGAGAAATTTTATAACACATTTAAATAAACTCTGTTTAGCAATAGATTAACACTTTATATACTACAAATAGCAATATTATCCAATGTAGAATATATATTTAAATAATTAAATGATAAACAGGCCTTCCATTTTGACCTAGTCACAAGATGCAAATTGTCTCTTGAAGGAAAATAATTGGTACCTTCAATGACACATTACTTACTTGGGATATTTTTTCCATAATAATTAGTAGTCCAAATTTATCAATCATCCTGATAAGAATCAAACCTACACAATCATTGACTTGTGATCAAGGACAAAATGTAAAATCTGTGGTCAAATGAAGAATGGGATAAAAATATGATCCAAATGTTACTGAGTGAGAAAATAAATAATACTACAAGATGTCGGAATATTATACATAATGTACATGGTAATGCCGATATACGAGACATTGATCCCTATAATGTGCACGATAAGTCACAACACATAAAATCTAGCCTGATAGTACAATGTAAGTGGTGTATAGTTGATGAAAACTTTCTAATGCATCCAGAGGACACAGTATTAAACCTGTAAACCATTTAGTGCATGTTAAAATGAAAAATGATTGAAAAAGAATTGACAGAATAATAATGACTTATCCAAACATTAAATATGGTGAACTATTAAAAGTTAAAACATCCACTGTTAATATTATATATAGTAGTATAGAATCACAGACATGTTACCCTAACTGGCAACTTAATATAAATAGTCATACTTTACATGATGTTGGAACCTCTAAATGTGCGTAATCTTTCACCTTGATTCCTAAGACATGTTACATGTAGACCAATGTAATCAGTAATGAAAATGCTGAAAGGTACAGTAAAATAAAACTAAAACAGGGAAATACTTAAATTAATTCAAAGATGACTGACTGATTTTATTAACAACAAAATATTTTTGATAACCTACATCCCAATAATTGATCAAAATAATCACCACCGACATGACATATAAACAGATCTGTAAAATTCCTTATTCCAGCATTTATTCTTTATATCTGTTAAAATTCATATATCTCAGACCATATATTTTAGACATCAATACAGACAAGTAAAATTAAAAGTTATATTTTGATCACTTGTTGAACAGTAAAATATTACCAATCTGTAAGTTACTTTAAGCATACAACCTAGAGAAATGAAAACATAAAATAAGGGCCACAACTATCATTAGACCAGGCAAGTCGTAATTTTGTATACATACTACAGATAAAATATTTCCTAATTCAACAATTACACCAAATATGAGTCATGTCTGCCACACTAATCACAAGCAGAATCTGTATTGTTGAGATAAACAATGCTAACATCTAAATCACTCAGACAATCGGAGGATAGTGTGGTTAGCAGTCTGATCTAAGACTGGAATATACCGGAGTTAGCCGTCCAATTAAAACTACATGCACATACCTTACGACAGATTTCATTCAAACATTAAATTACTTTGAGCAATTGTTAGCACCACTAACTTTACACAGAATATTTCTATACTGCCAGAATGTGGAGAAAACTTACAATGTACAAACCAACGGAGATTATACACTGATACAAACAAATTTATTTGATCAACAAATCAACAAGCCTGGTATCAAACCTTTCAGTGTTCAGTCATTAATGTACATGCAGTGAATGTACACTAGATGTCAAAGCCAGCAGGTTTACCGTCACACAGTCAAGGTGATGTTATACAATGTATTAACCGCTCGTACAAATATAACAAATTTAAACAAAGTATTTCTACATTAAAAATATAAGAAATGTCAGATCTAGAGTCAGAATGGATGCGGATAAAAATTAAGGCCATTAGCAAATATTTTATCAAATTGCAGTTATACATATATGGAAAAAGATTAAACATGACAACAATGGAACATTCCTCTTCTATGTTGTATGATATGGGACTTCATTAATGATGAATAAGTCACTAGGGTTGGATTAGGCAACTCATGGTTCTTAAAATTCTTCGCAACCAAAACTCGACATGATCAACCTTATATGTACATAATACTCTTACAGTGTTACATAGAGAGTTATTGATACAAGTCTGTCTTCGCAACATATTGTAGATAAATGTATCAAGGACAAAGGCCCCTGGTTATATTTGTTTAAACTGGATTGAATACAATTTAAAGTTTTCCACTGCCTAAAACATTTAGTCAAGTATATGTCATTATAGTAGCAATAGACATGTGGTTGTCCCTTTGATCATGGTACATATACTATTAGTATTTGGATTAAATGATTTTCAATGAATCTGAATTAATACTTAGTAGTTTGTTCCCCTAGAATAAACCAAAGTTAGGGACTTAAGAATTTTGTTTAGGATGTTTGGTCTCGTAAGTATATCAGCTGACATCAAAACTTGCACAGTATGATCACATTACACATGATGTCATAATACTCCCGTATCACAAATAACAGCATGTACATCTATACTCACAACAACATTCATAAATAAATATCAGCATTAGGATGAGTAATTCCTAGCAAATCACAGGGTTTTTATTATCTTTTCCAGCAAGCCTTTCAGCCCTTTCTGAGACCGTTTTTCACAATCTCACGAAAATATCTACTGCAACCGACTTATTTAGGGAACGAAGGATCAACTCAACAGACATTATTTCTACCAGTGTAAATCATAATATCCAACTGAGTTCATACATTATCTGCCATAAAGTTGTCAATTATTTAAAAATTAATATACCAGATTTATACAGCGCCCTTTTCATGTGAAAGACACGTTCAAAGGCGCTTAAATTATAAATTCTGTAACAATTAACTGTGGTTACAGTCACCAACAATTGTCATTGCACTGTAAACATATCACCACTTTTATGCTTTACGGGCTATTACCTGACAAAACCCTTAAAATTGCCCTGGATCCTTTGAGTACAATGTATTAAGCATTCACACACGAAGCACTTAAGTTTACAAGTAGATAGGAAGTCGCTGGAAAACACAACTTGAGGCAATGGTAATGTAATGGTGGCTTTCAGGTCCCATGGTTTACATAATATATATTCATCTTTATCCTTAACAAACATGTCAATAAAGGGATCTTTCACTTTTTCTTGCCCATTTTCATGTTTTTACTCAACGTTTCCTCTTCTTGAATGTCAGTACGGAAGTTGGCAACTTTTTCTCGTAATGCCGTCAACTCTGTGATTTTCTTCGCAAGTAAAGAATCTAATTGTTTTGCATAACCTGAAATACAAGACGATCCATTCATTAGTAATTGTCAAAAAGACAATGGATTAAGTTTTTCATAAAATCATTGTATATTTATTTAATGAACAAGTCAGTGTACTTAGGGGATGGTAGGATGCATAAAAGTACAATAACTATCATTCCTTTTATATTCTACAAGACATCTAGGGTTGTTCCTGAGAAAAGGTACCAGAAGATAAAGGATGACAATTCCAAACAAGACTGCGTTCACTAAACGCTTATGCCCCCTGTGGAAGCCTTGTCCATAAATAAGTCTAAGTCCAAAATTAGGTCAAGGTGAAGGTCAAAATGGGGTTAGGTGGTACAGGCGTGTGGAGAGTGTTCATACACAACATCCATGCAAGTATGAAAGCTTTGTAGCAAGCCATATTAATGCTAGAAGAAACGGTCAATTTGGGTTAACCAGGACGGACGGACGGACGAACGGACGGACAGGTGAATCACTATATGCCTCCCCATCTATCGATAGGGGGGCATAAAAAATACTCCCACCCACAGCATTAAGAATTTCCTGACACCTCCACATTAAAATTCTTACGAATACCCCCATAACCAACATTTTTTAAAAAAATGTTAACGTTCACCTGTCAAGAGTTGATTGACCAGATATTGCTCAATTTAGATTGACTAACCTTCTACATCATAATCCACTTCATCTGTGGTCTTCATCAACTTTCTTTGTTCAGTTAGCCATTTTTGAGTGTTCTGTAATGGAGAATACACGAAATGTATGCATTTTTTTCTCTTTCAAAGCAACCACCTGATATGCTTTCACATGCATTTTGATGCACCTTCCAGTTTTCATAAGAGATGGATTTTGATGCAAGTGATTTTCAATGCTCAAAAATCAATGTTCAGGCATTTTTAAATCCTGCATGGAGATCAGGCTGATGATCTGATGTAGAGGTACAATTTGCATGAGTAATTTCAAGGAAAATTTCACAATGTTTACTTAATCTATTGTCATTTTGTATACTTACATCTATAAGAGATTTTTGATCATCAATAATTTCCTCCTCCAATTCTTGCATATGGTTCACTTTCTCATGGAAGGTCATCATATCTTCAGACACTTCATCTTGCTGTAATATACAATACACAAGATAACAATACTACAGGAACTTCCACAGGATACAATACACAAGATAACAATACTACAGGAACTTCCACAGGATACAATACACAAGATAACAATACTACAGGAACTTCCACAGGATACAATACACAAGATAACAATACTACAGGAACTTCCACAGGATACAATACACAATATTACAATACTACAGGAACTTCTACAAGATTATAATACACAATATTACAATACTACAGGAACTTTCAAAGGCACAGGTTTTCAGACAAGTGACATAACTCTGTTGTAAGTTGGTTCCAACATATACAAACCGTGGGCGCACAACTTCACACGCTTATATTATATTCCTGCAAAGCGGCATGATGATAATGAAGATAGTTTGTAAGCTAGGTGCAACACAACAATTGATGACACCTTCCTAACATGAAATGTTCCCAGCAGCTTATTATTCAGCAAAAGACATACCAAGGTGGTACAGCTGTAGAATGTATAATATACATGGTACTTATAAGCTGTAGAATGTATACTATACATATATTAATAGACCAACAGAATTACTTACATTTTGTGTCCTCAATAAAGCTAGAGCGCTATTTTGCGGTGACATGGCCCCAAGATTGTTGTAGTTGGACAATTCTATTTCAGCAGGTTTACCTTCAACTTTACCACCGGGACCAAGCTCTTTCACTCTGAAAATTGTAACATACACTGTCACTACTAATTGTGTTTGTCTATTCATTGGGGGGTTTGTTTAGTCCAAAAATATGCATGAATTTATTACAAGGTTTATGAGCAGAATATATCATGGTATTATCCTAGAGTGTATATTCCTAATATTACCTGATTATGAAAACAAAAGCCCAAGTTGAATATAGACAAGAAATTAACTGTTGCGTTACACTAATGAAGTTGATTGGATCAGGTCAATGGAACCGAGTTATGAAGCTCATTGACTCGACATGTGCACTACTATAAAGGAGACTTTCCCTCATCTGTAAACATGAAAGTCTCAGTAGGTAAGTATATCTTGCACATATTTTACAGACCACCTTTCTGAACATTTTGTATCGTCAGAATACTACAATTTAAGTGTATATAGTTGTGGCGAGTGTTATATAGTAAACTTGACCAACCTGTCAGCATATCTCAGTGTGTTTAAGGTGTGTTCACAACAACTCATACCTGGTGAAATCATTGATATCTGAAACAAACAACACAAATATGTAGCACTGTTCATTTTAAGTACTAAATTAAAATCTATTTTAAGACATGCATCCGTTCAGTCATCTGTTCATTTACCCCAACCCACCCCCATGGAACAATGTGGATTATTCTTGCTCAGAGAAATTTATCAGTGGTGCAAACAGGGATCAAACCCGGGACCTCTTGATCACAAAATGTGTGCCCTACCTTTACTTGGCCACCACTCCCCACAATACAAGTTAGAGGTATCAATATTGATCATACTAAAATTGATTGATTAATAAATTCATAATGTGCTGCACAACTGGGTTTAGTACTAACTAGTCTTGTGAACTTTGGTTGAATTCCAACAAATGCAACAGAGAAATCAATCTCATTAAAATCAGACCCTAACATTTGCTCCATTTAGTTACACTGTTAGAAATCAGACTACATTCGGTAAGAGGTCATGTCCAAATGACCTTCCCGACACAGAATGACGTCACATAACCTCAACAGTCTTTAACCACACTTTCAGATTTGTGAAAGAAGCCATTTGATTGGATGACAAAGCTAGGAATAGGCTGTGAATAGACTTATCCTATACTTACCATACATGTTCTGGAATGGTTTCCAATAAATGAATCTCTCAATACTTGTGTTAGTTTACTGGCTCTGAATGGTAAATATGCACCCGCTTTTCTGCCTAATGCTCGAATACATTCCTGTAACAAAACAATGGTACTATGTAAAATTGTGAAGCTTAATTATATGAGAAATGTCACCAGAAACCAACTTTGTAGTAAAGGTTTAAGAGAATATGACATGTAAAAGATTTCATCTCGACGCCCATCTATCATCTATCCAGACAGACGCCAGTCCAGCACAAAATTGTCTCCCTGCTGTATGTGGGTGACGTCTCCCCGCTGTATGTGGGTGACCTCTCCCCGCTGTATGTGGGTGACGTCTCCCCCCTGTATGTGGGTGACGTCTCCCCGCTCTATGTGGGTGACAAAATTATTGCACTAACAGTATCAGATAATAGGAGTAGTTGTTAAATGCCCAGAATTAAATATCCTTATAAATGCACTCAACAATCAGAGACACTAATTTAACTATAGGCAACAGTAAGCTTGTTTATTCTATAACAAATGTACCTTTAAAGCCAGTAGACTTTTATTAATTTCTGCACCTTCCATTCTGGTTTGTCGATCTGAACTTTTGGTGTCTTGTCCCCTTTCATTACCTGAAATAAGCAGACGTTCATTTTCATACAAAATAATCAAGGAATGTTCCTATCCATTAAAGAGATTATTATATTATGCTCTTACTAGTAATTCATCATTATTCAAGACATTATCATATACTCAGGTACAACAGCTGGCAAATGCAATAATGAGAAACTTGTCATGACCAATTAGTCGGTCTTTGACAAAAATTAACATACTTGGTCGTAGATCAAATTAAAAAAAATTATGCCTCATTATTTGTAGATCATCATTTTAATACTATTTATCACATAACCTTAGAGAATGCTCACTATTCTTCACAATGATGATATATGCTGCATAGGTTTCAACCTAAATTTAGTGGTACAATAAGTTGGAACTATCCTGACGTCATGGGCCGATCAAGGCATGGATTGGCTAACATCACGTCAAGCTAACTTAACTATTTATTGCACACTCTGGGAGTGCCACATCATATGTCTGGCACAGCTTTACCAAACTGCTAGGCCGCAGGTGATGTGATAGATAAATGGTAGTCATACTTTTTACCAAAAGTTATTTCCACTAAATTGAATGATAGCTCTAAGAACAATGCAACAAAATCTTACTTACCAGCTAAATCAATAAGTGAAAATTTCCCATGGAGTTTGCTGGTATTTCTGAAACATTAATAAACAAAAGTTTTATTTTTCATGTAACAATAATTATGCAGAACTGGTTATGAGTAGACAGCTTGCATATAAATTGGACGTCATACAATATGTCCAATAACAATGTTTAGTATATGCATTATGAAACCGTGTCCCATCTTCAATGAAATGAGCATACAGAAATCAACCAAAGCATTTCACAAGAAACTGTAATTGATGATATGTTTCTGATACTATATTTGAATACAAGCAAGGTGATAACAAATTCATGGACACTGGGTAAAACCATCTTTAATTATTGATCAGAAACAAATTGGTCTACGGACCTAAGTACAGACAATATATCCAATTTCACAAAAGATGAGTGGGGATATGCATATCAGCTAGCATTGCATCACAACAAGTTGATAACTAGAAATGCCTCCATAGGGCACTTGCAATATGACAATCTCAACAGCCTTAACTGTACCATTACTGGATGTATTTGATTCAAGATACCTAGTAACACAACAACATATACCGACTAATATTCCTAAGAAAATGATGACTGTAGCTCAAAAGTCTAAGAGTTATGGGCATTACAAGTCGAATTTAATAATTTGATCATAACTCTGCTAATACTAGATGATTTTGAATCAAAACACCAAGGTGTGTAACACATGCTGGCAAACAGGCTTAGACACTATTTTGGCCACTGGTCCGACAGGGCAAAGCGCCTAATTTGTAAATAGGACAGTTACTGGTCCTCCAGAATTTTCACTGGTCCTTCTGGATTTTCACTGGTCTCGGACCAGCGGACCAGTGTTAGTGTCGAGCCCTGGCAAATCCAACGAAGTTTGGTGACAAGCTCAAATACTTTTATGAGTTATGTAAATGAGTGACACAAATCAAATATCAAGGTACTCTGTAAATAGTGGATGGATCTAAATTAAATTACATAGATGTACAACTATACCTCCTTACTATTCTAATGAAGTTCGACAATTGGTATTCAAACACTTTTTCAAATTACATGTGACACAACATTTTGAGACAGATTATCAGACAGACCGACAGACAAGGCCATCATGTCCCCCACAAATCTTTGGCGAGGACATAAAAATGAGTTACATGTATGGATTATGAGTAAAAGACTTGACCTACTTTTTACGCAAAATGATTTGAAACACAGCATGTGAGCGAGATGAATGCTGATTAGCAGAAGTGACACCGGACGTCCGCACATTAGTACCATGTGCTACAAGCCGCAACACATCATCAGCACTTGTAATTGCCTCTTCTTTTAGGCCAACAACTTGAACTTGACTTTTGTGATCCTCAAGAACTCGTAATTTCTGTTTTTTATTGAGTAAATCAAAAACCTGAAATATAATAAAAGATTATGGATGCATGTTTAATATCAACATTTCACAATGGATCTAAAACTGAAGAACACTAAAGATATCACTGGAGTGATTACTCATACACCCAGCACTATTATCTAAAATTAAAGTCTTGCATGACTATATAACCTTTGCCCTCTTAGTGTGACCTTGACCTTTGAGCTAGGGACCTGGGTCTTGCGCATGACACACCCTCTCAGGGCTCACACTGGCCATTTTAAAATAATAGCCATTTATTTTTGCCCAACAAAAATTATAGCCAAAATTGACGCGAACTTTAATCTATGCATGGTGACTCGAACTTAATGCATGGTACAAAAGACTTTTTATGAATCATAGTCAGGGCCATAGCTGATCAAAATGAATATTTGTGGCTTCTTATGCTAGGAAGTTTGGCACATACTCCATGGGCAAAATTTTTAATTTGATAGGACTTCAGGTGCCTTCTGGGCAGTTTTCAATCTAGAAATCCTGACTAATTATGACTCAGTCTAGTGACAGGTCAAAGACAAATTGATCATCATTTAACTTAATTAAGAATTGTCTTCATACAAATAGGCACCATTATACTAGGGTGTGTCAAGCTAGAAGATGGCCAATATAGCACCAAGATATCCATATAAAGCAGCTGCAGCTGATTTTATAAATATAAGAAAAAGATATGAATTGATTGTTAAAATATGTCATGATAAAACCTTTCTTTTGACCAAGACTTATAGCTCAAGCAACAAGCTGAAGCCTCATGAATGCTTGAATGCAGAATTTCAACCTTTTAAAATGGATAATTTTATTTAAAGTTTTTTAAAAAATAAGCACTTATATTTTACAAATTACGATTATCCGAATTTTGCATGTCCGAATACTAGTCAACTTACGTTTTTCAAACAGCTCGTAAAAATAAGTTTTATTGAATAGTATGTTCATTTTTTAGTCAAAGCAGTCATAAGTCGATAGATTATAAATCAAATCACCTATTATTAACTATAATTAACCCTAAATTGCAATTAATCTTGTCTGCATCCCACGTCCCGGATTCGTCAGTATTTTAGACATGTTCGTCAGTATTTTAGACCTGTTCCACGAACGCTGTTGACAGTTGATTACACCAATTAAATGGGGATTAAAAGATGTAATCACAACAATTTATCAGTAATTAGACCTCCTGGGGCTAATGGTAATTAACATTGAAGATTTTATGGGTCCAGTTTGAAGTGTGAACTTGAACATTTGTGACACTCGATACGTAGTTGATAGATAAAATAAGAAGTTATGCTGATATTTTTTTTTGCAGTTTGATAAAATTATCGCCATTTTTCATCGCCAAATTGAAATAATAATCGCCACTTTGATAAAATTATCGCAAATGGCGATAATGTCGATTGACAGCGTGAGCCCTGCCCTCTTGATGTGGTGAAAATTTGTACCAAGCAATTTTAAAATCCAGTAAGAAACATCAAAGTTACAGAGCGGACACAATTTTGCTAACAGACCAACAGACTGACCGACAGACATGGTGACTCCAGAATAACCCCTTCAAACTTTGTTTGCGGGGTATAATAACTTCAGAATCAAGTAGTTGAATCGTTATAGAACAAAACCAATACAGTCAGATCTCGATATAACGACACCCGATATACTGCCAAATTCATTATACTGACATCAAATTTGGGGACAAAAGTATTAAATTGCTCTTTGTATCCATTCAGTATACCGACATATTCATTACAACAACATTTTTCTTGGAAACAAACAGCGTCGCTGTATCGAGATCTGATTGTACACCATATTAACGACAATATGATCCACATATTAATAAAGAAGAAGCTTCAGAAAAGATATCATAAAATAGGCATTGAATCTGTTTCATTTGAAAACATACTGACAAGACGATATACACAGGTTTCCTAGAAATCAAACAAGACAAAACTACATATCATTGTCTAGCTGACAAGCCTACCTTTCCACTATAGATTTCAAAGAAGCTGGCTCCCACTACTAGGTCTAACTTCTTGAATTTTGTATGAATTAATTTGAATACATCACGAGCTGAAAGAAAGAAAAAAGAACAAATAACTCATTGCAAAGATGACTACTTTCCATCAGGCACTTCTATCACTATACAGGTTTTATCACATAATTCTGTATATCAGCTAATACAACAAGTACGTATATTTCATATTACACTAGGTTAATTCAAGCTCTCAAATGACGTCCGTTCATGGTGTTGTTTAATATTATGAACAGGAAAATGTGCATTTTTTCCTGTTTTTTGTGTCATGTGATAAAAAGAACTGAACACTTGTTCAATATAAATTTTCAATATTTTGTTACTAAACTTGGTCACAATACGTTTATTCAGCTTGCCAAAGACTCACTTAATAAATGTTTTAAGAACTTCAGTTTAAAAACTTGTTTAACAAGTCACTAAGAATTGCAAGCAATATAAAAGTCGGTAGGGCGGTTTGAAGCCATGACGATTAAATTATTTTCAATGCTTCTGTTGCCATGGCAACCATAATTTTTGTTAAAGTGAAGCATTAATTAATAGGTGTCATCTAAACATTAATCTCTTTGCATAGACCATAAATTGTCAACCTAGCATTGATAATGTTTGGTTTCTACAAAGATCCAGTTAAAGGGAAGTAATTATTTCTGTAACCATAGAAACAACACTTTTTGTCCGAACAAAACAAATATTAAAGGGACTGCCTCACGTATCAGTGTATTGCAATAATAAAATTAAATTGTCAAATATTCATCTAATTTTGGTATAGTTTCCTGTATATGCCATAAACAACCACATTGAAATAAAAAATAACGTGGAAAACATTGGCATTTTGGGTATTAATACCCTATAGAATTAGCACTACTATCACTTAAATTGCCTGAAATTTGTTTCCATTCGATGAAAACGAATTGCGAAACGAACCGTATACCTCACATATGTTTCGGCTTTAGTTTGTTGAAGTTACAGTTTGATCATGTGTGAATTACATAATTCACAGAACATTTTGGAAGGAAACTCTGCGATATTTTCAAACAGAAAAATACTGAGTGCCAAATATCAAGAGTGATTTAAATTGCTTATATGCCATAAATCTTTCATAAAGCAACCACCAGTGACTTTCTATTATATAAATACTTGGTTAGGTAGGAAAATTACGTCATACAAAAATTTAAGCCCGATCTCTGAGGCAGCACCTTTAAGAGTACATATTAAGAGTACACAATCTCCTTATAGACTCCTTTCAATATACCAAGTTGCATAGCCATAGCTTGTAAACTGTTTGAGTTACGACAGGATCCCATATTTTGAAGTACAGTATAACCTCCCGAAACGGCACCTCCGAGAAGCGGCACTTTTATTTCCCCCCGTTCGTTTTCACTCTTATTTTAACCTCTGTAGAACGACACCTCCACAGAGCGGCAAACGGCCGTTAAAATTGTTTACCTTTTGTATGGTTTACCTCTGAGAAGCGACAGGTGTGTTTTTACAACGACATATTCACACGTGTTTACATAACTCCATACGATGTTGTTTTCTATTTTTCGCACCTTTGTGGATTATAATAATTATCGCTCATCAGGTAACGATAGCCACGGGCGCTAGTAAATTAGCGACCGTCTTTGGGGTCAGTTCAACAATATGACACAGTAACACCGTACATACCATGCACTTGCCATACCATGCACTTGCCGAGATGCATTAAACTCGATTTTTTTAAAATCAAAGACGTTATAAATAATTTTAAATGAATTATTAATATGCGCTTATCAATCAGTATAAGAAATGAAATTCACGTACACGTCGTGTTAATGGTTAATCACGTCGTCTAAAACTGTCTATTTCAGCATAATTATGCACTGACCAAGTTATACACGCGAGAGGTAAACAAATTACCGATCACGTGTGCAAGCTGTGTACTGAGCGATATGACGTAATAGAGATTTTAACACTTTGAAGGTAAACAATTCAATTGAATACGGCATGTGCGTAAAATAATATGGATTCGATTTATAATGTTGAGAGTTGCGTTAAATAGCAATAAATACTAGACTTGTAAATTGTACGCATTTTTGTGTCTAATCAATGATCTTAATTAAATAATCCTCAGAATTATATCGCAAAACGCGCGGCTACGAGTAGATCTAATTTTATGCATTTAATCACAAACAAACGATGTCAATTTAAAATTACCGTGATTATGTACACTCAATAGTCTATGAACGACATTCTGAAACAATCAACCTCTACAGAGCGACACCTCCGTAGAGCGGCAGTTTTTTCTGTCTCCGCCGGAGGTTATACTGTATATCCATATCCATAGCAACCACAATTTTTTGTCAGAATCAGAATATTTTTAGACGTGCATAATTCCCTCATTGCCCGCTATTCACATACCAAGTGTCATATACCTAGCTTTGAAACTGTTAGGGTTATGTCAGGAAGAAGATTTTGACAGACAGACAAGACGGACGGGCAGACAGAGGGCAAACCTATAGTCCCCTCCGGTTGAAAACCTGTAAGGCCTAATAAATAAAAGTTTATATGAATTGACAACTCATTAATTTTCTGTATAATATTGTAGTATCTACAACAATGAGGAGTTACACTAACAACTTATTCTTCAGATAGTAAAGCAAATTTAACATGAATAACAAGATAATCAAATAATGTTAATAGTCACCTGCTAAACAATATATTCCTTTTGCACATTCTTGTTGACCTCTACCCCCAGTAAACTCTCCACCCATCGTCTGTAACAGATTATGTTTAGGTATATTACACAGAAATTTCTCAAAAAATAGATTTTCAATCAAACAAGGCTGTAACTCGGCAGAACTAGGGCCCCAGCAGCAGTGATTTTTTTTTGCTTCTTTTGAAAAGGGACCGGGTGCGTTCAGATTGGGAATTTTCGCGTCGTGAAAACTTGAAATTGGGAATATTCATGAAGCAGAAAGGCCAAATAAAACAGAAAAAGAGATTACATGTGACTGTTTACTGGTTTCTGTAAACGTTTATGCTTGACCTCTTTGTCATTTTATGTCAATTTTGAAAAAAAAATTAAATGTTCATTGGGAATTTGTCCCTTCCAATTTGGGAAAATAATAGCCTTTTTAAAATTGGGAAGGTACCGTTTACTGGTAGCAAACAAAGAAGGAAAAAAATCACTGAGCAGTAACAAATCACAGGTTCCAGTCTTCACATGCAGCCTAACACTACTTCTGTGACTAAAATATACTTGGAGATAAATGTGACTCTAAAAATGTTGATTCCTGGGTATCAATTGTGTTCATTTAGACAGAAAGTACAATAATGCAAAATCTTCATTATCTATAACCAAGTGCAGATATCATTAGATAGTACAAAAGCTTAGTGAACTTGTTTCATATTCACCTTGCAACAACATTTGTATAAATCACTAACCTAGAATGAAACCTCAATGAATAACCCAGAATGGTCTCTAAATTACCAATCCAGTATAGGCGGCCCTAAATGAGTAACCATTAGTACAAAGATAATTTATGTGAGGAAACTTACATGTGTTTTACCACTACCAGTTTGACCGTAAGCAAAACAAGTCGCCATACCACCTTCAAATATACAATCTACTAATGGTTTCGCTGTATATCTGCAAACAGAAAGACAATGTGAACTATTTGTCACAAGAAACACATCATTCTTTACATATTCCAATAAAATTTCACAGTCCAAAGAAATGAACTTAAAATGATTTTTAAACAGGCTTCAAATAACTCTCATAACAACATTTTCGTATTTTTCGTAGAGGAAAAGTCTCCTTCCAGAAGAAATTTTCACAATGTGTGTAATCATGTAAGCTTTATGCTGAAAGTAATGATCCAAGTACAGCAGACAGGTACCAACTCCAGTGATCTAGTGGTTGCACCATGTACTTGGTGATGTAAGGTTGCAGGGTTCAATCCTAGCCTATGTTTGATAACCTACAGCGGACAGGTACCAGCTCCAGTGATCTAGTGGTTGTACCATCTACTTGGTGATGTAAGGTTGCAGGGTTCAATCCTAGCCTGTGTTTGATAACCTACAGCGGACAGGTACCAGCTCCAGTGATCTAGTGGTTGTACCATCTACTTGGTGATGTAAGGTTGCAGGGTTCAATCCTAGCCTGTGTTTGATAACCTACAGCGGACAGGTACCAGCTCCAGTGATCTAGTGGTTGTACCATCTACTTGGTGATGTAAGGTTGCAGGGTTCAATCCTAGCCTGTGTTTGATAACCTACAGCGGACAGGTACCAGCTCCAGTGATCTAGTGGTTGTACCATCTACTTGGTGATGTAAGGTTGCAGGGTTCAATCCTAGCCTGTGTTTGATAACCTACAGCGGACAGGTACCAGCTCCAGTGATCTAGTGGTTGTACCATCTACTTGGTGATGTAAGGTTGCAGGGTTCAATCCTAGCCTATGTTTGATAACCTACAGCGGACAGGTACCAGCTCCAGTGATCTAGTGGTTGTACCATCTACTTGGTGATGTAAGGTTGCAGGGTTCAATCCTAGCCTATGTTTGATAACCTACAGCAGACAGGTACCAGCTCCAGTGATCTAGTGGTTGTACCATCTACTTGGTGATGTAAGGTTGCAGGGTTCAATCCTAGCCTATGTTTGATAACCTACAGCGGACAGGTACCAGCTCCAGTGATCTAGTGGTTGTACCATCTACTTGGTGATGTAAGGTTGCAGGGTTCAATCCTAGCCTGTGTTTGATTAACTGACAATGCCACAAATAAGTATAAAGATTACCTGTAAACCATTTCATTTGCAGCATTCTCGTCAAATGCATAGTCAAATCTGAAATTTTGATTTTCTAAAAATTTAGTTAGGTCCACTTTAGTTTTAGGCTCGTGAACTATCACATTTTCCTTGTTTGGAACAGTTATCACATTGACTTCCTTCTTATTTAATTCTGAAAATAGAAAATACACAATATTTGTGGATGTAAAATAGATGGATAACATTAATTAGTTTATAAGTAATACTATGAGATGATGAGATCAGACATTACCGACACATGACACAGATGAGATCAAACATACAGGCATATGGCACAGATGATGAGATCAGACATACAGACACACGGCACATATGATGAGATCAGACATGAAGACGCATGACACAGATGATGAGATCAGACATACAGGCACATGACGCACAGATTATTTTCAATCAATTATATGACCAATCAAACAATGTGTTCATCATATCAACTAATATACTTAAAGAAATGTTTGTAAAACATGTATGCCAACATGGCATACTAAATAGTGATTTATGCTTATTGTCACCACAAACTTGACCGGTCTCTGCGATAAATATTGATTTGGAGTGACAGAAAATCCTGTAGTTTTCAATTAATCAAAAAGGAACGCTATGTCACTCTACCACTTCGGACTGACAACTTTGGAAACGGCATCTGTAATAAACCTACTGACCTCACAATCAATAGGGGTCATCTACATATGATGCCTCCAAATTATTATTCAATAACATTATAATCAGGGGTCCTACTGAGGCATAATGCCCAATCCTGAAAACAAATCGCGAATCTGTTTGTGGTGCCACTAGCACACAGCCCAAGACCTGAACTAGGTTTCAAACATTGTTTTATTATCAAAATTCAGATGATGGAACTTCAAATGGCCATAACTTTCATCAATTCTTTGAATTTTTTCATCAAATAACTTTTATATTGTATGCACACAATATAATTCTTCCTAATGCAGCACATCCGGATTTCCGAATTATTCCAGAATTGTAGGACTCCTGTACAGGCCTCAATGAATCCACTCGTCCTGCACAATATCTTCCTTCTTTATTTACATAGCAGGACAAGCAAGATTTTTGGGTTTTCTTCTTTGTCTATATTGCAGGACGAGTGCTTCTAAAAATATTTGTTGAGGCCTGCTGTATAATACAAACCTTTTCTATTGAGAGGTCTTGCTCTCACACAGACACATATTTGATGATTGACTATAGGATCTGATGACGTCAGAGGTCGATATTCTAAATGGGCTCTGTATTCTCTGTAAAAGAAATAACAAATCTAATGCTAATGCTAGTATCATTCCTTTCATCTATTTCCAAGAATGTATGAAGTGCAAATAGGGAATACAGGTACTGGATGGTTAACTTTCTAATACTTTGAAGTAACCTTGCCCTTACAGAAACTTCACCTGAAAACTTAACTAACCAACTAATTTCAAGTGACGACAATTCATAGCTTATCTTCTTTTCCACTAATATCGAGCTATGATGACCAGCAAGAGAAAGTATAGATTTGTTGGAAAGCTTCATTGACATGCATCACTCAGTGATTAATGAGATATGTAAACTCCCACAAGGACCAGGAACTACATAATCCATCGAAAATATTCTAGCCACAATCATCATCTTGTTCATAATCAACTTCTTAAAGCTTCAATTTCATTTTATGCAAAGAAGTCTTCCAAAATCTTTACTATAACCAGAGGAAATGTACTTCAATGTGTAACCATAATAGCCGACATTATTTATAGTTGAGTCCCAGAGCAGGACTATCTCACACTTCCTTCCAAACTACTGATATACGGTTATGAACTAGAGATAATTAGAGATGATAACTTACTAAATGATTGGCGAGAACTGCCAGTTAGAGATGATAACTTACTTAATCATTGGCGAGAACTGCCAGTTAGAGATGATAACTTTATCATTGCCTGTTAGAGATGATAACTTACTTTATCATTGCCGAAAATTGCCAGTTAGAGATGATAACTTATTTAATCATTGTATAGAACTGCCTGGTAGAGATGATAACTTACTTTATCACTGCCGAGAACTGCTAGTTAGAGATGATAACTTACTTAATCATTGCAGAGAATTGCCAGTTAGAGATGATAACTTACTTTATCATTGCCGAGAACTGCCAGTTAGAGATGATAACTTACTTAATCATTGCAGAGAATTGCCAGTTAGAGATGATAACTTACTTTATCATTGCCGAGAACTGCCAGTTAGAGATGATAACTTACTTAATCATTGCAGAGAATTGCCAGTTAGAGATGATAACTTACTTTATCATTGCCGAGAATTGCCAGTTAGGATCTGTAGTATCGTATTCTACTTCTTGTTGTTCTCGGATAGAAGCATGCTCCTTTCTTCTCTCTTTTCGTCGCAATTCTATCTTTTCCACTTCCTTCACACAATTTGATTTTCTACGATCTGCCCCCGCTGCCCCTGCTGCTCCCGCTGCACCCACTATAAATACAAACATATACAAATTAACAAGCATATTACATATAGAATGGTATCTTTACAACAAAGGGCCATAACTTCGTTGATATTCATCCAACTTGAAATCCTGACATTATCCACAACTAGGCTTGGTGTCAAGTATTCATGTGAAGTTTCATTGATATCCGACCAATGGTTAAGGAGAACAAGCATGTACTAACTTTGTAACATCCATCCAGACAGACACCCGGCAAACAATCAATATGTTCCCCACCACTGTAACAGTATGTGGGTGACATAATACTACAGCTGAGGCATATCAGCCACAAAAAACATAAGAGGATAGACACAACAACTTTTTCCCATGAGTCAAAGTTAAAACAATGTTGCTGTTTTATGACCAACATGAAACATTTGTGAACTCACAGAGGATCAGTATTACACTTTTTACAGTCATTAAAAGCCCAGCAAACTGAGCAAAGGCACTTTGAAAGGATCCCTCATTAAGTAAATAATTATGTTGCTAATGCAACAAACAGAAAGTAAACCATGAAACAATACACAGAACTCTAATCATCAAGATAAATGCATTATTTATTAAAGAAAAAGATCATCAAAACACCGGCGTTTCTGGGGCAGTGTTCTTAGCATGTATGTTTATATCTGTTTTATTGGTAGTTGGACAAACTTTCCCATTTCCTCTCTATTAATTTAGTAGACTTCAGAAACAAACCAACGTAATTCTCGTTCCATGACCACACTGTGTTCAAAATGACAGTAAACCAGCAGCAAAAATCAATTTGAATCCTTAGAGATATCAGTGAAAAGTGAAGCATGTTAATTCATAAATAGACCATAGTTTATGTGTGTTTAGTATAAATAATGTATTGCATTACAATTGCATGATTGAAAAAGTGAGATATTTGAGGCAGTGTTGAGCACACTGGGAATACACATATTCTACTGATCATCAGATATGGCGTGTAGGTGTTCTGACCTTGACTCACAGTACAAAATATGTTTTCTAAAAAACTAGAAGTGTGTCTATGAGACACAGGTGCCCCCATTATAGCACAAATGGGGAATAGAGGGGAATAGCAGTTTGAGGTAACATCATTATTCAATTTCTTTAGCCATGTGGACTATAATTCTATTAAAAATATCAAAGATCCATCATATAGCAGTAACCAAGACCATAATTCTGGTTAAAATTGGCTAAACAAAAATTCCATCCATTAAGGTCATCTATACATTGAGATTGTTAATCTGTGAAAATTTGAAGAAATTCCATCCAACAGTTTGTGAGGAGCTTAAACACACACGATTTTTCACTATGATAATGAGGTAAATAGTCGAAGTACCAAAGCGCCATAATTCAGGTAAACAGTAATCATTTTAGAAAAAGAGTTGGGGCACAATAAAAGTGGGGGCACAATAAAAAGAGCAATATTGCATCTTGACATACAACAGTGCAACGACACTTGAAGACCACCTCAATATTCAGACTATCTCAAATCTGGACCTTTTAAAAGCTCCTTTCACTGGTTTGCTTTATGTTAAACCTCAATTTGAAAACCAGTTTTCCAGGATGGTCTTTTTATAGAGGTTTAAATGTATATTTTGTATATACGTTAACATATAAATATGAATATCATTGAGCAGTAGAATTAAATTGATGGAGTATCATGGTATTAAAGTGAGTTGCTGGTCTGCATGGACCTGGCGCCGATCTCCCGAAAAAATCTCATCTCAAATTGAGATTTTGCTCAAATTAGAGTCTGAATTGGAGATAAGTCTGAAGTTCAAGCTCTTTAAATTTAAGTGTAATAACTTAAAGGATAATGTTTTCTGTTTCTGTGATGCGAATTTTGAGTCTAGCCTTCCATGGAAATTATTGATACGACACATGACAATATTTGAGATGAGATTTTGCTCAGATTGAGATGTTTCGGGAGATTGGGGCCTTTATTGATAAATCAAGAATATTGACAATGACACTTTATGTATATGTCCCAGTAGGTTTAGATCTATTGCATAATTTATAATGTCCAATGAGGAGATGACACATATTTTACAATACAAATGAAGCCTGGGCTGGTATTCAATATTGATCTTACTTAATTGAAGAATAATGATAATAATAATCATATCGCATGTTACTGACCAAGAGTTTAATACGGTGTGATCTGATTGGTTGTGCTTATCCTTATTAAAGTAAGATCAATATTGAATACCACCCCTGAACTATAATAAAGTATCAGTATCATTTGTATGGCATTTTCATTTTTTCACATTTACCTGCTACAGGAATTCCACCGACACCTGGTTTCTTCACTTCATTTGCGTCTGCTTGACCATTTTGTTGAGTGGCAGGCGGTCTGGCAGCGTAGCTTTGTCGTGATCTGGCTGATCCCACTATATGACAAAATATACAAAGTGAGAATGTCAAAAATGAAACTTGTGCCCATTCAGTCACTATTGTATGGGTATTTAAGATAATGGCATATCAGGAGCCGTGGTCAAGTGGTTAGTGCTATGGATTTGTATTAGCCCAGCAATACAGGTTCAATTCTTGGTTGTGGTAGGTCATATCCTTCCACAAAAATTGGCATCAGAGTAACAGTTGATTTTCCTCCACATGTGGAGAAGTTACGAGATTCTGGTTAAAGGGTAGGTCAGTACTGGTTAAAACTGTTCAGGAAAACTGATATAACTGAAAAATTGTTGAGAAACTGTGTCAAACACTTATACACAAAGAAATAAATATTGGCTTATAAATGACAATGTTCATACTAAAGAATGAAGATGAAACAATACAATGTATAGTAAATAAAGGTGTCAACTAATGTAGGTAGATGTTATATATCTAGCAAATTTAACTTAACATTATTGAAGTTACACATATATCTCCTACATCATTACAATCAAGCTGAAGAATATATTATATTACACATGAGTACAGGAACAAGCTATTGCACATAGAAACCAAACTAAGTACCAAAATAAGTTCTCGAAACTGCATGATAATTAAAAGCAATTTTCCAATACACCGAGTATGTACATTATAAGCCCATTAAGGTAGTTAAGCCTGTGTACCACACACACACTCCGTGATTTTAACACAACAAAAGCGTTTTAAGCCATTAAATACTAAAAAGATTACATCTATAAAATTACACAAACAAATCATAAAGTTATTTACATTGACACTTAAAATCTGTTTATGGGCACTCCAGTACTTATTTACTCAGCATTAGCATAGCTAGATTGCATGCATGCTCATTTACAAACAAGTTTTTCCAAACAAATGGACAAATGTCATATTGTTTTTGTCAACAAGTTTAATAAAAAAAAGTGAGCATGAATGTGAGATTCTATTTATCACATAACCTTAGAGAACACTCATGATCGTTCAAAATGATGATGTATGCTGCATAGGTTTCAGCCGTAATTTAGCGGTACTATGAACGATTAAATTAGTGGTTAAACACAGTAACAACATTACCCTTCAAGAAAACATTCAGGATTTTGATGCTGTATTAAAATAAGAGAAGTTTATGTCAATAAATTATTAAATACTGAAATTGTGCAATGACGTTTGTGACTTCACTCAAAAGGTAGGCTGGAGTGCACATGGTTAGTTTTAAAGGTCTGTAACTTTGTAACTATCAAATTTTCAGAAACAATTCGTAAGAGTCTTGTCTTTCTAACGCTATATTATCATGCTTTTCATAATTTGGTCACAAAGCCCAGTTCATTTATTTGCCTCTGTACAGAGAAGGTCTAAATGATTCAGATACAAATGCAGAAGACGCAATTCCTCGGACTTGAACATAAAAGCCTTAAAGGGCAAGTATTGTGTAACAGCCATTGTTTTTGCAAATTTAACAAATAGCGATAATGTTAAATGAATTAATCATTACATTGTAGTAGTATTTTGATTTTTTTCTGGACAATCGTACTTAACATTCATAACATTTAAGTGTCATATTGAAAATACATGCAAAATACACTCATGACATTTAACAGCTGCAAAAAGCCTGTACAATTACATGCAATCTTGATAACAAAGAGCTATTGCTATACAAATATATACTTTTAAAACAATCTACATTTTATGATCAATCATAACGACAGTAGTAAGATGGCTCAAGTTTCAGTGATGAACAGGTACAGACATCTTGATTTTTGCAGTTCAGTAAACATAGCATTTTATTAAATAATTGATTTGAACAAGATGCAGATGCATTACCAACTACATAAGAACAAAATATTCATTCGGTAACAGTGAATCATTTATCTGGTTGATAAGAAAGTGTGGAATGTATGACTAATATTTGATAATTTTCTTCACCCCTCATATATTCTTAACTGTATGTAACAATTACGTTGAGTCATAAGGGCATTTTTTTAACCCATTACTCCATAGAGATGTCAATTCATGCCCTTACCATGTCCATCACTAATTGCATAACAATAATGAGTATGGAGAGGGAGACAATCCAATTACAGAAATGGGAGATAATTTTCGACATTTGTCACAAAAAGCTGCGTATCATGTGTACACATTCTAGCTTGTATCTTATCTGAATAGTTATGGGGTGTGTGAAGATGAAGGTTAGAAGGTATATTTTTCCCAGGTAAAGGAAATCTTTAAAGTCATGCATTCTTCAAACACTATCTCTACAAAATTAAGTTCCCAATGTAACCAAAATACCAATATGTTGACAGAGATGACCAGAGAAGGGAACCAGTAGATGACAAATTGACCAGAGAAGGGAACCAGTAGATCACAGAATGACCAGAGAAGGGAACCCGTAGATCGCAGAGGGACCAGAGAAAGGAACCAGTAGATCACAGAATGACCAGAGAAGGGAACAAGTAGATCACGGAATGACCAGAGAAGGGAACCAGTAGATAACAGATTGACCAGAGAAGGGAACCAGTAGATCACATAATGACCAGAGAAGGGAACCAGTAGATAACAGATTGACCAGAGTTGAGTACCAGTAGATCACAGAATGACCAGAGAAGGAAACCAGTAGATAACAGATTGACCAGAGAAGGGAACCAGTAGATCACAGAATGACCAGAGAAGGGAACCAGTAGATAACAGATTGACCAGAGTTGAGTACCAGTAGATATCATTATGTTATTATATAGAGGATCTTGCATGAGTGCTCATTACATATGCGTTTTATTAAACGAGTGGACAAAATAATATGACACGAGGCTTTGCCGAGTGTCATATTGTTTTTGTCGACGAGTTTAATAAAACTCGTATATGATGAGCACGAATGTAAGATTCTATTTATCACATAACCTTAGAAAACGCTCATTATTGTTCAAAAGGATGATGTACGCTGCATAAGTTTCAGCCAAAATTCAGCGGTAAAATTAGCGCGACGTCATGGCGTCGTTGATATTATCCTGACGTCAATGACGGATCAATGCATGGATTGGCTAATGTCACGTCAAGCTCATTTACATATTTATTGCACAGTCTGGGAGTGCCGAACGATATTTACGGCACGGCTTTACGGCACTCCTGGACCGCAGGTTATGTGATCAAAATATTTTCTATTGTTGATAATACAAGCTATACATTATATATACAACAGTGGAGAATAAACATTTTGAAGTGAAACAAAGTGAGAGAAAAGAGGACTTTAATACAGAGTGAAATGGGTTGTTGTGTATGTGGCGAAAATTAACAATTAAAAGCTAAATAATTAAAGTATAAACTTTAGTACATAACTAAGACATTTTAGATATATACAGGAATTACAATAAAGCATTTTACACAGAAAAACTTTGTAAACTTTTATTGAATCGGAAGATAACATAAAATCAATGTTCAACTGGGGTTATCGGTATGTTTAACACAGCAAGTTTTAAATTGTTCAAACGTTTTTGGCAAGTAAATTCATAAAGCAAACGCAGTAATTATTTAAATCATTTATTCATATTATTGTAGATAACAGGTATGTGTACTTGGTCTGAACAATACTTAGGTAAATTTCACCAACAAGTAGTATAACAAAACAAGGAGAGTGTGGCTCTACAACCTGAACACCACTGATGAGTGGCAACCAAATAGTCATGTTCAATGTTACAATGACCTTGATCTTTGACAAACTGACCTGAAACGCAGTAATGTCATCTACTTAGGTCATGACCAGCCTGCATAACAAACTTTGTCAGTTTGAGGAATCTAGGTAGACAGTCTTGAGATATTGATAGAACTATTTTATTATCCAAGGTCAAAGTAACCTTGACCAACTCACCTCAGCGTAAGTTTATGAGGTGTCATGATCATGTAACACATTCAAAACGATTTTCAAGCAACATGTCATACTGTGTGTTTAATATTTGTCATTTAACATGACCAGTGATGCTGTAAAATATGTGAATCCGTGATAACCACTGCAGTAAAGTACACGTGAAATGACAATAATATTAGTCATTTGTATTTAGTATCCAATAATTTGATCACAAAAACCTAAATACCATCAGGATGCCTTCGAGTATGGCTTTTGTTTGGCGTTTGTTTGTTCTCTATGAAAAATATATTTGGTTATTTGTTCAAAGTATATTCCAAGCAAATTGTAGAAATGGTACATAATATATCTCTTTAGTTCATTTTCAAGTAACAAATCATTTATGAAAACTGTAAATTGAGAAATCCTCAATTCCAGTTCCTAACTTTTTTACTAGTGTGAAGAGTATTCAGATTAGGGAGTTTCCATTGTACACCACTGGCAGCCATGTTTAGAACTAATCCAGTACAAAAATGTACATTGCTGATTTTAGAGATTTAAAATAAATATTTCCACAATAACTGCAACTTTAATTGAAGAAACTGATATTGAAACTGAACATGCAAACATGGTGCAACTGACATTCAAGCAAGATTAAACTTGTTAGTGTCTGAAAAATGTGAAATTTTGAAGATCTTAAAATGAGACAAGACTTCAAAGCCTGACCATACAACTCATTTAAACACCAAGCGCTAAAACTTGTTAAATATAAGACATTATTATAACATGTATATTATTACTGCAGTATGAGTGAAAACAACTAGGCGAACATTGCATTCTAGATCAAACAATAAATAAAATCTGTGGCATGCTTTTCTGTGAGAGAGATATAGTTAATACATTCAAAGCATGTAAAATATTTAAGCAAAACTTAGAAAGAGATTAACTACACAAAGAATAAACAAAATACAATTTGGGTTTAAATAAGTTTCTGGTTTAAGCGAACACTTACTTCCTTTACTAACTGTGCCCTTGGAAGATGCAGATGACAAAGCTAGAAATTTAGGACAATATAAAATGTCTATTATAAATGTGTCATATTTTATTGGTGCTATGATCTATGCTATGTATTACTCCCGACTTATTAACCTCATCCATTCCAGGCTCCGTGAAAATTTTTCAAAACTTGTCAGTCTAAATGTGTCTCTTCGTCTTATAGAAAAATACAGAATTTTTGTCAAGTCTGAATCAAAACTTGTCCGTCAGAACACTGGAGGACTGACATTTTTCGCATTTTCAAATATTAGCATATATATTAAAACAGTTGACTACTTGTGTTAACATGTAGTTCTAGCTTTAAATATAATTGTAAGTATCCTCACTATGATTGAGGTGCACTATGAATACATATATAACGGACGGAAAAACACGAGTTGCTCACAAAATTGAAATATTCTGAGCAATAATCTTGTAATATATTCAGGCATAAAGGGCAGGATAAGGTTAATATTGTCGGACAATAAATTCACATGCAATGAAAGAGCATGTAGATAAATGTTTCAGCTGTAAGAACTAAGAACTACCATCTTTGGGCAGTGGGCATTCAGTATTTTTTATCAATTTACTTAAAATGTGAGAAAATAACGAAAGAAAATTTCTAGATTCCAATACATTTGTGTATGGTGGAAATTGAAGTATCTCTACAAAGAACTATAACAATAGCATTGAGTCCTTGACTATTTGTTAAGTATGGTGGCAAGATTTCATTTATGTGCTAACACGTCATTGCGTAATCAAATAGAGAAATATATATATATACAGGTACATATCACTCAATACAACAACAATTCGAGCAAGTAACTTAATGACAATACCATATAAATATATACAGCCAATTATCATATTGGAAACATTAAAATACATTTACAACAACTTAATAAGCCATTCAATGGTGGAATATGGCAGTAGACACTAGCAGAAATAAACTTCAAACATGCAATATTTAACAAAAACAAGGTGTTTGTAAAACAAGCATGCCCCAATGGCAGCCCAATAGTCAAAAATAGTAAAGGTCACAGTGACTGACCTACTGACCTCAAAATCAATAGGGGTCATCTACTGTTGATGACCAACCTCCAGGTAAATTTTGAAGATCATGTATAGGGCAAAGCGTTCTTTGAACGGAAACCATTTGGTCTACCGACAGACAGACCGACATGTGTAAAGCAATATACCACCCTCATCAAAGATGAGGGGCATAACTATTGCTTCAAACTGAAAAGAAAGCAGGAATAACCATATAAAGAACAAAATTCACATACACTCAGCTGATTAGTTTTATGTTAAAGTACCATTGGATATTTTGAAGACTGCGCTCAAAATCTACCTATCAGATCGCTCCTAAACCCCAAATTATAATTCGAACCTAGCATTTCTGAGCTTTTAATGAGTTTAACTGCTGACAGGTATAAATGGCAATGCTTCAGTCCTTGTCTTTATGGTTCAGAATAAGGAACAAAAATCTGGAACATTTAGATTCATAAAGTAAACAATGTTCTAATTCTCCATAATGTATACAAATCACCAGAAAATATGACCTGTCTAAACTTAACACCAACTGTAGAACATCAGGCAGTTATAAATATACGGTATTATTAAATGAAATAATTATGATAATAGGTGACTGTTTTATTACAGCTTTGGTGTGAAACTATTGTACTATTGTAGGTATAAAAGCAATGTTATTAGCTCTTTACTAAACTCATGACATAAAGTAGGATGATAGATCTATTTGCATTTATCAGAGAACCCGACTAGTATTGCATACTACAAAATGATAAGGCCACCAGAAGAAAATGTGCTCTACACGTACAACACAACCATTGAATGTCCAATTCATGATCTAAGTGAAAAAAATTGTTTTTAATTAAAAGATATCTGATATAGTCCAGTCAGGCTAAGAATAGAGGGACGCAGCTGCCGAGTCCACCATTACCGTGTAAAACCAATTATAAAGACTTATACAGACAGCTATAATTTCAATGCTAGACTACCATACTATATTCGCTCTACCTGTTCAGACAATGGGTGTAATATTTTGTCAACGTCACTCTCACAATATCCTAACTGGACTGTACGTCACTGATTAAAACAAAAGTATAACAGATTCCCAGTTTGTGAGAACAAGAAAACTAAACTGATATATACAAGTGCTATAAAAATAAGTATATCTACTGTGACCGTAAGAGCTCACCTCTATTATTAAATCTTGGTGTTTCTTGTACATTGTTTGCTCTGTTACTCTGAAATTGAGAAACTTGATATTATAATTAAATAGCCCATTTTCAACAAATTTGGATCTGAAACAAAAAGTTATTCATTAAGTTAATTCAACAAATAGAGAATAGTTTTACATAGGACATTAAATTCTGGTACATTACGACATAAAGTATAAACATTTAAATAGGACAGACAATAACCAACGCTAAAAACAGCAAAGCTTAATTTTGGAGTTCATTTTTGTATTCAACATTGACTTACTTGGTAGGGTAGGGGAAAGTTATTTATCACATCTTATACCATGTTATTAGGAACATTTATGTGTAAATGTAAATGACCTAATTACACTGAACAAAGTGTATCCAATGGATTCAAGAAAAGGCTTCTGTTACAAGGTTAAGTACCCCGATACACCAATTCTCAGTTTAATGTCTTAGAAGATTCAAGAGTCTAGACTTAAACCAGTTAGTTTTCAGAAATTTGCAAAATGTATCATAAAACAACATTCTATAGACATAAAGTAACAAATAGCATAATCCTCGAAAATTATAATATAGACGCTGAAAATGGCAAAATTAATAACACTGACAGTGAAAATTTGATTTAATGGCGTGAGATATTTCAATGATATTGCACTAATCTCTGCAGACTGTCTGAAGACAACATAAATTTTAAATATAATGAAACCATGCACCTCTTTTCATAAACTATTTATAATGAGACAAATTTTCAGGATTTTGATGACAAAACATATGAAATCATTAAGTACAGTGGGCAGACAGGTCGCAATATTTGCAATATGAAACATTTAAACTACTTAATCTGAACCCATCAGTAGAACTTCAAACTAGATAAACATCCTAGTTTAATTGTCAACAATAACTGGGTATTATTAAACATCCTAGTTTAATTGTCAACAATAACTGGGTATTATTAATACATACTACAATTGGTCTATTATATTTTGAGTCTAAATTAGTTCCATTTAATATTTAATTATGCACCAATCAAACTAACATTGTCAATTGTTAATCATTATAACTGGTCAAATATAAAATACAAATTGAGAACATCAACTTTTCAGTGAGGTGAAATTGTATTGATAAAGAAAGTCAAAACTCTTATTCAATCTTAGTACAGTGGAACCCCTCTAATCCGGACTCGTCCGGACCAGACAAAAAGTCCGGATTAGAGAGGTGTCTGGATTAGAGGGGTTTCTATTTTTAGATACTTGTATGTTAATTTTAGTTGAAGGCATTGCTAAACACAAAAAAGCAAAAAAAAAGATGTAAAACAGCAACATTTGATTACACACCTTCATTGTTGGTTTCGGTACAGTAAAATATTCTCTGATCAATTTTACTTTAGCTTCAAGGTCGATTTCAACCTTACGACGTTTTGACGGAGGCTCAGACATGATTATCATATAAAATTCTGTAAAAGCATGACCATCCATCAAATGCATTTTGGTAGATTTTTATTGCATTTACTCGTAGAATTATCCAAACTGAGAACGTCCGAATTTGTTTTCCTTTGATGTCGATAACGACCTTCTCAAAATTAAGGGGACCTGTATTTGATTCAACTTACCCCCGTGTAGACAAAACAACCCAGCAATAGTCTTTTAATTAATTGAGTAGGCCAATAAACGCTGTCAATTAGCGCTTTTAAAATGATAATATTTTAATTGTCCCAAATTGTGATTTTCACACCCGTGTCGATAAAACGTACACACTGACACTGCGTATTGTTGATGTTACAACCGTTAATTGATCGGACTATTTTAATTGCATATACGATGATGCGAATATACAACACATTGACACCTGTCAAAACATTGGCCTGGGCAATGTTCAAATTGATTGTCCGGATCCGAGGGGTCAAATTTAGAGCAAATATATGATAAATCCTCGTATTTTTGTCCGGTGTCCGGAGTGGAGGGGTTCCGGATGCGAGGGGTAAAAACGTATTAAAACATGAATAAGAATATTCGGGACCAACAGATCCGCCCGGATTAGAGGGAAATCCGGATTGGAGGGGTCCGGATTAGCGGGGTTCCACTGTAGTAGTAACTATTTCTTTTAGTTTCTCATGAATGCATATCTGGAGGTAGGGAGGTTTAATACATGATATGGAATTTAGACTTAGGATATATATATTTAATATACATTTCACTCAAAAATTTATCATGCTTTAATACTTCAGTACTAAACACATTATCTAACTTTAACCATTCAACCCATACACTGACTAAACGTCTAATACTGTAAAATCATAATTTTTCCAGTGAGTTGAATTTTCGTTGATTTCATTGTGAACTCCACCACGAAATCTAGTCTCAACATATTTTCGACCTCACATATTCAGACATGGGTTTACCCTTTTATGTTCTGTAACCCACAAATTTACGACCACAAAAAAATGTATTTTTATCAAAATCCATGAAATTTAATACCCACGAAAATATATGATTTTACAGTATAACTAGAACAAAATTTGCAAGGATATCAGAGTATCACGCATTTACAACAACTTTAAAATTCTTGAGACACAAACAATTAAACAAGAATGTAGCACTAGTGTAACAGTCATGCTCGTTAAAATAAGAAAACCATATAAAATGCAATTGTAATCTTTACCAATACTATGAACAAATTACAACATCAAATTACGACAATATTCACTGTCATGCATTCTAAAACAACAACTAGAGTATATCACATAGTGAAAGTGTAAATGACAAAGCACAGTGACTAGTTTCACTTTCAGCCTTGTATATTATAATGTACAGTAAATACTATGCATACTATTGAATGCAAGTAATCGACTGTAATATAGTGTTAGGATGCACCTAACACCTCAACCCCCTCGCATTTAAATCAAGAAAAAAAGTTTGATTAATACATTCACAGACAACAATTTCTATCTGAATAATGTATATTTTCAAATTCATAATTGCAGTGCACTGAGCATAGACATAGTTTGAATAATTCATATGTTAGTCACTTTTATGCTTTCACTTGTCCCGAGACTACAAATACAGAGGTAAACACACTGGCCGGGTATATTTGGAGAGTAGGAATCACACTATATATTTCATCACAGGTTCACACACTAGCGATATAATTATGTACTGCAATGCAAGTTTCCTTTCAAGTCAATAAAATAAACATTTTGGAAATATTGTTTCAACCATTTTTATAAAATCGTTAAATAACCAGTCTCAAGTCTTTGTGTAGCTTGTGCAGCGATGTTGAGACTATAGGTAATAGAGATTATCCATATGAATTTATTCCACTTTACTGATGGATGATCTGTGAGTAAAGTGAAGTCCCCATCACAGTCGGAATCATAACAATGTTATCTATAATAATAAACACTGAAATTTTGCTGGCAGTATAAACAATGGAGGAAATTGCCCGATCGAGCAATTCGGTGATTCCCCTAATTAGTTTTGCAGCAAAATTGCCTGATCAGGCAATAGAAATGCTCAGTTGACATGGAGATGATCTGATTGCATATTTCTTTCCACAAAAGGTTTATCTAAAATCCTACCGTTTAGAATTATTCTAAACTGTCTATATTCTGAGATATTAAGCAATTTATGTTCACTTTCCCGTGTGGGCAACTTAAATTTCCCAACCGGGCAAGTAAACACAATGAATTTAGACTGGCCAACTTGGTAGTTTTCAAGGCTAAATGTCTCAGACTCTAGACAATTCAAAGGAAATTTGAACAGTAGGATTTTAAATATACGCTTTGTGATACATGCGTTTAGATTAAAGCTTCGTCAAATAGCCTTGTGCACAGGTTGGTTTTTCAAAAGCGATCGTTTCTATTGCCCAATCAGGCAATTTTTGGAGCAAAATTGCCCGATCAGGCAAGTATTTAGGAGAATCACCAAATTGCCCGATCAGGCAGTTTCCTCCACTGATAAACTTCAAACAACACAAAGCATGCAATCTAGCATACATATATGTACAACACTTGTTATATTATAAATAATAGGAACATATTAGGAAAATTGCTATACAACATCAACATGTGGTTGTTACAAATGAGGCTAGGGCTATATGTTGACCTTTTTTCCGCGTCCCCTGCCAGCAGGGGCAGCACCTTGGTCGGTGGGACTTATACTACCATTGGTGTAATCTTCATCATCATCAGCAGTCTGTGTGAAGGAAACAATAGTACACAAAACACACAATGTTAGGAGAACAAATTAAACAAAGAGTAGAACTTCAATCCACAGAAATACATAAATAAAAGTGAAGGAAGAAAATTGAGCAGTTTATTGACAAGAGTTACAATATGAACCAACATTATGTCATTACTTTTCTCTTTAATCAAAGCAGCAAAACTATATTTTCAAAATTTATATCATCACATTGCTGAACCAAAAGTGGCTATGCTATGTCTAAACAACAAAACAGAAGTGACCTTAATTAGAAATTTTCACAAAATGGAGAGACTTTTCTACAAACAGGAGTCGGTAAGCATATGGGAAGATACATACAAATTGGCCAATAGCAAACTGTATTCTGAGGTTGGCATTAGGTATCAGCTTCATGCCCTGGCTCAGATAGCAATGTCAAGGACTTTACAAGATAAATCTAATCAAATGTCTTAATTATGTCACTATATTCGGGAACCTGCCCCCTCACACAATCAACATTAAACAGAAGAACAGGCTGATGCAGTAAACTGAAAAGAACCAACCGTGTTAATTGACACATATATTGTGGAACAGGTGGTTAACACACATGTGAACCTATCATACCTCTATACGACTATTCAAACACAAATGATGATGAACGAACACATCAACAATAAAATATACACAAACATAAAACAAACTTCAATAATCGAGAAAATCTTCATATAGACAGATCATCTGAACCAAAACATTCAGGTACATCAGAGCTTCAACGTGTTATTGACCACCAAAACAAACACAGAAATTTTCATAAATCAAAGCACTGAAAGCCAGAAAGCACTTCAGTTGTTGGAATGAATGCAGAGGAAGTATAATTAAACTTAAACTGTATTTTTCACAATCTTTTTTTCTTAAGTTTAATTGTAGATTTATTAGTACTGGAAGATTCTGGCATGGTCATGTATAGAAGTTTAGACTAGAAATCTTCCAAATATGCCATTTTAAAAACAAATCATACCTACACATACAACGTACACATGTATAATGGCTTATCAGTCAATGTTTACCCTCAGCAAAACATATGACCCAGTAAATGATATACATGGTTTATAAATAGTAACGGTGAAATTGTTCTATTTATTGATCGGGTGGTAAACTTATGCAACAGAGACATTTATTCAGAAGCATGGTCTCAATTATCTAGCGAAAAGGCTTTGTAGTATATATGCTGTCATTGATGAACTATTTTACATGATCGGTTAACTTCCGCGTTGGTAGTTACACATTATTACTGGCTGACCGGTTTACTACTGCAAAGGTGGCGCTGCCTAGCAGCGGAGTAGGAAGAAAAGTAGTTTCATCAACTTAACTTGGGCTGATTGTTGAAACGCCCTCGCTAAGCGGTGCAACCTTTGCAAAAGTAAACCGGTCAGCCAGTAATGTTGCGTAACTACCTATGCGGATGTTAACTGCTCATGCAAAATAGTTTTTATTTCATGTGGATCATATCGGTCTTTGTCGCATTGCAATATTTTATTGACTGAAGAAAGCAAAAACATCCGAAATTTCACGGTGACCGCAATATAATTGTGACCTTACCATACTTCTAAATGAACAGCATTTCTACCACCCGGTCAATAAATAGACTATGTACTATTTATAGACCATGCATATCATTATTTCTGCTTGGGGCAAAACATTGACTGATAAGCCATTTTATCTGTGTACTTTGTATGTGAAGGGTACAATTATTTGTGGCATATTTAGATGATTTTAAGCATTTTAAAAAAACTTGTAGATCGATATATATTTATATCATGCCAGAAAGCTTCATATATCTCCCAGTACTAGTATATACGGATAGAAGTTTACATCAAGACATTCAAGCATTAAAGAGTATATGTAAGTAATAAATGTACAAATAAGTCATAAGAAAAATACAGCTACATCATCTTTAATTTATACTTCCCCTGGATTCATTCGAACAACTTTAATGCTTTCGGCGCTTTGATTTGGATATTGGAAAAACTTTCTAATTTGATTTGTTGCTCCCTTTCAATATTTTGTTAAGACAATACATCAGTTCTCATCAAGTCCGTGTAAGTTAGTAGTCTTCTGAATTAAGCAATTGTTTTAATACAATTAGTTAAAGCAGCCTGTCAATATTATTGAATCAAAATGTTCAATAGTCATACATGAAATACTCGGTATTTACCAGTATTAAACAGCCATTATAAAGAAGCAAGTTGAAGATTTGACATATCTCTACCTGCCAAAATAATTGGCATTATGTTGGAGCAGATAATGCACCTATCAATGTTTTCCCCCAGGGGGGGAGCGGCGGGCATACACGGGACTTTTGACAGAAGGCTGTTCCTGATAGGTGGGAATTTGACAGACAGAATGGTGCCAAGTCCTGGCCGAAATTTTGATCCCTGGGGGTATGTAAAGCATCTCCCAGTGAGGGGATGTTGACAAATTGCCCTTGCTCTAGGGTGGGAATTTAGACCTTGAAAAAGAAAAAATGTCAAATTCCCCTGGGTCAGCCCGCCGCTGGGGGAAAATTGATAGGTGCATAACTACACCTTTTTTTAGTCAAAGATTTTCAAGCAAACTTATTTTATTGGATCAAGCGCTTTTAATTTACTGTTGTTTTTTTTAAATTTAGTAAAAGGTGATTTATTGACAACTGGTGTAATGACCATTGAGAAGTGTATGTAATATGTACCATTTTACAACATCCTCACAGACAGGGTCATACAGTAAAGGTTTCTATAGGAGTGAAGGTAAAAGGAATGGCTGAAGTACAACATAAGACAGTTACCTGTGAAGAATGAGTATCCCTACTCCCCGATGCTTTGTCCATTAAATGTGGATTCAAGGAGAATATTGCTTCTGCTTCAATCTGTAAAATAAAAATATTTTTTAAAATCTAAAAACATTGAAATAACAAATAAAATTATAAAACTAACACAGGGACTTCTTCAGCAAAAATGTTGTAATATTATCCTGACACCAGACAAACCAACAGTTACTAGGAGGAAACTATGCTGAGTGTCAAGCAAGGGAGATATACCAGTACCATTTTAATGACTTTAGTATTTCATGGCCTGGGATCGAACCCGAGACCTCTCCCACTCAAAGCTGACGTTCTACCAATGAGTGGATAAAGATCCCAGGCAAACTATTGTGTATGTAAACTTCCCTGCAAGTTTGTTTATAAGAAACGTACAAGAAAACC
The DNA here is from genome assembly GCA_947247005.1 of Spisula solida. Lineage (NCBI taxonomy): Eukaryota > Metazoa > Mollusca > Bivalvia > Venerida > Mactridae > Spisula > Spisula solida. The sequence continues at coordinate 24,307,560 of OX365948.1, forward strand.
TTGGCCTTACTTTTTGAGTGACAAAATATGTACCTTTTTTGACAATTATTGAGTACAAATAATTTTTGATGTGAGATTGAGTAATCCAAATTCATCAATACCCATTAACCTATCCCTTTAATGGAATGAAAAACATTTGTAAATTAATGGCATATCTTTTCTTCATTTCAACCTAATAAAGTCGTCAAAAGCAACCATGACTCATCCAGTTTTTTATCTACATTAAATGATTACAACAAATCATGACCTAATAATTATCAATGAAACAAGATACATAAAAAGGTTAGGGAAAAAAACCACAGTGAATAGATTAACAGATAAAGTACATTTTAAATACACATAAAATTGTTTCATATAAAAAATGACAGGTGAAAAATTTCCTTTCTTTTTGTGACAATTTCACACCAAATGAAAGTAATGTCATCAATTCATCATTCATGAGTACGTTCTCAGAGTATACCTAAACTATTACAATACATATATCAGTACATAGTATATAAAGATCAAATGAGTGAAGTAATTGAAAGGTACAGAAGCGTATCTCATTTAAAACTAGGCTAACTATGAAACCAACGAAGCATAAATTATAACTATTGATTTTTTTTTATAATCGTAAATTTTTAATGCAACCTAGCACATAATATAAACACAAGGAAGTTGAAAGTTTGTTCCATTGATAAAACAGGACATTTCTTCCAAATATATTGTCTCTCATTTGTATTGAACGTTCTTTAAAGTACTGGATAAAAATTATGAAATCACCAAACTCTGTAATGTTTCGCTTGCTCGAAGACCAACGAAATTTACAAATACGGAATACTCAGACATGGTCTATGTCAATACTATCTAATATAGAACGCTTAGGGTTTGGATTTATTCTGAACAATTTTGCAAATTATTTACCTAAATTAAGGCAACGTCTCAAAGACCAATATATTCAATCATGGCATGATACTTTATCTATGCAAACTAAAATGCAGTATTACTTAAAATTCAAAACTATTTTCAAATACGAAAAATATTTAGATGTTGTATCGAATGAAAAGTATAGACAAGAAATGTCCAGATTTAGATTAAGTTCACATTCTCTTGAAATTGAAAATGGAAGGTATAATAATGTAGATAGGGCGGACAGATTATGTAAAGTTTGTAACAAAAACGTTGTTGAGTCAGAATACCACTTTTTATTATGTTGTTCTTTATATAGACAGTTGAGATCTCAATATTTCAAAAACACATCATGGGTCTCATTAAATAAGTTTGCAATTATTCTTTCTTCTAAAAACAAGAAGGTGCTTGTTAATACAGCGAATTTATTTTCCGTTCTATGACACTGAGACAGGAAAGACTGTCAATGATTGCTGCTTTGTAATATCTCTTAAATATCTCAATACTGTTTTTCACAAATTTGATTTTGGCTGATTTTTAAGTTAATTTGCTATATGTATGTGTCTATGTTTACCCAGGCCATATATTTTATGAATTATGTAAATGACTAAAGCTATGTATATATGCCGATTTGCTTTAAATAAATGGTAAAAAAGTTATATATATAATTCTCCTACAGCAACTATAATATAAGCTTATAGGTGCACTCAAGGATTTCTCAGTATTAAAAATAAGACAAAAATCATAAAAACGATTTGCTGCACAGTTTTGCATCAACTGAAATCAATTGAATGTGTCATTTTCAGTAATTCACTCATTTTGGATTATTTCATCTCCAAGGGGATAAATTATAAAAATAAAAGCTCCGCGAGTCGCAAGTGTCGCCTGACGAAATGCAAATTTGTCATGGAAAACTGTCCAGTATTGGGCTACATATCAGACTCACAAGAGCTCTCTAGTCATCTGAACTAAAAACGACAAAGCGATGCTCTGGACAAAAAAATGTCCTGATAAAATCAATCTGAAGGGAATCATTCAAACACTACACAAGCTAGAGTTATGATTCTTGCGCACTGCACTTCATGTCACAGCAAAGAAACATGCATTCCTATTTTTGAGTCATTAATAGTTATGGTGACAAAGTTATGCCACGGACAAGAAATGCTTATAAAATCAATCAAAGGGAAAAAATTGAAAAATGGCACAAGGTAGATTTACGGTTCTTGTGTACTGCACTTGGACTTTTGGTAAGAAACATGCATACCAAGTTTCAAGTCATTCAACCTCATAGTGACAAAGTTATCCTCCGGACAAGAAATGCTCAAATTAAATCAATCTAAGGGAAATAATTAAAAAACGATGCAAGGCACAGTTATGGTTCTTGCGCACTGCATTTCTGCTTATTGCAAGAAACATACATACAAAATTTTGAGTCATTTGAACTTAAGGTGACCAAGTTATGCTCCGGACAAGAAATGCTCTAATAAAATCAATCAAAGGGAAATAATTCAAAAACTATGACAGGTAGAGTTATGGTTCTTGCGCACTGCACTCCGGCTTATTGCAAGAAACATGCATACCAAATCTAGAGTCATTTGAACGTAAGGTGACAAAGTTATGCTCCGGACAAGAAATGCTCTAATAAAATCAATCAAAGGGAAATAATTCAAAAACTATGACAGGTAGAGTTATGGTTCTTGCGCACTGCACTCCGGCTTATTGCAAGAAACATGCATACCAAATCTAGAGTCATTTGAACGTAAGGTGACAAAGTTATGCTCCGGACAAGAAATGCTCTAATAAAATCAATCAAAGGGAAATAATTCAAAAACTATGACAGGTAGAGTTATGGTTCTTGCGCACTGCACTTCGGCTTATTGCAAGAAACATGCATACCAAATCTAGAGTCATTTGAACGTAAGGTGACAAAGTTATGCTCCGGACAAGAAATGCTCTAATAAAATCAATCAAAGGGAAATAATTCAAAAACTATGACAGGTAGAGTTATGGTTCTTGCGCACTGCACTCCGGCTTATTGCAAGAAACATGCATACCAATTCTTGAGTCATTTGAACTTAAGGTGACAAAGTTATGCTCCGGACAAGCAATTTGTGACGCCGCCGCCGCCGCCACCGCCGCCGCCGCCGCCAAAGTAACACCTATATGTCGCCTTTTCAGGCGACACAAAAAAATACAATAGGGACACCGACTTCTTTCCCCAGTAGTGAGTCAACATTTTAAAGAAGTTTCGAATGCACAAAGGTATTGATCATCACCAAGTGATTGTTCAAATGATTCAGTGATCAACCTGCTGACTACTGAAACCTCTCAAGTACTGATAAGATATATTAATTAAGCAGTAAACCTCAAACACTAATCAATTATATGGGGAAAGTGATGGATCAAGTATCTACTTTATATCACATGAATAAAACAGCTTGAATTCAATTCTGAGCATAACATTTCTCATAAAAATTGGATAGCAAAGAAAACTTCATTTAGGGGAACAAAACAGGACCACCCAGGGTGATTCCACACTGATGCTTCACCCAATGTGACCCCCACACTGATCAGTAAGATCTTTGAATGGAAAGGAGAATGCACAAACCAAACTAAATACATGGAAACCACACCAAAACAAGGAAATGAAAACAGATTTTTAAACAAAGCTGATAAAACGCTCAATGATGAACCTTCCTTCCAGTGTTCCAGCAACACAAAACCCTCAGAGCACAATTTCACAAGCTGATGAACATTCATGTAAAATTCATGACTATAGCTATAAATTTAAACCATCAATATGTTTGAAGATACAAGCATCACAAACAACATTGACACCTACCTAACCTGGTATTAACTTAATATTGTCTAATTTACCAGGTTTTTATTACTGGTGTAATTAGCTGGAAAACCTCTAACTGGCAGAGTTATGGCCCTTAAAACCTGGTAATGCTGTATTCATGAAATTTAACTATAAGATACACACATGCTGAATCAGGATTCCTTAATAAGTTTTTTTAGTTATGAGAAAGAAAAATAATTCCATAATGTAGTTTATGTAATTTTGTTACTATGGAAATAAACAGGCTTCAGACATGAACCATTATGTTAATGCATTAAATAAGTATCAGTGTTCCAGGGAAAATAATTTTTTCCACCCCACTTGCACAAAAATACTTCACAATGACACATTCCATTGATACAGAAATCGATGTATATTTTCATCTAAAAGTGGAAAGAAACAAGACTGTGTTCAGTAAACGCTTATGCCACGATGGAAGCCTTGTCCATAATAACAGTATAAATGGGACGGACAGGACAATCACTATATGCCTCCTGTATCAGTAGATGCCGAGGCATAAAAATACAGCCAAACTATTTAATATTATAGCTGCCGATCCATGATCCATTCTAACCAGGCCATACACACAGTCGCTATTATAGTAAACTGTTAGATAATGATCTACTGGGATATAGATAGCTTACAGTGAAACAATGCTTCTATTGGTTTTAAGTTCTATAATGTTTCAGATAAAGTTGCAAACTGCAGAGGGAGGTAGAAGATTAGTTACATCAACTTTCAATACAAGCTTCAATGTAAGAAGCTTACATTTGTAGCTTAAATAGGACTTTCCACCCCATATAGTTCAGCCTTGGGTAACAGTTCAGTACAGATCAAAGCTCAGCTGGACAGCTAGATGTAAAGAATGTCTCAAATGGGAACTCATACTTTGACTAAAGTCTGTAAGCATTTGCAGGAAATACGCTTCGACCAAGGTAGAAGGCATATAACTGATATTCACATAAATAAAGGCATTATGATTTAACAATGTCCTGGTAAATATATCACTACATGTAATGAGTTCCCATGTCATATGAGTCACTTTAAATAAGTTGTTAAATGATCTTTTGAAGCTATTTGTAATTATAGCTATGTAATAAAAAGTGGAATTGATAATAAAAGCCTCGACATTATGACACTAGCTTACGGCTATAGGAACCTTAATAGAACAGAATACTTCACATAGAAACAAAGTTCGCTTCAGTGATATCTGGAACAAAGATTGCTTTCACTTGAATAGGATTTTAAATGCCTAAATTTGTAAATATTTGTATAGTAACTTATTGAAACATAACACAGTCTAACCAGTGTAAGGACAGAGGTACACAAATAAGATTAGTAAAATAAATCTATTGTGAAGTTGTTTCCTTTTAATTCAGTTGAAAAATCTCAACACACAGAAAATATCCCATTCAACCTACACATTCTGTGATCATCGGATAATATACCAAAATGAGCAAATATTCAGCGGTAAAACAAGAGGGTCATGGGCCCTAAAGCACTCACCCGAGTACATAGCATTTTGGTATGAATATTTTTGAGGTGAGAACTAGGTTTTGACAATATGTACCCAGACAAACATTGTGGCAAAATTTCATTGAGTGTAGACTGTGACATCTTTCTATATGACTTATATGTGACCTAGGTTTGAGCCAAGGTTACCCAGCTACCCGATCATGGCATGGGACATTTGCAGTGCTTTCTATATGACTTATATGTGACCCAGGTTTGAGCCAAGATTACCCAGCATTCTATATGACTAACATGTGACCCAGGTTTGAGCCAAGATTACCCAGCATTCTATATGACTTATATGTGACCTATGTTTGAGCCAAGATTACCCAGCATTCTATATGACTTACATGTGACCCAGGTTTGAGCCAAGATTACCCAGCATTCTATATGACTTACATGTGACCCAGGTTTGAGCCAAGATTACCCAGCATTCTATATGACTTATATGTGACCTATGTTTGAGCCAAGATTACCCAGCTTTCTTTATGACTTACATGTGACCTATGTTTGAGCCAAGATTACCCAGCTTTCTATATGACTTACATGTGACCCAGGTTTGAGCCAAGATTACCCAGCTTTCTATATGACTTACATGTGACCCAGGTTTGAGCCAAGATTACCCAGCTTTCTATATGACTTACATGTGACCCAGGTTTGAGCCAAAATTACCCAGCTTTCTATATGACTTATACGTGACCTATGTTTGAGCCAAGATTACCCAGCATTCTATATGACTTACATGTGACTTATGTTTGAGCCAAGATTACCCAGCATTCTATATGACTTATATGTGACCTATGTTTGAGCCAAGATTACCCAGCATTCTATATGACCTATATGTGACCCAGGTTTGAGCCAAGATTACCCAGCATTCTATATGACTTATATGTGACCTATGTTTGAGCCAAGATTACCCAGCATTCTATATGACTTATATGTGACCTATGTTTGAGCCAAGATTACCCAGCATTCTATATGACTTACATGTGACTTATGTTTGAGCCAAGATTACCCAGCATTCTATATGACTTATACGTGACCTATGTTTGAGCCAAGATTACCCAGCATTCTATATGACTTATACGTGACCTATGTTTGAGCCAAGATTACCCAGCATTCTATATGACTTATATGTGACCTATGTTTGAGCAAAGATTACCCAGCATTCTATATGACTTACATGTGACCTATGTTTGAGCCAAGATTACCCAGCATTCTATATGACTTACATGTGACCCAGGTTTGAGCCAAGATTACCCAGCTACCCGATCATTGCATAGATTTTACAAAGGTTGAGACAAGAGACCAGGTTTTTATGAAGAGTGTTTACCATGTTTTCTTTAATTTTGCCTCGAGACCCAGTTTTTGTCCTGGGATGAACCAGTTGCAAACCTGGTCTGTATTATATAGCTTGTTTCATTGAGGTTTATTTAATTTTTCAGCAATATTTTAATAACACATCGTGTTCAATATCAACCAATACTAACATGCTATTCAGGAAGTACAACTTACATCTATGTGGAGAATATGACTGTAACTACTGTCATAGAAGGACATTCAATCAAAGTATTAAGATATTCTGGATCACCATCTTATACCCCAGCCCCGTCTAAGACTAACATTGCTCTTGCTAGGCAGTCATGGCTCATGTACAGTCATCTACACACAACAAAGCTGGTGTTCCTGGATAAAATGTACCATCTCTCATACAGTACTAAATCACACCTTACTAACAAATGACAACAACCCTACACGGACCAAACCAAGCAAACATAAGGATTTGGATAATATTACCCAGTATCTCCAATCAAATTTATTAAAATATAAATTATCTCAGAATAATACAACAAAACTGGAATATTTGACTGGCATGCCAACTATTGATTGAATCAATCTGAGGTTAACATGCCAACTTCCAGTAAAAATTTATAACTGGGCAATAAAGATTTACTTTCCAGATAAAATGAGACTTGATAGAGCTATTATTAAGCATAACAAAATAATTAAAGGTAAAATTAAAGGTAAAACATTTCCCAATAAGTGTATTTAATGATTAACCAAACCGCCATGAATTCACCATATATGGATAAAACAAGTATTTCCAATTAATCTCTACAGTTGTAAACATTGATTGCCGAAATCACGAACAAGTCATGCAGCAAAAATACATTGTAATTATTTAGCCATACTACACTATACTGTATATGTTGGGTATGGATTCAGCTTTTGAAAGTAGCATCTTTGGTTTGAGTTTAGACTCAACCCATTTTGACTATTTGTGAACTTCCATATTTAATAACAAAGAAAATGTTTCGTGCAAGAAAATGAGGATTTTGTGTGGTTCCATTCATTTACCAATGTATAGTTTAAATATTACAAAATGTGAATTGATAATCAATCGGCTAAACTATTGTATCGCTTCTATCAATGACAGATCTTACTACTGCACAACATCAGCAAAGTCACTAAATTACAGAAATATCAAATGCAAATCCTGAACACCAATCAGATGATAAATTACAATTTCAATTCAAGACTAGAAATTCGTGCCCTCGGGCAAATTACGTTGAGCCTTGGCGCATGTTGAAAAATGGATACAACTTATTAGCCATCAATTTGACCTTTGACCTCCAACTGTCATGGGGGTTAACATTCATGCCAAATATAAGAAAGATTGGTCAATGAATGACAAAGTAATGGTTCGGACAAACTTCAATTTAACCTTTGACCTCCCAAATGTGACCTTGACCTTTGAGATAGGAACCTGGGGGTTAGGCATGACACTCCGCCTCATGGAGGTGAACATTCATGCCAAATATAAGAAAGATTGGTCAATGTATGACAAAGTTATGGTCTGGACAAGCTTCAATTTTACTTTTGACCTCCAACGGTGACCTTGACCTTTGAGATAGGTACTTGGGGGTTGGGCATGACACTCCTCCTCATGGAGATGAACATTCATGCCAAATATAAGCAAGATTGGTCAAAGCATAACAAAGTTAGGGTCCGGACAAAATCGGACGGACACACATACACCAAAAGTAGCAACTAAGTCTCGCTCACCGCAAGCGGGCTCAACAAAAATTGTTGACGCAGACGATGGATGATCAAAAAAGCTAAGCTAAGCTCAATGTGACAGATGAGCCATCAAACACCAAACCATTATTCAAATTTTATATCATTTTATGAATATTTAGGCGCATTGTATAATGTCCAATGAGTGGTAGGAATAAATTCAGGGGTCAGTGATGATGATGTCATAGTCACAGATTTAATCCAAAACAAAATAAGAGGCAGTTGTGAACTTCTGTCAGCTTGTTTTGACTGTGCTGAAATTACATCATTGCAATCAACCAATCAATTATCTAATTACCCAAACCAATACACATGAAGCATTTGTGACAGGTAATTAGCGCATGTATATTAAAACTGAAGACAATGTGGAGTTTATAACTAATGCTACCTTCATCCCCTGTACAGATGTGCTGGTTATAACAGACTGTCAGCATCATAGATTCCAATACTTACTTAAATAATTAATATACTTCAATTCCCAATTATATTATCCTGACAGTGTTTACTTGACTACCTTGCACAACAATCATAGGATGCCAACAACATCACGTTCAAATGTTGAACAACATTTATTTAAAGGTTTAAATCATCCATAATCTTCAGGTATTGTAAAAGTATTAATTCACAGATTCTGTTGGAAAAAGATTGAACTGATGCAAATTTATGCATTTACAGTGAATGTTGATCCGACAGTCATCATTCCAAGGCCAAGCCTATCTTGTGTAGGTTATTTCTGTGAGTTGGAAATTTCTGCTACATGTGTATTTTGCAGTTCCAAACAAAATTGCCGAATAAAATTCAGTAGAATTAAATTAAGGTACTAATTGAAAATCCTTGAGGCAAACAAATATGCATCAGCAATGTAGTTTCAAGCTTATGAGTATTTATTCACAGTTAGGTATAATTATAGACAATTATCAAGGTAAAATTATGGACAATTTTTATATTTCTTCTTTATCTCGAATTATTTTAATATGGTAGTACAGTCAGCACTCGATATAACGACATCCGATATACCGACAAATTCATTATACTGACATTAAGTTTGGGGACAAAAGTATTAAAATGCTCTTTGTATCAATTCAGTATACTGACATATTCGTTACGACATTTTTCTTGGAAACGAACAGCGTCGTTGTATCGAGTTCTGACTGTACTCACAACGGTGTACCGTGTATGTATAGCAGAGTGACTTAAATGGGAAAATTCAAATAACAACAGGAATGCATATATTAAAACAATAATTTTTTACAAGAAGTTTTTGGAAATGGAAAGTTTGAAACAAATGGTTCGACATTTTTATGTAAACTGTGAAATAGTTCACAAATAGTGTCTAGACACAACTGTTAGGCACACACAAAAATTGTTGTATCTGTACATGGATCTGTCTAACACACATTATGAAATACCAACCTCTTTGCCTTTTGTTTCTCCCCTCTCAAACCATTCAACAGTAACACACTTTGCCTCCTCATTGACCCCACTAACAACAGCAGAATGAATACGACCTGAAATTGAAATATAAGTATGAACTGATATGGAGGAACATCAGTGACAATTTTAGGTTTATAGAGTCACTGGTCAATAATTATTATTTTTTAAAGTAACAGTTATTACAAAATGTACTTATTAAATAAGTTAAATTACTAAATTAGAATTTTAATTGACTGAAACCCACTGGGTACAACGTCTATTTTTAGGACTGGAAAAACTGTTACTTGTCCCGGCTCTTGAATCGAGTTTGGAGAGGTAAATATTTGATTTTCGGTCGGCAGTTTCATCAAACGAGCGTGCGGCATCAATGTCTACGTTAAGGACGTTTGATGTGACCGACGCGCTTCCCTTCAAAGGTGCGGGTAGTGCCTCGGCGGTCTTTGATCGTGCGGCATGCGAATTTATCACGTAAACTGTATGCGATACACGTGTGTTAAATTTGATGAATTTATTGATTGACGCAGCGAATTTTTTTCTGAATTTGCAGAGCGCGAACATTAAAATTGTGTAAATTACGTGGTGTTCGGAAGCATTAAATGGTGCTGGTATTATTCGAGTTTTAACACATTTTGTGGCATTTAAACAATAGCAATTAAGATATGAGTTTAGGTGCATAAATTACTGCAAAAGACCGGGAAAAGAACGACTTATATGACATACAAGTTGCACTATTTCGGATATGTACATATCTTCGGATAAACTCGTGTTTTATTTTAATCAGTCATACAGTTTTGGCTTCTGTTATTGTAAGAATTCAAGTGTGTTATTAGTACTTAAATCAAGTAACATTTTTTGAACATCTAATCCTTAACCCTATACTCCATAGTCTGATAGACATACCTCAATTTTCAATAAAATATGTATCATGTTCAGAAATGAATTTTCATTGTTTACCTCATGATAGTGTATATACATCTTGCTGATAATAAGGATGACCAATTAAAATGTTTATAAACAGGCTACTAGTATATGCCGATGTAGCAAAGGGTTAAAATGGATTGTAAATATGCTTGAACCAGTACACTGAACTGACCATTTCATTGAGCAATCATACATGTAGCTGGATTGATCATATATCAAAACAATACACAGTAACACATATTAAGTAAAGGGTTAAATGGGCTCTAAGTACAGATAAAACATTTCATGAATGTAATCTGAACTTAGTAACAATGGTTGGACAATCCTACATACTGTTGGATGGCACTACATTACTGAATGTACACGCAGAGTTGATGTTCGAAACTTGGGACTTCCGTAAAATCATACTGGGACTTCCCAAATCAAAGGTCAGGAAGTCAGGACTTCCTGAAATTTAGCCTTAATGCAGGGCCTGGCCCAAGCCCTTCTGTTTTGTGAAAAGTAAGCGTGAAAAATCCTACAATTGTGAAAAAGAAAGCGCAGTAACTTTTCCAATTGTGAAAAACTATGAGCACAATAAATTACCAAAATTGTCACATAAAAGCACAGAAATAACTATTTTTAATGTGTGTAACTTCATATTATTACCCTCTTGTCCCAGACACACATATTTCAATTCCATTAGTAGGAAATAGCATACAGACCTTTAATTCCTGTTACTCAAAAAATCTGGCATTGAATGGTAGATCTCCAAACATGCCTCTAGATAAACTTTAAGTGTGGTTAATTTTATTAAGTTAACCAATCATCACTTAAAATAAAAAATAATTCACGATAAATATTTTAAATATTTACAAAAGGTGCAAAGTACCGAGTATGAATTGTATCGAGTACGAAACATACCGTATCGCCGCCTTGTTTTGGATTTTAGCGTATTTTTTGTCACGTTGAGTTGATGTTTTATACAATAATAAAGCGATGTCACCTTTGTTTGACGAATTAGATGTACGAAAATTGATTGTCTGTAATATGTTTGGTTTGTTGGTTACTTTGTGAAGAGGCCGATTTTGTAATAAGCAGACACCGTTTCTGTTGTGATAGACGCCGTTAGACAATTGTGAATGGGGCCGATACGAAATTGTGAAGCAGCCGATATTCGGCCCCTAATATAGAGTGAAAAAAGCCCTGAATTATAATTTTGTACCCCCCAAAACTGGTCATACCCCCAACTTCTTTCTAGTTCAGGGGGTAAGTTTACCACCAAGGGTCTGCTATCCATGAGAGTTCACCGGTAACATATGATTTTTTAACTTCGTCCGCTAGGTAGCGTTAATCTGCAAGAATCTGAAGAAAGCAGAATTAACCCAGATTATAATAATTGAACAACTATTTCTGAAGTTGTTTTTCATACCACTTCCTTTCGATTTGAAACTATCGACTGTCAATAGCGTTTTAACAAAAAAAAACATGATCTATCGTACCCCACCCACTAATTCCATTACAGGAATGAGTCACTGTCGTTTACTATCGCCACTGGACAGAACGTTAGTATAGAGCAGTCAATAAAAAATAACGACTTCAAGAAACCAACACAATTAATACAAATAACTTTATTAACATGACACATAGCTGAACAATAATCAACTCGTATAATATTTTAGGTCGCATTATTTATGTTGGCAACAAAATGGAGTCGAGAAGTGGACAAACAGGACCGGTTTACGTACCATCTGTACGTTGAATGTCAACGTTGGTCCCTATTTTCAAAGAACCTACATCCATCGTTAATCCTTAAGCTGCCAATATGTTAAGACACAGATTAAGTCACCAAATACAAAAAATTATCTCTCCTTAATCATTTCTCTGAGCGCAGTGCGCATTCCGTTAAGAATTTGAAAACTGTTAGTGCGCATGATCAGAGGGTTGGTAATAAAACCTGTACCAATCCCGTTTCTCATGCCATTAATTTATTTAACCATAATAGAAATCATATTAAAAGACCGTCTATTTAAACTCAACATTATTATTGATATACTTTAATTCATTTTCAAAATTACACTCGTATAACCTAAAAACCTAAAATAATAAAAACTTAGCATAAAACTTACTATTGTACAATTTGAGCAACTATGGAACCCCAGAGCTACAGAAAAATGTTAACTTTGAATACATTAAATCATACTTTTCCAATTATTCATTTATGCAGAGTTTAGTTTACGTTAATCATGATTGAGCCTGCATACAAATAATGTATGTTAACTTTATGTTAACTATAAAAAACTTTTAATAATGGTATTAACAAACAACTTTACAGGAGATCGATGCGCTTTGTGACCACCGCGTTTTTTCACAACCCGGGTAAAACAACGTCAATAGTTCTACATACTGTCATAAATTTGACAATGCTATAACGACGCGCAAAGAAAAAGACAAAATAAGTAAAAGCATGTATAGGGAAGGCAGAAGGAAAAGACACAGACAAATACATGTATGATTGCAAGTAAAGTTGAAAAGACAAGAAGTAATAGAAAGTTGTGCAGTTACTTTCGGCCATCAATGCAAGACCAAGTTGACATAGATCCGGCACATGTATCATTTGGCAGTATTTTGTAACTGTGCATGAAAATCCCCTTTAGAAGGTCGCATGGAGAGCTCATTCTTAAATAATGTCAAATAATAAGCCCCAGCAATAGATGTTGGAAGGTTGTTCCACAAAGGGAAACAACCAGGAAAGAAGCTGAACTTGAAGACGTCAGAAGAAGTAGAAAATGGCAGGAATCTGCTGCTGTGAGGCGATCTTGCTCTGCTTTTGGTCGGTGTCGGATAGGGACATGGATCAATCTCTACATGGTTGTGAATGATCTTGTAGTGCATGGTCAGTTGTATTTTTAGGCGTGATTTCAGGGTTTCCCATTTCAGGCCGTAGATCATATTAGAGACACTGCTGATGTTGTGGTACCTGTTTGTAGCGAAACCTGCTGCTCTTCTCTGTACCATTTCAACGTCATGAATGAGGTTTTTGTGAGGTGGGTTCCAAATAATGCAGCAATATTCTAAGTTTGAACGGATGAGAGATGTGTAGACGTTGTTTTTGTTTTTTTCTTGTACATGTTTTGTATTTCTTAGGTTGTGTTTGAGGAAGCCTAGCATGTGGTTTACATTTTTTGTTGTTCTGTCTATATGTGTTTTTCAACCAATGTCTGATTGCACGCCCCCTCCTAAGTACTTTGACGAGTTTTCATTCGCCAGTGGTACGCCTTTCATGATATAGTTGGAACGAAGAAGAGTCTTTGATCTGGTATCTCGTAAGACACTACATTTCTGGTGATGGAAGTCCTTGCCACACACTGTCTTCCACTTGGCTATGGAGTCCAGATCTTTTTGGAGCAGCTACTGGACACATTCGAACTTGATCTGGTGGTAAACTATTAGTAAGTAGTATGCAGTCATATGCGAAGAGACGTGTCTTGGAGTGTAGTCCATCGGAAGGGTCGTTAATGAGGATGAAAACAAGAGTGGCTGTAATGTTAGGAGCTGAGTTTAGCAACTTCTCTTTGCTCTGAAGACATGATGACAGTCATGATGTATGCTGAGTCTTTCCAGGTGTTTCATTGTATGACTATCTATGACATGCTCAAGTACCTTACAACGGCACCGGCCGATAGTTTGCGGGGTTCTTTCTTGAGCTTTTCTTGTAGATGACAGTAACATTCGATGTGTCCAGTCGTCTGGTACTTTCCCTTCAGATAGCGAAGTAAAGTTTGGAAAATCATGGTGGTGATTGGGGCTAGGGTCGTTTTGCAGTCTTTGTATGCGTGCTGGTATGCAATCTGGACATGTGGCCTTCTTAGGATTGATGTTACGTAGCAACTTAAAGATTCATTCTTCCATGATTTAAATTGTGTCCATACCCATGGAAGGTGTTTCTGCTGATGTAGGGCTGTTATCTTCCGATTCTTGAGTAATGACTGACTTGTATTGCTTGTTAAATATATTGGCCTTGTCACTAGCGGAGTTGAAGAGTTGTCATTAACCTTTTAGAATTGATATGCATGAATTGTCTGTACTTATAATTGGCAAATTGATGAAGCTCCAAAATCGTTTCAGTTGATGCTGTTAATTGTGTTCTGTATCTTCAGCTTCTATTATGTTGTTTATATATGAGTGGTATGATTGTCTTTCTAGTTTCTGAAATTGAGCGTTGGAGTTCTTCTACATCTACATGGTACGTCGACGCGGTCTTACTTGACCATTTAGCGACGGGTGGTTTCTGAATAAAGAGACAGTTGTGAAATAGATAGGAAAGTAAGAAGAAAAGTGGGATAGATCAAAGCTAAGAGTAAGTGTATGATAGTGTTGGGCAGCTGCGTTTTCGTCTTCCTTATCCCAGACCTCTCCGGTTATGGTAGCCACGGCCGACATAGCCCTGGGAGTCATCGATGATTTACTTGCAGCTGACCCGGGCCTTATTAGATATGAAGGGTAGACAATCCCCGCTTGAAAGATACCAAGTCGGGGGACTCTGCTATTAGTGCAGGCAATTTATTCCAAGATGATGTTGTTCTTGGAAAGAACGAGTTGTTATAGAAGGATGAGTTGGCTGAAGGTTGACGGTATTTCCTTGAATGGGACGATCTGGTATTAGTAGATGATGTAGCTGGAGAGAGATGCTGGTCTACCGGAATGTCCACCAGGTTGTTGACAACCTTGTAGAATAGGGTCAACTGTGCCTTCTTCCTTCTACTCTCCAGTGTCTCCCAATTCAGATGGCTTAGCATGTCACTGACGCGCTGGTGTTATGGTAGCGGTTAGTTGCATACCTCGCAGCTCTCCTTTGCACCATCTCTACCTTGTTGGTATGGCTCTTTGTATGGGGATTCCATATTGTGGCACAGTACTCGAGCTGTGGTCTTACCAGCGAGAAATAGGCGTTAGACTTTACTGCTTCATTTGATAACCGTAGGTTACGGCACAAGAACCCAAGTGTACTGTTGGCCTTCTCCACGGTCTTATCAATATGTGCATTCCAGTTTAGGTTTCCAGTCATGATGACTCCAAGGTACTTGGACACACTGTCTGTGTCCAGAGTGTGACCCTTCAGTGTGTAGCTTGACATGGTAGGGCTTCTCTTTCTGTAGACCCTTAAGATGCTTCACTTTTCTGGGTGGAAGGACATACCCCATTTCTTCTCCCACTCGGCTAGTTTAATCAGGTCCTCCTGTAGGATGAGGGTGTCTGCAGCGAAGTCTATTTATTTGCCGATACACAACACAGTCATATACGAAAAGTCTAGTCTTCGAAGAAACTTGTTTGGGGAGGTCATTTATGAATGCCAGGAACAGGATAGGGCCTAGGACGCTGCACTGGGGCACACCACTGACCACTGGTGCTGTGTCGGACGTTGCACCATCTACAACCACTCTCTGTGTTCTATTTCCGAGGAAAGACCTGATCCATCCGAGTACATTTCCCCTGATCCCGTAGTGGTCCAACTTTGCAAGTAGGCGCTTGTGTGGGACTTTGTCAAAGGCTTTTGAAAAGTCTAAGATGGCAAGGTAATGTTGTTTTCCTTTTTCCATACCTTACATTAGTTCGTCTACCAGGGTGATCAGCTGAGTCTCACAACTTCTCCTCCTCCTGAAACCATGCTGGCTGTCAGTCAAGATGCTATGTTCATCGAAGTGTCTCATCATGTTGCTAACGATGATGTGTTCCATGATCTTACATGATATGCAGATAAGCGACACTGGTCGGTAGTTACTAGCCTTGAAGCGATGTCCCTTCTTGAATACTGTATTGCTGAGACGTTTGCAGTTTTCCACACATCTGGTATTTCGTTGTTGGTTAGGCATTTATTGTAGATTAATGTTAAGTATGGTGCACATTGTTCTGCACATTCTTTTAGAATTCTTGCTGGCAGCATGTCAGGACCAGTAGCTTTTTCGGATTGAGTTGTTTGAGTAAGTTGATAACTTCTGGGAGATCCACTTGTATGTCTGGCATTGTTGGATATGGGTCACCTTCCATCTCTGGTACTGGTTCATCATCATCCTGAGTGAAGATTGACTGGTATTGGTTATTCAAGATGTTAGCCTTGTCTGTCGAGTCGCAGTGAAGTTTTCCTTGGTCTTTCAGAAGTGATATGCCACAGATATCTTTCTTAAGGATTTGATGTAATTCCAGAATCGTTTTTGTTTATTTGGCTGTTGATCAGTATCATCTGTAGGATGTTCTATGAGACATTCTACGTATTTCCAGTATTCTTGACGTTCGATTTTTTGTGTCTTACGTCTTGCCTCTTCATAGGTTTTTCTATCTTTTTGTTTCCCAGCTTATTTCTGTCTTGTGTACAGTTTTTTTCAGTTTCCTCAAGTTTGTTCTCACTTTCTTGTTTATCCAGGGTTTGTTGGTCTTGTTTCCATATAGTTGTTTTGAAGGTATGTGGTTATTCATGAGTTCTTTCAGTTTGTTTTCGAATAGTGACCAGGTATCGTTTACATTCAGATCTTTAGACTGTTCGGTGAAGGTTTCAAAGGTATCATCCAAGTCGTTCTTCATTTGTAGGTAGTTTGCCTTGTTGTATAGGTTCACCTTTCGTGGTGTTTTCTTGATCTTCATTGGACGCAGACTCGTTTCTATGAACACGGCATCATGATCGCCAATACCCGGAAGGGTTTCCGACTTGTTTACCAATGTGCTGTTGTTGGTGAAGAGCAGGTCTAAAAGGCTGCTTGTGTATTCTGTTGTTCTGGTTGGTGATGTGACTATCTGTTCGAGGAAGTGGCCCTTTGAATTATTCAGTAGCTGCTGGCATTGCTTTGCTTGAGTTGCGTAGGGCTTCGGACGGTCATTTTCCCAGTCAATATCTGCCAAGTTGAAGTGAGCACCTCTGGGTATTAGGCTAAGAGATATGTCCAGCTGTTCTAGCTATGCTTGGTCAGTTGTTGATGGGGGGCTTGTAGCAAGACCCAACATAAAGGTGTTGAGATCCCTTTACCTTCATTTTACACCAGACAACCTCGCGGTAGTCCTGCATGCTCAGTTCAATTTCGATCTTCTTCTCATTGCCCTTTTCAAGCAGGTGTTTATCCACGGTTTCTTCGTGTGGTCTTCTTTGTTGAGATGTGCTTGTTCATTAGAGATAAAAGAGAGTTTTTGAAAAGCGACCAAGGCTGTCAACTGAACAGTTTTGTTAAGATGTCATCTCTGTTTGGAGACCGTAAAGGTCACCGTCTTATCGTAGGTAAACGCCTTCCGTTTCAGTGGTGGTGGCTTGTGGGGATGTAGACTGACTTCCACATAAACTGCTTCATGGTCTGAGATTCCTGGGATTACTTCGGGTTACTTGGAATTACTTTTTTCAATTCCGGTACCAAGTATATGTGGAGTAAATGGAAATTATCGACAAAATAGACTTATATTCAAAGTACATTGTAGTTTTAAAGATAGTTATTCGCATACGATTAATCATGCTACTATGTAGTCTCAAAAAGTATTAAGTACGTAATTTATAGTGTATGCTGAGTTTTGTTTTTCGTACAGCGGGGAGAAGAGTGCTAACGTACATAATATTCTGCATCTCTTCGTTTCAGACTTTTGTAAATATATTGAGAGAGGTTAATAATAATATTCATATTTTCAGATGACATACGTTCTACAAATTTAGGGAAATTAGGTCGCTTCCAAAAGTATAGTTTGATACGTTGTTTTCGTATTTCGTAATATAAAGGACATTCAGGGGTATAAAGTGAAACTCACCCTTTTTTAAAATGATAATTGGTATTTTCTTTCTGGTCTAGGGAGTTTCAATGGTTTACGCTATCGGCCTGTTTCTATTTCTAGACGATGACTAGACGTTCTGCATAATGCAGTATTTAATTTTCTAATATTAGCAATATTTAAATATGGTTTGAAACCAAAGTTTGCAAATAGTACATAGGCGCATGCTCTGGAAGGATCACGTACTTGTTTGTTCCATAGTTGTATAAAAGTATCCTTATATAATTCATAACACCTCTAACACCTAATCATTTGGGGTTCTTCTGCAACTTGATGAGTATGGTCCATATTCTCATCCAAACGTCCACTATGACGTCTATCACCCCTTACTCATTACTTTGTATTCAGAATTTTAAGTTCCCTTCTATCAAACGCAGGCAATTAGTGTAATCAATAGTACAAATTTACAATTTCTGGGTTTTCAGTCATCTTGGAGCTCTGAAAATATGACTACATCGCAGACGACGTCATTGGTGTCTTGACATTATATGACGGTCTACTTCATATCCAACAAACATTTATTAAAAATCATTTCTGTCAATACAAAAACAACAACTATACATGTGCTTCCAAAATCCGAAAAGTTATCAGCATTGTTTGTGGGACAGCCTTTTTGATTATACTGTACACGTGTCACATGACTTGAAAATGTCCTTGCAATGGTACGTATACGCATGCCGTGACAAATGACCTTGCAATGGTGCGTACACATGACCTGACAAATGACCTTGCAATGGTGCGTACACATGACCTGACAAATGACAATGCAATGGTACGTACACATGACCTGACAAATGACCTTGCAATGGTACGTACACATGACCTGACAAATGACCTTGCAATGGTACGTACACATAACGTGACAAATGACCTTGCAATGGTGCGTACACATGTCGTGACAAAGACCTTGCAATGGTACGTACACATGACGTGACAAATGACCTTGCAATGGTACGTACACATGACCTGACAAATGACCTTGCAATGGTACGTACACATGACCTGACAAATGACCTTGCAATGGTACGTACACATGACCTGACAAATGACCTTGCAATGGTACGTACACATGACGTGACAAATGACCTTGCAATGGTACGTACACATGACGTGACAAATGACCTTGCAATGGTACGTACACATGACGTGACAAATGACCTTGCAATGGTGCGTACACATGACCTGACAAATGAACTTGCAATGGTGCGCATGCATGACGTGACAAATGGCCTTGCCTTTGTAGATATACATGGCCTTCTGTCCAAGCAACAGATAACATAAATGACTCATCCGGTATTCGAACATACGTCCAATCGAGAACTTGATCTATGGATTTAGCTGAAAGATGTGTCTGTGTGCTCCAACATTATGTCTGGCAAATCCGTGGAAAATAAATAAATTCTTATCAATAAATAAATATGCAGCAAATAGAATCTGACATGGTGTGGTCGATTTTGGAGATACATGTACTCGGAACAAGGGATGATTGTCTATTGCATGGTTGCCATAATTATGCATAAGTAGAAAGAAAATAAATGTATACATCATGAAAATCATCTCGTACCACGTGTAAGTCTTTTCTTTTACATTTTGTAGTTTTATTTTCTCGTTAAGTTGTGTGTTGGGATTTGTGTCGTGTGTTTGTGGTCTAAGTTGTTTCTATTTTCTGTACTTGACTGTTTCAGTTGAGTGCTGCCTTCCCTGTCCGATTTTTTATGAGATTTTGGTTTGAAAATTAATGTCAAACACAATCCAGCAATGAACTGTGAATGAAATTTCATAAAAATAACAATGACAATATTGCAAAATGTAAAACGATAGAATTGCATGCCAGATGAATGTATAAATACACAGACACTGGAAGCTCAATGTCCCCCTGCAACACCCGCCAAGCGTCGCCAATCATGTCAAATCAAGTCATCAATATAAGAGCAGTTGAACAGCTACATCTAATTATTACATTCAAACTACACAGACAAGTTTTCGATTTCTAGTTAAAAGATGTACAAATGCATATATCAGTATTTCATGTGCAGTTTTCAAGAAACACTAAATGCTCCATGAGTTATGTCACCAATGAATAACTAATGCGTGCTATGTGTAATAACGAACGACACGACGTTGTCCCAAACCAGTGTAGCCATAGCGACGTAACAGCTGATACGATTGTTCAACATTTAATATTGTTAAATTTTTGTATAATTATAATACGCTCTAATCCATCATCCGACTTAGTTTTAGCAAAGATCATATATCTAGAGTATTCTTTGGTTTTAGCAATATTGTTGACGTAGTACTTAAAGATTGTAGATGACTTTTCCGTGATTTTTTTATCACCCGCGTACATGGCATCTTGATTTTTGATATAGGGCTCAGCTATTCTCTGAGTTATACTGTTATACTGACAAAATGCAGACAAACCTAGAGAGAAATCAAGTTATATAGGCCTATCATGCGCGCTGTGCCATTGAAATTCTGTATTAAGAAAACAAACATGTGCGTAGATGCTTAAAATCATTATATTGTTCATGTCTTTGCATTAATGAATGTAATCGACTTGATAATTTTTATAGGGATATCAATAAGCAACCCACAAAATGAGTGAATGCTCATATGTGCATTTTTGTACATTGTTTGATATTCGAGAGGGGAGATCACTGCGTAAAAATTTGCCGTACCGGTTAAAACGGAAGATAGCCTATTTAAGTTAGCGAGAGTTATCTTTCTTTTACAAACAGTAGACACGTCCTGTGTATTATGGTAAGTTATTTATGATTAAAATCATTATTTATTTATCGACTGAACCGTTTAGCTATAAGCAAGCTAATTTCTAGGCACTGTGCAGTTATTTTTTAAGATATGACTGTCTTATTGTTGAAGACGATAGATCGTTAATATCGAGAGTGTCTAAGAAGTCATGCATTATTCGTACTTAAAATGTTCGACCCAAATCATGATGTGTTCTTTGTCGAGAAGAATGTAATCTTAATTGGTCAAACAATCATCCAAAAAATGAATTGAAATTTGTCTATTGGGGAATTATTTTATACTTGATAGTTTTGTATCCCAACAGTCTTCTTGCAGGAAGCTTAAACAACTGAAAATGTGTCTGTTCTTGTTATTTTTATCCTTCTTCTTCATGATTAGTACAGGTCCCACTTTGGGGATATATCGTACTATTTAAATCGTATGAGGGGTGCAGCAAGTATTTAAAGTGTGAGAGTTTAAAAACGTTTAAAAACAGCATATTCTTATCTATTCGCTGACCAGACCCCACTTGAAGACCTCAACGCCGTCGACGATAGTTGCTTGCACAGGGAGCTGGTTCCAGAGTCGGATGGCGGAGGGGAAGAAGGAGTACAGGAACACATCAGTGCGACAGCAGGGAAGCAAGCACCTGGTGGAGTGGCCCCTGGTATTGATTGATGTTGGAATGTCGTCAAGTCCGTGGGTGATTCTGTAGACCATCACCAGCTTGGCGTTGGAACGGCGTTCGGCAAGGGGTTTCCAGCCAATGTCAGCAATCATCTGGCTGGTGAGGTAGTCCCCTTTGACAAATCTTGCCGCGCGTCGTTGAACAGCCTCCAGTTGACTGATACTGGACCTCGTATGCGGGTCCCAGACAGTGCTCGCGTACTCAAGGATTGGCCTGACAAGCGTCTGATAGCATTGTGCCTTTATCTGTAGAGGACAGCTTGTCAGGTTTCTCCTCAGGAAGGCAAGGCTGTTGTTCGCCTTCTTTGCCGTGGTAGCAACATGGCTTCTCATCTATGTGTACCTGCAAGTACTTGCCCCCTGTCACAACTTGCAGTTCGCTGCCATGGATGAAGTATGGCGTCTTGATGGGGATTCTTTTCCTGGTGATGCGGATGACCTCACACTTGGATGGGTTGAATGACATCAACCAGTCACGCTCCAACTGCTGTAACCTGTCCAGGTCATCTTGTAAGATTTGGCATCTTCTGTAGTGTGAATTGTCCTGTACAAGAGACTATCGTCAGCGAACAAGCGGGATGTGGATGTTGCCTGAAGTGGGAGGTCATTGATGTACAGCAGGAAGAGAAGTGGTCCAATGACTGATCCCTGGGGTACGCCTGAGGTGACTGGTGCTGTGTTGGATGACTGCCCTTCGACCAGTAATTGCTGGGTTCTGTTTGCCAGGAAGCTACTTATCCAATGCAGCAGGTTTCCTCTAATACCGCAGTATTTTAGCTTGAGTGCTAGTCTCTCGTGGGGGACTTTGTCGAAGGCTTTGCTGAAGTCCAGAAGGACGGCGTCGATCTGTTCTCCGTCATCTAGGCCTTTAGCTAGGTCCTGGAGCGTAAGAATTAGCTGGCTCTCAGTAGACCTCTTCTTCCGGAACCCATGTTGTTGGTCAGCTAGTATCTGATGCTTGTCAAGATGGGTAATGATCTGGCTGTGAAGTATGTGCTCTATCAGCTTACTGCACACAGAGGTGAGCGAGATGGGCCGATAGTTGGCGGGGATCACTGTGGTCTCCCTTTTTGAAGATGGGTGTAACATTGGCATGCCTCCAGTCTGATGGAACTGCACCCTGTTCTACTGAAGCGTTGAAGATGAGCGCCAATGATGAAGCTAGTTCTTCAGCATAGTCTTTCAAAAACTTGGTGGGGATGTTGTCTGGGCCCGTTGCTTTGTGTGGATTCAAGCCGGCTAGGAGCTTCCTCACGCCCTCTTTGTCTATATTGAAGCTGTGTATGTCTGGATGAGGGCTGTGCCCGAGTGACGGCATATCATCAAGGTCCTCCTTGGTAAAAACACTGCTAAACTGTTTGTTGAGGATGGATGCTTTGGTGGCTGGGTCGCTGTGAGTCTCTCCGTCAGTCCTCAAGGGTGATATGCCACTGCTGTCACACTTTTTCCCCTTTACAAGAGAGTACAGTTTCTTTGGGTTGCGGTCTGTGGTTACCATGTAGCTGATGTAGTGGTTGTAGGCCTTCCTACATTCATAACTCATGTTCTTCCGTGCCTGCTTGTAGTGGTTGATGTCAGCTTCGGTTTTTACCAGCCTGTCCAATTGTCAAATGACAAATTTAATTCACATTTTGACATTTTCTGGTTAAGTTTGTGATCTTAATGTCAACAGGTAGTCTTAATGTCAACAGGTTTCCTATAGATCTCGTACACGTGTCTCCAGAATTTTGCCCAAGAGCAACTAGAATTTCAAACGGTTCTTACATTTGTAAAATAATTCTCATCCAATATCAACAAAAAAGAAGTCTCGTCCAGTACTATGTGTTTGAGACCTGTCAAAAGAATCAGATTGTCTGGCTCACTCTCTTACTCATAGACCATGTCTTTCATTCCGTATTTATAAACTCATTCTTTGACATCTCACAAGATTGCTGCAAGTTATAGTACTATATTGCCACAGAGTAGGATCTGTACTAAACAGGAAGAAGAAGAAGTTAAGAAGATCTGTCTATGATACATGTATCTATGTACTCAGTACGGTAGTAGGACAGAGCGGATCATTGGACAAATTGCAACACAAACACCAGTATTTTATTCAGATTTTTCACAACTATTCCATCAAGTTAGTTATTGTTTGAAGTGCAATTTGATTTGTCATAACCAAATTATTGTGTCAATTATCACAATGCTATCTTTTAATGAATGAATTATGAAACAACTAATGTCCGATTCGGTTAAATTTTAATCACTTGACAGTGACAGTTTCACTAATTCTATATTCAAAGATACTATATACTAATCCTGTATATTCTGTATACGTAGGCCTTACCTAGGATCTGTTATTTCATTTTTGTAAGAATCAAGCGAATATATTTATATGATAGTGTGAGTCATTAATGTGCGTAACTTTATTTGTATATTTGTTTAATATACAGAATTATGCACATATGTTATAAATTTATACGTAGAATGCATACACAAAATCACATACTTCAAGTTAGGGACCTGTTCAAGTCAACGTAACAGTGTAAAAAACACATTCTGTTTATCCAGTTACTATTGACTAGTGATTCTATATCAGTGATTTTTTTTGCCTCTTTGGGAAAGGGTCCGGGTCCGTTCAGATTGGGAATGTTCGCGTCGTGACAACTTGAAATTGGGAAAGTCCATGAAGCAGAAAGCCAAATAAAACAGAAAAAGAGATTACATGTGAATGTTTACTGGTTTCTTTGAACTTGACAAGTCTTGTATGCTTGACCTCTTGTCAAAAATGTTCATACCTTTATCATTTTAAGTCTGATTTTGAAAATATTTTTTGAAATTGTTTATTGGGAATTTCTTCATTCAAATTTGGGAAAATTATAACCTATTTGCAATTGGGAAAGGGTCCGTTTAGCGGACCCTAATAAAGAAGGAAAAAAATCACTGTATATATCCTGCTGTCTCATAAATCCATGCTTCTTAACAGTTTCATCGGTGCATGTGCACTCCCTCAAACAAGTTCAAAAACATTCTACACCAATTTTGAAAGAAAAATTGTTAACTTAACTAATAAAAGCAAAAAACTGTGACAAATGTTTATGCAAATACGTAAAATTAAAGCTTTTATATGTCTAGGTCAGTGCTCTGAATCCTGTTGACTGGTAACCATGAAATCCGTGCCTCCCTATAAACTTGTCTGTATTCTGGCCCAATGTGGTGAAATTTTAAATTTGTTTTTAAATTAAGTAAATTTTTAGTAGTACTTATTAAAATGTGTTTTCAGTCTGGGTGTTATAGTATGTGGTAATACATAAAATGCGTGTTTAAATGAAAATGGCAAGCAAAAATAATTTACACCAGTTGAAAAAACCATTTGGAATAATTATTACCCGTATTTACCTCATCGTCAAGGTGACAACTATGATGAGTCGTCCAAGATGATTGCCTCAATTGATACCTACTATTTGTGTGATTATTATTTTGGGTACTTCTACTATAAGACCAATGTAGCTCATATGTTTGAGTTTAATTAAACCAAGCACGAATTTCAGGAGAAGACACGAAAATAAGAGACAGAGGTATACATCATTACATGTACTAGTATCAGGTACATACAGAACAAAAATAATTCATTTGTAATATTATGATGGAAGATATATTTTTGGAATAAGTACAGTCACTTCAGAGTAATATGGTGAGCAGTAATACCATTCCGTATGTAGAGAGCTACATTATATATTATAATGGCTATTATAAAGCATGCATATGAAGCATCCACACAACATAATCAATGTAAACTTTTATAATAATGCCAATGAATCTTGAAGAAGTCCTGTCAAATACCATTTATTCATGAAGAATTTATTCAATTATATACATGTACAGTGATGATAATTGGCTCTATAATTACCAAGATAATTATGTCAAACAAAATTCCACATCAAACACAAGTAGTTGTATAATACGAACAAAATGATTGTATTTTTTGCAATATTTACTGTTCGTTTCATTAACATATAATTTTATACTCTTGTATTGATGCATTAAATATTAAATAATAATTATGTATTTTAAAGGTATTTATTTGATTTTTATTGCACAAAATTAATGAATTCTATTATAACATGGTCCGCTTTGATCCAAATCATGGTCCGCTCTGTCCCAAAACATGGTCCGCTCTGTCCCAAAACATGGCCTGCTCTGTCCCAAAACATGGTCTGCTCTGTCCAAAAACATGGTCCGCTCTGTCCCAAAACATGGCCTGCTCTGTCCCAAAACATGGTCTGCTCTGTCCAAAAACATGGCCTGCTCTGTCCGATCGTCCGCTATGTCCCGCATTCCTTAGTACATGATATACGGAAATATTGTGCAACATCTACATACTGGGATACATACACTAAGCGTCAACAAGTTTTGCCCCTTTTATGTTTGGCTCAAATACAGTCGATAGCAGCAAATAAAATTCCTTCCTTTTCATACAATGTAGTGACATTTCGCAAGATTCATGATCAAATTTGGCACAAATCAGAAAAATTTTGCCATTGAAATGATGGAGGCTGTTACTACAAATCTAAAGGTGGTTTGCATAATGAATTATCCTGTTTTTACTTTGAAATATCTAAGGAGAAGATTCCAGCGAACAAGAATTGAGATTGATCATCAAGAACCTAGCTGGCCAAGGGCAACAACTCAAAGATTATGAGTTATTTCCCCCAAATTAAAAAAGGCCCCTTCCCTACCTTTGAAAAAAAGCCCTGCCATATTATTCTCAAAAACAATTAAATTCCTGGTCTGTATTTGTAACTTGCATTATATTCACAAAAACTTCGAAATTGAGATAAATTATCTTTCTAAGAATATAAGCATTATTGTTTCCTAATTATGCTGTTTCATGTTGGATTAACTGTGTTGACAACATGTGGTATAAAACACTAGGTCACCAAGTCAATGAAAAAGAAAAGCTTAATACAAACACTAGTTGTTATTGCTTTAATATGGCAAAACTACAAAAATCCAAGGAGTCTGCACAAAATGTACCTTGGTGTTTTGGTGTCTGCATTATATTAGCACTGCATATCTTCATTATAACAATGGTCTAATCTAACTAGTTGACTTGATGCCAAGATAATATGGTGTACTGTAGTGAAACAGAATAATAGTTGATGAAGATATGTATGAATTGTAATGCACACGTTTAGTATGTTTAATTATCAGCAGTAATAGTGAATGGTGCACCAATACCTTTAAATCTTAAATCATTGAGAGAAGAATTATGGCCTGCAAAAATAAACTGGGTACTTGGATATATTTATGACATTGATGTTATTGTCACAGTAAGGACTTATCATACGATTCCCCCCAAAGTATATGGGGGCTTTATTGGAGTCATGAATGCTCGAGGTCTGTTGGTTGGTCCGTCCAATTTCGTCCTGGCTATTTATCTGTAATGGTCAGTTAGATTTCCACAAAACTTGTTATAACTCTTCAGTACAAAGCCTAGTTGTGCATATAGCGTCGAAGCAGGTCGGTGGGATTCTTTTTTAGCTCACCTGAGCACGAGGTGAGCTATTGTGATCGCCCTATGTCTCACCCGCCGTCAACAATTTGACTGTTAACACTCTAGAGGTCACAGTTTTCACTTAATCTTTGTGAAACTTGGTCTCAATGTTTGTCGCTATAAAATCTAGGTTAAGTTCTTGGGTCAAAAACTTGGTCACTAGGTCACGTCAAAGAAAAACATTGTTAACACACTAGAGGTTTATTTTCGACATAATCAAAATGAAACTTGGTTAAAACGTGTGTCTCTATAAAATCTAGGCCAAGTTTGCAACTGGGTCATCTGGGGTCAAAAACAAGGTCACCAGGTCACATTTAAGTAAGACCTTGATAACACTCTAGAAGTCACATTTTTTACATAATCCTAATGAAACTTGGTCACATTGTTTGTCTCTGTATAATCAAGGTCAAGTTCGAAATTAGGTCATCTGGGGTAAAAATAGGTCACCAAGTCACATCAAAGAAAAAACTTGTTTATTACTCTAGAGGTCACATGTTTTACCTCATCTTAATAAAATCTGACCACAAAGTGTGTCTCTGTAAAATCTAAATATAATATTAAGGTCATATCATAAAAAATACTGATTCTGCATAAACTGCTAGTCATCAGGTAAGCGCTTTAGGGCCAATGGCCCTCTTGTCATTGAGTTATTGTCCTTTGTTTTTTACACTTAACACAACATTTGGTACCATGTGTCTTGATTGGTCAATGGAATCCTACATTTACATTTAGTGTAAGGTCATTAATGGCCCTTCATTTTGTCAACTTGACTTGGTTTCAATTTGTTTGTGTATTGCATTCCCTAGATAGGCCATTGGTAACATTTGATAATCTATCATAATATTGAGATACTGGTATGTTATACAGGTCAGCAAACTGTACAATACAGAAAGATAATAACATACATTATGCCTCACCTTTATTTCATTCTACTGTTTGCCTTTGTTATTCCAATCAGTCAATATATCCAGTGATAGACTGACTGACTTGTATCTGCCTAATACACAACTTGGGCCGACTAGCCAGTCCATATAACGCCATAGGACCCTCAGTGATGTAAACTATTTCTTAAGTATATCAGATCTGCACCAGAATTGTTATGCAGACAACGCTTCTGCACGGTATAGTTTGGTACTCTCTGTTTTGATATTACATATTCACCCTAAAAAATTGTTTGCAGTATCCCAACCTGACAAACAAATTTGCTACGACCTTAAATGGAAAAAGAAAACAATATTTTTCTTCAATTTTGATACTTAGTAATGGGAAGTAAGGTGGTCTTTCTCTGAGTAAAAAATTGCAAGATATTTTTTCCACCGACCCCACCGTATAGGAAGTTTCTCTATGTAAAAATGCCAAAAAGATTTTTTGGCCATTCTATGGTCCCCCTATTTAGCTTACCTGTCACAAATTGACAGAGTGAGCTTTTGTGATCACTCTTCGCCCGTTGTCTGTCCGTCCATCAGTCAACTGTTTGCTTGTATAGACACTAGAGGTCACAATTTCGGCCTAATCTTTATGAAACTTGATCACAATGATCATCTCAACAATATTGGGTCATTCGGGATAAAAACTAGGTCAAATCAAAGGAAAACCTTGTGTAGTCAGTAGAGGTCACAGTTTTGACCTAATCATTATGAAACTCAGTCACAATGATCATCTGAACAGATTCTAGGTCAAGATTATTAATGGGTTATCACAGAAACACATTGTTTAGTTACTGGAGGTCACAATTTTGGCCTGATCTTTATGAAACGGGGTCACAATTGCCATCTCATCAAATGTAGGTCAAGTTCGATATCGGGTCATCCAGGGTAAAAAACTAGGTCACAAGGTCAAATAGTAGAAAAATCTGATAATGTCATTGGAGGTAATTATTTTCACTTAATCTTCATGAAGCCCTATCACAATGTAAATCATCTCCACAAATCTAAGTCAATTTCAATATTGGGTCATCTGGGATAAAAAAATAAGTCACAATTAAGGTCAATCATAAAAAAAACTTGCAGTAGAGGCTGAATTTTCTTCAATCTTGACTCAGGTCAACAAAGGGGCTTGCATGCACTACTACGACAGGTGAGCGACCCAGTGCCCTCTTATTTATGCATGCTTCTAGAATTGTTTCCCCTGCTGGTTTTATGCAATTTATCAGCAGTGGTATTTTCTATAGATAGTTATATAGTGGAGTGATATATTGAGTACAGTGATAATGATTAATCAGTATCTTACGAGTTAGTATTGTGAACATGTTAATCATTAGTGTAATACATGTACATTGATGATACCTATATCATGTAGTTACAAGTGTCATAATGAGAACATAATATAGTACTGTTGAGTGCTTTAAATGACAATTATGATTGTTCAACGATTATGATGTTAACCTTTTACTCCATTATTGAACATTGTGACTGATACCTACCTTATCCTCATGTACAACAATAAGATGCATGCATCTAGACACGTGCACTCAAGGCTTTTAAGTATAGAAGCATTATGATGACCACTTACAGATCTATATACACTTTGAACTTTGACTGAATTTTGATGTATTTATGGTATCTTATCGTGTATTCTATACTTTCACCACAATATGAAGTTTTTGTTAGTTTTCATATTACAATTTATCTAGTCAGGCTTACACCATGAACTAGGGTGTATGTAAGATAAGATTCCACTCCCTCGGTGTATTTATAAGTTGTGTCCAGTATATAGTTTCACTGTTTGTTTGGTTTGGATAACTATAAGTAAGGGTATGCCTAATTGTGTTACTTTAATTTAAATGTTTGTTTTTGTTTTGAAGATGCAGTGCACCCCATAAAATCGACTTTTAAAGGTTATTTAAGAAATAAAAATCTGTTCGCGTTTATTGTCGGTGTATAAAACACAGGCAGGAGTTCGGATGCCGAATAATTAAATCACGAGTGCGTAGCACGAGTGATTTAATTTTCCGCATCCGAACGAGTGCCCGTGTTTTATTCACCGACAATATACAAGAACAGAGTTTTTATTTCGATTCTAAATACGATAATATTCCGCACTATTTAACTGCGCGCATTCCATTTTCACCCATTTGACATTGAACATAATTCCACGCTGAAAATTTTACTATAAAGTTTACATTCATTCATAAATATGTCACGTGATACTGGGCGTAAATAGAAACAGCCAATTTGATAGGTATGTTTTATGGGGGTAATAATACATTGTTAGGCCCGCTCTATATTTAAACGATTAATCCGCAGATCGTGTTAGAATATTTATTTTTTTGTGTTTTATTGAGACAGTCGATGTGCATGTCCATTCTGTTTTATCTCTACCTTATGTGCCAACAACCTCCGGCTTTGAGGGAAGAGATAGAAAATTTAAGGGATACATGGAATCTGGACAAGCTGCCCTAGCTCTTTAGACTCCTTAATTCTTTTATGACAATAATGTGCCTATTGTATAGCACCGATACACACAAAACTACCTCTGGGTTTTCAACCAGTTTGTCAGAAATTTACAGTGCCCTGCCTGAGATTCGAACCAGTGACCTCTGGAATGGTAGTGCTAACCACTCTACCACCGTTCCACCCAAAATTGAAAGTTTAATAAAACTTCTTATACATCCGTAGTCATATGTCTGGGTGAATGGGTTTGCTACATGTATATTGTTCTACTTTTTATATGCCCATTTAAAAACTGGACGTATTATGGGAACACCCTTGGCAGGCAGCGGCGTCCAGCAGTTTGTCTGTACTCTAACGCAAACAGTTTTCATCCGATCGTCTTCAAACTTTGTGACAATGCTTATGGGAATAATATCTAGGCCAAGTTTGATTATAGGCCAAATCGGGCTAGGCCTTATTTGGTTATGGGCCTTTAATTACCAAATAAGTATGAAATTGGCCTTGTCTGTGCTCTAACTCAAAAAGTTTTCATCCGATCGTCTTCAAACTTAATTGTGACAATGCTTATGGGCATTATGTCTAGGCCAAGTTCGATTATAGGCCAAATCTTTTTTTTATTTTTTAAAAAATTTTTTTTTGATTATAGGCCAAATCAGCCTAGGCCTTATTGGGTTATAGTCCTTTGATAACCAAAAAAGTGTGAAATTGGCCTTGTTTGTACTCTAGTTTAAACAGTTTTCATTCGATTGTCTTCAAAGTTGTTGACAGTGTTTATGAGCATACTACCTATGCCAAGTTCAATTATAGGCCAAATCGATATAGATCTTCTTAGGTTATGGTCCTATACTTACCAAAATAAATGTGAAATTGACCTTGTCTGTTCTCTAGTGCAGAGTTTTTGTATGAGTATTTTCAAACTTTGTGACAATGTTTATAGGTTTGCTATTTAGGATACGTTCAATTGTAGGCCAAATCAGCCTAGGCCTTCTTAGGTTATGGTCCTTTAATTTAAAAAAATGTTGGATCGTGTTTTTTTTTCATACACAGTGCCCTGAGACTCATTGTGCTCCGAGACGGGCGTATTTTGTGACATTTTGGCTCTTGTTTCATTTGAAGATACAGTGCACACCTTAAATCATGCTATGTTGTATAAAATATCATAGTTGATAACATTATCTCCAAAGTATTTAATGTCAACATATCCATCAAGACGAAACTGTAAAGATAAATCAAAATGTTTATGAGTGAAAGTGTTGATATCTTTTGTAATACAACTTGTTCAGTCACATTTGGTGGTTATACAGGATCCATCATGAGTTGTCTTTGGAGATCAACATTCATCACATAAATACTGTATTCTTCCAGGTGAGAACAAATGATGGAACTATATTCTCCAACATGTGTGATAACAATTACGTGACGTCACAAGCTTTTCGGCGCGAAAACGTAACGTCACAAGCTTAAATTGGTTATTTAAATTAAATTTGTTATTTCTGACCTTATTTTGAATCTGTAACTATGGTAATGTGATAAAAAGAATCCTCCTTCGTTGTCTTTGAGATAATTATTTCTTAAACTCGTTACAAAAACAAATTATTAAGTGAGCCTTTGGTGACAAGTTTAGGAAATGTTGATCTCCAAAGACAACTCATGACAGATCCTATATGTCTTATATGTGTCTAGAAAACACAGGTTAATAATAAGTTTTTGTGACTAGTTTAAGAAATGTTGATCATCTCAAAGACAACAAATGAAGGATTCTTTTTATCACATGACCATAGTTAGCGCTTCAAAACAATGTCAGGAATAACGAATTTTTGCGCTGAAAAGCTGGTTAACTTATCACACGTGTTGGAGAACACTGTTCCATGATTCGTTTTCACATGGAAGATAATGGTATTTATGTGATAC
The DNA here is from genome assembly GCA_947247005.1 of Spisula solida. Taxonomy (NCBI): domain Eukaryota; kingdom Metazoa; phylum Mollusca; class Bivalvia; order Venerida; family Mactridae; genus Spisula; species Spisula solida. Next base: position 24,340,291 of record OX365948.1, read on the forward strand.
AATACAATATTGATAACTTAAGACAGTACTTAAATATGTGGTCCTATAAAAAGTCCAAATTACCAAGAGGTAATTGGGAGGGTATGTAGACCTTATAAGATCCTATCAAATCATACGTTTTTAGTCTATGTTCCTTATTTAAATGAAGGTTGATCATGGCATACAGATGAATGCTATTGATTTTGTAGATTCCAGGTCAAAGGTCAAAATCCCAGTGTCCGCTAATGTGAGATGACTCATGGCTGTGAGAAGATACTCATACATGTTTTACAAACAACTCCAGTATATATTTGTACTTGTATCTTTCAGGTGATTGTTTTGTGACGTTAGCTGCAAGCTGGACCACATGTCTACACAAGAACGCATTCCATTTGACGCCACATACTATCCACTATGTGCTGTCAGCTGTCTTTGCTTCCTAGCATTCTTTAAGTATGTGTGTCCTTTATTGGGACCTAAAGTATGCCAGGACTTTGACAAGTTGCCAAAGGCCAAACAGGTCTACTTTCATGCCAGGTATACTTTCTAATATTATATAGTCACTAAGATTGTCCTTGTTTCTACTTTCATGTCAGGTATACTGTACTTTCTAGTATTATATGGTCACTAAGATTGTCCTTGTTTCTACATTCATGTCAGGTATACTTTCTTATATTATATGGTCACTAAGATTGTCCTTGTTTCTACTTTCATGTCAGGTATACTTTCTTATATTATATGGTCACTAAGATTGTCCTTGTTTCTACTTTCATGCCAGGAAAACTTACTAATATTATATGGTCACTAAGATGGTCCTTGTTTCTACTTTATGCCAGGTATACTTTCTAGTATTATATGGTCACTATTATTGTCCTTGTTTCTACTTTATGCCAGGTATACTTTCTAGTATTATATGGTCACTAAGATGGTCCTTGCTTCTATATTCATGCCAGGTATACTTTCTAGTATTATATGGTCACTAAGATTGTCCTTGTTTCTACATTCATGCCAGGTATACTTTCTAGTATTATATGGTCACTATTATTGTCCGTGCTTCTACTTTATGCCAGGTATACTTTCTAGTATTATATGGTCACTATTATTGTCCTTGTTTCTACTTTCATGCCAGGTATACTTTCTAGTATTATATGGTCACTATTATTGTCCTTGTTTCTACTTTATGCCAGGTATACTTTCTAGTATTATATGGTCACTATTATTGTCCTTGTTTCTACTTTATGCCAGGTATACTTTCTAGTATTATATGGTCACTAAGATGGTCCTTGTTTCTACTTTATGCCAGGTATACTTTCTAGTATTATATGGTCACTAAGATGGTCCTCGTTTCTACATTCATGCCAGGTATACTTTCTAGTATTATATGGTCACTAAGATGGTCCTTGTTTCTACATTCAAGTCAGGTATACTTTCTAGTATTATATGGTCACTAAGATGGTCCTTGTTTCTACATTCATGCCTGGTATACTTTCTAGTATTATATGGTCACTAAGATGGTCCTTGTTTCTACATTCATGCCAGGTATACTTTCTAGTATTATATGGTCACTAAGATGGTCCTTGTTTCTACATTCATGCCAGGTATACTTTCTAGTATTATATGGTCACTAAGATGGTCCTTGATTCTACATTCATGCCAGGTATACTTTCTAGTATTATATGGTCACTAAGATTGTCCTTGTTTCTACATTCATGCCAGGTATACTTTCTAGTATTATATTGTCACTAAGATGGTCCTTGTTTCTACATTCAAGTCAGGTATACTTTCTAGTATTATAAGGTCACTAAGATTGTCCTTGTTTCTACATTCATGCCAGGTATACTTTCTAGTATTATATGGTCACTATTATTGTCCGTGCTTCTACATTCATGCCAGGTATACTTTCTAGTATTATATGGTCACTATTATTGTCCTTGTTTCTACTTTATGCCAGGTATACTTTCTAGTATTATATGGTCACTATTATTGTCCTTGTTTCTACTTTATGCCAGGTATACTTTCTAGTATTATATGGTCACTAAGATGGTCCTTGTTTCTACTTTATGCCAGGTATACTTTCTAGTATTATATGGTCACTAAGATTGTCCTTGTTTCTACTTTATGCCAGGTATACTTTCTAGTATTATATGGTCACTATTATTGTCCTTGTTTCTACTTTATGCCAGGTATACTTTCTAGTATGATATGGTCACTAAGATGGTCCTTGCTTCTATATTCATGCCAGGTATACTTTCTAGTATTATATGGTCACTAAGATGGTCCTTGTTTCTACTTTATGCCAGGTATACTTTCTAGTATTATATGGTCACTATTATTGTCCTTGTTTCTACTTTATGCCGGGTATACTTTCTAGTATTATATGGTCACTATTATTGTCCTTGTTTCTACTTTATGCCAGGTATACTTTCTAGTATTATATGGTCACTAAGATGGTCCTTGTTTCTACTTTCATGCCAGGTATACTTTCTTATATTATATGGTCACTAAGATGGTCCTTGATTCTACATTCATGCCAGGTATACTTTCTAGTATTATATGGTCACTAAGATGGTCCTTGCTTCTATATTCATGCCAGGTATACTTTCTAGTATTATATGGTCACTAAGATGGTCCTTGTTTCTACTTTATGCCAGGTATACTTTCTAGTATTATATGGTCACTATTATTGTCCTTGTTTCTACTTTATGCCGGGTATACTTTCTAGTATTATATGGTCACTATTATTGTCCTTGTTTCTACTTTATGCCAGGTATACTTTCTAGTATTATATGGTCACTAAGATGGTCCTTGTTTCTACTTTCATGCCAGGTATACTTTCTTATATTATATGGTCACTAAGATGGTCCTTGATTCTACATTCATGCCAGGTATACTTTCTAGTATTATATGGTCACTAAGATGGTCCTTGCTTCTACTTTCATGCCAGGTATACTTTCTTTTATTATATGGTCACTAAGATGGTCCTTGATTCTACATTCATGCCAGGTATACTTTCTAGTATTATATGGTCACTAAGATGGTCCTTGTTTCTACATTCATGCCAGGTATACTTTCTAGTATTATATGGTCACTAAGATGGTCCTTGTTTCTACTTTATGCCAGGTATACTTTCTAGTATTATATGGTCACTATTATTGTCCTTGTTTCTACTTTCATGCCAGGTATACTTTCTAGTATTATATGGTCACTATTATTGTCCTTGTTTCTACTTTATGCCAGGTATACTTTCTAGTATTATATGGTCACTATTATTGTCCTTGTTTCTACTTTATGCCAGGTATACTTTCTAGTATTATATGGTCACTAAGATGGTCCTTGTTTCTACTTTATGCCAGGTATACTTTCTAGTATTATATGGTCACTAAGATGGTCCTCGTTTCTACATTCATGCCAGGTATACTTTCTAGTATTATATGGTCACTAAGATGGTCCTTGTTTCTACATTCAAGTCAGGTATACTTTCTAGTATTATATGGTCACTAAGATGGTCCTTGTTTCTACATTAATGCCTGGTATACTTTCTAGTATTATATGGTCACTAAGATGGTCCTTGTTTCTACATTCATGCCAGGTATACTTTCTAGTATTATATGGTCACTAAGATGGTCCTTGTTTCTACATTCATGCCAGGTATACTTTCTAGTATTATATGGTCACTAAGATGGTCCTTGATTCTACATTCATGCCAGGTATACTTTCTAGTATTATATGGTCACTAAGATTGTCCTTGTTTCTACATTCATGCCAGGTATACTTTCTAGTATTATATTGTCACTAAGATGGTCCTTGTTTCTACATTCAAGTCAGGTATACTTTCTAGTATTATAAGGTCACTAAGATTGTCCTTGTTTCTACATTCATGCCAGGTATACTTTCTAGTATTATATGGTCACTATTATTGTCCGTGCTTCTACATTCATGCCAGGTATACTTTCTAGTATTATATGGTCACTATTATTGTCCTTGTTTCTACTTTATGCCAGGTATACTTTCTAGTATTATATGGTCACCATTATTGTCCTTGTTTCTACCTTATGCCAGGTATACTTTCTAGTATTATATGGTCACTAAGATGGTCCTTGTTTCTACTTTATGCCAGGTATACTTTCTAGTATTATATGGTCACTAAGATTGTCCTTGTTTCTACTTTATGCCAGGTATACTTTCTAGTATTATATGGTCACTATTATTGTCCTTGTTTCTACTTTATGCCAGGTATACTTTCTAGTATTATATGGTCACTAAGATGGTCCTTGCTTCTATATTCATGCCAGGTATACTTTCTAGTATTATATGGTCACTAAGATTGTCCTTGTTTCTACATTCATGCCAGGTATACTTTCTAGTATTATATGGTCACTATTATTGTCGGTGCTTCTACTTTATGCCAGGTATACTTTCTAGTATTATATGGTCACTATTATTGTCCTTGTTTCTACTTTCATGCCAGGTATACTTTCTAGTATTATATGATCACTATTATTGTCCTTGTTTTCTACTTTATGCCAGGTATACTTTCTAGTATTATATGGTCACTAAGATGGTCCTTGTTTCTACTTTATGCCAGGTATACTTTCTAGTATTATATGGTCACTATTATTGTCCTTGTTTCTACTTTATGCCGGGTATACTTTCTAGTATTATATGGTCACTATTATTGTCCTTGTTTCTACTTTATGCCAGGTATACTTTCTAGTATTATATGGTCACTAAGATGGTCCTTGTTTCTACTTTCATGCCAGGTATACTTTCTTATATTATATGGTCACTAAGATGGTCCTTGATTCTACATTCATGCCAGGTATACTTTCTAGTATTATATGGTCACTAAGATGGTCCTTGCTTCTACTTTCATGCCAGGTATACTTTCTTTTATTATATGGTCACTAAGATGGTCCTTGATTCTACATTCATGCCAGGTATACTTTCTAGTATTATATGGTCACTAAGATGGTCCTTGTTTCTACATTCATGCCAGGTATACTTTCTAGTATTATATGGTCACTAAGATGGTCCTTGTTTCTACTTTATGCCAGGTATACTTTCTAGTATTATATGGTCACTAAGATGGTCCTTGTTTCTACATTCATTCCAGGTATATTTTCTTATATTATTTGGTCACTAGTCCTTGCTTCTGCATTCACGCTAGGTTTTCTTTCTAGTATTATATGGTCCAGTGATTTTTTTGCTTCTTTGGGAAAGGGTCCCGGTCTGTTCAGATTGGGAATTTTTGCGTTGTGTCAACTTGAAATTGTGAATTTTCATGAAGCAGAAAGGCCAAATAAATAAAACAGAAAAAGAGATAACATGTGACTGTTTACTGGTTTCTGTAAACTTTTTTGCCTGACCTCTTGTCAAAAATGTTTATAACTTTGTCATTTTATGTCCGATTTTGAAATTTTAATTTTTTTAAATGTTCATTGGGAATTTCTGCCTTCAAATTTGGGAAAATTATAACCTTTTTCAAATTTGGAAGGTACCATTTACCAGTAGCAAACAAAGAAGGAAAAAATAACTGAGGTCACTAAGATTGTCCTTGCTTCTACTTTCATGCCAGGTATACTTTCTAATATTTATATGGTCACTAAGATTGTCTTTGCTGTGAGCTGATGTCTTATATAAATTTGTCTGGAGTCTATATTGAAAATGAATGTTTCTCGTTTACTCTCCGATTAATGCAATGCAACTAAAGAAAGTTGGAACCATCTTTGTCGTCCTTTTAAACTCATGTGACAAGCAGACAAGGTGAGCTTTTGTGATCGATCTTCATCTGTCGTTCATCTAATCACAATTTGCATGAACACTGTAGACTGTCTAAAGGTCAGGATGTTAACATAATCTTTATGGCTCTTTATGAGACAGAAATTTCCTGTGTATGAGTTTGTTTTCTGTATAATTATATTGAGTAAAGAAGTTTGATGCCTTTGGACCAAGGAAAATGTTTAAGTCATCTACCTGTTCTAGTCCTCTACAGTATACTTGTATATCATCAATATGCTGGGACCGAAGAAACTGTCCAAGGTTTCTAGGGTATTTGATCCATTAGTTGATAACAGTTTGAGGCAGTTCTACTGTAAATCATGTGCATGAATTATTTATTTGTTAGGAGAAGAATGATTGAATGGAGGTGTGTGCCCATTATATGGCATGTCTTTATCTTACACTATACAGGGACATAGCCCGGCTTGAATTGATGTTACACACACACACACACCTTGACATTGGTGGTTATGGTTGGGGGTCCTCATAATAGTGGGTTTTTGATGTCAGTTTGGCAATATTTATATTTTAACTTTTCAAATTAATGTTACGCATGTGTGTGCATGTGTATCGCTGGCTATGACCTGCTATATAATTTGATGATAATGGTATTCCTGTATTTCAGTGTATGTTCTACAGTTCATGCTCTGATAGTCAGCAGCTCGTGTATTTATGCCACATTGTATGAAACCCAGCTGATAGAAGATCCAGTATGGTAGGTCATATTACTGTTTAGTAATAATGCAGATTTTTTATCGAACCTTGGGGATGGGGCCTTATCTTTAATTTGGGGGGAAAATATTGGCATTTTGGTAACATGGGGATTGATTTTGTCAAGGTAAACTTCATTTTTGTGGGAAACTGCATGATTTTAAAGATTTTTTTCCATGGGAAGGGGCCTTATAACGGCCCCTATTTTAATACAAAAAAACTGTAACTTTAAACTGTTTAGTCTCTATAAGGTTAAAACCAGCTTTACCACCTCCTTCCATTATTTATACACCATTTTGTCTGCTCCATACCTTTGCCTTGCATTGATTAATCAAATTATAATTGTAATTGTACCCATCCCTGGCATTGACAGGTTGTCTGACACCCGGCACAAACACATGATATTAATATCCTTGTCACATACAGGATTTGGACCTCTACCGGCTACAAGGCCATGGTGTGAAGTTAAGGTTCCCTTAGTTTGTATTAGAGATACGGTATTGATGGGGGCTCAACCTTCCACCCCTTTGAATGCATGTCATTGTGACCAGTTGTATAATTTGTCATGTATACTAGTACTACTCAAATTTTGATTAGGGCAAGAAATCAATATTCTTGTCCGCCTAATAATATTAACTTAACAAAATCGATTAAGAAAATATTGTGGAAATATTTTTAAAAAATCACCTAATCTGCTACTAAATTTCGAAATATTCTCGTGTTGCATTTGATGTCAAAATGTTGTTTCCAGGTAACTGATAAGCCCTATTGGCACAGATGGAAGTAGAAAGAATAGCATGGAAATGTTTGTCCCTTTTCTATGCTCATATTGCGTAAGACCTGAAACGTAAAAACAAAAAACGACCATATTCTGTTATCACAGAGCCTTTAATGCAGCTCAAACATTGGACTGAGGTTGGGCTTATCAGCACTAAGACATCAACTTTTGAAGAAAGTTTTATTTGTTTACGATATTGCAGATGTATCATTATGTTTATGAAAATTCTATCAGTTCATCTTATTCAACTTGTAAAATTTCAACAAGGAAAATGTGTTGAACCTTAAAATTCTAGTTGTTCACATTTTGTATTACTTTATTACAGGGGAGTTAGTCAAGTTGTGAAGTCAAGTTGTGCAATATTGGTTGGGTATTTAGGTGCTGGTGAGTGATCATTGTTTTAACTTTCAGAAATTGTCCTTCCTTTTATCAGTCTTGCGAAGTGAAGTATATGTTAAATATCAAAGTCGGTAAAAAGACAAACTAGTCATATATCATCAATATGTTTAATAAAATTGTTTGCTTATAATTTTTGCATGTGGTAAACATTTCGTACTGTACTGACAGTTGTTTTAAGCAATTTGTGTCGCAGACTTAGCATCATGTGTGAATCCCCTGATGCATGATGGCAGCATCTCATATAGAAATCTCGGCTAAAACTGCAGACAATAATCTCAAAGATATGAACTGTGTTAGTGTTGAATGAGATTTTTCTCAATTTTCTTGAAATCAATGGTACATACATGTAAAGAGTTGCCTCCCCTATTACACTGATTCCAGAAAAAGTTATGGTTGATTATATAACACATTTACATGTTCTGTATTTGCCAGAATGTCAATATATTGTAAATGTATGTTATTATATATTTCTAGATACAATTCTGATGATGTCATATTACAAGGACATTGGTGATTTTAGATATCTTTTACACCATTTGGCATCTGTGGTAGCATATTATTTTGTAATGGTACGTACATAATTATTTCGCTGGCTTAGAATGAGAAGGTCTTAAGTACAAAATCAATATTTTGAGAAAACAAGCACCGAGAGTTCTGATGGGAGTCTATCTGGTTGAGCACTGAGAGTTCTGATGGAAGTCTATCTGGTTGAGCACTGAGAGTTCTGATGGGAGTCTATCTGGTTGAGCACCGAGAGTTCTGATGGGAGTCTATCTGGTTGAGCACCGAGAGTTCTGATGGGAGTCTATCTGGTTGAGCACCGAGAGTTCTGATGGGAGTCTATCTGGTTGAGCACCGAGAGTTCTGATGGGAGTCTATCTGGTTGAACACCGAGAGTTCTGATGGGAGTCTATCTGGTTGAGCACCGAGAGTTCTGATGGGAGTCTATCTGGTTGAGCACTGAGAGTTCTGATGGGAGTCTATCTGGTTGAGCACCGAGAGTTCTGATGGGAGTCTATCTGGTTGAACACTGAGAGTTCTGATGGGAGTCTATCTGGTTGAGCACTGAGAGTTCTGATGGGAGTCTATCTGGTTGAGCACAGAGAGTTCTGATGGGAGTCTATCTGGTTGAGCACCGAGAGTTCTGATGGGAGTCTATCTGGTTGAGCACCGAGAGTTCTGATGGGAGTCTATCTGGTTGAGCACCGAGAGTTCTGATGGGAGTCTATCTGGTTGAGCACCGAGAGTTCTGATGGGAGTCTATCTGGTTGAGCACCGAGAGTTTTGATGGGAGTCTATCTGGTTGAGCACTGAGAGTTCTGATGGGAGTCTATCTGGTTGAGCACCGAGAGTTCTGATGGGAGTCTATCTGGTTGCTACTATTAAAGCTCAAACCTATGTACTTTACACGTTTTATGTTCGTTTTCTTACTGCCAATCTTGTCAAATATCAAAATAGGCTGATGTGACTTTATTGGCATGTGTTGTATATAAATAATTGTAAAAAGGGGGCATATTATTTGGCAAACGGGTATCAAAAGTGGCACTAAAACAATTATAAGCGCCTATTTATCAGTCACAGCTGGATTCTGATACCGAGACGCTAGTATATATCTAGTCAGTGCCACGCTATAAGATTACATAACCGATTACAGTCATTGCAGACGATACGAGAGTAATAACCATTCATTCATAAAAGCAAATTGATCATGTGACACTGGTCTGTGGAGAGTAGTAATTTTCTGGACTTTTATTTGTTAAAACAATTACATCTACTTTGTATAATTTAGGTTTGCTCACCTTGTTTATTTATATAGGCCATATACTTCAGTACCTAATAGGAGGAAGCGGTTGCAGTACGTTTATAACCTGCGAGCCTTGAGCGAGCAGGTATATTGGATAGCATTAAGTAAAAAGTCCATGGAGGGGCACGTGACCTGTTCTCGATGGTTTACGATTTCAAAAAAAAAATCCAAAAAAAGATGCATTTTGTAAGAATGTCGTGAACCAGACTAATTCCATTATTCCATGCGGATAACATCGGTCTTTGTCGCATTACAATAGTTTATTTACCGAAGAAATCAGAACTGTCCGAAATTTCAGTGAGCACTAGGCAATATTGAGACCATTGATCTAAACAGCAGGTGACTGCAGCTGCATATAAGCACAGCGCTACATTGTTCTTGAATGAAAATAGGTTAGTTCTATGGTTAATGTGTCACAATTACAGGATTTCGGGTCTTAACACCTGATCGGTATTTTTTACGCAACCGATAATATTCTTACGCAAAAAGATGGCTGACGTATGTCGGCCCGAGCAAGTCGAACTTCTTAGAAAGAACTACAAAAGTATCCTCAAAACCCGTCCCTACGATAAAAATGTACACGCAATTCGATTTAAAGAGTATAAAACGCGAGTTTAGATCGTTTTATCGTTGGATAAATTCTTCGCTAACGTTTCATACTCAACACTTTCGTACCACTTCCCATCGTTCGTCCTGAATATTGTTTTTCGTACTCAACACAATTCGTACCCGGCACTTTGCTCCGTAAATTATTTTTTTGAATTTTTAGGATCAGCGGGTAAAAGTAGTGCTGGTTGTTTCCCTTGATAAAATTAACAACATATACAGTTGCTTTTGGTCTCCAGAGTCGTATAAGGAGAATTACCATTCAATGTTAATGTCTATTCAGAGACTTAAAATTCTAAATGTCTCTTGTCTATTGTCATGGAATTATCGGAATTGGTTTATGATCTTTGATATTGTTGAACACTGAAAACATGTCTTATGATAATACCTTTTAATGAACTGATACGAGGTTTTATCTATAAACATATAAATATTATATGGAACAAGGGAGTCCTAATATGCAATTAAGTGTCTTGAAAATTGGTTTGTTATACGTGAAATGATTTAACAATTTGTTGATAAATTTCGTATGTCAAATTATCGTGCATATAGTTTTCCCAATTTGAAAGCTACCGGCCTATGGCGCTTATTTTGTTCTCACAATTTTGAGATTTTCATGCTTAATTTTATACACATCAGCTATTGAATTATGCAGATAGAAGGTCGAGGATCCTGTCAATTCTCTGTCAAATGAAGTCGGTACACCATTTGCTCGCAGGAACTATTTGACTTGTATTACATGTAACTACTTCAGAACTACTTCGCTTGGTGTAGATTCTAAAAATAGCTTAATACTGTAATATCCAGGCCCCACCCACTTTTGTAACCAATACTGCTTTGTTTTATTCTTTGTCAGGTCATTTTTGTATTTAAAGTCTAGTCATATCACGCAGTCATAGTATTATCTTTATAATTCAGTAGCTTACCTCTTCTTTAATCCCTTATTTTGGCCGTATTTAACATTTCAAGCTTGTAGCCTTCAGTATCCATGCTTTAGTCAGCCATTTTGTTGATTGATGTCATGTGACTAGGTGTGATGTCATAATATTGATGATGTCATTGATGACATCACAGATCATACCATACTCTACTTCTACAAACTGTGCACTTTTAATATTGAGGATAGCTTAGGGGGGTGTTTGAATTTCTTTTTAACCTGTAAATTATTTATTAGAGTATAACTGAACTATTTTTTATTTTTATCATGGCATTGCATCTGACTTGTTTTATTCTTTGTCAGATCATTTTTGTATTTAAAGCCTAGTCATATCATGCAGTCATAGTATTATCTTTATAATTCAGTAGCTTACCTCTTCTTTAATCCCTTATTTATGTGATATCTAGGATGGGAATTAGGAACTTTGTGCTCTGTATGAATTTTATCTATTTTGGTGTTTGAGGTGTTTGAACCCCACTTTGGGCCTTTTTGTTTATTTGTTTGATCAAACTTCAAACTTGGTTTGATCTGTTTGAGTCTTTGGTATAAAAGGAGCTGCATTCGTTAGAATTGTCACTCAGCAATCCAACACCTTTAGGTTAGGCATATCCCTATTTTGTTCTATTTAAGTAAATTATCCTTACAGAAAGTTATTTAAGGTGATTCATAACTCTTAAATTTTTCTGTACAAGAGGTATCAAACACCTGATTTTTATGAAGAACACACTCATGATAGTGATTGTGCGAACCCATAACAGTTTTGCTCGGCTAGTTTTCAAGATATTTTTAGATTTTGGGGACCCCCCCCCCCCCCCCCCCTAAAAAATGATATTTGCATTTCACCGAAGAAGTTTGACATTTAATTACATGCACGAAATTTCGTATACACGGAATCACACGATAACGTTTGTGTTAGACTATGCATGTTATATGTATTTTTAAATGATATTTTAAAATGTGTGATTTTTCATTTTTAGGTTATACGAAAACAATAGTTGAACAACATACTGTATTGTACATGCAACCAGTAGAGTAACTATTATAGAAGTTTTGTCCCAAATTTCACGTCAGTTGCTCGGCTAAATTTGTTTAATTGACACTTAAGTGATTTCGGAAATGTCGAAAACCAGGATAGTTAACAAAATTCGTCAACGTTTTGAATACGTTGTATCTAGTTTTCGCGATAATTTTTTTTGAAAAATGTATATATTCAAAGATGAGCCCATGCACTTTTGCATTAGCTAGTCTATATTCTTAAGAAATAAATGCAAAAGAACCTTCCTCTAAAGTAGACGGGATGCTTGCTAAACAAATGTTAAAACTTGGATAGAATTTTGTATTATGTTTAGCATACGTTGTAGCTAGTATTCGCGAGTGTTAGTGTTTCAACATTAGGAATAAATGGCTCATAAAATTTCAGCTATAGCTTTATTCTGCAAGCTTATTATAGTATAATATAGTAATAACTATACAGTAAATTCGCGATTTTAAGACATGAGAACATGCTGGCACACCAATTGTAAGTTTTTCGTACTATTTCATCATGGTAGTCAGACGCTTTCAATACGTCTTATTTACACCGATTTCTAAACTTCCGCTCAACTGAAGAGTTATAAATCACCTTAACAGATCCTTATTGATAAATTTTGATCTTAATCATTTTAACTAGTGCTTTTGTAGCAGAGTAATTCCTTGATCTATTTATATATATAATAAGTCTATTTAGAGCTACACTTAACATTTTATTGGTCCTTCTGTTTTATCAGTCCTGATTGTATACTTACCCAATTGCCTTAATAAGCCACCGACACTTTCAACAGTCCTTTATGTTATTGATCTGAATATATATTTCTATCTATTTTCCATTACACATATTTTAATACAAGAGTCAAGAAGCTTTGTTAAGGTGATCACTTAATAGATTGCATCAAATGTTAATACTCTGGCTTGTTTGTTAAGAGGTAATTGAAACCAATTAAGGGTAGCAATCAGTAATTCATTGCCTTGCTGCAGTCACTTTTGTCAATCTTTGTCCATCTGTCTGTCTGTCCGTCTGTACACAGCTGAAGGTATTGTCAGAGCGTTAAGATCTACTGGCGTGCTAGCGGTTACGAAGGGAACATATAAATTCTAAAAATAGCTATAGAGGCGGGACATTTGATGAACACGTCATTTTCATAATACGAAACAAGTTCGATATAGCCTCAGCACATTAATTGTCTGCAAAAATACTGATTTAACGACCAGTTTGACAATAATTGTTGATCTTAAAATAAGCAAATGTTGCTGATTTAAGTAAATCAATTCAAATATTTGAAGAAACATGTGTAGCAGTAGTGAAAATGCTGACAGTTTCTGGAACTACTTGAATGCTGATTCACATTGTTTAGCCTAAAGGCGTTAAGTTGGCATTAAGAAATAGGCAATGCTAACTTTTAGAGGCATAGCCTCCCAGAAACTGCTTTAATTGTTGTGGTATACTTTCTTTCAGTCCTATGATGTGTATGCATACTTTGCTAACCTCAGACTCATGGCAGAATTTTCCACTCCTTGGGTCAATAACAGGTCAGTAATACAGTGATTTCATGAATATGTGATATTATTATTATCTAAACCATCTTTAACCCTGCCCATCTAATATGTAGGTATTTAATTATTAGCCACGGCTGTAATCCAGTGGTAACTGCACTAGATTTGATTTCGGCTCATGGCAGAACATATACCGGTATACACTTCCTCGAACATTTAAGATACAAAAATCTGGTCTTGTATTTTGTCGGTGAATAAAACACAGACAGGAGTTCAGATGTGGACAAATTAAATCATGAGTGTGTATATTTGCAGAAACAACTGTAACAGTATGTTCAATAAATGCTTATTATGTATTTTATTGAGTTGTTTTGTCATTTTTGAGTGCACTAACAAATATGACCAATTTGCTGTTCGCGGGGCGTAAATAGTACCAGCAAATTTGTCAGATGTATTTTGTTGCGGGAATAATATACAGCTCGGTGTCCTCTATGCGTATATAGATTGATCCACAGATTGTCTATGCGTATATAGATAATAAGATTGATCCGCAGATTGTGTTAGAATTGACATTAATGTTGATTCTCCTCCACTTGTGGAGAAGTTGCCTTTTTCTTGTTGAAGGGTAGGTTGGTACTGGTTAGGAAACAGTCTAGGAAAACTGGTTCAGTGAATCTGCTGTCGTATATTTACAACTGAAAAATTGTTGAGAATCAGTGTTAAACCATAACAAACAACCCTGAAACTAGAGCTCCATGTTCGATATTGTCACTGCACGAGAAATTGGTAATATACTTAAACAGCTGATAAATACATTATACAGTAGGAAGACAAGTTGCTGTATTGGACCATTTCAATACTTGTTAAGATAGTTTTACCCCCGCAAACAAAGTTTGAAGGGGGTATACTGGAGTCACCGTGTCTGTCGGGCGGTCGGGCGGTCGGTCGGTCGGTCTGTCTGTTAGCAAAATCGTGTCCGCTCTGTAACTTTGTCATTTCTTACTGGATTTTAAAATCTCTTAGTACAAATGTTCGCCACATCAAGACGATGTGTCATGCGCAAGACTCAGGCCCCTACCTCAAAGGTCAAGGTCACACTTAGAGGTCAAAGGTTATATAGGCATCCAAGTCGTGTCCACTCTGTAACTTTGTTGTTTTTTACTGGATTTTAAAATTGTTTTGTAAATGTTCACCACATAAAGACGGTGTGTCATGCGCAAGACCCAGGTCCCTACCTCAAAGGTCAAGGTCATACTTAGAGGTCAAATATTAAAAGGCTCAAATAGGCATGTGAATCGTGTCCGCTCTGTAACTATGTCATTTCATATGGGATATTTATATTACTTGGTACAAATGTTAACCACATCAAGACGGTGTGTCATGCGCAAGACCCAGGTCCCTAGCTCAAAGGTCAAGGTCATACTTGGAGGCCAAAGGTTAAAATGCACACAATTGTGTCTGCTCTGTTATGAACTATGTCATTTCTTATTGGATATTTATAATACTTGGTACAAAGGTTCACCACATATAGAGGGTGTGTCATGCACTAGACCCAGGTCCCTAGCTCAAAGGTCAAGGTCACACTTGGAGGTCAACGGTTAAAAGGCACAAAATTGTGTCCGCTCTGTAACTTTGTCATTTCTTATTGGATATTTATATTACTTGGTACAAATGTTCACCACATCAAGAAGGTGTGTCATGCCCAAGACCCAGGTCCCTAGCTCAAAGGTCAAGGTCACACTTGGAGGTCAAAGTTTAAAAGGCACAAATAGGCATTTCATTCGTGTCCACTGTAACTTTGCCATTTCTTATTGGATATTTATGATACTTAGTACCACATCAAGACGATATGTCATGTGCAAGACCCAGGGCAAGGTCAAACTTAGAGGTCAAAGGTTATATTGTCATGCAAGTCGTGTCCGCCCTGTAACTTTGTCGTTTCTTAATGGATTTTAAAAGTGCTTGGTACAAATGTTTACCACTAAGTTTTTCTAATTTTTTTTCCTATATTTTATTTCGAATTTCTTGTTGTTGTTTCTTATATAGATCTATTTTTTTCGATTATTTTTTAATTTTTTAAAAAAAAATATTTTTTTCAATTTTTTTTGTAGTTTTTTTTTGTATTTTTTTTTGCGGAAGACCTAGGTCCCTAGCTCAAAGGTCACTTAGAGGTCAAAGGTTATATAGTAATGCATGTCGTGTTTCTTAATAGATTTTAAAAGATAAAAGTAACTATACATTTAAATAATATTCCTGTGTCAAGCAGTGCTGCGGGGGTATGATTCATCACTCCAGTGATAGTTCTAGTTTAGACCGCTGTTTGGCTTACTGAGTTCATAGAGCACTACCAAGCAGATCTGCTTTGATTCCCAGGTTAGGCAGATTATGTTTCTCCTTGAAATTGACAGTCTGCTTGTCCTCCACATACAGCTGTCATTGATAGGAGTGATATCAATGTATTAACAATGTTTTTAGCCGATCCATTATCAATTCACATTTCGAAATTTTGATACTTGGGTTAATAAAAGGAAACACCCAAAATCCTCATGCTTCCTGCAGAAAACTATTTTCTTGGTTGGATGGAAATTGACTTATTGTCAAATGGGTAGAATCTAAACTTGACAAACTGCAGCTCTGAATCCATACCTAATATAGTACAGCTTAGAACCTCTGAATATGTGAATTATGACTGTTACTGGTTCATCGATACTTGTTTTCTGATATATCAGAATTGTTGATATGCCACTGTTTGAATCAATGAAAGCTCTACCTCCACATGTGGAGAACTTGTCAGGGATTGTTAGAGTATTACTACCGGGTGATATTTAATTTCAGGAAAACTTATTACCGGTAGGTCAGCAGGCTTGTTGTATGCTAGTATATATGATATTTTAATATATATGGCCCAAAACACTATCCAGGCCCTGTTACTGACCAGCACCAATAGAGAAATAAGAAGTGACAACTGATAACTCCGGTCCAGACAATCACTGAGGCTTGAAATTAAACTCATACAATGTTACTATTCACATAATTATCTTTTCTGTAGTGGAGGTAAACTCCATACACCCGTAACAGTCCATACAGAACGCTGAATGCGACATGGTATTTCTGGACAGTGTTCTGTATTTTATATTTAAATTTACTATTAAATAATACCGATTGTCAAAATTTTACTATTTAGAAATGAAAGAACATTTTTGAAGCTATAAAACAACATTACTAAATTTCAATGATAAATATCTTTATGGACCGGTGTAACGGTCAATTTTATCCCCCGCCCGGTTTATCCCCCCCTAGGCCTCTTCTTCCCCCACCCCAGGCCTTTTCTTCCCCCACCTAAAAAAATTAGTTTTTATTGTAATCTGCCAAAAATAATATTTGTGAATTAATAAATTCTTAAATAATGGTGAATATGGCTTGTGAATTTGTTTTTAAAGTGAAAGAAAGTTAAAAGAATGAATCGATTTAATCGATAAATTAAGTTCATTACTGCCATAATTTGGTCTTTTTATTCCCCATCTGAGTATAATTAATATGGAGATGGGGGAAGAAATAGACTGGTCTTTTTTATCCCCCACCTGAGTGTAATAAATACAAAGATGGGACAGAAGTAGAATGGCCTATTTATCCCCCATCCGAATGTAATATAGTAAGGTGGGGGATAAAGTAGACTAGGCCTCTTCTTCCCCCACCTCTGTATTAATTATAGTCAGGTGGGGATAAAGTAGACTAGGCCTTTTCTTCCCCCACCTCAGTATTAATTATAGTCAGGTGGGGGATAAAGTAGACTAGGCCTATCCTTCCCCCACCTCTGTATTAATTATAGTCAGGTGGGGGATAAAGAAGACTAGGCCTCTTCTTCCCCCACCTCTGTATTAATTATAGTCAGGTGGGGATAAAGTAGACTAGGCCTTTTCTCCCCCCCCCCACATCTGTATTAATTAAAGTCAGGTGGGGGATAAAGTAGACTAGGCCTCTTCTTCCCCCACCTCTGTATTAATTAGTCAGGTGGGGGATAAAGTAGACTAGGCCTTTTCTTCCCCCACATCTGTATTAATTAGTCAGGTGGGGGATAAAGTAGACTAGGCCTCTTCTTCCCCCACCTCTGTATTAATTATAGTCAGGTGGGGGGGGATAAAGAAGACTCGGCCTATCCTTCCCCCACCTCTGTATTAAAAATAGTTAGGTGGGGGATAAAGTAGACTAGGCCTCTTCTTCCCCCACCTCTGTATTAATTATAGTCAGGTAGGGGGATAAAGTCGACTCGGCCTATCCTTCCCCCACCTCTGTATTAAAAATAGTTAGGTGGGGGATAAAGTAGACTAGGCCTTTTCTTCCCCCACATCTGTATTAATTAGTCAGGTGGGGGATAAAGTAGACTAGGCCTCTTCTTCCCCCACCTCTGTATCAAGAATAGTCAGGTGGGGGAAAAAGTTGACTATGCCTATCCTTCCCCCACCTCTGTATTAATTATAGTCAGGTTGGGGGATAAAGTAGACTAGGCCTCTTCTTCCCCCACCTCTGTATTAAGAATAGTCAGGTGGGGGATAAAGTAGACTAGGCCTCTTCTTCCCCCACCTCTGTATTAATTATAGTCAGATGGGGGATAAAGTAGACTAGGCCTCTTCTTCCCCCACCTCAGTATAAATTATAGTCAGGTGGGGGATAAAGTAGACTAGGCCTCTTCTTCCCCCACCTCTGTATTAATTATAGTCAGGTGGGGGATAAAGAAGACTAGGCCTCTTCTTCCCCCACATCTGTATTAATTATAGTGAGATGGGGGATAAAGTAGACTAGGCCTCGTCTTCCCCCACCTCTGTATTAAAAATAGTTAGGTGGGGGATAAAGTAGACTAGGCCTCTTCTTCCCCCACCTCTGTATTAAAAATACTTAGGTGGGGGATAAAGTAGACTAGGCCTTTTCTTCCCCCACCTCTGTATTAATTAGTCAGGTGGGGGATAAAGTAGACTAGGCCTCTTCTTCCCCCACCTCTGTATTAAAAATAGTTAGGTGGGGGATAAAGTAGACTAGGCCTCTTCTTCCCCCACCTCTGTATTAAAAATACTTAGGTGGGGGATAAAGTAGACTAGGCCTTTTCTTCCCCCACATCTGTATTAATTAGTCAGGTGGGGGATAAAGTAGACTAGGCCTCTTCTTCCCCCACCTCTGTATTAATTATAGTCAGGTGGGGGGATAAAGTAGACTAGGCCTATCCTTCCCCCACCTCTGTATTAAAAATAGTTAGGTGGGGGATAAAGTAGACTAGGCCTCTTCTTCCCCCACCTCTGTATTAAAAATACTTAGGTGGGGGATAAAGTAGACTAGGCCTTTTCTTCCCCCACATCTGTATTAATTAGTCAGGTGGGGGATAAAGTAGACTAGGCCTCTTCTTCCCCCACCTCTGTATTAATTATAGTCAGGTGGGGGGATGAAGTAGACTCGGCCTATCCTTCCCCCACCTCTGTATTAAAAATAGTTAGGTGGGGGATAAAGTAGACTAGGCCTCTTCTTCCCCCACCTCTGTATTAATTATAGTCAGGTGGGGGGATAAAGTAGACTCGGCCTATCCTTCCCCCACCTCTGTATTAAAAATAGTTAGGTGGGGGATAAAGTAGACTAGGCCTTTTCTTCCCCCACATCTGTATTAATTAGTCAGGTGGGGGATAAAGTAGACTAGGCCTCTTCTTCCCCCACCTCTGTATCAAGAATAGTCAGGTGGGGGATAAAGTTGACTATGCCTATCCTTCCCCCACCTCTGTATTAATTATAGTCAGGTTGGGGGATAAAGTAGACTAGGCCTCTTCTTCCCCCACCTCTGTATTAAGAATAGTCAGGTGGGGAATAAAGTAGACTAGGCCTCTTCTTCCCCCACCTCTGTATTAATTATAGTCAGGTGGGGGATAAAGTAGACTAGGCCTCTTCTTCCCCAACCTCTGTATTAAGAATAGTCAGGTGGGGGATAAAGTAGACTAGGCCTTTTCTTCCCCCACATTTGTATTAATTAGTCAGGTGGGGGATAAAGTAGACTAGGCCTCTTCTTCCCCCACCTCTGTATTAATTATAGTCAGGAGGGGGGATAAAGTAGACTCGGCCTATCCTTCCCCCACCTCTGTATTAAAAATAGTTAGGTGGGGGATAAAGTAGACTAGGCCTCTTCTTCCCCCACCTCTGTATTAATTATAGTCAGGTTGGGGGATAAAGTAGACTAGGCCTCTTCTTCCCCCACCTCTGTATTAAGAATAGTCAGGTGGGTGATAAAGTAGACTAGGCCTCTTCTTCCCCCACCTCTGTATTAATTATAGTCAGGTGGGGGATAAAGTAGACTAGGCCTCTTCTTCCCCAACCTCTGTATTAAGAATAGTCAGGTGGGGGATAAAGTAGACTAGGCCTTTTCTTCCCCCACATCTGTATTAATTAGTCATGTGGGGGATAAAGTAGACTAGGCCTCTTCTTCCCCCACCTCTGTATTAATTATAGTCAGGTGGGGAGATAAAGTAGACTCGGCCTATCCTTCCCCCACCTCTGTATTAAAAATAGTTAGGTGGGGGATAAAGTAGACTAGGCCTCTTCTTCCCCCACCTCTGTATTAATTATAGTCAGGTGGGGGATAAAGTAGACTAGGCCCCTTCTTCCGCAACCTCTGTATTAAGAATAGTCAGGCGGGGGATAAAGTAGACTAGGGCTATTCTTCCCCCACCTCTATATTAATTAGTCAGGTGGGGGATAAAGTAGACTAAGCCTCTTCTTCCCCCACCTCTGTATCAAGAATAGTCAGGTGGAGGATAAAGTAGACTATGCCTATCATTCTCCCACCTCTGTATTAAAAATACTTAGGTGGGGGATAAAGTAGACTAGGCCTTTTCTTCCCCCACATCTGTATTAATTAGTCAGGTGGGGGATAAAGTAGACTAGGCCTCTTCTTCCCCCATTTGTGGATTAAAAAATACTTTGGTGGGGGATAAAGTGGACTAGGCCTATCCTTCCCCCAACTCTGTAATAAAAATAGTTAGGTGGGGGATAAAGTAGACTAGGCCTCTTCTTCCCCCACCTCTGTATTAAAAATACTTACGTGGGGGATAAAGTAGACTCGGCCTATCCTTCCCCCACCTCTGTATTTAAAATAGTTAGGTGGGGGATAAAGTAGACTAGGCCTCTTCTTCCCCCACCTCTGTATTAAAAATACTTAGGTGGGGATAAAGTAGACTCGGCCTATCCTTCCCCCACCTCTGTATTAAAAATACTTAGGTGGGGGATAAAGTAGACTAGGCCTCTTCTTCCCCCACCTCTGTATTAAAAATAGTTAGGTGGGGGATAAAGTAGACTAGGCCTCTTCTTCCCCCACCTCTGTATTAAAAATACTTAGGTGGGGGATAAAGTAGACTAGCCCTATCCTTCCCCCACCTCTGTATTAAAAATACTTAGGTGGGGGATAAAGTAGACTAGGCCTCTTCTTCCCCCACCTCTGTATTAAAAATACTTAGGTGGGGGATAAAGTAGACTAGGCCTCTTCTTCCCCCACCTCTGTATTAAAAATACTTAGGTGGGGGATAAAGTAGACTAGGCCTCTTCTTCCCCCACCTCTGTATTAAAACTACTTAGGTGGGGGATAAAGTAGACTAGGCCTATCCTTCCCCCACCTCTGTATTAAAAATACTTAGGTGGGGGATAAAGTAGACTAGGCCTCTTCTTCCCCCACCTCTGTATTAAAAATACTTAGGTGGGGGATAAAGTAGACTAGGCCTATCCTTCCCCCACCTCTGTATTAAAAATACTTAGGTGGGGGATAAAGTAGACTAGGCCTCTTCTTCCCCCACCTCTGTATTAAAAATACTTAGGTGGGGGATAAAGTAGACTAGGTCTATCCTTCCCCCACCTCTGTATTAAAAATAGTTAGGTGGGGGATAAAGTAGACTAGGCCTCTTCTTCCCCCACCTCTGTATTAAAAATACTTAGGTGGGGGATAAAGTAGACTAGGCCTATCCTTCCACCACCTCTGTATTAAAAATACTTAGGTGGGGGATAAAGTAGACTAGGCCTCTTCTTCCCCCACCTCTGTATTAAAAATACTTAGGTGGGGGATAAAGTAGACTAGGCCTAACCTTCCCCCACCTCTGTATTAAAAATACTTAGGTGGGGGATAAAGTAGACTAGGCCTCTTCTTCCCCCACCTCTGTATTAAAAATACTTAGGTGGGGGATAAAGTAGACTAGGCCTCTCCTTAAATATTGATCAATTGACCAGTCTATTCCTTCCCCCATCTCCATGATAATTATACTCGAGTGGGGGATAAAATAGACAAGGCCTCTTCTTCCCCATCTCCATAACAAAAAAAATAATTTTTTAGGTGGGGGAAGAATAGGCCTGGGGTGGGGGAAAAAGAGGCCTGGCGGGGGATAAAACTGACTAGGCCTCTTCTTCCCCCGGGGGATAAACTGGGCCGGCCCGGTTTATCCCCGGGGGATAAAACTGACTGGGGGAAGACGGGGCCTGTTCGGAGTTTACCTCAACTACAGGAAAGATGATATGTGAATAGTAACGATGCATTAGCTTAATTTCAACCCCCATTGATTGTCTGGACTGGTTCAACCCCCATTGATCGTCTGGACCGGTTCAACACCCAG
Organism: Spisula solida; assembly: GCA_947247005.1. Lineage (NCBI taxonomy): Eukaryota > Metazoa > Mollusca > Bivalvia > Venerida > Mactridae > Spisula > Spisula solida. Next base: position 24,362,436 of record OX365948.1, read on the forward strand.
TAATTGTCTGGACCGGTTCAACCCCCAGTGATTGTCTGGACCTGTTCAATCCACAGTGATTGTCTGAACCGGTTCAACACCCAGTGATTGTCTGGACCGGTTCAAACCCCCGTGATTGTCTGGACCGGTTCAATCCCCAGTGATTGTCTGGACCGGTTCAATCCCCAGTGATTGTCTGGACCGGTTCAATCCCCATTGATTGTCTGGACCGGTTCAACCCCAGTGACTGTCTGGACTGGTTCAACCCCCAGTGATTGTCTGGACCGGTTCAAACCCCCGTGATTGACTGGACCGGTTCAATCCCCAGTGATTGTCTGGACCGGTTCAACCCCCAGTGATTGTCTGGACCGGTTCAATCCTCAGTGATTGTATGGACCGGTTCAATCCCCAGTGATTGTCTGGACCAGGTCAACCCCCAGTGATTGTCTGGACCGGTTCAACCCCCAGTGATTGTCTGGACCGGTTCAAACCCCCGTGATTGTCTGGACCGGTTCAATCCCCAGTGATTGTCTGGACCGGTTCAATCCCCAGTGATTGTCTGGACCGGTTCAATCCCCAGTGATTGTCTGGACCGGTTCATCCCCCGGTGATTGTCTGGACCGGTTCAACCCCCAGTGATTGTCTGGACCGGTTCAACCCCCAGTGATTGTCTGGACCGGTTCAATCCTCAGTGATTGTATGGACCGGTTCAATCCCCAGTGATTGTCTGGACCGGGTCAACCCCCAGTAATTGTCTGGAACGGAGCGTGGATAGTGTTTTGGGCCATGTTTATTAAACTGTCAGGCTCCTGTTATATGACTGAAAATTATTGTCAAACTATAAAACCTGATAGAAACTGTCTGTTATTGTAATAGATCTATGTATTGATATGTTTAAATATCTACAGCTACAGTTTGTATATTTCAGATGGTTTCTGGATGTTATGAAAATGAAGAATACCAAAGCTTACATAGTGAATGGTGTGATGTTAACCGGTATATTTTTCCTGTGTAGAATTGTGACTATGCCTTATTGTTGGTACATGATCTATACGGTATATGGAACGGAAGCTTTCATTCAATCTGGATTCAGTCGTCATGTGCTGGTATACTCGTGTGCTCTGCTAGATATATTAAATATAGTGTGGTTTCGTAAATTGTGTAGAGGAGCTATCAAAACTGTACAGAAAATGGAACCAAATAAATTGACTCATAATAAGGCAGAATAACTTGTGATATGTAAAACTGAGTAATAGTTTTTTAAACTTTAAAATATTTTGTTCATGGCCCCCCCTTGTCAAAGAAGTTTGGGGGTTATGCTTTCCATGTCATCGATCCGTCGGTTGATCTTACTATCTTTTATTTATAACTTGAGGATGCTTGGTACTGCAGGAGAATGCTTGGTACTGCAGTTCTCACAATTAGTTTTGCCATTGCCTGCAGATAAACACTGGTGTCAGCAAATTAAAGGTCAAGGTTACATACTTTAATATGAAATGATTTATTTCCTACCAGTAGGGGGCATAATGGTATATGTTTAGTTTATGCTGTCGTCTTCGTTGCTGTTGCAAAAGTATTGCGTGTAACCATTTTTTTTTAATCTACCAAGCATCATGGAAATACCAATTAACCGGGAATGTCTCATTAATTCTGACCAATTAACCAGGAATGTCTCATTAGTTCTGACCAATTAACTGGGCATACCTCATCAGTTCTGACGTGCATACTGAGACAGTATTCAGACTAAGAAGTAAATGCTCGAATCATGTGTCTAGCCTACGTAGATTCCACTGGTATCCTTGTAACATAAATTTATCTCAGTTGTTAAGCCTAGGTCCCACTGATTGTACTCACGATGGAAATTAATGTGCTATCTGGACATTGGGAACAGATTCCTCATGGTCTAGGGGAAGATTCACAGAAGTAATGAGATAGTTTGTGATATCGGGAGGAATGTTAATGAATCGGGTGATATTGGAAGAAATCGGGAGAACGTCACCGATGTGTAATTCCTCAGTGGGACCTAGGCTTTACGGTAGCCTGGCTGAAGTTTTGAGTTAGCTTTCCAATCATGTTGTTTATAGATGATTCCTTTAATTTTTCATGCACTTTTATAAGTACGCCAAATGTATGTGAATATACAATTAATTCGGTTGATTGAAGATGTAAATATGTTATCAGTTATAGTTTGCAAGTATCATCTGGTTTTATTGCTTGAAAATTACTATATTAAATTGTATATAAGTGTATTTCATAGTTTCGGTATATTAATCTGTAAATTATGTGCATTTATCTTGTTTAAATGCATTTAAGATATTGATTTTTATCGGCTGAATTGTTTAAGGCTTTTATACATGCAAACATAACTCTTAGTCAGAATGGGTTAAAACTTTCATTCAGCAATACATTCCAGGTTAGAGATAGGTTTAAATGTAAACCTTCGTCTGTGTGGTGGGTATGTCATCCTGTATTGTTAGAATTGTCTAAGAAACATAGAGTGTATTGGAAGCTGCTGGCAATATAAAACAAAATAAGGCTAAACTAGTCAAAATCAGCCAACTGTTTGATTAGCCAATGGAACACATTATGTTGCCAGTGCCTAGTATCTTACAAACATGTTCTACTGTACTTTAGGATTTTTTGATGTGGTAATATTTTCGCAGTTTTCGCCCAAACCATAGTTGTTTTATTTTGGTGTTTAATTTCACAATCTATAATATATAAATGTTATTATGCATTTATGGTTTTATTATGATTTTATGTTGCTAGTTGAACATTTCTGATGTCTGTGATTATGTATGAACATATCTTGATGATTTTCTGCAAACATGTGAAGTGTTGCTTAAAATTCTTGCATTAACGTAGCAAATATGCTTGATTGTTTAACGTTTAGTTAGAGTGTACATTTTTTTTTATTGAAGGCCACCGTCCCATACACAGTATAATATATATGCGAGAACAATACACATACTTTTATACGCTGAATGTTGAAAGCTATTTTCTTCTCATAACAAAACTGAGCTCAAAGTTATGAACCATACAATGTTGTGCCATTATGAGTAAATTCCTTCTCTTTTCCTTGTACAAAAATATTGCGATAGATTCAATAGAACTCCAGATCCGGGATAAAAACTTTACGAAACATAATTTTTTCCTGTATATAATTTCACCTCCATAATAAAGGAGGGAATTATTATTATTATTAGCTTTAATCTGAATGTAATTGGATGAATGTTTATTCTTATTTATTTGGATACATATGGAACATTGGTTGAGTATAAATGGTTTGTTTTTGCTATACAAGTTGCACGAATACTTTGTTAATCAGTTGTACATTTTATATAATGCGTACTGTGTATTGTATGTAATGCTTAAGCATCCAATCAAGGGTACCTCAATGTAGTTCCTTACTGCAGGGGGCTATTTTGTACAGGTATGTTTCATGGCTGATTCAGATTTATTAATATTGAGACTGGCAGTTGTTCATTAATATATCATAACACAGGTTAGACTGTAGGTTCATTTATTGAGCATGTACATGTAGTTGGTTTCCATTACATACAGGTTTCTGTATTCTCTGTATATTAAAGCTCTTGTACTGAATAATTTCACTTTAAAAAGGATTCAAATTACCCAAGTATCTGTAAAGCAATGATATTGTATGAATCAGGGGAAAAAATATTTGCAAATCAATAGATTCATGCTTTATTGGGTATTACACCAGCAAGTTCCGCTCAGAGGCTAAAAATAATTATTTGTGTCCGGTATCCTGACTTCTCTTTCTTCATTGTATAAACAAAATTTAGGCATGTAACCCCATGTTACCAGAAAATATGTTCAAAGGTGGTCTTAATTGTGGATATTAATTGTTTTTATTTTAAGACATTAGTTCTTTACATTTGCATAATATTGAGATCAATGTAAATCCGATAAAAAAAGTTTGAACAAGGGAGCTAACTGTGATTGTAATGTGTCTACTATACAACAGCCCTGCATTCAGGAAAGATAGTTAACATTTTACGTTAAATAATCACGATATTTGTCGCTTTTATCCTTTGTTGAACGCTCTGTTTGGCACCAACAATTTGAACATGTAAAACCCCACTTTTTCTGTTCTTAGTTTGAAATATGTACGGGTACACAGATTTACTATTAACAAATAATTGTTTGTCTCTGTCGGCCATTTTGGTATGATATACCAATTCAGGTGCACGACCTCGGTGTATGGTTAGCCAAACTTCGCTCATGTGACGAACCTGGTTTTTTAAACATGTTGTTCAACAAATCACAGGTACAAAATGTGAAAAACGTATCGTCACATAATCCTTCGTTGAACCCAGGGCAGGAATTCAGCTATGAATGTTACTGACCTATAAGTGTAATGACCCTGGTCCTCTTGCTGTGTAGCTTTGATTTTCTATCTTTGTTGAGTCACAACCACTTCTAAAAGTGAACTTGTTCATCTGTTTACCAAGGAGTAAACGTTAAAGTGTTGTTGTATATATATAATAACCATGCATTGCTGCTGTTTGGTTTGTTTGTTTGCACATATGGTTGATCGTCTTATACTCACCTTCACAGAAGAGGGTATATGTTGCCTTGCACATGTTGATGGGTTCGTCTTTTTGTCAGCATGTTCGTAGACCTAATTGTTTCTGATCAAAAACTAAACAATGGTTTGGCTTTGGTTACTTAAACTTGGTGTGCTGGAAAGTCATGACCAGTATATGACCCACTTTAAGGTCCGTAGGTCGGTCACATGACCTGGAAGGTAAGTGATTACTTGGCTGCCATGGGGGCAAACAAGTTTTACAAATATCTTGTTTCATTATTTAATTTGTTTTATTGATCTCCTGTCAAGTGTTGACAATAAAATATGAAAGCTGGTAAGAATGTATGGATATGTTATACATGTACTACAGTAAAACTTCGATGCTTCAAACTACCTTGGTACCTGGAGCCTGTTGCCTAACCAATTTGCTTCTAAATTGCGCTATCGAGCGCTTTCCTATGTCTATGTAACAAGCTACCGGCGAGCACCAGCGAGCAGTGCTCGCCGATTGCATGCCGTGTCTTAACACTTTGCTAGGCAAGCGCTACCAAGCGCTTCCTTGTGCAACAGACCGCTTCGTTAGCGCTACGCGAGAAATTGTCTGTAGCATATAATTTTTCCACTTAGTCTGCTACGGAGCACTTTTTATGCCCCCCTATCGATAGATGGGGAGGCATATAGTGATTCACCTGTCCGTCCGTCCGTCCGTCCGTTCGTCCGTTCGTTCGTCCGTCCGTCCTGGTTAACCCAAATTGACCGTTTCTTCTAGCATTAATATGGCTTGCTACAAAGCTTTCATACTTGCATGGATGTTGTGTATGAACACTCTCCACACCCTGTACCACCTAACCCCATTTTGACCTTCACCTTGACCTAATTTTGGACTTAGACTTATTGATGGACAAGGCTTCCACAGGGGGCATAAGCGTTTAGTGAACGCAGTCTTGTTTTAATCAAGTAGTTTCCTAGCATAGTGCTACTGAGCGCTTGGTAGCAGTTTGGTTAGGCAACGGGCTCCTGGAAGTTCCAGCCATGTATCTGCTGGAGGCATCCACTTTACTAATACCATATATCATCATTTTACATTGAAGGTTTCTAGGATGTTGGAGGCATCAAAGTTTAATGTTATTTAATTACATGTACTATCAGTGTTAAGATGTTGTTTTGTTGTGAAACACATGGTTTTTTATCATGTTTATACAAGCTCTATAACAGTTACTCTTAAAATCCCAATAAGGTGTTATTTTATCCATAAATTTTATACAGTAAACTCCCTCAAAATCGGACTCCCTCAAAACCGGAATCCCCATAAAATCGGACGATTTCCTGGGTCCCGTATTTTCTTCTTATAAAGTTAACTTAAAAAGCTCTCGCAATACCGGACTCTCATAATTCCGGATTCCGGACGGCATTTTCGGTCCGCTGACAAGATTTTCAACGATAGTTACTTGCGGAATACCGGACGCGTATATTTGTCTAACCTGACGGAAAACTTAACGCGTACATTTTTCTTGTCTAAAATGTCACTTTGTTAATTGTTAGTTAAAGAACGTGTCATAACAAAAGGTGCGAATAACAAGGCGTGTTTTTAATGTTTACTCTTAAACGGTCTCGCGTGTAATTTGCACAGGTGTGAAAAATACTTTCTGAAATTCGCCGCGATGAAATTAAATAATTGCCTAATTACGAACGCAATAAGAACACGGTCCTTCCATTTGATGTTTTGTTCTTCGGGTAGGTATTGCAACAAACATTTACTGGAACAAAGGATCGTTTAGCCCATCAAAATGTTGTAATTATGACAAACACTGCACTCAATCGTATTAAATTAATATGTCTCCAATTAGCTCACACTTGCATTTCGGGATTTGTAAGATTGCACTGTCTATGTCATTGGATAGTTTTGAAAAATGAGCAATTTGAGTACTCATGGATATTTGAATTGAAATATTTGCAGCTCCCTTAATGGTGATGCTCTTCAAAGGTTGCACTGTACATGTAATGTAAACATGTATCACGAAACACACAGTATATTCCCTATGATAACATATCAAAGTGTAAATGATACCGAACTCCCTTAAAACCGGACCTCCCACAAAACCGGACTTTCGAACCGGTCCGGACAGGGTCCGGTTTTGAGGGAGTTTACTGTAGTATGTTCTCATTCACTGGACATTCTCTAATTTTTGTTTCATCTCTTATGTTAAAGAAAGAAATTGCAAGTTGTTTACAAAACACAGATATTTTATTTCGTTGAAATTCAAGTCTATAGCCACTAAAGTTACGATGTAGTGGGCGGAGCTAAGTTATAAATAATCTTTGTATACACAGTAGCACCAACTTGTCGGGTGACAGTTTGAAATTAAAAAAAAATGTTTATTTTCAATGGTAGATGTTTTAGAAATTAATACTTTCTTTTCTTGATTTTTCATTTTCTGAACTTTATTGCAACAATCAAAATATGCGAATTGGTTTACTTGTGCATGATAATATTAAAAATGATGCTGGTGATTTGAAGACCTTGTATATTTTATATTGTATTGATACTTTAAAGGTGACTATCAATATTAGAAATACTTAAATATTGATTAATTCTGATGGAAACATGGTCAAAATCTTATTTTTTATCGCAAAATAATGTCACTTTTTTACCTGTAAGCTCGGGTTTTTTTCGTCTTTATTCTTCTCTTTTTACTTCGGAGAGCAAAAAGTGGACTGGAGGGATAAATGGAAAATTTAAAATATAGCTACAACACTGTTGGTGGGATGGACTATAAGTAAATGACAGTCCAATTTAAGGCAATCAACAACAGTGTTAGTTTTCAAGAAAACAGCCAATTAATTGAATTTACCCTATTAAGACTAGTACACAAGACAGGTACATTAACATAAAAAAATTATATGCATTTTTTTTCTTTTTTTGTGAAAATGACAAAAACATGGGCAGGAGGGTCTGAGTAACAAAGAAAAAAGACCTGTGGCCTTATGCTTCCAAAGGGCGGTCTTATCATCAGTTCGACTCCATCCGTCCCCCTTTCATGTTTTCTCTGTATCTATAACACTGTTTTGAAGATTTTATAATTTCTTGGTAGAATGGACAGAACTTTCAGTTTGTAGGTCTGGATTGAAAGTCAAGGTCTCGCATGGGATAAGGTTTCTTTGGTCCATTTTTCCAGTTGTCTTCAACACTGTTTGCACTTCGTGTTCCTCTAATACATCAATGATAATTATATATTGTCAAATAAATGTTGTATACATTGCCAATTAGGGGCATTTGTTGCATCATACAAAACTTGTTTATAGATTCTATTGACTTTTCACTGGAACTTTCGCAATTTAGTAATAACATTGCTCTGACTTATAGAAACTTTGGCATAAGTTTGAAATATGTTTTTATAATCATCTGGGAGTAAGCATCTTTAAAGTAGTTTTTCAGTTTGGGAATCACTTTTATTTTGGTTAAACCATATTTTAATAATTATGTTATACTAATATTTTAGATATATTTTATTTGAATCTATGAGTTTGACGCTATGATACGCACATATCTTATATTTTTTCATGTTGGTAAATTACAGGTTAGATGAAATAAAATCACCAAAGTAATCATATGTTGAATATGTCTGTTTTAAGAATGGAGATTTTAGATGGTATGAAAGAGTTGGATTTGTGCAATAATACAAACATACAGGACTATCATTATTATACCCCCACACAACGAGTTGTAAGGGGGGTATCCTGGATTCAGCTTGTCTGTCCGTCAGGACGCAACTCCTCCTACAGTTTTGGCAGGATTTCGCTCAAACTTTCGCATAATTATGAACAACCTCAACATAAAGATGTGCATGAAGAAAGGAATTTGCGCTGCAATGAATTTTGGCAGAATTATGGCCCTTTGCCGGAGGGGGTATATTAGTCTGCGGAATGGCGACAGCTCTAGTTAGTGTTACTTTGTGTGTACAAACTGTTCACAATATCAAAGTTGTGGTCTGAAATGTACATGTATCATTAGTTGACGTATCACTTGATATAGACATATCACCCAATATTGACGTATCACCAGGTACTGACGTATCACCCGATACTGACATATCACTCCATATTGACGTATCACCTGATATTGACGTATCACCCGATATTGACGTATCACCCGATATTGACATACTAGTATGATCACCCTATATTGACGTATCTGCTGATATTGATGTATCACCCGATATTGACATATCACCCGATATTGAAGTATCACCCGTTATTGACATACTAGTATCACCCGATATGGATGCAGCTGAAATTATTGAACATTTAGAATGAGGTCTTACACACGGTAAAAGCATTGCAGTCTTTATCCAGTTCTATAGATTCTCTTCTTTCTAAAATGTACCCAGAAGTCTAGACACTACTTGTAGTTGCATAGTTGTCAATGATAAGTGCTGGCCCCATAATCACGATACAATTTGAGGTTAGTATCAATGGCAAAGTCATTTATCTGACTCAACTTTGGTAAATATTATGACTGAAAGTCGAGTTTGATCATTAAGTCTGATATGGAACTTCAGTCATTCGGTGATTCTTGAGCCTGCTGTTGATCTATCTTCGAATATAAATCTTGATTGTTTGATTCAGTGAATAATCTTAAGTATTGCCCTTCAGAGAGAGAGAGAGAGAGGGAGGGGGGGTGCATTATTGGTGTTGTTTCAAGATTGTTACTCTTAAGATGATAAATTAGTTTCATTTATTTAATTTTTGGGCAAATGTGTATTTTTGGGGGGAATTTTGATTATGGTACAAATGGACTGAGAAAAGGTTGTTTCACAAGGAGCCATTTCCTAGAGGTTGCACAGTAGCTATGTGATTGATTAAATCGTGTGATTTGTCATTTCAGCTAGATATAATCTGTAAGTGTATGTAATTTTGTATGCATTCTTAGTTCAGGTTTTTATCTAGTTTTATAGCTTGTTTTCAGAATTTATAAATAAATGGCATCAAGGGAGGCTACCACATATGGTTCAGAGGTATCGTATCTTTATGAACTGCCCTCTATAGATGAGATTGTCACCACTATTTTCCATAAAGTAAAATCACTGCCATCATCAAAGATCTTATTTTGATATTTGAAAATAAATTGTCATAATTATGTGAATGATTCATTGTATGGGTACAATATACATTTTAAAATGTTTAAAGTTAACAACTTCTGTCCTGTCCTTTATGACCCAGCTGTTTTGAAAATAAATAAATCGGGGGCGATTTGGATATACATTTGCTGTTTAGGTGTATGTAGCTTTAATGTACTCTTATCTGTACCTTGAACAAAGAATCAGATACCAGTAAGTCTAAGCTAGTTTGTTGAGTATGCTGTGTATGATGTCTTCCTGATGAGAGTATGTCTATAATTCCTCAAATCTCTTCAACCACTGGACCAACATTATTCTATCTTCAGACCAAATTTTGCATAGTAAAGCATCTTGTTATTTGCATTATGTAACCAGTACATAGAGATAATATTGTATAATAGTCTATCTAGACTTTTACCTCTCCTCCAAACCAATGATACCCTCTCGTCTTATTTATCATACCATATCTCCTCTACATTTGTATGTACACGGCCCAGATACTCATTTGTATTAGTAATACAAATGTGACATGATTTTATATTATTTATTATGTTCAACAAGTCACTTGTAATTGTTTGTATATTTACCTCAAGTTGTTCGCTGTTTTTCAACAGTCTTCAGTCATAATATATACGTGTATGATCAGTTGACTTAACCCTTTTTCCCGGAATAAATTATCTAGTACTAGCTATAATCGTCGAGTAACTAACTAATTCTTCGAACAACGGACATGCATATTTTGTATATGCATTATACCATAGACAATGCACTTAAGAAGATAAGCTGGTACACCTGGGAGGTAGAAGTCGGTCCTGCTAGGTACATTGTAATAGCCCTGTGTTCTATCAACAGCTATGTCCCATGTCAAGTTGCCTGTGCAGAGATTGTTCTACATAATTTTCTGTTGAAAGTTGTTTGTCAAGGTTTTGCGAGACCTTGATTGAGTACTGGCAGACTGTTGCATTATGTTAAGATAATTAGTTTCATGTCCCAAGTTCTAAAATATGTTCATGATGCATTCAGTTTGTGTTTTTGTTGTTATTTTACGACTTTTGGTTGCTATTTCATCACCAGGCTGTAATTGGCACAATATTATTTTGTTTTTACAATAAACATGTTCCATTATAAGTGTTGTTGTTTTACTATTGTCACAGTATAACCCCAGACTTGTATTTAACCAAGTAATGGGGTGGCCAAGTGGTAAGCACTCTCGACTTCCAATCTGGTATGGTCATCAGAGATGAACTGGTTGGAAACCCTGAGGTAATCTGTTGTGTCTGGGTGCTACACACTAGGCATGTTAAAGAACCAAGCAGTCTATTCGGAAAGAGCTATGGCAGCCCTCATAGATTCCCTGTGTCACTCAAACTTTCTGTCTCTTCCCCAAAGTCAGATGCTATTGGCCAATTAGCCTGGGATAAAACCAAATGGTCACGCACCAAGACTGTCAAAAAACAAACAAAAAAATCTGAGTGATGGATACAGCTACATGAATGCATAATAGCTGATATGTCGTGTTATAGTGCGAAGATATAAACTTGATACTCAACCCTTCAATAAGCGTAATTCAACATTGTCTATAATTTACTTTCGGGGCCTTTGTTTTCTTCAGTGGAGAGTATTATGAATAGGTTTGATGTGTAGTATAAACACTACCATAATATCATTCACCAACATTGCACAACTTTCTTGCAGAATTTGATATTTTCGCCGCATAAGGCTTGTACGTGGGACGTTAAAAAATAAACAGGACTGGGGCCCTCACGGCTACAGTTTTCAATATCATACAAATATTATTACATAATATGGAATCGGAATTCAATTGCGAGAATTCGATATCTGGTTTATCGAGTTACACAATCACGTCCTGTCATAATAGTCCATTTTGAAACCATGGCAACACGTACCCGGCGCAGCCCAACAATTACCATTAATTGCGACTACGTAATGGGGTGTATATTTAATACTATCATATCATTTGTTTCCAAACTTCGCCGTGTCATTACATGTTACATGCTGGACGATGTCTGCAAAAATGACGGTATTTGGACGTTAGGTACTGAAATAAATAGAAGTTGAACTCCAAGTGTGACAAAGTCGTGACGCAAAAGTGACATAACCTGAACGTAAGGAAAAACTGACAAACACAAAGTTCTGTCAACAGCAAGATGATTATGTCCTCTGACTCGTATGAAATTATCGTAACTACATTTTGGAAACAGTTCTGCAAGTCGTTTAATCAGTTTTAGAAGGGCACAAATGCTTTAGTGTTGATTGTTCAGCTTTGAAAGACAGGGAAGTAATAGGAATAATAAGAACGTTTGTGACGTTAGTTACCGAGACTTTTAAAAATACCAATGTTTCATGGTACGGATTCTCGCCTAGATATGCGATGTAAGATCCGGAAAAATACATGCGACTCTCGCCAACGCATTACTTGCGTGGCTCAGTGTGGTACTGGAATGTATTCTTATCACTATAAACATCGTATTTCATAGCCCTATGTGAAGCACTTACGCCGTGTAAAATAGCGTGACGTCATTTTGTGCGCCGGGTTAACGTTAGTGACCTTGTTTAGTCACCTGTATCTCTCGGACCGCGTATTTGTTTTAGTTCATATCTTAACAGTTTGTTGAAAAAGGATTCCGATTTCTAATGATATATAATTTGATTTCTTTCGTTTAACCACGCGGGTTATGTGACAATAGTCCTGTTTATTTTTGAACGTCCCACGTAATATATTCATGAATGAAGGTTGAGGGCCATGTTAATTTGTTTGCACCATAACACTCGTCAGTAAATTTGATGTTACTGTAGGATCTATTGCTGTGTGAATGACCGTGTGTGTCTAATATTCCTGTAAAATGACACAAATCAGTATTTCGCAATAAAGCCCATCAAAATTTGTTGTGAAAATCACATTCAGCAGTCACAATATATGAGTGTTCTAATTATGCACAAGCAGATGATTTTCTTTTACTGTGGAATCTTCAGATTCTAACATGCCAAGTTTCTAACGGTTGTCATAGCAACCTTCTTGAACACAACAAAACAACTTCATAAAGCTGGCAACAACCAAAGAACAAACAAATACTGAATCAATCTCATTTTCATTCAACAAAATGTTTACCAGAACAAAAGCTGTCTGAAACATTGATTACACAACACAATCAAGCCCTGCATCCTTATCTCTGACATCGATACTCCTAGAACATTACAGGGTAGCAATACCACGTGACTGTTGGCTACAGTTACAAGTAGAAATTTGTAAACATTGGAACACATATTGTAACTGTAGCCAAAAGTCATATGGAATTGCTACACTGATGTACAGTATTTAAATCATTCTGTTATATCCTATGTGGCAGAATCAGATTTTACATATGGTAGAATTCTTCACCAAACATGGTACCATGTTGCCATCGGTATAGCACGGAAAATTTGACCTGATCCTGACATTTACGCATGAATGTATTACAAGGTTCTTGCGTTGAATATATATAAGTTTTCGCGAGCATTATTGGTCCTTCAGATTTGTGTTGGTATTACACCTCAAGTGTCTTCCCGCTTATGAAAACATACAACCAGGATAATAAATATAGACAATATTATATATCAACTGTTACAAATTCTCCGTACTATAACAACAGAACCTGTGAAAATTAACTTTACTGTCAATTGAGTATTTCTGTGACAGTTACCTCAATCACAGAGGAATTCTGGTACGAATATTTCACAGTAGCATCTCTAAGCATTCATTATTTGGTCAATTTATTGGGATTTAAGTAGTTCCCTTTACAGTAAGTTCAGCAGAATCTGCGATATAAGCTTTTGATTTCTTAGATCCGTCCGTGTGTAGCTGTTGTGCATAGGCTTCTCTGATAATTTTAAATGCTTGAAGACTTGCATATGGTGTAAGAGTAATTGGATCAAAGTATTTGGCCGGAAGTCGAGTAACCGGACAAAATTGCTTCACTGGCGGTTTACTTCTCTTTTCAGAAAAATAGTCCTTTATAAGACGTTCATCTGTGAATGTAATAAAAGTTCTTTCACATTTTTCCCCTGTATCTATAGGTTCCTTCTGTGTCGTGTCCTCACTGAAATCATACAAACACAACTTTTAGCATAGTTAGAAAAATATTACTAACAATTCCAAAGGAAATCACTCAGGCACTGAAAATAGATTCAAGCATACAGATACACAACTAGGCTAGTAACTAATGCTTTGGCAATCAAGTAAGTCATATCTCATTTAGTTGAAGATGTTGTATTTGAGTACAACATCATCAAATAATAATTGTCAAACAAACGGAGGTCAAGCAGATAATACTCTTAACAATGAATCAAGGGGTTCCTGGATCCATTCTTCACCAAGGCTCTTGGTCATTTCGGTAATGCTTTTCAAGGTTTCCCACCGAACTGATAATGAAATAGTTGTTAACCAAGAGGTAGTGCCACATGTACTAGTACAGTAAACCGAGCAAGTTAAAGAACCCAGGAGCCTATTCAGAAAGAGCTAGAGAATCACACCTGGATTCCTTGTATGAACCAAATATCTCTTCGGTCATTGACCAGTCAGGCAGGGAAACTAAATGACCATGCATATATGACTTTCTCAGTTGAATGTAAAAAACAATAAGTAAAATTTTCGAACACCCTGTACATGATCAAACTACACCCTGTACGTGAATAAACTACACCCTGTACATGCTCAAACTACACCCTGTAAATGACCTAACTACACCCTATACATGACTAAACTACCGTCGGTACATGACCTAACTACACCCTGTAGATGATCAAACTACACCCTATACATGACTAAACTACACCCTGTACATGATCACACTACACCCTGTACATGACTAAACTACACCCTGTACATGACCTGACTACACCCTGTACATGATCTAACTACACCCAGTACATGACCTAACTACACTCTGTACATGATCTAACTACACCCTGTACATGATCTAACTACACCCAGTACATGACCTAACTACACCCTGTACATGATCTAACTACACCCTGTACATGATCTAACTACACCCTGTATGTGATCTAACTACACCCTGTACATGATCACACTACACCCTGTGCAAGATCAAACTACACCCTGTACATGACCTAACTACACCCTGAACATTATCAAACTACACCCTGTACATGATCAAACTACACCCTGTACATGACCTAACTACACCCTGAACATTATCAAACTACACCCTGTACATGATCTAACTACACCCAGTACATGACCTAACTACACCCTGTACATGATCTAACTACACCCTGTACATGATCTAACTACACCCTGTATGTGATCTAACTACACCCTGTACATGACCTAACTACACCCTGTACATGATCAAACTACACCCTGTACATTATCAAACTACACCCTGTACATGACCTAACTACACCCGGTACTGGCTAAACTACAACCTGTACATGATCAAACTACACCCTGTACATGACTAAACTACACCCTGCACATAACCTAACTATACCCTGTATGTGATCTAACTACACCCAGTGCATGACCTAACTACACCCTGTACATGATCAATCTACACCATGTACATGACTAAACTACACCCTGTACATGACTTAACTACACCCTGTACATGACCTAACTACACCCTGTACATGATCAAAATACACCCTGTACATGACCTAACTACACCCTGTACATGATCTAAACTACACCCTGTACATGACTTAACTACATCCTGTACATGATCAAACTACACCCTGTACATGACCTAACTACATACTGTACATGATCTAAACTACACCCTGTACATGATCACACTACACCCTGTGCAAGATCAAACTACACCCTGTACATGACCTAACTACACCCTGAACATTATCAAACTACACCCTGTACATGATCAAACTACACCCTGTACATGACCTAACTACACCCTGAACATTATCAAACTACACCCTGTACATGATCAAACTACACCCTGTACATGACCTAACTACACCCTGAACATTATCAAACTACACCCTGTACATGATCTAACTACACCCAGTACATGACCTAACTACACCCTGTACATGATCTAACTACACCCTGTACATGATCTAACTACACCCTGTATGTGATCTAACTACACCATGTACATGACCTAACTACACCCTGTACATGATCAAACTACACCCTGTACATTATCAAACTACACCCTGTACATTATCAAACTACACCCTGTACATGACCTAACTATACCCTGTATGTGATCTAACTACACCCAGTGCATGACCTAACTACACCCTGTACATGATCAATCTACACCATGTACATGACTAAACTACACCCTGTACATGACTTAACTACACCCTGTACATGACCTAACTACACCCTGTACATGATCAAAATACACCCTGTACATGACCTAACTACACCCTGTACATGATCTAAACTACACCCTGTACATGACTTAACTACATCCTGTACAAGATCAAACTACACCCTGTACATGACCTAACTACATACTGTACATGATCTAAACTACACCCTGTACATGATCACACTACACCCTGTGCAAGATCAAACTACACCCTGTACATGACCTAACTACACCCTGAACATTATCAAACTACACCCTGTACATGATCAAACTACACCCTGTACATGACCTAACTACACCCTGAACATTATCAAACTACACCCTGTACATGATCAAACTACACCCTGTACATGACCTAACTACACCCTGAACATTATCAAACTACACCCTGTACATGATCTAACTACACCCAGTACATGACCTAACTACACCCTGTACATGATCTAACTACACCCTGTACATGATCTAACTACACCCTGTATGTGATCTAACTACACCCTGTACATGACCTAACTACACCCTGTACATGATCAAACTACACCCTGTACATTATCAAACTACACCCTGTACATTATCAAACTACACCCTGTACATGACCTAACTACACCCGGTACTGGCTAAACTACAACCTGTACATGATCAAACTACACCCTGTACGGGATCTAACTACACCCTGTACATGACTTAACTACATCCTGTACATGATCAAACTACACCCTGTACATGACCTAACTACATACTGTACATGATCTAAACTACACCCTGTACATGATCTAAACTACATCCTGTACATGACTAAACTGCACCCTGTACATGATCAAACTACACCCTGTACATGACCTAACTACACCCTGTACATGATCTAAACTACACCCTGTACTTGACCTAACTACACCCTGTACATGATCTAAACTACACCCAGTACATGATCAAACTACACCCTGTACGTGACTAAACTACACCCTGTACATGATCTAAACTACACCCTGTACATGACCTAACTACACCCTGTACATGGCTAAACTACACCCTGTACATGACCTAACTACACCCTGTACATGGCTAAACTACACCCTGTACATGACCTAACTACACCCTGTACATGATCTAAACTGCACCCTGTACATGACCTAACTACACCCTGTACATGATCTAAACTGCACCCTGTACATGACCTAACTACACCCTGTACATGACCTAACTACATCTTACATAGATTCCTCGTCCTCATCTTGTATTTCTTCAATGAGAGGCATGGATAGGGAATGGTAACGGATAATTGGTCCCTTCTGTCCCTGTTTCACCGATCTACGTGTTTTCTTTTCCAACTCAAGTCTCCGATAATTCTCTGGAATCAGAACAAATCTCTGTATGAAGAATCTACTACATCATAGTCTGCAGAACTTATATACATTTATATTTATTTATCATTAAAGTGTGCATAAAAACCACAACATGCCTACATACTAGTGGTCAAATTGGTAACATAGAAACGTCTTCTTAACAATAAATTTCTGTACAATTAATAGCATCAGATATCACATATCAAATCAACTGATGTCAACAATATGTTTGCATTGAGTAAGAGACTATAGATAACAGTTATCTATAATCTCTTATTGAGTGCCGTTTTTCTATCACAAATTAAAATATAAACTTTTCACCAATCCAGACAGACATTTAACATTGCTATAGAACCAACTTGCTTTGGTGTAGGCAGCTGTCAATTTCATCTGGTTAAGGACAATCCCCAACATTAAATACCAATGAAAAGCATGACCTGCCACGCCAAGAACTATGCTACCCAAGCACATCACTGAAAATGTAAGCAAACAGGAAAAATAACATACCTAATGACTGCATGTTCAACTCTTCAGTAATTTTGGCCTCCTCCAATAATTCTTCTTGTGTCAGACGTCTTACTTCAGCCACTCTCTTTTGTGTAGCAATTTCTTTCAACATTTTAGCTTTTAATTCTCTTTCTTTCTCGCGTTCTTCCCTCTCCTTGGATCGGTCAGCTGTTGACTTTCTTAGAGCTTTTTTTCCTGGAAGTACATTCAAACTTGAATAAAAACTTAATGCTTAATGTTATTTATGACATGTTTGACGTCTTGGTAGCGTAATAAAGCCATTATTTATATTTGATAATAAACTAGTGTAATAAAGCTCTGACGTGACGTCACTCAAAGTATAGGTGACGTCATCAAAGTTGCGCATTTATTATAGTGAAAATAAGTAGCGATTTTATGATTCAGCTGGAAAAGGCTAACATGTGATAAAAAGAACATTGAATTTATCAAGCTTGTTTAATAAAATCAATATGAAAAGATACTCATGTAATGTTGTCATAGGTGTAGTGTTTTTGTTTGGGTGTATAAATCATTGACCACAACATAGTTTGATGCTGTTTAATCAAGCATTAGTCACATAGTGTCCTGACTACACTACTGTAGGTTGACATACCATCCAAGTATGCAGAATGCTATCATATTACAAACTTGTATTCGAGATAGCTAATACTACATCTCCCTTTCAAGTTAGTTATAAACTAATAATAAAAACAGCAATGATTAAATAAAAAGTTAGCAAGATTCAATGAATCTACTTGGTGGTTTTGACACTCAACCTGACCTTGTGGTGTAACATGTGTTGTCCTGGATGTTGACCATTTGTTTATCTTGATGTGGTAATGTCAGCATCTCATTATTTTCACTTTCTGTTTGACTGTGCTGACTATTTGAAATTTTATACTAAAATTTTGAATTCCCAATCAGTCCTACCTATCCCATAGAACATCTTTGGAAATTTCTCCTTAACTAGTTCTCCCGTGGAATTGACAGATGAGACATAATCGATTAATAGACACTTAACATAATACCATTTATATATTCTATAGAGTAAAATAAAAATATTATCACAAAAAATGTGTTTTCAATTTTGCAAAATGAATACTGCATGAAATCACTGCAATAATCCCGATACACTGCTTCTCAGTTCGGTCAGATAATTGGACCATTTTCATATAGCTTTGACGGAACTGAAAACCACTGTAATGCTCTGAGGAACTCGGAATACATGACATCTGAATATGCAAGAGTGTTACATTATTTTTCAGTTCCGTCAGAGGCATACAAAAAAAGTACAATTCTCTGACAGAAACTGAGAAGCAGTGTATCAGGTATAAGTAGTTAGTACTTATGTAATGTAAAGTAAAAACAGATCTGTAAATTATACGGTGAGGGGAGGTTAAGACTTACCTGGACGAGATTGATAATTTTGTATAGGTGGTGGAGGTTTAGACTTACCTGGACGAGATTGATAATTTTGTATAGCTGGTGGAGGTTTAGACTTACCTGGACTGGATTGATAATTTTGTATAGCTGGTGGAGGTTTAGACTTACCTGGACTAGATTGATATATTTGTATAGGTGGTGGAGGTTTAGACTTACCTGGACTAGATTGATAATTTTGTATAGCTGGTGGAGGTTTAGACTTACCTGGACGAGATTGATAATTTTGTATGGCTGGTGGAGGTTTAGACTTACCTGGACTAGATTGATAATTTTGTATAGGTGGTGGAGGTTTAGACTTACCTGGACTAGATTCATAAATTTGTATAGATGGTGGAGGTTTAGACTTACCTGGACTAGATTGATAAATTTGTATAGATGGTGGAGGTTTAGACTTACCTGGACTAGATTGATATATTTGTATAGCTGGTGGAGGTTTAGACTTACCTGGACTAGATTGATAATTTTGTATAGGTGGTGGAGGTTTAGACTTACCTGGACGAGATTGATAATTTTGTATAGGTGGTGGAGGTTTAGACTTACCTGGACGAGATTGATAATTTTGTATAGGTGGTGGAGGTTTAGACTTACCTGGACTAGATTGATAATTTTGTATAGATGGTGGAGGTTTAGACTTACCTGGACTAGATTGATATATTTGTATAGATGGTGGAGGTTTAGACTTTGTCTTCTCACGCTTTGGTTTTTTAGTTTCAGTTGGCTTTGGTTTCTTTGCTACTGGTTCCTACAACAAGCATACACAACAGTAGTAGTGAGAAATAATGTTTACATTTGATTTTTGTTTTATGTCTGCTTAGCTCACAGCACAGCAGTGAGTAAGCTTATACACAGCAGTGAGTTAGTATCTACACAGCAGTGAGCAGGGCTCGACACTAACACTGGTCCGCTGGTCTGAGACCATTGAAAATCCAGAAGGACCAGTGAAAATTCTGGAGAACCACTAACTGTCCTATTTACAAATTGGGCGCTTTTGCCCTGCCTGACCAGTGGCCAAAATAGTTAGTGTCTAGGCCTGGTGGGTTAGTATATACACAGCAGTGAGTTAGCAGTTGACACAACCAATCTACCAGTAGGTGACCTACAGGTAAGCTCAGATAGAGAGCTCGAATGATAATCTGTAGGTTAATGTTTCAGAACTTTGGTTGAATGTAAGTTCTTCTATTAAAGATAATATAAGTTTTTCAATTGAAGATAATTCAAGCAATTCTATCCAACCTCCATATGGGGTCTCTGGCTTTGACTTGTGCACTCCGTCTATTACTTACAGTGGAACATGTTCATACTGGATGAGCATGAACATCTTAAGTGCTTTACATTGTTAGTAATTACAATGATAGTATTTCTTGTTTTGGTAGTCAACTATTTTAGTTCCATTTCCTATACATGAGTCCTACTGAGGCAAATCTTGAAAGCAAGACACAAGTCTGTTGTGGGTACATGTACCACCAACACACCAGAAACTCTGTTCTATTGTTAAAATTCAGCTATGAAATTTGAAATTCCCATAATGTAGTTAAAAATAATTTCTCTATATAACTTTAAGTTCCTGCAGAAAATTTCCTTCTTTCTGGAGCAGCAAATCTGGATTTTCAAATAATTCTTGAATTGAAGGACCCCTGAACATAGTTTATACCTTGTATGCTTTTGTACTGACACCACCTCTCCTTTTCCGTTTTGGTTCATCATCTTCAAGGTCACTTTTTACTTCATCATTTTCATCAATATCTATATCTGAATCTTCATAGTCACTTTCCGAGACTTCTGATTGGTACTCTCGATCATCCTCTTCCTAAATCATACACAATACATGATTACCCCATAGTTACACAATACTCGGTTACCCCATAGTTACACAATACATGATTACCCCATAGTTACACAATACATGATTACCCCATAGTTACACAATACTCGGTTACCCCATAGTTACACAATACTCGGTTACCCCATGGTTACACAATACATGATTACCCCATAGTTACACAATACTTGATTACCCCATAGTTACACAATACTCGGTTACCCCATAGTTACACAATACATAATTACCCCATAGTTACACAATACTTGATTACCTCATAGTTACACAATACTTGATTACCCCAACAGGGTTGGGTCTACAAAAATTGTTTACATGCTCTTTTATGCACATTTTTTTGCTGTGATGACAGGGAAAGTCCACTTTCAAACTTGCATATGTTTTTGAAAGGAACCATCTCTGAGCGTGTTGATATTCTGCCAAAATAATTAGAGCTCGGGTCGATGAGAAAGATCGGGTCGATGAGAATCAAGTATACTTGGTTACCCCATAGTTACACAATACATGATTACCCCATAGTTACACAATACATGATTACCCCATAGTTACACAATACATCTTACCCCATAGTTACACAATACATCATTACCCCATAGTTACACAATACATCATTACCCCATAGTTACACAATACATCATTACCCCATAGTTACACAATACAACATTACCCCATAGTTACACAATACATCATTAGCCCATAGTTACACAATACATAATTACACCATAGTTACACAATACTTGGTTACCCCATAGTTACACAATACATCATTACCCCATAGTTACACAATACATAATTGCCCCATAGATACACAATACATCATCACCCCATAGTTACACAATACATCATTACCCCATAGATACACAATACATCATCACCCCATAGTTACACAATACATCATCACCCCATAGTTACACAATACATCATTACCTCATAGTTACACAATACATCATTACCCCATAGTTAGACAATGCATCATTACCCCATAGTTATACAATACATCATTACCCCATAGTTATACAATACATCATTACCCCATAGTTACACAATATATCATTACCCCATAGTTATACAATACATCATTACCCCATAGTTATACATACATCAGTACCCCATAGTTATACAATACATCATTACCCCATAGTTATACAATACATCATTACCCCATAGTTACACAATATATATATGCATGATCAGGTTCTAATTTTTACCAGCTATTTTGACAAAAAACAAGCTTATTAGATATATCTTAACTTATCGATTATATACACAAACATTCATCATATGCTATTAATATTAAATGTGATCCCCATCTCCAAAAATATTTTCACCCCCCCCCCACCAATGTTTGGTCCCCCAATGTTGAAGAGGCCCCTACGCCCATGGAACTAAAGTAACACATAAGAGTAGATGACACTACCAAACTTTTGTTATATCCAAACAAGTCAGGCCATCTGCAAGGTGTTCGGTTTTCTCAGATTACACAGTATCATTATATTCAATAGAGGAAATACAAAATGTGGATTTCGATAACTACGTACATTTTTTTTAGATTAATAATTTGGAAATGTAGAACAAATCATAACATGTGGCAGTTCACAGACATATCAACAGTCATATTCCCAGTTTCATTTATATGAATAAATATGCTAAATCAATAAATTTTGATTTGTGACCTTTGATAGGCCTAGAAAATCCACCTTTATGGGGTTTTACTGTTAAACTGAACATCACATATACAGTTCAACCCCTCCAGAGGGGCTCCACATAGAACAACAACCCAACCTTTCTTGAGCATCAATTGGTTCCAGAAACTACCATTAATATAAAGTTTATTCCCCAGGGCACACACTGTACAACAACTAAATATAGTCACTTGTATACAAACATTGCAATATCATTACATTATATTTTTATTGCTTTAAACATTTTAATTGGAGAAAATAGGCAGTGAAAACCAATACCTTATTCACTAAAGCTACCTAAAAATGTGTGCGTAACTAGATGGTCTTAGTCTAATACACATGGGTACTGTTTTATAAAATCACTTACGTAAATCATAAAGTTCTGCTGACATTTTAATTCTTCATCATTCTTGAACAAATACACACAAAGTACATAAGTGGTTTTAAGGAATGCCTTTACTGAAACATCACTAATACTACAGACCCCTCACCAAACTTTTTAACTGTTAGTGAATTACAAAGAGTTTAAATTTGAGCATAACTTTAAAATTATCGTAATTGCTTTGATAAAACAGTACCCGGAAGTCTATCAAAATAATACATTAATAAGAGAAATTGCAATGTTTATATACACAATGTTATGTAAACAAGTGACAACCAGCCCTGCTTTCAAGGAAAAAAAAAGTGACACACGTTTCGTACCTGGTACGTACCAAGTACGAAACGTTTCGTACCGTTTGCGTACCAGGTACGAAACGTTTTGTACCTGGTACGAAACGTGCGTCACATGATTTTTCCTTGAACGCAGGGCTGATTAATCAGTTAATAGTAATGTGTACCTCATTGAATCCACCATAAGTAGTTTTATAGAATTCATCTTCTTCTTCTGCTTCAAGCAATGAAGACATTTTACTTCCTGCATTGCTACGTTTCTCTCGACCAGCTGCAAGGCCTTCCTCCATTGTTATATATTATCTGTAAAACTGAAACAAAGCAAACAAATAGGTGAGTTTGTTAATACTAGTTTAGCTTCGTTTCTCAACAATTTTTATTATGCCCCCCCATCTTTGATGAGGGGTTATATTGCCTTGCACATGTTGTTTGGTCTGTCTGTAGACCAAATGGTTTCTGTTCAATAACTCTAGAACGCTTCGCCCTAGGATCTTCAAACTTTTCATGGAGGTTGATTGACAAATATGAAAGTGAAAGTAGAGAAGGGGTTAACCGGTCTGGGATCAATCCGCGTGATAGCGAAAATGTGTTCTCTATTTTTCTTAGAAGATACATGCACCCTTTTTTATTGTATTATTTTGAAGCTTAAACATACTTCTTTAGATGGTATATGTGTTCCAGGTGGCCATAGACTAAAACTAAATATTTTAGACTGGCCATTGTCACTTTACATTGAACTAAAGAACAAATCTATTTGGTGGTTCCTATCCTTTAGTGAAGGTCTCTTCTTTAATTATCACTTCTCTTATACATTTTACATTATCTCATGTCTCTGGGTATTTTAATTAACACTTGCTTTAAATTTCTTCACATTCCAGCTCTCACATTTCAGCATAGTCCCATAAATGAGACTCTACATACGTTTATGTAACAATGAGTGTTCTTGCAATCATTTGTTTTCAATGATAGACAAGACTGCGTTCAATAAACGCTTATGCCCCCATGGAAGCCTTGCCCATAAAAATCTAAGTCAATCAGGGGCCATAATTCTGTAATAATGTTGGATAGTGTTACATGGCTTTGATAATGTAAGGGGCTTATGATAGTAAACAAGTATGCCAAGTGTTAAGGCAACGCCATGATGGACATGATGTAAAACGAAACTGTCAATTTGGGTTAACCAAGAATTAGACGCTTAATAAGTCTAAGTCCAAAATTAGGTCAATGTGACGGTCAAAATCAGGTTAGGTGATATAGGTGTGTGGAGAATGTTCAAATACAACAACCATGCAAGTATAAAAGCTTTGTAGCAAGCCATATTAATGCTAGAAAAACTGTCAATTTGGGTTAACCAAGAATTTGGCCCTCCAATAAGTCTAAGTCCAATTTAGGTCAAGGTGAAGGTCGAAATGGCGTCAAATGATACAGGTGTGTGGAGAGTGTTCATATACAACATCCATGCAAGTATGGAAGCTTTGTAGCAAGCTATAATAATGCTAGAAGAAACGGTCAATTTGGGTTAACCAGGAATTTGACCCTTCAATAAGTCTAAGTCCAACATTAAGTCAAAGTGAAGGTCAAAATGGGGTCAGGTGATACAGGCCTGTAGAGAGTGTTCATATACAACATCAATGCAAGTATGGAAGCTTTGTAGCAAGCTATAATAATGCTAGAAGAAACTGTCAATTTGGGTTAACCAGGACAGACAGACGAACGGAGGGACGAACGAACAGACAGGTGAATCACTATATGCCTTCCCATCTATCAATAGGGGGGCATAAAAAGGCACTAATGAAGGCATGTGTGGTGTGCCTTTACTATGTATTGCTTTTAGGGGCTCATAATGGGTCACCAAACAGCAGTGGTACCCCAGCGCCTTAAAGCCAGAATCAGCTTTCCCCCAGCGCCTTAAATCCTAGAATGGTGTCTTTAATTTAGTTTAAATCAGTTTGGGTGTTAATATTTAGGTCTGTATTGTGTTATATGAGTGATTATGGCTTGTTTTATGTGATCAAGTTCTTAAAATAGCCTTCAAATTAAGGACAACCAGGGCTAGGAATGACCTGGTATGTGCGATGCAGAGAGACCTAACGTAATGAAATGATACGTTTGGTCTGGGTTGGGACTAAGTTCAGCAGCAACTGAAACTGATTAACCGTATTGGCGAATATACAGGGCTCGACACTAACATTGGTCCGCTGGTCCGAGACCAGTGAAAATCAAGAAGGACCAGTGAAAATTCTGGAAGACCAGTAACTGTCCTATTTACAAATTGGGCGCTTTTGCCCTGTCGGACCAGTGGCCAAAATAGTTAGTGTCTAGGCCTGATATAGTTTTTTTTCACAGAGTTTGTTCCAGTATGGTATGGACCTCTGACTGAACATGTAAATTTTAACATTGTAAAAACACATTTTTTGGCACAAACTTCAGGTATAATATCTACAAAATTCAGCCTGTGACAAGTTGAATAGCTTTTATTCAGCCTGAGTGAACTTGGTTGTGATTGTATTTGACACAATACTGTCATTTATATTTATAAATACAAAAGCGCAAAACCTACCGGAGAGTATCGTATAGAAAGTTACGAGAAGCACTTAAACCAGACGTCCTGAGTACGTTTCGGATAGGGTACGCATGAGTACTGTAAAATAATGTCGCGAAATTGCATGACAAGTATTTTTTTAGCGAAAATTCAAAGGAAACGGCACATAATACTTTGTTAATCAAATGCAAATAAGATATTTTAACACGAAATACTTCTCTAAATGCTTAAATATATACCATATCAAAGGGATTTACAAAAACCTTACCTTCGAAGATAATAACTTTCCTGAAATCAAAGGGAGGTTACTCTTAATTTTTGGGATGTTGAACGGATATATTCGGCTTTTATCCAAAAAACTTTCTTGATGGAAGAAAATATAAACATGATGACAGACTGATGTAAAATACGTTTTATTCTAAATGACAGCAGTCATGGAAGAAACAGATGGACGGGTAAGACTTGATTGACAATAAATATTGATAAAATAAACGCTCTACTTTGCAGTTAACATCATAATGCCTTGTTTGGTAAGCATGCAATGACCTAGTGATCACTTAGCCTGTTAGCCTACTGACTTATAAAAAATGTGAAATCACTACTTTGATGTCTGATTCTGCATCAACTGTATCAAAATGTAGTTTGCAAAACTATTATCCAATAGGTCCTTGAGTTTGATTCGTAAACTACATTTTGATACAGTGTATATCATCGCCAATCTGCTGTCAGTCTTAGACAGATAAGCTGTCTGCAAGTGGCTGCTTTAAATTCTGACGGTCCAGCCACTACAGGCTTATACAGGTATCCCTGTGATGCGTCAAAATGGTTTGTCTACTGTCAGACTTAGATCTCTGTTGATCCCATCTGAGGTCCGATATCATCCTGCTGGTGGTCCTGTACGTAAATGCCTGTGAAAAATCTTGTAGCCTTAGACTGAAAACACATTTTGATAAGAACTACTCCAAATTTACTAAATTTAAAAACATATTTAAAATATCACCACATGGGGCCCCAATACAGAGAAGTTTTTAGGAAGGCACGGATTTCATGGTTACCAGTCTACAAGATTTAGAGCACCGACCTAGACATATAAAAGCTATAATTTTAAGTATTTTCATAAATATTTGTTGTAGTTTTTTACTTTTATTAGTTAAGTTGATATTTTTTCTTTCAAAAATAGTGTAGAAAATTATTGAACTTGGT
Organism: Spisula solida; assembly: GCA_947247005.1. Taxonomy (NCBI): domain Eukaryota; kingdom Metazoa; phylum Mollusca; class Bivalvia; order Venerida; family Mactridae; genus Spisula; species Spisula solida. The sequence goes on from OX365948.1 coordinate 24,389,675, forward strand.
TGCGCGAGTGCGCATGCGCCGATGAAACTGTTAAGATGCACGGATATACTAGACAGCAGCATACAATAATATTTTATACGTTTTTCTTGTTTAAACGCTAAAAAACCTGGTCCTGAATCTAACAAGTATAGTAGGTGTGTACCAAAAGTTGCACCTTGTAAAATTTTTGCATTCTACACTGTCACCTTGCACATTAATTTTTTCGACTTCATGACTGTCACAGGTGAATTCTGAGAAGCGTGCTGACTAAAAATTAAAAACTCCCATGGAGTTCAACACACCTACACCTGGATCCGATTGAGTATTTTTGCATTGTGTTTCATATTTGGGAAAATGTATAGGCACTTGCCAATAGTGCCTATAGGACGCTATATATTGCACCTGGTTGTCGGCCCGCTTGCGGTGAACGAGACTTAGTCGCCACTTTTGGTGTATGTGCGTGCGTAACTGCCGGTCCATAACTTTGTCATGATTTGACCAATCTTGCTTATATTTGGCTTGAATGTTCACCGCCATGAGGAGGAGTGTCATGTTTAACCCCAGGTTCCTATCTTAAATGTCAAGGTCATAGTTGGAGGTCAAATTGAAGCTTGTCCGGACCATAACTTTGTCATGCATTGACTAATCTTTCTTATATTTGGTGTGAATGTTAACCTTTATGAGGCAGAGTGTCATGCCCAACCCCCAGGTTCCTATCTCAAAGGTCAAATTCATAGTTGGAGGTCAAAGGTCAAATTGAAGTTTGTAGGGATTATTTCTTCTTTATGCATGGTGGGATTAGATGTAACTTGGCACATTAAAGCTTTTTTTTTCAATGTTTGCCGACTCAGACTTGACATAATTTGCCTGAGAGCATGAATTTCTAGTTTTCATGTAGGGATATAAAGCTCCATCCAATTATTGTAGTAAAGCACTTTGGGGTCTCCCTAAACAGGGTTCGAAAAGTGGCGAGAAGCGACGCGCATCGACCAGAAAGCGTCTACAACATAATAATAAAAGTTTATGATTGCAAAATCTTTTAACATAATTTTATATGATAATAGAATCCATTTGATAATTAAATAATGCAATATATGATGTCTACCAGTGAGTATAGCTATACCTCATCATTGAAGCAAGTTCAAGATTATTTTTTCAGATTCCTGTATCGTTTTCAATACCATGCTGCTCTTCAGAAATTTGCTTTTGCTTCTTAAACACAAGACCTCTGCATACTGTTAGTTCTCCTTTTGTTCTATTTAACAGCTCTTGGGTGTCTGCACTGTTTTTCCAAGACCTGTGCACAAATTAATAGTCGCACAAATTTCCTTGCGTAAAGACGTGGACATTTTGACGTTAATTCAAACGTGACTCACCTTGATCAAAGAAACTTCCAAATAACTTCATAATTTGATGAAATATCATGATGATATCTTGCGATAATCTAGCTGAAAGATGAGAATGTAAACTTACTAATTGGGAATTCATAACTAGTTGAACAAATGAAAAATGTACGTTATGTCTGTGGTGGGTGGTAGCGTGTAACCATGGTAATACTATGGTCGATGACATGCTACTGGTTTGAAGTATTAAAAAAAAAAGTTAATGTCAGTGAGGATATAAGAAATTATTTAGACACAACTATAATCATTTTAGAACGATTGTCTACGAATATATGACCCTCGTAATAGTATACAGCAAATTCTGTCTATAAACAAAGTGTTTTGCAAGAAAAACCTCAAATACCAAACCACTTCAAAATAGCTTTTTTCTCAGAGATTGCCATTTTCATAAATGTGATAACAGAAGTGATTATCCAGGGACCATTTATTGTACGGGTTTTATACTATCATTATTGTCAATATGGTGAATAATGTAATTTAAGAAACTCTGTATGGACCATGTAAATAATGTTAATTATTCCTGTGTTACAGATGGTCCAAGCTAGGGACGTGTATGTTATTATGAAGAAAGATTATCGAATCTCAAGAAATATTCGAGCTTCATGGTTTTTCCAGCATCTGAACAAAACATTGGAATTCAATCCGAAAGATCATCTGGTTAGTATAGGATATGTTGCTCAAAATTTGATAAGGGTCAACAAATTTTCCTTGTCAATATTTTGCAAATCGAATGAGATTGACTGATGGAATTTTCAGGAAAATGATGCTACATCTTCAATATTGTAAACGAATAAAGATTGCTTCTAAATTAGAATGTCTTGGCTGCATTCAAGCCTCTTTGATAAAAGAATGTGGTCCTTTTTTGAACGAATAAAGACTGCTTCTAAATAGGAATGTCTTTGCTGCATTCAAGCCTCTGTGATAACAGAATGTAGTCCTTGTTAGGCATTTTAGGTCTTATACAATTTGAGAAATAAAAATAGGACAAAAAATTCCAAATGATGCAAAAAGTTTCTTAAAGGAACCATTGGTAAGAATACTTAGCCACATCAATGAAGTATACATGTAAAAGAAGCCTTGCCGTTATCTTACCAATAGTAACTAGGTTTTTCCAGACTTCGACCACAAAACGGTGAGACAGACACGTACGGCATTGTCTGATTTGGAATGGTAAATTTTCAGCCAAAAACAGTCCAAATATCTGACACATTGTTAGTTTGTCTATTCATCTTTGTTTTGGACTGATTTTGGACTTACTTTCAGTTCCACTTGGTTTTCAGCCTTATTTAAATGCGTAACACATGCTATTTAAACTTTCCACTAGTCTGTGATACACTTTCATATCAATTGTAAAGTTTCATCTTACATCACATTATTCTGTCTGAAAGGCCTCCTTACTCATACATTGTATACCTTTGTTGTAGGAGGAGACAACCAACGAGTTACAAGTTGCATCAGTTGTTGGTGATGATGGTACACTTTGTATCCCTGGCAACAAATATAACATTGCTCTACTTCCAAGTACCATGGTTACCTTTGTTGCCCATAGATACAGATTTGTGATTATACTAGATGTCAGTCCTTCCGTTAGTTCTGTGGTAAGTCTTTACCTTTGTTGCCCATAGATACAGATTTGTAATTATACTATAGATGTCAGCCCTCCTGTTAGTTCTGTGGTAAGTCTTTAGTTAGTACTTTAATCTCTCTTAGTGATTTCATATTTTGCCAATAGTCTGTACTAGTGTAGACCAATAATAGACTTATAATTGTTTTAGTATATTGTAACTTGTAATACCTGACCACCCTTGAGATTGACTAAAAATGGTCACTTAACAAAACAATTTATTTAATTCATAGGTTAGAGACAATGAATATATTTGATGAATGTCTGATTTTGGTATATTTGTTTGTTTGAAATTTACTGAGATAGTCATAAGTGTGTGGTCATTTCATTTTCCTTGCCAGATTGACAAACAGCCTCTGACTTTAAGGGAAGAGAATTTTGTATAAAACAAGGCATCTGGCTGCAATAATCCAGCTCTTTTCCAAATCATGTTTTTTGCTTTCTGTAAAATCACATATTTTCGTGGATATTAAATTTCATGGATTTTGATAAAAAAGCATTTTCGTGGGATCGTAAATTACAACATGAAATAGTCAACCCATGTTATGTATTTGGGAGGTTGATTAACCGTGGGGATTAGATTTCTTGGTTGAGTTCAACAACGAAATCAACGAAAATTCACCTCCCTCAAAATATTGTTTTACAGTACTATATGTATGATAAATTACTCTTCATCATAACCGACTCTATTTTCAGGACACATCTAGTTGCTCAGTATTGTATGAAAAGGTTCACAAAGCATTATCCAACTTTCTGAAAGGATTAGTATTGTCAGTTAGTATTATGTTCATATCTCTATTATATGTATTCACCTTTAATTGGTTGGCCAGGATAACTTAAATTAACTCCCTTGTTTGATTCAGAGACGTTTTCACTGCCTGACAACATCCAATGTTGGATGTTTCTTAGTAGTTGTGGGTAAGTTGTCAACCACTATAACTTGGAATAAACTGCCTCTGTCAATATCGGAATGGAATTATTTCAGAAACATTCTGGCCTTGCAGCTTTGATATTTGCTATGTAGCATTGTCTTGTGGTTCTCTTACTTAGCCCTGTCAAACTGCGTGATCACACAAGTCTATTTCAGTCCCAATGGCAGTGTACTTGGATGAGCATTATGTGGCCAGCATGCCCACTCTCTGGTTTAACTTTGATTAGATCAAAGTACATCAAGTTTACCATGTGTGTACCTGAATATTTTTTATGATGCTTTATTATGCAATAATTTCACTAAAAATTTGACTTTAAACTGTATCTATGCAGACTATATATTTTGTTATTACAGTTTCAGTTGCCTGGTAGTGAGATAGTGTTTACACCAGAAGTACACATCACTGTGGTAGCTTATACACCAGTTAATTGTTTCACATCAAGTCAGGTATGTGTGTTTGTCAGTGTGTTAAGGGAGTGATGTGTTTGTCAGTGTGTTAAGGGAGTGATGTGTTTGTCAACATATTAAGGGTGTGATGTGGTTGTCAACGTGTTGAGGGAGTGATGTGGTTGTCAACGTGTTAAGGGAGTGATGTGTTTGTCAGTGTTTTAATGGAGTGATGTGGTTGTCAATGTGTTAAGGGAGTGATGTGGTTGTCAACATGTTAAGGGAGTGATGTGGTTGTCAACGTGTTAAGGGAGTGATGTGGTTGTCAACGTGTTAAGGGAGTGATGTGGTTGTCAATGTGTTAAGGGAGTGATGGGGTTGTCAACGTGTTAATGGAGTGATGTGGTTGTCTACAATGTTTTGAGAGAGCCCCAAATAACGTGCGTCCAAATTTAAATTTTGCTACTACAGTAAACTTTAAAATATAACGCTCTAGAGAATAAATTGTTGATTCATTTTGTTACTAATTATACCCTATCGACTTTAAGAATTGATGAATTAATAAATAATGTAGGGAAATCATGATTGATATCGTTTATTTCGTGACCCGTACAATTTCTAAAATACGAATATATGCGATGACTTCGCTTATCTCCCTTGATTACGAATGCGCGAGCCATATTCACAAACTGTGTTTCGACTGTGAAAGGTTCCACTATTATAATGAGAGCAATTAAGATGATTTTCACAAGTGTAATTACATAAGTAGGCTCCTTGCTTAGACGGCGACTTTGTGTAAAACAAAATTGTCGGTATATCGGATGTCGTTGTAACGAGTCCTGACTGTTATTGTTATGAATTATGATGACATGATATTGTATTGAATTATGATGGAATGATGTTGTATTGAATTATGTTGGAATGATATTTTATTGAATAATGATGGAATAATATTGTATTGAATTATGGTGGAATGATATTGTATTGAATTATGATGGAATGATATTGTAATGAATTATGATGGAATGATATTGTAATGAATTATGATGGAATGATATTGTAATGAATTATGATGGAATGATATTGTATTTTCCCTTCAGGTGTTAGTACAAGGTTTAGTGGTGACCTCTGATAATGTTGACAATGTCCTATCAAGTATGGCCGTAAAACTGCAGAATTTTGAATCCACACTGGCTATCAACTTCAAGAAGTGCCTTACTTGTAGTAATGTTGGATGTGTAAGTACATGTATATACACTGTCAATATCCTGTAACATTTTTAAAGGTGATTGCAATGCATGGTGCTTTTTCATTTTTAAAAAACAACATAATTAAGTACTTGTATTTATTGCATCTGCTAGATTAGAAGTATCAGACTGTTTTCTCTCATACCTTTCGATTTTAAATGATACTGACCAACATTTGAGGTGGGAGTTTATAGTAAGGAGTAACAGTGTTTCAAAATATATGATTGCAGTATATAAATACATTTGGGAAGAGACACCGCCAGCATAAAAGTTTGTTTATTTTAGTTGGCATACATTTTTAAATGTTTTCAGTATAGATACAAACTTATTTCTTTGATATTTGTTGCTCTATGACTGTGAACAGAGCTTCTATGATGTACGGACCACTGCTGCAGATCAGATAGGGAGCCAGGTTGGACCTCAGGTGTCGAAGGGGCAAGATATTATAAACAGTCCAGAGTCTGGTATTGTCAATATGATACGATGTGGAATGCTAGCTTTACAACTATTGCCCGAAAACTCAAGTGCAGGTTTGTATCATGTTTTGCTTCTGTTGAGAAATTTTATACTTCTTTGTCTTTATCTTTTATTTTCCAATTTTCATCTTTTATGTCAAGTGCAATATGGTATTTCCAACATAGTCAAATATGGAAAGGGGATATAATATATGATAATATATAACAAGCTATATACGTCCTAAAAGATACTGAATGTTTTACCGGTACATTCAGAAAACCATTTTTGAGTCTTCATTCCAAGGGACTGTACTCCTGGTTAACACATTCAGTAAGGTTGTCCGTGTTACTTCCCTTGCTTGTTGAGAAAACCTTGTAATCCAAATAATGTTTATAAATCGATGTTCATGTACTTTATAACATAGTATGCATCCTTAATTGGTTTCCTTTAAACTTTTTTTTAAAATGTTTCCCAACCAATAACCAGTTTGTCAAGTAAAGACATAGTTGACAAGTATTAGATCCGTGTCGTGAATTTTCGCTTCATTTTGATGTAGTGATACGTATTCGTATGTAAATAAAATACAACTATGTTCTGTTTGTTTTTCATTTGTGAAGGTTTGGTTGTTGTGACGGATGGTTGCCTAGGGGTACCAGATGCTAACCTGTTTGAGTTCCTACTGACACAGTTGAGAACCAGCACTATTTCCTGTTCCTTTCTGCGTATCGGTGAGAGTCGATCACCATTTGGTCACTTTGGACACATCCCTCATACTGAGCTGATGCAATTTATATCAACAGCAACATTTGGATCATACTTTGATTCCTGCCCTGACATGGTAAGTAAGATACTCTCAATCATATGTCTGCCCTCATTTCAATTAAGCATCAACCCTGTCTTAAACAGACTATATCATTAAGATTTATTAGCCATTTGCTTAAAATACAGGTTTGACTGTAGATATATTTGTTCTACTCAATTCTGATCTTGAATATTTGTTTGGGATATTCATACCTCCTCCGAAGTAATTTGGGAGACATAAGATTTGTCCTTGTCTGTCCCTCAGTCAGTCCTTGAAATAATGAGATCTTATCTGCAAACCTAAACCATGAAATTAAATCTCCAATGAATAATTATGCCATTGAATATAATTATCAAGTTTACAGTGGCTTCCATTTTTGCTTTCAAGTTCAGTCAGGTATAAAGCTGAGTTTTTGAGGAAGTTTACTTGCATATATCAACATGTAATAAACTAGTACATGTATAGTATCTGTTTGATTTTTCAATGATTTCTGATACTTTGTTTAAATTTTGAACTTGCCAATGCTCATGAAATCTGAAATCCTTAAAATTAAGTCCCCATGAAATGGTATTTTTTACCAAAACCACAAAATTCCTTCCCATTGAAATTAAATGATTTTACTATAGTTTGATTGATATTCATCAATTGCATCATCAAAGTTATGGACCCTGAAATTATAAAATTTTGGTTGTTTGGCAAATTAAACAAGTCGGAAAATTATGCACTTACGACTGTCTCAGTCTGATGACCACGCATTTATGACTGTCTCAGTCTGATGACCACGCATTCATGACTGTCTCAGTCTGATGACCACGCATTTACGACTGTCTCAGTCTGGTGACCACGCATTTGCCACTGTCTCAGTCTGATGACCACGCATTTGCCACTGTCTCAGTCTGATGACCACGCATTTGCGACTGTCTCAGTTTGATGACCACGCATTTGCGACTGTCTCAGTCTGATGACCACGCATTTGCGACTGTCTCAGTCTGATGACCACGCATTTGCGACTGTCTCAGTCTGATGACCACACATTTGCGACTGTCTCAGTCTGATGACCACACATTTGCGACTGTCTCAGTCTGATGACCACGCATTTACGACTGTCTCAGTCTGATGACCACGCATTTGCGACTGTCTCAGTCTGATGACCACGCATTTACGACTGTCTCTACGATCTCAGTCGAATACAAACAAATAACAAACCAACAAGGATCTCTTTGTTTTATAATGAATTGGTTATCTCATTTTTCAGTCAGCTACTGCTCCTAACACGTTAAATGTGTATCATAAAGCTATGTTCCTGTGGAGTTTTCAACGTGGACTGGAAGGTTTTAGGTTTGATCTGGGAGACCAGAATCTGATGGTTCAACAATCATCCTCACCATCAGATCTTGTTCAAAAGTAAGTTTGATGAGTTAAGGAAATTTGATTAGTGGGTAGGTCTTTGGGCATACATGTACGAGGGCCGTTCATTCAATACCTGGACAATCACCATAGCGCTTGATTGAAACATGCAATGGTAAAAAATTTTCGTTTAATAAAACTTACTAACTTGATTATTTGACAAAACATGGTACTATTTTATCCAACCAAACACAAACTGTGGTTACTATTGTAACCAAACAAAGGACTACCAGGCCCAGCCCAGGACTTTTGTGAATTGTAGTGTTGATGTGGCAGAGTTTGTAGTACAGTTGCCTATTTTTAACGGAACACATCAGATAATGTTATGTCTACATCTACATTATGTTATATAGCGTTTGATGTCATTTCTGTACTGTTATTATGTATGAAGCGTTGTTTAGTGACAACGGGGGAGTTTCCGTGAAATCGAATTTGTTAGGAAAAAACGGATTATGATACAATTTCGTAAAAGTATTAGTCATACACATGTAAAACTGAAGAATCTATTTTTGAGGAGCCTTATGGGAATATTTGTGTATGTGTATTTCTGCTTATAAACTGTTCCATGATGACAAGAATTATCACACGATGATCTGAGGCCAGGCCAATCTAATGTCAGAAACAAGAAAGTGTTGTTTATTAAACGCCCGTTGGACAGTAAACACTACTTGAAGAATAACTACTGTAGTAATTACGGAATCATACGAAAATATCATGGATACTGTATTTAACATCACTACCGAACATCTTAAAATGATAAATGTGTGTGTTCCAGTTACTTTATTGCTCCGAAAGGATGATCGAACAGAGAAAAAATGTCATTTTGTAGGAGCGAAAATGGCATAACGTCACAATATTTTGACATTAACTTGGGCCAACTCGTGTAACATGTACATGAACTTATTAAAGCACTAATTGCATGTAAACACTTCGTCGCAACAAGTTGAAATTTCGTATGTGAATTAAGGAATGGTGTGAATGTATACCTGTAAGTTTTCATCAATATCAGTTCATTAGTTTTCCAGCAATATCGATTGTCTGGGTATTAAATGAATGGCCCTTGTATATGCATAAGGCCAGAAATAAAACATTATATATTTCCTCTTTCCTACCTACCCTAGCAAAAAGTCGCCTACTGAAAATATTTTTATGACCCTCTGAAAAAAATAATTTTGTTTTATAAAAAGCATGGTATGAAAGTTTGTAGTGAGAATAGTCACAATGTATTTAAAATTAATTTCGAACATTAGAACTAGTAAAAATTCTATAAAAAAAGTCAAGTACCAAGTTAAAGTTTATTTTCAGGCAGCAGTCTGTTCATCATTTACCCCCAGCTCATTGAAGTTATATATTGGGTGTTACACTCATTTTATCATATTATTTTCTCCTATTCAGGCTTCTGTCCCATCCTATACATGGAAAGCTTGCGAGTGTAATGCCTAATTTACGTAAACGTCATTCGGAGACTGATCTGAACACGTCCTTGTTTAGTGTGTTATCTGTACGGCTTAGAGAGGGCTACACTATCAGAGACATTGCAATAACTAAAGGTAAATGATTCATGAAATATTGTGATATACAGTTACATAAACAATGGTACTTTCTATCTGACTTATGTACCAGTCAATTGAAACCATAGCCCCCCAACCTTAGGGTAGGGTGAAGCAGAGCATGGAAACTGTCCCCTGTTTATACCTGTCCGACGTCCCTATACTTGCATGGCAGTGTGGGGACATCGGAAAGGTATAATCACGCGACAGTGTTTGTGATTCGCGCTAAAATAGTGGGGAAATATAGCCGTGACTATATCCTTGAGGTTTAGGGCGGGCAATTGTGGGGATTTTACCATCCATATGGCCCTGTGGGAGCAGGGATTTTACCAGGGGTTTGAAAAGGCAAAAGTGAACATCCTCACCCTTCCCCAGGATGGGGGGGGGGTTCAATTGATAAGTGCATCACGCAACAAACTTTTCAACTTTGTACTAACAAAGGAATGATCTGTTACCCATGTTGTACTATGTACCTGGAATCAAATAAAGTTCTGTTCTGTTCTGTTACTCCACATTTCAACGAATTTCTGATTGGCCACCCAATAAAATATCATATTATCTGATATATTCAATCAATACATGTAATGCTGTGTTATGTTTCCATTCCACACACTAATCTATCGATTTACAGAAATGAAATACATATTCATGTACAAAGTCATCTATGCCGAACGGTTGGTGCAAACTGGCTTATGTGCATGTGGTCCTCGAATATTAAGAGAAATGTAAATGATGAAAAATGTATAAATCTAATGTAGATGATATAGGTGATGTGCCTACCTTGTCCCATGAATGTAAGTATGTACCTGATACAGTCTGATCAAAGTCAGACCATTATTACGCTTCATTACTTTACGCTAATATAGGATCTGACGACACTCCTTATGGGGTCATGTCGATGTGAACTTTACGTCATCCAATCAAATCGCTTCTTTCACAGAATCTGAAAGTGCAGTAACAAATCTGCTGAAGCGGCTATATATAATTTCATTTGACAAACTAATTGATGTCATTGTGCTCTAGAGAGGTCATTTACAAAGTGTAGTCAGATCACTAACAGTGTAAAGGAATGAAGCAAATGCTAGGATCTGATTTTAATAAGATTGTACCTGATACAGTAGGCTAATAAACAGCAATGATATCCATGGATATCCTATAACTATATACAATACAACACCTTTTAGCACATGCCTCTGCAACTGTTCCATGTTGTAGCTTTAATTTTTCTACTCTTGATTAAATTGAATTTAAAGGTAGCAAGTAGAAGTAAGCTGGATGCATAAATGACATTTGTACTTAAAAGGTCACTGTCAAGGTCAAAATCACATACTTGTACATATGCGTATAAGATCAATGTCACTATCTAGGTCATGTACAAACAAGGTCACTGACTAGGATATTTACCTTTAAGGTCAATGTCGTGATGACTGGCTAGAACATAGTCTTTAAGGTCAAGGTCAATATTATTGTCTTGTACATTTACTAACAAGGCCAAGATGACTGGCTATGATATTTTGTTTTAAGGTCAAGTCAACATCATTGTCTAGGACATACACATACAAAATCACTGTCTAGGATATGTACCTTCAAGGTCAAGATCAAAGGCATGTTCATGTTTCTACAAGGTCACTGTCAAGCTCAAATTCACTGGCTAGTAAATGTACCTTCAATGTTGCTGTCAAAGGTCCAGCTCATTGCCTAGCACACTTTATTTTGTTGACATCTGGTAGTGTAGTATAAATCCTAGGTATTATCTGTAGGTTCACTCATAGGCTAGATATAACATATAATATTTGTTGTTATATTTGATTTTTAAAAAAAAACACACACAAATATCCTAGATAGTGCTGCGCCTCATATTTATTAACCCATATATATATTAGCTAATATATTACATGTTTGCACTTCCCATCAAGCTCATTTTTGACATTGAATATCATTATTTCCCTTGCTTTTTATACTGTGTATATACAGGGTGGTAATAAAGTTCACACTGTTTTAGTACTTCTTACCTGATAAAAAAATGTAATATCTAATACTTATTTCTTATGGATTTTGCTGTACATGTAGTTTCAATGTGAATGCAAAATTTAGATGTAAAAAGCAACAAACAGTACCAAACAGAGTGTTCAAGGAAGGATTAAAGCGACAAATATTGTGATTATTTAACATATCCTCACTTAAACGTTTGTTGAATGCAGGGCTGTTCCTTTGGTATATAAATTATTATGTTGTAGGTGAGACACAGCTGGAGGTGCGACTTGTGTTACCATGGAGGGAATATGCTAGATTTGAGTATTTAGTACGAGCTGCCTGGCCATTACAGAAAGACAGGTAATGTCAATACATGTACACTTGTATATGTTTGTTGATGACACATTGTTATTTGTAATTTTAGTTGATCAGATCACACTTGGACATGTTCTGTACTAGACAGGAATAACAATTTTTCACAAAGTGACAGAATGAACTTTGTGATCACTCTTGGTCCATCATCCGTTCTCAATTTCTTGTGAACACACTAGAGGCCACACCAATGGCCCAATCTATATGAAACTTGGTCAGAGTGTTTGTCTCTATTAAATCTAGGTCAAGTTCGAAACTGGGTCATGTAGGGTCAAAAACTAGGTCACTATGTCAAATCTCGGATAAAGCATGTGAACACATTAGAGAACACAAGTATGGCCCAATCTTCATGAATTTTGGTGAGAGTGTTTGTCTCTATGGAATTTAGGTCAAGTTTGATTCTGTGTCATGTATACAAAGCTTTCATACTTGCATTGATGCTGTATTGGAACTCTCTCCACTCACCTATATCAGCTGACCTCGTTATGATCTTCACATTGATCTCATTTTGGACTTATTAGCAATATTCTTGATTTATCCAAATTGACTGTTTTGTTTTTACATAAAGTCATTCAAGGCATTGCTTTCAAACTTGGCATACTTGTTAACCATCATAAGCCCCTTACATTGTCAAAGCCATGTTACACTATCCAACATTTTAACAGAATGATAGCCCCTGATTGACATAGCTTTTTTATTGACAAGGCTTCCATGGGGGCATAAGCGTTTATTGAACGCAGTCTTGTTTTTCCGAATACTCGGGTACTAATTTTACTACCCGTATTTGATAATGGGACCTTTGAACGAGTACTCGAGTACTTAGGTTATCGTTGCCATCCCTATTTCTAATTGTTTGTTGGCATATATCCAATAATCAATCTATTTCAGTTTGTGCATTGAGTTGTTTCCCTTTGACACAAAATTTTAGTTTACTATACATATGTCAGTGACCCGATTCTCACCCATTCTGTCCTGGCAATATATAGATAGCTGCCATCTGTATCAATACAATCAGCAACAGACCTGATACACATATTGAGATCACTTGTGAGGGAATCTATGATTTGTTTGTGTTTCAGACCTGTTACACATATTGAGATCACGTGTGAGGGAATCTATGATTTGTTTGTGTTTCAGACCTGTTACACATATTGAGATCACGTGTGAGGGAATCTATGATTTGTTTGTGTTTCAGACCTGTTACACATATTGAGATCACGAATGAGGGGATCTATGATTTCCTGCATGTTTGTGTTTCAGACCTGTTACACATATTGAGATCAAGAGTCAGGGGATCTATGATTTCCTGCATGTTTGTGTTTCAGACCTGTTACACATATTGAGATCACGAGTGAGGGGATCTATGACTTCCTACATGTTTGTGTTTCAGACCTGTTACACATATTGAGATCACGTGTGAGGGAATCTATGATTTTCTACATGTTTGTGTTTCAGACCTGTTACACATATTGAGATCACGAGTGAGGGGATCTATGATTTCCTTCATGATATGACGTGTTCACAGATGAATGCTAACAAGATGAGTGGATTCAGGTCTGCTAATGTGATGAAGTTCTGGTTGGTTCTACAAGGGTAAGTTTGTGCTTTTCCTCCACGATACACAGATGCATACTCAAGGACATAAAAGCACAATTATTTTGGAGGACGTAAAGACATTTATTGTATCTTGTTAAAGTCTTCTATTTGGTTATTTCATTAATAGAAGATGTTTTTGTATGAGTGATAAATAATTTGAATTTGTATTCTTGTTAAAAAATAATTCATTTGAAATATAATGATATTGAGGATAAATTTTGGTGATTTATTAATCTAATGAAAGTAGTTTTCAATAAAATATTAATGAAATAACCAAATCAGTACATATATTTTACTTTTGTTGCAATGGGAAGTTTTTTACAGTTTTCAAGTATACTAGTATTACAATGGTACAGTACTTGAGGAAAATGATGTGCCATTGTGCTTTTATTAAAAAAGAAGAGAAATTATAACAAAGTTTATAATAACAAAATCTTTCATGCTTATTAGATTTCTAGGTTGACATGATGCTAGTGCAAAGACTGCTGTATGTTATTATTTGTTGAAAGTTGTTGGTCAAACGTTTTCAAGTGAGTTCATTTTATTTTGCAACCATTATCAGGCTGTAGGCCTATTCCTATGATGGGTCAATGGCGTCCTTGATGGTCAATCGTCTTGAATGATAATATGTTGTTTCTATATTTTCAGATTATCTCAGACAGATCAACTGTTGGTACATCTTCAGTCTTTCTCGTCCAATCCTGTACATTATACATTACCTGGTAGTATCAAAGAGGGCGTGCCATTGTTTTATGTACCTTTACCAGCATCTACAGTACCTGCCCTCAGTACACAGCTCAATTCTAAGTGAGTATACCAGACCAGCCTGGGTGGTATTTATATTGATCTTATTTGATTGGAGAATTAGGATAGCCAATTGTATCGCCTGTTACTGACCAAGAGTTTAATATGGTGTGACCTGATTGGTTGTCCTTATCCTTAGGTCAAGTAATATCAATATTGAATACCACCTCATGTCATTTATACGAATCCACTAGGTTCCATATTCTATGAAAACATGTAGTTTTAACATTTGAGTTATAAGACACCAACAGCCTGAGCTTGTTTACTGTTTGACCCCTATCTTTTAATGCCAGGCAGGTGGACTCGCAATAACCAAAATTTAACTAATTAATTACTTTGGACCTCCCTCTCACAAGGCATTCCTCCCTCTCACAAGGCATTTGCTGCTTTAACCACTAAGATACATGTATTATCATACTATATCAGTAATATATTCAGTTATGAGTCAGTTCCTTGTTTTGTAAATAATTCAATTCAACTTCTGTCTACAAATACAGTCATCAGACCTGTCTTGAATACTATCTTTGATCAAAGACCACTATTACATAACTTGTCTGCAAATATTACCAATTCTATCTCCCATCAGATCAATTTCAATGATAGTTAACCTGTTAAGAGAGACAATCTGTCAACAAAGACCACTTGTACTGTTCCTGTGGGCGGTTTTTACAAACAGGTTGGACTGTACAGTAAGGTGTATATCATGTATGTTATTATTTTACAGAGATCCTGTGCTGTGTCAGTTTGCGTCATTTTGGAGACCTGTTGTACATCTTGATATCAAAGTTTGGTACGTTATCTTAGTCTACTAAACAATAGCAACATTAGCTTCATGATAATGTGTAAATTGTTAGATCTTATAGCATGCTTTGATACATACATTTAATTTATACTATATACTAATATGACTGCAGTTGTGTTGATCTGTTAAGCCGTATTACCCCTCATTACTTGTGCCATACCGTATCTTGCTCGACCTAGTGGCGCAACTCAAGGTAATTCAGCCCTACCGATCAACACATTGCAGTGATATTCTGTGTATATCTGACAAAGATGGGTCATATTATGGATTTACCCTCTGCTGATAGATGGTGTCTACTATATTAACTTGTGCAGTTTTACCCAGTAATGCAATCTTTGTAATATCTTGTAATATCTCTCAATCATCACAGCCAGCCTGATTCTCCCTGCAGTTATGGCACTTGATTTTCTTAATTTGTGATTTTCGTAATTTGTGATTTTCGTAATTTGTCTATGGGAATATTTGGTCACAGTTTGACATTCCTGTTTGTTCTATGATGATGTGAAATGTTACATTGTTTTGCAGGCAGAAATGGATGCATACACATCGTATAGGTCTTGTTTTGGAGCATGATATTCCAGTGAATAAGCATATACATGTTCCCAGTTCTAGTTTCCGCTACTCGTCTGTGATGTGTCGTCAATCATTAACAACCCTCAATTTGTTCCTCACACAATGGTCGACATTTGTACTACTAGATAACCAATCATACATCAAGCTATTGTTTGAGTGAGTATATTAATGCTGACACTTTATTATGCCCCCCCCCCCCCCCCCCATCTTTGATGAGGGGGTATATTGCTTTGCACATGTAGGTCTGTCCGTAGATAGATCCATTGGTTTTCGTTCAATAACACAAGAACACTTTGACCGTAGTATCTTCCAACTTTACATGGAGGTTGGTTATCAACAGTACGTAGATGACCCCCCCCCCCCCTTATAAAGTTTAAGATCAGTATGTCAAAGGTCAAGGTCACTGTGACCTTTACCATTTCTGACTATTGGGCTGCCATGGGGGCATACATGTTTTACAAACATCTCTTGTTAAGGTAGAATCACATGCTGGCATTCTGTTATGACTTTTCACAGCCAATGACTAGCCAGACTAGTTTCAATAAAATCTGGTGATGTTTTGCATTTTCAATCGTTCATGAATTCCAGTTTTCAGTTGAATTCTACTGCCTTAAGTTTAACAAATAACTTCTTCTTAATTATTATTTTTCTATTTATACATTGATTACATTACTTATTCAATTCTATAAGTCTCTTTGTAAACAACAAGCACAGAAATAATAATTATATTTTTTTTATTTAATTCAACAAACAGAAATACGGAGGATAAATCTAAGCCACCATCATCCTTTGTACTGGTTCGTATAACATCAAAGGCTCCTTGTTTGGTGCTACGTCTAGCATTTCTTGGTGGTACCCCGGCGTATCGGAGGTACGAGGTGGTGAAGGAATTAAAGAAGAAAGTGGCCATGTTGAGATTTCCTCAGCGTGGACCTAAGACAGACAAACAAAGGTACAGAGAAATCATTAATATTCATGGGAGAATTAATTTTGTGGACTTCGTTGATGTGAAGTTACTTCAACCACTTCAACCACTTCAATTAATTCCCCAATGAATAATTGAAAAACTGGGATCATTTCATTAAAACCTGGATTAAATCTAATCTTAACATGTTTATAATTGAGTATAAAAACTTATTTTTATGTCTGTGAAATTAAAGGATACGCCATTATCTATCCACCTGTATAAAAATATTAAGCTAAACATAAACATAATTTCTGAATTTTAAAGAATTTTGTGAAGACTGGTCCAGCTGCTTTAAATGATATGTTACATTATGTTTGCTTATAGGAGATTGTCCATGTTACATCTGCTTTAAGTGATATGTTATATTATGTTTGCTTACAGGAGATTGTCCATGTTACATCTGCTTTAAGTGATATGTTACATGGTGTTTGCTTACAGGAGATTGTCCATGTTACATCTGCTTTAAGTGATATGTTACATTATGTTTGCTTACAGGAGATTGTCCATGTTATGTTACATTGTGTTTGCTTACAGGAGAGTGTCCATGTTATGTTACATTATGTTTGCTTACAGGAGATTGTCCATGTTACATCTACTTTAAGTGATATGTTACATGGTATTTGCTTACAGGATATTGTCCATGTTACATCTGCTTTAAGTGATATGTTACTTGGTGTTTGCGTACAGGAGATTGTCCATGTTACATCTGCTTTAAGTGATATGTTACATTGTGTTTGCTTACAGGAGATTGTCCATGTTACATCTGCTTTAAGTGATATGTTACATGGTGTTTGCTTACAGGAGATTGTCCATGTTACATCTGCTTTAAGTGATATGTTACATGGTGTTTGCTTACAGGAGATTGTCCATGTTACATCTGCTTTAAGTGATATGTTACATGGTGTTTGCTTACAGGAGGTTGTCCATGTTACATCTGCTTTAAGTAGTATGTTACATGGTGTTTGCTTACAGGAGATTGTCCATGTTACATCTGCTTTAAGTGATATGTTACATGGTGTTTGCTTACAGGAGATTGTCCATGTTACATCTGCTTTAAGTGATATGTTACATTATGTTTGCTTACAGGAGATTGTCCATGTTACATGTGGAGGAGAAGGAAGTCGTACAGAAACCCCCACTGATGAGAGAATGGTCCGAGATCAAATGTTGTGTTCTACTTGTCAAACCTGTAGAAAGTATTCTTATCAGGTTAGATGTCTTATCTCTTTACATTTCATTGTACAGTATAACCTGTTTTATCTGGAACCTGTTTTTACCAGCAACCTGTCTTAACAGGCATGGTTTGTATGTCAGGGCAGAACTTCACTGTATTTCTATTTGCTGACCCTTACTTTAACGGAACCTGCTTTATTCGTTATCCGGGATAGTTTGTCAGCCCCGATAATTGATAAAAAGTGTTTTTAAGCACTTAATTAACGGGCATTATAGATAAGTCATAGAAGAATATTTTTGCACAGAATCTTTAAGAAAACCAAACATACAACAATGAACAACTATTTTATGACTAACTAACACCATAAGTACAATGACATGTAAATACAAATGCCATTTAATATGTTTAATATTTGTTGTTTGTTATAATTTTGTCTTTTTATAAGCAATTATACAGGTACAGTCAGGCCTCGATACAACGACGCTGTTTGTTGCCAAGAAAGATGTTGTTATAACGAATATGTCGGTATACTGAATTGATACAAAAAGCATTTTAATACTTTCGTCTCCAAAATATGATGGCAGTATAATGAATTTGTCAGTATATCGGGTGTCGTTATATCGAGACTTGACTGTGTATGTATTTCAATAAAACATGGTTTACCGGCACACTGCTTTATCTGGCACGCTTATTTGGTCCAATGAGATGCCAGATAAACCAGGTTATACTGTATTGACACGATTTTTGAAAACTAAGTGAGCTTTTGGGATGGTTGATGTCTAGCGTCAGTCCATGCGGGAATCAAAATGATAGTATCACCATTCTGGTCCAATCTAATCCACAGGATCAAAAACTAGGTTTTCACAGTTAAAATCCATTTCATAACATCTCCTAAACAACTGAATAACTTTTTACCAAGCTATCTGTCGGCATGAATTCAACATTGTATTATGTGAAATTTGTCACCAAAAAAATTCATATAAGAACATAATAAATGCACATGTTTAACAAGTGACATTATAAAACAGTTATAATATATAAAATTATAAATATATAACCGAACACGATAGTTACAAGACTTTAGCATTCCTGTTATTTGGAGTTATAGTATTTAATTTGTGTACCCACTACGTCTCATTCAGTAGTCTGTCCATGTCATTTTCAACCATATCTATAGCATGCTATAATTAGAGCTATTGAAGTGAGTTATTTATCCATTGTAATGTGAAGAAGACTTAGTAAAGAAGTCGAAAGCTAATTATTTCTATGTTTGTTGTTTATGTGAAATTTGTCAGAACTTTAAACCATGGCTGATATGATAAACTTGTATTGATGTTTTTTTTTGCTAGATACGAGAAGATGCCTCGAGATATGGCAAAGTTAGAGGAATGGGTCATGCCCGAGGTATCCCAATTCTTACCGTATAAAACACAATCAAAGAGTAAATCATCTGTGAACTTGTTCAATTCCTTGTCCAAGTATTTATTACATCGACGATGGATATGGACTGTTCAAGAAGCCGGTGTTAACAGTATTAGTATGCAAGGTGTAGGGAGAATGTTGTCCACCCTAACAAAGTAAGTACTTAAAGCAGCCTCAATCTACTCTATGTGTTAACATTGTAAATATTCACCACATCAAAGCCATGGGTCATGCGGGTAACCAAGGCCAAGTTAAGGCCAAGAATAGCCATGTCTGTGCTTTAACTTTGTTTCTTAGTGGATTTTAAAAAAAAAATGTTCCCCATGTCTGGAGGAAGTGGGATGCACATAAGACACATATCTGTTAACCAGTTCACACATAGAGATCAAGGGTGGTATTCACAAAGCATCTTAGGGGAACACTTAGGATTTCCTTAAAAACTTGAAATTTTCTTAAATGCATCAGCTGAACAGCAAAATCAAGAGTATCAATTTTTTACATACCGGTAGTTTAGAAGCTACAATAATCACAAAGAAAACATGAGTTATTCTTCCTTTCTTTGGAAATATGTGCAGCTCAATATTTTAACTTTAGTCAAAATCTAAGTTTAATAAGTTTACGAATTCCATATGTGCTTTGATAAAACAGTACCCTGGTCATCACATTGTGTGAAAAATCAGTTCTCTGCTGTAACTTTGTCATTTATTGAATTTCAAAAAAAAATTATCACTGCAGTTCACCACATCTAGACAAAGTAGAAAATAAAGACGTTTAAGTGTTGTGCACAAGGCACAGATCTTGCTCTAAGGTCAAGGTCACATTCAAAGGTCGAACATGAGGTCAAGGTCGCATGTAAAGGTCAAACATGAGGTTAAGGTCACATGTAAAGGTCGAACATGAGGTCAAGGTCACATGTAAAGGTCCAACATGTAGAAGTCATGAAGTGCTGCATGTAAGCATGTATAAGGTGGATTTCAGAATTGCTCTCACTGCACATTCTTTGGTGTGATAACAACATGCAGCGGGTGCATCCATGCCCTTTGGATACACATATGGTATAAATTGTGTTCTATTGTCTGTATGCAGGATGAGATTACAGCAAGGATTCCATTTTGGTCTCACCAATCAGGGTATAGTGAACATGATGTTAGAGGTGGATATGAAGGTAGGTAGAACTCAGGCAAATTCTCATCTTTTTATTCCGGAATAACCTGGATTTGCTGCACTAGAAAGAAAGAACTTTTCTGCAGAAAGTTATTTGAAGTAAAAAATCAAAGAATTGACAAAGTTATGGCCATTTGAAATTTCATAACCTGAATTTTATCATTAATACAATGTTTAAGCTAAGTTTTGTGTAGTGAGGTGTCACCTTACTCGTTTTCAGGATTGGGCATTATGTCTGTGTAGGACCCCTGCTATTAGAAACTACTTGTCTATAAGAGACATAAAGGGGACCGATATTACATGAGTCGCTTGTGAAAATGGATACATTATGTATGAGAATATTACAAGGGTGTTGCCAGAAGTGTTTGAAGCCCAGGCCAAAGGCGTATATATGTTAAGCGCCTTTGCCCAAATGGAGTTAGTCTGAACTCCTGAAATAAAAGGAAATTTGGTGTGATTGTGTGCCTTCACGTGATGTCTTCACATATACTTTTGGACCTTTCAAATGTTCAAAATTTATACTTGATCTGATTTTCTTAAAAAAAAAAATAATATCTATCATTTGATCAGATCCGTGGCATTATTCTGTTTTTTCAATGGACATACTTGAAAAATAATATTGGAGCCTGGTCTTCCAGGTTTTTGCCTGGCTATGCACCTTATTGCAATGTACGTAATATATTCATGCATAAAGGTCAGGAACAGGTTCATATTGCAGATAAACATTGATAGTTGGAATATACATATTTGACCTAGGGTCTTTTACGTAAGGCATTTATGGTAAAAGTAGAAGAATTTATTTTTTTGTAAAGATGACATGATTATTGTTCTCAACTTCTGGTATGATGATTTTTCATTAACTTCGAGTATCAATCACTGTACATTACATTAACTTCAGGATCCAGAAATGAGTGTAGATAACACACAGAAGTCCAAACAGAAGCCTACTTGTGTTGTGCAATATATCTTATTCCCTCCACATACAAAGACTACCTCAGATAGGTAAGTAATGTATAAATCTCCAATTCAGATTCTTTCCGGCCTAAAAAATTGAAACTTCATGAAAATGTCTTTTTTGTATGAATTTCTGACAACTCAACGTCTACTGGCCTATAACCTCACTTAACAAGAAAATGAATTTTAAATTTACAAGAAGTAAGAATTCACATTGACACTATGAAAATGGATTTAGTCCTAAAAATTGTAGAAAAGATTAAAAAACAATTTCTTGAATTTCATCATTCTGAAACACCTTATTAAAAAATGCTTAAATGCTTAGTCTACATTCACCTGTGTAGGAGAAGTTAGGTTTTGATAAGTCAGGTATAGACAATTGAAAGAATCTTAGCATGTGATTCCATATATATACACTGTATAATTTATGTCTGTAGTTTTCTTAGCTATCAGGGACTGCAATGTAATGAAACTTAATTACAAAAAGGCAATGTGCATATTGTCTGCATTAATTGTTATTTAATACTTTGTATTCTGTTTGATACCTCCATTGGCTCTATTCAAGTCTTTGATGTGTCTGTTTAAAACATAGAGTGCTATAGTGTCATTACCCGGTTAGACAGTTACGTGTTCTTCCATAATATTGGGCACGGTCTAGTCCTCCACATGTGAAGAAGTTTCTATTTGCTAATATTGGCCACAGTCTAGTCCTCCACATGTAAAGAAGTTTCTATTTGCTTATATTGGGCACGGTCTAGTCCTCCACATGTGATAAGTTTCTATTTGCTTATATTGGGCACGGTCTAGTCCTCCACATGTGATAAGTTTCTATTTGCTTATATTGGGCACAGTCTAGTCCTCCACATGTGAAGAAGTTTCTATTTGCTTATATTGGGCACAGTCTAGTCCTCCACATGTAAAGAAGTTTCTATTTGCTAATATTGGGCACGGTCTAGTCCTCCACATGTGATAAGTTTCTATTTGCTTATATTGGGCACGGTCTAGTCCTCCACATGTAAAGAAGTTTCTATTTGCTTATATTGGGCACGGTCTAGTCCTCCACATGTGATAAGTTTCTATTTGCTTATATTGGGCACAGTCTTGTCCTCCACTTGTGATAAGTTTCTATTTGCTTATATTGGGCACGGTCTAGTTCTCCACACGTGAAGAAGTTTCTATTTGCTTATATTGGGCACAGTCTAGTTCTCCACACGTGAAGAAGTTTCTATTTGCTTATATTGGGCACAGTCTAGTTCTCCACACGTGAAGAAGTTTCTATTTGCTTATATTGGGCACGGTCTAGTCCTCCACATGTGATAAGTTTCTATTTGCTTATATTGGGCACAGTCTAGTCCTCCACATGTGAAGAAGTTTCTATTTGCTTATATTGGGCACGGTCTAGTCCTCCACATGTGATAAGTTTCTATTTGCTTATATTGGGCACGGTCTAGTTCTCCACACGTGAAGAAGTTTCTATTTGCTTATATTGGGCACAGTCTAGTCCTGCACACGTGAAGAAGTTTCTATTTGCTAATCCTTGCAGTTTAAGTGATGATGATGATGAGATGGAGTCTACAGAAGATGACGGTATACTACAGATTATCACAGAATGTTGGGTCGAACCACAACATGGAACATCCGTCAATAATACACCGGAACGCACTCAATTTGATGGCAAATCCTGCGAACAGATCTCATCTGTGGTATGTTTAATATTTTATTATACGGCCATGATAAATTAATTGCTCGATTATAAACTGCCAAAATCTAGCACTTATTGTATGATGGCCTTGAGATAGTGAAAATATGTATGCATAAATAGGATGTATCTTATATCTCATGTAAAAACAATGAATACTTATATAGATCTTCAGACCAACTTTACTAGTCATGGTGATGTCATAATAGCTATCACGTCACATGATTTTACTTTGCAATCAACTCTGTTCTAGTTTGTTCAAGTTTACTGGTATTTGAATTCATGTTGAAGACTTCTCACAATTCTGTAAATGTTGTTATGGAGTTTCCGATGAAATAGCTAAATATGTTGTCATGCTTTTCTTGCCCCATTGGTATACATGTATTGGTCACCAATTGTTTTCTAATTACCTGTATGAAGATGGTCTACACAGTGTAAATGAAACATGAGTCTATGGAGTAAAGCATAATAAAATCAGGTCAAAGTCATTGTTTTAGAAATAATGAATATGTACCAGTGTTTTGTCGTAGAATAAAGTTCAGTCACAAGTTTAAATGCGTAGTACAAGTGATTTAATGTACGCATCTGAACAAGTGACTGTGCTTTATTATAGATAAAACACAGGTACATCTCATTATTTCGATTCTAACGTAGCCAATAATTGCAGTTTAAAGTTATTCAGCCGTAGCTGTGTTTTATCAGCAGTTTGTGCACATTGTAGTTATCTCTATGTGTATAAAGTGGAAACCTCTGGTTGTGTAAGAATAATGAATCCAAATGAACATACTCACATACTCAGTGTGTATACATATATCGCATACTGGCTATTAGTCCTTTGTGTGACTTTACTACTTGTGATGTTGACTTGTACTAATGATAAAATCAGGTCTCTAGATATACATTGTCATCATGTGTATATGTTCCAGTTGTGCTTATGCATCTGTCTTATCTGTTGAATTGGTGTGAATATATTCTGCTTTCTCCACGGTATGAATCCCAATTAACTGCTTCTTAGCTCCGTCAGAAAATTGTTCTGTTTCATATGGCTCTGACGGAACTGAAAATCGATGTAACACTCGGGCGGAACTCAGATGTCATGTTCTGAACTCTGTCATTTTACATGACCCTTATTCTAGTATGTCAACAGGCGTACATGCTAATTGTTTTAATGTGTGTCTATTAGTGATCTGGGGGTCATTTCATTAACAAACCTTATAGCTAAGATTCAACTTTTTAGCTCACCTGTCACAAAGTGACAGAGTGAGCTTTTGTGATCACTCTTCGTCCGTCGTCCGTCGTCTGTCGTCCGTCGTCCGTCGTCAGTCCGTCCGTCCGTCCGTCCGTCAACAATTTGCTTGTGTAGACACTAGAGGTCACAATTTTGACTTAATCTTTATGAAACTTGGTCACAATGATCATCTCAACAAAATCTAGGTCAAGTTCGATATTGGGTCATTCGGGGTCAAAAACTAGGTCACAAGGTCAAATCATAGAAAAACCTTGTGTAGTCACTAGAGGTCACAATTTTGACCTAATCTTTATAAAACCTGGTCACAATGATTATCACAACAAAATCTAGGTCAAGTTCGATATTGGGTCATCCGGGGTCAAAAACTAGGTCACAAGGTCAAATCATCAAAAAACCTTGTGTAGACACTAGAGGTCACAATTTTGACTTAATCTTTATGAAACTTGGTCACAATGATCATCTCAACAAAATCTAGGTCAAGTTCGATATTGGGTCATCCGGGGTCAAAAACTAGGTCACAAGGTCAAATCATAGAAAAACCTTGTGTAGTCACTAGAGGTCACAATTGTGACCTAATCTTCATGAAACTTGGTCACAATGATCATCACAATAAAATCTAGGTCAAGTTCGATATTGGGTCATCCGGGGTCAAAAACTAGGTCACAAGGTTAAATCATAAAAAAACCTTGTGTAGACACTAGAGGTCACAATTTTGACTTAATCTTTATGAAACTTGGTCACAATGATCATCACAACAAAATCTAGGTCAAGTTCGATATTGGGTCATTCGGGGTCAAAAACTAGGTCACAAGGTCAAATCATAGAAAAACCTTGTGTAGTCACTAGAGGTCACAATTTTGACCTAATCTTTATAAAACCTGGTCACAATGATTATCACAACCAAATCTAGGTCAAGTTCGATATTGGGTCATACGGGGTCAAAAACTAGGTCACAAGGTCAAATCATAGAAAAACCTTGTGTAGTCACTATAGGTCACAATTTTGACCTAATCTTTATGAAACTTGGTCACAATGATCATCACAACAAAATCTAGGTCAAGTGAGATATTGCATCATATGGGGCCAAGAACTAGGTCACTAGGTCAAATCACAGGTCTTGCATGTACTGCTATAACAGGTGAGCGACCTAGGGCCCTTTGGGCCCTCTTGTTTTATATACTTATGTAAGCAGCTAGTACAGTCAAACAAAGTCATGTTAACTAAATGGAATTATCATAAATAATTGTTTGAACTTGTAGAAATTGTGTGTGTTTATATAAAGATATAGGACTCAACTTGCAGTATAGTTCTAACCAGATTTGTATCTCAAAACAAATATTCTAGGGTATTGAACATCATTGTAATGGATGTACATAGTTGAAGGGATGTTACTCTGAGTTTATGGGATTCTATATTTGTAAAGGGAGATAATTGAGAAATCCTCTTGGTGTATATATAGAGAAGGGAAGTAACTGTGAGTTTATGGGATTCTATATTTGCCAAGGGAGATTATTGAGAAATCCTCTTGGTGTATATATAGAGAAGGGAAGTCACTGTGAGTTTATGGGATTCTATATTTGCCAAGGGGATAATTGAGAAATCCTCTTGGTGTATATATAGAGAAGGGAAGTAACTGTGAGTTTATGGGATTCTATATTTGCCAAGGGAGATAATTGAGAAATCCTCTTGGTGCATATATAGAAAAGGGAAGTCACTGTGAGTTTATGGGATTCTATATTTGTAAAGGGAGATAATTGAGAAATCCTCTTGGTGTATATATAGAGAAGGGAAGTAACTGTGAGTTTATGGGATTCTATATTTGCCCAGTGAGATTATTGAGAAATCCTCTTGGTGCATATATAGAGAAGGGAAGTAACTGTGAAGTTATGGGATTCTATGTTTGCCAAGGGAGATAATTGAGAAATCCTCTTGGTGTATAAACAAAATATTACATTGCAATCATAGTGTCCAGTTGGTTGGGTTATGCAGTTTGTTTTTCATCTATTTGAGGACAGTATGTTTCATCAATTTTAGTACTATCATTACCTAGTTGCCAGTGCTAGATTTAGGCAATAGCAGCTTGTGTAATCTATTTGAAGAGTATAACATATATATGGTTGTATGAGCCTTAGTCTTTGCTTCGTTCTGATGATGTTTAATGCTGCGCCATCTCTATGGGGCGGGCCCCGAAGGGAAGTTATGTGGGAGACGAAATTATACTGTATATTTTGAACCCTGACAAGAGCAGCGTGTTCTACGTTCCAACAGATATAAGGTGGCATACTTAAGCATGTGGTTAGTATCTGTAGACAGGTGGTTAGATGTTTTTGTTTTATCAAGAATGTATGAACTGTGGCCCACTGTTTGCTCTCATTCCATTCTGCCGGAGTGTTGATATGTCAAAATATACATCCATCATACTTAGCCATGTATCCTCGGGTATTGAGAGCTTTTTTATTGAACATAATCAATAAAATATCCTACAATACGAAGGTGGTGATCTTCAGTATTGATGTATGTTACATCTTATTATGACATTAATCAATGAATTGAATACTAAAAGTACAGGTATACAGGGTCGTCGGTTTTCATTGTAATCTGTGACAGGATTTTAGTGGGGTTAAAAAATGATAGTGAAAAAATATGCTATTGTAGTTTTGAGTTGAACACATGTCGTAAGTATTGATTGGAACATAGGAGAAATCCTGTAATAGAAATGTTGGCAATCATTTGAATTTGCAGTGTTGACATATTAACTTGCTTTCCATTGCCAACAGATAATTATAGATAATATGCTATTTCTATGGTAACATTGAACCAATTAAAACGTGTTTTGCAAAATAGTCAGCCAATGATCACATGTTTTGCAGAATATAGACCAATGGTCAAAATGAACACAGTTCTAAAGCAATATTTGAATGAACTACACTTAGTCGCAAAATAAAGTATACATTGTACATAACATGACATTATATCATCTTGGATTAAAACAAGCAAAGCAAAAGTTTATATTTACTGTATTGTATTTTTATCTGATATTTTAAGACCTAACAATAACATATAAATAAATGTAATACCACACACATATAGTCAACAGCCTTTGTACATGAAAAAAAAATTAACACAAATGTGAAATCGTCAAAACAATGAAAAATCCATAATTTATTGATATTTCTGCTTGAAACTTTGTGTACACGGTGTTGACTACCACAAGAGTTTATTAATAAAGTTATTTCTTCAATATTTAAGACAGGGGTTCATTGAGCCATGGAAAACCTAAAACGTAAATGTACGAGAAATAATATTATGGTCAAGGGGATGTAACAACGTATAAGATTTGAACATTTTTGTGAATTTGATTTTTCAGGTGTCAAAGCTATAACTATATTTAAGTAATATTTCATTTATTGACATGTTATTTATTGATCTTAAAATCTCATATAAACATACTGTTTAGTAAATATTAACCTTTTGTTAGTTTCTTTTAACCTCAGATAAATTTCAATTATAAACAATGTATACTTTCTTTTGCAACTGAGTGTAAATGACCAAAAAAATCTTCAATCCTAATTGGTGGTAAAAATGATATAAACATGGGTGAATTAAAGCTTTCAGGCATATGCCAGAAATTCAGGTTTTTGAATGTAGCAGAAAGTACGTTCTTCTTCGTTTTTCCCTATATAAAAATATATTATTTAATTGTCAATTTTTGAGGATTTTAGGTTTTTCAGAATTTCTATTTATCACCCATGTATAAAGCTATGTATATGATAATGATGATCATAGTATGTTTGTGTAACAAATTAGAACAGGTAATACTGATGATTAAAGTGCTCTGTTTAAAGACCCTAGATGGATTAAGCTTGCTGTATCACAGAAGTTATGTCAAGTTTGAAACATGTTTAGTTATCACAAGTTTCAGGGTTTGGAAGATACTAGTCCGGTTGAGAAAGCACAAAGGGTAGCAATCGAATGATAGTGAACGGATATTTATCCATCGAAACTGATAAATGACTGATAAAACCTTGTACAAATATATTTATCTTACAAGAATGGGATTATGAATGGTTCTCACACTATAAGAGACTATAGATAAATTACTTGAAAAGATTAGCTGTGAAAATATTAAACTTTGAGCTTGAACAATGACCATATTTAAGCATTAAGTTGAATTTATTAAAAGTTCAAACAATGAGTTTTATCAACGAAAGCAAATATTCCTATGTAATAGAAATCTGAGTCGTCTAAATACATGAAATTAGATAATTTTAAAGATAAATGATTCACATTTGACATGTCTTAAGTATATAAGTATTTTTATCTATAGCGTACCAGTTGATTCGGACTATATTATAATCAGGTAGCAACATATTGTCCTTGTTTGGATCATCGCAATGTCAATGTTTCTGTGTATCCAACTCACATTAAAGGTTGAGTACATTAAAGCTACAATAGCCAAGACATTTCACCCTGTCCTAGTTATTCTGTATCAACCATGTATGTAGTAGCTGTCTTTATTTACACTGCCTGACTATTTTTGAAGACAAATGATTCTGGCACTTATCAGCCAATAGGTTTTGAAAATTGAATCTTACACAATGCACATATTGACATATTTCGGACATCTGAATCTTACACAGGGTACATATTGACATATTTCGGACATCTGAATCTTACACAAGGCACATATTGACATATTTCAGACATCTGAATCTTACACAAGGCACATATTGACATATTTCAGACATCTGAATCTTACACAAGGCACATATTGACATATTTCGGACATCTGAATCTTACACAGGGTACATATTGACATATTTCAGACATCTGAATCTTACACAAGGCACATATTGACATATTTCGGACATCTGAATCTTATACAGAGTACATATTGACATATTTCGGACATCTGAATCTTACACAAGGCACATATATAAGTGACATATTTCGGACATCTGAATCTTACACAAGGCACATTATTGATGTTCCGATGTGTACCTGATGTCTAGGCATGCCTGACATGGTCCTTGTACATCCGATGTGTAACTGATGTCTAGGCATGCAAGACGTGGTCCTTGTACATCGGATGTGTACCTGATGTCTTGGCATGCCAGACATGGTCCTTGTACATCCGATGTGTTCCTGATGTCTACACATGCCAGACATTGTCCTTGTACATCCGATGTGTACCTGATGTCTGGGCATACCTAGACGTGGTCCTTGAACATCCGTTGTGTAACTGATGTCTAGATATGCCAGACATGGTCCTGGTACATCTGATGTGTACCTGATGTCTAGGCATGCCTGACGTGGTCCTTGTACATCCGATGTGTAACTGATGTCTAGGCATTGTGTGAAAGTCAGACATGGTCCTTGTACATTCATTATGTACCTGATGTCTAGGCATGCCTGACATGGTCCTTGTACATCCGATGTGTAATTGATGTCAAGGCATGCCAGACGTGGTCCTTGTACATCCGATGTGTACCTGATGTCTAGGCATGCCTAGACGTGGTCCTTGTACATCCGATGTGTTCCTGATGTCTAGGCATGCCAGACATGGTCCTTATACATCCGATGTGTACCTGATGTCTAGGCATTGTACGGACGCCAGACATGGTCCTTGTACATCCGATGTGTACCTGATGTCTAGGCATTGTGCGGACGCCAGACGTGGTCCTTGTACATCCGATGTGTACCTGATGTCTAGGCATTGTGCGGACGCCAGACATGGTCCTTGTACATCCGATGTGTACCTGATGTCTAGGCATTGTGCGGACGCCAGACGTGGTCCTTGTACATCCGATGTGTACCTGGGTACTGTTTTACTTACATTGCGTAAATGTCGCGTACGTTTGTGGATATATTTGTCACTTACGCAAATCCTTAAGTGTGTTTTACTAATTGATCGCAAGTTGTTGCATTAATTTACGTAAAAATATTGAACGTAGACCGGGCCACAATATTACCAATATAATGGGAACCAGAATGAATAAATATACAGAAAAGTTTTGATGATTTAACATGTTTTTATCACGAATCACCGTCTGTAACAACAAGTGACAGTCGAAAATCATCAGTGTGTGGCAAAAACTCCTCACTACGTTCATATTTGCTATTTACGGTCACTCAGACCATGTGTAGAATTATGCCAAATCTTATGACATAACATGAGAAAAAATATTTTAGTAAAACGCATTTGCGCAAAGATTATCGACGTACGGAATATTTACGGAAAACTTAGTGTTACGCTATCTTAAATGCTTTGATAAAATAGTACCATGGTGTCTAGGCATTGTGCGGAGGCCGGCTGATGGGTGACAATGCGTATGTCAAAACAGACTTAAATTACTTTGGCCGATGACCCACTGAAGTCTGTCAGGCTCACTTAAACCAATGTATGACGTCCAATCATCAGATAGTGATCGCATTGCACTTATGATCCTTGTATTAGTGGGAACCTGAAGGAAACAAACACCTGTGATAAGCAGCCATTTTGATTAAATACCAATTTACTTTAAATGTACCTGTATTAAACATTCACCTGATTAAAGCAGACATATTTGATACATCCCTTTACAGGCTGTTTAACACAGGTTAGAGTGTGATCAGATTTTGTGTTTGTACGACTATTTCGATCAATTAGTGGGCTTAATTTCTGGCTTCTATTAAATCCTCTTTACCTGGAAGTATTTTGAAGTCTCTGCTCAAGTTTTTGCCTCTTTATTAGCTTTGTTCAAGAGACAACATATGATTTTAACAATGAAATATTAATGGGTGCTAACAAATAAAAGAAATAAATTCATTATACACATATTCTGTTGTTTGATACCCATTTTAAAATGTGACCGTCCATTTGGCCATTTAGCAAGATATTTTTTCGTGCCAATTTTCCATGCGCTGAACAACGCAGAGGCATACAAACGATGCGTTTTTGGCATCTTAACAAACGTGGGTGGAGCAAACGCTTAGTCGGTTAGAGTTTAAAACGATTTCTCAAATATTATAAACCAGGCTTCACCATCATTCGCTAAGGTTTATAATCTGTGAAGAAAACGTTTAATAAACTCCAACCTAGATGTAATAGCGTTGTTTGAAACAATTTACACAAGTCATGGCCTATATTTTCGTTAAATTCCTTAACATTTCATTACTCAAGTAGATAAGGTCAGTGCACTAGTCAGTTATTTTAAGATATTTGCAGAAGATAACAGGTTTAATAGGGATTCATGAAACCTTTATCACTAGGTTTTTAATCCCGTCATAGTTTGACAACCCAATAATTCATACATTAACATAGCTTTTTTTTCAAGTTTTATACTTGGCCATGTTGTTGTGATAAAGGGTCCCTGGTCCCTGTGGCGTTTAGGAAACCTTACATCTTTAATACAGGGATTTAACATGTCACTTTGGTATAATACTGGCTTCAATACCTTCATACTCTAAAGGTGATAAAAATGTAATATCATTTACTCTTTACTTTTTGCTTCTAGCCTTGATATAATCCGTCACCTTGTGTTTGAAGGGAACAAACATCTTTACTAGGAGCCTGTTGCCTAAACAAAATGCTACCAAATAGCACTATAAAGCACTTTACTGTCTGTGCAGTAACACACTACCAGCAAGCAGTGCTCACCGATAGCATACCCTTTCTCAGTTCTAGGCTAGGCGAGCTATTTTTTGTGCAACAGACCTTTCAGTAACGCTTTGTTGTGTTGAGCGCTTGCTGGTAACTTATAAATTTTTGCTATGTCTGCTACATAGCTTTTTTTGGAAGCAAGCTGTTTCCAAGCAAAGTGCTATAGAGCGCTCTGTAGGGCTTAAGTTAGGCAATGGGCTCCAGGGCTTATTTACTAGTAAAATTTGGATAATCAGGTAATACTCTAATTGCCCATTATTGTTGTGACGGGATCGTCTGCGTGTGTGTGGCCATGAATGTTAGTTAAGTTTATTGTCATAGTCATTTTCTCAAAGACTATCAAAGGTAACCACTTGAAACTGAACATACATTTAGTTATTTAACATTACCAGGAGAGCCAATACTGACAAGGCTGATAACCTTGTGTCCTATTTTTATGGAATTATCTGCCCTTTTTTCGATTTAGTACATAGAAAAAGTGGCAAATTTTACACATCAACTGAATTTTCTCAAACACATCAACGCTTTCAACTTGAAAGTCAATATACCTGTGGAATGTGATTACCTACATCTACTGACAAGATGAAACAAATATTTCCAGCATTTTATAAGAGGTATTTCCTTTTCCTGACTTTGATACTATAATGGCCCTCCATGTGCCCCGACATACAGGGTTTGTGAGCCCACAGTGGCCCTTTATGTGCCCAAACATACAGGGTTTGTGAACCCACTGTGGCCCTCAATGAGCTCTTGGTTGCAACTTACTACTATGTAAATGACAATCACAATGATTTGTAGGTAAAAAAATTACGCTGGTAATTAATATGGATTCATGTTATTGGTATTAAACATGCTGATGTGTTGTTGTCAATTTGCATTTATGTAAATCATTATTCAGCAGATTATCCTTAATAAAGCCCCACCCCATCACTGTATGTTGTCCAGATAGTACCGGGTGATGTAGATATGTCTTGTTTAAACATTGTTGGATACCTGTCAGTGTGATATATTGTCTTATTCATGTTACAGCCTTGCGTATATATATAAACACCCATGACTTAATACTAGAAACTAACAACATCCAACTAGGATACAAAATCCACCCTATAGTCTTCAGCTTTAGAATTATGCAACAAGGTGACATGATGGCCAAGTGGTTAGTGCTCTTGACTACCAATCTGTAGGTACCTGGTTTGAATCTGGAAACCCTGGAAATTTCAGAAACGCTTTTAAGTGTTTCCAATCCAAGAAGATATGAACTGTATGATTACCCAGAGGTAGTATCGCTTTATCAGCGCTATATAACAGGCATGTAAAAGAACCAAGGAGTCCATTTGGAAAGAGCTAGGGTAGCACAACCAGATTATAAGCACATAAGCGTTCTGTCTCTTCCCTTGAAGCCAGAGGTCATTGGCTAATTTGGTATGGATAAAACAGGGATAATTGGCCACACAGTTAGACTGTGTCCATTGAATGCCAAAAAATAATAATCATATAACATACAGGCACACTTACCGGAAACGACAGCAATCATGATTGATAATATTAAGTAGTAAATTGTTGCGCAATCACTGTAAAATAAATAAGTTTAAACTTTTATTATCCGCAAATATATAAACATGTGTACAATGCCCCCACTCACCATCTTATCAAGATGTTTAAAAGAAAATTTCTAATGATTATTGTTTAACACATGTCATACTGCAGTAATTTTAATTATATAAACATTGGGAAAGAAATGAGTAAGACTACAGTGCACATATTTTGTCCAAGTGCCAAGTTTTATTTTCTTGGTTTTTTACATGCATACTTTTAATTGATTAAGAAATTTCATGTTGAGACAGAGAGCACATGTTATCTGAACCTGACAAGATAGGGGTTTACATCTAGACATCCAAGGTATATGTCTTGTTTGTACATCAATAATTCATATCAGCCAACTGTTTAAACAATGTTTACGCCAGTCAAATTATCATATTTTCGTAGTTTAGTAGACAGACTATAGAGTGAGTTTTGTGTATGTGTTTAAAGATGTATTGCTCAGTAGAGGATGATATATGGCCAGTGTTATACATTGTAGCATAAAAACAGCATTAACCAGGCAAAAACTGTCATTGTTTTTGTTTTAATTAAATGTGTTAACCCTACATTATTAAGTACTGTAATGCACAGACAATAGTGTTACACATTCCATCTGCAGCAACTCCCTTCTACTTCTCCATAAACGTTCATGGCTCCCTCTAGAGCATTTTGTAACATTGTCACAGATTCTGGTGTGAACTATTTCCCTGTTCAGGCAGCAGACGTCATGACGTCAAAACATGTACATCTTCCTCTAATTGATTGCAGTATCTTTTAAAAAAAATTTGGGTTGTTTTAAACGTTTCGTATTGCAGTATCTTTTAATCAAGATGTGGGTTGTTTTAAACTGTTTTGTATTACAGCATCTTTTAATCAAGATGTGGGTTGTTTTAAACTGTTTTGTATTACAGCATCTTTTAATCAAGATGTGGGTTGTTTTAAACTGTTTTGTATTACAGCATCTTTTAATCAAGATTTGGGTTGTTTTAAACCATTCAATAGCTATATTTCTACTACGTATTTAGAACATCTAACCAGGGAAGATAAGCAAAAGCTACCTTCAGTTTTACAATCATTATTACAATGACAAATCTATGACATAACAATGTTTGTAAGCCTAGCGATAGTGTACGTCTGCTTATTATTCCCAGTACTCTCTGGTTACCAACCAGTGCTACTTCAGTTGCTTTGATTTATATTGAGAAGTTGTCAGTTTCATGTCAAGGGACGTATAAATACTGGTTAGTTCATCAACTGTCTGCCTTTCGTTTCCATAGCAGAATAAGGTCATAAGTGCAAAAATGCAGTTTTGAGACAACGATAAAAACTTTCTGAAAACTAGAGTGAAAACTACTCTTTTCTTATTTTCTTTGTCAAAACCAGTTTTTTCAACTTCAGTTAAGTCAACATGACTTTTCCCAACTTTCATAAAAATAGGTGTGTAAGATGGAGTTCAAATATGTTTGGGTCTTATAAGGTCGTAATCAGCCCTTTATTTCAACCTTATTCTTCAAATGTTGCAAACTCTCATATCAAAACATAAGATTTATACATGTATGTAAGGAAAGAGGTTCTACTATCAGTTGTGTCAAGGACTAGCAGTTTTGTTGAAGTCATCATTAAATCTATTTTAAACAATGTGAGAAAAAAGGTCAAGAATGTTCTAATGTTCTAAAATAATCTTAAATATACTAGTACAATTGTTTTATCTGAACTTGAAATATCCTGAAGTACATCCTTTATAGTTAATACCACAGAAATCTCTACTGAATGATTCTGATTGTGCTCCTATATATAAACTTATTCAATAATGCTTTTTATCTATTATAGATAACCATTTTTTAAGTAGTATTGTTTCACTTAAACTTGGGTCACAAAATGCAACCCAAACACCTTTCGATGATGATGCCAGCATACTATTTGGCTAATTGGGCATGGCTTATAAAATTATAAGTCCTTTGTTGGTGACCATCTGCTGACCAGCAAATTGTCCACTCAATGACTTATATACATTCATCAACCGATGCCCATCCAGCACCCTTTGTCCAGAAATCAATGCCACAGTCATGTACACATCTAATACATGGACATCCTCTGGGTGGTTTTTAAAGGTAATTATTCAAGTTGTCAGGTATTAGTCAAGTTGGTTGGGAATTTGTCAGTTCAACTTTCCTGAGAAATTGTTTGATCATACAGTTTAACATTATGAATAAGCTTTCTTTCTAGATAAACAAGTAATTAAGAATTGCAAGCAATACAGAAGTCCCCTAGCGGGTTTAAGCCATTTTCAATGTTTCTGTTGCCATAGCAACCACAATTTTGGTTGGAATCAAAATAGTTTTGGACATACGTTATCCCCCTTAATGCCCCCTATCCACATACCAAGCCTCATAAACCTAGCTTAGAAACTGTTTGAGTAATGTCAGGATCAAGATTTTTTAACAGAATGACGGACGGACGGACGGACGGACGGACTGACGGACGAACGAACGGAGGGCAAACCTATAGTCCCCTCCGGTCAAAAACCGGTATGGGACTAATATACTGGTAGGACAATAAACAATTGCCGAATAATGACCATTACTATTGCAGCAGGCAATATAGTGTAGTAAACTGTCAAAATAGAGAACCTTTTTTCGAAACAAGACAGTGTAAATAAAAGTTTCCTACCAAGTAATTACTCCTAACTTAATAGTTACAGAAGCTGGTTACATAAGTTTGTAAGAGATGACAATTATATGTTTTAAACTATCAGAAGTCAGGCATCAACAGATTTAGAGGGCATGGGAACTGGACATTTCTGAAAAATTCTTTTTGTAGTATTATCTGCTATATCTGACTGTGTGGAGTGTAAAGTATCTGCGTTAAGGTGCCAGGAAGCTGTGTATGGTGCTATACACCCGGGCACATTAAAGAACCAGGCTGTCTATTAAATAATGTGAGCTAGGCGCCCTCCTGCTGCACAGGACGCATTGTCTGTGTCTAATGTCTCTTCTGTGAAGTTTTTTTCTCAGTCTGAAATGTAGTAACTCCTTGTTTAGTATTGTTACTGATGTTGGGTAGAATCAACATAACATTAGACTTGTGGAGGTTTACGTGTATTGTGGTACACATAGTGTGATGTTTTAAAGGAAAAAGGGCTTCACAGTCTAAGCCTAATACTGCTGGAAGAGCATTTATTGCTATTGTACTAGACTGCCATAACTTTCTATGTATTTATATGCACTTACAACATTTCTGCCCTCATGGTTTTCTGTCAAAGTTATCTTAACTGTTGTATCAATTTGCTGTGAATTGATATTTAATCAAACTCAAACAAGTAACCCGTCCTTTATGAAATTGTTAGCATGATAATCTTTTTGCAGTGATACCAATGCTCATTAACTGCCCATCAACTCTTGCCAAATTTTTATTTTATTTTACTTTATGATGGAGTGAGCAGCGGTATGTTTTTTTAAATCATTATAAATTTAAGGTGACATTATTTCAATGGTCATATTTGCTGGCATATTTGGTTATTTAGGAGATAACATAGGGGAGAGATTTAGTCATGTTTGGACGGTAAATATGGTCCTCAGATAGGCTGCTTGTCTCTTATCTATGTACGGCTTAAACGTGCTGATCTGTGTACATAGACTTTGTCCAATACATTGCTTAAACAAGTTTGGAAGATTTAAAATTTATTTGTTTCATTCTGTTAAGAAGGGGTGTTCAAGTGTTTTGGTTTCATGCGTTTTGTTTGTTTTAATTGTTTCATTTGTGAAAAATTAAAATTTGTAGTTTATAAAAGTTTGATTTGTAGTCTAAGAAGCAAAATTGGCCATTGAGCGTACAAATGTGCATTCAATACATCTGTCCATAATCAGAGCTAATGTGATAAGACCATCCTGACCTCCCCCAATTTTAAGACAATAGACTTGTTCAGACACTTGAGGGGTGACATCTCAAAGTCTAATTCAGATAGCACATGTTCGGAGCCCATAAAATAGGGAACACCTCAAGGTTTGACCATCAGTTGGGCCAATGACTTGTGCATGGTTATATTGACTCTGAAATATTTATTATTCTGATAATAGACAATAAAAATCAGATTTTAGTGGGCGTAGGTAGTCATGTGATTGGTGACATAATGATGTTTAAGGAATGGTTTTAAACTGTTGACTTAGTACAAGTGGAAGACTTGGAGAAGGAAGGATGGCTATTATTGCATTGAAAAGTGATATATCATGTAAAGGTTGGTTTTATTAGCATATATTTGTCTGTCTTATATTTGGTTAAAACTTTTTGAGTAAAATTATTAAGTCTTAAACTACAGCATTTTAATGTTATTCATTTGATCATTTGAATTATTTTCTAAAAATGTTATTGCAATCATGCATTGTTTTATTTCAAACTGTTAAACAAATTATTTTAAAAAGTTCAACATTCATAATATTTTCAAAACACATGTAGCTGGACCTTTTGGGGGAGAGGATGAATTTTAAGCACAGTAAAGTAGTCTATGAATAACCCAGTTTTATTACAGCTGTGCTCTGATTATGGACACCCGAGCCCGTGAAACAAGTGAGCCTGTGGGTTGGAAGGTTTGATCTTCGCAGTTTAATATCATGCCAGATCTAACTCTTCCAGCTCACTGACTCATTTAAATGCATGTGAAGTTTGTATCCAGCTTGTGAAATATCTGCCTTTAGCATACATTGACTTGTTGAAGTGCTAACTGAAAACTGACTCTTTGCAACATGTGTGACTAAAGTGTCTTAGTCATATGCATGTGAAATATATGTGCAAGTAAATGGATTTCTGTGCAGATGACAACAAACATTCTTTCAACAAGTTTTCTGTTTTAAGAGCATGGAACATTCTGTAGTATCTGTACAGAGACATCCTGAGGAACGAATAGGATATAACATGGAGACTTGTAATTGTACCCTCTATCTGGATATAACATGGACACTTGTATCTGTAAATCTGTAATTGTACCCTCTATCTCCCCTGTCTCAGTGTAGGAATACCACGTGACTTTTGACTACAGTTACAAGAAGAAATTTGTAAACATTGGAAAATAAAATAGCCATAAGTATTTTATTTCTTCATCGATTTCTACGAAATATACGCCACGCTAAGGGGGGAATTATTTGCTTCCCATGAAATATAAGATTTTTTTCAGCAGCTTTACAGATTTTTCCATTACCCTGTGAAACCTACACGTTCCACGGTTTCTCAGGGTAATGGACAAAACGGCACATCCGCTGAAAAAGATTTTATATTTCACGGAAAGCTAATAATGTTCCCCTTAGCGTGGCGTAGATTTCATAGAAATCGATGAAGAAATAAAATACTTATGGCTACATTTGTGTTCCAATGTTTACAAATTTCTACTTGGAACTGTAGTAAAAAACCATGTGGTATTGCTACACTGTGTCTGTTCTCCTGTCTTGTCGTTTCAATAGCTGGCTGTGATAATTATAAGTTTGCTGATGTTCTTTAGTTCTTATGGTATGGTCATAGCTTTGGTTGATTTGACTGAATTTCAATTTAGTATGTTCTAGGTGTGGGATATTTTAAATGGCCTTCAAGTTACTCAAATTGAACTGTTTGGTCTACAAATATGTCTTTAATTGGAAGGTAAAGCACCACTACATTCTACTTGTTTGGTACAATGGTGTCTGTATAGGGAGCTCTTTGTCTGATGAAGTGGTATGTGTACCAATATGCTGGTTGTAGCAATGTGTATACATATTATACATGTTGCAAGCTGTATAAGCCTTTGTTGTGTTAATTGCTGATTTTGTATTCCAAGTCATGTTCTTATACCACAGGTTGAATTTCACTATTATAGTTATTGTATATAGTGGCTTTCAGTAAAGCTCATTAAGATGCAAATACATGCCATCTTTATCGAGGTTCCGTAAATAGCAATATTTCATTTATACTGCATTCTATTTATTGTAAATGAGTTGATTCATTGTTTGATCAAACTGAATCAATAGTGATGAGGTGCTCATGTTTTTGTATTTCAATAACTAGTTATATTAGTCTAATAGATTTGATATCAGTTTGAAAGTATTCATTTTGTTTCGAGGTTTTCCAGTTGCCTGGTTAAATAATGACTACAATAAAAATTTCAAAATGAATAGGTATTTAAAGTAATGGGATTTCCTCAGGGAATATATTTCTCTTATAATATCCTGATTTCTTGTGGGTACTGTTGATTTGTAAATATGAAGGGTATATTGCTATATGGCTTTATCACCCTCTTGTGTAAGACTGGGGAGTAGTGTGTTTAAGTCTGATAGTGCATTATTTTAATGTCATATTGCCTTTACATGCTGATTAGATATATATGAAGGATGTCAATTCTGTTTAAAACTTTTTGATGGAAGAAACAAATGTTCACATGTTCCTTTGAATTTTAACCAAAAGTTAAATTTGAAATTAATGTGTCTTCAGTTTGTTGATGAAT
This sequence comes from Spisula solida, assembly GCA_947247005.1. Taxonomy (NCBI): domain Eukaryota; kingdom Metazoa; phylum Mollusca; class Bivalvia; order Venerida; family Mactridae; genus Spisula; species Spisula solida. Next base: position 24,429,897 of record OX365948.1, read on the forward strand.
TGCAATTTCTTCTTTAAATGATAGACGAACCCGAAGCTTTGTTAATGAAGTTCTTGAAATAGTCAATATAATAATAATTATGAGAGGTTTTCAACTTATAATTTATGATTGTATAAATTGGAGAAATATAGGCACTATAATTTCATTATAATTTATATGTAATTCTCGTAGTTTATGTAGTAATTTACTGATTTTCATCCTTCTGAGTACATTGTATTAAATTCTAGACAAAACTGTTTGAGCTGTAAAAGTAAACTTTTAATGTCATAATTCATATGAATGGTTGTATTCAAGGTCAGAATTTGTAGAAAATCAAGTACATGTATTAGGCTGACGGTCTTCTATATTGCACGTACACTTTAACATTGATAATATTCATGGTAATGAATTGAGCAAATATTTGAGTATTTGCTCAGTAAACTTAAGTCATTATAAGCCTGGCTATATTGGCACAGACAATATTTGCCTATGTTATATAAAATGATGTGCTAGTTAATATGACCATTTATGGTATGCATTTAAATTCTTCATGTTTTGTTAGTAATTATATAATAATGATAGACAGATTTGACTTCATGTGTTGATAATTTCAATGAATATATAATTGCAAATTTTTAATAATTTACAATTGAATAACATTGTTATTAAACTATAAATTAAGTCAGTATAGCATATTAAATATATACATAATTATGGCAGTGTTATGCATATGCATGCAGTACACATATTTATGCATATGCACCAGTACTCATGTTTATGCATTTTGATAATTATTATATACCTATGATGTGTATTAATATGCACCAGTACTCATGTATATGCATTGTTTTACATGTTCTCCTCTAACTGAAATAATTATTTAAATATTTAAAAGATACAATTAAACATTGGGTGTGTTACTGACTTCCATGAAATACAAACAACATGATTGAGCATTATGTTAATTTATGGCTGCTATATTCTGACCCTAGTTGTCTTCAATCCACATTGACTTAGCAATTCTGCCGGGCAAGACAAAAATTTGGCTGTCAATTATCAGCGCTAAATATTGTTGGTATTTCGTGGCTTTCATGTCGCTATATTGAGCTACATGTACTGTAAGGATTGTATTCAACATTCTTGTTGTGTGCCGCTGGTGTGTACATGTGGCGTTAAATGATAGGTTGGACTTAGGTCAATGTAGGAATGTAGGTCATTGACGCTAACACGTTGATACCACTGTCTCAAGCTTTAAGACAATGTTTACGCATATTTTTATCACTGGAATTATGGAGAATTTTAGCCCCTTTTTCATAACTTAGAAAGAATGTTTTATCTATTGTGAATGTTAAAATTGGAAAAATATCTTAAATTAGAACACAATATGATTTAATTAATGTTGTATGTATATAAGTTTAATGCTTATCCAAAATTGTACAGGTAATGAATTTATTTGAACTGATTGATCTAAAAAATACAAATAATGCAATATTTACTTCCCTTCGTATTTATCTTACTGTGTTTTGAAGTTATGCATATTTAAATATGTATATTGTATTGTATTTAAAGCAGTACTTATATTAAAACTTTTTTTTAATGGAAATAGAAAAAAAAGTTTGTTTATTTCACCTTTGTATGTGAGTGACATTTATGGTGAATTATCAAGCAAACTTACTATATATTACATTGTGGTGGTACTTGAAATACTTGGGTAATTTATGGTTTGGTGTAGTTACACTTCCTTATCAGTGGAACACATTTAGTTGATTATTGATCAGTGTAACTCATTGATTAGTCACCTCTAGATCTGTTGATAAGTATGATTTATGTGACATTCATACATTAGGTGGAAATCTGTTCTTCTCAAAGATACTTGTAATGTTCAAGAATGCGATAGAATGGGCATGATGTCTTGGGGTGTATAAAATGTGTGTTATGTTGGGGTGTTGAACAATTGTGACATGTTTGGGGGTGTAAGTGTCTTGGTTTGGGGATTAGGATAATAGAAATTTAAGTTTTTATGGAATAAGTAAGAATTCTAGATGCATGAACATTATGGTTCCTCATGGGGTAAAGGGTTAAACAAAACAAATTGGCATAAATGATTGTCTTAATCTTTCTCTGACAAACAGTTCAACATCTGTACTTCTTTATACAAAATTTCAAGTGTGGGTGGTGGATTTAAATCGAAATGCTCAGGGGGGGAAATTTAATAGAAATGTCAAAGTTACAAATAATAGTACAAGTTATTGAAATGTTGACTTAAGAATATTCTCCCAACATTATTTAACTGATAAACTGATAATAAATCATTGAATTAGGCAGGATTATGATTAATGAGATATTTGGGAATAAATGAGAGAATATTATTTGAAATAGTTTGATGGGCTTCAGGACGTTATGGTAACACTGTCCATACATACACCCTGCTTGGTTCTGATAAACACCCATCTCTAGATTAGTCGAGTGTAAGGTTTTGTAACTTAAGTAACTATCTATAGTTCGATATTGTGTCAATTTTATTGAATTGAGTCTGTTGTTAGATTGTAAATTAGGTGCACAAGGTATAGAAAATTTACTGTGGTAACCAAATTATTCAGTGTTATCTGTCTTGCAATCTATACATATTCGGCTTACTTTAACACATATTTTGTCCTATAAATATGTTCACATTGACATGTTTGTTTAAAGTTTTTGTAAATCTACAATGATGGTAATAAATGAGGTTTAAAGCATTTGTTATTGTTTCAATAAGGCACAAAATGGCTATAATTTGTTTCAAGCTCTTTGTTTTCTGGTGAATTGAAACTTTTTATTCTTGATGGTCTCATTCAGTCCTTAAAATCTTATGTGCTGTTAATGGTACCTCACTTTACATCAAGTCTGTGTGTGCTTTTATTGGTCCTTGACCTTTAATCTGTGTGTGCTTTTATTGGTCCTTGACCTTTAATCTGTGTGTGCTTTTATTGGTCCTTGACCTTTAATCTGTGTGTGCTTTTATTGGTCTTTGACCTTTATTCTGTGTGAGCTTTTAATGGTATTTGACCTTCATATCAAAGTTATCTTGTGTGAGTCTTGTTTCAATAAAAATATGTTTGGGAATTAGTTGGTAGCTGAAACTTGGTTATGTGGAGCAAGATTTGCAGATTTTGTCATTTTTATACAGTCTTTCATCTTTGGACTATGTATAATCTATTTGGTTTAGAATAACTTCATATTTCTATATTTCTTTGATGTCTATTCCCTGCTTTGCCCTTCTTCTTTGGTACCACTCTGATGTCATTGTGTTAGGAACCAGTCCGGAGAATTTGAGTTGGAGGAACTACGCAGGAATAAGGAATGGAACCAGTTAGCGGGAACACGGAATGGAACCAGTCTGTTGGGGTTTTCCCTGACGCTGGTCCTGTTACCGTGACTACCAGATTGTTGGTATTGTTGTGAAGTGGAGAGAGTTTTATCTCATCAGCAAAAGCTATATTTAAGCATTTGGTGAGATTCAACTCCTCCAACTGCATACGAAACCAGATAGCAGCTATTTTTACACCAGAAACTCCATATCACAACTATTTATAGAATTGGGAAACACCTGCTTGGATTGGAAATGAGGAGGATGGAAGTCATGAATATTCTATTGGCAAAACTTGGAATAAACACCAGACTTGTTCATTGTTACATGTTTGACAGTAAAGTTGTTTATATAAGATACATTTATTTTATGCATACATTTATTATACTTTACTGAGCAAAGTCTCTTGTACATCATACATTTCTGGTGCTATAGTTGATAAAATTAACCCATTTTTTCTGTAACGAAATATTATTCTTGCTTTACATTACTAACTATGCAAAGTTTATAAGTTAAATGTTTTAAGCAGCACCTATATATTCTATGTTGTGCAAGGAGTTTAGCTTATTATGTAGTTATATTTACAGACCATTTAAACTGGTAAGTCTGATACCCACATGTCATGTAACCGTGCTTGAGATGGGATTTGAACCTGCAAGGTTTGGATGTATGACGTCGTTTGAGATGGGATTTGAACCTACAAGGTTTGGATGTATGACCTCGTTTGAGATGGGATTTGAACTACAATGTTTGTATCAGGAGTCAGGCTCTGGACTCTTGTATTGCTTTGCTTCCCATTAACTATGGCATTTCAGTCTGTAGAGTTCAACCACAAAACCTATTTGATTACAAATTGATTGTAAGTAATGGTCGATAAATATTGAGTTTTGTGCAAAAATGCTGGAACTCCAATTTAGTAAGAACGCTGCAGAAAACAGACTTCTTCCTGGACATATGAATATGTTAATGTGTGTCATCTTTAGAATGTGCAAAGTCTGATAATATTTCATATGTAAGGTAAAGGTTTGTCTTATGATGTTTATAAGATAACATATCTCAGTACGTATGAACAGAAGTCATACACATGGAGATAATGTTATAACTTGTATCATCAAATAATTTAGTAAGAGAGCAATTAATGTATGTAGACACTCTTCATATGATTAGCAATCAGAGAGTAAATAAATTTAAAGTTAACGTTGATTGACAAATTATCTCTTGAATCGTCATATGATGGTATTTATCACATGGTTTCTGATCAAAATTCAGCTGAATTTGTTATCTGAAGATGAGATAGTGGTCTGTCTAAACACTTAAGTTTATGAAAGATCACTCGTCGTCATAGCAACCATGACTAACTACACCTTTGGACGTCTTGTGATGTCAAATTTGGAAGATTATCGTGATAAAAATCATGCGGGGGTTTCGACTAACTTTGGTCGAGACTTGTTCGTCTATTGATTCAACAAGCTTATACTTCTCCATTATCAGTCAAGTCATTTTGAAATTTAAAATGTTGCAATTTTGTTGTGAGGTGGCCCAATATGACTTTGGGATAATACTTCTATCATTAGGACAAGGTGGCGTAAAGTGATGGCATTTATATATAAACTTCTGCAGACTATGAGTGTATTGGTATGAGTTTGTGAAACAATTTCTTCAAGGATTTTTTTAACCTTATGGAACGCAGTGACTGTGGTTATTTTACCTTGAAGAAACATTTCACAAACTCAACCCAACTTTGTGATTGCTCCACCTACACTGCACTTGATTTAAGTGCCTCTACATTGTTCTGGACATGGACAATTTGCACAAGAAATAATGTATAATGGCCGAATAGACGATTACATTTAATAAGGATTGTCCTTCAATAAATTAAGCACGCGTATCATGAATTGTTGTTTTGCTGATACCACCCGTTCATAATCTAGGGTTAGAACCTCCCGCTGTAGTTTGCCCAGCCTTCACAAAGAGGCACGATCTATTTGCATATGCGCAGTGGCTTTAAATTATTTTTTGGTGAAGAAGCATTATTTTGAAAAATAGAACGTTCTTCTGGTATTAGACGACAGAAATCAAGCCCACTGATTGGTCGACAAAGTCGAGCAAACACTTAGTAATGTTAACTTCTGTCAACTATGTATTTGAGCTAAAACTGCATGTTCATCCTTCTGTCTGTTACTTCAACTCAATACTATGTGTTCGTAAAATTCAACTTCAGTTTGAAACTAGTAAAATCATTTTGTAGTTAAAAATTTCAATGGAGGGGAGTAAATTGTTTATCAATAGTAAAGTGTCTCCCATTTTCACGCTCTAATAAAATATCAGTTGTGCAGCTTTTTGGGATAAATATCATGAATGATCTCCCTTAATAAGATGTCTTGTTTAGTCTATTTCCTTAATTGCATTATCTCCCCTCTATACTCATTATTTAAAAAAAACAATGGGGAAAGGTGTGAGCATTGTCTCATTTATTGAGTAAAGGGTCAATATGTTCAGTATTCCATGCTTGTATTGTGTATGGAGTAAAGGATCAATATGTTCAGTATTCCATGCTTGTATTATGTATGGAGTAAAGGATCAATATGTTCAGTATTCCATGCTTGTATTATGTATGGAGTAAAGGGTCGATATGTTCAGTATTCCATGCTTGTATTGTGCATGGAGTAAAGGATCAATATGTTCAGTATTCCATGCTTGTATTGTGCATGGAGTAAAGGATCAATATGTTAATTATTCCATGCTTGTATTGTGTATGGAGTAAAGGGTCGATATGTTCAGTATTCCATGCTTGTATTGTGTATGGAGTAAAGGGTCGATATGTTCAGTATTCCATGCTTGTATTGTGTATAGTATATGGTTTATTTCAGTTCTATCCACAAGATTTTGAATGTATATCCAGCCTACTGACATTGGAGCATTTGAATTATCTATGTCAGAACAAAGTTATACCATCCAACTTGGACAGTATTGTTAATGTGAGGTAAGTGTATGATTGGTAGTGATGTAACGGTATACCACAATGTGAGGTAAGTGTAGGATTGGTAGTGGTGTAACAGTATACCACAATGTGAGGCTAGTGTATGATTGGTAGTGGTGTAACGGTATACCACAATGTGAGGTAAGTGTAGGATTGGTAGTGGTGTAACAGTATACCACAATGTGAGGTGAGTGTATGATTGGTAGTGATGTAACGGTATACCACAATGTGAGGTGAGTGTATGATTGGTAGTGGTGTAACGGTATACCACAATGTGAGGTAAGTGTATGATTGGTAGTGATGTAACGTTATACCACAATGTGAGGTGAGTGTATGATTGGTAGTGATGTAACAGTATACCACAATGTGAGGTAAGTGTATGATTGGTAGTGGTGTAACGGTATACCACAATGTGAGGTAAGTGTATGATTGGTAGTGATGAAAAGTTATACCACAATGTGAGGTGAGTGTATGATTGGTAGTGATGTAACAGTATACCACAATGTGAGGTAAGTGTATGATTGGTAGTGGTGTAACGATATACCACAATGTGAGGTAAGTGTATGATTGGTAGTGATGTAACGTTATACCACAATGTGAGGTAAGTGTAGGATTGGTAGTGATGTAACAGTATACCACAATATGAGGTGAGTGTATGATTGGTAGTGATGTAACGGTATACCACAATGTGAGGTAAGTGTAGGATTGGTAGTGATGTAATGGTATACCACAATGTGAGGTAAGTGTATGATTGGTAGTGATGTAACGGTATATCACAATGTGAGGTAAGTGTAGGATTGGTAGTGGTGTAACGGTATACAACAATGTGAGGTAAGTGTAGGATTGGTAGTGATGTAATGGTATACCACAATGTGAGGTAAGTGTATGATTGGTAGTGGTGTAACGGTATACCACAATGTGAGGTAAGTGTAGGATTGGTAGTGATGTAATGGTATACCACAATGTGAGGTAAGTGTATGATTGGTAGTGATGTAACGGTATACCACAATGTGAGGTAAGTGTATGATTGGTAGTGGTGTTACGGTATACCACAATGTGAGGTAAGTGTATGATTGGTAGTGATGTAACGGTATACCACAATGTGAGGTAAGTGTATGATTGGTAGTGGTGTAACGGTATACCACAATGTGAGGTAAGTGTATGATTGGTAGTGATGTAACGGTATACCGCAATGTGAGGCAAGTGTAGGATTGGTAGTGGTGTAACGGTATACCACACTGTGAGGTAAGTGTATGATTGGTAGTGATGTAACGGTATACCACCATGTGAGGTAAGTGTATGATTGGTAGTGATGTAACGGTATACCACAATGTGAGGTAAGTGTAGGATTGGTAGTGATGTAACGGTATACCACAATGTGAGGTAAGTGTAGGATTGGTAGTGGTGTAACGGTATACCACACTGTGAGGTAAGTGTATGATTGGTAGTGATGTAACGGTATACCACAATGTGAGGTAAGTGTATGATTGGTAGTGATGTAACGGTATACCACAATGTGAGGTAAGTGTATGATTGGTAGTGATGTAACGGTATACCACAATGTGAGGTAAGTGTAGGATTGGTAGTGGTGTAACGGTATACCACAATGTGAGGTAAGTGTAGGATTGGTAGTGGTGTAATGGTATACCACAATGTGAGGTAAGTGTATGATTGGTAGTGATGTAACGGTATACCACAATGTGAGGTAAGTGTAGGATTGGTAGTGGTGTAGCAGTATACCACAATGTGAGGTAAGTGTAGGATTGGTAGTGATGTAACGGTATACCACAATGTGAGGTAAGTGTAGGATTGGTAGTGGTGTAACGGTATACCACACTGTGAGGTAAGTGTATGATTGGTAGTGATGTAACGGTATACCACAATGTGAGGTAAGTGTATGATTGGTAGTGATGTAACGGTATACCACAATGTGAGGTAAGTGTATGATTGGTAGTGATGTAACGGTATACCACAATGTGAGGTAAGTGTATGATTGGTAGTGGTGTAACGGTATACCACAATGTGAGGTAAGTGTAGGATTGGTAGTGGTGTAACGGTATACCACAATGTGAGGTAAGTGTGTGATTGGTAGTGATGTAATGGTATACCACAATGTGAGGCAAGTGTATGATTGGTAGTGATGTAACGGTATACCACAATGTGAGGTAAGTGTAGGATTGGTAGTGGTGTAACGGTATACGGTGGTCCATTATGAAACAGGAAAAACATCACACAGTTCATGGTACAACATCACTAAGTTTCAATACGGTTTGGTACAAGATTTATTATTAACTAAATAATATTCTGATAACGAAAACATGCTGAAGTCTACTGATTTACAGTCGTTTTAATTGTCTTAAAATATACTCTTTATTGTCAAAATTCATTTTAAAAAGTTGATAGACACATTATAGTGTGCAATATTTGCTGTAATAGTAGCAACAAAGTCATTGTCTAGATGTCTACTAACTTTCCATCAAAATTATAAGTATTTTAAGCAGCTATTAGAGAATATCATATCGCACCCAAATATACTGAACCATAAGAAAACTTAATGGTAAATATCGTATTGTGAGGTGAGTGTATCGTTACACCCCTAATGATTGGTCAATATCCTGATCTTCCCAGTAAAGGTTAGGCGTAATTCAAATAATGGCGACTCACAGTGATAGATTCAAGATGATGGAACGGTTGTAGATTATATCTGATGAACATTATTATAAGGGGTGATCCAGCATTACATAGGAGGTGCTTTAAAATGTTTATTTTAGGTCAGATTGGTATCAAAGTGTACACATTAGCAGCTTTTATCTATTATTGACATAAGTCTCAACACATGTTTAAAACAAATTCTTTGCATCGACAGTTATACACTTCCATATACCCATATAAATGCATTAATTCTGCAGATCAACACAGATTTCTTCAGTAAAACTTTTTACATTTTGCTGATTGTTAAAGTCCCAATAAGGTTTAAATTGGTAGTATTTTCTGTCTCCAAAGACTATCGAAAGATCTAGATATTAAATTAGACCAAAAATGGTACAGAAGGGACCCATATCTGATCTCAGGTCGCTGTTCCTTATTTGAGAAATAATCAACCGAAAACGCTAATTAGTATTTTGCCCTCCGTACAAAATACTAAGTAGTGTTTACGTTTTAATTTTCCGAAGAATTTCGAAAACTTCGTCAATGATCGGAAGTATGCACAAACGGGAATCTTTCACTTAAGAACTGGCGCTAGGGATAAGAACTGGCCCTGTAACTCAAAAACCAACCAAGAATACGAAGTTTGTTTGCTTTAAAATGATAGTATAATAGAATTTCTGGCTTCATATGTGAATTTTAGTACAATTTGAATGATAAAAAAACCTTAAGACCTATTTTGGGATAACATACATGTATTACCTCCCTTTTAATAAGAACTGGCGCATAACAATCGATAAATACGAAGAGAACAGGCGCTACAACTCAATAATAATGCGTACATTAGATGATTTAAATGTTTTAAATGGAAGCTGATTGTATTTGAGGCTTATTATGTGAATTTCAGGACAATTTGAATGATAAAACATAACTTATGACATATGTTGTTATCACCATTTTGAACGTCACATCATGTAAAGTCAAGACTCGGCAATATTAGCTCGGGTTTATGAAAATTAGACTAACTCGGCTTTAACTCGTGTTTTAACAATCAAATAATATTTGTGCTTGGTTTTTGAATTATAGGGCCAGTTCTTATAGTGCCATAGGTGTGCTATCCATCCATTGTTTATCAGAAACTGGCGGAAAATTCTATGTAGTCTCCGGAAAGTGACGGAAAAGCTGTTAAACGCCATATTTGTAAACAAACCGGGCTCGTTATGCCAATCTTCCAGGAAAGATTATTTCACATATATGACAGTTAGGGCGTGTTTTAATGGCTCATTGAGTTCATTATTTGTCCCTCAACAAATCAGTAACACAGATTTGTGTTTTCTATATCAAGAAAATACGTCGTTCCGGAACCTTATTGTGGCTTTAATGTGTCTCTTCATTTAAAAGTTCAGAAACTGGTTTCAGACACAATGAACATAATAGTAATGTCAACCGTAAACTAATTAGTCAGATTAAGTAAGGAACCACAGCACATACCCTAACCTCCGTTGGCAAAAATTCACATGCGTTAATTGCTGGAAAACATTGTCAAGCCTGAGTATGCAGACAAGTGCTAGGAAATGTTTGCAAAGTGCGCAATATACACACCGCTTGTAATTTGAACCAAAATATTCCTGTACACGAACATAATTTCAACGACTTTTGGGCTCATTTTTCGACTTTTAAAACACTGACCAGTGCTGGTACAAACATTCATATTGTGAACCCAGCTTAACAAAACAGCATAATCTGGGTTATAGAAAATAAAGGTTATTAATAACAGTGTTTAAAAGCTTCCTGAAATGATACAGGCATAAAGGTGTTTTTGTATGCCACCTCACAATTCATAACCACACCCTTTTACAGAAGCAGTATTTACATTATTTATGATCATATCCGAGTGAAATATGGTATACTTGTGAAATAAGTATCGATATTACATGGTCCATAGATTTGTAACTGTAAGTTCAACCGTTTTTGAATGAGAGCTAAATTTCACGTAACTTTGGATCACCCCTCATATAAAATTGATGTTTATCAAACATAATTTATCTTCAGTTATTGTATGCATGATTGTATAAAATTTAATGAAAAGTAAAAACTGAATTATGTATCTCACATATTAAAATGTTACAGTGGGGGAGATTTATTGATTTTGTGCTGGACAACAGGATGGATCAATGTCTGGATGGATGTTACAAATATTGTCCCCATTTGTTCTCCTTAAATACTCATCTGATTTCAATGAAACTTCACATGAATGGTTGGTAGCAACCCTAGTTGTGTACATTGTCAGGAATTATAGGTCAGATAATTTTTGAGGGGAAAATTATTTGCTTTCCATAAAGTACAGGGTCTTTTTCAGCAACTTAAGCGTTTTTTCAAGTACCCTGTTAAACCTGTATTTTCCATGATTTCACCGGGTGTAGGACAAAACAGTATTGCTACACTGTAATCAATACCACAAAAATATTTGTGATTAGGATCAGGAGATTGGCCTTCATCAGTATATATGACCTATTGATTATTAGGTCCAAGATCACTGACTTTCTGCTGCTTAATGGTTTCAAAACAGTTAGGTCTAGGATCCTCATACTTTATAGTGTCGATATTCATCAGTAGATGACACCTAGGTGAGTAGGTCATGGTCGCCACGACTTCAATGTAAATGACTTTCGCTGCCATTAATTTAAGCATACATATTTTACAAAAATCTCTTGTTATATTTCAGCTTGAAGCCAGGATCTAATATAACAAAACTTGATCCAACAATCGAGCATATACAGTTCCCGTTTGATTTGTTATCCTTGTTGCCAAGGAGTCAACAAGCTGAACTCATCTACCCAACCTTTCTGTTTGGTAGGTGTATAAATAACCTGTCCTTGATCTCCTCAAGCATGTCAATCTGGTTTAAATCTAAACTCAATTATTGTCATGTGTCCCTATATTTATTGCCATTGGAGTCTGGACTCAAAGTTGGAATGACCAAGAAGAAAGATTGTAACAGTAAAATATCGACAGCTCAAACTTCAGATTTATCTCAAATTTAGACTTGATTTTTAGATGAGATTTCTTCTTGAGATGTGTCTCGAGATCAGGGCCTGTTGTCTTATAAACATACTCAGACGACAGAAACTTAGACTATGAAATTTTCGCTTCCATTAATTATGAGAGGTAACTCTGTACCACATTTATGTAGCACTTTTTATCATGCAAACCCATCTTTAAAGGTACAGTCCAACTTGTACTAGCGACCACGCGTATTAAGCGACCTTTGTCTTAAACGACCAGTTTCAAATCCTCCCGACCATATTTGCTCTATATGTCTATTGTATTAAGCGACTTTTGTCTTACGCGACCAGCGACCACTGTTAAAGCACTATAATTCATAGGTAAAATTGCATTAAGCGACCAAAAAATTGTAAATCACTGGTCGTTTGTAGTGACAGGTTGTTAATCTATACCTGATACCTCGTCATAAATCATTGTTTGTTCACACTTCAGAGTACATGTATGTCTTTTGTTAATTGGGCCCCAATTAACACCATTGATAATCACAAAAATTCTTGTGCCCGTAGGGCATGTCATTCAGATGATTTTAATCCGATTACACACATTGTTACGGATTAATTGTTGTATCTTTTGCTGGAATCAGCTTGCAGTATCCGTTCATTTAGATTGGGCTAAACCCCGGCCTATTCCGGGGTTTTTCTTTGAGTGCAAGCAAAACTGACTTACATTAATTGCATTGCGTAATATATCAGTAAGATTATTAAAATGATAAATTGAAATGCTTATGAAGACCATGCATACAAGTAAGAATCATCATAAAATTTATTTACACACTAATGTTTATCAATTGAAGTTCAAAAGTAATCAGGCAGCCTAAAATCAGAAATTATTTAATTACACACAATGTTTCTTAAATTTGTGTTAAACGACCTTTCCGTTAAGCGACCGTTTTCAGACCTTCCCCAGGGTGGTCGCTTAATACAAGTTAGACTGTACTCTACAATCACAAAAACATTCTCAGATGGATAAAAACATTCAAGTCAAAATAACATGGGTAAAACATTAGAACCATAAAATAATGAAATCCAAGATATATTTTCATCTACAATTGATCAATGAAACTTGCCAATCTACACAATAAATAATTATACCCCCGCAAACAAAATTTGAAGGGGGTATACTGGAGTCACTATGTCTGTCGGTCGGTCTGTCTGTTAGCAAAATCGTGTCCGCTCTGTAACTTTGTCATTTCTTGCTGGATTTTAAAATGGCTTGGTACAAATGTTCACTACATCAAGACGATGTGTCATGCGCAAGACCCAGGTCCCTAGCTCAAAGGTCAAGGTCTCACATAGAGGTCAAAGGTCATATAGTCATGCAAGTCGTGTCCGCTCTGTAACTTTGTCGTTTCTTACTGGATTTTAACATTGCTTGGTACAAATGTTCACCACGTCAAGACGGTGTGTCATGCGCAAGACCCAGGTCCCTAGCTCAAAGGTCAAGGTCTCACATAGAGGTCAAAGGTCATATAGTCATGCAAGTCGTGTCCGCTCTGTAACTTTGTTATTTCTTACCAGATTTTAACATTGCTTGGTACAATTGTTTACCACATCAATCAAGTTTTTCTATAATTGTTTTCCAAAATTTTTGTTTTTCAAATTTTTTTTTCGAAATTTTTTTCGAATTTTTTTTTTTCCTTTTATACATTTTTTTCGATTTTTACATTTTTTTCAAATTTTTTTTTTCAACTTTATTTTCGAATTTTTATATAAAAATATTTTTTTTTTCAAATTTTTTTTTCATTTTAAAAAAAAATAAAAATTCCCGATTTTTTGTTTGTAGTTTTTTTCAAATTTTTTTTGCGGAAGACCTAGGTCCCTACCACAAAGGTCAAGGTCACCTAGAGGTCACAGGTTATATAGTTTTGCATGTCGTGTTTCTTACTGGATTTTAAAAGATAAAAGTAACTATAAATTTAAATAATATTCCTGTGTCAAGCAGTGCTGCGGGGGTATGATTCATCACTCCAGTGATAGTTCTAGTTTATTATGTAGCTTTAATTCAAGCCATGTGGCAAGTGAGGCGAGGCACTCCCGCCATGAGCCCATGGCGTACATACAAACGTCAAAAGCACCCAATCGCTTTCATTTAAGACCGCGGTATTAGTAGTTTAGCCTGAATAAGGACTGTTGTATTACTATTATAAATTAGTCATTACGCTAGTCCAATGACTGGACACATCTTACTGAAAAGAAACAATTCATGGGTTAAGATCCTATAAAGAAATGGAATTGTGGTAATTTAACTTAAACAAAATGGATGTCCTTGTTTGACTTCCAGTCTTAAAAAATGTTTTTAGATTAGGCCACAATTGATAATGAAGTTATCCTTTGTGATATTTAAGTGGTAAACTGAGGCTTTTGTTTACATGTTTTGTTTTATTTTAGAGATGTGTTTTGAAAACATAAAACAAGTTCATCTCACTTTATCAGTCAATTTGAATTGAAATTATAAAACAGCAGGTGACTAAGTTTCTGTTATGAAATCTGTGTTAGAGTTTTAAAACAATCACAGAAAGATTGAAAGTCTTAATAAACAGAGTATTCATCAATCGAAGTTGATAGTGAAGTCATTTTACGAACTTACTCATTATATTTTATACACTCAAAATAAAATGTTGAGTCAGTTGGATTTCATTTACTATTTTGATTTTAATAAATGGCTGCAAGTAATGGAATATCATTTCTACAAGTACCCCTTAAAGCATGATCGCCACAAAACACGTTTTGGCACAAAATAACAACATTAATAAACACATAGTGGGTCAAAATCTTATTTGTAAAACTTCTCAATATCTATTATATCTTCTAACTTTGGACAAAAGCGAAGCATCATCGGCTTTGGGCTATGGAGCTGACTGCCAACGAATGCCAGTTAGAGAACAATGCACAAACCACATATCTGAAGTTTTGAAGATTACGTCACTAGATAACGATCTGCTTGTTGTTTAGATTTTCTTGGTTACAATGTCTTTATCGCCGTTATGACCCAATCTTCATGACACTTCAGAGTGAGAGTGTTTGTATCTATGTAATATAGGTCAAGTTTGAAACTGGGTCATGTGTAGTCAAAAACTAGGTCACTCTGTAAAATCCACAAAAAGCTTGTGAAGACCTTAGAGGACACAAATATGGCCCAATCTTCATGAAACTTGGTTGGAAAGTTTGTCTCTATTAAATCTAGGTCAAGTTCGAAACTGGGTTATGTGGGATCATAAACTAGGTCACAAGGTCAAATCTTAGAAAAAGCATGTTGACATTTTAGAGGACATGATTTCGACACAATCTTCATGAAACTTGGTCAGAATGTTTGTCTGTATGAAATCTAGGCCAAGCATTTTGGTAATGTGGGTTCAAAAACTAGGTCACTAGGTCAAATGTTAGAAAAAGCTTGTGAACACAGAGGACAGAATTATGCCTCAAAATTGGTGAAACTTGTCCAGAATGTTTGTCTCTATGAAATCTAGGTCAGGTTTCAAACTGAATTTTGTGGAGTAAAAACAAGGTCACTAGGTCAAATCTTAGAGAATGCCTCGTGAACCCTTTAGAGGACACAATTATGGCCTAATTTTCATAAAACATGTTCAGAATCTTTTTCTTTATGATATGTAGGCCAAGTTTTAAATTGGGTCATATGGGATCAAAAACTAGGTCTATATGTCAAATCTTGCAAAATCCAGAAAAGTTTGCAATAAAGGCTGAATTTTCCTGAATCTTAATCATAGAATATAAATGATTACTTAGGTCACCATAGGGGTTTTCATGCTCTACTATGACAGATGAGCGACCTAGGGCCCTAAGACTGGATATTAAAATGTACACCACATCCATACAGTGTTACATACTTAAGACCCAGGTCACTAGCTCAAAGATCAAGGTCACACTTACAGGTCAAAGGTCAATATAGTCATGCAAGTCGTGTCTGCTCTGTAACTTTGTTGTTTCTTACTTGATTTTTGAAATGGCTTGGTACAAATGTTCACCACATCAAGACGGTGTGTCATGCGCAAGAACCAGGTCCTAGCTCAAAGGTCAAGGTCACACTTTGAGGTAAAAGGTTATATAGTCATGCAAGTAGTGTCTGCTGTGTAACTTTGTTGTTTGTTACTGGATTTTAAAATGGCTTGGTACAAATGTTCACCCACACTGTTTTACAAATGTTCACCCCATCCACACGGTGTGTCATGTGCAAGACCCAGGTCCCTAGCTCAAAAGTTGAAATCACACCTTGAGGTCAAAGGTTAAATAGACATGCAAGTAGTGTCCACTCTATAACTTTGTCGTTTCTTACTGGATTTTAAAATGCTTGGTACAAATGTTCACCACATCAAGACGATGTGTCATGCACAAGACCTAGTCTCTAGCTCAAAGGTCAAGGTCACACTAAGAGGTCAACAGTTATTTAGTCATGCAAGACTTTAATTTTCAATAATATTCCTGTGTCAAGGCAGTGCTGCAGGGGTATGATCATCACTCCAGTGATAGCTCTTGTTGTAATCTGAAAACAGTTTATATATAGTCAGGTTTTATTTTAACATGAAGATGTGATAAATGCATTGATAGGTATCTGCATGTAGTAATAGGTTGACATGGGTCTGAAGTTAGTAAATCTAGTAAATTGGTCAAGTGGGACAACTGATTTGTTAATTCTCTGGATGCATTCTGTTATGTGTTGTATTTTAGGGAGACAAAACAAAGGTGTATGGTTTTTTTTAAATAACAAATTAATTCATATGAAATGGGGAAAACATGTGTTTTATTTGTTGAAATCTGTACTCTATGACAAAGATCCAATACTTAAAACCATGACGTCATTTCAATGTCATCTACATTCTGCTTGGTCATATTTGTCTTTTGAAACAAAATCTTACCCATTCCATGCACGTTCGACTTAATATGTTACAAAAAACAAAGTACATGTAGGACATTATGGTGACTAATGTGCCAGAAAAATGAGTTTGAAAAAAACTGTCAACAAACTTTTTAATACCCTGTACTGGCATGCTAGGTATTACTGGACATCATAAAAAGCTTCCTGTGAAGTTAAAAATCGATTTTCAGTCAGAAATTTTAGTGTTGACACATACCTGGGTTCAGGTATTACCGGACAGTCGTTATCAACCATTTTTAACTTAAGCTTTGGGAAATTATTATGGTAAATGATTAGAACAGGGTTGGTACTTCCTATTTATGCTAAACTTTGTCACAAATTCTTCTATTTGCAACTAGTGATACGCCATGTTTTCCTACCAGGTGGCGTTCTATGATAAATCAAATGCCGTAAAATACCGTACATAATTTACCGATCAAAAGTCGAATAAAACAATTAAGAATCAAACCAAAGTATTTCAGACTTATGGATAAGATATTAAAAAGGGTTACTCAACTGATAATTTGGTAATTAACAATATCCTGCTGAAATTAGAGGTGGTGTAAATGGACAAAATTAAATTTAAAACAAAAAGATAAAAATTTTGATGCCTCGGGTCCTCTCCCTTCAAGCTAAAGACATTCACTCTACACGTACGATGCAGCTATTTAGTTTAACTGTAGAAAATCATTGGGCACGCCCTCAGTTCGTGTTATTTTGCGTATGTGCACACGATGAAGATTTCCCCCAGCGCAGCTTACATATACACACAGCGGCGGACAACATTTTCGATGAATAGACAATGTTTCGCTAATCTTGAATGTATTTTTATGCCCCCCTATCGATAGATGGGGAGGCATATAGTGATTCACCTGTCCGTCCGTTCGTCCGTTCGTCCGTTCGTCTGTTCGTCCGTTCGTCCGTCCGTCCTGGTTAACCCCAATTGACCGTTTCTTCTAGCATTAATATGGCTTGCTACAAAGCTTTCATACTTGCATGGATGTTATGTATGAACACTCTCCACACGCCAGTATCACCTAACCCCATTTTGACCTTCACCTTGACCTAATTTTGAACTTAGACTTTATGGACAAGGCTTCCACAGGGGGCATAAGCGTTTATTGAACGCAGTCTTGTTTCTTCTTGATTTATTTCAAACAAGCTTCGGAGTGATTAGCTACAAATTTCAATACATAATTCCAGAAAATAAGCCTTTATGACCGTTTGTCCGGTAATATCTGCTGTCCAGTAATACCTCTCATGCCAGTACATGTATATACAAAAAGACATAAAAAATTGAACAAAACCTTACAAAACTGTGACACTTGCAATATTTATAAATGCAGAGTTTTTTAACCACAGAACTTGCATTGTAAGTATCATAGTCTCTCCATTGTAAGTATCATGGTGTAAGTCTATACTTTGCTATGATTTGTTGCAGGCAAAGACTCAGACAACAAAGGAACGGGCAAAGATGCAAACAATCTGCTGTACGACCTGTTTCTTGAACAACTCACCAATAGTTATGATAGAAATGTCACATTATCTGAAGAGAAAAGCTCTCTGTTTATGCAACATTTATACACAAGACCAAGATCAACTGATACCAATCCATTTCCATTTGAAATTGACAATTTCTTTTCATTGGATGATGAAAAAGATGTTGACAAATCTAGCCAATCAAAACAAAGTTCTGTTCAAAACAATGCAACAACCAACCAATCAAGTTTTAGCTCTCATGCACATGCTGCATCACTTCATAACAAAAAAGTGTTTATACCAGATCAGCCAGAGAAGGCAAATACAAATGATATTAAGATTCCAGTGTGGAAGTGTTTGATAAAACACACTAACTCAAGTAATTTGGTGCTAACATTCTTACCAGCTTCTTTTGAAGACTTAATCATCTTAAATGAGACAAAGGAGGCAAGTACTGCTGAAGCAGACGTTACCCAGGATACAGTGTCTGGTTTGTCATCAGATGTTTCTAGTTCTATAAAAGCATCTGCTGAATCTTGTAAAGTGTCGAGTGCAGAGAATATTGCTTCCAATGACAACAATTCTACCCCAGCATCTGATGGGGGTGCTGAGTTGAGTCAGATGACTCAATGTGTCTCTGAAACAAGCAAAGAGGCTGCAGCAGATGTTGACACGAAATCTGCTTCTGAGAGTGAAGTTAATGACACTAAAGAAATGCTTGATGTTAAACTAGTGCAAGCTGAGAAAATCAAGAAACAATTAAACATTCCTGTGTATATATATGACTGTGTGACACAGAATGTGTTGAGCTCTCTAGTTCATCCATGGGACTTCCAGCTACCTGCTGATGTATTTGAAGATATACCATTTGAATCTACCAGTGATGAGACGGAAGTAAATTGCCTTGCTAGTCCTAAACATATGAAAAGAGTTTCATTTAGTGCGGAAAGTGTTAAGGTATTTACAACCTGGCTTAACTTTATTAGACATTTTTCTATCTGATTACTTTGAATGAATCTCTGGTATTGATTTATATTCTCCCACCTAAGGTTTGAGGGGGTCATAAAGATTTTCCCTTATATGTCTGTAAGTCCCAAAATATTGTGTCACATATAACTTGGAAAAGTTTGAGCTACAGCTGCAGAATTGAAGCACATAGTTAAATCCAATGTAGAATTAGATTGAACAAACTCTTACTGATATTCATTTGTAAGTCTAAAATTCTCAGGTTGTTAAATGTTTGAACATGTATGTTATAATAAGGTTGGAACATGTATGTTATAATAAGGTTTGAACATGTATGTTATAATAAGGTTTGAACATGTATGTTATAATAAGGTTTGAACATGTATGTTATAATAAGGTTTGAACATATATGTTATAATAAGGTTTGCACATATATGTTATAATAAGGTTTGCACATGTATGTTATAATAAGGTTTGCACATGTATGTTATAATAAGGTTTGAACATGTATGTTATAATAAGGTTTGAACATGTATGTTATAATAAGGTTTGAACATGTATGTATGTTATAATAAGGTTTGAACATGAAAAAGTATTTCAGTAAAACAAACTCATGCTTGTACTATTAGTGATGATTGAACATAAAACAGACATTTGGTTAGCCTTTACGTTGTCTCATGATATATAAATTTACAGTGGAATTGGTTTATGTCTGGATTCAGAGTCTAGATTAATAACTTGCTCATACTGTTATAAAAATGCCTTATATTAATGCAGAGCTCGTAACAAATTGACCTTGATACAATGGACTAAAACTGAACATGTGCGCTAAGTATCTCTGATGAGTTATGATTTGCATTTTTTTAGGATGAAGATGAACCATCGTGGAGGTCAAGTTGGAGGTCAATGGATAGAAGGTCGACAGAGGGATCATATGATGGTGGGGATTGTATTGTACAACAATGCTCTCTGTTATCTGAACTCTTCTACAACTGTTACATTAAAGGTAGGCTTTAGGTCAAGGCCTGAACATTAAACATCATTATTGACTAATCTATTTATTGTTAGGTTTATCTGTATAAATTAGGGAATCAATGCTACAGTAATTATTCGGTCAGTTTGCTAACCAGTTAATTTTCTAAAACAGTTAACCGAATTCAAATTGTACATTTGCTCGATGTTATTCTGACTTGTATTATTTTAACATTTGGTTATATGCTGCTGCCGGGAGGCTAAGCTTATCATGATAAAAAAATCGAAACACACTGTATGAAATCCATTGCCAGTCCTCAGTCGCAGAGGTCAACAAAAAACCTTGAGTGCTCCGACTGTCATATGAAATAAACAAGCTTGTGATTATACATGTCAAACTGTTTATTGCTGATTATAACCATGACCCCATTCAACTGGGATTTCAGCCCTTTGATTGGCAAAACATTGAATATATAAATTGATTGTCTATGTTTTTATTTCGTGATTTTTTCAATAAAAGTTAAAAAATATCCTATATTTTTTTATCCGATTAAACGGTTAGCTATTTAGATAACCTATAACTGAGCATTTGAACGGTTAACTGATTAACAGTGAACATCCCTAGTATAAATCATTAGCCAACCTGTAATAATATTCTTTTGTACTAGAGAGGTCCTATAAAATTAGCTAATGAGGGGTGTAACCTGTTTAGCAACCACAATTCCACTTATGGATGAAATTACAATTTCCTTTTTCAAACAACAAATTTAAATCTAAAATACAAATATCAAAGATTTCAGTTACAATGTATGTGATTGTGTAAGCTTACTACCTTAATTACTGCATTCTTATCTTCTTTAATGTTTCATAAATTTGATGTTATTTTTTATGGCAGGAGTTTTCCAGAGTTTGCAGAAAGGTTACAATATTGATGGACTCGACGTTGATGCTGCGATTAACAATATTTGTGAGGAATCGTTACCACTGGAGTGTAACATGACGTCATTCCTACATGCTTCATGCTGTCACTTCCAACATCTGGTAAATGAAGCAAGGAAAGATGGCGAACAAGCAACAAAAGATGGTGAAGGTCAACTAGAGGACAATGTTACTGTTGATGATGGGAAACCTCATGGTGTTAGATTTATGGATACTATGGATGACACTGATGGGTTTGTATGACAAATGTTTGTAATAAATCTATTGTCACTCAGTTTTGGAGAACCAGTTGACCGTCAGTAACTAAGTTAACCTCTATTGTATATTTTAATAGTAAAATTTAGTATATTGGCTACGTAATCCACAAACACACTTGAAAAACTTTTGCACATCAGCAAGAAACATTTAATTGGATGTAGCGAACTCTTCACTGGTGCCTCGTCAATTTTTACTTAATCCTTTGATATAAGACACAATATGAGCAACAATTTTAAAATAACTACTGTATTTTTTAATAAATATTTCAGTTGTTTTTTTCATATTTGTGAAATAAAACCAAAATATTTCATTGAACGATAGTGTTGGAATATTAGTTTAAGGCTTGGTAAGATCTTTTCATGACCTAGTGTTAAAATTAACACAGACATCTTTTGCTGGTTTGCATTCAATTTGAGAATATTTATGGATTTTTCATCTACTTTACCACCTCGTTTAACGGGTATATTCATAAATTGCACTTTCATTATCATATTTAATTTTGTGATGCATATGTATGATTGGTTTGTATATTTTAGGGACCATACTGTAGATGGAAACAAGGTTCCGGGGGTTCTGGAGATCCCTAAAGTGACCTTGAACTTTGACCTTTCCCTTCTTCATCTTGAAGTTCCCTGTGAGAGAGTGAAGGACTTGCATGGGCTGATAAAGAGCAAGTTTCTGGACACTGTAAACAAATGGTTTCGACAAATCCCGTCCAGTCCAGATTATTATGTTTACTGTCCTGAATCCACTCTGGTATGTCATTTTAAAATATAATTACAAAGTAGTAGAAGTATTTTAATTTATTCATCTGTATGTAAGCCTGTTAGATAGACCATTCTCGAATTAGCTAGTTCACTGCTTAAAATATATCTGTTTGATTTGTTTAAAGTTAAGAAAATCACATGTCTGATTTGTATTTGCTGATGATTAAATTTTGTTGCCATGTAACCTAAAATTTGGTTGAAATTGCCAACAAAGAAACAGCTTCCTGGCCTAATTCACAGCTAAAAATCTGATTGGCTTATTGTTGTGATGGATTTTACAAAACTTTTGATTGGCTAGATATTTCAGCCTCACTTTTACTATCCAATGAAGTGTCAGTATTAGATAGTTTCTGCATACATTACCTTGTGTATATTGACAGAGTGAAGGAGAATCTGAAGATAGAGAAACCACAGCTTCTGATGCACATCAAGGTAGTATTAGCATTTCTGCTCATTGAATAATCTTGTTGAATAGAAGTTCACTTCTGGTCTGTCAGACAAGTGCAGTCGGTCACTAGACTATCACCCAACTAATCTTTGTATTATTCCCAAGTTAAGGGCATGTGATGGTTTTCCATGAAATTGTTAAGGTCTCGTCCTCCATATGTGGAGAAGGTTTCAGTTGCTTGCAAAGGAGCAAATTCATTAATACTTGTTGATAAGTAAAGTGGAATCAAATACATATAAAAATAATTGTTTAGTTTACCCTTTATGTCTCAATGGATGTGATACTGTAAATCACTTAATTTAACCTTTATTTCGCGATTTTCCCGAAAAAAATAAAATTTTATTTTTCACGAGAATGTTGACAACATTCGCGAGTTTACAGACGCTATATGCCTCAAGCGTATTTATCAACATCTGCTTACGTTTGTTTACTGGAAATCATAATTAACACGGTGTCATTTGAACATCAAACAATGCGACAAACTACCCAGCCGCCGTGTAGTCCGCCAATTAGCAGTTTTATAGAGTAACACATATTATATACGTACCGCGCTTGTACAAACAACTATTATTGATCAATATAGAGTGTCAATATTAAGCCCCATCGATAAAACTTGCTACTTAATTATTAAAATAATAAGCTTACATTGCGAGCCTGCGTTGATGTCCAAATCAGTCACAAACGTTTATAGACGATCCGTAAAAAGGCATTTTAAACGGCAATCCAGAGGACTGAATATAATGTTAAATCGCATTAATGCATATCTTTTGCGGTAAAAATTAATTAAAAACACAATGCATATTCGACTTGCAAGAATATATGCCGATAAGTGTTACACGTCACGTGACTACGCGTGTTCTGTAAATATGTTGTCGAGTTTTTACGAATGCAACATGTTTTTTCGAGGATAGCTCTTCGAGCTTTTAAGACGTTCCAAGACCTATCTTTATTTAACAAAAGCACTATGCACTAAACATGAATGCGGATACGAATGCTATCGACTTTTAAATAATGTAAGTAGGCCCCTACGGTCATTTTACGTACGATAAAGTGAACGTATTTTCGGAAGTACTCGATATCGGATACGCGAAAATAAAATAAATTTGGTACTTATTTTTCGCGAGAATCATGATTTCGCGTGTCAACAACCCTCGCGAATATTAGCGAAAATAAAACTCTCGCGAAAAAATAGTGATTTACAGTAATCGTTTCTGGTGACAAACAGAAATCTTCATGTGTTTCTACCCTCCCCCACACTAAACCTCACCACTTAATGGTGCCAGAGTGATATGGTAATGGTTTCTTTGGTTGTTACTCACCTTATGTGTAGATTCATTCTTTGTCAACAGAAACAAAGGCAAAGATTTGTATGTTGCTCAAGCAAAGCTGACATGAAGTTCATAAACTGTAACATTCATATTCCAGGAGCATCTAGTAATGTTGGCACTTTGCCAGAATCAGATGGCAATCTGGCAACCCAGGGTCCACCATCTGTGATGACACGTGATGATAGAATATCCAACACTTCTGTCCTCGATTCTGAAGAGTCGATGGAGGATGACGTCATACTTGACCTTGACCTTACTCAAGATGATAAAAGTGACCAATCACCTCTGTTCATTAATTTTACATGTACTGTGAAAAGTCGTCTGCAGCAGTATAGTTTGTCTGTCAAAAATATTGCTGTTTGTATAGGTATGTATCACTCCAAGCAATTATTTTTCCGACATTACTAATGTAAGATAGACCCATTGCTAATGTAAGATAGACCCATAGCTAATGTAAGGTAGCTTTATCTTACATGAGCGTACACGCGACATTGAGCAGACTATTTTTGTATCGAGATTTACGTGTTACTGATGATATCAAGCTAACAAGACGAACATCAATGAGCTCTATATCATTAAGAAAGCATTTTCTTGAGCATAGATTAACATTGTACAGTTTATTTACGTTATTATTAATGAATTATGAATAAGAACGTACGGCAAATGTCACTTTATGAAGATGTCATGTTGATGCCATGAAAGGGAAATAATGTTTTATACACCCATTTTCTCAAGTTACCTTGGAGATAGATAATCCATCATGAGACAGTCGATGTAGGATAAGGAAATCTCACCTTTGGGGTCGGAATTTTAACCAGGAACTCATCAAGCCTCGTCCTTGTTTAAAATCTGACCCCTCATGGGAAATTATCTTTATAGCTTATCCTACATAGAAGCTCATGATGGATTCTAATAGTCTCCACATTAAAATTTGTCGAGGAGACATATCTGTTATCTGTATGGATGGATGTCACAAAGCATGTCCATGCTTGTTCCCTTAACCATTGGTCAGGTTTCAATGAAACTTTTTATGAAAACTTGGTACCAAGTTTTATTGGCACATTCTTAGGAATTTTAAGTTGAATATTTTGCCAGATTTATGACCCATTGTGAGGGACATGCGCTCCTGTGTCAAAAACTCTTTCGGTTTAACAACCTTAAGGGTCTAAAAATATTGATGTGACTGAATGATGCTGAATAGTATATTAAGCATTATTTGTTTATCCAGTCAAGTTTGGTAACTCTAAATAGATTCTTATATCAATAAATATTGAAATTATGAATGTGAAAGTGAAGTTTAATTGTTTGTTTAGTGGAGATAGAAATAAATTGATTTAAACATTGTATCATATATTATAGGTGAACTTTCCTCCATTTTGGAAAAGTTCTCAAAGGTTGGATTACATGACTTGAAAATCACTTTCGACCTTAACTGTTTGACTTTACCTACTGAAGTGGACTATGCATCTCCAAGGAAACCATCTATGTTGAGGATGTTCTCAAACTCCAGCATGACTCAAGGGTCCTCGTCTGGGTCGGATGTTGAAGATAGTACAGATAGGGGCAGTGAGTCTGTTCTGTAAGTACCAGATAGGGGCAGTGAGTCTGTAAGTACAAAATAGGCGCAGTGAGTCGGTTCTGTAAGTACCAGGATGTTTGTATTGTCCTTACTGTACATCTTCAGAGATCCTAAGTTTTAAAACTGTACATATTCAGAGGTCCTAAGTTTTAAAACTGTACGTATTCAGGGGTCCTAAGTTTCAAAATGGTACATCTTCAGGGGTACTAAGTTTTAAAACTGTACGTATTCAGGGGTCCTAAGTTTTAAAACTGTTCATATTCAGGGGTCCTAAGTTTCAAAATGGTACATCTTCAGGGGTCCTAAGTTTTAAAATGGTACGTATTCAGGGGTCCTAAGTTTTAAAATGGTACATCTTCAGGGGTCCTAAGTTTTAAAAAACGGTATTATCTTCAGGGGTCCTAAGTTAAAACTACATCTTCAGGAGTCCTAATTGTACAGGTAAATTTCATGCCCAATCTCCGGTATGTTTGTTTGCCATAAGGTCAGGTTAAAGACTTTGCAGTAAACCAACCAATCTATAATTCTAGGACTGGTGTCTTTAGTTCTCATATTATCGGGATTTATCAGAATTCCTCATTTTATCATGACATGTTTGTACATATCACCAGAAGTAAAATTATAGCTATGGTAATGGAACATTTTAGGAATATTTAACAGTATGTGAAGTTGTGCACCTTTAGTCCTTTGCAGGAACCAATTTTCACTATAATTTTGGTCTGTGTTATTCCCCCACAAATGTTTAAAGGGGGCATGCAGATTTGCTGTTGTTTTATTGTCTGTTTTTAGTGATATCCAATATGAAATTACAATGAGCTGTATAAATGTATAAACCCGTTACAGATATACACAACATCTGCTGGACCCCATCAGTCATCTTCCTCCCAGACAACATGATGCTGTCACCAAATGTATCGAAGAGGTAACACTAGGTTTGATAATATAGTCCTTTCTTGAAACACTGATTGAATTTGTGAAGTTATATTTTCAACATTTTTTGGAATACAAAATTTTCCAAATTCATAAGCTTTACTAAAACCGCTATGCCGAATTCACAGAAGTTCCCAATGATTTGTCTGAATGACTCTTTAGTCAATTCAAGTATATGTGAATAAATGATCATCGAAGATTTGGCAATATGAAACGCTTACAAAGAATAATGGTACTTACTGAACCATTGCATTAGGAAAGTTGTTCACTGATCCTGTGTGGAAATGAATCTGTTGTTTGCTTTATTCATAAAATCCAATGAAATGAAAATATGGCATCATAAATGGGTTAAGCCCAATTTCATTAAAATCAGACCCATATTACGCTTCACTACTCTACGCTGATATAGCGTAAAGAAATGGAGCAAATGTTAGGTTCTGATTTTAATGAGATTGGGTTAAGCCTGTTGCCCAATCAAATTTCTTTAATAAATCTGGTAACACACATGGCATTTATGAGATGTGACTGTATTTCAATATGACTCTCATGTATATGTCTCTCATGTATATGTCTCTCATGTATATGTCTCTCGTGTATATGTCTCTCATGTATATGTATCTCATGTATATGTATCTCATGTATATGTATCTCATGTATATGTATCTTATGTATATGTCTCTCATGTATATGTATCTCATGTATATGTATCTCATGTATATGTCTCTCATGTATATGTCTCTCATGTATATGTCTCTCATGTATATGTCTCTCATGTATATGTCTATCATGTATATGTCTCTCATGTATATGTCTCTCATGTATTTGTCTCTCATATTTTAGATTGAATGGTTGCTACAAGATGAGATTGTCTCCAACTTACGACATATTTCACCGATACATACTGATTGTCTCAACTACGTAGCGAAGCATATACAGACAACTTGTAATAACGGTAAAGCTAACGTCAGTGTAGATAACTTGCCACTACAGTTTGTGTTTGGACCAGACAAAAGTAATGTGATATTCACTGAGGTAGGTGATAGTCTCTAGTGTGTTTATACCATTTACTTATAAAGATCAGTGTATGGGGAGTGTACTTTGATCTAATCGTGCCAGAGGCTGGATATACATTTGGCAGCAGCTGGTGTCATAGAAATTTATGTCTCTTGACATTTGCCTTGCTTTTCATTGGCCGACGTCCACACAATGACTAGACATCGGGTTCGCTCGAATACAAGGGCATCAGCATACAGGTGATTTGTAACCTAAGTATTAAACAGACTAGGAGTACATTAAATATGACTGCTTTCAGCAGATGATTAATTAACATATGTATATTTGATATAAATATGGCAGATTAGGATTTGATATATTGGCTGTTTAAGATTGGTGGTTGTTCCTTATTCAGGCCAGCACCAACATTGAGGTGACCAGCCAATAAAAACATGGTTTGCTAAATGTTGACCAATAAACACTTGTACACATCAATAATATTCTGAACTAATTTTAAAAAAAGGAAAGAGCAATTTTATACTAATAACTACACTGTTGGTGCTCAGGACTTTGAAATGTATTGTTTTGTTGTTTTCGAACTTTAAGCAAACATAGAATGTTTATCTCAGTCATATCTAGTTCAAGACAGAAAGTTTTAAACCAGTTTACAAGTGAGAGTTACAGCTCTTTTAATTGTTTTGAATCACTCTATCCTTTATTCTTGATAATACTGTTTAAGGTTTTCATCCAATCACAAGCCATCAAGGATTCCCTTTGTATTGCAGGAATTCCAGAAGATGACATTACAGAATTATCAGTTGATCAAAGAAGATGAATGGTATTATCTCGCCAAGAAACGTATCATGGGATTCAACTTTATTAATGCATCAGCGCTTAACTCAGCCTTGTCAGATCTTAGTCAGTGGAATGTGAAACCTGGCTCAGGGATGAAAGTTCAATCGCCAAGCTCAGTCTCGGATCTCGTTGATTTTAAAGTGGTGAAAAACCTTTCACCATTGGTTTCCAAAGATCGAAGTTTCGAAGATGCACACAGTCCTTTGGAAATAAAAAGACACAGTCGAGAATCTAGCCTCACTTTGGAAAAAAAGGCATTGACAGAAGGTTTTTGTTTTGATAATGTGAGCCTTATTGGAAGGAGGCGAAGTAAAGAAATGGTTCTTAAAATGCGGAAAGAAAGTCAAGAGAATCTGAGTGAAAGTGAACATAGAAAAAGTGATGAATTGATACCAATTGATGACAATGAGGGTAAAGATGCTTTCATTGATGAAGAAATGAAAACTCTTCCTGATAAAACTGAAGGAAATGCTGTTTCTGGAGGTGGTCCAACAATGTCTTCTGCTGCAATGTCAGAAGTGGAGTCACCAGTTGATTTAACATTTTCTACGTCTGCTGATCCAGGAAGTCATGTGACGTCTGCTGTCCAATCACCTGTAGTTTCTGATGTTTCTATACAACTAACCAAGACAGACGGACACAGTGAGCCATATCAATCATCTCCTGAACGGAAAGAAGGAATAAATAAAACAATGCTTAATGATAGCTTTGACAGTGATGAATTAGAAAATGAAGCTGTGTTGAAAAGATCATCAAGTTTTGCAGGATTTCGATCTAATGATTCCACAGCTGCATTGAAGGCTGGGCCTTTGGATGAAGGTCATTCACCATTGAAGGGACCGCACCATGTTTTGATTGGTTCTCAGCTGCGGTCCAGACATTGTTCTGCACCTGTGTCAGGTCAAGGCACTCCTAGAAGTAAGGTATCAGTGTTGCCGTATACGCCATCCTGTATATCATCAAGAAACAGTTTTACTGAAGACGGAGCATGTAAGTTGTCTTTAAACATTGTTCATTAACTCATACAGACAGGCTTCAGACGTCTTCTGTCTATCAGATACCTGTATTTCATGTTTACAAGGGTCTATTTTGCACATATACATGTGTCTCTTTTCTACTTTAACAAAACTTCCAATTAGGATTTGATATAATTCTAGACCTCACCCACACACACATATAATGTTTATGTAGGCATTTTGTTTTGTGCATGTTGTGTTTATTTCAGCGTATGATAACGTATATTTCAGCGTATGATAATGTTTATTTCGGCATATGATAATGTTTATTTCAGCGTATGATAATGTTAATTTCAGCGTATGATAATGTTTATTACAGCGTATGATAATGTTTATTCAGCGTATGATAATGTTTATTTCAGTGTATGTTGCGTTTATTTCAGCATATGATAATGTTTATTTCAGCGTATGTTGTGTTTATTTCAGCATATGATAATGTTTATTTCAGCGTATGATAATGTTTATTTCAGCGTATGACGGGGATATGAGTGAGATGGATGACAGTGCTACAACATACAGTGATAGTGGAGTGGTTACGAGAATGATGCCCAATTTCTGGTTAATTATGCACATCAATGTGAACAATGTGGACTTTCTTTTTCAACACCGGTAATTACTAATATCCATAGTTCCGGTATTGGTGAAAGTGGTTTGATATATTTATTAAAACTTTTACTTGGATAATTATAATAATATATTATGTTTTGACCCAAAATTGTCATCTGATTTCACTATTTTTAACATTTAGATAGAAGCTTTGTTGAATAATCAGCACAATGTATATATGAAAGTTGTCCATTGCTTGTGAAGTGCATGTTTTGGAGGCAGCGGTGGGATTCTATATATTGTTATACTGGATCATGTGATTCAAATCTCACTACTTGGAACAGTTAAAAAAATAAGATGATCATGGTCGAGAGATAATGGTGATTAGATGACCATGGCCGAGAGATAATGGTGATTAGATGACCATGACAGAGAGATAATGGTGATCAGATGATCATGGTCGAGAGATAATGGTGATTAGATGACCATGGCCGAGAGATAATGGTGATTAGATGACCATGGCCGAGAGATAATGGTGATTAGATGACCATGGCCGAGAGATAATGGTGATTAGATGACCATGACAGAGAGATAATGGTGATTAGATGACCATGGCCGAGAGGTAATGGTGATTAGATGACCATGGTCGAGAGATAATGGTGATTAGATGACCATGGTCGAGAGATAATGGTGATTAGATGACCATGGCAGAGAGATAATAGTGATTAGATGACCATGGCCGAGAGATAATGGTGATTAGATTACCATGGCTGTGAGATCATGGTGCAGTCACGCTACCAGTGAGACAGCTTATAGCACACAGCCCTGGTGCACAGCATTATGGTTACATTGGAGTTCGGTGTTGGTAGCTAAACGCTGTATGTGATAAAAAAGTTCTTGAAATGTAAAGGTTTTTTTTGTCAGCTATGTCGTATAGCCCATTTAATATCCCCATCATAGGTGAGAGAGGGTCGGGGAACCATCCCTCATCTCACCTTACAAATCTGCATGATTATATATTGCAATAAAAAAAGGATATAGCTAATCAAAGGTAGACAAATGACTAAAATCTTTGAATAAGAACAAGTATTTATCATCAATATAAAGTTTGTAAGTCTGATTTGTGTGACAGACCTGTTGATGTGTCATAGTATGAAATATGGTTCAATCTAATACATGTATATGTGCAGGGAAACTGGGAAAGAAACAAATGAGGAAACTCTAGAATTGAGAAATCTACTCACATTGATGAAAGACAGTGTAGCGAAAACATGCCGACGAGTCAACCAGGTTGGTACTCTGTCTTGTTAACCCTATACTCCACACACCTAATTCTATTCCAATAAATAATGAGCTAGAATATGTACATATCTCCATGCGTGTAATTCGAAACCGATTGGTGATAGCCACTTGCCAGGTGCATAAATTGAAGTATATGTGTTAAACTTTAGAATAGTTATCACTAGTGTTACTACCAGTATTACATACTATTATATCAATGTTATCTTATAACATGCTTAGGTTGTGCTATATGAACACATAACTAAAGTCTAAATCTAATTCATGTAACTATTGTTTGTTTCAGCAAATGTTGTTGAATGATTTGTATGAGACGCGTATGTGTCACAACCTGTTGGTTGATGCTGCAGAGGAGGAGGTCTCCTGGAATATAGACAGTGGTCACCGACTCAAACCTAGACACCCTAATGTCAGCAGTATGTATATATTTTCATCAACAAAACACCATCATAACTTGC
The DNA here is from genome assembly GCA_947247005.1 of Spisula solida. Taxonomy (NCBI): domain Eukaryota; kingdom Metazoa; phylum Mollusca; class Bivalvia; order Venerida; family Mactridae; genus Spisula; species Spisula solida. The sequence continues at coordinate 24,461,616 of OX365948.1, forward strand.
TTGAAATAGTTTTGTACATGTGCAATCAAGTCTGTGTTAAAGCCTACCTGTGAACAAAGTCCTCTTCTAAAAGAACTGTCTGCAAAGATCTCCTTTAAACAAATATCACTTTTAGAAGAACAGTCTATAAAGACCATTCGTAAACAAAGTCCACTACTAAAGGAACTGTTTTCAAAGGAGGTGATATGAAACATGGTTTAATATTATGTTTGTTAAGGTTCGGAGATATGAAACATGGTTTAACATTATGTTTGTTAAGGTTCCGAGGTATGAAACATGGTTTAACATTATGTTTGTTAAGGTTGGAGGAAATATGAAACATGGTTTAACATTATGTTTGTTAAGGTTCAGAGATGATATGAAACATGGTTTAACATTATGTTTGTTAAGGTTCAGAGATGATATGAAACATGGTTTAACATTATGTTTGTTAAGGTTCAGAGATGATATGAAACATGGTTTAACATTATGTTTGATAAGGTTCGGAGGTGATATAAAACACGGTTTAACATTATGTTTGTTAAGGTTCAGAGTAGATATGAAACATGGTTTAACATAATGTTTGTTAAGGTTCGGAGGTGATATAAAACATGGTTTAACATTATGTTTGTTAAGGTTCTGAGAACGATGATGAAGAAGAAGATGACGATACATTTGAACGTAAATATTTGGCTGCAGCCATGGATCTCAGTCCAGGATACTTTGATTGTGATTGTGTATGGAGAACCAAGTTTTTTATACATCCGGGACTGAAACGCGGCGCTGGAAGGAGCACCACCATGTCTATAGGTAAATATATGTTCACATGCTACAGCAATTTTCAGCATTTATCTGTTCATTCAACGGTTTGTTAAACTGAATATTGCTGTAATTAATCCTTACAATCGTAATTTGATGAATACAAAATATTATTTGGTTGATGAAATTTAGTTGAGGAAGATTGGGCATACCTGATTCAGCAGAAGATTGGGCATACCTGATTCAGCAGAAGATTGGGCATACCTGATTCAGCAGAGTTATTGTTTGTGTTACAATTCTTTAGCAGATGACTTCTTCATTGATGTTCATTTATACATTAACATACTTGACTTATTGAAATATAATTATATTGGCTGCTTGAAGCAGGCTGCAGCTGAAATTTACCAAATGGTTTTAAAAAAAAGTTAAGTTACCAGTTTTCGTGGGGCATTGTGGGTTATTTTTGCTCAGAAATTAAGCTGTGGCGCAGACAGGGATCGAACCTGGGATCCAAAGCATGCGCCCTACCTCTAGGCCACCGTTCTCCACTTAACAGTATTTCTTATTCTATATGCTACAGGTATCAAGACACTGAGGGGCGTACTCAACCCTCTCTCAGTCAACAACAGACATAATATGTTCGTTATGCAAGAAATAGAAACCAAAAACGTGTATTACCTCAGGTATGTGACAGTTATATATTGTGTTCCACTGAGACAAATAAGAGCAAGGTCATTCGGTTGATTCGTGGTGATTAGTCAATGACCTCCAACATCGAGGGAAGAGACAGTTGTATTAAACAAGGAATCAGATGTGATACCTTACCACTTTCTGAATAGACTCCTTAGTTCTTTAGCATGCTCAGATTATAGTACCAATACAAAGACAGATTTTAAGTCATTTGTAAAAATGCATTTTTGTTTCAACTTCATAACTGCTGGTATTATTTCTGGCTGATGTTATATTATATGTGATAGTTTTCAGAATCACAGAAATATTACTGTCCTTTCAGTTCTTCCAGAATTACAGAAATATTACTGTCCTTTCACTTCCTCCAGAATTACAGAAGTAGTACTGTCTTTTCAGTTCTTCCAGAATTACAGAAATATTACTGTCCTTTCAGTTCTTCCAGAATTACAGAAATATTACTGTCCTTTCAGTTCTTCCAGAATTACAGAAATATTACTGTCCTTTCACTTCTTCCAGAATTACAGAAATATTACTGTCCTTTCACTTCTTCCACTCTATAAAAGTTTAAGAACTAAATTTCTATTAGTTTGACACTATAATATTGACTTTCAAGTGATATTTGGCTGGTAAGAATTACCCATAACTCAACATTTGAGAAATCAATTTTTGATTCATCAGCCAAATGTCCAATCTAAAAGGTTGCTCTCTACCTGATATCCAAATTGAATTTAACAGTGTATTGAACTTACTTACTGGAGTTCGCTGTATAAAACATGTAATAGTATTATTGTTGTGTAATGTCTGTCACAGAATGAAGGAGATACAAGGTGGCAGTACAAGATCTGCTGTGGTGACTGATGAAAGTATAGGTAATATATCAACATTTATATAAATATATGTGTCCATTTACTAGTATACATTTATATAAATATATGTGTCCATTTACTAGTATACATTTATATAAATATATGTGTCCATTTACTAGTGTACATTTATATAAATATATGTGTTCATTTACTAGTGTACATTTATATAAATATATGTGTCCATTTACTAGTGTACATTTATATAAATATATGTGTTCATTTACTAGTGTACATTTATATAAATATATGTGTTCATTTACTAGTGTACATTTATATAAATATATGTGTCCATTTACTAGTGTACATTTATATAAATATATGTGTTCATTTACTAGTATACATTTATATAAATATATGTGTCCATTTACTAGTGTACATTTATATAAATATATGTATTCATTTACTAGTGTACATTTATATAAATATATGTGTCCATTTACTAGTGTACTTTGTAATTTATGTCTATTGTTTATATGTATTGTAATATATTTGGGCCGGTTGCCTTATTTGTCACAAATAAACTTGTAACATATAGTGTACACAATTATGATCATTTTATGTATAGCCTCTACACCTAGAAGTTTGTGCATCTTAAATTTGAAATGGGCGCATCTGCACAAAAACAAATACACTGGCATCAAACATGTGATAAACAATATCAATTATCTGTCTATAAACAAAATTCAAACACAAATTGAATGTCAAACTGCAAAAACTTGCAAAATCGGCCTCAATGTTACATGCAGTCTTGATATAAACATTTGTGACCTGTAAGTTCGTGCACATAAACTGATGACGTCATTAGAAGCACATGGGAATGATTTTGCAAATAAAAAGTTTTGTAACATAAAGTTTGATATTTTGTCAATAAGTCAGCACCTTTTTCCGCTCGTAAATATATCACATCTTATGTAAATTTGAGGAAATCAAATGTCTCCAGATTTCCCGACCGGAAACGGTGAATATGTAAACAATGAAATTGGTGCTCGGACAAAACTCGCCGCGAATGTATCAAACACTGTTTTTGTGGCTTTTTTTGCATTATTCGACTAGTTAAATGTCTTCATATCAACTTATAATAAATGAATTTGAGCGCAGAAATGAATTTTCTAGCACAGCAATGAACGTTTTACTAAAATGCACGAACTTGTAGGAATGCACGAACTTATAGGAATAGAGGATAATTAAAATGATTTTTTCTCGCTTTTGATCTTCAAACTGATGCGCATATCGCTCGTTGTAAGCCAGAAACTTGGGTTAAGTCAGCACACTGCAATTCATTAAAGAAGAACTATGTTTTAAGTATACAATCCTGTTTATAAGAATAAAGTATTTTAGCACCTTATACAAAAAGTTCAGAGTTACAGCCTTGAACGGACAAATGCATGGATTAAATCAGTTGTTTGTTACTTCATTATTACAGATGGATTGTCTTTATCTAACCAACTAAAGCCACCCGAGTCACACGGTGATAAAGACACTGATGCGTTATCTTTGTGTTCATCTAGCAGTGCCTTATCTCTGTCACAATCACAGAAAACTCTACCACAAGATAGTGTAGAACTCAGTGTTCATGGAATAGACGAAGCTGGTAAGTTGTTTAGTGTAGAACTTAGTATTCATGGAATAGAAGAGGCTGGTAAGTGGTTTAGTGTAGAACTCAGTGTTCATGGAATAGATGAGGCTGGTAAGTGGTTTAGTGTAGAACTCAGTGTTCATGGAATAGATGAGGCTGGTAAGTGGTTTAGTGTAGAACTCAGTGTTCATGGAATAGATGAGGCTGGTAAGTGGTTTAGTGTAGAACTCAGTGTTCATGGAATAGATGAAGCTGGTAAGTGGTTTAGTGTAGAACTCAGTGTTCATGGAATAGATGAGGCTGGTAAGTGGTTTAGTGTAGAACTCAGTGTTCATGGAATAGATGAAGCTGGTAAGTGGTTTAGTGTAGAACTCAGTGTTCATGGAATAGATGAAGCTGGTAAGTGGTTTAGTGTAGAACTCAGTGTTCATGGAATAGATGGGGCTGGTAAGTGGTTTAGTGTAGAACTCAGTGTTCATGGAATAGATGAAGCTGGTAAGTGGTTTAGTGTAGAACTTAGTGTTCATGGAATAGATGAGGCTGGTAAGTGGTTTGTTTGTAGAACTCAGTGTACATGGAATAGATGAAGCTGGTAAGTGGTTTAGTGTAGAACTTAGTGTTCATGGAATCGATGAGGCTGGTAAGTGGTTTGTTTGTAGAACTCAGTGTACATGGAATAGATGAAGCTGGTAAGTGGTTTAGTGTAGAACTTAGTGTTCATGGAATAGATGAGGCTGGTAAGTGGTTTGTTTGTAGAACTCAGTGTACATGGAATAGATGAAGCTGGTAAGTGGTTTATCAGTGTTCATGGAATAGATGAGGCTGGTAAGTGGTTTATCAGTGTTCATGGAATAGACGAGGCTGGTAAGTGGTTTAGTGTAGAACTCAGTGTTCATGGAATAGATGAAGCTGGTAGACTTTCAGGATCATATCACTGCATGCAGTGCTCGTGCATTTGCAGAGGAAGGGACAGAAGGTGGATGCTTGCAGTGAGGGTGTTTAGATTCAGGACTACAGATTATAAAATCTTTGTTTTAAGGATCATGATTCTTTTGATTTGAACACTATGATGCATCAAATAAGTTTGTGTTTTGTTCATAGGTAAAGAGATAAAGGAACACCTCGTTCAGATGTTACAGAAGAAACTAGATGAAGCGACGTTAGAGAAGATTTGTGAAATGTTACGTCGCAATCCACAATGTCAACTGGACTGTCATGATGTAATGGTATGTATGTTTACTTCATTGAGGAAAAAGTTGTCAGTATGTCAGTTTGTGGTACAAATACCCTCAATACTTAAGGGCTAAGTGAAATCACCAACTTCCTTGATATTTCATCTTAAAAAATTTGGTTGACTTTGGTTGAGGGCCAACATATCTAAAAATTTCTTTAGTATTCCACAGAAAATGTCTTGATATGTATTGCATTAAGTTGTATCCTATTGAAGAAACATTTACAATCAATAAACATGTAATAATTACTTAATATTTAGATGAATTATGAAATACCGCTATCTGCTGTGTTATATCATTTTCAAGGTAGCGTTATTGAAGGTGATTTTGTCAAATGGAATTTCACATAAACAGGAATGTAGTTAAATTAGGTGCTACTATCGTTTCTGTATGGTTTCGAATTATCTGCTTGTTCCCTATTTAATGATATAATCTGCAACTACCGAAATTCCCAGAGTATAAGTCGTGGTTGTGTATTGTACACAGGTAAAACATGAGGAAAAAATTGAAGCAAATTTTAAAGAAAATTGTATAAAGTCAACTTGTTGTATTACAGTTTATACAGAAGCCAAACTCGGATCCAGCTTGTGTATTACATCTGACGGTTTCCAGTCGAGCCAGTCCCCAGCTAGCTGCCGTCATGTATTTTCTACGACAGAATCTTCTACAATTCTTACATACACCTAAATATAAATCATCCGAACATCAGTTCATGGTATTTATGTCTCCTTCTGCATTCCATCTTTGTCATGGTTGTTTTAGACTCAATGGCCCGAAGTGGTGATAAACGGCATATGTTTTTTTACCTGAAGTCATGAAATTATGTTCTCCCTTAAGATGCTTTGTGAATACCAGCCTAGGCGTGCACAGTAGGATGTGATAAGAGTGTTTTTATGCCCCCGTATCGATAGATCGGGAGGCATAGAGTGATTCACCTGTCCGTCCGTTCGTTCGTCCGTCCGTTCGTCCGTTCTGGTTAACCCAAATTGACCGTTTCTTCTAGCATCATTATGGCTTGCTACAAAGCTTCCAAACTTGCATGGATGTTGTATATGAACACTCTCCACACACCTGTATCACCTGACCCCGTTTTGACCTTCACCTTGACCTAATTTTGGACTTAGACTTATTTATGGACAAGGCTGCCACAGGGGGGCATAAGCGTTTATTGAACGCAGTCTTGTTTCATCTGCACCACACTTATTATACCCCACAAACAAAGTTTGAAGGGGTATACTGCAGTCACCATGTTGGTTGGTTGGTCTGTCGGTCTGTTAGCAAAATTATGTCCGCTCTGTAACTAAGTCGTTTCTGACTGGATTTTAAAATTGCTTGGTACAAGTGTTCACCACTTCAAGACAATGTGTCGTGCACAAGATCCAGATCCTTAGCTGAAAGGTCAAGGTCACACTTAGAGGTCAAAGGTTTTATTGCCATGTGAGTTGTGTCCACTCTGTAACTTTGTTGTTTCTTACTGGGTTTTAAAATTGCTTGGTACAAATATTCATCACACTAAGATGGTGTGTCATGCGCAACTAATAAAATTCTAAACCGGTATTCACAATATTTTGTAGACATTTGTTTTCCACATATACAGTGTGTTTTTATATGTTGTTATTGTTCTAGCATGCAATGTTTAGTTGATATATTTTCATGTTATATCTATCAGGATACGTTTGATGGAGTATATACTACAATACCAACTGATCAAGCCTTCCTATATATACCTCCTCTAAAAGCACGTAAAACAGGTACGCTTTAATCATACTGTGACATGCTTATATTACCTACTGCTATTTCAACTTGGTTTTCACTCTCCCGTTTTGTCATCTTTCACGATGACTTTCTCATTTTGAATGCGCTGTATATTTTTCCCGTTAAAGAGATAAATTTAAAAGGGTGATGCGCTATAAATAAGCAGCATATATAATTATAGGTGTCGATAACTACCAAACGTTTGAAATGTCGGTGGCATTTACCAACACCCCTCATTTCAAGGTTACTTTCGTTTATAAGACGATGGACACTAAAACTTTTAGACAATCCATGTTTACATTGAAATACATGCAGGTATTGATAAGTGCTGACTATCGGATATACTCGACATTGCTCTATACCTTCTGTGAAATAAAATAGGCAATCAGATCACCTCTATGTCGAATATATTTGTGCTCATATTAGTTTCCTGAAGTATATATAAATGGACTATTTCGTGCCTGATAATGTAATTTTGGTGCAAAATTTCCCAATCTATCAAGATATTGGTGAAATCCCTAAATTATCTTAAATACAGTTTAAACCTAGTGTGTGAGGATGATCCCCCAATATTATTATAAATGATTTTACTATTTGTCCCGAATCTGATGTTCCGGATTGTATTTGCTAAAGTCATTATGTACAGTCAACTCTCATTATCTCAATTATTTTGGGACAGTGAAAATTAGGTGCAAATGATTTAATCAAGACTTTGAAAGGAAATCCAGATTACAAAAATCTTTGAGACGAACTTTGAGATAAGCCACAACATTTCATATAGACAGAAAAGAGGGACAAAATTTCAGGATTTTAAAAAAGCTTTGACCTAATGGAAAATTCAATATATGCAAGTTCAAGATAATGAGAGTTGACTGTATGTAAAAAAAGTCTACTACACTCAGGCCAGGGTTGTTATTAAATATTGATCTTACTTGACTTAAGGATAAGGACAACCAATCAGATCATACCATATTAAACTATTGGTCGAGAACAGGTGATATGACTGGTTATCCTTATTCTCCTATTGAATAAGATCAATATTGAACCCCACCCCTGATGTATTTATGTAGGTATTGCAGTAGTGAGTGTTTGTCTGGTTGATGGAGCTGGAAACCAAGTGAAGTTACTTCTCTGTCCTAAACCAAGTAGTCTGGCATATGCTGACATTGAGTCACGACAAGATATGGACTCGTTTGTTTCAACTCAACCATACGAGATACAACCTAACAGCAAACGACCAGGTTTGATATGTTACTTATGGTTGCGTTTTGATTGGTTAGCAAAGAGTTTGGTGCCAATTTGTTTCTCCCTATTGTATCTTTACTTCAAATCACTTGGCACAAATATTTAACTTAAAGAAATTTTAAATTTATACAGAAATGTTGGACACCAAATTGTGTATGCATTTCTGTTACCGGTTTAAGTCAAACTAGTGGGCAATGCAGATGCCTGACCCAAGTTATGTCCTCTCCATAACTAGGGATCATTGAGACACTAAACTTCTGTAGTTGCTACTAGTGATCCAGTAGCTTTGTTCGCAAATCTGTTATTTTGATTTCAAATGTCATACCTGAGAAGTTGATGGAATTTTGAGCTAGGAATTGTACTAGTATATATGCAATGCTACTGATTACAGACTCAACAGGAGTCGATTTAGTGATGACAACTACTGACTGTTTATCCCAAGGTTGTGGGTTTGATCTTTTGTCCTGCTGGGTTTTGCTATCTAGTGTTTCCCTTCTATCAAAGTACTGGACCAGGTATGAATCCAGGAAAGTCCTTTTGTTTTAAATGCCGAGCATAGCCTTTATTTGCCTGTCAGCTTTCTGCTGAAATGTGGCAGGTGTATGAGTGCCTCCACCAGTATGACAAGCACTCTAACCACTGAGCTAAGGAGGCACACTGGCAGATAAATTGAATCTGTATGTGGCGTCTTATTCCACTATGCACTCACAACAATTACTTTGGATTCGAAAAAACCTGTCATTACCTTATTTATAGAACACATTAATATTGCAATTTTGCAGGTCCAACTGCCCTGATACAGTTCCATATGTGGCAAGTAGGAGACGTTGATCTAATGTACCTACAAGACAGATTAAACCATGCAGTGAAATACGCCCTGTGTGACGTTCTGATGGAGTACCACATTTTTACAGCCCCTATCTGTACGGTGCCCAAACATCTGTTGGATATGTTACCTCCCCCACCCACTTATTCTGCACCTACTTCACCTTTCCAAAGCATGCCAGGTAACTCTATTGTCATGTGTTTCACCTCACTGCTTATCTAATCTGATCTCTTAACTCTAAAATCAATTTGATTCTTAACAGTACGCTCTGATGAAAATGTGCTCAAATCGATGTTTGTTAACATGGGGTTTTGCTTTGTTGTTATGGGTTTAAAAATAATGTATGGTTTGGCAACTAATAAATAAATTCAATGGTAATTTGACCTTTGAATCAAATTGAATAAAAACAGTTACAATAATGTTTAGTAACTTCTCAACTTTCACTTTTGAACTTAGGAAAGTTATCATCAACTGGTTAATGGGCAATCCCATTAAAATTAGATCCTGACATTTGCTACATTCCTTTACGCTGTTAGAGATTTGACTACACTCTGTAAGAGGTCACGCTCAAATAACCTCTCTGGCACACAATGACATCACATAGTTTGTCCAATGAAATGATATCTAGCCGCCTCAGCAGACTTTCACTGCACTTTCAAATTTGTGAAAGAAGCGATTTGATTGGAAGACATAAAGTTCACATCGACATGACCCTATACGGAGTGTCGTCAGATCCTATATCAGCGTAAAACAGTGAATCGTGATAGGGGTCTGATTTTAATGAGAATGGTTAATGGGAACAGTGCATTTTTGTGATAAAGTTGAAGTAATTGATGAATCCAGAGATGAATTGAATGATTTACCATTTAATGTGTTGCTGCAATAATGAGTTAATAATAATGAGTTAATAAACAGCATTGTTGTCCTATATTCTGTCTGTTATTTACAGAGTTGTAACCATGGATTGTCAGAAAATATAATTAAACCTGACCCTTACGCATGAATACACGTGGGGCATTGAATGAGTAGTGGCAATAATCTGTCATTTTCTTAATTACTGTGTCTTACTAGTATAATACATCTGTCTGAACGAGGGTTGCCTGCAAGACTGCAGTACATCCTTCTTTAATAATAAGCAGTTACGACAGTCTTGCGGGCAACCCTCAAAATTTATTATTTAATTTATTATTCAACAGAAAGGGTATTAGAGTTTCTGTTCAACTGGCAAATATCATGTGTAGTGCAAATTAAAGTTTGAAAGACACCTTGTAATTGATAGTAGCTAAAATGACTGAGGGGAGGTTGGTCACCTTCAGTAGATTGCTACTATTGATTTTGATGTCACTAGGACAAATGTCATGGTTGAAGAAATCTAATATTCTTAAACTTGATGCATAGGTTGGTTATTAACAGTAGGAGACCCCTATAGATTTTGGCGGTAAAATGGCACAAAAAAGGCCAAATTAGTACATTTTGCACATATGTTTTTCCCATAATTTTTTCTTGTCATAATTTATTTTTGGCTAAGGATGTTGATTAAAGTGTACCTTATCTAACAATTAAAATAAAACATAGGTTATCACGCTACACTTTGTGCTATTTTGACTGAATTATCTCCCCTTTTTCCCAATTTGGCAGTGACGTCACATTCCATATAGCAAGGGGCAGAGATGGGCCCTGAATCGCTCACTTGAATAAATTTCACAATTTTAGTCAAGCGATCATTAATTTATTCCCTTGATATCAGTAAAAGGGGATCTGTGTAGTCCCAAGCATTATAAATGGGTACAGGTAACCCAAGTAATAATTTCTAATTTCACAAAAAAATAATGAAAATGTAACCGCTCATTTACACAGAGTATTTTCATATTATTAAGAATCTACTCAATGAATTAAATTTTTACCCCCAAAGTGTCTATGTTTATTCTAACCCTAGATAGTATCACGACAAACATTTTGCCTAATTTTGGATCCAGTGCAAAACGCGGCCTTTATACCCGTTTAAGTTATATGCGCAGAAATGATGTGCATAAGCAACTGTATCAAACGTCCTCAAGTTTACCAAATAAACTCTTCCTTATATTTCAAAATATTTCTGTTTGAATGCACTTTATGTTAAGCACTTGTATCTTTAATCTATATTAATTTGAAATGTTTTTTTCAAATGTGCTATTCGGTGATATAAAACAGTATTAGCATGCCCTAGCCTTATTGTTTGTGCAAACTTTCCAAAGAAAAATCTATATCTCATTTTTGAAGGGTTCTACTCCCTGGTTCAAATCTTGGCCGGGGCACTGGAAATTTCAGAAACGCTTTCAAATGTTTCCCACCCAACTTGAGGTAAACTGGCCGGAAACCCAGAGGTAGTCTCGCATGTATCGGTGCTATACACCAGGCACGCTAAAAAGCTGAGGAGTATATTCGGAAAGAGCATGAGCAGTGCCCCCGGATTCCATGTATCACACAAACTTTCTGTCTCTTCACTCAAAGCCGGAGGTTATTGGACAACTAGGAATGGTGATAAAACTGAATAGCCACTCGCTATAACTGTCTCAGTCGAATGCAAAGAAGAAGGGTACTAGGATAATGGATATTAGGCGAAATGAATTGGTTGGTTTGAACGAAAAGACGTTTGTTAGTGTGACACTCCATGCATGCCTTTTTTGTATACCAAAAATATTTTATATAATTTGTATGAAATAACATTTTCACCTGTTGAAATGTTTATTTTAAGAGAAATACTTTTTTATGTCATCGCAAATTGTCATTTTGTAGTCTAAATTTATTTTTGAAGGTTTTATTAAATACTAACAAAGGTTAGATGGTTTAAACAAATGATAAATCCTACCATCTGAGAAGTGTTAAACATATGAACGATGTACACAAAGTGTTAGATGTTATTGAATAGTGTGGCAAACTCTATTCTCCTGATTAGTTATTGCAGCATTCGTATCTATGTTGATGTAACTATTTCCTAGATCTGTTGTGTAGTTTTTGAGATGTTAAATGTTTTAGGTATGTTGTATTTAACCGTTAGTAGAATTGTTTGTTTTGAGTATACATCTAGGTCCAAAATAGTTTGTAATTGTCTGATGCCTGGTTATGAGTGGCTATTTGTTGGCTTGTTTGTTCATGTTTAAAGCCCCATCAAGCCTTTAACGGCTATTTTCAAAAAGCAAGAACTGGGTAACCTATCTGCAGAATGATGCATTTTGAGCACTTTAGTTGAGTCCCAATGTGGAAAACACCGTAAGATGGGAGGAAACGAAATACAGCCTCCAGTTGGTTTGTAAACAAAATAACAAAATGTAAACAATAAAACAACTCTCACAAAATTAGTATTTGTCTTCCTTACATTTAACCAAATGTGATTTTTGCCATCCTTTTTTGACTGATATAATTAATGTCAATTACAGTGGAACCCCTCTAATCCGGACTCGTCCGGACCAGACAAAAAGTCTGGATTAGAGAGGTGTCTGGATTAGAGGGGTTTCTATTTTTAGATACTTGTATGTTAATTTTAGTTGAAGGCATTGCTAAACACAAAAAAGCAAAAAAAAGATGTAAAACAGCAACTCTAACAATTGATTACACACCTTCATTGTTGGTTTTGGTACAGAAAAATATTCTCTGATCAATTTTACTTTAGCTTCAAGGTCGATTTCAACCTTACGACGTTTTGACGGAGGCTCAGACAAGATTATCATATGAAATTCTGTAAATTGCAATTTGGTAGATTTTTATTGCATTTACTCGTAGATTTATCCAAACTGAGAACGTCCGAATTTGTTGTCCTTTGATGTCGATAACGACCTTCTCAAAATTAAGGGGACCTGTATTTGATTCAACTTACCCCCGTGTAGACAAAACAACCCAGCAATAGTCTTTTAATTAATTGAGTAGGCCAATAAACGCTGTCAATTAGCGCTTTTAAAATGATAATATTTTAATTGTCCCAAATTTTCATACCCGTGTCGATAAAACGTACACACCGACACTGCGTATTGTTGATGTTACAACCGTTAATTGATCGGACTATTTTAATTGCATATACGATGATGCGAATATACAACACATTGACACCTGTCAAAACATTGGCCTGGGCAATGTTCAAATTGATTGTCCGGATCCGAGGGGTCAAATTTAGAGCAAATATATGATAAATCCTCGTATTTTTGTCCGGTGTCCGGAGTGGAGGGGTTCCGGATCCGAGGGGTAAAAACGTATTAAAACATGAATAAGAATATTTGGGACCAACAGATCCGCCCGGATTAGAGGGAAATCCGGATTGGAGGGGTCCGGATTAGCGGGGTTCCACTGTACTGGTAATTCCTTGTATTTAGTCTATTCATTGGATGATCAGAAAACATGTTTTGGGAGAGATATAATGGGGCTTTAAAAATCCAAAACATCAAACACTAGACTTGATAATTCAGTATTACATTTATGTATGTACCGGTATGTCATTATGTATGTATACCATATATTTTTAAGTTTGATTGTCATTATCTGTCCTGTGATGCATTGAAGTTTATTTCTAGTGAGCATGCATTTGACAGCATTGAGTTGTGTCCCTTGTTTGTTTGAATTATGAAAGTTTAACTAGTCCAGACATTTTGTAGGTGCAGATATTGTTTGTGAACTTCTATATTTTATGATATTAAATTGATTTTGTAGCTAATTAAAATGCCCTCTTTTGTGTAATGAAATGCTTTTGTATAATGTTAAATTAAGTTTTCACTTTTATAATTCAAGGGCTAATGAATATGGTTAAATTTTATTTCCTTATTGCTAAATGAAATATTAATTTCTAGTCTCACTTTCCATTTTTAACTAGACAACAATATAAATACATGTATTTATCTACTAGAAAATGAAAATAACTAATATGCCTGTCTTGTGAAGCTTTCTCACAGTTTCATGGATCAAGAAGGGTCAACGCCTTATTAGCCAACTAGCTTTAATGATTCTTTCACTTCAGACCAACATGACTGTGGTCCTTTCATACTTAAGAGAATTGTATGAGCCTATGGTTTACGGAATTGTATGTTGGAATTTTTATTGCGTGATAAAGGCATTAACTGTGCATGTTTAAAGGTCCCACAATCTCAACTGGCAATCTGTGTCACTTTGAGAGACATGCATTGCAACCCCTATAGAGCAGGTCACTTTGAGAGACATGTATTGCAACCTCTATTTAGCAGGTCACTTTGAGAGACATGCATTGGAACCTCTATTGAGAAGGTCACTTAGACAGTCAAGCATTGCAACCTCTATAGAGCTGGTCACTTTCAAAGACATGCATTGCAACCTCTGTAGGGGCAGGTCATTTAGAGAGACATGTATTGAAACCGCTATAGAGCAGGTCACTTAGAGAGACATGAATTGCAACCTCTATAGAACAGGTCACTTAGAGAGAGACATGTATTGCAACCTCTATAGAGCTGGTCACTTAGAGAGACATGTATTGCAACCTCTATAGAGCAGGTCACTTAGAGACTAGAGAGACATGTTGTGCAACCTCTATAGAGCAGGTCACTTAGAGAGACATGTATTGCAACCTCTATAGAGCAGGTCACTTAGAGAGAGACATGTAGTGCAACCTCTATAGAGCAGGTCACTTTGAAAGATATGCATTGCAACCTCTATAGAGCAGGTTTCTTAGAGGTACATGCATCATTGCAACCTCTGTAGAGCAGGTCATTTAGATGTACATGCATCATTGCAACTTCTATAGAGCAGGTCACTTAGAGGTACATGCATCATTGCAACCTCTATAGAGCAGGTCATTTAAAGGTACATGCATCATTGCAACCTCTATAGAGCAGGTCACTTAGAGAGACATTTATTGCAACCTCTATAGAGCAGGTCACTTAGAGAGAGACATGTAGTGCAACCTCTATAGAGCAGGTCACTTTGAAAGATATGCATTGCAACCTCTATAGAGCAGGTCACTTAGAGGTACATGCATCATTGCAACCTCTGTAGAGCAGGTCATTTAAAGGTACATGCATCATTGCAACCTCTATAGAGCAGGTCACTTAGAGAGACATTTATTGCAACCTCTATAGAGCAGGTCACTTAGAGAGAGACATGTAGTGCAACCTCTATAGAGCAGGTCACTTTGAAAGATATGCATTGCAACCTCTATAGAGCAGGTCACTTAGAGGTACATGCATCATTGCAACCTCTGTAGAGCAGGTCATTTAGAGGTACATGCATCAATGCAACTTCTATAGAGCAGGTCACTTAGAGGTACATGCATCATTGCAACCTCTACAGAGCAGGTCATTTAAAGGTACATGCATCATTGCAACCTCTATAGAGCAGGTCACTTAGAGAGACATTTATTGCAACCTCTATAGAGCAGGTCACTTAGAGAGACATGTATTGCAACCTCTATAGAGCAGGTCACTTAGAGAGACATGCATTACAACCTCTTTAGAGCAGGTCACTTAGAGAGACATGCATTACAACCTCTATAGAGCAGGTCACTTAGAGAGACATGCATTACAACCTCTATAGAGCAGGTCACTTAGAGAGACATGCAGTCAAGCAATCAACTGTTAATGGTGATATTCCTTGCCTTTAGTGATAGCTCTTGGTCCTGTAGATTACAAACAAGTTTTGATTATTGCTTCCAATGACTCCCCTCTATGTGTGTTGTTGTCATTAATTTGTCCCTAGATAAGTCTGACAGCATACATCATTGATGCATAGATCGTATGAGATGTTCAGTTTGACAATTTGTCTGATTTAGAAAGAGAGGTAGAATCAACATTAGATATTAAATTAGATTATCTTCCAACTGGTTACTCTAATTTTGAGCAGACGTGATAGTTGAAAGTCGTCTGCTCTAGAGAGGTTGCTTGTATGTATCAGTTAATTGTGCATTGTCATACTTGTACACTGTATGAGGATTTGTGTCCTAGGTTGTAAAACTGGAGATTATTTGTTGGCTCAAATCTCCTCAGTAAATGTTCTGTTTGTAAGAGTACACTATCAAATCAACCTCACAGAAGCAACTTCACTACAGGACTTGTCTTGTTGATGTCTGATTCTCTGATTAAAAGAAACAACTTCAAAACATTTGTATTATGTTTTCATCTAGGTGTCCTTTCACAGAGGCAGCATAGTATTAATAAAAAAAATAACAGTTTTGAGATCAGTCTCAAGTTTTGCAACCTGGGATTAAGATGAGTTTATGTCTGGAATTCTATACATATTTATTTGTGCTGAATACTGTAAAATCACTTATTTTAGTGGGTATTAAATTTCATGGATTTTGATAAAAATGTATTTTCGTGGGATCGTTAATTTTTGGATTACAAAACATGGAAGAGTAAACCCATATTCTGTATTTGTGAGGTCAATTAATTGTGGGGATTTGATTTAGTGGTTGAGTTCAACAATGGAAATCAATGAAATTTCATCTCCCTTGAAAAATAATGATTTTACAGTAATATATTGTTCTGATTCCATATAGCGGAAGACTTTCGAGAAAGGAAGTTTTCCATGGTAACCATGAAGAAACCGGACCCACATGCTGATCGACGATCCTCTCTACAGAACCCGTCTAGACTTCAGTCTCTCAGAGAGGTACTTATACAGTCTACAAAAAGGGCCATGTCTCCTACACCAGATTCAAGTAAGGTATGTCGTTAAATACAGATCATTTCATGTACAAATCTTTGGCAATATGCAATAATGAGTTGACTGCAATACATGTATTAAATCGTATCTGGTCAAGGTCAAAGGGTGAGGTCAAAAAGCCAAAGATGAATTTTGTGGATATTTAGTTTATTTTTGGTTTGTTCTTATTTATTTAAGGTCGAGTGTGAAACAAGTTTTTTCCAACTTATATTAATCACTCTCGACCACTCATTCTTGATGTTATCCATCAAGGGTATTAGAGAAGAAAAGCCAGTTTCCTTATTACGCTGAGTGTCTTGTAAAGGATTTGGAGGTTAGTGTTTTAAGTGGTGAAAGCCACACATGTTTGTATGCTTGCTTCTGGATTTATTAGCTTCCCTGGCACTAGTGACAAGGATAACTCTTGGCCGATCGTCATTTTGTCAACAATTACTTGTGAACATGATTGAGACTACTTGTTAAATCCATATTACAAAGAACATGGTCAAAGTGGTTGTCTTTACAAAAAATGAGGTAAATTTCAAAAGTGGGTGAGGTGTGTCTTAAATCAATCACTTGCTGTGTATAATAAGGAGAATTTGACCTGATCCAGACCTTCACGCATGCATATATTACAAGGTTCTTGATTTAAATATATAAACTTCTGCAAGCAAATCGTGCAATATTGGTCTTTTAGTTTTGTGTTTGTATTACACCTTGAGCATCTTCGTGATACTTTCTACTTATGAAAACATACAACCGGGATTATATTAATGTATACAATATATTAGCTGTTAAATTATGCTTATAGAAGGTTGAGGATCAGGCCAAATTCTCCCTACTATATATTTAGTGCAGTTTGTGAAATACTTTCATCTTATAGTACATCAATGCAATTCTAATATGATTTTGCTTATATAGATATAGAACAAGAATTCAGTTACTGCAAAATCTTTTAATTCTAATGGGACAAAATTTTGGTTTTGGTTAAAAAGACAATTTCGTGGGGATGTTATTTCAAGGATTTCAGATTCCATAAAAAATGGCAGCTTCAAAATTCACACATTATCAGAAATCATTCAAAAGTCAAACAGGTATAATAATTGTTTTATAGCATGTTGATACATGCAAGTAAACTTCCCCCAAAACCCAGTCTTATACCTGACTGAACTTGAAAACAAATATAGGAGCCACTGTAAATTGACAGATTTATTGGTATAATTATTCATTGGGGATATATATTTGTGAGATGATAGATTCCCTATTAACATCCACTAGCTTGATAGAGTAGTTATTACAGTCTGCTAGGACCAGTCTATCTGGAGGTAATATTGTCATCCACTAGCTTGATAAGAGTAGTTATTACAGTCTGCTAGGACCAGTCTATCTGGAGGTAATATTGTCATCCACTAGCTTGATAAGAGTAGTTATTACAGTCTGCTAGGACCAGTCTATCTGGAGGTAATATTATCATACCCCAGATCCCACACATACTATTATCTTTGGATATATTCACACAGATTTCACTTGAACATGTTGTAGTCAGGGTATTAGCTGATACTGGTAGTAGGTCAAATGTGAGGAAGAACCCACTCTTGTCCCATGTTTTGTGGTAATGTCACTGATCACTTTCTCTGTCTGCAGTACATCATTTATTGGAATTGTCTTGTACTCATCCATGCAGTTGTCTGGTGATAAACAAATGATGCTTTGCTCATACTCTTGTAGTTGTTTCTGAGCCTATTTAACTTACATAAACAGATGATCTGCTTGGTTAGATGTATTCAGCTGTTTCATGTTGTCATATGCCGCTTGGTTAGATGTATTCAGCTGTTTCATGTTGTCTTATGTTGCTTGGTTAGATGTATTCAGCTGTGTCATGTTGTCTTATGTCGCTTGGTTAGATGTATGCAGCTGTCTCATGTTGTCATATGCCGCTTGGTTAGATGTATTCAGCTGTCTCATGTTGTCATATGCCGCTTGGTTAGATGTATTCAGCTGTTTCATGTTGTCATATGCCGCTTGGTTAGATGTATTCAGCTGTATCATGTTGTCATATGTTGCTTGGTTAGATGTATTCAGCTGTATCATGTTGTCATATGCCGCTTGGTTAGATGTATTCAGCTGTATCATGTTTCCTTATGCCGCTTGGTTAGATGTATTCAGCTGTTTCATGTTGTCATATGTCGCTTGGTTAGATGTATGCAGCTGTCTCATGTTGTCATATGCCGCTTGGTTAGATGTATTCAGCTGTATCATGTTGTCATATGTTGCTTGGTTAGATGTATTGTTAGATGTATTCAGCTGTTTCATGTTGTCATATGTTGCTTGGTTAGATGTATTCAGCTGTTTCATGTTGTCATATGTTGCTTGGTTAGATGTATTCAGCTGTTTCATGTTGTCATATGCCGCTTGGTTAGATGTATTCAGCTGGTTCATGTTGTCATATGCCGCTTGGTTAGATGTATTCAGCTGGTTCATGTTGTCATATGCTGCTTGGCTAGATGTATTCAGCTGTTTCATGTTGTCTTATGCCGCTTGGTTAGATGTATTCAGCTGGTTCATGTTGTCATATGCCGCTTGGTTAGATGTATTCAGCTGGTTCATGTTGTCATATGCCGCTTGGTTAGATGTATTCAGCTGGTTCATGTTGTCATATGCCGCTTGGTTAGATGTATTCAGCTGTTTCATGTTGTCATATGCCGCTTGGTTAGATGTATTCAGCTGTTTCATGTTGTCATATGCCGCTTGGTTAGATGTATTCAGCTGTATCATGTTGTCATATGTTGCTTGGTTAGATGTATTCAGCTGTATCATGTTGTCATATGTTGCTTGGTTAGATGTATTAAGCTGTTTCATGTTGTCATATGTCACCAGTCCTTCGAATTCACCATCTTCATAACATCTTCACAAATGGTTTCAACTGATTTCATTATTTGTTCATTATTTGGGTGTTGGCTTTTATCTTGTCTTCTCTTTCTTTTCGTAGCTCATCAATTCTTTTGTTGATTTCTTTTGTGTACTTTTTGATTTCTTGTAAGATGCTTTTTAGGGAATTATTTGATTTGTCAGCATTGCTTGATGTGTCTGTTTTAATTGTTGTACATTTCTTCAACAATTTGTCTATTCTACCCATGGTATGTTTGTAGCCTTGAAATCTCTGGTATGTAGTCAATATGGCATGGTTTGGTATGCTCCAGTGTGACACATACCACACAGTAACAACTCATGAATATGACAATAGAACTTGTTCATTTCTGTCTTATGATGAGGACAGGGTGTTGTTAGGTTGTCAGTGGTACCAGCAAGTACAGATGTATCCAGTTGTTGTGTGGAAGGCATAGTTTCTTTGTCTTGTAGTTTATGATGTCTTGAAGGTATTGCCTTTTTATGTTGTTTGAAACAGGCATGACAGAGATGTTCCTGGCAGTTGATACAGTAACCAAATGCTGGTATAGTTGCCTCGTCTCTGTGACGTGGAAGACACACTATACTGTATACCTTGTCTGATCCTCGTGAATATGATGCCATACTTGGTGTTGGAGTTGTAATTACTGTAAATGAAAAGATAATTTTTAGTTTAAAATATTTATTTTGAAGAAAAACCCTTAAGAAAAAAAATGCAATAACCAAGTATAGATACTACTATGGCACCTTAAATGTCAGACCTATTGAAAATAAGATCTAGTAAAAATCCAGTAGATTAAATACTATTTTTAAAGCTTATCAATGAATTATAGAGATCTATTAATGAAAATTCTATTAGGAAATTTTGTTATTTTCACTGTTTTAGAAGCAGGTTCTACATTTATAACCATACAGATTAAAGGAAACTTAATGTCAACAGCGCCGGTCTTTAAATTATGCGTAACGTGACTAACGTCATCGTGGCGCCATAACTGTCATGTCTTGGGGTTCTTATTATGCTCCCCATCTTTGACGAGGGGGTAAAAGATGGGGGTATATTGCTTTTCACATGACTGTCGGTCGGTATGTCGGTCATATAAAATGGTTTCCGTTCAATAACTCAAGAATGCTTTGACCTACGATAGTCAAACTTTACATGGAGGTTGGTCATTAGCAGTAGATAACCCCTATTGATTTTAAGGTCAGTAGGTCAAAGGTCAAGGTCACTGTAACCTTTACCATTTCTGACTATTGGGCTGCCATGGGGGCATACGTGTTGTACAAACATCTCTTGTTACAATGTAATTTTTCCAGTTAAGCTAATTACTGTATCATTATACCAGAAAAAGAATATACTGAAATATCAAATTTTATTTCAGTGAGTGATCACAGAAATTTAGATCTTGATTTCTGTGATCACTTGCTGAAATAAAATTTGATCTTACCCCAAAATCAACAATATCCTGTATTTAATCTGTGAATCTCTTAACTACTTTTTTTTAAACACTATCAATAGTTAAGACTTGATGAAGAATCCTTTAGGTAGGACAAGACTGTCATGAATTGATAATTAACTATTACATAGATTAACATGTTAGCTTTACTTTTCATATCCCCTATCACCTGCTATGACATTGTTAACCTTTATGAAAGGTCACCAATATCAAGACAAGTGTGGTACCAGATAAATAGGAGAGATCACCATATTCATATGTAAAATGCCCACCAGCAATTTATTGGATGAATTAACAATAAAAACCTGCCATTCACCAATAGCTAAAGTCCGCCCAGGTTAATGTGATATTTACAAACATGAATCGGTTTGGTCAACTGTGGCGAAATTGGTTTTACAAATCACTTAAATAAACAGATAAGGTCAGTATTGTACTCAAAACATCACTGATAATTGGTGCACATAATTGTAATCCATCTTCGTGGACCATACCAAATTTTCCCGCCTTTCACATTATCCTGGGTGCACTATAGCTGATGGTATAACTCCAGTGCGATAAATTGCAATACAAAAACAAACACACAATCCGCTATATTTATCGTTTCTGAATATTTAGGAGCATGAAAACTTTATATGTTGTGCCAAATGTTTGAATGCTTTCATTGGTAAATGTTACGGTCCTTGATTTTAATCCATAACAAAAATATAGGCAGTAATGTGTTTGTTTTTGTACTGCAATTTATCGCGTTGGAGTTATACTAATCCTTGTGTAGACAAACATGATCTCTCAAAAAAAAGCAATTCAATTACACACTTACCTTTGATTAAATGCACTAACTCCAGTTTCACCCTCTTCATGCTGTTTACAGGTACTAGTACTAGTAAGCCTCTAGTCTGTACTTGTTTACTTCCAATGTCTATTTGTCCAAATAATGTTGCCAAGTCAATAATCTCAGGTAAAACAGGTAAAATAAACTCAAATGCCCTATTTATAACTTCTTTCTTTTTCAAGTGTCCAGTCGTTTGAATCTGTGCAGCACTATGAAAATGATTGTAATCTATTTAAGTGTCTTTGTTGATATGTTCTGCTTATCTGAATATGGTATTATTCACTTTATTCTACACCTGTCTGTGTGATTTAATGATTGTAAACTCTTTATGTAAAGAAATACATGTATGTGTCACAGTTCATTATCTAGTTTATTTCCAAGCTGATCCCATTCATCATACTGATAAAGCAGGGCTGAAGTGTATGATATTTGAATACTCTAGTACACTGTAATACATGTTTAAATTTTTTCGATGGGTTGGCGGAAAACTATTGTAACTCCAATATAAAACATAGGGAGGTACAATAGTTTTCCGCCAACCCATCGCTTTGTTATAATCAATAGAGAGGGGTACAGTAGGGTTTATTAAATCAACAGATATAGAGATTGAAGTCCCTTTTATTTTGTGGGTTTGAAGTATAAAGCAGAGATATTAATGTGACCGGACCTTTACACATGAATATAATGATGGGGGTCTTGCACAGAATATTATCATTTCCTGCAAGTAAATCAGTTGTTAAATTATGTTTCAGATGTGATCTTTTATTGTTCTTTGCGCTAATATATAGTCAGTAGTTACAATGTTTGTAACAGAGTAGAATAAGTATCAGTGGTCCCCTGACTTGAGCGGCCACCTGACACATTCCAGTGAGTCTGTTTCAACTTGACTATTCGTAGACTAGCGGAGCTTATGTACTAGTCACAGTGTCAGTATTGGCATCAATCAGCAATATCTTGGTGGCCGGGGCTCAGTGATTAGTGCACTGGATTCGTAACCCGGCCGTACAAGTTCAATTTCCAAACTTGGCAGTTCATATACCCGTCCATAAAAATTTGGCAAATTGTCGATTTTCATCCACATGTGGATAATTTGTTGATTTCTTGAGGGAGGGTAAGCTAGTATGTTAGTAAGTTAAGATACAGTCTTAGAATACTAGTTAGCTCAATCAATTGCCGTATATAATTCTAAACTTGTTAAGAAAGAAGTTAACCCAAACAAAGTAACACTCACACCAATAGCTTGATTCCTATCCATGCTATTGCAGCAATGAAACTTAAACTACTAAATTAATAACATCACAGAATAATGTGATACAGGGTGGAATGGAAGACCTTATCACCTTATCACCTGACTACAAAGCTTGACTTTCTATGACATAGGTTCATTTGCTGCAAACAATGGATAATTGTTTAGTGATGCCACAAAGAAAGACAGGTGATAGGTTTCCTTTTAGCTCACATGTCACAAAGTGACAGAGTGAGCTTTTGTCATCACTCTTTGTCCGTCATCTGTCCACAATTTACTTGTGTAGACACTAGAGGTCACAGTTTTAGCCAAATCATTATGAAGCTTGGTCACAATGATCATCTCAACAAAATCTAGGTCAAGTCCAATATTGGGTCATCTGGGGTAAAAAACTAGGTCACAAGGTCAACTCATGGAAAAACCTTGTGTAGTCACTAGAGGTCACAATTTCGATCTTATCTTTATGAAACTTGGTCACAATGATCATGTCAACGAAATATTTGTCAAGTTCGATATTAGGTCATCTGGGTTCAATAACTAGCTCACATGGTAAAATCATAAAAAAGACTTGCAATAGAGGCTGAATTTTGTTAAATCTTATTCAGAAAATACAAATGATTACCTTAAGGTCACGATAGGGATGCGCATGCACTACTACGACAGGTGAGCGACCTAGGGCCCTCTTGTTTATGATTGTGGTGTTATGGTAGATTTAAAATATTATATTGTGTTGCCCACAGGTATCTGTATTGTTGTTTAAGAGTTTGTAAAAAGGAAGAAGACAAAATTGTAAAATTGATACATCTTTACTAATTTGTATATAATTATTAAAATCAGTTTCTGTAAAAAAATGATTTTCTTTATCAATGATACAGTTACCTGTTGTGTTACGATGGTCAGTTTTGTTCAATTTTATGTGTTTCATCTAATATTTGAATAAATGTTTATATTTAAGATATTTGAGTTACCTGGTGTAGAACCAAATGTAGGATCCAATGTGGGGTCACCGGTACTTACATCATCTCTCTCTGCAAGTCCTCAGAAAGGTGAATCGAGGAATTTATTGA
This sequence comes from Spisula solida, assembly GCA_947247005.1. Lineage (NCBI taxonomy): Eukaryota > Metazoa > Mollusca > Bivalvia > Venerida > Mactridae > Spisula > Spisula solida. The sequence continues at coordinate 24,485,679 of OX365948.1, forward strand.
CCCTGTATGAAACAGGAGAACGAGGTACACTACACAGACTATACTCTGATTTACTTGAGGAATGGTTCATTTATTGTAGCCAGTTGGGTAAGTTTACTTCAGTCATTATTTATCATTGATTTTGTGTTGGACGTTTGTCTGGATGAATGTCACAAAGTTGGTCTGGGCTTGTCCTCCTTAACCACTGGTCTGATCTCAATGTAATTCTACATGAATAGATGGTGCGATACCTAGTTATGCATATTCTCAGCATTTTTTCGGGATGATTATTGCAAATGTTATTGCCTAAATGGTTCTGTGCTTGTTCTCCCTATTCACTGGTCAGATGTCAATGAAACTGCGCAGGAATAGTAAAACTGTTGTCACCTAGCCTGGTTGAACTAATTTTCAGGATTATTATGTCGGATGATTTTTAGCCAGTTATGACCTCCTGTGGTAAACATACATTTTAGCCAGTTATGACCTCCTGTGGTAAACATACATTTTTGTGTCAAAATCCATATAATCTAAAGTATATAGGAGAGATCATGTTTGTATACAAAGGCATTCAAACCACCAGCTAGCTATTGGTGAATGACAAGTTTCTATTGTTCATTCATCCAATAGATTGCTGGTGGGCATTTTGCATATAAATACGGTGATCTCTCCTATAGGGTAGATAATGTCAAGATATGTCTCCATTGAATAATAGAGTGGATATAATCCTTTTCAGAATGTCCATCTGTGCATAAAGTGAGTCTTAACTTGAAATCTCGGTTTTCTGTGGACTATATTCTACAAGAGTATCAGCATATCGTTAACAGAGCATGTGACTCACTGTGTACCAAGGTGTATAAAATGTTACCTAAAGAGGAAGTTGATGAGGACACAAATATAGGACTGTTGTATGCACCTAACAGAGTCCCCTTTGAGGTAGAGTAACATTGTATTATAGGGCTGTTGTATGCACCTAACAGAGTTCCCTTTGAGGTAGAGTAACATTGTATTATAGGGCTGTTGTATGCACCTAACAGAGTTCCCTTTGAGGTAAAGTAACATTGTAATATAGGGATGTTGTATGCACCTAACAGAGTACCCTTTGAGGTAGGATAACATTGTATTATTGGACTGTTGTATGCGCCTAACAGTGTTCCCTTTGAGGTAGAGTACCATTGTAATATAGGACTGTTGTATGCACCTAACAGAGTTCCCTTTGAGGTAGGGTAACATTGTATTATTGGACTGTTGTATGCACCTAACAGAGTTCCCTTTGAGGTAGGGTAACATTGTATTATTGGACTGTTGTATGCACCTAACAGAGTACCCTTTTAGGTAGGGTACCATTGTAATATAGGACTGTTGTATGCACCTAACAGAGTACCCTTTGAGGTAGGGTAACATTGTATTATTGGACTGTTGTATGCACCTAACAGAGTACCCTTTTAGGTAGGGTATCATTGTAATATAGGGCTGTTGTATGCACCTAACAGTGTTCCCTTTGAGGTAGAGTAACATTGTAATATAGGGCTGTTGTATGCACCTAACAGAGTTCCCTTTGAGGTAGGGTAACATTGTAATATTGGACTGTTGTATGCACCTAACAGAGTTCCCTTTGAGGTAGGGTAACATTGTATTATTGGACTGTTGTATGCGCCTAACAGTGTTCCCTTTGAGGTAGAGTACCATTGTAATATAGGACTGTTATATGCACCTAACAGAATTCCCTTTGAGGTAGGGTAACATTGTAATATAGCACTGTTGTATGCACCTAACAGAGTACCCTTTGAGGTAGGGTTACATTGTATTATAGGACTGTTGTATGCACCTAACAGAGTACCCTTTGAGGTAGGGTAACACTGTAATATAGGGCTGTTGTATGCACCTAACAGAGTTCCCTTTGATGTATTGTAGTATTGTAATATAGAGCTGTTGCAATGTTAAATTATTAGTTTTCATGGATACTGTAAAACTATTTGTTTTCGCGAAATACTAACTCGCGTTTTGCTGATCGTCAGCATATTCCCGACTACAAACTTTCGTGTTTTTAAGTTTCCTGCAATGTCCATATTAATGTTTTAAGCACTTTCGCAGCGACTTAATTTCGCGAAATTATACCACTTGCGAGCTCAGCGCAACTTAATCGCGTGAAATAATTTCTAGGTTTACAGTATTCAGTTTCTGGGACTTTTTATTATTACATGTATTTTGTGGATTTAAGCATTTTAAGAATTTTGTAAGAAAACACCTTGTGGCATTTTTAGGTTGATTAAATCGCAGGGATTGTGGTCAATTTCATTATTGTAAACAATTTACTTTAATCACCCATCCTGGTATTCACTAAGTGGATATTTTGAGTCAAAATGTTTGTGAACCAGCAACTTTAAATATCTTGCGTCCTGAAGTGTCTGCATCATTAATGATAAATGAACATACTGAGTATTATGTGCCAGCCTAGTTGTCAGAGTTTTTGAGCCAAGCCAACTTTATGTCATCCCTAATCAACTGAAAATTGTGTGTAGCAGTCCTGGTAGCAAGAAGTTGTGAATGGCATTGCAAAGTTACTTAATTGACTTAATGAAGGATTTACCGTTTGTTATGAATCATTGTCATCTGCATCTTTTTAACTCTGTTTCTGAGAAAGCATGACGCATTATTGTATTATTTATTGGATGTTTGAATTCTGTTTTATATTAGCCTGGAAGAAGGCGTTCGGAAACATCCCTGGATACGTGTAGACATCAGGTGGTGACCCCTGGTGTTGACCTTGAGTTTACAACTGTAAGTCGTGACCTTGAACAATGGTATAGTTTTATACATGGTTTGGATGAAGGCAGTGAACTAGGTTCCAGTGGAGGGATAAGTGGAGTCAAAGGTAACAAAGTCAATATATACAAATGATAAACTGTTCCTAAATGGCTTCAACTGTAATAAAAGACAAATAATTTAACATCAGCACTGTTGGATTTTTGACAAATTGACTTTATAGCCAATATAAACTTAACATATTTATTGGTACAATGATTCAGTGGGGATTTAATTTCGTGGTTGAGGTAATCCACGAAATTAAATCTCCCACAAATGTTAATGATTTTGCAGTATTCTATTTATCCAGTCACTTAATCTGCTTAGTAAGGGTATCAAACTCGAGACTCTATTGTTACTCTTTCATTAACCAATGGGCATGTCACATTCCTTCAATGACGTCATAATAAACAATCACGTCGGACATCTTGGTAGACGTCATGTAGACGCAGGTAAATCATACAAAATAATTGATAAACTGCCAGTTAATTTAGAATAGGAAAACCTCACCCTTCGTTACGGAATTTCAACCGGTGACTCTCACATAATAAATAGTTAGTCAGATTATGTGGTCAGTTGACGGTTCATCACAATTCACATGACCAGGTGAAGTTACTGGATAATATGTGATAAGCGCCAGAATATGAAACAAATTCCATTTTATATGACCACATGTCTTTAATAGTTCATCTTTTTTCAGGCAAATATCCATCACAAAAGTTTTCTGCTCATATTCCATCAGAATCAGAGAGTAAGACATTTGGAATGTTCTCAGAATCTACATCACTCATACCTAGACAGAAATTTCTACTGTTAACATTGAAAAATAAAAAGGTTTGTTCTTCAACTACTTTTTGCTAAGATTAAGACTGCTAGTTTATGAAGTTACCATGTTATTATGCTATTTCCATGCTCCTTTGAAGATAATAAATAAATACAGTATAGCCTCTCCAGAGTGGCCCTCTTTACAGCAATAACCTCTCTATAACAACACCTTCAAAATTTCCCTAAGCTGATATTTACTCTAGATTAAACCTCTGCAGAGGTATAATTTCTATACAACGGCCAATATTCGCAGCTCCCATAAGGTGTTGCTCTTCAGACTGAGGTTGTTATGTAGCTTGCTGTTAAAGTCTGCCAAGCTGGTACAATTGGTCAGAAATACTGGTGTCTCCTTGACGATCTGTGTTCACTTCCTGGGGTAAGGCAAAATATGGTTTGTTTTGACAATGGGTGCAGCTTCGTTGTCCACATTAGAAGCAGTGGGCAAGTTGCTTGTGGTAGTACAAGTTAGAACCGGTTGTTATACCCCCAGATACAAACTGTTTGGGAGCAATATTTAAGTCATGTTTAAGGATAGCTGCATGCTCAGTCAATTGGTCAGTTGGTCAGTTCATCTGCCGGCTGGTTTGCAGGTGAGGTCTATTAAATTCTTCACCCTTGAATATAAACCATATTTGAGTGTATGTGTGTATATTTAACTATTATGATTTCAGATATGGTTGTACGGATATAACTGGACAAATGAAGCATTTGTTACAATGTCGAAGGAATTAACAAAGTTAACAGATTGGAACAATGCACGTACACATTTACTTGGTAATGTTGTGACTCAGAAATGTGGGCTGTATAACCATTACCTAGCTGGCAGTACACTGGTAGGTTTATATCTATATCTTGTAGTAAAGTACAGAGAATTTGACCTGATCCTGACCTTAATGCATGAATATATTGCAAGGTTCTTGTGTTGCATATATAAGTTTCCGCAAGCAAATCGTGCAATTGTGGTCCTTTAGATTCATGTTACACCTCAAGCGTCTTCATGATACTTGCCACTTGTGAAAACATACAACCGAGATAATGAATATAGACAATATATCAGCTATTAAATTATGCTAATAGAAAGTCAAGAGTTGTGTCAAATTCTCCGTACTACTATACCAAGTTGATATCTTATATATATATAGGTACATTGTCTGAATTACTACCTGAATATTGCTGACATTATCTGAATTACTACCTGAATTTTGCTGACATTGTCTGAATTACTACCTGAATATTGCTGACATTGTCTGAATTACTACCTGAATATTGCTGACATTGTCTGAATCACTGCCTGAATATTGCTGACATTGTCTGAATTACTACCTGAATATTGCTGATATTGTCTGAATTACTACCTGAATATTGCTGATATTGTCTGAATTACTACCTGAATATTGCTGACATTGTCTGAATTACTACCTGAATATTGCAGACATTGTCTGAATTACTACCTGAATATTGCTGATATTGTCTGAATTACTACCTGAATATTGCTGACATTGTTTGAATTACTACCTGAATATTGCTGACATTGTCTGAATTACTACCTGAATATTGCTGACATTGTCTGAATTACTACCTGAATATTGCTGACATTGTCTGAATTACTACCTGAATATTGCTGATATTGTCTGAATTACTACCTGAATATTGCTGACATTGTTTGAATTACTACCTGAATATTGCTGATATTGTCTGAATTACTACCTGAATATTGCTGATATTGTCTGAATTACTACCTGAATATTGCTGATATTGTCTGAATTACTACCTGAATATTGCTGAGATTGTCTAATTATTTTTTCGTCTAAAATAATTTCGTACCTGAGATCCATTGCGCGTGTCTAGTTATTTTTGGTTGTATTACTTGAACAAATTTACATGGTCCTTAACCTTCTATTAGCATAATCTAACATTTGATTTATTGCCTAAATTTAACTTCAGTCTGTGTTTTCATATGTGGGGGAATATTACACTATGTACAAGGTGTGCAGTGGAAACCCATGCAACCGGTGTATCAAAGGAAATTGGCGTAATTAAATAGAATTACAAACTCCCCGAAACAAATTTGTTGCGGACTGCTCCAGTGACATTTAATCTTTTATAAAAATGTAAAATCATACCAAATCGCATACAGAAACAAAATAAATCAAATGTAAACATAAGCCCACGTCAAATTTACAGAAAAGGGAAGAAACTCCATGCAGCCGGTGAAACAATAACACTTTCCAAGTAAATTAGGTCAAGTGTGTAAACAAGTTGGTTTTTTCCTGCCAAAAGTCTCACACGACTATTCTTATCAATGAATGACATCATTTTTGTCAAAATTGTACTTGGTAAATAAATAAGCGAGCATTGAATACAGTGCTGTCTGGTAATTCTGTGCACCTAAGAGGCATTCGTATTCCAAATTTGATACTATTTTATACGTAGAATGAATTGTGGTGCTGTTTTAATAGAAACTACATTTATTTACAAATATAAACAATGCAAAAGGTCATACATATGCTGAACAAGGTCAAATGTCGTCATAAAACAAGATGGTTGCTGGTTTAGATGACGTAATATTTGTCGGCTAATTCTGCGCATGCCGAATTGTAATTTGTATTTATCTGTTTAAAAGATTTGACTGACGACATATTTACACAGTAAAGAAAGAAAAGATAAAATTGACAAAAAAAGAAAGTTTGTCATCCATTAGAAAAGTGCATTTATTCCAGTTATGTGTCACGTGATATGTCTAATTACTGAAAATCGCCATTGGTACATATTTTCATCACATTTTCATAGAAATACTAAATTTTCGTCAAATTTTCATAGAAATACAAATCCGATGCTGTTAATGTGATTGTTACACTTTTTATAAGTAACAAATATGCACTAAAACACTTGAGGCCCAAAGAAAAACGATCCTTGGAATATGCAAATTAAGGTGCGCAGAATGACCCGATGCGCAGAATTAGCCAAAACGACTGTACATGCATGAAGATAATTCCCAATTAAATAGGGATTTACCCGTAGTGAAGATATTGTGTATGTTTTTGTTGAAATTTTCGTAAGAATTCTGACCGTTTCATAATTCTAAATCTTAAGTTACTTGTCAGTTATTTCAAACAATCTGTAGGCAACGTCACGAGAAAAAATTAATCTACATGATTGGTAAAGCATGCCTTTCTCATGGAAACTAGGCTAAAACTTATTTGTTAATTTCCTCAACGCAATTTTTGTAGTTCTGAGCACTAATGTACATGTAATCAAACTGTTTGAATTATGTGCACATCTATGTTTGTATTCTATAGGAAAAAGTTAACCAACAGATAGAATGTATTGAACAGTTGATCAACCATCCGGCCCCGCCCCCACCTAACAAGGAGAAGTTATCTCGTACCCACAGTGTCTCGTCAGTCCGTGATACCTACCTACCCTTTGATATGGCATTTAAGGACCTGTATCCAAACAAACCCCTACATGTGTCTTATCTCACATGTCACAATGATGTTGTTAAGCAGTACGGACAACAGGCTCAAGATATACGCATGGATTGCAAAAAACGTAAGTTATAAAAAGTCAAATGTTAAATTATTTAGGACCAACCATAATAATTGTCTGTTTTTAGCAACCTGACTAAGCCAGTGAATTTATATGTCCTCTTTCCTACCTTTGAACTGATTTATAAGTTAAGCTAACTGAGGATCATGTTGGTGAAGGTTGGTTGCTAGCTGAGAATCATGTTAGCACTGGTTGGTTGCTAGCTGAGGATCATGTTAGTACTGGTTGGTTGCTAGCTGAGGATCATGTTAGTGCTGGTTGGTTGCTAGCTGAGGATCATGTTAGCACTGGTTGGTTGCTAGCTGAGGACCATGTTAGCACTGGTTGGTTGCTAGCTGAGGACCATGTTAGCACTGGTTGGTTGCTAGCTGAGGATCATGTTAGTACTGGTTGGTTGCTAGCTGAGGACCATGTTAGTACTGGTTGGTTGCTGAGGATCATGTTAGTACTGGTTGGTTGCTAGCTGAGGACCATGTTAGCACTGGTTGGTTGCTAGCTGAGGATCATGTTAGTACTGGTTGGTTGCTAGCTGAGGATCATGTTAGCGCTGGTTCATTGCTAGCTGAGGAGTATGTTAGTACTGGTTGGTTGCTAACTGAGGATCATGTTAGTACTGGTTGGTTGCTAGCTGAGGATCATGTTAGTACTGGTTGGTTGCTAGCTGAGGATCATGTTAGTACTGGTTGGTTGCTAGCTGAGGATCATGTTGGGGCTGGTTAGTTGCTAGCTGAGGATCATGTTAGCGCTGGTTGGTTGCTAGCTGAGGATCATGTTAGCGCTGGTTCATTGCTAGCTGAGGATCATGTTAGAACTGGTTGGTTGCTGAGGATCATGTTAGTACTGGTTGGTTGCTAACTGAGGATCATGTTAGTACTGGTTGGTTGCTAACTGAGGATCATGTTGGTGCTGGTTGGTTGCTATCTGAGGATCATGTTGGTTCTGGTTCGTTGCTAACTGAGAATCATGTTGGTGCTGGTTGAGCATGTTAGTACGAGTTGGTTGCTAACTGAGAATCATGATGGTGCTGCTAGTTTACGCACAGAGCACATGTTAGGTCAACTGTTCGGTGTATATGATTAGCCTACTATTTCTAAGGAATAATTATCCTTGGTGTTGAAAAAATGTGTCTATGTCTAACACAATTCTGTCCCAACCATTGTTATATGGCTTTGTATTTTTCAGAATTTGAAAGGGTCAATAATATCAGTAAGTTATATGTGATGTGGGTACAGAAGATGGCCCCTAATTATCCTATATCTGTAAGTATACTAGTTGTTCCGTCATCAAAACTTACATATTTCTATGGCAACCTGATGTATGTTTTGTATAATTATTGTTTGATTGGTTTTTCCTTCTGTAAGGTGCGTTTGTTACAAATATTTGTTGGATCTTCTATGGCTGAGTGCATACTGTCCCTGACTGCTAATTGCTTGCCTCTAAAGGTCCCCTATGGCTGAGTACATAGTGTACCCGACTGCTAATTGCTTGCCTCTATGGGCCCTCTATGGCTGAGTGCATATTGTCCCCAACTCATAATTGCTTGCCTCTAAAGGTCCCCTACGGCTGAGTGCATACTGTCACTGACTGCTAATTGCTTGCCTCTATAGGTCCTCTATGACTGAGTGCATACTGTCACTGACTGCTAATTGCTTGCCTCTATAGGTCCTCTATGACTGAGTGCATACTGTCCCTGAGTGCTAATTGCTTGCCTCTATAGGTCCCCTATGGCTGAGTGCATACTGTCCCTGAGTGCTAATTGCTTGCCTCTATAGGTCCCCTATGGCTGAGTGCATACTGTCCCTGAGTGCTAATTGCTTGCCTCTATAGGTCCCCTATGGCTGAGTGCATACTGTCCCTGAGTGCTAATTGCTTGCCTCTATAGGTCCCCTATGGCTGAGTGCATACTGTCCCTGAGTGCTAATTGCTTGCCTCTATAGGTCCCCTATGGCTGAGTGCATACTGTCCCTGACTGCTAATTGCTTGCCTCTATAGGTCCCCTATGGCTGAGTACATACTGTCCCTGACTGATAATAGCTTGCCTCTATAGGTCCCCTATGGCTGAGTGCATACTGTCCCTGAGTGCTAATTGCTTGCCTCTATAGGTCCCCTATGGCTGAGTGCATACTGTCCCTGAGTGCTAATTGCTTGCCTCTATAGGTCCCCTATGGCTGAGTGCATACTGTCCCTGAGTGCTAATTGCTTGCCTCTATAGGTCCCCTATGGCTGAGTGCATACTGTCCCTGAGTGCTAATTGCTTGCCTCTATAGGTCCCCTATGGCTGAGTACATACTGTCCCTGACTGCTAATTGCTTGCCTCTATAGGTCCCCTATGGCTGAGTACATACTGTCCCTGAGTGCTAATTGCTTGCCTCTATGGGCCATCTATGGCTGAGTGCATACTGTCCCTGAGTGCTAATTGCTTGCCTCTATGGGCCATCTATGGCTGAGTGCATACTGTCCCTGAGTGCTAATTGCTTGCCTCTATGGGCCCTCTATAGCTGAGTACATACTGTCCCTGAGTGCTAATTGCTTGCCTCTGTAGGTCCCCTATGGCTGAGTACATACTGTCCCTGACTGCTAATTGCCTGCCTCTGTAGGTCCCCTACGGCTGAGTGCATACTGTCCCTGAGTGCTAATTGCTTGCCTCTATAGGTCCCCTATGGCTGAGTGCATACTGTCCCTGACTGCTAATTGCTTGCCTCTATGGGCCCTCTATAGCTGAGTACATACTGTCCCTGACTGATAATAGCTTGCCTCTATGGGCCATCTATGGCTGAGTGCATACTGTCCCTGAGTGCTAATTGCTTGCCTCTATGGGCCCTCTATAGCTGAGTACATACTGTCCCTGAGTGCTAATTGCTTGCCTCTATAGGTCCCCTATGGCTGAGTGCATACTGTCCCTGAGTGCTAATTGCTTGCCTCTATAGGTCCCCTATGGCTGAGTGCATACTGTCCCTGACTGCTAATTGCTTGCCTCTATAGGTCCCCTATGGCTGAGTGCATACTGTCCCTGACTGATAATAGCTTGCCTCTATAGGTCCCCTATGGCTGAGTGCATACTGTCCCTGAGTGCTAATTGCTTGCCTCTATAGGTCCCCTATGGCTGAGTGCATACTGTCCCTGACTGCTAATTGCTTGCCTCTATAGGTCCCCTATGGCTGAGTACATACTGTCCCTGAGTGCTAATTGCTTGCCTCTATAGGTCCCCTATGGCTGAGTGCATACTGTCCCTGAGTGCTAATTGCTTGCCTCTATAGGTCCCCTATGGCTGAGTGCATACTGTCCCTGACTGCTAATTGCTTGCCTCTATGGGCCCTCTATAGCTGAGTACATACTGTCCCTGACTGATAATAGCTTGCCTCTATGGGCCATCTATGGCTGAGTGCATACTGTCCCTGAGTGCTAATTGCTTGCCTCTATGGGCCCTCTATAGCTGAGTACATACTGTCCCTGAGTGCTAATTGCTTGCCTCTATGGCTGAGTGCATACTGTCCCTGAGTGCTAATTGCTTGCCTCTATAGGCCGTCTATGGCTGAGTACATACTGTCCCTGACTGCTAATAGCTTGCCTCTAACTCCTGAGGATTTTACCTCCCCCAGATTATAATAGTAGTTACAAATTTTGTAATATAGGGTCATTTCCAAAAGGTAGAGGTTTTGCATATAATACTCAGAATAATGTTCACAAAGAAGTGTACCCTAATAGTTTGGTAAGTCATTACATGACATGGGCTGTATACCCAATAACACTAAATAGGGGGACACATAATTGTACTGAAATATATAACATATGGTGTGTACTATGTGAGTGGTTGATTTGGCGACATTGAAATATTGCCGAATTTCACAAATTTACAAAATCCCAACATTTCCTCTCGCACAATTTTTTTCTTACAAAGAATACAACGAAGAAATAAAAAGGTTGCTATAATTTCTGCACATAAAATGTCTGCAATTTGAAATTCAGTAACTTCTGTACATGAAGAAATATCTACTTAATATATACATGTATAGTATACAAACAGTAATCATGCATGTTTTACCATGATTGTATATTAATATTCAGGAAATCATCATGAAGCAGTTAAAGCAAGCATCCAGACTGTTCCACTATTGTGCTACACCGTTGTTGTTCAGCTCAAAATGGAGGAAAAACGTTCTGGAGAAATTCAAGGTCGCTCGACAAGATTCTGTGTCATCAGCTGTATCTAATAATACACCAGATTTGAAATCAGTAAGTGAGCCTTTACTTAAATAGCTATTTGACCTCCAGTAATGGAGTTTTACAAACTTATCTTGTCATGTAAACCAATTTACAAAATCTAACTATCGCGTTTTGCTGATCGTCAGCATATTCCCGATTACAAATTTTTGCATTTTTAAGTTTACAGCAATGTCCATATTAATGTTTTTACCACTTTAAATCGCGCGAAATAATTTCTTGGTTTGCAGTAATCATCTATTTCTTTGTTCAGCCATCAGAAGCCATATCAAAATAATATCGAAATGCGAAATGAGGGGGGCGCCGGCCTAGTGGTACAGTGCATGCTTTGTGATCGAGAGTCACCGGGTTTGATCCCTGTCTGTGACACTGCTTAATTTGCTTAATTTCCGTGAGCAAGAATAACCCACAATGCTCCAATTGACCGAGGTGAGAATTGGTACCTATGAGGGCAGTGAGAAATAGTCTCCTCAGGGAGATTCGAACACAGTTTTTCTTTGGTAGCCCAATGACCAGGGGAAGTTAGAATGTCAAACGGGTGCTGAACGGCTGAATTGCTGAAAGCAGCCCTCAAAAACTTGTAACTTAACTTATCTCAACTGCAACTTTTGAATAAATATCAAATATTGAATGAATTATTGAATACCTGTCTGAGTTACACACTTGGTCCGTCCGTCTGCTTGTTGGTCATTTATCAGTGGACAAAGTTTGTCTTCGTTATTTCTCTGTAACTATCAATGTAAACTTATTTTCACAACACTCATACAAGTACCTAGTCTAGTTGCACATATACAGTAGTTGGGGTATTATGTTTGGATAATTTGCCTGACTGTGAAGTTTGGTTAACTTGTTTTGTCTGTAAGCACATGTAGAATTTTAAAGAAGCTTAAGAAGATGTTGGAACTGTCTTTACTGTGTCAGATAATTTGTGGGGATATTCATCACCTTCGGTGAAAGTAAAGACTTATTAAGAATGTACCATAATTATGCTTTAATCAGACATTTCTTGGATCACTAGACAACTATGTAACAGTTGTTTTTCCCATTAATATACCATGAACTGTATTTTAGTTAAATTCTAACACATCACCTATATATTTATAAAGTTTGTGTGAAACTGTATTGATGAAAATATTTGTTGTTATTCAACAATCTATAATGAATTGACTACCTTGATATAATATGTTTTGATTATCACTATACCAATATATATTTATGCATATTTGTAAGGTGAGATGAGGGATGGTTCCCCGACCGTCTCTCACTTATGACAGGGAAATTAAATGGGCTATTTGAAGTAGCTGGGAAAAAAAGAAAAGTGATACGTCTGGTTTGTTATGGATATAACTTGTTGATTTATATTGTACCATATTTACAGAGGTCAAGACATGGATCGGGTACATCTGTGGGTAGCGCTCGTACAAAACGTACCGATAGTAACGAACTGAAGAAACGACCATCTTTACAAACGTTTAAGGAGTTTCAGGTGGAGCCAGTGGATGAATCCTCTCTAGAAGATGAATGGCACGCAGAATTAAGATCAACATTTATACATCAATATATCAAATATCTTCATACTGTCGGCTTTCATTATGTACAAATGGACAAATCACAAGATAAAGGAAAAGCTAAGAAAAGGTGTGTTTCTTACTGTTTTGGCCAATTTTTGCTCTTTTATCTCCATTGAAGTAATTTTGTAGATTGATGTGAATTCATTGAGAAACTTCTGATGAAGTATGGGTAATTTTGTAATAACCTTATTTTCACAATTCTACAGAAGTGTTTTGGGCATCTTCATCCGGATGTGTTTTAATAAAAATATGTTTGGATTTTTACTAAATTTCATTGGAATGAGCCAAGCAGTCTCCAGCTGTACAGGAGAGCAATGTAGGGTCATTATGACATCCTCTGTAAGGTGTCTTACATTATTGAATATGATGACCATCCTCCATTTTGAACAATAAAATGAATTATTTATTTCAGATTAACTAAAGATGAGGATTCGACCACACCCCAATCTGAGGCGATGGAATACAAACCTACAGAAACACATAATCTACAGAAAACTGTGTCTGGTGGTGTTCTCTTGATTGAGATCAGCTTTCGTGATGAATATTTTTGTGTGAAACTATTCACGTGTGATCATAGCAAGCTCGGAATCACTGTCAATCAACAGGTTTGTTGAGTTTAGTATTTCAGAATGATATTAAATCGAGCCAATATAATGATTATACATTTAAATCTTCCTTTGTGCACTAGTCACTATATATTATGCACATGTCAATCTGTTACCAATGTAGGTAGGTTTTTATTGTGTTGTAACTGTATGCCAAAGAACTGTATTTAGTTATTTCTTAGAGTACTTTATGCCTGTATCACATGTATAGAATAGTAATGAGAGACAATTCAACTACAGAAATGGACTTACTTAACAAGACATCGTAAACAGTTGAGAACAGTCTTGATATTTGTCTTGAAAAGAGATGTACACTTATTCTAGCTCATCTCCTACCAAATTCTTGTTTGTGTATGGAGTAGGACATTGATAGAGTGTCAGCTTTGAGTATAGGAGGTCCTCGTTTGATACCAGGCTGCATCATACCAAAGACGAAATATAATAATTGTACCAGCAATTCCCTTGCTAGACGTTCAGCATAAAAGGGAAAATTGTCTTCTCTCTCATACACTCATGGCGTTGGATAACATCAGAAATGAGGTGTTGGTAGTGATTAATATAAGTTGTAAGAACTTGTTTCACAATTAACCTAAAATAAATTAGTATAAACCAAGGAGTAAGTGGTTGATAATTATATGTGAAAAATGTTTTTCAAGTTGTTAAAACTCAAATATTTTTTTAAGTCCTTCAAGATATTGCTTTCTAACTTGACATACTTCTTTACCATCATAAACACCTTCTTTTAACACTATCCAATATTTCAACAGAATTTTGGCCCTTGATTGACTTATGTAGTTTTAATGGACAAGGCTTCCTCTGGATATAAGCGTTTATTGAACACAGTCTTGGTTTAATTCATCATGTTTCTCTGAAGATCTGATATTAATAATATGGTTTCTAAGTATGTGCATGACTTAATGGAGCTTTTCATGTCTGCTTAATATCAGTGTGTGATATGAATTGATAACTTTAATAGTTCTAATTTTCTAACATTCAGTGTAAATTTACCCCCTGTAACAATGATTTTTGCTAACACTTATTTCACATGTAATATAAAGAGAATATTTGTTGAATTTGGTGTAGGATTGAATTTTATTTCAACGTGTGATCACAGAAATGAATATTTTCACATGTGGCAATACAAGGGGGTAATTTTCAATTTCATTGAAGAAAGTGCTTCCGTTTTAAACAGTGAATATTTTCACCGTTATTTTCACTGATAAATCCCCATAATCAAGCATATAATGATATGGGAAATCTGCATTACAATATATATCGGTTTTTGTTGTAATACAGTCAAATGCTGCTTAATTTTTTTAACCAACAGAAAAAAATAATTAATAAAATAGGACAAATTTTGTGGGCAGGCATCAGAACTTGAATGATTAGCAGCAATTGGAGTAATGTACATAAGGGTTTGGTTTTTGCTTCAATCAAGTTATAGAGTAGAGTTATGGTCCTTGTTTATCAGTCTGCTTTATACCTGGAATTTCTATGTGTTAGTAGTATTTAGTGGTAGCATTTCAAATAGAATGTGGGCAATATTTTTCATAGTTATTGGTATTTTTAGCTTGATATTTGTTTCAGTATTTTTGTATATATTGTACTTTTTCTATTCAGTTTTGATGATTCTTGGTTTCGTTGTATTAAATTGTTATAAATTCATACTATTTTTGTGGCCAAAACACAAAATGACACTTGCTGTGTGAATGCAATGCTTAGAATTGTAACTGGGGCCGGTGGGGTCAAGGTCACTATTATTAAAAATAGAAAATCAGTTTGCAATCAATAACTTTTGTAAGGAATGAGATATTTTGTTGAAATTTACTGTTAAGGTTGTGACATTGTGTCTGGTACTAAAGTAAAGAGGGCTATATAAGAGTCACTTTGTCGGTTGGTCCGTCAGTCTGTCCAAAAGTTTGTCCAGGCAGTATCTTCTGTATGCACTTGGTACATTTGTTCGCCTTGATGAGATGGTGTGTCATGCGAAACAATCATGTCCATATCTCATAGGTCAAGGACACACTTGGAGTTCAAAGGTAAAAATGGTCTTAATTTAGCTTGTCCTGGCTGTAACTATGTCATTTATTGTGGGATTTTAAAATAACCTGGCACAATTGCTCCCCCCCTATCAAACAATGTGTCATACAAAACAAGTATTTCAATATCACAAAGGTCAAGGTCACACTTAAGAGTTCAAAAGTCAGAATTACCTTAATTTATGTTGTCTAGACCATAACTTCATCATATATTGTTTAATTTAAAATTAACTGTACAAGTGTTTTCTACCGTGTGACAGTTTTTTATGGATGTAATTTGCCATATGTCTCTGACAAAGCGGTATGCTGGGGTATCATTTTAAGTCACTTTGTGTGGCAGTTCTAGTTTAATTTACTTGAAACCGTGGTTTCTGTGACAAGGGGATATTGATATTTGATATTTCTGTTTTGAAATATTCTAGTCTTTGTGAACAAGTGCACTGATGTCATTATTGTAATCTCAAAGAAATTTCAAATTTTCATAGTACAGCGTTATAATGAAAACATTTTGGAACTATACCTGTATATAGGTAAAGCAAGGACTGGAAATTGAAGTTCCTGTTACAATTTCTAAACTAACATCTCCTATACCAGTGTAACTAAAATGTTACTGTATAAACTTAATTATTCTCTGACTAGTATATATAGTCCTTCAGAGATAAAAATGTTATATGGTCTGTGTTACCCAAGTGTAGTGCTGAACCGATTCACGAGCAAAAAATAATCAAACACAAGTTTAATCTCTGTAGCCGTATTTCACTGTAATAAAATAATGTTGTTGTTTATTTGAATGTTGTTTTCAGAAAAGTGATGTGGAGGATATTCCTATGACTCAAGAAGTGAGTTTGGTTACCAAAGCAACCACATATTGTAAACTTGCACTCACTGATGTTAATGGTTTTCATTCTGTTTATAAAGTAACATCATATCAGCTCCGTTAGAAACCATCGGCTTTTTTTCTCCATTTATAATATAAAAAATGCATTCTTTGGCCTTTCAGGCCTAACTCATGAGGGCTATATTCTTGCAACTTCATTGTATTTATATAGGCTGGGTTTTGGCGGTAACTACACTAAAAAAGTCTTAACAAATCTTATAAGTGTGCACATGTTTTTCCTGTATAACTTTTTTCTTTATGAATATTTTTGTATGAAATTTTGTGTATAAGCTATTGAATAAAATAAAATAAGATTTATGAGTTTTTTCTTCAAAATTAAAAACAGCGGATCACTGAACCATGAAACGTGAAAACATGTAAAATACACAAGAAATTGATACATAGGTACAAATTATTTTTATTAATGGTCAAGTAGAATTTTAGATAATATGATTACATTTAAAAAAACACAAAATTATGCGATTTTTCACTCAACAACTTTTTTTTTTTACCTTCAAATGGAGGTAACCCTTCCCAAATTGCATTTTAAGGCAAAAAGTGGGTAATTATAAACCTAAATTGGGCTTTATTCTTATCATTTTTAGCCACACTATTTGTAGAATAAGGGGAGCTATTGCAGTCACCCAAGGGTCCGAGTAGGCGTTGGCAAAGCTTAGGTACAGGTTTTTTAACCTCTTATATTTTCAAATGCCTTCGAGATATTGCTTTCATACTTTGCATACTTGTTCACCATCATGACCCCAACCCATACGCAGGAGTAGGTAACTCTTATCTTGCATTTTGTTGAAATTATGCCCCCTTTTTCTACTTAGTGCAAAAAGTGCAAATGTTAAAAGTTTAGGGACAGGTTTTTTAACCTCTAATATCTTACTTGTTCACCATCATGACTCCAATGCCTACATAAGAGAAGATAAATATTTAGCACTTTGTTGAAATTATGCCCCCTTTTGGACTTAGAAATGCTTATTTGTTCACCTTCATGACCCTGAGGACCTACACATGAGTAGGTAACTATCCTGCATTTTATCCAAATTATCTCCCTTTTTTCGACTTAGAAGCCTCAATCTCTACACAGCAGAGGGTATTGCTGATATGAAGCATTTTGTTTTGAATATATAATGATTATTCTATCCTAGCATGGCATTGCGAATAGTGGAGCGCGCTGTTTATGGACAGCTCTTGTTTTGTTTATTTCTGTCTCCGCTATAAGTACATAGACTTGAACACAAAATTGATCAGCAATGAGGATACATATCTGCATTAACAACCTGATAAACACCTGATGAACACACAACAAAAATGTGTGACATTAGCTTTTGGTGATGTCATCATATGTTTGTGAATTATTGTCAGATTGTAATAAGATCATACAAATTGTAATTCAATGTATCAAAGCTGCATATGTTGAAAAGTTTAACAAGATGAAATACGTTTTGACCGAGTTATAGGTAAATATATACATGCACACTTATAAGATTTGTTAAGTGTATAGTTTGGGCTTGTTTGATTATCTGGTTGTCTGGTTTCTCCAGACGCCAAAACCTATATTAACTTACAAGAAGTTTTAATATGGTGCAGATGAAACAAGAATGAAAGCAACCTAGCAATGGTACGACCATAATTTAACCACTGAAGGTTTTCATAGTCTCTAGTTTAACTATGGTGACTATAGTTAGCGCCAAAACTCAGCCAAACATTTACCACATCGAGGGCTCAGTGCAAAACTATTGTACATGCCTATATAAATTGATGTAGTTACCATAGTTTTGCACTGAGCCCTTGGAAATATTCTCTTAAGGATGCATGGGGGATTATTTATCGAAGGGCAATATGATGTAAAAAGTGTGTTATTCTGGGCTATACTCTACTCAACTCATTATACATGTTGCAGAGTGTAGTTATTTCTGAACACCATTTAGATACATGTAATTAAAAATAAAATAATTATGACCTCTCTTGACCATATGATCATAATATAAAAATAAGCAGAAACAGTCAGGTCTCGATAAAACAACACTGTTTGTTTCAACTTTCGAAAGGAATGTCATTGTAACGAATATGTAAATTTCAAAGTATTTAATTTCTTCAAACATTACACAGAATACGTTTGGTACATGTTACATGTAGTATACTAAATTGATACAGAGAGCCTTTTGAACCATTTTTCCTATAAAATGATGCCAACATAAGAAATTGTTAGTATATCAGGTGTCGGTCTATTGAGACCTGACTATATAACGGAGCTGAAGTGTTTCCTATGGTCTTGACTTTCAGTTAGAGATTTTACTCTTCATTTTTCATAAATTTTCACATATTAACCAATTATCAAATTCTAGATAGATTTACTGACAACATTAAAATTTTTCCATGCATTTAAGTAGTTAGTTTTGTGAGTTGAGTGGATTGTGTTATATTCAGCATCTTAAAAAACAAAAGTGTAGGTTGCAGCGGTGAAAAATGTCAAGTCAAGTCTATAGGCTGAAATAATGTTGTATAAGTATAAGGGTACTGTAAACTGTATAATACTTCGGTCACAGATCACCCGGACGCTGGACGAGGTTTGTGTACCTAGTGTTTACTCATTTTGCGGACGCCAGCCCATAAGTAGCAATGCATAATTATGTGGAAAGAGACATAAATTACTCTACCCGATATCCGTCTGCTTTCTGGCCTGATGAGACCAAAGTAAGTAGTGTGATGATCGGACGGGATCAGATTGCATTTGTGACCAAGGTATTGGTGGGGATACTGACTAACTGACCATATTTATATTGTATAGGCATACAAGCGATAGGTTTATCATAACACACAGTATTTGTTACAGATTGTGTATCCATCTTATACATTGTTATATATAAAGTAGTGATGTACTGTATGTCCATTCATCAGCACATGGTTCTTGTTTAAACTAACACATGGTTCATACTGTGAGTATGTGTGCCATCACAATTGATATATAGGTGTATATTATCAAAATGTATATATTTATATAATTACTCATATAGTGGGTCTAACACAAATGGTCATGTTTCGCTGAATTTATTTTTGTAAAAAAAGATATATGACATATTGACTGTCTCAGTTGATTGCAAACAAACAACCAACACATTAGTCTACTTTGATTCAGTAATGTGAAATCTCACAATGAAGACCACCATTGGGACTCCTAAAAACAGGCATACTTGTTGAGTTGGTCGTTATATTGAGGTAGAATAAACAGCAAACCAGTGAAATAGACTTGTTTTTCTGTAGTACTTATAATCCAGTTATGAACCACAATATAACTTTAATTAATTTAGTTATGTATGATCAAACGTTTGGTAACCATGGTTTCTAAGATTGGTATTACTGTAGGGTTAATAAATGCTTTTTCGGGCTATAATATCAGGGTGAGGGCACCAACGCTCCCAAGGGACTCTGCGTATGTTATAACGCGAAAAACATGCGTGTACGCTATTATGGCATAAAAAACATCAATTAATGAGTTAGTATTTCAAAACAATGATATTTTGGCGGGAGATTTTGTGGCGACGTTGCGAAAACAAACGTAATGCCATACCAGTAATTGTTATATGCGTCAATTACCAGGATCGGCAAATACCATGAAAACATGGATACTGCGGGTTTGTTTAAATTTATAGTTTAAATATTATAGAAAACTAAATTAATGCTCAGAAACAAAATTTGAATTACTGTTCACATGATGCTGTATAACGTTTATAGTCGCCGGTGCGGCCCTGAAATGACCATAGTATTACATTAAGCTGGACAATAACAACGCATCAATCTTTATGTTTACACATGGTTTTCGTCCCGTTTACGTATGGGCTAAATCACCCTTTTTATGCTATAATGTATGGTACCAAGATTTTATGTGAATTCCATTAACTTAAGGTAATATGTATTGTAAATTGTTCATGTTGTACTTGGCCTTTCACATAATAAATTACTAGAAAATCTAATACAATAACCATTTTATCATTTAGTAGTATGCAACCTATATTTAGGGGCCTGAGCCCATACACGCATTCCATTAATATTTTATAACCTTGGTGACATAATGGTTCTTTATCATGGTAAACTTGTATAATTTATTGAGCTCTGTTCTTCCGTGAAAAATCAAGGTCATTTCGACACATGCAAACAGCAATTTATTAAACATGCATTACAGTCAACTCTCGTTATCTCGAATTTCACTGGACCGTAGAAATTGCTTCGACATAACTAAAATTCGAGATAGCATTTTCATCATCAAAGTTTTCTAGTTTCTGTCGTTTACAGGTCGCCACCATATTGTTAAATTGTATGAACTACATATTTGTGAGAAATGCTTGATTTGATATTCATGTATTTAGTTATTTAATTTATTATTTTTACAAACAATTGTTCAAGATGACATATTTATTGATATTTGGGCTTTATGACATGTTTGCGCAAATTGTTGTAGTTAAATAATTGTTTAACAATGGAAAGCTGAAAGGTAAATTGAAGATGTCATACTGGTGAGGTGTGAAAAACATTTGACGCTAATCGGATATGATCAGACTTGGACCCGACTTCGAGATGAACAATAGATTCAAAGTGCAAATTAGTTAATCAGAACCAAAAATAATTTGAGATAACGAAACATTCACGCTGAATTCGAGCAGAAACTTCAAGATAGTTCTCGAGGTTTCATAAAAACAAAGAAGGAGGAAAATCGTGACTTGAAAAAAACTTCGAAATAACAAAAATTCAATTTAAGAGAGTTCGAGGTAACGAGAGTTGACTGTATATGTTTTTATTAACAGGCACTGCTGCATTTGACTTCACTCACAATTGTTTCTACTAAAAATGTTCTTAAGATTTTCTGTTCAACTATTTATAGCTTCTTGCATGCTTCACTTATACCCATATCCGTGAAAGACATAGTATTACATAAGCTGATTTAGCTCAGTGGTAACGCACTGGGCTGTCAATCCAGACGTCGTGGGTTCAATCCCTGGCATCGGAACTTGACATTTCTGAAATATTTATAATATTTCCCGATATCTGGCCGTGTGGTCTGCAAAGTATCTGGAAGTGCCAGGAAGCTGTGTATCGGTGCTATACACCGGGCACATTAAAGAACCAGGCTGAAATAAGAGCTAAGCGCACCTCTGCAGCGCCGGACATGCCTGTATCTAATGTCTCTCTCTCCCTTCAGGGGCTTTCTCTCAGTCTGTCCCTCTGGTCAGATCATGCTGTATCTGCACTGGTAGAGGATGCACCTGCGCCCTTGTGGCTGCAACATGGGTAAAGTGCCTTTGAACGTGCGTTCGCATGAAAAGGGCGCTATATAAATCTGGTATATTTATGTGATCAATATCCAGTATTGTTGGAAATGATTGATTATGTTGTTTCAGAGAACATGTAGGGAACACCATATTTACACACAGGGAACACCATATTTACACACAGGGAACATCATATTTACACACAGGAAACACCATATTTACACACAGGGATTGCTATATTTGCACACAGGGAACTCCATATTTACACACAGGGAACTCCATATTTACACACAGGGAACTCCATATTTACACACAGGGAACTCCATATTTACACACAGGGAACTCCATACTTACACACAGGGAACTCCATACTTACACACAGGGAAAACCATATTTACACACAGGGAACATCATATTTACACACAGGGAACACCATATTTACACACAGGGAACACCATATTTACACACAGGGAACATCATATTTACACACAGATCTATGGGTTAAGTCAGCACTCATACATCCAGGAAATAAAGCGATGGATGGGGCAAGCAGATCTGCCGGACAGTAAGAAAGTAAAAAAAACGTCGGGTGGGATAGTAAATAAACATCAGGGTAATAGATAAAGGGGATAAGGGGATAAGTAGAGGACGTAAAACGGACGGGACCAGTGAGGGAATAAAAGTATAAGACAGGACAAGCTGAGAATGTTTGTCAACAGAGGGAAGGAAAGAAAATAACAGACCAGGAGAATTACATTGATTTCCATTTGTAATGTTTATTGCCAATATGTAACATTGGTTGCCAAAGTAACATTTGCTGCCAATTAGTAACATTTGTTGCCAAAGTAACTTTTGCTGTCAATTAGTAACATTTGTTATCAATATAACAGTTGCTGTTATTTTGTAACATTTTCTGCCATTTTGTAACATTTGTTAGCAATTTGTTTTATTGTGGTTTTATAACCTTTTCTGTCATGTAACATTCAGTTGCTAAACGAGACAACATTTCTTCTTAATGTGAATATCATTTGAATATGAATCTGCCTATACCCGAGAACGGACAGTGATACAAATGTTGCTGTTACATCACTGTTGATATTACTGTCAACAAATTGGTGAGTTGTTGCTAATTTTATAAATGTTTCTACATTTCAGTTAAAGTTGTTGTTTGTTGACGAGTGTGAGAAATGTAAGGAATTAATCCATGTACATTCATTTGCTCATGATTTCCACCTGAGATCTATCCAGGTATGTAGGACTAGGTTTTAGCTCACCTCAACTAGAAGTGTTGCTTCTATATTACGTAGCCCAGAGAGTACCACTTACCCAATAGAAGTCTGCTGATACGGAGCTCTATTTCCAAGAAGAATCATCATTTGTTGATTCATAAACCTAAAATTGTCAATTTTGGTTACTAAATAAAACACTTCAGAATGCATAGATTCACCAGATCGCAGCATTTTCCACAAATATTTTCCAGGACCAGCCCTTGCACAATTATGAATCACATGAATTGAGGGCTACCTTTGCACCTGTTAGTGTATTATATAATGATTACTGTTTGATAATTTCTTATTATTCCCCCAGATACATAGAATATTGGGACTATATTGGAGTCATGCTTGATGTTGGTCTGTTGGTCCATACAATTTTGTTCACACTATTTTCCTGCAACCATTGGTCGGATTTCAATGAAACTTGGAATGACTCATCAGTACCAAGTCTAGTTGTGCACATAGTCGGTGGACGTTTGTCGGAAAAATATTTAGGGAATAATGGCCCTTTGTTTTTTTACACTTGTAAATTTTGTTGGGGCTATTTCTCTGGTCGTATTTCATGAAAACTTTGCATGACTCATCAGACTGAGTACCAAGTCTAGTTGTGCATATTGTCGGCGGACGTTGGTCATATATTTTCAATGGAGTTAAGTTCCTTTGTTTTTTTACACTTATAAATTTTGTCCGGGCTATTTCTCTATAACCCTTGGTCGTATTTTTATTGAAACTTTACAAGACTGATCAGCACAAAGTCTAGCTAGACTAGACATATATACATATCATCATAATTTAGACGTCTCATACTATGTCTCTGTGTCCAGCATTATCTTGGGGTATTCATCACATTCATTGATATTTATTGTTACTGTAGTAAGCATGCAACATATAATTGAATTGAATTTGATAGAATATTACAAAGTTATGTAACCATGGACCCTGAGTAACAAAACTTTTGCTCTGAAACGATAAACATTAGGGAAGAAGTCTTGTTTACTAACAACTTGGAATTTTACACACCAAATGATAGCAAATCATCGGAATTAGGCTTCTGCTACATTTTTAATGAGTCCTAGACGTACGAAATTTGAGTTCCCCGCTGTGTGGATTTAGATGCAGTGTTCAGGACCCTGTCCTCTATTGATTGGGCATTAGTTTACATAAATCTATTTGTCATTTACAATGTGTGTTAAAGTTAACATACATCTGGGTAACATTTATGATTTCTATTTACAGTCGTATATCTGTGGAGAGAACAAGATATTCAAACAAGGTTATTATCTGGCGGGTCTACTCAATGACTTTGTGAAAGTTTATGCATACGCTCCAAGCTTCTCTAGGAACTTCCTACAGCGAGGTATGGTTTATAGACTATCATACACTTAAAATACATCAAGCATTATTAAATGTGATTCATGCTTACATAAAACTAGGGATTACACCATATCGGTCGTACATTGTGAACCATTGTGTCATACTCATGAACCATGTCGGCCAAGTTTGCTACTGTGTATTCTGGGCCAATAACAAGGTCAAAATATAGAGTAAGTGACGAGAGTTTTCTGTTGAGATTTGATATCATTATTATGAAAAACGGTATGTCTAAAAATGCTCTTATCTGATGGGATATGAAAAGGTGTTAGCTAGTAGTTAGGGCTTATATTGTCATTGTCACATATTTCAGAGGTGATTAGTATACCAGAGCCATCTTGTTCCAGTGAAGATCTGTATGACTATATGTTAAAACATTCAAAGTTACACTCAATGTCAGTGTTAAAGATGCTGTTACCACAGGAGGGAGACTCAACATCTGTGAGTAGCATGAAAATCTTAGCAAAATTTCACAGTACAGTCAGATCTCGATATAACGACACCCGATATACTGACAAATTCATTATACTGACATCAAATTTGGGGACAAAAGTATCAAAATGCTCTTTGTATCAATTCAGTATACCAACATATTCGTTACAACAACATTTTTCTTGGAAACAACAGCGTCGTTATATCGAGATCTGACTGTAATTTATTATGTCCATAATTATTGATTTTTAATGGTTGGATGGATATAAATAAATATACCAGATTTATATAGCGCCTTTTTCATGCGAACACACGTTCAAAGGCACTTTACATTATAGTGTTGCAGCCACAAGGGTGCAGGAGCATCCTCTACCAGTGCAGATACAGCATGATCTGACCAGAGGGACAGACTTAGAGAAAGCCCCTGAAGGGAGAGAGAGACATTAGATACAGGCATATCAGGCGCTGCAGAAGTGCGCCTAGCTCTTATTTCGAGTAGACAGCCTGGTTCTTTTATGTACCCGGTGTATAGCACTGGTACACAGCTTCCTGGCACCTTTACCAAGATACTTTGCATTGCACACGGTCAGATATAGCAGGAAATATTATAAATATTTCAGAAATGTCTAGTTCCGATGCCAGGGATTGAACCTACGACCTCTGGGTTGACAGTCCAGTGCGTTACCGCTTATCCTGCATTTCAATGGATTACAAGTCTGCAGTATTTTACTGACAGATGAAAGGCTGTGAATATCAGTTCACTGTCATACCTTGCATTTAATACTCCATATTGTGACAATGTGACTATCTTACCTTATCATATGTTTCTTTTAGGACCATTCTGCTAACAAAAGTGTTGAGCATGCTTTGATAAGTCATGAGAGCCGTGATGTAAGAGCGCTAGAATACAAATCTTCCTCCCCTATGAAGATGGAACCATACAATATTGGTATTGTTATAGTACCAGACAGTCCAGGTATTAGCGAGGTTTCCATGGGAGACAAACCGTCACTACGGTTACAGTTTTACATGATATTGACAAGCTCACAGATTGTTTACCCACGTCAGTCGTTGGATCGTGATAGTGCTGGGTTTTTCAAGAGAACAGCATCTGGTAAACTTAACTTGAAGACTTTCATAAAAAATGTGTATTGTGTACTAGGATCTTATTTTTCCAAAATGTTTTAAGACCAAAACTGAGGTTTAGATTTAAAATAATATATAGTGTTTATTTTACTCCTACAGTGTAGATAACAATAATGATCGTAATATAGTTAACCTAAAGTATAGAGTAAGTGACGAGAATTTCTGACCAAATTTCAACTGATGTGATTTAATATCATAATTATGGAAAAATGTATTTTTATGCATTGTTTTCATCATCTCCTAATGATGACATTTTATGTGATCAACTTCAAAGACTCCAGGGTTTTGTTTTAGATAGGCACCTATGGAAATCAAGAAGTTATGCTCATACATGTGTAAATTTATTAGTCCCCTACCGTTTTTTGACCGGACGGGACTATAGATTTGCCCTCCGTCCGTCAGTCCGTCCGTCCAAAAATCTGGATCCTGACATAACTCAAACAGTTTCCAAGCTAGGTTTATGAAACTTGGTATGTGGATAGAGGGCAATAAGGGGATTATACACGTCTAAAAAATTTTGGTTGCTATGGCAACAGAAACATTGAAAATGGCTTCAAACCGGTAGGGGACTTCTGTATTGCTTGCAATTCTCAATTACTTGTTCTTTATAATTCTTTAAAACCTAAAACAAATTGTGGAAAGACATGGTTTGTACGAGTTGATAAATATTATGGAAACCATATTCTTATTGCACATCCCTTTACCACAAATTTTAATTGTTTGAGAGTTATAAAGGATTTAAATTTGTGTGTTACTTAAGATTTTCATAACTACTTTGATAAAACAGTACCAAGGTTATTTTGGTATGTTTGATATTTAAGGTGACAAGAAGATGTTTGGTGATTTAAAGGATCAGATAGCGGTGAAGAAGTCGGTCAGTATACGGGAACAGAGTACCAATTACCTAGGCTTCTCTAACAAGCATCAACCACCAATGTATCAGTTGTTGCAGAAAGAAGCAGTACTTGTCAAGTAAGTGTTTTCACAGTGTTGTACTGTTTTTATAGTGTTGTACTGTTTTCATAGTGTTGTACTGTTTTCACAGTGTTGTACTGTTTTCACAGTGTTGTACTGTTTTCATAGTGTTGTACTGTTTTCATAGTGTTGTACCGTTTTCACAGTGTTGTACTGTTTTCATAGTGTTGCACTGTTTTCATAGTGTTGTACTGTTTTCACAGTGTTGTACTGTTTTCACAGTGTTGTACTGTTTTCACAGTGTTGTACCGTTTTCACAGTGTTGTACTGTTTTCATAGTGTTGCACTGTTTTCATAGTGTTGTACTGTTTTCATAGTGTTGTACTGTTGTCACAGTGTTGTACTGTTTTCATAGTGTTGTACTGTTTTCATAGTGTTGTACTGTTTTCATAGTGTTGTACTGTTTTCATAGTGTTGTACTGTTGTCACAGTGTTGTACTGTTTTCATAGTGTTGTACTGTTTTCATAGTGTTGTACTGTTTTCATAGTGTTGTACTGTTTTCATAGTGTTGTACTGTTGTCACAGTGTTGTACTGTTTTCATAGTGTTGTACTGTTTTCACAGTGTTGTACTGTTGTCACAGTGTTGTACTGTTTTCATAGTGTTGTACTGTTGTCACAGTGTTGTACTGTTTTCATAGTGTTGTACTGTTTTCATAGTGTTGTACTGTTGTCACAGTGTTGTACTGTTTTCATAGTGTTGTACTGTTTTCACAGTGTTGTACTGTTGTCACAGTGTTGTACTGTTTTCATAGTGTTGTACTGTTGTCACAGTGTTGTACTGTTTTCATAGTGTTGTACTGTTTTCACAGTGTTGTACTGTTGTCACAGTGTTGTACTGTTTTCACAGTGTTGTACTGTTGTCACAGTGTTGTACTGTTTTCACAGTGTTGTACTGTTGTCACAGTGTTGTACTGTTTTCACAGTGTTGTACTGTTGTCACAGTGTTGTACTGTTTTCATAGTGTTGTACTGTTTTCATAGTGTTGTACTGTTTTCATAGTGTTGTACTGTTTTCATAGTGTTGTACTGTTTTCATAGTGTTGTACTGTTTTCATAGTGTTGTACTGTTTTCACAGTGTTGTACTGTTTTCATAGTGTTGTACTGTTTTCACAGTGTTGTACCGTTTTCACAGTGTTGTACTGTTGTCACAGTGTTGTACTGTTTTCATAGTGTTGTACTGTTTTCATAGTGTTGTACTGTTTTCATAGTGTTGTACTGTTTTCATAGTGTTGTACTGTTTTCACAGTGTTGTACTGTTTTCATAGTGGTGTACTGTTTTCACAGTGTTGTACTGTTTTCATAGTGTTGTACTGTTTTCATAGTGTTGTACTGTTTTCATAGTGTTGTACTGTTTTCACAGTGTTGTACTGTTTTCATAGTGTTGTACTGTTTTCATAGTGTTGTACTGTTTTCACAGTGTTGTACTGTTTTCACAGTGTTGTACTGTTTTCACAGTGTTGTACTGTTTTCATAGTGTTGTACTGTTTTCATAGTGTTGTACTGTTTTCATAGTGTTGTACTGTTGTCACAGTGTTGTACTGTTTTCATAGTGTTGTACTGTTGTCACAGTGTTGTACTGTTTTCATAGTGTTGTACTGTTGTTGTACTGTTTTCATAGTGTTGTACTGTTTTCACAGTGTTGTACTGTTTTCACAGTGTTGTACTGTTTTCATAGTGTTGTACTGTTTTCATAGTGTTGTACTGTTTTCATAGTGTTGTACTGTTGTCACAGTGTTGTACTGTTTTCATAGTGTTGTACTGTTGTCACAGTGTTGTACTGTTTTCATAGTGTTGTACTGTTGTTGTACTGTTTTCATAGTGTTGTACTGTTTTCATAGTGTTGTACTGTTTTCATAGTGTTGTACTGTTTTCACAGTGTTGTACTGTTTTCATAGTGTTGTACTGTTTTCATAGTGTTGTACTGTTTTCACAGTGTTGTACTGTTTTCACAGTGTTGTACTGTTTTCACAGTGTTGTACTGTTTTCACAGTGTTGTACTGTTTTCACAGTGTTGTACTGTTTTCACAGTGTTGTACTGTTTTCACAGTGTTGTACTGTTTTCACAGTGTTGTACTGTTTTCACAGTGTTGTACTGTTTTCACAGTGTTGTACTGTTTTCACAGTGTTGTACTGTTTTTAGCTCACCTATCCCAAAGTGACAGAGTGAGCTTTTGTGATCACTCTTCGTCCATTATCTGTCGATCGGTACTCATCCACATGTAGTTGTTGGGTTTGGAACAATAGGCTATATTTAGATTCTATTCATTCCATTGCTTATGGGGTGCAAAATGTTGCTTATGGGGTTTTACAAACAAATGGATGGACAAAAGAAAACCCCACTAAGTGTCAAGTCATTCAAAACATCCGTCCGTCAACAATTTGCTTGTGTGGACACTAGAGGTCACAATTTTGGCCTAATCTTTATGAAACTTCTTCACAATGATAATCTCAACAAAATCTAGGTCAACTTCAATATTGGGTCATCGGGGTCAAAAACTAGGTCACAAGGTCACTAAACTTCAGTTTAATAATGATGGTCAATGACTTCAGTTTAATGATGATGGTCAACAATTTCAGTTTAATGGTTATGGTCAACGATTTCAGTTAATATTGAAGGCCTAGTTCATAATCACTTTAATGTGCGCCACGGAGCATTATTTAAGTTACCATAGTAACCGCCAAATACTATTTCAGACACAAGATAGAGAACATGGCAGTTGTATCAATGGATAAATGTCGTAGAGATAATCTGTGGATGAAAATGTTGATGTCAAATTGTAATGAACCAGCGAATAAAAAGAAAAGTGACACTGATGACAATAAGGATGTAAGTTTTGTGTTTGTATTTATGTCTGAAGAGGCACATGCTACTGTTTTATCAAAACACGGAGAACATGAATTTACATCTGAATTTGAATTTTTTCTTTAACTGCTACAAATTATTGTTAAGGGATATGGGACATTAACAATGATTCAGTTAATAATCTCCTACAAAGCATTTTAAGGAATTTAAAGATGAGTGTCGATATAAGATTTTCTTGTTTTGATAAAACAGTACCCTGTGTCCCCGATACTGGCAGTAGATATAGTTGTTTTAAATTCTTAGATTAGAAACCAAAGTACAATCTCGCCACAAATATTTGCAGACCCTATATATAATCATATACCAGTAATCCAACTTGTAGACATTCAATCTGTATTTGGTACATTGAGGTTTGTGACTAGTGTATGTCAGAATGGGTCATTTTAAACTATTGTCACTTTGAGATACGTAATTCAGCGAAAGAATGGTCTGTGAGAGACAAAACATTGCTTGTATTTAAAGGAAAAATTTTGTACCAATTATTTTATAGAGTTAACATCTCTATACACTATACACCCTACTCACTTCTGAGTTATAGTTAGAACATATTAAGTCAATTTTTAATGATTAAAAAGGGCGAAGAGCGAAGCAAGTCCTTTTTAGTCATTAAAATTTTACTTAATATGTTCTAACTTACTTAGAATGTAACATCCAGCCTTTTCATTAGTCGATGGAATATAGCGCCAATACTTGATAGTAAAATTTAAATGATTAAATTTTCATTTAAACGCCAAAATGGGGCGTTTTCATCGACTCATAATGTAGGTTATATTCTGATAAGAGATAAGCAACATTGTTTACACATCTCATGTGCAGCTTTTCGGGTCAAATATCAAGAATGATCTCCCTTGATAAGGTGTCTTGTCAAGCACATTTATATGATTGGATTGTCTCCCTTTGTATTCATTATTGGAAACAATAAGTGATGGACATTGAATAGGGACGTAAATTGACATATAAAGAGGATCTATACGTCATTTAGGGGATATTAAGACGTTATTTAGGAGATAAAGTAACGTCATATGAACATTATACTACGTGTATGTTGTACTAACCTGAGTACAAGGCCAGTCATGTGATAAACATATACCGGTATATTGAATGAAGGGTCAAGTACCAACTATCTACATAGGATATAACTCTGCATTCATGTTAACAGCCCTTGAGAAAACAGACATTTGAAGAATTCAAGGAGATGTTAGAAAGGGTTCACAAAGTACCATTGTATGAAATGGATCGACGTTTGTTACCGTTTGTTCACATGTCCGATACTTGGTACCAAGGCTTGACTCAGGTCATCAACAAGAAATATACAGACGATGTGAAACGTTGCTACATTAATCCAGAGAATAGTGCAGAAAAACATCATGTAAGATCAATAGTATACAATAGTCTTTAAAGTTAACATTTCTTAAAGCAGCGGTGATTGTCTAGTGATGTGCTGGATTTGTAACCAGGCAATCCGGGTTAGATTCAAGGGGCCGAGATTACAACCAATACTTACACTCAGCACTCAAATATTTAAATTCAGTCTTCTGAGATTCAGAGCAACACTTTTTGAGAACAAGAAGTTGTAATACTGTTAAATAGGTTTTAAATATTGTTATTGGCTTATTTCATAGTGAAATTTATTGTATTTGTAAGCTATAAATGTAATTTTTCAGTCTGAGTGCTGAGTGTGGCACTCAGATTCAAAAATTACATTTATACGTCATAAATAGTACACAATAACATAAAAAGTGTGTCAAATATTATTTTCAACACTCATTTAACAATTGTATACATTTTCGTCATCAAAATTTGCAAGCTAGGACAAAGAGTAGCTCATTATATCACATTTTCAATATTTGAGTGCTGAGAGCTGAGTGAAAGTATTGGTTGTAATTCCGGGCCCAGGTCACCTGGTCATGACATTCCATGACAACAATGTGGAGAAGTTACTGGTTCCTTAAGGAATAGTAAGTGAATACTGGCTTGGGTACAGTTCAGGAAAACAGGTTGTAGCTGTATAATTGTCAAGAAATGGGGTAGAACCTGATTTAACATACTAACCTCTATTAAGCTGCCAGTCAAATTGTGCTGCTTAAAGCTGGTGACTTTTAATACAGGTGCATATAAACAAGGGTTGTCAGGTGGTCGCTGATATTAGGTGACCTCTAATGACAGTTTTACTGTGTTTGTAGCCTGGTTTTAAAGTTCAAAGGACATAGTGTAGATCTGTCTCAGGTTGTGAATGTGCAAGTTATATCATTGGTTAAAATAGGATAGCTACACTTTCCAACAGTTTTCAATGAAGCTTTGTATCCAAATATAGCAACTTAAATATAAAAAGTTACTAGGATTTATGATTGGTCCACATTTTCAGGACATGTATCCATTGAATGATTTATTGGTGACATTTATCTATTGAATGATTTATTGGTAACATTTATCCATTGAATGATTTATTGATGACATTTATCCATTGAATGATTTAGTGGTAGCGTGTATAAATATCAAACTGATTTACTGTTACAGATTATTGTGAATCCAAAGTTCCTGGATTTGTTTATGATGTTGTCTACTGATCCTGCCGGAGGAACAACAGTAAGTGTAATACTGACTAGTCTTCTTTATATTATTTGACGAAAATATGTTTTTTTAACAGTTAACCAATAGACATTGAGTGCACTGTGTTCTCAACCAATGAAAACGTTTTTTACAAACAATTGACCAATAGACATTGAGTACAGTGTTCTCAACTGCTAAATTTCATTTATTAGCATTCAAAAAAGATTATTGTTAGCCTGATTTTTTTTAAAATGAAATATGTCATTCTACTCAAAGACTTCAATCTGAAAGTTATGTATCACAATGACATTTCCATTGTTGGCCGACTTCTCCACAATGTTATCTGACTAGAACACAGCATTCCTCTCAAATTTACATATTACTCCTTAGCATTCATTACATAAACTGTGACAGACATTATGAATCACCCTGTACCCACAAATAATCAAATTAATTTTTTTTTCATGGTTGAGAATAGTATTGCATGATTGTGATTTTGCTTTTTTGAATATGAAAATAGCAAACTGTTTTATATGTATTTTATATATTTCATCATGTGCTATATTAGATATTATTATTATAAAGAAGTGGTTCTGTTATGACTACATGTGCACTATTGTAGAAGCCATTATATTTGTGGGCATTAAATTTCTCTGATTTTTATAAAAAATATAATTTTGTTGAGTTGTTAGTTTGTGGATTGTGGAAGGGCAAACCTTTTTCTTAATATGCCGGAGGTCGATTATTTATGAGGAGTTCAACCACTAAATAAACAAATATTTATAATTATTGACTGGATCCTATATGTCTGTCTTTCAGGGTCTGTATGCTGTGTTCAGAAAACCTGCCAAAGAACAAGAAAGTATTTGTCCTGGGGGTCAAAATGTTCCAGAACAAAATGTGCAAAGTCACATGGAAAAGTTTATAAACACATGCTGTTTCTATATGTGGAGTTCTATACTGTAACACATGTTCCTAGAACTGGCTTCCAATAATTTTGTACATGTATTGAATTCTTACTGTATCAAGTGTTTAGATGCCGAGTAGATTTTGATGATATATTTGAAGGAGCACATAGCTGACATTTCATTTGTCTCTGCATCAGGGTCCTACTGAAGCATTATGCCCAATCCAGGAAACAAGTCTCAAGTCTGTTTTGGGTGCCATTAGCACTCATCCCTACTCTAAAACTCAATTCAACCATTTTTTCTATTATAAAGATTCAGCTTATGAAATGTCAAATGACCATAACTTTGTCAATACTTGGCATTTTTTCATCAAATAACTTTTACTAAATGTTCATTCTTGCTAGTGTAGCAAGTTCGGATTCTGGAAGAGTAGGACCCCCTCTTCCATCTATCTGCCCAGCTTTAATGTCGGCATCATTTTTCTGCAACCACCAATTATTATTATTCGACAAAAATTAAAAGTAAGCTTTACTACTGTGTGGCATTACACATAATATATTGTACATGTTCATATTTGATCATTATGCCCCCCCATCTTTGATGAGGGGGTATATTGCTTTGCACATGTCTGTCTGTCCAAAGACCTTAATATACACAGATTGGACACTTAATTGAAAACGGAGAGAAAATGCAAAATAGCATGCAGCAGATTCTGATAATTTGCATGAACACTTTTGTTTGTCATCCATTTTTAATGACCAATATCTCATTTTGAGGAACTAAGCTTCTTCTACTGCATGATGTAACTTATTTTTTTCTATCTCTTATAGAATTCAAAAAAATATTGTTTGAATGAGGCAGATCGGGTATTTTCTGATAATATTGGAATTTCCATTAAAATGAGAGTAGGTCTGGCCCTTTGAGGTCTATTGTTTTATTCCTTGACTGATTTCAATAAATTAGTTTTATTTTAAAGCAGAATAATAAATCTATAGCATAAACTTATTAGTTTTTCCTATGTACATTAAAACAGGAGATATAAGGTATTAAGAACAAACGAGATTTCGCGAGATTTCAGAAAACTGCCACGAGATATTGTGAGATTTGGTAGATTTTTCCAATCTTTGTATATTTAGGTCTTTGGTCTGTCTGTTGGTCGTATAAAATGGTTTCCGTGACTATGACATTTACCATTTCTGACTATTTAATTGGTTTCCGTTCAATAACTAAAGAACGCTTTGACTTAGGATCTTCAAACTTTACATGTAGGTTGGTTATCAGTAGTGGATGACCCCTATTGATTTTGGGGTCAGTAGGTCAAGGTCACTACGACCTTTACCATTTCTGACTATTTAATTGGTTTCTGTTCAATAACTCAAGAACGCTTTGACCTAGGATCTTC
Organism: Spisula solida; assembly: GCA_947247005.1. Classification (NCBI taxonomy): domain Eukaryota; kingdom Metazoa; phylum Mollusca; class Bivalvia; order Venerida; family Mactridae; genus Spisula; species Spisula solida. Next base: position 24,520,346 of record OX365948.1, read on the forward strand.
AAACTTTACATGTAGGTTGGTTATCAGTAGTGGATGACCCCTATTGATTTTGGGGTCAGTAGGTCAAGGTCACTACGACCTTTACCATTTCTGACTATTTAATTGGTTTCCGTTCAATAACTCAAGAACGCTTTGACCTAGGATCTTCAAACTTTACATGTAGGTTGGTTATCAGTAGTGGATGACCCCTATTGATTTTGGGGTCAGTAGGTCAAGGTCACAGTGACTTTTACCAATTCTGACTATTGGGCTGTCATGGGGGCATACGTGTTTTACAATTATCTCTTGTTTTTACATACTTTTAAACCTTTCCTAATGTACATACTTAACACAGCTATCATTCATTAGATTTGCTGATATTCTTGTTAAAGCATTATTGTCTCTTTTTGTTCATAATAAATATGGTATATTCCTTTTTTGATGCTGCATTATAACTGATGGTCGAAACTTCATCCGAAATTATTTTATTTTTGTTGGTATTATGAACTTGCCTATACATGAATGTGTACCATATTTGTAAAGAAAACATTGAATGAGATTATCACCATTACCTATGTTTATAGCGGACTTCGCCCAACGGATTAGATCCGGTTTACGGCAACACCTGTGCACGTGGTTTGGTCAGAGTTTGAATTCACTAATGGATCTAAAAATTTGTGTTAAAATCCCGCACTGAAGCAAAGATACTAGAAAATGGCTGCCAATAGAATAACAAAAAAATTTAAAATGCGATATTCGGCAGCTCATAAATTTTCTTTTATTTTTTAATGATGTTTAAAAATATTCCAAAAACTAGGGTAGGCCCCTGTCTAGAAAAGAAAAGATAATAATTATCAGTCTTCCATGGTTGCTGCGCAACCAATCTTATATGGGGAAGGCTATTTCCTAAATGTTTGGACACAAAAAAGGCAGCCATTTTTTTGCCCGCTTCGGAAGGAAATTTTAATATTTTCAGTGCATAAACGATGCTACAAACTGTTATGAGACACATGATTACTCTTAGATAACGAAGTAAGTCGAGCGGGAATCGTTCATATGCGCGAAATATCAACCAATCTAAAGAAAATCTAATGAAAACTTAAAAGACACAAGTTTCGGTTATTTCCCATCGCAAAGTTTGCAATACAATTAATTAAAGTCCGTTTCGGGTATTTACGTATCTGGACCAGACGGTGATAATCCACATCGTAGTTGTAGGTTATTGTAGAGAAAGTAAAACAAATGCATTTTCGTAATTCCTCGCCGAGATGTAATTAAAAAATCCCTCTAAAATCGTCAAAAAATATTCGCAGGATAAAGGTCGCGAAAACTAATTACATGTTGTTGTTGTCGTTATTGGATACAATAAAACCTGTAATTTTCCGTCTAAATCTCTTTTATGTTGTGACGATTTGCAGGGCTTATTTAACAACAAAAGGTGATTAAGATTAAAGATGTTTGATATTTAATCGTAATATGATTAATTGAAATGAAAATAGCCTTTTCTTTTGAACAAAAGTACTTATCTGGTATGCTCATGCAACCCTTTAAAAAAAAGATAAAATATCAAATAAGGCCTATTTGAAATCAGTTGTTATCTGTGTTTATATCTAATTATTCATTTTTAAATTAGTTACCCCTGAATTAAGTAGACATAGAATCAAACAAATTGAAAAAACGTGCATTATCCACAGACAGATATATTTTCATTTTGATCGGGCTGACAAATGTTCATTCGGACTGAGAAACGATAGCAGGTTTGTATCGTCTTTCGTTACTTTGTACCCAATTTTTCGTATCAAACCGCTATCGAGCGCTTTCTTGTGCAACGAACCGCATAGACGTAGGAAAGCGCTCGATAGCGCCTTTTGGAAACGGCTTGCTCCAGATTCGTAACTTCGTAACCAAACAATTTTTTGTGAAGTTATGCATCACCAAAAAATCCAGTACTAGATGAGCATGTTACAAATAATGTAGGACAACTGACATAGTCCGCTACATATGCTGTGCATTAGTTCATATTATATTCTCATCCGTATAGATACCATTACCTGTGTTTATATGTTCTCATCCGTATACATGTACAATGTGCTACAATATCAATTGACCATTTGACAGTGTGATTGCTTTGCCTAATTATTTGTCAAAGGTTCTCTGGTTTCTTTTCGAGTGAATTTATTTGTCTCTAATAAATTGTTTCTACTAAAATATTTGCCTCGCAGACAGACACACTGAATGCGTAGGACAGTTGCTATCCATTGAATATTCAAAAGACATATATGAATCCTCATTTAGTGGGCGGCATTCGAATCCACACATGAGGATTCATATATGTCTTTTGAATGCTATAATTCACAGCTAACATTTAATCCTAGTATTGGACAATTGAATCCTGGATTAACAGTTACCAGTAGTCATTTAGTAGGGGTGTGACGATATGCTCACCTCAGGATACTACATGTACCATTGATATTTCTTACAGTTCGGTATATTTCTGTACGATGATATCAACTATTTAAATGAATTTTGACAATATGATGTGTATTTTAAGCCAATCAAAATGACCGATACAAGTTAATTATACACAATCCGTAGGCAGCAGCATTTTTTCGTTGTCGGAATATTATTTAGTTAATAAAAAGATCTAGTACCGAACCTTATCGAAATTAAGTAGTGTTGTACCGTGAACGAGGTTCATCCTGTAATATGGTATTCGATACCACTACTATCATTTAGTGTATTTAACATACTGTACATGTGTTTTGTAAATGTATCTTTTTTATACCTATACTTATTCAGATATTTGCAATATTTGCAGTTATAAGTTTGAGATTGTTACATGATCTCAACAAAGTATAAGATTAATTCTCAAGTAAAGAAATGAGGTAATCGAGATATTGTGTTTCAATTTTATAGCAAATATGTTTTATATTAAACGAAGCTGACAATGCTTTAAATCCAGTGCAATATTACTTATTACTTTTTGTATGACAATATGTTTATTACCTTATCATGTGTTTGTGTTTTATTTTTGTGTTCCATTTTCATTCCATGTACATGTATTTTCATGATTCACTAAGTATGATACATTTGTGTTTTATTGACGTTATGTTTGTAAGTAATGTTTTTGCTTGCATGTAACTATAATAGGCTGTAGCATTATAAAAGTTATGTTTAATCATACAGTCTGTGAGTTTCTGCTGTCCGATCAAGACAAACTGTTACACCAATTCTTGGCAGGCATATCAAGACATAATGACACTGAAGAGTGTCAAAATATTTAATATTAACATTAAATATAGTTCTTCTCAGGTAGTATTCAATATTTATCTTATTTAATTGGAGAATAAGGAAAGCCAATCATATCGCCTGTTACAGACTAAGAGTTTAGTATGGTGTGATCTGATTGGTTGTCCTTATCCTTAAGTCAAGTAAGATCAATATTGATATTGGTACTTCTAGAGGCTTGATATTTTAACAAATAAATGTCTCCTGTGACTAAGAAAGAGTGGTTTTTAAGCATCCGCCTTGGAAGCTAGTGATCAAATGTTTGAATCCTAGAGGAGGCTGTTCTGATATGTTTGACCTGGATTTGGTGCAGTCTCGACATGCAATAAGTTGACTACTTGTATTGTAAAGTTGGATTATTGTGAATACTGAATACATTACTTGTCTCATTAATGCCTGTTAAAATTGAATAAAAACAGTAACTTGTTCTTGAATGCGTTTGTTATGGTTTTGTGTCCTAACATATTGGGTAAAATTATTATATAATTATTTGACTTAAGTCTATTATCCTTCAGCTCTGAACTCGGATGTATGTGAAGGTATAGTCAGTTTCTTGCTGAGAAAATCATTTGTTATGTATTGTAAGTACTTTAGCACACAGACAATCTTAAGCCAAATAGAAACAACGACAGCACCTAGCCATGCAAGAGTCGGACATAGAACTAACCATCCATATCCTCAAAAATGTATATTTCAAGCAAGCTTATATACTCACTCTGCAATGAATGACACACTGTGTACTTCGAACTCAGTGCATAATTCACTTTAAAGGGAGGTAAATGTAAAAGATTAACTACACTGAAGTGAAGTACGGGAAGACTTTTTACAGCCGGCACTTGGCACTTTACACCTGCTGAGTCATGAGCATTGGTTTAGGCCTGCTTATGCTGCTATTAACTGTACTGTAGAACTTTGATGCCAAGGACTGCCATCATACCAAGAATATATACTACTCAAATTTTATAAGGGTCAACTTATTTTCCTTGAGAATATTTTGCTAATTGAATAAGATGGAATGATGAAATTTTCAGAAACATAATGTTAAATCTGCAATATTGTAAACAAAAAATAATGATTGGTTCGAAATTTGACGTCCATCTGCTGATAAGCCCAACCCTACTGAATGTTTGTGCGGCATTCAAAACGTCTGTTTTCACAGAATGGGTCTTGCACAATATGAGAATAAACAAGAGGGCCATTGCTCACCTGAGTACCATGTCCCTATGTAAGCAAGTACAAAATGTGAATATTAACATTGGACTGACAAGCTTGTTGGGAGTCCCTGAAAAATGCTATAATGCATCTATGCAGTCAGCCAAGCAGTTTTCCCAATGTAAGAAACCCCGCCCCTGGTGGCCATGTCTTTTGTAAATCATGAAAGAAGCGTCACTTTTGGATTTATCACAATTATTTCTGCAAAATTATTTTTAAATTTGACCAGTGGTATCAGGTTTAATAATATAGCTATATAGGAAAATAGCCCAATCCCCTGGGGCCATGTTTTTTTATTAATCAACATTATTTCAAGGAATTCTGTAAAGGGTCACCCAAGGAACATGTGTGTAGAACAATTTTGAAATCGGACCAGTGGTTTTAGAGAAGATTTTCAAAACTTCACTATATAACAATATGGAAAAGAGCCCCACCCCCTGGCGGCCATGTTTTTTTAATTTATCAACATTATTTCAAGGAATTCTGTAAAGGGTCATCCAAGGAACAAGAGTGCAGAATTATTTTGAATTCGACCAATGGTTTCAGAGAAGATTTTCAAATCTTCACTACATAGCTATATAGGAAAAAGAGGAGCCCCACCCCTGGCGGCCATATTTTTTGACGAATCAAGATTATTTCAACGAATTATGTAGAGGGTGACCCAAGGAACATGTGTGTAAAATAATTTTAAAACTGGCCAGGTGGTTTCAGAGGAAATGTTGTTTGAATGAATTGTTAAAGGATGCAAGCTCACACGGATGACAGACGAAGAGCGATCACAAAAGCTCACCTTGTCACTATGTGACAGGTGAGCTACAAAGGCACGAAGATTTCAATGTTATTCTTGACGTTTTGGTCCCTGCCAATAGGGCTTAGTTACCACTAAAATGACACCATTATGTCAATGCATACCAAATGCAACACATGAATTGTTAGAAATTAAGCAGCAGATTAGATGACGTTTTAATATTTTGCACAATGTATTCATATCAGTTTTGTTCAGTTAATGCAAGACGGACATGAACATTCATTTCTTCACCCTTATCAAAATTTGAGTAGCACAGTTCGAGACATCTAGCTTTTTGAGGCATCTACTGTATACTAATATATCATCATTTGTCTTAAACCATAGAGTCTGTTTGAGGTTTCTATGGTGTTCGAGCCTACACTGTTTGAGGTTTCTATGGTGTTCGAGCCTACACTGTTTGAGGTTTCTATGGTGTTCGAGCCTACACTGTTTGAGGTTTCTATGGTGTTCGAGCCTACACTGTTTGAGGTTTCTATGGTGTTCGAGCATACACTGTTTGAGGGGTCAAAGCTCTACTGTATATTACTGAATCTTGCCGAAGTTTCGCATTCAAAATAAATGAGACATGGTTTAATGTTTGACCATTTTATTTGATTTCATCATAATCTTAACATAAACACAATATTCTCGCATATCTTCCCCCAAACACTTTCATTGCACATGTACATCAACTCACAAGACATTCAAGTGGAAAGTTAGTGCACATGTACATCAACTCACGAGACATTCATGTGGAAAGTTAGTGTACATGTACATCAACTCACGAGACATTCATGTGGAAAGTTAGTGCACATGTACATCAACTCACGAGACATTCATGTGGAAAGTTAGTGTACATGTACATCAACTCACGAGACATTCATGTGGAAAGTTAGTGTACATGTACATCAACTCACGAGACATTCATGTGGAAAGTTAGTGCACATGTACATCAACTCACGAGACATTCATGTGGAAAGTTCGTCCTCAGATCATTGCGTAATATCAACATGCCAGTACACATGTAACAGCTAAACTGTGTAGATTTCTATAGATTTGTACACTACAGACAACCAAAGTAAACAATGGTACGTAGTGTCATTTGTACATGGACAGTTTGAAGTAGCAGTAAGTCTCGTATTATTCTGGTATCTTCAACAAGTGTCACACCAGAGCCGCTAAACTATCGGCAACATCTGACAATCCGATTTCTTTCAGTGCTACACTGAGAGCAGCAGGAGTGGCTTTATCTGAATCACTCTCCTGAAATATAACCAAGCATATGTTGTTATAATATTAGATGTATCATACACTGAGTACATGGGCAACGCACATGTTACATTTTCTCTATAGGGTTATCTGTTTAACCGGTAATTTTGGTCAGTCTGCCATTCTATATGTGTACTACATATATCAGTCCTTTTTGTGTATTCTTGTTCCTAGGTACCTCTGCTTTAGTTCTTAAACCGTATTCACATGTGACTCTTATTTGAAGATTTTTAAATGCAAATTGTTAATATTGTGTTTTCCGGGAAATAACACATTTAGAAATTTCTTTCTAGAATTTTTGGCTGAAAAGGTAAAGTTTTAAAACCGACTACTGAAACAACTTTAATGGGTTAACAATTAAAACAAACCAAACTTATTGTTCTGCATGGCCTTCAAAGAAAGCTATAGGCTAACATATAAATGTAACATGTGCGTTCCTTTATGAACTCTGTGTATGATATCTATCTAGTGCTCTATAGCACATGATAGATATAGCATCACAGTCAACTTTCAATTCAAAGATTTCATTAAAACTGACTTGCAGGATCCTTCTTATAACACAATCAACAAGTGGCACAGTGGTCAAGTTATAACACAATCAACGAGTGGCACGGTGGTCAAGTTATAACACAATCAATGAGTGGCACAGTGGTCAAGTTATAACACAATCAACGAGTGGCACGGTGGTCAAGTTATGACACAATCAACGAGTGGCACGGTGGTCAAGTTATAACACAATCAAAGAGTGGCACGGTGGTCAAGTTATAACACAATCAACGAGTGGCACGGTGGTCAAGTTATGACACAATCAACGAGTGGCACGGTGGTCAAATTATAAACAATCAACAAGTGGCACAGTGGTCAAGTGCATAACGCTCTTGACTACAGATAAAATTTATTTGAAGTTTGCCAAGTATAATATTTAGAGTTGATTGTTTTCGCAGTGTGTGTATAAAGGACAAATTAACAAGAAATGATATTAATACCATATATTTATAGAGGATATTTGTTGATTTTGATGTAAGATCGAATTTTATTTCACCAAGTGATCACAGAAAATCAATATTTTCACGAGTGGCATAGCCACGAGAGAAAATTTAATTTTCTGTGATCACAAGTGAAATAAAATTGATCTTACACCAAAAATCAACAAATTTTCTGTTTGATATATGCCTCAATTCCTCTTAAATATGTGCCTTATTTTGAAAAATCACGTCGAAATTAGAATGTCACGACGTGAGAATTATGACGTCATCATGACTTTAAGTTTATTTTAAAGTCCGGCGCCGTTGACGTTACGTTTCTTTTTCTACATGATACTGGAACCAGCTTCTAAAAGTAATTTCACTGTTATTTTCACTGAAAAACTCCGTAATCCATTGAAAGCAAATAATAAATATGACTAATACCCACCATCCATACAGTTAGAACTCTCACAGCTCTATCCACCTCACTTTCTTCCGCACTCATAAAATAATTGATTTCATCTTCTTCATAACCAAACTCTACGGCCAATTTCCTCCAATCTTTGCCAATCTTCTCACCTACATTCTGTATTATATGTTTGTTGAGAACATTCTCCTTACTTTCTTGGTCATCCTTAGCTGTTCAAATAAATCATAATACGAAATTAAAACAAGAAACTTCTGACCATGGTTGTTATACATAAAACAAGAATTTAGTAAAAGTTTACATAATATATTTACATGCAGGTTATTATAATTACTAATTACTTAATAAATATACATTTACATTGTGAACATGGCTGCCAAAGTGAATAGCATCCACTCATCCTTACAGGAGTTAAAGATTAGAAACCATTTTTACACTGACAGACAGGCTAATACTCCTTCTACATTCGTCCAAAAGTGAGGTAGGTATAAAGACAGCAATCAAAGTATGAGATACAAAGAAATGAGAATACAATATTTTAGTTAATAATATATACAGTATGATGCCACTTATTTTCACCCAGCAAAGAACAGATTATCAGTATTTATATGAGTAGATCGTTTCATCAATTTTGAAACATAATTTGAGAAAAAAGTAAAAACAAAAATTTTGTATAAAAATTTTCATTTATGAAAGCTGTGATTAATGTTGTACATTGTAATAGATCATCTATGATACATGCAGGGCTTTTTTCCCGAACCTTGTGGATAAGGCCTTACCTTTATTTAGGAGTAAAAATGTTGGTATTTTGGTAACAAATGGGGAATGATTTTGTTAAGGTAAACTGCATGATTTTAAATATTTTTTTCCAGGGGGAAAAAGCCTTATAACAGCCACTATTATATAACGAAAAGAGCTGTCTACGTACAGCTCGCTCCATTATTCGCAGTGCCAAGCTAGGATAGTATAATCATTATAAATTCAAAACAAAATGCTTCATATCAGCAGCATTACCCTCTGCTGTGTAGAGGTTGGGGCTTCTAAGTCGAAAAAGGGAGATAATTTGGACAAAATTCAGGACAGTTACCTACTAATGTGTAGGTCCTCTGGGTCATGAAGATGAACAAATAAGAATTTCTAAGTCCAAAATGGGGCATACTTTCACCAAAATGCTTGATAAAGTTACCTATCCCTGTGTAGGGGTTGGGGTCATGATGGTGAACAAGTATGCAAAGTATCAAAGCAATATGGCAATGCACTTTGAAGATATGAGAGGTTAAACAACCTGTACCTAAACTTTAACATAAGAATACAACGACGCCAACACCGACGCTCGGGTGACTGCAATAGCTCCCCTTATTTACGAATAGTGGAGCTAAAAAAGCCGTGACATGTATACCTTGATCAGAAGTTTTCATATCTTCATCATCTTGTGTTTCTTTGATACCTTCCTCATCTTCCACATCTGTCTTCATCTCTTCTCCTTGTTGATTCTATCAAACAATAAAACAAACACTATGAATAATGTCAACAGGAAACTTGCACATACAACAACAGTCAGGTTTACAAAGTGTTGACAAGGAGCTCAACTGAAACTTACAATAACTCTACTGAAACTTGCAATACCTCTACTGAAACTTACAATAACTCTACTGAAACTTACAATAACTCTACTGAAACTTACAATAACTCTACTGAAACTTACAATAACTCTACTGAAACTTGCAATAACTACTGAAACTTACAATAACTCTACTGAAACTTACAATAACTCTACTGAAACTTACAACTACTCTACTGAAACTTACAATAACTCTACTGAAACTTACAATAACTCTGCTGAAACTTACAATAACTTGCAATACCTCTACTGAAACTTACAATAACTTGCAATAACTCTACTCAAACTTACAACTACTCTACTGAAACTTACAATAACTTGCAATAACTCTACTCAAACTTACAACTACTCTACTGAAACTTACAATAACTTGCAATAACTCTACTCAAACTTACAACTACTCTACTGAAACTTACAATAACTCTACTGAAACTTACAATAACTCTACTGAAACTTACAATAACTCTACTGAAACTTACAATAACTTGCAATACCTCTACTGAAACTTACAATAACTTGCAATAACTCTACTCAAACTTACAACTACTCTACTGAAACTTGCAATAACTCTTTTCTGAATATTGGTTTTAGCAAAAACTAAACCTGTGTATAGTCTGGAGAATTCGACATGACTCTCAACCTTCTATTAGCATTATTAAACAGCTGATATATTGTATATATTCATAATCCCGGATAAATGTTTTCATAAGTTGGCAGTATCATGAATATGCTCGAGATGTAATACCAACACAAATCTAAAGGACCGATTAGCTTGCGGGAATTGATATATTCAATGCAAGAACCATGCAATATATTTATGCATAAAGGTCAGAATCAAGTTAAATTGTCCATGCTATATAGTCTGTTTATTCAGGTCTCTGGCACTTGTATACAAACATTTCAACATCATAACATTGTATTTCTATTGTCTTAAACATTTTAATTGGAGGAAAATGCAGTGAAACCAATATCTAATTCATTAACCGACATACTAATACACATTTAAAATATTTATTAAAATAAGACATCAATTTAAAGTGAAATTGCAATGTTTATGTACACAATGTTATATAAACAAATGACTGACCTGAATAGTCAAGTTATACATATAGTTCGCCGGAGATAACACTAGCCTTTGTTCACAAATAAAAATGAAAATTAAATACATTTTCAATATTCATTTTTGTCCAATCTTGTGCATAAACACTTTTAATGACATACACTGACAACTCACGGTCATTCGACTGTGCAGTGTTTATAATTTGCTTTGTTTGTGTATTGATAAGGCTAGAGTTATCCCCGGCGAACTATACCTTGATATGATGAAAGAATAAATAAACAATGACATCATATTCAGGGCCCATACTCACAAAACTTGGGAGATATTTTTTCTTTAAGAAAAACTAATGTTCTAAGTTTGTTACATAATTGTCTTAGCTTTACTGCAAAATCAAAGCTTTGATCTGAATTGGATTTGTATTTTTCTATTTCACTAAGAAAACTGTATGAATTATCTACGACAAAAATTGAGTTTTTTTTTTTTATTCTAAGTGAAATATTAGTCATCTAAGACAATTTTTTTTAGAAAAATCTAAGATGCTTTGGGAATATAGGCCCAGATGTCAAGCAGAACAAAATGACCTACTGCCTCCTTGATAGCCTAGTAGTAAAGTGTCCGCTTGGAGTACAGGAGCTTCCGGGTTCAATCCCAGACCCTGACATACCAGACAAACTTAAAACTGTACCAGAAATTCCCTTCCTAGATTCTGAGCATAATAAAGAAACTGGTTTATCTTCTCTCATACCCTCATGGCGATGGATAACATCATGAATGAGGTGTCAAGAGTGATTAATATCAGTTGGAAAAACTTGCTTTACAAACAACCTTAAATAAATTAGTATAAACTATAAACTTTGACTTCTACTTACAGGCATCTGTTTAGCCAGTTTGGATAACATAGTATTGAGATAAGATTTTAGTTCTTGTGCTGGTGTTGTTGAGTTTGTGAAAAACTGTGGACTACGTCTTGCCAACAAACGTAAAGCTTTCCATTGAAACGTCTGGTCATTGGTCAGTCTGTAAATGGAGCATAATGAATTTTCTAAAGGAATGTATCACATATCACAAATTTGTCATACAATACACTACACAATTTATTTCTTGTGTTCAATATTAGTGTTATAGCTTAAGTAAGACATATGGAAAGTAGTACGCAATACATAGCATTTATTAGGAATTTCTCTACAGCAAAATTAATTTAAAAATATTCTAAACCAGTCACCCATTTACCAACTTATACTCCCCCACAATAAACACACATATACTGACTTATTTTCCCTAACAATTTACACACACATACTGACTAATATTCCCCCACAATATACACACAGATACTAACTTATATTCCCCCACAATATACACACAGATACTGACTTATATTCGCCCACAATATACACACAGATACTGACTTATATTCCCCCACAATATACACACATATACTGACTTATATTCCCCCACAATATACACACAGATACTGACTTATATTCCCCCACAATTACTAACTTATATTCCCCCCAATATACAAGCAGATACTGACTTATATTCCCCCACAATATACACACAAATACTGACTTATATTCCCCACAATTTATACACAGATACTGACATATATTCCCCAACAATATACATACACATACTGACTTATATTCCCCACAATTTACACACAGATACTGACATATATTCCCCAACAATTTACACACAGATACTGACTTATATTCCCCACAATTTACACACATATACTGACTTATATTCCCCAACAATTTACACACAGATACTGACTTATATTCCCCACAATTTACACACATATACTGACTTATATTCCCCAACAATTTACACACAGATACTGACTTATATTCCCCACTATTTACACACACATACTGACTTATATTCCCGAAATTTACACACAGATCACACAGATACTGACTTATATTCCCCCACAATATACACACAGGTACTGACTTATATTCCCCCACAATTTACACACAGATACTGACTTATATTCCTCTTCAACTTGAGCATCAGGATCATTCTGTTCTATAGCATCTTGGAAGAAATCTTCTAGAGTTGGTAAAAACATTCTGAAATAATAAGAACATTATTAATATTACAGATTAATTTACCATAATTAGTAGTTTTTAAAGAATTGTCAAAGAATTGGAATTTGGACGTTAGTTTATGATTTCCGTAAACGCTTTGATAAAACAGTTCTCTGGTGAATAGGTTTGGAATCTATGGAGAAAAGGGTTAATGGTTCCTAAACATCAATGATTTTATCAAGAATGACCAATGATTTTATCAAGGAAGACCAATGATTTTATCAAGAATGACCAATGATTTATCAAGGATGACCAATGATTTTATCAAGAATGACCAATTATTTTATCAAAGATGACCAATTATTTTATCAAAGATGACCAAATATTTTATCAAAGATGACCAATGATTTTATCAAGGATGACCAATGATTTTATCAAGGATGACCGTTCATACCTTTCCTCTGATTTACAAGCATCCATATTGCTTGGATTTATATTCCAAAGTCTGGTGAGCTCTGGATGACCCATCTTTATCACCTTACCACCACTGGCCTGTAAATCATCTCCGATTCTACGTCTCTTTGCTCTAAAATTGTGCAACATAAAATAACGTTCAAGTACAAACTGTCCATACATCATTCGGCCATTAAAATACATCATTTTCACCCAAAGGCTTTGATTTTTGAGATCTAACAGATAAACGTGTGAGATTGGCTTTTTTCCTGTATCATTCGCGTAAAATAGTTCTTACCATATTTTCTTCAGAGCATGAAGAATTACTAGCACTAATATATCTCTAACAAATCTCAACAATCAACCTAAATAAATTAATATTAACTAATGTAAAATTATTTCAATGGGACAAAATTTCATGGTTTTGGTGAAATACCAGCTTTGGGGACGTCATATTTCAGGAAAAAGTGGCAAGATCTAATTGCTCACATATTATCAGAAATCATTCAATGATCAAACTGATATAATAATTATTATATTATATGTTTATATAGGCAAGTAAACTTCCAAAAAACCATGTCTTATACCTGACTCAACTTGAAAGCAAGTATTGCAGCCACAGATAACTAGACATATTTATTCAATTTGGTATAATTAGTCATTCGGAATTTAGTTTTCGTGGTTTAGGTCAAGCATGAATACCCCAAAATTAAATCCACAAAAATATTAATGATTTTACAGTATCCAGTTGGTCTGATTTTATGGTACATAAGTTACAAAATAACGAAGTAATACTATGCAAAATACCTTCTTTGCGGTTTCTTTGTCTCTTCAGGAACTTTCCTCTCGAAGTCCGGACAACCATCGTTCTTCCATTTATTCCAGTACTCCTCTCTAGCCAGCATATGTTCCACAGTTTGTGCAAACTTCTCCCCATCAGGTGGCGTCTCTTTTATCAACTGGTAGATTTTATCTGATGATGATTTAATCCAGTTACTTTGTTCATCAGATAGTACACTAGTTTGACTGAAGAACAAAAACAAACAAACACTGCATTGTATCATTTAATATTTATCAGGTACTGTCCAACTTGTATCTCTATCATGCATGCTGATGAGTGAATCATACATGCTGATGAGTGAATCGTTCATGCTGATGAGTGAATCATTATTGCTGATGAGTGAATCGTACATGCTGATGAGTGAATCGTACATGCTGATGAGTGAATCGTACATGCTGATGAGTGAATCATTATTGCTGATGAGTGAATCGTACATGCTGATGAGTGAATCGTACATGCTGATGAGTGAATCGTACATGCTGATGAGTGAATCATACATGCTGATGAGTGAATCATACAAGCTGATGAGTGAATCGTACATGCTGATGAATAAATCGTTATTGCTGATGAATAAATCATACATACTGATGAATAAATCATACATGATGATGAATAAATCGTACATACTGATGAATAAATCGTACAAGCTGATGAATAAATCGTACATACTGATGAATAAATCGTACATGCTGATGAGTGAACTGCACATGCTGATGAATAAATCGTACATGCTGATGAGTGAATCTTACATGCTGATGAATAAATCATACATGCTGATTCGTGAATCGTACATGCTGATGAGTGAATCGTACATGCTGATGAGTGAATCGTACATACTGATGAGTGAATCGTACATACTGATGAGTAAATCGTTATTGCTGATGAATAAATCGACCATACTGATGAGTGAATCGACCATACTGATGAATAAATCATTATTGCTGATGAATAAATCGTACATGCTGATGAATAAATCGTTATTGCTGATGAATAAATCGTACATGCTAATGACTGAACTGTACATGCTGATGAGTGAATCCTACATACTGATGAATAAATCGTTATTGCTGATGAGTGAACTGTACATGCTGATGAATAAATCGTACATGCTGATAAGTGAACTGTACATGCTGATGAATGAATACATTGGGTCAAGAACCTGAAAGTCATCTATCGCAAGCCTGTACATCCTTGTTTTGAATGGTCCTTACAGATTGTCCAAATAAAATGGGTGAACTGTCATTTTGAGAAACCTCCACATTCTATGTTTAGATTTTACTTTGATTTTAGTGATTTACTGTGCAAAGGCTTGGTATATCATTTTTAGGGACAAACTCTAGTAATATATATCAGGAATGTACACAATCAAGAAATCAGAAGTGTTTTCCTTATAATAATAGTATTTTCTTCTATTTGTTTTTATTTTAAGATTCAACAAACTTTCCTTTAACCAGAATTACAGACCATATATTGGAAACTTACCTTTTAAATTTGACTGGAGCATTAAGATACTGAAATGTAATCAGGAACTGCACGAGGACATATCGTCGGAAATTACTATCATTCAACTGTAGATTCAGTAACTGAAAGAATAAAATAAGATTTATAATAATAAACTGTGATATGTACATGGATTCTGAGAATTATTTATATAAACATGCACAGAAAACACATCATAATTGTATGCTTTATGATTTAAATCTCATAACTATCTTTCAATCATAAAATTCTGGGTTCCATATATCTTAGAAAGTAAAATTCCATGATTTTTCCCTTACCAATTTTCAAATTTTCCTGAACAAAGCGCATTCACCTAAGCCTACTTAGGTCATCTACGAATATGATTCATACATTTTGACTTCCATCTTCCCTATCAGTCAACCTATGTCATCATTTAATGAGTATATTTTATAACTTCTTAGCTATTCTAGTGAAGTAGCTGTTACTCATTTCTTTTTTTAATTACAATGCTCAACAAGAGTGCCAAAATGTCACAAAATACGCCCGTCTTGGGGCATGGTGAGTCTAAGGGCATGGTGAATGAAAAAAACAATCCAACATTTTTTTTAAATAAAGGACCATAACCCAAGAAGGCCTAGGCTGATTTGGCCTACAATTGAACTTGTCTTAAATATTATATCCATGAACATTGTCACCAAGTTTGAAGATACTCAGATGAAAACTCTTAGCACTAGAGAACAGACAAGGTCAATTTCACATTTATTTTGGTAATTATAGGATCATAACCAAATAAGGCCTAGGCCGATTTGGCCTATAATCAAACTTGGCCTAGATATTATGCCCATAAGCATTGTCAGCAAGTTTAAAGATGATCGGATGAAAACTGTTAGCGTAAGAGTACAGACAAGGCCAATTTCATACTTATTTGGTAATTAATTAAGGCCCATAACCAAATGACGCCTAGGCCAATTTGGCCTATAATCGAACTTGGCCTAGATATTATGCCCATAAGCATTGTCAGCAAGATTGAAGATGATCGGATGAAAACTGTTTGCGCTAGAGTACAGACAAGACCAATTTCATACTTATTTGGTAATTAAAGGACCATAACCCAATAAGGCCTAGGCCGATTTGGCCTATAATCAAACTTGGCCTAGATATTATGCCCATAAGCATTGTCAGCAAGTTTAAAGATGATCGGATGAAAACTGTTAGCGTAAGAGTACAGACAAGGCCAATTTCATACTTATTTGGTAATTAAAGGACCATAACCCAATAAGGCCTAGGCCGATTTGACCTATAATTGAACTTGGGCTAGATATTATGCCCATAAAGATTGTCAGCAAGTTTGAAAATGATCGGATGAAAACTGTTTGCGCTAGAGTACAGACATGGCCAATTTCATACTTATTTGGTAATTAAAGGACCATAACCCAATAAGGCCTAGGCCGATTTGGCCTATAATCGAACTTGGCCTAGATATTATGCCCATAAGCATTGTCAGCAAGTTTAAAGATGATCGGATGAAAACTGTTTGCGCTAGAGTACAGACAAATTACTGGACGCCGCTGCCCGCTCGCCAAGGGTGTTCACATAATACGTCCCGTTTTCAACGGGCGTATAAAAACTATTTAGAGAACTAACCTTTTCGCTGGTAAGATATTTAGCAAAGAATGCATCAGGCTCTTGTTGTCTCCGTTGATCAATTTTCTTCTTGGAAGATTTGAGATCATCCAATTTGGAACTGTTAAAAGCTTCCAACACTGAGTCAGAGTTCTGAAAATATGACTCGTAGTTTTGACAAAATGGAAGAATGGCATGAACAAAGTATGTCCAAATTTAGGTCTTCAGGCCAGGTAATTACCAAGCATTCTCTAACCTGAAAACCCCTGTTTCAAAGCCTGAAACTCAACCTTTCAATATAAAGAACGAAAAATAATTCAGATTCAAAAACCTGAAGTCAGACACAAGCCTAAAAAATACCAGCCTGGTCTAAGAACTC
Source organism: Spisula solida (assembly GCA_947247005.1). NCBI lineage: Eukaryota > Metazoa > Mollusca > Bivalvia > Venerida > Mactridae > Spisula > Spisula solida. Next base: position 24,537,747 of record OX365948.1, read on the forward strand.
AATTGAATTTCAGCAGAAAGCTCATTTTTGGCCATTAGATTCTAACTCTGTCTGTAGCTGAAAGACAAGAAAGTCAACGGAGGCCGTCTGGAACATCACACATATAATTGTGCTACAAAATCAATCAAATAAATCTTCAAATCATTTCAAAACAAATATATTTATAGAACAACATTACTCACAGTGACAAAGGCAGCCCATGATTTCTTCTCATAACACTGACCAGGTTTCCTGAAGTAGTCTTGTAGTGACCAAAACTTTCTGTATAGATTGTAGTCAATGGGAGCATCACTGTAAAACAATCATGAGAATGTGAGGTCACAGGGTCAGTAGACTCAGTACATCAATGATGCAGTGGATGGGTGTACTAGGTTAAATAACATGGAAACATCAATAACAGGAACTTATGTCGGACAGTCCAATGGTTATACCATATATTATCACACAATGACTTTATTTGGAAGAAACTGTAAGACAATCAGGGTCATCTAAGTTTGTAACATGTATCAACATCCTTGTACAGTACAGAGAATTTGACATGACTCTCGACCTTCTATTAGCATAATTTAACAGTTGATACCAATTAACACTGGCTCTATGTTTTCATTCACGAAAAGTATCACGAAGACACTCAAGGTGTAATACCAGCACAAATTTGAAGGACTGATATTGCACAATTTGCTTGCAGAAATTCATGAATTCAACTCAAAAACCTTGTAATAAAGTCATGCACAAAGGTCAGGATAACGTCAAATTCTCTATGCTGTAACATGTATCAACATCCAAACAAGTTTCTAATCTTTACTGCCTCAAAACAGATAACAAAATATATATAAGCAGTAAATTAATGCCCCTAAAAACGACAAAATTTACAAGGATTAATGTCCCTAAATGAGGGGTGTCAACAAGGCCAATTTAAAAATTAGGAAAATCATATGCGCCGACTATATAAAGTTGTTTTATGTTCCTGTATCTCACCATCCCCGGTCTATGAATGTGATAAACATGTATGTGATACTTACGTTGTTTTGTGTTCCTGTATCTCACCATCCCCAGTCTATGAATGTGATAAACATGTCTATGATACTTACGTTGTTTTGTGTTCCTGTATCTCACCATCCCCGGTCTATGAATGTGATAAACATGTCTATGATACTTACGTTGTTTTGTGTTCCTGTATCTCACCATCCCCAGTCTATGAATGTGATAAACATGTCTATGATACTTACGTTGTTTTGTGTTCCTGTATCTCACCATCCCCGGTCTATGAATGTGATAAACATGTCTATGATACTTACGTTGTTTTGTGTTCCTGTATCTCACCATCCCCGGTCTATGAATGTGATAAACATGTCTATGATACTTACGTTGTTTTGTGTTCCTGTATCTCACCATCCCCGGTCTATGAATGTGATAAACATGTCTATGATACTTACGTTGTTTTGTGTTCCTGTATCTCACCATCCCCGGTCTATGAATGTGATAAACATGTCTATGATACTTACGTTGTTTTATGTTCCTGAATCTCACCATCCCCGGTCTCCATCTTCTCATCAACTTTACCATCCTCCTATAATACAATAAATACACTCAAATCTCACTTAAACACCTCCTCAACAATGGACTTCATTGATTATTTCCTTCTTATATTTGATAAATTCACATTTTGAAACATGAGGGCCATTGGCCCTAAAGCGCTCACCAGTCCTGATGACTAGCAGTTTAGGCAGAATCAGTATATGTTATGATATGTCCTTAATATTTGATGTAGATTTTACAGAGACAGACTTTGTGGCCAGGTTTTATAAAGATGAGGTAAAAAATGTGACCTCTGGAGTATAAACAAGGTTGTTCTTTGATGTGACCTGGTGACGTAGTTTTTTACACAAGACAACCCTTATTTCGAAATTGACTTAGATTCTACAGAGATAAACAATGTGACCAAATTTCATTAAGATTATGTCAACAAGAGGGCCAAAAGTCGCTCACCTGTGGTAGTAGTGCATACAAGCCCTACGATTTGACCTAGTTCTTGGCCCCAGATGACCCAATATCGCACTTGACCTAGATTTGGTTGAGACGATAATTGCGACTAACTTTCATAAAGATTCGGCTAAAATGGTGGCCTCTAGTCACTACACAAGGTTTTTCTATTATTTGACCTTGTGACCTAGTTTTTGACTGACCATGACCCAATATTCGACTTGACATAGATTTTGTTGATAAAATTACTGTGACCAAGTTTAAAAAAGATTAGGTAATAATTATGACCTCTACCGACTACACAAGGGTTTTCTATGATTTGACCTTGTGGCCTAGTTTTTTAATCCAGATGACACAGTATTGTGCTTAGCCTAGATTTTGTTGAGATCATCAGTTTGTGACAGGTGAGCTAAAAAAAATGAGTGTAAACAAGGCCTAGTTTATGACCCCAGATGACCTAGTTACAAACTAGACCAACATTTCCTAGAGACAAACATTGTAACCAAGTTTCATAAAGATTAGGTAAAAAATGAGAGTGTTAACAAGGTTTTTCTTCAAAGTGACCTGGTGACCAATGTTTTAACCCCAGATGACCCAGTTGCAAACTTGACCTTGAATTCATAGAGACATACATTGTAATTAAGTTTCATTACAATTAGGTAAAAAATGTGACCCTTAGAGTGTTAACAAGGTTTTTCTTTGTTGTGACCTGGTGACCTAGTTTTTGACCAAAGATGACCTAATTTTGATCTTGACCTTGACCCCAGATGACCCAGTTACAAACTTGAATTAGATTTCAGAGACAAATATTGTGACCAAATTTTATAAAGGTTAAGTGAAAATTGTGACTTCTAGAGTGTTAACACTCCAATTGTTGATGCCGGACATAGGGTGATCACAATAGCTCACTTTGTGCTCAGGTGAGCTAAACAAGAGGCCTAGGTCGCTCACCTGTTGTAGCAGTACATACAACATCTGTGATTTGACCTAGTGACCTAGTTCTTGGTCCCATATGACGCAATATCACACTTGACCTAGATGTTGCTGAGATGATCACTCTGACCAAGTTTCATAAGAATTAGCCTAAAATTGTGACCTCTAGTGACTACACAAGGTTTTTCTATGATTTGACCTTGTGACCTAGTTTTGACCCCGGATGACCCACTATCGAACTTGACCTAGATTTTGTTAAAATAATCATTGTGACCAAGTTTCATAATGATTTGGCCAAAATTGTGACCTCTAGTGTCTACACAAGCAAATTGTTGACGGACGGACTGCGGACGAAGAGTGATCACAAAAGCTCAATTTGTCACTTTGTGACAGGTGAGCTAAAAAGTGATCTAAGCAAAACATTCCCAATATGGCGCAGAATTTTGTTTTCTTTACAATAACAATTAGCATTCAGTAACTAGAATATGTAAACTAGACGTCTTTGTTTTAAAATTCTTAATTTATTAATAAAAATCCCAATTTAGGTCAAAGTGCCACAAATTGTTGCAGTTAGTCAGGTATTAGTACCTTTCACAATCAATGCACACATTTGTAAACATGTATGACAGCCTACTAGCAGCAGCCAATATGTCTTTTTAAGGTAAAGATTAAGATGCAAATCCCAAAATCAACATACTGAAACTTCATCATAGACCTCTAAGCTTAAAATGGTACAAAGTTTTGACAAAATGATTGAATGAGTTACTTACTCCTGTGTATATGGTGGGCTTATGATGGTGAGCAAGTATGCAAGGTTTCAAAGCAGTATGTCAATGGAATTTAGAAAATATTTGATACATATATTGTACAGAGATAATGACCTGTTCCTGACCTTTAAGCATGAATATATTACAATATTGTCCTTAAGATTTGTATTTGCGTAACAGCTAAAGCATATACAAGATACTCCCCACTAAAGTGTCTTAGCAGAAAACTAAGAATTTTCTTAAAAATCTTAAAATTTCCTAGTGTGTATCAGCTAAATAATACAGCAATACAAAATAAATTGCTTACACTGTTTTATGCATTATGTAGAGAGCTACTATAACCACTAAGGAAACATGGATTATTCTTCAATTCGGTGAAAATATGCACATTGTAAATGTTTGACTTAAGTCAAAGTGTTCAAGTTTTCCACTAAGAAGATACTTCAGAAATACCACCCTAGGATTATAAATATAGACAATATATTATCTGTTTAGTAATGTCAAAAGAAAGTGGAGGATCAGGTCAAATTCTCCGTACAATAATGATGGAGAGTTTATGTAGTCGGTATTTACCTTTGTATCAGAATCATGTTTTGTCTGTGAGTAGAGGGTTGTATTTTCAAGGTTAAATTGACTCATCAAATTAAGTGCTGAAATTATAAAATACAGAATATACAGTAAAACTACCTGTTCGAGGCATCTATGGTATTCAAGAATTACCGGTGTAATACTTGATCAAGAATAGTGTTTATTAGGGGGGAACAATGGACCAGAGAAGGGGAAAAAGGCCCGGGCCCGATCTCTCCCCGGGGAAAGAATAGACCGACTGGAAAAACTGGCCGGGGGGGATAGACTGCTACACTGGTATGTGTTTAAGTTCAAACTGATGTTGGTATGTGTACCCGTATTGCATGTGTGTAATGCGAACTCAATATGCGTAATAAACTAATGCATGTGTTTCATTTTGTAACACTATTCATTATAATAATAACACATAATCCAGTTTGACAAAATTGACCTGAAATCTGATTTATCTTTGTCAAGCTCTTCAAATGTTCACGAGCCTTACTAAGGTTTTTTGTTATATAGCTTTTTCAGTGTTAGCTGTCTAGCTTGATATTTGACCACTTTAAAAACCAATGAAATATTTCTTAATAAATTAGCAGTAAATAGACAAACAAGCTTGGTAGGTTAGAATATGCTTTACTGATCACAAAAGATACCACTAGGGGGGGAGGCCCTGGGGCAACCAAGGGGGAATTAGACATTTTCAATTTTTTGATGTCTAAATCCCCACCCAGGAGACGATACTTACCGTCTAAATCCCCACCGTGGGGCATAGTTTTTCATCCGGGTACTTAATAAAAACTCAAATAAAAGTATCACTGTCGTCTTTCGCAGTGTCGAAATACCCGGAAGAAAGTATATTCCCCGAGACTCGGAGTCAATAAAGTCGTCTAATTCCCCCTGTAACCCCCCCTGGGTGGGCATAATATTGGCTAGTGCATTAAGCCTACATCTGCTCTTTATAGTTTTATGAGAAGAGGGCCGCGAGTTCAAATCTCACTTGAGTCTAGTTTTTTTCCCATTTTCTTTTTCCCATTTTCTTTGTGTCTGTAAATTTGACGTTTATTTAAGGTGAGTCCTGTCTACAATTTGTTTTTCACACATAATCAATGCTAAATATTAAAATCTGAGTTAATTAAGTTTGGAATCACTGACTATAACGGACTGCAGAATCTAGACTACTACAAACAATATACATGTAAAAATATATAGATTCTAGTTTCATTTGTGTTTTTCAATCAAAACCATTTGAATCTCCATTTAAAACAAATACACTTATCTGCTATCTTAACGCTGATTATCTTTTTTAAAGATATTTCTTGTTTATATAAAGCAGCAAGTCACTTTTGACATACTTTGAAAAAATGATTATTTTATTCTGATAATTTGTTCTGAATTTTATTCAAACAACTTCCTGGTCGGCCTTTATTAACTATTAAATGGATCGACAAGTTCTTAGTGATACAAAAAACTTGTTATACAATATGATCGTACAAAAACAAGTGTTCGGTACAGTAATTATCACAAGTTGTTTATACATCTGTCGTCAACTACCCACAGCCAAACAATGGGTTTCAAATGAAAGGTGCGAAAACTTATATTGTTCGACTCATCAACAGGTAAATCATAGCAAAAGACCGTCCAATCAGTTTGAGTGTTCCACCTAGATGTTGTTCAAGCCATCAACTGTTTTACAATATGAATACGTGACCGTAGAGCCAGTTTGTCGCATCTAGGGTGTTTGAGGCAAGTACTGTTCGAGGCATTGAAGTTCTACCATATAAAGTACAGTGAGTATCCAGGTCAACCAACCAAGCACAAACCCAACCAACACTGTACTATTCACCAAGCAACCAACCCAAAACAACACTCTAACACAACGTCCATCAACCAAGCACAACTCACTAACACAAAGTCCATCAACCCAGCACTTCTCACTAACACACTATCACAAAGCCCACCAACCCAGCACTACTCACTAACACATAGCCACCAACCCAGCACAACTCACTAACACATAGCCACCAATCCAGCACAACTTACTAACACATAGCCCACCAATCCAGCACTACTCACTACACATAGCCACCAACCCAGCACTACTCACTAACACATAGCCACCAATCCAGCACTACTCACTAACACATAGCCACCAATCCAGCACTACTCACTAACACATAGCCACCAACCCAGCACTACTCACTAACACATAGCCACCAACCCAGCACTACTCACTAACACATATCCACCAACCCAGCACTACTCACTAACACATAACCACCAACCCAGCACTACTCACTTGCACATAGCCACCAACTACGCACTACTCACTTACACATAGCCACCAACCCAGCACTAATCACTTACACATAGCCACCAACCCAGCACTACTCACTAACATATATTCACCAATCTAGCACTACTCACTTGCACATAGCCACCAACTACACACTACTCACTAACACATAACCACCAACCCACCACTACTCACTAACACATGGCCAATCAATGCAGCACTACTCACTAACACATAGCCACCAACCCAGCACTACTCACTTGCACATAGCCACCAACTACGCACTACTCACTTACACATAGCCACCATCCCAGCACTAATCACTTACACATAGCCACCAACCCAGCACTACTCACTAACATATATTCACCAATCTAGCACTACTCACTTGCACATAGCCCATCAACCCAGCACTACTCACTAACACATAGCCACCAACCCAGCACTACTCACTAACACATAGCCATCAACCAAGCACTACTCACTAACACATAGCCACAAACCCAGCACTACTCACTAACACATAGCCACCAACCCAGCACTACTCACTAACACATAGCCATCAACCCAGCACTACTCACTAACACATAGCCATCAACCCAGCACAACTCACTAACAGCAAGCCCACCAACCCAGCACTACTCACTTACACATAGCCACCAATCCAGCACTACTCACTAACACATAGCCATCAACCCAGCACAACTCACTAACAGCAAGCCCACCAACCCAGCACTACTCACTTACACATAGCCACCAATCCAGCACTACTCACTAACACATAGCCACCAACCCAGCACTACTCACTTACACACAGCCCATCAACCCAGCACTACTCACTAACACATAGCCACCAACCCAGCACTACTCACTAACACATAGCCATCAACCAATCACTGCTCACTAACACATAGCCATCAACCCAGCACAACTCACTAACAGCAAGCCCACCAACCCAGCACTACTCACTTACACATAGCCACCAATCCAGCACTACTCACTAACACATAGCCACCAACCCAGCACTACTCACTTACACACAGCCCATCAACCCAGCACTACTCACTAACACATAGCCACCAACCCAGCACTACTCACTAACACATAGCCATCAACCAAGCACTGCTCACTAACACATAGCCATCAACCCAGCACTACTCACTAACACATAGCCATCAACCAAGCACTGCTCACTAACACATAACCATCAACCCAGCACTACTCACTAACACATAGCCATCAACCCAGCACTACTCACTTACACAAAGCCACCAACCCAGCACTACTCACTAACACATAGCCACCAACCTAGCACTACTCACTTACACACAGCTCATCATCCCAGCACTACTCACTAACACATAGCCACAAACCCAGCACTACTCACTAACACATAGCCACCAACCCAGCACTACTCACTAACACATAGCCATCAACCCAGCACTACTCACCAAATCCCACCATCCCTATACATGTACTTACACTAACCAAGAACACAAACCCAGCACTACTAACTTACAAAGCCCAACAACCAGCACTACTTATTAACAAAGCACACCGACACAATTATTTTACTTTTTTGAAGTTAATAGTTATTGTAAATACCTATATAGGATTATATTGACCTTATCAGAGTCAACAAGAGGGCCCAAAGGGCCCTAGGTCGCTCACCTGTTATAGCAGTACATGCAAGACCTGTGATTTGTGACCCTGATGCAATATCGCACTTGACCTAGATTTTGTTGAGATGATCACTCTGACCAAGTTTCATAAGGATTAGGCCAAAATTGTGACCTCTAGTGACTATACAAGGTTTTTCTATGATTTGACCTTGTGACCTAGTTTTTGACCCCGGATGACCCAATATCGAACTTGATCTAGATTTTGTTTAGATGATCATTTTGACCAAGTTTCATAAAGATTTAGTCAAAATTGTGACCTTTAGTGTCTACACAAGGTTTTTCTATGATTTGACCTTGTAACCTAGTTTTTGACCCCGGATGACCCAATATCGAACTTGACCTAGATTTTGTTGTGATGATCATTGTGACCAAGATTCATAAAGATTAGGACAAAATTGTGACCTCTAGTGACTACACAAGGTTTTTCTATGATTTGACCTTGTGACCTAGTTTTTGACCCCAGATGACCCAATATCGAACTTGACCTAGATTTTGTTGAGATGATCATTGTGACCAAGTTTTATAAAGATTTAGTCAAAATTGTGACCTCTAGTGACTACACAAGGTTTTTCTTTGATATGACCTTGTGACCTAGTTTTTGACCCAGGATGACCCCATATCGAACTTGACCTAGATTTTGTTGAGATGATCATTGTGACCAAGTTTCATAAAGATTAAGTCAAAATTGTGACCTCTAGTGACTACACAAGGTTTTTCTATAATTTGACCTTGTGACCTAGTTTTTGACCCCGGATGACCCAATATCGAACTTGACCTAGATTTTGTTGAGATGATCATTGTGACCAAGTTTCATAAAGATTAAGTCAAAATTGTGACCTCTAGTGTCTACACAAGCATTTGTTGACGGACGGACGGATGACGGACGAAGAGTGATCACAAAAGCTCACTCTGTCACTTTGTGACAGGTGAGCTAAAAATGAACTTGACTATAGTCCGTGCATGATAATGTGGCAGTCACGTGACACAATGTGGACAATGTCAATTGATTGAATTAGGTAAACCATGGTTAAGGTTTGTGATTATAAATCATTCTAACCATCCACCAATTCAAACATACTTCATAGCCGAGTGGTTTAGTGCGTAGATACTTCCTGACGAGTTCGATATTTTTGGCCGCGAGTTCGAAACATTGTCAAGTTATATGTATTTTTTTTAATTTCTTTTTCTCATCTTTATAAATTTAAAAGCTAAGAGTTTAACAGAAAAATGGCTTAAATAATCAGTTCTATCCAATAGTGATACAAACCTGTAATTAAAGTTATTAAGTCTATTATTAAAGAGTGTGTAGTCTAAATATACATGTACACAATCAACGTGCTGTGTACACGTATTATAATTAAAGCACAAGAATTTTGATTGCTAGTACTTAGGTATTTTAACTACAGATACATTATCTGAGTGTGACTGTAACTCAGACCATGATACAGCAGATGAAGTGATGTAAAATTCTTTTGTATTGTAACTATTGTGTGTTCTTGTCATAAAAGTTTAATTGAATTAAAAATAATTTTATCATGACCATAACAAAACAAGAAAAATATATAATTAACAAATTATAAACTCTCTCGAAAAGAATATGAAAATAACATTAAAAATATTGTGATGAATTCAAAAAATACTAAAGACTTCTTTGATGGGTTGAACTTGAATCGCTCAGTTACAATTCCTGTGCGTTACCACCTGAGCTATTACAGCATACATAACTACTTGCAATTATTTAGTGCTTATATTACATTGTAATTAGTCACGCATGACGATAAGGCCAAGCAATTTAACTGCCTGGATGACTGTCTATGTTAAATGTTAAATTTCGTCGTTGAATGGATGGTAAAGGATTAGCTGCACAAGGCAGTCATACTGGTCTGAAAGGTAAACAAACACTAGTCCAAATTAAGTCTGTATTTAAACAGTTATAACTCTAGCGCGATAAATTGCAATACAAAAACAAACAGAAAATCGGCTATATTTATTGTTTCTGGATATTTAGGAGTATGCAAACTTTATATGTTGCGCCGAATGTTTAAATGCTTTCATAGGCAAATGTTTCGGTCCTTGACTTTAATCCATAACAAAAATATAGGCAATATTGTGTTTGTTTTTGTACTGCAATTTATCGCGTTGGAGTTATACCACTTATAGACCGATTTCGATAATCTGACCGTTTGTTTATTTACGAAGGGTATAACACAAACATAATACGGGTGATCCAGCCTTGATAACGTGCATATAAACTCTTTATTAGGCTATACAAAGCACACAATTTTCAATTGCAACCATAGCGCAGTTGGCAGAGCAGAAAGTTTCAAATACCAATTGAATAATATTTTAGGTTCAACCCCCACACTGTCTCTATTTTTATTTAAAACAACGCATATAAATAATTAATTGCTTATAATTGTTGTTTTGTTTAATGGTATCAGGCTGATAAAATGTATGAACTTAAATTCTTGGCAAGAAGAAAGTTAACTCAGGAAATCGAAACTCCAATAAAGAATGTAAAATACATACAGGCAAAATGTTTAAACATCGTACCAGACGAAAAAGTTTATACACAATGTATATTGAATATTGATCTATATAATATTATATCGAATAAAAAATAATATGATAAATTATGCAAAGTAAAAAAGACGACCTGTGCTGGGCTTGAACTCAAAACCAACGATTTCAAACGACCAATATGATTAGGTCCACGCACATATCCACTTAGCCACAGAGGCTATTGAATATGACATGTTGTTATACTGATTTTATCCAGTAAATTGATGCAATTTTACTCTAATCCGATAACAAAACATACTCCCCTAAATGCTTTGAATGCGCTGAACCAAGAAATCCATGTTATCGAAATCGGTTTATACATAGTATTTTATGAAACGGACAAACAACAAACAATTACATTCTTTTAAAGTTATCTGTAATCCATATCATGTATTATAGATCAACCACGAGTTTTGAGCCGTGACGGGAGATTACACTATTTAGTCATTGTTTGTGAATTACTGTTTGGAATGCATTTAAAATACGTTGATATATATTTTTGTATGACATGACACTGTCAGTATTGCTGGCTCAATCGGTAGTGAGCTTGATTTTCTGACTAAGACATGCGGGTTCAAGTCGTGATAACTGCACTTTTTCCTCAACAACATTTTTTGTTTCTTTTCATCAAGAACATGAAGACATTGTTTAAAAGTCATTTTATTATTATGAGTTTTCAATCTACATGCAATGGATTTTCATGTTTCATTGTTTTCATTTCTTTCAACGGACCCAGTATTAATTTACCTTTTACTGGATCCAATACTTAAACTTGTGTCAAAGATTTTCGACTTTGTGTATTGATTGGCGAACCGTCAGTTTTGTCTGTCTCCGAGTCAGATGATGCATTTGAATATATAGTGGGTGCTTAAAGACAGTTTATTGCAATATCTAACGCCAGTGTTTGTGTCCTGCTGGCAATACAAGTTTAAATACACATAGACTATTTTATATATAAACTCCTTGCAAAATTTCTGTAAATATGAACCATGTTAAATATTCTTTAGCATACGAGCATCTTCACCAGTATGTATACTAGTCGCAGCCAAAATTATATAATTATGCATGGTTACTATGACTAAGACACTTAATTGTAATAATAATAATAATAACGACTTTATTTATAGTGGATGACATATTTGGTTCTAGACCAATTTTCAATAGGGTCCACATCAACATGGGATATATACAATCATTTACAGGAATACATGATAATTATGAGCAAAAGAAAAACATAACAGAAAAACTCATGGAGTCAATAATAAAGATGCAAAACAAAACAAAAACCCAACAGCACAATGTTAGGGTAATGGTAAATAATTATGATATACAAAATTCAACAATGGAATTTGTAAATATAATTAGATCTAATAGCCTAATGTTGTGAAACATGTAAATGTTACATCATGTGGCAAGAGTACATCCACTGTAGATAGGAGTTTTTGAATTGTTTGAGTGTTTTTAAGTACGTATTTGTTTTGGGATGACATTTCAAATGACTGGCCCTGAATAATTTAAGGACTTGCGGTAGAATTCGAGCCGTGGTTTAGGAATTGTAAGTTCACAATTTTCAGTTGATCTAAGCTGGTGATCCGAGTGTTGGTAGTTTTGGTTAAATCTGAATTTCGAATGCAAGTATTCTGGGCAAATATTGTGACTAATACAGACTCATTATTAAATAAATTCCAGGAAATGCATAACTTTCTTGTGTAATATTACTTGAACAAGGGATTTGAAAAAAATATAAAAAGCGACTCTACCAAGGATTGAACCTAGGAAAGTAAGTCTTATAGAACATCGCCTTATCCATTGGGCCACGTATTCAGCTACTTAATGAAACAACTTATTTAACTTATGTTGGTATTGCTTATATAAACCTACCCTTTTAGGGTGAATAAACTTGGCTGCATAAATTAGTCACGGCTCAAAAAACATGGTTTATCTATACTTGTCGTAAAATAGACTCGACTGCCACATTATCTAGCACGAACTATATGTGCAGTTTATAGTTTAGATGTATGTAAACATTCTTAACCTAGATATTTACTGATAGCGTAACATTTTGAAATACAAAAAAACGTTGTAAGATCTTTTTATCGAATTTACTACCTAAACTTAAATCACTTTGTACTAGATGTTTAAACTCAATATACAATCTCATAAATCATAAAATACCTTTGACAAGTAAACCGACTGTTTTATCAGCAAATCAATAAATTCAACCCTTTACACGCACTTATCTGAAACACATTGTCACGTGACTAATGTCAATACTTCCTTGACTACCTGTGTCGTACAGCAAACATTTCAATCAAAATGGCGAGGAGGAAAGACGAAACAAATTTAACTCACTCCCAAATAAATGCCGGAGATGAGATTTTTGATGTGTGCTGTAATCCATGCAGGAAGAAAAGCTTGAACAAGGAAGCTTCAAAATACTGCACTAGTTGTGAAGAATATTTATGTGCTAGTTGTGTCATGCAACATAATACTTTTGAAAAGTTGTCGAAGCATACACTGGTGGATCCGCATGCCAAACTACCTTCATCTAGAAGATCTAGGAGCAGTTTATAAGTTGTGCCGACTGAAATGTGTAAGAAGCATCACCTGAAGCTTGTGGATATGTACTGTGAAGACGATGATGTGGTCGGATGTTCTGTGTGTATGACGTTGGAACACAAGTAAGAATATTTAAAGTTTTATTTGTTGTAAAATTCACATCTCATGATCTGTGTATGTCAAAGTCACATGACTGTGGCCAGTATCACAAAATCAAAGCACTAAAATAGCTCACAGCAAGGGGCTCATCATGGCTTAGGCACATTCTTTGATGTCCGTCTCTTATGTCAGTAACCGGTATACTAAATAATATAAGAGTTGAATGCTGAAAATATATCAGTACGGCAACTTTCGGTTTCCTATACAAAAGGTTTCATCACAATATCTCATTTCTAACTGTAAGGCCAGAGTTTTTTAATTTTTTGTTACTCGGACATTTTCAGAAAAAAGTCCACAGGAGGGAAAAAAATAACAAGAGGATCATAGATCCTGGGGCGCTCACCTGCTAAACATGGCCAAACATGAACTTGACCTTAAGGACATCAAGATAACGTTTGACTACACTTCATGAAGGTTAAAGCAAAACTGAGGCCTCCAGAGTGTTAACAAAGTCTTGCTATTATATAACATAGTTTTTTACCCACATGACCCAACTTTAAAAGTGATCTTAAGGTCATCAAGATAAACATTTTGACCAAAGTTGATGAAGATTAAAGCAAAAATATGGCCTCAAGAGTGTTAATAAGGTTTTTCTATTATTTGACCTTTTGACCTAGTTTTTGACCCCACATGAACCAACTTCAGTCTTGACCTTAGGGTCACCAAGATAACGTTTGACTACACTTCATGAAGGTTAAAGCAAAACTGAGGCCTCCAGAGTGTTAACAAAGTCTTGCTATTATATAACATAGTTTTTTACCCACATGACCCAACTTTAAAAGTGATCTTAAGGTCATCAAGATAAACATTTTGACCAAAGTTGATGAAGATTAAAGCAAAAATATGGCCTCAAGAGTGTTAATAAGGTTTTTCTATTATTTGACCTTTTGACCTAGTTTTTGACCCCACATGAACCAACTTCAGTCTTGACCTTAGGGTCACCAAGATAAACATTTTGACCAAACTTCATGAAGATTGAAGCAAAAATATGGCCGCCACAGTGTTAACAAGGTTTTCCTATTATTTGACCTTTTGACCTAGTTTTTGACCCCACATGACCCAACTTCAAACTTGACCTTAAGGTCATGAAGATAAACATTTTGACCAAACTTAATAAAGAGTGAAGCAAAAATATGGCCTCTAGAGTGTTAACAAGGTTTTACTATTATTTGACCTTTTAACCTAGTTTTTGACCCCACATGACCCAACTTCAGTATTGACCTTAAGGTCACCAAGATAAACATTTTGACCAAACTTCATGAAGATTGAAGCAAAAATATGGCCGCCACAGTGTTAACAAGGTTTTCCTATTATTTGACCTTTTGACCTAGTTTTTGACCCCACATGACCCAACTTCAAACTTGACCTTAAGGTCATGAAGATAAACATTTTGACCAAACTTAATAAAGAGTGAAGCAAAAATATGGCCTCTAGAGTGTTAACAAGGTTTTACTATTATTTGACCTTTTAACCTAGTTTTTGACCCCACATGACCCAACTTCAGTATTGACCTTAAGGTCACCAAGATAAACATTTTGACCAAACTTCATGAAGATTAAAGTAAAAATGTGGCCACCAGAGTGTTAACAAGGTTATCCTATTATTTGACCTTTTGACCTAGTTTTTGACCCCACATGACCCAACTTCAAACTTGACCTATATTTCATTGAGATACAACTACTGACCAAGTTTGGTGAAGATCAACGCAAAAATGTGACCTCCAGAGTGTTAACAAGGTTTTGCTATTATTTGACCTTTTGACCTAGTTTTTGACCCCACATGACCCACATTCAAACTTGACCTATACTTCATTGAGATACAACTACTGACCAAGTTTGAAGAAGATCAAAGCAAAGTGCTAGAGTGTTAACGGTCAAAAGTCTAATGGACGGACGTTCTAACAAAACGGTATTTATGTGGCTACAATACGGAATGAAGGGTATTATGTGTCTAATTGTAGCCACATAAAAGAAAATTTTAGCCACGTAAGAGCCAATTCTACTTTCGTTTTCACTATTTTCAACTAGTTTATCCATAGAAAGTAGCCACCTAAGTACCCACTTTGTGGTAGGTGAGCTAAACATAAAAACTCCCAAAATTTACCTTCCACGAGCCGCTGGTAGTAGAATAGTCAAAGACGGTCCGATTGAATGCAATCAACACTCAACAACAGTGTTAATTTATAAGAAAACAGCCAATTTATCTTAAGACTAGGACACTGTAGTGAAACACTAATATAATAACACTTATCATCAACAAATTAATGAAATAATAATACAAGGCTGGTCCATTTATCATCAAAACATTATATGCAATTTTGCTTTTTTCCAGTTTTTCAATTTTTTTTTTTTGAAAATGCCAAAAAATTGGACAGGAGGGTCCGAGTTACGAAAAATAAAAGAACTCTGGCCTAAGTTATTGAGCGAAAACTGATTTTCTATATTTAGCAATGGTGACTTTGACCCCATCGTTCCCACTTTCCACCTCGAGAAACCACTTTATTCAAGATATCTACACAGCAAATTTCATTACGAAATTTCATTCTTAGCTCAATGTAATTATTAGAGCATTATAAACAAAATATTATATTTCGAGTAAACCTGACCTAGACCCCAGCAGCCTCACTTTCAACCGTAGGCAGCGTACTTACACTATCTACCAATACAGCATGTTTCATTACAACATCCAATTTCTAACTGAAGTTACCAACAAGAACCTGATTTTCTATTTTTAATAAGAGTGACCTTGACCCCAGCAGTTCAACTTTCAATCATAGACAATACCCTAGCACAGGCTACTTATATAGCAAGTTCAAACAAAATGTCTCTTTCCAAACTAAGGTTATTGAGCAGAAAATGAGTTTCCAATTTTAGTAACAGTGACCTTGACACCATGTACTTTCCACCTGAAGTTGCCTCATAACATGCCTGTATACCAAGTTTCATTGATGTAAAGCCAATGGTACATTCGATATACTCTGAAATACTCTTAGTGTTTTTACCCCAGATGACCAAATTGCAAACTTGTCCTACATTTTACAGAGAAACACATTGAGGCAAGGCTTCATAAAGATCAGGTAAACAATGTGTTCTATAGAGTGTTAACAAGCTTTTTCCTTGATCAACCTGGTGACCTAGTTTTTTACCCTAAATGACCCAGTTACAAACTTTACCAAGATTTGAACAATAGGGCCCAAAGGGCCATAGGTCGCTCACCTGTCCTAGTTGTTCATGAACCCCCAATGGTAGCCTCTATTGCATGTACAAGGTTTTCAAATTGTCTTATGCTTTATAATTTACATCACATTTAGACCCAATGACATATTGAAGTGATTTGACCTTGTGACCTAGTTTTTGACCCCAGATGACCCAATATCGAACTTGACCTAGATGTTGTTGTGATGATCATTGTGACCAAGTTTCATACAGATTAGTCCAAAATTGTGACCTCTAGTGACTACACAAGGTTTTTCTATGATTTGACCTTGTGACCTAGTTTTTGACCCCGGATGACCCAATATCGAACTTGACCTATTTTGTTGAGATGATTATTGTGACCAAGTTTCATATAGATTAGGCCAAAATTGTGACCTCTAGTGACTACACAAGATTTTTATATGATTTGACATTGTGACCTAGTTTTTGACCCCGGATGACCCAATATCGAACTTGACCTAGATTTTGTTGTGATGATTATTGTGACCAAGTTTCATAAAGATTAGGCCAAAATTGTGACCTCTACATACTACACAAGGTTTTTCTATGATTTGACCTTGTGACCTAGTTTTTGACCTTGGATAACCCAATATTGAACTTGACCTAGATTTTGTTGAGATGATCATTGTGACCAAGATTCATAAAGAATAGGTCAAAATTGTGACCTCTAGTGACTACTAAAGATTTTTCTATGATTTGACCTTGTGACCTAGTTTTTGACCCCGAATGACCCAATATCGAACTTGACCTAGATTTTGTTGAGGTGATCATTGTGACCAAGTTTCATAAAGATTAGGCCAAAATTGTGACCTCTAGTGTCTACACAAACAAATTGTGGACGGACGACGGACGGACGACGGACGGACGACGGACGAAGAGTGATCACAAAAGATCTAATATCTAACAAGAGGGCACAAAGGGCCCTAGGTCGCTCACCTGTCGAACTTGACCAAGATTTTGTTGAGATGATCATAGTGACCAAGTTTTTTACAGATTAGGTCAATATTGTGACCTCTAATGACTTCACAAAGTTTTTATATGATTTGACCTTGTAACCTAGTTTTTGACCCCAGATAAACAAATATCGAACTTGACCTAGATTTTGTTGAGATGATAATTGTGACCAAGTTTCGTAAAGATCAGACCAAAACGGTGACCTATAATGACTACACAAGGTTTTTCTATGATTTGACCTTGTGACCTAGTTTTTGACCATGGACGACCCAATATCGAACTTGGCCTAGATTTTGTTGAGATGATCATTGTGACCAAGTTTCATAAAGATTAAGTCAAAATTGTGACCTCAAGTGACTACACAAGGTTTTTCTATGATTTGACCTTGTGACCTAGTTTTTGACCACGGACGACCCAATATCGAACTTGACCTAGATTTTGTTGAGATGATCATTGTGACCAAGTTTCATAAAGATTAGGCTAAAATTGTGACCTCTAGTGTCTACACAAGCCAATTGTTGACGGACGGACGACGGACGACGGACAAAGAGTGATCACAAAAGCTCACTCTGTCACTTTGTGACAGGTGAGCTAATAAAAAGACACACACTATGACCAAATTTCATAAAGGTCAAGTAAATACTGTGAGCTCTTAAGTGTTTATATGTTTTTTCTTGTATGTGACCCAGTGACACAGTTTTTGACCCCCAGATGACCCAATTGCAAAATTGGCCTTGATTTGAGATAAACATTATGACCAAGTTTCATAACATCTGGAGTGCAAACAGTGCTATAATTGAGGCTGGACAATGCACGTTGGACATTGGGTAATCATAATAGCTAACAAGAGATGTTTGTAAAACACGCATGCTCCCATGGTAGCCCAAAAATCAGAAATGGTGAAGGTCACAGTGACCTTGACCTTTGACCTACTGACCTTAAAATCAATAGGGGCCATCTACTGTTGCAGACCAACCTCCACATAAAGTTTGAAGATCCTAGGTCAAAACATTCTTGAGCTATTGCACGGAAACCAATTTAATAGTCAGAAATGGTGAAGGTCGCAGTGACCTTGACCTTTGACCTACTGACCTCAAAATCAATAGGGTTCATCTACTGTTGATGACCAATATCCATGTAAAGTTTGAAGATCCTAGGGCGAAGGGTTCTTAAGTTATTGAACGGAAACCATTTATACGACCGACCGACAGACCGACCGACCGACAGACATGTGCAAAGCAATATACCCCCTCATCAAAGTTGGGAGGCTTAACAAGAGCTATGTCACAAAATACGCCTGTCTCGGAGCATGGTGAATGAAACAAGAAGGCCCAAAGGGCCATAGGTCGCTCACCTGTCCTAGTAGTTCATGCAGAACCCTTGATGGTAGCTTTTATTGCATGTCAAGGTTTTCATATTGTCTTATAAAGCGACATTGCATTTTACATCACATAGACCAAATTGCATATTGAAGTTTAAGCCAAGTTTTGTCTATGATTTGACCTTGTGACTTAGTTTTTGACCCAGGATGACCCAATATTGAACTTGGCCTTGATTTTGTTGAGATGATCATTTTGACTAAGTCTCATTAAGATTAGACCAAAATTGTGACCTCTAGTGACTACACAAGGTTTTTCTATGATTTTACATTGTGACCTAGTTTTTGACTCCATATGACCCAATATCGAACTTGACCTAGATTTTGTTGACATGATCATTGTGACCAGGTTTCATACAGATTAGGCCAAAATTGTGACCTCTAGAGACTACACAAGGTTTTTCTATGATTTGACCTTGTGACCTAGTTTTTTACCCCAGATAACCCAATATCGAACTTGACATAGATTTTGTTGACATGATCATTGTGACCAAGTTTCATAAAGGTTAGGTCAAAATTGTGACCTCTACAGTCTACACAAGGTTTTTGAATTATTTGACCTTAGTTTGATAAAGATTAGGTCAAATTTGTGACCTCTAGTGACTACACAAGGTTTTTCTATGATTTGACCTTGTGACCTATTTTTTGACCCCGGATGAGCCAATATTGAACTTGATCTAGATTTTGTTGAGATGATCATTTTAACAAAGTTTCATAGAGATTAGACCAAAATTGTGACCTCTAGTGACTACACAAGGTTTTTCTATGATTTGACCTTGTGACCTAGTTTTGAACTTGACCTAGATTTTGTTGACATGATCATTGTGACCAAGTTTCATAAAGATTAAGTTATAATTGTGACCTCTAGCAGGGTTCCCACAAATTTTCTTAGACAAAATTCCCTGACTTTTCCCTGATTTTTTCCTGACCACAGAGCAATTTTCCCTGACTTTTTAGAGCGATCGGGCAACATCGGCGTCTTTTTGTTAGAGCAAAATATGGCAATAAAATAGAAAAGGAGGCTATATTTGCTCTATATAGAACAAAAGAGTTTAGGTAAGCAGTATGTTGATAAACATTAATTTTAATACAACTTAGAAATACTCTGAGCGAGCATAGAGAGCGCAAACTTTTTTCAGTCTTAGGCATTTTCTGAATAGGAAATTACACTAAGCAACAGCTTCAATGAAAAATTCCCTGACTTTTCCCTGACTTTTGCTCAATTTCCAAATTTCCCTGACTAATTTCATAATTTCCTGACTTTTCCCTGACCGTGGGAACCCTGTCTAGTAACTACACAACGTTTATCTATGACCTTGTGACCTAGTTTTTGACCCAGGATGACCCAATATCGAACTTGACCTAGATCTTGTTAAGATGATCATTGTGTCCAAGTTTCATTAAAATTATGCCAAAATTGTGACCTCTATAGATTTGGCCTTTAATTGAACTTGGCCTAGGTATTATGCTCATAATCATTGTCACCAAGTTTGAAGACAATCGAATGAAAACTCTTTGAACTAGAGACAAGGTCAATTTCATACTTTTTTGATAATTAAAGGACCATTACCCAATAAGGCCTAGATATTATGCCCATAAGCATTGTCACCATTGTCATCAAGTTTGAAGACAATCAGATGAAAACTGTTTGTGTTAGAGTACAGACAAACTGCTGGAAGCCGCCGCCCGCAAGAACACCAGGAAGTCCGGCCACCAAGGGTGTTCCCATAATATGTCCCTTTTTTCAATCGGGCGTATAAAAATCAATATTTCTTTTTTCAGGTCATGTGTACACCTGTATTACATACCAGAGTATGTCCTATCAAACTCCCCTTCAGGACAACTACATCAAATCACTAACGATTTAACCAAAGCTATCCAAGCCATGAGTAAACTGAAGACAGAACATGATGGTGTGGATAATGACCTGGATAAAAGCAAGGCTGCATGTAAACAAGAGATACAGAACTACAGGAATGACATCAATCAGATTATTGACACGATAGAAGCAACAACTTTGGCAGACCTTGAAGCCAGGCATAAAGATACGAAGAAAAAGGTAAATGGCACAAATCAGAAAATACAAGACATACACCAGGAAATGGTTAGGTGCAAGTCCGAGATAGAATCAGACCAAAGTAATGACTCTCAGAAATTTGTCATCGCTAAGCTCAGTAAATGTACAATATCATTAGGACAAGAATTGAAATCAGAGTTAGTCCATGATCAAATAACTCCAATAACATTTTCGAGAAATACTGATATTATGACATTCCTCTTGAGTATTGTGACCTTAGGAATTTTGTGCCCTTCAGGTACTACTAGTAAACAACAATCACAGGCTGTCAAATATCTGCCAAAGAAAACACAACCTGCCACAACTCCACCAACTGCTGATGATAACAAAAACAATGACAAATCAGACCCTAAACTTGTTAAAAAAACACTGAAAACAAAAGGTAAGCAACCACTAAAGCAAGGTCTTTATAAAGTATCAGATCAAAGGATGTTCAGTATAAAGCACCCAGATGATAAGAAAGATACATTTGAAATTTGTTCCTCCTGTATCTTAGATAATGGTGACATATTGTCGGCTGATATCACTAATGTTAAGTTAAAACTAGTAGACAGTACAACATATTCAATCAAATCATCATTAGCATTGAGTGCTGTTCCATGGTCAGTTTGTAGAGTTAACAGTACACAAGCAGCAGTAGGTCTCAGTAATAGCACTGTACAGTTTATATCAACATGTAACAACTTAGAATTTTTACACTCATTTAAAACAAAGCATGACATTTACCATGTAGCTGCTATCAGAGATACCATGTGTGTAGGTGACCGTACAGCTGTATATATGTACACCATGTATGGTAGACTTGTAAGTACAGTGAGAGAGGATAAATCAGGACAGGATATGTTTTCAAATATCTGGGGTATGACAGTCAGTGAGGAGAACATGATTCATGTATCTGATGATCGTGGTGTGATCACACTGAATATGAAGGGAGATGTTGTATGGACATTTTCTCATGATACACAACTAGTTTTTGCATGTGGGTTATGTACAGATGAACATAGTAATGTGATAGTATGTGATTATGCCTCACATACTGTAATACAACTATCACAAGATGGTCTGTATATGGGGCAGATTGTAACACCTGGTCATGGTATTACATACCCATATACAGTGTGTTATGACAGAAAGAAACATAAACTGGTTGTAAGTGAATACAACACTGGTAACCTTACAGCATTCACTCTCCAGTAACAGACCAGTCCACAAGTTCAACACAACATAAGCCACAATAGTGTGCATAACTTTATACCTGGACTCATAAATATTCCATACATGTCCATCGTTCTATCAGGTTTGTTATTTCAACAATTTAAAACTTTACGGTATATACAATAACGAAAACATACAAAGACTAAAAAATCCACGTAAATACAACTGGACGAAATAAAATCATCCTTTAATACAAAAAAAATTGAGTTCAAAAGATTCCACAAGATATATTCTCACACAAAATTTATTCCAACCTCAGTGAATTAACGGTATGATGTACAAATCTACATTACTAGTCTTAGTACTTAATTACATTACAGATTACATCAATAAATTGAATTATTGTCTGACCAGATTAAACTGAGACTCCTTGCATAATTCGTTCAACTCCGGAAATTTCCGAAGTTATAAAAACATATAATTACATTTATCGTTATATGTGGCTGTATTGAGTTGCTACTAGATAACAATATGCGATGGCTCAGTGCGTAAGTGTGCGGTTTGTAGACCACAAGGTATCGGGTTCGAGGCAAACTAAATAGTTTTTATTTAACTTTTTTTTCTTTATATGCAAGTATGCTATTTGTGAATTATAATCATCCCTATGTTCACATATCCATTACACAATTCAGGCATACATTAAATCTATAATGGCCAAGTCGTTGAAACATTGTTCATGTACTTATAATACAGAAATATGCAATTGGAAATATTGCAAAAACCGAAATTAAAGACCAAATAATATAAAACCGTACGGGAAAATGTTTTAAACATAAACCCCTTGATTCAAGGATAGAATGTTGAAGTAAAAATAATAATGTCAAAAGGTTACTGTAAGTTTTGAACCTGCGACCACTGGCGTTAAAGGCGCAAACGTTTCCACTGGACTACTATTCCTGCTTGATTTTGAAGTTTGTTATAAATGCAGAGATTACTGCACATAGTAAATAAACATACGAATCGAAAACAGCCGAGTACAGCCGGGCGTATAAGGATTTTGATCAGAGTCTCAGTTTAATCTAGTCAGACAATATACCAGACCAGTCCTGATTGCAAAATACTATAAATGATACCATTGGTCAAAAACAAGTATGTTTGTATTATAGTAATTAGAGGAATGTCATGATATTCAGGTATATTGCAATATGC
The DNA here is from genome assembly GCA_947247005.1 of Spisula solida. NCBI lineage: Eukaryota > Metazoa > Mollusca > Bivalvia > Venerida > Mactridae > Spisula > Spisula solida. Next base: position 24,561,243 of record OX365948.1, read on the forward strand.
AGCATAACTGTATTGTACAATAATATGATTAACTAGAATTCCAGCAATTATTCAGAGGTTGTTGCATTAGAGAGATAAAGTACTCATGTTTGTAGTTGATTTAAATAAAGATTTAGTACATACAGTCAACTCTCGTTATCTCGAACTCGCTTATATTGAATTTTCCGTTATGTCGAAGTTTTTTTCAAGTCCCGATATTTCTCCTTCTTTGTCTTTATGAAATCTCGAGACCCATCTCGTAGTTTCGGCTCTAATTCCGCTCGAATTTTCGTTATGTCGAATTATTTTTTGGTCCCAATTAAACAATTTGCACTTTAAATCTATTGTTCATCTCAAAGTCGGGTCGAAGTCTGATCGTATTCGACTAGCGTCGAATCTTTTTCACACTTTGTCAGTCTGAAATCTTCGATTTACCGGTAATTTTCGCGCCTTCCATTGTTGAACAAATATTTGTTTGCAACAATTTGCGCAAACATGTCATAAAGCTTCGAGTTACGTACTAACATCAATAAAAATGTCATGTCGAACAATTGTTTGTAAAGAATATTATTAAAATAAAATGCATTTCCTCGAGGAAGAATACATGTACATAAATATTCTCACGAATATGTCGTTCTTACGACCGTTACAATATGGCGGCGTTAAATGACAGAAACTAGAAAACTTGCAACTACGATGCCGAAAATTCTATCTTGAATTTTCGTTATGTCGAAGTAATTTCCACGGTCCTGTTAAATTCGAGATAATGAGAGTTGACTGTATGTCACAAATTTATTGTTACCTTCAATATTTTTGAATGGATGATGTATAAAGTGTATTGTTAGGTACATACGGACGTGCTAGAGAGGTTACATTAGTCAGGATGAATTTGTACATACATGTATATGTGAGACAAAGAGAGATTGCTGTTGTACAGAAAAGATGCAAATGTCACAGATTAATGTGTTATAAACAATATTATGTAAATCAAGATTTTTGATATAATGAATCTTTGTTAATTATGTTATGATATAATATTGAGCAATTCTGTATATAGTCCAGACTTCAAGTAAATATAAACAACTTAAGCTTCATTTATATGCTTGTGACTTTATGTATGTTGTTTTGTATGTCTATTCATTACATACCTGTGCATGATTACAGGGGTGTGGAATGTCTCAGCTTGATTTGTCCAACATATACAAGGGTCACCTGTAAATTTCGTGGACAGCCCCCCACCCCCCACAAATTGGTTAAACTTTGACAACAGTTCTAAAATTCATACCATATGTAAAACATCATTTATTGAATTCAAATATTCTAACAAGTATTTGCTTCGTCCAGGGGTCATATTGACCCATTTCAAACTATGTGTAAATGGATTAATCAGGTCGGTCACTTGTTCACATAACATTGAGTATGTAAACATTGCAATTTCTCTTATTAATGTTTTATTTTAATAGACATTATGTGTACGTGTATGTACCTTAGTGAATAAAGTATTGGTTTTCTCTGCATTTTTCTCCAATTGAAACGTTTAAAACAATAAAAATACAATGTTATGATATTGGAATGTTTGTAGACAAGTGACAGACCTGATTAAACGGACTATAATTTGTTGAACAAATACTAAATAAATTTCTTCTTCTGTCCACAAACTTCATAGATGACTCTCGAATAAGTCTTCTTTTGTTCCCAGACAAGATTATTTTCTATGTAACTTTGTTTGAGTACATAATAATTAATTATATAATCTCATAGATATAGTTACAGTACAGTTACTAAATCTGCCTTGCGTTCAAGGAAACATTACGTGATGTACGATTTGTTCCTGGTACGCCCCTGTTATTCGTTGAACGGTATGTTTAAAAAAACATGTTTGTCATGTGCGCCAAGTTTGGCTAACCATATCCGGAGGTGGTGTGGGTGTATTTGTGTTATTAAACAAAATGGCGGATAAAGGCAATAAAAGAATGTGAATAGTAAAACCCGTGCATCCGTACATATTTCGAACTGACATCGGAAAAAACGGGAATTAGTACTTTCAAATTGTATGACGCAAATGAAGCATACAACGAAGGATTATATCGACAAAAACCTGTGATTGTTATACATGTTTGCAGTACTTTCCTTGAACGTAGGGCTGGTCTATAAAATTACTATTAGCATTATTTAAAAAAATTAATGTTTGTGAGGGATTAAATTTTGTGGATGACCTCAACCTCCAAATTAAATCCCCAATGAATAATAATGATGTCAAGTTTACAGTGGCTGCAATACTTGCATTCATGTACAGTTAGGTATAAGAGGTTTTTTGGAAGTTTACTTGCATATATCAACATGTAATATAACAATGATTATATCTGTTTGAATGATTTCTGATAATTTGTGTGTAATTTGACCTTCCCTTTTTTCTTGAAATCCGAAATCCTCGAAATTACGTCCCCATGAAATTGGTCTTTTTCGCCAAAACCACAAAATTTTGTCCCATTGAAATTAAAGGATTTTACAGTACACGCGAAGGATAATGTAGAGGTAATATTCAGATGTAAACCATGTATCCACATTGTAAATAGTATCTTCTAAATATTGAGTTTATTCTATATGTATCACCATCTGCTTCTCTTTTTGTAATTATCCAATTTCCATGTATCAACATTGTAAATAGTATGGTCTAAATATTGAGTTTATTATATATGTATTCTGCTTACCTTTTAGTGATGCTCAAATTTCCACTTATCTTTAAAATTGATTTGTTTTCTTATAGTACATCTCATAGTCTACATGTATTGTATTCAGGGGTTCTACTTGGGCATTATACCCGATCCTGATAATAAGACGCATGTCCATTTCGAGTGCCATTAGCACACATCCCTACACCAAACCTGTTTTTAAACAATACACTGTATTCAGCTTATGAAATTTCAATTGACCATAACATAGTCCATGCTTTGAATTTTTTTCTTCAAATAAGTTTTGTTTTCTGTCGAGATTATTTCTGCTTGTGCAGAAAATCTGGATTATTCTGTAAGTGTAGAACCCCTGTGTAATTTCCTGTCTCCATGTACAATTTTGTCAAAGACTTTCAATTTATTTCCTGTATAATAAAGGATTCTAACATTACAGAAATATTTTGTTGTCACTTTTCTTTTGTACTGTACGACTTTCCATACAAAACTAGGCCTGAAGAACACAAACTACACAAATGTCAAAACAAGTACAACCAACACAGGGGCCAAAATTTACCCATTGGGGTAAAACGGTTTGTGCCAAACTTTTTGAACTATGCAGTAGTTTCAAACAAAATGATAGACTAAGGCCACTTGGACATATTTGGAACAAAACTTGACAATAGTTTTCAACAAGAAGATGGAAGCCATGCAAGCCAAGGAATAACTATCTAGCGGTACTCAACCAGAGGCTACTATTGACCACAGGGACCTAGGTATTGTAAACAAACATGAGTTCACATCAATGTCAGACCAAAGCACTTAGCATGGTGCCTTGTCTACTAACTATAAAGACCAAGGGTGTCTACACATTGTGAAAGTTCTATGTTGCTGCAACACTTTGTAACACACGAGTGTCTTCCTCTATAACATATTCAGGGGGGTCCAACTGAGGCAAAATGCCCAATCCTGAAAATGAGACGCAAGTCTGTTTCTGCTGCCATAAACAGACATCCCTACGCCTAAACTTAGTTCAAACGTTGATTTATTCTTAAAATTCAGGCTATGAAACTTTCAAATAACTGGTATTTTCTGCAGAAAAGTTCATTCTTTCTAGTGCAGCAATTCCGAATTTCCGGATTATTCCAGAATTGTAAGACTCGTGCATATTGCATCATATAGAGGATCTATCACACGTCAATTGATATAAACTTTTATTATATACCTAGAAATGTATTGTCACGAATACAGACCAAATCGCGCAGTGGAATACAACGCGACCGATTGAATTTTCTGTATCATACATGTCTGCTTATATGAATCCCTATCACACCTGTCTGACGTGTTATATGTCGAACATATGCCAACGTCAATGTTGTCATGACATAAACATTTACCTTTTTATGAATGGATGTCGCTTTAGATGCTGAAAAAATGCGGATGTTCATGTCGTCAATGTATACACATTAAACGCATTTTCAGATGAAAAAATGCTTTTTTCACTTTTGTAGATATATAATAAAAGGAATGTTTCTACAGTTGTATTGATCCGTTAAGTCGTATAACATCTTGTTGCTTGCGCCATACCACATCTCGCTCACCTAGCGGTTTCGTGAGATACTGCTTTACACAAACAACATTTCTAGAAATATTTGTAACAGTACATGCTATTCAATGCATCACTAGAAAATGCTTACGTACCTACGGCTTTTAAAAGCTCCAGAATAAGACCACTGATAAAGAAGCAAGGCCTTGATCAAAATGTAATAAAAACTATAGACCGGTGTCAAACTTACCTTTTATTTCCAAAGTTCTTGAGAAGGTAGTCGATGCTCAACTAGATGATCGCTTAACACTGCATAATCGCCATGAAGAATGCCAGTCAGCATATAGAAAATTCCACTCTACTGAAACTGCTTTACTTCGTGTGCAAAACGACATTCTTTGTTCTCTAGACCAGAATAAAGCTACTGTCCTCGTCATGCTTGATTTATCAGCAGCATTTGACACCATTGATCACACCACCCTCTTACGCCGACTTGAAAAACATTTCGGTATAGTAGGCAAGCCATTGGAGTGGATGAAGTCCTATTTGTGTGACCGTTACCAGACTGTTTGTATTGATGGTGAACTTTCGAAACCAGTACTGATGAATTATAGCATACCTCAGGGTTCTGTGCTTGGTCCCAAAAACTACATCATGTATACAAATCCAGTGGGTGCAATCTGCAGAAAGCATCAACTGCAACACTATTTCTACGCTGATGACTCCCAGCTGTACATGGCATTCAAACCGAAGGATTGCGTTTCACATGATCAAACACTGCTACGAATTGAAGCATGTCTGAAGGATATCTTGCACTGGATGAAAAACAATCTGTTGAAACTAAATGCAGACAAAACAGAGGTAATCCTGTTTGTACCGAAACGGAATACCAGTGATGCTGAGAATCTCACAGTGAAAGTTGGTGATGCTGTGATCAGACCATCACCGGTGGTGAGAAATCTTGGTGCAATGTTGGATTCACACCTAAACATGGACAAACATGTAAACTCTGTCTCCAGGTCTTGTTTCATGCAGATCCGACAAATAGGTAAAATCAGACAATACTTGACTGCAACAAAATCCCTCATAAATTCTTTAGTAACATCAAGACTGGATTATTGCAACTCATTACTGTGCGGCTCCCCTAAAACCATTCTGAACAAACTACAAAATATCCAAAATACAGCTGCCCGCCTCATCGCACGGATACCGCGATACAATCACATCACTCCTGTGCTGAAGGATCTTCACTGGTTATCTGTACAATACAGAGTGGAGTACAAGGTCTTGACTCATGTTTACAAAGCACTACATGGGAATTCCCCAGGCTACATCAGAAGTATGTTGGAAATATATACTCCACACAGACAGCTTAGGTCACAAAATGACTCTATTCTTCTAGTTGTGCCGAGGATGAGGACTGTCTCGTATGGTGATCGATGTTTCATGGCTGCAGCACCGAAGCTCTGGAATGCACTGCCAACAACTCTCAGAGATAGTAAAACACTACCATCATTCAAGAAAGCGCTAAAAACACACTGTTTTACTAAAGCATATTCTGGCTGATTATTAGTTTGACTTCTTAAGGATCTCCTTAAAGGTAGTACATTTATACCTTTGGAAACGGTTTCTCGAAGCAGTGGTATGTGACACTGTTCTTGAAACACTAGTACATTAGTAAATAGTGTCGGGGGTTTCCTGTCTCCTTAAAGGAAGTATCACTATTCCTTTGGAGTTAGTTGCATGCGTGGCAGTGGTATGTGACGCTGCTCTTGAAACACCCAATTTAGGGGGGGGGGGTAAATTGAGGGGGGGGGGGGGGTTCTTTGTGTTATTTGTATTATTTTTACATGACTTTTGTATATATACATTTTTAATGTTTGCATGCATTTATCTACGTAAAATTGTTTTAACCATGTCTTAAATGTGATTGTACAGCACTTTTGAACGTGTAATTACATGATAAAAGTGCTATATAAATATGGTATAATAATAATAAAATAGTACGGCTACGATATAGCCTCTACCCATTCTCTAGTTAAAATGAGGTGATATTAAGTATCATTTGCTTGACATTATTTCCCTATCGAACGAGGGGACGTCGCCCATTGTTCTTGATAAACTCAGAGTGCGACATCACTGAAGCAATAATGCATTTGTAATCGGCGAGCATGAAATTCGCAGCGACTACGGTAGCCATTTATTTTACGGAATGACTAAAGTCTGTATCAGGACCGTACATATCCGACTGAAAATACGACGGACAAAAAACGTGTAACTCCTTGATAGCTCATACAGCGAATACGTTAAATTTTGTTTTAAAAATAACTTTAAAGGAAGCATGATAAATTATGACTAAGTGAAACTACAGGTGCCATTGATAGCTAAAATAGGGAACGTGTTGGCATTCATGAGAAGTCTTTTTCTTACCTTCATTCAAGACCTTAATTAGGGAAAAATACTGACTGATACATGTAATATTGGGAACTGATTTGGTTTAGGAAAAAAACATTTTCTTTGGAGAAAAGATCGTATAAAGCATCTGCTTGATTATAAGGGTAAAAGCCTGTGATGTGATAGTTTAAACAGTAAAGAGGCTCATTATTTTGTCTTCATGTAAAACTATTTGTATCGCGATACGTATTGTATCGTACACTCTGTACCGTGATGAGTATCGTATCGCAAGGTGAGCGTATCGTTACACCCCTACTAAGAATACAGTAATACGGCCAAACGAATTAACACACTGCAGTGATTTTCCGTATATAATAAATTCATCTGGAAATTTTATAAAGCAAGCCTCTGGTGAGCTTAATATTTCCTGAACAAATTTAAAATATGTTTGTATCAATTGAAGTCGAATTTCAGATTATTTTATCATATAACACTTATAACGTGAAAAAAACCACATCTTTCATCTGAAAAACAGACTACGTAATATAAATGAGGTCAAGATTAACGTCATTTACGGGATATAATGAGGTCATTTACAGGATATAATGAGGTCATTTACAGGATATAATGAGGTCATTTACAGGATATAATGAGGTCATTTACAGGGCATAATGACTTCATTTACATGATATAATGACGTCATTTACATGATATAATGACGTCATTTACATGATATAATGACGTCATTTACAGGATATAATGACGTCATTTACGGGATATAATGACGTCATTTACGGGATATAATGACGTCATTTACAGGATATAATGACGTCATTTACGGGATATAATGACGTCATTTACGGGATATAATGAGGTCATTTACAGGATAAAATGACGTCATTTACATGATATAATGACGTCATTTACGGGATATTATGAGGTCATTTACAGGATATAATGAGGTCATTTACAGGGTATAATGACGTCATTAACAGGATAAAATGAGGTCATTTACAGGGTATAATGACGTCATTTACAGGATATAATGAGGTCATTTACAGGATATAATGCATCATTTAGAAGACAAAGAGACATCACTGGAACGTGGTGTAGTATAAGCATATATTGCTGGCTTAGAATTAAAAGATCAAAGAGCTACATATGACCTTATAAGACACATACATATTTCAAATAATCTGCATCACAATGTTCTTCTTATGAACCTAATTTCATCAAAATCGGAAATGGTCATGTTAACCAAACTGAACTTAAATAAAGCTCCGCGAGTCACATGTGTCGCCTGACGACATGCACATTTGTCATGGAAAACTATTCAGTATTGGGCACAAGAGTTCTCCAGTCATCTGAACTAAAAACGACAAAGTTATGCTCCAGACAAGAAATGCTCTCATTAAATCAATCAAAGGGAGATAATTAAAAAACGATGCATGGTAGAGTTATGGTTCTTGTGCACTGCACTTCGGCTTATTGCAAGAAACATGCATACCAAATCTTGAGTCATTTGAACTGAAGGTGACAAAGTTATGCTCCGGACAAGAAATGCTCTAATAAAATCAATCGAAGAGAAATTATTCAAAAACGATGAAACGTAGAGTTATGGTTCTTGCACACTGCACCTTGGCTTATTGCAAGAAACATGCATACCAAATCTTGAGTCATTTGAACTTAAGGTGACAAAGTTATGCTCTGGACAAGCAATTTGTGACGCTGCCGCAGCCGCTGATGCCTAAGTAACACGTATATGTCGCCTTTTCAGGTTTCAGGCGACCCAAAAAGCTTGTTTTTCCATACGACTTCGTAAAGAGTAGTTTTCATACAGTTTTTTCCAGTTTTCTCAAGATATTGCTTTTGTACTTACTACCTTCTAATTCTAAGCCAGCGATATGTACTCCTTATACTGACTTTGGTATAATGAAAGTCATGTGATAATAAATGTTACAAATCTATTCTCATCATACAACAATATACACTGATCTTCTTATTCAGATTTTATGTTTTAAAAGAGAAAGACTCAAAGAGCCAGATTCTGCAATTTTCAAACTTACCACATTTTTATATATTAATGCACTGCATTCCTGTCAACGTAAATGATCATGTTTCATTTTCAAAACAAATATGCATCTGTGACAATAATAACTTGGATTTTATTATTGGGATCAAAATGAAAATCACAGGATCGGACTCAATTGTTTTAAGAGTTATTCATTCCATCAAACAGATCTCATTACTAGTAGAGGTAAGAAATATGAACACACTAGCATATCAGTTAGTTAAAAATAATTAATAAATTACCTGATTTTTCAGCCAATGGAAACAACCTGGAGAGAAATAATTGTATCCTTCCACAAAACACTGTGTTCTGTGACTTTGATAATCTTCTCAATAAATCTACAAATAGATAAATTCATATGAAAATAACAATTTATTAATTCAACATGACACTTGCTAAATTTATTCCTGATTTTCATAAAAGGATTACTGTCCATGAATAAATTTCATTCCTTGAATCTATATAAACTCAAACAGTAGGCCTGTTCAAACAGTTTTTGCGCATGAAAACACAAAAATCCCGCAAACAGGCTCTTCATGTTCGGCAAAATGATGATTTACTAGTAAAAAAACCATATTAAGTCGGACAGGGAAGGCAGCACTAAACTTAACCAGCCGAGCACAGAAAACATAAAAAGACACACAAGGCACAATGCCCAACTAAACAAGTAACAAGGAATCGGTAAAACCGAATTATGCTCCCCAAGCAAATGCTTGTCCCAATATGGGAAAAAATATATTACAGATAAAAAAGAAAATAATGTAGAGCTTTGGTTCTTTGACACTGCACTTCCACTTGAAGGTCTCTATCATTATGTGAAGTTTCAATGAAATGCCATCAATACTGGCCAAGCATTAAATTGTATGAAAAAGGGAGATATTTAAACAACTAAGTAAGGTAGAGTTATGTTTTTATGGCAATGCACTTTTTGTCAATGAGATTTATTCACCCATAAAGTTTCAAATCAATAATTCCCACACTGTATGTGTTATGGACTGGACAAGAAGTATAAAAAGAACAAAGGGCCATAACTCCAAAAATATATAATAGAGAGTTATGGCTTTTGGCACTGCACTTCCACTCGATGAGATCTATTCACCTAAGAAGTTTCAAATTTATATCTCTAATACTGTATGAGTTATGGCACGGACAAGAATTAAGTATGAAAACTTACAAAGGGGAATAAGTAAAAACATGTGAAATGAAGACTTATGGTTCTTGTGCACTGCACTTCCCCTCAATGAGATCTATTCACCTATAAAGTTTCAACTTGATATCTCTAATACCGTATGAGTTATTGCCTGGACAAGAATCAAGTATGAAAAATTACAAAGGGGAATAACTAAACAAGAGGGCCCAAAGGGCCCTAGGTCGCTCACCTTTCGAATTTAACCTAGATTTTGTTAAGATGATCATTGTGACCAAGTTTTATACAGATTAGGCAAATATTGTGACCTCTAGTGACTACAAAAGGTTTTTATATGATTTGACCTAATGACCTAGTTTTTGACCCCAGATAAACCAATATCGGACTTGACCTAGATTTTGTTGAGATGATCATTGTGACCAAGTTTCGTAAAGATCAGGCCAAAACTGTGACCTCTAGTGACTACACAAGGTTTTTCTATTATTTGACCTTGTGACCTAGTTTTTGACCCCAGATGACCCAATATCGAACTTGATCTAGATTTTTTTGAGATGATCATTGTGACCGAGTTTCATAAAGATTAGACAAAAATTGTGACCTCTAGTGACTACGCAAGGTATTTCTATGATTTGACCTTGTGACCTAGTTTTTGACCCCAGATGACCCATTATCGAACTCGACCTCGATTTTGTTGTTATGATCATTGTGACTAAGTTTCGTAAAGATCAGGCCAAAACTGGGACCTCTAGTGACTACACAAGGTTTTTCTATGATTTGATCTTGTGACCTAGTTTTTGACCCCGGATGACCCAATATCAAACTTGACCTAGATTTGGTTGTGTAGATCATTGTGACCAAGTTTCGTAAAGATTATGCTAAAACTGTGACCTCTAGTGACTACACAAGGTTTTTCTATTATTTGACCTTGTGACCTAGTTTTTGACCCCAGATGACCCATTATCGAACTTGACCTAGATTTTATTGCGATGATCATTGTGACCAAGTCTCATAAAGATTAGACCAAAATTGTGACCTCTAGTGACTACACAAGGTTTATCTATGATTTGACCTTGTGACCTAGTTTTTGACCCCAGATGACCCAATATCGAACTTGACCTAGATTTTGTTGAGATGATCATTGTGACCAAGTTTCATAAAGACTAGGTCAAAATTGTGACCTCTAGTGACTACACAAGGTTTTTCTATGATTTGACCTTGTGACCTAGTTTTTGACCCCTGATGACCCAATATCGAACTTGACCTAGATTCTGTTGAGATGATCATTGTGACCAAGTTTCATAAATATTAGACCAAAATTGTGACCTCTAGTGACTACACAAGGTTTATCTATGATTTGACCTTGTGACCTAGTTTATGACCCCGGATGACCCAATATCGAACTTGACCTAGATTTTATAGAGATGATCATTGTGATCAAGTTTCATAAAGATTAAGTCAAAATTGTGACCTCTAATGTGTTCACAAGGTTTTTCTATGATTTGACCTAGTGACCTAGTTTTTGACCCCAGATGACCCAATATCGAACTTGACCTAGATTTTATAGAGATGATCATTGTGATCAAGTTTCATAAAGATTAAGTCAAAATTGTGACCTCTAATGTGTTCACAAGGTTTTTCTATGATTTGACCTAGTGACCTAGTTTTTGACCCCAGATGACCCAATATCGAACTTGGCCTAGATTTTGTTGAGATGATCATTGTGACCAAGTTTCATAAAGATTAGGCTAAATTTGTGACCTCTAGTGTGTTCACAAGCAATTGTTGACGGACGGACGGACGGACGGACGGACGGACGGACGGACTGACGGACGGCGGACGAAGAGCGATCACAAAAGCTCACCTTGTCACTTTGTGACAGGTGAGCTAAAAAATATACAACAAAGAGTTATGGTTCTTGTGCAATGCACTTCCCCCTCAATGAGGTTTATTCACCTATGAAGTTTCAAATTGATATGTCTAATACGTTCTCAATGACTTGACATTGCGGGGTTTCTTTTGTTCATCCTTTTGTTTATCACACCCGTAAGCAACATTTTGCACCGGTAAGCAAAGGAATGAATAGAATCTACATATAGCCTATGTTCCACACCCCACAACTACATGTTCATGCGCACAGACAGATGGACGGACAAAGCGGTGACTATATGCTCACCCTTCGCCCAAGTCCAAGCTGGCGAAAAGTAGAATGAAGTAGTTTTACCAATCACATAGCTGAATGACCCAGTGGTAAGCAGTAGATAACTCAAACAGGCAGATGGCTCAAACCATTGTGCAGGTCCGAAACGCAGTTTGAAGTATCAGAGTTTTACTGCTTTTATTTTCATATAATACAAAATTCTTATAATGAAAATCAATGTTAAATTGTCTGCAGTTTAAAACATATATCATGCTGTCATAAATGCAAGTTAAAGTGTACAGAAATATTATTATCATTATAGCAAGCAGAATACTACTAGAAGGACAAGGCAGACCTTGCACACAGAGAGTAATATACACTACTATGTTAGCTTATATGATTGATCAACATTTAGCAAATCATATCACTAAATTAAATAGATTTATGAACAACAGTATGACAACAAATTGTACCTCATTTATTTAAGACCCTTTTAAAGTACTTTATATTGCAATTACATATACTTCAAGCACTCGTTCTAGAGTCAGTCCTTATATATTATTGCTAGTCAACAGATTATGTGTTCAACCAGCTGGAAAGACGTACATGCTAATTCTTCTGTGAAAATTTGACTGAAGATAAATCCATCCTAGGATGAATGGCCAAAACTTCAATGGGATAACACTGGTTGATTGCCCAGTAGCACTGGCTAGGTCAACTAAAATTGACACTGTAGAGAAATGGATCCAAAACTAAGGACAAACAAATTATTACTATAATAATAATAGCAAGACAATGTGTAGGTCTGAGTAATCCATCAGTATTTATTCAAGAAAATTTCAACAATTGAAATACAAAACAGCAGCCAAATTGAGGCCCCATGTCAGATTCCCTAAAGGCACTACTAACCAACATTTTTCAAGAATGACCTCACAAAATATAAAATATCAGATGTTTTATACATACCATTGCACATACGCAGCAGAAAATTCTTTCCAGTATCATAGAACATTGGCTGAAAATAACATCAATTTATTGAATATAAATGATTAATTTGTAAAGAAAAGGTTCCACAATAATAATATTTCAAGAAACATGGAAATTTCACCAAATTCAAGTTTTCAAACAAAGAACCATAACTCTGAAGTAACTTGGTTATAACACACAAGGAGAGCCCATGTGTATAGCTCCAAAGGTCAACTAAGGCATTATGCCCAATCCTGAAAATAAGACGAAAGTCTGTTTCGGGTGCAATCAGCAAACATCCTCACACTAAACCTCAGATTCAAATATTGTTCTATTGTTAAAATTCAGTATAAGAAATTTCAAATGACCATAACTCAGCCAATACTTGGTATTTTTTCATCAAATAACTTTCATTTTCTGCAGAAAATTTCATCCTTTCTAGTGCAGAAAATCTGGCTTTTTGTGGAATTACAGGACCCCTGGAAACTCCATATGCTGATAAACAGCTGCGCTGCTTTTGGAGATATGTGACACAAAAATGTTGATGTAATCAGGGGTGTCAAAAGAGCCAAATTCAACCATTTTTGTCAAACAAGAGACATTCCAACACATTGTTTCCATATTTTACTCAGTTTGTATTAAAGAAAATACCTCATAGCAGATTAAATTGACCCTAACTTTGAAATTTCTTGAGATATTTTCATCAAATAACTTTTATTTTGATCAGAAATCATTGGTTTTCAAGGATGGATAAATCAGGAAGATTGACACCCCTGTGTAATTAAAAATTATTTATAACTGTTTCTACATGTATCTTCATGGTGAAACTGCAACAAACATATCTAAGAAATGAAATGATTTAAAAGGTAAGTGAAGTATAAACCAATTTCTATTTCAAGCCTAGCACACAGAGCTCTCAATAAGCCCTAGCCCGAAAAGCGGTGTATCGGGATTCATACCGTGAGCCCTAGCGGTCAGTAATTCCACTGACTACTCTTACCACAGGCTACTTTTTCTCAAACTGAACCAGTTCCAACGAGTTCAATGTTTAATGAATGACATGTAAACAAACAAACCACTGACAAGTTGACAAGTTGACAACTCTGTCACAATCGCTGGCTACATTAAAATTTATTCATTGGTCATATCATTTATAAATATGTTAGAACACTGGGCATTTCCTTATCCAAACACCCTTCTGATAAACACTAATGCTCTCCTTGGGAGGTATTCAATATTGATTATATTTAATTGGAGCATAAGGATAGCCAATCATATCGTCTGTTACTGAACAAGAGTTTGGTATGGTGTGATCTGATTGGTTGTCCTTATCCTTAAGTCAAGTACGATCAATATTGAATACAAGCCCTAAGCCAATAAAACAATGTTAAAGCCTATCCTTACAGATTTCCATACATGTACTTTGTCTTCAACCAAACCAAACATATCCTCACACTCATCTATAGGTATCACATCAAATATATCTGTCAGACACATGAATGGTACGACAGGGGTACATAACTCTGAAATATATAAATGTACCGGGTATATACATTTGTATGTATAAAGCTATACCAACAATTTCAAATTATAGTTAAAAGTTTGGAAAATCTCATAAATCTAATCTCTTCCATAATTTTATGTCTATATAATATGTGGAATCTTCATACCTAAGAAGCCTCAAATTCCATGTATTGAGTAACATGTTTGAATATGTCCACGTAACAAAGTTGCTGAATTTAATCAATAATCACATCCCTTCAGGTATATATAAAGTTCACTTCTTCATCAGACAACATATATAAATAATGAATATTGAATTTATTGAAAGAGGTGAATAAAATGATTTGCAGTGATCCTCATTTTCTTCATATTACACAAAGTTAAACCACTATGAAAATTCAATTCTATTTTAATTATATCTGATAACAACAAGATATAATTAGATTAGTAGAACCGATAGATGCTCTCAGAAGTAAGTCAGTAAGTAAGCATCAGGCCAACTAAATGCTCCTTTTCTCCGGGTAGTAATCTCCCCATGAAGGGTCATTGAATTCCAACTAGAGATAGTTCAGAAATAGTCAACCTACAAATGCACAGAATGGTGGATGAAAGATGGATTGTTAGTTACAGGCACCTACTCTGGTAAGCATAATATCAATCATACCTGACGTTACAGCCTCTATCGTTAAACATATGAAATTCCTGTACACATCACAACCTTGCCTTTTTGACTGAAAAGATTCAAGTTTATATCTTTTACACTCAGAATTAATAATTCAATGATTTTGACAGTATCAGTATTTTTAGTCGTAAACCAACCCAACTAGGTTAATTTTAAATACATGTCACAATAAAGTTAAGGGCCCTAGCTACACTTTAGGGGACTGTGGCCAGGGGCCCTCATGTATGGGAATTCAATGTTGTTTTGAAGAAAAAAGAACATAGGTCTTTTAATAGATCAATACTTTCAGTAAATTGAGAAACACATATTTACTGTACAAAAAGTCAATTTCAAGCTTTAACAATAGCGACTCTCGATAATTTAACAGCTGCTATATTGTCTATATACACAACAGATGCTGAATAACATTTACGAATCTTTATAGATAGATCTACAAAAATTGTTTTCAGAAAATAGGGGGAAAATGTATATTCATTGAGGAGGGGAATGGGGGAATTAGTGCCCTGTAAAGTCAACAGAAAAGAGACAAGTAGCTAGCAGGTCCCTATAAAATAAATAAAAAAAACACCACAAGAACAACAGCGCAAACCAACAAGTCAACGTTTCTGCATTTTTCTTGCAATTTGCTGATAAAGCAATTTTTCCACTTATAATGTAAACACAACACATGTGACAGCAAGCATCTTACAACAACATTGTGAGGTCTATGATTTGTTTGGTTGTCTGAAATTGTGTCGTATGACCATACAATTGTGGAGTTCAGATGACACCAGTGTTTGGAACATTACATAAAATGAGTGCATCATTCTCCACTTACAGTTAGATCCCTGAGAACATCACGGAATGATTGATCAATGGTAACTCTTTTCTCGCTTTCACTGCAAAAAATATAAAAAATTCATGAAAATAAACACAAGGGTACCCCAGATTTAAGGAGTAGGAGTTAAATTAAGTTTTGATTTATTAACATATTTAGTAAGGCCAAAAGTAAAATATAGTTTGTTTCACCTTCCGACCCAGGCCAATCAAGGTTTAGTAGGTAGGTAGCTAGTTATATATTTTTGTCAGAGGGTCATAGAAATATTTTGGGTACGGGTCTTTTTGCTCGGATAGCTAGGGATGGGGAAACAAACAATATTGTTATTTTTGGCCAACGTGAGATTGAATCTGGACCTTTACAAATATTCATAATCATGTTATCAAAAAATATCCATTCCAACCGAAAATATACTCATTTGAATTATCATTTGAATTAATACTGGAAGGATGGAATATTTTGGCTTTGTCATTTCAATTAGGTAAACAATTAACTGACATAATATTATTATGAACCCAACCCGAAATCTACAAACCAATATTCTACAAAAAGTAAAACAGAAGAAGATGTTTTATAAATGTAATGTCTTTATTGTTTTATGTATTTCTTTCTGTGTCGTTTATTAATTAACTTACCTTGCATTATAGCTATCTACAAACGTCTTATAAGTTTCGAGTGAATTTTCATCAACAACATGATGAATAACTTCCTGAAAATTATAAACATACAAATTCGCCAGTCAACATATTATGAACATTTCAAATTTTTAAACTGCGCCTGTTTTATAATTTTCTTTCATAAATTTAGTTGTTTAATTGGATTAATACAACAAATTTAAAATCCACGATGAAATAGCAAATAATTACAAAATCTCACTGATTGGCAATCATGTCGAAATCAGGTAGTGGTTTCTCAATATTCTATCAACTAGTGCAAGTTATAAATATGCGACAATGTTATTAAATTTATAAATAGACTGAACTCCCGATATGGGGTCATCACATGCTGTCCCTTAGCGATTCAGAGATTTTAAAATTACTGATAAAAAATAGTGAGTTTTCTGGTGTAGGTGGTTGAAAACATACAGAGAACACTCAATGTTTCCACTGATTTTTGCCAAAAAAGTAGCAGAGTAATTTGTCAGTAGTCTTCACATAATATTTTTTGTAAAACATTCTTGATGGAAGCACTGAGGGATTGGGTATTGAATATGAACATTAACAGTCCTCGGGTTCAAAAATGGCAAGATACTGTTAACAATAACATAGGATAGTGACAGGTACAGGATTTGGTGTAAGGAGAGTCATAATTGTAGCCAGACCCCCTCCGAGGAAAAAATTATAATACAGTATAGTTAGGTCTTTGATAAAATAAAAAGGAAGTGGCTAGAGGTCTGGTTACCGGACCTCTAGACAATCCTCGTAGGACAGGCTAGAGGTCCAGTAATTGATTTCGTATGTATAAACCATGTATTTTATCGTGTCAAGACTTTCAATGGCATAAATAAGTATTTACCTTGCTAAACACGTAAGTATTTTATTTAAATCTTGTTTTAAATAGTTAAACTTCACTTCGACATTTTACTGTACATTCCAGTTGAAGAAAACAGAGGAGATCCGAATAGTATATAAAACATTGACATTAACAGCCCTTTTAAGGGCTACAAATTTATAAGAAAGATTTACTCAGTTTATTGTCAACAAAATAAAAACGTCCGATAATTCCCAAATTGTGCGTAATAGTAATACATTATGGCACATTAGTCATAATTAGACTATTTTTAGAATTGCGTTTCCTTTCTTGTATGATTTTTGACAGATAATAACCGAATAAAAACACTCGGTATCACTTAAGTTTTCACTTTGATACTAGGGAAATGGATCCCCGTCCTGATTACACCATAAAATGGAAGTTGCCATAGAGTGAGAACCTTTTGGTAAACAAACTTTATGAAGTTATGATTCATCTCTATTTAGGGGGCCTATACTGATCAATACAAAGTTTATTATTTGATTATTCAGAGATTAAGATTCTGATACTGCATATCCGAAATCATGGTTTATCCGAAAACGACAATAATTAAAACAACCAAATAAATGGAGAGAGACATTGAACACTTGCACCTAAAGTTGACATATACAAGTATATTTAATTTGATAATAAATAATATGTTTTATTACCAACTTACATTAAATGCCTTTCTAGCTTCGCAAAAATCGAAAACGCCGACGGTGGCTGCCATATTGTTTTCACACATTGACGAATAATCTCTTGTATCGTCGTGGTCACACTGATGCTCTGACCAGTATATTATTTTAAAATCAATCTCACTTACATTTGAGCAAATACCTAAATATTCAAGGTCTTTGACTTGAGTTTTTATAAATACCACTTCTCCGTGCAATTTACGCAAAGGGTTGTCCGATGCACAGTTACCCACACAGGAACCAGTACTCGTATATAGGAAAAAGTATCCACACATGAACAAGATCCTACACATGGACATGTACTCGCATAAGAACCAGAATCCACACATGAACCAGTATTCACACATTCATGAACCAGTACCCACACAGGAACCAGTATCCACACAGGAACCAGTGTCCACATATGAACCAGTATGCACACATGAAACAGTATTTACAGTTGAACCAGTATCCACACATGAACCAGTATCCACACAGGAACCAGTCCTCATACATGAACCAGTACCCACACATGAACCAGTATTCACACATGAACCAGTACTCACACATGGACATGTACTCACACATGGACATGTACTCACATAAGAACCAGAATCCACACATGAACCAGTATTCACACATTCATGAACCAGTACCCACACAGGAACCCGTCCTCACACAGGAACAAGTGTCCACACATGTACCAGTATCCACACATGAACCAGTACCCACACAGGAACCAGTATCCACACAGGAACCCGTCCTCACACAGGAACCAGTGTCCACACATGAACCACGCATGTTAATTAAATGTATATGACACTCTATATTAACGTATGTAAAATGGGTAAACATGGTGCCGCTCACACATATCGATCGGCCGATTAACAAAGTTACCGCGGTAAGCGTAAAACGTACTAGTCAAATTCTACACTGCTTTATATCATGGTTGGCGGTCGACAACTCGCAAATGCTTTAGAAATAAGTTTTACATTTTATAAAACCTTAAAGTACTACCTTTAAAACAAGCTTTAATGAACAAAATCGATCGAAAATTAAATTAATAGTTGATGATTTTAAACCGTTGATTGAATTTTTATTTGGTAAAAAACGGGATATTTTAATCTTACTTTACGAGGAACGGATTCTTACTCATTGCCGTGGATTTAATAATTAGGATATCGTGATGAATATTGTATTAAAAGACAGATATATATCTCGGCTTCATTACAAGCTTTAAATATTTAAAATTGGATAATAGATACGAAAATTATGAGGTCTTATATAAATCAGGGTAGAATTTGACAAGTGCGTTTTACGCTTACCGCGGTAACATTGTTAATCGGCCGATCAATATGTGTGAGCGGCACCATGTTTACCCATTTTACATACATTAATATAGAGTGTCATATACATTTAATTAACATGCGTGCATGAACCAGTATCCACACATGAACCAGTATTATCAGTTGAACCAGTATCCACACATGAACCAGTATCCACACATGAACCAGTATTCACATTTGAACCAGTATTCACACATGAACCAGTATTTACAGTTGAACCAGTATCCACACAGGAACCAGTACTTACACATGAACCAGTATTTACAGTTGAACCAGTATTCACACATGAACCAGTATTTACAGTTGAACCAGTATCTACACATGAACCAGTACCCACACAGGAACCAGTCCTCATACATTAACCAGTATCCACACATGAACCAGTATTTACAGTTGAACCAGTATCCACACATGAACCAGTACCCACACAGGAACCAGTCCTCATACATGAAGCAGTACTCACACATGAACCAGTATCCACACATGCATAGGTGTTTACAGTTGAACCAGTATCCACACATGAACCAGTATTCACACATGAATCAGTATTTACAGTTGAACCAGTATCCCCACATGAACTAGTTCCCACACAGGAACCAGTCCTCATACATGAACCAGTACCCACACATGAACCAGTATTCACACGTGAACCAGTACTTACACATGAACTAGTCCTCACACAGGAACCAGTACCCACACATGAACCAGTATCCACACATGAACCATTACTTACACATGAATCAGTCCTCACACAGGAACCAGTGTCCACACATGAACCAGTATTCACACATGAACCAGTAATCACACATGAACCAGTACTTACACATGAACCAGTCCTCACACAGGAACCAGTACCCACACATGAACCAGTATCCACACATGAACCAGTACTTACACATGAATCAGTCCTCGCACAGGAAACAGTGTCCACACATGAACCAGTATTCACACATGAACCAGTACTCACACATGAACCAGTATCCACACATGAACCAGTATTTACAGTTGAACCAGTATTCACACATGAACCAGTATTTACAGTTGAACCAGTATCCACACAGGAACCAGTACTTACACATGAACCAGTACCCACACATGAAACAGTATTTACACATGAACCAGTATCCACACAAGAAATAGTACTCACTCAGGAACCAATACTAACATAGGAACCAGTATCCACACATGTACCAGTACTGACACTGGAACCAGTATCCACACATAAACCAGTATCCACACAGGAATCAGTACTCACAAAGGAACCAGTACTCACATTGGAACCATTATCCACACTTGAACCAGTATCCACACATGAACTAGTATCCTCACCGGTGAAGTATTTTGTGTGCATTTCTGCTTGCTTATAACAAAGGCGGTAATTATGTGAAATTAATTTGTGCAAACAATCTCAATAAGGTGTTAAGATGTTGTGCCTCGGGCATTCAACATTGGAAATTAACTGCCTAAACCAATAATTATACCCCTTAAAAATTACATTTTCAAAATACAAGTAATAAAATGAAATAACAAAGTACAAAACGATCAACTTTGAAAGGAATATTGAAGGCAGATGATGAGATAGGTGTGTTTCCTACCATGACATCGTGTAAAAATACAAGTATTTATAATCTTTCAATTAGTGGACACGTCATGTAAGCTAAAAATGCAGACCTTGTCAAGCAGCTTAGATCATCATTCTTTGTCTTGAGTACATATTGATTGATTCAAAGTAATACATTGAATAGTACTCATTCATAACAAACATAATATCAGTTAATAATAAGAAACAAGAGGGTCCAAAGGGCCCTATGTTGCTCAACTGACGTAATAGTGCATGCAAGCCCTGTGGTTTGACCTAGTGACCTAGTTCTAGATCCAATATCCCACTTGACCTAGATTTTGTTGAGATGGTCATTGTGACAAAGTTTCAAAAAGATTAGGCTAAAATTGTGACCTCTAGTGACTATACAAGGTTTTTCTATGATTAGGGTACCTTGTGACCTAGTTTTTGACCCCGAATGACCAAATATAAACCTTGACATTGATCTTGCTGAGATGATCATTGTGGCTCGCGTTACATAAAGATTAGGCCAAAATTGTGGCCTCTAGTGACTATACAAGGTTTATCTATGATTTGACCATGTGACCTAGTTTTTTACCCTGGTTGACCCAATATCAAACTTGACCTAGATTTTGTTGAGATGATCATTGTGACCAAGTTTCGTAAGGATTAGGTCGAAATTATTACCTCTACTGACTACACAAGGTTTATCTATGATTTGACCTAGTGACCTAGTTTTTGACCCCAGATGACCCAATATCAAACTTGGCCTAGATTTTGTTGAGATGATCATTGTGACCAAGTTTCATAAAGATTAGGCCAAGAATGTGACCAACAGTGTCTACACAAGCAATGGATGGATGACGGATGAAGAATGATCACAAAAGCTCAATCTGTCACAAAGTGACAGGTGAGCTAAACATTGCTCAGCATCATAATTACATAGAGAATAATAGGTTAGTGCCGTGGATGAAAAAGTTTATCTGGCAAGGCGGAGGAATTTATCGGGCGAGCCGTAGGCGAATCCGATAATTTCCGCAGCCGAGCCGGATAAACTTTTACTTCATTCACGGCACTAACCTATTATTCTATTATCCAGTCGCTTAATCTGCTCAGTAAGGGGATCAAACTCAGGACTATATTGTTACTATTTCTTAACTAGCGCGCAACGTCACGTTCGTTCCGTGATGTCGCGATAAACAATGACGTCAGACATTTTGATAGACATCGTGTAGACGCAGGCAAGTCGAAGAAAATAACCGATCAACCACCAGCTCATTTAGGATAGGAAAACCTCACCCTCAGGCACGGAATGGCAACCGGCGACTCTTATATAAGAAGTCCGTCAGATCACGTGGTAAGGTGACGGATTATCACTAGTCACATGACCAGGTGACCGATTATAGCCAAGTTTAATTGGCACCCCGTTAACAGGCAGATTTTGTCGGAAGTGACTGGATAAATCATGATATATGTTAATTTTATTTTCTTCGAGCACAATTAAATTATTTCAAAGCAAGCCATATATATAACTAAATACGTTATATCCAAACTTACATAACAAAATTTCATAGTACGGATATATATTGGGTCCCTAGGATTTCGTTATAACCAAGTTCCACTGTATATCATTTTGGCCCAAAAATTTGAAAATTGTCACCAACTCCTGTGAAACTATGACACTTGGAAACAACAGGAAGGTTGTGAAATAAATGTGCACCAGCATGTGAAGCTACCAACACATGTATACATACATACACATTCAAAAATATCATTTTCGCCAAACAAAATGTGTGTTAAATCAAGTGACAATTGAAACAGGATTTCTCACGTATCACCTGTTTATATAAACTCGATGTGTCTATTTGTGTAAAAATTCGGAGTTTCATGTGCACATGGATACCTGCATGACACAGTACATAAATTAATGTCACTGGCCACAAAAGTAAGGCTTCCACTTCTTAGAAACTGCACACACCTGATTAGTGAAATGCTCAAAATAATGTTCACACAGTTGTACCTACCGGTATTACAAAGTCTCCCAACCTCACTAACAATTGACTAGAATACATGCAGATAGATGATATAACACATAGGCACATTTCAATAATTTAATTATCCTCCATAAAATCTTCATATATAATAACATAAAAATATAAACACAGGAAATGCAATGGAAAACAAATTCTATTGAACTGGGTTCAAAGTAGATTGTAGTATTGTATAACATTTCAATTAACATTAGTACTTGCAAGATCTATCAAGTCTATAATACAACTTAAGCATAGATATCCCCTTATTATTTACATAAATATATTATATACATGTATACATGTACATTGCCACTGCACATGATTTGTAAGTCAACAAAAATCAAAATACAGGGTGTTTAAAAAGTTTGTTCACAAAAGATAAATTATTATAAAATTTGACCTCAGTTAGGTACAAATTATATACAGTATCAACATTAACACATTAATAAATTCATATGATACTAGAACAATTGAAACAATGATAAGTCAAATAGAAATTAATCAATATTTTATAGCCTTTTCATGGGAGAATAATAAAATATTCAGATTCAAACATTGCGAAGAAACTTTATAAACACCCTGTACAAATAAGAATATACAGTAGAATGCAAACATGTAATAATATCAGCTAACAGAAAGCTAGAAGGTAGAATACGATATCATGGTAACGTCAATTAGAATTATGATCAGACCCTAAGAGTTTCTAAACACAGGCAATTTCAAACCAAACAGCATCATTCATCAAACTTTTACATCAAAACTGGCTACTAAATTACTAACCATTGAAATCACACAATGATCCCTCCCATCTGTACATACACAAAGAGGCAGATAAGACTGGCAACTTGTTTTTTAATATAAACCCGGTTATTCATGACTTCTTAGAAATGCTTTATAGAGGACAAAATAATCTATCATGAACTCAGTTTATAACAAAGAGTTTAACTTGATCCTCGACCTTCAATTAGCATATTTCTAACGATTGATAGCTTGTCTATATTACAATCCAGACTGTATGTTTTCATATCGGGTAGTACATGTATCATGAAGATGCTCGAAGTGTAATACAAACACAAATGTAAAGGACCGATATTGCACAATTTGCTCGCGAAAATAAATATATTTAAGGCAAGAACCTTGTAATATATTCATGCATAAAGGTCAGGATCATGTCAAATTCTCCATACTAAACTACATTGAAATTACTCACATGACTTACAGAAAGTTGTATTATAACATATACAAATCATGTCAATATAATAACTACATGTATATAGTCCTTATGACTTTGAACACAAAATGATATTAGATCATAAACTAGTTGATAAACACAAAAGTGCCAAAATCTTCATTGAAAGTTCTTAAATGATGAAGAAAATATTAAATAAATAATGATTTATAAACTTACAATGAAAATGATTCTAATAAAATGTACATGTAAACACAGCTGAGTAAATTGGATATAAATAATGTCAAGTACGTATAATATTTCATTTGATCATAAGAATTGCAAAATATTTTTTGAACTGAAGTAAGACAGAAACATTAACTTTCTGAGACTGTATCTTGCATAAAAAACTATATGCACATACAATATTTCTCAAAACTTCGAGACTACAATGTACATGACTGTAAAGGTATAAAACATGTACATAATGGGAAATCAACATGTGTAAAATATTATCACCGATATTTTACACATTTTGATAGCAGAAATGATCTTTTCACTTAAAAAATATTCATTGATGTATATTGATATATTTTTAGACAATATTTTTTAGACGCTCTTCAACTAGAAATACATCCAAGATTAAGCTGCAGCAAGCTCACACGCTAAAAGTAATCATGTACAAAGAATTTTGATGAGTTTGCACCTTTATTACTTCTTTCCCTTAACTGATTTCTTAGTGGATGATTTCATTTCCCGTTTTGGAAGTTTTGACTTGTTCAATTCAGTCTCATTAGATTCCAGACACTTTCTTTTCCTTCCTTTACTATGATGAGCATCATCCAATGCACTTTTAACAGTCTTAACATCAGCTGAAGGCCTCGGATCAGGTTTTATGGTTATTTTATCTTTCTTACTCAGCACATGAGAATTACATGAACTATCACTATCTGATGTAGTTTCACCCATTTTATTTGGATCTTCATTCTTTTTCTCCAATTTTCCTTTGTAAATTTTAGTTCTTTTCATCCATACAGGTGAAGTGAGTTCCACATCTTTCTTACAACTTCTTCTATTCATTTTAACTCTTTCGCTTGGACTAAGAATAGGCTCAAACTTTGCAAAGTCCTCAAAGTTATCCAGTTTCTCTTCATGTTTAACACTTTCTTCTTTCCCTGAATTTGCTGCATTGTCTTCATGTTCACTGCTCGACTCATTCACAATTTTATTTAACTCTTCAATTTTATCAGCATTATCTATTCCTTCACACTTATCTTCCTCTTCAGTCATATTTTCAAACTCAGATTCAGTTTTATAGTCACTTTCAGGATATTCTTCAGACTCAGTACCTTCTACCAGATTACTTGTATTGTTATCAATCTCAAACAGTTGTTCCTTGCTATCAGATATTAAATCAGATTCAGAGGCATATTTGTCAGTGATGTTTTCATTTGCAGTTATATTACCATCAATTTCATCTAATTTTTCTAATCCTGTATTACAGTCACTGAGATTATCGTAATTGTCTCCAGAGCAACTGTGATCATTGACCTTGGGATTTTCACATTCTTGTACATCAATATTACTTATAGGTTCTAAGTCTGGCATGTCTTCATCCAATTCATCAATCTCAGTAACGTTTTCAGAAAATGGTTCAGTTGAAGGATCAGAACAATTGTCGGCCATTTCATCATTGGAGTCTTTGTCTGCAGTACTTTTATCCTCATGATTTAAACTATTGTCGTCTACCTTCAAAGACAATTCATCATAATTGTTATCACCATTTATTCTACAGTTGTCCTCATTTTCAACATATTCTGATCCACCTGATCCAGAATTGCTGTTATTTATTTCACAACCTTCAGTCCCCTTTTCAGCGACATCTTTATCAATGTAGCTGTCCTTATCGCTACTTAAGTGTTTCATGTCCCCATTTTTCATCAAATGTGTGAAGGTCAAGGCGGGATTGGTCATGACGTCAGGTATCAAAGCTTCACATTCATTTAGCTTCTTTATACTAATACCTTCAACTGGTTTTAATTTTGGCGGTCTTCCTACTTTCCTTTTAAGCATATCAGTAACTACTGCAGATCTTATTGACGGGAAAAGTTTTGGAGGTCTTCCAAGTTTTTTAGCACAAGGTACTCCCTTATTTTCTTTCCGGGGGCGACCACGTTTCCGAACCAACAATGGCGGCAATGTTCCTGATGGTAAGTCAAAAGAAACAAATCCTGAATTGTCAAAATCATCTGCTGAACAGTTTGTCATAACATCCTCATTTCTCGCCTCACACTCATTGTTTTTAACATCATCAATTTCATTTGGTGGCATTCCCTTACTCTCTGTTCCAACTGATTCACTGTTATTTGTAATTCCAGCACTTCGTTCCGTTTGTCCACCATTTTCAATTTCAATGGAGTTTTCAGTCTTCTTCTTATTTTTCTTTCTAAAGGCTTTCAAAAACTCCTCGACTTTCCCAACTTGTTTTCTCTTGCGTTTTCCAGGAATTTCCTTTGAATCAAGTGATTCAGACTTGTTTTCACTCAATTGTTTTTGTCCTACAACAGCATCCTTTGAACTCAAACAGCAAGTGGTTACAGACGAAGTCATTTTTTGCTTGGGAGCAACAGCGGACCCTGCCATACCAACTGGGGCAGCATTATCAGACAACTTCCCAGACATACACTGAAATAATGCTGGTTTGGGCCGGATAGGTCGGTATTTCTTAGCAGGTTGAACATTATACACTTTATACCTTGCAGTACAATTTAATGAGGTGTTACCGATGGAATACGAGGCATGTTGGCTCTCATTTTCAGAGAATGCACTGTCTGAAATTTCTTCACTTTGACTAGGATCATTTGTAGCTTCAACTGTTCCTGTATGAATATCCTCTGTTTCACATGTTCCCTTTAATTCACATACTTCAATTTCAGCACTATCACAATATTCTTCTTGACTTGTTTCTGCAAACTTCTCAACATTACTATGTAATTCTAGTTTTGTATTATCTACAGAAGGTTTGACACTGGAATCACCATGGCTCTCGTCTTCCAATTTTATAGCTGGTTTGACTTCACAACATTCTTCAATCTGTGTAGCAGATTTTATTTCCTGATCTTCAGATTTCATCTGCTGATCTATTACTATTGGCTGAATACCATCTTCATTACTTTTCTGACATTCTCCATCCACATTTGAAATAGTTTCAGTCTCACAGATATTTTCATCATTTCCGATATTTTCAGCAATTTCAGAACTGCTGGATGAAATACAATGATTATCTATTTCCTCATCAGAATCACTGCTGTTGTCCTCACCATCATAATTATCATCACCTTCCTCATCCATGTCTTCTGACCCTTCGATACTGCCCCTCATTGCTTTAAGCTGGTTTCGTTTCTTTATATTTGTCCAAGAGTGACCTTTGCGTTTTGACTTTCTACCAACCTGCCACGAAATTTTTCTTCGAGGACGATTTTCCATTTCTTTCTGCTTTAAAGCTTTTTCTTCGTCACCTTTGTGAATTCTTTCAATGATTTCGGCTTCTTTCTGTTTTTCTATTTCAGTAAGGTCACCTTTATCGAGTTTAGCTTTCTTCACAGGACAGAAATCTTGGAAATGATTCAGTAAACTTTTAGTGTAAGTAAAATTTTTGTTGCAGTATAAGCACATATTCTTCTTTTTCTCCAAGTATTCATCCAGGGGACAGGCCATTGGCTGGACATTCTTAAACTTCTCCTTCTTGTCGCAATGTTTCACATGTCTTTCAAGTATGATTATTGTTTTAAACTGTTGCCCACAAGCTTCACACATTAAATTATTTAACACTTCAGTAAATTCTCGTCTGCGTACATGGTTTTGTGGATTGTATCCTGAACCAGTTTGTGGTAGATGTTTCAGATCAATGGATGTCTTAACAGGAGAGTCCGGTAGAATTACTGACTTCCTCTTCCGACAACCCATAAACACTCGTTTTGGACACCGAGATGATGTATCATGGTTATTGATCCTACTGTCAGAAAATTCTCGTCTGTAATTCTTTGAACTTCCGAATATATTAAATATTTTCCTCTGGAACTTTTTCCTAAATGTTGTTTTCCCCGGGCTTCTGTCACTCTTCTCTAAACCAAACAAAGGATCGATGGATGAACAGTTTATGATATGAACATGGAGTTTAGACATAGACGGGAATGAAGAATCACAGTTGGTACATCGGAATGCTGTTAATTCGGACATATCATCCAGACCAGGATTGGTCACAGCTAAAGCTCCCACATGACATGGATCAGAAAAATGGAGATCTTCAATTTCGTTGCCATTTTCAATTTCTAGAAAACTGCAAACACTAGCAGGATGTTTTTTCATATGATGTCGCATTAAATGATCAACATCATTGAAGTGTCGTCTGCAAATTGCACACACTTGTTCAATCTGCCCATTCTTACCAAACATTATGGTATCGTAATTGTAGAAAGGACTTTCCTCAGGTACATCCGAAAAATCGGGCCCATTTTTAACATCTTCTTTCGTAGAAAGTTTCAGATGATTTGCTACTTCATTTGTCAAAGAACTATGCCTCTTTTCCTTTGGCAGCGTACATAATCCTAACACTTCCTCGCATAAACTGCTCAAAGACTTTGGCAACTGCTTACTGGTTTTCTGGACTGGTTCCATGCAATCAATATCATCATATAGTGCTTCAAGCTCATTCTTAGCACTCTGCACCATGCTTTTGGTAGATTCTGAGGGTGACAGTCTATCATTGTCTGAAATTACAAAATAAATAGATATCAACATTCATAACAACAAGAAATTCTAGACTGGTACAAACGTAATATAATGGTAAACAATCATTCTAGACTGGTATGCACACAATAGCATGGTACACAATCATTATAGATTGGTATGCACACCATAGCATGGTACACAATCATTCTAGACTGGTATGCACACAATAGCATGGTACACAATCAATATAGACTGGCATGCACACAATAGAATTGTACACAATATATGCACAACTAGACTTTGGTTCAAACTATTCAAAATATGAAGTATCATGGACCAGTTGTTTAAGAAGAACAAGTGTAAACAAAATGCATTCATCCAGATATCCGACACAATATCAATATGTCTCTGCTACTGTATGTGGGAGACAAAATAAGGCAGTGTAAGAAGCCTTCAAACAGCAACAAATTTCAAATGAATGTCTATTATTTTGCATTTGACTTAGACAGTTGTAGTGCATGGCCATTCTGTTTAACCCCTGTCAAATAAGCAAATGACCTCCAGCTTTGAGGAAAGAGACAGTAAGTTTGTGTGATACAGGGAACCCCAGTGTGCTTCCCTATTGTTCTTTTTGAATAGACTCATCAGTTCTTAAACGTGCTGGGTGTACAGCACTGACACATGTGAGAATATCTTTGGATTACCAACCTGTTCATCTCAAGTCTAAGAGTTTTGATGGATACAAAACAGAAAATGAAAGAGGTATTTAAAAAAACTTCATTTACCATGTTTATCATCAGAGTGTTTTAGTTTCCATGACCTTGAACTACTAACAGACTGCGACCTCACTGCAAGAGGACAGTCCATATCAACCATCATATCGTCCTGGAAGTTAGCATACTCTCCACGCTCAATCTGTAAATATTCAAACCAGTCAATGTTAATATAGTCAATAGAACTAGATAGCAAACCAGTCAATGTCAATATAGTCAATAGAACTAGACAGCAAACCGGTCAATGTTAATATAGTCAATAGAACTAGATAGCAAACCCGTCAATGTTAATATAGTCAATAGAACTAGATAGCAAACCCGTCAATGTTAATATAGTCAATAGAACTAGATAGCAAACCCGTCAATGTTAATATAGTCAATAGAACTAGATAGCAAACCCGTCAATGTTAATATAGTCAATAGAACTAGATAGCAAACCCGTCAATATTAATATAGTCAATAGAACTAGATAGCAAACCCGTCAATATTAATATAGTCAATAGAACTAGATAGTAAACCAGTCAATGTAAATAAAGTCAATAGAACTAGATAGTAAACCAGTCAATGTTAATATAGTCAATAGAACTAGATAGCAAACCTGTCAATATGTTCATATAGTCAATAGAACTAGATAGCAAACCTGTCAATATTAATATAGTCAATAGAACTAGATAGTAAACCAGTCAATGTTAATATAGTCAATAGAACTAGATAGCAAACCAGTCAGTAAACCAGTCAATGTTAATATAGTCAATAGAACTAGATAGCAAACCAGTCAATGTTAATATAGTCAATAGAACTAGATAGTAAACCAGTCAATGTTAATATAGTCAATAGAACTAGATAGTAAACCAGTCAATGTTAATATAGTCAATAGAACTAGATAGCAAACCGGTCAATGTTAATATAGTCAATAGAACTAGATAGCAAACGAGTCAATGTTAATATAGTCAATAGAACTAGATAGTAAACCAGTCAATATTAATATAGTCAATAGAACTAGATAGCAAACCAGTCAATGTTAATATAGTCAATAGAACTAGATAGCAAACCAGTCAATATTAATATAGTCAATAGAACTAGATAGCAAACCAGTCAATGTCAATATAGTCTATAGAACTAGATAGTAAACCAGTCGATGTTAATACAGTCAAAAGAACTAGATAGCAAACCAGACAATGCTGACAAATAGAGGTACTACTTTAAGAAGTGAAACTTCCTTAGTTATGTTACATTGAAATCCTGTCTTAGCTTGTTGGCAATGTTCAAATAGTGTCAGGCCTAGATAGGCATTAGTATTAACTTGAAATTATGCAGAAAATGTGTCAGATGGAAAGGAATGAATTCAGTACCAGCAAATACGCTTGCTTTCCAATCTTTTTTTATACTCAATAAATATGTATACTTAAAGGCCAGACAGACATACAAACAGACAGACATACAAACAGACAGACATACATACAAACAGACAGACATACAAACAGACAGCGACCACGTACACTAAGGCCAGACAGACATACAAACAGACAGACATACAAACAGACAGACATACAAACAGACAGCGACCACGTACACTAAGGCCAGACAGACATACAAACAGACAGCGACCATGAAAACTAAGGCCAAGACAGACATACAAACAGACAGCGACCACGAAAACTAAGGCCAAGACAGACATACAAACAGACAGCGACCACGAAAACTAAGGCCAAGACAGACATACAAACAGACAGCGACCACGAAAACTAAGGCCAGACAGACATACAAACAGACAGCGACCATGAAAACTAAGGCCAGACAGACATACAAACAGACAGCGACCATGAAAACTAAGGCCAGACAGACATACAAACAGACAGCGACCATGAAAACTAAGGCCAGACAGACAGCGACCACGTACACTAAGGCCAGACAGACATACAAACAGACAGCGACCACGTACACTAAGGCCAGACAGACATACAAACAGACAGATATACAAACAGACAGACATACAAACAGACGGCGACCATGAAAACTAAGGCCAGACAGACATACAAACAGACAGACATACAGACAGACGGCAACTATGTAAACTGGATTATCACAAACCTGATTGAAAGTTTTAGCAGCAGGTGAATCTGTGGTAAATATAACACCTCCTGTGATCCTCACATTCAAACGTTTTCCATCGTCAGAGCTGATCCCCTTATTCACTGGGACTGTCCCTTTTCTTGACAGCACCGTTCCCACATTGCCAAGGGCCTTGAAACCCTGAGAGGAAGTTTTCATTGTGTCAGATTCTATGTTGGTGTTTTCTTTGAGAGAATTGATTGTTCTTACTTCACAATCCTCTTCACTTTCTTTGATATCTTTAGCACCAGAATGTCCCTCTGCAGACGTACAGTGAGAATCAAAATCGTTGTGTATATTATGCAGTTTTTTTATATCGGCATATGAAATTGTCTCCCCTGGCTTGAATCCCTCGGGAAAATTATATTTATTCCAGGAAAAGTTCACTTCTGAATCACTTTCAACACTATAACCAAAACTACCCTTATAATCATCAACTTTTATATGATCTGCGAATGTTTGCAAGGATTCTGATTTTCCGTCAATGTAGCAATTCAAGTTTGTGGCGATATTGTGCGAAATATTGGCAAAGAATGCAGCAACTTCTAATGGATTTTCTAGACTTGGTGATGGGTTAACACGAGGTTTTCGACCAAATGTTAAGCACTCGATTGTTCTATGGCGATTTTCATGACTATGTACTTTACGTCGATGTCTGCACATATTAATATAACTGCTAAAACGTTTTTTACACACAGTGCACGCAAATTTGAACCTTGATCCACCATCGTCAATTTCATCAGCTGTAAAGTTTATTTCATTTTCAATGTCCTCTTCCTTTTCAATAACGGGAGTGCTTGAACCAGATCTTACTTTTTCCTTCTTGACAGTTTCAACAACTTCTTTAGGCTGTTCAACCACTGGTACATTCTTCTGATCTGAATTTATTTTATCAATCACTTCTTTACTTAATGCGTTTTTATCCGGTCCTTTCAGTACACCATACTTTTGGAGTCTTTCGATTAACTTGGCACGATATTCCTCAGGATGAACAACACGGGTATGTTTACGTAGAGCACCGACGTTCGAGAAAGCCTCAGAACAAATTCTACAAGTAGCTCGATATCCTAGATGAAATCGAACATGCTTTTTCATATTAGGCATGGACAAGAAGTCCTTTCCGCAGTAAATACACTGGAACTTACTTCCTGAAAATACATAATATTATAACATAATAACATGTATGAATTATGTATGAATCCAGTATATATTTATTATGTATAAATTCATTAAACTGTGTACATGTATTATCATATGTATGAATTATGTACATGTATTATGTATGAATAGTGTACGTTACTATGTATGAATTGTATACAAGTAGTAAGTATGTATCACGTATGAATTATGAACATATAATGTATTTATTGCATACATATCATGCATGAACTGTGAATGTATCATGTCTGAATCAAGCATATGTACTAGGCATGAATTGTATATATATATATGAATTGTTTAGATGTATTATGTAAGAGTTATGTTTGAATAGTGAATTTTCAACCAGAAGTTAACATTTTAAATGAAGTATAATATTACTGTACCACAATCAAAATGAGCATTTCAAAATTCTAACACTCCTCAAAAAACAAATGCATAAACATTTCATTTTGACATTTACAACAATATTAATTTTATCAAAATAATAAACAAATGAAACCTTAATATTTACCATTATTGTATCACAGATTTGTTTTCTTATTAGAATCAATGTCTAATAAATTACAGAAACAATAATAAAATAACAAGTTTAATAAATCCACAGTATAAAGTTAAACACAAAACAAACTGTTCAAAAAGCACTCTTCAATATTCACACAATGATATCATACTCTGACATTAAAGCAACACAAGACATGAATTTGGAATGATGCTTTTTCTGAATTTTGCACCATATTTATAAGTCTACCAGATATCCAGATCACTATCAGAGGAAACTGAACATAATGTAAATGTTGGACCAAGGGTCAGTAACTTGTGCCACACTTAATTCATACAATGTCAATAATCATAGAGACAGATTATCTGATCGACTATTTTGATTAAAATCTCAGATATAACAAACAAGGTACACAATTATGATGCACACTTTTACACTGATTCCAGTGAGATAATGTAAACAGATAAGGACATGAATAGAGTGAGGGAAGTATAGTAATTAACACATTCATGTATACAATAGCATCTAATGTATTTGACAAAGTGTGTCACACACTCTCAGAGGTGTTAATTAGATCAATTATGATGCTTGTCATGGCAACATGCTGATTTATTTCCTTACCGGTAGTTAACAGATATTGATCTGTAGTTTATTAGTTGTCACTGTTGTTGTTGTTTTTGCACAAATAAACTCCTCTAACTCGTGTAACCTATGTATACTATACAAGGGTTTCACTAGCTTCTGAATCTGAAGGCTCATTTTGATACTTTTTACTAAATTTTACCATTTTTTATAGGCAAAATACAAAGATATTAAGAACCAAAATCTTGAAGGTCAAGATGTGGCTTTTCAGAAAATTCAAGGATCAAAACCCCTACTGCCGAGTCAAATAGATCCCCTGATATAGTGTATATTTAATTATTGTATAACACAATTATTGAGGTGAATTCTGTGTTAACCTTGATTTATTTCTAACATAGAGGACAGAGATGTTTTCAGTTATTTTCACTGCTAAATTTCTATAAACCATTGTAAGCATATAATTAGCAATATACTTAGATAGCACACAAATTTATATTACAAGTCTGATTCTTATGCTGCAGTTTTGTTTAGCATACCGAATTTCATGGCATTGGTCTATTACAAGTCTGATTTTTATGCTGCAGTTTTGATAAGCATACCGAATTTCATGGCATTGGTGGTCTATTACAAGTCTGATTTTTATGCTGCAGTTTTGTTTAGCATACCAAATTTCATGGCATTGGTCTAATAAGCAATAGTATTTTAAGTATTTTAATTCGAGAGTTTCAATTTTAGAATGTCAAGGTCAATGAAAAAACATAGTTAAAACAAATTGATGGATAAATGTTCAAAAGCTGGCAAATTTTGAACACCTCACTTGATAATAAGCTAATGCAGATTTAGATTTTATTTAAAACAGATGGCTGGACGAAAAGTATGAATGCTGAACGGGGCCATAATCTAGATACAGTACAACCTCCAAGTGCAGTCCTCTGTAGAGCAACAACCTCTCTAACAACAGCTTTAAAATTTTCCTAAGATAATTTTTACCATTAATTTAACCTCTGTAGAGCAGCAACCACTGTACAATGGCCAATAAAAGGTGTTGGTCTACAGAGGTTGTACTGTATTTATATATTTCAACCCAAGGTTCTGATACATAAAGTACCCACCAATATTGTACTGGTCTACAGAGGTTGTACTGTATTTATATATTCTAACCCAAGGTTTTGATACATAAAGTACCCACCGATCTTATGTTCATCCTCCACATGCTTGACAACAGCTTGTTGAGTATCAAACTTTTGTGGACACACACCACACCGGAATACTGATGGCAGGAGTCCTGGCTTCTTATCTACAGCTGGCTTAGCTTTAAATGGAAGTAGATGTTTCCTTGGCGATAATTTCTCCTGACCTTCACCTTGATCAGTCAAAGTCGTGGTAGATGATGACGATGATGATATTCCATCTGAATGCAACAATATATATAATCTAATTATAGATTTAAGTGAGGCATAGAGTTTTTTCTTTTTTTAAAATATTGTTATAAGCCCCACTGGTCAACAGTGCTTCAGTGCAACAGAGACTACCCAGTCACATTATCCTGACACAGTGCAACAGAGACTACCCAGTCACATTATCCGGACACAGTGCAACAGAGACTACCCAGTCACATTATCCTGACACAGTGCAACAGAGACTACCTAGTCACATTATCCTGACACAGTGCAACAGAGACTACCCAGTCACATTATCCTGACACAGTGCAACAGAGACTACCCAGTCACATTATCCTGACACTGGGGCTACCAGTCACAGAGACTACCCAGTCACATTATCCTGACAAAGGGCAAAAGGCAAAAACCGATGCTGAAGGTCAATCAAGGGAGATATACGCATACCATTTTAACAAATTTCTTATGTCACAGCCCAAGATCGAACCCATGACCTCTCACACTCCAAGCAGACTGTACCCCTATTCTACCTTATATTCATAAAGAACATAATTTATATAGTTTAATCTGAATCTATTGCATACGCTGTGAATGTAAAACCAATAAATACTCTAAATAGAAATTGAAAACATCCTGTGACCAAAACAAGCCAAAAGAATGTGCATTTCCTCTTGATTCCTAAACCAGTTTCATTGAATTGTGGGTATAAGGTTGTGGAAATATGACAGATATAAATGTGAGACTGATGCAAGGATAAATTTCAGGGGTTTCACTAAGCACTGTATCTCAAGGGGGAAAACTTTGATACTTTTAAACAGGATTATAACATTTTGTAGTCAACTACTTATAATTTAATTAAGAAATATGAAAAGTGTTGTATATCAGCTGTTATACGATGGTTTGGAGTTCTGAGGCATATGAATTAACCACAAAGACTGTAGGCCTGAGTAGTTAATATAAGCGTCACAACGACAAACCATTATATAGCAACAAGTATACTACGGCTTTTGAATATTTCGTTTCGATTCTAACATGATTTAAGTGCGTAACTATATAAGCCAGTGTTACTTTGTGACAGTATGTTCTTTACGTTACTTGTTTACAAGCCTGACGTCATAAAACACAGTGACGTAACTTTCATTGTATATCGACCGATATATACAACGCTATGTTTGTTCTTTGTCTATATAGGCAAAATCGTCCGTCATGTTAGAATGAAATATTGACACTCAGCAGGGCTACAGATAAGGTTTTAGTCCATTGGGTATTTTACCCCAGTTTCAATTTTGATTGGGTTTTAACAAATTTTAATTGGGTATTTAATAAAACTCAATGGGTAAATGATCTTTTTTGTACTGTTTTTCACTGTAACATCCTTTTCTATTTGGGTATTTTAGATTGTCATTGCTTTTTCTTACTCTCTCCTATCCAAATCTATTGGGTTTTTAAGAAAATGAATTGGGTAATTACCCCAATACGCAGCTTATCTGTAGCTCTGCACTCAGTCAAAATACCTGGGGTCATTATGACCTGGCCCACCTGACAAGCTCAGTAGGCAGAGCAGTTGTTTGTCACCTGAGGTATGAAGGCTATGTTCGAAATTGGCTACGATAATGTCCTCCACATGTGGAGAAGTTGTCATATGCTTGTGGAAGACCAAGTACAGGTTGATAACTAAAACTTGTTAGGTTGATATATCGCCATATACAGGGTGATCCATTAATTCTGCACATTAGTAAATGCTTATAACTTCAACATCTTTAAATTATTATATTAAAGAAAACATGTATGCGGAGTATATGTGAAAATTTTGTTCTGATCTAAAAGAATGTTCAACAATAGAATCCTTATCTAAAGCAGACGCTCAATCTGACAACCCATTTTCTCTGAAACGAGATTCAAACATCGTTTTTTAATTCTGCACATGACGTTGTTGCATGCAGCTAGGTAACCATTCTCTTTTCCCAAACAAATCAAATGTTTCGTTTTATTGGACTTATCCAACAATATTCCTTTTTGAAGGCACAGGAAGTTCTTGGAAATACTGAAATTATGTGACGTCATCGATGACATCATAACTTAACTCTGACGGCGCAATGGCAAATACTTTTTAATTTCAGCACAAATTTGTTTTATTACCTTTCCAAAAGTATTTACACGTGTAAGTGAAGAAATAATGATGTTATAGGCATTTACTAATGTGCGAAATTAATGGAACCTGTATGACTGAAAATTTACTGT
This sequence comes from Spisula solida, assembly GCA_947247005.1. Lineage (NCBI taxonomy): Eukaryota > Metazoa > Mollusca > Bivalvia > Venerida > Mactridae > Spisula > Spisula solida. The sequence continues at coordinate 24,598,944 of OX365948.1, forward strand.
AAAAAATGGTACTAAACACAACTAAAACAATCATATTTTACCTCCCAAATTGTGTGTTTTCCTATGGCGAATGAGATTGTGTTTGTAGTTAAATCTCATACTGCACAAATCACAGGGAAAACATTCTCCTTCCATCTGTTCCGGATGATTCTGTGTATGCTCTCTGATTCCTTCAAACTCATCAAATGTCAGGTAACATGTGTAACATCGGAACAATCCGGGCTTCTTACTCTGATCTTCATCATCCACAACTTGAGCATCAGCCACACTATCAGTCTCAACACTAGGATCTTTCTCAGCCTTCTCATGTTTTAATTCATTATCAACATCAGCTGCTTTCAAGGCTTCACCCATACTAGAATCTTTGTCCATTTTTATCAAACTGTTAGAACAATGATCCTCTGAAGGTTTAGAGTCTTCTTTTGTATTATTTTCAGTAGAGTCTGTATCATTCGCTTTAAATGCGACATCAGTTTCAGTTTTTTTATTACCATCAGTGGAGTTAGAATCATTTGCATTAAGTCTGACATCACTTTCAGATTTAAGTGTTTCTCTTAACTGGATTTTTGTTTCTTCTGACACGGCATCGTTCTTACCAACATTATGTCCATCTTCTGAGACCTTGGGATCTTTATTTTCTTCAACCATGTTGACCTCTTCCTTTACTTTCACACCAGTTTCTTCAGTACCTTTGTCATTATCGTTTCCACATTTAGGAATGTCGGAAACATGATTTTTAACCTCAGGTTTGCGCTTGAATGTTTTTTCATCAGCAAGTGCAGCCAACTTATATTTCATTTGCTGTTTGGCCTGCATCAAGTTGATCAAACAATTTGTCATATCTGACTTACTAATATACTTATAGTTTATATGATTTCTGAGGTAATGTCTCTTCAAGCTGAACATATGTTTGTACAAACCAAGACATATATCACATTGGTAAACTTTCTTCCCATTATCTTTAACAATGTGATGTTTCTTAAGTTCAAAGTTATACTCCTCTCCGGCATTCGGAAATTCCCATTCCACTGAGTTATTGATCTCAGCTATAGACATGTGACTAGTTTCCTTCTTGCCTTCACTTGAATTTGTCAAGCTTGTTTCGCTATTAAAGCTAGCATTCTTAGAATCGGAATCTTCAAGATTTCCATTTTCAACTTCATTATCTTTATCCCCTTTCTCTTCAAAAACATCACAGCTTTCTATTTTACATTCAGATTTCTGACTAGGTGAATCGTCAACTTGTTTAGCCTGTTCTTGTACAATATTTGAGTCAGGATTATCACAGGATGGTTTTTTCCGTCGTCGTCTTTTCTGCCCAGGTTGTAAAGGTTCAAATTCATCTTCTTTAACTGGTGGTTTCTTCATCTTTTGTTCCTGTTGTTCGTCCCAATCGATGGGTCCGTCGTATGCATCAGGTATGATTTTTGGTTTACGTTTTCTTTTAATTTTCCCCGGACTTTGTGGCGGCGTCTCCATGGAGAGAGCTTGTAAACTGCCGGACGATGATACATGTGGCAAGTCATCGGCATCTGATAAAAGATACATCATGTAAGCAATAGGTATTTCAGTTGTACAGATCAGTTTTATACTTCCCTCAAGACAATAGGGGATTGAAGACTTGAAGGAAATGTTAATATGTAATTACAGGAAATACGCAAGGGATTGCAGGGAAACATTCACCAAGAGTTGAGGAGGCAGTGCAAAGATCCATGTAAAGGGGGCAGAAAGGACAATAATTAAGCATTAGAAGAACACAGTTTTGTCAGAAATTTAATCATAATGGAGTAATGAGCTAAAATATTCCAACAATTTTACAATAAAAAGAAATGAGCAGTTTAGACCACTTTATGAACAAAAACGTGGTACCTGCAATTGATCTTGACCTTTCCAATAAATTAACCTGGAGCTTACCTGAGCTTCTCACAGAACTTCTCTTTCTCTTTTTCTTCTTTTGTTCAAACCAAGTCAACAACTCTTCACCAGCCGCTATATCCTACATCAAGAATTTAAGAATTTAAATATCATAAACTTTAATAATTCTGTATATACTGAGCACCAGGCAACTGACATTATGCAAGTTATCAATTGATTACCTTTTAACAATTTTAACTGTAAATTATGAGCACAGCCTTAGACAAACAGTAAGACGGAGTGATCTCTGCTTAAGAATAATTTCAAATGGTGTAGCCAGGAAAACTCTCATCCTCCTCCTCCCATGCTTAGAGCAGATGCTCTATCACTAGATCACCATATATAGAATTATGGATTGAAATGCTTGTAATTTTGTGATTGGCTTTCCTTGGGTGTGAATAATAATTATCACAAATAGCAGGGCTTTATCCAGAGAAAAACCAGGGTTTGTACAGAAATGCACAAACTAATCACCTTGAGAGCTCGGTAGTATACATCAATACCATTCTGTGTAGAAACAATGTTTTGTTCTTCAAAGTACCTGGCACAGCAGACGTAGCGCATCCAGTTACCGTCTGCTGGGATAGATGCATCCACTGTGTGCAGATACTTAAATGTTGTCAGATCAAATACCTACAAACAGTAACAGAGACAGATCAAATACCTACACACAGTAACAGAGAACAGATCAAATACAATGTACCTACAAATAGTAGCAGAGAACAGATCAAATACCTACAAACAGTAACAGAGACAGATCAAATACCTACAAACAGTAACAGAGACAGATCAAATACCTACAAACAGTAACAGAGACAGATCAAATACCTACACACAGTAACAGAGAACAGATCAAATACAATGTACCTACAAATAGTAGCAGAGAACAGATCAAATACCTACAAACAGTAACAGAGACAGATCAAATACCTACAAACAGTAACAGAGACAGATCAAATACCTACAAACAGTAACAGAGACAGATCAAATACCTACAAACAGTAACAGAGACAGATCAAATACCTACAAACAGTAACAGAGAACAGATCAAATACCTACAAACAGTAACAGATCAAATACCTACAAACAGTAACAGAGAACGGATAAAATACCTACAAACAGTAACAGATCAAATACCTACAAACAGTAACAGAGACAGATCAAATACCTACAAACAGTAACAGAGAACAGATCAAATACCTACAAACAGTAACAGAGACAGATCAAATACCTACAAACAGTAACAGAGACAGATCAAATACCTACAAACAGTAACAGAGACAGATCAAATACCTACAAACAGTAACAGAGACAGATCAAATACCTACAAACAGTAACAGAGACAGATCAAATACCTACAAACAGTAGCAGAGAACAGATCAAATACCTACAAACAGTAACAGAGACAGATCAAATACCTACAAACAGTAACAGAGACAGATCAAATACCTACAAACAGTAACAGAGACAGATCAAATACCTACAAACAGTAACAGAGACAGATCAAATACCTACAAACAATAACAGAGACAGATCAAATACCTACAAACAGTAACAGAGACAGATCAAATACCTACAAACAGTAACAGAGACAGATCAAATACCTACAAACAGTAACAGAGACAGATCAAATACCTACAAACAGTAACAGAGACAGATCAAATACCTACAAACAGTAACAGAGAACAGATCAAATACCTACAAACAGTAACAGAGACAGATCAAATACCTACAAACAGTAACAGAGACAGATCAAATACCTACACACAGTAACAGAGAACAGATCAAATACAATGTACCTACAAATAGTAGCAGAGAACAGATCAAATACCTACAAACAGTAACAGATCAAATACCTACAAACAGTAACAGAGAACACATATCTCACAAATCATCTCAATTAGAAATCTCAGCTCAAATTAAGGTTTTCTCATTTAATTAATTTTGCTGTAATAAACTCAGGACATTCTTTTTGTTACTTGTCATTGGTTTCCTGAATTTGTGAATTAATGAATGGATCCATTTAATGATTACAGCCTGTTATAGTGGTTAAATAGGAAGTGTTTTTCTGAAATATTCCATCCCTAAGTGAAAGCTGGCAATACTCTGACAATGCTCGATTTCTATAACTTACACTGCTACATTGTATCAAACTTTTCTGACTATTTACAGGGGCCATCAATAAAAGTAACCACAAACCTTCCAGGAAAATTTAGGGTCCACTGCATCATCATGTTTATCAAAAACAATCTTCCCTTTGTAGGGACCAAACTCTGTTCCCTGAGTGATTGGGGTCGTACAGAACGATCCTGAAAGACAGGAAAATATTGCCATTAAACACTAACGATACCAAACTAAAACATTATTAGTAGTGAATAGTTAAACGACATATTTACTTGTTAACCTTGAGAAAAATGAACAGTTTCATAGCTTTTCATTACTATCTCGAACTGTAACATTTGTAGTGAATAGTTTTCTAACATGTTCACCTTGACATGTATACAAAGTTACCTCACTAGAGCAACAAACTTTCTTCTACAACACAATCAATTTCTCCTGAGTAAGAATAACCTATTATACCTCTTTACAGTTGTCTCGATACACAAGTAACAACATATCTTACACTGGGAAGGGCTTCACCAGCAATTAGCAACTTCTTATCAGTCATTTATATCATTTGAGTGTTTTGACTCAGACTGCTTTTCTAGCAAGTGATAACTGGTTTTGAACTATGAGTGAGGTGTAATATATGTGCAGAGATGTACAAAATGTATTTAGAAATGGGCTGGAAGCCGGAAAATCAACCAACAATTTGATCATATTCACCAGCTCCTTTTTTGGCAGCAATGTACTTTTTGTCAATATTTCTGCTTGCGAATAATTATGCTTTCCATCCAACAGTGCACGGTCTATCATGAATTACCATGTGAAAGGCAAATGCTATTTGATTCACAAATTGTCCCACCTATTATGTCTCTCAATAACTTAGTGGCCTGAAATGATGCATATGTCAACTGTCAATTCAACCTATTTTCCGAAAATGAGTTAACCCAGTCAACTACACATTTCATATGATGTCATTATGTTTATTTGAAGTTGCTAGATCTTTGATACATCGTAGCAGCCAGAATACATTGACCCATTTGATACCCTGCAATATTTTTAAGAACGAGTAGCTTCTTGACATCAACAACACAAATTTGTCTTCTAAAATCAACTAAATGTAGTGCTCTCATTGCTATTAGCATTTGCTGGTAAATATAGTTTGATCCTTAAATATTGATTTGACTTGGAGGTGCAAATTGTTCTAATTCAACCACACCTTGTGTATAGAACCTGTAAACTGTATGAATAATAAACAGTGTGAATCTTGTCACCTTGAACCCTACTAAGGTACGATCCCCGGACCTCCCTTCTAATTTAGAGGATGTCCGTACTACTTGTAAACATTTCTTCACCTCAGTATGTGTGGCAATTTTACCGAAGAGAGTGATCCCAAAGTCAGTTATAAATGTGATACCTCTGAATATTATATTTATGAGAAAAGTTGCCATTTACTGTCAGTTTAGGTTGATATCTCAGGAGAACCGGCTAAGTCTCTTTTTTTTAGTTTGACTGAGACAGTTGTAGTGCGTGGCCATTCGGTTTTATCTCTGCCTAATTGACCAATGACCTCCAGCTTCGAGGGAAGAGACCAAAAGTTTGTGTGATTCAAGGAATCCGGGCGTTCTGCCAAAGCTTTTTTTCCGAAAGATACCTTGGTTCTTTACTGTACCCAGTGTACAGCACCAATACAAGTGAGACTACCTCTGGGTTTCCAGTTCATCTCCAGTTGGGTTAGAAACATCAAAAAATATTTTCCAGTACCCGGGCAAAGATTCGTACTAGGGACCTCTGGATTGGCAGTCGAGAGCGCTAACCACTAGGCAACCGTTCCACCAGCAGACAAATTGTTAGAAACATGTATAAAAGAGGCTGTTGAGGAAAAAACCCAAACAAACCTAATCTTCGTTTATCCACCTGTGAGATACCTAGACGTATACCGTCGGGTGTTTCTATATTATCTGGAATCTTCCTCTGTTCCATGACGAAGCATGTAATCACGTCACACAGACATCAAGAGTGTATAATGTTACCTTCACATACACTTCATGACAACTGAAAGTAAAGAAGAATCAGAGTTACTAAATATGGGTAATGTAAGGATCCCTGACGAACCAAAAATATCGCTACAACTGATTGTTGTTTCTGCTAAACGATAAAAGCACGGCGAGTATGTCACTGAACCAGAACATGACAATAGCTTGCTTATATCTGCTTGATAGTAATACTTCACATTAAACAAGTTGAGTTTGCTGAGAATAAATGTAAAACTGAGTAAAAAAACAAGCGGGCGAATGGATGGATGAATAAATGGAAGCTTTATGCTCCTCCTATAGGAACAATTCTAAGAAGTCATCTTAGTTTTTGAATTAGGCATTAGAGTCAATAAGAAAGAGGACACTAACTACTCAATTAAAAGATTATCACAGTTTATCCCTGCATTAAATTACATGTCATCAAGAACATATCGCTGGCTTAGAATAAGAAGTGCTACTTACGACTTATATGACTCATGCATATTTGAAATCTGCATCATAAGGTGCTTCTTATGAGCCTATTTTCATGAAAAGTGGTCATGTTGACCAAACTGAAGTTTAAAAAGCTTGTTTTTCCATAAGTAAAGAGAAGTTTTCAGACAATTTTTCTTGTTTTCTCAAAATATAGATTTTATACTTACAACCTTCTAATTCTAAGCTAGCAATATATCACAATCGAGGCACTCATCAACTACGACCTTGTCAACCCGTAAAATCATTTTCAAGGGGTTTTAATTGAAAATTTATAGAAAATCTGTTATTAATTAATCAATTAACCAATCTGTATACTGGAGTACATATACAGAGACAATTACAGTCCAGGCCCTTCACCAGGGGCAGGAGTCTTTAAATCAGTATGGGTGTGTTTTGGTCAGTATTGTGTAATTTGAGTGAAGATGACTAGAGTGCAACAAGGTTGTATCTCGTAATGTAGAGTATGAAGAGATACAACCTTGTTGCGCCAAAGGGACATAGAATTGTGCTTAAATTAGCCTTTAAATTGTATTGTGTATAAATTATTCATGTAGATTTCTCTTCTAAACTTTTTTAGCTGCTTAAGCATAAATCCTAGCATTACCGCAGCACCTTAAAATGTTCTAGGAAAGGGCCTGTAGTGATTGTATGCACGGTACATTTAGATACGGAGACCAATATTAACAAGTAATTAAGAATTGCAAGCAATACAGTAGTCCCCTACCGGTTTGAGGCCATTTTCAATGTTTCTGTTGCCATAGCAACCACAATTTTTGTCAGAATCAAAAAAATTCTTGGACGTGCATTATCCCCTTATTGCCCCCTATCCACATATCAAGTTTCATAAACCTAGCTTGGAAACTGCTTGAGTAATGGCAGGATCCAGATTTGGGCATATTTTCACTCTTTCTGTTGCCATAGCAACCACAAGTTTTGTCAGAATCAAAATATATTTAGACGTGCATAATCCCCTTATTGCCCCCTATCCACATACCAAGTTTCATAAACCTAGCTTTGAAACTGTTTGAGTTATGTCAGGATCCAGATTGTTTGACGGACGGACGGACGGACGGACGGACGGACGGACGGACGGACGGACGGACTGACTGACTGACTGACTGACTGACTGACTGACTGACTGACTGACTGACTGACTGACTGACTGACTGACTGACTGACGGACGGACGGACGGACGGACGGACGGACGGACGGACGGACGGACGGACGGACGGACGGACGGACGGACGGACGGACGGAAGGACGGACGGAAGGACGGACGGACGGACGGAAAACCTATAGTCCCCTCCGGTCAAAAACTGGTAGGGGACTAACAAGTATACAAGAATCCCTACATGACAGGACCCAAAGCCCGACAAAGCATATAATATTAAATTGACATAAAGATGTTACATTGATAATAGTTGAATAGAAGTAGGTCATGAAACCAGCACAAAAGGAAGTATGGAAGTTTAAATGTAACTGATGTATTGAACTATTATTTCACAATGTTTACTAGTGTTTATAACTACCTGGTAGAATCAGATGGTTGTATATGACTAGCATAAGCATTTTCTGTTGAGCAAGTTCTGTAATACTTGACGATTGCCCAGTCTAACAAAGTCTGTCGCTTACAAAACAAGATCATTTTTAAAGGGCGCATCATGAAAATTAGGGGACAGGAGGGGATGTTATTCTAATGAATTCATTAATTCAGGTATTAGACAGAAAACATTATATTATATACTATTTACAACAAATAAAACTGTGATCCCAGAGCTACAGATAAGCTGCATATTGGTGTAATTACTCAATTAATTTTCTTAAAAACCCAACAGATTTTGAGAGGCGGGAGTAAGAAAAAGCCCATTTAAAAGTTGTCAAAACCCAAACAAAATTGTAACTCAGGGTAAAATACCCAATGGACTAAGTATTTCAGTCTAGCATATAATACCGTACTCAACCTTATCAACACAAATATTTTATTGTTTCTGCTATTATAAAAGCAATAATCATCAATACAATATTGCAGTGTGCCATGATTCATGGTAATATCTCTGTCGACCAATTATAGCTAATCAAAGGGAAGTAACTGACATAACTATACTAAAGTCTATGATTCTGAGGCATAGTAACTTCATCACTACGGAAAGAAGTATAAAACAAGACTATTTTCAATAACTGCTTGGAAGCCTTGTCCATAAAAAACAAGTGAATCAGGGGCCATAATCCTGTTAAAATGTTGGATGGTGTTGCATGGCTTTGATAATGTAAGGGGCTTATGATGGTAAACAAGTATGCCAAGTATGAAGGCAACACATTGATGGACATGATGCTAGACGAACCGCTCAATTTGGTTTAACTAAGAATTGGACGCTTTATAAGTCTAAGTCCAAAATTAGATCAAGCTGAAGGTCAAAATGAGGTCAGATGATACAGGCATGTGGAGAGTGTTCATATACAACAATCATGCAAGTATGAAAGCTTTGTAACAAGCCATATTAATGCTAGTCAATTTGGGTTAACAAGAATTTGGCCCTTCAATAAGTCTAAGTCCAAAATTAGGTCAAGGTTAAGGTCAAAATGGAGTCATATATGTATAATATATGAGCCAGTCTCCAGGAAAAACTGCTATTTTGACAAAAAAATTGATTTTGAGATGTTTTGTTATTTAAAAGAGTAATCTTAATGAAGCAAAATGCATAAGAAATTTTGTTAGTATCTTGATTTTTAAGGAAGTTAAAGAGCTGTTTTGTAGAAGCTATATTCAGAGTCCTTTGTGTGTGACGTCACAAACGTCGTTTAAACATTATTCGACGTTGTTGTAACAAGTACTTTATTAAATACAGCATTTGATCAGTTCTTGACATTATTTGTTCAAAATTGTATTAAGTTTAAGAATGGTCTTTTAAAATATACATCCAAATTGTAAATGTTCACATTTAGAGAAAAGCTACTACTGTTTAAAAACAATTAACTCCTTGTTTTTCTCAATCAGAGTACTTTTCTGGAATTGTTCACCATAGCAACGAGGTAAGAGATTTCAACATAATTCATAAGAAATTTTAAAGCTAAGAAATAATAATATATGGATGACATAAAACTAAATCTATAGATTTGTCATTTTTTTCATAATTGAAAGTTTTTTTAAAACCTTGTTACATGCAGTAATTACATAATGTCAAAATAGCAGGTTTTCCTGGAGACTGGCTCATATATTTAGTGGTGGATAAATTACATTAATTTATTATTTTCTGTCATTCAACAAAATGCATCATGAATATACATTTTTTTGTTTTTTAAAATAACTATCAAAACTATTTGTAGTATATACATATACTTTGAACTATGTTCTATGTGTAGTACATTTGTTTGTATATACATGTAATTATGTACATGTATAATGTGATTCATCGACCTGTGATCTTGAAAATAAACAGTAAATCTGTGTTTCAAGCTAGCTGTAACATACTATATACAGACTCTTTCAGGTCAGATTCCCGAAAGTTCAAATCTTTAAAATAAGACAAATTTTCGAATTCATCACAAATTTCTGTTCTCGATTCAAGTATTGCAGACTTCCAGCAAGAATTGTTCCCAATTTTTAAGAAAAAAATCCTGAAATACAAAGCAGTGAAGTAATAAATTTTATAGGGACAAAAAAAAGCAAGGAGGCAGTTTTTATAAGGAAACTTTTTTTAAGCAGCCATTTCATTTCAGCTTATTTTATCTTAGACTAATATTTTTTCAATTTTTCCAGTTGCGGCCTTGGTGTGCCACAGAGTAGATAGATAAGATAGATAGATTTTATTCAGTATTGAATGTACATTCATGGATATAAAAAGTGGCTATGACATTGGTAATGAGTCTGAAAAGAAAAGGGCATCTGTCATACAGTCATGTTTGAACCAATGACCTTCAGACTACTTAGGGTCATTAGCACCTGCTGAGTCAATAAACAATGACGTACTGAAGAAAATGAAACTTCGTATAACCCTAAAGGATGCATATGAAACTAGAGGAAATAAAAAAGATAAGATCAAGGAAATACACAACAACACACGAAATAGGAAAACTATTCAGTATACAGTCAAGCTTGTGGTAAAAGACCACTACTATAAAATCTGTCTTCAGAGACCACCATTTTTTATCACCCATCAGACCCTTTGCAATCATAGATAACCTGTAATGAAAGACCACCTGTGAACAAAAAACATTTCTTGCTGTTCCCATGCATGGTCTCTTAAGGCAGGTTTGACTGTAGAGCTGTATATAAATAAAAACCTGGTGAATCGCACAATATCTATTGGCAGACCATTTTATACAAAATGCAATCAGGGATTTTATAGAACAGGTCTTGATACACGATATGTGTAGGCCTACATTATTATGTATGTGATGTTATGGTTTTTTATAATTAGCTCAAGAGCTATTTATTTCTTCATTGATTATATTTATCATCAATTAGGCTAAGTATTTTTGTCACATAGCATGCTATATATATTAATATGGCCTCAAGCAGTTTCATCAGCAGTTTCATCAGAATTTTCAAATAATGTTCCTATACTAGTTTATATTACTTATTTATCCTTGAATCCCTCAGCACACATATTTACATTACATAACACCAATGTCATACCAGACTGTAATATTTTCCAATTAATAGTTCATAAAAATTCATGCTACAACAATATTTCAACAATATTTCTACAATCACACATTCAGATAGTATTCGTCCCCTTCAGCTGCTTAGTCATAAATTCAATGGTAAAAGTAACTACACTAAAATAATGGATAACGAAACGAAAAGAAGACACCATATCGAAATGTCTGCCATTTGTATTAATGAATTAACTTTTACATTTGTTTTAATACTTTACCTGGATCCTTATCATTGGAAAGGACGACCTTCCATTTGCCATATTACATGTATAACCTAGATTTACTCAAATACTGGGAGTCAACATAATATAATTGTACACGCGGTTATACCTGCGGGATCTATCTGTTCTATAAATAGACGTCACTAATTTATGCAAAGTTTAAGGAAATGAAATAACCATAAGCTTTTCAGCTAAATGAAATCCTTAATAAAACAATATTCACAAACATATGTTAACTATAAATAAGTATTAAATTATGTAAACAAATAAACCTACACACTATATTCAGTAACCTCAAGGTGAAAATATCCTATCATTCATCGACTGAGCAAAAATATAGTAGCATCAATTTAAACCTCAAGAAATTCTTAACAGACGTGTTTTCGTGAGATCTAACACAATAAAAACACAACTTAAATCCTTATCTTTAAAATGATACTAAAATATAGAAAATATACAATACATTACGCCAGTTAATGTTGAAACTATGCAAGCACGTTGTAACATATTAGCCACAAGCCATCATATCGACATCCGCCATTTTGAATCTCGTATGGTTTCGTTCAGTATCAAATGAATACATATTAATAACTATTAAACAATAAGCTACGCAATTCTGACAAAACTTAAACCCACATATCACAAGACTAAACATTAAATTTACAATTGTTACAAAAATCTTACCTTAAGATGTCCTAAATTCGCAGTTCTAACTATTTAAATAACTGTAAATAACATGGGTTCTTTGTGTATTGCAGCCTGTATATTATAGACGGTTGTACGTGAATGTACTGAGTGGATTTGTATGTAGCGATGTGTTTGGACAAAACTTTGGCGCGAGTTTTGCTACATAACGATTAAATCATTGTTTAAGGGCAACTCTTTTTCGGAAATGCATCGGAATACATGTGATTCAATACGAATGAATAATAACATATTTGTGCAGTACTGCATGTATAGAGTCTACATTATTATTATTGGTAACTAGCTTAGATTGACTATGTTCGAGGCTTTCTATTTGAAATCGATCGACCAACGTACGTGTGTGTACGAACACTGATGTAGACAATTGATACAGTCTGCGTTTAATCGTGACCTATGTCAGTATTTTTTTTAAGAATTCGAGTTGAAGGCTTTATGCACAGTGTGTATCATATACTTTTTACATAACTATTCTTATAATAATAACATCAATTGTAGATCTACAATTTTTAATTTAAACATACATGTATACTTTAATATCACATCGGTAGTCTATAATCATTACAAATAGGGCAAATTCTAATTTAATGTGATATTTCAGACACATGAATTTAATCCCTTGGACAGGTACACTATATAATTATGTTAATCAATTCATATCAAGTATTACTAATTTTCTCTCGATCATTTATTATTCAAATGATGCTAGTTATTTCTACACGAGAGATTTGCTGTTTTTGTGGACAAAGTCAAAGAGTGGTCTGATATTGATAAGCCCAATTAAGTCTATTTAGTGTTATCTAGTTCAAAAAATAAAGCACGCACCGATCGACTCATTAATTTCTATATATATAACTTAAGTACAAATTTAATGTACATTCCACGACCAACACTATTTTTATCATGTATGTATGTTGAAATTAAGGCCTACACAAATATTACCCAATTTATCAGCGAGTAGATAGTTTCGTTAGAAGCAGAATGTACGTACATGTATTATATATTCGATAATACAAAAGTGCACGTTTTTACCAATTAACGGTCAATTAATCACGAGACTGATACGCGACCAGCACGAGTAGTGGGACGCCGTAATAAAATCTACTAAAGTAAAAACATAGATCTTCATAATTATGATAGTTGTTGAAATATTTGTACATGCATGCTTATAGATCTGTGTATTATAATTATACAATTACACATGGATGTTTGGTACAATGTACGTGATATTGGGACTTGAACCGTGACTGTATAAGTCAGCGTGGCTCATATCAGCCCCAAATTAGCCAACAAGTCACTGAGTGGTGCATGCACCCTGACATAGCTACCCAACGGCAACCAGGAAGCAATAAGCATGTTATTGTAACAAATGTATATATATACGAGTCAAGAACAGCGCATGTGTTTTGTCATATAGTAGGTGAAATTACATAGATCTAGTTTAATCACAGGCCTAAGAAATAATATCACAAAATACAGAGTTTTGAAATAATATTCTATTATATATAGTAATGACGGGATGATGGGGAATTTCAAAACTCTGTATTTTGTGATATAATTTCTGAGGCCTGTGGTTTAATACACTCAGTTCAACCACGCGTACGGTATACAAGTTCAACCTCTGTATACGACAAGGGCGGTTTTGGAGGGGCGGTATCCCCTAAAATCGTCGGAGCCAAGGATCATTTTGGAGGGGGCGGAACCCCCTAAAATCGTCGGAGCCAAAGATCGTATTCTTTGTCGGAGCATAGGTATTAATTTTGTTTTTGTTCTAGGTGAAGAACTATAAAATATGCAATTTTCTAGCTCGCCTCGCTCGCATACTTTTTCCTCAGAGGGGGGTATGTCAACATTTTCGCCCCAACACAAAATCCTGTTCAGGAATCCTGAATCCGCCCTGTACGAAGGGTATCCAGAATTAACAGACTGTGTTGATTACTACAATACTATTAGTAGCAATACAACAAAACAACACAGTATACATAACACGTACAATGCCTTTCTGATATTTCCTGAAAATGTCAAGTGAATTGCTTAAATAACAGAGACACTATTCATAAAACGGCACAGTTGGTGTCAACTAGGGGAATGCTGAGCAGGGCCACATAAAATGACGTTGGGTGACGTCGTTTGAAAAATGCACATATGCCTACTTCACAATGTCTACTTCTTTAAGCAGACATTTTAACATACCTAGAAATCAATTGGTAATGACATAATAAAAATTCGAAGTTTTTCATTCAATATCATCTGTTCAGTTTGGCAACTCACATTTGTCATGTAACATGTTTCCCTGGTGTTCAACGCATGTAGTTCACAGGCTCTCCGACCGACTGGATCAACGGCGAACCCAATGGTGTCATTCGGCATCGTTCTGTAGCGCCTGGCAATGTCTCAACACTCTCTTTAAACGTGTACATGTTTACGATATAGTGGTCTCTAATGACTCTAATTGGTTCATTTTATACATTGTAGTTGGTGAATATCCGAGCTGGTATCCAAATTTGATAATTTTGCGAGTTTGTTTTGAATCACTTTACACCGTGACTTGTGTTCTATCATTTGTTTTATAATAAAGCGAGCGCGCATGTCGATGGACGCCAACTCCATCACAGAACAAACATGCAAAGTCGCGCAAAAATATGCAAGTCCAATATGTAGGAAAATAAGTTTCCATGATTTTAATTTTTATCAAAATAAATACGACTGGACGCGGTCATGCGTTAGTGGGTTTCTATAATAACAAAAAGGAAAAGTATAATTGTACAGAAAAATCAGTTTCAAATTGATGCATACCCGGGCTTGCAAAGTTTCAGTACAAAATTATGATCATGGCAAAAAATATAACATCAGTCCGGTTTATTCTGGATATTCCCTCGTATATCATTTTGTAAACCACACAGCACATACTTTACGGATTAATAACGCGACAGGGTGATATGTTCAAGTGTTTCTTACCAAGAAAATACAATTGCTTATAAATATTAAAATACATCATATCAGAGACGAACTTAATGCCGTCATTTTGAAACCAAGAAAATTAAACTCGTAACTACAGCAGGTACTATCCACGTAACTTAATAATTTAGTTTCGCGCAAACACAGTGATCTTTTGCACACGAAGTATTAAGTTGCGTGGATAGACTCATTCTCGGCTTGGACGTTGAGGATGTCTCGTAAAAGTCGGCCCAAGAATAAAATATTCACGATTGTTTTTAATAACGAGTTTTTGACAGATTTCTTCTTTCGGTGTGGCCAGAAAAACTACGTCTTATACCTCGTGGTATGACCACATTAAGCTGAGACTCCGAGCTTATGCTCATTCTAGTCTGATGGGTCTCCGTTAAATGTGGTCAGATAATACAACCTGGGACGGTATGTTTCAATTGCGTATTTTGGGGCTGATGAAAGCACAACATGTCAGTAGATCTATTACTCACAGTTAAAAGGCTGTGTCGTTCTCATACTCGACGGAAAAAGAAACACAGCTCATGTTTTGTCATATGACGATTGTTAGTATGTCTAAGTTTTAACATAGTAATAAATAAACTGTTTAAAAAGTTGCGATTTTGTTTCGTTTTGTATTAAAGTACAATGTACCTACCAGACTTTTTGTTATCTGCTTAAACGAAATTTTGATCAATTAAAAAGTAAAATTCTGGTCAGTGTACACATGTATAGTCTAACCGGAAGTCGCTATATACTGGCGTTTCTTTTTATAGATGATCATGTGACAATATTTATTTTCAAGATTTTGTAATACAAACCCAGTGTGATAGTGTCCAACATTGTGTGATAAAATGTCCAAACCATGTGTGATACAGTGTTCAATCCCTGTGTGATAGTGTCCAAACCTGTGTGATAGTGTCCAAACGTTGCGTGATGCATTGTCCAAACCTTGTGTGATGGTGTCCAAACCATGTGTGATACAGTGTTCAAACCCTGTGTGATAGTGTCCAAACCCTGTGTGATAGTGTCCAAACGTTGTGTGATGCATTCATTGTCCAAATCTTGTGTGATACAGTGTCCAAACCAAGTGTGACACAGTGCCGAACCCTGCGTGATACATTGTCCAAACCCTGTGCGATACATTGTCCAAACCTTGTGTGATACATTGTCCAAACCCTGTGTGATACATTGTCCAAGCCCTGTGTGATACATTGTCTAAAACCTGTGTGATACAGTGTCCAAAACCCTGTGTGATAAGTGTCCAAACCCTGTGTGATACAGTATCCAAACCCCTATGTGATAAGTGTCCAAACCCTGTGTGATACAGTGTCCAAACCCTGTGTGATACAGTGTCAAAAACCCTATGTGATAAGTGTCCAAACCCTGTGTGATACAGTGTCCAAACCTTGTGTTATACAGTGTCCAAACCCTGTGTGATACAGTGCCCAACCCTGTTTGATACAGTGTCCAAACCCTGTGTGATACAGTGTCCAAACCTTGTGTGATAGTGTCCAAAACCCTATGTGATAAGTGTCCAAACCCTGTGTGATACAGTGTCCAAACCTTGTGTGATACAGTGTCCAAACGTTTTGTGATACATTGTCCAAACCTTGTGTTATACAGTGTCCCAACCCTGTGTGATACAGTGCCCGACCCTGTTTGATACAGTGCCCAACCCTGTTTGATACAGTGTCCAAACCCTGTGTGATACAGTTTCCAAACCTTGTGTGATAGTTTCCAAACCTTGTGTGATAGTGTCAAAACCTTGTGTGATACATCGTCCAAGCCTTGTGTGATAGTGTCCAAACCTTGTGTGATAGTGTCCAAACATTGCGTGATAGTGTCCAAACCCTGTGTGATCCAGTGTCCAAACCTTGCGTGATACAGTGTCCAAACCTTGTGTGATATAGTGTCGAAACCTTGTGTGATAGTGTAAAAACATTGTGTGATAAGTGTCCAAAACATGTGATAGTGTCCAAACCCTGTGTGATCCAGTGTCCAAACCTTGCGTGATACAGTGTCCAAACCTTGTGTGATATAGTGTCGAAACCTTGTGTGATAGTGTAAAAACATTGTGTGATAAGTGTCCAAAACATGTGATAGTGTCCAAACCTTGTGGGATACAGTGTCCAAACCTTGTGTGATAAGTGTCCAAACCTTGAGTGATAGTGTCCAAACCTTGTATGATAAGTGTCCAAACCTTGTGTGATACATTGTCCAAACCTTGTGTGATACATTGTCCAAACATCATGTGATAAGTGTCCAAAACTTGTGTGATAGTGTAAAAACCATGTGATAAGTGTCCAAGTGTCTAAACCTTGTATGATAGTGTCCAAACTCTGTGTGATAAAGTGCTGAAACTTGTGTGATACAATGCATTAACTTTGTGCGATAGTGTCTGAACCCCTGAGTGATAGTATTCTAACCCTGTGTAACAGAGTCCAAACCCTCTGTGATACATTGCCCGAACCATGTGTGCCCAAACCCTCTGTGATAGTGCCCGAACCATGTGTGTCCAAATTCTTTGTGATACAAGATTTGATGAGGACAGATGTGTACAGAATATTGAAGATATGCACCGATGGACACTCAACAAATACAAACAGGTATGTTGGTTTACCCATTATTAATACCAAACCAACAGGAGATATGGATAATTCATACTAGGCAGGATTGTGACGATATATTTCCCCAAGCCCAGATGCAGTGTAGAGAACGTTCTGATCATTTGTTTGTCAAATATGTGCAATATTTTTAATGTTCACCTTTATTGGTCAACTGATTTCTGGATTTATGTATACTGTATAAATATCTGGTGTATAGTCATATACAGTTGATAAAGCACTTATAGCTCAGTTGGTAGAGGATTCGATTGCTAACCAAGAATATGAGTTTGAAATCCCAGACAAGGCACATTCTGTGACAATCACCTGAAGTGCATCCATGGTTAATCATCATAGGCTGTCAATGGAAGAACAAGTTAATACTGGTTGACAAACTATGAGCTCCAATCAACTGAAGGCTTACAGGCTGATACACGTATTCATCGTATCTTGTAATCAGATCTACCGGTATCTTATGGGCTGTGAGTCAGACAGTACATGTACTAGTAATGATACCCATCATCTTCAGTTAGAATGGACATCCTTTCCACTATATGACTGCTCCCTTAGTTACACAAGTACTTGGATATTAAATAACACATACTTGTTTTTGTAACAAGACTTTATTTAACATAATCATGATGAACATGGTAGCAGTGTGACAGATCTATATAACTGCTTAATGAAACATGTAGTATCTACCTCCGTAAGCTGTACAGATCAACATTAGAGCTTCTAGACACAGTCAATTTCAAGTCTTTATTTCCCAAATAATACAACAAATTATTTTCATAAAAGATATTACTTTCAGAATTACTTTCTAAATTCAGGTACAATTTTGGGGTATTCACACCATTTTAATTACTCAACTCAAGTCCCTGTAAGAATCATGTAAATGTGATAGGTTTAAACAAAAAGCATCATATAATTATTATACACTTAGCGGCATTGTTAACGCAACTTTACACTTACAAAGATTATGTGTGCATATATGTATTTACCCATAGCTTGGCCAATTCATAATTTTTTTTGCTGAAATTTTCAACATATGTAGCTAAGATATGAGGAATGACAATCAAACTGATTTCATTTCAATCTGATCACATCCTTAATAACCACAAGAAACAAATGATGACATAAAGAAGAGTGAATGCTGCAAATTTTGTGACGTGCATCCATCTGCGTTTGTCAGATTGTTAATGCCGATGTGTACTTATTTTTCGGATAAAGTTCGTGTGTAAGTGTCCGTGCTTATCATGGAGATAGAATAATGCAAAACAAAGATATGAAATTAGTAGTAATTTTTGGGAAACCTGAAACAATGCCACTAAGCATTTTTAAAACTTGAAAACCACTATGTTGCCAAGTGAAAAAAGTCTTATTTTGTGTTTTTATAAACTAGACCATATAAAAATAATAAGCATCAATTCATCCATTCCTCGTACATTTTTCTTTTTTTTCCCCGTTTCATGATTCAATGCACCGTTGTAGTGAATTAAGATGGAAAGAACACCGAGTTACAATCCATGGGTAGCCAATAGCTTGCACACAGTTTGGTTCAGAAATAAAAAAGTTATCTTGATTCTAATTAGTGTTGCGTTTTCAAAGCCGCTAAGTGTCCACTTAAGTACCACAATACAGTTATATGAGCGCATAAATAATACAAATAGCACTTGAAGCCATATTGTAATTCAAGCATCTTTTTAACAAAATAGCACTTTATATAACACAAAATATACATATCAATACAGGATGCCGTTGCCTAAGGAACTACTGATCGCTTTTTGGTAGCACTTTACGTCTATGCAACAACATGCTACCAGCGAGCAGTGCTCACCGATAGCATACCGTTTCTCAGCACTTTGCTGTGAAACTGTCTGCTGGCCACATATACATTTTTTAGCATAGCGCTATTGAGCACTCGGTAGCAATTTGGTTAGGCAACTGATATTACACCATAAAATGTGTCTTTCATGCAAAAATGTTTTAATAAGCATGACGGAGCACCTCAGTCCAAGTGGAGTTAGAATACACGGGACACAAAGAGCTGAAATACAACACTCCTATTGAATACACAAATACTTGCTCGCGTGTTACAGATCTATACATTCTGTTCCAGGAAACACATTGTCATTAAAATCAGAGAAACTGGACGTTATCAATGAAAAGAAATAAATACCCAGCCAGCTCTTGTTTTGACACAATTGTCCTTAATTTGGCGAAGTTTAGGACAAACCCTCAAAAACACTTCTCATGTCCAGACGACACGATGCTTATGACAAAGTTTCTAAGAACCAGACGACACGATGCTTATGACAAAGTTTCTACGAAATTTCTTCGAGTTTAAGTCAATAATCATTAGTAATACGACTGATAGGGGTGTAGAAATGTATTCATGTAGCCAGTTAAACTTTCAAGCAGACGGTTGATATGAGGGGTCTTCCTACGTAAAATAAGGAAATTATTGAAAGTAACCGGCAAGAATGCACTGATAGCCAGTTGATTTTGCTGCCTACTGACTCATTTCTACACCCCTGTGACTGTTATATCCACTGTTTATCAATTAGTTTGAAGGACAGATTGAGTTTGGATTTAAATCCCCATTGACTTGTGAGTCAGAGAGCACATCAATAATACATATTTCCCGTACACAGATTCCATTATAAATTTCACAACTAGGTCGTCTCTATGTTACGTTAATGTAACACCAGCTTCAGCCAGGTAACGCTGTAGGAAAGTCTGGGCATCTGTCTGTAGTCCAGAACTGATTAATGGCATCAACTGAAATGTAACATGAAAACTTGAAATTCCAGACTTTAACTTGTTTTAAACAGGGCCTTACTGTGCTGAAACCTTGAAACTAGATCTTTCAGTTTTTCTATAGCTGAAACTAGGTATTTCTGCTTTTTGAGAGCTGAGACTTGGAATTTCTACTTTTTGAGAGCTGAGATTTGGACTTCCAGCAGTTAAGTCCATTTTCTCGTTCATTTGTGTTGGGCATAGTGCTGTATAATTGTGGTATGGGATGTTTTTATATTTTCTGTGCTCAGCTGTTTAAGTTGAGTGCTGCATTCCATGTTCACTTTCTTTTTATTTTTTTGACTCTATGTGCGCTAGATGAAATCAAATCACTCAAAAGTTTTTCCTTAAAATGATTTTAACATTGCACTGTACACTTCAGATAAATTTGATAAAAATATTGACCTTATACAAACATTTTAAACTTATAGTCTGAATTCAGGAATAATGTTCATAGTCTAAATTATGATATGAAAGTAGATAGACACCTGTATCTTAACAAATGGTGTTCAATTAGACCTGTTTTAACTTGAGCATTTCAGGAGTGTCAACAGAGCAAAATTAAAAATCCTGAAAATCATAAGTGGCTAACAATATTTTTCAAACACGAGACATTCAACTACATTGTTACCATATTTAACTCAGTTGTATTGGATAAAATCATTTAGAGCAGATTAAATTGACCATAACTTCTCCATTTCTTGAGATATTTTCATCAAATAACTTTTATTTTGGTCAGAAATATTGGATAGATAAATCCGGAATTCTGGATTAATCAGGAATATTGACACCCCTGGCATTTATATAAAGGTCTTCAAGAAAGTATACATAGTTGATACCTTTCCTGGGTTAGCAGCACCGAGTTTCTCCAGATGTTTCGCTAGTGAGAGTTTAAGTTGTGGTACAGATTCTGGTAACATATCATGTTCCTTCTTACCAGCAAACGCTAGCTGTGAGTATGCTGTCTGATAGCCTAGAAATACAGGAAATAATACGACTCTATTACAACATCAAACGCTAGCTGTGAGTATGCTGTCTGATAGCCTAGAAATACAGGAAATAATACGACTCTATTACAACATCAAACGCAAGCTGTGAGTATGCTGTCTGATAGCCTAGAAATACAGGAAATAATACGACTCTATTACAACATCAAATGCTAGCTGTGAGTATACTGTCTGGTAGCCTAGAAATATAGGAAATAATACGTCTCTATTACAACATCAAACGCTAGCTGTGAGTATACTGTCTGATAGCCTAGAAATTTAGGAAACAATACGACTCTATTACAACATCAAATGCTAGCTGTGAGTATGCTGTCTGATAGCCTAGAAATACAGGAAATAATACGACTCTATTACAACATCAAATGCTAGCTGTGAGTATACTGTCTGATAGCCTAGAAATACAGGAAATAATACGACTCTATTACAACATCAAACGCTAGCTGTGAGTATACTGTCTGGTAGCCTAGAAATACAGGAAATAATACGACTCTATTACAACATCAAACGCTAGCTGTGAGTATACTGTCTGATAGCCTAGAAATATAGGAAATAATACGACTCTATTACAACATCAAATGCTAGCTGTGAGTATACTGTCTGATAGCCTAGAAATATAGGAAACAATACGACTCTATTACAACATCAAATGCTAGCTGTGAGTATGCTGTCTGATAGCCTAGAAATATAGGAAATAATACGTCTCTATTACAACATCAAATGCTAGCTGTGAGTATACTGTCTGATAGCCTAGAAATATAGGAAACAATACGACTCTATTACAACATCAAATGCTAGCTGTGAGTATGCTGTCTGATAGCCTAGAAATATAGGAAACAATACGACTCTATTACAACATCAAATGCTAGCTGTGAGTATGCTGTCTGATAGCCTAGAAATATAGGAAATAATACGTCTCTATTACAACATCAAATGCTAGCTGTGAGTATGCTGTCTGATAGCCTAGAAATATAGGAAATAATACGTCTCTATTACAACATCAAACGCTAGCTGTGAGTATACTGTCTGATAGCCTAGAAATATAGGAAACAATACGACTCTATTACAACATCAAACGCTAGCTGTGAGTATGCTGTCTGATAGCCTAGAAATACAGGAAACAATACGACTCTATTACAACATCAAACGCTAGCTGTGAGTATGCTGTCTGATAGCCTAGAAATACAGGAAACAATACGACTCTATTACAACATCAAACGCTAGCTGTGAGTATGCTGTCTGATAGCCTAGAAATACAGGAAATAATACGACTCTATTACAACATCAAATGCTAGCTGTGAGTATACTGTCTGATAGCCTAGAAATACAGGAAACAATACGACTCTATTACAACATCAAACGCTAGCTGTGAGTATACTGTCTGATAGCCTAGAAATATAGGAAACAATACGTCTCTATTACAACATCAAACGCTAGCTGTGAGTATACTGTCCGATAGCCTAGAAATATAGGAAACAATACGACTCTATTACAACATCAAACGCTAGCTGTGAGTATACGGTCTGGTAGCCTAAAATATAGGAAATAATACGACTCTATTACAACATCAAACGCTAGCTGTGAGTATACTGTCTGGTAGCCTAGAAATACAGGAAACAATACGACTCTATTACAACATCAAACGCTAGCTGTGAGTATACGGTCTGGTAGCCTAGAAATACAGGAAATAATACGACTCTATTACAACATCAAACGCTAGCTGTGAGTATACGGTCTGATAGCCTAGAAATACAGGAAATAATACGACTCTATTACAACATCAAATGCTAGCTGTGAGTATACTGTCTGATAGCCTAGAAATACAGGAAACAATACGACTCTATTACAACATCAAACGCTAGCTGTGAGTATACTGTCTGATAGCCTAGAAATACAGGAAATAATACGACTCTATTACAACATCAAACGCTAGCTGTGAGTATGCTGTCTGATAGCCTAGAAATACAGGAAATAATACGACTCTATTACAACATCAAATGCTAGCTGTGAGTATGCTGTCTGATAGCCTAGAAATACAGGAAACAATACGACTCTATTACAACATCAAATGCTAGCTGTTAGTATGCTGTCTGATAGCCTAGAAATACAGGAAACAATATGACTCTATTACAACATCAAATGCTAGCTGTGAGTATGCTGTCTGATAGCCTAGAAATACAGGAAACAATACGTCTCTATTACAACATCAAATGCTAGCTGTGAGAATACTGTCTGATAGTATTACCTGGTGTGTCATCTATCATACAATTATTACCTGGTGTGTCATCTATCATACAATTATTACCTGGTGTGTCATCTATCATACAATTATTACCTGGTGTGTCATCTATCATACAATTATTACCTGGTGTGTCATCTATCATACAATTATTACCTGGTGTGTCATCTATCGTACAAGTATTACCTGGTGTGTCATCTATCATACAATTATTACCTGGTGTGTCATCTATCGTACAAGTATTACCTGGTGTGTCATCTATCTTACAAGTATTACCTGGTGTGTCATCTATCTTACAAGTATTACCTGGTGTGCCATCTATCATACAAGTATTACCTGGTGTGTCATCTATCTTACAGGTATTACCTGGTGTGTCATCTATCGTACAAGTGTTACCTGGTGTGTCATCTATCTTACAAGTATTACCTGGTGTGTCATCTATCTTACAAGTATTACCTGATGTGTCATCGATCTTACATGTATTACCTAATGTGTCATCTATCTTACAAGTATTACCTGGTGTGTCATCTATCTCTATAAAATGTTCATCAGCAGGCACACTGTCATCTTCTGGTAATTCAAACAATCCAATCAGAGCTTGTAACAACCTTGGCCTGAAATCATACATCCAACACATTATCTCTAGATTTTGGGAGATAGTCACAAGTTACCCATATATCACATAAATACAGTCATTATGTAGTAACCTCACTTGCCTTGAAGTATTATACATATTTTTACATCAATCTCAGTTATGGCACTTGCTGACCCAAACATTGCAGATTTCTACACAATTTTGATCAGTTCCAATGGCTGAATGTGATATGAACTCTAAAATTTACCCTTAGGATTCTAGGAAGTATAAATAATTACCATAATTGTCCATATTCAGAGATCATAATCGGAGCTTCTGTGAGTATTTTAGTGACACCAGCTGCACAGATTTTCTTCTCTGATGTCCCTGATACTTTCTGTAAATCTTGAATATACAACTTCTCCACTACCATACCAAACATTCTACAAACAACCAATGAACATGGATGTTACATGTCAGACAACCAATGAACATGGGTCTTACAAATCTGACAACCAATTAATATATGTATATTACAAAACAGACAAACAATGAACACGGATATTGCAAAAAAATGGATGTTTTGAGTGAATAGCAATGCATACCATAATTTTTCTCTATTTTTGTAATTGGTACAAAATCTTCTCGAGGCAGGAATGATAACCCACTTAACAAGCAAATTAGTTGAATTTATATCCCTCGCCTACAGGTTATCAGTATCAATGCGCAGTTTGAAATGTAAGGTCAGTATTATTGCGCAGTTTGAATGTAAGCTTCCATTGGATAACAATTGTTCACTAAATCAAGGGCAATGACACAATTTTGTAAGAGGGTCACCAAACAAGCATTCTAAAAGATTATTTTGAAATCTGGCCAATGGTTGATTTTTTATGATTTTTAAAAAGTTTTTTCCAATCGGTTGCCATGGCAATGAGAGTTATAAATAAATTTAAAATCTTTTAGCTATTTCTATAAAGGATCACCAAAGGAACATTTTTACCAATTCATAATGAAATCTATCCAATACTTTCAGAAGAATTTTAAAGACTTTACTATTGAAAGGTCTATGCTCTGCATTTTTGTAAAATTATTTATAAATCTGGCCAGTGGTTGATATTTTGTTTTATTAAAGTTTTTACAATCGGAGTTATTTATAGATCAGCAAAAAAGATATATGTACATACTTTCCCTGAATTCCATCCACCATTTTAATCAATGAATCACCTCCATACTTGAGAGCAAATACACAGAAAAATACTAACAGACCTGTAATAGAACAATTCATAAAATCATAAAAAACCTAGCCTGTGTTCAGTTAATGCTTATGCCCTGATGGAAGCCTTGTCCATAATAACTAGCTAAGTCAATAAGGGGGCCATAATTCTGTAAAAATGTTGGATAGTGTTACTTGGCTTAGACAATGTAAGGTATTTATGTTGGTAAACAAGTATGCCAAGTTTGAAAACCATGCCTTGATGGACTTTGAAAATACCTAAGTTTCAAGAACTTGCTTTGGTTGACATTTTCAATGGAACGAACAGATGGATTGACAGACAGGACAATCACTTAATGTCTCATGCATCAGTAGATGCTGGGACATTAAATACCACACACTGTAATTTCCCATGAAAAATGTGCTAAAACAAGTATCACTTACTTTTGATGTATTTTGTAGTTTTCGAGCTCTGCAACCTTTGGAATATCAGGATAAAAACTTGCTTTAAATATGGCTCCAATGTATCACTGTAAAATAGGATAAAGTAACAGTATTAATACGAAAAAAACCCTGTAAGTTTCTCACATTTTCCGAGACAGTTTGTTCAGCATGTATGTAATTCTATGGAAACCGTTAGTTCAAACGAGAACTATAACTTAGCTAAAAACAAGACTGCGTTCAATAAACGCTTATGCCCCCTGTGGAAGCCTTGTCCATAAATAAGTCTAAGTCCAAAATTAGGTCAAGGTGAAGGTCAAAATGGGGTTAGGTGATACAGGCGTGTGGAGAGTGTTCATACACAACATCCATGCAAGTATGAAAGCTTTGTAGCAAGCCATATTAATGCTAGAAGAAACAGTCAATTTGGGTTAACCAGGACGGACGGACGGACAAACGGACGGACGAACGGACGGACAGGTGAATCACTATATGCCTCCCCATCTATCGATAGGGGGGCATAAAAACAGGCTACAAACAAGACTGCGTTCAATAAACGCTTATGCCCCCTGTGGAAGCCTTGTCTATAAATAAGTCCAAAATTAGGTCAAGGTGAAGGTCAAAATGGGGTTAGGTGATACAGGTGTGTGGAGAGTGTTCATATACAACATCCATGCAAGTTTGGAAGCTTTGTAGCAAGCCATAATGATGCTAGAAGAAACGGTCAATTTGGGTTAACCAGGACGGACGGACGGACGAACGGACGGACGGACAGGTGAATCACTATATGCCTCCCGATCTATCGATACGGGGGCATAAAAATACTATCCCACAATCTAACACAATGTAATAATTATTTAGTTTACTTTAATAATTCTTTTTCCCGGTTAAAAATTCAAGATAGACCAGACAATGTAGGGCAGGGCAGGTTAATTGAACCACATACAGGTAAAAATGTTTGAAAACCATCTGAAGATGTCAGACTAACATTAAGACTGGAAATCTGTCCAGAATTGTACAAGACACATAAATATATCAAGCTTTTCAGAATTAAATCCTCCTCCATTCTCTCTAAATTAAGCAATGAATTTACAATGGCAAGCTTTAATATACCGGTATATGGAATAAACCTACTTACGTTGGCATATTTTCCACCATACAATTTAATAAATAGAAGCCTTCATGATCATTCTGTTTCGATGCAATCAATTTTTGGAAAATTCCAAGCAAGCCAGACTGCAAAATATACGTAAAGTTACTACATTTGCTAAAACATCTTTTATATTATAATCATAGTGGATATAACTAGCTTCTTGAAATAACGAAATGATGCTTTTATCTTTCATCCAAATGCTTTTCAGTGTTATAAATGAACTGCTTGGTAACTAAGCGATACTTTGGTGTGTATCTGTGCTATACACCAGGCGCTTTGAAGAACCAACGAGTCTATTCTGAAAGAGCTAGGTTAGTGCATCTGGATTCCATGTATCACATAAAGTTTTTGTCCCATCTCATTTTGTCCAATGCACATATGACTAAAATCAAATCTCAAATGATTTCCAATAACTAATTTTTTTACTGCCCCGTGTATTTCATTTCAGCCAAATACATGCGGAACTCCAGCATGATCAATTGATTAAATCTCACACATTTCTTGGACATACTGGAGCCTGACATTTTTTGTTTACATTAATTTATGAAAATGATCACAAATATTAGTTTTAATAAAATATCCTGCATTGCCATCACCAATCTCATGCAAAGGGGTCTGAAAAACATGGCATATATGAAGAAGCTATAAAACAGAAGATAAAATTTACCAATCGTTCAGGTTCAATCTGCTTTGCACCTTTAGCTATGTACGCCTGTAGAAGTCGCACCAATGGAGGAATGTTCCCGTGTCGTTCCCATAGTAACGGTGCAAGAAGATGGGGGAACAAATGTATGTAAGTATCAGGAATTGAGTCTGTATGTAACTCAATCAGCAATGAAAGAATTTGGAAAACATATGGAATAAATTCTGAAAAATATAATAAACAAGATTCTTAGTCAAATAGATCTAAGTTCTAATATCATAATAGGGCTGAGACAAATGAAGGACATACTCATATCAGTGATTTGCAATCATTATAACTAGCAGAATGTCTTATATCATTTATTTTCTTGGCAAAGACCACTAGCTTACAGAATGAACAGAAAGATCAGAATCAAGGGGTTATGTTTGAAGATATTGTGCAAAAGTTGTTCCAGGGAAAAACATCAGGGGAAAAGAACAGTTCAAACAATAATGCCACCTGCAGGGTTAGAAATCTACTCACACCTTCATCCACATAATTATTTATAAATCCCATTCGCACCCAGGCCATTTTTCCTGCAACAGCCGTAACAGTTACCAGGGTGCAGAATATCTACATTCACATACAAACCCAGCAATAAAATTCTTTGCATACCTACTGTAAAAACCAAGCCAAAGATTAAGTTCAAACAAGAGATCTTTTTTAGAACATGTATGTCAGAATGGCAGCCCAATAGTCACAAATGGTAAAAGTCACAGTGACTTCGACCTACTGACCTCAATATCAATAGGGGTCATCTACTGTTGATGACCATCCTCCATGTAAAGTTTGGAGATCCTAAGTTATTGAACGGAAACCATTTTGGTCTAGTGACTGACAGACCAACATGTGCATAGCAATATACCCCCTAATAAAACGTTTTTAGAGTTTTTCGGTGTCAATATGAGAAGTTCCTGTATGTTATAAAGGAATACTATACCTTGTACATCTTGCTGTAGAATCTCAGTAAAGGGAGGAAATAAAGCTTGTTCAAACTCAGTCACTGCTGCAGGAGTCACCTTACACGTAGTACGTACTGTAACACACATTGTCTCAAACAGATAATGGTTGAAATGTGGCTTGCTAGGATTCTACAATGTAAATAAATTAGGATAATTTTGATTATCTAAGTTGGTGCCACTGAAGGGTTTTTGATATACAAACATAAGTCTCCAAAAAGAACCATAACTCTGGCAATATTTATCCAACCTAAAATTTCTAACAATATGTACATAACTAAACCTGGTACCGACTATCCATGTCAAGTTACATTGAAATTCGCCCAATGGTTAAGGAGAACATGTGCAGACAAACTTTGCAACTCATCAATCAAGACATCTAGCACAAAATCTCCCATAAAAAAATTAATGTAAATTTGAGGACAGTTTATGACAAAGCTACAGTTCATAGATATGTGTAATCTCAGTCTGTCTACGTTTCACATAGGTTTTATCACAATAGGGCCAAAAATAAAATATGGTTTGTTTCACTTCCCGACCCTAGCCAATTACGATTGGGTAGCGGGTAAAATATTTTTTTTATTGTAAATTTTTTTTGTTTTCTAACTTTTTTTTATAGAATAAATCATTTTTCCCAGAGGGTCAAAGATATTTTGGGTGGGGGATTTTTTGCTTGGGTAGGTAGGGAAGTGAAAACAAACAATATTTTATCTTTGGCCTAGAGAGAATATCTTTTGTATGGTTTGATCATCTTTCTATGAATGGTTTCCAAGGAACAGTTGTTTGGACAACGCAAATAAATAGATGTCAGATGATGAGTGAACAGACTAGCTGACCAAGAGCAGAGATGGTTCAGAATCACTATGACCAACTTCCTTAGACCCCATTCACACTGGGCTACGCTTTTACTACGATCATGCCGATCTGTCCCGACCTGACTTAAAGTATGAATTGGGACGAGATCGGCGTCAAAAACCAAGAAAATTTATAAAAATTCTTCACCGGAACGTCTGATCGACGCTTGCGCTACGATCTCAGTGTTTCCGATATGATGCTTGTTCGCTTATACCACGTTTCCACCGCGATCAATGCCGATCATGAACCGTTTCTACTACGATGTCGCAATGATCTGCA
Source organism: Spisula solida (assembly GCA_947247005.1). Taxonomy (NCBI): domain Eukaryota; kingdom Metazoa; phylum Mollusca; class Bivalvia; order Venerida; family Mactridae; genus Spisula; species Spisula solida. The sequence continues at coordinate 24,628,804 of OX365948.1, forward strand.
AGACCATACTACGTTCGTAGACAGACCTAAATGACTGTAGCACGATGGTGCGCCCCTCATGCCGAAAATACTACGATATTGACATGATCATAGTACGCTTTGGTATGATGCATACACTAATCAATGAGTTTGGGGGCATTTTTTTCACATCACTCATTGCCTGAAAGAGGCATTGAATCCATTGGATGATGTTTTAAGTTAACAATGAACAACTTTGTCTAAATAGCTGTTATATGCGTGAAAGAGATCAAGTTGTTCAAATGTTCATGTACTTTCCTAATGTTTCGACCATTTTTGGTTAAAAAACTTGTTTTCCAAATAATATTTTGCTTTGGTCTTTGTCAAACTGTTGTAAAGGAAAATGATTATCCTTTATATCGATATTATATCAATTTTGATGCCGATTGTACCACGATGTTATTACGATCATGCAGATCCCGACAAGATGCTTTCCCGATGTTTCTACGATTATGCCGATCTTAATACGACCTTGCTACGTTCTTGTGCCGATTCGTTTTAGCCACGATCCCGCTACGCTTGTTTTGAACACGTTCAAAATAAGCGTAGTAAGGTCGGGGAGCTTCCCGATCGACGCGTTTCCACCACGACTCTACCACATTCACAAATATCCTCCCCCGATTAACCACGACTGTTCCACGATTTGGACCAATTTTAGATCGTAGTAGAAGCGGGGCCTCAGTGTGAACACCCTATTACTAATTTAAGGATGATAAGCTTGGGCTTGTCTAGTTATTAGTCCGAAATGGAAAATAGTCTACCAAAAGACCGACAAACATATACAAAGCAATACAACATAACTTCATTGACAGGGTCAGTGTGACATTGCTGATCACTTTTGCTGATACAAAACATTATTTAAAAGCATACCTTAGCAACCAGCAGTAGTTTCTCTGTGAGACTTTTCAGTATAACTGGTACCAGAGGAACCAAGTTCTCCTGCATCATTGATGTACATCTCATTATAGCTGAAATATAAACCAAACCAGTATGCTAATGTCTACATAGCCTGGAATCAACCACAACTGCTCGACTCTGCCTGACAATGACAAACATTTCACTTATGTGTTAAGCAGTATGGAACAAGCATAGAAAAAGATCCCAACAACATGGCATTGTTTGACAGAACAGTCTTCTAGTGCTTGATGAGCATAACATACATTAATGTCCAAGAGTTTTCATCAATAGGACAGTTATATCAGTACAATCCATCCTTTTCCTTGTTTACAAAATATGATACACATATATCCATCCAAACTGTACATATATCCATCCAAACTGTACATATATCCATCCAAACTGTACAGCCACCACTCTATCCATTATAGAAAAGCGATGCTTCTATTCTTCGACTTATTTTTAACAAAATCCTTGACAGAAGAAAGTTAAACATGATCATTATTCATGATCAAATAATAAAATATAGTCCAACCTGTGGAAGAAGTTAACAGACAAGCAGGTCCACATAAATTTTCTGAGTATGTTGTATACTACGGTAGGATATTGCCAAGAGTGAAAAGTTATCAAATTATAAATTTAATGCGCAAAAAATATCAATACTTGTTTTATTTCTATGCAGCATTCTTCATACTAGAAGAAATGTCGGGGAATTTGTGAAATTCATTGATATTTCAACATAGTTAACTTTACTACTCATACAGTATGTGACTTGTTGAGTCTGCACCACCTCAGGTTAGATGAGGCTTACATGTGGTCATAAAGGAGTCATACTGGCCCCGATCTCCCGAAGCATCTCAAGTAGAAATCTCAACTCAAATTGAGATTTCGCTCAAGTCAAGAGTATAAATTTGAGATCATTCTTAAGTTTTGTGCTCAAAATATTTTACTGTATAAAACTCAGAACAATGTATCTGTTTTGTGGTGCCAACTTTCAGAGTCTTTAATCCCATGGAAATTATCTCAAAGACACATGACAGTATTTGAGATTTATCTCAGCTCAGATTGAGATGCTTCGGGAGATCGGGGCCAGGTCTATCATCCATGGCAAATTTATACAAAAGCTCAAGGTTCTATACTCACCTTTCATTAAATACTCATTTTCTGTAGAACCAGGAAGCTGCATAGCACCAAACAAATTCTCTATCAACTTAGTCGCACACGCTTGTATATCCGGATATGTTATTCTGAAATATAGTCATTATCCTGATGAAGGTTATGTCAGACCTAAACCAGTAGATGAAATAAAATAAGTTAAATTTCTCCAGTTTATGACATGTTGTACTGTGTATATGGTATTCTATAACATACTAAATTGAACAATAACTTGTTTCTCTCGAATCAACACAAGTGAGGAATACCTAATGCAGACAAATCCCAAAATTAAGGCAATAATATAAGCAATTTTTTCTGTTTGAAAATGAGGTTAAAAACTACAGATTTGGTGTTTAAAATGGATTGATTGTTAATGTCTATTAAGTTCAATATCATACACCACATAATTAACTAAACAAGTAATTAAGAATTGCAAGCAATACAGAAGTCCCCTACCGGTTACACAATTTTTGTCAGAATCAAAATATTTTTAGACGTGCATAATTCCCTTATTGCCCCCTATCCACATACCAAATTTCATAAACCTAGCTTTGAAACTGTTCGAGTTATGTTAGGATCCAGAATTTTTGACGGACGGACTGACTGACGATAGACGGACGGAGGGCAAACCTATAGTCCCCTCCAGTCAAAAACCAGTAGGGGACTAATTCAAAGCAATTAAATACATACGCAGCTTTTCCTTCTGATGTTTTGACCATGAGTAATCTCTCGACACAATGTGCAGCATAAGTGTGTACAACATGGCTCTGTGCCAGTAAATGACGGACAAGATGTGGAAAACTGGCAACTAGGGATTCTTTTGGTAGCTGGAAATGATAGTAAAATATTCATTTTACAAGTGGAATTATCTAGTCGAAAATTGGACAAGTATGCATACATTTTATGCACCATATTTTTATTATATTACTATATGTACTATAAACATATATCGGTTGATTGTAAAACAAGTTTTACATCACCCCTGGCAACTCATCATACCGCCATCAGGGTAATAGAGAAGCTAGTTTACTTGTTTTATTTCCAAGTCACAACAAAGGATATACTGGTTACATTTTATTTCCTCTTTCGTATGATGTGCCCAGTATCAAAATTAATGAGCAAATAAACCCCTTTGATTAAAAAGATTTTGCTCTCTTATTAAATAAATGCTTTGAATATTTTCTTTCCAATTAACAAGAGACTGTTAACATGTAAACCAGCTATTAGTACATGTATATATAATGCAAATCAGTCCAAATTGAACCAGAAATAAGTCACAGTGACCTTGACCTACTGACCTAAAATCAATAGGGGTCATCTGCTGTTGATGAGAAACCTCAATGTACAGTTTGAGGATCCTAGGGTCAAGTGTTCTTGAGTTATTGAATGGAAACCATTTGGTCTACTGATTGATGGAACAGATCAGAGATAGGAGGCATAACACCCTAAACACATCATACAGGGATATTAATACTTCATGAAACTATTCCATGTAGCTACATACCTGGTTTCTGAACACCATCAAATATTTAATGCAGTCAGCTTTTATCACTGGTTTACTGTTCACTGAAATATTATTTAAATAGAACGTAATGTAGTTATAGCCTCTCTGTCAACTAAGGTTCATGAGCAGAAACATGTTATGATCTTGAAATTGACAATGACCCATTTCACAAAATTTCAAGGTGACATGTTTACTTACACTCAGACAATGGTATGACAGACAAGCTCAGATGGTTGAGTGTTTACTTACACTCAGACAATGGTATGACAGACAAGCTCAGATGGTTGAGTGTTTGACTGCTAATGTAGCTTTAATAGTTCAGTTCTAAGAATCAGCCAATAAAATCACAAATAGGAATTATTTTCCCACCATGTTTAACATTTTTTTACTCACTTTTATTGATTTTATTGGGCAAATATTCCGGAATTTTCCCCAGCACCTCCAGTCCAAGCTGATAAGGCATCCTTCTGGACAGTGGAACTTTTGATATAGCTAGTGAGTCAACATCTACTTAAATAATGGTAACTTAGTGTCTTGTATTTAAGGAGAGCAGTCAGAGAGTAGATGTGCTCAGAAAGTGGCTGCCTTATAAGTGAAATAAGAAAGCCTCTTACCAATAGGCGTGACACTACAATATAGCACATTGTATGATAAATGGTATTTTATAAAACAGAAATAAGTAAGTCTGTTACCATCCTGGTCTTGTATATCCGGTGCTATGTGAGAGTTGTAGAAATCTGTGATATTCACCAGTTCACTGGTCTGTGTGATTCCATGCTGAAATACGTAACATACGATAAACATAACAGCAATCAAAACAATATGTGCTGTTTTATACAGAAATGGAGAATTATGTTAATTGTTTTGTATCCCATCAATAGTATTCTGATCATATGGAAACTACTGAGTCACATTATCCTGACACCCGAATGACCAGCTGTCATTTGGCAAGTCCCTAGCAAAGAAGCTGTACTTGAACCAGTCTTAACCTCTTTGTTATGTCAGACTATGTCACAGCCAAATATTGAACCTATGAACTACTTTTCTTTAGACAGATGCTTTAACCATTCAGCCACCTAGGATAGGTAAGTAATGAGAACATCCCTAGTTTGTTAGGAACACCCGAAGTGGAGCGTCTGTTCTCTAACATGTGACCTTTACTTGCACATGTGTCCCTTTCTTGTACAGGTAACATTCGCTGTGACTTTGACAGTACACACCTATTACACCATCTTATTATGCTTAAACCATCTCTGAAACTACAAGGGCTAATTAATTGTGCCTGACATGAAATAACTAGAGATAGATGTCTGTCACAGTACTGTTAACAATTTTCACAATCAGACAGATCAACAAGATTAAATGAGAACTTGATATAAAGCATTACCTTCATTGTTTGAGCTTTTGCTGCTAACGATGTTACAAGGTATATAGCAGCATCCTTACTCTTCCATTTCTCTACCGGACTTCCACTATATTCCTGTAATATTGAACACAACTATGTCTCAGATTGGCCATTAACTATTCAGGCTTTTGGAAATGAACTTTTCACACTTTCTGCAATCTTAATTTTCACACAATTGACAAAAAAACTCTTTAAATAGCATCCAAATACAATTTATTCAAGTTTGATAATTATCTGAATAAAATGACAGGGGTAAGGATGGAGGTCTTACAATCAATGTAAACAGATACAGAATTATACATGTTAGTTTATACTAATTTATTTAAGGACAATTGTGAAACATGTTTTTCCAACTTATATTAATCACTCTTGACACCTCATTCCTGATGTTATCCATCACCACAAGGTATTGAGAGAAGAGAAGCCAGTTTCCCTTTTATGCTGAGCATCTAGTAAGGGAATTTCTTGCACCATTTTTTTTGTCTTTTGTATGATGTCACCTGGGATCAAACCCAGGACTTCCGCACTCGAAATGGACGCTCTTCCACTGGGCTATTGATGAGGTGGTATTACACATGTTACAAACTAATCAAGGTTTATATGTACTTACAGCTAACAACCCTTGCACATACTGTGAGAAGTTCTGTATGACTGGACCTTCAAATATCTTACATAGTGCCTGCACCAAATCACACGCTGATCTTCTACGTGTATCGACATCTATCAAAGTACAATGTTACATTACATATACAAAACTTATATAGTATATATGTAGTATAAATAGTACTAACAATCTATTTAATCCTGTCACAGCGAATCAATATTGTATTTGTACAATTTGGCATGACACACTGACATCTGTTAGAATTGGCCTGCCACCTGTAAATCTGTCAGAATTGGCCTGACACATTGACTTTTGTCAGAATTTGCCTTAACTTAGTAAAATCCAGTACACAATTACCCATAATATTCATCAGCAAGGGAACCCTCTATATACAGTAGTATGTGCTTACCTGAGCCTTCAATATCTCGTCTTATATATTCCTCGGGATTATCCTCAAATAATTCTTCATCAGAAGCTGAAACAATCATAACACAGTGAACTATAGCATGACACAGTGAACTATAGCATGACACAGTGAACTATAGCATGACACAGTGAACTATAGCATGACACAGTGAACTATAGCATGACACAGTGAACTATAGCATGACACAGTAAACTATAGCATGACACAGTGAACTATAGCATGGCACAGTGAACTATAGCATGACACAGTGAACTATAGCATGACACAGTGAACTATAGCATGACAGCACTCCAAATATCAGACACATTGACACAATCATAACACAGTGAACTATAGCATGACACAGTTAACTATAGCATGACAGCACTCCAAATATCAGACTCATTGAATCAATCATAACACAGTGAACTAAAGCATAACACAGTGAACTATAGCATGAAACATGGTTCATACAGAATCTTAAAAACAAATTTCAAGTACTTTTCCAAGTTATTTTTTCCCATTTTTAAGGACTACAAAATCACATTTGTCGCGTCATTTATCATTACTTAAAACTGTTTAACATGCAATTTTAGCGTAAATAAAATTCCCATCTGATAGACCTGTAGACTTCTCAGGACTACCTACTTTCATGTTCCTCTTCAACGAGTCCACTAGTTTTATAATGTCTGGGGTCCATTGCCTAAGCAAAGCGCTACCGAGCGCCTTTATTCAGTTACTTCCCGTTCAATTAATTATAGAAGGCATGGATTACCTCCTGTGGAAAGTTCTATGTAGCGCTCGCTTATGTTAACGGCCTCCTGGTCATCATGATAAGGGAGCAACTAGTACAATTTTAAGTGAAGGCAAATAAAACTAACCATATAACTAATATATATAGTGAAACCCCATGCAGCCAGTGTATCCATGATACCAGTGTATGTCGTATCTCATGAAATTATTGTTTTTTTTCTATGTGAAGGTGCCTGCAGATTGTTTACAATAACTGATGAGTAACTTCAAGATAGAATTATCAAATGGTCCGATTTCTAACGAAATTTATAACAACTAGAACTGTCGCCATTTGGCAGACTAATATACCCCCGCGTGGCAAAAATCATGGCAAGAACTGTTCACTTTATATTGTATCGTCCATAAAAGTACAAAGGGTCATAATCATGTCAAAAATCGTCGCAGCGCAAATTCTTTCCTTTATGCACATCTACATGTTGAGGTTGTTCATCTGTTAAAGTTTGAAGGAAATGCTGCAAAAACTGTACGAGGTGTTGCGTCCACAAGAATGCGTCTACGGACAGACAGACGGACGGACAAGCTGAATCCAGTATACCCCCCTTACACTCGTTGTGCGGGGGTATAAAAACTTACACAATAACTTTACTACGAGTAAATCCATATATTCAATGCTAGCTTGTTTATTGACCAAATACAATTTTGACAGAAAAGACGTCATTCGTTGCAAAAAATATTCGTGCGAGACTTATGGCGGGAAAAAAATTGACCTACTTTACTTGGAAATTATTATCGTTGCACCTGCTGCATGGAGTTTCTTTCCTTTTTCTGTAAATTTGACGTGGGTGTATGTTTACATTTGATTTATTTTGTTTCCATGAGTCATTTGATATCATTTTACATTTTATAAAAGATTAGATGTCACTGGAGCAGTCTGCAATGAATTTGGTTTGGGGAGTTTGTAATTCTTTTTAATTATGCCTATTTCCTTTAGTACACCGGATGCATTGGTTTCCAATCCTTTCAAAAAGAACATCTGGGTCAAAACATCATGAATCATTATGCAGTTACCTCCCCTGCCTTACCATCAATCTCAACAATAGTCAATTAACACACTTACTTCTGAACTGTATGTTAGGTACAACAACTTTTTCACAAATGTTTTGAAGAGTAGCTGGATCTTCAAACAGACTCTTGTACGATGGTCGCTCGGCAACAGATGCCAGAAACTGGATGGCATTACTGACCAACTGCAAGTATACAAGAAAACATAATCATTTATTTTACCCGAATCTACCAAAAACCAACAATGGACATTATATTTTACCCATGCCAGTGATCAGGCAAAATCTTAAGACACATCTGTTTTTGAACCAGGAATATTCTATTTTTAAACAAGTAATTGAGAATTGCAAGCAATACAGAAGTCCCCTATCGGTTTGAGCCATTTTCAATGTTTCTGTTGTCATAGCAACCAGAACACGTGCATAATCCCCTCATTGCCCCCTATCCACATACCAAGTTTCATAAACCTAGCTTGGAAACTCTTTGAGTTATGTCAGGATCCAGATTTTTTGGCGGACGGACAGACAGACTGACGGACGGAGGGCAAACCTATAGTGCCCTCCGGTCAAAAACCGGTAGGGGACTAATAAAAGGTTGATCTGGAGAGAAACATGACAAAAACTTATCCGTCTTTCATATAGAGACATTGTTTTTGCATAAAATAATCAATCAGGATGCAATGTGTCGTCACGGTGATAGACACTAAGACAGGACACACTGTTATCATCATATTGACACAGGATACAAACTCTACATAAACATTTAACAGAAAGATATAGAATCAATCAGGATGTAATGTGTCGTCACAGGGATAGACACTAAGACAGGATACACTGTTATCATTTTGACACAGGATACAAACTTCTATATAAACATTTAACAGAAAGACATAGAATCAATCAGGATGTAATGTGTCGTCACAGGGATAGACACTAAGACAGGACACACTGATATCATCATTTTGACACAGGATACAAACTCTATATAAACATTTAACAGAAAGATATAGAATCAATCAGGATGTAATGTGTCGTCACGGTGATGAACACTAAGACAGGACACACTGTTATCATCATTTTGAAACAAGATACACACTTTTATATAAACATTTAACAGAAAGATATAGAATCAATCAGGATGCAATATGTCGTCACGGTGATGAACACTAAGACAGGACACACTGTTATCATCATTTTGACACAGGATACAAACTCTATATAAACATTTAACAGAAAGATATAGAATCAATCAGGATGTAATGTGTCGTCACGGTGATGATAACACTAAGACAGGACACACTGTTATCATCATTTTGAAACAAGATACAAACTTTTATATAAACATTTAACAGAAAGATATAGAATCAATCAGGATGTAATGTGTCGTCACGGTGATAGACACTAAGACAGGACACACTGTTATCATCATTTTGACACAGGATACAAACTCTACATAAACATTTAACAGAAAGATATAGAATCAATCAGGATGTAATGTGTCGTCACGGTGATAGACACTAAGACAGGACACACTGTTATCATCATTTTCTTTTGATACAAGATACAAACTTTTATATAAACATTTAACAGAAAGATATAGAATCAATCAGGATGTAATGTGTCGTCACGGTGATGAACACTAAGACAGGACACACTGTTATCATCATTTTTTTTGATACAAGATACAAACTTTTATATAAACATTTAACAGAAAGATATAGAATCAATCAGGATGTAATGTGTCGTCACGGTGATGAACACTAAGACAGGACACACTGTTATCATCATTTTTTTTGATAGAAGATACAAACTTTTATATAAACATTTAACAGAAAGATATAGAATCAATCAGGATGCAATGTGTTGTCACGGTGATAGACACTAAGACAGGACACACTGTTATCATCATTTTGATAGAAGATACAAACTTTTATATAAACATTTAACAGAAAGATATAGAATCAATCAGGATGTAATGTGTCGTCACGGTGATAGACACTAAGACAGGACACACTGTTATCATCATTTTGATAGAAGATACAAACTTTTATATAAACATTTAACAGAAAGATATAGAATCAATCAGGATGTAATGTGTCGTCACAGTGATAGACACTAAGACAGGACACACTGTTATCATCATTTTGATAGAAGATACAAACTTTTATATAAACATTTAACAGAAAGATATAGAATCAATCAGGATGTAATGTGTCGTCACGGTGATAGACACTAAGACAGGACACACTGTTATCATCATTTTGATAGAAGATACAAACTTTTATATAAACATTTAACAGAAAGATATAGAATCAATCAGGATGCATTATGTCGTCACGGTGATAGACACTAAGACAGGACACACTGTTATCATCATTTTGATACAAGATACAAACTTTTAAATAAACATTTAACAGAAAGATATAGAATCAATCAGGATGTAATGTGTCGTCACGGTGATAGACACTAAGACAGGACACACTGTTATCATCATTTTGACACAGGATACAAACTTTTAAATAAACATTTAACAGAAAGATATAGAATCAATCAGGATGTAATATGTCGTCACGGTGATAGACACTAAGACAGGACACACTGTTATCATCATTTTGACACAGGATATAAAATTCTATATAAACATTTAACAGAAAGATATAGAATCAATCAGGGTGTAATGCGTCGTCACGGTGATAGACACTAAGACAGGACACACTGTTATCATCATTTTGACACAGGATATAAAGTTCTATATAAACATTTAACAGAAAGATATAGAATCAATCAGGATGTAATGTGTTGTCACGGTGATAGACACTAAGACAGGACACACTGTTATCATCATTTTGACACAGGATATAAAATTCTATATAAACATTTAACAGAAAGATATAGAATCAATCAGGATGTAATGCGTCGTCACGGTGATGAACACTAAGACAGGACACACTGTTATCATCATTTTGACACAGGATACAAACTTCTATATGAACATGTAACAGAATAAATAATATTACACAAACTGGGATATAGGAAATTTACAAACCAGATCATATTTGACTTCCTGTCCTGTAGAGGTAAGCAGACCCCAGATGGCTGTAACAAAAGCAGGCAGGTGGGGTGAGAATTCCTCGTCATATTTCTGTGCATACAATGCTACATTGTCACAGATCTGTGACTTTACTTGCTCCAATAATCCTGCCTCTTCTTCATCCTGCAAACAAGTAAAATGTGAACTATTACCAAACGCAATTGATTACCCTGCTACACCGAATATTTAAGAATGCCGAAAGCCACAAGTTGTTCATCTTGAATATGGTAAGAATAAGTCTATGGGCAATAACTCTGCCATGCCTGAAGTGACACACATGAAAACTGTGTAACTTGATGGGGGATCATTCGTGTGAAGTTTCATTGTAATATTTTGTAATAAACTTGTCTACTCAATGATCATTTAATCCAAGAATAATCTATTGAGGACCAAAATAGATAATTATCCTTAACAAATCTACACTTAACTATGACACTGTGTTGTATGTAGCTAATGCTAAGAATTGTCTCTGTAGCTAACAGAAGCAAATTGCAAATATTGACCAATCTACCAGATGCATGAAAAATGGACTTGTCTGGTATTGTATGTGCATGTGTCAAATTAACAGGACATATTCATGATTAAGAAAACAAGACTGCGCTCAATAAACGCTTATGCCCCCTGTGGAAGCCTTGTCCATAAATAATTCTAAGTCCAAAATTAGGTCAAGGTGAAGGTCAAAATGGAGTCAGGTGATACAGGTGTGTGGAGAGTGTTCATATACAACATCCATGCAAGTTTGGAAGCTTTGTAGCAAGCCATAATGATGCTAGAAGAAACGGTCAATTTGGGTTAACCAGGACGGACGAACGAACGGACGGACAGGTGAATCACTATATGCCTCCCGATCTATCGATACGGGGGCATAAAAACACTTACACCCGACTTTGTACTTAGATATAGATTCATGCTGAAATACAAAATATTTATACTCAAATGCACTTCCATTATCTGTTTACTTTGTAAATTAAACAATTTTAAGGATAGCAAAACAACTTACATCAGTTTGAAGTAGTTTATTATCAATACCCAACAACTGTAGAAAATTGGTCATCCATATTGCCATATTATCCTCAAAATGTTCCGGCAAGTCCTAGAATGAATCAGAAAACAATCAGATAATACTATCAGCCATTCAGTACAAGATGGTCATCTGTTCCTGTAACGCTCACCCGTGCACATTGTTCTAGTAGACCCATATTCAAACTGGGTCTTAATTTCTGCATGGGTTTCAATTGTTTCAGTTTATGTCAGAAAGGATCATCCAAAGAGCATTGTTACTAATTTATAATGAAATGTAACCTGTACTTTCAGAAAACAAGACTTTACTACAGATTTAGGGAAAAACGAGCCTCATTCACTGACAGCCATGGTTTTTGAAGAATCAAGACAAAAATGTCAAATATGTAAGAAGGTCACCAAACAATTATGAGAACCAATATTTTACCTGGAAATTGAGACTGTAGAAGATCTTGCATTCCAACACAATGGAGCTGAATATTACTTTTAATGCATTTGGATCAGTGGCATGAGTCTTAGCTAGCTCCATAGTACTCTGAAATAGAAACAATATATACCAGAGGTCCTACTGACGTATATTGCCCAATCCTGATAAGATGGAAATCTGTTTCGGGTGACATTAGCACACTTCCCTACACCAAGCCTAGGATTCAAACATGGTTTTATTGCTAAAATTCAGCCTTCGAAATTTCTTATGACCATAACTTTCAATACTTTGAATTTTTCAAAAAACTTTGATTTTGTGCAGAAAAGTTCATTATTCCTATTGCAGCAAATCAGGATTTCTGGATTATTCCGAAACTGTAGAACCCCTGATATACATAATGCCTCATTCCCTTTTACCTACAAGTATACAGAAAGTGACAGAGACAAAACGCATGTATCAGCCCCAAATTTTACAAGCTTTGGACCACCCATAACTATGACTGAGGCATAGAAGTTATTGATCAGACATTGTTTGCACTACTCATGTACATACTGGTACAGACTGATTAATTGTTGTCAAGTTTTTAATAAAAGATTTTGAGGTACATTATGTACAATAGCTAGTGAATCAAAACAACCATAGTCCAGTTTCCTACAAACATTACAGATGTAATATATGATATGTATGATAATTGGTCAAATATCTACTATAAGTATGCTTGCAGTTAGTTTAGTTTATTTATTTAATATAGTTTGACACAATGCTTTGATTTAAGTACTAGGCATATCTAAACATGTGACTAAATTGCTTTTCATGATAAAGCATTGTTACATATTTATTTTCAATAAAATAAAACATATGCAAAACAAAACATCATCAGACGCTCAAGACAACTAATGGAAGTCAATAGTTTATCTATACTGCTGCTGTATGCTATACTTACAGTAAACAGTTTATCTATACTGCTGCTGTATGCTATACTTACAGTAAACAGTTTATCTATACTGCTGCTGTATGCTATACTTACAGTAAACAGTTTATCTATGCTTCCGCTGTATGCTATACTTACAGTAAATAGTTGTGTGAAAGCAGTGGCAAAGTTTTCCAGCACAAACTTGATCTCGGTCCATAGTACCTGTGACTTGAACTCATGACGATACCTTCAATATAATACACAAACATTTCAACATAATCACCATCATTATATTCTAACTTATGTTCAATGTATTTTCACTATAATACCATCAGAGGTAAAACACTAAGCATTTGGTTTCAGCAACATGGAAACCTTAGTTGCCCAATATTTTCTGTTGATTTACATTCCTGCAATGTTTCCAGACCATAGCTGAAATACATATCAATGCATTTTAAACATTTCCAGTTTTACTTACATCATGTACATTCACAGTTTTCTCCGAGTACTCAATTAAAATAATAATAATAATAGTCTGAGTACTCGTTCACCTAATTGGTTCTCGTTCCAATCAAGCAGTTGAAATTTTAAATTAAAAACTCCATAGCCTTAAAATTCAGTCAACCTTTTCACTGACTGGAAACCATGAGCATAGTTATTCAAAAAGAAAAGTGTACCTTTTGAAGATAGAATGAGCTGTGCGTAACACACCATTTATCACATATAGATCACCAGTCTGAAACTTGCCCACCATCTCAGAGATCAGATTCGGCCATTTAGCAGGAAAATCTTCTCTTCCAATTATACTGATAGCATCAGAAAGCTGCGAAATAATAAAATTGGTTGCATCAATCAACAGAAATGTGGTGCGAACTAATAACATTGTTCATATCAATCATCAGAAATGTGCTGCGAACTAATAAAATTGTTCATATCAAACAACAGAAATGTGCTGCGAACTAATAAAATTGTTCATATCAAACAACAGAAATGTGCTGCGAACTAATAAAATTGTTCGTATCAATCAACAGAAATGTGATGCAAACTAATAAAATTGTTTGAATCAATCAACAGAAGTGTATCATTTTTAGAATTTTTTTCACGCTTTACTTCATATTAACCCTATTTACTTACAGTATAAATTCTTCTGACAATAGTTTAAGCTATTTATTATGCACCATTTCCATACCGGTTATTACCTATCATAGGTCAGACATGATTTTGTAATGTACAGATAAACCAGATACTAGTATATGACTCAATCAAGGCCTATAACTTTACCTTCAATCAAGGCCTATAACTTTACCTTCAATCAAGGCCTATAACTTTACCTTCAATCAAGGCCCATAACTTTACCTTCAATCAAGGCCCATAACTTTACATTCAATCAAGGCCCATAACTTTACCTTCAATCAAGGCCCATAACTTTACCTTCAATCAAGGCCCATAACTTTACCTTCAATCAAGGCCTATAACTTTACCTTCAATCAAGGCCCATAACTTTACCTTCAATCAAGGCCCATAACTTTACCTTCAATCAAGGCCCATAACTTTACCTTCTTAGTGGAGAGGGATGTGAAACACAGGGTGCACAACTTCAAATGGTGACATAATTTCTAACAATGTTTAATACAAGATATTAAGAGATCAGGGAGACGCAAGTATTTAGAGTTAGCCAGGGGTATATCTTAAACAGGGGGTACTAAGTGCCACCACTAGCTTTGTACATGGAAATAGTTCAAGTCATCTAACTGTTTGAAGTACTGTATACTAGTAAATTTATAATCATTTTGCTTGGACCGTAGAACCTGTTTGAGGCATCTACTGAATACTCGTATATCACCATTTTGCCTGGACCGTAGAACCTGTTTGAGGCATCTACTGAATACTCGTATATCACCATTTTGCTTGGACCGTAGAACCTGTTTGAAGCACCTACTGAATACTCGTATATCACCATTTTGCTTGGACCGTAGAACCTGTTTGAATCACCTACTGTCTACTTGTATATCATCATATAGCCTGGACCCAATAACCTGTTTGAGGTTTCGAAGGTGTTAAAGGCATCCAAGTTCTACTGCAGTTTTATGCAGAAAGATGAAAACATACAAACCTGTTTCTGTATTTGTTCTGGACTTTTAAGCATAAGGCCAACAATCAACTGCTTCACAGAGTTTCTATCTTGTTCATGAACCTTGTTCGGTTCATCCTCATTCTAAAATGTAAATGAGTATCACATTCAAGGAAAGCTACCTGCAAACATGTTAAAAAATCACAGGTTTTTATCGTCATAATCCTTTATTGTACACATCGTTTGTGGCAAAGTATAAATCCCTGTTTTTTCCGTTCTTAGTTCGAAATATGTACGGATGCTCGGGTTTTACTATTCACATTCTTTTCGTAAAAAAATGCCTGGGTGCGAATAGTTTAGGTACGATTATTATTGGGTACGAAACATTCCGATCCGTCCTGGTATGGTTTTTAATAGCTGCTCGCTGGTTCCTGTAATTTCAGCGTAGTTGTCGATATTAATGGGTTGAAGTACGGAACCTTCGTCAAGCATGGCGGCGCAGCACACAGTTTGTGTGTCAGCGCATGTTAAAACCATGTTTTTACACGGATACTTGTTAAAAAGTCCATTATCAAAGTGTCGCCCAAATAAACATTTTATGATCTATTGAATTAAGTTATTGGCAAAACTCACAGCCATCTGAACGAGATTGATGCCTTGAATAAAGGCTTAGTAACATGCGAAGTGTCGACCCGAGAAAACGATACTCGGCCATACTCGGTCGACAAAGATGACGTCATTTCAACAGTATTGTACTTTATTACGAACGGCATTTCAAACATTTGCACAAATTGACAACACACTTATGAAAACCAGTGAAGATAGCTTCTAAGCACTTAATAGGGCCTGTTTTGGTCAGTTGACATTGATACTGACTTGTTTAACAGTGTACCAACTCATTGCATTAATGATTTTAACATTCATAGTTTATGCTTCAATAAGAAGTCCATTGACTGCGAAGTTAAAGTTTAAACATGTGTGTCTGTCTCAACAATAAAAAAAGGTAAGTTTATGAAAAAATATTTCATTAAAAAAAATATTTTCCCTACCTACTTACCCTATTCTAGCTGGTTAGGGTCGCGGGAGGGGAAACAAACATATTTTTAAAGTCGGCCTCATGTAATTCTTCGTTGAACACAGGGCAGGCTTCACAAAGTTGTATGATGTCTGATAAATCTTAAAACTGACGAGATTTCACAAATTTTGTGCTGGATTTTACCATTGATAGCCAACATACTTATTTGAAAAAACCCTTTCAGAATCCACATCGATAAAATAAGGCTCTTTAAAAAGTTTAGGGGTTAAAAGGTGTTTCCCCTTCATATACCTAAGGGTTAAATGTGAATTCCTACATACTGATTGTAAGCAGGTATTGTAACTAACATTTCACAAGTGGTCCAGCCAAATATCTGACAAGTGTAGACTTTCAACTACGACACCAAAGTGTAAATGTAGCGACACAATCAAAGCAGGTTATTTTTTAGATTTATTTATAAGACTTTGAGAAATAGGTCAGGCTGACAAACATATCTGATATATTCTGATTTGCACTGAAAAATTGCCAACCGGAATCAGTCAGAAAGTCTGACAATCTTTGCAATTTGTCTATTTGTATCAAATTTGAGCCAACACTTATTTTAGGTTTTATCCCTCAGAGTAGAGTATCATCATACTGGTGAAGTGCCAGTCTGACAGGACACACTGTTCTCATCATAGGAATAGATTAATTCTTTAATATTAAGTGAAATCTTTTTATGGGTGACATGGCAGTCAAGCGGGTTTTATGCAGGCCTCAATGAATCCACTCGTCCTGCACAATATCTTCCTTCTTTATTTATATAGCAGGACAAGTAAGATTTTGGGGTTTTCTTCTTTGTCTATATTGCAGGACGTGCTCTTTTAAAAATATTTGTTGAGGCCTGTTATGGGTAGCATGGCAGTCAAGTGCCAGTGGTTAAGCTCTTGATAATGCATTAAGAAGTCTGTGGTTCGAATCTCAGCTAGGACACTTGGTCATTTATGAAATGCTGTTCACCCAACTAGAGAAGAACTGATTGCTAACCCAAATACTGGTATTCTCGTCTGTATCTGTGCTATACACCAGGCTGATTGAGACTATTTAGAAAGAGCAACTAGATTTCTTGTATCACACAAAGTTTCTTTCTCTTCCCACGAGGCTGCATGTCATTGGCCAATTACGCAGGGAAAAACCAGATGACCATGCATTTATCACAGTCCTAGTCAAGCACAAAAAACCTTATCAAGTTTTTCAACATGCGCAACATATATGCAAACACTGACATATTTGTCTTTTTTACTTACAATTCTCCAATTGCGCTTGACATAGTTTTTGAATGTAATGGCAGATGATACTCGGATAGCTTGATCCACATTCTCTTTATCAAGTAAGGTCAGTAGTAACAGTGAATAGTTCTGATTTCCTTCGACAGACTCCAGGAATTTCTCAGCTGAAATTAGATACAGAATTGTAATTGCTGAAAGCAATGTGGGGAGTGGTGGCCAAACTTAATTTTTTCGTTTGAATTTGACAGTGCAACCCGCTTAAAAATATACTTATGATACAAGTTTTCTAGCAATATTTTGATGACTTGATAACCAAGTCAGGAGTCATTTATTTAGACTCTTCAATTTTGGAGGCTAGACTGCACTGCAGTTTACAGGTAGTGTGCACACTTTGGGGTTGATGATTAGTCCTGGGTTCAATCCCTATTCATGCAACTACTTAATTTCTGAGTAAGAAATTAACACAATACTGCACTGCCACTCAATCAAGGTGTATGAATGGATAGCCGAGTACTGTGGTTGCCAATGCTGCAGAGTGTTACAGCCGACTTGCGACTCAATGGTCAGGGAAGCTGATAGGACTCATGTCTGAAAGTACTTTGAATTGGTAATGTTAGTGATTAAGTTGGATCCGAGTAAGTAATTGTCCAAGTTCTGTCTACTACTATGACTTACCTGGTTTTCTCACAGCTGGATCAGGAGACAATGTTTGCTGTAGAAATGTGGACAAGGTTTGTAAATTCTCATCAGTAATCTCCATATTGTTATCAGCTAAAATAGTAAAAACAAAATTAATTTAAATAAATGAAATTTAAATACTAGAGCATTAATAAATGTGAAATACAGTATGCTTTCGAACCTTTTTTGACTCTCAAGAGGAGTTTTCATGATTTGTAAGTGGGAGATTAGGTTGGTAGAGTCTATGTGATTACAATTCAAGCAATCAACGCACATGTGACATAATTCATTGAAGGGGAAAACGAACATGGTGTTACAACTGATTGTGAAACGTTGGTCCTTTTTTTATCTATCCGTACGGTGTCTGACAGTTTGTTTACATAGGACTGGCCAATTTTAAAGGCAGTGGCTAGCTGTCCGACACAAAATGGATGCAGATAAATGCACTATTAAACATGTCTTGCCGAACTCGTAGTTTATTACAAGGTAGAAACATACATGATACTTATCACACGAAAATAACTGAAATTCTGGATGCCTAATGCATAGAAATAGAATGACAGTTCCCTAGCCAATGCACGTAGCGTTTGTTAGTCGTCCGATGTCGGACGACTCATTTCGCTGTCTAGTCGTCCAGTGGCGGACGGCTTGCCACTGACTGCCAATTATAAAGGCTTGTCGGACCAAGAATTTGTATAAAAATATATTTTTAATTTTTGACCAATGATAGTTGATACCCAGTGCAGTTGTACACTGCTTTGATATACCAAATTTATGCCTTAAACCCACGACACCACTACACCGTCAGGAGCCTATAAAAGCTAAATTAAAATAATTTCACAATAAATTTAAATGAAAAATTACCCCACCCGGTGAAAATATTTTTGGCGTATGACCAAAACATGCCATTTCATAACAGGACAAGTTAATGAGTACCTTGAAAGTAACAGTTAAAATTATTTCTTTATACGGAAATAACAGGGATGCCACTGGTTGCTCGATGAAAACAGCAAAGGCGAAAGCGCATGTCAACTTTTTTTCAAATTTTTGATGGCGCACTAACAAACGGCGCATCTGAAATACTCACACGCGCGTGAGATTCACTAAGATTTTCTTAAACGCCCCAATCTAAAACGTACCCATATTTGTCTCTTTACTTGTTTTTTAATTGACCGTTTTGCTTGATTAAAACTTCGTTTTCACAGAAAATATATCTCTTAAGAAATAAAAATATTTAATATCAATTGAGATGCACAAAGAACCTTCGACATTTATAGGGGCTGGCATACACTTAAAGCTATTATCTATCGAAATTAAGAGGTAAAAATTAAGACCGTTTACAAGTTGACTGTTAAATAGACAACAAACAAAAATTCCAACCTATTATTCAATCTTCCTCTTCTTCTAAAAACTTGTATTTATAATTTTAATCAGGCGTCCCCTGCAAGACTCCATATTAGTTCGACCAGTTGTATTTTTTGTTTTTTTTCACAACAATCAGAATATTTTTACCACATAGGCCTATATAAAATTTCAGGTGTTGAGCATATGCTATATAGTTAAGATACATATTTGAAACATTTAAGTTCCTCCATCTTATAACGGCTAGGGTGGGTCTCTTATTCATGTAATCGTGTGGCCGGACAAACTGACATTTTGAAAAATCTGTGTGATTTTGTTACATTTTTGTGTATTTCTGACTCATTTTAGACCAGAGAGTCAAACGGATTTGTGCTGCTTGCAGATAAATCATTCTATCGAACAGCAAAAAGTTTCCCACAATATATTTGTTGAAGTGTGTGTACTGCGTTGTAATAAAAGGTCACAACAACGCTGTCGGTGTGTCCCTTTAGTATGAATACTGATATAAGGCTAACATTAACATAAACTTATTATGCGTCAATTCCCTGTGCACATAACTCGAAGTCAGATAACTGTATGAAGACATGTAGAACCTGTTCCATTCTTTTTACATGCTTATTATTTAAGTCAGGTGACTGTATGAAGACATGTAGAACCTTTTCCATTCTTTTTGCATGCTTATTATTTAAGTCAGGTGACTGTATGACGACCTATAAACCAAGTCCCAACCTTTGTACACCTATGTCTACCTTGTTACGTGTACATGTACACCATTAAAGTCAGGTGACTGTATGCAGACTTATAGGCCCAGTTCCTACCTTGTTATATGCGCATCATATAAGTCAGATGACAATAAACAGACTTATATGTCCAGTTCCTACCTTGTTATATGCGCATCATATAAGTCAGATGACAATAAACAGACTGATAGGCCCAGTTCCTACCTTGTTATATGCGCATCATATAAGTCAGATGACAATAAACAGACTGATAGGCCCAGTTCCTACCTTGTTATATGCGCATCATATAAGTCAGATGACAATGAACAGACTTATATGCCAAGTTCCTATCTGGTTACATGCACACTATATTAGTCAGGTGACTGTATGCACTTATAGACCACGTTCTTACCTTGATAAATGCACAACATTTAAGTCAGATGAATGCATGTATGGCGTGTATGCAGACTTATAGACCCAGTTCATACGTTACTTCCTTATTTACTTATTAAGTCTTCTCCAGGCATCCCAGTTTTGTGGTAGCCTCTCAACTTGTGTCAGGGAGTGGCATGTCCTCATAACGTCTGTGACGAAGTCTCTGCGCCTACTGTATTTTGGTATTCCTCTCCTCCCTCCTCCGTCTACCTATTTGCATGCACACCATTTCAGTCAGATGACTGAAAGAAGACTTATAGACCCTGTAACAACCTTCTTACATGTACACCATTTTAGTCAGGTGACTGAAAGAAGCCTTAAAGACCCTGTTACAACCTTCTTACATGTACACCATTTTAGTCAGGTGACTGTATGCTGACTTATAGTGATTAATCCATCAAGTTTGCGCCACAGAACAATATGAACTTCAGCATGTAGTTTTAAATATATTTATGAACTCACCATTCAGTGCGTCACCCAATTGACTGAATTTTCAGTGTTTTACTCAAAATTTATCTTGACGCCTGTCAAAGGGCGACAAGTAATGGCATTTTTAAGTAACATGATCAAAAGGACATGAATTAGCAATTACAAAAGAAACGGAGCAACATATATCTTTATTTTTATAAAGGTCATAAACAAAATTGAAAAAATATCTGTAATAATCCAAACATTGACAAGAGCACATGCATTTATAAATTCACTATTAACGGTGGCATTTGAAAAAAATGATATTCATTATTACAGAAATGAATTAAAAAATCTGAAATAATAAAAATATTTATCACCACTACCGGTTATATTTGAAAAGACATGATATTAAGAAATTCCCGAGAACAAAACACATTTTGCAACATCAATAATGTAGTTCATTATTATACATCAGTAATTCGTGTTAAATGTTATTTTTTATACGTACATGTATATACAATATGTAAACATTTCCACTACGTAACCTATCACTATTATAGAAAAACTCATCAAGATTATTACTTTAAGAGTATAAAGAGAGAGCCGTAACTAACTTTGGGAAATTTTACCCATGTTTATATAACATGTAAATTAAGATCTACAAAATGTATATGTATATTTGTATGACAGTAATTGTATATTTTACGTGGGTAACAAAAATATGTTTAAACTATGACTTGAAGAGTACACGAATCAATTACACTGTAAATGATGTCTTGTTACTGGTTGTGTTTTCATCCAAAATAAAACACATCATTCACTAGCAATCAGCTCTGCAATTCTTCTTCTGATAGGGTTATACTTCTTTGTATTTCCATCAACACATCCATTGACATCACACTCAAATATCTGCCACTGGCTCCCAGCCCGCACTAGTGAGCACATGACTACAGCTTGATGACTCAGTGCGTGCCCGATGGTTGTACTACACAAGTTGGTGCCCGGTGAAGATGCCTCATAGAACTGTAACATCGGATTGTTGAAAGTTGACAGATTTGGTGCCTTCCAGGAACTCAGTGTAAAATACAGATGTGTTATACTGCTCGGGAGCCGTTTCAGGTGAACGTGGATAGCTTGATGACCAATTCTACCCCCAGCAGTTTTCACGTTTTTGGCTGAGTGTTCTACAGCTCCTAGGAGGAAAATATAAATACATGATCTGAGTGTGTCAAGACACAACATTGGAAACGGAACACATACTCATACCAACTCTATAAAAACTACAGATGTTCAGAACTTAAAACATTTTGTACTACTACTAAAACATCTTTAATTTAAATAATAACGGACGGTAAATCAAACTGATATGTATTCTATTGTATGAAGTATCAAACATACAAATAATGACACAATATTATAGGAATTGGTTTCTTTGCGTATTTGAATAATTCCAACACATTTCGCAAGTTACTTCTATAGGGAATTAAGGTTGTAACTTACAAAATGCATTTGGAATAATGGAATACACAAATATAATAGAAACAAGATATATTGTGTATAATTAAACAACAGAAACTAGATCGATTTTTGTCATTTCAGTTAAAGATATACATCATCAAGTACATTATGATATGTTTGTTTTATACTACCGGTATATGTGAGTAGGTGTTGAATACCTTTCAGATAGTATTGATTGGTGGAATGATTCCAATCAATGACTTGTATAAATTCAGTTCTCTCAAAGGCCAGACACGAAGCATCAAGAAAATCAGGATCGATTGCCGGGAACTCCCAGGACAGATCAAATACTACATGGTCAAGGTTTTCAGGTATACAATACAATGGAACAATGAGGGACAGTGAGCAGTTCTCTGTGATGCCGTAGTCCGATAGTCTGAACGGTTGTCCTGGTCCCTTAGTAACCTGAAATACAAATACAGTGGCTATTGTAGATTTTTAGCACATCGATAGATATACCCTTATTTCCTCGACATCTCTTACCTACCATGTCTCAGAATCTTAGTTCCGAGTTTCATAGATTATTTCGTGATATAAAGGCCACCAGCCATGCAAAAAGTAGCAGTGAATTTAAGGATAGTGCATTTATATCAAATGTAAATATATATGCATTGCAAGTAACATATTACACTGACTATAAGTTATACCTTGCTTGATGAAGTGTCAAAGTAATACAATGTATTAGTATATAGTACATGTACAAGACACTGAAGCTCCGGCCTTCAGTACGATCTCTGTATCTCTGTACTTGCAAATGGCGTGGAACTTATTAGTTCTACAAGATGAACACTGCTTAAGCACCCAATCAAATATGAAATTCAATGTAATCTCTATACAAACGTTTTAAAAATAGATTTTATAAACCCGAAGTTCGATTTGACAACTAAACTTTCTACAATGAACACTCATGTCTGAAACATACACCTTAATTAATACAGAATGCTTCCATTGCAACAATTCCTGATCACAATTAGTATCAAATCGATTTTATAAACATCTTTTGTATGCACACTACATGATTACTGAATCGTACATGTTTTTACAGACATGATAAATACTGTATTTAAAATTACCTTCAAGCCTTTTTCATTAAACACAATCTTTTGTTGAGTCTCTAGGATACCAAGTTGTGTTTCCACTTCACGTTTCAGCTCTGTTACAGTCATGTTAGCCCTGTATGTTACCCAGGCAGTGTCACCGTTCATTGCCGACACTGAAATCTTGGGACCACCTTGTTCACTCATCATCTTTCTTGCCTTTTCTATAACCTTAGAGTAATCTAGGAACATACGATCTAGTTTGGCTTCAAACAACTGAACCTGTTGACAGTCTGGTTCAACAACGACATCGCAATCATCATGTGGACATCTCCCATGCTCCTTCACATATGCAACAGCACACTGAAAACATACACTACTTGCAAAGAATACAAGTCCATCGTTCATCAAATGTTAGCAGCATATGGAAATACCCTTTCATAACAATTAACACAACAACTAAATCGTTTTGTAACGGTTTTCGCACCACACATAGCAAAACCTTTGTGGCGACCCTGATTATCTGTTGTGGCTTTATACCGTACATATACTTATAGTTGTCCTTCTGTGTTCTACACAAACACATCATCAATAAAAGCTGAACTGAACAACAACAGGGTGCTGTTTTTTTCGAAGCATTTACGAAAATCTTGAACTTACGCTCAAGTTTTAATTTCTTATGTTACTATTACAGACAGGGGACATGACAGTTAATTTATTGTATTGTTTGTAGGAGCTCATTAACTAAATCATTGTTAACAGTCCATATCTCTTTACCACAATTTGTAGCAGTTTAAGAATTGTAAAGAATTCACATTTGGACGGAAGTTTACGAAAACCGTAAGTGCTGATAAAACAGCACCCAGGTGAAAAACACAGACACACCCCAAGTAACACATCAGATGAAATTGGGAGAAGAAGAACGTTTGATAGTATAACTGACCCTCATAACTACGCTGACTATGTTCAGGATTGTTTGTAATGGTAAGTAATCGCCAAGAAAACACACATAGGCCTACATCGTATTAATATTGTGAATGTAGGGGTATTTGATTTAATACTAGTACACTACGAGGCACGTTTGCAAGGAAAGGAGACTCGAGTCTTATTGCTCACTGTGGAGTGTCGGGTATATACTACAGTTGTATTGATAACTTGATTTTTGCTTACCCGCAAACAATGTCCTGGATAATGTTCGCACTCATCAGAAATAGGGATTTCGGGGAACTCGTTTGGTGGTTTCCCCTTTTTACAGATGAAACAGCGCATCGCTGAAAACAACCAAAGGGTTACATATAGACATATTGGTATACCAACTGATTAGTTACTGGTATATCACATTGAAACAACATAAAACCAATAACAGCTCAAACGTAACTGTATAACCATAAGAATGAGTGTAGGTAGTACTGCCATTGCTTCTCCTTACGAGGTTGAACATAAAACTTGGACCCAGTGCGATATGGTGGGTGGAGGTTCAATGTGGATGGCTTACGGACAGTAACAGATGCGAGTTGTTATAGAGGATGACCTATTAACGTAGAAATGTTTTAACAGAATGCGACAATGATGCTAGGAGACGTTTTTTATTAGTGACAGATGCGAATGTATGTGGAAATTGACATATGTATATAAAAATGCTACCACTGTTATGTCATGTCAACGTTATGATACATTCTTACCTAGATCGTTGTCACTGTCATCTTCCTCACTGTCTTCAGAAAGCTCCATTGCTGGTTCCACTGTTCCAGATAAACTCCTGACTCCTGTAGGTACTGCTGATACCGGTTTAGATGTATATATAGTGCTGCTTGTTCCTGTACTCATAGTCTGCAAAGATTTAAAGGTTCGTTTGATCAGGTATTATGGTTTCTCGAATATAGTGATGTTGTTCGAGGGTGATATCTCAGGGTAAGCATATTGTGCATCTGTGAGTATGTATATAACGGATATTTGTTGTATGTGTACATATTAATTTTATATTATAAACATTAATATCATTTGTATGCGGATGACTTGCAAATGTTTCATCACTGTGCGAGCTCTCCTACATTGGGGTGGTACAATGGATTTTGAGATAGATAAGGACATACTTATCATGATTATGACAATATCAAGCAAAGACATACGTACATCGTCAAGACCGGCCTCTCTGAAACATATCTTCATCATCAACTCTTTCACTTCATTGAAGTTTGAAAGTGGCATGAAGTATCCAAATGATCGTGCTGCTATGTACTGGTAGAATGATTCGTGATGTGTTCCATTGCATTCAACAGCATATATTTTGATATCCTTAAATGTAGAAAATAACACACATGTATGTATACGTACTCTGCTTAATAATTCGTATCGCCCACTACCGATATTTTAAAGTGATACATTGGTTATACTAGGGAGATTTTATATTTAGGTGCATGTTGAAAAAGACAAACAGGTCCCTGGCTCTGGCATGCGATCGTCCCCACGATTGCTATCACAGGAGATCTTTAATTGTTTAAGATCAAAGGGATGACCACTTAGGGAACACAATACTTAAGTTGTTACGGAATAATTTCAATTGATTTCTATTGTGTAAGGCCACACCTCCGACCACCTAATTTAGCTTTCGTGTGTGTGGATAGAGATACTATTAGTTAGAAATGATAAAACAGTAATACAGTAACAATTTCGTGAAAGTACGCCTGATAGACAAAACTACTTAATAACACCATATGGCAAAATGTTTATAATTGTTTATGTTAAGATCGACAATTTGACAACAATAAATCGCATGTCGCAATTGTCGTGTTGGTATCGTGGCTCGAACCGTCAAATGCTCAAAAGCATATTCTTACATGATGGAACTGTAAATGTTAAATGCAATTAGCGTTGTATTTTGTTATCATATATCATATTTACCATGTCTCTGAGACGCTCAGTTTCTACCTTCCAATCTAGATGGCGATAATTCTGTGCCTCTGATTTGTCATGCGGTAGAGCATCGCCAATCATGACTAACGCTTTCTGTGAGTTTCGGCTCCATGATAGTTTCTCCTGGACCTCTCGCATAACAAGCTCATAACATTCGGGAGCATCACCACCGCCAGTGGCTTCTACATTCTCCACAAACCTACACAGTGTGTTAGAATCACTTGAAAAGTTAATGTATTTGGTGACATATGTCCTCCCGGCGTCACAGTAATCACCATGTGCAAATATAGCGATCCTTATACCAGGTATCTTACGTCGGAGTTCCCGAACTATGTCCCCAAGACGTTTTCTTACTTCTTCAAGACAGCTATACATTGATCCAGTCGTATCAAACGAAAATGCGATATCAAACGTGTCAGACATGTTGGTTTTAGTGCAGATACATTCAATGGAATAATCAGCCTTCAAATACTAGTAGGGCAATGTTTCTGAAAAATAAGTACATTTAATTTCCAGTTTTGCCATATTCAAACTATGCTAATAAAACACCTGTCATACTTGATGAACATAATTATATTACTACTTTAAGTTGACTCACCAAATTCATGATGGTGACTGGTGTTTAGGAAAGGTACATGTAGCACATGCCTTCATACCACAAATGTTAAACAGGAGTAAGTAAATAGGGAAGGCAGCCTGTCCGCCTTCCGACTCGGACCCTATTGGAGCAAAGGTAGCTCACAAATCTGTGATCAACACTTCGGGTACATTAACTGCACATGTATATTTTCGAACTATTATAATGGTGTTTCATGCGATACACTTCGTTTCATGATATTGATTAACCATAAGCCACTGACATAATTACATGTGAACACTTGTGACGAGAATGTTAAATCATTGTAAATGTGTGCGTTTGAAGTAGATTCTATATCTACACGTGACTAGTGTATGTAACATTATGATGATAGATATCTACACGTACAATACATACTTACATACATTGTACATGTCATACATGTAGTATGCTGATTTATGTTACGAGTTGGTTGTATGATATCTAATTACAGCCATACACTTAAATGGACAATACACTTATTTGTATTCTATTTGCATATTCTAAAGATATATGAGCCAGTCTCCAGGAAAACCTGCTATTTTGACAAAAATATTGATTTTAAGATTATCCATAGTATTACAGGATAATATTAAATAAGCAAATTGCAAAAGAAATTATGTTAATATCTTGAGTTTTAAGGAAGTTACAGCTGTTTTTGTAGAGTCCCTATTCGGAGCTTTTTGTGTGACGTCGCAAACGTCATTCAAACGTTATTCGACGTAACTGAAATAAGTATTTCATTTTTACAACATTAGATCAAGTCTTGACATAAACTGTTCACAATAGTACCAAATTCTATAATTATGTTTCACTTTTCAAAATATATATCAAAATCGAAATTATTTGCATTCAGAGAAAGGCTACTTCTATTTTAAACAACTACATCCTCGTTTTTCTCAATCGGAGTACTTTTCTGAAATTGGTCACCATAGCAACGAAGTATGTGTTTTCGACATACATGTAATTCATAGGAAAATTTAAAGCTTAGGTATAATACTATATGGGTCAATTCCTTAAAATAGAATCAATAGATATGTATTTTTCATTATTTTAGAGCTTTCATGATCAAAATCTTGTTACATAAAATTATAGTACATGTAATTACATTATGTCATTATAGCAGGTTTTCCTGGAGACTGGCTCATATTATTTACCGTACATTGGGAAAGCATTTAAGATCACACATATTGTATGAAATGATAGATCTACAGACGCCGTATATCTACTCCCACTGACAAACATAAAAATCCAAGAGTATCGATCGTCCGGGTGTTAAATGAACGACCCTCGTACAATCCAATATTTTACTCAGATGTCCTTGTTGACTAGTTCGTGATATAGTGACGTCACAAAAGTTCAAACTTTTGGGATCAAAGACATTGCAGAAATGTAACATTAACTACAGTTAGCCAATGTCCTTATAGTCTACAAATTCCGAAAATTCGCACTTTTCCATGCGCTTTTGAATGTTTACCCCAAAATACCTCATTTTGCATAATACATGACACTAAAATGATAAAATATAATTATAGATGACATTGTAGTTTACCGATTCCAAAAATTCACAGTTTTGTTTATATTTTGCGACGTTTTACTCCCAATTTTCTCAAAATGCTTAAGGATGACAGAACGTCACCAGTCAGCAATTCCATTCAAACATTCTTGTCTACAGAAAACAGCAAAGAAAAAAGCTTTACACTCCAATGCAAGGTATCTTGGGTTTCGGTCCGGACTAATTAGCGTTACGTTTGCTCCTATTGTCTGGATATTTGCACAATCATTGGGAACTTTTGAATGTAAGTGCTTTTTTTGAGTATTAATGTGTGTTAACATATTTGTACCAACAAACTTTCTATATTTAAACTGTTGGACTTTGTTTCATGGCAGCCATTTTTGTCAATTCGAATTACCTTAAGGATGTGGGGTGAAAACAAAAGTGGGAGGGGTATGGTAAACACTAATTCAGACTTTTTGAGAAAATAAAAGGGCTCAAGCAGACAGACTTGTATTGTATGTGTACTATCACTGTAACATAACACCAACAATTCGTTAAAAAGGGCCATCCTTTTAAAATAGTATGTTTCAAAGAATGTATGTGTCTTTCAGTACTCGTTCATAAACAGTCAAATTGGCAAATGTCACGAGCCAAAACTCATATCATGCTTACATTATAACTCCAGGGAACAAACTCTTATTAACGTTTTGACTGAAAAATGTATACTTTAAAAGATATTCAAGAAATATTGCTATATTTCTACTTTCGGTTTGCAAGGTCATTTAAGTTTTGCATGATACATGTTCATAAATATGTTTTATAATTATTTCTTTGTAAGAGTTTGTTCCTTATACTATTGACTATGTTGCCAACAAAAAACTTGGACTCTTAATGTTATGTTGACTTTGTTTGTGAACGAGCAAGATTTGCAATGAAAGTGCTGTCATGCTTCAATAAGTTCACTTTACTGATATTTATTTTTTGTTTAACTTCAATGGTAAATAAAGTGCATCATAATACTATGCTTACTGTCCCCAATACATTTCAGTTTTAAGAATAAAATGCTTTTGAAAAAAACATGCTCAATCTCACTATAAATTATCCTCTGATACCTTAATACGTGTTAGAGCATAAAATACAACTTTTAGTATAGTTGACCAAATTTAGACATTTAAGTATTAAACCCTAAAGTAGAAATCGCCCTAATGTTTTGTGAAATATGGACAAATGTATCTTTTGTATAAATAGAGCATTGTGTAGTAATTCACACTGACAGAGCCAGCCAACAACGACATATTTTTATGTACAAGGAGGAAACATGGAAAGAAAACCACTCAACAGTTATTTGCAAAGAACAACGTCTATTACCAATACTCTACATATAAAGTATGGACAGAAGCACATATAATCAATGCACACATTCTCAAATAAAAGAAACATAAACTCATACCTCTAAATCCCATTTAACTTCGACATCAATATCGAAACCGAAAGTAGAATTACGTGTCGTTCAATCACAGTTAGGTAGAATGTACACGTTTTTTCGGGTATACTAACAAATAAATAATTCCGAGTCATTGCAGCTAAAGCAATACATACCATTTCGAATATTTCTTTCGACATTGAAACTAGTTTTAATATATGTTATATAAACAAATCAACACTAATTTTAGTTATCGTACTCGGCGTCGATATCTTGGCACGTACTACCTTATAGCAGTGACTTTTTCTGAAAATGTGTTTACGTTCACAGTTCAGCTAATAATGAGGTCTAACACATTTTTGGACCTAACTTTTTTAACATGCAATCATAGTCAAATACCCTAGGTCAAATACCCTCGTTGTTTCGAGTTCTATGCAGAGAAAGCCCTAACGGGACATACTAATAATCAGATCAGATCGGAACAATTGACTTAGAAGGATCCTTCTTTCCTTTACCGGTATACCAATATGTACGGATCTTTTCAAAACTGGTTTATTTCGTACATTAAGGGAAACAACTACTGTGTGACTTAATTATAAGAAAAGTAGAGTTGTCTTCCAGCCAACTTGTTACTGCATGAACTACATTTTAGCTATCCTTTTCACCGAAGCTTTCAAGTTCATCGCGGAGTGGTTATTATCCCCGTCGTCAAGTCACTAGCCCCTCGGGTGGGATATGTGACGTGTTTATTCGTCGTGTCGCTTGTCTTGCGCCACCATCGATATCATAATAAAAGTTGGTTAATATTTTGAGTTTAAAGGAGATTACACCTGTTTTTGTAGAGTGCCCATTCGAAGCTTTTGTGTTTGACGTCGCTAAATTTAATGTCATTCTAACGTTATGTACCTTTAAGAACTTATTCAAAGCCTTGTTACATAATTTAGTAATAAACATAATGTCAAAATAGCAGGTATTCCAGGAGACTGGCTCGTTGTATTTTGGATCCTTTACCGTCTAACGGTATGTTATGTGGTCACTTTTTTGTCAATATAATGCAAAACACGTTTCCATTGGCCTATCGTCCCATTGCTGGTTTCAGCTATTCCAGATTTCAGATATAAGCTACTTGATTCTAAGCAGTTCTTGTAATATCTAAACATGCAACACGTTCAGATATCTACTGTATTCGTTTATAGAGTGCCTGATGTGACTGTATACAAACTATTGGGTGTTGCACATTATGATCAAATCATGCACATGCTTGGTCTAATTTGTTTGAGTTCGATAGTGAAAATAACTTCTACCACTTGTATAAATCACTCTCGACACCTCTTTCCTGGCGGTTTTCATCGCCATGAGGGTTTGATAGAAGAGATCGTCTAGCAAAGGAAATACTGGTACCATTTTAAATCGACTTTGATACGATGTGGCCCACAGTGAACCAGATACCTCCCGCACTCAGTATAGGACCACCTTAATAAACTTTCTATCCTTATATCCAGTTTTTTTTCAAAATAAATCTAGAGGACCAATCTCTTTCCTCTGTATAAAAGGTATAGATCATACAAAATGTATTATTCGAACACCTGGTCTAATTCGATAGACATTTCGAACCTGGCTAATTCGAATAAATGAGGTTCGAGTGTACGTGTATGCTTATATACGTCATAATCAGGTGGCCCCTGGCTCGAATCACGACCGAGGCACTGATATGAACTGGTTGGTAACCCCGAGGTAGTCTCGCGTGTATCAGTGCTATACACCGGTCACATTAATGAACTAAGGAGTTTATTCGGAAAAGCTAGGGTAGCGCACCCGGATTCCTTCTATCACACAAACTATGTCCCTTCCCTCGAAGCCGGAGTTCATATGTCAACTTGACAGGGACAAAACCGAATGGCCACGCACTTAGGAATGTCTCAGTCGAACGCAAAAATAAAAGTCATTGCATATAAGGGTTTCGGATAAATGGTTATTTTTACGTGGCAAATAATTCAGTCTTATAGAGCAAGTACTGATCAATGTCACACCCTCTACCTTAATGCGATGTCGGACCCGTATCTTAGTGTCACATTACTAATTATCTCCATATAACAAGGCTGTGTGACCATGACTATCAACATGCTAACAATATTCATTGACTGTACATTGATTATACGCCCTATTGAATGAGGAATGTGTGCTAACACCTTATGTTCTCTTATTTCTATGTTAGGTCACACGTCTTGAACTTAGAGATTTTTTTCGTACAGATCACATTTTAATTGCGACAACAAGCTGTGACTACGTTCTTGATTATAGAGCCTTTGAACTGTCAATCAAGCAGACTTTCAGCGAGCGCCATTTTGTCCCCGAAACGTCACCCATTATTGGGTTCTGATTGAGCACCAATTGTTTGAATAGTACTATGACCGAGTTAGCTATTAGTACTATGAATCAGGCCATTTCAGTCGTTTGTGTCCCCCAATAGGCTTTAATTACGACGCTCTATCTTGAACATTGAAATTGACAAATAGTTTTTTTTGATTTCCCAAAGACGGCTTCGTTTCATAATACATTGTATATTCATCGACTCAAATGACAAAGCTACGTATATTACTACGTCTTTTGTTAGGTTTATTAATTTATCAAAATCGTCGACATGAAAAACAGATCCGAATTTAACAGTCGATTTATCTAACTTTTTTCTTATCCCTCCAACTTTGTCGCTCTGTCACGGCTTAGGGGATAAATAGTCGACAAGACAATTCTCAGACAGAATAAGAAATATTGAAAAAGAATGCAGCAGCGTTTTCACGCCGTTCGCGTAAAGACTTGGGTTGGTAGGACAAAAGGCGACAAGCCGATACTATATTAATATAAGCATATTTATAGACCGTCACCATCGTTTTTCTTTTAATGCTAAAAGGGGATTAGGGACTTTTGATTGATGAGCTGTCACAATTTTCATCCGATTTTCTCGGTCCACTGTCAAACCATGGTATTCTTTTCTTAAGCCAATTATATGAATCCGACCTGGGGAAGAACAGACACGCATAATAACCATATGGGATTTTCTTTCTTTTACAAACGGTTTCATAGATCAAAGTCATATTTGATTCGAGTCGTTACCATAGATTCATTGCTTAACCCCTCGAGAACTTTTAATCTTACTTCCCTGTCACATGACTAACAGACACAACTCGATTTCAAGATGGCCGACATAGAGCGTTGGTAAATTTTCACCACTTTGGTTTTGGTTGCGTGTATATATAGCGTGTGTTATTGTCAACAAATATAAACACACACCCTGTATCGGACGTCTTCGATTAGAGACAACAATACTCCGAGAATGGAGGTCAATAAGTGGAATATTCCGGGGAAATCTGGGATAATAGTTTATAAATTGCCCAATCATTAATGCTTGTGAAGCGGCATGAACAATATTCATGATGTTTTCATGCAACCAATGAGCAGAAACAGCTGAGGTTTGAGAAAAAACGAAAAAAATACGATTTCAATCATTTGACAAGGACATGACAAATGCTTCTCCCCAAACAATATCTGTGCTTTAAAGCTGACTTGAAATTCTCGGTTATAATCGGCTATCAAACAACAATATAGCATCGCGAAATTCGAGCGACCATATCCCTGTAGTTTGCTGTAACAATTGTTGCGTGTGCTAAAATTTCCAGGAAATCATCTTAGCACGAATTGTTATCAAATGCAAATTCCTTCACGTCGATTTATGTAAACAATTCGTACCATGCTTTATGAATCTATAGAATTTTATATCGTCTGCCGCAATCATCTCAAAGGGAAAACATCAATTTGTTTTCTCTATTTTTATTGACAAATTAGCATGTTACATCCAGAATTTATAAAGATCTAATAATTGCTATTGGTCTCATCCAGACGTGTACATAATGAATAAATTGTTTTCGAATATTTCATGCCAGCTCTGTATGTCAGATGGGACTTGCATACATTTCGGATAGTTGATATACGGATATATCTCTTTTATATTGAAACGAAGTATCGAAATTGGCTGCACATGATAAACGAGGCATCTAGATCATTTCAGACAAATCGACCGGATTAACTAGCATAGTTGCAAAATTCACGCAGGTCAAAGAATATTCTATATAAGATACAAATGACTTGTATTGGTACATGTTTTTGTATATTTTACACCAAGAGAAAACTTCAAAATCAGTCAATAGTTTGTTTTTCCATATCTTACGCCACAATGACGTTCTGTATTTCTTGATGCACATACGAGTATAGCCGTTCTCAGTACATGTATAAGATATTTTATTCAGCCATTTAGTTATTCATTTGAATCGTAGTCACATAAATATATATGGTGTAAAATATTTCCCTCTAAACATGCTTATCGAACCAAATTAAAAAAGATCATGTTTTTTCGCAGGACTATTTAGTCGATGTCACATCCCACTCGAATCCGCTGTGAACACGAACAATGCTGTCCGCATGCTGCTGTCGTGATGTCTATTATGCACGCCACTATGAACAGTGCTGTCGACTTTGAATGCTGTTATGAACTGCCCTGATCATCATGTTCGGCTATATAAACCATACTTTGTACCGGATATGGCAATATGAACCATACTGACTACCAGGGGCGTGCTATGAGCAGTGTTGACTACCTATCGGGGGCGTTCTATGAACCTTCCTGTCTACCGGGGCGTGCTATGAGAAGTGTTGACTACCTATTGGGGCGTGCTATGAACCTTCCTGACTACCGGGGCGTGCTATGAGAAGTGTTGACTACCTATCGGGGGCGTGCTATGAACCTTCCTGACTACCGGGGCGTGCTATGAGAAGTATTGACTACCTATCGGGGGCGTGCTATGAACCTTCCTGACTACCGGGGCGTGCTATGAACAGTGTTGACTACCTATCGGGGGGCGTGCTATGAACCTTCCTGTCTACCGGGGCGTGCTATGAACAGTGTTGACTACCTATCGGGGGGGGGGGGCGTGCTATGAACCTTTCTGACTATCGGGGCGTGCTATGAGCAGTGTTGACTACCTATCGGGGGCGTGTTATGAATCTTTCTGACTACCGGTGCGTGCTATGAACAGTGTTGACTACCTATCGGGGGCGTGCTATGAACCTTCCTGACTACCGGGGCGTGCTATGAACAGTGTTGACTACCTATCGGTTGCGTGCTATGAACAGTGTTGACTACCTATCGGGGGCGTGCTATGAACCATCCTGAATACCGGGGCGTGCTATGTGAAGTGTTGACTACCTATCGGGGGCGTGCTATGAATCATACTGACTATCGGGGGCGTGCTATGAGCAGTGCTGACTACCGGATACGACGCTAAAAGCAATGCATGAATAAGCTTGAACTGAACATTTCATAAGAGATAACGATTTTCTTATAATTACAGCCATCTTTCTTATCAAGCTACTTCAACAACTTGTCTCATCATTTCCTACTTAATTTGTTCCCCAGTAATTGATATACATCGTTAAACGACTGGCTGCAAGTCTTTGACAATCTATATAATACATAGTTATAGAATTACTTGATATGAGAGCAGTCCTGACAAGGATAAATCCTATATATGATTTATGACCTCTTGGGGCAAGATGACGGCTTCATCGGTCAATCACTGCCATATAGTACTGCTGTAACAGGCGGCCGTCGATTTGGCAAATACGAATATCTTGTGACTTGTCGATAGTACAGAATAATTGAAAAGATGATGTACACAAACAAAGCCTATCCCACTATTCACTTTTCACAATTGTCTTTAATAGAGACAGATACACGCGGCATCAGGCAATGTAAACAATGGCCTTGCTGATTAGACAATTTGCGATGTCTGATTTTATATTGCTTGCTCACGCCAAGTGTGTAAAGTATTGTGAATATTCAAGATATTGTATTGTTGTATACCGGGATGTATTGGCGTTATAAACATCAATATAATATTGTCTGTATAAGAATTAATGACCCAATTTGAAAAGGAATACAACGTTCAAAAATATCCGCAGGGATTCCTCAGCTTGAAACTAGAAGTAACCTCACACCTGTCAGATATTTTGGCTTAGAAAATTAACTTATATAATGATAACATAATGTGTGATATCCCAATACGAAACCGAATCTTGGTACTTAGGACTAACGCCGTGTGATACGCTCAACGATCCTTATGCTGCACGGGGAGAATCAAGAACGAAAACTAGATCACGGCCAACACCAATCAGTCTGAACAAGCCTGGGTGTGGCTTTCTACATATCAGACACTACCTTACAACAAGCCCGATGGTGGCTTTCTACATATCAGACACTACCTTACAACAAGCCCGATGGTGGCTTTCTACATATCAGACACTACCTTACAACAAGCCTGAGTGTGGATTTCTACATATCAGACACAACCTTACAACACGTCTGAGTGTGGCTTTCTACATATCAGACAAAACCTTACAACAAACCTGAGTGTGGCTTTCTACATATCAGACACTACCTTACAACAAGCCTGATGGTGGCTTTCTACATATCAGCCATAACCTTACAACACGTCTGAGTGTGGCTTTCTACATATCAGACACTACCTTACAACAAGCCTGATAGTGGCTTTCTACAAATCGGACACTACCTTACAACAAGCCTGGGTGTCGCTTTTTACATATCAGACACTACCTTACAACAAGCCTGATGGTGGCTTCTTACATATCGGATACTACCTTACAACAAGCCTGATGGTGGCTTTCTACATATCAGACACTACCTTACAACAAGCCTGATGGTGGCTTTCTACATATCAGACACTACCTTACAACAAGCCTGATGGTGGCTTTCTACATATCCGACACTACCTTACAACAAGCCTGATGGTGGCTTTCTACATATCCGACACTACCTTACAACAAGCCTGATGGTGGCTTTCTACATATCAGACACTACCTTACAACGAACCTGATGGTGGATTTCTACATATCAGACACTACCTCACAACAAGCCTGATGGTGGCTTTCTACATATCAGACATTACCTTACAACAAGCCTGATGGTGGCTTTCTACAGATCAGACATTACCTTACAACAACCATGATGGTGGCTTTCTACATATCAGACACTACCTGACAACAAGCCTGAGTGTGGCTTTCTACATCATATCAGACACTACCTTACAACAAGCCTGATGGTGGCTTTCTACATATCAGACACTACCTTACAACAAGCCTGATGGTGGCTTTCTACATATCAGACACTACCTTACAACAAGCCTGATGGTGGCTTTCAACATATCAGACACTACCTTACAACAAGCCTGATGGTGGATTTCTACACATCAGACACTACCTTACTACAAGCCTGATGGTGGCTTTCTACATATCAGACATTACCTTACAACAAGCCTGATGGTGGCTTTCTACATATCAGACACTACCTTACTACAAGCCTGATGGTGGCTTTCTACATATCAGACACTACCTTACTACAAGCCTGATGGTGGCTTTCTACATATCAGACACTACCTTTCAACAAGCCTGATGGTGGCTTTCTACATATCAGACACCACCTTACTACAAGCCTGATGGTGGCTTTCTACATATCAGACACTACCTTACAACAAGCCTGATGGTGGATTTCTACACATCAGACATAACCTTACAACAAGCCTGATGGTGGCTTTCTACACATCAGACACTACCTTACAACAAGCCTGATGGTGGCTTTCTACATATCAGACACTACCTTACAACAAGCCTGATGGTGGATTTCTACACATCAGACACTACCTTACAACAAGCCTGATGGTGGCTTTCTACATATCAGACACTACCTTACAACAAGCCTGATGGTGGCTTTCTACATATCAGACACTACTTTACAACAAGCCCGATGGTGGCTCTCTACATATCAGACACTACCTTACAACAAGCCCGATGGTGGCTTTCTACATATCAGACACTACCTTACAACAAGCCCGATGGTGGCTCTCTACATATCAGACACTACCTTACAACAAGCCCGATGGTGGCTTTCTACATATCAGACACTACCTTACAACAAGCCTGATGGTGGCTCTCTACATATCAGACACTACCTTACAACAAGCCTGATGGTGGCTTTGTACACATCAGACACAACCTTACAACAAGCCTGATGGTGGCTTTGTACACATCAGACACTACCTTACAACAAGCCTGATGGTGGCTTTGTACACATCAGACACTACCTTACAACAAGCCTGATGGTGGCTTTGTACACATCAGACACTACCTTACAACAAGCCTGATGGTGGCTTTGTACACATCAGACACTATCTTACAACAAGCCTGATGGTGGCTTTCCACATATCAGACACTACCTTACAACAAGCCTGATGGTGGCTGTCCACATATCAGACACTACCTTACAACAAGCCTGATAGTGGCTTTCCACATATCGGACACTACCTTACAACAAGCCCGATGGTGGCTTTCTACATATCAGACACTACCTTACAACAAGCCTGATAGTGGCTTTCCACATATCAGACACTACCTTACAACAAGCCTGATGGTGGCTTTCTACATATCAGACACTACCTTACAACAAGTCTGATAGTGGCTTTCCACATATCGGACACTACCTTACAACAAGCCCGATGGTGGCTGTCCACATATCGGACGCTACCTTACAACAAGCCTGATGGTGGCTGTCCACATATCGGACGCTACCTTACAGAAGCTCGCACACCAGGCTACACAGGAAGAAAGGCCATTATCTAGCAAATCTATGGTTTATTTGAGAATTTGCATCAGCAGTTTCAACATTTTTATTTTTACAGTTATATACGTACAGTTGACATTACCGGTTGCGCTCGTTGGTGCTTCCACAAGCAACTGTCAACCTCTTCACATGCAGAATGACATGACAGAATGCAATCAATGTTACAAAGGAACATCAGCTCGGGTATAGAACCTTTATCTGACGAGTGAATAGCCAATCTACGATTATTTTACCGTATGTCATATATGAGTACGCGTATTGTATTTGAGCCTTTTTCCAGAAAAAAGGGCAAAGTGACATCATAAAAATACAGTAATTACTAGTACGCAATACGGTTTAGAAATGAGAAATGGTCATAGTCGTTGTAGGCGGAAGAAGTTTGTTTTAATAGTCTGTAACTTTGTAAATTGATGTTAGTTTTTGCTCAAATTTTCGGAAATTTTCCATGAGGTGATTGTCTAACACGATAGTATCATGATTTTCATAATTTTGTCATTAAGCCCGATTTTCCTGGTACGGTTTATTCATCTATAGCGATAGCACTATAATATTATACTATGCCTGGTTAAGTTATACATAATCTCGTATACCGGTAGTAGAAATTGTCCCAGAGCGAACTTGATTTTACATTTCGTAAGCATTTCTGACTTTTATATATGATTGTATAAGTGAGAATTTGTCTTCAGCATTAAGTATCATTGATTAGTTACAAAACTAGAGGAAATATAATGTTTACATAAATACACAACGTGTTAAGTTGAATTATATGCAAACAGATGACGAGAAATCCCAAAAGATTGTTGTGCCGTGAGAATCTAAACTTAGTCCCAAGCTTTAGTTGAAATTGTCAAGAACTAATCCTAGGAATGTGATTATATATACGAGTTCATTGTACTTGTAAGCGGTCAAGAATGTGGTGTTGTATTGGTGTTCTAGGCCGAGTAGAAAATTATTCAAGTAATGGAAATCAGACAGTACTCCTGTGTTACCAACCATTGCTCCTTGGTTACCAACCAGGTCTTCTAGGGTTACCAACCATTGCTCCTTGGTTACCAACCAGGTCTTCTAGGGTTACCAACCATTGCTCCTTGGTTACCAATCAGGTCTTCAAGGGTTACCAAACAGTGATCATTGGTTACCAACCAGGTCTTCAAGGGTTACCAAACAGTGATCATTGGTTACCAACCAGGTCTTCAAGTGATACCAAACAGTGATCATTGGTTACCAACCAGGTCTTCTAGGGTTGCCAAACAGTGATCATTGGTTACCAACCAGGTCTTCTAGGGTTACCAAACAGTGATTCTTGGTAACCAACCAGGTCTTCAAGGGTTACCAAACAGTGATCCTTGGTTACCAACCAGGTCTTCTAGGGTTACCAAACAGTGATCCTTGGTAACCAACCAGGTCTTCTAGGGTTACCAAGCAGTGATCATTGGTTACCAACCAGGTCTTCAAGGGTTACCAAACAGTGATCGTTGGTTACCAACCAGGTCTTCTAGGGTTACAAAACAGTGATCCTTGGTTACCAACCAGGTCTTCAAGGGTTACCAAACAGTGATCATTGGTTACCAACCAGGTCTTCAAGGGTTACCAAACAGTGATCATTGGTTACCAACCAGGTCTTCTAGGGTTGCCAACTAATGCTCTTTGATTACCAACTAGGTCTTCTAGGGTTACCAAACAATGCTTCTTGGTTACCAACCAGATCTTTTAGAGTAACCGACTCGAGCATCTAGCGTACCTACCAGTACTCATTGATTACCTACCTATGTTCTAGGGCTACCAACCAATGAGTCTGTGTCATCAACCAGTGCTCCAGTTTTAGCAACCAGTGCGCCTGTGTTACCA
Source organism: Spisula solida (assembly GCA_947247005.1). Taxonomy (NCBI): domain Eukaryota; kingdom Metazoa; phylum Mollusca; class Bivalvia; order Venerida; family Mactridae; genus Spisula; species Spisula solida. The sequence continues at coordinate 24,669,634 of OX365948.1, forward strand.
ACCAGTGCTCCTATGATACAACCAGTACTCATTTGTTAGCAACTAGTCCTCGTTGGTTACCAACCAGTCCTCCTGTGTTACCAACCAGTATTCAAGTCTTACAAACCAGTGTTCCTGAGTTACCAACCAGTGTTCCTGTGTCACAAACCAGTGTTCCTGTGTTACCAATCAGTGCTCCTATGCTACCAACTAGTGATCCTGTGTAACAAATCAGTGCTCCTGTGTTACCAATCAGTGCTCCTCGGTTACCAGCCAGTGCTTCTGGGCAACCAACCAATGCTCCTCGGTTACCAACAAGTGCTTCTGGTCTACCAGCCATTGATTCTCGGTTACCAGCCAATGCTTCTGGGCTACCAACCATTGCTCCTCGGTTACCAACCTGTGCTTCTTGGTTACCAACCATTGCTCATCGGTTACTAACCATTGCTCCTCGGTTACCAACCATTGCTCCTCGGTTACCAACCATTGCTCCTCGGTTACCAACCATAGCTAATGGGCTACCAACCATTGCTCCTCGGTTACCAATCATTGCTTCTGGGCTACCAGCCATTGCTCCTTGGTTACCAACCAGTGCTTCTGGGTTACCAACCATTGCTCCTCGGTTACCAACCATTGCTCATCGGTTACTAACCCTTGCTTCTCGGTTACCAACTATTGCTCCTCGGTTACCAAACATTGCTCCTCGGTTACCAACCATAGCTTCTAGGCTACCAAACCTTGCTCCTCGGTTACCAACCATTGCTCCTCGGTTACCAACCATTGCTCCTCGGTTTACCAATCATTGCTTCTGGGCTACCAAACATTGCTCATCGGTTACCAACCAATGCTTCTAGGCTACCAACCAGTGCTCCTGGGTTACCGACCAGTGCTACTGGGTTACCAATCATTGCTCCTCGGTTACCAACCAGTGCTTCAGGGCTACCAACTATTGTTCCTTTGTTACCAACCAGTGCTTCTTGCCTACCAACCATTACTCTTCGGTTACCAACCAGTGCTTCTGGGCTACCCACCATTATTCCTCGGTTACCAGCCAGTGCCTTTTGGTTACCAACCATTGCTTCTCGGTTACCAACCATTCGTCCTCGGTTACCGACCATTCGTCCTCGGTTACCAACCATTGTTCTTCGGTCACCAACCATTGGTCCTCGGTTACAAACCATTGGTCCTCGGTTACCAACCATTGTTCCTCGGTTACAACCTCAGTTACCAACTTTTGCCCATCGGTTACTCATAGGTTATCTACCATACTCCAAATTAAATATGTTTTCTGAATATAACTGGCGTCTATGCCAAATGATATAAATGGCTAAAGCACATAGTATGTAAATTGTCCTTAAACTAAGACACACCACACCAGTGAACACGCAACTTGCAGCTTCGTCTTATAGCGCTTTACCGACGGAAGTTATAACCTGAATATTAAGATACTGAACATACAAACCGCTATGTCGATAGAGCAAGGATTCCGTGTATACCGTGCATATAACTCCTGCTGTAGCTCTCAGGGGAGCTACATGCACACACTAAGGAGAACTATATACATGTATATGGTATGCCAAGGCTTCACCATCTATTACTTGTAAAGACCTACTGTATGGTCATAATTGTTTCTTATGGTGCTTTGGAATTTATATATTTACTCTATCATAAAGGAAGAACAAAGAAGAAAACAATTTGTGTAATAAAGTTGGATGATTTTAGTGGACTTATCGGTTCAAGGAAAGCACCTCATACAAATTTGTGGAAAAAGTTTTTCAAAACAAGATTCGGTCAGCTCACCCCCTCCCTTTACTTGGTACAAAATGAGAAGCGGTTGTTCTAATTTGTGTGAATAACGAAATTAAAGAGTCAATTACTTTAACACGATTATAAACGGTGTTTTAACTCGAAACGGTTTTGACATAAAAATAACACTCAGTTTTTTGTTCAAAGTATTTATTCGAGCTGCTATTTACAAGACGTATTAGTCGGTTTGATAATAATTTACAGCGAGGCAAATTAGGCACCTCATTTATACAATCGATTGGCCTTCCTCTCCTAAAGAGAATTTTATGACTACTGCAATTACCAATACCTCTTATCCGGAGAGTATCTGAACGTATCATAGAATAGTCGTCCCACCAAAAATCATGGGAGAGATTTTTAGCTAATATGGTTGTATCATATATACAAGGCAATAAGCAAAAACTACATTAAATGTAATCTCTGATATGTCCATTATTTGCTTGCATTAACACTGTCCATCATTTGGTACCGACACAAGAGATAAGCGGCCAATAGAGCTGGGCAGTTTTAGCCAGGGTTATTGACCGCGAACGCGAGTACTCGTAGTTAACCCACGCTAATTCCTATAACGTTATAACGGCCCTGCAAAATATATAATCAGAGGGAATCACCTCAAATCTGTTACTATAAATAGTAACATATGTGTTATGTATTTCTATTTATCGTCTGTGGATTTGAGTTCTTACGTCTCCTGCAAACAAACGACATTGATAATTATTAAATCGCGTGTAACATTGTTTTTTGTAGCAATCATAGTCACACGCATTGACAATTAAATTTCACTTTTGATAAGTTCATTTCAATTGTCAACACATGGAAAAAAACAACAACAACATGGAAAATAAATTATTTCAAAACATTTTTAGTATTCATGACGTCATGTTTTTGTGGAAAACTCTATCCAATTACAAGTTGAATCTAACTCATGATTAAAGAACAAACGCGTATTTCTAGATCATATATAATTCTACACTCATGTGCCGAATTAAAGTTCACAAAATACAAAAGTTATAAATTTATTTGGTAAATTTACTCAGCTCAAACAGCACAAAAGAGGTCATTTAACCCTTACCTGACTATATTGACTATCATTCAGTAAAATAATCAATTCCTGTCAGAACTGCAATGCATGTTACTTATCCAAGTTGTACATGCTCGGTTGTTAAGCAATTATAGAACACCACTAAAAATCTACCACTAGTCCACTTGATAATGTTGATATGGTAACACAAACTTACTAACATTTCTGAATTAAATTTGTCGTTAACAACAAAAGATTGTAACTTTCAATAAATTAAATTTGAAGAAAATCCGATTTCTAAGATGAAAGTAGCAAGCATTTAAGTGTTGTTTCGATATTTTTTTAGCAATAAAGTGACACAATTTATATGGGAGTCAATGGGAACCATATTTCGTGTTGTACTACTTTCAAATTTAAAATCTTGCCATTTAACAAACTAACCTCTTAATAAGAATTGAACTACATATCAATGGATGGCAATCATTCCTTTATGATTCTGTGTCATAGACCAACACAATTTTGAATGTTTGTAACCATGGCAACACAACTTATTACATAGGTCAAGGATTTTCATTGACATTCTAAAATTGCCTAGAAACCAGAAACATAATATATAAAACAGATTTTCCGATTTGAATCAAATCACTATTAGAAAATTATAGCATATGATGTCACATTCTAACATGGCATATTTCTAAATATTCTGTCATGCAATTTTAAATACAGAAAACCTGTCAAAAGTTCAATTAAATTTGCACTTTGTGAACTTTAATTTGTCACCCGACTGTAGTATCAACTAGTAGCCGTAGGGAACTTGCCGGATTGTGGTGACTGGAAGATAGCCTGATACATGTACTCAAACTCTTACTTTCAAAGTTCAATTAGAAAAATGATTGAGAAATCTGCCAATGGGTTTCAAAGGTATATTTATACGATTGTCAGCAATGACATCACCCTGTCTCAAGTTACAGCACAGGCATGCACATGACGTAATGTCTGGTTTGACACAGCAGCAACTAGAAAAGAAGAATCGGTTACTGCGTTTCACTACTGTGCACTTCGTTGCACTGTTAATCAATATCATGTAATAAAAATAATAAAGGTTTTCGTTTTAAAGACTATAGGAATGGTTATGTCTGTATTCCCAGACTTTGGAAATATCTAGAGAAAAGCTGGTGGTCACAATTATTTTCCCAGTCAGAATAAATACACAAGCGATTTATCTCTAACGCCGTTAAGATCATTTATTGGAAATGTAATTTTCCCAAGAGAATGACATCAAGTATTAGATATATATTTTTATTCGTAAGAACGACAGACCTGGAATCGATGTTAATTTCCGTTTCATTCATACGTTCAAATTAATAAGTGAGCCATTTTGAAATTCTAATCACCCGAACAGTAATCGAATACCAAGATGTTATAGCATTAAATCCACTGTGAAATAATTGCTATGGCAAACAAAAAGTGTCCAATACAATTTTTGAAAGCTTCCGTAATTTCTGTCATATACAATCATAACAATAGAGCAATATGCCATAGAGGGACATAATCGTTCTTGTCTACTACAACGGGCATCGTTTTCTGGTGTATTGAACTAGAATATATTCCAATGAATACTGAGACCGGTCTTAAGGATATCTTTGTCCGCATACGTAGGTCAATGTTAAACAAATAAATGGAGCGTACTGTATTCATTAGCTTGTAAAGGAATGTTTCCATGAGTGCATTTATTTAATATGACGTCACCCGTTTAAAGAGCAAAACAAATTGGCTTATCACACAAATACTTTCTAAGCATATTTTCTTTCCGACTAATGTCCTTACGGTCCATGGTAGTAGATAGTCATAAAATAACTGAATAGATCACCAACATGTCATATCAGAGTGGACCTCACCAAGATTCAAACCCTGAACTGTCGCTCCCAGATATAGAAATAAATGCTTAGTAATTTGTAATAAGGCTAAAATAAAAATATACGTGGTAACCGAACCTACCCTATTTTTTCGCTCAGATCCTAGAACTTTTTATTGATTTTGAGAAGGTACGAAACCCCGGACTAGAACGAAAAAAGTTTCCATTTCCTTTGCTATAACATATGGCTAGTTGCAGAGATACTTCTAGTTGCATAAATTTAGTAAATTGTGACCACTGGTGTATCATATACTCTTGCATCTGAACTCAGATATGCCTAACTACCTACCCTATTTTTCACCAATGTGACCTGAACCACACATATATATTTATTTAGGCAAAAACGTAAAATACTGTATCTTGTATTGGCCTTGTTTGAAAATATAATTCTAACCAAGAAACTTATTTAACAAGGCATTGTACGAGAGAGAATTAAAAAGTACGTGGAATCATATCATAACTCACATACTACTGCTCCGAATGCTTTCAAATTTTTATATAACATGACTATCATTAAATTAGTTAAAAAGACATTATTTTTTACATCGAAACGCGCGCATGCTATAACAACAGACCTGAGCACGTCCGCGTCATTTGATGATGGACGGCAAACTGACGTCGCGTTTGTTCGCATTGTGTTTACGTTATAGTTCACTTTTAAAAGTAGCGATTGTCAGTGGCGATGTATTTCCTGGGGGCGTTCAAATCATCTGTTAAACACATCTCGGTACCATGATTCTTCGTAGTTTGATACCGGGACACGGTGCATGGTATGCTGAAGCTCTCACATGTATAGTTTTGCACCAGAGAAAACTACATGTCCAGTTGTGTTTGATCGTACTAGACCATTCATATTTTCGACATCAGATATAGTGGTTCTGAAGTTGCACTGTACATGTGTTAAATAATTATGGAGTGAACTCGTGAATCAGTATAACGCGTATTTTAAAGATTACCAGAGGAGAGTGATACTACTCGTTTTGCCGATTTCAATATATTAAAGATAGATGGATATTATATACATGTACGATATATATATATATATAAAAAAATGACGAAATGAGTAATTAAAACTCCATAATCTAATTAAAAACCCAATGCATTTCGCCTTACTGGGGACGGACATCATTATTTTTTTGTACATGTATATATATACACCAAGGAAAAATTCTAAGACAAAGATCGATATGAATTTGAGCTAGGTTGGCTTACACCAATGTCATCTTAATGCGTCCGGGCAGTATAGACGATCCGGGCACTCTACTAATGGCTGGTTGTTAGCCTTAATAGGTCGACAATGCGGGCACTAGCAATAAAGCTGACGGAGCAGATTTTGTAGAGGAATCGTTACTAAATGCGAGATCGTCCGTACTTCAATCATTTCCCATCAGGAGATGGTCAGCTAAGGGATATTCCCGTTTACTTCTCGTCTCGTTTCGACTCTCGCGAGATTGTTTAGTCTGATCTTTACCATAAACCTCAACTCATGGTCGACGTTTCTCCCAGACGGTCGCCGTTCCGTTTGTTTTTTCAGCCACTCTATAACTACATTTATCGTTATAAGCTGTCCGTATATTCAACATGAGGTCAGAAGATGTCATCAGAAGATTAGCTTATCTGTAATATGCCAATAAGACATGACATCTTATCTTGCATATCGCAATTTCACTACTGACATTTACCAATATAAGTAACAAGACGGCATGCTAATTTTTCAATTTCCCATTAATACTTCGCAATGCATAGCGCTTGTTACACAAATTGCAATCTTTAACCAGAGAAAATGAAATATGTCTTTCCTGTCAAAAATACAACCCCATGTGATATGACCATACAATACTGGATATTTGCGTTGAAATGCGTATATTGGAATAAGGCGTTTTCTATTATCCAGTTTATCCGCCAATGGTATACTTCAGTCAATGTGGGCTTCTTGAGCATGGAAGATTGGAAACCAAGTGTGTAACCTCGTTAAATAATAATAAAGACTTTATTTATAGACATAATTGTCAATCTGCCGTAAGGCCCACAACAGTAAAACATTGAAACAACGGAAACATGACATCAATAAATCTAATGACTATGCACACAATATCAAGCGTATGGATATATAATGAAATTATAAAATTTTGATATGTCATATAATTTGTTTAAGGAGGTAGACATGACAGTTGTTTAAGTGAAATAACATACATAACAACTACAATCTCAATACATACCAACACAATTGCACATGTACATGAATTTACAGGTATCAAAAAATGTTTTCCATTGTGTTACCTCATAGAATAGAACCATTTTATATAAAGGGCTTTGAATTGGTTGAGTGTAGCAGACTGCTGAATAGGACTGGGTAAAGATTTTCAATTAGATGATCCTGAGTATTCGAATGACTTACGGAAAAGTTTTAGGGATAGGAGAATAAATTCAGAGGTATGAATGCATCCATCGAGATGCAAGTACCAGCCGTAATATAGAATGTCGTTAACATGACCACCATGCCCATGGCCCATCAGACGTCGTCCTTTAGAATGTCCTCACCATGACCAGTTCCATGGCCCATCAAACGTTTTCACGAAAATATAGATGTTTACGGCAGAAGACAAAAACTTGATATAAAGAAGTAATAACTATAATGGAAATCAAAATGCGTGATAGTAAATTCTATGTAATCCATGTCGACAAATTGCTTCATACGAAAACAGATGCTTTCTCAGGATGTGGCTCACGATTCTGTTATGAAAGAAATGAAGTAGACGGTGGTAAGAAGTTGTTATCCCATCCCTAAATAAGATATTACATGAATTGAACGCTTACCACGAGCACCGAACTATCATTTTGTACAGCATAATTATGTGAATACAAAAACCTAGTCAATGTGTATGTATAAAATCTATAGTTATTTATTGATGGTTAACTTTGTGACTGAATACAAAATCTATTTATAGTACACTTTGTGAGTACAAAATCTATTTATAGTACACTTTGTGAATACATAATCAAGTATTTGGCAAACTTTGTAAATACAGAATCTATTTATAGGAACTGTGTCGAAACATTAGAATTAAAAACTAGAAACACACGCTCTCATGCAGATTATGTCGAGCACATGTCGACAAAAGCACAAAGTTAAATGTGCCAAAATGTTTCCAAATTCCACGTTTAAAGACAAAGTTATAGCCTGAACAATCTAAATTGTTACCATTTTTTACCTTTGAACTCAACTTGTGAACTTGACCTTGGAGAGATTGATACTATTGTTTGTGTCAATCGCACCATTGCATGGTGTTGAACAATAATCTCCAGGTATTCCAAAATTCAACCATATATGACAAAATTATGGTACATGTACAGACAAGCTACATTATAGCAATGTGTGACCTTGAGCATTTAGCTATGGGCAGAATTTGTGCGCATGACAAATTGTGGCAAATTGTTCTGCCTAGTAATTCTAAAATAGGTGGTTATGGTCCAAACAAGCTAAACTATGATCACTTTTTACATTTGAACAACAAATGAAACCTTCGAGATATTGACATAACGTTTGCACATGACACACTGTCTCATAGAGGTTAACACTTTCCAGGTAATTTTAAAATCGAAGAATAGATTACAAAGTTATGGTCCATAAGCTAAATTACTACCATTGTTGACCTTTGAACTTGAAGTTTGACTTTGACCTTTGAGATCTTTGACCTGATAGTTCAATGGTATCACCGTCTCATAATGGTTAACATTCAAGCAAAGTTGCATTGCAATCCCAACATGCATAAAATTAAATAATGTTAAACTTAAATATTGTAGTTATTTCAGTGTAGCAATACCACGTGACCTATGACTACAGTTGCAAGAACAAATTCGTAAAAATTGAAAAATAAAAAAGCCATAAGTATTTTATTTCTCCATCGATTTCTATGAAATATACGCCACGCTAAGGGGGAAATTATTTGCTTTCCATGAAATATAAGATCATTTTCAGCAGCTTTACCGATTTTCCCATTACCCTGTGAAACCTACACGTTCCATGGTTTCACAGGGTAATGGACAAAACGGCTCATCCGCTGAAAAATATTTTATATTTCATGGAAAGCAAATAATGTTCCCCTTAGCGTGGCGTAGATTTCATAGAAATCGAAGAAGAAACAAAATACTTATGGCTACATTTGTGTTCCAATGTTTACAAATTTCTACTTGGAACTGTAGTAAAAACCACGTGGTATTGCTACACTGTATTTTATGTATACAATTTTAACTAGTAAGCGTATATCAGGTTTTAACTAGTGCATTTATAAATATTAATTTTATAACCATTTAATGATTTAACCAATGATTTAGGGATTCAGTGGCCATGGTATGTGCTCCTCTTACATAATTATAACATGCTTAGAGGTTTTGGATTGGCTCATGTGGTAAAGTGAATTCCCTATATGACGTGTTTATCATACCTTTCATGCGCCAAATATTCACCGCGTCTCTCACATCAAGCTTCATTCTTTTAGTGTTGATATCATTCTACTACCACGACAAAGCACAGTGTGTAGAAAGCTGTTTTCCATAAAGCTATGCACAGAACAGATTAATTTTGTCCCATAGACGTTTTTTCTCATTTTCACAAAAATGACAAATGATTAGTGATATGTCATTTTGTAAAGTTCTTACAAAAATGAAATTAATGCTTGACAACATTAGGCGCGTTCATCTTCTTAAATTCTTACATCTTTAAGTTGCTAAGTGGTCGAAATCGTCTGCAAGGAATCTATTAGTCAATTATAGCACACCCAGAATGATGAATTGTATATCAATACGCACAGAAAGCACCAGCCTACAATATCTACATCTATTATGTAATTTATCATTTTTCTAGAATCCTGTGATACACAACTTATATCATGCATTGGTAGGAAATATTACTGTAACGTGGACATGAAATATGGAGATATATTATGTTGATATATTACCCCAGGAGCTTCTACATCAACAGTCTACAACTAAAAGTGTGCGATATTGGTCAATGAAAGAATACCAGAGCAATTCCCAGTACAAGTAGCGAATTATTTCTACTAACAGGATGATTGATAAAAAAATATAATCGCACGATTTTTGAGTTCACGCATTCACGCATCTGTATATGTAAAACGTTCGTATTTTCGTGTCGTTTTTCAACGAAATTCGTCAATTCTTTCTCATCGAAGTAATATCAACATAATCGCATGTTCTACAGGACTTAAATTGAATTGTTATCACAATGCAGTCAAAGTATTGTAGATGTAGCGGCATACAAGCGCATACATCATTTTCTATTGTTGTTATATCGAATCATCGTATGTGCACCATAGTCACTGATGCAGCAACACGTTCGCTGACTTCCGGCGGAAATTGCTGGATAGATACATTGTCTATTGGCCTGAAGAATTACTTTCTATGTAGACCGCCTTAAGTTGTATGCTTTTAGAAACGTATTTGTTGTATATTTCACTGAGTGTTAAAATAAAACGTTTACAACGAGAAACCCGCTATATCACTTCGGCTTAACTAGTAAAATTTTGAAAACGTTATTGTATTTTAGTTGGCTACGAGGCTAACATTGTGCCAAATTCGTTCATTGTACTGTTTCACGACAGAGACATCTCACGGCGAACACAATTAGACATGAGAACTCAGATTTAACGACAGTCGCCATGAATACAACATTTAGGCAAGGTGTTTGGACGATCGGAACTATCCTAACTGCTGCAGGCATATTGTACCACTGACAAGGCGTAATGAGCGGAATACGGACATTATTTCAGGAACACGACTTCTCGTGCATGTGCATTTATTGCATTCTATCCTCCGGACATAATTATAACATCCAACCGTTCATTGTGTTTCATTGACGCCTGGATGGTCGCGTTTTCATGCCAACAGGCAAACTGCACTAGATGACTTGGCGTATTTTATTGTCTCAATGCGCATTTTAAGCTCTACTTTTGGAATCAAAAATAGCTGCTTCGAATGATTACCCTGGCGGAATACAGTTCTTCACTCAGCAATACAATTTAAGTGTTATGATTTGAAACTGAATAACCTTGCGCGGGAGTGTGTTGAATTGTCTAACGGCGGGGCGTAAAGCGTAGCCGCCGCCGTCCTCTGAGAACAGGTTAGCTTTCATCAGCGAGCGGAAGCGTAAAATTACGAGCGAAAGTCTTGCAAAAATATTATCAGCAGCTTGAGTATCGTTAATTAAAACATAATTAGTATTTCAGGTTTATACCACGGTTAAATTAAGCTTTGCACTCAGTGCTACGTGTTAATTGCTAAAACAGAACATCACTTGCAGATACTGCACTAATTACGTCACTGTTATGCGCAAGAATTTCTCCCAAGACGAACTTTGTTTTTATCAACTATTTGCTTATAAGTTTATTCCATCAAACAAGAAGAAAAATGCGGACATAGTGAGAAGATAACATAGTCTGCACTCTAAACAACACTTCGTATTTCAGCGTGTAGGTTCAACTGCATCATAATAGTTTGTGCAAGACGTCATCTTTCTGTGTGTTCCTTTCGGTACCTTCAGGCTCTGCTGTTTCTGTTGTGTGCTGCCTTCCTTACCCGATATGTTGTTATCTTTTAACTTATTTCCAAAATAAAAATTTGTTCTTCTCGTCTTGGTACCCTTGCAGTTAAATTGACAATACATACATTATCACTGTGTGGTAGCACTGTATGCCCGAAATGCGCCGAGTTTTCAAGATGGCGGACACAGAAAGCGAACAAAGTAAAAATTGCCTTATCCGCGCTGTGCTTTGTTTACGTTTTGCACTGTACGAAGGTCAAGGATATTACCATCTTTTTTAATGGATTGCTAACGAGTATTTGTTCAATGATAAGTTTACAGGGTGTTACTAGGTAGTTAATGTACGAGTAATTTACTGGAAGTGTATTGTACGAGTAATGAACAGGAAATGTAATGTACAGGGAATGTAATGTACAGGGAATGTAATGTACAGGGAATGTAATTGCACAGGGATTGTAATGTACAGGGAATGTTATGTACAGGGAATGTAATGTACAGGGAATGTAATGTACGAGTAATGTAATGTACAGGGAATGTAATGTACAAGTAATGTAATGTACAGGAAATGTAATGTACAGGGAAGGTAATGTACAGGGAATGTAATGTACAGGGAATGTAATGTACAGGGAATGCAATGTACAGGGAATGTAATGTACAGGGAATGTAATGTACAGGGAATGCAATGTACGAGTAATGTAATGTACGAGTAATGTAATGTACAGGAAATGTAATGTACGGGGAATGTAATGCACAGGGAATGTAATGTACGGGGAATGTAATGCACAGGGAATGTAATTGCACAGGGAATGTAATGTTCAGGGAATGCAATGTACGAGTAATGTAATGTACGAGTAATGTAATGTACAGGAAATGTAATGTACGGGGAATGTAATGCACAGGGAATGTAATGTACAGGGAATGTAATGTACAGGGAATGTAATGTACAGGGAATGTAATGTACGAGTAATGCACAGGGCATGTAATGTACGAGTAATGTACAGGAGATGTAATGTACAGGGAATGTAATTGCACAGGGAATGTAATGTACAGGGAATGTAATGTACAGGGAATGTAATGTACAGGGAATGTAATGCACAGGGAATGTTAAGTACGAGTAATGCACAGGGAATGTTATGTATAGGGAATGTTAAGTACAGGAAATGTAATGTAAGGGGCATACAATGTACGAGTTTGTTATGTACACGGGATGTATGGTACAGGAAATGTAATGTACAGGGCATACAATGTATGAGTATGTTATGTACACGGGATGTATGGTACAGGAAATGTAATGTACGGGTTTAGTAATTGTTCACATCATTATTTATTTTAATAAATATACTGAGTCTTACAGTTATTTCAAGAAAATGAATTATTCTGCAAGAATTCGAAGACACATGTACAAAAGCTATTAAATCAGGCATTAATATGATCATGCAAGAGCGATATCAAATTACACTAATTTCCCGGATCCGTAATTATCCTCTGCCGACCACCATTTTCTCTTGGAAATTATAAAAAAATATATACTCATTTAGCTAGATGATTCCATGACATTAAAACTATGATGTTGACCTTACAGAAATATCATATTAAAATAAATGTTCACTGCTAGCTCCGGCATAAATGGAAACGCAATTAATTAATTTTCGTGCGCTAAAATATCTGAGGTATTATAAAGAACCGGATTTTTGTCTTTCCGGAGGGTGTTCTATAACCCGGATAATTAGCTATGTCCGTGCTTTGCCATTTATTTGTTTGTGAAAAAGTTCGTCATAATTTTAGCTTGTACCATCGACACATGACATTATTGTCCATTACTGAAATTTTCCGCGAATGCTTTTAAACAAAGCGGGTGACCACAAAGTGAAAGGGAATACGGCTAATAACTGGGTTTTATGCTTGTCACACACATTTTGTCCGCAGCTCTTCAAGAACGAGTCAGAAATGATAACAATTAGTCATCGGCGTAAATCAATGCAGCCTTAAGGATTAGAGTATAGATTGTCTTGTGGTCAGAAGACATGGACATGAAATTGTTAATAAAGCACTACGGATGCCAATTAGTGACATTATTTCTTTGATATATTTCGGGACGAATGAAATACTTCCGGTCAGAAAAGTACATTGATTTTTTAGAATTCAAAATATTTAAATACATGTACAATGCATATCGCTTTGTTATTGTATATTTTAAAAGGAACCTCATTTCTCATCACTTGATACCGTTTTATGTTATTACAATACTGTACAGTGTATGGTGCTGGTTTGGAAGATAATACCCACTGAACATAACCTGCAGAACATACTTATAGAACGCAACTCAAATGTCACTACTCAAAGAACACAACTCAAAGAACACAGGCGAAAGGAAACACAAACTTACAAGACCGAAGGAAACTACAATGTACTCAGAGACCACTTATAACCCCCCCCCCAAAAAGAACAACCACACCCTATTGCACAGAACCCAAACACCAATACTTAATTTACACAACCCATGGAACACAACCAACCCAGCGCACACTACGGAAAAAGCACAATTCAGAGGTCACAATCTTAACAACTTTACTCACTCAAAGAACACAATCAAAAGGAAATTACTCATAGAACATTTCTCAAAGACCCAAACCTAAAGAACACACCACAAAGGGCACTACTCCAAACCCTATACTCAGTGAACACACCACAAAGGGCACTACTCCAAACCCACTTAACTCAGTGAACAAACCACAAAAGGCACTTCTCCAAACCCATTACTCAGTGAACACATCACAAAGGGCACTATTCCAAACCCACTACTCAGTGAACACACCACAAAGGGCACTATTCCAAACCCACTACTCAGTGAACACACCACAAAGGGCACTATTCAAAACCCACTTCTCAGTGAACACACCACAAAGGGCACTATTCCAAACCCATTACTCAGTGAACACACCACAAAGGGCACTATTCCAAACCCACTACTCAGTGAACACACCACACAGGGCACTATTCCAAACCCACTACTCAGTGAACACACACAAAGGAAAAATACTCAAAGAACAAAACCAAAAGAACACTTTTCAAAGAACAACGAGCAAAAAAAAACGCTAACCAAAGATTACTGATCAAAGAACACATTTCAGAGAATACAAGACAAAGAACACATTTCAGAGAATACAAGACAAAGAACACATTTCAGAGAATACAAGGCAAATAACACATTTCAGAGAATACAAGACAAAGAACACATTTCAGAAAATACAAGACAAAGAACACATTTCAGAGAACACAAAACAAAGAACACATTTCAGAGAATACAAGGCAAAGAACACATTTCAGAGAATACAAGGCAAAGAACACATTTCAGAGAATACAAGGCAAAGAACACATTTCAGAGAATACAAGACAAAGAACACATTTCAGAGAATACAAGGCAAAGAACACATTTCAGAGAATACAAGGCAAAGAACGGATTTCAGAGAATACAAGGCAAAGAACACATTTCAGAGAATACAAGGCAAAGAACACATTTCAGAGAATACAAGGCAAAGAACGGATTTCAGATAATACAAGGCAAAGAACACATTTCAGAGAATACAAGGCAAAGAACACATTTCAGAGAATAAAAGGCAAGGAACACATTTCAGAAAATACAAGACAAAGAACACATTTCAGAGAACACAAGACAAAGAACACATTTCAGAGAATACAAGGCAAATAACACATTTCAGAGAATACAAGGCAAAGAACACATTTCAGAGAATACAAGGCAAAGAACACATTTCAGAGAATACAAGACAAAGAACACATTTCAGAGAATACAAGGCAAAGAACACATTTCAGAGAATACAAGGCAAAGAACGGATTTCAGAGAATACAAGGCAAAGAACACATTTCAGAGAATACAAGGCAAAGAACACATTTCAGAAAATACAAGACAAAGAACACATTTCAGAGAATACAAGACAAAGAACACATTTCAGAGAATACAAGACAAAGAACACATTTCAGAGAATACAAGGCAAAGAACACATTTCAGAGAATACAAGACAAAGAACACATTTCAGAGAATACAAGGCAAAGAACGGATTTCAGAGAATACAAGGCAAAGAACACATTTCAGAGAATACAAGGCAAAGAACACATTTCAGAGAATACAAGGCAAAGAACACATTTCAGAGAATACAAGGCAAAGAACACATTTCAGAGAATACAAGACAAAGAACACATTTCAGAGAATACAAGGCAAAGAACACTCCCAAAAGAAAAAAACGAAAAACAAACCCAAAGAACAATACTACTACTCAAAGAACATGACACAAAGAACAAAACAAAATAACGGAACCCAAAAGAACACTACTGAAAAAACTATTTTCAAAGAACACAAATCAAATTTTTTTCAAAGAGTACAACCCAAAGCACACGAACCAAAGAACACTTCTCAAAGAACACAACTCAAAGAGCACGTTTGAAATAGCACATTACAATAGTCACCAAAAACACAACCCATTGGACACAATCCACAGAATACAACCGGAAGAACACAACCCATTTGACACAATCAACAGAATACAACCGGAAGAACACAACCCATTTGACACAATCCACAGAATACAACCGGAAGAACACAACCCATTTGACACAATCCACAGAATACAACCGGAAGAACACAACCCATTTGACACAATCCACAGAATACAACCGGAAGAACACAACCCATTTGACACCATCCACAGAATACAACCGGAAGAACACAACCCATTTGACACAATCCACCGAATACAACCGGAAGAACACAACCCATTTGACACCATCCACAGAATACAACCGGAAGAACACAACCCATTTGACACCATCCACAGAATACAACCGGAAGAACACAACCCATTTGACACAATCCACAGAATACAACAGGAAGAACACAACCCAAAGAACAATACACAAAGAACAAAACCAAAAGAACACTATTCAATAAGCTCAGCTCGAAGAACAGAATTGCCAATGGCTCTGTTATGAGTTCGCGATTTGTGAATTTATTGTTTCGTATGAACGAACATACATTTTATCTCTTTTTTTTATTTGGTATGTGGTGTGAATTTCACTAATAGATACAGTAGTGGTAGATATATTTGTATACATATCAGTTTGTATAACATGGAACACATTGATGGACATACTTACTGATGATTTGATACATTATTTAAAGTGATAATCTAAACAACAAATTAAATAAATGTTGTCTATAATCATTTCATCACATTTCTTAATTCTCACAAATCTATTTTCTCTGTGTTAATATATTCTCAACGAACAATATGATGTATTTTGAAGTACCGAGTATACTCATACGCACTGAAAATATAATTTACTTAAAATTAGGTCAAGCAGCTGATGTGGTTTAAAGAGTTATAATGTAAATAAACTCATAAAATGATAGAAAGCGTCTGTATTCACAGCCAGTTTTACATTAAACGGAAAATATAGAAATTTGTTCTTTTTATACAACGATATTATACACAATCTTTCATGCATCATCTCAAGTGGTTTGTCGGTCGTTTCTGGTAATATCAGTTTTCTTGTAGTAAACAAATCAGCAATGGATAGACTTTCACAACTATTAATTTTGGCAGTCAGGTCACTTTACTAAGTGATAGATAAGAAAAAAGTCGCGTCATAAATGCGTCTCATCCTTCTGTTGCACAACACCCTCTCCCGAGCGGCTCTAACTTGAGTAGCATTCTCCTCCGAGTGGCCCCCTCCATGTGAACACCTCTCACAACTTATATTGACATATACATGTATAAAAAGTTATGTCATGAATGCGTCATCCCTTTCATGCGTATATCCCTCTCCTGAGCGACCCTCTCTGGAGTAACATTCTATCCTGAGTGGCCCTCTCTGGAGTAACATTCTATCCTGAGCGACACTCTCTGGAGTAACATTCTATCCTGAGCGACACTCTCTGGAGTAACATTCTATCCTGAGCGACACTCTCTGGAGTAACATTCTATCCTGAGTGGCCCTCTCTGGAGTAACATTGTATCCTTATTGGCCCTCTCTAGTGTAACACCCTCCCTTTAGCAACATAATCAGTCGTCCTGCAATAACAACCCGCTATACATTCAGGGTATACATTTAACGTTAATGGAGCAACTATCACTTAAGTAATAATACCATGACAATATTGTCTCTCCCAACGTATGCTGCTACACATGCTATAAAAATAGGTAGTCGCAGTGTATAAATTATTTAACAGTACAAGAATGCGAATATTCTTAGATGTTTAAATACAAAACAACGTGTTTTAACAAATGCAAGTATGTTTGTTTTGTGTAGTGTAGCTTTTTAGAAAAGCTGAGAGTTTAACCTCAAGAATGACCTACATTATGGTATAGATACCAAGTTAATGATTCGTACATTTATTACCCAAAGTAATGTGAATGGTCTCAATCTCCGCGCAGTCCGTTCCGGGATGGACAGCGTCAAGTAATAACCCGTTAATCGGATAGAACATTATTTCGGATAACGTATCGCCCCATAAAATACGCTTTATTAATACGATTATGATAAAAATGTGTCTGTTGGTCATTAATACGAATTATAATGACATTTTCCGTCCCACATATCTCAGTCGTTCCACCCATTTTCGTAATTCATGCAGTTAAATGTTTCATAGGAGTTAGTATGATGTACAGAGTATATATATATATAACAGTACAAATCAGAAAATGACATGATACAACCCACGCAAACACGCATACACTATTTGTTCGTGTAAGTTAGTCATGCAGTGCTATTTCATTTCCTGTCCCTTTTCGATGCTGAGCGGTCTATAAGACCAACTAGAATTGTACTTGTTGACAAACATTGTCAAACTCAAATTCAGAATTTTTTTTATAATTATCATATTTTGTCTAAATTATTGATCGCATCTTCGCTCAATCTTCGGAGGCCAACGTTATGTTGATTTCATATCTACACTCGGCAAAACTTATAAGTACACACGTCGTTTTTTCGCTATAACTTTTTTATTTTTTATTATTTTTGCATGAAATTTTGTGTACATGGTATTGACTATCAAAGGACTGGATAAATACATTTTTTTCTTCAAAATTAAATACAGCGGCTCATTGAACCATGAAACGTCAAAAACCGTAAAATGGCCGTGATATTGACGCGTATGTGCAAATTAGTTTTATGTAAGGTAAATTTGAATTTTTAGATTTATTGTCAAATTAAAAAAACACAAAATAATTCGATTTTTCAAACAACAACATGGTGTATTTTTACTTTTAAAAATATTTTTTTATTGTTATGGTCAAGGGGAGTTAACCATGTTTCAAATTGCATTTTTTATCAGAAGTCGATATTTCTAAACCTAAATTGGGCTTGTTCCTATCATCGTTTTCTTTATTACTGTGTCCATGATAGAAACATAGACTTGAAACCGTACTGTATCAGCGCAGCGGGGCCATATGTGCATTAGCAACCTGCCAATCGCCCGATGAACACACGGCATTATTGTGTTTTTTTAGATTCTGCTGTTGGCATCATTAATTTATTCTATTTGTGACAATTTAAATCAGATGTTAAAAACATCGATTGGATTGTAATTCTACATATCCAATCTACATATGTTGAAATTTTCAGCACGATCACACACGCATTGACCGAGCTATGGGCAAATAAACAAGTGTGTACTTATAAGTTTTGCCGAGTGTACAACAAGTCTTCTAGTCGTATATTTCAAACCTAATCATTAACGCAATCGTTTTTTATTCTTTCTGGCTATGGAAACATCAGCATGAGTTGACATAATGTTTTTGGTTTCAAATTCCGCATATTTTAGTTCTATAGCTTAGTGTAAGCTTATAAGTCTGTATTTCTCTTTTCCTTGGAACGTGGGAAAGAAATTTAGATGTACACATTTATGCAATTATCGGAAAATCAAATGACATTGCATAAAATAAGACTATTATATTTAAAGTATCAAAATGTCCATCCCTTAAAATATATCAAAGTCCACATAGATGCATGCGAACTCTGTAAAGCCACCGGAACCAATACTATTATGTATTATTATGTTCACATGCTGTTATATTTTTATAATCTGGGAGAAGAACTTCAAAAAAAGTATTGTGCTGTTTTCTATATTCTTATTTTTAATCGTACGATATCTAAATTGTTTGTCGTTTAAAATTGGATTTATATTTCGATGCCGTATAAGACTACACGAGCTAATGTCGAATGTGGCTCTATATAACATTACAGAGCCCCTGAGTATATTATCTCACAAAACATGCACATGAGTTTAACTTGCAACAAAAGGCACATCACATTAATTTTGACATTTCTTGGCAATATAATTGTAGGTGACTGGCATTACTGCAACATGCATCTATTAGATTCACGTGACATCAATACATTATACAACAAATGTCAACATCAGTTAACGTTATATAGATGAACAATGCTTTATCTTTATTATGTTAGTCTTATCTCGGTCGTATATCGTCGGATACGTCTCATTGGCTGATAAGCTCGTCGGCATTTTGTTGTGGAGAAAGTGGCGAAGAAGAAAACTGTATTATTTGAATCTTTCATGGGCGTCATATACTCGTTAATCGCATGTAGCTATCCAAACTCCATGTTGGATTGAATATAACCAAAGGCTATCTGGATTGTCGTATCTTTAAAAATAAATGTGAAAAATTGAGCAAAACTGTTTTCTGTCACTTTGCTAATTAATTTGTTGATAGGCAAGGTTTCATTGCTCCTATCAAGTGTCGTAAATACAGATACGATTCTGATAAAATAATTAGAAAGGAAATTATAGGAAAGGAATAGGGGCAAAAAACACCGCTTTGATATAGGAAACGTTTTCTTGTTTTTATTACCATGTACTTGATTTCAAACACTAAAATCGTCTGTGTATGTGCAGAGAATATCAAGTTTGACATTTATTTGCCCTATTTACGACCTAACTTAAATCGTTATTAATTGATTTAGAAACCTAAGCATAAAATCTGAAAGGCTGATGTTATAAATCATAATTTAAAGATAAAAAAATAAAACAAAAATGATTTATAGGGACATTTTAAAACTTTACTGTAGGAAATCTATCAAATAGCAATAAAAACATTTTGGCTAGAATATAGAAAACTAAAATATGTTTCAATACTCGTAAAAGTATTTCAAACTTCAATCAATGTGTTAAATGCTGTTGGAACAACTTCGTGGAACAAGGAACATTCACATTGTTGCCTTACCGGAGCTTTACTGGTGTTGTATCATGCACCTTTCAATCAAGAACATACATAACATAATGCACATACATATTTCACTAAACATTGGACCGTGAGTAGTGTCATGCTGTCTCATGTATGTAACCCTCGTTTCACTAAACATTGGACCGTGAGTAGTGTCATGCTGTCTCATGTATGTAACCCTCGTTTCACTAAACATTGGACCGTGAGTAGTGTCATGCTGTCTCATGTATGTAACCCTCGTTTCACTAAACATTGGACCGCGAGTAGTGTCATGCTGTCTCATGTATGTAACCCTCGTTTCACTAAACATTGGACCGTGAGTAGTGTCATGCTGTCTCATGTATGTAACCCTCGTTTCACTAAACATTGGACCGTGAGTAGTGTCATGCTGTCTCATGTATGTAACCCTCGTTTCACTAAACATTGGACCGTGAGTAGTGTCATGCTGTCTCATGTATGTAACCCTCGTTTCACTAAACATTGGACCGTGAGTAGTGCCATGCTGTCTCATGTATGTAACCCTCGTTTCACTAAACATTGGACCGTGAGTAGTGTCATGCTGTCTCATGTATGTAACCCTCGTTTCACTAAACATTGGACCGTGAGTAGTGTCATGCTGTCTCATGTATGTAACCCTCGTTTCACTAAACATTGGACCGTGAGTAGTGTCATGCTGTCTCATGTATGTAACCCTCGTTTCACTAAACATTGGACCGTGAGTAGTGTCATGCTGTCTCATGTATGTAACCCTCGTTTCACTAAACATTGGACCGTGAGTAGTGTCATGCTGTCTCATGTATGTAACCCTCGTTTCACTAAACATTGGACCGTGAGTAGTGTCATGCTGTCTCATGTATGTAACCCTCGTTTCACTAAACATTGGACCGTGAGTAGTGTCATGCTGTCTCATGTATGTAACCCTCGTATCACTAAACATTGGACCGTGAGTAGTGTCATGCTGTCTCATGTATGTAACCCTCGTATCTACTATCATACAGAACGCATATAGCAGATATTACAATAACAGAGCACCGTAGTTTTGTCGGGCATGAAATATATTCCACCCATTCATTTAGCAACAACCATTACCGCGATCATACTGTGTACTAGCCAACATCTTTTAAATAGTCACGGCTAATAGCGAATTATCGCGGTCCTTTCATGCATTTGCACATAACTTGTAGTACATTGGTAGTTCCATAGAAATAATCGAGGAATTTAATTAAATATGATATTACGAAATCGTGCAATATAATAACTCGTATAAATCACATTTTAAACCCATGTGGATCTATCATACTGAAAGGCATGTTAGCAATTTGTTCCCGGAAGTATTCAATTAGTGAAATAACTATCGTTAATGAAATACTGAATTAATTCTACGATTGGTAATATCATACCAACATACTTTCAGAAGTAAATTTGATTTATATAATTAGAAAATCGTTCAATCAGTTTGTATGTGTACATAAAAAACTGAGGAAAATCAGTATAGTTATTTTCAGTGTTGTAGTCACTCGTACTGTATAACTTACGTCTTACGTTTGCGAAACGTTTTACACATGTAACAAAGATGGACAAACTTTCCAAGTTTATGAGCAGAGTGTTGCTTTAGTAATCAGACAAAGTCACTATTCGGTCGAAAACACAATACAGTGCACTCTAGGGAATACATGTAAAAAGCATAAATACTTATGATCTAACATTTGAACAAATATGACGTCACCAACTTCGCGCATGCGTAAGAGTTATGTACGTGCTGATTGCTCGTTAAAGTTTGAACGGAAGATGAAAGATGAGTCTTGATGCTATGAAATCAGGTTTGATTGAATGTATAATATATAGTGCGTATTGTATCTTGTTGGAGGAAGTGAACACTAGCAGCACCAAATTGCCACTGGCAAAAACACGACAATATCCTGATTAATTTGCAGCGTTCATCACGTGGTAAGATGTCGTTTGGGGAGTTCGATATACACACAGCATATGATGTAAATGAACATGATACATGAGTTTTCGATTCAATACTATCTGACTCTTTTGTAATAAACCATTATTTTTTCCATGACAGTTGATGACCCACTTGTAAGACGCTTCATCACTAATGAATGATCTGTGTGGAATGTCGGTCATTTGGTGGAAGTCGCGAGTCTGAAATCGGTGTGGATATGTATTGTTATTGTCAATACGTTTACATTAACTTGCCTTTGGAGATTAATGATGCAGCTTTGTTAAGGTTATATACCATATGCATGATACTCATATATTCAATCAGTGATATGATATAAGTCTTCTAAATCCGGTGCAAATCAATGCTGTGTAACACATCTGCTTTCTGAGATTGAGAAAATGTGATAAGTTTGGGCAGCTGAACGGAAGCTGTAATTTAAAATTCCAAACCTTTAAAGACACGCAATATGTGTTTTATCTCTTGCCAACACTTGCACATAAGTACATGATATCTAGAAGTATGTATGGACATACACATTTCAATCATCTTTCGTACAAACAGCAACACTAAACTCAAACCTACATTCTTTGATGGAACATTGTCAAAACAACAATAATATCAAAGTACAAAGTGCAATAATGTTGTATGTACGCATGAAACATGTTGATAGCTAACTCTGTCTGGATTCAAACCTCAAGATGGAACTCACTTTTACAATATGTATGTTTAATGGCTCTGTATCGGCAAACAGACGAATTGTTATCAGAAATATTCGCTTTAACTGCTTTCCAGCATATTTGGCATACAATGGAAGTATGGATATTAGATTAAAACGATATCTAGTTCCTATCCCCAGTGTTTTATATTTGGTTACATGTATCCTACAATGAAATATGGCTTAATTTTAAACAAAGACAGCACAATTAGATTTAGGGAAACATAAAACGGTCGGGCTGATACCTCGATCGGACTCGGGAACCCATTTCATCAAAGGTTCTAATACCACGTCCTTTCCTGCAGGCATCTCATGTGCACACAATTAGAAAGTTATGTCTTTCATAAACGTTTATTTGTAAAAAATTACAAATCTCCTCCTAGGAAGCATGTTGGACAAGACTTTTATCGATTTGAAACTGCAACCTTTACTGGAATAATTTTCCCTTGTATTTATTACGAAACCATGCAACAAATTGTTGCCATAGTTGCTTTCAGAAATGATATCATTTCTTTCTAATTAACGTGCAGTACAATTCGAGCGCAGTCATTTTCAGCAGGCCTTATAAATCATGCAACAAATTGTTGCTTGCAGGAACAAAGTCTTTGCAAGAGCAAATACACACAAGGAGATTGCATTGTTCCTGGCAACACTGTAAGTTATATTTACCTGATTGATATTTCATGCATACTTAACTAAGTGCAATATTGTCAACGACAACTAAGAGTTGGTCTTTAAGCATTGTTTTCATTTTTATTACAACGCATTTCTACACTTCATACTGGTATGTGTGCAGTTATTTTCATTGAATTTGGAGAGAATTCGGCGATTGTCTGTTGAGCCATTAATATTAATCTTTGCTACTTTTAAATGGAACTTAAAAGTGTGTTCGTGAATTGAGGCAATAAGATTACTCTCCATTGACCTTTCACTTCCAAGTGGCAATAAATACTTCTCGTGGATTTGACAAGAATCAACAACGTGGGTGAAAACGTTGGACCTAAGTTCGCACACATCGGCAGAAATATAAGTTCCAGTACAAGTCTATGTACGGGGTGTTGACGACTTCTTTTACTAAGTTAACTCGAATTAAGGTGTTATTATGTACAAATAACAAAAGGTAATTAACTGCAGTTGTATTGATCCATTGGCTCGGCTTAGCTTACATAATGCATATTCATTTTCTTTCCTGATCATATAGAGTTTGAAGTACATAACGTTCTATTTTCATAAAACGTGAAGTGATGATAACCAAACTTGTGTTTAACCGTTACTATGACAACCATATATTTTGCTTCAGATTCGGGGTTCTGGTGGATTCGGGCTACAAATAACAAAACTATAATTAATTTAATATGGAATTAATGTTGTTCAAATTAACACTCTCCGGAAACCCTATAAAAACCCTATGGCATTATTGCGGGATTTCGTTTTACCCATGGGCTGGAGCTGAGGAATGTTTAATGGTTTCTTCATTGTGTTCCATATCAGCCATAATGAGGTATATCTCTGGTGTTCACATCGTTACCATTGTTCTATTGACATCATGTAAATAGTGTTGAAATCTTCGGATGTTCTTTGAAAGTCTCACAAATAATAGTACATGCAGTATACCGTGCAAATTGAATGCAAAACAATGGAAAAGGTAATGTTTGGTCACCAGCTTTACGCAGTATATTACCTGTCACTATTAACTTGTCACCCTTGAATATCCATGTTTATCCGTTGTCCAATCAGAGTTGTTATTTTAACTCATCAACACATTTTTACTGTACAAAAACGAAAACACACGGAGATTAATTAGCGACAGGTCAATAGTGATGACTAATACCGTGCAAATTGTATGCAAAACAATGGAAAAGGTAATGTTTGGTCACCAGCTTTACGTTAGCTTAATATACTAGACCATTCTATATGAGTGACCATACCAGTTTCAATGCATTACTTTTTGTCATTTTCTCCCATAAGGCATAATTTAAAACAATATTTATTGGTTATTTAACATTGTTATGTACAATACGGGATGTATTTTAAAACATATTTATATTTTATACGTGCTCGTTCATACACACACAAACACATTGTCATACCTAGTCATATAGTCTGAGTATGACCTGATAAGCCCACATCCCTGATGTACTCAGTGACGTATGTTCATTCATGCTGTACTGTGCTGGTATGTGTATGTCGTCATTTCATATTGCTGTAACATTGCTGCATTCGCGACAAACGAAACTAATGGTAAAAACTAGTTAATAATCTGTATATTTGGGGTTCCCCATGTATCTATCTAAACTCAGTGTGACTAAGCACACGCCTACAAGATGATGCCTAACTTGATCACCATTTATTAGCAATTCAGATTGTGAACATAAAATTGGCATAGAAACATTTGAACTCTTGCGATCATTTTGTCACATGTAAGTACCCAGACCATCAAGCAAAACAGATACTGAGCATGGTATATAGTATTGTGTTCTTTTATCAACTTGTCCTTGGACGACGGTTTTTGTCGTAGGTCTGTCGTAAGATGCTGAACTTACTACTAAGCCGTTTAATCAACATTTGTCTCAGCTAAGATTTTCTCATGGACACTTTTAAGACAGGCCCGAGGCGCTGGTACCTTGTCGTAAATCCTCATATAAAGTATTTATTGGGGAGACAGGTTTTAATCAGATTGAACTAAAAGCAATCCAACCGATATACGACCATAGAATATTTCAAGTCGATTGAAGTTCCTGCGAAACACTTCGAATATTTTCAATCCACTTCAACTGATGTTGAAACGTTTAAGTGGTGTGACAATGTCCGACGTTGTCTGGTCAGAGCCTTTAAATTAACTTAAACTGTTATTACAAAATTAGTGTACTTCCTTTCAGTGGTGTTTTGCTTATTAAAAGCGTATACTCTATACTTAGTATTTAGCTAGCAATGTTCAGTCAACTGCAGAGCTTAAAGTCTGATCAGATGCTGGTTGTGATCTTTTCTGAAACGACATCATTGTAATAATAAAAATAATAATAATAATAACGTCTGTATTTTCTGTGGATAACATAATTGGCAAACCAATTTTCATTATGGTCAGCAATACGACTTTTATATCACAAACAACAAATAATAGTTCATGGTGATGGTGTAATTTCCTGAAGATCAAAACGACTGTTACTGAACAGTACAGCCACAGTTGCCGACCATTTACTGGCCACTACACATTGGAACAGAGTTATAGATACATAAAAACCGGCGATACCAACAAACGAAAGACCATACTGCTAACAAGTCCCTGTTTTAGTAATTAATTGTCTTAGTATCTCGGGACTTCAAAAGTCCTGATATCTAAATAGTCTATACATGTTTAAAACTCCACATGTGTCTCGATGAAATCAGGACCCATGTGTCTCATAAATTCACCAGTACCCGCTCGTATATCATAAAGCAACAAATCTGCCCTGCTCATCAATTCAGAGAAAAGCTTTAATTCATCCGACCGAAAGGTTCATAACGGACGTTATTGATTATAAAAAGCTCGTAAATTAATTATAATTCCGTGTGATACCAGAATTTAAGGTGCAACTTGTCTATGTATCGAATACAAGCCGAGATTACATTGATTCAAGAGTCGGCACGTATCAAGCTTAGAGATATTAGCAATCATTTGATGATGGCGACCACTAATTAAACTTGATGTATACAGGTTCACGTCCTATTCTTCCTTTCTGAATTAACATCCGATTTCGCATATCAATGTTTTGACCACAGTATCGCGGATGTGTGATGTCAATTCGACCGTGATTCGTTATACCGCTAGTGGAATTGAACTGCATAAATTAGCATGTTGATTAGTGCAGTAGTGGTATAAATATGAGTATGGGTTTCCCGGAAGTGTTGAATCAAGTAATGTATTGATGAGATACCATAGACACGTCTTTGTTGTTTGTAAATATTCAAATAGATAATATATTTCTGGTACTACACATTTCATATCAAAATAAAGACAATAATAGGGATCGGGCACATGTCTTATCAAAGAATTGTTTCGTGGTCAGTTGTCCTAAAATTATGAGTATAAACATAAATATTTGTTCTTGCGTATGCATTTATAGAAACTTACACAGTCAGTGACACTGCATTGCATCTAGTTATGTTTCGAGTACTCAAGAAAACCCGTGGCAAAAATAGCAATACGTAAATCGACATGAACATGTTAAAATTTTAAATTCTTTAGATGGTGTAGTCCAATAGTCAAACACTTTTATTTTATTTACGTCTACCAATTCTTTCGCATTTCAAAGGTTATCCTAGAGTTGTTATATGCAATCATAAGATAATGAACAGAAACGATAAATACACATTGGACAAATGCGGAAATGGAAAATAAACGAAATGGCACTAACACCGAAATGGAGTTTAAAGCAGGATTACAACGTAGACAAAATGTGATTTCATCAGATTTGGGCTGATGAACAACGTGCAGAAGTCATCAAGAATGCAATATAAATATCCCATGTTTTCAGTTTTGCATCAATTCTGTCGTGAACTGAGAAGATAGAAATGTATCGTCTACCGACTGTTCCGGAAAGATTCACTGAATAGAAGTGTCAGTCAAACAAGTTGGTCAAAGACGAGAAAAAACATTAAAGAAACGTGTAAAAACGAAATGATGGGATTTACGAACACGATCTTTTTCTAATCTGCACCATTCATATGACGGATTGGTGACGGATTTCCTTTGTGATCGACTGTCCAAGATGTACTATAGATTCTTTGCTCATTGTCATTAAAACGCTTGCACCGGACGACACATAAATCAAGCAAACGAAGGTCGCCACGTGCGAGCGTCTAATGAACCAGATTGACATGCGGACGACAGAAAGCAGAATAATGGTAACTTCAATTATTGTATTAGAAATATTGATTCTTGGAACGAAATTATAGCAGATTTATTGGTATATAAAACCGGCTTGAACTAATATTGAATTTCTTCATTGTATCCCAGGGGTCAACGTCGGTTTGGTTCCAATAAACAATTCTCAACAACATGCCTTGCGCATCAGCAGACGTGATCATTTACCACACCTGTCTGAGGAACATTATTGTTTGTCTCTTGTTCATTGTATAAAATATAAGGACGCAACATGCTGAATAAATTGCCTTGCTCTAATATCAATACTCAATAAACGTTTAATCGGCTGAGTGTCAGAGTCAAAATAAAAGGACAAAGTAATAATAAGGAACTTTTAGCTAGGTAATATTTTACGGAGCCCCTAAAGTGACAAATGCCACATTTATTTTATTCCGTTTAAACGCCTTTTAAAATATCCCGTTCAAATGCCTTATTATCCCGTTCAAACGCCTTATTATATAAATGTGGCATTTGTCATTTCAGGGACACCGTAATATTTCAAGGTTTATCTTAAGCATTATTTGGATATATTTGAATGCTTTTTAAAAAGACTTCTACCAGCCAAAGATGACAGAAGGTGTCGATATCAGGAAAAGACCGGGTTTATACGTGTAGCAAAAACGCAACTGATTCGTGTCCAGGAACCATGTTATATTTGTTGAGAGCTTGAGCATTCAGTGATCAGGCCTTCTGAAGCATCTCAATTTGAGCAAGATCTCATCTCAAATATTGCCATGTGTCTTTATGTTGGTTTCCAGGAGATGCTAGATTCAAAATTGGCATAACAAAACAGAAACATTATTCTGAGTTTATTACAATAAAATTCGAAAATCTTCAGATTTATCTTGAGTTCAGAGCAAATCTCAATTTGAGTTGAGATTTTTATCTGAGATGCTTTGGGGGATCGGGGCCAGAATCACAGTTCAAAGCCAGTGATGTTGAACCCACGACTTCTACTTCTGATCTGATACTGTTTGTAATAAGTAATACGCAAAGTGTATCTAAGAGCATCAATGGCGATTCTACACGTCACATCACTCATGTAGACGTGAACTTGTCCTCAATCATATCATCGTCGGCAAATATTTGGACCAGATTTCCTGTGTTGGCACATCATCTGTACTGGTGAAGTTTTCGTGCTACATTTATTAACCTTCTGTGAATGATGACCAGTTACAAACATTGTGTTTGGTGTCCAGCCAAATTCTGACAATACATATAATGTTATAATCTTATATATGATTCATTGTGGCTGTAACGTATTGATTGCGTTATGTTTCGACTGGATTCGTTACCTGTAGTATTTTCATACCGACTCATGGCATCTCAACCGTTAACTCCATAGCGACGCATTTTGACGCATCTACTATAGTTAACTCTATGTTGATGTATTTTGACGCGTCTAGTTTACCAGTGTTGGTGATGCATTTTGACGCATCTAGTTTCCCAATGTTTATGCATTTGGATACATCTAGTTTATTCTGCGTTGATGCATTTTAACGTATCTAGTTCGCATTTCAACGCATCTAGTACGCTTTTTAACGCATCTAGTACGCATTATGACGCATCTAGTTTGCATTTCAACGCATCTAGTACGCTTTTTAACGCATCTAGTACGAATTTTGACGCATCTAGTACGCAATTTGACGCATCTAGTACGCATTTTGACGCATCTAGTACGCATTTTGACGCATCTAGTTCGCATTTCAACGCATCTAGTACGCTTTTTAACGCATCTAGTACGAATTTTGACGCATTTAGTACGCAATTTGACGCATCTAGTACGCATTTTGACGCATCTAGTACGAATTTTACGCATCTGTTTTTTCCATGCTGTTGCATCGTAACTCATCTACAATGTATACTTCACTTAATGCTAATGGCATATTGATGCATAATAATTATGCTGATGCCTTTGATGTTTCTATCGGATTTTCATGCAAATTGCGATCACAAATTGTTTTCCAATATCCGGTATGGAGATGGAGTATATAGTCAATGTTTGTAGAGAATATACATTGTATTAGAATCAATACTTACACATGGATTGATCTTTGATCGAAATAATAAGAATATGGCTTGATCTCGCATTCAGCATCGTTTGTGATTTAGAATATGGCTTGATCTCGGATTCAGCATCGTTTTGTGATTTAGAATATGGCTTGATCTCGGATTCAGCATCGTTTTGTGATTTGTCCTTTTAAAATAGTTTGTAATACCACATTTTGTACTTACAACCAGCAGTTTCGTGATCACTGATCAGTAATGATGACATAATACCAAGTGTTAATTTAGTTATCTTGACGGACGATGATTTAATTTAAAATTCAAATGTACACATATACATGCACATTATTAAATTACATACAACATTACAATATCTGTTACTATCATGTCTGTTTTATGGTAGTACAACAATGTTGATATAATGTTGATATAAAATAAATTCAAATGTTGTTTAATGTTTCTTTATACTATCGATTCAAAATTAGTCTGGAGCACCTGGTTTCTCTCTAATAAACTCGTGACCATGGATACATCAGGAATCAAGTGTCGAGAGTGAATAGTAGGAGCTGTTATGTTGCAAAAACGTGTTTTACCTGAGTCCTAAACTAAATAAGCATTTATAATACAACATTACTGGTACAATTTTTATTACACCTTTGGTATGACGCGGCCAGAGATCGAACCGGAAACCTCCAGCACTCATATTGTGTAATTGTTTTTTTATATGTTGGTTGGCTAACAATCTCACCGTTTGTTTACAGCTCAAGGAAATCTAGACACTATGGTTATATCATAGTTTGACATGAAATAAACAACAACGTTTAATAGTTATTATCTTAAAGCGTGTCTGTCCTGTGGACACTACGTCCTCGTAATCTCGGCCACTCTCTGTATTCAAGTCTTGCAGATTGTGCTTTATACTCCGTAGACGTTAATACGTCTCAAGTTGCTCTTTAGTCTATAAGCGCCTTTGTCAATTGCAATTTATAATAAATCATATAATCCAGTAACACTAGTCCACTTATAGCATTTGACCGTACTTTGGTTTAAACTTATAAACTTAAAATAAGTTAAAATACTTTCAAGGACACCAGGTGTTGCTCAAAACATGTTTTTCCTTTGGGTTATAATATCCTTTGAGTCATATTTTACGCATATAATATCAAAATTATCCAAAACCCTGGATGGGATTTTGACAACATAGTCTTGGGTTGATTTGACGTCCTTGTATCTGGTGTTCCTTGATGGGGCGAACTATTGACGAGTGTAACATTCCCCGTACGTACGTATATTAATGATGAGTACATGCATGGGTATTCTAGAAATGGAGAATGGTGCCACGTGTATCACTCTAACGAGATAATTACAATACAAAGACAAACATAAAATCCTTTATACAATTTCTGAATGGTTAGGAACATTCCTTTAGTCTTGACCATGGTCACTTAGTCTGTCTATACAGACCCTGTTTTATTAAAGGAGACAACACTTCAGTCTACCCTTTTTTCCTGAAATAAATTCCCCTTGCATCCTCAAAGGAGATAATCAAGCCAAAATAAAATCTAGCTAAAATTGAATATGAACTTATGAAAGTTGATTGAAAAAAAATCTACTCGGGTAGCCAGAGTAATGGTCACGCTGTATGTTGTGATGAATGGTTAAATGCTTCCGGTGTTGATTCGACGTAAAAGTCCTTGATTATTGAAATGCATCATAAAGCTATGAGCAGTTTAACGGTTTTCTGGTTGATTTTGCATTGCGTATGTTTGGTCTAATGTTTGAGGAACTGGTGTTAATATAATCGTTATGTTGGACATTTGAAATATATTTTATACCGATATAATGAACTTCCTACGTAATGAATAGTGGTCAAAACACTTTTCTTTCTGTGTTGGATATTCCCTCATCTACTAACGAATTTATTCAGCATCAATATGTTAAATTTACCTTGAATAATAATAATAATAATAATAACGTCTTTATTTTCTGTGGATAACATAATTGGCAAACCAATTTTCATTATGGTCCACAATAACAATAGAGATATATGTACAAGTTTATGCAATGACAATAGTTACAACAATACGTAATTTAAATTACATAGGTAAAAGTATGCATATTAACGCCTGAAGCAGATATTCGGGTGAAAACAGTCATAAACAACAATTTTGATATTATAATTTTTAAATGTACTGGCAATAATTATGAAATACCAGTAAATTTCCACTTTAAATATTTGCTTTTAAATGAGGAAATTGTACTAGCAGTTTGCACTGAATTTGGTAGATTATTCCACACTTTTGCACCGGAATAAGAAAAAGATTTGCTTGAGAATTCGATTCTTGGTTTTGGAACATGAAGTATATTTTGCACTGATGATCTTAAGTTGACATTATGTTTGTCATGAGTGTATTGAAATTTATTTCCTAAGTATTCAGGTGATTGGTTATGTAATGATTTATACACTAATACAGATTTTTTGTATTCAACTCTATCACTAAATTTTAACCATCCAAGTTCTAAGAAAAGTTCTTGTGATGGTGCTGCATAGTCTTGATTAAGAATTACTCTAGCAGCTCTTTTCTGAAACTTATGTAATTTGTCTCCGAGGTCACCACTACAGTTGCCCCATATAGAGCAACAGTAGTCAATCTGTTGTTTTATGCAGAATATTACTTAATGCAGTGACTAACTAAATACCACTGAACTATCCAGGAATCTCTTTATTATTACCACCATACCGTGACGACCAGATTTGATTAAATCAGTGCAGTTATACATAAACTATATAATTTTGTATTCAAATGAATGATTGGGTAATCATTGACGTATAAATTACATTCCAGATAATATATTGATCTGCTGTATGTTTCTTTTATTCCAGTGTTTCCAGGACGCCTTTGAAACTTCATGCCCTTTCCGGATGATATGTTACCGCACGCAGTCACATGGCGACATACAGTGTGTGTGGCATCAATGCTACCAGTTTATAAGCGATAGATAATCAGTAAAATCAGTTTTTGCAATATTAATGACGAATACTCAATCACTAGTGGTAATGTTGGCCTCAAGGTCTTTCTGTCTGTGGAATGATTTATCGTGGATTCAAGCGGCCAATGGTAGCTTGGTATGCACGGAACTCCACGTACTATGCGCAGCTTGAATACACGAGGGAATTACGTACAGGAGGTTTTAGATTAACATACGTAATTCATTGGTTGCCTATCTTTTCTATCATTTCTACGAATGTGTTGTTAATAAAACAGACGGTTAGAATAAATGCTGTTCAATGGTAGTGACAAACTGGTATCTAACGGCATGGAAATGTGAATTATAAGTAAGAGGTATAAATTGAATACATATAAATGGTAAACTAAATCATACTATGTACATGTATAAGTTGATTCAAGAGGCAGATAGTTATGAAAGACCGCTGGTCAACATTTAAACCGTTCGTTAAAATTAGATTTTTTACAAAAACAATATGATTGATTAATATGTTTGATCGATTATGATCATATATCAACTGTTCTCGATGACAAAGTTGATGTGCCGTCGACTTAATACGAAACTTCTGTCCCTCCCCGTTATTGGTCCTATTCCCACTTAGGGTGTCAATTGGTATTTAATGAACGTGTTCATTTTTACTTTGGTTTCGTCTCCGTATAACCAACATGATGCTAAAATAAGCATTTGGAGTCTATGAAGATACTAAATGTCGTACATGACCATGGCAGTTAATATAAATAAAATATTTCATATATGCTTTTGTTTCTTGTGTTAGATTTATGTCGTGAGCTTTCATGAGGCAGATGTTTTTTGATGCACAAAATCCATATTCTAAGGAATACAATTTTGGAATAGCTATTCGTTAAACACTTAATTTAGTTGGCTGAATTGAACTGTTCACGCTTTTACGGACATTAAAATGGACAGCGTCTGTTTCAGACAGGTGGTGTCGGCATTGGTCATTGCAGCATTATTGTGTATCTTCATCTAAATGGACAATTTTAATCAAAAAAACACCATTTATCGCATGATATATTACTGCAAAACATATGCTAATTTGTCGACAAAGAATAAACCTGGCTTGTCAATAGGAAACACGCGACAAGATCTCTATCACTCTATTAGGTTGAACGGAACAAAATGTTATCATCGACAATAGATCGAAAATCTCACAAAAAACATCCGTTGGATATTCATGCGATAAAATAGGACAGGGAAAGTTGTTATAAAACACAGGCGACAGAAGTACATGTTTAGTGACAATACTCGTCTATAGCTGTCTAAATTACTATGTTTATTTGTCGACTTTCTTGCCAGACACACGACATGAATATATTCAAGAGTTCGTGCAATACTACATATGTTTCCTAAGAAAACATTGACCTAAAATTATCGTCTAAGACGAATAATATATAACCATGCACTGGACGTGCTGACCTAGATCTGCCTTGAAGAAAACAAACACGAAGGTCATTTTTCATAATTTTATTGTCGTAAATTTCCTGGTACGGAAATTTCTTAAGTGAATATGTGAAATAGAAATGGTATGTCGCGGTTTTGCAACATCACTTTTCAAGAAAATGACCAAAAATCATTTTTGCATTAAATTCGTATTACAATCATTTCCATCGGTTCAAATATGCAAAGACATATTATTCAAATATTCCTATACACTTTTGGTATTCATTAGGACAATTCCGAAAATGTCTGCTAAAAAAGACAAAAATACGCGAAATTGGCAGTAGCTCAAAAACAATTTTTTATTGCTAATTTTGTTGATAAAATGGTACTCAATCCAAAAATTAAATAAAAAGATAGGTAGCGATACCACTTTTGCGCTATGACGTCATTCGTGTCTCCCTTTATTATAAAAATCGCAGTGAAATTATATAAAAGACACATTATCTGCCCCTTAAAATATTCTAACACTAAAAGAATGCTTACATAAACATATCATATTCATACACGTATAGTGAATATAAAATATGAAGAAATTGGCGTGTTACCATGCTTCTTTTTGCGTAGTTACGACAGAATTGTCTCCCTTTTAATGAAAAAAATGTGGTAAAATGGCGCAAAAAAAACCAAAATTTGTACATTTTATGTTTTTTTCCCTATAATTTCTAGTCCAGTCATGAGTTTTATTTTGCTAAGGGTGTGCATTAAAGTGCATTTTATCTAAAAAAAAATAGAATAAAACAAAGGATATCATGCTATGTTCTGTTATATTACGACAACGTCACTTTCCACTTTATGAATTTTGCAGTGAAGTCGTATTCTAGGTGATACGGAGACGCATATGGGCCCTTGATAATCTTGACAAGTTGGGTCACGAGATCATTAAATTATTCCCTATATATTAGTAAAACAGGGTCAGGGTAACCCCAAGTAATATAAATGACCCACAGGGTAGACTGGGCTTGCCAAACTGTGTTGCCTCTTTAAATAAAGACGTTATTACAACATGTATTATTGTAGTATTATTATTCTAAATGGGTATATGTTATACAAGTGATAGTTCTTATTTCACAATAATTGAATGAAGATAGTTTCATGCATAGTGTTTTCATATTAATTGCTCCGTGACATAATTTTTAGCCCAAATGACCCATATTCTTATGTTATCACGACAAACATTTTGACCAATTTTCATGACGATCCAGTGAAAAACGCGGCCTCTATTCGAAGAGCTAGTACATGCGCCGAAATGCGCATAAACAATCCGATAATATCATTATTTAACCAAGAAAACGAAATATCAAAGAACGTACAGCTGTAATTTTATGAACTTGCCTATTTCACGTGTGTTGTCTGTTGGTTATCTTACAAATCAAATCAACAACACTGTTTGCATCTTTTATACAAAGCTTTATCTTAAGGCGCCATTATTATGCATTGGCAATGATTTTATTAGTGTGTGTAACATTGAGTGGACAAGGGGAGAAATCATCTCTGACCGCAGACGGTGTCCCACGTGGGAGTATTCACACCATGCCAGACGACATTATTTTCCTGTCATTCTGGTTGGCTAGAATTCAGTAATACAACTAGACACCCTTAAAGCAAAAACGTCATACATATTGTCCAAATAAAGGTAGAAGGTCACGTGGTTTTTTATTATAGGAACACTATCAAGCTGCTTTAATATTAGTGAAAGATGGGTGAAAAAAAAGTTCTCATATCGTACTTGGTGTATTTACAATGGCATGTGAGCGGCGCACATGTACTATATACAGTCAGTGTTCGGACAAAGTACACTTAAAGTTTACTTTATTCTTTGTCTTCGTGTCTCCAAACACATTTGAAAATACGTGCGGGTAATGGCACATACTGTTGACATTTAGTTATATTTTATTCAATTAAATTATTTTACAACAACCCATCTCCAAATACTAAAGCAACAGTCGTCAAACCCTTCAGATGTTTCCATATCCTCCTTAAGGTCTTGACTTTGATGACAGAAATAACACTTCAACATCTAAAAAGAATATTTTGATTGTAAAAGCAGCTGCTAACATAACGTCTTAATCAATCTCGGTCCAGATGTATTGCAAAATTGTTTTCAAATAAAACGAGGTAAAGGAATGTATAAATACAAACATAGGTGACAATGCAATGAATCTACTTGGTAACCGATCAGGAGTTTTGATTGTCACATTTAAAATTTGTTCTATTAAGTTTTATGATAGTATCACCTGTTTTATTATGATTCTTTTGAAACTATTTTTAAGAGAGTTGGTAATGGCGCTCTGTGTGTTCTGAAGACAAAATGGCCGACTGGTTTGTGACTGAGATTGTATTATTTGATAAGCAGATCATGTGACAAGCGTTAGTTTTAGTGAGTGTTTAAGGTCAATCCAACGTGACAGGTCATTCTAATTTTGTTTCTCTGTAAGTTTTTTGGTGATTTAAACTATAGAATGTAAGTGGTTGACTCTTCACAAACGCATACGTAACGAAGAACATCATAGAAGAGGTGTTAGTTATACAAGAACGTTTTTGATTTGTTGAATAGAGCGCCTCGTGACGAATATATTAATCACACGGTAAAGAGACCGCCAAAATCTTTGATACGTTGTATTCTTTACCGACTTGTCCAAAACTACTTGGAGTATCGTTTTTCAAAAGTTTATTGCGCAAACTCGACGGTCTTTTGTGTTACGCGGCCATCAATCTGTTCAAATGTTGTAACTTGACGCCATCTTTGTTGTCAAGTCCCGTCAAGTCTCATTACAACGTGATTTACAGCGTGATTAGCACAGCTGACACGGATCGCGGGTATTGAGACAGCTTCATTGAAAAGCGGTAAGAAACGAGATATTTCAAATTGCTACTGGCTATACTAGAGAACTAAGGTTTTACTTTTATATAACAACACTCCCTTGTATATTATTATTCTCATTAATAGCCCAGACAGCCACCTGATCTGCCTGTTTTGTGGCTTATTCCAACTAATGTAAAATGAAAGAAAACAGTGTTCTCTAAAATATTCATTTTGCAGGAATCTATCATAGATAATTACCACAAACAATGTACAAGTAAGACAGGCGCAAACTAGTTATACCTGTTTCAAATATTCATGCGCATTATTGACGATATTAATTTCTTGTTGACAATTCGGGTAAAGAGGTGATGCAGTCAGTGCATATTATACTGAGACAAGCCAGAGGGAAATAACAGACCCCGTTATTAAGTCAATTACTTCAAAGTGTCAGCAATTTGGCACGAAGATGCACCATAAAGCGAAAAGTTCATATTCATGAGAGCAATCATTAATGCTCGAATTTGCTCGCTCGAACAGACAAACGAACTTCAAAAGTAAGCATCACTCCTATCGACCAGTATATGCAGCAGACGTCAGGTCAAATTGTTGTTTAATTTCAACCGAATTCTCCAATCTTCTCTTTCATTTGGTGAGCTTTTAGCGTCGACTGCTTTCTTGATAAGGTGGGCTTCGTGAACTTCTGCTTCGATGGAGAACATGAAAAGTAATCCTAATATTGTTGATCACGTGGAAATTATTGCGTTTAACGCTCGACAGGTTACAACTAATTACTTCGGCAAAATCACTTATTCTACCTGGTGTATGGAATTAGTATGACAGAACTTTCAAGTTTCAAGGTTATTTGGGTGAAATGCTTTTGAAGTTCTGAATATTAATTACACTTTTTAGTCCGAAGCCAGCCGTTCACTAATAGGTCACGTGTCCCTTTTTACCAATGACCTAGAACTTAAAAAAAATACGGTATTCATAAATGGAACTACATTTTGTATACCGATATTGGAACTTTGTCACGCTCGTGCTTACCTATATTTACAGGGATTTGTGACCTTGAGTCAATGATATTCTTATCGGCAAACAACTTTGGCTTCTCGTTTTTGTTTCGTTTTCACATCAGACGACATCATTAAAACCAAAAAACTTAACACAACCCACGGGCGTTTCGATATTCATCATAAGTTAATTAAAACCCCATATTAGTTTCGAGTCTCATAAAATCTGGGCTAATAATATGGAAATACTTTTAAATTGTTGGTCCATATGTTGTCGGATCATTTTTGCCTTTCATATGGCGTCCATATTTAATACAGGCATTTGATAGCATCGCTGTATGTCGTAAAAGCGGATTCGATTCGAGACGTTTCGAAATACGATTGTCGTAAATAATGATTGCTATTTGATGAACGGGGAGATGTATTTTATGCTCATCAAATTACGGAGAGAAATTTTAGTATACGTTATAAAGACCTTTTAAGTCAATATTCATAAGATTTCATACACTACGTTAGCGGTCCCATAGCGAGCCCTATTCTGTATAAAGCATGGTGTGTGTAGGAGACTCTATATCAGATACGGTATATTGCAGTTTCTTCCTTCTGGGTAAAATAAAATTTCTGCATCGATATTGAAGCAATAAAACCTATGTTGTATGAGAAACAAGTTCATGTTGGCATTGTGTCCTCTGTTGTTTGGGTTATACATTAATAATCCACCGTGATACACAGTATCCTGGAATACTGAACCCCGCACACGGTGTGTGAGAACAGCAGGTTGTTTATCACAGTGTCCTAGAATACTGAACCCCCACACGGTGTGTAAGAACAGCAGGTTGTTCATCATAGTCCTCGGATCTGTTTTGTTTATATTGTGAACAGCACAACGTGTGATATCTGACATTGACACCGGGTTTTCACAGACTGGACACGGCTATTATTACCTTATTTGACAGTCTTCGCCATAAACTATTCTATAACCGGACAAATTAGATATATCGTAAATAAATAATGCATAGCTTGCTTGCTGTGCAATTCCAATTATGTTTTCACGGCTGTAGGGTGTCACGTGTCATTTTGATCATGACGTAAACATATATTTTAGCAGTATATCAAATATAACCATAACGTGTTTCGTTCAATAACGGCCCCATACGATCCCATATGGTCTACAAGTACATGGGGTAATTACATACATGTTCGAGGGGGTCGTCAGACAACTGCTTGAAAAATGTATCATGTTATGACGATGTCATTGAGGGAAAATGTGACAATAGAACATAAATATGAGTCGGTCTCCAGGAACCTGCTATTTTGACATTATGTAATTGCTATTATGTAACAAGGTTTATAAAAAGCTCTAAAATGAGAAAAATACATTTCTATTGATTCTTCTTTAAGTAATTTACCCATATAGTACTATATCTTAGCTTTAAAATTTCTCATGAATTAAATCGAAATCACATACTTCGTTCATATGGTGACCAATTCGGAAAAGTACTCCGGTTGAGAAAAACAAGGAATTTGTCATTTAAAACAGTAGTAGCCTTTCTCTGAATGTAAAACAATTTGATTTTGATATATATTTTAACAATTAAGACATAATTCTAAAACATGATACAGTTTTGAACAGTTTATGTAAAGAATTGATCCAATAGTGTAATCATGAAATTCTTGTCGAATAACGTTCCAATGACGCTTGCGACGTCACACAAAAACGCACCAAATAGGGACTCTACAAAAACAGCTGTAACTTCATTAAAGCACAAGATATTATCAAAATGTCTTTTGCATTTTGCTTCATTAACATTATCCGTTAAGACTATGGAAAATCTAAAAATACTTTTTGGTCAAAATAGCAGGTTTTCCTGGAGACTGGCTCATATACATAGATTGAAACAGTTCACAGGGACACTGGTTACACAAACTAGCATCTTATCAAGTTGTGTTACATTTCTTTGAACAAAACACATTCGTGCACTTCGTGTAAAATATCTGTGACGTACATGTTTCTGTTCACGTTATATGATCACGTGGTCTGTGCTTCTTGTATCAGCGTCGAGTCCGTCTAATATGGCGAGTTCCTGTGCTGTGTCTCATACTCGAAGACATTCTGACATTCGAAGACGCACGTTGATCCGCTTCGTCTCAGTTTATTTTGAGTCTATATTGGCTCATAACATTTCTTCTTTACAAAAGTCCTGGGGTGGTATTCAATATTGATCTTACTTGACTTAAGGATAAGGACAGCCAATCAGATCACACCATATTAAACTCATGGTCAGTAACAGGCGATATGATTGGCTATCCTTATTCTCCAACCAAATAAGATCAATATTGAATATCACCCCTGATATAGGCTTAAACAGTCTGAAAATGTGTATGTGTGTACTTAATCCATTATGATATTTCCATTATGATGAGTGACCCACTAGTACATGAGTGTCATAGTCCGTTATATCAATATACGAACAGATAAAATCTTTATTGAATACAGACCTATGTAATGGTACACTGGTACTCAATATAAACTTTGTATTTAATATAGCAGTTTATCAAAATACAGAGACACACTTGATATATCGACCTCTAAGTCATTGTTCAGCTTATCAATAAATCAACTAAGATTATTAAAATCCGTGTCTTGTTGGCTCATAAACTATACTTATGATGAGCTACGATATGAAATATGGTGATTCAAAGGTGATTATCGGATCAAAGATGCTTATCTCTTACACGAGTGAATGCTTCATTGATATTTCCCCACACGCGCAATTGCTAATTGTAACCCCGCCCCTTTCCAACTCCGCGCCCCAATCATGACGTGCTAGAGATGCTAAACCTGGTTTATATTTGTTTCTTCGTTAGCGATAATTCCCACACACGTATGCATGAAGCAAAGTGAAATCCCTTAAAGCCCTATAATGAGTATTGATTGAAAAAGTCCCTAATTGAATTGCAAATTAGTGTTGATAATTATAACGTGAGTGTGTGGATCGGAAGAAACATCGACCCACCTACTGCCAGTATCCATAGAACCGCCTTCTAGCAGCATCTACGTGAAGCAGAGAATTTCAATATTTCAAGTGTAAGCGAAGGAGCTTAGATAGTAGCACTCTCCCCACTGAAGAATTCATTTGTAAACACTGAGCTGGTAAATTGCTGCGTTAATGTATCAACAGCGTTTGAAAAGAGGTGGGAAAGAGGTGATAATTTGTTCAGCATTACAATTTAACCGATGTGAGATGCTTTTGTGGATTTTATAACAATAGTAGTGGTGTGCGATTCATAACAATAGTTCTTGCTATTTGTATAGGATGTTTTAAACACGCAAACAATAATATCGGAGAAATCGCGGTCTTAGTTATTAAATACTAACAAACTGATGAAGTAGCGTATTCGGCGTTGTTAAACCTTCCTTGTACGTTTTCGTTCGGACTTAAATACTTTTGGTAGTGATTTAAACCGTATGTGTCACGACTAAAAACCGTACCGTTTAGAATGAGCCGGAGGGAGCGGACTTCAGTTGAAAACGTTACGGTGTATTGATAACTAGTGTCATTGTAGTAGTGGATAGAATAGGTAATAAAATACGCTGTGGATCAGTGGATACTTTGTATGACTTAATCCTTACTTAAGCTTACTTAAGACGGTGGTCTAATCTTCTAAAAATCATACCTCTGTATTTTGACTGGTTAGTGGATTTTTACATTAAAAGAGAGGTTCAAAAACAGTTTAAACCGACTTGAAGATTTAAGTTCTTCTTTGACTGTGAGTTGGAAAGAATTTAGTTGTTTACTGAAATATATCTTTCAGATTTGATAGATTGAGGCTAGTTTGGAGTAAATGGGAGCATTCAACGTTTTGTTTTCTTTATTAATGTGATAGGAAACTTCCAAGAAAAAATATGGAAATTATATTTTGGATTTATTTGATTTCGACACCAATACTGACAGTTTATGGTAAGTTCAACTATTTGATATACCGCAATTAGTATGTTATACATTCACGACCCCGGGAACTATTCATCCATGCTGATGACAACCGATTAAAATCACCCCATCTGTTTTAACTACACAAGCTTGATCATTTTTAATAGTTTTGCGATGTGAATTCGCCTTACAACGTATATGTAGTGTCACAAAAAATACAGAAATATATTTTGATCGTTTTATACCTTCCGGGCCTGTGAATTTACAAGTCAGGAGTTGAAATAACCCATAAAAATCATGTATATGTACATACAAACTCATCATCGTTCAACTATTTCTAATTCTGTGCATAGTTTTAGTCTAAGTTTACCTAAATTTTTGGAGAGGCGCCCATTTTCTTCCGGGTTCTTGTAAATTAGAAAAAAAATTAACATGTACACAACGTAGAATTCTATTTTCTCTCTCAGAACTCTATTATGACATACATGTTCGTAAATTAGACTGACGTACAGCTGTAGAATGTGTAAATCTACCTTGACCCATCACCACTTTCCCTGCCTTCATTAACTACATTGTTACACTAACCAATAAGTATCAACAACAACAACAACAACAACAACAACAACGACTTTCGCCACTCTAATCTAGTACA
This sequence comes from Spisula solida, assembly GCA_947247005.1. Taxonomy (NCBI): domain Eukaryota; kingdom Metazoa; phylum Mollusca; class Bivalvia; order Venerida; family Mactridae; genus Spisula; species Spisula solida. Next base: position 24,712,614 of record OX365948.1, read on the forward strand.
GTTAATGACATTGTAAGAACCTACATCGATTATTGGTCTAGGTAACATGGTATGGGAAAACACAAGACAAACCTCACCTGGTAGATCTAATATAATTGTAGCTACGATATATCTTTGGACACCATCTTCAGCAATCATTTTTTATCTAACTAGTGCATACATATATACTTGATATCTATAAATAATCTTGGCCCCTAAAGTTTAGGGATCGATTGTTTTGACGAGAGGCTCTCGTTTCCTTGAAACATGTATAGGTGCTTACGTGAGAAAATATTGCTTAAAATGGTCTAAAGTCTGAGAGAAACATGTGTTTTATGCTGATTATAATAAAAAAACTATGTCCAGTTTTCCATAAAACACAGACAAATATCACTTAGAATACCGAGTATCATTTGAACTGTAGTACGAGGGTACTTGTCCAAATAAAAACTTTTTCCAATTTACATTATACAAGTTTTGTTTACAAAAAAATACGTAAAACTGAAAGTAGGATAACACAAGAAATGTAGACAATTGAGGTTTTAATTAACTTGTCGTATTTAATTACATACATTGTATAATCGTGCATTGTTTTATTTCATTGCACAAAGGTATGTGTAGGTGTCAATGTACAGTTTTAACGACTATATCCATAAATAATTGACAGCAGTTAGAACAATACAGTTGTACAACTCATACGTTACTACACACGTTTCTGTAAACGTTTCCTGTATATATTGGTATCAATTTTCTCATTAGCTGGAACATGTTGACTGTCCATGGATTATATGAACTGAGATACAATTAGTTAGTTTCTGAGATTATAGCCACACCCCTATAATACGTCCATCCCTGAGGTCTTCTTATCGGCGTGGTTTTAATAGTAAGATTTAATTTAGTCTTGATATTAAGATTGAATTCAGTGAGCATTGACTTGAAATGTGCTTTCTTAATACTTAAGTCGATTTATTGATTGGTCCAGGTGGCCTTGGGGTGGTCGTTCAGTGACACTGTACAGTTTACTGTTTCCATGAGTTGTCTTGCATGAAATTAATTACGTATTCTCTATAGTAATATGTTGATAACCAACATACGCCGTGATACTTAAATATTATAGACTTCACTCAGTGTGTGGCGCGTGTTTATGAGAAGATATTAACATATTAATAATGGAAGTATGTCATAGTATTAATATATAACGCCACCGGCTGACAATAAACTGTAACAACCGAATCACTCATTGTTTATTTAACATGTTAAAGATATCAAGCGGAGGAGCTAATTTCCATACCGGATCATGCGACATCTGTTAGTCTGAGCCCACCTTCTTTTCATATTGATGTTTTTATTTGTATTTTATCACCTTATCATCAATATGCACGAATAGGTCGACCTTCGAAAACTGGCCATATTATCGATTAAAGCCTACCACACAATATGCGTAATCGTAAATGAAAAGTATCAGCGCGTATTTTTAGTTGAATTGACGCTAGACGGAGTTTTCTGGCTTATTCAATTTTCTGTCCGCAAATTGAAATATAAACGCTGTAATTGGGTACAATAATTGATATTCGCTTTGTTGAAGATATCATTGACAATTGTTAGACTGACAGACCTGTCGATGTTAATCTAACGTCTATATACAAGTGGAATTAACTCTACGCTTGTTATATCATTGACTTAAAATATCCAAATGGTGCAATTATACGCTAACAATTATACCTTTAAATTTGCTGTTTGTTGAAAAAAATGCGACATGCATGCAATGTTAGTTATCTGCAAGAGGTTTAGCTTAGTGACTGATTGATAGGGGCTGTCTAGGAATTAGAGGGGAGAGTGGCTGGGTAGCTAAGATTTTGGAGGGGGTAATTTATTGAATAGTGAGCGTAAAGCGATTTGGGCTGAAAAAATGGTACAGAAATGTCGATAGAATGCTCTCTTTGATCAGGTTCAATCTGAAATAGGATGAACATTTTGGTGACATCTCGCTGATGTAGTTATATATAATTTATCTAGGTTATATTCCTTCCACGGCAGACAGACGACAAATCCCCCAGAATGTCGTCTGCTTCTCAAATAAGAGACATTGTTAATTTCTCGTAAATGCAGATATATCAGAATAAACTACGGAGATAATGGAGAGTTATCTAAATACAAAGGCTTTGAAAATCTGACAAATTTGTTGTAATAAAATATACTTTACTATTATAATGATGAAAATTTATTCGTTAAGATTTTTTTCTCCCGGTGTGATTTTTTATGTGGGAAAACGCATTTCTCCTCACGATTTTTGTTGGAAGGAAAGTTCAAAAGGATGTCTGAATATATCTGAGAAATGTGTGTTTATTTTTGTACCCAGTCTTGTTACAATTTGGCCTACTGTGCAGTGTGCACAACGTGTACAGAAAAATGTTCTTTTTTCGTAAATTTCTCACGAAAGTAAAAACGTGTAAACACTTTGCTAAAAAAGAGTTTACCAGATAAGTCAATCATGCTGTTCTGGAGAGGTTGCTCTGTATTTCTTGTTTTATCTGAAAGTCGTATTTGACCATCTTTGATCGCGATGACTAACATTAATGTAGAAACTAATCTAAAAAAGTCCAATAATCTTGTACTTTATATTGATTTGTATCCAACCTATATCAAACATTAGAAAAATGTTCACCTAGCGTTTACAGGTGTTAAGGTGCCGGCAACATTATATAGTGTATGATAAGGATTTAACGGATTAGAATATCAAGTGATTAATAGATTTATATTATATAGCTATCATAAAGTAAATATCATGCCTAAAAATCTAAGATGTTTAATAAGATTAGCAACGCTATATTTATCACATATTGCGATATAAGCCCTACTTTATTAAAAGCGAAAATCGACAAAAACATTAACTAGTGTGAACTTAATGTAGGATTAATTTATCATGTTATTCTAGACGTAGACACCGTCTATGTGGAATGTTATTTGATTTGAAACCATTGCAAATGTTTTTAAAAAATGCAAATATCTTTCAATAATTTGATTTTTGACGGTGCCTAGATGTCTGTCGCTAGATGTTTTGTTTTAAGAACCGTTTGATTAATTTTAACACTACGTACCCGGTTTATCTTGATTCAATATATTTTATGCATTTCAACAGTTTTGTTTAGACGAAAAATGTTCAAGATACTTAAAATATGTAGTGTTGTGTTATCTAACAAATTTGCTGCGGCTTTGTTCGAGTATAATTTAAAATAATCCCCTCTGTAACATGTCTTGTGTTCTCCTGCTATAAGATCTCACTAAAGACTACATTTAAACCAATCGTAACTACTCGGGTCTTTCCGTCATGTTACGTCATTATGTCTGAGGGGTCCCGATTGCATTTAAACCGCACCAATGTTTAGTAGATATTTTCAAGTCCATTACACTGTTTTCCTCTTCACTAACCTGATTGTTGCGAAATAACAGATGCATTCTTGTGTCTTAGTTGTTCGTTCGTCAATCATTTGCATTAATTAGTTCAATCTACATTCCACCTTAACAAAAATAAAAGTTAATGTAATTTGTAGTAGAATTATTGGCACTATTTTTACAGCTTTCCATTTTGACGGGAGCTTGACACAAAACACTCGTCATAATAGTTTCCTATTTATTTAAATGGAGGGTAGCGTTCTTGTAGCAGACGGCATATAATTCTTTACCCGGATGTCTGATTTTATGTCTGCTGCTAACAGATCGCCTGTCGTGTCACTATATATCTCGAACTCACACGGCGCCCAAGCTGGCTTCCATCAGCCAAACGAGCTTGCGACATGCTTTCAATAAAATCACATCTCTGGTTTCCTTACATATTTCTGTCATGGAAATCACTGATTGTTACACAATCCGTGCAGAATATCCATTCTATAATGATACTGGGTTGATAAGATTGATTAAAATCGAGACGTATCTCTCCTTGTCTTTAAATTGACGACCAAGATGGTATAGCGGCATTCGAACAATGATAATCGTGCATGCGTTTTTCGTGACCCATAAAGTAACGGCGTCAAATTGCACGTGCACAATATGGCAACTGCAACCAATATTTATTGCGATGTGATTTTTTTGTTTTACAAATTGATGCACAAGCCAGCATGTTAACGTTCGCTCAAAGCTTTCATTTCATTAGCTGAATGTGTTTAATGCGTTTTCAATAAAAAATCCCATAAGTCTTAAGCGAAACCTTCAAAACGTTGAAATATAATGCAATGTTGTCTTTCTCTCATCAAACATCATGGAAAATGAACCATTGATGGAAGCTCAGTCTGGTTAATTTAACAATATTGATTTAGTTCTCGGAGGATTCACCATTTTTTTTCTTACTGATTGTTGACTGTATGAGAATACATGGTTCGCTAATGTCCGTAACTGTTCCGGTATTTTCCGTATGGAGTTCGGAAATATCTGAAAACGTTTCGATCGGTAATATGGCTATTTTGAATGCCATTTTTGTTGCGTTTTGACAGATCTATAGCTGTGTCTCTGAAAGGATAATGACAGTTTGTTGAAAATATCCGGAATCTGACGATTACGTCTGTCTTGTAGCGCACTTTCTCCTATCCACTACCGTTGTCTAAAACACTGACACATTGCGAAGAAAAGCAATGAAAGTTATTGCAAAAAGTCAAGAGCCGTTCTTATAAATCTGACGCTTTTATCTTTGCTATAACTGTAGGGAGTCTTTGCTGATTGGTATAGCATATGAAGTACTCGGAGTACGTGATACATAAACACTATTATAGAAACCTAAATAAATACAACATCAAATTTCTATATGAATCATTTGGTCAAGAATGTTTTATTTAGAATAACTTAACTTTTTTTATCAAACAAAACTGGATTTCCGGTTTAATGGGAGATGAAATTTAAAACTAATTTTTAGGCAATAATGCGATTGATTTGTATGCGATGGTACACAATTGTGTTTATTTGGAACGCCAACATTCATGGAATGCTATATATGCAACACTGTCTGCTAAGGTTTTATTAAAAAAAATAATGAAAAGAGTCACTCATGATTGAAACATTTTCCGATATAGCACCTGGTAAATATTCATGTACTTTAATAGATAATTAAATCGATGTACATGTATTCTGTAAAAACAGAACAAAACATTTATTTTGATTTAAATACTGCTTTTAATCACCTTTTGTATGCAAAACCCTATTCTATTCTTCAAAAAAATCCACGGGTCCTTACTTCAGAAATGTCGTTTTTTCTCTAAAAACAAGGCTTAATTATTCTTTATGACGAGTTACAATAATGTACCACTGCTGCCGAGGACAAACCATAATACAAAGGTCTTGTTTTATCGAGTTTTTGTGCGTTTCGTGAGTAATTTGTACTGAGAGCATGTTTTTAGATGATTTCGCTTGATAGCGTCCAAACGCGAGCCAGAAGTGACGTTTATGACACAACTCAGCATATTTTTTCCTGAAAAAAGAACCAATAAACGCATGAAAGAGGTTGCATTTAAGGCCTGATTCAATAAGCGGCTATCTCCAGACGACACTATACGACACATTTTGTTATTCTAGCTCCGACGACATCACCATCATTATCACTTAGCGCGTACATATTTAAGTAATGAGGAATTTGACATGTTTTTTAACGTCATTAAAAATTTATACGTCTTAAATGGTGTATTGTGCTAATGAGTTTTGTCCTCTCAAAGTTGGACCCTGACAATGTACGAAATGTATACGTATATTAAATGACAAATGATCCCTTCTTACGTGTATTTGAAACAAGAAAGGAAAACAGTTTTATTGTTGTTGTTGTTGTGGCAGTAATGTGATCGGTTGTTACCCTTACTACCTACAATAGGCTAGTATGATGTTGCTTGTGGTTTAAATATGTAAATACGTAACTCATACATCGCCAACATTTTAATCTTTTTATAAAATGAAATTTTAGACTTTGGGGTGCATGAACTTGAATCCTGAACTAAGAAAGAAAAATGCACAATGCAGGTATAATCCTAATTTACTATTTACAAAGACAAAGAAAAAAGAGAACATAACAATCTCAAACTCTTGTTCAATCCAGGCGGAACTATACACAAATAAAATTCTATGAGCAAAATGGTTCATTTTAGAATTTGATATTTTTTATTACGTTTGTATTTCCGTATTGTAATTGGGAAATGCAAACGTTAGTTCGGTTCTTGATGAATGCAATATTTCTCTCTGCGGTTGACTCTTTTTCGTTGGCTAAGATTTGAGTGGCGATGTTCGTCTTAGGTGTGTCTGGGGAGGGTGGGGTCTGCCTAGGTTGGTTTGAGGAGGTTCTGTTTAGATCTGTCAAGGGGTTCTGCTATGGTTTAACTGGGGAGGTTCTGCTTAGGTTCGTCTGTGAGGATGAAGGTTCTGTATCGGTCTGTTTGATGAGAGTTTGCTTAGATCTGTCAAGGGGTTCTGCTTGGGCCAAACTGGGGAGGTTTTTGCTTAGATCTGTCTGAGGATGTTCTGTTAATTTCGTGATATTCTTACCATCAGTTTGTGGTACAAATCAACGTATATTGATGTACAAAAAAATAAATGCACAATACAATAACTATTATGTTAGTGTCTATGTACCTATTAAAGGACATATTCTGTGAGTTATATTAGGAGGTTACATCTTTAGAAGTACACGGTGATTACATCCCATTCTGATAACAGCAATTGAACGAATAGTTGAAGCGTAATTGTAACAAAGAAGTTTCAAATCACTGTGTTGTACGGAGAACGATATGAGAATCGTTTGTGTCACGCAAAGCCTAAATGTAATGATAAACGCTAACACTCTAGTTACCGTGTGTATTAATATAAGACTCGCTGCAAACAATAGTCACAAACATATACTCTATACCTATTGTTAGCTAGAATATCTTCAAACAGAATACATGTGTTTGGGATCATTTTTTACAATATTTGAATGTATAGAGACTCCAGTAAGATGAACGATAAAGGCTTAAGTTTCTTGTTTGTATCCAGTTTTCGTGTTAGGTTTCAAAAATGAATTCATCGATATAGAATGCTGAGAGATTTGTATGATAAATATGCAAATAAGGATTTGTTGATAGATTTGTTCAAGTTTGACCTGAAATAGGGTGTAAATTGAATTCAGATAACAGGAAGATTTTCTTTGTTAGACCTCAAGACTCAAAGTAATAAGAATGGTATATTAACCGGAAGTTGTTAACCGGAAGGCGGTTACTTACTAAATAGAATGCTTTGAAGGTTACAACACGAAGAGCATTTGTTTTTTGTAAAAAGCGCATGTGTCGACTTTCTCACTCATTTATTGATCTTTAGTTCATGATTTTCTTTCTGGTTGAAATATAATTCCATGACATTTGTTGTCACTTAAATTTAAAATCAAGTCAGTTTTATTTGATTTTTATGCAGATAACATTCGATTAAGGAAGTCAGTTTGTCACAGCGAAAGGTCATGAATTCATTTATGGCTGTATTGTTATTCAGATATTTAAATTTGTGGACTTCTCACAACTGTTGACAGGTCATCATTTTCTTTCACATGCACTTTTTTGTGGTTAATCAAACCTTTATTGTAATGGTTTTACTTGCCTTTTCCAAATATGGCGGACACCATTGACCTTGGTTGAATTTTTGAATGTGTGACAAATGGCATTTATTGATGGCGAAAATTTAGAATAAAGTGCTATGTATTAATATAATTAGTCGCACTAATTCTGTCAGCTATTGGGAAGACATTCGAAAATGATTACAAATATACGGTTCATTTCATCCCTCATTTCCGAAAAAATCCTTCCGAGCGATGTATAAAATGGTGACAGAGATATATCATTCTTTGGGACAGTCAGAGAATAGATGGAGAAAGGAATTGGCATTTGATAATAGAAGCCCGAGGCATCCTGAAATTAATTGAAATTGATTGGATTTTCCGCTTTCTTTAACCCGTCTAGGGTATCTTGGAATTTTTAATAGCTCGGGGTCATAGGAATGCATAGGGATGTCTTTATTTAGTTCAAGCAGACGATCCTTTTTTCTCTCACGTATGGGGTTTATTCCCGCGGAACTTGGGGACAGATTGTCACGTTATGCAAGGGCGGCTAATACGGACTAATTCAATGTTTGCATTTAGTATTTGCACTAATTTAGGACTAATCATTAGAAATGATGATTTGAGGTTTGCAAAAAAGGGACCACCAATTGAAAATTTCGCCTCCAACCAAACAGAAATTAAGACAAACTTGGCAGATGTAACAAAGAACACACGTCTTTTAAATGAATTTCTGGCATTGAGGGGCCAAAAAAGAGTAAGGGGGTTTGTTAGTTTTAGGATTAGCACAAATTATCGTCCAACGCGAGTTTGAACAGCTTTCTTGGAAAAAAAATACTCCGCGGAAGAATATTTTAAAGAAAACAAAAGGCATTAGGAAAATGTTTGACAATTAAATTCATTACCGTATCGCATGCACAGCTACGAAAAACTGATAGTAATTTGGCGGTAAAATTTATCGTCTAAATAGTTTGAATTAAGTCTGTGATTACATTAAGTTTGGTTTTTGTTTTTTTCTGATGGAAGACAAATGGAACTATTTTTCGAACACGCAAGAATTTCACGACATTCTGTGACGAATGTAGTAGCGTCGATGAATGAGCTATTTTTAGTTAACCTCTGAGCTGTTTGTTATTTCTGCTATGAATACATTTTTTGTTTTTGTTCGGTGATAGTCTGCAGGAATGAAATTGCCTGCCTTTACGTTATTACGTTAATAAGCGATTATTGTTAGGGAAATGTGAGTTTTTCTTTAAGACTAACCTTGTATTTTTTTCTGACTTGCGTCATTGTCTTCTTTCTTGTCACTGACACTTGGTGTTTCTTACACACTTAATGCTTACAAATACCTTCCGAGTATATGTATTTTGTTAAATGTATTTTTAAAATCGGTTCACCTGATGCTCGGCCATGCTGACAATATGTTCCAAATTAATGAACACATAGAAAGAAGCACCAGTATTCATCTCTCATAAGCTGCATTAAAGGTTCTGGATTCCAAATGATTATAAAGCGTATTGGGGATTTAAAAGCTTTTGCAAACAGTTGCTTTCTTTGGGTTAGCACAATGAAAATACGTATTGGTTAAGGTGAATTTAATTTTCCAGTGGAAACTCTCGTAAATAAATGAATAGCGCTTTCTTGGCGTATGTCCACCTTGTGAAATAGTCACATAACATGACATATTTATATTTTGATTATATGGTCATCCAGAGTAGAGAACCTTTAAATCGATGTAATTGTTTTTTACCGTGACCTGATTGAGAATGATTTTCTCGCAATCGCTTTTATACTGCAATAATGTGACACAGTATAAATATTAGTTGATCAATTGGTATCAAATCAAGAGAATAAGAGCGCGAAGCGCCCCCAAGCGGGACCACACATAGTGCGGAATTGGCAAGCGTCTCATTATATATGAAATATGCATGTATTCATATCTCTTGATTGCCAATATAGACTCTAGACGGATGCGTTCTACGTTTTCGCGTTTTATGTACACAATATCGTGTTCCACACACTCAGTAATGAAATTCAAAAAAAAGAATTATCAATTATAGTCCATGTTTGATGTTCTAGTATGCAATTAGTTAGTCTTGTAAGTCAGTGAACCTTCTAAATTATATTTATATTGATGTATTTCAAGTAATATGAATCAAACACGTACTTTGAATCAAGGTTTTATTATGTGTTATTATATACGTACATCGTACTAATTTGATTGGTAAATCTGGAACATTCTCTGGATTTGATACTGTTCCTGTCGGCAATCCAGCGAACCGATCCATGATATGGTATACATTGCAAACAACATTTTTGTACAAAGCTTATGGCCTTTTGTCTTCAGTACATGGCGACTATATGTTATTATTCCTCATATTTTAGTACCCTAGGTTATATATATGTTTACTAAATCATTTCCCAGTGGGGCCATTACTGCTAGGACTATGTCGTCAGATATTTATGATGTCTGTAAGTCAAATAGCATAGCATAAATGGCATAACTGGGTGTATATAGGAAATCAGTATTAGACATTTACTCAGGAATGTTTTAATAAGTATATTGAAAATGAATGCATGTCGTAATAAAATGTATTAATGGTGATTCTAGCAATGCTTAGAACGCGACCTCTCTCGTAAAATATGTTTGATGTGTCGTGAACTATCCATACAATGGTGGAATTTCTATTTCGCCAGCATTATTTTAATTAACGCACGTGTTTTATTAGCGTGTAGAACTGATATATTATCCCATATCCAAAACCGAAAATACTAAGTCACGATATTTCATGCCACGATGCACGTGCTTTCTTAATGATATTTCTGCACAAAGGACTGATATTTAATTGTGCCGTAATTTGTATTTTATTCTATTCTAGAAAGAAATGTTCTATTTGGCCACGCAATCTGTTATTGCATACATGTCGTTTGATTAATATTTCATGTTATCTACTTAGTTGTCATGATGACTTTGGGGTTTGTTTGAAAACCACAGGCTTTATAAATACATGTATGCGCATACTATAGTAATGGTTAGTTGGTTACATTAGAATACAGCCTAACCAGTCAATGGATACACCGAACTCGGATGTTTAAAACACGTTGTTGTTCACTTCAATATGTATAATTATATATCTAATATAAATTGACTTATTTGGAGTTTATTGATAAATCATGACGTTGTTTGTCTATTTGATGAAGACTTGTAATTAAGTCGAAACGAAGATACATCTTGGAGTTTGTCTTGTTTAATTGTATTTTGATAGCTTAGGACAGATAGTTGCTTACTTAATTAAACCCCTAACTCAGGCTTGATTCTTTATTTCACTTTATTGAAAAGTCTGATTCACAACGAAATGCATATTGTCTGTAGGCAAGAGTGTTATGGGCGTGTAACAAAATCGATGTGAAAGTCATAGCAATAAGAAATATATAATACTTAAAATCATCCCATAATCCCATAATCCGTTAATACGAAGGATAAAGGTCACGTGCATGGTCCATACGGCATACTTCGTGATTCGATAACAAACGAGGTTGTCGATAAGATCGAAATCTGCGGATCTGATAATTAATAACAAGCGATAATTGTTTGATAACTTAATCTATTGTTTCAACGGGAACTTATTCTGCAGACGATATTTCGTAATATTCCTGTTGTATGTCCATCTGGAATGATTTATATCAATAGGAACACGTGTTTTACTCTATCTATAGAGCGTCTGCTTGATTCATAGTGAAGTTAGAATCAAGCGTTTCGTGATATAATCAAAATTACAGTCAGACTCAATTTGGTTTTATATCATGCCACGTCTGTTACAGAGACGGTGACGTCACATTATTCGTATACAAACGTATTCAAAAGGCTAATGGGTGTGGTTAAGTAGAAAATATATCCAATGGATACAATATTATTGATATGCAAGTAATATATGAAGTATCGCATTTATTGTTTATTTCTCGTGGTAAACTTTCGGAGAAAATTCGGACATTTTCGGGTAATATTAAAACCCACCAAAACGTTTACGGAATACTAGACACAATAAAACCCGGGAAACGGTACGAATGAGTCCATGTATAACACAGATCAAAGATTAACATGATTGACAGGCAATTTGACCCAGTATGTATTTTCACGAAACATTAAACATGCTGAACAAGCAATTTTGTATGACAGAGTTTGTACGGAGACTGTATGAAACACGATATGGAAAGTTGTACAGAGTTGAAATAATCAACAGTAACATTAGTATCGTCATCATCATTAATATGTATAGTATAAACATCTTATGAGTGTTCCCTATACTAAACACCGGCGGTAGTGGCAGTAGCAGAAACGACAACAGTGGTAACTACGACAACCACAATCGCAATCGCTACAACAACAACAACAACAACAGATGAGATAGAAACTTAGAATCAATACAGCCACTACAACTTCACAATAAATCATAGTAACATAGTCAACGAGGAAAACAAAACACCAGCAATGCAACAATATCATTATCACCCTCTCAAAAAATAACCATAATGTAGCAGCAACAGCTTCTAATGTAAGAACGGTATTAACTACGCTGTTTTAGGGCCACACATACTGTTAGACATATGTTGTATAAAACATGTTCACGCACTTGGTCAATATATCCACGAGAAGTCTCTGTTCCACATATAAAGAGTATATTAATAATATTAATTGCAATAACATGTGAATAGGAAATTACTTTTTTATGCATAACCACAAATGGTCACCGGTGTTTTATGTACTCAATGACTCGGGTATATTATCCAGGTGCTGAAATCATTATCATATAAAAGTAAGATATCCATCTTATATATACATGCGAAATCTTCTCCCTTAACATAAAACTTTACGAGAAATTTCCCAAATTATCGTAAACAGTACATCAGCGCAAGAAGACCAACCCTAGGACCCTCAAAGACTGGGCTCATGATTGATTTGGTTTTAACAATGTGGTAAGATTGAGATACTATAGTAAAATAGGCCTCGCATGTTGTCCTTTGGGGTGGTCTATGGATTTTAGTCCAATGTTTACTGTACGTAAGTTCTGTATATTTAAAAGTTTCCAATTTTGTAGTTGACGTTGTTGTAGTCTTAACAGACATGGCCAACTTGTACATAACTACAAAGCTATAATATCGTTATCATCTCGCAATGTGCTGTCTACTCAAAGGATGTGCAGCTTGTTACTATTGTTTTGAAATTTCCGAGTAAGAACTAACTTATTGTTTCCCTGTGGTTTACTAGATGAGATACATTCCTTCCCCCACCACTAACATCCCTGACAGTATTACACAGCATGGAAGCTGCTCCGACATTTATATTTTCACGTAAATGAGTTTGAAATTAGTCCAATTATTTGGATATAAATGTCATGACTCCCGCATAGTTCTTTTTTATTTCTGCTGGGCCTCAGTATCAACATGATGGCCAATATTGGCCCTATTGTCATTGAAAACCGCTAGTTACAAAGTCGTAAACTTCAGTTTTGATCGCTAGACCTGATTGAGTCAAGTTCAGATTTTACGACAATATATTTATTATTTAAATACATTTGTATTTTATTTCCCATATGTTACCGCGATTTGTTGTCGGTGGTTGGGGAAAAATTTATCATCATCATCAGCATTGTCATAACAATAGGAGCTAGTTGCTTTTAGATGAAATGTGTCATATTTTTGTTATTTTTTATTGTTATTTTTTATTCTTTTAAATGCTTTGAACAAAATAGAGAGTCATTTTATATTTCCATTTCTCATGTTTAATGTGGAAATGATAAGATAATGTGCCAATTAAAATAATATTAAGTTTTTATGATTTTTATTGATTTCATGTGATGTTTATCGGAATGAAATAATTCAAGCATTGCTGACCAATCCTTGTTTGGTATCATTGCATGTTTCCATTTGTGTCCACACAGACCAGCCAACATATTTAGCCATGTTTACTAGTCATCAGCTGTATTGTGTGATGTTCAGTTCTTTTATAGTATCGGGTCTCTTACCATAAAACACGCTCAAAGGAGCTGACGTTTACGTCACCAAGCAACGGGTCCCAGTTCTACACTTGATATACAAAATGTACTTTCAAATAGACTACGTGATCTACAGCTACTTTATAGCGTCTTTCAAACATGATAAGACCTTTCCATGTACATGTCCATGTGAACATGTCATGTTTACATATGAATTCATGTTGTTAATGTTTGACAAATTACAACATCCATCACGATACCACGATCCATTATATTGCAACAAATATGTACCGACCTAATCATGTTTAACTTCTTCTTACATACTCTATATCAGTCGCAGTTAAAACAACATCGTTTACCACGTGGGTGATAAATGTTCTCAGTGGGATTGCACATTCAAATGCAATATTAGAAACTTTGGTATCTTAATAGTGCAATAAATAAATGATGTATCGTAATGCATCTTACTTTCCATGAAACGAGCAGTTTAGCATGGAAGATATAAGAGTCTATGTGTAGCTAGATTTAGAGAATTAAATATTTTAAAACCTGCATGGAATTATAATAGATCAATTATTTAAACGAGTTGTTTGCATTACCGGGAAGTTCGTTGAATACAGTTATGTAAACTTAAACTTTCTATGTCATGTTATATAAGCTCAGTATTGAATAGACTTAGACTATCATTAGCAGTAACAGCAATAGTAGCATCATCAACAGAAGGGGCTATCTCATTAACATCAATTTCACCAAGATCTACGACAACCTAATGATGATGATGTTGGTAATGATCATAACACTAATATCCCTATTAAAACAAATGAATGATTATAACAGCGGCAGTAACATCTGCAACGACCAGCAGCAAAAACAGCAACACTTCACAACAACAACAAAAATACATTACAACATACTCCAAACGATTCGAGTTTTCTACGAGAATTTCGTCTACGAAACCCATTCATATAATGAGGACTTTGGATACAAGTAACATCGTATTGTGTAGACATGTTTGACTATAAATCTTTCTTAGCTGTCAATGTTCTATTTTTCTAAATGCTAAGACAGTGTGCGTGAACAACGTAGACGACAAAATTACGATTACAATCTGGTTTAAGTGAGATGTCAAACATCAGTCTTGTGTAGTTCGTCTTTTCCTCGCGTGTTCCACGGAGGAAGGGATTGCTTTACGTTACACAATGTCTCCCCTCGGAAACGACGAAAATCTATTAATCATGATTTTGGAAACTTTTGATCGTCAAATTTCTGGAGATAATACTTTGTTTGAAATTTTAAATGGAGTTATCGTATTATTTCGGAGCGTTAATGGAGAACATTCTATGTCGTCTGAAACTGCAGTCTTTTTGTTTAAATTGTCGTTCCTTACCATGAAGCCAGTTCACTTTAAATTTAACAATAACCGCTAGATCAAGTTTCCTGAAGCATTTCTTTAGTCTGCGTGTCAAATTCTTGTCGTCTGACAGATTTGGTATGTTAAAGTCGTCTGCTCAGTGCTTTAATGTATATCTGAAAATTGATGTATGAATTCGCCGTTAAATTCGTCTCAAAGATTCTGTTAAAAACTATGAAAAATAGGATTACCGAACGAATGACATTAAAATGGTGGTTAAATATTCTGTAATGCTGTTGTCAAGACAACAAAGAGAGAAACAAAACTTGGTGACGTAATATGAAAGCCATCCGAATTCTGATTTTTTAAGAGAATGTTTAAATTTTATTAGCAAAGTAAAAGCAAAAGAAAAGTTGAACGTTATTGTTAATTGAACTTAATTAACAATTACCAACAATTTGTTTCCTTGTCCCTACCGCAGACGATGATATCCTTATATCTTTACTTTCATAGATCGCTTCCAAGAATACGAGTTTTGCAGCCATGTAGAACGCGTTCTCGTGCGCGGACTTATAGACTCGTGCATGTACAGATGGTTATGCAATTTTACGTCATGAATGAATGATTTCTGATTAGCAAACCGTTTGTTGAAGCATGTTTATTTCATACAATCTATAGGGCCACCAAGTACGACTTTTCCACTTGCATGCAAAAATCGTTGATAATTTGAACACCCACATCTGTATATTCGAAACTTTGACAAGCAATCAACTACCGCATATAATGTTTCTTTAACGCAACAAACATCATTATATAGAGTTCATTACGGACACTTACTGTACTTTGATTGCGCTGTTCACAAGAAAGATATGTAATACATGTACTTGGTAATAATATTCTTGAGCAATTGGCAAGTTCACATACTAAAAGTACATTATATTTCTAAAATACCCATCACTTTAGCTATGACAAAAAGTAATACATGTGTTCCTTTACACTCAATGGAAGGGGTTTGGGTACGCAGAGCAAAAAGGGCCATGACTCGAATTTTATTAATGGGAGATTTAATTGGATGACATAGCAAAGGGTACTTATATACATGTATAGTTAAAAGATCTATTTTATTTGACATCTGTCTATTCAATATGCACATGTACATGAATACAACCTTGAAAACAATTCGTTACTAAATCCCTAATAATATACAACGCACGCAGTTTTGACCTTAAAAGCGACAATCGTTAAAAGATCGTAGCGTTTGAACGAGACATTTCCCATTTCTCGGAAATTAAACCCTACAATCTGACCATGCTGGGAATATTCTCAGTTTCATTATTAGTATATACGAGACTTGGACATCTTTCAACAGAACAACAAAGAGGGTTTGTGATATATTTCTGGTCCACTTCATTCCCTATCAACAATCACATATACACCGCATCTAATATCAGTCCCAGGGTCACTGAATTATGCAGACATCTTCTCTCTACAAATGAGCATTATACTATCATCACGTCCAACTTACAGTAATGGTTATTCCATGGCCTATTGTCAGATGTGTGTTTTGTTTCCAGTGGCTGGGAATCGATCAGCGGGGTTTTAAAGTGAGATATCTGCTAGGCGTCACCCAACATCAACTGCATACAGTAGTGTCAGTTTGTGTCAACACCATAACTCTCCCGAGACGCTTCTATATGTTCTAACTGTCGTCAAAAAACAGCTGTCGAATCCTGTATATGTGTCGTATTTATCTTATACTTTATGTTTTATACTACAATGTATCTGTATGTTGGTGTTTCAAACCTTTCTAGACAGTAGTTCGATTAAATATAACAGTTAATGATCCTGTTCATTGATCATATGTTACCTGCTAGAAATCAGATGCTGTCTGGCAAATTATTTACCTAAAAAGGAATTCAGACACGTATGTTAACTTTTGTTTTTAAGTCCAACTGATCGTATTTTGATCATATGGAGATACTCAGTCAAATTGTCCTCATCCGGCTGGCATGCGCTCCTTTAATTTTCATTTTCTCGTTCGGATATGTGTTGGGCATTGTGCCTTGTATGTTTTTATGCTTTCTGTGCTCGGCTGGCCATGTTGAGTGCTTCCTTCCCTGTCCGACTTAATATTGTCTTTTTGCGGTCCAATGACGCTACGCCATTCTGGTTGTTTCTCAGTCTGGGATTGAATCACTTATAATTTTCTAGGCGAACACCGAAACCAATCGACCGCCGAATACAGTCGATTTGGATGACCAATGACCTTGGATGCATTATTAACATCCCATTTGTAATTTCCAAAACAGTTGAATGTCTATTAAACTAATTGTTATGTTCACCTGAACATACTGACCCATTAAAGCTTACAAAATCAAGAAGTTGTTTATTTTAGAAACAAGCTGAGTAATGTAATGATAGAAGTCATTATTCCACGTATTTCGGAGGTCGTATATGCATCGTAGCGGTAGCGTAATGTTTCTTACAAGAACAATGTTTCCACTCAAGTACATTTCTATCAATATTTCATGAAGAAGTTTCCTCTCACGATTAGAAACTCTCTTCTTGTGTTAAAAACTTGCCCTTGTTGCATTGAGAGCCTGTTTTTTAAAAGAAATATTTGTGACTTTTGATTTTTTCGTAATTTAAGCGCATTGCATTCGTTTTTATCAGTAATAATATTTTCTCTCATTCGATCCGAACATAAAGATTGTGTTAATTTGTGTGAATGTCAGATGTTCAGTGGAGTATCTGCATGCAATGTTGACATTGATGTTAAATAAAGAAAGTCACGTATTCTCAGGTGATATGTGATTAATTGTATTACTTTTTTAAATAATGTACCCAACTTTGTTATACTGTCGTAGTGTGTCAATGATAGATACAGTGGTTGATATTGTTCAGGAGATACACTCCCTTGGTGAATTAACATCACCATTGAATTAACCATTCCATCGTAGATGCTCTATATATAATACGTATTATAAAGAACACTATATATGCGCCATCATTTGGGAATTTTCTTATTTGCCAACCGGTTTCGTATACTGTAAAATCATTAATCATTCGTGGGTTTTTTTATTTTAGTGGATTTCGTGGATGACCTAAACCACGAGGATGACCTAAACCACGAAATTAAATCCCCAATGAATAATTATACCAATTAATATGTCAAGTTCACAGTGGCTGCCATATACTGCCTTCATTTTCAGTCAGGTATAAGACTGTTTTTTTTCAGTGTTGGAAAGTTTACATGTGTGTATCAACATGAATTTTGACCGAGTCATTTTTTTTATTTGCCCCGAAGAGTATTGCAGTTAACGAAGCGGAGTGGAAAATAAGAAAATTCCCATGTGATGTTACTTATTTTTTCTTTCTAATTTACGTACTCCGGCATTGACTTTTGCAATTTTATAAAATTGTAGATACATTTTTGTATCTCGATAGGAAAGCCCTGTGGTCGCCTGGAAGAACGCCTCATTTCTGATCTAAATGAAATGACGTTGGTTCGAAAAAACACTTTGGAACATGGTTGAATCATTACAATTTAGTAACACACGAAACATGCACTGATAGTGATGTACATAACATATAATAACTTGTTTTTTAATTCATGTAAACTGAATAGGTTTCCCAACTTGAATTCCCTCAAGCTTCCGCTCTGATAAAAGTTTCTGGCATCCAGAGAGTTAGTTCATCGTATTACATCGCCTGGCGTCACATTAGATTCACGTCGATTCCATGTGACTATCCGGGAGCTGCCTTCTAATAAGCCAAACTCTTGGAATATCGAAATTTCTCTTTATTTATTGTTTCTTTTGCTACCTTCTATTCCCTTGGCTGTAAACTATATATTGATCATTTTTGTCTTTGAATATTGTATGTTCCAAGTCATATTAGATGAAAGTCGTAGATATTTGAGACAGTTTATACACCGTGGGTTGGTCACGTGACAAGGAGCTCAGGTGTTAGGTAGAATTTTTTATTATATGCTTGTTCCTGTGATATGAGTTCCTCATGGAATCGATCAGTAAGATTGTACAATCTGTTGAG
The DNA here is from genome assembly GCA_947247005.1 of Spisula solida. NCBI lineage: Eukaryota > Metazoa > Mollusca > Bivalvia > Venerida > Mactridae > Spisula > Spisula solida. The sequence continues at coordinate 24,731,539 of OX365948.1, forward strand.
GTTCGTTATCACCAGCTCGTTCTACAAACACACTTCTATCGCTTATAAATGCTTCCAGGAGACTTATATATAGGAAAGAAGACTCCTTTAGATAATTAATGTATACAAACTCGTCTCCAAGATGTACACTTTTATTCCCTATCTAGTCACCAGCATCAATATGTCAGAAAATACATGGAGCCTGAAGACTTAACATTTTGAAACACTTTTAAAACATCGGAGTATGTGTCTAAGTATGTGTTGGTTTAAAGAAATATTAGACCTTGTTCAAGATGTAAGGATCCACCGTGGCTAAAAGTAAAACCAAATGACGAAGCTTACATAGAGAATGCTATAAACATGGCCAAGATACGTGTATCTAAACGCATGCATAATCAAAAGGATGAAGTCGCTTATCTTCCATTGCTCCACAAGTCTGACAATTTCACAAGAAGTATGTCGCCGTCCAATTCAAATTGACCTTGATTTTGTAATCTCAATACAAAGTACACAACCAAACCTAGCTTGTGATGTATAAATACGTTGGAGAGAAAGAAAAAAGAGAATATGATATAAAGGACTGGTGTAAGAACCGTCATTTCCTTATTGTGAGGCCCTAAGGAACTAATAAAGCTATATGATGTATGGGATGCCAGTAACCTCTACGGATTGTTCCAAGTTTTCTAATACTACTCACAGCAGATAAAACATGATCTATAAGCGTTATATCGTCGAACTTACGGCCAAAAAAGTGATAAACATGGATAATCAAGGCGGCAATTGCAGACAGTCAATATAATATCTTTGTTGCTGCACGCTGTTCCTTACACGTGGTCCTCATCTTTGCGAAATTCGGACAGGTTAATTGGAAAATAATCAGAATGTTATCAATTCTGGGATAGGAAACTAGGAATGTTCTCACGTAAATGTATTCTGGTTAAATGTCTAGTTTATCTACTCCAGTTAGTTTACTTATCAGATTATGACCGGCGATTTGTGCATTAATTTTGTTATATTTTAGGAAACCATGATATGCATGGTCACTTAGCCTGGCCGATTGAATTGAAAACACGGATGCCAAACTTCAGTTTTATGGATGTATATCTGTTTGATTAGAAGTCTGGTTACCAATTACAAGTATATTGACTTTTTTATGCAAATGTTTTATGAGAAAAACACAAAGTACGCCTATTAGTTACAGAAATCAAGAACTGTATTCGTTTGATGATATCGCAACGAAGCGTCATGTGCATTTGTAGGAACATTCGTTATACATGATAGCCGTGTGGAAAAGTGGATAAATTGAATGGCAAAAAAATCAGAATTTCATAAGAAGAGCAATAGCGTGCAATTCTATGCTTGTATGGATGTAAAAAATATCGGAACAATATATTTGTTGCTGGTCTATGGCAATGTGGTCTGTCAAAAATCAATGTCTATATATGGAGATAATCTTGGAATGTCACAGGAATTGAGCAATTATAGGGCCTGTCAATCATACAGCTACCGTATCAATATACGTCAAAATATCACAAAGCGGGAGAACCATTGAAATGGTACAATTTATACCAAACAAAAAACTAGAAATGTTATACGGAACGGAGATGCATTTACATGGAACATTTGCACTATTGTGTGAAGTAGTTTGTCTGTAGGAATCCATATACAGTGTTATACAATGTCGCAGACAGTTGATTAAAAATATACCACAGTTTGAGACATGGTAATGTGACACGACAAATCTCTACTCTTTGTTAAGAGGTCTATTCACTGAGATTATGCGATAATTACTCCAGATTGCCCTGAATGTGTTTTCTACATTTTCTCGATGAGCTCAAAGAACAAAACATACCTCGAAAACAGTAACTGACAGCATTTGTATCTGACATTGTTGATCATGTTAATACGGTTACTATTTTCTCTGTTTACGTTGTTCTGTTCGGTTTGTAAACTATTTTAAACAAAGTACACTAACAGCATGTAGACATTGTTGCTGTATTCCACGTTCCAAGTCCCATGCTTGGATAACTTCTATCTTTGAAGCCTTATGCCTTTCTGGAATACAACATGCCAACTATCAGTCCAATAATGCTGTCTGAAATAATTCATGTTTCAGATAAGAACAGATGTTTTTTCTGACAATATTGCTACGCCATATCTGTTTTGTGGTCTTTATGAACATATTAAATGTTTGTTTTGTTAATTCACGTATACATCCAGATAAAATGTCTACGTCTATGGTGTTTACCCTACTCTTAGTTTGCCATGTACTTTCAGTATCTACTTTCAGTCTTACAACCAACTGATAGAATGAATTGTTCACCTGTTGAATGCTTCAATTATACACTTATCATTGTTTCTGCTAATGTTGTTAGTTGCACAATTCATACCAAGTGTTTCTTGCCAATCTGTGTGAGAGAAAATGGTCTTTAAAATTTGTCGAATTACATGATTTATGCACCTGTATAAATAAAATAACTTGGAATTAAAATCTTACAAATTCTAAATAACTCGAGGCAATGTCTACTTGTAAACGAATTTCTTTCAGAGAATAGTGTCTGTTAGACAAACGTTGTATGCATGTAACACAGTATATTATTAAGTGCGTATCGTTATCTGAAGATCTTCAGTAATGCCTTTAATATGTTGTGAATTTATTTATTACGCGCAAGAAGATCACATTGAATGAATTAGCGCTAAACGAGGCAAATAACGCGGATTAATTTTATGATTACCTCCAACAGTGTCAGTGAATTACAAACAATTGTTCTATACATTTGTTACAACCACATACATGAACGTGAACCCTGGGACTTACTAGGATACGCCCCGGATATCACCGAAATACGCCACGGAAATCACCGAGATACGCCACGGAAATCACCGAGATACGCCACGGATATCACCGAAATACGCCAAGGAAATCACACAACAGAGCTCACCGAAATACGCAACAGAGCTCACCGAAATACGCAACGAAACTCACCGATTTACGCCATGGAACATACCGAGATGTGTCACGGAACGCACCGATGTACACCACGGAACTCACATTGATACTCGTAACCAATCAATATGTGAAATAAATTGAAAAACACTTTGCCGACAAAGTCAAGAACCCTCAGACAGGATCGTATCTCCTTAACTGATCAATAATGTCTTTGATATATCGGAGAAGAGGATCTTCCTCTCCTAATACTTCCTTCATTTATCCTCGGGCTAAAAACAAATTCAACTATAGTCTGCTTAGTAGTCAAAGTCTTCAGTCTTTATTCGCTTAAGTCTAAAATCAACTCCCTAGGTATTGTGAAAGTATCGGGTATATTTTTAGAAGCCAATAAAGATTCCATTGTGATTTTCATTACTTTAATATCTGAGTGTAGTAGTTGGTAAAACATGAACCTTGGTTATGAATGCAACTGGGATTGGCATTTATCATAGAAGACTGCTTGGTTATGCGCAATAGTTTTTCCCCATTTAGGAACAAGAAGCAGGGGTCATGTTTGCGGAATAATTCAAATATGATATCTTTGTCAATTACGCTGCAGTGTTTGTGAGTCCGAATTCCTTTGATATGCTGTATAAACAGTTAAACACATATAACAAACAATTGTTTATTGTATCTTCGCTGGAAAATATGAATAATAAATTTTGTTTACCGATAATAACTGAGTACACATTTTATTTACCTAGATGTTCTGTTTGTCGGGATTTCAAAAGTGTTCATTCTATGGCATGTGTTTAATTCTCGCGATATTTGAAAGAAACTCGACGTGAAGAATATAATCCACATTCATTTTATTTTAGTTTGTTTACGGGGAAAAGAATTACGTATACTCTAGCAAACTTTCCTTCTATTTCACAGATTTTTGGGACAATTAGTCACTTTAACTGCTCAAGCAGCCTTGGGGTTGGATTTCTTGATACGATGACAAAAGGGGATTAGATAGTAAATACAGTAGGGACTTAGTGTGATGTAATAAATATACCTATCACACTGTCACAATAGATTCCAAATAAATCCTGACCAACAGGAAGGCTTACTCTGTACAAGCATCTATAGTTGTTTAAGCTGCCCCTGCTGGGAACGCAAAAAAGGGATACAAAGATTAATCTTAGTGCTAGACTGTATTACAATAGAAGGTGCTACTATGATCGCAATTAATTACAATGATGATGTATTTCTCTAAATATTCGTATAGCTCTATAAGCCCTCATTACACGGTGTATTACCATTCACTGACTGTTACGCTGGCGCACACAATCCCCAGATATTGCTACTAGAAGTCGTGAATGTGTGAAATCCAAGTCAAATTCCTGTGTAGCAACAGAACATCAGCATGTGAATGTTGTGTTTGAAGCTTTTTATTACAGCATGTTAGCCTTACCCGCATAATTAAGTCTGGCCTGTCTTTGTGTACAGACTTAAGACAATTCCATTTTAACACATTATTATCTGATTTCGAGCCTGCAGACACCATTCTGTTACACAATAATAGCATGTAATCTCATAAAATGGGTGAATAAGTCTAAATGTAGATGTTTTGACCTTTCTTGATTGGTTATGTATGTTTATTTGATGGCCTGGTTTCTGCTTCTGAAATATCGTCTGCGAGTCGATAAAATGTCGGCTGACTGGTGTAAACACACTACGTGATTGCTGTAAATTACGCCTGCCAATCATTAAATATGGAAGACGACAGCCAGGAATGGTCATTGCACATGTTTGGACATTGTTTGACTAATCACTGACCATGCTGATAAACTGTGTATACATCTGGTCGACCAGTCTGTTGATGTTCTTAGACACGTGGCTAATACTCGTTCTAGATTTAGCTATGTTCCATTTTCGAGGCAAGTTACCAAGTGTGTGAGTGAGAGAGAGGGTCGATACGATTTAAATGCCGAGATTGGCTTAATATCACCAGTACCCACTCTATAAACGGACTAAATAGTCCCCTTGATGAACATAAAACGAGAGAACTGTAATTCAGATTTCGCTCATATTAATTGAACTTCAATTTATATCGACCTTTTAAGACCGGACGAGAAAATTGACTTTGCCTAGCTGACAACGCATTGTGTAGGTCACTTGAAGGTATTTTTCACTATATGTTATTGTTAAATATTTGGACGGCATTAAACTTAAACCTTTTATTAGCTGGTTAGATTCGGCTTCTTATGACACCTGTTAAATAAGCTGTTGCAAAAATACACCATGGTAAACTACATAGAAGGATTAAACCTTGTGGAGGTGCGAATATCCATATTTGTGAAGTCATAGACGAACACATTCTGAAATTTGATACAAGTTGTTAAGAAGATTTACTCGCATGCGAAGACGTATTTAATTACTTGAAACAAACCGCCTTTGTGACGTTGATTGAATTCAGTGTAAAATAGACGCATGTTGACTAGGGTCCGATTACTAATGACACAAAGTAAGTCGCCAGTATTAAGTCAGCAAGTGCGACAGGTCAAGTTTAACTAGGTGGAAAAACGACTTTGCGGAGATACAATTCCGTGATGAAACAGTAAGATACAAATAAAGACTGAAGAAGTTCGTGTCTTACAAGCAATACGACTCTTATAATGACAATGACGAAGTGATATGAATACTAAAACAGGCCTAATGTCATAAAAGAACTAGAAAAACTATCTATGAATAGATAAATCAGTTCCGTTTGTGTATATAGATTGAGGATACCATAGACTGCTTATTGATTGTATAAACCAAAGTTCTCAATTTAGAAACAAATCAGCGAACTTTCGTATGCAACAACTTTTTCATGCACCTCTTGCGTTGTTCATATTTTCTCTGTACCCACATCGATACTTGCATAATTTTATTTTCAATGTTTGGTTTAGAGAGTATCGCGGTTCGTTTTATTTGAAAACGAATACGCATGAAATATTAATCGAATGCCTCGATTGTCTTGTTTAATACGAACACCAGCTGTTGCCATGGTGACACGGCGACGCAAGATGTTTCAACTTAATCAAGTAACACTTGTAAATACTTCATATTTCTCATTGCACGTGTATGAAGGAGGGGATTAATCACATACATGTATCATACCATTCACAGGGCACCTGTATGTTAATTAATGTCCTTCTTTAACAAATTGCGTTTGTTATAATATACATTTCACTCGACCCTCTTAATATATATTTACCGAACCCACATAAAAAGTAGGCTGATCTATATTTATTTTCTTAAATGTCATATTATATGGACCAGCATTAAAATAGACACCTCTTTGTTATTATAAGGACACCCTAGTAGTTACAACATTAACACTAGATCATAAAAATCCGCCAAGAATTTTATTTGTTTAATTTTGAAAACCGAATCCGTAACAAATCGATACCACTATGCAGGTACTCCGTGCATAATACAATGTCGATCAATCTACATGTAGAAACACAGGAGAATACATTTATATGAGCAGAGCAGAGCAGAGCAGAGCAGAGCAGAGCAGAGCAGAGCAGAGCAGAGCAGAGCAGAGCAGAGCAGAGCAGAGCAGAGCAGAGCAGAGCAGAGCAGAGCAGAGCAGAGCAGAGCAGAGCAGAGCAGAGCAGAGCAGAGCAGAGCAGAGCAGAGCAGAGCAGAGCAGAGCAGAGCAGAGCAGAGCAGAGCAGAGCAGAGCAGAGCAGAGCAGAGCAGAGCAGAGCAGAGCAGAGCAGAGAATAATCTTTATTTTTTAGCACATATTAAATAGTAATAGCAAGTGCATAAAGAATATACAAAATGATATATGATAATGGCGTTAATAGAATTAAACAAAAGAGAACAAATTTAATGATGAAACAACATTATTTTCAGAAATACAGTAATAGACATGCACAACAGGTGGGAAAAGTAGTATAGGTCCCGTAGCAATGTTTGTACTTGTACATGTATTTGAAATAATTTAATAAGTTGACAATACGAGGTTTATCTGAGATAGGTTTATGTTATAAAGTATTACCACACCTGTGACAGAACTGAAAAGAATTGTAACGTCAAAAGCCTCTTAATGTTATATCCAGTTCTTCTATTAAACGAATTACGAGTAGAAATACGAGTTGCTTCTACATGTATGAAAAGTATACTATTTGCCATTGATTGTACTAAACATACTATAGATCTGTGAAATAATTTTGTGAAAAGTTAGCATTTCAAGTATACTTGAATTCATCTTAATGTGCTTGTATCACATTTTATGTGAACACTTTTATTCAAACTATACCACCCGGGTTTTGGTTCGAGTGTAATCAATGTTAGTATTACTCAACCTTGAAAGGTCACCGTCAAATTAAAATATTGGAACTACGAGTATTTTGCTTTTACTATAACGAGTGCGTTATTTTAAGAGTGTTTTAGTCTAAATGAATTATTAAGCTGGTAACACAATGGAATTGTACTAGCGAGTGTCTTTTTTTGTAATTCTCGTGGGCACACAACTCACAGTGATTTACTGACAATAATAGGCACAAAAAAACGTAATTAGACTTACAGCTTAAAAATCTGGAAAACAGTAAAGAAAGTACATCTGTACGTCAAAATTAAAAGTTTATTGTATAGTGTTCACAGATTTAGCTTCCAGAGACACCCAGACAACTGTAAGATACATCACATAACCCGTTAAAATTGGGTGAAGTTTTGATGCATACTAGTAAACGTACGTTTATAGAACACTCATTAAGGTTGGTCGGTGGCAATAAACTTGTGTTTCGTCAAATTCTCTTATTTTTCTGTCTATCGCTTCTAGTCGGGCATCATTAGTCATTTTTTTCAGTCTGTGTGATACAGTTATATTTCATCCATGATGAATAGTCTGTGAAGCGTTAGCTAGTGTCTAAATTAACCATACAAACTACGACCTATCTGCAATCCTTCATATGCAATTTTACATCGGGAGTTTATCTTTATATTTTCTTGACATTTCAATGAGTAATGTCCTTGCATGCCATGGTATGGAATCGGATATCTGACATAATTATTGATTTCTTTCCAAGTCAAAGTTTCATCTATTTTGTGGAAAAAATCTGTGTGAGTTATGATATCGATTTTTTTAAGGGGTGATATAATTATTTTTACTGGGAAATGTATCCGTCCTATCGCGTTTGCTACAACACTAGTTATAGTGTACGAACATCGCAGGATATCTTGAAATACATACGCTATAAGTAAAGACATTTAAACGATTTAAAAACAAATAGAGGCAACTTAATATCAGTTATTTCTTCACAAAATGATTGACAAGACAGGGATAATATAAATGATTGCATAAGACCCAATCTTGGTAGTAAAATAGCATTTAAGAACGTGAATGGGACAGAACATTTGGTGAACAACAAATCATTTCTTTGAATCAGCATTTGAATCATATTACTTTGCAAATATCGCCATGTTGATAAACGTGTTTAAGATGTTTATGGTTAGATTGTTTTAAGCATTCACGATATGTAGTTGGGCTGTTTGACAGACTTATACGAACGCCATGTACATGCCACTAAACGTACACCATACTGTTTTCTTTGAGATACTGCTGTGGCCAATTGTTTTGCTGCACCAAATATTTGGTTTCATTTGTGTGCACATATCTCTCTGTTGGTGTATCCGTCTGTTTCTGTTTTACTTCACTTAAGTTCATTATTACGTATGATATCAATAACGGGCAAAGCTAGATATGAAGTTTGGGCGTCAGAGAATAAATGTAGTAGTTTATCAAATATATGTTAGGAGATATATGGAGAATATAAGTCTGTTTGTTGTAATGCAGTGTTGTTTGTGATATCTGATGTCGATATATACTGCATGGTAGAGGTTCCAAAGGGATTTCTACCAGTTTATGCTTTCTATCCCTAGATATGTAGATTCTTTACGGGACGGTTTTCGTTATTTAAGTGCATTGTATCTGTGTGTAGATAACTAAATTCTGATGTATACTCTTCTTGTGGCTAAAACATCCAACAAAAAACGGAAAAACGATCTTTGTTTGTGCAATTAATAAGATATATCAATTTTCCGCGCGGTTTGGTTACAAAAATGTTAACTTGCTTATCTCCGGTCTTCAAACCTCTATACAGTTGTTTTGGTTAGATGTCGACTAGTGTTTGTCTTTCTGCGTCCCCCTCAGGACAACCGCTACAGTATTGACACACGGTGCGTTGTGAAAATATTTATTTACCCGTAATTCAATAGATCGTGTTTCATATTAACTGTTAATGTCAACCATTATTGATAAGACAAATAAATAATACTGGTAAGGTCACTGGCTGTTGTCTCGTCTGATTATCTGACTAGGAAAATATAGCTTAAATAAACAACGAGACAGATTTTAGTATTAATATGCAACCGCTGCCATCAGCGGATTAAATTACCCATAAAATAGGAAGCCTTTCTATCAAATCCTAGTACCAAAAGCGTTCAAACCTTAAAAAAGCAATACTTGTGTAATACATTTGTAACATCAACCGATTGTCCAGGGACGTGTCTTAAACATAATTATTACAACATGAAACGTGAACTATTTGTGAAGACGTGGCTGTAAACACTGACATATTCTACAAGCAGTTAATTGTTCATCAATCAGCATAATTATACTAATTAACAACTATCATAAAACATAGCGTATGTTCATGTACTCAGCATAGCAAAATCTACACATGGGCACTTGATCATATGAAAACCTTGTTATTGTTTACTGGCAGAGTGGTAAATACAAAACAAATTTAATAATGCAATAATATTAATGAATATTGCGTCACATGATTACATGCGTGAAAAAGGTGCTCAGTGGCAATTTCTCACTAAAAGGTTCATAATTCTGACTCTTTGTCCACTTGTCACGAACTTGTGTGTGCGTTCTCAAAGCTGAATGTTGTAGATACCCTGCCATATTATATTAATATGATGGGCGCCGTACGTCCGTTAAATAAGTATAGTTGCACTTGATCTAGACTGCTATCTATTTTAGTTGCTGTGTTTGAACGAGTCCAGTGACAGACAGGTTGCGTAAACCAACCAAAAAGGATTGGAATCCAAAAAATAAACATTTCATTTAAAAAGTTCAGGTGGTAAACTCGGTAAACTTAATTGGTTTATTTTCCAACATCTTAAGTGTGTCCATCGGACAGTATCAACATAAGTTAAATGATCGGATCTTATTTCACGAGGATAAGATACAGATAACCCTCAAATAGTTGAAGTCCTACCGGTATATCGCTTCATTTACCATTGTGTAATTTCCTTGATTTGTTGATGATTCAAGACACGATCCACCTGGTACACCCTGACCTGTATACAGTAATTACATATTCAAGAGATTTCGTGACTTCTCATTATTTCAATTTAATTGGATAATTTCTTTTATTCCAATTTACCACCATCGTAATTTTCTCTTTATCAGTCGAAGTGACCCTTAGGGTATTATAAAGTGGGTGGGGTATGGGTTTGCCGATTGTTACTTGTTAAATTATATATCTAGTGACGGATATTAAATCAACGAGCAGAAGGTGATTATTACGTGGTTGAATTTAGGGAATTTTGATCGGTTTAAGGTTTTGTGCCCTTATTTTGTGGACGGAAACAGATGTCACATCGTTTGTGATATAAGGTAGCTTACTTGATCGTGAAACCAGATGTCACAACAGTTAGTCCATTAACAATTATGTGTATGATTAGACGCTAAGCATGAATACAATTTAATGAAATCAGTCTTAAAAGAACTGTGAATCAGATTAGTACAACTCATAGTTAAGTGATTCGACCCCTTAGTGATATCGACCCCTTCACTTCTGTAAACGGGACTGTGTTATGCGTAATGACTTAACTCCACCATTGGAGGGGACAACTGGAGTAATCTTTATAGGGGTACTACTAGTATTAAGTTGTGTTAAATACCAGGCCCTGGTTTGATTCCACGTACCTTATCCTAGCACGTCGATTATACACCCGACATCTCTCCCTGTTCTTTCAGAGTACATGGAATGATTCTGAACGTACATGTGAAATAGACGACCATTTCTTTATTATGCACGTTCAATGTTTCGTAGACAAATGAATATCAATTGAATTGAATCTGTGTCACGTATACATATATATGCACACGTTCGTAGCGTGTGTTACTGTACTGGTCGAGTTACACGAACAATATTTTGTAATATAAAATATATATATTATTCATATGTTCTCTTCTTCTTCGCTAGGCTATTGCCACCAACCGACGTTTGTGATACATTGTGAATATGTTTGTATAAATATATTCATGTACACGCATTCATTATTCACTGAACGAACTGAGTACATTACGCCATATTAGGTTGTTCCATTAAAACTGGATCAAAAATGTTGTACGGCTTGCTAGAGATATATTCTGTGTTTATAATATCGAATGTACTTTAAGTATGCATCGTATATAAGACTTAAATCATCTTAGTGTATAAATCTTTGTTTTTAATTAATGACCAAAATAAGCCATGTTTACATAAAACATGAATAGTCGTATCATGATGTGGTCGTTCAAAGATTAAAATTCCTCCTTTCCCATCCTTGATCATGATGTAGCGATGAGTACAATGTATACAGTATACGACCTAACTTCGAAACTAGAAGGCTTATATTGCTCAACATACATCCTTATCTTAGTAATCAGCGGTTTTAGTACATCGATTTAAGTCTCCACCATTTACCGTGTCTCTGTACAGCGACACGTGACTCACATCAAATGTATATTTTTTATTTCGCGGTTTGCTTTTTACGTTAAACGTGTCACTTTTGATGGAGCACGTTCTGGTTCCACTTTGACCTCACATGACGTTAAACGTAAATCACGTGACTGACGCTACTCATTTGTCACCTGCGTTTGAAGTTTACACAACGTATGACTAATTGTAATGCGGATTTTACTGACGTTTAAACTTTAATCACGTTGATTGATTCACGCTGTAAGGATCTATTAATCTTGTAATTTGTTTTGTTTTCGCTGAATATTGATTATGCACTGTAAGGACACCTAGCTCTTAGCCAATTAATCAACTCACTAATTACTGCACAAACTGACATTGTATATCAAATACATGAATTGATAAATATTTAAACATGCGTTAGAACTCAACTAACATATCCGAGATATTGTGTATTTTAAATAAATGTACATATGTAATTATATTCATCAATCAGTATCACTGTAATTAAACAGTATTGACCGAACATTTCCGAATGTTATCATCAGTACCGATAGATTTGACTTTAATTGAAGAATAGGCATTGATAAACGACTTCAAAGAAAAAGCCAACCCTAAGTGATATTGTGTTTGTTTTCCTGTTTTCTTGTACATACATATCGATCTTTTCCAGAAAACACTGATTAAAAATTAAATTGTTCTCGAACATTTTTAACCTATCCATTTACTGATGATTTATTCTGCTGAAAACTGTAGGTTGCGATCTAAATAAGAGATTATTTAGAAATTTATGTAAAACTTGTACCTAATTATAGTAGCTTTAAGAGATTACAACTTTCCTGAAAGAAATTCTAACAGACATCAAAGACTCAACAGATCAATATAGCTCGCAGAACTCGCATGTACTTATCAGTACTATGATCTGAAGGGAAATGCATAGCACTACCACCTCCAGAGAGGAATAAAAAAACGCCGCGAAAATCCATAGCAGAAATAAAACGTTATACTGGAACGAACAATGAGAGAAGCGTCTCCTACTTGTGTGTAATGTCAGTGTAAATTTAATAACAATATTTTTATAACCCTTTTAACCTTTCATGTCCTGGATGGTCAAATTAAATCTTAGCTCCCCCAGGGTTTTCTCGCGAAGTGACACACGGGCAGATTGTCATTTCTGGATAATTTGATTGCAAAATTTATCAGCGTTTGTATCGAGTGTCTTATACAAATTTGTAGATCTTTTGTAAATGGTGTCAGATCGAATGTTAGCGTAAACACTTCTGCCATACGGTGTGGTCAAGAAATCTGACGCCATAGGCAGCTAAGTGCGCAAGCTAAGGTCAAGCCGGCTGCCAGCTAGGGGTAAGCTGACGGAATTGTCACCGTCACGGCACGACATCGATATATGAACTATAGACGAACACCAGTAGACAAAAGTTGGTGTTTCTACGTGTGTAGCCTAGCCATATCTATCATCTCTGCTGATGTAAATAAAATATCTTAATTAAAAGGTTAAAAGCTATGTAAGCGGCAGTTATTTTCTCTATGCATAGTTTTATTGCCTTTACGTAATTATGCATTAAATGTGCATTGTTCAATGTGAGAATTCATTTACCTGCTGATAGACTTGTTACATTGCCAAAACTTTCCCATGGGTCACTGAAATATTGTTTTTGGCTTATATAAAACGATTATTTTACCGGTAACAAATTATGAGCATAGTGTGCTAGATTGGCAAAATATTGTAGCAGCAGACGATATGCATTATCTATATATACACTGATGGGAATGGTCTGACTAGGCTCAGTTTATTAGAAAACAGAAACCGTTTTAGAAACAGAGTGAGAAAATCTGTCGATTTGTCTGATTTTAAAAATTAGCACATCTATTGAATTCTACACATCGTCATTCTTCGTTGCAGACGAACACTTTGTTTGGACTATTTACAGATATCACAAGTACAATAACCTTACACTTTGAGAACAATGTCTCAAGGTAGTTTTGGTTGATTTTTTTGTCACAAATTTAATCGACATTCTCATGGTGAAGTGTGACGCTGTTATCTCATCATCAGATGTCATACTGACTTGACGAAATCAACCGAATGTAATCGACGATGACAGGTTCACACTCGACTGATAATCGGGTAGGATCGTTAATGTCCGTAAGACATTACATCACTCATTATACCATACTTTTTAATATCGCTGCTGCAATTAGGTGGCAGATTTTTGACCACTTATCAATTTAGCTCATCTTAAATTGGGCGTGACGAATCAAACACGGACATATGGTGATCAATAAATTAGTGTCAATGTTTCACATGAAAACCCTTTCCTACTGGACGTTGTAATTGATGATGTCCACATAATACGGACATGATAATGGTCATTTTCTTAATTGGAACGCGTCACGTGGCCAGTGGCTGAAGGCCGGATCGATTCAGCCGTGGAATGCGTTCCTCTAATGTCCAGTGGCGTTCATTGAAATCGCCATAGAAACTCATTTTAAAGCAATATCTCGGTTCTCGGGATTGTATGAGGCTTGGAATTAATTCGCTAGAAATTACTTTGTGAATTGAATATATTATTGGAGAGAATGCTTTCTGTCAACCAGCAAGTCGATGGAAAGGAACCCAAAGTATCATAAAAGCACATAATGTGACATGCAAAATGTTGCACTTAGAGTAAATCTCCATTTTGAAGTGTCTGGGTCGTGTCTTTCTGCTAATTACTCAGATTTTCTGCATACATCATGGATATTGAGTCCTTATTCTACCGCTTAAATGGGAGTTTAACGATCCAACCGCTTTGTTATTATAATTTCTAGATTACTTTTATGCAAAACTAATGAATATCATTTTGTTGTACAGCTATTACTATGCTCGTCATCAATGAAGGTTACAAACAGCTAAATTTCTAAACAGAAACATCAGCTAACATGCACCTACATTGTCTTGCACACTATCATTGATAACCGTTTCTATGTTGGTTAAACCAAATATACGAACAGGACATGTTCTAACTCAAACATGTTCAGTAAATTGGAGCTCATAACGCAGGCCCGTGCCCCCCCCCAAGTTGGCCTCGGAGTGACCATTTTATACATCTCAAAAATGTTAACATAACGGAAGCGAGCGCAATAAAATGTGCCCCCTGTTGTTTATCCAGGCCCTAATTACTCCCGATCTGTATCATTCAGACGCTTAACAAATGATTTTGAATCGTCTGAATGATCATGATTTAGGGGATCACTGGTGTTTGATACACTTATCTATGTTACTATATAATGTGTGAAATGATCGATTTAATAATAGTGACACGATAGAGCTTAAATTACATTTCGAAATTTTCTTGATGATTGATTTATTACTGATTATGTAACAATGCAATTTTAATATAATAATAATTTCACGTGAGTTTTTAGAACATACAAGCTGCAAAAACGATTGTAATGCAAAATTGACAAAAATCTTCGCAAGGGGTAGGGGGCACATTTTTAAAGTTCATGTGTCTAGCGTTGAATATTTTTTTTATATTTTAAAAGTTTTTTTTATTAAAATGTTAATCGATCTGAACCTGTGAAAACTTTCAGTTATAGATCTTATATTGTTTATTTCATGGGTTATGTATTTTGAATTGTAGCAGTAGACCTACATTTAACGTCTAACTAAAAAAATTAAAGTTCTTATTTGAAAAAAATTTCCGATGTCTGATTATGTAGCGTGAATTTTAATAATTTGACGCCTGGTTTGTAAATTTTAGGGAATTGAAAGAAATAATTGTTAAACTCATGTAGCAGTACAACTTAAGTACCTTTCCTTCTGATTTTAAAAGCTTAAAGTGCAGGAAATTGCATGATTTTAAGTCAAAAAGTGAAAAAAAATCTTCGCAGGGGACACCCCTACCGCACCCACTCCACCATATCATATCATCCCAACAGCTACCTATGCCCCCACTCGACAATTTCTGGATCCGGGCCTGGTTTTACGAGACAGAGACTGCTACTATAGCACGTGACTGAATTAAGGAATTGTCACGTGACCCAATCAAAGACAAAAACCAAACCAAGCCATCAATACAGTGACATGATTACATTCTTATCAAACAAAAAACCTACGGATTCTCACTCGTACATTGCGTCGTCTCCTTTTTCCTTTCTAATTTTCCATTCAAATGAGTTTGTACAAACAAGATTAGGGTTTTAGGTGTGTTAGTAGCAAACTTCCAGATGAACCCCCGTAAAACTTCATCGCAATTTTCTTTAATTTCTTCCATTTTAGGAAGAAAAATACATTAGTGGCAATGCAAGATAAATGGCGCACTTTTGGCCGCGTCTTAATCCCGTCTGTTTCTGGTCGTATTGAAGAAAATCTGACAAGATGCGACACGTGTTGCATAATTCGCCATCAACCCTTCGGAAATATAATGGCATTATCTTCATGGCCACTCATGTCGTAATTAAGTTATCTATTCCCAATTTCTGACAGGATTTAGAAAATTCTTCCATGCCAATTCTGAAAAATCAGCGATTCGTAAAATACCTCACGCTCTGTGAAAATATGCATGATCGTATTAGAAATATGAAATTCCAATTGGCGGCCATCTTTGATTTCGTTGTTATAGTAACCATGTTAAATCGTTCAGGCGCATGATTTCATCGACTAGATCTCTTAAATTCGTTGATAATTACTCGTGTCCCCTTTCACTGAGGGTTAACCCTGAAAACAATTCATGAAGCAATAATGATGTCATCTGTTACGTTTACTTGTTTCGTGTCAATTAAGCATTTAAAGTCATAAGTATGAGTCTATTCAGAGGAATAAAGAATGCAAACGTCAGAATGACCTAGATGAAAAAACTCAGCGTCACACATACGATCTTGGAGACACGCTTTTCTGTCCTAAACTAAAACACATTTCCATTCCGTATTTACATTGCCATTCAGCACTCAGTTGGCGTTCTTCTGATTGGTTCGACATTGCAGTGGTGCGATGATGGTGTAATAAGTGTGCGATCTATGAACAGCATCTTTCTCTACATTCTGTACTTCCTAGTTTGGATAAATCTAGAATCTCTATGTGAAAGTCTCGCGTTCGTGCTTCTCTTTGCCTTCTTTTGTAATTGAATTGTACGATTTTCTTTTAAGAGTTTTAGCCGGAGGGAAAGTTGTGTCACATAAACTGAAGCAAAGAACATTTCGTCAAGCAATCTACTTATAATTAGGTTCGTTTAAGAATGTTCCTTCTGTCAAAGTTATACAGTCTGTGAAAATTTGAATTATTTAAGACCAGCTTGTCCTCAGGCATACTTCCTTATTTGTTTCATTTTCCCATTAGAGAATTAAGGTGCGACGTCCATATCACTCTTGTGTAATTAGATAATTAAGTCTGGGACAAGGGTTTATCATGAAATATATTTCATACTGATTGTCGTTTTCAAATCACTTAAGACACCAACTTCTTTGTGAATCACGGAGTGCTTAATTAATAATTATCCAACTAATTTTTCGTCGACAGAGGGTGTTATGACATATTATTCCATCTCTTGGAAAAAAGTGCCACCAGGCATGACTCTATATCATACTCAATTAAGAAAACAATGGAGTGGACTCGGTAAGAAACGTTATACGTTCTTCCGGGGGAAATTTTCGGTTTTATTTTATGAGAATTTAAAACCACTATAATACCATGATTACGTTGCTATGATATCAAATCATGCTAATGTTGTCTTCCCGAGAAATTTCGGTTGCCTTGTTTAATTATCTCACACTAACATTCTAGCATCTCTCCACGATTTTTTTATTCATTTTTACAGGAAAGTGTAATTGAGTGCTTCTTGTGAAGAACACGTCAGTGTGAAGTGTTGAAACACTAGTTGCCAACCTTACACAATCTGCAATTTGCAGGAGTTGTTTTTGTACGGACCGAGATGAGAGAAAACCGGTGTTTATTTCATAATACTCAATGTTTACGAGACTGATAGAAAACAGACATCTAGGTTTTAACAGTTTACATGCTGTATATAACATAATTATACCCGTATAAATTGTTACTTATTTCCGATATTTCAACGTTAAAGCGTTTTTTCATTCTCTTTGAAAAAAGGCAAAAAAGTTACACTGCTTATCAGTATGTCTGTTTATTATACAAGTTTGTTTAAGCGCGAACTATTATATAGGAAAGTATTCTTTATGAGAGAGACGCTTGCTTGCAGTCTGTATCTCACAAAGGCTTGATTCAATTGTGAGAATTTTCCGTGTGCCTGCCACAATAATGGAAATATCTATATAAAATACAGCACACGTTGAGATAGGAAGGTTTTACTCATAATCACCCATGGGGATCTAACAGAATTGAATGAAGCTAACTATAAACAAAAACAACGTTAACAGCAATCAGAAGACGACAACCAACTGACACACTTTCTCTCAAGCAAAACTGAACATTTTGTGACTTGATCATTTAACAATAATATTATCAAGTGATATTTATTTCAGTAATGTAATAAATAGTTGATTAATGTTCAAGCGTTCTTGCATCAGGCTACTCTATAGAAAGTGTCGTTCATTGTGATTCCAAGCGCAAAGCTTTAAATATAATATATTAGAACACTTGAGATCGACGTATGTACTCAGTGTATGTACTCTCACCTACAAGAATGTCTAATTGGCATCTAAATATTTGTGATAAAGCGTATCTTCTCATCTTCTAGCGATTTCAGTGAAGTTTCATTAACGAGCTACGGTGTAACCAATAGCAACAATATACGTGTAACATGCATGTTTTATAATAACAAGTAAAAAGTCGATGTAATGAGCATCTTTGAAGTATCTGATTAAAGATGTTTGATGTTTGACCGCGATATTAAATCGCGATATATCATTCTTGTTTTAATGCCATATTGTAAAACGAGCGATTAAGCCTCCAGCAAGATTTGTTACAAAAGTAGAACAATGAACAGCCGTTGAATCAATATTGTATTCTCTGTGACATGAAAATGTGAACCAAGGATCTTCAGGGGTCGTAGAATTAACGACAATCAAGGAATCCTATAATTTATACCACGTTACTCTGTTCCCACTACTCGTACGTTTCAGTACTTACAATATACCGGCGCTTTTACTTGACTAAATGTACTCTTTATAACGCTAACGTTATCCATTTGTTGCTAAATACTAGAGTATCTCAAGCTTTTGTGTAATTTCAGTTGGAAATTTATGCGTATGAAATAACCAAATTTTAAAACGATTATTGTTAGGGCTTATGAGCAAAAATGTCATTATTACTGGCCATAAAATATATAATCATACGTGACAACGAACTGCGAACTTTCCATTGTCTATATTCAATCAGAACATTTTCACACATTACTGCAAAACTGTCGTTCACAATTTGTCGTTATGTCTCATAGTTTGATCTAAGTGCACATTGCACGCAACGCGAACTAGCTAGCGGAACACTTTTGCATATGAATGCCTTACTTTTATCCAATTATAAACATCAATGGCTTTAGTCTGACGCTAGATGGCGTTGTCACAATGTAATATATTATATGTTGTCAAAAAGTTAGGAAGTGTTGAATGAATGACAATAAAATAAAACATTCTGAAGCATGAAACGCATAACACAGTAGCTAATCATTTATCACCCTGTTCTTTGATCTTACCAGGGTTACAATAAATGCATCACTGACTGACTTAGAAACTATTGAACTCAGGTGATAATGAATCGCATACATACGCTTAATGAAGTCACACAGTTCTTGATGACGATCCTGTCATCGGTAAAGTGATTCATGATTGAATACATAATATGAACACGAATGGTATAAAACCATGGCTATGTAATTTATGAAATACTGTAATGTACATATAATTCTAAGCTTATTACAAACAAGTCAGCCTTAAATGCAACCATAAGCAAAACAACACATCATACTTTATCCACGGTTATGGTAAAATGAACCAATGTTCAACTTTATGCAACACACTGTTCGTCACATACCAACATATAACACATTGTTTGCATCACAACCCATCATTGCTCAACAAAACACAACGCGCCATTAGACCTTGCATTACAACCCATCATTGCGCAACAAAACACAACGCACCATTAGACCTTGCATTACCACCTATCCTTGCTCAACAAAACACAACGCACCATTAGACCTTGCATCACAACCCATCCTTGCTCAACAAAACACAACGCGCCATTAGTCATTGCACCACCACCCATCCTTGCTCAACAAAACAGAACGCGCCATTAGTCCTTGCATCACAACCCATCCTTGCTCAACAAAACACAACGCGCCATTAGACCTTGCATCACAACCCATCAATGCTCAACAAAACACAACGCGCCATTAATCCTTGCATCACAACCCAACCTTGCTCAACAAAACACAACGCGCCATTAGACCTTGCATCACAACCCATCCTTGCTCAACAAAACACAACGCACCATTAGACCTTGCATCACAACCCATCATTGCTCAACAAAACACAACGCGCCATTAGACCTTGCATCACAACCCATCCTTGCTCAACAAAACACAACGCGCCATTAGTCCTTGCATCACAACCCATCATTGCTCAACAAAACACAACGCGCCATTAGACCTTGCATCACAACCCATCCTTGCTCAACAAAACACAACGCACCATTAGACCTTGCATCACAACCCACCCTTGCTCAACACAACACAACGCACCATTAGACCTTGCAGCAAAACCCATCATTGCTCAATAAAACTCAATGCACCATTGGTCCATGCAGCACAATCAATCATTACTCAACAAAACATAACTCGCCATTGGTTTGTTGCAGCATAACACATCATTGCTCAACAAAACACAACACTATTTGTCCTTGCAACACAACCAATCATAATGGAACTAAACACAGCACATCATTGGTCCTGGTAGCACACCCAAGCATTGCTCAATGAAACACAACACGCAATTGTTCATTGCGGCACAACCAAGCCTCGTACACCACAGCAGTGGTCCTTGAAACCCATTTTAGAATAGCTCAACATATCACAACCCAGCCTCGTACAACACAGCAGTGGTCCTTGCAGCCCATTCTAGAATAGCTCAACATATCACAACACAGTATTGACCATTGTTGTGAAGGCAGATAAACCAAACCAAACATTTATCATCATAATAGAAAAGTATAATAATACCAACTCAATCCACCAAAGCAGAACACTGTTCATTGCGACCCATTCTGAAAGACAAACAGACAAGTGACGTTTATTAATTGAGTTTGTTTTTTGTCCTATAATGTTTGGATTTTGTGTGTATAAATTCATACTTTATTGTGTAGCATTTGATAACAAGACTTGTATAATATTATTTTTCCACTGACTGGGCAATTATTTGTCTGTAGCTTATTAGCTTATTAATGAGTCATGAACATTCTGCACATTAATCAGTAATGAAACTAGTTTTGACATTTATAAGGAGCTTAAAAATAAACCATAAATTAAAGTACTAATCAAGGATGAAATGAACGCTTTACCCTCACACAATCTGTTAATAACATATAAGCACTATTTCTGTTTAGACTTTCTCAAAGTGGAAATGTTCTCCGTTTCTAGTCATTAACTAATGATAAATTACACGCTATACGCGTTAAGCTAATAAATCCTGAAATGTTTTTACTTGGAATCTTTTCCATGGAAACATCAGAGAATGTTTCGCATTAAATTAGTCTAGTTTGTTTATAATTTATACTAGTTGATCTAACTAATTCCATGACTTCTCAAAGATAGACTTTGATACATTCTGCAACAGATGCCCCTTTTATGCAGTGTGTTGTTGATAGACACGTGTCTGTTGCAGTGATAAAATATGTTGAAGCAAACGATAAAAGCAAATATTAAAACAGCGGAGTCTGAATATCTAAAACTTACAAAAATTCAAACATCAGAAACTCTAGAAACTGTTTATACCGGAAGTACAGTCACATGTAACGATGTAGAACGGCGGTAAATGTTTTTATGCGGATTATAAAACTATAGTAGGGGAAGATTTATGATATATGCGTATCAGCTAATCATTATCACTATGAAAATAATTTGATACAGATTTTATTTCTTGGTTGATGCGGATCGTGCTGTAAATATCCAGTAAGACAGAACATTTAGTGTTAAAAGAAGATGAACAAATGTGAAATTTCTGACGTTACCGTTATGTAAGCCATATGATGTTCAAGATAAGAAAAATAAAAACAATATTTATTTTCTTTACTTATCTAAACGTTAAACACACGTTGAAAAATTAATAGAGCATCGTTTTTACATGCTCAGCTTTTTCAACACTCGCCTGAATTATCCGTAATAACTATGTGGCAGCCGTAATTAACTGAAGCTTGCACACCAAAGCCCATGGCTATGTATGAAAACAAGTTTCAAGCGTAAACAACATGTTATTATGGACCTGTCATATCCACCAGAAGTTATTAGTGATCTACGTTTAATGTGCGACGACCTTTTTGTGGCACTTCATTCACCCACGTCGGATGGCCAACCCGTTTCTAGGACGATTCCCATTGATGTTTTGTTCTACGCATCCACCCTTTGTTTGTAAGATCATTATTAATTTTGTTGCTTGAATGAAAACATGGAATATATTGTCTTGTCAGTTTTGTCATATAATATGAACATAGCGTATAATTTTTATATTACTATATCGGTAAATGAACAGAAGCCTCGTCTCATGGAGAGGGGTGTATCATAATTATATCATACAATTGATGAATTAAACATAACCTGCTATACTGATACACCAGCTCAAGATATAAATGTGTCAATTTCTGGGTAATTTTATACAGAAACACCAAGGAAAATGGCCAGCAGATTATGGAGTTATTTCCGCTGTGAAATTTACCCATAATGCTGCATGCGAATCACGAATCATGAGTTGGTTCTCCACAAGAAACCATGGTACAGTTATTGATTCCCGAATTTGATTAGTTCGCTAATGATAATGTCGTTATGAGAAAGCATTTATCAAAGTTCATGTACATGGCATACACAAACATGTCTATACTTAGTGTGTACTTTCCAATGTCGTCTGCATCAGAATTGGGTGAGATTGCGTTTACGTTTTCTTGGTGCATTTAAAAGCACCAATCTTTACTAATTAACTCAATGAACTTTGTTAATTGAAACTAACTTTAAACTTTATTGCTTGCAAAAACTGAGGTACTTTTTGAACCACTGGATATTTGTCTGCTCTACTATTATCTGAATAAGCACGTTAAGTTTAATGGAATTCTAGCAAGTTTAGACAAGATCTAATTTGACGCGACTAGAAATTTTGCTTTATAAAATTGGGTTCACATATTTATGTTCTCAAGGGACATTTGCAAGTCTGGAAGATGATGTGTATGATTTTAAATATTTGAAAACCAATGAACGTGACAATTCATTTATAGTTTTCTTCTAAACATTTTATACTGATGATCGGGGAGCGGTGACCTAGAGGTAGGGTGCGAGCTTCGTGATCAAGAGGTCCCTCCCCTGTTCGATCCCCGTCTGCGCCACTGCTTAATTTCTCTGAGCAAAAATAACCCACATGCTCCACACAAGGTACCTGTGTGTCAATACATGTTCGATATTCCTGAGCGCAGCAGATCGATGTTGGTTGCACACCCACCAGGAGAGAAATAGTCTCCTCAGGGAGACTCGAACGCAGGTTTCCTTAGGTAGCCCAATGACCAGGAGAAGTTAAAATGTCAAAGGGTGCTGAACGGCTGAACGGCTGAATTGCTGAAAGCAGCCCTCGAAAATTGGAAACTTTTTATGATGACGAGGATAACATGTATGAACTACAGAATACAGTACAGCAGCACGTGATTAACTATTTATCTCTTAAACACCAACCTCTCCTAAATACCAACCCCTCTTAAACACCAACCTCTCCTAAACACCAACATCTTTTAAACACCAACCTCTCTCAAGCACCAAAATCAGTTTATCTGTAGTGGGTATTTGCTGTCGGTTCAGCCTCTATCGAGCAACCAAATTTGAACACCTACCAGTATTTTTGTCGGCTAAAGGGGACTCCGTAGAGAGATTGCACTCAATGTTTTATTTATTTCGACCTCGGTACAATGTTGTCTGCTGTATTTCTTTTAACTCTTGACGTTTTTGGTTGTTTGAAAAGACTGGGTGGCTAAAGCAAACGATTCCAAAAATCAAAATGTCGTTGACAGTTTTGAAATCAAATTAGCAGCAGTAATGTCGAGTTTGAAGTCTGCAATATTCCAGGAATTGGTGCAGTATGCTTGTGTTTGGGTCCTGTACTTATTAACTCTAGTGGACATAAGGATACTAGAGGAAGCAGTTTCATGTTGTATATTCACCATACAGAAGCCTTACCTTAAATCATTATATCAGTACATTTTCACAGAGTAGACGTATGTTACGTTTTGTTGGCACGTGTTATTCTCCATCATCGTAAACAGACTTGAAGGGAACAAACATAATAATCCCAAGTACGTTGTCAGAGGAGCCAAACAATATTTTCACATATCCTGTACGTAGGCAATAGGCATAAACTATGTTTCAAGCAGACCACAGTCGGTCATAAAAGCAGACGATATCTGGAAATCTTATTAACCAGCAGTTGTGTTGGCAAAAACGTCGACTTAAAATCAGAAACAACGCTAAATATGATTCATAATAAAAAATTCAAATATTTCATGTCATGTCAGACATGTTTATTCTCTTCATTTCATGTAAAGCCAGTATTATTAATTCGTATTCGATTACGGCGTCAATTGGTTAAAATTACACAATCGTTTGTTTGTGTCCAGGAACAATAAACTCTCATGGAAACAAAAGGTAATTGTTGAGACGCTGATGTCGTCTGCCAGCCAGGATCTGACAAGTATCCAGCATATATTGATCACAGATAATTTGTTGGATATCGTTACCGTCCGAAAGCAATAACTGAGTTGTCCATTTGCAGCATATATAGATGTTCCGCTGATAGTATCATCCCATTCAGACATTAATGATTCACAGTTTTACAGAAACGCTTAAGTGACTGTTATTAATGATGTAGTAGTCATGGAACTACTTGTTTGTCTTAAATCCATGTAGAAATGTGATATATGATACATGTACAATCAGACGTGATGTACATTTAACAAATGGTGGTAAGTATAATTAGACATCGGTCGTCTGTCCGATTGGTCCTGGATCTTGACAGAAAATACTTCATAGTTATCTAGACACGACAGTGCTTGATTCTTTAGTAGCTGGGACAAGACATACTATATAGGGCTATATGAAATTTATGTGTGAAAAACATTAAAATTAGTGCACCCAGTCACTATCATTATCCCGAGTGGACCCAAATCCGAATATTTGTCCCGGCAGGATGCATTCCTAAAGGATTAAAACAATCCAGATCGCCATGTCAAACGTTAAAGATTGCAGATGCCGTTTATTCGTGTACTAGTCCTCTACTAAAGTCACGCGACATGTTTCATTCCATAACTTCCTGATTTCTTGACTCATTCTGAAAGGAATGCACCCGGTAGCACACGACTAAAAACTTGGCAAGCCTTGCTAGCATGTGTCAGTATTAATGAACTGATCACAGTTTAATTATGTTGCTTGATATTTACAAGTTGCCTATTTTCTACGCTCCAATGGAGTACTTCCTTTCCGTTGAAATATTCCATATTTTGTCTTTAAGTAGTTACAATATTTTCTGCAGCGTCTGATTGACGTTTTGTTGTTTCCACACATCAAAGAGCTCCAGCACTGGGTATCCGGAGCGCTTGTTTAGAAATTTAGCGGGCCGTTACAACAAACGCTGTGTTCGATTTCCTCTGTATTTGTACTACGCACCCAAGAACATGATTCCTCGTGGGTCACCGGTGATCGGAGCTGTAGGATAATCGATCATTCGTTTAAATCTTTAGTAAAATGAATTTCTTTAACAGCGGCTCGCACGTGAACAAGTACGTGCAGCATGCCGGTCACTAATTTAAAGTCATTTAAAAATCGCGTTTCTGTGTCATTACAGCTGTATCAATTTATCATACATAGAAACTGCATTTTAGTGCACTTTGCATGAATCGAATTATAAGTCTTGTCTATTGTACTTGTACAAGACAATGTCACATTAAAATTAATTATTTATTATCTTAGACGAAAACCATTTTCTTCATTTTCACATTTCACTAACATAAAAACAATTTGTTTGATTCTTGGCAGAAATGGCGAACACGATACATATCAAGCAGTGTGGGACGGTTCGTTATAAATTATTCACATTCGAGTTTTTCACAAAATAGATGAGGCTAAAGATCACACATTTTAGAATCTGGTCTGTTTTGGCTTCCGTGTTTGAGAAGCGCTTACATTTACTGTTCTCTGTTGGGCAATACTGCATTCACATGTCACGGTTTTAATCAATCATGTACCTTGAACCGACCTTGTTTTATACTCTTCCCGTCAATGACTGTAGACAGTTATAGAAAACAATGTTCACAATGAATCTAACCCGGTCTATGTTTGTATATTGGTTTAAAGGCCAAACAGTAATGTTTCTAGTCTGTGTACGGAATCAATAAAACAGAGAAGGGTGCATTCTAGAATCATGTTTTTTAGTCTTAAAGCAGACATAGACGATGCATGTAGACGGTTAACCTCATGCAAATAGTATTCACACTAAATATTCGTCAAGTTGCACAAATTGTTTTTGACATCCATGTTAGAAATAACACTGTAACTTGCATCTGGGACTATTTATGGCGTTACACCCTAATATAGAACAGCGAGGGCCATGACCATTCTATGTGCCAGAGAAAGGCGATTCTCAGTACTAGTAGTTATGTATAATTTGATCTAGTTAATGATTTAGTCTACAATTCTGCGGCCCTGAAAACGGTGGACGATTATTGGACTAATGTCCATACAAAATCTAAATCCAAAGACATTAAAAGGCATCACTTATTATGCTATTGCTGAAACCAATCAATAAGTGACCGATCAGGTTGACGAACAAGTGGCTCAAGGAAAATTACTCCACCTGGTCTAAGCACCTGTATTGGTCATTTCGGACGTGGTCAGTTTAAATATTTATGACGTGATCAATGCACCATGTAACTAGAAAACTAATTTGCATACTTAATGCAGTATTCATCGTAATTGAATTACTCCGAGCCTGATGTATATTTATTGTACGTCCTGTAACGGTTAAATAGACTGGTGTTAATTGTCTGCTAAGTATTATTGATGTAGTTATGTACGTACGATGTTTCTACGGCCTGCAACACCAGAATACACCCTGTCCTGGTTAATTATCTAGATTTTCTACTGTGATATATAGGTAGCTCAAATATTTGAACATTTCATGGATGCATGTTGTGGAATGATAGTGTGTACACGAAGTTCCTAAATTAGGAATGTTTGGATCTCATCCCTTCCCTTTCCATCTATATCATGGTTGGGGGGTAGCTAATACCCCTTCCCTTACCATCTATATCATGGTTGGTTGGTAGCTAATACCCCTTCCCTTTCCATCTATATCATGGTTGGTTGGTAGCTAATACCCCTTCCCTTACCATCTATATCATGGTTGGGGGGTAGCTAATACCCCTTCCCTTACGTCTATGTCATGGTTGGGGGGTAGCTAATACCCCTTCCCTTACGTCTATGTCATGGTTGGAGGATAGCTAATACCCCTTCCCTTTCCATCTATATCATGATTGGAGGGTAGCTAATACCCCTTCCCTTACGTCTATGTCATGGTTGGAGGATAGCTAGCTGATACCCATTCCCTTACCATCTATGTCATGGTTCGTTGGTAGCTCATACCCCTTCCCTTACGTCTATGTTATGGTCGGTGGGTAGCTCATACCTATTCCCTTACGTCTATGTCATGGTCGGTGGGTAGCTCATACCTATTCCCTTATGTCTATGTCATGGTCGGTGGGTAGCTCATACCCATTCTCTTACCTCTATGTCATCGTTGGAGGATAGCTAGCTGATACCCATTCCCTTACCATCTATGTCATGGTTGGTTGGTAGCTCATACCCCTTCCCTTACGTCTATGTCATGGTCGGTGGGTAGCTCATACCCCTTCCCTTACGTCTATGTCATGGTCGGTGGGTAGCTAATACCCCTTCCCTTATGTCTATGTCATTATTGGTGGGCATGCTTCATGTAAACCTAAACACAAACTTTTGATACACATATGTTCAAAACCGGTATCTAAATCTAGTTTTAATGGAAGTTTTAGTGCATTTTTATTGCATTGAGTATAGGCATGCGGATTAAACTGTTGTTAATACAACTCGGTAAACGATACGAAAGAAACAACATGATTTTATCCCTCTTACGTCCTAACACCTGTCCCTGGCAATACAGTGCTAAAAGTTCTGCATTTTAAGTATCACTGTAGTCTATAGAGTACCGGTAGGGTAGTCTCCAAAGTCACGTGTGGAAATGGAATTCATTTTCCTCCTTCATGTTCGTACTCTTATCTACAGTAACAGGCCGCAGATGTGACATCGACGATCACTTTCATTATTTAAACATTAGCTGCCTAAATTACGAAAATCTAGTAGATCTAGCAATATTATAATTAACGACCTGCTGCTATTCCTTATCATGCAGGAATAAATTATCGCGAGATTTGGGAATATCTTATATTAATTTGTAGTTATCTTTAAACATTCAACCCCCAATGATAACTTTATCTAGCCTATAGATACGTTGGGGTATTATAAACCAAGACAACTCGACTCTTCTCGATTATAATATGAAAAATATGTTGGCATTCTCTACAATGAAAAAAGAACATTTTGTATTTTCCTGCGCAATATACAGCGTTTTTTACATCGGTGTTTTGGTTGATTAATGCCTCTTGCAAGTAATCCCGGATATAATGCAATGATTGATGAAACTTAGGGTGGAATTAGACCAATTTGAATATAAAAATATCACGAATTGCTTTTCATCTTTCTGTTAGATATTGCAATAGAGGAAATGAATGCGTTTAGCCTCGTTTTTTTGCACCATCCATTGAACTCGCAATGAATCGAAACTTTAGGAGAAATGTGGATAATATGTTGAACATGGATTTTCTCTGCATTTTTTTCATCAAATGAATCTTAATTAGGTTAAAGAATCAAGAAGATAATACTACTAAGCCTGTATCAACATATCACGGTGAATGAGACTGAATAGAAGCGAACACTGGCTGTTGAGTCATGATACACGTTGTGTGCGCCCGGATAATCATTTCAAATAGAGCAGTTAAAAAGTACTGTAGTCAAGATTAAGTTGATCCATGTAAATAGACATGAAGGTTAATTCTATACGTGTGGCATTCTACTTGTGATGTAATTGTATTGTGTCATTGAGAAACAGTAAAAGGGGTTAAAATACGTCACTTAACATCAACACCAAACATACTTTAATTAATATTTTTGTGGTTCGTTTGTTAATAATTCCAGCAGAGTGTCTGCTGTATGACAAGCCATGCCAATATAAAAGACAGTTTTTTCACGCTGGTAATTCTCAAAGCCGTCTGTAAGTGGTATTGGCAGACGTCACAATCTTCGTTTTAATAAAAACGTCGCCACTTTCAAAATGATTTCATTCAATTGTGAAAAAAAATCCTCAATTGTGAAAAAATCCTCAATTGTGAAAAAAATCCTCATTTGTTTCTTGTCTAACGCGTCCCTTGTAAAACCTTACAACAAGTGCAGTCAGAATCAACATCGTGGAGCTAAAAATGTCCACAAATAATAGAGAATGAGAAAAAACAGACAAAAACGACATTGTTGATTTAACGCTTATCCTTTAGAATGGCGACGTCAATACGCCAGGGACCATGTGCTCAAAACAATATGTCTGCTGAAAAAAGCGTCATTCAATGAACTGTCCGTTAATTCAACAGTTACTCTAAAAATATTGAAATGCATGCACAAGTTAAACATCAGTGATTCAGTTTCGGGGACTATTGTGGTAACACAATGCCATTCTATGCATAAACAATGATTAGTTTTGAAAGACCTGTTAAATAATTACATGAATCATTCTCCTTTATTTTTGTTTCTGATCTGAAAAAGCAATACTGATGGCGACAGTTGCATGTGTTCAACAATTTTGGTTTCAATAAATAAACAGTAATTGACTTGTAAATGAAGTGCGCAAATGTCAACATCCTAAGGATTTTACAAATCGATAAAATTTGAATGTTGGTTAGCATTCCTCTAAACGAATGATTATCACAAACTGACTCAAAACAGCAAGCGTTTATCACACTCCGCTTTTTCCGCCACAAAACACGAGTATGTACGACTGCACATTATTTCAACGAGCGTTTGGAAGATCATGAACTGTCAAGATAAATTTCTGTCATCGTCATACATTGTACATGCATGTGTTATGTAATATGCAATTTTTAGCAAACATATCAATACAAAGTTACTATTTTACTCTTTTCAGGTTCTGATTGCGTATTCCCAGCAGAATGGCGGGACAACTGGCAGGAAGGACGCCGGACAGAAATTTCTATAAATAGCATATCACGAAGAGGCACGTGCATTAAAAGGGATGACAACAAGTTTTTTATGCTCAATAAGTAAGCAATGTTTATATGATTAACCGTATATGGAGTTTATTGTCGAATGATTAAACTACAATGTAATAAGACCATAGATCTAAAATACGTTTTTAGATCTTTGAATAAACTAATTGCCCATACTTAATCAAAATTAAAATTAATTGGCTCAGTATTATGTATAATTATTAGTTTGAAGCGAGATATTGTATATGCTTATCATATTTGTTTATTACATTATCACATAATTATGTGGTACTGATTAATATTCTGTGCCGAAAGAGATACTATTACCTCAAAGACTCTCAAAGAACGGGGCGACAATTCTTTGAGGACATTTTTTTATTAAATGGTATCCTTTTTTCGACATTACACACATCATATGAACAGATTATTCCTTGAAGTAGACCTTATCTCAATCCATCTTATTGACATAGATGCGTGCGCATCTTGTCCTGAAATATGTCTGCGACGGAATGCCAGGAATTGATCGAAGAGTTCCTAATTCATGGCCCCCAGACCTACCCACTCCTTAATTTGAATTTAATTACTTTTGTTTTGCATTGGATCAGGTCAAACTGAACTCTATCAATCTTTTGTTTTATTTATTTATAGGGACAAGTCCAACAGAAAGTGTTTCAAATGTATGGTGATCACTCAATGGCATCTGAATCTACTTCAGTATAAAGAAAGTAAGTAGCAGTTATCTAAATTTGAATGTTGAATCTGTGGGCGAAGTTTAGCACCAATTCATCTGCCCTTTTTACGTGACATATTATAGAGATTCCTGATTGAACGCCTCATTGCACCGAAGGTGTCAGGCCCATAGACAAAACACACGATACCATCCATCCCTTTCTTTGTCATATACCAAACATTGAATGTGTGTTTCACTGAAGAATGGCGATCATGTTTACAATAATATTGCACCACTGATAACAACAGCTTCCTTTTTTCTAACGCATGCAACATATACAAATACATATATTCCTAATTGATGTATCGTTCTAGCAGCAAGTAAAATACTTATGATGTCTACTAAATTTTACTGGACTAAATTAAGTTTCAGTTTCTGAGTGGTGAAATAGAACTCGTTTTCTATTCCACTTTGACAGTATTAACAAAACCGTTGACTTCGTGAAACGCATTGATGTCTACCGATTTCTATCACCTTATGATGACTGGGAGATCAACAAAATCTAAATTGCATTATGCCAATACATGTAGATATAATATAAGTTCAATGTGAATTCAAATATAAAATTGATATATATAAAGTTGTAAGCTTAAAACATTATAGTTGCACTCGGATTTACACGATTCAAGATGCTGGTTTTAAGCTTAGTGTTCTTAATGTTGTACTATGAAATCACTTTTCTGGTGTTCTTTTTTGCCGTAGCCTTGGAGGAAACTGTTGAAATAAAATGGTGATTTAGATGACGAAATAAATCGTCTGTTCATTTTATGTCGTAAAAAGTCCTTGTTGAAGCACTTGAGAGACAAAAATTGTAATTAAAACGATTAAATCCTTTCGAACAACCGCGTACGACTAATATCCCTGCAGCGTTGTCATCTATTCATTATAGCATTATATGTACAAAAAGTTAGCAATTCGTTGTATGTAAATGGATTACTGGGCACAAATTGACTTTAACCTGTACATGATTAGAGCTTCTACTGAGATAAGTAGGTATAACCTGGAATTTATGCGTGCTTGGTAGGCAGACAAATTATTTCTTTTCAGCAAATTAGAATCACACCAGGGTCTTGATCAACCCGCCGCTTGCAGTCTCTTGTGATCACAGAACCGAACCAATTTGCAGATTCTGTAGTAAGGTGTTAAGCGATCCCGTATTCCCATGCTCCGAATTACTCTTATACGAAATTTAGGAGAAACAGGTTCCCCGTCATTGTAGACTGCTTATGCTGCGTTCATGTAACGAGGAACCAGCGACCACTGTACACAATGTCCTTAAAATGATGACCTTCATTACATTCTCTCTCACAATCATATTAGCTTTTTCGATTACGGTACTTTATGGGGTCGTATAAAAATTGCCTAGTCATTGGTGTAAACATTTAAAAATAAATCCAGTAGGATGGACGCTTTCAGGAAACATGACTGTGTTCAAAGATAACCCCTCTCGAGCTATACTTTCAGAGCTATTTTCTTTCTCGCTAACTACATGTATATGGACTGTATACAATATTGCCACGTCCATGATATGTCTATATATTATCTCTTGATAATTAACGTAGAATGGGAGCTTATGGAAACAATTCTTCAAAAAATAACGACGTTTGACTCATTCTTACACAATGACCGAAATGTTTCAGACATCAATGCTTTTCTTCCTCTATATGATAACAACAACAACAACAACAACAACAACAGCAAAAACGCCAGCAAAAACAACAACAACTCATACACTCTTATTTTAACGTGACATCTAATACTTTGCTTCGCTGAATAAAAACAACAAGCCAATTCTTTGTTAGAAATCGATCGATACATAAAACATTGTCAGACTCGGCTCGTGTTGTCAGCATGATGGTTCTCACTGAGCTTCTTCGTAAATAATGATAAAAACTTCTGCTATAAGTGGTTATATGAAAGCAGAAGGTCGAAGTAAAGTCGCGAAATTATATGATAAATATATTTCATTTGAAATGATATATGTATGACAACAACACACAGTATCGCGGGCGGAAAGAGGGGAGAAGTCAGGTCTCGAGACAGAGTAATATGGAAACAACGGTACAATTGCTTTAATTCACGAAATAAATGGTTATGCATCAAACGTACACACGTGGTAAGTTTGTTAAATTGCACAAGCATCTAATGCAATGGTATTCGTACTCGTTTGTTCAATGTCTTCTCCGAATGTTTACTTTAATTCAAGCTGACAACAGGCCTATATCAAACAATGAAGTAACCCACACACTGGCAGCGTAATAACACCATCGAACAGTCTGTCACTTACAAAAGTCACTACGGAATCTAAACACCCGTGTCTCCCTTACACTAAATAGTATACTGAGAGGAGGCCAGAGTTGAACACTGGCTTGTAGCTGTTTTTGACATCCTTTGTATATATTCTGAAATTAATTCTCCGTCCAGAGTATCCTATGGGAATAAAATGATTATTTTTTCTATTTGGACTTAAGACTAAACTCACCAACTCTCAGATTTTGTAATTACCCGATGAATGATGGCAATTCGGTCATGTTTCTGTAAAATCCAGCAAATTCTAAATACAGCAATATTTTCTATTAAATGTAATTAAGTCATGTGTCGAAATCAGAAAACCAGAGTTCTTCCTAGAGGGCATACTTGGTATGAAAACTCGTAATGAAAAAACCTACACAAATAAATAATATTAACCAACATTGCGTACATTCTGTAATTGTTTCATTCTTTGGTATTCTACAGTCACCTCTGTGGTACACATGACATAAACATACTGGCTACTGATAAAGCATGACTCGTAGAAAAGCTGACTTCCGTTGATGCGAACCTTTCTTATTTTGCCTCTATAGAATTCCGTTGACTATGAAACTATTGTACGCCATGTGTAAAACACTTGCAACATTATTCTTACATGTTTCTCCTTCGTTTAATTTTAAAACCATAATAACTAATGGAAAAGCACTTCAATGACTATAAAGATAGGTTTGTTGATTAATAATCCCTCATTAAAGATTCATTGTTTTCATTTAGAGTTAATTGAAATGCCGCGGTTCATTACTGAACCGTACCAAATTGCACGTATCTTATGATTCTGCAATATCTAATCGCACTCATCGTGGAAATATGTGGAAACTGCAGATGCACGAATCCTGAAACATGTTGGTATTTTGATGTAAAGTATTCGTGTTATATTTTTGAACAATATTGAAGAAAAAGAAGAACAACAACAATAATAATAATAATAACAACAACACCACCAAAAACCCTCGTTCCACTTTGTTATCATCATCACAATCATTACCACTATCATCAAGTGTATCACCCACAGCAGCAGCAGCAGCAGCAGCAACAACAACAACAACAACAACAACAACAACAACAACAACACCAAAGGCAGCAACAACAACAACATCAGCTAAAACACCAACAGCTACAACAACAGCTACAACACCAACAGCTACAACACCAACAGCTACAACACCAACAGCAACACCAATAACAACAACAACAGCAACACCAATAACACCAAAGGCAGCAACAACAACAACATCAACAACACCAACACCAACAACAACAACAACATCAGCAACATTAACACCAACACCATAAATTATAATCAAAGCTTTTTTAAGATCATTTTTAACTTTAAAAACAATAATATTCATCATCATTATCAGGAAATGCAACAACATCACGGGCGGGCATTACTTCAAGAAAAACAACATAATGGTAGTGATCACCATTAACAACAACTCGTACACCATGCATACAAGTCAACAGAATACTTTTTACATCACGTACAGCAAGAAATTAAATAATCGATGATGCAAACTCTTGTGATTACATAATTGTTTTAATAGTTGCACAACAACAACACTGACAGAAACAATAACAACACCAGCAATTAAAACATTGGTGCTTAACAACAATGACATTACGTTATCATAATGCAGTCCAGGCACTTGATTCAGGTAAAGGATTTTACACAGAAGATGTGAAATGTATCTTACAGGCAAGAAAGAAGAAGATATCGACCGTCGGTTCAGAATCTGCAATCAGTAACACACGGATGGCTTGCAATCATCTGTTATAAAACCGCGGTGTAAGTCGTAATTGTATTACCTACGATTGTCGCAAGTACTGATCGCCATCGATTTATAAAACTTCATTCTATTACATCGGGCTAATCAGTTGTCATAGCAACCTATCAGTTTTCGTTGAATCATTATTCTATTGTTAAAGACTTATACGACCTTGTTAAGGTTCCATGTGAAATAAATCGCTCAATTTTTGCAGGTGATTATGGATCGGAGGCTGGAAGAACTTTTAGTACCTGATATCATCCATAAATATCTGCACACTACTACCTGCTATGTTAATAATTCATGCTATAAATGCTAACAGGGGTTTTCAACGCAGAGTTCAATATGCATGTTTTGTTGAAATGTTGGTGCAATTTTAATATTTAATGTGTGCTGTGTGGGAAATGACAGTTTTAATAATCTCACATACCTTCGTACATAACGTGGCTTTGTTTTAGAATTACCGCCACATACATAAAACAAAACAATGGTATAAGTTCAAGTACCCGTGTAATGCAAGCTCTTTAACCTTCAAAGTAATAGCGACTTCTGCATGACCCACATTTGCAGTTGAAATAATTATATACAATATAAACATACCGACGTATTTTACTGGTAATGGCTATAAATGAGATGGTAATACTATTACTTTGTTATGGAAAATAAATGCCAACGTCTCCGGTTGTAAAATACTTGAACTGGTATCAATTGCTCGATTATTTTTGAAATCCGAACAGTAACTGTCCGAAATAATGTACACTTAATTGATTTACCTTAAGACGTACGTCCAGAATCGGTCACCGTGGAAGAATATGACACCGCATAGGTCAGTGTTCAAAAGAGTTTGTATATAATTGCTTTTATTCATCTGGAACCCATAGGTTGCAGGGAACATTAAAATATCAAAGCATTTTACGCATGCTTAAAGAAATGCGCATACACGGTTCAAAGTTTGTGGTAACTCTATACGGTTTGCTACAAGGAAATGTTTCAATCAGAAAAACTGTATGACTGCGGTAAACTCTATGAAAACATGTAGAGCCATCAATCAGAGAACGAAAATGGGCAGTCGATTGTCGATCTATTTTTTCTCAACAGTTTAATCATTAATTTACTTCACGCCATGTACACATTCCGTGGAACGTTTACAAACAATCTGGCGATTTTTCAAATTTTCCATGTCATATTTTGGTTATTGATGTTCGTGTGATGAATCATGACTTCTTTCGCCCCAGTTTATCTCTACGTTATTTATTTCTCTTCACCGCATGTGTTTCTGTTAAAATAGATACACGGAGGTTTCATTTTTTGTTTTCTTTGTTTTCTTAGACAAATAATAGCATTTAGGGATAAATGTTTTAATTTGTTCGAGTACACAAGCATTCTACGAGGCGCCCTCTGTGAAAGATAGACTGCAAGTCGAATGTCTGATATAATTATACGTTCGACATCACCGTTGTCCAAAAGATTTCCCTGTGTAAATATACTGGCATTTACAGGTCGGAACGCATTATTTGCGGAATTTGTGCAAATAGCAAACGATTAGAGTGTAGTAATACTAGCGGGTCGTCTGCCAAGAGTAATTAACTGATGAAAAGCTTGCTGAAACACGTACAGACGACCAAACGTCTTGTTTATGTATAAATCATACGCTCTATCAATCATCATATGTGTTTACGAGAAGTGTTCAAACTGCTCTGAAAATTTAATTCTTTAGCCAAACATTACGCCACATACCACGTGGTATGTCCACATTGTCAAACAATATTTTAACAATACGATTTGTTCTTATTATATATCATAACCTTGTCCTACTAAATCAAAAGTTGTTTTTCCAAGCAGAAACACGCGCTACATAATTGTAACCCGACGACACTAGAATCATTTGAGTATCTGGCCTACATACCAATTACATAAATGATTAAGAATGCCTAAAGGGCAGGTTCATATCTTCAGAAATCGAGAACTCCAATATGAAACAACTAAAGGCTACACAAATTCTAAAGTCCTGCTTAGATTTACGCTCAGCGTTGATTTGTTACATTTTCTTAGAATTACGTTCCGTAAAAAACTCCGGAGAAGAAAAATCTCCCATGAAGAAATTATAAATATGTCAGCGCTCAGCTATGATCTATTATCCGGGCACTTTACGGTTGTGTATAAAAGACGTTTCCCGGAAAACAGTAAAATATATATCGCTATGAAATATGCCATTAAATTTCATAAAAATGTGCTTTCCAGATCTTTGAATGATAGTTTTACACTCTATCATTCATAATTATAGCAGATCAGTAGTGCTGTCAGGATAACGTATTGTGTAGATGTGTTGATATTACTTGGCATGCAATCGTTTGATTTATGACACTCACTTTGAGACCCAACCTTATTGTCGGCTGTCTATAGTGTTTTATTCTACAAAACGATGCCAGACGTGGTTTCCTGCACTGAATAAGTTTCTGTCTTTCAACATAATGCCTCAGATTACGTTATATAGTATATCATGTTAAACGAAACATTTTATCATACATATACCATTCATTAGCTACACAGTAATCCATCACTTTAAGACCGTCTCAATTATTCCACCACTACAATATTAATTGCACAATGCTCAATTCCATTCATTTACAACTTAAACATTTAGTAACCTTAGTAAAAATACCAGTGTTGAACGGCCACAACGTCAGCAACAACGACAACATCTACGACGACAACAACAACAACAACGACGACGACAACAACAACGACAACAACGACGACAACAACAACAACTACGACAACAACACAGCCATATTAACAACAAAGCAACAACACCAAATAAGCAATAAAAATAACGTAAAACAACAAAGCAATAGTAGCACCGAAGCAACATTATCCAAAAAAGTAATATAACAACAGAAACAATGCAGCAACAACAAAGTAGTGATAGCAACACAGTAATAGCAACAAGGCAATGGTAGCAACACAGAAATAGCAACAAAGTAATGGAAGTAACAAGGCAACATCAGCAACACGTTAACAACAGCGACAATGCAACTGATGTAATAAATATACCAATAACAGCATCAGCAGCAACAACATCAACAAAGCAACTTCGTGCACAGTATTGCAACATACGAAATGTGCAACAAAGCTGTTCATGTATAAGTGTACATGTATAGAAAAAGAATAACAAAGGAAAGTCACTCAGCTTTCATGTCATCAACTACAACAGCAGCTGCAAAGGTTACAGCATTAATGAATAACATTATCACGAGAGCAAACATCATTCATTAGCAGCAACAATATTCACTTCACCGAAATATGCCTATAAGTAGACATGCATCAACATATAACAACAACAACAAACGGCAACAACGTAAAGAACCATTAAATCATTGTTCCCGTTAATGTGTCCCGGACAAAGA
The DNA here is from genome assembly GCA_947247005.1 of Spisula solida. Classification (NCBI taxonomy): domain Eukaryota; kingdom Metazoa; phylum Mollusca; class Bivalvia; order Venerida; family Mactridae; genus Spisula; species Spisula solida. The sequence continues at coordinate 24,769,978 of OX365948.1, forward strand.
GGCAGCCTAATACATAACAGTTTTTTTCTTCAATTATTTGCCCTCATTTTCAACATTCGGTCATTAACAGTCAATTTGGATCCGGAACTCAGTTTTATTTCAGCCTCAAAGTTAATTGGTTTTATAACATTCATCTAGTTTCTGTCTCCTATTTTTTCTCACCATCCAATCGTTTTTTTCTCAACTTAGTAGAAAAGTGGACTCATTTCCCCACTGAATATAGTCCTCAAAATACACCATTCACGGAATACGCTTGAATATTTTTATTGTAAGACGAAAATAATACACAAGGGCTTTAATTTAAATAATCCACGGTAGGCAGTTAACGCACCATTAAAGACATATTTGAATCAATTCAAGATGGCACATTATTGCGCCCTCGTTTCTGGCACTGTAATAAAACTTCGACTTCTCGTAATGAATGTAATGATCTTCTGTGAGCTTTACCGTTCTTGTGGATAATAGAAGGGTTGGCTCGAAAATTGAATGTTAGCTCTTCAAAAAAAGGAATGTTTGGTCTAAGGCCATGTTTTGAGATGACCTCTAATTTTTATTGATCCTCTGTCTTTCCTAACTTTCAATATTTTGAATGCATGTATCTGTTGTGTTTTGATATTGTTGTCGGGAATGACGCTATTTATAATCTTGACCAAAGACCGAAATATACACAAATTGGACACTCAATTGAAAACGGAGAGAAAATGCATATATAGCATGTAGCAGATTCTGTTATTTTGCTTAAAAGCTTTTCTCATTTTGAAGAGCTAAGATTCTTCTATTGCATGTTGAACTTATTTTTTCTACCTCCTATAGATTTCAGAAAATCATTGTTTGGATGATTCAAGTAGGGTATTTTCTGATAAAATTGGATTTGCCGTTGGAATGAGAGTAGGTCTGGCTCTTTGCTAACACTTGTTTTATTCCTTGACTGATTTCAATAAATGATTTATCATTTTAAAGGTGAATAATAAATCTATTGCATACACTGATTAGTTTTTGCCTATGTAAATTAAAACAGGAGACGTAAGGTATTAAGAACAAACAAGATTTTTCGAGATTTCAGAGGACTTACGCGAGATATTGTGAGATTTTATACATTTTTCCAATCTTTGTATATTCAGATCTTTGTCTTGAAAGACATGATAAATAGCACTTTTTCTGAGTGATCCAGAAACTGATGTATTATCATTAAACATATGAATACTTATTTTACTAATTTATATTAAGCAATTAAGAACTATGAGTAAATACACTCTGTAATAATTCAGCATCAGATATTTCTTTCATTTTAACAAAAAAATTGCTATATAATGCTAACTTTAAACTACTCTTCGACACTGACAGAATGTTAAGGAGCTAAATCACAAGTTTTTGTTGAGTTCTCAAAACTGAAATATTTATGTGCACTTATTCAGACTTTTATTACAGCACTTCAACGAAATCATGTTGGTTTTATAACTTTCACTATCTTTATTTCGTGCGTTAGATTCTGTTTGATCGAGACATGGTGATATATTGTGATATATTGTGATATATTGTTTATTGATTGGATTGTCAGGACGGTACCAGCTCACTCGAACCACGTGATATTAGCCAAAGACGTATTCAATTCAGCTCCCAACTATCCATGCTACAACACTAACCGTTTGATTCAGGAATACATGTAGATTGTTGAGAATCCGAAATTAAAACTAATACAAATTACAGGGATTGTTCGCATACTCATTTTTTTATTGGCTTTGGTTGGGTTGAAAATACATGTAAACGCCATAATCAGGGAGGACGTTTTGACATTACTTAATTTAAACCCATTACCTCTACACAATACCACATAAACACGGTGCAATCGGTATAGACAATTGTAACTTCTTTGCTAGCCAGGGCTGCGGTAGAAATTGCAAGTCTGAATTCCATTCTAATATTTCGGTTAGAAATGACAATACTAGTTACATGCAATGTATTGATTCAGGCATCTGGGTGTGGTTAACAGTTATATTTATGTACAGTGTGTTATTATTTATTCCTGGTTTATACGTTAACGTTGCTATGGGGACGTGTAGTGAAGTTTATATCCAGCTGAGCACCTACATCCGTAGTTCTGTGACATTTACGTCAAATCCTCTTACATTTTATTGACCAGTTATCGTGTTCAGATATTCTTGCCATAACTTAGACACGATGATATGATTATAATTTCATACATCACATGTTGTCTGTCAAAATATTGTGACAATATCCGAATACATCTCTTCTAGAAACATATGTAATTACTTGGGGCCGCAGATTTACTACCGATCTCTTGGAATAACCAATCACGGTGTCGTCGTAAAAAGCATATTGTCGTGAAGATAAGCAAAACGGAGCATTTTGGGTTTTATCACTCCCCAGTCGTAAACTTGATTCACGTTTGCAAACAAAACGCGTCATAAAACCGCTTCGTCTTTTATTTGAGTCTGTTCAGTTTCAGCTTTGGTATAAATGACAATTTGGGCTCCATATTCCGACAGTTACATAGAAACACACATGCAGAAATGTTACAAAACATGTACAAATTCTATCAAATATGATTTTAGGGCCTAACATAACTTTTAACTGAATGAGTGAGTTGGAATTTTATCCGAAGTGAATAGTTTTTTAAACTACATGATGCCATGTTGATAGGGTGTAAGTACCAGCAGGAAGGGGTCTGGGTATAGTTTAATATGTCTGACATGTGTTGGTTTCCGTTTACACCGTTTGTATTTATTTCCATTTTGATGAATAAGGTTTTCGTATGAAACAGTAATCCAAACTTACAAAACATATACATATATACATTCTAGAAAGAAAGAAGATATCGTCTATATTACTTGACACTGAATATAGTTTACAAATTAACCATACTATTGTTACGCCCTGCCAACATTATGTATACATTATAATAATAAATAATGATATACAATTAGAACGTATATTACTTATACTTTCTTTATAGTGGTCTTATTTATGTACCTATACATACCGATATATAAATACATGACATATAAAACATCTTCAAAATGTATATGACCATTTAATACTACATGCATGTATATAACAGTACCCGGCTACACATGTCTGTACAGGGTGTTCCATAATATGTGTTACCATTACAACCGAATGTCATGAGAAAATATTTTATCTCATTGGACATTGTCATATTACAAAGGAATGCTAACATTTTAAAGTTTAATGCAATTAATAACATGACCATATTACTATCGATGCACCACTGGGACCAAGACTCTTGCAAAAAGTTATTTTTTCGATAAATGCCAAAATGACATAATGGTAACACATATTTTTGGACCCCATAAGCTACAATACTACCGTAAGAAAATTGTAAGAACTCCTACGATACAAACATTAGGAATCGATATTACATGGTAATAATCATATCATTCATACATAAACGGCAATACATTCATTTATTATTTTTTCTATCTCATGATAAATGTGAGCTACAACTGTTGAACCGGTTGGACTTGACCTGTGGCCAAGCCAACCATTTGGATAATTCATGAACTGTCGAAAATTAATGTTTTGGATACTATATTTTTCAGGTCATTGTTGGCATGAAGAGAAGTTTGATGATGTATGTGGTCTTATCAATGGTGATACAGTTTTACATACGCTAGTCAGAGGTAAGTGTACTTGTGTGATATATAGTATACACCAGATACATTAACACCGGCAGTAACATTACCTACAATATCAATATTAACATCATCAGCAGCAATAACAACATCATCAGCAACAACTTCAATATCAACATCATTAGCAACAACATCGATAACAACATGATTAGCAGCGGGATCTATACTGACATCATTAGCAGAAATCTCTCTACTGACATCATCAGCAGAAATGTCTATACTGAAATCATCAGCAGAAATGTCTATACTGACATCATCAGCAGAAATGTCTATACTGACATCATCAGCAGAAATGTCTATACTGACATCATCAGCAGAAATGTCTATACTGACATCATCAGCAGAAATCTCTATACTGACATCATCAGCAGCAATCTATATACTGACATCATCAGCAGCAATCTATATACTGACATCATCAGCAGCAATCTATATACTGACATCATCAGCAGCAATCTATATACTGACATCATCAGCAGAAATGTCTATAACTTGACATCATCAGCAGCAATCTCTATAACTTGACATCATCAACAGCAATCTCTATACTGACATCATCAGCAGCAATCTCTATACTGACATCATCAGCAGCAATCTCTATAACTTTACATCATCAGCAGCAATTTCTATCATCAGCAGCAATGTCTATACTGACATCATCAGCAGCAATGTCTATACTGACATCATCAGCAGCAATGTCTATACTGACATCATCAGCAGCAATGTATATACTGACATCATCAGCAGCAATCTCTATACTGACATCATCAGCAGCAATCTCTATACTGACATCATCAGCAGCAATCTCTATACTGACATCATCAGCAGAAATCTCTATAACTTGACATCATCAGCAGCAATTTCTATCATCAGCAGCAATGTATATACTGACATCATCAGCAGCAATGTATATACTGACATCATCAGCAGCAATGTATATACTGACATCAGCAACAACATCAAGAACAACATCAGCAGAGCAACAGCATTTCCGAACAAGTATAATAACTATACAGTTTAGTGATGAATTTATTACAGCCAAAAAAGTTCAACTGTGACATCAACACTCAACCTTATCGACACCATCCTTCAAAAGATATCAAAATATATTAAAACATATTGGAAACAACAAAAATCATCACCGCTTAAGACACATACAACCATACAACAACAGCAGAAACACCATTCTCGGGAATAATAATGTCCCCAACCAAAAAAAAACGCCTTAAGCACGTGTACGTTAACGTGTTAGTATCCAGGACGAATCTCGTGTAATGCTTGTCAACGTACCTCCTTATCTTGCTAAGCATGAGTTTAATTCTTAGAGTGCTGTGTTCGCCTTAAACTACGTAAGAGCGCTCAAATCTGCAATCTTGTATCTTTCACAAAGCGTCGTACATCAAAATGTAGAAAGTAAATTTAAGTAAGAATCCTTGAATAAAGACGTTTTATTCAAATACGAGGGATTTTAAAGTGAACAAATTGTAGACATAATGCTTAACATGGTCGGGTAGACGTTCACATAATTGTAATGTTCAGGACTTATCCAGATCATCTCGTCTGCTAACGAGATCTCGCGGCGCCAAAAAGATATTTTGCATCTTGTTTAAATTCGGAAACTTAAATCGTATGTAAATCATAGCTAGTTAAGCTATTGACACACGCATAGCGTACATTTTCCTGTTCGCTTATGGTATAATTCAATACTGAAAAACAAAGTTTTTAAAACAAAATTGAAACATTATAACTTCTGCTCCGTACCAAATTACGTGAAGATTCTACTAATCTCAATTAAATTAAGCAAAGAAAAGCTGTTAACACCAGTGTCGGTTACTGAGGAACGCTATTTTCTGTCACTAAATGGAGGATGAAGATCGATGTAAGGGATCAGCTATCAAACATGAATATGTCTAGGGGAAGCAAGGGGGGGGGGGGGGGGTAATTAATGATTGAAGACACCGATTGTTCGAAATAGATTCTGAATCAATTTTTGTGTGATTATTCGTTGTTTAATTTTGCACCAAATTCATTAGAAACAAGAGCTTAAAAGATCGTTTACATTGAAAGTGAGTGTATTGTCTAAAGAAATTTACACGACTCTCGCGATTGTCTATATTACTCACACCGGTTATATGTTTTCATAAGCGGGGAGTATCACGAAGACCCTCGAGTTGTAATACAAACACAAATCTAACGGACATATATTACACGATTTTCTTGCGGAAATTTATATATTCAACGCAAGAATATTGTAATATATTCATGCATAAAGGTCAGGATCATGTCAAATTATTCGTGCTATACTACTTGAAAAAACTAATTTAAGTTAGTCTAGCGTATGATCAAATCATAGTGATCAATTTCTACACTAATTAATACCGCACGAGTAACCCGTGCCCTTTGTAATGTCATTGGAGCATGTTTGGACGTTTCAAGTGGTGGTTTTTGTCTGCTTTGTATTTAACTAACAACCCCCGACAGTGTATAACCGTAAGCTTAATTTGACATAAAACTCTGTCCTGGATGAAATTATCTCTGTCCAGTAAATCTGTATGGCTTGCAATCAGGTTGGTGTGATCTAATTTTCAACATACTCATCCCTATTACTGACTCCATTGCTACTAGAAGATGAAACAATTTGATCACAAATTAATGCAAACACCAAATTCTTGGACACAATAGAAGTGAAAGATAGTTGAATGTCACATGTCAGACTGGAGAGTCTACACGTAAAATGCCAATATACTGGGATGTGATGAATAGATAATGTATATGGTCATACTATGTACTTCGACACTGTGAGAAAAGATGAACGAAATCATACAAACATATGAAGTCCCTAAACATGACACACAACACGTTATATTAAATATCATACTTGGTTTATACGAAATAAGTTTGTTTGAGTGAAAAAAGCTATTTATTTTTTTTCTTATAACTTTATTGGTATTGCGTAGGTAAATATATAAATGTCGCAATTGCTTGGTTTTACTATATTTGATTAATAACATTCACTTCCTTGCTCTTATGTTTTAAATACTTTCACCTTCATGCCATTATTTAGGCAGTCAAATGGTAGACATTATTAAACTAGCTAGCGGCTCCCCGAATAGCCGTACCAGACCGATCCTTAACCGGGATTCGAACCATTTACCATCCGCCCCAGGGGAACCTTAAAACCACTTACCCTCCTATACCCTATGACACTTCCAAAAATCACTGTACAATATTGAATTTATCCACTTACCTTTTCGCACAAAGTTGTCTTTGTCTTACTTGACATTCAACGTTTCAGTCTATATAATGTATTGTGTTTATGATTCATGGGAATCATAATTGTTGCTTGATATGTTTTGTATGATTTTTCCTATTGATTATTTGCCAAAATACGTTAACAAAAATAACAAGACATTTATTCAAGGAAAAAAAGTAACCAATACATTTGACAAAATGCCACGTCTTTTTTTCATAATCACATCGTTTTATAAGTGCAGTTTAGAAGCAAAACACCACAATACAAAACTTGCTTGTTGAAATGTTACGAATTTCTGAATGTTTTGTTTTTCGTAATGTGAATTTACAAGTTTTATGTTATGTTTAAACGCGTTTGAAGATTAATCTTATTAAAACAAGTTTCAGGATGTCCATGCGTCATTATAACCGTAAATTATCCGTAATTGGACTCAAACATTATGTTAAATCTGTTCTTTCATTTTTTCCATTATGAAATAATGACGAGTTTAAATGAACTCTCTTTAATACTTCATAATTAATCAGACAATTTAAATTTCCTTTATGAGGTCGCGAAAATGTACGCCATTAAATGCTTCCGACATTTTGTTTTCATTTTTTCTCTGTTTTCAACTCTTGCTTTTAATAAGTCTAATATAGAAGATAAATTTAATTTCAGAATGTGACTCACATCAGTTCTTTTCGTCCTTATTCGATTGAATATTCCCAATAGCGCTTTCACGCCGTTAGAATCGTATTCCCCGGAACATTAGCAGCCAATTCGAACGCAATTTATCTGGTTTAGTATAAAGTCTAATTAAGGGGGCTGTACAGATTGATACGTTTATAGGCAGGAATTCCAATCCGGTACGGGGTAAGAAATTGATGACTAGTCTGGCTTGTTTAGTAAATAATAATTGATACCGAAATGAATCAATCTACGAGGTACATCGTCATTATTTCACTTCATTCCATACTAATAATACGTCAAAGAATGTAATAAGCGCCTAATGAATCTGACGAGATGAATACAGGTTAGAAAACGATATTACTAACGCATGAGCAATTATACTCAGCATTTTCTCGCTGTATCATAATCTTATGCATAATTGTATTAATCATTCAAAATTGAGAAATTTCTTGAATAAATAATTTAATTATCAAAACTATAGATGTCAACTGCTGTCTTGTAAAGGTTGCTATGCTCAAATGAATTCAATAATTATAATGTGCAATTTATAATAAAAGCAGCGTACATGTATGTCACTAATGAGCAGATCCGTTTTTTAAGAACACTTATATCCTTTCCGCTACCACGATTTTTTAGGCTAAGAGAAATTCATATGGACCCTATACTCAGTCCCTGAGACATTATTGACTTGCAGCACTGATAAAAACTCGATACAGCCGGATGCTATAAAACTGATCGGAAGTGAAAGTAGACAAAATTGTCAACATTTCGACCAAAGGTCACCGGAAATGACGATGTGATAGTGACTCTTGTGTGAATTACTTTTTGCTTTGTAGGCCTAATTTAAGGCCCCTTTAGGGCATTGATCCCGACCCCTTTGTCTAGCCTTATATTTCTTTTATAGAAAAATAAAAACTTTTTGGCGCTAAATGTTAATGCAATTCCACAGGGATTCGTACCGCAATGGCGGGTATGATCAGTAATTTCATTTTGTAAAACCTACGTTCAAAGCCCTCTATAAAAACCTGTGCACGACATTGGGCCCGTAATATCCTTCAGTTGGAGATGCATGTGTACCCATGACAACAACATTTTCGTATTTTGGCATTTAGGTCGTCTGCATTAGTACGCCGTGGTAGCGGAAAAGATACCAGTTGGTTTAAGCTTGAACATGTATACTCTTACACATATGATGTCACCCAGGAGCATGATCTATCGTGTAGTACGCTCTAATACCACAGTGTACTGTCACCATTTTCAGAAAGGAAATAATCTGTCTGCAAGTTTGGATGAAATAAAAATGAATTCTTATTACTATCATATGGGGTTCCGATGATCCTCATGCCAGGTCTTGTCCAAACGTTTCGACTATTAGTTTACACTGAAACCTCACTTTAAGACCATATCAATGATAAAACCACTTACTATTCAGAACGTAATTGTATATTTTGTTTGCTCCCTATTCTACCTTAATTTAAAGAACCGAACCCAAGCTTGTTCTTCAGCGAGTAATATATCCAGTTCTGCTCGTTGTCTCTGTATCGTGAATTTGTGGGATGTCCACAAAGGTGGCAAGATATGTTCTCTTATCTTTTTCTTATCAACCCAATAAGAGTCCACATGTTCAAGAGAGTTTGGTATTGAAAGATAATAAATGTTTAATATCATTGAGGTTTAACTCTTTTCGATTGAGTAATGGGACTTTTACACCGTTCACTACCTCCCCGGGAACCTAACGATTTGTCGATAAGGAAAATTAATGTGTTAACATTTATTGTCATCTAATTAAAATTCCATCACAGTTGGATATAGGTGAAAATCCGTTAATCGGCCGGAGCGCCGTTATCGTTCTTATCAATTATTATCACCATAATGAGACACCACCTTCCAAATGGGCATGGCTTATCAGTTGATCTTGATTGTTATCTCTTCCGAGAGCTAGGTAGCCATTTAGACCAGAAGCTAAAACGCTGAGAAATGGTGGGTGTTTTTGTTGAGTTTCAATTCAAAGTCAGTGTGAGTTCATTTAACTGTATGTTAGTTATACAAAGAACACTTGAACCATTCAACGTTTTTATCTTATGATATTACTCAGGTCCACGTGATTAAAACTAATGTGTAGCTGTCCATGAGTTTCTCAATGCTTGGTGTCAGATATTGCGTGCTTAAGCCGCTGGGTATACGCCCATACATCAAGTCTTGAACATCTCGGATTAATAATATTTTGCAATATTACAACCAACACAAACACCCATGTGCAGCGCCATTCCAATTTGAGAAATTTTAAAAGATTAAGTTACAATAAGGTTCAAAGCGCATTAACACGTGCGGTGATTAGAGAGTAATTTATCGTCTGCCCAGCAATACAAATTATTCTTCCGACAGTATATATCGTGTTCTAGAAGAAAACTGAGGTTGTACAAGAAGTGCACTGTGAATCACAGTCTTTATAGCTGAATCATGACTCTAAAACACACCACACACTTGTTGACACGTGTATCTCTTCTCCTGGAGACCTTGATTAACTCTTCTCGATTTCAACAAAGAAGACGCTTCTTATAAAACGATCAGATATCATTCTTATCATATTAGACCAGACCATAAGACGAGCTTAATACAAAACGACTCCGCTAGCTCCAATGAGCAGCTCCGTTCACATCTCTACGATTTCTGCTACATCAAATTATCAAATTCAATCTCTACGCCATTAAAGGCCTTGCCGATAGCTATATAATAATGAGAGATACGTAAAACATATTATAGCGTTTTTTCCCGCGTTCGGTTAATGTGATCACATGACCTCTCATGATATTTTCTCTATTCTAGGAATTTAGAGACATTTTTTTCTTGACATCTTATAACTTAAGACATTCTTCGTGACAACTACATTACATGGTACAAATATCTAAGATATAGAAACTGATCTGGATAATAGATTTTTTCTTATAAAGTACAAATCGTAAACTATAAAACACATCTCTACAAAAGTCTATTAGTGTTTCAACTGAAAGTTCTGAAAATTAATACTGCCTGAAGACGTTTGGTGAATTTCATAGTTTATATGGAAATGAAAGAGTTATTTGACGTAGTGTAATTTGCGAAAGTAGTTATTGAAAAACGTCTTATTTTATAGAGAAAAGGGTTGTTCCGGTGCATGGCTATTAAAAGACGTGTGTAGTTGGGGTTTTCTCGTTTGTTGCGCTTTTTCAAAAACGTCTACTAGTAACTAGCTTATCTATTTAACTATCGTAATGATTGTCAACGAAGTGTTAAACACACATAATTATGTTGGAAGTATGTTTCGCCAGTACTCTAAGTCGCTCTTTACAATTGTTTTACGGATAGTTTTGTCTTGAAGGCTAGCAAGTGCAAATTGCGAGTCTAATGCTCCTGACTCCAGAATTGACCAGTTTTGTAAAAAATGCGGCATTTCTCCCTGATATAGTAATAGAATTAGCTTGTTAAATTACTGTGTTAATCCGGGCATAATTGCAGACGACACTGCTAAAACTTTCAGCTTTTCGAGCTCACAATTTCTCCAGCCAATATGATAACAGCCTGTCTGAGGACAATGCGGGATATTTGTGTGCACGAATGTTTGTGCATTCAATGAATGTGTCAACGAATGTACGCAGTGACTCCTGTAAGAACTAATTAAGACCAAAGTGCAGTAAAGTTCCACAAAGAATGAAAGCATAGAGACATTGGCAACCAGTGAAAAGAACCAAAGTCATATATTGATAAGAATACTGATCACAATAAAACCACATCTTGTCTTTTAGGGGAACTTTACGCATTTAAAGAACATATAATGAATGCTATATAGGTGAACAAATGCACATTGCAGTTGCTTTTTCAAATATAATGGCAGTTGGTTTATATTTTTTATTTAATACTTTACGAGGCTGTTGTGGCACTGACATGTGGGCGAAGTCTTCAACTTGATATAAATAATTATCTAACATCTGAAATTACTACAGTTTCAATTTTAGCTTATTCATGCTATAATTTTGTGCCGTGAGAAAGCGTTGTTCAGGTCAGAATATAATGGATATAGGTCTACGGATCATGAACATGGACATTTGTTAAGTAAACTGAGCCCTCCCGGTAGTCTTTATATGGTTATTTATCCGAATATGAGATAACTTGTTGGATTAGACCGTAATTCCTACTGAATCCGTCTTACTGGTTGTTTACCTTTATTGCATTCATTTTAACCAACCAAGCTTATGCTTTCAAGATAATCAGCATTTTTTATTGCAAGTATGTCTGATTGCATCTTGGGTAAGGTCGTAATCATTCTTAATTTACGACATTCCCAACTTTCATTTACGAGAATCGGAAACGGGCGTTATTATACACGAATCGCGTTACCTTCTAATTAAATAACTGCGGAAAATTACGAGTCATAATTAAATGTGAGTTTCAAAGAACTTTGATTATTTTGAGATAACTTAAAGGCATGCGCGACCAAGATTTCTCTAGTGAACATAAATTTGATAATTTAGACGGTTTTTTCTGCAAACCATGCCATAACAACGCTAATAAGTCGTCTTTGAAGATGTAACTGAGTATTGTTTTTGTGCGATAAAATATTACGTATTCTGTTCTACGGAAACCTAATAATGTTCAACATTAAAAAACACGTATTTTGCATGAGAATCTTGCATTTTGCATGAGAATCGTGCATGCAACGATTTCACGCAAATTTTCTTTTCATTAGACTTTTGTCCATTGTTTTCGCGGTACTTCATTTATGCCTTGTATAAAAGTGTTTTAACGAATTGTCGTAAAATTGAGCTGTGAATTCAAATAGTAAAATAAAGCTGAATTTGGAACTCCTTTTGGTAATAATGTACACGACTTCGACTCATCTTGTATATTTTGACTTTATTTTACACTTTCATATCTTGGGTTATGTGTGTAGACCTACTTGCTTAGCTAAAACGAAACAAATAATTGTGTGTCGAGATAATATTATGGTGATGTAAATACAAATACACTGCTTCAATCTGGAAGACTGGTTATGTCAGCTGACCCCCCCCCCCCAACTCAAGTTTCAAGATATGTTCTCGTTGTATAGCCATATAATGACAATACTTAGTTTTGGTTAACACGATGCTTCTATTGCAGAATAACGCGGATTGACCCGGATGTACGGAATGTACGTGTCGAAATTTATGCCAACAATGATACTAGGATATATTTTGATAAAACCGTATTTGTGTTTCAAAAACAAGCATGTCGTAATATAAGACACTCCGTTGCTGTAAACGGAACCACTGTGTAAAAACATTCAATTTCATGGAGCACCAAAGCTCGTTTGTTCCCACACATTTTAGCCGCACACACATTACTTATCTTAGATTTTATGCAAGATGTATTATACCATTGCTTTATTTCTATATTTCTAAACACGTTTTAAAATGGTTTCAGAACAAACAGATAAATTCTAGAACGTACGAGAATTTCTCTATAAAATTCACATCAGTAAACCAAATATATGTGCTATTTTACTCTCGCATGTTCTGTATATATTCAAGAAAGACTATTTTATTAATCTAGAAAACCACTCAATTTTCTAAGAGCAGAGGAATTTGAAATCTGCACTGCTGCATGTGCAATTTTATTTCAATTACTTATAGTCCCCAGACGTGTTTAGTCATAATTCGAATGCATATTGACATCTTAGACATAAGACGTTAATTTTGACTAATAATTTTACCCTTAGTGGTTTAAGGAACACCCGCAGCTCAATTAGGCAATATTCCTGAAAATATGCAAATAGACAGCGTATACTTCGAAAGTAATATTTCCTTAGAAAGATTAATTTGAAAATTAATCAATTGGGTGCACCAGTATTGAGATAAAAGTCACATTCCTAGAATACCTAACATGGTCTTATTTGGATAAAGTCCACGTGATTAACTAAGATGAAAGCTCAATATTGATGCTATTTAAGACCCTAAAAAAACATTTCATACCGTAAAATGTTTTTTTTTCTGTTGCTTTAAAGCAGACGACAACCTCAGTGGTCTGATTGTTCTGTTTATGATTTTATAAATTGCATTTTGGTTGATGATTCAGTTGGCATCTGTTGATGAAGTACATAGGCAATACTGTATGTTTAGTGCGCATGCGCGGTGGTTTAGTATTATATAATGAAATCAATTGTCTGTTTAGGCTCAGTTTACACTTTCTCCATTATGGTGGAATTAATAAATGATAACAATTTGTGTTTTATTCTTCTCCAAAGAAAACTCCACCAGTTTTCAATTCATTACGAATCCATTTATTACCCTTGTTAGCTCCCGTCAGCTTCATATAATAGACTTGTAATAAACCCGCCCGACTTTCAGACCGGTCATTAAACGGACATAAAAGAGATAGAATTTCTGTTACAAAATACGTTCGCTTTTTAACCACTGCTACTTCATTTGTAATCGTTCTGTACAATCTATAATTTAGATTTGTTTGTTATGAACGTAAATCTTGCATAACATATCCTGTTTTCAGATTAAATTCGTATTTATCATAGTACTAAGTGGATAACGTGACATGTTGGTAAAGACAACTCTGGTTTCAAACCCCTTTTTATTCGGATTTATTTTTGAGTCATGGTTATACAAATATTGAGTTATTTATTTAAAACGAAACCCTACCCGTGTCATTAGACTCTGAATGTCGTTATATGTATTTTATGATGTTTTGACAACATAATGACATTAATTATGAAATTTGATGAAGGTTTGTTCGGAGTCAAAGTGACACAAAATGTACCATACGGAATAATGAAACTTTAATTACGTAACGATGACAAAAGTTGGAATATAATAATGTTAATGTTTGGTGGCATGAAGATGGTTATTCATTATAATAACCATCACGAGCACACATCTTTCAAACATTACAATATCGAAAAAATATACAAACCAATAAGACGATATTCCATTTAACCAATTATCAGGTGTGGTTCAACTAAGTAAGACTGACTTCGGTCATTACTCACGTCGATCCAGTTTACCTCTCACCAATGCGGGTCCGAATTATTACACCAAGTATGATGATTATATAACCACGTGTCCACCTTGTCTTCCTTGACATTTGAAGCGAAATAATCAATAGTACTATCATGGGTGGGTTAAACGCATTGAACTGCGCATGCACAGCGGCCATATTGGTTATATTTTTTTAAGAAATTCTACCGTCGACATATAACACTGCTTTTCATGTGTTTTAAAACTAAAATATATCCTTGGTACTTGTATATAGACTATTTCAGTTTTATCACATGTTTGACGTTGTGGGGGCGTTCATGCAACATCATCTTTGTAACATCCGGAACTATATAGTATATACATGTACTATTTATAGAACAGGTCCTGGTAACATACAAGAGTGTATATGTATATTAAACATATTTATTTTCTTTTTCAGCTCCAAGCTCACCGACTAGTCTACCTAGACTTCCCGTCACGTGTCCATTCCATGGATCGTACACATTTTCGTACCTTAATGGAACCACAAGCAACAGTATGCAGTGCACATCACCAATGTCAGAGGTCCGCGCATGCGCAGATGAATCTAAATTCAAGTTTATTTTCAAGAAATGCAACGGAATCCCTGGAACATACGACAAAGGTATGGAATAACACATTGATATTAAACATGGCGGGACCTGTGCATGTTGTAGTTAAACAATGTTTGACTGCAAATTACTGCGTTTCCGCTACATTCTGGAGCCTGTTAATTTAACCTATGTTCCTTGTTTTAATAATATATAAATTCCGCAGTGCTTTACAGCTGACAACTTGATAAAATAGTAAAGGAATGTAAACAAGATCCATGGTGACTTCCACAATTCATTCTATCTCAACTTACTTTCATCCATAATAGACATTGTAAATTAGTTTGGTGGAATGTTGAATCATTTTGGTTTTCTAGTTGGGACCTATGATGTTCTCGTATAACATCTATTTCTTAAGCATTCCAAGTAAGGTGAATCAGTGTATTCACTGAAAGATGGTTAATGTTTCCAACAGTCCGGACAGTTACCTTAGTATTTCTGTTTAGATATTTGTTCTTTTTTTTCTGAAATAAATCTTAAAACCCATAAACATTTGTGTTTGGCCGATTGATATATTTAGACGATTGTAATTGCTGAACGTATGTATAATATATTAACTTAAATCGAGATAATATTTCTATACAAAAATGTAAATGTACAACTATTATTACGGTAATGGTCTCATTATTTCCATAGCAACAATATTGACTCAAATTTCTCGGTATGACTTGAACTTTTTTTATGAATTTCTGAAGATGTTGAACGACTTTTCTTTTCTAAAAATCATTTGTCATTATATTATTTTTTCATTTATTCTGCTCATTTGCGGGAGGTAAATCAGATGACAAGTAATAAACAACGTAATGACAATGTAACGGGTACTTTATTAATTTTCGTTCTTATAGTTTTGTATTATTGTTCAGAAGTTTTTTCTCCACGTATCGAATTACCATTAAACATCAGAAAATGACGTTATTTTCTTCATTAAAACCGACTTGGAAAAACATCATGTTACGAAAGTTTTCAAAGTAATCTTTTGTCTAGTAATCTAATATTTTAATTGCCAAGAACTGTCACCCGCCCAGTAATACGAGCAGTAACGTAAGTCCGCTGGTTTAAAGTATTGACTCGCCGTATTTCAACGAATACAGATTTATTGATAATTAGTGATGACGTATGACCAATTGAGACCACGTGATACGCTGTAAATTGTCTGTACTCAGGTAATATTACCTAGAAAATCGTCCTGACATTTTAATAAATAACACGAAAAACGTTAATGGTTTCTTTGTTATGTTCTCTGATAATATTTGATATACTATCATACAAAACTTCATTCTTTGCTGAAGAGCTGTTCATACATCGCTCATGTAAAAGATGTCTCTGTATTTTCGATGCAATAATATCGTATTGAATGTCGTGAAATTATAGACATGGAAAGCTTTGGCATATTAGTTTTATTTTTGAGCTATTGTATTAAACAAATGTTGAGGGATTGAGTTTTATAAATTTAGCAACTTATTTTAAACTGCTAGCACTAGTATGCTAATAATAAAAAACATATTAAACTAGCAACATATAGCGCATGCAAATACTGATGTTAAGGTCGATGACCACTCCTTTCTGAACAAGACAACACGAACATCTATACCCACGTGCAGAGCTTTATGTCCAATAGCAAAATATTTTGAATTCTGTCTTTTGAGATATTTGTACAAACTCTTCACCTATTATCTTTGCTTTTCGTACGTCTTCTTTGAATTTCTTTTTCAAATGTATAACCATTGTATAATCAGTATACGTATTCTAATTATCTCGTAATGTCTTCTTTCAATTTGTGTACTTACTGTTTTCTATTGTTACTTTATCTCTTCATTTTTGTCAGCAAATTATTCCTAGCATTATAATTATGTTTTTTACTTACAGTCCTCTTATTTACATTAACAGCAATCCGAATGCGGCAATCCAAAGCATTGCCACAAATTGCTTACTGATATCCACGTAGGACTATATGTTACTAGTATTGGAACGTGCCTTTACACGATTTCTATTATCTAGTCGCTATGTGGTTTGTCCTTGTGATGTGTGTTGGTCCTTTTGATTCTGTGTTTTGTCTGCTGGCACTTCGTCCGGATATGTTTTACTGACCGAAGTTGCGTGCTGTCGGAGTAGGATGTCGTGTTTTTGTAGCGGTTCTGCCGTGTCTGTTGGGTGCTGCCTACCCTGACCGATTTGTTATTATATTTATGAACTATGGCTATGCCGAATCTATAATGTGAAATAAACGTTCAATGAATGTGTAAAAGACATTGACTTACAAACTATTTTATGTTTACAGTAATGGACTTTCAATGTCTAGCAACTTGGGAGAATGGGGACAAATATTTGTATGGCAGTTTTTCTCAACCTTGGATGTCAAGTGTGGATGAGTACAAGTACAGGTGTTTTGTAAGTATAATATGAATACATATCGTGATTTAGCCAAACACCAAAATTACCCAGCTATATCCAGTATGTGCTGATTTCCGATGTTTTTGAGAGTCGCATTCTGAATTCTGTTTTCTAATTCTCTGAATCAAAGGCTGATGCCAACTGAATACAACTATAAAAGCTACATGTTTTAACAATCGTCGTTACTCCTAATATATTGACAAGTAATCGCCTACAATGTGTTATAAACGTTGTAACATTTCTCGTAATATTTAAAATTATTGCTAAAAGACGTGCATGTAAATACAGTCGCAGGAAAACTAATTCATAAGCGTATTCATAAGTATTCTTA
The DNA here is from genome assembly GCA_947247005.1 of Spisula solida. NCBI lineage: Eukaryota > Metazoa > Mollusca > Bivalvia > Venerida > Mactridae > Spisula > Spisula solida. Next base: position 24,787,923 of record OX365948.1, read on the forward strand.
ACTTAATTCAGATTTCCAGTTTTGAGTTTAATGGATATGTTTTTGTTTGAAATGTTAAGACAGTAATGGAATAGCAAACAAAGACTTATAACAGTATCGCAAACGATGTTGTTTTGTCTTCAAAACCTGATTTTACCAAATTGGTGTGCCACCATGCCATTATAGTGCTATTTGTAGTATTGCAATGAAGGCGTGTTTTAGTGCTATGAAAGTGTGTCTACGTGCTATAAAGGTGTCATTTGGAGGTGTTTTTGAGAGCTATGAAGGTTTGGTTTAGTGCTATGAAGATGTGTCTTAGTTCTATGAAGGTGTGTCTTAGTGCAATGAAGATGTGTCTTAGTTCTATGAAGGTGTGTCTTAGTGCAATGAAGGTGGGTCTTAGTGCTATGAAGGTGTGTCTTAGTGCTATGAAGGTGTGTCTTAGTGCAATGAAGGTGTGTCTTAGTGCAATGAAGGTGTGTCTTAGTGCTATGAAGGTGTGTCTAAGTGGTATGAAGGTGTGTCTTAGTGGTATGAAGGAGTTTTTAGAGTTATGAAGGTGTGTCTTAATGCTATGAAAGCGTACCTTTGGTCTGCATTGCGACAATGGATTGGAAATTTGCAGTGTCAGCATTTCAAACCACGTTCGTTTTCTGTTAAACCCAGCAGCGTTATTTGATACATTAATAATGTTTATTAAAATTGATGCTAGTAAAACGTGCGATGAATAATTCAGACTAATTATTTTTTAATTAATATAATTAATGTCCCACAGTATGATTAATCCAACCCCATGTCCACATACCGTTAATACTCGCACAGTTATAAAACATTAGCAGATCTTGTTTTCCCGGGTTGCTATCGTTCGTAGTTATCTGATATTTAGAACAACGTTGCGCTTGTTGCTAATTTATTCATCACTATAATTACATAGCAACAGAACAAGGCAGTGTTTTGTACTGCATCTCAAGCAACAGCGTCTATTTCCCGGATTGCAAAAATAATGTTTCTCTAGACCGTTTATTGGCTGTACTGTATGTAATCTTTGTTGTGAAGAAAATCACCGAAAAAAGTGCACCAAGTCTGGGATGACTCGAACACACATCTCCAGAAGCACTACTACGGTGCTTAAGCTGACTGAGCAAACCAGCCGTCTGAACCCACACCACTGCAGTTGGATCTTACATCAATTTATGTCAAGTTCTGTATTTGAATTCTAAGCAAGAAGCAACCTATTTAGAAGTCATTGCCCTAAGTGTTACTACGTTAAAATCCATTGTTGTTTAGCTTCTGACGTTGAAATCCCTTTACGGTACACTCAAATATAGACGTAGAGTACATAATTATAAATTTGTGATAATTGGCTGCTTATAATTGAACTCTGTACGAAGCCATTTGAATAGATAAGCCACTGACTGACTAAGCTAGAAAGGTCCAAAAGGTGTTGTTAGTAAGGTCAGCGATAAGTATATTATGTGGTTGATGCACTGTTCAAACACTGCTGGCATAATAATTATCCTTCTAATGAAAGTAGTATGTATTATAGTGCCGTTTTCATGCGCGGATCCAGAAATGTTCCTCCATGGGAGTCCGACCATTTTGCTCAGAGGATGTTCAACAAGTTATTAGATCAAACTCGACGCTTTTTGTTTTAAGGACACATACATGTTGAGTCTAATGCTTTAATACCAGCCAGTGGGATAGGCACGCGGTAACTGTTCTTTAACCATGCAGTTGGGCAGCCGACCAAACGAACATATCGGATCGGCCGACATCCGAGATGAATCGAACCGATGGTCGGTCACCTAAATTATATTTAGCGCCAAAAAGTTTTTTTCCTAAAGAAGGGTTCCAAAGCTAGATAAATACTGTGGGGTAATGCCCTAAACAGTACCTAAATTATGCCTGCTTTCGTAAAAGAGAAGAAACAGACGCAAATGTCGTCTGTAAAATCGTCATTTCCGCTGATTATCAAGTTGCAAGTTTCAGTTTTCTTCTAACACTATGCATAGACTCTTCCACACTAGACTAGACTAGTACTCCTTTTTCTTCTTCCATAATCATAGCGTACACTTCTCAGTAACAGTCATTTAGTCTCACCAAACTATGCTTGTTTAAATGTGTGTAGAGACTTGTAGCGTTTGGAAAACGGCGTGAATAAAGCATTAAAGCATTTACAGACAATAAAAACAGAAGCCATATTTGTTGATGAAAGGCATGATATCATTTTTTCATTACTTTGCGGCTGAATAAAACTTTGAGGATTGCATTATATTATACATTTATTGCTTTCAGTGGGGCTGTAAATTGGTGCATGTTTTATTAAAGTATATGGATATAAAATAATCACGTTCGCTTGCAAGTTATTTAATGCCATAATAAAACATTCGTAACGCTTATGTTTTGTATAATAAAATGCCAGCATTTTGAAGGTGCCAAGATATTATCTATGCTTTAACAGATTGAAAACTGACGCCATTTTCATTAAAAAACTTTGAACAGCGTGTTCCTTTGTGAATTTGGTAGTCATGTTATAAAATTACCGTAAAAAGGCTAGCGAAAAAACTTGGAATGTCGTAAAAGAACATTGTCGTAAAATACTGTAATGATTCATTTGCACCACATTTGCCGAGTAAAAAGACCAGACGAATGTATTAAAACTTGGGTGCAAAATCGATCCAATTTCCTTTGGGACTCTCTAGTGAAGAAACTATCTTTGGTATCAAACAGTATAACGACTTTTATTAACAACTCACTCAACAAAAGTTTTGAAAACATGCCTGCAAGGCCTCCAATAATGTTTAAAACTCATTGTCGTTTAAATTTCAAGCGCATTTACGTTAGTTTCTAGGATAAAATGGCTGAAAGTAATTATAAAGCACTTTCCAAATATAAATATGTTGCCGACGCTTGAACATGCTTTGTGAGTTACTATAGTAGAGTAGCATTTATCTTTCATTTGTTACTCGGATCGTTTTCATCAGAAGCATTTTTATCGTTACTTGCCAAATTTAATTCAGTCTCCCACCATTTAGGCACGAAATACCCGAATTATCAGTTAATCTAACATCGTTGGGGGGCTAGGTTCCGCTTAGTCGACGTCAGCTCAGCAAGTCTCTACAGGATCTAACATAGTTTATCAGGCACTTAATGGAATAAAATGCCTACTACTTGGTTATATACATACATTAATTATTGATATATTATGAAGACCACAAACTAATCAAACAATTAATTTATCTTTCCATCAAACAGTACGTAATTTACTAATTTATGTTCACTTTGAGAAAAGTTCACATTCATCTTGTTCTCTGTCATTCTCTGTGGTATTCGAGGGGTGTTCAAAACTCGCATAAACTCCTCGTACAGTATATTACTATCTACCCGTGTGTTTTAGATAATTGCAATAAAACATCATCGAAGATCAAAACTAATGGGAAGCGTATTTAAAATATTAATTGCCTTTGGCTGTCTTAGTATTTAACTCTGGTCGAACGATTTTCGTATCTTTACGACAGGTTTTTATTTCGTATTACTGAAATACCATCACCAACCTCTTACATACTCACAAAGTTGAGTCTACCGCGTATGAACACAGTTGATTAAGTGTTTATAAGCCTTGTACTCTTATCCTACATCTCCCAGGCATTGAGCATAGCTTTTGAAGAATGTTATAATATGAATAATGTGGATTATAACGACTCGCTGTTAGCATAACAATTACCCGTTCTGAAGTTTTATGTGATTCTAGTTTATGGTAGATTTACGATCTACTGGAGCTGTCAGAGAATCGCAGGCATATTCAGACTTGGCCGGGAATTAGTTTACGTAATGTACGACATGTGGCGCGGATATAAAGTAGTATATTACAACTGTCAGTAATGGCTTTTTTGCCATAAAGTTTGTATCAAACCCAGTCAACACTGAATGGTGTGCCCCACGTGTGCCACACATTGCTTCTGTGCAAGCCCTTCACTCACTTTGATCAAGTTTCATTGTTAGCAAATTTGATTAAAGTCTTGGTTTTAACAATGCCCAGAGTACGTATGGCATACACCTGCTTTCTCGTCTTGCTGTCAGGTTTGGTTTCCTCAATTTCGCATTCAAGCTTTACATTGTAATTAATTACTATACATACATGGCATATTTGCTGGTTACATACATCGATGTCTGTGTTCTTGGTTGCAAGCATTGCTTGAATTAGCAGAATTTTAACAATGATTTACCTCAGGATGCGGGATTTTACAGAAGTTTCGACAGCCAGAGCATTTAGTAAAGATTCAACATTCAATCGTTGAATTCCTTTGTAAATGTTGTGTGGTTAACGATGGCTCAAAACAAAATCAATGTGTTCTGTTATATTTAATAAATCACTGCAAATATAACGATCATTGATTACTTACTTTATGTAACACTTTATCTAATTTGATCATATTGTTCTGGATAAGGACATCTAGTTATGTGCCAGCAAAGTATGCTTTCTTGGTGTTCCAAACCCTCCTTGCAGCGCTTTGATTCTGCACTTCAATTTTGTGTATTTTAATCACGATATTCATGTAGATACTCGGGATCAGTAACCTATGACAAAGGAAAGTAGGCGATCCTGTGTCGATGTAGAACTATCCTGCCACATTCACATTCAATGTTTCATCCTTATTAGATCCACAAGTCTGGCTTGTGATGTACATCTGTGTGATTGGTAGAAGCAGAAACGTAAACAATTCTGTCGTATATTACAGCGCACCATGCAGACAGTTGTTCCGTCGGGTAGCTCACTTTGTCGAAACTATTACATTGTTGCGATTAATGGAAACCTTAAGTAAATTGCACGACATTATTCCTTGGAAACGTATGGTATTTGCCATTATTTGACGTTAAATATTGAATCAGTCTAGCGGGGACCAGCACTCCATTATCACTGCGAACACACAAGTCAACTCTACGTGATACAATTGTAAAGTTGACATTTTCTGTAATAATATTAAAGAAAATGTCTGCATGATGTGAGAAACAAAGTAATACAGACTTGTAATTACACACTTTTTGTGCTCTTTATTACAGATGCACAGTTTTTATGGTACCAATGGAGACATGTCAATGTCAGCTGATCACACGTGCCAAGGGTTACAGAGTCCTACGCTGGGTGTGGTCACAATGAAGTTCTCTAAAGGTAAAACACTAGTTCCACTTGCTCTTACTTGCATTCGTTATTCATCTTCCAAATCACTGTTGTTCTATTATATCATTTAGCAGTAAACTAACTCCATATGGTATTGTCATTTAATGCCATACATTCATAGCCCTTGAAGTTAAGACTTTCCAAAAAAAAGATTAAGCAGTAATCTGGAAGTGAATAATAGTATGGTACTGTGTTGTTTAAAATGCCACTATGCATCAATTCCTAACAATTTTTCAATTGCTGAACGTAATCACTGAAGACATATTTATTCATTGTTTACACACTAAACGAATTACATGATGACGTCACTACTTACAGTTATGATTTCATTGACCGTTTTATTGCTCACATGCATTTCTGTATACTAATACATTCATTAAAGACGATTGATTGTTACATTCACCAACGGCGAGACGACATAAATATATGTTATGTATATTACAAGAGCGTTCCAAACCATATGACATAATGATGAGTGTACATTATCAAGATTGAACCTTCTTCTGATTGGCTGTTTCTAAATGTAGTCTTAAGATTAACCAATGGTGTGGCTCTTACAAACGCAATGGTGCTTGGCTGTTAGACAGTTACATCTGAAGTAGTGTATTTGTGTTGTGACCTTTTTCAACCTGAACCGTCCTAACTTGTGTGTAACATACAGTACCGTGTATAACAACTTGGAATGGTCCTCCAGCTTTTGTGACCATGTAGGTCTACAAACATATCTGTAACGCTATTTAAGTGTCAAAACATTGCACTTCGTGTATGTTCATGGGGCATATAAATTTAACTGTTTCGAGACAGATGTGCAAACGAAGATATTTTCTGCAAAATCTATTTATAAATAATAGATGGATTATCAAAATATAAATGTGTTTGTTCCAAACTGGTTATTTGATGCCAAAACATGCACAATTCTCTCTCGTCAAATATTTCACGTTGGCAATTTTACAAATTAGTCACATTACTTGTTACTTTTGTATTTATAAATTACATTCTTACACAAATCGAATAATTATTTCTGTTGGATGTAGTGTTTGGTTTTCTATATGTAATTCTAATATTGTGTTGTAATTGATGGTGCTTCATATTAAGTTTCTTATTATTTACTGATTGCTAAATAATAAAACGTAATGATATACTTGCAGATATATTATTAAGTTAATTATGTAATAAAAATGTATTGTAGTGTGATGTGTATAATGCAATTTGACTTTTGTTTTTAACGTCTCGTGCAATACGTTTGGAACGACGATCCGCGTAATATTAGTATATGTCTCTAGTGTTTGAACGTCATAGTGACTACAGGACACTGTGAAACAGACTTTTATAAAGATGGTGAACGGAGTATATGCGCTGTCAATGCATTAAAGTCTCGACAATATCGCTGCTGTTTGTAACAATAAAACCAACATGACAATTTAGTTCCTGAATGAACTACAGTGAACTTTGTCTCAAGTGCTTTAAGTTTTAAATGAATATTTTGTCTCGCATTTTAAGGTGCATGTCTTCAAGACATTGCAAAAATACCGCCACACAGTTATGTTTGCACTGGCGTGTTAGGTTCACCACCAAATGTCAGCCAGTATAGGACTATCGATGCCGCCAGTCAGTCAATATCGGCGTACTTTGTTACATTGCCGTAGTAGTGCATTACCAAAAATATTGTAATATATTATTTATACCTTCCCAAGAAATTTAAATTAACTGCAATATTCTAAATACGTTAAGTGAGATTCTTAAAATGTACGACTCTCTGTCAGTACAAAATATAACCACATGACGCTGCAACATTGTGCAGTATGCAAGATAATGATATAAAATAAAGTATTGCTTATAAAATATGTATTGTTTGTACTGTATAATGAGCCAGGAATATGATCAAATAAATGGACTTTAAATTATATTATGATTTATAATGATGCATTGACTTTGACAGTTCATTATTTATTTACCATTGCTATCTTTAATAATTTTGCTGCAATGTTTCAAAGGTTCGTGATATTCCATTCTTCAAAATGTGTTAAATGAAATAAAAAACAGTAGGGCATTTGTTTTCAAATACTAGAAATTACAAGAAAGTATCGACATGACTGTATTAGTTTGTTGGTGAAAATGGTAAGAAATGTTAATCGGAGCTTTATGTTCTTTGCAAAACTTCAACGCGCTCGTGCGTTCATTTCATGGCGTTCTTATCGTCCAAGTAATTTCCGCTTCTTTTTAGTTTTATTGCCAATACAATATTCCATGGTAGCAACCCATTTCCTGGTCATAATGTTTTGATAACTTTGCAATACATTATATTTATATTATTCGAACTTGTTTTCAGATTTAAACGAACCACGTGGTTCCTGTAGTTTCCCGGATGTTCTCGTCAGTAGAAACAAATGGCGAGATTTGAGCGGGAAATGGATACTAGATGTAGAACAAGGCTTACATGTTCTTCGTTTAAAAGATCGACAAGCCCAGGGAACGATACACTATACGGAATCCTATAGTCAGGAAATGTCATCGACAAAGTTAGTAATCAGATGTGTTCAGATGACATATCATGCGGAAACTGTAAATGCAGACGTGTTGCAGACTAATTACGTCACATATGTGACAGACGACAACTGGTGAGAATTTATCACAATTATTCCTATACTTACATGTCCATTTATACTTACACGTCCATTTATCTGGCACGTCTGTTACATTATAGACCGTTTTCACTTGTCTTATATAATGCATCTTCCAAATGAAGCATGTGTTCTGTCAAGGAATCATAAGGAAATATCATCCTAATGCGCGCGCATTAATCATGTCATACGAGACGCTTGTTTGTGGAGACTAAGACACGTTCCTAGACCAAAGTACACGTATCGTTGTCATCCTTAGTTATTACTTTCGTTGACAAATCAAGACATATATCTGAAACACACATCTACATGACAGACTTTCTGTTTTATTCCACGATACAAAGTTTTTTTTCAAAATAAAACTGAAAACGATGAGTCACATTGTCGAGAAATTGCCAGTATGTTCTTATCAGTTTAGCTTCGATTATAAACACAGACTATTTGTCTTAGGACCTGAAATTGAGTGGATTTAAAAGATCTGTTTAATACTCTGAAATTTGCATTAAGTTTTATGTTATGATTAACAATAAGACGTCAATTTACAATGATGAGTTTTCTTTTATTGTTTTGGTGCATTGATTCGTTATGACCGTCTTTTGTGCCTATTCAGTATCTCCAGAAGTGCCGAACACTTTTTGTTAATGAATCAGTTCACTATTTCTATCATTCGATGAGATTTTAGATGTCGACACTTGTCTTAGATTTGTCATTAAATATACTAGTATTGAAGAATATCCTATCGGTTAACAAAAACAAACACACGAACTTTTTATCGAAGCTTTAAGATCAAACGTTTTCTTCTTATTAAAAAACATCAAACATTGATTGTTCGAAATATATATCTAGTACGTATACATGTGTACTGGTGCCTGTATAATGTACTAATCATGAGCCAAACTGGTAATATTTGTCCCTTATTTACTATGTTTATTTGTTATTTCAGTGATTCTGGATATCAGTGTGTCAGACTCGTCAAAAGGGATGAAAATATTCTAGAAATGTATTTAGGTAAATAATACTGATACATGTATTATACGGATCGTTTGTATACAAAACTATGTATAAAAAACTTGCGTCGTCATTTTCCAGTTCAGTAGAATGAAACTGCGTGTCATTTTAATGAAATGAATATACATGTATCTCTTACAATATCAAAAACATCATAAATGGCAATGGGATAATATTTCTGTAAGTTAATTAATTTAGTGTTTAGAACACAAACTAAATAAATAATAAACACTCGATACGTCGTATTTGCTGCTGTATTTTTATTATTTTATTCGCATGAATTGGAATAATATTTTGTTAAATGGTGCAACGAAAGACGGACTTTCGGTCAGTGCGTTGAAAAAAAATATTCTAGAAAAATATAGCAGCCACGATTTGGTTTAAATTATTTCCTGATGAAAACGCAATACATTTTATTCTTCAATTTATGTCGACAATGAAGAACGCTTGTTGGATGGAACATATTATGTTTTGTGGTAATTTCCGTACTCTGTAAAACACATTGTTAATTATAGGTTGTAATATTAATTACCACAAAGCTTTTCAATTAGTTTTATATCATTTCCATTTATTTATAATAAACGTATGAATTTTATGTCAGGTGTATAATTTTTGCTGCAAATTCGGCAGCATTCACCTACATCAGGGCTTTTACCAGCGGTATAAAATACTTGCTAGTTATTCACGGTTTTTGTGCAGAACTGGTTGTACATGTAAATTAAAGTAAAAGGCAATACGTATGACGGCAGTACGATAAATAATAAAATTGTTTTGATTTCAGGTGAACGAGTGAACTCATCAAACGTAGACTGTAAAGATGGCAGTTTTACACAAGCTACAAAACATTTACTGATACGTAAGTCTGGCTGTTTTGTTTTGTTCTGTGTTTAGAATGTAGGTTAGAACAATTTTATCGCGGTAACTATATCTGGACAATTTAGCTATAAAATGCATAGCATGAGATTGCAAGACAGATTGTATAACAAGTACAAATATATTGACAGAATATATGTCTTTATATAGAACTACAACTAGTGTCAAAAACATTCGAAAGTTTCTAAAAATAGTAACAGTTTAGGTCGAAATACATTGATATCGGAAAAATTATAAAAATAGCAACAATGCATGTCCAAAAATATTGATATCGGAAATTTTCTAAAAATAGCAATAATGCATGTCCAAAAATATTGATATTGGAAATTTTCTAAAAATAGCAATAATGCAGGTCCGAAAATATTGATATTGGAAATAATCTTTAAATAGCAACAATGCAGGCCTAAACGTATCGCTATCGGAAAGTGTCTAAAAAAGTAAATACTCGGGTCCTTAGGAATTTATATTGACAAGTTTCTAAAAGTCATTGAATAATGAAAATTTGCGCTAAAATGATTTTTGGTGATCATATGTATGTTTGTTTTGTTATTAACAGCGGACGTGAATGACTCCGGTCAGTGTAGCATTACAAGAATGGGCGTGTACGAGTACCAGGATAAAGCGTCTGATTGTAGAGGGACTGTAAACATTGGATGTGCCACACCAAACAAAATAATGATTGATACGAAGTGCCCTGCCAATAAAAACAATTTGATGACGGAGAAAGGTACATCCATACACTAGTATATTATGTAGCATTGCCAATTACGATTATCCCTTATTTAGTTAAAATGTTAAAGAAAGAATTTTACCTGATACGTGTAAATTAGCTACTAATAGTACGGTATTCAAACGTTTGTACGGTATCTAGAACGTTTGGCTGCTTCTTGTAGGTTCCAGGTAATGCCATTATGTGACATCTGGCTGCCATTGACCGCCATACATAATATAAACGTAAACAAAGACTGAATAATGCAAATGTCATGTTATATAACTATGCTTCGCAAGGATTGAGTTTTATGCACCTAACGTATGTCAATGTTAATGTGGGAGGGGCTTGCATATCAATGCAGTTATTTTGAGTGTTTTTTATTGTCGGCAAAAAGCATTGCCATACATATGGGTGCTGTATCTATAGCATGTCTGATTATTTATTGCATAATAAAACCAGCTGGCAGAGAGGTAGCCGTTCGCAATATAAGTTACTTTCGTTTCTACAAAATATGCAGATATCAGACTAAACATCGCATGACTGACATTACTATTTTCGTTCTGGTATTAATACTAATGGTATTACATAATTGCATACGAAACTGTTTGCTTTTCTTTAGGAAGTTCGTCTGCTTTTTGAGAAAATATGACATAAGAGGTTGAATAATTCACATTGCTTGAAACATTAACATGATGCAGTACGAACTTAGCGTCAATGGCAATTTCTATTCTTGGAAGCAGCGATGTTACTTGAATGAGCGTTTACTTTTATTTCTTTCTTGTCAGTAAACAATGTTATGTTTGTAAGATGTGCCGTGATATGACATTATATTATCCATCTCATATCATCGTCTGCCAAAACTAAATACATAATAAACCAAAAGATACTTGAAGAATTGATAGCCATCTGCAATCTTGATCACATTTGACGTGCACAACATTTTGGTATGCAATGCACCATAACAACAACAACAACCGGAAGCATTAATTCTGACTCATTAACTTCCTATACAAGCACGTGTTGAACAAATGTCCGTAATGACATTTTTGTTCCACATTTACAATGATTTAAGGGGAGAACCTACATAATAATATAATATAGTAGTAAATCTTCGAACGCCAATGAATATATTTGTGTTACTGTCGGTATTGTTTGAAAGGAACGACATGCTTTCTTCAGATGTTTATCTAAGACTAGTCCAATGTGGCTAGAGAAACCATAGTGACGTCACAAACATTACAACTTTCGACTTTAAGAATTGATTTATACCCTCTAAAGCTAACTAACGGAACTCGATGCATGTGGGAAATTGAATTAAAATTTAGTGGTTTCAGGCAATAATTAAGAAACGTGTAAACTTATTGTGTGTCCAGTTAATTATATTGTAACTCACCAACTAGAAAACCTTACGTTTTCTAAAATAATATAGGTACCATAGTCACAATTAAAATGATATAAGAATTACTATTCTATATTTCAGTTGAGATACTTCATTGTTTGTACAGCTGGACAATTGATACAAAAACTTATATAATAATACAGAACTCGGGACAGAGAGCTAAATGCCTTGTAAGTATACCAGTATAATCAGTCCAATAGTTTCCCTTCACCACACCATAGTCTATGCTAATATTGTTAAGATCGATTGGCTTTGATATGGCTAATATAATAGTAATAATAATAATAATAGAGACTTTATTTATAGAGGGAACATACTTGACATCGTAAGGCCCTGTCCTCAAAATGTCCTAAAATATATAATGTGTTGGCTGGTGTTCACTAGACATCTGTATGGGAGCTTTTCTCATAACAAATTGCAACATTCCTTCATACAAGTATAATGAATAAATACCCAAACAACTCTTCTCCACGTCTCCTGATGTTCTGTAGGCTGGTATATCCACGGAATCCATGTGGGGAGGCATATTCCGTAAGCTGGTGTTTCCACGGGATCCATGTGGGGAGGCATATTCCGTAAGCTGGTGTTTCCACGGGATCCATGTGGGGAGGCATATTCCGTAAGCTGGTGTTTCCACGGGATCCATGTGGGGAGGCATATTCTGTAAGCTGACGTTTCCACGGGATCCATGTTATGAGACATATTCCGTAAGCTGGTGTTTCCACGGGATCCATGTGGGGAGGCATATTCTGTAAGCTGACGTTTCCACGGGATCCATGTTATGAGACATATTCCGTAAGCTGGTGTTTCCACGGGATTCATGTTGTGAGGCATATTCCGTAAGCTGGTGTTTCCACGGGATTCATGTTGTGAGGCATATTCCGTTAACTGGTGTTTCCACGGGATTCATGTTGTGAGGCATATTCCGTAAACTGGTGTTTCCACGGGATCCATGTGGGGAGGCATATTCCGTAAGCTGGTGTTTCCACGGGATTCATGTTGTGAGGCATATTCCGTTAACTGGTGTTTCCACGGGATTCATGTTGTGAGGCATATTCCGTAAACTGGTGTTTCCACGGGATCCATGTGGGGAGGCATATTCCGTAAGCTGACGTTTCCAAGGGATCCATGTTATGAGACATTGCATTTTTGTATGTAACGTTAACTTTAAATATGACCTGGATAATTATTTGAATGTGTTGTTTGTTTTGCAGACATTTATAGACACAGAATATGGGGTGGAGTTACAGTCAGATGACAGCTGTCAGTCAGATAGATGGACAGTTACAAACCAATACTTAAACTACTTACTGTATAATAACCCGGGTAAGTAGTGTGTTACATACACATGTTATCGTCTGGTTGGTATAAAACAACATCAAACAATTGCTTAATTTATTGCTTAATTAACAACAAGTTGAAACAATCCTTTCACATAAAGGCAAACAAATATATAACCTTCGCATGTTTATAAATCATAAAACGCAACCTACCACATACAAGTTGCTATAAAGTTTTATACTCCAATCAACTCGTGCTCCGACCAAGTCCTTGGAAATACTGCTTAAATCTTTCCATTTGATTTTATGTCTCTTCGTAAATGTCTCGAGGAAAAAACACTTTATTTTAGTAACACATCCAGTTCCACTTACTTTTATGATTTGTTAGTTTTGAAACAAATCGGGCTGGTTTAGTGAACGAAATTACGGTTTAAGAACGTGTTCAGTTTTTATGACGAGTTTAATGCCTATATACATGTATGCATTTATTCGTTTTAATAAATCAAAAGCCTAACACACACTAAACTTAATTTGTTGCACTAGTCTTATTACACTTGTATTGCTGTTAGCACTAGTTGTTATGCTATAAAATACCTGTTTTCAAACAATTTGATTTAATCTATTTCAGATCCATGTGAGAATAATGCGATCCAAGCAGATCAGAATACAAGCGTCAAACGAACGGGAGTAAAGGAGCAGAAAGACATTACTGCCATTTCCGGTGTTTCAAGAACTAGTGTATATTTATCTTCAATATTGTGCAATTATATATTATTATTCCTGTTATGGCGAGTGAGGTGATGATTTAGTCATATCCGTTCCATTCCATGTGTTAAATGATGATATTTTGAAAAAAATGTGTTTCCACGCCATTTTGACGTGTATTTTAGATTGACCAGTATTTAGAATAGTGTTGCCTGTTCTGCAAGCTGGTTCCCGGTCACGGTGCCAGTTACACAATCTAGATGTCCGTCACATTCACGCCAGAACTTACATGGACATTACCAATAACATAATGTGCTGTTGTACGTTAGACGAGGGTCGTCCTGTTGAAAACGCTTATTTATTTACTCTCCAATTGGCTCGCCCGAAAATTCCCTTTCTCTACATGTTTCTATCGTAAATAGAACATTATAACGAAATCAAAGCGCTGTGGGGGCGTATTATTTATTGTGACGAGAGTGTATTACATTTCCTTCTCTGTGAAAAGTCTCTATTTATATCCGTTCTACATTCAAACAACTTACAACAAGTATGGACTAGTTCTTTCTGTGGTACTATTCGACACATTTCGCAATGCATCGACATTTTGGCTATAGCAAGGAAGAACTAAAACAGCATGTGCGCGGCCAAATGGATATTGATACGTGATTCGGACATTCGGATAGCTACAATGGAAATTGAACAAACACCTGTGTTTAAATACTAGTGATTTATAACAACTTATCGGACTAATAAATGGCATACTGCTAAAACATATACAAACATTCAAAATATACGGTAAACTCATAATAGAGCTACATGCATAATATTGCAGGAGGCCTAATACTCAGTGTTTAGTTTATTCTACTTTCATTTTAAGTTCAACTAAGTAAAACTTATAGTTTGCTCTTAATGTATTTTACAGTGTGGGTTGTTTTGAAAAGATAACCTGTACTGGGAAACTGGTGTACATAAACATTAATTGTAAATTAATGTAGACTCTGTCTACATTGCTAAGATAAAACATTTGCATAAATGCTAGCATTACACATCAGTTTGTACACGTTTATGATTATAATGTTCATTTTTCTTTCTTTCGTTAAAGCGACATGACTTGAAAATGAGTATGAAAATTTTGATATTAGATTACGCATGACATGAATGCTGACAAGAATTATACATTACAAAGAAGTTTCCTGTCACTATTTAAAGCCGTTTCAAAAATAAGATACTCAAATGACAGTGAATCTAAACAATGATTTAGTAAATCCTCCCTAAATTGTCTAAAATTGATAGCCCTCTGCTATGTGAAAATATGATGTCATGTCGCTTTTATTGCATTAACATTGTTGCATTTAGTGAAATGTGTATTCACCTTACTAATGTACGTATAGTATATATGTAGTAATAATGTACGTATAGTATTCTTGTTTTAGTTCTGTTTGTTTTCTCGCCTAATCATTCTTGCCGTTAATGTGCTCTCTGATAGCATCAATACTCATTTCAAAGTGTTCAAACACTCGTTGATTGTAATTCGTGGCAATACGTGTGCTAGTAGCAAGTATTGACGCCATTACCGTGACGTCATTGTGGTGACGCCATTCTTGTGACGTCATTAACCTAGTCAAAGATATTATATGGCGTCTTGTATTCATTTTAGTGTTTGCCTCGAATTGTGTTTGTGAAAGTGTTGTATAGTTAGTAAATCAGCGAATGATTGTTCATGACTGAGTGTAAATGTTGTACATATGATAAATGTATAGAATTATGCTATAAAATATCATTTATACATTCGTTGGTTGCATCTACGTGCGTGTACAAATAATTCATATATTATGGAGATAAGTATAAATTTTATCTGTCTACATTGTGTAGATAATTATATTGATGTATAATATAATTAGGAATGAAAGAAATTGTAATTTAATTTTATTATTGGTATATGTTTGAGGTAATTCGTTCGACTGTATATTTTGAAGTGTGTGTTTTGTTAAAAATAAATACAGCTATATATGAAACCAGTTGCATTTAATGATTGAAAACATGTATTTGTAGCTTTGATTGTTTGTTTGATAAATGAAATAATGAAATGTTGTTTAAACTAGATCACATGATACCTGAGGCCGGTGTGAAGTGTTGCTGTATCAGTGTCAAGATTTTAATTCCTAGTTGTTTGGTGCTCCTTTTGAAAAATGTAGTTGGGGTCTTGAAATTTTAGCATGGCTTTCTATGATTTATACATTTATGAAACATTTTTAAAGCATGAATCGAGAGGTAGCATCAATATTTATGTAGATATTTTATTGCATCAATGGTATTACGGAATACAGGGTATAAAACAAACGTAAACCAAATGATTAATGTTGTGCCTGTCAAATTTGTTCACCTTATGTCTCCGCTTTCATGCTTACATTTGCTTTATACCTCATCATTTCCGCCTGGTATTTTACCAAATTAAGCCCCTGATTTAATTAAGAGTTATGAGTCTTAATTAATTACTTAATTTAAATAAGTGATGAGAATAATATACAAAGTTCTAAAATAGTTGTATGAAATGTTTCTATGGATGGTCTTTTATAGTACTATAGTATAAGATGTAATTAATAAGTCGCCAAAGTTATTTTATTATTCATAAATATTATTTACAAGTGTAACAGTTGAACATTTGACTACCTTATTGCCACTTATTTTGCTAATATTGTTAATTTAAATATTTTTAAATACAGAAACTTGATAATTTTGTATTTGTTTAGGGGTGCTAAACTGTAGATGATTAACAACATCTCATTTTAAAAAACAACTTTTGCATATGATTTAAGAGTGAGTTCAATGTAAACACTAACTATCTCGAGAAGTGGAAACTCCAAACATTTATGAACAAGTGCTTACTTGGGTAAATAGGTAAGTGCCTACCACGTAAATGTGTGACCTAGTACGTCATATTTTGAGATTCATTAGCGATGCCAATGAGCTTTCAAACATGTTTACAAACAGATTGTAGTATTGCAATATTTATTCAAACCATTTGCAGCGGTTTTAAAATGGTTCATACGTTGATGATCATCTGGGGTTGAGCACCTTTAAAGTACCTGTTACATGTATATGAGATTGTATGTGTTGATGTATGTATGATATTGCTATATACATGTATAGTTCTTGCTCCTTACATGAATACATTCACTTCTTGCACACCTGTTCACTTAGAGTGAAACAATCTAGAATTCGTACCTTCTAAATCGCACACATATTATGACGGTCAATAAGACACTAAAATCACAGAGCAAGTGAGCGATATGCTTAGCACACAATAATGACTAGGTCGCCTATTTCAGTTAAATGTACGACCAACTTCCGAAACAATTGTGTTTTGAAAACTGAAAATTTTAGAATTAAAACATGTTTCCCCGTTCAGTGTGATCATGCCACGTGGTGTGTAACGCCATTGTTACTTATCTCGACAAGCAAAGACAGACATTTTGCTTCCAATGATTGCTGGAGATGACGTCACTGATTACGTGTAATGACCATGGTGTGTATTTATATAGATAATTAATGAATGTAGATTCATCGCGGAGCATGAACACGATGAGTATAAACTATTTTGTTGTTAACGTTCTATTTAACACACTTTACTGTGATATTTTTGTAATAAATGATACAAATATTTTTATAAACCGATTAGTGTTTTTGTTGGTATTTGAAAATGTACAGTGAATCACCAGACCCTTAATACCCCTGGAATGTTCGGTGCATTAATTAGGCCATATTACAATGGTTTAATACACACATTTCAAGCCAGCAGTCACCAGTGGCCAATCCAGAAATCGTGTATGTATCATGTATATGATTATATTTTAGTGGTAGGTTAAGTACATGGCACATGGTTGCAAAATCAGATGTATTATTTCGGGAACCACGACCAACATCATTCGAAAATAGATAGCCAATGCGATCACTGAACTGGTGGTTTGGCTAATTTCATGACCATATCATATTGTAGGTAAGTCTGAGTTCTTTCGTGATTATATATTTAAAATTCCTTTAAACACCCTTGTTACCCTGATAAAACAACATGATTGGATATTCCCAACATGATTGAAAAATGGCGGATGTATGTTTACATATTCATCGCATTTTCGGCCAATTCTTCAAAATCTACGGGTTTAACCACCTTCTGATGCTGTATGAAGATAAACTTGTACATTCCTTCCATGAAACTAAAACTATTTATCCGTATGTTTGTGAATGTGATACACAGTACGATGAAAAGTTAGAAAAATCTGTGTTGGATTTATTTGACAGTCTATAAAACATATATATTGTTGTTTATTTTGGGTTAAGATCTTTTGTTTATACAGCTCATTCATTTCACTATCAGACTTAGTTTAGAGTAAGTTATTTACATTTGCCGTTTCTACGTGATAACTATTTAAAGTAACCCATGTGTGAAAAATGGATAAAAACCAACATGATTTGAGGATAAAGATCAACATGATTTATCTTTTAAAGTGGATACTGACCAACATTGAATTTTCATTGATGCACTGCAGTGCGAATTTAATATGTAGCTTCACTATTGGAAGAATAATGGGATGACCCCAACACGTACGTAGGAGTAGATAACTCTATGAAGTATTTATTGGAAAATATGTCCCTTTTTTCAACTTCGTGCAAATTTGTAAGTTTACGTTCAAGGTATTAACCTATTATATCTAAGTGCATGTTCCTATTGCTGTGATACTTTGCATACTTGTCAACCGTCTTGACCACAACATCTGCACTCTATCAAGCATGTTGTTGAATGTCATGCCCAATTTGGACTAATGTACTTAGAAATACAAAAGTTTACAGTTTATGTACACAATTTTAACCTCTAAGACATGTATCTTTGATACTTTGCATACTTTATCACCATCATGACGCCATGACCTCCACATGAATAGGCAACTCTATCAAATATATACTGAGTACATCTAGAAACGCAACACTGGGTTCTACTGTCAATATTTGTTCAATCTGATGATGGACAATCAAACTTCATTACTTTTACTTGATGCAGTTTTATTCTATTTCCAATACATCTGTAACATTTTATCACATAGAGCTACATTTAGGTGCAGAGCAGTGTTTTGGTGTATAGTGCGGCCGAAAAATAACGGAACATAAATATAGTGTGGGCGAAAAATAACGATATTTTTTTATAAATTAGCTCTTTTTTCGGAATCGTTGTTTTATGTCAATATGTAAAGTATTGACCAAATATTGATTGATTACTTATTCATGATGAGCAACAAGTTGTTGAACACTGTCGGCAGCAGTTGTGAGCCTGATCTGGAGCTGTTTCACGCTGTCTTATTCATCCTGTGGGAGGCTTGTTACGCATGCATGACCTGAACTTAGGCTGTCGCAAATGGTGCCAGTGTGTTGGTAGCGTGTCTCTAGATGAGAAATGTTCGGTGTATGACAATTTAACCGTCGTGCAAACTCCTGTTAAACATCTCTGCCATAAGCATCCGGATGGCCTGATTTTGCTCATATTCGGACAATCATGGCATTTTTATTCCTGAACATATGCCATTTCTTTTGTGATTTTCTTTTTATTAGCAAACTTTACAAAAAGTTCGATTCAATTTATACCAAGATTTATTATGCGTAATTGGTGCACGTGGAAATCATGCTTTTTGTGATTATATCGGTGCACGGGATTTACGTAACACGATCGATAAAAGTTGGATGATGGCCAAGTTTCTACAAGATTATACAATATTACTACACAAAATTCAAATATACATGTATAATGCAAGTAAGAAAAAATGGGGATAAAACCGTTGCGTTTCTAGATGTACTAAGTATATGTTGAAATTATGTCCCATTTTTTAAATTAAAAATACAATTTGGCACCATTCAAGACATGCTCACAGCGTTTAGCCAGTGGTCCCCATAATTCACTGTTCCTATTCCCGGTGAATTTTGCACATTTAGATACATGTGTTAAATTTACCTGTCTTGACTTATGAATTTTACCAACATATAGCAGAAAAAAGTATTTAACTAGAAATATGTCCACAGGACACGGATGCCCCCGCTAAAAGCTGTCATCAGACATCTAAGTATACAGCTATGCAAATGAAATAACTTGAAACAAGTTTGTAATTGCTTAAATGTGACATTGAACAGCAGACAAGAGCTGGGTCTGTAAGTGTGACCTTTACATTTGAGTCAGGGTGTAAATGCGAATGTAACCAAGTAATTTTAAAATCCAGAACGAAATAACAAAAAAAACAAAGCAGACCAGAAGCGTATACTTGTGCCTTTTAACTTTTAATCTCTAAGTATGACCTTGACCTTTGTGTTAGGGACCTGGGTTTTGCGCATGTCACTACGTCTTGATGATGTGAACATTTGTGGCAAGTAATATAAATATAAAATAAGAAATGACATAGTTACAGATCTGACATGAATCACATGCCTATTTGAGAATTTTAACTTTTGATCTCTAAGTGTGACCTTGACCTTTGAGTTAGGGACCTAGGTCTTGCGCATGACACCTCATCTTGATGATGTGAACATTTGTGGCAAGTAATATTAATATAAAATAAAAAATGACATAGTTACAGAGCTGACATGAATCACATGCCTATTTGAGCCTTTTTACCTTCGATCTCTAAGTGTGACCTTTACCTTTGAGCAAGGGACCTAGGTCTTGCGCATAACCCGCCGTCTCGATGTGGTGAACATTTGTACCAAGTGTTATAAATATCAAATAAGAAATGACATAGTTACAGAGCGGACATGAATCACATGCCTATTTGAGAATTTTAACTTTTGATCTCTAAGTGTGACCTTGCCCTTTAAGTTAGGGACCTGGGTCTTGCACATGGCAACCACCTTGATGTGGTGAACATTTGTACCATATATTATAAAATATCCAATAGGAGATGACAAAATTACAGAGCGGACACGAATCACATGCCTATTTGAGCTTTTTAACCTTTGACCTCTAAGTGTGGCCTTGACCTTTAAGCTAGGGACCTGGGTTTTGTGCATGACACATCGTCTTGATGTGGTGAACATTTGTACCCATTTTTGGTAGGCGTAAGCCTCTCTATACTACCATTGCCCATTTCTTAATGCAACCTGGACCGCCTTTAGGCTGCTATGTGAATCCGCATTCAAGTAGTTCCAGAAACTGTCAACATTCCCAATAATTATTGTGAAACTGTTCATTGAATCGATATTTTTGCAGATAATCAGTCAGCCGGGGAGATATCGAACTTGTTTCGTAATATGAAAATGAAGTGTTCATCAAATGTCCCAGCCGTATAGCTATTTTTAGAAACTTCAGACCAGGGTCATGTGATGGTTTTATCAATTAATCGTATATCGTTATGTTATGCAATCATATGGTGTGGCTATACTAGCCGCTTTCTAGAGATGTCTAACGCTGTGATGGAAGTGATTACAAGACGGTACTGTAGAATCTGATAAAAAGGCGCGCGCAGTATTATTTTAAAGCCACTTTTGATATACGCATTCAATACACGTATTGCATATACACAATGTACATCAATATGCCCCTTTTTACAATTATTTAGATACCCTAGATGCCTATATAGTCACATATGCCTATTTTGACATTCAAGACAAGATCGGCAGTAAGAAAACGAACATTAAACGTGTAAAGTCGTTTAAGCTTTAGTAGCAGCAACCAGATCGCCTCCCATCAGCACTCTTAGTGCTTTGATTATTAAATGTCCTAAAAGCAAGTGCCATAGACTGGGTGTGAAATGCCTTACATCGGGTATGCTCATAAACCTGCTACCACAATTCATGAGCACACTTCTTTAATATACAATTATTTGTACCTTGAGAATCCCATTGGCAAGATTTCAATTTGTAATGTTGGTTTTTATCCACAATCATGTTGGCCAGTATCCTAATAAATTTAACAATCACGTCGGTCAGTATCCAAAATATACTACACATGTTTGAATTATTGTTGGTGAGCGTTAATTTATCTAAGATTTTAAAAAATTGAAACGTCCAAATCATAGTTTATACAACTGCCGATACTTCCCAAATGATATGCATTACATAGAGTCCAATAAATGAGTTTTACAACGTTTTTAAGTACAAAACTCATTCTCAAATGCAAAATCCACACATTCTTTAAGGCTTTACATAGTGAAAAATATTACCTATATGCAAATTGTTTAGTGCAAATAGTACATTTTCTTCATATGTTGATTATGTAATATTGAAATAAACAATCTGGATAGTTTATATGGAAAATATTGCAAAAACAATGCACTTATCACATTTTTCATGTCGGCCATTTTTCAATCATGTTGGGAATATCCAATCATGTTGTTTTATCAGGGTAACAAGGGTGTTAAATAAAGAACTTAAGTCTAAAAAAGGAGTCTGCCATTTAATCATAACAATGCACCATGCCGAAATTCGCCCTGAAACGAAATGTATTGCGTGGTTGTTGCTGCAAAATCAAGTGAAACATCATGAAAGTATATTTTATTTTTGTTTTGGTTTACTGACTAAATGACAGTCAAATGTAGATGTTAACTTGGTAACACAAGCATGGCACTGGATCAACCAGTATTAGTACAAAAGTTCAAATGTAGAAAATGAGGCGTTCAAAGTTGTGCAGTTACTTTTAAAGAGAACACATTTGCCAATCAGAATCAGAATATTTCAAACCACTACCACATAATGTCTAGCAGACTCTTTCAAATCAATTCAACATAATATTTACCAGAATCTTTCAAACCAGTACAACATATTGTCAACCAGCATCATTCAAACCAGTACAACATAATGTCTACCAGAATCATTCAAACCAGTACAACATAATGTCTACCAGAATCATTCAAACCAGTACAACATATTGTCTACCAGAATCATTCAAACCAGTACAACATAATGTCTACCAGAATCATTCAAACCAGTACAACATATTGTCAACCAGCATCATTCAAACCAGTGCAACATAATGTCTACCAGAATCATTCAAACCAGTACAACATATTGTCAACCAGCATCATTCAAACCAGTACAACATAATGTCTACCAGAATCATTCAAACCAGTACAACATAATGTCCACCAGAATCATTCAAACCAGTACAACATATTGTCTACAAGAATCATTCAAACCAGTACAACATATTGTCTACCAGAATCATTCAAACCAGTACAACATAATGTCTACCAGAATCAAACCAGTACAACATAATGTCTACCTGAATCAAACCAGTACAACATAATGTCTACCAGAATCAAACCAGTACAACATAATGTCTACCAGAATCAAACCAGTACAACATAATGTCTACCAGAATCATTCAAACCAGTACAACATAATGTCTACCAGAATCATTCAAACCAGTACAACATAATGTCTACCAGAATCATTCAAACCAGTACAACATATTGTCTACAAGAATCATTCAAACCAGTACAACATATTGTCTACCAGAATCATTCAAACCAGTACAACATAATGTCTACCAGAATCATTCAAGCCAGTACAACATATTGTCTACCACAATCAAACCAGTACAACATATTGTCTACCAGAATCAAACCAGTACAACATAGTGTCTACAAGAATCATTCAAACCAGTACAACATATTGTCTACAAGAATCATTCAAACCAGTACAACATAATGTCTACCAGAATCAAACCAGTACAACATATTGTCTACAAGAATCATTCAAACCAGTACAACATATTGTCTACAAGAATCATTCAAACCAGTACAACATATTGTCTACCAGAATCAAACCAGTACAACATAATGTCTACCAGAATCATTCAAACCAGTACAACATATTGTCAACCAGCATCATTCAAACCAGTACAACATAATGTCTACCAGAATCATTCAAACCAGTACAACATAATGTCCACCAGAATCATTCAAACCAGTACAACATATTGTCTACAAGAATCATTCAAACCAGTACAACATATTGTCTACCAGAATCATTCAAACCAGTACAACATAATGTCTACCAGAATCAAACCAGTACAACATAATGTCTACCTGAATCAAACCAGTACAACATAATGTCTACCAGAATCAAACCAGTACAACATAATGTCTACCAGAATCAAACCAGTACAACATAATGTCTACCAGAATCATTCAAACCAGTACAACATAATGTCTACCAGAATCATTCAAACCAGTACAACATAATGTCTACCAGAATCATTCAAACCAGTACAACATATTGTCTACAAGAATCATTCAAACCAGTACAACATATTGTCTACCAGAATCATTCAAACCAGTACAACATAATGTCTACCAGAATCATTCAAGCCAGTACAACATATTGTCTATCACAATCAAACCAGTACAACATATTGTCTACCAGAATCAAACCAGTACAACATAGTGTCTACAAGAATCATTCAAACCAGTACAACATATTGTCTACAAGAATCATTCAAACCAGTACAACATAATGTCTACCAGAATCAAACCAGTACATCATATTGTCTACAAGAATCATTCAAACCAGTACAACATATTGTCTACAAGAATCATTCAAACCAGTACAACATATTGTCTACCAGAATCAAACCAGTACAACATAATGTCTACCAGAATCATTCAAACCAGTACAACATATTGTCGACCAGAATCATACAAACCAGTACAACATATTGTCTACCAGAATCATTCAAACCAGTACAACATAATGTCTACCAGAATCATTCAAGCCAGTACAACAAAATGTCAACCAGAATCATTCAAACCAGTACAACATAATGTCTACCAGAATCATTCAAACCAGTACAACATAATGTCTACCAGAATCAAACCAGTACAACATAATGTCAACCAGAATCATTCAAACCAGTACAACATAATGTCTACCAGAATCATTCAAACCAGTACAACATAATGTCAACCAGAATCATTCAAACCAGTACAACATAATGTCTACCAGAATCATTCAAACCAGTACAACATAATGTCTACCAGAATCATTCAAACCAGTACAACATAATGTCTACCAGAATCATTCAAACCAGAACAACATAATGTCTACCTGAATCAAACCAGTACAACATAATGTCTACCAGAATCATTCAAACCAGAACAACATAATGTCTACCTGAATCAAACCAGTACAACATAATGTCTACCAGAATCATTCAAACCAGTACAACATAATGTCTACCAGAATCAAACCAGTACAACATAATGTCTACCAGAATCAAACCAGTACAACATAATGTCTACCAGAATCATTCAAACCAGTACAACATAATGTCTACCAGAATCATTCAAACCAGTACAACATAATGTCTACCAGAATCATTCAAACCAGTACAACATATTGTCTACAAGAATCATTCAAACCAGTACAACATATTGTCTACCAGAATCATTCAAACCAGTACAACATAATGTCTACCAGAATCATTCAAGCCAGTACAACATATTGTCTATCACAATCAAACCAGTACAACATATTGTCTACCAGAATCAAACCAGTACAACATAGTGTCTACAAGAATCATTCAAACCAGTACAACATATTGTCTACAAGAATCATTCAAACCAGTACAACATAATGTCTACCAGAATCAAACCAGTACATCATATTGTCTACAAGAATCATTCAAACCAGTACAACATATTGTCTACAAGAATCATTCAAACCAGTACAACATATTGTCTACCAGAATCAAACCAGTACAACATAATGTCTACCAGAATCATTCAAACCAGTACAACATATTGTCGACCAGAATCATACAAACCAGTACAACATATTGTCTACCAGAATCATTCAAACCAGTACAACATAATGTCTACCAGAATCATTCAAGCCAGTACAACAAAATGTCAACCAGAATCATTCAAACCAGTACAACATAATGTCTACCAGAATCATTCAAACCAGTACAACATAATGTCTACCAGAATCAAACCAGTACAACATAATGTCAACCAGAATCATTCAAACCAGTACAACATAATGTCTACCAGAATCATTCAAACCAGTACAACATAATGTCAACCAGAATCATTCAAACCAGTACAACATAATGTCTACCAGAATCATTCAAACCAGTACAACATAATGTCTACCAGAATCATTCAAACCAGTACAACATAATGTCTACCAGAATCATTCAAACCAGAACAACATAATGTCTACCTGAATCAAACCAGTACAACATAATGTCTACCAGAATCATTCAAACCAGAACAACATAATGTCTACCTGAATCAAACCAGTACAACATAATGTCTACCAGAATCATTCAAACCAGTACAACATAATGTCTACCAGAATCATTCAAACCAGTACAACATATTGTCTACAAGAATCATTCAAACCAGTACAACATATTGTCTACCAGAATCATTCAAACCAGTACAACATATTGTCTACCAGAATCATTCAAACCAGTACAACATAATGTCTACCTGAATCAAACCAGTACAACATAATGTCTACCAGAATCATTCAAACCAGTACAACATATTGTCGACCAGAATCATTCAAACCAGTACAACATAATGTCTACCTGAATCAAACCAGTACAACATAATGTCTACCAGAATCATTCAAACCAGAACAACATAATGTCTACCAGAATCATTCAAACCAGTACAACATAACGTCTACCAGAATCATTCAAACCAGTACAACATAATGTCTACCAGAATCATTCAAGCCAGTACAACATAATGTCTACCACAATCAAACCAGTACAACATATTGTCTACCAGAATCAAACCAGTACAACATATTGTCTACAAGAATCATTCAAACCAGTACAACATATTGTCTACAAGAATCATTCAAACCAGTACAACATAATGTCTACCAGAATCAAACCAGTACAACATAATGTCTACCAGAATCATTCAAACCAGTACAACATATTGTCTACAAGAATCATTCAAACCAGTACAACATATTGTCTACCAGAATCAAACCAGTACAACATATTGTCTACCAGAATCATTCAAGCCAGTACAACAAAATGTCTACCAGAATCAAACCAGTACAACATAATGTCTACAAGAATCAAACCAGTACAACATAGTGTCTACCAGAATCATTCAAACCAGTACAACATAATGTCTACCAGAATCATTCAAACCAGTACAACATATTGTCTACCAGAATCAAACCAGTACAACATAATGTCTACCAGAATCAAACCAGTACAACATAATGTCTACCAGAATCTTTCAAACCAGTACAACATATTGTCTACCAGAACCATTCAAACCAGTACAACATAATGTCTACCAGAATCATTCAAGCCAGTACAACATAATGTCTACCAGAACAATTCAAGCCAGTACAACATAATGTCTACCAGAACCATTCAAGCCAGTACAACATAATGTCTACCAGAATCAAACCAGTACAACATAATGTCTACCAGAATCATTCAAACCAGTACAACATATTGTCTACCAGAATCAAACCAGTACAACATAATGTCTACCAGAATCTTTCATACCACTACACGTTCTCGAAAAGTAAAAGTTAATGGAACAGAAGCATGACAGACAGCCATATCCTCCGCCAAAGAGGAATTTTTGTGACAATTCAATTAGAAATGGTTGAGATGCACAGAGATGCACAGAAGATTTTTCTCTACATCCAAATATATTACAAACAAAATAAACAAATTCCTAGTAAGAATAACACAAGGAACATTGTTACCCATTTAACATGAAATACCAGTAGATTTTACTATGGGAAAAACAGGGCCCCACCCACAGGCAGCCATGTTTTTTGACGAATCACGATAAAAATGTCAATTTTGTAAGAGGGTCACCTAACAACTATTTCTGTAAACTCATTTTGAAATCTGGCCAACGGTTGTTTTTTTACGATTTGTAAAAAGGGATTCCTATGGGTTGCCATGACAACCATAGTTCTGCATAGGTTATATTTCTTTTAGCTATTTTAAGAAAGAACAACCCAAAGAATAATTTTACTAATTTATAGTGTAATCCAACCAGTTCTTTTAGAGGAAAATAATTTTAAAGAATTTACTAAAGGTATGTAGGGAAAAACAGCACCACACCCACTGGCGACCATGTTTTTTGACGAATCACGACAAAAATGTCAATTTTGTAAGAGGGTCACCCAACAACTTTTTTTAAAATTATTTTGAAATCTGGCAAGTGGTTGATTTTTATGAGTTCTGCATAGGTTATAATTCTTTTAGCTATTTTAAGAAAGAACAATCAAAGGAACAATTTTACCAATGTATAGTGAAATCCAACCAGTACTTTTAAAGGAGAAGATTTTTAAAGATTTTACTATAGATATATAGGGAAAAACAGCGCCCCACCCACTGGCGGCCATGTTTTTTTGACGAATAAAAACAAAAATGTCAATTTTGTAGGAGGGTCAACCAACAACTATTTCCGTAAAATTATTTAGAAATCTGGCCAGCGGTTGAATTTTTTATGATTTTTTAAAAGATTTTCCTATTGGTTGCCACGGCACCCAGAGTTATTTATAGATAATAATTAATTTAGCATTTTTAGAAAGGAGCACCCAATGAACATTCCTGTGTAGTTTGGTTGAAATTGGTCAAGTGGTTTAGGAGAAGAAGTCGTTTGAATGAATTGTTGACGGACGCACGAACTGACGACGGAGGAAGAGTGATCACAATAGCTCACTTTATCACTATGTGACAGTTGAGCTAAAAACCGGGTTATCGGTGACCTTGATCCGTCCAGTCCCACTCTCAATCCAAATTGTTGTCTTCACAAAAGCTACTACCTACATAGCAAGATTCATTATGATATCGCATTCCTAACTAATTTGATTAGGCAAAGGCTAATTTTTTTTTTTAGTTACTGTGACCTTGACCCCCATCAGCTCTCTTTCAATTACAAGTGACATATTTACATAAGCTATATACACTGCAAGTTTCACAAAGATATCTCATTCCTAACAAAAGTTATTGAGTGAAAAGATTTTTCTATTTTTAGTAACGTTGACCTTCACCCCACTTTCAATCGCAAGTTATATCTCTTCACACAAGCAGCCTAACAAAGCTAGCAAGTTTCATCACGTCATCTCAATCCTTACAAAAAATTAGCATAAATGCTTTTTCTATTTTAAGTAACGGTTACCTTGACCCCCGCCGGCCCCACTTCCATTTGCAAGTTCCGTTTGCAGACAAGCTACATACACAGCACGTTTCATTGCGATATCTCATTCCGAACTTAAGTTATCCATAAAAAACAAATTGTTTTCTCTATAGGTTACACATGTTAACAAAAGGCCATTATTCTGTCAAAAATGGTCACACTATGCGCTATTGCACATCAGGAGGGTACAAAAGTGAAAGTTTCATCATAATTCCTGAAGAAATGTAGGAGTTGCACCCAGAAGACTATTTCTCTATATCCTAAAACAAAGGGCCATATTTCAACGACGTATGAAATAAAAAAAATCCCTGACAATATGCACTAGTGCCACCTCATAACTGTACTTCTGTTAAAGTTTTAAGCGGATTTAGCTCAGTGGTTACGCGCTGGGCTGTCAATCCAGAGGTCGTGGGTTCAATCCCTGGCATCGGAATTTGACATTTCTGAAATATTTATAATATTTACCGCTATATCTGGCCGTGTGGTCTGCAAAGTATCTGGAAATGCCAGGAAGCTGTGTATCGATGCTTTACACCGAGCACATTAAAAAAACCTAAGGATGTCTATTCGAAATAAGAGATAGGCGCACTTTTGCAGCGCCGGACATGCCTGTATCTTATGTCTCTCTCTCCCTTCAGGGGCTTTCTCTCAGTCTGTCCCTCTGGTCAGATCATGCTGTATCTGCACTGGTAGAGGGATACACCTGCGCCCTTGTGGCTGCAACACAATAATGTAAAGTGCCTTTGAACGTACGTTCGCATGAAAAGGGCGCTATATAAATCTGGTACATGTATATTTATTTTTGACAAAATAACTTGAGATATGTATGAGTTACACACAGAAGGGTTTATAATGTAAAAAAATCCACAATATGACCAAAGGGCCACAAAATGGTTGAATAAAAACTCCTGACAATTTGCGGTGGTAGACATCATAGCAGCAATTCTGTGAAAGTTTCATTAAAATCCCTTATAACAAAAATAGTCAAATAAAAGAAACATCATAGCAGTAATTCTGTGAGATTACCATCAAAATCCCTTAAGAAATGTAGGAGGAGTTGCCCACAGAAGAGTCAGACGGACTGACTGACTGACGGATGGACGGACAGACGCCTACAATTACCATATCCCCTTTGCCTCCGGTGGGGGATAAAATACCTGCAATACATAAAAATTAAAAATGGACGGGGAATTCACGTAACATAATGTTGGTAACACGTACATAGGGATTGACACTTAGTCTAGTAGAAAATATCAGCTAAAACAGTAGAATAACGATTTCATACCGAGTTCTAGGAAAGGACATAATTTATATGTGTATATTGAACAAACAATCTCAGAAGAAAAAGTCAAGAAACAAACGTTAATGATGTTAAAAGTCTTCTCAAAGATCGATACCGAAATATAATAATAAAACATAGGAATAATATCCCCAGTTCGAAACTTAGTTCTATTTTCTGGTGGTTTGTTTGAGGATTAAATTGTTCAAGTAAACAAATCTGAAATGAAATCTAAACCAAATGAGATGGAATCCAAAAAACATATATGGTACAAATACTTTGATTGGCAATATGTTTGGCAAATCTCATATTTCTCTAAATTATGTTACCTTACTTGTATTGCAAAATTAAATCCTATTGTTATGCAAATATATTGAATAATCTGTCGCTAGCGCGTTATTGTTAAATGAAATGAGATGTGTTCGACTTGTAGAAAGGACAAAACTAAATCACATTCGTTTGTTGTCTATTCCCATACCGTGACGCTTTAACTTAATTAAAACAAACTCGACATTGAGTGGATTCACTGATGTATAATAGGGAACATAAAACTGTAGAAACAATCAACATTTTCTCTCCTATTCGGGTTAGTTAAATCTTGTCCACGATGATACGCCACATTCTCCATATTCTAACTTTGAAACGATAGCAGAAAAATGTAATTAAAGATTCTAGATAGGTTGATCGAACGGTTGATTGTTTAAAGGCTTGGGGGAATAGTTGGACTGCTATAGTTGACTGGCGCCCGAATACCTGTACTGACTGACTATACCACTAAGTATGTACACATCAATGCCAAGTTGGATCAGGACATGTGTGCGTGTTTATTGTCGACAGTTGAGGCAACCTCTGTGATCTTGCTTGGCTCTCTTTGTATTGAGTGATTTCAATCGCACGCAAGAAAATATATAAATATATATTAACCGTCGAGTTTGTAGACTTAATCAACACGCTAGAGGATCATAAATCACCATGATTAAGGCGGGTACTGCGTTTCCACTTTACTGGATTGTTTTTTGTAGAGCCAATCGTATCTTGGAAGTCCATTGGCATTTGGATACAATTGGCAGAATGGCGCTTAACAATGTCACATTTTCTAATAAGAACTACTAGTACAATGTACATGTATATTTAAAGTTACATTCCTTTTTCAGACGATGATGGTTGCACGTTACATTGTACTTCATTTTACATGATGATTTTTTTTTCAGTTGTATCCTAACAAGACGCCAAAATAACAGCTGGCACTACGACATCTACATGTAGTACTCGACAATTTATCGTTGTGGATAAGTAAGTATTTGCACACGTCTCAAGATCAAAGCCGTTTTTGAACAAAGTTAAACAAACATTAGACATTGCTAGAGGATAATAGCTTTAAGTTTAAAAGTCATCGAGAAAAAAACTTCTTAAAATTCGATTATTAAATACTTAAAAACTTTTTTTTTCATTAACAAGCGGATTTAGCTCAGTGGTAACGCACCGGGCTGTCAATCTAGAGGTCAATCCCTGGCATCGGCACTTGACAATTTCTGAAATATTTATAATATTTCTGACCGTGTGGTCTGCAAAGTATCTGGAAGTGCCAGGAAGCTGTGTATCGGTGCTATACACCGGGCACATTAAAGAACCAGACTGTCTATTCGAAATAAGAGCTAGGCGCACTTCTGCAGCGCCGGACATGTCTGTATCTAATGTCTCTCTCTCCCTTCAAGGGCTTTCTGTCAGTCTGTCCCTCTGGTCAGATCATGCTGTATCTGCACTGGTAGAGGGATGCACCTGCGCTCTTGTGGCTGCAACAAAAATAATGCAAAGTGCCTTTGAACGTGCGTTCGCATGAAAAGGGCGCTATATAAATCTGGTATATTTATTTAACTAAGTAGATCTACATGTACATACAACATGTCAAAAATTTAAACCATGAATTTGCAGTTCATTGTTAGGACACAATACTATCGACTAGGGCATTCCGCTTTTTATCGCTGAAATTAGGACATTCAGCTTTTTATAACTGAACCTAGGGCATTCGTCTTTTTAAAGCTGAAACTAGGTCTTCCAGCTTTTCAACAGTTATCGGTACTCTCAGCGGTTTAGTTCCTTTTTGTCGTTCAGTTGTGTGATAGGCATTGTGTCGTGCAATTGTGGTATGTAATGTTTTTATGTTTTCTGTGCTCGGCTGTTTTTATTATCTTTTAGCAAGGTTGGCCAGGTACTAACATATTTCTTTTTTTGCTGTCTTGTCTTATGACTAGACAAGTGCGTGAAAGTTAAAGATCTTATTTAATTTATATTTTATAGCCTTGTGCCAATCTCCTTACTCGTAGAGTGTACCCTGAAGACCTTGCGTAAGCACGAAATGTGCGTGTGATCAATCTATGGGACAACGATATTACGTAAAGATAACTACCACATGAGCTGTGTGACCAATCAGATACGGCCAACTTTCATCAATGATAACATAGCGTTTGCAGCCATTATGACTAGTCCGAGTACCCTGGTTTTAAAATATTTAAACGCATTCTTTAAAAACTTTGGTTGATTTTGTTTATATTAATTCATTTTAGGTAGGTGAAACAAGTATGTAGTTACAGCTGTCATTACAAACAATAGGACTTACTTAAGTTCCACAGAACCGACCTGAACCTACTACAGGAACATATGACATTGTCTTGTGTATGTTATAGTCACACGTGTCCACGCAAACAGTGGAAATAACTTAAGTTCCTCAGAAAAAGCAACTTGAACCTACTACAAGAATATTACATTGTCTCGTGTGATCCTGGAATAAAGAGATCTATGAAGAACGACCAAAAAACATTAAATTGACCATTTTGAAAAATGTCCCCTAACAATGGTTAGTCTTGTAAATGACAAATTAGTGATACAAGTAATACCGATGTCAAAATCTATGAACAAGGAGAATACCGCATAAATTAATCGAGGCAAAGGTAGTAAAAATCGGACAGGGAAGGCAGTACTCAACTAAAACAGCCGAGCATAGAAAAAAAACAGACCACAATTACACGGCACGATGCCCAACACTTAACTGAACTTAACCGCTAAGTTCATTATCCTTAGAATGTTGCCTTTACTTCCTGTACTGACCGTGGACTTAGTTAGAAACAATCATACTGAAACAACTCTCAGATCACCATTCAGGAACACAACTTACTGCGAGGTCATGTAATGTTGCTATAAGTTATATTCACAGTCAGTCACCAATTTGTTTTGCATTTTAAAATACACGTGGAATCGTGTAAATTCGTAACACGCAACATACGAGAACAGGTAACAACAGTCGCCCTCCCTTTATGGCTTACGGAGGATTTTGCCTTTGTATAGTTTATATTTAGTAATTATTACTAATTAACACTCAAATTTAGACATAAACTTGTGACGCAGCATTTACATAGACCTTAGTTGTACATGAATCGCGTGTATCGGTTCCGTTGGCCACTTCATCCTCTGATCTTCGGGAGTGTGCTTCGATGTAGTTACACCATTGACACGCTAGAAATTATATAAACACCACTTCAACGTGGAAATTTGTAGGGTTTAGACTCACGCCGTATGTAAATAAATCTTCATTAAGTACGTTCATCCATACACTCAATTTTACTTTATTAGGCAATATCCTCTCATAAAAATTAATGATGGTTTTAGCAAGTTGGGTGGCCAATATAATTGGATAGCTCTATTAGAACAATGTCATGATGCGATGACTACAAAATAGCAATTGCTGTTCTATTGATTTATAAAATGAATACTTGGTGCAACTTTCTTGAAAACCTTTCGTGCCATTATTTATACGAGAAATATTGCATAAACAAGTTTGATGTATCATCAACCTTACATATGCTACAAGTGACGTATTTGAAGTAGTAGTAGTGTTGAGAAAGGGAAAGTATGATAATGAAAACACCATAACGACATGGTGAAAAAATATTTTATGCAACCTAGCTTTGATCGTTTCTTAATCACACCATATCGGCTATTTCCGTAGATGCTCGGCAGAAGAAATAATAGCCAAGGTAATCCGATTGTACTTTTAAGGTGAGTGAAATATACCATAAATGCCTTAGAGATTCTTAAAGAGATACCTGCAAGGCATTGATGAACTTATCGAAGCTTGGGCGCAAAACTGTTCTAAGTAAACGTAAATCAATAAGGAGATTGGACAGTTTCAGTCGAATAGACGAGCAGTCGTGTGGAATAAAATTGTAATAATAAAATCATGAAAAGTAAATTCCCTTAAAAGCCAATGTTGTACTTGAAGAAAGATCAATTGATAGCAATACACGTAGAATACAGTCTCGTTAATTTATAATGAAAAACAATAAAACGTCAGGATAAAGTCCGCACATATGCTTAATAATGTTTTATGGGAAAATAATCAAACGCCACCATATTCTTCCTTCCTTCATATGTGGAATACTGAAGAGCTCTTGGGACCATTAGACACACGAGGTTTTAAATAACTAAATAGGATTACTCGCCATTTTACATCATATTTAGTTTTAAGATATATTATTTGATTCGGAGCAAATTGCTTCTACTGTTTTTGAGAATTTCTTTTGAAGCTAAAAGGTCAATCTAAACATTTGACATACATAAAACCAGCCACACTCACCCGGTTAGACTTATAGGAGTCATTAAGATAAACATCAAAACCTAATTCATGAATAATTCCATGGAAATGTAGTGGTTGTTATCTTTCTATTAATTACTTACATTTAAATAATGGAATGTTGAAAATAACAGATCCGGGGTCAGATACAAAGTAACAGTTGATCTGCATCATGTGTGGTCGAAAATGTCGACGTTGCTTTTAGAATGATGCCTTGTATGGACAAAAAGATAATACAAATCAGGCAAATAATGGGCAGATCACAAAAGGCATAAAATCAGTGTGCTACCTTTGAATGAAAATGGTTACGGTAAAAAAAAGAATAATGAGATTTGATGACTTTTGATTGGTTATTTAAGTTATTGCACCTATTTAGTGTTGATGACTTTTGAAGTAGGACCATTTTTCTAGCAAGCAACTTGTGTTTAAAACACGAAACTAGGACTTAGAAAGGGAAACCCCACTCGTCAGAAACAGCGGCACACGAAAAGTCACAAAAATGTATTCCTATGTGGACATATATTTTTATACATCTTACAAGATGTTTAAATGACATATGCGTGCTCAAATGCATTCCGATTGGAAGTATTCAAACGGCACAACGACATTCCAAACTTCGTTATTCGTCATTACGTCATTAAACAAGTCTTAATAAACTGCTAGTCAATCTTTTATTTCTTTCGAGTATGATCAATAGGGAAACTTTATCCTGACTGTCCCAAACGACAAGGTTGGCTAGATGAGAGCTCCATTAGAGAGAAGTCAGTGTTCCAGTAGGGAAAAGTGTATGTCTTTGTACGTCGGTGGAATATGATTGATTGGTTGTGCCACAGGAGATGTGGACAATATTTTATCTTCCAATTTCATCTCTATGCAATTCCCTGTGGTTTGTTCTAAATATTGCTAAGTGAATGCAATAATCATAAATGTAGAAACATATATAAATAAAAGGGCAAATATGTTTATTGAAACACAAACAGATTATGTTATGTATCGATGATTAATCTATTTATTTCATGCAGTCACAGCCAACCTAGTCACCTCGTAGTCCGACTATATACTACATTACCTCTTACATGTACACGAACATATGTAAATTACAACGTATAATTTTTGTACTTATTGCATATCCACAATATTTTACAATTAAATGTAACATTGGAATGAACACTGAGAGAAAAGTGACATGGTCTAACATTACGGTGTTATACCTGGTCCGTCATAGCTAACAATGCCTTAGACATGGTCAGAGTGAGATTGGGGTTCCAAGGGGTGGTTGTCCCGTGGTCAAGGGATGTTGGGGGGGGGGCAGCCTCCAACCAAGAAGTCAACTTGTAAGCAGGATGAAAGTTCAAACCCGACTGGATATTGACTATTATCAATTACCATAATGATAATTTTTAAACTGGGTCCTAAAAATCGACTTTAAACATGTGTACATGGATCAAGTTCTGTAGTGCAATGTAATAATCAGGGTTTCAACAGGATGTTAAAGTTTGAGTTTCAGGACTCCCTCCCGCCAAAAGGGTGTGGAGAAAATTTTGATTATTGGAATGTTACATCCTGCATTCTGGTCGTGCATTTTGGAGTAAGTATCTGGCTGTACTCATGATCAAAAGTATTGGTCAGGCAATGATTTTGGTTGATACATCTGACATTAGTAAATCTCAAGGACAGCGGGTAAAGTCCCAGGTGGCTCTGGATAAAGCGGATTAACGACCAGAGCTGGAAGCCCACCACTAACGGGTAGTGCTGGGCAAATACTACTGCTTCACCACTTCGACCTTGTCCTGAGTTACAGGAGCGAAACAAGCGATTACAAGTGGTACCCAGCTGATGACGTTAGTCGCCCGTATTTTGTCTGTATCATTCGACATATATTTAATGTACAATTATATGTCCACCATATTATCAGTAAGCCGTTACGAATAGTTTTATTGTCATGCTCTTCAGTAGGGTTTCGTTGACCTTTCCTCATTTCCTTGTACACCTTCAAAACTTTCAGAGCTGTTTGATAGGCGAAGGAGTGTTGCTGAGAGGTAAACCTTTGGAAAAGTAACCGGTCTTCCTTGCTAAAGAAATTAGCAACCGTTGCCAACCGGTACTACCAGCACAATTATGTTCGGACCCTATGCACCTCAATAAACTTTTACGGCATGCAGACATACTCTCCGTCTTCTTGAGATCAATAAGTACGAGTTAGGTGGCCATATAAAATGACTTCCATGTTACCCTGTGGATTCGGGTGTTCCTCCAGTACTAAGTAACTATAGCTCATTTTAACCAAAAAATAGAGTTTTCAGTTTTCTTTCATGATGCATACAACTTCCTATACACCACTTCTCTCACTGTGTCATCATATTCCACTTTGGCATCACCAATCAAGAGGATGAAATCTCTGTTCGTGGTTTTGATGAAATACTTTCATAACCCCTTCATCAGCCTAGCTAATATTGGCAAAAAACTACACAATCGCGTCTTTCTGGAATTCGAACCAAAACAGTGTTTAGATGACTGATGGGGCAGCTAGTGTACATCAAATTGACTTAACCTATAAGCTGCGTGCCAAATAATTGCAGCCGTATTATACAACATGTACTAGCAAACGAAAACTGTATTTAGAATGTTCTTGGTGAATAACATTATAATGATAGTGTATATACCAACCGATCAAAGATATACCAACCGATCAATGATATACAACGTACTAGTAAGACAAATAATCACTTTGTTTTTAGCTTTTTTCGAAGTTATTGATTCTTAAAACTTTCAATTACAGTGTACCAAAATTGCCAAATCCTTATCCTCTTTGATCCGTAGAGGATATAGACAGGTCGCCACAATTAAGAAGCCCTGTTCTTTGCTTTGGTTTCCGTTCCCCCAGGATAATCCTAAATCTCTTGGCTCGGTCTCTATCGTTTTTCGCCAGGTAGTCTTCGGTCTTCCTCTAGGTCTCTTGTCCCGAGGTGTCCATCGAAGGGCTATTTTTATGTTATTTGACCCTGGCATTCTGATTAATGATTATATGACCTAGCCATCGAAAGCGTCTCTGTCGTATTTGTTGGGTGATGCAGGTGGAATTTGTCCGATCGAGTAATAATTTTATTGTTTGTTGGATATTCTGTTTGGCCAAAATAGTTTGCAGATTTGGTGGAAAGTTGACAGTGACTGCATGTCTGATTTGGTTATTCTCTCATTCGCTTTCGTACAGCAAAACAGACTTGACATTGCTGTTGCAGATTCGTAGTTTTGTTAATCGGCTGTATTGTTTAGATTTCCAAATTTGGCGTTATCTGAAGAATGTGTACCGTGTATTTGATAGTATGTTCTTTATATCTTTGTGAAGTTTTCAACCTGATCAATTTCTACGTTTTCAGCAAATAGTCTGGTATTGAGTGTGGCGTTGAAACGCATTTCTTGAGTCTTTCTGACGCGTTGAAACGCATTTCTTGAGTCTTTCTGACGTTGATTTGTCGTCCAACTTGTCTTGCATAGTGACTAAGGCGACTTGTCTTTTCTTGCATATGATCCAATTTGGATGATAGAAGGGCCATATCGTTTGCGAAGTCCTCTAGTGTTGTAAACATGGACCATGCAAATGCCTTTTCTTTGGTTATTCGTCTTTCTCATTCCCCAATCAATGGCTAGGAATAGGATAGGTGAGATTATACAACCCTGTCTTACTCCAGATGTGACAGCAAACCAATGTGTAGCATTGCTGTTTAGGAGTACTGCACATTTAAAGTTAGTGTAGAAACACTTGATTAGACCTAGGGTTAGGCACTCTTTTTAGGCACTCCACATGGTTGAAAGAAGTGTCCAATGTATGTATCTATTTATGCTGTCAAATGCTTTCTTGAAATCAACCAAGTTTAAGTATGAGGGTGTCTTCCATTCAACATATTGTTCCATGATGTTATCTAGAGTAAAATCTGGTCTACACAACCTCTTTCTTTCTTGAATTCAGCTTGTTCCTGTCTCAAGGTTTTGTCTAATTCTTCACAAATTCTGTTCAGGAGTATTCTACAGAAAACTTTACTCGGGACCGATAGTAGCGTTATCCCTCTCCAATTGTCAGTTACAAAGATCACCTTTCTTAGCCAGTTTTACGCCAAATGTCTAGTCATTTGGTATATTTGTTTCTTTCCAGATGTTGTTGAGATGACTGTACAATTCTTCAGTTTTTGTTTTAACATCTACTTTTATTAGTTCAGTTGGAATTTCATTAAAGCCCGCAGATTTGCCTGTTTTCAATGACTGTTTGGCTTTGGATATGTCTTTCTTTGTTGGTGGATCGGTGTTTATATCTAGGCGTTCCATTTGTGTTGTACCTTCAAACAAGACTGTTGGATCTGGCTTTGATGTGCTCAACCCAGCGTGTTGCCTGTTCCCTTTCAAAAATTGCAATATAGCATTGTGAAACAATAGGCGGTCAGTACGAAGCTTATTTGGACCTAAAACCACTTCTCCTAGCCAATATAAGGACTATTTAAAAAGGTTCCAAAATGCAACTTCGTTTGTTGGCTTTTTTATTATACTTCGTAACATGTTCTATGTTGAACGGTGGACAATGAAAAAGCAGTAGTTTCAGTAGACAAAGGGAAACAATCACTATAGTATCTTTCATAACTTTCGAAACGCAGTTACATAACCATTGCTGAGTATGGCAATAGTTGCAATGACAATCATCGACATTGGCATCACAAAACTTCAAGTTTCTTGAAGATTGGAGTAAACACCTCTTTGGCGTTCACACGCCTTTTTCTGAGAAAAGGCCTATGTAATAGGTACTGTTGTTTCAAAGCACTAAAGGAAATTGTAAACTTACGTTCAAATTTGAATTCTTTATAATTTGTTTACAATAATAAAGCGTGGTAAATGGAGCTACAATACTAATAATGATTTAGACACTGAATCCCTACAAACCATATCCGTCACCAATTTGCAGTTGTTAAAGAATTATAAGGAATTTGAAATTGACCGTAAGATTTTTGTAAGTACTTTGATAAAACAGTTTCCTAGTTATTGACCACATTGCGACCAAGTTTCTACTAACATGGTCTCTGTCATGTTCACCAGAAATGTTGGACCACAAAAGCTCTCGTTGTCACTACGTGAAAAGAAAATATGGCCCCTACAGTGTCACAAAGATTTTGTATCAATTGAACTTTCGACTAACTGTCCCAAATATACAGTACTACATAAATTCAGTATTTGTGTGAGCCAAATTTGTGTCTACCAGGAAGTTCTTCAATGTGTATGGACGACAGACAACTGATGTCAGAGCATGAATGGGCTATTGGTATTCAGATACTCTTGACATGACCAAGGTCATTGTTTGATAGTAGTGGTATGTGATTGTATTCATGGTCATCGTATTAAGTTTTGTAGTAGTTCTTGGAGTTTCTACTTGTGAACGGTGCATTTCGGTTTTCGTGTCTTCTTTTGTGTGTCTTTCACAACCTCATGTTTCTGTTCAGTACTGCCCCTATTGTTTTTATTTCAACATAAATTGCTGCTAGAAAATAGTGCTAGGTCTGATTTAAAGCTCCAAAACCGTCAACGGAAAAAATAGTTCAAATTTAAATAAAAACAACAAGAGCCCTACTCGTAGTAGTGCATGAACACCTCGTGGTAGGCCTGATCATTTACAAATTGACTGAGTAATATTCAGCTTCTATTGCAGTTTTTTTATGATTTGACCACGTGACCTAGTTTTTGACCCAATATCGAACTAGACCTATTTTTCAATGAGATGATCATTGTGACAAAGTCTCATAAAGATAAGACCAGAATTGTAGCCTCTAGTGAATACACAAGGTTTTTCTATGATTTGACATAATGACCTAGTTTTTGACACCAGATGACCCAATATTGAACTTCACCTAGATTTTGTTCAGATGATCATTGTGACCAGTTCCATAAATATTAGGCCAAAATTCTGACCTCTAGAGGCTACATAACTTTTTTTTATTTGACCCAAGTGACCTAGTTTTTAACCCCGGATGACCCACTATCTAACTTGACCTAGGTTTTATTAAAATGATCATTGTGACTAAGATTTTTAAAGATTAAGCCAACATTGTGACCTCCAGTGTCTACACAATATTTTTCAAAGATTTGACCGTGACCTAGTTTTTGACCCCAGATGACCCAATAACGAACTTGACCTAGATTTTGTTCAGATGATTATTGTGACCAAGTTTCATAAAGATAAGGTAGAAAGTGTGACCTCTAGTGACTACACAAAGTTTTTCTATGATTCGACCTTGTGACCTAGGTTTTGAACCCAGATGACCCAATATCGAACTTGACCTAGATTTGTTGAGATGACCATTGTCACCAAGTTTCATGAAGATAAGGTCGAAATTGTGACCACTAGTGACTACACAAGGTTTTTCTATGACTTGACCTTGTGACCTAGTTTTTGACCCCGAATAACCCAATATCGCACTTAATCTAAATTTTGTTAGGATGGTCATTGTGACTAAGTTTCATAAAGATTGGGCCAAAATTGTGACCTCTAGTTACTACACAAGCAAATTGTTGACGGATGATGACGGACTAAGAGTGATCACAAAAGCTCACTTGGTCACTTCTGTGACACAGGTGAGCTAAAAAATCATCTTATTTTATTATTCTTTATTTTCTTATGGAAAATTTTCATGCAGATTTGTACATATTTTGCAGTTTTAGCTCTGCTGTTGCTATTGAATGCTGCCTTCCTTGTCCAAATTATTATAATGCACTGACGTTAACATCACTGATGTCAAGTACTGTTTTTCATATTGACTTGGTCAAATGCTATACATAAAATTACAGCAATGATAAAAGTTTTTTTCCAGAAATATTAGTTATGAAATCAGTATGAAGTTTCCAAATTTCTGCACAAGTTTAACTCTTAAACATGACACCTAAACAAGGTAGAACATTCTTGACATTTGTCAAAAAGCTGCACTTGATTTGTGTACAGGGTGTTAAAAAAGTTCTTTTTGATTTTTTTTAAGTTACAATAGTTTAATTTTCTTATGACAAAAGAATATAAAATTTTCATGTTGATAACCAGATGTATCGACCTTTGTTCTAACATTTTCTGGCATTAAATGAAGCTATTAGATTAAGAAATTAATATTGTACACTGCATACATAGCTCAGATAAAATTTAGAATTAATTCAAATGTTGATAACAAATTTTTACACCCTGTATACATTCAAACTCAAACCTGAAAAATGGGGCTATAGGTCGATCAATGGAGTATATAGGGTTAAGAATAGTATAACTATTCTGATAAAACAGTAGAGAATTAAAGACAAGCAACATAGCTATATCAAAGAAA
This sequence comes from Spisula solida, assembly GCA_947247005.1. Taxonomy (NCBI): domain Eukaryota; kingdom Metazoa; phylum Mollusca; class Bivalvia; order Venerida; family Mactridae; genus Spisula; species Spisula solida. The sequence goes on from OX365948.1 coordinate 24,830,098, forward strand.
ACATTTATTTACAAAACTTGTAACAAGAAAATGATTATATAAGTAAAAACCACTGTAAAAAAAAGAGTCTCATATTTTGTTCAAATTTGGCAATGGACAGAAATAAATTGGACATAAAATATCAACGTTGAAAAATGATAATAAAGCTATGCAATTAAATTCTTTTACATTTGAAAGATGTAGTTTCACCCAACTACAACCATTGAGTTATAACAAAGAATACCATATATTCTATAAATAATCTTTGGTAATAATCAGTAAGTATCTATATATAGTCTGGAGCAATTACATTGTACTAGTAAGCCGATCCTGATCATTTAATAATTATGAACTCAGAGTTCACAAACTATATCTCCAGTATATAGGACCAAGAAACAAAACACAATATACATAAATTATATCAACAATTCCTGGCTGAAAAGCATTTCTAAATCAAAATATGACATTTTTATAATTTACTGTCAAAAAATAACAATATGATAATTATGTACAATTTACTCGAGTCAACATCTTGATGTCGATATCTGTTAAACAATCAACATATTACAGTTGTAAAATAATTACACTTAAGTATAGTAAATAAAATATTTGTTTGCTCAAATAATTATGGTTATAATAATTAAGGGTATGTTGAGTCACAGTATCTATCAGATCAGCACGTTCTGGCCCTTATATCCCGAAGCATCTTAAGTAGAAATCTCCGTTCAAATAGAGATTTGCAACATAAAGAGGTATATTTGTGAAATAGTAATTGATTAGATCACATTTAAAAAACATGAACATTTCACTGTGTAAATAAAATGTGCTGTCAATGAAGCCAGACTTAAAATTATAAAATATTTTAATTATTTTGATGGTTATGATGTTTTTATCAATGTTGAGTATTTCCAGTTAAAGTAAAATTAAACATCAATAAACATAAATAAAAGCTCCGCAAGCCGGATGTGTCGCCTGATGACATGCACATTTTTCATGGAAAACTATCCAATATTTGAGGCAACATTTCAGACTCACAAGAGTTCTCTAGTCATCTGAACTAAAAACGACAAATTTATGATCTGGGCAAAAAAATGTCCTGATGAATCAATCCAAAGGGGAATCATTCAAAATCGACACTAGGTAGAGTTATGATTCTTGCGCACTGCACTTCAGATCACAGCAAGAAACATGCATACCAATTTTGGAGTCATTCATACATATGGTGACAAAGTCATGCCTCAGACAAGAAATGCTTATAAAATCAGTTAAAGGGAAATAATTCAAAAATGGCACAAGGTAGAGTTATGGTTTTTGCGCACTACACTTCGGCTTATTGCAAGAAACATGAATACAAAATCTTGAGTCATTTAAACTTTAGGTGACAAAGTTATGCTCCGGGCAAGAAATGCTCTTAATAAAATAAATCAAAGGGAAATAATTCAAAAACAATGCAAGGTAGAGTTATGGTTCTTGCACACTGCATTTCGACTAATTGCAAGGCACATGCATAGCAAGTTTTGAGCCGATCAAACCATTGGTGACAAAATTATGATCCAAATACAAAAATATCGGCCGCCGCCGCAACCACCACCGTCGACCAAAGTAATTCCTATAGGTAGCCTAGTCAGGCGACACAATAAAACAGAATTTTTTTTATTTTGGTGCAAATTTGGATAAAAAATTTCTTGGCCAAATCTAAACCAAAGATGGCCCTGAAGTTTCTTTTTTTGAGAAGTGAGTGATTAATACTACCATATGACTCATGAAAAGTCAATGAACAAGAGGGCCCAAAGGACCCTAGGTCGCTCACCTGTCGAACTTTACCTAGATTTGTTGAGATGATCATTGTGACCAAGTTTTATACAGATTAGTCAAATATTGTGACCTCTATAGTGACTACAAAAGGTTTTTATATGATTTGACCTAATGACCTAGCTTTTGACCCCAGATAAACCAATATCAAATTTGACCTAGATGTTGTTGTTATGATCATTGTGACCAAGTTTCGTAAAGATCAGGCCAAAACTGTGACCTATAGTGACTATACAAGGTTTTTCTATGATTTGACCTTGTGACCTAGTTTTTGACCCCGGATGACCCAATATCAAACTTGACCTAGATTTTGTTGTGTCGATCATTGTGACCAAGTTTCGTAAAGATTAGGCTAAAACTGTGACCTCTAGTGAGTACACAAGGTTTTTCTATAATTTGACCTTGTGACCTAGTTTTTGACGCAGATGACCCATTATCGAGCTTGACCTAGATTTTATTGAGATGATCATTGTGACAGAGTCTCATAAAGATTAAGTCAAAATTGTGACCTCTACTGACTACACAAGGTTTTTCTATGATTTGACCTAGTGACCTAGTTTTTGACCCCAGATGACCCAATATCGAACTTGGCCTAGATTTTGTTGAGATGATCATTGTGACCAAGTTTCATAAAGATAAGGCTAAAATTGTGACCTCTAGTGTCTACACAAGACAATTGTTGACGGACGACAGACGAAGAGTGATCACAAAAGCTCACTCTGTCACTTTGTGACAGATGAGCTAAAAATGCAGCCTTTCTTACATGCACATTATATGTGACATAAGGTTTTCTATAATATCAACAGACAAGAGCTGTCCTCGAACAGCATGCGCTCCACTACTACCAGTGCCATGCTAGGATAGTATAATAAAAGCAACAAAAGCTTTGTAAGAGTTACCTTCTCCTGTGTAGGGGTTGTGGACATGATCGGGAACAAGTATGCAAATCAATGATTAGGACTAGTAACCTAGTTTTTTTTAAATCTGATGATCAAATATTAAAATTGCCCTAAATTTTGTTGAGATGATCATTGTGACTAAGTTTCATAAAGATTAGGATAAAATTGTGACCTCTAGTGACTATGTACAGAAGCAGGGCTTTTTTTCACTATATACGAGGGCCTAATATCTTCACAATTTGCTATAGGCCCCTTTCACAAACCTAAAAGGCCCCTTAATTCACAAATAGAATTTATGTCATGGTTTGTGTAAAATCAACTTCACAAAGCACCAAACAAACAAATCACAGATAACAGTCATATATTCCTGAACAGGACTTGAAATAAAGTATTATATCATAGATACATGCATGTTTGGGAAAAGTTGAAAAAAAATGAACATCTGAAAAAATTTGTATCATAATTTGATGATTTATGGCGTTAAGTTTTTCACAATTTGAAAAGTTTCTGCGCCTACTTTTTCACAATTTTGAGATTTTTCGTGCTAAATTTTCACAAAACAAAAGGGCTTGGGCCTCTTCACAATTCAGTGAACAAAAGCCCTGAGAAGCAATTGTGGACCGACGGGACGACGGCGAAGTGTGTTCACAAAAGCTCACATTGTGACAGGCGAGCTAATAAAATAATAAAATTAATTGATCATCAGATATACTGAAATTAAATTTGTTCCATCATCAACAAAATTGATTATGTAATACTTGGTAGAAATATATTAATATGAAATTAAATTCAATAACAACCTTTTGAACATGACACAAAAATAAACAGACCAGCATAATGATATATATACATCAGTAAAATATATGCATAATATATCTTGAAGCAAGAGATCACCGAAATACTTCTCGTACCTATATAATAAAGATCATGATTGAAATCTGAACACATTTTATATGAACACATCATTTTCTAAGAACACAATTAATAAATTTATTAATACTATTATAATAAACCTTCAGTCTCTATTCATTAACAAATATATACATGCGTTTTGCTAAAAAAGACATCAACCATTATTTTATTAAAGTCAAGCCTAAACATAATTCACTCACAAATGAATAACATTATAGACATGATAGAGTTCTGTCACACAAGACAGATTAACCACAGGAACTTGCATTTATAATTTGAAAAAAAAAATGAAAAAATAAAATTGAAAAATAATAATTTTTTTCACTAGGCCTACTGTACTATTAACATATTTCTTTTTCAAATTATTAATGCATGTTCCTGTGGATTAACAAATGTGATCATGCCAACAAATTGGACACAGCTCAGGATTCAGCTGTGCTTTTTTCACCATTAGGTGAGGCTTGAAACAAATGTAAGGTCAAGAGAATCATTTCACAGAATATGTTCCATATTGACGAGCGTTCTAAACAAATGAGATCCATCAGGAAAGCACTGTATGGGTTCCCCAACAACTTTAAATTCACACCTCTCAAAAAAGCCGACAGCACTAAAAGCACTTTGGAGTCTGACAGGTCGCGATTGACTTTGTGAATTTATTAAATCTAGTGCCATCTTAACAAGGACCCTCCCATAACCGTACTGTTGGAAGTCTTGGTGTATAAACATGAACGTTATTTGGGGATAATAGTCGGAGTCAAAATTACATCCTGGCTCAAGCAATGAAAAGTCTGCTTTTGCAAAGCACAGCTCACCAACAAGAAACTTTTTCTCATACATGAATATCACGTCATTATTTTCCGGAATATCATATCCTTCACCTGACACCTTTCTAGCAAGTTGACGAAATTTTCCACGATTTTTGTAGCTGACATCTTCCAATATTACTTCAGTATTCCCTGAAATGGATTTTAATACAAACTGTAGTACATTAACTAGTTTAAAGTACATTTATTACGTAAGTAATAAAACTAACAAGGCAATACATTTGTCAATGCCCACAGGGACAAGTGGATCGAGTATACGAATACCAGTATTAGAGAACAGCAGTATACGAATACCAGTATTAGAGAACAGCAGTATACGAATACCAGTATTAGAGAACAGCAGTATACGAATACCAGTATTAGAGAACAGCAGTATACGAATACCAGTATTAGAGAACAGCAGTATACAAATACCAGTATTAGAGAACAGCAGGTACCAGTATCAGGCTGAACTTAAAATATTCATGGTTTCCCCTTCCCGACCCTAGCAGATTTAGAATGGGTAGGTAGGTAGCGTAAATATTTTTTTTTGGAAATGTTTCAGTATGATAGTTATTGGTTTTAAGACATACAAATAATGAAATTTAAAATTAACTCTAAGGTGAAAACCAACAGTTTAAATTTAATGGAAAGAAAGAAGCCAGTTAACAAAAAAGTAAAATTTTCACTTCCAATTTTTAATAAAAAAAATATTATTTCAATATGGGCAATAAAATATTTTGGGAAGGGCCCTTTTTAATCGGGTAGGTAGGGCATGGGGAAACAAACAATATTTTATTTTAGGCCTTAGAGAACAGCAGGGAATACCACTGTAACCAGTATTAGAGAACAGCAGGTACCAGTATTAGAGATCAGCAGGGAATACCAGTATTAGAGAACAGCAGGGAATACCGGTATTAGAGAACAGCAGGGAATACCGGTATTAGAGAACAGCAGGGAATACCGGTATTAGAGAACAGCAGGGAATACCGGTATTAGAGAACAGCAGGGATTTCATTTTTATTGATAAGAATGATAACAGATTGGCAAGAAAAAACAACAGATTTGGTTAGAGCTGTCATTGATTGGTTAGAGCTGTCATTGATTTGATCTGAGACACATGTTGGAAGACGACAGATTTGGTTAGAGCTGTCATTGATTCGATCTGAGGCACATGTTGGAAGACAAGCAACGACGTCACTCATGGTTCACTTACTTAGCCATTCTACAGGGTTTTTAATGGGTAACCGTATAGATAGAGTCATAGAGATAGACCCCTGTATGACAAAACCAACCCTGGGCCACACCCAATTCAGTGAAAGAGCTACATGTACCGATGCAGTGTGAATTATCAATAGTACACTTCTGAGTCTTTGTAAATGTCCTATGCAAGTAATGCAGATAATACAAGATAGTTAGGTACAAGACGATTTATTTTATACAAACATATGATATAACATTAATTAGCTAATAGCTTTTTTCCGACAAAAATATGTAAACAAATACAGCAAAGCAGAGCCCTACAAGTAAGAAATACTTAGCACAGATCTGCCATTCATTGTGGGGATTAAATTTGTACGGAATTCTAGATCTGTTATTGCCTTTGAGTTTGAATGACTATCTGTAATGCAAAATGCAATAAAACGATATAGAAAAAGCAAGATCAGGAAAGTATGAAGACGAAAAGTTCTACAAATAGGGCCAACTAAAATGCTAAAGTATGATGATAATAAAAGAATAGAAAAGTACAAATGATAATCACTTGATATAATATTACATTCTTAATCACAGTTCACACTCTCGCATTTCCACCATCAAAGCTTTGTTATAATTCTCATGTTTTTGTCATCATATCTAGCATCTTCATCATCATTCAATGATTCATGATCATACTTTCAAGTTATTTACTTCAACTTCAATGTAATACTCTCCAACGCCACTAGGGCATTTACTGAAGAGGGTTTAAAACTATGCAAAGTATAGAGTGCTGAGTGCTTCATAAAAAACGTAGTGTTCGCCAAAAATGGAACATGTATGTACACTATACAACTGGCCTGTCGCACTAGGGTCGGAAGACTGGCAGTGGCCTAACTGTCAACTTGAATGAGTCCAGGCTCGGGGCTGTCACCACTGATGTTGGCAGAGAATTCCAGATTGTTATTGTCCGTGAAAAAAAAATGAATGTTGATACGTATTCGCTGACACTAAAGTGGTATAAAATTTTGCGAGTTATGTCCTCTAGTTGAGTGGATTATGGAGCGGTCTGGTAGGAAGTAGGCTGGTACAGCAACAAGGCCATAAACAACCCTGTAGAGTAGGATTAAGTCAGAGGATTGTCTACAATGTTGTAAAGTCTGCCATTTAAGGTCATTGATGATTGTTGTTACGCTGTCTGGAAATTATATCAGCACGCTTTTTCGTTTTCATTATCATACTTTAGTAAATTAGTATATATCATGTTAAGAATATAGACGCATTCAAAGACGAGAACATATAAGCTCAAGATGAAAGATCACAAAACAGAATTCTTCAGAAATAGTTTTAGGGAATTAAACACAATTACAGAAATATAGACGCGATGGATACTGAATTACTCTGAGGGTTGGAATCATTCAGTTTGGAAAAGAAAGTCCAAATGTTAAAAACCAAACCAAAAGACAATTTACATGAATGTTATTGATTGTTTTATAAAATGTTTTGCATGACTATCACACAAGTAGTGTACAACGCGGTTAAAAGTACTTTAAACAAGTCAAAACAACAATTAAATAATTAGTGTCATCATTGAGTACGAAATAGCTCGAGTACGAACCAACGTAATTATCAGTTTCTATTAGAGCTAGAGGTGCATCAATGCAGAATTTATCCTTTTCAATCATATAAAACGCACGAACCTTTCGTATACAAAGTCTTGCGACACGTCATACTGACCACTTTGCCCTACCTGCTTGGAAAGTATCAAAAACGAAGGAACGAAACTAAATTTTATCAAAACAAAATGACTTCCGGTACATAGTGAACTTTGACCTTAGTGTTGTTTCTGTGACAACTGCGCATAAATAAACAAGAAATGCTTACGTCATTGGTTCGTGTTTTTCCAAAGTTCCTTAACATATTCTTGCGCATTACTGTTGACTGTTGTATTTTTTAGCCTATTTTATAAACGTTTTATTGATTTTATAGCATAAAAGGACGAATATGTGACATTTTATCTGTTTTTATCAAGAATCATCAAATCGAATATTGTTTTGCATTGATTGATATAGAACTACTTTTTTGCGCATTTACAATAGCAGAGAGGTTGTTTGGTCAATGGCTGTCATCAAAGAATGAAAAGCCAGTAAAAATGAGTACGTCAGAAGTTGAACCACACATTTACAAAAAGTATGAAATTAAGAAACGACTCGGAAAAGGAGTGAGTACATGCTATTTCTTCTAAAGAACTCGTAAATAACCCTTTTTATAGTGTGTTCCCATTGTAAAATGAAAACCCAAATTTCCGTGAACCCGATATGTTTGTGCACGAAAATAGACAAGTGAAGATATGATCTTTTGTGTTATGTTCGCCTGTTTTGATTTTCTGCGGCTTACGGATCATCATGACTTTTATTTTACAAATAGAGCAACATCAGTATTATCTTCTGGTTATCAAAATGCGCGTTTACAATGAAATTTTTGGTCATCTAAACTTTGGTTTGAAAAAGTGTCAGTCACTCAGTGCAAATATTAATCAAAGCACTGATAGCTCAGGAAGAACATGGTTTGGGTGTTCCTGAGGTCAGACTATTGTATGATCAGCCTCAGAGTGAATGGCAGTGCTACCAGTAAATCTTACCTAACCATGCAATTCTATTAAAAACCTGTATGTAACACTAACAGTTTATGTACAGTCTCAGTGGTACTCAGTGTTATTACTTTTCTGCCTACCGCTTGCCGAGGAGTTGATTGGTTATGCAATGGACCCCTGGCCTCAATCTTCTTTGCATTCACCATACATTTATCACCATATACTGATTCCACGATCCTACTTTGAAATATTGTAGAAGGTAAATAAAATAAGCAGTACCATTTTGAAAATTTATTTCTATGATTTTCACCGTGAAACATCGGCTATTCCTGATAACCGATGAACTGTTGCAATGCAATCCAGACAGATGCTATCTGTATATAACCACTTTGTGCTTTTTTTAGAATTTTATCTTTCGAGGAATCGAAATTTTTAAATTGGCAAATGCTATAACAGTGTTTACCAAGTAAACCTTGTTAAAAACAGCTGAGCAAGGAATGCACAAGATAGAAAATAAAAGTGAGGGAAAGTCCACGTTGTATGAAAACAGCTGTCATCGTTCACAATTATTTTAATTTTGTTTTGGTTGTGACAAGAAAGAATAGAAAGTTGAAGGAAAGATCACAGACTGAGTGAGTCAGTTCCTTAGCATCAGTCCCTGCTCGAGTAGGGCCTAATGGGAAAAAGATTGAATAGACCCATTCAGGATGTTTGAGAATGTTAATGACTATACATTATAATCAGTTACTAAAGTATTAGAAAACGAAAAATCAACTTAGTTATTTTCGACCATTAAAGCACTTTACCTGCATGTCCAGCTTCCATGGCAGTAACACTCAGTAACAGAGGGCTTGGCTGTACTTCGTCTGAATGGAGGGTTTTCAAACTAGCCCCCATCCATGCCCTGGTTATGGGTTGAAAAGTACCTGAACTTATCAATTTTCATTAATAGGGTTGAATATTATAAGTCTGCACTTGCTAACAAGAATGATTTAAGTTACCATAGAGATGGTGACAACCTGTTTATAAACATAAAAACAATTCCCCTCACACCTCTCTAAATTACCATGGGATTCAGGCCCTTCCCGGCGCTGGGGTAAGATTGGTCTATGTGCTGAAGGAGATTACATGAATGGCTAAAATGTTTTGAGTTGAGAAAACTGCCTCAATACTTCAATACTATCATTTAAAGGCTGATTTAAGCACATTTTACATAGTACAAGTCATAATCTTGCAATACTGACCAAAAATATGAACACCAATAGTTACTTAAAGACACCATACAATGATTTAAGGCGCTGGGGGAAAGTCGATTCTGGCTTTAAGGCGCTGTGTTACCACAGCGCCTTCTGCCCCTGGGGTTATATTGATTTGGCAAATTTGTTGAATTATTATGATCGCAAATGTATTTTTAATTATTTCAGGCCTATGGCATTGTCTGGAAAGCAATTGACAGGAGAACAGGTGAAGTTGTTGCCGTTAAAAAGATATTTGATGCCTTTAGGAATCAGACGGATGCTCAGAGAACGTTCAGGGAGATTATGTTCCTTCAAGATTTTGGAGACCACTCTAATATTATAAAATTACATAATGTGATAAAAGCGGAAAATGATAAAGACATTTATTTGGTATTTGAATTTATGGGTATGTATATAATTGTTGTTATTAAAATAAGTTATTGGCATATATTGTAAGAATAATGAAACTCTGATTAGTGGCCAACTCATGTCTGATGGTGTGTGTACTGTTATAATGACATCATCATTCACAATAATTTCACATGTACATCAGATTTTGACTTATTTTACAGGGCTAGCTCTGGCTCAAAATTCTGTTGGGCCAATTTTTTAACTGTAATAGCGGCAGGGGGCCGCGAGGGCCCCCGGTGGGGACAGGGCAAAGCCCTGGCTGGGGGACCAGGGGGCCCCGGAAGCTCCTGCTATTTTGCTGTTTGAGAACAGTAAAATCCACTATGAGATATATCATTTCACCTTATATTCAGTCTTGACCCTACAACCCTACTTAAAAACTGCATTGTCCGAAAATACGAATATCCGAAAATGCGGTCACTTCAGAATTGACAAATTTTCTTAAAAAGTTGACCGTCGAGATTTTCGAGGAATATAAGTCAAATTATGTTTTAAAACGTCAAAGGCTATCCACACACAATGTTTATGGGTTAATTTATCGGGTAAAACACCAAAACTAACGTTATTTTAGATTAGAAAATGCACGAAAATGAAGTCACGTGATCAACTGTTTTTTCACGTCAATTTCTTCACAAATAAATACGATTCCCTGGATAAACTGGCGTAAAAAAACTTTTTAAATGGTAATATAATGATTAAGACTGAATAATTCAATGTTGAAAAATACGATCAATAATTACCTGATTTATGGCTAGGATCATGCGTTTATCGCATTTCATATTCGTGACCCGTGACGGTCAATCGACAATTTCTTTCATCAGTCAATCAGGCCGCCTTTGATGAGACAATCATCCGCTAATTATCTCACTAACTGTCATAAACACAGTCATGTATAGTTTGTTTGTTTAACAAGCTGTTTATTGACCTAATTTTATGACACGTGGACTGTGTCTACCAGTTTTCGTTCATTTAGCGTCGCCCGTAACAGTTGATTGTAAAACCAGTCTAGAAAAAATCTCGAGCGTGCTATTTTTAGTAACTGGATTTTCCAATATTTGTAAAGTCATACTTTTCGATGGTTCGGGCCAATTTGATTTTTTTCGGGCCAATTTTGATTTCATCGGGCCATTGTCCCGATTGGCCCGCGACAGCGCGAGCCCTGTTTTAAGTCATTTTCACTTGTTACAAATGTGTATAGAAGTTGTGATTGCCTTTCTTAAGTATTCCAGAATGAGATTAAATCATGTCCTTAAAAGCTAAGCTTTGTTTCTATCCGCTCTTACATTGTATTTGAAACAATATTGTAAAGTTCAATTTACATCTAGCTTTTTGTAAGTCAATTTTGTAGGTACTGTTGATAATATTAAAGCTAAAGAATGTTTTATTCCATCATCTTCTTGGCTTGAAATGTAATGTTACATCCTTTGCAGAAACTGATTTGCATAATGTAATAAAACGAGGAAATATTCTGAAAGATGTTCATAAAAGATATATTATGTATCAGCTGTTAAAAGCAACAAAATATCTACACTCAGGAAATGTCATACACAGAGACCAAAAGGTAATACTTCAATGATAAACTGTTATTCTCATAATATATAATATACACATTTTCAATTGTGATTTGGGGATATCTTTTTCAACTAACAACTTGTAGCTGTTCAATTGTAGTTTACTTAAAATCATTTGCATTCTAAATACATATCATACTTTACTTGTGACTGTATATGATAACTATATGCACACTGCTCAAATCTTCCCTTCTTCATTTTAAGTTGTTCAATAATAATACGGATTATTATACGTTTGTCTTTGCATGGTTTGGTGGTAACATTGTTCCAGTTGATACCAATCAAAGCTAAATCAGAACCGTTGTCATAACAGCCGTAAAAGGTCCGTTATTCTAAATCTAACTTGTTTTTCTTCAATTTTCAGCCTTCAAACATATTGCTAGATAGTGAATGTATGGTAAAAGTCTGTGATTTTGGTCTAGCTAGATCTCTGTCACAAATCAGTGTTGATGAAGAGACTGGTGACCCTAATCTGACAGAATACGTTGCTACAAGATGGTACAGAGCTCCTGAAATCTTACTGGCCTCACATAGGTTTGTTTGTTTTTCGTTATGTATCACAACTTCATTTAATTTGATTCTTCCATAAAAAATAGTTTATAGATGAAAATATTTCAATATTTTTTTTTTATAAAATACATACATGTAGTTTATAGGCACATGAGTAAACTTAAAGATGTAATGTGACCTTTATTCTGCTAGCAGTTTAAATGTAAACATATTTAGCAAGATAATATTAACAATAAATACTTTATTGAAAGAGGCAACACAGTAAGTTGGGTATAGTGGTAATAATACCCAGTCTTTCCTGTGAGCCTCATAAGATGCTTCATAAGATACTATTAGATGCATGGTTATTATTTTATTTTAGGTATACAAAAGGTGTGGACATGTGGAGTTTAGGATGTATATTAGCTGAAATGTTGTTAGGGAAGCCATTGTTTCCAGGGTCATCAACCATTAATCAGATAGAAAAAATAATGGCTACCATACCCAAACCATCTAGAGAAGGTATGAAAAAATTTACAGTTACATGAATGTTCCTGATTTCAAGATTTGCTATGAAGCGAATAGATTGAACCTTTTAGTAAGAAGACCAAAGGCTCAAACCCTTAACTCTGGACCACATCCGTAATAAGACACCAGTGCTGGTTTGACATTGTCCATTAATTAATTTCTTTCCCATATTCCCAATCTATTTCAACTAAAGTACAGTGTAGACAAATGATCAATTCGAGTTACTACCAAATTAAGTCCCTGCTTTTATGCCCCCAAATTGTTTTTTGAGTGAGCATATAGTGGCTGCTTTGTTTTCCACTGAAATGTATTTTTAAAAGTTCAAAACATGGTATAGTTTGTTGTATTTAGCATCTATTTCTTGCACTTAGATACTGACATGTGCACATTTATTTATGGTGATATTCAATGCTTATGCTTTCAGATATAGTGAGTATAAGATCAGCATATGGTTCATCATTATTGGACAAAGCTGCCTCAAAGTATGTATACTTAGTTATGTTCTGTTTTCGATTTGTTTAAAAAAGTGATACAATCAACATTTGCAACTGTTTGTGTGAATCGAACTGAATGTGCTATGAAACTCAAGTTATGATAGACAGGCTTGATACTATAAATCATTTATATTCCTTGGGGATTTAATTTCATGGATTTCGTGGCTGTCATACTTGCTTTCAGATCCCTTCAGGTATAAGATTGGAATTTTTAACGTTTAATTACATATATCAACATGTAGTAAAACAAGTATTGTGTCTGTTTGATTTTTGAATGATTTCTGATAATTTGTGTGAATTTTGACCTTGTCATTTTTCATGAAATCCAAAATCCTTGAAATCCGTCCCCACAAAATGATCTTTTTCACAAAAAACACAGAATTTTGTCCCATTGAAAATAAATGGTTTTACAGTTACTGATTTTGTTGTTCATTTCTAATTACATACTTTAATGATATGATCTGTGATAGTTGTATTGCAAGAGATTTCGTAATATACAGATGACCATTCCATTGCTCTGTTCTATAACCATATGTTGTTTACTTGTTCAATGGTATACAATAGAATTTTGATGCCTTGAAATGCCTTTGGACTGGGTAAAAAACTAGTTTAAGCAATCTACCTGTTCGAGGGATGTGTTGTACACTAGCATATTATCATTTGCTGGGACCAAAGAACATTACCTGTTTGATGTTTCTTTGGTGTTTGAGGCAAAACTGTTTGAGGCTTCAAAGTTCTAATGTATTCAACTATCCCATGATAAAATGTTTGATTACTAACGTTTTCAGGCCAAAGAAATCTATGGATGATATGCTGGAGGACGCACCAAAAGATGCAATAGATTTATGTAGAAAATTACTCCAATTTAACCCTGATAAACGTATTACTGCTGACGATGCACTAAGACATCCGTATGTGTCTAGATTTCACAATCCCAAGGAGGAGATCAGTTTAAACTATGATGTTGTACCACCACTGGCAGATGATGTACAGTTGTCTGTGGATGAGTACAGAACCAAGTTATACGAGGTATGTCTTGTACTTAATTAAGTTACGAATTTGCAAAACAAACACACAGTTAGTAGTCTCAAATGTTTATTCCACTAGTGTATCATTCTATTGAACATCTGATGGTAAAAGTAAAAATTAAACAGATGTTTATCAAAAATGCATGCTAGATGTTTTGACTGATAAGGTTTTGAGTTCAAAGCCAGGAGTTAAGTTGAAAGAATAACTTGCCCAGTGTGACTTGTCTTAGGTTGATACAAAAAACGATTCATTATTTGTTTATAGTAACATTTCCAGGAATTTGACATTACTTTATAAATGTTGGCTATACATGACAGATGTTCATACTCAATTTGAACACACAGGGGTCTGGTACTTATTTGTGTAGCTTTATATATCCACTATCTGTGTGAATATCTGTCTGTAGATGATTATGCAAAAAAAAGCTGACAGAAGATTAAAGCGACAAGAAATAAGAAGTGCTCAACACATAGCTAAGCAAGCGCGTGAGGCCACACCCCCAGATTACGAGGAAGAGGAAGAAGAACCCCCTGGGGAACCCCACGGACATTATGCAGCACAGAATCGACAACAAATGCAGCAACGTTATGCCAGGCAGGATCCTGACACGCCTCCCAGACCCTCACATCATCAATCATCATTCTCTGCTGGTCATGGTTAGATCTTTATCATTATTTACTCTAATTAAACATATTTTACTACTTATAATTTCTGTTCATGTATAAAACCTAAAAAATACAAGAGCAATTGTAGGTCCATGTGACTGTTCTATATTTAATCTCAATAGTAAAACTGATTCAATAAGAAAACTAGTTCTCAAATGTCTTAATATTGAGGTTTAAAAATGAAACATACAAGTATATATGATGATTTTTAAAGCATTTTTTGGGTAGAATTTAAGTTTATATTATAATATGCTTAATAATCATAGTGTATAAATACATGTATGCATTTTTCAATATGCAATTTCGTGCTTGTTATGTTTCATTTACAAGAATTTCTTTTTACATTGATGTTACAGTAGCATTTGGTCGTTCCACGAAGGACCAGCCTCCCCCATCAGCACCTGCCACTAAACAGAGAACAACATATTCCAGACAGAAAACTAATGAAAATGGAGGGGTATGTATATATAGACAGTCTCTTTTCATGATTTGATTGGAAACCTGCACTGTGTTAATGGGAAACCTGCACTGTGTTCATATAGAAAGTCTGCATGATACCTCTGTCCTTCAACCTTATACAATACTGCTTACCTCTGCATACTATAAACAACAGCTGTTGGTATGGTATTGTCACCTTTAGCTGAGTGATTTTGATACTGCCTTTACATGATACTGCCTACTTCTGTTTAATGGGCACTTCTTCAAAATTTTATGTTGTACGGCCTAATTTTGGTTATATCTTCAACTTGAGTTTGGTACTGCATACTGTCTTGTCATGATTTCTACCTTGTATGGTACTGCTTACTTCTATGACACTAAATATTATAAATCATGGATTTTCAACTGCCTTTTACTGTTGCATATTTCCAGCCTTTGGTAAAAGTTATAGACATGTCAATTGCCATAGTTTTCATTCAAAGTTGTAAGATAGTTAAATTGTAGAAGGAATAATGCATGTGTGCAAACAGGTTTGTTTTGATATATTTTAAGGTAAACTTATAACTGTCTTAAAATTGTTTGAGCTATTATTTTCTCAAATTCATCATTTTATTTAAAGGTTAAATCCAGTCATTCATTGGCAATGTAGGGACTTGTTATTGCATATTTTCCATTAGGCATTGAATTGATGATGTTTGATACAATCTACACAGTGTATGAAGCATGAAGTGCAGTTTTCTGTGTTGTTAATTGTTATATTGGATGGGTTTTTCGGGGGAGGAGGGGGGTATTGTGGAAATTTTTGCTATTGTGATTATAGGTGTATCTAATAGTTGCTAATTTTTGTGTTTAATGTAACCTTTTTAGCTTTAGTTTGCTACTAATCTCAAAAATTCACGAAAATGACCTCTGATGAATTTTTCAAAAAAAAGAATATTTTAATTTTCACTCATTTTGACACAGTAGCAAGGATTTCCAATTTTGTTATACTTTTAATGAGCAAAACATTTACCCATATTTTTTAAATTTTACTCAACGTTCTACTATTATATTTATTGTTTGAGATTTCGGTGTTCAACTTACACAAACATCTAAGTAAGGTCATTTTCTTGAAGACTGTTGCTATCCTTGGTTAATAAGCATACTGACAGACCAAAACATGATGATAGTACTTTGATGTTGCCCTCTCCCAACATGGAATAATTCTGGTTAGAAACAGTTTCTTACAATTATTTTCATTTGTTTGGTCTGATTTTCTGAATTGACTTGCATCACTGTCTGTATATCAAAACATGGTTCTGACTTGGTATTTTGAGATCCTGACTTAGGTTGTAATTCTGTATTTATCATTAAAAACATTCTTATAGAGTCATTCTTTGAGCTTATTTACCTCTGTAAAAAACTGTTAGATTTATTTCATTAAGATTGAAATATTTTATTTTTTCAAGAAATACACACATTAATTTTTACTTTTTCTGATATAGATTTTGTTTAAAGAAATTAGCATTATTGTATTGGCATGTGCATGTTTTTTTGCCATGTATTACTGTATTGCTCTAACATAAACTACAGGTAACAGAAAAATTATTGATTGCCTCAATAGTCCAGTATTGGTGTATGGTCAGAGGGCTTGCTCCTTGGTTGCGACATACCAAAGATAGTTTCAATAAAAATATGTACCAGGTCCAGTAATGGTCTTTCCCAAATCCTTTTGGCGATGGATACCATCAGGAATGAGGTGTCATGAGAATGATTAATATTAGTTGTAAGGTTTTGTTTCATAATTTACCTAAAAAAATTAGTTATAAGTAAAATGTATAATTGACCATGTGACAATTGATATTACACCAGTTGTCTATCAAGTACTCGCATGATATTAGGCTTATATTGTAGTGGTAAATTACAGCACATGGTGACATAATCCAATGAATTTATGTGACTGCGGCGCCTTCAACAAAAAAATCAATTAATCCATTTATCAATCCCTGCTCTCACTGTCTTAACCTGGGGCATAATTGCAATTCAAGGCACTTTAAATACTGGCTTTCTATACATCGTCATATATGGTCAACAATTGTTCTGTTGTGTTAGTCACTTAGTGGATGATAGTGGCAGTACTGTAATACATGCATCATTCTGTGCTTGGCACTAATATATGATACCCTGGTCTACACACAGCGGGTATCCACTTTACTCAACCGGGAGAGAATCTCTTATCTACTTAGAAATACACCAAATATTATATCATATAAATATCAGGTCAGTATCACGCATGCCCAAGGATTTTCAAATGTCATTAAAGTAGTAATAAAGCTAGCTAGTTAGAAAGTAATTCACTTGAATACATGCTTGTATGGCAGTGCAATATGATATAGCACCAAAGTTACAAAAATCTTCTTGGTAACTTTTTTTGAAAATGTGCTTTAATTTTTTGACCATGATTTTTCTGTTAATTTTGAATTATTTGTTCTAATTCTTATCTATATTTTTCAATATTTGTTTAAAATAGGAGTTTCTTTGCGAAAAAATGTCAATTTTAACTTATGTCTTCAAATTTAGTTCTATAGTATCGAAAATCTTTTGGGCAGTAGCTTTATATTTTGCAAACTGTAATGCTTAGAGTAGATTTGGTGTGTTGTAACATATTTTGTAATGCTTCCTGATTTCACAGAATTTCATGGCAAGATCTATCTCGGTGTTAAGCCATCGACCTCATTTCGGTAGTATCGTCTGAATTTTATCATATTATATAACCATTCAACTGACCTCTCTAAAGCAACATCCCCTTATGAATAGTCATGTGTCTTAAATCGTGTTTGCTGTGTAGAGGTTTGATTATATTCAACTTATATTTATCACATAACTTGAGACCCAGCAGTGCCGTAAAGCCGTGTTGGAAATATCATTCGGCACTCTGAGAGTGTGCTATAAATATTTAAATGAGCCTGACGTAATGTAAGCCAATCCATACCTTGATCGGCCCATGACATCAGGATAATACAAACATTGTCACGGCGTCGCGTTAATTGTACCGCTAGATTAAGGTCGAAACCTACGTAGCATACGTCATCATTTTGAACGATAATGTGCGTTCAGTAAGTTAATGTGATGAATAGAATCTTACATTCATGCTAATTACTAGTACTTACATATTTTATTAAACTCGTCGACAAAAACAATATGACACTCGACAAAACCTCGTGTTATACTATTTTGTCCACTTGTTTAATAAAACTTATAATATCACTATGTAATGAGTACTCATGCAAGATCCTCTATTTAGAATGGTAGAACCTGTGCAATTCAACAGCTAAATGGTGGCCTAATGTGAAAGTTCATAAATTTTGGAATCTGCAATGAAAGTTGTATTTGAGTTGAGAAAAAACTCCAGTTGTGAAGTCCTGTGGAATCAGGTGAAGAAACAATAACTGATTGTTTCTTGATATTAATGATACTCGCTTGCTAGGAAAACTGTATTGTTGTAAAATATATTTCAAAATGCTCCCATTAGTTTGTAATAATCTAGTCCTAGGGCTAAAATACACTCACACAGAACATACTTATTTCCCCTTATATAATATTAAGAACCGTAAAGAATATTTATGATTAAATTATTGTTTTTATGTTGGATCATGTTATCATTAAATATGTAGTTTTTTAATAATTTTCATGATTTGAAGATGTCTTAGCCTTATATGTCCAAACGTTATCAAATGCGTGAACTTTACTGTGTTTTAGAGCATACATAATTCTTGTTGATTTTTCTTGGGTTTTATAATAAGTTTCATGAAAAGTGGTTGAGTTTAAAAATATTTCTGGGGAAAGCCTGGGAACATGTCAACAATTAGAATCACTGGTATGTAATAATTAAGAATTTTGTTGGTTTGAGTGCTTTAGTCAATTGATAACCCTGTATTTCTTATTTGCATTTTGCTCATGCTTCTATTTGAGTTACTTCCCTTAGATGAAATGATAAATAATGCTTATTCTAGTTGTTCATGAGTAAGTTTTATAACAAATAATCTGCGTGTTGAATGTACAAACTGTATTGTGTGTTAACAGTGTGTGATGTACTGTAAAATCACATATGTTCTTGGGTATTAAATTTCGTAGAATTTGATAAAAATGCAATTTCGTGGGAACATAAATTTGTGGATTACAGAACATGAAAGTGTTAACCGATGTCAGACTTTAAGAAGTTGATTAATCGTGGGGATTATATTTTGTGGTCCAATTCAACAACTAAGTCAATGAAAATTCAACTCTCATGAAAAAAAATGATTTTACAGTATGAGGAGTTAGGCTATATAATGAGTATATATACATATAATCACTCAGCAGTCTATTTTATGTGTACCTGCCCTGCGTTCAAGGAAACAATATGTGACGTACGTATTTTACCTGGTACGGACATGTGATTGGTTGAACCGTATGTTTAAAAAAAACTGTTTTTCTCGTGAGCCAAGTTTGGCTAACCATATCCGGAGGTGGTGTGCTTGTATTTGTGTTATTAAACAAAATGGCGGACAGAGGCAAACAAAAGAATGTGAATAGTAAAACCCATGCATCCGTACATATTTCGAACTGAGAACGGAAAAAACGGGAATTAGTACTTTCAAATTGTATGCCGCAAACGAAGCGTACAACGAAGGATTATATCGACGAAAACCTGTGATTGTTAAACATGTTTGCAGGTTACTTTCCTTGAACGCAGGGCTGGTATATACAATGTATACATGTATATAATTGTCGTCACTGGGTTACTGTTAAATGTGTCACACTGATTTGTCCCTGTTAAAATGTACTGTCCATGCCCACTATCAAATCGCAAAACATATTTTTTTGTAAACATTTGTAGTCAATACAGTTAGTGGAAAAGAAGATTATTTTTTTAATATTTACAAACATTGATGATCATTATTTTTCCTTACAATTGAATTTAAATTTAGATTCAGTACAATCAGTAAATGTTTTAGGGGGTGCTAATGCTTTAGTATTTATGAAAAAGGTATTTGGTTTCACAATGTTGCTTTTAACCAGTTAATGTTCCAGATATTGAATTTTAGGTTACATGAAAATAAAAATCCTTTATTACCACTGTAAAGTGTTACATTTAAGATAATCAAGTGACCGCCACGTTACTTAGATATTCATGTGACCGCTGTGTCACTTGGCACAATAATTGATTGCCACATGATTACTGCATGACTCCAACCTTGCTTATTTTGACACTTTCATATTTACAGTTTTGTCAGTTTGTAACGTGAAAATTGTTCAGGCTAAATTTGCAAACTTTTGTCTGTCACACCAGTCCTAAATTAAACACCTTTCCTTGATGTTATGTTGTTGTTATCACACCAACTTTTTGTCGGTACTTGGTGTGTGTGTCGTATATAAGTTTGTATAGTTCTTATTACTGGTAACTTCCAGTTGTTTGTATTATCTTTCAGTTACATGTACTTTCAATGTTAGACTATATAAGTATTCTCTCTTCTTCACTGTAATGTTGTTATTTTATTTGTACTTGTTTCTAGATTTCTACCCAATAATTCTGTAACAAAGTTTGTTCAACTTTCAATCATTTATTTTCTTCAGCAAAAGGTATATACATCAGTCATAGAAATTGTAATAATTAAAGATACAATTTTTCAGTCTTTATATATACCTACAGGTTGTTACTCTGTGAGTCACCCTTGGTCACCAAACCTGGTTTCTATGCAAAATGTCATAGAAACTTGCTGAATGTTGTGAACAAACTTGTTACAGACCAATGCATTTTACTGAAATGACAATTAAAAAAATCTGTATCGTCTTGTCAGTAGATGTAGGTAATGGGTTATCATCCTAAGACCTATGAACTACTAGGGGGAAAACATGGCCAAGGGGGAAAAAAGAGGCCAATGCTGCATTTGATCATCATACTAGCAACTTCAACTTCTAGGGGGGAAAAACCAGGCCAAGGGGGGAAAAAGAGGCCAAGGTAACGATTTGATTTCCCTTCCATATTTTTGTTGATTGGTTTGTCAGTAACTCTATTTGGCATTCTGATGTTTATCATAGTATATTGTTTTCTTTCAGGAAATGTACCCTGCAGGGTCTAGGGGTCGTCAAGCTTCAGCTCCAGCGGGGTCACGAGGACCTGGGCGCCCAATCTCCGGGGCTTATGGTCAGCACAACAATCCTACAATTACCAGGGATGAGAAAGGTGGACTAATGGTGAATAGTACTAGAATGGTATGCCTTCTATTCAAATCTGACCGCAATTTACTATACTTGAAAATACTGTCCTGTGCTCAAAATTAAAATAAGGCATGTAATATAACATGGTTTGGACCATTTAAGCTGCTAAACTTATAGTTAAAAATCAATCATTAACGATATTGGCCATATGGATATAATGTGACTGAACAAAATGCTCAAGATTTCGGTGTACCTCTCAATTTTCGTACAAGTTACTCTTTTGTAGAAAAGTAGGAGCAGGGAAATAGTTTTGAGTACAGAACTTTACATGTATGCTTGTCTGAATAAATGCAGCCAACTAAACACACTAAAAACATGATGGAAAGACGCTGTGGTGTCACATTTACTGAACAGTAAATCAAAACAGATCCTTGATCATTCACTTAAAATTTACTTTGCATTTAGCTGGTATTTTACTGGTACTGTATCGAGATTGTCTGCTTATTTTATACATGAAATGATTTAGATCAGTATCTGTTTTGACTGACTGCCAGTGAATAAGGTGTGGAGAAGTTTGTTGTAATGTTGAGATGCTTCGTCTTGTTTGTTTATTAATACAGTGTTACTGTGTACTGCATGATTAATCTGGATGTTTAAATACAAACTCATGCATGTATTGGCACAAACATAATGTCTGTCTGCAGATGCCTTTTACAGTTTTAAAGATGCAGATTTGAGACAGTGTCAAACGGTATGACTGCAGGATTACATTAGTTGCATATTTAAAGTCCTAGGCAAAGTTTATTGCATGACAGATGATGAAATATGGGTGTAACAAAAGGCAATATTATCATTTTTATCATGTTTAGGTTTTATTTCTTCAAAATCTTTCAGAATGGTGGAGTTTTCTATTTCTTTTAAAAAAACTTATTTTAGCATATATATGTACACAGTTATAGTGTAAAATGTTTCAAATGGATGTTAAACAGTGTCTTCTCTATCAAATAAGACATTTTTTCTAAAGATGGAATTTGAGTTTTTTTGCCCCCACTGGTTGGGAGATAATAGATTTCCTCATGTGCATCCATCTGACCGTCTGTCCATCAAGAACCATATCTCAGGAATATCAAAGATTTTAGGAATGAAAATTGCAAATGCTTACTTCTGTAGCGTAAAGGGTTCCTGCATATTTTACACCTAGTTTGTATTACGGCCCTTATTATGAATTACTAAACATACATGTATGGCTATTTTGAACTAGAACCAACTCTCAAAAAGACAGTCACTGTTATAGTGTATGTGGCATAAATATCAATTGTACAAGTGGGTTTCAGTTTTCTTACAAACACTAGCAGTGGAGTTACGGTTCTTGATTGTGACACAATGCCAAGATGGTGGCACCTTTATTTAACTACCAAAATGGTTCAAAAGGAAATGAAAAGTTTTGATATTGTTAGAGAGCGATACTTCAAACTAAAACTTTGACATTTTAGTACATGTGGATTGCTATAATTAAAACATTATATGCTAGGATTATGTTTCTGTTTCTCACTAATATGTTGTGGTGTGAGAACTGTTTGTGCCTTTTAGATGATACTTTAATATTATTAAAAAAATTATGAATATTTACTTAATCCTTCATGATCAGCATGTCTGTGTTAAATAACTACTGTTACCTATGTTATACCCCCAGATGAATCATGGCTGGGTGCGCATGAGCCCGGGGGAGCCCCTACCCCCTATTGGCAACAATGACGCCTATTATGTAAGTGTAGTTTTCACTGAAACAAGAGTGAAATTGAATTTTCTCCTCTTTTCTCCCTGTGCTTTTTGAACAAATTGTTATACAAGTGAAGTGTAGTCTTTCTTTCTTTGCTGCTCTTCAGTTCAGAGGTACAGTCATTTAATACTTTTCATTTTGGAGATACACATCTGACTTGTATTCTTCATTATGGAGGTACACATTTATTTGTACTTTTCATTATGAAGGTACATGTTTATTAAATATGGGCTTCATTTGGATGTGAAAGAATACATATTTCGCATTTTGGATGTACATGTAAAATTATTTTGGTAGCCTTTAATGCAATTTTCATAAGTGCACATGGTCACTTAAGAATAAATTATGCGAACGATGGTCAGATAAATGGAATGTAGCAATAATAGGGTTAATGCAGTTATTATCAATCATGAATGATATACTGTTGCATATATTCTATCATTGTATGACAATGACTACCAATGGTTGTTCCTTGAGTTGTTTCTTTAAGAAAATCAAAATATTTGATAGTTCTCCGTGAGATTTTTAATACTTCAGAGGCTGTTGCTTTTTTGCTGCTAAACAGAATATTAATGTTGTAAAAATTGCTTATTTTGTAATACTTCTGTTATGCTTTGCCATAAGCCTGTCTGTATTAAAACTATACTGCTTGAGCACATTTATTTTGGGTCCATCCTGAACATTGGGTTACTTGTGCTCTTTAAAAATAAAGTTTTTTTAAATACTCAATGCATTGATTAATTCTGGGTGACTGATGAACACAACAGAGATACTAAAGATCCTCTATTGATTGTTGAAAAAATGTTCTGTAACTACTAAAGTTACTTTAATGTTTTTTCGTGGGAAATTTGATTTCATAATGCAATGATATAATATGCCATATTGCATCTGATTACTGATGCTTTTTAATGCATGGAACTGCTCCCCTTATCCCATGGAGCTCAATATGAGTTACTGTCACCACTCAGTGACTGCTATAGACAGTCATGAACAATGATACTATTTCTCTTAGAATAAACGCCTCATATCTTCAGCAAACTTCTTCAAGCTGACACAATGTGTTAGGTTGTCTAGTCCAAGTGCAAATGGACACAATTACTTCAATAATGCAGGAGTTACGGTCCTTTATTTTGTTAACTTACATTGATACTTTGACATTGATGACATACTGGTTGCATACTAGTTCACCATCATGACCCCAACCCCTACACAGGAGAAGACAATATTTAGCATTTTGTTGAAATTATGCCCCCTTTTGGACTAAGAAATGCTTATTTGTTTACCTTCATGACCAAGAGGACCTACACATGAGTAGGTAATGGTCCTGCATAATTTTTCCAAATTATCCCCCTTTTTCGACTTAGAAGCCCCAACCTCTACACAGCAGAGGGTAATGCTGCTGTTATGAAGCATTTTGCTGGGTAGGAAAACCTTGCCTCGTTAAGCAACCTTGTTAAGGTTAATCATAGGTTTGGAAGAAAAGGCTGTATGACTTGTCTACTGCATAGTTGAGGAATGTTGTTCTCCTCGCTCTGCTCAGAATTATAATTGTGACATAAATTGTTAGGTGTATATTACTTTGGGATGAAAGCACATGCATTGACTAACAACACATACAGAATATCATTGTTTCTAACAGATTATGTTCAGACAATGTAGTGTTTATATTGCACAGAATGCACACAAATTAATACTGCCTATAAAGTGTTATATATATTTATAGCCTCCTTTTAAACAAATTTTGTAGCCGTCCTCTGTGACTGAGTAAACTGGTTTAAAGAAACTTAAAATTGTGTCTCATTTTTCACGAAATTCAATATGCATGTATTAGTGATGTTATGTATTTAGATTTGTTTTTCGCTTTAGTATATGTTATTCAAGTTTGTATTTATTTAAAGACTAAAGTGTCCTTTAAAATACATTTATTTGTTAATAAGTTTGTATTTATTTAATTATAGTGTCCTTGAAAATTGGTTTAATATGTAATTTAAGTTTTGTATTTATTTAAAATTACAGTGTCCATGAAAATTAGGTTTATATGTTATTCAAGTTTTGTATTTATTTAAAATTAAAGTGTCCTTAAAATTAGGTTTATATCGTTAAAAGAGAGAGTACTATTGAATGATTATTAACCCTTTACGCCATGGTAGCACATATATGGAGATGATGTATATACTCAAACCAGTACCATATCAAGATACCACAGGATTTGGTGTGTATTCAGTAAAGGCTGAACAGGACTGAATGATTACTGGTACATCATAGTATCACAAGTTTCACTGTCAAGTTCATTAATTTTGTTCATGATGTTACCGTTCTCAAAATGCAGTCAATTGTTTTTGACCATTGATGGTTTCAATGAACTCTGTCTTTATAAGTATGCCATAAATACTAGGTGTTTCATTATAGGTTAAATCTCAAGCTTACAGTTTACTGTAGCCTAAATACCCACACAATTTAAAGAAAGGTTGACTTTTCAATCCTCCTGAGGTTTAAAATGTGGCTTTATGGAATTGTTAGGCATAAAGTTTCCCCATTCAAGGGTCAATGAAACCACTAATACTGTCATTAATTTCTATTGTTATTTATGAGATAATGACTTTAGGTCAGTAGCTCTTTAGCTATCTGTTGTGCTCTTTTTTGTTTGCACTTAAGGTAGTCTTGTTACATAAATTCATAATTAAGGTTGAAAACTCTTATATGTCTTAGTTTTCTTAATCTTCTATATTAACATTTTATTGGAAAACTAGTCACAAATTTAAATGGATCTTTAAAACTACTTAGCACTTAGTAAATAATCTGTGTAATTTAGGTATTGTAGATGAATATATTTGTTGACACATGAAAGTGACATTATGTATAGATTGTTTGTCTTTTGTTACACCCAGAAGTTTTGTTCAGCAAGATATATGGATAAAAAGAAGTTTAAATTTTATAATTATGCTAATTATTTTAATGCTAGCTTGCTCAACAGATATGTAATTTATAGGTGCTCAAGTTACTTAAACTTTATTGTCATTTTTACAGGTACCTGGTGCAAGACCCAACTCGGCATCTCAGCCGAGGGTTAAACCTGCTTATGGACGGAAGCAGTTCAGCAATGCAATCAACAACCCATCAGCTGGTGCTCCAAAGGCAGTATTTGGGAGTTACACACAGAACTTTGGTACAATCACATCCAGTGGCTTAGCTGCTATCAAAAAGTCATGAAGAAATACATAATTTCGTGTGTAGTTAACTATGTGTCAAGAAGTCAGAAACTTGAAGGAATTTAACTCAGCATATGAAGTGTTCATGTGACCTTGACCCTAGAATGTTCGACTGATCAATATCAGGAATAACTTGGGTACATTCGTTATTTGCCTTCAGCTCTTCCATGTTGAGTAACGGATGTAAATGAACAAAACCAGGCACATCTGCGATGAAAAACCACAGCCAGTCGATGTGTAACTTATTGGGAACAAAAATATAACTGTTTTTTTTTTATTTTGGACCACTTTTTCGTTATATTTGGAATCAATTGACTTTAAATGTGGCCTGAAAGATGTTATTAAATTTGTTTATTTTACAAAAACACTGACAGATTTTAGATCTAACCGTACATTAAGTGGCCAGTTGTGATAGCATGTTCTGTGGCTTTGTTTATCAATTTGTTTTGTATCAAGGGTAGATGTATATATTGCCTCTACTCAAGCTTGGATAAAAGACTAACCAGTAAGCAGGGTATGTTTGTGTATTCCCATCAGGGATATGATAAAATGGTCAGCATCAGAAAAGCCAAAAAAGATCAGTATTATACATATCTTATTGTAGCTTTTTATGTCTCCACCAAAGAAATTTGGGAGGGTCATATAGATTTGTTATTTGATAAAAATCGTGGATTTGGTGTTGAACTATTGCAATTATTTCTAGAGTTACAGTAGTAATGCTTACATATTCTCTATGTTTACCCTTCTATTTAATGTTGAATAGATTTGTTATCTGTGTAGGCCTTTGTGTATTAATTGCTATATTATTATCAAAATATTTCCTAAAAATAAGGGGGTGTTGAAACATAAATCTAATCGAAACTCCTATTTAGCTGAGTTTTCCCAGCAATTTAAACATTTTCTCCCATCAGTCAATTTTATGTTTAAACTTGAAGAAACACTCATTGTTGATTAGCTATAACACACAAACGATTTTTGTAAAGGAAATAAAAAAGTTGGGTACAATGCAGGGGTTAGGGTGATGATGTAGTTATTATTTTAGTCTGGCTGTAGGATAATGTTATCCGTTTTGTATCTAGCATAGATTTTGGAGTCACTTTGATTTATGAATATTACAAAACTGACTACCAGCTTAGATTGTTTAGAAACGCTTTATATAGCACCAAACTATAAAAATAATAAATAAACTTTAAAATACTCTTATTTTAATCAGATAGGTACAATGTATGTATTCTTGCCTGAATATTAAACTTTCTCTGAATTAGATCAGTAGGATAATTGTTGATTTTGGTAATGGAATTACTGTGAACTTTCGAATATGGTGGCCCATTGTTGTTTCTGTTCAATCGAAGGAAAACTTTGTAGCCAATTATATTATTTTATTTTAGTCTAATTTATTTAGGTTGATAGTGAAACCAGTTCTCTATCTTATATTAATCACCATGAACACCTCATTCTTGATGGTCCATGTCGCCATAACGACAGAATACAAGTCAGTGTGCTAAGTGTCTAGCGACGGATAGCATTCTTATATATATTTTTACCAGATTTCTATGAATATCACAAAATGTTCCAATTTTACACATTTTACAACTTCATTGATCAAAACATACATTTACGTAAGTTTGAAAGCATGTATTGTTTTATTCTTGTATATAAAATCATTCTCATTTCACATTCCGTCCATATTAATTTGTGTTCTTAAATTTTTATTGTGTTGATGTATCATTGATTAGTATTCCATCCATATTCTATTATAATTTAGTGCGCTTTAACCTAAATTGAGATTTTATTAGTCCCCTACCGTTTTTTGACTGGAGGAGACTATAGGTTTGCCATCCGTCGATCAGTCAGTCCGTCCAAAAATCTGGATCCTGTCATTACTGAAATAGTTTCCAAGCTAGGTTTATGAAACTTTGTATGTGGATAGGCGGCAATAAGGGGATTATGCACGTCTAAAAATATTTTGATTCCGACAAAAATTATGGTTGCTATGGCAACAGAAGCTTTGAAAATGGCTCTAAACCGGTAGGGGACTTCAGTATTGCTTGCAATTCTTAATGACTTGTTTTGAATACTATGTAACATTCACTAACATATATACACATGTGTCAGTTTTCAGTGTCACTTTTGAATCATAGATATAATTAGCAAAACGTTTGGCTCACACTGATCTAATCAGGAAACCTTTTCTGCATTTCACTTGATGTTATTGAAACCTAAAATGCGTTATTGGTGGTTCAAACTAGAATCATGTGACTAGAGCATTATGTAATAAACAGCAGGAACATTTGCACACCAATCTGGTCTTCATAGTTCTTTGAAACCTACCATGAAGAGTTTAGAATAGAAACTCTTGTTTTGTAAAAATGAAGTGCATAGTTCATTGTTTGCACTCAACATAGTATATTAATGCTTAGCAGAACAAAGTCTTCATTTCTATCCCTGTAATTTTATACACTGAACTATTGTAAAACAGTTGGAATCTCATATTTCAAATAATAGAATTAAAGAATTAAAGCATGGTTCCTGTTTGCACATACTGTATATTAAACAAATGGTCTGGTACCTAGCACCTGTTTACATGTTGTACAAAACAAATGGTCTGGTATCTAGCACCTATTTACATGTTGTACAAAACAAATGGTCTGGTACCTAGCACCTGTTTACATGTTGTACAAAACAAATCATAGGCGGATCCAAGGGGGGGGGCGGACCCGGCGTACGCCCCCCCCTAAAATCGCCGGAGCCTAGGTCATTTAATCATAGATTGGATGTAAGAACAATATTGATATGCAATTTTTTTTAGCTCGCTTCGCTCGCGTCAATAACACAATAATAAATTAATGGATTTTTAAGTGAACTTAATGCTCTATGCAAAAAACAAAATATGGGACTGATTGGTAGCATAATGCCAAACATCGGCTACAGAATTGCCGAGATTCTTGCACATTAAAAATGTCCGACAAGTCAGTAATACAGTTGACTTGATTTTCTTATAAACCTGTCATTTTCATTAAAAAATAAGATATCTCAAAATGCAGCTGACGAATTCCGTGGTTATATTTAAAAAGTCACGAGGCAGAAAGCCACTGGTCTCCCTAGTCGCTGGATCCCAAGTATTTCACATTTCCTCTTAAACAAAACTGAAGCCCTGGAGTTCGCAGAGTATGCTGCTCAGATAGACATTGCATTTTTTCTTCATGACGAATTTACAGCAGCTATATATATATATCAGTGAATATTATCCAGTCGATAATCGTTAGTCCTGGCTATGCTGCTCATATAAACAACAAATTTTCTTGCTCGCTTCGCTCGCCTTAGAACTACGTAAATTCAATGAAAGCCACCAAGTTTTGATTTACCAATGAGTTGGTTGGGTATGCTGCTCAGATAAACACTGATTTTTTTTCTAATTCTTACAATTACTACATCAGTGAATATAACCAAGTAATAAGGATGTGGTGTTTGCTGCTGAAATAGATAATTGCATTTTGTCTTGCTCGCTGCGCTCGCACAACCACTATCAGTTAATGTTGTCAAGTAGGGAATGAGTATGAGGGATATGCTGCTCAAATAATTAATTCATATATTCTTGCTCGCCTTGCTCTCACATTAACTTTATCAATGAATATTTTAAGATAAAGAACGAAATTGTGTGGAATGCTTCTCAGAAATACATTTTTTTTTGCTCGCTTCGCTCGCGCATTTTCTTGGGGGGGGGGGGTATCAATACATGAATGTACGCCCCCCCTAACGCCAAATCCTGGATCCGCCCCTGCAAATGGTCTGGTACCTAGCACCTATTTACATGTTGTACAAAACAAATGGTCTGGTACCTAGCACCTATTTACATGTTGTACAAAACAAATGGTCTGGTACCTAGCACCTGTTTACATGTTAAAGACTTCAAAGTGTGCTGCTACATCTGAGATATGTTCTTTTGTTGTGTACAGTCAATATATCTAACTGTACATACATTTTGTTTGTTCTTGGAAAAGATCTATGTTCTACTGCAGAATAATTGTATATTTGTTGCCATGGTAACATTATGATGTAATCTATGTTATGTTTGTTTTAATAAAATATGTAAATAATGATGCTCCTGTTGCCATGGTGATGATGTGATGCATTTTAAGAAATCCTTCAATGTGATATATAAGTGCTGTACATAGATAAATTATTTGTTACATTTAACCAAACCTATGTTATGATATGATAGGGAGTTATGTATGCAAAGATTTTATTTATTATTCCTGAGAAATTTTAATTGTTCATATTATATTTTATTTAAAATGTTATGATTGCAGAACACATTTTGCACGTATACATGTAAGCTCATATTGACTTGTACTAACAAACATGTGTGCGCAAGTTATTTTATTTAACCTACACAAATATTACACTTCATGTTGTCCAGATGGAGCGCGGTAATAACTTTAGAATTAGCCTTCCAAAAAATTAAAGATAAAATTGAAGCAAAATATTTTAGATCATTTCGAAAAAAGGCAGATTTGTGCATAGCATCTGAATGGTAACATGCACTGATTATGTCTGGTATATTCACTAAAATATCATGTGAATGATGAAATGAGTGATACTTGAACATTTTCAAATGCGAAAGCTGGCTAAACTATTTGTAAAGGTGTTGGTAAAATAATTGTGCTATCCTTAAATTTTCTGATGCTCAGATTTTGATTCTGGTATTGATCATATGAGCAAGTTGTTTCAGTTTCAACATGTTATTGATACAAACTTTGCTGTTTGCCTACATGTTATTAAAGAAATATTTCTTGTACGTATATATAGTAAGTTTAACCCTGATAGGGATCAAATGTTCAAATCCTGCATGGAGTCGGTTCCGATAGTGTTTGTTAGTCATTCACAAACTACTGGTTGTTAAATAATATACATGGCTTAGCATTAAAAGCTACAGTGATTCTGGAAAGTAGTTTGCATAAGAAGTGACTGGCCCCATATACACTAAGGGGTGACTAACAGCAAATATCGCATGTACCTGTGCATAACTAACAAGAGGTACAAATGTTGTGTAAGAGAACAAATAATGTGTGTTTAAATATTTGAACCAAATTTTTAACAACTTACAAATGACTGCTTTTTACCACGTGTCATATGTACATATTTTTGTGTTCTGTCCCAAAATATCACTTGTTTGTTGTGTACATGTACTGTATGTTTACTTGGAGTTTGTTTACTGTCTGCCAACATAAAGCAGCATTTTACTTTAGCTAACGTTCTTCATTATTCTAGCAAACATTTTCTTTCATTTTATTCATAAACAGAGATGTATTCATCTAGTTAAAAAGGTTACATGCAGAAATTCAAATAAACATTCCATTAATTTCAACATTCCACCTTCTCAATCAATTTGATTTGATAGTTTTTATCGTGTTGATCATTTTTACAATCTGGTACATAATTTAGTCAGTTAACATTACCAGATTTCCTAGATTTATTTAACCAACCAGCCCTGCGTTCAACAAAGGATATATTTTGTCACATTTTGTACCTGTTATTCGTTGAATGATTTGTTACAAAAACAGGTTTGTCACATAGGTGAAGTTTAGCTAACCATAGACCGAGGTGGTGTACCTAAATTTGTATATGGTAACAAAATGGCGATCAGAGGCAAACAAAAGAATGTGTATAGTAAAACATCCATACATATTTTGATCTGAGAACGGAAAAAGTGAGGTTTTACATGTTCAAATTGTTTGTGCAATGATTAAAGCAACAAATATCATGATTATTTAATGTATCATCACATAAACCTTGGTTGAACATACGGCAGTACTACTAACCTGCTTCCACATGCTACTGACAACTTCTTCACTCTTGTTGAGAACAGGACCATAAACAAGGTAATCTATCCAACCCAATATTTGAACCGGGAACGCTTGGGTTGACAGTAATTGTTCAAACCATTGTGCTTATCAGTCAGACTACAGTCAGCTTGCATGTTGATGATATAGAACCAGTAACATAATGCATAAATTATGTGGAAGAGATTTTTTTTTCTAAACTTTGGTTGAGAAACTTAATACAATTCTGTGTTTGTTTGTTTTTGTTATATAGTAAAATAATTTGTCAATAAGTGTAAAAATTTATTCTTTAATTTGCTGCTATATGTAATGACTTTAAGAAATCCGTTGCCATAGTTATATACATGTAGAAACACTGTCTACAGTTATTATTTTATCTTGAATTTATGTAATTCCGCAACATCTCAAATATTACCATTCATTTTCAGTAGAAGTATATTTTAGTATGACGTCATTTTAGTTCCGTTTATAATTGAATGACAAGTCTTTGTACACACTAACATGTAACTATACATCACATGTATAGTTTGTTTAATCAGGTCTGTCACTTGTATACAAACATTGCAATATCGTTCCATTGCATTTTTATAGTTTTAAACATTTTATGTGGAGTACAGTGAAAACTAATACCTTATTCACTAAGCGACATTCTAACACTCATAATATCTATGAAAATAAGACATTAAGAAGAGGAAGTGTAATGTTTTTGTACACACTGTAAACAAGTGACTGACCTGATTAATTGATTTATATAATTGCTCATGGATATGTTTATTGCTAGTTCATTAACATTTGTTTGTATTCAAACCATTAATGATAATATGACAAATGAAATAAAATTTGGTCACAGCATATTTGGTTGTTGTATTTGTAGTAAATTTTAATATACCCGGTAGTATAGAGAATTTGGCTTGATCCTGACATTTATGCATGAATATATAACAAGGTTCTTGGGTTGAATATCTAAATTTCTGCGATTAAATTGTGCAGTGTCGGTTCTTTAGATTTGTGTTTGTAATTACACATCGAGCGTCTTCCCGATACTGCCCGCTTACCACCGGGTTATAAATTTCTAAATTCAACAAAAGTACTTGCACTGGAGAAAGTTCAACGAAGGGACCAGCCTGCTTTGTAAGCGGTAACAACTCGTACACAGACAGTATAACATCAATGCCGGATGACCTCAACTGGGCCACCACTTCAACAACGCAGGAAAAACGAGAGTATAACATCATTTTTAAGGCCATCAATAACAAATCCCCTGTCACCATCCCTGATTATGTAAAGGCACCTACTCGTCAAACTTCAAGATTACATTGTGACAACAAATTCATAGAACTCAAGAGCCAATAGTCCAGCAATAATGTCCAAAAAAAACAACATTAATTTTTTTAGGAAACCACCAAACTTGGTACAAAAATTCCTTGAACCATTTAAAAAAAAAATTTCGGTGTGGACACATTGTTTTTTACTCAATATACGAATTGTCACAGACAGTTTTATAAAAAACAACAATATGAATGAATTGTATATGTAATATATGAAAATGATTCAGGTAATACTTGCAATATTTATATTTTGCAAAAGTTACATAATCATATTTTGGTTGCCATGGCAACAAAAGATGAAAATGACTGATTCATGGTTCTGTCGACAAAATACATGGAATGAACTGAAATGAATTGCCCAGAATGATGAATATGTGCTCTATAGCTTGGTACACAATCCATTGCTTAATATTGAGTATGTTTGCTATTATATAACAGTTGTTGGTAATGCAGAAATCTGAGGTTTCGTTAAGTCAATTAGCAACTGGTTAAGCAGTCTAAATGTGCATTAAAACACTCATATCGAAAACTCATTTAATGATACAGAACCAATTATGTTATTTTACCTGGCTTTACCATATATACATGAATATACTTGAATTTCAAAAGACTCATATACAAATGCGACTCAATAAAAATTATGTTTCTATGGCAACCAATGATTTCTAATAATATAAAAATGCTTATTGTAAAAATAAGAAGAATCTCTAGCTGCTGATATTTTTTAACATAGTGTACAGTAAATAGAGGATATTTGTTTGTTTTGATTGAATATGGTTTATATCTCATCGTGTAGTGATAAAATTCAATATTTTCAAGAGCGCGTAGCGCGAGTGAAAATATTAAAATTTTATCACTACAAGATGAGATATTTACCATATTCAATTAAAACAAACAAATATTCTATTTATTTAATGCTTATATGGTCTCAAAACTAGTACTATTTATGCCAAATTACCACTGTGGTTAAGCTACGTATGAATATGTTATTCCATTCATATTTTTCACTTCAAAATGCGCCATCTTGGATTATGGTGAATAGGTGAAAACGGCTTTTTTGAGAATTTTGCATCAAATCATACACCAACTTGTAGGAAATGGTCTAACTAAGAATAAAAACCCCCACATGACATGTTTCCGTTCAGTAATAAAAAAGTTACAGACATTTTTGTGTTGAGATTTTGGTAAATGAAAGTAGTCCCTTTGAGGGGGCGGAGCTTATATCAGTCACATTGTAGGTGATAACCAGTGACTGATATAGGTTTTATTTCACTGATAGAACTCCATATCTCACCAGTTAGCATTAAATAAAGGACAGTCCCTTATAGACCCTTTGAATAGTTTCAAGAAAACGACAAGGACTAAGAGTATGAATCCTTAATCTGATAAAGCATTGAACAGTTTGGTTGTACAAATGGCATGTTTTCAGAAGAATGGAATCATTATTTGTTCTGCAATTTCTTATAACGTTCCCACCACAGCCTTTATATAAAATCATATATATGTGTATGGTGAAAAATTGAAAATATAACAAGACATCAGCAAGTAAGTCACAGGTACCCTCTGTTGCTATAGCATAAGCTTGGGCAAAACGTGAAATTCTATCATAAGAACCTACACATCAGGGTTATTCAGTAAATAACGAGAAAATGTCAATATTTTTGTTATGAAAATTTCTATCTAAATCTTACTAATACTTCAGCAAAAAGTAGTTCTATATACATGTAGCAGTATTGTATTGTTTATTAATAATGATTATAGTAACGAAATGCTAAAATCTGTGGTTGCTAAGGTAACACTAAATCTATACCTACGCGGGGCAATTGGTGTGTTTAAATCATTTTCACGCAAGTTACGGCCCTTACAGATTTCATATTAGCAACTGCAACTTAATTAAAATTTGTAATCCTGCTCACCTACATTCGCCGTCCCTACAATGTTGTTATACAGGGATTATACATGTATTGTCATATTTTACGTCACGCACGTGCTTCCATTCTTTGCTTGTAAAAACGACAGACTCCCAGTTATAAAATAGTTTTGACGAAGAAATAAAACTAAAGTTTGCACGAGATTCGATGAACATTTGCTGATCATTTCATGCAAAAAGCTAACTATATGGTATGATAGATTCAACAGTACATTGTAGATGCAAACATCTAGCTAGTGCTTATCAGTGATCTACTGTGAAGTGGACGAAAGACCTGCTGTCCACTAGACCCCGATGTTATGCGGAAGGGTAGCCGATTACAGCTTGCTAGTAAGTCACGTCGATGTCGGATCTCCTTAGGCCTACACACATGCTGAATGTCCTGGACGAAATTCCAAAGGATGACATTAATGAGTCACTGTTTAACTGTATCTCGTAGGCAAAACTGTTTAGTTTATGTTAAAGGAGAGATTTATGAAAAATGTTGAAATAAATTTACTGTAGACCAATGACATATTGACAATGATGAGATAAGCGTTTACAACTCAGATCCAGTAAGATGGTAGATATTTAATAACGTTGCCCCGCCGACGGGTTTCATTGATCTAAACAATTCATTTTTCAATATATTGGCACACTGTTTGTGTGATTGTCTTTAACATATCTCTAAATATTGTATAATAACCAATTGTGCATGTATACTGAATAATCTTTATTTCATTTTTGAAGTGTCATTACTGGACACTTGTGGTTCTTATATTTCTCATGACAGAGATTCGTGTGTTCACTTAGGATTTGCCAGACAAAGCAAAACTACGCTTATGAAGAAGAAGTAGTTAACACTTGTCACAGTGACGTACAGTAATGTGTGATAAAACATTTCCTAAAATAAGTACATAATTATTATACTTTAATATAGATCTACCAGTACACAAAACACAATGGAATCAAACATTAACAACTAAATTGTTCAATAACTGTTCATTCAAAGGGGGGGGGGGACAGAGTATATCTTGGTATATGGTTGCTGCACAAATGGCCTAAAATGCCGTAAATAGATACTATCGTCGCTTTCACAAGTTGACAGTAGTAAAATCTTGAAAATTAAGGCTGACTACAGATGACAAATCTAACTTCATCTAATGCATCTGTATATTCTTTCATGAATACAACGTTGTTAAATCACATCAGCCATGTTCAGCGTTGTCACAATCTGTCTTTTGATAAAATTGTTTGATGGTTGTGAAACCGGCATCTATGAAACACCACTCCTGTAACAGAATATCATAACAGGATTGTAGACTACCTTTTTAGTTAGATTCTACCGTAACACACTGAGAGAAATGTCATAAAAATAGTATTTTAAATAAAATTTGGCAGTGGATATATATCTATTACAATATAATTGTATAAGCAAAAATAATAATTTAAAAGTAAAAAAAATTAAAAAGTTTGCTGCATGTAGGATTTGAACTCACAGTCATAAGCATAAACGTCGAGCATGACATCCTTTACACTAATCTGCCGTCACATTTTATTACTTCATATAAATTTAAAATATTAAATAGCATACAATGATTTTATTCATGCATAGCGCAAATCGACAGCAAAGTTTAAAAGTCTCCCAGATTTTATATCTTACATTTATACTATAGTGTAAATGCAAATATAATTCTGCCAAAAAGTATATTTCTCCATTAAATCTAGTTTATAATCGAGATTAGACTGATTCTATATTTAGTAACATCAACAACGGAATCAAGTGAGCACTGCTGCACACTGAGGAATATTTTAATTTATGGTGATATGTGACTTGGTTCGTAAGGCTTGCTACTTTGACGAGTAGTCTAGACATCTGGGTCTACAAATTATGACACTTTTTGGAAGATAAACTGCTTCGTTTTAATGGATAATTATTGGCAGAAAGCATCTACATTAGAAGATATTACTTCGTAAATTACATGTTAAAATTATATAGATCTATTTGAAGTTTATTATGAAATTTTTAATTGTAACTTACGTCAAATGACTTTATTTATTTATTATGTATCCATTGTTTAGTTTACCATTGACGCATGTAAACATCAGGACGCCGCCATTTTGAAACGTCATCATGTGAATTTGACGTCATATTTCTCGGTATTACGTCATTTACGATAAGGACCTTTTATGCTTGACGCGGCTCAGATGTAATAATTCAGAACAAGTGAGAAAGTCATATTGTAGCAATTCCCTTGTAGGTAGTACGCTTTTAAAACCCACCTGATTCAGCTCAAAATAATTATAAAGATTCAATGTCCATAAATAACGGTCGTTCTATGTAATATTGTCCGCATCGAACCATTATATACTGTTTTTGCCACACCATAACACATGGTAGCATCATAAATATAGGTGAAGACGAGGCATCATCGTAGTCTAAAATTCCTCAAGCTCGTGTCCAGCAAACATGGTCCTTGATTCCGAGGCAAAGCTTCTCTAACACAGACCTCCTTCATATAACAAGACAATGACGTTGTCGTATCTCCAGGGCTTGACCTGTCATGATTAGCACCATGTTCACAGAAGCAGTTACCAAAATAATGTTACATGTCAAAGATGCTGTATAACATGGATTTTCGGTGATAATGGTTCAAACTGTCGATCGATATGGATATTTGTTTAGCTATTGCTTGATCTCATATTGCAGTGGAAGAACTTTGGGTTGCCTTGGGACTGGAAAACCCTTACGTTATATTGCTGCTCACAAAATTGCAACTCGCTCGGGCATAGACAAATCAAAAGCATTACCGGTCTTCCACGCCTTTACATGATGTGACAAAACATTACTTGGTAGAGAGATCATTTATCCCACCATATGTCTTCCAAATAGGAAACCTAATTTAATTTCAGTTCATTTGAAGTATAAAGAACTACATATTGCGAATACGCGAAGCAATGTTATTTAGAAACATTTTCACTTTCAAATTCCATATTTCGCAGAAATGACGAAAAGTTTTATCATTCTTATGACACTCGATATTTGCGTGTGCATTTGACTTGATTTTCACGTTGGTCACAAAATTACATCAT
The DNA here is from genome assembly GCA_947247005.1 of Spisula solida. NCBI lineage: Eukaryota > Metazoa > Mollusca > Bivalvia > Venerida > Mactridae > Spisula > Spisula solida. The sequence continues at coordinate 24,868,495 of OX365948.1, forward strand.
TACGTCTTTGTAGTCCTTTTTATACGGTCTTCCTTTTTATCATAATATACGATGATGAACACACGGTGGTACGATGGCACGATGGTAAAAACGCGAAGGCATGATGGTAAAAACGCGAAGGCATGATGGTAAAAACGCGAAGGCATGATGGTAAAAACGCGAAGGCATGATGGTAAAAACGCGAAGGCATGATGGTAAAAACGCGAAGGCATGATGGTAAAAACGCGAAGGCATGATGGTAAAAACGCGAAGGCATGATGGTAAAAACGCGAAGGCATGATGGTAAAAACGCGAAGGCATGATGGTAAAAACGCGACGAAATATCGCTGTTTCATCATCGTTCTATCATTGTGTCACTATTGTGACATCGTATCATCGTTGTTTCACCATCGTGCCATCATATCACCAATGTTTCATCATCGTGGCATCTTTGCTTCACCATCTTACCATCGTTGTTTCATCATCGTGGCATCTTTGCTTCACCATCTTACCATCGTTGTTTCATCATCGTGGCATCTTTGTTTCACCAACATACCATCGTTGTTTCATCATCGTGGCATCTTTGTTTCATCATCGCGGCATCTTTGTTTCACCATCACACCATCGTTGTTTCATTATCGTGGCATCTTTGTTTCACCACCGTGCTATTATTTTTTCATCATCGTGGCATCTTTGTTTCATCATCATAGCATCGTTGTACTGGAATATAATTAGAATGGATAAAAGGTTTACAATTACGAGGCCATGCACAATGTTATGATGGTAACATGCTAACTACGCTAAGTAATGACGGGCATGTTCATCTACACAAAGACATTTAAATGGTTGTTTTAAGGTTATTTCAAATACCAGATGGTTGTCGACAGATCAGATGAACATTGTTAATTACCATTTACATCATACTCGAGGACCGAACCAGTTGACTAGTGTGGCGTCCATACGGAGCCCACACGAACATTGTAGACTCGAACAAGTATCATATGGATTTATCGACTCGTACTCATTGCAAAAAATATATACTTATTTTGCGGCGGTGCAAACGTCACTTGTACGTTATTTGAGGTAACATTATCAAGCATTTCACAAATCCGTTTCAAAATTGTTTCAAATTTTAGAATTATATTCCTATTTTGATATAACATACCGAAATCATGAATGTGTCCTTTAGGAGAAAAGTCGCTACTGTTTATAACCACTAACCCCTCGTTTTTTGTTAATATGGGTACTTTTCAGAAAATGGTCACCATAGCAACGACAGAATATTTTTTAACATTACTCTTGAGAATAAATAAATCTAAGACATAGTGCTATATTATGCAAGTACTTAAAAATTAAATCAAAGGACATGATTTTTCCTCCGGTTTTCCTGGAGAACGGCTCATATGTATAATTTGTCTCATAATCTTCACTTATCTTTCTTGTTACAGTTTGTGTATGAACATTGATTCAATAGGGTGACTTTATTATTAGTTCTTCACTTTGTAAATATTTGTTTCGTTTCTGTTTTAGCACATAATCTATTACTACATACATTTATACATTTATTTGGTAAATCGACATAATCAATGTCTTTGACCATTTACAATACAAAAAATGACGGTCAAGATGCGTCATACAATCAAAATCAAAAGTTTATGAATACATAGTAGAATCTTAAACGGTCGTGTAGGTAACGATACAAACATTGGCAAATACACATTTATAGGACACAATGGCTGTAGTCTGATTGATTATTTTCTCGCAAATGAGTCGATCTTTTATAAAATACAACAATTCACGGTCCGCGAACCTAACGCATTATCAGATCACAACGTAATTGAATGTATCGCTTAACAACAAATAAAAATAATCAACCAATACACAAACTACACTTAATACTGGTACATGTAATAGTAATCCGATTAAAATAGAGCATAAATACTTTTGGACAAATGAGCGAAAATCAGAATTATACTGACATGTTAAACACAAATGATTTCAACGAGAAATTGAATATTATTGAACTTGAGACATTGGCCAGCAATGATATTAAAAGTTTACTGTTCCTAGTTTTAGCTTCGATTTCCGCATTCACTCGTACCAGTTTATACCATACAATATGGTCACAAAATGGATGCAGATAAATGCACTGACACGTCTAGCCGAATTCGTAGTTTATTATGAGGTAGAAATATACGTGATACTTATCACAGGAAAAAAACGATGCAAAAGAAAATTTTAAAAGATGCGTCACATATTAAACAACCCAATATACCGTTATCCAGTTTTGAATTGTACTTTAAATCAGTAAATACACCCGATGACCACTTTTTTAAACCCGGACGAGGATGTACTATATTTTAACGAACGTTTTGTTAATAACGAGTTTGACGTTATGTTCGAAGAGCTAGATTCTCCTTTTTGTCATGAAGATATAACAAGAAGCATTAAACAGCTAAAAAATGGAAAATCATCCGAACCCATTTTTTTATACGCCCGTTTGAAAAACGGGACGTATTATGGGAACACCCTTTCGGCGCCCAGCAGTTTGTCTGTACTCTAGCGTTCAGAGTTTTCATCCGGTCGTCTTCAAACTTTGTGACAATGCTTATGGACATAATATCTAGGCCAATTAAGTTCGATTATAGGCCAAATCGGCCTAGGTCTTATTTGGTTATGGGCCTTTTAATTACCAAATAAGTATGAAATAGGCCTTGTCTGTGCTCTAACGCAATCAGTTTTCATCCGATCGTCTTCAAACTTTGTGACAATGCTTATGGCCATAATATCTAGGTCAAGTTCGATTATGGGCCAAATCGGCCCAGGCCTTATTTGGTTATGGGCCTTTAATTATACCAAATAAGTATGAAATTGGCTTTGTCTGTGCTCTAACGCAAAGAGTTTTCATATGATGGTCTTCAAACTTTGTGACAATGCTTATGGCCATAATATCTAGGCCAAGTTCGATTATAGGTCAAATCGGCCTAGGTCTTATTTGGTTTTGGGCCTTTAATTACCAAATAAGTATGAAATAGGCCTTGTCTGTGCTCTAACGCAAACAGTTTTCATCCGATCATCTTCAAACTTTGTGACAACTTATGGGCATAATATCTAGGCCAAATTCGATATTTTTTTTTTATTTTTTATTTTTTTTTAAATTTTTTTTTTATTTAGATCTATTTAGATCTATTTTTTTTTTTTTTTTTTTATTTATTTTTTTTATTTTGCCCTGAGACTCACCATGCCCCGAGACGGGCGTATTTTGTGACATTTTGGCTCTTGTTATATTTATAAACGAATTTTTCATCCATGGAGAAAAAAAACTGACTCCATTTATATGCACTCTATTCAACTCTATTTTAAATACCGGCTATTTTCCCAGTTCATGGTCCGAGGGATATATTATACCTCTTTATAAGAAAGGAAATATAGATGATGCGTCAAACTACCGCGGAATCACATTACTAAGCACAGTAGGAAAACTTTTTACAAGCGTTTTAAACCACAGACTCAACATATGGGCCGAAAACTATAACGTTTATCTTGAAGCACCGGCAGGTTTTAGAGGCAATATGAGCACCACCGATAATATTTTTGTACTGCATGGCCTAATAACTCACATGATCAATTCAAGTAAAAAACTATATTGCTGTTTTGTCGATTTTAGCAAAGCATTTAACTACGTAGAACGAAATACTTTATGGATGAAATTAATTAATATGGGTGTCAGGGGTAAAATAATGAATGTAATAAGAACTATATATACTAACCTAAAACATGTGTTAAAGTGGACAATACGCTTAGCAACGAATTTACATGTATGCTTGGAGTTAGGCAGGGAGATTGTCTATCCCCTTTCCTGTTCTCAATGTTTTTAAATGACATCGAAGAGTACTTTGTACTTAATAATTTCAAAGGTATTGAAATGCATATTGTTAAATTGTTCCTTTTATTATACGCGGATGATATTGCTATATTCTCGGAAACGGAAGTTGGTATGCAACAAGGGTTGGACACCTTAAATAATTATTGTGTTAAATGGAAGCTGAAAATTAATATAAACAAAACAAAAATCATGGTATTTAGAAAGGCTGGTCAACTTCCTAGAAACATTAACTTTTATTTAAACGGAGAACACATTGAAGTAGTCTCTGTATTCTCATATCTTGGAATTGTATTTACCCAAGGTGGCTCTTTCGCAGAAGCAGAAAAAAATTTAGTGGGAAAAGCTCAAAAAGCAATATTTAAATTAAATAAATATTTAATGAAATTCTCTGACGTCTCTACAACACTCAGATTAGAACTATTTGACAAGTTAGTGTTACCCATATTATGTTACGCATGTGAGGTCTGGGGTTTTAGTAACGCAGAACATATAGAGAGAATTCATACGATATATTGTAAAACGATCAACACAAAATGATTGCATCTATGGTATATTAGGTCGATTTAGTCTAAAAAACATCAGATACATACGAATAATTAAATACTGGTTAAAAGTTCTGAATAGTCCAGAAAATAATTACCGTAAATTGATATATAATATACTAAAAATAGATGCAGATCTATATCTGAATAAAAAGTCATGGGTTTTGTCGGTTAAAACACTACTATCAAACTTAGGTTTCCAAGACGTTTGGCTAAACCAAGGCGTTGAAAACAACAAATTATTCATCCATATTTTCAAACAACGGTTACATGATACCAGCTTACAAGACTGGCACACACGCCTAGAAGAATCGTCTAGGGCATTATTTTACAAGGAAATTACTAATTTTGATTATCAATATTTTCTTAAATGTGTAAATATCCCAAAATGTAGAACGGCAATGACACGTTTAATTGTTTCCTCACGTAATCTTCGCATAGAAACAGGTAGATGGCAAAGACCAAAAATTGAAGCACAAAATAGATTATGTCTTTCTTGCAATAAGGTCGAAAATGAATATCATTTTATTCTCGAATGTACAAAATATAATGACTTCCGAGAAGCTTACATCAATAGATTTTACTGGATACGACCAAGCATACTCAAGTTAAAATTACTCTTTGAAAACAAGTGTGAATCAACAATTAGGAAAGTGTTTTTATTTTTAAAGCATTTAAAATTCAACAAGATGCAATTTAATTTAACAGATATTTTTTCAAAGGAAGACTGGCTGTTTTGTTGGAAATATCACTTTGAAATATTTATAATGCTAAATATACGCATGCATGTCTTCGTGTGTCAAAATGCCTATTGCTTTTGTTCGTTTACGTACGTTTTTATGATCATGTTCTTTCCAAGCAATGTATATATTTAAGATGTATATATGAGCCAGTCTCCAGGAAAACCTGCTATTTTGACAAAAATATTGTCTTTAATATTTTCCATAGTATTACAGGATAATGTTAAATAAGCAAATTGCAAAATAAATTATGTTAATATCTTGAGTTTTAAGGAAGTTACAGCTGTTTTTGTAGAGTCCCTATTCGGAGCTTTTTGTGTGACGTCGCAAACGTCATACAAACGTCATTCGACGTAACTGAAATAAGTATTTCATTTTTACACCATTTGATTAATTCTTGACATAAACTGTTCAAAATAGTACCAAATTCTATAATTATGTTTCACTTTTCAAAATATATATCAAAATTTTGCATTCAGAGAAAGGCTACTTCTGTTTTAAACAACTACATCCTCGTTTTTCTCAATCGGAGTACTTTTCTGAAGTTGGTCACCATAGCAACGAAGTATGTGTTTTCGACATTATTCATAGGCAAATGTAAAGCTAAGGTATAATACTACATAGGTCAATTACTTAAAAAAGAATCAATAGATATGTATTTTTCCTTAATTTAGAGCTTTATCAAAATCTTGTTACATATAGTAATTACTTAATGTCATTATAGCAGGTTTTCCTGGAGACTGGCTCATATATATATTTAATATTGATTCTCTGCATGCGTAAATATGTAATTTTATGTTTTAAAATTGTGTTATTATTTTGTAAACTATGTATCCCTTCTCCGTATGACTTAGCTAACTATCTTTCCATGTTTTTATCTCCCACCAATCAATATCCGTTTCTCTTTTCCTGACTGTAACTGTAGTGTATGTAATGTTATTCTATCATTATGACTGTTGTAAACATTGTTTTTCACCATTTACCCTTCTCCGCTAAACAACTACTCTCTCTCTCCATCTCTTTACCCACGCATAATTCGCATGTCCACAGACTGCTTTTCGCTTTGTCTCACTTTGTTTTTGTTGTCGTTTTATCTTCATATGAACATTTATACTTGCCGTTGCCATGTTTGCTATATATGTTTTGTAGTAATGTGTGTATATCTGACAGGCCTTTGGCCTATAGATACTTTGAAAATAAACTTACTTACTATATACATTCAAAATCAAAAGTTCATAAATACATAATATATACAAACATGTGAGTTTATGTTTACTGTTGGACCTATGGGGCAGTTAAATCTTGAAGGAAATGTTTTCTCTTTTTTTCGACGCTTCATTTATAAATTTGGAGGAAGCAGTTATCGTAATTTTGTTTTTTGAAGACATGATGATGCGAGTATATTTTTGAATAGTTGGCCAGGAAGTGTTACCAAGATGTTCCTGTCTAATATTTTTATACAAGGCGCAACACATAAAAAAATGGTATTTAGATCCTACAGAATTACATGTGCACAATTTACATAATCGATCGTGTCTATCGATACACCTATGACGACCCATTTCTATTTTTTACTCAATGCTAGGGTTGTTTTTTTTTGTTTAAGCTGTTACAATGGTAACCTGCAGAATAATTATTGACTGGTCTATAAACCTATTGTTTTAAATAACTTTTTATTTTACTTAATGCGTTTAAGCTGTGCTTTAAAGTATCATTGCAATAAGCAAATGAAAGACGGGAAAACAGTAGGTGTAATTAAATTAACTGTTTTGCGTATTGTTCTTTATTCTAACACGATCCGCGGATTAATCCATTAAACAAAGAGCGGATCTAACTATGTATTATTACCCCCATAAAACATGGTAACAAATTGGCTGTTACAATTTACGCCCCGTATCACATGACCTATTTATGAATGAAAGAACGTAAACATTATAGTAAAAAAATTAACGGACCGCGAGTTTCACGAGAATCCAGTGTTACAGCTATGACGCATCTATTTTTAGAAACTCCAATATACTCTCCAAATTAAGATTCATAAAAATTTCTGATAATCAATTAATTTATATTTTTCATTTCATGACATAGATACACTATACTCGGGTTATTAAAATTGTTTCAATGTTTAAAATGTGTTTTTTTCCTTCAGAAAATTACGAAGGTCGTTTTCATTAACGAGGGCGGTAATTGTACCAGCTAATAAGCCACTCAATTTCAGCGTGGAATTATGTTCAATGTCAAATGGGTGAAAATGGAATGCGCGCAGTTAAATAGTGCGGGATATTATCGTATTTAGAATCGAAATAAAAACTCTGTTCTTGTATTTTGTCGGTGAATAAAACACGGGCACTCGTTCGGATGCGGAAAATTAAATCACTCGTGCTACGCACTCGTGATTTAATTTTTCCGCATCCGAACTCCTGCCCATGTTTTATTCACCGACAAAATACGCGAACAGATTTTTATTTCTTAAACAAAAGTGATATTTTTACAGAACGCTGTTTCTCAATAAAACGTTGCATTTAACTATTTATTTTTTCAATTTAATACACGCCATTTACTAGCGATATGTATGTTGGATCATTTGCCAAAATGATCTTAACAATCTCCTCTTTGTTGTTGAGAACCAAGTGGCTCAATACACACACTGCAACATACCAGTAACGTATGTTTCGTTGTACCAACATACATAACCGTGGTAATTAAATAGACATTTAAAGTAGTGCACACTAATTGTTTTATTCATTTAATGAACAAAGTAATTGTGCTTCCATAAACATGATTTTGAGACGCCAAATTCAGCTCATGAAGCAATCGCACGTATTCAAACATGGTATTTTTTAGTTAAGTCTCTTACATTGTGAAATAGGAAACAAATATGTTTTGTTTGATCACTTACATTCACTATGTTGTTATAAAGGAAGATTCTGCGTATGAAAACATTAAGATTACACATTTAACTAAATATTGGAACCAACTTATGATTAATTTTCTTAAATAGTATTGTATAATCCGAGATATTTACATGCATATAGTAAGTAACGTATGTTACAAAATGAATATTTTTATATTTATCAGCACTTGAAAATGTGAAAGTGTGGATAGTAATGGACAGTTTAACATTTTAAACATGTGTAATTGTACAAAACATGATGCGCAATACAACTTCGATCAATTATAACTAGTATTGGCCTTGAATGCCTTGTTACGTTGACTTTGAAAAGCTCTGTAATTTTCTTTGCTTTTTTTGGTTTGCTCCTTGTTTCTTTATTCTTTTGAATGCCTCGTGTATAATTAAGTTATATTGTTGCTGACTTCAAAACATTTAGAAACCTTATTTAAGGCCATGTCTTCACACAGAAAACGATTTACTGTTCAACTATTTGTATTGAACTCGATTCAGGGTAGTCTTAGCTGACAGCTTAATGGCATTCTGAAGCGTACGTTACCAATCTTTTTAGACATTTACAACATGTATTATGTTGTAAAACCCTTCATAATATCATTAATTGTGCACTGCCGATATGAATAATATATCTACTTAGTATATATATGAATATATGTGTACTAGAACCACATTTTATAAACTGAAATGAGCTTTTTCAATGCAACGCTCATTCAGCAGATAATTGTTTTTAGTAAAAGAAGAAGAATATCTTAATACGCGTACCCTTCGTCAATGTTTTGTTGTTTAAATACGATAATTATAGTAAAAAGCTTATTTAAAAAGCACAAATGAAGCGATAAATCAAATAAAAGCGGATAAAGACACGAATCTGAACAATTAAACATACGTTACCAACAGTAACGTATGTTTCGAACCAGATTGGAGACTTTGTTGATGTATACACTGGATTATGTATAAAGGCACAGTGTATGTTGATATAAGCATTCTATGATATGTATGTTTAAAATAAAAGTAAAAGATCCAGTGATCTTTTTCAAAGATGTCAACAATCAGCAATATTGTCAGCCTAATCTATTTTAAACATTACAGTCATGTACGTAAAGATGTGTCCTGTCATAATCAAAGCACTGAAAGTACAGGTGTGTGGCGTACTGATGCCATTAAATCCAATATCGAATCCAGGTTGTATCATAATTTTATGTCACAGTTCTGATAAGCCCACCCTTACTCAAACATTTGTGCTGCTAAAGACACCAAGAGAACCAGCAGTTACCTGGAACTTACTTAAGTAACTATGCTGAGCATCAATGAAGGGATATTTACAAATACCATTTCGAACGACTTGGAGAATTCGACCAGTGTCAAGATAAGTGACTGTTTATTCTCCGTATGACCACGCATGTTAATTAAATGTATATGACACTCTATATTAACGTATGTAAAAGGGGTAAACATGGTGTCGCTCACACATATCGATCGGCCGATTTATGCTTTAAAAATAAGTTTTACATTTTATAAAACCTTAAAGTATTAGCTTTTAACACAAGCTTTAATGAACAAAGTCGATCGAATATTAAATTAATAATTGATGATTTTCGACCGTTGATTGAATTTTTATTTGGTATAAAACGGGATATTTTAAACTTACTTTTACGCGGAACGGATTCTTACTCGTCGCCGTGGATTTAATAATTAGGGTATCATGTTGAATGTTGTCTAAAAGAGAGACATATATCACTGCTTCATTACAAGCTTTAAATATTCAAAATCGGATAATAGATACGAAAATTATGAGGTCTTATATAAAGCAGGGTAGAAATTGACTAGTGCGTTTAACGCTTACCGCGGTAACATTGTTAATCGGCGTAGAACTATTTCAGTTCCCCCCACCAGCTATATATAGCATCAATGTTTGTATACAACATAATTAGGTCATCGTCTGCAATGTGCGGCGGCGGAGTGATTTATATACGTTACAGTATACGATTGTAAACCGTGGGAACTATTTTAGATTCCCGCCACCAGTGAGAACATTCTTTGGTAGTAGAAATATAGTCCGTTGCGGAATGATTTGCTATAAATATCCTCTAAAAATAAAAGTATAATATAATTGTTGGTCTTAATATAAGTAAATGTTGGTAATGTAAACAAATCAGGTCCAATAATACGTGTAACCTGTGTTGCATGTTTGTAATATTGTTCAAATCATAGAACTATTTATTTGCCGAGGCCTAATGCGTTAAATTGGTCGTAAGCTGAAAAGTGGTAATATCATTGTGTGGCGTTACGCCACACAAAAATCGTTACAGTACCCTTACAACACCCGTACATCATAGTTTCGTACATTTGTTTCGTAACGTATGTTTCGTAACGTATGTTTGTTTTCAACCCTCAAACATCACCATACGGATGTGTTGCAATGTAGATCCCAATAGAGTGTAATGGGTATGCCCTTATCGACTTATGATATTGTTTATTACCTGCGAGCCTTGAGAGAGCAGGTATATTGGATAGCATAAAGTAAACAGCCCATGGAGGGACACGTGACCTGTTCTCGATGGTTTACGATTTCAAAATAAAAATCCAAAAAAAGATGCATTTTGTAAGTATGACTGTCCTGAACCAGACTAATTCCATTGTTCCATGCGGATAACATCGGTCTTTGTCGCATTGCAATGGTTTATTTACCGAAGAAATCAGAACTGTCCGACATTTCAATGAGCGCTAGGCAATATTGAGACCATGGATCTAAACAGCAGGTGACTGCAGCTGTATAAGCACAGCGCTTCCCAGCCAATTGTCATGGAATTATCGGAATTGGTTTATGATCTTTGATATTGTTGAACACTGAAAACATGTCTTATGATAATACCTTTTAATGAACTGATACGAGGTTTTATTTATAAGCATATAAATATTATATGGAACAAGGGAGTCATAATATTCAATTAAGTGTCTTGAAAATTGGTTTGTTATACATGAAATTATTTAACAATGTGTTGATAAATTTCGTATGTCAAATTATCGTGCATATAGTTTTCCCAATTTGAAAGCTACCGGCCTATCGCGCTTATTTTTTCCTCACAATTTTGAGATTTTCATGCTTAATTTTATACACACCAGCTGTTGAATTTTGCAGATAGAAGGTCGAGGATCCTGTCAATTCTCTGTCAAATGAAGTCGGTACATCATTTGCTCGCAGGAACTATTTGACTTGTAATATACATTTGTATGTTGTACGCTATACTTTCTCTAAAACTATGGTAACGATGTTTCAGTCTTGTACGCCCTGTTGATTTTTACACGAAAAAATAGCAACAGTTCAAAATTAGGTTATTGTACATCGTAAAGTTGATATTTTATCATTTGCCAGCCTTTGGACTACTGTTTGATGAAACAGTAATTGAAACCGATATGCACTACAAACGATTCTCACATGCATTGGAAGATGCACTGTGCAATTATTAACAAGTCTGGCGACAGTTTTTGAACTAGTATCTCAACATGAACTCCATTCAATATAAATCTGTCATCGCATGAACAAGCTCACTAAGTACGGTACATTGTAATGGGAACATAAAAAGCGCAGCCCAAACAGATTATAGATGTAGTAAGCTCAAGAAGTTGAAAATCTAACGTGGCGACAGTAACGTATGTTTCATATTAGGGTACTTATCCCAACGCGGTGTCAATATATTTCGACAAATGATAAAAATTGAGTGTGCTCGAGGTCACAGGCACCGGTATCTTTAACTCCGATACAATTTTGGAGCATTCATTCTGTTAGTAAAGGAGAGATTTTGGAACATCAAATGCAACGTTTTAATATTGAGAAACAGCAAGACACTAATTAAAATGTCATTTTTGACATTTGTTTTACGTTTCCATGGCAACACATTTTATTTCATTAATAGTTTTTTTTAAATAATAGTAAGTGATGTTTTATTATATTGTGTACGCAATTTTGTTTTTATAATTTTTTAAAACTAGAGCAAACAGGGGTATTATCGACACCTTTTAAGTCATGATAGAAAATCTATTCTCATATATTGGGAAGATGACACAAGGTGTTGAATTCTATCGGCATAGAAGTTATATCAGTATATCGCTCTTCTTTTCCGACAGGCAAATCAAATTTACTCCCTGAAATGATATACTTAGGAAATCAAAAGAATGCACAGTCCGTGGGGCATTATCGACACTCCCCTGGCTATTATCGACACCCTTCAATATATATTTTTTAAATCATGAATTTATAGACATCTGTGAAAAATGTACGAGCCGTAACATACAGCCTCAATAAAATATACGTAACTAAGAGTACTTGCTATCTATGACCATAATTACACATATCCCAGAACAATCGGCATGGTTACCATCAACTTAAAAAGAGTTCACTGGGACAAATTCGTGAAAGGAACTGCCTCTGGTTGCGTCATTCTGCTTCAGTTCAAAGATGTGCACCAGAGTATTCTTCGTCCGAAACATAGTAGTCTGTAGCATTTTTATTTCAGCTCCGAACTGTAGGAGTCTGGGAACTTGACTAACCACTGATGCATGAGGATGTAGGCGGTAGGCAAATTTTTACAGACGCGCGAACCGATCCAATGTGGGGTTTACCCTACTCTACTTTCGCTTTGTCAAATATGCCATACTCTCAAAATATTCAAGATAAAACACATTCACTCATTCAACTACATGTATACACTACCTTTAAACTCAATAAGATGATTATAGTTCCATTTTGTCAAGGCATATCACCATTTCCAGGCAAACAGAAGTTTCTGTAAGGACTATTTGAGGTTTTTTTGGGTCGCGTATGCATTTAGTGGTTTATAACCTATATACCTATAGGGTCCCTGGTAAATACACATTATTATACGCATAACATAGATGGCTGCTGATCTACCTGTATATAATTTGTACCGGATACCTGACATAAGACCGTACGACTTTTAGTGTCAACCACGAGCACAGTTACTTCCCCTTGATAAATTTACACCATTTATATCTGGCTGGTAATCATAACATTTGATTGTGTTATGTTCAGTCCTGCAAGATAGAAAACAATCGAATGATTTGGTCACATATATGCAGATGTTGTTTTAAGTATGGATAGTAGTTTCTATGTGAACAATTTCTCAGCTGACGGCGATTGTGCATGATAGGTTTTAGATAGGTTTTACTTTAGCCACAGGCAAGCGTCGTATACTGTATGATATTCACAATAAGACTATTTAAACAATATCATATACGACGCTTGCCTGTGACTTTAGCTAGATTACCTGTTTCCATGAAATTGTTCATCAGTTCATAACAAATATAAGACTGCATGCCTATTTCAAAAACCTAATCAGCTAATAGAGACTTCACGGTCACGATTTTAAATTACATAAAGAAACTGTTCTCACTGACATATGAAAGAACTTTTTCACTAATCGTGTGGTTGAAAAGTAGAATAAAATTCCTACAGATCGAGCGACTGCACCTAGTGTGGATTTCAAGAAAAACCTGAGAGTCACGTTACTGGAAAAAGTTACTCGAATGCCAAGCCACCAACTAAGTAAGTATTGGCTCTTAAAATTACTAAACATACAGATAAACACTGTCCTACTGGCTTGAGGAAAACAGTACAACATATACAAGGAGGCTTATTACAGTCAATTAATCAGTTCCGACACAGTGACACGTTTTGCATTTTTGCTGCAAATTCAGTAAATGATATAATGCAAACAATTTATTTTTTGCATGAGTAGAAAGATAAATCTTTTAGCCACAAAGTAAGTCCAAATACAATAAAATCTACCCACTAAAACTATGCAAACCTCGTGTATAAACAACGCCACTGACTCAACTAGTTTCAGCACTAGTGAAGTAGTTCTGATATACCTGTGTCGTTATATTATTTATTTATAGATTCGTATAAACAAATATAACTCAGTGGTAACGCACTGGACTGTCAATCCAGAGGTCATGGGTTCAATCCCTGGCATCCGAGCTTGACATTTCTGAAATATTTATGATATTTCCTGGTATATCTGACCTTGAGGTTTGCAAAGTATCTGGGTAAAGTTGCCAGGAAGCTGTGTATTGGTGCTTTACACCAGGCACAATAAAGAACCAGGCTATCTATTCGAAATAAGAGCTAGGCGCACTTCTGCAGCGCTGGACATGCCTGTATCTAACATCTCCCTTCAGGGGCTTTCTCTCAGTCTAACCCTCTGGTCAGATCACTCTGTATCTGCACTGGTAGAGGATGCACCTGCGCCCTTGTGGCTGCAACACTATAATGTAAAGTGCCTTTGCATGTGTGTTCGCATGAAAAAGGCGCTATATAAATCTGGTATATTCTTTTATGTGGGGATCAACTCACAAAGTAATTTTTACCTGTCAAAATGAGTGCGGCTGCCAATACACACTTGATGTTTATCCATCAGCTGATGCATTTTATTGTGTTGAAGATTAAATGAGGTCTCAAAATAACTAAAAGTGTTTTGTCATTTATTGTTCTACAAATTGTAACAAAAATATTTATAACTGTACAGTAATTCAAATTGTTTACTTCAACAGTTAAACCAACAGAGACAGATACATTATGCTTCAAAGTAAGCATATGTTTTCATTAAACAATAAATACTGCATCCTACTAACAGCAATTAACAGTAAAATACTTTGGTAGATCTACTTTTGGCAGTTGGTATGTTTAATGGCTTGTCCACATAGGTCCCTTTGGTTAGAATATGGACATACTCACATGGGCTTTCCAAGAAATAGCCTATCATATGTGACATGGGCGTGCGCACATAGGCCCCATTTGGTTACAATATGGGCTACACACATCAGCTTTCCAAAAAACAGCCCATGTGTCACAGTCATATGTGACATGGCCTTGTGCACATAGGTCCCATTTGGTTACAATATGGGCTATACACATGGGCTTTCCAAAATAACAGCCCATATCATATGTGATATGGCCTTGTCCATATAAGCCCCATTTTGTTACAATATATGCAACCATCATGGGCTTTGAACACATGTGCAGGCTTGGCTGGCTGGACAGCTAGATTGGAATGTGCAGCTTAGCTTTTTTAGCTCACCTGTCACAAAGTGACAGAGTGAGCTTTTGTGATCACACTTCGTCCGTCGTCCGTCCGTCAACAATTGGGTTGTGTCCTCTCTAGAGGTCACAATTTTGGCCTAATCTTTATGAAACTTGGTCACAATGATCATCTCAACAAAATCTAGGTCAAGTTCGATATTGGGTCATCTGAGGTCAAAAACTAGCTCACTAGGTCAAATTATAGAAAAAACCTTGTTTTAAACCTTTCAACATGTAGTCTTCATGGTCATTAACTCTCTGCTGTAACTCCACTGTGGGGAACCCACGTGTCCAGATGCTAATGTCCGGAGCCAATTTTGTAAACAAACCGCCTCGATTCAGGTAACATTTTTGCTTGTAACTTTCTTAATAATTGATCGATCTGGATGAAATATAGACGAGCGCCGTCTCCTTTCAAAAGCAAATCATCGACGCTCTTACCTGGATGACAAAATTGTGTTCTCTTTGTTATTTGGGCAACGGCGCATTTCGTAAACCACAATATGCTATGCTACGGTTCGGAGCAATTCACTAAAATATGTCCTTAACAAATTACAGCTTCATTAAAAGTTACAATTTAATAGCGATAATGTGGGTCGCAAAATTTAAGATCGACAAGCAAAATATTTCTGATAAATATGAGCAACAGACAAAATGAGACGACATAAACAAAAATGCCACAGTTCGGAGCTAAAATGAAAATGCTACAGTCCGGAGCTATTTTCATAAAATGCTACGGTTCGGAGCTATTTTCAGAAAATGCTACGGCTCAGAGCTAAGACTATGTGCTCATATGCCTTTTTGAATATCAACACTATTAAGATCATCGACCAAGTATGAACATTCAATTTTTTAACAGTTTCGCGGAACACAAAAATAATAACACACACATGTCGATGCCGGACACCCCTTATAAAATGTATTCGTGAAGGCATCTTCCGCACCATTTTGTCATGTGATGACAAATTTAGAGACACAAAAACAACGCGTTTCTTGGAGTTTGAACTATACTCAGTACATTTAGAAACGCAACATTTTTATCCTCGATATTTTTTTCTTTTATTGTAAATTCCGTTTTCCAGAGGCGTCTTATCATTTGTAAAGTTGTTATAGTGCGCCTAGGATAAGGAAAGGTGATGAAATGTGGTACATTCCACAAAAGGTGGATTTTACAGATGTGTACGATTTATCACTGATGTTTAAGTACAATACTGACATTATCTGTTTACTTTAGTAATTTGTAAAACTAATTGTGCAACAGTTGACCAAATCGATTTATATTTGTAAATATCACATTATCCTGGGCGCACTATAATGGAAAGAAAATCACATCAGACGAGTCACGTGTTTCGGAATAAAAATGCCATGATTGTCCAAACATGTGCATATTCACACCTTTGGGACGTTTGTACAAAGAAGCACGGTGACCTATCTTTTTTTCTTAATATTCTAATAGAGTACACTTTCATTAACATCATTTGGAAAAAATAAAAACATTCTTGGACCAGATTTTTTATTGGCCTCTAGAGTACTATTTTGCGTCATTTTCATGCCGTTTTCTTTGAAAAGGGAGACACTTCTGGTTAAATAGCACAAAAAGAAAAACGGTGACTTATGTTTTTTTCTTAATATTCTGATGGATCACACTTTCATCAACATCATTTGCAAAAATAAAAAAAATTCTTGGACCAGATGTTTTTTAATTAGTCAATAATGTATCTTTTTTAATTTTCGAGCTTTAATTTTGGGCAAATTTTGAAAATTCATTTGTTGTCAAAAATGTGTGAATGTTATTAAAGATTCAAAATGTGCATAGGTATATTTAAGTAGTATGTATGTTTTTGTACATCTGAACTAAAAAATTTCTAATGAAAAAAATTGTGATTTTTATTAAAAAATAAAAAATATTTGAAAATTCATGATTTTTGTCATTTTTACAGAAAAGTGATGTTGCAAAATCTCATTTTCTGAGAAAACGAGTTCGGTGACCCCTGTTTTGCTTTAGCTTATTGTTTTCAGAATAAGATTTCCCATACAATAAAGTGAGTTAAAAAAATCTTGGAAGAAAAAACTATAGACAATGTCCTTAATTGTCATGGTTTGGCAACGTTGCGTCTTGAGTCGTGCTACTAGCACACTTACACCTTTCGCGACCGTCCCTGTTCAGGTCACCCATGTTTAAAACTGCCCGACAGGACCAGTAACCCCGCGTGAACATCCTCCGAAACAGGTTCACAACTGCTTCAGATATTGCGAGACAACAAGTTGGTCGTCATGGGAAAGTAATCAATCCACCATTAATCGATATTTTGCATATTCAATTAGAACGACCATTCTGAAAAATGAGGATTTTTTTGCTTGAAGTTAAAGTTGTTAGTAGACTCAGTGTTGCGTTTCTAGATGCACTCAGTATATTTTTGGTGGAGCATACATGTATGTAACATGATTCACAAACTTTAACGTGTGAAACTATTGGTCACACACAACATGTTTAAAACGAACAGTGCTAGTTGTCTTGGTAAAATATTTATTTTAGTATTTTAAATATAATTATAATCAATTCAATATACATGTAATGTTTCTGAAATTATATAAACTTTACATCATGTTGCATATGCATATCGGACCCCTCTGTGCTGGCACTGGGTACTTTTGTGCGAAACAATGGTTTAACAGTCGACTCTGAATCAGAGATGTTAGAAAACGTTTTGTCCGAATCATAGTTGTTTGCTTACAGCTGTATTGATCACGAGTTGGCGCAGGGTATTGTTGTTCTATTAATTTTGTTTCATTGACTGACACAAGTTCAAACTAAGATTGAATGTAGGCCGTGCTACTTTCTCGGATGAACATCAGGTCGTGTTTACGAAGCTTGGAGATGTGTCGTTGTGTGTACATGGTTCTGTTAAAATGTGTTCGGCTGTCATGTTATATTCCTTCTCATTCATTCCAATACCTTGATATAACAGCATATTATACTCTATATAGCATGTGACACTTGTCAGACTGCATAGAGCCCTGCTTCTTTTCCTACATATGGTATACTTTGAAACTTTGCTCCGAACCGTAGCATTTTCTGAAAATAGCTCCGGACTGTAGCATTTTCATTTCAGCTCCGAACTGTAGCATTTTTGTTTATGTCGTCTCATTTTGTCTGTTGCTCATATTTATCAGAAATATTTTGCTTGTCGGTCTTAAATTTAGTGACCCATATTATCGACATTAAATTGTAACTTTTAATGAAGCTGTAATTTATTAAGGACATGTTTTAGTGAATTGCTCCGAACCGCAGCATAGCATATTGCGGTTTACGAAATGCGCCGTTGCCCAAATAACAAAAAGTACACAATATTGTCACTTAGGTAAGAGCGTCGATGATTTGCTTTTGAAAGGAGACGGCGCTCGTCTATATTTCATCCAGATCAATCAATTATTAAGAAAGTTACAAGCAAAAACGTTACCTGAATCGAGGCGGTTTGTTTACAAAATTGGCTCCGAACATTAGCATCTGGTCACGTGGGTTCCCCACAGTGAACTCTCTACACTCTATACATACAAGTAAACTTTTATCAACCAATGAAAATGTGTATCAGGGTTCACAGCAGTTTTGTAAAGGTCAAATATCAAAACATTCTAGTATTTTAAGCAGGGTGTGAATTGTAATGGTTAAGTGGAAATCAAAGCGCTGTAGGGAGCATAGACATTTTCCTGAGGGTTGTGGGTTCAAACCCCACTGGAACCATAATTTTTATTTTTTATTTTTATTTTTTTTGAGTGTTTAGGTATTGTTTTGTCTGTAAAGCATTTATTTGTACATTTTCCTGATGGTCGTGGGTTCAAACCCCACTGGAACCATAATTTTAATTTTTATATTTTTATTTTTTTAAATGTTTAGGTATTGTTTTGTCTTTATAGCATGTATTTGTACATTTTCCTGATGGTCGCGGGTTCAACCCCTACTGGAACCATAATTTTTATTTTTATTTTTTTTGAGTGTTTAGGTATTGTTTTGTCTTTAAAGCATTTATTTGTACATTTTCATGATGGTCGTGGGTTCAACCCCCACTGGAACCATAATTTTTATTTTTTTATTTTTATTTTTTTTGAGTGTTTAGGTATTGTTTTGTCTGTAAAGCATTTATTTGTACATTTTCCTGATGGTCGTGGGTTCAAACCCCACTGGAACCATAATTTTAATTTTTATATTTTTATTTTTTTAAATGTTTAGGTATTTTTTTGTCTTTATAACATGTATTTGTACATTTTCCTGATGGTCGTGGGTTCAACCCCCACTGGAACCATAATTTTTATTTTTATTTTTTTTAGTGTTTAGGTATTGTTTTGTCTTTATAGCATGTATTTGTACATTTTTCTGATGGTCGTGGGTTCAACCCCTACTGGAACCATAATTTTTATTTTTATTTTTTTTGATTGTTTAGGTATTGTTTTGTCTTTAAAGCATTTATTTGTACATTTTCCTGATGGTCGTGGGTTCAACCCCCACTGGAACCATAATTTTTATTTTTATTATTTTAAATGTTTAGGTATTGTTTTGTCTTTATAACATGTATTTGTACATTTTCCTGATGGTTGTGGGTTCAACCCCCACTGGAACCATAATTTTTATTTTTATTTTTTTTGAGTGTTTAGGTATTGTTTTGTCTGTAAAGCATTTATTTGTACATTTTCCTGATGGTCGTGGGTTCAAACCCCACTGGAACCATAATTTTAATTTTTATATTTTTATTTTTTTAAATGTTTAGGTATTTTTTTGTCTTTATAACATGTATTTGTACATTTTCCTGATGGTCGTGTGTTCAACCCCCACTGGAACCATAATTTTTATATTTTTATTTTTTTTAGTGTTTAGGTATTGTTTTGTCTTTATAGCATGTATTTGTACATTTTCCTGATGGTCGTGGGTTCAACCCCCACTGGAACCATAATTTTTATTTTTTTATTTTTATTTTTTTAAGTGTTTAGGTACTGTTTTGTCTTTATAGCATGTATTTGTACAGTTATATGGAGGAATAATATTCCGAAATATTTTGTTTAAAATATAGGTCAAATCACCAGAGGTTACAATTTCAACTTAATCTTTATGAAACTTTGTCACAATGATCCTGTCAACAAAATCTTGGCCAAGTTCGATTTTGGGTCATCTGGCGTCAAAAACAAGGTCACAATGTCAATTGACATTTTCCTGAGGGTCGTGGGTTCAAACCCCACTGGAACCATAATTTTTTTTTTAAGTGTTTAGGTATTGTTCTGTCTTTATAGCATGTTTTTGTACAGTTATATGGAGGAAATATTTTGTTTAAATTACAGGTCAGATCATAGAAAAACCCTGTGTAGTCACCAGAGGTTACAATTTCGACTTAATCTTTATGAAAAATGGTCCTAATAATCATCTCAACACAATCTAGGTTAAGTTTGATATTAATTAAGTCATCTGGTGTCAAACGCTAGGTCACATGGTCAAATCATACAAAAACTTGCAATAGGGGCTGAATTTCCTTAGATTTTATTCAGAAAATGTGTAGGATCACCATAGGGGTGTGCATGCACTTGTACGACAGGTGAGCGACCTAGGGCCAATTGGGCCCTCTTGTTGAGTCCTACCCACCTGGTTTAGTACACTGATCCTGTGTTGAATTTTTATCTACAAATGAGATACAAGCCATTTCCTGGAGTTGAATGGAATACTTAATGTCCAAATAAATCATAAATTAATCAAGTGATCATGATATTTAATTTTGGTGTAATACAACTTCAACATGACATCACTCAAAGTATGGGCGACGTCATCAAATTGATGCGTTTATAATTAGTTGAATAAAACTGATTGTGTATCCGAACGGATTAATTGACTGTACGTAAAGTTAGTAAAAGGTATGTATCAGCTAGAGTATATTTCTATGATTCATAAATTAAAAAGTAACAATAAGTATTGTTAAATTGAAGGAGTTGGGTTAGATTTTCTCTTCAGCATTGTAAATCTAGTTCCCATATTGAATCAAGGGCACAAATACATTGTGAGCCAATCAAGTAATGAGTATAATTATGTGCCAGTCAGTTTAAATAATGAAAATCAATTTCCAAATGCTGATAAATGTTTTTACAAGAAATATTCTATTTCAGGCCTACTAATATGGATGACCCTAGTGCAGATCATGAGTTTGATCTACCACTGTTTGCAAACATAGATGAAGTACATGTTCAACATTATCTACTTAACCTGACCTGCTGTACAGAGAGTAAGACATTTGTTGGCTCTGTTACTTTGTTTTGTGATAGAATTCATAAAACTGATAAGGAACCAAGTGATATACTTGATGTTTCTGATGATAGTAATAATCAAACATCAAATCAGAGTTACCACATAGTAAGTCAATCAGATGAAAGCTGTAAAGAAGGTGAAGCTGCAAACATTTCTATAGCTACTGATCATGGTTACTGTGTTCAAACACTGGACAATGAAACGTCTACATCGGTTCCTGAAGAAACGTATGAAGGACCTCACAGCAGGCTTACAAGAGAACCAGATGATTTTGTTATGAAACTTGATGCTTGGGATTTAGATATTGAGAATGTACATACACTTGTACTTCAGTCAGACGTGACTTATTCTGATATTAAAGATGATAAAGTTAAACTGAAGGAAATTCTCAACTCCAGTAATGCTGAAACTGTGAAATTTTATTCTGAAAAGAGAAGTTTAAAGATTTGGATACCTAGTAGGAAATGTAATACAAAGTTTCCACATTTGATAAGGATTTTTTACAAGACACAATTACATGGCCCTTCACTGAAATGGACAACAGATCAGGATGGCAGGTGATTCTTATTTGAATTAAGAGTTGATTTTGTAGTGATGTATGAATGACTTAATTAGTACATATATTGCATAGAACTCCTTATAATGAGTTATGTGTACAATGTTTTATCAGTACATTTCCTAGCAATCCTAGTAGATGTTAATTGCTTTTTCTTTGCGTTTGACCGAGACAGTCATAAGTCTTAGTTAATTTGGTTTTATCCCTCTCATATGGGACTAGCCAATGACCACCAACTTTGTGGGAAGAGACAGTTGTGTGATATGAGGAATCTGGGTGCGATACCCTAGCTCTTCCAAATAGACTCCTGGGCTCTTTAACATGCCTAGAGAACAGCAACAATACACCGAGATATCCTCCAGGTTACTAACCAGTTCATCTCTAGTTGGGTCAATGGATGGGAAACACTGAAAGCCGTTTCAGAAATGACTGAGGGGTGTGCCTCTGCTGAGGGTCGAACATGAGAGACCAGGAGGAAATGGTTTTTAAAGTCATCTTAGAGTTATAGCACTTTGGATGTGGTAAAAATTGTTGGTATAAACATACATGTTAATTTCCTACATGTTCTACAATGAACATAAAATAATAGAAATGGTGTTTTCATTTTTATAATTATATGGTCCTCTGTGAAGGTTAAATAAACTTTATGGTTCCTAAACGTATACTGTTACAAATATTGCCATTTCTGTTCAAACTTTTTCCAGAAAATGCGTATACACTCATGGACACTGGGTAAATAATCGGTCATTATTTCCGAGTCAAGATGTTCCCGGCGCTCTAGCTACATGGAGCGCTCATATCTCTGTACCAGAGGATCAGATTGTTCTAATGAGTGGTGATTTCAATGCTGTTGTCATGGAAAACATTAGACCAGGTAAGGCTGGTCCTGTAAATGCATTTACTGTAAATCACTAAATAAAAGTTAACGCCAAAATTGAGTGATTTAAAGTATTGAATTGGTTTGTTCTATATAGAGAAGTTGTTAGGTGTGTGGTAGCCTGGATTGCCCCCCCCCTAAATCACTATGTTACAACAAGGAACCAGACTAGGGCTGTGGATGTAATGACTGACAGGCATTAAAGTCTGAATGCACAATTTAACTAATGTCTGATTAAAATGATTTCTTTCAGATTATGATAAGACTGAGCTAAAATTTCCCGTCATCTGTGTCTATACTTTTGACATCTCATATATACTGAGGGAAACTTATTGTTTTACTTTTGCCATATGTATGTTTCTCTGTCTGGGCCTGTTTCTGTAATAGATTTATGACCTTTCAATAAATTGTTTAAGAAAAACTTGTAACATACAAGTTTCTTTAAAGTACTGGTATCGCCACTTCTTGATCTTTTTATGAAAATAACCTCAGTGCTGTACTATTGGTGAAATAACAATGTTTTGATACAGAAAGTTATTAGACATCATGTTCTCTACTTGCTCACTGAGGTACTGTTTTATCAAAGCACTTATGGAAATCTTCAAATTACCCTCAAATTTAAAGTCCTTAGACTGCTTTTACAACTAAATATTTGGACCTGGTATGGTTTAAAAGAAGTTAATTATTGAATCATTGTTAAAATTGCAGATCCATTTTGTAGTTGTTAAAGAGTTGCAAAGAATTTAAATTTGGACGTATGTTTATGATTTCCATAAGTGCTTTGATAAAACAGTACACTGTTAACAAGGGTGAATAAACTCCAAATTACACCTTCTCTGCTTACAGGGTATAAAACCTACTTCTATCAAACAGAAATGGTAGTTCCCAGTTCTACATTAGCACTGGCTGTTGGATATTGGTCTTGTTCTGAACTCATTACTGCTGACAGGTACTGTTTACAAAATTATTTAAGCCACGCTTGTGATCCAGTGATACGTGCACTGGATTTGTCCCAGTCCTGACAGGTCATAGCCTTCCATAGTTTAAACATATTATATTATATAGAGAGATACAACCTTGTTGCGCCATTATTGCTGCCGTACATTGGAATACTAAGATAATATTATATAAATAAATACATGGGTAAAAGGGTAGAGCTACAAGTTCATGTAAATGTGGCATAGTATTGATTTAAATGCAGGTTTTCACCTGTATTAGCATTCCATGAAAATTGAACTACAATGTCCCTTTTCCTGTACATGTGGAGATATAGCTGGTTCATTCCAAGAAAATTAGTAAGGTGAACCGATTGTCGTATAAATGTATAACTGAATAATTGTTGAGAAACAGTGTTCAATCAAATAAACAAACAATTAAATAATTATTTAAAAGGAGTGTAAAAGTTCAATACAATACTATTTCTACCATATTACAGAACATAACGC
The DNA here is from genome assembly GCA_947247005.1 of Spisula solida. Lineage (NCBI taxonomy): Eukaryota > Metazoa > Mollusca > Bivalvia > Venerida > Mactridae > Spisula > Spisula solida. The sequence continues at coordinate 24,892,807 of OX365948.1, forward strand.
GAAATGGTTGATGTCAAACTTTTTTTGATTTCATCAAATAATTTTAAAATAACTTACTGACTTAGAACCTCAGCTTCATGCAAACTTTCATGTTTAGTGGTAAACCATTTTGCAACAAAACTAAAGGTTTATATGCATACGTGCATACTAAGCCATTTTCGCAGCAGACACAATACTTTCACTTCTTCTATAGTTGCATTTAGTATTTAGTTTAAACATGCCAGTATCTATGTTCCAACCAGGCGCGTAGCTACCTGTACGCAGGATACGCAGCTGCGTACACATGCTTCTCAAAAAGTGAAAAAATAAATTATCGAAAAATGCAATAAAAACGGATGCCTAAACCCCAGAGGGGTTAATCCTTTAGTATTTTCCCCATTTCTTATAAACACTTTTAAAAAAGCTCTATACACAAAAAAACAGGTTTTATGAATAAAAATAATGTTAAAGATGATGCAAAAAAACACGCCAGAACGCACCAGAAACGTTCTAGCGAACAAAATTTTTCTCGGGGGAGCATGCCCCCAAAACCCCCTAGCCTTCTTGCGTACACATTTAAATACCTCTAGCTACGCCCCTGCCAACAAGTTATACATATGTGCCTATACTTTTCATATTTACAAATACTATAGAAATATATATATTGTTGAACAATGACTATGACCAAAAGTTGTATAGTATATCAATACATTCAGGTCTCTATATAACGACACCCGGTAAACTGACACATTCATTATACTTTGACGTCATGTTTTAGAGACAAAAGTATTAAAACACACCTTCAGTCTTTATATCAATTCAGTATACTTACATATTCGTTACAAGATTTTTTCTTGGCAACAAACTGTGTTGTTGTATCTAGACCTGACTGTAGTTGCATTGAGACTCTAAACATTGTTTGTTTTTATAGTATTTTAGAAAGATTAGGATGTTCGAAGGTATTACCATGTAGACTGTTTTCACCACAATGTCACCTGACGCAGGCACAGACTCTGTTACATGATTATATAGGAAGATGTATGGATGCAGCATATAGTTTGTTAGGTCCTCATCCATTCAGACGACTAGATATACTGATTGTTCCGGAAAGTTTTGCAAGCCTAGGAATGGCAAGGTGAGGAAACTATCTATCACATAGGACTGATGTGTGAATCTCATCAATACTTGCATCACATTTTATATGACGTACAATCCTATCTGTACAGTACATTTACATATTTGTTTGTAGGAACTGTTAATGATAGAGACACATTTTATGCATCTACCATATTTCCTGCAGACACATTTGATGCAGATACCATTCTTCATACTGATGCATTTTTACATGCCCCTCTCTAAAGAAGGACATATTACTATGCCCCTCTCTAACGAAGGACATATTATTATGCCCCTCTCTAAATGACCTATTATTATGCCCCCCCCTATCTAAAGAAGGACCTATTATTATGCCCCTCTAAAAAAGGATGTATTATTATGCCCCTCTCTAAAGAAGGACCTTTAATTATGCCCCTCTCTAAAGAAGGACGTATTATTATGCCCCTCTCTAAAGAAGGACCTATTATTATGCCCTTCTCTGAAGAAGGACCTATTATTATGCCCCTCTCTAAAGAAGGACCTATTATTATGCCCCTCTCTAAAGAAGGACGTATTATTATGCCCCTCTCTAAAGAAGGACCTTTAATTATGCCCCTCTCTAAAGAAGGACGTATTATTATGCCCCTCTCTAAAGAAGGACCTATTATTATGCCCTTCTCTGAAGAAGGACCTATTATTATGCCCCTCTCTAAAGAAGGACCTATTATTATGCCCCTCTCTAAAGAAGGACCTATTATTATGCCCCTCTCTAAAGAAGGACCTATTATTATGCCCTTCTCTGCAGAAGGACCTATTATTATGCCCCTCTCTAAAGAAGGACCTATTATTATGCCCCTCTCTAAAGAAGGACCTATTATTATGCCCCTCTCTAAAGAAGGACCTATTGTTATACTGGGTAACCTACCAATACTGACATCAACAACTATGTAACAGACAACATTTATGATTTGTCAGAAACTACAGTACTATAAAATGATTTCTAAACTCTCGTGAGACAAATCACTGTATATCCTTTAACAGATTCTTACCTAGGCTTATCTCTCACTCTCTGATACTACTTGGATAATGGTTGAAAGTTGAATGGTGTAAACAATTGTTTAGGACACATATTATCTACATAGCTGTACATAAAGGTGACAGAAATGTTCATCAAATGTCGTCAGATTCTTCAGTTAAGCACTTTTAAGCTATTGAGGCATAACATTTTTGTCAGTTAAAAGGTCAAAATTCAAGAATCTTACAATTTACATTCATGTTTTCTTTCCAGTCCAAGTTTGATGTTTCTATCTCAATCTGTTTTGTCCGAGGACAAACATATGTTGGTACGTGTAGCACATGAGTTGAGTCACTCCTGGTTTGGACTTGTGATTGGTCCTAATGATTGGCACGAGGAATGGTTGAGTGAAGGATTCTGCACTTATACTGAAGCTATTATACACGCCAAGGCCAATAAGGTACAAAAACAGTCCTCAAACTTTACATTAAGAATTACATTTGCTTATGAAACAGCTGTAATATTTTTTAATTTACCAGATTGTAAGCCTTCATGTTGAAGCTTTTTTTTAGGTTGCATGGTTGTTTCAATTACTAGTCTAGTCTTGAAGCTAGTGTTTTATACATGGTTGATCTATTATTGGTAACAAAAGATGATTAGATTACCCATGTTTTTCTACATTTTATGATGATATATATTATTGTTGTAGGTCTCAGAGGATGACTTCAAAGCTGAACAGGAGATTTATGACTACCTGAAGTATAATACACTAAAAGCAGAGCTACAGTCAGTTGGAGACAATCTTCAAACATTAAGGTACATTGTGTATTTGTTTTATTTAGTGACTGTGACTATTTGACTCACATTAGGTGCCCGACTAGCTCAATTGGAAGAGCTACGGACCAGTATACTATGGTTTGTGAGTTCGAGCCCCATGCTAGATGCACTTTTTCATCCTCTATTAACTTTAATGGTGTCAGAAGTGTTTGATAAACTCATGCAGAGGCATGCCGGGACATGTGCAAGAGCTCTGAGAAATGGAGGGGGGCGTGTTGTGACTGTGGTGACTTGACTCACGACATGCGTCTGGCTAGTTCAGTTGGCAGTGCTACGGACTAGTATACCAGGGTTTTGTGTATTTAGGTCCTACGTCTGGTGCACTTTTTCCTCCTCTATTTACTTAAATTATTAACTTATTGCTAGAGACCAACACAGAGCTATTGATTGCATCTCCAAACTTAGTACATGACATGAATATAGTTGCATAATGGTGTGTTGTATTATGTATAATGCATCAATATTTATTTATGATGTCAAAATAAAAATTAATGTAACTATTAAATGACATAGCTTATTTATTTGATATGTTATTGCCTTAACACTTGATGAGCTTATACTGCCTCTTTCCAGTCTGATGCTAATATAATATCCTCCAATAAAGGGAGACAATTCTATTTTGTTGGAATCCTTGTTGCGAGTTTTATCATGCAACTGCCAAGTTAGATCATTATGTGTTCTCAGGTCAATAGCCCGCCCACAAATCACAGACTATTTTGTAATTTCTCATTCTGTGTGAAATTGACCTAATATTATCGAAAACTACAAAAATATACATTTGATAGCTCATATTTATTCAAAGTTAAGTTTTACAACCAACAACAGCAATGTTTCTTCGACAGGTAGGGCTACGCCAGTGTAATTGTTCTTTAATTCATACGGGTCACCCACAGATCGATCGTCTGGGAATGCCCTGAAAAAAATAACAATAAACATAGATAAATACACTGGCAAGGGATCATCAAAGATATATAAACATTAAAAGTATGCATAGCGATAGATTCTACATAAAATACACTGGACAAAATGCAAATTTGAAGACTCGGGATGGATGCGCCTACGAAATGAAAAATCCGGATTTTTTGCGAATTAATCTAAGACTTAGAGGATCAGTAATCATTTTTAAATTCATGCAGTGCACAAACAGTTTACAAATAGGTTAAATATTGCACATTTTAAAAGGTTCTTTTACAGATCAATGTCTTACTGACCATATTGTATTTCCATCTGTTTCCCATCCAACATTGAGGTCTCCCTACTGCCAATAGCCATTGTCAGTTCTCCAACCACTTAGACGTGTGTGTATAAACTGTCAATTCTTGAAGTTATTAACCCACAACTGCAATACAATTTTGCACTGACAGTTAGTGCTAACAAGCCAGCCTTTTGCATAGTCCATATTTATATTTATTCCAAGGCTTTGTAAAGAATAACAGAAGAAATTATAACGTAGTAACGACCTTGTTCACACACGTACATCATTGATGATTCGAATCCAGAAAAATCCAAAAATTCATGAGCAATATTTTATTCTACTTTTATGTCATGATGTAGTTATTTGGTAATACTCTTTACTAAGGTTTCCCTTGCATGGATGTTGTATATGAACACTCTCCACACGCCTGTATCACCTAACCTCATTTTGACCTTCACCTTGACCTAATTTTGGACTTAGACTTATTGAAGGGCTAAATTCTTGGTTAACCCAAATTGACCGTTTCTTCTAGCATCATTATGGCTTGCTACAAAGCTTTCATACTTGCATGGATGTTTTATATGAACACTCTCTACATGCCTGTATCACCTGACCCCATATTGACCTTTACCTTGACTTAATTTTGGACTTAGACTTATTGAAGAGTCAAATTCCTGGTTAACCCAAATTGACCGTTTCTTCTAGGATTATTATGGCTTGCTACAAAGCTTCCATACTTGCATGGATGTTGTATATGAACACTCTTGGCAGGCTTGTTAACTATCATAAGCCTCTTACATTTTCAAAGCCATGTAACACTATCCAACATTATTACAGAATTATGGCCCCTGATTGACTTAGCTTTTTATGGGCAAGGCTTCCATGGGGGCATAAGCGTTAATTGAACGCAGTCTTGTTCTATCTCTGATAGAATGCAGAAAATTATTGTTTGAATGAGGCAAATTGGGTACTTTCTGAAAAAATTGGAATTTCCATTAAAATGAGAGTAGGTCTGGCTCTTTACTAACACCTGTTTCATTCCTAGACATATTTCAATGAATAAGGTATTATTGTAAAGCTGAATAATAAATCTATTGCTTAAATGTATTAGTTTTTGTCTATGTACATTAAAACAGGAGATATAAGGTATTAGGAATCAACAAGATTACGCGAGATTTCAGAAAACTGCAGCGAGATATTGTGAGAGTGGTACATTTTCCCAATCTTTGTATATTTAGATCTTTGTCTGGGGTGACTCACTAAAGCTGGCCAACCCCGGACGATATCACCTCGTCTGATAACATTGTTCTCACCGGAGAGTGAGCCAAGATTCTCTTTGTCTCTCTCTGGCAAAGTCACAAATAGTGTGTTGTTATTTTAGACAAACTCCAGGTGAAGATTCCCATCACAGTTCATGTGATACAAAGTATGTAGTAAATGGAATCAATCCGGATAAAGGCTTTCTTCAAGTTCATTATGTAAAGGTAACTCTTCAATTATTGTCTCCCCTGATTGGGCCCCAATGTTCATGAATAATGAATGAGCGTCATTCAATTTTGGTGTGTTAAGTAGGTTATTTTGGTTACTGAATGAAAAACGTACATGTATGTATACGAGGGCCATTAAAAAAATACACCATTGTTTGTTTAACTATCTTTCATCCGATTTTCATCAAATCTGGTAGACATAATTTCCTTTCATTATTAAACTAAATCCATATGGTAATAAAGAAAAATATATGAAATATTCTAAAATATGGTAGTTACAGCAACACAAGATTGAGCACACAGGGCAACCCGGCGATTTGTCCTGTCAATAATTTGTGTTGATAGCTTTGCGCCATCACTTTCCGTTCACAGTGGTAAAACCTGTCAACAATTTCTGTGTGTATCCTTTGATACTATGCAGTTATACGTTTCAAATTATGACCTTGTATTCAAAACCGTTATGGAAATCTTGGTTATTATACCAAGCTACTCTTTTACTGACAGTGCGAAAACGTGACGTCATTAAAACCAAGGGGCAACGCGATTAAGGATAAAATTATGTTTGGTGGCGCTTCTTGATTGATCTTAGAAAATAGGTTATTTCACCAAGACAATGTGTGGGAACATCGTGTTAAAAAATCAGCTCTGGTTTGGCCTTTATAACGTCACGGTGTTTCCTATGGTATAGCCTCTGTATATGGTGTTTAGATTTGCAACAATAGATGAAATTAGGTATTTTAATTCATCCTATTTTGTTCAGTTTAGTCTTGCATGGTACATGAATGATCATACAAAATAGGGTTAGTGATCGAGTTGTATTTAGTCTATTATGTGGAGCATTTAGAAAAGTGTTGAAGTTACCAAATCTGATGACGTCAACAACAACGTCGGGACTTGCCCCATGGTCACTATGTGTACAATCTAAAGAACGAGTTCCTCGCTTAACCGTCTGGCCGATTTCTATGAAACATTGGAATTAAGACGAATAAAGATGCAGCTACAGCATACTCATGATTTGTTTATTTATCTTGCTAAATAAACTAGTAAAGTAGTAAAGTGATGTGTATACATATTTTTTTAATGTCCCCTCGTATTTCATATAGCTGTAGCACGGCGAATTTGACCTCATCTAGATTAATGCATGAATATATTACAAGGTTCTTGCGTTGAATATATATATTTCTGTGAGCAAATTGTGCAATATAGGTCCTTAAGATTTGTGTTTGTAATTACACATTGAGCATCTTCCTGATGCTGCCTGCTTAAACATACAACTGGGTTATAAGTATAGAATAATATCAGCTATTAAATTATGCTAGTAGAAGGTTGAGAGTCGTGTCAAATTCTCCATACTATACTAACAGACAATGCTATTCATGATATTCTTTTTTAACTTTCAGTTCAGTTCTTCAATATGAATTTTGCTATACATCTGGGTAAACATTATTGTTTTATGTGGAAAGTTAAGGGGAATTTTATGTTCTACTTTCTGTATGTAAACTTACGGATATCAAGATGTACACCCTTTGTAACTAGTTCCCTTCTATGTATTAAGCGGAATGATTGAGACGCATATCGTCCGTGATTGGCTTCCGGCAAGATACCAAGAATTTAGTATTGATATTCAAGTAGTAAACCCTGTATTATCAGGGCGACACTTGTGTTTTCCATTTTTGTTACAATCATTACATATTTATATACTTCATAATATTTGCTGTACTCTAGCTATTTGGTTACTGTAATGGCATTCATTTTCGCAACCTAACTTTTACTGAAATTCTTATTTGGGGTAGTTCACGCATGTAACTGTTCGCGAATTTAAATTTCATAGACAAAATTCCCACATTACAAGAAGCTTGTAATACTGGGAAATCAGGCTAATGTAGATGGATCAATCTATATTGTTGCTTATATCCTATATTCTGACATACTTAACATGATGAATGATGTAGTCAAGCTGTAATCAAGTCCATGTGTTATGTTTCCATAATACACAAATGGTGTGACATCTCTTACATTGTCTTGATGGAAGGAAAAACATATTCCTACCAATAAAATGTCTGTTTGTCAAGTATTTATATAAGTTAATCTCAAGAATATACCACACACGTTTTTGACTGAACCTAGATCAATCTTTGGGCAATTCGGAGTAATTCTGCCAAAATGGCAAGTGTACTCAGGTAACCAATATAGGACGCTCTATAGGATGCTGCCTTGTATCAGGAGAAAACATATTTTGTACCTTTCATATTTTAGGGATACTTCTTGTTGCGACACCTAGAGGATGAAGTCGGTACTTGCAGGTTCCATGAATTTCTTAAACATTTTATCACAACCTTCACACATATGCTGGTAGACTCAATGGTAAGTTAATAGTTGTATTAAATATTATAGCATTATCTTCAGTTCACCTAAATATGAGGCAGGGCCAGTTTTAATGAGTTATCTGACCTTGTTACTCTTAGAATTTTCACTCATAGATGAGCGAGGGTACTATCAAGTAAGAGAAAGTCGAGCGTCAAGCACTCATAGGCGGTGCTCTTGTTGGTACAAGCTACTAAGCAGCAACCTCAAAAGTGATGTATAAAACCATCCAGAGTCTTTCATTGATAATGGGGGTTTGGGTAGTGTTATTTCTGATACTACTAGTGTTGTACATTGTGTGCCACTTGTGGAAATCTGTAATTACCACTGCAAAGTTCTGCTATTTATATGAGATGGCTTTAAATTTTCCAAATTCAAAATGGGTCATAGTTTGCATTATCACCATGAAAAACTTACTTCCTCGTACTTCACTTCAGTGTAGTTGTCATGGTTTATATGCTTTTATTTATCCTCGCCACCGGAAATCAATATAGGCGAGGCCCTCAGAAGAGGTTAGTCACTTTAGTTCTTTCGGGATAGTGCATGATACAGAAGATGCCCCAGTTCCAGAAGCATCCTTGGTTCTTTTATGTGTCTGATGTAAAGCATTATACACGGGATACACTGCTTAACGTCTCGTCCGAAAGACTGTTGGTAATTTTAGTTTCGTTGGGTGGGAAACACTGGAAAGCATTTCTATTTTTGACCGTCTGGAGGAGGGATCGAACCCACAACCTATCAATATTGTAGCTTATAGATAAACACCTCATACATCTGGAATCGTTCGTTACTTCACATATATTTTCAGGATGTGTTACATCTGTTCTTCAAGATGTTTCCAGAAGTAAGGTAGGTTATTACTGAGATCATATTAGACTCTTGATTTCAGTACTCTATCAAAGAAATGAAATCATATTTTTTTGCTGTATTAAACTTTGTACAATACTTTAGAAGGCATAACGGGCAGTAAGTAAGTAAGTAATACTTTTGATTTGATACTTATTTTGAAATAAATTAGCTCAAGCCCACTGAGTAATTCCACATCGGCGATGTTCTCCCGATTTCTTCCAATACCACCCGATTCATCACCATTCCTTTCGATATCACAAACTGTCTCACGACTTCCCCAAAGCCTTAGACCACCAGGAATCTGTTCCCGAAATCCTGACAGCTCATTAATTCCAATTGGGAGGACATCGACGAGGCAAAATATGCTCAGTGGGACCTAGGCTTCAGATTGTGAATGTTTAAGAGGTTTGGGGGGATATGCTTGATGATACAACTACAATGTACTTACATTATACTTATTAGATGCGGAGGGGGTAATATTTGTGGTTAGTATTTAAGCTCCACTATTCGAAGAATAACATAGCTATTGCATTCACCTGAGCATTGACGTTGGCATTTGGGTCGTTGTCAGCGTAATGCTAATGTTAATGTGCAACTTCTTATATCTTCAAAGTTTATTGACATATAATTGCTTTGATACTTTGTATATTTTTTCGCCATCATGACCGCCAACCCCTACACAGAAGTAGGTAACTATCGAAGCATTTTGCCCAAATTATCTGCTCTTTTTTACTTAGAAATCAATGTTAAGTTTAGGTATGACCTCAAATGTTTTCAAAGTCCATGGTCATATTGCTTTGATACTTTGCATACTTGTTCACCATCATGACCTGAACCCATACATAGGAGTAGGTAACTGTACCAAGCATAATCAAGCATGTTGGTACTTCTTACCAAGCTTACTTTCTTTGCTTTGATTATACAGTTGAAACTCGTTGTGTCGACATCGGTTGTATCGACACTTCGGTTATGTCGACATACTTTCAAATCCCCGATTTGGGTTGCTCTATATTTTATCTTAAATATGACGGTTTAGTCGACATGCCTGTGTCGACACTCCGCTTATATCGACACGACTTTTCTGGCCCAATTGATATTTTCGCACCTTATTGTTATCGTTTGTGTCGACATCGTGTCGACGCTATTGAAATTAAAAAGTTGTTATTTAACCGTGAGGATACTCCTGTTTCGAACCATTGTTTGTTAAAAATTAATGTGTTCACAGTTTGCAAATGTAATTGAATGATGTTTAATCTTAAGTTTGTAAACAAAGTGTAACCTAGTTCGGCGTATGAAATTAAAAAATCTGCTGAACTAGCGTGATTCTCTTTCACCAGTTTAATCGCGTATATGTATTAGTTGATGTTCCAACTGATGTAACAACGGCACTGACAGAAATACTCAAGGACTTTGTTATTATAAATTTCGACGGGTATGGAAATTTTTCACAGTTGTTGGCTCCTGTTGTGTCGACATTCGGATATGTCGACATAATTTTGACGGTCCCAAAAATGTTGACATAACGAGTGTCGACTGTACTATTCAAGCATGGCACTGAGAATACTTGTGCGCGCTGTTCGAGGAAAACTCTTCTTATTTAAAACAGAAACAAAGATAAAAAGTGTACTTTTGTGTTGTGATTGAAATGTCTGAGAAAGTCAATGACTTTGTTGTAAATATAAAGTGATAATGACTTACCAAAGGCTGACAGGAGAGGCTTTAAATACCAACATGTGAAGGGACAGGTTGATGTAAATGTTGTCAAATCACATGCCACAATCACATGTCACAATCAATTAAATCCTTACATAAGTTGCAAATAAGTCTTTTATTTCTGGTAAACATGTTTTTGAAATATATGCATTTTCTCTAATCTGAGACAGAAATTGTAAACAATTACTCATTACTGGGGACCTGCATGCACTTCTACAGCAGGTGAGCGATCTAGGAATCTTTGGGGTACTATTGTATAGTGCTATGTATTCATATATTTTCAGGAAAGAGAACTTTTGTGAAGAAGCCATTATTCAAACTTGGTTAAACTGTCCAGGTATTCCTGAGGTCAGTTCATGTGTTTATCATGGATCAATCCATATGTGATAGTTTAATGAGATACAACAATGAATCTAAGCCTGCCTAAGCCTGTCTCATGGCGTGTATACCAATACAGTGCTTCTCAGTTTCATCAGAGAATTGTACGGTTTTTGGGAGGCGTTAAGCCTCTCTTTACTACCATTGTCCATTTCTTACTGCAACCTGAACCGCCTTCAGGCTGCTATGTGAATCCGCATTCAAGTAGTTCCAGAAACTGTCAACATTCCCAATACTGCTACATATGTTTCTCCTAATTTTTAAACTGATTTAATTCAATCAGCAACATTTGTTTATTCTAAGATCAACACTTATTGTGAAACTGTTCGTTAAATTGATATTTTTGCAAATAATCACTCCGCCGGGCCGATATCTTACTTAATTATGACACGCTGTTTGTGTACATTATGTACATATTTTGGAGGTAAAATCAAACTTTTCATATGCACCAGGGGCGTAGTTTTTCATCCGGGTAATTTAATAAAAACACGAATAAAAGAATCACTGTTGTCTTTTGCAGTGTAGAAATTCCCGGACCAAAGTCAATTCCCCGGGACTTGGAGTCTCTAAGGTCTTCTAATTCCGGGATGTTACGTCTGTCTAATATGCCCTGGATCCCAGCCGCTCCCCCGGGCGGGCATAATATTGACTTGTGCATAATTGTAAGTGTATACATGTACTAAGAAAAATTTGAGTTATGATTTTGTGTCTGTATGAAGTATATTGAATTTACTGTTGGTTTGGAAACTTCACTATAACACGCCTGGTAATCACTGGCACCACAACTATCGCGTTATGTGTACAAAAAGTTTCAATGCAATTTCCGTTATAGTGCCAATCAGCAAAAATTGTTGACACCAGTGAGTGAAATAAAAAAAAATTCTTTACTAAAGACATATAAGCCTGAATTTTAAAAATGGGTGAATGTAGTGCTATGCAGATATGTCCAGACTTTTTTTGTAAAAGCACAATATTCAGAATAAAATCAGAATCTGATGTTTTAGAGCTCGCACAAAATGTGCAGTCAGAGTGTTGATCAGACCAAAATCTTGATTTGTGACAAATTTTACTGATTATGCATGTTATAGCTACTAGTAATTAACGCATACAATAGCTATTGACAATTGGATGTTTTTCTGTAAAAATCAACATTTCAAAGGTAATGTTTGATGACATATGTCTATTTTTTAAACCGTGGTGGTTCCAATCACTACAATGTAGTCCCAATACTGTGTTGTGATTCTCAGCAAAATGAAGAGATTTATAATGTACATGCTTTGATGTTTTCATTATACTTAAACCGTATATATTTGATAATATTTTACATGTATTTATACATCAACCACAACGCTCAAATACTAAGGGATATTCTGTCATTTTTGTATACATGGCCCTTAATTGTCAATGTGAACATTACTGTATACCGGTATATCTATCTAAAACGCAACATGTATGTGATTAATCCATTGAAATTAATGGAACTTTTAAATGTTAGTGCTAACGTGTGTACTATTATTGTAAATTAGCAGTTCAAATCCGGAAAGCCGAAAGCTGACTGGCAAATAAAGGCATTTCTCGGCATGGTTGTGTTCATTATCATTTTACCCCTACAAAATACTGTTAAATCAAATCTACTTTTAAATGAATACACACGGCATCATTATATACAAATGTACGTCAGCACCATACATATCTGTTTAAGGCGGCTTGTGACGTATTTATTTTACTGAAAGAATGGGCTTCAGGTTGAGACAACTGCAAACATAGTTACGTAACAATACCTTGTCTTGTATACCTTGTCTTGTTACATGTTTTACTAACTCCAAATGAACACTGAACAGCTTATACAGGTACATTGGAAAAGTTTAAATACGATCTTATATTACAAAAGGATCAAATATGCGTTATTTTCTTACGACCTTGTAACACTACATGTGTATAATTTTACACTAACGTGTACCTAAACAATTGGCAAGTGCAAGAAAAATGCATGATTACGCCTAACGCACATGGTCATACAAATTACACAAAAGCATGTATAACCACGTGTGTAGCGTCCATGACAATGCGAAACTAATTTTTCACAACGCTAGTCGAACTTATGTCTAACTGCAAAGCAACACTTCGGCATTCCCTGTAACTACCTTTGTGTGTGCACATAAATATATCCCGTCGCTTTTCTTGCTGGTTGTAACTTGTGTTAAACTAACCCTAGACGTACATTTGTATTCGATGTGCACCAGCATATAAATTTCAAAACACTAACTAGTACATTCGGCAATCATTGACCAGTGTTAATTAATTTTTGTTGTGAAACTGGTCAATTACATATTAAATTATATGCATACTTTAGTTAGATTGTTAGATCAAGTTTGGAAGAAATTCGTAGCATTTGACATTTCCAGTACTCGAACCGTGACATATTTTTTTATTTCTTCCAGGTATAATAGAGCGCATATCAAAACACTACAAAGCTTTGCAACTTACATATTATGGCATTGTAGCATTTGTTTTCACTTTTCAATAATAATGTAACAATAAAATTATTTAAACAAAAACTCTGTGCGAGATTAGCTTGGTAAATATTCGTCGTAAGTTTTTCCAGGGTATTTTTGGTTCACTTTCGAATAATTGACATGCATTTATCTAACTATCAATTTTCCTAGTTATTTACTATATTTTGCTGGGAATCACAACGCCCTAATGGGACTACAACGAAGTGATTGGAACCACAACGGTTAAAAGATAGGACATACGTCATCACAATTAACCTTAAAAAAGCCTACGTTTAGCATAAAACATTCAAATATCAATAATTATCATATACTAATACAACTAGTAGCTATATCATGCACAATCAGGAAAACTTGTCATAAAATTCACATTTTGGTCTGATCAACACTCTGACCGCACATTTTATGCGAGCTCTTAAAGACCAAGATTCTGATTTTATTCTGAATAGTGTGCTTTTACAACAAAGCCTGGACATATCTGCATAGCACTACATTCCCTGATTTATAAAATTCGAACTTAGATGTGTTTAGTAAAGAAAAACACTCACCCTTATCAACAATATTTGCCGATTAGCACTATAATGGAGCATCACAAGTATTTATAGAAAGTTTATAAATACTACATCTGATTCACTGCCTGTTTGTCCTCAGGTGTTAATGGTCCCAGCCATGAAAGATAATGTAACAAGGGGAATCTATGGATTGGTAAGTGATAATTATAATATCTTATGTCCTTTGATCCCTTCTTTTATGTAAACATTAGTCATGAGGTCAGGACCAGGTTAATATTTTCAGACAATATCAATGTTTTCTTTTACCTTGAACATGTTTATTTGTCTGGAAGTACATGTACCTAATGTTGCAATATCGTGTGAAACCATAACTTTGTTTTAATTTGTATGCGACGTTTACCGAAGAGCTCTGTACTGTTATATTGTTTTCTGGAAAGTGTGTTATTATGCTTGTATGAGGGAAAGTCAAAATGTTTGGTGAAACATGCTATAAATTTTGAAGTTTATTGGCTATACAGTCAGATCTTGATACAACGACACTGTTCGTTCCCGATCAAAATGTCGTTATAACGAATTTGTTGTTATACTGAATTTCACTAATGACGGGAATTTTGATTGGGAGATTGTTTCATAAAAATCAATTATTGATTGACATATAATTTATTATGTCATAAAATTGTCATAATCAGCAAAATCAGCAGTATGAAATTATTATAATTGCATAAAATAATATTTAAAATAAAATACAATGTTTTGAGAGAGCTCCAAATAATGTGCGTCCGAATTTAAAGATGTCCGGATACTACTACAGTAAACTATAAAATATAACGCTCTAGAGAATAAATTGGTGATTCATTTTGTTACTAATTATACCCTATCGACTTTAAGAATTCATGAATTAATAAATCATGTCGAGAAATCTCGATTGACATCGTTTTTTTCGTGACCCGTACGATTTCTAAAATACGAATATATGCGATGACTTAGCTTATCTCCCTTGATTACGAATGCGCGAGCCGTATTTCACAAACTGTGATTCGACTGTGAAAGGTTCCACTATTATAATGAGAGCAATTAAAATGATTTTCACAAGTGTAATTACATAAGTAGGCTCCTTGCTTAGACGGCGACTTTGTGTAAACCCGATAAATAGTTAAAAGTGTGAAAAATAGTCCCTTGATAGTGTCAGTATATCGAGTATTAATTACTGTGTAAACACTCGATTCGTTCCCATTGTTTTGCTGTCGGTGTCGGTAAGTGAATATGTCGTTATAACGGATACAATTAACGTTGTATAGAATTCGTCCCCACCATTGGTGTCGTTATAACGAAATTGTCGGTATATCGGATGTCGTTGTAACGAGTCCTGACTGTATATAAATGTACAGGTAATTTTACCCATGGTTAATATAACCTTGAATATAAATAAAATTGGCCATATGTTTTCCATTTACTGTCAGATTTTCTTCATACTTACACACAATGTTCCATGTGACATGACCTCGCTATGAACTTAGGGCCTTGACTTCCACCTTCTGGTGACCTTGACTATAGGCCTCGTCAGAAATTAGAAAAAGGGCTAAAAATGATGTATACAGAATCAGTACACGAAAATACTCACATTCACTTTTCCTTGTGACAAAATCTTTCATTTAACATACATGACATATATTATCCTATTTGTAGAGCACTTGTTCACCCACCTGAGCTATTGTAATCTGACTGTGTTTGCAACGTCCATCAAACATTCATTCAAACAATTTCTTTACCTAAACGGTTTGACCGCTTTTGATGAAACTTTACTAGAATGTTGCTTGAATGGTCCTCTTTTAGATTTCTAGTTTTGTATCATGATTCTGTAAAAAAATGGCTGCCAGTAGTTAGGGCTTGTTTATTTTCAATAAGAACTTTCTTCTCTGAAACTGCTGGCTGATTTCAAAATAATTTCACAGAAAGGTTTTTTTTGGTGACTCTACCACATTCTATTTATTGCCTTTTAGAAAACTTTGAAAATTGTCTTCTCAGAAACTGCTTCCCTGATTTTAATTAATTTTCACTGGAATTTACATTGTGTGTTACATTTTACTGTGTATCTCAAACAGTTTTTGATCATCCCTTTTATGACACTGTAATGATAGAATATCCATAATAGAACACACTTAACTTTATGTGTTGGTGATCATAGGTGAGGAAATGAAAGAATGTATCAATAATTGTGATGGATTAGGTTCCAGGTTTTATACAAATAATAGATGTTGTCTTATTGTGGCATATTTGTGACATAAATTATGATGACCCTTAAATGTCTGTAGCACTTTGGTTGCAAATTTATGGAAAAGTACTGATTCCATCATGGCGACCTTGTCATGTCTGTATTACTTTTGTAGGCTTTTAAAGCATTAATTTTGTATGATTCTAGACAATCACGATTGCCCTTCACCATACCGGAGAGTTGTTCTACTTTTCAATTATTATAATCTTAATTATGAATTTTTGTATATTTATGGGTTAACGGAATACCAAGCAATGGGGGAAAATAGTACATTATCCCTCTTACTACTCTCTAAAACTCTACAGGTCCTATCATGCGGATTACTCTGTTTTTATCCCTGTTTTGTTTGTTGTACATGGTAGTAATTAGGCTGAAATATTTGCAACATTAATTATCAGATCAAATAATAAGTTTGGCTACATGTTGTTTACACACCATGGTATATAAATTTTTATGGCCCTAACGTATTAGATAATACAGAAGTGAGAAATTTCTTATCTAAAATCAAGGATATTTCTGTTAGAAACAAGGATAAAGTCCGAGGATCTCAACTAGTTAGGACCTGTATGCTAATTGGTCTACCTCGGGCTTTATCTTACAAGGGAGATAATTTATAGGTCACTTATGTCTCTCATTACATGTATTACATGTTTGATACCTCTTGTGCAGCTGTATCAAATACTCTCGAATCACCTGGTCCATTGTTGTCCACACTTATTGTGTAGATACTAAAAGTTTCAGTTTTGGTCTAATCTTCATGAAACTTGGTCTCTACGATCATTCAGGTCAAGTTCAATATTGGGTGTCATAGGGGATAAGAAAAGTAGGTCACTTGGTGACCAATCATAGATGGTCTTTGCATAGACATGGACATTGTTCACAATGGTCATCTCTAATATGTCTAGGTAAAGTTTGATACTGGTTAATCTGGTTTCAAAAACTAGACCTGTGTTATGAGTATATGCACAACATTTACCACAAGCTACATGCGAGGATCCAGAAGTTTTTCTCAGTGGGTTCAAACTGCTATTTTTTCACAAGATTTTAGGTGTCTATTCAGCTCAGAGCATTGTCCTGATCAAATTCTTAGCACCAGAAATATAAGTGTTAATAAATGAGATAACCTCATTTTTATACAAATAATCCAGGGGTGTCGGGAGCCCCGTTCCTTCTAGAACCATGCATGAGCTCCACACTTTAGAACTGATACAGCACAATTTGCTTGTAGAAATAGGTATATTCTGTGCGAGAACCTATCTCCAGACTCACTTTCAAATTTTATTCAGGAAGAAAAGATATGTGTATGTAACCAAGCCATCTTAAAGATGCACTGGAGAAAAAGACAGAAGTTTGATCTACACTCTGCATTAGTTTTACCTCAGGTAATATATAGGGCTTGACACTAACACTGGTCGGCTGGTCAGAGACCAGTGAAAATTCAGAAGGACCAGTGTAAGTTCTGGAGGACCAGTAACTGTCCTATTTACAATTTTGGCGCGTTTGCCCTGTCGGACCAGTGGCCAAAATAGTTAGTGTCTAGGCCTGAATATGGTATATTTTTAGCTAACCTGTCACATAGTGACAGGGTGAGCTTTTGTGATCACTGTTCGTCCGTCCGTTGTCCATCCACAATTGCTTTTGAACACACTAGAGGTAACAGTTATGACCCAATTTTCATGAAACTTGGTCAGAATGTTTGTCTTTATGAAATCTAGGTTTGAAAGTGGGTCATGTGAGGTCAAAAACTTGGTCACTATGTCAAATCTTAGAAAAGCTTGTAAACACATAAGAGGACACATTTATAACCGAATCTTCTTGAAACTTGGTCAGAATGTTTGTCTCTATGACATCTAGGTCAGCTCAAGTGCGACACTGGGTCATGTGGGGTCAAAAACTAGTCAAATCTTAGAAAAAGTTTGTGAACTCACTAGAGGCAATAGTTATGGCCCAATCTTCATAAAACTTGGCCAGAATGTTTGTCTCTATAAAATTTAGATCAAGTGTGATATTGGGTCAACTGGGATCAAAAATAGGTCACTAGGTCAAATCAAAGTAAAACTAGGTACTAGAGGTCTAATCTATCAATATGGGTTATCTGATGTAAATAATTAGGTCACTGTATGACGATATGGGTACCTTGTACATGCAACTGAGGCTGCATTAACTTGATTCTTTGAAGATGTAAATGATTTCTTACGTTGCCATGTGGGCCTTTCTGAACTATAACGACAGGTAAGCGACAAAGGGCCCTTTGTGCCCTCTTGTTTGTAGGTTTGACTTGTATACATTTACTTGACCACACAACCCTGCATAATTCGTGCGAGAACTTAATTATTATCCCTAAATGATGTATGGGTGTTTTGATGTACATTTACTCATTTGTGCTAAGCTAAAGAAACGTTTGAGAAACATACGGCAAAACTGACCGCAATTATGCCTTATATCAAAGAAAGGTCTAAACTTGGTTTATTTGTTAAATTTATTCACAAGGAACTTTGTGACATTTACACACATCTTAAGGTGTCTATTAGCAATGCTATTTACATGTTTTAAAGCAGACCAAGAACATCTAGATGACAACAACAAAATGGTCAACCGAAATTAATGACATATAAATAGAAAATTGATAAAAAGTTGGATATTCGAAGTCAAAATGCCATCTTATTTTAAATGCCAAGAAAATATTAACATTTTACCCCAAGTACTTTCAAAAGCAGTTTTTATGTAGTATTACAGAGGATGAAACACAGACTCTCTATCATTAAACTTAACCGATACGATAATATAAAGTAGGACAGGGAAGGAAGCACTCAACTTATAAACCAGCCGAGCACAGAAAGAATAACATTCCACAATTACAAGGCACAATGCTCAACACATAACTAAATGATAAAATTAACTGCCCAAGACTGAAAAAGCACAATCATATATGCGCTGCCAGAAATTCTAAGATACGGTCAAGATACCGGTAGCATCTTTGAGACAAATATCCTGGTCTGTTTGGTTGTTGGTAATTTCAGTCTACAACATTTCTTGTTGTCTTTCAGATGAACTTGGTATGCTTTTAAATATAATTAACCAATACAATAAGACATCTTACTATGTCCATAAATCCAATAATGTGTATACTAGGACATTTGTCACTTAATCCACGTCTGTACCGTCCTTTGACATTCGATATAGGCCTGAATTTTAGACAGTTATATGGGCATCAGTTTTGGGCTTATAGTACAACTAGTACTTGTATGTAAAACATACAATATGACAAAACAGATGATAGACAGTAAACAAAATAAATGTTAACCATGATAAGGCAATGGTCTAATGTGTACAAATGTCAAGTTTTAAATCACGAAACTCCAGTAACTAAAAAGAATAAATGGGAGTTGCTTTTGTTCATACACCCTTGTATAATTAACTTTTAGAGAGACAATCGCCATCAAATGTTTCCAACAAATTAATAAGACAATGATGGTTACTACTGTACTAGTATCATGTGAATCTCATGTCACAAAAATAGAATTTCTGTAGTGCTGTTATCCAGCTATATAGTCACGCCATGTGTAAATATTTCTAGTGTTTAGAGCTCAGAGCTCAGTGTAAATTTATTAAATGTTTATCAATGACTGGGAGGATGTATTTGCACACTCTGAATAATTCATAGTCAGATACGGATTGTTATGAACATTTAAGTGATAAGTCAGATATCATTGTTTCTGTTGCTAAAACTATTGCATTAATCTTGCTCCATTTATGACTGTACCTCGTTACCATTCCCTATAGAGTTTAGCATGTGTGTTTTAGTCTGATGGACAGGCACTGATCAGAATTTCTCTGACAATAACAGTAATGAAAAAATCAAAGCAATGTTTTAATAATGGATTATATGTCTTCACAACTATATATGGTGTGATTTGAGACCTGCTGTATTTGACCTTGTCATGTGCCACACCCTGTATTTTGTATAATATAGCAATTATAGTCTAGTCAGGATAAAAATCCAGTGACGCAGCGGTCGAGTCCACTATAATGGTGTAAAACCAATTATAAAGGCTTATACTGTACAAACAACTATAATTCCAATGCTAAACTAACATACTACTTCGCTCTACCTGTTTATACAATGGTTGTGATTTTTTGCGAACACATAAACTGCAACGTCACTGTCACAAAATCCTAACTGGGCTATACATGTAATAAGAAAAACTGCGAGCTATTGAATTTATTTATTGTCTACCTACTAATCAATTTATGTCTTAAAAATGTCATTTAGACAGCTGAAAATTGGCCTTCTGCTTTTTTACAGCTGAAACTTGGGCTTTCAGTTGTTTGTTGGGAATTGTGACATGTGATTGTGATCAATGTTATTTCTGTTTTCTGTGTTTGGCTGTTTCAGTTAGTGCTGCCTTCCCTGTCCGATTTTTGTGTCGCCTGAAGCGGCGTCACAAATTGCTTGTCCGGAGCATAATTTTGTGACCTTAAGTTCAAATGACTCAAGATTTGGTATGCATGTTTCTTACAATAAGCCGAAGTGCAGTGCGCAAGAACCATAACTCTACCTGTCATAGTTTTTGAATTATTTCCCTTTGATTTATTTTATTAGAGCATTTCTTGTCCGCAGCATAACTTTGTCACCTTAAGTTCAAATGACTCAAGATTTGGTATGCATGTTTCTTACAATAAGCCGAAGTGCAGTGCCCAAGAACCATAACTCTACCTGTCATAGTTTTAGAATTATTTCCCTTTGATTGATTTTATTAGAGCATTTCTTGTCCGGAGCATAACTTTGTCACCTTAAGTTCAAATGGCTCAAGATTTGGTATGCATGTTTCTTACAATAAGCCGAAGTGCAGTGCGCAAGAACGATAACTCTACCTGTCATAGTTTTTGAATTATTTCCCTTTGATTGATTTTATTAGAGCATTTCTTGACCGGAGCATAACTTTGTCACCTTAAGTTCAAATGACTCAAGATTTGGTATGCATGTTTCTTGCAATAAGCCGAAGTGCAGTGCGCAAGAACCATAACTCTGCCTTGCTTCGTTTTTGAATTCTTTCCCTTAGATTGATTTAATTTGAGCATTTCTTGTCCGGCGGATAACTTTGTTACCAAGAGGTAGAATGACTTGAAATTTGGTATGTATGTTTCTTACCAAAATACCAAGTGCAGTACACAAGAATCGTAACTCTACCTTGTGCCATTTTTTATTTTGTCCCTTTGATTGATTTTATAAGCATTTTTTGTCCGTGGCATAACTTTGTCACCATAAGTATTAATGACTCCAAGATAGGTATGCATGTTTCTTGCTGTGACATTTTTTTGTCCAGAGAATCACTTTGTTGTTTTTAGTTCAGATGACTAGAGAACTCTTGTGAGTCGATATGTAGCCCAATAGTGGATAGTTTTCCATGACAAATGTGCATGTCGTCAGGCGACACATGCGACTAGCGGAGCTTTTATTAGCTCACCTGTCACAAAGTGACAGGGTGAGCTTTTGTGATCACTCTTCGTCCGTCGTCCGTCCACAATTTGTTTTTGTAGACACTAGAGGTCACAATTTTGGTCTAATCTTTATGAAACTTGGTCACAATGATCACCTCAACAAAATCTAGGTCAAGTTCGATATTGGGTCATTCGGGGTCAAAAACTAGGTCACAAGGTCAAATCATAGAAAAATCTTGTGTAGTGACTAGAGGTCACAATTTTTACCTAATCTTTATGAAACTTGGTCACAATGATCATCTCAAAATCTCGGTCAAGTTCAATATTGGGTCATCCGAGGTTAAAAACTAGGTCACAAGGTCAAATCATAGAAAAACCTTGTGTAGTCTGTAGAGGTCACAATTTTGACTTAATCTTTATGAAACTAGGTCACAATGATCATGTCAACAAAATCTAGGTCAAGTTCGATATCGGGTCATCCGGGGTCAAAAACTAGGTCACAAGGTCAAATCATAGAAAAACCTTGTGTAGTCACTAGAGGTCACAATTTTGGCCTTATCTTTATGAAACTTGGTCACAATCTCAACAAAATCTAGGTCAAGTTCGCTATTGGGTCATCCGGGGTCAAAAACTAGGTCACAAGGTCAAATCATAGAAAAACCTTGTGTAGTCACTAGAGGTCACAATTTTGGACTAATCTGTATGAAACTTGGTCACAATGATCATCGCAACAACATCTAGGTCAAGTTCGATATTGGGTCATCCGGGGTCAAAAACTAGGTCACAGGGTCAAATCATAGAAAAACCTTGTGTAGTCATTAGAGGTCACAATTTTGGCCCAATCTTTATGATCACAGTGATCATTTCAATAAAATCTAGGTCAAGTTCGATATTGGGTCATCCGGGGTAAAAAACTAGGTCACAAGGTCAAATCACTTCAGTACGTTATTGGGTCTAAATGTGATGTAAATTATAAAGCATAAGACAATATGAAAACCTTGTACATGCAATAGAGGCTACCATTAGGGGATCATGAACAACTATGACAGGTGAGCGACCTATGGCCCTTTGGGCCCTCTTGTTCATTATATTTATTGGAGGTTTTTCGAATTACAAAGATTAAATTCTTTGGCTACGTTGTAGCTCAACCTTAACTTTTTTGATTACCACTGAATGATATTTTAAACATGTTTATAATGAGGGCAGATAGCAAGAATGATCTATCTTATTTATTTTGAAGCATTTACAACAATCTAAGTATTGATTCATTTATAAGCTAACTTAAGCAGGTGAGCTTAAATCCCATATTTTTTTGACGTGATAATCGACTTTACAGACATAATCCATATATAACTTAGTCTAGTCTTGCGTTGATTCTGAACAATGTTTGAAATAATGATGGCTGAGGACCTAAATCAGGTCATAAATATAGGAATTCATTAAATGGTACTAGTATATGTACTACTATAGGTTTGGTTGGCTTGTTTCTAAACACCTCCACCAGCATCCTGTTCATGGTTTCAGTAAAGCCATTTTGATTGGTTCAAAAAGTTGGTCCGGAGAACAAATCAGAGACATAAAATCAAGGTCGTATCTAGATCAGGAAAAAGGCCTCTTCATTTTTTTCCTTTAGGACTTTTTTATGCCCCCCTATCGATAGATGGGGAGGCATATAGTGATTCACCTGTCCGTCCGTTCGTCCGTCCGTTCGTCCGTTCGTCCGTCCTGGTTAACCCAAATTGACAGTTTCTTCTAGCATTATTATGGCTTGCTACAAAGCTTCCATACTTGCATGAATGTTGTATATGAACACTCTCCACACGCCTGTATCACCTGACCTCATTTTGACCTTCACCTTGACCTAATTTTGGACTTAGACTTATTGAAGGGCCAAATTCTTGGTTAACCCAAATTGACCGTTTCTTCTAGCATTAATATGGCTTGCTACAAAGCTTTCATACTTGCATGGATGTTGTATATGAACACTCTCTACATGCCTGTATAACCTGACCCCATTTTGACCTTCACCTTGACCTAATTTTGGACTTAGACTTATTGAAGGGTCAAATTCCTGGTTAACCCAAATTGACCTTTTCTTCTAGCATTTTTATGGCTTGCTACAAAGCTTCCATACTTGCATGGATGTTGTATATGAACACTCTCTACACACCTGTATCATTTGACGCCATTTCGACCTTCACCTTGACCTAATTTGGACTTAGAGTTATTGGAGGGCCAAATTCTTGGTTAACCCAAATTGACTGTTTCTTCTAGCATTAATATGGCTTGCTACAAAGCTTTCATACTTGCATGGTTGTTGTATTTGAACATTCTCTACACACCTCTATCACCTAACCTCATTTTGACCGTCACATTGACCTAATTTTGGACTTAGACTTATTAAGCGTCTAATTCTTGGTTAAACCAAATTGACAGTTTCGTTTTACATCATGTTTATCATGGTGTTGCCTTAAAACTTGGCATACTTGTTTACCATCATAAGCCCCTTACATTATCAAAGCCATGTAACACTATCCAACATTATTACAGAATTATGGCACCTGATTGACTTAGCTTTTTATGGGCAAGGCTTCCATGGGGGCATAAGCGTTTATTGAACGCAGTCTTGTTCTGTGTGTAATATTCCAATTCAAACATACTTTATCCAAGTGACTTAATGTATCTGTGTTAATTTTGTGTGTTCTTTTTGTGCTTTCCTAAGACTGGTGAGTGTTACTTTCCTTGTCCAATTAGTTATTATCTTTTTACAGGAAGGATGCCCAGGTGTTCCATCGATTGCATAATAAGTCGGTCCACTGTTCATATGAGAACTTAAAAACATCTCCTTTTCAACTGCCAGATTTGTTCAAATATGAGTGCATATGGGGCTTTATCTCGCTTGTGCACCAATGATTTGTACTAGATAGTAAACTGCAATTGCAAAGATGCTTGTGTAAGCTTTAAATTGATACATGTTTTAATCTTTTCAGTAGGTCAATTACCAATGTCTACTCGTGTACACTAATGCTAAAACTGTTTGGAAATGTCACTTTTGTCTGACCAAAAACGGTCATATTCAACAATCTATGTATCCTTCTTTCCTATGGTTTCATTCTTTCCTATGGTTTCAGCCACCCCCTTATTTTGAAAAATATAGCACAAAGAGTGGACATTTTGATCCCATTATGTTAACTGCATGAAAACACTAGGAAACATTTGCTAATAGAGATCAACAATTTTTAGCTCAACTTCAAAGAAGATGGTGGCAAAATTTACACATAAACTGAATTTTTTTAAAACACTATCAAAGCTTTCAACTTGAAAGTTAGTACACTTGTGGAATCTGATGACCTACATCTACTGACAAGAAGAAACAACTCTATACATCATTATATAGAGTTATTCCCCTTTTCTAATTTGCATCTTTACACGAAAATGTCAATTACTCAAATACTATCAAAGGTATGAACTTCAAACTTAATATAGTTATTCACCATCACAAGGGGAGTCCATATTGACAAGGCTGGTAACTCTGTTATCTATATTTATGAGTTATCTGGCCTTGTTACTCTTAGAATTTTGACTTGCAGATGAACAAGGTTATGTAACTATCAAGTACGAAAAGTCGAGCGTCCAGCACTGGTAGACAGTGCTCTTGTTTCTATCAAATTAAGTGATTTTGTAACGAAAACAAGAAATCATGACTATTTTCGTGGGCCTTTTGAAAAAACAGGGTGCTTCACTCTCTGATTAAGGCATTCGATGTAAAAAAATTATGGATAACATTAGTTGAAATGTTGATGTACATAACCTTAAAATAGTTCACTTTGAATCCTTCAAAAATACAATTTGTTGGACATTCAACTTCAAAGTGGCTGAAGCAATAGGAAACACTATAAAAATCAAATGGTATAACACATACAGACCCAGTCATTAAGGCTAATATCCTAAACAAACAGTTCGAATCTGTGTTTTCCCCACCCCAGCCCTTCAGTCTAAAGCAGCTGTGTTCCAGAATTATCTCTCCCCCTGTCCCAGCAATGGACAAAATACAGGTCACCACAGAAGGTGTGAAAAAACTACTCCTTGGACTATCCCCTCATAAAGCCTCAGGTCCTGATGAGATATCTCCTCGTATCCTGAAAGAGCTCCATCAAGAAATCGCCCCGGTGCTTGCCCACATATTCAGCTTATCTCTTGAAAGCGGCCTTGTACCAAGCGATTGGAAAAAAGCCACAGTAGCCCCTGTTTTCAAAAAGGGTCTCAAATCAAAACCTAGTAATTACCGCCCAATTTCCCTTACCTGCATAGCCTCTAAACTCCTTGAACATATTGTTGTCTCCAACCTCATGACCTACTTTGACGAACATAAACTCCTCAGTGAGTTTCAGCATGGTTTCAGATCAGGTCACAGCTGTGAGACCCAACTAATTAACTTTACTAAGGACTTGTTCAATAACACCGAACAGGGCAAACAGACAGATGTTGCCGTCATGGACTTCTCCAAGGCATTCGATAAAGTCGATCACAGTAAACTAATACACAAACTGGAATGCCTTGGAGTTAACCCCCAAATCACCGGCTGGGTCAAATCCTTTCTGTCAAATAGATCCCAGAAAGTTGCCGTCGACGGTCAACTTTCCAGCGAGCTCCCGGTACTATCCGGAGTACCGCAGGGATCCGTCCTGGGACCTTGCCTATTCTTGGCCTACATTAATGACCTGCCCGACTCTGTCAAGTCCAATGCAAGAATGTTTGCAGACGACACTATTATATATCTCACAATAAACTCCATGTCAGACAGCCTATCCCTTCAGCAAGACCTTGCCAGCCTTGAAGCCTGGGAAAAAACCTGGTCCATGGAGTTTAACCCGGACAAATGTGAGATACTACGCATCTCCAGAAAGAAACATCCGACGACTTTCCCTTACAAACTCCACAACACTGAACTAAAAACTTGTGACGAAGCAAAATATTTAGGTGTAACAATATCAAAAGATTTAAATTGGTCTAAACACATTAATAATGTAACATCTAAAGCAACCTCCTCTCTCCGCTTCATACAACGCAACGTAAAAACTGCCAACCAAAAAGTAAAAATTGCTGCTTACAACACATATGTCCGACCACAACTTGAATACTGTTCTAGTATCTGGCATCCCTGGCAAAAAAATCTTTCTAACAAAATCGAAAAAGTCCAAAGGTCCGCAGCCAGGTATGTTATGAATGACTACCACTACACCAGCAGTGTAACACAGATGTTAAATTCCCTTGAATGGAAAACCCTCCAACATAGACGATCCATCAACTCTCTCCTAATGTTTTATAAAATAAGGGCCCAAACAGTTGCAGTCGATTCATCTCATCTTATTCCAACCAGAAATCTCAATTACCTAATCCCTCAATCTCACACCCAATACTTCTCTAACTCCTTCTTCCCTAGGACTATCCGACTTTGGAACTCCCTCCCAACCTTGGTCAAATCCAGCCCCAGCCTAGATGTCTTTAGAGACCGGCTGGCGGCTGTAGAACTGTAAATGAACTGTCTATTTTAACTGTAACATACTGTCTTTTATCTTTTACACTTTTAACACTTGTAACATACATATTTCTTTAATAACTGTTTTTCTCTGACAGCGCCACCCTGTAATAGTCGGTAATCGACGGTTGGGTGTATGATGTAGATGATGTAGATGAGAAAATTAAGACTAACATACGCTTGGTCATTTAAGTAGCTATATTTTTACAAATAGACTACACAGACAAAAAATCTGGTCAATTTGTAAAGATTAAAGACCAACTATGATGTTCAAACCATTTTTCAGACTTGCACAAATATATTTTTGCAAATATAGGGTGTTGATTCTTAAGTGGCTGAAACTCATAGGAAAAGAGGATACTTTTGGTATGGGGGTAAATGCTATTATATTTAACTACATGTACATTTACTGTATGTATTCATTATTAACCTGCGGCCTTGACCCAGGCTATATTGAATTGCCAAAAGTAAAATGACCATGGAGGGGCACGTGACATGTTCTCGATGGTTTACGATTTCAAAAAAAATATCCAAAAAAAGAAGCATTTTGTAAGAATGTCGTGAACTAGACTAATTCCATTATTCCATGCGGATAACATCGGTCTTTATCGCATTACAATAGTTTATTTACCAAAGAAAGCAAAACTATTCCGAAATTTCACTTTGAACGCGAGACCACGAATCTAAACAGCAGGTGTCTGCAGCTGCATAACATTCCCAGTGGGCAATGCACTACATCCCGTAGAGAACACATCGCTAGATTAACAGAAGCATCATGGTATTGATACATGATAAAAAAAATTCTAATTCTTTTGAATTTGTTCATTCGTTCGGCACATACATTTAACACAACCAAATAATTGGAGGATAATCGGTATTGTCCGATTTTACACGTATTGGAATTATTTTGACAGAAACATTAATTTAAACTTACACCGGAATAAATTCGAATTGCATCCAAACTGCAAAAACCGCATCCTAAACAATACAACTAAATTATAAGGCCGCAGGTAATCACCAGCATGAAACTATTTGACTTGTTTACATGTGTACTTGATAAAAAATTATGGACGCCATCCTAATAAATGTTTGTAGAAATGAAATATTTTTTGGGTACTGATGCAAAATTTACAATAAGGTAAGTACTTAAAATGTGTTGGCATATCATTAGGAGCTATTCATCCCATTATCAGGCGAAATACAAAAATGAGGAAGATAAGTGCATTTTGGAGACCCCATTCTGCCTACAGATGACAACACACGTGAAATTGTGAATTGTCCGAAAGTACACCAAGTATGGCTTTTAGCGCTTACCGATTTCGCTTACGCAACATTTTAATTGTAAACAAAAGATTCAATCAACATGCCATATATCTGAAAGCAACGATGACACGATCTCTTTGTTTACAATGTAAAGTATAAATTCATTCAACTGTCAGAAAAATAAGAAGCATGTTGAAATAAATTGCGAAAGCATACAAAAAGGTATTTTTGTTCACCTTCCCAGAAAAATGCTAGTTCAGCAGATTTTATTATTTCATATGCTGAAATAGGTTACAATTTGTTTACAAACTTCGATTTAACATCATTTAATTACATTTGCAAACTGTGAACACATGAATTGTAAACAAACAATGGTTCGAAACAAGTCTTTTTCACGGTCAATTAACAACTTTTCAATTTCAATTGCGTCGACATGATGTCGACACAAACAATGACTGTAAGGTACGAATATAGAACAATCCAAATGGGTGATTTGAAAGTACACATGTACATGTATGTCGACATAACCAAATTGTCGATAAAACCGATGTCGTAACAACGAGTTTGAACTGTAGTTAAGACCATTTTGTGATGTATTAAGCGGAATGATTGTGACGCATATCGTCATTGATTGGCTTCCGGCAAGATACCAAGTATTGATATTCAAGTAGTAAACCCTGTATTATCAGGGTGACACTTGTGTTTTCCATTTTTGTTACAATCATTACATATTTATATACTTCATAATATTTGCTGTACTCTAGCTATTTGGTTACTGTAATGGCATTCATTTCCACAACCTAACTTTTACTGAAATTCTTATATGGGGTAGTTCACGTATGCAAATGTTCGCGAAACTGACAATCGCTAATGAAAACATTTGCACTTTGGAGCTAATGCTCATTTAAGAGCCTGCTTAATGTGTCTGGTGAGAATTACATTGCACCTACAGTAGGGTTCAAACCTATAGTGCAGGCGCCACAGCCTAGCCATGCGAAGTAAGAACACATTAAACCATTCAGTTATCCTAAAGGACCAGTATCAATGTGACAACCACACACCACCCAACTTTTTGTCTGGTCCGGACAGGTCTGGATTAGAGGGGTTCCACTGTACTGGGAAATCAGGCTTAAGTCCCATTTTTGAAAATGAAATTACCGTCGACAAAACAAGGGTTAATTTTGTAACTCACGCGAAAGACCAGCAAAGACGGAATAATTGTTTGAATTACAAAACTCAATATGAGCGCCAGTACTAAATATGCCAATTAATTTTCTATC
This sequence comes from Spisula solida, assembly GCA_947247005.1. Taxonomy (NCBI): domain Eukaryota; kingdom Metazoa; phylum Mollusca; class Bivalvia; order Venerida; family Mactridae; genus Spisula; species Spisula solida. The sequence continues at coordinate 24,922,540 of OX365948.1, forward strand.
AAGGTCCAACCAATCAAATTGGCGTATTAATTAAAGTGGACAATGTGTAAATGTCATGTTTTACAAAGGTATATTCTTTAAGAAATAGAACATATTATATTTTTAAAAAACGCAGACCAGGGTTATGTAGTGTGCCATGCTGATGCATGGCAATATACCTTAATTCCCATGATACGATCATTGAATATGATTTTCTGACAAGTGAAACGTTGTTGATGTCCCGCACCCTCCGTATTTTCCAAGCCTGGTCCATTGTGACCTTCATCTGTTTCCAGGACTCCAAAATACATTGTCGTGAAAAATATCAAATACTGTATGTACATGTATGTGATCTCGGTTTGGCCATCGTCTAGTATGTGAGCTTTTGTGATCACTCTTTCCGACGTCCGTCCGTCCACAATTAGCTTGTGTAGACATATAGAGGTCACAGTTTTGGCCTAATTACCGTATAGCGGGTTATTTCTGCGGGTAGAAAATTTTGCGATTTGGGCCTAAAATGGGTAGGTTTTATTTCTGCAGTTTTTATTTCTGCGACCTACCAGAAAATCGGGAATTAATTTCTGCGGGTTTCAGAAATCGGAAGAAATTTCTGCGAATGGTAAATAACTACCGTATCTACTACGGCATGATCAACAACATGATAACACTGCTTGTATGATTTAGATTTAATTGTTAATTTTATACAGAACTCAGCTTTTTTCATTTTAGGAACATCAGAACAGAACAGACCATTTTTAGCAGTACATGCACTACCGGTAAACTAAATCAATGCATTTAACGGCATATTATCCTCAACCCAGTCTATTATCCCGCACCCCTAAAACCACATATGACGATGTCTGGCTGTGCTCGAATATCAGTATATAAATAACACATAGCTTCGAGGGTGACAGTAAAAATGTCAGCCTGAGGAAAGTACTGTTACCCAAGGCCTAGGCCGCGGATAACAGTACTTTCCGAGGGCTGACATTTTTACTGTCACCCTCGAAGCTATGTATTATTTATTTTATTACCCCAAACTTTTCTCAGCGATTATCTACTGTAAACCAAGAAATTATTTTATGCAATTTAATTTAGCAGAGCTCACATGTGGAAGAATTTGAAGAAATGATAAGTAGCCGCCATATTGGTTTTAGAAAGAAAATGTCACGTGACAAAAAAGTACTGTCAAAAAAGTACTATCACCCTGCTGACAGTAAAAAAATGTTCAATCACGTGGTATATTGATCCGCTTGATCGTAATAGTAAGAATACTACCTGTTTGTCTATGGGAAATTAACATTACGAAAAAAAGTGAGGGGTAATAATACAAACTACAGTGCTGCAAATTGAACCAGTTGTCAAACTTACATCAACGTGTATTGAGGGTCAATACCGATATAACACATACCATTCATTAATTGTTAAACAAACATGCAAACAAAGACAGTCGATCACTATACGTGTGAAAAATACGACAGTAACAAAACACTAGAAAGATATAGATGAAAGGTATATTACCAGTATATGGAAGCAAAATATGGAAGTTAAATTTTGCGAACAACATTTTTACGGATGTTTAATTTTGCGGAATTTAATTTTACGGGAAAACCTCAAACCGCAAAAAACGCAGAAATAAAAACCCGCAGAAATTACCCGCTATACGGTATTATGAAACTTGGTCAGAATGACCATCTCAACAAAATCTAGGTCAAGTTGGATATTGGGTCATCCGGGGTAAAAAAATAGGTCATAAGCTCAAATCATAGAAAAACCTTGCGTAGTCACTAGAGGTCACAATTTTGACCTTATCATTATGAAACTTAGTCACAATGATCATCTCAACAAAATCTAGGTCTAGTTCGATATCCGGTGTCAAAAACTAGATCATATAGAAAAACATGGTGTAGTCACTACAGGCCTAATTTTTGGCCCACTCTTTATGAAACTTGGTCACAAAATCTAGGTGAAGTGTGTTATTGTATTTCCAGGGTAAACAAGACTGCGTTCAATAAACGCTTATGCCCCCTGTGGAAGCCTTGTCCATAAATAAGTCTAAGTCCAAAATTAGGTCAAGGTGAAGGTCAAAAAGGGTCAGGTGATACAGGTGTGTGGAGAGTGTTCATATACAACATCCATGCAAGTTTGGAAGCTTTGCAGCAAGCCATAATGATGCTAGAAGAAACGGTCAATTTGGGTTAACCAGGACGGACGGACGGACGGACGGACGGACAGGTGCATCACTATATGCCTCCCGATCTATCGATACGGGGGCATAAAAACTCGATTGTTAGGTCAAATCAAAGGAAAACCATGTGTAGTCACTAGAGGTCACAATTTGGTTTAATCTTTCAATATGGGTTATCTGATGTTATTAACAAGGTCGCTGGTTAGGACAATATGATAACCTTGTACATGCAATTGAGGCTGCCTTTATTTAATTCTTTGAAGAGACTTGTCCATTCAGGGGAAAAACGTCAACATTTAAAGTCATCAGACGCATTTAATGTTGTTAAGTTTTAGTATTGTTGCTTAACCAGTTTTACTTAGTATACACTAACTCGTCGAATGTTCTAAGTACACACTTAGTAATTTTCATTTAACTGACACAATATCAGACCTATCAGTGAACCGAATATACCATTGTAATCAGGAAACTATTGTCTATCAAGTTGAGTAAATTACCATTCTGAAATATAATAACAACACACTAGAAAACGACCATATATTTCACTGTTTAAAACAACGAAATCGCACATCAATATCGTGTATGACCACCGTCTGCCCTGATGATAGCCTGACATCCCTGAGGCATTGAATAGATAAAGAGGTGTACCAATTGCAATGTGAGTGCATTCCACTCTAGTAAAGAGTTCGTTATGAATTCCTGTACGTTCTGGTGTTGCCGTCGGGCTCACATGCGTCGCCCAAATTCATCACAGGCGTATTATATCGGACTTAGGTCGGGGCTACAAGTCGGCCATTCCATTGTTCAACCTAAATAAGAAATTGCATCCGAATCTAATTCCATGTGATGAGAATGTGTTCGCATCTTACAAATGACACGATTGTTCGAAAAAAGTGAGTTTTGTTAAATTGTAGTAGTAATTCGGATGATAAATGCCTATCGAAAGTTACTTCTATGCTCAACCTCAAATTGCTCCATACAAAAATGTACATATTCTGTTCAATTTAACGATCCCACATTATTTCATGATCTTAAAGGGATACAATACTCAGTCAGATGTTGTCATAAACGTGTTTTGACGCATTTAACGGCTTAATGTAAATGACGCCATGTGACGTCTCAATTTTAAATCGAGTCAATAGGAACATGCAGTTTTTTTTCTAGAATTCAATGCAACTACCATAATAATTACTGTGTACATGGATTAAGCACCCAAAAACAGACAATTAATGAATTAAATCTTACTTGTCTTATTGGCATGCCAGTTTCAAGCATTCCTATCGCACTTGCGCGCTCCTCAAGCGTCATTTGCGTCATATAGTACGAAATATTTTTATGGCTTTATTTTTGGCGGTCGAATGTTAATCGTGTATGAAATAAATTAAAAAAATTTACACATATTTGAGATGTGTGCACGAGAAAAATGTGATTTTGTTATTTTCGTCACCTATCAATGATTTTCACGTTGATTTTGATTTTTCTTCTGTATTAAAGACATTCACCAACATATGATATCTTTACAGTTTTATTGAGTTTAGATGATTATGTTCCTGATTTATTCTAGTTCTAAAAGTGTGTACTTGGAACATTCGTCAAGTGTACTAGTATATGGATTGATATTAATGATGTTTTATTTCGGCAATCATTATAAAAATGTTTTCTAAACTTTGTAATGTCAATGAGTATTTATTTCACACAGTAAACACTGATTATTGGAGTAACGTTGCTAATTAGCATTGAGTTATTCAAATTACTGTCTGCAATAACAGGCTTCTAATTAACTATAACAGAACAGGTGTGTGCAAACAAATAACATGTTTATACAAAAGGTCATCGTTTATTAGTTTCTTACATTCACATGTTTCTGAGGTCTTAGTAAATGTGACCATTCTATGGTCTTAGTAAATGTGACCATCCTATGAGTTAGGTATAGTGTGCCAAGGATAATGTGATGTTTACAAACAATTAATCGGTTTGGTCAACTGTTGCAAAATTGGTTTTACAAATTACTAAAGTAAACAGATATGGTCAGTACTGTACTTAAACTATCACAGTCGAGCTGATCTGATTAATCCATCTTTGTGGAATATACCACATTTTCCTGCCTTTCTCATTATCGTACTTTGTTATTGTGATTAGTTTAAATTCTCCCATTCATGGTGTACACACAGCCAGTTAGTGTTGTTTTCCATATCAACCGATTACTTGGGTGGTGTGTGGTTGTCACATTGATACTGGTCCTTTAGGATAACTGAATGATTTAATGTATTCTTACTTCGCATGGCTAGGCTGTGGCGCCTGCACTATAGGTTTGAACCCTACTGTAGGTGCAATTTAATTCTCACCAGACACATTAAGCAGGCTCTTAAATGAGCATTAGTTCCAAACTGCAAATGTTTTCATTAGCGATTGTCAGTTTGTATACAATTATTATGTGACCAAGCAATAAATAAAAGCTGTTGGTCGCATTGGAGAGGAGTGGCAAGTACTGCAGTTATTAATAGCAGCCAGTTAGTGTTGTTTTCCATATCAACCGATTACTTGGGTGGTGTGTGGTTGTCACATTGATACTGGTCCTTTAGGATAACTGAATGGTTTAATGTGTTCTTACTTCGCATGGCTAGGCTGTGGCGCCTGCACTATAGGTTTGAACCCTACTGTAGGTGCAATGTAATTCTCACCAGACACATTAAGCAGGCTCTTAAATGAGCATTAGTTCCAAACTGCAAATGTTTTCATTAGAGATTGTCAGTTTGTATACAACTAACATGTGACCAAGCAATAAATAAAAGCTGTTGGTCGCATTGGAGAGGAGTGGCAAGTACTGCAGTTATTAATAGACATTTAATACTCGCGCTGGACGCGAATAACGAGGAGCGGTTAGCGAACAAAAATAGTGGGGATCTTCTCAACATTGCTGTGATCAATTAACAAACAGTGTCGTCTGCCAAGCGCAGATCATAATGGGATGTCAGTGGTATATACATCCCCTATAGTTTATTAAGGACAAATTGTAAGGTGTATACTGGAATCCGTCCGTCATTCTGTCTGTTTGTCGGTCTGTCTGTGTATATTGCAAATATGAACAGCTGTAAGGGTGTACTGCATTAAGCTTGTCTTGTCCGTCCGTCCATTTGTTCGTTGTTGATGCAACAATAGCAGGAGTTCCTTACAGTTTTTACAGATACACAACCTCAATATACATGTACAGGACGGAAAGAAATTGCACTGTGACAATTTTGACTAAAATTAGCATGGGGAGCGATGGCCTAGAGGTAGGACGCACGCTTCAAAATCGAGGTCTCGGAGTCGATATCCGTCTGTTCCACTGCTTATTTGCTCTGAGCAAGTATTACCCTTATGCTCAACTCGACCAAGGTGTGAAATGTTTCCTCTTAGGGAGGTGTCTGTACATGTTCGATACTCCTGAGCGCCACAGATCGACGTTGACTGCACACCCACCAGGAGAGAGTCTCGAACGCAGGTTTACTTAGGTAGCCCAATGACCAAGGGAATCTAAAACGTCAAAGGTTGGCCGAACGGCTGTTCTGCTGACAGCAGCCCTCGAAAATCGGTCACTTGACTTAATTTCTTATCATCATTGTTATTTTATACACACTATACGAGTATATAATATATAGTGACAGATCTTCAGGCTGCAAATCCTACAATTTTAGTGACAGGATGTCTTTCAATTTTTTATATATGAACAACCTGGATATGTAGATGTGCATGAAGGAAAGAATATCAGAGGGCTGAATGGGTCCACTTTTAGACTTATATTTTCATGTATATTTCAAGACGTTCATTGTAGCGCTACGGTTCAGGTTGCAACATTAGGGGAGTTCCTACTTTAATACTACATGTGTTAATATCTAAGATTAGTTCTAACTCAGAATAAGTACATTTCAATTTTTATTTTTCCAAATTAAATAACTTGAATTTCATAATGGTACTCTGCAACCTCGTCTGATGTAAAGTCATACAAAATTGCAAATTCTATGTGGCCATATTTCAAGCCTCTTCTATGACGCATAATTATATTATTGCTAGACATGTACACGTATGTAGTCCTAAAGATATGAAGTTTTGAATGATTATAAAGTTTGATTTTGTATGTTATTGTCATTCTTCACCTGGTAGGAACTTGACTAACCACTGATATATGAGGATGGTTATTGTAAGCGTCAACACACATCAAATGTGATCAGGTTACGTACAGCATTTTGCCAGTGGTATTGTTTATTCAAGTGATATACTACATTACAAACTTTTCACTCATTAACAAATGCGAATGTGTCGAACATTTAAAATTTAATACGATGTTTAAGTGAAACCTGAAATTGTACTTGAAACTTTATATTTGTTAATAGATGTTTATAGCATAAACAATATAATTATATGATCATTCAAAATTCATGTTTTATATACATAGGCACAGTTGCCTCAAAAAGGCGCTAAACTTTTGAAACTCAGTATAGTAGAACAATCTGGTTGTGTATGGCTGCGTGACTGAGTGAGATGTTTTTGCAGATGACCATTATTCGCTACACATAGTGTGACGATATTGTTTTGATAAGACCCCGGATATTTAGTTCGCTCTCCGCGCCTCGCTATTCGCTTCCAACGCGAGTATAAAATGTCTAGTAGCAGCCAGTTAGTGTTGTTTTCCATATCAACCGATTACTTGGGTGGTGTGTGGTTGTCACATTGATACTGGTCCTTTAGGATAACTGAATGGTTTAATGTGTTCTTACTTCGCATGGCTAGGCTGTGGCGCCTGCACTATAGGTTTGAACCCTACTGTAGGTGCAATGTAATTCTCACCAGACACATTAAGCAGGCTCTTAAATGAGCATTAGTTCCAAACTGCAAATGTTTTCATTAGCGATTGTCAGTTTGTATACAATTAACATGTGACCAAGCAATAAATAAAAGCTGTTGGTCGCATTGGAGAGGAGTGGCAAGTACTGCAGTTATTAATATCTTTTATAATAGTTCTATGTTGTAAACATTATTATACCATATTTATATAGCACTTTTATCATGTAATTACACGTTCAAAAGTGCTGTTATATTTACGAGGGTCGTTCATTTAATACCCGGACGATCAATATTGCTGGAAAAGTTACCTTTCACACCATTCCTTAATTCACATACGAAATTTCAACTTGTTGCGACAAAGGGTTTTCATAATATAAGTGTTTTAATAAGTAAATGTAACACGAGTCGGCCCAAATCGACGTCAAAATATTGTGACGTTACGCCATATTCGCTACTAAAACGGGAACTTTTTTCTATTTGATCATCGTTTTGGAGCCATAAAGTCACTCGAACACACATTTACCATTGTAAGATGTTCGGTAGTGATGTTAAATGCTGTATCCGCGATAATTTCGCATAGTTCCGTAATTACGTAGTACTATATTAGTTATTCTTCAAGTGGTGTTTAATGTCCAACAGGTGTTTAACCGACGACACTTTCCTGTTTCTGACGATAGATTGACCCGGCCTCCGATCATAGAACCATTTATATGCAGAAATCAACCTATAAGAATATTCCCAAAATAATTTCCTTAGTTTTATAGGTGTATGGCTAATATTTTTACGAAATTGTATCATAATCGGTGTTTTCCCTAACAAATTCGATTTTATTGCGATAATAACGGAAACACGCCTGTTGTCACTAAACAGCGCTTCACGCACAGTAACAGTACAGAAATGACAGCAAACGTTAAATAAGATAACGTAGATGTAGACATAACGTTATATGATGCTTTCCGTTGAAAATAGACCACTTATATACCACGCACCCTGTTATATTAACACTCTGCATTTCACTGAAAACTTGGGCTGGGCTGGGTAGCCCTTAGTTGTGTTACTATAGAAACCACAGTTTGTGTTTGGTTGGATAAAATTGTACCCTGTTTTGTCAAATTATCAAGTTAGGCAGTAAGTTTTATTAAACGAAAATTTATTGCAATTAAATGTTTCAATCAAGCGCTATGGCGATCGTCCGGGTATTAAACGAACGAATCTCGTACTTGATATTACGAGGAATGTTCAAATATATATACATATAATGACATAAAAATGTATCCTTATACACTGAAAACGAGCTAAACCGAAATTTTTAATGTGCTATGTTTTTTTTCGACAATGTATTAATTGAGTATTGAAAAGGATGGCATTTACGTACATGTATATCACTTTGAATGCTAGGCCCTTGCTTTATAATGAAAATTACATATACATTGTATTACTAATGACACTCATTTACAACCATTTTGGAGGATGTCGCAGTTTTTGATGGTGCAAATTTGGGCGTTACTGTATTTCCAATTAGAATTACACCACTTAAATAATTAAACTACACGTACCTAGTAATTCATGAAAGATTCACTTCTTTATCCCATATACAGTACACATTTAATTAAGTATTACATTTACACCAATACCAAAAGTACAACAATTGTTACATACATGTACTCTTAGGATCTTATTTGGTCAGAGAAAAGTGACATTTTCCTAACGAATTTAGCATAATTATAGTGCACATGTCATTGAGTGGATAGTTAATTTACATTGTTACAGCTAGAATAAACGGCTTTAAAGTGGATTTATCTGTATTGTACCAATATTAAAATTGTGATGTAATATTATAGATATTTGCAAGTTTATATTCTTATGAAAAAGCAGAAGAACCTTGCCCCAAAACTGTACGGATCATTTCTTACAAATACTTAATAAAAGAGTACTAATGCTTTGATTATTTTTGGGTTGGGCACGTATTGTTACGTTTTACATATGTATGACCAGTATTCGCGAGGTTTTGTTGTTTAAATGTATTTAGAATGAATGATAAGAGTAGGCAACTATATGACAAATTCCTTACATAGTCATGTACATTACACTAAAAGTACACTTGTATTTATAGTGTACATTAAAACAAAGAACTATAGAACACAGATTGGACACTCAATTGGAAACAGAGAGAAAATGACTAATAACACGCAGCAGAATATGTTATTTGGCATAAAACTTTGTCATCCTTTTTCATGAACCATGTCTCATTTTGAAGAGATTAGTTTTTGTCTACCTCTTATTATAGAAGTCTAGAAATTATTATTTGAATGAGGCAAATCAGGTATTTTTTTATAAACTTGGAATTTCCATTAAAATGAGAGTAGGTCTGGCTCTTTGCAAACTCCTGTTTTATTCCTTGACTGTCATTTTAAAGCTGAATAATAACTCTATTGCATAAACTTATTAGTTTTTGTCTATATGTACATTAAAACAGGAGATATAAGGTATTAGTAATCAACAAGATTACGCGAGATTTCAGAAGACTGTCGCGAGATAATATTGAGATTTGGTACATCATTCCTATCTTTGTATTTATATTGTGTATTAAAACCATGTTATTTTCTTTCCAGCTGAAAATTGTGGAGATTCTGTTACTTTTAGATAGGTTATTATTATACAAGAAAATACACCCTTCTGTGCTGTTCGTACTCAATGAAAAACTTAGTCTGTCCATATCTAATGCTGATGTAAGTATGCTAGCTGATTTATATCATACCAACACGCTTATTATTTGTTCGCACAAAACAATAGGGACTAAATATTTTAAGCTTCTAGTTATATATTTTACATCCAATCTACTAGACAAAACCAATGGATTAAACCAAAATTGTGACTACTGTCCATACTACAACCAATGGATGACCACTGCAACTAATTTACCATTATAAAGTTTTATATTTGCTGTTTATTACAGTCTACATATATAAAATTATATAAGCTTAATCAAACTCAATTATAACTATTTCGTCTTTGTAAATCGTGGATATTTTTATAAAGTGTCCAAATTTTGAATAGTCTTTCTTACAACAAGAACATTTAATTCAGCATCCTTTTATTACCTTGTGCGTGGTAAAAATATTCCAGTAAAATGCCCTGGTTCTGTATAAGTTCGGTGTCTCAACAGTATGTCAAGATGAGACTTATTAGCAGCACGTAAGTCATGAATAGCGACTCAAAGTGTGTTTCTGTGCGGAGGGAATATATTAAAGGGATGCTGTAGCTATGATCTTAACCCAACTGATTTCAGACATATGTACATGTATAGTTTGCACCTGTATTGTGCCATAATTTATTGTGCCCCACACTTATTTATAAGTGGGGGGCATATAGCATTGGTGCCGTCCGTCCGTACGTCCCTATGTCCGTCCGTCCGTCCGTACGTAACACAAATCTTGTGTGTTGAACTCCTCATAAACTACTTTTTACTGTGTCAATTTTGACCAGCGTTATGGCCCTTTGTTACTTTTACTATATACCCTATAGGGAAAAATCTTGTGTGTTGAACTCCTCATAAACTACTGGGTGGAATTTCTTCAAACTTTCACAGATGAACAACCTCAATGTACAGATGATCGTAAAGGATGGAATTTTTGCGGTGTAAATTTTGACCAGAGTTATGGGCCTTTGTCACTTTTACTATATACCCTATAGTGAAAATCATGTGTGTTAAACTCCTCTTAAACTACTGGGCGGAATTTCTTCAAATTTGTTACTTTTACCATATACCATATAGTGAAAAATCTTGTATGTTGAACTCCTCACAAACTGTTGGATAGAATTTTTTCAAACTTTTACAGATTAATAATCTCAATGTATAGATGACTTTAAAGGATGGAATTTTTGTTGTGCAAATTTTTACCAGAATTGTTGCCCTTTGTTACTTTTACTATATGATGGACCTTTGATATTTTTTTTTATTAGAATTATTGTCCACAACGACACAAGGCTAAGAAATTGAATAATAATGTTACCTCAAACCGCTATTCTCTCTCCTTCCCCATTGTAAATGATATGTGCTATAAGGTGGGCACCCGTGTCATGGGACACATTTCTAGTTGAACCTCTTATGACCTCAAAGGCTCATACAAACATGAGAAAAACTACATTTTTTGTAAACAAAACAAAGTCTGTTTTATAGGTTTTATTTTGGAACTTGAAATATTTTATAAGCATTGGTCCAATAGTGTAAAGTTGTTTCTTATACAGGTATATTGTGCAATTATTATGGTTTAAAAAGACACCATAAACGTTATTGGGCCTTTTATGAATTGACATCAGATGTTGATATCATGCCTTGTAATAAGATAAGGTTAATGCTTCTGCCAGAATTTTCTGCGATGCCATTATGTTCACTGAGTGTGTGTATATATATATATATATTACTTCAGGTAAAGCACAAATGGTGTGAACTAGTGGTAAAGCATAAACTATCTACATGTTATACAGATGTCTGCTCTTTCTTGGTGAATTGTCAGGTGAGTTCATGTTACTTCTAAGTCCTACATTGACTTTCAGTAAGTGGAAAGTATTTTTTGAAAATGGAGTCTAAAGGTCATATTCCAATAGTCTTTTCGTTAAATAAATAATCCTTAACATACGAACACAATTTTGTAATACAATGCATTTCTATAAGATTATATTGCCATTGTTACAACCCAGTTCAAACTAAGGGAAATTGGGAATTTACAAAGTTAATTGATTGGTCAGATGCTTTTTCTGAATGAGCCTGTAGTAATCCTGTAGGTGTTGATAGCCAAACGTCACCACCAGCCAGAACAATTATTCCTTCCTGGATATTATCAAAGATTAGTAATCATACTATTACATGTAACATTTTCTCCGGTTACAGTTGTAATTAATCCTTGAACACCTTGTGTTGTGGCTGACATTGATAAATACAGATAAGTTACGAGCGTAACATTTGAAACTTTCACACATTAATACTATACCAGCTCTGCGTCATTATATAACTGGTTTGGATTACATGTTGCATACGTTTATGCTAGTCGGTGTACGTGTTTTGGTTTAAATAACCTTATGGTACTAGTAATGTAAGTCGGTTTACACCTGCTGTATCAAGTTAAAGGTTAAATTATAGTCTGCATACACGTAATGTATGAAGTCAATTAAAATGTTACGAGGGTTGTTCAAATTGGAATGTAAGTGATGCTTTATCTTTCTTGTATCAATGATTTCTTTTAAAAATAGTGAGCTGTATATCAAAGATCATTGTATTAGCTTTAAATAGATACTTCACATTTCCAAATCTGTTCAGTGTAACTGTAACAATACGTCAATTAACACTGTCTACTAGTGTATACTAATGCTTAAATGTTTTGGATTTTTTTTCTGACCAAATTCGCTCCATTTAAGAATCGTTATTATCCCCCGCCGATGAAATCGGTAGAGGGTATTGAAATGGCGTTGTCAGTCTGTCCGTCCGCAGCCATTTCTCTGTAACTAGCAGTTAAAATTTCATAAAACTTGAAATAAATATGAACAATCATACTGGGATGATGCCCGTCAAGTTTTTTTTCTGATCTATCTGGTTGCCATGGCAAACGATTGGAAAAACTTAAAAAAATCATAAAAAATCAACGACTGGCCAGATTTCAAAATAATTTTACAGAAGTAGTTGTTGGGTGACCCTCTTACGAAATGGACATTTCTGTCATGATTTGTCAAAAAACATGGCTACCAGTTGGTGGGGTTTGTGGTATATTCATGGTTAATTTTCTGTAAAGGTATTGCCCTTGATTTATTGAACAATTGTTATCCAATGGAAGCTTACATTCCAAACTGCGCAATAATCTTGAGCTTACATTCCAAACTGAGCAATGATACTGATAACCTTTAGGCGGGGGATATCAAATCAACGAATTTGCTTGTTTTCTTAATGCGGGAGCAAAGACAATAATTTAAAAAAACGTGTATAGTGAAATGGTGTCATGTAATGTCTTATTCATCACTTATTTGATAGTTTAAGAAATTTAAAAGCACTGTAATTTTATTTGGAAATGAACCCCTTGCACGCCATCCAAATACCGCAACATACCCTAGCGACAGATCCATAAACAAATATTGGCCAGCAAAGACAGAACAAAAGTATGCATTGCAAAACGTACCATGGACGCCTGTAGAAATGTACACCCTTTTCCGTATAAAACAAGTTTCTACCATTAAAGTCGATGTATAAAATGGACAATGGGTAGAGGCCAAGCTTAACCAAGGTAAATTCCTTCAGAAATTGAAGAAATACTCGACAATCGCTGCCAAGCAAAATATTTGAAGAATGGCATCATATTGCAGAGCAATGGTCCTCCATCTGCAGCAGCCATTAACGCGACTTTCTGAGAAGCGTGAAGGTTCTTGAGCTTTCCGACCATCCTCACTTGTCAATTATTGACCCTTGTGATCTCTATTTGTTTCAAACGACTCTTAAATTGCATTATCGGAAAACATATCAGGTACGTTAAGATCTCGGTTTGGCTCATGTCCAGTATATGCGCAGTGTACCTAGGAATTATAACAAAATCGCATTTTAAAAAAAAGAATAACTGAATGAAACTTTGCATATATTTTAGAGTTGAATACTGCAATAGGATCAAAGGCTTCTTTCATTAGAATATATCAAAGATAATTTTTCATGGGCTTAGTTGCATTTCAATTTGAACAACCCTCCTACGTTAAATATTGATACTTGGACTTTGATACTCTAACGCTCACCTGGTCCACAAATATGTTTAGAAGTGCCAATAAAGTTTTATAACAATACAATACAATATTTATTTTAAGTCGGATACATGTACAACAAGGAAACATTAGCTATGTATAGCTATTGTCCGACATTTTTTACAAAGTATAAAATTAACAAACATAGCTATAATTACGTACATATAAGCAGAGGTTAAGACATTTAAGGTAGCAAAATATATATCACTGTTAATACATTAAAAATAGTTTAGAATAGATACACATTGAGTAGAGAATAAGAAGGAATCATACATTTAAATTAAAAAAACAAGATCCTTTTTAAATAAACATATCAATTTAAATTCAGAGGAAGCAAGCATCACGTAATTACCTGTACGACAGACTTGTACCAAGCTATAGCAATGCAGTCAAATAATAAGCATACGTTTAAGAATTAAAGCATACATGCAAGCAAAATCAAACAAACAAACATAAATCGCATACTTGTAATGTACTTGAAGACATGTTCGTCATTGTGAAAAGCACGTAATTGTACAATATTCTGTAAAAAGGTCAAGGATTCAAGGTCGAGCTGAAACAAACTAACAAAATGACACATGTTAATTTTTGCTGATTCTCAAATGACTTCGAAAGACTGGACATGGTGGAAACGAATTGTTTACAAGACATTAACTTAAACATGCCCCCACCTACGACCAGCCACCTCTTGCGAATAATGGAGTGAATATTTATTTGTTCACTCGCTGATTCTTGCAGTGCTGTACAATTGTACTATCTAACACAAACAATCTAACATGAATATTATATGTAATTAATCAGAGTTTTCATTCTACAATCAATCGTTCCAGTAACTGTTATTGTGCGATTAATTGGTGATTTCTTGTAAAGCTATGTTGTATTGACAACGATGGTCTATTTGCTCAGACCATTACTTCTACTTTAAATGATTTACGGCATGTAGCTCTACATGATTCCAAATTAATCACAGATACACGTGTTATTTGATAGAGGAGATGGATGAGGTTTTAAATGCAACTTGACAAGCTGTTGGGTGATTTCTACATTGCATGCACCACCATTTACTACTGGAATGCTACATGTTGACTTAGATGTAATCCATTATTCGTGGATGTTGCCCTGTCTTTGTGGCCGTGCACATTCACTTAATGCTTTAAACTTCACATTGGATACTGTATTGACATGACCATCTACCTCGACTTTATTTGGCAGAACAAGTGCAGCTTGCAAATACCGGTTAGATCATCAGATTGCCAAACACTCAAAGTTAAGCTGGTGGAAATATGATTTATTGATCATTTGATGTGGGGGAATTTTTTTAAAAAAATGATGTAACTTGTTCGATGCAATACTGAACCTCACTTACAATTAACTGAAAAACAAAAGTGTTATTATCAGACCATACAATGAACCACATTATGGTGAGTCAGGTCAATCTGTTCACATAATCTGTATTAATTGCTATACACGTAGGTGGTAAAATATTAACCAGTAAGTGCTGAGTGTTGTGACATTTTCCATGGTAAATCATTTGAATAATAAAACAACAGTTAGAACCCAATGGTCATGTTAACTGATTAATGTTTTAGTTGATATCAAAGGACCCTGCTGTTCATTGTCTGTGTTACTCTTAGTCGGTTATTATAACTGTCTGTGTTTAGCTCTGTCTCCTGCTGTTACTGTATTTGGCCACCTGTGTGCTATGTAT
The DNA here is from genome assembly GCA_947247005.1 of Spisula solida. Taxonomy (NCBI): domain Eukaryota; kingdom Metazoa; phylum Mollusca; class Bivalvia; order Venerida; family Mactridae; genus Spisula; species Spisula solida. The sequence goes on from OX365948.1 coordinate 24,938,013, forward strand.
CTTTCAAGTAAGAATAAACTATTTATCTATCTGAATATTATTTAACGGAACATGAGTATAGCGTCAGAAATAATTGATAATATTAAAGTACATTGTTCTACGTCCCATGGATTCATTATTTTAATATTTGTAAAGTTTGTAATATCGTTATACAATGTAGTGCCTTTTTGTTATTGTTTTGTTTATTTATGAACATCAATTTATATGCCGACAACATTGCTATAAGGACTGCAACAACCAATTAAGGTGTACATGACTCACTTATTTTGTATACAATGTATTAGAATATAATTATTGTAATGTGATAAATAGGAGTTTTAATGCGTCAAAAGCAAATGTAGATCTCTTTGTTTATTATTCTCAAGATAATTCGCAGGGTACACTGTTTATAATGATCGATGGAATACATAAATCTATATTTAGATATATATTACAGTTAAAGTAGATAATTTACTTACAGGTACAAAACATGTCACCTGTGTTATATACAGATTAATTAGGCATGCAAACGCCTAGAAGTCCCCATAGATATTAATTTATTCATTTACCACAATAAACGGTAATTAAGCGCCATCTTACCTTGCATTGCCAAAAGCTTAGGATTCTGGTACGAATATTGCACAGAAAATGTCTCATTTTTTAGCTCCACCATTCGTAGAATAAGGGGAGCTATTGCAGTCACTCGTGCGTCGGCGTCGGTGTCGTGGTAACGTTTTTGTTAAAGTTTAGGTACAGGTTTTTTAACCTCTTATATTCTCTAAGTCCTTTGATATGTTGCTTTCATATTTTGCAAACTTGTTTGCCATTATGACTCCAAACTATATGCAGGAGTAGGTAACTCTATCAGGCATTTTGTTGAAATTATGCCCCCTTTTCTACTTAGTGCAAATGTTAAAGTTTAGGTACAAGTTTTTTAACCTCTAATATCTTCAAAGTGCATTGACATATTGCTTTGATACTTTGCATACTTGTTCACCATCATGACCCCAACCCATACACAGGGGTAGGTAACTCTATTAAGCATTTTGGTGAAATTATGCCCCCTTTTTAGCTCACCTGTCACAAAGTGACAGAGTGAGCTTTTGTGATCACTCTTCGTCCGTCGTCCGTCCGTCGTCCATCCACGATTTGTGTAGACATTGTAGGTCACAGTTTTGGCCTAATCTTTATGAAACTTGGTCACACTGATCATGTCAACAAAATCTAGGTCAAGTTCAATATTGGGTCATCTGGGGGTAAAAAACTAGGTCACTAGGTCAAATCATAGAAAAACCTTGTGTAGTCAGTATAGGTCATAATTTCGACCTAGTCCTTAAATAACTAGGTCACAATGATCATCTCAACAAAATCAAGGTCAAGTTCGATATTGGGTCATCTGGGGTCAAAAACTAGGTCACAAGGTCAAATCATAGAAAAACCTTGTGTAGTCACTAGAGGTCACAATTTTGACCTAATCTTTATCAAACTAAGTCACATTGATCATGTCAACAAAATCTAGATCAAGTTCGATATTGGGTCATCTGGAGTCAAACACTAGGTCACAAGGCCAAATCAAAGAAAAACCTTGTGAAGTCACTAGAGGTCACAATTTTGGTCTCATCTTTATAATACTCAGTCAAAATGATTATCCCAACAAAATCTAGGTCAAGTTCGATATTGGGTCATCCTGGGTCAAAAACTAGGTCACAAGGTCAAATCATAGACAAAACTTGGCTTAAACTGCAATATGCAATTTGGTCGATGTGATGTAAATTGCAACGTCGCTTTATAAGACAATATGCAAGGGTGTCAATTTTCCTGATTAATCCGGATTTGTCATTCCTGAAAGAGCAATGGCTTCTGACCAAAATAAAAGTTATTTGATGAAAATATCTCAAGAAATGACAAAGGTGTGGTCATTTTTATGTGCTCTGAAGAATTTTCCTTAATACGTTCGAACTGAGTTAATTATGGAAGTACAATGTAATGCTATTGAAGGCCTCTTGTTTGGCAAAAATGTTCGGCCACATACGATTTTCCTGATTTTAATTTGGCCCTGTTGACACCCCTGATTATAGTCATAATAAAGTAGGGTGTCAATTTTCCTGATAATTCCGGATTCGTCTATCCAAAAAGAGCTATAATTGCTGACCAAAATAAAAGTTATTTGATGAACATATCTCAAGAAATGGCAAAGTTATGATAAATTTAATCTGCTCTGAAGGGGATTGTCTTATTACAAACTGAGTTAATGATGGAAACAATGTCATTGAAGGCCTCTTGTTTGACAAAAATGGTATGTTACATTTGATTTTCCTGATTTTTAAATTGGCCCTGTTGACACCCCTGGGACCTACTAGGACAGGTGAGCGACCTATGGCCCTTTGGGCCCTCTTGTTTCAACTTAGTGCAAATGTTAAATTTTAGGTACAGGTTTTTTAATCTCTAATATTTTCAAAGTGCATTCACATATTGCTTTACATACTTGTTCACCATCATGAACCCAACCCATACACAGGGGTAGGTAACTCTATCAAGCATTTTGTTGAAATTATGCCCCCTGTTGGACTTTGAAATGCAAATGTTAAAGTTTAGGTACAGTTTTTTTAACTTCTAATATCTTCAAAGTACATTGACATATTGCTTTGATACTTTGCATACTTATTCACCATCATGACCCCAACCCATACACAGGGGTAGGTAACTCTATTAAGCATTTTGGTGAAATTATGCCCCCATTTTCAACTTAGTGCAAATGTTAAATTTCAGGTACAAGTTTTTTCAACTCTAATATTTTCAAAGTGCATTCACATAATGCTATGCATACTTGTTCTTCATCATGACCCCAACCCCCACACATGGATGGGTAACTCTATCAAGCATTTTGTTGAAATTATGCCCCCTCTTGGACTTGGAAATGCAAATGTTAAAGTTTAGGTACAGGTTCTTTAACCCCTTATATCTTCAAAGTAAATTGATATATTGCTTTGATACTTTGCATACTTGTTCACCATCATGACCCCAACCCCTACACAGGAGAAGATAACTACTTATCATTTTGTTGACATTATGCCCCCTTTTGGACTAAGAAATGCTTATTTCTTTACCTTCATGACCAAAGGGACCTACACATGAGTAGGTAACGGTCCTGCATAATTTGCCCAATTATCTCCCTTTTTCGACTAAGTAGCCCCAACCTGCTGTTATGAAGCATTTTGTTTTGAATATATAATAAGTGTACTATCCTAGCATGGCGCTGCGAATAGTGGAGCGCGCTGTTCGTGGACAGCTCTTGTTGTAATATTTATGTTAAATAGAATGGAATGTTTTACGTAACTTAACCCTAGTTGACAGGAGTCTTTTCAAGATATCTAATTGATGGTTTTAAAAAGTACTTTCTGGATCTATATTTGAGTTATTGATTGGACTTAAAAACAAGTTCTGACAAATGATGATTGCCTAACTATTTCGAATGCTGAAAAGTTCGACTACCTCAAACAAATTGTTTGGAGAAGACCAGAGTGTCAGAATTACTAGTAGTTTTGTCTAATGAGAATGACAAGATTGCTATGCGGATCTTAAAGGAGTGTTTTGGCGATGTTCAAGATATAGTAGACCTTCTCTACAGTAATCTATCTAAAACGACAAATTCATGGGATTGTCGAAATTGTTAATGATAGGGCTTAAGGAGAATCAGAATCGAAGAGATTTTATCAGATTTTTCTAGGTCAAATTGACCTTTCCAATCATAACAGTATCGTTCCGACAAAGTGCCATTTTGGATTATGCCAAGTTACGTTCTTAGTGCTACACCATGCATCCATCTGGATTCTTTCAAAATAAGTTTTCCCGACAAAGAGAAACGGAATATTGATGTGGACAATTCGATCACAGCTCTTGACCTACATACTGTAGTCTAATCGATGTTTAAATGAATCTCAGAGAGTGGATAACCAACTAATGGGATAATGAATTCATTTATACCCCAGGAAGATAAGGCACCAAGTGGTCCGATTAATTAACGTTTTATGCCATCAATGGAATATTTATTATGATACTCTCTGACAACAAAACGTTCGATCTACTTTGATTGTGTTCGCCTGTGGTTCTGCAAGGAAATGTACTAGATATAGTTTTATTATACTTGGAATGGCATAATCAGACTTTTTGGATGAAACATCAACATATTATACTCATAATAGACTAATGTCATGCCCCAAACCATAAAAACAAGAAAATCATTATACAATGTCACATTGTCAACTTACTTGAATTTTCCCCCCAAAATTAGGATGGTTCTTTTCTATGCCTGACTCTTGTGTGGGTTGCTAGGCGTTGTCACCGGTTCTATGTGGCTTTGGTTTGTCTATGCGCTATGTTGACAGTATCGCTATAATAAAATTAACTCCTCTGGTAATGTATTTCTCAGTTTTCTAACCCATAGCTATAAACATTGGGTGATAATTGATGCATTAAAACTGGTATTTCATGGTTTCCTCAAAGGATGTCTAGGGGATAGATAATTAGAAAAGGAGTGCGGTGTGATAACAATGTACACGTCTATATATGTTTGTGCATATACGAGACGCGTTCAAAAAGTTCGTGGACTCGTCATTTTAATAAAAACCCGTTCAGTAAAAGTTGACATATCATATATGGTTGAAAAGTTAATTTAATTATTAACAAGACTGTAGGTAAACAAATTACTTCAATATTTGATGTAAACAGCATCTGTATTTAAGTAACTGTAGTAACAATTTACCGGTGCACGTCGTTCGTTTGCCGTTAAACACAATTTTTTATTTCAAATATAAGAAATTGCTTGACGTATATGCAAGGATGTGTATACATATTAGTTCATTTGGACATTGTCAACAGTAAAAACAACATCCGTTAACAAGAAGAAAGTCGGTCGAATTTCTATAGCGACAAAACGACGTCTGCTCAACACCTGGAACGCGAGTCATTTTAAAGTTTTGCTGTTTATCACAAAATACACATATTTTGTCTTATAAAATGATACAAGGGGCTATGGGGCAATGCTTGTTGTCGAAGAACTCTCCTTTTTAAGTGGCATATACTAGTCAGTTTGTTGGCATTTTATGGACAAGAGACCCTGGAAATTATTTGTAGTTGTACTTGCGAACAATAGCAAGTGATAATTTTATCCACTCGCATTTTGGGAAATCTACTTAAGAAATAAAAATCTGTTCGCGTTTATTGTCGGTGAATAAAACACGGGCAGGAGTTCGGATGCGGAAAAATTAAATCACGATTCTAAATACGATACTATTCCGCACTATTTAACTGCGCGCATTCCATTTTCACCCATTTGACATTGAACATAATTCCACGCTGAAATTGAGTCGCTTATTAGCTGGTACAATTACCTCCCTCGTTAATGAAAACGACCTTCGTAATTTTCTGAAGGAAATACCACATTTTAAACATTGAAACAATTTTAATAACACGAGTATATGGTATCTGTTTCATAAAATGAAAAATATAAATGAATTGATTATCAGAAGCTTTAATAAAACTTGGTTTCTAGAGTATATTGGAGTTTCTAAAAATAGATGCGTCATCGCTGTAACACTGGATTCTCGTGCAACTCGCCTTGTCATCGTGACTCGTAAAAAATTTACTATAAAGTTTACGTTCATTCATTCATAAATATGTCACGTGATACTGGGCGTAAATAGAAACAGCCAATTTGATAGGTATGTTTTATGGGGGTAATAAAACATTGTTAGGTCCGCTCTATATTTGAACGATTAATCCGCAGATCGTGTTAGAATTGCATTTAGAATATTAGAATAATCATAAAAATGAGGACTTAAAAAAAGTTGTTAAGTATACAATGTATGCAAGTGAGCGATATATTGCCATATTGATCCGCGTGTTAATAATGGTGATTATATTATATATTTTAGGCCATGGGCGTTTACCTGTTTGGGGAGCTGATTATTTCGAAGGACAAGGATCAACGTCAACTTGCTCAAGATTGCTTTACAACAATTGCTGCTGAAATGGAAGATGGTGTTAGGAACATTGTCAGAACAATGGTGTATGGCTGAAGATTATAGATCTAAATGCTTTTTATGCTCCCCGAAGGCTATTTATTTTTTCTTCAAATAAATATTGAATGCAGTTATTGATTTTATGAAGTATCATCGATTGTTTTTCTTACAACTTAATAGTTGAGTGTCCAAAGCGAAGTTCTGAGAATTAATTATATGTTTATGCCTACATCGAATAGAAACCTTAAACTGCTATATTTATTTAAAGAAATTGATGTTCTGTGTTTGACATTCAATTAAAATTTGCACTTGTCGTATAATACTAAATTTGTTCACCTGAGAGCCAAAATTGTTTTTTGCATATATGTTAGACCACTGTATACATATCTTTTTTTAATTGCTCCAGAAGTGATTTAATATAATAAAACAACTTAAAGGTGCTGCCTCACGTATTGTTGTATTGCAAAAATAAACTTGATTGTCAAAATTTAATATTTGCGTAATTTTGGTATAGTTGCTTGTAAACACCCACATTGACATTTAAAATAACTTACGAAACATCGACATTTTGTAGTTTTTTTTAGTGACAGAGTGAGCGTTTGTGATCACTCTTCGTCCGTCCGTCAACAATTGCTTGTGTAGACACTAGAGGTCACAACTTTGACCTAATCTTGATAAAACTTGGTCACAATGATCATCTCAACAAAATCTAGGTTAAGTTCGATATTTGGTCATCCGGGGTCAAAAACTAGGTCACAAGGTTAAATCATACACTGCTAAAAAAATAGAAAACAGATTGTGTAGTCACTAGAGATCACAATTTTGGCCTAATCTTTGGTCATAATGGTCATTTGAACAAAATCTAGGTCAAGTTCGATATTGGGCCATTCGGGCGCGTCAAAAACTAAGTCACAAGGTTAAATCATACACTGCTCAAAATAATTAAAGGAACGCCATAACTTTTGGAGTTATCTTTGCCAAGAATGAATAAATACCAACATAGCTCCGAGAAGTTGGCAGGAAGTTGGAAGATCGTAGTTAGAAATTAAATTTCAAGCTGCACGCCAATAACGAGCTAGCAGTGAGTTCGATATTCACATAGCCACGCCAATTTCCAGCTGGTGTCCAATATCCAGTAAATAAGTTCGTTATTCAATTTTCTACCTGTGCGAATTTCCAGCTGACGTCGAATTTCCAGCCAGCTGGGAGTTCGTTATTCAACATGACAAGAATCGAATTTCCAGCTGAGTTCGAATTTCCAGCCAGCTCTGAGTTCGTTATTCGACATGACAAAAGTCGAATTATCAGCTGAGTTCGAATTCCAAGCCAGCTGTGAGTTCGTTATTGGACTTAACAAAAAGTTAAATATCCAGCTGAGTTTGAATTTCTAGCCAGCTGTGAGTTCGTTATTCAACATGACAAAAGTCGAATTTCCAGCTGAGTTCGAATTGTTACTGCAATGTCTACACGGATTTCGTACGTTCTCAATCAATGTCCTTAAGTGGTTTGGGGAATAAATCTTTACTCCTAAACGATTACCAGGGTCAGCCCATCAACTGTTTTCCTTGACTTTCTTGGGTGTGTAATGCACCTGTAGACAAAGTTGTTCTACAGAATTCAGATCCTGACGTTATGCGGGCCAGTTTATAACAACAATTCTGACAAGGACAAAGAGGTTAAATACGGTGTGCTAGTTTTAATCTACAAACCAAAGATCTCACGAGCATGAGTACATACAAAAAAGGGTCATAAAAAGTCGTAGGGTGTATTACCAGTACCGTAAATTCCTTAAACACCTTCTTCCCAACCGAGTTCCGAACGCCCACCAAAGCACACACTTCCCAAAAACGTACCAAAGCCTATTTCAAACCCGTACCATGCGACAATAGTACAATCAGCTGGACGTTCCCCTGGGGTTTCCACACTCGTACTCGTCTTTCATATGCATAATAACGGAACTTGTTTTTATCGCGGAACAAAAAAATTCGACTGACAGCCATTACCAAATTTGCATTGTCATGGGCAATTTCAAGAAGGTCTTTGCGTTGCCTTGTGTTAAACGTGGGACGTGCAGAGATCCTCTAATTATGAGGCCACCTTGCTGAAGCCTTTCTCAAACTGAATCAACAAGAACACAAACATTCGTTGCTCTTTTAATTAATAAAGTCAATGGTGATTTTTATAGTTGACATAGGCGTCCACAACGTGATAGGTCTCAAATAACGGCATTGGATACGGGGTTGTGAAGCATTTTCTATCGTGATAGAGTTTCATTATTGATATTCCGGTAACCTTCCAGCGAGTTTACAGTTCCTGACATTACTGACCCCAACACTCCGGTGACCATAGCCTTAGACACATGGTTCTAATTATCTGAGTGTATCCTATTTGGTTCTTCAAGGTGTAACAATAAGGACTTGGCAAATACCGAAACCATCTACCTATGTCTGTAACGCCAAAAACGTGATACCGTACTGTTCAGTGTTACGAAGTGACTAGTATTGTTTCAATAATTTGCGCAAGATTTGCAGCTACAAGTCCCTGAAAATATATTTTTATGTTATCTTAGAAAGGTTCATTTGATGGCAAATTGACCAGACAGTCACTGAGTTGCATTTTGTTAATTAATTAATTTCATTAATACTGGTGTTTCTAGTATTTTAAATATACATTGTATTGACATATTCTGAAACTAGAGAGCTTCATCTTCATAATGGTTTAAAGAAATATACGAGCGTAGAATTGAATGCAAAATAAACAGGTAGGGCCGTGGAATTCGAACACATTGAAAATATAATTTCCTATTGTCGTTTTATTGAATGCACCCTAGTGATGGTGTGGACACTGTGATATACATTTCAAGGCATTCTTTTTGAAATTGTTGATCAATTTCGATGAGATTTCTAACAATTCTGTGCATGAATGTAATTACTTTATGAAGATATCGAAAGCCAATTTTTGTTTTTGATACCAAGAAAATCTGACCACTTTAGTACAAATGCACCTTTGTAAAGATAACATAAATTTGATAAAAAAATATGTTTATATACTCTTTATCAAAGATAGAGTTACCTGTGGTCCAAGGTACAGTACTTTCTTAAAGATATGAGTTTTATGATATGACCCTGTTACCGAACGCCACTTCTTTACAGCCACGACAGTAACGTCTCTCTGTGAGCTGACGGATATTGCAAAATATAACTTTCTTGGCGCTCACAATATCCCATCAGTTAGCATAAAATTAATACAATGTACTAGGATAATATCTATTGGGCGCAGAAGCCAGGTGGCCATATCCCAATAAGTCAGACCAAAGGGGTTAGTATCGACTCTCCGGTCTCTCATTTACTAGATAACATAATGTTATTATATCTACGAGGGATGTTCGAAAAGAAATGCAATTTACTCTATAACTTTTTATTGACAGAACCATTTACAATGAAACTCACAGAAAACCTTCAATGAACTCTCCTTTACATATTGCAGACCAAGTTAACCTTTAAATGTATGTTTTGTCATCTGCAAAAGGTACAACACAATGTTGTTAACTTCAATAATTTTCTTCCAAATAAAGTGAACTTGGGATAAACTCGAGCTTGTACTGAGCAGCTAACAGTTCAACTTTTAATATTGCAGCTTTGAGACGAATATCATACTTTTTACCAATGTTCTGTTTGATTGTTGTTTTCAGTTGATCACTTTTGTTGCTGGCTTTCAGATGCTATTGACATACTTTAAAACATTCAATAAAAGTGTTACAATGCTAAAAGACACCTTACGATGTCCTTTCATCTAAAGAAGTTCATCATGTATCAATTTATCGCTTAAATTATGTTTATACCTTTCTTTGATATAAGGTATATTTTCAGTCAGTTTGACGATACGTATTTCGAACATGTTTTAGCTTAGTATAAATTAGAAAGCGTTTACTAAACATACATTATGACCAAACTGATGCATGGATTTCAACCAAAGTTTCCCCAAGTGCAGACAATAGACCAATGGGTACACATGCCGATTTTGAAGCACGAAGATATGAACACCCCTGGTAGTACATGAGAGACACGTGGTGTCGATACAGACCCTGTGAGACAGCAGTTCATCCTTGATTTTGTAACCTTTCCAGTAAACGTTAGGTGATCTGATAGAAAAGTAATTATGTTGTGTCCATATACATTGTACGTGTAAAACAATTGTGTTTGTTTCACGCCGGTCGCCTGTCAACATTTTCTTTATACATGTACAACATCTCATCTAAAACCACTGAAGAGCTTGAAGAGCTCCTCCTTCAATGTTTTATAAAAGGTACACTTGAACAATTTAGGACGATCTTGGAACCCCTTGTTTATGTAGTCAGTGAGTGTCTGTTTGGCCTATACAAGGACTATGTTGAAAGTAGGCAGGCAGTCAACATGGTGTTGTTTGTATAACGTTAATTAGGACTAGCTATTCCAAGTATTTTAAACTATAGGTAAAACGAACAGAGTATGCCGTGTTTGCATGTCAAATCATCTAGAATTGTATTGTGAATACATGTATGTGAGTGTTTGGAATTATTCAAATGTTATATACCTATCAATCGTGTTTGATAAGTACAGATATTGTGGTAAAAAATAATAACAAATCGGACAGGTATTGCCTGTCACTTTTAACTTGTCATCCATGAATATCCATGCTTATCCGTTGTCCAATCAGAGTTGTTATTTTAACTCATCAAAACATTCTCACTGTACAAAAACGAAAACACACGGGGATTAATCAGCGACAGGTCAAAAGTGTTCTTTATAATGCAGCACTCAACAAAAAAGGAACACAAAGCAGTAAAAAGCACAGGCCATAAATAAACACAAGATAGTAAACAAATCGGACAGAGAATGCAGACTGAAGCAGCCGAGCACAGAAAACATAATCAAAGCGCTGAAAGCCCTGGAGTTGTTCGATGGATTGCATGCAGAGAAGTATAAATTAACGATGATGTAGCTGTAATTTTCAGAACTTTAATGTTTCAACATTATGACTTAAGTGTACATTGATTACTAGCGAATACTATTTTATAATATATACTTGAATGCCTCAATGTATGGACACCAAATTTGTGTAGACTGGTCATTCCATAGTTACAATGTACAACATATACAAATGTTCAAATCTATAGTGTACGAAAACTGAGACGTGACTGATATAATTGTATGCTCTATATACCAAGTGAATCGGCCACCGTATAAATATATAACTGAAATATTGATGACAAACAGTAGGGCCCCTACTGAAGTAATGAAAGGCTATTACGGGTACTAGTGCACCTAACAAAAACAGACTATAGATAATCATATAGCCAATGACGAAAACGACGAAATATAATTACCAAATATGAAAAAAAACTACGCGCTCGTGAAAATGGAAAATTTTTAATTTAACACTTCAAATGACACGATGAGATGTATATCAAGATTCCCTGTTAACAAACAAATATCCTATATTTATTTGGATGTGTTATGTGCAGAAAGATTGAACAAAGTCAATTTAATGTGAAAAATATTTATCTGGTATCAATACCATGCTTCTGTAATCAAGCAATCTGTTAAGAAACGTTATGTTATGTAATCTTTATCATTGACTGGACGGTTACATCGAAAGGGTTTTGCTGATGCAACAGACTCCCGTTGTTTTCGATGTACAAAACATGGTCTCGGTTGTCAGATTGCGTACGCTTAAATAAACTATTACATTCGGACAAAAACCGATGTTTTTCGCATGAACTATCCAATTTATTAGAAGTTCGTCCATTGGCAGCCAAAAGTAGCTATCAATCTTTTTATTCAATACGCTGATAGTAGTTCATTTTGGCTGTCAATTGACTGTATTATCTAGTTTATATGCTGAAATTGTTGAACTATATTTTGAGACCGGTTAACACCGCTTGGAGTGACGCAACTGACCGGTTTACTTTAACTAAGGTGGCGCCATCTTTTGGCGGCGTAGGAAGAAAAGTAGTTTCATCAACTAAACTAGGGGTGTTCTTGAAACGAGTGTTAAAATGAGTCGTTCTTCGAACAACTAAAAACAACACATACCACATTAACACGACACAATGCCCAGAAGATAATAGATGATCGGACAGGGAAGGCAGCACACAACCCAAACAGCCGATCACATAAAACATAAAAACATCACTTGCCACTACAAAAAGACGACCTTATAACAAAAAGGCAAAGACATTACGCAACGCAACTTCAAAATCATGACATTCCACTCAGAAAGTATGCCGTCTCGAGTCAGTCAAACTATACCAGAGTAAGAGATTGGTGACAAGTATATAACGAACGGACGATGATACGAAGAAGCTTGATGCTGGGCAACGTAATTGCAGAAGGGCACATACAAATTAACACAGTAACACGAAAAGGCACAATGGCCAATTATCTTTGTAATTTTCTATTAATACCATGAAGTGGACTACACATAAATAAAGGAAGGCTGACTCAGAGGCTTTCGCCTCGGTACCCGGTACAACTGTACAACACTCAACTGAACGAGAAAATGGACTGACCCGGTGACAGTCCAAGTTTCAGATGGCAAAATAAGACAAATAAGCATAAACCACAATGTTAAACACAGGGATGAACAAGAAAATGAAACTTATCAAAGTTCTACTGTCACGCGTCGACCTTGTCCAACATAAGTACGCTCGACTGTCACAACATTAAAAGCAGCTTCGGAAATAATTGTAACAGTTGTCGGCAAAAAGATACAGGAGAGGAGTCAGCAACAAAGGCACGAAAAGAACAGTATATGATATGCTAGTTCTGCAAACTAGTAGTTGCCCCGGTGAAAATGACGATTAGTGAGTTTTGATGACTTTCGTTTGACCTATTAAACATAAACTCATTTAGAACTTGCACTATAACATCATTTTTATCATTTTTATCGCCGTTTTCCCTAAATAATAACGGCACCAATGTACAAAATAATGAATCCGCAGCTGTTCTGAGACATAACTTACCATCCTATGGGGCCAGCCAAAGACTCAATCAAGGAAATTCGGGATTTTATGGTGTTCTTGGATCAGCTTGTAGCTATACCAAGAGCGATTTTGATGATCTTGATCAGATTGGTCAGTATTCCAGTCAAACTAAAGCAGACAGGGACATATTCTTGCTTGTCGGTAAGAATTGATATAAGGACTTGCAACATACACAAGATATTTCACAAATATGCGTAACAAAATACTTACGACGATTTACGTTGAATCGATGATTTGTTGATGATTTTTTTCTAGACGCTATACCCAAATGTGACGTCATAGACGAGGTGATAGTGCACCATGATTTACCTTTATAATGATTGATGATCTTGAAGCTTTAAAGCAAGTATCATTTTTGCTCCAATGCTATTTAAAGGATGGCGAAGCTGTTGCAACCACCCGAGCGTCGGCGTAATGATAAATGTTTAGGTACAACCTCTAATATCCTCTAAGTCCATTGGCATGGTACTTTGATACTTTGCATACTTATTCATCATCATGACCCGGCCCCTACACAGGAGTAGGTAACGCTATCAAGCATTTGTTCATGCCTTTTTGAAAGACACTGTAAATGATAGTACAACTGTACAGGTCAAACACGATCTGTACAAATACTAGTGCTAACACTTCTGAGACAAACAAGGCAAAAATATGCAGTTGTACTTTTTATTAGATAATAATATATAATACCATTTTCATATGTCTTCATTACAGAGATGATTACATGTAAAGATCACACGTTACAGAACAATCTGAACAATGTAATATGATACACTATTCTAGAATTACTCTTCTGCAATATGTCATAGGCTAGTATCTAAAATGTGAGCATTGTTTCAGTTTTTATCTGTGGCGCTTTAAAATTGTTTTATTCACACCCGTCACATTACTGTTAGTAAAAGATTTGACCCTTTAAAGCCATCCCTGACATTGTGGGTACTTAAACTGCGAAAGTAGTAGGACATAATGATGATTCACTGCATGGACACCATTTTGTTAAGCGAAAGAAAATGAAAGTCTGATATAATTGTTGGTCTTAATAAAAATAAATGTAGGTAATAAAAACAAATCAAGTTCAATGATACGTGTAATCTGTATAGCATGCTCGTAATATCGTTCAAAATCATGGAACTGTTTATTTGCGGAGGACTATTTCCTGGCCTATAGTCGTTGAATTGGCCGTAAGCTGAAAAGTGGTAATATCGTACGCCACACGAAAACGAAAGTTCTATTTGTTAGCCAATTCCGTCTATTAAATATTTTGAACGTATTGAACGATGCTTTACAAGTGATCGCGACGAGAATGTCCCATTGTATGTATACATTCATGAATTCAAGGTTACTTTTGTAAGAGGGTTTCTCAACAGACAAATGATATACTATAAAATGTTGTTTGAAACTTGAAAATAAATAATGCTTAGTCTCCATATTGATCTGGCGGGAATGTGTATTATTCAAACGTGTCATGTACTTTCGACTTGTGTGAATAAAGTGAAATTACGTTTGTATGTGAACATTTTTCATTAACTTTCACTTATAGATCTATTTAGTGAAATGAAATGTTCGGATAACTTGTAATGTTTGTAACCGTCATTTGTTTCTAATAAAAGTTGAATAGGAACAACGTCATCGTGAACTGTTAGTTATTGCAAACTAAACAATGTACAAAGTGTGTGACTATAGTAGCAAAGTATGTACTGGAAATTGTATCCCCGTCTGTAAATGACATAATAAAACACCACTTGTTATAAACCATTGTTCGGGACCACTTCTTACAAACTATATGTCTGATTATGAAAGGAGGAAAAAAAAGGCTGTTAGTATTATAATTGATGTAGATAATTACACGTTCTTTATGCTCTTATGATGACGTAATCAGGTCATAACCGGAAGTAGTCATTCTGATTACCATTGGCGCATGACGAAGCACATATTTTGTGTAACATTTTACACGCACTAAATAGTTCTTCCGAGAGTGCCTGTCGGGAACACGACACGAAACTTTGCACACATCTGTCAACATAACACGCTGAAATAGAAAAATACATTATATGGAAATGTTACATTGAAACAACTTCTTCACAAAAATTATGGTCTGATGTAGAACTTACATACATGTATATGTAAATAATATTATAGTTGTACTTTTGTCACGCTTTATCAAAAACCTTAATACACGGCATCGATTAACACACCTAAAGTGAAACAGCGAAAACGCACACATGTTACTTCAGTTTGACGCATATATTTTATACAATTTCGACATGAAATACCTTATTATTTACAATGCATCTCGTAAAACAACTTTACAATTTAATAAATGTAGAGCCTTTGATAATAAAAATTGTATGTTGTGCCTAATTACGCTCGCTCCGCCCTTTTTAATCATTAAAATGTTACTTAATATGTTCTAACTATAACTTAATATAGTTACGTCATACAGTTTGACGTCTATAGCCAGGGAACAAGTGTTAGTAAACTTATAGGTGAGTATAGACTTATAATTGGTTATTAGTGTCCTTTTGTGAAGTATATACATTGAACGTTGAAATAAAAAAACATCATGACACTTCAGTAAAGTATTAAAACATTCGTTAAGAAAATTTGATAACAACTACATTGTAGCAATACTATGTGACTTTGGGCTACAAATCCCAAGACGAAATGTGTCAACAATGGAAAAAAATAGCTATTTTTCTTTCTGTACCGATTTCTATGAAACATAAGCCAGTCTAAGGGAAAATATTAAGCTTTTATAATGTAGGATCCCTATCAGCATCTGGGCCGTTTTTCAAGCACCCTGTGAAACCTTGCAAACCAAGACGGCTTGAAATTGTAGACCGATCGCATACAGGTTTCACGCGGTGCTAGAAAAAAACAGCCAAGCTGCTCAAAAAGATATTATATATCGTGGAAAGCATATAAGTCGTCCCTTAGACTGGCGTCTATTTCATAGAAATCGACCAAGAAGTAAAATGATAAACCCTGTCACACAGTGTCGAGTTTGGGTTTCGAGTTATGTACGAGAAAAACGCACGACTCGGTAGACGAATTTGATCAAGGCGACATTCGTTCGACTTTTCTTCGACATTGACACGACATTGGAACGAGTATTTCATATTAAGCACGAGTTAAGCCGATATACATACACGATATGAGTACGACATCTTTTCGACATTCGGAGACATGTCTTCGTGAGTTGTTCAAGTGTAGACGAGTTTGTACGACTTATGACGACATCAATACGAGTCTATGCCGATAAACTACGAGAAACGGGCAAGTGGTGGCGACAATTGCGAAATATCTATAAATACGGTAGCCCTTGCCATTGAGCTCGTGTTCATTTATTTACATGAAGAGCTATTGCAAACAAATATTGCACTTTTGGGGAAAGCGAAACAAGTTTACAAATACAAACAATTTTTTGGTTCATGTAAAGCATGACAACACGATCATTAACGGGTTTTACATGTACTGTATAATGTAAACAAAGTTATCTTGATTTTAGACCAAATGAATACCGTGGCAACATGTACCCTCTGTGAGAAGAATGCTATGGTGTTGCTAAGCAGTCTGGAGCTCGATGGAATTTAACCATGTTGCTTTAAACAACCAACAACTCGCAGCAATGTCGTAACAAGTCACACAAAACCCACCGAATATCGTATATATGTCGCAGTAACGTTAATATTAACGTCGTGTGAACTCGCCGCACGTCGAGCAGATATCTCACACAAGTCAACCAAACTCACAACAAACTCGTGCTTTGTCGTAGATCTATTTTATTTGGCGAGTTGCTACGACATAGGTAGACATATCTACGACATCTGTTCGAGAATGCACGAGATTCCTTCGACACGTCCACCACACGTGTACGAGACGAAAAGTTCGGCGAGAATTTCAAACGATTAAAAAATTCTCGCCGAGCCTTGGAGACGGTTATGGCGACATAAGAAGACATCGTTTGCGTACAAGATCTACAAGACACCGGCCGATTTGTGACGAGTTTAAACTCGCCACAACTCGTAGCTCTAACTCGCCACTGTGTGACAGGGGCTTTATGGCTGTTTAATTTTCGAAGCGAAGCAAACGTCTTCGATTTATAGCCTTTAGTGAGGTAAAAAGTCACGTGGTATTGCTACACTGAAATATTAGCACAGAGGAAATTAAAGACAGAACATCAACGAATATATTCCATAGATACACAGTAATATATCATCAACTTTTGTTTCCTTTTTTTCTTGCCTGTGAAAAATATGTGAAATTGTGTTTATTGAGTTTTTACCGTATACATGTAGCACAATTGAATTTATCCTGAATATCGGTATATCTGTCATAATATGCGGAGTTATGAGAAACCTTGAACTTACCATAAATCTCAAGGGAGTCCTGGCATTTTCCTATGTTTTGGTCACCGGGTTCAAAATCTGAAATAAGGTTAAGGAGAAATTATACACCACACAGAACATTCGGTGATAGCAGAATGTTATTAACTTGTTAGACACGACAGGAGATTCTCAGATGAATATTAATGATGCGTATGATGCCATAAACACCTAATTAGCGTGGTTTAGATGATGACATGTATGTGTTATTTGTAACACTGTTAATACATGCCAGAATCAGATAGCAGTAACATTTACAAATGATTAATTGGATGGACACTGACTTGTGATCATTGTTCGGCTAATGATTATCTAAACAAGTCTTTGGCACAGCTTTGTCCGTGTGTACGTAAGTCGGGCTTTATCAGCGACGTCACATATCTTTGTCATATTAATACGCACTCGTGGTTATTTACAATGCATCCTATATCATATATTCATTATTTCGTATATAAACATTAGGTTGCCAGCTGTTGTCCGTTTATAGGTACATATCTACAAGAGTTGTTACAAGAAACAAAGACATAGTTGCGCACGTAGTAAGCATATAGTCCAGTCAGGGTAAGAATCCAGTGACGCATCGGTCGAGTCCACTATTACGGTGTAAACCCATATATACAGGCTTATACCAACAGCTATAATTTCAATGCTAAACTATCATGCTATATTCGCGCTACCTGTTCAGACAATGGTTGTAATATTTTATGTATACATAAACTACAACGTCACTCTCACAATATCCTTACTGGACTGTTAATGCAACTAATGAAACTCACAGGAAAACTGTCACGTCGCTCACGAGTATAGTCCTCATTTAGCCACAGAACATCAGAGGAAATGTTACCGTGTTGATGTGAGTAAGTTAATTAATGCATCTTCATATATAAAATGACATTTACTTCATGTTGCTTTTCATTAAATCAATACGAAACCTACTGAGCGTTGCTTCCTTTATTCGGCATTAAGACATTAACGAGTCAACACTTACTTGTCTCAGGTCTGGCGTCCATATTATCCAACGACTTTTTCGTCCACCATGCTGTAAAGAGAATTCATTCAATAGTTTTACTATATTCGTATGTTGCAATCACTTATAATTTATTATTTATAAGACACTGGCTGTTAATGTTTAATCCATTGAGCTATGTATCTCCAGCACAGCAATCAACTTGAGACACAAGACACGAAATATAGTTCTGAATCCTTAGGTGCATGTGCATTTTAAATGTCATGCCCTAACTTTGGAATGCTTTCATGAATCACTCCTATTGTTCTTGATTTTTAACCAAACTCCTACTACCTATGTCTCATATGATACCTCGTACTGATGCAAGCTTCTTTAATTAAGATCATTGAAGCTGCACTATGTCCACTGTGTTTACAATTTGAAGTATTGTGGTATGCGTGGGGGTTGTCAGGAATCGTGGATTAGAATCGTGATGATCGTTAGGATGGTTGCAATAATTTTGACCGTCTGAACCTTGGCCACAGTTTACCCGAATTATCATTCATCTTGAGAGAGCGAGATGTAACTTGGATACACGATTCCGTTAAGTTACACTATATTAATTATGTTCTTTTATTTTATTGATCTGTACTGTTAGTGCTTTGTCACAAGTTGGAGTTTGCGGATTTTTTTTCTTCCTTCATGTCAATTTAATAACTGATGTAATATAAAAAAAATACTGTTCTAGCTGTATATTCAAAGCATATTGAGACCTTTGTAATCATAATCTTTGGGGAAAAGCAGAAAACGGCAATCCAAATTAAAAGGGAATATAATGGAATCAAAACGATAAATACGCTTTTGACTTTACGAGGCTCTAAAGGCATCAAATGTAAATTGTTATGATATGTGTTTTATTGAAGTTTTGCCTTCTACGATTTCACTATGATTGACACGTTATAGAAATTAGAAATATGACGACTATGTCCAAACAGTTTGCAAAACATCGGTATAAGATTGATCTGGGTTGTTATACTTAATACCATGGACTCGTCTAATGTTTAAAAAGAGTATGTATAACGATACTATTAAGTCGGACAGGAAAAGCAGCTTCCAACTTAACCAGTCGAACATAGAAACATTTGTGGGGAGTGGTGGCCTAGAGGTAGGGTTCAAGCTTCGGGGTCGAGAGGTCCTGTGTGCAAATCCCCATCTGTGTCACTTCTGAATTTTTCTGAGCAAGAATAACCCACATGCTCAATTCGACAAAGGTGTGAATTGGTACTTGTGAGGGCGGTGTCCCCAAGGAACGCAAGTTTCTTTATCCCAATGACCAAGGGAAGTTAAAATGTTAAAAGCCTGAACTTCTGAAAGCAGCCCTCGAAAATTGGTAACTAAACTTAAAACAAGGCACAAAGCCCAGCACACAGCCGAATGAGAAAATTATCCGCCCAAGTCCCAACTGTCAAAAAGCTGAATGAACTATTTTCAGCAATCAAACTTGATGTTTCAACAGTAAAAAGACGTATCACATATCAAATACAGTGAATTTATTACTGCTGCGTCTAATAATTCGACTATGACCGTCCAAACATAACAATTTGCTAGCGTTTATGTTGTCACGACATTTCCGTATTAGTTAGTTTCATGTCTTTGTAGTTATTTTTGCTATCAAATTGTTGCTTACTAGTTCTGTTTTAGGAGTGAGACAAAATAGTGAGAAATGTTGATATTTCTGGTCAATGTTTCATATGAATAGGTTTTGTTCCCCGTGGAAAGTTTATAGTGATCTAAGTAAATTATAGCCTTTTAGCAATGTCAAGTAATTCTCACATCGACCAAGTAGGATAAAGACTGCAACTGTTTCGTTACTAAATTCAATACACGGGTGATATTTTTTGATAAAAATATCAAATTCTAATAATTTATTCGGCTAGTATTGTTTTGTCGTAAAAGTATAACCCAAATGTCATGGTGATATATTTCTTAGTGTCAGTTGTTTTTTGTTGTAATATTGACATCATCGTCATAATACTTCAGACAAGTTTAACCTTGGAGAAGCACACCTACACGTATAGTGTAAAAACGCTCGATGGTCCATTCATATACCAAACATTGAGGTGGTTGCCAATAAAAACACGTTTTACAATGCAAGGTTTCCTCAACATTACTTGATTTAAAAGTTGGTTGAACAGTTATTATCCCTATCTGAGATAATCAGTGTAGAAAAATATGATTGCAAACTTGTTGATGTTTTACTTACTGTTTCTTTTTATAATTGGTGATGAGAAGAAATCGTCGTTCCTCGTTATTGTTCTGGCTTCTGTATGACCTGAAAATACAATATAATTATTTATTATTTGCTTTCAATGGATTATGGAGTTTTTTCAGTGAAAATAACAGTGAATTTACCACTTTTTATTTTCACTGTTTGAAGCTAGTTCCAGTATCATGCAGGAAAAGAAACGTAACGTCAACGGCACCGGGCTTTAAAATCATGACGTCATAATTCTCACGCCGTGACGTTCAAATTTCGACGTGATTTTTTTTCAAATTATGCCAATTACGGCACATTTTAAGAGAAATTAGGCATATAATAAACAGAAAATGTGTTGGTGTTTGGTGTAAGATCAATTTTATTTCACTCGTGATCACGGAAAATTAAATTTACACTCGTGGCTACGCCACTCGTGAAACTATTGATTTTCTGTGATCACTCGGTGAAATAAAATTCGATCTAACACCAAAATCAACAAATAGCCTCTATTTAATACATTGTTCATGTAAAATGTATTAATTAATAAACATGCACTGTAAAATCATTATTATCCGTAGAGGGCGGCTAGAGGGTTATTGCTATACGATTTTATTAAATGCACCCTACTCATTTACTACGTGATCCGAAAGACGTAACACTGAATAGGGTTTCCATTCCAGTTTTTTATTTCGCGAGTTTACGAAACCAGGACATATCATTGATAGCAAAATATACAAAATAATTTAAGGATCACGGCTGAATCATTGATTTACCGTGTAGAAAACATTAGTGACACGTGGCTGATTTACGTGCCTGTGAATGTAATGGTGCGGAATTTCATTTTGAAATGCCTAAATTTCTATGAAACAGAGAAAAAGCACCAAGATCCATTCAAATGGCACTTGGCTTATCATAGGTTAGGAAAGCTGGTGTTTGTGGTTACATTCAAATTACGTAATGCATAGTTTCCTTCTAAGAAAATCAAGTATTCGTTGTGGTATTAAGTTTCTGAAATATGTAGATTTCTTTGTTGAAGTCTAGCAATGCACCGTTTTAGGTCTTGTATGTTATGTTGATGCTCTCTAGAAAAAAACTGCCATACAATTGTATAAAGTTTTATGTGTCTATCCCTTTAACCTAATATATATATATATATAGTTAGTATTTTTCTCGGCTTACGTTAAACGGATATGCTAAAACGTCGGTTTAAAACTAAGCAACTCCGTCCTAAATTATTCTGGTTTTGTGGAAGTATGTTCACACATAATTACATGCATAATATCGTTCGTATTTCAGGACAATCTAATTGGAATCCGTTCATTTTACTGTTTGATTTACTACGAAATATACCCGCTACACTGTCATATCTTCTCCAACCGAGCAGAGAGTAAAATGGTGACAGAATTGTACATGTTGCTCTCCTTGTTTTATTACAATTAGTATGAACGCGTAGATTTTATCACTAGTTGTCTATTGTGAGATAGACTTAATATCTATAACATTGATTTCCGTTGTCTGATTTGCTATTTTATGATGTGTATTTGTATCTTATAGCAGTTAACGATATGAAACTAATAGCGTGGTGACACCACCGACTGCGCCAAACACTTCAAAGGTTTCACCCTATTTGAACTAGCAGCGTGGGAATTACACAGCTTTGTTAAACCAAAATTGGTTTTAACGCATGACATACGTCTAATTCGAGATCTAGCTTTTATCAGATTTAAATTGAACGTCGATTGTAGCTTTACAAATTACCTGAATATGTAAGTTCAGCGTCCCTTGTCTAATTAACGTATGTGAACGGTACATTAACAATTGATTCCATAAGCATGAATGTGGAAGTGCAGAACATGGTGAGTGCATAATTCATGATCCAGATAAAGGTTTTTGATTTAGAATGTTGTATATATTCCATGCAAGTATGAGGCAATTACGAATCATTAAACCTGATATACAATATCGATACTAAATCAAATGTAGTTTAGTTGTGTTTTTATTTTGCACACATTTGGTGGTGTAAACGAACAATCTCGAGCAAGTCGTCGATTAGTTATCTATAACATTAAAGGGACTGCCTCACGTATTGGTGTATTGCAAAAATAAAATAAAATTGTCAAATATTCGCGCAATTGTGGTATAGCTGGCTGTATATCCCATAAACAACCACACTGACATCTAAAATAACTTGAGAAACTTCGGCAATTGGTAGTTTTTTAGTATTTTTACATCAAAAATTCTATAGGTTATTAATACCCTATAGAATTAACACTACTATTACTTAAACTGCCTGAATTTTGTTCGCATTGGATGAAAACGGACCGAAAATCGAACCAAATATCTCACTGATGTTTACGCTGTAGTTTGTTGATGTTTCAGTTCGATCACGTGTGAATTACATAATTCACAAAGCATGTTGGAAGGAAACTTAGCGCTTTTTTTCAAGAAAAGAAAACTCAGTGGGCGATATCGAGAGTGGTTAAAATTGCTTATTTGCACCAAATCTGAAGCAACCGTCAGTGGCTTTCTATTACATCAATACTTTGTTAGGTTGGAAAATCATGATACACAAAAAATTTAGCCCAATCTGTGAGGCAGCACCTTTAAATACGAGTGTAAGATAATTATGTTACCTATATCTTGATTTTGTTTATTATGGTTTATCGTCTTTAATGCCGTCCTTTTAAAAAATACTAAAAGATAATACATGTATTAAGACTTGATGGTCCCATAAGCGATCAAATCTGGAGTTTCCAGTGTCTCATGCCTACATGTGTGACGTAATACACACAACTATACAAGTCGCGTCTGCCAGATACCCTTTAAACTACTCACACCTAAATGTTCAGTTTCATACCTCCCTATTGTTAAATGCCATGCGTCATGGGTTCTTCAAAACAAACCCAGAGACAAATTTACTACTAGTAAATTTAATGTCCGTAACATTTGCCTGGCAAGAATAGATGTTTTATATCAATATGTTGTAACATTTCCCTGGCAAGAATAGGTGTTTTATATCAATATGTTGTCTGTAAATGGTTTAATTCGGTAGCGTCGATTCTCTATATAGCTTCTGATAATATTTTTGAGTGGATTGGTGTGTTAAATCTAGAATAAAGTCCCCGTATAGACATTAAAATATTATAACATTGATTTATAGCATCAAGTAAATTCCAGTAGATATACGTACATACTATTTGTGCTTTACTTGAACGTATCGGGAGGTGTTTTAAAAGAAACCCCAACATGCCATATAATAGAGAATATCTTACATCTTTTATTTTAGCAGCATGATAGAGAATGGAGAAGCTGACAAGCTGCAGAAACTTGTTCGGTTGTCATAATCTACCAGTAGTTAGTGTTATTACCGATCGTTTGTTCCAAAGATTTGTATTCTGTGATAAAACGTAGAAATATCAGTCGTTTGTTTTAAATTGTTTGAGGTTTCGTAGACAAGTTGTGTCTTTGTCAGACAGTGATAGTTATAATGGTCTGTCCAATGGGAGCCCGGCCGTAAGGAAGTTAAATTGAACATTATGGCGATTTCAAAACCTGTCAGGTCAGAACCAGGAATAAGTCCCCCGTGTACATTGCTAGAACAAGGTAGGTGAAATGTGGTGATTGTTCAAAGCATTAGGAGACAAAACCATCCTTCAAAGTTTTAAGTAATTATATAATATGTCTATAATTGTAATTCATCCTTATATTGCCTTGTCTATTGAATCTTAATAGCAGCAATTAGATGTAAGGAAATCACACGACCTTATATTTAGTTATATAATAAATCATATCGTCATTCACGAGATTGTTACGTCCTGATAACGTTCCCTTGGATATGATGAACCCTACAGAATATCCATTGCAGTGGTTGCCGACTTGAGATGAGATCAAGGTCTGTTTGCTGATGGATACATATCGTCTCCGATCCCGTTTCTCGAGCATTTTACGAGAATTTGTACTAAATATACAGGTAAATGGTAGATAGTTTCAACTGATAATTCATCGATGTTCAAGTATTCTCTTTAATTGAACAAGAACACGTCTTCAGATTTCTTGATACTGTTCCTGAAAAGCTACGGAGGTATTTGAAATGACTTCTCATCAGATAAATTAAAATTTGCTTTCTTCATTTGGTTTAAACAAAACTGTTTGCTTAAATGACTCTATTGATTGATTGAAGGTTGGAGGACTAGTGTATTTACTGACATGATAACTTGGTTTCCTGTAATATCAGTCATGCATCCTATATGTAATCTATCTAGTATCCTAACGTGTAGTTACACACTATATGTGATTTATCTAGTATCCTAACGTGTAGTGACACACTCTGTGTGATCTATCTAGTATCCTAACGTGTAGTGACATCCTATATGTGATATATCTAGTATCCTAACGTGTAGTTACACACTATATGTGATCTAACTAGTATCCTAACGTGGAGTGAC
Organism: Spisula solida; assembly: GCA_947247005.1. Lineage (NCBI taxonomy): Eukaryota > Metazoa > Mollusca > Bivalvia > Venerida > Mactridae > Spisula > Spisula solida. The sequence continues at coordinate 24,963,069 of OX365948.1, forward strand.
ATCCTATATGTGATCTATCTAGTATCCTAACGTGTAGTGACAACCTATATGTAATCTATCTAGTATCCTAACGTGTAGTGACATCCTATATGTGATCTATCTAGTATCCTAACGTGTAGTGACCCACTATATGTGATCTATCTAGTATCCTAACGTGTAGTGACACCCTATTTGCTGTGGCTTCAGTTCAAACATATTTATAAAGTTACTAAATAGTTGTAACGATGCTGCTTTGCATGGCGTACAAAATAACAGGACGTTCGGACTTGTGAGTTCGACTTTCAGCCACTATTGTCACAGAAACTCAGAACTTTAACCAGTTAAGCAGTTAGGATCGACGATTGGTGAAATTGTTACGGTTCCTAAATGTTATGCCGTTTTTGTTTCCATTAGATTATGGACGCTAAGTATTAGTTTTAATATAAACGATGTACACCGGTCGAAAAACAATGTACAGTATTTTATGTGAAAAAGTTAAAAGTTCATATATGTTTAAATTAAAACCTGGATATTGGCAAATGTATGTCAACGCATTTTGATTGGACCCAATGATTATCAAATGCGTGATAATATTCTACTGACGCACATTCTGAATATGCTATTCACGAAATATCTAAATTTGGTGCTACTCTCTAATAGACATATCATGAATTTAAGTAAGTTTATCGACACCAAGAATCATTGTTTTCACACTTTTAAGAACATTTACAAGCTAACTATTATTTCATATTCAGTTTATTCATATATGTGCAAGTCTTGTAAATACAGGCAACATATGTTATATGCATCACAATTTTACAATAGCAGTTCAGCTGCCACAATGACTCTGGGTACACAACGTTAAACAGTATTTTATAATGTTTATAGTAAAAAAATGAAATAATTTGAAAATAAAAAAGAGAAAATTAATGTTAATATTTAAAATATTTAATTTTTCCATTACACAAATAGCTTTTTAAAATTATAGAAAAAATAAGGTTTATTGTTTTATTAGTGTGAGCATTTCTTTTTGAGTCATATACTACACAATAGTCCGGTATATCAGTAGAATGAACCATCTCACATCCGATGTCAGGTACCAAAGTTTCTTCGTTCGTTCTATGGAACAGATAAAATGATGCACCGATAATAATGCAGACGTTATAAACATTTGACAGTGCTTGTCACAAGAGAACGTCATTTGATCCATGTATTGTCCATATTTACACCACAGCTGCAGCCCTTTCGCTTATTAACAAAGCTTTAGTCGGTACTTTATTTCGTTATGTTATGCCCCACTAGGGACCGTTTGTCTACCTCGTTCTCGCCGTAATATTTCACGGAACTTTATTCCCGCGTATGAAATATTATCTCTACTTTAACTCTGCGTGTGTGGTTTGTTAATGATCACTGTTGATCTGTTGTTTAGTGAGGGTTTATGATGATATGCATAAAAATCCGTTGCATGGACATCATTCTATTATCCATTGACAGCAAAAGTGTTAAACATGATACGATGCTAACTAAACACATACTCAATAATTACCCTTGCCGCTACGCTCTGTGTAATTAAGGTAGCAAAGTGTGGCGTAATCGCTGTGATTTTGTAGAAACCTGACACATTATACAAAACTAATGATCAGAAAACTATTGAATCAGCTAATCGGGACTCGGGTATTTGAAACAGGCTTATTAACGTACTCACAGTATCAGTTGAGAGTTTATAAGCGAAATGTGTTACAACTAGAGCCCTTTTCCATTCAGTATTTTTGTAGTGATAGAAAAATACGTAGATTCATTACCGTTTCACCATTCACTATTCTGTTTGTATTTAGAGAGGGATTGAACACGAGACACGGAAAAATGTTTTGTTGTTTACCAAATGCATACAGGGAATGGCATCCTCATATGTCAGTGGTTAGTCAAGTGATATCACAGGTGAAGAATATTCTGGTGAACGAGAGTGGGGGAATGATTGCATAATGTGAACTCGACCTCATCTTTAATAAAGTATATAAGTGCGTCATTTCGTAACCATAATTACATAGATTATATAATGTCTCTTTGATACGTGATATACTTGTGCGTATTACAATGAATACTGTGTTCCCTTCCACAACATGTTTGTGTGTGTGAGTGTTAAAGTAAAGAAGACAAGGCACCAGGCCACAGTTTTCAAGCCTCGTATGCAAATTGGCAATCTAGAAATATTTTTTTCTGTTTTCATCCCTGACAGTGACCATAATGATATTTGATGGTGAATTCGATCTTAATGTGAAAATATCTCCTAGAAGCTTGGATCTTGAAACCAAGCGTTTGCTGATTGGCAGAACTGTTTTTAGAGTGAAATTTGATGGTAAAAGGTGTTTTGTGAAAAAAAACCGGAACGAAATTCTTGTAAGATTTCTAGGCTTGATCTGTTAAAACAGCAGCTGATAGACTTCCTGCATGGACCATTAGTATGTAGATGCCGGTCGAACAAGGCTTGTTTGGCTGGGTTGTAAAATTGATGATTGCAGTATAGGTATATTTTTAAGTTGGGTAATCAAAACATGGACTCGTCTTCGGAAAAGGGGAGGCATACTTTCATGTTTGGTATCTATTACCACTGCAAAAACAAATGTGTTTGTATATAGGTAAATTTTCAACTCAGGTAGCTAAACGGGGGGATTTACTGTACAAACGCTATGATTAAAGTACAAAATAAACATGCATAACCTAAAAATACACATACATAGGTGTATTTCTAGGTTATTCATGTTTATGTACTTTAACCATAGAGTTTATACAGTTAATCCCCCCATTTAGCTACCCAAGTTGGAAATTTACCTATAGTACACCTCATATCGAATAAGTCCATAGGGTACAGTACAAACACATGCATAACCTAAAAATTAACTTATATGTGAAATTAATTCTGACTTAACATCTATGTAACCATAACATGTTTTCCATTCAAGTTTGTTGTTAAAGGTGCTGCCTCACAGATCGGGCTTAAATTTTTGTATGACGTAATTTTCCTACCTAACCAAGTATTTATATAATAGAAAGTCACTGGTGGATGCTTTATGAAAGAGTTATGGCATATAAGCAATTTAAATCACTCTTGATATTTGGCACTCAGTATTTTTCTGTTTGAAAATATCGCGGAGTTTCCTTCCAAAATATTCTGTGAAATATGTAGTTCACACATGATCAAACTGTAACTTCAACAAACTAAATCCGAAACATCTGTGAGGTATTCGGTTCGTTTCGCAATTCGTTTTCATCGAATGGAAACAAATTTCAGGCAATTTAAGTGATAGTAGTGCTCATTCTATAGGGTATTAATACCCTATAGAATTTTGGGTGTAAAAAGCTTAATTACTACAAAATGCCGATGTTTCCCAAGTTATTTTTTATGTCAATGTGGTTGTTTATGGCATATACAGGAAAATATACCAACATTACATGAATATTTGACAATTTTATTTTTGCAATACACCAATACGTGAGGCATTCCCTTTAAAGTCAATTTGCCGGTGTTCGACGTATTGTGGCCAGTTTCACGGCCAGGTGTTGAAAATGTGGGCAGCAGCCCGAAACAGCCCCCTAAACGGTTCAAGGTCATTGTGTTTATATGTTAAGGATTGACATAGACTTGTTGTTCATTTATGTCTAAAACATTTCTTGTATAAAAGATTCTTATAACCTACCTAAACATCACCAAAATATCAAAAAAGAAATCGTTTTTACAGCTTTTCAAATTTCTTTTCATATTGTGCATCCGTATGTTTGATCAAATTCTTGAAGTAATAATATTTTGACGTTAATGGAGGATTAGGTTTAAATTAGTTGCTCTAGCAGGGTGGTTACACACAAACAAAGGCACTCAATTACTTCTAGACATTCGATAATCTACGTTACCGATATATACATACAATTTTCTGCCGAGTGATTTTAATCAGCGTATTATGGAGACAAGTCTTTGTGATTATGGATTTTATACACTTAATATTAATAATATGAAGAAGGAAAATAATAAGTCCGTCGTTTAACACTTGTTGTTCGTGTCTGACAGGAAATTGACGGAAAACTTTTATTTCACATTTGTTTAAGAACTCTCGTGTTTATGCAAGTACCGAAATTTTATCGTGGTATTTTCACTTTAATTTTTTTTATTAATTATTGCGATATGACCGTTTCAGATTAATTAAATGTTTAGACTTAATATTATTTTTAACACTCGATGCTTTTAGCCGTATACTATATTTGGTGTTTATAACCTCAATTATTAATATCTAATCTATACTTAGTTTATAGCGTAGGAATAATTATTCGTCATTGGCGATGTTGATATGCCAAATATGGATGAATTCGAGTATGATATGCTTAATTAAGGTGGAATAGACCCTTTTCCGATAAAAATCGTTTGTAACTCGGAGTTTGATGATATTTTGTATTTATCGCGCGGAACGTGAAATATCTCCCGAAACCACCAAATAAAAAGGAAAGCCAACACTTGATACTAAATGTATGCAAAATATTATAAAAATCCGAGTTACAGACGATTTTTAATCAAAGAGGTAAATTCCATCTTATATCAATTATATTTTCAACTCCTTGCAATGCTTATTTTATCAATTTAGCGTCTGTATTATTTCCTTTAATCGGACCAAATGTGGTATCCTGTTGATCCTTGTAGCGGCTGTAACATTCGCCGAACAATTCCCTTCACAACTCGCATTATTATAACGATCGAAAATTTGAGATTACAATGTCCCGTTGACAGGAACATTCGCAATTCTGCAATATTAATTTCTATAATTCGACAGATAGAAATATATAATATGTGCAATGATTCAGACAGTGATAAAAATTTTGATCGTCCTCGCCATTCGGCGGATGGTATTGGCGCAAGATATTACATATGTTGTCCCATATGCGGCTGTCTGTAGGACCTTTTGATCTAAAGAAAATTACAAATCATGCAAGGCAAGACAGTATTCAACAGACACAGCAAGGCAGAAAAAGAACAGTGCACAAATTGCTATCTTTGCATGAAAGTAGCCCCGTAGAAAATGACGTATAAAGAGATATGATGACATTTGATTGACTATTTAGGTTAGACAATAATCATTGTTGACGATGTAAGTTTGAAAATCATTATTGTTGGCGGTTTTGGAGCTTGAAATCAGTTCTAGCATTATTTTCTAGAACACACGAAAAAGAAGGCTCATACAGGGCGACAATTAATATATGTCCGGATAACAAAATTTAATAACTTTGGCCATGTTTGTGTTAGAGAGCTGCTTTTAGTGTTTTTTTTAAAGATAAATCATTGAAAATTTGTACTCCATTAGTGAATGTCTTCATGTGATGCCATGGTTACATTCATGGTATCATAAGTAACATCATACATTCCATAGAATATGAAAATGGCTGACGCGTCAAAAATTATCAAGCTATACTATTTAGTTTGGAAATTTCCTCTGATTGATATGAATGATGTTATCATATTTTATCCAGATGCTGATATACCTTCTACCAAGCAATAACATGCAAATTAGAAGATTACCGTTGCAAATGTGCATCCTGCGGGAGTATTTAGACCTCTTACCAGAACTGTCCGTACAGATGAGACATGTAAATTACATGTAGAGGAAAAAACATGCAGACATGTTTCATTGTTATGATGGGTGTTACAAATACATGCCAAAAGGAGGGGATTCATTGACAAATGTTTGTTTTGACAGGCTGCCTGATCAGAATATTTTTCGATATTTTAAGCAAACATTTTAAGATAATCTTATTTCACTGAAAACCACCACCCATAGCCCCCCCAACTCAATCGCGATACTTCATACCACTGGATTGTTTTAAGGGGATGTGTTAAAGGCATGGTTAATACATGTACTAGCTAACAAACCACAAAAGTATTACATAATTATTGAGATCCTCCATTCGTCGAGAAATTTGGCGTCGCTTTTTAAAATCAAAGCGCTGAAAGCCCTGGAGTTGTTCGAATGATTGCATGCAGAGGAGGTATAAATTAATGATGATGTAGCTGTATATTTTACAATCTTAATGTTTCTTATAACTTAATTGTACATTGATTACTAGCGAATACTATTTAATAATATAAGCTTGAATGCCTCGATGTATAGACACCAAATTTGTATAGACTGGCCATTACATAGTTACAATGTAACAGGAAATGTTCAAATCTCTATTGTACGAAAACTGAGACGTGACTGTATGTTTTGACTAATAGTCAAGTGTTTCAGTTATAGATATATAAGGTTGCCGATTCATATATATCCTTTGTAATCAATGTAGGAAGAAAAGTAGTTCCATCAACTAAACTCGGACCGATTATTGAAACGTGTGCATATAACTATAGTTGTTCTAATGAACAACTAAAAAGATTGATAGCTACTTTTGGCTGTCAATGGACGAAAGTCTAATACATTGGTTTGTTCATGCGAATAACACGGGTTTTGTCCCAACTACCACCTATTGGCGGCGTAGAAGAAAAGTAGTTTCATCAACTAAACAATGGTGATTCAAGAAACGTGTTTTAAAATTAGTCGTTCTTCGAACAACTAAAAATAAGAAGTATCATGTTAAACACATACTTTAGATAATCAATCTTGGAAATAACTACGTAAAACATAATTTGCACATGTGCTTTAAATGAATATGCATTGATAAGCTTAAAGTCGTTAACGGTTTTGAACATACTACATTTTGTTATCCGGACATACATGTAGAAGAAGTTTATTACAAATTCAAAAGGCCACATGGCCCACGAAAACATCAATATACAATACACAATTTATACAATGAGACAACAACATACATTAGTGGTCACCATGTACTACAAGTACAAGCCAAAATCAACTACAAAAACAAGAAGAAATAAAAAACGCAACATCCCACACTGACATCCCACTGCCCCAGTCAGTCAAACGTATCCGAAACATGGTAGACAGAAATGAATCACATGGACAACTCACTGAGAAACACCAAACGGAAACAGTATACATGCCTTTAAGAAAGAAGCGAGACGACCTTATGTTGCAAAATAGCACATACAGAATGTACACAGTCCAACCTTATGGCACAGTGAAAACATCTTTTTGTCATTTCCTTTATATAACGAGGACAATACATATATAAAATAAGGTTGACTATAGGCCTTCCAGCGACAAATATAATCGGTGGATTAAACGTAAACTACAGTGCACGAAACCTTACAAAGCCACATGAAAGGACGAGCATATTGGATATGATGCAAATACAGAGGCTGATCGCAAAACTCGTGTTAATTGCACGTGAGGTCTCGTCATACTTGACGGTTGACACCAATCTATGCCGTATGAAAATGTTATCCTGAACACTGGCAAAGATGAATTAATAAATCAGAGGTATCTTTTTGAAGTACATGTACACTCAACACAAACAGTTTTCAGTTGCAGTTTAAATGGTTCATTTTTGACCAAAGCAGTCGAAAACTTGAGTATAATGTATAATGAGAGCATATCTGGCACGATATGACATATTTTTCGGCAATACCTCAAATTGGACGTGAAGGTCTTGGCAGGTACAATGCTGATACTGTAGCTGATGTACATTTAAAATGTAACCATAAAACCGTTTAAATTTCAATATGGGTTGTCTTCCCTGCATAATGTTGAATGATTGACGGACATCGAAACAATGTCGCGCAGTGCTGATTCTAACGTGTATGTACAGATGCGGAATATTTATGCCTATCCTAAGGGCGTTTTAGTTTTGGTCAATATACAACCTGTGTCATCGTATTTCAGCGGTTTTGTACTTGTTTCAAACGAAACTCTTACTAATGCATCGTATTGTCTTCCAGAGCGTTTGTCGGAATTCACGTCAGTGTGACACCGTCATAGGGTCAGGTTTGACAACCGGTTGAACATAATACTCGTATTCAATACTAAACCTAACAATGTACCAAACCAATGAAACGAAATCATTGTTCTGTCCGGTCACACACTCTTCTGGAATGTCATGAATCTAAATGTTAGTCTCGTACTGCCTGGTGTAGTTTTTGTACCATCTGTATATTAGATATGACACAATAGTGCAGTGCGATAGAGGCTTTAAGTGAGTTTCACAAAGAATGGTGTTTTTGTTAGAAACATATGTTTTGTAATGCGGACACGTCTTATTCTACTGCTTCTGATTCTTCTTTAAACTTTGATAAATTACCTTAAGCCTAGGTCCCACAGTACATCGCCGGGACAAAAAATGCCAAATGGAACCTAAGCTTAATAACACACTCGATGACTCATACTATATACTGGAATGTTATAATTGACCTTTCTGCAGACGCATCGTAGCCCCCCCCCCCCCCCCCCCAAGTTACGGGTATTCGTTGTAACTAAGCAAGTCAAGCTTTCATCAAAATGTCGTCTAATATGCAGATGCCGCGTGATGCCCTTGATACAATTCCGTTGACTATTTCGCTTTTAGTCAATGTTTTGAAAATATTGTAATACATAATTATGTGCCTACTTAAAACTAAATCAGAGCCAAACAGTCTCCGAATAAGCAGACACTAACAACCGTAATTTTGCCGCTCTATCAGAATGTTTCTTTTAATTTAAATCGCTACTTTTGTACCTTTAGTTGTGCGCAAATCGGGAATATTTAATGACCTGTCTTGAAAGAAAAACCCTTAATTGTAACAAATTTATAATTTATTTAATCAGTTAATACATTAATTAATCTCCTGGTTTTCGGCTTCGGGGTTTTATTTGTGTCATCCATGTGATCTACTGTTAGCGGGGACATACATTTTGTCGATTACTGACAACAGAGGCTGTATTTGATTGCAACTTCAGCAAAAATAATAAGTGCTACGTTAACATGCATAAATTAATGCGAATATTTTAAATCCGGCATCGCTACGTAATATGTGTACATGATTTTGTCATTGACAGTCAGCAAATTAACAAATTTCTAATGTACAATCACACGTTTTCAAGTAAAACAATATCGTTTTCTAACATAACGTGAAAACTGTCGGGCCAAGTGCAATCATTTGGGCTGCACATATTTTGTATGCACCATTATACGAAAACATGTCCTAGATTGTAAGTTAGTTAAAATTCAAATGTGTAATATACTTTGATGATCTCCTTTTAGATCTGTATCTCGGAAATCAGTCGGGGCTCAGAGTGATCTACCGCGGTGGCTTGTTGATTGTCTATAAACAACGTGTCACAAGTTACTTTCATTGTGGTTTTCGCCAGGACAGGAGGTCAGTTAGTTATACAGATGATTGCTATATATGGTTTGTTGTAATGTGTATATATCTGACAGGTCTCTGACCTACAGGTACTTTGAAACAAACGTATACATGTATTTATCGTGATTTTCAATAGCTGTTCGTTCGGACCATACAGTACATACTTTTTTAATAGCAGCGCTGTAAATAAGAAATTTGGAAAACCAATTTACTGTAAATAAAATTTCATCTATCACTGACAAACACGCGAAAGATTAAAGCAATTGCATTAACAATAAAAAATCTATTTAACACTAAATATACCATGTACCATGGAGGCAGGTCGCGCCGTGACGTTATTATGACGTCGCCTTTAAAACACAGTGTTTCAACCGAAAGACATCCTTAGTAATTTTTATATAATGTCACCCTGACTTTCAAAACAGATCTGATGTTACTGTCCACATTGTTTATATTTGTCTATGTACCAATGTTCCCAAACAATGAGTTACAGTGATGTAAGAAATTGCTCTAACCTTAAAGCGTCTATCAGTGTACGAACGGTATCTATCAACGTCCAACTACTTTTTCTGTCACTTGACCTGTGTTCATTTGTTAGTTCATACCTCCGCCGTCTGTGAACAGTTTGTGCCAATAGAACACGAATAGATGCTGGATGCTATTACATTTTGCTTATTTAATTATTTCAATGGTTTGCATTGTTTTTTTCCAATTTAAAACATAATTTAGCAATCGCGCGGTTTCTAGTTTTTGACGTTGACGTCGTTTCGTCCATGACGCGCTTGGATATATACACTTGTTTACTCAGTCGTGATCATAAACATACAGCGATTTCTTCGTAAGTTTGCATGCACACGTCAGTGACACCAAGGTAAAGGCACATAGTTTGCCAATATTATTTATTCATTGGTTACTGAGATATTCCCGTGTTTAGTAGGGTTAATAATAAAAATTTCAGTGTGACCCGCCAGTGCGTTACATGGTTTCTATGACAACGCTTTGTATAAGCATCACAAACAACAACGAAAAAATGTTGTTATCAGTATATAGAGCATGAAATTCTACACATATGAGATAAATTATTTAAAATGTAAGTGTTGAGTAAGAAGTTATGAGAAAAGTCCTATTATTTCTGGAACACCTCTCGTACATTTTATTATATATTTTTATAAGCTTTGTATACTGAATGCATTTAGCACCACAAGGATATCAACTGAAAAGCGCTTTAACTATTACATAGACCAAAACAACAAAATGCTCAATATTATTAAAACACTTAACAATCATCTTTGATTGGGAAATACACACTTTCTCGTTTTTTGGGAGTTATGTGTCCTTATTCTATAACAAACAATAAAATAATTTCACGAGTCTATGGTTTAAAGAACATATTTTTAAAAACAGTCATATCAAATTAAAGACAAAGCTTTCGAGTTTCTAAACATGTAATTATTTTGAATTATGTTGATGTAAATATCAATGATATTACTTTTAAATCAGACTACTTTCGAGGCCCTATGGATTTAATAAAATTCACTTTCATGACATTGCTAGCAAATTAAAGTTGAAGTTCTCTAGTTTCTAAACATACCAATATTTTAAAATGTGTTCATTATTAATGAAATAAGGCTTAATTGAATATTGCACAATTTACATTGATTTTAGTTTGTTTAATGTCCAGGTTGTCCTACAAGATGGCGGCGATAAATTGTAGCCGAAATGCTGAAATGCGATAGGCTAACGCCACCTGTCAATCAAAATCGACGGAAAGTATAAGTAACATTTTAAATATTTAACTGCTAATATCACTTTCCAGAAAGAACTCCTATTCGTTAATATTGCCTCCGAATTAAGGGTTTTGAGCGATCCAAAGTTCAAAGTATACACCAACATCCATAAAATTGCAATGGGGGGCACGCGGGGATTTTGAAAGGAGTCCGTTTCACTGAAAATTATCGTTTTGATAATTTCATCGTGACATTATCAGATAATTAACCGTTTTTCCGCGGTAAATCACTGAAAATCATGAAATAATAAAAAACAAGTTGTACTACATCAGAAGTACAAAAATGTTTCATGTGTTTTATTATCTGACAAACTGAAGCCCATTAGCTCGAAGAAATGTGAATTTTATTTTTATTCTGACGTTTATTCACACACTATGGGGAGTGATATAATAAATTGGATTTGTAAGAACTTTTCACGTATTAGATTTTATCATTTTCCCGAGGAAAGGAGTGAAGTTATGAATATGTGAGACAATAACAAGGGATCTGTATTGTCACAATATGAGCGATTACGTAATGCATGCGTGGAGAATTTCATAATTTGGTTGCCTTAATTTGGCTAACTGAACTGTATTAAAAATAAACTGTTTTTCATAATAGTAGCAATTTGAAATGAATATACTAATGTATAAACGAGTGTATGTCACACAATCCTACATTCCCTACAATGACACTGTAATAATAATAATAATTATAATACGTGCATATATTATATGTCACTATTAACTTGTCACCCATGAATATCCATGTTTATCCGTTGTCCAATCAGAGTTGTTATTTTAACTCATCAAAACATTCTTACTGTACAAAAACGAAAACACTCGGAGATTAATTAGCGACAGGTCAATAGTGTTGACTAATACAAGTAAGACAAAGAACACAAAGAAAACCTTCCCTCAACTACCGCAAGAATCAAAGCACTGAGCGTGCTGATGGGAGGCTTTCTGGTTGCAGCTATTAAAGCTCAAACATGTATTTTATGCGAATACCAAAAGTGGCACTAACATGATTATAAGCCCCGATTTATCAGATTCTACAGTATGCTCGTAAATACTGACCGAGCACAGCTGGATTCCGATACCGAGATGCTAGTGTATATCTGGTAGGTGCCATGCTATAAGATTACATAACCGATAGTTCAGTCGAGGGTAATAAACCATTCATTCATAAAAGTAAATTGTTCACGTGACCTTGGTCTGTAGAGTAGTAATTTTCTGGACTGTTTTTTTGGTTAAACAATTACGTCTACTCTGTATTATTTACGTTTAGTCAAAATTAATACGTTGTTTATATATATAGGCCCTATATTTCAGTGTCTTCTAGGAGGAAGCTGGTGTCATGCGTTCATACTACATGTAAATACTTCAGAACTACTTCGCTCGGTGTGTATTCTAATGATAGCTTCATACAGAAGCTCTAATTCTAAAAATAGCTATAGAGGCGGGGCATTTGATGAACACGTCATTTTCGTAATGCGAACAAGTTCTATATTGCCCCGGCGCAGTAATTATTTGCAAAAATATCGATTTAACGAACAGTTTGACAATAATTGTTGATCTTAAAATAAACAAATTTTAATTATTTAAGTAAATCAGTTTAAATAGTTGGAGAAACATTTTTAGCAGTAGTGAAAATGCTGACAGTTTCTGGAAATACTTGAAATCGGATTCACCTTGTTTAACCTATAGGCGTTCATATGGCATTAAGAAATAGGCAATGCTAGCTTTGAGAGGCAAAGCCTTCCAAAAAACCGGTGAGCAGCGTCACACCCCACACGAGGAACGGTCACAGATACTAGCTTTAAGGAGACGACCGACTTCATAGTACAAATAATCCAAAGTTTCTTTAAGAAGCAAACCCCAACCCTGTATATGATAACAATGACTTCTAAAAAGCAACGAATTAGGAAATCTCCAATTACTCATAATATTGTCGAAACGAAATACAACATAGCAACATACGAGTTATTTTATTGCTTCTTCTACATGTACATACCGGTACCACTTGGCTACCAGTGATCCTTTGTAGGAGTCAAGCTTAATACAAACGGCAACGTAAGTAAAAGACACGGCCCAAAATAACTTCCGTAGAATTCGGTACACCGTCTAATACAGGAGTTTAAAAAGCTATAAAACACCTGACTGCTCGAGGACTGTATCGAAACAACAACGTATATATACACTTTTCACAAGAATTGACTGATACAAATCCACGAGAAAACACCTCCATATAAGGATTCTATCACGATGACGTCAGCAAGCTCGATTATTTACGATCATGATAGTCGTACTATTACGCCCAACGGCAGCTACCCCTGCTGGTTTATGGAAAGTCTCTATGTCACACTGCATGTTACCATTCTAGAAAAGGCTTTTTACGAGATATTTTCTAAAAGTCGTATCAGTACAGTATAGTTAAATAGAGATTTTGAGTAATTATCGTGCGTTCAAATATTAGTATAACTTCTACCGACATGCAATTATTAATTTTTGAACATGAGGTTAATTCTAAGATTAGCTCTCGTAGGTTGAAATTCCCGGTTATGAGATAGTTAGAAGACTGTATGATTGTTGGCTGTGGTGTTAAATTCTCTACATAAGATAGTGCTATTATTGCAACGATATATTTTGCAATTTACCAAACTACATGTATATTATAATTTATACGACCGCGTTTATACTAGTATAGTAGTAATTAAGTCTCTCCTACACTTAATTCTGGCGTACGAATGTTAAACATAGGGAGGAGCATAAACTGGAATAAGTGTGAAATCAGGCAATAACGCAATACACCAATCAAGTACTAGAGGCATCGAAACAACGTCGAAACTCAATGTAAGTTGTTACTACATCCTCATAGTTACAGAACTGACTAACTTCGGAACAAAACATAACAAAGCAGAATCTCCATCGTGGCGATTAAACCTCTTTACAGCGTTTACAACCTCATACTTAATGCATACATTGTCCAAATCCCCACATTAATACAATAATACACACTAATCCAGAATTCTAAACGTTGTCTATGCTTTCATTTCCGATCATTAGGTTAGCTTTATCGCTGTATTGTGTTTTTCTTCATAAGTAAACATATACTGAGATTGTTCAACATACTATTTAACTGGAATACTGTCGGCTATTTCAACAATTATACCCAATTAAACCTAATTAAATACCAGTCAGCAATATGCATGCAGGTACTGGCGAATTAAGGATGTATCTTTGTATAGTACATTGTATATATATTTTATTTAAGTCTCATCTGGGTACATTACACAGAAACTATACAATTTACAAACATATATCACAGTACAAAACCATTCTAAAAGAATTATAGGAGACTATCATATCACAATTTCATTAAAAACCCACACTATTTACAATATAAATTTATGTAACCATTGTTATTCTTATATAAAAAACTGCCTAAAAATATATATTAAAACACTGAAACTCAAAATCACACTAACGTGAATAGTTACAAAATTACAAAACGTTTTAAAAATAAATGTATTACCTTCGATCAGATTGAAGATAAACTGAATAACAATTGCTACATAGGATCGGTAGAACAAGAAATATGAATAAATAAGTGACAATATTTACAACGGTAAAATGATCTACGTTTTAAAATATCAAAGCAGGCTTTGGAACATAACCTAATCAGAGCTGGGTGGGTAAATAAAATGACAAGTTTATTAGTATTTGGCAGACTTACAAATGTATCACAAATTTCTATTGCTTTGCCTGCATCTTTTACCCGTAAATCATTACACAAATTACACTCTAAAATTGCATGACATTCTTATTCTACCGAGTTACAAAACGGACATTTCCTTTCACTGATTGGAAAGATTTCGTATCATCCAGTTTCAAGTCTGTATGAAAAATCGCAATCTTAAACAGTTTAAGATGATGATGCTTCAGGAAGATAGAGCGCTGTGGTAACATAAAGTGTCTAGCGGTAGAATTGTTAAGACCAATGAATATCCATTAATTGTGATGAAAATTGATTACCATTTAAAACTGACGACGTCTTTAAATGATTATATCATTTTGCTATGCAATTTTAATGTGTTTTTATTATATTGAATTACAAATTTCCAGGGGTCACAAATATAAAATATAAGAGATGCCGAACTATTAAAATTACGTGTTAAAATATTCTCTCTTCATTTTTGCAAGAGTAAAATTGCACGATCATATGCTTTCCCACGCCTTTACAAATTGTGTACAAATATCGTCAAAATGAAGTCAGTAACTTGCAGTTATATGATTAACAACAGGAAATTCCAAAAGAAACTTGTTTCTAATCTTCTTTCTATTTCTTTCTGTTTTTAATTTAAAAAAATAAGTTCTATTGTAGTGGTCAAGAAATGTGTATTGTACCTATATCCAATACAAATGTTCTTATAGACGAACAGTATTTTAAGTGAGTTTAATTGATTTAATACACTTACCTATTTGTGTTGAAATTAGGCAGATCACAAGTAGTAGTCCAAGTCCAAAGATTTGCAAATGTTTAAAACTTGTTCTTGTTGCTATGGCAAGATCCATTGTCCTGAGTTATTTTATGTTTTGTTTTTTTACCGTTTTGTTACAAAACTTGAGAATGTACTCGTGTCCAGCTGCTCTCCAAATATCAGCGAACGCGCTTCTCAATACTCGCTACTTCAGTTCTTTCAGCGACTTCTGCGATATCCAATATTCAACTGATGCTTCGATGTCCAACTCTTGTTTTTATAGACGGAATTTTTGTCGACTGTTTGCGCGCGTGTGTGAGTGTTTATGTGTGGAAAGAGGAACGGTCAGTCAGGTGGGATGATGTTCAGCGGTAATCAAACGATTTATCGGTACTTGACTGTTATTTTACAAAAATTATCATGACTTGTAGCCAAATAAGAGTTGATCATTTGGTTGTGCTACATGACACGATAATGCCTCCGGTGGATTGGTTTATTTCATTCAATACACAAATATGATTACTTAATTTCATGTAATAACCCTTTTTACTCGAATATCAAAGCTTGTTCTTAAATTTGAAATCTGTAAAATTAGACCATGAGAAGGAAGCATGAATCTATATAAAGTTATATTCTAAATCTGAAGACGCGTGGGTTTGTATTAGATGAGTGATAAGCAAGTGAGTAATAAAGATTATATCATTAAATAATTCGTTCATTTAGTTTCCACATTCTGCAATCGCGGAGTTTGATCTCTAGGCGTTTGACAACCATTATTGATTCATGAAAACATTTTTTTCAGTACATCGCATTACGAAATATGTTTGGAACGGAATACATACAAGTACTGACTAAAGAAAGCTTAAGTTGTATTGGAGTAGCGTTGAACAACTGGTAACAAATATGAAGTGTCAGTGTGAATGGCCAGTATACAACTGCACAATACATGCACCATCAGTGTGACCACAAGGTTAAGGCATCATGCATGGGAGCGGAGTCTAAGGTTTATCATAGCTCTAGTTGAGTCCAGTTCGTCCAAATTAATTAAACACAACCAGCAGTTTCACCTATAGGAAACCAAGGTGTACATTAATTACCGTTAAAACACAGCTACGGCAAATGATTAAATAGCGTTCCGATGAAAATAATTGTGCAGCGGTTACTATGTCTTGATATATTGTCAAATGCGGGGTTTATAGTGGGGTGACAATTGGTGATTTTTTGGGGTGAGGTGACAACTCAAGTAGAACAAGCAATGTTATATACCAAAATGTTCGCCTATGTCTGTACTATATGGAACTGCCGGCATAAATTGTCAACGCGTGGTGCGGACACGGAAATCCAAGATGGCTTCCAAGATGGCCGCCATAATTTACACATACACTTAAAATTCTATGTTCTCATGCAATTTTTTTATTTATGTATGTAGTCACAAATATTTACTTGGATATTATTCATTTGATAATGTACATCAAATGGACATACAAGACTGACCACTTTGAGGTCAAGGTCATGGTCATTTCAAGGTCAAATTACGAAAAAAAGCTGAAAGAACGATGTTTCCTCACTTGTTTTCTTGTTTTAGCATATTTTTTATATTCAAGTTGGTATTAAAAGTGATAAAAGTGTTGGTAAGCACATATTCTCTTATTATTAGTTGAATTTTCAGTTCAAATTATTGAAACTTTGTCAAAACTGACATTATTATGCATGAACATGTTGGACGAGATGGCATTCTTAGATTGCTGCTTCCCTATTTAAAATTTCTGTATTCAACTATTGACACTATTATTTCTAAAGGTAGGATTAAATGTTTGTCTAAACAAAATAACTTTGTATTGTACTCCAAATGGACTTGAAAAATGGCCACTCAAGGTCAAGGTCAATGTCATTTCAAGGTCAAACTACCAAAAATACCTGAGAATTTGATCTTTCATTGCATTTTTTCTTATTATGAAATTTGGTGAACATTATATTTTGTTGTAGATCATTGATGTGATCAGAGTTCTTTCATTAAAAATAATAATTTACACTGAACTCCTATATGTGGCATCCCAGACCATATGGGGTACATAACACTGTCAAGTACAACCATCCCGTGCCATAATGGGTACTCACTACTACGTGTTAAAGTCATACTAAGTCCTAAGGGTACTATATATACAAAGTACAGTCAAACCAAATCATCACCAACACATACCAGGCCAGAATGGGTTCTAACCACCAACAAGTACATTCTGTAACCAATGGAGTACATGTCATGTTCTTACAACTGCCCATAACAACCATTCCTATCGAGTTCTCAATGCTATACCTGAGGCCAAATGGGGTACTTACAACCACAGACTAGAGCCAACCAAGGCCATATTGGTTAATCACCACTATATCAGTCTCGATATGGTACTCACAATCACTGAGCACAGCTGTAAAGGCCCTATGGGTTACTCATTACTTTAGTACATATCACAGTCGTATAAGGCCCAAAGGGGTACTCATCCAAAATAATTACAACTTTCCATGCCCAATAGGGGTGATCTTAACCAATGAATTACAGCCATACCAGGTCCTATGGGCTACACCCAAGTCACAACTAAAGGGTACAGACATCCAAGGCCCAATCAACACCACCAATAAGCATTGAGTACAGTCACACCTGACCATACGTGGTACTTACAACCGGCGATTACAGCCATACTCTGTTCTAAGGGGTACTTGGACCAACTGAGTACAGCCATACCAGGTGCAATACAGCCATCCTAGGCCCTACTGGGTATTTCACCACCACTAATTGTGGCCATACTAATCCCTATGGGTTAGTTGCAACCACTAAATACAGCCATACTAGATCCCATGTGGTAATTACCACCACCAATTACAGCCACTATAGGCCCTATGCTCTACTCACAACCACTGTGTATAGCCATACTATGCCTGAGGATACTCGCATCTACTGAGAACAGCCATTCAATGCCCTATTTGGTATTTAACACTGCCTATAGAACAGCCATCCCAGGCCAATTTATATTCTCACCTCCAAAAGTTCAACCATCCCAGGCCATTTGGGAACCCATCACCACCAATTACAGTCATACCAGGTCTTATGGAGTACTCGCCACCACTCAATACAGCCGTCCTAGGCCCTATTGGAAACCAACAACCACAGACAACAAGCATCACAGGTTCTATTTGGTATCCACCACCTTGAGTACAGCCACCACAGGCCCTATTGAATACCCTATACCACAGAAAACAGCCAACCAATGCCTCATTTGGTACCCACAACCTCGGAGCACAGCCATCCCAGGCCCTATTGGATACCCATCACAACAGTGAACAGCCGATCCCAGGCCCCATTTGGTACCCACTACCTCTGAGTACAGTCATCCCAGGCCTATTGGGTATCCACCACCTCTGAGTAGTCATCCAAGGCCCCATTGAGTACCCACCCTCATGGTTATCACAGGCCCTATTGAGTATGCACCATTACAGATTTCAGCCATCCCAGTCCCTATTGAGTACCCACCATCTCTGAGCAGTCATCCAAGGCCGTATTGAGTACTCTCCCTCACAGATTTCAGCCATCCCAGGCCCTAGTGTGTACCCAGCACCTCTGAATACAGTCATCCAAGGCCCTATTGAGTACTCTCCCTCACAGATTTCAGCCATCCAATGCCCTATTGAGTACCCATCATCACATATTTCAGCCATCCCAAGCCCTATTGAGTACCCACCACCTCTGAGTACAGCCATCCAAGCTCTATTGAGTACCTGTCATCACATAATTCAGCCATCCCAAGCCCATTGAGTACCCATCCTCACATAATTCAGCCATCCCAGGCCCTATTGGGTACCAACCATCACAGATTAAGCCATCAAAGGCCCTATTGAGTACCCACCCTCACAGATTTCAGTCATCCCAAGCCATCATCACAGATTTCGGCCATCCCAAGCTCTATTAGGTACCCATCATCACAGATTCCGGCCATCCCAAGCCCTATGTGTACCCACAATCACAAATTTCAGCCATCCCAAGCTCTATTGGGTACCCATCATCACAGATTTCAGCCATCCCAAGCTCTATTGGGTACCCATGATCATCACAGATTTCGGCCATCCCAAGCCCTATGTGTACCCACCGTCAGATATTACACCCAACCCAAGCCCTATGTGTACCCACCATCAGATATTTCAGCCATCCCAAGCCCATTGAGTACCCATCCTCACAGATTTCAGCCATCCCATGCCATATTGTGTACCCACCATCACATATTTCATCCAACCCAAGCCCTATTTTGTACCCACCATCACAGATTAAGCCATCACATGCCCTATTGAGTACCCACCCTTACATATTTCAGCCATCCCAAGCTCTAATGGCCACCCACCATCACAGATCTCAGCCATCCCAAGCCCTATTGAGTACCCATCATCACATATTTAAGCTATTACAAGCCCATTGAAAACCCATCCTCACAGGTTTCACCCATCCCATGCCCTATTGGGTACCCGCCATCATATATTAAGCCATCTCAGGCCCTATTGAGTACCCACCCTCACAGATTTCAGCCATCCCAAGCTCTATTGGGTACCCACTATCACAGATTTCAGCCATCCTAAGCTCTATTGGGTACCCACTATCACAGATTCCAGTCATCCCAAGCCCTATTGGGTACCCACCATCACAGATTTCAGCCATCCCAAGCCCTATTGTGTGCTCACCATCACAGATTGAGCCATCCCAGGCCCTATTGAGTTCCCACCCTCACATATTTCAGCCATCCCAAGCCCTATTGAGTACCCACCTAACTTATTAAAGCAATAACATACCATACGGAGTACTCCCCTCACACCGAGTGCAGCAGTCCTTGGCCTTATTCGAGTAATGACAAACACCAATTATGGCCATTTAAAAGTTTAAGGGGTACAAAGGCAACCACTGAATTCAGCCATACCAAACCCTATGTAGTAAACATACTTACCAATACAAATTCAGCCATATCAGGCCATAAGGGATATCTAATCATCACATAGTTCAGCCATCTTAGGCCCAAGAGGTGACTCACCATGTCCAAACGTTTTGTTGAAATTCCCACAGTAGGAGATGCTTGGTATATTAAATGGCCTGCCATCTTTAAATGATTGCAGCAAGTCTGCTTTTTGCTGTGTCTAAATTCCCCAATTCCAGAATCTAAAATCCAGCCAAAGTCTATTTCCCGGGATCGGGAATCGAAGGGCCTGTCAAAATCCCGTCCGTTTGGGAATTGTTTTCTGTCTAAAGTCCACTGTATGCCCGCAAAATATTGATAGGCGCATTATTATATATAATAACTGTCTAATACGTAATAATGTTGTCAAACCATTAACAATAATACTGTCAAATATAGAGATTCAACGATCAAGGAAAAACCATTCACGGCTCCAATATTGTACATTACGTAGAATCGCTTATGTTCCGTCACAAAATTTAAATAGATTTTCTATTTGCAGTAAAAGTATATCACTTCGAATGAAATAATTTACACTTAGAATACCTGATATCACATCTAAAACAAAATACAATGTTCAGCATTCGTTTATAATAACAATTTGCGACGAAATATCAAATTTTCAGGTATTTTTGGTAGTTTGACCTTGAAATGACATTGACCTTGACCTTCAGTGGTCATTTTTCAAGTCCATTTGGAGTACAATACAAAGTTAATAATGTTTAGACAAACATTTAATCATACCATTAGAAATAATACTGTCAATAGTTGAATACTAAAATTTTAAATAGGGAATCAGCAATCTAAGAATGCCATCTCGGCCAACATGTACATGCATAAGAATGTCAGTTTTGACAAAGTTTCAATATTTTGAACTAAAAATTCAACTAATAATAAGAGAATATGTGCTTACCAACACTTTTATCACTTTTAATACCAACTTGAATATAAAACATATGCTAAAACAAGAAAACAAGTGAGGAAACATAATTTTTTCAGCTATTTTTCGTAATTTGACCTTGACATGACCGTGATCTTGACCTCAAAGTGGTCAGTCTTGTATGTCCATTTGATGTACATTATCAAATGAATAATATCCAAGCAAATATTTGTGACTACATACATAAATAAAAAAATTGCATGAGAACATAGAAGTTTAAGTGTATGTGTAAATTATGGCGGCCATCTTGGACGCCATCTTGGATTTCCGTGTCCGCACCACGCGTTGACAATTTATGCCGGCAGTTCCATATAGTACAAACATAGGCGAACATTTTGGTATATAACATTGCTTGTTCTACTTGAGTTGTCACCTACTCCTTAAATAAGCCACTTTTGAGCTGATTGTCACCCCACTATTAGGCTATATGTCAGAATCGAAATAATGAATATGTACCTGTGTTTTGTCTATAGCAAAGCACGGTCACTTGTTCGGGTGCGTACATTAAATCACTCATGCTACGCAGTCGTGATTTAATTACTAAGCATCCGAACTCGTGACCGTGCTTTATTCTACGATAAAACACAGGTACATACTCATTATATCTATTGGTCATAAATACTTTTCGGTATTGATATTTTGTTTGGAAATGTGCTGTAACGTATTATTCTACATACGGTGCTTGTCTGATCGCTGTAACGATAACAGTATAAATAACACTGTGGTATTACGATTAGCTAACCGTGAGTTGTGCCAACGTTTTCTGTTGGAAAGCATGACATCTGTATAGTCAGTGTGGTGGACATACCTCTTGGTATGTTACGCAATTTTTGTCAAAGAACGCCAGTAAAAATATGTCAACACAAAGTTAAAAACAACCGTAAGTACTTTATTCTGAGCGATTTTAACGAGACTTCCGCGACACTCAAGCCGAGGATGACGCTGAAGATGACGAGCACAAGAGGCTAACATGCTCACAAATGGGTTTGGAAATTTACTTTTAAATTGTTGAACATAACTTCGAAAAGGGCATGTTTACTATCAAACAGGATGCTTCCATATTAAGCGTTTTAGTCTTATACACATCGTACTAATGAACTTCAAGCATTATTTTCACTTGTTTCTTTGTTATTCACCAGGTCTAGAAAAAACTCAATTAACTCACCATTCACATGTTCTATTGCTTGCTTTTAGTATTATACAATTTCTAAATTCGTATGTTCAAAGTTTTAGAATTTGCCTGTATATATTTTGATGCAATTGTTAAATAGATGAAGTGTTTTGTCCTTTTGTGAACCATAGACGCTGCGCGATGTACACATTCCACTTATTACGCCCGACAGTAAACATGTGTACAGAATATCTAAGTATTCAAAGCTTGCATGACAAAACATTTGTCCTAAAGTTATTTTTAGTGAGATAGAACAGTAAAATGTTAGACGTACGTTAACTTCGCTATTTCTAGCACGTTTGGCGCGAATGTTCTAAGGAACTACGAGGAATACATACAAGCTGAAATAATAATATGAAAACGAGATATTAGATATCATCCTCAGCCATTTCTCCATTTCATACAGGTTAAATTGAAAAATTGACAATCGAATTTTTACCTTGGTCAGTGTTTTAACCGGTAGAATGCCGTCTCATTATACGTTGTGAGCCGTCTACCCACAGTGAACGATTGAACTCGGTGTATATGTAAAGCGCATTTGAACGTGTATTTCGCATGAAAAGGGTGCTATGCAATTCTGGTACAATGTTATTATTTTATTATAATAGCATATTCGATGATTTGTTACCGATAACTAAAATGGCAAAATACTAAAAGAGATATTCACATGACACATTGATGTGCCCAACGTAATTTGCAGACACTAATTTTACTAAAAGGTAAAATGATCACATGAGAGTTATACTGAGTGTTAGAATGTCAATACGCATTTATGATTTATTCTTGCAATAAAATATTCTATATTAGCTACAACTCCGCACCGTTTACTGTATCAGAGAGAACATCAGTTCTGTGTAATAAAAAATTGGTTATTAGTTATATATAATATATATATATGTGTCAATTCCTGATATGTTCATAATATTTCGTTAAATTCTATCAATACAGCGTTTATCAAGAACATGATATGGGTGGGTGTACATGTGAGATATGATTCTTGCCCTTTAAGAGACGAAACGCTGACTAAACAAACAGTAAACTTGTTCCGATTCATAACAGTAAATATAAATTATGCAATGCTTGGAAGATGAATATCACATTTAAGAATATCCAGTGTAGATTTATTAAGACAACAGTTTTCTGTACTTCAAATGTTTAGATCTTATTGTAACGTTCATTAACACTGCTCCGTTAAGATATATGGAAGATACATGTAATTTTAGGAATACGTGCTCTGCAGTGAACTTACGTTTGTTCTGTCGTGAATTCTCAGCTTCAGTACTCTGGGGGAATTGTGTGTCTGTATCTAAAAGATTTACGTAGTTTTCCTCCTTTTACTCCTTTTATTGTTTTAACAAGTTTTACGTTCAAGAGTCAGGTGTATTGTGTATAATTCTATAAATGATAATCATATCAAATATATATCTATTATCAATATCAATAGTAACACCTAATATCAAATATTAATATACTAATAAAATAGAACGAAGAACAACACACAATAATTCCAAACGTGACTATTCCACCAAACGTACGTAACTGACAACTGATGATAAAGCATGATTATATATAGCAAGCTGTGCTCCTACAAGATAGCCGCAGTAGCTCCTACGCTCCTAATAGGAGGCGGCCCAAGTAGCTCTTTCCTGAGATGATGCAATACATAAAAGGAGCAAGCATGAAAGGAGTAATGAATGAAGCGCTCCTTCCTAGAATGATGCAATACATAAAAGAAGTATGCATGAAAGGAGCAATGAATATGACAAAGAATGAAAGGATTAATGAATGAAGTATGGGGCGACAGGAGTAACGAATGGACCATGTTCACAAGGAGCTTAAACGCAAATTCTTTACACTATCCACTTCTTTATGAAGAACTTCCACTGTTCAATATAAGAACCAGAATATAAATATATAAATTAATTGAAATGGTAAGCATAAAATTGTAATAGACATACCAATGATACATGAAAGTAAGTGTTCCAGGTGGATTTCCTATTGACATAAAACTGTACTTGGTCTGTAAGAGTACCTCACATTACAATATATACATGTACCAGGTTTATATAGCGCCCTTTTCATGGGAACACACGTTCAAAGGCACTTTACATTATGTTTTTTGTTGCAGCCACAATGCGCAGGTGCATTCTCTACCAGTGCAGTTACAGCATGATCTGACCAGAGGGACAGACTGTGAAAAAGCCCCTGAAGGGAGAGAGAGACGTTAGATACAGGCATGTCCGGCGCTGCAGAACTGCGCCTAGCTCTTATTTCGAATAGACAGCCTGGTTCTTTAATGTGCCCGGTGTATAGCACCGATACACAACTTCCTGGCACTTCCAGATACTTTGCAGACCACACGGCCAGATATAGCGGGAAATATTTCAGAAATGTTAAGTTCCGATGCCAGGGATTGAACCCACGACCTTTGGATTGACAGCCCAGTGCGTTACCACTGAGCTAAATCCGCTTATCCGCTTTGCCTTGTCAAATGATTTCTTGATAGCCATGTGACCTGACACATGGTCATCATGGATGAACCACATGACAAATGGTATCACTTTCTTTGGTACACAAATTCTCCATCTGATGTCTTTCTCAGAATATTCCCATTTGATGCATATCGCTAACAAATCCCACCTAGCTATCCAAAACAAAAACAGAAATTGACATATAAGATTTATATTAAACATGGCAATACTAACTTTATACTATCATATAAACATAAATTTAGTGCATGATTATATTTAAGGTCATTTTGCCGTTGGCTGTCGCAGAATACATAGCCTCGCGTTCTGTGCTTTAATTTCGCGCACTCGATTTATTATGTACAAATGTACTTCTATCTAATGCGAGGGCGCCGACTGTGAGACTGTGTGGTTTGTGATATCCAAAGGCAAATTGAACTATATCTTCAAACCTGTCATCACTTGATCTTTCCTCTCGTATTAACAAAAACCTTGGAGAGGAATTAATATAAGTTTTCAAAAACTTGTTTTCCGATCCATTACTTATTACATGTTTGTATTATTGTATATGTACGAATATCGAAATAAATACAGTTTAAACCAATCTCTCCAGGACCGACAAACGCCTCCTGTTTTCGATATAATAAGTCCTTGGACTTCAATCGATCTTTAGATTCAAGACACTCCGAATTCTGCTCAAGTACCTCATTCAGATGTGGTGGCAAAATGTCTTCTGACGTGCCTCGTCGAATATGACAGACTGAATCAGAAATTTCGCCATGTCTCACATGTTCAAATAGAGCAAGCACAGTACCGGTCGGTATTTCAATGTCCTCAACTCCAGGATTTAAGAGCCTTGCATACAATATTGTTTGTTCTGGATTAATTAAACAGCGTGCAAGAATCAGCTCATGTCGTTTCAAAAAAGATCTTGAATCCATCTCCACTCAATGGTTTGTCCTTAAACTTTGCTGGAATAAGACATTCACTCTTAGCGGGTATCGCTACAGTCTTTGCAGCAGTTACTCGAGCCTAACGCCTCCTTGTTGGTTTCACGGATACATACTTTTTGCCTCCTGTTTTGATATATAATTTCCGACTTTCCATGTCAAAGTCACATTGAAAGTATTGCAAAAAGTCACTATCTAACAAGTTCTCTATACGGGTACATACAATTCCACTCCGTTTAACTCCATTAGTAATGTTGTTTCTCCGTCACAATTAAGGGCAGTTCCAGTGGCTCCAATGAACGTCTGTTTCACTGGTTTTAGTCCTGGGCGTAATTTGTAAGGAATCGTCTTAAACACTTTACTCGTGATAAAAGTTGATGCTGAGCCTATGTCCACTTTCAATGAAACTGGCAGGCCACCAACTATGCTAGTAACTTTCATGCCCTTCTTTAATTTGCAACACACTTCCGTTTCATTAGGTCTTTTTTCAATGAAAACATCCTCCTCTCGACCCACTGAGTCGGATGCTTCTAGTTTAAATCTTGATGTGACTCAGTGGATAGAGGTTTTTGGGGGAATCGTATCTTAAAACCGCCCCTGCCTCTACGACCTGTACCATTCACGTTTCTAGGATGTGTGCTCCTTTCTTTCTCTGTTAACCGTAAGCAATCTTCCTGCGTGACACTAGTAATAGCCTCCTGCAATGTTTTTGGCTTCGTTCTTTTTACTGCTAGTCGAAAGGCCACCGATTGACTGCAGTTATCTAAAAACGTGGTGAACGCCTGCTCCTGTACGAATTCTGCATTCTCTGGGTATGCTTTTCGAAACAAGTCTTCGAGAGCTTGGCCAAACTATCTAAATGACCCGTGTTTCTGCTTTCTACGAAGCTTTGCATCTGCGATATAACTGTCCTCCATATTGGCAATGCCAAATTCGTCTTCAAGTTTCATAATTAGCAGGTTCAAATCATCCTGAATACTCGGCGGTAAACCGTAAACAAACGTTTCCGCTAGACCCCTCAGACTACAAAGAAGTGTTCTCTGTTTATTCTCTACTGACCAGCGATTAAGCAAGGCAAGGTTATCAAAATACCTCCGAAAGTCATGCCATGTTTCAGATGCATGACCGTTAAATGTTCGTCGACATGGGAAGTCGTGATTGACGGTACTCGTGCGTCCACAAGTCTGGCCCAAATTTAAATTTACAGATCTGTTAGATGAGCCGTCCTGAGGTATGGGAGTAGAAGTATTCTACTCTGCATTTCTTTCCATAAACAACTTCAGACAAAGAAACAGTAAGAATATTACAAGGATGATTATATTTACCCAAGCCAACTCTTCAATCCTGTCCATAACCAATATTGGCATATTCCACAAAAGCTGCGAGGAGTATTACTATTATCCAAACAAGAGCCATGATCACATGGCCATCCCCCCGCCGTATATGATTGCCACCAATGGGCGTTAAATAGAAACTAGATATAAAAAGAAAGAAAGAGATGTTAGGGAAAATAAATAAAGTGTTAATTATCAAATGAAACCAGGCAGAGTTCAATAGAAAGGAAAATGTTTTGGTTGATCACCCCTATAATTGCAATTTGTCGAAAAAAGGTGAGAACTATACTGACAAAAATGTCGATAAAATCATAAAATTTAATTTAATTTTTAAAATGAAATGATTTTCCAAGTGCCTAATTGTTATATAAATAAAAACAAAATCAATAACAAGCAGAATATGGATTTAAGATAGTTATGTTCATAAATATTACCAACATAGTTGTAAAATTTCGTGAGTTTTTTCATTCCCCCATAATTTTTATTATAACAGTATAAATGCATGATTTAGATACAAAATATTACATAAGCACTTAAAAAAATGAAAAAAGTTTGCCCGCAGTGGGGTTTGAACCCTAGAATTATTTCAAATTTAAACAAAGGGCCATATAGAGTTATGGTTCTTGGTCACTGCACTTCTCCTAGTTGCTGTCTATTAACCTACCAAGTTTCAAGTCAATACCTCAAATAGTTTTACAGTTATGCTCTGGACAAAAAGATATTTTAAAAATAAAGAAGGGGATATAATTTCAAAACTGGGCCATACAGAGTTATATCCTAGTTGATATCTATTCACATACCAAGTTTAAAGTCAATACCTTAAATAGTTTAAGAGTTATGCTCCGGACAAGATATGGGACGGACGGGCGGACAGAAGGGCGGAAGGACGGACGCATACTATTACTATATCCCTTCGCCTTCGGCGGGGGATAAAAAGCACAAAATGTTTCCCCATGTTACTCCATCCGCTACCAGCATGTACTGGATCACCATGCTCCACTGGATGAATTCCAGGAGACAATGGCGTACCTACTGTAGCTTCACCATCAAAGTTTGGGGGAAAGACCATTTGACCAATCCCCGAGTCATACTTGACCTGGGTTTCAAGATTGGAATCATGTCGAGAGGACTCTCCATGTGATTTCTCACAAGTGTTCTCCATTCTATTAAAATTAAATACTCTCACTTCACTTCAACTTAATACCCAGGGTTCGCTTATCTCATCAGATAATGTACAAATCGCACCTAGCTGCAACAAAAGAAACGCAATGAGGATTCTATAGAACGAAGAACAACACACATAATTCCAAACGTGACTATTTATTTCCACATGGGCAGGAGTTCGGATGCGGAAAAATTAAATCACGAGTGCGTAGCATCCGAACGAGTGCCCGTGTTTTATTCACCGACAAAATACAAGAACAGAGTTTTTATTTCGATTCTAAATACGATAATATCCCACACTATTTAACTGCGCGCATTCCATTTTCACCCATTTGACATTGAACATAATTCCACGCTGAAATTGAGTGGCTTATTAGCTGGTACAATTACCTCCCTCGTTAACGAAAACGACCTTCGTAATATTCTGAAGGAAATAACACATTTTAAACATTGAAACAAATTTAATAACACGAGTATAGTGTATCTATTTCATGAAATAAAAAATATAAATGAATTGATTATCAGAAGTTTTTATGAATCTTTATTTCGAGAGTATATTGGAGTTTCTAAAAATAAATGCGTCAAAGCTGTAACACTGGATTCTCGTGCAACTTGCCTTGCCAAATTTTTACTATAAAGTTTACGTACATTCATTCATAAATATGTCACGTGATACGGGGCGTAAATAGTAACAGCCAATTTGATACCATGTTTTATTGCGGTAATAATACATGCTTCGATTTTCTCTATGTGTATGTGGATTAATCCGCGGATCGTGTTAGAATTGTTATTAGTGGATTGTGCTTAGATTTTGCAAGCCTCGTTCCTGGTTAAAATCCGACCCTCGGGTGAGATATCCTTATCCTACATAGAAGCTCATGATGGATTATTATAATCCTACATAGAAGCTCATGATGGATTCTTATAAGCTTACATGGGCGTACACGCGACATAGAGCGGACTATTTTAGTTTCGGGATTTACATGTTACTGACAAATATCAAGCTAACAAGACGAATATCATTAGGCTCTATATCATTACGAAAGCATTTTCTTGAGCGTAACTTAAAAGTGTACGCTTTATTTACGTTATTATTAATGATTGTTTTGAATAAGAACGTACGGCAAACGTCACGTTGTGATGACGCCATGTTGACGCCATGAAAGCAAAATATTGTTATAAATTCCCATTTTCTCAAGTAACGTCGGAGAAAAATAATCCATCATGACACAGTCGGTTTAGGATAAGGATATCGCACCCTCGGGGTCGAAATTTTAACAAGGAACTCGGCAAGCCTCGTCCTTTCTTAAAATCCGACCCTCGGGTGAGATTATAAGAATCTATCATGAGCTTCTATGTAGGATAAGGATATCTTACCCGAGGGGTCGGATTTTAACCGGGGACGAGGCTTGCTCCTAATACGTGACGTTTACACATCAGCAAACCTCCGTTTTCGGGACCCTCGGACATTACTGACGTAATCATTCTCTAGACGAATGTGTGTGGAATAAGTCAAACTGCAAAGGCCTATCACAGCTGTACAAGCTCTTGTAGCTTAATTTTGACAAAGAACATTACCTACTTATATGTGCATCCCCTGATTTTGTGTTTACGTAAGGAACGGGGCATCTAAACACATTAAACCAAACGTCACGTTATAGTGACATCACCTATACGACGTCATTAAATCAAGCTCATTTTTAAAAAAGCGCGGGAGTAAATTCAATGCTTTCATTGATATTTATGTGATTTAGCCATGTTAGCGTCAGTTTGGAATTATAAGGATTAAACGACCATTTGTTGACGTTCACCGATGTGTAAACACCCGATCTGAAGGCACAAATTTAACATAAAGCCATTCGGGGCTTTACTCAATGTGTTGCTTCAGTGCCGGTATTTATAAAGCTTAACACTTTAAGTATTACCTAAATAATACAATTCAGATTATTGATTTTTTATTCAGATTTTATGCATTATGCACGGTGCTACTATAATCACTAAGGACGAGTTATTCATCAAGTTGCAGGAAATAGGTGTATTGCAAATTTTTGATTAAAGTCAAAATATTTTTGTTTTCCACTAAGGTGCTTTATAAATACCAGCCCTGATCGGGTGTTTACACATCAGTGAACGTCATGGTCGTTTAATTCTATAACAATAATGATCAAGAATAATTTGTTTTGTCAAACAAACAATTTTAGATGGATCACAATGAAATGACTGACTAGCGTGAACACGTCTGAAATGTACAATGATTTAGGTGCGAGAACATAATTTTTCCTTGCATAGTCAGTTTGGATACAGCTTACTCGACGATTATTGTTTTTGGAGTAATCTTGATGAACATTCCTAGAATCCTGAATCCAGTTTATATGTCACTAATTAGTAGGTATCCGAGATCTGGGCTAGGTGTAACTGATCTCTTCATGTTACCAGAATAACCTATGTTTTATATGTACCAGTGATTAGTTACCATTTTGAGATCAAATACAGCTACCAAATATGATTATATTACACAGTTGTGAAGCACAAAATTTTGGCATGGTATTCAAATGCTGAAAATGACAAGACTTTTGAATTTGAACTGAATTGTTGGAAATAATTCATTGACAAATAAATGAAAAATAAACAACGTTAATGCCCCCATGGAAGCCTTGTCCATAAAAAACTTAGTCAATCAGGGGCCATAATTCTGTTAAAATGTTGGATAGTGTTACATGGCTTTTATAATGTAAGGGGCTTATGATGGTAAACTTTTATACCAAGTTTGAAGGCAACACCTTGATGGACATGATGACGAAACGGTCAATTTGGGTTAACCAAGAATCGGACGCTTAATAAGTTCAAAATTAGGTCAATGTGAAGGTCAAAATGAGGTTAGGTGATATGGGTGTGTTAAGAATGTTCAAATACAACATCCATGTAAGTATGAAAGCTTTGTAGCAATCCAAATTACTAATAGACAAAACGGTAATTTGGGTTAACCAAGAACTTGACCCTTCAATAAGTCTAAATCCAAAATTAAGTCAAGGTGAAGGTAAAAATGAGGTTAGGGTATATAGGCTCGTGAAGAGTGTTCATATACAAAATCCATGCAAGTATGAAAGCTTTGTAGCAAGCCATAATAATGCTAGAAGAAACGGTCAATTTGGGTTAACCAGGACGTCAGACGGACAGACGGACGGACGGACGAACGAACGAACGAACGAACAAACGGACGGAAGGACGGACGAACGAACGGACGAACGAACGAACGAACGAACTGTACAACGTCCTGTTATGGTCCTTTCCGCATAGAGGTACCTCGAAATAACAATCTCTCAAAACTGTTTTGAAAAGGCGAAACCACGTGGTGAAAAGTCTAGAGTATGATAGTGACAACACGAAATTATGATGACGAAAACACGAAACAACGAAAGAACGATGCTGATGTGGGTGGGCGGGTGTCTTGGTGGGTTGCTTTTTGCTGGCTGGATTGCTGGATGGATGGATGGCTGGCTGGCTGGATGGATGGATGGATGGCTGGACAGACGGACGGACGGACGTCTAACAGAAAAAAAGTTGATAATTGGTAATGGAGAATTGGGACTATAAGAATTATAGTTGCGACCTTAATTAATTCAATACTTTTTGTACAAACAGTGATAGGTATTTTCACCGTACATTGATTTTCGCTGTTCAAAAGTTCTGCAAATTTCAAAACGTTCGGGTGTTTAAAAAAATAATTTTATAAGTAAACTTTTTCCTTAAATCCTCATACATGTACGAGGGTCGTTGATTTAATACCCGGACGATCGATATTGCTGGAAAACTAATAGACTGACATTGACGGAAATTTACAGAAATGTATTCACACTATTCCTTAATTCACATACGAAATTTCAACTTGTTACGATGAAGGGTTTACATAATATCAGTGTTTTAATAAGTTCATGTAACGCGAGTCGGCCCAGGTCGACGTCAAAATAGTATGACGTTACGCCATTTTCGCTGCTAAAACGTGTCACCTTTTCTCTATTTGATCATCGTTTTGGATCCATAACGTCACGCGAGCACACAAATGTACCATTTTAAGATGTTTGGAAATTATGTTAAATGTTGTATCCACGATAATTTGCATGATTCAGTCATTACTATTGTAGTTGTTCTTCATGTAGTGTTTAACGTCCAACAAACGTTTAACCGACAACACTTTTGTGTTTCTGACGTTAGCTTGACCCGGCCTCAGATCATCGCGAGATGATTCTTGTCACCATGGAACCGTTTATAAGCAGAAATCAACCTATATGAATATTCCCAAAAGGCTTCCCTAAAATAGATTCTCTTGTTTTACAGGTGTACGACTAATATTTTTACGAAATTATATCATAATCCGTTTTTTTCCCAAACGAACTCGATTTCATTGCGATATTAACGAAAACATGCCCTTTATCACCAAACATCGCTTCACGCACAGTCACAGTACAGAAATGACATTATACGTTATATAACATAACGTAGATGTAGACATAACGTTATATGATGTTTTCCGTTGACAATAGTCAACTATTCCACGCTCCCTGCCCATATAAACACTCAACATTTCGCTAAAAACTTGGGCTGGGCCGGGTAGCCCTTAGTTGGGTTACTATAGTAACCACAGTTTGTGTTCGGTTGGATGAAATCATACCAAGTTTTGTCAAATAATCAAGTTGGTGAGTAAGTCTTATTATACAAAAAATTATTACAATGGCATGTTTCAATCAAGCGCTATGGCGATCGTCCGGGTATTAAATGAACGACCCTCGTATACCGGACATTCTTCAACAAAATGAAATTGATCTTCTAAAGTGCTACACAACATTTATGTTCATTAAATGGTACTTTGGCTGGCTTTGCCATCGTCCAGATTCAACTTCTAATTTAGGTTGTATTCCTTTTTCAGATCTGACATTATGACTATATCGTCAGCGTACAATAGTAAGATATTTTTTAAACAAACCTATATCAACTCCATCAAAACCATTTAGGGCAAAGTGTTAGGCACATCGATAACAAAAATGGTGACAGACATTGACCTTGTTTGACTCCTAACAAACATATAAAATCTTCACTTAACGTATTTTCAAACTAACACCTAATTTAATCAATTTATACTTCAATATATCTCTTACTATATACTATATTAAAGGCTTTCATAAAATCAACATTAGCTACATACAGTTTTCGATTTGTAATTAAAAAGTGATTGATTAGTCCATTTAAAACAAAAATATTGTCAGCTGTTCCCATGTTTTTCCTTAACCCAGCTTGCGCCTCTATATAAACATTGTATTTTTCAACCCAATTATTTAATCTATTGTTTATTACTCGAGTGAACAATTTTCAAAGTGAACTTCTATTAATAAAGTTATCCCCCGATAGTGCCCTATTTTATTGATGTCCCCTTTCTTAAATATCGGTACTATAAAACCTTCTGTCCATGTGTGTGGAAAATACCCTTCTTTGAAAAATTCGTTTTAACAATGAAACAGTACATTTTAAGAAATTGCGATCTTGTGACCCATTAATGAAAAGTTTATTACGTAATATTATAATTACGTTTATATAATTTATTACGTAATCTGGACCAGCTGATTTCCCTATATTCAACTCTTTGCAGGCCTTCACAACTTCAGTGGTGGAAAGATCAACAATCAATTCTAGAAACATACAGTCCAATTCATTATTCATGTACCATTCATTAAAGTATAATATATCCCCATCGGGTTGAAGAAAGACATAATCTGGGTCGTTTACAGATTTAAGATACTCTACAAATGGCCTTTTCGACTGGGCTGTTTCGTGCTTCACGACGATAACGTGAAGCAGGATATTTATTCGACTGTGCATGTGACGTTATAGCTTGCTGCATAGTTGAGCATGCCAAATATTCCCCGTTAGGTAAGTAAAGTTGGTTGGAATTGCCGGTACTCCGGGATCCAGGACTCCGGGACTTGTGATAATAATTCTATAGATTATTACGACGATATCGTACGTAGTGCGGATTACTTTACTTTATGATCCAATTATTGAGTACAATTTATTTTGTTTGATAACAAAGAGCTATATCATAAATATCATTAGCCTGTCTAGTAAGTTAATTCTGAAAGGAAATTAGAATTGAGTTAAAAAAATGTTTTATGAATTTAATGGGTAGAAATGCCCCAAACACGTGTATTCTTATATGACCTCGTCATGATGCTTCCCCGGTGTTTCTACGAATATGCTGATCTAAACACAACCTTACTACGATTCGTTTTAAAATAACCACGATCCCGCTACGCTTGTTTTGAACATGTTCAAAATAAGTGTGGTAAAGTCGGGGAGCTTACCGACCTGCGCAATTCTACCACGACTCTTCCACGTTCACGAAGATCGTCTCCCGATTGATCACGACTGTCCCACGATTGGTCACAATTTGGATCAATTTTAGATCGTAGTAGAAGCGGTGCCCCAGTGTGAACGGACTTAATATACCTTTCAATATTTTGGCGGAGCTAATAGGTGCTATCTGTGGTCTATTAAAGAAAATCGCTTTCTAACGCTTTCACATGGACGTTATTCATGCCGTCTTTGTTTGATTAAAAGGGAGATAAACCCTACAAAACACTACGTAGCACCTTTTAGCTATGAAACAGGTTTCTGTTTTCACTTTAACCGGAAACTGATGACAAAACGTGAAGTATGTTTCAACCACGAGCTGTTCGACTGGTGGATACTCGTGAAGCAAGTCTAGTTTCTGCGCATGTTGGCGGAGTTTTAACCTGCTCTACGAAACCATCCCAGTCGAAAAGCTCTAAAGTTATCAGTTGATAATTTGCTCAAATTACTGTTATTGTATTTATAGTTTACCCTACTTCTTTGTCCAATCAAAGGCCAGGGATTTTCAAATTTTTGGACCTCTAATCCATTTATTTGTGCAATGGGCAGAATAACTAGTAAGTGGTTCAGGAAGTAAATCCATTTATTAGGACAATTTGGCTGTTTCCATATATGGACAACTAGACCCGCCTTCCCTCTTAAATTGTACTGTTATTCCTATATCAGTAATTACCAGCTTATATACGGAGGCTGATCAACAAATACAAGGAAAAAAAACCTAATTTCGTTATTTTTCATTGTAATTGGATGAAATGTTCTATACATGAAGATAAATGTATTTCAAGTTGATTCACCGCTGATCATTAATATAAACCAAAGTCAGAACGAATGCGGTTTCCTATGGCAACAGCACTCGACATTATGCGGCCCAAATGTTGATATTTTCCAACGTTGAACGTAGCAAACGGTGACGTATAATTGGTGCGTTTGTAATTCTCTAAAGGGTGGGTAATGAATATGTATTATGTAATGATATAATATTACATACATGATTTAAAAAAAACAAGTTTTAATGTCAAAATTCCGTTTAAGAACTATTTGCTTCAAAGTCGTTGTCAGAAAATGACTGCGATACAGAAATCGGCGATGAAGTGACAGTCTTGTTGCGATTGAAACCTCATAACATACTAATGGCAATATTGCACAATGCAACGACTATGCAATGGCATACAAAACAGGCGTATGTTTGGTATAAATATGCTATCATATGTAGCCGTTTGAATTCAATGCCGACATGCAAATGGGCTATACGACGTCAATAACAAATCACGTCATCACTACTAATGATCTCCAATAGCTAATTCTTATAATTTACATGCAAGTTGGAAAGAAAAACATGACTTTCAGTTTACATGTCTATGAAGTGTATCTAGTTGTACAGCTATTTTTGAGAATTGTTGACTGCATTATACATTATGAATTGTGCCACAAATGAGTATGTATACTGTTATATGTAATAAGTTAATAACGTCGCGATGACATTGGGCCTGTGTAACCATAGTTACGTTACAGCTTCAATGTCTTTTCGACCAAGTTTAAAGTTTTATAGTTATGTACATTGTGCATTTGTAATACGTCAATCTTTTATATGACCAATTATTTTAAGTATTGGTCACGCTATAAGGATTTCAAAGCATTTTCCCGCGTATTTGTTGGTCATCCCTCGTACATACAATCTTGTCTTATTTTACCCTCATTACTCCATCAATGGGCATGCTATTGTTTGCAAACAAAAGCATTGGAAATGACACCAAAAAGTGGGCTTCGCTCCCTTGCACTTAATTTGTTTATCATTCTAATATATGATCTATAACCTATACGTAGAACAACCCGGTCTAATTTCGACACCTGGCTATTATCGACACCTTTAAAGTATAAGCTACAATTACTAATTAAATATCAAGTTTACACGTTTATTGATACACTCAGCACATGTACAAGTATGTGATATATAGAAATATATATATATATATACATATACAAACAATAAACCAGGCTGTGTGGTTTTTAAAGTGTGAGGGTTGAACAAGAATGAGCGATAATATTGACATGTAAATAACAGTGAACGGTAAGTATTTTGGTGACTGATAGCATACTACATGTGCTCGGGGGTATTTTGTATGCCAGGTGGGTGCTTACATATTTTAAGTACTTTAGATATGAATTTGCAAATATGAATTAGTTTTGATCTATCATTTTCGGACATAATTCTTCAGTAAGGTAAAAAATTCTTATTTCTAGAGTTAAGATGTGGAATTAGTTTTTTTCTATCATTATCAAAGTATGTACAGTTAAAGAGGTAGTGAAATTCGTCACCAATTTCGTTTAAATTACATCAGTTACATTTTCTATTTTGGCGTTCAATATTTGACCAACGACCTGTTTCAATAGGCAAGTAGTTATTACACATGCGATAACTTATAAAAGTTTTTAAGTGAAAATCTAGGAGGATAATAAAATTATCAAAATAATTCTCGAGCTTGTGATCTGTCTTATAAATTCTATAACTAAGACATTTAGTTGATTCATTTACATCACTAGTCCAATTTTGAGCAAATTGGTTATTCAAAGATTTTTCGATATTATGGAGTAATAAGTTTCGAGAATATTGGTAGTTCTGATTTAGCCATACATAGCTTAATCCACATTCGTCTAAAATTGATTTCGCATTATTTAACCATTGATATGATTTGTTATTTTTGATAGAGTCGGAAAAAGCAATTTTATA
This sequence comes from Spisula solida, assembly GCA_947247005.1. Classification (NCBI taxonomy): domain Eukaryota; kingdom Metazoa; phylum Mollusca; class Bivalvia; order Venerida; family Mactridae; genus Spisula; species Spisula solida. Next base: position 25,000,707 of record OX365948.1, read on the forward strand.
TAAAGAAGGCGATATCTTGTTTTCGGAGATAATTAAAGTATACCAAAAACCAATGATTCTCTTTTTAATGGCGTTAATAACGGGGAAACGTCCTAAATCACCATAATTATAACATTGTATGGGGAGTACTTTTTTTAACATGTAAAATATGTTTAAGTAAATCTGTATGAACTTTTTCAATCATTGATAAATTACTTACCAAAACCCCAGACTTTACAACCATATGTTAGTATAGGTACAACAGTATTATCAAAAAGTTTTAGTTGACAGTCTATCGGTACATGTAAATCTAAGTTTCGTATTTTCCTATATAAACAAAAAGTGCCTTTTTCGCTTGTTCAACAGCATATTTCTTAGTCACGGCAAACTGTCTATTTTTTGAGAAAAATATCCCCAGGTATTTAAAATTATCTTAAGTTTCTATGACATTGTTATTTACCCTAATGTTTCTTCTCCTGCCTTATTTATCGCCAAAACCTAGTATCTGGGAATTTTCATAATTAATATCTAGTTGCCATGTTGTGCAGTAATCATGAAATGTATTTAGCAGGGACACAAGTTCTTCTTCTGTGTTTGCAAAAATAACTGTATCATCAGCATATAGTAAAACCACAATTTTTAGAAAAATATCTATATCGTTGTCAACAATTTCTAAATTACTTAGATTTTGATTTAACATATAGTGCTCTATGTCGTTTAGAAAGAGTGAAAAAAGTATTGGGGAAAGATTTTCCCCTTGTCTTAACCCTCTGCTACATTGAAAGAAGTTTGATCTTTGTCCATTTACAACAATACAAGATTTGATATCGTTATACATATTTCTAATAATGTTTAAAAAGTTGCCGGTTATATTATATTTCAGTAGCTTTGCCCAAAGACCTACACGCCAGACGGAGACAAATGCTTTTTTTGAAATCAATAAACGCACAAAATAGCTTTTTCTTTTTATGTTTACAATATTCAGATAAGATATGAAGGACGAATATATTATCAACAGTAGAATGATTTTTTCTAAAGCTAGCGTGGTTTGGATTTAGCAAATTATTTGTTTCTAAAAAATAGTTTAGTCTACCATTTAAAATCGCAGTGAATAATTTACCCATACAACTAAATATAGTTATCGGTCGGTAATTTTCAGGTTTGTCAGTATCTCCTTTATCGATCAGACAGTGAAAATGTCGTTGCTGGCGTCATCTATGATGTCAATCGGGAAATCCTGTGAAAATTTGAAATCGAGGATCGGATATATAGCGCTTTTTTTCAATAAGACTTGACGTCACTATAACAACATAATGACGTTTCCGTCCTTATCACCAAAGTTAATTAAGGTGGGTCCATACATGCATTCTGGAGATCATGTTTTTACAAACACACGAATGGTACAATACAGTTTGCGACGAATGATGGTAATGTCTATTCGGACTTTGATTAATAATAAGGATCTCTGGTTTAATAAAGGGTACCTTTATATTTCGAACGTTTCATAGACTTTCAATGACGAATAAAGTAGATAGGCCTACAGTACTAAATGAGTAACTGAACGTTTCCGCATATTTGTTGATCACCCCTCGATCGAATTTCCTAATGTTCCAAGGTGTGGTTTGTGTTCCACCACAGCGTGACCAATAAATGGCTTGTATCATCGGGTATTCAGCATTACGTCACGTGACTCAAAATGGAAGTCCGATGAACATTTTTAGATTTCAAAATGATAGAATGACCGCACTAGCGCTTGTGTTACTTTTCAGAGGTGATATTTTGGTTATAAAATGTAGTTTTAGTTGTTATACGCTCATCCAACCATGTCGTTATTTTGTCGCCACTCCTGTATGAAAAGCCCTTAAGTATGGTAAGGGCCTGTCCATGTTCGTGTCCTGTTTTTATTTTTCAGAATATTTTCAACTTGTATGCATTTGTAACGGCTCGAGTGCGATATATTTGACATAAGATTGGTTGTATCTCGGAGATAAATGTATACGCTTGCTACTGGAGAAAACAGTATGTTATTTATTGCCATTTTGGAAAAGTTACAAGACTGTTTGTAAAGTTGGTGGTGTCGCAATTTGATACTAGTCAATTCCCTGATATCTATATCTAGTGAATGAGAGACCACTGAGTCGATACAGACCCCTTTGGCCGTAATCAGATCTACCGGTAAGGAAGATCAAGTACTTTAGTCAGATTGCATTATTAACATTCCCACAGATGGTATTAGTTTCATTCCATTGTTTGAGTGTTGTAAAGTCACAGTGTCAAAATGTCAATAATATTCCACTTGGTCACTTACCGGTATAGGTGTATTTCTAGGTTATGCATGTTTATGTACTTTAACCATAGAGTTTATACAGTTAATCCCCCCGTTTAGCTACCCAAGTTGAAAATTTACCTATATCTAAAATGTTTTAAGTTGTTCAAAGAACAACTAGTTTTAACACTATATCAACAATTGCATCCCATTTTACAGCCTAAAACTACGTTTCTTCCTACGCCGCAAATGGACATAAGCGAAAGTTAACCGGTCAACCAGCAATTGCATAACTTTTGCCGATGCAAAGGAAGCATGTTAACCGGCAAAACAGTTCTCTAGCTACTCTACGACACGTGGAAAATCCATAACATTGAGTACTTCTCTATATGAACTGTTACATATACATGCAGTTGATTAGGTTAGATTAATCAGTCAGGGTCGTAGCCAGCAATACTGACGTATGCACATGAGTAACATTAAGTACAGTAGAAATATAAATATGGCAACAATGGCATTTAAGACCCAAATTTCACAATCCTGAGGACCCCTAACCATAAGCTTGGTACCAACTTCAAGGCGCATGCGCATGTCTGTAGTATCTGATTTTACACGTATCTGAATTATTTGGCCAATTACACTGACTAATAAATTTAAACGTACACCAGAATAAACTGCAGAAAAAAACACATCCTAAACAATACTAGTAAATTTTCTGGCCACAAAAAACTATTTGACTTGTACTTACTCTCCATGCATTCATTATAATCATGAAAGCTCGGCCATTTCCGTATGTCTCCGGTAAACAAAGGCCGAGGTGATCAGAATGGCATTCATTCGAACAACCTCAGGGCTTTCAGCGCTTTGATTCCAGTTTACCGTTAAGTACATGTTGTTAATATGCATACATGTTTTCTCCTTATATTATATATAACAGAGGCCTGTAAAAGGCCCCTTCCCAATTGAAAATAGTAAAAGTATGCGTCCGTCCTTCCGTCAAATATTTTGTCCAGAGGATAAGTTGAAAAACAAGAGCACCGCCTTGCGGGTGCAGACGCTCATCTGATCATTGTCACTGTAAAAAGGCCCATTACCCTTGCATAAAGTAGGGCAGTGCTTAAAAAGTGAGGTATTGATGGTGGAAAACAGGGCGAATTACTCTTGCAAAATGCTAATCAGAGTTATTGGTCTTGTTGACATGGTCAGGTATTGATCATGAACAAGTGTTAAAAGTTTCAAAGCAATAGCCCACATAGTGTAAGAGAACAGTGGACCTAAACGCAAAACTTAACCAATGAATTTTCTAAGTCTAATAAGGGGCAATAACTCGTGCAAAATGCAGATCAAAGTTATGAGTCTTGCTTGACATGGTTAGGTATTGATGGTGAACAAGTGTTGAAAGTTTCAAAGCAATAGTCCACTTGGTGTATGAGAAAAGTGGACCTAAACACAAAACTTAACCAAGGAATTTACTAAGTCAAATAAGGGGCAATAACTCATGCAAAATGCAGATCAGAGTTATGAGTCTTGTTTGAAATGGTCAGGTATTGATGGTGAACAAGTGTTGAAAGTTTCAAAGCAATAACTCTGATAGTTTGGGAGAAAAGTAGACCTAAACGCAAAACTTAACCAAGGCATTTTATTTTCTAAGTCCAAAAAGGGGCAATACTTCTTACAAAATGCAGATCAGAGTTATGGGTCTTGCTTTACAGGCTCAGGTGTTGATGGTGAACAAGTGTTGCAAGTTACAAAGCAATAGCTTTGATAGTTTATGAAAAAAGTATACCTAAATACAAAACTTAACCATGCTACGCCGACGACGATCAAGTGATGCACCCTTGTTACCCTGATAAAACAACATGATTGGATATTCCCAACATGATTGAAAAATGGCCGACATGAAAAATGTGACAAGTGCATTGTTTTTGCAATATTTTCCATATAAACTTTCCAGATTGTTTATTTCAATATTACATAATCAACATATGAAGAAAATGTACTATTTGCACTAAACAATTTGCATATAGGTAATATTTTTCACTATGTAAAGCCTTAAAGAATGTGTGGATTTTGCATTTGAGAATGAGTTTTGTACTTAAAAACGTTGTAAAACTCATTTATTGGACTCTATGTAATGAATATCATTTGGGAAGTATCGGCAGTTGTATAAACTATGATTTGGACGTTTCAATTTTTTAAAATCTTAGATAAATTAACGCTCACCAACAATAATTCAAACATGTGTAGTATTTTTTGGATACTGACCGACGTGATTGTTAAATTTATTAGGATACTGGCCAACATGATTGTGGATAAAAACCAACATTACAAATTGAAATCTTGCCAATGGGATTCTCAAGGTACAAATAATTGTACATTAAAGAAGTGTGGTCATGAATTGTGGTAGCAGGTTTATGAGCATACCCGATGTAAGGCATTTCACACCCAGTCTATGGCACTTGCTTTTAGGACATTTAATAATCAAAGCACTAAGAGTGCTGATGGGAGGCGATCTGGTTGCTGCTACTAAAGCTTAAACGACTTTACACGTTTAATGTTCGTTTTCTTACTGCCGATCTTGTCTTGAATGTCAAAATAGGCATATGTGACTATATAGGCATCTAGGGTATCTAAATAATTGTAAAAAGGGGCATATTGACGTACATGATGTATATGTAATACGTGTATTGAATGCGTCTTGTAATCACTTCCATCACAGCGTTAGACATCTCTAGAAAGCGGCTAGTATAGCCACACCATATGATTGCATAACATAACGATATACGATTCATTGATAAAACCATCACGTGACCCTGGTCTGAAGTTTCTAAAAATAGCTATACGGCTGGGACATTTGATGAACACTTCATTTTCATATTACGAAACAAGTTCGATATCTCCCCGGATGACTGATTATCTGCAAAAATATCGATTCAATGAACAGTTTCACAATAATTATTGGGAATGTTGACAGTTTCTGGAACTACTTGAATGCGGATTCACATAGCAGCCTAAAGGCGGTCCAGGTTGCATTAAGAAATGGGCAATGGTAGTATAGAGAGGCTTACGCCTACCAAAAATGGGTACAAATGTTCACCACATCAAGACGATGTGTCATGCACAAAACCCAGGTCCCTAGCTTAAAGGTCAAGGCCACACTTAGAGGTCAAAGGTTAAAAAGCTCAAATAGGCATGTGATTTGTGTCCGCTCTGTAATTTTGTCATCTCCTATTGGATATTTTATAATATTTGGTACAAATGTTCACCACATCAAGGTGGTTGCCATGTGCAAGACCCAGGTCCCTAACTTAAAGGGCAAGGTCACACTTAGAGATCAAAAGTTAAAATTCTCAAATAGGCATGTGATTCATGTCCGCTCTGTAACTATGTCATTTCTTATTGGATATTTATAACACTTGGTACAAATGTTCACCACATCGAGACGGCGTGTTATGCGCAAGACATAGGTCCCTTGCTCAAAGGTAAAGGTCACACTTAGAGATCGAAGGTAAAAAGGCTCAAATAGGCATGTGATTCATGTCAGCTCTGTGACTATGTCATTTCTTATTTTATATTAATATTACTTGCCACAAATGTTCACATCATCAAGACGGGGTGTCATGCGCAAGACCCAGGTCCCTAACTCAAAGGTCAAGGTCACACTCAGAGATCAAAAGTTAAAATTCTCAAATAGGCATGTGAATCATGTCAGATCTGTAACTATGTCATTTCTTATTTTATATTTATATTACTTGCCACAAATGTTCACATCATCAAGACGAGGTGACATGCGCAAAACCCAGGTCCCTAACGCAAAGGTCAAGGTCATACTTAGAGATTAAAAGTTAAAAGGCACAAGTATTCGCTTCTGGTCTGCTTTGGGTTTTTTTGTTATTTCGTTCTGGATTTTAAAATTACTAGGTTACATTCGCATTTACACTCCGACTCAAATGTAAAGGTCACACTTACAGACCCAGCTCTTGTCTGCTGTTCAATGTCACATTTAAGCAATTACAAACTTGTTTCAAGTTATTCCATTTGCATAGCTTTATACTTAGATGTCTGATGACAGCTTTTAGCGGGGGCATCCGTGTCCTGTGGACATATTTCTAGTTAAATACTTTTTTCTGCTATATGTTGGTAAAATTCATAATAAGTCAAGACAGGTAAATTTAACACATGTATCTAAATGTGCAAAATTCACCGGGAATAGGAACAGTGAATTATGGGGACCACTGGCTAAACGCTGTGAGCATGTCTTAAATGGTGCAAAATTGTATTTCTAATTTAAAAAAGGGGACATAATTTCAACTTATACTTAGTACGTCTAGAAACGCAACGGTTTTATCCCCATTTTTTTCTTACTTGCATTATACAGTCATGTATATTTGAATTTTGTGTAGTAATATTGTATAATCTTGTAGAAACTTGGCCATCATCCAACTTTTATCGATCGTGTTACGTAAATCCCGTGCACCGATATAATCACAAAAAGCATGCTTTCTACGTGCACCAATTACGCATGATAAATCTTGGTATAAATTGAATCGAACTTTTTGTAAAGTTTGCTAATAAAAAGAAAATCACAAAAGAAATGGCATATGTTCAGGAATAAAAATGCCATGATTGTCCGAATATGAGCAAAATCAGACCATCCGGATGCTTATGGCAGAGATGTTTAACAGGAGTTTGCACGCCGGTTAAATTGTCATACACCGAACATTTCTCATCTAGAGACACGCTACCAACACACTGGCACCATTTGCGACAGCCTAAGTTCAGGTCATGCATGCGTAACAAGCCTCCTACAGGATGAATAAGACAGCGTGAAACAGCTCCAGATCAGGCTCACAACTGCTGCCGACAGTGTTCAACAACTTGTTGCTCATCATGAATAAGTAATCAATCAATATTTGATCAATACTTTACATATTGACATAAAACAACGATTCCGAAAAAATAGCTAATTTATAAAAAAATCGTTATTTTTCGCCCGCACTATATTTATGTTCCGTTATTTTTCGGCCGCACTATACACCAAAACACTGCTCTGCACCTAAATGTAGCTCTATGTGATAAAATGTTACAGATGTATTGGAAATAGAATAAAACTGCATCAAGTAAAATTAATGAAGTTTGATTGTCCATCATCAGATTGAACAAATATTGACAGTAGAACCCAGTGTTGCGTTTCTAGATGTACTCAGTATATATTTGATAGAGTTGTCTATTCATGTGGAGGTCATGGCGTCATGATGGTGATAAAGTATGCAAAGTATCAAAGATACATGTCTTAGAGGTTAAAATTGTGTACATAAACTGTAAACTTTTGTATTTCTAAGTACATTAGTCCAAATGGGGCATAACATTTAACAACATGCTTGATAGAGTGCAGATGTTGTGGTCAAGACGGTTGACAAGTATGCAAAGTATCACTGCAATATGAACATGCACTTAGATATAATAGGTTAATACCTTGAACGTAAACTTACAAATTTGCACGAAGTTGAAAAAAGGGACATATTTTCCAATAAATACTTCATAGAGTTATCTACTCCTACGTACGTGTTGGGGTCATCCCATTATTCTTCTAATAGTGAAGCTACATATTAAATTCGCACTGCAGTGCATCAATGAAAATTCAATGTTGGTCAGTGTCCACTTTAAAAGATAAATCATGTTGATCTTTATCCTCAAATCATGTTGGTTTTTATCCATTTTTCACACATGGGTTACTTTAAATAGTTATCACGTAGAAACGGCAAATGTAAATAACTTACTCTAAACTAAGTCTGATAGTGAAATGAATGAGCTGTATAAACAAAAGATCTTAACCCAAAATAAACAACAATATATATGTTTTATAGACTGTCAAATAAATCCAACACAGATTTTTCTAACTTTTTATCGTAATGTGTATCACATTCACAAACATACGGATAAATAGTTTTAGTTTCATGGAAGGAATGTACAAGTTTATCTTCATACAGCATCAGAAGGTGGTTAAACCCGTAGATTTTGAAGAATTGGCCGAAAATGCGATGAATATGTAAACATACATCCGCCATTTTTCAATCATGTTGGGAATATCCAATCATGTTGTTTTATCAGGGTAACAAGGGTGTGATGACAATAACTCATATTTTTTTCAAAAATCAGATGAGCTAAAAGTTTAATTTGAAAATAATTTTTTGTCCAGAGCATTACACTAAAACTATTTGAGGGTTTGGCTTTAAACTTGATATATGAATATATGGCAACTAGGAGAAGTGCATTCTGATCACCTCGGCCTTTATGCATTGCAATAGACCTCTGACATAACAAGGCGCCATATTAAACTATTTCCAGTCACAGGATTAGAAAATGGCAGCCCCACGTCATCAATACACATTATGCCAATACATATTCACACAAATATATAGATCGATAAAGATATGTTATACAAGTAAATACACGCTATAAAATTCCACGCAACAATTAATCACATGTGTGCAGGCGATATTTTAACTTGATATGAACCGAAAGTCAAGTAGTATATTTTGTAAACAAATCCGCTTTCCCGAAATTCAAATATGGGTCATGTTTGTTGATGTTTTCAACACGTGCGTGGGAAATATAAATTATGAATAATATTTAAAGATACGAGGCATTTCTTTTATGATATGTCTTCGTTTGATCATAAATATAAGAAAACTGTTAGGGAAAAATAAAATAACCATCTTATTGACGGATACATAATTTGTTACTTTAACCAGGTAGTTGTATTAGATCTAACAACTACCTGCTTTAACGCGACGTAGCTGGGACTTATAACGCAGGCGAATGATATTGGTGTATAACTACACTTAGACACGAGGGTATTTACCGGAGATAAACGGAAATGGCCGAGCTTTCACGATTGGGAGAAGTGCAGTGACCAAGAACCATAACTCTATATGGCTCATTTTCGAAATTAGCTCCCTTTGTTTAACACCCGTTAGTAACAAACACCTATTGCGGGAACGTGACTCTTGTTAAAGTTTGCAATAACACCCTTTAATGGTCAACTGTGAATCTAGCGGGCATTCGTGAATCTTGCATTGAACAGATCGTGCCACGTGTGAAGAAGACGTACTCTACACTAGTCCATCAGTCTCATATTACTGTCTATTGCCTATTCTGCGCACGATCGCACTGTCCGACAGCCAAACGAAAAGAGAGCCACCACGCCGACTGAACTGACCGAAAAACGTGGTATTTCGGACTCGATAATACCCGTACCCAGCTGTACCGTACACAGACCGGAATCACAGAATCACTACACCCCCGACTTTGTCTGAAAGCGCAGAATCACTAAACTCCCCCCGACTTTGTCTGAAAGCGCTGGGATTACCACTGAATTTTAAAAATTTAGCCCCAAAATGCTAAAAAACACTAAACAAAGGCACTTTCAAAACTTTTATTTAGATTGCCCCCATTCAAAACTTGAAACTTCCTCGGTTTAAGACATTATCCCCTAAAACCCTTCCCCCTGAAATATGGAATGTGTACGCCATTTTGTAAATTTAATCCGTAATTAATGGTGGTTAGTTCGATATTGGGTCATCTAGTTTTTAGCTCATCTGAGCACTTCGTACTTGTGGTGGACCGCCATCCGTCGATAACAATTCAGTAAAAACATCTTCTCCTAAACAACTACTCTTTGGAACTTCATACTGTAGGTACGAATACCAGTTTATCGTTCTAATTTGACAGAAATAGTTGTTGGGTGACCCGCTTACAAAGTTGAGTTTTTTTGTCATGATTGGTAAAAAACATGGCCGCTAGTTGGCGGGGCTTGTATTTCCCTAACAATCTTCTTGTCTGAAAGTACTGGTTTGATTTCGAAATAAATTGGTAACAATGTTCCAATTTTGAAAATCCTTTAAAAGAATCATATAAAATGCCCATTGTTTCATCATGACACCGGAAACATTTGTTTTGCATAATTTGATGCCTGTTCAGACAACTATAGTTCACCAATTCTCATATGTATCAAGCATGATGTTTCCATGTCCTCATACGTTTGGTAGTATCAAAGTAAAGTAAAAGACTTAAAAGTGCATTGGTCGCTGAATGCATAAAGGGAGGTAATTGGGTTAACATGCACAACATCCTGAAGGTTGTCATAAGAGTAGATTGACTACATGTATATAAGACCAACAAATCACCCTTAGGGGTAAGCCAGCTTTTCACTAGCGGGTTTTGTTGGTGTCTGTCCGTCCGGCACGTTACTGTCAAATCTCATCATCTTGGGACGAGAATTCTCGGAGGGGGAAGTAGTGTATAACGGTCGCTGAATGCATAACGGGAGGTAATTGGATTTATACACACAATTTGTTAACCCTGAAGATTGTCATTAGAGTAGAATGACAGTATATAAGACAAACAAATCACCCTTAGGGGTGAGCTAGCTCTTCACTGTCGGGATTTGTCAGTGTCTGTCCGTCCGGCACGATACAAAAGAGCATGTAATCTTATTTTTTCCATTTTGTTTGTCTGATCTGCGTCATATATACATTTCTTTGTTATTTTGTTTTCTTATATTCACTTCTAGTATGAACCATTGTCTGTCTATTTTGGTCACATTTATCATGTGTGAAACGAATAAAACATCTATAGAACTCTGTACGTAACTGTAAACATTCATTATCGTACCAAGTATTGGTGTTTGTATGACGTACTGTATTTGTTTCTCTAGAGTTATTATTAAACACTTTCTTTTAAAATAAGGGTGTACATACACCATCAATAGTATCATAAAATCATTCAAATTCTAGTGAATATCATCATTTGAAACTGCACTATTGATAAACATATATATTGTTGATATATTAATATACATGCATACTGTTAATATAAAAGTGTCAAACGTGCATAGGAATGTGTACGAATTTTGGGATATTACTATTGCATGGCACGAACATGGTTCAAGAGTTCACTAGTCAAAGCCTGTTACGTCTTCCAAGTTCAAGATTATGTCAGTTCCCATGACATATTTGATATACATGTACTTTGCAACGTTTAAACAAATATTTGTTTATATAAATGCGACAGGAACATTGTAAATGTAACCTATGCCTTTGCTTGCCTCTGTCGATAATTTTCAGTTGGCATTGCTAATGAAGGGAGCACGATGGTTGGTATTTCATAACTTCAGGATTGCGCAATATATGTAAAGTCGTTAATTTATCAAACATGAATTCATGAATCATGGAATGATTTAATGTTCAACATAGAGAAAGCGATAACAATAAAAATGCCAACCCTCGTTATATGGTATAACATGTATCATACAACACAGCGTTCGGTGATTGGTGATTTTTATATATTTTGGCAATGGTATATAACAGTTCAATGTAAGAGAGTGACTTGGCTTGTTCTTTTTATCTGGAGAGGAGCAAATGTAACTGTATCATTGATATCTAAACAGAAATTATAATATGTTTATATTTTAACATGCAATCTGTAAAAAGAAAAATGTGCAATATGCACGCCTTATTATGCTTAAAAAAGTGTCATTACAGCGAAACAGAAAATGTCAATCCTAGAAAAAATATAGAACAAACATCAAAAATTGGCTTCATATAACATATTGAATCTATCACAAAACTAAATTCATAACTAAAAAAGTTATAAAAACGAATGAGATTGAGCTTCTATCTACAAAAGTACCATTCAATTACCAGAATACAATCGGGGAGGTACACCTCAATTTACTAACTAGAGTGCAAGCACTGTGATAAACAGAATGCTTTGATAAGTCCAGGTAATATAGAAACAGCCCTCGTAATTATTTTTACCATCTTCTTACCGCTTCATGTCATCATTTGTCTGAATAACAGTGGTGTACTTACAATAAAGCAATATTAAGCAAAAAAATGTTATATTCTTATATATAGATAGAGAGAGAGCACAAGCTAAGTTACAAAATGTCATCAACTAAAACATGTGTAACTATATATAACTTATACGTAACCTAGTCAACCAAAGTTGATAAATTACTGAAAGACGTCGTCACTGTTCAATTACGCAAAAGTCGACATTTACGGCGTTTACATGGATTTCTTGTTTCAGCGCATTCAAAGCGTAGGGGAGCATGTTTTGTTATCGGATTAGAGCAAAATTGCATCAATTTACTGGATAAAATCAGTATAGCGTCGTGTTAAGTGGATATGTACGTTGACATAATTATATTTGTCGTTTGCAATTGTTCGTTTTGAGTTCAAGCCCAGCAGAAGTCGTCTTTTTTTAATCCCCCGCCACGAAGTGGGAGGGGATTATAGGAATGGTCTCCGTCCGTGTGTCCGTCCGTCCGTTAGTCCGTCCGTAACAAAATCGTGTCCGCTCTCTAACTTTTTAATGCCTTGGCCGAATTGCATGAAACTCATACCAAATGTGTAACTAATAATGACAACGTGCAGAACCCACGTTCTAACCATGCCGGTTCAAGGTCAATGTCACAATTCAAGGTCAAAGGTCGAATGTACATCCGTGTCCGTTCCATAACTTTTAAATGCCTGAGCAGAATTGCATGAAACTGTAACCAAATGTGTAACTAATAAAGACGACGTGCAGAACCAACATTCCAAACATGCCGGTTCCTGGTCAAGGTCACAATTCAAGGTCAAAGGTTTGAATATTAAATTCGTGTCCGTTCCATAACTTTTTAATGCCTGGACCGAATTCCATGCAACTCATACCAAATGTGTTACTAATAAAGACGACGTGCAGAACCTATATCCCAATCATGCTGGTTCAAGGTCAAGGTCACAATTCAAGGTGAAAAGTTTGAATCTTGCATTCCGTTTTCACTCCATAACCTTTTAATGCCTCGGCCGAATTGTATGAAACTGATACCAAATATGTAACTAATGATGACGGCGTGCAGAACCCAAATTCCAACCTTGCTGGTTCAAAGTCAAGGTCACAGTTCAAGGTTAAAAGTTTAAATCTTACATTTTATGTCCGCTCTTTAACTTTTTTATTGCTGGGACAAGTTGCATGAAACTCATACCAAATGTATAAATAATAAAGCAGACATGTAGAACCAACAGTTCAACCATGCGGGGTCAATATCACAGTTCAATGTCAGAGGTGTAAATCTTACATTTCGTGTCCACTCTATAACTTTTTAACGCCTGAGCCGAATTGCATGAAACTGATGCCAAATGTGTAACTAATAAAGATGACATACAGAACCCACATTCCAACCATGCCGGTTCAAGGGCAAGGTCAAAGTTAAAAGGTCAATGGTTTGAACCTTACATTTCCCATCCGCTCCTTATTTTTTAACGCCTGGGCCAAACTGCATGTACTCATAGCAAATGTGTAACTTATTGGACAATTTCACTGTTCATTAATGCGGCGGGGGATTATAGCCGTCTTTTGGACTGCCTTGTACTTTACCTAATTTATCGTATTATTTTATTTTTTATTCGACAAACTATCATATACAGGGTGTCCCCAAAAAACGGGGACCTGCCTAAAAGGCTTATAACTTATTTAATTTTTAATGAATTTGACTAGTTTTTTGTGAGAGTGTGTAAAAGTGATCTCTACTTCTAAAATTGGTACTTATTAATATGTTTTGCTTTAAAACAGGAATTGACGTCGTCATTTTACATATGGTGTTATTTCCTGTTTTTGCGGACTTACGTCGAAAATTTCATCATTTGACAAGACATTTGTTGTATATATTTACATGCCAACCCCAAATGACATCTCAGGTGTCCCTTATTCAAGGAAAATAGATATGCATGCACTAATGTTCATCATGTATAGGAAACAGATTAACCATAAGGCTCATGTCCGAGCTATATCTAGGCCACATGCCCTCAGGGTTGAGTTCGAATGTCAGTACTTTTTGTGAAGTATCATGTTTTTGCTGCTGATTTGTTGTAATAAGTGGTTTCTGCTTTCTTATAAATGCTGACACAGTAAATGACTCTGATCTATATCTATGAACTGTTTATTTGGATAAAAGTTCACATTATTACCTTTTGCTTCTATCTAAGCTCTCATGTTGGGTGTTCTCAATAATAATAACTTAATATTGATATTTTGCTTCTTTGGTGAATGTTAATGAATATTTTGAAGGTTGCATGCTTTCCTTTTTTAAATAAACTCAACATTTTCTCCCCCTTTCATTATTGCATTGCAAAGTTCTTAGATTTTCACAAAATTTTCATTACCTCTGTGACTATAGAACCTTGTTTTTCTCAAAATGAATGCTCAGACAACAATGTCTTATCAAATGATGAAATTTTCCACGTAAGTCAGCAAAAAAAACAGGAAATAACACCATATGTAAAACTATGACGTCACTTCCTGTTTTAAAGCAAAACTTATTAATAAGTACCAATTTTAGAAGAAGAGATTACTTTTACACTCTCACAAAAAATCAGTCAAATTCATTATAAATTAAATAAGTTATACGGATTTTAGGCAGGTCCCCGTTTTTTTGGGACACCCTGTAGATCAATAATCAATATATAAACTTGGTCGTCTGGTATAGTCCGTTTGCGGCGAAAAAAATCGTCTAAAATGAAGATTTCTCAGTATTTACTGCAACTACAAGTATGAGATTTTGCACGAGTAAATAAAATGTATCTACCTAATATACAAATAAATCTAAGCAACATCGGACATGTGTGCAAAAAGTTTTGTTCATAAGTTCTATGTAAAATATTTGTAGTTTACAATGAAACTTCATGTTAGAAGACTCAATACACACAACAGCCAATTTCATCGTCACGTGACACGTCTAACGGTAGATTTACGTATTTGTAACCTATTTAATATAGCATATACGAGGCCTGTCTGTTCATCTG
Source organism: Spisula solida (assembly GCA_947247005.1). NCBI lineage: Eukaryota > Metazoa > Mollusca > Bivalvia > Venerida > Mactridae > Spisula > Spisula solida. Next base: position 25,015,803 of record OX365948.1, read on the forward strand.
TACTGTCTACGTGTATCATATTTTCGGGTCTAAACGTAAAAATGGCTTGCGTCTAGCAGCCTCCTTCTCGAACTATAAAAACACGGATTTTACAGCATCTTTAAACGATTTTGACTGCTTAATATTAGGCATTCTTCAAACGTGTTCATGAATGTCGATTTCAGACTAATCCTAAAGGTTTGGGTAGATGTATATTACTCAGTTTTTTAGGACTGGTTGTTATTGCCCACATAAACATTAGTTCTTAAGGATGTTGGAGCGCTTAGGATCCCACCTTCAGAATTTGCTCAAATTTTGCCAGGAAGTAAAGAAATCTATACTGACACAAACTATGATGAAAAAAGACTAGGTCACGGAACTCGTTTTTCGGGTAATCAGCCCTGATTGAAGTGTGTATGAAATATTTTTATAATTCCATGGAAATTGGTAAATTGGTGGTGGTGTTCAAATTTGACATTTTTATTTGATGTCTGTGATCTAAATAATAAAATATTTTTCAATATAGTTTGGGTAAACATTGTTATACATGATCAAGATACCAAAAATGGTAAATTTAATTTTGGTCTCATATATATTGCTATTTTACCCCACCCACTTTATATTTAATGCAGCAAAATAGCACCCAGGTAAAATCCTAATAACTTTTTTTCCCACCTTAAACTTTTTTTAATAATTTGTTAAATAAGTCTAGTGACATAGATCTTCAAAATTATCCAATAAAAATATATGTCACCGAGGTATCTTTTTCGCAATTATTGTTTTTATTTTGGTTAAATGTGGCTAAAATGCTGAGAAAATCAATGAAAACGCTCAAAATAAATTTTTTTGAACATGTAAATATCGCGAAAACACATCAACACACAATAAACAAACATTACCAAACGAACATGACTCCCAAAAATGTCATTTGGCATAAACAGCAATATTTTTATTTTTTTACCCCACCCACCTATTTTGTAATGCAATATTTTCCTCGGAATGGAAACCGTCATTTCGATTAGTATTTTCTATTTTTTTGGCATAATACTTATCAAAACTGTTCAATTTGATTTATTTTAGATTATTTTGACACATTTTTACATTTATAAGGCACATAACGTACTATGACAAATGACGCATGCGCACTAAACCGATCCAGCATCCTTAATTTAACATTATTATATACGTGTATGTCCATGTATAAGTATATACATAGCTTATGCAAGCTTAGTGAATAAGGGTTTGGTTTTCACTGCTTTTCCGTATTATACATAATATGTATACACACAAGCGACATACCTAAATAATTCGACTAATATGGGCCTCATAAATTTCGCTTTCATCACAGCAATGTTAATCTTGCTAATCACGGATTAAAACAGTTAATAAAAGGACAGTTAAACATCAATGGAATACCAGATTTCCTCCCTGTGTTAAAGTGTTCAAATGCAAGTAATATCAATATACAATAAAGAATAAACTTGTTGAAATAAGTAACTAAAAATTATGAAATTTAAAATGGGAGTAGGTAGAATGTAATTATGATTCTACGTAAATTTTATCAACATCTGGTGAATAGATTTTTAACCATTCAAAATTTAGACGATTTTTTTGGGACACCCTGTAAATCAATAATCAATATATAAACCTGGTCGTCTGGTATAGTCCGTTTGCGGCGAAAAAAATCGTCTAAAATGAAGATTTCTCAGTATTTACTGCACCTACAAGTATGAGATTTTGCACGAGTAAATGAAATGTATCTACCTAATATACAATTAAATCTAAGCAACATCGGACATGTGTGAAAAAAGTTTTGTTCATAAGTTCTATGTAAAATATTTGTAGTTTACAATGAAACTTCATGTTAGAATACTCGATACACACAACAGCCAATTTTATGTTCACGTGACACGTCTAACGGTAGATTTACATATTTGTAACCTATTTAATAAAGCATATACGAGGCCCGTCTGTACATCTGTACTGTCCATGTGTTTCATATTTTCGGGTCTAAACGTACAAATGGCTTGCGTCTAGCAGACTCCTTTTCGAACTATAAAAACACGGATTTTAAAGCGTCTTTAACGATTTTGACTGCTTAATATTAGGCATTCTTCAAACGTGTTCATGAATGTCGATTTCAGACATATCCTAAAGGTTTGGGTAGATGTATATTACTCAATTATTTAGGACTGGTTCAGTCTTAAGACTACATGTCATTGCGCACATAAGCATTACAATGCTTTTATTAAGTTCGTAAATTAACATAAAATAATTATACGTGTATGTCCACGTATAAGTATATACATAGCTTTTGTAGCTTAGTAAATAAGGGTTTGGTTTTCACTGCTTTTTCGTGATATTACATGTTTTATACATAATCTGTATACACACACGCGACATACCTAAATAAATCGACTTATACACTAAGAGGCACTTATAACTGTGCAGTTACACAAATCGCATTATCTCAGTATTTAGTGCGTATATTTTGCTGAAATTTGCAGCAAGTGTAGTTAAAAGATGTTTGATAATGTCTAAGAATATTTCATTTAATAACAAATAATATTTAGGAAACGCCAACACATAATTTAGCGTTGCGTAAAATTGCGAAGTCACAAAATCTGCTCCTGCTTAAAATGCACAATTTTCCAACAAATAAGAACGCGTATTCCTGAGAGTTTAGGCTATGCAATATTGTCGCATTGACGTCACCTTTGATGGGCAATCTCAGTGACAGTTGAGCGAAGCATAACATGCCTTTCTTATTAACATACGTTGAAATCCGACCAGTCATTGCAGAAAAATGACGTTGAATTTTGTTTAACAATGAACGAACAGATAGACAGGTAGAACATGGCTAAAACACCTGTAGGGGGGTTAATGATTGTAAACGCGTACTTTTGCTTATTGGTACGCCAATAATAATTAAATTCAAACAGTTACTTTGTGCAACATTGAAAAGCCCGTGTTGATAAACCCGACGTCACGGCGTCAATTTAGTCAAACATTGACGTTTGTGTTTTTTTAGGATAACAGGTCATGATTTTAATGGAAATGACCACGTTTTATTTTATTTCCCGCTGTTTCACCATTTTCTCGTGCAATTCGTTAAATTGCTATTTTCACAGTCCAGTGGACAATATTCATTGAACCGTAAGATAAAAATATCGGATTACGTTGCGCGTCGACTGACAACCAAATACAGTAAATTTCGTTCAAAAATATTAACAAACAAAAAAGTTATTAGGAATTGAAAACTGCACAGTTATAAGTGCCTCTTAGTGTATGGGCCTCATAAATTTCGCTTTCATCACAGCAATGTTAATCTCACTGATCACGGATTATAACAGTTAATAAAAAGACAGTTAATCATCAATGGAAAACCAGATATCCTCCCTGCGTTAAAGTGTTCAAATGCAAGTAATATCAATATACAATAAAGAATAAACTTGTTTAAATAAGTAATTAAAAATTATGAAATTTAAAATGGGAGTAGGTAGAATGTAATTATGATTCTACGTAAATTTTTATCAACATCTGATGAATACATTTTTAACCATTCAAGATTTAGACGATTTTTTTCGCTGCAAACGGGCTATACATAACAAACAATGTTACATGACAAGCATTCAGTCATCACTTGATTCCAGATCAAGTATAGTTGATCAAGCTGTCGAGGAACCTTCCTCTTTATGGTATCATTAATAGATTTCGAGGTTTTCACGGGTCAACTCTGCTTAAATTATAGGCGCCGTCGTCTACAACATGACTGGGTGGAGGCTGGTTTACACCATCAGAATCATGCAGTGTCTGGCAATGCTTCAGTAAAAGGTCTCGTCTGTCAGGTACAGGACGAGGCGCTGGACGAGGTGCGGGGAATGTCCTATGTTGATTTCGACATTCAACTGATCGTTTTGGAATGTCGAAATTAATGTCGAATCCGAAATTATAAAAGGTCATGTCAAAGTCGAAATGAATGTCATAAGGGTCACTAGAGGTAAATAAATATCATTTTCTCAATTGGCACCTAATTTCCTGAAAGTCTGCGAGTGTGTCAGAAACAGTCGCAGACCAATGCAATATACTCCTAAGGGCCCCTAGAGATAAAAAATATCATTTCTCAATTTGCACCAAAATTCCTGAAAGTCTGCGAGGGTGTCAGAAACAGTCGCAAACCAATACAATGGAATGCTTAGGGTCCCTAGAGTTCAAAAATATCATTTTCTCAATTGGTACAAATATTCCTGAAAGTCTGAGAGGGTGTCAGAAACAGTCGCAGACCAATGCAATCGACTTCTCTGTCAGAAGTTAATTCGAATGTTAACTTCTGTCAGAAGTTCCGAATTATAACTTCTGCATAAACTTCTGAATGAACTTAACACTGTGAGATTAAATTTAGAATGAACTTCTTAATGAACTTCTAAGAGAAGTTAATTGAAATATTAAATTCTGAATGAACTTCTGAATGAATGCATTTCTGTGAGAAGTTAATTAAAATATTAAATTTTGAATGAACTTCTGAATAAACAACAAAGAACTATCTGCCAACGTCACAGACCTTATCCACGTGTCTGTATTCACTCTGAGACCACCCCTCTATTCCCCCACGAAATTTGTCGTAATCCGTAATATCGTCTTCGTGATAGGTGGGAAATGTCTACTAGAAATACGTTGGTCATAAATGGTGACATCGAAAACAATGTTTTATTTTTTCCGAAAATTAAATTAACTAGAAATAATTTTGCAATTGATAAAAACATTTGTATTTTTTATGTTATATTGTTCCAAATAATTAGACGCGGAATGCTTTGGTAGACCAAAACGTGTATGACATACTTTTGGAAGACATTGTTCAGTTGTGTGTGGATTATATTGATAATGAAACATACTTCATATTGTTTGGTGATTTGAACAGTAGAGTAGATGATTTATTTGATTATGTAAATGATGACAATGATACACTTTTATACCAAACTATTTTGCCTGATGAATATGCGTTAGATGTGCCATTACCGCACACCACTCAATATTACAGTACTTACTCAAATGGCTTATTACTGATCGATTTCCTTAAACAGTCTGGTATGAGGATTGCAAACTACGGCAGGGTATCGGATGATAGATGCACGGGTGCCTTTACATTTGTAGGACATAATGGTTCAAGCATAGTGGATTATTGTAATGTTGATCCTATTTTATTCGAGCATTTCTCCGCTTTTCGTATACACGATCCGATTATACTGACAGATCACTGTCTGATTGAATTTTCTTTAAACGGTTATGTGCAAGACATAAGTCGTGGTGATTTTATGGACACCCGTGATCGAGTAAAATACGTTTTCATGGAAAAGCGAAAATAAAGATAAATTTATGACAGATATCTCCACGGATTCATTCAAAAGCAATATAAATCTATTAACCTCGCAACTCGATAATGTCAATAACGAAGATGATATTACGTCATCCATTTCTTCATTTGTCGATGCGGATGACTTCATTTGTAAACCACTGTTTGGTAAAAAATTTAATTTAAATCAAACCACTTACAATATTGAACGTAATCACGAACGTAACTTTACACGAAATCCAGATATAGTCGCAAAACGCAAAACCTATTATGCTTATCTAAATACTTACAGAAAAGAAGAGAACGATATTAATCGTCGAAATTTAGTTGATGCTCGCACGGATTATAAAAATTTGGTTAGAAAGAGTTATTTTGATAAGGCCTGTCTGCAAAGTCAAGAACTGTTGAAAAATTAACAAAAAAACACACGTAATACATATATAGGAAACTATTAAAAGAAACTACGAAATATAGATCAAGTCATTCTATTTCTTTCGATACATTTTCGCGGTATTTTCAAGCGGTAAATAACCCGGACGACCGTTTCTTTCAACCTGCGGTCGTCTACCAGCAAATCTAGAGTTTATGTATGATAACACTAGACTAGACTAGAAATTGTAAATTCGTTTGTGTATTTAGGTATTGTTTTTACATCTGGGGGTTCGTTTAGCAAGGCTCAGCAGACACTATCAGGACAAGCCAAGAAAGCAATTTACTCGCTCAGACGGCATTTAAATAAATTTTCGGATCTATGGGTGAATCACTCTTTAGAGTTATTTGATAAATTAATTTCACAAATGTTTTGCTATGCTAGCCCAGTCTGGGGGGTTTTGCGAAGCTGATCGCGTAGAGCGACTTCACTTACATTTCTGCAAATCGTTATTAGGTGTACGCGTATCAACACAAAACGATTTTATTTACGGGAAGTGGGGAGAACTGATTTAAAATATATATATTCACGTGTATATAATGCGATATAATATTGGTTAAAAGTTGTCACCGTAAACGATAGAAAGGTCGTAAAAGTAGTTTATGATTGTATGCTAAATGATACTAACTTAGTTCCAAATAAAACAAATTGGGCTGGCTTTATTCTTGATGCTTTGTGCAATTAGTTGTTCAAAACAACTATATTTATACACACGTTTCAGAAATCGTTCCTATGGTCGGTTCAATAAGTAATACTTATGAGGGAACTGTCACTTTTAAAAGAATAGGGGTATTCATGAGTATTCAATTGATTGACTGAAAACTTTGCATATAAGGAGATGGCAACTAGGCGAAGTGCAGTGACCAAGGACCATAACTCTATATAGTCTTGTTTTGAAATGATCTCCCTTTATTTAAGTTTAAAATTAATGTTTGTCCAGAGAACAATTTTAAAGCTATCTTAGGTATTGACTTGAAACATGAGATGTGAATTAGTTTCAGCATGACTTTTCAAAACGTTGTAATAATATATAATAGATGGTATCGCAATTTTGAAAATAAAAAGGAATTAATCAACTATAAGACGCTGTTTGATTTCTCAAGGGACGCTTTTGTCTGTGTAGGAGAAAATCTTTTCAAATAAAATATATGATGTTTGAAGAAGTTCTTTTGAAAATAAAACCGTCCATGTGTATATTGTACTTGTATTTTCGACGATTAAATTTCATATATAGGAATGGAAGAATTCTATTGGATAATTCAAAGTCGTAGTAATAAGGAAGCAGAAATGTTATTTTTGTTACTCCTTACTGAACACACGTACATGTTTTAGAGAGACATGACACCATTTCGTTTTCTCATTTTTTTTCATAAAGCGCATGTATTGCATCAGATATAGCACTAGGTTTTTACAGAATATTTGAAACTTAACCAATGGTTACATGATTTGCAAATGTATAGAGAAATACATTGTATATCACGATTATTATATCATATCATGGATTACGTGACACGTGGTTGCAATTACAATGTTCAGTGCTATGCATATAAGATATTTAAGTAGATATTTGCATAACTCAGAATTAAAGTATCACGGTAATGCCATAAACTCAGTATAGCCATGTTTTGCTATGCAATGGTACAGTCAATATTGTATCGTTAATGTGTGTGTTGCCATAGTAACCAAACAATTTATCATTTTGAAGAAATATAATGTTGTTAGTAGTTTTAACAGTTTCGCTTTCCGTATACAACATTACATATATGTAATAGATATAACTATAGTCTGTCCAGGATAATGTGATATTTACAAACATGAATCGGTTTGGTCAACTCTGGCAAAATTGGTTTTACAAATCACTTCAATAAACAGATAAGGTCAGTAATATACTCAAAACATCATTGATAAACCAAGCACATAATTTTAATCCACCTTTGTGGACTCTACCAAATTTTCCGCATTTCACATTATCCTGGGCGCACTATACTAGATTTTCGTCAAAAGTGTCTTCTTACAAGGATTATTGTACAGTTTGATGAGGATAAACAACACGATTTTCCTAACCGAATAATAAGCCTTGTAAGAAAACACTTTCGACAAAAAATAGATATATATCTGACTTATATTCCGACAAAAATACAATGATCACCAGAGAGACAATAATTATCAAACATTCAAGAACAGAAGATGTTTCGCATTTTAGAAAATATATTTCTAATGTACAAACTAATCTTGGCCTAATGATCCTAAGGGATTAACTAACTGTGTATAGGATAGAACATGAGTAGGTGTTGTATATGTGATTAATTACTCAGAGTGAAACGAGGATTATAATCCCATATCAACACCTACGAGCCGTTCTATTTGACTTAGATTATAGATAAATAATCTTTGTTAATCAGGTACACTTTGCCTATAAATCGACCTGTACATAGGGTATGATAAACCATTTAAGTGCTGGTGTAGTATGTTAAGTGTTGCATGATGCATATATAGATCTAAGTGGCAAAATTAAGCTATTTACAGTAAAACCTCAATAATGAAACTCCTTCTTGGGACTGAAAAAACTTATCTCAATAATGTTGAGTGATTGCATCATTCTATAGAAGAGCAAACAGATGAAAACGGAACGAAAAATGGTTAATTCTGAGCCAATCTTGTTAAAGAGGTGGTCTTCATATAGGTTGAATAATGTGCAAGTAATTGAACAGAAAGTAGTGGTCTTTATTTTAAGGTGGTCTTGAAGGTGAGGTCTTCATTTGTAAATTATGGGTTTTGATAGTATGAAAGTCATTTACTTCAATCACCAGACACCATTGGAACCCCTACAATTTGTTTTAATCGTTTAGTTGGTTTAAGTTCTACTCTGTGAAAATGATGTCTTAGAAGAGAGGGGTAATCTGCATGTAATTATTGAAGACACAATAGTACAGAACAACCTCTGTAGAGTGAGACCCTTTGTGGGCTGCAAATATTGGTCATTGTTCAGAAGTTGTTGCCCTACAGAATTTACAAAAGTATATACATGTAATAACGTTTTGTTATACAGAGGTTGTTGCCCTACATATGTCCCCTAGAGAGGTCGTACTGTAGTCATAGAAGCTACCACGGCATTCACCCTCTACTGATAATGTTGTTAGCACTCAGCAGAGATATTGGCAATACCTCAATTGGTTAATTATCTATCAAAATTGTTGTCTTGGATTATGACAGTAATTATGAACAAATGTAGAAAGGTTTGATATACATGTACATGTATTCTTATAAGTCCAATTAGTTACTTGTTTAAAATATAGTATTGTTATAATATAGACTAAACTAAGCTTGGTATCAAAAATGTTTGGCATCCACATTTTCTGTGCTAAATTGCTTGGCCTACTATAGTATATAGCAATCTATTGTTATATATACCACAGATAAGGGCCATATTCACATCCTCTCCTCCACTCTCACTCACTGAGTTAATCCAAATTTAATTGTTGTTTCGTCCGTGCTTTTGAGTGTGAACTCGACCTAACCTGAAATTGGTATTCACAACCGTTACGGTAAGTGTAGCTGGAGTTGACTCGACTGAGTGAGGAATTTTCGAGGGAGCGAAACGTCGACTTCAGCGTGACTCCAACTAAACTCAATGGAATGTTAGTGAATACCAAAGTTAGTCACTAACTAAAATGGACAATCCATTCGAGGTAGAAGAATTTAAGGATATGATTTTACCTTTTAGAAATGTCCCGGATAGAAGAAAATCCTTAGAAAGCATGGATAATGTGAATTTCTTGGCAAAGTTCCCCAGCTACACTCAAATGTGTGGTTACGTGAATACCGATTTAGCGCACGAATGTTGATCTAAGAAAGTTATTGTAGTTTCAAATTAAACTACACAACACATTCATATGATCGTGTGGGTTGATAAATATACAACCATAAATATAATTTTATTTATAATTTGTTATCTAAAAGTATATTATTTGGACAAATAAAGTTACTGTAATAAGTGTATGAAGTATCTGGAATTAAAATTTAGTCATATTACTGCGATGTTAATTAAAGGCATGGTATTTATATATGGAGCATAGCTATGAAATTATAACGTTATTGTTTTCATTCTTTGCCATATTATTATTTTTAATCCCACCCACTGTTGATATGAAGATGACTAAAATATTTGAATGAATAAAAACGTGCAAACTGGCAACAAATACTGATGATGTGCATTGCAATCATTCATGTGTCAATGTGCCGCCTCGATAGCCTACTGTTAGAGCGTCCCATCGAGTGCGGGACGCCCAGGTTCGATCCGGGGTCACTTCATGCTAAAAACGAAATGGTATTAGTATTTCCCTTGCAAGCTGTCCAGCATAATAAGCGAAAGGTGACTTCTCTTCTCTTACGTATTGTATTATATATTGTGGCGATGGATAAATTCGGGCATGATGTGTCGAGAATGGTTAATATTTTTTCAAGGTTGTTCCAACTTGTTTCATTATCAACCTAAAACCAAGAAGTTCATGCATCAGCTATCTTATGTACTATTGTTTTTAAACATGTCGCACATTAAATGACATTCCAGAAATTATAGCTTTCTAGTTGTCGGGCTTCCCCGGAACGGTATGTACGATGTATGTGTTGTAATTAACAAAATCATCTAACAGTGAAGCTGCTGATAAAAGTAAACTGAGTCCATTTCCTCTGACTTCTAAATTATTAACATGACATTACCTGCTTGACGGTCGGTGGAATTCATATTGACGTGATATGATATTTAATATTGAGTCCACGGCGAAAACATAAGGCATACGGTACGATTTGTCTTCTTCGATATGCGCATCCTTTATTTATTTAAAATGCGTAGGCATTGCCTTGCATAATTGTTTTGTTGGAATATATCAATGTAAATCATTATATATACTACTCAAACTTTGCTAAGGTCCAAGAAATTGATTTTGATGTCCGTCTCGCGTTAAATGTACAAAACTGATGACGAAAACGTTGTGCTATTAATAAAATATCATCTTATCTGCTGCTAAATTCCTAAACTTGATGTCTTGCATATGATACGCATTGCAAAAATGGCGTCGTTTTCGTGGTAACTGATAAGTCCTATTCGCGGGGACCAAAGTGGCTAGATTAACATGGAAATTTCTATCCCGTTTTTACTACCATATCGTGAAAGACCCAAAATGCAAGGAAAATGACCACATTCCGTTACTTCAGATGCATGAATGCAGGACGAACATTTTAATGGGGTTGGGCTTATCAGCACTTAGACATTAAATTTTGAAGTAATCTTTATTGGTTTACAATATTGCAGATGTAGCATTATGTTTCTTAAAATTCTACCGGTCAAACTTATTCAATTTGCAAACTATTCAAATGGTAAATTTCTTGGCCCTTATCAAATTTTGAGTAGTATACATTTGTACGTTCATTCAATGTTAATTACATCGAAGTTTTATGTTAACTGATCCACTATAATCTTTGCAATAATCATCCCGACCAATTCAATAATAAAGCACAGATTGTGTGTACAGTGTAATATCCTACCATTTATTATAACGGTCACACACTCAGGAAAGTCGAGGACGAGTTACCCATGTGAATACCAAATCTCCACTCGACCTACACTAACTCGATCGTCACTCCAGCTACACTTGAGTCTACCTTAGGTTAGTGTAAGTCGAGTTGGAGTGGAGGACCGACATGTGAATATGGGCCAAAGTGTTGTATACAGGATTTATTCAACACTTTTTCTCCATGCTGATTGGCTAGCTACTGAGATCTATAGTCTAATACGAGTTATTCTCGGACACGCCCTCTGATAACATTCAAAAAGTGTACATTATTGTCGTAAGCGGACAATTTTGTGAGCTTTAAGAAGTTTGTACAAAACATTTACTCAGAAAATAATTGCCATAAAGGGTCAATTAGACGAACACTACGACAAATCTGAGTAACATACAGTTAAATAAACGACATAGCAACTGATTGCCAAAAGGCTTAAACATGGAGCTAGAAAATTGTAAAAAATACAGCAAGGATTAAAATGCTGCATTACTGTAAAAAATATCAAAGTTGTGGCAATAAACTTTAATCAATGTCTTGGTTGAATTAAATCATAAAATTGAATCCGCACGATTTATCTACACCCCAACAATTATACAAAAATAACAATTGAAACTATTTATATAGCGCCTAATAAAACAATCTATAAGTCTCTAAGCGCTGTACACGCGAAATGTGTCTTAAAACATCCAACTGAATATCACTGATATGCCATTTTAAACAGGTGAGTTTTGATTGTCTTTTTGAAAACCAGCAGAGAGTCAATGTTTTTTTTATTTCAACTGACAGGTTGTTCCATTGTGTGGCTTCGCATTTGTCGAATCGCCTTTCACCGTAGGTCTTGGTTTTTGTTCGCGGAATGTTCAATAATTTAGCCGAGTCTGATCGCACAGATCTTGTTGGATTGTATTCACTTATCAACTCATTCATGTAAATAGGAGCAAGTTCATATCTGATTTCAAAAGTGTACATAATGAACTTGTACTACCGGAAGCCAGGGCAGTGAATGTAGATCGATGTAATGTGCTTCCGCTTTTTTGTTTGTGTGATCAAACGAGCAGAAGTGTTCTGTATGCGCCACTACTTTGATGTTGGCACCACATAACTAAACATTTGCGTACTTCAGTTGAGAGGTAATTCTAACAGTTTTATTCTAGCCATCACAGAAGAATTAGTTAAAATTTCACATTCGGCAACCCCTGAGGGTGTGAGAGTTATAACTGTACTCCTAATTAATGTCGAAAACACATACTTCGTTGCTATGGTGACCAATTGCAGAAAAGTACTCCGATTGAGAAAAACGAGGATTTAGTTGTTTAAAACAGAAGTAGCCTTTCTCTGAATGCAAACAATTTCGATTTTGATATATATTTTGAAAAGTGTAACATAATTACAGAATTTTGTACTATTTTGAACAGTTTATGTCAAGAATTGATCAAATGGTGTAATAATGAAATACTTATTTCGGTTACGTCGAATAACGTTTGAATGACGTTTGCGACGTCACACAAAAAGCTCCGAATAGGGACTCTACAAAAACAGCTGTAACTTCCTTAAAACTCAACATAATTTCTTTTGCAATTTGCTTATTTAACATTAGCCTGTAATACTCTGGAAAATCTTAAAGTCAATTTTTTTGTCAAAATAGCAGGTTTTCCTGGAGACTGGCTCATATGTATTTTTTAAATAATTTTCATGATTTGAATCAGGCTTTTATGCCGAAACGTTATGAAAGAATATGTTAGGACTCAAAAGTTACGTAATTTGAATACTTCTAATTTCAACCATTCACTTCTTTCGACTCCGCAATTTTCTAAACCGGAAATAACTTTTTCTAAAACGATTAGTACCGACTCGAAACTCTGAAGAACATAGGCACGTGCCTGTTACCGGTATGGGTATTAACAATAGCCAGCGCTAAAGCGCTGGCTATTAAATCCCCTATAACAATAGATTGCTATATACTATAGTAGGCCAAGCAAAATAATTGAGCATAGCTATAATAATGTATACATGCATTTAGCATAGAAAATGTGGATGCCAAACATTTTTATACCAAGCTTAGTTTAGTCTATATTGTAACAATACTATTTTTTTAAACAAATAACTAATTTGACTTATTAGAATACATGTACATGTATATCAAACCTTTCTACATTTGTTTATTATTACTGTCATAATCTGAGACAACAATTTTGATAGATATTTAACCAATTAAGGTATTGCCACCATCTCTGCTGAGTGCTTACAACATTATCAGTAGAGGGTGAATGCCGTGGTAGCTTCTATGACTACAGTACGACCTCTCTAGGGGACATATGTAGTGCAACAACCTCTGTATAACACAACCTTCAAAGTTACTTGAAGTTATTACATGTATATAATTTTGTAAATTCTGTAGGGCAACACCTTCTGAACAATGACCAATATTTGCAGCCCACAAATGGTCTCACTCTACAGAGGTTGTTCTGTACTATTGTGTCTTCAATAATTACGTGCATATTATCCCTCTCTTCTAAGACATCATTTCCACAGAGTAGAACTTAAAACTAACTAAACGATTAAAACAAATTGTAGGGGTTCCAATGGTGTCTGCAGGTGTTTGCTCTTTGATAGAATGATGCAATCACTCAACATTATTGAGATAATTTTTTTACAGTCCCAAGAAGGAATTTCATTATTGAGGTTTTACTGTAAATAGCTTAATTTTGCCACTTAGATATTTATATGCATCATGCAACACTTAACATATTACACCAGCACTTAAATGGTTTATCATACCCTATGTACCGGGTACTGGTCGATTTATAGGCAAAGTGTACCTGGTAAACAAAGATTATTTATCTATAGTCTAAGTCAGATAGAACGGCTCGTAGGTGTTGATATGGAATTTTATTTAATGCTTACTGATGAGATATGGAGTTCTATCAGTGAAATAAAACCTATATCAGTCACTGGTTATCACCTACAATATGACTGATATAAGCTCCGCCCCCTCACAGGGACTACTTTAATTTACCAAAATCTCAACACTAAAATTTCTAAAACCTTTTTATTACTGAACGGAAGCATGTCATGTGGGGGTTTTTATTCTTAGTTAGACAATTTCCTACAAGTTGGTGTATGATTTAATGCAAAATTCTCAAAAAAGTCGTTTTCACCCATTCACCATAATCCAAGATGGCGGATTTTGAAGTGAAAAATATGAATGGAATAACATATTCATACGTAGCCTAACCACAGTGGTAATTTGGCATAAATAGTACCAGTTTTGACATCATAAAAGCGTTAAATAAATAGAATATTTGTTTGTTTTGATTGAATATGGTTAATATCTTATCTTTTAGTGATAAAATTTTAATATTTTCACTCGCGCTACGCGCTCTTGAAAATATTGAATTTTATCACTACACGATGAGATATAAAGCATATTCAATCAAAACAAACAAATATCCTCTATATAATCCTCGTTTCACTATATGCTGTTGACATGCTATTTAAATTATAAGTTCATCAACAACGCATAATTATTTCACAATTTTGAAATGTAGTGTCATGAATTTGATTTGGCAAGTAAACGCCAGTAAGTGCAATCCGTTCTCGATAACCACGTGGTAGAGTTTCAGGTGTTGGTTGCAAAACCTTAGACATAAGACATTGTATAGTCAGCATTACACTTGGAGGCACTTGTACACAAATCTCACTGGCTCAGTATTTGGTGGGTATGTTTTGTTGAAATTTGCTGCAAGTGAAGTAACAAGACGTATGATAATGTTTAGTACAAAGTATATTTCATTACATAACCTACAAGATTTAGGAAACGCTAGCACAACAGCGATTTCATCAAAGCTGCTGCAGTTTAAAAGTTTTCCAACAGCTAAGAACGACTCCTCCTATGTGCCTAGGCTATGCAAAGTCACGTTCCAATTTCAAAAATGCATTTAAAAAGTACCATAAGCCAAATAGAGCGACTCTGTCATTCGGAGCACCTCGTACAATTCTGCTGTAGAATCATTATTTTATCTGGCGACGTCAGAAAGCGATAAATGCCGTACGGACCGTTCCGATTGCGTATGTATTCTGTATGTCATAACTTGCTAAAGGTGTTTGGATAACTGCCGTTCTGTACCGTTCACGTTCATACAACATAACGAACCCATTAAAAAATTTATAATTCTAACATGTTTTTTTAAATTGTTGAGAATATGTTAGTGAACAGACAGATATTTGCATGAACAGTCCCACGTTTGTGTAACAAGAAATAACACTTATCTTTCATCGTCTTGAAAATAAACGCAAAATAATATTCAGGACTGTGCTAACAATGAAATGTTTTGCTTTTTAGAAAGTGTCACGTTGCATAGAACATTGTTGGCTTTTTAGCTCACCTGGGCACGAAGTGCTCAATGTGAGCTATTGTGATCACCCTTTTGTCCGTCGTCCGTCGGCCGCCGTGCGCCGTCCGCCGTCAACAATTGGACTGTTTTTGACATAATCTTAATGAAACTTGGTCACAATGTATGTCTGTATGGAATCAAGGTCAAGTTTGTAATTGGGTCATCTGGGGTAAAAAAACTAGGTCACTAGGTCACATCAAAGAAACACCTTGTTAACACTCTAGAGGTCACAATTATTACCTAATATTTATGAAACTTGGTCACAATGTTTGTCTCTATGATATCTAGGTCAATGTCGTAACTGTGTCATTTGGGGTAAAAAAACTAGGCCACTAGTTCACATCAAAGAAAAACATTGTTAACACTCAAAGAGGTCACGTTAATTGCCTAATATTTATGAAACTTGGTCACAATGTGTGTATCTGTAAAATGTAGGTCAAGTTCGAAATCAGGTCATCTTGGGTCAAAATCAAGGTCACCAGGTCACATCAAAGAAAAACCTTGTTAACATTCTAGAGGTCACATTTTGACATAATATTAATGAAACTTGGTCAAGTTCGAAATCAGGTCATCTTGGGTAAAAACTCTAGAGGTCACAACTTTTACCTAATCTTTATAAACTTGGTCACAATGTTTGTCTCCGTAAAATCTAAATAAAATATTAAGATCATATCATAACAAATACCGATTCTGCCTAAACTGCTAGTCATCAGGTGAGCGCTTTAGGGCCAATGGCCCTCTTGTTACAAATCGTCCTACAAGTTGGGTTTTAATTTTCTTATAGAGGTATTCTACTAGCTGACGTTATACACCACACATTGAATACACACTTCGTTCATTCGCCGCTACCTATATGTCTGCATACTTTCACACACCGAAAGTCTGCCACGCCAATTACCAGTATACATGTAAAGATAAAAATGTCAACTACCCAAGGGAACTGTTTAGAATCACTACTCTCATATTCTTAAAATCACATTTAACTTCGGGGCTTAATTAGAGAGTTTGATACACAAAGGTATATAGGCAAAAAATCAGCAAGATTCGGGAAGCCATACTTAACGTTACGCTGATAATTATCTTATTTTCACACCGTACAACCGTTGCGTGTAAGGTAATTCTGTTTGTTGAAGGCAGAGCCACGCGCATTTTGCGCTATGTTGCTTTTAAGAGTGATCACATACAGATATCGTTGAAACGATGAATGAACAATAAGTATATTCAATGTATGTGCTTACAAATGCCATATTAATCGAGAAAACAGTTTTAAGTTATGCAATGTTTGGCATTGAAATCTCGACTTAATTCGTGGTTTGGAACAATTCTAAAACATTGGATACACACTTCGATCCTTCCTCAATGTATAGCTGTTTCCGTTTTGGGAAATGTACATTTTCCGTGAAGAAACAGAGGTTTAAATTGAACAAGGTACAAAAAATGCTAACGAAAAAGGCAGTTCTGTTTTTCAAATGATAACGACTAAGGCAGAGCGTTAAATATTTATGCAAAGCAGAGGCAGAGATAAAAGACTTATGCTAACGACTAAGGCAGAAATTCAAATTACTTGGTAGGGCCATTAAACCTCTTTGTACGATGTTGATGTTATAAATGTAACGCAGATTCATGTAAGGCTGTATTCCACGTATATTTCATAAAGAATCTCGAGTGTTTAATGGTTATGTTTGTCAAGTTAATTACGCAATATATAACATACCTGATGATCGCCGAGCCTTGCAATTCTTCTGGTTGACCCTTTTATGATGACGAATTGGGGTTAACATTTGAGTGTATCGCTGTTTGGGGGGATATTAAGCGCGCAAGGCATTGTCATTGTTTTCCTCGAATTCTATAGATAATGCACGTACGAAATGCAGCAATTCAAATTACTTGTCATGGAACTTAAGGCACTTTTTGTTTGTACAAATGTATGTAATCTGTATGTAACAAATTGTATTTATTTTTTTTACGTGAATTACTCACACGAAGAACATGAGAGATAATGACGTAAAACATAATAATGTCCCGATACATTGCTATACATGTCCAGTCAAACATGATCTAGGTAGCATTCACTGGATTTTAGTAGTCTGTGTAAAACAATTTGTTCGTGGTGCATTCACAACAACGGCCAAATATAATATCAAATTTTAAATCTGCTGCTGAGGGAATGTTCCACCATTAATGGACAAAAGTTTGGAGAAGCTCGCGGGCAGATCGAGTATCGGCACTCAACCGTGGACACATCTTTGTAAGAGCATGGCACCTTTTTTTATGAGAGCAAAATCTGAGGATAAAACTGGAGTATCCATCACGTTGATAAGTCTTTCGGTAAAAATAGAACCTTATCATATACTAGTAAGTATGGGGGGTCCGGGGGCTTGTACCATGTCCATCAGGTAAAAACAATGCAATTTTACAACACTCTCGTGGGAATGGACAAACAACCTCCACCAGGATGGGTAGCTCTACATCCCCAAGCAGGAGTGGTAGTTCAACACCCCTCCTCTAAACATCCCCATGACCTCTTCAAAACCCGTTTTCGCAACCCCTTCAAAAAATCCTGGTTACGGCCATGATAATTAAAGTTTCTATTGCATTATATCTGAGTTGCTCTATTTATAGTTATTTTTGTGTTGCCTTGGGACTTCAAACTCCCTGACAAGGCAGTTTATTTATGTCATTATAAATCAACTAAAATAGACTAACACTATTATTTATTAATAACATAATAAGGTTATGCGGGCAAATTATGACATATACTTGGACAAAACAAAGTCCACAAGCAAATCATGACATAAAATAGGATAAAACAATAGCCCACAAGTCCAAATAAGTACCAAGTAACAAATCAATTCCACACAAAGTCACGGAAGTCGGGACACTGTCAGTCGGCTTCCCTAACCCACACCAAAAGTATTCTCTTTGGTGGGGGAGGTAGAAGGAATCAACGCTGCCCAAAACAGTATAAGTGAACCTCACCACCTCCCGACTTCCGTCCATCAAATAAACATGTGTAACTGTCGACAAACTAAACCTATATGTAAAAAAAGAAAACAAAGGCGGGTGGTAGGTTGGAAAGTGGAAAACAAAGATTTAAAAGGAACTAATCTGTAATTGAAATATTGTAAAAAAAGAACTGATGGAAATTTGTTTTGAGTAATTATCTAATAGTTACCAAATGAGTACAAAGTAATATAATTGAAAAAATTATCCACCAGCAGCCCCGTTGGCATACATATATACAATATGTACATAAAATCATATAGAATAGACCAGGACATATACTAGGCCTACTTTATACAGTTGCACATATAAAGTGTGGTTTTATGTTTGTGTTGTCTTGGCACTGATGAAGTGCAATAATAAGCATGACATTGTGTTCCTCTGGGAATGCAGTTAATTCATGTCATAATAAATATACTAGTAACACGTTAACACCAAAGTTGACAATTTATTAATAACATAATAAAGTTATATAAGCAATAATGCCATAGTTTGACAAAACAGAATCCACACCAACCAGTCCAACCAAACAGACAGATGAACACGGGTCGCCTTAATGTATGATTGTTGTTCATTTTAGTATGCTATGAGCGATACAACATATGTTAACATTGCACAGTTTCGATTGGATACTATCTGAGTTGCTCTTTTTATACATATACTCAAAACAAAATGTTTAGTCACGTTTATGCAAGATATTGTAACAGGACGGCGGTCTCAACGATATTTATGTGCGGGCTTGACTTGTGGCCGGGGGAGGGTGGACGTGGATCAATGTACACAAACAATAGAAATACAACAATACGAATTTTAGTTGAAACAAATAGCAATTATATTCTAGACAAAGATATCTACTACAAAATAATCGAGAGTTGACGTTGGATCTAAAGATCTATAATGTTATAATGTCAGTATGTTTATTTACATGGCCGCCATTCTTCAGAGTAATCCACCAAAGTCCGTGAAACGCCGTAGATCTAGAGTTGTACTGTAGGCCTATTCCGCAGGAAGATCTACTGTAGGTCTTCTTAGTATGTATTTAAGTTATAATGTATTAATACTATTTAATGATAAGTTTTATTGTGAGGACTTGAAGATTCTATTTAATGTTGAGGTTTTAGATGTTGTCTGGCCGAAATCCGAAAGTGAAAAGCTGCCGGCTTCTGCGCGCTCTCTCTTTTATATTTGCCGCGCTTTGATACTTAAGAACAAAAGAGCGGTGACGTGTGAAGTATCAACCAATCATATTGAAGCTGCCTTCTTTGCCTATGTTCTATTCCACCAATCAGCGGGCTTTCGGAATTTCCCAAACAATGCGTCCTTACGCCGTACAAGAAATTAGATCCGAACATACAGTCCGCTCCGCTACTATTGAATTCGTGGAATGTATTCCGCCGTCATATGTATAAAATATGAGCTTCCAATTAATAAAAAGGTATTATAATGACTATGGTGATCCATAAGTACGTATGCAGAGAGTACTGGTCGTGCAGCGCACCCTTCGACTGTATCGATGGTGACAACAAGGAATCCCCATGACGTGACATACATGTACTTCTATAAATAGTAACAAGTAATCTCTGCATACTGCAAACATGTGTGTAAACTGTGTTCCTCTGGATTTACCAAGCATGGAAGTATTATCAACTGTGAATGTGTAAGTGATGAATGCTTAATCAATCCATCAATTGTACCAACTTGTGATGTAAATGCCTGCAATAGTTTTGACGTTGCATTTGTAGTCGTCCGGTAATCGTCATATGATTCCGCGACCTGGTCTAAGAAAGTGTAACTTCGAGGTTCCCGTACAGCCTTGCTAAAAACGCTAGCGACATATTACAACTTTGGGAACTTCCTTTATTGCATATACACATGTATCCCAGCTATATAAATCCTGGACACCCGATGACTTGGTCTGTAAGAGTACCTCACATTACAATATTCATTCGCTCATTCGTTTTTGGGAGGCGTTTAAGCCTCTCATCACTACCATTGCCCATTTCTTAATACAAAATCAACCGCCTTTAGGCTGCTATGTGAATCCGCATTCAAGTAGTTCCAGAAACTGTCAACATTCACAATACTGCTACATATGTTTCTCCAAATTTTGTAACTGATTTAAGCCAATCAGCAACATTTGTTTATTCTAAGATCAAAAATCATTGTGAAACTGTTCGTTAAATCGATATTTTTGCAAAAAAATCACCACACCGGCCGATACCGAACTTGTTTCATAATACGAAAATGTAGTGTTCATCAAATGTCCCGGCTGTAAAGCTATTTTTAGAAACTTCGGACTACGGTCAAGTGATGGTTTTATCAATGAATCGTATACGGTCTGCAAAGTACTGTTATGCAATCATATGGTGTCGCTGTACTAGCTAGCCGCTTTCTATAGACTGTCTCACGATCGGCAGCAAGAAAACGAACATCTAACGTGTAAAGTCGGTTTAAGCTTTAGTAGCAGCAACCAGATCGCCTCCCACTAGTACTCTCAGTGCTTTGATTATAAATGATTGGAGTGATTAACATATCGTTTTATTCATGTTCCGTATTCATTTCTACAAGAACCCTTTAAAGAAGGATCACCACAAAACACTACTTGTCACAAAGATATTGAATTAAATCCAGCATTACACACATAAGGGTTCAAAACCAAAATTCTAAGCGTTTCAGTATCGAGTATGTACGCTATCACTTCACACAGAGCGACACCAGTCTCCTGACAAAGGTCAACTGTATCCGTTGCCATTAGTGATTATTTGTGCGTGTTGCCATTACTTGAGCAACTGAGTAACTGGAAAATGACATTAATTTCGTATTGTATCGCTGCATTCGGACGTCTTGATCGATGTACATGAATTTCACTGTTATTTTGTCACAAAGAACCTGCATATGATGAAGTGTACATTGATACACGTTAGAATGGTGAGCGACGTTATTTACAGTAACTCCAGCATTAAGCATACACTATACCAGCTGCAGGTTATGTGAAGGTCGGTCAAGTAATGTAAACAAGGGCGGTTCAGTGATAAAAATACTATTGATTAAACTGGTTTTAAACTTCTAAACACAAAATAAAATGCAAATAATTAGTTTGTTGGAAAAAATGATGGATAACATGAATACTCCGATACTGATTAAATTAACATTAGTTTGTATCTTGTAAAAACAACATGCATAATTAACAATATCTGTGACCATGTTTTATCAATCAAAACAATAATAATATTTTATTATACATATAAACGTAGGGTGTGAACTTAGTTTTTTAATGAGAAGAATACAATAACGTTAAAATGCAGGTTTCTAGGGTAAACTGCTCAAATGTCATGGACCATTCTTTATTTGGTATATTAAGTGTGCAGTCAACTTAATTGTCTGTAAGTCATGATAGCATATTTTATAATTTTATAACAGTATTTTGTAATGTAAATATGTTCATCCCAATTATTTAGGGTAGTTTTTTTATAATTATAGAGGTGGATAAAAATGATCAAAGATTGACAAAACCCCTCCGCTCGGCCACATGTGTGGTAGACAAACTTTTAGCACATCCTTTTCAAAGTTATTTTTTGAATATGCGCATGTTTTCCAGTCAGTATCCCCCATAAACTGTTACTTCATATTATATAAGTAACGGGAACTGTCTGTCTTAATACAAAAATGTACAGCGTTTCGTTTGGTATATAAACGAATTAAAACTAATTACATTCGCAAATGTATTGAACAAATACATGTAACAATCACAGACTGTCATTAAACTCAACGCTGTATATCTTTTTTAAAGATATTTCTTGTTTCAGTTGACTTTTTAAGCGTGCACTAAATACAGTTGAATAAATGCAGAATCCAGTGTTGTTGTTGTAAGAGCAATGGTATAAACGTCCAATTTGAGGTGTTAGGGACAAACTGATCGCACATGAGTATTCATATCGTCCGATACGATAACACCACGTATTATACACCATCGTCGACTGTTTGATTCAAACATGTGCAATATAAACCACAATTGAAACAAACTGACTAAACATTTTGCCAACGACTACAATGCGTTATTGAGATGAGTCGTATCATTATTATTACAAATATTTCCACATACATCGTAAGGTTTGACGGTGTCATATTCAAATTGTACGGCCTTTTCTTAACATAAGTATTTAGAAATTCTGTGACGTTTGCACATAACTGATGTTAAAACTTAGAAAATCAACATTTACGAGATCGAGAGGAAACACTTTGTGTGAAAATGTCCCTGAATAATGCACCTAGCAATATTTTGACCGGTGTGGCAGACGCGGGACTTTAGACGGAAGTTGATTTCCGATAGGCGGGAATTTGACACCCCGGGTGATTCTGGGCCCCGGAAATAAAGTATTGGGGAATTAGGACGCTGCAAAAAGCTGATAATCATTTAAAGATTGCGAGCCATTTGATACACCAAGCATATTCCGCTGTGGGGATTAGCTCTATGGTGGAGAATTAAACATAAACAAATACAAAGTGTCTATTCCCCTAGGTCTGACCCCCTGGGGCAAAATATTGATAGGTGCATAAAGAAAATTGACGGCAATATATGTCGTTTATTACATTGTGCGTGTACATCTCACTGAGCACCACAGTTCACATTACTACAACTCACAGTCAGCTACTGCTAAGGCCAAAACAAATTTAAAGTAAGATTCTAGTTACCAGACCCGATCCCATTGTTTGCCCCTTCCATAAACACTAAAAATATTGGCATTTTGCTCGAAGTCACCACAGATTGTTGATTTCAAGTGCATAATTAATCAAAATATTTTTATAAACTCAAATGTTGTTCCTACCTACCAACCAACCTTGTATTTACACCTTGTTTCCAGAAGCTACCTATTCATTTGTTTTGGTCTAAACATGAAAGTTCTAATAGAAAACGTCCATGAACAGACTTCCTTTGAAAAAGGCGCACTCTGTGGAAGGTGACTTATTGCTGTCTAAACTTATAAACAGTCACAATGGAACTAATTGACCTCACAAATTGTCGAAATTGAACATTGAATGCATACATTCAAAGCATGTAATACAATAATGACCGGGAAATAACCACTTAAGTCACCATCTTGTTGTCAATTCAAGCTGACATCTGAATGGTGGGTAACTTTAGATATTGAACGACAAGAAATCGATATGTTTTAGTGGCTCGTATTTTCTCATCCAATTTTTCATAACATAAATTAGCTGTAGAAATTTCTTCTAAGTGACACAATTCATTGTTATTTAAGTACACCAAGCATTGTAGCAATTCGTTCTAAGAATTGGTCATCTGATTTCTGAACATTCAATTTCGGCACAAAATGAGGTTATTTCTTCATGGTCAACTCGACCGATATTTACTCTCATTTTGTTCGATCAGTTATGTGCAAATACTATTGCACTACCAAATTATGTACATTTTGTAGTAGATTTATGATTTGCTGACGTCGTACAAGTTTACAAAATTTCAATGATGCAAAAGTATAAGTCAGTACTTAAAGACGACGACATTTAACGTTATGTTTAGTTGTGTACGTGAGTTTATTATGTAAACTTACCATAATTGGTCAATGTTCATCAAGTATCTATACATGTAATAGTACTGATCTGTCTGTCTTATTTATACGTCAGTGAAATAAGGCTGGATTGTTGTTGCTTTGGCATGTATCTATATGATCTTCTGGTTGTGGGTACGCAGTAGTCACTGTCATAGCATCACTCAGTTGATTAACAATGTCCAATTATGGTAAGTTTACATAATGAACTCACGTACACAACTAAATATGGAACGCCATAGCTGTCTTTTGTTGACGCTTGTCATGTTAAATTGTTATATAATATCATTTGAACATGTCTATACGACATGTTAAATTGTTACAACAACGTCTTAAATTGTCGGTAGGGCATGTGAACTTCTCAGTGCAACATTATTATATGTCAAGTCACACTGATAAACTGTCCAAGTATCTTGTGAACATATCTATATGCCATGTTAAATTGTTAAAACAACGTCTTACAATGTCGAATGAGCATGCGAACCTCTCAACACATCGTGTTATAGTGTTAAACGGCAGTGGTAAATGGTTTAAATATCATTTGAACATGTCTATACGACATGTTAAATTGTTATAAACATAAATCGTTAAAAAACATATTCAAATGATAGTTTGACAATTCATCTTTGAAGTTAAAGTCTAACATGATAATACGAAGCTTTGAGAAGTTAACACGTTCTTCTAACATTATCAAACGTTTTTTCAACAATTTAACATGTAACGTAGACATATACAAATGGTGATTTGACAATTTATCGAATGATGAGGTTTAACAGTATAACACGATGGCTTGAGATATTATTGTATTCTTTTAACAATTTAAGACGTTGTTTTAACAATATAACAGGGCAAGTTGACATATTCAGATGATAGTTTGACAAGTCAACAATGTGGTTTGACATATTAACACATTGTACTAAGAAGTCAACATGACAAGCGTCAACAAAAGACAGCTATGGCGTTCCATTAGTACTTCACTGATTGTAAACGAGGGTTATTCAAATTGTAATGTTATGGCCGGAATAACCGTTGATGTCATCATTTGTTAGCTCACCTGAGCACGAAGTGCTCAAGGTGAGCTTTTGTGATCACCCTTTTGTCCGTCGTCCACCGTGCGCCGTCAACAATTGGACTGTTAACACTCTAGAGGTCACTCTAGGTTTTCACTTAATCTTTATGAAACTTGGTCACAATGTTTGTCTCTATGGAATCTAGGTCAAGTTCGTAACTGGGTCATCTGGGACAAAAAACTAGGTCACCAGGTCACATCAAATAAAAACCTTGTTAACACTATCAAGGTCACATTGTTCACATAATCTTAATGAAACTTGGTCACAATGTATGTCTCTATGAGATCTAGGTCAAGTTTGTAATTGGGTCGTCTGGGGTCAAAAACTAGGTCACAAGGTCACATCAAAGAAAAACTTTGTTAACATCTAGAGGTCACATGTTTTACCTAATCTATATGAAACTTGGTCACAATGTGTGTCGCTATGAAATCTAGGTCAAGTTTGTAACTGGGTCATCTGGTCATCTGTGGTCAAAAACTAAGTCACAATGTCATATCAAAGAGGTCTATACTATAGAGGTCATATTTTTTATGTAATCAGAATGAAACTTAGAATATAACCTACATTATGAGCCAATGAAAACGCCGCATTTTCGCGGTTAAATGAAAATTTAATCATTAAAATTTTCTCTTAACAGACTTGTCGTCTTGCGTTGGCGCTAATTTCTATCGGCCAATCAGAATGCAGAATGTTATATTCTAAGTTAGTTAGAACATATTAAGTAAATTTTAATGATTAAAAAGGGCGCCCTTTTTAATCATTAAAATTTACTTAATATGTTCTAACTATAACATGGTCACAATATGTTTTTATGAAATCTAGGTCAAGTTCTCAACTGGGTCATCTGGGGTCAAGAACTAGGTCACAAGTTCACATTGAAAAAAAACTAGGTCACAAGGTCACATCAAAGAATAACCTTGTTTACACTCTAGAGATCACATTTTGAATGTGATATTAATGACACTTAGTCACAATGTGTAGCTTTATGAAATCTAGGTCCAGTTTGCAACTGGGTCATCTGGGGTCAAAAACTAGGTCACCAGGTCACTGATTCTGCCTAAACTGCTAGTCATCAGGTGAGCGCTATAGGGCCAATGGCCCTCTTGTCTTAATTTGCGATTATGGGACATTTATGTTTACGCAAGAAAAAAATTAATATCGTTTTTATTTATTATTCAATCTATTTTAAATTCGCTATGCTTGTTCTACGTTAAAAAACATGTGAGCCATTCTCCAGGAAAACCGGGCTTAGTGACAAAATTATGAAAATCATGATAATATAGCGTCAGAAAGATAAGACTTTTATGAACAGTTTCTGAAAATTTTAGCAAAATATATCATCCACTTACAAGTTACATACCTTTAAAACTAATCTCTCCAGCGTAATTTCTGAGTGACGTCGCAAACGTCATTCAAACGTTATTTGGCGTAACGTTAACAAGCTTGTCACAAATTCAGTATTTGATAAGTTCTTGACGTAAACTTTTCAAAATTACATTAAATTAGAGAATTATATTCTTATTTTAATATAACATATCAAAATCGTGAATGATTTATTTTAGAAAAAAATACTCACTGCTTTAACCACTAACTCCTTGTTTTTCTCAATAAGAGTATTTTTCAGAAATGGGTCCCCATAGCAACGACATAAGTCAATTTAACTTAATTCTGGAGAAAAAATAAATCTAAGAGATAGTACTATATTATAAAATTACATAAAGTTAAATCAAAGACCATGCAATTTTTCCGTAGTTAGTACTTCTATTGTCACCACAGTTACCTAGGAGTTTGGTTACAAGTCTAGCTGCGTTTATGCGAAATGAATCGCTCAAAACGACGCATTTTACAGTACACCTTTATTATTTCGATGTGCATGAGTATGTTGTGCATTTGTTCAGCGTAGCTGTATAGCTGGAGATTTGACATACTTAACAACCAATGAAATGTTTATAAATATCTTTGAAGTGAATGAAATACCAAAAATTGATTGAATAGAATATTGTAATCTTTTCACAAAAGGTTATGCCCAATTTTAAATTATTGCATTTTTCTCTTGTGCTAAAGTTATAGTACTATACTCGCCTGTCTGTTATACCATAACTTTAGTCGTGCAGTGTACTCTAAGCAAGAACAATATTACAGTGTTGAACTTTATGCAACCTCTTACTATACCTGTCAAACAGAGAACTAGCTACTATAGGAGGGATTCACAACTATATAGTAAACGTCATCAATACAGTCTGTTGCAGGTTATCTGCAGGTAGGTCAAGCAATGTAAACAAGGGCAGTTAAGTGTTAAAGGTACTATTGTTTTGAATTGGTTTTAAACTTCTTAACGCAAAATAAAATGCAAATAATTAGTTTGTTGGAAAAAAAAAGTTTAATCACTGATTACTCTGATACTGAATAAATTATCATTATTTTGTATCTTGTTTATACAACATGCATAATTAGCAATATCTGTGACCATGTTTTATCCAGCTTTCATTAAACTTCTTGACATCAATAGATCATGTAATTCAAAATCAACACAAAACATAATATTAATTTATTATTCAGATAAACTTAAGGTGTGCGCTATATCTTGTTTTTTAAGAGAAGAATACAATAACCTAAAAATGCATGTTTCTAGGGTAAACTGCACAAATGTCTTAGACCATTCTTTATTTCGTATATTAAGTGTGCAGTCAACTTAATTGTATGTACTATGATAGCATATTTTATAATTTTATAACAGTATGTTGTAATGTAAATATGTTCATCCCAAGTATGAAGTGTAGTTTTATTTATAATTATACAGGTGGACAAAATTATCAAAGGTAGTCAAAACCCCTCCTCTCAGCCACATGTGTGGTAGACAAACGTTTAGCTCATCCGTTTTAACCGTTTTTTAACATGCGCATGTTTTCCAGTATCCAACATTAACTGTTATTTTAATATATTATATAAGTAACGGGAACTGTCTGCCATAATACAAAAATGTACAGTGTTTCGTTTGATATATAAACCAATTAAAACTAATAACATTCGCAAACTCAATGCTGTAGATCTTTTTTAAAGATATTTCTTGTTTAAACTGCGTTTAGTAATATAATTTCATTTTTCAAGACCAAGTTTTGCGAAAGTAACCTGCACTTTTTCCGTTTTCGTGGGTGCCTCACCTTTTCACGTTACATCATAGTAATTGGTGCAAATTGTAAGCACCTCGTTTATTTGTTAGACATGGACTGCGAGACAAGCCCCCTAGTGCTGATATAATAGTTAAGTTGGTGTGAGCTTCTGCCCATGTTTATTGATCTTTCGTGAGCTTCTTCCTAGCACTGACCATACCACTGAGTATAGTAATGTATCAAGTGATATAAACAACCATTGTAGAATGTATATGTAACATCCTTAACAAAAAATCAAGATCTGGCACGTATGATGTTACATCCATGATGCAGGAGATCTGGCATGTATGAAGTTACATCCATGATGCAGGAGATCTGGCATGTATGATGTTACATCTATGATGCAGGAGATCTGGCATGTATGATGTTACATCAATGATGCAGGAGATCTGGCACGTATGATGTTACATCCATGATGCAGGAGATCTGGCATGTATGATGTTACATCCATGATGCAGGAGATCTGGCATGTATGACGTTACATCCATGATGCAGGAGATGTGGCATGTATGATGTTACATCCATGATGCAGGAGATCTGGCATGTATGATGTTACATCCATGATGCAGGAGATCTGGCATGTATGACGTAACATCCATGATGCAGGAGATCTGGCACGTATGATGTTACATCCAT
This sequence comes from Spisula solida, assembly GCA_947247005.1. Lineage (NCBI taxonomy): Eukaryota > Metazoa > Mollusca > Bivalvia > Venerida > Mactridae > Spisula > Spisula solida. Next base: position 25,044,967 of record OX365948.1, read on the forward strand.
GATGCAGGAGATCTGGCATGTATGATGTTACATCCATGATGCAGGAGATCTGGCATGTATGATGTTAACTTACATCCATGATGCAGGAGATCTGGCATGTATGATGTTACATCCATGATGCAGGAGATCTGGCATGTATGAAGTTACATCCATGATGCAGGAGATCTGGCACGTATGATGTTACATCCATGATGCAGGAGATCTGGCATGTATGACGTTACATCAATGATGCAGGAGATCTGGCATGTATGACGTTACATCCATGATGCAGGAGATCTGGCACATATGATGTTACATCCATGATACAGGAGATCTGGCACGTATGATGTTACATCCATGATACAGGAGATCTGGCATGTCTGATGTTACATCCATTATACAGGAGATCTGGCATGTATGATGTTACATCCATTATACTGGATATCTGGCATGTCTGATGTTACATCCAATATACAGGAGATCTGGCATGTATGATGTTACATCCATGATACAGGAGATCTGGCATGTCTGATGTTACATCCATTATACAGGAGATCTGGCATGTATGATGTTACATCCATGATGCAGGAGATCTGGCACATATGAGGTTACATCCATTATACAGGAGATCTGGCATGTCTGATGTTACATCCATTATACAGGAGATCTGGCATGTATGATGTTACATCCATGATGCAGGAGATCTGGCATGTATGACGTTACATCAATGATGCAGGAGATCTGGCACGTATAATGTTACATCTATGATGCAGGAGATCTGGCACGTATGATGTTACATCCATGATGCAGGAGATCTGGCATGTATGACGTTACATCAATGATGCAGGAGATCTGGCATTTTTGATGTTACATCCATGATACAGGAAATCTGGCATGTATGACGTTACATCCATGATGCAGGAGATCTGGCATGTATGATGTTACATCCATGATACAGGAGATCTGGCATGTATGATGTTACATCCATTAAACAGGAGATCTGGCATGTCTGATGTTACATCCATGATGCAGGAGATCTGGCATGTATGATGTTAACTTACATCCATGATGCAGGAGATCTGGCATGTATGATGTTACATCCATGATGCAGGAGATCTGGCATGTATGAAGTTACATCCATGATGCAGGAGATCTGGCATGTATAATGTTACTTCCATGATGCAGGAGATCTGGCATGTATGATGTTAACTTACATCCATGATGCAGGAGATCTGGCATGTATGATGTTACATCCATGATGCAGGAGATCTGGCATGTATGATGTTACATCCATGATGCAGGAGATCAGGCATGTATAATGTTACATCCATGATGCAGGAGATCTGGCATGTCTGATGTTACATCCATGATGCAGGAGATCTGGCATGTATGATGTTAACTTACATCCATGATGCAGGAGATCTGGCACGTAAATGTTACATCCATGATGCAGGAGATCTGGCATGTATGATGTTACATCCATGATACAGGAGATCTGGCATGTATTATGTTACATCCATGATGCAGGAGATCTGGCATGTATGACGTTACATCAATGATGCAGGAGATCTGGCATGTATGATGTTACATCCATGATACAGGAAATCTGGCATGTATGATGTTACATCCATGATACAGGAGATCTGGCATGTATGATGTTAACTTACATCCATGATGCAGGAGATCTGGCATGTATGATGTTACATCCATGATACAGGAGATCTGGCACGTATGATGTTACATCCATGATGCAGGAGATCTGGCATGTATGACGTTACATCAATGATGCAGGAGATCTGGCATGTATGACGTTACATCCATGATGCAGGAGATCTGGTACATATGATGTTACATCCATGATACAGGAGATCTGGCATGTCTGATGTTACATCCAATATACAGGAGATCTGGCATGTATGATGTTACATCCATGATACAGGAGATCTGGCATGTCTGATGTTACATCCATTATACAGGAGATCTGGCATGTCTGATGTTACATCCATTATACAGGAGATCTGGCATGTATGATGTTACATCCATGATGCAGGAGATCTGGCATGTATGACGTTACATCAATGATGCAGGAGATCTGGCACGTATAATGTTACATCCATGATGCAGGAGATCTGGCACGTATGATGTTACATCCATGATGCAGGAGATCTGGCATGTATGACGTTACATCAATGATGCAGGAGATCTGGCACGTATGATGTTACATCCATGATGCAGGAGATCTGGCATGTATGATGTTACATCCATGATACAGGAAATCTGGCATGTACTGTATAAGTGGTTAAGTTCGCGTCGTGGAAATCTTCGCGTTTTTCGCGAATGGCACATTTTCGCGAAGTTTTCCGCCCGCGTAAATATTTGCCATCATAAAACGGTGTTTATGTACGATCAACTATGATTTCACCACTTACGATGCTTGTTCGTATTATACAAACTAATATATGAAATGTTAATGGAGTGTGATATGAAAATAAAGAAAACATAGCTGTAAAATGACGAATTCTTTAGAAAATTACAGTGAGATAAATATTGTATTGACATTTCAACCGTCTCGACTATTTTACATACGCACACGGGTGAGTCACCGGTGTAAACATTCTTTATTATGATTGATTAATTCAGTCCTATTTATCTCCCTTCGTTAACACTGCACAAATGCATTTCGGATTACATCGAGTTTCTGGCGTGCTTTCATTAGCGATCTGCCTTGAAAACATCAAATATGCCAAACGCTGGTTGATCACACATGTACAAACGACGGGTGAAAGACGTGTGTATACACACGAGTCTACATTGATCTATGGCAGTTTATCATAAACTGTTAAAGGGGGCCTATTGTTCTAGGTGTGAACAAATTTTATATACAATGAAATCACCAACACAAAACAAAAGACGTGACAAGTTTTTTACGATTTATTCAGTTATATTCAGTTGAGTCAATATCAATGAGTAACAGTAATATTAATTTCATACATAAAGATTATCGCTTGTGAGCGTATCTGAACACATATCATGTTAAATACACACAAATGCATAAAATACGAGGTAAAACCAAAAATTATCCCCTCGTTAATGAAGGTATTTTTTTATTAAATGACATTAATCTCTAAATCTGTCCGGTACGGTAATACCGGGAAATAGCATTTCTTAGCGATTTTCACGACGTGTAATTATTACGCTATTTAGAAAATCGTATTTTCGCGAAGATTTATGTACGCGAAATGCCTGGAATGATGGATTCGCGAACTTTTCGACACGCGAAAATAACCACTTATACAGTATGACGTTACATCCATGATGCAGGAGATCTGGCATGTATGATGTTACATCCATTATACAGGAGATCTGGCATGTCTGATGTTACATCCATGATGCAGGAGATCTGGCATGTATGATGTTAACTTACATCCATGATGCAGGAGATCTGGCATGTATGATGTTACATCCATGATGCAGGAGATCTGGCATGTATGAAGTTACATCCATGATGCAGGAGATCTGGCATGTATAATGTTATTTCCATGATGCAGGAGATCTGGCATGTATGATGTTACATCCATGATGCAGGAGATCTGGCATGTATGATGTTACATCCATGATGCAGGAGATCTGGCATGTATGATGTTACATCCATGATGCAGGAGATCAGGCATGTATAATGTTACATCCATGATGCAGGAGATCTGGCATGTCTGATGTTACATCCATGATGCAGGAGATCTGGCATGTATGATGTTAACTTACATCCATGATGCAGGAGATCTGGCACGTTAATGTTACATCCATGATGCAGGAGATCTGGCATGTATGACGTTACATCAATGATGCAGGAGATCTGGCATGTATGACGTTACATCCATGATACAGGAAATCTGGCATGTATGACGTTACATCCATGATGCAGGAGATCTGGCATGTATGACGTTACATCCATGATGCAGGAGATCTGGCATGTATGATGTTACATCCATGATACAGGAAATCTGGCATATCAGCATATCAACCAGCATGTTCGTTGTTCACTTACAAGGTACAAAGAACCCTTCCCATATTACTGCAGTACAAAAACCAATCAACAATCCTAAAATTCATTAGAGAAAAAGCTCAGCTGGTGTCTTTTTTATGATTCTTTGAACAGGAAGTTGGGCCATGTCATAAAGAATATTTTCCAAAGAGAACAAATAACACAAGACTATGAATCTCTCTTACAATGTATTTTACTTTCAGGTATAGGAATTCTCTTTAAGAAATGTATACAGTAATATGCACTAATTAATTTGGACGGAATTTTACTGGATATGTGATTCAAAAACAAATAATACATGAAAAACTTCAAGATATAAAGTTAAAGTTACATAATTAATAATTTATGTATGCAAGATTTAGTCACCGAACACATAATAAAGCAACAGTATTCACTGATAGATAAATAGTTACATTATGTGAATTTGACCATATTTCTGTAAGCATACCAAATGTCATTATACATTCACTTTATCTTATCTTGCTTTAAAGACAAGCAAAAATTTTAAATTGAGTGTCCAATCTGTTTTTTTAGATCCTTGGACTAGCGGATGCTTTGATTACATCAGTCAAGTATTATTCTGTCAGAATCTGAAATCAACGTGCAGAAGAAAACTTCCAGCACAATTAACAGGTACACAGAATTTTTCAAATATAAAAACCTAAAAGAAATTTTGAATCATATTTGCCTAAGAACACACTTTCATTCATTTGTATCACTAAATGACATATCAAACAATTAAATAAGACAATAAATAAACACAGAATTGTTCATATTGATGACATCCTATTGGAAAGAATAACTAGGATTGGGTGTGGCCCCACACCAGGTACCAATAAACTTAAGAACATCCTGTAACTCTGTACTGTGTGATACCTGAAATAGAAACCATGTATGTACTGAAACTTGGTGTCTTCATAGCACTATATAACTCAAAAGGTGGTGTTCTTTACTGTGAACACTACATAATAATAACAATTAAGATACCTGTTATTTATGTGTTAATAATGTGTTTATTTTAGCAAGTACTTCAATATAAATTGGAAAATGAAAACCAATTGATTTCACCTAAAGTATTATTTTTATTCTGACTAACCCATTTTACCCTTTTAGTAAAAATGTTATGTAATCTTATATAATATATTGTTAAGATGGTAAAAAACTATATAACCACCTGAGCAAGCAATACAATTAACTATGAAGCAAAATATTTAAAGACACTGGTGCATACTTAACCCTTCAATTATACCATAAGTATACCAGATATTTTGTGTTAAGGTCTACAAATGCTTTAATGTGTATTAGACATACCTTTGTTGCCATTAGATATTTATTCCAATCATCTTTATTAGCCACCTTGCCAGGAGATTTGAATTCCATCTTGTTTTGTAGCACGGGATAACCTGAATATCATACAAGTATAATACAATAATATAAAATTTAAACATCCCGAACATAGGTTTTTATTCAGTTAGGTGAAGTTTGTTCATAGAATTCATAAGGCATATCATCGATAATGTATGGATGTACATAATTATATACTAATATGTAATATCTGATAATTCTAGCAGGCAAATTTTATCAGACCAATTTAACAGTATAATAGCAACAAACAAAAAGCTACAAGTTCAGCATGGTATATACAAAGTCCAACATGCTCATAGTGTTGTTACATTGTTGGCTAAAGACTGATATTGACCAATGTTGAAAGCATTCAAAGATACAGCATGACATAAAAGTTTGCTTGCTCCTATATTCAGAAATGGTAATAATGAAGGACTATGTGCTAGTTTTGTATTACAATTTATTGTGCTATAATTATACTAATATCAATCTCAGAAAGTATGTCAACAAAGTGTTCCCTTTGGGATCTACAAAATTATGGTTATAATAATCAGGGGTCCTACTGAAGCATAATGCCCAATCCTGAAAATGAGTCGCAAGTCTGGTTTGGAGCACACATCCACACAGCCAAACTCTGCTTCAAACTGAGTTCTATTGTTAAATATCAGCTTCTGAACTTCAAATAACCGCAATTCTTTGATTTTTTTTACCAGATAACTTTTATTTTCTACAGAAATGTTCATTCTTTCTAGTGCAGCAAATCCAGATTTCCAGATTATTGTGGAATTGTAGGATCCCTGACCCCTTATTATATAAGAATGATTTTCTGTAAGTGTAGAAATGGAATAAAAAAATTTGAGATGACATACCTGTGATTACACAGGGTAAGGACCTCATGCCTGAATCAGGGGTTATAAGTGACGCCTCAAAACATCCTCTCTCATCTTTAGGTAGGATCTGTTCTACTTGTTGATCCATGGAGATTGCTAACACCCACTCACGTATATCCTCATGTTGTTGTGACTGAAACCATCAAATAACCAAACTATTACAAAGCACAGTTTCTAGTCCTCATCACAGAACAGATTGTTCCTCCCCCTCTTACATGTACATGAACTATGTACATGTAATTATATATAACATAGAATAGGGAAGGAAGATCTCGTATATTGCCCTATGAATTTTCTCCTTGTAAAAAATACTCTAAACCCAATGGCCATGGGTTATTTAAGTATTGTTTAATACAAAGACTGATTGTAACAAGAGATGTTTGAAAAACATGTATGCCCCCATGGCAGCCCAATAGTCAGAAATTGTAAAGGTCACAGTCACCTTGAGCTTTGACCTACTGATCAATAGGGGTCATATACTGTTGATGACTGACCAACATGTAAAGTTTAAAGATCCTAGGGCAAAGCGTTCTTGGGTTATTGAATAGAAACCATTTGGTCTACCAACAGACTGACATGTGCAAAGCAATATACCCCCTCATCAAAGATGGGGGGGGGGGGCATAAAAAGGGCATCACTTCAAAGATATGCGGATTGTAACAGAATCTGAAGTTGATTCGTCTTTCGTTATCCTCTACTATGTTCCTACTATCAATCAAATCCATCCTAGATCTAAAACCAATGTTGTGCACATGCTTACAAATGTAGAACTGTATATGCCATTCAGCAATTGATATGCATGGAATTCAATTCTTTATTAGATGGAATAACAATACAATATAAATGCTGTAACTCGTTTAATCAGGTCAGTCACCTGTTTACATTACATTGTGTGTATAAACATTGCAAATTCTCTTATCAATTTATAAATTTAACAGATATTGTATACATGATAATATGGCTTGGTGCATAAGGTATTGATTTTCACAGCCATTTATCCGATTAAAATGTTTTAAACAATAAAATGCTTTGTTTTGATATTACATTATTTGTATACAAGTGACAGACCTAAATAAATGGACTATGCTTACAGATAAGTGAGGTTTTTCAGGTAGTGGTATCTCAAATGGAATGTCTGTATCCTGGAAATCACTGTGATCTATCATATCTAATGTACCTTCCTCTATTGCCTACAAACACAATATGACAACATTAGGTTAGGGCAAGGAAAGCAACATTGTAAATACAACTTTGGTTCAGTTCTCAATTTAACACAAATTGTAGTTTAGCTAAATTCTAAATTTTGTTGTAAAAAATAACTCTTCACAATGTTTGGTTGTCTTTACTTTACAATTCATATTAAGTATTTCTTGTATATATAATAAATAAAAGATAGAAATGTCCAATATGCAATACCATACCTCCGATACATCTAGGTATCTGTTCAACAACACAAACGCCATGTTGTCCCATCCAATGGCCTGAAAAACAGTTCACTGTATTAATACACTGCTACAATAAACAAGTGTTCTCATTTGACCAGCTTTTATCAAACATTCACTGTGTACTCAACTATTGTTTTATCATCAAACTTCATTCAACATCAGAACAATGATACATGTACCTAATACCACTACATGTGAATTAAAAGCACATTTTTCTTGGACCTAACAGTCATCAAGCATGGTATAACTACCGTGCAGTGTGCAATACTAAAACACAAAACTGCTTATATTCTGGTTAAGACAAATATCAAGGACAAAACAATTTCCAATGAAAAATACAGCACAATGTCAATGTGGTGAATCAACAGGGTTTATAGAAAGATTTTGTTTTTTGACAACAGTTTCAGTTATCGTGAAAGTTTCTTAATTATTGTTAGACAAGTCAAAACATAGATTTAAAATCACATACACTGATACTTGTTGTTGAATAGTTTCTATTTAATTATTGTTATTGCATAAAGGACAGGTTTTTATTCTGATACAACAATTAAGGTACTAACTTTCTCCCAAGAAAGGGAAAGACAACTTCTCCTTCAAGCATTCTTAGAGGAAGCAGATGCTGAAGGAGATGTACAATCTCCATACAACTAACTAAGCTCACTGGTCAGTGTTTTAATATCTTACATACAATAGACAACATGATATTTCTGTATACTGTAAAATAATGATTTTTCGAGGGGAGTTGAATTTTCGTTGATTTCATTGTTGCACTTAACCTCGAAATCTAAACTCCATGATTAATCAACCTCCTGATAACAGAACATAGGATTACCCTTCCATGTTACAACTCTGCAAAAATGCTTTTTTATCAAACCCACGAAATATGATACCCACGAAAAGATGTGATTTTATAGTACTCACCCGACACATCATGCCTGCCTCGTAGAAAGCTTTATCAGCAGGTATAATATCAGTATGTCTCAGTAAGGATACGGCCAGTTTGGTAGCTACAGAATCCAGAGATTTGTGAGCCATGGCTGATGATCTTGTAGCATAGTAATGTGCAATAAGTAGATACTTCTCAAACTCTTCATGATCTGGACCATTAGCATCCGGCGATTTCCTCAAATTCTCAGTCTATGGAAACCAAATCAATACAAAACATTCAGTGCAGTCTGATAAATGCCAGAAAATTTATCGTATCAGGGCTTCCCAATATAGATCAATATACAAAACTACACAATACATATAAAACATATAAAACATTTTGCCAGGGATGATTCCCCTTTCCCACACCTTCATAAATTATTCCTTTGGTATTGCATGATACCCAAATTTAAAACAATCCTCAGATCAACTCGCTGAAGAAATTTAATGATTAACAAGACTGCGTTCAATAAACACTTATGCCCCCCGTGGAAGCCTTGTCCATAAATAAGTCTAAGTCCAAATTGGAGTTAGAAACGGTCAATTTGGGTTAACCAAGAATTTGGCCCTTCAATAAGTCTAAGTCCAAAATTAGGTCAAGGTGAAGGTCAAGATGGGGTCAGGTGATACAGGCATGTGGAGAGTATTCATATACAACATCCATGCAAGTATGGAAGCTTTGTAGCAAGCCATAATGATGCTAGAAGAAACGGTCAATTTGGGTTAACCGGACAGACGGACAGGTGAATCACTATATGCCTCCCAATCTATCGATACGGGGGCATTAAAATTTTTAATTCAAAATATTCCTCCATAAAATACATTAACTATAAAATAAAAGTCAACAAGATCAAAGTTTATACCAAATCATAGTGAAGGTCTCTAAGGTCTGCCCATGTCTGGAATGCTTCAGGTTTGTTCAGATCTTTCATCGACATAACATCAGCAAAGATTCTTTTGTATATGTTGAAGTTCTAAAACAAAACAAACACATGTCTGAGAATTGGTATAACAACAACAGACATCAACAGATAAAATCTCGGATACATTTGATTTCAAACAAACATAAATTAGAAATACGGTGTTGCACTGGTTCTTTTTGCAATGATCTTTGAGCCACATATATTGTACTTAATTGTCAACCAGTACTAACTTCTACACAAGTGGAGGATATGATGGTAGAATATGTCACTAACGAACCAGACAGTACAGTACATGATTTTAAATCTGTAGTTTAGTCTATTAGTAAACCATTTGCTGAAATTGTTCAATTTTAAAGAAAGATTATTAAAATAAAATGTCATACTTTGTTTATTCTTGTTATAAAATAAAGGTAAGAGTTATAAAATAATTAGAAATAAGTACAATGTTATTGTTGAAAATACTTTATAGAAACCATGTGGAATGTTTCTAATTGTTAGAGAATGGAAGCATTTACCTGTGGATTTGGTGGAGCACCGTATTTCACATACTGATCCATTGCCCTCAGTGTATCGCCATCTTTGATCAGATGGGTAGCATATAGAGCTACATATTTATGTAAAACCTTTGGATTTTGTTGTTGTGCTGTGTCCAATGCTTTCTGCCACTCACCATTCTGTATATACATGTCTAACGCTCCAACAACATCAACACTAGCAAGCTAAAACAAAGACAAATATAACATATGGTAATCTGTCATAGTCACATCATAGTATTTCACACATGCTGTTGTTTGAAATTTTGTTATTTTACATCAATTGTGAAACAACTTATTACAATTTACAGTTATCAATTTCTCACTAACTGCTTCATCAGTAACTGACCAGTATTCACACCCCTTTCAGGTATTGTGTAGATCAAGCAACAATAAACCTCGACTAAGCCGGGATTTAAACCCATCACTTCAGAACCAGGAGTCCAGCACTCTATCCTTGCCACTGTACCTTCTATTCAGATGTGTGAAGTGATCTGGGTCAAGCTCTCCACTATCCAGCCTTCCCTACGTTCTAACTTTTATTAACTTTATTCACAATCAAGTGATGAATGCATATGAAACACATTGAACAAATCATGCCTCATTATCCCTTAAAGTTTATGTTTCTAGTATATCTTATACAAGTTAGTATAAAAAACTCCCAGTATTAATATACCATACATAGAATGCCGGACAACAAGCACTGTTTGATTACATGGATAAAGAAGACTGGGTCAGGTTGTCGGAGATTACCATTGTAACAATACATTAAGTGACTTACAGCATCTGCCTTGCCCTGGTTCTTCAATGATTCCTTGTATCGTTCTTCTACATAGTTCTCATACCTATAATACAATCAACTATAGTAACATCATGAAAGAAAGTATACATTGTAACGATGGATGCTTTAAGAAGTAAGAAATAAAATTTAACTAGGCTTTAAATTATATATAAAGCATGACCATAACAGTCATTACAGTGGAAGAATGCCTTAGGTGCCACTTAATTTCATTCAGGCATAATCAATCACCCGCCTATTTGCTATTATTCAACCTCTTGATCTAGATTTTGACCCTATTGACCAAATACTGACCAACCAGCATATCACAAACCAGTTGGCCAACTATGTAGAAGTTCTATACTCATGGTGGGATTCAAACCCACAGCAATGAGTGAAAAGTGATGTGAAGTAAGCAATCGCACTTAGTTTTATAGAATTAATGTACGTTGGTGAGAACAGTAATGTTATGGAATGTAGATAACAATCTAAACAGCAATGCAAGCAAATCTTACTTGGGTTCAAGTTCCTTAGCAACCTTCCTTGCTTTGTTCCATTCCTCAGCCATAATGAACATATCTATAGCATCCTTTACTGAATCTACACCAAGATACAACTCGGCCGCCTGAAATGATAAAATTGATATAATTGTAGTTAATACTACAGGTAATACTATCAAAATTTGGTAGAAACATCAAAGATATCCAACAGTTAATCTGATTCTTAGAAAGTAAGAAAAAGGATTTTTCAAATTAATAATGAAATTAAGGACTGAACTATTTTTTAACATTTGAATACAGACAGATATGAAGGATATTAATAAGCAAAACAACACAAGGATATAGATTATAATAGCAATACAAGAGTTTGTAGATATTTCATCCATACAGACAAGAGGTGTTAAAGTGTGGAACTAATTTTCTTACAGCAGGAACTACTTTGTGTATTGGATTATTATTTCACCTATGCAACCATTGTGAAAACAGTCTACAAACTGGTTTATCAATAAAAATATCAAGGACAGGCATTACTAAAGGTGAAAAAATACTATCAGTGCATGTAAAGAGGCATTTACAGCATTATTGCATTAACATATACTACTCAAACTTTGCTAAGGGCCAATAAATCGATTTTGATGTCCGTCTCACGTTAAATGTACACAACCGATGAAGAAAACGTTGTAAAATTAATAAACTATCATCTTATCTGCTGCTAAATTTCGAAACTTGATGTCTTGCATTTGACAAGCATTGTCAAAATGACGCCGTTTTCCAGGTAACTGATAAGCCCTATTGGCGGTGACCAAAGTGGCTAGATTAACATGGACATTTTTATCCCGTTTTATTATCATATGTTGTTAGACCCAAAATGCTAAGAAAAATACCACAATCTGTTACTACAGGGGCTTGAATGCAGCACAAACATTTTAATGGGGTTGGGCTTATCAGCACTTAGACATTAAATTTTGAAGTAATCTATATTGGTTTACAATATCGCAGATGTAGCATTATGTTTCTGAAAATTCTACCAGTCAATCTTATCAAATTTGCAAAATATTCAAATGGAAAATTTCTTGGCCCTTATCAAATTTTGAGTAGTATATTTATTTTCCAAAATTACTAATTTTGCTGTTATATCTACAAAGCTGTCGGATGTGACTGTTCTGATGTCATTAAAATAAACCTCCAGTTATATAGTCAGAAGAAAGATCAGGAACAGCAGTTGGACCATCCATAAAATGTACGGTTGTTGTAAAGAGAACCTTTCCAAAAGTTTTGATGTAAGAATATTGGTCAATTAGCTTCAGTATTTTTTGAAGGGGGGGGGGGGTGGCTATAAATACTATTCCAATATGGAACAGACCGTACAAAATGTACAACAAATTATGGATGGTTGAAATCATATATGTCTACACAGGTCTAATGATAAAATGCTAAAGTAGAAAAGTAAAGGATTGTGACAACAAGAGGATTATAGATCCTGTTGCGCTCACCTGCTAAACATGGTCAAACTTTGAACTTGACCTTAAGGTCATCAAGATAAACATTTTGACTAAACTTGATGAAGGTTAAAGCAAAACAAGGTTAACAAGGTTTTGCTATTATTTGACATATTGACATAGTTTTTGACCCCACATGACCCAACTTCGAATGTGACCTTAAGGTCATCAAGATAAACATTTTGACAAAACTTCATGAAGATTAAAGCAAAAATAGGGCCACCAGAGTGTCAAAAATGTTTTCTATTATTTGACCTTTTCACCTAGTTTTTGACTCAACATGACCCAACTTATTTGATCTAGATTTCATTGAGATACAACTCCAGACCGAGTTTGGTGAAGATCAAAGCAAACATATGGCTCCAGAGTGTTAACAAGGTTATTCTATTATTTGACCTATTTACCTAGTTTTTGACCCCACATGAACCAACTTTGAACTTGACCTTAGGTTTACCAAGATGAACATTTTGACCAAACTTCATGAAGATAAGAAGCAGTCACAGACAGCCATATCCCCCGCCGAAGGGAAAATAATTGTACCAAATATAATTGCATACAATCATTTTTATAAAACATAAGTTATGTGAAAGTTTGGTTTCAATCCCAAGAGAAATGTTTGAGATGCACAAAAGATTTTTTACTATATCTAATTTTATTACATACAAAATAAACATAGTCAACAAGAAGCAGTCACACTACAAGAAAACCAAGTTAAATGCGACCTTGTTGCCCTTCAGCCCACGGTCAATTGCAAGTGACATCTTCACATAAGCTATATAAACTGCAAGTTTCACAATGATATCTCATTCCTAACAAAAGTTATTGAGTGAAAAGTTTTTTCTATTTTTAGTAATGGTGACCTTGACCCCCACTTGCAATCCCATGTGACTGTTCACCCAAGCTACCTTCAAAGCTAGCAAGTTTCACCATGTTATCTCAATTCTCACAAAAAATGATTTTTTTCTACTTTAAGTAATGATGACCTTGACCCCCACCGGCCCCACTTCCCATTTAAAGTGCTGTCTGCAGACTACCTACACAGCAAGTTTCATTATGATATCTCATCCCACATCAGAAACAAAAATATGAGCATTAATGATTTTTTATATTTTTAGTAACGGTGACCTTGACCCCCAACGGCCCAACTTCACATTGCAAGTGCCGACTGCACACAAACAACCCACACAGCAAGTTGCATTGTGATATCTAATCCCAAAGTTATCCATCAGAAACAAATTGTTTTCTCTATAGCTTACACATGTATAAAAAGGGCCATAATTCTGTAAATAATGGCTGAAATTAAAAACCATGACAATACGCGCCATTGCATCTCATGTGGGTACATCTGTGAAGGTTTCATCAAAATTCCATAAGAAATGGAAGAGGAGTTGCACATAGAAGAGTTTATCATTTTTTCTATATCCCACAAAGGTACAAAACAAACAAAGGGCCATAATTGTGTCAAAAATGGCCGAAATGAAAATCCCTGATGATATACGCTAGGGCACATCATAACTGTACTTCTGTAAAAGTTTTGAGAAAATTCCTTGAGAAATGTAGGAGAAGTTGCACACAGAAGAGTTTAAATGTAAAAAATCAACAAAGGGCAAAAAATCCTGACAATATGCGCTGGGGGACATCATAGCACTTATTCTGTGAAAGTTTTGTCAAATTCCCTTAAGAAATGTAGGTGGAGTTGCACACAGAAGAATTTATAAGTAAAACTCAACAAAGGGCAATAACTCTGCAAAAAATGGTCGAATGAAAAAATCCTGACAATATGCGCTGGGGGACATCATATCAGTTATTCTGTGAAAGTTTCGTCAAATTCCCTGAAGAAATGTAGGAGAAGTTGCACACAGAAGAGTTTATATGTAAAAAACAATGGGCAATAACTGTCAAAAATGGTCGAATACAAAAATCCTGACATTATGCGCTGGGGGACATCATAGCAATTTTTCTGTGAAAGAGTCGTCAAATTCCCTTAAGAAATGTAGGTGGATTTGCACACAGAAGAATTTATAAGTAAAAATCAACAAAGGGCAATAACTCTGTAAAAAATGGTCGAATAAAAAACCTGACAATATGCGCTGGGGGACATCATATCAGTTATTCTGTGAAAGTTTCGTCAAATTCCCTGAAGAAATGTAGTAGGAGTTGCACACAGAAGAATTTATATGTAAAAAACAACAAAGGGCAATAACTCTGTCAAAAATGGTCGAACAAAAAAATCCTGACAATATGCGCTGGGGGACATCATAGCAATTATTCTGTAAAAGTTTCGTCAAAATCCCTTAAGAAATGTAGGAGGAGTTGCACACAGAAGTTCGAACGGACGGACGGACGGAATGACGCCTACCATTACCATATCCCCTTCGCCTTCGGCGGGGGATAATTAAAGGAAAAATGTGGCCACCAGAGTGTAAAAAAAGGTTTTGCTATTACTGACATTTTGACCTAGTTTTTGACCCCATATGACCCAACTTCAAAGATGACCTAGATTTCATTGAGATACAACTACTGACCATGTTTGATAAAGTTCAAAGCAAAATTGAAAGTGCAAGAGTGACGGACGATAGACAAAAACAATCACAAAAGCAGAAAATCCAAATTTTCAAAGGCAATTATACTCAAATGAAGTCTTATTGCTAAGCTTTCCAGTGGCTATCCCCTGTATGCATCCCTAATCAGACTTGATTTCTAGCAGGTCCGTAAAGATGATATACTCTTCGCTAATCAGATATATACAGTGCCCATCAAAAACAAGTATACAGTTGCATTTATTTTTCATCTTACCCTCTTTGCAATTTTAAATGACCAGGATAATGTTGTTTTGTTTTATTTTGCACCAACCCTAAAATACCAATCAATAATAGTCCTCCACTTGAAAAACTAGAAATATTACCTATCTTCAAAAAGAGAATTGTTGCTTCACAGCTATGCAGAATGTTAAAACAAGCAATCACCTCAGAGTATGTATACTTATTTTTGGCCAGTGCATATAGGTAACTGTTTACAAGAGGTTATTAGTAAGCATGAAGCATGTCAACATCATACAAATGTGTAGTATATTGTCAAACAAAAAGAAAAGGTTAAGTACCACACTAATGTCCTGCAAATCAGAAATAAACTCAATTTACTAATGATCAACCTATAAAACATAGACTTATTACTTTTTTAAGTCACAGCTATTTGAATACCCGTGTTTAAAACCTAATTCCATACTTGTGCCTCTATCCCTCATCACAGTGTAGAGCCATGTTGACTGAATTGGACTACCTTAATGAACTGATTAATTGCTCCAAAATAAACTCAACATGATTTACAGTGCTATTGAAGACAATGATTTTGACAGTTGAACAAATTGACCACCAATAGTAAAGAACCTCTTACAACTGCTACAATGTGATGACCTGTTATGAGAAATTAAGCAACCCATACTTATTCATACTGATTAGAAATTAACTTGACATAGGGGCAGACAGGGTACGACAGAATATTATAGCCACCATTGGTAAATTCTATGAAAACAGTTGGTTTTATTGGTCCACGCAAGTTCTGTCAGAAGTGTATCACAACCAGTAGATTTAAGATTAATTTCAGTTGCAGAAAGTCAAAAAGAATAGGTGTATAAGGCATTTGAATTGTATGAACTTATATACAGTAGAACTATGATGCCTCAAACAGCTTTCAGAGCAGGGATATAGTTTGATCCATCTACAGTATACTAGAACGTAATCATTTTGCTGGGACCAAATCTTTTTTTAGAGGTTTTTAGGGTGTTTGAGGCAAAACTAATGAAGGCATCAAAGTTCTACTGTACATACACGATAGACAGTATATAAACAAAGGGAGACAATCTGCTATTTTATAGGCTTAATGTATGTTCATCAGTGATGAGGAAGAGGTTCATAAAGTACACTGTGTGAACAAAAGCTGGTCATGTGATCATGTGCAGATCATGTGACTATATGCAGATTATGAGAATAAGAGCTGGTCATGTGATCTGGTTCAGATCATGCGACTACATATAAGAGATTTATACAGTCAGGGCACTGTCCATAGCTTGCAAATAGATTATTGATATGTATAATGTTTTGCAGATTACATATTTATAAAAGACAAAATTAATACTGAATAAAATATTAAACAAAATACATAAAACAAGAGGGCCCAAAGGGCCCTAGGTCGCTCACCTGTCAATTTAACCTAGATTTTGTTAAGATGATCATTGTGACCAAGTTTTATACAGATTAGGCAAATATTGCGACCTCTAGTGACTACAAAAGGTTTTTATATGATTTGACCTAATGACCTAGTTTTTGACCCCAGATAAACCAATATCGGACTTGTCCTAGATTTTGTTGAGATGATCATTGTGACCAAGTTTCGTAAAGATCAGGCCAAAACTGTGACCTCTAGTGACTACACAAGGTTTTTCTATTATTTGACCTTGTGACCTAGTTTTTGACCCCAGATGACCCAATATCGAACTTGATCTAGATTTTTTTGAGATGATCATTGTGACTGAGTTTCATAAAGATTAGACCAAAATTGTGACCTCTAATGACTACGCAAGGTATTTCTATGATTTGACCTTGTGACCTAGTTTTTGACCCCAGATGACCCATTATCGAACTCGACCTAGATTTTGTTGTTATGATCATTGTGACTAAGTTTCGTAAAGATCAGGCCAAAACTGGGACCTCTAGTGACTACACAAGGTTTTTCTATGATTTGATCTTGTGACCTAGTGTTTGACCCCGGATGACCCAATATCAAACTTGACCTAGATTTGGTTGTGTAGATCATTGTGACCAAGTCTCATAAAGATTAGACCAAAATTGTGACCTCTAGTGACTACACAAGGTTTATCTATGATTTGACCTTGTGACCTAGTTTTTGACCCCGGATGACCCAATATCGAACTTGACCTAGATTTTGTTGAGATGATCATTGTGACCAAGTTTCATAAAGACTAGGTCAAAATTGTGACCTCTAGTGACTACACAAGGTTTTTCTATGATTTGACCTTGTGACCTAGTTTTTGACCCCTGATGACCCAATATCGAACTTGACCTAGATTTTGTTGAGATGATCATTGTGACCAAGTTTCATAAATATTAGACCAAAATTGTGACCTCTAGTGACTACACAAGGTTTATCTATGATTTGACCTTGTGACCTAGTTTTTGACCCTGGATGACCCAATATCGAACTTGACCTAGATTTTGTTAGGATGATCATTGTGATAAAGTTTCATAAAGATTAAGTCAAAATTGTGACCTCTAGTGACTACACAAGGTTTTTCTATGATTTGACCTAGTGACCTAGTTTTTGACCCCAGATGACCCAATATCGAACTTGGCCTAGATTTTGTTGAGATAATCATTGTGACCAAGTTTCATAAATATTAGGCTAAAATTGTGACCTCTAGTGTCTACACAAGCCAATTGTTGACGGACGACGGACGGACGGACAGACGAACGGACGACGGACGAAGAGTGATCACAAAAGCTCACTCTGTCACTTTGTGACAGGTGAGCTAAAAAGAGAACAGAAAAATCAAGTCCCACAAGTATGAGAGTACAGTAATGATGACATTCACTCACCGAAATGTATCTCCTTTGTTCTACCAGACGTGGACATACAATTTCTACAACACGTGTTGCTTTCTCCTGTCCTAGGAACTTTATAGCCAGATCAGCACCCTGAAAACACATATATTTAATAGATCATTCAGCATAAGAACAGTTCAGAGTAAGTTTCACTAACAATGTGACTCACTGAAACAATCAGTAAACTAAAATAGGTATATTAATACACTTTGAAAATAAGGCATTTGTAGAACCGCAGGATGAGTGGCACGGTGCTCAAGGCGGCAACACTCTTGACTATGAGGTCCCTGGTTTGAATCTTACACCAGACACTTAGTCATTTCTGAAAAGCTTTTCCGTGTTTCCCATCCAACTAGAGATGAACTGGTTTGTAACCCAGATGTAGTGTGTGTCAGTGCTATACATCCAGCACTTTATATAATCAAGGAGACCATTAAAAAAGATGGTAGCGCAGTTGGATTCCTAGTATCACACAAAGTTTCTGTCTCCTCCCTTGAAGTCATCAGCCAATCAGGCAGGAAACAAACGGGATGACCACACACAGGTGTCTCAGAGTTACGCAAGCTAACAACAAACAGAACCACAGGAGACTTCCCTAAGACACTGTCTGTGAACAATCATCCGTACAGAGTACATTGATATATTATATTGACATCACCTCATGGTTGTAAAGTTTTCCATCAAGTCTCATCGAATTTTAGTCAGTAATTGCCGAGAAATAATGCAGACATGAATGATGGAATTCTTGAATATTTCTCAACAAAATATTGAAATATTGAACATGTGAATGACGGATGAGTCTTCATGTGTATCATTAAATATAATTGACACAGACAATTAGACAGGAGGGAAATAGTTATACCTTTATCCAACATTTAATCATAGTATCTTTATCACTTGTGATTTGATCTGTAACTTTAAGGTAACATTCTACAGCCCGAGCGTATTCACCCGATGATTCCCATTCTCTGGCTTGTTGTAACATCGACTCACCACCTCTGTATAACAAATAAAATCCAATTTCCACAAAATATAAAATTTACAAAATAAATAATCAAATATGCTTAAAATCATCCTCGGTTCTTGACACAAAACATATGTCTTCCACCAAGGGCCATAACTGTAGCAATATTCATCCAACTTAAATTATTGACCATATGCATAATTAGGTTTGATTTGAACTCAGAGTACTAGCGCAATCAAAATTGGTGGCAGACAGACAGACGTGCAAATGTGATAGACATAATAATCTAAGTCACCATAACAAATACTGTAGTGACAGACAATCCAAAGCCACACAGAAACAGCAACCACCCTTTCAGACATAGAACAAATGACACATAATAAACCATCAAGGGATATAATTATGCATGATAGATACACTGAAGTGAAGTATGGGGAGAATTTTTACAGCCGCCACACAGCACTTAACACCTGCTGTAGTGATAAGTAAATAACGTAGCACACAGATGCTATACATGCAATGACATAAGAAACACGAACTTACCTGGTAGATTTATCTGTCATTTCTTTGTCGTATTCATCTTGTAATTGTTGCAATTTATGTGGTACATATTCCTTACAGACACGTAAAGCATCCTGCCACATTCCAGAATCCTACAATAATATCATAGCTTTCTATGTCTCATAATGAAGTGAAAGTGTACAGCCATGAATTTTTTGACATTTACATTATGATTTTATCTCCAAAAGGAATGTCGACACACTGTTAACCGATAAATTATTTCGCGCGATTTAACTTCGTATGAGGTATGAATTCGATAAAATTAAATTTCGTCAAGATGTTAAAAACTTGAAAAACACAAAAATGACATGGTAGACTTAAAAGTAAACATTTGGAGCCGCAAAATTAAGTTGGTTTACAGTACATGGACACATGATAAGAACAACTAACTTAGACATTTAATGAGCCTTCAAGAAACAGTTAATGAATTAATGTTTGTATTTCTAATGTAAATGCTCATACAGGCTCAAGAGAATAGACAGAGAATGCCTTATCGTTTTGCTTCTATAATAATCACTCAGTATTGATGCTTAACATTAAAAATTTGTGGAAGGTACATTATTTGTACATACTCTGTAATATTTGACAGCCAATTCAGGTCTCTGTGCTCTCAGTAAGTAAGTTTCAGCCTTGGCATAATCTTTCTCTTCAAATGCAAATCTAGCTTGTCCAACTAACACATCACCTACAGAATCAGCATCATGAGCTTCAGCCACACGTTGGGCAGAATCCCAGTCCTGGTTATGTACATACCTACATAATACAAGTATATGATATATACATATATACAGTAAACAACACTAATTTGTCATTTTTGTGTTTGAGCAGCACGCCAAATGCATTTACGACCACATTAAAAGGAGAAAATCAAAGCCATTTAAAGTAAATACATGTGTAACATATATTTACACTCAACAATCGGCAAATCATCCAAGAATATATATTATAATCAAATTATGTCCATTAAATACATAAGTTGGCTTTAAATAGTACTACAATCAAACTGTTATTGTCTGACCAGGAGCCCGTTGCCTAACTAAGGCGTTTCAGAGCGCTTTTTGGAAGTGCTTTACTGTCGACAGCATAACTTGTCTCAGCACTTTGATAGGCGATTATGCAACGGCCAGCTTCGATTTGCTGCGCAACATTCTGCTAGCAGGTAGAGTAAACATTTTTGGCTTTGTCCGCTTCCTAGCATAGCGCTATCAAGTGATCAGTAGCGGTTTGGTTAGGCAACAGGCTCCAGATTAAATTGAGACTCCAAGCTAATGCCCGTTCAAGTGTGACGAGCCTCAGTTTAATGTGGTCAACCAAAACTCCTAAATGATAGGCTGACATGACAGATTTGTCCATCCCTTATATTAGAATTTTCATTTCTTTAACAGTCAGAATGTCATCACTAAACGAAAACCTCCGACGTTAAATGTACTATAAGATCAATTAAACTGAATACTGGAAATCAAAAGATGTATCAATTTAAGAATACAAAATGTAAATAGTAATCCAAATAACACATACATCAGCACAGCCTCCTTTGGTTTTCCTGCACGAACAAATTCAGCTTCAGCATCCGGGAATCGTCCCTCATCCTCCAAATACATGGCATGCTTCAGGTGAATATCTGGTAACTTGTTCTTCATAGCAATACGCGATAACTCAAAGGCAAACTCAAAGGCACTGGAATATGAATTTATACAATAAATTTATTTTAGTGGTGACTCAATATTTATCTTGAAAATAGTACAGACTGAGGCACTGATGAACAAAGTGGACCAAATTGAATACGCTCCTTTGAGGGAACTGTAAAAAGGAGGATTTAATGATAATACTATTACTATTGAGATTATTTTCGTAACAAGTATAGAAAACCAAACATACAGTGTAAAATCATTTAATTTAAATTGGACAAAATTTCATGGTTTTGGTGAAAAAGACCATTTTGTTGGGACGTAATTTCAAGGAATTCAGATTTCATGAAAATTGACATGGCCAAAATTCACACAAATTATCAGAAATCAGTCAAACATCAAGCAGATATAATAATTGTTTTAGTACATGTTGATTTACGCAAGTATACTTCCCAAAAACCCAGTCTTATACCTGACTGAACTTGAAAGCAAGTATGGCAGCCATGGTAACCTTGACATACTTATTGGTATAATATTCGTTGAGGATTTAAATTCGTGGTTGAGGTTATCCACGAAATCCATGAATTTAATTCAACAAAAACATTAATGATTTAAAGTAATGTAAGATATGTGAATATAGCATAGTGTGAAGCAATAAAGATGTAGCATTGAAATATGCTGAGTTTACCGTCAATACAAACAATTATACTGAAAAAAAACTTACCAATTTTCTGCAGCGTAATCAATGGCAGCATCAAGAAGTCCGAATTTATTGAGTAATTTCACAGCAGAGTCTCCACCCAGACTCTTAGCCCAGAGATATGCCACCTGTTTAGATGCTGTCTGTCCACCATGTGCTTTAGCAACCTGAAGTACACACAGAAATCATACTGGGTACTGTTGATACTGTCTCACTCAACTACATTCATGAGAAATCACAATACTGGCCCACAGGTTTTAAACTGAATATCAAAATTAATCTCTAATTTAAACTAGAAATTCGTGCCCTCGGGCAAATTATGTCGAGCCTCGGCGCAGGTTGAAAAATGGCTACAACTTAAATTAGCCTTCAATTTGATTTTTGACCTTCAACTGTGACCTTGACCTTTGGGATAGGAACCTGTGGGTTGGGCATGACACTCCGCCCCATGGAGGTTAACATTCATGCCAAATATAAGCAACATTGGTCAAAGCATGACAAAGTTATGGTCCGGACAAGCTTCAATTTGACCTTTGACCTCCAACTGTGACCTTGACCTTTGAGATAGGAATCTGGGGGTTGGGCATGACACTCCGCCTCATGGAGGTTAACATTCATGCCAAATATAAGAAAGATTGGTCAATGTATGACAAAGGTATGGTCCGGACAAGCTTCAATTTGACCTTTGACCTCCAACTGTGACCTTGACCTTTGAGATAGGTATCTGGGGGTTGGACATGACACTACTCCTCATGGAGGTGAACATTCATGCCAAATATAAGCAACATTGGTCAAAGCATGACAAAGTTATGGTCCGGACAAGCTTCATTTTGACCTTTGACCTCCAACTGTGACCTTGACCTTTGAGATAGGAACCTGGTGGTTGGGCATGACACTCCTCCTCATGGAGGTTAACATTCATGCCAAATATAAGCAACATTGGTCAAAGCATGACAAAGTTATGGTCCGGACAAAATCGGACGGACGGACGCACGCACGGACGGACGCACTCACGCACATACACCAAAAGTGGCGACTAAGTCTCGCTCACAGCAAGCGGGCTCGACAAAAATCTGATTAAAACCAAAGTCTTAATACCTTCATAAATGCTTTCTTGAATATTGGGGATCTTCAAATAAACCCTTTAAGGTTTATCTTCCCCCTCAATTTCATTGTTACATTTGTTGCCGGCTTTGCTTGTCAATAAATTGGTGTAATATTGAACTGCCCACGCAGGGTCTTTGTCCAAGAGTGATTTAAATTTTTCAACACTTTTAAAATTGACAATGTTGTAAATTTAAAAACATTGAAAAGGGAAACTGATATTTTTGGAAGATGTTTAACTAAGTGGTCCAAGTCTTTAATTTATACATGTAAATGATTGAAGAGTACTGTACGTAAGAGCTTACCCTGTGAGATTCATCCCACATATCCTGACTACGGTACATATTGACAGCAGCCTTCCAATCACCAGCTTCACAGAAATAATGTTCTGCCTGTCTTAGATTGTTGTCTGTCTGACATTCCTGTATAAAACATGCAACACATTACATTATAACAACAACTACGCTATAGCCAAGAACACACATAAAGTGAATAATTAATTCCCGACAAAGGCCTTTTTTAATCTTACCGGCATGAGGAATGTAGTTGGTTGTATAACCTCAAAATTCACTGAACAGCCATCTTGGTTTCTTGAAGCCGACGGCCAGAAAGTTATTCCCAATACTTATTTCCAGAAAAAAATTAACTTTAACTCAGATGCTAATTTTATATTGATAAAATCAGGTACATCTAATGCCTGCACATTACAAATTAATCTTTATAGCATTAAGTTAATTGAATGAAAGAAACCATTTCCTTTTATCTTACCTGTGCTAGATGAATATACGTATCTTGGACAAGATCTTTATGATGTACTTTCACTAGACGTATCATATCATTAAACATCTTCTGTTTCTTGTACATAGAGATAGCAAGATCAGGTTCCTTAACAGCCACAAACAATCTGTATAATAAACATTCATATCCTTAACTCACTTGCTAAATACTTTGACATAACAAAAATTCGAGATAAGTTTGAAAGCCATTCTGTTTCGTTCGAAGTCAATTACGGCATTACACAGGTTTTATCTTGTTTGCTCATACTTGTAAGAAAATTCCACGAACGTATTTAGGTCTCTCCCGGTTTCGCTTTCTGATGAGACTTTGGTTTCTAACTTTAATGTGTGGTTAAGGCAACATAGAGAGTAACACATTTGAAAATTCTACATAAGTTGGAGAACCACTTTTGCCGTCAAAGGCACGGTACGGGTTACAAAGGGGTTTATCGTTTCCAGGATTTCCCTGTATTTTCAATTGTTTTTATTGCAACAACAACAACAACAACAACCGTTTATTATGCTCAATTCATGCATAACATGAAAATATGAGGATAACAGTCAATGTTATATAAAGAAGTTATAAGTTTTTGGTTGCATCTCGAAGCTGCATGAGATATGTTTGTGCAAATTGATGCACACACTTAATTGATCAACAATTACAGGTGTAAAAAATTACAGGTAAATCGAAGATTGCATACAGATGAGGCGTGAAAACATTCGGTACCAGTCTGTTACAACCCCACTTTGAGTTGGACAATAGATTTTAGGTGCAAATAAGTTTATTGGAACCTAGAAAATAATTTGAGATAACAGAAAATATTTGAGACAAACTTCTAGATAGAAGAATAGGGACTTAAAAAAACTCATAAAAGCGAGTTCGAGATAGTGAGAGTTGACTGTATAGCAATGAATTTTGGAAAAGGCCACTATCAGGTATGTACTGACTTATGAATCACAAAATATGACTTTTACGTACAATGTTAGGGCATAGTCGAACATTTCTAACTTCAAGCGTAATTTTATGAGATATATTGTAGAGCAAAGATCAAGACATCCTTCATTTACATGAATTCAGGATCAGCATACCATAAATGGTTTCAGGAGAAGTTCAACCAACATCAACAGCTATTACTCATTTACACATAAAACATCACAAACGTCAACATATTGGTATTGCTTACTTTTCAGCTTCTTTAAATTTGCCTTGCTCTTCCAGTTGTTTTGCTTGTGATATGTACAGTGAGGAAACATCATCAGATTTCATGTACGTAGATGCCATCTAATAAACAACAAATATCATTACACACTATACTGTATCGCTATGGTTACATAAAAAGAAACATAATCAAAACTCAATTCACAGTTTTGTCCAGTAGTATACCTTCATGAGTCAGAATTCCTTAAACAAAGCAAGATAACAGCTGGTGTTGAACTGACAACTGGTACACTATATGTGTTAATATTACTTCAGCAATACAAGAACTCTGGTATTTCTTCATTACAACGTCATCCCCTAGTTAAATAGTCAGCCATGTCCCACTTACAGTGTTCAATGAATCCACTCCCCAGAGCCCGCGAGCTACCAGAAATTTTATTGGGCTACTAAACATTTTTACTTATGTGACATTTTGAGTAAAATAATATAATTAATTTCCTAATGTCTTCCTTTAAATGAGAAGCACCGGACGGACATCACCAATAACCATTCCCTAACTAACTGTCAGTTCATCAACTGGATACATCTGACCAGATGCCACTCAAAATTAGTAGTTTCAATTTGCCACACTAAATGTTGTTGAACGAATCATTTATATATGCAACAAACAATGATCACTGACAACAGTACCTTATGAGCTTGTTCCCATTTGCCTGCTTGGTTATACATATCCACTACCTCTCTGGTACATCCAGCTTCTACATACAGTTTCTCTGCCATCTGTACAAATATAACACACACACAGTGTCAGTACAGTCAGGTCATGACACAATGACTTTGTTTGTTCCCAAGCAAAGTGTTGTTTTAACGAATATGTCAGTATATTGAATTGATACAAAGAGCGTTTTGAAACTTTTGTCCCCATAAAATGTTATCAGAATATGAAATTGTCAGTATATTGGGTTTCGTTATATCGAGACCTGACAGCATACATATAGTAATCAGCAATGCATTCATTTCAATGGAATCAATTTAAGAGTTTTAATCCATTTGTTTGTGTAGATTTGCTATACATTTTATCAAAGAGTAACAGAGTGGAATAGTAGCCTCTATTCCTATAACTTCGTGCATTCCTACAAGTTCGTGCATTTTAGTAAAACGTTCATTTCTTTGCTAAAAGTCTCATTTTTGTGTCCAAATTCATTTTAAGTTATTAAAAAGACATTTATCCAGCTGGATAATGCAAAAAGATGCCACAAAAACGGGTTCGTTACGTTCACGGGTGGGTTTTGTCCGAGCACCAAGTTTACTGTTTACATATTCACCGCTTCCGGTCGCGAATTAGGGTGACATTTGTTTTCCTAAATATTTGCATTAGATACGATAAATCTACGATTGGAAAATGATGCTTACTTACAGACAATTGATCAAACTTTATTTTACAAAACTTTTTAATGGCAATATCCTCCCTGTGCGATCCTAATGACGTCATCAGTTTATGTGCACGAACTTATAGGTCACAAATGTTTATATTAAAACTGCAGACTGCATGTAACATTGAGGCCGATTTTGCAAGTTCTTGCAGTTTGACATTCAACTTTTTGTTCGAATTTGTTAATAGACAGATAATTGATATAGTTTATCACATGGTTGATGCCAGTGTGTTGGTTTTTGTGCAGATGCGCACATTACAAATATAAGATGCACGAACTTGTAGGTGTACAGGCTACATTCAACATGTATTGCAAAATAGATATTTTTGTGTTGTTGCTTTAGTGGTTGAACTCTATCACAAACTCTAATTACCAATGATTTATCATGTTTTGTTATCCACAAATTTACCATCAAACAAAATTTGCACTTTACCAAAACAATGATTATACATATATGAAATCTTACGTACCTCATATTCACCGACCGAAGCATAATGATCAGCAATCTTCTTATAATACTTGGAAGCTAGAGATGAATCTTGTAGTTCCAGTATTTGTACAGCCTTAGCCCATTGTCTCGAGTTGATAGCTGCATCAACAGCCTTAGATATAGCTCTGAAAATATCATACATAAACATGTCAAATAACAAATATACATGTATGAGACTTATTGTATAGTAGGATGTTTCCATGGGTCAAAAAGAAACTAGAGCTATCATTGGAGTGATGAATCATACCCCCGCAGCATTGCCTTGACACAGGAATGTCATTTAAAATTATAGTCTTAAGAACAAATTTATAATAACAAAGGGTATAATAACAAATTGACGTTACTTTTAGCTTTTAAAATCCAGTAAGAAACAATAAAGTTACAAATAGACATAACTTGCATGATTATATAACCTTTGACCTCTAAGTGTGACATTGATCTTTGAGCTAGGGATCTAGGTCTTGCGCATGACACACTGTTTTGATGTGGTGAACATATGTACCAAATGATTTCAAAATCCAGTAAGAAACTACAAAGTTACAGAGCGCACAAGATTTTGCCATACATGCCATATCTCCCGGATCGTGCGTGAGTCTACCGCATTTGAGCCTCAACTCACGCACTCCCGCATTTTGATAAAATCTCCCGGATTTGACAAAAATCCGCGTAAGAATCTCAGAAATATTAAAGTTTCACTTTCCTCGTAATTTCCGGTGATAAACTTACAATTAATCAACAAGTCATTACATAACAAACCTTTATAACACCCCAGGAGAGTGGTCACTCCAATAAACAATCGATAATTGTCCCGATAAGAGTATGCTAAGGTGTCATAAACTGATAAACATCTTCCCAAGCAGCCGAAAATATGTTTGTTTACTGGTTAGGTTAAAAGCCCACACATGACCGTACATTACAGAAATAAACTCGTAGCAGTTACTTCCCTTTGCAGTTACAGTCTCAAAGGAAAAGGCCTCAAAAAGTTTTAGTTTGTAATTTGGAATTTGCATGATATTCAGTCCACATCAATTTCAGATACATTTTTTAAGCTTTATAAATTAACTGAATTGATTTTATTTCTGTATTATCAATGCATTTTTGAGTTTGAATTAATATGTTAGCACCATTTTGAACATATGAGTTCTTTTCTATGTTTTTTTATCAGGTAATCTTCTGCTTGACATGTCTTCTTTTCAGATGTATGATAAATGAACTGATATAGCATAAATGTAACAAGAACTAATACATGTCCAGTCAGCATTTGGTTTAGTAACTTACAAATGTTTTAACTATGAGTCATAAGACTTGAACATACTGGACATTTGTTGTTTGCATCATGAATATCATCCCAAACACTAGATTAAATTACTTCACGAAGCATGTATGCATGCATGGTATTGTCATACAAGTAAAATAAGTGCAAACTGCATATAAACTTCATTAATTTTAGTCGATAGTTCGAGCAAAATAAATCTCCTGCATTTTATTGAAATCTCCTGCATTTCCATCACCAATCTCCTGCAAATGGTTCAGCAAAGTATGGCATGTATGTTTTGCTAACAGACCAACTAACCAGCAGACCAACCAATATGGTGACTCCAGTATACTACAATAATAGCATTGTTTTTTGTAGCATTCTTTGAATGCTGAAATTAATGCTAGAGAAAATGTAGGAGGATTTTGTAAATTCAACAAGATTATAATCAACCAGGCCCACTTTTAGATTCAAACATACCACATTTGGATCCGGGTGGTATTCATTATTGATCTTACTTAAGGATAAGGACAACTAATCTGATCACACCATAATAAAGTCTTAGTCAGAAACAGGCCAATGATTGGCTATTTGTATTCTCCAATTAAATAAGATCAATATTGAATACCATGCCGGAAATCAGGTATTAAAACCCTCAACCATCCTAAGAGCAGGTTGGATACTAAGGCCACTACAACTTACCCAGCTTCAATGAAGTGGTTAATGGCAGCATCCAGTTGTTTCTGTGAGACCAGATAATCTCCCCATTCTTCCTCTAGTCTCACCACTTCCTGTGGGAATGCATATCTTGCCAATTCCACCGCTGAAATATACATGTACACTCAGCAAAACTGGTATCTTTAGATTAAGGACAGTCAGGATTTTAGTATGAATCTTCTCCATACGGTCAAACCTGTGTTACAGACCACCTCCAAATAAAGACCACTACCTCAAAACCTGTCTGCAAAGAAGACCAATTAAACCTCCCATCCAACAATTTTCAACTAATATTTAACCCGTTAATAGATCAAATGTAAACAAATACTACTTTTTGGAGAGGTTTGGATGTATATGTAAATCATTATAATTTAAAAGGAAAACAAATAGCATTGTTTGATTAGAGTGTGTCACTAAACTCTTCAAGAATAATACCATTAATCTAGTGACAATGTACAATGTACCGACACATTTCAACAAGTGATATCAATGGATATTCCAATATTAAACACAAACATCAAGAATACAAGAAGGGCATACCTCTTCTATAAGCTTTTCCTTTCTTGAAGCACGACATAGCCTGTGTATAGTCTCGGATCTTCTCATACATGTCACCAGCCTACATAGTAATTAATAAACAAATAATTAATGTACACAAAATACATAGAGTCAGATAATTACAGAAATGCATGATAAAAACATCAGGACAAAAGTTAATTTACCATTTACTTTCTCCTACATTTGTCTAGCTTATCTGCAACAAATCATTTGGAAACAACATCATCATTAATGTTAATACAATTCATACTTAATCATTTAAAGCCAAAGAACTTGAAAGAAGCAAGATGAGTTGATTAGGTTACCAATAAGTCAAGACATAAATAAAACATGTAAGAGTGTTGAGTGGTTACAGAAATTGCAGTTAATTATACAACAGTTAACACAATGAGCCATACTTACCCTCTCAAACAATTCTCCTTTGATCAATGCTGAAGCAATTCTACTGATTAAATCAGTGTTGGACATTAACTCCTGGAAAAATATAAACATTTATATAAACATTATTTAGATGTAGTCAACCTGTGGTAGCAGTCCTCTAATTTAAGCGGTCATCTGTCTTAAACTGCCAGTTCTTTCATAAAATCTAAAATCAGCCATTTTGTATGGTATTAATCTTTCAAATTTACTCCAATCAAAACAATACTATTTAGAACCATTTTTTAAAATCAAAATTTGGCCATTTTGTAATAAATATACCTGTATTAAACTGGAACAATAGTTTACAATCTAAAATCGGCCATTTTTGTATGAAACACTCCTGTATGAAACTGGAACTATCTCTTTAAATCCAAAATTGCCACAATAAATTTGTTTTAAATATACCTATATTTTTAACCATTTTTTATGGACTCCTCTTACACTTGAATATACCTATATTTTTAACCATTTTTTATGGACTTCTCTTACACTTGAATATACCTATATTTTTAACCATTTTTTTATGGACTCCTCTTACACTTGAATATAACTATATTTTTAACCATTTTTATGGACTCCTCTTACACTTGAATATAACTATATTTTTAACCATTTTTTATGGACTCCTCTTACACTTGAATATAACTATATTTTTAACCATTTTTTATGGACTCCTCTTACACTTGAATATAACTATATTTTTAACCATTTTTTATGGACTCCTCTTACACTTGAATATAACTATATTTTTAACCATTTTTTATGGACTCCTCTTACACTTGATACACCAAATATTACACAGCAATCTTTGACTAGCACTTTCAAGACTGGTTGTATCTATAATTGTCTGAATGTAAGGGTGGTAAGAATAGCCAAGATATAAATATTGATATAATACACTCTGGTACTCACATCTCTGCTTGTTGCTAGTCTGGCTGCTCTAGCAGGTAGTCCAGCTTTCATGTACAAGTTAATAGCTGCTAAATAATCACCCTCTCTTTCTTTCACCTAGAAAACAACACCATACACTAAATATTTATACAGAAATACATTCAATTTTATAACATTCCATAAATGGTATTAAAACATTATGTAGCAAAATATTGTCTGGAAATAACCAAATCTTCAACAACTAAACAATATTGGCTATATAGAACATAGCAAGAACACAATTCTATCACATTATTTCTAACACATTGCCTTCACATTTTTCACACATAACACATTATAATTTTCTGTCTCAAGACTGGAACTTTCAATATAAACCAGAAGGGTTTTTAACACAAAAATGTATGTCTCCCACAAAGGGCCATAACTCTGGCAAAAATCATTCAACCTAAAAATCCTGACAATATGCACAACTTGTCTTGGTACCAACTATTCATGTAAAGTTCTATTGAAATCTGACCAATGATTAATGAGAACAAGTGAGAACAAACTTTGTGACATCGATCCAGACAGACAGAAAGATGTCCAGCACAGAATTAATATGTGCCCCCCACTGTATGTGAAAGCAATAAATATATAAATTCTAAAAGATGGGTTTGGATGTAAGCATTGATAATGTTATGTTGAGATGTTAGAATGTAAAGCAGGTTTACCTCTCCAGCCGTCTCCTCTTGTCCTGTCTCCATCAACCACTGATAGTAATTTCTCCTTAATGTTTCAAGCTCTGGATGACTCTGTGAAATATACATTATCACACTTAGTTAATATACACCGAACTATTAAGCTTACTGAGCTTTTTTGGCCTCAGCGATGTTCTGCCGATTTAAATTAATGAGTTATCAGGACATTGGGAACTGGTCTATCTTGGTCTAGGGAAGCTTTGGGGGAAGTCATGAGACAATTTGTGATATAGGCAAGAATCTTAATGAATCATGTGGTATCGGAAGATATCAGGAGAACATCGCCGATGAAGAATTCCTCCGTGGGACCTAGGCTTTACAATAGAATAAAAGTAATAATTGATACACCATTTATAGGATATGAAACCAGAGAGCTACGAAGGACCAAAATAGCTCATTTGCTAAAGTTTCATCAAGATTTAACCAAAACTGCAGCCCTTAGTTTTAACATAGCTGTATAGGGAAAACAAGCCACGCTCACAGGCAACCACTTTTTATGAATTACAATCATGTGAAGGAATTTCATTAAGGATCATTAAAAAAAACATTTGTGTAAAATTATTTTGAAATCACCCCATTGGTTTCGGACAAGAAGATTTCCAAATTAGGCTGGTTATTTCTGAGAATTTTTTTTGAAGTTTTTATATCCTTCAGGAAAGGATAAGACCAACACTTACTTTAGCTTCGGCCACTTCAATGGCTTCATCCCACATATGCATCTCTTGGTACATCTCCAT
Source organism: Spisula solida (assembly GCA_947247005.1). Taxonomy (NCBI): domain Eukaryota; kingdom Metazoa; phylum Mollusca; class Bivalvia; order Venerida; family Mactridae; genus Spisula; species Spisula solida. Next base: position 25,077,575 of record OX365948.1, read on the forward strand.
AGCTTCATCAACATGATTCTGTAATCATACAACAGTAAAATGATTCGTGAAACACAATTCTTTCTACACTTACACATTCGATGATGACCAAAATAGCTTAAACACACTGATGCTGTGATTTAAAATTCCAAGTCATGTCGCGCTGTGCCATTTCGTGCTATTTTGTGTCAGGTTGTGCCAGGTTGTGTTAGGCTGTACCATGGTGTGTCATGTTGTGTCAAATTAGGTCAGGTTGTGTAAAGTTGTGTCAAGGAGTGTTAGGTGGTGTAAGGTTGTGTAAGGTTGTGTCATGTTGTGTTAGGTTGTGTCATGTTATGTCATGTTGTGTTAGGTTGTGTAAAGTTGTGTCAAGGAGTGTTAGGTTGTGTAAGGTTGTGTTAGGTTGTGTCATGTTGTGTTAGGTTGTGTCATGTTGTGTCATGTTGAGTAAGGTTGTGTGAGGTTGTCATGTTATGTTAGGTTGTGTCATGTTATGTCATGTTGTATGAGGTTGTGTCATGTTGTGTTAGGTTGTGTCATGTTATGTCATGTTGTGTTAGGTTGTGTAAGGTTGTGTGAGGTTGTCATGTTATGTTAGGTTGTGTCATGTTGTGTCATGTTGTTTTAGGTTGTGTAAGGTTGTGTTAGGTTGTGTTAGGTTGTGTCATGTTGTGTCATGCTGTGTCATGTTGTGTCATGCTTTGTTAGGTTGTGTCATATTGCGTTAGGTTGTGACATATTGTGTCATGTTGTGTGAGGTTGTGTCATGTTGTGTTAGGTTGTGTCATGCTTTGTTAGGTTGTGTCATATTGTGTCATGTTGTGTTAGGTTGTGTTAGGTTGTGTCATGCTGTGTCATGTTGTGTCATGCTTTGTTAGGTTGTGTCATATTGCGTTAGGTTGTGTCATATTGTGTTAGGTTGTGTCATATTGTGTTAGGTTGTGTCAAGTTGTGTTAGGTTGTGTCATGTTGCATTAGGTTGTGCCGTGTTGTGTTAGGTTGTGCCATGCTGTGCACCCAAAAAATCCTCTAAATGTTGCACCACTAAATGAAGTTCACTGGGGATTATAGTCAAGAGAATTTGACACGACTCTTGACCTTTCATTAGCATAATTTAACAGCTGATATATTGTTTATATATTTATAACCTCGGTTGTATGTTTTCAAAATCGGGAAGTATCACGAAGATGCTCGAGGTGTAATACCAACACAATTCTTTAGGCCTGATATTGCACGATTTACTCGCGGAAATTTATATATTCAATGCACGTACCTTGTAATATATTCATGCATAAAGGTCAGGATCATGTCAAATTCTCTGTGCTATAACACATCATAGACTCTTCCACGCGTTTATAAGTACTATGAATTAACGACTGTTACAAACCAAAGGCTTTGACGCACCAAGTTGAAAACAGGGAAATGTTTCAGTTACTGATTGGCTGAGTGTTATATTGATGCGGGGCTTCCTTTTATATATTAAGATTATGTCGGCTGCTACAGCAGAGTGTTTACCGAATACCACTATACGTGTTTACCCAACGAAATGCTTAGTTTTACATTTAAACCCATGTAGACTAATGTGTTTGAAAATTTATTGAAGAAAAATAAGTTGTTTATGAAGTTGTGTAGGTGAGTTATAATCATATCTGCAATTAACGTGACCTTTATCCAAAGATCTAAATACACAATACAAGCATTGAAATAAACTTTTTTTATATACACTATCAACTTGACTGTCTTGAATACTTCAAAAAGTAATTAAATGCTATATAAGCAATTCTAATCCGTCCCTCATTCTACACACCTGCGATTTTTATTACTAGATCTACAAAATGTAGCTACAGATGGTATTTGCTTATTATCAGTTTAGTTTTGTTAAACCTGGGTTGGTTGGTATATATGTTATGTTTGTTGAGATACGCTAGTGCTTGATAAAGGTTTAAATTCTTAGAGAAACCCTGGCTATTTTTAGATTAAGATGTTAACATAATGTGCGGCGCATTATGGGTAACTCATACAAAAAGATGTATGTTTTACCCATGATACACCGCGCAGTGAAAATGGTTTGTAACGGACAATGATTTGCTAATCAGCTCCATGGAACAGACTATAACATATCATTGATTCAAGGCGGATATTTAGGTAGCTATGTTTAAGTTTGATAGATAACTGGTAAAAACTGGTTTAATCAATACTGTTCTATTGACTTTAGGTGTCTAATAGATAAGACGGAATAGAAGCTTTATTCAAATACGTTCAATAAATTATTATCAGTCTTGAATTTCATGAATTATTCAAATCGATTTTTGTCACACAAATATGTAGTTACCTTAAACTGTAGAGTGTTATACATGTTTTATATTGGAATTTACTGGACAGAACTTTCACAAAAATGTGAAAAGTACTCTTTATTAAGATGTATTTTGGATTATACGAAAGGTAGATCAAGTTATACTCTGTTATCATCACTAATACACAAATTTATATATTTTTATGTACTTAACAAACAAATTTAACTAATTGAAAAATGAGTGACAAGTTCAACTTAAGGAATATGAATTAGTAAACTTTGTCTGAACAGCATTATGCAGTCTTTCATGATTAAATATCCCCGGGGGCAATTTGTTTTATAAAACATGTGGGTCCATTTATTGTGACCACATTTTACAAATTGAGCAGAGATTTATATCAGGAGTCTGGAATTTTATTTTTCAACTTCCTGGCGAATAGAACACTCAATGAATTTATTCATTTTTTTTTAAATAAAAAAAGCATTTTGTCTCAATTTCAGAATGTCAAGACCACCTGACTATATGTACCAGGTATCTGAGAGAGACTGCCAGAAGTGGAGTACTTGGAGTGGGCAACATTAAAGAAGTCTACATAAAATTGAACTGGTTATAAGACAGAAATGTAATATATTGAATGTACAACTGCAAGATGTCTAGACCACCTGAATGTATGTATAAGGTATCCGAGAAATTGTCTGAAGTGATGGATGACATTGGGGTGAATGAAAGACTTGTGATGAAGAGAAGAAGAGCAGGTTTGTTGATGGAGAACATCAGAACATTCAGATCCAATATCCATATTGAAACCCAGATTTATCAATTTGGTAGCCAAACTGAAGGTTCAACCATAAGAGGACTTCATTCAGACAAGGACACATTGATCAGTTATAAGTCTATTAATGTTATTCAAAATATGAGTGAATGGAAAGAAGGGGTTGATACCTTGAAGATAATACACACTGAGAACTTATCACCTGGTTACTGTTATCTACAATTCATAAAACAATACCAACCTATACTTGCAACTACCGATAGTATCACAAATTATTGTGTGCCTGACAATAATGGGAGATTACTTCTGAAGAACACTTATATAAAGCACAAAGAGTGCTGTGACAATCCTCACATAACATTACAAATGCATGGTCCAGCATTTACAAAGCCAGCAATTCATGGATTTTCAGCACATGACATAGTTCATAGTTTCTACAGTAAATCACCACATCAAGCTACATCATGGTTACACAAACAGAAAGTAGGTAAGTGGCCAACGGAAGATGTTATAGCAGACTGTAGAAATGCTGGTTGTTTTGTGGTACCAGTCGGCAGTAAGGTACACTCCCCGGATATACTAGAGAGTGAACTAGAGTGGAGAATATCCACCAGTCTACAAGAGAGATATCTAATGTTCAGTTTGAATATTCCACAGTTAATGTGTTACATACTGATGAAAGTTATCCTGAAAACTCACATTGATCCATATGTTGATGATATTCTATCAAGTTTCATGTGTAAAAATGTGTTATTGTACTGTATAGCTAACTCATCACATGACTGGCATGCAGGAAATTTACTCTCACACTTACACTTATGTCTGTTTATGTTAAAGGAATGTGTTAAACAAAGAAACTGTCAACATTTTCTGATACCAGAAAACAACTTACTGACTGGATGTATGACAGAAATACAGAGAGGTAGACTACTGGGTATTATTGACAATCTGTTGAAAAGTGATGGGCAGTTATTGTTTGAGATAGAGATAAACAATATAGGTACAAGACTGAAGACAAAGTTAAACATGATTCCATACTGTCCAAAGCTTGCATCCGCTACAGACATTTCTGAGATGATTTCATCAATTTTAGTCATAGATACTGCCAGGGACCTTAGTCATTACTTTAACGTGCTTCTTAATCGAATAAAAGATGGAATGTTAGGAGGACCAGAATTTTTGCTTCTTACATTGTTAGTTCTAAACACAAAAAGAGGAGGAGACAACTCATACATACAGACTGCTAGTGAACAACTCATACCATTAGTGAGTTCTACATTGGGGTCTACACTCGCCTGTTTGGCCTTAACTTTTCAGACACCTGTTCCAGAGGGAGTTTTCACCTATCTGGAAGCAGGGAAAGACTCTGACGTATTATCAGGTAGATTGAAACTTGCCTCTGTATTATACTGCACTGGTGACATGGAGAGGGCAGAACATGAATTAAGAATAAGCCAGAACCAGTACAATATAGCATTAGTTGATTTTGTCTGTGAATGCTATAGCATGGAAAGACCTCTGTTTGAAGTAAACTTTCTGAAAGCTTGTGACGCTTATAATGAAGAAGCAATAAAGTCAAATATAGCATTTTGTACTAAATTTCTACCATGTGAAATAAACTGTGTTCCAAATGAACTAAGATATGAAATACTGAGGTCTTACATTGAGGAAGACAGACAGGTGAGAACATGGAATGACTCTCAGTGGATGGATTTTATTGTTGTCGATTCTGTTACTTATCTATACTTTCTACAGTACAAGACATATGAACATCTGCAGAGAAATGACGAGGCAGAAGATGCTATAAATAACCTTGCAGACAGTATTAAAGACGAGTGGAATCTCAGTCACAAAGAGACAGCACTTAACTTACTTGGGCAATGTTTTGAACAAGCAGACATGCAACTTGAAGCATTTCAATGTTACATAGATTCACTCAAACATCGTTCCAGAAACAACGCAGCCCGTTTCTTATTGTGCATACAGTTGTTCAACTTATGGAAACAAGAGAACACACAATGAACATGTCCTCCTTGCCATGCTTACAATTACTTAGTCTGTCTGTCAATTTTTTCTCGTGTCAAATCGTGTCAGTTTCAAAATGTTGGTTGGTCAAATATGATTCCCAAAGTACAAGACAATGTGTATCAAGCAAATATATTTCACATCTAAAAGGTCATACAGAAACTTATCCAAAGTGTATACTTATATTTGTTTGTGTCCAGACAAGCATGCTGATATCTTTTGAGATTTTGAATTTATGTCTGTAGTAACATGACAAAGTGCCAAGTGCAAAAACTTTGTCTATACTGTAAATCCAGTATTATTTGTGGCAGTTTAATTTTGGCAATTTGTACTCATTGCAAATTCATCTTCGGGTAAATGAACTTTCCTAATAAAGACGCACCCAAAATATGGACAAGTTAGAATGTTGTATTTAAATCACATGTACTAGACTTATTTGGATGTAAATATTATGTTGATATAGTATAGTGTAGTATAACTTAGGTGTATTTATCTAAATATTTAATTTAATTGACAAAGAAAAAGCCAACAGACAGTCAGACACTTTATATACTGAATAATTACATGTTTATAAAACCAATCATGGCTGTTGTTATTACTCTAATGTTCATATTAATATATATTATGTGGGCTATCCCAGAAAAGCGTATAACTTGAGAACTATCAAGTACTGTATGCCGAAATTATAATTAACCTTTAGAGAATTTATTTCTTCACATACTAGCAAAATTTCATCACATATCTTCCCAAAACATACAAATTGTGTACATTTTACTAACACCAGGTGATGCCAGGTGATCCAAAGAATGTCAGCACTCGCCAAGACGTCATGCTATCATAGTTTTTCAAAGTAATTCTCTTCGCGAGCTACACACTTTTAATATTATATGTCAAAGTTGTAATCAACCATTACATAATTTATTTCTTACATACTATCAAAAACTCATAAAATGTTTTTCAAAATGGACAACTTGAGTTGACAATTTGTGCAGATAGTGTCGGAAACAATCGGACGTAGGTTTTGCTCAGCTCGGTCAGTCTGCTCTACTTTGTTCCCCCTGTCCTCCTGTATCATAAAAAACGTATGTGCCACTTACAACAGCTGTCTAATTAAGCTGCCATATTGTGCAGTTGATTCCATCTCATTTAAAATCGTCTATTCTGGTGTTATACTACGCTACTCATGGTATAACATAATGCTTAGAAAACGACGGTCGCTCCATAATATTGTCTGACTTTGTAATTTTTGATACTCTGATCATAACAAAGTTGTTAAATTACGCCATAAATCAGTCACACATAATGTCATTACTATAGAATGTCACACAGCAACCAGCCAAAACATGCCAATTACCTTTATACATGTTTGGTATAGATGTGGCTAATAGGCTAATATTACTGCCATTAAAGATTGAATTAATTTCTGTGATATATATGTATTTTTTTCTGCAGGACCCCATACCGTTACCATGGGTTACAAATTCTTCCATTTATCATATACAATGTATGCTAATATAAAATACATTCCTCAACTGTAATATTATGTGGATTAGTTGTAGAAATGCACATGCACAATTTTATAGCTGTATCAATGTCCTGTACTATTTAAACCAAGAATTATAAGCTATTCTGGGACAACCCTGGTATCTACACAATAAACGATCAATCTTTTTTGAATGAATACCAACATTTACCCAATCTCTTTCAATCATATTGGTATCAAGTCCCAGCTTGTGGAAACAACTAACAAGCCATTTAGCATGCATTGGTTTCATGGCAGACAACTTCATATCAACGTTTAACAAAATCATATCTGAAATGGCTTTCAACTGTTTGGTTACCACAGCGGCATACCAAATCTCAATGCAACCTTTCATGTGCTGGTTGAACACAGAATTTATACTTAAATCTAAAGGTTGCAGTTTATTAATGCAACTGGCAGGGATCTATACAACATAAATATTACATTTTTCAACAAGTCACGAAGCTTCTCCTAGCCAATTAGTAACTATACTAATTTCTATCAGGCTGAGTGAGAATCCAGTTCATACAACGTAATTAATCACTCATCACGCCTCATTCTCTAGATATTTATTTCATCAGGGTATGAGAGAAGAGAAACCTGCTCTTCCTTTTAATGCTAAGTGTCAAGCAATGGGAACACTAATATCGTTGCTTTTTACTTTGCTATTCTTGAACGAACCTGCTGCATTAGAAGCAGACACTCTATCACTAGACAATCGAGGCATTTCTTAATTAAAATCAGATCCTAACATTTGCTCCATTCCTTTACGCTGTTAGAGATCTGACTAAACTTTTACAATGTTCAAATGACCTCTCTGGTGCACAATGGCGTCACGTAGCCTCAGCAGACTTTTACCACGCTTTCAGATTTTTGAAAGAAGCGATTTGATTTGATGACCTAAAGTTCACATCGACATATGACCCCATACAGAATGTCGTCAGATCCTATACCAGCATAAAGTAGTGAAGCGTAATAAAGGTTTGATTTTAATGAGATTGTAAGTGCACTACAGATAAAAGATAAACACAGTGCATACCTGTTCCAGGTAAATACTCTCTGCTTCTTTGAATTTCTTATCCATAATTGCAAGTCTAGCTCGGACACGATAATTGTTGAATCCGTCACCACCCATTGTCTTAGCAACTTCCTCAGCAATACGGAATGTTTCCTTCATGAATCTAGCTTTAGCTACATCACCAAGGGCAGCGTAACACCTGGAAAAATATCAGAGAATACAATGATTCTTATGAACACATAAGCAAATGCGGTTTACCATTAATTTAGTATACCAAAATGAAATTTGTCTGGTTTGAAACCACTATCTAAGGAGAAAAAAGAAAATTTCTAAATGTGTTACTATAAAACTTAAAATGAACCTCTCTCAAAATGATCCTAAGAATTTATTTTTATATCACTAATAACTGATTTCTAAATCCAGTGAGGAGAGTAACATAGCACAGAGTGAACTGTATTAATCTTACCTTTCAGCAATATGAAGTTGTCTGTCCTCCATAGCAAGCTTACTCAGTGTCTTCCACATAGCTTCAGTTTCTACCGACATTTCCAGGGTCTCCAAGAAAGCAACAGCTCTAAATAAAATGTCAAAATTGAACGATTTAACACATTCATATAATAAATATATTATACACATATGTACATAATATTATGACGCGAGTATTTAGAACAAATCCTTGACTATTTAGTCTTAATTTCTAGCCAAGTGGGGTATACCATGCCCAGCAGTAATACACAGGTCCCTCCCACAAATCATCTTTTTGACAGATTCTGGATCTCTGACAAATTACACATAGATACAAAATACTGAGAAATTATTATTAGCAGCAGATTAATTTTTGTCAATTTCAAGGATGACCTAAATCATGAAATTAATCCCCTCAATCAATTGACCTAAAAAAAATGTTCTTTCATTATCTTAAATTTAAGAAACTACCAAATTACCAAAATCCAAAGAATTTAATACCAGAAGAAATAAAATAATTTACAGTACATAAGCTTGTCAACCAAGTTAGAAACTATTTTTACCATTTATTTATAATGAAAGAGGATATACAGCCTGACATATTAGTACTTTATAGTTCCTACAAATAACTGTCACTCATCATTACCTCTCCAAGTCTCCATCATCAATAGCGGTACCAAATTCTATCAGACCTTCATCTAATGTGTAGGATATAGTTGTAACACCTTCATTTACAATCACTTCCGTCTTACCATCTGTTCTCTCTAAATCCACAATCTCACCCTGACAATATACAACATTTTGTATTGCATAGAAACATTGAATTGATTTTCGTTGATTGTGAAACAAGTTCTATACTAATTTCTTTCAGGGGAATTGTGAAACAAGTTCTGACAACTTATATAAATCACTACCAACACCTCATTCCTGATGGTATCCATCACCACAATGGTATGCGAGAAGCAAAGCCAGTTTCACCAAGCAAGGGAGATACTGTAAATATTTTTACAGATCACTTGTCTAGTCCAATTATGCCAAGTGTGCCAACTGCTTAGGTTGACCAATTGTCTAAAATTATTATGTAATAGTCACAACTAATTTTAACTAATTTGTAAGAAAAGCAAATTTATGTAATGTACAGGTTTTTTTAAAGTTGTGGGTGTGTTTTATTTTGTTCCTAGCTCTTGTGGTGCAGGCTAATGAATTACCACAAAGACAGAACTTGGTATGTAGGTCAGGAAAGAAAATACCTGTTAAGACTTTACTTATCATTGCTTATTTTGAAGTAAAGAGATAAACGAGACATAATATAGCCTACCTTGAGTGGGAACATAGTGACTCTCTCTGGAGCATCAATATTGTACCATACACATAGATTGCCTCTGTTCTGGGCAACAACCACATCACTACCAGGTACCCATTGAACATATGAACAATAGTTCAGTATAGTCGTACGTTGTTGAGATTCGACGTCAAACAGGTTCAACTGAAAATAGAAGATATACAAGTATTAAACATGGTGTAGTAAACAGTGTGCCGGGGAGAAATCACAACACAGAGAATATACAGTACAACCTCAGTAAGGCAATATCCTATAGGAGCTGCAAATATTAGCTGTCTTTTAGAGTGTTGCTGTTCAGAGAATAAATTTGTTGTAAATATTGGCTTAGGGAAATTTGGAGGTATTGTTATAAAGAGGTTGTTTCTCTACAGACGGTAGGTCCAGAGAGACTGTACTGCATATTTATAAACTTAACTATTCTAACAAATTCACAGCATCCACAAGGTAACTTAAGTATAACTATAAACTGTCAACAAATTATGCACACATGATTCAATACTTGAAAATGTCTTAACAGTTATGATTATAACAATGGGCCTTCTGTCAGTCCAAACAAGTCTTAAGTAATGCATTATACTTACTCTCAGCCTTTTATCTCTGAACAGCAGTTTGTGTCCGGTCTCATTCAACTACAATACACAAATATGTACAAAATAAAACATTTTTAATAAATATTTGTTTCGCACTGTGGTAAGACATATTGTTATAAAGAGAAAACCAGCCAATGAGCAACAAAAATATCATTGAAAATTCCTCACTTCTCAATCAGGATTATTTATACATAAACTCAGTAATAAATAAATTATACACACAAAACAACTGAGGTTATCCCTTGCAGTCCTTTCCAAATACTTCAAAGGGAAAGGACGAAAGAGGCAGTCAGGAACTTAACAGAACTATCATAGAGATTAGTGTATAGTACCTCAAGCCAGTCAATCTTGGATTCATGATTAATCTGTCCAGAGTTGATTCCACTTGCAAGATCCACTGAAAATATACATGTGTTTTAAGGTAAAATATCCAAGTTCTATTATTACATGATAACTAAATGTCAATATGCCAACAGAAGAAGATATTTATACAACTTCTGTTGATAACTGAATAGCAACACACAACAGACTGATTAAACAGAATCTAAACATCTTACCACATTAATGCACATCATTAGCCACTCATAATTATGAACCAGGCCCTTCCCCAGGGGCAGAATGTGATGTGGTGCCGCACACCTTAAAGTAAAAATTGGCTTTTCCCCAGTGCCTTAAATCCTATATTGGTGTCTATAAATTACTGTGTTTATATCTTCGGTCAGTATTGTGTTTATTTTTGCATGCATGACATACAATGTGTTAAAATTATCCTTTAAATTAGTGATACCAATGCAGTAATCTCTACTAAAATATTAAGCCATTCTTGCCAATCTCCTTAAGCACAAATTCCAGCGCCTTAAAAAAGTTGAGGAAGGGCCTGTGAATGTAAGCTATCAATAATGGCACAGATAGTCTGACAGAGAATCGTCTTAAGATTAATCGTTTTAAACACATGGTAGCTTTGTTACTTCACATTCCATACTGTTAACCAAGGGCCCGGATTACAACCTTGAACCAAAACTTACACTCAGCACTCAAATATTGAAATTCACTCTTTCGAGGTTTATATGGACATTTTATGAGAGTAAGAAGTGGTTATTATGTTAAATAGGTACTAACTATTATTTTTGGCTTACTTCATAGTGCAATTAAGAGTATTTGTGAGCTATACTTGTAATTTATCAGTCTGAGTGCTGAGTGTGGCACTCAGATTCAATAATTACATATATACCTCATAAATAGTACACAATGGCAAAACATGTATCAAATGTTATTTTCAATACTCTTATAACAATTCTATACATTTTCCTCATCTTGTGATTTCGGGCCCAGGTCTCTTTGCACTAATAACAATATGTCTACCTTGCACAAATTATCTGAACATACTTAAAACATTTTGACATGTCAGACAGTCCGGTTGCACACAGTTTTGAAAAAGCTACAAATGTACTCACTTATAGCGATTGTTTTGAGATCCATGAGATAAGCAATCTTCTTATTATCCTCCACATTTCTCTGTTTCCTCTCATTCAGACGAACACTGATCAGATGTGGGTTCATAAATTCTGTTCTAACACAGCCAAGTACTTCATTCTCTCCATACTCTACTAGTGTTAACTCTCCAGCATTGAATATCATACACACCTAAATAAAATAATCATATTGATGAGTTTTGTACTCATATTTATTTTAGGTTGATTGTGGAATAAGTTGTTATAAATGCAACGTATAGGAATCACTCTCAGCACCTTCATAAGGAAAGCCAGCTTCTGTTTTGATGCAAAATGCAATGCAAGAACAATACCTGCTTGTTGTGTACACCATATATGGCCTTGGCCAATTCTACTTAAAATTGTCAGCCAGCTTCTGTTTTGATGCAGAATGCAATGCAAGAACAATACCTGCTTGTTGTGTAAACCATATATGGCCTTGGCCAATTCTACTTAAAATTGTCAAATATAATACTATTGTAAACATTTCCCACTTTGAGAATTGTTTTTGAGTTATATGTAACATTTTCAGCAGACTTTCAGACAACTTTCGGTGCAACAATGGGAAGTTGAAATAAACAGCACTAAGAAAGGAGATATCCTAACCAACTTAATACCAGACAGACTGATGGACAGAACATAAATATTGTACAACCAACAAGGGAATTAATGCAAGAGGCATAATGACATGTTATAAAAGGGTATTAAAGGCTTGATGACTTATTGAACACATGCAATGCTGATACAATGCAACATTGAAGTACATACAAAAACTTACACTTTCGTTGTCAAAATAATACTTCTCATTTCCTCCAGAGCCTTGCCATGGTACCTGAATAATACAGGATAGAAATAGATGAAGGCCTAATACATAATATAATCATTTCTAACCCAACCAGCAGCGTCACCTATAAACACATAGTGGAAACACAGATGTGCTTGAGTTAACATTAAAACACAATTGATATGTCATTGAAGACATCACATTGGACGTCATCTACTAAGCCAAATGACGTACGTTCCAAGGACACAATATATACAGATGTGCTTTGCTAGAATACAGCACTTGTGATCAATTACTATGCATTCAAACTCATGCTTGAGTTTTATTCTAAAACAAAGCACAGCTACATAGTTATTCATTATTTCTTAAGTAATACTATCACTACAAAGGTCAAATAAAGGACCCAAAGTCACATGGATTTAAATTTGGTGAAGTTTGTACGACCTTTTTTCCTGTAAACGCCTCCAAATAACAGCACTGCCCATAGAAACACCTGCAATCCTGTAATAGTGAGCAATACCTCATGAAATGTATGAAGACTATAACAGCAGTGTGAACAGTAATATTGTCATACCTCACTCAGTTTGTTCGACTGTAAATCTCCCAGGAGAAGAGTATCAGATGTATGTGATACCAAGTATCGGTCTTTACCCATAATTCTCACTTCATCAATCTCGTAGCCATAGTGTGATTTCACGATCACTCGGGTGTTATTGGACATATTTTTCACAATAACTTGATTAGGACCGACATGTGTCATCTCAAATTTATTCTTGTAGATGGTTCTCTTCAGACAGCAGTCAAACTGTTCTACACCACCACACAATGTACCCTGAAATAAGGACATACATAATTAATACACTTAATCAATCAGGGATAGCTCTGGGATATTTTTTTCTTGGGCCAATTTTGGCCCCAATTTGCTTTGGTCTTTTGCGGGCTATATAGCACGCTACAAACATGGAACACTCCTAGGATCTTCTTTGCCATATTTGAGAAAAGTGAAGCACTATATAGGTTCTGTGGTGTAGCTTTTCAGTGAACAAACAAACTTACTTGCATTTATTCATATTTTGTTTTTATTGGTGAACTTGTGTATAACAGGCACTTTTTGTTAAAATTTTAAATTAAAATAGATCTAGTTTGTTTGGTCTTGTGTGTCAGGGCAAAATCCCCACTGATAATTTTTCAAATGTAGATGAACAAAATCCACATCAATGATTTTTCACCATCATTACTACACACACGCAATTATCCAACCAAGATCATGTTTGATACTTTGAATGAATACTTCCATGAATATTATCAATATTATTTGTGGGGACGGGGAATAAATTTTTCTTTGGTTTTGTGTGTGAACTTAACCTAGACATCAAACCCTCATAATTAATTGATGTTCAAATTATGAATTTACAGGTTGCCTTTGAACAATTGAAATTCAGATTTCAACAAAAAATTTTACAGTATGTTTTTTACTTTTTAAAAACAAACTGCCAGGGACTAAGAAAGTTATGCATCATTATAAGTGGGTATAAGTCAGCTATAAGTCAGATATTGATCGAAGTGGGGGAACAGAAAAATAGAAACCCCTCTAATCCAGAAACACCTCATATCTGGACTTCTTGAGGGTCCGGATTTCATTGTACAAGTAACTTACCGCAGTAACTCTTGCACCATCTTTCTTCCATGCTAAAGCAGTAATAGTATACAAATTCCTGATCTCCTTCATCTTTGGTTCATCCCACATCTGTCTTCTCGGACTCCAGTTCAATACTCTCAACCTACAGTGGTATATATAAACAATAGCAAATATATTTTATTGTACAGTTTTTACAGTGACAGTAACAAGCCATAGATTTATTTCAGACTAGAACCTAAATTTCAGAAATAGAGAAAAAGTACAATCAGTTCATGTTCACCAAAAAAGTCAATGAAATGTTCAGCTTTTTACAATTGATATTTCAGCTGGCTGTATGAGTTACCTTAAGCATAATAAAAGCACTTCTTACCTGTCGTAACTACCAACAACAATAGACTGTCCACTTGGACTACATACAGCCACAGTAAACTCATGTTCCTCATCATCTCGGCTATAATCAAAGTGCTGAAAGCTACGTCCCTCACGTCCGTATGCAATAATACGTTTGTCACAACCTGCTGCAACTATTGCATTCTGGGAGTATGCTAAAGCATATGGTGGACACGGATGTGTGCTGATTTTACCCTATAGAACAAATAAACTTTTTTATAATGAATTCTTCAGATATTTCATTATTTTTAAAAAGTCTTACAATAAAATTTAAATGCTGTGCTACACATAACAATAATTATACAAGTTGATACATGAAATTCAAAGATAATGATATTGTTGTTGTATTATTTTGCTATGAATCTACCCATAAAGTTTAAATGCATGTACATGTATTCATATATCAGATATAATTCAAACCAGCTACCTGTTGGTCACCTGTTCCCTCATCATCAAAGAAGAACCGAACAATGGATCCATCAGCATGTCCAGACAAAAAGCCTTTTCCAGATGGACTAAAACAAAGATCATAAAGTTTTTAATGTGAATTTGTATTCAAAATGATTTTTAACAGACTACTAACAATAAATAATTTTAATATAGGAATTCTTTCTTTCAATGTAAAATTGTTTGGATGATACCAACAGACATACAAATATACTACATATACGGAAATTGTACACTCAAATATAAGCAAGTACTACTCACTTGGATGCCAGCGACACAACATAAGAATCTGTACCATATATAGTTGAAGACTTGTTAGTTTTCACATTGGCTGCTCGAACCTACAACATTTTAAACAATCTATCATATAGAAAAACACATTTAATTTTACATTTAAGATTCATAAGTCTAACAGCTGGTAGTAAAACTTCTTATTTCTCTGACACTTGTGATATTATGATTATTACACACAGGGAGTAGTTGTTGTGTTTATACAACACTTCATACCCAGAATCAGCAATTACTCTAAGATTTCAGGTTACAATTCAAGCATCAATCTAATGTCGATATTAAGCCCTGTAAGAACATAGCAAAAGTACTTAAATTTGAAAAACCAAATGTGACATTGAAGAATGATACAAACCTTGCCATCAGCAAGTCCAAATACAATGGGCTGATCTGTAGGCCATATCAGGCAGGTGACGGCACTTTGCTGAATAAATTTGTTACAAATAACCTTCTTCTCTCCCCTGAAAAACAAACAACTTTTCTCGTTCATCTCAGACTCCAGACAAAACATGTACGACTTTAGTTTACCTATTACGATGATACCAATTTGGTCTATGAGGGTGTTCAGAAAGTTGGAATACAATGCCATAAAGTTTGTAGATGCTATGTTCTACCCTTTAAATGTACACAAATTGTGTACAATTATATATTATACAAAATATGCCTGAAAAAAGTGCTTCAGATTCATGACTGACTGTCAAACTATTTCTAAATCTTATGAAATGATTTCAATGCATAGTGTATTTAATATTCACATAAATATTAAGTTCAAGAATGAGCTACAATACAACCTTGATCAAATAAAAGGCAAGGTGTATATTGTAAGCATTCCTACGCTCTGACATCAAGAAACAATGGCATCAATTAAAATAGTTCACTAATTCTTGAAAGTAATTTACACTTAGACTTTTTTATTTCAAAGCAATCTATACACTTTCCCAAAGCATAACTAATTCAAGGAATAACTGATACATATGATTTGATCACAAAGTGTACCCACCAGTCATCTCCAATTTTGTACACATAAACAATATTGTCAGTTTGTCCAATAGCAAGTTTGGTAGAACAGCCTGAGAAAGCGATTCCTTTCACAGTGTAACTTCTTTTTCCATACTGAAAAATATTCAAATAATGTATTAAAGTTAATTCAATGGTACAACAAATGAGACATTTATTATTAAGTATCTCAAGTACATAGAATGTATGATGATTATCTACATAATACCGTAAACTATATAATCTGTTAATTTTATTTTCAATAATCATGACAATATAAAAATACAATTTGAATGTTAATTGAATTATAATATCTTGCAGTGATTCCTTTTGGCTGTTTTTAGGGCCGAATACAGGTACCTCCCCAAGCAAAATATCATCCATTTTTCCCAAAAAGTCATAATTTCCTCCCCAAAAGAATTAATATTCTTGCTGTTTTAAAGTCAAAAGTTTAAACAATATATTTTAAAACTTTCAAAAGTCGTCGCTACATATCTCTTGAGTATTGTCAGTAGAAAATAGCAAAATATGAATAATTTATAACCAAAACAATCTTTTTTATTCCCAGTTTTGTGGATCGTCTCGCCCAATTTTATGGGCACAGGTTGTTTCATTTTGTTCAAGAAAAATCACTGTCTTGACAATTCTAGTTGTAAAATAATATTTTACAAAATTAAGAACCTTTGAATCAGCTGGTTTTAGAGAAAACTTGTCCCTTTTTTCTCCTTGTTCGTCAAATAATAGGATCACTCTGTCCGATGTACATACTGCCATTTTCAAGTTGTTTGGGGCCCAAGCCAGGGAGCATATCTTTGCTGCTCCATCCTGGTAAAAAAGAATAAACATTTTTTCAATTTAAATATTGAATTAGACAGAACTTTTTAAACCAAAGTCGGTTCAATTGACCGAAGGCAATTTTGAGTGTCAACAAGGACAGTCTTGCTTACAAAGACCTATACATAATGCAATGTATTGGTCTTTGCAGTCTGCAAAATTAGTACTTGTCCAGTTGTCCGGGACAAGTAATTGGACAATATCTGGTCTTCTTACCTCGGGGATAACACAATTTTAAAAAGGTATTTTACATCTTATGCTACGTAAGAATGATCAAGGTCACACAGACGCTTGGGAATGGACCTTTACAGAACACCCATTCATCCGTAAAAACTTGTATGACTCACTCATGTATGTATACACACAGCCCACCTTACACAGCCGACACACGTACCAGTATGCTATTCATTCCGTAAATATGCAATTTATACACTTTCCTGAATTCACTATCAATTAAGGGTATTTAAATTGATGTGCAAGTAAACAGGTCTTCCTAAATTTACATATTAACGAAATTAAAAGCATTTATTGACAAGCGGGCAAGTTCCCAGGGAAAACTACTAAAATCATATATAGAGTGTTATTTTGTGTTATAATTAATGCCTTTCAAGGGAAGATTTCCCAGGAAGAGGGTTTTCTTGCAGGGTATAAATTTAGAAAATGGGGCTTGGTAGTATTTTGGGGGCAAGTGTCTTAAAGATAAAATATCATAAATGTGTATTTATGGAAAGAAAAGCATTTACAGTGACTGAGGCAAGTTCCTGGGGAAAGAAGACCGGATTATATTTGGATGACAATATTTCATTCAAACTAACTAAAAGTTGTTTTATAATGCACGCCTTTCAAACAAAGTATTCCTGGGAAGAGGGTTTTCCTGGGGGATAAAAATTTAGAAAATGGGGCTTAGTAGTATTTTTGGGTCAAGTATCTAAGTTAAATGATAACATACGTGTATTTATTGAATGAATAGCATTTACAGTGTCTGATGCAAGTTCCCTGAGGCAGAAGACCAGATTATATATAGAGCGTCGATACTGTTTCAAACTAACATTTTGTTTACAGGAAATTTATGTGTACTATTTTATGTTTTCCTTATATCAGTAATGCAACATAAACTTACTATGTGTATAATTCCCGATGAATGTATTATAATTCCTGGAAAGAGGGTTTTCTTGGGGGTAACATACAGAATATGGGGCTGGGTAGTAATTTGGGGGCAACCGTCTTAAATTACATATTTACAGAATGAAAGGCAATTATGAGTATTTCCTCCCTTTTTAATAAACCTGGCACTCACTACGTATTAGTGACATTGCAGTTGGGTGTTTTTGTTGATTCGGTCAACTAACTACAGTGGAATCACCGGTTTTCGTTAGGTTAAGGATATAACGGGCGATAAATGATCAATTCCAAATCAATTTGAGATTATAAAGTTATCAAAATGAAGGCAAAATATTAAGAAAACAGTTACAAGTAGTTTCAACAACAATTGTTCAACCATTATTGCGAATGCCGCCCATTTAATGACGTCACTAAAATTTGCATAAAATAACACTCGTATACCTGAAATCGTGACCTTTGAACATAGTGTCGTATAATCACGTGTGATCGAGTTTTCACCTTGAACGTAGCATAATTCGAAACTTAAAAGAATCAGTATGTCATTAAAAGTGCAATTTGCTACAAATTTCAACGAATAATTAAGAAACTATATAAGACCACACTAGAAATGTGTATCACTACGCGCTTTCACATCATAGATCCGTAGTAGGCTACAGATAAGGTTTTAGTCGATTGGGTATTTTACCCCCGAGTTTCAATTTTGATTGGGTTTTGACAAATTTTAATTGGGTATTTGATAAAACTCAAAGGGTAAATAAGCTTTTATGTACTATTTTTCACTATAACATACTTTTCTATTTGGGTATTTCAAATTGTCTTTGCTTTTTCTTACTCCCTCCTCTCAAAATCTATTGGGTTTTTAAGAAAATTAATTGGGTAATTACCCCAATACGCAGCTTATCTGTAGCTCTGGGCTAGGTAAATCAGGAATCTACGAACAATTTAGCAAAATAATATTAATTTTGAGTGCCGAATGACGTTCGAAAATATCTGATCTACAACTGAAATCAGCAACAACATTGTGAATTACCAAATATTTCTATGATACAAAGATTTTCCAAGGAAAAGTAATCTTGAAAATGAACTGTTCTTGGTCCGCATGGCATAAGGTTACGTCATCATTTGCCTCCCTTGATTTAATTTGCATATTGAGGAACCAGTCCATTTCGACCATGACCTTTAGTGGATAAGCGTAAACCAACAGACGATGGCTAAAAAATTGATGTAAAATCGATCTTTCGGCATGATTTGAATGTAAATCGATTGGAACTATTTGGCATTACAAAATTTGACACATTTTGAGTCGGATCGGTAATTATCTTATTTCTTACGTGAATGAAATGCCATTTGATTCATTTATGGATTAGGTCAACTTTGACATTCCTTCATTTGGTCTTCCCGCTAATGACGTCATAACTAAACTATCAATAAAGATATTGAAAGTAGTTCTACTATAACGATTACTAGGGTATCACGATTTGAGGTTACTCGACGGTACTGCAGTAATTATGCTAAGGGAATTAAATTAACATCACAGCTGCTATAAACATTATCAGTTTGAAACATATTCAAACTTGTATAGAAAGTGTAACTATTCAAAGTGTAAATTAAGTTTGTCAGTACGAAATGTCTTGAGTACGAATCAGATCGAAATAGCAATCAACTCAATAAAAACTGCATTTCTCTTTGAATAACAAACAATTTAAGACGACTTACCTGTGGTGGCAGCAAAGTACGTATGTGTTTTAGCTGCATACTCATCTTGGATGCCTGTTAATGAGCACCAATCATGCAAAACTTAATTTTATGTTCTTCTTCGATCTGTCACTGAGGAATGTTGTTTGGTCGAGCCTCGTTTCCGGTTAAGATCGCATATGCGAATTTATATTTTTCTTAATTATCTACATCTATACATTATGTATATGTATATCAACCTAGTTCAGTGCAAGTTGAAAATATAGCGCTTTATTTGGCATCAAATAATACGGCTTTTGTAAAATTAATTAAAATAAACAATTTGGCGTGTTTGCGCGGTTGCTAGGAAATTCTTGTCGCACCTGCTTTTAAACCGAAAGTAAAACTGAAAGTAGACTGCGATATCAATTCAGTTAAAACTATTTATGGTCTGATAGTTCATTAAATTCAAAATTAACACAAATACACTATGCATTTGTGTAGTTATAATAACAAGGTATTGCACCATACTTTGCGTACTGTAGCAAAAGAAACACTGAAAAAATACAATACAGGGCCCTTATTATTGAAAGAACTTCGAACCCGATTCCAACCACTACAGTTTAAATTATCGTTGGGTTGAGTTTACACATCTCTGCAAAAATTATACCTTCATATACAAACGGGGTTATATGCATATCACGCAGCATTTTAACATTATATATTGTCATAAATATAAACCTGAACAGTTTATGTTTAATCTTACTAATGCTAGACCTATAAACTTGTAGTCTTTATTGCAAAATAATAGTATTAAATGTGTCGAGTAAAGATTTAGTAGTCCCATGCCTATTCCCGACGCCGCCCAGACTCCGCCTACCTCATTAAACTCAAGTGGTTGTGCCGTAAGGTAACTCTAATGGTTACGAAAGAAGGTCGACCTTAGAAGTTAGAATTGTCTTTGATGACTATACTGTCTCTTATGAAACCGTCCTAAACAAAATAAAACTGACAACTCTTTACCTAAGCAGACTAAGAACCATAGCTATTAAAAACCTTCAAAATCATTCATGATATATTGCCAGCATACTTCAACCTGGACCAACTTGTTACTAAAAAGACTCTTCTTACAATTTCAGACATGTAAACACAGAGTCACAAGAGTGAAGACTGTAAGGTATGGCAAAAGATCATTTAGATTTGAGGCGGTCAGGGTGTTGTTTAGTTTTATTGCTTGAACTGTGTTTTGTAATCTGCATTGTTGCTTCATTTATTGGTCATACTCTTATCAATAAATAAACAAAGCAAATTATAAACACTGCACGGTCAAAGAGTATATCATTAAAAGTGTATAAGCACAACATTGAACAAAAATGAATATTGAAAATGTACTTAATTTTCATTTTTATTTGTTAACAAAGGCTAGTGTTATCTACGGGGAACTATATATGCTTTGTTTTGTAATAACTATGTTTTTCCTTATTGTTACATGTGCATTACTATATATCATGATTGCCTATGATCTACAACTTTTAACTTCAGTATTTATAATACTGTTAATTGTGTTATGTGCTATACTTAATTCTTATATAGTATTACAAGTATGCATGGAAAATGTTCTTTTGCTGTTCTTCAACCCTTTATGCTTGAAAATCTTATTTTACTATTTATAAATGATGGAATTTGTTATATGCTCTGTGATAATCATAATATAAAATTGTTACCACTGAATTTTATACAGATTTGATATGCTTTTATGTTGCTAATTTAAAATGCTAGGAATTTCTAGGCTTGTTTCTATTTTTTTTATCTGGGAACTTTGACACCGCGAAAGACCCCCCGGGTGGGCAAAATGTTGACTGGTGCATTAATAATTAATAGTACCTAGTACTGCATGTATGTGCTTCTTAATTTGTAGCTGCTTTACTGTATGTTGTATTTTATTTACCTCTGTATGTTGGAAAATAGCTATTAGCTACTAATGGTATATGTTTATATACATCCAATGTAAAATTAATCTTCTTGTATACTTTATTCAAAGATATACCTGATTGTATTTGAAGTCATGTGCAGTGAGCTAAGTGCAGTGGCTGAACATACATGTTCAGGTATGGTTAATTTTAGCCACTATTGTGTAAATAACTAAGAGGACATGGTTTTCATCAAGGCAAACACTCTTGACCAGATTTGCAGAATTTGAATACTCTTTCTCAGAATGGGATCCGTACTTGAAACAAGACACACCTCACCTGCCTTAGAGAAAGTATAACGTAGATGTGTCCACTTTTGTAAGTGGGAACAAATCGGTGTTCACAGACGCAGCAAACTCCATGCAAAGCAGGAAAAGCAAAATACTAACATAATTTTTTCAAGGCCATCAACGATGAATCACAAGTCAAGTCACTAGAAAGATAAGCTGTCTCCAAGTGGCTGCTTTTTTAATTTGACAGTTCAGCCACAGACTGTATGTGTGGAGTTGGTTTGACGAGGCTATAGGAAGCACAATTACCCTGATATAAATCCCATCAAAAAAGGCGATAATCTCATTACTCTATGTCACCATCTTCTTCCTTGGACAAACTATTTATAGTTCATAAATTCTGCTACATCCTGAAACCAAATTGTGTATAAAACAATTTGTACATTATGGAATAAACAACACCAGAAGAATCTATACAATTTAATATGACATTCTTTAATATTTTATTTATTAACATGCTGATAAACTGAAGCAATTCACAAAATATATCAAATAAATTTTATGGCAAGTTCGCTTTAAAAGTAGAACTTTCATGTATTTCATGATAAGTTGTCTTTACAACTCTGTTTATAATAAATACATAATTAACAAAACTTAAACTTAATAATTTGTCAATAAAATAATGCATAAAATGTACAAATACACATAACTTACATAGTAATTCATGATTCTTGGACAAGATGTGCCATTGCAAAATAATGAATGTTACCCTGGACAAGAAGTGACACTAATAAGTGATGAATGCGTCCCAAGGAACACATTGGTTCACAGTTCAATGCGATATATCACAATGAACATTTCCATATCAGTCAAATGTCAAAACAAATACAAAAGGCAAACATATGAACACATTCATTTAACACATAACTAACTAATATCCTCATATTGTACCTGATTTTGGGTAGAAATTTGACCACAGTATGACAGCTAGGCTAGTATTTCGGCAGTCCATAAATATTAACAAATACCATTGCTATTTGTGTTTGACACATGTTTTTCTTATATAGAAAATATCATACAATACGATTAAATATCAACCATTTTGTATCAACGTGACTTTCAATACATTAGATTAATACACAGCTCTATCAGTGACACCACAAATCTTTCTCCTGTACTGTAAAATGAGTAATTTTTCCGCGAGGGATTAATTTTTGCAAATCGATAAGTTAGCGAAAATTTATTTTTGTGAACTTATAACGATTGTAGAAAAAAACACAGAATAAACCTCTTCTGCAGTTATCGGGGCTGCGGGATTACAGGGGGAATTAGACAGACGAATCTTCCCAACAGACGGGAATTAGAAGCCTTATCGACTCCGAGTCCCGGGGAACAGACTTTGGTCCGGGAATTTCGACCCAGCGAAAGACGACAGTGATACTTTTATTTGTGTTTTATTATAGTACCCAGATAAAAAACTATGCCCCACGCTGGGGATTTGGACAGAAAACATTGTCACCAGGGTGGGGATTAAGACATAAAAAAATTGAAAATGTCTAATTCCCCCGGGGTCAATGAACATACAATTAACACAATGATTCCATACTGTAGTCATGTTATATCTCCAGGGGCATTATTCTTATATACAAAAACTTCAGTGTGAAATTCAGACGCAGACTGACTAAAACTTTAGACTTAGGGTGTTTGAGTTTCAGACAATCATACTTTCAATCAGCAAAACTTTGTTTTCAGGCACATCATTATCATATCATGAAAACAAATAAATTTCTGCCAGCGTACTTGTTGTAAGCCACTCTACAATTTCGCAAAATGTTATTAAACATTAACAGCATCATAACCAACGATAGGAGCATACAGTATACTAGTATCTAGAACATATAACTGGCATAGTTTGTCAGTCCACCCAAACTTCAAACAATATCTATTTGAAGGCACCATCATCCAGTCCAATGGAATGCCTGATAACTAGGCCCAATCTCCTGAAGCATCAAAAGTAGAAATCTCAGCTCAAATTGAGATTTTGCTCAAATCAGAGCCTGAATTTTAGATACATCAGAAGTATGTAATCTTGGTATTTTACTGTAATAAACTCAGACTGTCTGTTTTGTGTTGCCATTTTTAGTCCAACCTATCATGGAAATTACTTAAAAATAAATGACAATATTTGAGATGAGTTTTAGCTCAAAATGAGATCCTTCGGGAGATCGGGGTCAGGTTGTATTTTTCAGAACATATATTTTAATTCCGAAATTAGATTTACAGATTTATAGTATTTATAAAATAAGCCCTAGAACAGTTTTAGACAGCTATACAAACAATATCCATTGTTGTATCAGCTGTTTTATGTATTCATGTATAACTTGGTGACTCTCTAGTCACGTGGTTTTATATACACCATGCATGCTTACATCAGTTACTCTCTGGACTCCTATGAGTCAATACTTACCATGTTCCTTTACTAAAATACGTCTATACGTAGAATCATTGTTGAGTTCTATATGACCACCGGTCACTAATACAACATGGTGTCAGAAGTGTAAAAATATGGACTTACGTTAAATTGTAAATCAATAATAAAAGTGGACTATATGAAATGGCTAAATTGCAACTACCAGAGAACTTAAACTTTGCAGATCCAAATAAATGGAGTGATTGGGTGCAAAGATTTACACACTACAGAACGGCATCCAAACTTCATAAAGAAGATCAAGACATTCAAGTGGCAACATTAGTGTATGCAATGGGCAAAGAAGCCGATAATTTACTTAAATCCTTTGCACTGTCACAAGAAGATGCAAAGAAATATGAAACTGTTCTTCAAAAGTTCAATGAACACTTTAATCCCAAGAAGAACATCAAACACGAAAGGGCAAAATTTCACAGACGAAATCAGATGCCATGTGAAACTGTGGAATCGTTTATCAGGTCGTTATATGAGTTAGCCGACAATTGCGATTTCGGGGTTGGAATAAAAGATGAACTTATCCGCGACAGAATTGTAGTGGGGATTTTGGACACAAATATGTCAGAAAAATTGCAATTGGAGCAAGACCTATCTCTAGAAAAGTGCACTGCAATGGCCAGAAATAGTGAGCTCATCAAAAACCAAATCAAGGTACAACACGATCAAAATGGTTCAGTTACGGACGAACTGCGCAAGGGGGCTAAAACCAAACATCAGCAACCCAGACAGCAATCCAGGCAACCGAGGCGTGATCAGAAAACAGACACGAAACGATGTTCCAGCTGCAACAAAAGTCATGTTAAAGGAAAGTGCCCTGCATTCGGTAAAATATGCAGAAAATGTGAACGTTACAACCATTATGCTGTATGTTGTAGGACAAAAAGTGTTAACGAGCTTTGTACATAGAGCTCACCATCTTACCTTGGGAGTATACATTCATTTGGAGATGGACCGTGGTCAATCAAGCTTAAGGTGAGAGATTTGTTTATCCACTTTAAGTTAGACACTGGGGCTGATTTGACTGTGATCCCTATAAATCTGTACAAGAAATTAGGCAAGCAAGTATTGCGTAAAACGGATAAGCCGTTATATGGTCCAGGCAATAATAGGCTAAAAGTCATAGGCTATTTTACCGAGACTCTGTCATACAATGGTAAAACTTCGCCGGAAGATATTTACGTTGTACAGGGCATGGATAGGTGTTTATTGGGTAGACCAGCAATAAATAATCTTAATTTGATAAAATTAAACATTAATGAGATAGTGACACTCGAGTCAGTCTCACAGAAGCATCCTAATCTCTTCCGTGAATTAGGACAATTAGAAGGACAGTACTGTATTTCTCTCAATGAAAAAGCACAGCCGTATGCTTTATCTGTTCCATGACGCGTGCCGATACCATTACTTCCGAAAGTTAAGGAAGAAATTAAACGGATGGAAAAATCTGGCGTTATTTTCCAAGTCGAGGAAAGCACGGACTGGTGTGCTGGGATGGTGTGCATTCCCAAATCTGACGATAGCGTGCGTGTATGCGTTGATCTGACGCAGCTAAATAAGAACGTGCGTCGTGAAAATTTCCCGCTGCCAATTATAGAGCAGAGCCTAGGTCGCTTAAGTGGAGCGCGGTATTTCACAAAATTAGATGCTAATAGCTCGTTTTGGCAAGTAAAACTTGCACAAGAGAGTAAATTACTGACTACTTTCATTACGCCATTTGGTAGATACGCTTTTAATCGGTTACCAATGGGTCTTAGTAGTTCAAGCAAATACTTTCAGAGGAGAATGTCCCAGATACTTGAAGGTATTGAAGGTGTCCTGTGCCAGACAGACGACATACTAATATTTGGACGGACAGAGAAAGAGCACGACTCTAGACTTGAGTTAGTTTTGGATAAAATTGACAAAGCTAATCTGACCTTGAACAAATCTAAATGTCTGTTTAAGCAGAAACAGGTTAAATTCGTGGGTTACTTGATAGGACAAGACGGAGTTTCCGCAGACCCAGACAAGGTCAAGGCCATAAATAACTTAAAGCCTAATTAAAAGATGTACACGGTGTACGCAGCTTTATGGGAATGGTCAATCAATTAGGAAAATTTTCTCCGACTCGCAGATTCGAAACCTATCAGAGATCTGTTGAGTGCTAAAAACCAATTCTACTGGGGTCCGAGCCAGCAACTGGCATTTGAAAAGATAAAACAATCTTTGACAAATACTCCTGTATTAGCTCTTTATGATCCAAATAGGGAAACCATGCTAATGACTGATTCTTCTAAATATGCTACAGGCAGTGTAGTACTCCAGAAACAAGACAATGGCGACTTTAAACCAGTGTCATTTGCATCAAGGGCATTCACTCCTACAGAGGTTAGGTATAGTGTTCATGAAAAAGAGGAGTTAGGTGTCGTTACCGGAGCGGAACGGCATAGTGACCTTTTGATTGGAAATAATTTCCATATCAAAGTTGATCATAAAAGTCTTGTTAGTATATTAGGACAAAAAGATCTGAGTGATCTTCCCGTTAAGAGTACAAAGGTTTAGAATGAGGTTACTGAGATTCTCATATACTATCAGTTATTTGCCTGGTAAGATAATGTTTATACCTGATTTCCTGTCACGTGCTGAATGTGATGATTTGACATTTCAAGATAAGCAAAATTGTACTGAAACAGAGCTGTATGTTGACACAGTTGTCACCAGCCTCCCAGCTACGAAACAGAAACTGGAGGAAATTAAAACAAAACAAAATTTGGACCATGTTTGCAGCAAATTAATTGGGTACACTCATAATGGGTGGCCATGTTCAAACACGTGTGAAATTGCTAAACTGTACGGACCTTTCAAGTCTGAAATTACTGTTAACAAAGGACTGTTAATGAGAAATGACAGACTTGTTATTCCAGCAGACTTGAGGCTTGACATACTGTCTAGGCTACATGGGGCACACCAGGGCATTTCTAAATGTCGAGCTAGGGCTAAAGAGTCAGTTTGGTGGATAGGAATATCACGTGATATACAACAAATGATTCAGAAGTGTGACATTTGTGCAAAAATGCAAAATGACAAAAGAGAACCAATGATACCGACACCGTTTCCAGACAGATGTTGGTCGAGATTAGGTTCTGATCTGTTTCACTGGCGTAGTGCAACATATTTACTAGTAGTAGACTACTATTCGCGATACATCGAGGTATCAAAACTAACGTCAACATCGTCATCGGCGGTAATCAAACATTTCAAGTCGATATTGTCGCGACACGGTATATGTGACACTATTGTTTCTGACGGAGGTCCACAGTATTCGTCAGATACGTTCAAACAATTTTGTGTTAAATACGGTATCGAGCATGTAACAAGCAGTCCTAGATATCCGCTGGGCAATTCAGAGGCTGAACGCGCGGTTCAGACAGTAAAACGCTTGTTATCTAAATGTGATGATCCATATGAAGCGATGATGATTTATCGAGCGACTCCGTTACCACATAACAATTTGAGTCCGAGTCAAATGTTATTTGGTCGACAAATAAAAACGTCTCTGCCTCAAGCGCCGCATAAGTTACTTCCTAGTAATATTAAGGTAAAATTGCTTCAAACTAGAGAGAAAAACTATCGTGCCAGCGCTAAGAAAAATTATGACAGAAAAAGGCGGACACAGTACCTTCCTCCGTTAAAGGTAGGGGATGGAGTACATGTGAAAGATATGAATATTGAAGGCAAAGTGGTCAAAGAAGCGTCGCGACCGCGATCCTTTGTGGTCGAAACACTGAGGTCGACTATAGAAAGAAACCGTCGCCATTTGGTTAGGTTACAAAACCGAGTTGATTTTGACAAAGAAATAGACGTCCCATTTCAAAGCAATAATCAGCCCGCAAATACATTGTTATCTACAGTACCAGTTCGATCAGTGTCTAATGAGAATGTAGATAAGCATTTGTCTCCAGGTCAGGCTAGTACAACCCAAAACAATGGTGGAAGCTCACATGTTCACACGATCTGGGAGGCTGAGCAAACCCCCAGACAAATTAAATCTGTAATTGAGTTTGTGTTTCATGTTTATTGTGTTAAACAGGAAAATGTTATCAAAACAACAGTGTATGAAATTTGATATGACATTTCATTAAATGATATGGGTGTTATCTAAATGGATTTATGATTGTTACAATTTTGTGAATGAAATACCAGAGACATTTGTAACAATGACCTTTGAAGCTTTTAGTGGAGTTTATTGATAAACATGGAGTTTTAAAAGCTTTAGTAAGGGGGTGTTGTATCAGCTGTTTTATGTATTCATGTATAACTTGGTGACTCTCTAGTCACGTGGTTTTATATACACCATGCATGCTTACATCAGTTACTCTCTGGACTCCTATGAGTCAATACTCACTATGTTCCTTTATTAAAATACGTCTATACGTAGAATCATTGTTGAGTTCTATATGACCACCGGTCACTAATACAACATCCATAACATAGACAACAAATATTGTCAACATTGGTAACACTGTAATTATAACCCTGATTTACATGCTTGCCAAAATCGAAGGCACTGACACATGAGAGCAAGTCAGTGAGGTTCTTTAATCTTAATGAATGTCAATCTTTTATAAAATGTACAAATTAACATTAAATTAAAACATTATGTTTATACAAAGTTATCAAATAACTAGAAATGTTTTGACACAAAAACGTTTGTCTCCTATCAAGGGGTAAAAAACATCAAACCTTAACTTTCTGACAATATGCACACTTAGGCTTAGTAACAAGCATTCATGTGAAGTTTCATTAAAATTGGTTCATTGGTTAAAGAGAAAAGTTGTGGACAAACTGACAGGCAGACTTATAGAGACAGACAGACATACAGCACAAAATCAATATGTCTCACCAACTATATTCAGGAGACATGAATATCACAATATGGTCAATATTAATCAATATGGTTCTGTGTTACCAGCAGATATGTACCACACACATCAAATTCTTCAAATCATTTCATTACAAAGGATGCCAAACTCTAGACGTTGATAACGATGGGAAGTTAAAATGTCAAAGGGTGGCTGAATAGCTGAACTGCTGAAATCAGCCCTCGAAAATTTGTAACTTAACTTTTTTTTATAAAACTTGTAAGATGCTTGTAAGAGACAGTACAATGTAAAATCGAAATTTCTAAAAAATTATATTGTTGCCAGCAGATCTTGCAAAATATCTGACAAAAGTTCACAAATGTATGAATAGAAGCTTACTGGGTTTAACAACAGGGTTCAAACAGGTAAAAAAGTGATCTAACTGAATATATTTTGACAAACAATGAAACTAGAGATTTCAAGTGTGGTACAATGTACAATAAAATGTCAACCATAAGTCCTTACTATACAAGTTTAACAACCATAATAAATTACAAATATAGCATGTCACTTTAATATAGAGATACATGAAGGGTTTATTAAAATGAACACATTTTCAATCTTCTGGTTGGAAGTCGCCATCATGCGAGTTTGGACTGTATGTTCGAACTGGACGTTCCCACCACTGCTCTGACAAGACAGGAGAGCCAGACTGAGGCGATGGAGATAGACTCATATCACTGGGTGAACCAATAACATAATGTTCAGGTGTTCCACTCTGCCATTCTTGATATACTGAATCATTCGAACCTGGCAGACCCAATGGTCTAGCTTCATACACAGACTGACTAGCCCAGTTTAAGCCAGACTCACTGGGGGATATAGTGGTACTAGAGGATGTAGAGATTGACACATTTTTGGCAGCAGAATCTTCAGTTACTTCAGGTGAATCTGATGAATTTAAATTACTAGAAGTGTTAGTATTATTCGAACTCCTGGCACTGACATTAGCATTATCACATTCATCACTTTCAGATTCTCCTGATTTAAAATTACGAAGACCATATTCATCATACATAAAGTCATCCTCATCATAATCATCCATACATTTTTCAGCATCGTCCTCGCTACTGGTATCTAATTCATGCTCGGAATTGTTGGAATTCTGGGTCACTTGACCTTGTATTTGATCTTTATCTAAATCACGATTCGAGACTTCAACATAGGCTGTTGGTGAGGTAGATATAAGAACATCATCACAGTGAGAGTCTAAATCTGTCACACCATCTGTCCCTTCACTTACTGTCTCATCTAGTTCATCTTCAACCACAATGTCATCATCAGAACATCCAACAACATCAATATCAACACCACTACCAACTTTGTGTACAACTTCACTGTCAGAATCACTCTCAATTTCAACACCGCTACCATCATGATGTACAACATCATTATCTGAATCTATTTCAAAAGTTTTATGACCTTCAACAAGAGAACATTCCAGGTCAGAATCTTCATTTTCAACATCTATTTCACTATTATTCCTTGAACAGTCCATGTCAGTGGATTCATTCACAACATCAATGTCACTATCATTTTTACTATCAAAATTCTGAAAACCTGTTCTGGTCCCACTATTATCAGATTCTAAATGCTCATCATTCAGTCTGTCATTATCATGAGCAATATCAACAACATCAATTGTATCAAGTTCAGATTCATTTATCTTAATGCTGCTTGTACTGGTTTTGTATGCATTTAGATATGCTCCTGAGTTTGTTTTAAGTATGCTGCTAGAATTTGGTTCAATCATTCCAGTTGTGCCATCATTCGTCTTACTGCTATCATCACCTGAATTAACAAGTTTAATGCTGCTACAACTGGTTCTATATGACTTTACAGCACCAGCAAATACTCCTGTGTCTGTATCCATAACACTGCTAAAATCTGGCTCATATGGTATGGATTGTGACGGAGCAACCAAATTTCTCACTGAGACATCTTCATCAGAATCCAGTGTGTCAACATCAATCACACCATCATTATCATGTCTAACACCAGGTAACTCAGTACTTGTGGGGGATTCATATGCACTTGATTCTGTTGTGAGAAGTTTGTCGATTTGGGAGCCTGAATTTGTTGACAATATATCGGCTATATGTCTTTGGTGGCGATCAAAAGGATTGTTCATTCCACTAATAGGATTCAATGAGTTTCGATTAGAAAATGTGAGAAACGATGGGAGCTGCCTATCTATATCTGTATCAGTACAGGATGATATGTCACTTATCTGAATATTGTCTGTGGAATTAACTGTATGCCCACCAGTTAACTGAGAGATGGAATTGACAACATCACAGTGATTTCTAGATGAACTTCCGGTCACTGAAGAACTTGTACCCTTTTTGCTCGACTTTTTATGTCCATACGGATGCTTCTTGAAGGATTTTAAGTTCAAAACATCATCTGGGTTAACTAATCTATTAGGATCATTGTTCTCAAAGCAGTCAGTATCTTTTCTCACACTATTTCCGCCATCAGACATCAATGATTTAATGTAGTCATTGTCAGCAAGTGTTTTATTTATATGGTCAAGTTCCTGATCAATCACGGCAGCTTGTGCTGCATTCAGCTCAACAAACTCCACACCAGGCTCAACAAATCTGTCTGTTCTCACTGTTGGCTCGCCTGCTTTCTGTGATACAGTTTCCACATCAATATCACTGTCAGACTCAGAGTCACTGGTGCAAATATCTAGCATGTTTTTGTAACTGTTTTTGTCACCAGCACTCCCAGCTTGAGTTTTAAATTTAGAATCTTTATCTCGACGGACAGAACTGCTACTTTTATGATGTTTCTTCTTTTTCAATTTGTGTTTATGCTTTGAATGAGACCCAGATGAAGAATGCCCAGATCTTGAGCCTTTATCTAATGCCATCGATGACTTGCTATGTGTCCTGTGCTTTTTATGATGCCTACTGTCCGAATAATTGTCAGAATCCATAATGTCTTCATGCTTTTTATCTTTTTTATGTTTTTTATTCTTTTTTGACTTCGACTTTTTCTTTCTAAACTGAACAATTTCTATGCTAGATCTATTGGACTTGGATTTATGCCTGTGTGAAGTTATAGACACATGTTGTGATTCACTGTCTGATTCAGTACTGGACACGGATCCATCTACTATGTGACCAGAATTACTCATCCCTTCACCGTGTGTTTTATACATAAATTTCTTATGCTTGTAATCAGGGGAACGAATTATAGTTAATCGTAATGGGGAAATTGACCCTGAGCGACTTCTCGAAGACAATTCTGCAGATCCTGACACAGAGGGTCTCTTTGCATCATTCTTATCTCTTGAAGAATCACTTCGTCTCTTCCTTTTAGAACAGTTATTATCATTTTGGTTGTCATGGTGAGGTCTATCCTTTTTCTTCTTCTTTTTCTCTTTCTTCACAGGATCAGTAAGGTAAGTTGTACCAGTTATCATAACATCAGAATCGGAATCTTCAGCAGACGACAGTTGTATTGGACTTCTTTCAGTCCAAGGTTTTTCTATTTCAATGATTTCAACATCACTATTAGACGGGTCAGAATCTGTCTCGGTGCAAACAATAGGCTCAGTCTGTAAAATGGGTGTAGCTCTGGTTGATGGTCCCTGTTCAGGAAGACTTCGGCAAAAGATGGCTTGGGTACCAAATGCATCTTCATAATATGATGGAGGAATTCCTGGAAGGGAACCTAGACCGGTAGAAGGAAACGTGTTGCTCTGATCGAAGAAGCTCCTTGGAAAAGGGTTAGAAAATGGTTGATCAAGCATATTGGTAAATGAGCCTCTGGTAGAGCTGAAACAAAAAATAAATTTCTGAATAGTCAAATTTTATACACAATACAAGAATCTTTTCAAAACTATTATGCACATATCTTTTGGATTTTGGGGTTGGTTTTATTTGGGTTCAACCCAGACAGTCATAGTGTGTGGTCATTCAGTTTTATCCCTACCTAATTGGCCAATGACCTCCAGCTTCAAGGGATGTGGGTATTTAAAGCCAAATTTTTTTTTTCATCAATATAATTATATTATTATTATCATTCTGTTGAAATTAAACATACAGTCATACAAGTTAGCTAAAGGATTTTAAAAGTAAAACAACACTATAAAGAACAAGAGGGCCCACATGGCCCTCGGAGGCTCACCTGTGCACATTGATCAAATAGAACCATATTTTTCATGTTTTTAAAAAAAAAAAGTTTTTCCAATCAGTTGTCTTGGCAACCATAGTTCTGCATAGATTACAATTATTTTAGCTGTTTTTAGAAAGGATAACCCAAGGAACATTGTCACCCATTTAACATGAAATCCAACCAGCACTTTTAGAGAAGATTTTAAAAGATTGACTATAGATACGAGGGGTGATCAATATATTTGTTAAGACTTTCCTTCTAACTTTTTAAATATTGATTCTAAAACAATGAAATTACCAGGCAATATAGATCTATCAATTATCTAGAGTTTTAATTAATTAATCATATTGTGACGTCACAATGTTCTTGATGACGACACTTATTGTGACCAAGGTGCAGCGCGCGCCGTCGAGCGTGACGGACAATAAATATTCACAGAGCAACGGCATTTCATTAAGATTAACGTCTAACTTGGAAAATCCTTGCGATAGCTCGAAGATGACTTGACCAACATGTATGGGGATTCTTTACACTCCCAATCAGTGATCTACACATGATTTCGTTATGTGATTGTAGGGCCATAATAAAATAAGAATAAACGGAAGAATTAAGACAGAGTTAGGGATACTTCTTAGATTCTGAAAAATAAGAGGCATATTGCTGAACGATATGTTCCTGGCGAACTCTACGATCAGTATAGATTACAAAACAATAAATCTTTAATTCCATTTGAAAAGGAGTTCTTAGAAATTTTGCCCTAAACGTGTTAGGTCGTGATTCCTTCTTCATCGGAATGATGCTACCGTTTTTTTTCCGAGTTTTAAGTCAAGTAACGCAACGAGACAATTTCTATTCCGCCTTACATTCCAGAGTTGGCAATTTATAACTTATTTCTGTATTAAAAATAAATAAATCATATACAGTGAGTCGAATATGAGTCCAGAAAGAAGCACGGTGCTGCTCAAACGGTGACGCTTGGAATGACGTCACGTGACGGCCTGCGTCACGCACCCATTACATGAATAAAACTATGTTATAGGTGCATTCGGTCTGAGATATCCTGCACTGAATAATGCTAATTTTCTTTTGAGCCTTGCTGACTAAACAAAATTGCTAGATGAAAAGTCGACGAATATATTGATCACCCCTCGTATATAGGGAAAAACAGTGCCCCACCCACTGGCCAGCAGTTGATTTTTTATGATTTTTTTAAAGATTTTCATTGGTTGCCATTTATTGTTATTTATAGATTACAATTCTTTTAGCTATTTTCAGAAAGGACCACACAAGGAAAATTCCTGTTAAGTTTGGTTGAAAGTGGCCAAGTGGTTAAGGAGGAGAAGTCGTTTGAATGAATTGTTGACACACGCACGCACGCACGCACTGACGACGGACGAAGAGTGATCACAATAGCTCTCCTTGTCACTATGTGAAAGGTGAGCTAATAAAATACCGAACTGCTATATTAGTTGCAAGAGGGAAGAGTTGGACCAAACCTGCAGCAAACGCTTTAACCACTTGGCTATTAAGGACAGTAAAATCTGTCTGAATATTATGTACAAATAAAATGAAATGGGTATGCCTATACTTATAAGTTATAACTTCTATCAAAATGTAGATCATACTACTAGTATTTATATCTAATATAAAAGTTTTGTTCAGATTACATGGCATTGGTTCACTACATACCTAGGAAAACTGAATGGAAATCGTGAGAAGAAGTCACTTGTAGAGGTATGACTAGGAGGTGCTTGTTCATTCACAGGTTCTGCAGAGCCAGCACCAATTGTAATAGTATCACTGTCATTGCCATTGATTATAACATCACTATCATTGCCATCTTCTTGGGACTCTATAATAACAAAGATTATTTATACTTTTTGTAGTGTAGTCTAAAGAAATCAACCTGATTCTGACCAAGATGTCCAAATCATTACATGCTCCTTTGGTCATAATAAATCATTACATACTCCTTAAATCAGAATAAATCATTACATGCTCCTTAGGTCATAATAAATTGTTACATGCTCATTAGATCAGAATAAATCGTTACATGCTCCTTAGATCAGAATAAATCATTACATGCTCTTAGGTCATAATAAATCATTACATGCTCCTTAGATCAGAATAAATCATTACATGCTCCTTAGGTCATAATAAATCATTACATGCTCCTTAGGTCAGAATAAATCATTACATGCTCCTCAGGTCATAATAATAATAAATTGTTAGATGCTCCTTAGGTCATAATAAATCGTTACATGCTCCTTTGGTCATAATAAATCATTACATGCTCCTTAAGTCATAATAAATCATTACATCCTAGATTATCATCGCCAGTGCCCCTCTTTTTTGCTACCCCAACCATTTTTTTTATTTTTGTCATCAAAAAGAAAATTTCCAACCCACCTCCTTTTTTACCATGATTTGAATCATAATCAAGGCATTAATTTATAATGACCTTTCTATAAATGCAAAATGTACCATATTCCACCCGAAAGCTGGTTTACTTAAGAGTTTAATAACAGGACTGGCTGTGGCATTGGGTGATAATAATCACGGAACAACAATAATGGCTTGAGGGCGTCAGTCTGAGCGCCATTTTCAAGTGCCGGGAATGTTAGACATCAGTAAAGCAATATACCCCCTCATCAAAGATAAATATAAACAAAACACTAGAAACCTTGGGGTTTTTTTATATACAAAATTGAATATGGTATTTAAGAGCTGGGGATCCAGTAGCTTGTGAAGGGTCATTTTGATACTTTTTACTAAATTTTACCATTTTATAGGCAAAATACCCATGATTTTAAGAGCAAATGACCCTTCAAACCAAAATCATGAGGGTCAAAATGTCTTTTTGGAAATTTTAAGGGTCAAATCCCCTACTCCTGAGTCAAATGGAACCGCTGTAAAAGAGCCAATACATTAACAAGTACCCTTTTTGCTGTCCCTATTGGTGAACTATGCAGACAGATTTATGTAGATCAAACATGTACCGGTATGAGGCCTAAAATAAAATATTGTTTGTTTCCCCATCCCCTACCTACCCGAAAAAAACGGCTCTACCCAAAATATTTTATTGCCCAAATTGAAATAATATTTTTTTTATGAAATATTGGGGATGAAAATGTTATTTTGTGTTTACTGGCTTGTTTCTTACTTAAGTACATTTTGTACAGATTTTAAATTTAAGATTGTTGGTTTCCACCTTATAGTTACATGTATTATTATATTTCACTATTTGTATGTCTTGGCCAATAACTATTATTCTGAAACTATTAAAAAAATATTTAACCTATCTACCTACCCATTCTAAATTTGCTTGGGTCGGGATGGGGAAACAAAGAATATTTTAAGTTTGGCCTGATATAAAAGAAATAGGACCTACCAGGTCTTTGATGATCAGAGTCAGAGTCTGAATCATGATTCCTTTCATTGCTTGGTTCGTACGTGCAGTGTCTATCATATGCTGCCATGTGATATGGGGACCGAGCAAACATCATGAACTCACGCATGAAGTGTCGTGTATATCTACCAGTGTATCGAAATACATGCTGATAAAATTCTTCACTGTCTATAGGATAACGTTTAATTAGATCTAGAATCAAGTCTAAGATAAACGCAACTTGGTGTGCTGTTAAAAGTAGAGTAAGAATAGCATTCAGTTCCCTATTTAGCCAAGGTACAAGTCGATGAATTTGTGCTGGATTATTTTTGAAGAACGTAGGTGAGGTATCTCTAACTCTTCTTCTGGTGTTATGTTCCCGGACCGACAGCTGTAAACGATCCCGGTATATCCTGCTTCGGAACTCTGAGTTAACAGGTTGATGGAGTCGTCTGTTGCTTGGTATAGGAGATGATCGAGAAGGTCGCTGAAATAAGCGTAGCTCTATCTCTCTGTTGATACGGTCTGCTACATGAGCGTATCTATGATCAGTCACAGTTGTTCTGTAAGATAATTATACAAACATATAAAATCTACCACGGAGTGCTTAAGAATTGATTTCTGGTATGTATGTCATTGTTGTAAGTAACATTGCATGTGTGTGTGTATGCTATGTTGGAAGAAAATCAACAACCATTACCGCTAACTACCGGTACCCTTAATAACAGTGAAATATGTTTGCCTGGGACAAACATATTTTTGGCATAGGGCACCACTTCTAAGATGGTAAGTTGCCAGGCTGCAGCTTGCCAGGTTATACCTAGGTTACAAATGCAATCTGATCGCCTTCCGATCAGCGGACAAATTAATTTGGTTTAATCAGACCAGATTGGTCACCAGGGCGACAGCAGTGAGTGATTCAGAGTAATTTATAAAGTCTCTTTTGACATAATACATTGCTTCCATTCATCCAGCATCCACATGATGCCTACACATCGGTAACACATCAGATATATGGACATCTTCCGACATCTGGGTGATTTGTCACCTATTTGTCACCTTAGTGTTACTGAGAGCCTATCTGTCCAATGGTATGAATCTAGGAAGTCTGAAACTCTTACTTAGAGTAATTAGACAAGAAGGTAAATATCTCATAATATGTAAGAAAAGAAGTTTCATTGGTGTATCACTGACTGTATAGTTTAATGTACTCAATACTTTTAAACAAACTACCTAGCACATGTGTATTTAATCTATCACAGAGGTTGTGAAAAAGGAAGTCTAAGTAGGTTTAGAATCCTTTAACCACATACTACTAAACCAACTAAACAGTAAACAACTAAATATAAAACAATTAATTAATAGTTACCTGTATCTAAAGCGGACCCCAGAATTAGGTCCAAATATATGTTCTGGAAATGCTACACGTTCCTCAGGCTGTGGAATGTGGTACTGGTCGTAGTCATTATATGATCTTACGTTGTGAACAATGCTTTTAAATGGCTGCTTACACAATGGACATTCGGCTTTTACTTTAGACCACTCGACAAGACAATCAAAACAAAACTGATGAAAACAACTGTCAGTGAATGATTTGTTTTCTAGCTTTCCTAAACATATAGCACAGTTTGGTTCAGGAGAAGCAGAAGCTGCCCTATCTGGAGAAGATGATCCTGTAGCTCCATTGTCTGCCTGGTTTGTCTCTCTCAGTTGATCTGGCCTGGCTGATGTTGAAGGTTCAGTGAGTGATGATGTACTAGGTCTATCTGTGTCAGAACTAGACATCGTAGCTGTTGTCTTGGATCGAGGTGCACTGTCTGTTGATGTTGTCTTGGATCGATGTGCGCTCTCTGTAGAGGATCGAGTGGAGATAGATGAGTCTCCGAGAGTGCTGGCCACAAAACTTCTGTAATCATCATCCAATTGAATGCGATGTTTTCTGTCTGTGCGTGTCTTCTTCTTCTTTTTCTTTTTGTCACCGTCTGAAAAACATGTCAATCAACTCATATACATGAATATTGTTATGAAGTCTTTAAAGTATTTCATTAGGTTTGTAGAAAATAAATAATGAATGCAGGATTTCTGTTATTCATCATGTAACTAGTAATATTATATTATACAGTAAGGTCATTTAAGTAAATGTCACTTTTGTAACCATGCACAGTTTTGGTGTTTTGATACCATTTGATTATTTTTTTTCATATTATCAACCAAACAAGTGTTATATGTTTCCTTATTGCTGTATGTAAATGTTTTAAATGCGACAATTTGACGTCAAGCTAACATGTAAGGATTATGTTTAAAAAGAAATTAAGTTTGATTAAATTTGGGGTGGGCGCATAATATTATGTTTTACATACGTTGACAACACTCAAACAACTGCATATACACTTAGTGGCACTTATAACTGTGCACTTACTCAAATCTCGTTATCTCAGTATTTAGTGGGTATATTTTGTTGAAATTTGTAGTAAGCGTAGTTAAAAGATGCCTGATAATAGTTTAGCACATTTCATTTCATAACACATTATTAACTATAATAAAGCGTTGCGTAAAATTGTGAATTCACGAAATCTGCTCCGGTTTAAAGCGCACAGTTTTCCAACAGTTAACAACGTGTCCTTCTGGGCGTTTAAGTTATGCAATGTTGTCGCATTGACGTCATATTTGAAGGGCAATCTCCGTGACAGTTGGTCCAAGCATAACATGCCGCACGTATCAAGATACGTTGAAATTGGACCAGCCATTGCAGAGAAATGACGTTGACAAATTTCAACAATGAAAGGATAGACAGTCAGGTAGAATATGGCTCCAAATATCTACAGGGGCTTTAATGGTTGCAAAACACATAATTTAACTTTTGGAACGCCAAAACTAATTATATTCCAACAGTAACATTGAGACGCCTGTATTGATAAACGCGACGTCATGGCGTCATTCTAGACACATATTTTATTTTGTGTTTTATTGGGTTAACGGGTAATGTATTTAATAAAAACCACCACGTGTTATTTTATTTCCCGCTGATTCCCGATTTTCTCGTGCAATTCGTTGAATTGTTGTTTTCACAGTCCAATGGGCAATATTCATTGAACCGTAATATTTAAATATTAGATTACGTTGGGCGTCGACTAACAAACAATTACACAAAATGTTGTTAAAAAATATTGACAAACAAAAAAGTTATTAGGAATTGAAAAATGCACAGTTATAAGTGCCTCTTAGTGTATATACATGTAATAATAATAACCCAGGTGCATCAATTAGCCCTAGGTTATGTAGAGACATTCACTGAGCCTCAGGCAAGGTTTCATAAAGGTCAAACTAGAGGGGTTTTTGATTCAAAACAACAAACTCCCACAAAGGGCCATAACTCATGCAAAATGCTTTTGGCTTAGAATTCCTAACAAAATGCACAGTTACACTTGGTACCAAGACTGAAGCATTTATGTGAAATTTCATTGAAATCCAACCAATGATTGATGAGAACAAGTGCAGACAAACTTTGCCACATCCAGACAGACCGGGGTAGGGTATGTGTATTGTTGTGTGGTGAAGCGAGCTGCCTTCCAGTAGCCTTGTTCCAGGGTGTGGGAAACTTGGGGTGTAACTGGATCCCAGATTGTTGACAGGTACTGAAAGATCAGCCTTACCACGGTTCTGTATCCTGCAGCCTTGAACTAGGGTCAACCATCACTTAGGTTACATCAGATGACCATTGTGCCACCCTTACCATTTACTAGACAGAACTAATACTAGCAATACAACAAAACAACACAAGAGAATGTTAAGATCATTGTTCGACAAAAAAATAATTACGAAATACAGTGGCATACTCATCGTCAAAAATTATGTCGCTTTTACATTTGGATTTAATTCGATCTCAACGTTTAAAGACTCACTAAAATAATAGTTAAATGTATCTTTAGGAAACGAGGCCTTACCTTTTGGCATCTTTAAGGTTCTAGAACAGCTGCGTTTATGCGTAAATTGTTATTTTAGAACATATTCTAGGTCACTTCCCATAACGAAAAGTGGTCAGCATTGACAGTAAAATGTTACACTTTCATTGATTGGTTGTTTTATCCGGATATCGACCAATGGAATGAAGTCTCTCAATTAAAGGGGATCAGCTATTTTTCTTTTATCACTAAATGGGTTAAAATCAGATTATCTTATTTTTTTTTGCATATATGCATGTAATTAATCGTCTGGTGTTAATATCGTTTAAATTAACTTAGAAGTAAATTTCATGATAACCCACAAACAACGCTTCAAACAAATGCACGAATCTTTTCACTGGCTACCACATAATATAATTGGAAGATAATTGGCCAAAATAAACAACATCCTTATGCAGTAGTGACAGTAGAAGTGGTATTAACGTAAGCCTTTATTTGTGCAATGTACTTCTTTTGATTGTTTAACAATTTATCTCTATGCTTTTATTGTTTATAGCCTCTGTCATCGCTGTACATGGATGGAAACGTTGTTTAACGTAAATAACTATACCGATTTCGGTTATGACAACTTTGGATAAAACGGTCAAATTTTCCATCCTAATGCCTGTGGTTGATCTGTCATCATTAGTAATTCACAGTCAAGCTTATATGTACATCAAAGATCTAAAAATACGGCAACATTCGGTCTTCTTCCCCTAACATGACTACAATGTGTTCATTCCGTGAACGTTTTGTCATAATTTAGTCAATAAACAGCAGATAATCAACTAGGGTAGCGGGACATAGCGGACCATGGGACAGAGCGGACCATGTTTTGGGACGGAGCGGACCGTGAATTGGATCGAAGCGTACCATGTGTTGGGACAGAGTGGACCATGCTATAATATTATGATTAAATGAAGTTGTGTCATGGAATAAATTATGTACACATATTTGAAGTACATACCATGATATATTTTATATGATAAATATAAATATTCTCTCGAATATGCCATGTCGATTCGTAGGATAAACGTCAATAAATCAAGTATTTTGATTGATTTTATTGCACCCGTCCTGTCACAGTGACAGGTGTAATGCGCACGGACGACAGCTTAGTTAGACCAATCATGAGTCGCATCTCCATTTGATAAACCTTCGTGATATCATGCACATAACTACGCCAGAAATTAAAATAGATCGTGTTGATACTTGCACTATAATTACCAAGATAATTATGTCAAGCTAAATTGCACTTCAAACACAAACAGTTGTGAAAAACACAAACAAAATGGTGTTTTCTTGTAATATTTGCTGTTCTTTAATCGAATATACCCATGTATGGGTGCTTTAAAACTAGTATAACATGTATTTAAATGTATATATTTGATTTTATTGCACAAATTAATTAAATTACAAGATTATATAACATGGTCCGCTCTGTCCCAACACATGGTCCGCTTCGATCCAATTCATGGTCCGCTCTGTCCCAAAACATGGTCCGCTTTGTCCGGTCCGCTCTGTCCCATGGTCCGCTATGTCCGCTTATTCTCAATATTGACATTATACAATGTAGGGTAAAACCTGTTTTCTGGAATCCAGAATTTAACAGTGTGGGGATATTGGCCAAAAGGCCATTTAGTGGGATTGTATATAATTATTCTGTTATATGTATAAACCAGTTTAAAACACTACTTATATTTGAAAAGTGGAATCCGAGGAAGTTTAAATCAGTATGTGTGTTGATGAAGCAGCTAATTTCGTAACAGAATTCAGAGGAATTATATTCCAGAATCCAAGAAACATGTAGCTACAGTACAGCTCGCGCTACTTTTGCCTTAATCACTTTGTCACTGTGACCAAATCTGACTTGGAGTGGAAAATCACCGCGATTTTCAGAGTGATTCCACTCGTCAGTCAATCACTCTTCATGAGATATAAGGCACTCGCACACATTAAACTTTAAATTCTGTCGTTTAAAGACAGTTGACTGTACATAACCACAATTTTCTAAATTGCTGTCAATTAAAATGTGGCGATTTTTGAATTAAGATCGCTAAACAAAAATACGTAAAGTTTACGAGTTGTATTTTTAGATCTTTGTATTTATTTTGTATGTATTTATTGCGAACTCTCAACATTAATTTATAAATCGAGTCCACAATATGATAAAAAAAACTCGAACAGGGAAAGCAGCACTCACTAGTACACAGTGGACAGTCAGAAATTAAAAAGCGGTCACTAGGAGACCAGCCTGTCCGGCGGGTGAATGGGCGCAAGAAAATAAAAAAACTAGCAAACAAAAAAAACTTAGAAAATTTAGTTACAAAATAAATGAAAAAAAATTAGCAAAATTACATAGCAACTAAAAAGTTGAAACGCTCGACAGCATCACAGTGTAATTTCCAAATATTAAACTCTCTATTGTATGATATTGCTCGCTTAGTACACACTCAGCGAGTACATGTGCGACATTGTGAGTAATTGGTAATTGGCATATGCCGACGTCTGGTCAGTTGGTAATTTTAAACGATGTGATTAAGCATTAAGACGTGTTCGCATGGATTTGTTTTCCTAAAACGGATGGATAACGTGTTTTGATATGACATTCCCAATTATTAATAACGACTTGGATATAAAATTTGGAGTTAAATGCATCTCACCAAGTACATGTAAGTACGGTGTTATTGTGTCGCATAGAAAATTCACAACTTTTCTTCAGGCATTGCGTGTTCTGAAAATCGGCTATATAAACGCATTTGGTAAACAATTTTCGGCTGCATTATGAGCATGTTGTGTTAAGATCTTGTGCAAGGCTTGGTGTAAACCAATAAGCGTTCGCAAGTCACTTGCTAACAGAAGATAGACGCCATGACACAGAGAAAAAACATTGCGTAATTACCGTCGAGAAAAAAGGTTTACTAGCGATTTCTAAATATTTTCTACTGTACGTGTACATCAATTCAAACATTACAGTAGAACTTACCTGTATCGAGTGGATTCACCGCGAATCGCCGACATTCACCGCGTTTTATCGGCGTCACCGCGACCGCCGCGATGTGTGATGCCGATAAAACGCGGTGAATGTCTAACTGATGAGATATGGAGTTCTATCAGTGAAATAAAACCTATATCAGTCACTGGTTATCACCTACAATGTGACTGATATAAGCTCCGCCCCCTCACAGGGACTACTTTAATTTACCAAAATCTCAACACTAAAATGTCTGTAACTTTTTTATTACTGAACGGAAACATGCCATGTGGGGGTTTTTATTCTTAGTTAGACCATTTCCTACAAGTTTGTGTATGATTTTATGCAAAATTCTCAAAAAACTCGTTTTCACCTATTCACCATAATCCAAGATGGCGGATTTTGAAGTGAAAAATATGAATGGAATAACATATTCATACGTAGCCTAACCACAATGGTAATTTGGCATAAATAGTACCAGTTTTGACACCATATAAACATTAAATAAATAGAATATTTGTTTGTTTTGATTGAATATGGTTAATATCTCAGAGCTACAGATAAGCTGCGTATTGGGGTAATTACCCAATTAATTTTCTGAAAAACCCAATAGATTTTGAGAGGAGGGAGTAAGAAAAA
Source organism: Spisula solida (assembly GCA_947247005.1). Lineage (NCBI taxonomy): Eukaryota > Metazoa > Mollusca > Bivalvia > Venerida > Mactridae > Spisula > Spisula solida. The sequence continues at coordinate 25,121,902 of OX365948.1, forward strand.
GCAAAGACAATTTGAAATACCCAAATAGAAAAGGATGTTATAGTGAAAAATAGTACATAAAAGCTTAATTACCCTTTGTGTTTTATTAAATACCCAATTAAAATTTGTCGAAACCCAATCAAAATTGAAACTCGGGGGTAAAATACCCAATTGACTAAAACCTTATCTGTAGCTCTGATATCTCATCTTGTAGTGATAAAATTTGATATTTTCGCTTGCGCTACGCACTCTTGAAAATATTGAATTTTATCACTACACGATGAGATATAAACCATATTCAATCAAAACAAACAAATATCCTCTATCTATCTAATAAAATAAGAAGTGTGTTCCTGATCACTGACCAGAAGTTAAAAATTCCTGCATGATACATTGTATTTAAGTTATTGATCATAATATTATAAGAATGACAAACTTTTATTGCTATTTCAGTGCTATTTCCTGATTCACAGAAACTTTCAGTTTAGACAAACCATGGCTTTGCTGTTTATTGTGCATGTACCTTTCCAGCCAGATGAAGATTGCAATAGATTGTCTAAGAAAATAATTAAAGGTAATTCATTTTTGTGCCACAAAATATTTAAAACAAAACAAGTAAGTTTATGAGAACATATTATACAGTAACTGTGTTGTTTACTTGTGAAATTAAAATTAACAATACATATCATATTGTGAGGTGAGCGTATCGTTACACCTCTAGTAATGACACTGTTAGGTATTAGCAAAGATTATACACAAATGGATAGGCATGTCTAAAGAGAGCCGAATTATGACTTGAAGACCCATAATGCATTGCGCTCGCTTCTGATCAGTATTTATCAGCCGTGTCCGTTTTATCAAAGGTTTAACCGCATTCGGTTAACTCCTTCTCTTTCCGTCATATAGTTTACCGTATCAGTGTATGTAAAAGAAATCGTGTTTTTGTGTTAAAACCCAAAAAACAAAGTGGTTTGATCATTTAAAACAGATATAGAACATCCCAAAAATTACAAAAAAAAATAATTTATAAGAATAACAGCCTTAAATAAGTTTCCTTAGGGATCTGAAAGTTAAATCTGTGAAGAAATCGAAACGCGTCGATTGAAAAATCATCGACCCGGAAAGGTCACAGAAAAATGGTTTATTTCACAATTTATGGATGAATCATCTAAATTATTTACACAAAAACCTTCAAACACATAATTGGCAAAATAAAAACCCACCTTCGCTATATTTGACCACGGGTTGCTTTAAATTTATCCAAATATCTCCCAGGTTTAAACACAAATGTTCAAGATGGCGGCGGCTAGCTACAAAACAATCGGAATGATCCGTTCGGCATTTATCGCTACTGACGTATGCCGATCACCTTATTTTTGTTGAATATGGCGGCTCCTATAGGAAATTTAGCTAAGTGTTAGTTCCATTCTCCTGTATCCTTTGGTATTAGATCACGTGGGTTTCATACACGTGATCTAATACCTAACAGTGTCATTACTAGAGGTGTATCGATACGCTCACCCCTCACAGTATGATATGTATTGTTAATTTTTCTTACGGTCGGTATATTTCGGTTGGTATGATATTCTCTAATAGCTGCTTTAAATACTTCAATTTTTAACTGATAGTTGGTAGACATCTAGACAATGACTTTGTTGCTTTTAAAACAGCAAGTGTTGTAAACCATAACCATTTTTTTGTAATGAATTTTGACAATATGGAGTAAATTTTCATCCAGTTAAAATAACGGATGCATGATTATAATACTAAATCAATAGGCTGTGGCATATTTTTGTTGTCAGAATATTATTTATTTAATAAAAAATCTTGTACAAAACTGTATCGAAATTTAGTAATGTTGTACCGTGAACCGCGGTATACCGTTACACCACTAGTCATTACCTATACCTAAGAAACTTCGGTGATATCATAAATGGTACGTTACCTTGACGAAACTATAAAAAAGTGAGTTTATATTTTTTATAATGATTTTTACAGTCATGTAGTATGCTCTTGTTTATAAACTAAACTTGGTCAATAACAAAAATTTAAGTGAAAATCACTGTACAGGTAATTTATGGGAATACATGTACTTTCATAATAATTCTTGTATCTTATATTATAGTTAAAGATGAACCAACCACTGAAGAGAAAGGTCCTGATTTATCAACAAATGTATCAGAAAACACTGAAGATGTAGCTCTGATTGAATCTACCAACATAAATGAAAATGAGCCAGAAAAACAAAAGGTGTCTGTAGACTCTGGTATGTATACTTTATGCAATGTAGATTTAGATTCTGTGTATTGCATAGAGAAGTTGAGCAACCATTAAATTAGATGGCCCTTACTGACAGTGTCTTTTGTTATTATATTTATGCACATAAATGTTAATATGTTTCAGACAAACCAGTAGAAAGCACTGTTACCACAAAACCTGACTCTGTGGAGACCAAACAAGACAGTGAAGAAGTGAAACAAGTGAATCTTGTAGATCCTAAAGATACGAAAGCAGAAGTTATAGGATCTGGTGTAGAAACAGCAGAGACCGGTACATATACCTGACTCATTGGCTGCACTTAATTTAAAGCACTCAGTGGTAGATTTGAACACCATGCTTTGAATTAACCACGGTTTTGAATCAATCAATCCATTGTTCGATCGATTGGTCGGTTGGTTGGTCGGTCGATCGGTCGGTCGGTCGGTCAATTAATCAATCTGTAAAAAAGACCATGTTACACTCACGACCGGTTTCTTCTCCCATGTGTGTATGGTTAGTGTAACACAATAGCTGATAAAGAAGGCATGGCTGGAAACCAATCAAGTTAATTACCTTCATGTGTTTAAAATGATTTTTACTCAAATGTATGTTCACTTAAATATCAATAGCTACCGGGTAATAATCACTATGTACTAATTCCAGAGATTGATTCCTTCTCTTCTTTCTAATATTAGGAACAATTCTGTGTAACAGTTGTTTGCCCTGTCACTACCATTAAATGTATTTAGTAATGTATTTAGTAGACAGTTAGAAAACACACATTTGTCTGATATATGAATTTAACATGGTTGATTGATTTGAACTCAATCAACCATGTTAAATTCATATATCGGACAAATATTTTGCTATACTTTGCTTGTTTATTCAGAAGATGAATCAAACATTACAAACAAGAATATTGATTCAACAACAGAGTCTAAATCTGAAGCTGATATGGTACAACCAGAGAAACCTAATATTAAATCAAAAGATGAACAGTTGACAGATGCACTGTTAACGCCCCTCATTCAGAAACTTCCGATTCATAAGGTTTGTACATTACTATTATGTTCTCCTGTTTGTTGGATGTGTTAAATACATACAGTATAACAGCTGTAGAGCGACATCCGGCGGAGACAGTAAAAACTGCCCCTCTGTGGAGGTGTCGCTAAGTGCAGGTCGATATTCGTAGATATTCATGGTAATCTTATAGTGGTACTGTTTGTTTGTGATTAAGTGCGTAAAATTATATCTACTCATAACTGTTTTGCAATATAATCCTGACAATTATTTAATTAAGATCTTTGATAAGATACAAAAATACAAACAATTCACGAGTCTAGTATTAATTGCTATCAAACGTGATGGATGGTTGACTGTCTGAATGCCTGAAATTGATAAATGCCACAAAGTTTGTCCTTGCTTGTTCGCCTTATCAATTGGTTGGATTTTCACGAAACTTGCGAGAGACAAATGTTTTTTGTGTCAAAAACATTTTAGTTTTACAGTAGTAAAATTTTGATATTTAAATTCTCTTCTATACCTATAATTTAAACTTGAGGTGTGATTAATTAAAACTTTCCATCTGGCCATTTCGTTTTACAGCCATGTCTTCACTATTACACTGGTCCAAACATTCACAGACATAAAGGGGCTCTCAGGAGTACAGTACAGGGTCTGTATACTGCAAAGGACATACAGCATGGTGATCTCTAGGATCTGATGCTTGAGTTCACAGATATTCATGATCACAATATAAGGATTGTAGATGTTGTTTGTTGTTGTAGGAAATTGAAGTAGAATTAGAAAAGCTGGATGTTAGTAATATTGATATACATTATGTGGATGATGGCACAACCGTAAAAGTAAGTGTCCAGTTAGTAGAGTCATAGTAATACCTCAAGTCCTTTTTTTCACTCCCCTATTCGTAGAATAAGGGGAGCTATTGCAGTCACCCGAGCATCGGCGTCAGCGTAACACTTTTGTTAAAGTTTAGGTACAGGTTTTTTAACCTCTTATATTCTCTAAGTCCTTTAAGATATTGCTTTCATACTTTGCATACTTGTTCGCCATCATGACCCCAACCCATATGCAGGAGTAAGTAACTGTATCAGGCATTGTGTTGAAATTATGCCCCCTTTGTCTACTTAGTGCAAATGTTAAAGTTTAGGTACGGGTTTTTTAACCTCTAATATCTTCAAAGTGCATTGACATATTGCTTTGATACTTTGCATACTTGTTCACCATCATGACCCCAACCCATACTCAGGGTTAGGCAATTCTATCAAGCATTTTAGTGAAATAATGCCCCCTTTTTTCCACTTAGTGCAAATGTTAAAGTTTAGGTACAGGTTTTTTCACCTCTAATAATTTCAAAGGGCATTCACATATTGCTTTGCATACTTGTTCTCCATCATGACCCCAACCCCTACACAGGAGAAGGGTTACTCTATCAAGCATTTTGTTGAAATTATGCCCCCTTTTGGACTTATTTGTTTACCTTCATGATCCAGATGACCTACACATGAGTAGGTATCGGTCCTGTATTTTGTCCAAATTATCTCCCAATTTCGACTTAGAAGCCCCAACCTCAGCAGAGGGTAATGCTGCTGTTATGAAGCATTTTGTTTTGAATATATTATGATTGTACTATCCTAGCATGGCATCGCAAATAGTGGAGCGCACTGTTCGTGGACAGCTCTTGTACTGACTTGATATTTAGACCAATTCAATCAACAGACATCAGGTTCCAATAGGTGATCTTATATTATTGCGAGTTTACTGTAGATTCCGATGTTGTTTTATGGATAGAACACTTGATGGCACTTTGCTATGAAAGCCGTTTGTAGCTTGATGAAACAATTAATATTTAAGCTTGTGTAGAGCTTGCTAATATTGATGAAGCGAATGAGGGTCATTGCTTATGATTGTGCTTACAAAACATGAAAGCATTGCTTGCGGATAGCTGTTTCAAACATTTTGGTCATGCTTTGCTTAAGTAATTAGTCTCCTGTTCTATGACCATGATTTATACAGAGAAGTAAGAAGTAAAGAATAACTATTCATTAGATTGGTTCTGGTTGAAATACACCTGCAACAACCCCAAAGGACCAGGATAATACATTAAAGCTCAGCCTGAACAAGATGTAGCCTGTCAGATGAGATATGTTTTGTCTTTGGCACAATAGCAAGGCTGAAATGAATTCAAGTAATTAGCAACATTATTACAATTCATTTATTATAAATTACAATTCCAGTTTTCTTTCATTGAAGAAGACAGTCAGAGAAGTGAAGTAATATTGAATCAATTACGAAAGATTTGTGCTGGTCAAGCAGGTGCTAATATCAGGTAGATTGTAACAATCAATCATCGGTGTTAATGAAGGATAACTCAAAACTCACTCAAGTGGTTTGAATTAAATCTAAAGCAGTTCTTCTTGGTAAAAATTTTGACCTGTGGGCGAGATATCCCTTTCCTGCATGAGCTGACTTATAATGGATTCTTATTCTTCCACTTAGTTTGAAAATTTACGAAAAATTAGATTATCGAGATTTTATAACATCATACGCATGTACATTGTCAGGAAACTAATTGTGCTTGTCATATAATTATCCAGGCTATTAAAACAGCACCTTCTCAAACAATGTCGAGTGATGAGACTTTATGTAAAGTTTTGTTGTCAATGGTTCGATTTTAAACACAGTCAGGAAGCTAGTGGCCACAATGAATGTCCTCATAAAACATATTGTCCAGAAATATTATCAATAATTGCATTGTTTATTATGTTACACAGAATTGTCTTTCTTGACTATGCTTAAATGATTTAGAATGCATTAACTTATATTGATATTAAAAAATTGATTTGATACATGCTATTAGCTTAAGGCCTGTCCATTATTTATTTGTGATAATCGTTTAACATTTTGCTATTGAAATGAACATTTTTTGGTAGCTGATAATTGTATTTTATAATGTAGCGTATTTCCTGCTGATCTTCATGAAACGTTTGGTGATGACCTTGATGACGCTGCTAAAGGTACAGATGATGTCTCGCTGAAGAAAAATCCAAGGTATATAAATAAGATTTCATGTTTGCTATATGTGCCTTAATGATAAATGCTGAGCCAGATTCTCATACATTGTAAATGATCAAACAATAGATTTGTTTGCAGTGTCATAACCACTTTGCTCTGCTTTCCCGAATTAATTGGTAATTTGCATGGTGCTCACAGCCTGTTTGTTCCTTTATGTAGAAAATCATCAGATTCTAAGCTCCCATTTCACACATCAAACATACCCATACCCTGGCACAACCACTCTATCAACTTAGTTTCTGTACACATCATTACATATTCTTCTCTTATCTTTGTGGGTATAAATTTGATGACTTCATTTTGTGGAGCACTTCAAATTTCTTAAAAAAGATGCGAAAGAAAACATGTACTGAAGTCATGTCAGATTGGATTTCATGACGAGTTTTTCCAGAAAAAATCCATCAAATTTATGAAACCCAACAATGAAAAGGATAATTGTCAGAAAATTATGGTATTTCTGTAATTGATTAATGTAGCTGGTGAGCACTAAGTGTCTGAAAAAAACAGAATATCTGGGTTTTTTTCATGTAGCTGGCAAGCACTAATTGTCTGACCATTATGGTATTTCTGTAATTGATTAATCCTCATTTCTAACCTTCATGTATATATTCATATTTCAGTTACATCATCAGGTACATGCTGGATTTTCCCTTTTATCATTGTATACATATCTGCTGTATATTGTACATTGAGTGTTTGAGGCAACACTGTTTGTTTGTCCAAAACGTATACCTAATTCTGACCTTTATGCATGCATAATTAGATGAATTGAAGTATTCTGTTAAACCTCGTTATCTCCAGGACCCATTGGGACAAGCCTAATGCTAAAGTTAAGCCAGATGCTCGAAATATCTGAAGTCTATGATGAATTGTTGTTATGACTAGTAAGTGTAACTGTGTTTATAATGAAAATGTGTTTGATTTGTGTATTTAGTTGTAACTACGAATATTGTCATTGTTTATCAAGTCTATAAGCAATTTGAATCCTGTGGGCATTGGCGGGATTAAAAAAAATGCATATAAAGTCGTAATAAATACTTTATACATTTAATATCAAACTCCATTAAACGGTTGTAATAAAAATTGCATCGGCAAAAAGATAACATTACCAAAAGCGCAGGATAAATCCTGCATGTGTGAACAACCACCCATGCACAAAATCATCTCGTTTAACTTCAAACCAATTTCTTCAAATCGATCAGATGACATGATAAAACAAAACCCGGATGCAAAGTTGATCCAGTTTCCAGCACAGGGATAAGGCTAATTGAGTAAAAAGCATGCACTGTGTTATCTATGATAATTTATTTAGTGCATAATGTTTAACTGAATGAGTTATATCCCTGTAGTTTCCAGCTGAAACGCGTGCCATACATCAGAGTGCGGCGGTCTTTCGACTGACTTCAAATGCGCCGCACATTAAAGAAATTGCCGGTATAGTTTGGAGTAGTGTTACTATTGAACTTGTTCTGAAACGCATGTGTTGTTTTAATCACGCTAATTAATAAAATTTCTTCTACTTCGTGTTTGATGTATCGAATTGAAAAAACTGAAATCAATTTAAGTGTTAGTGATTATGCTATTGTCATAAAACGTGATTATCACGATGTGTAAAAATTACGGACAGCAACAAGATTAAATCTGACATTTTTTCGGAGGTGTGAAATTTGCTCGGACGATTGCCTCGAGATGAAGTAACTAGTTATCATTGAAAGTTAAGTGGACCGACATCTGTGCTTAAATTAGACCGGATGCTCGTAATAATTTTACTCTAATAAGAGGGATAAATTAATGTACAATATAGAGCAAAGTCGTCGGGACTTTGGAATTTGCTCGAATTAGGCCGGTTGCTCGAATAATCACTGCTCAAATAATCACTGCTCGTATTACCAAGGTTTTACTGTACTTTAAATGCGGTTAAGTTTACAATGTGGAAATATTGGTGAATATTGCTAATTCATTAAAATCATTCACACTTCCTCTGACATGTCCTCTAACACTTAGTTCCTCTAGCATAAATATTAGCCTACAATAACTCTAATAGAACATAGAAGAAATTGCTAATGTTTCCTCTCACTAAATGTCTGAAATTCCAAATTCGTCATCTTTTTGACCCACAAAATATCCACTTCATAATATACTGTATTATATTAATTCAGGTTTACATGTTCATTGACAATTAAACTATCTCTGTAGTAGTTAAATTGACAATATAAACAGTTTTGCCTCAGACTCGTGACTTATGTCTGTCTCTTTCTGTTGTTATAGATATTACCATATAAAGCCTTACTAACCATGCTAACTGCCTATGGTACTATGTGAATGGTAACATGTTTTATGTCTAGTTGTTAGACATGCTGTGTTCCTAGGTTGGTAAATGTGACCAACAGTTATTGTACTATACTCTGACACAGGACATGTTGCCTAATCATACAACAGGATATTAACTACTCTGTTCAAGATGGTCACAAATATTTAAAGATTCAAGCCATGTTTGATGGTTGTTTTATGTCATGTTTTATTGTTGAATTTTTGCATTCAGCTGCGATAGTTGTGTATGGTTATTCTTTTTCCCTACCTGGATGGCCAATGATTTATTGTATTTTTACATTTGTTTTTATCAATCATATTTGAATTTTACGTTTTCCTGAAAAAAACACACTTTTATAGTACATTTTTACTGATAAATGATGTAACAGGATATTTTGTGATCATATTGGACATGTACATGATAGATAGTATGGGCACTGGGTTGCATGTCTGTAACATAGCTACAAGTACAGTAGAGTTTAACGTCACTAATATAACATTAAAATTTAGTTTATTAACCATTTAAAAACTGTGCACATTTCTACTGAAATAATTTAGTATCATTATTATAACTGTCTGTAGAAGTTTTATCGTGATCTTATAAATTTGTATATTGTATTATTATTAGGCCAAAACCAATTAATTATGTGGTTCTGGTTTCATGGTGAAAATAATTAGGCAAGGTAGGTCGGAAAAACATTTTATTTTTAAAATTATTTTATTTTTGAGCATTTAATTGAAATAGCCAGCATGGTTGCTGACCCCGTGGAAGAATCATCAATGGCGTTACGCGGGAATAATGCATCCGTAAAAATCAATATTGAAACCACTAAATGCTGTGTCTTCCACAAAAAAATAAATTTTTGCTATAAAATGTTTAGGGTCGGATAAAAAAATAAGGTCGGTTGTGTTACTAGAACCACATAATTAATTTGATTTAGCCTTAGCTTAAAAATTCTACACAGTCAACTCTCATTGGTGTGCTGTTTGACATCTGTAACCTAGTAACAAAATGACATTAAAACATCATCTAGTGGCACAGTCACTGAAGGTTTAATCTGTCAAAGCTACAGATTATTCAGAGTCGCAGCTGTGTTCCAGCGGTTAGTTGTGCATTTGTCACCCCGTGATCTGGGTTTGATCCCCGTCGCAGTAGATCGAACCCTTTCAAAAAATATTGATTTTTTTCCACATTTGGAGAGGTTGCTGGCTCTTTGTGGAAAGGTTTGTTAGTACTGTTTGGATTAAGTCCAGGAAAACTGGTAAGGTATTCCGGCATCTGTATATACATGTGACTGAAAAATTATTGAGAAAGAATTAAACCCGAATAAACATCCGATCATTTTGATCTTTTTTCGTGTTGAGTCAACCAACATTGCAAACTGTTCTGATACCTGGATATATATATATGTCCCTACATGTATTGCATATGCAAGTAATTATAATATGTTGTATTTATATTAGGACCTAACTACAGATTATTTTGTTATACCAAGTGTGGACTATAATGTTCTAGTTATATTACTATAGTCACATCTTATAATTCATGACATTATTCCCTCATTTCTATATATAGGAGATAGGAGTTAGTGTTGTTTTCCCAGTATTGCAGAGTAATCTTGGTATTTTGTATTAGACATATCTATAGCTCAATAGTTTATTATTATTATTGATTTAGAATACATGACAAACTGCCTGTATAGACCACCTGTGGGAAAATAACATAATGTTGTTTGACAGGTGATCACTCTAAACAGGTCAACGATCAATGAAAATGGTCTCAGACTGATGAATGACAAAATTGGTGGTTTTTGCTGATGAATTTTATAATTGAAGTGTTTTATAAGGCAGGTTTGAGTGTATTGTGAATGATTAGTGTAATTATGTCGGTATAGAAACATGTACACTTGGATGTTGTATTATAACTGTTCGTGGTAACTCTGCTTGGAAGAAAGATTCCTCTATGCATGGCTTCTTGTATATATATGGACATATTCTGGACCTGGCCCAAATCTCCTGTAGAATGTCAAGTAGAAATCTCAACTCAAATTGAGATTTTGCTCATATCAGAGTGGGAGTTTGAGACAAATCTGAAGTTCCAGCTTTAGAAATCGTAAACACAGAATAATCATTTTAGATGAGATTTAGCTCAATTTGAGATCCATCTGGAGATATGGGCCTGGGCTCTTAATTGGCTGATTTCGGGACAGAAATGAATTATTGCAAATGTTAGTTGTTAAAAAAATATGCTACATATATGTTAATAAGTTAACTAAGATCTTTGAACTTCATACATGGCTTTCGAATGACAGGTTCAACAAAACCTACCACTTTTGAAATTAGGAAGTCAAAGTTCAAAGAAAATGATGTCATCATAACCTCTGGAGCAAAACTTGAACCGTGCATTCAATGGAGGCATTGTGTTTCAAACCAGATCTTGTTTAAAGATAAAACGTCTGTCTTCTTGTCTTATCAGTACAACTGTATTAAATTTTATTTTCAATAAATACCGATATTAAGTAGCATATAAATATACAGTAGAACTTCGATGCCTCGAACAGTACTTGCCTCGAACACCCTAGATGCCTCGAACTAGTTCTTCGGTCCCGTCAAAATTCCTTCTTTATTCATATGGTAAACAGTTGATGACTCGAACAGTATCTAGGTCGAACACTCGAACTAATTGGACGGTCCCTTGCTATGATTTACCCGTAGATGAGTCGAATAATACAAGTTTTCGCACCTTTCATTGACTGTTGAAATCCATTGTCCGAACGCGGGTAGTCGGCGACAAGTTGTGATAATTACTGTACCAAACAATTTTTTGTGTTCAACTTCATTGTATAACACGTTTTTAAACATTTATACATCCATTAAATGGTTAATGAAGGCAGTCCAGGAAATTGTAACTTATTTATTTTTAAATAAATCTGAATAAAATAATCATTTTCAACGTTTGTCAAAAGAATCTGTTACATTTCCATTTATTGATTTGTAGTCGAACTTGGCGACCCAGGACATGATGATATTATGTGGCTCGCAGTTTAATTTTTATACTCGTATATAAATATGCTGTTTAACTAGAAACCTTACACATGTGAACACTCGAAGAGCTTGTAGGAGATAAGCCAGATTTCATGTCAATTTGGTCAAACTATATTGTTCCACTATTGTTATGAATAAAATGACAAAAATTTATAGACCTATAATATACACATAATTATGCAATATACACACACGAATTGTAAATTTACACGTACCGACATCAGTTCGAACTTATACTCATGCATATTCTTGGATACCATAGATGCCTCGAACACCCTAGATGCCTCGAACTATTTTCCCGGTCCGAAGGTAGTTCGAGACATCGAAGTTCTACTGTACTTTTATTATTTCAAATTATTAATTTCAATATTGCGACCTATTATAGTATCATTTTAATGTGAAATGTGTGTTCAAATTACTTTGTATTACCATCTAAACTGCAACTAGATTAATGTTTCATAATTATTGTTGATAATTTGTATCATTTGATATTTTCAGTGAAGAAGTAGCTCAGAAAGAAAGTGTTTTCCGTAAGTCTGTGAAATCTCGTCTGCTTGTAGCTCAGGTATAATATTCTGGCCCCATTATTATAGAAAAATATTCATGCTCAACTTAATTTTGTGCTCTATAAATGCTTCAAGCTGTAAAATGTCTAGTGTTTTAGTGGAACAGTTATTTTGACGGATAACCTTAAAGAAAGCACTCTTATATTTCCTGATAAAGTAAAGATAATTCAGTATAGGAGCAAATACTGTTAAAGTTTCATGCTCAAGTTGAGCTGAGCATGCACATGTTTTATAATCTCTGATGCTTCTATTAAAGTAGTAATATTAAATTGTAAGAAGGAATGTGTCTATTAAATGAGTGCATTTTTCACAGCTTTATGGAATTTTATACAGTATTTGTGCACTTCATTTGTATTTAATGGTATTTCAATATTATATTAGCTCACCTGTCACAAAGTGACCAAGTGAGCTTTTGTGATCACTCTTCGTCCGTCTTCCGTCCGTCCATCAACAATTGGCTTGTGTAGTCACTAGATGTCACAATTTTGACTTAATCTTTATGAAACTTGGTCACACAATGATGGAAAAACCTTGTGTAATCACTAGAGGTCACAATTTCGACCTTAACTTTATGAAAATTTATCACAATGATCATGTGAACAAAATCTAGGTCAAGTTCGATATTAGGACATCTGGGGTAAAAAACTAGGTCACATGGTCAAAATCATAAAAAGAATTTCAATAGAGGCTAATTTTATACTCTATGGACTGGCTGCTGTATATGCAAGTCAGTCAGTCTATCACTGTATATATTGACTGATTGGAATAACAATGAAGCAGTTGAATGAAATTGAGGTGAGGTATAATCTGAGGTATAATCTATCTGTGAAGTGAGATATATTTGGAGGTATACTATATCTGTGAGGTGAGGTATAATCTATCTTCGAGGTGAGTGAGGTGAGGTATCTGTGAGGTATAATCTATCTGTAAGGTGTGGTATAATCTATATGTGAGGTGAGGTATAATCTATCTGTGAGGTGAGGTATAATCTATATGTGAGGTGAGGTATAATCTATCTGTGAGGTGTGGTATAATCTATCAGTGAGGTGTGGTATAATCTATCTGTGAGGTGAGGTATAATCTGACTGTGAGGTGAGGTATAATCTATCTGTGAGGTGAGGTATAATCTATCTGTGAGGTGTGGTATAATCTATCAGTGAGGTGTGGTATAATCTATCTGTGAGGTGAGGTATAATCTATCAGTAAGGTGAGGTATAATATTTCTGTGAGTTGAGTGAGGTGAGGTATCTTTGAGGTATAATCTATCTGTGAGGTGTGGTATAATCTATCAGTGAGGTGAGGTATAATCTATCTGCGAGGTGAGGTATAATCTATCTGTGAGGTGAGGTATAATCTATCAGTGAGGTGAGGTATAATCTATCTGTGAGGTGTGGTATAATCTGTCAGTGAGGTGAGGTATGTGTTAGGTATAATCTATCAGTGAGGTATAATCTATCAGAGAGGTGAGGTATAATCTATCTGTGAGGTGAGGTACATCTATCAGTGAGGCGAGGTATAATCCATCTGCGAGGTGAGTGAGGTGAGGTATCAGTGATGTATAATCTATCTGTAAGGTGTGGTATAATCTATCAGTGAGGTGAGGTATAATCTATCTGTGAGGTGAGGTATAATCTATCAGTGAGGTGTGGTATAATCTGTCAGTGAGGTGAGGTATAATCTATCTGTGAGGTAAGGTACAATCTATCTGTGAGATGTGGTATAATCTATCTGTGAGGTGAGGTATAATCTATCAGTGAGGTGTGGTATAATCTATCTGTGAGGTGATGTATAATCTTTCTGTGAGGTGAATGAGGTGAGGTATCTGTGAGGTATACTCTATCAGTGAGATGAGATATGATTTATCTGTGAGGTGAGGTATAATTTATCTGTGAGGTGTGGTATAATCTATCAGTGAGGTGAGGTATAATTTATCTGTGAGGTGAGGTATAATCTATCTGTGAGGTGGGTTAGGTGTTGTATCTGTGAGGTATAATCTATCAGTGAGGTATAATCTATCTGTGAGGTGAGGTATAATCTATCTGTGAGGTGAGGTATAATCTATCTGTGAGGTGAGGTATGTGTTAGGTATAATCTATCAGTGAGGGAAGGTATAATCTATCTGTGAGGTGAGGTATAATATATCTGTGAGGTGTGTTATAATCTATCTGTGAGGTGAGGTATAATCTAACTGTGAGGTGAGGTATAATCTATCTGTGAGGTGAGGTATCTGTGAGGTATAATCTATCTTTGAGATGTGGTATAATCTATCTTTGAGGTGAGGTATAATTTATCGGTGAGGTATAATATTTGTGAGGTGAGGTATAATATCTGTGAGGTGAGGTATAATCTATAGGTGAGGTGAGGTTTAATCTATCTGTGAGGTATATTCTATCTTTGAGGAGAAGTATAATCTGTCGGTGTGGTGAGGTATAATATATCTGTTTATGTTTCAGGTTGTGAAGTCTGTGACAGATAATGCATGTTTCACCTTTGATTATCTACTGTTGTTAATCCTTGCCAGGTAATCTATCTACAGTGCAACCTCTACAAACTGCTCTTTCTGAGGCACACAGTTTGGTCATTGTTTAGACGTTGTTGCTCTAGAGAGATTAGATTAATCAAATTTTTTTATAGAATTTAATGAAGCAAATTTATAAATTTTAATTTTAGGAATCAGAGAGAATTGCTAATTAAGTATTAATGTCGAGCGATTATAAATAGATCCAGGCAAGATGGATATTTGCACGAAATTAATGAAATCTAATCTTAAAAAGTAATGAATGGTTTTTCTGTATGTACAGTGTGTTTTATTTCAGTCTGATCTCATGTATTGGTTTAGTGGAGAATAGTTCTGTGGTGTTGGTAGCTAGCATGCTAATATCACCACTTATGGTATGTTGTTTGACTTTCTAACACTTTTATAACCTAACAGTGGTTAGTGAGCTGGATTTGTAACCCCGCAGTCTGGGATCAATTCCCAGATACAACAGGTTGTACCCTTCCATGAAAATTTGACTACAATGTTGATTTTCCTCGATGTGTTGAGAAGTTGTTGGTTCAGTGTGGAAGGATAAGTTAGTACTGGTTAGGGTACAGTCCAGGAAAACTGGTTTGGTGAATCAGTTGCTGAATATAAATGAAATATTTTTGAGAACAAGCTTTAAATCCAAATGAACCAAACATTTATACCTTAAATCATGTGAGATTAACATGTTTATACATTTGGTTATTGCTTTTTGGGTCAGCACAATTACACAGCAGTTTGACGTGCATGTTTGTACAGCAGACATTGGCTTTAAATTGAGCATGTGCATCTTTCATACCACAGTCAGATATATATAGTTCCTACTTGTGTTTTGAGGCCCATATAGTTCTCAGGCATAGAACCATATGGACTAGGCCATTGGAATTCAGAATACCCATGCAGCTCAGGGCTTAGCAAAGGCCATGGTCTGTCAACACTTAATTTATATGGTACTGTATGATTGAGTCTTTGAGAGACTTCTTAAACACAGGATACTATGTTTTCAGGGACCAATTTTGGCAGCAACATTCGGACATGTGATCCATAATTATGATCTAAGAAATCTCGGGTTGAAATCTGAGATGAAAGGTTTATCTATCTGTGTGGTCATAGGTAAGTATGCTTACATGGTTTGTCTGGTTTATCACTAATATTACTTTGGTCAAAACAAATTAATAGTTTGGTTCTAGCATCCCGACTGACCCTAGTGTTTTACCCCTACCCTAAACATTTCATTGGCATTTTGCAAGAAGCCACTGATCGTTGATTTTCCATTGCATAAAACCAATAAAATAATTTAAAATTAATTCCTACCTGCCCTATTTTATTTCAGCATGTTACTAGAACCACAATATTAATTTGTTTTGACATAAATATTAATCTGAGATTTTGAAGTTAATTTCAATTGTATGAAATGGCCGCCTTCTTATTCAAAGTATCCATTGACTGCTGCATAAGGTAGTTGTTTTAAACTGATTACAAGTTCCTTTGTTTCCATGTTCTTATTTTAGGGGTGATCCAATGTGCACCCTGACTTGCAGTCAAGTTTACTGACCTAGATACGCTGCAGTCCAGTTTACTGACCTAGATACTCTGCAGTCCAGTTTACTGACTTAGATACTCTGCAGTCTAGTTTACTGACTTAGATACTCCGCAGTCTAATTACTGACCTAGATACTCTGCAGTCC
This sequence comes from Spisula solida, assembly GCA_947247005.1. Classification (NCBI taxonomy): domain Eukaryota; kingdom Metazoa; phylum Mollusca; class Bivalvia; order Venerida; family Mactridae; genus Spisula; species Spisula solida. Next base: position 25,138,368 of record OX365948.1, read on the forward strand.
AGTTTACTGACCTAGATACGCTGCAGTCCAGTTTACTGACCTAGATACGCTGCAGTCCAGTTTACTGACCTAGATACTCTGCAGTCCAGTTTAATGACCGAGATACGCTGCAGTCCAGTTTACTGACCTATATACTCTGCAGTCCAGTTTGCTGACTTAGATACTCTGCAGTCCAGTTTACTGACCTAGATACTCTGCAGTCCAGTTTAATGACCGAGATACGATGCAGTCCATTTCACTGACCTAGGTACTCTGCAGTCTAGTTATCTTCCCTCTAAAATGTGTGGTTTTGAAATACTGTTGAGAAATGGCATGAATTATATTGTAACGAAGTATTTACTACATGTATCTGTTTTCAGGTTTTGTGTTTGGCCTGATCAGTGGTGGTGTTGGTTTACATGGAGCTTTATGGGGCAGCACAGATGCTTGGCCAACATCTGAGATGAGATCCAGGTACGATATTGGTATACAAAAATAGGGCACAGCGATAAGTTTGAAATGCTTATAGAGCACTGAGAGATAAACAAGTATGAAATGTGTATAGAGCACTGAGAGATAAACAAGTATGAAATGTGTATAGAGCACTGAGAGATAAACTAGTAAATTGTGTATGGACTAAGGAGCACATTGGGATAAACAAGTAAAAAAACACAAATAAAATATAATTATATGCGGCACAGGATGATTAACATGTGTAATTATATTGTATGGAATATTATGAATATATTGTATGGAATATTAAGAATATATTGTATGGAATATTATGAATATATTGTATGGAATATTATGAATATATAGTATGGAATATTATGAATATATTGTATAGAATATTATGAATATATTGTATGGAATATTATGAATATATTGTATGGAATATTATGAATATATTGTATGGAATATTATAAATATATATTGTATGGAATATTATATAATCTCATTTTGGAAGTGAAGGAAAATACATACTAGGCTTATCTGTACAGTACAAAGTTTTCCTATGTTATATACATTTCAGGGGTATGTTAAGAAGTTTATGGGTTGGTATGCTTATTGCCCTTCCATCAGGAGCAGGTGTGGCCATATCTGTACTGGGCGGTAACGCTGGATCTCTGGTGGGCGTGGCCATATCAGCATCACTCTTACCACCAGCTTGTAATGCTGTAAGTAGCTAACAATTGATAGTTGTAAGTTTTACTGAACAACACCATCCCCTAGATTAAATTCATAATGCCATTTCGTGCATCAAGTTTATCAAGTATGTATGGTCAATAAAAAATAGTTCACTTTACATTACCTTACTTTTCTGTGAAAATGTCTGCTACTCATCCTCAAAACTACTCTTGATCAAACATTAATTTGGTAATAGTGTTTCCATGGCTAACACAGTATTAGGTACAAATAGAACTATGTTTCATTCATGCACTTATCCAGAAGGAGAGGCAGGGTCTGGGTGCTCCCTAAAATTGGCAAAAATGTTTTTATCTTATAGATGTATATTTATACCAGTTTGACAGCTCTTAGAGCCTGAGCAGGACATTTCTCTGACATCATGCAACAACTTGTTGGACCGCCTGAGTAAAATAGCTGGTCCCAACCCATACCATACTACATTGTGATACTACTATCAGTGAAATAAGATAAAAATAATCAAACTTTGAGTAATACTAAGAATTGTTGCATGTCTAATATGCTTGAAATATTGCTTTTTCAGGGTATGTTGTGGGCATATGCTTTGTTGGCGGCTATAAAACCGCCTGCTACAGTGGTTTCAACTGTCACAGTTTGTATATTTGCTTATTATACCACCAGTTAAGAATTATATTGGGGCCTATATTGATGTCATGCTTAAGGCCTGTCTTTTGGTTGGCTGTTCGTCCAGATTTTGTCTGTGCTGTATCTTGGGAACCATTTTTTGGATTTCAACAAAACTTTGCATGACTTATCGGTACCTCATCATCGCACATTGGGATGATTAAATTTGTACCCATACAAAATATAAGGATCTATATTTTGGGCTGGCTTGGTGTTGGTTGGTTGGTTGGTTGAGTTTTGCAAGACTCTGAAGCTTAGATTACTTGCATCAGGCAATGTATCAAGAGGTATTCATGTGCACCATCTGTGACTTTTATGCCCCCGCTATGAAATGGCAGAAGGGCATATAGTGTTCACCCTGTCCGTGTGTGTGTTTTTGTGTTAGTGTGCGTTTGTGTGTGGGTGTATGTGTGTTCGAAAATTGTAAAAATATTGTCCGCTCTGTAATTATGTCATTTCTAATTGGATATTTATATAACTCCGTACAAATGTTCACCACATCAAGACCCAGGCTCGAAGGTCAAGGTCATACTTAGAGGTCAAAGTTTAATAGGCTAAAAAGGCATGTGAATCGTGTCCGCTCTGTAACTATAGCATTTCTTATTGGATATTAATATAACTTTATAAAAATGTTCACCACCTCAAGAACATGTGTCATGCGCAAGACCCAGGTCCCTAGCTCAAAGGTCAAGGTCACACTTAGATGTCAAAGGTTAATAGGCTCAAATAGGCATGTGGATCGTGATTGCAGTTGAACTACAAAGTCATAAAAACATAACCCCAACTAAAAGAAATCCTTTTATAGCATAAGTACCGGTAGTAAGCATTAGCTTCACATTTAATGAAAATGAATAAATTTTATCTTGTTTCAGTTTGCATTATGATGTAAGTGTGATTAACTTACAATAAACATTTGACTATTTCAGCCATTGGCTACAGTAGTCTCCAGCCTTGTTAACGAAACATTCATCACAGACACCTTAATCAATGGAACCTTGACTAATGTAACTACACCATACAACACCACTGTATCTACAACAACAAGTCTACCTCCAATCACAACAACAGAAACAACACTGGGTGTATGTCCAGCTCTGTATAACAATGCATATGTACCGGTATATTTCTGTAATGTAGCACAGGAAGCAGCATTACTTGGACTTGTAAGCCTCTCACTGACTCTGCTCAACATTTGTTGCATCATGGTCATGGGAGTGCTTGTTCTCAAGGTTAGTTAACTGAGATACTGTTGTGCAAAAAGTTATAAAATTTGTTTTCTTAATATTATGGCTGTGTTGCTTACTCTTTTTAATTTGTTGTCCTGTAAGTAGTTTATTGTTGGACAAAATCAAAAGTAAGCAATCATGAACAACAGCCTAACCTATCTGAATCCATCTGTCAATGGTTACACCTAATGTGGCTGTTTTGTGCAGGTGTGTTTAGCAGTCAGTCAGGACTAAGTAGCCACTAAACTGTTAGTTAAAAGAGTATCAAGAAATATCTCAGACTTGCCATATTGTCTGGCAATGATATCTAGTTATAAGAGTATCTAGAAATATCTCAGAGTTGCCATATTGTCTTGCAATGATATAACTATGATATGTTTACACAACTAAACATGACCATAACTATTACTTTAGATTAAAGAAGTGTCACCACAGACAGCAGCATCAGGAGTAGATAACTTCTGGAAAGAAGATGTTCATGTAATGTATTTTGTTAATGTTTAATCATCTCACAAAAACTTAGATGATGTTTATGTAAGAATGATTTGTGCCAGAGTTACTTCCCTTTAATGGAAGACATATGTTTTGTGTCAAAATCTGTTCTAGTTTTAGTTAGTTGACTTCCCTCAGATCTGGATTTGTGTGTTCTGCTCCTTAACCTCTTCATCTTCATTATAAAGTTCGAAAATATTTTATAAATACTTTAATATGGACTGATAGATATGATATATTCAAGCCATTTTAAACTTAACACAAGAAATTTGGAGGTAAAGACAGCCTCAGATGACTTAATGAACTTTGCTATCAAATAATTGAATCATAAGGTTTCACTGTTGACAGGTTGCAAGAACATACTATATGACAGCTCGAGGTGAAACCTCCAAATCTTTGGGTAAAATGTTCCTCGATGAATACAAGAAAATACAGTCCGAGAAGCAGAAAGCTGAGAAAATGGACGAGTCCAATGATATGACGTATGAACTGGCAACTATTGAATTACGAAATCTAATACAGGTACTAAATTGTTACTCCTATGTTTATATTAAATAACACAGAATGTTTATTATGCACCCTTTAAAGAAGTAGATGTTCATGTTTATGCTTTGCAAATTTCTGTCTGTTGGTCACAAGAACAAACGGTTTCCTATAAATAACTAATAGGGCATAGTTTGGCTTGAGATCCTCAAGTTTGGTATACAGGTTGGTGGTGACTAGTAGATGACCTCTATAGATGTAAGGGTTGGTAGGTCAAAAAGTCGAGACTTGAGCATGATCTTGAGCATAAATGACTATTTGACTGCCAATGCATGCATGTTTTACAGACTTTCCTTACTGTACTGTCTACATCAAATAATGTAAAATGTTTGTTTTAATGACAAATTTCCCTGTTTTGGTGTCATTTCTTTATGTCTCTTATTGTCCAAACAATGGTAATCACATTTGTTTACATTAACTGTGAATCACTGGAATGTAGCCAATTTTTACTTGGCTGACAGCCTGGAGTAGTTTAAAAGCCCCTCCTACCAATATTTACTGTTCGGGTAGTGAATGTTGGGGTTTAAACACCAATACATCATTCCTGAGTTAGTCACTTACAAAGTCAAAGTACATAATGTTTTATATATTGTAGGATGTTGAGAACTCTCCTGCATGCCAGAATGTTATCTCCATGTTTTATATATTGTAGGATGTTGAGAACTCTCCTACATGCCAGAATGTTATCTCCATGTTTTATATATTGTAGGATGTTGAGAACTCTCCTGCATGCCAGAATGTTATCTCCATGTTTTATATATTGTAGGATGTTGAGAACTCTCCTGCATGCCAGAATGTTATCTCCATGTTTTATTAGCTCACCTGTCACAAAGTGACAGAGTGAGCTTTTGTTATCACTCTTCGTCCGTCGTCCGTCGTCCGTCGTACGTCGTCCGTCGTCCGTCGTCCGTCCGTCAACAATTTGCTTGTGTAGACACTAGAGGTCACAATTTTAGCCTAATCTTTATGAAACTTGGTCACAATGATCATCTCAACAAAATCTAGGCCAAGTTTGATATTGGGTCATTTGGGGTCAAAAACTAGGTCACTAGGTCAAATCATAGAAAAACCTTGTGTAGTCACTATAGGTCACAATTTTGACTTATTCTTTATGACACTTGGTCACAATGATCATCTCAACAAAATCTAGGTCAAGTTCAATAATTGGTCATCTGGGGTCAAAAACTAGGTCACTAGGTCAAATCATAGAAAAACCTTGTGTAGTCACTGGAGGTCACCATTTTGAATTAATCTTTATGAAACTTGGTCACAATGATCATCTGAACAAAATCTAGGTCAAGTTCGATATTGGGTCATCTGGGGTCAAAAACTAGGTCACAAGGTCAAATCATAGAAAAACCTTGTGTAGTCGCTAGAGGTCACAATTTTTACTTAATCTTTATGAAACTTAGTCACAATGATCATCTCAACAAAATGTAGGTCAAGATCGATATTAGGTCATCCGGGGTCAAAAACTAGGTCACAAGGTCAAATAATAGAAAAACCTTGTGTAGTCACTAGAGGTCACAATATTGGCCTAATCTGTATGAAACTTGGTCACAATGATCATCTCAACAAAATCTAGGTCAAGTTTGATATTGGTTTATTTGGGGTCAAAAACTAGGTCATTAGGTCAAAATCATATAAAAACCTTGTGTAGTCGCTAGAGGTCACGATATTGGCCTAATCTGTATGAAACTTGGTCACAATGATCATCTGAACAAAATCTAGGTCAAGTTCGACAGGTGAGCGACCTAGGGCCCTTTGGGCCCTCTTGTATATTATAGGATGTTGAGAACTCTCCTGCATGCCAGAATGTTATCTCCATGTTTTATATATTGTAGGATGTTGAGAACTCTGCGTGCCAGAATGTTATCTCCATGTTTTATATATTGTAGGATGTGGAGAACTCTCCTGCATGCCAGAATGTTATCTCCATGTTTTATATATTGTAGGATGTTGAGAACTCTCCTGCATGCCAGAATGTTATCTCCATGTTTTATATATTATAGGATGTTGAGAACTCTCCGACATGCCAGATTGTTATCTCCATGTTTTATATATTGTAGAATGTTGAGAACTCTCCTGAATGCCAGAATGTTATCACCATGTTTTATATATTGTAGGATGTTGAGAACTCTCCTGCATGCCAGAATGTTATCTCCATGTTTTATATATTGTAGGATGTTGAGAACACTCCTGCATGCCAGAATGTTATCTCCATGTTTTATATTTTGTAGGATGTTGAGAACCCTCCTGCATGCCAGAATGTTATCTCCATGTTTTATATATTATAGGATGTTGAGAACTCTCCTGCGTGCCAGAATGTTATCTCCATGTTTTATATATTGTAGGATGTTGAGAACTCTCCTGCGTGCCAGAATGTTATCTCCATGTTTTATATATTATAGGATGTTGAGAACTCTCCTGCATGCCAGAATGTTATCTCCATGTTATATATTGTAGGATGTTGAGAACTCTCCTGTATGCCAGAATGTTATCTCCATGTTTTATATATTGTAGGATGTTGAGAACTCTCCTGCATGCCAGAATGTTATCTCCATGTTTTATATATTATAGGATGTTGAGAACTCTCCTGCATGCCAGAATGTTATCTCCATGTTTTATATATTATAGGATGTTGAGAACTCTCCTGCATGCCAGAATGTTATCTCCATGTTTTATATATTGTAGGATATTGAGAACTCTCCTACATGCCAGAGTTATATATTATAGGATGTTGAGAACTCTCCTACATGCCAGAGTTATATATTATAGGATGTTGAGAACTCTCCTGCATGCCAGAATGTTATCTCCATGTTTTATATATTATAGGATGTTGAGAACTCTCCTGCATGCCTGAATGTTATCTCCATGTTTTATATATTATAGGATGTTGAGAACTTTCCTGCATGCCAGAATGTTATCTCCATGTTTTATATATTGTAGGATGTTTAGAACTCTCCTGCATGCCAGAATGTTATCTCCATGTTTTATATATTGTAGGATGTTGAGAACTCTCCTGCATGCCAGAATGTTATCTCCATGTTTTATATATTATAGGATGTTGAGAACTCTCCTGCATGCCAGAATGTTATCTCCAAGTTACAGAATCGACCCATAAAGGTAATATTAGCACAGCATATTTTTAGCGGACCTACATTATTTGTAACATGCTCATCTAGTACTGGATTTTTTTGATGATGCATAACTTTACAATAAATTGTTCGGTTACGAAGTTACCAACCTGGAGCCCGTTACCTAACCAAGCAGTTTCCAAAAGGCGCTACCGAGCGCTTTTCTACGTCTATTCAACCTACAGAAGCGGTCCTTTGCACAAGAAAGCGCTCGATAGCGGTTTGATACGAAATATTGGGTACGAAGTAACGAAGGACGATATGAACCTGCTATTGTTTGTCAGTCCGAATGAACATTTGTCAGCCCGATCAAAATGAAAATATATCAGTCTGTGGATAATGCACATTTTTCAATTTGTTTAATTCTAGGTCTACTTAATTCAGGGGTAACTAATTTAAAAATGCATAATTAGATATAAACACAGATAACAACTGATTTCAAGTAGGCCTAATTTGATATTTTACCTTTTTATACAGCAATGGTTTGCATGAGTATATCAGACAGTACTTTTGTTCAAGAGAAAAGGCTATTTTCATTTCAATTAATCATATTACGATTAAATATCAAACATCTTTAATCTTAATCACCTTTTCTTGTTAAATAAATCCTGTTGCAAATCGTCAAAACATAAAAGATATTCAGACGGAAAATTCCGGGTTTTATTGTATCCAATAACAACAACAACATGTAATTAGTTTTCGCGACCTTTATCCCGCGAATATTTTTACATTTGTTGACTATTTTGGAGGGATTTTTTATTACATCTCGGCGAGGAATTACGAAAATTCATTCGTTTTTCTTTCTTTACAATAACCTACAACTATGATGTGGAATTATCAGTCCGGTTCGGATACGTAAAGACCGGAAACGGAATTTATACTAATTGTATTGCAAAGGGAAGTAACCGCTTTGCAAAGGGAAGTAAACGGAACATGTCAACTTCAACTTCACTTCAAGTAACCGAAACATGTGTCGTTTTTATTAGATTTTCTTAAGATTGTTTGATATTTCGCACATATGAACGATTCCCGCTCGACTTACTTCGTTATCTCAGATTAATCATGTGTCTCATAACAGTTTGTAGCATCGTTTATGCACTGAAAATGTTAAAATTTCCTTCCGAAGCGGGTAAAAAATGGCTGCCGTTTTTGTTTCCAAACATTTAGGAAATAGCCCTACCCATCTAGAAGATGGGTTGCACAGCAACCATGGAAGACTGATAATAATTATTATATTTTCTTTTTTAGACAGGGGCCTACACTAGTTTTTGGAATATTTTTAAAACATTTTTATGAGCTGCCGAATATCGCATTTTAAAAAAATTTGTTATTCTATTGGCAACCATTTTTCAGTATCTTTGCTTCAGTGTGGGATTTTAACACAAATTTCCAAATCCATTAGTGTCGAACTCTGACCAAATCACGTGACATGTGTTATCGTAAAGCGGAACGACATCCGCTATAAAGGATATTTGTTTGTTATGATTGAATATGGTTTGTATCTCATCGTGTAGTGATAAAATTCAATATTTTCAAGATGCACCTAGTAACAAAAAAGTTACAGACAGTTTAGTGTTGAGTTTTTGGTAAAATTAAAGTAGTCCCTTTTGACCGGAGCTTAGGCTATATCATTTACAGTGTGAATGATAACATGTGACTGATATAGGTTTTATTTCACTGATCAGTTAGCATTAAATAAAAACATTTATACAGAATCTATTGCATCCCAAGTAGAAATCTCATCTCAAAAAGATATTGGTCTCAAATCAGAGTCAGAATTTGAGATAAATTTAAAGTTTTATTTTAATAAACTAAGAATAAGGTTTTCTGTTTCATGATGCGAATTTTGAGCCCAATCTCCAATGAAAATTATCTAAAAGACTTATGGCAATATTTGAGATGTGTTTTAGCTCAGATTGAGATGTTTCTAGAGATCGGGGCCTGATAGCCAACCAACTCGCACCACTTCACTCATTGTGTGTATTCTTCAGTAAATCCACCTCAATATAATGACCAACTCTAATAAGAAGCTAATTTTTCCAGGATCACAAGAGGGTTGTCTTATTATTAATCAGGTGTTACTGTTTATGTGTTCATAGTTAAAGAGTACAAGGGGTGTTTGATAAGTATGTTACCCAACATTGGCTTAATGACTATGGATTTTGCATCATTGTAATTTGCACAATTTATTTTCGAATTAGGAGAAATTATACACATTTAACAAAGTATCACTGTTAAAAAAATTCTGTTAACCATATAAATGAATAAGTTATGAATTTTTTCAGGATACTTTGTGAACTCTCCTCATATGTTGTATATGTATATACATGTATGTTTACAGGGTGTTACAGAAGAATTAGACAATGCCTATAATGAAGCAGCATTAGTTCTATCCAATAAGTTAGAGAAACAACAGAAAGCGCATCATACATTCCACCATATACCACAGACGTCTCGTCCAGGTATAGAGGATATCAAGGCAGCATTTAAATCCAAGAAAACATTAAGTATGGTCATTGATCCAGTTATGTTGGAGCAGTTTAAACATTATGCAGAATTTGGTGAGTCGGAAGAACCTGAGCAAACTAGAGTGGAGATTGTGAGTGATGAAGAACCTACACATCGAAGAGGTGCCAGGAAAGTGTTCAATCTTGCTAGCCCAAAGAATAGTAAACTGATGAAAAGACGATCACCTAAAGTCAAATTTCAAGTGACAAAAGTGGATGAAGAGGAGGAGGAAAATCTTGTGTGATTAAAAAGTTAGGTTTCAATTTTGTTACGCAATACCGGTAATTAAATTTTAACTCCAAATCGTCTTTTTTACATTGAGGAAGTTTATATTAAGTCAAAATCATTTCAAACTGCTGTCAAATCGGATTATGGCAAATTAAATTTATTATTTATGATATTTCAGAAATAATAATTTACAATGTAGTTCCTCAAGATTATCCATCAATTAATTGTAGGCTAGATTTCGGATGCGCAATATACAATCAGAAGTGGGTAGATGTTAACTCATATACTTTTATTCCATCTTTTGGTTGCTACAACTTTCTCTAATTTTTTAAATCATTATGTATCAATTTTAATAATTGAAATCAGGCCCTGATCTCCGGAAGCATCTCAAGTAGAAATCACAGCTTAAATTGATATTTTGCTCAAATCAGAGCCTGAATTTTAGATACATCAGAAGTTCATGACTTTGACATTTTGCTGTAATAAACTCAGAATAAAGTGTCAGGTTTGTGATGCCCATTTTGAGTCCATACTACAAAATGTATAATGGAAATATTTCAAAGATGAATGACAAAAGTTGAGATGAGATTTAGCTCAAATTGAGATCCTTCAGGAGATCGGGACCAGACTTTCTTTTTGATAAAATGTTGCTACTTCTTCTTTATTGAGAAATTAGTATTTAGATGAATTGTTGGAGACTTGTAGTTCACAGACATTGAAACATATAAGTCCAACAGGCATATCTACCAAATTTTTCATTTTAACTATTATTGACACTGCCAAGCACCATATTTTCATTTTGTCCATTCATGATTTGGTCTGCATCTTGCTAAGTATACTCTCCATGTAACTATTCTAAGGTTGTAACGCACAGGAGGTAAGATGCGACAGCCTAGCATGTGTTTAAATAGGTATTCTCATTGATAAAATTGGACCATTTTGTTTAAGAAATAATGAATATGTTACTGTGTTTTATCGTAGAATAAAGCACAGTGACTTGCTCGGATGCATACATTAAATTACTTGTGCGAAACCTCTGGTTGTGTTAGAAAATGCCTTAAAATTTTAGTTATCAGGGTATTTGAATGGTAATATTGACAATGTATCTATGATCTCCAATTTATGACACTGAAGTTTGATACTCAGCATGGGACAGTATTTCCATTGTTAAAGTTCCATTGAGGCTCTGTTTGACACTAATGAATTGCAAACACAAATTGCTATAAGTTTTAAAAACTAAAAGTTATAGACTTGAAACTTACCATATCCGTCTACTTTTTTGAGTGACGTCGCAAAAGTCATTCAAGAATTGTTTGACGTTACGTTAACATCTTTTCACAAATCCAGTATTTGGTCATTAAAGACGTAACCTTTAAAATCGTGTCACATTTTAGAATTATATTCTTATTCTAATAAAACATGTCAAAATTATTATTGTTTGCTAATAGAAAAAAGTAGCTACTGTTTTTAACAACTAACTCCTTTTTTCTCAATATGGACACTATTCAGAAATTGGTCACCATAGCAACGACAGGATATATTTTAACATAATTTAAGAGAAAAATAAAATCTAAGAGATAGTACTATATTGTCCAATTACTAAAACTTAAATCAAAGAACATGACATTTTTCTCATTTAAGACACTTTTCTATATCTTATTGCATTATTATGCCCCCGTATCGATAGATCGGGAGGCATATAGTGATTCACCTGTCCGTCCGTTCGTCTGTTTGTCCGTCCGTCCTGGTTAACCCAAATTCACCGTTTCTTCTAGCATCATTATGGCTTGCTACAAAGCTTCCAAACTTGCATGGATGTTGTATATGAACACTCTCCACACACCTGTATCACCTGACCCCATTTTGACATTCACCTTGACCTAATTTTGGACTTAGACTTATTTATGGACAAGGCTTCCACAGGGGGCATAAGCGTTTATTGAACGCAGTCTTGTTTTTATATAATGTCACTAAGCCCGGTTTCCTGGAGAACGGCTCAAATATTTACAAAGGGAAGGAGAGAAAGTATGAAGTAATTCAATGTGTTTTGAGTTGTGGTAAATGTTAGCTGATGAAGCGAGCATTGGTGCTATATACTACTTTCAATTAAGTTACAAGGTTTATCTTTGCGTTTAAGTATGTGATTATCTTTCCTTCAGACAGTACCGTCACCGTCACTATGTCAGTGCAAGTCTTGCCACTTATTCAGAAAGTTTGTATTAACCAGGCCCCTGATTTTCGGAAGTATTTCAATATGAGAAAGATTTCAGCTCAAATATTGTCACATGTCTTTGAGTGAATTAATTTCCATGTGAGACTGGACTCAAAACTGGTATCACATGACAGAAAAATTATTTTGAGTTTATTACCGTAAAATGTTAAGAACTCCAACTTCAGATTTGTTTGTAACACGGACTCTAATTTGAGCAAAATCTCAATTTGAGATGAGATTTCTACTTAAGATGCTTCCGGAGATGGGGCCAGATGTTGTCTTGTAGTATTTTAGCTATACTGTTAAAAGTTTAGAGGAATGTTCAAAAGCATGATGAGTTGTTTTTCTGTGGTTTTATTACAGCAGATTTACACATTTTTGAGGGCTTGGTTCATTTTGCAGCTTGCTTTGAATGTAAGTTTTCAAAGTTTTATAACATGGTATTTGCATGAGGCCCATACACAATCAAAAAAAGACAATTGTAGCATAAATGATAATCAAACATACTATACGACATAAATTATTTAGCAAGCATACATATCGATCAGACAGAGACATATATAGCAAACATACAGACCTATCAAATATAGAAATGTAGATCTATACAATCAATATACTGATCACTCAAACGTAAAAATATTGGTACAACAGACAATAGTAACCAACCAAGTTGAAACACAGATGTATTGAGCAGATATACCAATTACAGCATATTTACAGTTCAAACCCTTAAAATATAATACATACTTTATAATTTGTATGATTTGCAGTTGTTAGTAAACTGTTTCAATCAGTAATTGTGATATATTTAGTAAATATTAAGAAATCTTTTATATATGCATGTATTTTAATGTTTTAATGACAAATTTTAGAAATCCAATATCTCTGTTGACAGTATTATATAGTTCATGTTTTTCATTGTTTCCAAGACATAAGGCCAGGATAAATAAATTCCTAGATTATTGTTCCTGTCACCACGGAATTAAATCACAAGGATATAATACGCAGCCTAGACCTAGATTTTCATAGCGGTAGCCCGATATATTGTCGCGCCATTTTACTTTCACACATTGAAGAGAATTAAAACATTGTTTTATAAAGATAATGCAACATATACCTCTAACTATATTGATTTTTCCCTATACCTGAACTATTCTGTGCCATGTTAGACTTAAAATTTGTTGATAGTTGATACACTGTTTAATTATTCCAAAACTATCAAAATGGTTCCAAAACTACCAAAAAGGACAATGGTTTAACTAAAATACTGTTATTTTGTTTTAGAAGGGAATGATAATCTAGCAATTAATTTGTAATGACCTTTTATGATTTGTGCTATCTAATACAGCAATATTTAAAATGTTCACATAATGTATTATCTCTCATCTATTTTGCTGTGTTGATTGATTGATTGATTGATTGATTGATTGATTGATTGATTGATTGATTGATTGACCAAAGAATAAGTATAATTTTACTTGCTGTATCAGTAACTTTTGGTTACAGATTTTTTACTTTTATTGTGAAAAGACATAGAATTTTAATGACTCAAGTGCGGCCCTGCTAATACAATCATGTTTGTGATATATGTAATATTAAACATATACATGTAATTCTAATTTTTGTCTGAATTAATGATATTTAGTGTTACTAATGTATTGTTATAGTATTTAGTGTATTATATGTATTGTTATAGCTCTTGTTATTGTTCTATGTTAAGGTTGTTTTAGCAGTTTTTATGTCTACCACTTGGTACTCAGGGCTGGGTTAGGATAAAGAACCTTTTGTGCTTCTATCCCAGACTTGAAGTTTTCCTTTTATTAAAATATGTCTACGAGACATGGTATGTATCCTAACACATTTATTCAGGTTAATATTTATTATGATGCTGGTGTTTTACTATGTCTCAATTATTGTAAGCAATTTCAGTAATAACATTTTTTAACATAAAGAACTATCTCAGGGTCTTTAAACTGTGACTTTACGGAGTAATACATACATTCCATTATTAAGTTATACAAATTATTTGTCTGGCTTTGTTAAAATTAACATATTAAATTTGATTCTGAGGCATTTTCAAAGTTTTTTATGCCCCTGTATCGATAGTCCCGTTAACCCAAATTGACTGTTTCTTCTAGCATCATTATGGCTTGCTACAAAGCTTCCATACTTGCATGGATGTTGTATATGAACACTCTCCACACGCCTGTATCACCTGACCCCATTTTGACCTTCACCTTGACCTTATTTTGGACTTAGACTTATTGAAGGGCCAAATTCTTGGTTAACCCAAATTGACTGTTTCTTCTAGCATCATTATGGCTTGCTACAAAGCTTCCATACTTGCATGGATGTTGTATATGAACACTTTCCACACGCCTGTATCACCTGACCCCATTTTGACCTTCACCTTGACCTTATTTTGGACTTAGACTTATTGAAGGGCCAAATTCTTGGTTAACCCAAATTGACTGTTTCTTCTAGCATCATTATGGCTTGCTACAAAGCTTAATACTTGCCTGGATGTTGTATATGAACACTCTCCACACGCCTGTATCACCTAACCTCATTTTGACCTTTACATTGACCTAATTTTGGACTTAGACTTATTTAGCGTCCAATTCTTGTTAACCCAAATTTCGTCTTACATCAAGGCGTTGTCTTCAAACTTGACATACTTGTTTACCATCATAAGCCCCTTATACTGACAAAGCCATGTTACCCTATTTAACATTTTAACAGAATTATGGCCCCTGATTGACTTTTATGGACTAGGCTTCCACGGGGGCATAAGCGTTTATTGAACGCAGTCTTGTTATGCAGACTGAGTCGCTACTGTTTGTCAGCAATACATGTTTGTCTTGGCTCACAAACTAGGTCGAGTGGTTGTCATGTCTCACAGGTGAATCCAGTTGACTTTTGTAGGTCATCAGGTTAAAGGTCAAGGTCACTGTGATCATTGACAAGATATAATGACCATTTGGCTGACAGGAGTGGTATACATGTTTACAAAATACCTTGTGTTGATATTCCTTTACTGTCAAATTGTTGTTTCTTTATATAATAATATGGTATCTTTGTCTTTACTATAACTATGACACTCTGCTAATCCATTATATATGCAATGTAACTTGATTTTTGTCAATACATTTAGTATCTTACTCTACATTCTTGCTTACTCTACGTAGTATTAGTCAATGGTAATTATTTGTTTTTCTTGATTTTTTAGTTTGATATATTAAGCTGTTTACATACTATCGTTTTATTTATGTTACCTATTTTATATCACTATATTTATAGTAGTTATGTATTTACATTTATAAGTAGTTTATTGTTTACCTTTAAATGTTTGTTAATTTTCTTCTGTGGTGATTTTCATATCACTGTTATTGAAAGTTTTGTTTTAAAGTTGTTTGTTATTAGTTTTAAGCTCTTTAGTTTGTGCTAATGTCTTTTAGGGCAATTGTGAAACAAGTTCTTCAACTTACATTAATCACTCTCGACACCTCATTCCCTATAGTGGAATACATTGCCAAAATGGTATTAGAGAGAGAAAGAAGCCGGCTTTGTTCTGTTTATACTTATAGTTAATGTATTTCTGAAATATGAGTTTCTGCTTAAGCATTTTCTCAGTTCATGTTTATTATACAGTATGTTATTGATGTGTAAATTGAGTTTTATTTTTCTAAGGGGGTTGTTCATACGAGGGGTGCTGAAAAATGCTCTGAAATTTAAATTACATGACTAATATTGCCGTATCTCAGTCAGATCATAGTATGGGGTAACAAATACAAAACTTAAAAATAACTTTAAGTCGAAGCTAACATTTCATTGAAAAATCTTATGAGTCATAGCATCACTATGGATACACTGGCCCAACATCACTGTCACATCATTACCTGGGGCGTAAGTCAATATCTGGGTGTTGTACTTTATACCCCAAAGTTTGGTTTTCTCACCACAAACTTTCACCATTTTTATTCTAATTTGAATAAATCCTCCCTGGGAGGGATACCCTTCCCCAACCCATCCCACTACGATACTACATAGATAGCCATCCTGTTATACCTTTAAAAACACCTTATGCGGGTGTTACAATTTAACTTCTATTTTCTATGTAATCCATAATCTCAACCAACGTGAGGCACCATCATCCCTGGCCCCGACTTCAAGGCTTCTGTGCGTAGCATCCATGCAAGCCTGGCTATGTCCCTGATTACATGTAGCAAACATGATTATTAGTGGCAGAATTCATTGTGAATAACACATAATCTATGGGAGCATTTTTAGCTCCACTATTTGTAGAATAAGGGGAGCTATTGCAGTCACCCGAGCGTCGGCGTAACACTTTTGTTAAAGTTTAGGTACAGGTTTTTTAACCTCTTATATTCTCTAAGTCCTTTGAGATATTGCTTTCATACTTTGCATACTTGTTTGCCACCATGACCCCAACCCATATGCAGGAGTAGGTAACTCTATCAGGCATTTTGTTGAAATTATGCCCCCTTTTTCTACTTAGTGCAAATAGTGCAAATGTTAAAGTTTAGGTACAGGTTTTTTAACCTCTAATATCTTCATAGTACATGAACATATTGCTTTCATACTTTGCATACGTGTTCACCATCATGACCCCAACACATACATAGGGGTAGGTAACTCTATTAAGCATTTTGGTGAAATTATGCCCCCTTTTTCAACTTAATGCAAATGTTAAAGTTGAGGTACAGGTTTTTTCGCCTCTAATATTTTCAAAGTGCATTCACATATTGCTATGGATACTTGTTCTCCATCATGACCCCAACCCCTACACAGGGGTGGGTAACTCTATCAAGCATTTTGTTGAAATTATGCCCCCTTTTATTATGATTGTACTATCCCAGCATGGCACTACAAATGGTGGAGCGCGCTGTTTGTGGACAGCTCTTGTTCCTCATATTTATTGAACACTCCTCGTATTTGTTGGGTTTATTTATTGATCAGGTACTATTGGTATGAATATAATGCATATAGGATTTTTTTATGGTTTGCTATATATAGTACCCATGTATTGTACTACCAATGTACAAACATAGATCTACTTATTATTTATTTCATTAGAGAACATGACTGTATACAGTCAAAAGGCAGCCACCTTAAACTTTTTGCACTATTTTAGGCCAAGTTTGAAACAGGGTCATCTGGTGTAAAAAACTAGATTTAAAAGGGTTGTTAAACAATTATTGCTTGTCATCAGGCCAATGCTTCTTTTTTAGCTCATCTGATTTTTTTAAAAAAGATGAGTTATTGTCATCACTTGATCGTCGTCGGCGTCAGCATTGCAATGGTTAAGTTTTGTGTTTAGGTAAAGTTTTATCATAAACTATCGAAGCTATTGCTTTGAAACTTGCAACACTTGTTCACCATCAATACCTGAGCCTGTAAAGCAAAACCCATAACTCTGATCTGCATTTTGTAAGAATAATTGCCCCTTCTTGGACTTAGAAAAAAAATGCCTTGGTTAAGTTTTGCGTTTAGGTCCACTTTTCTCCTAAACTATCAGTGTTAATGCTTTGAAACTTTCAACACTTGTTCACCATCAATACCTGACCATGGCAAGCAAGACTCATAACTCTGATCTGCATTTTGCGTGAGTTATTGCCTCTTATTGGACTTAAACAATTCCTTAAGTATCAGTGTTAATGCTTTGAAACTTTCAACACTTATTCACCATCAATACCTGACCATGTCAAGCATGACCCATAACTCTGATCAGCTTTTTGCCAGAGTTATTGTCCCTTTTTTCACCATCAATTCCTCACTCATAACACTGCCCTACTTTATGCAAGGGTAATGAGCCTTTTTTACAGTGACAATGATCAGATGAGCGTCTGCACCCGCAAGGAGGTGCTCTTGTTATATTATATATGCATATATACAAACAGAATAAGAACTGCATTATTCAGCCACATAATTCATTGAAATACAGTTCTTAATTGAAATATTCTGTCCTATTGTATGTACTGTGATTCCACAAAAATAAATACACAATCAGAGTGTAATGTTGTTAGCAAAACCACTGCACTTTGACAGGCTTGTAACATGACTATCTCATATTATGTTATACATTTATATCAGCAAATGGTTTACAAAAATATAATGTATACGGTTGTATTAATTAAATACATGCATTTAAAATAAATACCAAGTTTGTTTTTATTAGCCAACTAGCAAAAAGCACTTTTGTTCATAGTGAACTTTTTGTCCTGTTTAATTAAAACTCATAGACATGTATACATTGTAATCGACCTGACAGTGATGTTTCAGGTAAATATTTTTACCTATCGAAATGCCATTCTGCACCGTACAGACGTCACATCATCGTTTTTCTTTTGTCATCTGATGCATAATGGTGATTTCAAAAACGATTTTTGAATGTTTTTCGTACATGTCTAAATATCTAGGTATAATTTGTGTTTGGATCGAATTCTATGGATGTATAACCGCATGAAGGCAAATATCACGAAACACGCATGCATCTCAGGGAAAAAAAACACATGACGTACGGCCAATTTTGGACACAAATTATTTGTCTGCCTTATACAAATTTCACTTGAGAAATTTTGCTACGTCACTTTTTAGCTCACCTGTCACAAAGTGACAGAGTGAGCTTTTGTGATCACTCTTCGTCCGTTGTCCGTCCGTCCGTCAACAATTTGCTTGTGTAGACACTAGAGGTCACAATTTTGGCCTAATCATTATGAAACTTGGTCACAATCATCATATCAACAAAATCTAGGTCAAGTACGATATTGGGTCATCTGTGGTCAAAAACTAGGTCACAAGGTCAAATAATAGAAAAACCTTGTGTAGTCACTAGAGGTCACAATTTTGACCTAATCTTTATGAAACTTGGTCACAATGATCATCTCAACAAAATCTAGGTCAAGTTCGATATTGGGTCATCCCGGGTCAAAAACTAGGTCACAAGGTCATTGGGTCTAAATGTGATGTAAATTATAAAGCATAAGACAATATGAAAACCTTGTACATGCTATAGAGGCTACCATTAGGGGTGCATGAACTACTAGGACAGGTGAGCGACCTATGGCCCTTTGGGCACTCTTGTATCTAAAAAAGTTCATCATGTATAAACTTATCACTTAAATTAAGTTTAGACCTTTCTTTGATATAAGGCATAATTTCAGTCAGTTTGACGATACATTTTTCGAACGAAAAAACCTGTACCTCAACTTTAACAATTGCATTTCTTTTCAAACACCCCTCGTATAAGAACACTATATCCATAACAATATCCTATGTTCTGCCTCTGTGACATTCATTCCAACACTTGATCTGAACAGTTAGAACGTAGTACAAAAGTCTTGTAGTCTCAACTGTAGTGCCACATAAGCCGAGCTCCTCTGACAGTTGTAGACGGAGTTACTAAAATTACCGTAACCTATGTTATTTGGATGACTCGGCTGTATTACTGTTGGCGGGTAGGTACACAGAACGGCCTATATTAATGTATTATGTGGTGGTGAGTTCACTTTAGGTCCTTGATTGAGTGCAATTGGTGCAGGTTATTACCCCATAGGGCATTGAATATGTGCAATATGTGGTGTTTAGTACTCATATTGTCTTGAAGGGGTGAGTTTTGGGGTTGTGAGTATGTCATATGACCTTAAACCAGTGTAATTGGAGAAGAGATGGAGATCTTAGGGCTTTAAATCAGTGTACTTAGTGGTGGTAATGAGATGCCCATCAATGCCAAATACACCCATTCAATGCCCTATGGGGTAGGCACCTACACCTAACACAGCCATTTCAAGCCATATGGGGCACCGAGAAATGCACCAATTCAGTGCCATATGTGGTATTACCTATTTATTATACCTCACTTTTTTCTACACTGCTTAACTCCCATTGCCCCAGAGAGAGACATTACAACTGCCAAAGGCATTTCCAAGTCGTTTGACATGTGATCGACCAAAAAGTGACTGTCCGGTCATGTGATCGGCATGACATTTTGAATATCATGCAAGGGCAAGTAACTGCGTCAATTTTAATTATTAGACTGCTGAAATATACCAAATTTTAACCGTCAACAATTGGACTGTTAACACTCTAGAGGTCCCAGTTTTCACTTAATCTTTATAAAACTTGGTCACAATGTTTGTCTCTATGAAATCTAGGTCAAGTTTGTAACTGGGTCATCTCGGGTCAAAAACTAGGTCAAATCAAAGAAAAACCTTGTTAACACTCTATAGAGGTCACAATTTTGACATAATCTTAATGAAACTTGGTCGCTATGTATGTATCTATGAAATCTAGGTCAAGTTCGTAATTGGGTCATCTGGGGTCAAAAACTACGTCACTAGGTCACATCAAAGAAAAACCTTGTTAACACTCTAGAGGTCACATTTTTCACATACTCTTATTGAAACTTGGTCACAATCTATGTCTCTAGGAAATCTAGGTCAAGTTCGTAATTGGGTCATTAGGGGTCAAAAACTAGGTCACATCAAAAAATCATTTTTTTTATATTTTTAGCTCACCTGAGCACGAAGTTCTCAAGGTGAGCTATTGTGATCACCCTTTTGTCCGTCGTCCACCGTGCGCAGTCCACCGTCAACAATTGGACTGTTAACACTCTAGAGGTCCCAGTTTTCACTTAATCTTTATAAAACTTGGTCACAATGTTTGCCTCTATAAATCTAGGTCAAGTTTGTAACTGGGTCATCTCGGGTCAAAAACTAGGTCAAATCAAAGAAAAACCTTGTTAACACTCTAGATGTCACAATTTTGACAAAATCTTAATGAAACTTGGTCACTATGTATGTATCTATGAAATCTAGGTCAAGTTCGTAATTGGGTCATCTGGGGTCAAAAACTAGGTCACATCAAAGAAAAACCTTGTTAACACTCTAGAGGTCACATTTTTCACATAATCTTAATGAAACTTGGTCACTATGTATGTATCTATAAAATCTAGGTCAAGTTCGTTATTGGGTCATCTGGGGTCAAAAACTAGGTCACTAGGTCACATCAAAGAAAAACCTTGTTTACACTCTAGAGGTCACATTTTTTACATAATCTTAATGAAACTTGGTCAAAATTTATGTCTCTATTAATCTAGGTCAAGATCGTAATTGGGTCATCTGGGGTCAAAAACTAAGTCACCAGGTCAAATCAAAGAAAAACATTGTTAACACTCTAGAGGTCACATTTTTACCCTAATCTATATGAAACTTGGTCACAATGTTTGTCGCTATGAAATCTAGGACAAATTCGTAACTTGGTCATCTGCGGTCAAAAACTAGGTCGCAATGTCGTATCAAAGAAAAACCTTGTTAACACTCTAGAGGTCATATTTTTGATGTAATCAGAATGAAACATGGTCACAATATGTGTTTTTATGAAATCTAGGTCAAGTTCGCAACTGGGTCATCTGGGGTCAAAAACTAGGCCACAAGTCCACATTGAAGTAAAATCTTGTTAACATTCTAGAGGTCACCTGCTTTACCTAATCTATATGAAACTTGGTCACAAAGAGAAAAAGGCAAGCGTACCACCTTAAAGTGATTATACTTTACTCAGATTTGTTGTCTGTAATTGTGAATGCAAAAATACTATTCCTTTGCTCGGCAATATAGGAAAAACATAATAACTCATTTCACGTTACGTTAAGAACAGAACAGAAACAGAACGTAGCTTAAGCATATACAACTCATCACTATAACAAAATAACATATATACATACATGAAAAACAAAATATACATTTTTAAATGAAAAATTAACAATATTAGAAGTGAGAATGTCTAAACCAAAATTTTTAATTTCATGATTGTGACTAATTATTATCCAAATGTCGACTTTTGCTATGCTTATGGACAGTTGGAATGCTGATGTTACTACAATATATAAATACAGTGATTACTAAATGCCAATACTAACATGAGGTACTATTTTTATCAAAACGTGAGAGGTTCAATATACTGTCATAGAAAGGTGATTAAATATTAATATCATGTACACATAAAACATCTATACATACACATACATACATTCATACACACAGTCACTTCAATACTCCTTTTCATTACCCGTGCTCATGCTTATTCATATACTTTTATTCATACTTATACACACACATATACATGCACGTGTATACGAGGGATGATCCATTTATAACGAGAATATGCTTATAACTTTGCTATTACATTTTATTTTCTAAAAATAATTTATGTGGTGGTTAATACATATATTAGGAGAAAACGTACGAAATATGTTTTAAATATATAGAAAAGTAAATAGTTTGGAACATTTCTGCCGACCTATGATACCTGTAGGCGGGGCAACGTCATTTTTGCACCTTTTAACGTTATTCAGAATTTACTATGATCAATTTGATGATCACGTTCCTTAGGCCCTACTTGATTATTTTTTAAATACTTTTCAGATTATCATTCTTCAATATTTATAAGTCTTCGCCAATGCCATACCAAGTTGAAAAAGATTCACGATAGTTATCCTAAGGAATTTCATTCAAAACATCAAACATTTTCGTGCGTAGTTATGACGTCGACGTCAAGTTACGCCAACTTTGCGTTAGATCACTAGCCTTTTTCCAACTCATTTTTTAATACGTTATTATGTTCACAAATCGAAGCTTTTTACATGACATGATCACGAAATGATTACTGAATATCGTGCACAATTGTGTTTAACCTGTTTTCTTCAAAACTAAATAGTTAATTGAAAACCTTTTGTCGTCCGCAATTTTGGCTATCAAGGAACGATACCACGTGCGTGTCGTAACGAATAACAACACAACCCGTGTATGACGTCATCATCAGTCAGGCGAATCTTAGGTGACCCCAAGTACCAATTTTCATCACATTGCTATTGCTTACATGAAAAATGTGGGGGTTTGAATTTGCGAAAAAATGGTGAAAAATCCGAAAAATGCCCCGCCTCGGCGTATTGAGTGTTACCTTAGCAACCATAGATTTTAGGAAGATGTCGCTGTAATCATGAATATTCAGGGAAACATTGCTAATGTATGTTATTACTACCAGCTGAAGTTTGAGTAAAATCTAACGGATCATAAAAAAAATATAAGCATTTTCTCGTTATATATGGATCATCCCTCGTACATTCATACACACATATATATAATATCTATATACTACCTTCCCTAACCTTAAAAGCTTTTAAGGCTAACTTTGTAAGAATTGTTATCTTTGACACGTTTTAAGAATTGAATAAATTTTAACATACTGGGACGTATTCTGTAATATTTTGGAATGTATACATTTCTAAGTTGACTATACAATGGACAAATCAAAATGAAATGGTACTCGTCTTCTATATCATTCTTATTGCATACAATACATTTGCAGTCCTGTCTCGGTGTCTGTCTGTGTTGACCAGTATCAATACACAATTATGTGACGATAATCGGATTTTAGCTATGATATTTCTAAATTTACTATTTTCTAATACACTCAAATATTCAGATTTATTAAAGGACGTTTTAATTTCCCTATTAAGTACAAGCGAAGTGCACGTGTCAACTCCCTGGTGCCATTCTGATAAATACATGTCGAGTAATCTTTGTTTGAACAGTTAAATGAATATGTTTACTTTACGGATTCTGGAAATAACCAAACATCTGCGAATCCTGTCTGCTGTAGTAAATTACGCACTTTAATAACCATTTTATAAATTTACGATGAATCCGTTCAATATTTTCAGATCTCGAAAAACCCCATATTTCGCATCCGTAATTTAAAATAGATGCAACATAAGAATCAAACAAATATATTCTTTGTAATTCTAAAAAAAGAACCCATTGCACGTAGGTCTTTACATAAAAGGTGTTTTTGTAGCATGCATAAAAGAACCACCACTTGATAATACAATCCCCAACTATTTAAAACTGTTCACAATATCCATGTTATATCCATTTAACACCCATTCGTAATTTCTGTTTACCCGACCCCTTTTTGAAAAATAAGGATTTTAGTTTTGTTTACATTGACAGTCAGTTTCCATTTAGTACAATAGGTATAACGTTCGTTAAGTGAATCTTGTAAACCTTCCTCAGTTTCTGATAACTAGTAATACAGCATCATCTGCAAACAATAATATGTAAATATTTAATTGGTCAATTGTTATACACGACCCTGCATTGTTTTGTAACTGCATTTCGATATCATTTAAAAATAATGAAAACGCATTTCGATATCATTTAAAAATAATGAAAACAAGGAAGCAGCAATAATTTCTTTCTATACACCAATTAGTACAAAAATACACAAATGAAGAACGATAAAAATGTTTTCAAGACACTCGTAAATCATTTGCGTCTATGTTTCCTAATTGCTTTTATAGTTGTTTAAAAAAATACGTAAATACGTGTTAATCATGGGAACCCCGGATTATATAATGGCACTGCAAGACTTTTCAAAGCTTTTATTTTGTTATCCTGACAATAATGTACAGAAAGTATTTAGAAAATACAATTGTTTGTAGAAAATGATGTCGATTTTGATTCTGCTGTATATTTTATCAGCGCCTATGCTGGTGCTTGAATCGTATTGTTCAGACGATGTGTTGTTGAACGACGGTACCAATTCAACAAACAGAAGAGAACAAGAAACAGCGAATATTGCATTTAAGATACCAAGAGTGGAAGGCAAGCTGGTACATACGACGTCAGCTCTATCGGCCGTCATTGAGGAGGATGAAAGTATAAAAGAAGTTGATGGTAGAAGGATTGATATCGATGGTGCCGAGAACGTAACAGATGCCGAGAACGTAACAGATGCCGCAGATGCCGAGAACGTAACAGATGCCGAGAACGTCACAGATGCCGAGAACGTAACAGATGCCGAGAACGTCACAGATGCCGAGAACGTAACAGATACCGAGAACGTCACAGATGCCGAGAACGTAACAGATACCGAGAACGTCACAGATGCCGAGAACGTCACAGATGCCGAGAACGACACAGATGCCGAGAACATAACAGATGCCGAGAATGTCACAGATGCCGAGAATGTAACAGATGCCGAGAACGTCTCAGATGCCGAGAACGACACAGATGCCGAGAACGTCACAGATATAAGATCAGAACTACCTGGACTAATGGCAGAGTTTTGTCCAGGTGCCAATATCTGTCCTG
The DNA here is from genome assembly GCA_947247005.1 of Spisula solida. Lineage (NCBI taxonomy): Eukaryota > Metazoa > Mollusca > Bivalvia > Venerida > Mactridae > Spisula > Spisula solida. The sequence continues at coordinate 25,163,695 of OX365948.1, forward strand.
AGGACAAATCCTGGAAGTTGTCAGAGAACGTGAATTCTTCTTCTTGCTGTAGAGGTAAGTCTAAAAATTATTGAAAAACATCTACAGTGCAGGCGAGACATATTGCATATACCGTAGCCGAGTCGTTTAGGGTATCTGGCCTAGTTGCCTAGCAACGAGAATAGAAGAACTGCCGAAAGGGTGAAATTCAATCATTGGCCACAAGGATCGTTACTTTGTATGATTGTAACAAAGCTTGAACAGTGAATACTGTATGTAAGAAGGTATACATGTGATAGTTTTCATTATTACACGTACATTTGTATATTGAATTAACCACGTAACTATTACAGTGTCAATCAAGTATGATCGTTTTGAACAGGTTCTTTTAAATAAATAATGTAGGTACATTTAATCTTGGTGATGGTGTTTCTTGCGTGCTTTTAATCACCCAGTGTATGTATCATTTGCAATTACTGTACCTCCCTACTTCAAAGCAAACGGGATGAACAAAACATGTATTTAAACGAGGCCCAGAGATTATACATGTATACAAGTGTCTGCACGGACGTATGTTTCAAAAGAATACTCGGAATTTTATATGATCTTTGGTCCCTCTTTTTCAATTACATTCATAGGGAGGGGCATGAGCTCTGTTTTATTATTCTAATATTAATCTCCCGCTGATATATCAGACAGATCTTTCTGGTCAGAACCAATTAAGGGATGCATCTATATGCCCAATTAAATAGCCGCCGGTGACATACGTGTATACAATGTGACACGTAGTTGACCAATTACGTAGCGGGGTCTTTTCCACTGATTACTAATTCAGATTATGGTTTTTATGACACTTGTTTTCGAAAATGTGTCTAAATAGTGGGTGTGGGAAGTTGGCAGTCCCCTGTCCAATGTCAATTCTAGCTGTCCACTGTTGAATTAGAATTAGAGAGAGTTCTCTAATTCAGCATTGGACAACTGTTCCCTGTTCATAATAGCTATTCACATATTTAAATATGCTGGACAACTGTACACTGTCCAAAGTAGGTGTCCGTTCTGGTTGTCCATTTTACAACTGTTCAATTGTCCATCTTTGTTGTCATTTCTGCATTTATATAAAAAAATATACCTACTGTGCAAAGTAGCTGTCCATTGTAAATGTCCATCCTGGCTTTTCAATGTAATAACTTTTCAACTGTCAATCTTTGATAGTCATCTCTACTGTTAGATCACATATATACCACCTGCCCAATGAAGCTGTCCATTCTAAATGTCCATGCTGGCCGACCATTTCTATAACTGTTCAACTGTCCATTTGTGATAGTCATGTCTGTATTTATATCACAAATATACCAACTGTCCAATGTAGCTGTCCATTCTAAATGTCCAATAATTTATAATTTAATTATTGTTTCCTATTGAATGCACCTTAGTGATGGGATGGACACCGTGAAATACATTTATGGCATAACTTTTTTAAAACTTGTTGATTAATTTCGATGGGATTTTGCATGGAAGTATTTATAACAATCTTTTGTATGAATATAATTACTTCATGAAGATATCGAATGCAAATTCTTGTATTTGATACCTTGAACATCTAGTCAATTCCTTTGAAATCCACCTTGTTATGAATATATAAATTTAACAAAAAAGGTACTTTTTTCTCTCTCTTAATCAATGATACAGTTACCTGTGTACATTATGTGTGAAAAAAACTTTACCTTTAATTAACGTCGAAATTATAGACAAAACAAGATGGTAAAAAAGAAAATCAGAGAAAAACTAGGCTTATCAATGTGGGATTTGAACTCGAAGCCCTCTGCTCACAAAACGATTCAGTGTAGACGAACGCGCTACAAATTTATCTAATTTCGGCACTAAAGTAAAGTATTACTCATATACATCCACTCCATACTTGACGCAGGTCATATTTAGGTCAAACAGTTAAAAAAGGAATACACTAAGTACCGCGAGAAACGTAAATATTAGATATCTGTGTGTATTTACTGTACTTCGCGGTATCTTTTGTGATGAGTATAGCATATTCTGACTAACCGGGCTTTAATATCTATTTGCTCCTAATTTATTTGCAAACATTTCATTGGTTTTTAAAGTGGTCAAAAGCAGGTCAAATATCAAGCTAGACAGCTTACGCTGAAAACAGATTCCAAGCACTTGAGAACTTGCCCGAAACAACTTAATTAAGTCCAAGGAATCAACAACACTTGGGAAAACGTCAAAACATTATTACCTGCGGGTCATGAGGCCGCAGGTATATTGGAATGCTCAACGTGAAAAGTCCATGAAAGGGCACGTGACCTGTTCTGTATGGTTTACGATTTCAAAAAAATAATAAAAAAAATGAAGCATTTTGTAAGAATGTCGTGAACCAGACTAATTCCATGATTCAATGCGGATAACGTCGGTCTTTGACGCATTGAAATAGTTTACGAGGGGTGATCCAGAATTACGTGGACTTTTGCTATAAAAAGTTTATTTTACATCAGATCGGTATCAAAATTACACATAAGCGGCTTTTATCTATTACGGACATGCATCAAAACACATATTTGAAAACAATTTTTTGCATCAACAGTTATACGCTACCATAGCAACACATGAATGCTTTCGCGGATCAACACTGAATTTTTCAGTAAAACCTGTTACATTATTGCTGATTGCTATTGTGTTTCTTCATTTAAAAATTCAGAAATATGGCACCATGTTGTCTAATATCTTATCGACAACTTGGTGAAATTTCAAGGTAAAATTCAGTATATTCGTCATGTTATGAATATATGAGTTACTGTTGTCATATCATAATTAACGTAAAAAATGACGTCACAAGATTTCATTTACAGTCGCATAAATTTGCAATTCTGTGTACAAATAGGAAAAACCCAAACGCAGACCGAAGAAATATTGGAGAAATCAAGTATTAGACCTTCTGTCTCACGACCACTTGTTTTTAAATGTCATACACTTTTTAAGGAGGTACGCACACCTTTGATCTAACGATCGAATGTTCCTTAAAACATCTTAAAATGACAGAACAGTCTTCTAGAACAACATTGAAATCATAAAAATGATATGTCACCAGGCTCGTTTTCGACATACATAGCTTTCTAATGACCTACCATTGTATTTTGTTAATTTTATCTATTTCCTGCATTTATGGCACCATTATGTTCTTTTTAAGATTATTACTATATGAAACCACTTTTAAGCAATGCATGATATTTTGTGTGTTCAATGGTCATTCCTATTGACATTAGTCACAATTCCGGCAGCCTGGTGAACACATTCAGTATTTGAACATGATAAATAGTTTCCCCACCCACTTGCAAAAAAGTGTGATTTTCAAACAATTTCAAATGAACGTCAAAAAATACCTAACGATCGAAAATGATTTAAAATTGGCCCTAAGTTTATTATCAATTATAACACCAGTTTAGCCAACAAAAATAGGGGTCACCAGCCTTTTTTGGGAGCTGTGCATAAAAAAGTACTAATTATGAATAAATTTGCATAAAATTAACCTAATTTGCATATTGTAATGAAATAATTTTTTATCAAAAATATTTCAAATTGTGGCTACCACTTATAACTAAACCATGCACTACATTTTATATATAAGCATATGCATTTGAACAATTGTAGGGACTTATTGTGAACCCATATTATTTACAATTTTGCCGTTCCCCACCCACTTTTCATACATGCAAAAAAATAAAAAGTTAAAAATATCTATTTTGTGCAATAATATTATGTTTATTATCATTAATCAACATTCATATGCGATCTTTGAAACTAAAATTCATGTTTGTTCTTATCTAATACGATTTTGAAATTTCGCGCATGCGCACAAGGCAGCTCGGACCTCCTTAAAGAAGGCCTGGACGATGTGACAGACAATGAAGATAGAGGTAAAACCCTGACGTGGACTGAATCGGTGCTTGCGTTGGTTAGAATCGACTAACCGTGACATTAATGGCAAATATGATCTTGCAGAGCTGGTAACGGTACAATTCGGTAAATTTTGACAGGGCAATTACAGATGCATACAATAAGAGTATAAAGGATTTGGGGAAATAAAGCACAGTTGATTAACAGTGTTCAAAACTTCATGAATAATATAGGCGTAAAGGTGACGTCGTTCGTCATTTCTGAGCTGCCCCGCAATTCATAACCATACCTTCTTACATATGCTGTATTTACGTTATTTATAATCATATCCGAATTAAATTTGGCATACGTGTGCAATAAGTATCAATATTACGTGGTATACAGATTCGTAACTTTAAGTATAACGGTTTTTTAATTAGAGCAAAAGTCCACGTAATTCTGGATCACCCCTCGTATTTACCGAATAAATCAGAACTGTCCGGAATTTCACTGTGAGCGCTAGGCAATTGAGACCATGTATCTAAACAGCAGGTGTCTGCAGCTGCATAAGCAAAGATGGACAATTGAACAGCAATAGGAATGGACAGGCTGGATGGACTTTCAGAATGGACAGCTACATTGGATAGTTGTTATATGTGTTATAAAGATTCAGAGAATATTAACCAAGAGGGACAGTTGGACAGTTTTAGGAATGGAAAGCCAGGATGGACACTCAGAATTGACAGCCACTTTGGATAGTTGGTATATGTGTGATATAAATACATAGAATATAAACAAAGATGGACAGTTTATCAATGATAGGAATGAACAGCCAGGATGGACATTCAAAATGGACATTAGACAGTTGGTATATGTGTTATATAAATACAGGGATGACTAACATAGATGCACAGTTGAACAATTTTATGAAAGGATAGTTAGAATGGACATTCCGAATGGACAGCTACATTGGACAGTTGGTATAAGTGTTATTAAATACAGAGATGACTAACAAAGATGGGCAGTTGAACCGTTACAGGAATGGACAGCTAGGGTGGAAATTCAGAATGGACAGGTACATTGGACAGCTGGTATATTTGTTATATAAATGCCAAAATGAATATCTAAGATGGACAGTTGATCAGTTATAGAAATGGACAGCCAGGATGGACATTCAGAACATACAGCTACATTGGGCAGTTGGTATATTTGTGATATAAATGCAGAGATGACTAACAAAGATGGACAGTTGGACAGTTTTAGGAATGGGCAGCCAGGATGGACATTCAGAATGGACAGCTACTTTGGACAGTTGGTATATTTGTTATATAAATACAGAGATGACTAACAAAGATGAACAGTTGAACAGTTATAGAAATGGACAGCCAGGATGGACATTCAGAACGGACAGCTACATTGGACAGTTGGTATATTTGAGTTATAAATGTTTTACCTAGATTATCACACGCTTCATGCACCATTAGTAATTGCTATTTGATTTTAGATTTCTTGAAGCAGATTGGACATAGGATTGCCAAAGGTAGAGTCGGTATACCGGACCAGTCGGATGCATTTACATTTGTTGGTGGTAATGGTTCCAGTGTGAAGTTATTGTATTGTGAATACGCATATGTTACCACAATTTGATTCGCTTGTAATTCATTAAAAATGCCGTCCTGGTTTGTTGTGAACCGACCTTTTATATGACATAAAACAGCAGGCATATGGCGGAGCAATGACTATGTATAAAAGCACATCTACATCAGGCGGAGCAATCCTATCAAACTCTGCGACAATAAAAGTTGTATTATAAGTATATTAACTGTCTTGCATGCAACATGCATTTCATATGTTATTTCAATGTGTTTTTAAACGATGTCTGACGTTGTAATGTCGTTTATAATAGTTAATTATATTCTTTTCTTCAGGTGATCTCTGTACGATAAAGAGTATAAAATTATCACCAAACGACCATGTATTTATTTCAAATGCTAAAACGCAACGTTGTAACACGTCATTTTTGTGTCAAATTTTATCTTTGCTGCCTATGTTTTATTTTAAACTCATTTGTCGTCTCCATGAAACTTATATCATTCGATTCGTTATTGTATATGCTTTCTAACGATGTGTATATTATGCACATGGAAACGTTTGACATTATTTAGTATGGACTTAGTTAACGACGACAATCGATCTTGACGGGGTGGTTCCAGTTTTGTGCGTTACGTCATTACATAGAGGATATTTGTTTGTTTTGATTGAATATGGTTTATATCTCATGGTGTAGTGATAAAATTCAATATTTTCAAGAGCGCGTAGCGCGAGTGAAAATATTAAAATTTTATCACTACAAGATGAGATATTAACCATATTCAATCAAAACAAACAAATATTCTATTTATTTAATGCTTTTATGGTGTCAAAACTGGTACTATTTATGCCAAATTACCACCGTGGTTAGGCTACGTATGAATATGTTATTCCATTCATATTTTTCACTTAAAAATCCGCCATCTTGGATTATGGTGAATAGGTAAAAACGACTTTTTTGAGAATTTTGCATTAAATCATACACCAGCTTGTAGGAAATGGTCTAACTAAGAATAAAACCCCCCACATGACATGTTTCCGTTCAGTAATAAAAAAGTTACAGACATTTTAGTGTTGAGATTTTGGTAAATTAAAGTAGTCCCTGTGAGGGGGCGGTGCTTATGTCAGTCACATTGTAGGTGATAACCAGTGACTGATATAGGTTTTATTTCACTGATAGAACTCCATATCTCATCAGTTAGCATTAAATAAACATTGTTATTGTACGTGTACATGTATATATGTTTGAAGATGTACTATTGTATTATTGTGACGGATAGGCTACTAAGATCGTGTAATTTCATACTGCGGATAGAAATTTAATCAGTTTAAAACCTTTACGCTTAAATGATATGTTTAAATTCATTTGAATTGTCGTTTATCCTGACTAATTTTATGTGCAGATTTACTCATTTGTTGTAAAAACTGTATTCATTAAGCTAGTGTTATTCTACCTATTATAGGGTGTACATGTAATAAGATTCACCAACCCACCCACCCACCAACATACCTACCTGCCTACCTACCTACCTACACCAGCCACCCACCAACCCACCAACCCACCAACCCACCATCCAGATTGGAAAAATGTACATACCTTATATCTCCTGATTTAATGTACATAGATAAAAACTAATAATATTACGCAATGTATTTATTATTCAGCTTTACAATAATACCTCATTTATTGAAATCAGTCGAGGAATAAAACTGGTATTAGCAAAGAGCCAGACCTACTCTCTTTGTAATGGAAGTTCCAATTTTATCCGAAAATACCCAATTTGCTTCATTCAAACAATAATTTTCTGAATTCTATGAGAGATAGAAAAAAGTTACAGTATACAGTAGAAGAAACTTAGCTCTTCAACATGAGATATAAGTCATTAAAAAAGGATGACAAACAAAAGTGTTATTGCAAAATATAATCTGCTGCCTGCTATTTTGCATTTTCTCTCCGTTTCAATTGAGTGTCCAATCTGTGTATATTTAGGTATTTGGCAGATGACGACAGCCAAGAATACCAATTCACGAACGTTAATGTCATGTCTGCAACAAACATGAAGAAGAATACCCCTTCCAATTTGAATGTGAACTGTATGAAGACTTGGGAATTGCATACCTAAAACAATATGATCGTATTTGTTCTAGCTGAGCATGTACAAAGCTATTCTACTATTGATCTGTGAAAATAGCACAATCATTCGAAATATAGATGTACATGTTTTTAAAGCATTAGAAGTTAAAACAAAAATAAAGGAGTATCAATTTACAATCTTCCTTCTGTTGGTAAGATAATTTTGTTTGTGACAGTGTACCTGAATGCTCTTTGCATATGCCAAATGAAGTACATGTATAAATAAACGCACACATTAATACTCTTTGTACTTTCATTCAAATATACAATTATACATTTCTTAATAATGGTCCATCATTAATAAATACACTATAATATAATACACTTAAGTACTTCTGCATATATTAATATCCAAAACCTATCAACTGTCGGAATATAACATAACATAACATGAAGTTTATTAACATATAGAACTACATGTACATAGTCAAACACAAATTATGTACATACAAATTAAACATAACACGAGGAAAAATTGGAATAATTTAACTGAGAAGTATGTCGTTGTTATAGGAGTGTAGATACGTTATAATAGGAGACTGTATATGGTTTTAAATGAAATGTAGCATCATACATATAATATATCTATTTTGAGAGAAAAAGAAGAATACAATTAACATATTGATTATAACATATGTATTTTGTTTTCTTAGTATGGGTAAAATATTCATTATGTATTTTGTGAAAATTGTATTTGGACATTATTGTTACATAAAATTAATATTTTGTATGATAGGAAAATATTAAGTCTGATTTCTTAGGTCAAATGCGTTATAAACAAACTTGGATAAAATGATTATTAATCGCGTTGTTGATGTTGACATTAATGAAAAAAAAATAATGATTCGAACTTCCTTAAAGTTGGCCAATGACAGTAGAATCTTGGTAAAAGTGAAGTTCTTAGTACATGTGTATGTATAGTAGTTCAATGTCTCAGCTATTTTGGTCGGTCTCGCTAATAAGACTGACTCTATAATACGACCACTTTATGTCGGTCCAAGTGTTAATAGCGGAACTTTACTGTATATTATTGAATGTATTTATGTATGCTTCGTGTATTTTTGTTAATTAATCGACTTAGTAAGTAAGGAAGTAAGTAAGTAAGTAAGTAAAGTCTTTATTTTACGAGGCTAACATATTTACAATAATGCAATCTTCCATATGGGCCTCAAGAAGTTATTTGTTTTCTGCACATATACATTATAATGTGGTGAAGAATGACTATTTAATAAACTTGATTGTTTCATGATCCATCCCTCTCTTTATCAACATTTTTTTGTCCTCAGTGTAGAATATTTTAAAATATCAGATATCCATTGAACTGTATTTATTAAAATGTATTTAATATCTGTTGATACATATGTTTGTTTAGGGGTCATATTGACCCATTTCAAACAATGTGATTTGGTGTACTAAAACTGAATAAAGTCATACCCAACTTTCATTAATGTACTGATAATCCGCGCGTCGATAAAATTTACATTAAAAGTAGAAGGGGAAATTTAGTTTAAAACGCTTATAATTCCTTAACGAATTAAAATATCAAATTTGTATTTAGCACAAAAGTTTATTTCATCTTTACACATTACTATCATTATTTTTAATTATTCTTAAATCTAAAACATTATGGGCGAATTTAACTTTGAAAATTATCATTCTTGAATTACTCTATATTCTTTGTAAAATTAGCGACTTTGGCAGAAATTGTCCGTTAAACTTGGTGTTTAATACTCTATATCAAGTTTATCACATACAATATCTAAAATGTATTTACCACATTAGATAGTAAATTTATTTTACTTTCGAAACATGTAAAAATAAATAAAAGATTTTGAAAATTTTATGGGCGTTTGTAACATTGAAATTAATCATTACTTAAATTTGTTTAACGCTTATTAATTCGGTAAAGTTCGTTAGCTGCCGGAATTTACCGAGCTAATTATCTGCGCACAGCATGGCGTCCAATTTAACTGATCGGATTATATAGCCTGCAATAAAACATAACTTATCTTATCTTTATTTGTACCCTTAGGCATTGATGCTTTTCTGTTGTTACATACAGGGATTTGTTTTTATAACAATTTAAATTTGAAGTGTGAAGTTAATTTACACAACATAAACATACATTTATGAAGAATTTCCTTCATAACTAACTGAAATAATTGTTATAATTTTAACCCGGGATGTTAAATCCACGAAATTTGATTAAAAATTATTTTTTTAACATGCATCTATATAGCGTTCCTGATTTAAAGCGGCTGTTTCATTATTTTATATGCCTCATCTATATAACATCATCATAAAATTAAAACAGATACACCTGAGGTCATTCTCACTAGAAATTGAAAATTATAAAGAACTAGAAACTTTTAATACAGCCTTTAGAACAACTAGATATAATTAAATTGACTATAATTTGAGCTTAATATATTTAGATCTTTGTTAAATATACTAGTATAATAGAGATCAGGGTTATTCATACACAAATGTGCCCACCAGCGACCAATTGTTGAATGAAAGATATTTATTGTTCATTCATCCAATAGACTGCCGGTGGGCACATTATGAGAGATCATGCTTGTATATAGTGTTAGTCATACACACGTATGCCCACCAGCGAGCAATTGGTGAATGAAAAGTTTTTATTGTTAATTTATCCAATAGACTGTCGGCACTATGTATATCACATAACACTGATTGCGAATCCATGCTGGTTGCGGTATGTTTTAATAAGCGAATGTTGAACAGTATAATTATGTTGGATATACCGGGCTTGATTTCTATCTGCAATTGATGAATTTAACTTGATAGAAATAAGTCTACGTTATGTTTAAACTCTATTCCTGAGTTTACTGTTTCTATTATAAAAATGCTATTTAATTATATATCATTATGTAAAAAAGTTGACAATTTGCACACATTTATTCTGTCTCACCATCAGTATTATAATGATTATGAGTAAAGACAATACAATAATATTCGTAATTTTAGTAAGTCGTACATCTTAAACCGGTTTGAATACTTTCCCGATGCTGATAGCAAAAATAGAAAACGTATATAAAAAGGAGACTTTTACAACCACGCACGTTAATTAAACAACTGAGACAAATTCTAAAATCAGAATCACGTTGCAGTTTTTCTATTGATTTGGACTGAACAACCACCTGTTTTGAACAGCCATTATCATACAATGAAAGATTTTCCTCATATTAAAATCGCTGGAAAGTCAGTTAAATGTCAAAATGCCTATTTGTGTGACATTTCGGCTTACACCTATTATACCACGGATATACACTATACACTCCCGTATTCTTTGATTATACATAACATAACATTTATACAGTTAATGTCATAACCCACGGAACATAGACGATACACATGTCATCATACAAATGCATAATTAAGTATATTTTCCCACATGTACATAGTAACAACACACACAATCAACGAAGTCTTAATCATGCATGTTCTAAAAACCAAATTATTTCATATAGACAGAGACAAGTACCCTTCGCATGTACAAAATGTCAAAAATATTAAATGTATAATAATTATTGCTGTGAGGGCAAAAACCCCTTAGGCAAATGATAGGCATTACTTATATTCCGACTTCCCGTGGAGTTTGCACAGCGTGATTACGCAATCAAGATAAGAGCGATCAGATTAAAACTGGTATAGCCCCAAATAAGGAAGATAACTGTTGTTACTTGTTAGTTAAAGAAAATGGGAATATTGCCGTGAAACAAATTGCTGGACATGTCTACTGCTTGTTCGATTAGTTTTACTATTTTTTTTAGTCTCGTCCAATATCGTGCAGCACGGCATTCGATTTTTTAAATATACCATGCGCCAAGAAAACAGACAATTATGTCCCCATTTAAAGGCGGATTTGTAATTTGATATAAAAATGTTTCGCATTACATCAACAGTTTTAAAAAGTTTCCATTTTGTGACAAACTGTACAAAGCAGTACATGTATATATTTTCAGCTTGTTCCTGTTCCGATAACTGTCAGCTCTCCAACAACTGTTGCTTTCCATCATCTGATCTTGGCTCGCACGAATACAAACATAAACGTTGCTATTCCACATTACACCCAGCTGGAGACGACAGTGAACGTTTTGGTTACAGATCGTATATGATGATTGATTCAGAAATACTGCATAGTAGTATGTCTACCAATTCTACGTGTGGAGATACAAACGTAGCACCTTGGGGAAGTATCCACCCTGTATACTCCAAATCTCATCAGAAACTATACAAGAATTCGGTCTGTGCAGCAGCGCACGGCGTAGATGATGGTGTTCTATGGTCGGCATATATTGCTTGCAACCATATAACTCTGCTACTGAATATGTTGTACATCTCTACCACATTACTAAACGAACGATGTGATATTTTGTTTGAATTTCCCGGAGATATTTCGATTTTAGAAGAGCATGTGTGTTTCTTGGACATGGTCAGCACGTGTCCAGAAAGTTACAGCATGACGACATTGGTGCCACCTGAGCAAGTAATCGCGGCCTGTAACAGTGGCTTATTTTCTCCATACAGGGGTAAAGATAGAGCTATGTACAGAAATGTATTTTGTTCCATCTGCAACAGCAAATATCGCAACAAAGGTTGTATGAGCGAGGAGTTGACTATACGCAATAAAGCTTTCTCGGCATTGCTGGACAATTCTGTCTCGAAGACGTTCGATGAACCATCCTTATATACACAAGCCGAACAAGCATGTCTATATAAAGAAGGCATTGTGGTAAGTTTTCCATCTTGTGTCCAAATGTTTGTTTACGATCATCCGAATTTTATTTTTAAGGCAGATCTGATCAGTAGTGTAACTGGTTTTAGTATAAACTTGTATGTTAATAATTGTTTATTTTGTCCTCATGACAGTCGTTAGTGCATGGCCATCCGGTTTTTCCCTGGCTAAATGGTTTACAAGCGTACCATAGAATCTGGTAAATAGGCGCTTATAATAATTTTACTGCCACTTTTATGCGCTTATTTTTTATAAACACATTTATACACGTACGCCAAATAATACGCCCCTTTTAAGTATTTAGATACGCGATATGCGCCTATTTTGACATTTGTCAAGACTGGCAGTAAGAAAACTAACATAAAACGTGTAAGGTATGTTTGAGCCTTAATAACAGCAACTAGATCGCCTCCCATTTGTACTCTCAGTGTGTTGATTATATCACAGACATATATGAAATAAAACGAATTGCACATAGTTCGTGAAATGAAGATACTTATAAGAGAAAATTGCAAAGTTTATATAAATGGTCACAATACAGACCCATAGTACGGTATTTACCATCAAATCAATGCGTATGTTACTAATGCACCTGTTTAATACTAATACACAACCGTTGTTCTATCTTGTTTCAGTTCACCTGTGACGTCACGTAGTGACAATGTGAGCTTATTTGATCGCTCTTCGTTCGTCGTCCGTCCGTCGTTCGTTCGTGCACAATTGCTTGAGAACAAACTAGAGGTCATAATTGTAGCCTTATCTTTAAGAAACTTTGTCGCATATTTATAATATTTAGGTCAAGGTCAAGTCCGATACTGTGCATTTATGGTAGAAAACTTGGTCACAAGGTCAAATAATAATAAAAACTTGTCACAATGACCTTCTTCATAAAATATAGGTCAAGTTCTTCATCTATTGGTAATTGGTGAGGTTAAAAACATAATACAAAATATAGAAAACCCTTGTGAACACAATACAGGTCACAACTTTGGCCTTATCTTTATGAAGCTAAGCCATAAGGCTCGCCTTTAAAATCTAGATAAAGTGGCATATTTGGTCATGTGTGGTAAAAAACTAGGACACAAGGTCAAACAACAGAAAAAAAAGTTTGCGGTGACACACTCGATTGACTTTATCTTTAAGTTAATAGAATCTAAATCATGGTCACAATTGACATCTGTACGTACAAATGTATAATAAATAGGTAGCGTTTGGTCTTTGATCAACAACAGGTGAGCGAATAAGGACCATATTGACCCTTTTGTTGTTGTTCTCATTACAGATCGTAAGCACATGTCGCCCAGTGAGGTGTCCATCTGATCAGACGTATACAACTGATGGCAGATGTGAATTCATATATAAAACCTTGCACAAACCCAATATTGCAGTGGGGTTACAGCTGACGTCAGATGGTGTAATTAACACAACTGGTTTAACAAAACGATCGTTTATGTCCCCATGGCTACAACGTTGGGAAATATTGCAAATCTACTATTTGACTTCCTTTCAAGGTACACAAACGGAGATCACTGACAAAATAATGGTAAATTTGAGGCAAATGGCTGACAGTATCGATCCAAAAGTTCTAATGAGCAACATCAATAAACTGAAAAATAAGAAATGGACAGTGAAAACATCTAAAGCTTCATTGTCAATGAGAGCAGATTTCCTTGACGCACATGATGATTACTATCTGCATAGTCAATTTACATCGCCTATTAATACGTTGGTCAAAATGGAAATCAACGTCACACGCCGTTTGAAAACAATCTATTTTAGTGATGGCATCACCATCAATGGTCATTTTACGATCGGACGTATGTCATTTTATGACCAGGTTGACCTCACTACTGAAGATTTTAGAATCCATAATCACGTCCTATATAACAACATGCGCGGAGAATATTTGCTTCCTAAAGAATATTACTTCCCGGATGTAGCTGATGACGCGTTAGTTCGTGTTTGTATTGAGGATTCTGGTTTGAAACGAGTTCGTAATGGGTGCCAAGCTCCAGTTTTAACAACCTATGTTTCTTTCTTATATACAGTCACTGTATTAGTATTCTACTGATATTTAGAGTTAAGGATCGTCATATCTATATCGATCTGTTTAAATTAGCATTGTACGCAACCAATTCCTATATAATTTTGTCAAATGTAGTTGAATCTTTGAAATATTTTCAACACAAACTACGGGTAACCGTATCATTGATAGTTAAAGAGTAAAAAAGGTGTTATCTTAGAAAGGTGCATTTGTGTTGAAGTTGTCAGATTTTCATGGTATCAAAAACAAGAATTGGCTTTCAATATTTTCATAATGTAATAACATTCATAGACACACAAAATTAGATTCTCACTATGAGTTTTCACTTCAAGAAATTGTAACGTGCAGGGTCCCTATATGAACCCGTTCAGGGAGTAAGGATGCAATTTACTTGTTTCAAATACTATATATAGCATTCACAACAAATCGAATTCGACAGCAACACACCTAATTCATTCAAATATATACAAATAATCACTTATACAAGTGGGATATATAACCTTGCCGAGCATAGAACCTAGTAACGTTTCCAGCTACCAATAACAGTAGTCCGCCCTAACCACCTGGCCAGACGTACAAATCCACTTTAGTCATAACCACTAGAAACACGTTACCCCAAACACCCACCAAAGACGTACTGTCTATGCTGCTTCTCAGAGTCAAAGTCAGGTGAACCTATATCAGACAAAGCCAAGCAGCTGGACAGTAGCAAAACAGGACCAATAGTTTAAGGTAGTACAGGACAGACATTAGTCCCAGACTAGGAAAGGCTGTAGCTGTGTCAAAATAAGTTATGGGGATAAAAAAGCTGTATCTAATGATTATGAATACTGATTTAGATCAGGAAAGCTTGGCCTCGTGGTAATGAATACGCGATAGGAACAGGATGGCTATACCTGATGGTTATAAGTACATGTACCACTTGGTCAGGAATCACTGCACAGATGTATTTGGTGGTTGTGAATATCCACAGAGTTCCAGGTATGACTGCACCTGACGGTTACGAGTTCACATCGGGACAAACAATGACTGTCTGATAAGTTCATGTACCCAAAATAACCAGAAATACCTGAGTGTGCACCTCGCTTTACTATGAGCCGTGTATAGCTTTATACTACAATCTTAGATTTTAATATTAGGACCCAATGTCTCTATTCCAAAACCTTGAGAAATGCAGAAGCCAAACTTGTAAATGTGTGCAGTAGTGTATCATCTGCTGCATAATATATAACTCGTCATTTTGTGGAGTCTATTTTGCGAATTTAAATACAAATTTGACTGATTTCAACATTGGCTGTATATTCTTTGGACTACCAGGCATTTTTAGGCCTCCGTGAAATGCACATGGTCCCTAGATTACATTCATGAGGCATAAATGACCTGAAACACTAAGATAAACTCGATACATCTGGCCGTACACAACTGACCAAACGCGAAAGTAGGCAAAACTATCTACATTGCACCTTTAGAACTGGATATGACGATATGACAACTAGTGACCCTTTCACGAATAACTCATTTACAAACACATGCCTCGTTGTGGGCCTATTTGGGGCATGGGCTATAACCCCTTTGTCTAGTTGTCTAGCTTTATAATACTTATATGTTTTGGCGCTAAAATCAAACCGCTATGAGTGGTAAAAGCTTTCTGTTTCGGAAAATCTACGTTAAAGCCTTCTTTAATAGGAGTCAGCGGACCCAAATACTTGTGAAGGGCCTTGGTCACGTGATATCCATTAGTCTAAACATATTTTTATGTATCAATGACAGTGACAATGCCCAAACCCGAATTTGGGCATTTAGAACGGAAACTACTGAAAGTGCCACTTCGGCCAATACGTATTAGCAGGCTAATGCAGCAGACATATATTAGGTTTAACCTGGACCTCTTTTCAGTCAATACTGCACCAAACAGATGTGTTGGCATGTATAAAGTTGCTAATCAAAAGTTATAAGTTATTATATACTGTAACTGGTTCGTAATTAAAATTATATATAGTCAGGGCTTAAATACGCAATAAGAAATTAATTTTAGATTGGATATGAAAAATATTAATTAAAACATGCATAAACTCTTTCTTGCAAGAAACGACCATGTATACTCTATGCAAAAGATTTAGTCTATTTTACCGCCATTTTCTTAAAAAAATAGACAATTTTATTAAAAGATAATCATCAGACATGTAGTATGGCTTACTTTTGAATGTTTAAAGACACAAAATAATAATGTATCTCATTAACAGACATATTCAAAGCGAACAATGTTTTGTAATTTTCACCATGTCGGCCATTTTGAAAATGACGGTCATATTGGATTTTTGAAAGTGGGTCCATATCTAATATTGACCCTAATACATTCAACTACCATCATGCAAAGTTTCATTATTTTATCATTAAACCCACAATTCTGCTTAAGATATGCACCAAACTGCCGGACTAAGAGGGGGGGGGGGGGGGGGGGGGCATGATTATATAGGGGAATTAGACATTTTTGGAAATCGGTTGTCTTTCCCTCCCATTAGCAGATGGTCCTGTCTAATTCATTGAGGTGGTTTTTCTTGATGTCAAATATCCCTATGGTAGAATTTCATTACGTTAAAATAGGCGACTGCCTTATCAATAACATACGGACCAAGTCTAATTCCCGCTACATTGTGGCGACAGGGTTGATTAAATTCCCGTACATCGGGAAAGTCTTAATGTCTAATTCCCTGTACATCACCGCCCCCCCCCCCTCTGGTGTCCTCACCGATAAGCAAAAATATAAGAGCTGAGAATTTGCTCTAATTGAGATTTTTTGAGAGATTGCCACATGTGAAATTGGTGATTGTTTAGTGAATATTCCTATATGCCTACATTGAATAAACTAATGCACGTAATATGTCGGTATTTGAACTGTGTCGAATATGCATACTTTACATGCGTGTTCAATACATAAAAAAGAAAATATCATGATTATTTGTGCCCGCATATGATGTTTTTTTTTATTATTTCTGCATGGCAGAAAAGGGGGATGACAACGAAGATCTCCAACCTTAAAGCTTTCTTAAACATGTGGAATTGGTAGGTATTGGTACTAGTACTTCAATGGAAGGACGAATTGAACAACTCTTGTGAATTCCTTTAAAAATACCAACACTGGCAAAAATAACTAGACTAGATATATTTAACCACCAACATGTAGGCCTACGTGTACTTTTATTTCTATATTCAACAAGCCGTAAACGCCTACTGGATTTTGGGAGATAAAGTCACTAGATCTAGTACACGGCTAGCTAGAGATGATAAATTAGAATAAATAGAAAATATAAGTTTTATTTCCAATTATGGGCCTTCTCGGGAATATATAATCACACAATAATAGAATGATGTACAAGAGTACAAGAACATAAGTCAACATAAGAGGTATAAAGTAACACAGGCTTGATTCTGATTACACCATGTATATCGTAGACAGCAAATAGTATCAAATAATTTAAGTATCGAAATAGTCGACCTTGTAATTATAAATAAAAATGTCAAGTTTTTCTTACGCTAGTGTTGCCTAGAAACCGATTAAGTCGATCATGAAACTGTATCAACTGTATCATTTGAAGTAACTAGGCCATAAATAACTTACATAAAGAATTAGACAGTGACGGAAACAAAAAATAGTAATGTTCTCCCTATAACTGTATACATGTAATTTGTTACTATGGTGCAAGAAACCCCACTCTACCGAATTCGTGGCTGTGTAATATTCATTTAACTCATTTGTTTGATTAACCACACACTGTTTTTGTCATCAAACCACATCCTTGTTTTACAGGTAATGTGGTTCAGTGATATAAATAACATGCTATTTTTTATGTCACTGGTTTGTTATACACTGACCGATTTGCTTCAAGCTATGGGAACTGCAACCAGACAACATAATTTATCACCCAATGAATAATTTCGTAGAATAAAAGCAAGTGTTGGAGAGGAAATTACTACAGTATATTTGCATTTTGTGGGCAAAATAATGTCAATCTTGGTGGAAAGTTTACCAGTGCATACCGTCACAACTTAGATAACCATTATACCGAATATTACTTAATTTTCACAGATATGTACCTACAAAGTACTTCTTTCAAGCATCATCATTCCAATTAAATGTGAATTTGAGAGATTTTTTAATTTAAAGCGCCGACAAAATAAAGGGAAGTAACTTGTTTGGAGTATCAGTAATAGAAAAGTCACGAATTATTTCCCTTCGTTTGACTCCTATTTATTCACGAGACTAATTGAGAAATTAAAAAAATTATCGCAGATGAATGTTTGAATCCCTCGTACGTATTTAACTACAACATTTCGAACTACAATGTACATGCAAGAAGTTGTAGTTGGCACATATAAATATAATATATATCAGGGAGGTCAATAATCCGTACACCTATTATATCATGATACCATGTGTAGGCCTACGAAATTGACTTATATTGGAAAGTATGAATCACAGTCCATGAAGATCGGACGTCTACCTTCTTTGTGAACTGGTAATGTTGCTGAACTAAAGGTAATCTACTTTACACATACAAGACAATGAAACAATGAATGACGGTGTAAAGTTATTGAATGTGTGTTCTACGGTGGAGTTTATTCCAAAATAGATACAAATTAGGGAAACCTATTTCCTTTCTTGATATCAAGTTTTTTCTTTAACATTCTCCAATGACTGGTATTCGTGGTAAAGCACACTGGACAAAATCGTGTTTGTACATATGTAACAGTGTCGTGGGTGAAGTTAGATAGGTAATTTATTGTATATACATGTATCTTGATCACATGCACTCACATTGTATTTTCTAACTATTCTCGTCACTGACGCCTTCCATACAAACACCTACATCGCTTTAATCATCAACATAACGATCATGTGACTTGCCGTTGGCGACATCAGTTTGGTAAACTTTGCCAAATCGCTTTGTAACTGTCAAATGTTCTCAGCTTCCCCCGAGAAATTATGAAGTGTACAACAGGCACGTTGCGATCTAGCGTTCTTTTTACGTCGGTTTCGAAGTAATTTCATAGGCGTTTGTGCAGTCTTTTTTTACTTCAGATGGGATAGGACATCTATTTCAGGATACTGATACGTGTAACGTTATTTATATAGCGAAAATTTAGGTGTAAATGTCGTATGTTTTCTGCTTTTAAAAACTTCGTCGTACAAAAATGTATCATGCATGCGTGTTGAAAAATGACCAACTCATTAAAATTGACGAAAAACATTATAAGCACCATCAGATATTTAATAGGCCTACTTGACATTATGGAGTAGTGAACTGATTTGCGCAGTAAAATCGCAATAAAATGATTCATTTACAAAATACGCGGAACCACTCTAGATAATTTAACCAATTGTCGGCTTATAATTGAAAATCTGACGAATATGTTAGACTGTTTCGAACACCAAGTAAAAACATTTTAATTTATGTGCGTGGTTTTGAAAATAGGAAATTATTACAACTGTAGTGCCTTTTTAAAGATATGCATACACCATTAGGGAAAAGATTATAATATATTTAATTGAAGTAATTTCGCTTCTATCACAAAAATACAAAATGATATAAATTAATGATAAGACACTTCTATAGTATATAGATCTCTTACAATAATGACTCGTCTCGGAAAATTTATAGATGTATGTGCAAACATAAATTCTGGAAGCTGTATAATTATATATGTCGGTTAAACCAGGAGCTGTTCGATTAATGCGTTATATCTATGCCCTGGTTAAACTAAAGCGGGTTTCCATGGAGCTTTTTATTTCGGCGTTGATTTTTTCGGCACGTAATATATATTTAACGCCCCAAATACGCGCCGAAAAATTGTTTCCATGAAGTTGAAAACAGACGCGTTTGTTTTGGATAAAAACGCATACCTTACATCGATATTTTAAAAGAAAAGGGTACTTTCAGGACATAAAAAATGCAATTGCATGTTTTCTAGCCCATTTGAAAGATAATGAGGTGGATGAGAAGGTGGCTGCGTTTCAATATGGTCAGACAAAATTGTTGTTGATTTTTTTCAAAGAGACAGGGACACTTCTATGAGCTTCTTGTCAACCTGTAAAGCTAAATTTATGCAATTTAAGATGAGTGACGCCAAGAAAGCTATCCTAAAATCGAAGAAACTACATCCATTGATACATAGAAAGCCATTTTACGCGCGTACTGTTACGCGCTGAAAAGCGCGTCCATGGAAACGGCAACATGCAATTTAGACTGAAGCGAAATATATTTACAAGTATTCGGCGCGTGTTATTACGTGTCGAATAATACGCGCCGAAAACACGTATAGGTTTTACGCTTCATGGAAAAGGGGCTTAATGAACTACATAAATAAACACATTATCCTAGCTTGACACCAAGTCGTTGATGACGTATCTAGATGTTTTGAAGTGTTGTTTTGTAATGATATAACAATCTCACTGACGTTAGATACGTAATGGGATATGACGTTTAAAGCCAATTGGTATATATTAGTCGTAAAGTAATGCTTATAAACGATTCTTTATGTGTGAGTGTTTTGTCGGAATATTCTATCAATTCTCACGATCGATTTCCTGAGATTCTAATCTTAGTAACACGTTCAGGTGAGTCATGATGCTTGTACATCAATCACTAGGAACGTATCCGATAAGCAAGCAGGCTGTTTACCTGTATGAACTCAGACATGAGAAGATCTGACGTAAATGTTTCCTTTATGCTGTAGCATCTGACTCAGCACACTCAGCGTATACAATGTACTTCATAATGTTGGTTATATTTACGAGAATATTCGTGATTCTACTTTGGTCTTCCTGACATTGACCATACTTCCAGTTAATTAAAACACATATACTGTTGAAAAGGGAAATTCGTTCATAGCACAGGAACCAGATATTTTAATATAACGGTCAAAAACACTATTCAAGACCCCGTTACTGACAAGCACCCTGGAAATATAAGCACGAACTTCATTAATGTGCGTGATATAAGCTTATACTTGTAGGGTCCTTGTCAGTAACGGGGTCTTGGCTAGTGTTTTTGGCTTAAAATATCAGGTCACTGTGTTCATATAGTTACACGGGTACCCATTTCATGTCTAGAGCAAGTATACGTATGTGTCCATTTAGTAATTTTAAAAATCTAACATATAAGAATAATGTCTGCTCAGTAATGAATGGAATTTGTTTTACATAGCTTACTTTTTCTGTTTCAATTTGTTTGAAGTTATAATCGAACTTTACCGACTGTTCATGTTTAAATGTCTTATCATCTGATATTGAATACATTGGCGGGTATACCTTTGAAGCTTTGACTGTCAGATGGGGGTAAAAGTAGAAAGTTACATCAGATACAAATATTTCAGACGCATGGGTGCAAAAACATAAATTGTAACCACCGAATTGATGCTTGTTCTAAGCAATGCGCCTGGGGGCAGATAACTACTTGAGTTTGATAGCAAGCGGCACGTAAGAACTCGTGCCAAATCTACGAGATTGCGTTATATTCAACAGTACGTAATAGCAAGTGGGTACATATATACAGTTACGCTATAGAGCAATCTATTATTACTTCCTTGCAGTAGTGACGTGTTATTCTCACTCAATTGTCAAGTGCTATTGTAATATTTAATATAAAAGATTGTATGTTATGTTAATTAATTTCACATGAAGCTTCTATACAGATTAAGGATACCGTAAGGGTCACCCCCCATAGGCAGAGGAAGATTAACAAAAATACCAAATTCTCTGGTATTGCCCAACCTATTCTGCCTATACATACCCTATGGAGACAACTCTTCAGTCTACTCTTTTTTCTTGAAATTAATTCCCTTTGCACCTTCAAACACAGATAATCAAGCCCAAAATAAAATCTAGCTAAAATTAAAAATCAAATTATGATAATTGATTGAAAAAATATGATAATTGATTAAAAAAATATACCGTATTATCTAGTCGGGTAGCCAGACTATGGCCAACCATGCACAGTTATAGATGAGACTACACTAGTCGAATGTTCTAAGTACACACTTTGTAATTTTCATTTAACAGGAAAAGTATTAGACCTATCAGTGAATCGAATATACCATTGGAATCAGGAAACTATTGTCTATCAAATTGAGTTAATCGCCATTCTGAAATATAATAACAACATACTAGAAAATGACCATTTAGTTCACTGCTTAAAACAACAAAGTCGCACATCAATATTATGTATGACCACCGTCGGCCCTGATGATAGCCTGAACTCCTCTGAGGCATTACATTGATAATGATGTGTACCAATTGCTGCTGGAGTGCATTCCGTTCTAGTAAAGGGTTCGTTGTGAGTTCCTGTACGTTCTGGTGTTGCCGTCGTGCTCGGATGCGTCGCCCCAACTTATCCCAGACGTATTATATCGGATTTTGGTCCGGGCTACAAGGCGGGCATTCAATCGTGCAACCTAAATAGGAAATTGCATCAACATCAAATTCCATGTGATGAGAATGTGCTCATATCTTACAAAATACATGATTGATCGAAAATAGTGAGTTTTTGTTAAATTGTAGTAGTAATTCGGATGAACAATGCCTATTGAAAGTTACTTCCATGCTCAACTTCAAATTGCTCCATACAAATAAATGGACTTATTCTGTTGAATTCAACGATTCCACATTATGTCACAATCTTTAAGTGATACAACCATCAGTCAGATGTTGTCATAAACGTGTTTTGACGAATTTAAGGACTAAATGTAAATGACGCCATGTGACGTCTCAATTTTAAATCGAGTCAATAGAAACATGCAGCTTTTTCGAGAATTCAATGCAACAACCATAATAAAAAGTTTGTGCATGTGTTAAGAACCCCAAAACAGCCAATTAATGAATTAAATCTTACCAATCTTATTGGCATGCCAATTTCAAGCATTCATATCGCACTTGCGCACTCCTCAAGCGTCATTTGCGTCAAATGATACGAACTATTTTTATGGCTTTATGTTTGGGGGTCGAATGTTAATCGTGTATGAAATGATTTAAACACATTTACACATATTTGAGGTGTGAGCACGAGAAAAATGTGATTTTGTCATTTTCGTCACGCATCAATGATTGTCACGTAGATCTTGGTTTTTCTTCTTCTGTATTAAAGACAATCACAAACATATGGTATCTTAACAGTTTTATTGAGTTTAGATGATTATGTTCCTGATTTATTCTAGTTCTAAAAGTGAGTACTTAGAACATTCGTCAATTGTATATTGAGACATACGTACACGTGGTTAAGGTCGGTAATACATAGGACAAGCCGTAGGGGGTTCGTGCTCTATGTGACAGTATATATATCTTCCTCTAAACATTACTTAACTCAACGTACGCGACACTGCTATAATAAATATAGTTTACATTACACGTGCAATTTATCATGTAGTCATAATCTAACGTTTAAGCACACAGCCAATGACAATATAAAGTATGGTTGTATTAACCAAGTGGTTGTTTAATACAAGTGTAAATTAGAAATAAACTGGAAAATTGGGATGTACGAGGGTCATTCAATATATTCGTAGACAATCGTTCTCATTTGATTATTATCGCGTTTTAACAATATTTTCTTACAGCATTACAAACAGTAACTTATAACCAACAGTCAATACAAATTTATCTTCGATAGTGCAAACGAGTATCATGTCATCAGCCATTGTATTACCATAGTAACGCGGTACCACCCCCGACCGACGTAACGTGCTTTTTTCATTTGTTCAACTAGTTATAAATTCCGACTAAGTTAATGTACATTCCAATGTTTCTGCTAAATTATTACAAAATATAATCATGACATTTCATGAAATTATTAACTTATTTGGACGTCGGAGTGTAAATTAAAAACGGTTTTATCAATGCGAGTCGCGTTTTCAATAACGTCAAAACGCCTATTTTTTTACGCAAGGAAATTCATACGACTATTTAATTGTGCATGGGGCTTGGAAAAACACAACAGACACACAAGAGTTGTTACAGAGAGCGAAGGGAGAACACACAGCATGCAGTGGTCTTGTGTTTAAGTGGCAAAAACAAATTTCTGAAGCGCAGCATGGTATTGAAAACGGCACAGAGATGTGCAGACAGGCAAACGTAGTGACGTTTCATGCAACGTTCGTCGAACTATGCGATGTGTTTTCATGTTAATGTACAACCATTATGCCAAGCCTTAATCCTTCACTTAGACTATCTAAGATATTGTGGAAGATATGTTAAATCATATACAATTTGAATGTTCATGTTTATTTCTATGTTAATAACATAATTTCATTTCGGGCTACCCTTTGAGAAACAGCAAAACGTCAATTACGTCGCTGACGTCAGATAATAAATTGCGGTGTGTGGTGGTACTGGTTTGGTGATATTTATATTTTAGCCATATTTTCTTTCAAAAAGCGTTGTTTTACGCAATATTTTCAGCACTTGTGTCCGAAAGGCTGTAGTTAAACGTGATGTAGTTTGTTTTTCTCTGAGTCATCAGATGTTAAAATGATTAACACAGTCTACGAATTTATTGAATGACCCACGTACACATCAAATTCTTACGGCATACAAGTTAACTGACAGGTGATCACTAACACAGGTTTGACTCATTCCAGGGTAAACTTTGATTTACACTATCGAACAGCTCTTGCTCAACCTAAGTAATGATATATCTAATAAATACACTATAAGTACGTCTTATCCGATACACAATGTTGTTATTTATATTATTAAGAACACATTTAATAAAGCATATTATTAAGAACACATTTAATACAGTATGTACAGCGACAGTTTTAGTACAATACATACATTGCGAGGCTGCAGTTAATCTAAACTTGATTTTGTTTGGCAACTTGGTGTTAGTAATTGGTGTAAAGTTGTACTTTATAGCGTCAATATAATCAAAGACCTAAATTTAGGTCTTTGATATAATTATATTCTTTTTACATAATTCAGTAATGCGGGTTCATTCTGCGGGGATGTTTTTTTCGTTTGCTTCGGTTCGAGTTTTCCTGATGGGGAAAGTGCATTATCTGAGCTCGCGGTTGGGAATCTAGAGGAGGTTAATGCGCAATATAACTTATTTGTGCTTCAAATATTGCCACCAATATATAACTGAAAACAACGATATATCTTTGTCTCTCACATGAACAGTATTTACTTCCGCTGTTTGAAACCGCAGAAAATTATTCTCGATTTTCTGTCATGTCGCAGAAATAAAAAAAACTCAGGAAGTAGACCTACCAATTTTAGGCAGAAATCGCAGAATGTTTTGCCGCAGAAATGACCGGCTGTACGGTAAACGGGTAATTAGAAACAAACATAGTGTTTATCAATTAATTACTATTTAGCTCTGTTCACAGTTTTGTTGAAAATCAAATCCGGGTGGAATTAAGTATATGTCACCAAATATCCAAAGTGATGTTAAGATGTGACAACGATCATTTTAATCATGAACATCCGTAAATAATCTATATTAATTCTGGTTTATTTTTTTCCCCAAGTTGAATTTGGAAAAATCAAACATTACAACTTTTTGTCGATCGGTCTTTTATACAGTTATTGTTCCGTGATCGACTCAATCATGTTAATGATAATGTCACAAAAATATATCACGGTCCTGCGAAAGTCTAAATTAGTAATATGGTCATGCTATATATTGAATCAACTTGAAATGTTAGCTTTTCAAGTCATTGATATAATATTATTATGACAATGTGATATGACATCAAGCATCCTCTCACAGCATGACATATATTATTTAACACCCTGTAATTCATGTATTCAACCGAAATATAATTAGTGATATATTTTATAGTGTTAATTGTTATGTTAATTAAACTACCCAAGAGTCATTCCAAATCTTGAGTGACCCTGTTTTAGATACAAAACAATAAATATAGAAGCTCAGTATAGAATCTTGGCTTTGTTTTGTCTAGTACATGTTGACTTTGGTATCTGTCCAGAAAACAGTGGGTGATACTTCATCTATGACGTCATTGGCTCCATTTCCTGATTCTTTTCTTCATAAAACTAAAGATGTGGATGATTCGTCTTTGACGTATATTGTCTGATTTTATTTGGTAAAGTGAAAACATACGCGACTCACAACAAGTTATACCAACATCGGTGCAACAAATAATAACATTGATAAACAGAGATATGTATATATTTTTTGCGAGAGGTGGATTGATAAGATAACATAAAATCCCTGATAAAAGGTGATGTAAGTTCTAACAACTTATGTTATGCATTAGAAACACGTATACATGTTCTTATATAATCAGTATCTGCACTGCTTTCCTGTTTTTCGTGTACTCCGACGGTAGACCTACCCTCCGCTATGCAAATGGGAGCCGTAAGCAAAGTGCCTTTGAATTGTTTCGAACTAACAACTTTGATAATGAAGAATACGGACCAGCCATACTACTCTCTCATATTACATATACATGTACCTAGAAATGTGCATGTTCTGTCAACGAAGTGTGAACATGAAATGAGTTTTTTCTTCGTTTTCTCATGTCGGTGAATAAATTTAATTGATTGCTGCATGGTGGGTCGAGTACTTCATATTTGCACCAGTCGGTCTTGTTTACAGCCAGTCTGGCTGGGTTTGGTACAGACGTTGTCCAAAGCATACTCGACGAAACATAATTGGCATGCCTGGTCCCAATCACGCCGACCGGGTTCAGTCATGGGCTGGCAGGCATTTTCACGTCACGTGCGCGTTGCGTGAACATTTTCAAATTATACTTAGATTTACTTTGTTGACCTTGCAATTATACTAAAAAGTAAATATTACATTTATTAACGAGAAATAGGGGCGTATGTGCATTTCCACGAAATATATCTAGCTAGGAATACATAGTACATGTATAACAGAATATGCCGAGCATATCCTTTATTTGCCAGTCAGCTTTCTACTGAAATATGGCTGGCGTACGAGTGCCTCCACCCGTATTTGAACCCGGGTCGCCAGATTAGATGGCAACCGCACCAACCATTGAGCTACGGAGGCACAATGGAACATACAACCCTTGGGTTATACCATAGGCTGACTTAACGAACAGTAATCACCATTGTCACATATACACATAACAGAAGACACCTTGGTGATTATCTTTCGTAACAGACCCCTATGGTTCAGATTGAAACGTTTGAACAAGCGCAAATACATCTTGATGTAGGTATAATATTGGCCGTCAGACAAAACTTTCTTTATGAAGTTTTACATTGAACAATTGTTACAACGAAACAGGCATTGAATGGTGCCAACTTACAGCAACTGCAAAGTTACTGTGTGTACAGTTTACAGTTTATTTCAGAATTTAAGGCATAATGCCCATGGATCATGTTTATGTGTATCTCTAATGTGAATTCCATCACGGATCGAAGTATTTCTCCCAGAAAGAAAAGTATTCCTCACTACTTGCATAATACAATGCACGGGTAATTTGTGGAATTTTAAGAATGCATCAAACTTTACACCTCCCAATTTTCACTAATTAATGTATTTGTTGTGCTGGAATATTACTTTATTGCCAACATGTAAATGTACAGTCAATATTATGACTTAATAATAATCAAACATGTGTTAAAGACCACCTGTTAATAGAGGCTACTATTGTAAAACCTGTCTGCAAAGACCATCATTTCATCTTTAATCACACCTATTTTCACACTATAATATATACATGTATCATATTAATAGAGTCACGTTTAGTGGTCTTCACAGACATGTTAGTCTGTATTGTCATCTTTAATTAGATGAGCACTTCTTTAATAATGCGCCCAGGATATTGTGATATTTACAAACATGAATCGGTTAGTTTTATACCAAAAACATTACTGACAAATCGTGCACACTTACTGGGTTATAACAAATTTCCCACCGTTCTCATTATGGGTGCACTATAACACATGTTTGACCATATTGACAGGTACAAGTCAATATGTTTCCAGAAAGGTGTATGGAGTTGTTCACTTGATGAACAAGAGGGCCCTAGGTCGCTCACCTGTCGTAGTAGTGGATGCAAACTGTAATTTGACCGGCCTACTTTTTGGCCCCAGATGACCCAATATCTAGATTGACCTAGATTTTGTTGAGATAATCATTGTGACCAAGTTTCATAGAGATGGCGACCTCTAGTGACGACACAAGGTTTATCTTTTATTTGACCTAATGACCTAGTTTTTGACACATGACCCAATATCGATATTGTAGAGATTGTAGAGATGATCATAAAATGAACCTAAAAAGCTCTAGATGCCTTAACCCTTCACTCCATAATGCGTGTTGACGCATATTTTATGCTATGTGGTTACCTGCATGGATAAACTACAAATACCCCTGGCCCTGATCTCCTGAAGCATCTGAAGTAGAAATCTCATCTCAAATTAGATAAATTTGAAGTTTAGCTCTTTAAATTATCGAAACAACATATGGCACTATTTGAGATAGATTTAGCACAAATTGAGATGCTTTCGGGAGATCAGGGCCAGATTATGTTGCAGGTATGTACCATTATTAGTTTACATGTGTCCGTTAGTAATTATCCAATACTAAAATTACCAGTATGAAGATGGTGTAGGCTTACAGTATAACAAGTTTCATCTATTATATTATAGGTAAATAGAATCACGGCTCTATGGAGTAAATGTTAAGCACTTGGATTGTTTCTAAGTAATTTCAATTGTTTGTAATCCATCTTACACAAATACAGCACAATCATGCTAGAAACACAAAACAACAACACACATGTCAAGTTTTTTTATCATTTTATATTTTTAATGATAGGCCTTTTTGATAGCCCTTAAGTCATACTGACAGAAGTAATCACAATTTCTTAAACAACCACTAACATAATATATATATTCCACACTTGACAATTTCACCTACATAGGTCGTACACAAACACAACAAAAAGGTGAAATAAAATTAATCTAACACAAGCAAAATGATCCATTATGTGATATTTTACTTTACCAATGATAAATGTCATATATACCTTTCTTCATTATGAAGCAATCCGAATTAAACATTAGTATAATGCCCCAATTAGGTAATGCCCGTAATGGACTTTTCTTAAACATGTACACCAACATTTAAATATGTGCAAAATTCAGGTAAACATACCATTTTATTGTTAACGAAATTACACATATGGTATATACACTTGTATGCCTAAGGCCTTTTCAAACATTTACACGCTGATGATAAAAGTTCACACACTGATTAATACAGACAACCCAGAACTTGACAGGTTGAGGTGAACAGACAACATTAATTAGCAATTTAGTTAATACATTGAATGAAGCGAAAATAACCATTGGCTTCCTGACAAATAATCATTGTAATGGAGTAGCCTACATTAGCCTTATCATAATTCTATGAGTTTCTCGGCTCTCATAAAACATAGAGTTGGATATGTACAAATGTATGACCTCATTACTAAAACATTAGCAATATACTGAAAACCAAGAAATTATTTCAGGCAATTTAGTTTGACGGAGTTTGCGAGTGGTAAAATATCGCGAAAATTAGGTCGCTAAAAACATTAATATTGTCCATAATGGACATTGCAGGAAACTTAAAAACGCGAAAATTTGAAGTCGCAAATATGCTGACAATCAGCAAAACGCGAGTTAGCATTCACGAAAGTAAATTGGTATAGAGAAGCAGTGACACAGACAGTTGTGTGGTAACCAGGTCAGTTATACAGAATATGAAGTGATTTATTATTGCAACCTTCCAACAGCTCAGCATATTTACAACTATATACATATATGTACAAAGGTCATTGCAGTATTTCAGGTTTACAACATTGAATTTATTATAATATACACACATTTGAACACTATTGTTTCACAACAGCATAACTAATAACCATTGATATTTTAAAGGCACCATATAATTCAACCTATATATCATCAGTATAGTGATGTACATGTACATTGTGTATTTCATGCTCAACTCGAAAATGATAATAGCAGAATAGTCTTTTTACTAATACATGTATCTTGAGATTCTTCATGAATAACTACTGTCTAAACCAAGTGAAGCACAGTTTTTTAAACCTGTTGAAGTAAAAATGATTGCACAGTAGATTCACGCTATACATATAGGTCGCTGGAGATAACAGTAGCCTTCAAATAAAAAAATTAAACGCCTTTTCGATGTTCATTTTTGTTCAATGTTTAAGCATTTATATAATCACTTGTAATGATATATTCTTTAATTCTACACTGATAACAAGCGGTCAGTCGATCGTGCAGTGTTAATATTATGCTTATTTTGTTTAATAATAAGTCTATATATAGAGTTATCCCCGGCGAACTATACATATAATTATTATCGTTATGTATAGCAATCCCCATCTTTCTGGAGATGACTTGTCTATACGGAGTTGTGCATCTACTGAGTACTTAAACCTTCGCAATATGTACAGATACATCTTAACCCCCTAATCTGGTCCTTTTACCCTGAAAAGAGAGTACAGGCTAGATTGTGTACATCATTGGGGTGTGGACATGAGATCATGGGATGGAGGGGAAACATGAAATTTGACTTTCACTCATACATCAGCATAATCACCAACTAACACATGGATTATTTTATCGTGTATAAAAGTCTGTGATTAACATAATCCAGAATGAATTCAATATCATGCACCACTTTCAATAAACATGTAAACTTTGACATTGTTAACAACGTTGTGTAGGATCATAATCAACCCTCTTTTCAGCATTTCAACTATGCAACAATCACATTGTATGTACAGTCAATCCGAAAGCAGATCTGAGCCAGAATGATGATGAAAACCAGAAAACTACACTTGGGTTATAAAATATCACATCCCAACACACAAAAGTTTGTTTCTATCACTTAAGAATCTGGCAAACAATCCGAAAGAATTTCTTTGGCACTTGATGTCATTTTACTCGGGAATTTAATGTCAAACTCCACGATTAAGTCCCCTCTCTTAGAAGGCTGTTTCGGCATCGGAAGACCTTCACCCTGTATTCTTTTCACTGAATTTGGTTTGATTATGTCATTAAGTCGTAGAGGAATCTTTCGTCCATCAATTGTTGGAACTTGAAGAGTAGTGCCACATAGTGCCTGAAATATAATACAAAAATCATTAGAAATCAATTGGTTTAATTCTAAAGAGACTGATACCACTATCAAAGATTGCCATCATTAAAGATGACATAGATTGAAGTATAGAGGTAAGTTTTACATTTAACTACTTCAAATAATTTACATAAAACTGAATTATACAGTGAGTATAACATACATGTATTTAAAATAATCATGACAAAAACATGATGAACACAGGTGAGTAATGTGACAGTATTATAAACGGGCCATCGGTGAAATTCTAGGGTCTGGAAATTGAAAACACAAGAGGTTTAAAATAGTGTATAAACCACACTTAGGGCCTGAGGTATTAAAAACTATTATGTACTTCGGTAAACACTCATTTTAATATATATGAATGTAGAAATAACTACTTTGCAAACATACCTGTTTTAAAGATATAGTCGCCTTGTATCTGATATCGCTAGCATCTCTAGTGAACATAGGATGAGGTTTGTCTTTAATCACAAATACAATATCAGCAGGAACATTATTAGGAGTTTGATCCCCTTCTTTTGGAAATGTTATTTTTGTGCCCGACTTCCATCCAGGCTTTATGTCAATACTTAAAATTTTATCTTCCATTCTAGTACTACGTCCATCAGAATTTAGCACTTTACGAGTAATCTTTAACTTTTTCGTTGTTCCTTTGTGTATGTCTTCTAACGACACTTGCAAATCTCTAACAACGGCATTGTCTTGTTGCTTTCTACGTGGTATACCTTGATTAGGCATTCCACCAAAACCACCGAAATGATGTCCAAACGGATCATCATCCGTTTCCATGGATTCTTGACCACCTTGTCCATGACTGAAGTGAGATGTTCTAAATGTTGGACCGCCAGGTCCCGAAAAACTGAAAAAGTTTGCGAATGGATCTTCATCACCGAAGAACATTTTGAATGTTTCTCTAGGATTTCCTTGATATTGATAATGGTGTCCCCCGGAGAAGCCACTATGGCCACCGCCGCCTCCACCACCACCAGCCTTTAAACCTTCTTCTCCATATTTGTCATAAACCTCTTTCTTGTCTTTGTCACTTAACACGTCATATGCTTCTGAAATTTCCTTGAATTTGTCTTCTGCGTTCGGAGATTTGTTCTTGTCCGGGTGATATTTTAAAGCCATTTTCCTGTAACCTTTCTTAATTTCCTCAGGTGTGGCCGTCCTCGCAACCCCTAAAATTTTGTAATAATCCTTCCCCATTGTCGCAATATTACACAGTTACACGTTGAGAACTACAATATGTTCAGTCTACAACCAATGTCTTCCAACGAATATTGTCTTCCCCGCCGATGGTTGTGTATTTCAATCAGAGCGGAAAATTCGACTACCTTCGGGAGAATTCCAGAACGATCTGTCAAAAGACGTCATTTCCCGAAAACCCTTATCCAATCAGAGTGCGAGTTATTTTAGTCGACCAATGAAAAAATCCAAATACGTGGGGAATCCCAAATATTCGTCAAACGGGACCAGTTTGTGTAAATATTTGAATTTAATTATAATCTAACATATCTGCTCTTGCTTTCATTAAAACATTATTAAATACTATAACAATAGTAAAAAAAATATTTAAAGCCATTGTCACGCATTTAAACAATTGATCCATCCATATTTTTTTTCCAGTAATCACAATTACAGCTACTCCCTGACAAGATGGCGACCACCTCAACCAACGTGATGGAATCAGAATTTTCTCTTCCAAAACCAAATATATCCCAAATAAAAAACAAGCAAATGCGCCAGGAATTATATAGAAAAATGAAACAAGAAAAAAGAAAGGTAATATCATTTGGCAAAGTTTATTATGTGCAAATTTACTCGAGTAGTCGTGTTTCGGATGGATGCTCCATTTCGGACATGGTCTGTATTAAGGTGGCAGGGGATATACTATTTGACAATTTTCGGGTTCCGACAGGCCGCGAACAGTCAAGCCTATTTCTTGAAAACAGCCAATGAGACAATAAAGTCTTTTTGTGTCAGTCTCAGGACCTAGACAGCATGCCTTGAAAACAGCATCCAAATATAAGGCTAAATCCTTGGGTTGAGGAGTTATGGCCCTTTGTTTTTCCCCCTACCCCTCCAATTTTAAGTAAAAAAAATACAAAAGTGATCAATTTCACAGCATACACAGTATTTTTAAAGCCAATGCAATCCTATATTTGGCTCAATTTTACATAAATACAATACCTGAGCAAGGTTATTTCAGCAAGAAAAGTGTCTCCCATACAAGTGGATTTTTTGCTATTTGCTGTCAAACTTTTTGGCAGTTTCTAACGACGCTAAATTTGCACTTCCGCCAGTGGTGGTAACCTCCATTTTGAAGAGTAGCAAATCCTTCAGAGCCAGCTTATATTTAGTTTCTATGATTTTTCAAAACAATAAACACCTTCTTTTTACAAAATAAATACAGATTTGAGTCTTTAAAATACCAATTTAATTTTTGGTGCCCATAAATAAGCTCTACACTAAATATTTGTTATTTTCAGGGACCCCCCTCACCCCAGTATATCCCCTGCCACCTAATATTAAACTGACGTGAACAAATATCGACAAGTACATTGTATTTCAATCATTTTCGATAATAGACACCTATAATACAATCAGGGCTAAGCATTAAAATCAAATTAATAATATAAAAATGCTGAAAAAACACGTCAGTAGAAGACCGACTTTAAAACCAGATCTATGTCTAAAAGTCGTTTTGTACAGGTTTATGGAAAATAAAAGCGTTCAAGTGAGCCAGATCGAGTCAATTTAATCTTAATCAAATTTGGGAAACAACCGGAGGTAGTACATTTTATGACACGTGCTTCCTGTTAATTGCTTTGTCACCAATTATACCGACTCGCAATGTACATGATCATCGTTATGAAAACGGTATACACTGTTGTTGAGAACCATTAAAGCTTTGATTTTATCAAGATTGCTGGAAAATTGGACCTCAAAGCCGGTAAGCCTGTAATCACATCAGATTGCCGGTAATTACCGGCTCAATGCCTGAGAAATGGCAGGCCTGAGTCTGCGTGTAGTTCTGGATACCATAACTAAATGGTCTTTTATTTACACTGACGTGTCGACCTTTTAGTTATGGAATTACCCTCTTCAATAATCAACTGTTTAAGCTTAACGCCTAAAATGCAAGTTTATTGTTAAAAATTCGCCCAAAAACTATCATTTACGTATAAATGTAATATTTTTTAAATGTTTTGTCATAAAACAGTCAATATGACACCTACTGATAATCATTATTGCTTAAAGTTTATTTATTTCCGCGTTTGATCAGCTTCGGCGGCCATTTTGAATAATTAATTTATCGCAGGTGCCTGCGAGAGCCGTTTTCGAAAAATCCGTTATTTCATGAAACATAGTCGAAAACGACTTAAAAATAAATAAAACCTTTAGATATACCTTTACATAAGAAACAAACACGTTATTTTTGTTATAAATCATGTAACTCCTATTTACACAAATAAATATTGCAATCTGCGCAGCCGACAATCTTTAAAAATGAAAACATTGATCACGTGGTTCGTTTCGGAACCCTTTTGTTTTTATCCCATTCAAATAAATGGCGATCGTGAACGAAAACATTGAAATTGGACAGTTTGAAACAATCGACGGAATTGATGGTATTTCTTGCGAAACATTCTGTTTTTTGGGGTATATTGATAGAATATGGTCCAATTGATAGGGTATCAATGATTATTTTGTTGAAAACGTGCGTTTTGTCATAAAACGAACGCGACTCAAACTGAGTCGTGGACCTGTTGGGTTTCAAAGAACAAACGGCTTTGACGATGAAATGGAATGATCATCGTCAAAGACCTTGGACTAGTCCGCGTGATATGAAATGGCGCACCTTTCCTGTAGGTCCCTAGTGGTAAAAAAATAAAAGGATTCATGATGTAGTTGGTTCCAATTTTATTTTATGGCTATATAGTCCATTTTTATATAATAGTTAGCTAAGTTTGTATACTTCTTAGATATTAAATCAATAATTAGTATCGAGACAGAATTGCACTGGTTACTAATTGCCATTATACTTTTTGAGTCACCAAGACAACTTGAAGATGTCCAAACAAGTGTTAAATCATCTATTACTGTCATGTAAGAATCATTCATGGCATTTGCATAGTCTGATCTGTCACCAACTTGACTTGGGAATGCCGAAAATATCAATGACAGTTAATATTAACACAATTTTCAAAACATATTATTTCAGATTTTGACTTGTTTTTTCAGTTTTTCTTAATAAGAAAATTACATCCTTCTGGACACCATTTCCTGTGTTTGACAGTGTGTAGGACATTTTAATCACGTTACATGGTGTTAACACGTATCATTTCATTACATTACATGACGTTAGGTCTCACCGGGTCCCGAGTACTTGTATGTAGCACTTTGCGACACGATTCTTTGTCGCTGTTTGGTGACCGATTATGAGCACTAAAAAGCAATACAAAGTAAAGGCACACCACACATGGCTTCATTAATGCCTTTTCTATCATTGAAAACGAATGATTGCAAGAACACTAACCTCATTGATACATTAATTACTCCTGTTTCATTTCACTACTGAAATGTCCTTATTTACGCCATTGAAACCGTGGAACAGAGCCGATGTATTCCGAAGTTGTTGTTCTGACATTTGTAAGAATTTTGATTGGACGAAAAGTGGCTTTAACTAATACCCAGTATCCGGACTAAAAATAGGCCTACATTAAAGTCGGTCAAGAACGACTACTCCGTACCGATTAATTATTTCGTCTAAGACGAATTTGTCAAATGTAGGTAACTTTTGTTTTTAAAACGGAAGGGAATCGCGACAGATGTCAGACAAACATTTCATCTAATATTGGTTGTGTAAAGGTGTGTTTAACGCTGTTTTTTGTACTTTATGATCGAAATATGCTTTGCTGCGGTCAATTTAACTGTTTAATCCCGAATAAGTCGTTCAATTCGGAAATAAAATTTTGCTAAAGACAGCTAAGTTCAAAACTATGAGACTCTATAGTACTGTGAAACGTACGTAGAGTCTTATTTATGGGACTATGTTCAAGTAAGACTTTTTACGAATTTATATCATTTGGCTAAAATAATCGCGATTATTGTATCTGGTTGCTCTATACGCTATATACTGAGACCACCCTGATGTATCTTAGGAATATCTCGCACATTGCCGCTTAATTAATTCTGTAATCTCGTAAAATAGGTTCTAACCAGTAATGTCGATATGGTGAATTAGTAATTAGGCCTCTGACTGGCCTGTTTCGTATAGCAAGCTTTATAGTCTGTTTCCCGTCCCCAATATTACAATACACCACAGTACTACTATTCTAAATTTGGTAACCAGACAACCTGCTCCATGAAACGACACAGTCGTAAAGACTAAAGATCAATTAGTTACTGCATGTACCAGGGATTTTACTTTGCACTGAACAAGGAAACAATATAAGGCATAAAATTATTATTGTTACTGGGTCACATAATGTTTCGGATTTCCTTTCTATCAAAGGGAGATGACTACAACATAATTGATAACAGCAGAGTAGCAAATTGCGCCCCCTAACTATCTGCTAACCAAAGCAGAAGTTGACAAGGAAAAATAGTTGAGCCCTAGGTTAAGTATCGCCCATTATAATCTGAGATAAGATAAGATAAATAAGATAATCTTTATTTAACGTCAGTTATGAGTAAACACATATAACATAAGGCTTATTAAGCTTAAAGCTTGTATCCGACATACCCGGTAAACATTGATTATCCAGTAACATGCAAACAAACATTCTATATAATAAAAGAGGTATCACATAATTATAATTATACAGAGTAAGCACAGTATCACATTCAATGCATAAAAAGAAAAGTTTGAATAACAGCGGAAAGGCATGGGCACATATAAATAAGCTAAGACAGATATAAACAGTTAAAACACACGCAAAGCAGTATAAAGAAGTTAAGAGAAATATAATATAATACAGTAAAACCTCATTATTTCGAGGGCCCATCGGGACAAGCCAAATGCTCGAGTTAAGCCAGTTGCTCGAATTATCAGAATTGTATGATGAATTGTTGTTAAGACTAAGTGTAACTGTGTTTTACCACGTGTTAGGTGCGCGTATTTGGTTGCAACTACGAATATCGTCATTGTTTATCATTCTACACGCATTTTGAGTCGTGCAGACATTCGTTGAATGTTACCTTTGTAGGTGAAATCATGTATAATGCTATATTTGAGTTGATTTACGACCATTAAGTGATCAAATATTCATTGTTTTGTGATTGTTTCTCTCTGACTTGGATAAGGTTAACATTTAGATCGGTGAATCATAAGAGTTACACGCGGCGTGAAAATTACTTTCACTATAACAAATTTTGACTTGTCATTAAATTTCTCATAATTAACGCCTCGTAATTGATTTGTATTATTCAATCTTGCCCCTTGACACCTTTATTGTAGACATACAACCGATTTCAGTGGTGGGGTTACGCTATTGTCATAAAATGTGATAATCACGATGTGTGAAAATCACGAACCACAGCAACATTAAATCTGACAATTTTTCGGAGGTGTGAAATTTTGCTCGGATGATTGCCTCGAGATAAAGTAACTAATTATCGTTGAAAATTGTTGAACGGACTGACACCTGCGCTCGAATTAGACCGGATGCTCGTAATAACATTACTCGAATTAGAGGGATAAATTAATGTACAATATAGAGCAAATTCGTCGGGACTTTTAAATTTGCTCGAATTAGGCCGGTTGCTCGAATAATCGCTGCTCGTATTACCGAGGTTTTACTGTATGTACAATACCTGTAAAAAACAAATTGATCAGATATAAGTAGAATAAAAGATATTTTAAAGCACATTTATATAACATTCATGAGAAGTATATATATAATCACATATTTTGTAATGCAAAATAAACATGCACACAAAGCAATAACATGCAGGAGGCATTTATTCCTTGAAAAAATGACGACATACATGAAAGCAATGAGAAAGCAACAAAAAAAACCACATAAAAGCGCATACAACCAGTGTCAATCAGATGGATAGCAATCATCCTAAGAAATTGTTAAAGAAAGAAAATTAAATAAGAAACTGAGCGGAAATGTAAAGCAAAAGCCGACGATTAAAAAACGTGCTAAAAGCGTATCACCTCATATCAGATATGAAATTAACAGATTGACACTGTTTGTATACGGGTATTTTCAATGTCAAATGAAGCATATAAAGATATAGCTATGAAGCAGAGTTTAGCACATGATTAGGGCTATATATAAGGCAGCACTACAGAAAATAATGTTACATATAAGCATTTAAAGACATGACTAAACAACACAAAGCGCACAAAACAATGACCACATGACAATACCAGCTAAAGGGAGGTAACTAGAACAAAATTGAACAAGGAATTATGTACACATGGTGCATGCACACTTTGAACCGCTCCAGGTATGGATCAGTCTCCTGAACTCATTATAGTCGGTAGTTGCACATAAAGTAGACTGTTCCACACCTGGGCTGCAGCAAAGCGGAAGCTCTTCTTACCATAGGTAGTGGTATTTACTGCTGGCACTTCAAGAGTGTTTATATTCCTGAAATTATAGTTGTTGGATTATACATTTATTAGTTCTTGTATATACATAGGTGAAATATTAATTAGACTAAGTCCTTTAAATACTTCAATGGCTATTTGGCGAAGACGACTAACATGTAGTGTTGGCATATTTACTTTATTCGGGAGTGTTTCATAGTTTGATTCGAAATCGTTAAATACTAATTTTAAGGCTCTAAATTGTAGTCTTTCAAGTTTATTGGTGTTTTTCTTACTGCAAAAGTGCCATACTACATGTATGGGGCAGTAGTTGAAATTGGATCTAACAAAACATTTGTAAATAAGAAGTTTGGTTTCTACAGTTAGGCATTTACTAAGTCTATATAAAACATTAAGTTGTCTGGCTGCTTTGATACAGATATTTGAAATATGTAATTCAAAATTTAGGAGTGAATCAATCTCAATACCAAGAAGTTTAACATGACTATCACATTTAATATCAATTCCTGTGACTGAGAAAGACTGAGACACTGTCAGTTTTATAATTTGAATATAGAAAGAGTAAAACATACTGACTTCTGAATAATAAGCACTACATGCCTGCCTTCTTACGTCCTGTCTTAGTTATCGGTATCATGGGGTAAATAATCAGACCTTGTTCTTTGGAAGCTGCCTACAAATCAATAATTTCACTTTGAACAGGTATTAAATAAACATAAAAATAACTCAATAAGTTGTTATAAAATTTGTTCTTTTTCATACTCTTGAACAGTGTGGAATGTTTTATAATACGTGGGCAGATCCAAAAGTAATGTCACTGGTGCTGTAAAATGGTGCATAATGTAAATAAAACAACGCAATTTTACACGCAGCTACATTAATCTATTTCCAATATAATGGCCAAATTTTATAAAAATGCAATTATTTGTTATTGATATATACATGTACATAGGATGCCTACTAACGGACATCGCCGCAAGCTTATGACGTTAACGACGTCGTAAACAAAATTTGACGCTATTTACATCATTCCTTTTCAAAGTATCGTCATTAAAGTTCTATACAGCGCTCATGTCTGTTCACCCATTTTTTAAACACATTTATATGGTGAGGAAAACACATTGTTATAGGCCTGTCTTGATTCAGAGTCATTGGAATACACCCATGTATCATCAAATGTAATTATATGCTGGAAAAATAACGTTATTTTCGTGTGTGGCGACATGACGTCAGTGGTATATTTCGAATGTCTATATAATGCTATTTTAATATTCAAACAATATGACACAAATGATATTAATCAGAATTGAATTCCATTACATTTTGATATAAATCTTTCTGACGTATGCCAACAAATAAACTCACCAGAGGAACAGTGACATTACTTTTGGATCTACCCACGTACTTTATTGAATTTAAGATTGTTTATGTTCAGATGAAGCTGAAGGAAAAGAAAAGGAAGATGAAGGAAGCCAAGGACTCAGGCGTGGAGGTAAGTGAACCAATGTCTTACTTTTTTTGAAAGGGTTAAAATCATATAATCAGTGAGTATTATGTATGGACTAACTTAGCTAATATGGTGATTGAAAACCCCATGTGTCCCAGTAATTACCATGCCTCTTAAAAGCATTGTGATCCTTTAATCATGCACCTATTGCTAGTCAAGCTTTCTCACATGCACATACTATTACTTAAGTGTGATGTGAACTGTTAATTTATGAGGCAAATACTTGGCAGTAAGCTACTAATATTATCTCTTGACCACAAATGTGCCCATGTACCTATGTAACCTATTGATACACAGGGCTTTTTTGAAAAAATATTGGTATTTTGGTAAAATGGTAAAAAATTTGTCAAGGTAAACTTCATCTTTGGGGAAAACTGCATGATTTTAAAGATGCTTTTCCAGGGGAAGGGGCTGTATAACTGCAGTGTTATATAAAGAAAAAAGCCCTGAAATAGGTTTGTCTGGTCAATAACTACTTCCTACCGTCTCTTTAGTTCTTACAACACAGTAAAGGACGCTATCTCAAGATCTGTTAAGTAGGAATGTTTAATTCTGTTAGTGCAAGTCGTTTGTGACACTACTGGAATTTTGTAGAACATTTCTGATATAAAATATGTATTTTATGTTTTATTCTAGTTACCAAAACAGACCCCAAAGACGATTGAAAATATGAGGGTTCCTGATGATACAATGGTCCAGCCAGACGATGAAGAAGTAGGTTGATACATTCCAAATACATATATATATATTTCATTAAGGTTTTCATTTGACTCGTCAGTAGGGTTTTTGACCCTTGAAATTTCCAAAATGCCACATTTTGACCCTCAAGATATTGGTTTGAACGGTCATTTTCTCTTAAAATCATGGGTATATAAAATGGTAAAATTTAGTCAAAAGTATCAAAATGACCGTACAGATTCAGAAGCTAGTGGAGCCCCTGGGACTGAATATAGAAAGTCAATTAGATACACTCTATTTAGGAGGTATTGTCCTTGTGCTTTAATTCTTTCACTTGTTGATTGGATTTCAATTTCAAGAACTTCACATGAATAGTTGGTACAAAGTGTAGTTGTGTTCATTAGGATGAATTTAGGTTATAAAGGTGTTTTTTGGTTGGAGTTATGACCTTTGATGGTACCATGAAGTGTTCGGTACCAAGCTTAAATATTGTTAGGAATTTTATTCTGTGGGTTTTTCTGGGAACATCACTGAGCAAATGTACTTCTATTTTACATTTGTATATGTTATTTGATGTTTTGACCACTTTAAACATATCTTATACATTGTATCAATCAAACTTTAAATACCCATGTTGTCAGCCGTAAAATCTCTGTTAATTGTCAGTTTTTGGTAAAAAATCAAATTACATTGGGTGTTTAATTTGGGGATTTAAAACGATAGCGAAACCCATTGTGACATGTAGAGGTGCTAGGAATTAATATATACGTCTCATAATAAAGCTAGTGGTCTACCTTGGTATTTGAGGAACAACTAAGGTAAAACCCAGTAAAACTTCTGGGTGGTACCAAACCCTAATAGTATGTATTTTCATTCATTGAATAATCCATGGATTCTTTTGTAGTCGGATTTCATCTACATGGCAATAGTAATTTATCCTATAATAGTGGAACAAATTTTGCATTATTCTGAAAACCTGTATACAGCTCTCAGGGATTTTCCTGACTCTTTCGGAAAGGACCCCAGGGCTCTCACTACACTTCTGGGACTGGGGCCAGGGGCCCTCAGGTAGGGGAATTTCGCGTCGTTTTGAAGAAATAGGGGAATTTTGTCTTTTATAAATATCAATACTATTATAAAAGTAATACATATTAACTGAACAAAAAGTCAATTTCAAGCTATCACAACAGATACAGCAATGGCTGAACAGCATTTACAAAGTTTAAAAAATTTTTTTGGAGGGGATTTTTTTCAGAAAATAGGGGAAAATGTATATTCATTTCGGAGGGGAATGGGGTCGATATTCTGCCCCAAAAATGGTCAAATGAAAGCCCTGGACCCAGGCTTGAATTGGGAATTTTTGAACAAAAGAAGCTTAAATCAAGGCCATCACTAATTAATTATGGTAGACCTAGTGAAGTTTTGGTCTGTAAAGTAATGTTATACTCTTGTTAAGTTGAAAACAATTAAATGAGAGATGATTGAGCTTCAAATGTGTCCATGACAAAAACTGCAACATGAAAATTTCATACAATTTGGAAAAATGGATGATGTTTTCCATTGGGAATGGGTTATTTTGCTTTATGAATGGGTCTGTTTTCAGGATGTACAAAAGGTAGGGAAACCCCTGGCTGTAATCTCCATACTATAATACCTGGTATGTTTATATTCTCTAGGTACAGATAGATGAAGCACAAGATGAAATGTCTACATACTTCAACAGAGAGACCAATCCTAAGATCTTGTTGACTACATGTGATAGACCTGGTGCTGTAAGTCTATTACAAGGTTTTTGGGAGGCCTTTAGGCTGCTATGTGAATCCGCATTCAAGTAGTTCCAGAAACTGTCAACATTCCCAATACTTCTACATATTTTTCTCCAAATGTTTTAACTGATTTAAGCCAATCAGCAACATTTGTTTATTCTAATATCAAAAATTATTGTGAAACTGTTTGTTAAATCGATATTTTTGCAAAAAAATCACTTTTGTTCCACAGTACGAAAATGACGTGTTCATCAAATGTCCCGGCTGTAAAGCTATTTTTAGAATCTTCAGACTACGGTCAAGTGATGGTTTTATCAATGAATCGTATACGGTCTGCAAAGTACTGTTATGCAATCATATGGTGTCGCTGTATACCCTAGCTAGCCGCTTTCTATAGACTGTCTCACGCTGTGAGGGAAGTGATTACAAGACGGTATTGTAGAATCTGATAAATAGGCGCATAGTATTATTTTAAAGCCACTTTTGATATATACGCATTTAATACACGTATTACATATAAATTAATATGCACCTTTTAACAATTATTTAGATACCCAACATGCCTATATAGTCACATATGCCTATTTTGACATTCAAGACGAGATCGGCAGTAAGAAAACGAACATTAAACGTGTAAAGTCGGTTTAAGCTTTAGTAGCAGCAACCAGATCGCCTCCCATCAGTACTCTCAGTGCTTTGATTTAACTTGATATGATATTAGTTTTTTTAAAAATCCTCATATCGTCCCATACCTTCCAGTAATTATTTATAGGACCCCTTCTTAACTTGGTGTACACTACTGCTAATTTATAAGGGGTTTGATACCTGGGTGAGGGGATTGAGTGATTAATTACCTTTCAATGAATTTTCTATCAATATAATAACTAAACATTTAGATTTGTTGAGTATTGAGCGTATTTTGTTGAAAAATAAAATACAGTAGAACTGAAAGACCACTTTAAAATTAAGACCATAATTTCTTAGTTCATTTTCTGTTATTTTGCTCTTTATTTAACTGCAATATCAAGCCAAACTTAATGAGACCTATTTTTAAGGATGACCTTATTTTTGAGTCTTGACTAAATACTGTTATCTCTGATAATTTTAACTACTTATTTGCCACACAGACAGACACGCCACTTGGCTTTTATGAATGCCCGGGACAGTTACTGTAGCTATCCATTACTGGCATTAGATATTTAATAATAATAACTTTAACTACTTTAATGGGTAGCTACTCTCCCAGGCATTCATAAAAGCCAAGGCAAATAAGTAGTTAAAATTATGTGAGATAATTCAACATTTCCCGCCTTATACCTTGTGTACTGTAGTGACAACGACTATATCAGCGTCATTTGAGCAACTTTTTTTGGAGTTGTTTTGGTGGCACAGTCAGTATGGTTGCAGTCACTTCAGTGCTAGGCGCTGTCGCCATTGGGGTCGTGTGTTCGAATCCCACTCACGCCAAATGTGGGCTCATATAGGATTGTTAAATAGATACTATTATGTTTGGTATGTCTCTGTAACCAGTAGTACAAATAAAGCTTTATTTCAAAACTTATGACATCATTTCTATATCATATATCAAGTCCCAGAATCACAGGTAACTGCGGATGGGTAAATTGTATGACATGTATTTTCATGTTTCAGAGAACCAACAAATTCTGTAAGGAGTTGAAGAAATTGATTCCTAAT
Organism: Spisula solida; assembly: GCA_947247005.1. Classification (NCBI taxonomy): domain Eukaryota; kingdom Metazoa; phylum Mollusca; class Bivalvia; order Venerida; family Mactridae; genus Spisula; species Spisula solida. The sequence goes on from OX365948.1 coordinate 25,208,461, forward strand.
ACAGAGTTACTGTATAGACGAGGGTTAGACCTGAAGAAGATTATACCACAGGCCTTGGCTCGCAACTTCACCGACCTTATAGTTGTCAATGAAGACAGAAAAGTACCAAGTATCCTTTTTTGATAGTGAGAAAATTGCAAGGAGATTGAAGGCTGCATATTTTGGAGCGATGGCCTAGAGTTAGTGCTCTCGCTTTGCAATTTAGAGGTCCTAAGTTGGATCCCCGTCTGCGCCACTGCTTAATTTCTATGAGCAAGAATAACCCACAATACTCCACTCGACCAAGGTGTGAAATGGTACATGTAAGGGCAGTGTCTGTACATGTTTGATATTCCTAGCGCCATATCTCAATGTTGGCTGCACACAAACCAGGACAGAAACACTGGTTTCCTTTGGTAGCCCAATGACCATGGAAAGTTTTAAAATGTTAAAGGCTGACTGAACAGCTGCATTGCTGAAAGCAGCTCTGGAAAATTGGTAACTTTACTTACTTAACTTATTTTGCTGAAACTAATGAAATAAGAATGCATCAAGACAAGTCTGATATCTACTGGTTACTCTTACACATCATTATGTATTTGATTGAAACTGATTTTACATTAAAACTATGTTAAAATCTTCAGTATCACTATATTAGGATATTGAAATCTAGGAATTGGAGAAAATGATTTGAAAAAATAAATATAATTCTGTGACAGTAAAATACTTAACTGTTTGAAGATGGTCTTGTGATAACACATTTACCAGATGGTCCAACAGCTCACTTCAAGATCTCCAATGTCCGGCTAACCACAGAAATAAAGGTTGGTGTACTTGTATAGCATTGTTTTATGTTACTAGATGGAAAGAAATGTTAATGAAATAGTGCACAATTTTCTATGCTGATTTAATTTCTTCAATTTCATGATGTAGACATATTAAATGTCAAAACGTAGAAAATGATAGAAAACTTGTTTTGTTTTAACCAATTCCATGCTGTTAAGCCAATCATTGTTGTTACTGACTATGCTATATATGGAATGCTGAAATGTGTAAGAATTATGGTGACTGAGTGGTTTAGGACTCCATCGTGGGAGCAGGGGGGGGGGAATACTAACATCCAGGTCAGAGTCCATTCTGATACAACCGGTTAGTGAGCTGCCAGATACCAGTTAATGTTTGCTTACCTACCTACATGTCAGTGCATGATGTCTGGCATTGAAGGAACAGAAATTAGCCTATGAACATCTGCGTCACACAATAGTAAATAAACACATTTTCCTTTGCCGGTAATATGTGTGTCATACTGCATGTGCTCCTTTTGGAATTTAAAACCTATACACTGACCATTCTACTGCCTTTCACCATAAGAAATAAATGTAAATATGTATGTACATTGTATATGTATTGACTAATAAGAAATCAGCCCTATGTTTCTAACTTGTTGTGTTTGTTCACTTTCAGAAAGTAGGAGAAATGACTGGACACAAACCAGAAATTATTCTCAACAACTTTAATACCCGACTAGGAAACACCGTTGCTAGGATGCTGGCATCCATATTTCCACATGATCCTAACTTCCATGGTCGTCGTGCTGTTACCTTCCATAACCAGAGAGATTTCATCTTCTTCAGACAACATAGGTAAAGTGCAGAATATGATTTATGATATATAATGTCAGTCTTGTTGATACTTAATATATTTACATCTCACATGAGTGTACCTTTGACAGGTTTCATGTTGCAATTTGAATAACTTCAGACCATACCGGGGTATATTGTGACAAGTTGACCTAACCAGTTATAACCGGGTATTTGTTATTGACCAGTAATAACTTGGTGTTCTGCAAGCAGCTGACAAATTCTTCTCATGTTGAGTACATGAGAATGTCATAAACTAAACTATTATCTAAACTGTGATAAGATGGGTTAAATAATCAGGTGAACTATATTCATCTATGCTGTAACTGTACTGTTTGATGCAAGGCACCAACCTCTACAAAAGAATCTTATTCAGAGCAGCTAAATATTGGCTCAAATATTGTTCAGGGGATATATTGCTTGCATATGTTGGTCGGTAGACGAAATGGTTTCAAATTAAATAACTCAAGAATGCTTCACCCTAGGATCTTCAAACCTTACATGGAGGTTGTTCATCATCAGTAGATGACTCCTATTGATTTTGAGGTCAGTTGGCGAAAGTCCTTGTGACCTTTACCATTTGCAACTGTTGGGCTGCCATGGGGGCATAAGGGGTTTACAAACATCTCTTGTTTAGAAAGGTTTGAAAGTTTTTTGGCGTGATTGTACATGCATATATTTATTTGTATGTTTGCTAGGTACATTTTCCGCAATGCTAAGAGAGTTGGGTTACAGGAACTTGGTCCAAGATTTACGCTGAAGTTGCGTACATTACAGAAAGGAAGTTTTGACTCCAAATTTGGAGAGTATGAATTTGTTCATAAGGTAAATGATTTTTCTTTTCTGTTATTGAAAATTGAGAAATAAATCATATTTAAAGTCCTATTGTGAGGTCTTGCTTTAGTTCTAGTGAAAACTACTTCAGAAAGTACTGTACAATAGGCACAGTCTACACATAGCAATCCTCTCAATTATTTTTGTCCAAATTGTGTTATGACATTGTCTCTAATTTCTACGCAAGTTTTTTATTGAACAGTCACACAAGAGTAGATTTTGCTGAGCCTAATTATTTGTCAAAAATATTGAAGTGAATTCATTGGATTGTGCAACCATATATTGTATAATTTATCTGGGAAGTAAAATCATAGTCATTATTGGTCAACTGAAGCATTGGTTGACAGTAACATGCTGACAACTTCCATTTCAAGAAGCAAGAATGAACAACATTTTTGTTGCTTTTGGTTGAAGATCAAATTTTATTTAACTCATGATCATAGATAATTACATTTTCACTTTACTCTGTCAGTGGTGATCACTTGTTGAACTGAATTTTATCTAGATTCCAAAATCAATGTACATGTAGGTATACATGTACCTTCTATGTATTTATTATAAATACTGTAGCACACAGTCTGCACAGACTCCAAAACCACTCAGATATGGCAGTATATAAGTCTTATTACTTTTACTGATGTTTGTTCACTATATATACATAACATGTATGTAAGGTTCTTAACTTAGTTAGCAGTCATTAAGTTCGAACACTGGTTTGGAATATGGGATCAGTAGATTTAAACACAGTAATTCATTGGTTATAGATAATTGGTAGCTGGGATAATTTGATGCTCGTTCAAGTCAAATCAGCAGTACACATTGTATATTGAAACCTTGGTACTGATTTATCAAAGCACTTACGAAAATCTTAAATTTACGTTCAAATTAAAATTCTTTATAATTTGTTTTAGAACTACACAATGTGGTAAATAGATCTGCAATACTTATACTGATTCAGTTATTATCTGTCCATAATTTGCAGTTGTTAAAGTATTATAAAGAATTTAAATTTGAACTTATGTTTATGATTTCCCTAAGTGCTTTGATAAAACAGTACTCAGTTGTGCTAAAATATTGACATTATTTTACTTCCAGCGTCATGAGATGGACACAAGCAGAAGGAAGTTCTTCCTGTAATTTACTGTTGGATCTATTGTATTATACATGACTGTATTATTGTCAAACTTGTGTAAATAAATGTTTGTTTTTTAAGTAATATTGTGTTGGTTTCTCTAGTCAGATAGATAAAATTGTCAAATAATGCTAATTGCCCAGACCAGTTTACTGAATGCAATCAGACTAAAACAGTTCTTACAAGCCTTAGTAACAAGGTATTTGCAAATTATATGATGAAATCATAGCCTCAGTAGGGTACTGTACAACACAATTACATGTATAATATATGACAAGGTTCTTGTGTGGAATATATAAATTTCTGCATTAATGTAATACTCTCAATTGCTACCCTACATTTTATCATAGAACAGTACTGAATGGAGCTCTCCACTTTATGTCAACTTCAGACTTCAAGAAAGCGTTCGAAAGCATTAGGGACACAAACAGGCAAATCCTGAGACACTATCGTTATCCCTGCAAGATTGTGAACATAATATGCAGTCTTTACAGTAACAACCAATGCCAGGTCATCTATGATCTAGACCTATCCATGCCCTTTGACATGACATCAGGAGAGAGACAAGGCTGCCCTTTTTCACAAATGATTTTCTCAATAGTCCAGACTCATTGACTGGATAATTTTCTTGTTCGTTATTACAGTCAGTCTTGTGTCAAGTACAAACTTAGTTGTCCACCTGAGGTCTTCCAACACCAACATGGAGTTTCTGATGAACTGTTGTCTCAGTACACAGGGTCTTGAAAAGTGATCTAACCCACCTATATAAATAGACGGTATTGGACCCATTTCATGGACCTGTGTCTGTAGGCTGTGTTGCTGTTCTCTCCTGATTGTGTAGTTTAGTGTTGGAGCACATGCTCTGTAATTTGATTGTCCTCACCACAAGGACAGGCAGCAGTTGTTGGTACAATGTTCAGCTTTTTGTGCATGATTGACTGGATACTGAGAACCACATTAGATAGGAAAGAACCAGTGAACCCGTACCATACAGAAGACTTTGAACCAGGCAGTCTACATAGGCCACCTGTCTCGCACTTACACTGTAATTTATATAGAGTTGTTTTTCTGGTCCAGTGCCTTAGGTGGCTGCAGCTCAACATTGCCAGTCAAGCTCTTAACTGAAATCCACAAGTCACTGACTAGGTAGAGGGAGACCCAAAATATCTTGGGAGAAAAACCCTGAATATCGACCTGGAGAAGCAAAGTAAATGCCACTGACCAAATAGCAGAGAGTACAGTAGTAAAGGTCCATTTCCATAGCATCACAAAACTTCACTTATTTATATACTATTCAAACTTTGGTGTTAAAAGTGTCAAGATATTTTCTTTGAAGATATTTTGCAAATTTGATTACTGGTACATAGTGTTGATTAAAGTTTTGGAAACATGTTATACTCAATGAAAAGTTACCACCCTATTGACTTTAATATTTTAAGATTCACGTAACATGACCATGTTTCGACCTTACTGTGTAGTTACAGCTGTCCTATTTAACAATATTCAAAAGCACACACTATAAAACTTTTGTACTGATAGGTCATATTATATACAAAATACAGATGTATATATAAGTGGTAACTTTAGTGACGCCAAGTATACATTTGAAATATTGTAAACTAAGACCGCTAAAAAATTAATGCTGAAGTGGCAAACTCCACTCCAATGTTTGAGCTACATCCCTGTTAGCATTTTTAGCTCACCTGTCACAAAGTGACAGAGTGAGCTTTTGTGATCACTCTTCGTCCGTCGTACGTCCGTCCGTCCACAATTACTTGTGTAGACACTAGAGGTCACAGTTTTAGCTTAATCATTATGAAACTTGGTCACAATGATCATCTCAACAAAATCTAGGTCAAGTTCGATATTGGGTCATTCAGGGTCAAAATCTAGGTCACAAGGTCAAATCATAGAAAAACCTTGTGTAGTCACTAGAGGTCACAATTTTGGCCTAATCTTTATGAAACTTGGTTACAATGATCATCTCAACAAAATCTTGGTCAAGTTTGATATCGGGTCATCCGGGGTCAAAAACTAGGTCACAAGGTCAAATCATAGAAAAACCTTGTGTAGTCACTAAAGGTCACAAGTTTGACCTAATCTTTATGAAACTTGGTCACAATGATCATGTCAACAAAATGTAGGTCAAGTTCGATATTGGGTCATCCGGGGTCAAAAACTAGGTCACAAGGTTAAATCATAGAAAAACCTTGTGTAGTCACTAGAGGTCACAATTTTGGCCTTATCTTTATGAAACTTGGTTACAATGATCATATTAACAAAATCTAGGTCAAGTTTGATATCGGGTCATCCGGGGTCAAAAACTAGGTCACAAGGTCAAATCATAGAAAAACCTTGTGTAGTCACTAGAGGTCACAATTTTGACCTAATCTTTATGAAACTTGGTCACAATGATCATGTCAACAAAATGTAGGTCAAGTTCGATATTGGGTCATCCGGGGTCAAAAACTAGGTCACAAGGTCAAATCATAGAAAAACCTTGTGTAGTCACTAGAGGTCACAATTTTAATTTAATCTTTATGAAACTTGGTCACTATGATCATGTCAACAAAATCTAGGTCAAGTTCGATATGGGGTCATCAGGGGTCAAAAACTAGGTCACAAGGTCAAATAATAGAAAAACCTTGTGCAGTCACTAGAGGCCACAATTTTTGCCTAATCTTTATGAAACTTGGTCACAATTATCTTGTCAACAAAATCTAGTTCAAGTTCGATATGAGGTCATCAGGGGTCAAAAACTAGGTCACAAGGTCAAATAATAGAAAAACCTTGTGTAGTCACGGGAGGTCACAATTTTGGCCTAATCTTTATGAAACTTGGTCACAATGATCATCTCAACAAAATCTAGTTCAAGTTCGATATGAGGTCATCTGGGGTCAAAAACTAGGTCACAAGGTCAAATAATAGAAAAACCTTGTGTAGTCACGGGAGGTCACAATTTTGGCCTAATCTTTATGAAACTTGGTCACAATAATCATCTTAACTAAATCTAGGTCAAGTTTGATATTGGGTCATCCGGGGTCAAAAACTAGGTCACAAGGTCAAATCACTTTAATAAGTCATTGGGTCTAAATGTGATGTAAATTTTAAAGCATAAGACAATATGAAAACCTTGTACATGCAATAGAGGCTACCATTAGGGGTGCATGAACGACTAGGACAGGTGAGCGACCTATGGCCCTTTGGGCCCTCTTGTTTATTTGGACCTTACCCAAAACGAGAATAAAAACAAGACAAGAAGTTACATTTTATTCTTGCCACTTGAGGCATGGCTGGTTGGTTCATCAATTACCTGGAAAACGACTACATTGTGTCGATTCATCACATAAGTTTTTTCAAGATGTAAGACGGATAGGAATGGTGTGTTGACACTAAGTCTTGTCAAAGTTGAATACTGTATACATGACTGTATTAAATATTCATCATCAGCCATCTAGTAGGTACATCACCACTCTACCAATATATAGATAAGTTAACATGCATGTGCATGTGTACATAGTATGTTACAATAATTACAACAAACAAAAATTCTCAGGTAAAAATAATAACTTTATTGTTTTATCACATATATATAATATAGTCACAATAGTAAATAAAAAATCAATAGGAACATTATTAAGTCAACCATGTACAGTCCAAAGTTTTGATCAATATTGTTACAGCAGAATCATACAGTACAATATACAATATATTGGGGGTTCCACTAGGGGCTGATTCTCAAAGACCATTTCATTGGGGTATAGAAATATTTTCATGTAGCCAGTTAATCTTCAAAAGTAGGCGGTTGGTTTAAAATATCAAACTAACAAAGAAGAAAAATGACTAAAAGTAGCAGACAAGCATGTTCAAATAGCCAGTTGATTTTACCGCCTTCTGGCTCATTTCTACACCTTTGCATTTTGATAGTTTTGTACCGGATGTAACCATTTAAAGCTAAATACCTACAAATAATATAAAGACAACATGACCCTTCAAGAACAGTCAAAATCAAAATGTAGCGTTCTAGAACTTTAAGGGGGCAAGGTTCAAATGGAACCTCCAATGTTTTAGCTGCAATGTTTACAAATTGTGATGCATGATTACACAAGACGAGAACTTTAAAGTTACTTCATCCTATCTTAATACAGTCTGAACGTTAGTACTGGTACTGGACCAATGGTCTAAAATCTTGAAAGATAAACTGATAATGCCAACCTTGAACATGGTATATTAGTATTCAGTTGAAAAACTGAATCATTCAACAACAAAAAACCCATTGTGAAGATATTACCCTAGTGGGACTGTACTATGATTATCATGTACCTAACTGGTGGTACAGCACGGAGAATTTGACCAGATCCAGACCTTTATGAATGAATATATTACGAGATTCTTGAGTTGAATATATAAATTTCCACAAGCAAATAGTGCAATGTTAGACCTTTGTGTGGAGAATTGAGTTGAATTCTCCATACAATAGGTGCATGTATACAGGGGCATCAACAGAACCACATTTAAAATCCTAAAAATGATAATTGGCCAACCATTATTGCCAAAAAAGATGCCTTCAACCATATTGTTTCCATATTTAACTCGGCGAAAATTTATAACAATCATTATGGTCAGGTTTAATTGACCATAATTTGGTTAAATATATTTTATATTGGTCAGAAATCATAGTTCTTAACAACTAAAGAATGTAAAACATCAATAAAGGAACTGTAATATACCATATCAGATAAACTGTAACAATGAAAAGTAAAAGTCATTTAAAATAAAAGGTATTATTCAAAATGTAGCTTTTAAAATTCAACTATGAACTGACTTAAAAATATGAGTAAAATATATCTTAAACTCATTGGTCAAAACAATTCATCCATTAACAATGTTAAACAAGCAATTACCTAAACTTAATGGCCGGCATGATGGTCTCTTAAAATGCAATTATAATATAACGGTAATAATGGCAGTGTTTCTAAAACTGTATTCATAACAACGTAAATTTATAGCAAATGCAGAAACTGAAATACACATGCAATGCGGACTTCATTATTTGAAATGCACATAAATGTCTGTAACAATAAAACAAAAATCCCCAATAACTAGTCTTGTTATTTCATTACATAACAAAATACACACAATAAATAACTAAAAGCTGAATTTCCAAATCTAAAGACATTTTTAGTTGAAAATCCTAAAAAACACTGTTGAAAGCCAAGCCCTCGGATTTCTTCAATATATATATCTCAATAATAGACCTACGCTTAATACTTTTTCAATTGGAACTTGAGTTCAAGATTTAAGATTGGTATTCAATTGAACTTCAGTTATTTCATTATTTCGGGGCCTGGCCATCTGCAGTATGAGAATATCAGGGGTTCTAAAATTCCGGAATTATTAAAAATGCAGAAAATAAAGGCCATTTGATGAACAAGTTTTAACAAAGTTATGGTGATTCGAAATTTAATATGCAGAATTTTAGCAAAAGAACAATGTTTGAACTGCATTTTGGTGATTCGTTTTTGGGATTGGGCATTAGGCCCCAGTAGGACCCCTGGAATATATAGAGCAATTTCTAAATGGAAGGTGATTCCGTATGAGAAAACATGTGGCATTTTATGAGTAAATGACTTATCAAAGCAATATGTTAGCACAGTTGGACGTTATATATGTGTATAGTTTTTATTTCACATTAAATAAAAGCATTCATCTTTTTTTTTACAAGCACAATATTCAACATTTAAATAAACTACCTACATAAACAGTCACACAACTAATAAACAGTCACACAACTAATAAACAGACATACAACTTTCATGCGTTCCTTCTCAGTTCTCTACTCCACATGAATTACTGATAGCCAGTAACCAATAATGATCTACCTTCGAACATGTTCACTTTTAATCTGATTAATGAACACATTTATCCAATGTGAATGGGGAACTTAAAGTCAGATTGTTGTCTGTGTTCTCCACTCATGAGGTAATCTTCCATGTAAACAGGTCAACTAGAAAGCACACACTAGCACAAACAATCACACACAGTATCAACAGTATCATCTAATCCTCGACAACTGCATAATAGATTTGTCATTGTCCTTAATTGTAGTTTTCTGAGTTTTCTTCTGTGTGTCAACAGCAAAACACTTCCACAACCTGAGAGTTTCATCAGCACCGGCAGAAACCACTGTAGTCCCGTCAGGTGACATAGCCATATGTAAGACTCTAGATGTATGCCCTGAAAACCATAAAATAAGCAGAATGTAAACATCCATAGATTTGTTACGTTGATTTATAAATTTCATCCAAGAATGTGACGCGGACTAACACATGGAGCAAAAACATCCGTTTATAGCATGTTTAGAGCAGTCTGAACATTGGCTACAAGGGTTTCATAATTGGACCCGAAAACAATACATAATCGAAATTTATTGTGGAAAGGTCATTTCGATCAAACATCAATTGCAGTGCACTTATCCTGGCCTTTCGAATACATTTTTGTAGACAAGCCATATAAGAAAAAATATTCTAGCCAATTTATGTTTTTATGACCAGAGTATTAACAACCTAATTTTTATATCAAGTATTTTGTGGTGTACTCTTGTAGTCCAAGAAAGTACATTTTCCATAACTCAGATAGAAGTTTGGGCTGAATGGCAGTTACTTCCCTTACTAATAGTGATGATCGATTATGGTCGGAATCGATGATAGACAATGTCTGTGTCATTCGATTCAATCGAGTAAACAGTACTTGATCATCGTTTAATCCCTACTGGCTTCAAGTGATATAATTGGCTGAAGACATCACTCCAAAATGCTTAAATCAATGCATCACAAACACTCTTCATTGAGATCATAACATGTTTATGATAAAGAGGGTGACTGGGTGACCAACAGTATAATAATGTAGGGTTAACGCATGCTTTTTCGTGCTATAACATCTGCAGAGTCCCGAGGGACGGTTGGTGCCCAAGCCCATTAGGGCGAGGGCACCAACGCTCCCGAGGGACTCTGCAGATGTTATAGCACGAAAAAGCATGCATAAACGCTATTATAGCATACACACATCAATATATGCGTTTATATTCCGAAATAAATACATTTTGGCGGGAGATTTTGTGGCGACGTCGCGTAAACAAACGTAACGTCGCGAAAACGAACGTTACGTCATAACAGTTTTTGTTATGAGCGTCGACTTCCGGGATCGGCAAATACCAAGAAAACATGGATACTGCGGGTTTGTTTAGATTTATTATTTCAATCTTATAGAAAATTAATTAGAAGTTTCAAATAAAATGGGAATTGCAGTTCATGAGACGCTGTAAAATCGTTTAGTTTCGTCGGCTAGGCCCTGAAATGAGCATACGTAAAACTGGACGTTAACAGCGCGTTCTCGCGTGAATCTTTATGTTTACGCATGGTTTTCGTCCCGTTAACGTATGGGCAAAATCACCGTTTTTATGCTATAATTCCATTTTACACATCAAACCTTGCCATATATGAGTTAAAATCTCGATTTATGAAGGAAAATGAAATAAATTGAGACCAACTGACAACTAAAGACCCAGAGACCGGGCTTTATTCTAGGATAGGGAAACAGGTACATATTCATGATGTCTTAAATAAATGAAGACATATTGGCATTGGAGCGTATTCCAAACATGTTTATATTGGTGCAAATTTGTCATGTTAATAAATAGTTTGAATGATGAAAAAAAGACCTACTGTAGATTTTTTTATTAGTTTTTTGTAACATATCTAAAGCCCATGTTAAGCTGGGCCTAATACCTACCAGTGAGTTCAGCCACCTTTGTCATGGCAGGATACTTCCATATGGTGAGTTGATTTAAAGCAAAACCATGACTAGTTATGACTTCTCTGTATTCTTTGGACCACAGAATAGCACACACCTGTAATAAATAGAACAAAACGTTGCAAAATTTCCTGGTGAAAAATATGTTCAACAAATCTCTGTTAAAGCATGAAATGACACTTTACAAGTCATAACGAAATTTGAAGAAACAAGAAATCTTTGTAAAACGTGTACCAGAACCTCCCCTACCTGACCTCAAAATCAATAGGGGCCATCCACTGTTCATGAACAATCAGAAGGGCTAGCATACTGAGTTTGAGGATCATAAGCCAAGCTATTCTTTGGTTACCGATTGAAATCATTTGGCCAACCTGCATAAACAAAGCAATGGAACACCATTTACATTGACTTTTCAGATAAGGAATGCTAATAATTTGATCTTGAAGAACAGGAACTTGAATTATTTCGTGATATTGGATCCCGGGTAATATAGAACATAATATACAAACCTGAGATTTGGTATCGACAGCATTCAAGCACTGTCCATTGCTGACGTTCCAGAACCTTATATGTCTATCAGCTGTACCTCCTCCACTAGCTAGAACGTTGTGTTGCCATGGACACCAAGCTACAGCCTATAAATATCAATAATGAATATAGCAATATATTAACGGATGTCTCGATTCATGATTTCATAAATACCAGTAAGCATCTTTATTTCCATTTATTAAAGCCAGTTTGTTTGCACTGTAAAATCTCGCTTCTAATTGTGACACAATTTATAACAAATATAACTTATATGTGACACCACATTAGGCCATTCAAATCATTATTTTTCTAGGGAGTTGAATTTTCGTTAATTTCGTTGTTGAACTCGACCATGAAATCTAATCCCACGATTAATCGACCTCTCAAATTCAGAAATGGGTGGACCTTTTCATGTTCTGTAATCAAAGAATTTACGACCCCAAGAAAATGCCTTTATATCAAAATCCACGAAATTTAATAGCCACGATAATATACGATTTTACAGTATTGTGTATCAAAGAGACGAGGCCTTCAGCCCACAAAAAAGCCATTCTATACATGAAACCAGCATGTCAACGTAAATGTATTATGTTAATACAGACAAATTGTCACTATTCATACAACATTTACATATTTAAGCAACATTCTATGATCTGACAATTTCCTACTGTCAATACAGACTGACCAGTTTGGTCAAGGATGGATATATTTACCTTTACGGCAGCGAGATGTTGAGACAGAGTATGTACAGGCTGGACATTGGATTGTGTTGATGAAGTCTGACCTGACCAAATGTTCAACAGGTTATCGTTACCTCCGCTAGCAATATATTTACCATCTGGTGACCATTTGAGACCACAAACTTCCTGTGAGTGACCGGATAATGTACCCACATGATGCTGTGGTATTCGGACATCATGGTGATGAATGTTACCACTACGAGATCCACTGCAAAACAAGTAAACATTTCAGTTAATTTGGAAATCATTAAAATTAGACAGAGCTATTTTTGGTTGCTTTCATGGATGCAATCAACAATGAAATCAAACCTCCAAGCACAATCAACACTGTAAATTTGTGCGGGGTGTGATGGCGTTGAGCGTGTGCTATGAGATCTAGAGTTCCTGGGTTTGATCACAGTCTGTGCCACTTGTTAATTTCTGAGCAAGAATAATTTGCAACATTCCGCTTACCCCAAGTGTATGACTGGGTACCTGAGTCTTAAGAGGGTCAAAGCCAAATTGCTGTGGCTGTCATCAGCACCAGTGTAACGACTGATTTGCAACTCCATGACCAAGCACTAATTGCCAGTATAAACACCAAAATCCGTAATATCCTACCAACAAATTTAAAGGATTCAACACTATCAGATAAAAGATACTGATATGCCTGGTTGATTAATTTTATTCAAGGTGGTTGTATTGTCTCACAGAATATGAGAGCACCATTTGAAAAAAGAACATACTGTAAATCACTTAAAGGGGCATGCCCAGAAACTGGAGTGTCTTGGTTTGCATTAAACAAAATTGCGTTTATCACTTTTAAAACCAACTATTACCGTAAAAGTCAAAGAAGAATTTGACTTAAAAATTTACTCTTTAACATGCGCTTCGATATTTTGTATATCGATTTTTATTGACGACAACGATATTTTCGACTCGTCTGATAATTTGTATTGAGCATGCGCACTGACTTCCAAAGCAACAAACATTCTTTCCCGAAATGTTTTCGGTTTTGATCGATGCTTGAGAGCGCAGCCAGAAAGGGTTGAGTTGTGAAAAAGACGAATACGGTACATTCCATTTTTCTGAGGCCTAAATCAACAGGTTTAATTATTCTTGAATTTTTTTTTTAAAACTAGCGGGATATTTCGTAACTTTTTTACAGGGTTTTCATTATTTCACTTAGGTTTTAAAATGATACCTATTTGATTGCTATTTGAGACAAAGCAGTTCCAAGGCATGCCCCTTAAATTTCATGTTTATTCAAGATTTTTTTGTTCGCGAGAATTTTGAATTTGTGTCATTGACAATTCCTGACTTTGTATTGTAAAATGTTCGCGAGAATAATGATTATGGTTGTCAACATCCTTGCGAATATCAGCGAAAAAAAACTCATGAAACAAAAGTGATTTACAGTACTTCATGAATATTACACCACTCATATAAACTAGTTCATTTACCTTCAATCAATACTCATTAGAAATTATTTTCATATCCTAATTATCAAATGTAAACAGTACCTGCTCAATATGAAAGAATTCCAGGACAGCGATCCAACACGTGCAGCATGACCAGTCATATTGCGCAATCGTTTTTGTTGAGCAACATCCCATAGCTGAAACAAATGTTACTACAAATAGTATTAAGTAACAAATTTGCACTATATTTCTGCGACTATCAACTTTGTGTCATTACTTGATTTCAAGTCATCTCTCACATGACCTACATTCAGACCAACTAGGTGTAAATTTCATCTTAACAGTATTTAGAAATTAATACCTTAATGGCAAAATAAAATATGTGCAAGTTGAATGCAATATCAGGGCTTTTTTCCTTATATAGAAGGGGCTGTTAAAAGGCATCTTCCTCTCAGGAAAATTCTTAAAATCATGCATTTTCCCCCTAAAATTCAATTTGCATCAAGTCTTTCTTCCCCTTTTGCAAAAACTATGGTTTATTTTCCCCCAAATTTTAAGAAAAGGCCCCTAGCCCTGCTTTTGAAAAAAGCCCTGAATATAGACATTTTTACATGGCTAAGAAGGCTATGCCTATATAATTTCATCCAGGGTCAATTATACTTCCTGCAGAGCGATTATCTACTAGACTAGACTGTTAAGTGTCTCAGCAGTGTATTATCCTGTACTAGACTGTTATGTGTCTCAGCAGTGTATTATCCTGTACTAGACCGTTATGTGTCTCAGCAGTGTATTATCCTGTACTAGACCGTTATGTGTCTCAGCAATGTATTATCCTGTACTAGACCGTTATGTGTCTCAGCAATGTATTATCCTGTACTAGACCGTTATGTGTCTCAGCAATGTATTATCCTGTACTAGACCGTTATGTGTCTCAGCAATGTATTATCCTGTAACTGAGCCTGTATGTATTACACACCTGTACTTCTCCTCCACTCGTTCCAACACCGAGAATATTTCCCTCAGATACCCACGACACGGCTCCTACATACTCCTCAGGATTATCAAGTTGTAACAATTGAGTTATGTCCCCTGATGCAGCATTCCACAGATACACATTGCTACCAAGTGCCACAGCCAGATGATTATTGACTGACCAGTCTAATAAATTCAAATCTAAAAACAAATATCAACATCTAGATAAATACGTTTATTTAATCCAGAGGTGTCAACCGAGCCAAATTTAAAATCAGGAAACTCATATGCGGCTGAACATTTTTGCCAAATAAGAGGCATTCAATGACATTGTTTCCATATTTAACTCAATTTGTATTGAAAAAATCCTTCAGGGCAGATTAAATTGACCATAACTTCACCATTTCTAGAGATATTTTCATCAAATAACTTATATTTTGGTCAGAAGCCATTGTTCTTTTAGGAATGATAAATCCGGAATTCCGGATAAATCAGAAAAATTAACACCCCTGTTAATACTTACGAGTTTACCACGGAATATCAGTGAATTATAATCCGATAATTTCAATGTTGATATTTTCACTCAAACGGACTACTTTTAAAATCCCTGTATTTAAGAAAATCTTTCTTGGTCGATTTAATTGACCATATTACTTTTGTCAATTCTTGAGATATTTTCATCAAGTAATTTTTATTTTGGTCAAATATCATAGCTCTTTCAGTAAAGCAGGGGTTCTACTAAGATATAGAGGATATTTGTTGATTTTGGTGTAAGATCGAATTTTATTTCACCGTAGCCACGAGTGAAAATGTAATTTTCTGTGATCACGAGTGAAATAAAATTGATCTTACACCAAAAATCAACAAATTTTCTGTTTATTATATGCCTCAATTCCTCTTAAATATATGCCGCAATTGGCTTAATTGGAAAAATCACGTCGAAATTAGAACGTCACGACGTGATAATTATGACGTCATAATGACGTAACGCATATTTTAAAGCCCGGTGCTGTTGACGTTACGTTTCTTTTTCTGCATGATACTGGAACCAGCTTCTAAAACAGTGAAAATAACAAAGTGGTAATTTCACTGTTATTTTCACTGTTATTTTCACTGAAAAATCTCTATAATCCATTGAAAGCAAATAATAAATTCTGGTTACTGGGGTATGCCCAATCCTGAAAATAAGATGTATGTTTGTTTCAGGTGCCTACACCAAACCTACGTTTCAAACAGTTCTATTGCTAAAATTCAGCTTACTGGTATGAAATTTCGAATGACCAGTCAATATGAACTTTTTCATCAAATAACTTTGATTTTTCGCAGAAAAATTTATTCTTTTTCTTGCAGCAAATCCCGATTTCCGGAACTGTAGGACCCCTGGTATAGGTTAATCTGGCATTATGGATAATTCGAAATATTGCATCCAAGTTAAACTTACAATAATCATCTAGGATTTCTGGAGCATCAAGTATTCTCTCTGGCACTTGTGGAATGTTTCGCATGATCTTCTTTGCGGTACTTGCTGGTGTCTTACAGGAGCTATACAATACTTGTAATGAATTGAAATGTCCTGAAATAAATATTTACGGATGAGTTTAATTGACAATGGGATTGAAAGTGACAAACAGGGTGTAAGAAAATAATATATTTATTTTATGCGATTTACCCACCAGACAGGTTTCAGATTGTATTAGGCTACATGTACATGTCAGACAATTTCAGGAAATCTTCTAGACTGATTTGAATAACCAGGGGTTATACTGAGGCATAAGTTCCAATCCAAAAAATGAGTCGCAAGTTAGTTTCGAGTGTCATTAGTACATATTCCAACGCCAAGACTCATTTCAAACATTGTTCTATTGTTAAAATTTAAAATGACCATTACTATGTCAATTCTTTGAATTTTTTCACCAAATAACTTTTATTTTCTGGAGATAAATTCATTCTTTCAAGTGCAGCAAAACCAGATTATTCTGGAATTGTAGGACCCCTGAATAACATACTAATCATAAAGAATTACACTGTATTAACTAAGGTAAACGGGAAACAACATGTCAATAACAACAGGTATAGGTTTAATAAAGACATTTCAATATAATATTATACTAATTATAGCAGAAACATGCACTAGTATGCACAGGTTTCATTAGGAGATAGGGGTAGCCCAAGGTTATAGTGGTCAGAAAACCAGACTACAAATCACCCTGGAGGAACCCCAAACTACCTCACCTGTTTTAGAACATTAATTTTACCTACTGAATTCTCAAAATGTTAATGAAACCCCCAAGTATGTCTTTTTCAGGGGTGTCAAATTCCTTTGTCCAACTTGGGCTTTTTTGGCTGCGGGCAAGTAGATTTTTCCATCCAGCTCGCCCTTGGGAGGGTGCAAAATTAGCACGAGATAAATAATATTAAGTGCATTGTTTTACCTCAACAATGATTAATCCCAAAATTACTGACCAAAATTGATTTACATATCAAACTTTGAATTACATTTAGTATTCTAATCCTTCACGTGATCAATGATTGAATGAAACGGATTTTTTGTTGCTTTTTTGTGTTTTCTGGGCAAGTAGATTTTCAGTCCAACTTGCCCATGGGCAAGTGAAAAATTTGGGAACTTTCCACACCCCTACTATTTATTACACTGCCTACCTTCTGGTGCAGATGGAGCCTTTGACTTGTAAGAGATAATTTTCTTGTTTAACATATCACCATTCAGATTGTCACTCATCACTTTCTGGGATTCTAGTTTACTAGGACTCATCATCTCAGCATTGTCTCCAGCAGCTTGTGCATTCATATCCTGCATGATCTTAAAGTGACCCAAATCAAACTGTGATGTGCTACGATTTGGAATGAATCTATCACCACCATTTGGAGTTTTCGGAGCCTTTCCAGGCGTCTTTTTACCTGAAGCAAGAGTTTACAAAACTCTAGAATGCATGTACATCTTAAAACTTGTGATATAAATAGCTTAAAAATAAATATATAGCTTTCTTATGATTATTAATTTCTAGGTTTGTGTACTACATAGCTAAACAAATTTATTATTGCAGAATAAATACTTACAAATAATTCTGAAATACTTAAAGTTTTACAGAACACATAAAAGAATTGAATGTATCAGTAAGAAAATTAAGTGTAAGACTTTAGTTTGTCTGAATTGATTTGAACCTTTACAGTTTATTTAACTATCAAGAGATTTACTGAAGAAACCTGAATGTAACAAACCTGACTTTGGAGTTTTATGTCCACCTGAACCATTCGTACTTGGTGTTTTGGTCATTGATTTATTGGTACACTTTGAAGGTGTCTTTGAAGGACCACAACTCGCATTCAGAGCTGAATTCACTGACTGATTACAGTCATTGCTGTCCTGCTTTCTCTGCCACCTCATAGCTGGACCTTTATAAATAGGTCCATCCATTCTGAGTGCACTAGCCAACTCCTTTTCCAATGCAAAATGCGACATTGATCTAGCTTATTTCTCAGCAGCCAGGTCTACTGGAAAAAGAGAAAAGTAAAAAACATTTTTAAAACAGGCAAGTAACTTCTGCAGGAAATATGTATACATCAAGTCAATATATTGAAAACGGGTGGCATGGTGATCAAGTGGATAAGTTAACACTCTAGACTACAGATCAAGAGGTGCCTTGTTCGATCCTTGGCCGGGTTATTTTTGGAAGTGTTTCCCTCCCAACTAGAGATGAAATGGTTTCCCAGTGGTAATCTCATGTGTATCAGTGCCATACACTGGGCATGTTAAAGAACCGAGGAGTCTAAAAATAAAGACTAGTCTCTACTCGGAACAAGCTAGGGCCATTCAAAATTTTGTTTTTGTTTAGCGTCAACTCCTTATCCCAAAACCAATCTACCCGCCAGAAAAAAAACACCCAGAAGAGAAAACAAACTTGTTATGAAGTATCAATGGTTTGAAATGTATAAAACAGATCTATTTCTAAGGTTTAATTTTGCATGTGTCAAGCACCTATCGACAGCAGTGTTATGAAAAAGCAAAACTGATCCTATTCAATGGATTGGGCAAAATGGAGAGGTTCGGCTCAGGATCACTTTTTTTTGAGAAAAAAATATAGAAATCTAGTGAAAATGTTTTTTTTTTCTTTTATGAGCTCAAAACCTACCAGCCCGAAGACGCTAAACAGAATTTACAATTTGGATGGCCTAGGGACGTAGGGTAACCAGATTCTTTGTATCACACTGTCACGTTATGTCTCTTCATTGAATCGTTTGTCATGTCTGCCCTTGTCAGACACACCTGCCATTTACACTCAAAAATACTACTGATTAAGAGGTCCCTGGTTCGATTCTCAACCGGGGCACTTGGTCATTTCTGAATCGCTATTTACAGGTTCCCACCCAACTAGAGAAAAAACGGGTTGGAAACCCAGAGGTAGTCTCACGTGTATCTGTGCTATACACCACGCATGTTAAAGAACCAAGGAATCTATTAGAAAAGAGCTAGAGCAACGCACCCAGATTCCTTGTATTACACCTCTGTCTCTAAATTGATTTTATGTCTGCCCTTGTCAGACACCTGCCATTTATAGGAAAAGCAATTGTCGGCATTAAAAAGTTGAAGACTTAAGAGGCGTAGGCAGTATAAATAGACGAACACTGAAGAAAGCTGAGATAAGTCACATCAACAACACAATCCAGAAAGGACTTGACGAACAGAACTCCAAGCCATTCTGGAGGTACGTCAAATCACGGAGACAAGATAGTGTTGGTGTGGCTCCTCTTAAGAAGATGGGAAGACTACTGAATGACAGTAAGGACAAGGCACAGATCCTGGTTGACCAGTTCAGATCGGTATTCACCAAGGACAACGGAGATACCCAGCTGCCCAACACCACCAAGAGTAGTCCAGAAACTATACCTCCCCTCCGCATTACTACAAAAGGCGTTGAGAAACTCTTGTCAAACATCAACACTGCAAAGGCACAAGGACCTGACATGATCCCCAACTTAGTACTGAAGACCTGTGCACACCAGCTAGCACCTGCTCTCGCTTCCATCTTCCAGACCTCCGTAGATTCTGGAGCCCTCCCTACTGACTGGAGGAACGCCAATGTAGCGCCTGTCTTCAAGAAAGGTGATGTCCACCTAGCCGAAAACTACAGACCTGTTTCACTTACCTGCGTAACCTGTAAACTACTAGAGCACATCATCTGCAAACATATTATGACACACCTAGAAAACAACGACATCCTTACATCACTTAACCATGGATTCCGATCGGGCTACTCCTGCGAGACACAACTAGTTACAACCGTCCACGATCTACTCACCAAAACAGACAAGGGCTCCCAGATCGACATGGCCATACTTGACTTCAGTAAGGCGTTCGATACTGTCCCCCACCGGAAGCTACTTCACAAGCTAGAACAGTACGGCATCACAGGCAACATAAACCACTGGCTGAAGGACTTTCTCACCAACAGGAGCATGAAGGTCATAGTTGAGGGAGAGGAATCAGAAGCAGCCACCGTCGACTCCGGCGTACCCCAGGGCACAGTGCTCGGACCTCTTCTCTTCCTCTGCCACATCAATGATCTTCCAGAATCTGTCAAATCATCTGTGCGCCTCTTTGCGGATGACTGTCTTCTATATCGTACCATCCGGAGTGCCACAGACCACGAGATCCTGCAAAATGATCTCATGAAACTAGAAGAATGGGCTGAAACATGGGGTATGAGATTCAACGCTAAGAAATGCTACATCATGAGCATCAACCAGAAATCCAACAAGTTCTATCAGCTGGACAACCACATACTAAAACAAGTTCCAGAGAATCCATACCTAGGAGTCACCATATCAGAAGACTTGAAGTGGAGCTCTCACATCTCGAAAATCACCAAAAAGGCAAATTCCACCCTTGGCTTCTTACGAAGAAATCTCAAACACTGCCCTGAATCATGCCGAAAAACTGCTTTCCTATCCCTAGTCAGAACAACTCTGGAGTACAGCAGCATCATATGGGATCCATACTACCAGAAGGATATAGACAAGCTAGAGAAGGTACAGAAACAGGCAGCCAGATTCATTACTGGGGATTATACCACCCGATCAGCTGGATGTGTCACCCGGATGCTACGTGACCAGAAACTAACGCCGCTCGAGGACCGAAGGAAAGCGAACCGACTGGTGTTCTTCTTCAAGGTGGTCGAGGGGCTGGTGCCAGCCCTGCCGTGTAAAGACTATTTGACTCCTGTCCGCACCCATAAACGTAAAATCAAACCAAAAACATTTTCTGACCATACTACTTCGAACATTATTGAAAATCAAACAATAAACAATTCAAGGTGTTTCACACCAGTGCAGTGCAAATCAGTGCAATATAAGAACTCTTTCTTTCCAAAGACTATCCTAGACTGGAATAAGCTAGAGGACAGTGTCGCCTGCATGAACAAAGCTGACAGCTTCAAAACAGCTGTTCTCAAGTGGGACTAAACGTCTCCCACACTCCGCCGTTGTGTATATGCCGAAAGGCCCTACAACGTATTTATCCAGATCCAGACTGAGATCGATCAAAGGAAGAAAAATACATCCGGCTTGGGACTCTCCCCTACTGGCATGCGAGGTATTACCGGACAGAAATGGCATAAAAAGCTTCATGTCAAGTTAAAAATCGATTTTTACCCAGAATTTTTGGTGCTGACACATACCTGTGTTCAAGGCCTTCCTAAAAATAGAATTCCCGAAAAATGACGTCACCATAACATCCAAATTTAGGGGCCCAAAAAGGGGCACTTTTTACGCTTTTTTCAACGACGTTCAGCAGGTATTACCGGACAGTCGGTTTCAACCATTTTTAACTTAAAATTTGGAAACTTATTATAGGAAATGATTTAAACAGGGTTCGTACTTCCTATTTATGCGAAAATATGTCACGATTTTCGTAATAACAACTCGTGACGCGCCATGTTTTCCCGCCAGGTGGCGTTCTGTGGTAGGTCAGATGCCGTAATATACCGTACATAACATACCGATCAAAAGTCGATTAAAACGATTAAAAATCAACTCAAAGTATTTCAGACTTATGGATAAGATCTTAAAAAGGGTTACTCAACTGATATCCGTTGACAAATTTCGTAATTAACAATATCCTGCTGAAATTAGAGCTGGTATAAATGGAAGAAATTAAATTTAAAAAAAAAAAAGATAAAAATTTTGACGCTGCGAGGAACCGATCGCGGGTCCTCTCGCTTCATAACCTAGGACGATAACCACTCTACTATTCACTCTTTACATAAAATGAAGCTAATTAATTTAACCGTATAAAATCAATGACGCACGCGCTCAGCTCGTGTTATTTTGCGCATGCGCACACGATGGTGATTTCCCCAAGCGCCGCTAAAGTAAACACGCAGCCGCGTACGACATTTTGGATTAATAGACAATGTTTTGTTAATCTTGAATATTTTTTTTCTTCTAGATTTATTCAAAACACGCTTCTGAGTGATTAGGTACAAATTTCAATACATAGCTCCAGAAAATAAGCGTCTAGGACCAGTTGTCCGGTCATTACTGCTGTCCGGTAATACCTCGCATGCCAGTATGCTTATCAAATATCAACACTCACAACAGGACCTGAGCCATGGACTTGCTAACAAAAACATTGCGAAAATTGTTTAAACTCTTTGCAGTTGGATGTTAGTTTTCATCAATTGATGTGTGATAATTCCCATTTTGAATTGTCTCGACAATACCCAGCTATGTATGGAAGACACCATTTCATGTGGTTTTCTGAATAAACATATTCTATTCTATTCCCATTTAATTCTGCATCATGTTGACTGCAATTAACATCGATCAATTGAAAAAGGTGTTAATTTTAAGTAGTCCTATTTATAATGCCCAACGCCCTGCGGGGATGATACTAGGCTACAAATTACAATACGGGCAACAGCTCCGCGTGTTAACTACGTCACAAAATAAACGGGTAGAAGATTATAAATAAGTTACATACAGTATCCGTGTGGTACATATAAATATAACATACACAATCAATTATAAAAAATAGGAGTATTATAGAAATGATAGATTCAAAACAATAATGTTAACAATAATGTTATTGTCGCGAAAACATATGACAAATCGACTTTTATGCGAGATGCACAAAACAGAGCTCGTATAATTTTATATTTATAATTTCACAATTCCTAAATATAAATATTTACCTGCAATTGAACATTTAAATACAAGCAATATAATATATTTCTTAGTATTTATTGGATTGACAGGTTGCGACCTGCGACGGTTGATTTCAAATAAGGCTATTTCATTGGCCGATCGTTTTGAAAGGAAGTAATTGATTGGATAAACTAAGGACAACAAAAATATAGACTGGTCTGCAATCTAGAGTTATTTAATAAATAAATATTGTATAACCAGTCAAAATCCAATATGGCTGCGCCCATGGTCACGTCAGCAACAATTATTCACGTCATTTGTTTGTTGTGTCTATTATACTGCATTAGCACCGTATGGTGCGAGGATAGTGATGAATCTGGATCCGAAACCAAATCATTTTATCATTTCAATGTTCTTGACTCTAATAATCGAGAGATTTCATTAACAAAATACAGTGGAAAGGTAAATATCAAAGCACTGAAAGCATCTCTATCCATTGCCTTACAAAAAACTAAAGCAATGACAATATTTTTTGACAATATTTTATTTGACACAAAGTAACCCGAAATCGTGATACCCTAGTTATCGTTACTATTGTGAAAGCGCGTAGTGATACACATTTCTAGTGCGGTCTTGTTTAATTTCTTAGTTTCGGCTAATTCTGCGCATCTGGCAATTCTGCGCACCCTAATTTGCATATTTCAGGGATCGTTTTTCTTTGGGCCTCGAGTGTTTTTGTGCATGTTTGTAACCTATGAAAAGTCTTACGATCACTAAAACGTCATTGGATTAGTGGTGGTATGGGTTGTGGCGCGGTATCAGAAATGGCGCACCTGAGATTAGTGGTCTTTTCTTGAGTTTAAGACCAAAAATGACATACATTTCCAGTATAATTTTGGAAGGATGTATGGTTTTGGTCTGTAATGCAAATAAACAATGTTCAAAGTAAAATTTGGTGCTTTTAGAACTCGAAAGGTATGCTGTACCCATATTTGTTGATATTTTCTTATGAAACTTTATTCCTCAAATATCGTAATCCCACAAATTTGTAAAATGAAATTTTAACTTCAATTTTTTTTTGTAAAGAGCCCTGGCATCCATGTTAACACCATGTAACATGATTAAAATATCCTACACACTGTCAAACACAGGCAATGGTGTTCAGAAGGATGTAACTTTCTTATTAAGAAAAACTGAAAAAACTAGTCAAAATCTGAAAAAAATATGTTTCGAAAATTTTGTTAATATTAACTGTCATTGATATTTTCGGCATTCCAAAGTCAAGTTGGTGACAGATCAGATTATGCAGATGCGATGAATGATTCTTACATGACAGTAATAGATGATTTAACACTTGTTTGGACATCTTTAAGTTGTCTTGGTGACTCAAAAAGTATAATGGCAATTAGTAAACAGTGCAATTCTGTCTCGATACTAATTATTGATTTATTATCTAAGAAGAAGTATACAAAGTAAGCTAACTATTATATAAAAATGGACTATATAGCCATAAAATAAAATTGGAAACAACAACATCATGAATCCTTTTATTTTTTTACAACTAGGGACCTACAGGATAGGTGCGCCATTTCATATCACGCGGACTTGACATAATAAGCTGAGCGTGTCTTTCATTGTAATGGTCATACAGCATGCATTGATGGAATTGACTATTGATATTTAGTGTCAACATGTTCCCATTGAATTGCCCTATCATTGGTCAATCACTTTAATTATGAACGTTTTATATTTATAACAAAATAACGACGTAAACTGTTAAGTGTGCCATTTCCAATACCACGGGGATATTTCTATGAAAATTTGAGAAAACTGTGTACCAACGGCGATTTTCAGTAATTAGCCATATCACGTGACACATAACTGGAATAAATGCACTTTTCTTATGGATGACAAACTTTCTTTTTTGTCAATATTATCTTGATGATTTATTCTTTCTTGACTGTGTTAAATATGTTGTCAGTCAAAATTTTTAAACAGATAAATACAAATCACAATTCTGCATGCGCAGAAAATTACATCATCTAAACCAGCATTTGACCTAGTTAAGCATACGTATGACCTTGAGTATTGTTTATATTTGCAAATAAATGTTGTTTCTACATGTACAAGTATTCAAAAAGCACCACAATTCATTCTACGAATTAAATAATCTCAAATATGGAAGATGAATGCCTCTTAGGTGCGCAGAATTACCGGACAGCACTGTATTTGTTTAGATTGCAAATTTGTAACATATTGCATTTTTAATGTCATACGCAATCTTTTAAGTTTAGAATTATCCTATTTTCAATGAGAAAACTCGATAATACGTGATTTTACGACAATAAGTTCAAAGTTCACGATTTCAGGTATACAAGTGTTTTTATATGCACACTCCAGTAACGTCATTAAATGGGCGGCATTCGCGATAACGGTTGAAGAATTGTTGTTGACACTGCTTGTATCTGTTTTCTTAATATTTTTTCTTCATTATGATGACTTTGTAAGCTCAAAATGATGTGAAATTGATAATTTTTTAGTGATGCAAAATCGGACGAAAATCATAATCGAATTGAATCGAACACATGCCAATCGATTAAAATCGGTAAATAATCGAAAATATTTACTGAATTTATCTGAGCCACTATAAGCAAGATTTTGCCTCAGACTACTATATTTTATTAAAAAAAATTAACACATCCGCTTGCTGGTTGTTTGTTCCACAAACTTGTTTTAGTTTAATCGATTAATCGTTACATCACTATAATTTATCGCCCGTTGTATACTTACCCTAACGAAAACCGGTGACTCAAAGGTATACAAATGTGATACAAGCATAAAACGCTAACAAGCCTTCAAACTCGGTCAGGGAATGACTTGCTTCCAATAGGAGTTACATAGCCAACAAAGCGAAAATTTTATATGCTCCTGGCGAGCTGCTCGTAGATTGTCTACGAGTAAAGAAATATTTCGTCACTTTTCGTCCAATTATTCGTTGAACGCTACCAGCATACCATTTATTTTACATACTGGTTCTCAGCTAGTTTACCCGAAAGGGGCTTTACAGTATATATAAGGGCTGCGTATCAGTTAGAATGATCGATACGATATTTGTATCGATACAAAATGATCGATATATCATATGATATATTATTTTGGCAATAAAACATCTAAATGCTGTAAAATTTATATGCACGTGCATACTTACAAGATGTAGGGGTTTAACACAATTAAGCCAGGCCTGAGATGTGATAAACAACCTATTTGTATATTTTTATATTGCGCAAGTAGTTTACATAGCAGATTCTTGTTTGAAAATTAGATTCACTCGAACATAAACTACTTCGACGACCTGACCATTTTGAGACGAAACAAATAGACGACGGAAAACTTGATTGAAAATGGGTATTTTATTGATTTACATGTATATATTTTTTACCGATACGGGCACGTTCGATACGATGTATCGATCGAACACAAAATACAGGTATTCGATTTATATCGGAAACGGGTACGCAGCCCTAGTATATATAGAAAGAAAAAATAAGCTAGGTACTCAGTGATTTTTTTAGCTTCTTTGGAAAAGGGTCCGGGTCCGTTCAGATTGGGAATTTTCGCATCGTGACAACTTGAAATTGGGAATTTTCATGAAGCAGAAAGGCCAAATAAAACAGAAAAAGAGATTACATGTGACTGTTTACTGGTTTCGGTAAACTTTTATGCTTGACCTCTTGTCAAAAATGTTCATAACTTCGTCATTTTATGTCCTATTTTTAAATGTCCATTGGGAATTTCTCCCTTCAAATTTGGGAAAATTATAGCCTTTTTCTAATTGGGAAGGTACCGTTTACCGGTAGCAAACAAAGACAGAAAAAAATCACTGGTACTGCATGCACACATTCTTCTGCAACCTACCACTTTGGGAATGCTTGATAGTGTGCTTTACTATAGTCGATGCAAAGGTCTGCTATCAGCAAGCTCTCATCTGTACTAAGCCAAGTTTTTATGCCCCCGTATTGATAGATCGGGAGGCATATAGTGATTCACCTGTCCGTCCGTCTGTTCATTCGTTCATCCGTCCAGTTAACCCAAATAGACCGTTTCTTCTAGCATCATTATGGCTTGCTACAAAGCTTCCATACTTGCATGAATGTTGTATATGAACACTCTCCACATGCCTGTATCACCTGACCCCATTTTGATCTTCACCTTGACCTAATTTTTGACTAAGACTTATTGAAGGTAAAAATTCTTGTTAACCCAAACGGACCGTTTCTTCTAGCATCATTATGGCTTGCTACAAAGCTTCCATACTTGCATGGATGTTGTAAATGAACACTCTCCACATGCCTGTATCACCTGACCCCATTTTGACCTTCACCTTGACCTAATTTTAGACTTAGACTTATTGAAGGTAAAAATTCTTGTTAACCCAAACGGACCGTTTCTTCTAGCATCATTATGGCTTGCTACAAAGCTTCCATACTTGCATGGATGTTGTAAATGAACACTCTCCACATGCTTGTATCACCTGACCCCATTTTGACCTTCACCTTGACCATATTACAGAATGATTTTAGAATATTATAAGTGTCTTTTCTTGTTTAGTATGAAAACCCCTCTCAAAGTTCTTTTATACAATTCGTTCTGGCATTGTAAAAAGGTTCCAGATGATGAAAAAAGTGAATGACATGTGAATGATCTATTATAGGTGACATTAGTGGTGAATGTGGCATCAGAATGTGGCTACACTGATGACCATTATAGAAGTTTGATCCGATTGAAGAATGTACTGGTACCCGACAACAAGTTTGAAATCCTTGCCTTCCCATGTAATCAGTTTGGCAAACAGGAACCAGGTGTAAGTATTTAATCAACATCCTGGTAATAAAACAAATATTCTAACACAACCAGCGGTTTCCCCTATAAACACATAGAGGAAACTAAGGTGTGCATAAATTACTGATAAAACAAAGCTACAGCAAATAACTTTTAACTAATAGCGTTCTGTGGAAGAAAATTGTGCATCAGTTATTATGTCTTGTTGTGTTGTCAAATGCGGAATATTGGCTGTGTTAGAATCAAAATAATGAAGGCGTACCTGTGTTTTATCTATTATAAAACATGGTCTCTTGTTCTGATGCATACATTTAATTACTCTTGCTACATACTCGTAATTTAATTGCTATGCATCCTAACTCGAGACTGCTTTATTCTATGATAAAACACAGGTACATATTGAGTATTTCTTAAATAGTCTCACCTGCAGTATATCCCTGATATCCCTATCACACAAATCTTGAATCAGTCGAAATGTTAATATTAATTCTGGTCCTTCTATACTGGGAACGGCTTAAAAGCTGTCTATGCTATGTCTGTGTAGCTAAGACAAATTGCCATGGATACCATTAGAACAAACAACTTGGAGATAGTTCATGAATATACATGTAAGATAATTTGAGGATAAATCAGTGTAATTAAATTGTTTGCAGCACAATATGGTAAACTGCTTAGATTATCCAAGTATTCAACAAACTGTGGAAATAGAAATAAGTTTTGATTTAATATTGATTAATAATTAAGTAAGTAAATTGTTTATAGTAGTGATATGCATACATATTTACATTACACTCTTAAGTTAAGAGGTACCCAGCCCAATGGGCCTATAAGTCACCTTATTTGGCTTAACAATAGTAGTAAATTTAGATCTGCCTAGTAAATTAAAACAAAAATGATTTAGATTAATACAGGTGTTATAACAAAATTTCATGTGATATTATATTGATATATCAATTTGTCTTGTAGAAGTACTCTTGTTTATATAAATGTGTTTATCTTATTGTCAATTTTAGACAAATGATGATATACAGGATTTTGTGAGAAATATTTTCCATGTGAATTTCCCAGTGTTTGGAAAGATTGATGTTTATGGTGAACATGCTGCTGAAGCATGGAAATATTTGACCAGTAAGTGATAGGCCTAATCTCTTTATACTGAAACCACGTATTCAGGCTCAGATATAAGTCACATGGTTACCATGAATCTGAGCCTAGATTTACCTGACTAGCCCTAGGTTTACCTTGCCCAGTCATATCCCATAGCTTCTTGTGCATGTATAACCACCATTGATATGTTATGTTAGTATTAGTAATTATTTTGTATATATGTTTTTCGAATGATATGCTTATAGCCTTTTTCTGAGTAAAATCTATCTATTTACATGACTGTATAAAGACTATTACATAAAATGGGAGTTGAAAATATACAAAAACTCAACTGTTGAATTATGCTGATAGAGTTTATGAGGGATCATGTTAAATTATTATCTCGAAACTAGACCACTGATTGTACACTGTACACTGTAATTTCAGCAACATTCGGGAAGGCACCAAACTGGAATTTCTGGAAATATCTTGTGGATGAGAATGGTGTGGTTGTTAATGCATGGGGTCCTAGAACTCCTGTTGAAGATATTTTTCATGAAGTTAAGGAGAGTATTGATAAAATAGGTTACAAGAAAACAGAATATCGAAGACACCAACATCATGTAGATGAATTGTGATCAGCCATCATAAATCATCCTCATACATCAGTGGTTAGTCAAGTTCCCAGACTCCATGTTTTGGACAAAGAATACTCTGGTGAACGAAAATGTCATAAATATAATATTTCAATAATTTGTTTACTATGTAAACCCATTGAATTATCTCAAATATATGCAGAATATATAAGTCAGGGTGTGTGATGAAATCTACTTTCGAAGTAAAAGTTAATTTGTAAAAAGGCATCTGTATGAGTTTTGACTTCATTATGCTTTTCAGTATGTTATATTGGAGTTATGCTTTAGGTCAGTTCATCATTTGTTTATATTAGTGTTATGCTTGAAGTCAGTCCTTCATTTGGTTATATTGGAGTTATGCTTGAGGTCAGTCCGTCTTCCTGTTGACAAAATTTTTCTTTACATATTTTCTGTAACCACTTCTCGGATTTCAACAAAACTTGAAACTTAATATGACATATTGGTACCAAACCTTGTTGTGCATTTCAGCTGCAAGCTGTGCTCTGATCAATTGTTACTGCCCTCATTCATTATACCCCCAGATACATAGTATATGGGGGCTATATTGGAGTCATGCTTGAGGTTGGGCTGTTGGTCCGTCGGTTGGTCCGTACAAATTTTGTCATGACTGATCAGTACCAAGTCTAGTTGTGCATATCGTCAGCAGACGTCGGTCAGATTTATGTTAAGGGAGTTATGCCCCTTTGTTTTTTACACTTGTAAATTTTGTCCAGGCTATTTCTCTGTTATCGTTGGTCGTATTTCATCGAAACTTTGCATGACTCATCAGTACCATGTCTAGTTATGCATATCATCGGTGGATGTCAATCAGATTAATTTTAAGGGAGTTACGGCCCTTTGTTTTTTTACACTTGTAAATTTTGTCCGGGCTATTTCTCTGTAACCATTGGTCGTATTTTATTGAAACTTTACAAGACTGATCAGCACCAAGTCTAGTTGTGCATATAAGCTAGACTAGACATATATGCATATCATCATAATTTATACGTCTCATACTATGTCACTGTGTCCAGCGGTATCTGGGGGTATTCATCACATACAGTGATATTTATTGTTTTGTTTTGCACTTTTCTCTGTTACCAGTGATGGGATTTTAAAAACTTCTCAAGATTCTGAAGCTAACATGGCTGGCCCAAAAATAAAATATTGTTTGTTTCCCCTTCTCGACAGTATGGAGCAAAAAGTCCCATACCCAAAATATTTTTTGACCCTCTGAAAAAATAATTTCATTTTATAAATAAAAAGTTTGGCACGAAAACAAACATTTTTGACAATAAAAAAATATTTTTTAGAAAAAAATATTTTACCTACCTACCCTACCCTAATTAGCCAGGGTCGGGAGAGAAAGAAACAATATATTATTTTTGGCCCTGAAATATCTAGGGATTTTCATCGTCTTAAAGATAACTCTTGTTTCCAGGTTAGTTTGTTTTCGCTCTATTAACATTTTGTAAATTTACATTGTGTAGAAGGTGAGCTTAAGATTCAAGTCTGAGTTGTACAGAACCTAATTGTGTAACGCTATTGAGATTTATAAATGATTTATTGTTTAGCTGTTGATCTCCACAACTTGAAATCCAGTATGTTTTTTTAGCTTAACTTTTCACATTAAAAAAGTCAAACTATTGTCGTGATGGGATCATTTGCGTGAGCGTTGGTTAAGTTTATTGTCAGGGTCATTTTCTCAAAGACTATCAAAGGTATCCACTTGAAACTCCCCATAGTTATACACCATCATGAGGGGAGTACATACTGACAAGTGGTAACAATGTGAACTATATGAGTTATCTGCCCTTGCTACTCATAGAATTTTCACTCGCAGATGAGCAAGAGTACTATCAAGTATGAGAAAGTCGAGCGTCCAGCACTGATAGGTGATGCTCTTGTTTACAAATGGTTGAAGTTGTCAGTTAGGAATCTCATTGTATAGATTGTATGTGTACTAATTTATGTAAACCATAATGCTCAGTGTAAGAATTTACAAATGTTTTATACATGTATGTTATTGATATGAACATTGAAACTGTCATACACTTGAGTATGGTCATCTTGTTGTGGACGGTATTACCATTGGTAAAAGAGAGTGGTATATGTAGTTGTGTAGTAAAAGTTAGTGATAAATTCATGTTTTACATTACCTGTGCCATATCAAATGCAATTCTCTTCTTAATTTGTTTTTTGTTCGTTGACAATTGTTCTTGCTTGCTTCGTAATTGAGCTCTAATACTGTAGATTTTAGGAATTTTTTCATGACAGTGTGCTATGTCTTCCTGGAAGAAAGTGTTTATATACATTTTGTAAATCATCTTGAAAACCAACCTGAACAAAAGGGGTTTGGCACATAAACCTACTATGTCTAAAAACTGTTTTCACAGTAGAAGTAAAACTACATTGTTTTAAAACAGTTTTTTAGCATTGAAGGTTTATGTGTCAAACCCCTTTGAACTGAACTGGTTTAACATTGCCAATTCATAAAAAAATCACCCACACAATTTACATGGTTCTTTCATTATGCTTATGTTAGCTTATTGGACTCCCTCAGAACAATTGCTGGATCCATGTACGGCACTGGTCTCATCGGACATCATTATTTAGTGCTGCAATATTCTTTATAGAATGAGCAATGCTGTAATTTATGCAAACAATGTTAGTTTTCAATTCACATATAAAGGTACTGTCATACTCACTTCCATAATTATAGTCTCTAATGATTTCCTAAGTTTGTCACAGATCGACAGTCTAACTATCATCAGTTAAACATCCTAGTGTAGAATATGTAAAAGTTGAATGACCTTGCCCCGATCTCTCAAAGGATCTCAATTTAATCTCATCTCGCATATTGTCATTCATCTTTGAAGTTATTTCCATGGGAGACTGGACTCAAAATGGCATCACAAAACCAACACTTTATGATTTTATTACAGTAAAATTTCAAGATCAGGACCTTCAGATGTATCTAAAATTTAGACTCTCATTTAAGCAAAATCTCAACTTGAGATGCTCTGGGAGAATGGGGCCAGATCAACAGATGTTATATTACCCTACAGCATGTGTGTAACATATCATATAGAAACTATAGTTGCCTTAAGAACTACTAAGATTAGATGTAGAATATTGAACATCTTGTGTTATTTGTAAAATATCCTTGTTATGTGAGTGTTGTTTTCAAATTATATGCCCCGGCATCTTATGTTGAGGGAGGCATATAGTGATTGTCCTGCCTATTTATTCATCCTGCCATCCGTTTGTCAGTCTGTTAGTTCGTTCTACTAAAAATCTTAACCAAAACTTTAAAGTTCTTGAAACTCAAATATTTTCAAAGTCCTTCCAGGCATTGCTTTCAAAGCTCATATTAATCATAATTTATTTATACCATACAATGTCAACACCATGTATCACTATCCAACATTTCTACAGAATTATGGCCTCAGATTTACTTAGATCGTTATTATGGACAAGGCTTCCACCGGGGTATAAGCATTTACTGAACACAGTCTTGTTTTGAGATTCTAGATTGATGAAAAATGCATTTAAAGTAGATGATTGCTTTTCTGTTGACATTACTAGAAAATAATATTTAATATTGAATATGAAGTGATATAAACCGATAGCCTGACATATCTGTCTTTCTATACATAACTGTAATGCAGGATTGTCATCAACATGGAATGACCTAGGGATGGTGAATGTTTTCAAGGTCTAAGAAAGTTAGGTTGGTCAGTGAAATACGCAAAAGCCATAAAATGCCAGTAACTTCCCTGATTAAGTGTTGTCAAACAGACTCTGGAAAACATGGAAAAAAGGGAAAATGCCAAAAACAAATATCCTGCAGGGAAAAATCAGGTAATTTAAAAATTTGGCAAATATCAGGGAATTATTGGGGAATTTTACAAAAATTATAGGTAAAAAATGTGTCTCCTGGCAGGTTTTCTTTTCTCTATTAAATGGATGTATTTCTTCAAACATACTGTTAACAACATGTGTTTATTATAAGATAGGTATATATAATGGGTATGTTTGTAACGTCTGTTCCGCACACTGTGAGCGATGTTCTACTCCGAACAACTTACAAACAAAACGGAACTGTCCTGAACAGTGTGCTGAATGTTCTACTCCGAACAACTTACGAACAAAACGGAACAGGAAGTAAAATGTTTAAGAAAAACCAAAACTGTAGTTGCAGCCGTAATATTGGAGAAAGAAATACGCATGTGGATATATTTAAATGTTTCTGTTTGCCCACAATGGCCCTTAATTGGAAAATAAATTTATTATATTCTAAATTATGACACAAGCGGCCATTGTTGATAATGTTATCACATGACTGTTCTGGCTGCACCACCTCTGTGGCGGGCACAGAAAGAACATGTTCCGAACAGTATTCCAGTTCGTTAGTGTGTTCCACTGTCCGGGATGTGCGGAACAGCGTTACGAACGCGCCCAATGAGTTTGGTGGTGAAGGTATGGCTATCATCACAAGATTGAACAAAATTGAACATTTAACTACGATACTGAAGTGTAAATGTAGCTATAATGTATTGTACTGAGGTTTTCCTTTTGTACATATCAAGATATGTGATGCAAACTAGTCATTTATCATTGTTTTTGTCTTCTCACTTGAAGCATATAGTATTGCATACATATTTAGTGTGTGCACGGTCCTTTGTTTATACGCTTGATTTACATGTAGCGATTTTGTAACCATAGTTATATAGGTGGTTGATAAATTGTTTGTATATATACCATACTCAATTCTAAAATTGTTATTAAATAGTCATAAACAACATTTATTACACCATTGTATTATTATTGATCCATTCAAAAATAATTAAAAAAATGATATGAGTTATGACATGTTAATTGACTTGTAGATGCTGCTGTTATAGTTTCAACAAATTGTGTGTTTTCGAAAGTATTTACCTTGTTTGTGGGACTTCAGTATTTTATCCTGTGGTTGTTTGTAATGTAGTATTATTCTAGTCATGGAAATAAGTCATCTTCACATGTACAGGGTGTTAACAAAGTTTGTTCTCAAAATTTTAATCCATACTAAATTTATCTGAGCTATGTACGCAATGTACAACGTTAATTTCATACACAAATTGCTTCATTTACTGCTAGAAAGATTAAAACAATGGTTGAACCTTCGGGAATTTAGCCTGAAAATTTTATATTCTTCTGATGTCAGAAAAAAACCCACTATTTTCATAAAAATTGAGAACTACCTCTTTTAACACCCTGTACATTGTATGTGTTATTTTTATACAACCCTCTTTACAAGGATTTTACCCAATATGCAACATTAAAATGCCAATATTCACACTTGATTTGTTGTTGTTCTTTACACTATAAATCACATTTTTACGCATGTGTTACATCAACCACACAATATTTTGGTCGCACAATTTATTACTCCCGAAAATGAAATCAAAATAATATTCAGACTGCAGAGGGAATCACAAACTTATAGTTATATATATATGTCCTATTTAAACTAGAAATACTGCTGTACCATATGTTAATAAATAAGTGATTTGATGTAGGCCCTGTTTTTTGCCAGAGGGCTTCAGACTTTGGCCAATACGACTGTCCAGAGGACAAATAACAGTGCCATATAAGTATTACTGATGACCTTTATTATTGCGAGTATTTCATTCCAAGAAGTATATTCAAAACGTACTGTGCCAATGACATCAAATTTTGTCAAATGATGTCATCTGCACATTCATTTGTAAGATGCGTTTCCTCTTTGCAATTCATACTATATAATTACATCAGGCCCCGATCTCCCAAACAATATCAACTTGAGCTAAATCTCATCTCAAATTTTGTCACGTGTCTTGAGGTAATTACCATAAGAGGCTGGACTCAAACTTGGCATAACAACACAGAAACAACATTCTGATTATATTACAGTAAAACTTCAAGAGCTCTAACTTCAGATCTGTCTCAAATTAAGGCTATGATTTGTGCAAAATCTTGATTTGAGTTGAGTTTTCTCCTTGAGATGCCTTGGGAGTTTGGTGTCTGGATACATTCATTCAACAATCGACTTAGACTATCAAAAACCACATCATGAATCAAACCAGAAGTCGTATGAGGTGTGGAACTTATCATGCCTTTGGAACCAATTATGTCCTCCATATAACCGGAAGTGTTGTGCAAGCCGTGAATGTTCCGACGTGAATTAAGTAAAAGTTTATACAGCTCAGCTGCGGAAATTATGGGATTTGCCTACGGCTGACCCAATAAATTCCTCTGCCTTGCTTGATAAACTTTTTCATCCACAGCGTTAACCTATTATTCTCTATTTATTATGCCGTGGGGTCCAATGAACGTCTCTGCGTTCAATAAATGCTTACGCCCCATGGAAGCCTTGTCCATAAAAAAACTAAGTCAATCAGGGGCCATAATTCTGTTAAAATGTTGGAGAGTGGTACATGGCTTTGATAATGTAAGGTGCTTATGATAGTAAACAAGTATGCCAAGTTTGAAGGCAACGCCTTGATGGACATGGTGTAGGACGAAACGGTTATTTGGGTTAACCAAGAATTTGGCCTTTCAATAAGTCTTAAGTCCAAAATTAGGTCAAGGTGAAGGTCAAAATGAGGTTAGGGGATACATGCGTGTGGAGAGTGTTCATATACAATATTCGTGCAAGTATGAAAGCTTTTAAAATTTGTAGCAAGCCATATTAATGCTAGAAGAAATGGTCAATTTGGGTTAACCAAGATTTTGGCCCTCCAATAAGCCTAAGTCCAACATTAGGTCAAGGTGAATGTCAACATGGGGTCAGGTGATACAGGCGTGTGGAGAGTGTAAATATACAACATCCATGCAAGTATGAAGGCTTTAATTGTAGCAAGCCATATCAATGCTATAAGAAACGGTCAATTTTGGTTAACCAAGAGTTTGGCCAAAGACCTAAAATAAATACACATGTATAGTATATTTAGGTCTTTGGTTTGGCACTTCAATAAGCCTAAGTCCAAATTAGGCCAAGGTGAATGTCAACATGGGGTCAGGTGATACAGGCGTGTGGAGAGTGTTAATATACATCATCCATGCAAGTATGAGGGCTTTGTAGCAAGCCATATCAATGCTATAAGAAACGGTCAATTTGGGTTAACCAAAAGTTTGGCCCTCCAATAAGTCCAAAATTAGGTCAAAATAGGGTCAGATGATACAGTCGTGTTAATATAACATCCATTCAAGTAAGGAAGCTTTGTACCGAGTCATAATAAAGCTAGAAGAAACGGTCAATTTGGGTTAACCAGGACGAACGAATGGACGGACGGACAGGTGAATCACTATACGCCTCCCGATCTATCGATTTATTAAGTCCAATCAACATCTCTGTGTTTCTCGTCGATGCCGTGCCATAAGTGATCGTTCAAATGTCTTTCTGCGATGAAACGAAACTTGTCTGTGAAAACCTTCTCTGAACAGTATGTCTCTCTAGCCTGGTTGATAATACTTGCAACGCCCGATAAAATGCAATTTCTCTTCTCTTTAACTATCATCGAAAATTTGCGATCGTGACCATTTTTACTAAATTTCGCTGCATGCAGGAACCTTAATTCTTTGCAAGGCTGCCGAGACATATGAATAATGCATATTCTGGTAGTCGTAGGAATGCCTTCCCTTGGTGATATTTCTGTTTATCTGATTTCAGAGTAATACAGTAATTTGATGTTTCACTCACGCACGTACCCTGTCACGTTCACGCTGAACGCGTGTTCGTTTGAAGAAACAAAACTCAACACCAATATGAATATTTTAATTTAATTTTCACACCCGATGTTAAACGATAAACAAATCCTGATAATGATAAATATAAATAAATGTACATCACAGACATAATGAATTCGATAGAATGTATACAATACTATATTATATTACACCTACAATTACGTATGTTGGTTCTTCCTTCGAAAACAAATTGCTGTCCCCCTGCACTACGGTATGTGAGGATTATACAAATGGGCATATTCATACGTTTAACCGAATGCGTTGGTAAAAATATCAAGACTAAAATATGAATAAGGTATATTAATGTTGAGTGAGATCCCAATCAAGCATTTGAGGTTAAGTTTGGATGAATATCTGCTTCTGATGCCGTGCATGTAGGGGGACGCTGGTTCGACAAGTGTCACTAAATTCTGGACAAAGTGGAGCCGGACAGACATCTGCCGAAGATCGACCGGCAATCGGGTAGTTTTAAATGAAATTTTCGGGGAAGCATTGGTCATGTACGAATCGCAGGAAACGATCGTACGAACCACAGGAAATAAACAAAGTATAATTTCTAAAAATATCCGTAGGCTACATGTACGAGCATGCACATAACGCGCAATATGGACACTTTTGTCAAATAAATGTTTCACGGAAGCATTTAATCAAACAACTAATAGGCCCACAATATGCCAGTAAATACAAATATCTTGTCATCATTTGGTGAAAATTCGGAGCTACACCAAGGAACACAGTCAATTTCAACAATATCACAGATTCACACTCATGATTAAGTATAAAATGTAAGTACATGTTGTATGTACAATTGTACATGTATATCATACGTATATTTCATAATAATATTATCTACAAGGATTCTATATGTATAATAGTTACACATTTCAGACCAAATTCCGAATAGAATATTGAAAACTTTTGGTGTTTTTTAAAGTAGCATATCGCTGGCCTAGAATGAGAAGGTCGTAAGTAGTAGAAGGTCTCATGCATATTTGAAATCTGCACTACAAGACACTTCTTATTAGCACGGATATCATGTATTCTTTGTTATTAGCCTATTTTCATGAAAATCGGCACTGGTCATGTTTTTCCATAAGTAAAGAGTAGTTTTCGGACAGTTTGTTCTTGTTTTCTCAAAATATCGATTCTGTACTTTCGACCTTCTCATTCTAAACCAGCGGTATATCAACTTGTTTTCATAAAGCTTCGAACAACTCCGTAAGTATACGCAACAGTAATCAAAGCACTGAAAGTACTGATGTGTGGCGTACTGATGCCATTAAATTCAATATCGAATCCAGGTTGTATCATAATTTTATGTCACAGTTCTGATAAGCCCACCCTTACTCAAACATTTGTGCTGCTAAAGACACCAAGAGAACCAGCAGTTACCTGGAACTTACTTAAGTAACTGCTGAGCATCAATGAAGGGATATTTACAAATACCATTTTTAACGACTTGGAGAATTCGACCAGTGTCAAGATAACTGACTGTTTATTCTCCGTATGACCACGCATGTTAATTAAATGACACTCTATATTAACGTATGTAAAAGGGGTAAACATGGCGTCGCTCCCACATATCGATCGGCCGATTAATGCTTTAAAAACAAGTTTTACATTTTATAAAACCTTTAAGTATTAGCTTTTGAAACAAGCTTTAACGAACAAAATCGATCGAATATTAAATTAATAATTGATGATTTTCGACCGTTTATTTGGTATAAAACGGGATATTTTAAACTTACTTTTACGCGGAACGGATTCTTACTCGTCGCCGTGGATTAACTAATTAGGGTATCGTGTTGAATGTTGTCTAAAAGAGAGACATATATCTCTGCTTCATTACAAGCTTTAAATATTCAAAATCGGATAATAGATACGAAAATTATGAGGTCTTATATAAAGCACGGTAGAAATTGACTAGTGCAATACAATACAATACAATACAATACAATATCTTTATTTCCACCTCAAAAGATGATATTCTATATAATGTACAATGCAATGTGCAGCGGCGGAGTGATTTACATACGTTACAGTATACGATTGAAAACCGTGGGAACTATTAGATTCCCGCCACCAGTGAGAACATTCGTTGGTAGTAAAAATATAGTCCGTTGCGGAATGATTTGCTATAAAAATCCTCTAAAAATAAAAGTCTGATAAAATTGTTGGTCTTAATATAAGTAAATGTTGGTAATGTAAACAAATCAGGTCCAATGATACGTGTAACCTGTGTTGCATGCTTGTAATATTGTTCAAATCATAGAACTATTTATTTGCCGAGGCCTAATGCGTTAAATTGGTCGTAAGCTGAAAAGTGGTAATATCATTGTGTGGCGTTTACGCCACACAAAAATAGAATGGTTACCTCCCCTATATTGCGGACTAAACTTACGAGCTTATTTCAGTAAATAAGTGGACGACAATATGTACACAGATGATCTCGTAGACATATACTTTAGAGAACACAAAAAGAGCACCGAACAGAGTGAGTTATGAGATGAACAGTAACACAGCAAACCCGAAACACTCGGAGGTGATCACATCATGGATTATTCCATTCCATACTTTAGGTCTACCCGCAAGTATGTAGCGATATCTAAGATGACAACTTTACATAAATTATGTATCTATAGATTCTAACATGAATTGTAAATTTGATCCACTAAGTTCTGAGTTTCAAATACAATATTGCAACCACAGTTCATGACGTCAGTACGGCTATAACTAATGGCAACGCGGTGGCAATTTCAGCACATGTTTGAAAAAAGTCTACTGGTGTGGCCCGACTGTTGCTACACGTGTATTTTCTTAACAGGAAGAAAATATGTAGCTGTAACCTTACTTGGGTAAACTTAAGAACTTGAAAACTTGAGTTATACAAATAAAATCCGAAAGTAAAATAAGGATAATATAAATAACGCAGTGGAAAGTTGTAAATATAAATACATGTACAACGATCAATATGTTCTGAATAAATAATGCCAGTAACATTAACACACCACCTTGAGCACACAATAGTTGTGGCGTTAACAATTTGATAAACAAAACAAAAGCATTGTTTAGTTTGCCAGAAGTTAGTTGCACGTTACGTACAATATGAGAGGTACGTCTAAATAATAATACAAACTATACAACCGCATCAGCAGCTGCTGTAGTCCAAGGTACCAGAATACCTACGCCATACACGTGCGTCTAGCCTACAACCATCATACAACATTGTGAAGTCTATCTAATGCAGGTCTACTCATACGTAATTACGTACCCTAATTAACTACCGACCTAAAGCACGCATTGTTTAATTGCTGTTATAAATGATGTATTAATTATGCATCACGTGCCTTTTGTATCTTCTAAGCACGCACTGTACCTTCTTCTGCTGATCAGTAAATCAATGCATTGATTGAATTTAATCCACGCCGCCTTACACTGAAACATACCACTCTCAATGTGGAATCCATCCTGGTTACATAACCTTTAGTACAAAAGGGTGTCATGTTGCTAGTCTATTAATCCACAGACGTACTTGAGCCTTTGCAGTCACCATTGACTTAAAACACAGTAGCGCGTACAAACACGTACATCACATACATACGTCTGAGGTCTGATTGGATTGAGGACGTTTACAACAAACACCTTTGACAAAACAATAACACGAAAAGGCATTTAAACGTTCTTCCAAAGTACGCCGACTTGTGTCCTTTGATTATCTACATGATATCAGATGTTAGATGGGGCTATTAAGGACCGGGTCGAACACACCGAAAGTAGTTCCAAATCACATTCGTTGCGTCAAATATTTCTTAATTCTTTCAACAACAAATGAAATGTTTTGCTTATATAGTCTTTCATTACTTAGGTCTATATAACTCAGTCTGGCCAAAATCTTTCTGATCTGATCAGGGGCACTCTCTATGGGAGAAAAGCGCAACAACACGGGGATTACTGGCTTGTTGAACGTTTCCGCCAGTAGAAGGTCCTTCTTACAATTATCACTTTGTAAATATTTAGGAGTTATACACGTGAGAACGACGGATGAAGACTTCATATTACGTTGAATCAACGATTGCAGTGTGTCTCCACCCCCATCATGTGTGGCTGTACTGCTCCGCCCACTCTTGCTACTGTGAGTGCGGTTTGGTTGCGGCGCCATATTGATATCCGCCCAGCAATTTATTCCATTAGCTTCAAGGACTTGTTTGATGTCCTCAACTTTGGCTTGCATGTCCCATTGGTAACTGATAAACACCATCGGCTCTCCATCTCCACTCAGACCACCCTGCATACCGTCTGTAAGACAAACATATATTATGCCAATGGTCAGTATAGTAGGATGTTTAGCGTGGTAGTAAACCAAAATATAATAACAAATCTGACAGGGTGTAGTGGTGGCAGCACTCACTAGATACAGCGGTGTGCAAAGGGCATAGACAAAACAGGGTACATATTGCTAGCTCTGAACATAAAAGTGGCTCCAATTTGATGACTTTTTATTGATTTCTTTGAAAAAAAGTAGTGTTGTTTTTATAGAAGTAGTATGATCACAAGAATAATGTTGTCAGGTTTTTATACAAACAATTGGACATTCATTTAACATTACATTATCCATATACATGTACATGTAGACCCATGGAATAGTATTACTTGCTGGGAGTCGGATCTGCAGGTGACCATGATATTTGTGCTTTATGCATTGACATTTTGTAAATAGTTATGCATTTGGCTATTTATAACATGTATATAGGTTGACAATTACAATGTACCTTAAAGTTTCATGTGGTAATTAGGAGACAATACGAGTACTGCAGTGTTGTTCGGCCAATTTTATAGTCGTTTATGGTCTATTTTCCTAATTCAAAATTCAGATTCAAAAAAAAATTCAAAACAAGTACAACGAAACTTGATTATGAAAAACACTAAATATAAAACTTAGTTATTGTATATGTTTGGATTTAATCAATAAAATTTGTACTTTTCCCAATTTGGACCAAAACGCCACTAAAATTCCCAATCCCAAAGCCATGTGCCATGTTCCCAAAATATGGAGAAAAACCTGGTACTGGTAGAATTATACCAGTGTTATACTGATTGTTCCTCTATACATGCACCATTATTTTAATAAAATCGGTCACGACCTCATACCGTTTATTTATTTTATTTACTTTAAAGGTATAACTAATATTTATGTAACGGATTTAGGCGTTGTTTGATGTTAAAATAGCAAATCGTTTGAACAATAATTAACAGACTTTTAATGAACATACAAATTGACACAATGCGGAGTATTTGTATTTAATATCAGATTGTGAGGTCGAACTCTTGAAGATACAACATGTATTGTACGGGTATTATTTCTATCACATGAAGTATATACTTTTCGGTGTCTATATTCAGGTTTCCTTTCATCATTTTATTAACTAATTTCCGTGGGGTGTATATTTTAGTTTTAGCAAAGTAAATTGGTGTTTGACAATCAATGATCGCGTGAACAATTCAAATCTTAGTTAGTTCATGGTCTCTTACTTCTTGTGAATGCCAGCGCTTCTAGAGGTCTTAAACCGTCCGCCATTTTGTTGAGGTATGCTTGTTCTAGTACAACCCCCGGTACTCTTCTAAGGGGTTTGATATGATGTTCCAACACGTCCAGACATTCGTTATACATCTTCGTCTCGAAGTCAATGGCTGGACACTCACCTAAAACAGTCAAATGATATATAAAACGTATCAATGATAAAACTAGTCAAAAGCAACATTTAACTAACTAGAGCCCCATGTCATAGGGTATTAATACCTTATCAAATTTTGGATGTATAAATACTAAATAACTACAAAATGCCGATCTTTGGAAAGTTATTTTAAATGTCAGTGTGATTGTTTATGGAATATACAGGCAACTATACCAAAATTACGCGAATAGTTGACAATTTTATTTTATTTTTGCAATACAACAATACGTGAGACAGGACCTTTAAGGCCCAATTCAGAAACATGTCACATAGCACATGCAAGCCCCTCTTGGTTGGCTTTGAGTTAATTTTTAAAAATTGCTAGTGACAGTAGTGACTTCTTCAGAGACTTGTGTGGAAGGTAAGGCCGAAAACAAACTTTTCATCAAATAATCTGGGACATATAATGAACAGGCAGTGTTGAACTCTACTATCAGGACGGACAAATATATGTATAAGATTTACTCTCACCGTAAATGTCTTGCGTTCAATTTATAATAGTTAATGTTTCCTAATGTACTCGGTTACAGTTAAACATATACCGATAATGTATCAAATGTTTAAATCTGAATGATAAATAGATCATGTTTTAAGAAAAAATTGTTTGCACAACTTTAAGTGAATGTTTATTTTTTTGTAATTTTCTTAGTGAATAAAATATGTTTTAGAGTATGAATTCTATCGACAAATATGATTTCAATCAGAGGTTTCAATCCGATCTTCCGGGTGTGTTATAAGTCGGCGCTACCACAGTCCACAGGTGATCGTAGCATGCTGAAGGTCTTTGTGTATGTAGAATAGAATCATTTTAAATAGTTAGAGGGGGGCTATAATTGTCACGATACGATCACCTGTGGGTGTTACTTGACACTGTTATACAACCGTTGTCCCAAACTATTCTCAGAATGAAGACTTATCATTGAATAGTTTTGTTACAACCAATCAGTTACGTTCGATTTGACAGGGATATCAATACACATAATTGTAACCAACCAGCCTGGACATCGCACATATACACTCTTTTATTGTGTGACACTACGGTTATGTCCAAAACAGTGAGGTCAGATTGAAATCTAAGCACATCCAATAAGCTAGACTAATTGTCAAATGTGA
Organism: Spisula solida; assembly: GCA_947247005.1. Classification (NCBI taxonomy): domain Eukaryota; kingdom Metazoa; phylum Mollusca; class Bivalvia; order Venerida; family Mactridae; genus Spisula; species Spisula solida. The sequence goes on from OX365948.1 coordinate 25,252,836, forward strand.
AATCCTTCATACCAAATTCATTCCACCACTGCTCAAAACAACAACATAACTCGTCTGAATGTACAGCTATATATATGTGTCTATATACTATTCATAAAGAAAAACAAAGACTGATTTTGTTTATGCTGATGCAAAGAAATTATGTTCAAATCAAGTGTATAAATACTAAAAACCACATAAACCCCTCACCTAACACAGCCTTCAATGCCGGTCGTAAGTTAAACCATATATTCTTGAAGACAGCCGACACTAGTTTCTTCCCTAGCCAATCAGCAAACAGTACTTCGTGAAATACAAATGGCGAGGCCGCAGCTGCTTCTGTAACTATGACAACCACATGTGTCGCTGTTGCCATCTGTGGACCATTGATCTCGAGGAACTCTTCTTTAGATCGTCCAAGCTTGATACTGTCGTGATGGATAACCTGCAATTGAGATGTCATATATTATCTACAATACAACCTAGTTCAGTTTGACCAAATGGAAGTATATAATAATAACCTCTTTATATACAGAAGGTAACTCATTAAGATGACACATCTCTATACATGAAAATACAAACCAATGAGCATCCCATTTACATGTCGGTCATATTAACCCGAACCTCTAGATCTGCATAAGCACATTTTAAAAGTTGATTATACATGTATGTATAGATTTATCTTAGGATTTCGATATAAAGGTACGCTTCACAAACATACACCAGACACTGTACGGTAAACACAAATAAAACGACAAATAAGGGTCAGTTTAATAGGTAACACACAGTGCGAAGGACGCTTCAAATATCGCGACATAGAACCCTGCCTGGATGATTTGCCCCTTACACTATGAGAATGTCGGGAATCAGACTACATAGAACCAAACATTGTTGACATTGTGCAGATCAAAATTAATTTAAGCAATATTTCAACAAGCTGTACACCTGGGCTAATATATACGTATAGTTATACTGAGTTAGACAATTTAACATACTGAGATCAGATATTATTGATTTGGGTTCCTCATGTCTCATGTACAAAATGCCGTTATTAAATGTCAACTCTTATGTTTAACATAACTTAACAGAACTTAATCTTTAGTGATCAAAGGTATTATGGTGGCATTGACTTAAACCTTGACATTAATCCAGTTAATAACACTTAACATCGTCACATCTACAACAACAAAAAATAGAAAATTGTAACGAAATGTAATAAATTTCCAACATTTTAGATATCGCATTTCGGGCACCCTTTGAAAGCAAATACAAAAAACACTCAAATACAGTCATGTACAAAACGGCAGGGGTAAATCAACGTATATCAAATCTCAAACTTACTTTCAAGTTTAAATTCTTTATAACGCTTGAACAAGTCAACTACAAATTATGGTGAACGATCCCCAATACTAGTGCATTGTACGTATTAAAATAATTCAGTGATTAACGTCCTACAAACCATATATGTACCAAATGTGAAGTTGTAAAAGCAATATACGGTAAGGCATTTAAATTTAAGCCTAAGTTTAAGGTTTCCGTAAATGCATAGATAAAACTGTGAGTATGATGTAACTCTGTATATGGAATAATAGCATATCTGAAAGATACCGGGTATATACAAAACAACCTGTAGAGTAATAAATCTCTGTATAATGATAATAAAGAAAAAGCTGAAAGAAAGGTAAGATATTTTGATAAAAAGACAGAACTACCCATCTCTAAATCATGATTCAGCATATTACTTAAGGTGATTCTCTGGTCACGGACATAAAATTCAGTTTACATGTGCATACCAATTAGCGACACAAACTGTTTTTGTAAAATGCAAACGACAGTTTTGGGGATTTTCATCTAAATACAAGAATATTTTAAAAACCAACCAGGCAAAACTGTTTCGTATTTAATTTTCAATGTGTTCTTTATAAATATCATGCATTTGATACCATTTGTAAAGTCAAATCAAAGACTATTGAATCACCTTTAATCATTAAAAGACAATGTATCGAATAAGTGGAAACTCTGGGATTGATGAGAAGAAAAAGATAAATAAAGAATCGCATGAAACAGAAATGAAGGGAAATGTAAGATAAATCTAGCCTCCGTTTTAAAGATTGTATAGGGTAGGTAACTATGTCCATTAGTGTTCACCAATGTCTGCTATATGTTGTAATACGTACAGACAAATACACACGCCCATCCTATCATCAAGTGATCATCATTATATGATTATGAAATATAAACTGTAAAATAACAAAGGAATCGCTCAACTAGAAATGTGAAGAATGAGTACACGGACGATGTGCCAAATCACTTAAAAAGACTAAACAAAACCTTAGAAGTATAATCTGTTGAGTACGACAATGAACGTTAGCGATTACTTTAATATATCTTACGATACTCGTACTGAAAGAAATAAATAAGTTTAGATTCTGAGGTTATACTAAACTATCGACTTGAGAATAGCAACAATAAGTATATGTACAGAATGTTCGTTATACAAAGGTTGGGGAACTCATACTAGGGGATACGTAGAGATCTAAGATAGTTTCGTGTTTACGTCAGGAAAACCATTCTCGGACATTTTCCACAGAATCTAAATTTCTGATACAAACTGCAAATATAATTGTAGGTATGACGACATTTTGTATAACCTCAGATTGATTAACTTCAGAGAAGAAGAGAGGAAATGATTCTCATACTGGGTATAGGAGCTGTATTGTAGAGATATCTGCTAGAATGGTCTACCAGGGGATTGTCCTCTCATTCAGGGTAGTTTTAATACTGTACATGACTACAGGGCCCTCACTATACTTTTGGGACTGGGGCCAGGGGCCATCTGGTAGGGGAATTTTGTCTTTTATAAAAATCAATACTATTATAAAAGTAATATATATTTACGCATAAAAAAGCTAATTTCAAGCTATAACAACAGCTTCAACAACTATTGAACAGCATTTACAAAGTCTTCTCATCATTTACTTTTTTAGGGATTTTTTCAGAAAATAGGGGGATGTATATTCAATTAGGAGGGGAATGGAACCGATATTCGGCCCCAAAAATAGTCAAATGAGGGCCCTGGACTACAAGAGGTCCATCCGAGAAGGGATCATAGACAAAGGAAATACCAATCCGATATGAAAGAAAAATCAGAAACTAAATAAGGGGTTGTCTAAATAATACTAGAAGAGTGGGAGAAAGAGCATTGAAGACATGAAAGAGAACATATAGATAAAGTTATCTCTCGTCTGCTTATACCTTGCTGTCCCTTGGAAACTGAAGATACAAACATTTATACGGTGAACAAAATTAAAAACAAACAAATACAATTAACATGGAACGGTCATATTATATAAACATGTGTTTGATTAACACGGTGTGTTTGTCACAAACCATTTCTTGGAAGTTTACATACTTACCCATTGAATTTTTCGAGGGACTCCTTTTCATATTTTCACATTCTAGTAATGTTTATTGTTAACAAATACCTTATGTGAAATCTTGACTTCTGGATTTGTGATTTATAGTTCTCGAAGTCACAATTGAGTTTCAATCTCGAAATAGTTAATAAAGGTATCGCCAAGTCACCATTGCACATTTTACAAGATATAATAAAGAAGCCTGTATCATAAAACTGACTGCGTGTAGGTCTACAAATACATGTCTATCGCAGTAATGGTAAAATGGTTTTTTAAACCAATTTTAAACATTTACATGCAATTTGGTGAACGTTGTTTTATTATGACGTTATTATTGTTAAAGAATAAGGGGCGGCATACAATATTCAAGATTGCTCAATTTAAGATCTAGAAGATTTTTAAATATGCGATACTCCGTTACTGAACTACAGATATTGTCTGAATGCATTCGTATAAGTTATTATCAGTTAGCCCGAGTTAATGTAGTTTAATTGTCAGTGTCATACCTAAACGATGGTCCATGGCCCGGTATTAAGTTAAAAGCATGCATGGTTTAAAGTAGCGTCATTCATAAAAATAAAAAAGTTCGGTGGAACATTTTGTATAACTTTTCAATTAACTTAAAATATGCACGTTTCTTACTCTTAAAATGCACATACCGCCATCCGTCACATGATTGCATCGCTGTGAATATAAATTAACTTTGTAACTTAATTTACTAGTATACTTGTTCACTATATGTAAAATCAATAATGTTCGATTAAAGTGAACAGAGCAAAAAGGACAACGACCTCGAATGTTGTTTTGAACTTCTACTAGTCAAAAGAGCCAACTTAACAATCATCAATGCATTTTTACCAGTTTCAAAACAAGTAAAGTATACTTTGGACAGTGTTTACTTTTTTCGGTATATTAGTGCACATCTTACAAGGCACGAAATGTGATGAATCCCAATTGGTTATTTTTATATTAAAACGTACCTGTATTAAATAACCACATTATTCAACCAGCCACGGCTTGTGCATCCCTCAGCTGATCGGTTAGATGTATTGTCTTGTCACATTCAAAAGAGACTCTGAGCCTAGGCTCGTTCATGTCTGACGAGTCTATGTTTAATGTGGTTTTTGTACTTTGCGTTACAAGGGTATGGCGCCGTATAGCATGGTTCCGCATATCATTGCAAGTGCAAATTACAGTCCGTGTCGGATAACTTCACAGTAACGTTTTGGGTGACACTAAGCCAATAAGTAATCGATAATATCATTATTTTAAGTACACGAATTTATTTATATTATAATCCTTAAATAAAACAAATATTTACAGACAGCTAGTAGAGCGCTAGGCTTACAAGAACGACAGTTGTTACTTGGTTCGAATCGGAATATGCTAAGAACGCTCATGAAAGATGAATGATTATTTCAATACATAAAACTTTGGTCAAAGATAGTATGAGTGAAATAAGAGGGATGATTGGTCAATACAGACGTAAACCAATTAAGAATTGGAACATTATGGCGGTTTTGACAGATATCTTTGAATCGACAGTACATGTATTGTTTTTATTGTATGCCTCTTTCCCTGTTTTAACAGTTGTTCAGGTCGAGAATACATATAACAAACGTGACGTCACTGAGGATTTATCCGAAACCGACTGTAACTAGAAACAATGTGAAAGAGTCATTGTGGGTCAGAACTTTTAACCAGTCTGTTTATCAGTATCTTCAAAGCTTAATTATGTTTATTCACCAGAGATATATATGCATGGTGGAATTATGTGAAACGTGTTTGCATGAATATTTGTAAATGTTATTTACATAATTATGAATTCACGGATTAACTGAATCGTATTTCCTTACATATAAATGTACGTACACCTGTCATATTTACAAAACGAGCACACACAACCAAAACATTTGGACAAAAGAAATGACCAAACATGGTCTATGACGGGTCTTCCAGAATTAGATTAACATACCACAATTAGACCCATTGAATGTTGGCAACTTGTGGTTAACGTATATATGACAAGACATGTATACCAAACTAATAGTTCTGAAAAAAAGCAAAATCCGCGCATGAACTATATCATGAGTGAATGGTACATCGCCACATGTATTATATCATGGAAAATAATTTTGACAATTACATGATGACAGATAATGACGAAAATAAAAATATTATTCAACTTCTTAAATAAATTATTCTTAACAACAAACGTCGGTCATGTACATTGTAGAAATTATTATAGTATTAGCATTTACGTGTTATCATACGGTCGAAGGCATTATATATATAATCATTTTAGAGACATTTTCACAGCCTATGTTACTATGTTTGCTGAAAATCCGATAATATCTTAATTCAAACCGATAATCCCTGACTTTATATAATGCCAGATAATCGAGTCAACCACGGGGTAACAACCTATGTCATTATGTATATATAGTATTCATTAATAAACCCGTATCCAATTAATGTTAAATCGTGTTCTTTCAACATGGCGTCGAAATATTTAAAGATGCAATATTACAGTGTCACGGTTGATTTTCACATACAAAATTACCAATTTACCGTCTCAGGTGAAATGTGAACAAATAAAACAATGAACTCATTTCAATGCATTCGAACTATAGTGGTGCATTCTTTTTGCAATGAGTACTGTATTAAATATTTCATATAAAGTAATGTTGGCAGTTGTTGCAGTAGCTCAGGTTGTGTGGAATACGCAACATTTTATTCCTTAATGGAGAAGTAACCGGTCGTAAAAAGTCAATCAAAACTTATTAAGACTTGAGTACCGTATTCGTCATTTTGTATAGTTCGTGCTCTGTTGTTGCAAGGCTATTGGGTCACGTTCCTTTCCCTGTCCGATTTGTCATTACCTTTTCCAAGGTTCCTTTAAGATTATACATGTACGGTTGAAAATCTTTAATTAGGAGACGGTCATTTCAACTTAAAGCAGTCGAAAAATGTGATGTAATAATATGGCATTAAACCTACCAACCGTTAAAACAAACAAAATACAAACAAAAAATAATGCATATTAATCAAAGTTCTTCGAAAACGAGAGATGAGGAGCGTTCTGCTTCGTTGTCATTAGCGTAAAACGAAGCTTTTAGACATAAATCATTTATTTTAAAAAAATCTCAATTATGTATTATTGGTACACTGAGATTTAAGTGGTTTTAAATATTAAATGACTTGTTTTTAAAATTGTTCAATTGTTTTGCTGAATAACAAAAATTTTAAATTTCAAACTCACAGAACACAAATCATTACAACTTGTTTGGGCTCGACGTCCATGATAGTGATATTATAAATGTACTCATTTTTCAATCCAAGCATTTGTAACGTTATATCGTGAATCGTCAATTCATATAATGGGGTTAGTGAATGTATGAATACAATATAAAGTAAACAAGTAATCAATGCTTAATACAAATCCGTTTATTAATTATCTAATGGTTGAACTGTCAGAACTTGCCTGTCAATAGATGGTTTATCCGGTCCACAATGGAATAATTGTGTTCCTACGAACAACAATTGCATGAATTGAGGTAACAGAGAATCTGTATTCCTGGTATTTGTTCCTGTGTTCCAGGATCAATTTATTACTCGTATCTAGCAAACATCCAGATAGTATTCACCACATATCTAGCCAGTATCCATCAAGTTCAAGTTAATTGTCATTAGATATACATTTTACGTGCACAATGGACGTCGACAAAATTCGAAACAACGATACTTCATTTATGAACATCGTCGTCCCCATTACCAAACGGTCACCTTCGGGCATCGTGCTTGGGAACAAGAGATCGAAAGTTCGATCCTAGAATAGGCTCCGTTCTGGCCAGTTGGTAATTAAATAGGTACCGGGCATTAAAAAATAGGAATCAGAAATGCTCAGAAAGGGAGGGCTGGTGCCTAGTAAAGTAAATAGATTAATGAATGCACAGAAAGGGGGGGGGGGCTGGTGCCTAGTAAAGTAAATAGATTAATGCACAGAAAGGGATGGCTGGTGCCTAGTAAAGTAAATAGATTAATGAATGCACAGAAAGGGGGGGGGGGCTGGTGCCTAGTAAAGTAAATAGATTTATGCACAGAAAGGGAGGGATGGTGCCTAGTAAAGTAAATAAATTAATGCACAGAAAGGGAGGGCTGGTACCTAGTAAAGTAAATAGATTAATGCACAGAAAGGGAGGGATGGTACCTAGTAAAGTAAATAGATTAATGCACAGAAAGGGAGGGCTGGTGCCTAGTAAAGTAAATAAATTAATGAATGCACAGAAAGGGGGGGGGGGCTGGTGCCTAGTAAAGTAAATAGATTAATGCACAGAAAAGGAGGGATGGTGCCTAGTAAAGTAAATAAATTAATGCACAGAAAGGGAGGGCTGGTACCTAGTAAAGTAAATAGATTAATGCACAGAAAGGGAGGGCTGGTACCTGGTAAAGTAAATAGATTAATGCACAGAAAGGGAGGGCTGGTCTGGTGCCTAGTAAAGTAAATAGATTAATGCACAGAAAGTGAGGGCTGGTGCCTAGTAAAGTAAATAGATTAATGCACAGAAAGGGAGGGCTGGTGCCTAGTAAAGTAAATAGATTAATGCACAGAAAGGAAGGGCTGGTACCTAGTAAAGTAAATAGATTAATGCACAGAAAGGGAGGGCTGGTGCCTAGTAAGGTAAATAGATTAATGCACAGAAAGGGAGGGCTGGTGCCTAGTAAAGTAAATAGATTAATGCACAGAAAGGGAGGGCTGGTACCTAGTAAAGTAAATAGATTAGTGCTCAGAAAGGGAGGGCTGGTGCCTAGTAAAGTAAATAGATTAATGCACAGAAAGGGAGGGCTGGTACCTAGTAAAGTAAATAGATTAATGCACAGAAAGGGAGGGCTGGTGCCTAGTAAAGTAAATAGATTAATGTTCAGAAAGGGAGGGCTGGTGCCTAGTAAAGTAAAAAGATTAATGAATGCACAGAAAGGGAGGGCTGGTACCTAGTAAAGTAAATACAATGTAGATAAATGCCCAGAATGGGAGGGCTGGTGCCTAGTAAAGTAAATAAATTAATGCTCAGAAAGGGAGGGCTGGTGCCTAGTAAAGTAAATAGAGTATGCTCAGAAAGGGAGGGCTGGTACCTAGTACAGTAAATAGATTAATGCTTTTAATGAGGGTAACACAAATAACGTTTTGATAACAAATATGAATAAACATTGTATATAACTACATGTGCAAAGTATAAAGATTCATCCCTCTTATTAACCCCACATAATATGCAAATATTCGAGTACATGTATTTTCAATTTATCCACAGTTTTAAAACTTTAGCTATACAAAAATGTATACTGTTACCTAATTGTACTATTTTTAATTATATTTAGATACGAGTATGTACACGGAGATTTGGAGTTTACAATTTCAAATTTGAATTCTATTCTCGTCGTGACAAGAATGCTAGAATGTCAGGAAATCCTTGAAGCGATATTGACCTACGTCGATCAAGTTACCATTTGAATCAATCATTCAAAATTGATATTGAATACCAAGCATTCTGACATTAAGAAACTTCATTAAATGTCATTCTTACCATAGGCAATACTTGTTTGTACCGAATTATGACTATACACAAAGCTGTGTGGCTTGATAGAAAGTGTATAATAAGTTCTAATAATGTTGTATTTTAGTTTGGTAAAGGAGACGGTGCTGCGTTATTTACATAAATATTTAACTTCCTATGTTAGAATTTAAACTGTTTTATTTACAACAATGGTTTCCAAAGTTGTAAATTGAAACTACGTAGGCCTACAGTGTACATTAAATTGAATTGTACTTAATATTCTGGGTTTTTCAAATTTCAAACCGAACACGTCATCTTAATTTGGTAGGTAATCTGTACTAACACGAGGGTTGTTCAAATTGGAATGGAACTAAGCCCGTACAAATGTATCCTTGATAGATTAAAATGAAACAAGCCTTTGATCCCATTGCAGTTTTCATCTCCGATATATATGCAAAATTTCATTCAGTTATTCCATTTTTAAAATAAGATTTTGTTATCATTCCTAGGTACACTGTGCATATACTGGACATGAGCCAAACCGAGATCTTAAAGTACCTGATAATCTTTCCGACAATGCAATTTAAGAGTCGTTTGAAACAAATAAAGATCACAAGGGATAATGCTTGACAAATAAGGACGGTGGGAATGTTTAAGAACCTTCAGGCCCCTCAGAATGTCGCGTTAATGGCTACTGCAGGTGGAGACCCATTGCTCTGCAAAAGCATGCCATCCTTTAAACATGTGGCTTGACAGCGATTGTCGGAGTATTTCTTCATTTTCTGAAGAAAATCTACTTTGTTAAACTAGGCATTTACCCATTGTCAATTTTTATACATCAAATTTAATGGTAGAAACTTGGTTTATATCGAAAAAGATCACGGTAAATTTTTACTGGTGCCCTTGGTGCGTTTTGCAATGCAATGTTGTAATTGCTCCCGCATTAAGAAAACAACGATTCTTAAATGGCACATTCTTAAATGTCCGAAAAAAGTGACATTTTCCCAATCATTTAAAAGCATTTGTATACACGAGTAGACAGTGTCAGTTGACATATTGTTACAGCTACACTGAAGGGATTTTAAAATGTGAGGTATCCATTTAAAGCTAATACAATGATCTTTGATATACAGTCCACTATTTTTAAAAATTCATTGATACAAGAAAGATATAGCATCACTTGCATTCCAATTGAACGACCCTCGTACTAGTACACGTTATCAAAACATGGACAAACGATTACCCACATTGGAATAACGTCACACGTGATACACGAGTCAAGTCATGATGTTTTATCGAAGAGATACATGTACAACTTTGTCTATTTTGTCATAAAGAAGTAGTAAACAAATAATATCGATTAAACCTTCAAGAGCAAACATCTTGTTTCAACGGTCGAAAATCGCTGCAGCTGAAGGATGTTGTGTTATAAAGGTTGCACTAGTATAGTTGACGTAAATGGAATCAGAATAATTGAAAGCAGTATACTAGTATGGCATTGGTGAATTTATTCTGTTCACGTGTTTAGCCGAGTGAACCGGATATACCGTCTAACGACAACCTTAGAACCTCCGATGTATGGATGGGGTGGGTCCTGGTATTTGTGACATTTAGCCTATCACAAAAAGAAATTGACTACTTGAAATGTATATACCGGCCCCATTTCCGTGAGTTTGCCGGTATACCTTAAACAAACTTATTAATCGGAGAGACTCTAGGGTTGATCAGTTTCAATTTAAAAAAGTTTTCATCAAAGCAAAATTGTAATAATCACAATATAAACACAAAGCACGGTATTAATATTGAACGGACTCCAAAAAACCTTTTATGAATGATTTATTATTCTAATGTAGGAGATTTATTTTTCATATTGGCATTTGGGATCGTAAACTGGGATTTAAATGAATACATGATATTGATAAAGATAAGCGTAATCCAGTTAAAGAGAAAATAATGGCATTATTTTCTAAATATCTAATCGATTTTCTACGTTCACTGATAGATTAGTACAAACCGATTGATATGTTGGAGTGATTTTATCCATTGTTAACATTGGTATGTAAAATATTATTGTATTTATATCAATATTTGAAAATACAGGATATGCCCTAGTTCTTCTGAAACTGATTTTATTAAGCGATCAATTGAGAGGTATTGTGTACTTGTGACTGTCCCTGGTGTATGTACACCAACAGTCATGCATAGAAGGTTGACTAACTTTTATTTTTCTCCATAAACCATGGAGTCTACAAGTTACATTATCATAACACTGGTCCGACCAGTGCTGAACTCCCACAATAAGCTGGGTGTCAAGGAAAAAGACACCGTTTTGAATCGACTTTGGCATGTGGCGGCCTTGGATCGAGCCAGCATCCCCGGTATCGCGGCGGTAGGCTACGCTAGATATATACACTATACCAGCGTGATGTGTGTTGTTGATGTAACTCCTGAAAGGTCCACCTCGATAACCCTGTGCTAGATAGGTATCGGGTTAGATCCCATGCCGCGACATGACAAAGTCGTTATTATAAAATGCTAAATTATGCTATAGGTATATCTCCCTTGCTTCTCGCTTGAATCACACGTGTAGTGAGTTCCAGGTAACAGTTGGTTCGCCCGGTGCCAGGATAATTTGACTGGGTAGTCTCCATATCAACAAATATACTGTTGACCAGTGGGAATCAAAGCATTTATTTTACTTCCAAAAGGTTGCGTTACGTCACACAGACGGCCCGTTTCAATACGGGATCCAAAGTTGGCTACCAATCTAAGTTTTTAAGTGGATTTTTTATCGACTTGTAAATACCATTAATCACGAAACAGTACTTGACAAACACAGATTGAATTCAACCCAACGAAAGAATATACGAAGCATACAGATTATAGATAAACTTAGGTCTTTGTTCAATAAAGTTTAAACAATGTCAACTGTACTAACATGAATACTTATCAAATATAGCATTTACAATCACTGACATATTTATAAAGTTGAAGATTTGTGGAAAACATTGAAGTCTAACATTGACATGTACTTAAATATGGTTAAAGATTTATTGAATAACTTGCGAAATGCTTGATTTGTTCACGACTCCCTGACAGCACATGGTGATAGTGGGCGCAAAAAATGCATGCTCACGTCGTTATTTACATACTTTAATCTAGTCGTCCGCCACGGCGAAATCAAATATCCTTGAGTTGTACAAGGTTAGGGGTTCAGTCTTCTATTAGAAGGGTCACAGTTTACGTGACACGTATTGTAAACGGAGCATTGGCAAAATACTTTGTGACAGAATGATAATCATGTATAGTTATACAATGTGTAGTGTTATCATATATCATATGATTTATTAGTTTCGCGGATTTAATACGGTAGAAGATATGTTATTGCATAGCACTGTAACATACATTTCAAATGCATGTATATTGCTGTTGGTCTAAATCATACATATAAAATTAAAATCATCAGGAAACAAGCCGAAACTAAAATCCCGTTTCCAATGAGAATTTATTTGTTTTAAAGCATGTGATCCATTTTCAGAGAGATTTGATATGAGCAGACCATTTGTATGTTGATGGAGCTGTTATATAACATAGAATAACTAAAATTTTATAAAACACGTACGTATACATTGGTTACAAGCTGTTTTCGTTTTGAGGCATTGGACCTCTGGTTTTGGAATTGTTAGGATGATGTATAATCCAGTCAGGGTAAGAATACAGTGACGCAGCGGTCGGGTCCACTATTACGGTGTAAAACCAATTATAAAGACTTAAACAGTCAGCCATAATTTCAATGCTTAAACTTACAAACTATGTTCGCACTACCTATTCAGACAATGGTTGTAATCTTCTGTGTACACATAAACGGATACGTCACTGTCACCAGATCCTAACTCGATTATATAGCTCAACATTTTTGGACATAAACAAATCTCGAGGCTATGAAAAGCTTAGCAAGAAATTAGTCCTGACCTATGTGTTGTCTTAATCAACCAACGATTAAACTGAGAGATTTATAGCTTAAAGATGCCATATGCATACTATTACTTTGAGTTATATATTATATATATTCATACCTGTAGGTTCTTTTTCCTTAGATCCATTTTCATGTTTTGCGCCAGTCTGACATCAGCCGGGTCATATATCATATACACCACATCTGGTTTAGCACGTTGAGCTCGTGCACGGAGATGCCAGTTGTCTACGAGTTTATGTTCCTTATCTAATGTTAACAAAATATTCTGCATAATTTTCTTCCTGACAACACGACTGTCAATACTTAATTGGTGAATCATATCATGGTCCGTCAGAGAGAGCAATAAAAATCCGTCCACCATGTTTTCAGCCAAACTTTGACGATAGAACTCCTTTATTCCTAAATTGAATAACCACTCTTGTAGATCCTGACAATCCCATTGACAAATTTTCTTCTTTTTATATTTCCCAGTAAATTCATTGTCTGTCGTTGATATTAGCAACGGTAGGTTCATGATCGCATATTTTTCTAAGCTTTCCATAATAGTTCCTATGACGATGGAAGTTTTCTCTGCTAAACTTAGCTTGGCACAATCGCCAGTCAAATCCACCGCTTGTTTAATCATAGGAATAAAATCCCTATGTGGTTCTGAATTCTCGATCGCAGAAAATAAGATAGGAAATATTGCAGCTGATGTTGGACTAGATTTAGTCCGTTCTAACAATGTCTTACCTTCATAAACTGACACCGGACACTTAAAATAACTGTCTGACAGAAATAATATAGCAGCTCGGCATTTCTCAACCGCTTCCATCCGTAAAGAGAACCAACAAGGACTTCCAGTATTGTGTTCATCGTTATCCAGCCAGATATCCTCGGCAAGGTGGTTTTCCTTCAACTGTCTGACAGTTTCCACCACGAATTTTCGTTCCATATATCCTGCATCAGGTGAATACGACACAAACACACTTTTCTTAATTTTCTTAGGTTTATTACTAGACTCACTATCTGCCTGGGCTTTTCTAGGTGTTTGTTTCGTTGCTGATTGAGGGGTGCCATCACCTTGAGGAAGATGAATCACTTCTTTTCTCTTAGCTGTATTTGGTTGTGGTTGTTCACCCTTTCCATGTTGTGATACAGCATTAGACACTGAGTCAAACTGATCAATCTCTTCTGGATCTGTGTCTTCAAGCCTATCATCAATGTCTTCATCTTTATCATCCATGCCACCATTATTATCCACACCGTTCTCATTTGTCACGTTTTGATTTGTCATGTTCCTGACATCAGGTATCTCCGTACTTTCCACTTTCTTCTTTGCACCGTTCGTATCACCCTTCACGTCGCCTTTATTATTATTAACGTCTCCGGCACAAGCGCCTGTTTCACCGGCGTTAGCGTTATCCGCAGTTTCATGCATTTCTTTATTTATCTCATTCCCAGAGTTTTGTACGATATTTTCACCGACTTGGTCTGTCATTTTGTATTTACTCCATGTTTAATTCCGTATGTCTTGTCATTTATCGACTTATCGCCGATATAGTATAAAATCGGATAGTATTGAACAGCCTAACTTCATACACACACAATTCTATAACCGTGCATGGAAACCAAACATTTAGAGCCGCTTATAACGTTCAATATATCCTGTCTGTTAAAGTTTATTACACTCTCAATCGCTTTAACACACAAACACACACATATATACATACAGCTAGTTTAAGTATCAATAAATCGGATAAAATTCCTATACACCCGGTTCTACTATACTGATATATTAACACTACACGGTTAATAAATAATTTATTGTCTTTTGAGAGATCACATTATAGGTATTTCGCTCTACATTTATTTACATTATTAGAAACGAGGGATTAGCATTCTGTGAATTAATGAGCTCGGGCGAACTTGACTGATAAAGGGTTTTAAATTTCAAATTGAGCGGGCGATTTGTGTTTAAAAAAAGGCCAACGGGTTGCACCCTATGTAACTGAACTGCCTTCACACCCCGTCCAACACTTCAGCAGTTTTCTATATACGGGTTGCAGAAAAGTGTATGTTGCTTCCTGACAGCGATTATTCTAACATCAAATCTCTCAGTAAAAGGTTATAATGTCAGGCAAAGAAATATTCGCGATTTCGTTATTAGGCGAGCCATCGTAAATCTTAAGCGCTCAGTCCTTATTACCGCTCAGTCCTTATGTAATTATTTATAAACCTTTTGAAGATATGTCAGCGTTTCCGTTTTTGATCGTCTCTGCAAAGTGCTCATAAATGGTCACTTTTTCGATCTTCAATCTTGATCCCGATCACAGATGCACTGGCGTCTATATCTTGAATAGTCCTAATACAAGACTGCTTACTTATTTATTCCTATTCGTCCCCAGTGAGACACTATGTCTCAGTGGCCTCTCTTCATTGTGGTATGTTTTTGGCCATTCTCTGTGCTTCTCCCAGAGATACTGCCGTCCGTCTACGAGTTCTGTAGGCATAGCTGTACGCAATGTTGAAGAGTCTTCGGTCTGCCATGTTTTCCGGGGGTCCATCGAAGAGCAACCTTTGGTAATCGGCATTGGTCCATTCTCAATTCATGACCTAGCCACCCTAGCATTCTCTGTTTGATTTCAGCAGTGATGTTACGGCAACCAGTTTTCTTGAATATCTCATTGTTTCGTTTGTGATCGTGTTAGACATACATATTCTTCATATTTTGCGCAGTAACATGAATAATGCATTAAGTATCCTCATACATCAGTGGTTAGTTAAACTCCCCAGACAATGTGAATTACACCAGTTAACGAGAACGTATGTATGAAGGAGCCATCGAAAGTTGTAATTTTGATTTGCAATCATACTATACATTGTATGTGCAAACAGGTTGTTTCATAATATCTGACCCCATTACAATAGAACGCCATGAAAAAATGCATGGTCGCATCTGATGTTTTCATATACGTGTACCAATGGAAAGCTAACATATGGGAGTTTTATTCAATGTTCAACATGACTATGTTACTATCAATGCAACCCACGAATTTAGATTCTGGCATAATATCATTTTTTCGAAAAATGTCAAATTGACGTCATGTTAGATATTGGATAAAACTCCAAGATGTTATCTTTCAAATCGTATTTGAAAACATCAGATGAGATCAAGCATGTTCTCGTGGCATTCGGTTGTAATGGGTCAGATATTATGAAACACCCTGTATGTCCGATCAAGAACAATTTGAGTCGGACAATAGCTATACATAGCGAATGTTTCTTTGTTTTACATGCATCCGACTTAAAATAAAGATGGTATTGAGTCAATGGTCAGTAGGCCTATGTAGAGACCAGTATCAATGCCTTACCGGTAGTTTTATCCTGATTCAATGGATGGATTGAAAAAAGATACAATGCAAATAATTAAACATTTTTTGTCAATTTTATCGGAGGTGATTATAAATGCTAAATACGTGAGCATTATATCTTCTAATGAGTGATGTACGTTTAATGTTTTACCAGGCTTGAAACGGCGAGTTTTTTAAAACAAATTTTTCTATGAACTAGAGTAGGGTGCTTAATTCTGAGGTATTCCAGACAATCCGGTAACCATATCCCCCGTACGTGTAGCCTCAGACTGTACGTAACATAAAACACCGGTTGTGTATCTATATTGTATTCATTGAGGTTCAAATACAAGAATGGTTAAATGCAAGCATGTTTTAGAATAATGTTAGGTGCTTTAAGGTGATGATACGACTGTTGTCCTTTCTTCTGTACTAGAAGGTTTGTATATTACGGTTAATCGATGACGTAAATTGGTGATAAAAAAGCCAAATGTACGTGATTTCTTTTGTTGTTCACATATATACCTGAACGTAACCGTTAAACTGGGTGTTAATCGACAGTTCAAATATTGTTAAAGATTCGTGTTTATCACGCCATCAGAGATATGTTATTGTCCACGAACACAAAGAACTTGTCAGATATTAAACTGTGGTGGTCAATAATTGCAGTGTTTATCACGGATTATATTTGTCAAAGATCTAAGTTTCAATATTTGTAGGGCCTTCCTGTCTTCAACTCCAGAGAATAATGAGTTGAGATATTGTATATAAGCGGCGATAGCTCGGTGGTAACGCACTGGCCTGTCAATCCAGAGGTCGTGGGTTCAATCCCCGGCATCGGGACTTGACATTTCCCGCTATATCTAGCCGTGTGGTCTGCAAAGTATCTGGAAGTGCCAGGAAGCTGTGTAAAGGTGCTATACACCGGGCACATTAAATAACCAGGCTGTCTCTATTCGAAATAAGAGCTAGGGGCACTTCTGCAGCGCCGGACATGCCTGTATCTAATATCCCTCTCTCCCTTCAGGGGCTTCCCCTCAGTCTGTCCCTTTGGTCAGACCATGCTGTATCTGCACTGGTAGAGGATGCGCCTGTGCCCTTGTGGCTGCAACACAATAATATAAAGTGCCTTTGAACGTGCGTTCGCATGAAAAAGACGCTATATAAATCTGGTATATTTATTTATATGATTTCAGTGTGTGCAACAACAACAACAACAACAATATAAAATCGATAAGAAAAAGTAAATGCTTATAACTTTGCTAAAATATTTCATGTGGTGATTTATACATATACATGTACTATAAGAAGAAAGATTTCAAATATATCGAAACATAAATTTTTTCAAACATTTTTGCTGACCTATGAAACCGGTAGGCGGGGCAACCTCTTTTTGCAACTTTTAACGCAATTCAGAAATTAGCTACGTACATCAATATATGAGCAATTTCATGATCACATTCCTAACAGGGTCTACGTCAGAATATATAAATCTCAATGAAGTAACCGGACTTAAATGATGGGCATGTATGAAGTGTAGAAAAGAGTCTATAAGCCTGCATGCTGTCACCTGGCATAAATACTTTTAGTAGTGTACACATACGAAGTCTATAAGTCTTCATACATTCACCTGACTCAGATGGTGTGCAAGATAGAAGTGTAGAACAGGGTCTATAAGTCTTCATACAGTCATCTAATTTTAATGGTGTACATGTAAGCAGTGTATAACAGGGTCAATAAGTGGACTTGTGAGAAGAGTGGAATAGGGTCTATAAGTCTGAATATAATGTTGTGCATGTAAGAAGGTTGTAATTGAGTCTATAAGTCTTCATATAGTCACCTTTCTTTACATCTCGTTTACATCTTATTCTAAGAAGAGTGGAACTGGGTGTAATTATGTCTTCAAACAGTCAACTGACTTAAATACTATGCGTGTTAAAAGAGTAGGAGAGAAACTTTAAAGCTACATGACTAAAATGGTAAGAAATGGAATAATTAGGCTACATTCACTAGTGTGTGTGTAAGAAGGGTAGGACAGGGAAAATTAGGCTACATGACTTAAATGGTGTGCATGTTAGATGGTTGGAACAGGGACTAATTGGCACAATAGTATCCCTTGACTTAAATGATGTACATGTAAGGAGTGTGATTCAGGGCATGTAAGGAGGATGGAACAGGTACAGGGTCCGTAACAGTTCCTATTATCATCGGAATTAAATTGTGTACATGTGAGAAGGGTGGTACAGTGTCCGTAAGGCTTTCTCCTGTCACCTGCATGACTTAAATGGTTTGCATGTAAGGAAGATGATACAGGGTCAGTGAGGCTACTAGTATATACGACCATCGTCCCCTGTGGTCATGTAGCGTGGTTGTTCACTTGTTTAAAAAGGGTCATTCGACTGGGGGCGTTCAGCTTTTTGGTCGTTCTTGGTGACGCTCGACTTGTTGAGGCTGGGTCATTCAACTAAGACTTTTTAGTTTTTGGGAGGCGTAAGCCTCTCTTTACTACCATTGCCCATTTCTTAATGCAACATGGACCGCCTTTAGGCTGCTATGTGAATCCGCATTCAAATAGTTCCAGAAACTGTCAACATTTCCAATACTGCTACATATGTTTCTCCAAATGTTTAAACTGATTTAATTCAACCAGCAAGATTTGTTTATTCTAAGATCAACAATTAATGTGAAACTGTTCGTTAAATCGATATGTTTGTAGAGTCACATATGCCTATTTTGACATTCAATACAAGATCGGCAGTAAGAAAACGAACATAACACGTGTAAAGTCGGTTTAAGCTTCAGTAGCAGCAACCAGATCGCCTCCCATCAGCACTCTCAGTGCTTTGGTTACTTATTTAAACTAGGTCACCCGGCTAGGGCTTTCAGCTTTCTAATTGCTGAAACTAGGTCATTCAGCTGATTCCATGACATTCAGCGTTTGATGCTGTTATCACGAAGGTTTATCAACGTGCGTGCTGTTATTTAGGACTTAAGACAGCTATATAAAACTATGTATTTCAGCAGTAACTGTTGTAACTAAGTCATTCAGCGTGGGCATAGAGCCGTTTAATTGCGCTGAAATACGGAGCCAGCACAGCGCGTTATCGCGACAGTGCATAACTATGGGATTGATTGGGGCATAGGCCTATTATTGAAAAAGTATATACTATTTAAAACGGTTAAAAATATTTTTTCTAATTTGCATATATATTTTGGGTCATAGATCTATATGTAAGTTAAACATATTAAAAAATTATCATTTTTTGACGGGCAGATATTTTTTAAATAGCAGAAACGTGCTCAATTTTGGCAAAACAAGAAAGCGCCAACGACGTCATTTTAAGGATTCCGTCGGTGCGTTTTGAAATTAACGTGTAATAATTTTACGCGCATTCATCGCATGAAGCGAATGCTATGTTTGAAATTACTGACGTTATAAGTAACGATTTTCACAGGCGTTTTACTACGTGTAAGGCTTGCCGCGCCGTAACGTAAAAACGTGCGTAACATAGCAACTTCACGACGTCATAGCAACGTCATTATCTAAAAACGGAAGATTCAGGTTCAGTTTTCAATTGGAAATAATTTCAATTTTACAATGATACCTAATTTGTATATAGACTCAGACATTTTTTAATCAACTGGATCCACATTAAGACCATCCTCATACATCAGTGGTTAGTCAAGTTCCCAGACTATATGTTTCGGACGAAGAATACTCTGGTGAACGAATATGCCTTAGGACTGATTTCAGTACTTTGATCAGACAATTATCACGTGATCAGTCATATGATTGAACAAAATGGCGGACCGTACACAAGTAGCGATTTTGTTATTATTTTGTTTAATTTCAGTTAATGGTATTGCAAAATGTGTTGCAGACGTTAAATTTGCTTATGTTTCCCTTGAAGATTCTGGCCAGTACTCAATTGAAGATACTAAACCAGAACATTGGGTTGCCAGGGCGGAATTTTCAAACAAAGTGAACGAAACAGGGTAAGTACACAGGTAACTGTACACATTGATCATTGATAGAGTGAAGCCTTTTGTAAATAAGCATGACATTGGTATTTCTGGTGTTGGAGCTAGTATATTTATACGTGTGTTATGGATGATTGTCAAAATAATTTAATTGGTGAATAAAAATATTGTAGATTAGTTTGTATAAGGAAGGAAGTGAAATATAGACTGTAGTATATCTCACATGTATATACATACTATGCGCACACTGAATCAGACAGTTATATTCAAGTTCTTGTACTAGATACACACGTTTGTGTTAAATCTATTTGTACACCACGCTCTTGTGGAAAACTCATTCTGAGTTAACTTTATTGATATACAAAATACAACATAGACAAGAGCAGGAAACAGGATTCAGCTGGGATAAGGACATTGAAAGACGAAGGTGCTATAGGTGATACATCTCAGAAAAAGGCTGAAATGTTAAACAAACAGTTCACATCTGTATTCACAAAAGAGAATTAACCTTGCTAATATTCCGGATAAAGGACCATCCCCACATAAACCCATGGAGCGAATCCAAATCACCCTCCAAGGTGTCATAAATAGCATCAAACGTCTTAATGAGAAAAAGGCAACTGGACCGGATAAGACTCTAATCATTATTTTGAAACGTAATTGTGAAATTGTGGCTGAAATTCTAAAGTGTATTTTTCAACGTTCGTTGGACACATGAGTCGTACCATCTGACTGGAAGACGGCTAACGTTGTTCCAATTTTCAAAAAGGGTGATCGTTCGAAACCTGCAAACTATAGACCTGTGTCTCTAACTTCAGTCGCGTCTAAAATGCTTGAACATATCGTCGTTTCCAGTGTTATGAATCATTTGGACTCAAACACCATTCTCTGCGAAAATCAACACGGTTTTATACGTAAATGCTCTTGTGAATCCCAGTTGCTTTTAACTACAGACGATATAATCATATAGCGAAACACCTGAATGAAAGTGAACAAGCAGACATGGCCATTTTGTACTTTTCCAAGGCCTTTGACAAGGTCTCACACCAACGTTTGTCATCTAAATTGGACTTTTACGGAATTCGTAATATACCATTATGTTATATTCGGGCCAGTTAAAAATATTATGTCATATATACATATACATATAAAAGAGGTTACAGAAATGAATTTGATTGTGCAAATTATATATTTTATGCCCTTGCACATATGTTCATCCATTCCAAAATGTTGTGTTGGATATAACTTGGAAAGTGTTTTTGAGTTACAAATAAATTATTTTACTGCTGTCTTCAACTTCTATGATCTACTTCACACAACAATGATAACTTCCACAAAGGAACAAATTAGTGAACTTATGTTAATTGTTGGCACTGTCATTGAACAATATTAAGAATTAATGAAGTCATCAAACTTCTTGGAAATGTAATACAGCCAGCATGTGAAGTTATGCACCAATGTCATGGTGACCTCAAATATATATCACTATTTGGCTTCCTCAGGTGAGGGTGTGCATGATTTACAAATATCTCTTGTTTCTCAGTGACATAAAGATAGTTTTGTACATAAATTAGGCATTTATTTATTCAGTTTAGTTTGACGTGAATTAATTACCAGTATAAACCAAAGATCTAAAAATACTGATCTGTGTATAAACATTATAATTTGTAGATGGTCATACCTAAGCGTATACACGAATGATGCATACAGTAATGAACAACAGTCCTATGCTGCGGGTGTAGTTGAAGGTTATATAACCAAGGATCTCATCACTATGCACTGGAAAAACACAGTGGCAGGTACAGTCAGCTCTTTGAGTATTTGGTTATACCAGTTGATTGTTCAAAGCTCAAGTCTGATCCTTTCATTTATTGTCAGGTTCTCCTCCTGTCCTGCCATTGTTCGTCATGTCCTCTTTTTAACTCTTCACCTTTTTTCGCACGTCAGTCCGTAAACCCCACAAAATCTGTTCATTAAGAATGTCTGTCCATCTGTCCACATTTGCTTGTGAGCACAATAGCCTAATCTTTATGAAACATGGTCACAATGACCATCTGTAAGTAATCTGATTCCCTTTCGAAATTGAGTCATCTAGGGTAAAAAACTAGGTAACTAGGTCCATTCCAAGGAAAACCGTATATACACACTGGAGTTCAAAATTTAAGGCCAATCTTTATGAGGCTTAGCACAATGGCCATCTGTACAAAGTCTGGGCTCATTTTGATTGTGGGTCATCAAAGTTATAAACTAGGTCACTAGCTAAAATCACAGGAAAACCTTGTGAAGTCACTAGATGTAACAATTTTGGCCTTATCATTATGAAACTTGGTCACAATGACCATGACACTATACAACATCTGGTTCCCTTCCCTTTCCATATTGGATTATCTAGGACCGAAAAATAGGTCACAAGTCCTAATTTGTGTAAAAGGTTTTGGACACACTAGAAGTCCCAATTATGACTTTATCTTTACGAATCCTGGTTACATTGTATAATATCTAGGTTAACTTTGACGTAAGTTTAGTGACAGGTTTAAGACCCAAGCTGGGTTAAATTGATTTATTATAAGTAATGAAATCTTGCTTCCTATATACATGTACCTTAATTCCAAATTTCTTTCTTATAATTTATTTTTATGTTGTAACTTTTTTCTACAACTTTCAATATAAAAAATTAGGTTTATATGTAACTTAAATATTATGTTTTAGGGGACATTGTAACGTATATAATTTTACTTCATAATTAGGTCAGTTTTGTGAACGTCCACTGAACCCTGAGTGTGTGGAATTGAGGAATTTTCTTCAAGAAAACATTGAATGGATGAAAAGTATGATACAGAAGGAGGATACTGACTATTGGAAAATGGTAAACTACAATTGTAAAACTAGAAGTATCTTGTTGTAAAAGTTATTCCTTAAAATCTCAATAATAAAAACCACCTTTGCAAACTTGTTTTCTTATTGAGTTTGTTTCAATATTGACGTAACATTGCAAAAAGAGAAAATATTTAGAATAGTTATACTTAAAAGTTGGATTTGTAACCTGGTGTTTGCGGCTGGTCATACCCTTCCATGAAAATTAGAAGCCCTCCACATGTAGCCGTCACTGTAGTCAAGTAGTTAGGACACTGGATTTGTCTAAATTCCTGTTAGTGGCTGATAATAGCCTTTCAAGAAAAGTTTACAACAATTTTCACATGTGGAGAAGTTGCTGTTTCCTTGTGGAAGGGCAAGTTACTGCTGGTTAGGGCAAAGTCCAGGATGTAGTTCAGGAAATCTGGTCAGTAAATTGTTGAGAAACGGCATTAAACTAAGATAAAAATAAATCTGGTTATAGACATTATTTTATTTTATGTTATCATCTTTTTACTGTTATGGCAGATTATTCTATTGGCTAAAATACAAATATGATAAATTCCATGTTCAACTCAATCATGTTAATTTTACAATTCACTTTAGGTAAAGTTATTCTTGCTCCAAGTTGATGGATTAACGGATGGTTACTTCAACAAACCTGCCGGTGCATCCATGGATATTGACCCATTTGGACTCTAGTAAGAATATGCTCAATTTTGATTTATTTATAGTTATTTCTTTGTTTCATTCATTTTAAGATTAGGAAGTAAATGTAGTTTGTAATATCCTCTGTTAGAAAAGAACTCAATGTGAGCTTTAAGGATGCTTAAAAAAGACAACATAAGCTTAAGGTATATTTGACATTTAAATGTATGATTTTTGTTACAGTGTTCTGTCACTGAGTGGTGATATGGAGGATATTCCAAATGCCATGAACCCGAACATTAAACGCAAGAAAGTGAAAGGTTCTGGTTCATGTTCAGCTTTAATCAAACTGTTGCCAGGCAACAAGGATCTGTATGTGTCACATGACACCTGGGATACATACCAAAGTATGTTACGTGTGCTGAAGAAGTATGACTTTGCCTTTAAGTCATCAACAGGTATGTGACATTTCTTACAATGTTGAATAAATATAATAGGATATCGCAGATGCATGAAGTGTTCTGTAAGATCCTTGACTATTGCTATATCTTCTAACAAGTTTAACTTAGTTGACAAGTTTTTAAGAATGTTATGTTGCATTTATTCAAAATATAAAGCATAATCATGACCAATTTTTAATGACTCCTCAAAGAATGGTTACCTTGGATACCAGTGGTACACATATGCAGGAACCTGGTAGGTCACAGAATGAAAGGCATCAATATTAATTTTGTTGGCCTTTTCTTTCAATTGACTTTATTTCAGTCATGATTCACTAAAGATAAAATTGTCAATGATTTATAGGTATACTTAGTGAGACAATCAATATTTGATGATTTAAAAGATAAAGCTGAGAGATTTTACAACAAAATATGAAAAACCATGCTCTACCATCTGTTCTACTTAAGAAATGTATCGCAGTTTTGCGGATATACCTGTGAATAGATCTCGGTTTATATTTCATATCACGAAGACTGTAGGCATTCTAAGATGTGTAATGTGTGAAATTTTATACAGACTAATTTATTTGCGGACTTGATCATGAGTTATTTTTCTTGATGCTATAGACCCCTTACGCTGTTAAAAGTATTGTAGCGTCCGCCCCTCGATTTTTAAGCTTTACTATTCAGTTTCTTTGTTGTCAAACTGATGCTTATTTACAAATGTAACGCGAAATTACAATAACGTATTTCACGTTTACGCATATGAATTTGATACATGCAATTATGCAAAACGTCGCGCTCTACGGAACGTCACAAATCATGACGTAAATTTCATTGATAAATTCGCCAAATATATGCGGGAGATAAATTAAACAGCCGAAATTTGACCTAGATATACCGTTTGTTTAATCATGCTATATCTCTACACATTTACATGGAGAAAAATACAGAGTTAGGATATGGTTTAGAGCTCAGACACTCGGGAATTAACCATAAATGTTATAGGCCCTATAGTAGTCAGAAGTGTCTGATAGACTTAATGTTCAATTATATCTTTAACCATGCAGTGTTACTTTGCAAGAGTGGGTTGTTTACTTTACTTTTTACCTCTACCATCATCATAAAGGGAATACCTGCATGACGTGATGTCACTGCCACTGGGATACTAAACATTCTAACATGACTGGCGAATTTGCCTATATATACAAAGAACAAATCATAAGGTCGTATATCGGCTGATATACAATGAAAATGGCGTCGCGTCATTTCTATGATGTCACGCAGGTAAACAAGTAACATAAACAACATAGATCTTGCAAAATAACACTGGCTTAATATATAATTCTGAGTTTAAATCATGTTAGAATCGAAATAAAATATTCAAAAGCCTTTGTATACCGGCTGTTATACAATGGTTTGTCGTTCTGACGCTTGTTATTAACGACTCAGGCCTACGGTCTTTGCGGTTAATTCCTACACGTCAGACCTCCAAACCATTGTATAACAGCCGGTATACAACGGTTTTTCATAGTTTATTTCTTAATTATGCAACATTATTCTTTTATAAAGTATATATAGTAAAATCATATATCATGTAAGTATTTTGTACCACATTAATTTCAGTTATTGCATAATGCTGTATAGGATTTACCTATGTTTTCATACAAGCTCATGTTCTAGTTTGGTTTTTGTACAGATTATGTGCCTGGTAAAGTGATCACCATGTCTTCATACCCTGGTGTACTTCTGTCTGGAGATGATTACTACCTACTGTCTTCAGGAATGGTATGGTTTTTTTTGCGTTTGAATGAGACAGTCATATTGCATGGCCATTCGGTTTTATCCCTGTCTACTTGGTCAATGACCTATGACTTCAAGCTTCGAGGGAACAGACAGAAAGTTTTTGTGATACAAGGAATCCGGGCATTCTGCCCTAGCTCATTCCAAATAGACTCCTTGGTTCTTTGATATGCCTACATGTAGTGTATAGCACCGATGCATGCGAGACTACCTCTGGGTTTTCAACCAGTTCATCCCTGATTGGGTTGGAAACACTATAAAGCGTTTCTGAAATTTCCGGTGCCCGGCAGAGATAAGAACCAGGGAGCTAACCACTCAGCCACAGTTGCACCAGTACAATGTATAAATATTGTCTTGGCTAACTTTGCTGAATATTTTCTGCCAAGCAGGCTTTGTAACTTCAGTTTAATTGTATTAATATGAGTAAAAACAAATAAGTGTGAAACACTCATGAAAAGTTTACAGTCAAAATTTAAACTGAAATAATATCCTGATGTGCAGTGTAACATTGTTGTAGCAAGTATATTATGACATGTCATACTATGTATAGAATGTTGTATAAGGTATACAATGGCAATTTAGCAAGATATCATGATGATTTTTATTTATTTGAGTAGGCTAGCTTGGAGACAACTATTGGTAACAGTAACCCAGCCCTGTATCAGTATGTAAAATCTACTACCGTGCTGGAAGGTTTACGAACTATGATTGCTAACAGACTGGCTACTACTGGTCTAGATTGGGCAAAAATCTTCGCTGAATACAACAGTGGAACGTAAGTGTGTACATTGTCATAAAACTTGAATGGTGCCTTCACGCTTAGTTTTCATTAAAAATCTTATACAATTTAATGTAACTTGCTCCTTTAAATGTTTCATAAGGTAGTTTAACTGTCTTGCATACTTACTTTTTACCTATGCTAGATAGTAGGGCCCACTGAAAAGAATAGAATTGATATTAAGTTATAACAAGGACATTAGGGTGTTTCATTTTTTGAACTTTTTCTTTGATTGCCTAGATAATTAAACCAACTGTTCTCTAGTATAAACAATATTCCCAGACCAAATTTCAGCTCAATATATCAATGTCTTGATCCCCCCCTACCGAGTTGAAATTTTGACCCAAAGACTGCATGTAGACATTTTTCACTCCATCAAGGTTTCTTTTATAGCTAATTCCACCAATATCATATTGTTGTAATTGTGTAAGATGAATGGATTGAGGTTGTTTAAACCCATTTATGTCCATATTTTACAATAGAATGGTTCAAATTATATACTGGATCAGTTCATTTTATAGCAAAAAGTTTTTCCCTTAGCAAACATTCCAGGTCCAAATCACCCTGCTCTTATAAAAAGTCATCTAATTCTGGTCAGAACTGTCATGCTTTTGAATACTTTATGATGAACTAATTTGATTTAAACAAAATTAACCATATAAATAATAATAGAACGTTTCTTAAAACTTGGACGGCAATGATGCACTCATACTTTCTATAACAGTATACATATACTGTTATTATAAATGATACTAAAAAATGGACAGGGGGGATAGATTGAGTGATGAGTTGAGTGACAGGCACATAAATGCGACTTTCTATTCATACAGCATCATGACAGTACCACCTACATATATGGACAGCGACCAAAGAGAAAATCCCAAAGCCAGTGCTTACAGAATAATTGACCAAAGCGTCAAGCTAGTGCATTCAACAAATTATAACATGTTTCTCATACAACCTTCAAGGACCCGATTCTTCACATTTCCTTGGTTTTCCAAGAATTATTTATGATAAACTCCACTTATTTCAATATTTAGGTCATCGTTGGTTCCATGCTCTGTAGCCACAAAGCATGCATTCGGGCTGAGTGCTTCATTTTGGAAACTCTGTATTTTCCATTTCAAGTCAGTCAATTTAGACATTCTGATTATATTGGTCCACAACTTGTATATTTTGATATTTGTAAAACTGTCAAGGAGACATCTAGAGTTACTGACCCATTCACAAATCGATTATATATAAGGTGTGATTTGAGAAAATCATTGGATTGTATCTATGCTTAACATGTCCAACAGAGTCTGAGCAATTTAAAAAAGGTTCTCTCAGGTACATGTTCACCCATTAGAATAGGCCTGAATGTTTCTCCCCCTCTCACCAGCAAGACTCAAGAGCCTAGATACAAGTGACATTTAAGCGCCCCATCTACCTCAAATTGACGTTGAAACCACCAACCACCGATAACTATGCGAACTTATTTTAAAACAAGTACCTTGGTGACCGCTTGCTTAAGACACCGGTCTGTGGCACTTTGGGATCCATTGGAATTAAAGCTCCTAGTGTGTTACACTCCGTCAGATTGTTATTGAAGCTTGCTATGCTGCCCAATATAGCAATCATGAGCCCTCCCACACCAAACTAGAAATAATGCAATAAAGTTCTCTTTCCATGGACATGGTTCCTTCAAGCCAGTATGTATGCAATTCCACCATGATTGGGCTTCGAGTTATGGGACCTGATGGCTACACACCCGTTGATGCCCAATCGCACGCATAACTTTCCTTCTAAGACACCCTTGGTCTTCCTCTTCTTGCTTTGCAAGTCTGTGGCACCTGATGTCAAGGAAGTTATGGCTATTAACTTAAAAGTCACAGAGGCCTCAAACTTACAAAATCTGACTTTCTGACTGGTATCATAGCAGCGAATCATCCAATGGATCTGCGTATTGGACCAGAGTCGTGGTTTCTCTTTTACGTTATGGTAATAAATGATGCCCAGGTCACAATGTTCCTGATCAGTGGAGAATATTCGAAAGCACAACAATGCGAGGTGTTGTGACAAACCTTAAAATGACGAATGATGTTGCTGAACGGGGAGTGATTGATAAACAGTATATATCGTCTTGAAGTTCCAACATGAAGACATAACTTGTAAATACAACAAAAATATTCGTGAATTGGATTCAATTATTTATCTCAGTTACTAGTAATTATATATGCTAAAAGAATGCACATTGATCCTGGGGACAAACATTCAGCTTTCACAAAAAATTGAAAAGTCTACCGGCGACTTATGAAAGGGTATGTACAGTATTGACAAAAATCTCGACTTTTTAGCCAACCCTACGACTTATGGCCGATTATTTACGGTACATGTATATAGTTAATTTTGTTTCATTATAGAGTCATGTAAAATCACATTAGTATATTATAAAGTGTTTTAAAACTTAGCAGTTCTCAATTTCGGCCCTTAAAGTTTGTAAATTGAGAATATTCGATAATTTCAAATTTTCTTTAATTTTCAGAAAAACACCCCTTTTTGCTATGAAATGATCTGGTCCAGTATATAATTTGGATCCTCATATTATAAAATATGGACATAAATGGGTTCAAACAACCACAAATCATTAATCTTACACAAATAAAACAAAAGAATGTTGGTGGCATTGGCTATTAAAGAAACCTTTTCGGAGTAAAAATGCCTACATGCCGTCTTTGGGTCAAAATTTCAACTCGGTAGGGGGGGATCAAGACATTTTTGGATTGAGCTAAAATTTTGTCTGGGAATGTTGTTTATACTAGAGAACAGTTGGTTTAATTATCTAGGTGATCAGAGAAAAAGTTCAAAAAATGAAACACCCTAAAGGACATTGTCCATTTTAATATACATCTAATTGAGAGATTCCTTAAACCACCCCAATAAACATCTAATGGAGAGATTCCTTAAACCAGGTGGTTTAAATACTAAAGTTTAACTCCTTAGCCGTTGATGTACAAGACATGGGAAGATGGTCATACATGACTAATGTTAGGCCTTAAAATGACATTGTTGCATTCTTTTCTCTTACATGTTTGAAAACTTTAACAGTTTTAGAGTTATATCTTACTGATTACTGTATGTTTGTCTATATGTCAGATATAACAACCAATGGATGGTAGTGGATTATCATCATTTTATGCCAGGATTCAATCCATCAAAGGGACTTCTAACAATACTCGAACAGATTCCGTAAGTTCAACCTACCGGTTACTGTAAAATCATCAATATTTGCAGGGTATTTAATTTTGTGGATTTCGAGGATGACATCAACCACGAAATTCAATCCCCAATGAATAATTATACCAATTAACATGTCAAGCTGGTGAAACAGTCTTGACCACTCATCTTGACCACTAGTCTTAAAAGTATAGCTTGGTGAAAGGTCTTGACCACTCGTCTTAAAAGCATAGCTTTGTGAAACAGTCTTGACCACTCGTCATAAAAGTATAGCTTGGTGAAACAGTCTTGACCACTCATCTTAAATAGCTTGGTTAACAGCCTTGACCAGTTGTCTTAAATAGCTTGGTGGACAGTCTTGACCAGTTGTCTAAATAGCTTGGTTAATAGTCTTGACCAGTTGTCTTAAATAGCTTGGTGAACAGTCTTGACCAGTTGTCTTAAAAGCATAGCTTGGTGGAATAGTCTTGACAACTCATTATAAAAGCATAGCTTTGATGCTGATACTGTTTTAATTGTTGTAATACAAGTGTGTTTATGATGTGATATATTTGTAGAGGATCAATTCAATACGCAGACAAAACTGATGTGCTGACTCAACAGTCTTACTGGCCTAGCTATAATATTGCGTAAGTAAATTTTTAACTTCCTCTCAGCATAAGATAATTAATGAGAATTACTGTGAGGGGAATACATGTACAATCAGATCTTGACAGATCTTGATTTAACAACCTTCTTTTTCAATAAAGCAATAAATACTGCAGTACACCAATTTGAAATTTCTGTTATACAGTTGTGGCTGCACAGTTTGGGCAGATTTATTCAACACAGCTTGATGATCAAAACATGCAGTTTGGTCATCTTAATGAAAGGTCAATGGTCCCACGTGTCAGCTCCATTACTCTTACACCATTCAAAGAATTTTTATTTTTTTGACAGAATATTGCAACACATCTGCCCAATAGGCAGAACCTCTAGTTTGCCTGTCTATTGTAGGCCAAGGTCACTTGGTAGTAAGGTGTTTGGTGCCAGCTTTGTTTGAAGGACTTTAACATGACTTGGCAGAATTGTTCAACTTATCGGCCTATTGGGCAAACCTTGCAGTTTGGCTGTCTTCAATAAAAGTCACCAATGGGGAAAAGGTGTTGGTAAATAATCCGTTTGCATACATCACCAGTAATGGATATT
The DNA here is from genome assembly GCA_947247005.1 of Spisula solida. Lineage (NCBI taxonomy): Eukaryota > Metazoa > Mollusca > Bivalvia > Venerida > Mactridae > Spisula > Spisula solida. The sequence continues at coordinate 25,283,998 of OX365948.1, forward strand.
TAATTGTAACATTGTGTGATAGATTTGTTTTAGATTGGACTGGACTACATTATAATCCTTTTGTTGGAAACTGTTATGTAATGATATTAATTGAAAGTGGTATTGTTGCAGGTACTTCCCCGAGATTTTCAACAAGAGTGGATGTTGGGACAATGTGAGGAAGTTTGGGGATTGGTTTACCTATGATAAAGCCCCGCGAGCCCTCATATTCAAGCGAGATCATTCAAACATTGTAGATTTACCATCCATGCAAAAAGTGATGAGGTTTGTACTTTTTAGCTCACCTGAGCATAGAGTGCTATGTGTGAGCTATTGTGATCAGTCTGTGTTCGTCCGTCATCAATAATTCATTCAAACATCTTCTTCTCATAAACTACTTGGCCAATTTTGATTGATGAAACTTCACTAGAATGATGCTAGGATGATCCTCTTTGAAAGTGAGATTCCTTTTTTTATAATGATTTGATAAAAAACATGGTCCCCAGGGGGGCGGGGCTTGTTTTCTCAATAAGAACTTTGACAGTCTTCTTCTCAAAAATTACTGGCCCGATTTCAAAATAATTTCACTGATATGTTTATTGGTTGCCCCTTTCCCGCTTTCATGTTGATTCCCTAACAAACGGCGACATAATGTCATTGATATATTGTGAATGTTTATATAATTCAATTATGATAATCAAATACCTTGTTAATCAGAAATGAATACTGCACATTTTGATATCATTTTCATGAACCTACGCCCATAAACAAGCACACAATGGAAGCAGTGACATTACTTTTGGATCTAACAACATATATTGTCATCTTTATCATCAACAAACCAAACATACTGACTTTAAACAATGTTTTTAAAATATGCGCTGAAATATGCACAAAAACAACTGTGGCATTCGTCCTTAAGTTGCATAAAAAATCTAACATCTAAGTTTTGAGTGACAAATGTCCAATGTAAAATTTGAATTGGAAATGTTTAGTAAAAGAACTAAGTAGAACAGGGAAGTACTTTGTGAAATGCTCAGTCTCAGTCAGGCTGACTGTTTACATCCCTATACCTCTAGAGTTGGTCAAGTTACCAGAATGCTGATGAACAAGAATGACAGTTTACTGTAAAAGATATGAGAGAATTGTTGATGGTTGTTATTTCAGGTATAATAATTTCCAGCATGATCCTCTGGCTAGATGTAACTGTACACCTCCTTATAGTGCTGAGAATGGTATATCTGCCAGGTGTGACCTTAACCCTGCTAACGGTACATACCCATTTGGTGCGCTGGGTCACAGATCACATGGTGGTACTGACATGAAGGTAAGATATTGTACAGTGCTACTGTGGTCGTATTCACAGGCTACTGTGGTCGTATTCACAGGCTACTGTGGTCGTATTCACAAAGCATCTAAAATTTCCTTAAGTGCATCAGCAAAGCAGAAACAACCAGAGTATCTTTTTAACCAGGCTTTTCAATGGCGGGTGGGCTTGCTGGTGGCGATGTCAAACAGGGGATTTCTGGTCAATAACTTGAGTTTGAAGCGACACATCTTAATGGAACTTTGTATATAGCAAGCTGGCATGGAGACCTACATTGGGATTGTATTTGGGGTCAAGGTCACTGAAAATAGAAAAAAGGTTTCCAGTCAATAACTTGAGTTTGGATTGACCCATCTTCATGAAACTTTGTATATATATCAAGCTGGCATATAGTCCTAACTTGGGATTGTATTTGAGGGTCAGTAGTGTCAAGGTCACTAGTACTGTTACTAAAATAGAAAAAAGACGTTCCCAACACAGTAATTTGACTGCCTCTTAGGTGGACACTGCACAGAAAACTTGGTTTCGCAGCATAACTTAGGTTATTTTTCGTTTGTCAGGAATAATTCAATAACTTAATTAAGTCAGAATATTTAAGTTTTCCCTCAAGATGCATTGTGAATACCAGCCCTGATTCATGTTGAAGACAACTCAGTGACTCTTCCAGTTAATTTCGGGGCAGAAGACCTAAGATTCCCCATCTTTGATCAAACAGTATTTTAGGCATAAATTGCACATCGATGTATTATCCATTTCTGTTAATGAACTCTTTGACTTGATGGCTAATCACCTATACATACATATTTCAGCTTACAAACTATGCGATGTTCCAGAACTTAGAATTTATCGCAATCAGTGGTCCAACATATGACCAGTTACCTCCCTTTCAATGGAGTACCGCCGACTTTGCCAGCGAATGTCCACATTTCGGTCATCCAGATGTCTTCAAATTTGATCCTGTACACTTCAATGGAACTTTCACCAAGTTGATGAAGAACACGATTAATCTATCTGTTCAATAAATACAGAGTTTCTACATACAGAGTTCCTATCATTAGGATATTTACCATCCTTGTTTTGAATTGTCAGCCATTTTGATTGAAAAATCTGATAAGCATTGATTGAAGATATTCATAAATTAAGAAATAATGAATATGTACCTGTGTTTTACCATAGGATAAAGCACAGTCATGAGTTTGGATGCGTACAAATAACCATGCTTTATTAGATAAAGCTCTGGTACATATTCATTATTTCTATTCTAACATTGCCAATTTTCTGCATTTGACAACACCTCAATACATAGTAACCGCTGCTCTATTTTCTTCCTCAGAACGCTATATTAAGTTGTTTGCCTAGCTGTGTTTTAATGGTAATTCATGCACACCTTGGTTTCCTCAATGTTTATATGGGCGAAAGTGCTTGTTGTGTTAGAATTTGTGATAATTAAGAATATAAATTCATAAAAAGAAATCTGCATCAAAGGATGCTAAGAAAGACAACTTAAAGACTTCACCTAAGAAAGCCGTGATATAACAAACACTGTTTCTTGTTGCTATGATAATAGCCTGCATAATTTGGTTAATTATGTTTATAATAACCTCTTAATACTTATTTTAATATGAAAGTTGCTTATAAAGATTGCTGACCAGGGAGGGTAATATCATTCAATTTAATGGAATTATGTAATATAATTGAATCAACCTAATTTATGTTTGAAAAATATGCCAATATAAATATTGATGGATAAAAAATAAAAATGAATCTTGATTCTGAAGATGTAAGCATTTTTGCTGGCCCACCCAGTTTTTTTTAACAATTCTTGAAACTTGTAAAAACATATAAATTAAGGCATATTGCAGGTAGATAGTTGGTTATTTTGATAAAAAGTATCTCTAATTATCCAGTAGATAAAAGATAAATCAATTAATATATAGTTATACTTAAGAAATAATGAATATGTACCTGTCTTTTATTGTAGAATGAAGCAGTCACGAGTTCGGATGCATAGTAATTAAATCACGAGTGTGTAGCACCAGTGATTTAACCACAGGCCTAAGAAATTATATCACAAAATACAAAGTTTTGAATTCCCCATGGGGAATTTCTAAACTCTGTATTTTGTGTTATAATTTCTTAGGCCTGTGATTTATCGTACGAATCCGAACAAGTGACTGTGCAAAACACAGGTAAATATTCATTATTTAGATTCTAACACAGCCAATATTCCGCATTTGACAACAAATCCAGACATATTGTCTGACCAGTTTAAACTGAGACTCCTTGCATTATTCGTTCAAGTCCGGAAATTTCCGAAGTTATAAAAACAATTACATTTATCGCTACATGTGGCTTTATTGAGTTGCTACTAGATAACAATATTTGATGGCTCAGTGGGTAAGTGTGCGGTTTGTAGACCACAAGGTATCTGGTTCGAGGCAAACTCAATATTTTTTATTTAACTTTTTTTTCTTTATATCCAAGTATATGCTATAATTACGTTTCCACTGCGCTACTATTCCTGCTTGATTTTTCTTTTGAATTTTGTTATGAAGGCAGAGATTACTGCACATGTAGTAAATAAACATACAAATCGAAAACAGCCGAGTACAACCGGGCGTATACAGACTTTGATCAGAGTCTCAGTTTAATCTGGTCAGACAATAGTAACGTACCACTATTTTCTTCGGAATGTTTATTTGCAGTTTTAAGTTATCAAGCCATAGCTGTGTTTTATTGGCAGTTTGTGCACACCAGGATTTCCTCTATGGTTATAAAGCTGAAACCACTGGTTGTGTTAGAATTCAGTTCACTCCATTGGTCAGCACTGCAGATAATCTTCCTGTATATCTTACATTCTTCTAATTATAAATTGGGTATATTTGTCAGCTTTTTTAAAAGCTAGTCTTGTATAGAATCTATCAGAACCTGAGCTCCACAAATAATATGTGCACTTATGGTGTACCAGATGTATAGCTATTAATGATAATGAGATTATTTATTTTTTAAACGTCAAATGAATTAGAAGTATGTTCAGTCACAGGATTGAAACATAGACAACATGATGGGTCCCCAGTTGGTTAACTAAAACTATGCACAAATTGAATACCAAATCAACGAGTTTGAAGTTTTATATTGGCAACATGGTGCATAGTTCATAACAAGATAATTACTTTTGCTTTCTGTTTAAAATTACCAGATTCAATGTTGTAACACCCTAAAGCTTCTGACCCCCCAACAGCCAAAATTGAGTGTACACTCTCATTTGAAAAGCTGCAGCCCTGATTGTCTATGGGATAGAGACCTATTTATGTACATACTGTATATCATGATACTGATTGTTTAATGATGTTAAAACAGCAAATGGTTTAGTTATTAGTTCTTTCTAATGGTCCAACCAAACAGAAAGTATAGCTTGTTACCAGGCCATTGTAGTGATAGAACTTTCCTGTTTAATATACAGTCTAACATGTGTTCAAGACTGCTGGGTAATGTTTTTTATCAAGCACCTTTGGAAATTGTAAACTTATGTTAAAGTTTAAATTACTTTGAATTCTTTAACAACTGCTGTTTGTGGATAGATGGGGATTGAAGTAGTCTATTGAATGCAGCATTATGAGTATCGCAGATCCATTTACCATACTTCATGTAGTTGTAAAAGCAACATACAGATTGTAACAGAATTTAGATTTGAACGCAAGTTTTAAGTATTCTGTAAGTGCTTTGATAAAACAGTTCCGTGGTGAACAAATAGCACGACATGTATTACAAAAATATTATTTTCTGTTTCCATTATTGGTCTTTAAAGACAATTGAACTTATAATGTTATGTGTTTGTGAAACTGATTGTTTAACGATCATAATGCTGTTAGCATGTTTAACTATTGCATGTACGTATGTATGCAAGTGATGTAATATAGATTGTTATGTAGGTATAAATTTTGATATTTAATTTTGTAATTTGACTTCTGTAATTAAATTTATTTTCTTACCATTGAGTTGACTCATTTTTTTGAACACCGGTATAATCTTCTCATAGGTATGTTACTGATGCTTGCAATCTCTGATGAAACCTTATATCATAGACCTAAATCTTTGTTTACTAGTATATTTATTTCATCCTTAAAGTTAACAAAACCTAGAAATTCCACACAAAAAACAGGTTTTCATGTCAGCCAAATGTAATAACACATATTGACACATGTTGTTTTGTAACAGTGATTTTGATCCAAGTTCAATTCAGGTTCCTCTTTACACAAGCTACCTATGAAAGTACCTACAGCAAGTTTCATCACAATATCTCAATCTCAACAGAAGTTGTCCATCTGTTGCCAATCTAATAAACAGCATTTCCATCAAAGCTGAAAACTGTGTTAAAACAATCTACCCATTTAGCTCAGTTAATAATAGTGCAATACTGTAACATTGCAATTCTTATTTTTATTCTTAAATACTTGCATTGGTCATGTGCTCCTCATTTGGACTAGCCGACAGTTGTTGATTCTGTTTACCCACTTAAGTTATCTAGAAATCTTTATATGTTCTTGTTACCAAATACATTGTAATTCAGCTTACTTAGAAATTAACACCAACATGTTTTGTGTTGCCACCATTTTAAGTTCTTGGCGCTAACATACCATTATTTTATTAAAATAATCTTCTAAAATAATGTGATTACCCAGAATATGAAGAGGGACAATGCAACAAAAGTTGAAGGAAAGTGATGGATAATTGCCTAAATCCTAAACAATCTTTTCAAAGTAACTTTTTTTTTAATTCCGACGACAGAATTACACATAGCATATTCAAATATTCTATATTCAGAATCTATTGAAACAAGATTGGCAAACTCATTGTTGTTTCTACTTATCCAAAGGTATGTCGAAACTGGCAGATTTCTTATCGTCAGTTTTCATGTTAACCGAAGGTAAATCCAATTTGGCATATTTCTTATCATCAGTTTCCCCGTAAACCAAAGGTAATCCAAACTGTCAGATTTTGGTAACTAAAGGTGATACAGATCAAGAAGTAGATATTCTATCCTGGAGCCCGTTGTCTAACCAAGTCCCTTCAAAATTCTGCTATTGAGTGCTTTCCTATGTCTATGCAACGCCCCGCTACCAGCGAGCAGTGCTCGCTGATACCACACTAGCTTCACTATAATACTCATCTAGGCACATCACACCTAAGAGTCATCAGAAGACTTCCTTAATGTAAGTGAACATCTCTTGATAAATTCAGCGAATGTGTTAGCTGCACCCTCCTCCAAACATCCCATAACTCCGTCAGCACAGTCGTGTACCTCATTTGATTGATTCTGACTATCAAACAGTCTCTGACAAACATTACAATGAGAAGTTGCCAAATATTGTGACAGGACATCAGTCTGAAAATTGATAAATAGGACAATTAACTGCAACCTTAAAATGTAACATTTAGTTCTATTTAGTCGATTTTGTGGTCGCATCTATAATAGCAATGTTAAATCTATACCGCTCTATGGTTCTAGATGCTGGCAAGTCCTGGAATCTGATGTAAGGTAAATAAAAGTATTTCACAACAGCTCCTTAAGAAAAGTTAATCAAATATTTTGGCCCAACAAGATCAGCAACATCGATCTCCTGAATATTAGCAACTCAAAAAATACAACAACAGAAATCAAACAAAGAATTTAGATTGCTAGGACATGTTCTACGAAAGCCACAATAACGTATTGTAAAAACAGCATTATTTTGGACTCCACCAGGAAAGAGGAAAGCAGGAAGGCCTTGAAATACCTGGCAAAGAGCAGTCATATCACAGCTAACTGAGATGAAGAACTGTAAAATCATTGATATTTGTGGGGGGGTTTAATTTCGTGGATTTCATGGATGACATAGAACATATTTGTAAAATTGACATGAAAGTTGTGGAGATTCTTAGGAAACCTGCGGGCTATTCATCCACCATTTACTGCGCAGTACACCACTTGGGTTCTCATTCTTCTGGCAGTTGAACGCAAATGTTTGGGTCAGTTCATTCCCAGATTGAAGGATTGATGTGTGGGTTATACAACTATTCTATGGTGCACAAAGACAATGACTGGTTTGCAAAAAGGTATCAATAAATGATTCAATACCATTGTAAATAAATTGATTAACATTGATGTCGCTTGAGCCGCACATACATACCATGTGTTATAATAATGTCAATAGCTACTTTATTTCTTGACACATTATCATGAAATTCCGGATGTACCTGCTCGGAACATATTTATTAGATATCTGTAAAATTTATGGTGCATCATTTTTTTTATTTTGGCCCCAGTCTTTGATGAGGGGGTATATTGCTTTGCACATGTAGGTCTGTCCGTAGATCAAATTAGTTTCCGTTCAATAACTCAAGAACACTTTGCCATACGATATTCAAACTTTACATGAGATTGGATATGAACAGTAGACGACCCCTATTAATATTGAGGTCAGTAGGTCAAAGTCACTGTGAAATTTACCATTTTTGACTAGTGGGCTGCCATGGGGTCATACATGTTTTACAAACATCTCTTGTTAAAAATGACTTGATTTAAGTATTAAAACTTAAAAGCAATACTTACTATAGAAGATTGTGTTAAAGCAGAGAAGGTATGCTGGTTACACGTCTCATGTAGATGATCCCTCACATTACGTGGAGTTCTTGGCACCATATCACACTGCATACATCTTACTTCATACTCCAAACCTTTACATTTCTTGATAAAATCTTGCATGAATTCTTCACCCACAGGGATAGGTAAACTAAACTCCCCATCTTGAGAATCATCTGTAAGGGAAGAGACATTAACAGATCAAGTCTTGGAGATGTATTTTAGAAACAACAAAAAAATGTCTGTCTATTTTCCAGCAATTTAATTATACATAAATTATCACTGTACGTAAAAACACATACTTAAAAGATTTGTTAATTGTAAAGTGCGATTAGTCAATTGTTAATGACAGACATTTGAGTGATCACAGTACCTCACACAATTTATGCATAGATGAGCTATAGTACTGAGAATTTGACATGACTCGACCTTCTATATGCGTAAATTAACAGCTGAGATAATTATCGTCTATGTTTATAATTTTGTTGGTATGTATTTATAAGCGAGAAGTATCATGAAGATGCTCAAGGTGTAATACATTGTACCATCACAAATCAAAAGGACCAATTTTGCACGATTTCATCGTGTAAATTTATATACCGGTATTCAACGCAAGAGCCTTGTAATATATTCATGCATAAAGGTCAGAATCAGGTCCAATTCTCTGTGCTATAAAAGTGAACAACTCACCTGAGAATGGAAGGCACACAGTGAAATGCTTGCTTTGCTCAATGTGTATGAGGCAGTTTTCAAATGTATCAAAAAGGTAGAGACACTGTGCACACATGAATGCAGTGATGGACAGGGGAGTTGTAAACTTCAAATGCTGCTCCTCAAGCATATGATTATTGCAGCTATTAAATGAAGAATATTCCAGATCACACAGCGGACACTTATAACAACACGGGTCAGGCTTCAACTTGATGTCTGTGATCAATCGACATGGGTTACATGGAGAATGTTGAAACAAGTTAATGTGATGTTCCATTTTAGCTACAGATGTAAATTTAGCATCACAGTAAAGAATGGGACACACAGAGTCTTTAGTAGATGAATGAGAGTCTTCTGTTGATGAATGTCTGGAAGTGGTTGCTACAGTAACAGGACAGTCTGGTATAACTACAGTACTGTGGACTGAGTGTTCTCTGTTCACCGAAGTTCTACCAACATTTGATGATAAAGAACTCTGAGCTGTTCTTGGCACTGTTACTTTCATACCTGAAACAATGTAAGTGAATGTGTTTGTTTTGTTTGTCATCAGGTTAATCTCAATGATATATGCGTGTTCAACAATCTAAGCGTTACAAAGAAGAAGAAGTGGTGAAGATTCGTTTATACTAACTTTCGCATTTTGCTGATCATTGGCATATTCGTGACTAAAAACTTTCACATTTTTAAGTGTCCTGCAATGTCCATATTCATGTTTTTAGAACTTTCGCGGGGACTTAGTTTCACGAAATTCTACCACTCGCGAACTCCGCGGAACTAAATCACACAAAATAAATTCTAGGTTTACAGTATTCCTTAATATTTTCTTTTTATTTACGTGTATTGTAAATTTTCTGTCACACACTTGATGCTATGGTTTAGTTCCTTAGAGAACTGATTAAATTTAATGGTTTACAACAGCCCTGTGTTCAACAAAGGATTACGTGACATGCGTTTCGTACCAGGTACTTAACATGTACGAAACATGCATCACGTAATCCTTCGTTGAACGCAGGGCAGTTACTTCCTTAACACATGCTTACCATTTTTCTTGGCCCAATGACCAGCAGCATACCCAGCTCTAGCAAGTTGTTGTGGACAGGATTCATACTTCTTTAGGTATTCTGAATGAACTTTTTCAGCCTCTCGTTTGGAATGGAACCTGGCAACCTACATGATATTGTTCAAACAAGTCAAAATAGAATGTGGTACAATATACTAGTCTTTAGAGCTCTTTCTTCAACTAGACTTTATTAACATCAACTGTTACCTGTTAGTAAGACTAGATGCTCATCAGCAAAATGTCGAGCCGTCATGAAGAAAACTGTGATCTTAACCTTGGAAATTGGGAAATTGGGTTTGTGCATGATACTCCCTTTTATTGAGGTTAACATTCATCCCAAGTACATGTATAGGCAAGATTGGCCTTTGCATGTGTCAAAGTTATGGTCCGGAGACAAAATTGGATGGAGGGACACTTGCAAGTTGACTTGACAAAATGTCATAGATCATGGCATTTAATGTCCTTGTATTTCATAAATGATCAACATTCAGCACATCAGCCAACGTACAAAGCTGTTTTTGACATACATTGTATAATAATAATTATTATTCATATTTTATGTAGAAGTCAAAAAAAAGAAATAACTTTAAGAAAGTAAGTCTAACACAATATTAGAGAACACACAAACATTCTACTTCATTTTATAATTTTAAAAGAATAATATTAAGTCAGACAGGGAAGACAGCACTCGATCAATTTAACCAGCCGAGCACAGAAAACCTTAACACATACATAAAAGTTTCAGCAATCAAAATGCTGAATGCCCAAGTTTAATGGCCTAGTTTCTACAGTTAAATGGCAGAAATACCTAGTTCTAGCTGTCTGAAGTCCAAAAAATTAAAGAACAACTGTATTAAAAAGCTGAATGCCATGTTTTCAGCTGAATGACCTAGTTTCATTTATAAACAAGTCATTAAGAATTGCAAGCAATACAAAAGTCCCATACCGGTGTAACAGTCCAGATTTTCCCCCAGTCAGTTTTTTCCCCGGGGAAAAAATTGACTAGTCAGTTTTTTCCCCCCCTAGTCAGGTTTTTCCCCCCTACAATTATATTTTTGTGATTGGGGAAAAAACTATCTAGTCAATTTTTTCCCCCCTATAATGAAATATTTTGCGATGGGGAAGTTTTTTTTAAACTTTTTTTGTTGATTTATATCTCCTAGATTCTACTCTCTAATATTTAATTATTATTATTGTAAACGTCTGAACAGAGGGGGGAAGAAACTGACTAGTCCATTCTTTCCCCCATCATACCTGTAAACGTCTGAACAGAGGGGGGAAGAAATCTTGACTAGACCTTTCTTTCCCCACCCTGATTTATATCTCCTAGATTCTACTCTCTAATATTTAATTATTATTATTGTAAACGTCTGAACAGAGGGGGGAAGAAACTGACTAGTCCATTCTTTTCCCCCTCATACTTGTAAACTTCTGAACAGAGGGGGGAAGAAACTGACTAGTCAGTTCTTTCCCCCATCATACTTGTAAATGTCTGAACTGAGGGGGGAAGAAACTTACTAGTCCATTCTTTCCCCCATCATACTTGTAAACGGCTGAACAGAGGGGGAGGGGGAGAAACTGACTAGTCCATTCTTCCCCCCATCATACTTGTAAATGTCTGAACAGAGGGGGGAAGAAACTGACTAGTCAGTTCTTTCCCCCATCATACTTGTAAATGTCTGAACAGAGGGGGAAGAAACTGACTAGTCAGTTCTTTCCCCCATCATACTTGTAAATGTCTGAACAGAGGGGGGAAGAAACTGACTAGTCCATTCTTTCCCCCATCATACTTGTAAATGTCTGAACAGAGGGGAGAAGAAATTGACTAGTCAGTTTTTTCCCCCACCAACTTGTTCATGACCCCCATCATACTTGTAAATGTCTGAACTGAGGGGGGAAGAAACTGACTAGTCCTTTCTTTCCCCTATCATACTTGTAAATGTCTGAACAGACGGGGGAAGAAACTGACTAGTCCATTTTCCCCCCATCATACTTGTAAATGTCTGAACAGAGGGGGGAAGAAACTGACTAGTCAGTTCTTTCCCCCATCATACTTGTAAATGTCTGAACAGAGGGGGAAGAAACTGACTAGTCAGTTCTTTCCCCCATCATACTTCTAAATGTCTGAACAGAGGGGGGAAGAAACTGACTAGTCCATTCTTTCCCCCATCATACTTGTAAATGTCTGAACAGAGGGGAGAAGAAATTGACTAGTCAGTTTTTTTCCCCCACCAACTTGTTTATGACCCACATCATACTTGTAAATGTCTGAACTGAGGGGGGAAGAAACTGACTAGTCCATTCTTTCCCCCATCATACTTGTAAATGTCTGAACAGAGGGGAGAAGAAACTGACTAGTCAGTTCTTTCCCCCACCATACTTGTAAATGTCTGAGCAGAGGGGGGGAGAAACTGACTAGTCCATTCTTTCCCCTATCATACTTGTAAATGTCTGAACAGAGGGGGGAAGAAACTGACCAGTCCATTCTTTTCCCCCTCATACTTGTAAACTTCTGAACAGAGGGGGAAGAAACTGACTAGTCCATTCTTTCCCCCATCATACTTGTAAATGTCTGAACAGAGGGGGGAAGAAACTGACTAGTCCATTCTTTCCTCCCTCATACTTGTAAACTTCTGAACAGAGGGGGGAAGAAACTGACTAGTCCTTTCTTTCCCCCATCATACTTGTAAATGGCTGAACAGAGGGGGGGAACTGACTAGTCCTTTCTTTCCCTACCCTTCTAGTAAACGTCCGAACAGAGGGGGGGGGGGGAGGAACTTACTTCTACGTCCTTTCTTTTCCCCTATTCAACTTGTTTATGACTCATCTGAGGTGGAAGAAAATGGCGAAGAAAGTCGGTGGGGGGAAAGAACAGACTAGTCAATATCTTCACCCCTCCCATAATTCATTAACTAGGCGGAACGAATGGACAAGTACCAATAATTTAACCTCATATTAGCCATAAACAAAACAGGGATAGAATGGACAAGTCAGTTTTTCTTCCTTCCAATCAGTAAAAAACAAGTCTGGGGGAAAGAACTGACTAGTCAATTTCTTCCCCCCCTCTAATAAATCAATTATTCTTCACTAGAAAGAACAATTTCATAGGGGGAAAAAAAGGACTAAGGGGGGAAAAAATTGACTAGTCAGTTTTTTCCCCGGGAAAAAAAATAACTAGTCAATTTTTTCCCCGGGGAAAAAGCTGACTAGTCAATTTTTTCCCCGGGGAAGAAACTGACTAGTCAATTTTTTCCCCGGGGAAAAAATAGAGGGGGGAAAAAACTGACTGCTACACCGGTTTTAAGCCATTTTCAATGTTTCTGTTGCCATATCCACATACCAAGTTTCATAAACCTAGCTTTGAAACTGTTTGAGTTATGTCAGGATCCAGATTTTTTGACAGACGGACGGCAAACCTATAGTCCCCTCCGGTCAAAAACCGGTAGGGGCCTAATTGAGAAAAAGGGCCCAGCCGTATGACCTAGTTTAAACAAGATTAATGCCATAGATGAATGACCCAGCCTCAAAAGCCGAACGACCAATAAGATAATCCAAACATACCTTGGCATCTCTTTCGTCTTTATTGTGTTTAAATCTGATGCCGATAGATTCCAGTAACGGATGTTTTGGTACTGGACTTGAATTATCAGGGTCGGCTTCATGCTTTCTCTGAAACAAAAGTCACATACCGGTAATATATACATATATGGTATATTATGATCATTGAACATGTACTGATCCAGAAATTTTTCTAAGAGAGTCCAGTCAATTATTTTTTCTCAGTAAGAATCTGACACTAACTATTCTCTGGATCAGTGCGCATGTTTAAACAGATTTTACTAGGCTAAGCACCAATGTTGGAAGGTTAAACTAAGACCAGACTGAACCTGTGTAGAAATAATGAATACAACTGATATATGGAACTGGTAATAGCTACTAGGAGTATGTGTGTATGAACGACCGATGTAACTAAGTCGATCAAAGCTTCATTTCTCCCTCAATTCTCCTCGCTCCTCCTAAACTCAGCTCATTCTCCTTACAATTTGACCCTAGCAAGAGCCCTGTAAAATTTGATCCTAGCAAGAGCCCTGTAAAATTTGATCCTAGCAAGAGCCCTGTAAACTTTGACCCTAGCAAGAGCCCTGTAAAATATGAGGTTAATGAATACAAACAAAACCAGAACCTATGGTATGATGTGTTTTATAACAAAATCGAAGGTCTGGTCAGTTAATTTGGCCATCACTCTGTATCTTGTAAAACTACCTTCTTTTAGATAACTGCATGATTACCTTTCTTGCCTGTGGTGTAAGTGATGGGGAATCCGAAAGTATAACAACATCCTCATCAGTACTCATTGTCTTCAACAGTATCTGGCAATATGTATATAATGCATGAGGTTATATCACTATATCATGTTTTGATTGTGAAAGTAATACATGTAGTAGAAATAAAGACAATTTGGCAGATGAAAGTACGTTATGAAGTAAATAAACCTGGAAGAGAAAACTGTGAAAATTCAGTAAATTCAGATAATAACTATTCTGTGTAAGAGATTGCTTTGAACTATTCAACAATGTCCAATGTAAATCAGAGAGATGATGGTCAGTCACCAGCAGCATTGAGTCATCAAGTTGTGTCAGCAAGTCATCAAGTTGTGTCAGCAAGTCATCAAGTTGTGTCAGCAACTTGCATTCCTGGTGTTTCCAGTCTTAGTATGTCTGGGGAGACTTACCTGTATCACTGTGGACATACCATGTGACATAACACTAAGGTGGGGTATGTTCGTAAGGTCTGTTCCGCACATGTGCGGGATGTTCTACTCCGAACAACTTACGAACAAAACGGAACTGTCCTGCACAGTGTGCCGAATGTTCTACTCCAAACACCTTACGAACAAAACGGAACAGAAAGTAAAATGTCTAAGATGACAATGATTGTAGTTGCAGCCGTAATATTGGAGGAAAAAATATGCATGTGGATACATTTAGGTGTGATTGTTTGCCCGCAATGCCCCATAATTGGAAAATAAATTTCTTGTATTATATTTTATGACACAAGCGGCCATTGTTGTTGATGTAATCACGTGACTGTTCTGGCTGCACCACCTCTGTGGCGGGCACAGTAAGAACATGTTCCGCACAGTGTTCCGGTTTGTTCGTAAGTGTGTTCCACTGTCCGGGATGTGCGGAACAGCGTTACGAATGCGCCCGTGGTGAGCTCAAGAGGTGAAAATCGCTCACTCAGGTAACATTTTTATTTTCTTATTACTGAATTTTCACGAAACAAATACAAGAGCCGTCTCCTTAGCGAGATACACATTGTGCAGTTTCAAATATGTACCAAAATTCCTTTATTTTCTCAGAAAGTACAACCCCGCATTTCCAAAACTGAAAACGTAATGCTGTGTTGGTGAGCCAAACACAAAAATATGCCAAAATGTGTGGTTTTCTAGTGATTCTGTGGACAAACTATCTTGCAAGGCTTTGTATGGTATATTTATATGACTAGAGAGACACTTGTTTTATTTATATATGCACGTATTCGCGACATTTTTTTAAAAACATCAAAATGCTGTGTGGTTGAGCTATTTCAGAAATGCTGTGTAGGTGAGCAGTTATCTTGTGTTTCACTCATTCTTGATCAATCGTAAAATATACGCTCATTCTTGTAACACTTAACATCGTAGCTTAATCAAGGTCATCAGGTTGAATGATTTACGCATTCTACCGAATGTTCATTCGTACATTGTACATTCGCTGATATCCGTAACATGCTGCCAATTGCATTAGAAATTTACTAGGATATATTTTGGGTATCCTGATATAAATATTCATATTAAAATCTTACGGAAATTAAGGAATACCCATTGGTCAATTACAAAGGTTAGACTGGACTTGTTATACAACTTATACATCATCATAACGATGTTAACAAATGTAAGCGCTGCATGGTAAACTGTCTCTGTATGGTTCTATTTCTAAAATATGCTCTGCACATAGTTTGAGGGGAGTACTGCTCAGCACGTCAGTAGGTACTTATACGAGACGTTTTAAAGTCTTGTTTGAGAACTACAATCCATCTTAGATCTACACTTAACAATAAATGAAAATCACCCTCTTTGGTTTGGTAGACAAAAGCCGTTTAAGTCATCAAAAGAAGGAAAAACAAACACCATACTGTTTCGGCTTGTTGCAACAAATAATTAAGCTTAGAATATATTAACGATCTACATATAGTATGAAACAGTGTGTTGTGTTGAAATATTGTAAGAAAACCGGGTGTAATGACAGTAAGTGTTTTGTGTTCATTGAGTGTTGATTAATTGCGTAGATACCTAGGATTTCATACTTCCCATATTGCTACAATAATTCATAACTAATAATTAACTTAACAAGTCCTACAAATAATCACAACCCGATCCACTACGTTATTATTTTTCACACAGTCAAAATTAAATCAACACTTTCGATATGTGACGTCATTTTCACCATACAGTGTGTA
Source organism: Spisula solida (assembly GCA_947247005.1). Lineage (NCBI taxonomy): Eukaryota > Metazoa > Mollusca > Bivalvia > Venerida > Mactridae > Spisula > Spisula solida. The sequence goes on from OX365948.1 coordinate 25,300,198, forward strand.
GGCCTACAGACGCTGCGAGTTAAACCGTTTCATCTAGGGGCCCACTAGGCAACATTTTGGTATACAGATTCTAATAAAGAGTGTGACGTGTTTATGACTATTTTAACCCATGTCCATGATTTATTTATCCGCGCCACCAGTATAATATACATGTATATGGGTGTGTGATTCTAAATTCCTTCCAAATTTGATGATACGGGATTTACAAATTTCACAGTAAGCTTGTTTATTGTATTCATACATCACTCGTTGCGCGTCAACTATCATTTGTAACAGTTTGTTCGATATTTGATACGCAGCAGCTTGTATAGAGTTTACACACGTTTTTACAAAGATCTAATTTCACATTATACTTATTAATGATAATATATCATATGTCGAAATCTATTAATAATTATTATTTCAGTATTTTGCTAAACGGACATACTTTTTACAAGGTCATTGGGTCTGAGTGAACGTTGGTTCATTTCTTGAAGCACCTCCATATGCTTTTTTAATCATGAATTGTCTCCCTTTTAAAACAATGTATAAGGAAGTAAAGTATTCTAGTAAATAGTTTATTAATGTGACATGTGTATAACATAATTTACAAGTAATATATTATAGAAACAGAAAACACCTAGCCCAATGGACATATAATTATGATGTCACCGGCTTTGTGTCGTAATAAATTAAATGATGTATTTATATGAGGTGAATACTTGGCTGGGTTTAGATTTTGCAATATTGATGTTTACCGCGACTATAGCGATTATTAAATTTGTCCGTCGTGAAATACAGCCCCTATACAACTTATGTGATCAACCAGGTGCTGTTTGATGAGGGCACAATTTGGATTAAATTTTTAACTGAATGCTTGAGCACTCACTTTTTATTTTTATAAACATGTATAGTATCTCATTCAGTAGTACATGATTGAAACTCGTTATATCACGACATCGGTTTATCAACAACTTTCCGATTAATACATATTTTCTAGTTCTAATATTATTGCCACTCTATAATACTGATATAATAATGATTATGAACTATGGTACGACATACATAATTTATGGTGACATTCCGCCAATGTCGACACGATTATTGTGATACAGTGTATACCAAGTTCTGACTGAAAAGGCAAGTTCATAGACATAGAAGGAAAAATGTTACCAGAGTCGATTTTCAACCGTTTTAAGCTCACCACCTTAGCGTTTTGTCACGTGGTATGTGCAGTGTGTATAGTCAGGATGATTTAGTTACCTCACATCATTATAAGTGACATGAGTCTCTTAGGCAAAATAAAAAATATGTCTGGTTCAGGAAACATGGTCCCCAACAAATAGGGAGGTAGGCATTTTTTTTGGAAACACAGTTTTTATGTACTTAAGTAGAGATATTAATCAGACATCATTTTGTAATTTCCAGCATGTGATATTGTGGTGTTAGCTTGATATCTGTATTTATTTAACCAATGTAGCAACTCATAATTATTCATATTATTTTTTAATATTTTTTCTTTTTCTATGCTTGATTATTATACACCATTTGCCTTTTACACATCATTTTATTTACCGGCAAAAATACGGCGTTAATTAATCAAGTGTTTGTTTTCAATCAAATAAATTATTATTAACCAAATAGTAACAATTTTACCAACTTATCTGCTCAAAAAATATTGCAACAAAAAATCTTTAAAACAGCGATTAAAATTAGGCAGTGGCTAGCCGTCCGGCGCCGGACGACTAGACAGCGAAATTAGTCGTCCGGCATTAGAAATAGAAGTAGTAATGGAACATAGAAAGTTTCAAATACAGTATTATGAGGATGGGGATAGTATATGAATTCACTTCATGCTGAAAAAATGAAATTGCTGTGTTAGGTAATTGACAGTTTGGAATGTCACTGGTTATAATAGCGTGAAAACAATGTTACCGTTTATTAATCGTATCATGGTAGGTCCTATTCTAAACTCCCTGATTGTATATTGTATTTAAAATTTACAAAAAAATACAATTGTAATTGTATTGTTTTGTATATATGTGCTATTAAAACTGCGAATGAAAAGTAATTAATTGCCATATATCTTTGTTTGTGTTACTTCAGCAAATTAACGTGCATACTTTGTTTGTTTTCCAATATGGCGGACATTATACGGAGATACACGGCCGGTCACAAAATGGATGCAGATAAATGCACTAACTTGTCTTGCTTAATTCGTAGTTTATTACAAGGTAGAAACATATGTGATACTTATCACAAGAAAATAACTGAAATTACGGATGCCTAATGCATAGAAATAGAATGACAGTTACCTATAGCCAATGCATGTATCGTTTGCTAGTCGTCCGATGACGGACGACTAATTTCGCTGTCTAGTCGTCCGGTGCCGGACGGCTAGCCACTGCCTTAAAATTAACCTTTTTGTTGTTTAACGGTACACACTAATGTGGGTATCTCTGGTATAATATCGATGTTGTCACATACTTGACCGCAAGGCTAGTCGTACGGGCCCTTCTCCCTAGAAACTGCCCTTTGCAGGGGAATATGCAGCATTATCTGACCCCTATAGTATGGAACAATTCAACAAATCACTAAACATGGCTACACAATCGAATGCAACAGTATGGGTGGGGGGAGATTTCAACATGCCCAAAATGGATTGGCCAAATATTAAACCTGCTCACGACTGCAAACACCAATCATACTACAGGGAATTCATTAACATCCTCTACAACAACAACCTCACACAAACAGTCCTAGAGCCCACACGCGAAAACAACATCCTGGACCTATTCTTAACTAGCAATCCCTCTCTCATAAACAGAACAAGTACCATCCCAGGAATCAGTGATCATGACGCTGTCCTGGTTGAATCCAAAACATCTGCTAGATTAAGACCACAAAAACCCCGAAAAATTCATCTCTACAATAAAGCAGATTGGGATGGGCTTCGCACGCACATCTCCAACCTCCACACATCACTCACAAACTCAAACAAATACGTCACTGACTCTGTAGAAGATCTTTGGCAAACGGTCACACAATCAATTGAGGAAGCGTGCAATCTCTTTATACCTTCCAAATGGTCATCCACAAAAAACAAACTCCCCTGGATCAAAGTTGAACTTAAACGACTGTACAGAAAAAGAGACAAAGCATACAAACAGTACAAGAAAAACAAACAAAACAAACTCAAAGAAACATACCTCACTCTCAAACATAAATGTCGCAAGGAAACAAAAATAGCATACCAAAAGTACCTTGAAGATATATTAAATGTAAACACAGAACATGAACCAGAACAAGCACAGTCCAGGCCAAACACCAAAAAACTCTACTCACTACTTAAACACTCAAAACAAGACTCGGTTGGAATCGAAACACTCAAAAAACACAACAAACTACACACTGCAGATTCTGACAAAGCAACAATATTAAATGAACAATTCCAGTCTGTCTTTACCCCTAAATCTCCTCTTTCTCTTAAATCCCTTGCTGAATTGAAAGTGCAGGAATCCGCAGATACAGGAAGAGAGAGCTCCCAAACTACATTTAGCCCACATGATCCCATGCCCGACATTGACATATCCGTAAATGGCGTTGAGAAACTTCTCAGGAACCTGAACCCTCACAAGGCTGCAGGGCCTGACCAAGTAAAGCCAATCATACTGAAAAATACATGTAGAGAAATTGCCCCTATCATAACAGAAATATTCAAGAAATCTCTACAGACAAACACCCTCCCCGAGATCTGGAAAATGGCGAATGTTGCCCCAATATACAAAAAAGGCTCCAGATCAGACCCCTCTAACTATAGACCTATCTCTCTGACCTGTATCTTGTGCAAAACCCTGGAACACATTATCGCATCTAGCATAACAAAACACTTCACTAAATCAAACCTCTTCTACGAACTTCAACATGGTTTTAGAGAAAAAAGGTCATGCCAAACACAACTCCTCATGCTCATAGATGATATCCTTCAGTCAGTAAACCTGAGAAGTCAAGTCGACCTTATACTCCTTGACTTCTCAAAAGCCTTTGATATGGTCAACCATGAAAAATTACTCTACAAACTTCACTATTATGGAATCAGAGGAAATACTCTGAGATGGATCAAAGGCTTTCTAGATAACAGATCACAGTCAGTAGTTGTCAATGGCTCCACATCCAGCACCATACCAGTCTCCTCAGGTGTTCCCCAGGGTTCGGTCCTAGGACCGCTTCTATTTCTCATTTACATAAATGACCTCCCTGAGTCAGTTCAATCTTCCAAAGTGCGTCTCTTTGCTGACGACACAGCTATCTATCTTGCTCTTTCTGTTGTCTCTCACTCCAGCGTACTCCAACAAGACTTAAACCGGCTCCAACAATGGGAAACAAAGTGGGACATGAAATTTAATCCATCAAAATGCCAAGTCATCCACATCACCAAAAGAAAAACAGTCATCCCAACACAATATACACTACATAACACAATCTTAGAATCAGTAACTTCAGCAAAATACCTAGGAATTACAATATCAAATGACCTCACTTGGAACACACACATAAACAACATCACAAAGAAAGCAAATCAAACACTAGGATTTCTCAGAAGAAACATAAAAGTACATTCAGAAAAACTAAAAGCAACAGCATACAAAACACTTGTTAGGCCCCAACTTGAGTACAGCTCCACTGTCTGGTCCCCACATACAGCTACCCTCATTGAGCAACTTGAGGCCATACAGCGTAGAGCTGCTCGTTGGACCAAGCGAGACTATAGTCGTACGTCCAGTGTCACAGACATGATGACTACCCTAAACTGGAGACGCCTTGACCAACGACGTATCGACCAACGACTGACTATGCTACACAACATCTTACATGACCGGGTTGCTATCCCACGTCCAAACTGTCTCATCCCTAGCACCCGGTCCTCACGCACATCACACTCTCAGACATTCCAACAGATACATGCAAAAACAGACTACTATAAATTCTCCTTCCTCCCTAGAACAATAATACACTGGAACTCCCTACCCCCTGACATCATTGACCTTCCCACACCAGAGTTCAGCACGGCTGTTAGCCGTATTGAACATGCCTCTCCCTAAATAATACCTGCCCTGTTTTTAACCTATTTTTAACCTTTCTTCTTTCTCACATCTTTTATACTCTTATTTCTTATCCTTATTAACATTCTTTGTCAGTTTGACGCGTGTCAAAGCCTAAGTCCCCAACAGGGGTTTGGCTATCAGGAAGATAGATAGATAGATTATCTGACATACAGAATTAGCCATAACAATTGTCTGAGAGCTGGCAATTTGGGACTTTACATTAAATTTATTTTAGTGGTCTTTAACCGACATTGAAATTATTTGGTGGTTGTTGACCCATATCCAAACATCGCTGAAATTGATGACAACTTACTCAATTTACCCAACGAAAGTCGTTTCTCTATCTTGTAGCACCGGGCCACTTTTGAAAACAAGTACCTAAAACGATCAGAATACAACGCAACTCAAGTATAAATTTGGTATTGCTTCTAAATATTCTTCAAAATAAATCTAAAAATGCCTCTCGCTTGCCGGTGAAATTAGACGTATTCCGATTGCAGGCGAAAAATGTTGTTTCGGACCACCAGACTGTCTAGCAATATTTTTGCGAAATATCTCAATCGAGATTTTTAGTACTACTATTACATGTTGCTGCTTTATTTCGTCACAACATTTTCACCAACTCGATTCACCTCGAGCTAAAAAATGTAAGTAGAAAGGATTGTCGCTAGTTTTCGCGATCATATTGTCATTAGTTTTCGCGACATCATGTGAAACTCCAATAAAATGTCATTGGCATTGGGTACCTCACCTTGAAATAAATGTGTAACGTATTAAATACTAAGTACTTTACCTCTATCTGTCATTTATCGGCAAGACTATAAAGGGCTGGACTGTAAGGGCTGGACTGTCAGAAATTAAAAAGCAGCCCCTAGGCCTAGTCCCAACAGAGACCAAACGTATCATTTCATTACATTACATGATGTTAGGTCTCATCGGGTCCCGAGTACTTGTATGTAGCACTTTGCGACACGATTCGTTGTCGCTGTTTGGTGACTGAGTGTGAGCCCTAAAAAGCAAAACAAAGTAAAGGTACACCACACATGGCTTCATTAATGCCTTTTCTATCATTGAAAACAAATTATTGCAAGAACACTAACCTCATTGATACATAAATTATTCCTGTTTCATTTCACTACTGAAATGTCCTTATTTACGCCATTGAAGCCGTCGAACAGAGCCGATGTATTCCGAAAGTTGTTGTTCTGACATTTGTATCCGGTATCCGGACTAAAAAAGGGCCTACATTATAGACGGTCAAGAACGACTACTCCGTACCGAATAATTATTTCGTCTAAAACGAATTTGTCAACTGTAGGTAACTTTCGTTTTTAAAACGGAAGTGAATCGCGACAGATGTCAGACACACATTTCATCTAATATTGGTTGTTTAAAGGTGTGTTTAACACTGTTTTTGGTACTTTATGATTGAAATAAGCTTTGCTGCGGTCGATTCAACTGTTTAATCCCGAATAAGTCGTTCAATTCGGAAATAAAATTTTGCTAAAGACAGCTAAGTTCAAAACTATGAGACTCTATAGTACTGTGGAACGTACATGTACGTAGAGTCTTATTTATGGGACTACCCCTTGGCCTAGGACACAGCAAGCCTGTCTATGAAGAGACAGAGATGTGATACAAGGAATCAGTGTGTGTTACCTTAGTTTGTTCCGAATAGACTCCTTCGTGCCTGGTTTACCTCTGGGTTACATAAATTCATCTCTAGTTTGGTCACAAAATGGTGGGAAACACTGAAAAGTAGGGTTGGATACCATTAAGAACGAAACGATACCGTACTGGTACAGACGAAACGATACGGTATTTTGATGATACCGATATGTATGAGGTATGAATGTGTCATTAAGTGTGTACTAAAAACATTTTCCGACCATTGTTAGTAAAGAAATAAGTATGTTACAAGTGTTAAAAGTGTTCAAGATAAAAAGACAATATGTTACAGTTAAACGTCATGTACGTGCAATTACATTTTGATGACTGGAATATGCAAAGGAGACAACTCTTGCAGTGAAAACATCCAAAGAAATAATGATCTAACTTGAGCTAAACACCTTTTCATGTTCAGTAGAAATTAAGAAATAGATCTAGCTAAAAGTTACCGAAAATTGCAAGAGAATATATTGTCACCAGTGATATTAAAATACGGGTGTCTTACACATAAGGACTGGCGCCAGTTCTTAAGGACTGGCCCTAGGGATAAGAACTGGCCCTATAACTCAATAAACAAGCACAAATATGATGTTTTTATATTTTAAAATTATTAATAATAGTATTTCGGATTTATTGTGTGAATTTCAGTACAATTGGATCAATAAAACATAAGTTATGACCAATTTTGGGATAAAATACATGTATTACCTCCCTTTCATTAAGAACTGGCGCTCGACAATCGATAGATTCGAAGAGAACTGGCCCTATAACTCAATAAAAATGCATACCTAAGACGTTTAAACGGTTTTAAATGATAAATAATAGTATTTCGGGTTTATTGTGTGAATTTGAGTCCAATTTGATCAATTAAACATAAGTTATGACCAAGTTTGGGATAAAATACATGTATTACCTCCCTTTCATTAAGAACTGGCGCTTAACAATCGATAGATTCGAAGAGAACTGGCGCTATAACTCAATAAAAATGCATACCTAAGACGTTTAAACGGTTTTAAATGATAAATAATAGTTTTTACGGTTTTGCGGTTTTACTGCACATTATATTTGCCCCCCAACATACAACTTAACATAATAAATAAATCAATTCGCACGTGCATTATACACACACCAAAATTAAACAGAACGAATCTATGGTCTAATTATGATCCACAAAACATATTATTTTATTAAGTGCAAATAAAGCATTTCGAGCATTTCAGATATGGTATACATAACCAGTATTGTTTATAGATGAACATTTATACAAATCTACCGTCTGTACAAAACATTTATGACATTTAATATATATACAATAAACTCGTACTATCAGTGAAATTGGCAGTATACTGTGCCTGAGGGAATATGACACTATTATACAGGGACAATAAAGGTGCGAATGATGAATGCAATTAAGTGTGCCCAAGAAAACGGTCAATTAAACAGCCATACCATATACATGTATAGTATTAAGAAATTGATAAATTACATATCAAATTTTGCAAAAAGATATTAGGTGTGCGTGCGAATACACCAAATTGGGCTGTTCTTGGGGAGCTAGGAAGATATCCCTTATACGTTTTAGCTAAAGTGAGGTCATTAAAATTCTTGTTTAAAATTATGTCAGATAATGAATCTTTTATTCGACAGGTTTTTGATGAACAACGCCAAACAAATAATACGAACTGTTGGGCTAATAAAATGAAAATAATCTTTGATGATTTAGGATGTACAAATATCTTTGGAAACTTTGATACGAATTATCTCCCTTTGCTTAAAAGACGACTTCGTGATCAATTTATTCAGGAATGGCAATCAACTGTACACGATATGTCCAGACTAGATTATTTCAAAAAAGTTAAGAGCGTCTTTGAGTGTTCTGATTACATTCGATTAATTGATAATGATAATTTGCGAAAACATATAACATCTATTAGACTTTCTTCACATTCCCTTAATATAGAAACGGGTAGAGCAAACAATATTCCAAGAGAAAATCGTATATGTAAATTGTGTCCGCTTAATCAGGTTGAATCTGAATTCCACTTTGTAATGTGTTGTCCTCTATACAGTAATATTCGAAATAAATATCTAGGAAATACATCATGGCCCACTTTGAACAAGTTTATTAATATAATGTCCTCAAAGAATAAAAAACATTTCTATAAAATTGCTACTTTTTTAAGAGAAGCCTTTTCTATCAGAAATGACCAGTTGAAAAATCTAAATTAGATAACTAAAATTTCTTCTTTTAAAGTCTTAATAACCAACCACGGTATTTAATTGTATTTACCGACCACCATTTAATCATGTTTGTTTCCATGTATTATTGTTTGTATGTATTTATATGAATGTTCTTGCATGTATGAGAGTATGTATGTATTGAATGTCTTTGTGCTGTTTTGTGTTATATTACCAAAGGCACGTATGTGCCGAGTTTGTAAATAAAGATATATACATGTAGTAATATTTCTTACCTGCACAAAGCTGCTTTGTAGTTGTAATCCTCAATATCCAAGGCACATTTAGCACACACAAATTTGAGACTTGGTACTGACCAAGAGTCAAAATCTACTTCTGTCAACTTACAACATGTACGATGCACCCAACCTTTGCACGGTGTGCACCAAATTGTTTGACTCGCACAGTCCTTAGTACAAATTGAACAAGGATATTTTGTCTCCTTCATTTTGAAAAAATTTACACAAATAATTTAAAACTGTAAAACTAGACCTACAGTAAATGTATAATTGCAACAGACAATTAATTAATTTTTGCAATTGGTCATAACTTATGTTTTATCATTCCAATTGTACTGAAATTCACATAATAAACCCGAAATACTATTATTTATCATTTAAAACCGTTTATACGTCTTATGTATGCATTTTTATTGAGTTATAGGGCCAGTTCTCTTCGAATCTATCGATTGTCGAGCGCCAGTTCTTAATGAAAGGGAGGTAATACATGTATTTTATCCCAAACTTGGTCATAACTTATGTTTAATTGATCAAATTGGACTCAAATTCACACAATAAACCCGAAATACTATTATTAATAATTTTAAAATATAAAAACATCATATTTGTGCTTGTTTATTGAGTTATAGGGCCAGTTCTTATCCCTAGGGCCAGTCCTTAAGAACTGGCGCCAGTCCTTATGTGTAAGACACCGTTAAAATACTATGCACAAGAACATATCAATACAAACATAAAAGCTTGGGCAAGGCTAGCCACATGTACACTTTCAGATTTGTGAAAGTAACGTTTTGATTGGATGATTGAAAGGTCACTTGAACATGACCCTGTATGGAGTACCATCAGATCCTATATATCAGTGTAAAGTAGTGAAGCATTAATATATGGATTTGATTTTAATGAGATTGGGTTATGGGAAATTAGTAAGTTTGATATTAGTATAACAGTACCGTTAACGGTACCGGTATATTTAAAACGAGTTTTGGTACGGTTCCAGTACCGAGGCGAGTACCGGTATCCAACCCTACTGAAAAGCGTTTCTGAAGACCTCTCCATCTATAGTCAAGATTGTCATGGATGGAATAAACTTGTATAGCAATGATTGTAGTTCCACAATTCCAGGAAAATAGAGACCATGCTTTGTTGACTGTACTTAATAGTAGTGTTGGTAAAATACTTAAAAGCTTTTTGATCTGCACCGCTAAGTGTCTGTGAGTTTTATAGATCCTTAGAACAATCTATCTGTTCAGTTGTCAAAACATGCTTTTCATCTAATTTATCAATTAGGTAGAAGCATCGATGTTTGGATGTAAACTACGCTATATAATTCATACAACTAGAGTAATACCAAGAACTGTCACCCGTAGCCAGAACGTAGCACTACCAGCATTGACGCGCTGTCGAAACATGGCAACCAGTACGAAACCAGCAGTAGATATTGTAAAGTCATTAAATGATAAAAGAGAATACAGGTGAGATAATTGTTACCTGTTAAACTAATTGTGACATATTGATGATCTAATCACTGGAGCTGTTGCCAGTGGTTGGTGCGCTAGATTTGTAATCCTGGTTACGACAGTCAGGTCATGCCCTTCCATGAAAATTTGACATCAATGTGGAATTACTCCACATATGGAGAAGTCAATACTGGTTCCATTGGAATGGGTAAGTTAGTATTGGTTATAATTTAGTAAATACAATCCAGGAAAACTGGTGAGGTGAATCAGCCACAATATGTAACTAAAAATTGTTGAGAAACGGTGTAAAACCTGAATTAACAAACATTTTTAAAATCACTTTGAAGATGAACTTTCAATGTTTACTAACAGCTTGTTGACGGTAATATTTAAATTATGGTTTATTTATTTGGTAAATTCGCTAAATATTTTACTGGGAAGATTGATTTCAATGCAGCTTTTTATTAATATGCCATACATTTGTTTTATGAGTGATTGACAAACAGATATTCTGTGTTCTGTTTGATGAACAGTAAGTTCTCAAATTACTTTGAAGTTTTAAAAAGTTCATATTTATGCATTATACAGAGTCGTAGTAATGAAACTTGGTGCACTAGCTGTGACATATGACCTAGATGGGAAAGAAATTGAATGGTTGAATTGAGTTTGTGAATGTTTAAGTTGTGGCCCATGTTTAAAACTAAAACATGTTCTAATTAATTACCTTAGTTAGGAATAAATTGCATTCAAAATGTTATTCTTTAAACTTGCACTATAATTTAAAAGGTCATAGGTTCAAACCAGTAGGGTACTTGCCAATCTTTTTTGCTTGTGCTACTTCATGAAAACTTAAGACCAAACCATTACTGCCACACACATATCACTAGGGCAATCTTGTTGATTATTTGTTGAGGTTTATATTGTTGTATTATGTTTGTCTAGGTTAATACATCTAGATAATGGACTTCGAGCATTGTTGATATCAGATTTAGACGGTGAAGACCAAGATTTACACAATGAAGAAGCTGGAAAAGATTCTGATTCAGAGGATGGTTCAATGGCGTCAGATAATTCTGGTATATTTTCAAGCTTTGTAAATTGTTCCATCAGTAAATAATTAATGAAACGGTCGTTTCTATGCATCCTTTATATGTATATGACATTTTGGTACAGTTAGTCATCCTCCGTCACTGGTTCTCTATACATCCTTTACATGTATATGACATTTATTTAATAAATAAGGTTGAAGTGTTTACATGAATTCAATATTATTTAAGCTGGTTAGGCCGTCATTAAAAAATATTTGTTAAGGGCAACACTACCTACCCATTGAAATGGCCCCCTACTCAATTTTTTCCGCCCATTTCCTTACTATAAATAACTATCGACCCAATTGTTTTTACTGGTTCCCCAAAAAGTATTTCTATACAAAAAATTCAACCTACCTAGCTACCCACCTTAAAAATCTTGGGTCGCGTTACCACAAACAATCAATTTTTTAAGGACGGCCTTACTCTCAATGTGTTATATTGTGCAAAATTGCTTACCTGGTACTCCAGTAAATAATTTCACACACTATGATAACTGACTACTGCACTAACTGACTACTGCCCACTTTGATGTTATAGATGAGGAAGGTAGTGACATGGACGTAGATGATTTGTCCGATGTAGAAGATGATGACAGTGTGGAAAAAAAGGTAACTTTTTGAATAAAATATACCAGATTTTACTGGTTCGTTAATGTGCCCGGTGTATAGCACCGATACACAGCTTCCACGTAATTCCAGATACTTTGCAGACCACACGGCCAGATATAGCAGGAAATATTATACATATTTCAGAAATGTCAAGTTCCGATGCCAGGGATTGAACCCACAACCTCTGGATTGATAGCCCAGTGCTGTACCACTGAGCTAAATCCACATATATGTAATGTAAATTTGTTTGATTTCAAGGAGGCTAAGCTCTTAATATTGATGCAATTTGAATATACAGTTTGTGTTTGTTATCTTTAAATTTATTTCATGATTTTGGGTTGTGTATGAATTATAAATTTCTTTTGTTTTGATATCTGTTACATTTCATTCTTATATTTCTACAAGTCTGCTGCTGCCCTCTGTATTGGTGTGGGAAGTTTTTCTGATCCTGATGACATTCCTGGCTTTGCCCATTTCCTAGAACATAGTAAGTGGTAGTTTATTGTATTGTATCACCTGGAATGTTGTTAAAAGTACTGTCACTTTGTAACTCTATAACAAACATCCTCAGGGGCCCTACATTCCAGAATAACTACAGAATCCGGATTTGCTGCACTACGAGGAATGAATTGTCCTGCAGAAAATAAAAGTTATTTGATGAAAAAAATATGTATAAAACAATGGAGGATTTTGTGAAACCAGATAGCATTTTCATGAAATGATAACACTTATCTTAATACAAAAAGTTTTTGTACTGTTTTAATAACATGCTTTCACCAAATGTAAAAGTATAATAAAAAGTTTCAAGTTTTCTATGATACCCAGTCATTACAATTTATGCTTACTTGAAGTTGACATCGCCTCACCTCATATATAATCGGTACATAACATATTGACATGTAGTGGTGTTTATGGGATGTACATTACATATTGTAGTGGTGTTTATGTGATGTACATTACATATTGTAGTGGTGTTTATGGGATGTACATTACATGTTGTAGTGGTGTTTATGGGATGTACATTACATATTGTAGTGGTGTTTAAGGGATGTATATTTCATGTTGTAGTGGTGTTTATGTGATGTACATTTCATGTTGTAGTAGTGTTTATGTGATGTATATTTCATGTTGTAGTGGTGTTTATGGGAAGCAAGAAATATCCGACGGAGAATGATTTTGATGGTTATCTGTCCAAGCATGGAGGACATACTAACGCATGGACTGATCATGAGAGAGTAGGTATCATACATTTTATTTTCACATTGATTTGACAGATTTTACATGCAGTAAGGCTTTTTATGATATTTATGTCCCCGAAGGGTGGCATATTAAAACTGAACCGTCCGTCCATCCGCGCCCACAAATGGGTACTTAGGTGGCTACTTTTTATGGACAAACCAGTTGAAAAAAGTTAAAACGAAAGGAGATTTTTCTTTTACGTGGCTAAAATTTTCTTTTATGTGGCTAAAATTAGACACATAACTACTCTTTATTCCGTATTGTAGTCACATAAATACCGTTTCGTCCGGGCATCAAGGTTAAAGTTTTTGATAAAGTTCAATATTTTGTTTACTATCAATGCTATTTCATTGAAACTTGACACAATAATTGATTATCATAGGTCAATCATACTAGACATCGGTCATAACTCTTGAATAATTTTGTTATGAGTTATTATTGATAGCTGATGTTTGCTTGCTATCCATTCTATCTCTAGTTGATATAATTAATTCTCGTTCACCAGAGTATTCTTCATCCAAAACATAGTCTGGGAATTTGACTAACCACTGATGTATGAGGATGATATATACATGATGTACATTTGAATATTTCAAGATAGTGATAATTATGTGTCTGCATAAAATGCTACATTTAACAATTAAGCAATGCTCAGTTAGAGGCAAAAGTTGAGTAAAATCATTGACTTGCTGAAAATTATGTTTTCTCAAGGGTGATTAGTTGGGTATTTTCTCCTTAATGCTCTCTGAACAGGTGCATTTTAAATGTATTTTTCAGACATGTTTCTACTTTGAAGTTGAGCGAGATTACTACAAGAAATCATTGGATAAGTTTGCTCAGTTTTTTGTGTCTCCATTACTTCTACAAGATTCTGTTGACCGAGAAATACAGGCCGTGGATAGTGGTATGGTTGTCACAAACACCTTACTTTTATTAGCTCACCTGTCACATAGTGACAAGGTGAGCTTTTTGTGATCACTCTTCATCCGTCGTCCTTCAGTTCGTCCGTCAATAATTCATTCAAACGGTTTCTCCTCCTAAACCACTCAGCCAATTTCAAGCAAACTTCACTGGAATGTTCCTTGGGTGGTCCTTTCTAAAAATAATGAAAGAATTGTAATTTTAAAATAACTATAAGATAATCTATAAAATAATCAAGCACTGGCCAGATTTCTAAATAATTTTACAGAAATAGTTTTTGAGGGACCCTGTTAAGTTGCTCCAAATATGTTCCTCTATCAAATCGTCATACTAATTTCCTGAGATCGTGTGTGAATAATGATTTCTCTTCTTTATCGAAGGCCGTTTTCTAGTTTCTGTCTGTGCAGGGTTATGTCGTCAAACCGGGTTTTACGCATTTTGTGAACATTCTTTGCTCGACACAGGCGACATTGTGTACGTGTATTGATAAAAGTTGTATTTTTTATGTATAATATTATATTGTCTTGAAGTGTGCAGTACAAATTAAATGATTGTATTCGGCTTGTTTAAAATATTGAACATAATGTTGAGTTGGGTATATGAGGGCCAGTCATAAAGAAAGATCCCTGTCTTATATATTCATAGTATAGATGTGAAAGATATTTTTTTCGGGTTGAATCCCTTTGGTTTCCATGGCAACCAAAATTGAGGTTCAGTTTAAATATATGGTTCTACAATGTGCACAGGTAGCAGCTATTTGTCCGCGCTATTTCTCTGTTACTGTTGGTCGGATTTCAATGAAACTTTGCTTGAATGATCAAAAGCAAGTCTAGTTGTGCATATCGTCGGCCCATGTTGGTTGAATCAATTTTAAGGTAGTAATGGCCCTTTGTTTTTTTACACTTATAAATTTTGTCGCTCTATTTCTCTGTAACTAATGGTCGGATTTCAATGAAACTTTGCATGAATGATCAATACCAAGTCTAGTTGTGCATATCGTCAGCGCAAGTTGGTCAGGTCAATTTTAAGGTAGTTATGGCCCTTTGTTTTTTTACACTTATAAATTTTGTCGCACTATTTCTCTGTAACTAATGGTCGGATTTCAACGAACCTGTGCATGAAGCATTAGTGCTAAGTCTAGTTGTGCATATCTGACTGTATCAAGCAGTTACTGTGGGTAATCTTCACTTTCAGTGATATTTCTTTTTAGTCCCCTACCGGTTTTTGACCGGAGGGGACTATAGGTCTGCCGTCCAGTCAGTCAGTCAGTCAGTCAGTCAGTCAGTCAGTCAGTCAGTCAGTCAGTCAGTCAGTCAGTCAGTCAGTCAGTCAGTCAGTCAGTCAGTCCGTCCGTCCGTCCGTCCGTCAAAAAATCTGGATCCTGACATAACTCAAACAGTTTCCAAGCTAGGTATGTGGATAGGGGGCAATAAGGGAATAATGCACATCCAAAAATATTTTGATTCCGTCCAAAATTGTGGTTGCTATGGCAACAGAAACATTGAAAATGGCTTAAAACTGGTAGGGGACTTCTGTATTGCTTGCAATTCTTAATGACTTGTTTATTCTGACCGTAAAGTAAAGTTGTAGATGTTTGATTTCTTCAAAAGACTATGATGTATAAATGTGTGAATATGTTATGTAGAATTTCAGGAGAGAGTGTCTAGTGATAGTGACAGACTGAATCAGATACTTGCAACCACAGCTAAACAAGGTCATCCCATGTCCAAGTTCTTGTTAGGTAAGTTAACAGGTCAATCTATCTGTGTAACAAGCAATGGAAGTCCAGGAAGTCACGTAGACTGTCTTTACTGTACATACAATACAGTTCCACTATGAGTTGCGTTATATTTAAAAGATTTGAATGATTTTATTACTTTAAACTTTGAACATGTACAGACCACAGGTAACTGTATCATTGAATCAAAGAGTAAAAAAATTCTTTTATACAATTTATGTTATCTTATAAAGGTGCATTTGTACTAAAGTTGTCAGAGTTTCATGTATTTGTTATAAGATACGTATAAATAATGAGTATGATGGTGAATGTATGGCTATAATGGGAGGTTGGATACCATACTTTCAGCTGTATCTGAGTTTTGAACACCGCAAACAGTCATGGAAAGTCCCCTTTCAGTCAGGGAACAATAAGGGAATTATCAGGGAAATCCGTTCTTGTGTTTAGTGCATGTACATGTTTATTAAATGTTATAGAGAAATATTATTTTAATGAAAATATATTTCTTTTTGTATCCAATTTGTTGTTATTTGTGTACTGTCATTTCTATTACAGGTAACTTAAAAAGTTTGAAGACTACACCAGAACAGCAAGGACAAGATGTGTATGGAAGATTACGTGATTTCTTTGACAGAAACTATACTGCACAGTATATGACATTAGCTGTTCATTCTAAACGTACGACTTTCTGTACATACATGATGAATAAAATAATAGATACATTACTTTTGACATTTCCAATGTCATTAAAATCAGATCCTAACATTTGCTATATTCCTTTACTCTGTTAGAGGTCTGACTACTCTCCATAAGAGGTCATGTTCAAATGACCGCTCTGGCACACAATGACGTCACATAGTTCGTCCAATGAAATTTTATTTTGCCCCCTCAGCAGGCTGTCACTGCACTTTCAGATTTGTGAAAGAATCACTTTGATTGGATGACGTAATGATCCTATATCAGCGTAAAGTAGTGAAGCGTTATAAGGGTCTGATTTAAATAAGATTGTGACATTTGTTGATTTATATCTTTAATTTATCGTGAAAAAATACATGTTAGTATGCTGTAAAAAATTTAAAATGAAATGCGTATGTTTAATTTATAACTGGTTGTGATTTCAGACAAATTAGACACGCTAGAGTCGTGGGTAAGAGAAAGCTTCAGTGATGTACACAACAAGTAAGTCTAGTTATAAACTAAGTGGTAGTATTAATATCCTAAGCTTTTAATAGTGTTTAACGCATTTATTACTCATTTATTGCAGACGTGAGGAAAGTTTGAAAATGGTGTCAGACATAGCAGTATAACATAATTATGACATAACTTACCTATAATTACGTATTACGGCAATGCTGTGGTCCAGTGGATAGTGTGCAAGATTTGTAACCCAATCATCTGGGTTCAAATTTCAGCCATGGCAGGTCATTTCCTTTCATGAATGTCAATTTTCTCCTCATGTGGAGAAGTTCGTGGATGCTTGTTAATGGGTAAGTTGGTACTGGTTAGGATACAGTCCAGGAAAACTGATGAGGTGAATCAGCTGTATAGAACAGGAAAATTGTTGACGAGGTCGTATGACCGGATTCCACCAACAAACTTCTCACTAGTACATGTATACGCTGGGCAATTGTTCTAATAATAATGTACAAACATCTGCTATCATAATTGCATGTTTAACATTCAATGATACTCAATTTAAAGCTTTGCAACTATCAGTATGATGCACATAATGCTGGACGCGGTGGTTGATTTGATACTTGTTGTATAGTTATACATTATATTGAATTCTTACAGTATTGAAGATCCGTTAACATTCAGTGCTTACACTGAACCATTCAATACAACTGAATTCAGAAAGATCTACAAAGGTAAGAAACGTTATCAAATGTTTGTACTGACAAAGGCTGAATTCCTGTGTGAGGTTATCAAATGTTTGTACTGACAGAGGTTGAATACCTGTGTGAGGTTATCAAATGTTTGTACTGACAAAGGCTGAATTCCTGTGTGAGGTTATCAAATGTTTGTACTGACAGAGGCTGAATACCTGTGTGAGGTTATCAAATGTTTGTACTGACAAAGGCTGAATTCCTGTGTGAGGTTATCAAATGTTTGTACTGACAAAGGCTGAATTCTTGTGTGAGGTTATCAAATGTTTGTACTGACTAAGGCTGAATACCTGTGTGAGACTGTCAGACAAAGACAAATGCTATTCGACCAAACTAAAAAACAAATTGTGCTTGAAATTCCATCTGGTTACGGTTGAATTTGTTATTTCAAATGGAAATTTCAAATCAATGCTTTGGTTATTGAACATACCTAACTTGTATTCATGTATTCTTGTAATTGACATTTTGATGAAATGTTGAAATTGTGTTTCAGTAATTCCTGTTGAGAAAACGCATAAACTGTATATAACCTGGCCTCTACCACCACTACAGAAACTCTATAGGTAAGTTTGATTGTAAGATTTTATAGATACCTGTAATTGACCAGATGCCAGTGTATAGAATATAAGAATCCACCATGAGCTTCTATGTAGGATAAGGATATCTCACCTGACGATTTTAATCAGGAACTAGGCTTGCCAAGGTGAGATATCCTTATCCTACATATAATGTCTCATGATGGATGATTTTCAAGACCTGTATTATCGATATTACAGGTATTTAACAGGTGTAAAACAGGTCTTTATTATACCCCTGCACAACAAGTTGGGGGTATACTGGATTCAGCTGGTCCGTCAGTCAGTCACTCTGTTCGTAGACACATTCTTGTGGACGCAACTCCTCCTACAGTTTTTGCAGGATTTCGCTGAAACTTTCACAGATGAACAACCTCAACACATAGATGTGCATGAAGAAAGTAATATGCGCTATGATGAATTTTGGCAGAATTATGGCCGTTTGCCGGCAGGGGTATATTAGTCTTCCGAATGGCGACGGCTCTAGTTTTGTATGGGTATACCAACTCTGACTGTAGGGTTAACGCATGCTTTTTCGGGCTATAACATCTGCAGAGTCCCGAGGGACGGTTGGTGCCCAAGCCCGCCAGGGCGAGGGCACCAACGCTCCCGAGGGACTCTGCATATGTTATAAATCGAAAAAAACATGCGTAAACGCTATTATAGCATACAAAACATCAATTAATGCATTTGAATTTCAAAATAATGATATTTTGGCGGGAGATTTTGTGACGACGTCGCAAAAACAAACGTAACGTCATACCAGTTATTGTTATGCACGTCGACTTCCGGTATCGGCAAAAACCAAGAAAACATGGATACTGCGGGTTTGTTTAAATATATAATTTAAATATTACAGAAAATTAATTAGTTCATAGAAATAAAATGGGAATAACTGTTCTTATGAAGCTGTACAGGCTTTATAGTCGCCGGTGCGGCCCTGAAATGAGCATACGTAAAACTGGACGTTAACAGCGCGTGAATCTTTATGTTTACGCATGGTTTTCGTCCCGTTAACGTATGGGCAAAATCACCGTTTTTATGCTATAATACATGTTTAGGGAGACACAACTCTAATACTAACTGCACATTTTGAATTTTAACAGATCATGTAAATACATCAATATAAAATTTGGATGTCCTTTCTTCCTGTCATTCACAGTGTTGTATTTTGGTCACTGTCCTGGTACTTCCATCAGGTAGTTTGGTCAACTTGTTTATATTCATATTTCTGTATGTACATTTCAGAACAAAACCCTTGGAATACATATCAAACCTATTTGTTCATGAAGGGAAAGGGAGTATCTACTCATGCCTCAAAAACAGGTAAAATATTGTTCATCAAACACTGTGCTGAGTTTTATTGTAGTCACATTGGGAAATGTTTTATTTTTTAAGGGGGCGCAACAACTGTGTATATATCTCCAATATTATATACGTTAGAGGGAGTTTTGTACATTTTGTGCTGATCACGTATGTCAATATATTAATCCCTTAAATTGTAGAATTCTATATGAGAGTCATAGATCTACTACTGAGCCCTTTGGCCTAGGTGGTTCATAGGTTTTTTGTCCACTCTATTTCTCTGTAATTATTGGTCCGATTTCACTTACAGTTCACAGTTAGCTATTAAATTATTATAGGCTGGTTAATACAGGTTATCGCTAGTACAGGTTTGTATTGAGTGGTTTAGTGTCCGCTTCTAGTGCGGGAGGTCCTGGGTTCGATCCCAGGCCACGTCAAATAATGGTACCATGAAACGAAATTAGTATAAACTAAATACAGATTTGTATTACTATAATTGAGTGTATGTATGTTACATGTTACAGAATGTGGGCTGTAGAACTGCTTGGTGGTAATACAGGTGAAGGTTATGATATGAATACAACATGGACTGGTATTGATATATCTGTAACATTGACTGATGAAGGATTGGACAACTGGGAGAAGGTATGGTGACAATATATACTTATAGGTTTATACCAACTGATTGTTTATTTAACTACTTCGATATAATGTAATGGTATTGTCAAATCTTTCTTGGGCCGTCAATGAAGGGATGCATCAGATGTTCAGTAAAGAAGGCTCAGTGGGATTCAGTAAATTTGAATGATTAAGATTATTACTAATAACAAAGGCAGCACTCAACAGAAACAGCAGAACATAAAAGGCATATAAAGAGCATTTTACGAATTGCTAGCAAATTAAGACAGGTGACTGTTTTAACATAATTCAGTGTTAACTGTATAAGCTGCTCCACTAACATTTTTGTCAAGCCCGCTGGCGGTGAGCGAGACTTAGTCGCCACTTTTGGTGTATGTCTGTGCGTGCGTCCGTGCGTGTGTCCGTGCGTCCGTCCGATTTTGTCCGGACCATAACTTTGTCATGCTGTCACCAATGTTGCTTATATTTGGCATGAATGTTCACCTCCATGAGGAGGAGTGTCATGCCCAACCCCCAGGTTCATATCTCAAAGGTCAAGGTCACAGTTGGAGGTCAAAGGTCAAATTGAAGCTTGTCTGGACCATACCTTTGTCATACATTGACCAATCTTTCTTATATTTGGCATGAATGTTAACCTCCATGAGGCGGAGTGTCATGCCCAACCCCCAGGTTCCTATCTCAAAGGTCAAGGTCCCAGTTGAAGGTCAAAGGTCAAATTGAAGGCTAATTTAAGTTGTAGCCATTTTTCAACGTGCGCCGAGGCTCGACATAATTTGCCCGAGGGCACCAATTTCTAGTATTAAACATGAATTCGTTTGTGCTTTTCAGGTTGTTAAAGTGATATTTGAGTACATAGCTTTACTGAAGAGAGAAGGTCCTCGTAAACAGTTTTATGATGAATTAAAACAAGTGGAAGAGATCAAATTCAGATGGAAAGAAAAGGTCAGTGGTTTTTAGCTCATCTGATTTTTGAAAAAAAAGTTATTGTCATCACTTGATCGGCGTCTGCATTGCTTGGTTAAGTTTTGTGTTTAGGTAAACTTTTTTCATTAACTATCAAAGCTATTGCTTTGAAACTTGCAACACTTGTTCACCATCAATACCTGAGCCTGTAAAGCAATACCCATAACTCTGATCTGCATTTTGTAAGAATTATTGCCCCTTTTTGGACTTAGAAAATAGAAATGCCTTGGTTAAGTTTTGCGTTAAGGTCCACTTTTCTCCTAAACTATCAGAGTAATGGCTTTGAAACTTTCAACACTTGTTCACCATCAATATCTGACCATGTCAAACAAGTACCGTTACTCTGATCTGCATTTTGTGTGAGTTATTGCCCCTTTTTGGACTCAGAAAATTCCTGGTTAAGTTTTGTGTTTAGGTCCACTTTTCTCATACACTATGTTGGCTATTGCTTTGAAACTTTCAACACTTGTTCACCATCATAACCTGACCATGTCAAACAAGAGCCATAACTCTGATCTGCATTTTGCGTGAGTTATTGCCCCTTTTTGGACTCAGAAAATTCCTTGGTGAAGTTTTGTGTTTAGGTCCACTTTTCTCATACACTATGTGGGCTATTGTTTCGAAACTTTCAACACTTGTTCACCATCAATACCTGACCATGTCAAGCATGACCCATAACTCTGATCAGCATTTTGCAAGAGTAATTGCCCCTTTTTTCACAATCAATACCTCACTTTTTTAAGCAAGACTCGTAATACTGCTCTACTTTATGCAAGGGTAATGGGCCTTTTCTACAGTAACAATGATCAGATGAGCATCTGCACCCGCAAGGCGATGCTCTTGTTTAATGCTCCGGCATGGTTCAGGAGGCTCATAATGGTTGTCCTGGCTGTTTGTCCATCCGAGCCCACAAATGGCCACATGTTGAGTACGAGAGAACAAAAAAAACCCCAATAAATGTCCATTTGTTTGTACATTCTATTCATTCCATAAGTCACTTGTTAGGTATTTTTAAGAGGTCATCCGTGCGGATGTCCGTCCATTCATCCGAAAATGTTAACCACAATTTTCAAGTTGTAGAAACTCAAATATTTTTGAAGTCCATCAAGGCAACACTTTCAAACTTGGCATACTTGTTTACCATAATAAACTCCTTACATTGTCAAAGCCATGTAACACATTCCAACATTTCACAGAATTGTGGCCCCTGATTGACATAGCTAGTTTTTATGCACAAGGCTAAGATTAAGTGTTTATTGAACACAGTCTTGTTTCTTTTATAAGTGACTGTAATTCTGTCTGTTAGTCATTTGGTAGATTTTATGGTTGCTGATCTATAACTATGGCAATGTTGTGGTTTTGAGGGTTAATCCTCAATGCTCCAGTGACCACACATCCGCAACCAATCAGGAACAAGCTATGTCACCTGACCACCCATGTGTGTCACTGGAGAAACAATCTCTTTGCTACTGAACTCCACAAGAATTAGACGTATCTTTCGATTACTCTACTTCTTGGTGAGCTATATTTGTCTTTATGATTACTTAGGTAATTATACGGGACAATTTTACAATAGCATGAGCAGTAGTCCTCATCTTTGTTCATACTGTAGGTTGATCATGTCCAGGAGTCTGTTGCCTAACCTAACCGCTACCAAATAGAAGTGTCAAGCACTTTCCTATGTCTCTGCAATGAAACGCTTTCAGCCATGCTCACCGATAGCATACTGTTTTCTCAGCACTATGCTAGGCGAATGCTCCCAAGCGCTTTCTTGTGCAACTGACTGCTTGGGTAGCGCTCGCGGGTACCTCATGAATTTTTATCTTCGTCTGCTATGTAGCACTTGTTGTAAGCAAGCAGTTTCTTCAGTAGTGGTTTAGTTAGGCAACAGGCTCCAGTAGCTGCCCACTACATGTTTATGAATATCTCATGTATTTACTAGGGAGATCCAAGTGACTATGTGGAGAAAGTAGCAGACAATATGCAGCAATATCCACCAGAAGATTATCTTACAGGCCACAAACTGTTGTATACTTATGATGAACAGGTAATATTTGTGTGCTTACTTACTATTGGATACTGTCAAGTTATTATGCCTGAAATTACGATGTAAAATGAATTGAATAAATGAAACATGTTTCTTTGCTTATAGCCATTATTGAGCAATATAGGGAAGTTATACATGTATACAGTAGAACATCAATGCCTTGAACAGTTGCCTCAGGTTCTTTGGTCTTGTCAAAATGATGATATACTAGTAAACTATAATGGCCTCGAACAGGCAGATGGCAGTTTGAGGCATCTAAGTTCTACTGTATATGTATTTGAAAAACTGTCCAGTTTGTATCAGTACAACTCTCAGAAAAATCAGAGTACAGTTTAATTGATTACATTAAAGGCAATAAGAGACTGGAGAAATCAGAGTAATATTTAATTGATTACATTACAGGCAATAAGAGACTGGAGAAATCACAGTAAAGTTTAATTGATTACATTACAGACAATAAGAGACTGGAGAAATCAGAGTAATATTTAATTGATTACATTACAGACAATAAGAGACTGGAGAAATCAGAGTAATATTTAATTGATTACATTACAGGCAATAATAGACTGTATGAAGCATCTAACAGTGGATAACTGTAACATCATACTAACTTCCACCAATTACACAGAGGCAGATTGTTCACTGAAGGAAGATTGGTTTGGTACCCATTACAGTGTGGAGGACATGTCGGCCGATATGATACAAGCCTGGTCCAGTAAGTGTACATTACAAAAATGTACTGGCATAGTATTCGTACTGTAAATTGTTGGCCTCACAGGCAAATGATGTTTCTCAACCTTCTAATTGACTAACAGATGTGACATTTCACCAGAAATTTTTTATGGATAAATGTAGTTACGCCGTTTGCCCATATGGCTGACAGTATTTTATATGTTTTAAAGTAAGATATTTTAAATAAAGTAAAACAAGACAAACTCCAGAATTGCTCAACGTTTCGACTGTATTCTCAAGTCTTCATCAGGAACAATAAAGTAAGATACTTCAAATGTATGTTAGAAATAAACTCGAATGAAATGACATCTTCACTTGTAAAAACATATTAAAGCATCTTTATATTTTGAGAGAGATGCTATGTTTTAGTTTAATGTCCTTGGCCGATTTTCTGATCCTGTTGTAGACGTCATAGTGATGTCACATGAATTTTGAACACTCTGTTCTAAGCCTGGTAGAAGATGGCCAGATCTCATTCAAAAACCACAGAAATCAAATCAATAAAACTCTCATGAATACAAACATTTTTTTTCTGAATTTAGTTTATAGTTCTAACTAGGGGTGATTATATTTCTGTCAGTCTGATTTGTATTTTAGATGCCCAGCCCTGTGATGAACTGTTTTTGCCAGAACCTAACAACTTTATTGGTAAGATATATTGGATTTTTATGAATCTTAGTCAAAAATTGAATTTGATTACCTATCATAGAGTCCTTAACTACTATAACATGTGAGCGACCTAAGGACCTTTAGGCCATTTTGTTGACATACCAATGTAATTTTAAAGTAATCATCACCACTCTTTTCTGAATCTAGTTAAATGTTTTAACATTTAAATTCATCGGAAGCTAATGTCACTTATATTTTATTATAGCGACTGATTGTTCGTTGAAAGATGTACCAGAGGAAGACACGAGTTCCATTCCACAGTTAGTGTCGTCTGCTTCTAGTCATAAACTCTTCTACAAAAAAGATACAAAATTCAATGTACCTAAAGGTATGGAGATTGCCATAGTAACCTATGTATGTAGTGAATAATCTGTCATTGTTATGTGATCTTGATGTGAACAAATATTTTAGTCGACTATTTAGGCAGTTTATGTAAATGTACCAGACATTTTATTTACTAATATGCATGTGATATATTTATGGAAAAGATGAAAAACAATTTAAGTTTCGTATTTCTGTTTCTATGTGTGGTATACATGTATTATACTAGCATCCTATTATTTACAGGGTTTATATACATGAATCTGAAGAGTCCTGTTGTGTGGGAAAGTTTGAAAAGGTAATACTGATTGAATCGTGTATGCTGATTGAAATTCTCATGTGAAATATTTTTCATCTTTCATATAAACCTCACTTAAAGACCCCTTCAACATTAAGGACACAACTTTCACATACATGTTCACTGTTTTACTCTATACATTTAACCTCAATATTAAGACCCAACACCATGTTCAATTCTTAAAAGGTACGCTAGGTGTTATAATTGATTTTTTTGTGTAAATCATTAATTTATCAATAAGTTTTCATTTGATGTAAATGATTAACTGATGAGATTGGTAGTTTGGCAGACGGGTTTCAACATTTTATGTCACACCTATCTCTGGTAGTATTTTAGCATTGTTCATGAAGCTTCACAGGAATGTTTAATAGCATATGAAAGTGTGCACCTTGGTCAGATTATTAGTATGTTCTGGATACCGACTTTATGATCCTTGTTAGCATTAGTATGTTCTGGATACCGACTTTATGATCCTTGTAAGCATTAGTATGTTCTGGATACCGACTTTATGATCCTTGTAAGCATTAGTATGTTCTGGAAACGGACTTTATGATCCTTGTAAGCATTAGTATGTTCTGGATACGGACTTTATTATCCTTGTAAGCATTAGTATGTTCTAGATACCGACTTTATGATCCTTGTAAGCATTAGTATGTTCTGGATACCGACTTTATGATCCTTGTAAGCATTAGTATGTTCTGGATACCGACTTTATGATCCTTGTAAGCATTAGTATGTTCTGGATACCGACTTTATGATCATGTAAGCATTAGTATGTTTTGGATACCGACTTTATGATCCTTGTAAGCATTAGTATGTTTTGGATACCGACTTTATGATCCTTGTAAGCATTAGTATGTTCTGGATACCGACTTTATGATCCTTGTAAGCATTAGTATGTTCTAGATACCGACTTTATGATCCTTGTAAGCATTAGTATGTTTTGGATACCGACTTTATGATCCTTGTAAGCATTAGTATGTTTTGGATACCGACTTTATGATCCTTGTAAGCATTAGTATGTTCTGGATACCGACTTTATGATCCTTGTAAGCATTAGTATGTTCTAGATACCGACTTTATGATCCTTGTAAGCATTAGTATGTTCTAGATACCGACTTTATGATCCTTGTAAGCATTAGTATGTTCTGGATACCGACTTTATGATCCTTGTAAGCATTAGTATGTTCTGGATACCGACTTTATGATCCTTGTAAGCATTAGTATGTTCTGGATACCGACTTTATGATCATGTAAGCATTAGTATGTTTTGGATACCGACTTTATGATCCTTGTAAGCATTAGTATGTTTTGGATACCGACTTTATGATCCTTGTAAGCATTAGTATGTTCTGGATACCGACTTTATGATCCTTGTAAGCATTAGTATGTTCAGGATACCGACTTTATGATCCTTGTAAGCATTAGTATGTTCTGGATACCGACTTTATGATCCTTGTAAGCATTAGTATGTTCTGGATACCGACTTTATGATCCTTGTAAGCATTAGTATGTTTTGGATACCGACTTTATGATCCTTGTAAGCATTAGTTTGTTCTGGATGCAGACTTTATGATCTGTGTAAGCATTAGTATGTTCTGGATACCAACTTTATGATCCTTGTAAGCATTAGTATGTTCTGGATACCGACTTTATGATCTGTAAGCATTAGTATGTTCTGGATACCGACTTTATGATCTGTGTAAGCATTAGTATGTTCTGGATCCAGACTTTATGATCTGTGTAAGCATTAGTATGGATTCCATGGATACTTTAATTTTATCACAGCAACATGAATATAAATTGATACAGTTAGTAAGGATAATTAATTTTCTGTGTAATTTCAGTGCTACCCTGATGGACTTGTTTCTTTCAATATTGAACCAGAATATCTCGGAACCAACATACCCTGCTATAGTAGCTGGATACAGGTAGGTTTAATATGTTGATCTATTGTGGACTGTGACTGATGACCTTGAAATTGACTCATGACCTTGTAATTGACTGTGGCACTCAGCTGTGACTATGACTCAAGACCTTGACACCTTGACTGTTACTTGTTATGAACTTGCTATTGTAATGAGAAAGCTTTAACAAGGAATTGTCACTGTTTAATAGTTAAATAATCATATCAGACTCAAGCAGAGGAGAAGCAAGTACAGTAAAACCTCGTTATCTCGAGGACCCATCGGGACAAGCCAAATGCTCGAGTTAAGCCAGGTGCTCGAAATATCCGAAGTCTATGATGAATTGCTGTTATGACTAAGTGTAACTGTGTTTATAATGAAAACACGTATGATACATATATTTGGTTGTTACTACGAATATTGTCATTGTTTATCAAGTCTATCGCAATTTGAATCGTGTGGACATTTTCCGAATTCAACAAATTGCATATGAAAGTCGTAATGAATCCTTTAACATTAAATATCAAACTCCATTTAACGGTTGTAATAAAAGTTCGCATCGGCAAAAAGATAACATTACCCAAAGCGCACGATAGATCCTACATGTTTGAACAAACACCCACGCATAAAAATCGCACGTGATAAAATAAAACCCGGATGCAAAGTCGATCCAGTTTTCAGCACAGGGATACGGCTCATTGAGTAAAAAACATGCACTATATTATCTATGATAATTTATTTAGGACATGATGTTTAGCTGAATGAGTTATATCCCTGTGGTTTCCAATTGAAACGCGCGCGACAATTTGGAGACATCAAACGCGGCGGTCTTTCGACTGACTTCAAACGCGCCGCACATCAAAGAAATTGCCGGTACAGTTGGGAGGAGTGTTACGTCAGAGTTCCATACCGCGGTATGAATTCACCAATCTGCGCATAATGTAGATTCAATTGACATTTAATTTGCTACTTTACAAAGTCGACGATTTTTTCATTCTCCAGGGTTGTTCGATAAGAATTGGATTTAATCGCGGACTTGATTTACTTCACGTATTCAGTATCGGACACGTGAAATTGCACTGTACGTAAGCTTACATTCGCAGGTTTTCATGAAATACGGGATATAAAAAAGTTTTGAAATGATTTTGACTTGCAGTTTTATAACGAACGGAGCCTAAATATTTAAGATTCTACATGTACGTCGGTTTATCTTACGATAATTAAAAGTATGTGCGAGTCAGTACGTTCGAAGCAACGATGTTGCATTTAATAATTCTAGTTCTCGTATGTGTTAAAGTTCTCAATTGTTCCCTATTGAACTTGTTCTGAAATGTATGTGTTGTTTAAATCACGCTCATTAATTAAATATATTCTACTTCGTGTTTAATGTAACGAATCGAAAATACGGAAATCAATTTAAGTGTTAGGGATTACGCTATTGTCATAAAATGTGATTATCACGATGTGTGAAAAATACGGACCGTAACAAAATTTAGTATGACATTTTTCGGAGGTGTGAAATTTCGCTCGGATGATTGCCTCGAGATAAGGTAATTAATTATCGTTGAAAGTTGTTGATTGGACCGACACCTGCGCTCGAATTAGACCGGATGCTCGTAATAACTTTACTCGAGTTAAAGAGATAAATTAATGTACAATATAGAGCTAATTCGTCGGGACTTTGAAATTTGCTCGAATTAGGCCGGTTGCTCGAATAATCGCTGCTCGTATTACCGAGGTTTTACTGTACCTGCATTTCTTAAAACATTAAATGCAGACGTTCCTAATCAACATGAAGCTTTTGTTAGTGAACATTATAAAAGCCATTGGACAATGTCCACTATTTGTTGTAAGTAAGTGTACAGAAGTAAATCACCATTTTCTAGAACACCTTGTATGTGGACCCTATATGGTATATTTATGTGAATATAATGTAATACATGTACAGGATTGTTTGATTGTAGGATTGGTTGCCATGTAAACTCTAGTCAGACAGGAATGATTGTTGAAGTGGATGGATTTAGTGATAAAATACAGGTATAAATACAACATGTATTGTTTAATATCAGATTTCCAATGTTGAATGATTATACTATCATCTGATCAATGTAAAATGAGTTGCTGTGTTTGAGATTACTTGTTTAAAGGTATCTGTACTCCTTGACTTCACCTACTTTCAGGAGACATTACAACTTGTAATTGATGTCATTGTCAACTTCCAATGTTCATCGGAACTTTTCTCAGCAATGAAATCAGAATTGAAGAAAACATATCACAATGATATCATGAAGCCTTCAACTGCTGTCAGGTAATGTTGGAATGTTTGGTAACTGTGTAATTATGTTAGATCAAGTTTGTCTTGTCATTATTATACCCTCGTAAACAAAGTATGAAGGAGGTATACTGGAGCCACTAAGTCTGGCAGGTGGTTGATCTGTTGGTCTGATAGCAAAATTGTGTCCGATCTGTAACTTTGTCGTTTCTTGCTGGATTTGGTATATATGTTCACCACATCAAGACGGTGTGTCATGCACAAGACCCAGGTTCCTAGCTCAAAGATCAAGGTAACATTAAGAGGTCAAAGGTCAGATAGTCATGCAAGTCGTGTCCGCTCTGTAACTTTGTCCTTTCTTACTGGATTTTAAAATGGCTTGGTACAAATGTTCACCATATCAACTCGGTGTGTCATGCATAAGACCCAGGGTCACACTTAGAGGTCAAAAGTTATATTGTCATGAAAGACTTTAATTTTAAATAATATTGCTGTGTGAAGGCAGTGCTTCGGGGTATGATTCATCACTCCAGTGATAGCTCTAGTTTATTTCCGTTGAATAAAAAAGTCATTTTTAAGAAATAGTAGATTAAAATATTATTAGCAGAAAATATCATATGGATAGGAGTTGTGTTTGGAGATCAACATTTCATAAACAAGTCTAGAAACAACACAGGTTATTAAGCGAGCCTTTGGTAGCGTTATAATTTGTTTTGGTGACGAGTTGAAGAAATGGAAGAAATGTTGATCCCAAAGACAACGAGTGGTGGATTCTTTTTATCACATTACCATAGTCACAAAGTCAAAACAACGTCAGAAATAAAAAAATATAAGCCGACGACGTTACGTTCTCGCGTCTAAAAACTTGTGACGTCATGCATTTGTCATCACATGTGTTGGAGAACATTGTTCGATCATTCGTTCTTACATGGAAGATCACAGTATTTATGTGATAAAAACCTTTCATCTGGTCCCATTGTTATATATACACTATTTCTAATTGGTCTGTTTATATTGTATAACTCTTTTGATAATAATGCGTGTATTCACATGAAATTTCATATACCGATATTTGAAAAGGTTCTTCAGCTATGTATTAATTTCTTTGTGTCCGACTAAAATACGCTATATTGTGCAACACGCCTAA
This sequence comes from Spisula solida, assembly GCA_947247005.1. Lineage (NCBI taxonomy): Eukaryota > Metazoa > Mollusca > Bivalvia > Venerida > Mactridae > Spisula > Spisula solida. Next base: position 25,331,239 of record OX365948.1, read on the forward strand.
TGCAGATAATTGTGTATTTCTAATATCTGTAAGATGACTATTTCAGGTCATTACGTTGGATGGTAACACAGAGACAGTATTGGTCCCAAGCTGACAAATATAGAACTGTGGATGAGTTATCTATGCAGGATCTTCATAATCTACTCCAACAATATCTAAGTCACATAAATGCTGAGTCATTGGTCATCGGAAACTTCACTAAACAAGTACAGTGTATTTTCTGCCATTTTCAAGTATATTTTATGTTCTCTTATTGGTGTCTTTGTAAGAATTGACAACTGATTTCATCCCTCGAAGCTGGAGGTCATTGGCCAATTAGGCTGAATGGCCATACTCTATGACTGTCTCAGTGGAGCACATAAAGACCCCATGGCAATAGATTTCCATTTTTCACTTCATGCAATTGTAATATATTTAAACATTTATAATTCTGGCCATAATATTACAACCTATGCTTAATGGGATTGAGGAATAAGGGATTTCAGGATGGACTTCATCTCAATGATCCTTTCGTACTGGATAGTTCAATGTACCATTCGATACCCAAACTGTCTGTAATGATAAAGTTTTTATTTTTATAGGCAAGTAAACTATTTAACAGACTATATACATTATTATTTCTATTATTTATTTGATTTAGGAAGCTATCAGTTTGAATGACTCTGTAATGTCTAGGTTACAGAATACTGACACAGTAAAAGTGGAAGCATTTCAGGTTAGTTCAACTTCTTATTTTTGTTATATTCCCCACACATCACATGTATATGTTTGTCCGTCTATTGGTCTGCAGTTTCTAATCTATAACTTAAGAATACATAGGCCTTAAATACTCAGGGTGAAGTGTTTCTTTTTACTTTTGGGAGCAAGGGGTTCGGGTCCATAGGAGGGGAAAAAAAGCTGAATTGGGAATTTTCACTTTCTGTTAAATTCTCCATAAATGTCCACTGGCTATTTTGCTCCATTCTGCTTTCATTTATTAACACAAATTACTTCAGTTATGCAAAAAAAATGTACTAAAGATCCGGGGGGGGGGATTTAGAAAAATAAAAGGTACTCTACAGAGTGGTGAAAGTGGCCTTATTTCTCCTAATAATTATCAAAAAACACTGGGGCGTTGAACATGATAAATTTTTGACCCATACTAATTTAATGACAAATGGATCCAAGGTTTTAGTTTTACAATTGTGGTTTGAAAATGGTGAAATTTCATTTTAACTTGTAGCATTAAGCTTGTAATGTATATAAGATAAAATTATGTCACCTGTGAAGTATCTACCATGATGTACTGATACATGTATGCTATCTCCCAACCAGAACAACTTGATAGAAATACCACGCGAGAAGATGTACTGTCAGATTCGAAGTTTCAATCCGGAGGACACAATGTCATGTGTACACAACTACTATCAGAGTCAAGCTGGATCTATCTATACATGCTGTCTTAATGATGTACTCATGGTAAGTCACTGTCCAGCATCAGATATTAGTTACCTCCCTTTGACTGCAACATCCTTCATTGTTCAAGTTGAGAGATCAACTATCCATGCTATTTGAAATAACGATAACAGTTACTGCAGAAAAACTTTTACTTGCTGAGCATAGCCTTTATTTGCTAGTCAGCTTTCTACTGAAATATGGCAGACATATGAGTGCCTCCACCCATATTTGAACCCAGGTTGCCAGATTAGATGGCAAACACGCTAACCATTGAACTACTGAGGCAACTGATAGTGTTGTTAGAGTGGTTAGTGAAGTGTTGTTATAGAGAGGTGTTACTTGATAGAGGTAGTGTTGTTATAGAGAGGTGTTACTTGATAGAGATAGTGTTGTTATAGAGAGGTGTTACTTGATAGAGGTAGTGTTGTTATAGAGAGGTGTTACTTGATAGAGATAGTGTTGTTATAGAGAGGTGTTACTTGATAGAGGTAGTGTTGTTATAGAGAGGTGTTACTTGATAGAGGTAGTGTTGTTATAGAGAGGTGTTGCTTGATAGAGGTAGTGTTGTTAAAGTGGTTAGTGAAGTGTTGTTATAGAGAGGCGTTACTTGAGGTAGTGTTGGAGTGGTTAGTGAAGTGTTGTTATAGAGAGGCGTTACTTGAGGTAGTGTTGGAGTGGTTAGTGAAGTGTTGTTATAGAGAAGCGTTACTTGAGGTAGTGTTGGAGTGGTTAGTGAAGTGTTGTTATAGAGAAGCGTTACTTGAGGTAGTGTTGGAGTGGTTAGTGAAGTGTTGTTATAGAGAGGCGTTACTTGAGGTAGTGTTGGAGTGGTTAGTGAAGTGTTGTTATAGAGAAGCGTTACTTGAGGTAGTGTTGGAGTGGTTAGTGAAGTGTTGTTATAGAGAGGCGTTACTTGAGGTAGTGTTGGAGTGGTTAGTGAAGTGTTGTTATAGAGAGGCGTTACTTGAGGTAGTGTTGGAGTGGTTAGTGAAGTGTTGTTATAGAGAAGCGTTACTTGAGGTAGTGTTGGAGTGGTTAGTGAAGTGTTGTTATAGAGAGGCGTTACTTGAGGTAGTGTTGGAGTGGTTAGTGAAGTGTTGTTATAGAGAGGCGTTACTTGAGGTAGTGTTGGAGTGGTTAGTGAAGTGTTGTTATAGAGAGGCGTTACTTGAGGTAGTGTTGGAGTGGTTAGTGAAGTGTTGTTATAGAGAGGCGTTACTTGAGGTAGTGTTGGAGTGGTTAGTGAAGTGTTGTTATAGAGAGGCGTTACTTGAGGTAGTGTTGGAGTGGTTAGTGAAGTGTTGTTATAGAGAGGCGTTACTTGAGGTAGTGTTGGAGTGGTTAGTGAAGTGTTGTTATAGAGAGGCGTTACTTGAGGTAGTGTTGGAGTGGTTAGTGAAGTGTTGTTATAGAGAGGCGTTACTTGAGGTAGTGTTGGAGTGGTTAGTGAAGTGTTGTTATAGAGAAGCGTTACTTGAGGTAGTGTTGGAGTGGTTAGTGAAGTGTTGTTATAGAGAAGCGTTACTTGAGGTAGTGTTGGAGTGGTTAGTGAAGTGTTGTTATAGAGAGGCGTTACTTGAGGTAGTGTTGGAGTGGTTAGTGAAGTGTTGTTATAGAGAGGCGTTACTTGATAGAGGTAGTGTTGGAGTGGTTAGTGAAGTGTTGTTATAGAGAGGCGTTACTTGAGGTAGTGTTGGAGTGGTTAGTGAAGTGTTGTTATAGAGAGGCGTTACTTGAGGTAGTGTTGGAGTGGTTAGTGAAGTGTTGTTATAGAGAGGCGTTACTTGATAGAGGTAGTGTTGGAGTGGTTAGTGAAGTGTTGTTATAGAGAGGCGTTACTTGAGGTAGTGTTGGAGTGGTTAGTGAAGTGTTGTTATAGAGAGGCGTTACTTGAGGTAGTGTTGGAGTGGTTAGTGAAGTGTTGTTATAGAGAGGCGTTACTTGAGGTAGTGTTGGAGTGGTTAGTGAAGTGTTGTTATAGAGAAGCGTTACTTGAGGTAGTGTTGGAGTGGTTAGTGAAGTGTTGTTATAGAGAGGCGTTACTTGAGGTAGTGTTGGAGTGGTTAGTGAAGTGTTGTTATAGGGAGGCGTTACTTGAGGTAGTGTTGGAGTGGTTAGTGAAGTGTTGTTATAGAGAGGCGTTACTTGATAGAGGTAGTGTTGGAATGGTTAGTGAAGTGTTGTTATAGAGAAGCGTTACTTGAGGTAGTGTTGGAGTGGTTAGTGAAGTGTTGTTATAGAGAGGCGTTACTTGAGGTAGTGTTGGAGTGGTTAGTGAAGTGTTGTTATAGGGAGGCGTTACTTGAGGTAGTGTTGGAGTGGTTAGTGAAGTGTTGTTATAGAGAGGCGTTACTTGATAGAGGTAGTGTTGGAATGGTTAGTGAAGTGTTGTTATAGAGAGGCGTTACTTGATAGAGGTAGTGTTGGAATGGTTAGTGAAGTGTTGTTATAGAGAGGCGTTACTTGATAGAGGTAGTGTTGGAATGGTTAGTGAAGTGTTGTTATAGAGAGGCGTTACTTGAGGTAGTGTTGGAGTGGTTAGTGAAGTGTTGTTGTAGAGAGGCGTTACTTGAGGTAGTGTTGGAGTGGTTAGTGAAGTGTTGTTATAGAGAGGCGTTACTTGAGGTAGTGTTGGAGTGGTTAGTGAAGTGTTGTTATAGAGAGGCGTTACTTGAGGTAGTGTTGGAGTGGTTAGTGAAGTGTTGTTATAGAGAGGCGTTACTTGAGGTAGTGTTGGAGTGGTTAGTGAAGTGTTGTTATAGAGAGGCGTTACTTGAGGTAGTGTTGGAGTGGTTAGTGAAGTGTTGTTATAGAAAGGCGTTACTTGAGGTAGTGTTGGAGTGGTTAGTGAAGTGTTGTTATAGAGAGGCGTTACTTGAGGTAGTGTTGGAATGGTTAGTGAAGTGTTGTTATAGAGAGGCGTTACTTGAGGTAGTGTTGGAGTGGTTAGTGAAGTGTTGTTATAGAGAAGCGTTACTTGAGGTAGTGTTGGAATGGTTAGTGAAGTGTTGTTATAGAGAGGCGTTACTTGAGGTAGTGTTGGAGTGGTTAGTGAAGTGTTGTTATAGAGAGGCGTTACTTGAGGTAGTGTTGGAGTGGTTAGTGAAGTGTTGTTATAGAGAAGCGTTACTTGAGGTAGTGTTGGAATGGTTAGTGAAGTGTTGTTATAGAGAGGCGTTACTTGAGGTAGTGTTGGAGTGGTTAGTGAAGTGTTGTTATAGAGAGGCGTTACTTGAGGTAGTGTTGGAGTGGTTAGTGAAGTGTTGTTATAGAGAGGCGTTACTTGAGGTAGTGTTGGAGTGGTTAGTGAAGTGTTGTTATAGAGAGGCGTTACTTGAGGTAGTGTTGGAGTGGTTAGTGAAGTGTTGTTATAGAGAAGCGTTACTTGATAGAGGTAGTGTTGGAGTGGTTAGTGAAGTGTTGTTATAGAGAGGCGTTACTTGATAGAGGTAGTGTTGGAATGGTTAGTGAAGTGTTGTTATAGAGAGGCGTTACTTGATAGAGGTAGTGTTGGAATGGTTAGTGAAGTGTTGTTATAGAGAGGCGTTACTTGATAGAGGTAGTGTTGGAATGGTTAGTGAAGTGTTGTTATAGAGAGGCGTTACTTGAGGTAGTGTTGGAGTGGTTAGTGAAGTGTTGTTATAGAGAGGCGTTACTTGAGGTAGTGTTGGAGTGGTTAGTGAAGTGTTGTTATAGAGAGGCGTTACTTGAGGTAGTGTTGGAGTGGTTAGTGAAGTGTTGTTATAGAGAGGCGTTACTTGAGGTAGTGTTGGAGTGGTTAGTGAAGTGTTGTTATAGAGAGGCGTTACTTGAGGTAGTGTTGGAGTGGTTAGTGAAGTGTTGTTATAGAGAGGCGTTACTTGAGGTAGTGTTGGAGTGGTTAGTGAAGTGTTGTTATAGAGAGGCGTTACTTGAGGTAGTGTTGGAGTGGTTAGTGAAGTGTTGTTATAGAGAGGCGTTACTTGATAGAGGTAGTGTTGGAGTGGTGGTTGGGTTACTATACCATATATACTCTACTTGTTACTTTGTTGTGTGCATTGAATTCAATGTTGTTTATGTTAAACTTTATTTATTTCCTACATATTAAATGATGTTGTTACTGATTTTCTCCGGATAAAGATGATGAAATGAAAATGATGCCTCGGGAGTTTACTATACAATGTGGAAAATATCTTCACAATTAAATGCAAAATCCTAGTTATCAAAACTTAAACACGGCGACCTTGTGTTGGGCTATGTATTGCATTATACCGAGTACATATGTTTCAGACGAGGATGACAGAACCATGTTTTGACACATTAAGAACCAAACAACAACTTGGATACTCTGTGGGTTGTGTTAACCATCTAACGTGTGGTATCATTGCTATGGGAATAACAGTAGAGTATCCAGCACATAAATTCAGGTTACTAATTTATTGCCACTGTATTAAACGTATCATGTGCATTTGTTAGAACTGCTTGAATTAGAATAAGAGTAAATCTCCGAAGTGTTAAGTCTAGTCTTTGCATTATTCATATGTATTTTGGTTAATTCAGCTTACAGGGGGTAGAAATGAGTCGGTAAAACCCACTGGCTATTTGAACATGTTTGCTGGCTACTTTTTGTTATTAGCTCATCTGATTTTTGAAAAAAAGATGAGTTATTGTCTTCACTTGATCGTCGTCGGCGTCAGCGTTGCATGGTTAAGTTTTGTGTTTAGGTAAACTTTTTTCATAAACTATCAAAGCTATTGCTTTGAAACTTGCAACACTTGTTCACCATCAATACCTGCAACTGTAAAGCAAGACCCATAACTCTGATCTGCATTTTGTAAGAATTATTGCCCCTTTTTCGACTTAGAAAATGCCTTGGTTAAGTTTTGTGTTTAGGTCCACTTTTCTCCTAAACTATCAAAGCTATTGCTTTGAAACTTGCAACACTTGTTGGTTAAGTTTTGTGTTTAGGTCCACTTTTCTCATACACTATGTGGGCTATTGCTTTGAAACTTTCAACACTTGTTCACCATCAATACCTGACCATGTAAAGCATGAACCATTACTCTGATCTGTATTTTGCACGAGTTATTGCTCCTTTTTGGACTTAGTAAATTCCTTGATTAAGTTTTGTGTTTAGATCCACTTTTCTCATACACTATGTGGGCTATTGCTTTGAAACTTTCAATACCTGTTCACCATCAACACCTGACCATGCTAAGCAAGGACCATAACTCTGATCTGCATTTTGCGAGAGTTATTGCCCCTTTTGGACTTAGTTACTTCCATTGTTAAGGTTTGTGTTTAGGTCCACTTTTCTCATACACTCTGTGGGCTATTGCTTTGAAACTTTCAACACTTATTCACCATCAATACCTGACCATGTCAAGCATGACCCATAACTCTGATCAGCATTTTGCAAGAGTTATCACCCCTTTATCACCGTCAATGCCTCACTTTTTAAGCAAGACTCATAACACTGCTCTACTTTATGCAAGGGTAATGTGGGCCTTTTTTTACAGTGACAATGATCAGATGAGCGTTTGCACCCGCAAGGCGGTGCTCTTGTTTTCTTCTTTGTTACTTTATGTAAGATTTCAAACCGTCCACCTACTTTTGAAGATAAACTGGCTACTTGAAAACTTTTCTGCACCCCTGAGTTTAAACTCATTATTTCAATGTACATAATCATTGGCATGGTAATTAACTAGTTTTGTGTCAAACCCTTGATTTATATTTTCATTTTTGATACAATCAAGCCTAGTGGTAGAGCGTCTGCTTCGTGTGCTGGAGGTCCCGAGTTCAATCTCAGGCCGCTTCATACCAAAGACAAAATAAAAATGGTGCCAGAAATTCCCTTGCTAGATGCTCAGCATAAAAGGGAAATTGGCTTCTCTTCTCTAATACCCTCGTGGCAATGGACAACATCAGGAATGAGGTGTCAAGAGTGAATAATATAAGTTTCACAATTGACCTTAAACAAATTAGTATAAAAACTACATTACTCCAAAGTAAGTTAAACATCGCCCATTTGTTTGTCAAAAGTCATCCAGCGAATCCATTGGATTGTGCAAACATGTGCAATATTCCAATAATTTTACTACAAAAACTGAATATTTTCATTGGTTAACTCTACTCTTGATTTACATTATGTAACTATCTGACAAATGATTGTGTTTTAGGATACTTTGCTTGCTCTACGTCTATTGGTCAGTAACATGTAAAAGATGGTTTCATTGGTTGACCATAATCATGCGTGCTTGCAACTGTTCAAGTACAAATCATTGAAGAACTAAGATATCATGTCTTAATACTTAGTTAAATATTCTATATTATACAGTATGCAGTATGTGGATAATCAAATAGAAACATTTCTTGTTCAAATGAAAGATATTCTCAACAATATTACCCAGGAAGAATTCGAAACCATGGTAAGTTTCAGGTGAACATTTTTGTAAGTAATGAGTGCTATAAACACAAACCTACACGACTGATAATGCACTATTTGCTCACAGCAATTTAAATATTTTCAATAAGACCTGTCCTAGGTTTATCCATTTCTTAAATTAAATTCCTGAGGAAGACTTATTATTGAAGTCGAAGTAGCTTCAAGTTGGAGTTTTACTTGTTTCAACTATTAGTATTTCACCAGAACGTTGTAATATATGTTTATGAGGGCTGTTCAGAAAGATCTTAGAAAAAAGCTATGAAATAAAACTTACAAGTCTGAACATACTGAAATCTTGAGTCCCAAAAATATCCCAGACATCCTAAAAGTTGGCTAAAATCACCAGACACTTGCATATCAAAAGTAAGCGCATACTATTGGGCTTAAATATAAGCACATATTGAATATGAGCGCATAAAAGTGTCACTAAAATTTATATAAGCCTATGTGCTTACTTTCCAGAATCAGTGTTTTAAAAATCTTTAAATAATTAACTTTGATTTTCATAATTTGTACATTTACAGATTATATTCAATCCATTTTATGGAAAGTATGTGTTTTCCTGGTTTTTGGTACTGTGTGCATTCGACTGCAGTTAGTTTTGTCTTTATATGTGCTCGGCATGGTCAATGTTGTTAGATGACGCCATTTTCATAAATGACAGTTGTGGATAAAGGCTGGTCAGTCGGACTGGTTTCGGATTGAAAAACGGCGGACCATATCAAAATATTCCGGACTTGTCTGTCGGACCAGTGAATTTTGGGCTGGCTGATATCCCGTGGTTAGAATTATGCCAATTTGACTTTATTTGATAAAACTTGTCCTAGAACTTTCTGAACAACCCTCGTTCATATAGGAGCACAATCAGACTGATATTTTCACATATATTTCATACATTCAGATAGAGTCAGAGATTACATTGAGGAAGATTGAGGATACCCTGTTAGAAGAAGAGGCCATCAGACATTGGGGAGAAGTGGTTGCTGAAACATATATATTTGATCGACTTGAAAGAGAGGTACGATTTCCTCGTGCTGTTCTGTGTAATTATCCCGCTGTAAAATCAACTAATAGGTTTAATTAGATGTAGTGTAAGTTAAGTCCATGGCAGTGATTGGTATGGTGTTAAAAGCTCATCTGTATGTACAATTGTGATCACTATCATACAATGATTACTTTCATTTACTTGTATCTGAATCAACCTGCTGGTATCACTCCAACTAATTTGTTGTTGAAGGGAGTTATGTTTCTCACATACAGTGGGGAAAACATTCTGATGTTTGCTGGATGGCTGTCACAAAGTTTGTCTGCACTTGTTCTCCTCAACCTTTGGTTGGATTTCAATGAAACTTCACATGTATACTAAGGCTTGTTGTGCATATCCATTTTTGTTACAAATTTTAGGTTGGATGATTATCGATGAGTTACGGCCCTTTGTTTGGAGATATGCACGTTTGTGTCAAAAACCCTTGTACTCATTAAATTATAGAAACATGGGCTTTAATTTACCAGTGAAGTATAAGCCAATTATCAGTGGACTGATTGACTGAGTGACAACAGGTTACTTGTTGATTGACTGAGTGACAACAGGTGACTTGTTGATTGACTTAGTGACAACAGGTGACTTTTTGATTGACTAAGTGACAAGAATTGACTCGTCTTCTTGACTTTGACTTTATAGCTCTACAGAATATATTACATGGTTGTGTATAAGGCCAAACTTAAAATGTTCTTGGTTTCCCCATCCCGACCCTAGCAGATTTAGAATGGGTAGGTAGGTAGGGTAAATATTTTTTTTGGAATTGTTTCAGTATGATAGTTATTGGTTAAGACATACAAATAATGAAATTTAGAATTAACTTTAAGGTGAAAACCAACAATAATGAAATTTAGAATTAACTCTAAGGTAAAAACCAACAGTCTTAAAGTTAATGGTAAGAAAGAAGCAAGTAAACAAAAAAATAAAATTTTCAATTCCAATTTTTAATAGAAAAAAAAATATTTCAATTTGGGCAATAAAATATTTTGGGTAGGGCCCTTTTTAGTCGGGTAGGTAGGGGATGGGGAAACAAACAATATTTTATTTTAGGCCTAATGTATTTTCAGATTGAGATTTTAAAGAATTTGACGTTGAAATCACTACAAGATTGGTTTGATGAAGAATATTTTGGAGATAATCAAAGAAAGATAAGCTTTCAGGTTTGTTTATACAACATTGTCTATATAATATAATCACGAACAGATCATGTGCTTTTATGCCAGAATTTGTTATATTTGAACATGGATACTTACCAGTGTTCACATTTCACATAAATGCATACTAATTATGGCTGCACTATAAATTAAAACAATAAGTTATATTTTGAGTCGGCATGATATAAACAGTACAAACATCCTAAGTGCTGAAGAACCTAACTAGAGTATGATGAATTGACAAATCTTGATCTTGCAATTTCTGTTTATTTTGTAAAAGGGATTAAACAATAATCGAGTAAACTCAATGATTGATCAAATTACCCTGACATTGTCGATCATCGATTTCACCTGACCATAATCGATCACCGCTATAACTAAGGGAAGTAACTGCTTGAACCCAGACATCTTTATACATGGAAAATGTTCTTTCTTGAACTGTTAAAAGTGCATCACATAATACCTGATATAGAATTAAGATTGTTAATACTCAGGACATGAAACATAAATTGGCTAGTATATTTTTTAGAAAAGATGTATTAAAGTGGCCAGGATAAGAATACCATGCAATTCAATTATATAATCGATGATTGATCGAAATGACTTGTCCGATTAATTTCCGTTAACGATTGTGTTTCGGTCCTATTGTGAACCCTATGTTGTAATTATTTCAGGTGATTGGAAAGAATGATAAAGCCAGCAAAGATCTTCCAGATGACACTGATCATATAGTTAAGTGTTTGAAGGACCCGGATCAGCGTGTACCGATAGTCGATATACAATCTTTCAAAGATTCCTGCAAACAATTACCTCCTCATAAAGTCATATCTTGATATTGATTGGAGAATGTTTATTCAAATAAATTTTTATTTATTGATCAATTTGTTGTCTTCTATGTTTGAATTTCAACAGTTTACATGTACAAGCATGGGTCTCTAAACTTCACTGTCACATAATTATATTGATTAAACATTTCAGAAGTCTTTGTGCTGCAGACTAAACTAAGTTTTATAATTGCTTGTTAACTAATTTCATAATTATAATTATAGTTTGCCGGGGATAATTCTAGCCTTATCAATAATCAAAGTAAATTATAAACACTACACGGTCAACTAGCCTCCAGTTATCAGTGTAGATTTAAAGAGTATATCATTAAAAGTGTATATGCACAAGATTTAACAAAAATGAATATCGAAAATGTATTTAATTTTATTTGTAAACAAAGGCTAGTGTTATCTCTGGCAAATATATGTTGATTATTGATTAGAACACCCTATGCTTTGAATAGTATTCTTGGTCACTTCTGCAATTATTTAGTTTAATATAAAATGTCCTATATCAACCAAAGGGTGTTGCGATTAAAATGTCTAAGCATTTATTCAGGGATGATTGTTGAACAGCCGAAAATACAGGTACTGGTACCCTATTCCCCAACCTTTGAAAAAACACAATTATACTGTTACAGTAGTATACTGTATTCAGCTTGTTTATCCTCCAGTTTTTTGTAGGATTTCTTTCACACATGAACAACTTCAACATGCATTACAGATGTGCATGAAGAACAGAATTTGTACTGCAACGATTTTGCTAGAGTTATGGCCCTTAACTCTTTTATTCTTTATATGATACATAGTGAAATATTCCTGTGGACAAAACTCTTACAGTTTGGGCAGGATTTCCTTCAAACTTTCACAGCATGTAGATGAGCATGAAGAAAGGAATTTGTGCTGCAATGTTTTTTGCCAGAACAATGACCCTTTGTTCTTGGTATAAAGTGAAAACTTCTTGTTTAGAATAAATCTGGTTTAGTCATTGAACTAGAAGTAACAATAAGGTGATGATATGCATTTTTATTATCACAATTATACATGTACCAGTAAAATACAATCCACAACAATGGCACTTATATATATACCATACATGGAGTAATATTACATAAATATTGATTATCACATAAATCTACATAACAATAAGTAAATGCGTAACAATACTAGATGTTGATGAAACTCAAAATGCAGTTTTATGTTAATGTTTGTTAGCGTGTTTTATGAACAATATATGATTTTAAGTTGGCAACAAACAGGTTTGGATAATTCAAGGGACGTTACTTCAGAATGTCTGGGATAATTTGTCTGGTTACCAAACATGAATGAGATATGACCATAAACATTATTTTATAAGGAAATTAATCAAACAACACTGAGGAAGGTTTTACACGAATATTTAATGCTGTGACTAAGCATGAAGTAATCATAACACAGTTTTAGTTTCAGCTATTATCACCAGCTTGGCTCAATTTAGATCGACATGAATGTATCATACACAATTTGTAATTAAAGCACACAGTAAATAGTTTGTAATTAGTGAGTGGAAAATATGGCCGCAGAAACAGATAGGTGGGTCGCCTAGAATAAATTAACGAGAAGTTGTAACTAACCATGAATTTTAAATAACCAATAAACCAAAGCTGCAGCGTCTGGTGACGGAAATTTAATGTTTATGCTAAAATAGACTTCCTGTGATCTTCACAGATCTATACCATAGATCTACTACATTAAACAACAAACACTTTATAACTTATTATATAGTATAATTGTAATAAGCACTTGGGCAAGCTAGCTTACTTTCTATTATCAATACATTCATCATTCTATCAGCAACAGATCATCTCATAAATATGCATACACATTAATATACCAACATCATCTCATATACATAAAGTACATGTAACAAATTTATAGCACATAACACGCATCTTTCCCCATTTTTATGAACTAAAAATTATACGTCTTGTAAGCTCTAAGTGCCCAAAGCTGAATGACCACATACCTTCAATCACTGCGCACGACAACTCGTGCGCTATGGTTACCAACATAACAAGTCCTGATTCGTGCAATCAGAAGATCTTAACCAATCACAGGAAAGCATTTTCCGTCTTATGCGCTTCGCTTAACCGACAGAAAATAAATTTAATTTCATGATCCATTAAGAATCACTGGGCGTAGAGCTTGGATGAAGACACTGTCCATGCTGGTAATCAAATGATGTAGCCTGTTGCTCTAGAGAAAGGTATCATAAGTGTGATTATAAATGGAGTATCATATCCACATGCATATCTTATAAACACTGTAAATTATGATTATCATGTAAAATAGAAAAATAAATAATTTGAGTATGATAAATACAAAAGTAAGAAAACAAGAACAAATATACATAAATGCAGACCTACAATCAGTTACATGTTTGCATAACATGTATGCCTCTAACAATTCCAGTTCAAGGTCTTTTTGACCTGATCAACTCAAAAGCTACAACTCAACTACAGGTCATGATTAACCTACCATATTGGAGGACCCTAGTGCACCTATCAATATTTTGCCCCAGGGGGGAGCGGCAGGCATATATGGGACTTTAGACAGAAGACGATTCCTAAACGGTGGGAATTTGACACCCCAACTGATTCCAGGTCCCAGGAAATAGACTTTGGTCGGATTTTTAATACTGGTGTTGGGGAATTTAGATGCCGCAAAAAAAGCAGACAAAGAAAACATTTAAAGATGGCAGGCAATTTGATAAACCAAGCATCTCCCACTAGGGATTAAGACAAAATGTTTGACTCTAGTGGGGAATTAGACCCAATAAAAAAGAAATATTGTCTAATTCCCAAGGTCTGCCTGCTTCTCCCCCAGGCAAAATATTGATAGGTGCATAGATTCCGGAGTGGCCTTATCACTACGAAAAATGGTTCATAGAAGTGTGTAACTATTGTTAGGCAATAATGGGATGAAAGGTTGACATTGATTGGTATCATTCATACAAGAAATCAGACAACAAAATATTTAACATATTCATATAAATAATTCATGGACATAAAATAAATAATGCTGAGAAATGACATTATGGGTAACTTTCATACACTCAAAGAGCACTAAACAGAAATGTGCATATATGCTACAACTGTATAAGCACTAGTTCTCTGAACAATTCACACAACTAATCTAATATACTGTTTTTCTGCAGAAATACAATGTTCAGCTTAACAACAATGATAACATGTTCAATGAAATAATGTATGAAACAACCATGAAACATTGTAAAATTCATTCAAATAGTGATCCAATGTTTAGGAATGCACAAGCTGTGATGGGTCGACGAGATCAAATGTGAAAAGTGCTAATGAAGAACTTTCGACATTAAATTGCATGACAAAATCACAAATGATGAATATGCAAACACTACATCAAACTATTTAGAACAGAACATTGTCCGTTAACAATGACAACAATACAAGCACGTATACACACAGCAATACACGAATACAGACACGAAAATGTAACTTTACACCAAGCCTACTCAAAAATGATTTTGGTAGGTTGTTGCTGAACCCTGTGTAACCTTATAAACAAGTGAAAATATAAACTTTAGCTACAATAAATTGCTACCAATTCAAAATGGTATGTTGTCTACAATAGTCTTTTTCTCAATTTCTTACGAAAGAAATTCTGACTATCTTCTTTCTACAGTGATTATTGCAGAAATGTAAGGCTAAGCAGGACAACTACAATTTTGCCATACTACACTAAGTGTGTATAGTAAAGTTGAACATACTTTTTTCAGAAATTGAGTAAAAATATATTTATGATATTTTGACAAGAGTTTTACATGTTACAGTGACTAGTGACCCATCATTGTGACCAACACCAGTGTATTGGACTTTGGTCCGCCATTTGTAAGTGATGTTTGCCTGACCACCATAATGATCATTCACAAAAGTAAAAGTAAATATAAACACACTAGAAGTATGTTCATGAAAATGTACATGCAGTAATGTCTAAAATCAACATCTATGTATGAAAATGTAATGAAGAAAAAAACTGAAATGCACTTTTTAATTGAGTTTTACTATAATAAATACTGAGTTGAAGTTTTGTACATCTCAGACCTTCACAGTTCACATTATTTATTGCAATAAATGACACTGAACTTCCTTCAATTCATTGTCTTCAAAATATATCACAACCTGAGATGCCTAAAGGTAAAAAGGTATCCAAAGAATACAGAAAATATTTAGATGTTTTGTTTAAACATGGAATAATTGCACTTTTTTATAAATCTGTAACTAAATGTTCAACATTCCTGTGATAGTATAGCAGCTGCTATCCATTTGCATATTTGCCAATACATGTACATCATCACTACATGTATTATGTATAGAATGTCCTGGACGGATACTGGTTAGATCAGGATTTCTTCTCCAACATGTTAATATAGTATTAATGTTCAGACGAACAACTCATTTACTGACATAAGCAGCAAGTTCAGATGCAACCAACACAATGAATGAAGTCAACCAGTTATCATGTGATTTCATCTTCACACCCGAGGTATACATAACCTTCCCACCCGAGGTATACATAACCTTCCTACCCGAGGTATACATAACCTTCCTACCTGAGGTATACCATCAGTACTGCTATAACTCCTGTATACGAGGATCTTTAGGAAAGCTAACTGGTTGTACACCGGCTTCACGTAGAGTATCATTGATAGGACAGTGATCAACCTGGTCCTTGTCCACATGGCTAAAATGTAACTCTTCACCTAAATCAAAAGGGAGACAATAATCAATATTAAAGGTGGTCTAAATTCACATACTTGGTTTTTATCATGTCTAATTTGGAAAACTGGTTGGATTCCACATTTTTTAATGCATAAATTTTCCTTTGAAGTATGAGGTCATTCATAAATCTTGCAGGGGAAAATGAATGGCCATGTACTTATGAGAGTCTCAGTTGACCGCAAACAGACATACAATACAACAGTGTACAAAGGCTAAAATATTTACTGAAGTATTTATATAAGCCACTTAACTAAACATTCCTTTAAACATTTGGCATTTGTAATGTTTAATACAGAGATAAGTAATCAAAGAGTCAAAAGCATTTCCATGGAGTAAAGGGTTAATATACAGTCAGGCCGCATAAATCAATCTTTAGTCACATAAGATTTACTTTCAAAATAATGTGGCACAGTAAACAGCTATGTTATAAATTAACAGTAATGAAGACAATGGAACTATGGCAATTCCTTATTCTAATGCATTATGTATGTTCATGCTTCGAGAAGAAGCATTCATTGAGAGTATCCCTTATTCAGTAAAGCCTAGGTCCTACTGAGCATTTGTTTTGTCTTGGCGATGTACTACCGATTTAAATTAATGAGCTATCAGGACATCGGAAACTGGTTCCTTGTGGTCTAGAGGAAGCTTCGGGGAAGTCATGAGACAGTTTGTGATATCGGAAGGAATTGTGATGAATCGGGCGGTATCCGAAGAAATAGCAAAAACATCGCCAATGTGGAATCCCTCAGTGGGACCTAGGATTAACACAAACTCTCGAATGTAACTTACCTGGTCCAATAATATAAGTACCCCCCTGTTGTTTCACGTCTCCCTGCCATTCCTGTACTCGCATTATTTTCCACATATTCCGTAATACACCCATCACTGCATTCTGTTTGACATGTTTACTCTCTGCAAATATAGTGTACTCTTGACGAAGTTCACATTGACTGGTGCAGGGTTAGAAAATTACACTTTAACCAAATAGAGGACAACCTACTTGTACATTTATTACAACAGCCATGACCATGGTCTAGTGCTTAGTGCACTTGATTTGTAACCAAATGATCAGAGTTCAATTCCCAGTCGCAGCCAGTCATACCCTTTAAACTTAACAACAATGTTGCTTGCATCAACAAGTGGAGAAGTCCATTGAAGCATTATATCACCAAGTGAGTTGCTAATATATTCACTGTTGCATATTGGAAAATAATTGGAGATATCTATTTCACTGTTCCACAAACAAATACAAATGACATGCCCCAGCCAGAGTACAGGTGAATATAATGACTAGAGCCCTCTGGAATGGTGAAGAGATAGAAAGGGACAAGACAATGACCTTTAAATTAGTGGACAACTTGCTTTAACTACCATAAATTGTTAAATACCGGTCAAACAGGTCATGTCATGGAACAGAGTACTGTTTTATCAAAGAACTTACGGAAATCCTGAACTTATGTTCAACTTTAAATTCTTTATAAATAGTTTACGACTATAAAGTGTTGTAAATGGTTGTGCAATATTAATAATGATTCTATTAAGAACACATACAAACCATATTTGTCCCGAAACTGCAGTTGTTGAAGAATTATAAAGAATTCAAATTTGAGCGCAAGTTAAAATTTCCGTAAGTGCTTTGATAAAACAATACCAAAAGAAGAATACTTAGTAACAAAATAGAATGTACATACTGCTAATGTCAGCTTTGTGAAAGTCTGTAGGTAACTCCAATGCTGAATAAATTTCTCGTTCAGGATCACAATACATTGTATAATTAAAACCAGTCTCTTTCTTGAAATCCTGAATCAAATAAACAATGGAAGTTATGATGAGGATAAGTAGGTACAAAAGTCATGTTGCTTGATTCAAAACAATGAATGCTATAATAAACAAATTGGGACAATAAGTGAACTTGAATGACAAGACCTTTTATATCCTCTTGTGTTACGCTTGCAAAAAAGACAAGTAAAAGAAATTACTCAAAAATGAAGCAATGCCTTTCTATTCAATTAGATTCATACTTCTAAGAAGTTTTATGACGACACCTTGTATTATTTTTGAAGTATGCTCCTTACAAACAGTCTTTAGGCCCTATGTCGCTCACCTGACTTAGTTGTTCTACAAACTCATGAAGATTGGGCCATAATTGTGTCCTCTAATGGGTTCACAAGGGGTTTTCTAAGATAAGACCTAGTGACGTAATTTTCCATCCCACATGACCCACTTTCAAACTTGACCTAGACTTTATACAGACAAACATTCTGACCAAGTTTCATCAAGATTGGTTTATAAAAGTGTCGTCTAAAGTGTTGACAAGCTTTTTCTAAGATTTGACCTTGTGACCAAGTTTTTGACCCCACATAACCCAGTTTCGAACAGTTTAGAACTTGACCTACATTTCATAGAGACAAACATCCTGACAAGCAATTGTGGACGGACAGACGGACGGACAAGCTCACTGACTTGACATTGTGGGGTTTTCTTTTGTTCATCCCTTTGTTTGTAAAACCCCATAAGCAACATTTTGCCCCCTGTAAGCAAGGGAATGAATAGAATCGAAATATAACCTATTGTTCCACACCCAACAACTACAAGTGGGCGAGTACGGACACAGATTGACAGACGTACGGACGAAGAGTGATCACAAAAGCTCACCCTATCACTTTGTGACAGGTGAGCTAAAAACTAAGTATGAAAAATAACACAGGGCAATAACTCCAAAATAAGGAAATGTTGAGTTGCAGTTCTTGTGTACTGAACTGCCACCCACCTATGATGGCAATACCTCATAGTATTCTGAGATATACTCTTGACAAAAATTATGATCCCCATGGTCAGACACCTATTTACCGGGTGGGGGGAATATTGGCAGGTGCAAGACAGGCATATTTCGCTTGCTCTGATGACCTGTACACTATGGCCAGTTTTTTAATTTTTTGTTACTCGGACATTTTTGAGAAAAAAGTCCAAAGGAGGAGGGAAAAAAATAAAAATAAAAACTGCCAAAATGTAGTTGATGGTGGATTGTAGTCAATGACGGTCCATTATTGAAAGCAACAATGTTAGATCTTACAGCAAATTTATCTTACAACAAATACAGTGCACATGTATCTGTATCATTGATAAAGAATTTTAAAAAATCCACAGAAATTTAATTACATGTACATTTAATTTAAAAATAAATTTAAGTTACATATTTTTTCAATGATACCTATGACACAGTGGTAAATGAGAGCACTATACTTATCATTAGTAAAATAGTGAAATACATAATAAAACAAGGTGTATAGTAACATTACCATCAAAATATTTGATATAAAAAATTTGTACAATTTTAGATTTCCAATTTTTTTTTTTGGAAAATGCCAAAAAATAGGGCAGGAGGGTCCGAGTAACGAAAAATCAAAGAACTCTGGCCTAAACATTGTAATAACTTACATTTATAAACTTATATGGTGCACATCCAATAACAACCAATCGAACATTAGCTTCCTGTAAGTATTCTAATGGTATCATACCAAGATCTTCTACGTAATCCTTGGTAACAAAATCAAGAAAATGCTGAAATGTACAACAGATAATGCACAAATATTAATAAAACATTTAATTAACTTTAGGCAATACATATGGTGGAGTCATGCATGTCAGAGAAGTCGGGCCTCATAAACTAAGGGGGCTTATATGGAGCTTGAACACTGTTATAGTAGTAACTACCTTAACTCCAGTATCAAGTGCTCTACGGGTGTGCTATTAACCAGACAGCCATCTAAGATAGTAAGATTCTTACGCCACATCACTACACTCCTCCCTTAACCTTCTATTTGTTTGTTTCAAATCAACAGAGACAGTATGTTGTATGTGGTCATTCGGTTTTATCCCTGCCAGATCTTCTTCTTCCTATTGAAGTACAGGGCTCTCTGGAGCATCAATGCACTGGTGACTATGTGCATATTGGTCAATGACCTTAGACTCCATGGTTATCTAACATCCATGGTGTGCAGCACTGATACACGCGTGACTGTGAGTTACCGAACCAGTTACATTTCTAGTATCTCTAGTTGGGTAAGAAACACTGAAGTGTCCCAGAAATTACCAAATTCCAGGCTGAGAATTTAACCAGCTATAGGGACCTCTCAAACCAAAGTTTTTCAGAGTGTTATCCACCACCATGCCAACCACTAACATTTGAGGTTTAGCCACAGTGGGCTTTCAAACACCACAGCGGACAACTGAGTAAACTAAGTGGTGAAGTGTTTCCGATTTGGGGCTCAAACTCACAACCACATAAACAATATAGTATGGCACTTTACTCGGGGTTGGAAAATAATTAAATTAAAGGTCAGGCCCGGATCCACCGGGGGGCACAGGAAATTGCATGATTTTAAGTTGAAAAGTGAAAAATCTTCGCCCGGAGGGGACACCCCTCCCGCACCCATCCCACCATATTATCCCAATAGCTAGCTGTGCCCCCCCCCCTCCACTCGAAAATTTCTGGATCCGGGCCTGAAGGTTATTTGAAGAAAAATTCAAAGAATTGACAAAGTTACAGTCATTTGAAGTTTCATGAGCTGAATTTTAACGATAGAACAATGTTTGAAACGTGAAAGAGAGTTTTGCAGTAGGGATATGTGCACTGCTATTGTCACTGAAACCACCTTGCGACTCATTTTTAGGATTGGGCGCCCGCCGAGTCCCATAAATAAGACTCTACGTACGTTCCACAGTACTATAGAGTCTCATAGTTTTGAACTTAGCTGTCTTTAGCAAAATTCTATTTCCGAATTGAACGACTTATTCGGGATTAAACAGTTGAATCGACCGCAGTAAAGCTTATTGCAATCATAAAGTACAAAAAACTGCGTTAAACATATATACCTTTACACAACAAATATTAGATGAAATGTTTGTCTGACATCTGTCGCGATTCACTTCCGTTTTAAAAACGAAAGTTACCTACAGTTGACAAATTTGTCTTAGACGAAATAATTATTCTGTACGGAGTAGTCGATCTTGACCGACTATAATGTAGGCCTATTTTTATTCCTGATACAGGGTTTTAGTTATAGCCATTTTCGTCTAATCAAAATTCGTACAAATGTCAGAACAACAATATTCGGAATACATCGGTTCTGTTGGACGGCTTCAATGGCGTAAATAAGGTCATTTCAGTAAATTTGGAAGTGATATGAAACAGGAATAATTTATGTATCAATGAGGTTAGTGACTGTGTTCTTGCAATCATTCGTTTTCAATGATAAAAAAGGCATTAATGAAGTCATGTGTGGTGTGCCTTTACTTTCTATTGCTTTTTATGGCTCATAATCGGTCACCAAACAGCAACAAAGAATCGTGTCGCAAACTGCTACATAACGTAATGTAATGAAATGATACATGCGTCAGAAGGACCCTGTCCACTGGACTGATATAACTTGGCGGCTTTGATACACCACAACACACAATTACAATAGCAATCGCTTTGGTCAAAATAGACAACAAATAAAGTAAATTAATTAATTTTGTTAGCCAATTAAAATCCAATTAGTAAAGAATCTAAGAAAAATAGTTATAAGGTTTAAAAGTCAGCAGTGATGTAATCTTACCCGAATAAATACGATAACTGTTTTCTGCATTTTATATATATCACCAAACTTTATCTTATTGCCATTAGCATCAAACACAACAAGATCTCGGAGTTTATTAAAGTTGACTTTATACTCTGGTTCCTCGGATCTGGACATCTGTAGTTCGTCCACTTCTTTCTGTCCTTCCTCATCCGGCGCCGTCGTACAACATTTCTTCTCTTCTGCCATCTTGGTTTCCTTGGTCAAGCACGGAGCTGTAGTCCTTCTAATGGTCAAGATTATGGACTTCATGTACACATGTTCATCACACGACAAAACATGTCAAAAATACAGGAAGTAACAGGTGATTCAGGGGAAACTACTCTTCCTGTTCTAAACGCAAAGCTTTGTTTTCGATCTTGAAACGAATATACAAGTACGACCTTTCAATATGCATTTAGTTTAAATGTTTGTTTCTGTTTAATTGATGACGGATTAAGGTATTAGCAAACATTATTTCATTTATCTCATTGTTATAAGAGGTAGTTATTTATTGGCAACCGTTGCTAGGGTTGGTGTTATAAACGACTAAATCCGTACAATCTCGTAGGCAACTGCTAAATACCGTTTTATCGATTTACAGACAACTCAACCCCCCCCCCCCCCCCCCCCCCTACAACTCACTCCCCTACCAACTCACCCTGGATTTGGATAACTCGCCCTACGCAATGACCAACTCACCCCCCCTTAAAAATTAATTTACCAACCCACCCCCCCCCCCCCTAAAAAAATTATATCAAATATAATGGATTTTTTAAAAGAAATTTGATAATAGTTCAATGTGAAATTATTAATATGTTCAATTATACGATATTGGAGGCGTTTTTTTTAAATTAACGGTATTTTCAAACGGCGACCATTTTGGAAAACGCCGCAAAAAATGTGAATTAAAGCGAAAAAAAAACAAAGGAAAAAGATGAAACAATGTTTGTCAAAAACATTATAATTTGGCAAATTACGACTTTAATTAGGTGTATTATATCTATTGCCAATAGACAATAGTAAAATACCTTGCATATTTGTTGGATGAAAGACAAATATATCACTATTGAAAACTGCCGCTTCCGGTTGATGTAAACAAATCGGCTAAAACAAATATGTGAAATAATAGGTTTTGACGCAGTAGTGGTGACAGCAAAAAGCATCGACATGTAAGGTTAGATATAAAGAACTGAAATATCGAAACAAACATATTCGGAGAACTTTGAAAAAATTTATTTTCTGTCGGTTAAGCGAAGCGCATAAGACGGAAAATGCTTTCCTGTGATTGGTTAAGATCTTCTGATTGCACGAATCAGGACTTGTTATGTTGGTAACCATAGCGCACGAGTTGTCGTGCGCAGTGATTGAAGGTATGTGGTCATTCAGCTTTGGGCACTTAGAGCTTACAAGACGTATAATTTTTAGTTCATAAAAATGGGGAAAGATGCGTGTTATGTGCTATAAATTTGTTACATGTACTTTATGTATATGAGATGATGTTGGTATATTAATGTGTATGCATATTTATGAGATGATCTGTTGCTGATAGAATGATGAATGTATTGATAATAGAAAGTAAGCTAGCTTGCCCAAGTGCTTATTACAATTATACTATATAATAAGTTATAAAGTGTTTGTTGTTTAATGTAGTAGATCTATGGTATAGATCTGTGAAGATCACAGGAAGTGATTTTGAACCTACGAAAAACAACCAGTGTCCCGCCAAAATTTTTGTTCAAGTATACTGATCGAAAAAAATATGGCGGATCGCAATTCAGATCATGAAAAGTGTAAACGAAGTGAAACTTCAAGCATAAGTGAAGTTGATACTAGCATCAATGAAGATGATCTGAAACAAGAAAAGGTTTCAAAACAGAAAAAGAAAAAGTCGAAAGCTAATACTGAACCTGAAATAGGAGATGAAATAAATGAATTAGACAGAAACTTGTTTGTGAAAGAAGTAGCAAAAATAAACTCAAAATTAGCACAAGTTGACAACTCGATGAAAGGGGTTAACAAACAGCTTGAAAATGTTCTAACAAAGGGCGACACATCACTGAAACAAACACTCAAGGAGTTCCTGTTTGAAATGAAGGAAGAACTCCTAAAATCAGTAAATAAGAGCATCGAAGTACTCGAAAGCAGGATTTTTGACAAAGAGAAGGTCTGTGATAATTTGCAGAACTCTGTAGACACATTAGAAAAAGAACTCGAAACGCAGAAGGATAACATAAAAACTTTGAAAAATGATATAGCTAAAAAAGATGATGAAAGGAAGAAGATAGAAAATGATACAGAACAGTATAGTAGAAGAAACAACTTGATAATAGCAGGGGTCGAGGACACTGATCCAAATGAAACAGCACGTGACACAGCATCAAAAGTGATAAAAATGCTACATGAAAAGAAAATCTATGATCTAAAAATGTCCGATATTGACATCGCCCACCGTCTCCCAAATAACAACAATAGAACGAGAGACATCATCATCAAATTGGTATCCAGAAATATCCATGCTGACATAATAACAAATAGAAAGAAACTTAGGTATTCGGGTATGTTTATCAATGAAGACCTCACAAGACTTAACTTCAAGATTTACATGGCTGTTAAACGCAAAAGACCAGACGAGATTGACCATGATCAGGTCTGGACTAAACATGGAACCGTCCTTTACAAGAACAAACGTGGACAAAAACATGTAGTTAAGTTCGATGATTTTAACTACTGGCTTGACCTACCATGGCCGGACAGGAAATCGACAACAGTGCCACCAAACTAATTTTGTGAAATATACATTTAATACACATAAAGCATTATATAATAACTGATATAAAACGAGTGTTTATACAATTGATTGACTAGTGAACGGTCAGAGCCCGTGCTCTGTCCATATGTTTGCAGATTAAAAATACTATGTATGTAGAAATGATATAATATCGGTTAAATTTACAGTGTATATTGCAAAAGGACACTCAATACGTGTTATATTGACTGCTCACAGTACAGTACACGTGTAAATACGACTACTGAATTACTATTGTGACAACATTGCAATACACATGCATGTATTTGAATTTAGAATTTAACATGCATCTGTACCGCTTTCCATTTTTTCTCGCCTGTTTGTTTAAAATAACGAATCATTCACAAATAGTCATATATTACAAATCGATTATTTATATCATTGAACTGGTTTTATTACGTAATTATTCCATATCTCTTGGGAATCTAAAGCGTATCTTGATATTTGTATGTACATGTATAATTCAAAATCTGTCTGATTAATAGAAGGTTTATCGGTTGTTTATTAAGGTACTTACATGTATGTATGTAGGTTGTGTCTTTTCAACATGTAAAATGTCTATCATGATTATGCATATGCACTGTCAATGTCAATTCCTTACTGAATTATGTCAAAACGCAGAACATATTGCGCATAATTTGTCATTTAATTTAATGAATTGTTTTCAGTAATTATATATTTAAATTGTATACCCCACTTTGAACGTGTAAAAACCAACAAAATACGGCACATCAAAGTACATCGCAAACTATAATAAAAGAACGTAAAGTCATATATATGTCACAGCATATTCCTGTCACATTCTCTAAGATTCACTCATAGCTCAACAGTCTATATATACACAACACATTACAACACATACGAAAACTCACATCTATAGTATGAATGTTACCACTACAGCGTCTCCTGTATACATCCATTGTATGCACTCTTTTCTCTTTTTTAAACTTTGCAATGAGTTTTTTACACTGTCTTTTACCTTTTCTCTCTCCGTCTCTCATACAGAAAACTTACATTTATGTCTTTTCCTGATCATTTCTGTAAAAATACTGGTAGCTAAACATAAAATACACATAAAAGAATCATGCTATATAAACCCATCTTCACTACACTATGGTAAATGATATAAAACTATGCACATTTAATGTTAAAGGTCTATTTGATAAATATAAAAGGCAACAAATATTTTATTGGTTACAGCAAAATAAATATGATATATGTTTGTTGCAAGAAGTACATTGTAGACGTATCGATTTTAAACAGTGGGACAATGAAACTACATATTCATCTTTCTTCAGTGGAAATAGTTCCAATAGCAAAGGGGTCGGAATTTTAATACGAAATGTAGATACTTTAAGAGTTGAAAAACATACTGAACTAATCGAGGGCCGTCTTCAAAGCTTGTCAATAACTATCGAAAAAATTAATCTAAATATAATGAATATATATGGGCCAAATAAGGATGATCAAACACTATTTCAAACACTTAGAAATTACGTATCAACAAATAACGACGAAACCTTCATCATAGGTGGCGATTTTAACACTGTCGTTCACCCGAATATTGACAAGAAAAATGGCAATCTCACATCACACAAAAACTCACGCCAAGAAATAATTACGCTTATAGAAGAAAACGATCTAACAGATATATGGCGCTCAAAACATCCCGATACATGGCAATATACTTGGCACTCAAACCACAGACCGCCAATTTCTTGTAGACTGGATTATTTTTTAATATCCACAAACCTGGCAAATAAAGTAACAAGTTGTAAAATATCAGCTGGGCTAAGATCTGATCACTCACTAGTTCAATTAAATATTGACTTAAGCGAAATAAAAAAGGGACCAGGTATATATAAATTGAATAACTCAGTAATCTTAGAAGAACCCTATCAAACTCAAATTAGACAAACAATACAAGAAACATCAGAACTGAACATAAATGCAAATCCAAATACTCTTTGGGAAATAATTAAGGGTTCAATACGAAATACAACCATACAATACTGCAAACATAAGAAGAAAACCCAAAACAAAATTGAAAAAGATTTAACAAAACGAATAGAAGATTTAAGGACGTTAATCACACAACAACCAAATATAGTGGCCTTAAAGGAAGAACTTAAAAGTAAAACAAGCGAACTAGAAAAACATATAAAGCAACAAACAGAAGGTTACCTGATTAGATCAAAAGCGGAATACATTGATGGAATGGACAAAAATACCAAATATTTCTCTAATCTTGAAAAGAAACGAAATGAAAGAAAAATAATTTCACGTCTAATAATCGATAATAAAAACATAGAAAATCAACAAACTATATTACAAGAATGTAAATCGTTCTTTCAAACATTATATCGAAAGGAAAATTTAAATCAAGATGACTCCTTTTTTCTCAACCCTGCAAACAAACTTAATGAAGTTCAAAAACGCTCTTGTGAAGGCAAACTAACAGAAAAGGAATGTGCAACCGCCTTGTACAAAATGCAAAACAATAAAAGCCCTGGATCAGATGGACTGACAACTGAATTTTATAAAATATTTTGGAACGATATTAAACATTTCTTGGTGAATTCATTAAACTACTCATATCAAACCAAACAATTAACCCAATTACAAAAACAAAGTATTATAACACTGCTACCAAAGCAAGACAAAGATCTTATGAACTTAAATAATTGGAGACCTATTTCATTACTAAATATTGACTACAAAATAGCCTCAAAAGCCATTGCCAACCGCACTAAATCAGTATTAGAATCCATAATACATAATTCACAAACGGGTTTTGTACAAAATAGGTATATCGGTGAAAATATAAGAACGATTTATGATTTATTAGACTTCTCAAATAACGCCAAAAAATCAGGCATACTATTCTTTGCAGACTTCGAAAAAGCTTTCGACAGTATAGATCATCATTTTATCTACAAAACTCTTGACTATTTCAATTTTGGAGAATCTTTTAAACAATGGATAAATACCTTTTATAATGATATGCAAGCATGCATCACGAATAATGGATTTATGTCAGACTTCTTCAAAATCGAGAGAGGAGTAAGACAAGGTTGTCCATTATCTCCTTATTTATTTATTATGTCAATCGAACTACTATCAATATCTGTAAGAAATAACAATAACATAATAGGAATCACAAACGCTGGTGAAGAAATAAAAAATACAATGTTTGCAGACGATGCCACATTTGCACTAAAGGGTGACAATGAAAAGTCTTTCGTTGAACTCATTGACAACATAGACAAATTCAGTAATATTTCAGGTCTTAAACTCAACACAAAGAAATCCACAGTATTAAGAGTTGGACCATTAAAACACACAAATCGAATATTTTGCAAAATGAAACAATTTAATTGGACTTCCACACAAGCAACAACACTCGGTATAATATTTACAAATGATGACAAACGAATTCATCTCAACTTAACCAAGCAAATAGAAAAAATGAAATCTACTTTAAGGCAATGGTCAAAACATAATCTTACTCTACTAGGAAAGATTACAGTCATAAAAACATATGCACTACCAAAATTAATATACCCTTTAACCGTTTTAGAAAATCCACCACAAGCTACAATAAATGATATAAGTAAATCACTTTACACCTTTCTTTGGAACAATAAACCAGACAAAATAAGCAGAAATATAATCATTCAAAACTACGAAGCTGGTGGTCTTAAAATGGTGGACATAAATTATTTTATCAATAGCTTAAAGTCTGGGTGGGTAAAAAGACTTATTGATGATCAAAATAAAGGAAATTGGAAACATATTTATACAAAAGAATTAAACAAATTTGGAGGCGAATTATTGTTCAAGAGTAACATGTCGGAAAAAGAAATTAAACGCAGTTTTAGAAATACTTTTCTCAAAGATGTGATCTTATGCTGGACTAAAGTAAAACAAAACACTGACCAAACCAGTAAGCTAAATGAAATCCTCTGGAATAACCAACTGATTACCACAAACAATAACACACTATTTTACAAAAATTGGTACAGAAATGGAATTAAATATTTAAAACATGTGTACAAAACAGAGGAAAATAGATTTTATACTTTTGAAGAAATACAAGATAAATATGATATACCGAATTATGATATTCTTAAATATGTAACACTGGTTAGGAGTATACCAACACACTGGAAAGAAAAATTCAACATAAATAGTTCCGAAAACGAAGAAAACGAACCAGAAGCACTAGTAAACAGACTTAAATTTTGCAAAAAGCCCACTCGTTTAATATATAACACCTGTCTGAAGTACGCTCAACAAAATAAGATAGACAAAGCTGAACTTAAATGGAACAATAACTTTGAAAATATTGACTGGAAATACACATATTTACTACCAATTCGATCAACAATCGCATCAAAACTACGTGAATTTCAGTATAAATATCTAAAAAATATTGTACCAACAAATCAATTCCTTCTTAAATGTGGTTATGTGGAATCAAGTACATGTTCATTTTGTAACATGTTTGTTGAAACAGTTAAACATTTGTTCTGGGAGTGCCACGAAGTCCAAGTATTTTGGAATAGATGCGCTTTATTTCTACAGCAAAATAATATAAATGTACGTCTAAATTACCAAATAGTATCATTAGGATATAATGAACCATCAAATATTAATAGTATTCTTAACTATCTAATTATTCTTGGAAAATACTTTTTATTCAAATGCAAACTGGAAAATTCACTTCCATTGTTTCCTAAATTCATTCAGTTTCTACAAGGTCGGAAAAATACTGAAAAACATATAGCTTTGATGAAAGGAAAACTACCATCACACTATAAGAAATGGAATTTGATAAGCATATACAACAAAGTAACATGATCAGGAAATGTTTTCTCTGTCTCTCTCTCTCTCCCTCTCTCTTTCTCTTGTCCCACCTACTTGTTTCTCATTCTTGCTCTACTAAAATACGCTTATGCACCTACACACACATACACACACGTGTAGACAGAACATAATAAAAGAAACTTTTTAAATAACAATTTGGTTATCTCAGTTTAATATACTTTTACTTTGTAGCATCTAATTTAAAAAGTTTCAACCAAAAAGTGTCACATTTTGGACAACCCTATTCATAATACATAAAATAAAACTAATAGAAAACAACACCTAACGATATTTTAGTACAACTTATATTTTTGTCACATTATGATTGTATGTATTACATTTGTACAATGTCATTTACGTATACAAATATAGAAATAAACGGGGTTACCCGAATGGGTCCTCAAACAAGAAAACTGCCGAAATCTAATTAGAATTAATTAAAATCATTATAAATTATAATTAAAACACATATATGTTTGCAAAAAGGTATTAAAAGATGAAACAATTTGAAAATTTACTAATTGCTACTGTCCTTAGAAATTATTTGTTTGTTTTCAAACATTGAAAAACTAAACATAATTAATGAAGAGTTAATAATTTGTTTAACAAAAGACACAATGGATTGTTTAAACACAAAGCATAATTAACAGCTTATTATAATGTCCTTTGAACTACCGAGATGCTAGTGAAAATAGTAATAATATGAAATTGTGTGCGCCAGGTGTCGGCTGCAACTTTTTGTGCTCTGTGATTTTGGATTAAAATCATCAGAATTACTGCAGTGAATTCCGTGGAATTTGCTGTGAATGTTTATGGAAGTATTCTTTTTGTATTTATGTATTTTTTGTCTAGTATATATTTGTGAATTTTGTGATATTTAGAGTTTTATCATAATATTTTTGAATATCTACCTGAAATCATAAAAGTGTATTTGCCTCAGGCATAAAATGGGTCATTGTATACCAGGGATTATACAATATAATAGGTATAGCCTGTGTGAGATTAGGAAATTATCACATGCAAAACCTGATCCTCATGTATTTACAACAATAAAACAGTTAGGAATATTAAAGTTCAGGGGTACTAGAGGGGGTCAATATAAACGAACATGGGATCTGAATGAAGGTGTAAATTTACAAAACATTCAAACACTCCCCCAAGAAATAACTACTGTAATGCCAATTTCATCTCTTAAAACAAATTCTAAAACCGAAAATGAACCAAAACATCATGATCTGAAGAAGATCAAATTTGAATCTATCACTGTATGCAAAGGTCAAACTTATATTAAAGTGTGTTGTATAAACCCAAGGTCAGTCAAAAACAAGAGTCTTGCCCTTTCAGATTATATATCATCTAATGATTATGATATTGTTGCTGTGACTGAAACATGGCTTGGGGGTCCTTCCGACAAATCATGCATTGCGGAGCTTGTTCCAAATGGCTACAAAATCAAGCATGTCCCTCGTTGTGGACGCGGTGGAGGAGTAGCAGTTGTGTACAAAACCACTCTTAACCTCCAGCTTCTTACTTCTACCAATGATAAAGCGTTTACCACTTTTGAACACATGGAATGCATTGTAACCATTAAGAACTATTCTCTGCGTCTAGCTGTGGTGTATAGGCCACCCCCTAATCGTAAAAACGGTCTTAAGACATGTACTTTCCTGGAAAATGAGTGGCCCTCATTTCTGGCCAAACTTGTAACTACAGAAAGTAACATCATTATTGTTGGGGATGTAAACATACACCTTGACACCCTTTCGAACCCAGAGTCTGCCAAGTTCACCAGTGTACTTGAATCTTGCGGCATGCAGCAGCATGTAACTGGGGCAACTCATGTGGCTGGACACATATTGGATGTGGTTATCACCAGAGACACTGACACTACCGTTTCACAAGTTGAAATATCGGACCCTGGACTCCCTGATAACAGTGGAAAAACGTCACGTGACCATTTTGCAGTAGTATTTAAAGCATGCGCTGCTAAACCTGCTCCTATGAGAAAAACGGTGAATTTTAGAAAGCTAAAATCGATTGATGTCAATGAATTCAAAAAAGACATTAAATCATCAGATGTTTTGAAAAGCGGGCTGCACATTTCCGATGTTGATGAACTTGTTGAGGTTTATACCCATGGACTGACATCACTCATTGACAAACATGCTCCCCTCAAATCTAAAACCATTGTTTTAAGACCTTCTTGTCCTTGGTACACCGAAGAGCTACATGACGCCAAACATCTGAGGCGTAAACTTGAGCGAAAATGGCGAACCACTAAATTAACGATAGATCATGAAATATATAGAAATCAATGTTCGGCAGTCAACAAATTGCTAAAACAATCTAAAGTAACCTATTATGCAGATAAGGTAGAGTCATGTGGTCGCGATCAGAAAGAGCTGTTTAAGATAACTAAACATCTGATGGGCGATGCTAAGGAAGTGGTGTTACCATCTAATAAATCGGCGAAGATGCTTGCACAGGATTTCAGTGACTTCTTCATCAACAAAATTGAAGGAATACGAACTGAAATTGCCTCCACTACTCAGTCAACCCAACATGGTGACACTGCTGAATTCGACACACCTTTTCGAGAAGAGCAACTATCTGAGTTTTCTCCGACTTCAGAAGAAGAAATACGGAAACTGATAAATAGATCACCTAGTAAATCATGTGAGCTTGACCCAATCCCAACATGGCTGTTGAAGGATTGTTTAAATGAACTACTGCCAATATTAACACGACTATTCAATGCATCACTTGAAAATGCTTATGTACCCACGGCTTTTAAAAGCTCCAGAATAAGACCACTGATAAAGAAGCCAGGCCTTGATCAAAATGTTATGAAAAATTACAGACCGGTGTCAAACTTACCTTTCATTTCCAAAGTTCTTGAGAAGGTAGTCGATGCTCAACTAGATGAGCACTTAACACTGTATAATCTCCATGAAGAACGCCAGTCAGCATATAGAAAATTCCATTCTACTGAAACTGCTTTACTTCGTGTGCAAAATGACATCCTTTGTTCTCTAGACCAGAATAAAGCTACTGTCCTCGTAATGCTTGATTTATCAGCAGCATTCGACACCATTGATCACACCACCCTCCTACGCCGTCTTGAAAATCATTTTGGTATAGTAGGCAAACCATTGGAGTGGATGAAATCCTATCTGTGTGACCGTTACCAGACTGTTTGTATTGATGGTGAACTTTCGGAACCAGTACTGATGAATTATAGCGTACCTCAGGGCTCTGTGCTTGGTCCTAAAAACTACATCATGTATACAAAACCAGTGGGTGCAATCTGCAGAAAGCATCAACTGCAACATCATTTCTATGCTGATGACTCCCAGTTGTATATGGCATTCCAACCGAAAGATTGCGTTTCACGCGATGAGACACTGCAACGAATTGAAGCATGTCTGAAGGATATCTTGCTCTGGATGAAGAACAATTTGTTGAAACTTAATGCAGACAAAACAGAGGTAATCCTGTTTGTGCCGAAACGGAATACCAATGCTGTCGAGAATATCACAGTGAAAGTTGGTGACGCTGTGATCAGCCCATCATCAGTGGTGAGAAACCTTGGTGCCATGTTGGATTCACACCTGAATATGGATAAACATGTAAACTCTGTCTCCAGGTCTTGTTTCATGCAGATCCGACAAACAGGTCAAATCAGACAATATTTGACAGTTGATGCAACAAAATCCCTCATAAATTCTTTAGTAACATCAAGACTGGATTATTGCAACTCATTACTGTGCGGCTCCCCAAAAACCATTCTGAACAAACTACAAAATATTCAAAATACAGCTGCCCGTCTCATCGCACGGATACCGCGATACAACCACATTACTCCTGTACTGAAGGATCTTCACTGGTTACCTGTACAATACAGAGTGGAGTACAAGGTATTGACTCATGTTTACAAAGCACTACATGGAAAGTCCCCAGGCTACATCAGAAGTATGTTGGAAATATATACTCCACAAAGACAGCTTAGGTCACAAAATGACTCTATTCTTCTAGTTGTGCCGAGGATGAGGACTGTATCGTACGGTGATCGATGTTTCATGGCTGCAGCACCGAAGCTCTGGAATGCACTGCCAACAGCCCTCAGAGATAGTAAAACACTACCATCATTCAAGAAAGCGCTAAAACGCACTGTTTTACTAAAGCATATTCTGGCTGATTATTAGTTTGACTTTTTAAGGGTCTCCTAAAAGGTAGTACATTTATACCTTTGGAGACGGTTTCTCGTAGCAGTGGTATGTGACGCTGTTCCTGAAACACTAGTACAGTAGTAAATAGTGTCTTATAAATCGGGGGTCTCCTGCCTCCTTAAAGGAAGTATCACTATTCCTTTGGAGTTAGTTTCTCGTGGCAGTGGTATGTGACGCTGCTCTTGAAACACCCATGCATCCTGCCTCCTTAAAGGAAGTATCATTATTCATTTGGAGTTAGTTTCTCGTGGCAGTGGTATGTGACGCTGCTCTTGAAACACCCATTTTAGGGGGTATTTGAGGGAGGATTTTAGCCTTAAACTTTAATATATATATATATATACATTTGTTGTTATGTTTGCATGCATGTATCTATGTAAAATTGTTTTAACCATGTCTTAAATGTGATTGTAAAGCACTTTTGAACGTGTAATTACATGATAAAAGTGCTATATAAATATGGTAAAATAAAAATAATAAACACTTTCAGTTAAATTTATGCCTGATTACTGTACGATGTTACATGAATAATTTTGTGTGGATGTTTGGAATATACTGGATTAATATTTGCTAATTAATTATCTAAGTAATCGTAAATTTAGTTTGGACTTTGTCATTTTTATGGTTGTTTACTTTGTCAAGGATGCCTCGTTCATTCTGTATTGTTTGTAGGGAAAATGTGCATCATCAACATTATGCCATTGAATGTGACGTATGTAATGAATGGAGCATAGCGCCCTATGTCTTTAATATCTTTAATAAGCGTATTCTATTTTTTTTCTTATGCAAATCACATAATGGAATATATTTTCCACTCGTTGTGCTATATTTTTCAAAATAAGGGGTGGCTGAAACCATACGATATACATTCATTTTATCAGGTTTTAGCAATAATAATTCTTATTTCATGTCTATATATATTTATCTATTTCAATGATCAAAATTCCAGGAAATGTCTCTGTAAATCAGGTAGCTGTTTAATTCATGTGTCTTAAATATAAATGTAGGATATAATAATATTGGTTGTCTAAGACAGGCTTTTGCTTAATTCAGGTGAACACGTACTGGTTTAACTTAGTAAACTACTATTCTCATATTGTGTAAGACCCAAAATGCCAACAAATAGAACACATTCTGTTATCGCAGAGGCTTGAAGGCAGAACAAACATTTTATTGAGGTAATTTACAATATTGCAGATGAAGCGAGTTAGTCATTCGTGTAAATAGAGAGTTATACTGAAGTTATATAATTGTAGGAATCATTTACAATATTGCAGATGAAGTGAGTTAGTCATTCGTGTAAATAGAGAGTTATACTTAAGTTGTATATTTGTAGGAATCAGTACAGAACAGTACAAAACAGCAGTTACAGCAGGAACAGAATTGGCATTTAAATGCTACCCATGTGAAAATATAAATGACGACACCATTCTTTATTCAGACGGAATTGAGTACATGCTAGACAATAATGATTCTTTGCTGTCCGATGATGAGTCCATGATTTAAGATGATGACATTGAGTCAATGGATTGTGATGATGATGAAACTGACTCCTCCATACTTGACTATTCTCTCCCTGATTCAGTGATATGTAGAACAATGACTGATGATGATTTTGATTCCCTGCTCTCATATGATGACATCGAATCCATATTGAATGATGAGAATGATGATGCTTCTGTGAGTGATGACCATGATTTTCCTTTGTCCCGTGATGATGAGATTACCATAAGTGATGAAATTGATGATGCTTCTGTGAGTGATGACCATGATTTTCCTTTGTCCCGTGATGATAAGATTACCATAAGTGATGAAATTGATGATGATGCTTCTGTGAGTGATGACCATGATTTTCCTTTGTCCCGTGATGATGAGATTACCATAAGTGATGAGAATGATGATGCTTCTGTGAGTGATGACCATGATTTTCCTCTGTCCCGTGATGATGAGTCTACCATAAGTGATGAGAATGATGATGCTTCTGTGAGTGATGACACTGATTTTCCTCTGTCCCGTGATGATGAGTCTACCATAAGTGATGAGAATGATGATGCTACTGTGATTGATGACACTGATTTTCCTCTGTCCTGTGATGATGAGTCTACCATAAGTGATGAGAATGATGATGCTACTGTGATTGATGACACTGAGTTACCCCTATACTATGATGATGATACGGTGATTGATGAACATGAGTTTCCTCGTGATGGTGATGATGATAACAGTGAAGAAGTGATGGATCAATCGGTACATATTGACAGAAGTTTTGACGAGCCATCCATGTTTGCTGAGACGTAAGTCATTACTAATAAGTCATTTTTTTCATCTATAATGGATTCCCCTCCTTCAACCAATATAGTTGAAGTGACACCTTTAGTGTTGGAACCAAACTGTCTGTCAAGCAGTTTATAAATGTAATTCTTTGGATGGCAAAAAGATGGCAAATTAAATACACTCCTTATTTAATCATGAATAATTTGTTGCAGATCTATTTGGACCCCCTCCTTTAACCAATATAGTTGAAGTTACACCTTAGTGTTTGAACCAGACTGTCTGTCAAGCAGTTTATAAATGTAATTCTTTGGCTGGCAAAATAAATACACTCTTTATTTAATCGTGAATAATTTGTTGCAGATCTATCATGGACCCCCTCCTTCAACCAATGTACTAGTAGTTGAAGCTACACCTTTAGTGTTTGAAGTTCTACCATGAGCATCACAGCGTGGTAAAGACCTGTTGTCTGACCCAAGAGGGTACACTTATACTACCAAGGTTTGTATCAACAAATTATTATTTATCTAACTCGCTGACACAACAAGCTATTGGGATTGCCCTGTGTTCATAGCGCAATTTTACTGATGGTCCCATATATGCACTTGCTTCCATTTGTATTAAAAATTTATAAGTAGATGGAAGAAGACGTCACTGATTTAACTCATTTATAAATAAATGACAGCTTGTGATAGCATCTAGTTGTGCCAAAGTTATGGGTATTTTTTAATCCTTTACTCCATGAAGACAATCAGAATCCTATGATTAAATATATATATATATTTGGCAAATGGATTAAAAAGTAAACATTTATTTATTTAAGGATGTTAGAGGACAGATCACAAAGTGGCGTTGCTCAAATCGCAATTCAACGGTGAAATGTAATGCTATAGTCAATCAACGAGATGGTGAATTTTACGTCAATGGAGTGGACCACATACATGCTCCAAAACCTGCCCAGTGTGTCTCATCCAAAATTGCTGTCAAGGTATAAATATATTTAATTATTTCACATTTCATGAGTGATAGTGTACCGGTATACATTAAATATATATAAATTTGACCAACTAAAAAAACCCTATCCCTTACCTCTCGTACATTACTTACTTACTTATTCCTCTTCGTGTACTTCGACACATAAGGCGACATAAAGGACATATTCGAATTGGCTAGCACCATGACAAAGGAAATTTCTATATTATTGATAAAATAGACGTCCAAATATTGAAAAAATATTAATGCAGTTATACCTCTCTTGAAAATTAATTATCCATGTAACTTTTATTATTGATCAAATGCAGTTATACCTCTTCAAAATTAATTATCCATGTAACCTCTTGAAATTAATAATTCTATTGTTTCACAGGTGAAAGTAATTGCTCAAACGATGTATTCAAAAAAATTTCAAATCGGCTCGCACCATCACCGAAGAAATTTCAGATGGTATTGTAGGTGTAACCAACGTCGCCCCTATCAACCTAGAAAATATAGCTCGGAGAGCTAACAGATATAGGAAAGCACAACGTCCAGAAGACATAACAAGTCTAGACTTTGAGGTAATTGTAATGTTATTATTATCTTCACATAATACTTAGTACATGTATACGGGAGTTATACTTGAACATTTCTCAAACTATAAGCTGCTACTTACAGTTTCTCAGGTAAACGTTCAATGACCGTAATATTACTTTGTTGTAAAAGAGTTTATTTGTTTTTGTTTTTTATCTGGTACACATCTTTGAGTTTATTGAGCAGTATTTGCATATATTTAATGTTTCGCATAGAGTGTATTACTACTTACTAAACACAATTCTATATGGATTTGCAAACATTTTTGTTTTATTTTTCAGTTGAATGAATCTGACCTCCCCCCAAACTTTCTTCGTGCAGATGTCCGTGTGAAGGACAGAAGACATCTGGTCTTTGCATCTGAGCAGCAGATATCACTATTGAGCAACGCCAGACGCTGGTGCATCGATGGTACATTTAAGGTAAAAATAGTAGAAACACTTTTAGTTATCAGTCTCTTCTTTTTAATTGTATTTACATCTACATTCATAATAATATGATAGCCCCTAAGTTTATTTAGAGTTACTCCCCTTTATGTACAATGAAATTGTTAGAACAGGCCGGTTATCGTTCTGTACAGTTCATACAGCATAAAAAATGATATAATAA
Source organism: Spisula solida (assembly GCA_947247005.1). Taxonomy (NCBI): domain Eukaryota; kingdom Metazoa; phylum Mollusca; class Bivalvia; order Venerida; family Mactridae; genus Spisula; species Spisula solida. The sequence goes on from OX365948.1 coordinate 25,368,869, forward strand.
CAATAGCGCAAGATTTAGTAGGTCACCATGGCATTCTATTCTTTTTGTTTGACAACATTGTAAATTGAAGTGATTGAATTGATTGAGACAATAATTGAAATTGTATAATTGCAGGTTGTACGTGCTCCATTTACCCAACTGGTTTCAATCCATGCATTTGTCCGTTGAGGAAGATGTAGCAAACAAGTACCTTTGGTTTACATATCCATGTCTGGGAAATCCACAGAAGATTATGTCAAGGTGTTTAAGGTATGTTTCATTATTTGTTAATGCACATTCATTTAAATCATTTTCAAACCTTAGCTATAACCTACTGTGTACTAAGTTTATGGAAGGAACTGAAGTGATCTGGCATCAAACTATCTTTAATATAGCTTAAGTTTCAATATCGTTTATTCTATTTGCAGATTTTGTAAATTGGATCTATTTTTTGGTTTCAAATTTTGCAGTTTAATGAAGGTTATTAAAATTATATGTGGATCTTTTTAATTACAGGCTGTGGGTAGAATGTTAGACGGGAAGTGTGTGGTAGACAGCTTTGTCTTAGACTATGAAAAGGCAACATGGAAAGCGATATCCAAGGTAATCCAAGGTGCAGCCATTCATGGTTGTGCTTTCAATTGGGGACAAGCGGTTTGGAGGCATGTGCAGGTTGGTATTTTTTACCTCAATAACATGAACTTCAGAATCATAAAATTATGAAATGTGTTACTGTATTTTTTTCATGAATACAATCTGGTTATATTATCCAGACATCATCTTGAATAAGTATGCTGACACGAACTAGTACCATTGAATATAATATGTATATACATGTCAAACATTGGGGCATTGCTAGGATTTGACAGGAATGGCTATAAATTAAAAAGATACTGTATGATTATCCTTGATTTAAAGACTAATTTAAGAACCTTTTCCCACATTACAAGCCTTATACAATGTATTTGCTAATTCTAATTCATGTTTCCTTCTTTCCTTTCAGAATCTTGGATTGTCAACACAGTATACCCAGGATACAGGAACTTACTGCTTCCTTCGTAAGGTTTGGTGCCTACCATTCTTGCCTGCAGCCCATATCATGCCAGCTTTCACTGCCTTATGTGACATTAACTCATGTGAGAAAATTGCATCGCTGCTGACCTACATAGAGAAGACATGGATTCAATCGAAGATGTGGACTGTGATACCTGGTCAGTGTACGGACAGACCGTAAGAACTAACAACGACGTGGAGGGTAAGAATGCTTATTAACATACATGTGTATTAATAAGACAATAAGGAAATCTGGCTGTATTGTATTATCTTTCAAATGATTCTTGTCGTAGTTAAAACAAGACAAGAACATCTTACAACTTACAAGTTTGGATTACTGCATCTACCATATTATATTTGACTCCTGCTACGATTTGAACATTCAAAGACTTATACATATACTAGTATATCTTACTTTTGTCCCTGCAACATTATAATTATACTGTATTGTATTGTCTGTCCAATGATTATTGCCGTTGTTTAAACAAGACATTCATTTGTTATTTCAGGATGGTACCGGAAACGGAACAGTCGTGCTGGCGTGTCCCCACCCTTCCACGTCCTTGTTAGATTGCTGGACCAGGAAACAAGACAGTTGGTGAATCTAGTACAGTTGGTGTCGGAGTATCAGCTCAAAAGGATTCAAAGAAAGTATACCCGGACAATACAGTCGAAGGTTTTCCGCCTATGGGAGAGGTAATAATTCAGCATACTTGAATTCATTTAACAGTCATTTTGTGCATTACTGGGTTGTTCCCCCTTCCTTAGTTTCACCATGTATGAAAAACAAAGAGTTAATCAACAAGCCTCCAATTTTACAATATTTAATCAAAGATCTAAATATACAAAGATTTGAATGATGTACAAAATCTCACAATATCTTGCAGCAAGCTTGTGTAATGTCGTGAAATCTCGTTTGTTCTCAAAACCTTGTATCTCCTGTTTTAATGAACACAGACACAAACTAATAATTCTATGCAATAGATATATTATTCAGCTGCAATATATGCATACATTATTCAAATAATATGAGGATAATACTAAAACAACAGTTATTTTCCATATATACAACTATTTAATTTTCTGTATTTCACAGGTATGCTGACGCAGAAGAAAACATGTCTGCTACCCGACTTCTGAAGGAGATGTCCTGTATATATCAACATCGAGTAGTAAACGAATAGGACACTTGAATCAGTACTTCAATGTATGATGATACATGCGGACTCCAAAGAGAACATATATATGCCTGCTACCTGACGTCTGAAGGAGATGTCCTGTATATACATATATCAACATTGATATACATTGGTGAAATTATTGCAACATAAAATTTGCATAAACTATAATTCAGTATCTAACCAATATTATTTAATGCTTGCTACCTGACGTCTGACGGAGATGTCCTGTATATACATATATCAACATTAATTATTGCAACATATAATTTGCATATACTATAATTCAGTATCTAACCAATATTATTTAATGCTTGCTACCTGACGTCTGACGAAGATGTCCTGTATATACATATATCAACATTGATATACATTGGTGAAATTATTGCAACATAAAATTTGCATAAACTAGAATTCAGTATTTAACAAATATTATTTAATGCTTCATTTGAAAATGCCCATTTTGGACCATGCCTGTTTCAATGCATATCTTCAGAAATGGCTTATAGTAGGCCCTTGAAAATACCCTTTTAGCATGAATAATATGTTTTAGCCGTATATATATATATATATATATGATTGTATTTATCATATTGCTGTTGTTATGTTGGAGTGTGTGGCTTTACTACCATACAAGGTACTTGGCTGTGTGATGAAATACATCGACATAAAGATTATTATAAAACAATGCAATGACACAATTTCGACATCAAACCATGGATTGTACACAGAAAAATGTGGAAAAGGAATTTATTTAGATAAGTGCATGTGCATATATTTATGCGAGGGTTACAATACAAAATTCTTAGAAGATATGCAAGACACACACAATTACAGCATCAAACATATGACTTGAATGTCAAAATTCTGGATATAATAAAACAATTGGCCATGCCATTGGATATTTTTTAATATTGGGACGAGTTCCTTAATACTGTTGGAGGTAAGTGACTAAGTTTATGCAGATTTATAGATAAACATATTGCAATGACACAATTTCAACATCACAATTGTATTTTTACGTAAAACAAAACAGCATTGCATGCAGGAATTTATGGAAAACAAACTAATTGACGATCATAGATTTGTTCGGATCGGACACGCACGTTAATTTTTCATAAAACTTAGCGGATCGGACGAGTTAAAAATGAGATAAAATTAGGTCAGTTTGTTTAAAAACTTTGGAAAATCAGATTAATTGTAATCAAAACAACACATTAATTTCATTTCAAGTGTTAAATAAACGGTGATTTATTAGATAACTTGCATTAAAAATCATAGTTTCCGAGCGATCGACTGGCGGCCATTTTGAAAATAACGACGGTTAAAAACTGTTACAAACTCGCATATTATTCGAAAAAACAGTGATCTGTTTATTTATTTGTGTGGGGGTGAGTTGGACATTTCGAAAATGACATCGGGCGAGTTATCCAAATCTAGGATGAGTTGGTGGGGGGGGGTGAGTTGGTAGGGGGGTGAGTTGGTCGGATACCGTTTTATCACGTAATTATAATTTCTGTTTTGTCGAATAATTCGAAATTATTATGTGACAATTCTGATTGTTATAAAATTAAGTCCCGAATGTGCCATCTATGGCCTTCCGCTAGACAACACAAACACATTTTCCATGGCAACTTCCCAACGTTATAATTATTTCAGTATTTAAACGTCAGTCTCACAAGAATGCACGGTGATACCTTCTCAACAACGCTAGATGATCAACGCCACAAGGACATCTACTGAAGAGGGTTTAAAAACTGTGCAAAGTGTAGAGTGCTTAGTGATTCATAAAAAACGTAGCGTTCGCCAAAAAATTAACATGTATTAATTTGATACGACTCTCGACCTTTAATTAGCATAATTTAACAGCTGATATAAGGTCTATATTTATAACCCGGCAGTATGTTTTCATAAGCGGAGAGTATCACGAAGACGCTCGATGTGTAATTCCAACACAAATCCAAAGGACCGATATTGCACGATTTGCTCGCGGAAATTGATATATTCCACGCAACAACCTTATCATATATTCATGCATAAAGGTCAGGATCATGTCAAATTCTCTGTGCTATACTTAGTGCGTATTCATATACTATACACAAGTATCACTGATTATAAAAGAACATACAACAATTAGAATATTTCGTAGAACTTTTTATACACTTGTACATTTTTGTACTTATTTTTTTATGTTTCACCGGACGCCAACTGCATGACAAGAAATACAAATGTACTATGAGATTTATAGCGAGTATGCACAAAGATGTAAACCAAAATATTGTCATTCAGTGGCCTTAACTTTATCAGATAAAAGTTTTGGGGTAACCTGTGTACATGTATATATTTCCCTATACTGTTAAACTTGAGTAGGGTATTTCAACCGCGTGTGTGAATTAACATTTATACAATTCAGTGTAGCAACATGGAACGTTGGGTTGGACGTGTGGCTTTGGTAACTGGTGCATCATCAGGTTTTGGTGAAGTGATTGCCAAACGTCTGGCAGAACATGGAATGAAAGTTGTAGGATGTGCACGTAATGTTGAAAAAATACAGGTAACTTTACCTTAGTTTGTCGTCCAATTGTATGTTTAGGTAGCACAGAGAATTTGACATGATCCTGACCTTTATGCATGCATATATTACAAGGTGCTTGCGTTGAATATATGAATTTTCGCGAGTAAATCGTGCAATATCTGTTCTTTAGATTTGTGCTGGTATTACACCTCGAGCATCTTCGTGATACTCACCGCTTATGAAAACATGCGCTTGGGTTATAAATATAGACAATATATCAGCTGTTAAATAATGCTAATTGAAGGGCGAGAGTCGTGTCAAATTATCTTGAACTATGCACTGATTTAGATGAAATGGTACGACGTAGCTGATTTAGCTGAAAATATACTGTTGGCATATTTCGTACGTAATGTGATGTCCATTTCACATTACATGTAGTTGTGTGTATTTCATTTGTTGTGTGATAGTTACGTCAGTTTGTAATGTCAAATTCCAATTCTGTGTAGTGGTGTGTGTATTTCTTACGTTGTCGAGTGGTAGTTACGTCAGTTTGTAATGTCAAATTCCCATTCTGTGTAGTGGTGTGTGTATTTCTTACGTTGTCGAGTGGTAGTTACGTCAGTTTGTAATGACATATTCACATTCTGTGTAGTGATGTGTGTATTTCTTACATTGTCGAGTGGTAGTTACGTCAGTTTGTAATGACATATTCACATTTTGTGTAGTGGTGTGTATTTCTTACGTTGTCGAGTGATAGTTACGTCAGTTTGTAATGACATATTCCCTTTTTGTGTAGTGGTGTGTGTATTTCGTACGTTGTCGAGTGGTAGTTAGGACAGTTTGTAATGACATATTCACATTTTGTGTAGTGGTGTGTATTTCTTACGTTGTCGAGTGGTAGTTACGTCAGTTTGTAATGACATATTCACATTCTGTGTAGTGGTGTGTGTATTTCTTACGTTGTCGAGTGGTAGTTACGTCAGTTTGTAATGACATATTCACATTTTGTGTAGCGGTGTGTATTTCTTACGTCGTCGAGTGGTAGTTACGTCAGTTTGTAATGACATATTCACATTCTGTGTAGTGGTGTGTATTTCTTACGTTGTCGAGTGGTAGTTGCGTCAGTTTGTAATGTCAAATTCTCATTCTGTGTAGTGGTGTGTGTATTTCTTACGTTGTCGAGTGGTAGTTACGTCAGTTTGTAATGACATATTCACATTCTGTGTAGTGATGTGTGTATTTCTTACATTGTCGAGTGGTAGTTACGTCAGTTTGTAATGTCATATTCACATTCTGTGTTGTTGTGTGTATTTCTTACGTTGTCGAGTGGTAGTTAGGTCAGTTTGTAATGACATATTCACATTTTGTGTAGTGGTGTGTGCATTTCTTACGTTGTCGAGTGGTAGTTACGTCAGTTTGTAATGACAAATTCACATTCTGTGTAGTGGTGTGTATTTCTTACGTTGTCGAGTGGTAGTTACGTCAGTTTGTAATGACATATTCACATTCTGTGTAGTGGTGTGTGTATTTCTTACGTTGTCGAGTGGTAGTTACGTCAGTTTGTAATGACATATTCACATTTTGTGTAGTGGTGTGTGTATTTCTTACGTTGTCGAGTGGTAGTTACGTCAGTTTGTAATGACATATTCACATTCTGTGTAGTGGTGTGTGTATTTCTTACGTTGTCGAGTGGTAGTTACGTCAGTTTGTAATGACATATTCACATTTTGTGTAGTGGTGTGTGTATTTCTTACGTTGTCGAGTGGTAGTTACGTCAGTTTGTAATGACATATTCACATTCTGTGTAGTGGTGTGTGTATTTCTTACGTTGTCGAGTGGTAGTTACGTCAGTTTGTAATGACATATTCACATTTTGTGTAGTGGTGTGTGTATTTCTTACGTTGTCGAGTGGTAGTTGCGTCAGTTTATAATGACATATTCCCATTTTGTGTAGTTGTGTGTATTTCTTACGTTGTCGAGTGGTAGTTACGTCAGTTTGTTATGTCAAATTCCCATTCTGTGTAGTGGTGTGTGTATTTCTTACGTTGTCGAGTGGTAGTTACGTCAGTTTGTAATGACATATTCACATTTTGTGTAGTGGTGTGTATTTCTTACGTTGTCGAGTGGTAGTTAGGTCAGTTTGTAATGACATATTCACATTGTGTGTAGTGGTGTGTGTATTTCTTACGTTGTCGAGTGGTAGTTACGTCAGTTTGTAATGACATATTCACATTCTGTGTAGTGGTGTGCGATTTCTTACGTTGTCGAGTGGTAGTTGCGTCAGTTTGTAATGACATATTCACATTCTGTGTAGTGGTGTGTGTATTTCTTACGTTGTCGAGTAGTAGTTAGGTCAGTTTGTAATGTCAAATTCACATTTTGTGTAGTGATGTGTGTATTTCTTACATTGTCGAGTGGTAGTTACCTCAGTTTGTAATGTCATATTCACATTCTGTGTAGTGATGTGTGTATTTCTTACATTGTCGAGTGGTAGTTACGTCAGTTTGTAATGACATATTCACATTCTGTGTAGTGATGTGTGTATTTCTTACATTGTCGAGTGGTAGTTACGTCAGTTTGTAATGTCATATTCACATTCTGTGTTGTTGTGTGTATTTCTTACGTTGTCGAGTGGTAGTTACGTCAGTTTGTAATGACATATTCACATTCTGTGTAGTGGTGTGTATTTCTTACGTTGTCGAGTGGTAGTTACGTCAGTTTGTAATGACATATTCACATTCTGTGTAGTGGTGTGCGATTTCTTACGTTGTCGAGTGGTAGTTGCGTCAGTTTGTAATGACATATTCACATTCTGTGTAGTGGTGTGTGTATTTCTTACGTTGTCGAGTAGTAGTTAGGTCAGTTTGTAATGTCAAATTCACATTTCGTGTAGTGGTGTGTATTTCTTACGTTGTCGAGTGGTAGTTACGTCAGTTTGTAATGACATATTCACATTTCGTGAAGTGGTGTGTATTTCGTAGGCTGAACTTAAAATATTTTTGTTTCCTCTTCCCGACCCAAGCAGATTTAGAATTGGTAGGTTGGTAGGTTAAATAAATGATATTGTTTTGGAAATGTTTCAGAATGGTAGTTATTGGTCAAGACATACAATAAGGACATATATTTATATCTTTAAGGTGAAAACCAACTGTCTTAAATTTAAAATGGGGGTACCATATACACAGATATAAACGAGTCTTTATACAAAAATAATATTTTCATCCCCAATATTTCATAAGAAGTATGCATGTCGTGTTGTAGTTACGATAAGTATGCATGTTGTGTTGTAGTTACGTTAAGTATACATGTCGCGTTGTAGTTACGTTAAGTATGTATGTCGTGTTGTAGTTACGTTAAGTATGCATGTTGTGTTGTAGTTACGTTAAGTATACATGTTGTGTTGTAGTTACGTTAAGTATACATGTCGTGTTGTAGTTACGTTAAGTATGCATGTTGTGTTGTAGTTACGTTAAGTATACATGTTGTGTTGTAGTTACGTTAAGTATACATGTCGTGTTGTAGTTACGTTAAGTATACATGTTGTGTTGTAGTAACGTTAAGTATACATGTCGTGTTGTAGTTACGTTAAGTATACATGTCGTGTTGTAGTTACGTTGGTTCGTGGTGTGAATTTGGTATATCGTAGCATGTATTTTTAAAATAGTGTAGTAAAACTCTACATTAGTTCATTCTGTGCATGGTCACATTTTCATGATTTTGATTTACCATGTTTCCTTTTGGTGATTCCATTTTGAAACTTGAAAATCCGATTACCGGTAGTTTATCGGTAGAAACAAGGACAGAATCAATTTTTGAGCTCATTTTACATATTTTGGTCTTGATTAATGTATTTCATTGTTTGAGAAGGAAACTGTAACACACGCCTGCTATTGTACTAGTAGGCCTACCCTAAAATCTAAAAGGTATAGGTCGATGAATTTAAGTAATGATATTATTATGAATCTCCGACTAGAGAGTTATGAAAAGTAAAAAACAATCGTTGTAAAATGTCACATTTCCTGCTGACAAACTACTTCCTCACGACTTAGGAAATGCACGCCACGTACTACTATAACTACAACACAACATTCGATCTGTGAATGCAGTTATAGACCAGTCGAGTGCACTATTACGGTGTAAAGCCATTTATAAAGGCTTATACATATATACATGTTTGTAGCTATTATAATTTCAATGCTAAACTAACATACTATATTCCCTGTACCTGTTCAAACAATGATTGCAATCTTTTGTGTACACTTAAACGGCAACCTCACTCTCACAATATCCTAACTGGACTGTACATCAACGTATGTAAAGATCAGTGATATACCTACGGCACAATTTCAGAAGTATAGGTATAATTATGTATGAAGAAGGCAGTTTTGGCGTGCCATACAACGTACACAGAAGTTTTTGTTGCTAGAATAAATAGATACGCTGCATGTCATGTAATATGTTATACTGTATGATGATCTTTTAGTATAAGTCATAATTTTATACATTACAAACCATCGTTATCTTACCATTGTACATGTCGCGGTGTATTAACTAGTCAACTTCCGGTTATCGCAATAAGGAGTACACGTTGAATTGTATAGTCTTGCAATAAGTCGTACAGTGATCGGAAATGATGTTTTTAATCACAATAAGTCATACAAGTGGAATTGTATAGTATCCCAATAATTCATACCGTTTATACGCGGTGTAATACATACTCATACGTGAGGCCAACACGGGTACACGAAATAGTCCACGTGTTAGAGATGTCGTGTTCCATTATTCCAAGTATGACGTGTTATAGTGAGGCATGTATGTTTTTCGCCGTGCAAATTTAGTTTCACAACATTCCTACTATTAAAAACGGAAGTTGACATGTACATAATACTTGCGCATATTTTGGACATTTGCAGACTATAGAAACGTGCTTTTATTTCTAAATCAACAAATACATGTAAAGGGAAAAATAGAATTTATGAGAATAGTCTAGTAATATGAACTCATACAACAAAGTCTCAATATGACAGATATGGATGCACAAACATGAGAGAATCGTAATTAACGGGACACGCATTGGAAACAAGAGAACTATATAATACAAAAAGATAACAAGAATTCGGACAGGGAAGGCAGCATGAAATAGCAGAGCACGAAAGACATAAAAACATACGAAAAAGAAAAAATACAGATCACAAGCTCTTGTAAGCATATTAAGTCGCAATGACTGAACAATGAACCAGAAATAGCTTATGCACTTAGTAAACACGAAAACTCCAATGAAAGATCGATTATAATACACATCCCTTAATGAATTATTCCAGGCTTTGTCTGACAGTTTAAAGGATGCTAAAGGTTCAGTAATAGCCATACAGTGTGATGTATCGAAAGATGATCAGATACAGGCAATGTTTGAGAAGATCAAGGATATCTATGGTGGGGTAGACGTCTGTGTCAACAACGCTGGTTTGTCACACAATGCACCACTGCTGAGCGGAACCACGGAACAATGGCGAAATATGATGGATGTATGACAGCGTTATATGTTTAGCTCGACTTTTCGAAGAAAAAAGTCGAGTTAATGTCTTGACGGGATCGTGTGCATCTGCGTGAGCGTTGGTTAAGCTTATTGTCAGAGTCATTTTCTCAAAGGCTATTAAAAGTATTTACTTGACCCTAAACATAGTTATTCACCATCACAAGGGGAGTCCATACTGACAAGGCTGGTAACCATGTGACCTATATTTGTGGAGTTTTGTTTCGACTTAGTACATAGAAATAGTGACGAATTTTGCACATAAACTGAATTTTCTCAAACACTATCAAAGCTTTCAACTTGAACGTCATTACACTTGTGATATGTGAAAACCTACATTTACGGACAAGCGGAAACAAATCCAACCAGCATTTTATAAGAAATATTCCCCTTTTCTTACTTTGAATTTTCAGGTATCCACTTGAAATTCAACATAGTTATTCACCATCACAAGGGGAGTCCATAATGACATGGCTGGTAACCCTGTGACCTATATTTATGAGTTATCTGCCCTTGTTACTCTTAGAATTTTCACTCACATGAGCTAGGAAGCTATCAAGTACGAGAAAGTCGAGCATCCAGCACTCTTTGGCGGTGCTCTAGTTTTATATAGTAGAAACTCGATAAAATTGACATTGTTGCACTAGATACTATACTGGCATTCAGTGTCCTTTGTAAATGTGCTTATATAATTTTACTTTGTAACATTTTAAGTAGCATTCATTGACTGGTGTAATAAATATCGCATTCTAATTTATATACTCATGTACAAATGCAAGAATAATATAATTCCTTACACGGTAAGTTTCAAAAGCAGCTCTCGCTGTTGTGATTGCATGCTCACTCTCGTCTTCGAGGTCATGCCTTGTGTTTTATTCCTCATAAGTACATTTGTCATCGAATTGTTAGAATATTGCAGTCACATTTTACATTTTATGTTTTTTGTTCGTTCAGGTAAACGTATTAGGATTATGTGCGTGTACACGAGAAGCTGTGAAATCCATGAAAGATCGAGGCGTTGATGACGGACATATTGTATTAATGAGCAGGTACTATCAGTATTAATGTTGCCACTTTGTTTTGACACCAATGTTGTTCAAATGTACATGCACTTTATGTTTTACATGTATCAATTTTTACATTTGCGTACATATTGTATTAATGAGCAGGTACTATCAGTAATTGCCACTTTGTTTTGAACCTAATGTTGTTCAAATGTACATGCACTTTGTGTTGTACATGTACATGTATCAATGTTTACATATGCGTCGTTTTTCACTCCTCTGTTAACTACGGCGACCCATTTGCTTGGATTGTCAACTGGCATCTTTTCCTAAACATGACGTCTCTGTATAATCTGTGTAAGTTATATTTTCTTAAAATTGCCTTAACTTCTTTTGAATACTCTTACAACATGTAGTATGGTAAAACTCTACGTCTTGTTTTTTGATAAAACTGAATTTGGTGGATTCATAATATCAATTTTAGAAAACACCTTATACATTTAGTATAGAATGGGTCTGAAAATATGCATACCTGACTTATATTATAGCTCATCTATATGAACTTATATTTTACAGTATGTCTGGCTACAGAATTGTTCCAAACGCACCGCATATTCATTTCTATGCAGCCACAAAGTTTGCTGTAAAAGCTATTACAGATGGTTTACGTAACGAGTTGGTGGCACTGAAGAGTCAGATCAGAGTTACAGTAAGTATACAACCATCATGTACAAAATATAGCACATCAATGAGAACTAAAATTGTGACCACATGGACACTTTGTTAAGAATTTATTTAGGAACAATATGTAGAGCAATAGCATTTATTTGCCTATCAGCTTTCTGCTGAAATATGGCAGGCCTATGAGTGCCTCCGCCCGTATTTGCCCTTGTTGTACACGCTCCTTGATGTACATGTTCGTGGTATTTTGAACATAGAATTGTGATGATGCCTCATCTAAAGATGTATATTATGTGCTATTATTATATGGCACTCGCTATGGGCTACATGTAGGTCGAATTCAGCTTTGATACTTTGAAATGGACGTTTAAAACACGTTGAGCTGTTGAACTTGCGACTACCAAGATGACACATACGAGCTGTTCGGAAGGAGATCAAGACATTCATGCATTGTTTGAGTTTCTCGCAAACACTTTAAACATTGAAGCTACAGCATTGTTTTACAGGCGATTAGCCCTGGTTCAGCGCTCACAGAATTCAGTCGCAGGATGTTCCCTGATGACCCAGCCAAAGTTGAGGAAGATTTTCGCGGGTTTGAGGTATAAGCTTTGTATTGATATTTTTGTAGGCAATAAGTCCTGGGCTCGCAAAGACAGATTTTAGCCGTAGGTTATTTAACGACGATGATGCTGCGGCTGACCAGAGATATAGCGGTATGAAGGTATGAGACAAGCTTTTTCAATGGTTAGATGAGACAAGCCATTTCATTGGTTAGATGAGACAAGCCATTTCATTGGTTAGATGAGACAAGCCATTTCATTGGTTAGATGATACCAGCTATAAATGAATTCAGGGCCCGAAATAACAACCAATACTTACGCTCATCACTCAAACCAGATTTTATTTGTTAAATGACACCAGATTAATATATTTGCTTAGGATGAGAAGGTCGTAAACTTGTACCAAAACGCTATTTAGAGAAAACAAGAAAAAACTGGCTGAACACTTCTCTTTATTTCATAGGCATTTGGTTTCAACTCGCCGTTAATTATTGATTTGCCCTATTCACAGATCGACCGGGTACTGATTCCCTTTGAAACCAAATGAATATGCTTTACTTATGGAAAAAAAACTTTTTCTTAAGTTTGGTCAACATGACCTGTTCCGATTGCCAGGAAAATTGGAGCATAAGAAGCGCATTGTTATGCAGATTTTAAATATGTATGGGTCTTATAAGGTCGTAACGACCTTCTCATTCTAAGCCAGCGATTATTGGTTAGGTGGGACTAGCATGATTCTAGTTAATTTTGTAAGTAGCGATTGTTTCCTTGCAATACCAAAACAATACTGTGTAAGAATATACCAACATTGGTCTGACTTTCTAACACTATGTTTTCTATGTTTCAGCCACTTACGTCTGATGACGTCACCGATAGTGTCATATATGCTTTAAGCGCTCCACCACATGTTCAGGTTAGACATTTATCCAATAGGCACATGGTTTCAAATTATCTGAGGTATATATATATCAGTTGGGTACACTCAGATAATTGGGTACACTCAGTTAATTTGAAACCATGTGCCTATGATTTTGTTCTTCAAACATCGTTGAATATACTGTATACTGTACATAATCTGAGTTCCGTAAACATATAATACGCGCAATTGACTATCGTAAGGTATTCTGGTTTGCCTGATTAATACATTAATTTGTATTACATTGAAGATAAATATGTTCTTAGATTTCACTTTACTTAAATGAGACATAAGAAACAGCTGTACATGTTTTGTATTTGTAACTGATTGCATAAAAACGTATTCGCTTATTGTATATCTAGCTATCAGTATTGTTTGTACAATGCGTTTTACTGCATGTGTTTTGTACATCGTGTTTCACTGTGTGTTTGTACATCGTGTTTCACTGTGTGTTTGTACATCGTGTTTCACTGTGTGTTTGTACATCGTGTTTCACTGTGTGTTTGTACATCGTGTTTCACTGTGTGTTTGTACATCGTGTTTCACTGTGTGTTTGTACATCGTGTTTCACTGTGTGTTTGTACATCGTGTTTCACTGTGCGTTTGTACATCGTGTTTCACTGTGTGTTTGTACATCGTGTCTAACTGTGTGTTTGTACATCGTGTCTAACTGTGTGTTTGTACATCGTGTTGCACTCTGTGTTTGTACATCGTGTCTAGCTGTGTGTTTGTACATCGTGTTTCACTATGCGTTTGTACATCGTGTTTCACTGTGTCTTTGTACATCGTGTTTAACTGTGTGTTTGTACATCGTGTTTAACTGTGTGTTTGTACATCGTGTTTAACTGTGTGTTTGTACATCGTGTTTAACTGTGTGTTTGTACATCGTGTCTAACTGTGTGTTTGTACATCGTGTCTAACTGTGTGTTTGTACATCGTGTCTAACTGTGTGTATGTACATCGTGTTTCACTGTGTGTTTGTACATCGTGTTTAACTGTGTGTTTGTACATCGTGTTTATCTGTGTGTTTGTACATCGTGTCTAACTGTGTGTTTGTACATCGTGTTCACTATGTGTTTTCAGATTCACGACGTGTTAATCCGTCCTACAGATTCATCGTATTGAAGCTGGGCTAAAATCTACCGTCAAACAGCATTCATGTAGTGGCTTTCAAATACAGAATCACGTGTCTCAAATGTCACTTCTAGTCAATTAAACTTTGAATAAAATATTGAAACTAGCAATGAATTCAGCATTTTTATGCATGTTGATAGTTCTTAATCAATGGCATCCTTGTTAAGCAGAACAACGCATTTTTGTCAAAACACACTGCTGCTCAATGTCGAAGTGCATAGATATGCGCATTGTGCGTAACTTTACTTGGTATACGTTTTACCATGGTGCACCCAGGTCCTCCACCACAGTTCCAATATACAAGATGTTTACTTAAAGTTCAAACATCCGAAAGCGTCTAAATGTTTAAGAGATTCTCTGTCAATGATATATCTGTACATACCCACTTGGTTTCCGTGCATACAATTGTACATACCCACTTGGTTTCCGTGCATACAATTGTACATACCCACTTGGTTTCCGTGCATACAATTGTACATACCCACTTGGTTTCCGTGCATACAATTGTACATACCCACTTGATTTCCGTGCATACAATTGTAGTTCTTGCCTTGGCAGAATTTTATATCGTTATTAACTTTAATCACTGGTAGGCTGGTGTTTCTTTTCATAATATTCACGCGACCAAATTACACTGGAAGATGTCATAGACAGACAAAAACAGTCTCCCACTCCCGGACGAAATGTAATTAAATGGAAGTCTGGGAACTATTGACGCATATAATCAGTAAACTGTGTTGGTCGTATTATTTCATGTTAGAACCACAGGTTATTGACGCATATTATTTTATGCGTGTGCGACCGCCTTATATCTCTTACTTAGTATACGAATAAAGGGAAATAACGCTACCTTTATAGTGGTCTTTGATTACAACGTGGAACACACACATTTACAAAGATATGGAGAAATATTGCTTGTTATTCGATAGAAATATGATTTATCTGCATGCAACACAGATCCAAATGATCCTCGAGTCTAAAATAAGTCGGAAATCCACAAAAATGTCACAAAATCAAGTCAATTTTTGTCGATGTCAATTGGACCGGCCACACGAAGAACGACCCATCCTCGGCGTTTCTCCACGAATAACTCGTAATTATTTCGTGAAACGTAAGTACAATCGTATATTTCGTGTTATAAACCAACATATGTGTAGTATTTTCTGTTTTGCAATTGTGACAACAACTTTAACTTGCATAAATTAGTAAGTCGTATATTGGAAGTAAGCCTTTTGGTAAAGCTCTATTGTGTTAATTTTTATACAACTTTCTTAAATTCTGGGACAAAAATGCGAATTTATATAAAAAGTGTTTCTATGTTAACCATAGATATGCCGTTGGACTAAAATTTCACGAAAGAAATAGTAAACACAAGTTGAAATTAGAGGAAAAACGGCGAGGGAGTGTTGTGCTTTATTTGACGGTGGCCGGACCAACTGACATCGGCAAATATGACGTGATTCTGTGACAGTTTTGTTCATTTCTCGCTTAATTTAGACCTGACGATCATTTTGTTTGGTGTTGCTTGCAGGTAAATCTAGCAAGAGGATTTTCTCCATGTCTTTGTTTATGTGTGTTTATTACGTTGAAATCGCGCATAAAATAATATGCGTCAATACCCTGTGGTTAGAACACTGATTGAAACACTAACAATACCTTCCTCTTCTAAAAGTAGGTTGCAACACAACACGAACATCTGTGTACACAAAGCAGGAAATCTACTATACATGTACATTATCAAACAACATATCGTTTACTCTAGTACTTCTGAACGGTTGTAAATAGACTCTGCAATAGTCCACTTATTTGCAATCAATCATTGAATGGCAAAAGTAAATAGTAGAGTATTTAGTGACCTGACGTCAGTATTAATCGGTTTCCGAATCAACTGAACGTGTGCTTACACTGCTAAAACATAAATCTGCTGAAGCTGTGCTTAAAATCATTACTAGTAATTTTCGCCAAATACTTCGTAAATTTTTGTTGAAAGTACGTTTAACATAATATTAGCAGAAATAGAAACGTACGAAGTATTTGGTAAAGATTAATCAGTTTTTGTCTAACAATGTTTGACTGAGACACTTATAAAGTGCATGGAAGTTCGGTTTTTCTCTGATGCCCTCCGACTTCGATGAAAGAGACAGTGACGTTGGACAAGGAATCCGGGTGCGAAAAAAGAGACAGTGACGTAGGACAAGGAATCCGGATGCGATGCCCTAGCTCTTTCTGAGCCATCTCCCTGATTTTTAACATTCTACGTAAAGCAACTTAGTACTCGTACAAAATACAACAACTCAGTACATGTAGTATAACTTGATGTGTAATTCTTTATTGAAACTTCGTACAAAAGGCGTACATCTTGCGTCTTAAAAAATTAGCTTAATTACTACCTATAGACCTACAAAGAAGTTCACTACACAAGCTTATTATTATCACACACAGAGAGCATTATATAACTAAACTCATAAACACCAAGAGAATGCAGAATACACATGTCGGTTTATGCAGTCAATCCTGAATTCACCTCACTATATACAAAACCGTACGTAGATGTAACACATTGAAACTATTTCCACAACGAAAACTATGTTTTAAAATTGTTAAATCAGGTTCAGTTACCGACAAAAATATTTGTCTTTATTTATTTCTTGATTACTGCATCGGTCATTAAAGGGACTGCCTCACGTATTGGTGTATTGCAACAATAAAATGAAATTGTCAAATATTCGCTTAATTTTGGTATAGTTGCCTATATATCACATAAACAACCACACTGACATCTAAAATAACTTGAGAAACTTCGGCATTTTGTAGTTTTTTAGTATTTTTACATCAAAAAATCTATAGGGTATTAATACCCTATAAAATTAACACTACTATTACTTAAATTGCCTGAGATTTGTTCACATTTGATGAAAATGAATCGAAAAACAAACAAAATACCTCACTGATGTTTACGCTGTAGTGTGTTGATGTTACAGTTCGATCACATGTAAATTACATAATTCACAAAGCATGTTGGAAGGAAACTCTGCCTTATTTTAAAAACGAGTGGGCGATATCGAGACTGGTTAAAATTGCTTATTTGCACCGAATCTTTCATAAAGCAACCGTTAGTAGGTTTCTATTACATAATTACTTGGTTAGGTTGGAAAATCACGATATACAAAAATTTTAGCCCAATCTGTGAGGCAGCACCTTTAATACGGTAATGCATAAAACGCTTCAAACTAAGTAAATACAAGTATCATGTCATAATTAACGACGTTATGGTTACATCCATAAACAATGTACGTGTGTATAATAATGAAATATACCGTAGTCCATTCTTCCTGAGATAAAACACAACGTATCAACCCGTATGTCTAGTAATGCTTGAAATGAAACATACTGAAGATCATGACGAAGAGAACACAGAACTTGTGTAGCCAATGTCCGACAAAATACGACAAACTTCTATGATCATAGACGTGATGTGGGGCTTCTAGCGACACGTAAATTAGACTCAGAGCCAGTGCCAAGACGGCGGCATCCTCCCAGTTCTTCACAGTGAAGAATTGTCTGAAAATCAACGTACTTCGGTAAGATCATGAGACTTTACGCATCACATATAACGCAACAAATTGTATTATACATGTTCACGTTTACAATTCTTCAGAATTTCTGAACCGCTTTAAACGCAATTACAGCAACCAGATATGATTGTAGAACATGTATGTCTCATGGCAGCCACATAGTCATATACTAGTATGTTAAAGGAGATGTCTTTGAAACCTAACTAACTGACCTCAATGACAAGGGTGTCATCTAGTTTCAACCTATAAAGTTCGAAGATCCAACCGTTCTAGTCCTATTGATCTGAAAATTGGTCTAGTACGTAATCTATGTCATTTAGGGTCATCTACTAATGATGGCCAATATCCCAAAAAGTGTGCAGATCCTGTGCTCAACCGTTCTTGCGTTGTTGGTAAAACATTTGGTTTACGGACAGACCGACTTGCATGTGCAAATCAATCTACCCCTATCATCTTCGGTGGGAGCAGCTAGCACCATTTGAAGCGGATTCAAGATTGTTTAATACTTAGTGTTGACATTGTATACCAAAGAAAAGTTACAGACTAAATGTATGTAATAACTTTATAATTGCATGTACCGATATATAACATTAAAAGAAGCAGATACGTGGACTTAATACAGCCAAACGTGTGTAAGTTATCACTTGAATTAAGATATCCCCATCTGTCATTTAAATTGAAGACGCATGTATTAGACTAAATGAAACAACCCTTATTTTAAACGTTCACATTTGATGTACTCATTCACCAACTGATTAAGACAGGTTTTACTGTATATAAGTCTCATACAAAGCCTTACCCCATAATCCATTTCAACATGACCACCAGTACGGCGTCACAGATGATGGCTGTGATCAGGTATCGTTCACCAATACTTCTACCCCATGATGAGTGATGGTTGTAGAACAAAAAGCTAACCAGTTCACCGAGCACGGCTGCTATTACCATACACACATTGAACTGAACGTGGAAGTCAACCATCTTGTCTTATCTGAATTATAAAAAATATATTTCCGTAATTTTGTGAACATGTGTTTAATTCTGGTACATTTTGTATTCGAAAAGGGGAGTAACTCGTCCACCCTTAATGGCTTGTCAGTCTCCGTGTATGTGAAAAGGGGAGTAACTCGTCCACCCTTAATGGCTTGTCAGTCTCCGTGTATGTGAAAAGGGGAGTAACTCGTCCACCCTTAATGGCTTGTCAGTCTCCGTGTATGTGAAAAGGGGAGTAACTCGTCTACATTATTGGCTAGCCAGTCTCTTGTGTGGATGGCTAGGCGCTGCGGACTTTCTGTATGACTTCGATTTGCCTGTGTATGTACAGTCGTGTGTGAGTGTGTATTACGTTTATAGCCGAGATATCACGATGATATGAGAGAAATGAAAAATCCAACATTTTTCTCACGTTCAAGGGCAGTTTTCCTGTGTTACTATGCACTTCACATCATCAGTCACACTTCACATGAAAATGATCACTCATGTACAGTGTACATAGTCTAGTAATTTTATGAATAACGTTGTTGGCATGCAAATGAACAATCATGCTACATGTCGTAATTATCACGGAAATACATTGTAGTGTATATCCGTGTAATTATAGATTATAGAGAGAAGATATATAAATAAATTATGGCTATTTATTCTATTGTTCTCTAGTGAGTAAAGCTTTTTATTGAACGGCAGCAATAAAAGAGCATTAACATTCTTTGTTGGACAAAACGACACAGCTGCTGAAAAGGATTTTACATTTCATGGAAAGCAAAAATAATTTCTCCTTGGCGTGGCGTATATTTCATACAAATCGATGAAAAAATAAAATACTTATGGCTACATTTGTGTTCCAATGCTTACAAATTTCTTAGGACTGTAGCAAAAAAACACAAGGTATTGCTACCCTGAAAGGGGTCAGTTGCAGATCTAACACCGGCATACGCACTGTCATTATTCTTCCTAATTATGGATTATATGAGGACCGTTGAACCGCTACTACATGACCCCTTTGGTTGCTTTTATCAGGCACTTTTAATGGTACCAATAACTCACCTCTAAAACTTTATTTTACAAAATCCCATGTATAGTTAGTTCTTCCATTTGTCCTTCTCATATCTCTAGCAAGTTTGTGGTGATTACAGGATTTATAGTAAAAGTAAACATAATATAATATTTAAACATAATGTTGACAGGCAAACATACTTCACATAGCAGGGGTACTCCATTCTTACATCTAGACTTTTATACACTGTGTATTGTCAAAATCTCAAGTACTTGGCGGTTAAACTTGGACGTCAGTTTAAAGATTTTTCAACAATTTTACTAACTTAAGCATTTCAACTCTATTTACCGAACGTCTGTATCACAAAAGACCCTGGTGTAATAATTTGTATGGTTAAAGTGTTGTGTTACAAAGTGTCGCTAGTTGCGTTGAAAATTTGTGTAAATTCGAAAATTGAAAACTTTGCTCCGTTTCAAACATTCTTTTCAATGGTTTTATAAACCATGGTGAGTCACATCCATTGAATTCAAAGATTCCATATTCATAGATTTTCGTCGCGCAGTGTTTTCTGCAAACAATCGCATTGACCACGGACTGACCATATTAGCCATCTAAATCAATACAGCAGAGACGAACAAGCGGTTGGTTTATAACGTTATATACAAGGATAGTCGATTGTTCAACGAGTGAAATGTCAATCTAAACAACCAGAAAGGATCAATACTCGTCCGGCGATATTGTCACCATTTTAGACATATAATATTGGTCAACACACTAAGCAACATCATGTGGGCGTTATAAAGCACTGACCTTGTTAACTGAACGTATAGAAATGTATTCATTCAGGTGACGGAAACAATCTGTTCTAATGTTATATGTGTCACAATGTTGATCGCATTGATCAATACGCCTTTGTCCAATATTTAATAAAAATACGAATTCTATAGTGCAACTATCAATGCTAGCACAAAATTCATCCATGTCTTACTTCAGATTAGAATATATTACTGCACCAGTGTTTGTCCGTTAAGTGCTACCCGCTTTCATCAAAGAAATTATGTTTATACATCTTTCAAAATAATTGCAAATGATTGTATACATTTATATTAAATGGCAAATATACGAGTAACTTGTTAAATGTCTCCAGATATCTTACTCAGCAGAATTCAGAAACGTTCCAACGGCTGTGTTCTTCTGAGTTCATTTATTATAAAGAGCTGTGTTAAGTATTTGTATAAATATTCTACGTACCACAAAGTAAACAGGGTGTCAGGCGAGGGTCAAATATGTAATTATGTTAATCACCAGAATAAATGAAAGAGCATTCATAGCATAAAACGTAACCCAACATATAAACAATGCTATTTGTCTGCATCAAATTTTTATAATTGAATATACACTGGCAAATAAATTCAGATCAAACCCACGCTAAAAATGTGAAACTTTTTTCTTTTGTGATAAAGCGTAATTCCGCTGTTTTGTTTTTCGTTCGTTTTCATACTAGACAGATAAGCTGTCTGCAAGTGGCTGCTTTTAAATTCTGACGGTCCAGCCACTACAGGCATCCCTGTATAGATTGTGTCGAAATGGTTTGACCCCACGAATATTCTGAATGAAGACTTGTCGATCGATAGTTGTTTTGTTGTTTCGTGTATCAACAAACAAATAGAAACCAACACATGTGCCGGTTAAATCTAACACTCGTCAGCCTCCAATAAACATATACGCGCACATATAAATTACGAAACTGCATACTAATAGTGTATGAGTTACAGGGAAAACACAACAGAATAATGTAACCTAATCAACCTGTTTCCAGGAAATACTGTACGTAACGTACAACATTGTTAAGTCTAAAAAACTATGTTAATTGGTTAATTTTTAACTACACACTAAATGAACGAAATAATTACCTGTAGTGCAACGATCCGCGCTTTTACTCCGGCAAATGTTAGTTCTTTGTTCAATGTATTGGCTATTGAGTGTTTATGTTTAGATAGCAGGGTTGAACTATAGAGGACGCTGTATAACCAGGTCAGAGAGGCGTGTCTCGCTATAAATAACTCGTGCTGAGTGTTCCGGATACTGCATTTAAAGGGACTGCCTCACTTATTAGTATATTGCAAAAATAAAATAAAATTGTCAAATACATGTATTCGCATGATGTTGGTATAGTTGCCTGTATATCACATAAACAACCACACTGACATCTAAAATAACTTGAGAAACTTCGGCATTTTGTAGTTATCTAGTATTTTTACATCAAAAATTCTATAGGGTATTAATACCCTATAGAATTAACACTACTATTACTTAAATTGCCTGATATTTGTTCGCATTTGATGAAAACGAATTGAAATACGAACCAAATTCCTTACTGATGTTTACGCTGTAGTTTTTTGATGTTACAGTTCGATCACGAGTGAAATACATAATTCACAAAGCATGTTGGAAGGAAACTTAGCGCTTTTTTAAAGAAAAAAAAACTCAGTGGGCATCATCGAGAGTGGATAAAATTGCTTTTTAGCACCAAATTTTTCATAAAGCAACCGTCAATGGCTTTCTATTATACCAATACTTGGTTAGGTTGGAAAATCACGATATACAAAAAATTTAGCCCAATCTGTGAGGCAGCACCTTTAATGCAGTAGATTAGCTCTCGTGCTGTGAATGTGCCGCCATATAAATTGAAATTTCTTTTTTAATTTATTCTTTTTGAACGTAACTTAGTTATTCATCCTGTGGATAGATAATCGTACTTCAACCGGTTTATGGGCTTTACTTTAATGTTAGCCACGTTTAAAATTAATATGAACTTTTGAAGTTAAACTATGTTCAGTAGTAAATTGAATAAAATATTCTTAAAAAACTAGAAATTTATGCGTACATATGACATAAGGACCCCTTTAGTATTATGTCTATACAGACCCTGTGTTTAATCAAAGGAGACAACTCATCAGTCAACTTTTACCTGTAGTGGTTTAGCGATGGGGAACTATTTTAAAATGTTTGAGCCAATGCAGATACAAGTTCGAGCCTTACATATCTACAGAGGTTTTTTAATTTTTAGAACGAAAGTTAAATGTAAATCAATAATACGTTTGTGTAATATACATTTATCATTGTATTTAATTATCATTTTCACATCAGTCAAACTTAGTGTATTTTGCTAGTATTGTTTTATTTATTATAAATCGGCCTACACATTTTATAACATAAACAAATCATTCTGTGAGATATATGTTACCGCGACACACACAGCCTAGTCAATAATGCTTTTAAAAACCTCCAGAAACTTCAATTTTGTCGAAGCCAACGAAATAAATTTGAATACGACAATTAAAATGAATGAATGTATGTATCACATTGATAATAAATAATTTCATAAAAAGGAAAAAGTAGCACACGAAGAATCGTATTACACGTCAGACTGTATGGGTGCACTGAGTTCCAGTTAAACTAGTGTTTTTTATTTAACATATTATACCATTTATTTATAAAAGTGTATTTTAGATATGTATTAATCAACACTATAAATCATAACGAAAGACATAAGGGATTTGAAAGGTGAAATTGCCTCTGTACCGGTTTTACGGGTTTCCTGCAAATAACATTGACATGGATTTTTTTGAAGATTTTCAGCATAAAGAGTACGTGTATCTAACATATTTGTTTAATAGACGTTTGTGGTTTCTTTAATACATAAACATCATTTAAGAACATTAATGTCAATGAATTGTGTCATATATTCCTGCTATTTTCATGTGTCTATTTTTAACTGGTAATGCTAAAGAAGACGGCCATCTTGGACGCCATCTTGAATTTCACAGAAGCCATTAATTTGTCAATTTATGCTTGCAGTGTCAGAACTTTCACATGTAACCATTCATTTCGGTAGATAATATACCAATGATCTATACCACGTTATTTTCATCTGTTTATAATATTGTTCGTATTTCAATTATTTTACTATGTACGTTATTGAGATGTGCACTTAGGCTACATGGAAATGAAAATAAACACTGTCATTAAGGCAGCTTTAGTGTTTCCAATAGTGACCTTAGTCAATAGATATGCTAATTTTTCGGCAAATTCACCACCCTAGATATCTAGACTTTTGATATGTTATTTGTCAATTTTTTCCGGTGCCAAAACAGTCAAATTTGTTTCTTTTGCAATTTGTTTGAGGTTAAGTCTGTTTTTACTGGTACTGTGTAGAATGGCTGGACTACAATGTATACATCATTATAGTAATCAGTATAGTAGACAACTCTGATACAGTCATTGTATTGATAAATCTAGAGTTGTTCCCCTTGTTCTGATCAATTATCTTAATGGATAGTTGGTGAGAATGGACTTGGACGTGAAACTAACGCCAGTACCCGTCTCCGGGTACCTTGGCAATCATTATTTCATTCTAAACGTCTTACAAGGCAAACGAAAAATCATGATTTGCTTACCGAAACTTAAACTCGCCTGTGTTGTCACTTCCGGTCCAAAAGGCAAGCTTCCTTATTGGGCCATAAACATTTTCTTGAATGTCCATGCAGGTGACATCAAAGGTTACTGTATCCTTGATTAAGAGTAAAAATATGTTTTTGTAAAACTATGTTACCTTGGTTTACATTTATGTTATCTAAGGTTACGTGTAACTATGTTTTACTCTTTATCAATGGTACAGTTACCAGTATTTGTCTAGTGTGCATGTAGATGGTAGTCATCTTTCTGTGGCTTGCGTCTTTGTAATTTGGAGCCTTTTTCATGGATTCAATTATTCAGTGTTGTATGAGCTCCTTGTCTGGCCAATGTGTATGTCGCCTTATTATTAAGTGCAGAAATGAACAAAAATTACACTCTTCAGTGATTCAAGTTTGGCGCAAATTGAGAAAACCAAGGGTTGTTGAAACATCCGTCGAAATAACTACCAGGCGACAGTGTTGTTTAACCTGTAAACCCGGATAAGGCGTGTTAGGATGCCGCAAAAATGACGAATAAGTTGTTTTGTGCCTTTTTATACACGCATATTACGATGGACAGGTATCATTCTTCCTGATCACGGAGATGTGTTTTCCCTGTCACAGACGTAAAGGTCATATTTCAAACTGGAAAATGACGATAGATAGTAACCATCCTAACACGTCTCATCCGGGTTTCCATATTAACTGATTACTGATGTGATATGAGTTTGTCACATTGATACTGGTTATATGTGTGCAACCTGTTTGTTGGATGTTGCTATAGCCGAGTATATGTACTACACAATGCTAGGCGATTTGGCTGTTCAGTATGGGTTTAATATTTGGTGCTGCCTGTAGGATTATTTCCGTCTTGTAGTAAATGAGTTTCCTCGTAAAATAAAGTCTTTATTATTATTATATAATTAGTCAGTACAGAGCTTGTCTGTTGATAAGAATAACCGTTAAAGAACTACTGCCAATCAGGAGAGGTAGATCTAACCGCCTTTATGACAAATGTTACAGAAATTAGGCTCAGACTTCAAACTCTTAAAAAGGAGTCAGGAAAACAAAATTTACAATAATAGTTTATGTCATAAAAAAGAATCTTACATTCGTGCCATTCCATTTTAACTGAGAAAATAAAAGTGTGGAAGGAGTATTAAAGTCATTATTTAGAATTAATCGGCCTGCTCTTTTCTGATTTTTTCTTCTTCAAGATATTTACTACATTTCCCCATATAACACAACAATAGTCCAAATGAGGAAGAATATATGTATTATAATATAATTTTCAACTATCTATAGACAAGAATTGTTTAATACGAGATAGCAAAAGCAATTAGGTATTGCACTTTTTCGTGACATTTTCGACTTGAATGTTCAATGAAAGAGTGTTGTCAATAGTTACACCTAGTATATTTCTGATGAACTTACATCAATAATATAGACCTAAGTGTTAGAACAAGGAGTAGTCTTTAACAGATCAATGTTGAAGTCACCTTACACAATGGTTTCTTTACATTCACTGTATGTCTGGTCAATATGATTTATGAAAGAAGTTATCCATTCAACTTTAGATGATGAAGAGCGGTAAGCATAACATATTAATAATGGTTTAGAGTTTTAAATCTTATTTCTAACCACATAGTTTCAATGTTTTGATGCTATATCAAAAACAAACATGGTTGTTACACAGAGCAAAAGTGTTAAATATCACCATATATACTACTTGTACATATCTAGGTTATTCAATAAAACGAAAAAACGGAACTAAAACAATGTTTTCAGAGTATGCACACAAATATGAGCACAAAAAACTGACATTCGTCCTTAACAATCGGATGTTTAACTGTGGTCGATGGCTTTGGTCTCTACCGACCCACGAAGATGCGAACGGTAGAGGTCGACATTCAAAAGCACCTTGCCTTCACTGGCCGTCACCATTTTGTTTTGCATTATTTGTTTTGTTCTTCTCACTGTAGTAATACCATGTGGCCCTGGCGTCACTATTAGTGCGCCCAGGATAATGTGACGCTTACAAAAATGAGTCGGTTCGGTCAAATGTTGCAAAATTGGTTTTACAAATTTCTAAAGTAAATATATATGATCAGTTTTGTACTAAAACATCACTGATAAATCATAGACATCTGATAAAACCGCCATTGAGGAGTATACCAAATTTACCCGCCTTTCTCATTATCGTGGGCGCACTATAAAGGCTACAAATCCAAGATGAAATTTGTCAATATTTGAAAATGAAAATAGCTGTATTATATTTCTATACCGATTTCTATGAACCATATACCAGTCTGAGGGAAAATATAAGCTTTCCACGAAAAATATAGGATCCCTATCAGCGGAACCAGTATTGACAAATTTCATCTTGGATTTGTAGTTTTAGTGATGTCAAAGTCGCACAGCTGATACACAGCTTCCAACATTTTTCCAAAAACTACAAGTTTTCCAATCCACAGGTGACCGTATGGTGACGTAGGCCCTTTTTTGGACATGTACAGTTATACTTAAAAAGGTGTGTACGTCACGATAGGCAAAATGAATGTTATATTATATTCTACATGTATATGTATAGTACAGATCTAGACTAGATGGTCATGAATATGATATATGTAGTGGCTAAACTGCCCACTGCTTTTCTAATCCGTTATTTTAGCCACGCAAATATCAAATATAAGGCATTAGGTGTTTTGTCCGTTATTGAGACCATTATTTATCAAAAATACAAACATTTACACTCACATAATTCATCAGAGAAATGTCATGGAGTTCTCGTTTAACATAACATCATTATGTAGTCTACTAGGTCTACCTCAAAGTTCGAATGGTTGTTAGATGTTCTTGTATATTTTGCATTTTAACAGGACGAAATGAAAGACAGACAGCATAATGTACATGATTGTACTAAAATAAGTTCGCAAAATACACTAGCAGTCTCTCTGTCCATTTATTACGTATACATTTCACAACTAAATTGTTTCGTATGCTTGAAGCTATCATATTAATAAACAGTTCATAACTTGATTTCTTAAAATTTACGTCTATACGCGACTAGACCCTATGTGTAATTAAAGGAGACAACTCATCCGTCTACTCTTTTTTATGAAATTATTTCCCTTTGCACCCTCAAACATAGATAATCAAGCCCAATACAAATCTAGTTAAATTGAAAATAAAGTTATATTAAAATTGATTAACAAAATATGATCCAGTCGGATTGCCAGACTAATATGCGACATAAAGGTTTTGTTTCTTCTTCAAAAGAATGCAAATAATGCATAATACATGTATAGACGTAACGTCAAAAGGTCAGGCACACAAGTGTAACGCTTGTTAAAGGCAAACATAGGCACGCATTATATCGACTTAATCGACCATCAAAGTGACTGAACTGCATAACTATGCAAAGACATTATATGGACAATTTATAAATAGTTGGGTGGATCGAATGTTTGATGGGATTGTTTCAGATATAGTATATTCATGCAATACATTGCAAAAATCATGTTTTTGTAGTATGCGATAAACGTCTGGCATAAATCCCAATAAACAAAGAATCGAAGTTCATGAATCTTATCAGTGATTCTGTTGTTAAATAGTTGTTTTGCCTGATATTTGTTTGAGAGTCGACACGGTTGGCCAAGAAATTGGAGTTTCCTATATCTGTAGAAACCATGTTCAAAGCACCAAGTGCAAAGTCAGTACTAGTGCTCCGGCGAAGTGACTGTATATATTTGATACATAATCTATGGGATGCCTAAGCTCATCAGTGCATTACGAGAGATACAGTTCCACAACCATAGAGACACTTAGGAATAACTATTGATTAAATTGTTTATGGTGATATTGGGTTTAATCCATGCGGGTGAATACCACTGTTGCATAATTATATTCAAAAATGTTCCTCGTAATTTGTTACGAGCGTCCTGGATACAAATGTTTGTTGAGAGAAATACGTCTCAGTTAATACCCAAATGTACATAATTATTCGCTTCCTTCACAACAGTATCCCCTACACGAAATTGACGATTGAGAGGTATGTGCTTATCCCTGTTGAAGGCTACTATGGAGCACTTATTGGCATTGCATTCGAACCGCCACCGGTTTGCATATGAGTTGCATATATCCATCATTGTTTGTAATCCACAAATCGAATAGGACACTAACATTATGTCATCAGCTACTGTTTGTGATCCATTATTCATATTATACACGCACATACCCAGACCACTTTCGCACAATTCTTTGAACAGACCATTTATATATACCAAGTATAGTATTGGCGAACTAATTCCGCCTTGTCGTGTCCTTTGTAGTACGTGTAGAACGTCGAACCATTCTGACCGCATTCTTTGATATTTTACACAGCTTTTCATATTGGAATACATTGACATAAATGCATGGTATGAAGTAGAGTCTATGTGACACCCTTTAAAAAGCTTGAACAACAATCCTTTGTGCCAGACAGTATCAAAAACTTTATGACCATCCATGGAACAAGCGTATACGTCAGAATTATGTTCTCTAGCAAAATACTTTCGCGCAGTACGAATTACGTCATCATACAGCCAAGACCGTCACGGAATCCACCCTGTTGTATGTCAATTGTATTAATCAGATCTCCACGACACCTTTTCAGCACAATTGAGTCAAATAGTCCAGGAAGACTGGTTAGGTGACCGTCATATTGCCTTTTTCGTGAGCCTTTTTGTCGAATATGAGCAATAATCCCAATATGGGAAGTATTGTATATGTTAATGCTAAAATACTCATATTGCACCTCGCTTCTCTGATCCATGCATTCAGACTGTTCGACCTTGGTGTGGTTGAAAGTATTTTTAATCCAGTAATGATTTTTTAATATTAAACATAATTATAATTTATTGCCCAATGTCCGTGACCGGTAGACGAAATTGTATCTAAGAATGTTGTGCTCTGCCCCGTTTTTAACACTTCATATATGGTACTATTTGGTCCGACGGAATAGTACATTGGGTAATAAATAATTGTACTAAAATACAACTCCCATGGACCAGGTATGCTGGTTTTGTTTATTGACAGCCAAATCACCTATTTCAAGCGCGTATTGGTCAAATGTCGGCAATAATCGCAATATCCAGAGTCTACTGCGCAAATACTCGTATTTCTGCTCTACTAATCTAGCTATATGACTTTGAACTGAATTATTGATGCAAATAGTTATTTCATTTGTCAATGATGTTGGTAGCACATGACTCTCCACTGTCGATCATGCAACACCATTGTATAGGATTATACCTCACAGTTTGCATAATACATCTGTACAATGGAACTAGACTGCACATTGTGAGAAGTTGCTCTTTACTTGTGAAAGGCTAAGTTAGTACTGGTAAAGTTTTAGTACAGGTACACTGGTTAAAATTGAAATTAACAAAAGTTGGACTCCAAGAGTGACGTCACCTGCACGTAAGGAAATACGGGCAAACACCAAGTTCTGTCAACAGCAAGATGATTACGTCCTCTGAATCGTATGAAATTATCGTAACTACATTTTGGAAACAGTTCTGCGAATCGTTTATCAGTTTTAGAATGTCACAAATGCTTTAATGATAACTGTTCAGCTTTGTAAGACAGGGAAGTAATAGGAAATCATAAGAACGTCCGTGACGTCAGTTACCGAAACATTTTCAAAATACCAACGTTTCATGGTACGGATTTTGTCGCCCAGATATTCGAAGTAAGATCCGGAAAAATACATGCGATTCTCATTAACTCTTTACTTGTGTGACTCATTGTGGTACTGGAATGTATTTTTCACAATATATCACTATAAACGTCGTATTTCATAGCCCTATGCGAAGCACTAACGCCCTGTAAAATAGCGCGACGTCATTTTGTGCGCCGGGTCAGCGTTAGTGACCTTGTGTAGTCACCTGTAACTCTCGAACCGCGTATTTGTTTTAGTTGATAATTTTACAGTATGTAGAAAAAGGATTCCGATTTATGATGGTATATATTTTGATTTATTTTGTTTAACCATGCACGTTTTGTGACAATAGTCCTGCTTATTTTTGAACGTCCCACGTACAAGGCTACTGTTATCCTTGGCGAGCTACATTCTAGTTAATGTCTTACTTGAACAGACATCATTTTCGCTGGCGAACAACTATCTATTTGCTGTCCTTCAGAATATAAAACATAAATGCATCACGTATATCGTTGTCAACATTACGTAACATCAGTGCGTCTAATTATTTACAGATGTCTATAAATACATAGTATGGGTGTATCGACTGCTGTATGCTATTGTATGGATATAATTTCAAATTCCTGTAAGAATCATACAAGCAATGAAATGATAACGAAGCACACGCATTACTTCAATAGTATTATTTTAACTACGATACTGACATTGAATAACCCAGGATAAGAACTACAGTCATAGTTGTGTAAAGACCACCTGCGAACATAGACCACTGTTACAAATTGCCTGCTAATACAAATGTACCACGCGTGCTATCCCCATCGGTTTTCCTTCCACAACCTTCATACACACAACTCACTTCGGATATGGCTATCTCTGTGTCCGGCACACATAGAAATAAGATACTATTAAGTCGGACAGGAAATGCAGATCTCCACTTAACCAGCCGTGCACAGATAACATAAAAAACGTACAAGGCTGTTGTCAAAGGCTTGAGAAAGAGAACGTAAGCAAAAATGATCCATTTTTCTCAAAACAACGCTGAGATTCCATCACAATAAAGGTATCAGACCTAGCAGCTCGGCAATGAGCAGGGAGGCTGACGTGTTTTCACTATGATTTAGTAAGACACCAATTAACACCTTGTCTTGAGCTCAGTATTTACGTGGTTTCTATTCGCTCACATCTTCTTAACGATGGTGAAGAACTGTGATTCATATAAGTTGTAGAACGCATTAAATCTAATAGTATAGTTTTATAAAATCTGCACGAGACTGATCACACTTCGACAAGGACTTCGTTGGTAACCATCGCCAGTTGTTATTGAAGGTCGACCAATTATAAACATGACGAAGGAACGTTATGAAATTTACTTAATATGTCTCAGACGAATTCTGTCAAGCTACTGTTGATTCAAAGTTATCTGTCACAACCGCGTAAAAACATTCAACACGATCGGTTATTACAGGTGTGTCAGGACTAAGTCCTAACATCATTAGTACATTTAAATGATCCAAACTTTAACTGCCCTATAGCCGAGTGGTTAACAGCTATGGTTTTGTGAGTCTTATTTTGAAAATGTATACAATTTACTGCGAGTTCAAATCCCAACAATGCCTAGATTTTTAAATTTTTGCTTAAACTATGTATATTTATGCTTTTGCCCATTCCGGTGATTACATACATACAATGAATAAACTAGATCTATTCAAATGTGTATTCAAGCACACCAGGATTGAGTTCATCCTACGAAGCTGGAAATTTCAGCAATTTTTGCATTCAATATAAAAAAAACCATAGCGTATCTTTATCTAGCCAGCTACTTTTTTTGAAAAGAAAAGTATGATAAAATTAATTTGTCGATATAAAAACATCAGAAAAATGTGTTATAAAAAGCATCACAAAAAAAGCGTATCAGACTGGATTCGAACCTTTACTTGGATTTCATGAATGAGTTATACTGACGCCATGCATTTAACGCACAACGGTAAGAACGCTATTGAAATATATTACGATTA
The DNA here is from genome assembly GCA_947247005.1 of Spisula solida. Classification (NCBI taxonomy): domain Eukaryota; kingdom Metazoa; phylum Mollusca; class Bivalvia; order Venerida; family Mactridae; genus Spisula; species Spisula solida. The sequence goes on from OX365948.1 coordinate 25,401,163, forward strand.
TTTTAATACATAAAGCTATGGTCAAAGATGGTATGAGTACAAAGAAGAGCGCTGATTTGTCAATACGTACGTTTACCAATTAAGAAATGGAACATTCTGGCGGTTTTGACAGATATCTTTGAATCGACAGTATATAAATTGAATTTCCATTACGCGAAGTACAAGTATCATTTTGATTACCTCGGCAGTTATGCATTTTTCCGGAGACAAACGGAATTGGCCGAGCTTTCACGATTGGTACAAGTCTGTAACAGTAATTGATACCATGTGTCTCATGTTAATGATCACCAGAAACAATCGAAGGCATGTTGTCACAAGTTTGTCTCTTTGAAATATTGAAGCTATTTGTTCTCCCGACGGTAACAATATAAACAAGAGCACTTGTCGTTACAGATGCAAGTCGAAACAAAGTACTTAATCAGTATTAAGAATGTCCAGACTGCTTGTGCGATACATTGACAATCATAGTATTCGCTTAGTTTTTACAGAGGGATTTTGGTTAATATTTTGGTATGCTTAATCATGTTGCATTGCACAGTACGTCGCAATATACTTTAATATATTATTAATCGCTAGTTACTAGTATAATAGTTAATGCAGTGTGCAAGGATTATTATTAAAAAACTTGAATTTTTCTGGTATGTATGTTTCAGGTGATCATTTTATTGAAGTGTAGATTAGTTTGTAAAGCTTTTAACTCTACAGTAAATTGTATATTAGTGTAATGTCATCAGCCTAGTGGGCTTATCAGACACACACAAAACACATGGACGACTTGGCTTAGATATGGTTATGCTAGGCTCACAATTTAAATGTTGTTAAACTAGCTGGTTGCTCAACAACCGGTTCTAGCAGTACGAAACTACCGGGATTCAAACCACCTTCGAACTCAGGCTTTCATGGCCTACAGTTCGTGTTATATTTAACAAACACATATTTATAAACATTAATTTCATATGCAAAACTGACGTTTCGTGCGACACAAAGTTACTGTATTGTCTTCACATGAATGCAAATTAAACGTAGTGAACAAATGCAGTGACCTTCCTCGGTCAATAGATCAGCACCAACCGGGCATCCAATACCCCCCGTAATTGTCCGGGTTAGAAGCTGGTATCGGTGTTTGAGCCTTCGGTCTTACCAAACTCTTCCTGTATTCGTCTAACTTTTCCCTCAACTCTTTCACCACTTCAGGATAATGACGCGATATATCGTTACGTTCATTTGGATCCGTTGACAAATCATACAATCCTTCTCCAGCCCAGATTCCGTTTCCTTTGCTACCCCATGACCCAGACAACTCCAGCGCATCTTGCTCGGTCAAACATTGGTAATATTTATATTCGTCTGACGGATCGCACTTGTCTTCTTGGACTTGGTCAGGTTCATACCAGCTACGGTAAGGTCCCGGGTATCCGTCAATTAGTTTGAACTTGCCAACTCGAATAGCTGCATGACCTGTTGGAGGCATGAGCGCGTTATCTAAATTGTAAACAAATTCATTTCTTTTCGACTCGCCACCGGTGCTAATAGACTCCCACTGGTTAATACCGTCTATTTCTTCGCTTTCAGCCACCGATAATTCGCCTCCGGCCGCTGCTACAATCGTTGGATGCCAATCTACCGCATGAATCATTCCGTCATACGTATACCCAGTGTTTTCTAACCCATTACCAGCAACAAATGCCGCCCCACGAGTTCCACCTTCAAATAACGTAATTTTACCGCCGCGCAATGGATAGTTATTCCCGCCCTGGGTAACCCAACCCCCGTTATCAGCTGTAAATATAATCAACGTATCGTCCATTAAATTGTTTTCCTTAAGTGTTTGTGTGATATTACCGATGGCTTCATCCATTGCTGATACCATACCGCAGTATTGGCGACGTTGTAGAGTCTGGATATGTGAATACATGTCTTCAAAGCGCTGGGGGACTTGTATAGGGTTATGTACGGCTTGAAATGGTAAGTAAAGGAAGAATGGTTTCGCCTCATTACTTGTATGTGATTCGATAATCCGTTGAGCTCTCTTGGCGTACAGATACGTAGAGTATGTTGTATCATTGAGGGGCTTTTCACCGTCATTAAAATCAATTCCATTCATAATTGTCTTGGAATAGTAATCTTCCGCCCCATTATAGTACCCAAGGAATGTGTCAAACCCTCGGTAGGTTGGTGTACAGTTCCAATTACAACCACCAAGATGCCATTTTCCAACCATGTGAGTGGCATACCCAAGTTTTTGTAATCGTTGCGGTAGGAATGTTAGGTCAAGCGGGGAGCAATGTCCTTCCTGCGGGAAAAACACGTTCCGTTGTAATCCAACTTTGAACGGATAAACACCTGACATCCAAGAATTTCGTGATGGCGTACAAACAGGCTGTACATACGAACTGTTTAGTATCACACCTTGTTTAGCAAGTTTATCAATATTCGGCGTTATCATGTCTGGATTATGAAATCCAACATCGTTCCACCCAAGGTCGTCTGCAGCAATGAAAATGATGTTTCTCGCCTTTCCACTCGCAGCCCCTATCACGTGACACGCCAGTAGCAGGTAAAGCAATCTCGCCATGGTCTTAATCCCGTGGTCACGTTCTGAAAATAAGCGAACTGCAGTAAGAATGCGAGCAATATGAAACTAGTGTCAGTGTATTGTATTGTCGGAATTTTGCACATGCTATCGCTGCATGTGATTACTCTTCATTGCTTTGTTTACAGTTCTGTACGCATAGTTCCAACCAACTTTCTTTAAATGTGTTTAAAAGAAACAAGAGGGCCCAAATGGCCATAGGTCGCTCACCTGTCCTAGTAGTTCATGCACCCCTAATGGTAGCCTCTATTGCATGTACAAGGGTTTCATATTCTCTTATGCTTTATAATTTACATCACATTTAGACCCAAAGACATATTGAAGTGATTTGACCTTGTGACCTAGTTTTTGACCCCGTATGACCCAATATCGAACTTGCCCTTGATTTTGTTGAGATGATTATTGTGACTAAGTTTCATAAAGATTAGGCCAAAATTGTGACCTCTAGTGACTACACAAAGTTTTTCTATGATTTGACCTTGTGACCTAGTTTTTGATCCCGGTTTACCCAATATCGAACTTGACCTAGATTTTGTTGAGATGATCATTGTGACCAAGTTTCATTAAGATTAGGCCAAAAGTGTGACCTCTAGTGACTACACAAGGTTTTTCTATGATTTGACCTTGTGACCTAGTTTTTGACCCCGGGTGACCCAATATCGAACTTGACCTAGATTTTGTTAAGATGATCATTGTGACCAAGTTTCATAATGATGAAAGCTAAAACTGTGACCTCTAGTGTCACTCTGTCACTTTTTAAAAAACGGTATAACGTAACTAAACAATTCAATTGATACATATACATGTATAACTGAATTATGAAATTGTAAAGACCACAGTAAGCACAAGGGTTTAAGAAAATGTAGTTGTCTCGTTGCGTATGAATCACCTTGCTTTCAATTCCCAATGATCAATACATATAAACATATTTTATCAATTCTTGTCGGATTCGAATTTGTCTTAATTAAGGTATGAGAGGATAATTTGTAGTAAGATTGAGCATGTTTTTTTTCAAAAGCATTTTATTCTTAAAATTGAAATGTGTTGGGTACAGTAAGCATAATATCATGATGCACTATATTTACCCTTGAAGTTAAACAAAAAATAAATATCAATACAGTGAATTTATTTAAGCATGACAGCACTTTCATTGCAAATCTTGCTCGTTCGCAAACAAAGTCAACGTAACATTAAGAACCTAAATTTGTTGTTGGCGACATAGTCAATAGTATAAGGAACAAACCCTTACAAAGAAATATTTATAAAACATATTTATGAACCTGTATCATGCTAAACTTAAATGACCTTGCAAACCGAAAGTAGAAATATGGCAATGTTTCTTAAATATCTTTTAAATTATACAAATTTCAGTTAAAAACTAAATAAGAGTTTGTTCCCTGGAGTTATAATGTAAGCATGATATGAGTTTTGGCTCATGACATTTGCCAATTTGTGTGTTTATGAACGAGTACTGAAAGGCACATACATTGTTTGAAACATACTATTTTTAAAGGATGCCCCTTTTTTAACGAGTTGTTGGTGTTATGTTACAGTGATAGTATACATACAATACAAGTCTGTCTGCTTGAGCCCTTTTATTTTCTTAAAGAATCTTTATTATTGTTTACCATACCCCTCCCACTTTTGTTTTCAATCCACATCCTTAATAGAATGGCCACCAATTCAAAGTAATGGATATATACATTAACGCATATGAACTATAATATATCGGCCAATGTTGCTATGATTATGTAAATGCCGATTTGCCAATAAATTTGAAGTTGAAGTTAATACATCCATCCATTTATAATTTTATACCTGTTCAAAGTGAAACTTGTGGGTTATTCTTGCTCGGAGAAATTAAATCCCAAAGGGGTGGGTCCTACCTCCAAGCCACCGCTCATTACAAGTGGTCATAGCATGTTGAAGGTCCCCGTTTATACTTTATAAGGGACAGCCACCAGGTGGTCATCTGGATAGATCTGCGTATTTCAACTGGTTATTGTGTGTTCGATACCCAGTGGTGATAATGCACTTGTTAAACCGTGAGAATGAATCGTAATTGTTATGCACCAGTCAATACAGTAGAAACCACGCCTCAACCCCGAGGAATAGCGGGTATTTTTACATGTTCACCCCCCCCCCCAGGGCCATACAGATGGAAGTGCGTGGACATCGGAAAGGTAAAAAAGGGACAGTTCCCCGTCCTTCCCCGGGGCTGGGGCCGTCGTTTCAATTGACAGGTACACTATATGCAAATAGGTACGCTAAAAATGTAAAAGCAATAATGTATATAATTATCTATGTATGGTTACTATCCACAATGTGGCGGTATTCATATGCGAACTCAATGTAAACCGAAAGTAGAATCTACCACCAAAATACAGACTACCAAATTCAAGCATGCACTGATAAATTTTCCGTAATCATTTCCACTTATAAATAAGAAGAAAAATAATTATAAACGTGACTTACCTTTAAATCTATATCACAATCCTGTAAAAATGAGAAAACATTTCACTAACAGTTCATTATATAGAGGTATATCGCTCGTCTCTTTTCATGGATGATAGGTGTATTGTATTGCTGGTTTAAAATCTGGGACTGTTTTAAAAAGTGGCCTGTTTAATAATAGTCCCATATTTTAACATTATACCCACAGGGTATTGACGCATATTATTTTATGCGTGTGCGACCGCCTTATATCTCATACCCTGTGATTATACCGGTAGCGCTTTAAATAACGAGTCAATATTGCAACTCGCTACACTGTTAATTTTTAATGGTTTTGAACGACCGACGTGTCGTAGTAAAACATATCACATAGATCTGCATTTCTATCAAAATCAAGCATTGGTGTTTTGTTTGACTAGATGTACATCGACATTTCTGTTGTAAAAAATTGATCGAGAGCCGCTATCGAGTCGATCAATACGCAGTTAACCAAGGTAGGACAATTTCATCGAAAAGCCAGTAAAATGCTAAGGAAAGTTCGCCATGTATACTTGCATGATATTCAACAAGAGCACCGTCTACGAGTGCTGGACGCTCGACTTTCTCTTACTTGATAGTATCCTTGCACATATGTGAGTGAACAATCTAAGAGTAACAAGGGCAGATAATTCATAACAAGACGGCCCAAAGGGCCCTAAGTAGCTCACCTGTCGTAGTAGTGCATGCACAACATGACCAAGTGACCTAGTTTCTGACCCCAGATGACCCAATACCGGTATCAAACTTCAACTAGATTTTGAAGAGATGATCATTGTGGCCAAGTTTCATAAAGATAGGGTCAAAATTGTGACCTCTAGTGACTACACGTGGTGTTTCTATGATTGGAACTTGTGACCAAGTTTTTGATCCCAGATGACCCAATATCAGACTTGACCTAGATTTTGTTGAGATTATCATTGTGACCAAGTTTCATAAAGATTAAGTCAATATTGTGACCTTTAGTGACTGCACAAGGGTTTTCTATGATTTGACCTAGTGACCTAGTGTACGAACCCAGAGCAGATGACCTAATATCAAACTTGACCTTGATTTTGTTGACACGAGCATTGTGACCAAGTTTCATAAAGATAAGGTCGAAATTGTGACCTCTAGTGACTACACAAGGTTTTTCTATTATTTGACCTTGTGACCTAGAGTTTGACCTCGGATGACCTAATTTCGAGCTTGACATAGATTTTGTTGAGATGATCATTGTGACCAAGTTTCATAAAGATTAGGCCAAAAGTGTGACCTCTAGTGACAAGCAAATTGTGACCTCTAGTGACAAGCAAATTGTTGACGGACGACATACGACGGACGAATAGTGAGCACATAAACGCAACAATCGGTTTTCGATATATTTAAGCCAGTTAATTAAGGTGCTTCAATTTTATGGAAATTTTGCACGTAATGAATTCAATACATGAAGTAAAATATTAGGTGCAAATTTCATTGTAATCAATATTTAAATGGTCACAAAACCAAATCACGAAATGTGTTGATCGACAATGTCAAATTCACAAAATTAATCATGTATTTAAAGGTTGCGACCTGCTCTGCAAACCAGGCGTCTGTGTCTCATTGGTGGGAATATATGGGCTGTGGAATGTTGTTCCACACATCTAAAAGAAAAACACGTATATCTCAAAACGCTCTAATTGGTAATGCACTTCTTGACGGCCATCTGAGCATGGCTTCAAATTTAGATTCACCAGTATAAAATGCAACGACCTCCACAGTCGTCACATGAGCTGTCAGTAAGTGTTTGCCCATCCTGCATACGCTGCATTGTGTTCGACGGTTTAGATGATATCTTTCCTATGTTTATGGCATCTCAAACCCGTAACCGGAAATCGATAATGAAATATGTCAGGGTACATAAAGAGACAGCCAAAATGATTTTCAACATGGGTCAAAATAAACATTAATCAAGTGTTACGGAATTAAATTCTGTATCCATAAAGCGTGGCACCGTATACAACGCACTTCAAAACATAATTTTGTTTTATAGTCGGGGTAACGTTGCCCTACAATTTATAGGTCAAATCGTCACGCCCAGTGGTTTTGTTCGGGCGTCACGTGTAAGTCATGAAAATGACGTCAATATTGAGTAAAGGATTAGATTGAAATATTATTTCGTGGAAAAATATACCAGGCATGTACGACTATCGTCCCATTTATCGATTATACTCACAGACACTTGGGGTCTGGACACCGCCCCCCAGCTACGCACCTGGGTATATTTTTATCATCAACATTGTATTCCCAGACCCAAACATTAATCACACAAACATTATTAAACGTATCCGGACAAATGTTAGTTAAGCAGTAGAGGAATGACGTAGATTTTTGTATTAATATCAAATACATCCAACAAATGTTTGTGTGATTACTGAATGGGTCTGGATATATAAGAAATATTAAAAAAAATACCAGGCTCGTAGCGGGAGGGGCGTTGTCCAGACCCCAAGTATCTGTGTTTATACTAAAAAAATGTCAATAATAATTTATACGAACAATACAAACCCCCAAAATTGTTGCGTTTCTAAATCGGTTAAGTGTACAAACCCTATAAATGTATATGCCCGATATACATCGTAAGATTATAACGAATTCAAATTTAAGCCTAAGTTGAAGTTTTCCCGTACTAATTGCAAGGGCCACAACTCTGCTAAAATGTACGAATCGGAACCTAGCATGCTCATGTAGATGACAGAAGACAAAATTTCATTATTTCAAGGACAATAACTACTAGTATGCAAATATGTAGTTGAACAACTATACATGATGACTTAATTGTGTAGTTTGATTACTCTAATAGCATAATTACTTTTCAAGTCACAGACATTGGGGTAAAGTCCATCATTTTTGGAAGTTGTCGGTTGTACATACATATGTCCCCATTACTTTAGTGGTGGAATAAAACAGGGTATGTGCATGTTTATGAAACATGGAAGATCTGCAACACCTTGAAACAACTAGATTGTTCAACCGAAGTAGCTGCTAAAAGGAGTTTGACAAGTTTTTGTAGTTGTCTCCCTTACACTGAGCAAGGCAAAAAACGTGAATCCCGTTAATACTGTTGAATGACCCAATCTCATTAAAATCAAACCCTAACATTTGCTCCATTTCTTAACGCTGTTTATAGAGTTGTTAGAGCGTAAAGTAGTGAAGGGTTATAAGGGTCTGATTTTAATGAGATTGTTGAATGACCGTGGCATGTTCTATGTACGTTAGCTGTATTATAGATGAAAGAATAAAAGTGAATGTGAGGTTATTGGTTGTTGATACGTATTATGTTATTGGTTATTCGTTGAATACATCCATAATTAAAGTTTGATAAACACTGTTGGTTCCAAGTATTTATATAGTTTCATTGAAACACGACCAATAGTTAAGGAGAAGCAATGCAGACAAACTTTTTGACATCCACCCAGACCACGAAGTGGAAAATTAATAAATGTGCCTGATCCAGACCAAAGACCTAAACTGGGTTTAGCAAAAACAAAATATGTCTTTCCCGAGACATAATTTGACTTGACTGGTATACGTATATTATACTGTTATTGACTTATGTTATTGACCGATGACGAATTCAGAGGTCAATATCACTTTTTAAATGTCAACTAAACATCATATTCATCGAAACATAGGTCGACAACTGTTATATTGTATACCATGCCATAAGTCAAGGAAATAGAACCTATTTTTAAATTATAATAACCTCAGTCTCTCTTCAGGAAAGTGTATGTAATAGAAACAAAAGGCTACTCTTCAAATGTTCTAGCTAACAATGCTCTTCTTATGTATATGTATGAGAGAGTATTCACGTATTTATTAATGGCATTTAATGTAAATGGCTAGGTTAGAGCCTATAAATATGAGCAGGCTAGCTGTAGGTCAAATACTACGGAAAATGACGGTTACGTTGTTTGTCACGTTATGTCGCAGGAATGACGTCACGTCATTAAAAAAGTTATATCCACCCCAGCCTCGGTTTCGGGAGGTGTATATTTAAATATATAGACCTCTCGTGCAGGCCATCTAAGCCAATCAGAATCCTTCTTACATATAGGTATACAATATAAGCTATCATGTACCTGTAGATATCTCTGCATAGTAAAATCCCTGATGTCACATAGTAACACATAGGGTAAAATAACACACAACTAGATCTTTTCTTTACATTTAATATTTTATAATAGAAACAATTTTGCGAGTGAGTAAAATCTTATTCTAATTTCAAATGAAAACTTCTTTCAGGTGATGTTAAGTAAGAAACCCGTGCAGTAGACTCCAAAGCACAGTTATTGTTAGAACAAGTAAGATTTCCACACAAATTCGCATATTTAAATCACAAGATGGCCTTATTTCTTCACAGGACCATAATAAGATATTCCTTCATGATCGAATCCAAGACCAGGTAGTGTGGTTCCTTTCTTCTTGGATATGGTAGCCTCACCACTGAAATATATATATATATATACATTTTGTATATACAATTGAGTCTTACCTCACTTCACTCATAATTACCTCCCTTTATGGCAGGGGGATTCAATAGAGCCAAATTAAAAATCCAAAAAGTATCACATGCAACCAACCATATTTGTCAAACAATAGGCTTTCAATGACATTGTTTCCATATTTGACTCCTAAAATCCTCCAGAGCAAATGAAATGTACCATAATTTTGCCAGTTCTTGAGATATATTCATCAGATAACATTTATTTTGTCAGAAGCCATTGCTCTTTCAGGAATGCTAAATCCGGAATTGCGGATATCTGGAATTGGGGATAAATCAGGAATATTCACACCCCTGGTATGGTTAATTATGCACAGAATTCAAAGTACACAGTATATCATTCATAGAGGGGATGGTATATAGGCTTTGCTAGCAATATCCTTTTTTGGGGGATATGGATGGTTTGTACTGTGTCTTGACACTTGCGTGTGTGGTAAGGTGTGGCTGCCGTTTCTGTGCAGCTTTGGATTGTCTGTGCACTACAGTAATTTGTGACTTACTGGTGTATAGACAGCATCATAAGTTAGTTTATATTATAGAAATACTATACATGCAGCAGTATAGTGATATTTAGTTCACTACTAGTCAGTTTTCTCTATGCATAAGCCAGAAGTTTACAGTTGTATTACAGATTTGCAAGAGATGAGGAGTACTACAAACACAAATCTACAGGATCAATGCATAGTTTGCAAAATTCTGCGTTTACAGAAGTTAGAACTTTGAAATCTATTCATGCTTTATATTATGCCTCAAAGGACAGGACCATTTTAATATTTCCGGAATATGAAAAAAATAGTAGGGTTTTTCACACAATGACATATTTCTCCCATAAAGGGCCATAACTCTGACAAAAATCATCTGACCTAAAAATGACAATATGTACAACAAGGTATAGAACAAAGCATGTATGTGAAGTTTCATTTAAATCAGACCAGTGGTTAAGGAGAAGAAGCGGACACCCATACAGACAACTGTACACCCAGCACAAAATCAATATGTCCCTCCCACTATATGTAAGGGAAATAATAACTGATTGTTTCCATTGACTGGACACAAAACAACTAAACTCTTCGAGTTCTTTGTATATACATTTACACGGATTATCCAGACAGAATGTACAACTCCTTCCAAACTGGCACTATTACATGAACATTTGAAATTTGTATCAACAATAATGAACATTCAATGGGAGAGTATAATTATATATCCACTTTATATAATGTCATTACATATATAATGTCATTACATAAAACATCTCCACTTTATATAATGTGTATATATAAAACTCACAAACTATTCTCTAAGACCTAATCATGACACAACAAATAATAGTTACAAGAGTCCAGAGCTACAGATAAGCTGCGTATTGGAGTAATTACCCAATTAATTTTCTTAAAAACCCAATAGATTTTGAGAGAAGGGAGTAAGAAAAAGCAAAGACAATCTGAAATACCCAAAAAGAAAATGATGTTATAGTGAAAAATAGTACATAAAAGATCATTTACCCAATGAGTTTTATTAAATACCCAATTAAAATTTGTCAAAACCAAATTAAAATTGAAACTTGGGGGTAAAATACCCAAAGGACTAAAACCTTATCTGTAGCTCTGAAGAGTAGTATGACACTCAATTCAAGTTCATTTAAATATTCACTAAACAATCTTATAAGTGTGCATGTGCGTATATATTTACCCATAACTTGGTCAACACGAGTTTGATCCTGGTGAAATTTTCAACATATGCAGCTTGGATATGTGGAATTACAATTCAATTGATTTTATTACAACCTGAGAGCAATTTTCACAAAAACAAATGATGACATCAGCAAAAGCTAATGTCACACGTTTTTGTCATGTGTTCATTGGGTGTTTATCAGGTTGTTAATGTAGCTTTGTATCCTTTTTCCTAATCAAGTTCATGTTCAAGTGTATGTACTTATCACAGAGATAGAAACCAAAACAATAATAATAAAGCCCAATTTAAGTTTATAACAACTCACTTTTTGGATTAAATTGCAATTTTGGAAGAGTTACCTCCCTTTGACCAGAAAATTTAAACTGTATTTTTAAAAGTTAACAAGAGCCAAAATGTCAAAAAATACGCCCGTCTCGGGGCATGGTGAATGAAAACAAGAGGGCCAAAGGGCCCTTGGTCGCTCACCTGTTGTAGTAGTGCATGCACACCCCTATGGTGACCTAGTAATAATTTACATTTTATGAATAAGTTTTAAGGAAATTCAGCCACTATTGCAAGTTTTTTATGATTTGACCATGTGACCTAGTTTTTGACCCCAGATGACATAGATAATATCAAACTTAACCTGCATTGTGTTGAGATGATCATTAGGACCAAGTTTCATAAAGATTAAGTTGAAATTGTGACCTCTGGTGACTACACAAGGTTTTTTTTTATGATTTGACCTAAAATTTAAACAAAATAGTTTGGAAAAAATATTTTCCTCCATATAACTGTACAAATACATGGTTTAAAAACAAAAGATTACCCAAACGCTTAGAAAAAGAAGATTATACGCCCAGTGGGGTTTGAACCTTTGACCCTCAGGAACATGTCAATTGACATTGTGACCCTGTTTTGACCCCGGATGACCCAATATCGAACTTGACCTACATTGTGTTAACATGATCATTGTGACCAAGATTCATAAAGATTAAAAAGAAATTGTGACCAATGGTGACTACACAAGGTTTACTATGATTTGACCTATAATGTAAACAAACTATTTTGGAAAAAATATTTTCCTCCATATAACTGTACAAATACATGCTTTAAAGACAAAACATTATCTAAACACTTAAAAAACAAGAGGGCCGTTGAGGTAAAAATGTGACCTTTAGAGTATAAACAAGGATTTTCTTTGATGTGACATGGTGACCTAGTTTTTGACCCAAGATGACCTAATTTCGAACTTCACCCAGATTTTACAGATACACACATTGTGACAAAAGTTTCATAAAGATAAGAGAAAATTGTGATCTCAAGAGTGTTGACAAGGTTTTTCTTCAATGCGACCTGGTGACCTAGTGCTTGACCCCAGATGACCCAGATTTCATAGAGACAAACGGTGTGACCAAGTTTCATAAAGATGATGTAAATATTGCGACCTCTCTAGTGTTAACACGGATTTTCTTTGATGTGACCAGGTGACCTAGTTTTTGACCCAAGATGACCCAATTTGCAAACTTGGCCTAGATCTCATAGAGACATTGTGACCAAGTTTCAATAAGATTATGTCAAAAATGTGACATCTAGGGCGTTAACAAGATTTTTCTTTGATGTGAACTAGTGACCTAGTTTTTGAGCCCAGATGACTGGCTTCGTGCTCAGGTGAGCTAAAAAGAAAAGATTATGCTCCCACTGGGGTTTGAACCGATGACCCTCAGGAATATGTCAATTGACATTGTGAACTTGTTTTGACCTCATGACACAAAATCGAACTTGGCTTAGTTTTGTTGACATGATCATTGTGACCAAGTTTCATAACGATTAAGTCAAAATTATGACCTCTAGTGACTACACAAGGTTTTTCTATGATTTGACCTAGTGACCTAGTTTTTGACCTCAGATGACCCAATATCAAACTTGGCCTAGATTTTGTTGTGATGATCATTGTGACCAAGTTTCATAAAGATTAGGCTAAAATTGTGACCTCTAGCGAGGAGACAAGCCAATTTTTGACGGATCGACGGACAGACGGTCGAAGAGCGATCACAAATGCTCACTCTATCACTTTGTGACAGGGTCGGATGAAAACTGTTAGTGATAGAGTACAGACAAACTTCTGGATGCCCCTGCCCACCAGACCGCTTGCTGCCCCCCCCAAAGGGTGTTCCCAGAATATGTCCCATTTTTCAAACAGGCGTATAAAAATCAACATGTTGTTGAGTGAAAAATCACTGAATTTTGTGTTTTTGGATGTATTAAACGATATATCTAAAATTCTTATTGACTATAAACAAAAATAATTTGTGCCTACGAGTAAATTTTCCATGCATTTTATAATTATGTGTTATGATGATTCATGGTTCAGTGGTTCGCTGTAATTAATTTTGCAGAAAAAACTTCATCAGTCTTATCGTATGTTATTCAAAAAGCATATACACAAAATTTCACGCAATATATTCAAAATATTCATAAATAAAAAAAATTATACAGTAAAAGCATGTGCACACTTATAAGATTTGTTAAGTGTATACAATGATTCAGGTAAAAAATCAAATTGAAGTTTTTAATGTGACTATTTACTAGGGCTGTTGTGAGTAACCGGGTACTCGGATATCCACGATTTCGGGTAGAAATCGAGTACGAGTATTCGTCATCTCTGAGATCGTTGGATCGCGATCTTTGATATAAATACCTACCCTATATAGACGTCTCTTAAATTCGTAACTCCAAGTAGTTTAAAAGACAAGTTTAAGACTAAACACTGACATTTACAAGATAGCATCCTTAATTTGCAAATCGAAAGTAAACTTGTACTATAAGTAAAGCTAGCAACACTACTACATTGGAATAAATTTTGGTCTGACAAAGTGTCATTTATTGAAGTTACTAACTAGAAAAGAAATATTAATTCTTAATTCAATTTAATAATTAACATCATATCTTGAAAATGAACAAGTACATTCATCATGACAATAAATATTCGATTGCCAATAAGATGATGCTATAGGACAAACCGACTGCAATGGCTGAACCAACGTACCGAATATGCCAGCCAATTTTAAGTTCGCATCGAAAGTGCTTCGGTATTTCCAATAAGGATGATAAAAAGGCAGTATGCAAAAGCTGTCTAAATGAATCATTAAATAGTCATTGGAGTGAGTGTTTTGGTGTTCTTTAACTTGTTTCTGTCGCTATTTGAACAGATTATTCGTTTTAAATGTATCCATGCAACCTTGTCTATGGATGCACATTAGTGTTTCACAAAGTATGTGATGTACATTTTTAACTAAAGTAAAAAGTCTCTATGATAGTATTTGTCTCATGAAATTTGTAACTGCTGATTCGAGGTTCGATCTGTGAATCACTCACCCCGACTCGTGGATCGGATCGGTACTTAACTGACGATCTACAGCCCTACTATTTACTATACCTTGGACTGGCATCTAATGCTTTCTGTGAGGATGCTGTATATATTTGTTGTGGGGGAGAGTTCTCTCGTCTACCATCTCTGGTTAAATAATAGTTATCTGACAATTTATGGGTGGCTCCATCAGGTATGTCTGGAGGTGGCATGGACCTGAAACAATCAAATATCCAGCATCAAGCGTAATGTATACCTATATCCTATTAGTAGAAATCAAATATATATACCATTTAAAAAGGTACAAATTAAAAGAATGCCATAATGTCTGAATAGTGAATATTAGTTATAATTAAGTACTACAAGTGTTACATTTTAGAAAAAAGTTCCTTTCATCTTCAGCTCAATTTAGAAATAATAAGAGGAACTCCGAAGACATGTTGAACAAGTCACTAAGAATTGCAAGCAGTACAGAAGTCCCCTACCGGTTTGAAGCCCTGACCTTTAAATTATTTTCAATGTTTTTTATATGGGCATTATCTCCTTATTGGCACCTACTAACATACCAAGTTTCCTAAACATAGCTTGGAAACTCTTTGAGTTATAGAGAGATCCAGATTTTGGACATATTTTCACTTTTTCTGTCTCCATAGCAACCACAATATGTTTTTTTATCAGAATCAATATAGTTTTACACATGCATACTCCCCTTATTACCCCCTTTCCACATTATAAATACCAAGGTTCATAAAGCTAGCATGGAAACTGTTTGAGTTATGTCAGACAAACGGACAGAAAGACTGGACCGGCAGTCACAGGCTTTCTCCTGCCTCTTCTAACAACAGTAGGGCAAAAGTAGGGCTTATTTTATTTAAAAAGTAGGGCAAAGTTGGAATTTCTGATACATGTACTAAAAAGGAGGGATAAAGAAGGAAATTTGACCTTTTTAGTTCAATATTAACGGAGGCAGGTACAGGATTCAGTGCAAGAGGGCCAGAAAATACATAAATTCCAGGAGTGGATGATAGAAAAATAGTGACACAATAATTATTATAACATTGTTTTACTTTACTTTGCGAGCGTGATGTATGATTTATATTTCCACTGAAATTACAACTAAAAGACGAAGTAAGTATCATTTTGAACTAAATTTAATTTTTATTTTCATTTTGAGAAGAAAAAGTTGAGATAATAGGGCTGTTTTGTAAAAAAGTTGGGCAAAGTAGAGCTTGAATTGTGACCTTGACCTTGAACCGGCATGGTTGGAATATGGATTCTGCACGTCATCTTTATTAGTTACACATTTGGCATGAGTTTCATGCAGTTCGGCCCAGGCATAAAAAAGTTATGGAACGGACACAAAATGTAAGATTCAAACCTTTGACCTTGAATTATGACCTTGACCTTGCACTGGCATGGTTGCAATGTGGGTTCTACATGTCGTCTTTATTAGTTACACATTTGTTATGAGTTTCATGCAATTAGGCTAAGGCATTAAAAAGTTAGAGAGCGGACAAGATTTTGTTACTGACGGTTGGACGTTCTAACGAAACGGTATTTATGTGGCTACAATACAGAATGAAGAGTAGTTATGTGTCTAATTTTAGCCACATAAAAGAAAATTTTAGCCACATAAGAGAAAATTCTACTTTCGTTTCACTATTTTCAACTGGTTTGTCCATAAAAATTAGCCACCTAAGTACCCGTTTGTGGGTGGCACAGATGCACGGACTGACAGAGACCATTCCTAATAATAATCCCCTCCCACTTCACAAAATGGCTGATAACATGCTACTGGTTTGCATGATTGAAGATAAATTTGTAGTGGCTGTAGGTGATAAGTTAATAATACTTGTTATG
This sequence comes from Spisula solida, assembly GCA_947247005.1. Classification (NCBI taxonomy): domain Eukaryota; kingdom Metazoa; phylum Mollusca; class Bivalvia; order Venerida; family Mactridae; genus Spisula; species Spisula solida. Next base: position 25,417,675 of record OX365948.1, read on the forward strand.
ATATATACGGTAAGATATAATCATTATGAACGCAATTACATTCAAATCAGAACGATGGTTTACGAATATAATGAATGACCCTCGTATAACTGAAAATAGTTGAGAAAATGTGCTAAAACGTCAAAAACAGAACTACTCTTTACAGTACCTAGGAACAAGATCATCTGGCAATCTCAAGGCTTCTTGGACAGGTCTCTGAAAGAAAAAGAAAATAATGGAGTTAATGAGCTTTAGAGAAACTTTCTTCACGCTGATTAAACTAATTTTTTATTTAAATATATTTTCCTTATAAATACTAGTAATAGAGTACTTTAGTAGACTACCAGCAGCTGCAACCTTTTCACTGATACATAGCTTATGATTTGTTTGAGGCCAGGAGCAGGTTCCTCAAAGCTCTGTTAAACTGTAACTAAGTAATCCAATTAATAAACATTGTTTACAAGTTTATCTTGATTTTTTTACCCGGTTGACCCAATATGGAACTTGACCTTGATTAAGTTGAGATGATCATTGTGACCAAGTTTCATAAAATTTCATAAAGATTAAGTCAAAAGTGTGATTCCTAGTGAGTATACAAAGTTCTTTTTAAGATTTGACCATGCGACCTAGTTTTTTACCTAACCTGACCCAGTTAAGAACTTGGCCTAGGTTTTATACAGACATACATTCTGACCATGGTTCATGCAGATTGGGCAATAATTGTGTCCTCTTCACAAGCTTTTTCTAACATTAGACCAAGTTATATGAAGATTGGGTCATAACTGTGGCCTAAAGTGTGTTTACAAGCTTTTTCTAAGATTTGACCTGGTGACCTAGGTTTTTACCCCACATGACTCAGTTTCGAACATGACCTAGATTTCATGGTGACAAACATTCTGACCAAGTATTGGGCCAAAACTGTAACCTCTAGTGTGTTCACTAGCAATTTGTGGACGGAAAGGCGAGGAAGAAGGGTGATCACAAAGCTATCCAAAAAGCTAAACAAGAGGGCCCTTTAAGCCCTAGGTCGCTCACCTGTTGTAGCAGTACATGCATGACCTGTGATTTGACCTAGTGACCTAGTTCTTGGCCCTATATGACGCAATATTGCACTTGAACCTAGATTTTGTTGAGATGATCACTCTGACCAAGTTCATAAGGATTAGGCTTAAATTGTGACCTCTAGTGACTATACAATCATGTACAAGGTTTTTCTATGATCATGGGCGTAGGAGAAGGGGGGGCCAGGCCCCCCCAATGTTAGGACAAGGGGGGCCAACATATCGTTTGGCCCCCCAAATAATTCAGACCATATTCATAATTTTCTGCCTAAAATAGTTTTGTAATAGGTAATTTGCCTTTTATCCTTGTAAAAAAAGTATAAAATGTGAATTTTCCTGCTCGCTGCGCTCGCAAAATTATTTAAATATAAAAATATGTTATCACGTACTGGTGAAAAGATATACAAGAACTACAGAAATACATTGTAAGATAAAGTTTGCACCAGCTCATATATTGTGTTTCAACTTTGACATTGCTATGCTAAATTCCCTTACTATAAAACCCCTAACTCTCAAAATTCGGGCATCTGTGCAATAATTGGTAAAAATATTTACACAAGAGGGCCCAAAGGGCCCTAGGTCGCTCACCTGTCGTACTAGTGCATGCACACCCCTATGGTGATCCTACACATTTTCTGAACAAAATTTAAGGAAATTCAGCCTCTATTGCAAGTTTGTGTATGATTTGACCATGTGACCTAGTGTTTGACCCCAGATGACTTAATTAATATCAAACTTAACCTAGATTGTGTTGAGATGATTATTAGGACCAAATTTCATAAAGATTAAGTCGAAATTGTAACCTCTGGTGACTACACAGGGTTTTTCTATGATCTGACCTATAATTTAAACAAAATATTTCCTCCATATAACTGTACAAATACATGCTATAAAGACAGAACAATACCTAAACACTTAAAAAAATAATTATGGTTCCAGTGGGGTTTGAACCCACGACCCTCAGGAAAATGTCAATTGACATTGTGACCTTGTTTTTGACGCCAGATGACCCAAAATCGAACTTGGCCTAGATTTTGTTGACAGGATCATTGTGACAAAGTTTCATAAAGATTAAGTTGAAATTGTAACCTCTGGTGACTGACTACACAAGGTTTTTCTATGATTTGACCTTTATTTTAAACAAAATATTTTGGTATTTTTCCTCCATATAACTGTACAAATACATGCTATAAAGACAAAACAATACCTAAACACTTAAAAAAATAAAAATTAAAAAATAAAAATTATGGTTCCAGTGGGGGTTGAACCCACGACCATCAGGAAAATGTACAAATACATGCTATAAAGACAAAGCAATACCTAAACACTTAAAAAAATAAAAATAAAAAAATAAAAATTATGGTTCCAGTGGGGGTTGAACCCACGACCATCAGGAAAATGTACAAATACATGCTATAAAGACAAAACAATACCTAAACACTTAAAAAAATAAAAATTATGGTTCCAGTGGGGTTTGAACCCACGACCCTCAGGAAAATGTCTACGCTCCCTACAGCGCTTTGATTTCCACTTAACCAGTACAATTCACACCCTGGTTAAAATACTAGAATATTTTGATATTTGACCTTTACAAAACTGCTGTGAACCCTGATACACATTTTCATTGGTTGATGAAAGTTTATTGTATGTATAGAGAGTAGAGAGTTTACAGCAGAGAGTTTAGTGACCATGAAGACTACATGTTGAAAGGTTTAAAATAAGGTTTTTTCTATAATTTGACCTAGTGAGCTAGTTTTTGACCTCAGATGACCCAATATCGCACTTGACCTAGATTTTGTTGAGATGATCATTGTGACCAAGTTTCATAAAGATTAGGCCAAAATTGTGACCTCTAGAGAGGACACAACCCAATTGTTGACGGACGGACGACGGACGAAGTGTGATCACAAAAGCTCACTCTGTCACTTTGTGACAGGTGAGCTAAAAATAAGGACTTAATTTTGCTTGATCTTGTAACAAAACATGTCTAGTAAAATACCAAAAAAGTATCTCAGAACGCACCAGATTGATCCATTGTTTTAAAAAAATTCCCGGGAGAGCATGCCATTTTTAACCCGGTAATTTGAGTAGGTATACCTTACCGTAGTATTATATACACAAAGTATACAAAGGCTATTAACACTTAATGTGACACCTCCCCCCCCACATATCTCAAAATAAAATTTCGCCCCCCCCCCCCCCCCTCCTCACAAATGTTTGGCCCCCCCCAATGTTGAAGACGCTTCTACGCCTATGATGATTTGACCTTGTGACCTAGTTTTTGACCCGAGATGATCCAATATCGAACTTGACCTAGATTTTGTTGAAATGATCATTGTAACCACGTTTCATAAAGATTAGGTCAAAATTGTGACCTCTAGTGACTACACAAGATTTTAATATGATTTACCATGTGACCTAGTTTTTAACCCCAGATTACCCAATATAGAACTTGACTTAGATTTTGTTGAAATGATCATTGTGACCAAGTTTCATAAAGATTAGGCCAAAATTGTGACCTGTACTGACTACACTAGGTTTTTCTATGATTTGACCTTGTGACCTAGTTTTTGACCCCGGATGACCCAATATCGAACTTGACCTAGGTTTTGTTGATATGATAATTGTGACCAAGTTTCATAAAGATTAGGCCAAAATTGTGACCTCTTTACGACCTTGCTGACATTCTTTTTTCATAAATAATTTAACTTGAAAAATCTGTATACTTTCTCGCTATCATTGACCAGCTTTGGAAGCAGCAGTAAGGAAAAAAATGCAATATTTCAAATAATAAAGCATAAATTTTAAGGTATGTTTTGCTAAATCTTTAATAACAAAGATGTTTAATGATAATGACTTTATTAGTGTACAATATTCAATTTTCTATACGTTTTTCATGTTTTAACATGTGAAAAAGAATAATTTAAACACTCCCGTTATATGCCGCCTTTTGACCGTCACCGGGCCCCCCTGACCGTTAAAACTTAAATTCCAGAAAAGGGGTTTTATCCTGTAATGTCAGTGATGTTATCTAGTCAAACCATTTCGACGCTAAAAGTACCTGTACTGACACGTTTGTTGTTCACGAGGGAGTGCGCATGATCAACAGGAAGGCGATACCACGATAGTGGAAAGTCAAAACTACGATGATGACAAGTCGAAAGTACGATAGTGAAAAGTCGAAACTAGTACTACGATGATGAAAAGTCGAAAGTGTGATAGTGAAAAGTCAAAAAATACGATAGTTAAAAGTCGATAGTATGAAACAACGATAGTACGATGGTGAAAACACGATAGCACGATAGTGAAAACGCGAAATAATATCGACTTTTCATTATCATACTTTTGTTGTTTCGTGTTTTCATTATCATGCTATCGTGTTTTCACCATCGTAGTTTCAACTTTTCACCATCGCACTATCGTTGTTTCGTACTATCGACTTTTCATTATCGTACTATCGCGTTTTCACTATCGTAATATCGAATTTTCATTATCGTACTATCGACCTCTATAGCTATGCAGCGATGGCCCTAACGGGACACCCTCATTTTGGTTACGTTTAAGCCTGGTTACGAAATTACCTGTATACATCCATGATCCACTGTAGTGTAGGTACCAAACCACCAAATGCCTACGCGGACCAAAATCAGATACACTCAAGTAGTCCTGTAAAAAACTTTGATTTGGCTGGAAATGGTGGTATGTGTTGACAAATCAGCATGAGAATCATGTAATTGGGCTTAAATGCTTTGTACACATGTAGGTGATGTAGTGAAACTGTTTTATTTAGAAAATTTTGATATTCTGGCTTAAATATGAAAGTGAAAGTAGGGTTGTGGCTAACGGACTTCCAATCAGTTCGTGCGTGTGAGAAAATATGCTCACCGCATTTAACGAACCAAATTTTTCTTATATGATACGCAACCCCCTGATTTTTTTTTTATTTTCTTGAGGCTATATGCTATTTCTATTGATTGGTGGATTTTGAGAGGTCCCCGTGGACAAAAGTTTGACATTTTTTGGGTCAGCAATTTGTCACTTTACATTGAGTTAAAGAACAAATCTATTTGGAGGTTTGTTACCTGTAGTGTTAAAGTTATTTTGATTGAGAGCCTCAACTTCAAGTCAAGGGCAAATGGTTTAATCGATGCCTAGGCGTTGATGTAAAATCAATATTGATAAATCTGGCACTGAACAATGAACGTTTTATACACTTCATGAATTCATACAATTACAACAAATTGGTCTCACCATGGCCATGAAATTAACCAATCTTCTAATAATTGGCGTTTGTTTCCCAGCGGAGGACGCCATCTTGAATATACTTGTTCGCTGTTTTATAAGCGTCTTGTGACTACGACGATTGAACTGTATAAAAGCCACCCATCCGGCATTTTGCCGGGGCAACTACTAAACGACCGTATAATTATTCCCCGGTACGGTACGCGCCGGTATCCTATTATATAATCATTGTATATAGGCACATGTCATATTATTGCTTAATGTGAGATTGAGATATCACCTCCGGCCTTTCATATCAACCATCCATATCCTGTAGAATCACATTAAATGCTTAAACTGAGACGAATTGAATGAAAGAAACAAGAAACTTGAGAAGGAGACACAGGGAGTGTAAGAAGGCATATAACAAGTATGTTAACGACATTGTCACTGTTGACAAAAACCCTAAGAAACTGTACACTTTTATCAATGGAAGACGTTGTAAAAGTAGCGGTGTTCCGCTCCTGAAGAAGGAGGGAATAGGATACAGTGATCCAAAGAACAAAGCTAGCCATGATTCCTGAACGAACAGTTCGGCAGTGTATTCACTAAAGAGGACACCACCCATATGCCTTCCATGGATACTGACCCATCACCTGCCATGGGCCCATTCAGTGTACACCAAGAAGGAGTGAAGAAAGTCCTACTCGGTTTGATCCTCACAAGGCTAAGGGACATGACAACATCCATACACAACTGCTCAATGAGTTTGCAGCAAAGATTGCACCAGCATTGACCCTTGTACTAGAGGCGTCAATCCAACAAGGTACTGTTCCGGATGACTGGAAGACTGCACTTGTCTCACCAGTCTTCAAACTACTAGTATAGGCCAATGTCTCCGACCTCCGTCTGCTGTCTGCTGCAAGTTACATGAAAATATTGTGCACAGCCAAACCATGAAACACCTGGATACAAACAACATCTCACTGATGCACAACATGGATTCAGGAAGAAGAGATCACGCGAAAGCCAACTGGTCCTCACAATAGAGGACCTTGCAGCTGTAATCAAAGATGGTGGACAGATAGATGCGATCCTTCTCGACTGTGGAAACTGGGTCATTCAGCTAGTTACAATTTATTGTACTTTTCGATAGCTTGGACTTGGGCGGATCCGCGCTTGTTTAGTTGGGCATTGTGTCTGTATGTGTTTTATGTTTCCTGTGCTCGGTTGGTTCAGTTGGGCATTGCGCTTTGTGTGTTTTAATGTTTTCTGTGCTCGGCTGGTTAAGTTGAGTGCTGCCTTCCCTGTCTGACTTAATATAATCAATAAAATCTTTTTCAGTAAGGCCTTTGACAAGGTCCAACACGACCGTCTAGCACATAAGTTACAGCACTACGGCATAAGAGGAACTAACTTGAATGGATCAAGAGCTTCTTTTCAAACAGAAGCCGAAAAGTACTTGTCGAAGGACATACATCCCCATCAGCACCAGTCACTTCTGGGGTCCCTCAAGGCTCAGTCCTAGGACCACTCACGTTTCTACTGTACATAAATGACAAGCCCGGGAAGGTATCATCGCCTCTCCGGTATTTTGCAGATGACAGTCTCCTATATAAATGTATATAAAATGTTATATAAATATAAAAGAACCAATACACTACAAGGGTGTATGTTAACGACGATGGTCTCCAGTATATTAACATTGAGTTCCCCATTTCAAAAGTGCTGAATGTCAATACATGAGTATTGTCCAAAACATCACTTAATTGAAATTAAGGCATGAACAAATGACGTTATTGCTAAATTCTAGATCCGTTGAAGTTCTCATTGAGCTCTCTCAAAGCTGGAAATACGCAGCAATGTCAGCTGCATCGATTGAGGGAGCAATTTTAACACCATATGATCGGCTTGAAATATTAAAAAAAACTTTTGCATGCCCGTATGTAGTTCTGACTGAGTCTGGCTATTGTACAATCGTACAGCATTATTACAATGTTAGTAACCTCTCATTGACGACCGAGAACTCATCTTGTCCTGTGATGTTTGACACAGCTTTATCTGACTCAACATACTCTGTCTGTATCGACACCTTCACTAAGCTTGTAGAACCACCAGGCAGTTGAACTGTTTCACCGACTGTGTCATGAGTATCGCTGCTCAGCATCGTCCTATCATATGTATTTTTTTATGTTCACACGAATAGATTTTAAACTTTACACATGCAACAATGATTGACATGTGTGCCACTTTCGAACTGAAAACTGCCTACGATAAAAATATTTGTAATTTGTATTTGTAAAAACTAGCACTGAATACACACACCGTACAACCCGCTGTGTGCAAGGCAGTCATGTATGTTGAAGGCAGAGACACACGCGTTTTACGCCACTACAGTGGGGTAAGTATTTGTTATTTTATAGTGTTTTTCGTTGCTTTTGAAAGTGATCACTTACATATATCGTTCCAGCAATGAATGAACAATAAATATATACAATTTATGTTCCCACAAATGCCATATTATTCGAGTAAACAGGGTTTAGGTACGCGATGTTTGCCAAAAGTTCGAAACTTTCGCCTTTGACGTTAAATTCTTAACTTATTTCGTGGTTTGGAACAATTATAAAATATTGAATACAAACTTCAATCCTTCCTCAATATATCTGTCGTTTCCGTTTTGGAAAATGTGCATTTTCTGTGAAGATACAGAGGTTTAAATTGAACCAGGTACCAAAAAAATGCTAACGAAATAGGCAGTTCTGTTTTTCGAATGATAACGACAAAGGCAGAGCGTTAAATATTAATGCTAACGCAGAGGCAGAAATAAGAGACTTATGCTAACGACAAAGGCAGAAATTCTAATGACTTGACAGGGCCATAAAACCCCTTTGTACGATTTGTATGTTATAAATATAACCCAGATTCATATTAGGCTGTATTCCAAAGTCCATTTCACCAAGAATCACGAGTGTTTAGTGGTTATTTTCGTCCAGTTGATTAACGGTATATATTACATACCTGGTGATCGCTGACGCTGGTAATTGTCGGTTGTGAGTTGCCTTTTATGCCTGTTAATGATGAGTGCATGGCTTTTTTGGGACGTAAGCTCTTCAGGCACTGTCTTAGAGTTTAGAAACGAATGGTTCTCGAAGTATTCGATCGATTATATAAGTAAAATGTTAACAAAATGACGGTGAAATTAGTAGTTTTTGGGAGGCGCAATAAGTCATACAAGTTGAATTTTATAGTCTCCTAATCATTGAAGTAATACAATGGCCGGAAATCAAAGGTTGTTGCTCTGTCGAGGAGGTTGTACTTTACATCTTATTCGTGCTGGAGCTTTAATTCTCTAACTAAGTACATGTCCATGCACGTCTGCATATTTAATAAATGTAGATCTATGACAGTTAGGTATAAATACAGCACTTGTTTATCAGCAGTTTACATGAACTGTAAGTCATCGACACAGGAATTTTTACCTGACACTATTAAACAGCTTTATGTAATATAGATAGAGGATATTTGTTTGTTTTGATTGAATATGGTTTATATCTCATCGTGTTCAAGTTCAAGAGCGCGTAGCACGAGTAAAAATATTAAAATTTTATCACTACAAGATGAGATATTAACCATATTCAATCAAAACAAACAAATATTCTATTTATTTAATGCTTATCTGGTGTCAAAACTGGTACTATTTATGCCAAATTAGAATCTACCACTGTGGTTAGGCTGCTTATGAATATGTTATTCCATTCATATTTTTCAATTCAAGATCCGTCATCTTTGATTATAGTGAAAAGGTGAAAACAACTTTTTTGAGAATTTTGCATCAAATCACACACCAACTTGTAGGAATTGTTCTAACTAAGAATAAATAACCCACATGACATGTTTCCGTTCAGTAATAAAAACGTTACAGATGGTTTAGTGTTAAGTTTTTGGTAAAATTAAAGTAGTCCCAGTGAGGGGGCAGAGCTTATATCAGGCACATTGTAGGTGATAATCAGTGACTGATATAGGTTTTATTTCACTGATAGAACTCCATATCTCATCAGTTAGCATTAAATGAATACTTTTTATTTGTTCGAGAATCGACCAACTATAGTTATTTACACACGTTTCTACAATCGACTATACTTTAGTTGAAGAAACTACTTTTCTTCCTACACCGCCGCTAGGCAGCGCCACCTTTGCAATACTAAATCGGTCAGCCGGTATTGCAATCGGAACGGTCCGTACGGCATTTTTACAGGTGTATCCGATGTTACACGTATCTGGGTTATTTGGACTAATACCATTTAAACATACACCGGAATAAAGTTGATCAGCGTCCAAACTGCTGAAAAATACTAGAAATTATCTGGCCGCAGAAAACTATTTGACTTGTACTTCCGGCACGCATATACATTGTATTTCAATCGTGAAACCTCGGACATTTCCGTTTGTCTCCGTAAATACTTCAATGCATACAGTCCGAGGTGATCAGAATGGTATTCATTCGAACAATTGCTGACTTTCAGCGCTTTGATTTTATATGAAATGTTATTGATAACAACTACATTTGTACATCGTAAATCTAATTATACATAAAGGAACTTACGCGTACTTGCGTCTCGTCTTATTGGTATTATGCTACGCCTCGTTGCATAATTATCTGTGGTCCGGATGGCGTTAGATGATGTCATTAAGACCAAACAACTTAGCATGGAATAATATGTTACATGATATACGTGATGCTACATGAGCACGTGTTGCCCAACTGTTTTAAGCAGTCAGCCCATAAATAGATGTAAGACCGTATACTCTGTGACTGTTTAAATAACCTGACTGTTTTATTTATAAAATACAGGTAATTTTAATTAAAATTGACTGCTTAAGATTAATACCAAGATCATATGTTCGACTGCATATGAATAGCAATGTATCGGGGCATTACGATGTTTTACGACATTATGTCTTATGTTCTTCGTGCGAGTTATTCACGAATAATAGTCAAATAAATTGTGTAGCATACAAATAACATACATTTTTGTACAGACAAACAGTGCATTTTGAACTCGCGTATTCTATAGAATGCTAAAAACTATTCGTTTCTTAACTTCATGATAACAAATGGAGCGCTGAATGCCCCCCCCCCCCAACACACCAGTTCGTCATTTACAGACATAAAGGGCCACTTACAACCGATGATTGCCGGCGTCAGGATCACCAGGTATCACCAGACGTTTATCAACTTGATGAAAATATAAACCACTATGCACTCGTGATACTTGGTGAAATGGACTTTGGAATAAAGCCTAACATGAATCTGGGTTAAATTTATAACACACAAATCGTACAAAGGGGTTTTATGGCCCTGTCTAGGCATTAGAATTTCTGCCTTTGTCGTTAGCATAAGTCTCTTATCTCTGCCTCTGCGTTAGCATTAATATTTAACGATCTGCCTTTGTCGTTATCATTCGAAAAACAGAACTACCTATTTCGTTAGCATTTTTTTGGTACCTGGTTCAATTTAAACATCTGTATCTTCACAGAAAATGCACATTTTCCAAATCGGAAACGACAGATATATTGAAGAAGGATTGAAATTTGCATTTAATGTTTTAGGAATGTTCCAAACCACGAATTAAGTTAAGAATTCAATGTCAAAGGCGAAAGTTTCGAACTTTTGGCAAACATCGCGTACGTAAACCCTGTTTTCTCGAATAATATGGCATTTGTGGGTACATAAATGGTATATACTTTTTGTTCATTCATCGCGTGAACGATATATGTAAGTGATTACTTTCAAAAGCAACGCAAAACACATCTAAAATAACAAATACTTACCCCACTGTAGTGGCGTAAAACGCGTGTGTCTCTGCCTTCAACATACAGAACTGCCTTACACACAGCGGGTTGTACGGTGTGATACACAGCACTATGTTCTATTCGTCCAGAATATCGACCTGTTTCATTTTCTTACATCTATGGTTTGCTATTGTGTTTGTAAAAACTAGCACGGCTGTGTTCTATTCGTCCAGAATATCGACCTGTTTCATTTTCTTAATCTATGGTTTGCTATTGTGTTTTGTATAAACTAACGTCATTATCTCTAATGTTAGCAAAGTTTAATAGATATTTACATCCGACAACCATTCCGCGTCATGGGAACAAGATGAAAGTGCTTCTGTTTGGATTGCCAATACTTAAAGTACGCATGCAGTATGTGACTGCATTATCTATTGTGTGTTCGTTTACAAAATAAAGTATCGCATCAAACAGGACAATCGACACTGTTTATTTGTAAACACTCATTCAGACTTGAACGAAGAATGCCCCGAGTTGAATTTTGTTAATAACGGACTTGTCTGGTTTTAATTGGAAACGATGGACTGTGGTTAGACCGTGTGTTTTAAGGTTGAAAGATTCTGGGTTCGAACCCCGTCTGCGCCACTGCTTAATTCCTCTGAGCCAAAATACGCTCACACTTATGCACTGAAACTAGGTGCTTCAATTTGAAACATGAGAGGGTCAAACGTGGGGGTGCCATCGACTCTCGACTCATTGGCTTTTGATAATCTCAGATACCCATTCATACACCTGGGAGAAGTGGGGCAGTGTGTGTTATTCTTTAGCTCATAGAAATTGACCAGAGGCGCAAATGGGGATCGAACCGGGGACCACCCGATTCCGAAGCGCACACCCTTAACTTTAAGCCACCGTACCCCCATTAGATTATCATCGGATCAGGAAGATTTGAATAATTATGCTGTTTGGTGAATTGGAGATTGGCATGTCTTCGAAATATACACGGAAACGACTGGCGCAAATATAATGGAGTAAACACGTAGCAGGAGGCTTGCGGCCTGATTGTTTTCATGGTAAAATAATACAGTAATACAATATTTTTCTCTTAATCAATGATACAGTTACATGTGCTTACGGTTGAGTCGTTTTTAGCAATATCAAATAAGAGCTTTTTTCTGTTTCCATGGAATGCACGAGTCGAACTTCATCTTGTGTGAGTTACGTTCCGAAACAGTACATCTTCAGAATGGTACTCCGTATGTACACACGGTGCCAGATATCACTGCTGGTAGTAAGGGAGGTAATACAGGATGTATTTCGCGTACCATTTGGGTCAAACATATGTTTATGCCTACGGTAAACTATAATATGTACGTGCACGTACAATAATCTCGTTTTTACCTTTGCTATATACATGCTACTTCTTGAAGGTTATCAATATGTTTTGCACTGTAAGCTATTATGTACCTATGCATCAAATTTGTACTGTTATGTAATGTTCTTTGGATGTAATATCTATATGTATAGATATTTATAAATGTAAAATTGTGTACTCATGGACACATTGTCCAATGTTTATATGAAATAAACTGTTAAACTGTAAAAAACTGTTACAATAATGTACATGCACGTATAAAACTACACGTGCATGTTTTGCAAATTGTTCAGAAGTAAATTGACACATATGAAACTAAATTGTATATAACATCATTCAAAATACCATTGAAATAACAATACATGTTTTAGCATATTAGTATTAACACAATTAGAAATAACCAAGTCTAGACAAGCACTAGACCTAACAGATATAAACACACGCACCTATACTATTATAATATACAATTTATTATAAAATTCATTTTATTTTAACAAATATATGATGCTAATGAACGTTAAAAGCTCACAGTACCAGTTATATAAATACACATAACCTGGTTAACGTAAAATATACACTGCCTGTCACATAAACAACACAATCAAGAAGAATGTTCTTGATTGATATAATTTAATTAAATAAAATTACCCAAAATGCCGACTGGTAGCAATAAAAACATACATGCACCAGATAATGTCACTGATACATTCTATATGAATATCCTCACTAGTAAATAAATAACGAGCTGAAACGTAAAGTTCGCCGGAGATAACACTAGCCTTTGTTTACAAATAAAAATGATTTTCGATATTCATTTTTGTTCAATCTTGAGCATATACACGTTTAATGATATACTCTTTAAATTTACACTGACAACTGGCGGCCAGTCGGCTGTGCAGTATTGATAATTTGCTTTGTTTGTTTGTTTGTTGATAAGGCTAGAGTTATCCCAGGCGAACTTAGGCAATAATCGTGACTGATTGTTTTGGGAGGCTAGTTATTGTGCATCATAGCTGATGACTAGTTCTTGTGTTTTTATTTAATGCCCACATCTGGTCATACAGATACCATGTACAGATAAACAGTTCCTTCACACGAACACTATAGACCTTTTGCAGCAGCATCACTAATAAATATAACACACATACACGCGCTTATAGTGATGATAGATATTGCAGACGATTGAATGTTTGATGTACATGTCTAATGTCAGCGAGGTGGATTCGCTGAATGTCAACGTTTAGCCAGGTATGGCAATCTGTAGTTCATACCAAGGGTCTTTCCCTAAAATACAACAGCAATCAATTCACACCTACAGAAATTAACCGAAGACACAAAATTGAAAATTTGCCAAGAAATAAACAGAAAACGTAGAACGTGGAGACACAGGATCTTTAAGAACACGCAATTTTGATATTGAAACTGTATAAATATGTAGCATACGTATGAAGAATTATTTCAAAAGAGTTACATCATAGTTTAAAATGTTAGTACATGTACATTGGAAAACAAAAATTAGCAACATCTATTTAGAATTACTCTATATGTATTTTAAAGTCTAAACATGTCTTTTAGCATAACGGAATTACTAGTAGGTCCGAGAGGCCTGCATCACACATTAATTGCAAAATATAATATTTACCATGAACGACACTAGACTTCCCATTGAACACAAATCCGGCCCTTGTATACAATGGTATGAGGTTAGATTTACATATGAGAAGAATTCTTGATGCGTCTATTTGTTCCTTTTTCACTTTGTCAACAAATACTTGCAACATTTTTAAAGCAATTCCCTGTAAAAAAAACATCGACTGGTTGACATCAGCTATATAGGTACAAGATAAACCAACAATGTAAATACATTTCTATAAAAAATCCTAAGTTGCGTCAGTAATTAAGACGGTCAAACGTAGCACACGAAAATACAGCCAGTATAAGAAATATAATATAACATATCGAACAGAACAATCTAAATTTACAAGTGCCAAATACATGCACATGTACACTTACCTTTCGTCTTTGTTCTTTCTTGACAACCACTGAATGGATACAGATACTTCCTGTAAGAACACAATAAGAAATGACAGATATAAGTGATATATAATTTACCTATCTTTAAGACGAACACTAAGGTAGACCACATTTCGCTCAACAAACTGGACCAGTCTGATCACCACGGCTTTTGTGCATGCCAATAGACCGGAGACAAACGGAAATGGTCGAGCTTTCACGATTGATGATTGGGTCTAACTAGTTGAGATCATCGGACATTATCGTTGTTTCTCATAGAGATAATTTTAGTAGTAAACCATTTCGGGCGTAACACAAAGCAGGGATAAAACAGAGAAATTCCGAATGACAGGACCAATGAAGTTTTAGAAAGAATAATTGAGTAGCCTAAGTGGATTTCAAAATTGATGATATTCCTATGGTAAATACATATTTTCTTAAATACGGCAGAATGACCATATGAAGTTGTATTTGTGACAATCAACAGTTCTTGTTTGGTTACATGGTGATGTTGTCTTGCTCAGACACTGAAATTCCAAACAACATGCTCCCGATGTACTTACCGCCGTTTGGTATATGCATTCCCATAGATTCGTGTGTCAATTCCTTACCATGGTACCGCGTCGCACAAACGAACTGAAATATAAATAATAAAACATTGTACCTTTGGTACGCATTTCATTTGTCAACAATGCATTTGCATATCTAATTTGGTGGGTTTAATGGCAAAGAAAGTGCGTGCTTGTACGTGTTTTAAAACTGAAGGAATAAACATCAATATATACCGGTAGTAGATTTTAATTGTATAATTTATTAAGAACTGACTCCAACTACGCGGGCATCTATGTAACATCCAAGCAACAAGTCCGGTGCCTCCCTCTGTCTGTACACCAACATGTCATAGCTAGCCGCCTCGTCTTCTGGATAACCTGTAAATATACACCATACTGTAAGCTGGGTAACTCGAAACATTTTAATGAAACATTGATAAGCATATAGGAATATATGGCATACTGACTCTGATGGTCTAGTGTTAAAAACCAGTGGCACCCGACCAGACAAACAATTCTTTAAATAGCCATGCCCTATTTTCTATATTTATATAGATTATAGGACACGGCTATTTATAAAATAGTTTCGCTGGTCGAGTCCCAGTGGGGAAAATGTCGCCATTTACTAAACAAAATATCACTTCCATATGGTGTCATTAAATACTGTACATGCACATACTAATCGAACCCATACAAAAACCGTGGCACCACCTAGCCACACACGTACCATCCTCATCCCGATAAAATGGATATTTCAAGTACGTATACTGCTTCTAACAATAAATGACACACTGCAATCTTTGCTAAACTTGCATATTGCCATAAAGGGAGGTAATATGGTTGCATATGATAACTTGTATCGCTTTTCGTATAAATCCGGTGGCCATTTATGAATGTAAATCCCACACCCACTACATCAAAATAAATCTAGTACTTTTATTAACTCCTGTATGAACGACATACATTTAAACATTCATCACCAAAGTACAATACATTACAAACAATTTTAGCGTAATGGAAAATACTCTACGTAGATGGTTTATAAATCTAATCACTGTCTTCAATAAGTCAGCCTTGGATCCCGCCTCCGGCCGGATAAAACGGAAATGCTTCCGAACATTGTTTCCCACCTAACACTTAACTTCATACACAGGACCTCCGTTTTTAAAGTCTCATTCGAAAGACTGTTAGTGAAGCAATTACATCAGGCATATCAAAGAACCAGGGATGCTTCTGGAACTTCAGCATCTTCCATATCATACACTAGTCTCCTAAAACTAAAATGACTTAGCTCTTCTGGTGGCCTCGCCCATATGGGTCGCCCGGACCGGGTGGCGAGCGAAAATAAAGCATGTAAACATCAGTCAGTAGATTCAACACATTGGACATGGTCAATTGTATTACAATTCAATAATTTATAGTGAAACTTTATGCACCGACGGTCATTTGACACCAATTGGTTGAAAATATACAATCAAGATGTTGTAAAAAATTGACATTTAATTAAATTTCTATATTATATTTATTGTTATTATTTTTATATATTTGTTGTCTTTAGATGGAATTTAATTCGTCAGTAAGAACGTAATATCAACATACTTTTATTGTCTTCACAGTGTATATATACGAGTCAACTTCCGGTTATCGCAATAAGGAGTACACGTTCATGTCTAGTCTTGCAATAAGTCGTACAGTGATATGAAATCACAGGATGTTTCAATTACAATAAATTATACAAGTTGAATTGTATAGTATCACAATCAGTCGTACAGTAATTTGGTTTTGCCGCGGTCACCGTGGCCGAGTGGTTAGGGCGTCCGCCTTAGAAGCGACAGATCGAAAATCTCGGTTGAAGCTTGGTTAGAACTGATGCGGTCGGTTGGCGAGAATGGTAACCGTAGGCCCATCTCTGCCAGGCGCCCGGTAATAAGGGATTCGGGTGCGCACGAAATATAGGTGGTCTTATTATTCAAATTGGTTGGCTCTTTCGATAGGTTGACACTATAATAAAAATACACGTTTAATACCAATACTTTATATCATAAATAAAAAGCTTCCATTCACGATTTAAACAGCTTCAGTAGATCTATCATTATTGATAAAAACTGAAAATTTTAAAACGGTCATACAGACTATATTGAATGGGATATAGTTCGTAATAAATATGCAGTCCTATCTGAAGACGGTTGACTATTATCTACGAGGCCACTTAGACAATACTTTAGTTGATAGTACTGTGTGATAATTTATATTGGATCGGAAATATCTCTGTGATCGTGAAATCAATGAAATAAGATTACGAACGTATTTGAGCTTTATATAACTCGTATCTCGATCGTTCGTCCTGTCCTAATATTGTTCTATACGATAACATCGCTTGAAATACTGGTACATATTGTACCATACCATAGATGTCAAACTAAATATTGTTACACTATATTCATCAATTCTATATCCAATATAACACTAACTTCAAGATTGTGGTACATCTATTATCAACGTTTTCTTAACGATAATCGATAAACGCCAATCTAATGTTCTATTATCACATCTGTTTTCTATTTCGTTTTAATGGATAAATCAATATGTTACGTAAATATCTTTTGTCTGTCGTCAAAACTGCGACATGTTTTACGATATAGTAAACGGTTGTTTATGAAGAATTAATGAGAACGTAGTATTGTTGATTTCAGTTATGACCTTACGTTCAAATGGCATGGAATTGAATTTCTATTCAACTTTTGTCGTATAGGCCTATTGTCGCTAGATAAAATGAAAAGTGAAATAAATACACTAAGTAAAATACAACAAACGCTAGAAAAAGATGGAAACGCGTATCGATCAGTGGGTTCAAAGCTTTGTAGCGTTCAATATTGTGATTGTTCGATGTTCTCAATTGATGAGACAATCAAATTGTCAAGTGAATAAATAAAGCATTCAACGGTTAATTGACTAACTGTTGCGTTATGGTGAAATGATGCGTGGTTTTCCGTCAATACAAATGTATCCCGAAAAGTCAAATTCGGGAATTCCGTGTTCAACCAGAGAATAAGAAGAAATATCTTATTCTCTGATTTAACTGACTAAATGTAGAGGTCATTCAAACAGAGTAGGCTACATGACCCACTGTTTCTAACTATTTTTAACCTATCTTTTATTGCTGTGTTTTGTTTCGAACTATACGGTCAATGACCAACTAGAATATCAAAAGCAAAACTATACAAAAGTTATGTTACCATAATGTTTCTGAAAAATGCATTTTATTATGTAGCTATATGTCCTACATGGATGCACATCCCTTTAGGTTGAATATAAAGTGGCGTGCACAATGTATACATCCAGTGAATGTTATTATATGTGCAAAAGATCCAACTTGGTATTGTTCAAACGAACGAAAAGAGTTAACTTTATATTTTAGGCATATTCAAATTATAGGCATACTTATCACAAGTATATTAATTCATGCATATACCTATAGAAGCTTCATTAGGCCTATTACTAGTATTCCATATACATACATGTAGGCCCTTAGTTCATGTAGTGTTATATAGATCTATAAAATTACGCGGATTCAATATTAACAAAGATCTAAAAAATACAGTACTTTTTAGATCTTTGATATTAAATAATTATTTAATTACAGAAGTATAGATTCTGGTCATGAATGTAGTTAACAAACTAGATGAAGCCCTAATTATATAACATGTAAACGTATCACTTTTGTAATGACGCTCATGTCGCTGTTAAACATACCGTCCACTGCATTACGAATCGTCTGCTATGTATATCATACTGCCTGTAGATCTACATAGATCTAGAACAAAATTTATAAAACGGATTCACTTACTTTCCATTTCCATTGAGTGCACTCGCCGTACTTCGTCCTCGGTAATATTTCGAAATTGTAAATCATCTGTACATCCTATAGTTTTATTCATTTTCACGTCGACTATCATGGTAATGTACAATATACAATGTACATGTATGTAGGCTGCATTCACCAAGGTAGGTAACTAATATCCGAGAGTAGGGGAGATAATCCGTGACGTTCCTATCAATCGTAATTGCTCGGCCTTTTCCGGCAAGGGTCGTTCAAAACAAAACGTCTGGATGACATGGATGTTTGGCGCCGTTAATTTCGCGAGTTTCTATTTTCGTTTTCTCATTTCGTTTTCCAGATAAGATAGCGATTGTTTCATCATGCAATATACAGAGGGATCAATCGTGAAGATAAAAATCGAAAATGTGTTGTGAGTATCTTTGCAGCCAAATTTAGAAATTACTCAGACAGATTCGCACTCAAAACTATTCGTACACGGTACAATATAAATATTGAACACATAATCTTGACAACTATACCCTCCAATGATTTGAAAGCTTCTTAAGCATCCGCATCCAACATATCATTATTGAAGGTCACTCTCATTCCTCAGCCAGCTCATGTCACTCCTGTAAAGTAAAGGAAAAAGTCCACCCTATGTGGGACTCGAACCCACAACTCCCATTATTACTAATCGGTCAGCAATTTCACTGACTACTCAGGGATTTACCATTGAAATGATTGAATGACATACACATGTAACAAGCAAACCACATTTTACACACCGAAGTACCACTGACTTACACTTTGTTACAGTCGCAGGCTGCATTAGAATTTATGGAGAGCCCTGTAGTCTGTAGCTTTGCCAACTGAGCTAGCCATGTGCATGCCTTTAGTCAGTCTCCACAGTCACTACACTCCTATACACTACACATGGCTGCAGCCCAGTGAGACGCGTCTGTGGAAACTAGGTCTATCAGAGCATTGTCACGACTACTGGCTGGTGAGCAGTATCTGACAATTTTTACCTGTTTTCTTGCTTTTTCAAGAATACTAGGTGGTTTTGTAGAAAATAATTTACCTTAATAATCCTGGGCTCAAGTCCGAAATATTTGTCAGTTTTTGGTACTTTGAACGTAACACAATGTACGGTAATAATTGGGTCACAAAGGGGTCACTATTTGGTGCCGTTGATTGGATAAAGAGTAGCAGTCGCCGACATTTCACATTTAATTACTAATAATCTTTTATTTTCCTGTACTGAGCCTTTCAACGAAGAGTAAACATCTCCTATTGGCTGCACATAGATTTTTACAGTTGTCTATTGTAGTTTGTAGTACAAGCAGTTGCCGATTGAAGCCTTCATGGTATTGCTTTCGCCAATTAGTAAAAAAACTCTGACATCAATTATCATGACGTCAATAATGACATATTTTGTCAATTGATATTATTCTATCCCCGTCTTCCGTTTTGGATAGCAGAGTCAGTTGATACCTGTTGTGAGCTAAAATTAGCTTTATCAATGACTCGCGCATTAACCCATGGCTATTAATAGATGAACTTGTTTGTTTCATTGCATATGCACATTTTTCGTAAACAGGTGATCCCTCAAGCAAAAGATGTGAAGATTATCATTGTATTACGTGCATTTCTTGATATTTTCTTTTATTTACGTGAATTGTGAATTTTTTGCCACACACTTGTTGCTATGGTGTAGTTGTTTAATTATATGCTTCACTTCAATTAATACAAAAAAAATATCAAATGTCAATTACTGCTCCAGAGCTACAGATAAGCTTTTGGTGTAATTGGGTAATAAACCTCCTGATTTTTTTCTAATTGGGTATTTTGTCATTACAATTTGGTACCAAATCAATTGTGTAATTTTTTTATTGATGAATAATTGAATATTGTATTTTTTAAACCTAATATCCTTCAATATTAGAAGCAACCCACCACCAAGGGAAACTCATCCAATCCTTAATTGACTTGTAGAAGAATAGTTATGTTTTTGGGAGGGGATTAAGCCTCTCATTACTACCATTGCCTATTTCTTAATACAAAATTAACCGCCTTTAGGCTGCTATGTGAATCCGCATTCAAGTAGTTCCAGAAACTGTCAACATTCCCGATACTGCTACATATGTTTCTCCAAATTTTTTAACTGATTTAAGCCAATCAGCAACATTTGTTTATTCTAAGATCAAAAATTATTGTGAAACTGTTCGTTAAATCGATATTTTGGCCAAAAAAATCACTACACCGGCTGATACCAAACTTGTTCCATAGTACGAAAATGACGTATTCATCAAATGTCCCGGCTGTAAAGCTATTTTTAGAAACTTCAGACTACGGTCAAGTGATGGTTTTATCAATGAATCGTATACGGTCTGCAAAGTACTGTTATGCAATCGTATGGTGTCGCTGTACTAGCTAGCCGCTTTCTATAGACTGTCTCCCGCTGTGAGGGAAGTGATTACAAGACGGTACTGTAGAATCTGATAAATAGACGCATAGTATTATTTTAAAGCCACTTTTGATATACGCATTCAATACATGTATTACATATAAATTAATATGCACCTTTTAACAATTATTTAGATACCCAACATAGTCACATATATGCCTATTTTGACATTAAAGACAAGATCGGCAGTAAGAAAACGAACATTAAACGTGTAAAGTCAGTTTAAGCTTTAGTAGCAGCAACCAGATCGCCTCCCAATAGTACTCTCAGTGCTTTGATTTGGTTTTGACGATAACCGTCAATACTTTCTACATGGGCCTGTGGCAGTATAGTTGAAGTCCCATTTTAGGGGAAAATCTCAATGGATTGGGTAAAAATATATACTTTACAGCTACAGGAAAGTGGCAGAATCACGCCAATTATTTCGGCTAAAAACTTTGTAGATCTACTATTCCTTCCTAATCTTTCAGTATCCCTACCTCTGAGTTTATGTCTGGTATTTTTGTTTTCTTCTGAAATCCGTGCTTGGTTTAATTAGCCTCAAATATATGCGCTACATTATAACATAGTAAAATTTTCATCACACAAGTAGTTTGTCTACTGAGATATTTTTGGTTGATTCATTCTCAATCTGCTGTCTGTCATCAGGGACATTAATCATTAATCTTGGTGGGACGTAAACTTTATTCAAATTGTTAAATGTGTGTCCCACTGGCTCTGGACACTATTTGAGTATGAAGAACTAAAATGATTGCTACATCCGAATAGATCTAACACTAGTAAATTAGTAACTGTTGCTGTGCTTATTAATTTTTGAAATAAAAGGATCGGTGAATGTGCTGAAGATACACAATGGTCATTATTCATAGTATAACTTACACTTGTTTTTGCAGAACATATGACTCTATCGAGTTTGTATGCGGGCCCCGTTTGAATGTGATTATTGGACCAAATGGATCAGGGAAGTCAACCATTGTATGTGCGATATGCCTGGGTCTTGCAGGAAAGACAAGTTGGCTAGGCAGAGCTCAGAGTCCTGTGGATTATATTAAATATGGAAAGAAAAAAGCAAGAATTGATTTAGAACTGTAAGTAAATGTTTCAAAAGTTTTAATTTATTTTAAGGTTAATCAGTTAATATTACATCATGTTTACTTCATAGAATGATCACATTCTCATACAAATAACTAAATGTCTCCATTATTTAGTGAGGGAGAAATGTTGATTGTGTTCTGGATATCTTAAAGCATGTCATAAAGTTTGTCAGCACTTAATCTCTGGTTTGATGTCAGTGGACATGAATGCTTAGTACCAAGCAGTACTAGTCAGTCATATCAGGAATTTGAGGTTGGATCGTTTTTCCGGAGTTACAGCACCTTATAGGGAATGTGTCAAATACTCTTCATGTTCGGTATGTTAAGATTTCTGCAATTTTAGATACAATTCTGACGGTGACAATTGGACGATATCACGAGAAATCAACAAACAAGGTCCAGGTCCTCAAACAAGATGGTGGGTAAATGGGAGATCAGCTATACAAAAATCAGTATGTATAAACTTAAACATTTATAATGGACTACAAGGAAAGTTAACGAAAATATTTTAGTTTTTAAATCCAAAAATTGTATACTCTTCTATGTTTGTATTATGAAAACAAACTTTTGAGATTTAGCTTATTTGTAGAAATTCAATAAAAAAAGTCAACTTACTAAATTTATTGATTAAATCACATACATGTTTCGGTACTCTTCCCTTTGTCAGTGTGATTAGTATACTCAATTAGAAATTTTTTACTAAGGGACTTTATGAATATGGGCACAAATGGCTTAAACATATAAGGCTGAACTTAACCAGACTTGGAGAGCCAATTGTTTGAAGTGGAGGGTTTTACTGTATAAATCTACATGTTTCAGGTAGAAGAGCTTGTTGCCAGATTGAATATACAAGTTGGAAACCTCACTCAGTTCTTACCGCAAGAAAAAGTAGCTGACTTTGCTAAGATGAGCGAATCAGAGTTATTGGAGAACACAGAGAAAGCTGTAAGTGTGTTTGTTACATTACAAGTATTAAAAATGTATACAGGCATAGTGCCTTACATGACTGAAAATTTGTTGAGAAATGGTGTTAAACCTGAATGAACAAACATTATTTGAAAGATGCGTTTATTAAACTTTAGTCCTGTGTCAATAGTGGCCATGTCCTAGAAGTTTTGTGTATTGTGTTACATTACTCAGGAAAGCAATGCATACAATATCATGGGTATCTTGTTGTTTTATAGGTTGGTGGTTCGGAGCTATTTGACAGACATCAGAAGTTAAAAGATTCTCGTAGCAATGCTGTATCACTGGAACAGGAGTATAACAACTTACAATCTTTACTCGACCAAGAACAACAGAAAAATGCTCGAATTGAACAAGATGTCAAAAACTTTGAGGAGAGGAAACAATTTCTAGTAAAGATTGAAACGCTGCAGAAAAAGAAAGCTTGGGTTGTAAGTGAACTGTCCTGTTGATTTAAAAATGAACATTGTACATAAAAATGTATTCCATATCAATTCTATAGTCTCAGACAAAATATATGATGCACTTCAATTGCTGAGTTGTCTGCCTCAGGAACCGAAAGTTGCAGGCTCAATCCTGGTCCGTGACATATTAAATTCGTTTAAATTGATACTGGTTTATATCTTCCTTGCTTGACACTCAGCATATATGAGGATAGTTTAAGGTAACTGCTTGCTGACCCAATATGACTGGATAGTCTCCATGCCGCTTTAATACTGTTGACCAGTGGGTTTTACCAAAGACTAACATATAATTATATGATGCACATTATTAATTTTGTGTTGGCTAGTTCAAGTGTCAAAATATTGAAAACACCATATAAATTGTGTACAAAGGTTTCAATCAAATAAAACACACATCTAATTATTGTAAAAATCCAAACTTTTAGAAAATTCTGATGATTCAAAAACCCAGTTTATATATTTTCTATCAGCATGAATGAACTTTGTTGTTAAAGTGTATTTACCATTGAAGTTTCTACAACCTATACTTTCCAGAAATATGAAACAAAACGACAGCAATATATCGCTCTTAGAGAAGATAAAGAAAAGGCCGAGAAAGAATTGAAGAGAGTTAAAGCCATGTATGCTCCCATGGAAAGCAAACTAGACGAGTCAAAGAAGACAAAGGAGAGACTTGACTTACACATGAAAAATAAGGTTTGTGTTTTGTCCTCATTTAACCCTAATAACCATTATATATAGATTGAGTTATTCTGCGTTCTATCTTTTATGGCCGTTTATATCTTCAGTTTCGATGCGGTGATGAAATGCACTGTCTTCCGTAGGTTATTGACATCTCCCTACAGCCGGGTCTCGAAGGACGTATCTATAGCCCAAACATTCAGTTGTGTTGGGGCAGATTTGACGTAAATGGAATGGTGTTTACTTCTCTGATCTGCACCAGCCTAATTACATGGTTTGCACAGGCCTTGAAAAGTCCTTGAATTTGGTTTCAACCTTGAAATGTACTTGAATTAAGTGTTGCCTTGAAAAAGTGCCGAAATGGTTCTTGAATTTAACTGAAAATGCTTAAATTTAGGCCAACAGCCTTGAATAAACATAGTGTATGAATGTTGTCAAATGACACTTGATCTGTGTAAAGAAATAAACTGAAACACTCAAATTGAGAAGATGTTAATGTATGGGTGCAAGAGTGCCATATGTAGTGCAAGCCATTATCATTAGGACACTAATTTTCATGTTTATCCAGCACAAGTAGTCAATTTTACCTTGATAAATGTTCAGAAAAATGCCTTGAAAATACAGATTGTACCTGGAAAAAACGTTGAAAAGTCTTTGAATTTGTGTGTAAGGATAGTGTATGGACCATGGATTATATTAAAACTGACAAAAAGAGTTCTGGCCCTTTTATCATTGATTGCTTTTAACACATTTGAAATCCAAATTTAGAGACAGTTGGGACTTTTGATACTCTATATAACAGGCCTTCTATAGCAGAGACCATTTATAGGCGCTTTCACCTCAGGAAAATTCTTTAAAATCATGCAGTTTTCCCCTAAAATCCAATTTACATCAAGGTTTTTCTTCCCCTTTTGCAAAATTTATAAGTTATTTTAAACCAAATTCAAAGCTATGGTCTCTTCCCCTACCTTTGGAAAAAAGCCCTGTATAAATATCTAATGTGTTTGTGTTATTGTAGACTGGAGAGTTAAAGGAAGCAGCAAAACGAGCAGAAGCCAATGGGAAAGATGTAGATTTACTCACAGACAAAGTAAGTCTGGGAAAGATAGATTCATAGATTCTTTGTCAAAAATGTATTAGTGATGAACATTTTTCAGTTGTTACCAAGTTGGTCCTTAAATTTCACCATTCAGTACTTAATTAATTTTGAGAGTTAAATTAGAGAAAGCAGTGTCTACTGACAAAATTCAATAACAAAACCATGATTAGATAATATCAGGTCAAAAACAAAATAGCGTTTCTTTCCCCTTCCTACCTACCCGAGCAAACAGTCCCCTCCCCAAATTAGTTTTTTGACCCTCTGAAAAAATAATTTTTATAAAAATACAGTGATTTTTTTGCCTCTTTAGGAAAGGGTTGGGTCGGTTAAAAATCGGGAACTTTTGCATCGTAACAACTTGAAATTAGGAAATTTCATGAAGCAGAAAGGCCAAATAAAATTGAAAAGAGGTTACATGTGACTGTTTACTGGTTTTTTTGAACTTTTATGCTTGACCTCTTGTCAAAAATGTTCATAACTTTATCATTTTATGTCCAATTTTGAAAAATATTTATTTATATTGTTCATTGGGAATTTTTCCATTCAAATTTGGGAAAATTATTTTGTTATTGGGAAAGGGTCAGTTTACTGGACCCTAATAAAGAAGGAAAAAATTACTGAAATAGTCTGGTATGAAAGTAAGAAGTGCAAGTAGTCCCATGTATTTAAAAAATAAAAAATCAATCAGCTAAGTGCATAGGCAAAACAAAAATTACTGGCAATAAATATACATTTTTTTTAAATCCAAAATTTTTTACCTACCTAACCCTTACAGGCCAGGGTCGGGAATGGAACAACATTTATTTAGAGCTTGAAATAAAATCCTGTTTGTTTACAGTATATGGAGGTACAAGATGAGTTCAAAGGTAAAAAAGAAGAGGAAGAGGCAAGAAAAAAAAGGTTTGTTTTTGAGATTTTTTTCAAAAGTGAGATCATCTTAGCCTGTGGGAAATTGAGATCTTGCAGGCTGTAGTTGATGAGATCTTGCAGGCTGTAGCTGATGAGATCTTGCGGGCTGTAGTTGATGAGATCTTGCAGGCTGTAGCTGATGAGATCTTGCAGGCTGTAGCTGATGAGATCTTGCAGGCTGTAGCTGATGATTTATTGCAGGCTGTAGCTGATGAGATCTTGCAGGGTGTAGTTGATGAGATCTTGCAGGCTGTAGTTGATGAGATCTTGCAGGCTGTAGCTGATGAGATCTTGCAGGCTGTAGTTGATGATATCTCTTGCAGGCTGTAGCTTATGAGATCTTGCAGGCTGTAGCTGATGAGATCTTGCAGGCTGTAGCTGATGATTTATTGCAGGCTGTAGTTGATGAGATCTTGCTGGCTGTAGTTAATGATATCTTGCAGGCTGTAGTTGAGATATATCAGGCCTAGACACTAACTATTTTGGCCACTGGTCCGACAGGACAAATACAAATTTGTAAATAGGACAGTTACTGGTCCTGCAGAACTTTCACTGGTTCTTCTGGATTCTCACTGGTCTCGGACCAGCGGACCAGTGTTAGTGTCGAGCGCTGTATATGGTGTAAAATATATTATGACAGGGTGGCCACAGACTCTTGAAAACAGGGAAAACAGGGAAAATGCCACGAACAAGGTCCCTGCAGAGAAAATCAGGGAATTCCAAAATTGGGCAAAAATCAGGGATCCATTCCATCAGGGAATTTTACCGAAATACTGGTAGCTTCTCTTCTAGTCTTTATTAAATAGCTATATGTTTTCAAACAGTCTATTGGTAACAATTGCATTCAGTTATATAAGATATGCTTAGATAATGAGTTTAGTGATGAAAGTATGGATATATGGCGAGATTGAGGCCATATTTTCAGCTATATCTCAATTACGAACTCCCTGATCAGTAGGGAAAATCGCCTTTCAGCCAAGGAAAACTTCTGGAATTTCATTCTTCATTTTCTATGGACACCATGTTATAATTGAGTGATTTGAATGTTTTAGGTTGAAAGATTTGAACAAACAGCTGGCTATGTTAGAGAATGAGCTGAAGAACACAGTGGAAACTGAGGATGTACAGGTATATAGTACAGTAGTTCACTCAGTAAAATACAACACAAGTTAAATTATCCGTCCAAGACTGACCAATTCTTCTTTAGCTGAAACTTTGGAAATAATGCAAAATCTCTTCACTAGAGGTAGTTTGGAAACAATCTTTTAAGATGCTTATAATCAAGTTGACAAATTCTGTCCGCTAAATTCATCTAAAATACACACTACATATGGTCATGTTTCAACCAACATGTGCTATGAAGTGTGGGTGATGAGAGAGAATAGTTTCTCCCTATTGAAATGATGTTGCTGTATTAATGTTAGATTTGACAGTTTAAATTAATTGTAAATTTGTAGAAAATCTTTGTAATGCTTAATGTTAATAATTATAGACAGGTTGTTTCTGAAAATGGTGATTACTGAGCAGTCATGCTTGTACTTACTGTACTTGTTTCCTAGGTTTTACTTTAAAGTTAATGTAATATTTTGATGCACAGCCAGAAATTGATGCAGCAAACAGAAGTATGCGTGAGGTGACTCAACAGTTAGGACATATAACACAGGATGGAGATAGATACAGAACTGGCGTTGATCATCATAGAAGAAACATAAATGGTACAGTATAGTCAACTCTCAATGACCCTGACATTTGTTATAAATATTTCCTCTTCTATTACTCTTGTATAGTCTGTTTAATTAGGTCTGTCACTTGTATCCAAACATTACAGTATCAGAACATTGTATTTGTATTGCTTTACACATGTGAATTGGAGAAAAAGGCAGTGAAGACGAATACCTTATTCACTAAGGAACATGCAAATACACATAATATATATTAAAATAAGACATTAATAAGAGAAATTGCAGTGCTTGTGTACACAATGTTACATAAATGTGAACAAGTGTCTAACCTGAATGATCAATTTATAACATTCACTATGCAGAGTTCAAAACAAATACAATGGTAATATATAAGGAACAAGTTTCTGAATAAGCTTTGCTTTCTACTCGATCCTCCATCAGTCTTTCCGAAATTCGCCGGTCTGACGGACAAGTCTGGAAGATTTTGATACGCCCTTTTTCAATCCAGAATCAATCCAACTGACTGGCCTTTATCCACTACTGTCAAAATAAAAATGACGTTGTAAATGCGCAAGCATGTAAAGAGATTTATTTAACTGCAGCCGTCTGCACAGAGTATAAAGAGACAGGGAAAAAAATACTTTCCATGATAAATGGATGATATATCATAGCTAGTTAGTTTAATTGGACAAAAATTGCGTGCTGAAGCACATTAATTTTGAGTTAAAAATTTTTTTTTGATCGATTTGTTTTTAGCTGTGGCAGTTTTGCAGTTGGTCGGGACAATTTGTAAGGACAAAATGGCTGACCATTTTTGCCAACTTTCGAGATGTCTGCTCAATATGTAAAAATCGGGGGATATCAATTAATCAAATTGCTTGTACATTGTAGGAATACAACAAGAGTTGAAAGTATTACGTAACATAGAGAACCAGCGTCTACATTCTCTACGAGCCAAACATAAAGACACGTATGATGCTGTGTTATGGTTGAGGGAAAACAAACATCAGTTCCAGGGAACAATACATGAACCACCAATGTTGTGTGTATGTACATTGTCATATATTTCCTTAGCCACTTCATAATAATTACCATATGTCTCCTACATATAGTGAGGGAGAATGATTGATTGGTGCCAGACTTCTGAATGTCTGTCTGTCTGTCTGTTTTCCACTCCAGTTCTTAACCATTGGTCAGATTTCAATGAAACTTCGTATGAATACTTAGTACCAAGCATAGGTGTGCATATTGCCAGAAATTAAGGTCATATGATTTTTGCCAGTGTTATGGCCTTTGTTGGAAACATATATTTTTGTGTCAAAAACCCTTCTACTGTAGTTATGATTCAAATACTGCTGGTATAGCTTTAAACAACAAGAAATTGTATGTGTGTTCGAAGCAATCAAATAGACATTATGTATGTTCATTAAGTTAAACATGGGTGCTTAGTGGAGGCATACTCAAATATCATATTTTTGTGAATTACTCATTCTATAACATTTCCAACCTGGTCCTAGTTTGGCAAACTAGGTTTTGTGTCACTAATTTTCCCTTGTTATAGAATCTGGTTTTCAATGTTGTCAATGTTTCTTGTTATTATAATTAACATGATATATTTACCATGTTATCTATTCATTTGTTATTTAGGTAAATATGAAAGACCCATCTAAGGCCAAATACCTGGAAGGTCACGTGTCCTTCAATGATATGAGAGCATTTGTCTGTGAAACAAGTGCTGACATGAACAAATTTATGGACATTATGAAAGATGAACAGAAGTTACGAGTAAATGCTGTGAAAACACCGCCACATTTAACTATGGAACAGTGTCGACCTAAGATTCCTATACAGCGTTACAAGTATGTACTAGTATGATAAGTCTTCTATTGACACAGTTCAGTTAATACTTATGTACAGGGGTTTCAATTTTCCTGATTTATCCAGAATTCCGGTTTTATCATTCCTGGTAGAGCAATGGCTTCTGACCAAAATAAATGTTGTTTGATGAAAAAGCTCAAGAATTGGCAAAGTTATAGTAAATTTAATCTGCTCTAAAAGATTTTCTTTAATACAAAAAGAGATAATTATGGAAAAAATGTCATTGAAGGCCTCTTGTTTGGCAAAAAACGTCAGCCGTTTATGAATTTCCTGATTTTTAATTAGGCCCTGTTTACACCTCTGTATGTACTTGATACAATGTAAATATCGGATCCTTGTTGTTGATCAACACACTCTTATAATTTGACTGTATATTAATATACTCAGTTTCATTGATTACAAAACAATACAGAAAGTTGTATGTTTTATGATGAACAAGTAATGTTTGTGTCCTAATTCTGCCAGAAAATGGAGGAAAAATACTAAACAATTAATTAAGTTTATTCATATTGATGTTACCCATGTATTATACCGAGGTGTCAATATTCCTGATTAATCCAGACTTCCGGATTTATCTTTCCTGAAGAGTTATGATTCTGACCAAAATAAAAATTATTTGATGAAAATATCTCAAGAAATGGCGAAGTTGTGGTCAATTTAATCTGCACTGAAGGATTTGAATCAGTATAGACTGAGTTAAATGAGGAAACATTGTGGTTGAAGTGACATAAAGACCTCTTCTTTGGCAAAAAATGGTCAGCCGCAAATGCTTTTCAGGATTTTTAATTTGGCTCTGTTGACAACCCTGATTACAGTTTTGTGAGACTAAGTTTGTATAAATATATGCTTGTTCGTAATTGTTAGTCATATTGCAATGAAACTGCACATGAATATTTGCTACCAAGCCTAGGTGTCCATATTGTCAGGAATTGTAGGCCAGATGATTTTTGCTTGAGTTATGGCCCTTTGTGGGAGGGGGACATGTTTTTGTCAAAAACCCTTCTTGTATATTTATTATTTACTTATTTTTGTTTCTGATGTTTTATTTCAGAAAGTATGGTTTCCACAGTTACCTGGTGGAGTTGTTTACGTGTCCTGATGCTGTGATGAAGTTTCTATGTGCACAATATAGAGTACAAACTATACCTGTAGGTGACAATAGAACCAAGGAAAATGTGAACAAGATCGTAGATGAACATCCAGAACTGACCTGTTTCTATACATCCACTAATCAGGTAAACTACTCTCCCATCATTCAGACATAACGTCTACCACTCTCTCTCTCTCAACAACTTGTCTGTTATATACAGCAGCCAATCCACCTAACAACTTCTTCTGAACTGTATCCTAACCAGGACTAATTTACCTCTTTTACAAGGAACTGGCAACTTCTCCATATGTGGAGAAAAATCAACATTGTTGTCAAATTTTCATTGAAGGGTATGACCTGCAGTAATTGGCAATTTAAGCAAGATAGCTGGGTTCAACAGTGCACTATCCACTGGACTATGGCTCATATAACCAGGGATGTTATTCATGATTTTTTTTGTGGAAAACTTGGAAAACCTTTGGAAAACCAAAGTTGTAATTTAATTTGTGCTTGGCATGTTATTTGCTAGTCGAACAATAAGCCAAGTTGGCTTAGTGATTATACAAGCTCTAAATTTAAGTAGATTTACGAATATGGCCGTTCTTAGAGTTGATAAAAATGTAATATTCAGTTAATAATTACTTTTATTTTAGTATAACATCAAGAAAAGTCGATATGATAATACAACATCTTCTAGAAGTACAGTACTGAAGTAAGTTAGCTATCACATCATTGATCATTTGTTGATCAGTGATCTATATACCATAATAAACAAGCCCTTTATGAAGCAGATGTAGTATGTTATGAAATCATTGTGTGTTTCTGTGGGACAAATTTGTGTTTATTTCATATCATGTATGCTCTATTGTTCTTATCCTAATATCATATTCTCATTGTCAATATGAGGAACCCAATGTCTCAACTGGCTTATTTTCACCAACCCATCTTGAGCATATGCTGGTCAGGGGTTCTACACATTGGAGTTGCCACCTCTACTCAACAAAACTCTTAAGAAAACGTGATGTACCAGAGATCTTTCTAGACAAGCTCAGGTCCCAAGCTGACCATGTACTTGACCTCTACCTGACCTCTCCTGGATCTTTCTGATGGCTTTCTGATGTCTGCTCAATCTCTAGATGATGCCTCTTGGTCTGTTCTCAACCTGCTTTCTAACATGACTTGAAATTACTAATGCACACGAAATCAGCCCACCTATTTTTGCATGTTCAGTTTGCAACTTGCAAGAAGATACATTTGTATTACTATATCTAGAGAGATTCATTATGTCACTTGCGCATCAGATTTTATGTAGTCATAGGCTAGAGGTTTTATTACACTAAAATCCCTCCAACAGGAGAGGTTAAAATAGACTAAGCACGAATCTGAAATCGATAAAACGTCAAGCTTGGTCAACAAGCCGTTGAGTTGATTGAGCCAATTGGATAGAATAAGGTTGAATGTGGATTGTATCTGTCCATAGAGTTTATAAAGCACAGATGTTGTGTAGATCAGCAAGATGATCTAACAAGATTGTGTTTATAGATACACAAGTTTACATTGTTTCCCACTTATATGTTTGTTATAACAAAGAGAATTTGACCTGACTGTGACCTTTATGCATGAATATAATACAAGGTACTTTCATTATCAATTTCTGCGAGCCAATTGTGCAATATAGGTCCTTCAGATTTATGTTGTTATTACACCTCTAGCGTCTTCGTGATACTGTTAACCTTTCAACATTCAACTGGGATTTTAAATATAGACAATATATATCAGCTGTTAAATTCTGCTAATAGAAGGTTGAGAGTCATGTCAAATTCTCCCTACTATATGTATGTTACCATGACAACATTGTTTACTCTTAACAGGGATGCCTCGTTATTGACCGTCTCAATGGATGAAAACAGGGAGAAAGAACTAGTGCAACAATTACATGTAAGTTTGTACATGTTATACTGTATCAATACATTTACTGTACCAATATTGTATAAGGAGATCTGTGTAGGGTATGAAATTGTATCTTGATAAAATAAAAAGTCATAAAATCCAGACAAATTTTGATGGTATGTCAACGGGGGTCAAAAACTAGGTCATTTGACCGAATAAAAACTCATTAGCACTCAGGTTACATTTTTTTACACTTTTACCTATTGCAGTTGAAATTAATGCCTCAAACTACTTTCAGACACAGGCGCCAACAAATATTTTTAAAAGCACCCGTCCTGCAATATAGACAAAGAAGAAAACTCCAAATTCTTACTTTTCCTGTAATATAGATAAAGAAGGATCAAAATTGTGCAGGACGAGTGGATAAATTGTGGCCTGAGACATGTCTGTCAGAGAATCTGGGCTTGCTGCTGTCAGAGCAAAGTAGTGTTATCATGACCCTCCTATTCAATTAACATTCTTTTAAAATGGTGAATTATCAATAAATATGCTACAGGGTGATCTTGACATTTCTTTAGAAATAATATCTGATATGTGTATTTGGATACTATATTCCTACTGTGATTTTGTCTTCCTTGTTGACTTTAGGCAGAGAATGAAGAAGTCCGACAAAATGAAGAGAAGTACAACAATTTACAACAACAGTCGAAAGATCTGAATCAGAAGCTAAATCAACTCAGAGAAGAAATGGTATGTACCCGGTATCTATAACAATGTCATTGCTATTTCAGAGATTTCAATGTAGGGAGTTTCCTTAATACTTGCAGTTGGTACAGTGATCAAGAGGATAATGCTCTTGACTATAGATCGAGAGGTCCCTGGTTCGATTCTCGGTCAGGGCAATTGGTTGTTTCAGTGTTTCACACCAAAGTATAGATCTACTGGGTGGTAACTCATAGGTAATCTTGGGTTTATCTACACTGATCATGTTAAGAACCAAGGTGTCTTTTCGAAAAGAGCTAGGGTATCGCATCTGGATTCCTTGTATCACACAAAGTTCTGTCTGTCTTTGAAGTTGGTAGTAGTTAGCCAATCTGTCGGGGAGGGGGGGGGGACAAATGAGCATGGACTCTAAACTTTCTCAATGGAACTCAAACAAACAAACAATTTAATTGCCAACCTTTGACACATCTAAATGCAGAATTATTAAGCAATCTACAAGCCTTTAGTATAGAATTATATGTATGTATGTTGCAGAGAAAATTGAAGGCTAGGAAAGATATCAGGAAGAAATTGCAGTCGCAGATTGTCACCAAAAAACAGAGGTAAAAACCTTTCACTTGGAATTCTCAAACTACTTTAATTCTACACAATAGTATCTTACTATTAAAACATATTCCATAGTGATGTACAGTGTAGATTTCATTTTTTTTGTTTATTTGTGACAAATAAAGAAATGAATAATTATTAAAATCTTAAGTGGGACACCTAAAATCTTAAGTGGGACACCTAAAATCTATAGGGACACTTATTTAAGGCAATTGAGGGAGTACCAAAACAAGGGGATTTAAGACAAGGGAGGGTGTCCCAAAACAAGGGGATTTAAGGCAAGGGAGGGTGTCCCAAAACAAGGGGATTTAAGGCAAGGGAGGGAGTACCAAAACAAGGTGATTTAAGGCAAGGGAGGGAGTCCCAAAACAAGGTGATTTAAGGCAAGGGAGGGAGTCCCAAAACAAGGGGATTTAAGGCAAGGGAGGGTGTCCCAAAACAAGGTGAATTAAGGCAAGGGAGGGAGTCCCAAAACAAGGTGATTTAAGGCAAGGGAGGGAGTCCCAAAACAAGGTGATTTAAGGCCAGGGAGGGTGTCCCAAAACAAGGTGATTTAAGGCAAGGGAGGGAGTCCCAAAACAAGGTGATTTAAGGCAAGGGAGGGTGTCCCAAAACAAGGTGATTTAAGGCAAGGGAGGGTGTCCCAAAACAAGGTGATTTAAGGCACGGGATGGTGTCCCAAAAACAAGGGGATTTAAGGCAAGGGAGGGTGTCCCAAAACAAGGTGATTTAAGGCAAGGAAGGGAGTCCGAAAACAAGGTGATTTAAGGCAAGGGAGGGAGTCCCAAAACAAGGTGATTTAAGGCAAGGGAGGGAGTCCCAAAACAAGGTGGTTTAAGGCAAGGGAGGGAGTCCCAAAACAAGGTGGTTTAAGGCAAGGGAGGGAGTCCCAAAACAAGGTGATTTAAGGCAAGGGAGGGAGTCCCAAAACAAGGTGATTTAAGGCAAGGGAGGGTGTCCCAAAACAAGGTGGTTTAAGGCAAGGGAGGGAGTCCCAAAACAAGGTGGTTTAAGGCAAGGGAGGGAGTCCCAAAACAAGGTGGTTTAAGGCAAGGGAGGGAGTCCCAAAACAAGGTGATTTAAGGCAAGGGAGGGAGTCCCAAAACAAGGTGATTTAAGGCAAGGGAGGGTGTCCCAAAACAAGGTGATTTAAGGCAAGGGAGGGAGTCCCGAAACAAGGTGGTTTAAGGCAAGGGAGGGAGTCCCAAAACAAGGTGGTTTAAGGCAAGGGAGGGAGTCCCAAAACAAGGTGATTTAAGGCAAGGGAGGGAGTCCCAAAACAAGGTGATTTAAGGCAAGGGAGGGTGTCCCAAAACAAGGTGGTTTAAGGCAAGGGAGGGAGTCCCAAAACAAGGTGGTTTAAGGCAAGGGAGGGAGTCCCAAAACAAGGTGGTTTAAGGCAAGGGAGGGAGTCCCAAAACAAGGTGATTTAAGGCAAGGGAGGGAGTCCCAAAACAAGGTGATTTAAGGCAAGGGAGGGTGTCCCAAAACAAGGTGATTTAAGGCAAGGGAGGGAGTCCCAAAACAAGGTGATTTAAGGCAAGGGAGGGAGTCCCAAAACAAGGTGATTTAAGGCAAGGGAGGGAGTCCCAAAACAAGGTGATTTAAGGCAAGGGAGGGTGTCCCAAAACAAGGTGATTTAAGGCAAGGGAGGGAGTCCCAAAACAAGGTGATTTAAGGCAAGGGAGGGAGTCCCAAAACAAGGTGATTTAAGGCAAGGGAGGGAGTCCCAAAACAAGGTGGTACTAGATGTTGTCAGCTTTAAATGCTGGTTTTGAGATGTTATATTGTTTTGCAGCATACAGAATGTTGAAAAGGATGCTTTAGATTTAACTGCAGAAGAAGAGAAAGTGAAGAAAAAATACAAAGAAATTAATGGGAAGAAGTTCCGACACTTACAGCAATATCTGGAGAACTTACAGGTATACCTCAGTGTTGACGTATCTTCTAGTTATGTCTCAGTGGGGGAAACATTTTGACATCCTAAAAATGTTAATTCTGTCAAAAGGAAAAGCTTTTGATGCAACTCAACTAAATGGGAGATAATTAAGTCAATTGTTGCATTCTTTATAAGGTTACTTTATAGTACAGCAATGTGAAATATTTTGTTGATAGGGGATCACATAACATTTGTCATTTTTTCGACCAGAAAGGCCGTTTTCGAGAGCTTTGAACACTTACTACTTAAGAACTTCTAAGCACTTGGAAAGACCTTCGAGTTAAAAGATTGAGACCTAGTGACAATACAGCACATATTATATGATGTGAAGTTTAGATAAAACTAAAATAGTTGTCATTATGCTCTGATATCTTTATACACGTGTGTTAAACATGGGGCACTTGTTATGATAATGCAACATATTTCTAGATTGGTGAGTATGATGTATAATCTAAATATCACAACAAATACTATAAAATATACTACTATACATCACCCTATGAAAAATAAATGTATTGCTGTGTTGTATTATTAGTTTTTTTTTATTACAGAAATGTGTGAAAGCGAGCACGGACAAAGTACGTATGAGTTTAAGACATGCTGAAGCAGTGCGAGAATATAACAGATTGGAGTCTGAGATCAGAGAACAATCTCAGATCAAACAACAAGCTGAGGTATTGCGTTTATTACTCACCAAAGTCTTTGTAAATTTCTGTTTGTTTTAACAACATGGACCGAACATATGTGTTAACAGTTGTTTGAGGATGTTAGTAATGTACCATTATATAAAGCTGCCAAACTAATGATTACCAAGGTAATCATCACTGAATTATACACTGAACTTTGAGGGCTCAGTGCAAAGCAGTTGTAACTACATACAATAATTATATGTAATTAAAACCTTTCTGCACTGAGCCCTCAACTTGTCTCTTATTTTGTTATAGCAAACATTAGACTAAGTAGCATGTTTGTTGTTTCATGAGTTTTGAGTAAATCAGTTTTGGTTTTACAATAGTGACATTCTTGTGTATTTGTATTCTCAGAGACAATTTGTAAGAATTAAAGAAATTCTTCACGAATGTAAGGCAGAAGCCAAGAGGCTGTTAGATATTGCAAAGAAGTCGACAGGTACGCAGAGTTACGAAGATTTAGATCAACGTATCGTAGAAGTATGTACTATCCCTTATCTTGAACTATTGTATCGTTTAGATAGGAGTGTACTCGCAATTTAACAATATTTATGCTAGCAGAATACTATGTCACAATTCCCGAGTATACTTGTAATTTAACATTATGTACGCTAGCAGAATACTATTTCTCAACAGAGGTTAATGCTGCTGATATGAAGCATTTTGTTTGGAATATATAATGATTTTAAATACTATCCTAGAATGGCACTGCAAATAGTGGAGCGCGCTGTTCGTGGACAGATCTTGTCAAAGTTAGACTGACAGTGGTGTATAAGGTATAACCACTCGGCTATTGGGCGGTTAAAGTTTTGATCATTTAATTGTATTAATAATATTAGGATTTAGGTCTGACACCCCTGTAAGAATCAATCATGTTAAATGTTTGTTTACGCGGTTGTGACAGATAACTTTGAATCAACAGTATATGATTGGCTTGCTTTACAATATATTGTTTGTTTCCATGGTAACAGTCTAACTATTATCTTCATTTGCTTTGCTTTGTAAATGCAATCTGTTCTTTCAGTGTAGAAATTATCCAATATATCTAGGAACCTGGCATACTATCTCTATGCATGGAGATCTCAGTAGTATTTTGTCCTTCATTCTGAAATCAGATTGTAGGTTGATATATCTTGAACCGGGTATAAAAGGGCACATTTTGACAAATTTTCTGGGCGGTACACATTTCTTGTTCATATTTCAAGTAGATTTGTTATACTATGTGTTTGAATTGAAACAATATTTCATCCGCTATAATTATTCCCCCACCCCCACCGACACACACATACACTTCAAAGATGGGTGTGTGTGTCTTGTTTCGGTGAAAGACATGAAGTATAACTAACGCGATAAATTGCAGTACAAAAACAAACACACTATTGCCTATAGTTTTATGTATAAAAATCATGGACTGTAATATTTGCCTATAAAAGCAATCAAATATTTTGGCATAACATATAGAGTTTGCATGCTCTTAAATATTTATAAATGATAAATACAGCGGATTTTGTGTCTTGTTTTTGTATTGCAATTTATCGCGCTAGAGATATACAGTCTGTTTATTAAGGTCTGTCATTTGTATACAAACAATGGAATAGCATAACATAGTATTTTTGTAGTTTGAAACATTTAAATGATATTAAAAGACAGTGAAAACCAATATCTTATTCACTAAGCCACATACTCATCCATACACTATTTGTTTTATAAAGAAATTTAAAAGAGAAATTACAATGTTTTATAAACAATTTTATGTAAACAAATGACTGACTTGAATAATATAGTGCGCCTAGGATAAATTGATGTCCACAAACATTGATATGTTTGGTCAACAGTTGCAAAATTGGTTGTACAAATCACTAAATTAAACAAATATGGTTACTTTTGTACTAAAAACATTACTGATAAATCCTGCACTGACATTTGATTAATTCACCTTTGTGGAATATATCAAATTTTCCCGCCTTTCTCATCATCATGGGCGCACTATAGAGTATATTAATTGCTGTTGTGGAGAATGCTACATGGCTTGTTATCTACTATAATTATCAAATTTACCAAATTATTAATATATCCAATATTACCAAATTTTATCCCAAATAAATCAATTAGTGTTGTTTAGAATGCAACTTGGTATTGAACCTTCAGTATAATGTTAATACTATTCATATTTTAGTTTGATGAGGTATGGTGTTATGAAATATCCCCTGTTTTTGCATGCTGCATTGTGGTGTCATTTATGTCCTGTTCAAGGTTTCATACCAAGATTTTGATTTAGTATCTGGGTTGGGTAATTTCAAATGATCATGTTAAAACAAGAGAGCATGAACTCTGTTGGAAAGCTACATGAAGTCACTGGGTTAGAATGTCTGCCTTGTTTCTAAAGGTTACTTTGGCTGAATTTGTTTGAATTGGTGCTGGTTTAATTCTCTTGTTTAGTGCTTTGTAGTATATAATTATTATGGGTAGGCTCGGTGTTGGTAATGTGACTTGGTACTTTCCATATGTCTGAAATAGTGTTAGAAGGACTTGTTTAAGCCCAATTCATGGTGTTGAAGCCAAATGTTTGCATGGTTTAAACTGTTTTACATATTCTAATATATGTGTTATGTGGGGTATGGGTTATTGTATATCTGATGTAAACCAGTGTTTCGTAGGTAAGCAGGGGGTATGGGTTATGTATGTGATGTGAACTAGTGTTATGTGGGTAAGCAGGGGTATGGGTTATGTCTGTGATGTGATCCAGGGTTATGTGGGTATGCAGGGGGAATGGGTTATGTCTGTGATGTGAACCAGTGTTATGTGGGTATGCAGGGGGTATGGGTTATGTCTGTGATGTGAACCAGTGTTATGTTGGTAAGCAGGGTTATGGGTTATGTCTGTGATGTGAACCAGTGTTGTGTTGGTATGCAGGGGTTATGGGTTATGTCTGTGATGTGAACCAGTGTTATGTTGGTAAGCAGGGGGCATGGGTTATGTCTGTGATGTGAACCAGTGTTATGTTGGTAAGCAGGGTTATGGGTTATGTCTGTGATGTGAACCAGTGTTATGTGGGTATGCAGGGGGTATGGGTTATGTCTGTGGTGTGAACCAGTGTCATGTGGGTATGCAGGGGGTATGGGTTATGTCTGTGATGTGAACCAGTGTTATGTTGGTAAGCAGGGGGTATGGGTTATGTCTGTGATGTGAATCAGTGTTATGTTGGTAAGCAGGGGTATGGGTTATGTCTGTGATGTGAACCAGTGTTATATGGGTATGCAGGGGGTATGGGTTATGTCTGTGATGTGAACCAGTGTTATGTGGGTAAGCAGGGGGTATTGGTTATTATATGTCTGTGATGTGAACCAGTGTTATATGGGTATGCAGGGGGTATGTGTTCTTATATGTTTGTTATGTGAACCAGTGTTAGGTGGGTAAGCAAGGGGTATGGGTTATGTCTGTGTTGTGATTTAATCTTTCCTAATGCTTGCTGTATTTCACAACCTTGACAGTATTAACCAAAATGTTCATGTTATGTTTGTTACATTGTTAGAGTTGATTAACATGGTTCGCATGGTCAGTCAAATGTTTAGAATCTGGGAATATTTTAATGGTCGTAGAAATTTAAAACATGGGCACAAGAACTTAGCCCGAAACTACTCTGCATATTTTCTTAAAAGGA
Source organism: Spisula solida (assembly GCA_947247005.1). Classification (NCBI taxonomy): domain Eukaryota; kingdom Metazoa; phylum Mollusca; class Bivalvia; order Venerida; family Mactridae; genus Spisula; species Spisula solida. The sequence continues at coordinate 25,458,326 of OX365948.1, forward strand.
GCTTTAAAAACGCCTGACCCAAACACATTTTAAGCCTTTTTAATCTGCAATCTTTGGTTAGCACTACATATTCCTCATTTGACCTCCAAGTTTTCTATTTATCTTCTGTCAAAATGGGTGTTTTTGCCTGGGAAAATATGAATTAGGTTATGCTAATTCAGTGACATTCATTTGATCTATTTTGTGTGAACCATGATAATTTAACAGCTTTGTTGAATTTTCATTTTTAGCTCGACTTTTCAAAGAAAAAAAGTTGAGCTATTGTCGTGACAGTATCTTCTGCATGTGTGTTGGTTAAGTTTACTGTCAAGAGTCATTGTCTCAAAGGTAACCACTTGAAACTCAACATAGTTAATCCCCATCACAAGGGGGGTCCATACTGACAAGGCTGGTAACCCTGTGACCTATATTTATTGAGTTATCTGCCCTTGTTACTCTTAGAATTTTCACTCACAGTTGAGCAAGGGTACTATCAAGTACGAGAACGTCGAGTGTCCGTCACTCATAAGTGGTGCTCTTGTTTATACGCCTGTTTTTAACGGGATATATTATGTGAACATCATTGGCGGGCGGAGGTGTCCAGTAATTTGTCTGTACTCAAATTCAAAGTTTTCATTGGGTCATTTTCAAACTTGCTGACAATGATAAAGGGCCAAGTTTGATTATATCATTTTCATTTACCTTGCCCTAGGCGGGTGTATTTTGTGACATTTTGTCTCTTGTTCAAGCTTATTTTAACCCCTCAAGCCTTTGTTGAATAAGTGTTTGTTAAACGTTTTGCTGTATGAAGGAAGGTCATAGTTGGTATAACATAGGCCTAGTTACATGAACGTTTCTTTGTTTGAACCTTGTATAGGTCATAGTGACACCTCATAACAGCCATTTTAATAGTCATACTGTCTCAATTAGTATGTTATAAATGTCTGTCTTTCCATTTCTCGGATATTGGAATTGTGTACTCATATTACTAGATTTTTAAGTTAAGATATATAGTCTATGTTTCTACAGTATCTTCTTACAAATGATTATACCCCCAGATACAAAGTATATGTAAATTTTGTCTGCGCTTTTTCTCTGTAACTATAAGTCACATTTCAAAGAAACTTTGGATGACTTGTCAGTTTCAAATCTAGTTGTGCATATCATTGACACTCAGTGGTCCCATCAGAATTGCTAACTATTGCCTTTAAATGATTCATCAGTACCATACCAAGACTAAGTTGTGTCCCATGTTGGTCTACTGATGCATCCCATTGAAAATGTTAACCAAAACTTTCACATTTTTGAAACACAAATATTCTTAAACCCCATCAATGCATTGTTTTTCATACTTGGTTACCATCATTAACAGCTTACATTGATGAAGCCATGTAACACTATCCAACATTTCAACAGAGTTCTGGCCCCTGATTGACTGTTTGTGAATTGTTTGTGAATTTTGTAAATTTGCAAAAGATTTCCAATGTTTTAACGCTTAGGTATTATTATCCAGATGTGTGAGATTTGTACAAATGTTGAATGTTACGATTGATGTAGATTGTGGAATGTTACGATTGATGTAGATTGTGGAATGCTACGATTGATGTAGATTGTGGAATGTTATTTTGTTACAGGAGTTTGCTTCTCTACCGTCATCTATAGAGGAAATTGATGATAAAATACATGAATACCAAGTACGTGCTGATTCTACTGTACAGACTGACGAACGAGTAAGTAGCATATATCATACATGTATAGACAATCTAACACTAGTCGTCAGTTCATAGAAACATTTATTTCAGGACTCTTAGCCCGACAAAAATCCCAACCAGCACTCATTCTTCCGCGTCCCTCCATTATCCTATTGGGTTTGGTATTGTCACCATTCAATACGCGCTTACGGTGTGTAGTTGTTATTACACAATTATAAATACGAGAGGACCAATGAGTGCCCGTTCGGTGTTGCCAAACTATTATGATCAATAACGACAACCACTTTGTATGATTCATACTGTATAATTCTAGCATTTGGTACTTCTATATAACCAATTGTTATGATAATATATTTCAAATATGTACGTATAACAGACGGATTAATGTGTATTTTGGCAGATATGGTCATGGCAGCGTAGAATTAAAACAAGTAATCACTCCGTATTTAAACACTAAGGAGTTACACATATGACGAATTCCTCCGCATTTATACACTGCGGAGAAAGATATGCTATTAATGAATTTACTTGGAGCGATCAGGGGCGACATTTTTGAAATCCGAAAACCCTTCCCATGTTGCACGGTAACTCTCATTATGTTGACGCCGCCTGGCGTATGAAGAATATACATGAATGCCGCATGGCATTCAAACGAACCATGGCCGCATGGCCTACCATTTTAACTATTATAAACGCCGCCTGGCGTGCAATAAAACCAGTCAGTCCGCAAGGTACCCGCCTGTACCCAAGTGAATAATCGCCGCATGGCGAGCAATAATCGGCGCATGCCGAGCAATATTCGCCGCATGGCGAGCAATAATCGGCGCATGCCGAGCAATATTCCAATACTAGTATTCGCCGCATGGCGAGCAATAATCGGCGCATGCCTAGCAATAAGTACGCTTGTACATAAATAAACCAGTGCAACAAATAAACCATCGCCGCTTGGCGAGCAAAGATCCTACTCAAAACAAAGCTATTAAAGAGCGCCTAGTCAAAGCTATCTGGCCAGTTCTTTAATGCTTATTTAACCGAAGCCCGTAGATTGGTTTTAGAAGCTTATTACTCGCTGTTCACCCCACATTTTTCACTGTGGAATAAAGCGATTATAAGCATGCAATGTAGTCAATGTATAAAAGTTATTCTATCCACATTGATTAGACCCATGTACACCCCCGATCGCTCCTAAATTGAAGAATTTTCCGCTGCCAGACGGTTTGATTTAAAAATACTAAAAAATTGCGTACAACAAGGTTTCACTTTCTTAAACAGACTTTCCAATATTGAACTTTACTTGTTAAATTTTTGCTTTTATTGACCCAGATATTAATATATTTGATTAGGTTCGTTTGTGAAACCTTACTGTATGCGACATCTTACATAAGAGAAACTTCAATTGCATAATACAAATATATTAACCCCGACAACGTATAACGCACTTGGTATATATTACACATAATGTCTTCCCGCATCTCTGAATTTCAGCGCCAGCACTTGCACACGTAAAAAATTATAATTTTATTAATGAAGAACTAACACTAGATTTAAACACTGTAGTAGATGGTCACAGAATAATCCTCGGATACTTGATATTGTTCCATGTCCTTCCGCGCAGATTCTTGCTGAACTATAATGACTTTGTTCTGATGAACGTCAGACGTCCTGAATGGTATGTGTCCTCGCTTAACATTACTATATGTCGGAACTACGCCAGGACTTCTACCTGGATGACACAGTGCTGTCTTAGATTATATTCTACTCGGAAATGCCGCTATACCAAGTCCACACTATAAACCAGTCCACAATACTGTAACATATAAACATTAGAGGCAATATCATTCATACCAACATTCTATCCTTATTTCCATTAAAATGACGTGATAAGGGTGTGGTGGGCGGGGGTTTAGCTGAAGCGTTTGTTAGCAGAATGAGGCCGAAAACCCGGTTACAAGCGCTTATAAAGGGTGCCTGTATACGTCACAATAGTCTACATTGGATGAGCAGTATAAATTGTAACGGTCGATTGGCCTGGTGTGTAGTGACGATAAAAACTACACTCATGAGTAATAATAATAAAGTAATACAATAAAACCCGTGCATGATCGAGCCGAAATAAAATGGATTGAATTTTGATTGAAATTAATCCTGATTATTTCAGGACTCTTAGCCCGACAAAAATCCCAACCAGCACTCATTCTTCCGCGTCCCTCCATTATCCTATTGGGTTTGGTATTGTCACCATTCAATACGCGCTTACGGTGTGTAGTTGTTATTACACAATTATAAATACGAGAGGACCAATGAGTGCCCGTTCGGTGTTGCCAAACTATTATGATCAATAACGACAACCACTTTGTATGATTCATACTGTATAATTCTAGCATTTGGTACTTCTATATAACCAATTGTTATGATAATATATTTCAAATATGTACGTATAACAGACGGATTAATGTGTATTTTGGCAGATATGGTCATGGCAGCGTAGAATTAAAACAAGTAATCACTCCGTATTTAAACACTACGGAGTTACACATATGACGAATTCCTCCGCATTTATACACTGCGGAGAAAGATATGCTATTAATGAATTTACTTGGAGCGATCAGGGGCGACATTTTTGAAATCCGAAAACCCTTCCCATGTTGCACGGTAACTCTCATTATGTTGACGCCGCCTGGCGTATGAAGAATATACATGAATGCCGCATGGCATTCAAACGAACCATGGCCGCATGGCCTACCATTTTAACTATTATAAACGCCGCCTGGCGTGCAATAAAACCAGTCAGTCCGCAAGGTACCCGCCTGTACCCAAGTGAATAATCGCCGCATGGCGAGCAATAATCGGCGCATGCCGAGCAATATTCGCCGCATGGCGAGCAATAATCGGCGCATGCCGAGCAATATTCCAATACTAGTATTCGCCGCATGGCGAGCAAGAATCGGCGCATGCCGAGCAATATTCCAATACTAGTATTCGCCGCATGGCGAGCAATAATCGGCGCATGCCGAGCAATAAGTACGCTTGTACATAAATAAACCAGTGCAACAAATAAACCATCGCCGCTTGGCGAGCAAAGATCCTACTCAAAACAAAGCTATTAAAGAGCGCCTAGTCAAAGCTATCTGGCCAGTTCTTTAATGCTTATTTAACCCAAGCCCGTAGATTGGTTTTAGAAGCTTATTACTCGCTGTTCACCCCACATTTTTCACTGTGGAATAAAGCGATTATAAGCATGCAATGTAGTCAATGTATAAAAGTTATTCTATCCACATTGATTAGACCCATGTACACCCCCGATCGCTCCTAAATTGAAGAATTTTCCGCCACAAAATAAAATAATGATTTTATTTCCCCAAAATTCCTATACTATTTTCGACAATAATTCTCTAGAGCTATCTAATTCGGTCTTGAAATGTAGCACCAGTCGGCCCTGTGGAATCCAGTCGTTGTAATATCTATATCTACTGTTAAAATGTAATTGTTTTAATTTTGAATATGTTTAGGCCCAAATTGATTAATTATCTTCTTTTCAATAGCTTTGTTATAACATTCCTCTACCACCATGAAATTATCTCAAGTATCTCAATTCAAATGAAACATGACTCCGGAAAAGGCCCCAGACAAATATTCGATGCTTCATGCATCATTTTTAAAATGTATACGTTTGATAAAACATTCACATCATTTCAAACATGGTTTAAGAAATATTCGATAAAGATCACCTCGTTTTCCCCGAGTGTAGTATGTGGGACCCTTAATAAGACCGGAAGTTGGGCACAGCTTTAAATCTTGTATGTTTCTGAATATTACCCTCTGTCCAACCCAGTAAGGGATTGAATCCAAGTAAAAAATTGAAAGACTAAATTCCAGCTGTCAAAAATTCCGAAATTACAATTTTATTCATACTAAGCCTTTCCCTCTCGATGGTACGTCAACAAAGCAATACCGAAAATATATAATGTATCATTACCGGTCAATTACCTAACAGGGGAATATTTATGCTCTGAATGAACTCATCATTGTATTTTAAAATATCGTTTTCTTTTTCCCTAACACGTAGTATTTAGTTTCCTGTTTCAATCGTCTCAGATGTTAACAATAAACTAATATACATATCGCATGTATAAATAACCACAACCAAAGTACCTGAAACTAAATTGTATACATTAGTTATAATAATGCCTAGCGATATAAATACTGTCGTATTTCATTTTTGGAACTGCCAATACCTGTAATTACATTTTATACCCTGAATGTACAATCCGGAATTTGCTAGCGTCCAAAAGAATGATGCCATTTCGAAATACGTCCAATGAACCATTACCATGGTCTTGTGATTATCTTACTCGGGATATGGCGTTTGTTTTCATATCAACAGCGCCTGATTGGAATTCCTTTATGTCGCCATATACATATATGCAGTTGCCATTAAAACATAAACTTGAATGTATAGTAAACTAATGTGACCGCCGACAGGATACGTTAGTCCACATAAAAAACTTAGTGAACTTAATGACCTCAAAAACAATGAATCTATCATATCACATATAGTGCGGAGATAATGACCCGACCCAAACCCCAGCAAGAATCCGATACAAGGCCCTGTGCCGACTATATCAATTTTTCAAGCAAATTGCGCAAAATCGGCCCTTGTGCTCTGTTTTTGTACCACACATCGAGCGCCAATGTGATATTCTCCTATGAAAGCATACAATCGAGTCATAGATATACACTGTAGCCAGATAACCGCTGTTTAATTATGTTCATAGAGGGCGAGGATCTCGCCGAACTCCCCGCACCATACGTTCTTCTGATGTAAAATTGCATACCGAACCAACAGCATTACCGTAAAATTACTAAACGTCACATGTGCACTCGTAACTTTGACATCTTCGCAGTAACAGACTGATGCTAAACAAATATGACAAGCACAAATTAAACTATGTATGTATTAATTATACTTAACCTAAACTGCAGTTTTGATCGGATGCCCTTTTAATGAAGTGGAATCAGAACCAATGCCTTCCGTTGACGCCAATCCTTTTCCTAGCTCCTGCAACATTCCAGTTTCTCTTTAATCATATTACAACTACAATAAAACATATAGAAGTGTAATAAACAGTGTCTTCACTTGATAATTTTAACTAATCGCGATAATTATACAAAATATACATAATTCCTTCTCTTAAAGACCCTAATAGTGTAGTCTGCCCAGGACCACATGATCCTAGATTCTATTTCAATATAGACCACTGGTAGTATAATGCAAGTATGTGTTAATTGAACACCGTGGATAAACCTACTTAAAATGCTTACTGTACCACGAGTAAGTTTTGAATCTTGCTACAGCTGGGATAAATTGACATGATCCCGGCCCCTATGCACACACAAGGTTATTGCGTTGAATATATAAATTTCCGCGAGCAAACTAGCAGTATCGGTCACCTAGATTTGTGTTTGCATCGGACCTAAGCGTCCTCTGACACTTCCAGCCCATGAAAACATACCAACGACACTATAGATATATACAGCATAATCAACTGTTAAATTATGCTAATGAAAGTTCGAGGGGCATATCAAACTCGCCGGACTATCCTAATTGTTAACCTTATAGCCTAGATTTGAAAAAACAGTGATCAGTCATCCACTACTATAATGTTAGAAGAAAGTCGTGCCGTTGATTGGCATAACAAAGTACTAGTTACAATCTCGTGCTCAACTGTAGGTGATTTATAAAAACACCGGCCGCTGTTAAACACTAAACATAATGACACATTCGCCGATCTTAAATCCATTCTAAAGTACGCCAGAAATGCACGTGAATTCCGTGGTACAACAAGCGTACTCTACTACCCTAGAGCGTATCAGTATAAACATAATACAATGTAACCAAAACAATTTTTATCTTTACAAACCAAGTGTCGAATCAGTCAAACATCATAGTGGCAAACTACAAATGTAAATGATCAGTCAAAGTTTACAATTGTTAATCAAGTCTGCTAATTAATTCACCTGCCAGGTAATACAAAATCATACCAGTACACCAGATATTCGCCCGGGTCGCTAACTATAAGCCACCAAGTAGTAAAACAAAATAAAATTTCACCACGTGGCTTTACCCTGTGCTATAAGAAGTATAGCCGACAGCATTTGACCTGTCGCTAATTAATCGTCGTGTGCTTTCGCTACCCTAGCATAGCAGGTTTCGATAAGTTAAAATGAAGACAATGTACGGATGTTCGAAGTTAAACGTTCTTAGCTATAAACCAAAACAATAAAACATTTCCTTTCCGAGACAAACGCACTAAGCTGTACTGTTGTACTGAAGACAAAATAAAAATGGTACCAGTAACTTTTTACCACGTGGCGTTTAGGCGACAAACCAAGAGTACTAATGTAAGTGCATGGTCCGCTTCACGATTAACTCCAATAATTTATTAAAATCAATATACATCCCTTGTCAATGCAGAAGTGTTGAAATAACAAACAGAACATACACAACCACCGTTCGACACGACAGGTTCAGACTAAAACCCAACTCATGTGTTTATATAGATATGCCAAAACTTGTGCTATGAACAGGCTCGTGCCACAGCTATCATTACATGAACATATGCATTACAGGCTCATGACAAAACTATCATGAAGGTTCGATATTTACCAAAGCAATATAAATTCAACTCATTACGTAAGGCACAAAACTGTGAGTCAAGTAAAAAAGCGTGCTGCATGAATTCAAATTAATTATTTGTCACATTTCTTCGTTTCTTTGATACCTTTTGAATATATGACCTGTTCTACGTGTCATGCAATGACTACAAAAACAATAAACACATTACTTATCTTTTCTACCATCTTCAATGTCTCACAGCAATATTTGTGTTTAAATTCGCCGTCCCACATTCATTTGACCTCGAAATCTCGCCGTCCAAGGTGTGCACAGTTGTAAAACATCTAACTCGTAGGTTTAGCTGAAGCGTTTGTTAGCAGAATGAGGCCGAAAACCCGGTTACAAGCGCTTATAAAGGGTGCCTGTATACGTCACAATAGTCTACATTGGATGAGCAGTATAAATTGTAACGGTCGATTGGCCTGGTGTGTAGTGACGATAAAAACTACACTCATGAGTAATAATAATAAAGTAATACAATAAAACCCGTGCATGATCGAGCCGAAATAAAATGGATTGAATTTTGATTGAAATTAATCCTGATTATTGAACATGTTCTGTAAAATTTCATTAAGCAAATCTCTGGCAGCTCTTAATAAATTATAAAATATTTCAAGAATTCCTGAGCAAGTTAAATTTTTATTTAAAACCATTAGAGCTTTGATATTTTGTACATTCTCTGATCGTCCTTTAAAGTTTAACAAGATCCAAAAAAATGAGCAAACCTTTTAAGAAAACATGGTCATCATGGTAGTAACCCTGTTTCCTACCTGAATGTGAAATGCGTATTGATAAATAGCATCTACAAAACCAGTGAGTGGAGTTTGCCAGAGGGTGGAGCTTTATATCCCTCTGTAGAGAAAGAAATAATAAGGTTTATAAGTGAAATCTTGGAAAGTTTTGTTTCCTGTTGGTACCATATCATTGTTGTTGCCTGTAGGTTGTTGATGAATATAAGAAAAGACAACGAGAAATTGGTAAAATAGAGGACCAACTTCAACAAAAGGAGACAGAAAAAGACGACCATCAGGTAATTACATGTTGTGGGATCGATTTTTCTTCGGGGAGTTTTGGACTAACACATTGGGTGAAAGTATCCAAAACTGATATGACTGGCCTCATTACAGAAGAGTGATTTCCCCTGACGCATTAGATTCGATCAGAGATGCATGATTGTAATTTACAATGCATTTCACAACGCATTGTTAACCTAGGAAACATTGACTTAATCTGTTCAAATATTTCTGGTTTTAGGGACCATTCAGTATCTGTATTTTTATCCTAGATCATTTATCCACTTCCACATTGGACATTCCACATACAGGGATGTGTTCAGCGCTGATATAATTTTATGTTTGTCTCTTTCAATGCAACAAAACCATAATTCCCTTGCTATTTTGTTCAAGTTTGCATGCTTTCCCCCATGCTTATTAACATAAGCGCAACTAGTGATATTATCCATATCTATTCTAACATGAATTGTCTGGTGTATACAAACTGTCAGGATGACTGGTAGCGATGACAGAGATATATGTTAACGGTATGATTGTTACCTGCAGGCTACTATAGAGGAGGCAAAACAACTCTGGTTAGAACCCATACAACAGTTGATAGAGAGGATTAACAGAGGGTTTAGTCATTTCTTCAGTTGTCTTAAATGTGTCGGCGAAGTAGATCTTCATGTTCCAGAAAATCCTGTAAGTACATATATACTGTTAATGACTATTTTCAATTCCCTTCAAAAGTAAAATAATATCCCTATTTATCAACACTAGTGTATAAATACCATGCTACTATGGACTACAGGTCCAAGTAGAAATTTGTCAACTTTGGAAAACAAAAATATACATAAGTATCTAATTTCTTCATCAATTTCTATCATGTCTATTTTAAAATACCTCAGCTTGATCTTTTTTTCAGCACCATGTGAAACCTGTATTTTCTAAGTTTCACAGTGTGCTGGACAAAACTGCACAGCTGCTGAAAAAGATCTTATAGTTCATAGAAAGCAAATAATTTTCCCCTTTGTGTGGCATATTTTTCATAGAAATCGATGAAGAAATGGAATACTAATGGCTATATTTCTGTTCCAATGTTGGCAAATTTCTACTTGGACCTGTAGCCAAAAGTCACATGGTATAGCTACACTAATCATGTGGCCAAATTGTTTTGTACAATTTGAGCGATAAGTGTTACATGTATTAAGGTTTGAAAGTCAGATTCCAAAAGTCATGTCCTTCGTCACATTAAAAGTAAGATATTATAATGACAGACCAGGGCTGGTATTCACAAAGCATCTTAGTTGAAAACTTAAATATTTTGAATACAAAGCATCTTAGTTGAAAACTTAAATATTTTGACTTAAGTTAAAGAATAGTACCGGTATTGCATAATATCGTGCACAAATTGAAGATTAACGCATGTTTTCTTAGTGATTATAGTAGCTCTTTACATAATGATTTAAACCTATGCAATAAATCAATAATCTTGATTGTCATGTTAGGCTGACATACTTTAGAAATTTTCGTGTTTTTAAGAAAAATCTTAAGTTTTCTACTAAGATGCTTTGTGAATACCAGACCAGGACAGTAATGAAGGCTATGTTTATTAACTGAAACAGTAAAAAGTTGATAAAAACAACTGTAAGCACTGTTTTTATTTGCTCAATAACTGATACCATGGTATTTTCCGTTCTAAACACTGATCAACTTGAGAGAGGTAACTCAAGCATTTGACACTGCTTTCCCAAATATCGTTTATGATTATTGTCTGGAATATTTGATAGTTTAAGTTCTCACTTTGTCGTTGAAATTTAAAAATAATTTGTTTCTGATATAACAACAACTTGTATTTTGAATTTTCCAGGAAAATTACAGTAAATATGGAATACGGATTAAAGTAAAGTTTCGTGATTCGGAGCAGTTACGAGAGTTATCTCCCTTCCATCAGAGTGGAGGAGAGCGTAGTGTTACGACTGTACTGTATATGCTAGCATTACAAGAACTTGCTACATGTCCATTCAGATGTGTTGATGAAATCAATCAGGTAAAATTTGATTTATACAATGGTTTATCAATTTTATACACCAGGCACATTAGAGTACAGGGAGTCCACTTGGAAAGAGCTTGGGTAGCGCACCAAGATTCCTTGTATCACTCTTCCCTCATAGCAGTAGGTCATATGCCAATTAGCCAGTGAAAAAACAGATAACCATGCACTTACGACTGTCATTCAAATAGTCAGTTTTTCCAACTGAAAAATAGTGGTACTGGCAGGCATATGTGTCATGTGTCACACATTTTATCTCCTTTAGTATTATAGTGAAAGTTTATCAGAATTTGAAGTTTATGTTTGAATCAGGTATTATCAAGAGTTACATGCTTTATTTGAAAGCTTCCCTGTAGTATCCATGCAATTCAAGTTACAGTAAGGTGTAGGTTTGATACCAGCTTGCAATATGCCATAGTGATTAAATATGGTACAAGTAGGTGCGGGATAGGTTATCACATTGTCAGGATACTATTGTAAGGAATCAGAGACCCGCACTAATTACGGTAAAAAAATCTGCACCGGTTAGGGCTCTGATTAAACATCCAATAAATCATAGAAGTTCTGATATACTTTGATATGGAAGTTACTTCACATATTTACTGGTGTTGGCTCTACACGACAACGCCAGTATCTACAATGAAGAATATAATCTGTGTTAGGTCATCAACGTCTCTGTAAAGCTTCTGGTGGATGGTTGTGTCTTGAGGCATGCACACGATCAAGGTTAGGGCTGAAGTAAAGTAATGTACAACTACTTTTTATTGCACAGGGTATGGATCCAATCAATGAACGTAAGGTGTTTGAGTTGGTGGTAAACACAGTATGTCAGAAATCTACTTCTCAGTATTTCCTCCTGACACCAAAGGTTTGTATTATAACTGATCAAATACCTCCTTATATGTATAAATTAGGGATGCAACTATTCGGTCAATTTGCTAACCGGTTAACCGTTCAATCTTCCGAACGGTTAACCGGTTAACCGATTAACGAATCGAAACTTGCCGACTGTTCTAATTCTGACGTGTATATATTTACTGTAACACCGTAAGTTGCGATCGGGCATCCTCGTATATTACCCAAGGGAAGTGTGTCGCCGGTTCTCAATTTCTCAATTGTTTTTTTAAGTTCAATAATGTACTGTACTCAGTGCTGTTGAACTGTGGCGTAAATCTTGTTGAAGCTGTAGCGTAAATCATACGCAATATAATCGTGTTGATGCAGAAATGCGTCTCCAAATACAGCATTGAGTAAAGCATTAAACTGCCTCCAATTAATATTATATTACGTGTGCTTGCCGAATGTGTGAAAAACAACGTCGGTCAACAAACTTGTCCCGGACTACCATATGAAATTAACGGCAATTAAGTGACCCTCTTGTCACAACAATACGTGTCAAACTGTTAATTGCAGATTATAGATCATGACCCCCTTTTGACAAGCGTTCGCACCTTCGATGGGTGAAACTTGTCGGCAAATTTCTCGATATTTTTTCAATATTTTTATTTTAAAATTTATTTAAATTTCTCCTTTTTCGATTTTTTTTTCGATTAACCGGTTAGCGATTTTGCTAACCGATAACCGAACGTTCGAGCGGTTAACCGGTTAACCGTTTACATCCCTAGTATAAATGCATTAATGGCTTGGTAAAAGACATTGGTTTATATATATGCATGTCTTCCCCATATAGTTGAGGGGTCTGGATTGATGTCTGGATGTCATAAAACTTGTCTGTGCTTGTTCTCCTTTACTGTCGATCAGATTTCAATGTAACTTAACATAAATACTTGGTACCAAGGCTGCATTGTAGTTGTGCATCTTGTCTTGAATCTTTTGTTGGAACATTATTGCCAGAGTTACGGCCTTTTGTGGTATACATACATTTATGTGTCAAAGCCATATGTCCTCCATATATATGTGAAGAAGTTGTCAATTTGTTACAGAAGTGCAAGTTAGTCTGATAGAATATCCCAGCAAAAATGGTTCTGTCAATTGGCCGCTGATCTCGGCAAAACTGGTGACTACATATGGTTGACTGTAAACTATATGGAAACCTTAACCGTAAAAATTGTGTACTTAGAACTTTTTTATAAGTGATTTGAAAGCAAGGTATTAATTAAGTACTACTGTGAAGTTGTCATTTCATGCATTAAATGGTTATGTGTGTGTGTACCACACATACCATATGCTAGGAATATGCACATACTGTGTATAAACAATGAACCTTTCATGTTGAGTCATAGAGAGTGGAATCTTGCTGAAATTATCGGGAATCAACTTACTAGCTGACTTACACTCTCCTGTTGAGGTAATAGATGTAGGACAGAGCACAATCAGTGTGAGCATTTCTATTAATAAATGGTTATGTAATACTATTTGTGTATTATTTGATGACTTTCAGTTATTACCAGACCTAGCCTATGCTAGGAATATGCAGATACTATGTATATACAATGGACCTTTCATGTTGAGTCATAGAGAGTGGAATCCTGCTAGAATTATCAGAAATAGATCAAAACTGGAAGATTAGAAGGCAATGAAAGTGTGAGGACTAGAAGACATGCGCTCTCTTGCTGAGGCTATAGATGATGGATGGAGCTCTATCAGTGAACATTTCTAGTCCATGTATAATTGATGCACCAAAGATTGTGATTTAGACACCAACATGAATACAGTACTTACAATTGAGGAAGTACAAGAAAGACTTCAACAGCTGATCCACCATGATGTACTATTAGTGTTTGATCGTCTACATGTATATTAAGTTCATGATGTAAATATCATTGACAATCTAGACTACAACACCAATGCCCTTTCAAATTTTTCTTCTATTTTTTTCCAAATTTAAAATTCATCACAAACTTAGAACTGCATGACTTTGCTTTTTAATCGTAATCCACAAACTTTTATGCTAACATATGATTATACAATATTGACATGTATACTGTTGTATATGGAGATTTGTCTGAATACAGAGTTAATTAGAAAGTAAGTGATAAATCCTGTACTTACAGAACAACACAGAGGAGACTGGTATAGATAGGTTGTCAGGGGCATAGCCATTAATACAGCCATAGGCACATGTGTTACATTAATTAGAAAAGTAAAAATATAACTATAAAGTAAATCGCATTAAAAGAACACGATTTCCATAATCTCAGGACCCCCCAACCATAACCACCAACTTAAAGGCTTGTGTGCGTAACATGAATTCAAGCCTGGCTATGCCCCTGGTTGTAGATGAGTTGTGCCAGACACTCTGTACTGTAGCATATGTAACTATGTGAGTGTCTTACATGTATTCAATGTATTGTACAAGCCCCTAATATGTTACCATGCAATACTTCAGTGTCTTATTTGATGTATTGTACAAGCCCCTATTATGTTACCATGCAATACTTGAGTGTCTTATTTGATGTTCTGTGCAAACCCTTAATTTTGCTTGAAAAATGTGTTCAGTTTATGACGTCACCTGAAATAGTTACATGTTGTAAGCTGCCAATAATTTTAATTACCAATTTGCCATTTTATAAACTTGCTTTAAACATCCATCTGATTTAAATAGTGACTGTTTAATATGTATCCCTGAAGTGTCTGCTCAAGACAAGTCAATTCTGTGTACAAAAGATATACAGTACCATAATTGGCCTAAATATCATCTTACATTCTTTCCTTCAAGTACATTCCACAAAAAATGGTTTTGCTTAATAGTTTGCTTTGAAGAGATAATTTTCAAGAAGTAGTAAAAAGTGACAGGATACGCCAAGTAATTGCTTGCTATTTTGATTACCTAGGTAAATATTAACTAGTTATGCATTTTTTGTGATCAATGTTTTGTAACCAATGTGCAGCTAAGTGCAATACCAGTCTAGAATGATGCATGTTGTATATAGTACAGTGTTTGACTTGAGTATGTTCGTACAGTGAGTGGGGCCAATATGCATTTTATGTAACATTTTACTTGACTGTTTGGTACAGTGGGAGCCATGTATACATTGTATTTTACTGAAGTGTTTTGGTACAGTGGGGGGCCATGTATACATTGTATTTAACTGAAGTGTTTTGGTACAGTGGGGGGCCATGTATACATTGTATTTAACTGAAGTGTTTTGGTACAGTGGGGGGCCATGTATACATTGTATTTAACTGAAGTGTTTTGGTACAGTGGGGGGCCATGTATACATTGTATTTAACTGAAGTGTTTTGGTACAGTGGGGGGCCATGTATACATTGTATTTAACTGAAGTGTTTTGGTACAGTGGGGGGCCATGTATACATTGTATTTAACTGAAGTGTTTTGGTACAGTGGGGGGCCATGTATACATTGTATTTAACTGAAGTGTTTTGGTACAGTGGGGGGCCATGTATACATTGTATTTAACTGAAGTGTTTTGGTACAGTGGGGGGCCATGTATACATTGTATTTAACTGAAGTGTTTTGGTACAGTGGGGGGCCATGTATACATTGTATTTTACTGAAGTGTTTTGGTACAGTGGGGGCCATGTATACATTGTATTTTACTCAAGTGTTTTGGTACAGTGGGGGCCATGTATACATTGTATTTAACTGAAGTGTTTTGGTACAGTGGGAGCCATGTATACATTGTATTTAACTGAAGTGATTTGGTACAGTGGGGGCCATGTATACATTGTATTTTACTGAAGTGTTTTGGTACAGTGGGGGCCATGTATACATTGTATTTAACTGAAGTGTTTTGGTACAGTGGGGAGCCATGTATACATTGTATTTTACTGAAGTGTTTTGGTACAGTGGGAGCCATGTATACATTGTATTTTACTCAAGTGTTTTGGTACAGTGGTGGGCCATGTATACATTGTATTTAACTGAAGTGTTTTGGTACAGTGGGGAGCCATGTATACATTGTATTTTACTGAAGTGTTTTGGTACAGTGGGGCCATGTATACATTGTGTTTTACTGAAGTGTTTTGGTACAGTGGGAGCCATGTATACATTGTATTTAACTGAAGTGTTTTGGTACAGTGGGGAGCCATGTATACATTGTATTTAACTGAAGTGTTTTGGTACAGTGGGAGCCATGTATACATTGTATTTAACTGAAGTGTTTTGGTACAGTGGGAGCCATGTATACATTGTATTTAACTGAAGTGTTTTGGTACAGTGGGGAGCCATGTATACATTGTATTTTACTGAAGTGTTTTGGTACAGTGGGAGCCATGTATACATTGTATTTAACTGAAGTGTTTTGGTACAGTGGGGAGCCATGTATACATTGTATTTAACTGAAGTGTTTTGGTACAGTGGGAGCCATGTATACATTGTATTTAACTGAAGTGTTTTGGTACAGTGGGGGCCATGTATACATTGTGTTTTACTGAAGTGTTTTGGTACAGTGGGAGCCATGTATACATTGTATTTAACTGAAGTGTTTTGGTACAGTGGGGGGCCATGTATACATTGTGTTTTACTGAAGTGTTTTGGTACAGTGGGAGCCATGTATTTCCTAGACTGGATCTAGTCAGAGTATTGACTGTGTCTGTGTTTGGTCATGTGATATCAAACTTGTTTTAGATGTATATATACACTTATGCGTGTATTAATCAAAACTTTACACAAGGGCTGTTCCTGGACAAAAACCCACAGGGGCAGGGTGGAGGCGGGTGGTCGGCATTAACCCAAATCCAAAAAGTGTCCTCATACAGAGAATAACAATTCTAACATGCTAAGAAATCTGATATCTTTGACCCACATCTAATTTCAGTTTTGTTTCCATGCAGGCCTATTTCTGGGAACAGCCCTAATAGGAGTTTTATACAATAATAACATCCATTTCCAGATTCTATCATATGTGCTTTGTTTGACTACCATTTTAATTTATTGTTCATTTTGTTATTATAATGTGTTCACAGCGGAACCCTTACAACAAGTCTTCAGTAGCCTGGATTCTCACTCTATCAGGGTACTTACGTCGGCAATAAAACTAAAAAGAAATAAATCATCTCACCTCAATTTTTTACTGATTCATAACTTTAAAGTCATCTCTGTTTATTACAAATAAACTCCAAACACATGATGAAATAGTTGATATTTACTAAATCCCACAGATAAGCAGCTGTGGGGAAATTTATAGGTCAAGAATTGCTTCCCTTTCTAACTGTGCAAGTCGATAACTATGTTACTATTTTTAGAACTTATGGAATTTTCGTTTGGCAATATCACAAGCTATGACTTGTAGACATTTTCATCACTTTTCTGACACTTTAAAACTCGTTAATAGGGAATGGAGAGAGATTGATGACTGGAGTTGAAAAATTTAGAAAAACTGTTTCAACAGAATTTTGGTAAAACAATAAGTAATTTGCCGCACTGACATCCAGCTGTCTACGCAATACCCAGTCTTTTCACATGTTTCCACAGACCACAGTGTCCAGTATATTGATGGAAGATAATAGGTTGACTCCAGGATCATACAATTGCTGAATTGCAGTATTGGAAAGAAGGAACTTTTCTGTAGAAAACAAAAGTTTTTTGATAAACGAATACAAGAATTGACAAAGTTATAATTATTTGAAATTTCATAACCTGAATTTTAACAATAGAACTTTGTCTGAACTGAGTTTTGTTTAGGTGTGTGTGCTAAAGGCACCGAAACACATTTGCTACTCATTTCAAGATCGGGTATTGTGCCTTAGTAGGACCACTGTTGACTGTAAAAGTGTTATGGATCTTTAATCATTTAACTAATAATAATTTCGGGATTACAGTTAATAAGATTAGTAAGCATGCAGAGACACCTTCTTTAACTAAACCATGCTGTTCAAGTAAATCTCCTTTTATTTAAAACGATTGTTTGATATGATATTTACTCATTGTTGTCATTCATACATGTTATCTCATTGTGATGAACTCTGTGATGTAGATATTGTTATTTCTTGTGTTGAATAAAAATGTTATATTTGCACTATTGTCTTGTTATTTAGTGATATTATAAGGCAGTGCATGTCATTCCTGGGTCATGTAGCACCCAGTTGCCAAAAACAAACTGGTGAAATGTCTGTGATACGATTCCTCTTCCACCTGTACCATTGTGGCTGGGTTTTGGCGCTAACTATTGTCTAGTCTGATGTTTATCTGGCTCTGCGCATGTCTGTGATATGATTCCTCTTCCACATGTACCATTGTGGCTGGGTTTTGGCGCTAACTATTGACTAGTCTGATGTTTATCTGGCTCTGCGCATGTCTGTGATATGATTCCTCTTCCACATGTACCATTGTGGCTGGGTTTCGGCGCTAACTATGGTCTTGTCTGATGTTTATCTGGCTCTGCGCATGTCTAGTTTCTCCAGACACCATGATTGTGTTTGAGTAGTTTTAAGATCGCGCAGAGAACCCAAGAATAAAAGCGAACTACATGTAACGTTGGTTCGACCATAGACTTTGCGGTCTCTAGTGGAACTATAGTTAGCACCAAAACCAAGCCTATACTACAAAACCAAATTTTGCATCTACCTTGAGGTAAGTTTATAGCAAATTATCTGTTCCATGTGCTTGGTGGATGTTACTAAGTTTGTCAGCGCTTGTTCTCCTTAACCATTTGCGGACTGCATTGAAACTTCACATGAATGCTTTGTACCAAGCCTTAGGTTGTGCATATTACCAGGAATTTTAGGTCAGACAATTATTGCTGGTGTAAATCCACTTTAATGGTCAAAACAAAGTTTTTCCACACTAAGTCTTGTTCTCATTAACCATTGGTTGAATTGCAATGAAACTTCACTTGATTACTTGGTACCACAGCTGAATAGCAGCTCCAAAACGACAACGTATTACCATACATTCCTAGATGACTGGGTTGTACTAAGTTTAGTGGTACAATAAAACCTCTTAACACAACCGAAATAACAAAGAGCACAACATTAAAATTAGCTTGCCTAAGCACGAAGTTTCAAAATTTGACAGTTAACAGTCCGTTTTGACTTAGTCTATGAAACCTAGTCACAATGTTTAAAATCCAGGTCAAGTTTGCAATTCGGTCATGGGGGTCACTTGGCCAAATCAAAGGTAAAACCTTGTAAGCTCTAGATGTCCCAGTTTAGGCCTTATACATACGAAACCTATCTACATAATGTGTCTGTAAAATTAAGGCAACATTTGCTTTTATTACAATGTACTCGAGAGATGCTTTAGGACCAATAAACATATGGTTATTCCAACGTGATATCAAGACTATCTTAATAACAAGACGAGGTTCTTAATGTGGTCTTATTATTGATGTTTTATAGTCATGAAGAATATTATCTGCATTTTGATATTGACGGTGTGAAAGAAATTTACATGTCATTCACTTATTTGTATTATCAATTAAATACTTAATGAGTTCACTATATAATTGGAGAACGGTAAGTGCAAGTTAATGATCTTATTTAATTATAAGATAAGGATATAGCCAATCATATAGCCTGTTACTGACCAAGAGTTTGATATGATGTGATTTGATTGGTTGTCCTTATCCTTAAGTCAAGTAAGATCGATATTGAATACCATCCCAGTACAACTTTAGTCCACTCCAGTGATAACGTCAATACACAGTCATATAGTGATGATAAGCTGTTATAACTCGCCGTAGATAACTCGAACTCTATCAATAAATAAATATGGATAATATAAACACTGCGTGGTCGACTAGCCGCTTGTTATCAGCGTCGATTGAAATAGCATATGCATTAAAAGTGCTTATGCCCGAGATTGAACAAAAATGGACATCGAAAATGCATTTATTTTTTTATTAGCAATCAAAGGCTAGTGTTATCACAGGCCTGGGAAAAATATTATACGTCCCTGCACAGGCCTAAGAAATCATATCACAAAAAAAAGCTTTGACACCCCCCGTTGTACTCTTGTCTAGTAATGACTTATAATGGGGATGTCAAAACTCTGTATTTTGTGATATAATTTTAAGGTCTGTGGTGTTATCATCGGCGGACTATACACGTAGCCTTTTCGGTCCAAACACCCCCAGTCAAAATCAATCTTACTATTGTTTATCTTTTTATGAATTCTGTGAACGGGCTGGGGAATGTCTGGTCCAAATACTGTAGGCTACGTGGTGACTGACTATAATTACAAGAGTCTAGACAGACGTGTTTCGTATAAAGGCACTGTATTAACAAAATAATAAGAAGTAAAACAATTCTGTAAAACAATATTTAGCAGTCCGTTGTGAGGAAACGTGAACTGTGTACATGTGTATCAATGAAAAATGCCTCCTTCGTAAATGGCGTAAATCGTTAAACAAGCTCAGGACTGTAAATTGAATTACCACATGCTATGTACCATTGGCCCGGCACAACAATTATAGATTCTGTACATTGCGTTAACTCGATCAATAATGCTAATCAAGCTGCTGCCATCACATGTGTCCTAACTAGTCATTAACTAACAGACACAAGGTCATTCCAAATCGTTTGTTGGTTTAGCGTCCGCGGACTGATAGGTTTGGGAGTCTTGAGAAGGGGAAAAAACAACAATTTTTGAGTTACAAATGTTTATTATTTCAGCATAAAAGCTATATTTGTTAGCCGTATACTGATGGGGATAGAAGACGGTATTACTTGGGTTTTTTCGTGGGATTTTTTTTTCTCTCGGGATAGCTAGATAGATTTTCGAACTTTAGATGGACGCTAAACGAAAAAATGATTTGGTTTGTCCTAATCTATATATATATACACACAACTTGCATTCACGTACGTGGTGATTGTAAATTACTAGGTACTGTTTTATCAAAGCATTTACGCTAGCGTAACTCTAAGTTTTCCGTAAATATTGCGTACGTCGATAATATTTGCGCAAATGCGTTTTACTAAGATATTTTTTCTCATGTTCTGTCGTAAGTTTTGGCGTAACTCTACGCAAGGTCAGCGAACCGTAAATAGCAAATATGAACGCAGTGAGGAGTTTTTGCCACGTAATGTTGATTTTCGACTATGATTAGCAATAAAAACATGTTTAATCATAAAAACTTATCGAACTTTTATGTATATTTATTCATTCTGGTTCCCGTTATATTAGAAATATTGTGGTCTGAAAGGGGTGGTATTCAATATTGATCTTACTTGACTTAAGGATAAGGGCAACCAATCAGATCACACCATATGAAAATGTTGGTCAGTAACAGGCGATATGATTGGCTATCCTTATTCTCCTTTAAACACGATTAATATTGACTACCACCCCGGTCTACGTTCAGTATTCAATAGTTTACGAAAATGTATGCAACAACTTGCGATCGATTTGTAAAACGCACTTAGCAATTTGCGTAAGAGAAATATGAACACGTAGCTTTACGTGACATATTTCCGCAATGTTAGTAAAACAGTACCCTGGAGTGGTATTCAATATTGATCTTACTTGACTTAAGAATAAGGACAACCAATCAGATCACACCATATTAAACTCTTGGTCAGTAACAGGCGATGTGATTGGCTATCCTCATTCTCCAATTAAAAAGGATCAATATTGAATACCACCCCTGGGGTTGTATTCAATATTGATCTTACTTGATTTAAAAATAAGGACAACCAATCAGATCACACCATATTGAACTATTGGTCAGTAACAGGCGATACCATTGGCTATCCTTATCCTCCAATTAAATAAGATAGATATTGAATACCACCCCATGTCTTTTTAAAGCACATACTAGTATACTTCCTAGGTTCATGTATGCATAATTTCACGTGTCATTATGTTGATTAGTTTCTGATTCAACCGGGATGTAATCCGTAGCTGCCACGTGACCACTTGATAACAAACAACTCGTGTACTGAACCAGCTACACTTTAAATGCTGGTCTTGTATATAAGTAAGTGCTACTTTGGCTTGGATTTCCTGATGAACACACAATCATATAAGTTCCTTACTGCCTCTACGTCTCGCCAATGCTGCTAAATCTCGCGTGGTTTTCATGGATGATGTTCGTGGACGGAATTCGTCGTCCTCGGTATCCGTTCCGTCAAGTGCCGTAACACTGGACGCTGAACGGACGGAGTAATTGTCCATACCGAACTCACAGCTCTCATTTGATTGGAGGCTAGTGTTAGATGAGGTCACATGACTTGATCGGTATTTCTTTGATTTCCTAAGTGAATATATAGTGTCCTGAATATCACAGAATTGTCTTTTAAGTAAAATATCATGTTGACGCAATAATATCTGAAACAGAGAGAATTATATATAAAATTATACCGAACTATTAAATAAAACTTGCGGCACTTTTATGAATGTTGCAATACTGCTGAGCATATATCTCAAAACTACCTATAGTCAAAACGAAATTCTGCTAACATCATCAAAATCAATAAACATTACACTCCATGTATGACATGTCAATGAAAGACTGGCGTCTGACTCTGGCGACTTGACCACAATATCACATTAAGACGGTTAAGAGTTTCGTCGAAGGAATGTGTTGGACGGACAACTAACTGAGTGGGTATGACAACAAGTAACTGAGTGGGTATGGCAACAAGAATCTGAGTGGGTATGGCAACAAGTATCTGAATGGGTGTGACATTAAGTAACTCAGTGGGTATGGCAACAAGTATCTGAGTGTGTGTGACATTAAGTAACTCAGTGGGTATGGCAACAAGTATCTGAGTGTGTGTGACATTAAGTAACTCAGTGGATATGGCAACAAGTAAATGAGTGGGTATGACAACAAGTAACTGAGTGGGTATGGCAACAAGTAACTGAGTGGGTATGACAACAAGTAACTGAGTGGGTGTGACAACAAGTAACTGAGTGGGTATGACAACAAGTAACTGAGTGGGTGTGACAACAAGTAACTGAGTGGGTATGACAACAAGTAACTGAGTGGGTATGCCAACAAGTAACTGAGTGGGTGTGACAACAAGTAACTGAGTGGGTATGACAACAAGTAACTGAGTGGGTATGGCAACAAGTAACTGAGTGGGTGTGGCAACAAGTAACTGAGTGGGTATGACAACAAGTAACTGAGTGGGTATGACAACAAGTAACTGAGTGGGTATGGCAACAAGTAACTGAGTGGGTGTGGCAACAAGTAACTGAGTGGGTGTGGCAACAAGTAACTGAGTGGGTATGCCAACAAGTAACTGAGTGGGTGTGACAACAAGTAACTGAGTGGGTATGACAACAAGTAACTGAGTGGGTATGCCAACAAGTAACATAATTGGTATGCCAACAAGTAACTGAGTTGGTATGCCAACAAGTAACTGAGTGGGTATGACAACAAGTAATTGAGTGGGTATGGCAACAAGTAACTGAGTGGGTATGACAACAAGTAATTGAGTGGGTATGCCAACAAGTAACTGAATTGGTATGCCAACAAGTAACTGAGTGGGTATGCCAACAAGTAACTGAATTGGTATGCCAACAAGTAACTGAGTTGGTATGCCAACAAGTAACTGAGTGGGTATGCCAACAAGTAACTGAGTGGGTATGCCAACAAGTAACTGAGTGGGTATGCCAACAAGTAACTGAGTGGGTATGGCAACAAGTAACTAAGTGGGTATGGCAACAAGTAACTGAGTGGGTATGGCAACAAGTAACTAAGTGGGTGTGACAACAAGTAACTGAGCGGGTATCTTATTCAATCTGGACGTCAATTTGACATTTAGCTCAAAAATGACGTTTATCAAGACTTTTAATTCCTGGATTGCATCGATAGTAGCATGGTCATGCTATATATTGAATAAAACTCACAAATGTTATCTTTCCATTGGTATGATAAAATCAGATTAGATCAAGCATTTTATCATGTCATTCGGTTGTAATGGGTCAGATATTATGAAACACGCTGTATATTTTAACGATGATAATTGTAAAAGACGTTATTTTAAAATCACTTGTCATTCTGACGTACATTCAAACGTTTAAATAATTTTCTCAACCTGATAAGCACTCAATAGGTCTTCGAACAAATGTCTGTGCCGTAAATCCATTATTTTACCTATGAATCCTCAGGCTAACACAACACATCACATTAAAAGCTTAACTCATAATACCAGAGTAATTTATATTCTTATGATCATACGAGTTTTATCGTTTGATAGTTAGAATTATTATTATATTTTATAATTGTCCAGACATCAAATACAAGTGTACACATTTAATATCCTCTATAAAATTATATTAACATTTACTGAACAATTATACCAAGCACAGATCATGTATATACAGGGTGTTCAGAAAGTTCGTTCTCAATGTTTAAGTTTTAATAGTTTATTTTTCTGATGTCAGGTTGAATTCCAGAGGGTTTTTCCATGATTGTTCTTCTCTTTCTGGCATTAAAAGAAGCTATTAGAGTAAGAAATGAAAAAAGTATGAATTTAAATTTTAAGATCAAACTTTTTTAACACCCTGTATAGTGTATATTATGAGACTATATGGCTATATATTTCTACTGTATGCATGTTTTATTGAAATATAACCTTGATTGTAGACTGCATGTAAAACTTCTAACAAAGCTGCAATGCAGACGCCGACGCAATGCTTCGACTACTAGTAATTGAGTTAAAAAATGTCATCATAACCAAATGTCTGACTACCCTAATAACTTTAAATACTTATGTCACCACTTAAGTAATTAATTCAAGTCAAAATATTCGTCTGACGAAAGAAATATTTGAAAATGATGCTAATATATTATGTCGTCTGCACGATTTATTGCTGTTATGTCATTTTATCCACGGTTATAGACGGAACTGACCCAATGAATGTAGGTTTTCATGAACATGTGAGTCAGTATTATTTTATAGCGTCTTTGTCGTCGTGGATAGACGTTTCTCCCACGTTGCTATTGAGAGATACGCCCGTTGGCAAGCTTTGCCCGTGGTTGAATTCCGATCCCTCGGGTGAGATATCCGTATCCTACAAAGACGCTCAAGACCGGTTCTTATATTATTTCCATCGGTTGCCAATTGTGGTCATTTGGCCGACGCCCCCCGAACGAATTTTGGTCTTGATACAGTGCATGGTACATGATTTGTTAAAATTCCGTTATTTTTGTAGAATGTACAGCACCATTTACGTGACCTAGAGTTTACAGTGCTTTATATACACAAGACTGTTTGTGGAATCAGTGATCGTGAGCGGAACCAAGTTAGCAACACATGGATTACAAAGTTTGAGTTTCCCGCTGACCAGGTTTCATAGTATACATGTTCATATATATTATCACTGACACTTATTCATATGTCATAATAATCAACTATGACGATAATGTATTTCCTTATATAGACTGTATGCATCATAATGTCAGATGTGTCGAGATCATCAAACATCGCTGACACATCACAGCACATACATTATATATATATAATTTATATACTGTTAGATTCATTCATGATTTAACTAATTAGACAAATTAATTTATCAATTAGAACATAAAACGTCAAATTTAAACATAAATAATATATTTTTGATAAAGAAATGTCAATGCCATGTGATCATTTACAATAAAGTACTCACTCGTCATTTTATAACATGCAATTAAAGAAAAGAAAACTGGTTTCGACCAATCAAATCTCAAACTACATCAGTTCGATACTGATGTGATAAAATGATACATTACTGTCCGGACGAAGATGGTGTACTGTAGGAATATATCTGCTTTACTGTTAATCATTTTTGCATTCATCTAATTTTATAACTGTATCATTTTGTTCTATACGAGGATACATGCAAGGCTTTCTGTCAGAGCACCATTAAAAAGCAGATTTATTAACTCTTTGGAACAACACCATATGTAAACTGCCATCTGATGGCACAACAAACGTTCCGTAAATATTTCGGAATTGCGCGTGAGGCCGCCTCCTTATACATGTGTTATGTATTAATCAATTTCACATCCTACTTGCATCTATTATAAATCATTTCATTGGTGAACACAATGGCTTCATATGGCTGGTATTTCTCAACAATACATTGTGTGTTGCGAATAATCATATCATCATAATTGTTTACTAAATTGAGTAATAATATACAATTACCAATTCTTGTTTGAGCCACATGATGGCTTGCATGAGGTCGTGTAGTCTTTCATCCTCGTCTTCATTTAACGCTGGTACAATAGACGACTTCCGTTTTGAAGCAGGTGACATCTTAACGTTGACTAATTGTTCATACCTTTTAGGTAAGCGTAATACACCGGGAAGACTTCCATGACGTAATGGTATTAAACCGTTCTCCATTGGGATACCTAGAGTGGAAATATCTTGCTCGTCATCGTCTGAAACAATAAACAAAACATGTATGTGTGTATACGTGTTACCCTTAAAATGAAGATCCTGAAGTTTTGTTGGAAAGTTACGAAATTATAACATGCGTTTGGTAACTAGACTAGCTTGCTTGATATGTCACTCTGCAGCCAAATACTACCACCGATAATTGTTCTGTGAGTTTCAGAGCCTCTGAACAACTATTACTGTGTATAGTGTTCTCCAACGTCCGTTCTTGAATTGCTTTGCCAGTGTACACCGTACAACTATGATCGTTCATTTCATTCAAATTGAACGTGTAATTGTGCGCCGACTATCTACAACCTTTATTGCACCCAAAGTTTCATAGTGCACCAAACATCTACGACCTTTATTGCACCCAAAGTTTCATATTGCACCAAACATTTACGACTTCTTTAATGCACTCAAAGTGTCATATTGGACCGCCAAACATATACGACCTTCATTGCACTCAAAGTGTCATTGTGCACCAAGCATATACAATATACTACCTAAATTGTACTCAAAGGATCATTGTGCACCAAACATCTACGACCTTTATTGCACTCAAAGGGTCATCTACGACCTTTATTGTACTCAAAGTTACATTGTGCACCGTACACGAGGGACCGTTTACACAAATGTGTCATTATATACCGAGTCCGTCTATCCATGACCGCTTATAGCATGTATTGATTCATTGTGCTCAGTACAACCAACTACGACCATTTATTGCACGCAATGTTTCATTGTACGCCGTACAACCAACTGTAATCATTCATTGCACGTATTGATTAACTGTGCTCTGTACAACCAACTACGACCATTCATTGCACGCAATGATTCACTGTACTCCGTACAACCAACTGTAACCATTCATTGCACGTATTGATTTACTGTGCTCTGTACAACCAACTACGATCATTTATTGCACGTAATGATTCATTGTGCTCTGTACAACCACTATTTCCATTCATTGCACGCAATGATTCACTGTACTCCGTACAACCAACTGTAACCATTCATTGCACGTATTGATTTACTGTGCTCAGTACAACCAACTACGACCATTTATTGCACGCAATGTTTCATTGTACGCCGTACAACCAACTGTAATCATTCATTGCACGTAATGATTCATTGTGCTCTGTACAACCACTATTTCCATTCATTGCACGCAATGATTCACTGTACTCCGTACAACCAACTGTAACCATTCATTGCACGTATTGATTTACTGTGCTCTGTACAACCAACTACGATCATTTATTGCACGAAATGTTTCATTGTACGCCGTACAACCAACTGTAATCATTCATTGCACGCAATTATTCACTGTACTCCGTACAACCAACTGTAACCATTCATTGCATGTATTGATTAACTGTGCTCTGTACAACCAACTACGACCATTCATTGCACGCAATGATTCACTGTACTCCGTACAACCAACTGTAACCATTCATTGCACGTATTGATTTACTGTGCTCTATACAACCAACTACGATCATTTATTGCACGTAATGATTCATTGTGCTCTGTACAACCACTATTTCCATTCATTGCACGTAATGATTCATTGTGCTCTGTACAGCCAACTACGACCATTCATTGCACGTAATGATTCATTGTGCTCTTTACAGCCAATTACGACCATTCATTGCACGTAATGATTAATTGTGCTCTGTACAACCAACTATAACCATTTATTGTACGTTATGATTCATTGTGCTCTGTACAACCAACTATAACCATTTATTGTACATAATGATTCACTGTGCTCTGTACAACCAACTATAACCATTCATTGCACGTAATGATTTACTGTGCTCAGTACAACCAACTATAACCATTCATTGCATGTAATGATTCATTGTGCTCTGTACAACCAACTATAACCATTCATTGCACGTTATGATTCATTGTACTCTGTAAAACCAACTATAACCATGTATTGTACGTAATGATTCTTTGTGCTCTGTACAACCAACTACGACCATTCATTGCACGTAATGATTCACTGTGCTCAGTACAACCAACAATAACCATTCATTGCACGTAATGATTCATTGTGCTCGGTACAACTAACTATAACCATTCATTGCACGTAATGATTCATTGTGCTCTGTACAACCAACTATAACCATTTATTGTACGTAATGATTCACTGTGCTCAGTACAACCAACTATAACCATTCATTGCACGTTATGATTCAGTGTGCTCTGTACAACCAACTATAACCATTTATTTTACATAATGATTCATTGTGCTCTGTACAACCAACTATAACCATTCATTGCACGTAATGATTCACTGTGCTCAGTACAACCAACTATAACCATTCATTGCACGTAATGATTCATTGTGCTCAGTACAACCAACTATAACCATTTATTGTACATAATGATTCACTGTGCTGAGCTAGATCTGTACAACCAACTATAACCATTCATTGTACGTAATGATTCATTGTGCTCTGTACAACCAACTATAACCATTCATTGCACGTAATGATTCACTGTGCTCAGTACAACCAACTATAACCATTCATTGCACGTAATGATTCATTGTGCTCAGTACAACCAACTATAACCATTTATTGTACATAATGATTCACTGTGCTGAGCTAGATCTGTACAACCAACTATAACCATTTATTGTACGTAATGATTCACTGTGCTCAGTACAACCAACTATAACCATTCATTGCACGTAATGATTCACTGTGCTCAGTACAACCAACTATAACCATTCACTGCACGAAATGATTCATTGTGCTCTGTACAACCAACTACAACCATTTATTGTACATAATGATTCACTGTGCTGAGCTAGATCTGTACAACCAACTATAACCATTCATTGCATGTAATGATTCATTGTGCTCTGTACAACCAACTATAACCATTCATTGCACGCAATGATTCAGTGTGCTCTGTACAACCAACTATAGCCATTCATTGCACGTAATGATTTACTGTGCTCTGTACAACCAACTATAACCATTCATTGCACGTAATGATTTACTGTGCTCTGTACAAACAACTATAACCATTTATTGTACATAATGATTCAGTGTGCTCTGTACAACCAACTATAACCATTCATTGCACGTTATGATTCAGTGTGCTCTGTACAACCAACTATAACCATTCATTGCATGTAATGATTCATTGTGCTCTGTACAACCAACTATAACCATTTATTGTACGTAATGATTTACTGTGCTCTGTACAACCAACTATAACCATTTATTTTACGTAATGATTCACTGTGCTCAGTACAACCAACTATAACCATTCATTGCACGTTATGATTCATTGTGCTCTGTACAACCAACTACATGTATAACCATTTATTGTACATAATGATTCACTGTGCTGAGCTAGATCTGTAAAACCAACTATAACCATTCATTGTACGTAATGATTTACTGTGCTCAGTACAACCAACTATAACCATTCATTGCATGTAATGATTAATTGTGCTCTGTACAACCAACTATAACCATTCATTGCATGTAATGATTAATTGTGCTCTGTACAACCAACTATAACCATTCATTGCACGCAATGATTCAGTGTGCTCTGTACAACCAACTACGACCATTCATTGCACGTTATGATTCGTTGTGTTCTGTACAGCCAACTACATGTATAACCATTCATTGCAAGTAATGATTTACTGTGCTCTGTACAACCAACTATAATCATTCATTGCACGCAATGATTCAGTGTGCTCTGTACAGCCAACTATAGCCATTCATTGCACGTAATGATTTACTGTGCTCTGTACAACCAACTATAACCATTCATTGCACGTAATGATTTACTGTGCTCTGTACAAACAACTATAACCATTTATTGTACATAATGATTCAGTGTGCTCTGTACAACCAACTATAACCATTCATTGCACGTAATGATTCATTGTGCTTGGTACAACCAACTATAACCATTCATTGCACGTAATGATTCATTGTGCTTGGTACAACCAACTATAACCATTCATTGCACGTAATGATTCATTGTGCTCTGTACAACCAACTATAACCATTCATTGCACGTTATGATTCATTGTGCTCTGTACAACCAACTGTAACCATTCATTGCACGCAATGATTCAGTGTGCTCTGTACAACCAACTACGACCATTCATTGCACGTTATGATTCATTGTGCTCTGTACAGCCAACTACGACCATTCATTGTACATAATGATTCATTGTGCTCTGTACAACCAACTATAACCATTCATTGCACGTTATGATTCATTGTGCTCTGTACAGCCAAATACGACCATTCATTGTACATAATGATTCATTGTGCTCTGTACAACCAACTATAACCATTCATTGCACGTTATGATTCATTGTGCTCTGTACAGCCAAATACGACCATTTATTGTACGTAATGATTCATTGTGCTCCGTACAACCAACTATAACCATTCATTGCACGTAATGATTCATTGTGCTCTGTACAACCAACTATAACCATTCATTGCACGTAATGATTCATTGTACTCTGTACAACCAACTATTACCATTCATTGCACGTAATGATTTACTGTGCTCTGTCGGTGGCGTTGTGAAAATCATGTGATCACAGCACGGAACGGTTGAAGACGAAGCAATGTCATGTAACAAGTGTGACAATAGTGATTATTGATTAAGGAGGCAACTAGTCTACAACCATTTAATGGTTCGACAAACATACATGTGGAGAGCTGTGAGTGTATGGAACTTGAGACTCATCCCATTAACCATTAGTTTTTAATTGGCAATAAACTATGTTTAAATTAAACTGAAACAAACATACGTTGTGTAAAACTAATGTGAATACAAAAGTCTGTATACTTGCGGGATACTACATTATCTCAGTGTGATGCTTACGTCATATACATGTTTTTATAGAAGAAAGGTTGTATTTTATCTGTAAAACCTGGAGAACAGATATCTTGTTGTTATTTCTGAGCAGTGAAAGTTTAACTACAGGATTATCATTGACACCAGTCATATATCAAGCTGGTAAGATCAAAGTCTGAATGCTGTGAATGATTACACTGAATAAATCTTGAATAATCCATCTCATTGATTTAAAGCTGTGGTACATGCAACGAAAATAAATAATCCTGTGTGTAAATAATGAGATAGCTGATGGTAAAACGAATCAATGGTATATGTCATGTACATTGATTCAAATCTGCTATCCCAGGCAAATCTTATCCCTAATATAATTGCTTATATTCATGTCATGAGTAAATCGCGAATAGTAAATTGCTTCTATTCATCACAGAGTATAGTCATGTTTTTTGCCCGATCTTACAGATAATACAATAATCATTACCACAGCGGAACTGTGATTTTCTGACAACAATAACACGCCTATATATCGGAACATAACACGAACAGTATAGAAGCACCCCTCTCCAGAGCGGTCATAACTTGAAAATTATTAGGCGAGCATCTTTCTCAGACAACAATACCAATGTGGGAACTTATACATACATGTATGTTGCCAAGAAAGTCTCGACTGTTAATTTAGGATAAGTATTTATCACACAGAAAATAGATCGTATAACGTATCATTATTATTACAGCATGCTGTTAAGCCAACATAACATGTATTCTCTCGTCCATCCCCTCGTGTACTAGTAATACTGATAAATCACCAATGCAACAAAAACTAACTCACGGATCAAATATTCCATTATTGCAGCCATGTTGAACAATTGTTCGTGCTTCCCATATGTATACAGTTCGCACATATGCATCAAATTGATGCAATGAAATGTCTTGCAGAACAAAATGATGCTATATGTGAGTGTGTGAATCAAAACTGTACGTATGTAGGTACAGTATCTGTGCTACAATGTATGTCTCTGGTACTACGAGAATATATACTACTGTATCATCATCGATATTCGCGGTCCTATAACTTTGCGGTTGTTGTTTAAATGTTAAAATATTATTGCGTTAAGTACGTCATTGGATTACAAATACATCTAGATAATCAAAGACTTTAAACCCGTTAAAGTTTGTATTTGTTGTAGTTATGGATACCATTCACCACATCCAGTACAGCATAATTACCCTAACGTATATATATACTAGTATTTAGTTTACAGTAAGCTTTACTACTAATCGAATGCCCGGGTTTATTTCGTGACAAGTGCCCCCATTTTAATTTCAATGGTTGTACATGTGCTTTTGAATAAGTATGTAGGGGAGGGGATAAAATTTCTCAAAACAATAACTAGGTAACATATACATGTACGCAAGTATAGATTCTGCAACGATAACATTTAAGTCAACACCTGATGACGCCTTAATGGCGACACGTCGTTAATATAAATAGCGATACATTCCGTGTTGGACGTTCATTAATTCGTATAAACACAGATGACAGAAATATAGTAATTCTAAATACTAGAAGATAGTTATGCAACCAGGAAAATAATTCAAAATACACGCGGCCTGATCTCACGTTTGTTTACAATGTTTATTATAATGACATTAAATAGTTAGCATTTAGTCAACAAACGCAGTTATACTTATCTGTTGAAAAACGCGGTTATCACCGCCTTGTATCTTGTGTACCTGGGTATCTTAGTTCACAAATATATTTCTCGGTGATTGAACAGGCTATTTTTTCTCACGAAGAGGTCCGACCAGCTATATTGCTCAGGGAGGATTAACAAGTTATTATTCTATACGCCCGGACAAACTCGTGTTCATAATAACCCAGGGGGTCCGTAACATGGTACATGATTAATGCTTGAACATTGGTTTCTCGAAAACGTTCACATGAAGAACGAATATTTGCCACCAACACCACGGTAGTATGTAGGGTACAACATTAACACCCCAAATACATGAACAATAATGAGTCAATGACAAACGCTTTTTTTAAACTATGAAACAAAATATTTGAATGGTAGATTCTAAATCAATAATCGAATCCGACATTACGAAAGAATATTCGAATATGCATTGGCATCACTGAATGTAATTAACTTGTTTCAGAACCAGCAAACACAATTTAGAAATAACGTTCCGGTCGTCGAAGTATGGACAGACAAGATTGGTTGTATAACATGTATCTCTATAGAATCTGAATACCACTTTCTTATGTTGTGTACTGTATAATTACATTGTATACAAATATTAGACAGAATAACCGTCTGTAACATTCTTAGACCAACTAATGTGGAATCTGTTCACGGAATGTCGTAAAAATAATCAGGATTGAATCTGGCAAACTTTCATATATAATGCAATGAGAAAGAGAAGACAAACTTCTCTCGGCAATAAATGAACTGCTCCTTAGACCCGATAGTGAAATATTACTAAGAGTGAACACTTTTTTCAAGTGGAATTATTTACTGGCATAAACAACAAAATCTATCGCCATGTAAACATATACACAAATCAAAATTGACAATGATACGAACAAAATACTAACGACTGTCTACGTATGTACAATGTATATAATTATATGTTTATACAATATCATATCCGCATGTACACTCTGTATATATATGACATGTACGTTGTAAATAATTTCTTTGAATTTTTAATGTCAATGCTCAAATGCTTAGCCTAAGCCATGATGCCAATGTACGAATGCGTAGGTATAACTTACTAGTATAGCAGACATTAGACATAAATCATGCTGGCTAAGTAAATTAGAAAACTATTATTAAGTTGGCGTCGTTATAAGTTCACAAAGTGTATGAGATATATTGAAGACATAAACTGCATATCGTCATACCACAGTTTGTTGTAGTCAATGTACATTATGTCCCTCGTGTCCTACAGTCATAATAACGGTCAGAAATTACCACCAACTGTGCGAGCAATTATTCCTGATACAAAACTAGACATGTGCAAATCAATACTTGATCTGCGAATCTCCAAAATATAACCCCTAAATAAATACAAAACCATACACATCCAAGCCGTTTCCCGAGAAACATTGCCAATATAATTGTTTCATATCAGATGAGTTTAGTTATACAAATGCCTTTTGTGGATTGAGATCTCATTGAAGGAAAAGATAAAAGTTAATTACATATTTCATTTTCAAGTTTTCGCACATCGTAGCTGACAACGATTTAACTCAGTAAACAGAGTGAGATTTTATACTGCATGGTGTTTTAAAATGATGTAATGTTGTTTTACGATTCTCAATTAACATTAAATAAAGTTACTGGGTGCTTTAAGAGAAAAAATAGGAAACTTCTTGAGTGTTCCTCGTATAGGAGAGATCACCCTATTCATATGCAAAATGCCCACCAGTAACATATTGGATGAATGAACAATAAAAACCTGCCAATAGCTAGCTGGTGGTACTAATCCCTTTGTATACAAACATGATCTCTCCTATAACACGTTTATTTACAGAGTGATAATAGTAACTGACGCATTGGCAGCATGTTCCCATTGTTACATTAACCCCACTTTATTTTATCTAAATCGGCTCATTTGCATTGACTAATTATACACCTAATGTAATAACTTTACAACCTTTATTTTCTAGAGATGTCATTTATTTCTAAATTAAAAGTAATTAGTCGGAAACAATGTTCTATTTTAAGCTACATTATCAACTCAAACCGTTGAGCTACAAACTCAATTTTAACCTTCTTAACCAGACACACCACCTGTACAAAAAGTTTCTATATAACAACTCATTCATAACCTATCGATTAG
Organism: Spisula solida; assembly: GCA_947247005.1. Classification (NCBI taxonomy): domain Eukaryota; kingdom Metazoa; phylum Mollusca; class Bivalvia; order Venerida; family Mactridae; genus Spisula; species Spisula solida. Next base: position 25,493,693 of record OX365948.1, read on the forward strand.
AAATATTATTTTCATTTTTAGTTCCATTGATTTTGATACTTACTGACGGACGGGGGCATACCTTTAGCCTACTCCGGTTAAAATCGGTAGGGGACTAAACAGAAACGTCCAAGAAAAATGTGGCTTTTGTCGAGACTGTCAAGCAGTGACAGTTTATGCAATGGTTAGCTTAACTTATTTGCGAGTATTGAAGTGTACGGAATCCTGTTAGTGCCATTTTCAATATCGTGTATCGCCCTCCAAGGGCGAGACACGAGAATTGCGCGAGGCAAGAAACGAGACACGAGAATTAGACGCGATATTTAAAACGAGACACGAGAATTGCGCGAGGCCTGAAACGAGACACGAGAGGTTTAAAAATTCTCGCGTGTTTAATCTCGCCCTAAGACCCGCAACTTTTACAAGTTAATATCTAATATCGTGTAATTCTCGCGTATCGTATCGTGCCTCGCAGTAGATTCTCGTACCTCGTTTTAAATATCGCCTCTTAATCTCGTGTCTCGACTTCCAAGGGCGAGACACGATAGTTAAAACGAGACACGAGAATTCAACGCGAGGCACGAGAATCCAACGCGAGACACGACAGTGCTATCGTGCAAATATCGCGCAATTCTCTTGCCTCGCGTTTCTATTTGGTCCGCGAGATACGAGAATTAAAGCGAGACACGAGAATTGAAGGCGAGGCACGAGAATGCTATCGGGCAATTCTCGCGTCTCGCGGCGAGACACGACAATGCTGTCGCCCAATTCTCGCGTCTCGACCGGTGTGCCAGTAAAAATTTCTTACTGACACCGCCTAAAATTGGGCGACAGCATTGTCGTGTATCGCCGCGAGACACGAGAATTGGGCGACAGCATTGTCGTGTATCGCGGCGAGACGCGAGAATTGAGCGACAGCATTGTCGTGTATCGCCGCGAGACACGAGAATTGCCCGATAGCATTCTCGTGCCTCGCCTTCAATTCTCGTGTCTCGCTTTAATTCTCGTGTCTCGCGGACCAAATAGAAACGCGAGGCAAGAGAATTGCGCGATATTTGCACGATAGCAATGTCGTGTCTCGCGTTGGATTCTCGTGCCTCGCGTTGAATTCTCGTGTCTCGTTTCAACCGTCGTGTCTCGCCCTTGGAAGTCGAGACACGAGATTAGACGCGATATTTGAAACGAGGCGCGAGAATCTACTGCGAGGCAAGATACGATACGCGAGAATTACTCGATATTAGATATTAACTTGTAAAAGTTGTTGGTCTAGGGCGAGATTAAAAACGCGAGAATTCAATTTTGAATTCTCGTGTCTCGTTTCAGGCCTCGCGCAATTCTCGTGTCTCGTTTTAAATATCGCGTCTATTTCTCGTGTCTCGTTTCTTATCTCGTGTCTCGCCCTTGGAGGGCGATACACGATATTGAAAATGGCACTAACAGGATTCCGTAGAAGTGCCTGAAATTCAACTCATTTGTGACGGGCACCATATATAGCATGGTGCTTGTTTCAGAAACGTGAAATATGCAATAAAAATCTGTAAATATTCACAAAATAAAAACAACACTTAAAATGGTTACCTGTCTATGAAATATTATCCAGATATATACAACACGATATTATATATTGACGGTAAGTTAGATAGAATAACACATCGATGTGAGGGGTGACCAGAACTCTGAGTGTTCACATGACTTCACTGTTAAACACTGTCACCATTGTTCATCCATATAAAAATTACAAGTATACACCGATGTTATTTGGTTATACCCTTCGAGTAACAATATAACCGTATCATAGAATTCAACATGCCTTGTAATTATTCCCTACAACTCAAATATACACAATACTACCCCACGTCGATATAATAAAAGGTAAGTGATGTTTCCCATTTAATCTTTTCTTTCCTCTAAATTAAACGTGGATTCGGGTCACAAAACGATGTAGAAAAAGACGAATAATTATCCAATTGAGCAAAGATTGAAGTATTTTAGATTATATTCATACGTAAGCGTTTAACCTATCATCTTTGTCATCAATTGTATTTAATGTGTCTTTAACATTTTTATTGATGCAGTTCATTAAATCTCCATTACGTCGATAATTGAAAAATGATTGGCTGATTTGGCCTCAATCAAACTCTGGCCACACTCACTATGAACTTGGCTATGTTTGTTAGCACTGCGGTAATATATTCCTTTCTTGTGTGACACAAAATCTATACTACAGTGATTAAAATAGTTTAGTAAAGTCACAATGTACATCCGAGATCAAGTTAAACAATTTTAACATTAAACTATTCGAATAAGTCGTTGAATCGTAAGGAAGTATAATATAACCCGACAATACGTTCTATACATCATTCCACACCTACTGTTTTCATTGCTCTGACAGCTGTAACCTGCTATTGTATTGGGTTGCTTACTGTTTAGATAACTTACTGGAGCAAGTTACCGACTACTTGCCCTGGAGACAGGGGGTTAAACTATGTAGCCACTGTCTTAGTTTATACTAATTTATTTAAGATCGAATGCGAAACACGCGACCATGAGGGTATGAGAAAATAGAAGCCAGTTTCCGTTTTATGCTGAGCGCCTATAGTAAGGCAAATTCTGGTACCATGTTTATTTTTTCTTTAGTTATAACAAGGCCTGGGATCGAACCCGGGACCTCCCGTATTTGACGTGGACACTCTACCACTAGGCTGTCGGAGAGGCGGTAAGCCACTGGCTGGTCAAAGTATCAAATAATACAGTCAAGAGATATATCAAATATGGATATATCAAATATGGATATATCAAATATGCTTAAAATGGATAGCTGTTTTATACAGGTACGTTGTATATGGAATTTAATTATACAAACATGTTGTCACGGTTACCTACGACAGGTGGTTGCTTAATTCATGTAACCAGTATACAGTATAATCATTATCGTCGAGGGGTTGAATTTTCGTTGATTTCGTTGTTAAACTCGACCACGAAATCGTATGCCCACGATTAACCAACTTCCCAAATACAGGACATGGATTAACCCTTGCCTGTATTGTAATCCACAAATTTTTTACCCAACCAAAATGCATTTTTATCAAAATCCAAGAAATTTCATTCCCACGAAATTATGTGATTTTACAGGAACAGGTATGTAAGTACGAATGCATATATCTATAAGCATTTTGTTGATGATATAAAGTGTCATATTATACGAGGAAAAGAATGTTGTAATTCTGTGTTTACTGGGGTATGGAACTATAACTGTGTTGTGACAGAATGGGTAGGTATTTGTCTCACTTACGGGACATGATTTTATGAACGTATGAAGTTTGCATAAACACACAAACAACTGACGATGCACTATTTGTTCAGTTTAGGCTCATATAAAACATAGACCACTTAAAATGCTACAATTTGAAAATAAAAATATGTAAACTACATTTTAGTGCATGCAAGTTGTTATCTAGATAACAAGCATGACATGTAAAATATCGCAACTACATAGTCGGGAGTTCCTGTATCAAATAGATCGGCCTACATATAATATAGTTAAAATACCCTTGGTCAATAGTAGTACATTTTATATAAGAAATGTGCACAAAAAGTTCAAACGAAAGAGCCATATACGAGTCATCTTTAACGTAAGTCGAATATTATCTAGTAGCACTGGACATAAAATATGTACTATCATAATAATGTCCGCCATCGCTAAATGAGACGTATGCTCGAAAGACATGAAAGTTTATACTTCAAACGAGCGTGACAAAATTTCGAAGCCATCTTTAATTATAATGGGATATTTTCTTAATATTTTCACAGGCAATTTTAAATGTCCATTTGCTTTTAATGTCAAATTACCATTTGCTGAAAGTTATCGTTTGAACCAATCTGTGTCAACAATACTAAAACTATATTCAGACATCCCAACGTTTAAGTGGAGCGTTTTGTTGTTGCACTCGAAATAATAAGTTGTCATTTCAATGTAAACTTGGTTGAAGTTGTAAAGTTGGATTCTCTTCTTCAAAGTTGGCTCCACCTATATTAGTATATACGAGCACAGGAATTTGAAATTATATCCATAAAACTTGACAGATTGTATCTTTTTTTTAAAAATTGTTAGCACTGGCTACGGGATTTCATTTTGGAGGGGAAATGAATAGAACGATTTTGATTAGATCGACTGCTATTATATTTTATTGATAAAACTTCAAATTCCTGTGATACGAGAAGACTATTATATTAGTCATTTATAATAATAGTTATATAAAGCAGTTTTAGAATACACTGAATTTGAGTCAATCTCATAAGTTCTAGTTTTCAATTCAATGTTTCTTACATGTTAAAAAACCCAACATGTAATAAATTCTAACGATAATATTAGTACGACTAATGTAAACGTATATTCTTGTAGACATACATAGATAAGGAACATGTGACAATAAATCTATACATGTATATCACTTATGGTAAACATTAGCCTAACTTATTCCTCAGTAAACGTCAATGAATGGTTTCTTTGAGTATTGGTCTTTATACTTAACTTCAAAATTGACTTTAACGAACGAGCCTAATGAAATTTTATTTTCGCTTTTTAATGACAACATTGGTGCATTTAAAACACGAACAAACATACATCAGTTTCATTTTAACTTTTTCACAATCAGCAAGACTACAGTTTGATTCAAGCGAAGCTGTAATGTTTTAGTGAGAAAACGAAGAAAAAAACAATGTTGCCGGTGTGTTCTTGTATTTGGACACAGAAAAACAAACGATTGACTTTGATTAGTATCATTTCTTAACGTCGTATTAAAGGAACTCAAGTTTACAGTAAAAATCGCATACTAGTATTAGAAACAAGTGTAAATATTTGCATCGGATTTTTATTAAAAAACACTTCATTTTCATTTTCGCCGCCAAACAGAGGGGAACAAAGCATGTCCAGGGCTCAGTGCAAAACTGTTGTAACTATATATGATTGTAGAAGGAGTTACAAATGTTGTGCACCAAGCCCTGGATTTATACAAATTGCGCTTACACCATACACGTCATTGTTATATAAATATTTGTATGCTAGCATACTTCAAATGTATTAGCTTCAAAACATCATACTCAATGGTATGTTTCACTAATATTGATAGTATCGATTACAGGATGTAGTATAGTACGGGGAGCTTGACATTATCCTCGACCTTCTATTAGCATTATTATCGTGTCGATATTCATAACCCATATGTTTTCATAAACAGGGGGTATCACGAAGAAACTTGCGATATAATAAAAACAAATACATACATAAAGGACCGACTTGCTGAAATCTATGATATATTCAACGCAAGAACCAAATTATTAACTATACGCGAGACTACCTATGGGTTTCCAACCAGTTCATCCTTAGTTTGGTGGGAAACATTGAAAAGCGTTTAAAGCGTTACACATTTTGAAGCGAATACAAAATTCGCATTAAATTACAATCTGTACAGATGAGGAATATTGATGGAATCATGTGGTGATGTGATTCTCTGCTATGATATTTCAAGTGATTGGCTTGTCAATATTTTGGCATAACTTCACCTACATAGACAAAATAAAGTTTAAATGAGATCATGGATCATATTAACTGACAAGCGGAAATGAATTAGGGCGAGATTTCCTTCAGTTAGAACCTGATTCTAATCCGTTCAACATCTGATAGATAGAACCCGAGGAACACAATTTTGTACTATCATGGTACACATGGTTGGTACCTGGTAGCCTGCAACATGTCGCTGGCCTTAGAATGAGATGGTCTTCAGAACAAAAACGCTATTTTGAGAAGACAAGTAAAACTGTCTAAAATCTTCTCTTTAGTTATGGAAAAACAACCCGTAAGTGTTTTAACTTCAGTTTTGCCAACATGACCTGTTCCGAGTTTCATGAAAATAACCTCATAAGAAGCGCCTTGTCACGGATGCAGATTTCAAGTATGCATGAGTCTTATAAGGTGGTACGTAGCACTTACGACCTTCTCATTCACAGCCTGCGATGTGCACGTGAATTTTTCATTCATGTAGTATGTATCAACATGTTTACATGAATTGTGAATCAATAAAAGTGAAACTTTTTCTAGATCCTATACGCTGTAAGTTTGTGTATACATATCTACATATTTACGGGATTTAGAAATATTCTAGGATGAGGGAATTGAAATTTAAGAATAGGGTCGAAAGGGTCGTGGGTCCCTCGTCTGTCATTGTGTGAGCGAGTTAGGACCATTTGGACCCTCAAATATATGTCCAATGATTTCTACTTCTCCGCAATTATTTTTGAATCACGTGAACCTGAAGATACAATAACTGTGGTCTGACCTTTCTTACTGACAGATATTGCAATAAAACAATATCACTTTGATCAAAATTATCATGGACGGATTTATTATAATGATTTCCGTATACAGAATTTAATGAAAACTTTGATAACCAACTCAACAACTTCCGGTTAATTTATACAGAATAAATATGGATAAATATTTACATTTGGATATACAATGTAGAAACAGGTGAAGAGGGTTAGTGCTTCCAAAAGATATAAATTTTATTTCAAAACGAGAAATGGAAACGTGGCATCATCCGTGTAATTATGTTATGTATGAATGCCGTAGATACAGCTTCTGTCTCCAAATAACTGTCGCTGTAAAGTAAAATATATGCAACTGTATCACCCGTACTTCTGGCATTAAATTTCTTTTAAAAATCATTTATGTAAGAAGCAACGTAAAATGGCATAATTATACATGTACATCGGGTAACAGGGTTAAACAGTTAATTCATGATAGAGCTAATCATAAATACAAAACCGACCACTTTTACATGAATTATGCATGGATTATTTCTTTCACCGGCTTGAAACATTCTGGAAAGTAACACTATCAAACGTTCAGTTCAGTTCTTGAAATCATTGGTCAAGTTGAACAGGTATGATGTTTGTGTCGATGAACTCTAACTTATAGTAGGGGCCACTTAGAATTCATCAGTTTAAACAAAGTCCATTACGGTCAGTTAAACACACAATATCGCCCTTTTAAATCTTTATAAATTACCAAATAGTCCCGTGATGACGGGTTAAAACGCCAGTTTCATACATCAAAATGAAATGTAAATAGATTTTGGTCAGCTTATCTTCTAGAGTATAATAATATTTACTTTACATTATCACCGAGTCAGCGAAATACCAGGATGTACAAGATCCGGTCAACATAATTATAACACAGCAACCATTTGGTGGAAAACTGTTAGACCTACCGCGTATCATACATTCATATCTTAATTACAAAAATAACTAGGAAAATATCATTGTAAACACACACAAAACACTATACGTGTACTATGTATATTAACACACGCATCAAGAAAACACAATGTTCAGCGCACTCGATTCGCAACACAACAGCGCACTCGATTCGCAACACAACAGAGCACTCGATTCGCAACACAACAGAGCACTCGATTCGCATTTGTCTTTACTTCATGTAAACAATAATGAAAAGAAAACATGTAACATTGGTCGAGATAAAAACCAAATGTCTTCATATGATACCGGTAACTTACAACTATATAATTATGTTTTAATACAAAAACACGGTTTTTGACAGAACATTGTGGGAGTTCGGTCAGCGACTTACAATTGTCTAAGTTATTCTGGGACAAAACACATATATATAATTCAATGTGATTGAATGTGCCTCCGTAGCTCAATGGTTAGCGCGCTTGCCGTCTTATCTGGCGACCCAGGTTCTAATACGGGTGGAATGCTGCCATATTTCAGCAGAAAGCTGACTGGCAAATAAAGGCTATGCTAGGCATTTAAAAAAAAAAGACTAAAGCTCGTGGCCTTTTACCCCACAATCTAGCCCGGCTAGCTGATAAAGTTAGTATACCATAGAGACAGAGCACACTCAGGTTGGAGCGAAACATTTGCTACGGACATGTGCTCTTTACTCCACATGTGGAATAGATGACAAGTGCTTCTTACGATTAGTTCTGGGGTGGTATTCAATATTGATCTTACGTGGCATAAGGATAAGGACAACCAATCAGAAGACACCATATTAAACTCTTGGTCAGTAACAGGCGATATGATTGGCGATCCTTATTCTCCAATTAAATAAGATCAATATTGAATACCACCCCTGGATGAGAAGTAAATTAAGACATGTGTCCAGGATTGCTACACTGAGCGACTGAACACGTGAACTGATATGCTTACATAATGATTCTGGTGTTTAAATGTAATTTCAATACATGTAGTATATTGAGCAATGAAAAAACGGTACAAAGGCGTAATGACAATATTTTCTGGTATAGAATGACTATACTATTTAAACATAAAGGCATTCTTCAGTAGCTACCCAATATATACCGTAAGAGATAGACATCAGGGATTGTATTCACAAATCATCTGAGTCGAAATCAGCTTACATTTCTGTTATCAGGCACCGTGTATTGGTGGCTAATTACAACATTCATATGTGATGAAAAAAACGCTGACATCCTGGATCAAATTCAAATTTTAAAAAAAGATTACATGTCACACAAAAAAGTAAGATAATTAGTATGAGTATTTCTGTTTCTGATTTCTCTTCTCTCATACCCATGAGACGAGGGATACAATAAATAGTTTGCTCATATAGTGGTGTTCGAGCCCATACGGACCATTGAGAACTACGAAGGCATTAGACAACTCTACCATCGACACAACCCCATCCCTCCAAAAAGGTAGCGCAAATCATGGCAAATGATATTGATGTGACAAAAGGGAACATAAGCTGCAAGAACTTGTTTCACAATCAACTTAAATAAAACAATATAAACTAAAACCGTTATTATAAATTCCCATTTACCTTGGTAAAGTGATCATATACAACTGCTACTTATGTTCTATCCTATACAAATCACTCGTAGATCTCCGTACTGATATTGCACATCAAAAATCAAATTGCCTTCAGATCAAGTTGATTGCCACGTGCTGAAACAGCGTGCTATTATCGCTCATAGACACGTTCGTATACACCTTATATCATAAATGAAATTTAAATTGACTACAAATCGAGTTGATTGCCACGTGCTAAAACAACGTGCTATTATTTTCTATACCTAGATTACGGTCACGTATAGGATAGAACATGAGTAGCAGTTGTATATTATGTGAATAACGTATGATAAAAGTAATTGCGAACAGTTTAAACCGGTTGATAAATACTAGTATCTCGATATCGTGAATAAACTGACGTATGCGTTGATCGTGGATAATTTAATCCGGTATGAATTAACGAAATATTGCCGTGGTGGATTTGTAAATGTTTTAAAATAACTTAGACGGCGGGTAATGTTCAAACAACCATTTTCCCCCCTCAAATCATATACGTTATTTAGCAACCTTAGTTGTTCTCAAAATGTAAAGTCAGAGCGTTATTGCTTTGTACAGTTGTGTTTTCATAAAATGCCAAAGGAGTTTGTTTAGATTTGCATTTTACACTATACGACCCTTGCTATAAAAATATTGGTTGCAATAAAGTACGAAAATTCACAACTGTTGGCAAACATATTAAAACTGTTTCATTATAAACTTGTTTCACGAATCCGTGAGAACTGTTTATGAAAATAGGGTTCAATTGACGTGCATACTCTCCTTTAAAACCAGTAATTGATCCCTTTAACTTCTATAAAGCCACTAGCTCAATGCTTGTAAAAACAAATACAATACATTTATATAATATATTTTTACAATATTTCAGCGTATGCAAATATTAGAGCTGACTGATTAGAAATATGTCAATACCGCAGGTTGATTTATCAACATTGCATAAAATTACATTGGTATATAAAAAGTACAAATATATTATGAAATCTCAAATTGTTTAGTCTATTATAATGAAAATTAAAATGCGTTAAACTAGTGCAAGTAAATAAATGAAAAAAATTCTCAACCTCTACATGTATATTAAGCAAACAGTGATTAACACAATGCAACAAAAGCTTAAAATTTAATAAAAGCTAAATAATGAAAGTCATATGCATACGAAACATTAAAATTTGAAACAGTGGTCAATAAATACCATAAAGCAATATCCTCACCGTGCTAAAGTGACTTCAGGTTGCGAATAAATTCTAACCCTTCCGTCCAAACAATCTGTGTAATCTTTGTGATGTAAAGTAATTTACCGGACACTATGGGGTACTTTAAACTATTTTATCACTTCCAACTGACAACGTTAGTGAACTTATTATCGAAAACCTGTGAAAATCTCACTTTGATATCCGAACAAGTAAAGTATTTTACTAATTGGTAAACAAATGTCCATACAGTTTGTAAACAAACAGAGTTATCCGCTGTTATTTGACTTTGGTACTAGATACATTGTATCAACAACAAATTATGTGTTTAATCTGCTGCAGGTTTTGCCACTATAGATCAAAGTTGAATTGAGAGTTTAACGTAGACTTGGCAAAAGTTGAATATCAGATAAGGGCTACTAGTATATACAATTGTATACTACTCAAACTTTGATAAGGGTCAAGAAATATATATCCATGTCCGTCTTACGTCCACTCAACAAAACCGATTAAGGAATGCTGTGAAAAGATTAAAATATCTAGTGTATAATCTGCTGCTAAAGTTCGAAAAATGCACGTGTTGAATTTGGGTTGTATTGACATAATTATTATCGTCTTTTACCACGCAATTGATAAGCCTGTTGGCAGGGGCATAAACATTTTAATGAGATGAGCTTTTCAGCACTAACACAGCAAAATTTGAAGCAATCTTTTATTCGATGATTTCACATTATGTTTCTGAAAACTGCATCAGTCCGTCTTATTTATATGCAAAATACTCACAGGAAAAAGTGTTGACCCTTATCAAATTTTGGGTAGTATATATACGTATGTAAGTATATTATCAATACAACAGACTTAGACTGTTCACACTCAACCTACCAGATACGATTTCAATCTCGTATCGAAAATGTTATCAGAAAAAATATAAATACAAGATGTTATAATGTTTCTGTAAAAATGTTAATGTTCAGTAACCCCTGGTCACAGTTTTATCCTACATTACTCGATCCTGATCACCATGTAGTTATCAAAATACGTACATACTTGTACGTTAATCAGCATTTAATGAATATATAATAGGTTGGAGGTGAAACTTGGTACATAATGTTTATGATAATATCAAGCCAAGGTTTATCCAATACGCGATACTGATAGGTGTTTCATAATTATGCTTTTGCATACGCCCTAATAAAATTCATAAGCATGTACAAATGTACCAGAGAACAAAGGTGAAGTGTTTGGTGATAAAATCTCACAGTGATAGATTACATAAGTACATTTGTAGTTGAGTGAAGTTGGCACGTCAATCGATAATCGAACATCGATATTGCATATCGAGCTAGGTTGAATACCAAACCAGCCCGATAATCGATACTAGCGAAAGTTAATGCCCCATACCTCATTTGAATATCGAGCTATGTCTAATATCGAGTCAGCTCGGCAATCCATATTCGACCAGAATGTGAATATCGAGCTTGCTCGGTAATCGATATTCGAGAAAAGTTCGCACAGCAAGCCTAACTTGAATATCGAGCTGGGTCGGATATCGAGCTGGGTCGGTTATATAGAGCCAGGTTGGCAATCAATATGTGACCAGAATGTGAATAATGAGCTAGCTCAGTAATCGATATTCGAGAAAAGTTCGCACAGCAAGCCTAACTTGAATAATATAAGTTACAGAATATATTGTATGTATTGGGTGTCTTTTTTTATTATAGTTTCACCCCTATTCAAGGGTTCAACTAATTCTGAGTACCTTTACTCCACAACACATTTACCAGGAACCAGGTAGGTAGAGGTACGTAGTAAACAATTTATAACGGGTGCTGGTGGTCAACCTACATGGTTTATAATCTTGAACGGATCTCTATCGGGATTCAAACGTTGGGCCTCCCAATGAACAATGCAGATAAATGTCTTAACAACTCAGACAACGGAAGATGGTATGGAAGTATCATAACCAATACTGGTATATTTGCACATGGACATTCAATTTTACAAGATAGCTTACGTAGGCACAGGTTTGAGGGTACGGAACGGAACGGATAAATGAAATCGTAGTAGAATACAATTGCATGTATCATGTGACTGCCACATGGTTTATATCTCATAATAAAATATTTTATGCAAATACCGTACACCTTGTTTATCAGTTGTATGCTGAATGTTGCAAGTTGTTATCATGAACATGTATAGTAAAGTTTTATCATTGTGTCAGATATTTATGAAATTTAAAAAAAAACAGTAATAATACAAGTATTTGTGTATAGAGTGTAGATTCACTGGCAATTCGGGTGTTTTGTTGTAAAAAATAGAAAACATCGAGCTTTTGTCATAACTGAAACACTTTACTAGATTTACTGAATGTTCAAATTTACTGATCTAAAAATACACATCGGCATTATTTTATTTCAGTTTAATGTAACAATTTTCCTGTTTTGTTTTTACGACTTCATTATAAATTCATATATTAAATTGTAAACGAGTACACATGCTACTTGAAACGCGACGGAATATCAGTTTACGTGCTCCGTACAAATTATGGGATACTAGTATACATTATACGTAAGTACACTCAACCACTTTTATAATTGGTCACTTTTCAAACCCGAAATACCCTTAACTGTGATCATAATGTTTGATGATATTTGCACACAAACATTTTATGCAATTGTCTTAACACTTAATGCATTAAAAATTAAAATGCTAGCATTTTGTCCGTGGTTTTGATTTTTTAATGATTCGGTTGTTGAGTAAATACATAAAACGTACGTGTGCAAATATCATCAAACATTATGATCACAGTTAAACAACAACAACAACAAATAAACTTTATTGCAAATCGGCAAACACATTTGCCTTTGGCAACGAAAAGCATAGACATATATACACAAAAATATACATACTAACATATATACATGGTACATTATATACACAAAGAGAGGAGTACATGTAAAATAAAGCACTTTATGTTCAAATAGATGTAGATTGATAGTATTCCAAAATAGGTTACTTAGAATATTAAGTTATTCTTATGTCAAAGGAATGTTTCAAGAAGTAGCAAATGTTATATAGAGATTTTTTATTTTCCGTATTCATTAGATTGTTAAACATTGATAGGGAGGGCCATCTGATAAAAGGCATGCATTTTTGTCTTAGATTATAATATTTATCGCATGTCATTAGGAAGTGGTATTCTGTTTCTACGAGATTTTTATTGCAGTTTTGACATATTCGGTTAGCTCTGTCTGTGTAATTGTATCGCCCTGTTTCAATGGCTAGACAGTGAGCGGATACCCTAAATCTTGTAAGATGTTTTCTGAGAAAATCGTTACTGATTAAATCGAGATATTTCTCAAAAGTGAATGTTGTTTTAAAACTCAAGTATTGTTGCATTTTTGACATTTGGCCAAGCTTATTTCTCCATTCCTGTTGAAACTGGTCTCTTATTCTGGTTTTAAACATAGTCTGATAGTTGTAATTCATTGTGAAATTCTGTTTTAGATATGAGAATCCAATTGTATCAATGTATGCATTTATTTTATAACACCACGAGTTTTTTGACAGATTTACATTATTTTGTTGATTAAGCCATTTAGTTAGAAGTTAGACTTCTTTCCTTGCATAATACTGAAATTGGTATTTCGGGTTTGAAAAGTGACCAATTAGAAAAGTGGTTGAGTGTATAGTACATATGTACCTAGTTATTAGAACATTGTATCATGTTTGTAATACATGTATACATCTATGCATTCATGTAATCAAATAGTATACACCTATAGATCTACATGTAGTTGTTGTTAGCACACTGACATTTTAGCTTGTTACTCTGCCAATGAACCTGCAAACAATATGCTCCAGAGGCTTCATTGGCTTAATACTGTATTACAGAATTGTTTTAATAACTACTTTAGTCACAATAATCGAATTGAAATCAACTTTATTTTGATTATAATCTTTTTATAATAATAATAGATAAGGTTCTGTAATTGCTAAAGCCACTGGCATCTTCCACCGGGAACTTATCCGCCCGTCAACACGTATATTGACTATCTACCACTACTTGTTAGTAAAGAACCAGTCAATTGAAACAACAGTCATAACCCCGGGGAAGGGCTGGGAATAGAGGGGGGGGGAGTCCCGTGCTTTTACTTTTTCGATGTCCCCGCACTACCGGGTGAGTGCGTGGCTTTTGTTTCGCGCCAAAATAGCGGGGATTTATAGCCGTGATTATACGGCGTGGAGAAAAGGGCGGGGAAATTACGGGGGTTTACTGTCTGTTTGCCCCTGGGGAGCAGGGGTTTTACCCGGTGTTTCAAAAAGCAAAAGTAAAATTTCCCGCTGTTTCCGGGGGTTTGGGGCGTGGCTTCAATTGGCTAGTGCATGGTACGCCCCGAGCTCATCTCCTCTCTGTTGAACCATACTCACTGAGCTAGATGTTCTGACTTCAGCAATACACCAGTCATACAAAGAGCATTGTTAACGAGAGGGCCGTTGTGTAGTGGTTGTGTTGTAAAGTAGATGGTCAATAAGATCCTCCAACAATTGAAATAAGAACGGTCTGATGTGATGAACAGTGTAAATTATCAGAGCTCAACTTACGTACTGATTGTATACACATTTTATGAGATATTTTATCAAGACACATTAAACAGGCCACGCGATAAATCGAACTCTAATTGCTTAAATTTGTGCAACTATACAATTCAATTCAATTCAATTCAATTCTTTATTTCCCTCTGTGAAGAGGATATTGAACACAATATGTACAAAGTAACAGAGTAATAAATGGTTATACAATTTGGAACATGATAATAATTACAAAATGTACATGTACATGAATAGGCATTACATGCCTCAAAAGATTATTGGTCAGTTATTTGACCGTTCAATTTACATGTGTTACCGACATGCCTTAGTTTACACTATAAGCAGAGTATATGTTCAGACAGTTGTTCACATACTTATAAGATGAACTAAGGAATTCGTGCTCAGTATCAACATCAAACACTGGTTCTAACGGAGCTCCTAAGAGCTTAAGTGAGAGCGAAATACTGTCAAGTGATGTTATTTCATTTATATCGTCTCGGCTGATGTATTCAACAAGCGAGTCTAAAAAGAGAGATCTGATTGTCTCAGTACAGTTACATTCACTAATCACATGTACAAGTTCTTCCTGATAAATGGATTCACATATTTCACAGATATTATTTTCCAGTAGAACTCTTCGTGTCCATAGTCTGGCTATAACGCACATGATGTAATTAAAAGTTTTTAATTTACAAACGTTATATATTATTGATGGAGTTATTTGTGGGTGAAGAATCCGGAAGAAAGTAAAATCAGTGTTCTGGGACATTCTATTGTCCCACAAGAGAGTTTCATTCCGTTGTACTGCAGACGTTACAGCATGTTTCCACTGTTGCTTGGACGGTATAGATTGCGGAGTGGTTATGAAAGTATTAATAATTGACTGTAAGCCATATTTAGTCAGAATGTTACAAATGTCAGGGATGAATCCAAGAGTTACTTTTGATCGATCACTTAGAAATAGTACAAGTTTTCGAATAAAAATATCTCTTGTTACAGAGCCCGATGGAAGGGTCATAAGTTTGAGTAAGAACATAAGTTTGCGAGATTCTATCTTGGACGGCAGTCGGTTCAGACCTAGCATAGGTTCTGCCATATCAGAACGGGTAGCTATTGGTAACCCTTGAATGCGCTTAACAGCAGAATGTTGAAATCGAGATATTGCAGTAAAGTCTGAGGTTAGAATGTTGTTCCACAACTCCGAGCCATACAGGGCTATCGGAATTATGATTTTATTATAGATACTTGCGGATATACGTGGGTTGACGCCACAGACATGCACACCCTGCGCAGATAATGCGAAGAAAGCATTTCTTGCTTTGAGTAGACGCTCATTAATCCTGTCTTTGTTTTTTAAATTAAACGAGTGCAAAATACCAAGATGGACGAAATTGTCAGTCTGATCAATGAACTGGTTGCCGTACAAAATACCCACTCTTGGTTGGGACCGTTTCTTAGTGAAGACTGTAACGCTACTTTTGTGAACATTAATAGCAATATTCCAGTGATTACAGTAATTATATACGATATCGACCTGTTTTTGGAGGTGTAGGGGTGTTAGGCATAAAAGCGAAATATCATCAGCAAATGCGGGATTTCCGGTTTTTACGGTCATGACCTTGGACCCGTTCCTGTTTTGTTCAAGTTCATTTAGTAGGTCGTTTATGTATACCAAGTAGAGGAAGGTAGACAAGACACCACCTTGTCGTACACCTCTTTTTATGTGAACTATGTCTGATGTGTGACTTGAATTCGTACCATAGCTTTAAGGTTAGTATATGTTGATATTATAAGTCTTAGGAAGTTTCCAGTGAAGTGCAGTCTACCGAGTTTAAGAAAAAGAGCTTCAAAGCGCACTGTGTCGAATGCAGCTTTTTGATCGAGACAGGCAACATATACGTCAGAATGACGTTCAATATTGTATAAAATTGTTTCTTGTACTGCGAAGGCCGTTGATAAACAGCTGAGATTGGGTTGAAAGCCCTGTTGTTGCCTATTTGGGAAGGTAGAGACCCAATTTTTCAGATGAAAGTTGACTCGATTAAGAAGAACTTTTTCAAATACTTTGCAGAAAGCAGGTATAAGGGAGATAGGGCGATAGCTGGAGGGATCTGTCTTAGCCTTACCCTTTCCCTTGTATATGGGGATAATAATGCTTGTTTGCCAGTCTCCAGGCACCTTGACGTGGGTTAAAATAGAGTTAAATAGTGAAAGCAACATGAGTTTGATTGTGTCTCCACCGTATAATATATGCTCATTTACAAGCTGATCGTGACCGGGAGATTTCTTCCGTGACAAGGAAGGTAGAACTTTATTAAGTTCTTGGAATTCGAAGGGTCGGGTTAGGCGCTGCGTCTGAGCATTTGGTTCCATGCTAATGTAGTTATCTAATTCCGCGCGGTAATACTGAGATAGTTCGTCGCCTTCGTCGTGGCTCCCAAACACGCCGTTGAAATGTTGTAAAAACCCGTTTATTACTTCCGAGTCTTGAAAGCTTTGACCGTTTACATTAATGGTGGTACATATGTCGAAATTCTTTCCATTGTTTCTCTTAAGCAACTTCCAGAATAACTTATAATCAGTTTCAGCTGTCTTGTTTAGTTGGTCAAAAACGGAATTCTCGTGTTCGTCTATACAACGCCTTTGTATGCGTCTAAATGTCCGTTTAGCTGCCTTATAATTGGTATACGATTCGTGAGCAAGACCCCTCGGTCGCCCAGATTGTTTCCATATCGACCGGAAGTGCCTAGCTTGCGCGTGCGCATGCTTAAGTTCCGAGCACCAGTACGGTTTCGCGGCCTTATTGAATCTTGACTTAGGGAGGTGCTTTTCAGCTTCTCGAATGAAATTTGTTATGGCGGAGTTTATAATGTCGGGGCCGAGCGTCTCGATATCATGGGTCTGATGCATTTTTGCGACGTGATTTTCTATTTCCTTGTTGAAGTTATAGATTTGTATTGGTGTGCATTTTGACCAATTTATATTTGCACTGGGGCGGAGGGTTGGAGTTATCCCGTTGCCTGTAACGTTGACCGTGACCATTATTGGTAGGTGGTCGGATGTGAGGATATCGTGTGGGTCGGCTATACTATAGTTAGAGAAAAGATGGCTGGAATTAGTCTCAACAAGTATATGATCGTATTTTAAAATACCATACAGTTCACGACAAATGACTCTCTGCATAAATAAAACATGCATTTGAATTGAACCGACACCTCGCATTAAACTTAATATAAATTCTGCAAGAGAGTCGATGACATCTATACGAACGATTTAGTAATCTTGAAGGGGAATTCAAAAGGCCATGTGATTAATGATTTTAATTATAGCCCATATCACTTAACCACCAGCTTAGGTAATATTTTTAAATTGAATTGAAAATTCTCATAAAATTCCTCCATAGAAACCATCGTGACACGTTACTTTATTAGTGTACGTTAAACATTGTCAGAACCAAGCATTTATTATAATACACTTAGTTTTATTTAAGAAATAATGAATTTGTACCTGTATTTTACTGTAGAATAAAGCACGGTCACGAGTTCGGATGCGTAGTAATTAAATCACGAGAGTCGCGTAGCTTGTACACATCCGAACAAGTGACTGTGCTTTATTATAGATAAAACCAAAGATCTAAACACACGCGTGCATGTATTTTTAGATCTTTGGTATAACACAATAGGTACATATTCGTTATTTTGATTCAAACATGGCCTAAATTCCGCAGTTAAAACACATATAGACATTGTAACCGCTCGGAACGCTAGTACTCGTAGCTGTGTTTTAACAGATATCCATGCACACTTTGGTTCCTCTATAAAGGTGAAACTGATGTTTGTTAAGAATTAACATTGGGGTTAACTCTTAATTATTTTACAATATTTTTACTTTCATTTTCATGTATTATGATTTTGGAATGATGGAAGTAATGTAATAGAAATACTTTATAGAGTCCCACCATGGTGACCTGTGTAGAACCATCTTTAAAATAACATGAAAGTAATAACTTGTCAAAAATGACAATAATAATAACATCTTTATTTTGACGAATCTTACATAGAAAATATATAAGTAAATAATGATGAGTGTGGAGTCACTACATGGCAGTATACCTAATTTTCTGACGGAAATTGTTTGAAGGGAGTTGGACACAGAAAATGGAATTATGCAAAAATTGACTTTTCTGAGGTGTGGGCAGGACCCTAATTCAGTCCCATATTAACCTGGTCATTATTAAACAACATGAACGTGTTCGATATCAATGAAATCAACTCTATTTTTGTTCAGTCACTTATATTTTAATTCTCCTCTTTTCACTCTAGTATAAGTTAAAAATGTACACTTTAAGAAACTCGAAGTGTGCGTGGTGTCGTCGTATGAACCATCATACTTTAACCCTCACAACAATTACCCGTATAAAGAATAATAATCACTATAATATAATGGAAAAAAACTTCGCTTAACAGTTTAATTGATACATTACATGCACATAAACAAAACGTCATTTCCTTTTAGATCAAACCAAATAGCATATACTTAGTAAAGTATTCTTTGATCAAATTGATCTTAATAAGTAACGATTTCAGTACCAAATAAAGCGTAGCCTAATTATTATTAAGTAGAACCTAAAACACTTGCTTTTAACCCAACATTTTTGAAGATGTACGAAAATATCTAATCATTAGCCATGGATAACGATTGAAAGATTATGTGAAAATTTACTCATCTACCAGTCCTGTCTTAAGCGGTCAGTCATGTGATTGGAATACGATATTCACTCATTTACCAGTACTGTCTTGAGCGGTCAGTCACATGATCGGAATATGATCTTGACTCATTTACCAGTTCTGTCTTAAGCGATCAGTCACGTGATCGGAATATGATCTTGACTCATTTACCAGTTCTGTCTTAAGCGGTCAGTCACATGATCGGAATATAATCTTGACTCATTTACCAGTACTGTCTTAAGCGGTCAGTCACATGATCGGAATATGATCTTGACTCATTTACCAGTTCTGTCTTAAGCGGTCAGTCACGTGATCGGAATATGATCTTCACTCATTTACCAGTTCTGTCTTAAGCGGTCAGTCACATGATCGGAATATAATCTTGACGCATTTACCAGTTCTGTCTTAAGCGGTCCGTCACGTGATCGGAATACGATATTCACTCATTAACCAGTTCTGTCTTAAGCGGCCAGTCACGTGATCGGTAACCGATCTTGACTCATTTATCAGTTCTGTCTTAAGCGGCCAGTCACGTGATCGGAATATGATCTTGACTCATTAACCAGTTCTATCTTAAGCGGTCAGTCACGTGATCGGAATACGATATTCACTCATTTACCAGTTCTGTCTTAAGCGGCCAGTCACGTGATCGGAATATGATCTTGACTCATTTACCAGTTCTGTCTTAAGCGGTCCGTCACGTGATCGGAATACGATATTCACTCATTTACCAGTTCTGTCTTGAGCGGCCAGTCACGTGATCGGATATGATCTTGACTCATTTATCAGTATTGTCTTTAGCGGTCAGTCACATGATCGGAATATGATCTTCACTCATTTACCAGTTCTGTCTTAAGCGGTCAGTCACGTTATCGGAATATGATCTTGACTCATTTACCAGTTCTGTCTTAAGCGGTCAGTCACGTGATCGGAATATGATCTTGAGTTCTTGACTCATTTAACAGTATTGTCTTAAGCGGGCAGTCACGTGATGGGAACACTATCACAATTGCTGTTTAAGAGAGGTGGCTGTTTCATGGAGGTTATTACTATCATGCGTTTGTCTGTATACTCTGTGCCTTTGAAACGTAACTAAGCGAAATGTTAGCCAAGCGTTGTTTTATTGCATTTTCAAAACACTTTACAAATAGTTTGTGTGCATGAGATGTTAGAGGTGATCATAATGTAATTGCACTAGTGCTATAAAATCGTGCACAATCACAATAATACAATGAAAAATCAATTATGCATATTTTTGATAGTGAAATTTCATTACATTTAACTGACCCGTTTTTAAAATAGTTGCATGTTTTCCTTAGAAGCGTAAATCGGCGTAGCAATTTGCTCCCCGTGCATTTATTCTCCTGTCCTACCGCTTAAAGTCGGCTTCCTCAAATTTGTTCCAGCACAAGCCAATGAATGTTGAAATAATCGGCGTCGTGCATTTCTAAATTATACCCACAGACGGAAAGTTTACAAATAAAAAAGGGTGCTGTAAAATCATTAATTTTCGTTGGGGTTATATTTTCGTTAATTTTGAACTCGACCACGAAATATAATCCACACTATTAATCTACAACCGAAATAGGGAACATGGATTCACTCTACCACCATATTGTAATCAATGAGTTTCCGATCCCACGAAGACACATTTTACCAAACTCCACGAAATTTAATACGAATGAAAATAAGTAGTTTTGCAGTAAATCTACATACACAAATAATATTGAAAACAACAAGACATACCTTGGTCCCATTCGTGTTTCATCACTCATGATATTCCGAATAATATATAATTATATGATCGTTTAAAGCAGACAGGACTGATAAATTCGAAGAATGTAAATATATGATATATAATATGATCCTGGGTGATATTGTGTATGAGTTTGTTCAATGCTAACAGACTTACCTAACCAAACAAACAAGCAAAAGGCTAAATAATTTAAATCCTTTAAAAGATTAAAGATTTATTCGCCCTGCCTGATTTAGACCAAAGTTAAGTACGTAATCTTCTCAAGTACAGAGGAAATGTGAAAAGTCACCAATACACATTGAGAAATGAGTGAACAAAAATACCTCACATTGTTGAAAGGTAAACTAGATTATTCAATCACTTGTGATCGTGCATGATTTTATAGCACAAGTGCAATTACATTGTGATCACCTCTAACATCTCATACACACCAATTACTTGTAAACTGTTTTTAAATTGCAATAAAACAACACTTGGCAAACATTTCGCTTAATTACGTTTTCAAATGCACTCAAGTATACAGATAAACAATCGCCTCCATGAGAGAAACGTGGAAAATAAAAATATAAGTCACTGAACAAAAAGAGTTGATTTCATGGATATCGAACACGTTCATGTTGTTAAATAATAACCAGGTTAATATGGGACTGAATCAGGGTCCTGCTCTGTAATAATTCCATTTTCTGTGTCTAACTCCCTTCAGACAATTTCCGTCAGAAAAATAGGTATACTGCCAGGTAATGACTCCAACAGGCCAACAGACCAAGACTCTATATAGACTTTCTATTACATTACACCCATAATTCCAAAATCATAATACATGAAAATTAAAGTAAAAAACCCAATGTAGTGAAACCAAATTGTGCATGAATAACCGTTAAAACACAGCTACTTATAGCGTTCCGAGGAAGAAAATAGTGAAGCGGTTATTACACTCACTCACACTACCAACGCAACACCTATATTTTGCATGATTTCTCCACTTTTATTCAATGGATATAGTTCAAGTTTCGAATGTTAATGAGCTGATATTTTGCATGTCTCCAAGAATTTACACGCAAATCATTTCATTGAAAAATAAAACCAAGTAATGAGCGTCACTGCAAAACCAAGTCTCAAAAATGATGCCATGTAAAAATATTGCAGGGTTGAGCTCCGGCTCATATAGACATGCATCACAAGCATTTCTGCATAATTAATTACAACATCCAACAGTTGCCGCTACCATCAAAATCTTCAGATTTCAAAAGTATTTGGAATTTGTGGAGACGAGCCGTGCAGGCGACAGACGAGACGACCAACAACCTCGCAAAAACGACAGAACCGGGCCGTTTTTTCGGAATATGGGGACCATTCCCCAAATATTGATACAAATTATATGCTCACGATGTGGCAAAAGAAAAAATATACCATAAAATACATGGAAGGACATACTAGATACTAATAAACAAGATCAGATTGTTGTAAAATGTTAAGTAAAATGTATACCCACCTAGGAAATATTTTTGCAGGGTGTATTTTCGTGACTTTTCAATTTGCAATAATGATCATCATTTTAATTATTTTCATCTCACAATCAATCCATTTCGATAAAGCAATAACGACATCAGTTAAACATGTATCTATTAATATGTCAACTTTTATCCAAATCGCATTATAAATAGTTCAGAAATTACGAAAATGTAGGTGTTGCGTTGAGAGTGTGAATAAGTGTATGTCTTGATGTGTTGTCAAATGCGGAATTTAGGCCATGTTGGAATCGAAATAATGAATATGTGCCTATTGTGTTTTATCTATAATAAAGCACAGTCACGTGTTCGGATGCGTACATTAAATCACTTGTACTACGCGAGACTCGTGATTTAATTACTATGCATCGGAACTCGTGGCCGTATTATAATAAATGCTTGGTTCTGGTCTGGCAATGTTGAACGTACACTAATAAAGTAACGTGTCACGATGGTTTCTATGGAGGAACTTTATGAGGATTTTCAATTCAATTTAAATATATTAACTAAGCTGGTGGTTAAGTGATATGGGCTACATTTAAAACCATCTACAAGATTACTAAATCGTTTGTATAGAGGTGTCGGTTCAATTCAAATGCATGTTTTATTTAAACCCCTTGCACAACTGTCGTAGGAATTTCTTCGTCACACGACACTTGCGAATCTACGTCGCAATGTACCGACTTTCGTCTGGAAAGGGTAATTTTGTGGAGCGGTCACGACTGTCGCACGACGGACATGCGAATACGATGCATATTTGGGAACTATCTTGCGTCCCTCGCACGATGGTCGTGCGATGGTCGCACGACATCACAATTTACGCACCATAGCCTTATGATGAACAGTTGTCGACGTACGTCAGTCATACGATAATAGCATTGTCGAACTAGTGTTTTAAAAAATGAAGTTGATTTAAAAATGAAGTTTCGGCAGCTGGATATAATTAATTAAAACGTAGAACCAAGCTCTTAATTTTCGAATAATAATAAATGTTTGCAAAAAGGAACTTGTTAAATACTAGTATTAAACTGAAATACATGTATGCATAATCAATATAATAATAAGAATGCATTTTGTGGTGCGCTGGTGTCAAACGTGGCATATTTTAGGAGATATTTTGGATGTCCACATGTTATAAAAAAGAGAACAGTTGAATCCTCATTCAAATTATGGCTTTCTTGTGCATTAAATGTTGGAAATATTTATGAATAAATGAAATATGTTTAGAGTATTTAGATATACTGGTATAGTTTGTAACTGAATGCATTTATCATATGTATGAACAATGCAACCTCTCCAGAGCAGCCCTCCATTGAGCAACAACCTCTCTTAAGGAACATAAACATGTTGTGTGAGAAGAAACATTTTAATTTTATACACATTTACCTCTCCAGAGCAACAACCTCTGTACAACAACATAATGTTATGTTCCCAATGTGTGTCGCTATAGAGAGGTTTTATTGTTTTCAAAGTACACTTTTTTCTCCTAGAATGTGATTTTATCTTAGAATTGCACTATAGGGTATGACTATTTAAATAGGACATACAGGGTAATCCAAAAAACATGTCCCACAAACAATGCGTAATAAATATTAAATGCTTAAAATATTTAATTTCTAACTTTACACAATTAAAGCACATACATGTAAGAGTTGACAAACAAAACTTTTAACCGTAGTATTAACAAACAACTTTACAAGAGATGCGCAAATGGACCACCACATTTTTCCATACCAGCGAAAAACGACGTTGAAAATTCTTAATGACGTCACTGTTCCCGCTCATAGAGTCTTTAAACCCATTTATCTGCTAATGGATTCTCTAAAATCAAGTAAAGTGGTTGGTTTGGGATAACATAATTTCTCTTTTAAGGAACTCCATGTGAAGAAGTCCTACGGACGAATATGGAGGCCATACATGCGTTGTCTTAAGAGCAATCATCGATCTCCAAAATGTAATGTCCGTCGCAAATTGTCCAGCACAACATACGCCGTGTGTGAAACCTTTTTGCACCAGTCATCTTTTCAATTCAATACAGACTATCTGCTGTTGTGTTATATATCCTTCATAACATCTATAACATTGCATTGTGGTTTTCTCTACAACTGAATGAATATGCTCAACATTTTCATCCATACGACCACTACGACGTCTAACATTCCCTCAAGTTCTCATGTTTCTCACAGTCCATTGTGTCTCAAATTTTGACATTTGTCTTCTAATTTGCTTTCTATAACACTGATGATTTTGGATTCATATCTTTAAGTTTCATTCTATCAAATACAGGCTATTTGCCGACTTTATTGTACAAGCAAGTTTACAATTTCTGCGTAGTCTCTTGGAACTCTGAGAATACGATGCCATTGCTGATGGCGTTACCATGGTAACTATGACATGATATGACGGTCGTCTTTATATTCAACAAAAACTGTATTCAATATTCTGTCTGCCAATACCAAAACAATAACTATACTACCAAAATTCGCACAGTTATTAAGCATTGTTTGTGGGGCATGGTGTTTGGATCACCCTGTACTAGTATATGTTTAGGAGCGTCGTACGACGGTCGTGCGATTGACTCACGGCTGTCGTAGTAGAGTGAATGTCAACAAGACTGTCGTACAACAATCGCACGACCATCGCACGTCCATCGTACGTACATCGCACGTTCATCGCACGTCCATCACACGATAGTGATGTGATTCTAAGTGCCTAGTTTGACGTTATAATCACAAACAAATCGTGCTTCCATCGTCACGCGCCCATCGCAGGTCCGTCGTGCGGTGCCCTACGACAGTCACCCGCCGTAGAAAATTTTGAACATCTACGACGAGGGTCCACGATTATGTTTTCCGTCGCAAGACGGTCGCACGGTGCACGACGGACGAACAATAGTTCTCAAACTTACATCGTAGACACGTCGCACGTCCTTTGCATGACAATTGTGAAAGGGGTTTTATGCAGAGAGTCATTTGTCGTGAAATGTATAGTATTTTAAAATACTTATAGTTGCACAAATGTAAGCAATTAGTGTTCGATTAATCGCGTGGCCTGTCTTGATAAAATATCTCATAAAATTACGACAACTGCACAACGCCCCCCCCCCCCCCCTCATTTACAATGATCTTTGTATGACTGATGTATTGCTGAAGTCAGGACATCTAGCTCAGTGAGTATGGTTCAACAGAGAGGAGAGGAGCTGGAGGCGTATCATGCACTAGCCAACTGAAACCACGCCCCAAACCCCGGGGAATGGCAGGGAATTTTGCCTTTGCTTTTTAAACCCCAGGTAACTCACTGCTCCCCAGGGCCATACAGACGGTAAAACCTCCACAATTGCTACCTCACGGGTATAATCACGGCTATATTTCCCCTATTTTAGTGCGAAACAAAAGCCCCACACTCACCCGGCAGTGCGGGGACATCGAAAAGGAAAAAAACACGATACTTTCTCCCCGTATACCCCCACCCTTCCCCGGGGTTTCAATTAACTGATGCATTACTAACACGTAGTGGTAGATAGTCAATATACGTGTTGACGGGCGGACAAGTTCCCGGTGGAAGATGCCAGTGGCTTTAGCAATTACAGAACCTTATCTATTATTATTATAAAAAGATTATAATCAAAATAAAGTTGATTTCATTTCGATCATTATGACAAAAGTAGTTATTAAAACAATTCTGTAATGCAGTTTCAAGCCAATGAAGCCTCTGGAGCATGTTGTATGCAGGTTCATTGGCAGAGTAACAAGCTAAAATGTCAGTGTGCTAACAACAACTACATGTATAGTTGTATACTATTTGATAACATGATGTATAATGATACAATTCACTAATAACTAGGTACATATGGTACATGGTGCACTATGTACAATCTCAGATTGCACTATGTATGTCATATATGTATACTACTTTCCCGTCATTTGTATTTGTAGTTCATCCTCATCAGAGACTGTAGAGAACATACATCAGTGGCTAGTCAAGTTCTCCAGACTAGACTAGGGGAGACCGGGACAATGTGTTACACGGGGCAAAATGTTACACTGCATTTTTCAAACCTATGATGTCCTTATATTACATTAATGTTGATGTTGTCATTTTTCGAACCGCCATTTCATCCGCTAGGTTGTAACCAGTTTAACGCAACATTGAAAGTTTTACTGAGCGAAAACACCTTTTTAGGCATTTTTGTAACTTTTTTACAATTTTTCACATGTCAATTTATTCTGTATTCACGATTTGGTTCATATTTTGTATTATGGGTCAAGGTTTGAGTACACCTCAAACATGACGTAGCGATAAGAAATGGGATTCGGTCACCTTTGGTATTTACTACATAGCGTGATTGTATTCATGTTTTAAAGTGTGTTTTGGGCAATGTGTTACATAATGCAAAAGGGCCAACGGGGCAAAGTGTTACATTTTTTTTAAAGTTTTTCATTTTAGAAAGCATGAACTCATAAACAGCCCTAGTAAAGGTATGTACATGAAACTCCACTTAATTTTGACAAATCAAGTTATTTGATTAATCAATTTAATTATGCATTAACAAATTCAACTGCTTAAAAACTGTTCGTATAATTATGTAACACATTGCCCCGACTTTTTGGGGCTAAGGGTGATCAAGTATTAGAATATAACTAGGTACCTTATCAAAATCCAACCATCCCCAACCTTTCCAACATCGCCTCTTCATCCCCGTCCGTGTTTCTGGCAGGTAAGCTCCAGGGTAGTCGGCATTTACTACATGTACATTCCTCCAGTATTGAAGATATACATATATTTACATGCAAATACTATTACATACTAACAATACATTTATATACAATTGAAACGGTTTGCATTATGCATAATGATATCAACAAATAATGTGGTAAGGGTGCATTGGTATTATATACCTTTTTACCATTTTCAACACGCTGTAAATTGCTATTGCATAGTTAAATTGATTAATGAAAGAACTGGTTTGGTCAAAATTAAGTGTAGTTTTACGAATACAGCATTTCTATGGCTATATACGGGTTCATATTTTATAAAAAGGGATAAAACTGAAACATGTAACACATTGCCCCGGACTCCCCTATGAAAAATACTCTGGTGAACGAGAATGTACTTGTTAGACTAGCTGTGCGAACTTTTCTCGAATATCGATTACCTGAGATAGCTTGATACTCACATTCTAGTCGAATATCGATCGCCAAGCTGACTCCATATTAGACATAGATCGATTTTCAAATGAGGTATGGGGGGGGGTAGTAACGGGTCGGTCCGGAATACGGACTTTAAATAATTCGAAAGCGTCTGATGAGCTAGACTTTTCTCGCGGATGTTTTGAGATATTTTTTTATCAATTTGTCAAAATGCTTACGTCAATGCCGTCATCGAAGCTGAGGTCTAACCTTAAAAATCGATTCGACGAAGCTTCAATAGTGAACATGCATTCAGTGGTACATTTTTCTTGTTTAATACCTATTTTTTAACTTCACTATGCAATTGTACCAAGTATTCGCGACTGCATTTTTTGCAAGTGATTAATTTCCTTATCCGTGTAAAATGTTTCCTTAATCAACACGGCGATATTTATATTCGTAACAAACTGTATATATTTTTTGTTGTCACATCTAGGAATAAAAATTATTTAAATGCAGCGTAAATAAATTATGTAAAGCAGAGCTACACATGTCTATTATATCGCCCGATTTGTGTATCATATACAGATCTGTGTATACGTTGATACACAAATCGGGATATGCCATAAGAAAAATAGGAATACATTTTTAATGAGAAAAAAGTGCATTTTGTTGCAGAAACAATATACATATGTTTGTAACACATGTTTCAGCACAATAATCATTTGTTATGCCTAT
This sequence comes from Spisula solida, assembly GCA_947247005.1. Taxonomy (NCBI): domain Eukaryota; kingdom Metazoa; phylum Mollusca; class Bivalvia; order Venerida; family Mactridae; genus Spisula; species Spisula solida. The sequence continues at coordinate 25,522,202 of OX365948.1, forward strand.
TAGTGCGTTTCTTGCATTTTTACATTTTTCCTAACAGGCACATTTAGCAAGGTAATTAAAGATAAAATAAGACTGTTTATTAAAATATGTACGTATTCAAAGATAAGCATCAGAGACTTTTTAGTTTTAAACAATTCATTGCAATTGTATATTTATGCAATATCCCGATTTGTGTATCAATTGATACACAAATCTGTATACGATATACAAATCTGTGTATTATACACAGATCGGGCGATATAATAGACCTGCTACAGATAAGGTTTTAGTCAATTGGGTATTTTACCCCCGAGTTTTAATTTTGATTGGGTTTTGACAAATTTTAATTGGGTATTTAATAAAACTCAAAGGGTAAATAAGCTTTTATGCACTATTTTTTTTACTATAACACCCTTTTCTATTTGGGTATTTCAAATTGTCTTTGCTTTTTCTTACTCCCTCCTCTCAAAATCTATTGGGTTTTTAAGAAAATTAATTGGGTAATTATCCCAATACGCAGCTTATCTGTTGCTCTGGTAAAGCTTCAAGTTCAACATGCACACTTTACTCACAGACACTTGAGGTCTGGACTACGTCTCCCTCCTGCCACACGCAGGAAATATTTGGTAATATTTTTGTAATTTGTTTTACACCGTTATAGTGGACTCGACCGTTGCATCACTGGATTTTTACCCTGACTGGACTATAATTCCTCTACTGCCTTAATAACACAAAGATAAAAATGTTTCGCTGAACTTTCTTGCACACCGACCTAGAAAAATTGATTGTGTAAAACTTGTTTTGCAACGTCCCAGTATATTTCTGGTGTCCTTCGGTCAATAACAAATTAATCCTTACGATGACTATAAGCGAAATTGTATTCTACTTTTATGACACGGTGTAGTTATTTGGTAATACTATTTACTAAGATTTCCCGTTCTGAATATATAATTCAAATATTTTATTTTTTAATATTGCTTTTGTTAAGCAACGTAGAATTGAGAGCTATTTTTGCGCCAAGAAGCACATTTAGTTGTGTTATTCGGCGAGATTACTGGATCTACTAAAACCCGCATCTCGGTTGTAACTTTAAAAATTGAGGATTTTTCGTCCCTTACTTGTTCCGTGATGCTGGTTGCATGATAAATAGAAACTCGGGTCACTGTGCGGATCGAACAATGTTATCAGACTCGGCGATATTGTCCGGGGTGGCTCGCCTTGGACGATATCACCTCGCCTGATAACATTGTTCTCACCGGACAGTGACCCGAGTTTCTCTATATCTGAATCTTTGAAGTGCCTTTTCTCGAAAAGAGAATTTGTGTAGTTAGTGCAAGATAATACTAAGGCGACGATGTGCTTAGCTAACCTCAATGATACCAACTAAATTCAAAGTTAAAATCACAAGAAATATTAAAAAATAAAATTCTCCTCTTGTTCAATCTGTAAACAGAGTAGAAATATCTTTGAGTCTATGAGGATTGATGGGAATAATGATTATTTTTTGTTTATGTATGAGAATGATAAGCTGAAAATATGTTTTCAGTAACAAAAACACAATGCTTGTAACTACCAAAACTAAATATAATTAAATATATTTTTTGTGAATTAAGAGTCAATAATTCTTTATTTATTTAATATTAATTAAGTCTAACTGTCTATGTAATGCATAACATATGAAATAAATGTAAGTATGTTATAGGTTGGAAACATGCATTTTGTGCAATGAAATGTTTGTATATAACAAATACCATAATATCATGTTTATAACATGACTGTGTGTAGAATATTACACTTCATGATGCAGTTTGACAATTCACACAATTCAGTGCTGCATGTATCTTGCCTGGGGCAAAGATTTGTATTTTTTTTTAAAATAAGTGATGTGGGTTAAGTGTCACACTATTGTACAAGAAACACAAAGATCTGCACAAACAGTATGTACATGTATATTATAGTTCACCCTACCTTTTTCCATAAACAAAATTAAGAGAGTTTAAGACTTGTACATACATTGATCTGTTTTAATCTGGAGTGAATTTCCTAATTGGTACCCTAAGCCTTATTCATTGGCCTTAAACAGATAGATCTGTATCAGTAATTACTTGAACCATTATAAGTATGGCTGCTAGGAGTCATTATAAATTTCTGGAAAATATACCTTTGGAAGGGTTGTGACAAAACTTTTGAACACCTGATGATGATTAAATGTAACAAGCATATTTGAACATTATTGATGTAAGAAAACCATTTGTCTCTTAAACACAGTCGAGTACACACAAGTTGAATACATTTTGTGAGGATAACTGGTGTCTGTTTGGTATTAGACAATCACACTGTAACCGTTTTATAAACATGCCATTTAACTTCGTTTTGTTCTGTGTCTTTGAAAAGTAATCATTAATCGCGCGATTACTTCAATTAACGATTAATAATTTAATCAATTAACCACACTTTGTCCGTTAATTGATTATTAATAGATTATCCAAAAAATGTCTAAATAATCGATTAATTTTCAAAGTAATCGACTATATGTCTGGCTGGAATTTTGAGAATGAAGTCGGATATCACGTTTTTTCGGATAAGTTTATTTTAGGTCAAATATTGGCTACGCTTTAGTAAATAAGCACAACAGACATGTTTAAAATAATGTCATTTATTGTTTAGTATGATATGTCAGCTGTTAAATACAAAACTCATATCAAGCGTATGAAGTTAATTAATATCGATTATGTGCCACCAAAGAAACAAATTATTTTTCTGTTAGATTTTTAGATTAGAACCTGCAGGGTAAGAATAATTTAACATTGTCATATTAATTATGTGAAGTCCAATAGTACTGTAGATTACTTGATTGTCCAGAGGAAGTCCTCCAAGAATAATAGATGTAAAACATCAATAATACAGTCAGTACATGTAAAATATAATTATGACTCACACACAATACTATAAATCTTAATTAAATTATGAATAGATAGATACATGAAATTTAATTATATAGACAAAGATATTTTTACCAGTAAGATTTCAGTATTTTGACTCTTGGAGTTTAGGGGTCAAGAGTCATGACTCCTGGAAATAAGGGGTCAAGAGTCGTGACTCTTGTGTTTTTAACCTAGTGAAAGCCCTGCTTTTAATAATTCTGGGCTCAGGTCCGAAATATTTGTCACTGTTTAGGTGCACGGTAATTGGCAGCTAGTGCTAGATTTAGTAACGTTTGTAAAAAGTGATATTTTTGGTAATTGCCAAATGCATTGTGTTGCAATGAATAAATTAGTATGTTTTGAAATTAACTGTTAAAAAAGTTACTGCATAAATAAAATTTGGAAAATAATATGAGTTATCTTTATATTAATTAAAATGAATTGTTGCAAAAACGCAAGGGTGCATTTGACTTTTTGTAAGTTTTCAATGTTATAGAAGAATTTGATGTTACTATAGAAAACTTTCTTGCAATTATCAAGTTAAATAATCAATAATAATGGTGCCACAAAGGGGTGACTATTTTAGGCCGTTAATTTGATAAGAAGTAACAGTAGCCGACATTTTGCATTTAATTATTATTCTAACACGATCTGCGGATAAATCCATATACGCATAGAGCAAATCAGGGCATGTATTATTACTGCAATAAAACATACCTGTCAAATTGGCTGTTACTATTAACGCCCCGTCTCACATATCATATTATGAATGAATGTAAACTTTATAGTAAACACTTTAACAAGTCGCCAACAAGGCAAGTTGCATGAGTATCCAGTGTTGCAGCTATGACGCATCTATTTTTAGAAACTCCAATATACTCCCAAAATTAAGTTTCATAAAAACTTCTGATAATCAATTCATTTATATTTTTCATTTCATGAAAAAGATACCCTTTACTTGTGTTATTAAAATTGTTTCAATGTTTAAAATGTGTTATTTCCTTCAGAAAACAACAAAGGTCATTTTCATTAACGAGGGAGGTACATTTTGTAATTGTACCAGCTAATAAGCCACTCAATTCCAGCGTGGAATTATGTTCAATGTCAAATGGGTGAAAATGGAATGTGTGCAGTTAAATAGTACGGGATATTATCGTATTTAGAATCGAAATAAAAACTCTGTTCTTGTATTTTGGCGTTGAATAAAACACGGGCATTCGTTCAGATGCGGAAAATTAAATCACTCGTGCTATGCACTCGTGATATAATTTTTCAGCATCTGAACGACGCACTCGTAATTTAATTTTTCGCCGCCAAAATACAAGAACTAAATAATTCTTTGTTTTCCCCGTATTGAGCCTCTCAACTTAGGGGGATAAACTCCAATTGGCTGCATATGATATAATTTTTACAACTTGTCTATCGTAGTTTGAAGTACACACTTTGTCACACACTTGTTGCTTTTGTCTAATAATAGATGAAGTATTTCTTTGAATATATTCTGCACTAAATTGAAGAGCTACGCTGAAGTACGAAAAAACATCAAATGTCCGATACTACTCGCTGTCAGAAACTAGTTGCCAGCCGGTATGGGGACTATGTTTTGTTGTACAGAAACTTTCTCTTACATATTTCAGGCATGGTTGAATTTTCAACTTTTCCTACAGCGTCTTGCTAAATTGGCGGCTGACAAGGCGAAAGCAGACAAGTCAGCTGTAATAAGGGAAAACCATGTGAATGATGCTGCAAAGGTATGCCATTGTACAGAGTAGAGTTTTGAGTTATTCTTTGCCTACCTTGTATGGAATAAGCAGATTTGGTTAAACATTAATTTGCAGCGGTTTCACAAGCTTCTGAATCTGGGTCGTATCGATACTTTTGTCTAAATTTTACCATTTAAAAAATGTGGCTTTCTGGAAATTTCAAGGGTCATAATTCCTACTCTTGAGTCAATTGGAACCTCATAATCTGAAAGTATGAGGTTTTTAGCTCACTGGGGCAAGAAGTGCTCAAAGTGAGCTATTGTGATCGCTATATGTCTGGCACCTGTCGTCCACCATCAACAATTTGCCTGTTAACACTCTAGAGGTCACAGTTTTCACTCAATCTTTATTATGAACCTTGGTCACAATGTTTGTCTCTATGAAATCTTGACCAAGTTCATAACTGGGTCATTTGGGGTTAAAACCAAGGTCACTAGGTTAAATAAAAGAAAACCCTTGTTAACAATCTAGAGGTCACATTTTTGACATAATCTTAATAAAACTTGGTCACAGTGTTAACCTTTATGAAATCTAGGTCAAGTTGCAACTTGGTCACCTGGGATAAAAAAACTAGGTCAACAGGTCACATTGAAGAAAAACCTTGTTAACACTCTAGAGGTCACATTTATTACCTAATCTTTATGAAACTAGGTCACAATGTTTGTCTCTAGACTCTATGTAATCTAGGTCAGTTCGAAACTGGGTTATGTGGGGTCAAAAACTATGTCACTAGGTCAAATCTTTGAAAAAACTTGTGAACACATTAGAGGAAATAATTATGACCCAATCTTCATGAAACTCTGTCAGAATGTTTGTCTCTATGTAATCTAGGTCAAGTTCGTTACTGGATTATGTTGGGTCAAAAACTAGGTAACAAGGTCAAATCTTAGAAATAGCTTGTAACATAAGAGGACACAATTATGGTCCAATCTTCATGAAACTTGAAATCTTGGTTAAGAAAGAAATTGGGTCATGTGGTGTCACAAACTAGGTCATTAGGTCAAATCTTAGAAAAAGCTTGTGAACACATTAGAGGAAACAATTATGGCACTATCTTCATGAATCTTAGTCAGAATGTTTGTCTCTATGAAAACTAGGTAAAGTGCGACCTTGGGTCAACTGGGATCAAAAATAGGTCACTAGGTCAAATAAAACAGAAGCTTTGTATAGGCACTAGAGGTCAGAATTTTGGTCTAATCTATCAATATGGGTTATCTGATGTAAATAACAAGAAAACTAAAATTGCTGGTTAGGACTATATGATAACATTGTACATGCAACTGAGGCTGCATTAACTTGATTCTTTGAAGTTGTAAATGATTTTGTACATTGCCATGTGGGCCTTCATGAACTATAAGGACAGGTGAGTGACATTATAAAATAATGGACATGTTTGCATTTGTAGACATAGTACTCAGTTGAGCGATTTAGAGCCATCATGGCACTCTTGTTTTCATTCTCCATACCCCGAGACGGGCATATTTTGTGACATTTTGGCTCTTGTTGATACATGTTAACATGTTTCAAAACTGTAAAATGATTCACAGGAGTTGAAACATGTAACTATTTAGCATTGTGATGAAATATTCTCCCTTATGGACTTAGAAATATGCTTATTTGTTCACCTTCATTACCCAGAGGACCTACGCATGAGTAGGCAACTGTCCCGCATTTTGTCCAAATTATCTCCCTTTTATGACTTAGAAGCCCCAACGTCTACACAGCAGATGGTAATGCTGCTGATTTGAAGCATTTTGTTTTGAATATAATACAATGATTGTACTATCCTAGCATGGCGCTACGAATATATAGTGGAGCCCGCTGTTCGTGGACAGCTCTTGTTTGTAAAGGGATGTGTGCTAATGGCACCTGAAATAGACTTGCATTTTATTTTCATGATTGGACATTATGTGTCAATAGAAGTTAGAAGCCTTGTGTGGAGTTTAGTGTAGAAATTCTAGCTTTATATGAACATGTACACATGTGATCATGATTATCTTTGTATGTTTCAGATAGTTCTGAGCGGTATCAAGGGTTGAAGGTTGATTGGAATACTAACCAGATTTGGTGGATACATAGAAGTGGAACTTGGTTGTTAAAGTAAAGAACAGATGATTTTATTAAGCTAATTTGAGTGTGTGTTGATTTTGTATTGAGTTTATGAACCAAGTCAATTTTAGAACATGATATTTGCTTTATTCAATGTGACAAATTTACTTTTTTATCTATCACATACCGGACAAATAACATAAAAAGCATAAATATTCCCTTATATGCATCTGTGACATTATCCTATTGTCAAAGAGTGTCCAATGGTGTACTTTGCACTCCTTGTGTATAATGAATAACATTACCCAGTCTGCAAAATGGAATTTGAAGTTGAAAAAGTCAATTTTAATGAATTAGTAGAAAAGTACACGTTTGTTAGATAAATTAATTTAATACTATAAAACTGTGATATGCAATGCATATATCTAATTATGTAGTTTAATTTTTTGTCTTCCTATCTTTGATGAGGGGTATATATAAATTGCTTTGCACATGTCTGTCCGTCAGTAGACCAAATGGTTAATGTTCAATAACTCAGGAACACTTCGCCCTAGGATCTTCAAACTTTACATGGGTGTTGGTCATCAACAGTACGAGATTACTGTGGCCTTTACCATTTCTGACTATTGGACTGCCATGGGGGCTTTCTTATTTTACAAACATCTCTATTTATGTATGAATATTAGTCCATGAAATTTGTGAATATGCTACCTTGTCATATTGTATCTTATGTTTATGTTGTACTAAGAAGATATGTTCCTCTTAGACGCCTAAAATATTGAGGTTATGATTAGAGGATGAATATTTCTTATCCGATGAGTAGGTCGGGTAACTGTATTGCCTTTAGAATTAATTTCTTAATTATGCCCCCATCTTTGATGAGGGGTAATATTGCTTTTTGCATGTCAATCTGTCTGTCAAATGGTTTTTATTCCATAACTCGGGGATACATGTTTTACAAACATTTCTTGTTAACAGTTTACGGGATATTGGCTATAATATTTGCCTGTACATATAGAGAAATGATGTTACAGGTCAGTACTGGTTGATGAATATTTCATGGAAAACTGGTTATGTCTCCTGGCCACTGTATATACATTGTAACTAAACGTTTGTAAAAAATGGATTATAATTACTCAAAGAGTGTTAAGCTCTTTGAGCGATTGAGGGCTGTTTTGTTTTAGCCTAGTATTTTGTTCAACTATTCGTATATAGGAGTCACTTTGTCTGTCGGACCGCCCGTCTGTCCCGAAGTTTGTGCAGGCTGTATCTTCTGTATGCATTTCAGGATATTTTATCAACTTGGTGCATATGTTCGCCTTGATGAGACGGTGCGTCATGAGAAAGAATTACTTCGATATCTCCAAGGTCACACTAAGAGATTAAAAGGTCAAAAGGGACATAAATAGCGAGTCTGGGCCATAACTTTGTCATTTCGCCTCAGATTTTATAACCACTTTGTACATTTGTTCGCCTTGATGGGAGGGTGTGTCATAAGAAATAATGACGTCGATATCTCCAAGGTCACACGTGGAGTTCAAAGGTAAAAAATGGCCATACTTGAGATTGTCCAGAGCATAACTAAGTCATTTATTATGGGATTTGAAAAAAATGTGGCCCAAATGTTCACAACTACCAGACGGTGTGTCATGCGAAACAATAATGTCAATATCGCAAAGATCAAGGTCATACTTTAACTCCAAAGGTAAAAAATTGAGCTTGTCCAGAGCATAACTAAGTCATTTAATGCGGGATTTAAGAATTATTTGGCACAATTTTTCACTACTTCCCGATGGTGTGTCATGCGAAACAATTATGTCAATATCTCAAAGGTCACACTTTAAGTTCAAAGGTAAAACATGCCTTAATTTATCTTGTCCTGGCTATAACTTTGTCATTTACTGTGGGACAACCAGGCACAATTGTTAACCACTATTAAATGATGTATCATACGGAACAATTATGCCAATATCTCGAAGGTCAAGGTCACACTTAAGGTCAGAAATGACCATAACTTTGTTATTTACATCTGTGACAAGGCGGTATGTAGGGGTATTTTTAGTGACTCAGTGGCAGTTCTAGTTTAACCTCATTTCTTCAAAGTGCATTGTCATATTCCTTTGATATCCTGCTTACTTGTTCACTATCATGATTTCAATACCTACACAGGAGTAGGTTACTCTGTCCTACATTGTGTCCAAATTATCTGCCTTTTTCACACAGCAGATGGTTATGCTGCTGCTATGAAGCATTTCGTTTTGAATATATAATAATACTATCCTAGTATGGCACTGAGAATAGTGGAGCACGCTGTCCGTGGACAGCTCTTGTTTATATCTTCACCTTATTGTAAATTTATGTAATGAGCATTTAATGTTTTTGTTTTAAATAAATTGTATATTTGCTATGAGAGTTTCCATTATTTGTTTATATGCCCGGCATCTACAGACTACTGATTGTTTATTTGTCCATCCGTCTGCCTTAAAATGTTAACCAAAACTTTCACGTTGTTGAAACTCAAATATTTTTTAAGTCCATCAAGACATATAATGCTTTCAAGCTTGGCATACCTGTTTACCATCATAAACACAACACATGGCATTGTCAAAACCATGTAACACTATCTGCATAATCCAACATTTCAACAGAATTTGTCCCTTGATTGACTTAGTTAGTTTTTAGCTCACCTAAGCACAAAGTGCTCAAGGTGAGCTATTGTGATCACCCTGCGTGCGACGTCCGTCGTCAACAATTGGACTGTTAACACTGTAGAAGTCACAGTTTTCACTTAATCTTTATGAAACTTGGTCACATTGTTTGTCTCCATGAAATCTAGATCAAGTTCGTAACTGAGTCATCTAGGGTCAAAAACAAGGTCACATCAAAGAAAAACCTTGTTCATACTCTTGATGTCACCTTTTTTACATCATCTTTATAGAACCTGGCCACAAAGTGTGTATTTGTAAAATCTGCATCAAAAATCAATGTCATATCATAACGAATACTGATTCTGCCTTAACTGCTAGTCATCATGTGAGCGCTTTAGGGTCAATGACCCTCTTGTTTTAAACGCATATACATAAACTGTTGCTAATCGATGTTTCAGACTGATAAAAGGTACAGAATTAAATTTATGATAAGAAGAAAGTTATTTCATGAAATCGAACCTTTCACGAAAAATGTAAAATACATACGTATAAAACACACACTTATGAGACAAAATGTTTAAGCATCGTACCAGACGAACCAGTTTATGTATTGAATTATCGATCAATACATATATCGAATAAATACAACAATAGACTATTTTATATCAATGCAAATAAAAAAGGGACGACTTTTGCAGGGCTTGAACTCGAAACCAAATATTTCCAACGAAGAATATGTCCACGCAAATATCCACTAAGCCACAGAGGCTACTGAATATAATACGTTGCTATACTGATTTAGTCCTTTTAAAATGGGTGCAATTTTGCTCTGATCCGATAACAAAACAGGTTCCCCTAAACGCTTTGAATGCGCTGAACCAAGAAATCCAAGTGATCGAAATCGGTTTATACCAAACCTAATCAAATGTACAGTAAAGTTCCGCTAATAAGACCACTTTGATTATTTTGAAATCATGCAGATTTTTGTCAGTTTAAGGTCCCAAAGTATTAAATTTAGAACAAAAAAGGTCCGCTAATAAGACCGATTCGCTATTAAGACCACCTTTTTGACTGGTCTTATTAGCGGAACTTCACTGTACTAGAACTTATATATCAACAATTGACTAGAGTAGAGAACCCTCCTACTTGTTTGTTGGATGTAGTAAGCAAATTCATTCGATCATATGCGATATTTCCAATGTTTTACGACCAAAATTAGATCCTTTCGTAGGTCAAATCATTTCTCGATTTAAATAATTATGTTAACGTCGGGCATCTAGTCAATTGACCAGACGCGAGATTACTTATCGAGCCTCCCATTTAATCCTGGACTATGATTTCCAAAACATTCGCCAACATGCGATCTGCTGATCGCTGTTATAGTGCGTTCAAAGTCAAACGAGAATCGTTATGCACATGAACTCGTCTGGCACGTAAACTTTAATATCAAATTGTGTTCAAAGCGCATCCCGGCATACATCAAAGGCGCTGTAGTGTATTGGGTACGCACACTTCCTACAAGTTTCCATTTAAGTCTGAGTTGTAGGTTCGATCCCCACAATTTAATTGTATGTTGTTGTTTTTGAATCCACGTTATCAAGTCTCATATTACACTACTGCTTTAATGAATCGATACTTCAAATGTATGTTGCAGTGAATATAATTATAATAGTTGTATGATTATTGTACCGTAGATAAAATTAGAATAATTGAAAAGATACAACTTAGATAAAGAATGAAAAAAACACACATATATCTACAACCTTACTATGTGTATCTTTTTAGTGTATTTAGTTACAAATACAAAATAAGGCACTTGTAAAAGAAAGAAAAAACTTTAAAATTTATGTAACTTGGATGGGTGTCGAACCAGTAGCGAGATTCAACAAAATCTCAACAAAATCATTTATATAATAACGGCATAATAACGGCATGCTTACCCACTCGACTAACGAGACGATATGAAAACTGGGTTTCAAGTATTATAGTATTGATTGATACATAAAACAAAAACATTAGTCCCCCTATTATTTTGAATGGGATAGTATATATATCTTTATTGACTCCATTTTCTGAAGATATACAATGAAATAAATTCATGTGGTAATATAGATATAAACTGTTTTCAAGTACAATGTAAAGTATGCAGTGACATACATCCGCACACCCGCACGACACACACACATACACACACACTCAGAACCACATAATACACCCTTTTAGGCTGCATTAGCACATAGAGTAGACTAGAATATAGGTGATTTGCATATTTAGTCCTGAACAGGACTTTTTACAAGGCAACACTAATACAATTACATAACATAAATAGCATGGTGATATATGACGGGAAAGTATGCGATATGATATTATACCAAATTAGAAGAATCTTTTATATATGTAACAGATGTATATATGTATGAGACGAATTTAGGCCCGGATTCGGGAGAGACGTTTTTTTGTTGTTGAAAATTTACAGTTTATGTACTGATATTATATGTTCAGCACAACCTCTCTTATTATCCGAGAGATTGTACATTACATACACTATAATTGTACAAAGAAACATAGCTAATGAATTACAAGTGTAAAGTGTTTCCATTTAAAAGTTTACCTTGTCGAAACGAAATACAAGGCATACTTAATGGTGTAAGGTTACATTTATAAATGATTTAAATAACATATTTGAAATAAAACTAAGATAACATATATATACATACATACAAACATAGTTATAAACAGAACACATAAATAAAGAAAGCTCGCATACATCAACATTCACTCTCAAGTCACACACACGCATGGTCACAGAACTTATTCGTATACAGTCATTTGGTACATCAATTAAGCAATAAACAAGCTGTTCACAAAATCAGCACATTTAATGAGGAAATCTACATATTGCTCATAAGAGATCATTGATTGCAGTTCGTAGTCAATGCCACCGAGAAGGTAACTGATAAGTACATTATTATTAACGTTCGTGAGAAGCACACACAAGTTCTCGTTCATTCCATATACAGTCTGATTCACGAATAAATGTTTTCTGTGTTGTACAATGACGGATTCACACGAGAACAGAGTGTGATACAATTGATAACCAGTAAAGTTTCGGTGACACAAATGGCACTGGGTTGGCTGGGTCACCGGAACGGCACAACACCATTTGGCCAATATCTTCATTAGTGAAAGACAATGTGGTCGTAATTTCGCAACTCTCCAAATGTTAGACACTGTTATAGAATTGTGCACTTGCGAGAATATTTCGAAGTCCGGGGATAATCTCATTCGGGTGTTCAGGTTAGTTTGTTCATGAGTATTGATGGCTTTCTTGACACATTTATTCCAAGTTTGTTTATTTGGAAAACTACCATCAGCCATGAATATCTCCATGTTGTGTGTGAGGTTGTATTTCGCCAAGATGCGAACAATGTCTGGAATAAAACCATGGTATGATTGCGATACACTAGCCTCGTGTTGAAATAGTCGATATGTGAAAAGTTTGCTGATGAGGTCGCCAGGTTTGCAACGACATAAAGTACCGAAAAACAGTAACTTTTGAAGATCAATATATCCCTCGATTGATGGGAAACCTAGTAGACTCGTCACCATATCGGATCTGGTAAGGTTCGGTAGACCTTGTGCGTGTTTAAGACACAGATGGTGGGTGTGTTCGAGTTTCCTCAAGTTAGTCCGAGATATTGAATTCCACAGTTCGCAACCGAACAGAGCACGCGGTACAAATGTAGTACACAAGTTTGGTATATCTTTGATACGGTCATGGGATTAGTTCCGACACTATTTGATAGGTAACTAGACATCGAAAAGAATGTCGAACGAATTGACTGTCTAGTATCGTCGATGTTATACGGCTGACGTCCACAGGTAGACTGGGTCAATCCTAAATGTACGTAACTGTCGGTTTCGGTGATGATTTGATTGCCATATCGAATACTGATAGAGTTTTGAGTTCTATGCGATTTACGATCCATTACCATTGATGCACATTTAGATCGGTTGTAACTGTATCTCCAGTTATTCGCATATTCTTGGCAGATGTCTAAAAGTTTTTGGATGCCATGTCTAGATGTTGAAAGAAGAACGATGTCATCTGCTTGCGTTGGTGCTCCCAAAGACATATCACCAAAATGTAGACCATAGTCTGAATTTTCTAGTTCATTTAACAGATTGTTCAAGAAGACAGTGTAGAAGAATGGCGCACAAATACTGCCCTGTCTGGTTTCCTGCTCGATGTTGTAAGGTTCTGATAATTTTCCATTGAATACTATACGGCTGGTTGAATTTCTCAGCATATTGTTTATGATTCGTAGAGGTTTTCCTTGAATACCGACATCGTTAAGTTGGTAAAGCAGTCCTGATATCCAGACTTTATCGAAGCCGACTTTGCGTCCAAGAAACACGTGTACAACGGACTTCCACGTTCACAGCAGTAGTTCCTGGATTCTTGCAGTAGGAATGACACCATTTTGCAGCTTTTGCCTTTTTGGAATCCGTATTAAAGCTTATTTAGCGTAACACTGTTTGGTTTGTTCTCGATTCTAGTCAGTAGTAACTTTTCAAATATTTTGGAGATCACTGGTAATAAGGATATTGCACGATAACTGTTCGGGTCTGACAGGGGTTTGCCCTTTCCCTTATGCAGGGTCACAGTTAAACCTGTCTTGAATTTATCAGGTATGTACTCAGAGTCTATTATCCGGTTGAAAAGTTGCACGAGTGCACGAATTAAAGATGCTCCGCCGTATTTCAAGTGTTCGTAAGTAACGTTGTCCAAAGAACCACTTTTGTTATTTGGGAGAGATTTGACAATGTCATGTATTTCATTGTGGTTAACAGCTGATTCAAATACGTCACACGTTACTAAAACTCGATTGTTTGTCTGTAAGTATTCATTAACACATGATTCAATGCGAGTTCTGAAGGTGTCATTAAGATCGGGTTCTTCTGAGACAGAAAACAGTTTTTCAAAATACAGTCGCCAATTGGATAGTATTCCATTGTCATGCCTTACACAGGTACCGTTAAAATTCAATTCTCTTCCTTGTCGCTTACGTGATTTATTTTTTCTACTCTTTAGAAGTTTCCATAGACTGGTTTGATCTAATTCCGATAGACGATTTATGCGGTCCGACTCTTCTTGTTCGTAACAATGTGCTGCCTTGCGAAGCTCTTTTCTAAATATACGTTTCACAGATTTGTATTTGTCACGTGCTTCACCGCGAAGACTCTTTCCGCTCGATTTCCATTCGAGATGCGAAGTTCATAACTGTTTATGTCGCTTTTTGAGACTGTCTGACCAATATGGCTTCAGAAATGAGTTGAGTTTACGAGTTGAGATGGTGGCATTTGCTGCTGACGTTAAAGTTGATACAATCTGGTTATACGTAGAGTCTATTGAATGAGTTTCCATGTTGTCAAGGTAACCATGTAAATTTTGTGACACAAGTATTCGTATTCGATACGTTCGTGTTGTTTTGTCCATTTGAAACATTGTTTCTGAAACTGCTGTCCAGAACGGTGTAGGCATTTCCCCTGACTCGTCTATATTCAATGATAAGAACACTGGCAGGTGACGTGATATATTCAAGGGGGCATCATCAAGTACACAACACTTAGTTACATGCATTGTCAGATTTTCATCTGTCAAAATGTGGTCGATACGAGATGGATTTGAATTGTTATATGGCAGGAAGGTAAACTTTGGACCTTCGCACATTGGTAAGTTCGTGGTTACATTCATTTTACATAATGAAGCGAATTTAGAGATATATGCGTCACGGGGTCGTTGAGCAGAAGAGTCTATATCAAATCTGGCATTAAAATCACCCATCACGATGATGTTGTTTTCAGTAGCATATTGCGCGCACACATCTGCCAGCACGTCGACAACACTTTTATAATAATTGGTATCGTGGTTTGACGAGGGTAGGTAAACTTGTATGAAAACTCATGATATGTTCGGTAAGCACAGTTTGACGGCGATTAGCCTATCGCTATCAATGTCTATTGGTTCCATTTAAGTGTCAAGAGTTTTGTTCCATAGCAACGAAACTCCTCCTTTACCAATCGTTCTTCCATTAACACGTCACAGAATGAGAAGTATAGTTCTTATCGATACTATCAAGTATATGCACATTATAAGGTAGAAGCCAGTGCTCAGACAACCCGCACACAGATATGTTCTTATTGTTCAGCAAGTTTGACAAGTATGGTATTGCAGTCATCACACCGGTTGCATTATAAGAGACTATGTTAAGTTTCATGATCGGTTATTTAAATTATATTCATTTAGGTTGTCTTTGTTGCTGCCGTTGTCATTATATCGATTATATCTGGCTTTGTAGTTAGAGTATTTCATACACGACCGACAGTAGATACCGGGAGGCCATGTGCCCTGGCATTCGATGATATCAGCGTATTCTTCATCCACTGACGTTACGCACGTACATAAAAACGTTGCGTCAAAAAACGACGTAAACGTCGACTTTTGCGTGTTTGTTTACGACGTCTAGCAGTTAAGTTTATACTTTGATTCACTGGATCACGCATAAGAAGATAATTATATATTGAGTGTATTCTATACGCATGGGCTCTCTCTCTCTCCCCACACACTCTCTCTCTCTCTCTGACAACATTTTTGTATTGAAAATGGCGGCATGTTATGACACTACCCGACTATTCCCGTATCATTAGAAATCTACAGAATTACTTCAAATAATCGGAATCGGTATCGAATTAAGCTATATTTTTATAGAATTGTCAATAATATAAACAGTAATAATAATTATTATTGTTAATATTATTATCGACAATAAATATATTACGGCTCATACATTTTGGACAAACGCTATTTGTAATGCAATAAATTCGTCATACATGTACTAGTAAAAAACGTCATATGGGACATTCCACTGGACAAATCTGACGCTTGAAAAATCGCATTAAAATTTAAAACATGTGAAAACAAATTACACAGCACGGTAGGTAATAGTCTACCATTTAATACTTCAAATGATTAAAAGAGTGTAACGGCGCATATTTGCTCACCATGAAGCGTAATACAATGTGTGTACCGCGAAACAACGACGAAAATGAATATTTTCGATATATGGGACATTTTACTGGACAACTATAACGTAATATAAAATGTGCATATACGTATTAGTTCTAGGACAAAATACCACAGTAAACACGTACACATGTTACCATTTTGTTATATTTTAACAATGTTTCTCACCCGAATACATGATCCTGATTATCTTAAATTTTGATAAACGATCACCGTATTTCACTCACCAAAATAACGTAAAAACGTTCATGGGACATTAGTCATCATTTCGTTTATTTGTCACTTTAAAGCAATACGGTTTATATTTATACTAGTTGTTTAACACAGAATATATGCATATGTATTCAAAATCTACTTCATTGAATTATTACCGTATGAAATTGTAATTATATTTTTTTTTTTTTCAAAATATATTGCGTTATACCGTCCGTTGTGACGTCATTATAACGTTGGGACAATTCCAGTTTACGTGTTTATAAATGAAATAAAATTCACAGTGATGACAATACCTAAAATAACTAGTACCTTATTGTGCGGATAAACACAATAGTGTCATTGTATTTATTAGTGATAGCTAAAATGTGTTTTTTCTATACCTATTCTTGCATTGGTCTTATTTGTGACATCTGGTGACAGCTTCCTAAAATCACGGCCAAACACTTATTATTTGCATATGATGTTCGCGGACATGATGTCACGTCGTTAGGTCATCGTGATACAAATTGACGAAGTTTTGGCGCTTTTTGATAAAAAATATCGACACAGCATGTTTATGCATCCCGCTGTCTTGCTTTGGACGCAACGTGTGACACCGTTTTTTGACGTCACTTTCTTTTGAAAACGTAGAATATAATTCTTATAAAAAACGATATTCTTTAAATATGTACATAAGAACAAAGCTCCATGTATGCTCTTTCCGTCGATATACAGGACTTTATAGTAGTACGTTATTTATATGAATTAGGCACACTAATTCCAGGCATTACGTTCGATTTATCGAAAAGACACCAGTTTCGTGCGTAACGTCACTACGATTTGTGCAGACTGGCAGTTTGTGCGACGAGTATACACAAATGTAGCAGATTTGTACGGTACGTCCAATTCTGTCTGAAAATCACAGAGACCGTCCTCGGTACTTTCAAGATCAATTCCCGTTAGCAGATACGTTTTTGCCCGTTTTCTCAGAGCGCCAGTGAAGTGCTTATTATGACGATCTGATGTGTCACGTTCAAAGTTCATAAATAGTGACAGTGACGTTGCAGTTTATGTATACGCAAAAAATCACAACATTGTCTAAACAGGTAGAACGAAGTTAAGTATGTTAGTTTATCATTGAAATTATAGTTGTTTGTACAGTATAAGCCTTTATAATTGGCTTTACACCTTTATAGTGGACTCGACCGTATTTTTTGTCCTGATTGGACTATAGGCCATGCACGAGTATTGCCCCCTTTTGAGCAGTTATATATGCCGAACTACATATGTGTAACAGGGTCACTATTCCACATTGTACCATCACATTATCATTCAATAAACCTGATAAATCACCACTCATCTGCATGTAAACATAATTATACCATTACGGGCCTCAACAAACGGCATGTTCACCCTGTGACATTTGGCGCCTGTGTTTTAATTTATTTCTACTCTCTGAAATTTGGAACGCCGCATGCAACAAGATACTAATTTCAAAGTAAAAGATACAAGTCAATATCTACTAGTAAACAGAAACATATATTTTACAAAATGTACTTCACTGACTCGGTACCCATGCTGACAAATAGCCATACGATCATTTTTTTCTCATGTGCAACGATATAGAACTGACACATTAGCCGTTCCTGTCTATTTTAAGATACTATATATCATCTTTAAAATCAAATCTTAATTATATGAACACAAATGGTCCATTATCAAGACAAATGCACATCTTTTGGTGTGGACACATATGTGTATATATAATAGAACTTGACTGCAATTCGAAGTCATTATCGAAAACATATTGGAACAAAATAGCCTTTATAAATTAAATTTAACGTTTTGCATGATGGTTATTTCATATGGTTTTAATGTATTGAATTTCAGATGTCACATTTTTTCTCGAGGAACCAAAATCATTCTTTACTGAATTCCCTGATAGTTCAGATCTTTATAATGTTCCATAAAAAGAAGCATGTCGATTTTTCTGATTTTCTGATTAAATAGTTCTAGCCGGGCACGACTTATCAGTGCTAGGTCAGGAACCAATTAACACCATGGAAAACAGACTGATATATCTAGACCAAGGCAAAAACATCTGCATTGGTGGTTACTTAATTAATCAGTATAATACACATATACAAGCTTTTATTGTCTAACCATTTATAACGGTATTATCGATATCAATAAACTAAATAAATTACATTTGTTTAAAAGTCCTTTGTAATTAACGTACTTTTGTCTAAAACGTCTAAAGTAATTAAGTGTCACAGATAGATTTGTATAAGTCGGGTATCAATTAACACATTGCCTTATCATGCTGTTTCTGGTAGAAGAAACGACTTCTATCTTTACAATCTCTGTAAGATCATAGCAATATTTAGGTGCATATCATATTATTACTATTAATACATGTTTTGATAAATAATGTCAAATGACAAAACACTGTTACTCGTCAATTTATTAACGGCCTAGTTAAATGTAAACGAAGTGCTGTGAAATAAACACATCTGTTACTTGAAAATATAATTATGAAATGAACATGCAACCTTTTCGCAATTAATTTCAACTAGGCCCTACTTCGTAAAATTATACAGTGAAATACTTTTAATTTATTTAAATATACTTTTCATTGGCTAAGTTTCATATATGTTCCATCAGTGATAGAGTAGCAACGTAATTACCGTTACACCACTATATACTGAGTACCAGTAGTTGGTGTGAATCTTGTTGACTGCTAATACTAATAAGAACGTTGAGTGTTTAAGTGTCAGTTACTTCATGGGTCATTTTCAGAATAAAAAGGAAGCAAGAAGAAACGGTGCTATTTTACTGAATTTTCATATATTACTTTATTATCATATGTTTAACCTGGTAGTATCAACATTGAAGTGTTATGTCAAACCAAAGGCGTTCAATAAACGCTTAAAGTGTGCAGATTTGTCGACTTGGAACGTTTCTGCTATAGAATGTATATAGTATATGAAGGGAAAATAGTGGGTCAATTAAACAAAAAAAGGAAGCAAGAATATATACAGTAATAACGAATAGAATTATACTGTTGGATAGATAAAGAATTAAACAATACGGTGATATCAACACTATTGTCACAGTATCAGGCAAAAATGGTTTAAATAAGCATTTATTAATTTGTTCCTATATGTTTCTATGTAAAAATCAGCATCGGTCAGGTCTTGATTACTTATCAGTCGGTCTAGCATATACGGTCAGATGGTGGTACTGATAACAGCCGAATGATGAAAATAGTTTAACATGTGATTATTTTCGGAGCGTCGTGACTCTGGCGATGAACTTATGATGATACAACTGTCACTCTGATGCGTTGTGGTATCGCTTTGAGGCTCTGAGTCTATGATACGGGATTTATTGGTAATCACAGATGTTTGTTGTTCTTGATACTGGAGGTTACAGTTTGCGCTGATCGCTTGCTGTTCAGAATAATTAGAACGTGTACATGTACATGCTGTCAGATTTTCATCGTTTTGTTGATCGCGCGCAGTTCGGCTAAGTATTGATGATGTAACATTTTCTAAGGATTCAACCATAGTGTGACACAATGTATCAAATTTTGCACTTAGTTCATTTGTAAGAGCACTAAACGCCTTATCACAGTTGGGTGGATTATTGTTTTTTTCACTTGCATGTTTCACTTCAGTTAATTTTATTTTGTCATTGACAGTTTTAAGAGCAGACTCAATGCGCACAATTTTGTCACGATCAGTATTTGCCTTGATAATGTTTTCGTTGAGATCATCTTTAATTTCGTTTAATTGTTGCTTTCTGTTGTTCTTGTCACATGTTTCGGAGTCGTTCAAACGTTCAATATTATATGCGTTGTCCCTGACTGAACTCCGTAGATCAGATAAGTCACTAATTAGCGCGTTTTTAGTATCTAGTCAATTCTAGCCACATGTTTTGATAATATGAGTAGTGAATTTGGCAGCGTTTGTTGCTCTGAATCTTTAACTAAGGAAATGTTCGAGGCTATCACCTCTGAACAAGTTTGTATTTCCTTTTGTACTGAAACTATATCAGATTTCAGTTCAATATACAGTTTATCTAGTCTTTGATTGTCTTCGATAGATTTTCGCTTAAGCAACAAAACGTCAGCTCTCAATAAAGCCACTATTTCTTTTACATTTACAAGTTCATTTGAGTCGTGCATATTCTGTGACATCTGTGAATTATCGATGACCGCTGGTGTTGACGGGACTTTTCGATATAGATCGTCGACATCGGAGGTATTGTTATTAAGAAACTGCTGAAGATGGAAGCAATCCAGAGCGAACTTTTTCTCGGTAAGAATCTTGAATTAACAGTATGTTTAGTAGACTGTATATAGGCCTACTCATGTATACAGCGAAACAAAAAGGCGCGACATTATTTGTTTGAATTAATTGATATAACATCAAACTTCTTTTTTTTGTTTGTACGTGTATAATAAAATGTTTGATTTTGGTGTCTTCTCGTAATACTGGAAAGTGAATATTTACAGATAGAACTCTCTGAAAACTACAGATGAATGACGTTCACGTTATTAGTCAAATAGTGACAGGGTGAGCTTTTTTTATCACACTTCCTCCGCCATCCGTCCGTTTACAATGTGCTTGTGTAGACAAGTTTAGCCTAACCTGTTAGAAAACTTGTCACAATGATCATCTCAACTAACGGTAATTAAAATAATGCGTTAAAATTATTTCAAGGAATTTCGTAGAGGGTCTTCCAAGTAATATGTGTGCAAAATTATTTTGAAATTGGAACAGTGGTGCTTATGTTTTATTTAACTTATAAGGAAAAGAGCCCCACCCCCTAGCGGACATGTTTTTTGACGAATCAAACTTATTTCGAGGAATTTTGTAGAGGGTCACCCAAGAAACATATGTGTAAAATTATTTTGAAATCGGACCAGTAGTTTCGGAGATTTTCAAAACTTCACTATATAGCTATATAGAAAAAAAGAAGAGCACCTCCCCCTGGAGGTTCAAAACAATTGGCCAAGTGGTTTCAGAGGAGATGTTGTTGGAATGAATTGTTGACGGACGGGCGAAGAGCGAACACAAAAACTCACCTTATCACTATTTGACAGATAAGCTTGAAAGGGAGACGGTCAAAACCATCCAACTATGTAGTACAGTAACATCGTTTAGTGTCGTTACAGTGATTATTTTTCCTGTAAAGCTAAGTAAAGAACATTTCAAGGTGTCACACTCGCCCAGGCATTATCTGAATTAAATGCTCAGACATAAGTAAACAAAACAAGTGCCATTTCTAACGTTATTTAAATTAAAAAGACTATGTACACTTTTTGATCAGGGCATAAAGAAGATTCAACTTGAACCACTCGACCAAAGTCTAGGCGAACTGTAATACGTTGAGTACAAAACTGCAGCCCAATTTTCGTTACCATAATGTTACTTTGAGTGTGATAACATATCACAGAAGCCGATGATAGCAGTGAAGTACGGACATATCACTGAAAAACCGCACAATTCAGTGCTCAAATTCGTGAACGATATTTTTTGCTAAAATCTTTATTTTCTTTTGCGATTTCTGAAAGTTTGAACCCTTAGGACAATGGATGTAACAATAAAAAAATCCAGAATGTCGAAACATGTTTGTTTCTTATGAAATAAATACTCACTAATTTCCACCTGTGAACTTCGTGATGTTTAAATTGACTGTTCGTTTTTAAAGTATAAATAAAAGCAAAATTCCAATTAAATATTGATCGTTTGTCTAACTCAATTAAACTGAATAATAAAAGTGTTTCAAATGTTTAAGTTTGCCGTCATGATTCACTTTTTGGTACAATAAATATTTAAATACATGGTACTTGAACATTTTTTACAATTGTTTTGTGTTAATAAAACGATGTAATTTCATTTTTCAATAAACTGAATAGAGATTCCTACATCGATTTAATTGCCTTTAAAATACTGACATATAAAGTTCTTATGTCAGTGCCGTATAGTGAATAGTCATGCCAAATGGCTGGTAACGTAGTTCACCACAAGTCTGATCAAAACTGTGTTTGATAGAGGAAAAAATGTTGCGACTGATTGTTTAATTATCAAAACAGTATTTTAATCAATTGCTAGTTATTCAAATAGCCCAGATAACATACATTCATAACATTTTTGGAATGACTACTATTTGTACGTATATATCAGCTCTGACAATAAGAATCCATCTATTATAAGATTTAAATCTCCACGATAAACAAATATACTTGTATCACGCATGTTAATTAAATTTAATTAACATGCGTGCTTGTATATATGTATATAACTTATAGGCCAATCAAACTCAATATTGTATGAAACGGATCTTAATTCTGATTGTGACAGTACAAATAGTGATCCGAGTCATAGTTCCGAGGATAAAGGGTTTACGGCGACACAATCACCGGAAACAATAGACAAGATGGCGTCGGGAGGCTCCCCGGCAAGTGACACGGTTTTGTCAAGAAAGATGGATACTTTACTAAATGCTATTTCCGATTTAAGGAATAACCAAGATAATATGAAAAGAATGTTTGAGTCAAAATTGGACAAATTGAAAAATGATTTAATGCAAAATATTGACAGCAAGGTGCGTGATCTGCGAGACGATATATCGATGGATTTAAGCCGAGAGACCAACAGAATTGACCAAGTACTAACTACAATACAATCAATGCAAGTTAGATTGGACACGATTGAAAACTCGCCCCTAAATTCAGATGATAGTGTATTGCATGACGGTAGTCAACAACGTGTCAGTAACCATGGTTACCAGGGAAACCCGTTAGATAACACGGAGATTACGGTTATTGCAAGTGGTGTCCCCTTGGTCGAGGGTGAGGATCCCATGGAGATAGCAAGACACATTATAACGGATCTCGGTGTCGAGGTTTCATCAAGCGTGAGAGTAACGGCAGCTAATCGTTTGAAGTCAAGATACAACAAACCCGGTCCGATGAAGATAAGTTTTCGAGATCTCGATGAAAAGGTGCTTGTGCTCAGAAATAAACTGAAACTAAAAGACACTGTAACATACAAAAAGGTTACCCTGAAGAGTAGCAAAACACATGCTGAAAGACTTGTTGAATTGAATGCAAGAGAATTACTCAAACATATACCACAAGGCCATTCACTCCGAGTAGACGCGAACGGCCGCATCAAGTCACGTACCAACCAGCAACAACAAGAGACTACAGAAGATCAATAGGACGTTCCCCGACCCAATGAATCTCTCAAAATCGCTCAATTGAATGTCTGTGGTTGGACTACTATGAACAATGATCTGCGTACAAATATTGTGCAGTGTACGGAAGCAGATATATTTTCGGTATGTGAGACACATTTATCTGACAATCACGTGATTAACGTACCTGGATACGTCTGGTTAGGATTTAACCGTACCCATATCCATAGAAATGCTCCTAAGTCATCGGGTGGTGTTGGTATTCTCGTAAAACAATCAGTATATGAAGACTATGAAATCTCAATTGTTGACAAATCATACGATGGTATTCTAGGATTGAAATTTCTGCACAAAACCAGCAAATATGAACTTATATTCTATTCGTGCTATCTACCACCAGAAACCTCTACAAGAGGACGTGATGCCCAAGGGTTCTTCTCACACCTCCTTGCCCAAATTTACTCTAATAGTGATAGTGACAGTATGTTAATTACAGGCGATTTTAACTCGCGCATAGGTACATTGTCTGATTCTGCGAGCGATCTAGATTCATTACCTGCAAGAAAACCCATGGATCATACGGTGAATCAACATGGACACGATTTCATAGACTTTTTGATAGAATCTAAAATGTGTGTATTGAACGGTAGATACACTGAAGATGAAGACAATTTCACATCAATATCGCGAAAGGGCAAATCGGTCGTGGACTATATCTGTGTTCCGCACGACACTCAACCCAATTGTACAAACTTTAAGATTGTAACGGTACAGTCAATTGTAGATCAACACGGGTTACACGGCTTATTAGGAGACAGATCAAAACTACCAGACCATTCCATATTATTGACACAGTTAAATACGTCACTGCATAGATCATCGGAGATTAATCCTAACGAGAATCACGCAACTCATCGTAGATACAAAATGAACAAAATACCGAACGACTTTATGGATAGTGAGATAACGAGACGAGCAATCCTTGAAATTATTACAAACATTGAATCATGTAGAGAATCGCAACAAAACATTGATCATATTTACGAACAATTATGCAGCGTAATACTCACGGAAATGAATGCAAAGATCCCCACATATAACTCATCAAACAGAACAAATAAACGTAATAAGAATAAAAAACCTTATTGGAGTGAGGATTTAACACAACTATGGAATAATATGCGTAAAAGCGAAAATGAGTATTTGAAATGTAACCTTAACAGAAGGAGAAGGGAGATGTTACGTCAAACATATATTGATGCAAGAAACGTGTTTGACAAAGCATTGCGAAGAGCCGAACGCTCTTATAGACAATCAATAGCTGTAGAGATTGAAAGTATGTCAACCAATGATCCAAATGCATTCTGGGACAAAATCAAAAGACTAGGACCACGAAGTGATAAAACAATACCAATTGAGGTTACTGATAGTGAAGGTATAACTTCTAACAATGTGACGGACGTTCTTGAGAGGTGGCGGAGAGATTTCGAGAATCTATACAACGGCGTTGATGATACGGAGTTTGACAATGGACACTATACACGTGCAAAAATTCATAAACAATTACTTGAAGACAGCATCAATGATCCCCTATATGTATCCAATGAAGACATGAACTCAAATATTACTATAGACGAAATATCAGTTATAGTAATGCACGCAAAATCACGGTCAGCCAGTGGGTATGATCAAATACCATACAGTGTTCTGAAATTCCCAGCTGTGATTTCGGTCTTACAACAATTGTTTCAACTCGTGTTTGATACCGGACTTATCCCCACAATGTGGAGAAAAGCAGTTATATGTCCTATATTGAAAGACAGTACTTCCGACAGAAGGCTACCAATGAATTATAGAGGTGTGAGTCTTCTTTCGTGTATCAGCAAACTTTATAGTGCATTCCTAAATAAACGACTATCCACATACTTGGATGAAAATGCCATCTTAGCAGACGAACAAAATGGATTTCGACCTAAGCGGTCATGTGAGGATCACATCTTTACATTAAACAGTATAGTAAGAAATAATCCATCTGTTTATACAGGCTTCATTGACCTTTGTAAATGCTTTGATTTCATTGATAGGGACATGCTATTGTATAAACTATTACTGAACAAAGTAGACGGAAAGATGTACAACTCCATAAAAAGTATATATCAGCATTCGACTGCACGTGTACGCATAAATGACAAATATACCGACTGGTTTGACTGCAAAACGGGTGTTAAGCAGGGAGACAATCTATCACCGACTTTATTCTCGATTTTTGCAAATGACCTCGTCAAAGAGGTCAATGACCTCGGCCTTGGTGTCCAAGTTGGAGAGACTATGATATCACTATTGTTGTACGCGGATGACATTGTTCTACTAGCCAATTCGGAAGACGACTTACAACAAATGCTGAACCAGCTTCATAGTTGGTGCAAACGTTGGAGAGTGCTCATTAACACTGACAAATCTAAGTGTGTGCATTTTAGAAAGGGAAATGCAAAACAGACAGATTTCATTTTCACCATCGGTGATAATTTCCTAGAAACAGTCGATACATACAAATATCTAGGGGTAACATTTCATTGTAAATGTGATTTTTCATTTAATTGTGATAAACTTGCAAAAGGCGCTGGAAGAGCCCTGGGAAACCTGATTGCAAAAATCCATCATCTGAAGGACTTTGGTTTTAAGGCATATGAAAAACTATATGAATCATGCATAATACCTATTTTAGACTATGGTGCATCAGTTTGGGGCTTCAAAAAATCACAAGCTATTGACAATATCCAAAATCGTGCACTTCGTTATTTTCTGGGTGTTCATAGATTCGCACCAATCTTAGCGATACATGGGGATACAGGGTGGATACCGAGTAATTACAGACGATGGGTTTGTGCAATTAGATTATGGAATAAACTTATACTTGTGGATGACAATCGTTTGTTGAAAAGAGTGTTTACGATGGATTATGAACGATGTACAAACAATTGGTGCAGTGATGTGAAGTCAATATTGACTAAACTTAGACTATCGAACTATTATGATACCAAAACCGTTATAAGTATTAGTTTAGTGAAGGAACATGTAAGACAATTTTATTCAACTATGTGGAATGACAGTATCCGAAATGTGTCAAAATTAAGGACATATGTTATTTTTAAAGATTCTTTCCTTACCGAACAATATGTCAAATTGAACCTTTTCAAATATGAGCGGTCCATATTAGCACAATTTAGGTGCGGAATTCTTCCGCTTAGAGTAGAGACCGGGCGTTTTGTAGGTGAAACACCCGCTCAGAGATTGTGTAGATTTTGTACGAGGCAATTGGTCGAAGACGAAACACACTTTTTAATCGTCTGTCCGTTTTACAATCAATTACGAAACGAATCATTCCATGACATTTTTAATGAAATTTATTATAATATGTCTGATGAAAACAAATTAAAACACTTAATGAATAAATACCCAAGAAAGGTTGCCAAATATTTAGTTAAAGCTTATCTTAAACGAAGAAATTATACCTATCTCTAAATACATTGTATATATTTTCTTTTTATTTATATTTATTTATATTTATTTACCATGATGTTTTGTTCATGTGATAACATGTTAATATTGTAGTTTGATAGTGACTTATAGGTCCATTGGGCCGGGTGTATGTATTATATGTTTTATATGTTTGTTGTTCATATTTACACAGGTCACTTTAATAAACAATATACTTACTTACTTACTTATATGAACTTGTTGAACGTAAACAAACATCAATTGCAAAATCATATAACCAAACAATATTGAAAACATAAAACTTTTTAAGTACAAGTTTGATCAAGTTTATTTACAAATTACCCGTAGGCCATAAGGCCCATTAGGTCACAATACATAATATGGCAAGCAGTTTAATCAAGTACAATCGGAGAAGGTTATTCATGATACATAATGTTGCATTTGTTAGTACATACATGTATACGACTGTTAAAATATAGTGATGCAGATCATCATTTAAGTGTTGAGAGTGAAAATAGAACACTTATTGTCATAGTAACCGTAGTTCACATTTAATTGACACACGACAATCGTAAATATATTGTGCATCCCTAACAAAACCTTATTTACTAGTTAAATGATTCCGTTTTACTAAATTGTAAGTGCAAGTCGCCGTTATTTTTGACACGAACTGCTAGTTACATAAATAATATATTCGCTTAAATTCCGACTCCTTTTCAGTCTTTGATTATGCCTTTCGATATCAGATCTATATTTCTGTTCTAATGCTTAAACTGTATAGGTTTATCTGCGCCATAATGTTGTGTCCTTTTATTATACGTGTACATATCAATGTATGTTATGACTGTCACTTGTAATTGAAACAAACATCTCATTCTACGATGATGTTTGCAGAAATCAATATTGTTTTATCCATCACTGATTGAAATATCGAAACCAACTTAGACAAATCACGCAAACACGAAAGCATGTTGAACATTATTATTAAAACGATATCAAAATTAATAATGGAAATGGTTTCCAAGGAGTATCACGTATATACCTAATATACAGTCACTTATTACATGCGCATCCAACTCTTTTTGACATCAAAATTTCACTCAGTATTTTTACTGTATATTGGTAACGTAGTTCACGTAACGCGTACAACGTTTTGTCACTCATACACTCCTTTACTGTCTTTGCTTCATTCTTAAGTATTCCTATTATTTATCAGCCTCCTCCCTGTCTTTGTACGTTTCTGCTAGCAGTTTATACGTTGTAAGCATCAGAAAAATAGGCATTAATTATAATTTGAACTACTTTACCATTTTGTGAACTACGTTTCCATATCTATATGACTTTTGTAAATCTAATATTTGTATTTGTGGAAATTCGGTTGGGAATGACAGAAGCACCATTTACCTTATATAATATTATAAAACATATAGTTGTAACAATGCGAAAACTAATTTTACGATGTATTGTATGAACACCATGTTAAATACTACCTTTAAATACATATGTTACAGTGTTGTACAAAATGCCAATGACTCGCTATTTCAGCTTTACACTACTCCCATAGTATAGTACGGGTGCACTGATACGATATCGATTGAGAAATTAGTCCTATGCACGAACAATTTGACTTTTTTTAGATATGTGCAGTCTCGTAGTTCACAGTAACGTATTTCACGAATCCTTGTTATAATTGGTACAATTTTATGTGAATTGGACATGACCAAGTTTTCACAGCTTCATTATAGATACTACATTGTATCATCACATTCACACTAAAACATGTTCCTGCTTTTACTCTATAGTCGTGGAATACATGGTAACGTAGTTCAAATTTAAACGTACATTTTGGCAATTCTAACTTTATTTAATATATTTTGTTTTAATATTAGCTTTTGTAAAATATCCGCATATATTATTATTTTTACATGTATTCTATGTTTTCTGGGACTGTTAGTTTTGTCGTAAGTACATGCATGGGCTTCATTAAATTCGCTCAAAAACTGTAACGTAGTTTACACTGAATTCTGTGACATGACAAAATCAAAAAAGTATTTGTTTGTTTTGTTACCTTAAGATGTCAGCATGGTTATAAAATCAAATTTCAACCTTATTTTTATTAAAAACCATTCTAAAAAGATCAAACAAAAATATGTGCTAGTGAAATGAAACAGGACAAAATAGAGCACTGCAGCTTCACGGTGGGGAATCACGTGGTTTGAATGGTAGAGCGCACTCAAAAAATGGCTGCCAATCGTCTTCGGATAAACCTATATTTTGAGGTAAATATATATCATCGAGTGTCGTTTAGTTCTGGACACCCCGACCAGCACGCAATGGCTTCCCCGCTGAATCTTTTGGTACCTTGCTTTCCATGATTGATTGCGTCGTTTCCTCAAACACTTCAAAATTGTTCCGTAAAAACAAAGTATTAGCTGGGTAGGTACCATGATAAAGACCATTTTATGACTATTTTCACCCTTATATCATGCGTATTCCAACGATTCAAGTGTGTGGACCTTTCGCCTACAGATGCGAATACAACGAACATCAGAATTTGATATTTGGTGCGTTTCTGAACAAAATAACAGACAATTTGCATGAAAGATAGGCTGCAAGATTATTATTTTTTTAATTGAAACGGGATAGGCCACACGATACATTTCGGTCAGCATAGTTTTTACCACTGTTATCACTCTGAATATCTTTACCGACATCCGGTATTTAATGTTTTACACAGAGTCAGTATGTTTTGTCAATTTTACCATATAGTGTGTCACAATAATTTAAATTATTGCAATATACTATTATGTCCATATCCTAATCATAGAATCCATTAAATCTAAATTAGTGAGAATTTCAATGGAACCAATTGCCAAGTAAGTGTTACATTGTTCTTATAAAAGTAGTATTCTGTTTCTTACACATTTACTGGCTTAAAAAATTATTGATAATGTATCGCCCATTGCGTATGCAATTTCGAAAGGAAGCAGTTATACAAAGAACTAAGGGACACTCAGTTAAGCCATAAATATTTAATGAAATGACTAGGACATCATAACTTGAGACATATTCTACATTGACTCCTCAATTTAGAATTGTTGTGTCGGTGAAAGATTGCAATAGTGACAGTAAAAGAAACTTACAATTATCAAGCTGTACCATAATGTCTTATAACTTATCACGCAGTGTTCTTGCGACAGAAATAAAGATACATTTTGTATTATTGTTTTGATACTGAAAACGACATAAAGAACACGTTCGGAAATCAATGATTAATTCTATACAAGCTGCTTGTGAAAACGGCCGTAATCAGACATATACACTTTATATGCGCTTATGATTCGGACAATATGCAGTTATGTAACCTGCGATAGTCTAGAAGGTAATATTGACCGATGGCATACGTAAGATAAGTATAATATTATAACATCGTTTATTAAAACATGAAGACTAATAAATTTATTACATTATTACACATAGTTCCCCCTATGTGTTTCGTAGAACCTGTCCCCGAATCACCGGTAGTTCTCCAGATTGATCATAATTCCTCCCGATTTCACAAATTGTCTCATGAAGCTCCCTTTATACCATGAGGACCCTGCCCCCGATGCCCCTGAAAATTCCATCGGGAGTACATCGCCAAGGCAAAAATACCAAGTGAAACCTAATAGACCTTGAGCTGACAATTGACCCTGCTCCCCCAAGGGGGAATTTTCAACACTATGATTTTCTTAAACCTTATGGTAGGTAGCATTCACAGACAAAAGTTTGCACGTTTCTGTTGGGGCTTTAACGAGTTACGGAGATTTGAAATACGTGACTATGCGATTTTCTACAGGAATCACTAATTTTGCTTATATGATATTATAAACATGCCAATTATTCAATAAATCATGTAAATAAGACATGTATGTACGTTAAATATATTTAAAATTGAAACTATCAGTTATTATACACAGGAAAAATTTCAGCGTACGATTTTCACTCGAAAAGCGTACGCCTGGCGTACGCCATTTGGCGTACGAACGGCGTAAATTAAGGTCCACGTACGCCTGGCATACGCCATTTGGCGTACGAAAAGCGTGCGAACGGCGTACGCTTTCCATACGCACTGATTTTTTGGCGTACGCCGTTCGTACGCATTTCGTACGAAAAGCATACGCTGTCCAAAGTATACGCTTTTCGTACGCCAAATGTAAAATAATTATATAGGTGAAAATTTACTTTGGCGTACGCTGTTCGTACGCAATGCGTACGAAAAGCATACGCCGTCCAAAGTATACGCTTTTCGTACGCCAAATGTACAATAATGATGATAGGTAAAAATTTATTTTTTTTGTCCAAAATTCTTGGCAACATCACGGTGATCAGTGTGTTTGAAGCCAATACTATGAGCCACTTCTCACTAGGTTCTCACTAGGTCTACAAACTAAGAAAATACGGAAAAACAACTTTTGTAACCTGAATATGTATTTAATGGACAGGATTGTTATTTGCCTGTATCTAAGGTTTCACATACATGTAACAGAATAGATTATTAACAAATACCAAAGATAGATCTATGCAATAAATCCAGTAAATACAATGACGGAAATAGTCTTAAGCAAATAGTCTTAAGCGACAACAATAATAAACTAAGAAAGGGTGGGGAAGTTGAGCCGCAGCAAGCACTGTTTAGTAGAATAAAATAAAGAATTAAAATATCTTAAAGGATCTAAAATGGTTCTATTATACCCAAGTTATATACCTGAAGAAGGCTTGTATTGGTTAGCCTTTGTAAAATGTATGTAATAACTTGGATTAGTAAACAAAGTTTCTAGTGCTAGATGCAAAGATCTAAGCTGGGCTGACAATGCTTGCGACAGTGCGCCTTAGTCTGTGAGATGCTGGTGCTTATGCTGGCAGCCAATATGATTGCAGGAAGTAAAGTACCAGCTAATGATGGTAATAGGGCTAAGCATAGCATTTGATATAATAGCGCTAAACGACAGTACAGTTAAACAATACAAGTAGCTTAACACAAAGTTACTATAAAATATGCTTTATAGATCAAACAACTAATAGTTAGGTAGACTACATGCAATAGAATACATTTGAGCCGTTCTCCAGGAAAACCGAACTTAGTGACAAAAATGTGAAAATCATGATAATATAGCATTAGAAAGACAAGACTCTTTAACAGTTTCTGAAAATTTGAGCAAATGATAACATCAAATTACAAAGTTACAGACTTAAAACTAACCCCCCCTCTTTGTAAGTGACGTCGGAAACGTCGTTCAAACTTTATTTCACGTTACTTTAACAAGAAGTTCATAAATCCAGTATTTGATGAGTTCTATACCTAAACTTACAATCAAAATTGTATCACATTTTAGAATTATAATCCTTTTCTAATAAAAATATCTAAATCGCGATTTTTACCTTTTAGAGAAATGTAGCTACTGTTTTCAACCACTAACCCCTTGTTTTCTCAATATGGATACTCTTCAGAAATTGGTCACCATAGCAACGACAGACGATATTTTAACATGATTCATGAGAAAACATAAATTTAAGACATGGTTGTATATTATCAGAGAACTTAAATCAAAGAGCATGACTTTTTTTGTCATTTAAGAGGGTTTTCTTAACCTTATTACATAATTACTAATACAGTGTCACTAAGCCCGGTTTTCCTGGAGAACGGCTCATTTAAATGTTGCGTCAGGAATGCCCCAGCCTTTTGCAAACCGTGCTGCCTCAACACACAGAATAAACTCTATGTAAGATTCAGAAGTAGCAACTTATTTATCATCAACAACAAATATCACTGAAGGTGATGAATACCCCCAGAAACTGCTTGACACAGTCAGATATGCACAACTAGACTTTGTACTGATCATTCATGCAAAATTTCTTTGAAAACTGACCATTGACTACAGAGAACTAGCGTGGACAAAATTTATAAGTGTAAAAAAACAAAGGGCCATAACTACCTTAAAATTGATATGACCAACATGTACTGACGATATGCATAACTAGACTTGGTACTGATCATTCATGCATAGTTTCGTTGAAATCCGACCATTGGTTACAGAGAAATAGCGCAGACAAAATTAATAAGTGTAAAAACAAGACTGCATTCAATAAACGCTTATGCCCCCGTAGAAGCCTAGTCCATAAAAAAGTCAATCAGGGGCCATAATTCTGTTAAAATGTTAAATAGGGTTACATGGCTTAGTCAGTGTAAGGGGCATTATGATGGTAAACAAGTATGTCAAGTTTGAAGACAATGCCTTGATGTAAGACGAAATTAGGGTTAACAAGAATTGGGCACTTAATAAGTCTAAGTTCAAAATTAGGTCAATGTGAAGGTCAAAATGAGGTTAGGTGATACAGGCGTGTGGAGAGTGTTCATATACAACATCCATGCAAATATTAAAGCTTTGTAGCAAGCTATAATGATGCTAGAAGAACGGTCAATTTGGGTTAACCAAAAATTTGGCCCTTCAATAAGTCTTAAGTCCAAAATAAGGTCAAGGTCAAAATGGGGTCAGGTGATACAGGTGTGTGGGGTGTTCATATACAACATCTATGCAAGTACGGAAGGTTTGTAGCAAGCCATTATGATGCTAGAAGAAACGGTCAATTAGGGTTAACCGGACGGACGAAGGGATGGACAGGTGAATCATTATATGCCTCCCGATCTATCGATACGGGGGCATAAAAAGCCGAAAAATATTGCGAACAAGAATAAAGTATATAGTTATATTGGAAATCTTCCAAGGGGCATAACTGTGTGAATTATCAGCGAACCGGAACGTGCCGACGATATGCGCATCTCAACTTGGTAGTGAATCTATCAATGAAGTTTTGTTAAAATCTGAGCAGTGGTTCTTGATAAATATTGTGGACAAGAATTTAGTATATAGTTATAGTGCGATCTTCCAAGGGGCATAACTGTGTGAATAATCAGCGAACCCGAACGTGCCGACGATATGCGCATCTCCACTTGGTAGTGAAGCTATCCATGAAGTTTTGTTCAAATCTGAGCAGTGGTTCTTGAGAAATAGCCCGGACAAGAATTTAGTATATAGTTATAGTGCGATCTTCCAAGGAGCATTACTGTGTGAATAATCAGCGAACCGGAACGTGCCGACGATATGGCATCTGCACTTGGTAGTGAAGCTATCAGGGCTCATCACTAACACTGGTCTGAGACCAGTGGAAATCCAGAAGGACCAGTGAAAATTCTGGAGGACCAGTAACTGTCCTATTTACAAATTAAGCGCTTTTGCCCTGTCGGACCAGTGGCTAAAATACTGAGTGTCTAGGCCTGGCTATCCATGAAGTTTTGTTAAAATCTGAGCAGTGGTTCTTGAGAAATAGCCCGGACAAGAATTGGACAGACGAACGAACGACAGACTGACAGGTGAATCACTATATGCCTCCCGATCTATCGATACGGGGGCATAAAAAAGGGCCATAACTATCTTAAAATTTATCCAACCAACGTGTGCCAACGATATGCATAACTCGACTTGGTACTGATCATTCATGCAAAGTTTCGTTGAAATCCGACAATTGGTAACAGAGAAATAGCGCTGACAAAATTTATAAGTGTAAACAAGAGCTGTCAGTGACGGGTGATGCTCCCCGTGGGATGTTTGTCACAGAAAAAATACTCCAGAAATATGCAAAAGAGAGTTATGGTTCTTTGGCACAGCACTATAACTTAATGAGATTTATTCAACTATGAAGTTTCAAATTGATATCTCTAATACTGGATGAGTTATGGCCTGGACAAGCATAAAGTATTTAAAATTACGAAGGGGAATAACTAAAAACATATGCAATGAAGAGTTATGGTTCTTGTGCACTGTACTTCCCCTTACTGAGATCTATTCACCTATGAAGTTTCAAATTGTTATCTTTTATACTATATGAGTTATAGCCAGGACAAGAATTGAGTATGCAAAATTACAAAGGGTATAACTAAAAAAATATGCAATGATGAGTTATGGTTCTTGTGCACTGCACTTCCCCTAACTAAGATCTATTCACCTACGAAGTTTCAAATTGACATCTCTCATACTTTTCAAGTTATGGCCCGGACAAAAATATCAGACGGATGGACCGACGGACGGACAAAGCGGCAACTATATGCTGCCCCGAATTTTCGGGGAGCATAAAAACAAAGGGCCATAACTACCTTAAAATTGATTCCACCAACTTGTGCCGACGATATGCACAACTAGACATGGTACTGATCATTCATACCAAGGTTCGTTAAAATCCGACCAATGGTGACAGAGAAATAGCGCAGACAAAATTATACGGACCATCCTACCATCCTCAAGCATTACTCTAGTCCAATATAGCCCCCATAATTATACTATGTATGATGATGATATTCACTGAAATTCAATGACCTTGTGACCTAGTTTTTGACCCCACATGACCAAGTTTCGATCTTGACCTAGATATCATAGAGACAAACATTCTGACCAAGTTTCATGAAGATTGGTTCATACTTGTGTCCTGATACGTGTTCGCGAGCTTTTTCTCAAATTTAACTTTGTGACCTAGATTTCGACCCCAAATGATCCAGTTTCAAACTTGACCTATATTTCATAGAGACAAACATTCTGACGAAGTTTCATGAAGATTAGTTTGTAATATGTCCACAAGCTTTTTCTAAGATTTGCCTTAGTGACTAGTTTTTGGCCCCACATGATCCAGTTTCGAACTTGACCTAGATTTCATAGAGACAAACATTCTGACCAAGGTTCATAAAGACTGGGCAATAACTGTTGCCTCTAGTGTGTTCACAAGCAATTGTGGATGGACGACAGACAAAGAGTGATCACAAAAGCTCACCATGTCACTATGTGGCAGGTGAGCTAATAAAGCATGTATGTATTAAATATTCATACAAAAGCCTCAATATCCAGAACAAAACAGTCATTGTTAGACACTGCCTAAACTTCCATTCTGCAGAAAAGTTCATTTTTTTCTATAGCAGCAAATCCGGATTTCTGGATTATTCCGGAACTGTAGGATCCCTGTTATTATTTTGACGTCACATCGTACAATATGTAGCTCTGTATATAAGCAAAGTCCGGTTGATTAACTGGATGAAGTTTCATGGATACAGAAGAAGTAGTTCTCTCCAAGGCATCTGTCAATATTCAGTGAACTGTTCCTTTCACTGCACCATTTATGTATCTGAAATACCAAGAAAAACATTATATCAGGGCTGCCTCCTCTACTAACTGAAATTTGTGGTTTGTATATAAATGCACATGTATCTCAGTACATGCATTGGCAAACTGATACACTTGGTTTTAATTACCTTTGAAGGTTGCATTCACACAAACATACTCATGATTATTTATTTAATTTTATGTTTTCAAATTGACCTGTTTAAGATTTCTTTAACTATGTCTAAACTATGACAAAGGAGATCGGAGAAGTGTTCAGTGTTTGTAGCGAACTATCCTTTATAGTTCTTAGAAGACCAAAGCCGACTGGAGCCAAGATTGGCCCAAGAAAAAAGTAGGCATGAGCTAGCCCTGCAATGCTTAGTGAGAAATAGCCCAGACAAGAAAACTGAAACTAAATATAATATAGCATCGGATCCATCATGAGTAGTCTTTGGAGATCAACATTTCTTAAATGAATCTCGATAACAGACGTCAGGTTATTTAGAGAGCCTTTGGCATATTTAAGCTGATTACTTTACATTTCACGCCAAAAAAGCTTGTGACGTCACACATTTGTAATCACACACGTTGTAGAACATTGACTTTGTTCTGTGATTTGTTCCCATGTGGAAGATCACATTAAGAGCTGAAAAAGGGAGGTTTGTTTCCGGTTACCCGAAAGACTGTTTATTTTTACTGCCAACTCAAGTTGTCATGGACGAAAATCGGCATTTGAATTTTTTTGTCCGAATTAAGTGCGCGCACCAGACGGAAATCAACAAAACAAAAACCTACCAACCCATGTTTTTTTGGGCATGTAACCAGAAACAAACCACTTTTTTCAGGCCTAATTATTTTTGTGATAAATACATAATTATAAATGTAAATGTCACTTCCAAGTTCATCATTTCCACTCTTATAAATCTAAAAAAAAATATTTTTTTAAAAACGCAAGCAATAAATAATTTACCTGCATTGGAACCGTCCATTGCCATTCACAATACTCTGCCATTAGACAAACATTTTGATGAATAAGTTCTATGACTATGGCTTCTGTAGGTTCACAGGCTGTATCAACAAACATTAATAGCTGTAATGACAACAAATTGTTTAAATTAATACAAGTATAGTCCAGTCAGGATAAAAATCCAGTGACGCAGCGGTCGAGTCCACTATACTGTAACGGTGTAAAACCAATTATAAAGGCTTATACTGTACAAACAGCTATGGTTTCAATGCTATAAACAAACTATATTTCTCTACCTGTTTAGACAATGGTTGTTATATTTTGTGTACACATAAACTGCAACGTCACTGTCACAATATCCTAACTGGACTGTACTAGCCCTGATTCTAGATAAACAAGTAGTGGCCTACCAGCTATTTGGACAAAGACAAAATTCCCCCTTTTTTCAAAACGATGCTACCTGCAAAATTCCCCTACCTGAGGGTCCTGGCCCCAGACCCCTAAAGTGTAGTTAGGGACACCCAGTCTCACAAGGGCAGTATTAAAATCAATGCAATTACGGTACTCTATTCGGGTGGGATAATGTAAGTGAAAAGCATATCAGAATTCAGATGCGACCATTGACCCAGTTCTAGCCGAGGATCGAACCAGTTAGCGACCTATTGATGAGTAGTCAAAGACCGCTATCCGCTTGACCAATTACCACCAGTTGAATAGCCTAAATAAGTTTACTGCAACAGTATCGGCAGCATTTCACGGCCAGTCAAATGTCTAGAGTGCGGCATAGGGCCATACTAATGTAACTGGTGCCAGATTAGGGGTCAAGGGTTTGAGACATCTGGCTCACAACTGTGGTTGTAATGTTTAACAATGCTGGACCCACAGCATGTGCTTGATCCTCAAAGGTCAGGAATAATAATGACAAGATCATACACCAAACATCCATGATAATGATGGGTGGTTAGAAACCTGCCAGTAATTATTAGCAATTGATTGCAGGCAGTGACATGGGCAGTTCAAACTCAAAGACTGTCACTTGTGTTTAGCAGGGTGATGGAATTCAATGCAAACTCCTTACGTTTACTGTATAGATGTGAAAAGTCTAAATTACAAAACCAACGTATTCAACATTTTCATGTTTTTGACTTGTAGGCTGTAGCCACGCAGTTTCGACTAAAATGACGACTTTCGACTCGTACCGCCTTCAGTAAAATTTAAATCAACACGTATATCTCCATAGGAGGTTATAACTTATAGAAATACGGCACCTTTCAATAATTTAATGCAAAACATAAGCTAAGTAGATCTAGCCTAGACTTTGTTACGAAACTGCTTGGTTACGAATACGAAACCGAAAGTGCAACTTTTTGAGATGCTATTTCGTATATACCTTCGGAAATAGTTACCAGCCACGGAAACAGATTCTTTACAAGCATTCTTCAATATTTGCGATCGACAAGTAGATCTACGTTCATTTCATCGGTTTTATCCCGAAGCAGACGATGACACAACGAACGCTCACGCGCAAGTGACGGTGTCAACGTTCCATTCTCCCATGCAAAAAGATCCGGTAATTACTAAACGCCGGTATCTACCGTACCTGTTCCGGATATTTCCAAAAGTCCAGCCTGTCGTAAAATATTTATGTAGAATATAACTCTGCACAGATATTTTATTTTGTGTTCTCAAGATGGAGTAGAAATAAATTTCTAAAATTAGAAAAAAAATCAAGATCTAGTAGCCCTAATGTTCTAGATCTAGATTACAATTTAGGCCTACAGTATTTAGAACTATAATGTAGATCTGTACATAAATATCTTAGCACTTATAATCTGAGATTGAATATACACTGATATTCAGTCCCAAGTATAATGGATCTGAATCAAATTTCCAAGTGAAAACAAAATTTAATTTTCTTGACATTAACTTTTCTTAAGCTTATAGATTTAAATAGAATTAATCTATTTATTTTTTATAGAATCTAAAAGATGTTTGGATGATTGCAAATGAAGTTTGTGTAAATTAAACTCTAAACACCTCATTTCTGATGGTATCCATTGACACAAGGGTATGAGAGGTTGAAGCCCTCCAGCTTTTCTTTTTATGCCAGGTGTTGTAATTACTAATTATTAGCAAGGGAAAATGTGCAGTTTGACCAAGTCTCAAACCTCAAGACTTATCTATAGGCTGAATTCTCAACCGACTGAGCTATCGGAACGCCTACACAAACTTCGCCGCCACTTGTTATCAAATACCATTCATGCTTTTGTTTATTTATTCATGTTTTTCAATAATATAAGACAGCTTATTCACCTAACCAGTTTTTTTGGACTGTTTCCTACCAAGTTATTATGTGTATGATTTTCATGCATAATGAAAAACGCATGAAAATATGTTTTTCATATAAAAAGCATACCCCCAATGAGATTTTAAGACTCTGTTCGAAAAGTGGCATGAAAAGCGGCGTATGAAAAGCGTACGCCATTTTGACATTTAAGTGCGTATGCCAGGCGTACGCATTATTATGGCGTACGAAAAGCGTACGCCATTTCGATATTTAAGTTCGTACGACAGGCGTACGCATTTTTATGGAGTATGAAATGCGTACGCCAGGCGTACGCTTTTCGTACGAACAAATTTGGCGTACGAAATGCGTACGCCAAAATTAGGCGTACGCCTAAAATCGTACGCAAAACGTACGCTTTTTTGGCGTACGCGCTTCATACGCCAAAAAAATCGTACGAAAAGCGTACGAACAGCGTACGCATATCGTACGCCAGACCTAAGCGTACGCCAGGCGTACGCCATAATTTTTGCTGTGTAGGCAAAACATGTGATATAACATACGTAATTTACGTTACTTTGCATGAAATTACTAGAATATTAAAAAAAACAGTCAACGTATAATTTATGACGTTTTTAAGTTAAGAAATAATGGTACTGATTAGTATGCAGCTCAATAATGTATATAACTATAGTACAACTACACAAATAGTTCATTGATATGAAATGCCATGTAAATTACGTTACCTTTAAAAAATATTGTTTTTTTTTCAACAACGTTTCAGTTGAAATTTTGGTATAACACATATAGTGGGGTGACAATTGATGATTTTTTGGGGGTAGCTAGGTGACAGCTAAAGTAGAACAAGCAATGTTATATACCAAAATGTTCGCCTATGTATGTTCTATATGGAACTGCCGGCATACATTGTCAACACGTGGTGTGGACCCGGAAATTCAAGATGGCGTCCAAGATGGCCGCCATAATTTACAAATACACTTAAAATTCTATGTTCTCATGCATTTTTATTTATTTATGTATATAGTCACACATATTTGCTTAGATATTATCCAATTGATAATGTGCATCATATGGACAGACACGACTGGCCACTATGAAGTCAAGGTCAATGTCATTTCAATGTCAAGTTACGAAAAATATGCCCTATGGGATATGCAACACTGCAAAGTACAGGCATCCCAAGACCATATGGGGTATATAACACTTGTCAAGTACAACCACTCAATGTCACATTCGGTACTCACCATCACAGAGTACAGCCATCCAATGCCGTATGGGGTAGTCACTACCACTTAGTATAGCCATACTAAGCCATAAGGGGTATTCTCAACCAAACCCTTTGTTATGCTTACCACTATCAATTACACCACTATCAGGCATGACTAGGTACTCATCACCATCATATATTAGGCCTGAATGGGATGTAACCAACACCGAGCACACCCATATCCTGTTCTTAGGGGTTCTTAAACTACTTACTAGTCAACCCAGGCCTTATGGGGGACGGATAACACTGTCTATACATACATTCCGTAACCAATGGAGTACTTACAACTGCCCAATACAACCATTCCTAT
The DNA here is from genome assembly GCA_947247005.1 of Spisula solida. NCBI lineage: Eukaryota > Metazoa > Mollusca > Bivalvia > Venerida > Mactridae > Spisula > Spisula solida. Next base: position 25,563,588 of record OX365948.1, read on the forward strand.
TGAATTCTTAATGGCACCAGCTATATCTGAGGCCCTATGGGATACTTAAAACCAAGAGGACAGCCAACCAAGACCATATTGGGTACTCACCACCCTTAATTATAGCCATAGTATGCCATAAGAGATACTCACAACACCTGAGTAAAGCCATATACATGTAAGTCTCTATATGGTACTCACTATTACTGAGCACTGCTGTACAAGGCCCTATGGGTTACCCACTAGTACAAAACTACTGTCATATAAGGCCCAAAAGGGTACTCATCCCAAATAGTTACATATTTCATACCCCATACGGGTGCTCATAACCAATGACTTACAGTCTCACCAAGTTGTATAGGGTACAAAGGAGTCACAACAACATAGTACAGACATCCAAGGCCAAATCACCACCACCAATTACAGTTTATATTTTGCACTAAGTGGTACACATAACCATTGAGTACGGTCACACCTGACTATGGTACTAACCAGCGGTAACAACCATACTATGTCCCAAGGGGTACTCGGACCAACTGAATACTGCCAGACCAGGTGCAATATAGCCATCATTGGCTCTATTGGGTAATTCTCCACCACCAATTATGTTCATACTAGTCCCTATGTGGTACTTACCACTACCAGCCTTCTTAGGCCCTGTGCCCTAATCACAACTACTGTGTTCAGCCATTCTATGCCTGAGAGATACTCATAGTCACTGAGGAAAGCCATTCAATGCCCTATTTGGTACTTAACACTGCCTAGTACAGCCGTCCCTGGCCAGCTTATGTACTCACCTCCTACCTATACAGAGAACAGTCATCACAGGTCCTATTGACTACCCTATACCACTGAGAACAATCAGCTCAGGCCCCATTTGGTACCAACCACCTCAGAGTATAGTTATCCCAGGCCCTGTTGGGTACCAACCACCTCTGAGTACAGACATCCCGGGCTGTATTGGATGCCCATCACCACAGAAAACAGCCATCCCAGGTTCCATTTGGTACCAACAACCTCAGAGTAGAGTCATCTCAGGCCCTATTTGGTACCCACCAAATCTGAGTACAGTCACTAAAGCCATTTTGGGTACTCAACATCACAGATTAAGCCATCCGAGGCCTCATGGGAACCCACTATCACAGATTTCAGCCCTCCTAGGCCATATTGGGAACCCACCAACACAGATTTCAGCCATCCTATGCCATATTGGGAACCCAACAACACAGATTTCAGCCCTCCTAGGCCATATTGGGAACCTACCAATACAGATTTCAGCCATCCTATGCCATATTGGGAACCCCCCAATACAGATTTCAGCCATCCTAGGCCTTATTGAAAACCCACCAACACAGATTTCAGCCATCCTATGCCATATTAGGAACACACCAATACAGATTTCAGCTATCCTAGGCCATATTGTGTAACTACCTCACTTATTAAAGCCATACAATGTCATATGATGCAGCAATTCCTGACTACATGTCGTATGTAACACATGCAATACTGGCTCTAGACAGATATGAAAATATAAGCAAAGGCTTTAAACTATGAACAGTAACACAGTTTACACTATTTTAAGAGGATTTTACCTTAACTGATCTTGACCTCTTACTGGTCAGTATTGTATAACAATTCAGGTAGTCGCCATTAGATAATTATGCATCCATCAATCGTCTCCTCCAGTGGGGGAGTGGCGGACAGACCAAGAGGAATTGGACAGTGCACCATAGAGAATGTTTCAAACTTATTTTCAAATATACACTGTGGTTTTTAATTTGTATGTAGTGTGATTAAATAACTGACATACGATTGTATACATGTATATAGTAAATGTTTAAAAGTCATGTGTGTGCATAGTTTCTCATGAAGATATTAAATCGAGGGGCAATCTGTGTTCTAGTTTCAAAGTTTATTAAATTTGTGTGTGTTTATTAAATTAAATACATAATGTATAAAGCAAACAAAAATACTTGTACGTTTGAGATTTTACAAAAAAGGTCAAGATTGTGTTAAAGTTACAGCATATATGATAATGTAAAGTTTGTTAGTAAGGTAACGTAAATTAAAACATAAATTGTTTTTTTAAATACATGTGTTGAAAGTTCAAATGCAAACGGCGATAAAAGAAATTTTGATTAGAAAATCAATTATTTTTTAGTGATAAAGTTTATCTCGCCAGTACTTTTTGTAGAGGTGGTGTAGGCGACAATATGCACTATCTGCTTGTATGTAGCCACTTTCAGAACAAACGCACATTATTCATAGATAGATACTACTATACGCTCCCAAATGTAATAAAATATCAACAACTTCTCAATAATGATAACATGAATGTCTTTAAAAAAGTAGCTATCTTTGTCTCCTATCTGATAAACGCTGTAAGTTGATAAATTTATTCATTATTCCAATAATGGTGAAAGGAGTATACACATTTGTTTATTTTTGAATGTTTGTGTGACAGTCACATTCTGTCATAGAGTATACTGTGCTACATTTGTACCTGTTGTTGTTTTGTGTTTTTGAAATATTTAAAACCAGTAGTATTTACTGCTAATTATTCAATGTCGTCATGTATTTTAATACTGTACCAAATATGATGATATTATACGCTAATAATCAATTTCCATAATATTGCAATACTATTTTTCGTATGTTGCTATGCAATTCCATATATTCTATACCAGAAACGCTACCATGCAAATGTATACATACTGTTTTTCTTAATAGTAAAAGTAAAGACGCAATGTAACCTCTTTAGTAACGATCTGCATATATATATATATGAATTTCTTTAATTCGGAAAATCATCTTAATAGTTTATAGATATGCACATTTCTAATATTGGACACCACTCTTACTTATATGTTAAACTTCTGTTATACTGAACTACAAATAAGTTGCTATGAAATATAATGAACATTGTACTATGTATGTTACTACGCTAACCCATAATTATATGTCTGTTGTTACTCATGTATCCTTGACGAAATAAATGTTGTATTGTTGTTGTTGTATCTAAAGTAACAGAACACAAGGCTAGTAAATTGTAATGTTGTTTGAGATTTAAATACATATACATTATAGTTTACATGTTGTTTAGTTAAATATTCAGTTTGAACTGCAAACCTATAATAATTTTTGAGTAGGATTAAATTGTTATTTTTTTATTTTTAACTGTTTTAAGTACGTTTTTAAGACACTGAAGACATGAACTTTAATTTGTATGTTTGGTAACGTAAAGTGCAATGTAGTATTGCCTTAACATATCTTACAAGTAAGAGATTTGTTAATATATATAATATAAACCATTATAAATATATAAAGTGGTATTATATGTAACTGAAAAGTGTATGATACAATTTGAATACTTGAAATTATTTAAGGAATGAAAAACGCACATGTTTTGGAAAATGGGTGACATTTTAAATATCGCTACCAAACATTTATCTCTTAACCTATACTGGCAATCTATACATCACTTTTTAGGTTGAATGTTGAACTTCGTAATGGTAACTTCATTATTTGATTGCCTGATCATCTAAATTTGCAATAAAAAACTTTATGTCATAAACCTTTTGTTTTTTAGGGTAACGTATATTTTCCCATATTTATCTTCTTTAACATTGCATTTTGGCATTGAAATTCTATCAGTTTGCAGCTACTAGTTTACACTCTTGAATGAGATATGCAAACTTGGAATTATTAAATAGCATAATGGTACAATTTATCTTTAAAAATTACAATTTTTATTTTTTATTTTGGGGGTAACGTATTTTAAAGCGTGGTAACGGAGAAAAGCCCCACCCGCCAGTTGCAAACTTTATGCCAAAATGTTCGCCAGACCTTGGGGTTTCAAAAGATTATGGTCCACAAAACCCCCTCTGGCTCACGGTCTATAAGCTTTAGACATGCCGTCCACTAGACCCCAATGTTGTGCGGATCGGTAGCCGATTACTGTTTGCTAGCTTCGGGAACCTTTCAGTATCATTATCAATTAAACTGTTCGGAGCTTTGGCATCGGGCTCATTTTCTGCAGTATTCGCCGATTGGCATATGGAATGTTGCAATACTAATGCCGAAACATATCCGAATTAACCGAATGCAACACGAATTGATGCAGACAGTTCAGGATTTGGCCCCGCCTTGAATGTTTCTCGATCGTGCGGAAAGGTTGCGGTTTCATTGCAGAATATGCAAAAGTGTTTACGAAATGCTGAAATGTTGCCGATGTATATAAACGATGCCGAACTACTATCTTGTTATCAGTTGCTAGTTGAACAGGAAGGATGGAAGGCGCCTTCATCTTACAAGTTTCAGCTATAAAAAGTTGAATTTCCTAGTCTGAAACAACCCTATTTGGTAGCAGCTTGCCCTTGATTTTTTTAACCATGATGAACGCGATATAACCATATATATATTAAAACAGACCTCATCGCTTCCGTTGTCGTTCAGGAAAAACGGCTACAACTCGGCATACCTTCCGCTAACAACTGGCGCCTCGGCAACTATTCGGAATGTCTCCTAGCATGAGCAGCATAGCTTCCGTGTGTAAAACTTATCCATTTGTCGCCTTCGGCACCATATCCTTCAGCAACCGCTCGGGATGGCTAAACGATTACGAAGCCTCGCAGGAAGCTTCGAGAAGATGCTGAGTGAATGACGAGCACCCTGGACTGTTGCCGTTGGTTTTTCGATTTCCCCCAAGCACTTCAAGACAAGACATTTAAAAGTGTTAGCTGTTCAACGCTGAAGATTTTTCGGTCTCGCAAAGTCCAGAAGCGTACAAGAATGACACGGAAGTGTTCCAGAACATCGCGACAATATCTCGATTTGGTAGATGTCGGCTTCGGGAACCGTTCGGGTTGTAGTGGACGGTAGGTCAGAACGAAAAAAAAACCATAACGATTCACGCGCACTGTTGACGTCCAGATTTGCGTATGTGCATTTCTGGTCACGCCAACGACAATAAACGATTTACGAGTCATATGAACTGTAATTCCAAATTTTATTTTTGTGATTTCTAATGGATTTTCTGTAATTAAATAAAAAGAAACACGCATTTAACATGCTGTCTGGGTATTTAAAGGTCCTGGAATTAGGCTGACATTTGACAAAATCTCGAGCTAAAATACATTATTTGAAAATAATATGGGCATAAATTGATGTGTTTATGCTATAATAGCATTTACGCATGGTTTTCGTGTCATAACATTGGCAGAGTTCATGACGTGAGCGTTGGTGCGTATCTTGCTTTTAACTTTATTCTATGCATCTATCTGAAAGAATTCAACACAAACATTTACAGGTCATGTAATGGTTCTTTTAAAACTTCCCGGAGAGTATAAATTTATATTGAAAATCACCAAATAAATACAACCCAGAAGTATATCTAAAAAGATAACGGCGTCAACTTTAATCAATACAAAACAAACTATTAATTGCATAAAACATACACACATACGCTTATAGTAAAGTTTAATCAGACGACAGTACTGATTTGTTGTGCGCGAGGAAGTTACGTCGACTGTCTTGTAGAAATAATGGATATAAAATGCAATTCAAATGAAAGGGTGTGTGTTTTGTATTGTTATATTTTATTCATTGTCTAAAAATCTTAAAATTAAAAAAAATGAAATAGAATTATTACTTTTTATTACTTAAGACTAATGCAACACTTCTTTGACAATTTATTCCATTGAAATTCACATATTTACATTTAATGGATTCTATAATTAGGATGAATGTATATTGAAATACATTTAATTTAAATTATTGTGACACACGATATGATAAGATTGAACATTTATACTGATGATAGCGACTGTGTGTAAAGCAGTAAATGCCGGATACCGATACTTTAGAAATATTCAGATCGATTACAGTGGTGAAAGCTATGCTGACCGAAATGTATCGTGCGGCCTATCCCGTTTCAATTAAAATCAAAATAGTCGTGCAGCCTATCTTTCATGTAAATTGCCCGTTAGTTTGTTCAGAAACGCATCAAATATCAAATTCTGATGTTCGTTGTATTCGGTTCTGTGGGCGAAATGTTCACACACTTGAATCGTTGGAAAACGCATGCTATAAGGGTGAAAATAGTCATAAAATGGTCTTTATCATGGTACCTACCCCGCTAATATTTTGTTATTACGGAACAATTTTGAAGTGTTTGAGGAAACGACGCAATCAATCATGGAAAGCAAGGTATCAAAAGATTCAGCGGGGAAGCCATTGCGTGCTGGTCGGGTGTCCAGTACTAAACGGCACTCGATGATATATATTTACCTCAAAATATAGGTTTATCCGACGCCGATTGGCAGCCATTTTTTGAGTGCAGTCTACCATTCAAACCACGTGATTCCCCACCGTGAGCTTGTGACAGGGTATTTTTGCTATTTTGTGACCATACTTAGTCGAATTTTTTTATCAAATATGACTGTTCCTGAAAAATTATTTTTCTTATGTGTAGATACTGACATTGTCCATGTCAGAAAACATAAGTTTATCAATAATTTTTCCCTACACAATTGCGCTGTGACAGCTATTTTCGCAAATTGTGCGTTTTTCTGCTTTTCTGTGATATATGCATAACATGGCTGTTTTGATAATAATTTTATATTTTTAATCAAACAAACGGCTTATAAGAGAGAATATGTACTATTGTACTAACCAACACAACTATCATTTTTATAACCAAATTGAATTCTTAACACATGCAATACAAAGAACAACAGAGAGCAAATATTCATTTTCAGCTCTTTTTCTCACTTTGACCTTGAAATGACATTGACATCAAACTGGTCCATGCTGCATGTCCATTTGATGCACATTATCAAATGAACAATATCCATGCAAATATGTGTTAATACATAAAAGTGTAGTGTAAACAAAAAATCTCCTCCTTCATTCTCATATAATGGTGTCTTAAAAGGTGTTGGTTCACATTTGAAACACGACTACTTCACATAAAACAAGATTTTTGCGATATCCGTGTTTAATCTTAAGATATCTTCCAACGACAGGTACATCACATGTAACTTGGATGGGCCGACTGTAATCACTCGGTGGTCCTCCATATGTTCCACACACTGTTCCGATGTTATTGTCACTATCAGCCCGAGTCGATGAGATGATAAACTCCAAATCACGGTTTCTGAAAGCTGCAATTATATATGAAATATAGTTCAAAACAATAAACATTGCCTCCATTACATAAACATACATTGCATTACTGTAGTAAACTATTCTAGCTTCTGCACACATAGTTACTGTGAAAACAACAGCTTAAATAAATTTAAAATTAAACAAAAATCTATGCGGATGTGAAAGGGAAGGCGATCAAAATTAGTTCTTCCCACCATCGCAAGTATTGTAACACATTGCTGGAATACGTAATCTTGAGAGGACAATGGGTGAATAGGAATTCAAATTCAATTAACCTAAATACAATGTACAACTAGAAAGCTTGTAACGTTTGCAAGACAAAACGCCTGTTCAATAAATTTGCTAGTAAGCGAGACCCCAAGTAAAGATTTACTACAGAGAATAGAACAGGGAAGGCAGCACTAAACTTAACCAGCCGAGCACAGACAACTTAAAAACATCACCCATCATAATTACAAGGCACAATGATCATTGATCAACACATAAGCTGAACGAGAAAATGAACTTGTCCGCAGCTGTGAAAAAACTGAATGACCTATCTTCGGCTACCAAAAGGTTGAATGCCCTAGTTCCAACAGTAAACAAGTCGAATGACCTAGTTTCAGCTATATACAAGACTGCGTTCAATAAACGTTTATGCCCCCATGGAAGCTTTGTTCATAAAGTAGCCAAGTCAATCAGGGTCCATTATTCTGTAAAATGTTGGATAGCGTTACTTGGCTTTGGTTATGTAAGGGGCTTATGATGGTAAACAAGTATGCCAAGTTTAACTTGATGGATATGATGTAAGACGAAACGGTCAATTTGGGTCAACCAAGAATTGGACGCTTTATAAGTCTAAGTCCAAAATTAGGCCAGTGTGAAGGTCAAAATGAGGACATAGATGTGGGTAGAGTGTTCACATACAACATCCATGCAAGTATGAACGCTTTGTAGCAAGCCATTTTAATGCTAAAAGAAATGGTCAATTTGGGTTAACCAAGAATATGGCCTTTCAATATGTCTATGTCCAAACCAATGTCAATGTGAAGGTCAAAATGGGGTCAGATGATATAGACATGTAAAGAGTGTTCATATACAACACCCATGCAAGTATGGAAGCTTTGTAGCAAGCTATAATAATGCTAGAAGAAACGGTCATTTTGGGTTAACCAAGAGTTTGGCCTTTCAATAAGTCTAAGTCCAAAAGTAGGTCAAGGTGAAGGTCAAAATGGGGTCAGATGATACAGACGTGTGGAGAGTGTTCTAATACAACATCCATGCAAGTATGGAAGCTTTGTAGCAAGCTATAATAATGCTAGAAGAAACGGTCATTTTGGGTTAACCAAGAGTTTGGCCTTTCAATAAGTCAAATCAAAAATTAGATCAAGGTGAAGGTGAAAATGGGGTCAGATGATACAGGCGTGTGGAGAGTGTTCTTATACAACAACCATGCAAGTATGGAAGCTTTGTAGCAAGCCATATTAATGCTTGAAAAAACGGTCAATTTTGGTTAACCAGGAATTTGGCCTTTCAATAAGTGAAGTCCAAAATTAGATCAAGGTGAATGTCAAAATTGGGTCAGATGATACAGGCGTGTGGAGAGTGTTCATATATAACATCCATGCAAGTATGGAAGCTTTGTAGAAAGTCATAATAATGCTATAAAAAACGGTCAATTTCGGTTAACCAGGACGGACTGACGAACGAACGGACAGGTTAATCACTAAATGCCTCCCGTTCTATCGATACGGGGGCATAAAAGCTGAATACCCTAGTGTCTTTGGCAATAAAAAAACGGATGCCTTAGCTGAATGTCATAGTTTCAACAGTAAAACATAGCATACCAAATTTTGGTGAATCATTAAAGTATACTCTAACTGAAGATACCAGACCGGCACTAGGTAATTCACAAGCCCAGCTAGAGTATCCGGCTGCTGTTTGAGAACATGTATGTTCCATACCGTCGATAGCAAGTTCTGCATTCTTTTCTCTTCCGTTACGCGGAATCGTATAAGTACTTGACTGCCAAGCAGCAATTGCTTTAACTGGCTGTGCACCTAGAACATAGAAGCGCATGCTAAATTGCAGTGACACTTTATGAAAGACAGAATGACGTACAAAACTAACTAATTATGACGTTTGAAAAAAGGCAATTAATAATTGTGTGTATGTAAGGCTATGTGGAGTTTTGATTTCAAGAATTTAAGACATATAAAATCAAGGAAAACTGGTGCTAACCGAGGCTGAATATACGCCATTATGCGTTTGACATACTAGCCAATTTCACGTGATTACCGACATAAAAGAACTGTAACATGTCTTACGTGGGTATATATGTAGAATTACCAAGAAAAAGCCTAGATAAAAATGTAAATGAACATGGTAAAAACTTGTTAAATTTTTGTAAAGCTACTGGACTGCGGATTTTAAATGGTAGATGTGGGCTTGATAAGAATGTAGGTAAATATACGTGTGTGACCACTACGGGCAGTAGTGTAGTTGATGTAGTATTATGTAGAAATGACTTTTTTAAATACATAAATTCGTTTGTTGTTAACGAACCGAATATTGTGTCAGATCATTGTGTTGTAAATTATTCTTTTGGCTCAACAACTGAAGCAAGCACAAATAAAGGCCCGATTGAGCAAACCACTAACAATAGTATACCATATAAATATAAATGGGAGAGTCACAAAAAGGGATTATTTTTGGAAGCGTTAGAACACGAAAGTGTTAGGGCAAAGCTACAGTCGTTGAGTCATAATATTAATAGTGCAGTCTCAAATGATGATATTGACTCGACTTTAAATGTTTTTTATGATACTGTTGATGATGTATGTACACCTTTATTTAAAAAGAAATTGTTTAATGATAACTCTAAAGAAATAAATACGGCGTGCCATACAAAAACCAATACTTGGTACGATAATGAGTGTTTACAGCTACGTACAGACTTTTATATATGTTTAAATCGTTTTAGGCATGATAAATGTGAGCAAAATAGACTGGATATGGTTCATGCTAGAAGTGAATATAAGAAAACTATAAGAAAAAAGAAATTTATATATGATGCAGATCAGACAAAAAAATTGGAAAAAATTAGATTTTCAAATGCAAAAGAGTATTGGAAATTATTAAAAGGCTTAGCCTCGAACTATAACAGTAATTCGAACAAATTATCAGCTGATAACTTTGTACAGTATTTTAAATCTATTAATGACCCAGATTCAGTCTTTTTTCAACCCGATGAAGATATTTTATACTTTAATGAACGGTACGTGAATAATGAATTGGATTGTATGTTTTTAGAACTGAATGTTGATTTTTCTTCCACGGAAGTTATGAAAGCTTGTAAAGAGTTGAAAATAGGGAAATCAGCTGGTCCGGATTACGTAATCAATGAATTTTTCATTTATGGGTCTCAAGATCGCAATTTCTTAGAATGCATTGTTTTATTGTTTAACAAGCTTTTCAAAAAAGGGTATTTCCCAGAAGCATGGACTGAAGGTTTTATAGTACCGATATTTAAGAAGGGGGATGTCAATGAAGTAGGAAACTATCGGGGAATAACATTATTAAGTACACTTGGAAAATTGTTCACCCGGGTAATAAACAATAGACTAAATAATTGGGCTGAAAAATACAATGTTTATATAGAGGCACAAGCTGGGTTTAGGAAACACATGGGAACAGTTGACAATATTTTTGTTTTAAACGGAATAATCAATCACTTTTTAATTAACAATCGAAAACTGTATGTAGCTTATGTTGATTTTACGAAAGCCTTTGACTTCATAGTAAGAGATATATTGTGGTATAAGTTGATTAAATTAGGTGTTAGAGGATGTATTTTAAATATTATTCAATCAATGTATAATAAGGTTAAGTCACGTGTAAAATATGAAAATACGTTAAGTGAAGATTTTATATGTTTGTTGGGAGTCAGACAAGGCGAATGTTTGTCACCATTTTTGTTTTCAATGTACCTAAATGACATAGAAGAACACTTTGCCCTAAATGGTTTCGATGGAGTCGATATAGGATTGTTTAAGATATTTTTACTCTTGTATGCTGACGATATAGTCATAATGTCAGAATCTGAAACAGGGTTACAACATGGTTTGAACCTATTAGAAACATACTGCACAAAATGGAAATTATCGGTAAATGTACAAAAAACGAAAGTTATGATTTTTAAAAAGGGAGGAACATTAAGACAAAACATGGAATTTATATATATGGGATCAAAACTAGAAATAGTTAAAAAGTTCACATATCTCGGCATTGTTTTTACTTCGGGTGGTTCACATACAGCAACTTATGAAGCATTAAGTGGGCAAGCCCTTAAGGCCATTTTTAAACTCAACAAATATTTAGTCACCATTTAGATTTGTTTGATAAACTTATTACTCCGATCCTAAGTTACGGAAGCGAAATTTGGGGTTTTAATAACAGTGACATTATTGAAAGAATACATCTACAATTCTGTAAACAAATATTGGGCGTTAGAATACAAACTCAAAATAATTTTATATATGGAGAACTAGGTAGAGCACCCTTGATTAATAGAAGATTGGTAAATGTTATCAAATACTGGTTTAAAATACTTCAATGTGATGATTGTAAATATGTAAAGTATGTATATAAAATGATGATAAATGATTTAGAAATATGGCCTCAAAAGAAATCTTGGGCAAATTCTGTAAAATTCATTTTAGAATCTTTAGGTTTTAACTACGTATGGCAATTTCAAGGTGTAGGGAACGTGAATTTATTTTTAGGAATATTTAAAACCCGAATTAGAGATTTGTTTATTCAAAATTGGAACAGTGAACTTCAAAATTCATCAAGAGCAAAAACATATAACCTACTAGCCGACTTTCGTTTTCAACCATACTTAGATATTATTACTACTTATAAATTTAGAACATGTCTTACACGATTAAGGGTCTCGGCCCATAAATTAGAAGTTGAATCTGGACGATGGCAAAAGCCAGCTAAAGTACCATTTCATGAACGCAAATGTAAATGTTGTAGTACATTAGAAGATGAATTTCATTTCGTTTTAGAATGTCCGTTATATCAGGATTTAAGAAAAGTATACATCAAAAAATATTATTGGAAACATCCGAACGTTTTGAAATTTGCACAACTTTTGAACAGCGAAAATCATTGTACGATAAAAAACCTATCATTGTTTGTGCACAAAAGTTTTGAATTAAGATCACTACTATACTTCTTATAGTCCCAATTCTCCCCTTACCAACTATTATCTTTTTCTGTTTTTCTGTTATACACACATGTTCATATGTATTTCTAGTTTAACTTTAATATGTGCAAATTTATTGAACTACATGTATAACTCATTAACAAATTTGCAAATGCTTATACATATACGTATATGTATGTACACTGTTTATAATTATTTTCTTGTACCACCATTGACATGCTATGTTTATACCTGTATATATGTTTGTGGAATGATAGGCTAATAGCCTTTTTCTGAATAAAAGCTATATATATATATAAAGTAATGTCAGTGTTTTCCTGGTTTGTTTGTTATTCTAACACGATCTGCGGATTAATCCATTAAACAAAGAGAAGACCTGACCATGTTTTATTACCCCCATAAAACATGGTAACAAATTGGCTGTTACAATTTACGCCCCGTATCACATGACCTATTTATGAATGAATGAACGTAAACTTTATAGTAAATATTTAACGGACCGCGAGTTTCACGAGAATCCAGTGTTACAGCTATGACGCATCTATTTTTAGAAACTCCAGTATACTCTCGAAATTAAGATTCATAAAAATTTCTGATAATCAATTCATTTATATTTTTCATTTCATGACATAGATACACTATGTTCGTGTTATTAAAATTGTTTCAATGTTTAAAATGTGTTTTTTCCTTCAGAAAATTACGAAGGTCGTTTGCATTAACGAGGGAGGTAATTGTACCAGCTAATAAGCCACTCAATTTCAGCGTGGAATTAGGTTCAATGTCAAATGGGTGAAAATGGAATGCGCGCAGTTAAATAGTGCGGAATATTATCGTATTTAGAATCGAAATAAAAACTCTGTTCTTGTATTTTGTCGGTGAATAAAACACGGGCACTCGTTCGGATGCGGAAAATTAAATCACTCGTGCTACGCACTCGTGATTTAATTTTTCCGCATCCGAACTCCTGCCCATGTTTTATTCACCGACAAAATACGCGAACAGATTTTTATTTCTTAAATACTAGGCGTATATTCATAAAAGCGATATCAAAATGAAGAGTAATTCAATTTTGATTAATAGTCGTATTTTATTTAAGAAATAATGAATACGTAGCTATGTTTTGTTGCGTAATAAAATATAGGCACGTGTTTGGATGCGTAGTAAATAAATCACGAGTGCGTAGCAAGAGTGATTTATTGTACGCATTCAAACGAGTGCCTATATTTTATAACACAACAAAGCACAACTCCTATTTATTATTTCGATTCTAACACCACCAATGCTTTACCATTTATAGCAACAACAAGACAGGTTGACGTCAAACTACTTTCTTTCCTAGGAACGTTACCGTCGCCGTTACGTCATTTGTCATTGTATATGACGTCAAACGTGACATCATCAATCAGCTATATTTTATCGCGGTAATAAAATATGGTAAGCTCAATATACTCAAAGAATGCAAATATCACGTGCTATGTTAGAATATTGAATTATATAAACATTAAAAATATACCAATGACGTCATGTCCACCCCGTGTACCCCGATAAGACGTGATAGCCTGAATACTGCTGTGTTAGCCTACCGCAAAAATTTCAACATTCAAGAGGTTAGGTATTTTGTGCGTGTTTCATTTATTTCGTGTCTACACCAGTAAAACGAAGAACGTGTACATGTGCAGTGGTTCTTCCACGACACAAAGATGTGTTTTTTTCGATCACAAACGTCACATTATATTTTAAATTTAATAAATGTGTCAAAAAGTCAGTAGTTTGGTCTTTAAAAAATAATTAAAAATACTTATAGACCGCGGAGAAAGCTCAAGTTTCATGAATATGTAGTGAAATAATAGTAACATATTTGTTCGCATTGATGTATGCACTGGTATCATTATCTTTCTTGAAAATGACAGGTTTTCCGCGCTTGGTGGCTAAAAATGGATAGTGCACGAGTTATATGGTGAAATTGTCTAGATACTGCCCGAGTAGTAGATGAATACTGCCCTTGTTGCTCACAGTTTTAATGTTTTAGGACTGAAAACAACATTTTCACGACACAATATTCATACAACAACTCTTGTCTATCTATATTAAACATGTATTTAGTTTTAATTGCATTGATCTGCTGAATTTAATATAAATCCCCATATAATATACTGTCTAAATCCCGTGTACCATTTTCTTAGTTACACCTCACATATACCAAGGTATCTTCGCATGGACGTATACATCTAATGCGTTCGTTCTTTGCTTTTTATTTCACAGAGGCGCTATTTGTGCGTTTTCCGTTTATGTAACGAGTGTTTTTTTTATCAATTTACCATTTATTTAAAGCAAATCGGCATGTAAAGATACCTTAAACCATTCTTATAAATCAGAAAAATATGGCCTATGTAATATAGACGTAAACAATTGTCAAATAGCAAAATTGTCAATAAGAGTATTAAGATCTTGTCTATATCAACCAATTACCGGTGGTGTGCAATGCAGTCACATAGGGGTTGTTGCAATAGCTGAGCGGTCTAATAAGTTAGTACGTCGCTTGATCACAAGTGGTTTGCAGTTTGAACCTTACATTTTAAAATCACATAGACGCCCCGTTTCACGAATAAGTATCCAATAAGTACCATGAGTTTTCAGTGAAGTCCCTGACACTCAAGTTAACAACTAGCTAGTGACGTTTTTTCCATTCTCAAAATTATTTAATGTTTGTCTTCCACTATACATCAAACTGGAATCCAGAAAACAAATGCCGCAAGTCTACTTTCAGTGTACTGCAGATATTCAGCGGATTTTCGATAAGATAATGACAGATTGGACAGGGAATGCAGGACTAAACGGAATCAGCTGGGCTCGAAACTCACTGTGGGTGCCTACAGGTAGGACACGCGCTTGGAGATAGATAGGTCCGGGTTCAATTTCCGTCTGCACCACTGCTAGTTTTCTCGGAGCAAAATTAACCAATAATGTTCAACTCGACCAAGCTGTGAATTGGTACCTGTGAGTGTGGTGTTTGTTCATGTTCGATAGTCTTGGTCGTCGCATCTCGATGTTGTCTTCACACAAACCAGGAGAGAAGTAGTCTCCATATTAGGACTCGATGGCAGGTTTCCTTAGGTAGCCCAATGCCTAGGGGAAGTAAAATGTCGAAGGGTAGCTTGGCTGCTGAAGGAGGCCCTCGAAAACTGGTAACTAAACGTAACATAACAGACAACAACAAAACACGCAACAAACGGGATTTATCCTTTTAATTATCCTCTTGTTGAACGCCTCATGTCATCTCCGTTTGTATGAAATCTGCCATTTGCAAAAATGTCTGATTATGAGACAAATGTAACGTAAGTGCTATTACATAATCATACATCATGTATTTCCACTGCGGTATACCGTTAACCGGATATTGCTAGTGGATGGGAGTAATGTTATCGATTTTCGCGACATTTTAGTGTTTACTGGGATTAGTTCAGAGACGATAATTTCCAAATTACTGACTACTTTCTTCATATCAACTAGATTTTAATGTATTCGGATATTTTCATAACTTTATAGTACGCCATATTATAACAGGTATTTTTCATAGAAGTGTTCAAATTACTCAGTTATTGTCCGCTACTCACTCGCAAACTTTGCCCACAACACTTTAAATGCGTTTGAACTGGGCATTCTAGTTATACTGAACTTTAATGTCTTAAGTCCAAATTTGTTCAACAAAGATACACACCAAAATACAAATTTATGTAAATAACTGCGTGAACAGCGTACTGATGTTTACTGTACAGAGTATTGCACATTAGCTCACTCTTATTAAACTAGGAAATCAGCCAAAAATAATACTTAGTACCAATTTAACATTATAACTATTTTTATGAACCTCAGAAGAGTGAATTCGAAT
The DNA here is from genome assembly GCA_947247005.1 of Spisula solida. NCBI lineage: Eukaryota > Metazoa > Mollusca > Bivalvia > Venerida > Mactridae > Spisula > Spisula solida. The sequence continues at coordinate 25,579,835 of OX365948.1, forward strand.
ATTTGAGTGCTGAGTGAAAGTATTGATTGTAATTTTAAACAATACAAAAAAAGCGTCCATATCATAGTTAAAATAAGTATATCTCAAACTTGTGTACATATACAGTATTACATTTAAAATCTCGAGGGACCCACCTCAGAATTCGTCATTCCAGCATGTGTTATGTACATGTATGTAGTTTTTACACACTCAATTTTCAACATAATTATAAAGACAAAATAAGTACATTTTGTAATATATCTGGTTATACCTAGCATTTACTAAATTTCCGTGAGCAATACTCCGTACTCTGAACAGCAATACTCTGTACAACAGTGAGCAATACTAATGCAATACTAAAATTCTCAAAATGTACCGTTATTTATGACTCCGTTCCTGGTAAAACATTAACAGCATATTATGCTTGGTCACTAGGATGTTCTTTTGCTCGATTCAAATTGTGTAGCTTAACGAGGAATATAAACAAAAACATCTTTATTTGACAGACCCAGCATATGTTTTGCGTGAGGAACGATACTAGTTTGGTCTTTTAAATGCCCTTTTAAGCAGTCCCTGGTCGTTTGCCGGTAGATACTTTTGATTATAATTTACATTCAACACACACAGAAAGACAATACAGCGTCTCTGAACTTACCCTGTTGTGCACTTGCAGGTTGCGAAAATGGATAACATTACTCACCTTACTAGCATATAGCAATAGCCGGTGTACTGTATACCGCAGTGTTTCCGCATTCTTGTTGACGGAATAGGCCGGACACATGTATTCAATGTTTTTTTATAATATTATCAATAGCCATGCTAATAAATGTGTAGATGGTAGGCCGATATGCAGCGTTCAATCATGAGCGGGCTTGTTAGTACTTCAAGACAACATACAGCGGGGCTTCTCTTTTACATTTTGGGAGAGCATTGTTAGTTTGGGTTATTATGTCTAGGAGACTAGTGGTTTCAAAATACACATATGGACCTACTCGCAAGTAAAGTGACGTGGAAAGTAATTAACGAAAAGTGATATATTGGGTTCACATGAGCGGATCAAGCAGACGCTCTGTATAGAATGAACAATCTGGCTTCTCATGTCTTCAACTCTCATGGTGATAACAGGTAGCTAAATGCGCTCTTTACTCGATTTATGTAATTGCTTACATGTAGATTCTACTCATATATTCTACTCGTAAGTAGACAGACTTACAGTACGATAGTGGCACCTGCGATTTTAAAGGTAACAATGGTGCCGAACAATAATATTATATTATTATCTCGAGTAAGAACTTTGTAGATTTCACCCCATGAAAATGTTAAATTATCTATTCCAGGCCTGCATTTATCCATGAAACAAGTATTAAAACAGACAACACAGGCAGTATAATAATTGTTTTACAGTGGACATGTGCAGTATCTACGGTATAACTCGTGCACTATCCATTTTATGCCAACAAGCGCGGAAAACCTGTCATTTTTTAGAAAGATACCGATGCCAGTGCATACATCAATATGATGAAATGTGCTACTATTATTTCACTACATGTTCATGAAATTTGAGCGTTCTCCGCGGTCTATAAGTATTTTTTTAAATTATTTTTTAAAGACCAAACTGCTGACTTTTTGACACATTTATTAAGTTTAAAATATAATGTGACGTTTGTGATCGAAAAAAAACACACCTTCGTGTCGAGGAAGAACCACTGCACACGTACATGTTCTTCGTTTTACTGGTGTAGACACGAAATTAATTAAACAGACACAAAATACCTAATCTCTTGAATGTTGAGGTAGGCTTACACAGCAGTATTCAGGCTAGCACGTCTTATCGGGGTACACAGGGTGATGTCGTCGTATATCAAAATATAAATTTTCTTCATAATCATAACAGTATTCTTTAACGCATTACGACATAAACTAACTCACCAAATCGGACGACAATTAACCGGCGTGACGCAACAACTTTCTGCTGTCTGCTGCTGTAATTTCAGTGGTGTCACACAATTTTGAAACTCACAATTTTCTTTTTACTCGCTGATTACTAATTAATGCAGATTAATGACAAAAAGACGCTTCGCTTAGTATTACATTTTTTCCTACAAGTTATGAAAGGCACATTCTGAAACTTCACGATAGACCAGCGACAATGTAGTCTCGTGTACATGTGGTATACGCTTTTAAGGGACGGGGATAAATTCAGGGCCAGAAGACAAGAACATCAGGAATGTTTTAGGCCTCAATGAAGCTCGACGTTCATCAATACGATCATCGTGGGTATGGTTAGTAGAATGTAGTTGATCGTGGGTATGGTTAGTAGAATGTAGTTGAAGGACTGTCCTGAGGACATTTAGAAATAATTTGAACATGCAGTGAATGAGTATCAGGTAGGTCGCGCATTTTTAAATGACGGGGAAAGGGTGCCTGGATTCAGAAGTCTACGAAGAAAACCAGGAATGAAAATTTCAGGTGGAATTAGGTTCACCGAAGTAACGTTATTATGACGTCGTTGACGTAAGACTTGTGGCGATGTCCATTAGTGTACATCATGTATATGCAAATATCTCAATAATTATTGAATTCAATAACTTGAAATTTGGCTATCATTTTGCAAATAGATTAATGTAGCATTCTGCTAATTTGCGTTGTATTACTTACATTGTGCGCGATTTACTAGCTTCAGAGACATTACTTTTTTATATACCCTCGTATTCATATAGTATAATGGATAAATAACTGACGCGTATTGACTATTTTACTTGAAACTTGAACGCAGTCTGGTGTGGGACTCCATTGTCCGTCCATTCGGCAGGTGACATATTTTTGAGTATGAGAACTTGAATATCCACGGTCACAAATTACACCTAGTCGATGTCCGACACTGTTACGATTGCCAAAATAGCGTCCATTAGAAACAACGGGAAATGTACATTCTGGAAAAGATTACAAATTATGTCTACATGTATTTTATAAATATCACATGCCTGCCTGCGTGGCATTGGTATTGTTAACCCGAGGGCAGAATGTCACCCCGAGGCGAACTATGGTAATGTGATAAAAAGAATCCGTAACTCGTTGTCTTTAAGATCAAGATTTCTTAAACTCGTCACGAAAACAAATGATTAAGCTCGCCAAGGCTCGTTTAATAACCTGTGTTTTCTAGAAATGTGGATCTCCAAAGACAACTCATAACGGATCCTATATATAAGTCTAGCAAAACGTTCACAGCTATGATTATGATAGACCTAGTTATAAACAGTGAACATGACTGTACTCTCATATAAATTATTGTATATCTAGTGTATCAATTTCACATTCTGTTATATGTTTTCGATCATTATGAGCATTTTACGGATTCTATTCACTGATATTAATATGAAGAAATCATACATAACTTGTGTTGTAAGCTAATTTAGCTTTTTACAATTTTGTAAAGATCTATAACTTTGAAAGTGCGCCAAACGTAACGTCACTTTTTGACAATCTAATGGTCGGTCTGGGTTATGGTGGATGTACGTACCAAGAAACAACAGAAAACGAGAAAACTATCTTAGTTAGACTAATTTGTGCTCATAAACATCCGTCCGTCCGTCCATCGTAGACGCAGACATTTGTCTTGGCAGACTTAAATCAAGAGAAAGAGGTGTGATACAAGGAATCCGGGTGCGATACCCTAGCTCATTTCGAATAGACTCCTTGGTTCTTTAACGTGCTCAGTGTATAGCACCGATACACGCGAGATTACCTCTGGGATTCCCACCAGTTTCGTCTCTAGTTAGGTTGGAAACAATGAAAAGCGTTTCATAAATGACCAAGTGCCCCGACCGGAGTCGAACTAGGGACCTATCGATCAGTAGTCAAGCGTAACCACTCGACCACTGTGCCACCCTATACTACACTCGATAAGAGGTCATGTTCAAATTATTACGGAAAAACTATAGTTACTCTATCGGAAATGCTTTGATACAGTACTCAGAATTACGGACTGGTCCGAATATCAATACTTAAACAGTATATCCACATATTTCCAATTGTAAAAAAATATTAATTTCATAAAGATGCTAGATCTATTCGAAAATGCCAAACCATGGCGGGTGAACAAACCTTTCACTGCGCATGCTTCAGTAGACAAATCACATGCCTGTTCTGGAGTACATGATGAGCATGGTGACTGAAAATGGAGAATCATTGCAGTAGTATGCATACATGTATAGAGCAATGTCGGCAGTTATCGACACTTTAAGATAGAGTCACATGAATTTTACACACAATTGTTTGGTGTCGATATCTACCGACACTCATGCATGCCATAATCCTTCTTGAACCATTAACACGACGTCACGGTCATTACGTATCTTCTCCGCCAAAAGAGCTATGAAGAAGTTAATAAAGTATAAAGACCACACATGTCGGCACTTTCCGACATACTTCGGCAGTTACCGACACCCAAATAGATTTTTCTTTAAAATCAATAGTAAAACACAAGATATAAGAACATTATTATGAAGCATTTGTAGCTTATTTTATACCTTTATGGCTTCAGATATTCGATCCAGGTGGCATCTGTTATATGTGAATAAAATTATTTCATCACACATTCACGAATCAACAATTAATTTATAATTACGGCAATTGTGGCTACAATTGTTGATGATGACAACGCATATGTGCAGGCAGCAAAGTTATGTTTTTTTAAGAAAACGTTCTCATTTTGAATGCGCTGTATATTTTTCCTGTTAAGGAGATAAATTTATATGGGGGATGAGCTATAAATAAGCAGCATATACATAGGTGTCGATAACTACCGAACGTTTGAAATGTCGACGGCAATTACCGACATCCCTCATTTCAAGGTTACTTTCGATGATAAGACAGTGGACACTAACACTTTCAGACAATCCATGTTTACTTTGATGTAACTGTCCTAAAACGTGATTGAGAGATGCGAAATTATACACATACAGCACGACAAATGAACTACCTCGTCTTATGCCAGTCGACAAGGTCCATCATAATGACGTCACGACATGCAGTCGATTTTTTTAAACCAAAAAAGGTACGGGTTATGTCCTTTACTCGTTACCAGAAAATGAAAGTAAACATTACAAACAAACAAGTCAAATAGTTTCCTGCGGGTGATTACCTGCGGCCTTGTAATTTAGTTGTATTGTTTAGGATGAGGTTTTTGCAGTTTGGATGCAATTCGAATTTATTCCGGTATAAGTTTAAATTAATGTTTCTGTCAAAATAATTCCAATCCAATAAAATCGGACAATACCGATTATCCTCCAATTATTTGGTTGTGTTAAATGTATGTGCCGAACGAATGAACAAATTCCAAAGATTTAGAAAAAAAATTATCATGTATCAATACCATGCTTCTGTTAATCTAGCGATGTGTTCTCTACGGGATGTAGTGCATTGCCCACTATATTTATTACTGACTGGGAATCTTACGCAGCTGCAGACACCTGCTGTTTAGATTCGTAGTCTCGCGTTCAAAGTGAAATTTCGGAATAGTTCTGCTTTCTTTGGTAAATAAACTATTGTAATGCAATAAAGACCGATGTTATCCGCATGGAATAATGGAATTAGTCTGGTTCACGACATTCTTACAAAATGCTTCTTTTTTTTGATATTTTTTTGAAATCGTAAAGCATCGAGAACATGTCACGTGCCCCTCCATGGTCATTTTACTTTTGGCAATCCAATATAACCTGCGGCTCAAGGCCGCAGGTTAATAAGCGCATGATACGATGACGTCATCATAACAATATATGACGAAACTAGCAATCAAAAAGGAAATTAACTTGCAGGTGTCGATAAGTGCCGACTGTCGGATATACCCGACATTTTTACATTGTTATTTTATAAAGATTACATAGCGATACGCCCTTGAAAAGTCATGATTAATTCATCCACAGCATGAAATATTACGTTTAATTTACTATTAAACTTATCTTAAATTTAATTATATTCGGAATTTAAATACATTTAATCAGAAAAAGTAGCTTTTAAATTCCATATTTAAGTTAAGTTTAATACTACATTTAAGTCGAATTAAGTCACATTTAAGTTGCATTTAAATGTGATTAAATATAGAATATAAATGGGATTAAATGCACGTTTGTGCAATATAAACGCAATCTTAAATGCGATTAAATTTGAAATTTAAGTTGCATTTAAAGTTGATTAAATATCTTTTTTTTGTTTTTAATAAAATATATTCTGAATATATTGTGCAAATGACAAACCGCTCAGTAGTAGAGCAGTTTTTTAGTAGAGCAGCAAGCAATACAAATAATTCTTTGTGCGATTTACAAAGTATAACCATATGTTTTTATTTTAGCTATATATGCTGCTTCTTATTTCAATGTTCATGAGCAAATATGAAGTAGAATTTTAAAGATGTTACACATACACTAGTTCGCTATGAAACTACTTAACGGTATAATTTGTATTTAAAATATATTTAACGGCAAGGAAAGATATATACAAATTTTACTTATATTTTTATTCAAGGGAGGTAATAAAACAATTATGGAAATTCTTCTAATTTTAAAATTTGTGAAATAAAATTTGGAGATCTACATGTAAACTAAACGCGAATCTAGTTGGATGCCTGTACTAGTATTATTTGTGATTATATAAATAAATAAAATTTAGATAATATACGGAAAATAAATCGACTTAAATATGGACGTTTTTGTGAAATTCCAAATAAACGGAAAGATAATATAGTATTATTTGCGATTAAATTTACAAATTGAATTTAGTTAATATTCGGAAAATAAATCGACTTAAATTTGACGTTTTTGTGAAATTCCAAATAAAAGTAAATATAATAAAATATTATTTGCACTTAAATCCGTTTTTTCATGCTGTGATCGTTTCTAAATTTTCCAAACAAACACAGTTAAAAGCTGGAGTTAATTAGATTTATAAATGAATGGTTTCAAGTGAATGAAATGAATTGAAGCACAAGGCTCGTCGAATAAGTCTTTCGGAGACGAAATCAATAAATTCAAGTAATATAAGGCACTAATCCTAGTGTTCTATTTATCCTTCAACACCTTTTTAACACAACAAACGATTTCATCACCTTTAAAATACGAACACACAACCCCCTGGAACTCGCGCAACGATATCGAAATACCGACATTCCAATGTTTCCAAACGAAATCTAGTTCCATAGTAAAAGACAAATCTGAAATCTGAACGAGAATTCAGTAGATGTAACGCGCAACAATTCAAATACAACCAATAAACACAAACCTGGCTTCAGTTTAATGTAACATGAACTACATGTAAACACATTTTGTGTTTCAACGTCAAATCTCTCCAAAATCTATCAATAGTCCAGTCATTCTACAGTAAAAATAGGCTTAACCTCAAACAAATTGCAAAAAATAAATGTGACTATTTTGGCATCAGAAAACATTGAAAAATAAGTTGCCGAAAAATTAACATATCTAAGGTCACTATTGGAAACACTAAAGCTGCTTTTATGACAGTGTTTACTTTCATTTCCATGTAACCTAAGTGCGCATATCCATAAAGTACATAGTAAAGTAATTGACCTTTCTGCCGATTTTGATTGACAGGTGGCGTTAGCCAATCAGATTGCAGCATTTGGGCAACGATTTATCGCTTCCATCTTGTTAGACAACCTGGACATTAGACAAGCTAAAATCAATGTAAATTGTGCAATATTCAATTAAGCGTTATTTCATTTATATTTACCACATTTTTAAAGTTCTGATATGTTTAAAAACTAGAGAACTTAAACTTTAATTTGGTAGCAATGTCATGAAAGTGAATTAATTTATTAAATCGATAAGGCCTCAGAAGTAGTAGCTATATATGTATATTTTGTCTCAAATATAGTCTGATTTAAAAGTTTAATATATCATTGATATTTCATCAATATAATTCGAAATAATTACATGTTGTGAAACTAGAAAGCTTCATCTTTAATTTGATATGAATGTTTTAAAAAATGTATACTTTAAACCATAGACTCGTGATTTTATTTTATTATTTGATATAGAATAAGGACCCATATAACGAGAATGTGTGTATTTCCCATCAAAAATGATTGTAAAGTGTTTTAATAATATTGAACATTATGTTGTTTTGGTCTATGTAATAGTTAAAGCGCTTTTCATTTGATATCCTTGTGGTGCTAATTGCGTTCAATCTCCAAAGCTTATAAAAAATTTTTAAATATATGTACTGTATGGTCCGGACAGCTATTTTAAATCATGATAGATCGATACATGTACAAATTTATTTCAAAGTATCTATAGGTCAGAGACCTGTCGAATATATACACATTACTACAAAACATTTATAGCAATTATGTATAAAACTAACTGACCCCATACTGTTCCCCTGTCCTGACGGAAACCGCTATGTGTCACATTGATTATTGACAATCAACAAGACACCGCGGTATATCACTAGACCCCGACTGATGTCCGAGATACGAATCTAAACGAGATCATCAAAGTATATAACACATTGGAATGTTAACTAACTTATAATCTAGGGCTTATTTATTTCTTGTATAATGGTGCATATAAAATATGTGTAGCCCACATTATTGCACTTGACCCGACAGTTTTAACGTTATGTTAGAAAACGATATTTATTTACTTGATAACGCGTGATTGTACATTTGAAATTTGTTGATATGCTGACTGTCAATGACAAACCATGTATTACGTAGCGATGTAGGATTTGAAAGATTCACATTCATCTATGTTAACGTAGCCACGGAAATACATTATATCCGTGACGTAGCACTAATTTTTTTGCGGAAGTTGCAATCAAATACAGACCCAGTCGTAACACGCATATTAATTAACATGCGTGGTATATGTAAATATATGCATTAACACTGAATGATTCCTTTTACAATAAAGGGTGTATCTTTCAAGCCAGGTCATTCCTGATTTTCGCAAAAAACTATACATAAATAGCTATTTAGATAAAAAGAAACATTCTGATTGAGCGGCAAAATTACGCTTGTGAGTGTCTGCTTGGCTCCGATTTAGTAACTGTTTACGTAAAATTCTTCGATTAAAAACCATCGATTTGATCGAGTTCTAAGTAGGCACATAATTATGTTTCACAAAATTTTCAAAACATTGGCTAAAAGCGAAATATTAAACGGAATTGTATCACGCACGTGATTGTATCAAGAGCATCACACGACATCTCCGTATTAGACGCCATTTTAATGAAAGCTTGTCTTGCGTAGCAACAACGAATACCCGTAACTATAGGGGGCGTGGCTACGAAGCGTCTGCAGAAAGGTCAATTGGAATATGAACAATATTATAAACAAATGAAAATAACGTGGCATAGATAACAAATTAAACAATGGCATTCTAGAAATTAGAAGTTGTTATGACGTCAAAACCTACATGACGTCACTCAATACGTGACGTTTCCCCGTTTTTAAGTAACAATACGAGTATGTTCCCCTACCATACATATTTAGTAACAGGATAAATAACGAACAGGCCCGTGCAGACGTGTTTAGTATTCAAACATATATTTCAGGCCCGGCTCCAATATTTAAGTAAGATCCACCCTCAACACTGAATGACTTGGTCGAATTCGAGGTCGAAAGTAGTCCCATGTCATGTGACCACATTATGACATAACCTTAACACACATTCACAAAATTTGAGCCAATCTGGATGGTACAGGAATGAAAAACCTGACCTTTTAGTTCATTAAAAACATCTATCTTACATGAAAGTCGAACATCTTTAGCAACAGTTTTCATACATGCCCTCGTAAATACACTCATGCATTTTTCTACATTGTTGTTTGAAACAAGCATGTGTTTTTATCAGTGTATTTTACGCTATGACTGCATATATGATATACTGGCTAACCAAAGAACACATCAATGATGTTCAGCAATGATTTGGTTATTTTTAATACTCACATACAACTTATCTACACAAACCAACTGTATGAAAACACTAAACTGCCAGTATATTTATGAAACCGGTATGTCATTATTACATACCATTTTGTTTTTACTCTTTTTAACACTCATTTAGTTTCTTATATATTTTGATTATGAGTAAAAATTCATAAAAGTCTCAGTGTTATATTCAAAAACATATGTCATATTCTATGGCACTACTTAATAATTTGGGACAGTATCTAAACAATCTGGCTACGCACATATATACAGGTGCGTGTTTTTGTACTGAAGTTATCGTCACGTAAATTCAAGAGAAACTCATCAACCAATACTAGAATAAAACGCTATGTGTTTTGTTGAAGTGACGTGTCTAGCCTCATATTTTCGAACTATTTGCATGAGTGTACAAGAAAAAATCAAATACACGACGATATAGCTTCTAGTGATTAGTTAACGCGTTGAACAAAATGTTGTCACGTAAACTACTACTATAAAGTAAAAAGAACATTAAACACGAAACTAGAACATAAGAAATATAACCCGATAGGTTTTGAAACACAAAAACATGATTGTCCGTTATTACATACTACAAAAAATGCTTAACACGCTAAACATGCTTTAGAGTTTTGCCATGTAACATGCATTGACTGTCACGTAAAAAACCAGTTTTGAAACCTGTTCTAAACAACAATTAACACACACCAAACCTTCAATCTGGAAGCAAAACTTGTGCAAATAACATATTAATGTCACATACTATTTCAAAAAGATACCTCCCATATCTGTACATGATTCTATGATAGCCCTGTTCAGTCATCAGAAAGTTTAAATAATCGCATCTATTTCCCAGTAGACACGGGTTGATCAAATTTGCATTGTATATAACTTTCGTTTTTATTCAATGACATTTAAATGAAACAAAATATCATATCACCATTACTTAAGCCTATAAGACAATAAATCATTGCCAATATGCCAACAATGTATTGCTGTATTGGCTCAAACAACTGTGGAATTATTTTGTATTTTACGTGACGTGATTATACACACATTTGCTGCATTAACCTGTCTTCAAATGAACGATAATATGCTAGTATACACTTAACCGATTTAAAAACGCAACAGTGGGGTTTTGATAAATTTAAGCCAGTTAAGGTGCTTAAATTCTCTTGGCATTTTACATGTGATGAAATCAAAACATGAAGTCAAAGATGTGCAAATTCCATTGTAATCAAGGATTAGATTGTCACAAAACCAAACCACGAAATGTATTGATCGACAATGTCAAGTTCGCAAAATTAATAATGTATTTATGAGCTGCAACCTGCTATTAAAACCAGGCGTCTTTGCCTCATTGGCGGGAACATAAGGTATTGTAGAATGTTGTTCCACACATCTATGAGAAAAACACGCATCAATCCAAACGCTCATATGTTTCTGCTTGATGATGCACTTCTTGATGGCCATTTGTGTCTGCCTACAAATTTCGTTTCACGAGTAAAAATGCAATGACCTCCACAGCCTCAACATGAGCTGTCAGCAAGTTTTTGCCCATCTAGCATAGACTGCATTGTGTCCAATGGTTAAGAATGTACATTTCTTATGTCTATGACATCTCAAACCCGTAACCGGAATTGGATAATGGAATATGTCAGGATAAATAAGAAGGCAGACAAAATGAAGCGATTTTCAACATGGGTCAAAATAAACATTAATAAAAATGTTACGGAATGTATATTTTAGCGAAATTACTTAATCGTGCGCATCATTGCCTATTGTAGGTATAACAGAAAATATTTTCACCGAAAGTGGTGTCTTTAAAAAAACATTCGTTTGTAGAGGAATACCATACCATGTGGTGCTTATTCATATAAGTAATCGTTTGTCATTTGTATGTTTCAGACTGCGTTCATTGGTAATAAACAATAAACAGCCAAATAGAACTAGATCTTATTTATGAACGCAGTGTAAAGACATCATCTAATCATGCCTGCTGTTTCCTGCCCAATCGATGACTGTGAGTACACAACGCCAGATCTCGACGCGGCTATAGTGGCAGCGCTAATCACGGCGCATACTGTCACCCACACTCAGAACACTGGTATTGCTGCTAAAGTGGAAAAAGTTAAGAGGCCAACAATCACCGCCGCTGGCACCAGCGAGGAATGGGCCTATTTCGAATCTCGATGGAAGGACTATGTTAGTGCTACTAAGATAACAGGACATGATAGAGTCGTACAACTATTAGAGTGTTGCGATGAACCATTACGAAAAGACTTAACACGATCAAATGGTGGAAGCCTCACAGACAAGTCAGAAAATGATATTATAACATTGATTAAAAAACTTGCAGTACGTGAGGAAAATACAATGGTGGCACGTGTCACACTGCATAATATGCGGCAAGACAGGGACGAAACTGTTCGCAGCTTCGGCGCACGTTTAAGAGGACAAGCCGGCATCTGCAAGTTCGACATTAAGTGTCCTGGTTGTGACGGCAGTGTGAATTACACAGAAGCTATTATTCGGGATGTGTTAACTAGGGGTATTGCAGACTCAGAGATACAATTAGACCTACTGGGGGACAAAAATCAGGACATGTCCCTTGAAGATGTGTTTAAGTTTGTTGAAGCTAAGGAGGCTGGCAAGAGGTCAGCATCTAGGCTACTTGACTCCCATCCTGCAGAGGCAGTTAGCAGTACTTACAAAAAGTCTAAAAGTGTTGCTATTAAAGACAAACATGATTTGTGCTCATACTGTGACAAAAAAGGACATGGTAAACGCTCCCCGGCTCGTGTTCGCAAAACAGAATGTCCTGCATACGGACATCGATGTGACATTTGCAACCGTGACCACCATTTTGAAACCGTCTGCCGTAGTAAGGATAAGCCAATGTCTAAAGACAGTCGAGTATTCAATGAAAGTGCTGTATTTGATGCATTATGTACCATAAACAATACCCCTACACAAACCAATAAGTGTGACAATACATTGTTCGATAATTCATGCACATTATCCGACAAAGGACTATCAGAAAGAATTATCTCACTTGATCATCACATCTATGACAAGCTCTCTAACACATGGATAAGGCAGCGTTCTAAACCACAACCAACTGTCAATGTAACGGCCAAGGTGTCTGCGGATGATTATGGTGCACTTGGTTTCCAACTATCACGACAGACTCGAACTGCTACCATCCCTGCTATGGCTGATACTGGTTGCCAGAGTTGTCTGGCCGGTTTAAAGGTGATTCACAAACTTGGATTACGCGAGTCGGACTTGATCCCTGTCACAATGCGGATGCACACAGCTAACAATGAGGGTATTCGCATCCTTGGTGCTACCATACTTCGTCTGTCAGCTTGGGATGACGGAGACAATGTTATTGAAACACGGCAAATAACATACATTACAGACTCATCGGACAGACTGTTCTTGAGCAAAGAAGCTTGTATTGCCCTAGGGATCATACCAGCCACATTCCCTGAAATTAGAACCATGTCCTATCACCCAGACAGTACAGCGGTGCTACAGGATACTACTAATCTAACTTCACCTTGTGACTGCCCAAGACGTCAGAACCCGCCACCACCTCCGACCACCTTACCGTTTCCCGCTACTGAGAGTAACAGGTCAAAGATACAAAGCTACCTACTTGACCTCTACAAGGCGAGCACATTCAACATATGTGAACACCAGACACTCCCGCTTATGGATGGGCCACCTATGAAGCTGATGGTTGATCCCCAGGCTGAACCAGTTGCTCATCATACACCAGTGCCTGTGCTCTTCATTGGCGAGATGCGGTGAAAGCAGGAATTGACAAGGATGTTCAGCTTGGTGTAATTGAACCTGTACCTGTGGGTGAACCAGTGACATGGTGCCACAGAATGGTAGTGTGTGCGAAGAAAAATGGTTCTCCAAGACGCACTGTTGACTTCCAGGCCCTTAATGCTCATGCCACCAGGGAAACACACCATACACCATCACCGTTCCACCAGGCTCGTCTAGTCCCGTGCAACAAAAAGAAAACAGTCCTTGATGCATGGAATGGATATCACAGTGTGCCAATTCGTATGGAGGATCGTCACCTTACCACCTTCATCACACCATGGGGCAGATACAGGTACAAGACTGCTCCACAAGGATATATAGCATCAGGTGACGGATATACAAGGCGCTACGATGAAATTGTGTCAGATATCCCCAACAAAACCAAGTGTGTTGATGATGTGCTCCTATGGGCCGATACAATAGAGGACAGTTTCTTTCAAGTAGTACAGTGGCTCGACACCTGTGGTCGCAACGGTATTACCCTAAACCCCGACAAGTTCGTATTTGCTGAAGACAACGTAGAGTTTGCTGGATTTGAGATAACGCCCGATAGCGTACGACCATGCCAGAAGTACCTGCGTGCAATTATGGAATTCCCAACACCTAAAGATATCACTGATGTCAGATCCTGGTTTGGTCTCGTAAACCAGGTTTCATATGCCTTCAGTATGACACAGAAAATGTTACCATTTCGACAACTACTGAAATCAGATGTCCCCTTTGAATGGAATGAACAGCTTCAGAGTCTGTTTGATGAATCCAAGGCTGTCATCGCTAGTGAAATAGAAGAAGGCGTCAGAATATTCGATCCAAGCAGACCGACATGCCTGGCCACTGACTGGTCTAAAAATGGCATTGGATTCTGGTTGTTACAGAAACACTGCTCATGCTCTGGTGCTCAACCGTTCTGCTGTCACTCAGGATGGAAAATCACACTGGTAGGAAGTAGGTTTACACACCCAGGTGAATCTCGGTATGCACCTGTGGAAGGTGAAGCACTGGCACTGGCAGACTCCCTTGATAAGGCAAGATATTTCGTACTTGGTGGCAAGGACCTCATCATCGCTGTGGATCACAAACCTTTACTGCGAATCTTCAACGACCGATCGCTGGAGGATATCAGTAACTCTCGTCTCAGAAACCTCAAGGAGAAGACTCTCCGATACCGTTTTCGCATGGTGCATGTACCAGGTGTCCGCCACCAAGCCGCCGATTGCGTCTCACGTCATCCTATAGGTGAACCACATAAATACTTCCTGTCGGACGATGTCGCTGTTATTCACTCCACCACCATTATGACGGGTCTACGCACACCTGCCCCAGACACACCCACCAAAGAAGATGCCAATTCCACATCTGCTATCTCTATGCTGGATACCCTCAGCATGAAATCCGTCACTTGGGACAGAGTTCGCACTGCTACTGCAAGCGACAACACCATGCACACCCTTAGCCAGTTGGTGGAGTCTGGTATGCCTGAATTCAGACATGAACTACCAGAACGGCTTCGTGAATACCACCCATTCAGGGACAATTTGCACACTATTGATGGCGTCATCTTATATAAAGATAGGATCGTAATTCCACCTTTGCTACGAGAGGAAGTCCTTGCTGCTCTTCATGCTGCACATCAGGGCGTCACATCGATGACAGCAAGGGCTGAGGCCTCCATCTTTTGGCCTGGTATTACCCCAGCCATCACTGCCTTACGGAGTACTTGTAACCAGTGTAATCGTAATGCGCCATCTAACCCATGTGCTCCACCCACTCCTATGACAAATCCAGACTACCCATTCCAATGTGTATGTGCAGACTTTTTCCACTATCGCGGCTGTAACTATCTAGTGGTGGTTGACCGTTATTCGAACTGGCCGATTGTTGAGAAGTCTTCTGAGGGAGCCTCTGGCCTGATCGCCTGCCTACGCCGAGTGTTTGTCACTTTTGGAATACCGGATGAACTAGCATCTGACGGTGGCCCTGAGTTCACAGCCGTAGCTACACGTAGATTCCTGCAAGAGTGGGGCGTACATCATAGGCTGTCATCTGTCGCATTTCCGCATAGTAATTGCCGAGCTGAAGTGGGTGTCAAAACAGTCAAACGTCTGCTCACAGACAACACCAGTCCTAACGGTGATCTAAACACGGACACATTCCAACGCGCGATGCTCCAGTACAGGAACACTCCCGACCGAGACACAAGAATCTCACCTGCCATGTGCATCTTTGGAAGGCCTATACGCGACTTCATACCCATTCCACCTGGTCGTTATCTGCCGCATAACACTTGGCGAGAAACATTGGCAACTAGAGAGGATGCCCTGCGGAATCGTCACATGAGAGATGCTGAACGTTGGTCAGAACATACAAAACGTCTCCTACCACTTGTCATCGGGGACCATGTACGTATACAAAACCAAGTTGGTCCCCACCCACTCAAATGGGACAAAACAGGCATTGTCATAGAAGTCAGACAATTTGACCAATACGTGATTAAGGTCGACGGATCAGGACGTGTCACTTTACGCAACAGAAAGTTCCTAAGACAATATGTTCCTGTTACCAAGCTGCCAGCACGTTTGACGATTGACAATGACATTATGTTACGGAAGTATGCTCAACCATCCAGTGACACAACTGTCACACAGGCTAAACCAGAGACACCAGCTAGAGTATCGAACCCTACACCTGGAACTCCTAAGGTTGGTTCAAACACAGCAAGTCCGCCTGGCACACCAAGTCCGCCAGGTACTCCAACAGCTCCACTACCTAACACATCTAGTCGTCGCCATCTGGTATTAGATAACCACACGAGCCCCAACACAGATCTGGTTTTGAACACACCAGCACCACCCGTGCAGGTTGATGTGCCTGTAGAGACACGCCGGTCTACTCGCAACATTCGGAAGCCTGAATGGCACAAGGATTATGACACTTCCACATGAAGAGATACGACAGTGAATAAGAGACATTTTAAGTCATAATTAACTGTTATGTTAACATAACCATCATGTTTTCGAAGTGATTTTATACTTAAATCTTTACCATTGACACTCACATAGACAATGTGCTAGTACATGTATATAGCAAAGACTTGGGGGAGATAGAGGAATACCATACCATGTGGTGCTTATTCATATAAGTAATCGTTTGTCATTTGTATGTTTCAGACTGCGTTCATTGGTAATAAACAATAAACAGCCAAATAGAACTAGATCTTATTTAGTTTGGTGCCATCATGTTTACGCGCTTGTATCGTCGGCATACCTGACGCAGACAATCGTAGGTGTTAACTACCTCTTGAAAACACTATGCAAGTCTAAATATCGTCGACAGACGGCAGTTAATCTACTTTGCCATGATAAAACGTCACATAACTGTATAAAGCAAGTCGATGGCACAGGATGTTATGTATCCTAAAAGCGTGGCACCGTATACAACGCACTTCAAAATTTAATTTAATTTTTTTGTTGGGGTATCGTTTCTATATAAATTGTCGGTAAAATCGTCACGCCCAGTGGTTTTGTTCACGCATCACGTGTAAATAATAAAAATGACGCCACTATGACGTAATGGGCTTAATTGAAATATTTTTCCGTAGAAAATCGTATCAGGCTTAACTAGCGTCCCATTCATTGGTTTATACTCCAATAAAATTTAAATAATAATTAATAAAAAAAATACCGACCCCCAAAATTGTTGCGTTTCTAAATCGGTTAAGTGTATATAACATTTATGTCACAGGCAGTATTGCTTATCATCAAAATTAATAACTGCAATAATCTATTGCATTTAATGTAACTACATAAACTGGATATTTTACTTCCTTACTCTTCCAACTTCCAATGTCAAATATTCAGTTTGATTAACAAGCAAACTATGCAAATACTAATCATTAAGACATATCAAAAACTAACATAACATTGTAAGTCCTAGAATGCAAACAATCAAGCGTACATTAATAAGGAATTTCAAATTTTGAACTTAAATTTTACGTGACACTAAATTGTATTTTACGTGACGAATAAAAACATGCTGACCATACGGTAGACACTCAGTATGACTATAGTTCTAGAATATTAATTACGTTGCACCATTTTCTTTCAAGAATAAACTAAAGTTCGTGCTCAGGTGAGCTAAAAATGCATAACTATACTTAATTTAAGCAATAATAGATGATATAAATACAATTTAGAAGGAAACTACTTTATAAATGTCATGTAAAGCGTGTATACATAACTATAAACATTTCTCTATTCAAATGATGACTTGCAATTGTAAAACTTAGATGTACTTCAGGAGACTGAGCGTTCTGTTGTAGTATATTTAAATAAGAAAAACTATGTCAATATCTCAAGGTCAATGTCACACTTAGAGTTCATAGGTCAAAATGTACATAATTTAGATTGTCCAGAGTATAACTATGTCATTTATTGTGGTATGTGAAAATAACTTGGCACAAATGCTCACTACTACCAGACGGTGTGTCATGCGAAACTAGTTCATCCATATCTCCCAGGTCAATGCCACACTTGGAGTTCAAAGATATGTTTTTCATAAATTAGCTCGTCCACACCATAACTAAGTGATGTAATGAGAGATTTGCAAATAATGTGGCACAAATGTTCACTTACGTTCATTCTACAGATAAATTAACAAAACGGAAAAAATGCTGTCGGCGCACTGATTTTCTTGTAAAATGAATAAATTAGTACTTACTCATTGCTAGATATTACACATTAGCATAAGTTCGGTCAGATTCGGCCGAATTCTGTCAAAAAAGCTTGTCGACGATACAATGCCATTGGCAACTACACTGGATTGTTATGTGTTATAATGTACATAATTCTTAAAGTTATATTTCATATGATGTAAAAAAAGATGTACCTAAATAAATATCAGCAATTAATTGATTGAAAATCGAATTTTACGTCCTGTTCATTGGGTGAGACCTTGTCGACGATTTTGGCAACAGATACGTTACGCTGCTAATATGTCAAAATATTAGACGGATAAAAACGTAGTTTTCATCATTTCATGGGCATTTTGACTAAATGAATAAAGTAAGATGGCATTGCTGGTAAAGAATTGCACAGAGAAAACAGTATATTTCTAAGAAACGAATATTTGAACAGTGAACTGACACTTTTTTAAAATTTTAAAACAGATACGTCACGTACGTTTTGTGGAATAAGCACATGGAGCCTGTTGCACAAATAAATGATTTTTACAAAGAATACCATCAAATGATCGTAATTTTGTATAAATGATCATACAAATACCCTATAATCTTAACTTTTCATGTGCTTAACTTTTATTTTGACAGATACGTTACACAGTACAGATACGTTACGGCATATTTGTATATCTGCTAAAATACATGCATTTTAAGTACCTTACACCTGGCAGTGTTCATAAATTACATTGTTAAGTGACACACTATGGAAAGATGACATCCCGAGATCACCCATCGTGATATTAAATGCATTTGTATGCATATTCGGATGGTGTTTAGGAGAATCAGACGGTGACTTTAAAACGCGAGTTAATTCTCGTTATTCATTGCTAAATTTCTATATTATCATATTGAAAACAAACACTCTATAATTGTTAGTTAATTTAAAGAAACTTTTTTCGAAATTATAGCACTTAACTCAAATAATAAGCTTCATAACATCTCGTAACGTATCTGTTTAGCTACGTAACGTATCTGTTTTTCGCTTTTTATGTACAAATTCTTACCTAAATATTGACTAATGTAATAGTTTATGCCATTTTAGTGACTTAGGTCCTATACGTCCGTCTCATCTTGACTGTCCATGATGTTTCCAGTTTACCTTCTCTAAGATAGTGGGGGAATATTTAATACGCTGCCCTTTAATGCCATAACTTTTCATTACTACCAATTTTATTTGGGTAATTTTGGTCTTAATTCAATCTTAATTGAGAAAAGGTGTTTGTGGGTGAAGTTCTTTCATCCATTTTCTGTTGTATGTTGAACAGATACAACTTATATTTAGAGATCCTTTCATAATTTAGATGCTGATGAGGCGAATATCCCACGCCTGTTTGACAAGTACCATTTGGTATTCAATACATGTGTACAGTGGTATCCTAATTGTTACGTTGCAGTTTGATTATTACAATAGACATGTTTTTATACATTTGTAATATTTAGCTGGAACGTTATGTTGAGTTATCAATACTTTAACAGCTCTACGTTAGCAACAGATACGTTACACCACTATAAAGATGATGCAATTAGAGATTCAAAGCTTGTGCTCAAACTTAAATAAGCGTGTCATCATACCTATGCATTATGGTTTTGTTTGAAATTAATGAACATATCGTGTTTTTTTAATGAGGAAGCAACAACATTTTCTGATAGACAGACACGTTACAAGATGACACACATACGTTATCATACCCGAAGAAACTATCATTTTAAACGTTCATCTGTGTAACCCTGACAACAGTGTGTTTATAGCTTGAAGATTAGTATTTCTTCTTTAAAACGTTTTTGAGACGAAGAATCCATGTTGCAGAGAACATTATAAGTATATGAACGTAACGATAAACCACTCGAAAAGAACCAATGTGCTAAATGTTTATTCATTAGACCATGTTCTGCCATTATGTTTATTATGGAATATAATATAAAACACCACTGACTTTACAGGTACAATATGTTTGATAACTATATATATCACTTAGAAAAATAATCTAGCCTTTAATGCAACGTAACGTATCTGTCGGCTATAGAATGGTGGCATACTAAAACTATGTGTAATATCAATATCCTTCAATACTTAACCCTGAAATTTTACACAGGCACTCTGAAAACATAGAACAACATAGTGAACCATCGAAATTAGTATTTTGAGACTATACTTGTCGGTTCAAATTTTCATCTCAAGTTGTTCATGTATCTGTAGAATGAACGACTACTACCAGACAGTGCGTCAAGTGAAACAATTACCTCATTATCGCAAATGTCAAGGTCACACTGGGAGTTGAAAGGTAAAATGCTTCAATTTAGCTTGTCCAGAACCTGACTAAGTTATCTCTTGTGGAATGTGAAATAATACGGCAAAAATGTCAACTGCTACCAGAAAATGTGTCATGCGAAACAATTACGTCAATATCTCAAATGTCAATGTCACACTTGAACACAAAGGTAAAACATTGTCATAATTTAGCTTACCAGATCATGACTAAGTCATTTAATTTGGAGATTTAACTCATCTAATACAATTGATCACCGCTATCAGACAATGTGTCATGCGAAATAATTATGTCAATATCTCAAAGGTCAAGGTCACACTTGGAGTTCAATTCATTTCTGTAAGGAGTGTAACATTTAAATGGCCATTGTCCCATACCATATATTTTAATTGTAGTATTGTCATTGTTTACTTTGGCATATTCGGTGAAACTGTTTCATTACTCAGTATTTATGATATCTAGATAGAAATTAATATAAAAAACTGGATACTTTTTCAAGGCACCTTAAAATAATTTGTAATTTAGTGACTCGCGGAATATTAACATTTGGAGTATTTAGGACTTGATAAGAACATATAACACAACATAGGTATTTGTTTTGCATTCGTTTTACGTGTTACTGTAGAAATAACACCAGTCAGTAAGACAAAACGCTGTTAAATTTAACTTAATGAATTGTGATGAAAATGTAAGGAGTGTAACATTTTTAACCTAATTATCAAATGACCACCAATGTTCGAAAGTTACAGTTAGAACACATAACATTTTACTCGAGGCAATGATATGATTCATTTTTTAATCATTAATTAAGAAATACATTATATTTTGTTACACTACGAACAAGACTGCGTTCAATAAACGCTTATGCCCCCTTATGCCCCCTTGGAAGCCCCGCCTATAAAAAGCTAAGTCAATCAGTGGCCATAATTCTGTAATAATGTTGGATAGTGTTACATGGCTTTGAAAATGTAAGGGGCTTATGATAGTAAACAAGCATGCCAAGAGTGTTCATATACAACATCCATGCAAGTATGGAAGCTTTGTAGCAAGCCATAATAATCCTAGAAGAAACGGTCAATTTGGGTTAACCAGGAATTTGACCATTCAGTAAGTGTAAGTCCAAAATTAAGTCAAGGTAAAGGTCAATATTGGGTCAGGTGATACAGGCGTGTAGAGAGTGTTCATATACAACATCCATGCAAGTATGAACGCTTTGTAGCAAGCCATAATGATGCTAGAAGAAATAGTCAAATAGGGTTAACCAAGAATTTAGCCCTTCAATAAGTCTAAGTCCAAAATTAGGTCAAGGTGAAGGTCAAAATGAGGTTAGGTGATACAGGCGTGTGGAGAGTGTTCATATACAACATCCATGCAAGTATGAAAGCTTTGTAGCAAGCCATAATGATGCTAGAAGAAATGGTCAATTTGGGTTAACCAAGAATTTAGACCTTCAATAAGTCTAAGTCCAAAGTTAGGTCAAGGTGAAGGTCAAAATGAGGTTAGGTGATACAGGCGTGTGGAGAGTGTTCATATACAACATCCATGCAAGTATGAAAGCTTTGTAGCAAGCCATAATGATGCTAGAAGAAACGGTCAATTTGGGTTAACCAAGAATTTAGCCTTTCAATTAGTCTAAGTCCAAAATTAGGTCAAGGTGAAGGTCAAAATGAGGTTAGGTGATACAGGCGTGTGGAGAGTGTTCATATACAACATCAAGTATGGAAGCTTTGTAGCAAGCCATAATGATGCTAGAAGTAACGGTCAATTTGGGTTAACCAAGAATTTAGCCCTTCAATAAGTCTAAGTCCAAAATTAGGTCAAGGTGAAGGTCAAAATGAGGTTAGGTGATACAGGCGTGTGGAGAGTGTTCATATACAACATCCATGCAAGTATCAAAGCTTTGTAGCAAGCCATAATGATGCTTGAAGAAACGGTCAATTTGGGTTAACCAAGAATTTAGCCTTTCAATAAGTCTAAGTCCAAAGTTAGGTCAAGGTGAAGGTCAAACTGTGGTTAGGTGATACAGGCGTGTGGAGAGTGTTCATATACAACATCCATGCAAGTATGGAAGCTTTGTAGCAAGCCATAATAATGCTAGAAGAAACTGTCAATTTGGGTTAACCAGGACGGACGGACGGACGGACGAACGGACGAACGGACAGGTGAATCACTATATGAGTAATTTTAATGCAAAAATATGTTTTGGGCATTTTTAATGCGATACTTCACAAAGAAAGGCCTGTAATTGGTCAAGTAGCTGTTAATAGCTTATATTTGCATAATTATGCACCTTCAACAAGGCATGACTTTCTTGCAAAATTTGATTTATTCTGCACATGAAGCTTTATGCTTAAAGGTCGAGGACCAGGTTAATTTGTTTCGGGCTATAGTTTTTCTTGCAATTTCAATAACAGAATTTCTACCAATGGTTGTCTATCACTGCAACTATTCTTTGATAGCAGGCTGTCAGTTGGATTACAAACCAACCTGATCTGGTTAGAGAACCTAGATAAAAATGGTGGAGTGTAGAAATATGCATTAAGGTAGATCATAACCCTTGAAAATGCTTGAAAAACACCCACTTGAAAAAAGCTATTTCAAACAGCATATACCATTTGCTTTTATTATATATGATAGAAAACCATTGTAGCACTTGCGTGTGATGTAAAATGTACCATATAGTTGCCTAATTCAAATGCTAACACTAAAATAAAGGCGATTTTCGAATGAAAAATACAACATTATTTTCAAAATGTCAAAGGTTATCATTATTGCATTTCATAATACGAACTCATTGGCAATACTTTATAATCAATCGTCGCATGGGCATGCCAGGCTTGAAATTAGCTGCTGGTGTTTTGTTTAATTTCGACAAGGAAGTCGCCATGTTTGCTCCCTCCTGTCACCACAGTAAACGTACAGCAATATGCTTTTCAAACAAAGTAATCAACATAATCGATAACCAGATCGAATAATGAACTTTATTACATTCATAATTTATCAACTTTACAAACGAGCATACGATAATAACAATGCAATCGAAATATTTATTATTGTTTTTCATCTCCTTTGTTTACGAATTTAGCGCTGTGTAGCAAATTTATATTCATGCGCCAAAGTAGTGCGACAGTTTATCGACAAAACCATTATGATGCGGTGTTCATAATGTGCCGTTCATAACGAATAATGACCTCGAATACAATATGATACTTACGGTTTAATTTAAGTCCCAATGAAACATCAATATCAGCATTTTCCTATCTCAACACATGCTGCACATGTTAGCGAATTGATAATCTGATATGTGTTACGAGGCTGTCTGTCAAACTTTATTTTAGCTAAATTACAAAAGTAATATGCGTTTTTAAATAATCCTTATGTTAATTATGCTCGTATAATCATTGCTAACACAGTTGTGTAACTCGATTTTCTGGATCGTTTCGCGATCACATACAGTTTGTGTAAAATCGGTCATTACATGTAGCCGTCAAAATATTTCAATCCACACGAATAGTCCGTGCAAATGTTACAACGTGCTCGGTAAGTTTATGTATGGTGTGAGGTTACTGCCATGCTATATTATCGTCTGCAAATAGTTTTTTGAGTAATATTTAACCATTCTAACGCACAAACTGACCAAATACAGCACTTTTTTCATGTTAAAAGAAACGGGCTAACGGACGGAACAAACGTTATCAGGGACCAGTACGACTAAAGATAAATAGGCAATTTCTTTGGTATATATACAAATAAAATACAGTGGAAAGAAATATCTAACTAAATATGTTTATAATTGAAAGAAATACTAAAGCTTTAATTAATTTTCCATAAACCTGTTTCAGTTCTTTCGAGGCAACTTAAAACTTGTACAAATAATCAAGTTTTAAGTCTTATAGACCCGATAAAATCGATTATTGAAAAACCAACAACTATCTGGTCCGTCAGGCCCACCGTACCCTAAACTATTTAGGATTTATTAAAAGTAGGCCTTCAAACATACACATGTGATAGATTTTAATTCATGTTGATGTATTTTATTGTTCAAACTCAATGCATTTTGACTGCTTTTATTTCAATAAATGGGCAGGCATGACCTTGATAACATATTTGACAACCACAATTTCTAATTTTTCTAGCATTTTGTTACCCAATAAATGAGACTGACATTTTGAAAAATGTATACCTATTTTGTAATTAACTTTTTATAAATACATTTTTAAAACAAGTGAATATAACAAAAACACTCGTTGATATTGATTATTTGAACTTTAAGCTACAAAATGATGTATGATACTAATGTGTTTTTTTGCTAAAAGGGTATTTAAATCACTGAAGAAAAATACACATTTTCGTCCATTAGAGTGAACCTTAATCTGTTAGTGTCAAAGTAGGATATATATCAACAGACAGTAATTATACTTATTAAACGCAATATTTTATTTTGGTTTAATAAGTGCATTTTATATACAAATATGCTGTACTGCAATAACAAAACATACATACATTGAATAAATAATACTTTCTTAGAGTGTTTAAATATTGTTGTCATGTCATTTATAGCTGCCGATTCACCTAACAAGTTTTCCTGGCATGTTTTCTATACCTTTCAACAAGGTAACCCTGTGGAAGAAAATCAAAATGGTTGGCAAATTTTATGGAATGGTATGACTTGCCATTACCTTAAAGTCTTTTCCACAAGGATCCATCAACTTCTCCACTTGTGGATTAAATCAACACTGACAATTTTCTGGTCAAAGTTTAACAGAACAGGAAGGATATTACCCGTTCCTACCTAAAAAAAGTACCACAATGTGTTCGCACAGATTATTTTATTCAAAACGAATACTACGTCACAAGTGACAGAAACTAGCCACATGATATCACCAGTCAACTGTTTCAACGTGAACATGACTTGACGGGCTTGGTATATTTCTTGACAATGCCGTGTGATTATTGAAAATACTGCTATTGTCTGCTTGTCTGCTGGGTGGCCAAATATGTTCATTGTTTATCGTAGATTGCGGGTTGACACTGAAGCCCATGGAACTGTTAACATAGACTATTGGTAATGTTCAGACCATGTGTTGTCATCTGACTGTCAAGATGTGTGCTTGTACCAGCACTGTATACTGTCTGAGGCACATTCTATGGTGCTGGTGAAATTTTGATCAAGTCCACATCTGGTGTTGATAAATCTTCCTACATGTTTGTTGATCAGCTACCGTTGATCATGATCGAGCTTTGGTCGGTACTGTGTCAAAGGTTTCTAGAAGAAGTTCTGACATGCAGAGCTGGAAATATGTTATAACCTGGTGTTAATAAACTAAACCAAGATGAATTCGGTAAGTGACTGTATAGAGAATTATACCCCGAGCACGTTGGCCCGGAACCATAAGACTCTAAATTCCAAAGTTAGGGTCAGGGGGTATCGACCTATTACCCATGCATTGATTCTGTGGAAAGCATTTTCAATAATCATATAAAGGAGTTAGTGTTAATCTGGGTATAAACGCTATAAACTGAGCCATATATATACATTTATTCATAACATGATGCTGTACATGACATCTTTAAAAAACTTAGAATACACAGCATACTGAATACGAAATGTGGTTGAAATAGATCTTCTTTTTTATCCACGAGATGCTTAAAAGATGACCACATTAGTATGAAATATAAACAACTTAAACAGGATATATCATGAAGTTCATGAAGTTCATGAAGTTCATGAAGTGTCGAGACCATATTATAGTCATTTGACTATATAAACTATATAGTTTTTGAAGGTCCTTTTTTCACTTTTCTTTTATTTTCCTTTTTATTCCTTCCGGTTCCGCACTTGTTAGTTTTTTTTCACTTTTTTTCATTATTTTAAAGTCATATAATGTCATTTGTGTTTACTACTCGATACACTCTTTAAAATTTTCTTTCATATGTAATGTCCTATGAAGGCTACTTTAAAACTATTTACATGCCTTAATCATTTTAGACCCTGCCCAAACTACTGACCCTTTTTGTACTTATTTATAGCAGTCTGCTTCAAATTTGTTGTCTAGTCTAGGAGCTGGTGACGAGAATTTCAATTTTCATTTACCCCATCTGGTAGAAAAAGTCTGTTGGTATTTTCGAATAATATAGACATTCAGGCTTTGGAAAAAGGTGGATGCCAGATCTGAAAGAGGTGCAGATTTTTTTAACAGGGGCAACAACTCTTGCTATCCAAGAAATTTACGAAACTACCCGGTAACCTATTTTCTAGTGTGGAGTTTTTGTTTATATATGTATTGCCATATATTTGCATGGATATTGTTCATTTGATAATGTGCATCAAAAGTACATACAACACGGACCAGTTTGAGGTCAAGGTCAAGGTCAGTGTAAGGTCAAAGTCAGAGACATAGCTTAAAATGAATATTTGCACTATATTTTTCTTTGTATAGCATGTGTTTTCAATTCAATTTGGTTATAAAATAGATAGTTATGTTCGTTAGTACACATTCTGTCATTATAGCCCATTTGTTTGATTCAAAATATAAAAATATTGTCAAAACAGCCATTTTATGCATCTTACGAAGACCCCTGGCATTCTGTGATCTGGTGTGATTTTTTTGTTTATGTATGTAGTGTCTTATATTTACATATATATTATTCATATGGTTATATGCATCAAATGGACATACACCTAAGACAAATGTGAGGTCAAGGTCAAGGTCATTTCAAGGTCAAAGTGACCAAAATAGCTGAAAAAAGTAAAAAATGATATTTCCTCTCTATTTTTCTTAATATAACATGCGTTTTGAATTAAATTTAGGTTGTTAAAATGATAGTTGTGTTGGTAAGTTAATATTCTCTAATGCTGAGCCATTTGATTAATTCAAAATGTATCATTTTTGAAAAAAGTCATTCTATGAGATGGCATTCATACGAAAATCCCCGGCATATTATGGCCTTATGTGATTAGTTTGTTTACGTATGTAGTGACTCATATTTGCATGGATATTATTAATTTGATTAAATTCATCAAATGGACATACACCTTAGACCAATTTGAGGTCAAGGTCATTTCAAGGTAAATATGTGAAAAATAGCTAAACATTGATATTTCCTCTCTATTGTTCTTATTCTGGCATAGGTTTTGAATAAAGTTTGGTTATTGAAGTAATAAATATGTGGGTTAGAACATAGTCTCCTTTCATTATAATTAAAGTTATTTGTTTAAATAAAAATGTTATTAAACTAGCTATTTTACGTATCAGGATGTTGGCATGTTGCATTCGTAGAACTAGTCGTTTTCATTCAAAATTTACATATATTTATAATGATGTAATCATATATTTGTATAGATAGTATGGACTTTATATTATTTGTAGAATGTTCCCTTAATGTATTGACATGATCAATGTCATCTTAGGTCAACAGTACATTTTATTGTACATGCAATTTTGATTTGCCTCACTTTGTATGAAATTGCAATTGGCTTTACATGAACCTGACTAAACGACCAGGTGATGAAGTCCACGCATGTATACACTACTCATAATGTTAAAACAACCAGTTATCTGTTTTCGTAACAGCCGTTAATCCTTTATATACACCATTGACTCAGAGGGGGTCTCATACGTAATGATACAAATTACATGTATCAATAAACCTAAGTATATATAGGATTCCCAGACCCTTGAGAAAACCCAATATCATCTTCTATTCGTAGCTATCTAGAACACTGTTACTATTAGAAATATTCACGCAGACCAATGGCGTGCGTACCAGCACATAATACAACTATCCCGTTGGGCAATGTTATATTCACAGCTGCAATATGCAGAAATATCAGGCCTGATGTGATACTCACCATAACATAATTCAGCCATGCATGCCCTACAGGATATCACTGGTAAGTATATAAGTCATATGCCCAATGAGGTAAGCATCAATGCCAAGTACATGCATCTTAGACCCTATGCGGTACAAATCACTGCCAGCTGGTACAGACATCTCAGGGCCTATGTGGTAAACACCAATGCAGGGTACATACATTAAAGACACTATGTGGTACGCATCATTACAAGGTACAGGTATCAGAAGCACAATGTGGGTACACATCACTGCAAGGAACATGCATCTCATGGACATATGCCACTCGCGGCCACTGTAATGAACAGACATCCTATACTAAAGAAGGTATTTACCAAATGAGAATATAATCATCCCAGACCGTAATGTACTCAATAATACCTAAGAATACACCTAGACCATATCTGTTACATACACCATATCACTATATTGTAAAGACACCGAAGGAAAAGTTAGATACTTATGTTCAAAACAACAAAGTATATCCACTCCATGCCTATGAGATACTCATCACTAAATAATTTATCCATCTCAAACCGGACACGTAACCATCACTGATTGCAGCTATCACATGTCAATCGGATACATACTACATAAAGCAGTAATTTTGACAGTGAATGCGTCTTTAATTATAAGCCCCTGTTTGGTAACCAACAGAACAGAGTATAAACATGCATAGCTGTTTACAATGAAATCACCAACACACAACAACCATATAGATTACACTGTTCTCACTACCTCTGAATACAAACGCACCAAGTTTTTGTGGTACTCATCATCACCAAGTACTGACAAACCGGGTCCTAAGGAATATACTCGTGCAACCCCATTTCCTAACCATCACTAACCACTGTATATACATGTAGTCATCACAGACTAAGTAGTACCAACGCTGAGTATGAGCATCTAAGGCTGTATTTTGGTATACATCACGATATAATACTCTAGAAGCCATCAAACAGCGAAAGTCTTGTACACATCATCACATAATTATGTCGTCCCTGGTCCTACAGGATGCTAATCACAACCAAGTGCAGCCATCACAGACCGTTAAAGGTATTTGCCAACACAGGGTAGACACACAAGGCCCTGCGCAATAGATACCGCATTTGCGACCATACCAGGTCGTAAGGAGTGGTCCCAACATCGGAGTAGAGTCACTCACACGTCATGTTTGGTACTCACCATTGGCAAGTACAGCTATTCAAAGTCGTGTTGAGTACTTTACATGGACTGGTATTGCCATTCATCGCATTAGAGACTAAAATTGTTTGATACTGTGTGAAAGTTAACAAAGCCTGGTATAAACAGGGTGTAAAATAGTAAGTTAACAGTTTCTCTACCTATTTATCAAATCCATATGTTCTCCTATCACAATGAAAACTTTACTTAGTGGGGTACCTACCTATCACTGGTACAGTCATTCTGGATTTTACGTACCACCACAGGGTTCAGCTATAGAATGCCAAATGGGATACTCACAACCTATTAGTACAGCCATGCCTGGCCTTATTGGAGATGCGTCACGGCAACGTACAGGCACTTATGTCCTATGAGGGTATTCACTATCACTGTGTAGAGTTATCCCATGCCCTATTGGGTGTTCACTAATACATTGTACAGTTATTCTAGGATCACCACCCAGTGCAGCCAAATATACCAGATCAGTAGGGTTACCAATCGCCGCTAAATGCAGATATTCCAGGCCCTGTGAGATACTCAACACCATAGTGTACAGTCAGCCAAGGCCCATCGGATACACACCAGCATCTAGTACCGACACATCCATATCAGACCTTAAGAGGTTCCGAGACCATTACTTCGACTTACTGACCTCATAACCAATGAAATTCATCTACTGTTCTATAAAATTTGAAGATCTTAGGTCCAGAAAAACCTGAGTGTCAAGGGCGAGGATCCTAGTACCAAGGATCGGTAGGGTATTACTCAGAAACCGTGTGATCTTCATAACCGACATACAGACCGACCGACGTGTGTAAAGCAGTTTACCCCCTCATCAAAGATGGTGACATAATGTTCCCAGCTAAAATAATTACACACCTAAATATACAAACTAGAAACAAAATAAAGTGTACAAAGTGCTTCATATTACATGTAACGAAAAAATGAGACAAATCTTGAATTGTTCAAGCGTTTGTAACTTGTCCTTGAGATGACATTGGCCTTGACCTTGAAGTGGCCAGCATTTTATATCCACTTAAGTGTAAGACAATGTAACAATGTTCATACTAATATTCAATAATACTGACAGAAATAAAAATAATATTTGAATACAAGTATATTTGAAAGCAGCTAGCAATTAAAGAATGCCATCTCGGTCAGCATGCATTTGCGTTTAACGGCAGTTTTAACAATTTTTAACATATATTTTTTAAACAAATAACTTATAATGAGAAAATATGTGCTAACCACTACATCTATCACTTTCATAACCAAAATTGAATTAAAACATACGCGAAAATAAGGAAAGTAGAGCGGAAATATCAATTTGTACTTTTTTAGCTAATATTTTCACATTGACCTTGATATGACACTGACCTTGACCTCAAATATGTCTAAGGTGTATGTCCATTTGATGAATTTAATCAAATTAATAATATCCATGCAAATATGAGACACAACATACGATAAACAAACTAATCACATAAGGTCATAATATTCGTATGAATGCCATCTCGGAAAGCATAAAATGACTGGGTTTTTATCAAAAATGATACATTTTGAATTAATCAAATGGCTTATCATTAGAGAATATTTACTTAACAACACAAGTATCATTTTAATAACCTAAATTTAATTAAAAACACATGTTATATTAAGAAAAATGGAATGGAAATCTTATTTTTTACTTTTTTCAGCTATTTTGGTCACTTTGACCTTGAAATGACCTTGACCTTGACCTCACATTTGTCTTAGGTGTATGTCCATTTGATGCATATAACCATATGAATAATATATATGTAAATATAAGACACTACATACATAAACAAAAAAATCACACCAGATCACAGAATGCCAGGGGTCTTCGTAAGATTGCCATTTCGGCCAACATGCATTTGCATAAAATGGCTGTTTTGACAATATTTTTATATTTTGAATCAAACAAATGGGCTATAATGAAAGAATGTGTACTAACGAACATAACTATCTATTTTATAACCAAATTGAATTGAAAACACATGCTATACAAAGAAAAATATAGTGCAAATATTCATTTTTAGCTATGTCTCTGACTTTGACCTTACACTGACCTTGACCTTGACCTCAAACTGGTCCGTGTTGTATGTACTTTTGATGCACATTATCAAATGAACAATATCCATGCAAATATATGGCAATACATATATAAACAAAAACTCCACACTAGAAAATAGGTTACCGGGTAGTTTCGTAAATTTCTTGGATAGCAAGAGTTGTTGCCCCTGTTAAAAAAATCTGCACCACTTTCAGATCTGGCATCCACCTTTTTCTAAAGCCTGAATGTCTATATTATTCGAAAATACCAACAGACTTTTTCTACCAGATGGGGTAAATGAAAATCCATTTTAAGCCTCTTTTGAAATCTGGCTCCTGGACTAGTCTACTTTCCATAGTTTATTTAATCTAGATTTGAAACAGTTAACCGTAGATGCGTTTATAACGTCAAGGGGTAGTTTGTTCCATAAGTTTACAACTCTGTAACTAAATGTACCAAGTCTTGTTTTAGTAAGGCCACGTTTTTTGAACAGTTTTTTTATCATGACCTCTTGTATTACTCTGGTTTAGCATTGTGAACATTTTATCCTTTTCTACAATATCTATCCCATTTAGAATTTTATATACTTGTATTATGTCTTCTCTGTCCTTCTGTATTCTAATGTTTGGATTCCTAGTTTAAAAAGTCTCATTTTATATGACATTTTTGATATAGATTTTACCTTTCTAGTTGCCCTTCTTTGTACGTGTTCTATAGATATCAATACATTTGAATGACAGTCTTTAAATCGCCTAATAATTACAATGTAGGCCGATATACGACATTTCGTCATTTTTACTTTAAGACTAAGACACTCCGGTGTGTTTTAATTAAATATATTATATTATAACCAAATGACACAATTTACCATACCTGCATTGCTATTTTGCGTTAATATCGGCGACTCTCTGGTTTCGACGTCTACACTTATATTCACCCATTGGACATTGGCAATTTGATGACTGGACAATGCCATTATCTTCATGTTCAAGTATAATCTGAAATTAAAAAAGAAACTTAGATAGCAGAAAGTGTAACGCAAGCGTAATTATCACATTTCGTGTCAAATTATTGTTATTTGGCGTACGACTAAATTTTATCCGAATTTAGGACTTATTCCGAATTCACGTGTACATTAAATAATTCAATGCTAGTTCACCATATCCACCACACGATTAACATAAGGTGACATTTCTTGACATTTTAATTGAATACAATTATAAATATGTATTAAAAACACAGTTAATCATGATTCGATAATATTTTGATTTTTTTTGTAAGCCCATATCGAATCGTCGCTGACGGGGAAATTTTACCTGCCATTTATACGACGTGTCCCTCGTGGAGTCTTATGCAGACGCTGTTATAACACGAAGATCATCCATCGTGAACCTCAAGCCCGACCACTTATTACAACAGCTTCGCTTTTACGTGTAAATTTTGTGTGAACGTCAAC
Source organism: Spisula solida (assembly GCA_947247005.1). Lineage (NCBI taxonomy): Eukaryota > Metazoa > Mollusca > Bivalvia > Venerida > Mactridae > Spisula > Spisula solida. Next base: position 25,613,168 of record OX365948.1, read on the forward strand.
ACACTGTGCCCAAATATGATAGAGACGGCCAATGTTCGTACCCGGAAGTGAAATATACCGTAAAATCCCGTAGTCACGTGACGAGACTTACATACCTTATTTCAGCGTGGAATTATGTTCAATATCAAATGGAATGCGCGCAGTTGAAAAAGTACGGGATATTATCGTATTTAGAATCGAAATAAAAACTATGTTCTTGTATTTTGTCGGTGAATAAAACACGGGTACTCGTTCGGATGCGAAAAATTAAATCATTCGTGCTACGCACTTATCCGCATCCGAACTCCTGTCCGTGTTTTATTCACCGACACAATACGCGAACAGATTTTAATTTCTTAAATAAGACTAAGTTAATCTTGATATATTTTGACAGCTGACTATTAATTATTATTTAATGCTTACTGGTGAGATATGGAGTTCTATCAGTGAAATAAAACATATATCAGTCACCTACAATGTGACTGATATAAGCTCTGATATAAGCTCCGCCCCCTCACAGGGACTACTTTAATTTTACCCAAAACTCAACACTAAACTGGCCGTAACTTTTTTAGTACTGAACGGAAACATGTTATGTGGGGGTTAATATTCTTAGTTAGACCGTTTCCTACACGTTGGTGTATGATTTGATGCAAAGTTCTCAAAAAAGACGTTTTCACATATTCACAATAATCCAAAATGGCGGTTTTTAATTGAAAAATATTAATGGAATGACATATTTTTCAGCAGCCTAACCACAGTGGTAAGTTTGCATAGACAGTACCAGTTTTGACACCAGATAAACATTAAATAAATAGAATATGTGTTTGCTTTTATTGAATATGGTTTATATCTCATCGTGTAGTGATACAATTTTAATATTTTCAAGAGCGCTACGCTACAAGTTTCCTCTATTTATGGTAGTACATTGTGTAAACTCGTGTGATATACTTATACATATTGATTTTATATTTAGGAAATAGATAGCTGCAGTTTTGCGTGATATACCGGTGAAAAGATCACGGTTTGTCGTTCATATGCATAGTTATTAATCACTCAGGCCAGTGTCTTTTCATATTGAATTTATTAAACGAGTTGAATAAAATAATAAAATGCGAGGCTATTGTTGTTTGTACATCATTTGACATTCAAACGCAATCTCTATTTCGATATTTAATTGCGTTAATTTTTGAAATTATACCAATTGAAATGTGTAAGTGTGACAAGACTTTTTGAATTAAAACATTCCTTATAATTAAACGTAATTAAACTTACCCAAGTAATTGAGTTACAGACAAAAATATACTTCCGGACTTGTATGTCTATACACTTTGACTTTCAATATTCTATTTTGAAAGGACAAAACACTGATGATGTTCGTGATAGGTGTGCGATTGTGTGTTTACTGGTGATTCACTTGCTATGGAAGGTATTTATCACCAGTTCCACATGGCTTTATGATTTGGAAAAGCACCCGTAAGTCTTGGCCGACTCGGCAAGATACTAAACACGCATTTTAAATTCTAAAATGTTACTGATTGTTCTAAACATAATTACACAGAATCCGGCAGTGTTGCAAAGCAGGAGATTTATGTCGGATAAAGAAATGTTCTATAGGACAATCGGTGAACCTTTACAGATTGATTTAGTGTACAACTTCATCAACCTTTGTCTCGAAATTCCTTCTGATACATTAACTAATACATATGTGGTTTAAGTTATTTTAAATTGTTTGGTGCCACATACTCTCTGAAATACAGATGTCATTCTTACAACACCACACAGTCACACACTTAGCACTATTGGTGGACATGCTACATATCATGGTATTGACCTGATTGCTAGTTTGATCTCGGTTTCACACATACATATAAAGTCGTTTCAAGTCGCACTGTACCCAAGGATAATGAAGAAGGGATACTATCTACAACCAGTGATTCACCGAAATATTTGATAGAACACACCGGGTTGTCAAGAACCGATACTAATTTAGGATACACAGTTGGAAGTAATATACCTGTATCATCTATATAGTCAAAGTAATGAATTTTCCTATACCACGACGTCCATATTGAACGCCATCTTGGATTTCTCGGAGTGATCTCCGGCATAAAAATGACAATTTTGTATGTGCACCAATATACATTTATAATAAACATTATGCACGACGGAGTTAGTTTGTGAAACTTCCAAAATACTCGATTACACATTCATTGTGTGAAATAGGTGGGTGGGGTAATAAAACCACTTATTACATGTCAGACTGTATGGATGCACTGTGTTCCAATTAAAGTAGTGTTTTTTATTTAATATATTATACCATTCATTCATAAAAGGGTGTTTTAGATATGTATTAATCAACATTATAAATCATAACCAAAGACATATGAGATTTGAAAGGTGCAATTGCCTCTGTACCTGTTTTAAGTATGTTTTACCTGCAAATAACATTGACTGACATTGCTTTTTGAAGATTTACAACATAAATATGATATATCGAATTATGATCTTCTTAAATATGTAACACTGGTAAGGAGTATACCAACACACTGGAAAGAAAATTTCAACATAAATAGTTCCGAAAACGAAGAAAACGAACCAGAAGCACTAGTAAACAGACTTAAATTTTGCAAAAAGCCCACTCGATTAATATATAACACCTCTCTGAAGTACGCTCAACAAAATAAGATAGACAAAGCTGAACTTAAATGGAACAATAACTTTGAAAATATTGACTGGAAATACACATATTTACTACCAATTCGATCAACAATCAAAACTACGTGAATTTCAGTATAAATATCTAAAAAATATTGTACCAACAAATCAATCCCTTCTTAAATGTGGTTATGTGGAATCAAGTACATGTTCATTTTGTAACATGTTTGTTGAAACAGTTAAACATTTGTTCTGGGAGTGCCACGAAGTCCAAGTATTTTGGAATAGATGCTCTTTATTTCTACAGCAAAATAATATAAATGTACGTCTAAATTACCAAATAGTATCATTAGGATATAATGAACCATAAAATATTAATAGTATTCTTAACTATCTAATTATTCTTGGAAAATACTTTTTATTCAAATGCAAACTGGAAAATTCACTTCCATTGTTTCCTAAATTCATTCAGTTTCTACAAGGTCGGAAAAATACTGAAAAACATATAGCTTTGATGAAAGGAAAACTACCATCACACTATAAGAAATGGAATTTGATAAGCATATACAACAACGTAACATGATCAGGAAATGTTTTCTCTGTCTCTCTCTCTCTCCCTCTCTCTTTCTCTTGTCCCACCTACTTGTTTCTCATTCTTGCTCTACTAAAATACGCTTATGCACCTACCAAAAATACACACACGTGTAGACAGAACATAATAAAAGAAACTTTTTAAATAACAATTTGGTTATCTCAGTTTAATATTCTTTTACTTTGTAGCATCTAATTTAAAAAGTTTCAACCAAAAAGTGTCACATTTTGGGCAACCCTATTCATAATACATAACATAAAACTACTAGAAAACAACACCTAACGATATATTAGTACAACTTATATTTTTGTCACATTATGATTGTATGTATTACATTTGTAAAATGTCATTTACGTATACAAATATAGAAATAAACGGGGTTACCCGAATGGGTCCTCAAACAAGAACATAAATAGGGTATCTAAAATATTTGTTTAACAGACATTTGTGGTTTCTTTATTACATATACATCATTTAAGGACATTCATTTCAATGAATTTTGTCATATTTTCCTGCTTTTTTCATGTATCTATTTTTATTTTGACTGGTAATGCTAAAGAAGACGGCAATCTTGGACGCCATCTTGAATTTCACAGAACGCCATCATTTTTGCAATTTATGCTTGCAGTGTCAGAACTTTCACATATAACAATTCATTTCGGTAGACAGTATACCTTGTTGATCTAGAGGTTACATCGGAACTTGTTTCTGAGATTGTCACACTCCATTACCCCACCACTTGTACTGGTTTTTAAGCATCTATATCAAATCCAAAATGGTTTTATTTGTTATCTATGCCACGTTATTTTCATCTGTTTATAATATTGTTTATATTCCAATTACTCTACTATGTACTAAATGGATATGTGCAGTAAGGTTACATGGAAATGAAAATAAACACTCATAAAAGCAGCTTTAGTGTTTCAAATAGTGACCTTAGAGATGTTAATATTTCGGCAACTTCCCCAACCTAGATTTTTCTAGACATTTGATATGTTATTTGTCAATGTTTCTGATGCCAAAACAGTCAAATTTGTTTCTTTTGCAATTTGTTTGAGGTTAAGCCTATTTTTACTGTAGAATGACTGGACTAAATTCCATTGATAAAAATCGCGAATTATACGCGGGAGATAAATTAAACAGCCGAAATTCTACCGTGATATACCGTTAAATCTGGGTTCACACTCTAGCGTTTGGACCGACGTTTACCGACGTTTTGGCAAACGTTCAGCTCCGCTAGTAAAAGTTACGAAACGTTTTGAAAAGTTGACGATCGCTGGTAAACGCTGAAGAACGTTGTATTCGTTGAAAATTTTTAACATGCAAAAACTTTGCCGACGTTTGAAATAAACGCTGGTGTAAGTTGTGCTCCGTTTGTAAACGTTCCTGAACGCTGAATTAAGTTGATTAAAGTTTGCTTAAGTTAAACTCCGTTGGCAAACGTCTCCTGAAACGCTGGTGATGATAATGAATTCAGTCGAACGTTTATCTAGCGGAGGCCAACGGGTATCCAGCGCAATGAACGCGGTAGTAACACAAGAGCTGGCGTAAGCGACCTTTCTCCAGAGCAAATAAACGTTTGTCCAACGCAGGCCAACGGGTATCAGACGCAGTGAACGCGATAGCAACGCAAGTGGTTAACGCAGACGAACTTTCCATAACGTTTCAGTAACTTAGGTAATTTAGATAACGCTACATCTCTATACGTTTACATGGAGCAAAATACAGACAGTGTTAGAATGTTCATTATATGATTAAAATGTCAATTGACTGTTTACCATGTATTTATATGTAATTATGTTTTCATGAACATTTTTATCTTTGTATATTCATGGGAATAATGCCTAATGAAAATAGACATACACGTTTTTTATACAGATACACTTATGATAGCTGGATAGAGCGAAATCGTAAATACGTACTGTTGATTCAAAGTTATCTGTCACAACCGCGTAAACAAACATTCAACACGATCGATTATTACGGGTGTCAGGACTAAGTTCAAACATCATTAGTACACTTAAATGATCAAAAGTATAACCGCCCTATAGCCGAGTGGTTAACAGCTATGCTTTTGTGAGTCTTATTTTGAAAATGTATACAATTTACTGCGAGTTCAAATCCAAACAATGCCTAGATTTTTTTTATTTTGCTTCAATTATGTATATTAATGCTTTTACTCATTCCGGTAATTACATACAAACAATGAATCACAGGAATTTGAAATTCTATCTATCGGTCTATCTATTCGCATTTGTATTCCAGCACACCAGAATGAGTTCATCATACGAAGCTGGAAATTTCTGCAATTTTGCATTCAATGAACTAGTAAATATAAAAAAAACATAGCGTATCTATATCAAGCCAGCTACTTTTTTCGCAAAAAAAAAGGATTAAAAAATTACTTGTTGATATAAAAACATCAGAAAAAAATTATAAAAAGCATAAAAGAAAAAGCGAATCAGACTGGATTTGAACCTTTACTTGGATTTCGCCGAATGGTTTATGCTGATACCACGCTTTTAACGCACTACACTAAGAACAGTAATGAAAATATATTACGCTTATTTTAATACATAAAGCTATGGTCAAAGACGTTATGAGTAAAATATGAGCGCTGATTGGTCAATACATACATTTACCTATTGAGAAATGGAACATTCTGGCGGTTTTGACAGATATCTTTGAATCGACAGTAGCATGCGGTGGAGATTATGTTGAATGACTTCATCACGTGATAATATTTTTACAGGGCTAATATAAATAACATGAATTGTATATGATTTCAAAATAATACAGATAATTATGTTGTTTGTTTAGGAAATAGGTAGCAGTTTTGCGTGATATACCGGTGAGTAGATCGCGGTTTAGAGTTTATATGCGTAGGAATTAATCACGAAGGTCGTAGGCTGCATATAAACAACAAACCGTGATCTATTCACCGGTATATCACGCAAAACTGCGATGTAATTGCATTCTAACACGTGTAATTTGTGCAATTTTATGCGGAGTTGATGAGTTATTTTTCATGTTGCTATAGACAACTTCCGCTGTTCAAAGTATCGTAACGTTTGCCCCTGGATTTTAAAGTTTTACTATTATCTTTATTTGTTGCCAAATTGATGTTTATTTAACGCCAACTTTCACTAGAATATATATATAATATAATCGTATAAATAAACAGAAATGGTACAAATGAACATTACGCAAAACTTCGGGCTCTACGGCGAAGTCACAATTCATGACGTCATGAAATAAACAAGACGTAAGTTTCATTGATAAAAATGGCGAATTATACGCGGGAGATAAATTAAACAGCCGAAATTCTACCGTGATATACCGTTTATTAGATAACGCTGCAGCTCTATACGTTAACATGGAGCAAAATACAGACAGTGTTAGAATAATATTTTTGCACAATATTTCGTAAATCGTGAAAGGAAATGTTATGTTTATGATTATGTTTTAACGAATGTTTTCACAATGATACTTGTCAACGAACTTTATGGATGGCCCTCGTACTCTGAAATATAATTGGAACTACCGACTGGGTAAAGGACTGGATTCATTGAAGGCCTATTTTCATTAAGCAAAAGGCATTATTATGAATGCAGCTGTTATATTCCGTGTTTGAAAATCCAAAGAAAAAAAACCTGAATATCCTAATTAATAGTATTTCCTAGTAAATACCGATAAGAATAGTTTGTATGTTATACCCATTTACAAATCTTAAATTTAAGAGGAAAGCTATTAGCCTTTCACGTTAACTCCATGCCACCAGGCACTTAAGCCGCCAACATCAACTTGCCGCTAGGACACAAAGTTCGCATCGTCATTATCACAACAGTATACATATGGCAATATATGTGTACTTACCTGTGTTTTAACAACAATATCAGATAGCCTAACAAAATCACAAGGTCCATCTATCACTTCACCTTGGATTGTGCTAAGTAAATCACAAATATGTACTCCTCTTTTGTAATTAACACCAGCACAGCGTTGCCGTTCTACGCATTCAACAACACAAGCGGACAATGGAATGCCGGTGATTGAAGTAAGCAGTTTTTTATCAGATTGACAAACATTTGATTTATTAACGACATAATCGACATTCGGAAATACAGCGAATGAAACGCTCAAAGAAACGGTTATTAAAACCACATATAAGCTCAAAAGCGATCTTCGTTTCACTACCATGCGAAAGTTAAATGTCGACATTTGGTAGCGACCGTGTAAGGAAACGCCGTCGTAATATTGGTTGTTTCCGAGTACGTTGTCAGTAACTCAATTTTAACTCGATGGCCAGTCGAGCTCTACAACTTTTGATCAAAGTAAGCCTAGTGTTCCTCGAAAAAGCGGTGCAATATAACTTTTACAGTTTTAAATACGCATGCGCAATACAAAATCCACTCTACCCTAGAGTTTTCAAGTAGTAAATCATATTTAGTTTTTTAAACTAGTGCTAATGGATTTTTCACATGCGTGTGATCTTAATGGTTTTCCCAATGCACGGTAAATAATATATAATCAAACATTTGTTAAATGAACACCTAAGAATAAATACAAGAGGTGCCTCATTTATATTTGAACAGTATCGAAGATCATACACACATCGTATTCTTTGACAGTATTCAGCATCCGATATGTTCTTGTTGACACGATATAGTTGAAAGTTTATTTTAATTGTATTAAGTAGCATACACACTCACTGTTTTTCAGCGTTAGCTGTCTAGCTTTGATTTTGACCCATTTAATCAAAGTACTGAAGTACTTTAACTGGGGGAAATCGCAATTCTTGGCAGGGTTTCACCTTTAATGGTAATGGATTTCAAGAAAGATATGGATATTGTGACAAGGTTTCTGAGATGCAATAGCAAAGTTCTGACTCATTTAAATCACACCATAACGGATCATCATACTACTAGAGCTCATGAAGGAAATAGGTAGTTCTAAGTAATATGTCACAGTGCGTGTTCGATTAATCATGTTTTCCTTTTTTTACTCACATTACTTCATTAGATGCTCTTTGAATGAATGATCAAACATCGAATTTGCCCGCTACCATATTGCAGGTCAGACTCGCGTAATGAATACAATAAAATCATTAAATTTTGTTAAAACGTTTCCTCGCAAGTTATTTTGATGGTAGTAAACCAAAGGAATATAATAATTGGGAAAGTGAATGAATGGGCGCAGGAAATTGAAAAAAAATCCATCGTCAAAAACTACACAAAGAAATAATTCCACAACTCTTCACTTGCATATATAAATTATAAAACGACAGGACTGGGTATGATTAGCGAGAACTAATATATAGGGGTCGAAACACAAATACGCGATAAGGTCTCGACTTTCGGCGGGAAAATTGTATACGCAGCTCAGCGCTCTGACAAGAGTTGTCCTAACGACATACACAAGCTATTTTGCTGATGATATGTCGTAACTTAATGGATCAAACGTCGATCAATACTATTTACATGGATGCAAGAAAATGAAAAAACAAAGCAACTAAAAACTAACAAGAGTCATTATTCCATTACTCTACCTGCATACGAACTGGATAGAGTACGAATAGTGCGAACGAAAAAGATTGGGACGAAACACAAATAACTGATATGGTCTCGGCTTTCGGCGGGAAATGTTTATGTAACAATGCTGGGAAAGGGGTTGTTCTAAAGGTAGACTCAAAATATTTAGCTGAAGATTTCTGGTGAGTTAATGGATGAAACGTGGATCAATACTATCAACAAATGCAAAATATTGTAAATAGTGAAAAATAAATATATGTTAGGTCAGGAGTTTCCAGCTAAATTGTAATATGATGTTAAAACCATGAATTGTGTAAAGTTCGTCTGCTCAACGGGTTAAAAAAAAAATTTTAACAGTGACATTTTTATCGCCCCTCAAAAATCATTAGTCATTTTACAGCGCGTAGGAATTTATTCGCACAAATACATTAACTCATCGACAGAAACTTCCAAAAAGTTCACACAATACAAACAGATGAAAATTAATTCAATTGTTATAAACAAAGTTTCTTTAAAATGGTTGAAAATGACGACATTCGTTGAGGTTTGCTGGAACTAGTTTCTTGCTCGGATGGATTGGTTGTGGAGAAATTACATCGTTAAAATCGTAGTGACTTCTGAGTTGTATGTAATACAAATACTGGGGTCCCCCCAGTATACCTGAAATATAACACATTTTAAAGATTAAAACACATCATTAAACTCACTGTATCATGAAGTCATGTTTATTTCTTGTACAAATTGATAGGAAATGCTATACAGTACTTATTTGCAACAAATTAATTACTATATTGTAACATATGTTTCTCTTATACTAATCGTGGTGTTTTACGTTACCAAAGCGCATTTGGTTACAAGGCATATTTGTATTTTTTCATTACTAATCTGTTTTACTATCAAAATGTATCTTATTATATCTTATATATACATGTAATCCTTTAAAACATATTGGTACATGATCACGTTTTGGACATCAGTATAATAAATGAAACCTCCTTCACCACCCTAAAATTTTCTTTGAAACAACCAAATACGAAACGACACCAATAATTGTATTGTATTCTCAAACAATAATCTAATTTCCTAAAAGGAATACCATACAGAACTCAAGCAAATTAGAATCTTCTAATACATTAATACTGATTGGTAATGTCCGTTACTGTGATATTATTCCTATAACTATTAAGAAAAATACCCAACAAATGTCAAAACTGCCGCTCAAAATATTTATCTTCATGTTGCACTATTTTCAATGAATGGTTACTGCATGCATACTGCCTTTGACTTCTCCTTATTACAATCAATACCTCCATGACAAGAACAGAATATTCATTGCACAAAGAAATGGGATATGTGTTTTATATTTAGTACTTGTTTTCAAAACATTGATCAACGTAATTTTCGTTTTTCTTACGAGTTGCGCTAATTTTCGTTACCAAAGTTCATTTGGTTATGTACAGCTAGATTTGAATTTTCTCGTGAATGAATGTTTGACTGATACAATCTATCTGTTTTGTATTATCCTTTGAATACATTTTACTGTTTAAGCCTAGGCCCAACTGAGGAATGAATTCCTCATCGTCAATGTGGGATTACACTTAGTTTCTCCCGATGGCTCCCGTTACTCCCGATGTTTTTGCACAAACTTTTTTGCACTACCTCCTACCTCTGAATCATCCCTGATAAATACCAGCAAATGTTGGAGGAATAAATCTCGAGACCGTGAATGTGTCACCGAAATATCGCCAATTGTTCGCAAAACCTTTAAATATTCCTGAAGGTTCCTGACACTTGAGCAAAGCACCCCGATCATTTCCCGAAGCTCTGTGTCTTTCGTATGATTCCCCGAGATATTCCCGTCATGACATTGCCAGTACATTAGGCAAAATTCTATACATGCATTTAAATATACCGATATACTCGTGATGGCACTAAATGTCTCAATACTCACGAAGCTTCCCCGAAAAACATGAGGGAGCTTCCCTCAGACACCGGGGAACCTGTTCTTAACGACTTTAGAAGATCCGAATTACCACCAAGGGTACATCCCCGAGGCAGTGGATCAGACGCATAATGTCGGGAACACCGATGCCTCCTGATATCCCCACCCGATTCATCGCGATTCCTCCCGGTGTAACCAATCGTTTCATGACTTCCCCGAATCTTCCCATAGACCACGAGGAATATGTTCCCGAAAATGAATAATTTCCATCGGGATTACATCACAGAGGCAACATCAGTTATAACAAAACCTCCGTTACCATCCTTATTAAACACATTTTAATAACAAATAGCATATACTTATTTCATTTTGAAACAACAAATATGTTTCCCAAACATTGTGTTATATGGAAATCACAATCATCTCATATAAAATATGATTAAAATAAAAGTGATTCAAAACATATGTGGATTATTGTTTGTCACACCTTCATGTTGTTGTATTAATAATTAAGCATACATGGACTTTCTCATTATTCCTGGACAAAGGATCTTTTAAAGGGCACAGAAGGTGCTAAAATCACACTAAGTGGACAATGGCTACAAACAATGTAAACAGATTGGACAGTTTTGTTGACTATAATGCATAAGGAATTTGCAAAATTCGAGACACCACAAGTCATAACATAACTATACTATTCAACCACGACAGAGATTATGACGCATTCCTAGACTTATTTGAAAAATCAACATGATTTTATAGAAACTAAGAACCGTTAAGGGATTACTACTACACCAGAAGGTTGTGATCACAGTGTTTTATACAAAAACCTTACTTATACAAGGTGCAGGATGCAGAGAATGGCTTGAATCAGAATTCAAGTCCCTTGTTAAACACCTGACAAAAGAATCCATAGAAACTAGTCTTCCCCAGGACATTACAACGCATAGTGTGTACAACAGTAGAATTTCACAAAATAACACAACATCATGTACATCATGTGATAACATCCAGACAGCAACCATTGACACACCAAAGATTGCAGCATTCCATTTCGAACCAAAACCGAAACAAAATGCAAAGAAGCTCTTCGGCCTAAACTCTTTTAAAAAGAAGATAACGTCAACCCCAATGAATTACTCCTCACCATTAAATAGGGACACCTTCTTAACTGGTCAGTCTCAAACAGTAATTGTAGAAGATAGTATTTCCGAAACAGCACCGAAGCGTGTATACAACACCGAACCAAAGCCTCAAAAGACTGTGGATGATAACATGTCAGATCTTCAGTCAATACTTAGTGAAACCAAACCAAAGCATTTAATGATGTCGGTGTCCAACTTGCAACATGATGATACATCTATACAGTGTGATGTTGCAACACAGTGTGACACTGAAGAAGACCTTAAATCAATGTATTCTGTGAGCCTCCAAACCATCATGGAACTTACATTAGAAAATGCATCACTTAAAGCATCAAACATTGAATTAGCAAAGATATCTTGTAGTGGAAATGCCAACGTTGCAAACAGTGACCTGAATGCACAGCTACTGGTTCAGGAAGAGGAAGTCCTCAAATTAAAACAAACTATTCATTCATCAAAGAAAGAATATAAACAACTAAGGGAACAGCTGACATCAAAACAAACCAAAGAGGAAAATAATGAAACCATCCGGGATGATGTATCCGACATTAAAAGACAAATGTCAGACTACTCACCGACATTTGATCTGTTAAAGAAGCGTACAGAGAATCTACGTTCAAAAACAGACATATACCTGCTTCAGAATGAGGATACCCATTTCAGGAAAGAATGACACAGAATAAAAATAAACTAGACACCTCGACTAAACAAACACAGATTGAAGATTCCAACCCAGAACCTACTTCCTTGGAAGCAAGCCAACCTCCAACAACAACACAAGAAAAGAAACCACAGGCTGAATCAATAGACACAAACCGAGAACAAAACACTAAACAGGTGTTAATTCTAGGTGACTCTGTTACTAAAGGACTGCTTAAAGACAAAATGTCCAACACAGATACAACTGTCACTATCAAATCACATCGTGGTGCAATCGTCAAAGGTATTCAGACCGCTATTGCTGAAACTAGTACAATTAACACAAAGAACAACCGAAGATGCAGATGTTATCATCATTCATGCAGGCATCAACAATATTTCAAATGCTGATCAACCAACGGTCATTTTCGATAAATTTCATCATCTTATCACCTCACTTAGAGGGATAAACTCCAAAGCACAAATAATCATATCCTCAATACTACCCAAAAAGCGAGATCTTCTTTCAACTGAATGAGATAATTGTTCTCAAGGTATATTTTTAAATTATCACTTACATGGGTTTCAAGGATTTTTGACAGTACAGGTAGAATAGAGATAGGACGGTAGTTGTTTGTATCAGATTTACTTCCCTTCTTATAGATTGGAATTACTTTTGCTCTCTTGAAAAGTTGTGGAAAACTAGATTTTGAAATACTTTGGTTAAAGATGTAAGTTGGAGGTTTAGCAATGATATCTGCACTCATCTTAAGAAATTTAGCTCCCAATCCATCTAGTCCTGTTGCTTTACTTGTGTCAAGTGACAAACTCTTGAGTTATGCAGGGTATATTAAAACATGTAGATGCGTTTGTGTGATTGGTAACAAATTCTTGTAGTGCACTTTTGTCCCTTTGTGTAATGTTGCAGCATTCTGTTGGAGCCATTTTGAAGATGTTTGTAAAAAAGCGGTTGAAAATTCCAGCTGTTGTTTGTGGATCCTGAATTGGATTTCCTGCTGTGTTTGTTATAAAGCTGGTTTGGTGCTTGGTTGATTCTCCTGATAAATCTTTCAGATTTCTCCAAAGTTTCTTGGGATTATTTTTATTTTCATTAATTGTAGTATTGTTAAATGATTTTTTTGCATTGGATATACAGATGTTTAGCTTGTTGCGCCAGTATTTGTAGTTGACTGTATCATTTGATACCTTAGCACTATCTCGTTTTTTTATTCCCTCAGCAATATCAGAATTAAACCAGTTAATTAAACCACGTTTTTGTTTGAGTGGAGCATGTGAATTTAGAGTATTCGTAAAAAGGTCAATGAAACAATCCAATGTGTTATCAGGATCATCATATATTTCTATGACTGACCAAGGTTGGGTGTCTAATGACTGCAGAAAGTCATTTTCATTAAATGTGTTCATAGTTCTGTAAGTAATCATTTTATGGATTGGACCATTGCTGTTATTAGATGACGTTTTACGTGGGAAACATACAGGGTAGTGGTCGCTCAGAGTAACTATAGGTATTTGAACATCGACAATATTGCATGGTGTATTAGTGTATACATGATCTATGATAGTTGAAGTATTTGAAGTTACTCTGGTTGGTTTATCAACCAGTTGTTTCAAATTAAATGCATCAGTTATACATTTCCATGCATTATTAACAATTGCAGAGTTCACAATGTTATAATTCAAGTCTCCTGACAAAAAAAATCTTTGTTTTCTCCATATATTTTTTCCAAAATGTTTTCAAGTTCATTATTCTAATTGTTATTTGATGATGGTGGTCTGTAGATATATCCGAAAATGAATGGTTTCTGTTTGGAGACCTTAATTTCTAGCCATATTGCTTCTATTTGTTCTCGGTCCAGATCGAGTTTTTGTTCACATTGGTATTTGCAGCTGACATAAGTTACCAGACCTCCTCCATTAGTTGGTCTATCACGTCGAAAGAGGTTGTAATTATTTATTTGAAATTCCTTACCATCAAGTTGTTTGTTTAGAAATGTTTCACATAGACACAATATATCAATTTCTTCATGATCAGCCAATACAATTTTCAGTTCATCAAATTTTGGACACAAATAATGAACATTAAGGTTGAAAAAGTTAAGTCCTTGTTTGTTGAAGAATATGTTGTCTGGTGAATTGGCATCCTTATGTTCTTTGAAATAGATGTTAGAATTTGAAGAATTTTCGCAAAAGTAGCTTCGGGAATAACTGGGTTCTGTTTGTCAATATGTTGTGATTGTTCGACAATTTTAAGTTGAGGTTCTCGTATAGTTTCATTGTTGTCCATTATCAACAATGAGTCGTCGATGGTAGTATTTATCTTTGGTATTGCTGTCGTGGATAGCGCCGATATTTGGTCCATTTCTGGTCCCGATGAAAATTTACAGCAGGTTCTTGTTTTTGAAGTATGTTGTATGTGCTATGTAGGGTTGTTTTTATTTGATTTGTGAGTACTGCTGTGTAGCAACCAGTTTTGTAATAAAAACCAGAATTGTAATAATTATTACAAAACTGGTTGAGATGACACAAAATGTAATAAAAAAATCTGCAACAACTTTTGTAATAACAACCAGAATTGTAATAAATTTTTCTAAGACTTGTAATTTACCCACATCGACATTTATCGCAGTAGTCAGTGTTACAAATGATGTATACAAAGTAAAGTGAAAAGTCAGCAGCCAGCAAAGGGCTTATCAGCAATTTTTTTTTTCAATTTTCAACTTATGATGATTTTTTAGGCGAAGACTATGAAATTCAAAGCAAAAAAATTAGATATGAAGCCTAAAAGGCTTATCAGTAAATTGCTTGTTTTTGCTTAAATCGATTAAGGTTTTTTTTTCAGAAAACACTTGTAATATTTAACTATGGTAACGTTCAATTTTAAAGTTTTGAATTACTTGGAACATCAACCAGAATTGTAATAATTATTACAAAACTGGTTGAGATGACACGAAATGTAATCATAGGCGGATCCAAGGGGGGGCGGACCCGGCGTACGCCCCCCCCCCCCCCCCTAAAATCGTCGGAGCCTAGGTAATTTATCATATTTTGGATGTAAGAACAATATTGATATGCAATTTTTTCCGCTCGCTTCGCTCGCGTCAATAAAACAATAATCAATTTATTGATTTAAAGTGAACTTAATGCTGTATGCAAGCAACAAGATATGGCTGATTGGTAGCATGCATGTGCCAAACATCGGCTACAGAGATTCTTGCACATTAAAAATGTCTGACAAGTCATAAAAGATTAATACAGTTGGCTTGATTTTCTAATAAACCTGTCCTTTTCATTAAAAAAAATATATCTCAGAATGCAGCTGACGAATTCCGTGGTTCTTTTTAGAACGTCACGAGGCAGAAAGCAACTGGACCCCCTAGTCGCTGGATCCCAAGTATTTCACATTTCCACTTGAACAAAAGTGAAGCCCTGGAGTTCGCAGGGTATGCTGCTCAGATAGACAGTGCATTTTTTCTTCGTGACGTATTCACAGCCAGCAGCTATATATCAGTGAATATTATCCAGTCGATTATCGTTAGTCCTGGCTATATAAACAACGATTTTTCTTGCTCGTTTCGCTCGCTGTAGATCTACGCAAATTCAATGAAAGTTTTCGATTTATCAATGAGTTTGTTGGGTATGCTGCTCAGATAAACACTGATTTTTTCCAATTCTTACAATTACTAAATCAGTGAATATTACCAAGTGATAAGTGTGTGGTGTGTGGTGTATGCTGCTGAAATAGATAATTGCATTTTTTTCTTGCTCGCTCCACTCGCACAACCACTATCAGTTAAGTTTGTCAAGTAGGGAATGAGTATGCGGGATATGCTGCTCAAATAATTAATTATATTCTTGCTCGCCTTACTCTCACATTAACTTTATCAATGAATATTATAAGATGAAGAACGAAATTGTGTGGAATGCTTCTCAGAGATACATTTTTTCTTGCTCGCTTCGCTCGCACATTTCTTTGAGGGGGGGGGGGGCAATACATGAATGTACGCCCCCCTAACGCCAAATCCTGGATCCGCCCCTGTCATCTCAACCAGTTTTGTAATAATTATTACAATTCTGATTTTTATTACAAAACTGGTTGCTACACTGCTGCACCTTTCCAAGTTAGATGAACTTCATCTCGGTAGAGAGTTCTGTCTGCGGATTTGTCATTGAACATGAAGTGTGTTGTAGTGTCTATAAACATCAGGCCTTCCTCTGTACAGTATGTCTGGAGTGAGTTGTTGAGAATTTGGATGTTCGTTGTAAAAGTCTGTCACATTTCTACGGTAGTATTGAGGATATAATAATGTTTGGATAATCATGATGGTGTTTTATATTTTTGATTTTTTGGTAAATAGTGCTTCCTGTCAAAGTCCTATTGTGCATAATAATCGTTTGATGCATCACCAGCTTAAAATAAGTATTGTTTCGAAATTAATAGCAACACATAATCTTTAAACTAGTTTGATGACAGGAGATGTCATATAACGAACATTTCAAATTGAAATAATTTTATGCTTTATCATAACAGCTATTGTCAAACACTCGAGCATGGTAACATAATGTCCTCTTGATAAAGCCAAGTAGTGCTGTGGTTTCCTTGCTGCCGAAGGTTGTAAGTTTAAAATTATCTATAACAATGATGCGCACCCGCTTAATAGAGTTGTGCGGTCGAGGTTTGAATTTGAAAATTAACTTTGAAGTTTGAGTAAATGTAAGAGGGATTTTCTCAACATATTAACAAAATGAACAGTATTGTAAAGCAGTACCCAACCGTAACTATCTATTTTATCAGTAACTACATTGTACAATCAAGATTACAGTACAGTAGTACCCGTGTATCACGTTCAGAAAGGAGTTGCGCTCAATCCTCGGAATTACAGAAACAATCACTATTATTCGCTATGTAAGTGAAACGATTAAATATTCGAATGAATTACCTCGAAAAGTGTGCAGTCTCCAATTTTCAACAGTTTACAGTGGACATCAAACCACGACGCATTAAATCTAACCGTAAAGCGCACGGGTTTCTCGGGTATAGTCATCTTAGGCCCATATTCACATGTAGGTCATCCACTCCAACTCGACTCACACTAACCTAAGGTAGCCTCAAGTCTAGCTGGAGTGACGGTCGAGTTAGTGAAGGTCGAGTGGAGATTTGGTATTCACATGGGTAACTCACCCTCGACTTTCCTGAGTGTGTGATCGTTATAATGTACGTTAGGATATTACACTGTACAAACAATCTGTGCTTTATTATTGAATTGGTTGGTTGGGTTTCGATGCATTTTCGTAATGTATACTAACACAGTCAAATTATAATTTTGATGATTTTTTAATACATTATTTATTATTTCCTTGAACTCGCTCAAATGAAACCTTCATTTGAATAATCACAAATAGAGAGTATGATTATTGTAATGATGATAGTGGATCAGTTAACATAAAACTTCGATGTAATTAACGTTAAATGAACGTATATATTTACAAAACATTTATGCAAGACAATGCGTACGAGTTTTAAATGAATAAAGGATGATCATACCGAAGAATACACCATACGAAATGCCGTATGTTTTTGGCATGGACTCAATATTAAATAGTATATCACGTCAATATTAATTCCACCGACCGTCAAGCAGATAATGGCATGTCAATAATTTAGAAGTCAGATGAGATGAACTTAGTTTACTTTTATAAGCAGCTTGTCAGATGATTTTGTAAACTTATTACTACACGTATATCGTTCAGACCGTTCCGGGGAAGCCCGACAACTAGAAAGCCATAATTCCTAGAATGCCATTTAATAAGCGACATGTATAAAATATAATTTACCTATTATGGCTCTTGGTTTTAGGTTGATTATGAAACAAGTTGGTCCAACCTTGAACTAATATTAACCATCCTCTACACCTCATGCCCGAGTTTATCCATCGTCACAATGGAATCGATAAACATAAGAGAAGCCAGCTTTCGCTTATTATGCTAGACATCGTTTTAGCATGAAGTGACCCCGGATCGAACCCGGTGCTTCCCACATTCGAAGCGGACGCTCTAACAGTAGGCTATCGAGGCGGCACTTGGACTCATGAACGGTTGCAAATAAGAAAAAATAATGCACATCATCGGTATGTGTTGCAAGTTAGCACGTTTTTTTCTTGATTTAAATAGTTCAGTTATCTTCATATCAACACTGGACGGAATTAAAAATAATGATATGGCAAAGAATAAAAACAATATAATTTCATTGTTATGCTCCATATATAAATAGCATGCATTGAATTGACATCGCGGTAAGATGACTAAATTTTAATTCCAGCTACTTTTTACACTTATTACAGTAACTTTGTTTGTCCAAATCATATACTTTTAGATAACAAATTATAAATAAAATAGTTATGGTAATATATTTATCAAACCCACACGATCGTAAGAATTTGTTGTCTAATTTAATTTGAAAATACAATAGCTTTATTACTTCAACATTCATGCGCTAAACCGGTATGCACGTAACCACATTTGAGTGTAGCTATGGAAGTTTTACAAGAATTTCACATTATCCATGCTTTCTATGGAATTGCTCATGATCTGGGACATTTCTAAGAGGTATAACCATCTCCTCAAATTCTTCTTCCTATAGTAAATTGTCTATTTTAGTTAGTGACTAACTTTGGTATTCACTTACATTCCATTGAGTGTGGTTGGAGTCGAGGTCAAGTCGACGTTTCGCTCCCTCGAAAAGTCCTCACTCAGTCGAGTCAACTCCAGCTACACTTACCGTTGTGAATACCAATTTCTAGTTAGGTCGAGTTCACACTCAAACGCACGGACGAAACGATAATTAAATTTGGATTAACTCAGTGAGTGAGAGTGGAGGAGAGGATGTGAATATGGCCCTTACTCTCTGTACTATAGAAAACACTTGAGTGGCCTGCCTTTTGATATAACCACGGGTGTATATATTGTCTGCTATAGCGATTATGAATATACTTTAGATATGAGCAGATGCTTAGATAACTTTTATCAAATTTAAATTTTGTAAGTATTGCCTGTGCACGTGTAAGTATAACATGCACACGTGATAAATAAAATATTTCCTGTTTGATACATGTTCACGTGATAGTAACACATGTGCACGTGATAGCTAATACGTGTCCACGTGGTAATTACACGTGCGCACGTGGACAATAAAATAGTTCCTGTGTTCCCTCTATGCTTCCGTAATTGTCATATGACATAACACAAATGTTATACTGAAGAAACACTGATAG
Organism: Spisula solida; assembly: GCA_947247005.1. Lineage (NCBI taxonomy): Eukaryota > Metazoa > Mollusca > Bivalvia > Venerida > Mactridae > Spisula > Spisula solida. The sequence goes on from OX365948.1 coordinate 25,632,943, forward strand.
AAACTGATGGAAATTATTGAGCATCGGGAGGCACGGGAACGGGGTCCCCGTGGTCCTTGGGAAGCTTCGGGAAAGTCATAAGACAATATGTGAAATCTATGTGTTCTAGTTTTATGCGTCACTCCACCAGTCTCGGGGATGTACTGCCGACTGAACGCATAAGGTTCCCCGGTTTGTGAGGGAAGCTACCCCCTCTCCGATGTTTCGGGTAAGCTTCGGGAAGTATTGATACATTTAGTGTCGGGAATATACGCCCGTGGTTATTATAATATAATATCGATTTGCTAATCACTCGTCCGTTTCGTTAAGTGTAGCCGATAACACCGTGCGTGGCGCTGTATATAATGTACATCGCGGTTAGACATTTACTGTAAACTGGAGAAAATGGAAGTATACACAGTTTCGAGAGAGCTCAGTCGTACCTATTGAAGACAGCTTTAACCATATACGTATATATTAACTGATGTCAAAAAGGAACGCTACACCTACCTGTATGTTTGGATATTTCATACGTTAGGATATATAATATACAATATAATTTCTTCTCAAAGACTAAAATTTAGAGGTGTGCAAACATGTCTACAAATTCCCATTTGGTATTATCGCCATTAAGATGTTCAAAATTGCGACCCAAAAACGTTACCCTACATAAGATGTCAGTATCGCGTATGCCCTACGTGTCCTGCAACAACAGCTGGCAATCTTCGCCTAGTTGATCCACCAAGCTAAGCAGCACTCGTACATTGAGACAGCGTACTCACAGTGTGTAATGCCTGAACGGTTCGTAGCTGACGTTAAAACTGACGTAAACGGCGATCAAGGACGTCCCATATTTGTTCCATAGGAATGTATTCTAGGAAATATGCTTGTTATTGTAAAACATCACAGTCCAACCACAATTAATTTTCACATGAGAAGAAGTCAATAGTGTCGTTGTCCAGCGGACACGCAGGTGACGTTAACGGATATAAACGTCATGCCGTACAGAGGTCACACGCGGCGCATCTGAGCGAGACATATCTGATAAGCTCCTAGTGATATTTACGCGCTGAAATAATCTGGCGATACTAGATGTTAAAGTAAAGAAACGTCCAACGACGTCAATTAGCGAAATTCCACTTTCCAGCATTCCAAAAACCCATGCTCGATTTTCCCTTTTAGTCGTGACATATAAATTGCTTTAATTCTCCAAATTTTATTGTGAATTTCACCTTATGAATTACCTTCAGCATGTAACTACACCTTTTCGACTGGAAATACCTCCTGGTAAAGGAGCAGGAGGCGCACGTAGGAATCATACGTCGTACCATACCTGGGCACATCGGGACCAGATCGGGATTTTCTCTTCGCTTCGGTAGGCGCGTTCTGAGGTTGATCTATGATGTGTCGATTGTCACGGGAATATTTTGGAAAATAAAAAAGTTATTAATAATCACTTTTTCAATGTAGCGTTTTTTCTTGACGTCAGTATATCTTAAATGACGATGTGAGATTTAATTTACAAGACTGATTTAAAGTTCAAAATCTCATCGCAAGTTTAACGTGACACTGCGTTATTTTTTACATACATGCAGTTATGTTTAGATTCGTGTTTTCACGCCGTTTCTCAGCATTTTGTAAGTTATATACGGCGGCAGATTAATCTGAGCTGTTTTGATGTACTTTATCCCAGCCAGTACTGACTTACACTTCCAGAAGGAACCGACAACTTCTACTCATGTGGCGGACATGACAATTTTTCAATACTAATGAAAGGGTATGCATATGGCCGACCGAGACACATGTGTAAAACGTCCGACTTTTACATATTTTCAATAAAAAGATGAAATACATTGTTACGGATATTAATTGCCTTACAGTAATGTTCTTTTGATTGTATGTTGAGAAAACCCCTCTTAATTTACTCAAACTTCACAGTTCATTTTCAAATTCAAACCTCGACCGCACAACTCTATTGAGAACAACTGTGCTCAATGTGCATTCAATAGAAACGACGGGTGACAGTGGGTTCGTCAAATCTCCGGTTCGTCAAACTTAACTTTCTGTACAAAACAGGTTGTGGTTTCGTCAAATTGAATTATAGAGGGATTTGAGTTCATATATATAGAGGTGTGAGCAAACACCTTTTGTTAAGATTTATTTGTATATATGGGAGAATTTTATAAAATAATGTGTTTAATATTGTAATAATTGTGTGATAATGATGCAGTTGTTGGCGTGTTTTAATTAAATGACTGTTTTCAGGTGTAGATGTAGAAAAGTCAGTATGAAATGTGGCCTCCGTAGCTCAATGGTTAGCACGCTTATCGTCTAATCTGGCGACGCAGGTTCATATCCGGCTGGGGGCACACATATATGCCTGCCATATTACAACATAAAGCTGACTGGCAAATAAAGGCTATGCTCGGCATTTTACAAAAAAAAAATACTCCCAATTTATAACAATTGGGCATATGTATATACATATAATATATAAAACAAAGAATAGTTTGTGTTTTATTATTGTTTATTATAAAATTTAATATGCATGCATTAACATATATTATACAATAAAATTATCATACAGAAAATAGTAGCACATCTAAAAAAGGGAAATAGAGATTCTATTATGTTAAAAACGTCATCATCAGTCAGAATGCGATATATGTATATTAATATTTATACATTAAAAGCTAGCACATCGGGTCTGAAAAAGAGATACTATATGATAAAATGTTACAAACAAAAACTATACAGAAAATAGCACATTGAGTCAGATAGCATTGTAAGTTACAAGTAACATACAACAAGTTATGAATAGCACTGTATATTCACAGGAATTCACTACATTGCAGTATGCATTGATCTTCTGGATTGTCGTTTCCTGACGGTGGCATAGGACCAAGTCCAATAATGTGACTACAGGTCCTCAGAAGTTGTGTTGTAGTCAAGTCTTCGTACTCGTCCCAAGCGTCAAAAAGTCGTCCATGAAAATTTCGATGCAAACATAAGTCTGCTCTGTCCTGCTATTTGAATGAATTTAGTCGGGACGTAAGATAAGGAGTTAATAAATTGAAGGAACGCAATGAATTATAAAAAATGTTTATTTTGCTACAGATGAAAATACAAATAAGACGATACAATTTTCATATGACAGTAACAGGTGGCAAAATATAATAATGCATCACATATAAAAATCACAATTGCCTTCACAACAGAATATTGTGCAATACACATTGTTTGTTCAATATAAAGATGAAAATCATGGTCATGAGAGTTAATAAAATACGTATAGTAATATAGATCTATGCATTTTTACTATGTATTATTATCGCGAAATATTAATTGGCGTAAAAATACGAAATTTAAAAGCACCTATATCAAGTTCTATAAATGTATACATGTGTATTTAAATGCGTTTAATTTAACAATTATTTCAATTTAATCATAATTATCCTTTAATCACTTTATTTGTTGTCCGATGCATGTATATCACACTATGACAAACATACACGGTAATTACATGACTGGTGTGAATCACTCTATATTATCACTTTGACGAACCGGTTTAGTGTTTATACTATAAATTCAATTTGACGAACCGGAGATTTGACGAAACCACAGTAATTCGAAACGACAATGCTAAACAAGAAAAAAGAAAGTGGTTTCACTCCTATGGGTGTATTATGGACGGATTTTTAAAATATTGATATCAAATTAAAGACGACCCTAGGTAAAACGCAGACACATATTGCAGACAACATACATAAAGAGGGAAAACGCAGACAACATACACAAAAAAGGATTGCAGACAACAAAGACATAGAGTGATCATTGGAGTATGAAGGATTATAAGGGTATACTCTTACAAGGTGCGAATGGAGGTATTGTTGATCAATAATGACCTGGGGCAATTAATTAAGTGTTTGTCACAAATCAAATAAAAAATAATTACTTGATCAGATTTATACATGATTATCTTTAAAATGATTGTTAATTAAATAAATTAGACTTAATTTAAGATTGAATTGATATAAAAACATTAATTAATATAGCTGGAGGTTATTCATTTTTATATAATATTTTTTTTAATGTAATTTGATAACCATTTTACCTATACTTTTTTATGCTATTTACAATTGAAAAATTAATTATTTCGGCAGGATGAAGTTATATGTGCGCATTTATGCCAGTATGATGAGAAAAATGCTTTGAATAAGCTATTTACTTACACATGTTATTAATCTATATGTATATAGTCTGCATTTTTACTCTATATTTATAGTGTAGACCTGTGATTACTCTATCTGTATAGTGTCTGCGTAATTACTATATATGTATAATGTCTGCATTTTTACTCTATTTCTATATTGTCTGCGTTTACTCCATGTGTATAGTGTCTGCATGTTAATCTATGTGTATGATGTCTGCGTATTTACTTTATATCTATATTGTCTGCAATTTTACTCTATATCTATAGTGTCTGCACATTTACTCTATATCTTAGTTGTCTGCATTATTACTTTAAATGTATAGTATCTGCAATTTTACTCTATATGTATAGTGTCTGCATTATTACTCTATATCTATAGTGTCTGCAATTTTACTCTATATCTTTGTGGTCTGCATTATTTCTCTAAATGTATAGTATCTGCAATTTTACTCTATATCTATAGTGTCTGCAATTTTACTCTATATCTATAGTATCTGCAATTTAACTTCTTTATCTATAGTGTCCTAATAGATTTAGAGGGAAAACGCAGACAACATACACAAAGAATGATCACTGGTGTGTGAAGAATGTATCGAATGCAGACTATATAGATATAGAGGGAAAACGCAGACAACATACACAAAGAGTGATCACTAGTGTGTGAAGATTTTCTAATGAATAGAAAAATGCAGACTATATAGATATAGAGTGAAAGCGCAGACACCATACACAGAGAATGATCACTGGTGTGTGAAGAATGTATCGAATGAATTGAAATTGCAGACCATGTAGATACAGAGAGTTAACGCAGACAATATACACAAAGAGTAATCATTGGTGTGTGAATAATTTGCTATGTATTCAGCACAACAACCCCTGTACAACAGCCAATCTTTGAGTTTCCCAATTGATATGTTCTCGAGAGGTTGTACTCATAGCTGGATGGTGAAATAAATGACTGATATAAAAACGAAAAATGTAATACATGTGTAATTGTACATATTATTTATTATTATATAAATCAAGTCAATAATAACTTTTAATAAAAACACAATATGATAACCAACATAAGTATGCATAAGTAATAAGAACAATTTAATAAATCAATACCCACTATTGATTTCATATTTAATGCAGTATATCAAATATGCGTACATCACGCAATAAACAGTCATATGATAAGACACAAAACGTAATTTTGAACTATTTTCACTCTTGTTGACAAAAACCACAATTAATATCTTGACCAGTACAGGAAACATCAGGTGGAGCATTTACACAGAACTTGTGGAACCATTTTAAACATTTGTCACACTGAACCATATTGTCATTAATACTTTAAATGTATAGTATCTGCAATTTTACTATATATCTATAGTGTCTGCAATTTTACTCTATATCTTTGTTGTCTGCAATTTTACTCTATATCTTTGTGGTCTGCATTATTACTTTAAATATATATATTAGCAGTATATGCAATTTTTAACAATCTTTGTTGTCAGCAATTTTACTCTATATCTTTGTGGTCTTCATTATTACTTTAAATGTATAGTATCTGCAATTTTACTATATATCTATAGTGTCTGCAATTTAACTCTATTTCTATAGTGTCTGCATTTTTACTCTTTATATATAGTGTCTGCAATATTACTCTTTATCTTTGTTGTCTGCATTATTACTTTAAATGTATAGTATCTGCAATTTTACTCTATATGTATAGTGTCTGCAATTTTAGTCTATATGTATAGTGTCTGCAATTTTACTCTATATGTATAGTGTCTGCAATTTTACTCTATATGTATAGTGTCTGCATTTTTACTCTATATCTTAGTTGTCTGCATTATTACTTTAAATGTATAGTATCTACACTTTTACTCTATATGTATAGTGTCTGCAATTTTACTCTATATGTATAGTGTCTGCAATTTTACTCTATATGTATAGTGTCTGCAATTTTACTCTATATGTATAGTGTCTGCGTTTTTACTCTATATGTATAGTGTCTGCAATTTTACTCTATATGTATAGTGTCTGCGTTTTTACTCTATATCTATAGTGTCTGCAATTTTACTCTATATCTTAGTTGTCTGCATTATTACTTTAAATGTATAGTATCTGCAATTTTACTCTATATGTATAGTGTCTGCAATTTTACTCTATATGTATAGTGTCTGCAATTTTACTCTATATGTATAGTGTCTGCGTTTTTACTCTATATCTATAGTGTCTGCAATTTTACTCTATATCTTAGTTGTCTGCATTATTACTTTAAATGTATAGTATCTGCAATTTTACTCTATATGTATAGTGTCTGCGTTTTTACTCTTTATCTATAGTGTCTGCAGACACTAAACATATAGAGTAAACAAAGGTCTACACTGTAAATATAGAGTAAAAATGCAGACTATATACATATAGAGTAATAATATGTGTAAGTAAATAGCTTATTCAAAGCATTTTTCTCATCATATTGGCATAAATGCGCACATATAACTTCATCCTGCCGAAATAATTAATTTTTCAATTGTCAATAGCATAAAAAAAGAATAGGTAAAATGGTTATCAAATTACATTAAACATTTTTTTTATATAAAATGTATAATGTCCAGCTATATATGTTATCTGTTGATCTTCACCGCCATCAATGACGATGTTAATTATGTTTTTATATCAATTCAATCTTAAATTAAGTCTAATTCATTTAATTAACAATCATTTTAAAGATAATCATGTTTTATTAAACACAAAATATGTAAATGACCACTATGATTAAATCATTATATCAGAATGTCAAATCTTGTGTCAAAGATTCGCTTCATTTATCGTTTTCAGACTTCTTTGATGTATCACTTGGTTTGAAACAGGGAGAACCGTTATCTCCCTTACTATTTATATTATTTATAAATGATATCAATACGATAGTAAATCAAAATGATCTCACGGATGATGATATCAACTTACTATCTATATACATGTTGTTGTTTGCCGATGATATCGTTCTATTCACCACAGACCCTAATAGTCTACAAAATCAACTAAATAATGTACAAAATTATTCACGCTAGTGGGGATTAAAGATTAACATAGGTAAAACGAAAGTATGCATCTTTGAAAATAGGAAGAGTAACTCTGATTTCAGATGGTTCATAAATCAGGAACTATTAGAAGTTGTTGATTCCTTCTGCTACCTCGGAATAAAATTTCATTACACCGGTAACATGATATATGCTGCGAAGGCATTACAAGAACAAGCGCTGAAAGCGTATAATCATCTTTTGTTCGTGTTTAGTAGAGTTAGTCTAGATGTTAAAACAAAACTATCCCTATTTGATGCACTAGTTGTACCTATTCTTCTGTACAGCAGTGAAGTATGGGGGGCTTATAAATACAAGGAAATTGACAAAATACATATTAAATTTTGTAAGCGAATTCTAGGAGTACGTACTCAAACATCTAATACTGCAGTGTTGGGTGAACTTGGTCGATTCCCATTATCAGTAATATGCAAGGAACGAGCATTGAAATATTGGCTAAAAATACAAAATAATCCCAACTCTTTAATGTTTCAACTCTATAACGAACAGTGTTTGATAAATGTAAGAACACATAACTGGGCCTCTAGCATTACAACAATTTTAAATAATTTAGGGTATGGAAACATACATAATCTACATACTATAAACATAAATTACTATAACATATTGAAACAAAGAATGCGGGATCAATATACACAGACATGGAGTGATACCCTCAATTCCCAGTCAAAAATGTCTTACTACAAGAATTTCAAAACGGAGTATAAATTTGAAAAATACTTAGACCTAATTACAAATGACAATATTAGAAAAGAGTTTTCAAAATTTAGATTAGCGTCCCACAAATTAGAAATAGAAAATGGAAGACAGGCCGGAATAGCAAAGGAAAATCGAATATGTAAACTATGCTCCCACAATTCTATAGAATCGGAATACCATTTCTTTATGTGCTGTCAAACATATAATGAACTACGTTCGAAATTCATTCCGCGTCCTGCATGGCCAACATTGAACAAATTTTATAGCATTATGTCCAGCACAAATAATAAAATTATCATAAATAACGCAAAATTAGTATATTATGCCTCGAAGTTAAGAGAAAATAGACTCGCCCTATTGTAAACTGCCATATGTAAGTTATTGTGTATATATACAAGTGTTTTTATTTTATGTATTTGCATGTTGTTATTTTTTTGATGAAAATATATCTTCCTGTTGGACATATTCGCCTGTCTACCAGCATCTGTATATACGTATTGTCTCGAATTTTTGTCCTATTGTGTATGTACTTACATGCCATCCAATTTAATATATATTCTTGGTTCTAAATTTGTTGTATATGTATCTACATGCCATCCATTTTAATATATAATCTTGATTCTAATTTTGTTGTACACATAACTTCCAGTTTGATGTACCAACATACCTTCTAATTAAATATTTACTTGGCTGCAGAATAGTTCCTCACGTCAGCACAAATAAACGGACTAGAACATCGATATAAATTATGCTCATATATACATGTAGTTGCTTTTTTGATATGCTGTGTATATGCTTACACTGTATGTAATGTAAATGTATGTATATATTTTGTCTTGACCATCTTTTTTTTATTATGTAAATGGTCAAAGGCATTTCAAATGCCGATTATACCAATTAAACTGTAAACTGTATAAATCTGATCAAGTAATTATTTTTTTATTTGATTTGTGACAAACACTTAATTGCCCCAGGTCATTATTGATCAACAATACCTCCATTCGCACCTTGTAAGAGTATACCCTTATAAATGCAAGAGTATACCCTTATAATCCTTCATACTCCAATGATCACTCTATGTCTTTGTTGTCTGCAATCCTTCTTTGTGTATGTTGTCTGCGTTTTCCCTCTTTATGTATGTTGTCTGCAATATGCGTCTGCGTTTTACCTAGGGTCATTAAAGACGAAGCTCTCTTGTTTCTGATTATGCAACACTATTTAAATAACACCAGTATTAATGAAATGTTTATTAAAAACAAACTGCACCTCAGTGACTGTGTGAGTCAAAATCCCATGTTCTCAACCTTTCTAAGATATTATAAATCTAAAAAAAACTTTTTTTGTTTAATTACATAGAGGATATTTGTTGAACGAAACAATTTGGGCCGAAATTGGTGGGGACGAATGGCTGGCGAGGTACTCTTCTTTTTGAAGGAAATCCGCGAACATGGGAGACACAGGACAGAATGCGAATCCTTTTCAAAATCTGGAGCATACGCTGAGTGACGAGCAGCTTCAAACATGGGAGGAGATGAACGAGGAGGTATGTTGGATTTCTCAATGTAGCATTACGCAGAAAATTGGTCGGACTTATTCATTATCACTTATAAAGTCGTCTTTCTGACATTTTCATATTCACTAAATTGGTTAGTCTACTATCCGATCAGATGCTTCATCCGCCGATTAATCGACATTTATAGCTAAAATATGAACTATTTTTATTTGAAAGAATGTAAATAGGAAGTGGCTATTCTTACAGGCCTTCCTAAAAAAAAATTCTTAGCCTCGGAGGCTATTCTTACGGCTCTCCCGTAAGAAAAGCGATACCGCCCGCGAATGACTATTCTTACGGCTGTTTTATTTAAATGTAACTATCTGCTTTAAGTTTAGGCAGTGGCTAGCCGTCCGGCACCGGACGACTAGACAGCGAAATTAGTCGTCCGGCGCCGGACGACTAGACAGCGAAATTAGTCGTCCGTCAGTGGACTACTAGCAAACGCTACGTGCATTGGCTAGATAACCGTCATTCTATTTCTACGCATTTTGCATCTACCTTATAATAAAGGTTATAATAAACTACGAATATAGACAAGACATGTCAATGCCTTATCTGCAACCATTTTGTGACCTCCCGTATATCTCCGTATATTGTCTGCCATATTAGAATGGTATAAAATGTTAATTAACATTTGGTGTTAAATTATCGCTCCTATGATGTATAATACAGAGCTACAGATAAAGTTTTGTATAATAACAACAGTGACTTACTTTATGACCGGAACTCGATCTCTGCCTCCATGAATACAACTGTACTAGACTTTCTAAGTCTTCAGAAGACGAGGATTTTTTTTTCCAATCACAAAATTAATGAGGAAGCCGTAGTGCATGGTTATAGTGAAAGCGTATATTTTCCGTTTAGCTTATATGCAGCAACTTCGCAGTTGCTCAAAATCTAGGAATTTAATTTACTCTTCCACGCGTTATACTACGAGTTAACTGTTTGCTATTCAGCTCCGTGGAACAGACTAGAAATTTAACACCCAATGTTAATTAACATTCTTTACTTAAAATTACAATGATATGTGTTATTATTATAAATGACTATATTAAGAAGAAGATTAATTATCACATTATATTTCAAAAGACATCAGTCATTTCTGTCCTGTTCGCCGGTTGACTTCATATAAGTTAAAACTGTGATGATAATTAGAAAAGAATTCCAATTACAAAAGGATTCCTCGAACTGTAATTTTTTAATATGTGGGTTCATTCATTTTGAACACAAATTTCAATGAATACATTTAGAATATAAAAGGTAATCGCTTATAATGTGTCATATATATATTTATTAAATAACATCATATAAAACTGCCGTAACAATAGCCACTCCGGGGCTATTTCACTATTCTTACGGAGCCTAAGAAAAGCATCCGAGGCTATTCTTACGGCTCAGTAAGAATAGCCACTGCCATGTAAATAACCCTTACTAGATTTCCCGTCACTCGTCAAAATATGTGTGGCTATCTGCCGACTCGTACCGTACTAGAACCGTACACCATCTCGTGCACTCAATTATCACACAGTGCAATCCATCGGAGAAGCACTTTGGTACAGTTTATCATCAGCATAAATTTTCATTATCATAAAATGAGATTCGTAGCAGCTACTTTATATTCACGTTAATGATTACGGCACTCCTATACGAAATTTTCTTTAATCAAGGGAAAATAATCTTACCATTTGGAAATTATAATTTTAGTGAATTATTTCCCTTGATTGACTAAAAAATATGGCGCGGATCTGATACACGTTTTAAAGGTAAAATTTCTTGTTTTTTTTTTTTTTTAAGATTTCTTTATTTCAATTAAGCTATTTTAATGCATAATAAACATTTTAAGAAACTTTTTAGAGGTCGTTTGGTTTAAAGGCGCCAATGGGGAAGGATTTGTGCACGCATACGAGAGTCGTTCCGAATCCCTCATGTAAACAAAACAGAAAGTGGGTGGGGTAATAAAGAAAGTAGAATTTCTGTGTTAAAACTTTTATTTGGGTAAAGAAACTTTACACAAAGCAGACTCATGTGGTAGAGCTCAAAAACAAACAGTACCCCCTTCTGAAAAGATACAGGAGAGGAGAAATAACGATCGTTCGGATACTGGTCCGATACCAGTAGACTTATATACCACGGTGTATGATCAAACCTAAATTGTTGGTACAAAAGTCGCGTTTTCAACTCACTTGTTCGTACAAGCACCTAACTTTTCCTATTGATCTTGGATAAATAGCATAAATGGACGGTGTAGTGAAGTTTTTTCATATCCATTTACTCATAGATTTGGCTTTAGTTCATAACTGGAATGGTTTTACGGAACCACTCGAAGATGTAAAAATGTAATCCGCTCAAAATTAAGTCGAAGTTTGTATCCGAAGTACGAAAATGAACGAATCTTCTGTTTCGTGTCACAGTAAAAAAAATTGACATGTGTATTGAAAAAGTATTTGAACAACTAATCCTATTATTTTTGGTATTGTTCTGATGTTCAATTTATACTACAATGATACTTTGATATTGGGATAATCGTCAAAAGCGGAAATAACCTTCTAACATGAAAATATCTTGCAATAATTAACTTATGATAAGTCACCTATATTGTTTGTATAAGGGCACCTATATTATGTCAAAATTTGTCTCTCTGAATATAATTCGTCCAAATGGTCTAGATATTTCATTTGTCAGAATCCGATATAAGTTAGGCCGGAACTTGGTTACGCCATGGTTTCGCACGTGCTTTTATGCTATGCACCAGTCAAACGAAGCCCGAGGAGGAAGGATGGGAGAAATAGCGGGAAAATATAGCCGTGACTATACCTGTGCTTTTACCGAGTTTATTGCAGGCGTACAGACGGGTGATCTTCATAGTTTGACCAACAGTAATTCATCTGCGATGTTTGCATACATCCAAATATCAAGTAGAATTACACATACCTATATTTAATATAGGATTTCACTGACTAAAATCAAGGGGAGTGACAATATGCGGTGGGTTGACCAACAGTTTGGCCATGGGGCAGGAATTTTACCAGGAATTTAGAGAAAAAAACACAGTAAAAATCCCCGTATTTTCCCGGGGTTGGGTTCCGTGGTTTCAATTGACTGTTGCATTACATTTCACGCATCGATTTTGTAGCTGCGTTTGAAGTTACAGCATCTACATGTACAATGTATGTTGACCTAGCATACAGCTCCCCTCCATTCAAAAACCGCTCCTTGTACGACTCCTTGCTACAGCGAGATGCATTTAAACAAAGCACGTGCTAATTCTTTTGCAAATGTCGGTCTGAATGATCGTTTTCTGTTGGAATTTAAGACACCGTCATCGTGTCAGACGTTTGGAGGATGCATTGAGCTTTTTTTCTTAAATAAATAAAAAAATCATTGACCCGTCACACCTGAGTCCGAAGTATGTACACGGCGTCCCTTACGCGACTTTGTGGTCTATACTGCAAAACACGACGTGGACATGTAACCAATGCATGTCATGCTTTGAATACAGCTCCCTTTCAACAGAGGAGTGCTTTAGCGTTTGGATCCAGCTACTTGAAAAGCAGTATAGTAAAATAGTCATACTCGATTAGACAGCACGGCTTCAGTACATTGGCTCTGAAAAACAAAATACATTAAGCAACTTTTCCAAATATCCACGATTGCAATTTCTGTACGATTTGGCATATTGATGTGGTATTGAACGAACAGCGTATTACCGATGATGGCGTAAAGTATTGATAACTACAACTACATAACTGGATTTCATTTCTTGTAAGTATTGTAAAAATCTTGACCCTGGACTCAAAAAGTCTTCTGCAGATAAAACTGTCAGACACTTTGTTGTCATGGACAAAATATACTGTCTAATGACTGCCCTTGGTATAACTGAGCACTTCTATTCGAGTGCGCTCTAAATTTCATTATCACTACCTAAGTCCTTTGGTTTCTCAGCCAAATGCCAAGTCCAGACCTTACATTTTCAATAGGGTTTAAGCCCCGAGACTAAAAACACCATGTCAAAGTTGGTTGGCCACAAATCTATTACAGAAAGCTCCAATTTGCATGACAAGACCTTACATTTTCAACAAGGATTAAGCCCCGATACTAAAAGTACCATTCCGATTGTTATCCGCAGATCTATTACGGACTGCTTCACTTCTCACTGAATGACAACGGGATTGATATCCTGACGATGATTATAAGCGCAATTCAAATGGTCAGATTTTCGCCGGGCTGTTGGAACCTGCTTAATGTCATCATCAAAGTGTCAGCTTTAAGTCAATTGATTTCGTATTTTTGCATATGCATACCATCAACACTTCGGGACTGCTCGAAGATCTTCAGCTTCTAAATTATGCTTCGACAACGGAAACAACCGGAATGAAAATGGGACTCATGCATGTCATCTCAATGAATATTTAACATTATTAAAATCAAATAGTGTCAAATTTTAAAGTGATTACTGTTGACCTTCTAATCCCCTACCTTAAAAGCCAATTGTGACTATATGTGAGCTTATCCCCCCTCTGCCATCCGGTAAGAATACAACTAACCATCTTATACTGAAACAAATAGCTAGTGTATACTTAGAAAAAGCATGTACGAGTAGTTGCTGAATACATTGTAAATGACTAAGTGTTTCCGAAATAACAGAGGTGCCCTAGTTTAGTGCTGTTCCTAAAATATAGGTGCTTTATAGTTTGATAAAATCGTGTTTTTAGAGACGATATTGATTTTAAATGATGGTTTCTTTTCTTTTTTCAGTTCCATAAGATAAAAAACTGAATATATAGGCAAAAACTTTGCACAAAACATCACAAGTTATAAAAATAGTAGCAAAAAACGATTTCCATTTCCCGATTTGGTAAAGCAGTACTGAAACTGTAACCCTTATTTTTCGGAAACTGCTGAAGCTTTTCATTTTGTTTTCATTTAGATGGAAGCTGGAATGGTTCTAATGTTCCGTGGCAACATTAGTATATTCATCGTATGTCTCTGAAGTAGAACTGTTTGAATTTTCCGTGACCTTCTCCGCGTTTTTTTGTACGTAAAAGTTGGTCGCTTATACCAAAAAGTGAAGGCAACGCCAGTTTTGTACCAACAATGTAGGTTTGATCATACACCGTGTATACAGCTAGGTTTGGGTACATCTTGACTGGTTGCGACTTATATAATGTTTTCAATAATTTCTTTATTAATGAACTGCTAAGTTGTTTAGTTGCCAACCAGGTGTTAATAACCAACTACAGTATTATAAATACTTCTATAATTGTACTCATTTGCCTTTTTACTGAACCTATCAAAGCTCTTGACAATGATATCAATTTACCAAAGTTGTTATTTACCGAACAGACCGTAAATCGACTGTAGTACCACAATATATTTGGCCCAAAACACTATCCAAGACCCAGTTGCTGACAAGCACCCATCGTGAAAAGGATCGCATCCCGCCCACCCAACGCTAATACAAGGAACTCCTTTGCAACGAGGTGACAACTAGAAACTCTGTCTGTGAAGTACATTGTAAATCAAACTAAACGTTTGTGCAGTTATATCCTGGTAAAGTACTTACCTTTTACGTATTTAAAACTAACTCAGATACGGTAATATCTATTACATCTAGATAGTTGGACTATATGTACACCTGTCCTTGTGTTTTAGATAAGAAGTTTAGTTCAGATGTCTGATGGACTATATGTACCCCTGTTCTTGTGTTTTAGATAAGAAGTTTAGTTCAGATGTCTGATGATGAACGTGATGAGGATCTTGAAGATGTTATTGATGATTCGTTACTTGTTACCAATGTAACTGCAGAGAGTCTGAGGTATACGGCTCCTGGAATGAATGAAATGGTTCCTGGCCCTTCATCTCTTACAATGAGTGGAGAAGTATCGGGCCCTTCAACATCTTATCCTGGTCAGACAGCAGCTGCTCCAACCATTATTCCAAATTTACCAGCAAGCATGGAGCTCACTCTGCAGTATCTCTCGGGTATATATTTGGATTATATTTAGGAAATAGATTGCTGTTTTGCGTGATATACCGGTGAATAGATAACGGTTAAGAGTTCATATGCGTAGGAATTAATCACGAAGGCTGTAGGCCTGAGTGATTAATAACTATGCATATGAACGACAAACCGTTATCTATATACCGGTATATCACGCAAAACAGCAATCTATTTGCATTCTAACACGTGTAATTTGTACAAATTTATACAGACTATTTTGTTTGCGAAGTTGGTGAGGTATTTATCATGTTGCTATAGACAACTTCTGCTGTTCAAAGAATCGTAACGTACGTCCCTGGATTTTTAAACTTTACTGTTATCTTCATTTTTCGCCAAACTGATGCTTATTTAACGCCAAATTCTAATTACGTATTTCACGTTTACGCATATGAATTGCTACATGCAATAACATGTTGCTAGAATATAAATATAATCAAATAAATAAAAAGAAGCGCTACGAAAAGAAAATTACGCAAAACTTCGCGCTCTATGGCGACGTCACAATTCATGACGTCATGAAATAAACAAGACGTAAATTTCATTGATAAAAATCGCGAATTATACGCGGGAGATAAATTAAACAGCTGAAATTCTACCGTGATATACCGTTTATTAGATAACGCTACAGCTCTATACGTTTGCATGGAGCAAAATACACACAGTGTTAGAATACAAAATATACTATAAATCACTTAAAAATGTTCTTAATTATTTAATTTCAGACATGTCCTTTATAATGTTCTAGTGAAGAAAGAAAAAGACAGAGCAAAATTTAATGTATTTTCTAATATTAAGCCATTTGAATCTTATGAATTCTAATTCTGACAAAAATTAGTCATTTCACAGTATTAAATATGGTACCTTAAACGTGCTGACTCACAGTTAAGACTAAAATTTTTGTATGACACTTTCTGATGTAAAAATACTAAATAACTACAAAATGCTGATGTTTCGCATGTTATTTTAAATGTCAGTGTCGTTGTTTATGGGATATACAGGCACCTATACCAAATGTACGTGAATATTTGACAAATTTGTTTTACTTTTGCATTACATCAATACGTGAGGCAGCGCCTTTAATAGCATAATGATGTTTTGTAGGTAAGATTTCACTGCTGGAGTTCAGTGAGTTGATGGAACAAGAGAATAATACTACTGTAGTTGAAGATATTGGTGCAGAAACAACTGTTATAGACATAATAGTGGAAAACCAGGATGAAGAAGAGGTTGGTTTTGAGGCCAAGGAAAAACAACCAGGTAAGGTGCTGCTATGTGTTGGTGTTATAAACTACAGAAAATCTTCATTCTAGACCATTGTCCACTTTGTGTTGAAGGTCGGAAAATCTTCATTCTAGACCATTGTCCACTTTGTGTCGAAGGTCGGAAAATCTTCATTCTAGACCATTGTCCACTTTGTGTTGAAGGTCGGAAAATCGCCACATTCTGCATCATAGAAAAATAATACCAGTATTTTGCTTTAGAATTTCTTAGATGTTCATCAGAGATGGGTATCATTACTTTAAAAAGTAATGAATTCCCAATTAAATTGTAAACTTTCCAATTCAATTAAAATTACATAAATTTCAAGAAAGTAATTAATTAATTATAATTATTTTTACATATAATATCTTTATAAAATGGTTTATTAACATTTTGACGAGAAAGCCACTTAAGTTATACATAAATGTATTTAATGCTTACGAGTGTTAAACAGCGGAATATCAATGCATTATCATCTGATATAAGCGGATTTAGCTCAGTGGTAACACACTGGGCTGTCAATCCAGAGGTCGTGGGTTCAATCCCTGGCATCGGAACTTGACATTTCTGAAATATTTATAATATTTCCCGCTATATCTGGCCGTGTAGTCTGCAAAGTATCTGGAAGTGCCAGGAAGCTGTGTATCAGTGCTATACACCGGGCACATTAAAGAACCAGACTGTCTATTTGAAATAAGAGCTAGGCGCACCTCTGCAGCGCCAGACATGCCTGTATCTAATGTTTCTCCCTTCAGGGGCTTTCTCTCAGTCTGTCCCTCTGGTCAGATCATGCTGTATCTGCACTGGTAGAGGATGCACCTGCTCCCTTGTGGCTGCAACATGGGTAAAGTGCCTTTGAACGTGCGTTCGCATGAAAAGGGCGCTATATAAATCTGGTATATTTATTTTGATAATTTTACTGTTGATAATTTCACTCAAACGGACTACTTTTAACATCCCCGTGGTGTGTCCCTATTAGGTTTATACCTATTGATGTCTTATAATCGAATGACACTGTCTGCCTTGAACTCTCAGTGGATAGTTCACAAAATCCGCAATTTTGAGGCAATGCAAACGAATAATAATGTTGTATAGCATTAATAGTAATTTAAATACTTTATGTAGATTATGCTATAAATAATACTTAATACAGGATCAATTTTAAATACAAATATTGATTATGCTTTAAATAATACTTAATACAGGATCAATTTTAAGTACAAAATTAATACAAAGTAGTTCATCACTCAAATTGTTGACATCTAGCTTCTTTCAGCAGCTGCTGTATTAGAAGATCTAGATAGCATATGTTTACAAAATAAAGTATAGGTTTTCTTCCATTAAAAATACACTTAGTAAAAACGTTCATATGATTACTTACACTACAGTAACCATATAAAGCATTCATTTTCGTCGGAAACGACTGCTTTTTGAAGACCTACTAAAAAAATCGAACGTCAGCGCACGCTTTGAAATGACATCACGTTATTATGTTGAGGCACCATACGGGTCAATAAAATTCAATTAGTTGGTTTAGAATTATCCGAATAAAGCATAAAATAAATAGAATATTTGTGTTTTTCTGTGTAAGATCGGTAGTTATTTCACCTCATGAAGCCAGAGTCATGACCAATTGGACAGGGATAAAACCGACATACCATGCACTTATGACTGTCTCCTCCCCTTGAAGCCAGTCATGATCAATTGGACAGGGATAAAACCGACATACCATGCTCTTATGACTGTCTCCTCCCCTTGAAGCCAGTCATAACCAATTTGACAGAGATAAAACCGACATACCATGCTCTTATGACTGTCTCCTCCCCTTGAAGCCAGTCATAACCAATTTGACAGAGATAAAACCGACATACCATGCACTTATGACTGTCTCCTCCCATTGAAGCCAGTTATGATCAATTGGACAGGGATAAAACCGACATACAGTATTACTTGGTTTATCCGGCATCCCATCAGACCAGATAAGCGTGCCGGATAAAGCAGTGTGCCGGTAAAACCAGGTTTTATAGAAATTCATGTATCTGTGTAATGGCTTATAAAAAGACAAAATTATAACAAATGAACAAATATTAAAGGTATCCAATGGCATTAGTATTTACATGTCATTGTACTAATGGTGTTGGTTAGTCATAAAATAGTTGTTAATTGTTGTTTGTTTGGTTTTCTGAAAGATTATGTGTAAACACATTTGTTGATGATACACATCTTCTAAGTATTATCTATAATGCCGGTTAATTAAGTGTTAAAACATACTATTTATCAATTGTCGGGACTGACAAACAAAGCAGGTTCCGTTAAAGTAAGGGTCCATCTAATAGAAATACAGTGGAGTTCTGCCGGGACCGACAAACCATGCCAGTTAAGACAGGTTGCCGGTAAAAACAGGTTCCGGATAAACCAGGTTATACTGTTCCATGCGCTTTTGACTGTGCCTTTTGTACAAAAAATGAGGCCAGCTTTTATAGTTCGCCAGAGATAACTCTAGACTTATCAATATACAAACAAAGCATAATATAAACACTGCATTGTAGGCTGACCACTTGTTATCAGTGTAGATTTAAAAAGTATAACATTAAAAGTGAATATGCACAAGATTGGACAAACATGAACGTCAAAAAATTATTTAATTTTTATTTGTAAACAAAGGCTAGTGCTATCTCCGGCGAACTATACTTCATTATAATATTTACAAAATGGATGCAGTGTAATTAGTTTCTTATGATGTCTATATTGAGTTGTGTATGTCTCTTATACAAATATTTCAATTTTTCACATTGCAGCTACGAAAAATAGAAAGAAAAAGGTATGTAATATCTATGAATGTTCTTGATGTTAGAGGCTACAGTGAGAATCATTACTGCATTAAGTCACTCATGTTTATTTTTAGTCTCCTACTAGTTTTCAGCCAGAGGAGCCCCTACCGGTTTTCAACAGGTAAAAAACTGAATTCTGACATAACAGTTTTCAAGCTAGGTTTATGAATCTTGGTATGTGTATAGGGATCAACAAGGGAATTATGCACATCTACAAATACTTCGATTCTGACAAAAAATGGGGTTGCTATGGAGACAGAAAGAGTGAAAATATGTCGAAAATATGGACCCTTCCATAACTCAAACAGTTTCCAAGCTATGCTTATGAAACTTGGGTTGGTGGTAGGTGCCAATAAGGAGATGATTCCCATCTTAATATTTTTTGTGGTTGCTATGACATTAAAAATAGTTAAAGGTCATGGCTTCAAACCGGTAGGGGACTTCTGTATTGCTTGCAATTCTTATTGACTTGTTAATTTTAAAATATTATGATATGGATTATCCGGTACGTCTCCCACATGAGAAATAGATGATACTGATTTGTGCATGAAACCAGGATTTCACTAAACTTTTTTTCACTGGTTCACCTTAACTATTGGTCAGATTTCAGTTAAACTTCACTTGATTACTTTTTACAAGCGCAGTTGTGCATTTTGTCAGGATTTTTGTCTGTGTTATGTCCCTTTGCGCAGTTGTGCATTTTGTCAAGATTTTTGTCTGTGTTATGTCCCTTTGTGGTGATATATGTTTTTGTGTCAAAAAACCATTTTGATAACTAGTTTGATAATAAGGTTCTACTTTTAAAACAAAACACCACAGTTACGTTTTCATCTTCTCTGTAGTTTTTATACGCCCGTTTGAAAAACGGAACATATTATGTGATCACCCTTGGCAGGCGGGCGGCGGCGTCCTGCAGTTTGTCTGTACTCTAACGCTCAGTGTTTTCATCCGATTATCTTCAAACTTTGTGACAAAGCTTACGGGCAAAATATCTTGGCCGAGTTTGATTATAGGCCAAATATTGGGTCATCTAGGGTAAAAAACTAGGTCATTAGGTCAAATCATAGACAAAACTTGGCTTAAACTTCATTATGCCATTGGGTCTATGTGATGTAAATTACAAGGTTGCTTTATAAGACAATATGAAAACCTTGTACATGCAATAGAGGCTACCATAAGGGGGTCTGCATGAACTACTAGGACAGGTGAGCGACCTATGGCCCTTTGGGCCCTCTTGTTAAAAACAAATGTTATTTTGTTTCACATTTTATTTTTCTTCCCATGAATTTTAAGATCAGACGTGAATTTACTGAAATAGTTCACTACCTGTCAGACAACGTATATAAACAAAGGTTGTTGGTCCTACTAAGTTGAGATCCTCTGACATTATCCTTGTTTCTTATTCTTTAAAATAGGATATCTCTGTGTTTTAAATGTGATATGTCTCACTTCTGTGTACATGCATTCAAAATCAGCTGACTTGTATTCTAGGACTTTCCACTTTGACATGGCATTACTCTCAAAATATACCAATATAATGAAGTTTGAGTCCAGGATCTTTCAAACTTCATAGGAAGATTGATCATCTTCAGTAGATTACCTCTATTGAATTTGACATCACAGGCCAAGGAATCTGTGACCTCTTAACATTATTAACTAGACTAATCTACAGAATTGTTGGGCCTAGTATGCAAACTAGTTACATAGCCAAAATGGGGTGATCTGTGAAAAAATTCCGATGTTATCAAACTGTTCAGATTACTACTTACATGTTATTCTTATAACTATTCATAAATTGACAGAAAAGGAGAAGAAAATGGGATTTGCCTCCTTTGCTTGAGTACACTATGGGTGAAGTAAACATGACATTTGCACTAGGAAAACATAAAGAAGCTATTGAACAGTGTCTGGAAATTGTGCGACAAGGTAAATGTTCTGTTCTGAAATTTGATAGACCAAAGATAATGTTGTATTTATTGCAGGCTATGTAGATGTGTTTGGTACTTGTGTTTCTCAAGAAAGCTGCAGACAGTACATTGATGTATTTTTAGCTCACCTGCCACTTTGTGGCAAGGTGAGCTTTTGTGATTGTTTTTTGTCCGCCGTCCGTCCGTTAGACATTTCACCGTTACCACTCGAGCACTTTTAATTTTGCTTTGATCTTCATCAAACTTGGTCAGTATCTCAATGAAATATAGGTCAAGTTCGAATTTGGGTCAAGTGGGGTCAAAAACTAGGTCAAAAGGTCAAATAATAGGAAAACCTTGTTAACACTCTGGAGGCCACATTTTTGCTTTGATCTTGACCAAACTTCGTCAGTAGTTGTTTCTCAATAAAATCTAGGTCAAGTTGGAAGTTAGGTCATGTGGGGTCAAAAACTAGGTCAAAAGGTCAAATAATAGGAAAACCTTGTTAACTCTCTGCAGGCCACATTTTTGCTTCAATCTTCATGAAGTTTGGTCAAAACGTTTATCTTGATCACCTTAAGGTCAATTTCAAAGTTTGACCATGTTTAGCAGGTGAGCGACACAGGATCTATGATCCTCTTGTATTTGTGAAGACTTGTATTGTAAACTGACACAAGTATGTTGTAGAATTATGTCACATCAAATTCTGATTATATTATAGTTACATAATTATGTCCTGATAAGTAATGATTCAACTTTCAGCCTGTAAGGGCAGTACCAGGACTGGTTGACCCATTCTTAGGATTACAAACACCTTGAATGTAGTGGTTGAGCGTATGCCTCGAGTGTGGAAGGTCTCTGGTTTAATCCCAGGCTGCTTCATACTGGAGACAAAATAAAAATAGTACCAGTAATTTTGTTGCTAGACGCTCGGCACTAAAGGGAAAGTGGCTTCTCTTCGCTCATGCCCTTGTGGCAATAAATAACACCAGGAATGAGGTTTTGAGAGCGATTTATATAAGTTGGAAAAACTTGTTTGATTTTGAAAATTGACCTAAAATAAATTAGTATAATCAGGATGATGCCACTGGATAGGTTTCATATGTCTGTAATCTTGTCAGTTAATACTAAATAACATTCACTATTACTTTATTAAGTTGCTTGTTCTATTGTTTACCTTACAGCACCTAATGCCAGTAAACCATTCCAAACATTGGCTATGATCTATGAGGATATGGGAGATGTACAGAAATCATTACAAGTGAGTAGATTTCTTCATTATCTAGATTTGTTTTTATCAGACTTTCGGAAAGTAATATAATCAATTAGACATTCAGTCTGACAAGCCTTAAAATCTTTCGGCCCTGAAAACTAACTGTCCGACACTGAACACAGTACAGACAGTTAATGTACTAAACTCATTGCCATTTGAAATGTCAGTCTATAATATACCACTATATGAATAAGTTGAAATCAGGTTTGAATTAATAACAATAGCTTGTTTCCATCTAGAATAAATGTTTTACGATCAGTTTCACGCTGAAAATACTCGTTGTAGACGCTATGTTTATTTTCCACTTCAATTATTTATTTATGACACATGCGTTTTGATTGATTGAATTGTATAAACAGACCAATGAAAATGCTTGTTACATATTAATCTTGTGTTGTAAAATTATGTAAAGCGTGTTAACTTGTACAAAATTAGGTTATGCTTGGTAAGAGCGTCAGACAGTAGGACTAAATTTTTGAAAGATTGTCGGACTTGGTCAAAATTTGCCGGTCAGGTCTGACATTTTCCAGGAATCTGTTCCATATCTTGTGTTACCTTACCTATCTTACCCAGTTAGCTCATCACCTATCTTACCCAGTTACAGTGCTCCAGCTAGGATTTGAAAAGGGCAGGGTGCAACTTTGTGGAAAGGGCACTTTGGGGGAGGGTTCGAAAGGGGGTGTCCCCCGGCTGCCTGAAGAAAATTTTTGTGTCGCCTGAAAAGGCGACATATAGGTGTTACTTTGGCGGCGGCGGCGGCGGCGGCGGCGGTGGCGGCGGCGGCGGCGTCACAAATTGCTTGTCCGGAGCATAACTTTGTCACCTTAAGTTCAAATGAGTCATGAATTGGTATGCATGTTTCTTGCAATAAGCCGGAGTGCAGTGCGCAAGAACCATAACTCTACCTGTCATAGTTTTTGAATTATTTCCCTTTGATTGATTTTATTAGAGCATTTCTTGTCCGGAGCATAACTTTGTCACCTTACGTTCAAATGACTCTAGATTTGGTATGCATGTTTCATGCAATAAGCCGAAGTGCAGTGCGCAAGAACCATAACTCTACCTGTCATAGTTTTTGAATTATTTCCCTTTGATTGATTTTATTAGAGCATTTCTTGTCCGGAGCATAACTTTGTCACCTTACGTTCAAATGACTCTAGATTTGGTATGCATGTTTCTTGCAATAAGCCGGAGTGCAGTGCGCAAGAACCATAACTCTACCTGTCATAGTTTTTGAATTATTTCCCTTTGATTGATTTTATTAGAGCATTTCTTGTCCGGAGCATAACTTTGTCACCTTACGTTCAAATGACTCTAGATTTGGTATGCATGTTTCTTGCAATAAGCCGGAGTGCAGTGCGCAAGAACCATAACTCTACCTGTCATAGTTTTTGAATTATTTCCCTTTGATTGATTTTATTAGAGCATTTCTTGTCCGGAGCATAACTTGGTCACCTTAAGTTCAAATGACTCAAGATTTTGTATGTATGTTTCTTGCAATAAGCAGAAATGCAGTGCGCAAGAACCATAACTGTGCCTTGCATCGTTTTTTAATTATTTCCCTTAGATTGATTTAATTATAGCATTTCTTGTCCGGAGGATAACTTTGTCACTATGAGGTTGAATGACTTGAAACTTGGTATGCATGTGTCTTACCAAAAGTCCAAGTGCAGTACACAAGAACCGTAAATCTACCTTGTGCCATTTTTCAATTTTTTCCCTTTGATTGATTTTATAAGCATTTCTTGTCCGTGGCATAACTTTGTCACCATAACTATTAATGACTCAAAAATAGGAATGCATGTTTCTTTGCTGTGACATGAAGTGCAGTGCGCAAGAATCATAACTCCCTTCAGATTGATTTTATCAGGACATTTTTTTGTCCAGAGCATCGCTTTGTCGTTTTTAGTTCAGATGACTAGAGAGCTCTTGTGAGTCTGATATGTAGCCCAATACTGGATAGTTTTCCATGACAAATTTGCATTTCGTCAGGCGACACTTGCGACTCGCGGAGCTTTTATGAAGTTTTAGAGTCTGGTTATGGCATGTCCTGTGTTTCCTGACAAAAATTGTGGTGTTTCTTCAGTTTGCAAATATACCTTTTCATTAAAAGGAAAAAAATATTTTGTACAAAATGAAGTATAGATTTCTAAATGATCACAAAACATTTCATTTAAACAGACAAATGCACTATGCCAAAGTATTGATCTACTTGTATGTATAATCAACACTTATATAATCAACTCTGATTGTTCTTTCAAGTCACAAACATCATAGTAGTTAATGTTTATTCTTTCGACATCATTCATTAACTGTTTAATTGTACAGTGAAAACATAAAAATACGATTTTCTCATAAAATTTCTCCTACACAACGGTACGGACGGTGCGTGAGTTTTATCACTAACCGAAAACGAAAGTAATTTCCCTGCAATATTAGTATAATATGATGGAATCACTGATTTAAAGAAGGGAAAAGAATAAGTATGCCAAAAAAGTTTTTAGATCCTACTCAATGAGATCGAAATTCCGCCAACTTGCGTGTACGGCAATTAATCGACATGGGTAATACGAAATTTTAGATCCCGGCCTGTGAATCTTCATAGATTTCTATCTATTTTCCACATCGATCTGTATTTGATATCTAGGTAGTATAGACTTGTGGAAATAAGACTTTTTGATTCAAATAATTTATAATCTAACATAAATTGTTGATGGATAGAACGAGATTAAAAATTGTCCAACTTTAGAACTTACGCGAGAATTGTCAACGCTGGCGGATCTTGATTATATGAGTGAATCGTGTGAAAATCCACGTCAATAATTTCCAATGGCACAATTTAATTCATTAAGAATAATTTTAACATCGTCCAAAAATATAACGTGTACACTGTGATGCTTTACAGGTTACACCCAAGTCTCCACACACGTGAGTTTTACATATGACGTCACTGTGTAACTCACTGAAGTTTACACGTTTCTCTGGCGAATTAACGCTTTATATGGCGAGGAGTCGAGGACTTAGTGCTCTGTGCTTTAAAATTCTTTTTTGATTCACCACATATTTTTTATTGAGGATTAAACATGCTAGACAACGGGTTACGTTGGTAAATAAAGGTTAGTTAGATTTGGTGATTTAAAGCGTGCGTTTATTTCCGGCAAGATCCTGAGAAAAAAGGTGCGTTAATTAAACTTCAAAGTTTAAGAATGAACTTATCATTACTGTAGCTTATTTTAAACATTTCTATTGAAATTGGCAAGTGCCCTCTAAGTTTTTTACTTGACTTGATCAAATTCACGGACAATCTGTGATCTAATGCCAATTAGCTATTCACACGTTGCTTGTGCGTGAACGTGAGACCCGATCTCATTGGTTGATAGCCGTTGCAGATGACAAGCCCCGCCTCTGATGTAATTAATTTAAGAGTGTTTTATGGGTGATTGACGTATCTGATTAATATACAACTTGTCACCTTGTTTATTACTCGATTGTCCCAGTTTTTTTACACACATAAATTAAAAAGGGCAGGGCGTCTTTGACAACAAAATGGCACAGCAGGGCGCAGGAAAAGGGCAGCAGGGCATTGCGCCCTGCTATTAACGTCAAGCTGGGGCACTGAGTTAGCTCGTTACCTGTCTTACCCAGTTAGCTTCTCACCTATCTTACCCAGTTAGCTCGTCACCTATCTTACCCAGTTAGCTCGTCACCTATCTTACCCAGTTAGCTTCTCACCTATCTTACCCAGTTAGCTCCTCACCTATCTTACCCAGTTAGCTCCTCACCTATCTTACCCAGTTAGCTCCTCACCTATCTTACCCAGTTGGCTCCTCACCTATCTTACCTAGTTAGCTCCTAACCTATCTTACCCAGTTAGCTTCTCACCTATCTTACCTAGTTAGCTCCTCACCTATCTTACCCAGTTAGCTTGTCACCTATCTTACCTAGTAAGCTTGTCACCTATCTTACCTAGTTGGCTTGTCACCTATCTTACCCAGTTAGCTTCTTACCTATCTTACCTAGTAAGCTTGTCACCTATCTTACCTAGTTAGCTTGTCACCTATCTTACCTAGTTAGCTTGTCACCTATCTTACCTAGTTAGCTTGTCACCTATCTTACCCAGTTAGCTTCTTACCTATCTTACCTAGTTAGCTTCTTACCTATCTTACCTAGTAAGCTTGTCACCTATCTTACCTAGTTAGCTTGTCACCTATCTTATCCAGTTAGCTTCTTACCTATCTTACCTAGTTAGCTTCTTACCTATCTTACCTAGTAAGCTTGTCACCTATCTTACCTAGTTAGCTTGTCACCTATCTTACCTAGTAAGCTTGTCACCTATCTTACCTAGTTAGCTTGTCACCTATCTTACCTAGTTAGCTTGTCACCTATCTTACCTAGTTAGCTTGTCACCTATCTTACCCAGTTAGCTTCTTACCTATCTTACCTAGTTAGCTTCTCACCTATCTTACCCAGTTAGCTTCGCACCTATCTTACCCAGTTTGCTCCTCACTTATCTTACCCAGTAAGCTCGTCACCTATCGTACCCAGTTAGCTCGTCACCTATCTTACCCAGTTAGCTCGTCACCTATCTTACCCAGTTAGCTCGTCACCTATCTGACCTAGTTACCTTCTCACCTATCTTACCCAGTTAGCTCCTCCCCTATCTTACCCAGTTAGATCCTCACTTATCTTACCTAGTTAGCTCCTAACCTATCTTACCCAGTTAGCTCCTAACCTATCTTACCTAGTTAGCTCAGTTGGTAGAGCGCAAGTCTTGACACTCAGTAGGTTCCTGTTAGATTTATGAAAAATCGCAACTATTAGTTAATTACTCAATCCCAAGCATCTGAATGAGCAAGCCATTATAATTTCTCCACATGTGGAGTACAAAGCTGGTACCAATGTCATAGAAAAATACTACTGAAATTTCAGTATGAGTTATCCATGTTTTTCAGTATGCTCTTATAGCTGCATATCTAGCACCACATGATTGTGAAGAATGGGCGAGACTGGCAGAAATGTGTTTGGAACAGAGTGATGTTGGTCAGGCAATTAAATGTTACACCCAAGGTATGTTACTGATGCATATATTCCTAGCATTCAAACATTACATTCTGGTTATTTTGTTATTTCAGATCATTATTTTGTAGAAATTCAAATAGTCTGTTTAAAGCCCGCCTCACAGACTGGGCTAAACAAAATTGTGATTTTCCTGCTTTACCAGGTATTGATGTAATAGAAAGCCGCTGACCGTTGCTTTATGAAAGATTTGGTGCAGATAAGCAATTTTAACAACTCTCGATATCGCCAACTGAGTATTTTGTTCTTGAAAAAAAGTTTTCTTCCAGCATGCTTTGTGAATTATGTATTTCACGCATGATTTAACTGTAACATCAACAAACTACAGCGTAAACATCAGTGAGGTATTTGGTTTGTTTTTCGATTCGTTTTCATCAAATGCGAACAAATTTCAGGTAATTTAAGTAATAGCAGTGTTAATTCTATTGGGTATTAATACCCTATAGAATTTTTTATGTAAAAATACTAAATAAATACAAAATGCCGGAAGTTTCTCAAGTTTTTGAAGATGTCAGTGTGGTTGTTTATGGGATATACAGGCACCTATACCAAAATTAGGTGAATATTTAAGAAATAAAAATCTGTTCGCGTATTTTGTCGGTGAATAAAACATGGGCAGGAGTTCAGATGTGGAAAAAATTAAATCACCGAAATTTTCCGCATTCAAACGAGTGCCCGTGTTTTATTCACCGACAAAATACAAGAGTTTTTATTTCGATTCCAAATACAATAATATCCCACACTATTTAACTGCATTCCATTTTCACCCATTTGACATTGAACATAATTCCACGCTGAAATTGAGTGGCTTATTAGCTGGTACAATTACCTCCCTCGTTAATGAAAACGACCTTCGTAATTTTCTGAAGGAAATAACACATTTTAAACATTGAAACAATTTTAATAACACGAGTATAGTGTATCTATTTCATGAAATGAAAAATATAAATGAATTGATTATCAGAAGTTTTTATGAATCTTAATTTCCAGAGTATATTGGAGTTTCTAACAATAGATGCATCATAGCTTTAACACTGGATACTGTGCAAGTTTTTACTATAAAGTTTACGTTCATTCATTCATAAATATGTCACATGATAAGGGGCGTAAATAGTAACAGCCAATTTGATACCATATTTTATTGCGGTAATAATACATGCCCTGGTTTGCTCTATGTGTATATGGATTAATCCGCGGATCGTGTTAGAATTGGCAATTTTATTTTATTTTTGCAATACACCAATATGTCAGGCAGTCCCTTTAAGTCCTATATGGCTATTTTCAAAAACCATTAACTTGGTAACCTATCTGCAGAATGATGCAATTGGAGCACTTTAATTGAATCCCAAGGTTAAAACACCTTAAGATGGAAGAAAACAAAAACAACTTCCAGTTAGTTTGTAGACACAATAACAAATTGTAAACAATTAATGCATGATTGATAGTCTAAGTGACGCAACTCTTGCAGAATTAGTATATTTTCTTCCATACATTTTACTGAAATGTGATTTGTGGCATACTTTTTTGACAGATATAGTTGACATTGTGTTGTCAATTATTGGTCATTTATGAATCTTTTATTTACTGGATGATCAGAAATAAGTTTTGAAGATAATGGGGCTTTAATTGGTGTTTGTAGACCAGGGTTGGTATTCAAAATTAAAGATAAAGACAACCAATCAGATCACACCCTATTAAGTTCTTGGTCAGTTACAGGCGATATGATAGGCTATCGTATACCACCCCAGTGGGTCGTTTCACTGAACTAATGTTCAAACGTTATTTTAGTAACTTCCTTTATCAGCTTCGGTATGTGTGCTTTTTTGTGTGACTGTCTTAAAAGAGCCTTTAACTCATCAGAAATGAGGTGTCAAGGGTGATTTCTATAAGTCACAAGAACTTGTTTCACAATCGACTAAAATAAAGTAGTATACTAACCATTACAAATGTCTTTTAGAGCAACAATCTAAATGAACTTAAAAGTTAAGTTAATATGACCAAAGACCTAAATATACACAGATTGGACACTTAATTGAAAACGGGGAGAAAATGCAAAATGGCTTTTGCATGAACGCTTTTGTTTGTCATCCTTTTTTAATGACCAATATCTCATTTTGAAGAGCTAGGTTTCTTCTACTGTGTGACGTAACTTATTTTGTGCTATCTCTTACAGAATTAGAAAATTATTGTTTGAATGAGGCAAATTTGGTATTTTCTGATAAAATTGGTATTTCCATTAAAATGAGAGTAGGTCTGGCTCTTTGAGGTATAATGTTTTATTTCTTGACTGATATCAATAAATTAGGTTTCATTTTAAAGCAGAATAATAACGGCTAAAACACGGTATTGGTGCTAAAACGGTATTTTTTATGTTATATCATCAGCAAATAAACAATTTACAATGTAGGAACTAATTTTAAAGATGTATGTGATTGGCAGTGACCCTTCATAGTTTCCTGAAAATTTCAAGAGCCTACTATAAGCCATTCTGGAGATATGCATGGAAACATGGTCCAAAAATGGCCATTTTTGAGCGTTATGCAGTCTCACATGATAAAAAAAGTGTTTTTAATTACAAAATGCTCTAAGTTTCAATCACAAATGAAGCATTAAATAATATGGGTTTGATACAGACTTCTATCTCATAAGTTTTGCTGTTTGAATTAATGAAATTGGTTAACAATTAATGATTTTATGAGAAAATTACTGTTAGTAGTGGTTTCATAAAAACACTCAAAATCAAACATATACTCTTTGTTATACTCCTATAATTTGTTAAAAAAAGTAGATGATGAAGCTTAAATTGGTATAAAACTTTCAGTTATCAATTTGTGTAAGTGAAAAAAAACATTTACCTACAGGGCTAATCAATGTTTTAGCTTAAACACTTGTTCTTCGGCAAATATTGAAATTAAAAATTCTGTAGTGTCTGTAACCTTGCAAAGTTTATGTTGCAATAATTTCATTGTTTATCAATTTAGAAGTTTAAATCTTACATTGGCTAATAGTTATTCACATAATGTCTAAGTCGGCCAAATATTTTAATGCTAAGACTTAACATAATTGAAAATTACTACTTTGAAAAAGTTACAGACACTACACTAAAAGGTACAATAATGAAAATAATAATACACTGCTCTTTTGGTCATTACTTTTTTGTTTTACTCCAGAGAAAAGTTTAATCTTTTATCTTGCAATGTAGCATCATGCTTTGGAATACTGATTCAAGTGCAGAAAAGTGATGCAACAATTTTTTTTTATGAAATGTGGCATCAGACATGTTGCATTGTTTTTAAGAACTATATATGACAAAATAAAGTAGAGCATTTTTTTACCCTAGAAGAACTCTGTGTTTTATTTCTGTGTTCCTTACTATGGTACAACTCTAAGACATGGAGAGAAGACAGAAACAAACCTCTGGTAATGATCCAGGTAAGTTTATATTGTTCTGACAATGCTACACTATAATTTGTAGTGTCTGTAACCAATTTTCCCAAATTATTAGTCCATGATCATTTTCCCCATATGTGTATGAAATGAGAAGAAATTTTGTTTCCTTTTACAGCACTTATACACACTGAATAATGTTGTGACAAATTCTGTCTGAAATGTCAAATTTTAACATAGATAAATGTTTCTATTTCAAAGATTAAAAAAAATGGTACAAACTGGTACAATTTTCAATGATCTCATTGAATAGACAAGGAAAACTATTTTATTTTCCATTAACTAGCATGAGAACAGTAAATTAAAACAAGAAAACCCAAAGAATTTAATGAAATAAGACAAATTTAAGATAGTTAGTTGTTATGGTCAAATGGTTACAGACACTACATTTTCTATGCATCCAAAAGACTATTGTCTGTGATACCAAAGAATGCCCAAAATCATTTTAAAACCTTAAGTATTGACCAGAAATAGTGAGATTTCTCATTTTACAGATTTATTTGTTTAGGTAGGGTCTTATTATGTCTTAGGCTTTTGACCTTATCCATGTGTATTGATATATGTTGTGTTAGTGTTATATTTTACTAAATAACATAGTTTCAATCAAATACATTAATGCAGACACATTGTCAATATGCTTTAAACACTTAAAAATTGACATCAATATACAGTCATGTACATTGTGTACACATCACAACAGCTTAAAGAAATGATAACTAAAATGTTTCTTTTTCAGAATGCAATTAAAGATGATACCTACAAATATAAGATGAAGGCAATAGGTAGAAGCGAAAAGATGAGGCGTACATTACAAGATGGAGAGAAACGCAGAAAAAGAACAAAGCAGAATATGAGGAGCTGAAAGAGGCAGACAGAGAAAGGATGCATGTCTCTGAAAAAGACACCAAGAACTTTTTGAGCCAAATATCAAAAGAATTGAAAAGGTTGGAACATAAGAAATTATTGTGAGAAAAGAAAAGTAAAAGCCGGAACTGCAATACCTGGTACTGTAACTACTGAAATTATGAAAAAAGAATGAAGCTGTAAAAAGAACACAAGCATGAAGAATATGCATCAAGATGAAGGACAGAACGCACCAAGGATCAAGTAGTTCAGAAAAGGTGAAAAGAGAGATACTGGGTCACCTGAAGAATCCACTGAAGTTTACCAAAGGTAACTTTATACAAACAATTAAAAAAGTTGAAGAATTATTACCTGAAACACCAAGGAGGAAATCTTCTACCATTAGTAAACTAATAGAATCTTAACAACATGCAAAATTCTCAAGAAGAAACACATAGTTATGACAGCAGAATGCAGAAAAAAACTTGAAATGACAGAAACAGTTTTACAATCTGTGGCAGAGTGCATTTCAAAAGTGAAAACAAGGAAAAGGAGTGAAAAGAAACATGCATACATCATTATCTGTGACTAAGTATTGAAGAAGTATATAAGGTACAGATTAAATAGGTTTTTCAAAGTACCACTTTAAGTATGAAAACCAAGATGGACATGGTTAGAAAAGAAACAAAAGAAAAAGAAGAAAGGATGCACTTCAATCTTGCATAAAGGATCAGTGAAGAGCTTTTTTCTGAGCCAAGTAATCAGCAGAGAGATGTCAAACAAACATGAAACAGTAAAAGTAGGAAAAAATGTCAAAAAGAAATACTTCAAAAACATGATGTAATGACCTTGACCATGGAAGAAGCTTTCAAAGAGTACAGTCTGAAATCATGCTGACTAAATAGGAGTTACTTCATTTTCAAAACTGAAAGTGAATGTTGAGAAAGTGTCCAAAACAAACTGAAGATCTGGGAGCTGAGGTTAACATTCATCATTGACAAAAAAAATTCTAATAAGAAAGAAATTCAATCAATCAAGCAAAAGGAGAAGAATACAGCAACACTTGAAAAACATTCTGAGAAAAGAAAGTCAACAGAAATGCACAACACTTTAGCAAAGCAGAGTAAAGGGCACAACAAAGTATCAACTGAGAAACAGAAACCAACATAATCTCAAACATACAGCCCTGGTGACTTTGTAGCAGTTAAGCTTAAGCCAACAATGTGTTTACTAGCTGTGCAGAAGTAATGGATGTTTGTGACCAATTAATCAGATTAAAGTACATGAGAAAGTCAGACAAAATATACATTTGCCTGATAGAGAAGATTGTTCACTGGAACCGTTAGCTGTAATCTTGTGTTACAGAAATATCAGTGAAAGTGGATATTTCAGACTCAAGGAAAATGATATGCAGAAACTAAAATCAGATTTTGAAAGAGCATTTCTATTTGAAATGAATATACTCGAGATAGTAGTGTAAAATTAAGCATATCTGAAATATATCACTAACATTTTTACACACCATGACATCTATGTAGTGTCTGTAACCAAATATGTATCTTCTTATTAATCAGCTGTATGCCTCTGTAGGAGTAAGCATTTTGGTTCAGAATTTATTCTAATGTCTAGGGCTTGATAAACAATCATTTGAGTTGAATTTTTTAGTTTCCAAAAACACCATTCAGTATATAACTTTACTATGGTGTTCACATTTCTATAATTTTACGGAATGTTGGACATATTCTTGTAGAAATGTGTTTGTACTAAAATTCTAACCAATTTCAATATTTGAAATAATATTCTAGTTATGTTTTTATGTTTATTTGCTTTTGTTTTGAATTTGGTCATAGTTCAAATGATTTTGCAACCGCATGGATTTATATGTTATTTTGGTAGTGTCTGTAACCAAATGTATGTGCATTGCATTTTGACCTGTTACAACAATTACTGATTCTCTAGGATGGTATTGATGATTTTGCTTGTTCAAGTATTGTTATCTGTGTGAGATAAATGCTTCAATAACCTTCTATTGGATCTTTTATTAAAATTAAACAAAAGTTCTATGCTTATTTTTTTTCACCCTAACACCTGCAACATAAATGTTCAGATTTCTTTTTAAAGATGTACAATCACATCCATTTAAGTGTTTAACTTTCAAAGTTTATATCCTGTTATTGATGTTACAGTACAAAAAATAAATGTTTTGAAGTTTCTTTTCATTTTTCTTGCATGTTATACACCTAGTGTAGTGTCTGTAACTTTTCTCATACCATAGGATGAAAATGGTAAATAAAAAAATTACGCAAACATGCTCATGAAAACTAAACTTAATTTGTGTAGAGGATACCCTAAATTTTGTGATTACCTCAAAGAAATTATGTTATTTGAAAGTTCACTTTTTTGATCAAGTGAGACTACTTTCAGCACCAATACCGTGTTTTAGCCGTAAATCTATTTCATAAACCTATTAGTTATTTCCTATGTACACGAAAACAGGATATATAAGGAATTAAAAACAAACGAGATTTCGCGAGATTTCAGAAGACGGCCGCGAGATATTGCGAGATTTGGTAGATCTTTCCAATCTTTGTATATTTAGGTCTTTGATATGACTGAACTGATTTTTCAGCAAGGTTTTACTGTTCAATTGATAAACTACCACGGTATGTTATATGTTTTATATTCAAGGGAGATAATAATTTTAATTTCAGCTATAAATGTGAACGGTGATAACAAGCAACATTGTTTGTGGGAACGATCCAAGTTATATGAGAATATACAGGAGTATAAGAGAGCCTTGGATGGATACCTCACATTATTACCTATGTTGTCGAGTTCCGATACTGAAAAATACTTCAAGTTAGCTTGGGGAATCACTCGGGTAATTATAATCTACATTCTTCTATTGCTATTGAAACTGTCATAATTATGTATGTTATTGTATGGCATATGTCCTCTGTAGATCATGCTGTGGTAACAAAGTTTGCAACATTTCTGTATCATATTTATACTAGAAGAACATCTCTACAAGTCGCTTATTAATAATAATTAAATTCAAAGTAGATTCTATTTATTAGATCATTAGATTTCAGTATTATGTTGTTTTTGGCTGGAACGTGTACAATTTCATCCATATTATTATTATTATGTATTTAACCTAGTATGCAATTTGCGTTTTGACCAATGCCAATTAAGCTTTATTTCCTTTAATATCCTTATTTGATAGGTCTATTTGGTTGAAACTTGCCATTATGTTTTCTTATAATTGTGATTCTCATGTCATTTTATATGACCCATGATTGGTTAAATAAACTATTCTAAACTGTACTGAACGGAAAAAGAAATTTTACTTTATACTAGCTTTGTCTTCAAAAACTATCATGGTTGACATGTATCAATTTTAGCTTTATTTGGTTAAAAGTAACAACAATTATTCATGCAAAATATTACATGTATTTGGTTTAGAGTCATTGGAAACGTAACATTAGAAATTTTCACAGCTTTTGTGCACCTTACATTTTGTTCTTGCTGAAATCAAATTTCAGCAGTGTTATTGTGTTTGTTTATAAGCCTGTTTAATGCGAAGCCTTCACATTTACAATTTGTATGTATTGTTTTCAGACATTTCATGAGCAAGGTGAGAAGAAGCGAGCTATTGATACAATGACAAAAGCTTTCCAGGAGCATCCAGATCAGATAACTTCAGAAGGTAGATACCTACTGCTGGTCTCATTACTGAATGTTACTAACGTTATACCATACTTTCCAGGAAATTCCTGTGTGAAAACATCTCAATTTGCATTGTTTACAAAATATGTATATAAAAAAGAAATTGACGACAGCTTTATTTATTGTGGATTACATATTTGAAGAATATCAATTATCAATAATGTTACAGTTCTATGAAAAGGAATATCAAACAACATATGAATATCAAATACGTAAGACAAGGTACAAACAACACACAATAATGTCATTATTATAGGGATGTAAACGGTTAATTGGTCAACCCTTATTGGGATTTAAATATGTGAATATACTGACTACTCAGACTATTCTCGAGACTTTATGATTATGCCCCCCTCCCCCCGCCCGTGGGTATGTCGGTAGGTTGGTCAGTTGGTACACCATAGACCAAATTGTTTCCATTCAATAAGTCAAGAACACTTTGCCCTAGGATCTTCAAACTTTACATGGAGGTTGGCCAGCAAAAGTTGATGACCTCAGAATGAGTCCATTGATTTTGAGGTCTGTAGTTCAAAGGTCGCTGTGAGCTTTAACATTTACGACTATTTGGCTGCAATGGGGGCATACATGTTTTACAAACATCTCTTGCTTATTTTGCAGATGTGAACCTGTTTCTTGAACTGTTGATACCAGAAAAGAAGTTTGTTGAATGCTTAAAGGTTGGTGTATTTCTGTGAATATGATGTTTGAATTGTAATGTTGTTGAGTGGTACAGTTTCTGACTCCTGCAGGCTGTGGGGTCGAGTCTTGGCTTTGTCAAGGTTGAATCTTTACATTAACAATCGCTGAAATAGGTGAAATACTGGTTAGTAACCAAGGACATCATTTACTACAGAGATTTATCATTCAGATTCAATGGAAACAAAATACCATAAATAGACAAGTTTGTATTATTTTAACATGAAGTCTTAAAATGTCAGTGAATTAATCTTCTGGGTCTTCTGTGTTTTCTTTCTTACCTGTTTGAATCTACTGTTCACTGCAGTCGCATAATTCAAGCACATTATGTATTTAAGATAAAATGAGGCTAGGGCATATGGTCATTTCTGAAATATTTTTCCGCGTACCTGTCTGACCAGAGATGAACTGGATTTGTAGACCATATTGAAAATTGGTGTATTACCAAATATGTTATCTTTTCAATTGGTGTATTACCAAATATGTTATCTACTATAAATAAAGTGGTTACTTACTTACTTTACTTTGCTTTGCTTTGCTTTGCTTTGCTTTGCTTTGCTTTGCTTTGCTTTGCTTTGCTTTGCTTTGCTTTGCTTTGCTTTGCTTTGCTTTACTTTGCTTACCTTACCTTACCTTACCTTACCTTACCTGAAAATAACCTAGGAGTCAGAAAGCACAACAGTATCACATCCCAACTTCTTTCATCATACAACTGTTTCTTCCCTTGAAGTCGGAGAATATTGGCCAATTTATCAGGAAAAAATAGTTTGACCTACCGTGTGATTCAAACCTATACTGAATAGTGTCATTGCCTAGCAATGTGAAGTACAAACACATTATACCACTTGCTATCACATCTACCCTTTAAAAGGTTGAACAAATAACCAGTATCAATATGACTACATTATACCACACCAGTTATTAGTTGATATGGATAGGACCAGATGATTTCAAAATTCTGAAACCGGTTAACCGTTTATATAAAATCGAACCGGTTAATCGGTGCCATATTGAAATAGGTTTTTCTTTCCTGGCGAGCATATCGAGGTACTTTCAGCAGCTGAACTCATTTGTGTTAGTTTTATTCTCCGACGTAAACCATATCAACATCAGATTTATATATTGATTGGATCACTAATGGATTCATGTGTCACAGGTTACCCAAACACAGCTAATGTACCTGTTCATGTGTCAATAAACACATTCATGTATGTTGCTGTCAAGGATATAATGTATAGATGCAATAACAAACAGCTTAATGGCATTTTAGGATGTATATAATGTTTTAGAACAAGCTTTTTGCTAAATTGAAACCGGTCTCACCTAGTTATCGAATTGTAACCATGTAATTGTCCTAATCCTAGATATGGATAAGAACTCTGATTATATGTACAGGGCGATTTGTTAAAGTTGCTACACCGTACATATAGTGCTGCTGTGAAACAGAATGTTTGTACCCGCTACCTACAGTAGTATTTGTTAAAGTCTCTACACAGTACATATAGTGCTGCTGTGAAACAGAATGTTTGTACCCGCTATCTACAGTAGTATTTGTTACAGTCTCTACACCGTACATATAGTGCTGCTGTGAAACAGAATGTTTGTACCCACTATCTACAGTAGTATTTGTTAAAGTCGCTACACCGTACATATAGTGCTGCTGTGAAACAGAATGTTTGTACCCACTATCTACAGTAGTATTTGTTAAAGTTGCTACACCGTACATATAGTGCTGCTGTGAAACAGAATGTTTGTACCCACTATCTACAGTAGTATTTGTTACAGTCTCTACACCGTACATATAGTGCTGCTGTGAAACAGAATGTTTGTACCCACTATCTACAGTAGTATTTGTTAAAGTTGCTACACCGTACATATAGTGCTGCTGTGAAACAGAATGTTTGTACCCACTATCTACAGTAGTATTTGTTACAGTCGCTACACCGTACATATAGTGCTGCTGTGAAACAGAATGTTTGTACCCACTATCTACAGTAGTATTTGTTAAAGTTGCTACACCGTACATATAGTGCTTCTGTGAAACAGAATGTTTGTACCCACTATCTACAGTAGTATTTGTTACAGTCGCTACACCGTACATATAGTGCTGCTGTGAAACAGAATGTTTGTACCCACTATCTACAGTAGTATTTGTTAAAGTTGCTACACCGTACATATAGTGCTGCTGTGAAACAGAATGTTTGTACCCACTATCTACAGTAGAATTTGTTACAGTCTCTACACCGTACATATAGTGCTGCTGTGAAACAGAATGTTTGTACCCACTATCTACAGTAGAATTTGTTACAGTCTCTACACCGTACATATAGTGCTGCTGTGAAACAGAATGTTTGTACCCACTATCTACAGTAGTATTTGTTAAAGTTGCTACACCGTACATATAGTGCTGCTGTGAAACAGAATGTTTGTACCCACTATCTACAGTAGTATTTGTTAAAGTCGCTACACCGTACATATAGTGCTGCTGTGAAACAGAATGTTTGTACCCACTATCTACAGTAGAATTTGTTACAGTCGCTACACAGTACATATAGTGCTGCTGTGAAACAGAATGTTTGTACCCACTATCTACAGTAGAATTTGTTACAGTCGCTACACCGTACATACAGTGCTGCTGTGAAACAGAATGTTTTTACCCACTATCTACAGTCGAATTTGTTACAGTCGCTACACAGTACATATAGTGCTGCTGTGAAACAGAATGTTTGTACCCACTATCTACAGTAGTATTTGTACAGTATACTAAACAGGTGAACATGTACTTATGACTGTCTCCATGGAACACAAACAATCCAACAAATAAATATATTTTATCAGTCGAATGAATTTTATTGCTGCTTTATAAGAAGGATACTAAGATTAGTTTTGTTTGAATTGATTACCAGGGGTGTAGCTAGCGATATAGATGTCCACACAATCATGCGTAATATTAGTTTTGAAAAAGTAGAAATATACATATGACCAAAATGGCATTAAAGTCCAAAATTTCCACAATCATGAGGACCCCCAACCATAACCACCAACTTTAAGGCTTGTGTGTGTAACACCAATTCAAGCTTGGCTACGCCCCTTTTTACAGCAGCACTTGACATGGGGTTATAAATTTGTGATTAACAATAAACTTGAAGGGAGGTTTCGGAGGTTGATTACTGATGAGGATTAAATTTCTTCTACCAGTTTCATCCACACAGACATCAATGAATTTCAAATGAAACACTCATAAATGAACAGTAATTATTTGCTGCACTATAATCTTTGACCATTTCAGGTGTTTGTCCTTCATTGTGGTGTAATATTTACTTTTCTCGGAGGAAGACAGTGGTCAGATAGACAAAAGTTTGATGTGGATTATTTGGAGGAATATACAGCTATAAGGTATAAAGAATAAGGAAAATTTACAGTAAAGTATAGCATGGAGATTTCGACTTGATCCTGATGCATGAATATATTACGATGTTTTTGGGTTGAATATATAAATTAATGCAAGCAAATCGTGCAATATGGGTCAGTTAGGCTTGTGTTTGTATTACACCTCGAGCGTCTATGTGATACTCCCTGCATATGAAAACCTACAACTGGGGCTAAAAATGTAGACAAGATATCAGCTGTTAAATTATGCTAAAAGAAGGCCAAGGATCAAGTAAAATTCTCTGTGCAATTGTTCAATAGCAGTACTAAATCATTTCACACTTTTTTGGGGGCATTGTCTTCAATTTTTTAGTATTGAACAAATACTTGTACTTTTTCCTGTAACCTTGCATTCCAATAAATGATAAAATCAATTGTTGTACTTCTAAAGCTTTACGCACCGTCTGCACTAATGTTATCAGACAATATTTGGTGATTGGCCACTGGCACTCGACCAGAGATTAGCAATTCTATAAATAGCTGTGGCCCAAAATCTGTATTTATAATTTTTTTGTCTGTTTGAGTGCCAGTGTGCTTGGCATCAGTTACATGTCTACATGGAAATCAAGTATTTAGTACATTGAAGTTAGACTGAATGAAGATTGAGTAAATGATTCATGATGTGTTCATTGAGTACAGGGTATTGTCTTAACGTTCAGTTAAATTAAGCACTTTGCCACTTTGCCTGAAATATGTGGTCAAATGGTATGAATATCGACAACTATATAGGAACACAGCAGAAATGAACAAGAATGTTGTATTGTCTGTATTGGATGTTAGACATGGTTAGTCTTTCGACATGAAATACATTTTAAGGAAAACAAGTATGTAGACAAAACATGAAATATGTAGACAAAACATGAAATATGTAAGCGAAACATGAAATATGTAGACAAAACATGAAATATGTAGGCAAAACATGAAATATGTATAATTATATATACTAAGCAAAACATGAAATATGTAGACAAAACATGCCCAAGTCACAGAATTTTTTGCCCTCATAATTAACTTGCTATATTGTAAAACATAGAGTCAATTAGACATAATGTGACATAAAACCTTACACACAAGCACACTTGTAAAGTTTAAAAAGTTACAGTTTTGAAGATATACAGTATACAGTACAAGCTCTGTAGAGCAACATCCTATGGGAACTGCAAATATTTGACGTTGTTAGAGTTTGTTGCTCTACAGAGAATATTGAAAATATTGGTTTGGGGAAATTTCAAAGGTGTTGTTATTGAGGGGTCGTTGATGTACAGAGGGCCGCTCTAAAGTGTTTGTACTGTACATACTAACCATGTAAATCTTATGGTATGAATTTATAGTTTTACTGTATATTGTGACACTCTGAACTAATTTATGTCCAATGCTTTGAGTGTGCCTGTTTCAATAGCAACATATAATCTAGAGTTTTCTTCATCATAACACATGGCTGTTGGACATTTAATTCCATAACTCTCATCCAGTAGGGTAGTTAGGTGTTCTCCATTGGGCGACAATTTGAATATGGATTTGCTACATGTCACAAACACGTTTCCACAGTTGCCCATGCACAAATATTTCATTGTCTTCAATTCTGGATGCCACACCGTGCTCAAATGATTTCCCTCTTGATCTAGGATAACGATACCTTTTCTTTCGTCAGCGATGTAAATCAGTCCATTTTCAGTGTCTATTGCAATGTCTGTGGGATATTTCAACACTTCTTCATCACTAATGTATTTTTCTAGAACTCTATATGAGCCTCCAGCTAGATCATATACCATCACCTCTCTACGACTCTCCAGAAATCCCACTCTGCTCGTAAAATACAGTTGGTCTTGAATATATCCTATGCCAACTGGTTTACAATCAAGGTCAATTTGTCTTGTTAAAGCTAGTTTATCTTTGATACTGACAAACTGAATGCTTCTAGGTAGTGCTATGGCTACCTCTGCCATCGAGACCATGCAGAGTTTGTATGGTACACCAGGCAGTGATATTGAGTCCAGTATATTATGGTATTTGTCAGTTATTTTTGCACTATTTGGGCTTTTGGTTGCCATGATGATGTTATCAGCTACAGGAAGGAATCCAGTGATAACATCTGTGATCCAAATGTTGTCATGTTCCATGTGTTGTTTGGAAAAATGTCCAAATGGATTCTCAGAGCTTAATGTGCTTTCAAACATATTTTTAATGTCCTCGCTGATTTCAAATTTTAATTGCACTTTGCCCACAGACTTTTTCATGTCCTTTATGAAGTTTTCTGCTCTTGCTAGAGTGTTTTGTGCATGCTTCATGTTTACATATGTCCTAGCATTATTGCTGGAATTAGCTTCAGCATGCCTTATCTCTGCCTTTATGAGCTTTAGCATTTCTCTGATCTTTTTAATATCTCTTTGTATTCGATCCTGTAGTTTGGAATGCCTCAGCTGGTTTTCTGTGCGTACTCTTGCTGCAATTTCATCAAGAACTGCAATGATTTTCTCCCTGTAGTTCACTACCATTTCCTCTATGTTGGTTGCACATATATCAATATGTTGGCCATCAAGTTCTCTTGCCTTCTCTATTGCTTCCAAAACATTCTGTATTTGATACAGAGTGTCAGTAATACCTTCAAACTCTGAGCTGCTTGATATGTCCTTGCTCTTTCTTGGGAAGTAGTCAACAAATAGGCAGCATCTGTGAACATAACACATAAACTGTGTGTGACACTATGTATGATAAAACAGGCCAACCAACTAACAACAACTTTGATGCATTTAAACTTAATGTTAATAGCTTTGATACTATAATAGTTGTTTTTTTAAATACTATAATA
Organism: Spisula solida; assembly: GCA_947247005.1. Classification (NCBI taxonomy): domain Eukaryota; kingdom Metazoa; phylum Mollusca; class Bivalvia; order Venerida; family Mactridae; genus Spisula; species Spisula solida. Next base: position 25,675,785 of record OX365948.1, read on the forward strand.
TTAAGTGTTGCTTCAAAAGTAATTTTATTCATGTTGATAAACATTTCGGTAATTTTTGCAACATTTGGCCAATTTAATAAACACATTTTTTCAGTTAGAAATTGATTAAGAAACATGTTTTGTTACCTGTGGTCTACGGCGGCACAGATACTACAACACAGTTGATCACATTCATGACAATAGACATTAAGAGACTTATCAGGATGGGTCTTACACACATAACGCAAACTTTCCAGATGAATGGATCGTGTGTCCTGTCTGTCTGTTAGAACGTGTTCTTTCATGCTGTCAAATTTGTTGTGTTGTTGAAGGCATTGTGTACACAAGTTTTGTATACAGTTCTGGCAATATTTCTCAGCGTCAATTGTTATAAACTCCTGTGAGCATGGTGTACAGTAGAAATCTATGTCATTGCTCTCCTCACTCTCCTGGGATGATAGTTCATCACTGGTTGCCATGGTAACTTCTACCAGTCTTCTAGACTGTTACTAGATAATCCACTACATGCAGTACATGTTTTATCTGTTGTTTAGTCACCTCAAAGTAAATAACCTTGTTTCACAAATTAAAATAATCCTTCATAATAATTGTTTCGAAACTGTGATATGGTAGATATCATACTAACCTTGATACTGACTTAATATCTAGGTTCAAACTTATTGTCACACACTGGTACTGATTATGATGCATTGTTAAAAAATAGATATAATTTGTTTTTACAACTTTATAAATCACTCTCGACACATCATTCCTGATGGTATCCATCGCCATAAGGGTATGAGCGAAAAGTCTACTTTACCTTTTCATGCTTATTAGCATCTAGCTTAGGAATTACCGGTACCGTTCTTATTTTGTCTTTCATGTGATGTACCTTTGGATTAAACCCAGGATCTGCTGCCTTTTTTGCGGATATGTGACCACATTTTCGTGTTTCATTAATTTCTGGTTTTGTGCTGGAAATTACTGTAGGCCTTTATATTAGAATATTATGAGCATTGTTATGAATATTATGAACATTGTTATGTACTAAGTGACTTTACATCAAACATATCATGAACTGAAAGTGTCAGATAAAATTACACTTAAGTCAAGATGTGCTATATTAAAAATTGCAGTAAAATCAAAGTATTTTTATTAGCAACCAATATTAATGCAGCTATACCCTAATTGTTAACAAAGTAGCACAAAGAAAAAATCATTAAAATCATATTAATTGGTTTATCTTAAAATAATTCGTAAGATAACCCAATTAATATGATTTAAATATAAATGATGACTTGTATGCATTATTTGATTGTTTGCATATAAAGATAAAAAATTATCACATTTCGTTTTAGATATAACCTGTACTTTATTGTATAAATGACCCTAAAGGTGAATTAACTTATACTCTGACATGTATTTTACCCTCAGGCCACTGTTTTGTAATCAATTGTTTATCCTCTGTAGACATTTTGATGTGTGGGTATTTGGGCAGGGGTTTCAGTGTTCATGATGGGCTATCGTGATCTGTAAATGTACCTTGTCCTTTTGTTTACTTATTGTTTTAACAACATCTTCTATAGTATACTATGGAATTTAAGGAAACTAGACTTATCACATGGTATACTTTGTTTTTATATTCAGTTGTGCTGTCCCAGACATATTACCAATAGACCTAAGGGTAAAGCTGGCACAATGTTTAATCCATCTTCAGTACGTTAAGCTGGTCCAGGTAAGTGTAGAAATGTGAACTCATTCTTAAACCAGTTTAAAAGAAATAATGTTGTTTGGTTTAGCCAGTACAGCAGTTAGTCAGTCAGGTAGATTGACAGTGGAGCAGACAACCAAATCTTACCACTCTCCTCTTTAGACATATTCTAGTTAAGGCCACGGAAGTTTGATAGCTTAATATATCGGAAAGTGAAGTTGTGCAGCTAGAATTTACATGGAGTGACAGGCCTTGGTGCATACCTGGGTACTGTTTTATCAAAGCACTTATGGAAATTTTAAACTTGTGCTCCAGTTAAAAATGTTAATAATTTTTAAACAATTGCAAAAAAGAGAATTCTACCGGCTGTTTTAAGCCAGTATTCCATGACTCTGTGTGCATGATCCACATGCACAATCTTCACCCGTACTCTGGACGCACAAAGTTTGAACAATCAATATTATATTGTACGGGTACACAAACATGAAATAGGGACATTGTTTGTTCAAAGTTAGCACATACCGTGCATGGATATGGGACATGCTTGTGATCAATAACTCTTAGTCATGGAATACCTGCTTTAAGTATTTTTAGTTTGTGTGTTGGAATATTCAGGAACTTAATTACATAATTATATAAATGACATTGTGTATCAAGGGCTTGGTTGGATCCAGGTTAGGTTACGAGTTAAGGCCTGTGTTTGTAACCCTGGTTGGTATGGAAATGAACCTTTCTTGTTTTGCAGAAAGTGATAGAACCTTTATTTGAGGAAGATATAGAAGTGAATGGAGATTTATATTTAGATATAGCTGAGGCATACATGGATAACACTTACCACAAGCATGCTGAACCATTTCTTAGACTTCTTGTTAGCTCACAGAACTACCACTTAGTAAGTATGCTAAAATCATCCCAGTGAAATGCAATCCTGTTGTTGAATATTTTGCAGGTCTATTGTGTGTTAGTTTGCATAGTCATCCATTATTTTCCTACCAAATTTGGTTATTGACATAGTTATGAGCTTCAAAAAAAGCTAGTATGGTTTGGGGTTAGCTAACATTTCTACCTCCTATATAATAGACAGAGCTCCAAGAAGAACTTTGTACCAAATCATTTTATGGACTAATACATATGCCTGTTACCTGTGATTATGTGAAGGAAAGCAATAAAAATATAGAGGATAGACACAACTAGATATTGCTGTGGATGTCTGTCATAATGGACATCACAACGTTTGTCCATTCTTTTTCTTCCGCACTGGTTGAATTTCAATGCAACTTTACATTAGTAGTTGGTAACAAGCCTAGTTGTGCATAACTACTGTCTGGAATTTCAGATTGGATGATTTTCACTGTAGTTATGGCCTTTCGTGGGAGACATACATTTTTGTGTCATAAATCCTTTTAGTTTGTATTGTTCTATACCTTAGTATTTGAATGTATGTAATATTTTAGGCAGCTGTGTGGTTGAGATATGGCGAGTGTTTGAAGACATTAGGGGATATACAAGGAGCTGTTGATGCCTACAGTAAAGTGGTATCCCTAGCTCCATCACATATAGGGGCCAGAATGTCTCTTTCAGCCCTTCAACAACAAATTGGTAAACATGAGGAAGCTGTAGAGTTGTTAGAACGTAAGTATTGCCTGTATAAATACTCTCTTAATCTGTACTTATCTGTCATTCAATTAATATAGCAAATATGGCTTGTCACAGTTGGTGGTTCAACGCTGTTGTATTTATTATAAAAAGTGAGTAATTGTTATTTGATCATATAAGCTGCTTATGGCAGGTGGCTACTAAATTCAGGTGAACTATCAATATTTCTAATATGACAATTCAATTGGCTTATAAACTTTTATTTTACTGTGAATTAGGTAAATATGGATTCAATCTGAAATTTAGCTATGAAAAGAAATGTATCTCCCTACAAAAAGAAACTTTAATGGACATGTATTTAAGACTTGAAATATAAGATGTTGTTGTCTAGAAATGATTAAAATATATTGAATAGTGTTTTGATTGAGCATTAATAAAAAATTACTACTTTCAGATTCTGCTGAACAACGAAAACTTACCAAAGAGGTATTTACTTTTTTATTTGTCATAACCTGTTTGGGATATACATAAAATGTGATATGGGAACATAACATAACATCCGGATTAAATGAACACCTGTATTGAACGGACACCCAACGACCTATATAATCATCAGTAATCAGTATTACTGGGTAAACATAACAACATCATATATTTGATGACATTTATTTTTTACTGTACATAATGTGGAATAAAACTGGCTGCAGAGAAAACAAACACCCTCGCTAAAATATTTGTAGAAGCTCCGGGGAGACTCAGAATACCGTAACTTTGACATTACAACTGGCAAACTGTGTCCTATGTTGAGACATAGTGACATGACCCAGATGTTCGCACAAATGCGCATCTGTGGACAACAGCCGAAGGATGCCCCGTGTACCCAATCCCCAAACCAGTCCCGGGCGTTGAACACGCACACCCTGGGCCTCCCCTTCATGTATGAAGGTGGAGGGGGGTTCCAACGTTACCCTGAAGTGAACCCCACGATAAAACCATTTACCCCCACAGGTAACCAACCATGAACTAAACGGTGTCTACCATAATAGGAGCCCAACCGTTTTGGTATTTATAACCAATTAACCATTAACTGCTAATGCAGTACCTGTGGTATACCACGCCCTGCATGTATTGAAACTATGTCAGGGTGGAAGAAAGAGCCAGGCCATTACCCCTCGAGCTGCATTTTAGTCTCCCCGGGCCACCCCCCCCGTCTGCGCCGAAAGCTGCAAAGAAAAGTATAACAACCAAATAAAAGCAGTACAAGAGAAAATTTATGAGAAGAACACTGAGCTATGAAAAAACTTAAGAAGTCTGCAAATGTCACTAGACTAATCCCGGATATTTTTAAAACGAAACACATGACTCAAGATCGTCTTTAAGAGAAGGTGTAACAAACACGGCACAATTGCGATATGGCAACTCCCGTCTAAGTCTATAACATTTGCTCCAAGGTATGGATGTCGACCTGCTTGCCATGTGTTTCAGCAACGCAGTTTTCGTGTGCTGTAGATGCCTGAGCCCGAGCAATTGTACCTGAAATCAGAAACAACAGAAAGCAGACCTACTCTATTTGCCCCCAAGGGTGGGTGGGTGGGTTTTTCTGAATTATTTAAAAATGCTTTTTCTGGATTTTGACGGAAACGGAAGTGAGTCCTCTAGAAGACGCTAAGAACCGAATCCGGACCGGACCCGTAAATTTCATCGCCGATTCGGCGAATAGCGGAACCCAATACGTGGGCTCATTTAAATGGGATTATGAAATATGAAATGTCATAATCCTTATTAAATGAACACCTGTATTGAACGGACACCCAACGACCTATATAATCATCAGTAATCAGTATTACTGGGTAAACATAACAACATCATATATTTGATGACATTTATTTTTTACTGTACATAATGTGGAATAAAACTGGCTGCAGAGAAAACAAACACCCTCGCTAAAATATTTGTAGAAGCTCCGGGGAGACTCAGAATACCGTAACTTTGACATTACAACTGGCAAACTGTGTCCTATGTTGAGACATAGTGACATGACCCAGATGTTCGCACAAATGCGCATCTGTGGACAACAGCCGAAGGATGCCCCGTGTACCCAATCCCCAAACCAGTCCCGGGCGTTGAACACGCACACCCTGGGCCTCCCCTTCATGTATGAAGGTGGAGGGGGGTTCCAACGTTACCCTGAAGTGAACCCCACGATAAAACCATTTACCCCCACAGGTAACCAACCATGAACTAAACGGTGTCTACCATAATAGGAGCCCAACCGTTTTGGTATTTATAACCAATTAACCATTAACTGCTAATGCAGTACCTGTGGTATACCACGCCCTGCATGTATTGAAACTATGTCAGGGTGGAAGAAAGAGCCAGGCCATTACCCCTCGAGCTGCATTTTAGTCTCCCCGGGCCGCCACGGAAAATCCTTGCCTCAAGGATTTTTCTTCCACAAATAATTTTAACTTACCCCTTAAACATAGTTTTCATAGGTAGGGACCAAATCAAAAGACAATAATGAAACAGAGCACCAGTCCTGTTGTAAAGAAACCACAGCCATAAACATACATAGGCTACACAAACAAAGCGATAATTGTAGTAACCCCACTAGCCCACTTGTGGCTGTGCTATGGGAAAAATATTAGTGTCCCCATTGAAGAAGGTATCGAAGGCTGCCTTCCAATTATTCAATAATACTTCATTGCCCAAAGCCGATAAATGTGTCCCATCGATTTTAAACAAAGATAACTCTTTTGCCTTAATGATATAGTCATTAGATATAAATTTAGCATTGTTCTCCACTACAAATGCTTTCATTAGGGCATTAACCCGTCTCCTTTTTTTTTCAAGTATTAGACCTGAGCCGATAGGGGCAAAATGCCAGTAGCGGCGAGGCAACATGGCCGACCATATGAATTTAGTGCTGCTAAACAAAGCTTGGTATCTCAGCAAAGAACACTTCAACTTATCACACAAATGTATACCACTTAAACCTTCCTCTGTGAGGTCATTTGAACCGCAGTGAATTAGCAGCAAATCCGGCTTGGGCGTCTTTTGGCTCAGGTCATCCATCAGTCGGTCCATAAGATTGATGGTGAGACCTCGTCTGCCGAACCAGTGAATGGTGCAATGTGGATCAAATCCAAGGTGAGTGCCAATCGCCGTCTGCTGTGCTGTCAGCCCAGCCCAATGGACAAATGATGACCCCACTATCCAAACTAGTTTAGGTTCACCTACAAAATCTTGAGGCTCGTTAGATAGTGTTAAGTTTAGCAAAAAGACAGAATACCAAATTGTATACGTTCAAACGCAAGAGTTAAGTTGACAGGCGAATATATCTTGAGAAAACCCCCGACTTCCACCTTCCCATGGCCATGATTTTGGTATCGGACAACCCTTGTTGTGACAAGTATGTAGCACCTCCTATGCGAAAACTGTGGGACCTGATATGACTGGGAATATCTGCGAAATGTAAAGACCTTTTAAGAACTGCATTAAATTGGAACCGTGTGAGTGGCCTCAAATTGGAATGAATAAAAAGTTGGGTACCCTCAGACCTTGGCCTTTGGTGTAAGTAATTTTGCATGCTGCGCACTGGGCAGTAGCTAGCTGCATGACAAGGGATGTGAAGGGGGACTGACATGCCCCTCTGATCAGTCTTAGACCAGCGAATCAGCACTTTCATAAATGCTGGGTTTAATGTGACATCTAGTAATTGAAGGGCTTTGGGACTGGCCTGTTTCGAGGTAGGGCTTGTGAATTCGGAAATGCGCAGAAGGCCAAAAAATGCTAGAGCAAAAGCAGCCGTGAAAAGCGCCTGCTCATACCTATTGTTACATACAAATTGCAGGTTATGGATCAGCTTGGTAAGCATGGGTAAAGTGATAGGTGATCTAATATCTGCTGGGCGGCCACCCTGGGTGCGGGTCAACCCTTCTTTTGCTTTAACTACGAGAAAAGAGGTAGTTGTGTCAGTGAAACCGTTCACCTTGTGGGTGTAACTTAAACTCGCAATGTAGGTAGAGACTGTAGAAGCCTTAAGGCCTTGCCATGATAAGTAAGCAATAAAACTTAAAAGGTCTGCTATTGGGACTGGCCAATTGTCAAGGAGCCGATAAGTCTGCCTAAAATTTCTAAATTTCTCCAAACCGCATTTATATGTACCCTTTGTGTTAGCTGATACCGAGTTACTTATCAGGGTTGCGGCCATGCAATTTAAATGTTCCATACTTGGTGAGGAATTCTGGTGGGACATAGATCTGCATCTGGTGCGGCTGTTCTGAACTTGGCCCACTGTGAACGAGAAAGTGCATCAGCAATTAAGTTAGATTTAGAAGGGATGTACTCTGCCTTGATAGAGATGTTATGTTTTAACGCGGTCAAAACCATATGGCGGACCAATTTCATGACTTTCTCGGACTTGCAAGTCTGTGCATTGATAACCTGGACTACCGCTTGATTATCGACACTGAAGAGAACTTTTTTATTTTGCAATAAATTGGCCCAAGTCATGGTTGCGGCCACCACCGGGAAGAATTCTAGAAATGTCATGTCCCGAGTTAAACCAGACGAAAACCAATCAGCCGGCCAAATCCCCTGGGCCCAGTGTCCAGCAAAAAAGATCCCGAAACCGCCCTGTGAGCCCCCCGCACTATCAGTGAATAAATGCAAGTGTTCGCTTGTAACCCATTTACTGTCCGATATGACCGTTACCCCATTATAGTGATCCAGAAATTGAAGCCACATGGTAAGATCGGCTTTCATATTCAATGTAACCCTCGTTTTGTGGTAAGGTTTGTTTAGACCTATGGTGGCATTGGTAAGCCGTCTGCAGAAAGCCCTACCAGGCGCAATAACCCGACAAGCAAAGTTAAGTAAACCGAGTAACGATTGCAGTTCCTTTAACATAACCTTTTTCTTATGACAAAAATTGTTAATCTCATGTTTTAATTTTGTAAGTTTGTCCTGAGGCAGCCTCATAACCATCTCAATAGTGTCAAACTCTACCCCAAGAAAAACCAGACAGGTTGTAGGTTGAACAGTTTTTTCCAGGGAAAGGGGGACACCAAAATTAAAGCAGATGTCTTTGAATATAGAAAGTGTCAACCCTATTTCTTTACCTAGGGGGGGCTCCCCAAACAAAAAATCGTCTAGATAATGTAGGATTGAATTAGTCGATGATCTTACCTGCACCGACCAGTGCAAAAAACCTGCAAATTTCTCCCATGTCGCGCAACTGATTGAAGACCCGAATGGTAACATTTTATCGTAATAATATAAATATTTATCGGAGTCCAGACTTTCTAAGAATTTAAAGCCCAATAATTCAAAATCTGCTGGCGACACTGGGAGCAATCTGAAAGCTGCCTGAACGTCTGTTTTACTCAACAAGGCACCTCGGCCTAAAATAAATATCATATGGGCCGCTTCATCAATGGTAGAATATGACACCGTGCATAGGGTTTCGTCTATGAAGTCATTTATGGAATTATGTTCTGGATATGAAAGGTGATGGATCATCCTGCAATCTCCGTCCTTCTTAGGGACTAAACCAATTGGAGAAATTTGAAACATAGCAAATGGCTTTTCCCTGAACGGACCCCCTATCCGCCCGAGATCAATTTCCTTTTGTATCTTAGCGTAAACCTTATCTGGGTCTCTTTTAGTGCTAACTAAATTTGGGGAATCCCTAGGTAATCGAGGGCCAGTATAATGGAGGGGAAACCCCTTTGATAAACCTTCCTTTAAATCAACTGCTGTTGGCTTTGGGTAAGCATCTAATGCTTGTAACAAGTTAACTGTATTTAGTGGAGTGCGGCCTAATTTATAAAGTGATACCCCTTTAATGCTGGCTGGAACTGCAGAAAGACTTCTTATGGTTCCCTCCACAGGTCTGGCAGGTGTGGCTGAACCTGCAATTGGGTACAAAAGGGCATTTGGAATTTGAATTAAAATAATTACAGGTCATAACCGAGGTGCGGGTCTGTACAGGAGGACCCCCTGTATTGGGCCTACCAGTATTTGATTGCCTGTTAGTACCAACTGCACCTAGCTTAGGAGAGAAATTACTAGCACTACCCTGGGCCGGACCGTTTACAAACAGGAGCCATAACTCCATGTTAATTACTCCCCACGACGAATTAGGGTTGTTCTCCTTCAACTGGCGAAATTGCTGATCGTATTGCCACCAGCTGAAGGAGCGGGAGGCCGCCAACCTGATGTCCCGGAGATATTTGAGCATCTCCTGGGCTCGAGTTACATATTTTTCAAGATAACTACTGATGAAGGTAATGAACGCCGAGGTCCACTGCTCGATGGACAGCCTGATCGACGTTACCTTCCGGGGGGCCACCACAAAGCTACCGTTCTTAAATACCAGCTCGCCCGAATCACCGTGCTCGGCGAAGTTGGTCATTTCTCTCCTTGATTTGAGCAAGACACCCATATCAATGAATTTATGGTCCCATATCGCCTCTTTTATCTTTAGAGGGACCGAAGCACAAACCGTGCCAAATACACTGGTGATGCCCTCGGACTGGTCAAAGTTTGCATCGCCAGGGGGTAAAAAGTTAGCAATGTCGAAATGTGACGACTGAACATCGGCTGGCGGCCTCGGAAACGAAATCTCACCCGGTGCCTGACCGACATCAACGGCCGGCATATTTATGTCATCCTGCGGTTGTTGGCTGGGCATCCCCGCATCCGACCTCCTGCTCCTGCCCCCACGACCCCTCGCTGACCCTTTTCTAGTCTTTGGCATTGTTGTACTATGCAAACACCACGATTTTCAACGATTTAGTTTCTGAATTATTTAAAAATGCTTTTTCTGGATTTTGACGGAAACGGAAGTGAGTCCTCTAGAAGACGCTAAGAACCGAATCCGGACCGGACCCGTAAATTTCATCGCCGATTCGGCGAATAGCGGAACCCAATACGTGGGCTCATTTAAATGGGATTATGAAATATGAAATGTCATAATCCTTATTATGTAGAAGAATTTATTCTAGACCCTTTCATCTTTTTGCAAGAAGAATATATAATGTTCAATGCAATTTGGTAAATTGGCAATTTCATGTGCTCATGGACTTAGATATTGCAAGGGAAATTTCTATATTAGGATTAGATTTTGGATGGAGTTTATGCACAAAATGCATGAACATTAACCCTCCACAAAACAATAATGAGCCGAGGTGCAGTGGTTAGTGTGCTGGATGCACTTACTTACTTATTGCCCGTTATGCCCTCTGGCTGTACTGGATGTGTAACCCCGCAATCTTGGTTCAATTCCCTGTCACAATAGGTCATACCAATGAAAATTTGACAACAAAGTCAATTTTTCTCTGAATGGAGAACTTGCTTGTTCCTTGTGGAAAGTTAAGGTAGTACTGGTTAGAATACAGTCCGGAAAACTGGTTAGGTGAATCAGCTGCCAGTTTATATAACTGAAAAATTATTGAGAAACAGTGTTAAACCCAATAAACATGTGAACATGATTGATTTGACTTTAGTTATGTTACATATTGTGAACAGGAAGGTCAGATGATGCTACAGAAATGTCACTTGTTGAACGCACAAGGAAAGATTGATGAATTCTTTGAAGCTGCTAAAGAATTGATGTTTCAAGAATGGCGAGAAGTAGAGGCCAGTAATAGTAAGATAATCTGGTAATTTATAAAGTTAATGTTAAAATCAAAGGCTAGCTTAGCACTTTGTACCCTGACATTCTAACATTCATCTTATTGCATACTTAGAAATGCAGGAATGAATGTAATTTGAGTGAATAGTACTATAAGCCATGACTTGAATGTAATCTCATTAAAATCAGAACCTTACATTTGCTACATTCCTTTACGCTATTACAGATCTGACGACACTCCGTAAGATGTCAATACAATAACATAAACTGCAATGTCAATACAATATCATAAACAAGGTGCCAAAAACTTACTACATATCATTGTTAAATTAATGATGCTTAATGATTATAATAACAACAATAAATAACAAGGATCTTAACCAATGTCGATACATTGACTGAGTATATGGCACAACTCATATAGAGTATTGGAAATGGTTTACATTATGTGATCAATAGATTTTACTATTTTATATCTTGCTATTTACCTACTGTAATCAACTTATCATCTGTTGTAATTATAGTGAGTTACCTGCAAGCCATAGGAACATTTAAACACAGAAAGGACAGTCTGAAAATGCATCTTCAACATAAAGGCAAGGACACCACATTTGGTAAGTTGTTATGAAGATTTAATTTTAGAAAGCTGGTCTGGCCCACCCAGGGGTCTCTTTGTGCTACCTTGCATAGAGCATCATTGATTCTGTTCCACCTATTTACATGAATTCAAATAAAACTTAACATTATGTTTTTGTTTTACTTTTGTTATGTGAATTTTGGAGAATGAAAGCAGAACATTTGTCTATTGGCTTGGGAGTTTGTTAAAGTTATTATGTTGCTCTATTGGTATGAATCTGTTGAATATATGTTATCTCTAACGTATGTTGAAGGAATTGACCACATGCCAGTGTAAAGAACACTCTGTCCACTTGTTTGTCAAAGAATTTTGTTGAAGGTTATCAATTCACTTGTTCTGCAAGCATGTGCAACTTTCTAATGTTTTTACAACCAAAATGTTAAAGGCATTGAAATTCAATTTGGCGTTTTATTAATTAGCCATGGTTTGGTATTAAAATAGCTAAGCAGTTTGTTATAAGTTAATTTTACTCTATTAATTAATGATGAATTGTGGGTACAGTTTCAGAATTAACTCACAGAAAGTCATCTCTGGCAATATCATTTGATGATATGTGGGACATGTTCGTCAGTGTAAGTAAATGTTCACTGTAGCTTTCTATTATCAATGATTGTGAATATTTTACAACATAATATCTAGGTCAAGTTTGATATTGGGTCAATAGGGGTCAAAAAATAGGTCACAAGGTCAAATCATAGAAAAACCTTGTATAGTCTTTAGAGGTCACAATTTTGGCCTAATATTTTTGTAACTTTGACACAATTATTAGTTTAGCGCAATCTGTAGTTATGTAATTATGTGTATATGTTAGTTTGTAAACTACAGATATTTGACTGTTCTGAATCAGGTGCAGTCTAACATGAAAATGACTTTTTATTTGAAAATGACTTTATTTTCGGGCCAAACCTTTTTTAGCTTGACTTTTCGAAGAACATAAGTCTAGCTATTGTTGTGACAGGATCATCTGCGTTGTTAAGTTTAGTGTCAGAGAAATTTTTCTCAAAGACTATCAAATGTATCCACTTGAAACTCAACAAAGTTATTCACCATCTCAAGGGGAGTTCATACAGACAAGACTGGTAACCCTGTGACCTAAATTTATGAGTTATCTGCCCTTGTTACTCTTAGAATTTTGACTCACAGATGTGCAAGGTTACTATCAAGTACTAGAAAGTCGAGCGTCCAGCACTTGTAGGAGTTGCTCTTGTTTAAAATGCACAGCCACTTTGGCATAGTTTTTACTAATAGGTTGATTGTAAAACAAGTTTTCCTACTTCTCAACTTATATTAATCCATCTCAAACACCTCATTCCTGATCTTATGCATTGCACAAAGAAGAGAAGCCAGTTTCCCTTTTATGCTGAGCATCTAGCAAGGGAATGACTGGTACCATTTTATTTCATCTTTGGTATGAGACAACTTAGGATCAAACCCGGAACTTCCCGCACTCGAAGCGGATGCTCTACCAATAGGCTATCGCCTTTGGCTTTATATGAGACATACACATTTTGAGCATATTTACTCACCAAACTACTACCCTAGTTCTTGCATAGCTAGCAGTATTCAACTAATGATGGCTTACAAACCAGTTATTTCCTACCAGGATTTCAAATTGTCAACCAAATGTCTTCACCATACAGCGAGGGAAACGTATATGTACAGTATTTGGCTGCCAGTATGTGCATACATATTGTATTACAAGCATCTGATGTTGTTTCAGTTATGTAAAGTTTTGATGAAAAATAAGAGATATGCTGAGTTTGAGGAGATTACAATGCTTGGTATGTTGTGTCCATTCTTCAGTCAGGATGAACGATTAATTGGGGTAAGTGATATCACTTCGAATTTCATGAAACTTAAAGTCAATATGAACCACCATACTTTGATGATGCCTGTCAAGTTTTTTATGCCCTGGCATCCAGTGTTCAATCTAGCTCACTACGACAGGGGGCCAGTCGGGCCCATAGACTATGCAACAAGGGGGCTATTGTTGAAAAATGGAGACCCTTAAAATAAGAACAAAACATTTCAGCAGTCATACTTCATGTAAATTATAACTGTATAACAGGCTTGTAAAATCTCATACATTCATATACTTAGCTAACCTCAATGATACCAACTAAATTCAAAGTTAAAATCACAAAAAATATTATGAAATAAAATTCTCCTTGTTCAATCTGTCAACAGACAGGAAATATCTTTGAGTCTATGAGGATTAATGGGAATAAAGCACCCATAGACCATCCTTATATATAATCTGATTAATAATATGATTTGTAAAAGTGAAACATCGGCGCTAAAACGAACGTTTTCAGCCAAATTACTGACATCATATGACATACTTTGGACTTGCAGATGTTCTTCTTGCAATATCATTTTTATTTCTTCCTCATTTTTGTCGAGTCCGCTTGCAGTGAGCGAGATTTAGTTGCCACTTTTGGTGTATGTGCGTGCATAAATGTGTGCGTGCATTCGTCCGATTTTGTTCGGACCATAACTTTGTTATGCTTTGACCAATCTTGCTTGTATTTGGCATGAATGTTCACCTCCATTAGACAGAGTGTCATGCCCAACCCCAGGTTCCTATCTTAAAGGTCAAGGTCACAGTTTGAGGTCAAAGGTCAAATTGAAGCTTGTCCGGACCATAACTTTGTGATGCATTGACCAATCTTTCTTATATTTGGCATGAATGTTAACTTCATGAGACAGAGTGTCATGCAAACCCCCAGGTTCCTATCACAAAGGTCAAGGCCACAGTTGGAAGTCAAAGGTCAAATTGAAGCTTGTTCGGACCATTTCTTTGTCATACATTGATCAATCTTTCTTATATGTGGCATGAATGTTCACCTTCATGAGGCGGAGTGTCATGCCCAACCCCCAGGTTCTTTTCTCAAAGGTCAATGTCACAGTTGGAGGTCAAAGGTCAAATTGAAGCTTGTCCGGACCGTAACATTGTCATACATTGAACAATATTTCTTATATTTGACATGAATGTTTACCTCCATGAGATGTAGTGTTATGCCCTACCCATTGGTTCCTATCTCAAAGGTCAGCAAACGGTCAAATTGAAGCTTGTCCGGACCATAACATTTTCATACATTGATCAATCTTCCTTTTATTTGGCATGAATGTTAACCTCCATGAGGCAGGGTGTCTTGTCCAACCCCCAGGTTCCTATCTCAAAGGTCAAGGTTACAGTTGGAGGTCAAAGGTCAAGTTGAAGTTATACCATTACTTTGTCATGCATTTACCAATCTTGCTTATAATTGACATAAATGCTAACCTCCATGAGGAGGAGTGTCATGCTCAACCCCCAGGTTTCTATCTTAAAGGTGAAGGTCACAGTTGGAGGCTCGACATAATTTGCTCGAGGGCATTAATTTCTAGTTTTATATTTTAACCGATATCAGCGTAAAATTATCATATGACATCATTACCATAGCAACGGTCACCTGTCTGAAGAGTTACTGATTGAAGCTAAAGGACAACAAGTAATGAAAAGACAATGTAGCAAAAATACTTTAATTTTTTATGAGTGCGCTGATGAGGCCCACAGCAACATCTAAAGTGTGCCATTTCAATTTTTTGGGGGTCAATGTCGCAATGGATTGGCCTAGATTAAACACTGGGCATCTACTAAAGCGGGAGCATATAGTGATCCACCATCTGTTCATCCGGAAATGTTAACCAAAACTTTCAAGTTGTTGAAACTCAAATATTGTTTAAGTCCATCAAGGCATTGCTTTCAAACTTGGCATAATTGTTAACCATCATAAATGCCTTGCATTGTCAAAGCCATGTGACACTATCCAACATCTCAACAGAATTATGGCCTCTGATTGACTCTGATGGACAAGGCTTTCACCGGGACATAAGTCTTTATTGAACGCAGTCTTGTTTATTGGTTAGTTTTTCTTAGAATTATTGCCCTTGATTTATTTCCGCCTGTCAGTAATGAAATGTTTCGCCGGTGCAGTCTCACTCTGTTACATAATCTAGGTCACTTTCCTGTGCACAAAGCATACATTTCAAAATATACACTAGTACTGATAACCTGTAGTTGGGGAAATATCAGTTAATCAAATTTGCTTGTGTTTCTCTTTTTATAAAGACATTACATTGATATGCTGTTCTTTTCTTACCAGTTTCTCTGTTAAAACAGTTATACTAACAAAGTGAAATGAACCAAGCTATTTTGATGTAGAGTTTGACAATTACAGGATTTTGAATGGTTAGTGCTAGTTGGAGCTATAATATCTGGAAACCCCATCAGAGCATACAACTTTGGACGACAAATGGTATTAGAGGTTAGTTTTACAGCACAAGTCTGTTTTATCACTGGAATTTGAAATTCTATCAATAAAGTATCATGGCAGTCAATCTATTCAAATCACTTTATACTATTATGCTGAAAGGATGGCTACGCATTTCCCCTGCCAATTGGAATCCCGTAGCCAGTGTTAACAAAATAAAAGATACAAGCAATCAAGTTAGCTTATAAGACGAGGAACTATAATAATTATTTGCCTCATACAACCGACAATATTCACTTTCCCCTGATATTACAATATATATTCATTATTTCCTCCACAGTTTGTCAATATCTAGTTTATCGTCTGTTCCATTCCTTGTCGTCAAGAAACACGTCTTGGGGCTTCATTATATACATTTGAGGGGATAGGGTGGAAGAGCAAGATTTGTGCTACCATGCATTGATAAATTTGTTTTATTAATCCGTATTTGTTGATTAATTCAAAGGGTAAATGTAGCACGTTGTTATGCTATGTTTATTACGTCCACCTAATTTCAATTTTGAAGCAAAAAATTGTTTTAAAAACATGCCCTATCGCACTATAGAATGCCCTTAATGTGTTTATACAAAGTGGGAGTTACTCTAGACTTCCCATTGATCAGTTTACATTCATGTCTAGCCGTAATATTTATGAGCCAGGTACATTCTTTAGCTGCTCACTTAGATCGGTGCATGAGTTTGCAATGACAAAATCAACTTGTAAATGAAATATACCGGGTTTCCCATACAAAACTCAGCTCAGGGGTGTGGTTTATGACGACAACGAATGGAACAGACAATGTACTAGATATTTTACTTTTTGAATTTAACCACAACTATTTCATGTAAAATCAGGAAAATATATAGATCATCGATTGGATGGGGTACATACACTTGACGAATGTTCTAAGTACACACTTTTAGAACTAGAATAAATCAGGAACATAATCATCTCAATTCAATAAAACTGTTAAGATAGCATATGTTGGTGATTGTTTTTAATACAGAAGAAGAAAAACCAAGATCTACGTGACAATCATTGATGCGTGACGAAAATAACAAAATCACATTTTTCTTGTGCTTACACCTCAAATATGTGTAAATGTGTTTAAATCATTTTATACACGATTAACATTCGACTCCCAAACATAAAGCCATAAAAATAGTTTGTATCATTTGACGCAAATGACGCTTGGGGAGTGCGCAAGTGCGATATGAATGCTTGAAATTGGCATGCCAATAAGACTGGTAAGATTTAATTCATTAATTGGCTGTTTTGGGGTTCTTAACACATGCACAAACTTGTTATTATGGTTGTTGCATTGAATTTTCGAAAAAGCTGCATGTTTCTATTGACTCGATTTAAAATTGAGACGTCACATGGCGTCATTTACATTTAGTCCTTAAATTCGTCAAAACACCTTTATGATAATATCTGACTGATGGTTGTATTACTTAAAGATTGTGAAACAATGTGGAATCGTTGAATTCATCAGAATAAGTCAATTTATTTGTATGGAGCAATTTGAAGTTGAGCATGGAAGTAACTTTCAATAGGCATTTGTCATCCGAATTACTACTACAATTTAACAAAAACTCACTATTTTCGATCAATAATGTATTTGGTAAGATATGAGCACATTCTCATCACATGGAGTTTGATTTTGATGCAATTTCCTATTTAGGTTGCACGATTGAATGCCCGCCTTGTAGCCCGGACCAAAATCCGATATAATACGTCTGGGATAAGTTGGGGCGACGCATCCGAGCACGACGGCAACACCAGAACGTACAGGAACTCACAACGAACCTTTTACTAGAATGGAATGACTTTAGCAGCTATTGGTACACACCATTATCAATTTAATGCCTCAGAGGATGTCACGCTATCATCAGGGCAGACGGTGGTCATACATAATATTGATGTGCGACTTTGTTGTTTTAAGCAGTGAACTAAATGGTCATTTTCTAGTATGTTGTTATTATATTTCAGAATGGTGATTAACTCAACTTGATAGACAATAGTTTTCTGATTCTAATGGTATATTCGATTCACTGATAGGTCTAATACTTTTCCTGTTAAATGAAAATTACAAAGTGTGTACTTAGAACATTCGACTAGTGTATATATATTCTTTGTCGAATGAGCTAACCTGATCTTTTGTATCTTTAATTTTGTTAGCACTGGCTACAAGCTTCCACTTTGGCAGGGGGAATGCGTTGCCATGCTTTCAGTATAGAGCTATTCAGTATGGTTCGAGTGCTAAGATATTTTATGGATAGAATTTCAAATTCCTGTGGTTATATATAAAATCCCTTGTATAGTATATCCCTATCAAAATTTATTATACCCCCTCAACTAGAGTAGGGGGGGGCTATTAGATAGAGTCACTTTGTCGGTCTGTCTGTCTATCGGTCGGTCCATCTGTCCCAAAGTGTGTCCAGGCTATATCTTCTGTATGCATTGAAGGATTTTTGAATAACTTTGTCCATTTGTTCACCTTGATGAGACGGTGTGTCATACGAAACAATTATGTCATTATCTCAAAGATCAAGGTCACACTTGGAGTTAAAAGGTAAAAAATGGTCATAATTCAGCTTGTCAGGAGCATAAATAAGTCATTTATTGTTGGATTTCATCATCATTTATCACAAATGATCACCAGTACCAGAAACAATTACATCAATATCTAAAAGGTCAAGGTCACACTAGGAGTTCAAAGGTCAAAAATAGGCAAAATTGAGCTTGTCCATTGCATAACTAAGTCATTTATTGTTGATTTGAACATAATGTGGCACAAATCTTCACCAGTACCAGACGATGTGTCATGCAAAACATTGAATACAATATCTAAAAGGTCAAGGCAAAAAATAGCCATAATTGAGCTTGTCAAACCCATAACTAAGTCATTTATTCACTACTAGCGGACAGTGTGTCATGCGAAACAATTAAGTCAATATCTCAAAGGTCACACTTGGGGGTTCAAAGGTTAAAAATAGCCATAATTGAGCTTGTCCAGCCCATAACTAAGTCATTGATTATAGAATTTGAAAATAATTCGGCACAAATGTTCACTACTAGCGGACAGTGAGTCATGCGAATCAATTTTGTCAATATCTCAAAGGTCAAGGTCATACTTGGAGTTCAAAGGTAAAAAATGGTCTTAATCTGGCTTGCCTTGGCCGAAACAACATGTATATCAAATAATGTGGGATTTTAAAATAACCTGGCACAATGGTTCACCCCTATCAAACGATGTGTCATACAAAACAATTATTTCAATATCACAAAGGTCAAGGTCACACTTAAGAGTTCAAAGGTCGGAAATGACCATAATTTATGTTGTCTGGACCATAATTTCATCATATATTGTTGAATTTAAAAATAACTGTACGACAGTCTAATATGGACGCTTTTTTATGACACTCTGTGGGAGTTCTAGTTTTAAGCTACTTCGATCAAACACTAGATTTTCTGGTTTAATCATATAAATAACTATTTATATATTTTGCTTTGATGATGATTGTGTGTTTGTTCTGTGTTTGTGTTCACACTGTTTCTTAGCATTCAGTAAACAGAATTCAATATCAACAGGAGGTGAACCATTGTCTGTATGTTTCAGTTTGATAAGGATTCTGATCAACTGTTAAATCTACCTTTTACTTGCTTATTACTGAAATCATGTCTCACAATAATAAACTGTATGTTTACAGAAGGGAGAGTCAGTACATGTGTGGAATATGTTTCTACAAGTTATAATGCTCAGTAATGACAACAGACAAAACAGGTTCTGCTTGAGGAAAATGATGGTGGTAAGTCAAACAGCAGATTTCAACTTTTGTAGCTTGTACACATTACAGGGATGGAAACCAGGGATGTAACTTTTTTCTGTTTTTACCAACCCATTGTATGTATAGAGTTTGACAGTTTTTCTTTATTGGCCATTCTAATTTATTACATTATGCCGATCCTTTTAAATATCATTGTGAAGTTTGGCAATTTACCTATAGATCCACCCTAAGTCTTATAAGTAATTATATGTTTGCAATAAGTACTTATGAATATTCAACTATTAATTTATGTTAATATATAGATTTATTTAAGAAATATGGTACATGTAGCTGAGTGTGTTTTATCGTACAATAAAGCATGGTCACAAGTTTGGATGCATAGTAATTAAATGATGAGTGTGTGACTATTCGGTTCTTTGGCTCAGCTGTACTTGAATGTAGATTCATGGACACCTTCGTGTTAGAATTTGTGATATAACAATGTTTTGTGGAATACACAAAACATTGAAGACACAGAAAACAACTTGTGACTTGTTTTCTTTTTCATTGTATGACTACTTCATTCATCAACTTCATCTTGTATTGTCGTTTATTCCAGGAACCAAATAATATAATGTTAGGTATAATGAACGGACATAACTCTATGGCATCTGGAAGCTACAAACACTCCATAGGTGAGTTATGAAATGTTAGTACTGACATGTATTTTGATCAATTTGGTACGTTGCCGTTGTACCTATACTATGATAGGGCTACCAGACTTTCCTCACTGCAGACTTTTCTAACCTAGTTGTTTCTTACTGATATACATATATAGTGACGACAGATAGATAGGGTAGGATTAGTTTGATTTAACTTCATATTTCATAAAAAACATATCTCTTTTACATTATACAGCCTCTTAACTTACTAAAACTGTTAAACAGAACAGAACATATCATTTATTACACCTACTGTTGTACCAGAACAGACACTTGTATATTCCTTTAATTAGTCCCTACCAGTTGTCAACTGGAGGGGACTATAGGTTTGCCCTCTGTCCTCCCTCTGTCCGTCTGTCAAAATTCTGGATCCGGCCATAACTCAAACAATTTCAAAGCTAAGTTTATGGATAGACGCAAATATGGAAATTATGCGCTCCAAAATAAATCTTGACAAAAAATGTGGTTGGTATGGCAACAAAAACATGTGGAAATGATTTAAAGGGTCATGGCTTAAAACTGGTGGAGGACTTCTGTATTGCTTGCATTTCTTAATGATTTGTTATCTTTATTATATCTATTTAATTAACCAGTATACAACAATGGCAGTAAATTAAAGGGTCATGGCTTAAAACTGGTGGAGGACTTCTGTATTGCTTGCATTTCTTAATGATTTGTTATCTTTATTATATCTATTTAATTAACCAGTATACAACAATGGCAGTAAATCACACATCATTACATACTGCAGTGAGAGTTGTCTGGATATCCTATGAAGGACAACATTTTTCTTGCAAAAAATAATATTCAGAAGTCATCTTGCTTTATAGATACATTGTTCAGTGTGATTGTGCTGGTTACTATGCTCCCCATCTTTGATGAGGGGGTACATTGCTTTGCACATGTCTGTCGGTCTTTCTGTCTGTCGGTCGTATAAAATGGTTTCCGTTCAATAACTCAAGAACGCTTTGACCTAGGACTTTACATGGAGGTCAGTAGGTCAAAGGGCAAAGTCACTGCGACCTTCACCATTTCTGACTATTGGGCTGCCATGGGGGCATACGTGTTTTACAAACATCTCTTGTTTTGCTTGTAGTGTTATTTTGTAACATTGTATCATATTTGGCAGTATTTTAGACCTTTGTTGCCTTGAACAAAGCAGTTTTGTTAAGGTGAAACATCTAAGCATGAAAGACACAAAAAAGAACACACAGAAAATAAATACCACCGGTCACAAGTACACGTCACATTGACAAACATAAACATGAGCAAAAAATATCAGCTACCAAAACACAACACCCTACTTCCACCAGCCTTTCTCCTCAGTCAAACATAATGGGAGTAAGTCAAAGTGTCCTGATAGTTATACTAATAATACTGGTTTATATTACAGGCGAATATGCCAGTGTATTTAGAAGGACACCAACAGATCCCATGTTGAGTTTGTGTATTGGTTTGGATTTTATACATATTGCTTCACAGAGATTTGCTGCTAAGAGACATAACCTTATCACACAGGTAAGCCAATAATATGATTGAAGTCATGTACCAGCCATAAATATTGCCTCTTCTATAATCCAATAACATGAACTTTATGGTCATGCTCTCCATATGACGACAAATTGTTAGTTGTTTTTATGGAAGATTAAGTTATATTCATACTGTTTTGGTCAACTAGCCATGGTAAAGCATATGATTGAGAATGTTTTGAAAACAGCAAAATACTCCCAAATTATTTCAGTAGAACGTGACAACCATTTTATACTTGCACTAGATATTGTTATATCAAACATATGTACCTACATTTCAGGGTATCATTTTCTTACATAATTACCTAGAGTTACGTGGAGAATGTCAGGAATCCTATTATAATCTAGGTCGAGCATTGCACCAGATAAGTAAGTATTGATAGTATGTTCAGTTACAACATAACATGCAGTGTAGAATGGTAGGCTGTGTCATAATTGTAGGGTGACTTAAGACAAACACCGGACTAGCTCTGTTGGTGTAGCTACAGACTAGTAATACCAGGGGTCGTGCCAGATGCATGTTTTCATCCGAAATTACTTTATACAGTATTTTAAACTTTTATTTTCAATTATTCTCTTTCGAAAACAAATTACGCAACATCGCGGTTTTCAAATGATGTTTCCATATCCAAATCTTTCATTTGCATTTAGGTACAGAATTGTCTTTAATTATAAGTTTTGTGACATCATTCAGGACGACAGGTGTGGGACCTAGTCTTACATTATTCATTATTGTTGTTTGGATTATGGGTGTTATTTTTTATGTTGTAGACATTTCCTATGCAGCTATCCATTACTACAAGAAAGCATTAAGCTATCCACCTTGTATTGGAGAAAGCGGGGTAAGTGTAACAAGTATATGTCTCCTGTCTTGTCAGTTGTGTTTGTAGAGTGCTTAACTCTGCTTAACTTAAATCATGCCCTACAAGTGAGGAGATAAGCCGCTTGTTACTGGTCAATAATTAATCCAAGGAAAACTGGTGAGGACAGCTCTCTCCGATTATGACTGCCAGAAAACGGTTAGATAATGACACATTCAAGTCAAGTGCTTAAGTCAGTGAATGGAAATTGCTGTTAATTGTTCGATAAGACCAGAACAAAATAATTTCTGTAACTCATAACCTCATGCTGCCTAATCGGTCATGTTTCGTTTGATTTTTTTTTTATATTACAAGAAAGAAAAACGATCATAGTCTAATATGGAAACACAAATATATCAAGATTTTTACAATTTTAAATCTGACACCCTCCCATTTTTAAGACAGATGGGACAATAACAAAAAATAAGTTTTGAATTGCCTAATTTAAAGAATCAGAAACTGAGGAATCAAAGTGAATGCTTTTATTGTTAACACAGTTTCTATGGATCCATATTTTACAAAACATGTTACATCTACTTTTTCTGTTTTGCTGCATCTTACCTTGTGCAAATATAACATAGTGCAATATGTACTAGTAAAGCCTCACTTATAAGACCACTTCAAATTAAAAAAATCAAGGCTGTTTTCATGATCATTCTAAAATTGAGTAAAAGTAAAACCTCAGTTACTGTAATAAGAAAGACCCTGAAAAATATTTTTATGCCCCAACATCAACTGATGTTGGAGGCTGTCCGTTTGTCAGTCACATTGAAAAGGTTAACGAAAACTTTCAAGTTTTTGAACTAACATATTTTCAAAGTCCATTAAGGCATTAATAACAAACTTGGCATACCTGTTTACCATTATAAACACCTTTCATTATCAATGCCGTGTAAAAACACTATCCAACATTTCAACAAAATTATGGCCCCTGATTGACTTAGCTAGTTATTATGGACAAGGCTTCTTGAGGCATAAGCATTTATAGAACACATTCATGTTTATGTATTGAGTTATCCTTTATATTGAAATTGAATATAGAGCAAGGTGGTCTTACAGCGGAGGTGGTCTTATAGTGGATGTTGTATGTATGTGATGTTTTAAGATAAGTGTGGATCATTGTTTTTCTTTCCAGGGAATGTTTGACTTGTCTAAAGAGATTGCCTACAATATGTCATTAATATATTCACAAAGCGGGGCAAAAGACTATGCCAGATACTTGCTGTTCAAATATTGCACAATCTGATGAAAGACTGTGTTCAAATGGATGGATTCAATCTGTTGTCAGGTTTTCT
This sequence comes from Spisula solida, assembly GCA_947247005.1. Lineage (NCBI taxonomy): Eukaryota > Metazoa > Mollusca > Bivalvia > Venerida > Mactridae > Spisula > Spisula solida. The sequence goes on from OX365948.1 coordinate 25,699,815, forward strand.
ACCTGCATGGAGTCGGTTGTGTGTTCAAGAATCACACCAATGATTGAATTGGCCATGGAAAGGTTGCAACTGTATGAGGAATAGTGGAAAAGAGCTATGCTGTATTATCCAGCAAGAGAATATACTGGAAATTAGCGGTGGGAATGTTACGGATCCTTATTGCAGATTGCATATACTTGTACACAGGTTCAGGAAGGGTTATATAGATGACTACAGACACTGACAATACACATACCTGCCAAGTACTCCACTTTAATCGGAGTAACCCCGTTTTTTCAATAAATTTAATAGAATATCCGAAATTCCGATTTAGTTGTACAGGTTGGGGAGAATGCTCATTTGTTAATGAATGTGAACAACTAAAGAGTGCATGCTATGTTGATAACGAGAAATATATGAACAATTGAGTAGGAATCCATGGTAATTGAATCTGATAACAGTATATTGTACTGCTTGCATTGAAGAGGAATGGATTGGACTGCTGTTTTACTTTAATTTATCCAGTCACTTCCGGCAAAATCTGCCAGTTAATGGGATGCCGATTAAACTTAGCTATAATCGGTCACCTGGTCATGTGACTAGTGATAATCCGTCACCTTACCACCTGATCTGACGAACTTCTTCTTATATGAGAGTCGCCGGTTGCAATTCTGTCCCCGAGGGTGAGGTTTTCCTATCCTAAATGAGCTGGTGGTTGATCGGTTCTTTTCTTCGACTTACCTGGGTCTACACGACGTCTATCAATATGTCCGACGTCGTTGTTTACCGTGATGTCACGGAACGAACGTGACGTTGCGCGCTAGTTAATGAAAGAGTAACAATAGAGTCCCGAGTTCGATCCCCTTACTGAGCAGATTAAGCGACTTGATAAATAGAATAATAGGTTAGTGCCGTGGATGAAAAAGTTTATCTGGCTCGGCTGCGGAAATTATCGGATTCGTCTACGGCTCACCCGATAAATTCCTCCGCCTTGCCAGATAAACTTTTTCATCCACTGCACTAATCTATTATTCTCTTTTTAATTTAGGTTTGATATATACACTTGGTGTGATGTTCAGTATGCAGTATTACTCAAACAAATTCTTAACCTTTATGCATGAATATATTATAAGCTTCTGACAAGGAATATTTCAATGTCCCTGTGAAAGTTGTACCTTACCAGTCATTTAGTTAAGTGTTTCTAGTACACCTTTTACACATTCATAATACTCACATGTTCGATAAATCTTGTTAAATATAGGCCATCATTCAACTGTCAAGTTATGCTAATTGAAAGTAAGAGTACCATGTTTAATTGTTCAAGTAATACACTTCAACAGAGAATTAGTGTCTGGGACAATTGTATTGAGGTTTTTCTCTAGAGAAAAGAAATCAATGAGTAATCAGTTTAATTCAAACTTTATTCTTAAGAAAGAGGTTTTACAACATCTCCTTTGTCGAAGTACAAATTACACATGCATCATATACACACAAATTAATTATTATTCCTCCCATCTTTTATGAGGGGGTACATCGCTTTGCATAGGCAGTTCAGTCAGTAAGTTGATTAATTGATTTTCATTCAATAACTCAAAAACGCTTTGCCATATTAGCTTTACATTGAGGTTAGCCATTTTCAGTAGATGACCCTAATGATTTTGAGGTCAGTAGGTCAAAGGTCTTTATGACCTCTACTATTTCTGACTATTGGGCTGCCATGGGGCCATACATGTTGTACAAACATCTCTTGTTATTCCGCCGAAGGGGAAGGGATATAGTAATAATGTGTCCGTCCTTCCGTCCGTCCCATATTTTGTCCGGAGCATAACTCCTAAACTTTTTGAGGTATTGACTTGAAACTTGGTATGTAAATAGATGGCAACTAGGAAAAGTGCAGTGACCAAGAACCATAACTCTATATGGCCCAGTTTTGAAATTATCTCCCCTTCTTCAATTTTAAAATATTTTTTGGCCAGAGCATAACTCTAAACCTATTTGAGGTATTGACTTGAAACTTGGTAGGTGAATAGACAACATCTAGGAGAAGTGCAGTGACCAAGAGATGGGGGGTCATACAAAATGTTATATCTTGATAATTTTAAGGTAAACCTGTATTTATTCTGTCTAAGTATGTGCATAGCAGTATACAGAAAATGTTTGGGTAATTGATAGTGATAAATGCCCTTTGATTGGAGTTTTATTGAGGAATTTAGATATTATATATTTTGTAGTATGAAAAACTCACGAAACTTTACAACTATGTTGGTAATATATATGAACATAACTATCTTCAATCGCATCTTCTGCTTGTTATTGATTTTGTTTTTATTATGTCCCCCTATCGATAGATGGGGAGGCATATAGTGATTCACCTGTCCGTCCGTTCGTCCGTCCGTTCGTCCGTCCTGGTTAACCCAAATTGACCGTTTCTTCTAGCATTAATATGGCTTGCTACAAAGCTTTCATACTTGCATGGATGTTGTGTATGAACACTCTCCACACGCCAGTATCACCTAACCCCATTTTGACCTTCACCTTGACCTAATTTTGGACTTAGACTTATTTATGGACAAGGCTTCCACAGGGGGCATAAGCGTTTATTGAACGCAGTCTTGTTAATATAACTATTAGGCACATGGGAAATCATTTCATTTTAAAAATTGAATTTCATGATTTTATAGACATTTTTGTCAGTATAGTCCTCACATTTTTTTAACAAATTGCAATTATGGGGGTGATCAACCAAAACATTTTCCCTATTTTGAACTCTGCCAGGTTCCATTTAATTAATTAACTTTTTATTTATTTTTCTTAACATCTCTTTCCTTCTTTTTCTATCTAGTACTGTTTCTATTTAACATCTATTAGTGGCAATCATATACGAAGGGGGATGGCCATGTGATCATGGCTCTTGTTTATACTATAAGATAAAAAAGGATAAAAAATAAAATCTATGTTTAGCCTGTAACGTAATTGAAAAAAAGCACACAACTAAGTTGAACAAATATAATGAGAAAGAACATTTCTTGAAGCTAACACTATTATTGTGTTATAAAGAGTTCACTTATTTTATATTTATGTCAATGAATTTGGCAGAATGACTGGAACATAAATAAAACCAGAAAATATATGAACCAAGATGAGTTGTTGTCTTTCAAAGTCATTTACTTTGGGTTACAAAAATTGACCATTTATGATCTCCTTCATCAACTTTCTGGATGGTTGCACAAAATGCCATTTGACCACCCGCTGCACATGTCGGTCATGTCAAGGACCCTCTAATACATTTTTAGCTCACCTGTCACAAAGTGACAGAGTGAGCTTTTGTGATCACTCGTCGTCCGTCCGTCGTCCGTCCGTCAACAATTGGCTTGTGTAGACACTAGAGGTCACAATTTTAGCCTAATCCTTATGAAACTTGGTCACAATGATCATCTCAACAAAATCTAGGCCAAGTTCGATATTGGGTCATCTGGGGTCAAAACTAGGTCACTAGGTCAAATTATAGAAAAACCTTGTGAAGTCACTAGAGGTCACAATTTTGACTTAATATTTATGAAACTTGGTCACAATGATCATCCTAACAAAATCTAGGTCAAGTTCGATATTGGGTCATCCGGGGTCAAAAACTAGGTCACAAGGTCAAATCATAGAAAAACTTTGTGTAGTCACTAGAGGTCAAAATTTTGAATTAATCTTTATGAAACTTGGTCACAATGATCATCTCAACAAAATCTAGGTCAAGTTCGGTATTGGGTCATCCGGGGTCAAAAACTAGGTCACAAGGTCAAATCATAGAAAAACTTTGTGTAGTCACTTGAGGTCAAAATTTTGAATTAATCTTTTTGAAACTTGGTCACAATGATCATCTCAACAAAATCTAGGTCAAGTTCGATATTGGGTCATCCGGGGTAAAAAACTAGGTCACAAGGTCAAATCATAGAAAAACCTTGTGTAGGCACTAGAGGTCACAATTTTGGCCTAATCTTTATGAAACTTAATCACAATGATCATCTCAACAAAATCTAGGTCAAGATTGATATTGGGTCATTCGGGGTCAAAAACTAGGTCACAAGGTCAAATCATAGAAAAACCTTGTGTAGTCACTAGAGGTCACAGTTTTAGCATAATCTTTATGAAACTTGGTCACAATGATCAACACAACAAAATGTAGGTCAAGTTCGATATTGGGTCATCTGGGGTCAAAAACTAGGTCACAAGGTCAAATCATAGAAAATTCTTGCGTAGTCACTAGAGGTCACAGTTTTGACCTGATCGTTACGAAACTTGTTTACAATAATCATAACAACAAAATCTAGGTCAAGTGTGATATTGGGTCATCTTGGGTAAAAAACTAGGTCACATTGTCAAATCATAGAAAAACCTTGCATAGTCACTAGAGGTCACAATTTTGGTCTAATCTTTATGAAACCCGGTCACAATGATCATCTCAACAAAATCTAGATCAAGTTTGATATTGGGTGATCCGGGGTAAAAAACTAGGTCACAAGGTCAAATAATAGAAAAACCTTGTGTAGTCACTAGAGGTCACAGTTTTGGCTTGATCTTTAAGAAACTTAGTCACAATGATCATCTCAACAAAATCTAGGTCAAATTATATATTGGGTCATCTGGGGTAAAAAAGTAGGTCATTAGGTCAATTATATAAAAACCTTGTGTAGTCACTAGAGGTCACAATATTGGCCTAATCTGTATAAAACTTGGTCACAATGACCATCTCAACAAAATCTAGGTCAAGTTCGACAGGTGAGCGACCTAGGGCCATTTGGGCCCTCTTGTTGTGTCTACGCTTCCGCGATATTTTTCAAGATATCGACCAATTTTCATAGGAGAGCGGTGATTGGACGACAGGTTAGTCACGGTTAAAACCTGTGATTCCAATCCCGATATTCCAGTATATTCTTCTTCCCAGGTCATATTCAACCCAAATATAATATTTGTCAATATATGTCTGGGTAATGATTCACAGCAATCAAGCAGCTATACTTTCGTACATAATAAGCAACTTCAATACATTATCAATGTCAAAACATAAAATATACCTTAGGTTGATTATCACCTCGCTCTTACCCTCAAGGCAACATATACCACCTACAATGAAGTCTTGAGAGTGATAATTGGTTTGCAAACAAGTAACTGTATCATTGATAAAAAGTTAACAAGCAAAAAATTGTTTTCTATAAAATTTATTTCATCTTAGAAAGGTGCATTTGTACAAAAGCGGTCAGATTTTCATGCTTTAAAAAAAAACAAGAATTGGCTGTCGATATCTTCATAAAGCCAGGGCCGTATCCAGGAATTGTTTTCTGGGGGGGCCAAGAGGGGTGGGTGGGGGAGGGGATACCCCTCCCGGTCGAGTTTTTTTTAATCTTGTTATTGTAACGGTGCATTTTCCTGATATTCCAGGCAACATAAGCATGGAAAAAGTATCACACTCAGTATCATAATTATAGAAGCTAAAAGCTGAACTCTCTGTTTGGACTACTTATGTATGATCTACCAAGTTCTCTTTGTATGGACTCAATATCTTGACCACTGGAGGTTCATTTTCAGCACGCATGTTAACATGCGTATCATTTTCAGTTAATTGAATTATTTTTTCATGTTTGAATAAAAATGGTGCAATTTCGTGCACTTTCAGCTTTAAAATCAGACCTAAAAATAATTAAAGTTGTGCTACTAAATAGTGTACCCTCCCAGCGAATACATTCTTTCGAGTTTTGACTAAAATTGAAGCAATTTCGTGCACTTTTAGCTTTAAAACCAAACTTAAAAATAACTAACCTAGTGCTACTGATTAGTGTTCCCTCTCCAAGCGAAGATTTTTTTTCGGTTTTGGCTTAAAAATGATGCAATTTCCTGCACTTTTAGTTTTGAAATCAGACATTAAAATAATAAAAGCAGTGCTACTAAAGAGATCTACTAATTTTTAAAAACTTAATAATCTGATCATTCATGTTTTACCATTTTAACATTAATTATTAAGAAATCCAAATTTATACGAACATGAATTTTTTTTAATGTAATGTGATTTCCTGCACTATGTATATAAATTATGAACTTTTATATTCGGATATAAAATTGGACTACTACATTTGATTTATGAATCAAATTTCAATGAAATGGATGCATATTTAAAAGTATTTCAAGAATGTGACCATTACTTTCCACTCAAACATTAAATACTATATATGGAATCTTAATTAATCACCCCACCAAACAATTAAATAATATACCTATTTTTCTCACTGTAATGATTACATGTAAGTTAGTAACTTACATTTTAACTATCAATTCTTCAAGTCAAACTTTAATTTTTAATCATCATGCTCTAATTTAATGGGATTAAATGGTGATAACCATTGACATCATTATGTAATATCTGACTGACCTTCTTTAATCAACCTAAACACACTTAATTTCTTATCAGTTGCAAAAATCACACCTTTACCATCAGGTGGTCCTGTTGAGTGCTTGATTAGTCTGGGGGCTATCACGCATTTAATTAACATGCGAAGGGCTATACAATATATATACAGGATGTCATCTAGAATGTCCAATATACAGGCCACAAGAAATAGATCAGTGGTGTATTAAATCAATAGTTGTAGGGGCCGAAAAGATATACAAAAACGTAGCTAGCCAGTCAGCTGGGGGGGCCAAGGCCCCCTGGCCCCCTACCTGAATACGTGCCTGTAAAGCAATTGCATTCATATACAACATTGGCAGATCTACTTCCATGCAAAATCCCATCGAAATTGATCAACTAGTTAAAAGTTTTGCCAAGAAATGTATATCACGGTGTCCAGTCAATCACTATGTGCATTCAATAATAACGATAATGCTATATTAAACAAGAGAAAAAAGTGATTTCACGGCCCTATGGGTTTATTTCCTTATTTACGGACGGGTGTTTTTTTATTGGTATCAAATTAAAGATGAAGCTCTCTAGTTTATATTTAAAGTAACAACAATATCAATGAAATGTTTATTAAAACAAAATGCACCTCAGTGACTACTCAATTCCCGTGTTATGAACCTTAATTACTCTTTATCAATGATACAGTTACCTGTCGGTATGCATTGTACAACGATAGTAGATTCTCGGACAGAGGAGGTATATTAAGCACTCAACTTAAACAGCCAAGCACAGAAAACATAAAAAAACATCACATATCACAATTATATGGCACACTGCCCAACAAATAACGAAACGAGAAAATAAAAACCTAAACATGGAATACACCAGATACTATAGATAACATGTTATCTATAAGTCTCTGAATACAGTACAATAATTTTGATTGTTTGAATAATATTCTTTTAAAACATTTTTGCTCACAACACATAGTTTTCTGGTTATTCCTCCAGTTTATGTGGAGCTAACTTTACTAGTTCTATGATCATTTCTCTAACTTTACAGTCACCGGACCTTCAGGTTTTGCAATCCCCATCTTGTTTAATGGTAATGGAATCTGTAACGTGCGTAGCGTGTACATACAAGTTCAGTACATGTATTAAGACAGGGTATGGTAACGTCAACACTAATATTATATAAATGATGAATTTGTCAGTTGCACCATTACAACTTATCGTATACATGGTATCAATACTTTATACGATGTACATAATTTCCTTTGACAAAATTGATATGCATTTCAAGTGTGTACCACAAGAACATCCCTTGTGTTACTATAAACTTGTACACATATTTAGTTTTATCCAGTGACTTCACGGAAGATTGATCAGATAACAGCGTGTTAAATAAACTTCACCTGGTCATGTGACTTGTGATAAACCGTCAACTGACCACGTGCTCTGACGGACTACTTCTTATTTGAGTGGCTGGTTGAAATTCCGTACCGGAGAATGAGGGTAACCTAGTTTTTAGGAACTGGCAGTTAATCAATTAATAATAGTTTCTTTGACTTACCTGCGTCTTGAATATGTTTTGGATATGAACCATCGCAACACGTGCATATATAATACCAAAATAATTAGGGCTCGTATATGTTAAGATATCGTCGTTGTTCATAATGACTTCATAGGACATAAATGCTTGTAATTTGCAGTGATGCATCTCCAAACAGACAAGATATTACTGTACTAATTGGTGGTGAGTATCCCATTTGACATTCCATAGCTGAACTATGTGGTGGCACGTAAACTTCAAAATGACTGTACCAGTGTTCAAGTTCAAGATAAATAGGCAGAGGAACTGTTAACGTTCCTTTTGACACCTTGTATATACCAGACCATGTTAACTTACACAGTATCAAACAATATTAGGCTCTAGGCCTGGCGATGAAAGACAATACCAGTCCATTTTTAGTACCCGACATGACTTGGATATCTGTACTTGCAAATTGTGAGTACCAAACATGATTGACTCTACTCCGAGTTGGGAACCACCCCTTACGGCCTGGTATGGCCATACATGTTTGCGGTATTTATCGCATAGGGCCTTATGTATCTGTACCTTGTGGTACATATATATAATGGTCTGGGATGGCTGAACTTGATAGTGATAAGTATCCCTAGGACCAGGGATCGCATAATTATGTGGTGAAGTGTGCCCCACTTACGCTGTTAGATGGCTTTTAGAATAGTATGTCGTGGTGAATACCCCATAAAGCCTGAGATGCTTATACATGTACTCAGCTTTGGTATTACTTATTCTGGGTATTCATGACTATATTCCGTTGCATCGAATAAACATAGCGTATGGGACATCGTTTGTACATTGCAGTGGTTAGTAGTGGTTAGGAACTGGGTTGTACGAGTATATTCCAAATGACCTGGATGGTATGTACTTGTTTGTGATGAGTAACACAAAATCGTGGTGTGGTTGTATTCACAGGTTATGAGAGCACTGTAGTATATATGACTGCTCAGCGTTGGTTATCAAACAAGGACTGAGATACAATCACTGCAAATTAATGTTATATGTAGTGTGTATCCGTTGAGCATGTGATAGCTGCATTCAGTGATGGTCAAGTGTCCGGCATGAGATGGCTGAATTATATGGTGGTGAGTACCTTATGGATATACTCTGTTGTGTTTAATGAGTATCTTATTTAGGCTTCGGTGCCTTTACATTACAGTGATATGTTGTATTTTACATATAGGGTCTAGCTGTACTTTAAGGTGTTACTGAGTACATTACGGTCTGTGAATATTATATTCTCATGTGGTAAATACCTTCTTTGGTATAGGATACCTGTACCTTGCAGTGATGTGTACCCACATAGGGCTTTTGATACCTGTACCTTGCAATGATGCATACCACATAGAACCTGTGATGCCTGTACCATGCAGTGATGTGTACCACATGTACCCTGGGATGACGGTACCTGGCAGAAATTTGTACCGCAAAGGGTATGAGATGTACTTGACATTGACGTTTACCTCATGAGGCTTCATATGAGTTCCATACTCGCCAGTGATACTCTGTATTGCATGGGTGGTTGAATTATGTTGTTGTGAGTACAACATAATGCCTGATATTTCTGCACATTGCATCGATGAATATACCATTGTGCAAAGGAATTGCTGTATTATGTGGTGGCGAGTACGCCACGGGGTCTGTGTGAATGTTGCTAATAGCAACCGTTTTCTAGAGAGCTACGAATAGTAGATGATGATGATGGGTTTCTTAAGGGTCTGAGAATCCTATTATTGATACGTCTTGATTGCATCATGACGTATGACACCCCTAAAGACAAAATTGACAATGGTGTATATTAATGATCAACGGCTGTTACGAAAACAGATAGTTTGTTGTTTTAACATGAATACGTATAGTTTATACATTCGTGAACTTCATCAAATGGTCGTTTAGTCAGGTTAATGTAAAGCCAATTTCATGCAACGTGAGACAAATCAAAATTGCACATACAATAAATGTACTGTTGACCTTAGATGACATTGAACATGTCAATACTTTAAAGGACCATTCCACATATGATATAGTCCCTAATATAGTAACAAATATTTATCATTATAACTGCATGTCAATTTTGAATAAAAACGATTAATATTACGAAAGCAGCAATGCCATACCTGCCAACACCCTGAGCTTTTTAAATAACATTTCTAACAAATAACTTATAACGAGAGGAGGATATGTTCTAACCAACACATTTATCACTTTAATAACCAAACAAAATTCAAAACATATGTCAGAATAAGAATAATAGAGAAAAAAATATCATTTTTTGCTATTTTCTCACATTGACCTTGAAATGACCTCGGCCCTGACCTCAAATTGGTTTTAGGTGTATTCCATTCGATGCATATTATTAAATTGATAATATCCATACAAATATGAGACACTGGATACGAAAACAAGCTATTATATTAGAAAATAATATTCCAGGGATTTTCGTACGAATGCCATCTTGACAAGCATAAAAGGGATGTTTTTTTCTCAAAAATAAAATATTTTTAATTAAACAAATGGCTTATCATGAGAGAATACGAGGGGTGATCAATATATTCGAAGACTTTCTTTCTAACTTTTTAAATATTGATTCTAGAACAATGAAATTACCAGGCAATATAGATCTATCAATTAGCTAGCGTTTTAATTAAGTAATTATATTGTGACGTCACAATGTTTTTTAAAAGTCACTTATTGTGACCAAGGCGCGCGACGTCGAGCGTGACGGACAATAAGTAATCACAGAGCAATGGTATCTCATTAAGATTAACCACAGGAACTTGCATTTATAATTTGAAAAAAAAAAAATTGTTTTCATTTTTTTTTCACTAGGCCTACTTTACTACTAAAATATTAATAGTACAGTAGGCCTAGTGAAAAAAAAAATTGTTTTCATTTTTTTTTTCAAATTATAAATGCAAGTTCCTGTGGATTAACGTCTAACTTTGAAAAGCCTTGCGATAGCTCAAAAATGACTTGACCAACATGTATGTGGATTCTTTGCACTCTAAATCAGTGATATACACATGCTTTCGCTGTTTATGTGATTGTAGGGAATCTGTCAAACTGACGCCATGGTAACATAAGAATAAACGGAATAATTAAGACAGAGTTAGGGATACTCCTCCTTAATTTCTGAGAAATAAGAGGCATATTTCTAAACGATATGTTACTGGCGAACTCTACGATCAGTATAGAGTACAAAACAATACATCTTTCATTCCATTTGAAAGGAGTTAATTAGAAATTGCGCCCTAAACTTGTTAGGTCGTGATTCCTGCTTCATCGGGATGACGCTACCGTGTAAAGCCAAACGTGTTTTTCAGAGTTTTAAGTCCAATAATGCATCGAGACAATTTCTATTCCGCCTTACATTCCAGAGTTGGCTATTTATGACTTATTTCTGTATTAAAAGTAAATCAATCGTATACACTGGGTCGGATATGAGTCCAGAAAGGATCTCGGTGCTGCTCAAACGGTGACGCTTGGAATGACGTCACGTGACAACCAGCGTCACGCACCCGTTACATAAATAAAACTATGTTATAGGTGCATTCAGTCAGAGATATCCTACTCTGAATAATGCTTATTTGAGCCTGGCTGGCGAAACCAAATTGCTAAATGAAAAGTCCACGAATATATTGATCACCCCTCGTATGTACTAACCAACACAACTATCATTTTCATAACCAAATTGAATTAAAAATATGCTATATTCAGAAAAATTGAGAGGAAATATCATTTTTTACTTTTTTTCCAGCTATTTTGTTCACTTTGACCTTGAAATGGCCTTGACCTTGACCTCAAATTTGTCTTAGTTTTATGTTCATTTGATATATATAATCATATGAATAATATCCATGTAAATATGAGACACTACATACTTAAACAAACGAATCACATTAGATCATAGAATGCTAGGGGCCATCGTAAAAATGCCATCTCGGCCAACATGCAAATGCATAAAATGGCTGTTATGACAAAAAATTATATTTTTAATCGAACCAATGGCTTATAATGAGAGAATATGTACGAACGAACACAACTATCATTTTTATAACCTTTATACTTCAATTCAAAACACATGCTATACTAAGAAAGATAGAGAGCAAATATTAATTTTTAGCTATTTTTTTACCTTGACCTCAAACTGGTCCATGTTATATGTCTTTTTGATGCACATTATCAAATGAACAATATCCATGTTATTATGTTGCAATACATATATAAACAAAAACTTAACACCAGCACATAGGACATCGGGTGTTTACGTAAATTTGTTCCGAAGCAAGAGTTGTTGACCCTGTTAAAAAAATCTGCACCACTTTCAGATCTGGCATCCACCTTTTTCCAAAGCCTGAATGTCTATATAATTCAAAATACCTTTTCTACTTTTTCTACCAGATGGGGTAAATGCAAATTGAAATTCTGGTCACCAGCTCCTAGAATATATATATTTATTTGAAATATGTTTTATATATTTAAATTCTAATTGCACGGCGCTCACGACGACGTCAGTCCATTGAACGTTATAAAACTGTTCTCGATACATTTCATGTGTCTTTGCACCCGGCAAGTTTTATAAATATAAATACTATAGAATAGTCCAAGTGGAATATCGCAGCTCCTGCAGAATTCCTCGCGTGATATGTCGAATATATCGTCTATTATAAAAGATAATAACATATCAGACAGTGAGGGCATCATTTAACAGAAACATCAGACCACTAAACACAATAACAAAAAAAATCTCAGCAATCTAGACAATCATCAAACAACAGCCGTACAAATTTAGCTACCAACTCTGATACCCCCTCCCCCTACCAACTCTGATACCCCCTCCCCCTACCTACTCTGATACCCCCTCCGCCTACCCACTCGATCAGTCAAACATAACCGGAGTAAAAAACATCATACACATATAAGAGCAAAGAACACAGGCTCTATAAAACCAATTTTATTTCCCATCTGACTATTTTTCATTACGATGATTATTGGTGAAAATATGAAAATAAAGAAGTTACCATAATTCGTGTTACAATGAAAATGATAAAAGAATACGTATACGAACATGTACTTAAGGTATTAGAGGATCATTTGTAGTGATGTTGAGCATGTTTTTGTTCAAAGGCATTTTATTCTTATAATTGAAATGTGTTGGGTACAGTAAGCATAGTATTATGATGCACTATATTTACCCTTGAAGTTAAACAAAAAATAAATATCAGTAAAGTGAATTTATTGAAGCATGACAGCACTTTCATTGCAAATCTTGCTCGTTCGCAAACAAAGTTAACGTAACATTAAAAGTCAAAGTTTGTTGTTGGCGAATGTCGTCCAGCTCGACATTGGACGACATTGGACGACATTCAAAAAATCATCGAATGTCGTCCAGATCGACATTGGACGACATTCAAAAAATCATCGAATGTCGTCCAGATCGACATTGGACGACATTGGACGACATTCAAAAAATTATCGAAAATCGAATGTCGTCCAGCTCGACATTGGACGACATTGGACGACATTCAAAAAATCATCAAAAATCGAATTTCGTCCAGATCGACATTGGACGACATTAGACGACATTCAAAAAATCATCAAAAATCGAATGTCGTCCAGATCGACATTGGACGACATTGGACGACATTCAAAAAATCGTCTAAAATCGCATGTCGTCCAGCTCGACATCATTTTTGTATTTGATAATTTTGAAGCTCAAATCTATTGTTTTACACTAATTTGTTTTAAGTGTCGGTTGGCCATCATGTGATTATAACATTTGAGGCTAATACATAAAAACAAGTATAATTGGTATTGCGTTACCAACAGAAGCCGCCGAATATCACCTTTAAAAAGGTGGTACGTATATCCAAGATGTACAATTTAAAATACATGTACATGTACAAGTAAAGTCAACTCTTGTTGTTATCTCAATTTTTCGTGACCATGAAAATTACTTCGACATAACAAAAATGCAAGATACGTTCCAACTTCGATAGTCACTTTAAACCCGATTACCAATGTCACCGTTTGGCAAATTCAGGGAAACCGTTTCTTACTGAAGCGACAAGCCTTGCGTCGTCGTGAACATCCGGGGTCCAACGGAGTGATCCGAGATGAACAGTGACGGACCGCTTAAGCCCCATTCTCACAGTTCTGGTTTGGCATCGCCGGAGAGTCACGGTTTGTAATCCGGGAGGGGGGTGCTGGTCTAACCGGGGATGCGACCGTGGCGGCACCGTGAACATCCGGAATCAACCGGGACGATCCGTTCAAATACCGTGATACACCGTAACATATCGGATTTTCAAATACAAACCCGATTGAGAGCCTGTCGACCTCCGACATAGAACGGTATAGCCCCGTGTCGTACCGGTGGCGGCAGGGGTAGTTACGATATGAGCCTGTTACAAGCCAGTTTAACCCCGGAATATAACGTTACATCTACGGTTAGGGGCGGCGAAGTTGGTTTGACTATTGCTATATACAGCGGAAACTGTATGATTTATCCAGAAACCGAGGCTTCAAATTGAGACATTCTACAGAAACGTATTTATAGTTGCATCCAAGGGTACCTCAATAACTATTTCAAAGAATAGAACATCGAACATCTAGAAAAGATTTTTCGAACATGAATAATCTTGCACCTAGTTCAAACTAGCAAACTAGCTTTAATTAATGCCCAGGTCAGACAGACACGAATAATCATTACACACGAGGGTTCTGGCGAGTCACAAAGCCTATGATCCGTGATTGGCTAAGGTTGACAATGGTTTTGAAGGAACTGATGAAGTAACCGGACGGTATGCCAAGCCGCACGACATTAGATGATTTTTTGAATGTCGTCCAATGTCAATCTGGACGACATTCGAATTTTTGTGAAGATTTTTTGAATGTCGTCCAATGTCGTCCAATGTCGAGCTGGACGACATTCGATTTTAGATGATTTTTTGAATGTAGTCCAATGTCGTCCAATGTCGAGCTGCACGACATTCGATTTTTGATGATTTTTTGAATGTCGTCCAATGTCGTCCAATGTCGAGCTGGACGACATTCGAATTTTTGTGAAGATTTTTTGAATGTCGTCCAATGTCGCCCAATGTCGAGCTGGACGACATTCGATTTTAGATGATTTTTGAATGTCGTCCAATGTCGTCCAATGTCGAGCTGGACGACATTCGATTTAAGACGATTTTTTTAATGTCGTCCAATGTCGTCCAATGTCGAGCTGGACGACATTCGATTTTAGACGCTTTTTTTAATGTCGTCCAATGTCGTCCAATGTCGAGCTGGACGACATTCGAATTTTTGTGAAGATTTTTTGAATGTCGTCCAATGTCGTCCAATGTCGAGCTGGACGACATTCGATATTTGATGATTTTTTGAATGTCGTCCAAGGTCGAGCTGGACGACATTCGATTTAAGACGATTTTTTGAATGTCGTCCAATGTCGAGCTGGACGACATTCGATTTTAGACGATTTTTTGAATGTCGTCCAATGTCGTATGTCGAGCTGGACGACATTCGATTTTTGAATGTCGTCCAATGTCGTCCAATGTCGAGCTGGACGACATTCGATTTTTGATGATTTTTTGAATGTCGTCCAATGTCGTATGTCGAGCTGGACGACATTCGATTTTTTGAATGTCGTATGTCGTATGTTGAGCCAACTTCACACAGCTTAATTTGACGAGGTATATATTTCAACGCCTGAACGTCAATATAGTTCGATTTCGAGCATTGAGCCGTGACTGCACTTTTAAAGTTTTAACCATAAATAGATATAGGTTGGTGTAGGTTTAATGGAAAATATAAGTAATATAGTTAAGACCAACTATTCCATGTGTCTGAATGGTCGTGACGGTATAGCGCTTGATACATTGTAAAATAACTTTTGTCCGACCAGGGCAAGTTCGAATCTCACAAAAAACAATTATTTACACATTTTTTAATTTATAAATGCACATAACTTGCAATATCCGTGTTAAAACAGTATGTGACAAGCCATATTTGTTACATGCTACAAAATATTTTTAGATCTTGCATGTGTATTGTAGAATGTTATGACGGCTAATCAACGTAATACAGGTTGTCAGTAAACTTGGAATATGGAAACGATCGCTATTAGTGAAGATGAAAAATAAATTGAATCAACACATTTTCATGGATTAATTAAAAAAATAAACTTTAGTTTATATACTCTTTAAATAACATAAAATAATAAATTAAAAATATGAGCCAATTTGGAATTTGAACCACCGAAGTTCCGGTTAGAAATCCTGAACGTTGCCGACTGCACTAAACTGTAATTTGATAACAAACTGTTTAACAGATATATGTAAGAATCATATCATTAAACAATGACATGCGAACGTAATAAACTATGGTCTACCCGCAAAAATGGACTAGTCCGATAGGTCATGGCTCAGAGTTCAAAATTGAACTATAGTGAAATTTAACTGAGTGTGTATACACTCTGGCATAACAGGTAAAAATGGCACATGCGTGATTTAAATAAATATACTACACCACTTCCTTAAAAGGACTGATAAATGAAGTGATAAAATTATGAACTATATTCTGACTCACACAACCTGTGTAAGCCTTCGTCATTTCTATATAAAGTTTGAATTAAGTAAATATCTTTGTCAATACTATATTTGTCGTATGCAAATGAACAAGTATATGTGTATATATTGCGGCAATGCCAGGAAATTTGCTAACATGAGCTTTATTGCGAATAAATTAACGCGGTTCCCTAACTTTAATTAGCATAATCATAAAAGTTGATACCATTTCAGACTTGTTTTCATAAGTATTACGGAAGTGTACGAAGCGTATTTATAAACACTAAGTTTTACCTTCGACAGGGCGCAAACGCAAAGTTTCTTGCAGGAATATAAACATTGTATATTTTGAGCATTGAGACGTGACTGCACTTTTAAGGTTTCAACCATTAATCGATATAGGTTGGTATAGGTTTGACCAGTATTAAGATAAGTAATATAGTTCAGACCATGGCAAGTTCGAATCCCACCAAAATATTTGTTCATTTTTTATTTTTAAATACACACAACTTGCAAAATCCGTGCAATTCTAGTATAAAATAAAATTATGTGACAAACCCTATTTGTTACATGTATATTGTTGAACGTTATGACTTCTAATCAACGTAAAATTTGTCAGTGAGCTCGAAATACACAATCGATCGAAATAAATAACACATTTTGATGGATGAATGTAAGAATTAAAAAAACTTTAACTTATAATCTCATTAAAAATAAAAAAATGAGCGAATTGCGTTTTTGAGTTAGAAATTCTGAACGTTGCCGACTGCACTAAACTGTAATTCGATTAAACTCATATATCTATAAGAATCATACCATTAAATAACAGGTAATTAAGAATTGCAAGCAATACAGAAGTCCCCTACCGGTTTGAAGCTATTTTCAATGTTTCTGTTGCCATAGCAACCACAATTTTTTTATCAAAATATATTTAGATGTGCATAATCCCCTTATTGCCCCCTAACCACATACTAAGTTTCATAAACCTAGCTTGGAAACTGTTTGAGTTATGTCAGGATCCAGATTTTTTGACGGTTGACCACTTATTGGGTATTTCTTTTGTTAAAAAGTACCCAACAAGAGAAAAAATACCCAATAAGAGACTTACGGAATGAATAGAATGTTCTCACGAATGGACATTTATTGGGTATTTCTTTTGTTCTCTCCTACCCAACAAGTGGTCATTCGTGTGCCCATTCGTGTGCCCGGAGGGACGGGCTGGCTGGCTGGAGGGCTGGCTGGAGGGCAAACCTATAGTCCCCTCCGGTCAAAAACCGGAAGGGGACTAATAACGTCCAAACGTAATAAATCATAGTCTACCGACCAGAAAGGACTAGTCGGAAAGGTCATGGCTCAGGGTTCTAAATTGAACTATAACTCAGCACAAGAAGAAGAAGCCTGTTATAAATTCATATAAAGGTCGGCGAACATGTTAATTTGTTCGGACTATACGCTATGTGTCAAATGGTGCAATTTATATTATTATTTCGTTTAAGGTCAAAATGAAGCACATGTGGACTCTATATTAAGAACAGTATGTATGATATCATAATTTACACGGGACATATTTTGAAGTGAAGGGTAAGTAGTTTATACGCTTAATTCCGTTACATTGTCTTTACCGATCTTTCCGTTACCCTGTGAAACCTACACAGCGGCTGAAAAAGATTTTATATTTCATAGAAAGCAAATGATGTTTCCCTTAGCTTGGCATATATTTCATAGAATTCAATGAAGAAATAAAATACTTAAGACTATTTTAATTTCCAATGTTAACACAAATTTTCTTGTAACTGTAGCCAAAAGTCACGTGGTATTGCTACACTGATAAAGCTTGTGTATATCCAGGTGACGATCAATATTACATTCACTATGTACGTACACCTCACTATGTAGCACACTGTGAATGTATAGAGTCAATATATATAAATATATCACATTTACATTGGATGTACAAGTATTAGTTACCAGATTTATAACTGCCGAACGGGTAGGTCATTTTGCGATTACATTTCCTACTAAATAAGTTTTTTTGTTACTAAGCCTCGTTTAATTTATAATAAATATGTATGTATATAAACGGTGTAAAGAAAATTCGTTCCGGTCAGAATGTATGCCGTATTCTTATTTTTACCAGGCGATTTATCATGAAATTTAGATCGAAGGTACCGTACTAAATTTAGGAACTGCATGGTGATTATTTTTGTTTTGTATTCCGTTCTGATGGACACCGTTGCCATGGTTTTATAGAACGCGCCAGTAAGCTTATGTCAACGTTACATCGACTGTCATTTTAAAGAGGAGTCGACAAACAGAAATAACTGCAGAAATGAAACATAGCCATATTTAGGTATTTAAAATATTCATGTTGTTTAACAATATATTATGCTTTAAGTTATAGATGGCTTAAAGACTGGTCCTCATATAATTGTAGCACAACTAGGAATTTGTAAGTACATGGTATCGATTTCGACGAACATGACGTAATGGAAACGTCAAGCGAACGTTGAGAGTAGGGTATAAAAAATGACCGACTGTGTCCAAAATAACGGCAGAAAATTACAGGAACAACTTCTACGAACATGAAAAGGCATTGGGGAAGACAAGCATCATTTATCAAGTAAAAAGCAACAAATAAATCAGAACGTAAAGTGAAGTCTGAATTGACGAAAACGCGTCATTTAGAAAAAAATATATATGGGAAAACAAAAGGGATTTATTTGCAAAACGAAAACTCTTACAGGCTCGTTATTCGGATGATATTTTGTTCTTAGATAAGGTTACATGTAAGTTTAGTTCATTACAAGTTTAAAACATACAAAACGATTCAGTGATAGGATAACAAACGGAGTATTTCGAACTTAACCCGGTCAGGATGTCGTTTACGTCATCTTCGAAAACAAGATCGCAAATTTCTTCATTGCGTTTGAAAAAATATTGACAGTCAAATCAGCCAAAAATGTTTCACATAATGATGTCATTGTATCAGAAGACAGGGTGCAAAATTTGATATTTCCTTTCGGACTACGCGCAAAACGAGCGACCAGTTACGACTTAGAACTAATTAATTATCGTGTGTTTTCGTTTTGTACCGTAAGAATGTTTTGATTAGTTAAAAAAACAACTCTGATTGGACAACGGATATTCGAGGAATTTATATTAAATGTTCTTAGCTATTTCGTCGGCCGACTATGTACTGTCCAGTTAGGATATTGTGAGAGTGACGTATTCTTTTATGTGTACACAAAATTAACAAATATTAAAATATTATATTAAATGTTAGGTCAAGTGAACGCTATACGTATAATTCATAGATATGACTAAACAAGTATTGAAATACTGCGCTTAACATGAAACAGATAATACTATACCGATTTTATTTTACTTGCATAGGCTGATCAATTTACAATAGCAATTCAAACGCCTCTACCAATGTGTATGCACAGTTAGCACACAGTAACCAAACCATCTACACATTAGACATATCTCTGTTGAAAGTGATCGGACCAACTTTAAATAGCACACGACCTTGCTGACAGTTACATTATGTATGTCCGCTGACAAACTTCGCTGATTTAACCACTCCGACTATATATATACCATCGATGTAAGATCTGCCGTCCACTAGGACGCCGAAGGGTTCCCGAAGGCTAAATTCGCCTAATCGGGATGGTTCGGCATGTCCTCGGGACGTTCTGGAACCCTTCCGTGTCGTTCCTGTACGCTTCTGGAAGCCTTCTGGACACTTCGGGACCGAAACATCTAAAATTTGGACGCCGAAGGTCTTGTTCGGGAGTGCTTCGGGAGTGCTTCGGGGTTATCGGAAACCCATCGGCAACAGTTCGGGGTGTTCGGGAATCCATCGTCATTCACTCGGCACCTTCGGGAATCCTTCTGTGAGGCTTCGTTATCATTTTAACCATCCCGAGCGGTTCCCGAAGGAAGCTGAAGCAATGCCGAAAGCTCCCCGAATACGACGTATGGATGAGTTATACACACGGAAGCTATGCCGACCATGTTAAGAAACATGCCGAATAGTTGCCGAAGGCGCCGATTGTGAACGGAAGGGATGCCGAGTCGAAGCAGTATTTCCCGAACTATACAAGAGCGACCGCGGAAGCGATGAAGTCAAGTTGCCGATAGTTCGAATTTTGAATATATCATTTTCATCATGGTCCTACAAACCAAGGGCAGGCTACCAAATAGGGTTGTGTCAGACCCTATAGAAAACGATGACATAACCAGTATTGCATGGTCTTCAGCTATTAAAGAAAAATACCGGAAAGAGACACCCGGTATATCTACCTAGGACTGTAATTTTTTTTTCATGAGCTTAAGTCATTCAACTCTTGTGTTGCGGAAAATATGTCTTTTAATTTTTACAGCTGAAACTAGCGAGATTAATGTGGTTATCGTATTCAACTTTCAACTGATAACAATATAGTAGTTCGGCATCGTTTATATACATCGGCAACCTTTCAGTATTCTATCGGCATCGATTCGTAAACACTTCCGCATATTTTGTAAAGTAACCGCAACCTTTCCGCACGATAGGGAAACATTCGGGACCAGTTCCTGAACTGTCGGCATTCATTCGCGTTGCGTTCGGCTACTTCGGATAGGTTTCGACGTTTATACTGCAACACTTCGTATAACGAACCACGAATATATCCCGAACGATCCCGATGGCAAAGATCCGCCCATTTTTATTGATAATTGATCCCGAAAGGTTCCCGAAACAAGCAAACTGTAATCGGCTACCCTTCCGCATATCATCGGGGTCTAGTGGACGGCAGGTCTAAACATTTGCACTCATACGCCTTTCAAGGTTAATTAAATGCGAGCGAGCGTAGTTTGTTTATACTAGTATAAATGTATCATTGATGAAGAGTTTTTTAGAGCTATCAATAAACATTTTTAAAAGGTACATTTCAACAAAAGTAGCCACATTTTGAAAGTATCTAAACCACGAATGTGTCATAAAGTAATAATGTTTGCGATAATCATTATGATAACTACATGCAAAATCTCCATCAAATAAACGTGCACGATATAAATGTAAACGTTCTAGCTTATGAAAGGTTTAAGTGCAAATGCTGCAAAGCACTTAACGACAAACTGCAAAGATATGCACATTTCAAAGGTCCACCATGTCGTACATATATTTAAGATAGTACGCGCGTCTTTTGTCTTACGATCGAATTTTCTCCGAAATATCTAAAAATGAAAGAAAAATCATCTAAAACGACATAGAAATCATAAAACTAATATGTCACCAGGCTCGTTTTCGAGATACATGGCTTTCTAATGAGCTATCATTGAATTTTGTTCATTTTATCTATTATATATTATGATAAATACTTACCCCACCCACTTTCCAAAAAGATTTTTAAATGAACGTCAAAAAATATCTAACATCGAAAATTATTTAAAATTGGATAAAAGTTGAGAATCATATAGGACATCAGTTTAGTCAAATAAAACATAGAGATCACCTGCCATTTTATTGAGCTATTCACCAAAAATACTAATTTTGAATAAATTTGCATAAATCAACCTAATTTGCATATTAGAATGAAATAAAAATTTATGAAAAATATTTCAGTAGTTTACCTACTTTATATAACTAATCATGCACTACATATTTTATATAAGCGTATGCATTTGAACATGCAATTGTAGTGACTGATTGTACACCAATATACTTTACCATTGTCCCCACCATCTTTTTATACATGCAAAAAAAAATAAGAAGTTAAAAAATATTTTTCAAACTAATGTTTTGTTTATTTCATTAATTAACATTTATATGCGATCATTGGAAATAAATATCATGTTTGTTCTTACCTAATGCGATTTTGAAATTTCGCGCATGCGCACAAGGCAGCTAGGACCTCCTTAAGAAAGATCGCTCGTATGATAATTCAACCTGGTTCGATTTTGTTTAAGACAATGTATTCCCAACCTATGTATTCTGTACAGAAATTATTTTCATATTTCACCAGAATTGTAGACGCGACCTTTAAACACGTTAAGCGTGAGAGAATGAATATTGCCTGCACTACGCTATATAATTGCAGTATTATATTCATTATTCCCAAATACTGCGAAGTGACATACATTTAGAGGCACTTATAACTGTGCACTTACACAAATCTCCCTATCTCAGTATTTAGTGTGTACATCGTGTTGCAATTTGCAGCAAGTGTAGTTAAAAGATGTATGGTAATGATTAAGACTATTTCTTTTCATAACAAACACTATTTAGGAAACGTCAGCACATAATTCAGCGTTGCGTTAATCGCGAAGCCTAAAAATCTGCTCCCGCTTAAAACGCACAGTTTTCCAACAACTAAGAACGCGTCCTCCTGAGCGTTTAGGCTACGCAATGTCGTCGCATTGACGTCATTTTTGATGGGCAATCTCAGTGATAGTTGGTCGAAGCATAACATACATTTCGTATCCATTTACCTGGAAATCCGACCAGTCATTTCAGAAAAACGACGTTGATTTTTTTAACAATGAACGGACAGATAGACAGGTGGAACATGGCTCTAACAACATGTAGGGGATTAGTGATTGCATAAAACATAATTTTGCTTATTGGGACGCCAATAATAATTAAATTCAAACAGTTACTTAGTGCAAATACAGGAACTTGCATTTTGTTTCACTAGGCCTATTTTACTACTAAAATATAGACAGGAGTGCAATGCGATTGTATCCCACGAACTATTCTAATACAAATATTTTATCTTTACCAACTTGACAGTTAAAACATATGATCAATTGATAGTAAGTACGGCTGTCACCGAGTTTTAACCATATTATCATTCACCTCGGAGCAGACGCTCAATGGAGTCGACGCCAAATCAAAACTCCACAAATATTGGCTTTAAAAGCCGCTATTAGACGATTATCGGTACCGATCGGTTGAGGTGCGGATGTATTCTGTATTGTTATTAGCCCCTTTAACTACCTAGATCATGTGTTTTAACTGTCAAGTTGGTATAGAGAAAATATTTGTATTAGAATAGTTCGTGGGATACAATCGCATTGCACTCCTGTCTATATTTTAATAGTACAGTAGGCCTAGTGAAAAAAGATTTTTTTTTCAATTTTTTTTTATTTTTTTTTCAAATTATAAATGCAAGTTCCTGTGGTGCAACATTGCGACGCCCGTGTTGATAAACCCGACGTCACGGCGTCAATTTAGACAGACTTTGTCGTTTGTGTTTATTTAGTTTAACGGGTCATGAATTTAAAGAAAATGACCAGGTGTAATTTCATTTCCTGCTGCTTCACAATTTTTTCGTGCAGTTCTTTAAATTGTTATTTTCACAATCCAATTCAGAATATTCATTTAATTATTGGATTACGTTGCATTGCGTTTACAACCAAATACACAAACTCTCGTTCAAAAATATTAACAAACAAAAACGTTGTTATGAATTGAAAACTTCACAGTTATAAGTGCCTCTTAGTGTACATTGCTCTCATGAGCCAAGTTTTAAAAGGTAATAACTTATTCTAAGTATCTACACTGCAATATGTTAAACTAAACACAGCGCTTTCATTCATAGGAAGCATATAATAAATACGTAGACAAGAGGTATAGTGCGGAGAATTTCACACGAGTCTCGACCTACCATCAGCAGAATTTACCAGCTGGTGTATTGTCTATATCTATAACTCCGGTTGTAATCTCTCATAAGCGCGAAGTATCACGAAGACGCTCAATGTGGAAATTTTATA
Organism: Spisula solida; assembly: GCA_947247005.1. Taxonomy (NCBI): domain Eukaryota; kingdom Metazoa; phylum Mollusca; class Bivalvia; order Venerida; family Mactridae; genus Spisula; species Spisula solida. Next base: position 25,724,082 of record OX365948.1, read on the forward strand.
TATCCAACGCAAGAACCTTGTAATGTATTCACGCATAAAGGTCAGGATCAAGTCAAATTCTCCGTGCTATAAAATAAGGTTTTGCTGGGAGAGTGTTTTATGTACATAAAGACAACGTACTGACTGCCTAGGCTCTAATTACTGTATGCCGAAGAGGGCACCAACTAGGTTGGAATGTTGTATATGGAATTAAATTTTGAAATGCCCCCCCCCCTTCATCTGTGTGTTTCGTGTTTTGCATACTGCATAAATTGAGTAATGTATTAACTCACGAAACTGTAACATATATGTTGATACACCCTGTACAATAATAACATTAAAGGTATGGTGTGGCTGGTTGTAGTTTGATTACGGATGAAACATTGTTACTGCAGCTAGTGCCGCAACACCATTGACTCATCACAACCTTATTGTTTCAGTATATTTCACAGATACACCAACAAAGATCTAAGGCCAAAGAATACAATGGAAATATTGGGTCTAATAGAATTACCAGGATGGTTAGTTGGGATTGTGAGCTTTATCTTTACCGTGTGCTTGTAAGTATATCAAAGTTATTTTTATTTGTTTGACATTTCATTGCAGCCATTTTGAATAATGCCATCATAAATTCGTGTAATGATATTAATATATGTGATACTTTAAATGTAACACATTTGGCCATCTGCTATGATCAATGTTGTACCAGCCTGACTAGATAACTGACGCCAGACGCATTACACATTAAGTCAAGTAAAAAGGTTCATTACGTATAGTCTAGTCAGGGTAAGAATAGAGTGATGCAGCGGTCGAATCCAATATTAAACCACTTATAAAGGCTTATTCAGACAGCTATAATTTCAATGCTAAACTAACATTCCATGTTCGCTCTATAGGTGTATTTTAGGTAATGCATGTTTATGTATCTTAATCATAGAGTTTGTACAATAAATCCCCTTTAGGCTACCCGAGTTGAAAATTTACCTATACCTGTTCAATTGTTATATGTTGTGTACACATAAACGACTACGTTACTCTCATAATATCCTAACTGTACTGTAACTACTATTGCTGGAAGCTTTGTTAGTGTTCCGTGTTGTATTAATCATGTTATTTAAAGGCAGACCCTTCCGTATCTGCATATTCTTACGTTTGTGTCGTATCCTTAGAATATTGTGTGTAATATAATTTATTTTTGAATTATTATTTAGATACACATGGTATAAACAAAGCTTTTTCAAGAGAATGGGCATTCCAACGAAAGATACAACATTTTTTCTAGGTGACCTAGTAGAAATTAAAAAGCATGTGAGTTAAAAAATATACACTTGTCACGTTTTATCATTTACATGTATTATACAAAATAAGGATCAACATTGCCTGTGCTTTTATTTTTTAGAATGACCTGAATACTGCTGCTATATACTAAATATACCATATATAATAGAGGGCATGTGCATGTTGTACTTTTTCCCATTACATCCGATTACAAAATCTAAATTTTGATATCGTAATTTTGTTTATAAACTGAAGTTAGCTGATTAGGAAAATTCAAAACACAGCTTACATTTAGATATGTGTGTCGGTTGACGGCATATCTATACGTACGTGCGGACGGAACGGTGCGATCGTGGAAGGTATTCTTGCATGACGGTGCAATCGTAAAAGGTATTTTTGCATGATAGTGCAACATCTAATTCGACTGCAAAACCACAACAACACAAATGTACGCAGATAAGCCAGATAAGCATGAGAAATCACGTTTGTTCGCTTGACCGTTTTTCTTCACATTTCTGAATGGATTAATGTTGTTAACTTGAAATACCGACATTTACGTTGTTTTCTGTTATAACCTTTTGTTGATCAGCGGCTTATAATGTGTGAATTGACGATTGCTATATAAATTACAACAGTCTACTGTTTGTTCCATTTTGATGCATTGCGTTCTGATATAATGTAATTCATTGCAGGGATTGAACTACATCGATTATAAAATGGTGAAACAGTACGGAAAGGTGTTTGGGTAAGTTTATCTTGAGTAAGGTTTATATTGAAAAGAAAATTACAACAAATGGGCCATGATGGCCCTATATCGCTCACCTGAGGCACATTGTTTTCACTACATACTAAATGCCGCAAATAGGCCAATACTGTTCCACATCGCTTAAATATGTTCATCTGATTGATACTAGTAGTACTTATAAACAGGGCCTAGATTTTATAGAGACAAATATTCTAACAGAGTTTCATGAAGATCGGGCAATAATTGTGGCCTCTAAGCGCTTACAGGCTTTTTCTAAAATCTGACCTAGTGACCTAGTTTCTAAATTGACAAACGAGATGTCATAGAGACAAACATTCTGACATGGTTGAATGAAGATCGGGTCATAATTGTGGCCTCTAACCTGTTCACATACTTTTTTTTCTAAAATTTGACCTTGTGACCTAGTTTTTGACCTTACATGTTTCAAAAATTGGCATAGATTTCATAGAGACATACAGTCTAACCTTGTTTTATGTGTCAAATTGTTTCCTGTAATATGTTAACAAGCCTTTTCTAAGATTTGACCTAATGACAAAGTTTTTTACCCCACATAGCCCAGTTTCCAACATGACCTATATTTTATAGAGACAAACATTCTGACCAAGTTTTAAAAAAATGGGCTATAAGCGTTGCCTCTAGTGTGTTCACAAGAAATTTTGAACGGACGTACGGAGCGACCCTGTCACTTTGTGAATGCCCTTGTGATTCGGTATTATTTGTTAGGTTAGCTTTTACACCGGTATGTTTGACTGTCTGTTGCGGCAGTTTGTCCGAGTGTTGAATCGTCATATTTTGAAATCTATTCAGTCTAGCTGTGACAAACGGTCGATTAACACTGTCTACTCGTGTACACTATAACGCTAAAATGGTTGGGAAATGTCACTCAGTCTTTTCTCTGACCTATACGGTTCTATATGTGCATCGTTATATACCCGAGGACTTCTCACACGACTTAAAGTCAAATATCGCTTAAATTATGTATTTTATTGAAAAATCATTTTACGTGTCTGTTAATTAATCGTTCCTACAAACAATTCAGTTTAGTTTGTAATGAAATGTTATCTCGTTATTTTCGGAGAATCCTGCAAGCGCACTCACCCTAGGCAAAGTATGGGATTTTCATTACTGATTATGCGTGGCATTTCTCTTATTAACCTTGATCCTATTTGTAAAATGGTGCAGACACACTGATTCGTCAAGTACCCGTTTTCATCGTTTTCTACATTTGTACGAGGGTCATTCAATATATTCGTAGACAATCGTTCTTATTTGATAATTTTTTGCGTTTTTACAATAATTTCTTACAATTCAAACCAGTAGCATATCATCAGCCATTCTATTACCATAGTAACGCACTACCACCCCCGACAGACATAACGTACCGTTTTCATTATGTTCAACTAGTTATAAATTCCGATTAAGTTAATGTACATTCCAATGTTTCTACATTTGTACGAGGGTCATTCAATATATTCGTAGACAATCGTTCTTATTTGAACATTTTTGGGGTTTTTACAATATTTTCTTACAATGCAAACCAGTAGCATATCATCAGCCATTCTATTACCATAGTAACGCGCTACCACCCCCGACAGACATAACGTACCGTTTTCATTATGTTCAACTAGTTATAAATTCCGATTAAGTTAATGTAGATTCCAATGTTTCTGCCAGATTATTACAAAACATTATCATGGGATTTCGTGAAATTATGAAGTTATTTGGACGTCGTAGTGTGAATAAAAAACTGTTTTATCAAGGCGAGTCGCGTGTTCAATAACGTCCAAATGTAAATCATATACAATTTGAATGTTTATGTTAATTTCTATGTTAATTACATAATTGCATTTCGGGCTACTACTTGAGAATCAGCAAAACGTCAATAACGTCGCTGACGTAAGATCATAAATTGCGGTGTGTGGTGGTAACGGTATGGTGATATTTATATTTTAGCCATATTTTCTTTAAAAAGGCGTTGTTTCACGCAATAGTTTCAGGACTTGTGTCCGAAAGGCTGTAGTTAAACGTGATGTAGTTTGTTTTTCTTCGTTTGATCGGATGTTAAAATGATTAACACAGTCTACGAATTTATTGAAGGACCCTCGTATGAAAGCATCTGCAAGTTTGCATAATGCTGGTTTAATTTTACGCACGCACGAAACTACCTCATTTGAACATGTTCAAAAAATAAGAGTTTGAATTTGCCAATTTTAGTAATGAAACTGAAACTTGGTGATTTTGAATATATATATTCTTTATTTTCGTCTCATTTATGTACATATACAGGTATAAAACTTTACACATTATAAAACAGTTCAAATTTACATAACCATTCATCATTGAATTATAAGAGACATAAAGGCTCATAAAAGCACCATAATAACAACATTATCACATTAATATGACTTTAAGCATTACTTACATAGATAAAACTAAGAGACTGTTGTTAATGCATTGTTTTAAAGGGTTGTTAGGAATTCATTTAAATAAGACATTGGATTTTGTAAATAAGGCACTAATGCGCAAATTAAAAAACATCTTAAAATACCAATTATCACCCCGGTCAGACCGTAGATGAACTGATTAACAACAGCCTCTTAGGATGAGATAAAAGAAGCAAATATTAAGAAAGTTTGTCAAGCATATATATATTATAATACAAATGTATTAAATTGTCTATATGAAACATTTTCCCTGGATTTTAAAATCATAAAACAGGCTTTGGCACTAGCTTTAACAATATCATTGTTGGATAAAATATATATCAACTTTTCTTCATCTATCAGTTCGGCAAAAGTTGTATTGATAACAGAACATGCATTAAATAATTCATTTCTGATATTGCTATATGCTGAACAATATAAAAGTACATGTAATTCATTTTCGATGTTATCAGTTTTGCAAATTTGACAGAGTCTGTTATTAACAGTAATATTTTCATACCGTCCAGTTTCAATTCTTAAGAGTGCAACCCCACATCTAAATTTGGTTAATGCAGTCCTATGTGTTACCGGCACAAACATAGACAAATAGCTCTCTCTTTCAAAATCTTGCTTAAACATTCTATATGTTCTTAACTTATTACCACCTCTACCACTTATTCCGGTATTACTATTAAGCTGAGCTCTCCAATCGTTTACAAAGTTATGCATGTACAGACCAACAAATTTGTCACAAAAACATTTCGACGTCATAGCAAAACATAATCTAGATGGTTCTTCTATTCCAAGGTTATTCATATTCTTGATAGACTCGAACTGCCAGTTTTTACAATTATTTCCACTTTTAGACAAACAATATGCAAATATGCGATAATTTATTATGAACTGTTCCATTTTATTTATCCTATACCACTGCTGGCACACAGGTTTCATTTGTTAAATATGTGTTGGCTGCCAGGCCATCTCGCCATATATGGCTGTGTTGGGTGTGTACTTACCAACGCCCAAATAATAGCGCATGTCCCTGTTTTGGACTGTATTGATACAGGAGTATGATTTGTTGCCCCATATGGAGGAACTATATGCAATAACAGGCCACACACATGAATCAAACAGTTTAACAAAAACATTATATGGCACAGACCCAAAATGTTTACATTTTGCAAACAATAAACTCAGCGCCCTGTTCGCGCTTTGTGCTACACATTTGACAGTCTTATTGAAATCTAAATGTTCATCTAGCAAAACACCTAGGTATGTATATTGATTCACGATATTTAACTGTTTTCTCCACATGAAAACATGTAAGCCGATCTACTAATGCAATTGGGACGAAACTGTACAATATTACTTTTTTGAGTATTCACAAACATAGAATTATCATTACCCCATTCATTCAATACATTAAGCATACATTGAAGATCATTTTCATTTCCCGCAACAAGTACAATATCATCCACATACAACAAAATACACACATTTTCGTTATTCAAACCAACACACTTACCGATCGCTTTTATTTTAATGTCTAGGTCGTTAAATATAAATTAAAAAGCAAAGGTGATAGAGAACAACCCTGCCGAAAACCACAATGAACATCAAACCACTCGGTATGCAATCCATTGAGTCTTATACATGAAGCAACTGAATGATATAATGACTGCAAGGCTTCGTACATTTTTCCATTGATACCTGATTAAGATAGTTTGGTCCACAAAATACGTCTATCGATAAAATCATAGGCTTTTCTAAAATCTATAAAAGCACAAAATGTAGATAATTTAGACTTTTTCCTTGTTTCTATTATGTTTGTTACAGACGACACGTGGTCAATAGTACTCTGGTCCTTTCTAAAACCATAATGTTCATCGACAATACTACCATTACTCTCAGTCCACTTAGATAAACGTTGATTTAATATCGAACAGTATATTTTATACATAGTACATGATAGTGAAATACCCCTGTATGACAGTGGATCTCTAGGGTCCGTAGTGCTAGATTTTGGAATCGGACAGATAATTACTTTACTCCAATCAGAAGGAATATTTCCTGTCTTAAAACAAACATTATATAAGATATGTAAAACAGAAACACAGCAATCATTCTTTAAAATGTCCATAGGGATGTTATCATAGCCCCAGGCGTTACCATTTTTGGCCTTATCAATGGCATTTTTTACTTCTAACATAGAGATAACATCATTTAAGACATCAGCATTATTCTGTGTGATATCGTTATAATCATTATTTCTAGGTACATCTACACTCAAATTTAGATCCGGTTTATTAAACAGATTGCTGAATTCATTCTTCCATTTATTCAGTACCACATTAACATCAGTAGATATGCCAGTTTCAGTAGTCACTTCCATCGGAATATATTTATTGCGAGAATGAGCAACACCTATTTTACCAATAGTTTTCGAAAAATTCTGTTGTGTTGGTTACTATAACAATCAGACATTATTTCTGTTTGAACTGTCTGCCAATACGACCGTTTACTACGTTGGACTTCTCGATCAAACTTTTTTCGAGCTTCTATAAATTTCGATCTTAAAAACACTTTATCAGACAAAACTTTGCACTTTAACCAGGCCCGCTCAGCCTCACATAATCTATTCCATAGATAAGACAGATGTTCATTCCACCACGGCTTACCTATCTTTCTCTGTTTGTTAGAAGTTCTACTATCAACATTAACATGTTTATAACTATTTTGGCATACATTTCTGTCTTAATAATACGACATAAATCACTATAGGTACAATCAATATCATTTTTATCTTGCATACTTTGTTCTAATTTAAAAATACAAGCATGTATGTTTTGTACAGTATCTTCCTCTAACATAAAATTGGAAGGAATTTTCTTAAGATCAAACTTGTCATAAGACGTAGATGTAGCACCAGTACTGCTCGGACCAACATGACCTTCCTCTGGTGTGGTTACCTCAGAATGCTCACAGTCACTATCTAAAAATGATTCTAGATTAATTTTCCATTTGAGTAGTGAATGATCAGGTATGTTCTTTGATAATAAACAATTTGCTTGTCTAAATTGGTTGATTAGATCTGATGCCAAAGAAACAGATACATCATTAAAAGGGGCAGATCATTGTAACTAGTAATGCAATAGTCAACAACGGACAGACCTTTAGTAGACAGAGATGTGAAATCATTGTTTATGAAATTTCTACCGTTTAGAATGCACATGTTAACATTAATACAAAAATCTATCAACAAATCACCATAAGCGTTTGTCTTATAATCAATAACATGTCGGTCAGGTACAGTATCAACACCCCTAATGAAATCATCAAGTTGACCACATCGACTGTTAAAATCGCCACATATATATAGTAATCCCTCATTCTGATATTTGTATACATCAGTTAACAAACAATCATAAAACATATCAACATTTACTTGTCGAGAATAATTTTCAGGAGGTAGATAGAACTTACAAGGTAAAATAACTAAGTTTTCTACTTTATGTGTCATCTTCAACCATAAAATACCCTCAAAAGAACGATCTTAAACACATATATCAAATTCATTACAAATACTGTTCTTTACTAAAAACCCAACTCCACCGGAACCAGTTCTTGCCCTTCTGTGGATATGTGTACGATTAAAACCAAACCACGTAAAACCGTCTATGTCTAAAACATTATCATCAATGAGATGAGTCTCAGCAATTCCTAGAATATCACAGTCACTGAATGTCGCACAACCCGCTCGTAAAACACTATTTTCAGAGTTGTTGTCAGAGTTTCAACCGCGAACATTCCAAAACCCGGCAGATAATTAACTACGTCGGTTCACATTTCCACGACGTTGACCGTAACTATTTCGACCTCTGCCCCCAACCCTGGTCCAACGTTGGTCCTGAGTTACTGAAGTTCCCATTGTTAGCATTTGTATTCCGATCTCTGGAGGACTCGTGCTGACCACCTGTAGATTGCCTAGACTTATGCACAACTTTATTCCCTCGTATTGACAGATTATATTTTTTCAGTGCACTTAGAATTGTCTTGAAATTGTTGCTCATGGTTCTGTCTGCTTCCGATAGATCATGCTGGGTATATACATGATCGTACGGCTTCTTATACATAAGGTCCCTTTTGTTGAGCATCACTTTGCGTTTGTCGTCATGGCGACAATAATTCCAGGCTTTCCATTGTAGGAAGATTTCCGTTGGCTGCTAACACATTGTACATTTTTAATACGAAGACCTTCTTTGATTAAAGCATTAACTTTGTTGGTAACGTTCTCGTTGACTAGGTGGTGTTTCGGAACTTATTTGCTGCACTTTCGCCTTTAGATCACCTAAATCAGACTCAATATCCTCTTTCACTTTGTCTTTGAAAGAGTCAAGCTGAGATGTCACTTCTTTTCGAATACGTCCCATGTCAGCACTTACACGTTTATCCAGAAGTTGGGCAACTTTATGCGAGATCCGTTGTTCCAAGCCAGCTTCCAATTTATCTAAGCGCTCAGTAAATGAGGAAAACATCATATGCATATCAGTAGACAATTTACCAATTAATTGTTCCACTGGAGGATTAGAATCAACGTGCACATCCGTGTCAGCACCATCACACTTACTAGTAGGAGATTGTTGTTTATAAACATTTATCTTCACATTGGCAGTCTTCCTAGTTTTCTTGACTGGTGAGTGAATATCACTAGGACTAGGACCACATGGATCTGATGCATGGCGCTTTCTACTAGATCTCACAGGTGTGTCCACTCTGGTTATTCGCTGCGATCCCATAACTGAATCTACAAAGTCATGTGCATCCCCGCCATGGTCCGCCCGAGCTTCCATACTTATATACTACTGAAGCGGTTAACTCAAGCGTGACGATTTTTCAATCATATACTGTCTACACTACACACTATACAGTTTAGCGCTGACAAGTCAATCGTGACGGATAACGGATTATGTAGTACAAGTGTATATGTCCAGATATATTGAAGTCCACAAAATACAACAAAAATATCAGGATTGACAAAACACAATACCAAGTCAGTTCCACACTTCTCCTCCAGTGTTTGATAATCCAAATATATATATAATTCACCAAAGAAAGTAACGAAACACAGTGTTACTATGAATGTCTCGCTAAATGTGCGGACGTTCTTTTGTTATTGACTTTGTTCATGCTTATTATTAAATTCGACTGGCCATTGTTTTATTTGAACATGTATAAATATTATTGTGTACATCTTATTAGTGACTAGAGATTTTGTGAGGACTTAGTAGGCGAATGTCATCCCGCATATTTGGATCAATTGCCCCAATAGCCGGTAATGAAACTCCCACACTTTTGTCTGTGGTGAGTATACTTGCAGTATCTTCGGTTTATAACGAGATATCATTTTTTTACAAAATAAATGGAATTATAGGAAGGAAACAGCTTTTAACACCCATGTAAAATTTGTTGTTCAACAAAATGAACAATTTAAGCGATATTTGGTTTTGAGTCAGGTGAGGCATTTTTAAAGTCCTCGAATGTTTTCCTCGTTGCATATAGGAATATTGAAATGTCTTATTTACCAACTTGTCAACAATGTCATATAGAAATGCGCCTCATATACGCCATTCACATACCGTAACATCCTCAAAAATGGTTGCAAATGTCAAATTATCACAATTCCCACTTATTATACAAAATGAGGAAGATTAGTGCAGATACCGGCGCCATCTGCGGAAACTAATTAAGACGCATACCCTTGTTATGTATGCAAATTGTACAATAATTAGTGTTAATACCATATTTTAAAGGTAAACTCTTTTAAAAATTGGAGAAATATTTGAACCCTCCCATATACTGCCTTGGATTTGAACGATGTCAGGCTGTTGTAGGGAAATGTGCCTGCACTCAAAGCGGTTATTCTAAAAAGGAAAAAGGCAGTTGAGCTTCCTCACCCGCAATATTTGCCAGACATTCTCCTTGTGTAACATTGATTATCAGACTGAAACTTCGCATACGTATATGAGGTGAATACTGCAATGAGATCAAAATATTCGTTGTCATTAAATATGTCAAGGATAGAAATTTGTATTCTTAGATGCATTCATATTACAACATATAGTCCGAGAGCCCACGCACTTTTATTGCAACGAAGGAGGCCAAAATAAGTTCGTACATATTTTGAAAGGTTATTTCATATGCTATAAGAAAACCCATTTCTTAAGTGTCAAAGCCGTGACTACCTACATTTTTTTCTCATTTTTGTATCATTGGGTGTATGAAAAAAGCACATTTTCCTAAGGGGGGTATGGGTAGTTTTATGTCTAATAAAAAACGAAAACAATGTTCAATGTGGACAATTCTTGCCAATTTGAACGAACACATAATGGGCACCACTTTAAATATAAAAAAACATAACCTTGACTTGTAATAAAGATGATAAAACCCATATAATTTGTACAAATGCTCCAGTATACTTTTTCATCATATTTCACATTTTCCCCCAAATTCAATATTTTGCACATAATTTTATTCCTTTATGTATACTTAATTTAAAATGTTATACAATTGATAAGAAGATATCCGAATTTCACAAAAAAACATGTTTGTATCATATGGGTGCAAATTGAAGCAATTGAAAAATAGCAGTATTTTGAGGGTATGCTTAGTTTTACTTCTATAATTGTTTCTATTGGTCAGTAACAATAGGATTAATTGAATATTGTTTTCATATAAGGTAATATGACTATTCCATCGCTCATTAAATAAGTCAAAATATTCAACTCTTTTACATGTACAAAAGGTCAAAGGTCAAATATGTAGAACAACAAATAAAAGTAGAGTAAAAACGCAAACATGTGATATCTGTATAAGTCCGAGAACCCACATACTTTTTTCAATGTAAGAGGCCAAAAGAAGTTTGCATATATTTTGAAAGAATAGTGCATAGCCTATCTGACAACCCATTTTATAAGTGTCCAAGTCGTGACTATCTATGCTCGTTTGCGCATTTATATGCCATGTGAAAATCTGTAATTTGCTGAAGGGGGTTGGGCTATGTTAATATCTACAAAAAAGACAAAATGAATTTAAATGTCAGCAGAATTGCGATATAGGTAGAATACATATTTGGAAACATTATAAAAACTTACTAATTATAGAATGTCATTTGCAAGTACGTACTATATGGGGGTCAAAGGTCACTGAACTTTTAAACTCCATGAAACTAATGCAATCTTGCCCAAACGGTTCTTACGTGAACTTCCATTTTTCTTCAAAATTAATAATTAGTATGTTGTTCCATTCATGCATGTATTCTTATTCATAAGAATATATATTTGGTTGAAAAATAAGTCCAAAGGCACAAGAAAACGATCATTTATCATACCGGTAGCATCACAAAATGGCCATCATATCGAGGAAATGGTCATGTTTATATCTACCATTTATTTACTTGACAGTCTATGTAGATATATTTTAATAAATAACTGCATATATATGTCAGGACATTTCAGTGCAGCAAAGTTAAACATGAAACGTCAAGGTCAAATATGCAGTAAAAGGTCAAGGTCAAATACGTCAAAAATATCAAAATTAGCCCTGGAATGCGCAATTATTAGTCATTTTTAATGTTTTCTTTCAGTACCTATATTTTATACGAAGTTATTTAGTATTGTTTATGTCTAAATTCATTTATATCAATAGTGAATATAGCGAACGATCACTGACTAACCTACCCCATCCGGAACAGCCATAATGCATTGCCGAAACTGTACAGCCATTCTTAGCCCCATTGGCTACTTGCCGCCATGAGGTACAGCAACATCAATATTGGTCATTACGACGACTCCTTTTCTACACATTGTATCCAGTTTCGTACGTCTTAAAATGCACAACGCATTTTTATTATCATCAGCTGACAAAATCTTTCTATATAATACTAATCATTATACAAATGTGTTATCTTCTCACCCTTTCCTTGTTGTGTCTAGCGCTCTTAGGTGTCCATACTAGTCTCAAGAGTGGGTGAACCGGGCGACGTTTACATGGTATAGCTGAACCTAGCAGTTTAACTATCTCATATAGTCTGGAATGACTGAAACAGACAGAGTTACATACTCATAGAGTCAGGAGTGTAAAAGATACCACTATAGGCCAGAAATGGTTTTACTTTGAAGTCGTATGTACCCATATGCATATGTAGTCAAGAACATGTATCTGTTAATTTTACGTGTAAAAGCCACTTAATGGCTGTTTGTACCCGATAGGACCGGACTGTGTGTACCTGAGAGTTATGAGTACCGTCAGAGTATTATGAAAGGCAGTATCTTGTGTGTATTGAGCTGTTCATCATGGGTGTGTCAGGAATAGATGTACTGGGTGGTTGTGAGTATCAAATAGGACCAGGCATTCTGTACCTGGTAGTTGCAAGTACCCGGAGTGTAATACATGATATACCATATGAATGTGCACACCCTATAATACCACGGATGAGTGTACATAGTGATTGCGAGTATCCAATAATACTGGGAATGTCAGTTCATGGTGAAAGTGAGTACCTGTACCTTGTGGTATTGAGTACCCTCTAGGACTACGAACGGATGCATATATTGGTCATAAATATCGAATACGGGGGTCAGCAATGCATGAACATTACGGTTGTGGGTACCCATTAGGACTAGGAATGGATGTACCTAACGGTTACGAGAACCTAATTAAACTAGGACTTTATGTAAAAGCAGACCGTGAATACATACATGGACAAGGGATGTATGTAACTAGTGTTTATGAGTGCAAAATAGAACATGCATGTCTTAACTTGGGCACTAAGTAGTCGATAGGACGAGAAATTGGTGTTCCTAATTGTAACCAGGCTCATCAGGATTAGAAATGTATGGACCTAGTCGATATGAGTATATAATAAGACCAGGATTGTCTGTATATGGGGGTAATGCTCACCCAATAGGACAATAAATGGTCTCACTAAGTTGTTATGCGTGCCCAATAAGACCATAAATGTCTCTACAAGGTGTCATAGGACGACGAATGAAAGCTCCCAGTGGTTGCCGGTACTCCAAAATAAATCCAGTAAGGTATGTCCCTAGTGGTTGATATTGCTTAGTTTGAATGGAATGTATGTACATGATGCTGTCAGTATCTAACAGGAACAGGAATGTGGTTATGTGTACCCAATACGACCAGGAATGTATGTACATGTATATGATGGTAGTGAGTACCCAATAGGGCCAATAATGGCTATGTATAGTGGCTGCGAGTACTCTATCATACCACTTATGTATGTACATAGTGGTTGTGGGTACCAACTAGGACAATGAATGTATGTATACAGTGGTTATGTGTTTCTAATTAGGCCCGGGTCTGTACATGGTGGTAGTGGTGACCCAATACGACACGATATAGCATCACTTAGTGGTCGAAAGTAACCGACCCAACCACAAATGTCTGTACATGGTGATTTTGTGTATTCAATGTGACCAGGAATACATGAACATGGTAGTTTCGGGTACACAATAGGACTATGAATGTATCTATGAGTACCTAATAAAAAACGGACTATATGTACACGGGGGTAGTGATTACTCAATAGCACAACAAATAGTCGCACCTAGCAGTTGTGAGTTCCCAATCCGACGACTTATGTATGTACATGACATTTTGAGTACCAAATAGGACCAGGAATACATGTATATAATTGTTATTGGTACCCATTAGGACTAGAAGTGGATGTACCTAGTAGGGATGAGTACAAATACCTGTACATGCTAGTTTTGAACACACCAAATGGACTTGAATGTATGTACAGAATGGTTATGCCTGCTCTATAAGGCCAGGCATGTCTCTACATGGCGCCCCTGAGTTGTCAATTAGCGATCAACGGTATCCAACCGAAACATGAATGTCTGAACATAGTAGTAATAACTTATAAGTATCCGATACGACCAAGTATGTATGTACATGATGGAAGTGAGTACCAAATTGTACCTATAATGAACCTAGTGGTTATTCATGGGTGCCCAATTTCGACCAGCAATATATTCTCCCGTATATGGTGGTTTTGAATATCATATAGGACTAGGAATGTATGTACCTAGTGCGTACCAAATAGAACCAGGACTGTCTGCACATGGTAGTAGTAAGTACCAAAAAGGACCACTGATGTCTGTTTTTTGTAGTTGTTGAGTTTAAAAAGAACCAGTAATACATGTACAGTGTGGTCGTTGGTACCTATAAGGACTAGGAATAGATGTACCTAAGGGTTATGTACCCAACAATACCAGAACTGTCTATACATGGTGAGAATTTAATTTTTAATATCAAATATGACTAGGGATGTCCGTACTTGATGGTCGTAAGTAACACCTAGGACTGATAATGGTTATACCTTTTTTCCCAAAAGGTCAAATATTGTCTCTACATGGTTCAAGTGAGTAGTCAATAGGTCAAGCAATGGCTGTACCTGGTAGTTGTTTTTGTCCAGTAGGGCCAGGATTGGATATATCGGGTCCAACGAGACTTTGTATTTCTGTATATGGTTGTAGCGTGTACCCAATCAGACCATAGATGACTGTAACTAGTGGTTTTAAGTACCCTAAAAGATCAGGAATGTGTGTACATGTTGGTAGTGAGTCCCCAATCAGACCAGGAATGATAAGGACAAGCGTTTTTACTTTCTATGTGTCTAATGAATCCCTAAATAGAAGTCACCTCGTAATTTTATGGCAGATAAAGCCAGATGTAGTTTTACGCAAATGTATAGGGGATTCCAGTTTTCAAAGGTAATGAGTACCTTATTCAGTACTTAGCTATTATAATGTTTGAATTCTTGTATAAAAGGAGTCTTAATAAATAGTGGTCGTAAGTACCTTAGATGGCCGATACCGAGGTTGCTGTACTTCATGGCCAATCGGGTTAAGAATGGTTGTACATTTTCGCCAATGATTTATGGCTGTTCCAGGTGGGGTAGGTTGGTCAGTGATAATTCACTTTATTGACATACAAATGAATTTAGACACGAACAATACTGAATTACATGGTATAAAATATAAGTACTGAATGAAAACATAACATATTGTTGCGCATTCAGGGCTAATTTTGATATTTTTGACGTATTTGACCTTGACCTTTTACTACATATTTGACCTTGACCTTTCACGTTAAACTTTGCTCCACTGAAATGACCTGACATATATGCAGTTATTTATTTAAATATATCTACATAGACTGTCAAGTAAATAAATGGTAGATATAAACATGACCATTTCCTCGATATGATGGCCATTTTGTGATGCTACCAGTATGATAAATGATCGTTTTCTTGTGCCTTTCGACTTATTTTTTCAACCAAATATATAGTTATTCTTATGCATTAGAATACATGTTAGAATGAAACTACGTACAAATTATTAATTTTGAAGAGAAATGGAAGTTAACGTAAGAACCGTTTGGGCAAGATTGCATTAGTTTCATAGAGTTTAAAAGTTTAGTGACCTTTGACCCCCACATAGTACGTACTTGCAAATGACATTCTATAATTAGTAAGTTTTTATAATGTTTCCAAATATGTTTTCTACCTATATCGCAATTCTGCTGACATTTAAGTTCATTTTGTCTTTTTTTGTAGATATTAACATAGCCCAACCCCCTTCAGCAAATTACAGATTTTCACATTGACCTCATGGCATATAAATGCGCAAACGAGCATAGATAGTCACGACTTGGACACTTATAAAATGGGTTTTTAGATAGGCTATGAACTATTCTTTCAAAATATATGCAAACTTCTTTTGGCCTCTTTCATTGAAAAAAAGTATGTGGGTTCTCGGACTTATACAGATATCACATGTTTGCGTTTTTACTCTACTTTTATTTATTGTTCTACATATTTGACCTTTGACCTTTTGTACATGTAAAAGAGTTAAATATTTTGACTTATTTAATGAGCGATGGAATAGTCATATTACCTGATATGAAAACAATATTCAACCAATGCTATTGTTACTGACCAAAAGAAACAATTGTAGAAGTAAAACTAAGCATACCCTCAAAATACTGCTATTTTTCAATTGCTTCAATTTGCACCCATATGATACAAACATGTTATTTTGTGAAATTCGGATATCTTTTTATCAATTGTATAACATCTTAAATTAAGTATACATAAAGGAATAAAATTATGTGCGAAATATTGAATTTGGGGGAAAATGTGAAATTTGATGAAAAAGTATACTGGAGCATTTGTATAAATTATATGGGTTTTATCATATTGTTGACCTTTGACCCCTATTTACATCATAATGACAAGTCAAGGTTATGTTTTTTATGTTTAAAGTGTTGCCCATTATGTGTTCGTTCAA
This sequence comes from Spisula solida, assembly GCA_947247005.1. Classification (NCBI taxonomy): domain Eukaryota; kingdom Metazoa; phylum Mollusca; class Bivalvia; order Venerida; family Mactridae; genus Spisula; species Spisula solida. The sequence continues at coordinate 25,740,902 of OX365948.1, forward strand.
ATTGGCAAGAATTGTCCACATTGAACATTGTTTTCGTTTTTTATTAGACATAAAGCTACCCCTACCCCCTTAGGAATTTATCCTTTTTTTCATTCACTACATGATACAAAAATGAGAATAAAATGTAGGTATACACGGCTTTGACACTTAAGAAATGGGTTTTCATATAGCATATGAAATAACCTTTCAAAATATGTACTCTTTTGGCCTCCTTCGTTGCAATAAAAGTGCGTGGGCTCTCGGACTAATAGTTGCATACATTATATTCGCAGTTGTTTCCTAGGAAATATTCCATCATTAGTCATCTCTGACGCGGACATGATCAAACAAATCACTGTGAAAGAATTCCCAAAGTTCACAGATCGTGTTGTAAGTATGGAATATCGAAAACAGTTAGAATTTAATGTTTGAGTAACAATTTTATAAACTCTTACAGTATGTCTACTATTAGTATTACCACTATAGTCTTTCGTGGTAATAATAATAGTCAAATGATAAATAGGATCGTATCATTGTTAGAATTGATGTTTAATTTGTATTAATATAATTGTATAATTATGGTTGGGACGTTAAATTGCGTTGCGTTTTTTTATCAGCCTGTCCTAATTTATTTAAATGTCTGTGTTGTTACTCATACAATCAACCACGTGTTTCTTATTGTTAGAGTGTTGATAATTTTACAAGTTATGAAGATAAAACATGAGTTACGGGTTATGGTAAATAAACTGTATCGATATGTTATATACTCAGCGTCAATTGAAAGTTACCATCTATTGATTCTTATATTTTAAAATTTGCGTTACACTGTGTTAAAAGCCGGACACGACTATGTTTTGACCTACTGTAGTCACAGCTATCCTATTTAACGCTATGCAAACACTATACATTTTGTATAACTTTTGTACCGATAGATCATATTGTATACAAAATACAGAGGTTTATATAAATGATAAATTTTCAGTGACGCCCAGTATATATTCATTGAGTGATCCCTGAAGTACGTGGGTTTATGCTCCAGTTCAAACTCGTTATACTTAAATGGTATCATTTAATGAAACTCTTACACACTGTTAATCAGCTGAACCTCATTTCCCGTAATCCAATATTCCTTTATTTTATACATATTCAATATTCCTGTCAAATATGCACTGAACAGCCTCATTAACATCGATATGACATTGCACGTGATGATGTATTTCTTCAAAGTTACACAAAGAAACCCTGTAACAATCAGAAAAAAATGAAACAATTAAAATTGAAGATTCCATGTAAATTGACAATATAATACTAAGTATGTACTTTAAATGTTCTTTCAGGATTTTATTGACCTTACGAAACGTTGGTATTCCGCGGTGTCTATAGCTAAAGGAGAGCATTGGAGATTTTTGAGAAATACACTGAGTCCTACATTCACTGCTGGTCGTATTAAAGCCGTAAGTACCTCGTTGTGAATGCATTTCAACTTAATTGAAGTCTTCTTATTACGCCTTACCAATATCCTTTGACTGTCAGTAATGAAATGTATTATTGTTAACAATAATAATTTATACAAGACAAACGTTCTTCTTCCAACATCGTGAATACTGATGATGATTTTCTAAGTATGACTCAGCATGTTTACAGGTCAAGACTATATTTGAACGTGTATAGTTCGCCGGTGATAACTCGAACCTTATTAATAAACAAACAAAGCAAATTATAAACACTGCACGGTCGACTGGCCGCCAGTTACCAGTGTAGATTTAAAGAGTATACCATTAAATGTGTATGAGTACACGATTGAACAAAAATTAATATCGAAAATGTATTTAATTTTCATTTTTATTTGTAATTCTAACATAGCACGTGAGATTTGTCTTTGGCAGGGGATATACTACTGGCTCATTTTTGGGTTCCGACAGGCGGCGAACAGTCAATCCTATTTCTTGAAAACAACCAATGAGACTTTAGTCTTTCTGTGTCAGTCTCAGTGCCTAGACAACATGCATTCAAAACAGCATCCAAATATAAGGCTGAAACCTTGGGTTGTGGAGTTATGGCCCTTTGTTTCCCCCTACCTATCTCATTTTTTTGTAAACATATACAAAAGTGACCAATTTCACAGCATAAACAGTATTTTTAGCAAGAAAAGTGTCTCCTATACCAGTGGATTTTTTGCTATTTGCTATCAAACGTTTTCGCGGTTTCTAACGACGCTAAATTTGCACTTACGCCAGTGTTGGTAACCTCCATTTTGAAGAGAAGCAATCCTTTAGAGCCAGCTGATATTTAGTTTCTATGATTTTTCAAAATAATAAACACCTTTTTACAAAAAAACCCAGAATGGAGTCTTTAAAATACCAATTTAATTTTTGGTGCACATAAATAAGCTCTACACTAAATATTTGTTATTGTCAGGGACCCCCATCACCCCAGTATATCCCATGCACCTTAATTTAGCTTACCATTTTTTATTATCGCGATAAAACATAACTAATTGATGACGTTACGTTTAACTTCATATACTATGACAAATGACGTAACGGTGACGGTAACGTTCCTAGGAACGAAAGTAGTTTGACGTCAACCTGTCTTGTTGCGCTATAAATGGCAGAGCATTGGGGATGTTAGAATCGAAATAATTAATAGAAAGCTGTGCTTGTTGTGTTACGCAATAAAACACAGTTAGGTATTCATTATTTCTTAAACAAAGGCTAGTGTTATCTCCGGCGAACTATACGTTCATTTATAGTGGCATACTCTAACAGTGATATAAACTGATCGCGGGGATATCTTTTGGAAAACAAATCGTTAAGGGCTGATGAGATAATAGTTTGTCACCCAAGTGATCATAGGTTGAATACTGGGTCGAACAGTATGTCGCTGCATTGGCTATAGTCATAACTTCTACACAATTGAGCAGCTTTTGAATATAAGTCATTATTTTTGATAAATGTTCACAACATATCCTTTGCTTTCAGATGTGTCCATATATTACCAAATGTATGGATACGCTACATGAACTCCTTGGTGAAAAAATCAATCAATCGCCGGAGGGCTTTGATATTGTGCCGTAAGTAGTTGAATCAATGTGTGTGTTAATACAATCGATATATCTCTTTTTATACAATTTTAAAAGCTAAAACAACAATTTTGTACATGGTGATGTGTTGACTTTTTATGTGATTCTTATTGAGCAAAACGGCTGTCATGAAAAAATTGTTCAGCAGTTTAAATGATCTGCGTGTTTCGAAGAATGCATAGATAGATTATGATATTTAAAACAGTTTAGAAGAGAAAACTTTATTTCTTTACTTTAATTTTGCGCACGATTCAAGGCATTATCCTGGAGTAACATTATGAACGATGATTGCTTGCCAAACAACAAAGACCCCCATTAACCTTTCCAACTGTTTGCAAACAATCATCGCTCATAAAAATAAATTAACTGAAAGCTGTAATACTCTATACATATTTATTCGTAGTACTTGACAAGTGTGTTGTTTTTGGCAGTATATGGGCGCGACAGAAGTAAACTAGAGCTAATGCAAATACTAGTAGATGTGAGCTGCCTAGCAATTAGAAAAATGAGTTAGCTCCAGATTAATTCAAATTTTGTAAATTCATCAAATAGTAATAGCCATCAATATATGAATTCCAATTTCATATTGAATACGTTCCGAGTGGGCTAAAATAAATAAGAGTGAGCCGCCAAGCAAATAGATTTAAAATAGGCAGGCCCCAGAGCCCTAAATACTCGGTATATACTTTAATTCGAGTGGGCTAAAATAAATAAGAGTGAGCCGCCAACCAATAAGGTTTGAAATGGGCAGGCCCCAGAGCCCTAAATACTCGATCTATATCTTTTTACGAGTGGGCTAAAATAAATAAATAAGAGTGAGCCGCCAACCAATAAGGTTTGAAATGGGCAGGCCCCAGAGCCCTAAATACTCGTATCTTTATATTAATTTCAAATTTTCAAGTGGGCTAAAATGTAAGAGTGAGCCGCCAACCAAATAGGTTTGAAATGGGCAGGCCCCAGAGCCCTGAATATTCGTATATATCATAATTTCATTTCAGAGTAGGCTATACAAGAGTGAGCTACAGATCAAATTGGAATCAATTGGCTAGCTCCAGAATTAAATAAAAGCATTAGCCCCAAACTGTTCATGTTAATACATAATTATAGGACCCTGTGAATCAGAGGCCCTTAACTACAACGAACTATGGACATAATCATCACAAACGTTGTATAACAAGAGCAAATTTCAAATATCAATGTTTTTTGAGAATCGCTGTATGCCACATTGGCAGTTTGCATGTAATGAAAACGGCCAACCGCCAAAAAAAATACTAATTAGGAAAATTACGTTTTTGCGGCAGCGAGTCGCAATAAAAACCAGAATATTGTTTTACCAATTAGTACAATTATTTGAGTAGTGCAATTTACAATTAAATCAACTTATGTGGATACATATTTTTCTCCTTTAAAGCAGCCACGAATTCCCTCCTTAATTTGATTTATGAATAGGGAATTGCCCTCAACAGTTAAATGAACACCATCAGGCGATACATACTGGGTAACATCGTCACACAGGAGAGGGTGACGCAAATACAAACCAACCTTTTGTATTGCCAATTTTCCCGCAAAACTATTTACTCGCTTCCTACATTTATCCATTGTATTTGTGTCGGACGAAAACCGCCAAACCTTCCTTGGTATTATTTCCGACCAAATAATTTTGACCTCAGGGTATAATTCCAACATTAATTCAAAAATCCAACAAATGATATGTCTTATTGATTTCAATGATAAATGGCCTATGTCATTACCACCGCAATGCAACATAATAATGGACGGTGTCGGACCTACAGCAAACAAAGTTCTTATCTTTCGTCTGGCCTTTTCAAGCGTGAGACCTGCATATCCCTGCCACCATATAGTTCCATGTTTCAGATTAAGGTCGGAGTTAACTTTCCTAGCTTCCATGAACGCCCTTTGTACTAATGATGACCCAAGACACCATACTAAATATTACAAAACAACATGTTTAGATATTTAAATAACTAGTTTAACAAATTAAGACATACCCGTGTATTCAATAACAGGTGTACATAAATTTGTAGTTTAACATGTTATTATGTAGTTCATATAACCGCACAAACTATGCCCTACTATTCAGTTAGTTTTGGCATGACACTGTTTCCATTGCCTAAGCGTACATATGATTTATAAGTATCCGAAACCCATCTTCCAGCTTATTTGATGGTTTCTTCAGAATGGCCCATTCTGGCAGCTGTAGTAGCAGCACCTATTCTAAATGAATGGGATTTATAGTTCTCATACTGCATATTACATTTGGTAACTGCTTTCTTTAATATTGACGAAAACTGATATCTTGTCAATGGTTTTCCGTTGAAATGACAAAACAATGGCCCCACACCTTTAGGCCTTATTTTAATAAACTTGCTCATGTTACTAACTGGGCAAACAGAACTGCCCGATCTAGGTAGTTGAATTTTTACTCCTGTACCTAACTGATCGGTTTTAGAGTACCGTACTAATACTGTTAACATAGCCTCATCGGAGCTCAACTGTACATCATCGCTTGTAATGACTTTGTGCACATATTGAGGTTTGGTGACCGTAATTTCACCAACCCTAAAGAAACCAAAAAATGCAAGGCTATATGCAGCTGCAAATAACTGACTTTCATAAGTACTTGAACAAATAACAGGTAATTGGGCCAGAATGAAATTTAGCAATGGTAAAGTTATTGGTAATCGTGGTGTTTTCTTTTTAATGGATCTTCGCATACCCTCTAACATTTTTGATACTACATAATGTTTAGTTGTATCTTCTACTAACTTTGTTTTGCATTGAAACCCTATTGCAGTTACATATAGGCGGGCTGTATTATAAGCCAGGCCCTGCAACGATAAATATGCTAGAAATAACGCTATATTTTCAATTGACGGTGGCCAAGTTTCCTCTATCGCATACTGAATTCTAAACGCTTGAAACCTTCTAATGCCAACGGAATATGAATCTATTGTGTTGGTGGCTAGTGAGTTCGTTATCAGTCTCTGAGCTTCATGTTGGAGATCAGATAACGGAATGGTCTCGGTATTGGTTCTGGGGTTTCTGCCGCATCTGGCGCGACTCGTCTGAAACGTGCCCACTGCGTACGAGAAATAGCATCAGCAATTACATTCTTAGTCGAAATTATGTGTGATGCCTTAAAACATATCTCTAATTTCATACATAGCAACACAAATTCCCTAACTAAAAACATTAATCTTTTTGATTTTGATGTTTGCTTATTCAGGACATGCACTAAGGCCTCGTTGTCAATGTGAAGTAACAGATTTTTGTGTTTTAATTCATCACCCCATATATATAAAGCTAACAGTACTGGTATCATTTCTAAAAACGATATATCCCTCAACCAATCTGTTTCTGACCATTCTTGGGGCCATGGAAAAAAGGCCCACTTGCCCTTAAGATAACACCCACAACCTAACTCTGCAGACCCTGCACTGTCGGTAAATAATTGCAAGTTGTCACTGTTTAACCACGTTTCGTCGGGAATATACGAAACCCCATTAAAATCTTTCAGAAATTCCAGCCACATAGACAAATCTTGTCGGAGCTCATGATTAATTCTTAGCCTGTGATGGGGCTGTTTTAATCCTATCATTGCATCATAGAATCGCCTTAAAAAGGCCCTACTTGTTCGTACTGCTTTCGAAAAGAAGTTTAATTTGCCTACTAAGCTCTGCAATTCTTTTAAAGTCACTTTGTTTTTGCCAATCAATTCTAATAGAATGTTTCTTAACTGTTCAATTTTTTCTACCGGTATTCTTATGCACATGTTAACTGAATCAATTTCTAATCCTAGAAAAATTAAAACTGTTGTAGGACCAACAGATTTATCCTCAGCTATCGGCACTCCTAACTCCTTGCATATATCATTAAAATGTTCGGCCAGTATTGAACAATTGTTTGATTCGGTGCCACCAGCAAAAATAAAATCATCCAGACAATGATCCAATGAATCAATGTTACTTTTGTACTGAACCAACCAATGTAAAAAAGACGAAAATGTTTCAAACAATGCGCAACTTAAGCTTAAACCCATTGGTAACATTACGTCAATAAAAAATTGACCATCAACCTTAATACCCAGTAAGTGAAAATTCTCCGGGTGGATAGGCATTAAACGAAACGCTGATTTAATGTCCCTTTTTGCCATTAAAGCCCCCTTTCCTAATTTATATATCATCCGTGTAACATTATCAAATGACGTGTACTTTACCGAACATATCCTATCATCTATTCCATCGTTTACACTTGTTCCTGATGGATATGATAGATGGGTTATTAACCTCCAATTACCATCAGATTTCGGTACCAGGCCAACTGGCGATAACTTCATTTTATCGAACGGTGGGTCTTTAAAAGGACCTATCATACGACCTAACTTTACCTCCTTCAAAATTTTATTATGTAATTCTTCAGGATGCAAATAAGCAGATTTCAAGTTTTTGACATCTGAACTGAAGCCCGTGCCAGTATAATGCAGTTTAAATCCGTTTTTGAAACCTAATTGTAAATGGTTTGCATCCTGTCTATTTGGGTATACATTTAAATATTGAGTAATCTTATCTACTAATATGGGCGAATAACCTAGTTTACGCAAACTACTTTGGGAACCTTGACCCTCGGAATCTCGGTCTGAAATACGGTCTTGGCTGACCCTGGGAAGCAGTGGCCCTCCAAGTTGTTGCCGCTCTTCCCCTATTATTATTTCTGATGCAACTCCTGGAAGGGTGATTATAATTGCAAATTAAACACGCATGTCTGAATGGACAATTTTCTTGATAACATTGTCGGTAATTGAAATCGAAGCATTTCTTGGGATACTGAAAAGCACCACCGAATTGCTGGTTAGCATAAGATGATCCCATATATAGCAGCCATAGTTCATAGTCTATTCTAGCGTACGAACAGCCCAATGGGTCGGAAGCAATACGTAACCTAAATTGTTCGTCGTATTTTTTCCAACCCATTCCGCCATGACGCTTGGCCCCCGTTCTAACTGCATTCAAGTAACAGAGCATATCAGTGGCGCGGTCAGGGTGAGCAGTTAAATAAATGCCACTAAAATTATGAATGCGTCTGTCCATGTCTCAATATTCATGATTTTGATTTTTGGGCTAACTGGTTTCAAAACAAGCTCCCCATTACTATCAATGGACAACTTATTGTCCACGCTCTCAGTATTAGGTGACAGCAACTGGTCAAGGTCAATATATTGACCGCTGGTAATCTTCTCCCGATTTGCCACAGAGACATTGGCCCCAACCATATTATGTAAGCTGGCAATAGGTTGGAACAAGCCTGTCATCTAAGCTTAAATCTAATTGAAGCATATTACCAGACTCTGTACATGATTTTTTCGATGACCCCGACTGGTCACCTTCCGTCTCCAGGCTCCTCTTCTCCATCTTGACCAAATGATCGTTCTAGCAGCCGTAAGAGTAATGTCTGTAAATATTGATTACTGGTATCTCTGAAAACAAATAATTTGAAACAACAAACAAATGCACATCTTTACGTTTTAAAACTTCCTATAATTAACACTCATGCATGTTTGTTTTATGTAGTACCATTACAATATTTACAACTTACAACAAATTAAATTATTGCGTATCACAGTCCATGTGTAACCAGGCCACGTGTTTCAGTTAAATTTTAAACATTCATAATACTAATTACACGAAACACATACTCGCCGTATTGTTTCTCGGTTTAATCGTTACGCTAGTATAATATTCTACCAAACCGCATTAGCTATACGTGAATACATGGCAAAAATTCATTACCCACGTGCTATTTTTCCGATATCCAAATACAAGTCGATTGTATTCAATACACACTGATAACTTCAATATAAAATTACACGCACAGTAATGTACATTCCCCTTTTATATTTCCCCCGCAGTAAATTATTGCAATATCTCCATAAATTTAATTACTCCCAATAAAATTATACCATGTCATGACTTCTCAAATGAATAAACGTTTATTCTTAAATTAATTCCAGACGTTCAATATACAAATGTATACAAATTATAACTGCAATTATTAACATTATATGAACAATTCTACAATTCCAATGCTTACAATTAATTAAATTAAATAATAAAACAAATAATGAATGATAAACCCATCAAATAAATCAAAGTAAAATTTTAACCAACCTTCTAGTTCGAGTTTTCGGAGTAAAGTGAAGCACGAGGTGCAAAATCAAACACCGTGCGAATCTCTACAAGTTAGGTGTGTGACCATTAAAAGTGTTCTGAAGGCGGCACGAGGCCGCTAAATGTAATGTCACCCAGGATAACTACGACTATAGATAAACCATAGTCTCTAATATGAGCAACGCGACTCCTAATAAAGCACATTATTTAACTTGTCTCAACCATCCTTGAAGTGTTCCGAACAAAATAATTGTCACTACTTTAGCAATTTAAGCACAATATCCATAGAACGTACACTAAACGTTCGGGGGTATCCCTGTTGTTACTCCAAGCAGACTTTATATTGGGTATGTACATGCATGTCGACTATAATACTGTTTAGAAGGACACAATCCATGTATCAAATGAAGTTAGTTTGATTAATGAAATCATTTATCAGATGCATGTATATTCAGATTTCTGCGTGGATACACAATGGATGTGATATGCAGCACTGGATTCGGGCTCGAAGTTAGCGCACAAACAAATCCTGATAATGCATTCATAAGATATTCCAGAGAATTTCTCGAGTTTGATGGATTTAGAAACCCACTGTTCCTATTACAAAGTGAGCACATTTGATCACAGATGGTAATTTTAAAGATGTTATTTAATTAAACGTGCAGCCAATTTCCACGTGATGAACGATATAACCACACATGTCCAGGTGACTTTATTATTACTAACTGTACAACTTTGTAAAATTCTCGAACATCAAAAAGTGTACATGTTCACTGTTCTTTGGATAAAGTAAGACGAACAGACATTTATCACGTATTGAAGGCATTTTGTTTTTTTTCAGTATTTTTTCCTGATATGAAGACATTATTCCCTGGACTACTTAAGACAAACATTGTATCTAATGCTGCAATGGACTTCTTTACAGAGGCCACACAGAAAGCTTTCAAGGAGAGAAAAAGCGAGCAGTCAGTGAGTTTCTTTTTACATGATCTGGTCTTTAGCGTAAGTTGCAAGAATAAAATTGTATCATTTGTACGGACTAATATTCTCACCGTTTACAAACGGCATACTTTGAGAGAGATATATTGTTTTAATCGCATGTGACCGTGACATCACGGGACGTTCAAATCCTACGTCTGGTATAAATTTTAAATACAATGAACCGTCGGTAAATTCCACCGTTTATCTCTGTTTTGACAGCAAGATACACGTATTACCTTCGATTCGAGACTTTATTAACGCACACGTTTTTCTTGGTGGTTTTATTCCAGATAAGTGACATACTTTTCTTTCTTTAAAATATGCATGCTAAATGTACATGGTTTAAAACCATAAACCAATGTACTCAGTAAATTTCTGGCCCTAAGTATATTTGTTCCATATATTTGTTGACATTTCACGTGCATTACCCATAGAATTACCCGGTGTAAACAATATACAACACATGGATTGACCATTCTGATAACCTGACCCGGATACTACTGACCATGTCATGTATAAACTAAAACTGAAGGAATCTAAAACGTGCTCCATCAAAACGTATTTTGATTAACTACGTCAGGACTTTATCAGACAAAGGAGTGTTGCGGGACGGGGCGACAAAATTACCAAATTGATAGAAAACAATGAAATAAGAGACAATTATACTTGCAGGCGCATCGAGACCTACTACAACTTATGATTAATGCACATAAAGGCGGCGAATTAGAGACTGAATTTAAAGATGTGGTAGAGGATCATCTATCAGTTGAAGACAGAAAACAAAGAGGTAAGATATATGATAATTATTATGTATCGTATCGGTTATATATCGCTTAACGGCATGACTCTAGACATTCATCAGTGAAAAATAAACCTGTAATTTAATTTCAAAGTAGGCCTAGTGAACATTGCAATTCAATGTTCAGCTTGATTAAATTTATATTATTTTGACATTTTTTACATTCCAAATAATCTATAAATATCCTGTTACCACAAATGTTATATTACGAGTATGTGAATCATGATCCAATTCCATATATTTAATAAAATTAGGTTTGACTGACGAAGAAGTCCTGCTTAATTCAATTATATTCATGGTTGCCGGATATGACACTACAGCTTCAACTTTGACCTGGATTATTTATGACCTTGTAATGAATCCAGACATACAGGATAAACTTGTGGAAGAGATCGATCAGGAAGTAGGACAAGTACGTTTGGTTCCATTGTTACATATCAGTTGTAAACTAACAGTAACATTCAGTTAAAGATGGTCTAAATTTTGAGCATGTTTTTCCCTTTTTCAACTAAATACGAGTATATCTGGTGGAATGTATGCATTTGTATTGATATTTCAATACTAGTATTGTAATACCAAAATGTACACAGAAGTCTGGAAATACTAGTTGTCCATTATGTAGCCCTAATAATGTAAATAAGACCCTTAATATTTCTTTTTCAGACAGCACCATCCTATGAAAATGTTTTCAAGCTGTCCTATTTGGACATGGTTGTGAATGAGACATTGCGATTTCATCCTCTAGTTGCAAGGTATATAATATTCTAGTTTAAAATACATCATGATTTAACAACTAGCCCTGTGATTATATATTGTTCTCATGCTCAACCATGATTTAACAACTAGCCATGTGATTTTAAAATTGTTCTCATGCTCAACCATGATTTAACAACTAGCCCTGTGATTATAAAACTGTTCTCATGCTCTACCATGATTTAACAACTAGCCCTGTGATTATAAAACTGTTCTCATGCTCAACCATGATTTAACAACTAGCCCTGTGATTATAAAACTGTTCTCATGCTCAACCATGATTTAACAGCTAGCCCTGTGATTATAAAACTGTTCTCATGCTCAACCATGATTTAACAACTAGCCATGTGATTATAAAACTGTTCTCATGCTCAACCATGATTTAACAACTAGCCCTGTGATTATAAAACTGTTCTCATGCTCAACCATGATGTAACAGCTAGCCATGTGATTATAAAACTGTTCTCATGCTCAACCACGATTTAACAACTAGCCCTGTGATTATAAAACTGTTCTCATGCTCAACCATGATTTAACAACTAGCCATGTGATTATAAAACTGTTCTCATGCTCAGCTGATATCGAACTGAAACTTCAAATGATCATACCCTCAAACATCTAGTGACTTACTTCGGAAAGAGTTGCAGTTTTGCGTGATAGACCGGTGAAAAATTCACGGTTTAGAGTTCATATGCGTAGGAATTAATCATGAAGGCCGTAGGCCTGAGTGATTAATAACCGTACATGTGAACGAGAAGAAATTTTAAACAGTCTTAAGTCAAAGGGGCGTTAGAAGGATATTCAACATTTTCTCAAAGGGCAACAAGATCGCATTACAGAATGTGGAATAAGCTTTATGTATAAAATGAAGAATATTCCTTAAATAAAGAAGATTGTTTCGGAATACAGTGAACACAATATTCCTTCAGGCTGAACAGAGAGGCTGTCGAGGACGTAGAGATAAATGGTGTGAAGATAAAGAAGGGAATGGACTGTACGATGGCGCCACTAGCCTTGCATTTCATGCCAGAGTATTGGGACGAACCAAACAAATATAACCCAGAAAGGTGCGTTTCAATTTATTGTCTGAAGTTTGAATATTATTATAACAAAGTGTATGGACTTTACCCAATTCTGAATAGTGTCTTGCCATTAAAAATATCTTGCATATGTAATTATGTATCTATTGGCAATAATTGATCACTGACTACATGGTTATAACATTTTAAAAATTTAAATTAGTTTAGTCAGCACATGATACTTAACTTCTCTCAATTGTCTAGTATGCTTATCTTAGAACGCACCAAATGAAATATGTTAACGTGACTGGTGTTCTTATGTAAGGATACTCGTACACTATCTGATTTTGTTATAAAATATTTCAGATTTGCACCGGCAAACAAACACAATATCAACGAGTACGCTTACCTGCCATTTGGGCAAGGTCCAAGAAACTGTATTGGTAAACGACTGGCATTACTCGAGATGAAAAGTACTGTTGTTACGCTCCTTCAAAACTACACATTCTACAAAACGGACGATCTGACGGTAAGAATTGTCAGTGTTGTTATTCTGATATATATGATGTTTGTAATTTGCATTGTTAGGTAATGGAACCATTCGGTATGGGTTTGAATACCGCTGTTACTACAAAATATTGCATATTCAGCCGTCTTACTTGATGAATAAATTTGTCTCCGCAAGGCAAAGCTGTGAGTGGCATTGTCTTTCGACGGTTAATAGTTTCTATGTCATGAACGCTGATATGATTTACTTTATAATACCGGAATTACAACTCTGCGAATGTTCACTGCAATGATTGAGACAGTTTGGTAGATTATGAAATGACTGTGTATACCGAGTTTCAAAAGTTTTGCAACTAAATTGAAATCCCAAATTTTTTAAGTGTTGGCTTGAAAGAACTTATCACTTCTATTTGTCCATAAGAGTATAGTGCGTTCAAAGTCAAATGAGAACAGTTATAAACATAAACTCGCCCGTCAGGTAAACTTTATATGGGGTCGATATCAAATAGTGTGCAAATCTCATTCCATATATCAAATGCGCGGTAGTGTAGTGAAAAAACCCTCACTTCCTTCAAGTTTCTATTTTATTCTGAGTTGTTCGTTCGATTCCCACTTCGGTCAACTTTTTTACTGCATGTATCCATATTATAAAGTCTAATATTATATTGCTATTTTAATGAATCGATACTTCAAACTGATCAAAGTTTCATGTTGAAGTGAATATATTAAAAACGATTGTATGAGTGTTGTACTGTAAATAAAAATAAAATAATTGAAATTCGACTTGATAAAGAATGAAAACATAACACAAAACCGAATCTACGTACTACATACCTTACTTCGTGTATGTTATTATATTAGTTACAAATAAAAAATAAGGTACTTGTAAAAAAAGATAAAAAACCCTTTAAATTTAAGTAACTTGGATGGGTGTCGAACCAGTGGCGAGATTGAACAAAATAACTTTTGATTTAAGGTATCTATTTTATTATATAAAACAAGCGTCCCCTATTCTTTTGAATGGGACAGTTCCCTCGTTAGTATTACTTATTGAACCGACAGTACCGTAAGTGTTTATTTTTAAACAATTGTTGTCATTTTTTTGTCACGCTTAAATGAACACATCGTCGCAAAATGGTTACTCGTCTATTCACGCACGTGCAAATCGGTTTTTTTCTAATTTATTTTCACTTTACGTGTTCTTCAAACATATACATGTATGTGATTCAAAATACACAGTTATGTTTTTCATTCAGCTAGACATGTTCGCTTAAAATGCTTACCAAAATAGGTAATGATGAATATAATCGTGTACTGAGTATATGAAATGCTGAAGGCTGGTGTTTCACTAAGGCTGCGTTCTGTCCCATTAAATTGTCATGTCAGTATCATAACTAGACTTATGTACCAGCTCCTACAGACAGTTTGTGTATTATCGTAACATGTAAAGAGTTATTACAGCCGATCTAGACAGGTAATCTTGCTATAACGTGTGCACAATATTCAACGGCATTGTTGTAGCTAAATTGTAGTCATGCATACTGTGGAATCAATATAAAACTTGCATTTATATTTTGATTTTGTCACAAAAACACTGTTTCTAAAATAATCATACCATGTTACGACCACTTATCTACTATGGTCAAAGAACAACAAGGATAAAATTTCCTGCACTATAAAATAGTAGTAATGGTATGATATTCTAAAACATACTGTCAAGCTAAATTAAAGGCCAATATGTTGCTGAGTCGAAACCCGCCTTTATAAAATTATGTAGGATGTTTTTAGTTGTATATTTTCAATAGCATATATATGCAACATTTCGTGCAAAAATATGAACATGAAAGTGTATATCGTAACAAAATGTTCACAAACATTTGCTAAGTGAAATGTGTAAATGTGAATTGTTCGGTTGTATCATATACGGTGTTAATATGGATTAATACATTTCTTCAATGTGATTATTGTTATGGATGTCTATCGAGTAGATATTACTGTACACATTGGCAGTAGCACTAACATAAAATATTTTCGATTCCAATACAATTGACAAAACATTTAGTGCGAAACGTTTGGAACTCAGTATATTATAAAATAATGCGGAAAATGAAGTTACGTCGCTGGCACATAAGAAAACAGGAACTCGTTTAAACATATTTTATTACCCAAACGATGTCATACAAATTGATCTATAAATACACACATATATATATACATACATACATGGGTAAAAGGGTCGAGCCACAAGTTCTAAAACTTAGTTGCGGATCTCCCCTTCAAGAAAACAAGAAATGAAGTAACGTCAGGTACGCTCAACAGATTTAAAAGTGCACTAGTAAAATATTGGTAAAATTAATTTTCTGCTGGAACTAATAGTCTACAGTATCTTCCCATTTTTATAATGTTTAACTTAGGCACAGAAAATGGAATTGTAAAATTCGGAACACCCCACCAACTGAATGGTCTAGTTTCTACAGTAAAAAAAGGCTGAAATACCCAATTTAAGCTGTCTGAAGTCCTAAAACGTTAAGAATAGCAGTTATAATAAAGCTGAATGCCCTAGTGATAATGACACGAACTTGACATAACTCATCTTGTATAGACTGAAGACAATAAAATTGGTATTTCATAAGTGTTGCGTATTTCAATCTGTTGATATGTTCAATCAAACACAAATGATTTGCCTAAAAAACTCAGTTACGGGTCATTGTGCGACATTGAAAATGTCGAAGCGATCATGCGGCCACACAGTCACTTTTGCTTGATCACATGTCACTGATATTTAAACTGGACAACCAAGTGTACACAGGGAAATAGAAAAAATGACCAAACGATAACAATACTGGACTTGCATGATATATCTCCCAACATTTTTTCATAATGAAAGAACCAGGCAACGTTCCCTATCAGTTATGTCTTCGCCAAATATGTAGTCAATGCAAGAAGCGTCTGCTATTATTGGGCGATGTATCTTAAAGTTGTATTTCTATTTGCCTTGAAAGCTTAATAGTTTCATTAACTGAGATAAGCAGACACATAGTCAATAACATTGAAACATATAAAAGGTTTCGAGTTTTCTAGGTAATACATGTATGATGTAGCTTACAAAAATTTCAAAAATATGTATATACGTACATGTCAGTAGTATGCAAGTATGTATGTTGGAATATGAGTTAAATGCTACATGCAAAACCGTTTTACTGCATTCTTATTTACGTTATTACAACGACAATACACAAGGCAGTGGCAAAATGTCATCGATGTATCCTTATATCTTAAAATGTATGTTATATACATTTGTATTATAGATTCCAATGCCGTTGGATAGGAAAGGACTAGCGAGACCTGGGAAACCAGTGATAGTTAAGTTGGAGAGACGACAAAAGAACTAGACGTGTGAGGTCGTCAAAAAAGGCAGAAGGGGACGTTTTATGTGAATTCGGTGTTTGATCAGTTGAACATTTCCTATTGGTTATTTAGATAATGTAATGTGTAATGCTTTATGTAATGTTTTTGACAATTGGTAATGGTAGATAATACTTATCTAGACGATAAATAAGTTCTTGAATTTATTTATCTAAGGAAATTTTTACCAGCCCAGGTAAAACATATTGTCTTTTTATGAAGTCAAGATTTCGACAGAGTCTGTTTGGTTGTAGTGTTGTGTATTGTAGTGTAGTGTAGTCACTTTTGTTTATGGAAAAACAGAATCCAATGTATATAATATTAATCATTATTTCTGCCATATTAGTATGTGTTTTTTGCTTAATTTATATTCTTATATTGACCTGACTTACTTCTAGCATTATACGTTATAACATTATATTACATATTAAATATAATTTTAGATTCTGTTTGTGTTCTGTTGAATATTAGTGCGATTACTCTTGTGACAAGATGAAGTGGTCTGAACTGGCCAGACGATTTTGTTTGATAATATAAAGTCTATGGCAAATTTAGTTTCGGAAAGTATGGACTCGTCGATTTGTACTATTCTTTGTTAAAACCTGTCGTAATATCATCTTTGCTAAAGAATAAAAATCAGAAACTTCCCGTGTTTTTCGCATAGAATATGATCAATATGGTGGATTACACCCACTTCATGTTTGTATCCAATTATTGTTCCTATACATTTATATCCGAGCACATTTGATTAAAATTTGACAAATTATGTTTGAGCATTTATTAATTGAAATCTTCGGTATAAACATTCCACCATAAAGACAGACGTGTATGTGGAGGTTCACGTTGATTACGGAATGTAGATTTACAGCAGAACTATACAGAAACAAACCGCATTCATACATTTGGCGTTAATTCCTACTCTATGTGCCAAAGAAAAAAACATGCCGCATAGTAGCTGAAGGGAATCTGTTGACGATGCAGCTTAACTATTTCTTACAGTATTTATAACGCGAAGAGAATGTGAAACTAGCATCGACAAATCGATGAGATGAACTTTTCATACATACGAGGGGCATTTTAAAGACTTTGATAATGACTCTGTAACTTGTTTGTAAATTATGTATCCCTTCTCCGCTGTATGACCTAGCTAACTATCTTTCGATGCTTTCATCCCCCACCTGTCAATATCCGTTTTTCTTTTCCTGACTGTTGCAATCCATATGTAATATTATTCTATCATTATGACTATTGTCAACAAGTTGTTTTTCACCATTTAACCTTCTCCGCTAAACAACCACTCTCTCTCCATCTCTTTATCTACGCACAATTCGCACGTCCACAGACTGCTTTTCGCTTTGTCTCACTTTTTGTTGTCGTTTTATTTTCATATAAACATACTTGCCGTTGCCATATTTGCTAAATATGTTTTGTAGTAATGTGTGTATATCTGACAGGCCTTTGGCCTATAGATACTTTGAAAATAAACTTACTTTGATATTCACTCAATGTGTATACAAGTGCATATTTTCTTAGATACAGCCTTTCTCTAGCGAAATGGTAAGCTCAATATTCACAAAGAAGGCAAATCTCACGTGCTATGTTAGAATCTAAATTAACCTCTGTAGAACAACAATTTCTATACAACAGCCAATATTTGCAGCTCTCAAATGGTGTGACTCTACAGAGAATGTACTGTTATAAACAATCGGACAGGGACGACAGCATTAAAATCCAGAAGAGCACGAAATGCACGCATATAATCTAGTGAAAAAAGTGCTAGCTCTGCATAAAAGCGGTTCCGGTATAAATGAAAAATAATGAGAAGTGGTGATTCTTGATTGCTTATTACCTGCGAGCCTTGAGCGAGCAGGTATGTTGGATAGCATAAAGTAAAAAGTCCATGGAGGGGCACGTGACCTGTTCTCGATGGTTTACGATTTCAAAAAAAAAATCCAAAAAAATATGCATTTTGTAAGAATGTCGTCAACCAGACTAATTCCATTATTCCATGCGGATAACATCGGTCTTTGTCGCATTGTAATAGTTTATTTACCGAAGAAATCAGAACTATCCGAAATTTCAGTGAGCGCTAGGCAATATTGAGACCATGGATCTAAACAGCAGGTGACTGCAGCTGCATTATAAGAACAGCGCTTCCCATGTCTCTTGTCTATTGTCATGGAATTATCGGAATTGGTTTATTGATATTGTTGAACACTGAAAACATGTCTTATGATAATACCTTTTAATGAACTGATGCGAGGTTTTATTTATAAGCATATAAATATTATATGGAACAAGGGAGTCATAATATGCAATTAAGTGTCTTGAAAATTGGTTTGTTATACATGAAATTATTTAACAATTTGTTGATAAATTCCGTTTGTCAAATTATCGTGCGTACAGTTTTCCCAATTTGAAAGCTACCGGCCTATCGCGCATATTTTTTTCTCACAATTTTGAGATTTCCATGCTTAATTTTATACACATCAGCTGTTGAATTATACAGATAGAAGGTCGAGGGTCCTGTCAATTCTCTGTCAAATTAAGTCGGTACATCATTTGCTCGCAGGAACTATTTTACTTGTTTCAGTTTGAAAACCCCTTTGTTGACGGCCTTGGAGTTCGCAATCAGATCAAGCATCATTTTCTAGTAATTTTATACTAGATGTTGTAATACGAATCTGGAGACATCATTTAGCAGATACGACGGGGCACGAACGACACAAAAAATGGTTGCGTATGGCCGATGTTTGTTTAATTCAGATGACCACTAACACAGGATTTGAGTGCGCTTAATATCCCCCGCCGAAGGCGAAGGGATAATTATAGTAATAGTATGCGACCGACCGACCGACCGACCGACCGACCGACCGACCGACCGACCGACCGACCGACCGACCGACCGACCGACCGACCGACCGACCGACCGACCGACCGACCGACCGACCGACCGACCGACCGACCGACCGACCGACCGACCGACCGACCGACCGACCGACCGACCGACCGACCGACCGACCGTCCGTCCGTCCGTCCGTCCGTCCGTCCGTCCGTCCGTCCGGCCGTCCGACCGACCGACCGACCGACCGACCGACCGACCGACCGACCGACCGACCGACCGACCGACCGTCCGTCCGTCCGTCCGTCCGTCCGTCCGTCCCATATCTTGTCCGGAGCATGACTCTTAAACTATTTAAGCTATTGACTTGAAACTAGGTATGTGAATCAACTAGGGGAAGTGCAGTGACCAAGAACCATAACTATATATTGCCCAGTTATGAAATTATCTCCCCTTCTTTAATTTAAAAAAATGTTTTTGTCCAGAGCATAACTCTTAAACTATTTGTGGTATTGACTTGAAACTTGGTAGGTTAATAGACAGCAACTAGGAGAAGTGCAGTGATCAAGAACCATAACTCTATATGGCCCAGTTTTGAAATTACCTCCCTTTGTTTAATTTCCTGAGGGTCGTGTTTATGTAATACTTTGTATCTAATCATGCATCTATACTGTTATATGGTGGAAAATATTTTTAAAAAAATTTATTTTACCTTATAGGAATTTATTCATCGTTGAAGCATGAAATATGGTGGGTGGGGTCATACAAAATGTTATATCTTGATAATTTCAAGGTGAACCTGTATTTTATTCGGTCTAAGTATGTGTATAACAGTATAAAGAAAATGTTTGGGTAATTGATAGTGATATATGCCCATTCATTCGAGTTTTATTACGGAATTTAGACATTATATATTTTGTAGAATGAAAAAACAGTTTTTACAACTATGTTGGTAATATAATAATATGAACATAACTGATTCGTCTAAAAACATGGCCACCAGTGGGTGGGGCTCGTTTATCGTCTAAAAACATGGCCGTCAGTGGGTGGGGCTCGTTTACCCCTATATATAAATAGTGAAGACTTTTTTATCTGCAGACTGGATTTCATCACAACTTGGTAACAATATTTCTTGAGTGCTCCATTTTTGAATAGCTAAATAATTGAAATTCATGCAGAACCATGGCAACACAATCAAGGTCCTGTTTGAATATGGTTCTTCTAGTTCAAATTGTGCACAGGTGAGGGATACAGGGCCATCTTAGCACAATTGTTTTATTCAATTTGGTCAATTTTCCTTAGAGTTACTGCCCTTGGTTTATTGACTAATTTCATCTAATAACTAGCGGGTAGAATTTCATGAAACTTAAAATAAATATGAACAACTATACTGTGATGATGCCGGTGAAGTTATTTTTATCGGTCAATTTTCTGTTGAGTTATTGCCCTTGATTTATTGACAATTGTTGTCTGATGAAAGCTTACATTCCAAACTGTGCAATGAAATACTGATAACCTGTAGGCGGGGGATATTAATTAAACGAATTTGCTTGTTATATGTTGTTATGATAATAAAAAATTAAAGAATAACTGGTATAATTGTATTTACTTATAATATTGGACATTATTAAACTAGCACTAGTTTTGGATGCAGAACACAAGGTTATCTTACATAGTCACGTGCATAGCAGGAGATTACATATATCTGATATTTGTTCTGTATCTGTTTTGTATCATAGTTCAACAGAAGGTGTGATGGTAACAGATGTGTGTGTGTGTTCAACATACTGTACATTCACCCCATCCTTAAGTAACAAGTCGGCTGTTATACTCTGCTCTGACGGCAACCAAAGCGCTTTGGCTATTGATACTCGCAGGTACCCACTCACACGCCTTGGTAAAGTGGAGTTTTGTGGGGAGTGTTTTGCTCAGAGAAATCTAGCAATGGCACAGAAGGGGATCAAACCCGGCTCCTCTTGATCTCAAAGTGTGCGCCCTACCTCTTGGCCGCTGTTCCAACTTTTTTGTGCAAAATGGTCGCACATTGAAGTTATCACACTCTACATTAATTAGTAACAATTGCATTTATTTCACAGCTTCATCCGTATTTATAACTATTAAACAACTACCAGCAAGCAGCTAATTCCAACTTCAGATCTATTTACAATAAATGATGAACAGTGTTGTAATTACATCCGCCTTATAGGAACGGACTACATGTGCGTGAAGTTAGCAGCCAGTTGCCAGTAGCCGATTCAAAGTTTTGAATCGGGAATTGGCAAATGGCAGCTAACTTCACAACCTAGCTGACAATTAGAATTTTTCTATCGAATCGGCAACTGCGAACTGGCAGCCAGCAGCCAATTCAAAATTAAATATAGGATCGAATTGGCAACTGCGAACTGGAAGCCAGCTGCCAATTCGATGTTCCTAGTGGACACGAATTGGCAACTGGCAACTGGCAACTGGCAGCTAGCAGCCGATTCAAATTTTTCTCAAAAAATATTTTAACTAAGAAAAATCAATTGGCAACTGGCAACTGGCAACTGGCAGCCAGCAGCCGATTCAAATTTTTCTCAAAATAATATTTTAACTCAGAAAATTCGAATTGGCAACTGACAACTGGCAGCCAGCAGCCGATTCAAATATTTTTCTTAAAAAATATTTTAACTCAGAAAAATCGAATTGGCAACTGGCAACTGGCAGCCGGCAGCCGGCAGCCAGCAGCCGATTCAAATTTTTCTCAAAAATATTTTAACTCAGAAAAATCGAATTGGCAACAGGCAACTGGCAGCCAGCAGCCGATTCAAATTTTTCTCAAAAAATATTTTAACTCAGAAAAATCGAATTGGCAACTGGCAACATGCAGCCAGCAGCCGATTCAAATTTTTCTCAAAAAATATTTTAACTCAGAAAAATCGAATTGGCAACTGGAACCGGCAGCCAGCAGCCGATTCAAATATTTTTTTTAAAAAATACTTTAACTCAGAAAAATCGAATTGGCAACTGGCAACTGGCAGCCAGCAGCCGATTCAAATTGTTCTCAAAAAAAATCGAATTGGCAATTGGCAACTGGCAGCCAGCAGCCGATTCAATTTTTTCTCAAAATAATATTTTAACTCAGAAAATTCGAATTGGCAACTGGCAACTGGCAGCCAGCAGCCGATTCAAATATTTTTTTTAAAAATTATTTTAACTCAGAAAAATCGAATTGGCAACTGGCAACTGGCAGCCAGCAGCCGATTCAAATTTTCTCAAAAATATTTTTACTCAGAAAAATCGAATTGGCAACTGGCAACTGGCAGCCAGCAGCCGATATAATTTTTTCTTTAAAAAATCGAATTGGCAACTGGCAACTGGCAGCCAGCAGCCGATTCAAGTTTTCTCAAAAATCAAATTGGCAGCTGGCAACTGGCAGCCAGCAGCCGATTCAAAGTTTTCTAAAAAAAAATTTAATCAGAAAAATCGAATTGGCAACTGCAATAAAATACCAAGAATGACATTGGAAAAACATAACTATTTTAAGAACAAAATACTGCGGGAAATTGTGGACCGTCGTAAGCGTTAAGAAGCCGTAACGGCGTTAACTGTATTGATCAAATGTTCCCTTGTATGTACTTCACACCACATTCGCTTAAAATATCCAACAGTTGTGAATGCCAAAAAGCATGACATTTAGTCATTTTTATGTTATCCATTTATGGTCGTCAGATCTTTCTTAGAACATGCATGACATATTTTTGTATTTGATTATTATGAAGCTTAAATGTTTTATACATGTACTAATTTTTTAAGTGTCGTGGTGGCCACCATGAGACTATAACATTTGTGGCTAATACTAAAGAACAAGTATAATTGGTATTGAGCAACCAACATAAGCCGTCGGATATAAAGGTGGTACGTATAGCCAATATGTACAGCTATACATACAAGTACAGTCGACTCTCGAAAATTTCGGTACCTTGAAAATTACTACGACATTACGAAAATTCCAGATAAGTTCGAAAGTCACTTTAAATCCCGTTCTTCTCGTCCCAGTTTGGCAAATTCAGGGATACCGTTTCTTACCGGGGCGACAAGCCTTGCGTGGTCGTGAACATCCGGGATCAACCGGGGTGATCCGTGATAAACCGTGATGGACCGCTTAGGTCCCATTCTCACAGTCCTGGTTTTGGCATCCCCGGCGAGTCCCTGTTTGTAATCCTAGGGGACCGTGTCAATCGGGTAGACAACCGCAGCAGCACCCTGACTGTGACATCTGGGATCAACTGGGACGATCCGTGATAGACCGTGATGAACCGGCTGACAGCCCGGCAGCCTCGGTTGTTTTAAAAGATTTAATACAACCAGGAGGTACCGGAAGCGATATCAAAATCCGGGGATAACCGGGGCAATACCGGGGAAGGTCCGTGGCTCTACCGTATTAATATCGTGATAAAACGCAGTGGCAAAGACATAATACAAATCCATAAAAAAAGTCCAAAAAAACGGAAAGCATATGCATTATCCGTTTGTGGTGGAAACAAATCAAAGTACTGCTAGTATTCTTGTTCTGTTCTTGGCAAGGAATAAGTAAACAAAATAAAACCGAACAACCTATACACATGATATAATAAATTTCTTAGTTCACACATTTGTCACATTTAATGCCTGGTGTTGAACCCTTAACACGAATGCACAAGACGGTTCATTGATGCTATGACGGTTGTCATGCGTTTTTGTGGGATCATGTT
This sequence comes from Spisula solida, assembly GCA_947247005.1. Lineage (NCBI taxonomy): Eukaryota > Metazoa > Mollusca > Bivalvia > Venerida > Mactridae > Spisula > Spisula solida. Next base: position 25,765,187 of record OX365948.1, read on the forward strand.
GTACTCTTGAATGAGAGTCCGGTGAGGTACAACAACGTTTCGCGGTAGAGGTGCATGTGCGCGGACCCGACCGCCCAGACATGTACGTTTTTGAATTCGCTTAGGGACAGGCCCACAGTTTTGCCTGAAACTGACTCAACTGCTACACAGGCAACTAGTGACACGTACAAATAAAAATATGCGTTTATTCATTGTTTGTGATACTGCTGGTAAAGATATGTATAAGTTGCGACATTTATCGGCTAAACATGAAACGACTGTGAAATGTATCGTTATCGTCTGCAATGAAGAGTGAAACAAAAAATGAATCAAAATTAAAATACGATATTTAGAAAACAGAGTTATATTTTTCAAATAATTTGTCAATTTACTCGACATTGTACTCGTATCATCATCCTAGCTGTGGTTGTGGCTGACCGGAACCGATTCCTAAGATTGTGCATGCACATAGTTCCGCCTTGTCTACGAGTTATATTCGGGGTCTCCCTTTGTGAGGGCGATCCTTTATCTTCCTAGTGACATTATATCTCTCTTTTAGCCTTGTCATTGTAGAATAGTGGCAACGGAATTGAATGGCGACAGCAGTACGACACAATCACATTCGAAGAATTCCAGTTTCTACCGATCGACTGCTTTCATGCAAATATTATATGTGTTAACTTACTTTGTATGCTTTTATTTGATGAGTTTTAACAGGGTTATATATAACTTGCGATTTGTCAATACAAACGTTCCAATTTTCAATTTCGCACGAGCGCTACTTGCAAAACATAGGTTTTACCGGTTTTAGAACAAATATAATTGTGCGCAAAAATGCAAAGAAGTCAAGGGTTTAATCCGTACAACATGAATATTTTAATAAACACACATAAATAAGTTGGTTGTTACCTATGTAAGTGGTTAGGGCGCCCGCCGTGGAAGCGGGAGATCGAAGGTTCGAATCCCGACGAAAGCTGGGTTTGAATTAATGCGGTCGATTAATTGAGCCGCCAGATAGTTAAAGAATGGTTACCGTAGGCCCACCTCTACCAGGCGCCCGGCAAGACGAGAAGGAGATCGGGAGGTACTGTGCGCACGAAATATAGGTGTCTTATCAGTCAAATTGGCTGGCCCTTTCAATGGTGACGCTATAATATATTAACCTTTTTTACAGTAGGTCCAACCTATTTCGTGCAATGAAGAAGAATGCCGTAACATATCAAACCGTCAACCAACGGATTACTGTTAGCAAGTTATCATGAAATTCGAATTGGCAGCTAGCTGCCGGTTCGCAGTTGCCATTTCGATCCTACGGAAAAAAATCAATCGGCTGCTGGCTGCCGGTTCGCAATTGTAAATTCGATCTTTTAGAAAAATTTGAAACGATGGCCAGTTGCCAGTTGCCAATTCGATTTTTTGAGAACAATTTGAATCGGGTGCTGGCTGCCAGTTGCCAATTGCCAATTCGATTTTTATGAGTAAAAATATTTTTTGCGAAAAATTTGAATCGGCTGCTGGCTGCCAGTTGCCAGTTGCCAATTCGATTTTTCTGAGTTAAAATATTTTTTGAGAAAAATTTGAATCGGCTGCTGGCTGCCAGTTGCCAGTTGCCAATTCGAATTTTCTGAGAACAATTTGAATCGGCTGCTGGCTGCCAGTTGCCAATTGCCAATTCGATTTTTCTGAGTTAAAATATTTTTTGAGAAAAATTTGAATCGGCTGCTGGCTGCCAGTTGCCAGTTGCCAATTCGAATTTTCTGAGTTAAAATATTTTTTGAGAAAAATTTGAATCGGCTGCTAGCTGCCAGTTGCCAGTTGCCAATTCGTGTCCACTAGGAACATCGAATTGGCGGCTGGCTTCCAGTTCGCAGTTGCCAATTCGATCCTATATTTAATTTTGAATTGGCTGCTGGCTGCCAGTTCGCAGTTGCCGATTCGATAGAAAAATTCTAATTGTCAGCTAGGTTGTGAAGTAAGCTGCCATTTGCCAATTCCCGATTCAAAACTTTGAATCGGCTACTGGCAACTGGCAACTGGCTGCTAACTTCACGCACATACGGACTACAAGATTTTAATACTGCATTCGTCATTAGTATAGATCCAATGTTGATCTCGGAGCTGGATCGGTATTCAAACCTGCATTCGCCTTCAGGATAAATCGAATGTCAGACCTGACTCTGTATTCCAACCAAGATCTGTATTCCCCACCTGATATAGCGAATGTGGATCTCGGAAATGGATCGGTATTTAAAACTGGGTCTGCATTCGCCGTGGGTAAATATCAAATCTAGATGTCCGAGCTGGGTCTGCATTCGTCATCCGTATGGATTGAATGTTGATCTTGGAACTGGATCTGTATTCAAACCTGGGTCAACATTTACAGCCGGGCTTAATCGATGTCAGACCTGGCTCTGTATTCAAATGCAGACAAATGTCATGTATTCCACACCTTATATTCAATTATTGTGAGCGTAGATCTAAGAGCTGGATCCGTGTTCATACCTAAGTGGAAAAATAATATGCTACCAGCGAGCGCTCGCGGATAGCAGACCGTTGAATAGCAAAGCGCTACCGAAGCGGTCCGTTGGATAAGAAATCGCTCAGTGGCACTCGCCTAGCAAAGTGTTAAGAAACGGTATGCTATCGGCGAGTACTGCTCGCTCCTAGCATGTATGAAAGCGCTCAATAGCGCCTTTTTGAAGTGGCTTGGTTAGGCAACCGGCTCGTGGGTCTACATTTGCCGCCGGGCTTAATCGATGTCAGGCCTAGCTCTGTATTCAAATGCAGACCTGTATTCCACACCTTATATTCATTGTTGTGAACGTCAATCTCAGAGCTGGATCTGTATTCAAACCTGGAGCACGTTGCCTTTCCAAACTGACAGCTTCCTTCAATAGAGCGCTTCATATCGGACGAAGTGGAAAATAATATGCTACCGTCGAGCGCTCAGGGATAGCAGACCGTTGTATAGAAAAGTGCTACCAAAGCAGTCATTTGGATAAGAAAGCGCTAGCCTAGCATAGTGTTAAGAAACGGTATGCTATTGGTGAGCACTGCTTGCTCCTAGCATGTAGGAAAGCGCTCAATAGGGCCTTTTGTCAGCGGCTTGGTTAGGCAACCGGCTCCTGGGTCTACCTTTGCCGCCGGGCTTAATCAATGTCAGACCTGGCTCTGTATTCAAATCAGGGAGTTTAGATAGGTATTCGAAACCTTTGTCTGTCTAACTGCTTTGCCGCCGGTATACCTTAATTAAATGCTGATGTCACAGCTGGCTCTGTATTATCTGTATTAGAACCTGGCACCAATCTCCCGAAGCATATCAAGCAGAAATCTCAACTCAATTTGAGATTTTGCTGAAATCAGAGTCTGAAATTTGAGATAGATAATAAAGCTTGACTTCTCCAAATTTTACTTTTATAAATTAAAAATAATGTTTCTGTTTTGTTATACCAATTAAGAGTATAATTTTGCATGGAAACTATCTCAAACGATAGGTGTAACAATTGAGTTGAGATTGAGCTCAGATTGAGAAGTTTCGGGAGATCGGGGCCTGGTTGTGTATTGAATGTTGAACATCGATTACAGATTATGGAGCCTACTTCACACACCTCTTTCTCGCTTCCAATACACAATATACACGTTTAAGGATTATTTTTAAGATGCACTAACAAACTTATGGTACCTAATAGAGTCAGTCCGAAAATCAATTAAGTCAGCATTTCGAATATAATCACAAAACATCGTACATCACTCATCCATAAGTGTTATGAACAAAAAACAATGACATATTTTGTACGACAATCCTTAGTACATATATAATTTAATTGTTTTAGTAGATCTAATCTCCGTTGTTGGCGCTTAATTGTTCGTATCAGTCCTAATTTAGAAACTAATTGAATTAATATCCTTTAAATTAGCGATATTCTTTTAATAGACAATGAATCGAGCACAGCTTAACGCTTCACGCTTCTACACGCTGCGCATGCGCACTTCACTTCACGTTTGCCGCTTTCTCGTTTTTTCCAATCCACAATTACACGGTGCGCCTGCGCAGAGTAGCTTCACTTCACAGTTGTACACGGTTCTACACGCTGCGCATGCGCACTTCAATTCACGTTCACCGCTTTCTCGTTTACCCCAATACACAATTACACGGTGCGCATGCGCAGAGTAGCTTCACGTTTAACGCTTTCACGCGTGTATCACTAACGCAAAACGGTTTCACGCGGAACCTTCACGCTGACGGCACTGTAATGAAGAAGTCACTAAAGTCCTGTGCAAGCACCTTAGCCGATTTGTTGGATGGTAATCCCATTTCTTTAGCATCGCCCATAAGATGTTTAGTTATCTTGAACAGCTCTTTCTGATCACGACCACATGACTCTACCTTATATGCGTAATAGGTTACTTTAGATTGTTTTTACAATTTGTTGAAAGCAGAACATTGATTTCTATATATTTCATCATCTATTGTTAATTTAGTTGTTCGCCATTTTCGCTCAAGTTTACGTCACAGATGTTTGGCGTCATGTAGATCTTCAGTGTACCAAGAACAAGAAGGTCATAAAACTATGGTTTTAGATTTGAGAGGAGCATGTTTGTCAATGAGTGATGACAGTCCATGTGTATACACCTCAACAAGTTCATCAACATCGGAAATGTGCAGCCCACTTTTCAAAATATCAGATGATTTAATAATGTCTTTTTGAATTCATTCACATCAATAGATTTTAGCTTTCTAAAATTCACGGTTTTACATAAGAACTTGGGAATTTATCTTGTTATAACTTACATGTAGTTATATGTTGTACAGTTTGTATACACATGAACTGATGGCCCCATCAAACAGCAACACACCATGCAAATCGGCAGAAATTGGAAATATTATAGACCGGTTGTCAGGGTGCAGTAACCAAAACCGCACTGGAATCGAGTGTTCTCCTTAATCATAGGTATTTGAAGGGGAAATGGGCGTAGGTCTGCAGGTAGCAACAGAGCCGGTACGGTGGGCAGCTTGATTTCTTTGATAACGCCTTACAAAACAAAGAAAAATCAAAATTTACTTACCGAAGCGACGACATTTACCTTCGAAAAACAGTCAGGGGTATCACTTCCGTTCTATACGTTATCCCCATTGTTATTTCATAGACCGAGCTTATTTTTTGCGTGAGTAACGATACGAGTTTGTTTTTTATTATTACCATTTTAAGTAATCCCTGGTCGTTTGTCGGCTTTCAGGGACTAGGGAAATTATGGAAGTAGATTCTTTTGTATAAAATTAACAATAAAACGCACTCAGAAAGACAAAATAGTGTCTCTGAAATTACCCTGGTGCATGTATACTTTAAGGTCGCGAAAATGGATAAATCACCTTGCTGGTAATATCTGATGTACGGTATACCGCAGTGTTACTCATGTGGAACAAACTTATCTTTGAGTTACATGTGGTTTACCGGTGTTTAACAAAACCCTAGTGCTGTACGAGGTCTTGTTAATATATACATGTATAATCAATTTATATTTTGATGGTAACGATTCAATTTGGATTATATTTGGACATTTTTACTAACATGCGATAAGCAACATTTTTTCATATGGTAAACTGGTGTGAATCGTATAAGAAAATTGTAGATAAAGATAGTTTATATATAAACAACCACAGGTAACTGTATCATTAACAAAGAGTAAATAAAAAAATGTTTATAAAATTTATGATATCTTAGATAGGGGAGACCGGGGCTAGTTCGGCCCTTTTTAAGAAAAATCACTTTTTTCAAACAGTTTATCTAGTTTGGTCTCTGAAAAATTATATTTAGATAAGGCACAACGAGGCGGAACTAGCTCCATTACTTCGTGCAGTGTTTCTTTGTATGTATTGAAGTAATCTTTGCTCAAAGTAATCAGGTCAAGGTGGCCGAACTTGCCCCGATTTTGATCGGGCTGACAAATGTTCACTCGGAACGATGGCAGGTTCGTATCGTACTTCGTTACTTTGTACCCAATATTTCGTATGAAACTGCTATCGAGCGCTTTCTTGTGCAACGGACCGCTTCGGTAGGTTGCATAGACGTAGGAAAGCGCTCGGTAGCGCCTTTTGGAAACGGATTGATTAGGTAACGGGCTCGAGGTTCGTAACTTCGTAACCGAACACTTTATTGTAAAGTTATGCATCATCAAAAAAAATCCCGTACTAGATGAGCATGTTACAAATAATGTAGTACAGTGTAATCTGAGAAAACCGAACACCCTTCGGACCGCCTGATTTGTTCGGATTTCACAAAAGTTTGGTATTGTGAAACTACAACTATTTTGTTATCTTAAATGCGTTGTAGTTGGCCTTGATTGGTGTTGTTTGGTATCAGGCGCCAATATGTGCATAACATGTGTCGGATGTTTAATGAGGGGCTTCGAATAACAAATACAAATACAAAACTACCTTTTATTTATACCAATCGTTATAATGTCAACGATGATATCCGAAGTATCACAAAATAAAGTGTCATCGTAAAATTAACGCATCGTGAAAATTACTAAAATGTATGCGGACATATTAAAACACGATAGACCTAAAGAACAAACAATTCATAGCATGACTTAAGATAAAAGCGAGTTAAACTATTTTAATTAATACACTCTGCTGAAAGCACGCAGTGTTAATCCAATTAAGTTGTATAGGGGTTTGTACTTCCGGTCAGTGAAAACTAGGTGGCCATGTTTTTTTGGCTCTCGAAGAAAATCAGTTTTTACGTCAACTAATAATTGAAGATGGCCTCAAAACATGTCTCGAACATCAGGACAGGTAATTGTAATGCCAGCGGTGCTGATACGAGCCCTACAATCACCACGCAAAATCGTTTTTCTACCCTACACGTGGGCGAAGGCTCGACACAAATGGACAGTAATGGCGGCCAAACGAAACAAAGTGATGTGTTTATGGCGAACTCGGAATGGTCGAACGTGGTGCGAAATAAGAAACGCCAGAAAACAAGTTCTAGTGGGAACAGTGGACAGGGTGACTATACTTTAAATGATTTTAAATCAATGGGTATGGATGAAAAGTTGATGTTATTGTATACTGATGATCCAACAATGATCGGATGTCCAATATTGAGACCAAAATTGATCAATGTTTACATGCGTCCAGCAAGGTTCCCGTGCTAGAGACACACCTATCAGATATTGATAAACGGGTTTTACTACTCGAATATAAATCATTGGACCTAGAGTCCCGTAGCCGACGCAATAACCTGATTTTCTCTGGATTCGATGAGGAACGTTATGAGGACTGTAAGGCTAGAATACAATCTTTGATAAGGGGACAGCTAGGGATCCAAGAGGATCTAGTTATCGAACGAGCACATCGTCTTGGCAGGTTTAACCGGAATGGCAATCGTTCAATCATCGTGGCTTTCCGTGACCATTCGGAAACCGAAACCATCATTTCAAATGCCTCCAATCTACGTGGTATTAATAAAAGCATAAACAGGGACTTCCCTAAGGAAATCGCATATGCACGGAAATCGCTTTGGGGCCAGTACAAGGATATAAAACGTCAGAATCCAACAAACAAAGTGAAGTTTGTTTATCCTGCAAAAATTATTAAAGATGGTCAAGTCATGGCTGATCGATTCCCGCTGTGGGACAATGTTATGTCGGGTAACCGTGTTCGTATAAACACTGACTATCAACCAGCACAGCAAATTCCTCGTGCGCAACAGTATACAAACACGCGTGCTCCAGTTATTGCTCCAGTACATACCAATATTATCCGCTCCTCTACACCAGACACGACCAATAGGTCATCGAGCCAACAACAAACAACTAACGTTAGAAGGCAATCACGATCTCCGCATCGTCAAAGACGTAGCAGTACCGGCTCTAGAAAACACGCTCCGTCGAGACACACCAGCCAAAACGTCTCACCCGAGACAGCCATTAGACGTCCCTGGGATACTGGGAACACTAACATTTCACCACATAGGTCCAATAGTGCAAATACGACCATCCAATAGGACATTCGGGGGAATGCAACGCATTCTAGTGATAAGGCGTTATCATTCTGCTCATTGAATGTTTGTGGTCTCAAACAAAGACTATTATATCCAGAGTTTGTTGACTTCATAAATTTGCATGATATTGTTTGTGTAATAGAGACTCACATTGATGGTACAGATATCGTAGATATTGATGGTTATACGTTTATATCCAAATGCAGAACTCAGCATTATCGTCGGAAGTCTGGAGGTATTGGTATTTACGTCCGTGATAAATTGGTGAATTATGTAAATGTTAAAAATACTGATAGCGAATACGTCCTTTGGATTGAAATAAATAAAACCTTAACCCAATATGCTGAAAATTCTATACTGGGCGCTATATACATACCTCCCGACACTTCCCGTTTTTATAATATTGAATACATGAATAATCTTGAAAATGAAATAATGAATATGTGCAGTAAATATAAATACATATGGCTCTGTGGCGACACGAATGCACGAGTAGCTTGCTTACCTGATTTTATCCCATCGGATCCGTTCATGAATGATGTTTTAAATTTTGATACTGAATCCCAATTGTATTTTGATAAACACTCCACTCTTGAAAAATTATCCGTTCCACTCACAAGACAGTCAAAAGATACACGCACTAACGCACACGGTTTACGTCTAATTAACATGTGTAGAAACAATAATCTATTCATATTGAACGGTCGCTGCGGACAAGATAAACATACGGGAGATTATACTTTTCGAGATACCTCGGTTATAGATTATGTTTTGACTAGCGCAGATTGTTTTTATAAGCTTCTATCATTTAATATTATTGAAACAGACTCGCTTTTTTCAGATGGACATAGTGCCCTACATTGGACTATACGTATAAATGAACCGGAACCACTCCATGAAATTAATAATAACAAGCGTGTTAACGGGCGCGTACGTTGGGAAGCTAATTTGTCGCAATTGTTTGCTGAAAATCTTAATATGGAAATGGTAGACAACTTACTCACACAACTTAATACATCACGTAACCCATCAGTAGAGCAAATAGAACATGCTACGCGACAATTGCAAAATATTTTTCGATCCTCGTCAGATAAAACTTTCATTCAACCAAACACACGCGTTAGATCTATAGTCTGGAGTCCATACGGAGAAAATATGACGAGCCATGGCATCGGAGAGTAGAATGTGGCATCCATGCTATATGTTATCTTTGATAGGTGTGCAATCTGAAACGGCCGGATGCCATCCGTGATTTTGCCTCGTTTTCTCAGAATTAGGTCAAAGGTCAAATGAGTGCATTTTTTATATATCTCCCTCGAAATATCATTATATCTCTGTCAGTTTTCGGTCAAAAATTTTACAAATGGTATCAAAATGAAGCTAATGCACTGGGCTATTAATAAAAATAAGTTTTTATTAATTCATGCATTTGTATACTCATGAATATTGATGAGAACACCTAAAATTAGCAATATTTTTCATAAAAATTCGACGTGTGTGAACCATCTATTTGTTATAATGTCGTAATTTTTGCTATTTGAAAGCCTAAATGATTCTTATTTAATGGTGCGATACTAAGCTATTGATATATTAACTTGACACTTACCTTCTCAATGATTTAAGGACACACGTTTGCTTAAAGTGGGTGGGGGTTAAAATGACACATGGACCCAAACTAACATAATAGCGTCAACAGTATTATAAATAAGTAATATTGTGTTTGTATTGATTTAAATGGGATTACAAGTAACAACTATCATATTGGTTTTGAAATGTACCAATTCATTTAAAATATGTCAACATTCGTTTAAGGAGGAATGAGCTACCTAAACGTAGGCATACACGTGAGCTGCAATTAGTATTTTCGAGTTTAGTATGATAAATAAGAACAAACATAAACTAGGTTCAAATTATGCTTTAGGAATATAAAAAGATGATGATAATCAAAATGATATTGCAAATTGTTCATACACTTTTACTTGTTCCTTTGTAAAAGCTCAAAATAGGTGGGGAATGGTTCATTTTAAAGCATGAATACTGTTACATTATATTATATTTCCATACAGCACCAGATTGATATTTTAATTCATGTCTTGTTTAAATTAGAATGAATATAGAGTTAAAGCATGCCTTTAGTGTTATAACATCTACAGAGTACCGAGAAACAGCAGGTACCAATGCCCGTCCGTGGGAGCTTTGATAATTAAACACAAGGTGCATATACCCCCTTAAGTGCTTAAGACAATAACGTTCTTGGCAATTTTAAACTATGAATCTATACAGAAAACGCCACAAATCATTCATGAAACAATAGTGTATATATGTACAAATAAGACAAGTTACATTGTCGCTATTTAGTTTTAGATTGATTGTGAACATTTACTGTGGATATATTAGCACGTGAATTTACAAACACCTTCTCAGTTCAATGCAAGTAGTATGAAGAATTAGTAGATCACGTGTTGATTTCTGTATTCATTATGGATGCATCGCGGCTTGTATCCGTATACAAGTGCCTGGTTGGTAGTTTGCATTTGCGGTGTGCAGTTCGAGCGCATCACTTCACATCACTGGGGGAGCAGTGACCTAGAGGTAGGGAGGCGCGCTTCGGGTCGAAAGGTCCCGTGTTCAATCCCCGTCTCGAGCACTGCTCAAATTTCTTTAAGCCACATGTTCCACTCAACCAAGGTGTGAATTGATGCCTGTTAGGGCGATGTCTATACACGTTCGATAGTTCTGGGCGCCGCTGATAGATGTTGGCTGCACACTCACCAGGAGAGAAGTAGTCTCCCCAGGGAAACTCGAACACAGGGTTCCTTAGGTGGCCCAATGACCAGGGAAGTTAAAATGTCAAAGGGTGGCTGAACAGCTGAACTGCTGAAAGCAGCCCTCGAATATTAGTAACTTAACTTCTTTTTTAACTTCTTGGCGGAAGTATTTCAAGCCTTGTTTTATAGAGCTTTAACAAACAGGAGTCGTTAACAAGTTTGTACAACTCTCTGTCTCATCTGAATGTACGTCTCATCTAATATCCAACAGAAGTTCATATCTTTTCAAGCAGAATAATAGTTTCACATCCCGTCAAAGAGAGAAACCCAACAATGATACGGTAGTCGTTTGCGGACATGTTCTGAAAATTTACATGTACAGTACACAGTTTGGTTTTCTTTGATGGCACAACTTTCATACAGACTTGAATATTTGAATATCCCAGATGGTGATTCTATAAACATCTATATCATGCCATCCAATAATTATTTTAATACCCTTCATACTCTTCTTTAGCAAGTATGCAAACTAGGTTTGACTACAAATCAACACCAGAGAGACACAAGTCATACTTCAGACCTTTGCTGAAGACTTATACATTGATCAGGTTGACAACATTATTACACTTAATAGACAAACATAGCAAACCTTTTTTGATCAACATTATATAGATTATGTCAAATTTGGGAAATCTAAACAGTACAACCAAACAACAAAGTTGCGAATCTGCGAATATATCAAGCAAATTTAAGCTAACATGAAAATACTCATGTCAAGTTTCCACAACGGCTACCTACGACAAATCTGAAAAATATTTTGGCCCAAATATTTTTAACATATTATATCTTGACAAATTCTACCTGTCTCATTCAACTATTATCAGACGTAGGCTTTCGGTAACTGGGACAATTCCCCAGAACATATGTCGGGGCTATGCCAAGGTACACGATGCGAACTTATCAGAGATAAGGAATTACACATTTGTCTATGTCTCTCGATACTACCGATTTTCTTGCAGAACCTGATCCCAACACATCCCGAAGTCCCTAATTTCCATCGGGAGTAAATCATCGAGGCAGTTGGACAAACGTATAACTTCAGAACAACTCGGGAGTCATCCGATGTCTACCGATACCCCACCCGATTACTCACGATGACCCAAAATGTCTCATGACATACCCGAAGTTTCCATTCAAAATTGTAATCCCGAGACCGAGAATGTGTCCCAAATATCACTGGGATGCCTAGCGCATAAGTTAACATGGTAACTGGTATTCCCGAGTCTCTGGTGCGCTTCTGGGATGCCTTCCCGGGTTATTCCCGACATGACAGCGCGAATACATCGGGTAAAAATATGCATGCATTGAATTTACCTGACGTATGTACATGTACTCGCGTTTTCACAAGATGTCTCCAGATTCCCCAAAACATTCATGAAGCTTACCCGAGACACCGGATGCCTTCTCTGAGATAAATGGGATCATAGACGCCTGCTAAGCTCTTAAATCCATCGGAAGTACATCCCCGAGGAAGAGGAATTGACGCATAACGTCTCGAGCACATCGAGAGTTTTTGCAATGCACCCCGATACTCCTTGATCATCATGATTCCTCCTGATGTCACAACTTGTCTGATGACCTCCCATATACTTCCCCTAGACCACGAGCAACCTGTTTACGATGCCTCCCAAATCCATATTGGGAGTTCATCCCCTAGACAAAGACATACGCAGTGGGAAATGTATATGCTTCAAGCGTCTCAATTGATCCCTCGTGGCATTAAGAGACCGAGAACAAGACTGAAAACCGCAAGGCGAAGAACAGTAGAGGCCGAACCTGAGGAAAAACGGAATCAATGAAGAGAACTGAATAATAAATAAGTAAGGCATCCTTCGCTTGAAGTACCCAAAGCATAAAATGACCCTCGCATCTTTTGATGACATTTGGCAAACTTCGCGTCTTTTCGTTGTCTTCTGTACATTGTGGTAGCTTTCTCTTACAACAAGCTCGTTCTTTCTTAGTAACGTCTCTGACTTTGTTCGCAAACTAAAGGAAAGTAACTTAGCGAGTATCGACTTCGGTTTAACTCATTAGGAAGATATAATCGTTTGATTGTGGCATGGGTATACAAGTATCAGGACCAGATATAATTCGACGCATCGGGCGACTTTTTCTATCTCGTTTGAATCCAAGTTGTGTAGTCTTTATTGATAAGCTTATGATTTGTAAAGTCACAATAGAAACGTTCATAAAGGAAATTACTCATATGTGCATACTATACCGTCCTAATCATCGTTACTTACTACATATTGCTACTGATTAAAATAGCAACAAACTGTATCAACTAAGGCTTTATAAACATTGTGAAAGTACGGACACGTCAGGGTACGAAAGAAATGAACTGCAATTGGCTAAGAATAACGTTTTCTTGTTCTCCAATACGACTCTATACATGCAACTTAAAGAACATAAGTATACCCGGTAGTTTGTTAAAAAATACCAACTTATTAATTAAGAGGTTAATATACCAGGCGACATTTTACGTTGACGGCACTACATGTTTTCTTTGATTGGAATTGGTATAATTTGTATAATAACGGTAGAAACTACTGTGGTTTGCCGATGATTATAAGAATAAATAATACAGTTCTACATGTCAAGTACAAACATATATTGTGTAATGAGACATATGTGTTGCATTTTGTATAATTATTAAAAGGCACTGCTTGTTTATCACTCAGATATAAGTCCTTATTTGGACGCTATTTGTCATACATGTTCAATACATTATCAATATTCATAAATATGCAAATGAGTTAATTAGCATAATATTTAAGTAAGTTAAAATCAATTTCCACGAATAAATCATATTTTGATATAAGGAATATGTTTAATGAGTGTTTAATGTTGATTCTGACTGTATTGAGATTTTTACGTTCTGTTTTAAATTTACCCCCATCCACCTTTGGCGGTTATTCTCGGTAGAATTAAATTATATGTATCAATAAAAATATACATTTAACGAAAGCCCTATGTCTTCACATGATTTTGGTACAATTCGGATCTTTAAATAATAGAAATAAGGAAGATATGGCATATATTTGTCAACTATACAAGTAGATTTTTAACGAAAATTTACAAATTTTTGACTTCCTCATTAATATTCATGAGTATGCAAATGTGATAATTTGCATAAAATCATTGCAAATGATGAACCAATTCGTTAGCTTCATTTTGATACCATTTTGACCATTCTACCTGTAGAATTGACCAAGATATGGTGCAATTTCAAGTTGATGTATGCTATATGCACTTAATTGACCTTTGACCTCATTTATGACCTTCACAGAGGGTTTTGCGCGTGGCATCCACCCAAACCATATACAACTGGTATTGGGCAATTCAAATATGGTATTGAAACACTTCTACTAAAAAATGCCATGGACCATGAAAAATAAGCGACTTTTGTGCTGATGGACTCCCAACTACTAGTTCCGATCGACCTTGGTTTGGACATCAATGTCATAATGCACGAAAAAAATACACTAATGCAAAACGATCATATCGACAAAACAAAAATGTTAGTAACAAACGTACTCTACAAGGAGCTAGTAAACATTACAAGCGTACATTAAATCATCATATAAATAATCATAAATACCGACAAGCAAACTATCTAAGAAATTTGAACGATAAAAGCCCAAAAAAGTATTGGAAGTTTCTAAACAGTCTGAAGTCTAAAAGTAAAAATACTAAATCGCCATCCACAGATGATTTCTTTAACCACTTTAAAAATATAAACGCAAGTGATGGAAATGATCACTGGCAACCAGATCCAGCGCTCTTTAATGATAATGACAATATTGTACTAAATGGTATAATTACCGATGCTGAAATTAACAAATGTATTACCGATCTGAAAAATGCAAAATCGCCAAGCCCGGCTGATAATATTATAAATGAACATATTAAATCTACAAAACATATTCTACTTCCGGTGTACAATAAACTATTTAACTGTGTTTTTGAAACTGGTAATTTACCAAGCTCATGGTTAGAAGGCTACATCATACCAATTTTCAAAAATAAAGGCGACCCAGAAGACCCTATTAATTATCGACCTATCACTTTGTTATCTACACTCGGAAAACTTTTCACTGCCATTCTTAATAATAGACTTACTAAATTCCTAGAGGATAACAATTTACTTGATGAAAACCAAGCAGGCTTCCGCAAAAATTACAGTTGTGCCGACCATATTTTCACGTTACACTCTTTGATTGAAATTCTCAAAAAACAAAAGAAAAAATTATTCTGCGCCTTCATCGACTTCTCACAAGCATTTGATAAAGTGTGGCGAGTAGGATTATGGCAAAAACTTATATCAAACTCCATCAATGGTAAACTATTCAAGGTTATTTTTAACATGTACGATAACATTAAATCAAGAATCATGACATGTGACACAATATCTGATATATTTAACTCAGAAACAGGTGTAAGACAAGGGGAGAATCTATCCCCTATTTTATTCTCTATTTTTCTGAATGACGTCCAAACTTATCTTCAAAACGCTGGTAATAACGGGGTTGAACTCCGGGACACTATTGACCCTATACATTGGCTTAAACTGTTAGTACTCTTGTACGCTGATGACACCATAATTGTAGCTGATTCCCCCTTGGATTTACAAAACTGTTTGAATTCTTTTAACTCATATTGTGAAGATTGGCGACTAAAGGTTAATGCTAATAAAACAAAAATAATAGTATTTGGCGCGAGAAACCCGGATAACTTCCGGTTCACACTTGGTGATAACAATCTAGAAATAACTAAACAATACCACTATTTAGGTCTGACTTTTACCAGTAATGGCTCCTTTTTAACTGCTAGGAAACGCATTATAGAACAGTCAAATAAGGCCATGCATCTACTGTTTACTAAATCTAGTAACGCTAATCTGCCGATCGATTTAATATTAAAATTGTTCGATCATACAGTCTCACCCATCCTTACATATGCATCCGAAGTATTCGGCTTTGAAAACCTAGACAACATTGAAAATGTGCATTCAATGTTTTTACGCAAGATTACAAAAGCTAGGAAAAGTACTCCTATGTACATGATCTATGGTGAATTAGGCCGTTACCCTGTGTCAATCAATATCAAATGTCGTATGATATCGTTTTGGAGTAGGCTTATCCTTGGCAAACAACAAAAAATATCGTGGAATCTATAAATACATGCTAAATCACCCAAGATATGAATTTAAATGGTTAAACAAAATAAAAGATATATTGATATCAGTTGGCCGTAATGACCTATGGTTAAATCAACAAGCATCAGTTAATTTACATAAACATGTGAAACAAATACTTATCGATCAATTTAAACAAAAATGGTTTTCAGAACTTGATCACTCCAATAAAAGCCGATTCTACAAATCGATAAAAGACACTCACGGGCTTGAAATGTATTTAAAAACATTGCGACCACACCAAATAGTTACCTTATTCCGAATCCGCACTGCAAATCATAATCTACCCATTGAACGTGGACGTTGGGAAGGAATTAACATATCCGATAGACAATGTACTTTATGTGACTATAATGAAATTGGTTCTGAAAGACACTACATTTTTTCGTGTCCATATTTCAGTGACGCTCGAAATAAATACCTCTCAAACATCAACCTACATGAAATAAATATTATACAAATGTTGACATCAAAATCTGTGTACCTTCTAGCAGATTTATGTAACTTTTTGAACTATGTATTCGTTACCTTTCAATCATTATACCGATAATACCAATGCCTCCAGACCTGTATATAAAATGTACATGTAACTATATTATTGCATATTTGCTCGTTCATAACCCTTAATTATGTCTCATTGCTCTTCATGTTTTGCAATGTTAATTAGTTCAATAACGGGTTTTACCTTTGTCTAATTATAACTCGTCAGATTTACCTTCGCCAAATATACCTATATGTCTTACTATAACTCGTCATACTTACCTTTGTATAAGTTTACAATATAGATTTCTACTCGTACTGTTAGATTAAGCCATAATCTACCATTAGCAATAATTTTTATTGTACTCATTTAAAAAAAATGTTTATGTAAAACAAAGTCGTTCTTCCCCCATCTAAGGAAAACTACCGAATTTAGAAGCATACACTGTCTTTATATATATATTATATATTCTGTTCACTGACTGGAAAAATTTGTTAAATGCAAAGTGTATACATATCCCCATGTTGTTACTCTGTAACCTGTATATAGGGTGAATAAAGTTTTCTGTCTGTCTGTCTGTTAATTGAAAGAGAGCTCATCGTAAAGAGTTAGAGTAAATATCACGCCTTCGTAATTATTACGTTACACTAACTTCTATCGACGAGATTTAAATGGACAATTAACACCTTCGTAGCAGAGGCCTACCACTGCTCTGTATACAGTTTTTCACACATTCCCTGGGGTTATTCAACAAATTAATTGTTTGGTATTTTGTTAACTACAGTGTATTTAAACAGCGATCGAAAATGCACAGTAATTAAAACAGATCCCCAGGGGCGGTTTTTCCTTCTTGACCCGCGCGTGTTTTCAATTAATTTATTTTTAAAGATGAGAAATGTCGATTACAAAGTCCAATTAGCTTTTTAGCGACACATACTGAAACACCGCGTACATCAACCAACAGTCGTAATCAAAACGTAACGGACCAGGCAAGAATGTGCCAGTAGTGATTTACATTGATTTGTTCTCACCTGTAGACTGTAAGTACACAATATTAGATAATAGATTATACGATTTGTTTATTTCATATCATAGAGGAATTTAACATGTTGATCTAAATACTGTAACTATTTCGTAGATCTAATAAATGATAAATAATCATGTGGAAGGAATAGATCGGTCGTCTATAGACGATGGGTGGGGGGAGTAAAACACAAATCAACTAAATCTAGATTTTATTTAGAACACATCGTTCGTATTTCATTCGCTTCTACACTGAAGATTTTTTTAATTTTCGAATTAAAATCATGCAATTTCCAGCACTTTAAGCTTTTAAAATCAGAAGTTAAGATATTAAAATTGTACTGCTACATCAACATACAATATGACGAGTTTAACAAAAAATAAATAAAAGTAGTTTCTTTCAATTCTCTAAAATTTACAAATCAGGCGTCAAATTAATAAAATTCCCCACTCGCTACATAATCAGACAACGTTCATTTTTAAGCAATTATTTAAATATACATGTATGTTTATCCCATTGAAGATTTTATCAAATAAGAACTTTAAATTTTATATTTAGACGTTAAATTATTGAAATTAACTGCAAAAAATCGAAATACATAGCCCATGAAATAAACAATATTAGATCTATATCTAAAAGTTTCCACTGGTTCAGATAGATTTTTTAGTAAACTTTAACTTTTAATGAAAATCATGAAATTTTATGCACTATACCGTCTTTAAAACATTAAAATTCAATGCTAGACACATGAAAATTTAGAAAACATGTGCCCCCCCCCGAAATATTTTGAATTAAACTCGTTTTTCTAGCTTTTAAGGTTTTAAATCTCACCTGAAATTATTAAAATTGCACTGTTACAAAATGTCATTATCAGTAATAAATCTATCAACAAGAAAATTTCGATATGTCGGGTCACTATTTTTAAATCGGTCAGTTCACACGTTTTAGTAACATAGATCAATGAATCACATAAATCATGATCTTTCAGACGCTATAAAATCATTTGGGAAAGCGTCTAATTTAATCAGATTGGGTGTAATTAGGGCCTGGATAAACAACAGGGTGCACATTTTATTGCCTTCGCTTCCGCTATATGTAATATACAGAGATTGTTATCACAAAATAACGACCCATAGCCTAATCGATTGGTATTATTTTAAGGATTTTAATGTTTTTAGTCTGTATAAAATGGTCACTCTGAGGCCAACTGGGGGGGGGGGGTACGGGCCCCCTGTGCAGCCCCGGTGGAACCGGGCCTGAACATGTTTAATAAACAATGCACTAGCGTACGACACATCGCAGTAGATTTAACGGAGTCCGTCTTTGTTTACACAACGTCATTGGTAACGCTCATAGTTGAGGAGGATGTACAGGTTAAATAAACAAACCACGACAGTCGCGCGCTGCCAATTACGACGTTTTCGACGCGAACTTTGTCGTCTGCTTTTGACTAGGTCAGAAATCTCACGACACGGCTCATATGTGAATGAGACTGAAATAAAGATCAAATGAAATATAGTAAAACAATAGATGACTCGAACACTATCTAGGTCGAACACACGAACTTCAATATTTTATTTGACGTAAACATATAAAATGTTTATTGTTAATGCAATAATAATAATAATGTGGCAAGTTGAAAATTTTAACAAAAAACATATGTAATTGTACAAAAAGACAAAAGACAAGATGAATATATACAAATATGCAAACAATCATATATGGTAGGCAGTGTATTTTGAGAAAAGTGTAGATATTAAATGCGTATCAATTAATTTAACCAATTAATTTGTTATAAAGTTTCTCTTCTTGTATTAGATAAATAGATATATTTTGCTAGTTTTTTCATGATATGTGTATTGGTAGATTGCATAAGAGAAATAAATTTTCCTATATTGGGCCAGGAACAAAAATATCGAGGTAAACATTGTAATCTTATATCTCGATAATATGGACAAGTAAGTAAGAAGTGGTATTCGTTTTCGATACAATTCAAATCACATTTAGGACATATTCTATCTTCTCTAGCTATAGTTCTGTGTCTGCCCTCTTCGATTAAAAGTTTGTGAGACGAACATCTAAATCTACTTAATGCTTTCCTGTGATTGTCACAGGAAATACACTTAAGATAATCTTCAGACTCAAAGTTAATTTTAAATGTACGATAGTTTCTAATTTATTTGACAAGTTCAATTCATTATACCATTTCTGTAAGTATTGGTCATTCAACCTTCTAACAATCATATTATATTGAAAATATGTTATAGTTTCGGCGTTCCATAAGTATGAAAATCCTAAGTTGTCTAATAATGTCTTAACGTCTAAGGCCCACTTATTAACATGTCGACCTTGGTTGTCCTTCATATTATATAGTTTATACATCAATGAATTTTTATTATTTATTAACTTCATCCAGTATTTTAAAATACGCTCATGTCTGACAACTTGTAAAACAACATGTCAAGTTTCCACAACGGCTACCTACGACAAATCTGAAAAATATTTTGGCCCAAATATTTTTAACATATTATATCTTGACAAATTCTACCTGTCTCATTCAACTATTATCAGACGTAGGCTTTCGGTAACTGGGACAATTCCCCAGAACATATGTCGGGGCTATGCCAAGGTACACGATGCGAACTTATCAGAGATAAGGAATTACACATTTGTCTATGTCTCTCGATACTACCGATTTTCTTGCAGAACCTGATCCCAACACATCCCGAAGTCCCTAATTTCCATCGGGAGTAAATCATCGAGGCAGTTGGACAAACGTATAACTTCAGAACAACTCGGGAGTCATCCGATGTCTACCGATACCCCACCCGATTACTCACGATGACCCAAAATGTCTCATGACATACCCGAAGTTTCCATTCAAAATTGTAATCCCGAGACCGAGAATGTGTCCCAAATATCACTGGGATGCCTAGCGCATAAGTTAACATGGTAACTGGTATTCCCGAGTCTCTGGTGCGCTTCTGGGATGCCTTCCCGGGTTATTCCCGACATGACAGCGCGAATACATCGGGTAAAAATATGCATGCATTGAATTTACCTGACGTATGTACATGTACTCGCGTTTTCACAAGATGTCTCCAGATTCCCCAAAACATTCATGAAGCTTACCCGAGACACCGGATGCCTTCTCTGAGATAAATGGGATCATAGACGCCTGCTAAGCTCTTAAATCCATCGGAAGTACATCCCCGAGGAAGAGGAATTGACGCATAACGTCTCGAGCACATCGAGAGTTTTTGCAATGCACCCCGATACTCCTTGATCATCATGATTCCTCCTGATGTCACAACTTGTCTGATGACCTCCCATATACTTCCCCTAGACCACGAGCAACCTGTTTACGATGCCTCCCAAATCCATATTGGGAGTTCATCCCCTAGACAAAGACATACGCAGTGGGAAATGTATATGCTTCAAGCGTCTCAATTGATCCCTCGTGGCATTAAGAGACCGAGAACAAGACTGAAAACCGCAAGGCGAAGAACAGTAGAGGCCGAACCTGAGGAAAAACGGAATCAATGAAGAGAACTGAATAATAAATAAGTAAGGCATCCTTCGCTTGAAGTACCCAAAGCATAAAATGACCCTCGCATCTTTTGATGACATTTGGCAAACTTCGCGTCTTTTCGTTGTCTTCTGTACATTGTGGTAGCTTTCTCTTACAACAAGCTCGTTCTTTCTTAGTAACGTCTCTGACTTTGTTCGCAAACTAAAGGAAAGTAACTTAGCGAGTATCGACTTCGGTTTAACTCATTAGGAAGATATAATCGTTTGATTGTGGCATGGGTATACAAGTATCAGGACCAGATATAATTCGACGCATCGGGCGACTTTTTCTATCTCGTTTGAATCCAAGTTGTGTAGTCTTTATTGATAAGCTTATGATTTGTAAAGTCACAATAGAAACGTTCATAAAGGAAATTACTCATATGTGCATACTATACCGTCCTAATCATCGTTACTTACTACATATTGCTACTGATTAAAATAGCAACAAACTGTATCAACTAAGGCTTTATAAACATTGTGAAAGTACGGACACGTCAGGGTACGAAAGAAATGAACTGCAATTGGCTAAGAATAACGTTTTCTTGTTCTCCAATACGACTCTATACATGCAACTTAAAGAACATAAGTATACCCGGTAGTTTGTTAAAAAATACCAACTTATTAATTAAGAGGTTAATATACCAGGCGACATTTTACGTTGACGGCACTACATGTTTTCTTTGATTGGAATTGGTATAATTTGTATAATAACGGTAGAAACTACTGTGGTTTGCCGATGATTATAAGAATAAATAATACAGTTCTACATGTCAAGTACAAACATATATTGTGTAATGAGACATATGTGTTGCATTTTGTATAATTATTAAAAGGCACTGCTTGTTTATCACTCAGATATAAGTCCTTATTTGGACGCTATTTGTCATACATGTTCAATACATTATCAATATTCATAAATATGCAAATGAGTTAATTAGCATAATATTTAAGTAAGTTAAAATCAATTTCCACGAATAAATCATATTTTGATATAAGGAATATGTTTAATGAGTGTTTAATGTTGATTCTGACTGTATTGAGATTTTTACGTTCTGTTTTAAATTTACCCCCATCCACCTTTGGCGGTTATTCTCGGTAGAATTAAATTATATGTATCAATAAAAATATACATTTAACGAAAGCCCTATGTCTTCACATGATTTTGGTACAATTCGGATCTTTAAATAATAGAAATAAGGAAGATATGGCATATATTTGTCAACTATACAAGTAGATTTTTAACGAAAATTTACAAATTTTTGACTTCCTCATTAATATTCATGAGT
Organism: Spisula solida; assembly: GCA_947247005.1. Lineage (NCBI taxonomy): Eukaryota > Metazoa > Mollusca > Bivalvia > Venerida > Mactridae > Spisula > Spisula solida. The sequence goes on from OX365948.1 coordinate 25,787,564, forward strand.
ATGCAAATGTGATAATTTGCATAAAATCATTGCAAATGATGAACCAATTCGTTAGCTTCATTTTGATACCATTTTGACCATTCTACCTGTAGAATTGACCAAGATATGGTGCAATTTCAAGTTGATGTATGCTATATGCACTTAATTGACCTTTGACCTCATTTATGACCTTCACAGAGGGTTTTGCGCGTGGCATCCACCCAAACCATATACAACTGGTATTGGGCAATTCAAATATGGTATTGAAACACTTCTACTAAAAAATGCCATGGACCATGAAAAATAAGCGACTTTTGTGCTGATGGACTCCCAACTACTAGTTCCGATCGACCTTGGTTTGGACATCAATGTCATAATGCACGAAAAAAATACACTAATGCAAAACGATCATATCGACAAAACAAAAATGTTAGTAACAAACGTACTCTACAAGGAGCTAGTAAACATTACAAGCGTACATTAAATCATCATATAAATAATCATAAATACCGACAAGCAAACTATCTAAGAAATTTGAACGATAAAAGCCCAAAAAAGTATTGGAAGTTTCTAAACAGTCTGAAGTCTAAAAGTAAAAATACTAAATCGCCATCCACAGATGATTTCTTTAACCACTTTAAAAATATAAACGCAAGTGATGGAAATGATCACTGGCAACCAGATCCAGCGCTCTTTAATGATAATGACAATATTGTACTAAATGGTATAATTACCGATGCTGAAATTAACAAATGTATTACCGATCTGAAAAATGCAAAATCGCCAAGCCCGGCTGATAATATTATAAATGAACATATTAAATCTACAAAACATATTCTACTTCCGGTGTACAATAAACTATTTAACTGTGTTTTTGAAACTGGTAATTTACCAAGCTCATGGTTAGAAGGCTACATCATACCAATTTTCAAAAATAAAGGCGACCCAGAAGACCCTATTAATTATCGACCTATCACTTTGTTATCTACACTCGGAAAACTTTTCACTGCCATTCTTAATAATAGACTTACTAAATTCCTAGAGGATAACAATTTACTTGATGAAAACCAAGCAGGCTTCCGCAAAAATTACAGTTGTGCCGACCATATTTTCACGTTACACTCTTTGATTGAAATTCTCAAAAAACAAAAGAAAAAATTATTCTGCGCCTTCATCGACTTCTCACAAGCATTTGATAAAGTGTGGCGAGTAGGATTATGGCAAAAACTTATATCAAACTCCATCAATGGTAAACTATTCAAGGTTATTTTTAACATGTACGATAACATTAAATCAAGAATCATGACATGTGACACAATATCTGATATATTTAACTCAGAAACAGGTGTAAGACAAGGGGAGAATCTATCCCCTATTTTATTCTCTATTTTTCTGAATGACGTCCAAACTTATCTTCAAAACGCTGGTAATAACGGGGTTGAACTCCGGGACACTATTGACCCTATACATTGGCTTAAACTGTTAGTACTCTTGTACGCTGATGACACCATAATTGTAGCTGATTCCCCCTTGGATTTACAAAACTGTTTGAATTCTTTTAACTCATATTGTGAAGATTGGCGACTAAAGGTTAATGCTAATAAAACAAAAATAATAGTATTTGGCGCGAGAAACCCGGATAACTTCCGGTTCACACTTGGTGATAACAATCTAGAAATAACTAAACAATACCACTATTTAGGTCTGACTTTTACCAGTAATGGCTCCTTTTTAACTGCTAGGAAACGCATTATAGAACAGTCAAATAAGGCCATGCATCTACTGTTTACTAAATCTAGTAACGCTAATCTGCCGATCGATTTAATATTAAAATTGTTCGATCATACAGTCTCACCCATCCTTACATATGCATCCGAAGTATTCGGCTTTGAAAACCTAGACAACATTGAAAATGTGCATTCAATGTTTTTACGCAAGATTACAAAAGCTAGGAAAAGTACTCCTATGTACATGATCTATGGTGAATTAGGCCGTTACCCTGTGTCAATCAATATCAAATGTCGTATGATATCGTTTTGGAGTAGGCTTATCCTTGGCAAACAACAAAAAATATCTCTTGGAATCTATAAATACATGCTAAATCACCCAAGATATGAATTTAAATGGTTAAACAAAATAAAAGATATATTGATATCAGTTGGCCGTAATGACCTATGGTTAAATCAACAAGCATCAGTTAATTTACATAAACATGTGAAACAAATACTTATCGATCAATTTAAACAAAAATGGTTTTCAGAACTTGATCACTCCAATAAAAGCCGATTCTACAAATCGATAAAAGACACTCACGGGCTTGAAATGTATTTAAAAACATTGCGACCACACCAAATAGTTACCTTATTCCGAATCCGCACTGCAAATCATAATCTACCCATTGAACGTGGACGTTGGGAAGGAATTAACATATCCGATAGACAATGTACTTTATGTGACTATAATGAAATTGGTTCTGAAAGACACTACATTTTTTCGTGTCCATATTTCAGTGACGCTCGAAATAAATACCTCTCAAACATCAACCTACATGAAATAAATATTATACAAATGTTGACATCAAAATCTGTGTACCTTCTAGCAGATTTATGTAACTTTTTGAACTATGTATTCGTTACCTTTCAATCATTATACCGATAATACCAATGCCTCCAGACCTGTATATAAAATGTACATGTAACTATATTATTGCATATTTGCTCGTTCATAACCCTTAATTATGTCTCATTGCTCTTCATGTTTTGCAATGTTAATTAGTTCAATAACGGGTTTTACCTTTGTCTAATTATAACTCGTCAGATTTACCTTCGCCAAATATACCTATATGTCTTACTATAACTCGTCATACTTACCTTTGTATAAGTTTACAATATAGATTTCTACTCGTACTGTTAGATTAAGCCATAATCTACCATTAGCAATAATTTTTATTGTACTCATTTAAAAAAAATGTTTATGTAAAACAAAGTCGTTCTTCCCCCATCTAAGGAAAACTACCGAATTTAGAAGCATACACTGTCTTTATATATATATTATATATTCTGTTCACTGACTGGAAAAATTTGTTAAATGCAAAGTGTATACATATCCCCATGTTGTTACTCTGTAACCTGTATATAGGGTGAATAAAGTTTTCTGTCTGTCTGTCTGTTAATTGAAAGAGAGCTCATCGTAAAGAGTTAGAGTAAATATCACGCCTTCGTAATTATTACGTTACACTAACTTCTATCGACGAGATTTAAATGGACAATTAACACCTTCGTAGCAGAGGCCTACCACTGCTCTGTATACAGTTTTTCACACATTCCCTGGGGTTATTCAACAAATTAATTGTTTGGTATTTTGTTAACTACAGTGTATTTAAACAGCGATCGAAAATGCACAGTAATTAAAACAGATCCCCAGGGGCGGTTTTTCCTTCTTGACCCGCGCGTGTTTTCAATTAATTTATTTTTAAAGATGAGAAATGTCGATTACAAAGTCCAATTAGCTTTTTAGCGACACATACTGAAACACCGCGTACATCAACCAACAGTCGTAATCAAAACGTAACGGACCAGGCAAGAATGTGCCAGTAGTGATTTACATTGATTTGTTCTCACCTGTAGACTGTAAGTACACAATATTAGATAATAGATTATACGATTTGTTTATTTCATATCATAGAGGAATTTAACATGTTGATCTAAATACTGTAACTATTTCGTAGATCTAATAAATGATAAATAATCATGTGGAAGGAATAGATCGGTCGTCTATAGACGATGGGTGGGGGGAGTAAAACACAAATCAACTAAATCTAGATTTTATTTAGAACACATCGTTCGTATTTCATTCGCTTCTACACTGAAGATTTTTTTAATTTTCGAATTAAAATCATGCAATTTCCAGCACTTTAAGCTTTTAAAATCAGAAGTTAAGATATTAAAATTGTACTGCTACATCAACATACAATATGACGAGTTTAACAAAAAATAAATAAAAGTAGTTTCTTTCAATTCTCTAAAATTTACAAATCAGGCGTCAAATTAATAAAATTCCCCACTCGCTACATAATCAGACAACGTTCATTTTTAAGCAATTATTTAAATATACATGTATGTTTATCCCATTGAAGATTTTATCAAATAAGAACTTTAAATTTTATATTTAGACGTTAAATTATTGAAATTAACTGCAAAAAATCGAAATACATAGCCCATGAAATAAACAATATTAGATCTATATCTAAAAGTTTCCACTGGTTCAGATAGATTTTTTAGTAAACTTTAACTTTTAATGAAAATCATGAAATTTTATGCACTATACCGTCTTTAAAACATTAAAATTCAATGCTAGACACATGAAAATTTAGAAAACATGTGCCCCCCCCGAAATATTTTGAATTAAACTCGTTTTTCTAGCTTTTAAGGTTTTAAATCTCACCTGAAATTATTAAAATTGCACTGTTACAAAATGTCATTATCAGTAATAAATCTATCAACAAGAAAATTTCGATATGTCGGGTCACTATTTTTAAATCGGTCAGTTCACACGTTTTAGTAACATAGATCAATGAATCACATAAATCATGATCTTTCAGACGCTATAAAATCATTTGGGAAAGCGTCTAATTTAATCAGATTGGGTGTAATTAGGGCCTGGATAAACAACAGGGTGCACATTTTATTGCCTTCGCTTCCGCTATATGTAATATACAGAGATTGTTATCACAAAATAACGACCCATAGCCTAATCGATTGGTATTATTTTAAGGATTTTAATGTTTTTAGTCTGTATAAAATGGTCACTCTGAGGCCAACTGGGGGGGGGGGGGGTACGGGCCCCCTGTGCAGCCCCGGTGGAACCGGGCCTGAACATGTTTAATAAACAATGCACTAGCGTACGACACATCGCAGTAGATTTAACGGAGTCCGTCTTTGTTTACACAACGTCATTGGTAACGCTCATAGTTGAGGAGGATGTACAGGTTAAATAAACAAACCACGACAGTCGCGCGCTGCCAATTACGACGTTTTCGACGCGAACTTTGTCGTCTGCTTTTGACTAGGTCAGAAATCTCACGACACGGCTCATATGTGAATGAGACTGAAATAAAGATCAAATGAAATATAGTAAAACAATAGATGACTCGAACACTATCTAGGTCGAACACACGAACTTCAATATTTTATTTGACGTAAACATATAAAATGTTTATTGTTAATGCAATAATAATAATAATGTGGCAAGTTGAAAATTTTAACAAAAAACATATGTAATTGTACAAAAAGACAAAAGACAAGATGAATATATACAAATATGCAAACAATCATATATGGTAGGCAGTGTATTTTGAGAAAAGTGTAGATATTAAATGCGTATCAATTAATTTAACCAATTAATTTGTTATAAAGTTTCTCTTCTTGTATTAGATAAATAGATATATTTTGCTAGTTTTTTCATGATATGTGTATTGGTAGATTGCATAAGAGAAATAAATTTTCCTATATTGGGCCAGGAACAAAAATATCGAGGTAAACATTGTAATCTTATATCTCGATAATATGGACAAGTAAGTAAGAAGTGGTATTCGTTTTCGATACAATTCAAATCACATTTAGGACATATTCTATCTTCTCTAGCTATAGTTCTGTGTCTGCCCTCTTCGATTAAAAGTTTGTGAGACGAACATCTAAATTGATAAGCTTATGATTTGTAAAGTCACAATAGAAACGTTCATAAAGGAAATTACTCATATGTGCATACTATACCGTCCTAATCATCGTTACTTACTACATATTGCTACTGATTAAAATAGCAACAAACTGTATCAACTAAGGCTTTATAAACATTGTGAAAGTACGGACACGTCAGGGTACGAAAGAAATGAACTGCAATTGGCTAAGAATAACGTTTTCTTGTTCTCCAATACGACTCTATACATGCAACTTAAAGAACATAAGTATACCCGGTAGTTTGTTAAAAAATACCAACTTATTAATTAAGAGGTTAATATACCAGGCGACATTTTACGTTGACGGCACTACATGTTTTCTTTGATTGGAATTGGTATAATTTGTATAATAACGGTAGAAACTACTGTGGTTTGCCGATGATTATAAGAATAAATAATACAGTTCTACATGTCAAGTACAAACATATATTGTGTAATGAGACATATGTGTTGCATTTTGTATAATTATTAAAAGGCACTGCTTGTTTATCACTCAGATATAAGTCCTTATTTGGACGCTATTTGTCATACATGTTCAATACATTATCAATATTCATAAATATGCAAATGAGTTAATTAGCATAATATTTAAGTAAGTTAAAATCAATTTCCACGAATAAATCATATTTTGATATAAGGAATATGTTTAATGAGTGTTTAATGTTGATTCTGACTGTATTGAGATTTTTACGTTCTGTTTTAAATTTACCCCCATCCACCTTTGGCGGTTATTCTCGGTAGAATTAAATTATATGTATCAATAAAAATATACATTTAACGAAAGCCCTATGTCTTCACATGATTTTGGTACAATTCGGATCTTTAAATAATAGAAATAAGGAAGATATGGCATATATTTGTCAACTATACAAGTAGATTTTTAACGAAAATTTACAAATTTTTGACTTCCTCATTAATATTCATGAGTATGCAAATGTGATAATTTGCATAAAATCATTGCAAATGATGAACCAATTCGTTAGCTTCATTTTGATACCATTTTGACCATTCTACCTGTAGAATTGACCAAGATATGGTGCAATTTCAAGTTGATGTATGCTATATGCACTTAATTGACCTTTGACCTCATTTATGACCTTCACAGAGGGTTTTGCGCGTGGCATCCACCCAAACCATATACAACTGGTATTGGGCAATTCAAATATGGTATTGAAACACTTCTACTAAAAAATGCCATGGACCATGAAAAATAAGCGACTTTTGTGCTGATGGACTCCCAACTACTAGTTCCGATCGACCTTGGTTTGGACATCAATGTCATAATGCACGAAAAAAATACACTAATGCAAAACGATCATATCGACAAAACAAAAATGTTAGTAACAAACGTACTCTACAAGGAGCTAGTAAACATTACAAGCGTACATTAAATCATCATATAAATAATCATAAATACCGACAAGCAAACTATCTAAGAAATTTGAACGATAAAAGCCCAAAAAAGTATTGGAAGTTTCTAAACAGTCTGAAGTCTAAAAGTAAAAATACTAAATCGCCATCCACAGATGATTTCTTTAACCACTTTAAAAATATAAACGCAAGTGATGGAAATGATCACTGGCAACCAGATCCAGCGCTCTTTAATGATAATGACAATATTGTACTAAATGGTATAATTACCGATGCTGAAATTAACAAATGTATTACCGATCTGAAAAATGCAAAATCGCCAAGCCCGGCTGATAATATTATAAATGAACATATTAAATCTACAAAACATATTCTACTTCCGGTGTACAATAAACTATTTAACTGTGTTTTTGAAACTGGTAATTTACCAAGCTCATGGTTAGAAGGCTACATCATACCAATTTTCAAAAATAAAGGCGACCCAGAAGACCCTATTAATTATCGACCTATCACTTTGTTATCTACACTCGGAAAACTTTTCACTGCCATTCTTAATAATAGACTTACTAAATTCCTAGAGGATAACAATTTACTTGATGAAAACCAAGCAGGCTTCCGCAAAAATTACAGTTGTGCCGACCATATTTTCACGTTACACTCTTTGATTGAAATTCTCAAAAAACAAAAGAAAAAATTATTCTGCGCCTTCATCGACTTCTCACAAGCATTTGATAAAGTGTGGCGAGTAGGATTATGGCAAAAACTTATATCAAACTCCATCAATGGTAAACTATTCAAGGTTATTTTTAACATGTACGATAACATTAAATCAAGAATCATGACATGTGACACAATATCTGATATATTTAACTCAGAAACAGGTGTAAGACAAGGGGAGAATCTATCCCCTATTTTATTCTCTATTTTTCTGAATGACGTCCAAACTTATCTTCAAAACGCTGGTAATAACGGGGTTGAACTCCGGGACACTATTGACCCTATACATTGGCTTAAACTGTTAGTACTCTTGTACGCTGATGACACCATAATTGTAGCTGATTCCCCCTTGGATTTACAAAACTGTTTGAATTCTTTTAACTCATATTGTGAAGATTGGCGACTAAAGGTTAATGCTAATAAAACAAAAATAATAGTATTTGGCGCGAGAAACCCGGATAACTTCCGGTTCACACTTGGTGATAACAATCTAGAAATAACTAAACAATACCACTATTTAGGTCTGACTTTTACCAGTAATGGCTCCTTTTTAACTGCTAGGAAACGCATTATAGAACAGTCAAATAAGGCCATGCATCTACTGTTTACTAAATCTAGTAACGCTAATCTGCCGATCGATTTAATATTAAAATTGTTCGATCATACAGTCTCACCCATCCTTACATATGCATCCGAAGTATTCGGCTTTGAAAACCTAGACAACATTGAAAATGTGCATTCAATGTTTTTACGCAAGATTACAAAAGCTAGGAAAAGTACTCCTATGTACATGATCTATGGTGAATTAGGCCGTTACCCTGTGTCAATCAATATCAAATGTCGTATGATATCGTTTTGGAGTAGGCTTATCCTTGGCAAACAACAAAAAATATCTCTTGGAATCTATAAATACATGCTAAATCACCCAAGATATGAATTTAAATGGTTAAACAAAATAAAAGATATATTGATATCAGTTGGCCGTAATGACCTATGGTTAAATCAACAAGCATCAGTTAATTTACATAAACATGTGAAAAAATACTTATCGATCAATTTAAACAAAAATGGTTTTCAGAACTTGATCACTCCAATAAAAGCCGATTCTACAAATCGATAAAAGACACTCACGGGCTTGAAATGTATTTAAAAACATTGCGACCACACCAAATAGTTACCTTATTCCGAATCCGCACTGCAAATCATAATCTACCCATTGAACGTGGACGTTGGGAAGGAATTAACATATCCGATAGACAATGTACTTTATGTGACTATAATGAAATTGGTTCTGAAAGACACTACATTTTTTCGTGTCCATATTTCAGTGACGCTCGAAATAAATACCTCTCAAACATCAACCTACATGAAATAAATATTATACAAATGTTGACATCAAAATCTGTGTACCTTCTAGCAGATTTATGTAACTTTTTGAACTATGTATTCGTTACCTTTCAATCATTATACCGATAATACCAATGCCTCCAGACCTGTATATAAAATGTACATGTAACTATATTATTGCATATTTGCTCGTTCATAACCCTTAATTATGTCTCATTGCTCTTCATGTTTTGCAATGTTAATTAGTTCAATAACGGGTTTTACCTTTGTCTAATTATAACTCGTCAGATTTACCTTCGCCAAATATACCTATATGTCTTACTATAACTCGTCATACTTACCTTTGTATAAGTTTACAATATAGATTTCTACTCGTACTGTTAGATTAAGCCATAATCTACCATTAGCAATAATTTTTATTGTACTCATTTAAAAAAAAATGTTTATGTAAAACAAAGTCGTTCTTCCCCCATCTAAGGAAAACTACCGAATTTAGAAGCATACACTGTCTTTATATATATATTATATATTCTGTTCACTGACTGGAAAAATTTGTTAAATGCAAAGTGTATACATATCCCCATGTTGTTACTCTGTAACCTGTATATAGGGTGAATAAAGTTTTCTGTCTGTCTGTCTGTTAATTGAAAGAGAGCTCATCGTAAAGAGTTAGAGTAAATATCACGCCTTCGTAATTATTACGTTACACTAACTTCTATCGACGAGATTTAAATGGACAATTAACACCTTCGTAACAGAGACCTACCACTGCTCTGTATACAGTTTTTCACACATTCCCTGGGGTTATTCAACAAATTAATTGTTTGGTATTTTGTTAACTACAGTGTATTTAAACAGCGATCGAAAATGCACAGTAATTAAAACAGATCCCCAGGGGCGGTTTTTCCTTCTTGACCCGCGCGTGTTTTCAATTAATTTATTTTTAAAGATGAGAAATGTCGATTACAAAGTCCAATTAGCTTTTTAGCGACACATACTGAAACACCGCGTACATCAACCAACAGTCGTAATCAAAACGTAACGGACCAGGCAAGAATGTGCCAGTAGTGATTTACATTGATTTGTTCTCACCTGTAGACTGTAAGTACACAATATTAGATAATAGATTATACGATTTGTTTATTTCATATCATAGAGGAATTTAACATGTTGATCTAAATACTGTAACTATTTCGTAGATCTAATAAATGATAAATAATCATGTGGAAGGAATAGATCGGTCGTCTATAGACGATGGGTGGGGGGAGTAAAACACACATCAACTAAATCTAGATTTTATTTAGAACACATCGTTCGTATTTCATTCGCTTCTACACTGAAGATTTTTTTAATTTTCGAATTAAAATCATGCAATTTCCAGCACTTTAAGCTTTTAAAATCAGAAGTTAAGATATTAAAATTGTACTGCTACATCAACATACAATATGACGAGTTTAACAAAAAAATAAATAAAAGTAGTTTCTTTCAATTCTCTAAAATTTACAAATCAGGCGTCAAATTAATAAAATTCCCCACTCGCTACATAATCAGACAACGTTCATTTTTAAGCAATTATTTAAATATACATGTATGTTTATCCCATTGAAGATTTTATCAAATAAGAACTTTAAATTTTATATTTAGACGTTAAATTATTGAAATTAACTGCAAAAAATCGAAATACATAGCCCATGAAATAAACAATATTAGATCTATATCTAAAAGTTTCCACTGGTTCAGATAGATTTTTTAGTAAACTTTAACTTTTAATGAAAATCATGAAATTTTATGCACTATACCGTCTTTAAAACATTAAAATTCAATGCTAGACACATGAAAATTTAGAAAACATGTGCCCCCCCGAAATATTTTGAATTAAACTCGTTTTTCTAGCTTTTAAGGTTTTAAATCTCACCTGAAATTATTAAAATTGCACTGTTACAAAATGTCATTATCAGTAATAAATCTATCAACAAGAAAATTTCGATATGTCGGGTCACTATTTTTAAATCGGTCAGTTCACACGTTTTAGTAACATAGATCAATGAATCACATAAATCATGATCTTTCAGACGCTATAAAATCATTTGGGAAAGCGTCTAATTTAATCAGATTGGGTGTAATTAGGGCCTGGATAAACAACAGGGTGCACATTTTATTGCCTTCGCTTCCGCTATATGTAATATACAGAGATTGTTATCACAAAATAACGACCCATAGCCTAATCGATTGGTATTATTTTAAGGATTTTAATGTTTTTAGTCTGTATAAAATGGTCACTCTGAGGCCAACTGGGGGGGGGGGTACGGGCCCCCTGTGCAGCCCCGGTGGAACCGGGCCTGAACATGTTTAATAAACAATGCACTAGCGTACGACACATCGCAGTAGATTTAACGGAGTCCGTCTTTGTTTACACAACGTCATTGGTAACGCTCATAGTTGAGGAGGATGTACAGGTTAAATAAACAAACCACGACAGTCGCGCGCTGCCAATTACGACGTTTTCGACGCGAACTTTGTCGTCTGCTTTTGACTAGGTCAGAAATCTCACGACACGGCTCATATGTGAATGAGACTGAAATAAAGAACAAATGAAATATAGTAAAACAATAGATGACTCGAACACTATCTAGGTCGAACACACGAACTTCAATATTTTATTTGACGTAAACATATAAAATGTTTATTGTTAATGCAATAATAATAATAATGTGGCAAGTTGAAAATTTTAACAAAAAACATATGTAATTGTACAAAAAGACAAAAGACAAGATGAATATATACAAATATGCAAACAATCATATATGGTAGGCAGTGTATTTTGAGAAAAGTGTAGATATTAAATGCGTATCAATTAATTTAACCAATTAATTTGTTATAAAGTTTCTCTTCTTGTATTAGATAAATAGATATATTTTGCTAGTTTTTTCATGATATGTGTATTGGTAGATTGCATAAGAGAAATAAATTTTCCTATATTGGGCCAGGAACAAAAATATCGAGGTAAACATTGTAATCTTATATCTCGATAATATGGACAAGTAAGTAAGAAGTGGTATTCGTTTTCGATACAATTCAAATCACATTTAGGACATATTCTATCTTCTCTAGCTATAGTTCTGTGTCTGCCCTCTTCGATTAAAAGTTTGTGAGACGAACATCTAAATCTACTTAATGCTTTCCTGTGATTGTCACAGGAAATACACTTAAGATAATCTTCAGACTCAAAGTTAATTTTAAATGTACGATAGTTTCTAATTTATTTGACAAGTTCAATTCATTATACCATTTCTGTAAGTATTGGTCATTCAACCTTCTAACAATCATATTATATTGAAAATATGTTATAGTTTCGGCGTTCCATAAGTATGAAAATCCTAAGTTGTCTAATAATGTCTTAACGTCTAAGGCCCACTTATTAACATGTCGACCTTGGTTGTCCTTCATATTATATAGTTTATACATCAATGAATTTTTATTATTTATTAACTTCATCCAGTATTCTAAAATACGCTCATGTCTGACAACTTGTAAAGGTACCCTCCCTAATTCGCCATATACGGCTACGTTACTTGTTATTTGGCGTATACCAAAAATTTGTTTCAAAACATTTAAATGAACACGTTCAATTTCCGGGGCTTTATGGAATCCCCATACTTCGGATCCATAATACAAAATTGGTGACACCATAGAATCAAATAGTTTCAATATTGTAGGGAAACAACATCAAACAAAGAATTTAATTAGAATAATGCTCTTGCAGCTTTGGCAGATAATACTTTTTGTGATTGATAAAAACTTCCATTTGAGGTTATTGTAACACCTCAATAGTTAAATGATGTAAATGAACTGATTGGACTGATCCCTTGCTTTGTCTGCAGATAGGTTGAACGATACAAGTTTTCGCACCTTTCATTGACTGTTGGGTAGTCGGCGACATGTGTATTAACGTTACAAATTGTTACAAGTCAAATAGTTTCCTGCGGGTGATTACCTGCGGCCTTGTAATTTAGTTGTATTGTTTAGGATGTGGTTTTTGCAGTTTGGATGCAATTCGAATTTATTCCGGTGTAAGTTTAAATTAATGTTTCTGTCAAAATATTTCCAATACACGTAAAATCGGACAATACCGATTATCTTCCAATTATTTGGTTGTGTTAAATGTATGTGCCGAACGAATGAACAAATTCAAAAGAATTAGAAAAAAAATATCATGTATCAATACCATGCTTCTGTTAATCTAGCGATTTGTTCTCTACGGGATGTAGTGTATTGCCCACTATATTTATTACTGACTGGGAATCTTATGCAGCTGCAGACACCTGCTGTTAAGATTTGTGGTCTCGCGTTCAAAGTGAAATTTCGGAATAGTTCTGCTTTCTTTGGTAAATAAACTATTGTAATGCGATAAAGACCGATGTTATCGGCATGGAATAATGGAATTAGTCTGGTTCACGACATTCTTACAAAATGCTTCTTTTTTGGGATAATTTTTTTGAAATCGTAAACCATCGAGAACATGTCACGTGCCCCTCCATGGTCATTTTACTTTTGGCAATCCAATATAACCTGCGGCTCAAGGCCGCAGGTTAATAATTACATTTTAATTTACTGTAATTAACAATTGTTTGTGTACGACTGCATTGTATAACGGGTTTTTGAGAAACTAAACTTTATAGATATAGTTAATGAAGGCCGACCAGAAAATTGTAATTTAACTTATTTTCGTTAATTAAATGCAGAAGCAACAACGTGTTTTCGTTGTCTTATAAATGTCAGAAAGTTTGACATTTGTGTACTAATTATTGCAAATAAATTTTCAAAATGGCGGAATCACGTCGAAAAGCGTGTGAAACGGACACCTGCACACCTTCCATGCTCTAATTGAAAACATATTTTTGATTGAAACTTGTGAGATTAAATACTTTTGAGGTATTGGTTGTACTTTTTTCTGGTTTCTCATGATTGGTTTTGTCTTTACAAAATGGAGTCAAAATAGTGATTTTTGGCACGATGCGGGACTATTTTTTTCGCTAGCTTTTTTTCGGACTTATTGCCGAATGTTAATTATAAAATAGTGATTAGTTACAATATAACCTGCTATTTAATGCATTTTGTGAGGTATTGGTTGCATTATATTACGAACCATGATGCTAGCTTTTGAAGAAATCGCCTCAAAAGATGATCAATGGTCGGCGTAGTTTACATCACACACTATGTATATGCCTGCTAAGCACAGAACAGCTCTTGCTAAGTTTAGATGTGGGGTAGCACCCCTCCGTATTGAGACGGGTAGATATGAGAATATTGCAGTCAATGACAGAATCTGTCCTATATGTAAACTGACTGTTGGAACTGAGTTACATGCACTACTTGAATGCTCTGCTTACCAAAATTTTAGAAATGTCTTATTTGATAAAGCTAGGGATATCAATGTAAATTTGAATGATATGGATGATATTAACAAATGTATGTTTGTTCTTTCTAATGTTGAAATTGTTAAATTAACCGCCAAAACTTGTTTCAATATACTGAAAGTTCGTTCAAATACTTTGTATAGTTCGTGATCGTACATACTGTAAATGTACTCTTTTATTTATTTCTAATGTAAGAATAGTGTAATGTGAATATAAATTAGGTATGCTTCGCTATATATGTTTTTAACCGTAATTATAGGTGTTTTATTATTACTATTTTTTTTAACTACTAAGCATTGCGCTTTTTTACATGTGATAAAATTTTATTCTTAGTTTTGCCTTTTATGTTTAAGTCATTAGTTTTTATTTAGTATTTAATAGGCACTAGTCTCTTATAACTCTGATTAGAGTGGCAATACAATTCTATGTTTTAGTTTGATATATGTAATTGTATTTTATCTGTATTTGTATTGATGAGACGAAATTAAACTATAAAACCACATTATTATGAATACGTCCATACTGTTTTATTTCGTGGGAGGTCGACAACTCGCAAATGCTTTAAAAAAGTTTTACATTTTAAAGTATTACATTTTGAAACAAGCTTTAATGAACAAAATCGATTGAAAATTAAATTAATAATTGAAGACTTTCGACCACATTGATTGAATTTTTATTTGTTAAAAAACGGGATATTTTAAACTTACGTTTACGCGGAATGGATTCATACTCGTCGCCGTGGATTTAATAATTAGGGTATCGTGTTGACTGTTGTATTAAAAGACAGACATATATCTCTGCATCATTTTAAGCTTTAAATATTTAAAACTGGATAATAGATACGAACATTATGAGGTCTTATAAAAAGCAGGGTAGAATTTGACTAGTGCGTTTTACGCTTAGCGCCGGTAACATTGTTAATCGGCCGATCGATTTGTGTGAACGACACCATGTTTACCCCTTTTACATACGTTAATTGTTTCCATTTATTTATTGGTAGTCGAACTTGAGAATAATCCGTGCGCTACTTATATAAATACACTATACATGTATAACAAGTCAAATAGTTTTCCTCGGACAGATAATTTACAGACCAGTATCTTTACTTAAGAAATAATGAATGTGTACATGTGTTTGATTGTAGAATGAAGCACAGTCACTAGTTTGGATGCGCACCTGAACAACCTTTATTTTTTTGATAAACACAGGTACATGTTTATTAATTCGATTCTAATATAGCCAATATTCCACATTTGATATTACAAAAAGACATAGTAACAATAGCACTACGTTCTTCCTCGAACGGCTTATTTGCAGTTGTCAGTCGTACATGTAGCTGTATTTTATCGATAATTCGTGCACACCATGATTTCCTCTATGTGCTTATGGCTGAAACCGCTTGTTAATTAGAATACCGATTAATCCTACCTAATCAACGTGGTAGGAAGGGGAAACACTGCATAACTATTTTGGCCTAACCATTTTCAAACATTCTACATCAATAGTAACAAAGCAGACCCCCTGTCGTGATTCGAACATTGATACCATTTACAACAGGCGATTGGCGAATTCGTCTAGACAGTACATCTACTGTGTGGTAGAAGTATACTACATGTAACTACACAGTACAGTTTTAACCCAAAATGTACTGTCTAGACTCACCTTAAGCCAGACTGACACATTAGCCAATCATGCATTGACACGTGGTCACGTGCTCCTCCATAGTCAAATTTCTTTGAGCATTCCAAGGCCCCCGGCATCTAGGCCGAGGGTTACAAGTAACCTTAGTAAGAATCAAATATCATATAAATAGAGTATTCTTTGGACTTGTGATCATTCGAAAAGTTTACCGACGATGATAAATCAGACGCAAGGTCAATTTTGTCAAACTATGTTATATTTTGTAATTATAATGAATAATGTCACAAAAATGATACACATGCATTCGTTATTCAAATCAAGTATGCAATTCACACACAATAAACACACACGATTTGTACGGGTTATCATACTGGCATCAGTTCGAACTTGTACAAACTTGTACCACTGTTTGGTGCAGTAATTCCAGATTCCATGAGGTATATTTCACACAGCGAAATATTCCACGCATGTTTAACGTACGTTTTTCAAAAACCGTATGGTTTTCATATGAAAAACATATGTTATTCATGCGTTTTTCTGTAATAGAAACCTTATTCTCTTGTTATTAAAAAAATGTTCAATCGTTAAAATATGTATTTTCCTTCAGAAAATTACGAAGCTCGTTTTCATTAACACGGGCGGTAATTGTACTAGCTAATAGCCAATGTAAAATGGGTGAACATAGAATGCGCGTAGTTAAATAGTACGGGATATTATTGTATTTAGAATCGAAAAAAACTCTGTTCTTGTATTTTGTCGGTAAATAAAACACAGGCACTCGTGATTTAATTTTTTTCGCATCCAAACTTCTGCCTGTGTTTTATTCACCGACAAAATACAAGAACATATTTTTATTTCTTAATTGAATTGACTTATTTCGATTTCGTAGTGAAATTTATTTAAATATTTGATGTTCAATTGTGTTAAAATTAAAGTTGCACACCTCACGTATTTGTTGTTTACAAATCAGAAACAGGTTATTATTGTCGTTTCAGAATACCCGTGGTGACTTCTCTTCAAGACGATAAAGCATGATGCATCAAATACGGTCAAGAGGTCGGTAAAATAGATCGTTTTGACTTTTTATACCATACAGTACAGTATTTGTATGGTGAAATACTGTATAATCACTTATTTTCGTGGATAATTAAACACACGCAACACTTGATAGTATTTCAGTCTTTATTCTAAATAATGACGTTGAAAAGCATCCAAAACGAGCTATCGACATATGAAATCAAAGCGCTGAAAGCCCTAAAGTTTACAATCTTAAGTGTTTCTTAATTATGACTTAATTGTACATTTATTACAAGCGAATACATAACCGTATTTGATGGGGGGGGGGCGTTGGGTCTAAAGCCCCCCCCCCCCAGCTGGCTGGCTATATACCATTTTGAATGAATGAATTAGGGGCTAACTGAATCTCTTGACCTGTATAAGTAAGTAAGTAAGTAAGTAAAGTATTTATTTAAGTGACATGTGCAATTTTACAAAATATACATTCATGATATTATATACAAGATTACAGCACCCGGCACAATGGGCTTACAGGTCACTGACAATTAAACATGATATTTACACATTAATACATATAATGACATGGTATGGTATTGTTTGCAACATAAATATATCTATAAATTCTATGTTAACAAATTACAGATTTGATATGTATATACATGAGCTAGTAACGTTATAATATACTTATAACATAAACACACGGATTGAATGACCTAAGTAATTTATATAGATAAATGGCGGTATTATATTGCAGTTATCGCAAGTGATTTTTCGTATTGCAGAGATACACGTACTACAAACAGTTTTAATAATAGTACTTAAGACATTGGTACAGTACTACTGTACACTGTTATTAATTGCATCGATAAACATACATACATTGAATGAGACGACAGAATGTACATAATAAATAACAGTAAAACATAGTGTATATTAACCAATGGAGTAATATCAAAACTTAGTAGGTCTATTTGTTATATATGTAATGTTGTCTCTTCATAAAAGCCCTCACATTTATTGGGCAGTCTATATGACATCCTGTGTATAGATTGGATAGCCCTCAGGCATGACTAATCCAGCTCTCAACAGGTGTGATTTTTGCAACTGATAAAAAATTAAGTATAGGATAGAACATGAGTAGGTGTTGTATATGGGATTTATAACTCCGAGTGAAACGAGGATTATAATCCCATATCAACACCTACGAGCCGTTCTATCTGACTTAGACTATAGATAAATAATCTTTGTTTATCAGGTACACTTTGCCTATAAATCGACCTGTACATAGGGTATGATAAACCATTAAAGTGCTGGCGTAATATGTTAAGTGTTGCATGATGCATATATAGATCTAAGTGGCAAAATTAAGCTATTTACAGTAAAACCTCAATAATGAAACTCCTTCTTGGGACTGTAAAAAACTTATCTCAATAATGTTGAGTGACTGCATCATTCTATAAAAGAGCAAACAGATGTAAACGGAACGAAAAATGGTTAATTCTGAGCCAATCTTGTTAAAGAGGTGGTCTTCATATAGGTGCAATTTCACTGTGAATTTGAGATTGAATAATGTGCAAGTCATTGAACAGAAAGTAGTGGTCTTTATTTTAAGGTGGTCTTGAAGGTGAGGTCTTCATTTGTAAATTTTGGGTTGTGATAGCATGAAAGTCATTTACTTCAATCACCAGACACCATTGGAACCCCTACAATTTGTTTTAATCGTTTAGTTGGTTTAAGTTCTACTCTGTGAAAATGATGTCTTAGAAGAGAGGGGTAATCTGCACGTTATTATTGAAGACACAATAGTACAAAACAACCTCTGTAGAGTGAGACCCTTTGTGGGCTGCAAATATTGGTCATTGTTCAGAAGTTGTTGCCCTACAGAATTTACAAAAGTACATACATGTAATAACGTTTTGTTATACAGAGGTTGTTGCACTACATCTGTCCCCTAGAGAGGTTGTACTGTAGTCATAGAAGCTACCACGGAATTCACCCTCTACTGATAATGTTGTAAGCACTCAGCAGAGATGTTGGCAATACCTTAATTGGTTAAATATCTATCAAAATTGTTGTCTCAGATTATGACAGTAATAATGAACAAATGTAGAAAGGTTTGATATACATGTACATGTATTCTAATAAGTCCAATTAGTTACTAAAATATAGTATTGTTACAAGATAGACTAAACTAAGCTTGGTATCAAAAATGTTTGGCATCTACATTTTCTATGCTAAATGCATGTATACATTATTATAGCTACCATATGCTCAATTATTTTGCTTGCCCTACTATAGTATATAGCAATCTATTGTTATATATACCACAGCAAAGTGTTGTATACGGGATTTATTCAACATTTTTTCTCCATGCTAATTGGCTAGCTACTGAGATCTATAGTCTAAGGTTGATTAAAGATGGTCAGACAGAGCTTACATAATGATATCAACGGTTATCAACTTTGTATTGTATTGTATAATGATATCAATGGTTATTACCATTTAATCCCATTAAATTAAAGCATTTCATGGAAATTTGTTTGATCAATTAAATGTACAATTTTATATTCGAATATTTAAGTTTAAAATGTACAGAGTTCAGGTAATCGCATTACAAGTCATTACATACATAATTATCATTTTTCTTTATTCATGTTTAAATTTTGATTTCTTATTTAATTAATTGTGAAACATATTGACATTTTTAAATGTTCACCTAGATCTAATTAGTAGTACTACTTTATTATTTTTAGGTTTAATTTTAAAGTTAAAAGTCCAGGAAATTGCATCATTAAATTTTTTTATTCAAACATTGAATGATCTAAGTAATTTATATAGATAAATGGCGGTATTATATTGCAGTTATCGCAAGTGATTTTTCGTATTGCAGAGATACACGTACTACAAACATTTTTAATAACAGTACTTAAGACAATGGTACAGTACTACTGTACAATTGTATTTAATTGCATCGATAAACATACATACATTGAATGAGACGACAGAATGTACATAATAAATAACAGTAAAACATAGTGTATATTAACCAATTGAGTAATATCAAATACTAAGTAGGTCTATTTGTTATATATGTAATGTTGTCTCTTCATAAAAGCCCTCACATTTATTTGGCAGTCTATATGACATCCTGTGTATAGATTGGATAGCCCCCAGGCAGGACTAATCCAGCTCTCAACAGGTGTGATTTTTGCAACTGATAAAAAATTAAGGTTGATTAAAGATGGTCAGACAGAGCTTTCATAATGATATCAACGGTTATCAACTTTGTATTGTATTGTATAATGATATCAATGGTTATTACCATTTAATCCAATTAAATTAAAGCATTTCATGGAAATTTGTTTGATCAATTAAATGTACACTTTTATATTCGAATATTTAAGTTAAAAATGTACAGAGTTCAGGAAATCGCATTACAAGTCATTACATACATAATTATCATTTGTCTTTATTCATGTATAAATTTTGATTTCTTATTCAATTAATTGTGAAACATATTGACATTTTTAAATGTTCACCTAGATCTAATTAGTAGTACTACTTTATTATTTTTAGGTTTAATTTTAAAGTTAAAAGTCCAGGAAATTGCACCATTAAATTTTTTTATTCAAACATTGACAAAATCTTCGCAGGGAGGGGTGTTAAAAATCATGTTTGTATAAATTTAGATTCTTAATAATTAATATTAGAACAGTAAAACATGATCAGATTATTTAATTTTTTCAATGTACATCTAGATCTAATAAGTAACAATACTTTAATCATTTTTAGGTCTGATTTTAAAGTTAAATGTGCAGGAAATTGCACCATTTTTATTCAAACATCATTGAAAAGATCTTCGCCCGGAGGGGACACCCCTCCCGTTCCCACCCTATCTCAGCCCCCAGTTGCACCTCCTCTGGATACGCCCCTGGAATACTCTTTTATTATAGTTTCACCTATATATTCAATTCTGCTTCCGGTTCAATGACTGCGCAAGCGTCAACAGGTTTCTAGGAAATCTTTGCTCCTCGGTGTTACTTAAGGATCCACACGTTGAGCGGATATAAATTCCAAGCTGTTCTGTATATTCCGATAATATACCACCTGAAAAACAACTAGTTTGCAAACCTATTGCACTTCTATATATATAACACATAGTAATACAAAACATTTTTCGAAGCCTTCCGGTCCAATGGTTTTAAAATGATTAATTCCACAGGTTTATGATTTATAAAGTTGTGTTTATTTGGCGATGAACAAATCGTCCATTGACAGCCAAAAAGGACCTATCATCCTTTTTATTACCTGGGTGGCTCAGAACTACACGATAATCCTCAAAACCCGTCACTACGATACAAAATGTGCACACAATTCGATCTTATTTGTATCTTCTGTCCCGAATCAAATGTTATTTGTCTGTCGATGTTAGAAAACGTTTTTTATACCGCCTACATATTACCACACTTTGGCTGTTATTGTATAATCTGGGGAACGTGCTCTTCTTCATTAGAAGATAAGTTAGTAAAATTTCACAAAACGAGCAGCAAGAACGATACTAGACAAGGACATCTATACACATTCAGTATTAATGCTTATGGATTTAAAGTGGATGACATTTCCTGAAAGGGTCATCTACCTTAAAGCTGTACAAATATATAAAACTTTGAATGGCATAGCACCTGAATATTTACAAACTTCTTTTATATTTACATCAGAAGTTCACTCGAGCTACGGAAGCGACAGCTTAGAATAAAATGCAATATTTCAAATATAAAGCATTTTATTCTAAGCTGCCGCTTCCGTAGCTCGATACCGATGACGAGAAAATATATGCATTTTTCACGTTTAACATAGTATTTAGGCAAACATATTGTGAGTGAGGTCGTCAAATAGTGTTGTCATTGTGTTCAAGTAAGATATTTTACAAATTCTTATGCACTTATCAATGTTTTCCCCCAGGGGGGGATTATATAGGGGAATTAGACTTTTTTGGAAATTGGCTGTCAAATATCCCTCCCATGTGCAGATAATCCTGTCTAATTCCTTGGGGTGTGGTTATTCTTGACGTCAAATATCCCTATGGTAGATTTTAAATTTTTAATTACAATGAAAATCTGGAAAACTCATTTTAATATACATACAATGTGCCAATCTAAAGCATCACTGACAGACTGTGGGCTCACACAGGGCAGAAATGTAAACACATTTAACTGAACACATACACAAAGATGTATCATTGTATCTTTAATACTGCAAAGATTTCCAAAGATTTCAATACACGTAGTCATTTTATGTCTTTTTTCTCTGAAATCTATCAAAGCGGGACACATGTACTGGTGCTGAAAAGTGTAAAAGAAATGATAGTATAATATATCTTAATAACAAGGATTGTCTAAACTACAAATATCAAACAAGATGACAATGATCTATTTCACTCACTCGAGTACCTATTCAGCCTTGCATACCTATATTTTATATACTTATTAAAGCTCTATTTCTTATGGTTTAATTTTAAGTTTTGTTTTTGTACAATAAAGTAATTCCCATGGCATGGTCAATTTTGACTCCATTGTCAGCTTTTGAACTGTACTGTTCAAATACATGTCAGATATATAAACTCTAGGCCTTTTTTGCTTATCTTCAGAATTTTTTGGAAGATTTTCATATGTACGTACAATCAGGTACATACCTACATTGGAAAGTATGTTTATAAATATATGTATGCAGCAAGATTATACTAAACTATTTAACATTCGCCTGAATTAAATTTTGTATGAACTGTATTTCATGTTTGGAGTTTTATGCCCATTTTTAAGATATTGCAGTCACCGTGGCCTTATACTACATTAGACCGTGTAATCAATAACCAGTACCTGTAACTGAGTAAGCTCACACATTAGTGCTTGAATCTACAGTTTGAAAAAAATCAATCAGTTAAGCCATTTTACTCACTTTCTACCATACCATTACCATACACCAGGGATTTTCTTTTGCAAAATCAATGATACAAACAGTGCTACATATCAATGACTACTGCTACATACAATGATGTAGAACAAGGTGTATGAAAACAGAAGAACTACAAAGTGTGACTGTTTATACCTGGATCTGCTACTGTGTCTTGCTCCTGCTCTTCTTGCTCCTCTTCTTGATCCTGCTCTTCTTGCTCCTGCAGTTGCTGTTCTTGCTTCTACTCCTGCTCTTGTCCCTTTGCAGCCAAGAGAAAATATCAAACAATAAATATATTGAAAATATTCATTTTTACGGTATTCACAACTATAATTTGTGAGCAGCATTTCATTTTAACATAGATCTGACTACACCATTGACTTTTCTCTGTAATCAACTGACACAGGTGTAGGGGTGTTTGTAGGTGTTTGTGAACTTTTTTCCCTTTGACAATACTTCTGGGAAGGTTTTATCTCTCTAAAGATAGTATGTCTTTCCTTAATCATTTAAAGGCAGTGGGGCTGTCACAAAATATCATGATTATATCAAGAAACTAAAATTGCTCAAAAAGGGTCATTAAAAAGAAATCAAAGAAAAGTACAGCAACATTTATAGAATAATGATTAAGGAAAAATAGAGTTTTTCAGTGATTACTCATAAGTGGCTAAATAATAATGTTAATACCTTTTTCTTTGCCCGGGTCTCAGCTCCTCTCCGTCTATTTGACATGACCGTATCCAGATGATCCAGCCATATGTTTACCTAGAAAAAAAACAAATAGCACTCAGTTACTGACGGTCTAGGGTAGAACAGTTGTAACAAAAATTTACACTAACAATAGTAGGACTATACTTTTAAGAACTATAGAAATTTGCATCTGCAAGTCTGTTTTAAAATCAAATGCATAATAAAATCTCACAATAGAAAAGTTTAAGAGGAAAATGGGTAAATCACAATGAGCAATATTTGTCACCTTGCAGAGGGTTACTTTGTAAATTCATAAATATGGTACTTTTTGAAAGTTTGGTTGTAGACAATGACATAATATTTCCATTTCAAGTGAATGTTCTTATGAAATAATATATAAAAAACTTATCATGATGAACCTTTCAGTATAAAAATATCATTTTTTCATGGCCCTCTGCTTTCTTGAAATTCGTATTGAACATTTACAATGTAATTTAATTAATTTTATTAGGTACTTCTGCAGCTGAAATATTTCATTGAGTCAATAACGAACATGAAAGATCTTAGCTTAGGTATATTTAACCTTAACATAACTAATAGTCGGGAGTCCATACGGAGAAAATGTGACGGGCCATGGCATCGGAGAGTAGAATGTGGCATCCATGCTATATGTTATCTTTGATATGTGTGTAATCTGAAACAGCCGGATGCCATCCGTGATTTTGCCTCGTTTTCTCAGAATTAGGTCAAAGGTCAAATGAGTGCATTTTTTATATATCTCACTCGAAATATCATTATATCTTTGTCAGTTTTCGGTCAAATTTTTACAAATGGTATCAAAATGAAGCTAATGCACTGGGCTATAAATAAAAATAACTTTTTATAAATTCATGCATTTGTATACTTATGAATATTGATGAGAACACCTAAAATTAGCAATATTTTTCATAAAAATTTGACGTGTATGAACCATATATTTGTTATAATGTCGTCATTTTTGCAATTTGAAAGCCTAAATGATTCTTATTTAATGGTGAGATACTAAGCTATTGATATGTTAACTTGTCACTAACCTCCTCATTTATTTAAGGGCACGAATTTGCTTAAAGTGGGTGGGGGTAAAATGACACATGAACCCAAACTTACATAATAGCGTCAAAAGTATTATACATAAGTAATGTTATGTTTGCATTGATTTAAATGGGATTACAAGTAACAACTATTATATTGGTTTTTAAATGTACCAATTCATTTAAAATATGTCAACATTCGTTTAAGGAGGAATGAGCTACATACACGTAGGCATACACGTGAGCTGCAAGTAGTAATTTCGAGTTTATTATGATAAATAAGAACAAACATAAAATTAGGTTTAAATTATGCTATAGGAATATAAAAAGATGATGATAATCAAAATGATATTGCAAATTGTTCATACACTTTTACTTGTTCCTTTGTAAAAGCTCAAAATAGGTGGGGAATGGTTCATTTTAAAGCATGAATACTGTTACATAATAATATATTTCCATACAGCACCAGATTGATATTGTAATTCATGTCTTGTTTAAATTAGAATGAATATAGAGTTAAAGCATGCTTTTCATGTTATAACATCTACAGAGTACCGAGAAACTGCAGGTACCAATGCCCGTCAGTGGGAGCTTTGATCATTAAACACAAGTTGCATATACCCCCTTAAGTGCTTAAGACAATAACGTTTTTGGCAATTTTAAACTATGAATCTATACAGAAAACGCCACAAATCATTCATGAAATAATAGTGTATATATGTACAAATAAGACTAGTTACAATGTCGCTGTTTAGTTTGAGATTGATTGTGAACATTTGCTGTGGATATTTGCACGTGAATTTACAAACACCTTCTCAGTTCGATGCAAGCAGTATAAAGAATTAGTAGATCACGTCCTGATTTCTGTATTCATTATGGATGCATCAGCTTGTATCCGTATACAAGTGCCTGGTTGTGCAGTTCGAGCGCATCACTTCACATCACTTGGGGAGCAGTGACCTTTCGCTTCGGGTCGAAAGGTCACGGATTCAATCCCCGTCTCGACCACTGCTCAAATTTCTTGGAGCAAGAATAACCCACATGCTCTACTCAACCAAGGTGTGAATTGGTGCCTGTTAGGGCAATGTCTGTACACGTTCGATAGTTCTTGGCGTCGCAGATAGATGTTGGCTGCACACTCACCAGGAGAGAAGTAGTCTCCCCATGAAGTATGAGTCTCTCGAACTTGATCCCAACACCTCCCGAAGTCCCTAATTTCCATCGGGTTAATCATCGAGGCAGTGGGACAGAAGGATTACTTCAGGACCACATCGGGAGTCATTCGATGTCTACCGATACCCCCACCCCGATTACTCACGACGACCAAAAATGTCTCATGACTTACCCGAAGCTTCCCTTCAGTATTGCAATCCCGAGACCGCGAATGTGTCCCCAAAATATCACTGGGATGACTAGCGCATAAGTTTACATGTTTACTGGTATTCCCGAGTCTCTGGTGCGCTTCTGGGATGCCTTCCCGTGTTATTCCAGACATGACAGCGCGAATACATCGGGTAAAAATATGCATGCATTGAATTTCCCTGACGTATGTACATGTACTCAAGATGTCTCAAGATTCCCCAAAACGTTTATGAAGCTTACCCGAGACACCCAATGCCTTCTCTGAGATAAATGGGATCATGCTAAGGTCTTAAATCCATCGGAAGTACATCCCCGAGGAAGAGGAATTGACGCATGACGTCTGGAGCACATCGATAGTTTTTTTATTCCTTCTGATGTAACAATATGTCTGATGACCTCCCTAATACTTCCCCTAGAACACGAGCAACCTGTTTTCGATGCCTCCCGAATCTCTATTGGGAGTTCATCCCCTAGACAAAGACATACGCAATGGGAAATGTATATGCTTCAAGCGTATCGATTGATTACTCGTGGCATTAAGAGACTAAGAACAAGACTGAAAACCGCAAGGCGAAGAACAGTAAAGGCCGAACCTGATGAAAAAACGGAATCAATGAAGAGAACTGAATGATAAATACGTAAGGCATCCTTTGCTTGAAGCACCCAAAGCATAAAAATGACCCTCGCATCTTTTGATGACATTTGGCATACGTGGCGTCTTTTCGCTGTCTTCTGTACATTGTGGTAGCTTTCTCTTACAATAAGCTCGTTCTCTCTTAGTAACGTCTCTGACCTTGTTCGCAAACTAAAGAAAAGTAACTTAGCGAGTATCGACTTTGGTTTTACTCATTAGCAAGATGTAATCATTTGATTGTGGCATGGGCATACTAGTATCAGGACCAGATATAATTCGACGCATCGGACAACTTTTTCTACCTCGTTTGAATCCAAGTTTTGTAGTCTTTATTGATAAGTTTATGATTTGTTAAGTCACAATAGAAACGTTCAAAAAGGAAATTACTTATATGTGCATTTAATACCGTCCTAATCACCATTACTTACTACACATTGCTACTGATTAAAATAGCAACAAACTGTATTAACTAAGGCTTTATAAACATTATGCAAGTACGGACAAGTCAGGGTACGAAAGAAATGAACTGCAATTGGCTAAGAATAACGTTGTCTTGTTCTCCAACAGGACTCTATACATGCAACTAAAAGAACATACAAAAGGTACGTATACCCGGTAGCTTGTTAACAAATACCAACTTATTAATTAAGAGGTTAATACGTTTTACGTTGACGACATTACATGTTTTCTTTGATTGGAATTGGTATAATTTGTATAATAACGGTAGAAACTACTGTGCTTTGCCGATGATTATAAGAATAAATAATACAGTTCTAAACGTCATGTACAAACATATATTGTGTAATGAGACATATGTATTGCATTTTGTATAATTGTTAAAAGGCACTGCTGGTTTCTCACTCAGATATAGATCCTTATTTGGACGCTATTTGTCATACATGTACAATACATTATCAATATTCATAAATATGCAAATGAGTTAATTAGCATAATATTTAAGTAAGTCAAAATCAATTTCCACGAATAAATCATATTTGGATATAAGGAATATGTTTAATGGGTGTTTAATGTTGATTCTGACTGTATTGAGATTTTTACGTTCTGGTTTAAATTTACCCCCACCCACCTTTGGCGGTTATTCTCGGTAGAATTAAATTATATTTATCTATAAAAATATATATTTAACGAAAGCCATATGTCTTCTCATGATTTTGGTACAATTTGGATCTTTAAATAATAGAAATAAGGAAGATATGGCATACATTTGTCAACTATACACGAAGATTTTTAACAAACATTTACAAATTTTTGACTTCCTCAGTAATATTTATGAGTATGCAAATGTGATAATTTGCATAAAATCATTGCAAATAAAGAACCAATTCATTAGCTTCATTTTGATACCATTTTGACCATTCTACCTGTAGAATTGGCTAAGATATGGTGCAATTTCAAGTTGATGTATGCTATATGCACTTAATTGACCTTTGACCTCATTTATGACCTTCACAGAGGGTTTTGCGCGTGGCATCTACCCAAACCATATACAACTGGTATTGGGCAATTCAAATATGGTATTGCAACACTTCTACTAAAAAATGCCATGGGCCATGAAAAATAAGTGACTTTTGTGCATATGGACTCCCAACTATAACCTCATTTTCAGGAAGAGTACATTGTTCACTCAGGAAATGTTGATCAACTTTACCTTCGTTAAAATGTTGCTGAATTAAGTCAGATGGTGGTACATTATCACCCTGGAACATTGAAAATAAAGTAAAATGTCTTAACCAAACAGTATGTCAACATTGCAAGTATAAAAAGATCTTGCATGTTAAAACAATAAAATAACATTTACTTCAAAACTTACAATTACTTAAAGATAATGCAGTACACAGAGTTCTTTTTTGGACAAAAAATGTAAACCCTTCAAAAGCATTTATATCATCCTTCTATTTACCAATCTCCAAGCAATCACATTCTGATTTGACAGGAACGGCAAACACAGATTAATTGACAGTGTGTGGTCTTTTCTGATAAATTTTGGGATCTGTATTCAACTTACCTCCAGTAAATCTGAAATGACATTCCCAGCTGTCATGTAATTACCACCACAATTTTCATGGTCTGGGCATCTTCCTGGCCTTCGATTTGGGTCTGGGACAGGGAATGGCAGTAATGTAACACTAAGTCCCCCAGAATACCAACGTAACAACTGAAATGGAAAACAAAAGTGCATAATATTATTATGCATGACTTGTATTTATCTATTGGTATTCATAGCAACAACTGCAATACGTAGCCTTGCAATTAATCTTCAATGCGCTGTATCAAAATAAGGTGTGTACACATTAATTTACTGCCGGGGCCAGATGCATATCTATAGATAGTAAATCTGGAGTCACTTGCAATGGAATAGCAGCAGACTTAAACAGTTTTTGATGGCAAACATAATTATCTGAATTTTATAAATATTATAAAATCACCTCATTATCTGGTCGTCCTTGCTGGCAGAGTGGATGGATACAGCCCTCGGCAAAACAACACACCAAATGGAAAATATATGTTCTTGGCTTATGGCTTAACATGTGGTTGTTTCGTACATCCCAGATCTTTTTCACTTCATCTAGTAGGTGCTTGTGATGTTTCTCAAGTTCAAGTTTTTCAGCTTTTTTAACCTTTCCTCCATTTCTTAAAGACAAAACTTATTAGTTGTTGTTCAGAACTGTCGGTTCCTTTGAACAGTTCGATAGTAGTACCAGCACAGGGAGCTCCACTGACGTACTTAATGTATACGTTTATTGCTTCATTCAAGTTGCCTTTAAGCCTTCTATCATCAATTCTTCCAGACAGTGGATCAATATTGGAACCATTAATGGTGGAGGAAATAAATAAGCCACTACGGGCTCGACCCTCCATTCCATTTTGAAGCTCAACTCTGTTCAGATTAATGTTTCCTCTGTCCCGACTTTTTACTAACTGCACATAAGTAGGTTTAATTAAATGTCTTTTAGTCCAAAAGAACTGCACTTCCTCATGACCCGGACCTTCATTAGCACCACCATCGACACGAATACATTCGATTTTACCCGTCATGGACTTGTTTATAGAGCTGTTTTCCGACGCCTGAAGGGAGCATAGATCAACGTAGTGTTGCGCTGGATTTTTAAAGTGAAGTGGCTGAGCCTTAAGGATGTTGGAGCGCTTAGGACCCCACCTTCAGAATTTGCTCAAATTTTGCCAGGAAGTAAAGAAATCTATCCTGACACAAAATACCATGAAAAAACAATAGGTCACGGAACTTTAGGTTTTATGTAGTGTTTCTGATTGCCGTCAAAAGTTAAAACACCCGTTCTTCGCCATGCATCTGCACCAACACAACAATCTTTAACAAAAGTTTCCATCACTTTACCAATATCAGGGTATTTCGATAATATAACACTACATTTTTTCGATTTCTTCCTCCGTGAAAACCTCTGTTCTGCTATTAATTTCGAAGCTTGACGTTTTGCTTTTCGACGAATGGCTTTATACTTAGAAGTTATAGCTTCTTGTCCATTTCTATCAAACAAGTTGTTTACTTCAGCAAGAGAATCAGCTGTTATGTCATTATCACTGTCTGTGTCATATATTCCAATTCTTCAGTTACTTTTGTGGCCACTAAGGCATCTTGAACTTCCTCTAATCTACTACGCAAAAAAATGATTGCCTACTTTGTTCTATCAGCATTTCTTCATTTTCAGACAAACCTAGAGAGGGTAGCAATCCTGCAAAGTCTAACAAAAGTTGATTTAACTGTTCAAAATTAAGGTTCAAGTTTTTTTTCTAAAACACTTGCAAAAGCAAACCAATTAAGTTCTAGTTCTCTGAGAAGATCCACAGATTGTTCAATTTATTGAGTGGAAACAAAGTTCAGATCATGTGTCCTTTTGACCTAATGGCCCTAAATGAAATAGGGCAAATCTTCAGAGTTATCAGTGAAAGAAATCATTGCATGAAGTTTAAAGAATATACGTCATATAGGTTTCAAGCAGTTCAGTGGCCTTGAGCTCTGAATTACTGATCCCAACTAGAACTGCCAAATAGTGACTTGAAATACCCCCACATACCGCCTTGTCACAGACGTATGGCTTCTAGTTGTACAAAATCCGTGTGATTGCTTGTTATTATAATGATGGTGGTCAGCTAATTCAAAATCCCACAATAGATAACTGAAAGACAAGCTAATTTATGGCCATTTTTGAGAGTTGATATTCAAGTGTGACCATGACCTTGGAGATATTGACGTAATTCTATCGCATGACACACCGTACCATGATGGTGAACAAATGCACCAATTGATTTTAAAATCTCACAATGAATGACATAGTTATGGCCCGTACAACCTCATTTTTTACCTTTGAACTCCAAGTGTGACCTTGACTTTGTTGATATTGACGTAATTCTTTCGCATGACACAGCGTCCCATGATGATGAGCAAATGTACCAAGTAATTAAAAAATCCTTTAATCCATAGAGAAGATAGCGTGGACAAACTTCGGGACAGGCCGACCGACTGACAGAGACCGACCTACTAGTTGGGAGTCCATCAGCACAAAAGTCGCCTATTTTTCATGGTCCATGGCATTTTTTAGTAGAAGTGTTTCAATACCATATTTGATTTGCCCAATACTAGTTGTCTATGGTTTGGGTGGATGCCACGCGTAAAACCCTCTGTGAAGGTCATAAAAGAGGTCAAAGGTCAATTAAGTGCATCTAGCATGCATCAACTGCATATCTTGGTCAATTCTACAGGTATAATTGTCAAAATGGTATCAAAATGATGCTAATGAATTGGTCCTTCATTTGCAATGATTTTATGCAAATTATCACATTTGCATACTCATAAATATTAATGAGGAAGTCAAAAATGGGTAAACTTTTGTTAAAAGTCTACTAGTATAGTTGACAAATGTATGCCATATCTTCCTTATTTCTATTATTTAAAGATCCAAATTGTACCAAAATCATCAGAAGACATAGAGCTTTCGTTAAATGTATATTTTTGGATAAATATAATTTAATTCCACCGAGAATAACCGCCAAAGGTGGGTGGGGGTAAATTGAAACCAGAACGTAAAAATCTCAATACAGTCAGAATCAACATTAAACACTCATTAAACATGTTCCTTATATCCAAACATGATTTATTTGTGGAATTTGATTTTGACTTACTTAAATATTATGCTAATGAACTCATTTGCATATTTATGAATATTGATAATCTATTGTACATGTATGACAAAAAGCGTACAAACAAGGATCTATATCTGAGTGATAAACAAGCAGTGTCTTCTTATAATTATACGAAATGCAATACATATGTCTCATTACACAATATATGTTTGTACATGACGTTTAGAACTGTATTATTTATCCTTATAATCTTCGGCAAACCACTAGTTTCTACCGTTATTATAATCCAGAGAATTTGATACGACTCTCGACCTTCGATAAGCATAATTTAACAGCTGATATATTGTCTATATTAATAATCCCGGCTGTATGCTTTCATAAGCGGGAAATATCACAAAGACGCTCGATGTGTAATACCAACACAAATCTAAAGAACCGATAATGCACGATTTGCTCGCGGAAATTTATATATTCAACGCAAGTACCTTGTAATATATTCATGTATAAAGGTCAGGATCATGTCAAATTCTCTGAGGTATACAAATTATACCAATTCCAATCAAAGAAAACATGTAGTGTCGTCAACGTAAAATGTCGCCTGGTACAGTAGAACTTCGATGCCTCGAACTACCTTCGGACCGGGAAAGTAGTTCGAGTCATCTACCTGTTTGAGGCATCTATGGTACTCAAGTATATGTATGTGTATAAGTTCCAACTGATGCCAGTATGTTAAACCGTACAAATCGTGTGTGTGTATTGCATATTTGATTTACATAACTATTGCATGTGTATCATTTTTGTAACAGTATTCATTATAATAACACAATATAATAGTTTGACAAAATTGACATGGAGTCTGATTTATTATCTTCGGCAAACTCTTCGAATGTTCAACAATCCAAAGAATACTCGGAAATATTTATATGATAATTGACAAATCTTACTAAGGTTTCTTGTCATACATGTATAGTGTATTTATGTTAAGGAGCGCACGGAATATTCTTATGACCGAGGTCAAGTTTGACTACCTATAAATAAATGGAAATGAAACAAAAACTTATGATATATACGAGTACTTTAATTTAAAAAAGGATTATGTTATTCTGATATGTTGTTGCTTCTGAATTTCATTAACGAAAATAAGTTAAATTACAATTTCCCGGTCGGCCTTCATTAACTATTTAATAGATTTCTATAAAGTTAAGTCTTTTAAAAACTGGTTATACAATGCAGTCGTACACAAACAATTGTTAACTAGAATTATCACTGTCGTGAACAGGGCCCCGTGGTAGCATGTCGTTTGACAAGCGCAGGTTTAATTTCCAACATAGAAACCATGATGAACTTTGACTTTTATAAAGTTTGGAAATATCTTTGACAGACTAAAATTGCACACTGAATTCATGAAATCATGACATTGGTTTCATTGACATTGCCCTGTTCCTGATCAGCCAATATTGTTTGCAAGATGGAAATACACAAAACAGAACTACATTAATTTGTTTGTTTTGTGTGCAAGTGTTAAGAGGAATCAGTCAAAAATTATTAAAGTTTTAAAGAGTTGTCGCCCTTTGCTAAAAATGTGTATATTGTTTTTGCTCCACATACATGTACTTATCGTCGTAGTCAAAAGAAGTAAGTATAGCAAGTTTCATTTGAATAAAAAAGATGAAAAATGAGTAAATTTGAATTTAACAAAGGGCCATAATTCTTCCAATATTATACTAGAGTAATGTTACTTGTCATAAAATAGGGTTTTGTTGTTGTGAGCTTATGTTTAAAATCTCAAGTTGATATCTTCAATGGTTTTCAAGTTATCAAGAAAAAAAGCTGAAAATTTGTGAAAATTTGAATTTTACAAAGGGCCATAACTCTTCCAATATTGTAGCGAGAGTTATATAACTTGCCATAAAATGGCGTACTGTTGTTGTGAGCTTATGTTTGAAGTTTGAAGTCAATACCTATAATGGTGTTCAAGTTATTAAGAAAAAACTTGAAAAATGTGGACGGACGGACGGACAGGGTGATTACTATAGGGCACGCAAAAAAAAATTGCGGGGCCCTAATTACAGTAATTATAACAACTTGTAACCTTAATACACATGTCGCCGACTACCCGCATTCGAGCAATGTATTTCAAGAATCAATGAAAGGTGCGAAACTTGTGTTCGACCTAGATAGTGTTCGAGTCATCTATTGTTTTACTATATTTCATTTGTTCTTTATTTCAGTCACATTATATATCACAAAAACATTATTATGTGACCATTCTAGTACAGACTTATATTAGACTAATAAAAATTCACAGCAATAGTACATATTAAAAATGCACCTATATACACACATATTATTAATTTGTAAGGATTATTTACATACATATAGCTAAGAGACTGTTGTTAATACATTGTTTAAAAGGTTGTTAGGTTAAAGATTTTGTTAACAGTGTCTGTCAATACTGATATTTCACTGTAATAGGATATCGATCTTGAAATTACGGCGTATGATTTATTGCCTTAATTATATCGCAAAGATTAAAATATACCAATTATGTGTAATTTGATGCTGTTGCAATGCAACTTGCATTGAATTCTCTTCTATTCGAGACTGACACATGACACATCACAAGTACAGTTGTCATGTCATGTAATTAACAAAATATTTACAGTTTTCAGATTTCTTGATTAATAGACATGTTAGACACACTCAACTTTGAGAAGTTATTTGCCGATTTAAAAATACCGAACCTTTATTGTACGGTGAATAGAATTTTACAATAGTAAATAGATTATATAATGAATATAATTATTTAATTTTTCGCCAGTCATCTGGCTGATAGCTAGGCGTCCCATAGCCATTGTCAATCACTCGTCAATGGAGACATTGTATAAACGACTCCTAATTATTTCATTTTTACCATATTTATATAACTCTTTTATCATGTAATTACTCATTCAAAAATGCAAAAAAATGCTACATTCACACAATAAAGACATGTTTAAGACGAGTGGGAACGGATATAAACATGCTAGCATACTATATACGATTAAAGAAGGGATTTTGACGAGACCGAAGAACCAGTTCGATGCATCTAGGGTGTTCGACGCAAATACTGTTCGAGGCATCGAAATTATACTGTATATTAACCTCTTAATTAATCAGTTGGTATTTGTTAACAAACTACCGGGTAAACGTATGTTCTTTTAGTTGCATGTATAGAGTCGTATTGGAGAACAAGAAAACGTTGTTCTTAGCCAATTGCAGTTCATTTCTTTCGTACCCTGACTTGTCCGTACTTTCATAATGTTTATAAAGCCTTAGTTAATACACTTTGTTGATATTTTATTCAGTAGCAATGTGTAGTAAGTAATGATGATTAGGACGGTATTGAATACACATAGGAGTAATTACCTTTTTGAACGATTCTATTGTGACTTTACAAATCATAAGCTCATCAATAAAGACTACACAACTTGGAAACAAACGAGGTAGAAAAAGTCGACCGATGCGTCGAATTATATCTGGTCCTGATACTAGTATGCACATGCCACAATCAAACGATTACATCTTGCTAATGAGTAAAACCAAAGTCGATACTCACTGAGTTACTTTCCTTTAGTTTGCCAACAAGGTCAGAGACGTTGCTAAGAAAGAACGAGCTTGTTGTAAGAGAAAGCTACCACAATGTACAGAAGACAACGAAAAGACGCGAAGTATGCCAACTGTCATCAAAAGATGCGAGGGTCATTTTCATGCTTTGGGTGCTTCAAGCGAAGGATGCATTACTTACTCCTCATTCGGTTCTCTTCATTGATTCCTTTTTTGCTCAGGTTCGGCCTCTACTGTTCTTCGCAATGCGGTTTTCAGTCTTGTTCTTGGTATCTTAATGCCACGAGGTATCAATTGAGACGCTTGAAGCTTATACATGTCCCATTGCGTACGTCTTTGTCTAGGGGATGAACTCTCGATGGAGATTCGGGAGGCATCGTAAATAGGTTGCTCGTGGTCTAAGGGAAATATCGGGGAGGACATCAGACAAGTTGTGACATCAGGAGGAATCATGATAATCAAGGAGTATCGGGATGCATTGCAAAAACTATCAATGAGCTCCAGACTTTATGCGTCAAGTCTTCTTCCTCGGGGATGTACTCCCAAAGGATTTAAGAGCTTAGAAGGCGTCTTGGATCCCATGTATCTCAGGGAAGGTATCCGGTGTCTCGGGTAAGCTTCCGTTTTGGGGACTCTTGAGACATCTTGTAATAACGCGAGTACATGTACATACGTCAGGAAAATTCAATGCATGCATATTTTTACCCGATGCATTCGCGCTGTCATCTCGGGAATATCCCGGGAAGGCATCCCAGAAGCGCACCTGAGACTCGGGAATACCAGTAACCATGGATATTTATACGGTAGGCAGTGAAATTTTGGGGACACACTCGCGGTCTTGGGATTGTAGTTCTGAAGGGAAACTTCGGGTAAGTCATGAGACATTTTGGGTCATCGTAAGGAATTGGGGTGGGAGTATCGGTAGACATCGGATGACTCCCGATGTGGTCCTGAAGTTATACGCCTGTCCCACTGCCTCGATGATTTACACCCGATGTACATATAATTTTCAGAACATGTCTCCAAACGACCACCGTTTCATTGTGGGGTTCCTCTCTTTGGCGGGATGTGAAACCATTGTTCTGCTGGAAAAGATATGACCTTCTGTTGGATATTAGAAGAGACGTACATTCAGATGAGACAGACAGTTGTACAAGCTTGTTGGTGACCCCTATTTGTTAAAGCTCTATAAAACAAGGCTTGAAATGCTTCCGCCAAAACAATAAAAAGGAAGTTAAGTTACTAATATTCGAGGGCTGCTTTCAGCAGTTCAGCTGTTCAGCCACCCTTTGACATTTTAACTTCGCTGGTCATTGGGCTACCTAAGGAATCTTGCGTTCGAGTTTCCCTGGGGAGACTATTTCTCTTTTGATACGTGTGCAGCCAACACCTATCTGCGGCGCCCAGAACTGTCTAACGGGTACAGACATCGCCCTCATAGGCACCAATTCACACCTTGGTTGAGTGGAGCAAATGGGTTATTCTTGTTCAGAGAACTTGAGCAGTGGTCCAGACGGGGATTGAACCCGGGACCTTTCGACCCGAAGCTTTCGCCCTACCTCTATACCACTGCTCCCCCAGTAATGTGAAGTGATGCGCTCGAACTGCACTCCACAAGAGCAAACTACCAATCACGTACTTGTATACGGATACGAGCCGATGCATCCGTAATGAATACAGAAATCAAGACGTGATATACTAATTCTTCATACTGCGTGCATCGAACCGAGAAGGTGTTTGTAAATTCACGTGCAAATATATATCCACAGCAAATGTTCACAATCAATCTCAAACTAAACAGCGACATTTTTTTTATAACTTGTCTTATTTGTACATACGTGGGGTGTCCCAGAATAGCGTATAATTCTTGATTTATTTACTCCAGCATGATGACACAGCTTTGAAATTTTGCATGTGCATTTCTACTACTATTCCAAATATATTTGAGGAATTTATTGTATATCAGCATACGTTGCAAATGATAAATAGAAGAATTTGTAGCCCATGGTAACGGTATGAGCGTCAGCAGAAAAAAATATATATTTCAGAATTGAATTAAAATATTTAATGACATTTATACTTAAGTACTATTTGTCACATCCAGACAAAAGCTATATAAGCGTAATTGGCATATTTTGGCTAGTTGCTGTGTGTCGTTCCGTGGTAATGACGCCGTGTATGGCGGGTTTATGACGTGATATAACAACGTTGTTATGATCTGAGTATAAAAAATTACGACGTTATCGAGCGATCGTCGATTTCTATGCATTGCGCTTTACCGTGAGTAGCGTAGTATAACACCAGGACAGCTGATTAATGAGCTGGAAACAACTGCACAATACAGCAGCGTAATTAGGCAGCTGTTTTTATTTGCCACAGTCGTTCTGTTTGGCACAGGAGGACAGGGGAACGAAGTAGAACAGAGCGACTGAGCTGAGCAAACCCTTACGTCAGATTGTTTCCGACACTACCCAAACAAATCGTCAACTCAAGTTGTTAATTTTAAAAAGCGATTAATGATATTTTGATAGTATGTAAAGAAATAAATTCTCAAATGGTTTATTACATCATCGGCATATACTATTAAAAGTGTGTTGCTCACGAAGGAAAATACTTTGGAGAACTGTGATAGCATGACGTCGTTGGCAAGTGTTGACGTTGACGTTCTGTGACGCGACTGACTTTACCTGGCGTTCGTGAAATGTACATAATTTGTAGGTTTTTTGATAATATGTAATGAAATGTTGCGAGTTTGTCAAGAAACAAATTCTCTAAAGGTTTATTATAATTTCGACATACATTACTTGATAGTTATCATGCTATAACGTGATTATACGCTACATAATTTGTAGGTTTTTAGATAATATGTAATGAAATGTTGCTAGTTTGTCAAGAAACAAATTCTCTAAAGGTTTATTATAATTTCGACATACATTACTTGATAGTTATCATGCTATAACGTGATTATACGCTATTCTGGGAAACCCCACGTATATACACTATTATTTCATGAATGATTTGTGGCGTTCTCTATATAAATTCGTAGTTTACAATTGCCAAGAACGTTATTGTATTTAGCACATAAGGTGGTATATGCACCTTGTGTTTAATTATCAAAACTCCCACGGACGGGCATTGGTACCTGTCGTTTCTTGGTACTCTGTAGATGTTATTACATGAAAATCATGTGTTAACTCTATATTCATTCTAATTTAAACAAGACATGAATGAAAATATAAATCTGATTTTGTATGGAAATATAATATTATGTAACAGTATTCATGATTTAAAATGAACCATTCCCCACCCATTTTGATCTTTTTCAAAGGAACAAGTAAAAGTGTATAATGAACAATTTGCAATACCATTATGATTATCATCATCTTTTTATATTCATATAGCATAATTTGAACCTAATTTTATGTTTGTTCCTATTTATCACACTAAACTCGAAATTACTATTTGAAGTGCACGTGTAGGCCTACGTGTAGGTAGCTCATTCCTCCTTAAACGAATGTTGATATATTTTAAATGAATTGGTCCATTCCGAAACCAATATTATAGTTGATACTTGTAAACCCATTCAATAAATCCATGCAAACATAGTTTTATTACTTAATTTATAATACTTTAGACGCTATTGTGTAAAGTTTAAGTTCATGTGTCATTTTACCCCCACCCACTCTAAGCAAACGTGTGCCCTTAAATCATTGAGAAGGTAAGTGACCAGTTTACATATCAATAGATTAGTATCTCACCATTAAATTAGAATCTTTAAGGCTTTCAAATAGCAAAAATGACGACATTATAACAAATATATTGTTCATACACGTCGAATTTTTATAAAAAATATTGCTAATTTTAGGTGTTCTTATCAATATTCATGAGTATACAAATGCATAAATTTGTAAAAAGTTATTTATATGCATAGCCTAGTGCATTAGCCTCATTGTGATACCATTTGTATAAATTTTGACCGAAAACTGACAGAGATATTATGATATTTTTAGTGAGATATATAAAAAAATGCACTCATTTAACCTTTGACCTAATTTTGAGAAAACGAGGCAAAATCACGAGAATCATTCTTAAATTGGTCTAAAAAGCACTATTTGGACAAGTTAACTGAATTTTGGTCTAGGAAAGCTTAAATGTCTTCAGAAAATTCAGCGGCATGACTAAGACTACAAAACTAGCATACGATGAGGCTATATCTTTAATAGTTATTATTGATACCTGAACACACGCTGCAGATGACATAAGGTCTTTAAGCCTGGCCCTAAGTCCAAGTTTAGGGACTAACCCTTTGAGCATACTTTCATCGTTCAGTATTGCTTGGAGACTGATGTCATCTATCAATTGCTCTGAAATATAAAATACCCATTATCCTGTAAAGTATGTAATAAATTGTTTCATGTTAGGACCTACTCTGTCATCGGACCCACCCCTGTGGTCGAGTGGTTAAGGTCGCTGGCTTCGAATCACTATAACCTCCCACTGATAGAGGGTCGTCGGTTCGAACCCTGCTCCCAACCGTGTCTCTTTATGTAAGAAAGCAGGCAGTTGCTTATGGAGGATGGAGTCTAGTACTGATTCTTCCCAGGAACAATGGTTAGATTATGAAATGTCAGCCTCATATGACTCTGACTGTTGAAAAGGAGTGTAAAACTCAAATAAAGTAACAAACAGTGTAAGTCATGCACCAATTTGAACTGTTTTATATGGTACACATAATTTGCAGTGGTTCTATAATTCAGTAAATTCATGACCCATCTCATTTCTGCTAAATCAAAATATTAATTGTAGTTCTACATTTGAACCAGGCAATGTCAGACATGGTTGCCCAGGCATAGTCTCAGATTTTCAAAATATTTTGCCCATTTTTTAGTATTCGCCTATATAAATGATTTATGGGGTCAAAACTTTATTTTATACCACCGTTGCTATGGCAAGCGAGGAAATTCAATTTTTCGCTATTTTTCACTTTTTCAAAAAAAGAATTTTGCCATTTTAAGGCTTATTTAAGATGAAATCGCGACAAACATTGCCATGATGCACCCTTATATGTCACTAATTATGTTACATAAACTATTATAGAACTATTTCTCTACAAAACATATGCTTCAACTGTATATATTATATAATATATAATATTGTTTCAGAAAGGTTAGTGCCTTAATTTTGGCTGATGTGTGGCTTGGTTAATCTGGTAGTTACCATGGTAACCAAGAATGAAAGAATGAATAGGTCACCTTTTGAACGTATTTTCACAATTTTTACCAAAAATGCTGCATACTTGCAGATATATGTTCTTGATATAGGTTGTTAATCATCCTAATAGAACAGTGTCCCATTTCTAACTGGTGTATGACCATTTTATAATGGTAGTTACCATGATAACATTGCAAGAAAGAAGGCGAAAATCCTCTTAATTACAGTATGCTTTCAATTATCACAAAAAAATGCTCCATACTAGTAGATAGTTATTATTGATCTATAGGGCTGTTGCGAGTATTCGGGTACTCGGATATCCACGATTTGGGTTAGAAAATCGAGTACGAGTATTTGTCATCCCCGAGATTGTTGGATCGCGATCTTTGATAAAAATACATACCCTATACAAATGGCTCTTAAATGAGTTACCATAAGTTTATAGGATAACTTTGGGACAAAATGCTGACAGTAAACAAGACTGTGAGCATCTTTAATTTGCAATTCGAAAGTAAACTTGTACTATATTTGAAGCTAGCAACATCATTGAATTCGAATAAATTGTGGTCGGACAAAGTCTCGTTTATTAAAGTTCCTACCGGTAACTAGAAATGAAACATTAATTCGTTATTCAATTAAATTGTTTACGTCAAATCTTGATAATTAAGTACATTTAGTTCATGCCAATAAATATTATATTGTCAATTATTAGATCACGCCATACGACGAACCGTCTTTAATGCCTGAAGGAACGTACCGAGTTCACATTGAAGGCGTGTCATTACTTCGGTATTTTCATTCAGGATGATAAAAAGGCAGTATGCAAAAGATGTCTAAATGTATCACTAGCTAGTCATTGGAGTGAGAAGACAAATTGTTGTTTGGTGTTATTTAACTTGTTTTTGTCGCTATGTGATTACAGATTATCCGTTTTAAATGTTTTCATGCACCCTTATACATGAAAGTACATTAGTGTTTCACAAAGTATGTGATGTTATTAAAGTAAAAGGTCTCTATGGCATTATTTATTTTCATGACATATGAAAATGCTGATTCGTGGTTCTATCTGTGAATTGCTCACCCCGAATCGTGGATCGAATCGGCACTTACCTGACGATCCACAGCCCTATTGATCTAGTTTGTTAATCATCCTAATTGATAAGTGCATCATTTCTAATTGATGAATAACCATGTTATAATGGAAGTTACCATGGTAACTAAGGAAGAAAGGAAGAAAATCCAACTGTTGGTCGTATTTTCACAATTTTCGTCAATAATGCTGCATACAAGCAGATATATATTATTGATATAGTTTGGTAATTATCTTTATTGATATGTGCTCCATTTCTAACTGAGGTACGACCATTTTTATGGAAGTTACCATGGCAACCAAGCAAAAATGCACCTTTTGACCGTATTTTCACAATTTAAATAAAAAATGCTGCAATCAAGCAGATATATGTTATTGTCTTATTGATATAGTGTGCTTGTCATCCTAATTGAAAGTGTTTTATTTCTAATTGATGATTAACCATATTATAATGGAAATAACCATGGTAACCTTACTAGGAAGAACGAAAAATCCACCGTTCGATGGTATTTGCTAAATTTTCACCAAGAAAGGTGCATTATAACTTGCAGATATTATGTTATTGATATAGTTTGGTATCCGTATTGATAAGTGTTCCATTTCTAGCTGATGTTTGAACATGCTTTTGGTAGTTACCATAGTAACCATGCAAGAAAGAAGGAAATTCCAGTTATTTACCATATATTTTTACAATTTTCACCAAGATTGCTTCAATTGTTCTTCATATAGTTAGATACCATCCTCAATGATTAGTGATCTAGTGTCTGTTGGTGTCTTTGTGGTAATACAGCTCTGGTATCCAAGTGAATAGTATACATTTTATGGGAATCATTTATTAATATGGTTTTTAGGGTAAAGGTTA
Organism: Spisula solida; assembly: GCA_947247005.1. Taxonomy (NCBI): domain Eukaryota; kingdom Metazoa; phylum Mollusca; class Bivalvia; order Venerida; family Mactridae; genus Spisula; species Spisula solida. Next base: position 25,830,397 of record OX365948.1, read on the forward strand.
GGTGTGTAGGGATAAAAGGGATATATCATTGGTTTGTAGTTTATGGAGAAAAGGGATGAGTTCTAGGCTAGGGCTCTATGAAGTAACACAAGACGTGGATATTCAACGAAAACCAGATTTTGTTGTCAGCCAAGCATTATTTTGTCAGCAATGCTGTTTTGTAAAAGTGACCTTGACCACACCTGACCAACTTTCAAACATGAGCGACGTCTTCACACAATTACCCACACATTAATGTTTAACAATATATCTCAATTAAAACAAAAGATAATCAGTGGAAATCAAGTGTCCGTATGTCCGATATTGCCCATACCCTAACTTTGTCATGCTTTGACCAATCTTGTTTATATTTGGCATGAATGTTCACCTCCAAAGAAAGGAGTGTCATGCCAAACCCCAATGTTCCTATCTCAAAGGTCAAGGTCACAGTTGGAGGTCAAATGTCAAATTGAAACTTGTCCGGACCATAACTTTGTCATACATGGACCAATCTTTCTTATATTTGGCATGAATAATAACCTCAATGAGGTGGAGTGTCATGCCCAGGTTCCTATCTCAAAGGTCAATGTCATAGTAGAAGGTCAAAGGTTAAATTGAGGCTTGCCAGAACCATAACTTTCATATAATTGTCATACAATAACATTGACCAATATTTCTTATATAGTAAACAAAACTGCGTTACCATGGTAACTACCATTATAACGTGGTCATGCCTCAGTTAGAAATGGAGCATTCTTTAATAAGGATGATTACCAAACTATATTATGAACATGTATCTGCTTGCATGCAGCATTCTTGATGAAAATTGTGAAAATACAGTCAAAAGGTGGATTTTTCCTCCTTTCCTGCTAGGTTGCCATGGTAACTTCCAAAATTACATAGTTATGCCTCAGTTAGAAATGGAGCATACTTCAATTAGGATGATAACCAAAGTATATTAATAACATATATCTGCTTGTATGCAAATCTCTTGATGAAAAATGTGAAAATACGTTCAAAACGTGAATTTTCCTTCTTTCTTGCTAGGTTACCATGGTAACTTCCATAATTACATAGTTATGCCTCAGTTAGAAATGGAGCATACTTCAATTAGGATGATTACCAAAGTATATTAATAACATATATCTGCTTGTATGCAGCATTCTTGATGAAAATTGTGAAAATACGTTCAAAACGTGAATTTTCCTTCTTTCCTGCTAGGTTACCATGGTAACTACCATAATTACATAGATATGCCTCAGTTAGAAATGGAGCATACTACAATTAGGATGATTACCAAAGTATATTTATAACAAATATCTGTTGTATGCAGCACTCGTGATGAAAATTGTGAAAATACGGTCAAAATGTAGATTTTTCTGCTTTCTTGCTTGGTAACCATGGTAACTACCATAATAACATAGTTATTCCTGAGTTAGAAATGGAGCATACTTCAATTAGGATGAATACCAAAGTCTATAAATAACAAATATCTGCTTGTATGCAGCACTTTGGTGAAAATTGTGAAAATACGGTCAAAGTGTGGATTTTTCCTCCGTTCTTGCTTGGTTCCCATGGTAACTTCCTTAATAACATGGTTATTCATCAGTTTAATATCAATCACGTATCAATTAGGATGATTAACAAACTAGATAAATAATACATATCTACTAGTATGGAGCATTATTGGTGATGAGTGAAAGATGATTATGATGATACAGTAATTAAGAGGATTTTCGCCTTCCTTCTTGCTAGTAACTACCATGATAACATGGTCATACACCAGTAAGAAATGGAGCACCGTTCTATAAGGATGATTAACAAACTAAATATACCTACTAATATGCAGCATGTTTGTTGAAAATTGTGAAAATACGGTAAAAAAGTGACCTTTTTCTTCTTTCATCCTTGGTTACCATGACAACTACCGGATTAACCAAGCAACACATCAGCCAAAATTGAAGCACTATCCTTTCTGAAACAATATTATACAATATATACAACAAAATTACAGGAATCGCTTATTGTTAGTTGTCAACATTCATTTGAACAATTTTCACCAACATCATATTTCTGCACCGTTTGATTGGTTACCATGGTAACGGACAAATGATTATTCATATATTTTTTTAAAACTGAACATGAGTGTCTGTCGGACATATGCAAGGAAGAACCACACGAGTAAACTACTTTCATTTCGATTTATTCACAAAACAGTGTTCACAAGAAGTCCTGCGTAGTGTTAAAAAAGTGGGTGGGGTTCGTTTTAAACATCGTTTTTAGCTCACCTGTCACAAAGTGATAGAGTGAGCGTTTGTGATCACTCTTCGTCCGTCCGTCCGTCTGTCCGTCTGTCGGTCCGTCAACAATTGGGTTGTGTCCTCTCTAGAGGTCACAATTTTGGCCTAATCTTTATGAAACTTGGTCACAATGACCATCTCAACACAATCTAGGTCAAGTTCGATATTGGGTCATTTGAGGTAAAAAAAACTAGGTCACTTGGTCAAATTATAGAAAAACCTTGTGTAGTCACCATAAGTTACCGTCCGTCAACAATTGGGTTGTGTCCTCTCTAGAGGTCACAATTTCAACTTAATCTTTATGAAACTTTGTCACAATGATCATGTCAACAAAATCTAGGTCAAGTTCGATTTTGGGTCATCTGGGATCAAACACGAGGTCACAATGTCAATTACAAAAATCACAATGACAATTGACATTTTCCCGATGGTCGTGGGTTCAACCCCCACTGGAACCATAATTTTATTTTTTAATTTTTGTTTTTTTAAGTGTTTAGGTATTGTTTTGTCTTTATAACATGTATTTGTGTAGTTATATGGAGGAAAATCCAAAATATTTTGTTTAAATTGTAGGTCAAATCATAGAAAAACCTTGTGTAGTCACCAGAGGTTACAATTTCAACTTAATCTTTATGAAACTTTGTCACCATGCTCCTGTCAACAAAATCTAGGTCAAGTTCGATTTTGGGTCATCTGGGGTCAAAAACAAGGTCACACTGTCAATTGACATTTTCCTGAGGGTCGTGGGTTCGAACCCCACTGGAACCATAATTTTTATTTATTTTTATTTTTTAAGTATTTAGGTATTGTTTTGTCTTTATAGCATGTATTTGTACAGTTATATGGAGGAAAATATTTTTTGTTTAAATTATAGGTCAAATCATAGAAAAACCTTCTGTAGTCACCAGAGGTTACAATTTCAACTTAATCTTTATAAAACTTTGTCACAATGATTCTGTCACCAAAATCTAGGCCAAGTTCGATTTTGGGTCATCTGGGGGTCAAAAACAAGGTCACATGGTCAAATCTTTAAAAAAAACTTGCAATAGAGGCTGAATTTCCTTAAATTTTATTCAGAAAATGTGTAAGGTCACCATAGGGCCCTCTTGTTAACATATGTGATAATCATTTTCATAAAATAACTGTTAAACACTTTATTTTGTCATTTTTTTTGTTTTAATGCTTCGCCGATGCTAAATTATGAAAATTTCAACCAAATATTTCAAAAATGGTGATATCGATAAAAAATTATTATTTTTGTAAAAATGAAAAAGCCTTTCTTTGGCATTTGCTTACAAAAAATATTTTGTTTGCATCATGGCGAAAACATTTAGACAATGAACATCCATATTAACTGTTTTCAAATATATGGATGTCATATCTCGATCCGCTCCAGAGCTCATTTAAATAAATTTTGAAATCCCATACTTTTTCATGTTTCTAGTAAACCACGGATATGAGAGAAGGGGTCCCAAGAGAATTAGTATAATGAAAATCTCAATTCACTTGAAGCATATGTTTTACAGCAAAATAGTTCTATAATAGTTTATGTAACATAATTTAAAACTTTATATCTACGCAGGGTGAAGCCGTCTTATTTTGAAACACCCCATGTTTCTGCTACTTAAATATCTAATGACTGACTAGTCATAATCATTACTTCACTATACATGTATAGCCATATATATATGTCTGCAGAATGGCATGAAGTGTGTTTTATGTTTCAATTCCGTATCATGCTTTTAAAAATGTCATTGTTTTAATTTACATGTTGTTATGATATGCTGGATCTTATGATGTCCCTATATCTAATTAAGCTTTGTAGTGATTATTTATAAATTTAATTGATTAGCATTTTAATTTATACCTTCCTTTATTGTAGATTCCATACATATCGGTTTCGCACATCCTTTCACTGAAACTCTTTTATGAAATTCCCCAATTATATATAAAATTATGATATTGTGGACGTCATATGGGCCAAATTGCCATTATGCTTTTTCATTTTATGTACTAGTGTTCTTGTTCAAATGTTTATTGTTGAGGGTCTCATGGAAGATTGCCATTTAATTTAATTGTCAAATGAGTTTCCTCGTTAAATAGTATGTATGTATGTATTATTATTATTAGTGACATGTAAGGGTGCATCATGACAATCTAAAAATGGCATCGAAAAAGTGAAAAATAGCGAAAAATTGAATTTCCTCGGTTTCCATAGCAACGGTAGTGAAAATAAAGTTTTGACCCCAGAAATCATTTATATAGATGAATACTAAAAAATGTGCAAAATATTTAGAAAATCTGAGACTATGAGTGGACAACGATGGACAACGATGTCTGGCCTGGATACATAATGAATTTTAATACTTAAAGTTTAAAACTGCAAATTACTGACATGTCTTTAATGATGCCTAACCAATATTGTATCTAGACTAAAGGTTAATGCCATACATGTACATACACAAATATTCCTGACTCATACCATTATCAATATATTTCTACCAAGGACAATGGCAGCAAGTCTGATGCCAGAAACACAGACCAATGACTGTCTTAGAATAGATTCACAGACAGGATCCCTAAATATTTCTGCTATAGTCTTTAGTATGTATAATTTCTGAGAAAATGAAAAAAGATTCTCAAATGAAGCTTTAAGTTTATCAACATACATGTAACTAAATAGATCAACACTTTTTAACATTGATTTATTATTCTGTTCATGCATTATGATTTCATTCAATCTGAGATTAATTATATAATGTGTTATAATTAAGCATGAATATGCATATCAAACTGAAAGCAATATTATCAGCAAAGCATTAAGGCATTAAAATGAAAATGACTGACACGTCTTATGATCAGAAATATATTTAAGAGACTCTGAGCTTTTAAACTCAAAAAGAATGAATGATGTTACAACTGACAATTGGATAGAGTAATATGTAGCATGCAGGTTTTAAATAATAAAGTGACACTCAAAGTCAACTTCTTCCCCTCGGAAAACCAGCTATTTTCCCCCCAGAAGATTCCTTTCTCTATTTGCATTGTGAATATTCCCAAAAGTTGCCTCTTTCATGTAAGGTTCCCCTTTTACCAGCACCCAGTGTCTTCCTTTTCTCCTAAAAAGACCCTGTGATGTCACCTATTAATAAAATATTAAGGCATATGAATTCCACAAGCCTAGATCCATGACAGACCTTAAATACTAGTACATAAATCAAACCAAAACAGAAGGAACCAACTGGCTTGTCTGGTCATTAGGTACACCACCTGGCAATAAAACCGAACCAGGTTATCATGCTTAGTGACACATTCAAAGTAAAAACCTATTAATAATATAAAATTATAATGTTCAATATTTGTAGTGTTACTGTACACAAGTACTACTGTGTGCTATTCCAGTTCTTTCACAAATATTAAACTATGTTTCAAGACAAACTTCATACTAGATGTTTTCAAAGACAGTAAAGTCTCTTTACTGTGTTAAAGTCTTATTTTGAATCTAAGTCATATGATTACTAATAAAACAAACCACCCCTTTATATCATTTTGGAGAACAGGTAATGCGTCCCTTGAGGAAATTGCATCATGAAACACCAAATTAAGGGATTTTTATGACTACCATACTTTCTTTCTAAAGGTAGCTTCATTATTTTTCTTAATTATGTGTTTTCTCTATGTGGGGAAAAATATATACTTTTTTACTTGGGGAACAGAGCTGAATACCAAACCCAGAAAGGAACACAAATGGCATAACAAACTAGCAAAAAAGAACTTCGGAAGAAAACCTATACACTGTCTGTTCCCTTCGCACAGTAGCACTCATTTATTGATACAGAAATACCAAAATATTTTACAGTGGAAAGAGATAAGTACAGATAAGGATCAAACTGAAGGATATCAATGTTAGTCTACATCAAAATTCAGTAAAGCATAGAAACAGTCAGAAGTGTTATTTTTATAAAGAAAATATACTTGTTTACAGCAGTACAGACAGGTCTGCCTTTGGCCAAGCTCTGCAAAACTTATTTTGCCACATCTACTGGTAAAAGCAATATGGTAAAAGTAATTTTCTGTAGAATGTGGGGAAAGCATGCATGGACACCTTACGTAATGTAAAATGTCAAATAATATGCAGGAACAAGTTATTACAATGCTACAGATAAGCTGTTCAGATCATTATGAGATCAATTGGGTGATCTCTCATTACTTTAATAAGTATTAAACTGAGACTACCAGAAAAAACAACTGCGTATTCCCTCCCAGATTTGGTCAAACCATCATTTTTGTTTGAATTGTTGATACATGTACAAAGACATCACAGATGTAATTGAGTTTCTCAATTTTCTCACAGAGTGGCCAACTTCAATTCAGTAATTAGACAAATAGACAGCTTATCTGATACCCTGACTAATGTGAATCTTTCATAAAAACTATATTAGGCAGGTGCTTTTATTAAATGGCATAGACGATACAGACTTCGCGAAAGGTGCCGCACTGAAGGATTTGTCTGCTAGATTGTGTGTTGGCCCGATAAAGAATCAGTGTTCCCACTTGAATAATAAAATGTAACGTAAATCACACAATTAAATTAGCTATCATATTGGAATGACACAGAAGTGTAGACAAGGCTTAACAAGCAGCGAGGTACTTCGTGTTAAGTAATGTAAAACTAATACAAAGTTAATTTGGTTCCTTTCTCTTCCATGTTTATACCGCAAAATACTTTTCTTACACCCAGATTTTGAGCCAATGGCGTAAGTTTACCCCAAATTTAGAAGCGCGTGGAAAAAATGAGAATCTGTCTCATCAGTCCATTGACTTATTTACAACTTTCAGTCTGACAGAATTTTCAAGGTTGTCAGACAGAATATCTGGCAGATTGTTTTGTCTTTCTCGAAGTCTGGATCTTAGATAGATGTGTACGCCAGATGGTCAATATGGATATATGGGAACATATTTAAAGACGATATGTCACTGTATTAAATATGACCAAATCTAGTACACTATTAAAATTACACCATCTACGTTGGCTCTCACAACTATAAATTGATGATTTAATAGCTCTAGGTGTAGCTGAAATACTGACTCAAACAACGTTTACTGACTTTAAGAAATTTTTCTGACAGGCAATGTCATTTTTTGTATAGTTTTAATGTTAAAATACTATCAATGGAGGCTTTTCTATAAATTCTAATAAACATGTGTTGGTAGAAGCACGTGCTGACGGCATTTGTTGAACGTTTCTTTACACAGAAGTAAAGCAAGAATTTCGAAAATTTTGAAACATATTCAATATCAAATCATTCGTACCTTTGAAGATAGGCTCTAATGAGCCCAATCCATGTCGGTGAAGAAGTGTTACTACACCTTCCACATCGAGCGATTGTATTGCCGCCGTACTTTTTTTCAAAACGGTGCGTAATAATAGCACAACGTGAAAATAGGCGACTGTCTAATTCCCGTCCCCGGTCCATCAAATACGGGCCAAGTCTAATTCCCGCTACATGTGATGATGGGTTTTATCAAAGTCTTTATGTCTAATTCCCCGTGTATACCCTCCTGGGGGAAAACATTGCATTATCATTTGGCTAAAATAATCGCGAATATTGTACCTTGTTGCTCTATACGCTATATGCCGAGACCACCCTGACGTATATTCTGAATATCTCGCTCATTGACGCCCAATTAATTCCATAATCCCGGAAAACGGTTATTACCCTGTAATGTCGATATGGAAAATACTGAACTTTTCCGTTATTCGAATATTTAGGATCATCTGTTTGGAATGCTTTACCCAGTCATATTCAGCAGTCTGCTACACTGCTATAAAATGGTTCTATTCTAATAGGTGGCACAATGTGGAAATTATTTTTGTTACTGCCTCTAAGTTCATGTACATGTGTTGGTATGTATTGGGATTGTAGTTGTTATGTATGTTAATTTACTTAAAGAACTGTTATGTCTACCGTCTTAAACAAACTATATGACATTATTAAAATTTCATTATATATCCAAGCGCTTGATATTTTGTTCATTTTTATTACATTTAATGATGTCATGTTTCTGTTGTTTCAAGGTTTAACTATTTAGGGCCTTACGACAGATTGACAATTATGTTCCCTTTATAAATAAAGTCTTTAAAATGTTATAATTAGCTTTATCAGTATTCGCAACCGTTTTCGAGACATGGTGAATTAGGGTGATAAGGTTTAGAAACGAAGCTATAAAAAGCATAGCCTAACATACGCATTATGTCATTACATGGACACATTGCGCTGTCAATAATTTCGCCGGCCAGATCAGCGAGGTTCGTTAGGGGAATTGATAAATGCATCGTATATGTTAATCAAGTAAAGTTATGTTCGCAACGTAGAAAAGATTGAAGAAACATTTGAAACATGTAAGATTAATGTTTGCACATTTTATAGTTGCAATTAAACAGACAGAACAGCTTGACTTTTAATATCCGCTCATCGTGTGTATCCTTAAGTAGCACCGAGGTGCAAAGATTTCCCAACGCATGCGCATGTCTGGATATTTGAATTTGTACATTAAAATTTGTGTGCATTATAATGTTTTCTGTGATTTTCAGGGGGTATATTATCGGTGGTTTTTCTGATACTCACCGTCGTGTGTTATGTTGTCGTTGTGACAACATTCAGGCGAGATTTTAAAACAGCATTGAATGTAAACGAAGACCTACAGAGCATACATACCGACTATAATAATGGTGAAAGAGTTTCTGAACATATGACTAACAAAGGTAGAACAAAACCATCACCTACCGACGATGACATTCAACCAATTATAGACTATGATAAGGAAGGCGGATTTCCTAAAACCAGTTCTTCAAAAGGTCAAATGAAACAACCACACATCTTATTAATTGTCACTGATGATCAGGGATACAATGGTGTGGGATACAATGGAAATACACAAATTAAGACGCCCGTAATTGACAAGCTCGCGAAGACGGGTGTCATTTTGGATAACTATTATGTTCAACGAGTGTGCACACCTACACGTAGTACTCTTTTCTCTGGACGGCACACGGTGAGTACTTACATGCATTACTTGTTTATACGATCAAATCAAAAACAGAGACGTGCTTAACACTACCTATGATGATGTATTGAACAGGCTACAATGTATGTTCTATGTATGTACAAAAGCAAATCATCATACTGTGGAAAGTATAACAAAATACTTGAACCATTTGAATCTGCTACACCAAATTCATTTCTAGCATGAGACGCAAATACACAGGACCCATTGGAATATTGCATTACACATATGGCTACACATTTTTAAAAATAAGCATAAAATATTATAGCATCATATATACATATAGCCAATAGAATCTCATTATCCGACTCTAGTAGTAGTCTACCACTGCAAATTTGGTAATACGAAATATTTCATGGTTAAGGTAGATAAATTGTTGATTTATGGTTAATAATAATTTAATTTATTTAAAACAACCAAAAATATACAATCATTTCATTCATAAACGTCGTATTTCGGAATGTTGACAAAAATGGCGTTAGACTAACAATCGCGGTTAGGATTTGTTGGTTGTACGGGTCCGTATCTGTAGACACTTTTCAGTGAACAAACTGGTCAAAATCGATAGGAATTCGTAATTTATAAGTTTAATAAGTTTTTCGTTTTCGAAAGTATTGTTAAAAATGAAATATAAAACAAAGCACTGCAATATTTCGAAACTTAGCGCAATCATATACATGTTAGTACATGTAGATTAAAATGTGTTAAAAAACCAAGAGGTTGCTAAAAAAATTCAAATACATGTATAGTCCGTTAGCGACTAGGCTGGACCCCTATAAACCTTAAATATCTTTTAAAGTAATTATGCAATTTGATTGAAATTTGGTGTGGTACACTGAATTACCTTTACCAACTCTATGTAAAAAATTCAGAATTTTTTACGAACTCATTAATGTTTTCCCCTTTGTGTCTAATGTATTAAATTTTGTATTTTAATCAACAAATGGACAGGGAGTAAAATAAGCCATTCGAATCAGGTTGTTAGACTAATGCTATTGTATTTGTAATAACTGTAACGGGACATACATATGGATAACTTTGACCTACATTTGACTGGTCATCAATGTGTATATAGTTGAGGCCCACCTTCTGATTGTAATGATCATTTGTATATACAAAATGTTTATTCCTGATGTGAGCTTAAACATAAAACACAAACTCTTTGATGTATGGGCCTCTTTATATATTTGCAATCGTCACTGGTATGTTACTTAATGTACAGTAATATCGGACCAATTTACTTACCTTTGCTGCTCCAGTCACTTCAATCACCCATACGTATTTACCCTGTTTTAGACTCACAATTTTACACTGGAAGTAAATTCAAAGTACACTTTTCTGCGGACCAAAAATTATGTTTTAATTTATGAGAGTTGGTAAGGTTGATTTATGTAGATATACCAATTTTTATTGTAATTGACATTGTACTTTTTAAGATATTTAATGTTTATGGGGGTCCAGCCTAGTCGCTAACGGACTATACATGTACTTGCCTTTTTGTTGGTAGCTCATTTCCGACACTTCTTTTTCAATTTTAAAAGTCAGCGAAACAGAAATTTGTTTGGACCTTAGTCAAAGCATCGTGTTTATCTATCAAGCGAGTTGGCGTCGCCATTTTGTCTTGTTACTTTACATGTGCGACATCACTGAAGAAAGTAAACGTTTGTAATTATCGCGCGTGAAACAACGAGACTCAACGGCGTAATGATTAAAGTCTGCATTGGGAGCAAACGTCCACACGTATCCGGACCGAAAATATGCTCAGAGTTAAAATATCATGGAAAGAAATCGTAAAACTTCTTGATACATGTAGCTCATACAATGAAATAAAACGATAAATGGCAAAGTGAAACTAAATGTGACAGTGTGCCTGATTGCGAACATTGGACTCTTGTTGACATTCGTGAGATGTTGGAGTTTTCTAACCTACAATGTGGTGCTTTCAGAGACCAAACAAAGTGCTTGGTACATCAGTTTTCCCTGTCAGATTTTCCAAGGGAATTCCCCTCTATATGCAGCGCATTTAGTCATGTTATGAACACTCATTATGGATTAACGAAAAAAAGTGTTACAACTGCCATGTGATTTTACAAGTTGTGTTTCGCAAGTCAGTTTTAATTTCAACACGTACTTATACATGTACGAGAAGCCACACGTACAAGTAGACATATAAGTTCACGTTCGCATCACAACCTCTTAATGAAAAACTTTAGGCATAAGACAATATACTATGCAAACATTTCTAAAACATTTTAGAATTAATATGCGTAAGTTACATGTAACAGGAAATAGGCTTGAACGGAGTTGTCGTTCGTTGCTTTGAACTCTTCAAGGAAAGAAGTTATAAACACTGCTACATTGTCAAAACAACATCCGGATAGTGTGCTAATTGGTCTATCTCAGTCTTAATCTTACAATTTATACGTCACTGATGGGTCTCATACATTCTATACAGATCGACACAGGATTGGACCGCGGTATAAGCCAAGGATGTCGCACTGGACTGTCACTTGATAGCCCGACCATAGCGGATAAATTGAGGGAAGCCGGTTATGCAACAAATCTGGTGGGAAAATGGCATCTTGGGTACTACACAAATAATCATTTACCAACTAGGCGTGGATTTGATCGATTTTTTGGTGAGAAGCTACCATAATTTCCTTTGTTTTAGTTTCGTTTAAAGTTAGTTGTAGTTTGAAATGTCTAATTGGCTTTGGATACTGTAAAATCATAATATATTTGCGTGATGTGTTGGGCGTTTTTGTGTTTGTCCTTGTGATCTATGTGTTCTTTTTTAGCATTTCGTGTTTGATGCTGCCTCCCCTTTGAGCTATTTTGCTATCTTTTGTACAATATACAAAATGTATTTTCAAATATGGTAATACATGTACAATATTTTGTCTATTTTCATTATTTTCATACAGGTATCCTACAAGGTCATTCAGACCATTTTACTTACATCAATAGGCAACAAAAGAAAGGATTAACAGGGTATGATCTGCATGATGGCGAAAACCCAGCAGACATGAACATTTATAACGGCACATACTCAACAACGTTGTTCTCAAGAAAAGCCATTCAGATTGTCAAAGAGCATGCGGCCACAAAAGTAAACATCATATCTATAGTTTACAACCATATTATTATCATAACGCAAAATGTAACTATAACCTAACCTGCATTTTAAATTAAACTATCATACTACAATTGTACATTGTACTTGTATACATTCAAACTTGGTCCCTCAAAGCCGTAGATAAATTGTGCTGGGACAAACTCGAATAGCCACGCACTACGACTATCTCAGTCGAACGCAATGTGATGAGTTTGCTTTATCACATAAATACCGTAATATTCTATGTGAGAACAAATGACGGAACAATGTTCTCCAACACGTGTGATAACAAATGCGTGACGTAACCAGCTTTTCGGCGCGAAAACGTAACGTCACCGACTTAAAAACGTTCTTATTGACGTTGTATTGACTCGGTAACTATGGTAATGTGATAAAAAGAATCCGTCATTCGTTGTCTTTGAGATCAACATTTCTTAAACTCGTCACGAAAACAAATTATTAAGCTCGCCAAAGGCTCGCTTAATAACCTGTGTTTTCTAGATTCATTTAAGAAATGTTGATCCCCAAAGATAACTCATGACGGATCCTATATTTCGCCGATATCCAGCGTACGGTATACCACGGTGATCACGATTAAGAATTATGTTTTGATATTTTAGAAACCTCAAATGTTCATATTTAGTGGCAGTTGATATTAACTAAGGGAGTTAACTATGTATAACGATGTTATTTACTCAATGTATGAGTTGTCTTTTGTATATAGTCACTTTAGAACGTAACCACAACGTTTTACTTCCTGTGTTAGATATCTTCAACACGTATCAACAGAGACAGTTACTGTTGCTATAAACAAAGATCTGAAATAAGTTATTTTTAGATCTTTGCTATAAACATGGACAACCTCTTCCCAACTTAGCCTACTTAACGACGCGATTTATTTTCACTTAAATCAAAGAGATAGTACTACTTGTATATGTAATAATAGCTATGTCAATTTTCTTATTAAGAGCTTTTTTAAAGCTACGAGCAGTACATAATGTCAAATTAGCGGGATCTTATAATTTCATTATACATGGACTATTAAAATGCTGTAAATTTTTATTTGAATCACAAACGTATGTTCCTTTGCATAGCTTAATATGTTTTCAGTTGCAAGTGGTTGCCATAAAATGATAAAGTTATAACTATGACAACAACACATTTGAATTCCTAAATTGATTTATTTTTTATAAAACGCACAAGCAAGGAATACTATGCTTTCAACCCTCCCCCTTTCGTGATGTTTGGGCATTCGTTGCAAATCTGGAACTTTCATTATATCTTGCACTGAAGTACTACATCCGAAACTTACTACATGTTACATGCATGTTTTAACATTTAGCCTAGGGCTAAGGCTATTTAACAATGTAAAAATAAAACATATGTGCAAAAATTTGATTCTCAATAATGTCGTGGAATACTAGTACTGTAGTAACAAAGTTTGATGCTGAATAATGTCTTGGAATATTGTAGTAACAAAGTTTGATGCTCAATAACGTCTTGGAATACTGTAGTTACAAAGTTTGATGTTCAATTATGTCTTTGAATACTGAAGTTACAAAGTTTGATGTTCAATTATGTCTTGGAATACTGTAGTTAGAAAGTTTGATGCTCAATAATGTCTTTGAATACTGTAGTTACACAGTTTGATGTTCAATAATGTCTTTGAATACTGTAGTTACAAAGTTTGATGTTCACTTATGTCTTTGAATACTGTAGTTATAAAGTTTGATGTTCAATTATATCTTGGAATACTGTAGTTATAAAGTTTGATGCTCAATTATGTCTTTGAATATTGTAGTTACAAAGTTTGATGCTCAATAATGTCTTTGAATACTGTAGTTACAAAGTTTGATGCTCAATAATGTATTTGAATACTGTAGTTACAAAGTTTGATGCTCAATAATGTCTTTGAATACTGTAGTTACAAAGTTTGATGCTCAATAATGTATTTGAATACTGTAGTTACAAAGTTTGATGCTCAATAATGTCTTGAACTACTGTAGTTACAAAGTTTGATGCTCAATAATGTCTTGAACTTCTGTAGATACAATGTATAAATCAAACTCTAACACTCTCTTTTTTACGTCATGTAAACGTATAGAACTGCTGGGTGATTGAAACGAACGGTATACCACGGTCGACGGTTGACTGTTTAATTTACCACCCGCGAATACACTACTCCAACCTGCTTAACCTCCTGCTTAATATTTATTCCATTCCTGTTTTATCATAAATTCACGTATTCACATGCGATTGCACATACATATATTTGAAAAGGATATGTTATGCTGTTCATCAGCTAAATTCGGTACATTCGGCGTATTGCGTAATAAAGCATATTTTGCACATGTACAATGTATGACAAGTGAATCAAAATTCACGTGTCCAATTACTGATAACTGTTCATCTTGGAAAACATTTATTCGAGAGGAACACTCATGAGATTTTGAAATATAACAATTCATTGCCATTTTTATGGTTCTTATATACAAATGTATATGTTTTCGATAAAGCATTTATTAACATGTAATTGCACATACTGACATATGAATATGTATTGAAGCCAAATATTTCTTTATGTTTGAACTATTTGTGGTTCAATACACCGTGTTAGACTTGTTACGTAATCTGGCATAAAATACACGTGTAAGACATGCGCATCGAAAAGGACGTGTTCATGTAAGGTTTTCGTGTAAGTGATGATTTTCCTACGCGAAAAACACCTAAGTTAACATGCTGAGTTGACAAAACAAGAACGCGGTTGACCTGTCGGGATGTTATAAGCTCGAATGCAGTTTGAACTCGTATATCTTTTTATCACATAACCTATGGTCCAGGAGTGCCGTAAAGCCGTGACGTAAATATCGTTCGGCACTCCCAGACTGTGCAATAAATATTTAAATTAGTTTGACGTGACGTTAGCCAATCCATGCATTGATCCGCCAATGACGACAGGATAATATCAACGTCGCCATGACATCGCGCTCATTGTGACGCTGCATTTTGGCTGAAACATGCGCAGCGTACATCATCCTTTTGAACAATAATGAGCGTTTTCTAAGGTTATGTGATAAATAGAATTTTACATTCGTGCTCATTACATACGAGTTTTATTAAACTCGTCGACCAAAACAATATGACACTCGGCAAAGCCTCGTGTCATATCATTTTGTCCACTCGTTTAATAAAATTCGTATGTAATGAGCACTCATGCAAGATCCTCTATTTGGAATTGCAAACTATATTTTTCGTTTTCGTTTGTAAGTAATATTTTGGTGATTATCTCCGTATTGTATTGACAGAAATCTTCAATTTGTGAATATCACAATGTAAAAGTATTTGTTCCGAAATTAACATTTCTTTGACGGCGCCTTTTTAAAATGTTTTTGTAATTTTTTACTTATCATTCCGCAAACAAATGAGTCCGTATAATATTGAACACATTACACTGGTTAGAACTTGGATTGAAACAATATGCATTGCATATACGAGGGATGTTCAGAAATAACGTAGACGTTTACTCTGGAGTTTGCATTTGTTGTAGGCTAGTACGAATATGATATGGATACCCCATCATTCGGAATCTTTCTGCGATCAGTACACCAAATGAGGTATATCTGTGACAAGTCTATCATAAGTCATAGCTTCTCAAAACCAGTCACTACTACGCACCCGGGTCAACACAAATGACGTCAGTGACGTTACAATGTCGGTGTCGATGAAATTACGTCAACGATCATTTCACTAAGTCTCGAATATAACAATTGAAACTCAATGTACTTCTCAAAAATGCCTTTATACTTATTGTGATCGTAATTTGCGATAATGTTGGTGGTAGCGTGCTGAATATCAGATATATTTCTTCTATTTCATTCTTGACTGCGCATTACGTTTTTGTTCCTGAAACACGCAACGTAAACGTCAACGATGTGCCTGTTGGTGTTCTAATGCGACCTCCATCTCTTGTAGACCAAATTATGACTGCCAGAACTATGCATATTATTGATCATATTGGAGGTTTCTGTGGGTAGTCCCCTAATTCCTTTATTAGTCATCACTGCACGAATTTTCGTGTTGATAAATAACATCATGACGTACGTTATAAATTGTAGAACATGTGCTATTCACATGTGTATTTCAATCCATAACGTTAAAATGTCACCAAAAACGTCTGTGAACAGTGTTTTGGACATATCATGATATCTTGGCGGAGTATTAAACAATGTTTAACCTGAAATGATACTATAAGCATTGAAAGTAATGAAACAAAGTGGGGAGAATGGGTTGCCTCGGGTACGCGTAACCATTGTTATTGAAATGGCGGGGCTACCTATAATATCCATAAGAATGTTTTGAAAAATATGCTATCAGGTGGCCAGATAATTCCGATTTCAAAAAGCATTTTCATATATAATCTGCCTACAACATTAATCGTTTTACAGCAAAAATCTATGTTATTTATGAACGTCCCTCGTATTTATCAATTACTCGTGATTAATTCCATCGCATATGAACCCCACATTGTGATTCATTCACCGGTATATAAGGCAAAACTAGTACATGTATCTATAGTAAGCGTTTTTTGTATTAAATAGAATGTGTTTCGTGTTTTCATTTGTAGTCGCTGTACTGAACGTTTGATGACGATTTTCGAATACTTTTGTTCAATTTGATTTTTTTTAATTTACCACAGTCATGCAAGCAAATTGTAACTTTATCATCACGCATACAAAAAATTGGTACCGGTTCTTGTTGTAACCTTTGAGGTTTTAAACATTTTCAGCCACTGTTTTTGGTCGTGAGTTTCACTGCTGCACACGCCCCTATTCAAGCCCCGCAGCGTTGCATTGACATTTACGGAGACACATTTGGAAATAATACTGTCGAAACCATATATGCAGGTAGGTTAGTCATTCAATTAAATTGGCTTACACATTATATAAAAACTTGCTGTACATGTAATGCAAATGACGTAAGAATTGCCGGAATTTAACCATGTCAGACTTAATTTATGGATTTTGAACTCTGAATGTGATGACATATTGTAATAATATTGACTTATTATTTAATTATTACAACCATTGTCTGAACAGTATATTTGTTTGTTTTGATTGAAATACGGTTTATATCTCATCGTGTAATGATAACATTTAATATTTTCAGGAGCGCGTTTGATTGAACCATATTCAATCAAAACAAACACATATTCTATTTATTTTGGTTAGGTTGCGTATAAATATGTTATTCCATTCATATTTTTCAATTCAAAATCCGCCATCTTGGATTATGGTGAATAGGTGAAAACAACGTTTTTGAGATTTTTGAATCAAATAATGCACCAACTTGTACAAAACGGTCTAACTAAGAATATGAACCCCCACATGACATGTTTCCGTTCAGTAATAAAAAGAGTTTTTGGTAAAATTAAAGTAGTCCCTACACTGTCGTGTAATTGCGCCGGGCGGAATTTTATCGTGAGCCGGTCGAGACACACCAAGATGGCGGACTGTTTGACAGCGAAAAGGTAGGCTGTTTCTTCACGGAAAAATCCGTCCTATGCAGTTACACGACAGTGCCCTTTGAAGGGGGCGGGCTTATATCAGTCTCAGTGTAGGTGATAACCAGTGACTGATATAGGTTTTATTTCACTGATAGAACTCCATATCTCATCAGTTAGCATTAAATAAAATATTTTAGTTTAACATTGAAAAGTAGATGTCTGGATAAACCTTTATAATTGGTTTTGCTCTCGAACTGTGTTTCACTCTTCGACAGAACCATGGGTTTGTGAGGGAGTCATTAAAATAAGCTGTTAAATTCACACAGTTTGTCGTTTAACTCGTTTATTTAGGCAATACGTGTTTTTATATGAATATGTGGACATAAAGATGCAATTGCTTTAATCATTTGCTTTATTTAACAACTAAGTAATATGATGCTTAGTGGATTAGGCATTGATGTTCACGGCTTTTATATCGAAGTCTAACACAATCAGCGGTTTCAGCTATACCACCCTTGTTACCCTGATAAAACAACATGATTGGATATTCCCAACATGATTGAAAAATGGCCGACATGAAAAATGTGGTAAGTGCATTGATTTTGCAATATTTTCCATATAAACTATCCAGATTGTTTATTTCAATATTACATAATCAACATATGAAGACCATGTACTATTTGCACTAAACAATTTGCATATAGGTAATATTTTTCACTATGTAAAGCCTTAAAGAATGTGTGGATTTTGCATTTGAGAATAAGTATTGCACTTAAAAACTTTGTTAAACTCATTTATTGGACTCTATGTAATGAATATCATTTGGGAAGTATCGGCAGTTGTATAAACTATGATTTTGACGTTTCAATTTTTTAAAATCTTAGATAAATTAACGCTCACCAACAATAATTCAAACATGTGTAGTATTTTTTGGATACTGACCGACGTGATTGTTAAATTTATTAGGATACTGGCCAACATGATTGTGGATAAAAACCAACATTACAAATTGAAATCTTGCCAATGGGGTTCTCAAGGTACAAATAATTGTACATTAAAGAAGTGTGCTCATGAATTGTGGTAGCATGTTTATGAGCATACCCGATGTAAGGCATTTCACACCCAGTCTATAGCACATGCTTTTAGGACATTTAATAATCAAAGCACTAAGAGTGCTGATGGGAGGCGATCTGGTTGCTGCTACTAAAGTTTAAACGACTTTACACGTTTAATGTTCGTTTTCTTACTGCCGATCTTGTCTTGAATGTCAAAATAGGCATATGTGACTATATAGGCATCTAGGGTACTAAAGTATCTAAATAATTGTAAAAAGTGGCATATTGATGTATATGTAATACGTGTATTGAATGCGTATATCAAAAGTGGCTTTAAAATAATACTGCGCGCGCCTATTTATCAGATTCTATAGTACCGTCTTGTAATCACTTCCATCACACCGTTAGAAATCTCTAGAAAGTGGCTAGTATAGCCACACCATATGATTGCATAGCATAACGATATACGATTAATTGATAAAACCATCACGTGACCCTGGTCTGAAGTTTCTAAAAATAGCTATACGGCTGGGACATTTGATGAACACTTCATTTCATATTACGAAACAAGTTCTATATCTCCCCGGCTGAGTGATTATCTGCAAAAATATCGATTCAATGAACAGTTTCACAATAATTATTGGGAATGTTGACAAGTTTCTGGAACTACTTGAATGCGGATTCACATAGCAGCCTAAAGGCGGTCCAGGTTGCATTAAGAAATGGGCAATGGTAGTATAGAGAGGCTTACGCCTACCAAAAATGGGTACAAATGTTCACCACATCAAGACGATGTGTCATGCACAAAACCCAGGTCCCTAGCTTAAAGGTCAAGGTCACACTTAGAGGTCAAAGGTTAAAAAGCTCAAATAGGCATGTGATTCGTGTCCGCTCTGTAATTTTGTCATCTCCTATTGGATATTTTATAATATTTGGTACAAATGTTCACCATATCAAGGCGGTGTGCCATGTGCAAGACCCAGGTCCCTAACTTAAAGGGCAAGGTCACACTTAGAGATCAAAAGTTAAAATTCGCAAATAGGCATGTGATTCATGTCCGCTCTGTAACTATGTCATTTCTTATTGGATATTTATAGCACTTGGTACAAATGTTCACCACATCGAGACGGCGTGTTACGCGCAAGACCTAGGTCCCTTGCTCAAAGGTAAAGGTCACACTTAGAAATCGAAGGTAAAAAGGCTCAAATAGGCATGTGATTCATGTCAGCTCTGTAACTGTCATTTCTTATTTTATATTAATATTACTTGCCACAAATGTTCACATCATCAAGACGAGGTGTCATGCGCAAGACCCAGGTCCCTAACTCAAAGGTCAAGGTCACACTTAGAGATCAAAAGTTAAATTCTCAAATAGGCATGTGATTCATGTCAGATCTGTAACTATGTCATTTCTTATTTTATATTTATATTACTTGCCACAAATGTTCACATCATCAAGCCGAGGTGACATGCGCAAAACCCAGGTCCCTAACGCAAAGGTCAAGGTCATACTTAGAGATTAAAAGTTAAAAGGCACAAGTATACGCTTCTGGTCTGCTTTGGTTTTTTTGTTATTTCGTTCTGGATTTTAAAATTACTTGGTTACATTCGCATTTACACCCTGACTCAAATGTAAAGGTCACATTTACAGACCCAGCTCTTGTCTGCTGTTCAATGTCACATTTAAGCAATTACAAACTTGTTTCAAGTTATTCCATTTGCATAGCTTTATACTTAGATGTCTGATGACAGCTTTTAGCGGGGGCATCTGTGTCCTGGGGACATATTTTTAGTTAAATACTTTTTTCTGCTATATGTTGGTAAAATTCATAATAAGTCAAGACAGGTAAATTTAACACATGTATCTAAATGTGCAAAATTCACCGGGAATAGGCACTGTGAATTATGGGGACCAGGCTAAACGCTGTGAGCATGTCTTGAATGGTGCCAAATTGTATTCATAATTTTAAAAAGGGGACATAATTTCAACATATACTTTGTACATCTAGAAACGCAACGGTTTTTTCCCCATTTTTTTCTTACTTGCATTATACATGTATATTTGAATTTTGTGTAGTAATATTGTATAATCTTGTAGAAACTTGGCCATCATCCAACTTTTATCGATCGTGTTACGTAAATCCCGTGCACCGATATAATCACAAAAAGCATGATTTCCACGTGCACCAATTACGCATGATAAATCTTGGTATAAATTGAATCGAACTTTTTGTAAAGTTTGCTAATAAAAAGAAAATCACAAAAGAAATGGCATATGTTCAGGAATAAAAATGCCATGATTGTCCGAATATGAGCAAAATCAGGCCATCCGGATGCTTATGGCAGAGATGTTTAACAGGAGTTTGCACGACGGTTAAATTGTCATACACCGAACATTTCTCATCTAGAGACACGCTACCAACACACTGGCACCATTTGCGACAGCCTAAGTTCAGGCCATGCATGCGTAACAAGCCTCCCACAGGATGAATAAGACAGTGCGAAACAGCTCCAGATCAGGCTCACAGCTGCTGCCGACAGTGTTCAACAACTTGTTGCTCATCATGAATAAGTAATCAATCAATATTTGGCCAATACTTTACATATTGACATAAAACAACGATTCCGAAAAAATAGCTAATTTATAAAAAAAAAATCGTTATTTTTCGCCCGCACTATATTTATGTTCCGTTATTTTTCGGCCGCACTATACACCAAAACACTGCTCTGCACCTAAATGTAGCTCTATGTGATAAAATGTTACAGATGTATTGATAATGGAATAAAACTGCATCAAGTAAAATTAATGTAGTTTAATTGTCCATCATCAGATTGAACAAATATTGACAGTAGAACCCAGTGTTGCGTTTCTAGATGTACTCAGTATATATTTGATAGAGTTGCCTATTCATGTGGAGGTCATGGCGTCATGATGGTGATAAAGTATGCAAAGTTTCAAAGATACATGTCTTAGAGGTTAAAATTGTGTACATAAACTGTAAACTTTTGTATTTCTAAGTACATTAGTCCAAATGGGGCATAACATTCAACAACATGCTTGATAGAGTGCAGATGTTGTGGTCAAGACGGTTGACAAGTATGCAAAGTATCACAGCAATATGAACATGCACTTAGATATAATAGGTTAATACCTTGAACGTAAACTTACAAATTTGCACGAAGTTGAAAAAAGGGACATATTTTCCGATAAATACTTCGTAGTTATCTACTCCTACGTACGTGTTGGGGGCCATCCCATTATTCTTCCAATAGTGAAGCTACATATTAAATTCGCACTGCAGTGCATCAATGAAAATTCAATGTTGGTCAGTATCCACTTTAAAAGATAAATCATGTTGATCTCTATCCTCAATCATGTTGGTTTTTATCCATTTTTCACACATGGGTTACTTTAAATAGTTATCACGTAGAAACGGCAAATGTAAATAACTTACTCTAAACTAAGTCTGATAGTGAAATGAATGAGCTGTATAAACAAAATATCTTAACCCAAAATAAACAACAGTATATATGTTTTATAGACTGTCAAATAGATCCAACACAGATTTTTCTAACTTTTTATCGTATTGTGTATCACATTCACAAACATACGGATAAATAGTTTTAGTTTCATGGAAGGAATGTACAAGTTTATCTTCATACAGCATCAGAAGGTGGTTAAACCCGTAGACTTTGAAGAATTGGCCGAAAATGCGATGAATATGTAAACATACATCCGCCATTTTTCAATCATGTTGGGAATATCCAATCATGTTGTTTTATCAGGGTAACAAGGGTGTATACATACATAGAGGAAACCATGGTGTGTATGAATTCTCGAAA
Organism: Spisula solida; assembly: GCA_947247005.1. NCBI lineage: Eukaryota > Metazoa > Mollusca > Bivalvia > Venerida > Mactridae > Spisula > Spisula solida. The sequence continues at coordinate 25,853,260 of OX365948.1, forward strand.
TAACACAGCTACATCTAGGAAAAAATAGTATTGTGGTTATTATGTCTTGATGTGTTGTCAAATGCAGAATAATGGCTATGTTAGAGTCGAAATAATGAATATGTACCTGAGTTTTATATATTAAGTACATATTTATTGTTTCTTAAATAAAATGTTAAAAACAATAAAAAGCTATGCTTTGTTTATATTGTTTGTATAGAAGTGGCAGGCCAGAGTAGACATATTAATTGTACTTACCCTGAATTTTGCATTTTCACCAGGAATGCATTATTGTCTTGACGAAGCCATTGGTGAAATAACAGACGCATTTAAGAGTAAAGGAATGTGGGACGACACTGTGATGATATACACATCAGGTAAAATTATGGCCAATTGCCATGTCGCTAAATCTATTAACACTTACGAGTTAGATTTGTTGTATGAGCCAATGAGTCAATTTGTAAAAAATAAATAGAGGATATTTGTTGATTTTGGTGTACGATCGAATTTTATTTCACCGAGTGATGACAGAAAATCACTATTTCACGTGTGGCGTAGTCACGAGGGTAAATTTAATTTTCTGTGATCACAATGGAAATAAAATTGATCTTACACCAAAAATCAACACATTTTCTGTTTATTATATGCCTCAATTTCTTTTAAAATGTGCCGTAATAGGCTTAATAGGGAAAAATCACATCGAATTTGGAACGTCACGACGTGAGAATTATGACGTCATGATGACGTATCGCATATTTTAAAGCCCCGCGCCGTTGACGTAACGTTTCTTTTTCTGCATGATACTAGAACCAGCTTCAAAACAGTGAAAATAACAAAGTGGTAATTTCACTGTTATTTTCACTGAAAAAGCTCCATAATTCATTGAAAGCAAATAATAAAATGTCATCATTTTTAAAACAAACACCAATAATATTATTTGCTGATACATCTGAATGAGAACAAAATCGTTACTAACCCTTAAAAAGGTTTTCGCTTGTATGTTAAGCTGTTCAGAAGACATGGTGGTACTAAAAGTATCCTTGATGTAACGAGTAGAGTACAATTCTAATAATATTGTTTTGATTTTATGACGAGATGATTAAAAGAACAATGCAATGAATCTAACAGGTACTCGTTTAGAAAACTCAAACAGGACCAATATTTCTCAGACGTTGCTAATGTACGATAGCTCTATCTTACATGGGCGTACACGCGACGATATTTCGATCTTGAGGAAAAACGGATGTTTGAATACAGAGGTTGGCCATTTCATTTATAGATTTTATCATTGATGGACACTGTTACTGGCCGATATTGTACATGAGTGTTAGCAAATATATCGAGTTTAAATGTCTTTTCCAGTTGATAGTTTTGAAAATAATACCATATATGTACATGTGTAGTCCACATAAAACTTTCATTGTCCATTCCAATAAAGCTATACTATTATAAAACACTTACTTTACAATTAAAACTTTAATTTAACTCGGAGCATGTACAGTGTAGCAATACCACGTGACTTTTGACTACAGTTACAAGAAGAAATTTGTAAACATTGGAAAATAAAAAAGCCATAAGTATTTTATTTCTTCATCGATTTCTATGAAATATACGCCACGCTAAGGGAACAATTATTTGCTTTCCATGAAATATAAAATCTTTTTCCGCGGCAGTGCCGTTTTGTCCATTATCTTGTGAAACTGTGGAACGTGTAGGTTTCACCGGGTAAAGGAAAAATCCGTAAAACTGCTGAAAACAATATTATATTTGACGGAAAGCAAATACTTTTCCCCTTAGCGTGGCGTATATTTTATAGAAATCGATGAAGAAATAAAAAACTTATGTCTATATTTGTGTTATAATGTTTACAAATTTCTACTTGTAACTGTAGGCAAAAGCCACTTGGTATTGCTACCCTGATGTAAACTCGAGCTGGCACTAAATTATTTGTTAAATCCCCTGACAAAAGACCCGACTCACAACAGGTTCTGTTTGAGCTGCACTGTTTGCCGGTAAAAGCTAGGATTAAACTCAATGTACCACCATATCTAATAGAACTTTTGACTTCACAAATTTCGAGAAAGCAGGGTTTGAGATCGTTTGCTGCTGCTAGGCCGCTAGCCTGCCAACTTCACGAACATCGTTTGCTGTGTATGACTGTTGTTGTGCCGTTCCTTTCAACATATATAATACTTTTAATGATAGAAGTTGTGGAAGAATTTACAAATTAAAATCAGAAACTCTGAGACCATTGACACTTTCAAGAAAAAGCTGAAAACTCACGCTTTTAGCTATTTTTTATGAAATGTTTAAAACATTGTATGAAAAACCTGCAACTCTTTTATCACTGTAAAAAAATGATTAAAAAATTAATTCGTTCTGGCAGCTGTATTATAATGTTAATAATTATTATAATAAGGGTTTTCATAATGGCCTTGTTATTAGGCTGAAGAGTCAAGACTGTCATATTAGCCTGAGGCCGAAGGCTAATATTACTGTCTGAAGCCCAAAAACAAGGTTATATAATAATGAAAACACTTGATTATTGACAATTTATTACTTTACTATACAATTTGGTAGCTTATTTCGTCTAACAAAGCTTCTTGTTTCACAAATGTCATTTATGATCATATCCGAATGTTATCTGGTAGTCTTGTGAAACAAGTACCAATATAACACGGTCCACATATTTGTAACGGTTTTTTAATTAGAGCAATAGTCGACGTAATTCTAGATCCCCTTTTACATTAGAACTTATCACTATTGACAATTTCCCCGCATTTTACCACGAGTGTTTAAGGTTGTACACGACAGAATTAGTACACTGTAACAGCAAGGACATCTCTGTGGGAGACAAAGAAAAAAACCTCCACATACGTATATGTTAATGTTATGAACTGACTATACTATTTTTAATGTGGAAATATTTGATGCTGATATTAAGCTTGCATGCTAAAAATAATTATACTTATGTAGCACAGTATTCAAAAATGGCTTTTTATGATGTTTTAGGGACAAAAGACGTAACAGTAAGGACAAAAATGTGGTACATTTAATTCTGTGAATAGGCTGACTATGTACTATACAATGTTGCATTTGTAGTACCAAATTACTAGATTTTAATGTCATTATCAAATATGAGTAGTGCTAAATTTCTGTATTAAAGAGCTGAAATCAAATTAAATATTAAAAAAAAATAGACAAAAAATCTGCACAAATTTGATGATGTTGGTTCGTAAAGTCAACCATGTCGACAGCTAGGCTGGGCAAATATAAAGATAATGATTTGAACTACTTGCTGAATAATTAAGGTGTACAATCTACCATCTATTGGATTTTTATTATCAATTCGGGATCAGCTGGATCAGATTGTTCCCAGGACGATCCGTCGGTACGATCGGTATGATTGTCGTCCTCAATCATAAAACAGTTAGTCCCTATCAACATTTGTTATCGGCTATAAGCTGATTACCTTTCACTCAACCCTCGGTTGATTTGAGGGATCGCACTATATCTCCAACCGAATGTATATGACGATGATTGACAGTGCAGTCGGCCTTTTGATTATTGTCGCAAAAACTGCAGAAGATTGATCCAAAAATGTCTGGTTTCTCCAGGCGCCAAACGCCATTTTTGCGTATGAGATCAGAAAAGAGTCCCAATGAATAGAGTGCTTAATACATTCAAATTGTATGATAAAAAAACGATTTGACAACATTATATAACATGGTGCTTTTCTATATGGAACGTTAAAACATGTTTTTACAATTTGCAACATTTATTTCTTGACCAAATATCAGATTACCGAAATAACTGGTTGAACAACAAGATAATTTACTATATGAATTGAATTGAACATGAAGTTTTATGCAAGTTACCGTTACAAGTACATGCAAAATTCAGGGGATGTGACGCAAGTATAGACAAGTCAAAACGCCTTTCATTTAACTGTCATTTTGTCAAACACTGGCGCTTAGCGTTTCAATGTAAATAATGTTTTTGGTTTGTAAATATAACACATGGAGCAGGGATACACCGCTTTTTTAGTACTTAGCATTAGTAATGTCATGCCTTTTCGTTCTTATTTTATGATGGTTATTATTGGCATTTAATTCACATGATTACACTGATTATGTTTTATTTCCGTTCATCTAAAAGCCCGTTAACACGTTTGAGTACAACACATTAAAATCATTATGGTGCACTTATTAGATAAATATACAGTATGAATTATTCTTGCAGACAATGGAGCCGACAGAAAACGCACCAGCGCCAATTACCCATTGAAAGGGTACAAGAACGATCTATATGAAGGTGGGATCAAGGTACCAGGTTTTGTTCACAGCAACTTATTAAAGGACAACGTAAAGGGAACCATTTCAAAGGAACTTCTACACGTGTCGGATTGGTTTCCAACTCTTGCAGGCCTTGGGTGCGCAAATCTGAATAATACGAAGGCGCTGTATGGTTATGACGTGCGCAAAACTATTTTGTAAGTGAAATACATTGGCACCGGCACATGCCCCCTACTAGTCACCAATACTACTTAACTATGCATCCCTACCAACCCAAACCCTACAAACTTTCATATTGTCTGCATACGTATCATAACATATTGTTCTGAACTTAATATCTAACATAATATCGGATAGTATTTCTGGAGAGAGAAAGGATAGCTCGCCGGAGGTAACCCTAGATTAATCAATAAATAAACATGCATTATATAAACACTTCGCGGTCGACTGACCGCTTTTATTCAGTGTATATTGAAACTTCAGCCTTGTCATATCCTCAGCTTTGTGAACGGCTGGCAAGTATCTTGGATACAACATACAGTAATATCCTTGAAGCATATTTTCACGTTCTGTCTGCTTCAAGTTCTTGTTGTAGATTCCCTCCTCATTCCAACGCATCAGTTTAAAGGCTCGATGCTTAGCTCTCCTTGTTGCTTAGTGTAGTTTGTGTTGTTCTTCCCTTTTCTCTTGGACTGGTATAGAAATGGGGAAGAACCTCTAGTAGCTGAGGGTGGACTCTGTATCTCCCTGGTAGGACTTCAAAGATCCAGCGACACACCATTTTAAACTAGTTGATCTTGTAATCATTGCATACTTGCACTTGCTCTGGTTTGTTAAGAGAGTGTAAATGACCCAACACATCTTACTTCAACTCTCTAGGTTTTCTGTTAGGGGTACTTACCCTTAGTTCCCGACCATGAACCTACCCTGGAAATACAATGGCTATTTGACCCAATACCAGGGGGTCTGTACATGGGCATCAGGGAACATCCACATCGGTGGGGCTGGCATTTCGCATGTCATGGGGCTGATCACCTCCGAGTACTTTGCAGTTCGGTGAGGCGGCGAGGTACTCAGTTGACGTGTGTCACCACTGGGAGGCACTGAATAGGGCTTGGCGACAGAGTGGCTATGAACTGGCAGGAAAGGCTTACGCACTCGGTTTCCGAGTCTAGCCAGCGCCAAAGACTGAAAACAAAGCACTCCACACAAGACGTATATTGAGGCCTTAAGACACATGCTAAGTACCTTTACCATTTGGATAAAGTTGCGGCTGAAACATATCTCTATGTCACATTATCATATGACACCTGTTAAAAAGTGGAAGTTGTTTGATTTGATTGCAGTTTTGTGTAATAATAATGCGACATATGTATACATGTAGTTTTATTCCCAACTGCAACTTTATGACAATGTTTCAAAAAGGGAAAGCTCAGCCAATTTGATCAGAAAATAATTTAGCTATAACTTTTAAAATTGTATGTTGCATTGAATATCTTTAAGTGCAAGATTACATGCATTAAATGTTTTATTTCCTAACCACTTTTGTGTTAATCAGTTCGTAGCTTTTAGTTTATTGTTATTATATCAGTGGCATGGTCATTAAAAGTATTCTTACATGTATTACGCATGTTGTAGGTTTTAAGTTCGAGGCATCGAACTTTTACTGTAGTTGGCAGTATATCTATAAACTATTTCATTTTTAGTGAAGGAGACACAAGCCCACGGACTGAAATATTACACGATATAAATTTGTGGAATGTACTAGAAGGTGATCGAAAATTTAATAACACCTTCGATACCCGCATTAAGGCAGGTCTACGAGTAGGAAACTGGAAAATAGTGACCGGAAGAGACACCGATACAGGTACATCTAATATTTTTCAATACAGACTAGTCAAAAAGATTATATTAAGTCAGACAGGGAAGGCAGCACTCAACTTAACCAGCCGAGCACAGAAAACATTAAAACACACAAAGCACAGTGCCCAACTAAACAAGCGCAGATCCGCCCAAGTCCAAGCTGTCGAAAAGTATAATAAATTATATCTAGCTGAATGACCCAGTAGAAAAGATACAGCAACCAAAAGGCGGAATGCCTACGCTGAATGACCTAGTTACAACAGTAAAACTGCTGAACTACATAGTTATAGCAGCCTTTAGTCTCAAAAGTTAAATAACAGTATTAAAACGTTGAAAGGCCCGTATAGTCTGATGACATACTAACTAGCTGAATGACACAGTTTCCACAGCAAAAGGACTATATAGCCCCGCTTTAGCTGTAAGAAATCTTAAAACGAAGAAGTGCCCAACACACTACCGACCAAGAAAATTAAACGCCCCTTGTCTCATAGTTTAAAAACTGAATAGAAAAGATTCAGCAAACAAAAGGCAGAAAGCCCACACTGAATGACCTAGTTACAACAGTAAAACTGCTGAACTAGCCTTTAGTCTCGAAAGTTAAGTAACAGTATTAAAACGTTGAAAGGCCCGATTTCAGCAACAAAAATCTGAAAACCTCAAAACGAGTGACCCAGTTTCAATAAGTAAAATGACGTAATTGAACAAATCGAGATAAGACGTAATGAACAAGTCATTAAGAATTGCAAGCAATACAGAAGTCCCCTACCGGTTTAAAGCTATTTTCTATGTGTCTGTTGCCATATCAACCACAATTTCCGTCAGAACCAAAACTGACGGACAGATGGCAAACCAATAGTCCCCTCCGGTCAAAAACCGGTAGGGGACTTCAAACTACATTAAATGACCTCAGGGGACAGAACACTACATCCATAACTCCACAGCTGTACATAGACTCATGAACGAACCAGGTAGGATGCGAATCGCGGGGACGAAATAGTAAGAGGACAACCGGCAAATACGAATAAATAACTCCTAGCTCCTTTTGGCCCCGGTCAAAAAATTAAATACTGAGAAATTATGGCATATTATCGATTATTTAAAAATGAAAAACTCGATTGTAAACGGAATTGGCGTTTAAATCCAGATACAAACCTATATTATAATAATTAAACAAAATACGAAACTACCGGAAGTAGCACCGACACCAACAGAAACCGCGGGACACGCGAGAACAAAAAGGCACAGAAAATATACAACTTCACTCGAAAAGGCACGGAACATGCCCAACATAAAAAACTAGCACAGGAACATGTAATACAAAACCGGGCATCCAATCCCGAAAGTCTGCTGCTTAAGTCAGTCAAACTAAAACGAAACAAGAGTCAGGTGTTAAGAAATTTTAAAACAACCGGACAAAACCTACACCACAAGGACAATCCACATTAGACACTGAGTATATGCAATTTTGAAAGTCTTCATGAGACAGAGCGTCATATCTACACGTGCGTATACTGTTACTAAAATTTACTAAATATATTATTTGGCCACCACACTATTATTATTTATCCTTAAACAGTTGATGAAACATTAACGCATTTCCTAAGTCCGGAGGTTTAACTAACTGCACCCCCCCCCCCCCCCCCCCCTAGACACAATAATGTCATCATTTTAAAACCAAAATACCTACTATCGGCATATAAGCATAGAATAAACGGTCGAAACTATAGTGTTGGTGTAAAAGATAAATATAATTATTATTTGACGGCATCGTACGTTTTTGATACGAAAACACCGTTATATAAGTTTAGTAAATGCAAAGCAATGTCATGAACAGTGTTGTACGACACAGAAGTTGTTTCCTGTAATAGAAATATCATCATTATAATTCAGTCAATTAAAACTATCAAAACAATATTTCATTCAACATCAAATGTGGTCGATCAATAGTGTGTTCGTACTTCAACAGTGTATTGATAAGAACATAAATTGATGCCATTTAAAGTTTAATAATCCGTCATAGTTTATTTTCAAAACATTAAGCATTATGCCCATGATTTCACATATAAACATACGTATACAAGTGTAATAATGTACTCTCTTACTAATATTCATGCACACATCATACATGCACATATACATACACGCACGCACTCGCACACTTCACTTGGATACACACGCTAACACACACACAAACAATAAATACATGCACGTATATATGCAACAAATTTCATGAATGTAAGTCATGTCAATATATTATATCAATATAATATTAAACAATAAAATTGCATTGATTTAAATCAGGACACATACGTACATTACATTGATTGAGATTATAAATAACAAGGAATCGGTAAAACCGAATTATGCTCCCCGAAGCAAGTGCTTGTCCCAACATGGAAAATAACATATAACACATACTCAGATACAGGTAAAAAAAGAAAATAATGTAAAATTATGGTTGTTTGACACCGCACTTCCTCTTGGAGGTCTCTATCATTATGTGAAGTTTCAATCAAATGCCATCAATACTGTTCAAATTAGGTACCCGTCAAGCCTTAATTTGTTTGAAAAAAGGGAGATAATTACAAGAAACAAGTAAGGTAGAGTTATGTTTTCGTGGCACTGTACTTCTCCTCAATGAGATCTATTCACCTATAAAGTTTCAAATCAATACCTCCCATATGACCTGGACAAGAAGTAAGTATAAAAGTACAAAGGGCCATAACTCCAAAAATATACAATAACGAGTTATGGTTCTTGTGTACTGCACTTATTCTCAATGAGATATATTCCCATATTACATTTCAAATTGATATCTCTAATACTGAATGAGTTATGGCCCAGACAAGAATTAAGTATAAAGAATTACAAAGGGGAATAACTAAAAAAATATACAATGAAGAGTTATGGATCTTGTGGACTGCGCTTCCCCTCAATGAGGACTATTCACCTATGCAGTTTTAAATTGATATCTCAAATACTGTTCAATTTATGGCCCGGACAAGAATTAGGTATGGAAAATTACAAAGGAGAATAACTAAAAATATATGCAATCAAGAGTTATGGTTCTTGTGCACTGCAGTGCACTGCACTTCCCCTCAATGAGGTATATTCACCTATGAAGTTTCAAATTGATATCTCTAATACTGTATGAGTTATGGCCCGGACAAGAATTAAGTATGAAAAATTACAAAGGGGAATACCTAAAAAATATGCAATCAAGAGGTATGGTTCTTATGCACTGCACTTCCCCTCAATGAGGTTTCAAATTGATATCTCTAATACTCTTCAAGTTATGGCCCGGACAAAAGTGTGACGGACGGACAGACGGACTGACAAAGCGGCGACTATATGCTCACCCTTCGGGGAGCATAAAAATACCATGTAAGTGCAACCACATGGTGTTCATTTACCAATAGTCCGGTCTATAAATGGGATATTTAGGTAAGACCCGGCATTGGACTGTATAGTAAATATTTTTTGGTATTCTGTTAGGGAATAAGTTGTTATTGAAGAATCTGAATGATGCCCAGCTGGTATCATTGAGCATTTTGAGAAATTCAAGATGGCGTCCAAGATGGCTGCTAAAATTAGAAAAAATGAATGTGGTACTAGAAATAAGTTACAAATTGCTATTTTTGCAGGTTGATTGTATTTTAGATGTTAAAACATCATAATTGATATAAATTTATCATTAGTTATTGATTTAGTGAATCTTAGATGGCACACATTGCAGCTGGAATCCAAATCACGGCTATAATGGCTGCCATAATTGCCTAATTGTACTTAAACTCAATTGTTTTAATTATATGTGTACCAGTAGTGTAATATATGATAAATACTCAAAAAATCTTCAATTCAAAACAGTTGACCCATTAGCTGATTCAAAATGGCGTCCAAGATGGCCACCATAATAAAAACAATATGTTAGTGGATCATAAAGAAGTTACATATTGATATTTTGCTGATTGATTGCAGTGTAAGTGTCTCAAACATAATTACTTCTGTAATACTCTGCATAAATGTATCATTATTTATTGATTAAGCCAATTTTATATGGCATCCAAGACGGCTGAAATCAAAATGGCGGCAAAAATGGCTGCCACATATGTCAAATTGAAAATTAGCATTTAATAGCATGTAACGTAATAGAAATTGTTAATTTTTAATATAAGTACTGCTATAGGTAATAAATGATCTAATAAAACTACAATTGAAAACACTTTATGTTTAGCTTATTCAAATTGGCTTCCAATATTGATGTCAAACATGAAAGTTTAAACCAAGCTAATTATATATCTTAGACCACTGGTCGGTTGGTATACTAGTATAATTCTTTATGTATATGGTACTGTAAATACTAGTATAAGTATATATGTTGTATTTATACATTTGTTTATTTTACAAACAGCATTTTATATACATTTGCACTTGATTTAATCCACTTCTCCTGTAGTTTGGCAATAGGCATTGTTAACAGCTTTTAATCGTTTCGGACATGGGTCGCAATTTTTGCCACACAAAACGAAAGCTGCGACAAGAAATGTTCTTAAAGTAATATCGGTAGGATTATCTGGTCTTTTGGGTTCAATTCCAATTATAGGTGAATGGTGTTAGACTGTTCTCACAATGGAGATGCCATATCACTTCCATGTTCGTCGTTTTATGGTTGGGGTTGTGTGTTCATGCTTCGTCCTGTGCCAACACTGACGCCATTTTCGTTTGTGTATGGTGTTGGCGGTGGATTTCTGCTTCATCCCCTGTTAAGGCGTACAGTTGTTAATTATGACTTGGTTGTATATTTTCCCAATTCTACATGAACATTTTGGTTGAGGAATACATGCAGAGCCATCATCTGTCTACGTGGAGTCTTCACTATCTGCTCAGTAAGGTACCAGGTCTTTTAAAATATACAGCTATATTGTCTTGGCATTGAGATGAATAGCTTGATGTCTGATTCGATCAAGTTGTTGCTGGCGTTCCACTGTGGTTTAAATGATTGTATTAAGAGCATTGCAAGCTTTACCAATCATAATCTTCAAGTTTAAATCCTCCCCTGTCTGTTTCAACACGTCTCAAGAAGATGAAGGTCTCATTATCAATGTTTTGATGCTCCACAAGGCATCTTGCATGATTCGAGCATAGCGCATAATGTTGCATCGCAAATCGTTTTGTCTTCTTGACAATGACCAAAGTCTTTGGTTTTGTTGTCAAGACAATGTACATTGTTTAGCACGAGACAAAGCTGTGGGGATGCCAGCAACCTACATACAGAAGATGTTACAGTTCACTACATCCAATCTGAAGATATACTAGTCAACAGTACACATTAAAAGTCTGTGTGAGACACTAGGCTGATAAATTCAGCATATTTCAAATATCTGACTCAATTCATTGATGTTATTATCGGTCACATACATATTATCCTTACAAGTGACAACTTGGTTGTATTCCTCTCCAGTCCTGGAAGTTACCAATACCACATTGACCATGCGGCATTCCTTTCACTATGCAAGAATCCTTATGTCTCCCATACATCACTCAACAACTTATTATAATTATGCTAAGGTTGGGGTATGAGCTTTCAACGCTTGATCTTGGTTAATTACGGAGGCTTTTCTTGCAATCAGCCTTATAATGGGTCGCTAAGTAGCATCACTTCTTGTAGGATCAATGTATTATAGTTCATATTCTCTCCTTCTGACAAGATATTTTATGACCAGTGTCATCGTGTAATCCTTAACCTATTCTTTTAGTAATCAATTTGCCACAACCCTCATGTTAATTCAGGCGCTTTCTTTACCTTCTTCCCATAGTTCTCTATATTACACTTGGTATTTTAGATATCTGGTCCTTGTTTGCAACAGTCTGTCTGATATTTATCATCTCGCCAGTAAGCCAAAATTTGTACATCCTCTTCTTGTATCCCAATTGATCTTCAGAAATAATTTTATTATTACATTCTATATCTGGCGTGTTGATGTTGTGCCAAGCTTAAAGAGAATCCAAGAATGGTCGTTCCTTACTCTAGCAAGTAATTTTATAACTGTCAAATATGTAATCCACAATAGATAAAGTCGTTATTATTATTATTACTATTATTATTACCAGGTCTGGTCTAGTCTGGTCATAGTTTTGCCTGTAAATAAACTATTGTGTCATGCAGAGGTCTTCCACATCATCTGGAGATCGCAACATAATATTTGGTTTAAAGCGACCATATCAGATGACCTCCATGTGGCCTCGTAGATTCTTGGGTGTTGGAATCTTTTTCATTCAATAACTTAACACATGAGCATCACATGGCAGCATAGAATATACCTTTTTTTTCGCCTAGACTTTCGTTATCAGTGATCATTTCTTTACTTGTGATGGCATTTATATCACCAATGAAAGTGATAAACTCTTTTTGGGGGGGGGGGGGGTTGAACAAATACGAGTTATTACCTATTAACCGTGACTCACTGGAATTTGGACAAAACCCATGTTTTGATGGGACATAATACACCTGATTGGTTGAACTTTGAATGCTACATATACCTAACAAGTGCACAGGGTCCCGTATTATACAGCATGTACGTTGATTTTTGTAAAATTGATCAATATAAATTAGTTTATTTGGAATGAATACTTTAATAAATTTACCAACCGACCAATCACAATGACTGTATGGTTAACCACTTCGTTCACGTTTGGAAGCCATCTTGGATGCCATTTGGAATCAGTTATCGGGTCAATTGCTTTTAATCTAAGTTTCAATTAGAGTATTTACAACATATTGCAATACTGATAATATTATAATTAGCAATTTTGATTACACTTCATGGTTTTTAATAAAATATGCCAATTCGTCAATTATGACGGCCATTGTAGCCGCCATTTTGATTTCAGCTTTCATGGATGTTATCGCAAATAGACTCAAACAATAAATAATGATATAAACAAATACGTCAAATACATCTTAAGAACTGTCATTCAGCAAAAATAGCAACTTATTTCTTGCGTCATCGGCATATTTTTACTGGTTTTGGTCGCCATCTTGGGTGCCATTTTGAATCAGCTAATGAGTCAATAGTTTCGAAATGAAAGAAAGTTTAATTTTGAATAATAATTACATATTACAGTACTGATATAAACAAATAGGATTAAAATAGATGATTTTAAATACAATTTACCAATTTGGGCAATTATTCCATTTTGATTTTAGCTGTCCTGGATGCCATCTTATATTAACTGAATCAATGAATAATGATAAATATATATTAATTATTGTGATTAAAACATTTTAAGTACAACTGATGAGCAAAAATAGCAATGTGTAACTTATTTCATGCACCCATGGCATTTTTTCTAATTTTAGCGGCCATCTTGGACGCCATCTTGAATTTTTCAAAATGCTCAATGGTGCCAGCTGGGCATCATTCAGATTCTTCAATAATAACATATTCCCTAACAGAATACCAAAAAATATTTACTATACAGTCCAATGCCGGGTCTTTTTCATAATTGACCGGACTACAAGTAATATACTCCGTGTCTTCTAAGATCGTCATTTCTGTTTTTATGTGCATCCCTCATCCGATTTGTCATTACATTTGTGTTTCTTAACTTCAGTTTTTGTTTCAGAGCGTTTCGTGAGTCTTTACAACATCAAAAAGGATCCAACTGAGATTAATGACCTTGCAGATACAAACCCTGGTGTGCTCAAAGAATTGTTAGACAGGTTGGAATACCACAGAAGTACAATGGGACCAGGTTTAGAATACCCATACGACGAGAGAGCTAATCCTAAATATCACAATGGCTTCTGGGAACCATGGATATGATACGTATCCGCATGAATGAGAATCAATGCGAGCAAATTAAACAATTAAACAAACCAAAGCACAATGGAGGAATATCGGTAGTGTTTGGTACCTAACATTAAAAAATAAAATGTAGTACCTCAACTCGAAAAGGGAAACTTTAATGTGTTTTATCAGCTGGTTTACATATTCATGTAAAGTGTCACATTGGCTCAAAGACTCTAGTCACGTGGTTTTAAATATACTGTATGCATGTTTAAGATTAGTTTACAACTGTGGGCCTTGGTGAGTCAACAATATGATTTTATTATACCCCACTACTAAAGTAGGGGGGGGGGGGGGCTATATAGGAGTCACTTTGTGGGTCCGTCTGTCTGTCCCAAAATTGGTCCGGGCTGTATCTTCTGTATGCATTGAAGGATTTTTGAATGACTTGGTATATTTGTTCACCTGATGAGACGGTGTGTCATGGGAAACAGTTATGTCAATATCTCAAAGGTCAAACTTGGAGTTCAAAAATGGGCATAATTGAGCTTGTCCGGAGCATAACTTAGTCATTTATAGTTGGATTTGAAAATAATGTGCCACTAATGTTCACTACTACCAGACTGTGTGTCATGCGAAACAATAACGTCAATATATCAAAGGTCAAGGTCACACTTGGAGCACAAAGGTCAAAAATGGCCATAATTGAGCTTGTCCGAAGCATAACTTACTCATTTATTGTTGGGGTTGAAAATAATTTGGCACAAATATTCACTACTAGCTGACGATGTATCATGCGAAGCAATAACGTCAATATCTCAAAGGTCAAGATCACACTTGGGAGTTCAAAGAACAAAAATTGCCGTGTCCTGGCTGTAACTAAGTCATTTATTGTGGGATTTTAAAGTAACCTGATACAATTGTTCACTCTTATCAAATGGTGTGTCATACAAAATAATTATTTCAATATCACAAATGTCAAGGTCACACTTAAAGAGTTCAAAGGTCAGAAATGACTATAATGTATGTTGTCTGGACCATAACTTTATTATATATTGTTGAAATTAAAAATAACTGTTGAATTGTTGTCCATCATGCAACGTCTGACAAAGCGGTATGTGGGGGTATCATTAGTCACTCTGTAGCAGTTCTAGTTTATTACTTATATAAGTCTGGATAAAACAATGTAATATGTTCAAAATATTTAATGAAATTTTCATTATTAATTCATATTCACTAAAACCACATGTGTATATTTTGCAACAGCTCCCACAACAATGCAAACAGATCTGCATGTTTTTTTAGTATAATTCGGCGCACTAACGATCCATTTTATCATCTGCCCGTACAGTTCGGGCCACCTTTGGTTATTTTGCCGAAGGTCTAAAATACGCCCCTATGATTCACAACAGCACTCCGACAGCAAAACTATACATTCATTGAAGAAAGGGCTCAAAACGCATTATTTTTACAAAAGAGTATTCATGCTGATTACATTGTGTATGTGTTAAGGTTTTAAAATACTTTGCATTAGAATTGCCCCTAGAGGTGTACCAATGTTATAAGGTCCCCTTTGCCTACTTGGTTACGCCTACTGGTTTAAGTAGAGCCCCCGTTTACTAGGTTAAGTAGAGCCCCGCCTACTGGGTTAAGTAGAGCCGCCCGCCTACAGGGTTAAGTAGAGCCGCCCGCCTACAGGGTTTAGTAGAGCCCCCCGCCTATAGTGTTTAGTAGAGCCCCCGCCTACTGGGTTAATTAAATAGTAAATAAATGAGTGGTAGATATGTTTATATGTGATTAATCAGTTTGTCCATAGTTGTATAATTTATGTACATTGTAAATTGTTTTAACCATGTCTTAGTCGTAATGGTACAGCACTTTTGAACGTGTGTATACATGCAAAAGGGCTATATAATATGGTATATGTAGATGTTCAGAATAAATATTGTATGATAAATAAATGAAATAAAGTGTAACAGTAGTATTCTGATGTGATTGGTAAAAGGTATGTCAGCATGTGGATACATTTTGATAACCTCTCATTATCATTGTGAAAAAGTTCCCAAATGATATACTTTGACTTGTCAAGTCATTTCAGAATGTATGATGTCTCTAATGACAACATCACTGTAACCATGACATCGCAATGAGGCATTCACTAATATATCACGCTTTTTCAATCTTATATCTTTTAAATAAGACATCAATCAGCTCTCTATGACGCACATGGACATAGTTATTATAGTTGCTATCCGGACATATATGAATGGTCATTCTGTATATTCATGACAGCATTACTGTGTTCTTTAAAAAACACCGGTCTATAACATATATTCAAATGGTTAATGCTTCCGGAAATTGTTTTCAAACTCCAACATACACCATGAATATGCTGGTGGTGTTGATCAGCACATTGTGCAAGCAGAGTCAATGCTAACATCATTTTGAGGAGAGACATTAGAGATGCATTGTTATACATATAAATTATCTCCCTTGATAGATTAAGCCCAAGGTAGATAAATTAACACATTGGTCTTAATGACGTTTTCTATAGTTTTTTGTCTTTCAAGAATGTTTTAAATCACTTTATTTTATTGGAATTTTATGCAGTAAGCTAAAGAAAAACAGGTGTCACTGAACTAGTTTCTTTCAGATAATGAGATTTTGCAATATCAATTTTCTAAATAAAATGTAAAAAATCATGCACTTTCAAATGTTTTTTAAATAAAAATCATCATTTTCCTCAGAAAATATTTTTTATATTTTTTACGTACAAACACGTAGACTCTATTATTCAATTATATCTATGCAAATTTTGAATTTTAAAAAAAAATCATCCAATTTTGGCAACAAATGAATTTAAAAATTTGCCCAAAAGTAGAGCTCGAAAAATACATTATTGACCAATAAAAACATCTAGTCCAAGAATTATTTTTGCAAATGATGTCGATAAAAGTGTACTCTTTCAGAATATATAGAAAAAAATAGCTCATCGTGCTTCTTTTTGCAATTTTTATACGCCCGTTGAAAACGGGACGTATTATGTGAACACCCTTGGCGGGCGTGAGGGCGGGCGTGCGTGCGGGCGGCGGCGACCAGTAGTTTGTCCGTACTCTAGCACAAACAGTTTTCATCCGATCATCTATAAACTTGCTGGCAATGGTTATGGGCATAATATCTAGGCCAAGTTCGATTATAGGCCAAATCGGCCTAGGCCTTATTGGGTTATGGTCCTTTAATTACCAAATAAGTATGAAATTGGCCATGTCTGTACTCTAGCGCACACAGTTTTCATCTGATCATCTTCAAACTTGCTGACAATGCGTATGGGCATCATATCTAGGCTAAGTTCGATTATAGGCCAAATCAGCCTAGGCCTTATTGGGTTATGGTCCTTTAATTACCAAATAAGTATGAAATTGGTCTTGTCTGTACTCTAGCGCAAACAGTTTTCATCCGATCATCTTCAAACTTGCTGACAATGCTTATGGACATAATATCTAGGCCAAGTTTGATTATAGGCCAAATCGGCCTAGGCCTTATTGGGTTATGGTCCTTTAATTACCAAATAAGTATGAAATTGGCCTTGTCTGTACTCTAACGCAAATAGTTTTCATCCGATCATCTTCAAATTTTGTGACAATGCTTATGGGCGTAATATCTAGGCCAAGTTTGATTATAGGCCAAATTGGCCTAGGCATCATTTGGTTAAGGGCCTGAATTAATTACCAAATAAGTATGAAATTGGTTGTCTGTGCTCTAACGCAAACAGTTTTCATCCGATCGTCTTCAAACTTTGTGACAATGCTTATGGACATAATATCTAGGCAAAGTTTGATTATAGGCCAAATCGGCCTAGGCCTTTTTTGGTTATGATCCTATAATTACCAAAATAAATGTGAAATTGACCTTGTCTGTTCTCTAGTGCTAAGAGTTTTCATCTGAGTATCTTCAAACTTGGTGACAATGTTCATGGATATAATATCGAAGACAAGTTCAATTGTAGGCCAAATCAGCCTAGGCCTTCTTGGGTTATGGTCCTTTAATTAAAAAAAATGTTGGATTGTTTTTTTCATACTCTATGCCCTGAGACTCACCATGCCCCAAGACGGGCGTATTTTGTGACATTTTGGCACTCTTGTTCAGAACTGTCTCACTTTTTCAAGAAAATGGCTTGAAAATGACTCAAAAGTTATGGAGCCATATAACTGCCACCACTTAACTTTAAGATTTCATGAAAACTAAATAAGTTTTTAATGAAAGCATAAAAATATTTCGCAAAACGTAAAGATGTTTTGGTGAAAATAATCGAATTTCGTGAAAAGTTTCGCGAAGCATAACAAGAGTGCCAAAATGTCACAAAATACGCCCGTCTTGGTTGTGCTAGTGACAAAAAATATTGATTGTGAAATAAAAGCCCATATTATGTCAAAACATTTTTAAACAATTATCTTTAAACTAATCTTAATAATCACAAACTATATTATACGGTTTTGACAAATGCACCATAGCAGTTGTTTCCTATATTCATACTAATTAATAGGAATGCTTTTGCTTGATTTATCTGTATCTTGCAAGACCACAAGTCAAGTAAGATGCATAGCAAGATTTAATACACACCAATGACTCAACACAGGTGCAATAATGTCATTATTTTATTATGCACCAAAAAGTACACACAACATGAAGATGTGTTAAATTTAATACGAATTCATGATAAGTTTGATTGAAAATGTTTGTTTATTTACAACACACATATTTTTGAGAAACTAACGCTTTGAAATGTGGATAGCGACAATTTTATCAGGCACTATATGCAATCTGGGCTGGTATTCACAAGGCATCTTAGTAAAAAAAAATTAAATCTTTTTCTTAAATCGTACATTTTTAAAGTGTATAGGGATAGCAAGACAATCTATGTTTATTTTTACATACAGTAATATTATGCAAAGAGCTACAACAATCACTAAGAAACATGAGTTATTCTTCAATTGCAAGAACTATTTGTTGAACAGTTCCTAAAATCAAAACATATAAGATAATCTGTAAATACCAGTTCTGGTCTGCATTAATGACAATACAGTAATATGGATACAATACATTATAATAAAATCAATACTAACTAAAATAATTCTCTTTGTTTAAGTGTTGATCAGATCTTAAACCCACATTCCATAGTTACATCCCAATCCATATGGCTTTGTGGTCTGAGAAGTACACCTCCAGCACTCCAGTTTGTACATTGGTCATGTTTGTGAAGATCAAATCTATTGTAGATCTATAGTCTGTTGTAGGCTCATAGAGCTGTTGATGAAAGCCATGGTCTGAGGCGAATTTCTGAAGGGTGGCTTGCTGAGGTGAAAGTTTGCTGAAATCCACATTGAAGTCACCAATGATAACAACGTTACTACCTTGCAGGTGTTCATTAACTACAAATGTCAATGCATTGAGTAGCATTGCACTATTTGCAGATGGATGTTTGTACACAGACAGTACTTTAAGGTTGAATACTTCAACTTACATCATTTCAACCTTGTTCTGGGAAACGTTACGAGGGGCCACAAGTGTTTTGCTGTATACAACCATGCCATGTGCTGGCCTGGTATTTCCTGTAGTTGATTCATCTTGTCTATACTGATGAAAACCGGCAATGGATGTGGTAAGTTCCGTGTCTGACCTAATGAACCTGGTTTCACAACAGCACAACATATCACAACATTGCAGATTGAAGTCACATCTAACATCTTCAATGTGGCGATTAAGAGATCGAGCATTCAGGAACCCTATTTTAAACTTGAGTGGAACATTGTGAAAAACTGTAATGTTGGTTTCAACTTATTTAATCGAAGTCTCTCCATTTCTGCTTTTACCTCCTTGTTGATTGATATTTTGCTTGGCTCCAAGTTAAGAATGGTCAAACCTTCAGGGCTAGTTACCCTACTTAGAGCAACATAATGTATGTGATCCACTTTTCTATTGGTTGTAAGATCTACAACTACTGTCTTAAAGGTATCACCCTGTGATCTGTGAATGGTTTTGGCTGCTGCAGGTCGTAATGGATACTGAGGACGATGACCTGAGCTGCACCTTTGTATCCAGCCAAGAACTGTCGTGAAACTGGCATCAATGGTGTCCAGGTCTTGTCAGGAACTCTCAATTTAAAACCAGCACGCAAACTCTGACTAGCATGTGTATCTTGAAATTTGATCCATACAGGGCCAATAGGTCTATTGCTGCTCCGATCTATCTTCATGATTATGCAAGTAGCACCATTGGTGAGGCCATCAGCTGTGTCCATATTAACAGTCAAGTCGTATATACCTCCCTCAACCAATGAAACAACACCTCGTAATTGGTCATTCTTTTTTTGCGCAAACGAGTCAAGAATCTTTTTTTAAGTTCTTCTGTGCAAGTTCCTACAAGTCTATCAACAGCCTTAATTTCATGAACTGGTTGCCTTAACTTGTGTAAAGCGGAGTAGTTGTGTAGATCTACTCTATCGTTTGTGGTGAACAAATGTGGTGCTTCCTGGGGATACTCCTGACTTTGTCTGCTGACAATACGTCCCTCCAGACTATCTATGTCACTTTTAGTATGGTTACCTTCCTGCAGTCTGTTGAGGAGATGGGCAAAATTGAGACACTTTCGTTGTCGCATCACTTGTGTCAGTTCATACATCTTAAAATGTTCGTGCCATAAACCGGTAGCTAGTGGCATATATGAGCTGCCTGGTTGCTGAAATATGTAGGAATCAAGCACCGGCTTAAGTTGAAAGAGGTCTCCTATTACAACTATTGATACACCACCGAAATCTTCTTTGGACTGTTTTAATTCTTGTAGTCGTTGGTGGATACAATTGAACATTCGAAAACCAACCATCGAAATTTCATCTATGAAAATGATTTTAATGTCACCTAGCTGATTCCTGAATGTGTTCAATGTACTAGATGTTAGTGGCCTATGTTCTTATTTCTGATGTGCTGCAATCTTCATAGCATTGTGTATGGTACTCCCTCTAATGTGGTAGGCAGCTTTTCCTGTAGGTGCCATTTGCAGGACAGGGTTAGCGGAAAAGTCTTTTCCAGGGATACTATTGTAGTACTTTACAGTCATTTGGTACAATGCTTTGGTAACATTTGGTACAATGCTTTGGTAACATGGGTTTTGCCACATCCAGCACCACCACTAAGGAAGCGATATATAGGTTTGTCTGATGTCTTCAGTTGGTGAATAGTAGCATACACAAATTCCATTTGCTCTCTATTCAGTGACCTCATGTGCTTCCTATATTCATTATCTGGCATTTCATAAGTTTTGTTTATCTCTTCTTGACTACAGGTTGATGTAGGGAGACCTAGATCTTGGCCAATATCATACTGGTCCTCTGGGTTCACAGGAGGTGGTACAGTCTGATCTGGTAAGCCATCTATATCTTCTGTAACAGGTGCAATCTGGTCCCATATATCTTGCATATCTTCTTCGTCATCCAGGCGCTTTTCTGCTTGCTCAACCTGCTCCCTATATGGTTCATATTGTAACTTTTCCTCTTGTAATTGATCTTTTATGCTTTCATACCTATCCTTGTATGAAAGGGAACCAGCAATCAAATCATGCTCCTCTTTTCGCCAAGGATAGAACAGCATTAACTGCTCTCTACAGAATTTCTCCTCATCAGCATCCTGGCTGAAGTGGACATAGCGAATGATGCGTGTTGTCCTCACTTTTCTGTACAGGTTGCTTTCTTTCTCATCTTCTGATAACTTGTCTTCATTATCGGATACATTTTGTTCAGGCAACACATTTTCAGTTATCAGCTGGGAAGACACATTTCTTTGCTTCACTACAAATTTTTTTCTAATAGTATAGTTGGCGGCAAAATCAGCCAAGGAGATGGATTCCATCGATTTTGGCCGTTTAGCATATCTTGTTAACATGTTAGAGCATTCAATTTCTTGACTATCATCATCTAACTTCTCTAGTTCATGAGATGGTTTCAGTAATGACACCCGTTCTTCAGGAGGAGAAGTGTTGATAAACACAGTCTGCCTTGAAGACTTTCTCATTGGTAAACCAAGACAGATGTATACAGCTTCCTGGGCACTGATTTCGACAGCATTCAAAAACTTGTTTCCTATTGCACGTACCTGCTGTCTGACTTCCAAGTTTCCTGTGCGTGCTTCTGCTGCAGCGGTTCTCAATAGTTCACTCATACCACAGTGTGATTTTGTTACATATGCAGCAATGTATATGATGCACAAGCATAAACATCAATGACAAACTGGATATCAACATTTGCTCGCCATGCTCTCAAGATATCAGGATTGTAGCTATTTATGCGGCATTCTGATGTTTTCTTTTTCAAGAAGACAGTAGGTGTCTTTATAGATGCCCTCACTGCAAATATGTATTCATCTTTTGACATTGATAATGAAACTAAAAATTCACTAAATGTTAATGTGTTAGCATCACCATGCAAATCATTAAGCTTTTCTTGAATTCTTTTCCAGTTAGTAACATGCTTAGTTAATTCAGATTTTACACAATCTGTAGATATCATTGGTTCAAGGATACATGTCACATCCATTGGAGGCTTTGGAAATCCAAAACGACACACCTTTTTCGACTTTTTTCTACAGGTATGACTATGGCGATGTGTCTGAAGTTTGACAAGCTCTCTTAAAGCTGGGTCTGTCCACACTTTATGTAGGAATCTATGAAGTCAATGATATCTTCTATTTTGTCTTCACCATATAACGGAGTTCCTCTACACCAAATCATCATATGAATATGTGGGGAACCACGTTGTTGGAATTCCACTCTGTAGAAGAAGTCTCGTACATCGCCAATTGGTTTAGAGTTGTCTAGCATAAACTCGCGAATAAACTTGTTGACAGCGTAGTCAAAATGGCGAGCACAAGTGATTGGATCAGATTGGATCAGTCGGCATTTAGTTGGCCAATCAAAGTTTGCTGTTTCATCTTCACTACAATGCTTATTGTCAACTATCTGGGACAGAATACATAGAAAATGTTTTTTTTATCTTGTTTCTGCTGCAGACAGACTGCAAAAAAATGTAGCTTGACCAAGTTGGCGAATCATAGCAAACAAATCTTTACAGACTAACTGGAAGTATGATGGAGATCCTCTGATGCTTGCCATGAACTTAAATGCATTGTCCTGGTAAATGAAGGTTTTCGCAGAGGTACCTCTGACATCACTAGCCGTAATATTCAGACCTTTCGTTTTAGGCTTGCGAATAGCGATTTGGGTCTGATCGATAATCTGTTTCATTTGCAACTTCTTGGTTTTAAAGAACAGATTTTCTATGTTGCATGCAGCTCTTCTGCCGTTGTGCCGTAGTTCTGATCTTATTATTTCAGAGTAAGAGACACGCACCAACCTGTCTTCGTTGGATGGCCTTGCTTGGCCGCAGAATATGGACGGAAATGCGAGTTCTTCAGCATTTTGCTGAAGAAACACACTGACTGGAGTTCTTCCTTCTCCTGGGGCAAAGTTGTATATAAAATCCTTTTCTGAAGGCTCTACAAAGTCAGGTGAGCTTAACATGGTATCTTGTATTCCAGGACTATCAAGTGGTTCTTCTGAAGGATCAGCTTCACTCCAGGCATCACTATCATCATCATTAGGGGCTTTTGATTGAACTTCCATCAGTTGGTGGGATTGGTAGATCTTTATCAGAACTACTAATCTTACTATGGCCTTCACTTGTATTAACTAGATCTTCATTGTCTACAGCATTATTTCCCTGATCACCTTGTGAATTGTCGTCACATATTACACTGTTTTCATCAAAATTTTCATCCAACAATATGTTGTTTTCCTTATAAAGGTTTGAAGATTTACTAAGGAAGGATATACTTTCCCTTAGTTTTTCTGGACGGATATTCATGCTGTACATATGATGTTTGTACCTAAGTCTTCGTTTTAGTGTTGCTTTGATGGTTCCTGTATCATTGGCCAACCTCGGAAGACTAGTGACAGTGTTCTTCACATCTGATGGAACGAGTACAATATTTCCATTGATAAAGAACTGTTTTCCAACATTGGCTTGATGCAGTCGTAAAAACGGAAGTACTGGAGCTATCAACAACTGTTCAAGAACATTAAGGTGTTTTAAAGGTCCTTGGTTTGGAAATGTCATTTTATTGAGATAAGAGCATGGTGGTATTTTCTTCTTTCTTATGTAAGACAAACAAGTGTTACATATCACAGATTCACTACAGTCTGATGTATCAACAACCTCACATGGGTTTTTAATATTGTTCACTACTTCATTTATCATGTCTTTCACAGATTTACCTTTAATCTTACTATCCGTTTTACAAATACTGGGTTTATACCATAGCTGAAGACACAACTTGCACTTATGTACTGGACCATGTCCTACTGTTTTATGGAATCTATTTATTACAACATTTCTGTCAATACACTTGTCTCGTTTGTTTTATTTTCGTTCTTCCTATATGTATCATGTTTTCTATTTTGACGTCTGTTGTTATTTCTTTTCACGTTTTCACTATTTCTATACTCCGTATCACACCTCTTTTTCTGTAAGGTTTTATTTCTTTTCATGTTTTCACTATTTCTATACTCTGTATCACACCTCTGTTCTTGTCTGATTTTAGTTCTTTTCAAGTTTTCACTATTTCTATACTCTGTATCACACCTCTTTTTCTGTAAGGTTTCATTCCTTTTCAAGTTTTCACTCTGTCTATACTCCGTATCACACCTCTTTTTCTGTAAGGTTTCATTTCTTTCCCGTTTTCACTCTGTCTATACTCCGTATCACACCTCTTTCCTTGTCTGGTTTTATTTCTGTTCACGTTTTCACTATTTCTATACTCTGTATCACACCTCTTTTTCTGTAAGGTTTTATTTCTTTTCACGTTTTCACTATTTCTATACTCCGTATCACACCTCTTTCCTTGTCTGGTTTTTTTTCACGTTTTCACTATTTCTATACTCTGTATCACACCTCTTTTTCTGTAAGGTTTTATTTCTTTCACTATTTCTATACTCCGTATCACACCTCTTTCCTTGTCTGGTTTTATTTCTGTTCACGTTTTCACTATTTCTATACTCCGTATCACACCTCTTTCCTTGTCTGGTTTTATTTCTGTTCACGTTTTCACTCTGTCTATACTCCGTATCACACCTCTTTTTCTGTAAGGTTTCATTTCTTTTCACGTTTTCCCTCTGTCTATACTCCGTATCCCCCCTCTTTCCTTGTCTGGTTTTATTTCTGTTCACGTTTTCACTATTTCTATACTCTGTATCACACCTCTTTTTCTGTAAGGTTTTATTTCTTTTCACGTTTTCACTATTTCTATACTCCGTATCACACCTCTTTCCTTGTCTGGTTTTATTTCTGTTCATGTTTTCAGCATTTCTATACGGTACATTCTCTCTTGTCTTTCTTCGTTTTTCATTTTCCTGAAGTCTGTAAGCCTTGTTTCCTCTTCTTTTTCTGCTCATGTTGTTCTCATGTTCTCTGTATTTGGGATCTGGTCTTTTTTGTGATCGATTGTCTATTAAAGTAATGAATTTTTCATTTGCTTCACTCTTGCTATTGTCTCTTCTAGTGTAATTTCTACTTCTTTGGTCTTCAAAATATGAATTTAAAAGTGATGGGTATTGTGTAGTTGGAAAAACAGTTATTTCACTATTCATCAAGCACTGTTGAAAATGAGATCGCATCTTGTGTGCTAACAAAGTATATTTACATGGATTCTTATTGTTCAGGAGAATAATAGCATTTGCTACAACAAATATTCCACAAAGTGAAGTGGATCCTTGATGCTGTGGAGTTGTATATAGAACACAGTTAATGTTAAAGTTTTCATAAAGTAATTCAAGCTGTGGAACAACTTCATCCAAATGATTCTGAGAAGGTAAACTATCAAACACATGTACATTATCATGTTCTCTAGCTGACAAAACATAATGTCCAGTAATGTAATGCATCTGGATGGCTTTAATCCCGGAAGGAATTTTCACTGGTATCTCCTCTCCTTTGGTGACTAGATAGTGCAGGTACGATGGTGGAAGCATTCCGTACTGACACTGGAATTGCACTCGCAGAAGTTGGCTTGTGTAATCCATCACTCTTACATCTATGTCTCCATTAAGAACTTCATCAATGTTAATCCCAGAGAATGAATATTCATGTAGACCACCACACTGAAATAACAATTAAATAACATAAGCAGTCAATCAAATTGTAATATTCAAGAAAATATAACACAACTCCTTGGTAAACATGGGACCAAAATACATTGTCAACAGCAAATCTTAACACAAGGTAACAAGACTGCGTTCAATAAACGCTTATGCCCCCTGTGGAAGCCTTGTCCATAAATAAGTCTAAGTCCAAAATTAGGTCAAGGTGAAGGTCAAAATGGGGTCAGGTGACACATGTGTGTGGAGAGTGTTCATATACAACATCCATGCAAGTTTGGAAGCTTTGTAGCAAGCCATAATGATGCTAGAAGAAACGGTCAATTTGGGTTAACCAGGATGGACGGACAAACGGACGGACGAACGGACGGACGGACAGGTGAATCACTATATGCCTCCCGATCTATCGATACGGGGGCATAAAAAACAAAAAAGCATGTCAATGTAATATTTGTTCTAAAACATATACAGTCATCACGAAATATATGACTGTGATTTTCCAGTGGTAAGAGTTGAGATGTACATACCATTTCAGTCTGGGACTGGCAAAGAGGTGTAGCAATCAAACAGTTGGAGTCGTTGTGGAATGTAGTGGGTGTACAGTCCTGTGGTGGGTCTAATGTGGCATCAATCTGGTTCAGTGTAGAATCCAGTAGCAGACCTAAAGTAGTGTCCTGTGGTCCCATAGAAGTTTCATGTTGCAGACCCAAATGACCATTTTGCAATTACAGCAAATTTCAGGACTATTTTATAAGACTTTACTGGTTTGAGCATAGTTATATACACTTTCTGGTTCACAAAGAGATGTAGCCTAGAGGTCATAAAGTACCAAAATCAGAAGATGTGATAAAATCGAGTTTACAGAATATGTATTCTATCCTACAAATTTTAATTTATGTACAGTACAGAAACCAGACAAATACCACAATTAAGTTTATAATATGCAATAACATGAAAAAGTTCCAAGTGTACAACAGCAGAAAGATATGATGATGTATCTTTCCATGAAATACAAATGTTTGTTTAGATTGTTTTGTTGAGTAGAACAGTACATGTATTTCAATCATATACGATGACCGACTCTTAAAGCCATTTTCCTGTACAGTATTTGACCAGTAACCTTCCACCAGAAGCCAGTAACTTCTGCACATGACAAGAAAAATCAACATTTTAGTCAAATTGTCATTCAAGAGTATAACCTGCCATGACTTGAAATCAAACATGGATGGCACAAGTGGAAGTCCAGTGCGCTACGATAAGAACAATTTGAACAGGGAAGGAACCTCTATTCAACGGCCGCAGAGTTGAGATGTACATACCATTTCTTCTTGGGACTGACAAAGAGGTGTAGCAATCAAATAGTCAGAGTTGTGGAATGTAGTGGGTGTACAGTCCTGTGGTGACATATGTAATGTAGTACCATCCTGGCAAAGTGTAGACTCCAGTGACTGATCTAATGTAGTGTCCTTGGGTCCCAAAGAAGGTTCGTGTTGCAAACTCAAGTGATCATTCTGTAATGACAGGAAATTTCACAACTTTTTTAAAAAATAAATAAATAAAATGTCACAAAAACATGTACCCCTAGATGGCAGAAAGCACTAAATCAGAGTTGTATTGTGTATTTTGTCCAACAAAGTTTAATTATGTTCAGTAAAGAAACAAGAAAAATACAATTCAATCTATATTAGGCAAAAAATGGAAAAAGTCAAGTGTAAACCAGCAGAAAGACATGCTGATCTATCTTCCCATAAAGTACTATAATTATAGAAGGTTTAGTTAATTTGTCTTGATGGATTTTGTTCAACAACCCATATGATGACTGACTCACATAACCAGTTTTCTTATTCTGCACTTTAACAAGTTCCCTACCACCATGAGCCAGCAACTTCTGCACATAAAATATCAACATTGTAGTCAACTTTTCATGAAAGAGTGTAATCTGACCAAACCAGGTGTGTTAAGTCAAAGTCCAGTACTAACCACTAGTTCACCATTGTAGCAAATCTAAGCCTACAGTTAAATAACTTACATTTCGGGACTGACGTTTCTGCAATCGATCAGCCAGCTGGTTTTGACAGTATGATTTCCTTCTCAGTTTAGGCATAATCAGTAGTTATTCCCTTTGAGGGCCTAAAATTTTTTTTTATTATTAATAAATAATTTATTATTACTGTTGATATGCTGAGTAACTTCAACTGATCAAAATATGAAAAGATGAAATCCGGTATTTTAATCTCTTATCAAATTTGGTATTTGGAATGATTATCAATGAAAAACCTGATCCAGATTATATAACGTAGTGCATCTAGTCAGCAAGAATAAAACAAGTTATGGGTCCAGTGAAAACTAATCTATCATCCCTTTTACAAAATGTTGGCAGTTTAATCAGTAGTAAGAGCACAAAGTCCTTTTGTAAAGTGAGCATTATACTTACTCAAAGATTACTAAGTTTCAATAAAGAATTGTCAAACACTATTATAATCAATTTTTAGAAGTCCAAGTATTTACAAACTATAAACTACTTATATTGACTTGTGCTTTTACTAGTAGATCAAATAACAAAGCTATGTCTATTGTGTATAATTAATATATGTTACTTATCAAATATTAACAACGAATGAATAACTAAAAAAATACACACTTCTTTTATGAAATATTGCATTATTAACAAAAGAATAGTAATGGTACCATTCTCCATAGTATCAAAGTTCAAGGTATATTTCACAACACTAAGGCTTGTTTTCACCCATAAAACTCATGAACATTACATGCTAGTTATTAGCATGCAAGATATAGATATCATTGTATGAAACTATTTCAAGAAATGTATGCATGGGCCATGTCCAGGAAAACGTCATAACAAGCATTTCATAAATTACGGAGGTAAACTTTAAAAAAAAGAATCCTATTTCAGTATTATGTTCTAATTTTAATCTACATATGAAATTCGTACATTCAGAAATCTCCTTAAGGGTAGATCTACTTTTCAGAAATTGTTACTCATTGCAACACTTAAGTAAGGTATTTCGATATAATACATGGCAATTAACAAATCTAAGAGATTAGTACTTAAAATTGAACCAAGAGACATGACAAATTTTCTAATGTCAGAGCTTTTAAAATGCTTTTTACATAGTGCCAATAAGCTGTGTTTTCCAGGACAAGAGCTCATATATATATATATCATTCCTTTTTTGTATATATATAATCATATATAATCAAGTTCACACAACAGTTAGGAAGGGAGGGGACAAGCAATAACACAAATGCATAATTTGACCAATAAGACTCCTGAACATTGAGTTTATACAAACATTATCAAGAAAGAACTTATTAACAGATATAAATGATAGTTATAATGATACTTAATCATGTAATGCAATGTATAAGTAGCATTATAGAGGCAGAAGAAAATTAACTTCTAGATCCTAATGTGAGCTTTCCTTTTTTTGGAAATCATTTTGAAACAATGTAACTTGACGTAAATTATATTTTGTGATTCATTAAATGATACTATTTTCATTATTCTGGTTATTTATCATGCATCAAATTATGCAAGGAACTGAACACAATTTATAAGTGTTTACTAATACACCACAACTAAATTACCATTCATGTGTAAAGTGTTCATTTACAAGAAAAATTGACTGCTTTTATGTAGATCTACTTGATCAAAAGTCATTGTGCACTTTAAAAAAGATGTCATGTTAACATGAGGCATCAGACAAGGCAATAAAATTAGAAGTAATTATATAGTTTAGAAATACCAAAATAAAGCATGAAATTAATAGAATATTAGTGTTTCGGTGTAAAATAATAACAAAGCTTCAGAACGATGAAATGTTGTTAACCTAAAGGTATGCTGCTGCTTTTGAATATTTTATTTCATGATTTAAATGTGCAACATACTTTGAGAGTAATAAACTAAA
The DNA here is from genome assembly GCA_947247005.1 of Spisula solida. Taxonomy (NCBI): domain Eukaryota; kingdom Metazoa; phylum Mollusca; class Bivalvia; order Venerida; family Mactridae; genus Spisula; species Spisula solida. Next base: position 25,883,314 of record OX365948.1, read on the forward strand.
GAGAAATTGAAAACAGTCCTAGAGTATAATGTCTCTAATCAGTTTCAACTGCGATAAGCATTTAGTTAATAAGTGTTGATTTCTCTTCGTTCTTCTCTCCTTCATTCATCTCCCCTTGATTCTTCTCCCCTTCTTTCTTCTCTCCTTGATTCTTCTCCCCTTGATTCTTCTCCCCTTCTTTCTTCTCTCCTTCATTCTTCATTCCTTCAATCGCATTAACCTTAGGTGAATCAAAGGGTTCATCAAACACATCTTCCAGCTCATCTTTGAACTGACTCAATTGGCGCTTGAGGTCATTGTTCTCCAGATTAAGATTGGTAATATAGTTTTGAGTACAGGCTAACTTTTGCAACTGAGCATTGTTTTTTCATATTTATTTGGTCAATAGCTGGAATTGCTTCAGAAGTAAATAATTTACTTCTATGAAGTATGGATTTGATTTCACGGCTGACATTTGCCGTATCTCCCACAGACAGATCATACAGCACTGCTTTGCACTCTGTTTCCAATTGGGTATGGAAACTGACCATGTTCATTTTGAATGCATTTATGTCCATTTTCTGTTTTTTAGGGCTTGGAGTAGGGCTTGAAGTACTACTAGAACTAGCGACTGCATAACAAGTTCGTTTGATGGGGGTAGATTAGATGGGGGTTGACATTTTGTTAGTGAACTTTGTTAGTGAACTGAAAATATATGACACACTCTACTAGCTACACAGAAATATAATAAGTGCTGAAGAATTGCAAGCAATATAAAAGACCTCTACTGGTTTGAAGCCATGACTCTTTCTGATGTATATTCACTATTTCTGTCTCCGTAACAACCACACTTTATGTCAGAATCATAAGATATTTCGACATGCATAATCTCCTTATTGATCCCTATCCACATGCCAAGTATCATGAACCTAGCTTGGAAACTGTTTGGAGTTATGGCAGGATCCAGATTCTTGACAGACTGACAGAGGGAGGACAAACCTATAGTCCCTTCCGGTTCAAAACCAGTAAGGGACTAATAATAGCAATGAAATAATGAGTTAATTATCTAGTTTGCATGGGTGATTTAGCCTCCATGGAAAATACTCTACAACTACACATGCTACTACAAAAACCAGCACCAATGAGAATACAAAAGCACATGCACAAGAGTTTACAAATGGTTATGATAGTAAAGTTATGATGACACAAACGGGTGATATTGAAAGGGTATATTGGAGGTATACTAGTTACATGAGTATGTTACATGGAGTTTCCGGGCGGACCACACATGCCTGAATTTATATTGTTGCTTCAATTAGTTTCTTATTATTTATATGTTAATAAAAATATCATGAAACACAGAGCCAGTATTAACATTCTCACCATTAAGGCATGCTCGAGGAGGTACACCCATGGCACAATGCAGTTAGCTATGATTAGCACTAATGCAGTTCGCTATGTAGATATAAAGCCTAATTTAATGATTATTTATACTTAAATATTGAAATTATTTTAAAATGAAATCTGAATGCCACTACTTGGTACTATAGACTACTTGGCACTGGTACTAATCACAGGAAGCTAAATGCATTGTTTACAGAAATAACAGTATTTGATGTATATATTTGATGTTTTTTTGTAATTAAATTAGTAAACAAATGTGAAAGGAAGAGAAGACCAAAAAACTTGCTCACACTAATACTGTTACACCTGTGACGCCCATTTGATTGTAAATGCATATATAAGCACACATCAGCATGCAAACCACCACAATAGTGTATATCCACATGCAAAACCATATAGTTCTCACCTGTATCAGCTATGCGTTGACACATCTTGTGTTGAAAATCAGGATGAAGTGGTACGCATGACACACCAGTGTTACCGGATACACCTCACATTATGTAACTACTACAATGAATAACTCTCAAAAATGTGTACAAGTATAATTTTCTAAGGTATTAAATTTTTTTGTTGTGAAAAAAAATAGTATAAACTGGTTTTGGTAGATGATGTTCTTGGAGGTATATCATGGAACAATGCAGCTAAGAAAATACTGACAGCATCTAAAGTTCATTGCTTTGAAGGATAACTGCTTAGATTTAATTAAATACTGTTCTTTCTATACTAGAGTCTAGACGTAAGGGATAAAGATCAACAGTTGTCCTTCTCAGTATCCATGTAACAGTGAAAATCATGCTAATGTGAAAATGTCAAAATGAAACTCACCAATGTATAGTAGATGTTGAATACAAAGTCATCTCTCTTTCATTGATGGGGTCAGATTTAGATTCGGCGTACAAAATTCCGAGTTCATTCTTTTTTCATTGAATCAAACTTGGCCTAGATATTATGCCTATAAGCATTGTCAACAAGTTTGAAGACGATCGCTCAAAAACTGTTTGAGTTAGAGTACAGACAAGGCCAATTTCACATTTTTTTGGTAAATGAAGGACCATAACCCAAGAAGGCCTGGGCCAATTTGGCCTATAATCAAACTTGGCCTAGATATTACGTCCATAAGCACCGTCAGCAAGTTTGAAGACGATCGCACGAAAACTGTTTGAGCTGTTTGAGTTAGAGTACACACAAGGCCCATTTCATACTTATTTGGTAATTTAAGGCCCATAACCCAATAAGGCCTAGGCCGATTTGGCCTATAATCGAACTTGGCCTAGATATTATGCCCATAAGCATTGTCAGCAAGTTTGACGATGATCAAATGAAAACTGTTCGCGTAAGAGTACAGACAAGGCCCATTTCATACTTATTTGGTAATTTAAGGCCCATAACCCAATAAGGCCTAGGCTGATTTGGCCTATAATCGAACTTGGCCTAGATATTATGCCCATAAGCATTGTCAGCAAGTTTGACGATGATCAAATGAAAACTGTTCGCGTAAGAGTACAGACAAGGCCCATTTCATACTTATTTGGTAATTTAAGGCCCATAACCCAATAAGGCCTAGGCTGATTTGGCCTATAATCGAACTTGGCCTAGATATTATGCCCATAAGCATTGTCAGCAAGTTTGAAGATGATCGGATGAAAACTCTTTGCGTAAGAGTACGGACAAGGCCCATTTCATACTTATTTGGTAATTTAAGGCCCATAACCCAATAAGGCCTAGGCCGATTTGGCCTATAATCAAACTTGGCCTAGATATGATGCCCATAAGCATTGTTACAAAGTTTGAAGATGATCGGATGAAAACTGTTTGCATTAGAGTACAGACAAGGCCAATTTCACATTTTTTTGGTAAATGAAGGCCCATAACCCAATAAGGCCTAGGCCGATTTGGCCTATAATCGAACTTGGCCTAGATATTATGCCCATAAGCATTGTCACAAAGTTTTAAGATGATCGGATGAAAACTGTTTGCGTTAGAGTACAGACAAATTACTGGACACCGCCGCCCGCCCGCACGCCAAGGGTGTTCACATAATACGTCCCGTTTTCAACGGGCGTATAAAAATGTCTTCATGAAAAATAATACACTTTTGTAAAAAGAAAGTTGGTTTCTTAAAAGATAACAGAAATGTTAGGACATATCAAAGCAGTAACTGGCAATTTTTCACGTTAACATATTTATCTTGCATTGAGAACATTTTTTTGTTGTTATTAATTTTACGAAATATTTCACGAAAATTAATATTTATGTGGTGGCAGTTATATGGCTCCATACAAAATAGTACTTAGGCTAATGAAAAAAATCTGGTCAAAGAATTTTTTTATATTTTTGCAAATGATGTTGATGAAAGTGTATTCAATAAGAAATGGCATAGGTCTTCGAGCTTCCTTTTGCGCTATTTAACCAGAATTGTCTCCCTTTGTAATGAAAATGGCATGAAAATGACTCAAAATAGTACTCTAGAGGCCAACACAAAATATCTGGTCCAAGAATTTTCTTATTTTTGCAAATGATGTTGATGACAGTGTATTCCAATAAAATATTAAGAAAAGAGTAGTGTGCGGATATATTAACGTGATCCTAATGCATATATTACAAGACTCATCTGGCAGTTCAGCACTAGTGTTATTCTTATCCTTTTGTTGTCTTCATCGAGGATATCGGTTTCTTCTTTATCTCTTTTATTCTTTGTATGATCTTACTTTTTCCTGTGTCTGTGTCTCTGAATTAGACAGTAAGACACAGTGCTTAGAGATATATACTCTGGCGACAGCAAATGATAATATCTCCTTACAAAATGGAGACGTATCCCATGCACTTGCACATATCATGAAGTTTTGTCAAGTCTGTGGTTGTTTGTGTGTTGTAATAAGTCTAGTTATTGTCTTAGCGGACCATTCAGTAATCATAGTTATGGTGTTCTTGGTTTTCGATTTCGAATAAGATAGTCACACTATGTGAGTCTGAATTGAAACTATGTTATTTATGAAAACTATGGATACACGGGTCCGGCTGGTTGTATCCAGTCAATTAGCAACGTTATACGCTTACAACAGGTGGTTGCTTAATATGGATACACGGGTCCATCTGGTTGCATTCAATCAACTAGCAACGTTGGACGCTTAAAACAGGTGGTTGTTTAATATGGATACACGGGTCCAGCTGGTTGTATTTAATCAATTAACAACGTTGGACGCTTAAAACAGATGGTTGCTTAATATGGATACACGGGTCCATCTGGTTGTATTTAATCAATTAACAACGTTGGACGCTTAAAACAGGTGGTTGCTTAATACGAATACAATGACCCAGCTGGCTGTATTCAATCACTAAGCAACAATTGACGCTTAAAACAGGTGGTTGCTTAATACGGATACACGGGTTCAGTTAACGAAAATTAATGCGCGAGACTTCAATTCAGTGTCACGGAACATGATTCGGACGTAGCATTATTATCAAACATGAATGGCAGAAGTGGTTACTAAGTTGTGTTAGTTTTTATATGATCAAATTATGATAATCAAAGTTAAATCCAGAGATTTTTAAACGCAAAATCGATAACTTAAAGGGACTGCCTCACATATTGGTGTATTGCAAAAATAAAATAAAATTGACAAATATTCGCGTAATTTTGGTATAGTTGCCCTTATATCCCATAAACAATCACACTGACATCTAAAATAACTTGAGAAACTTCGGCATTTTGTAGTTATTTAGTATTTTTACATCAAAAATTCTATAGGGTATTAATACCCTATAGAATTAACACAACTATTACTTAAATTGTCTGAAATTCGTTCGCATTTGATGAAAATGAATCGCAAAACAAACCAAATACCTCACTGATGTTTACGCTGTAGTTTGTTGATGTTACAGTTTGATTACGAGTGAATTACATAATCCACAAAGCATGTTGGAAGGAAACTTATTGCTTTTTTTTCAAGAAAAAAATACTCAGTGGGTGATATCGAGAGTGGTTAAAATTGCTTATTTGCACCAAATCTTTCATAAAGCAACCATCAGTGGCTTTCTATTACATCAATACTTGGTGAGGCCAATCTGTGAGGCAGCACATTTAAAATAGTTATCGGGTAATTTTAACAATCCAGATTCAACATTTTAATTTGAAATACAGGGTGTCCAAAAAGAAAATATACAGTTTCAGTGTATATTTATAAAATCTCTTCATTCTGCTATCGTGAAGAAAATTATCACAAGTGTAGACAAAAGATGTAAGTTTTTTCTGGGACCAGTTTTAAGATTATAACTTGGATATTTTTTAGAAAAATGCAAATTTACTGAAATTACCTTATTTTGCCCGTGACGTCTATTCAGTAATTTATGACGTTCTCAAGATGTCCACCCTTCTTACGTTTACCGTCTTGCACTTCTTTTAAACTATTGATAACATTTGCACATGTGTCTAAACTGATCTTCTTACCTTCTCTTTTGAAGTTTCTCGTGAGCATAGACGTGTCTGTTGGCTTTGTGCTGTACACTAGCGTTTTCACATAGCCCCAAAAGAAGAATTCGCAATGATTTTGATCAGGGCTGTGGGCGGGCCATGTCACACCACAGTAGTATTTCCTTGAAATTACTTTGGATCCAACTGTTTAAAGGAATTCATCCAACCCCTTATGTTCAATGTGTGGCCCTGGCACATCTTGCATGAGCTATGCATCATTCAAAACAATAAATCACCGTGGTGTTTAGGAATGAGCTGGTTTAACAAAGCCATGTAACGGGTTGAGTTTATTTCTTTTCTATTGTCCTATCTTATCGCTAGTGTACACTCTAAAGCCAACGGACACATCTATGCTGCTGAGGAACATCAAAAGAGAAAGTTAGAAGATAAGGTAAGACACAAGTGCAAATGTAGTTTATAGTTTATTTATAAATATGATTAGGCCACCGGCCCATACACAACATATATAGCATACATATATACCAAATGTAGTGGTTAGTGTGGTATTGACAATTCATATACATTTTTATAGCAATAGCATGAGATCAATAGCATACACGTATAAACAACAACATTTACTATTCAAATGATGATTTCAAAAAATCCTCTCGTCTCTGAGAAGCAAAATACAGATGTAATAGATAGTTTCAAATAACGAGTGTAAGAAGGAAAATGTAAGAAGGTGACATGAATCGTGAAAACGTCGGTAATTACTACAAAATGACGTCACAGACAAAATAAAAATATATATATATATATTTGGACACCCTGTACATGTATGTGACATGTAGTTTTCGCGTTGTCTAAAAGCGCTAACATTACACTTTGAAACAACATCCTTTATTAGTAGTAATTACTATAAAACAACTATTTTTAAAGTAAAAACTACATACTCAAAGAATAGAATTAGACCTGATTTAATTAATAAAACAATTATATAATCACGTATTTTGAAATCATATCATCATATAAATTATCTTTATGATATTTAAGTTTTATCAAATTTAATTACAAAATTACCATTTAAAGTTCAATCTTTCAACAAATACCAGTTTACTATATAATTTTCACAAATTCCTAAATATGTATACGCATATACATGGATGTACAAAATGTATTATCGATCATTATAGGCTGCACTATCTTATCAGTCAATCGGCGTCATGCTGGGCGGAGAGTCATATAGCAATAAAACACCCGCAAATATACTGTAACAGTAATGGTATAACCGCCTATCGGTAGTTGATGCAAAAATACTGTAAACACAGCCATGGGATGAAAACTTGGGTATGCTGTGCATATGCACGGTACATCCCATTTTGTTTGAAACTACTAATAAATTTTCTATAAGATTTGAATTAAAAATTTGAACAAATCCGCATTATCCATGTTTTCTTTATCTTTGCCGATCCCGAAAGTTGACACTCGTACCAAAAACTGGTTTGAAGTAACGTTTATTTTCGCGACGTCGCAACAAAATCTCCCGCTAAAATGTCACTATTTTGAAATACAAACGCATAAATTTATGTTTTGTATACCATAATGTAGGGCTAACGCATGCTTTTTCGTGCTATAACATCTGCAGAGTCCCGAGGGACGGTTGGTGCCCAAGCCCGTATTATAGCATAGAAAACATCAATTTATGCGTTTGTATTTCGAAATAACTACATTTTTGGCGGGAAATTAATTAGTAGTTACAAATAAAATGGAAATTGCAGTTCATAAGACATGTAAAATCGTTTATTTTCGTCGGTGTGCATACGTAAAACTGGACGTTAACAGTGCGTTCTCGTGTGAATCTTTATGTTTACGCATGGATTTCGTCACGTTAACGTATGGGCAAAACATCGTTTTTATGCTATAATAAGAGTTTATATATTAGCCAGTCTCCAGGAAAACCTGCTATTTTGACAAAAATATTGATTTTGAGATTTTCAATAGTTGTAAAGGATAATGTTAGTGAAGCAAAATGCAAAAGAAATTTTGTTAATATCTTGAATTTTAAGAAAGTTACAGCTATTTTTGTAGAGTCACTATTTGGTGCTTTTTGCTTGACGTCGCAAACGTCATTGGAACGTCATTCGACGTCACTGTAACGAGAGTTTCATAATTACACCATTTGATCAATTCTTATCATAAATTGTTCAAAGTAGTATCATTTTATAGAATTATGTTTTAATTTTTAAAATTTGTATCAAAATCAGAAGTGTTTGTATTCAGAGAAAGACTACTAATGTTTTAAACAACTAACTCCTCGTTTTTCACAATCGGAGTACATTTCCGGCATTGGTCACCATAGCAACGAAGTATGTGATTTTGATATAATTCATAAGAAATTTTAAAGCTAAGATATAGTAATATATGGATAAATGACTTAAAATTGAATCTATAGATATGTCATTTTTTCTTATTTGAAAGCCCTTTTAAAACCTTGTTAAATACAGTATTACATAATGTCATTATAGCAGGTTTTCCTGGAGACTGGCTCATATCTTTTCCGCTTTGTAACATATGCAGAGATGTTATAGACCGAAAGAGCATGCGTTGACCCTACATTCATAAACACATTGTTGAACTCAAAATTAATAATTGTTCTTATAACTGATAGCAAAAAATGATTATTAAGCTCTTTTGACGAAGATGTGTCATATAACGAACATGTCTATTTTAAAGCCCCTTTTTGAGGTTTGGCCACTAGCCTATAATTTATACAAGTTTAGTTTGCAAAACGATCAAAATGAACGAAAATTAAATATAGTGTAACCTCTGGAATGAGATTAAATGGATTGTGTCCCTTACATTATCAATAAAATGCCTTGTCCATCGTGAAGGGTTTTAAATTAGATTTTAGTATTGAAACGTTTTAAAACATATATTAATTATGTTGACATAATAAAATAAAGACGTTGTTTAGTGAAGTTTAGATATTATTTTCATAACCTGATGATAGAAGTGTGCAGACACCAGGTTCTGGAAATCAGTCAGATAGGTACCAGAACCGTTAAGTAAACATCCACGTTCATTGAGGTTAATCTTTCTAAAGCATCACATTGATATAAGAAATGTGTCCATCTATTTGTTCAATGTTTCCGAAAAAAGAATACTTTTATAATACATGTCATGAAAAGTGCCCCGCATGATCACCACGGCCTACTGTCGGTTCAGTAAGTAATACTAATGAAGGACCTATCCTATTCAAAATAATAGGGGTGAGGGGGTGCTAATGTGTCATATAATATAAGAGATACCCCGACCAATAATATAATAGTAATTACCCACCCAAATCATTCTAACACCAGCAGTTAGTCGATCTTTAGTGTGTCGCGGCATGGGATTGCACACAATAAATCTCGCACTCGAAGGGAACGCTCGACGACTAGGTTGTGAAAGCGTTTTTTTGATAATGCAATTGTACATTCAGATGAGGGTATACATGTATTGCATATCCACAGGTGGTCCAGGGCAGAATTTATCGTATGTATAAATCGTGCTTAAATTGTATAATAAACGTTTTGTTATACTTTCATTATCGTGAGACACAATTTGCTACAGTGTATGAAAACTCGATAAAACATACATAATACGGACTACAATCAACTGCATAACAAATACCAGCAGTTTCACATATTCAAAGTCGAACACACATTAATATACGAGTATAACGATGAAACTAAAGTAATCTTCAGTCAAGAAAATCGAACTAGATGTCATAAACGTGTTGGTTATCATAAAATGAATAACTCAATAATTGAAAGCTATAATAAACTTATTTATGCCAACCTACTATCTTTGTACATCTTTGTACATTGTAACTGATAATACACATAGGTGGTGCTCTGTTTGATGATGGATGAAATAGTATTATCTCAGTATCGACTGAAATTTTGTTATTTTTTTACAGCTAAATGACATCTGTATTTGTAACCTACAAATGAAACAATTATTTGTTTAAAACGGCACGGACCGTGCATATTACAGAACGGGCTTTTAGCGTAACCCCGCAATGTTGAGCCTCGTTCTGGTTTTACACGCTCTATGAACGAAACGGAAAATCCAACAATTCCATCCTAAAGCAGTGTAAATGTTTTTGTGTGAATATATAGAGGATATTTGTTTGTTTTGATTGAATATGGTTTATATCTCATCGTGTAGTGATAAAATTCAATATTTTCAAGAGCGCGTAGCGCGAGTGAAAATATTAAAATTTTATCACTACAAGATGAGATATTAACCATATTCAATCAAAACAAACAAATATTCTATTTATTTAATGCTTATATGGTGTCAAAACTGGTACTATTTATGCCAAATTACCACTGTGGTTAGGCTACGTATGAATATGTTACTCCATTCGACTTTTTTGAGAATTTTGCATTAAATCATACACCAACTTGTAGGAAATGGTCCAACTAAGAATAAAAACCCCCACATGACCTGTTTCCGTTCAGTAATAAAAAAGTTACAGACATTTTAGTGTTGAGATTTTGGTAATTTAAAGTAGTCCATGTGAGGGGGCGGAGCTTATATCAGTCACATTGTAGGTGATAACCAGTGACTGATATAGGTTTTATTTCACTGATAGAACTCCATATCTCATCAGTTAGCATTAAATAAATATATATTATATATATACACGTAAGTGGTAAAATTATGATACGATCGAGGTGTGTTCGAAAAGAAATGCAATTTACTCTTATAAATTTTTATTGACTTAATCATTAACAACAAGTAATTGTCAATTGCAAGCAATACAGAAGTCCCCTACCGGTTTGAAGCCATTTTCAATGTTTCTGTTGCCATAACACAATTTTTGTAAGAATCAAAATATTTTTTGACATGCATAATCCCCTTATTGCCCTCAATCCACATACCAAGTTTCATAAACCTAGCTCGGAAACTGTTTGAGTTGGATCCAGATTTGGGCATATTTTCACTCTTTCTGTCACCTAAGCAACCACATATTTTGTCAGAATCAAAATATTTAATTCCCTTATTGCCCTCTATACACATACCAAGTTTCATAAACCTAGCTTGGAAACTGTTTGAGTTATGTCAGGATCCAGATGTTTTCAAAAACCGGTAGGAGACTAATAAAACTCACAGAAAACCTTCAACGAACCCTCCTCCGCGTATTGCACACTTATTTAACTTTTAAATTCAAGATTAAAGTTGTTTTGACGTCTGCAAAAGGTACAACACCCATGTACTGGAAACGTACAATGGTCTACTGAATGAGATTGAAGTATAGGAACTTAAAATTAGTCGCATACGACTAGGTCTACAGAATGGACATGGTGATAAAGTATTATCGTGCGCTTTTCGCTCAAAAACTAGTTTATAGTAAAGGCCCTCTGCGAAGAGGCATTATCACGAGAAAGGTACATATGGTCTATTTCATTAACAATTCGATTTTAATGAAATATGCCTGAAGTTTTTCCTGCACAAAATATCTATGGAACCTTCTTGTAACATATTTGCTCATTGGTTCGGGTTTTTTATTACATGACCTTCGTGGGTGAAGAATTCAAATGTATTATTTTCACCACTGACTGCGTGTGTTTTATAATGACGGGTTTCTTAGAATTTCTGGGAGCACATATATAATACTTCTTCTCCATTCTTGGTTAAAGAGAGAAAGCACGTGTTTCAAGCTTTGTTATACAATGTTAAACCCTCTCCTGAACGTTATGGAGGTATAACCTCAATAGTTTCTTGGCATTAAAATAAGATAACCTTTTGGTCACCACCTAATGAGCATGGTATCCAGTGATACAAACTGTGACCTAGTTTTTGACCCCAGATGACCCAATATCGAACTTTGCCTAGATTTTGTTGAGATGATCATTGTGACCAAGTTTCATAAGGAGTAGGCTAAAATTGTGACCGCTAGTGTCTACACAAGCCAATTGTTGACGGACGGACGGACGACGGACGAAGAGTGATCACAAAAGCTCACTCTGTCACTTTGTGACAGGTGAGCTAAAAAGAAAATTTATGAGCTACAGAATAACGCATTTAGGTAACTTTTGTTATTCTATTGGCGGCCATTTTTTAGTATCTTTCTGTGACTCCGAAGCTGTAACACATAATTATTTTCAGATCCATTAGTGAATTCAAACTCTGACCAAACCACGTGACACGTTGACTTATTGCGAAATTTATTCGCTATAAATTTGAAACTTCATTTTAGGTGAATATATCTTAATGAGGAAAAGGGCATATAAAAAACTATTCCTATTCGATGGTATATAATTTGATTTATATACTGTTTAACCATGCGGATTTTGTGTCGATAGTCTTGGGTTTTTGAATGCCACACGTACCTCTTCTGTTTGTCTAGATATTTGTCAGTTTCGTTCTACAAACACATACTCCACTCGCATTGATTAAAGCTTCACATTGATTAAAGCATGCTTGGCAACCCCGCTCATATCGCAGTGATAAATATAATGTTGAATCGTCTTGACATAATCTTTAGCCAGCTTTTCATGCGTAATAGACGAGAGAGCAATGACCGCTGGTTGGTAGAACATATAATGTAGCGTGACGTCAGTCGTATATGTCTTGAAAGCGGTTCTAATTTACTAGTATGTCAATGATATTATGTCCTTGAAAACAGAACTGTTCAATAAGAAACAACAACTTATCGGTTGAGTTCCCTGTATTAAAGGTTAAAAACACTTTATTCATCGTTTCCCCCTTTCCTGTTCTTGTCTTAGACTAATACAATATTTATAGAAATACTTTTCTCGAGAAAGACTAAATGTCGAGTTGTCACCAAAATGTCTCCTGGTACTAGTAAATGGCTGGACAACGAAATCACATAATGTGCATTTCGCGGCGAAATGACCCATTAATCTCCGAAAAATTACGTGTCAACAACCTTTCTGAAAAACGGGATTTGGATCTCGATAGAGATTGTCATGATTTGTTGTAAACCTGACGTAAATTAAAACAAGTCATGTGAGTTGAATGATGTAATCCGAGTAAACCACCGGACTGTCGGACGTTCATTTATCCGATACCGAGGATTGTATTCTTATTAACATGATGTCACATTATCAAAGTTTATTATGTATTAATTTATTCAAAATATTTAAATCCATGACAAATACAAGTCAAATAATATTTTGTTTAAAACGGCACGGACCGTTCTTATTACAGAACGGGCCTCGTTCTGGTTTTACAAGCTCGGCGAACGAAACGGAGAACAATTTGAAATTGTTATTACAAGTCCCCTACCGGGACTATAGGTTTGCCCTCAGTCAGTCCGTCCGTCCAAAAATCTGGATTCTGACGTAACCCTAACAGTTTCCAAGCTAGGTTTATGACACTTGGTATGTGGATAGGGGGCAATAAGGGGATAATGCACATCTAAAATAGTTTGATTCCGACCTAAATTGTGGTTGCTATGGCAACAGAAACATTGAAAACGGCTTAAACCCGGTAGAGGACTTCTGTATTGCTTGCAATTCTTAATGACTAGTTAAATTTTACGCTTTACATCAATCGATATATTGAATTCTATATTGCTATAGGATTATTAACCAGATTTTTAAAAAAAATCCTGGTTATTAGATTGGCGATTTCGTCGGGCGGGCGGGCGTCAACAATTGGTTTCCGCTCAATAACTTCAGTTAGAATGAGATATCATAATGCAACTTGCTGTGTAGGTAGCTTGTGTGAAGACCCCGCTTGGGATTGAAAGTGGGGCTGGTGGGGTAAAGGTCACCGTTACTAAATATAGAATAACGGTTTCTGCTCAATAACTTATGTTAGGAATGAGATATCATAATGAAACTTGCTGTGTAGGTAGCTTGTGTGAAGATCCCGCTTAGGATTTAAAGTCGGTTCAAGGTCACTGTTACTAAAAATAGTAAAACGGTTTCCGCCCAATAACTTCAGTTAGGAATGAGATATCATAATGAAACTTGCTGTGTAGGTAGCATGTGTGTAGACCCCGCATAGGATTGAAAGTGGGACTGGTGGGGTCAAGGTCACTGTTACTAAAAATAGAAAAGTTTCCGCTCAATAACTTAAGTTAGGGATGAGATATCATAATGAAACTTGCTGTGTAGGTAGCTTGTGTAACCATTTCTCAGTAACTACTTGGTTGAATATCATGAAACTTGAAATAAATATGAACCAACATACTCACTCGCTTGGTTGGAAATTTCCTTTTTGTTCAATTAAGCATCTGTATTAAAATTTTATTTCAACTAATATTATAATGTCTTGCAGGGAGAGGTAAAAATCATAAGGATTTTTTTCTGCAAACAATCTTTAATACCAGAAATCAACATATTCAAACATGAATAAACATGATCAATTTATTTAAAATTATCAAACAAATCTCTCTTTTTTTAGCTCACCTGTCACGAAGTTCGTGACATAGTGAGTTATTGTGATCACTCTTCGTCCGTCCGTCAATCATTGGGTTGTGTCATCTCTAGAGGTCACAATTTTGGCCAAATCTTTATGAAACTTAGTCACAATGATCATCCCAACAAAATCTAGGTCAAGTTCGAAATATAGTCATCTGAGGTAAAAAACTAAGTCACTAGGTCAAATTATATAAAAATCTTGTGTAGTCACTAGAGGTCATAATTTTGACTTAATCTTTATGAAACTTAGTCACAATGATCATCTCAACAAAATCTAGGTCATGTTTGATATTGGGTCATCTTGGATCAAAAACTAGGTCACAGGGTCAAATAATAGAAAAACCTTTAGTCCTCTCTAGAGGTCAAAATTTTGACCTAATATTTATGAAACTTGGTCACAATGATCATCCTAACAAAATCTAGTTCAAGTTCGATATTGGGTCATCCGGGGTCAAAAACTAGGTCACAAGGTCAAATCATAGAAAAACCTTGTGTAGTCACTAGAGGTCAAAATTTTAAATTAATCTTTATGAAACTTGGTCACAATGATCATCTCAACAAAATCTAGGTCAAGTTCGATATTGGGTCATCCGGGGTCAAAAGCTAGGTCACAAGGTCAAATCATAGAAAAACCTTGTGTAGTCACTAGAGGTCACAGTTTTAGCATAATATTTACGAAACTTGGTCACAATGATCAACACAACAAAATGTAGGTCAAGTTCGATATTGGGTCATCTGGGGTCAAAAACTAGGTCACAAGGTCAAATCATAGAAAAACCTTGCGTAGTCACTAGAGGTCACAATTTGGTCTAATCTTTATGAAACTCGGTCACAATGATCATCTCAACAAAATCTAGATCATGTTTGATATTGGGTGATCCGGGGTAAAAAACTAGGTCACAAGGTCAAATAATAGAAAAACCTTGTGTAGTCACTAAAGGTCACAGTTTTGGCTTGATCTTTAAGAAACTTGGTCACAATGATCATCTCATCAAAATCTAGGTCAAGTTCGATATTGGGTCATCTGGGGTAAAAAAGTAGGTTATTAGGTCAATCATATAAAAACTTTGTGTAGTCACTAGAGGTCACAATATTGGCCTAATCTGTATAAAACTTGGTCACAATGACCATCTCAACCAAATCTAGGTCAAGTTCGACAGGTGAGCGACCTAGGGCCCTTTGGGCCCTCTTGTATATTTAAATGATGTTTTAACATATTCCAACAACTCTAGTAGGCCTATCTATAACATATTATAAATAAGGTAGATAAATACTCTGTTGCTTCGTATAGCACTTTGATCGACCGCCATTTTGGAACGCTGGGAAAATTTAGAGGAAACACATAACGTGACAACCTGCATATGATCAGTTATTGATCAACTGATTACGCCATGAAAGTACTTGTTTTAAACAAGGAAAGTCGTAATATTATACACATAATCAGCGTAGTTATTCAGTGAACTTCAAAACGAAAACAGGTTCGTATCGACTTCGTCCTTCGTTACTTCGTACCCAAAAATGTCACAAATGTTCTACTTACTGGACATTTGAGCTATTCCTTAATATTTAAGATATCATTCGCTAAAATAGGCGGTGCCTTAGTTCATATTATCTCTTATACTGTATGAGTTATGGCCCGGACAAGAATTAAGTATGAACAATTACAAAGGGGAATAACTAAATAAATATAATAATAGTTATGGTTAATGTGCATTGTACTTCTCCTCATTGGGATATATTCACCAGTCCTGTGAAGTTTCAAATTGATATCTCTTATCACTTTTCAAGTTATGGCCCGGACAAGAATTAAGTATGAACAATTACAAAGTTTCAAATTGATATCTCTAATACTTATCAAGTTATGGCCCGGATAAAAATATCGGACGGAAGGACGGACTTTTTTCGGGGAGCATAAAAACTAATGCCACGTTAAACACGTATTGTGATGTATGTTTGGAGGTAGTTTTGTTTGTTTGTTCAGTTTATACTTTCTCCACGAATTGGTAAAAAAGGAAGCAAAGTGTTTTAGTTATTGCGTTTAGCAGCTTATTTCTCTTAACTTTCCTTCTATTTTTGTCAATTAATGAAATTGTCCACTGCTTTGACGAACAGTCATGAAGGTTTGACATAAAAATCTCTTAACAGCACTGCATTGAGCTTTAATTAAAAAATACTCTGGTACAAAAATCGTATTGGCGACGACTACAATTTTAACTCTAAATTACAAGAACAAATGCACCAACAATCGTCTTTATCGTCCTCTTATACCTGGATTAGTGAAAATAGATCTATTCAATGTTGTCATTACACGATGAGACTTAAATCGTATTCAATCCAAACAAACAAACATCCTCTATTTAATTCTTTGTGCAATGTGCCGAACAAGAAGGCTCAAATGGCCCTAGGTCGCTCACCTGTCGTAGTGGTGCATGCACACTCCATTTCATTTATATTTTTACATTTACTGACTTAAGATTCAAGAAAATTCAGCCTCTATTGCGAGGCAGCCTCTATTGCGAGGCTTCTATAAAATGATTTGACCTAGTTTTTGACCCCAGATGACCCAATATAAAACTTCACCTAGATTTTGTAGAGTTGATAATTGTGGCGGCCAAGTTTCATAAAGAGAAGGTCAAAATTGTGACCTCTAGTGACTACACATGGTTTTTCTATGATTTGATCTAGTGACATTGCTTTTACCCAAGATGACTTAAAATCCGACTTGGCCTAGATTTTGTTGACATGATTATTGTGACCAAGTTTCATAAAGATCAGGTCAAAATTGTGACCTCTAGTGATTACACATGGTTTTTCTATGATTTAACTAGTGCCCTTGTTTTCGACCCCGGATGATCCAATATCAAACTTGGCCTAGATTTTGTTGCGATGATCATTGTGACCAAATTTCATAAAGATAAGGCTAACATTGTGACCTATAGTGTCTACACAAGCCAATTGACGACGGACGACGAGTGATGACAAAAGCTCACTCTGTCACTTTGTGACAGGTGACCTAAAAACAAATCATTGACCAAGAGGTAACCTCGAAAGCGCTACGCAATAGACATGCTCAATAGTTCAATCTTAAATTTTACCATTCCTCTACTCATAATTAACTAATTAATTAAATTGGTTTTGGGTCTTAGTCACTTCATGATGTGTTTATCAAGATTATAAGTAGTTTTCGGAGTAGATGATATGACCCTTTAATTTTGCAAAGGACTGCATGCTTAGTAGTTGGTCCATTTTCAGCTCGCCGTTATGCTTCCTAATTCATTGTGCGATGACCGGACAATATACAGACTCTTATGATATGCCTAACCTCATGCCTTTTTGGACGGCTGATATTGATACATGTCTGTTACATTGTCTCGTCGTATCCTTACATGTTTTATTCTCTTGTTGCTCTGACTTCTGATAGGTTATTGAGTACTTCTCGATGGACGTTATTTATATAATGTTTCATGTTTTACATTCCTTTATTACCGGTCACTGTGGCCTTTTTGTAAGAGTTCATTACATGGCGGGAAACTTTTATTTACACTGTAATGTGCTATAAGGTTGTCCATTGGGTAAGTGTGAGGTTTAGTGCACTGTAAAACGCTTAAGTCCCCAGTGACATTTGTCGCTGTCCGTACCAAGGCGGAAGCCCTTTGGTCAACCTTCCTCGTATGTATTGTCCACTTTATAGTAAAAATACAAAATTATTTCTCCATTGTGCCTTTTTGTTAAACTATGTTCATTTTGTATGTGCCATTCTCCAATTTCGTTGTCCAGTTCAAGGCTGCTTGGTAGATTGTCCTTGTGATGTGTAATGTCCAATTGTTATTTTATCGTCACCTGGCTCTCTTTCCGTTTTAGTTTGACTGACTTAGGCGGCAGACTTTCGGGACGGGATGCCGTGTTTTCAGTGATTTGTGTGTTTTAATGTTTTCTGTGCTCGGCTGGTTAAGTAGAGTGCTGCCTTCCCTGTCTGACTTAATATAATCTGTTTGCAGTTGAGGCAGAATCAGGATTTGTAATGATATGAACTTATATTTGATGTAGATTTTACAAATACACGCTTTGTGGCCAGGTTTAATAATGAGGTAAAAGATGTGACCTCTAGAATGTTAACAACTTTTTTCTTCTATGTGACCTAGGGACCTTGTTGTTAACCGCAGGTGACCCAGTTGCGAACAGGACCTAGATTTTATAGAGACAAGCATTGTGACCTGGTTTCATAAAGTCTAGGCAAAAAGCGTGACCTCTGGAGTAATAAACAAGCGTTTTCTTTCTTGTGACCTAGTTTTTGACCCCAGATAACCCGGTTGTGTACTAGATTTCATAGAGATACACATTGTGGCCAAGTTTCATTCATATCATATAATAATGTGACCTCTAGAGTGTTAACAAGGTTTTTCTTTGATGTGACCTAGTTTTTGATCCCAGTTACGAACATGGCCTAGAGTTCATAAAGACAAACATTGTGACATAGTTTCATAAAGATTAAGTGAAAACTGACTTTTAGAGTGTTAACAAGGTTTTTCTTCAATGTAACCTGGTGACCTAGTTTTTGACTCAAGGTGACCAAGTTGCAAACTTGGCCTATATATTTTAAAGAGTTACACTTTGTGACCAAGATTCATCAAGATCATATAAAAATGTGACATCTAGAGTGTTACGGATCGTGGAGCGCTTAGGTTCCCACCGTCAGAATCTGCTCAAATTTTGACAGGAAGTAAAGAAATCTATACTATACTATAATCTATACAACATATGATGAAAAAACACTAGGTCACGGAACTCGTTATTCGGGCAATCAATCCCGATTGAAGTGTGTGAATTATTTTTATAATTCATGGAAATTGGTGGCGGTGTTCAAATTTGACATTTTTATTAGATGTCTGAGATATAAATAATAAAATATTTTTCAATATAGTTTGGGTACACATTGTTATACATGATCAAGATACAAAAAGGGTATATTTAATTTTGGTCTAATATATATTGCTCTTTTACCCCACCCACTTAATATTTAATGCAGCAAAATAGCACCCAGGTAAAATCCTAATAACTTTTTTCCCGCCTTTTTTAAAAATATTTTGTTACATAAGTCTAGTGACATAGATCTTCAAAATTATGCAATAAAAAATACATGTCACCGAGGTATCTTTTTGGCAATTTTTGTTTTTATGTCGGTTAAATGTGGCTAAAATGCTGAGAAAATCAACAAAATTGCTTAAAATAAAACTTAAAAACATGTAAATATCCCGAAAACACATCAACACACAATAAACAAACATTACCAGACGAACCTGACTCCCAAAAAAGTCATTTGGCATAAATAGCAATATTTTTATTTTTTTACCCCACCCACCTATTTTGTAATGTAATATTTTTCTCGGAATGGAAATCGTCATTTCGATTATTATTTTCTAATTTTATTGCATAATACTTATCAAAACTGTTCAATTAGATTTTTTTAGATTATTTTGACACATTTTTACATTTATAAGGCACATTACGTACTATGACAAATGACGCATGCCCATTAAACCGATCCAGCATCCTTAACGATGTTTTTCTTGGTAACCTAGTGTTTGACCCTAGATGACCCTGTTACGAACTAGACCTAGATTTGATAGAGACAAACATGGGGACCGAGTTTCATAACTGACTTCTAGAGTGTTAACAGTCCAATTGTTGACGACGGACGCCGGACATATGGTGATCACAATAGCTCACCTTGAGCACTTTGTGCTCATGAAAGTGCTCAGGTGAGCTAAACACCGAAGAGCATTGAAGACTAGTTACTAGCTATAACAGCGTTCGCTAAAGCAAACCCTGCTCAAAATGACGGATGTCCGTGCATCAGATGTGTACCCAATGTATAGGTATTGTTCGGATACTCGCCGAGCAGTAGCAACGAATATGTCAAACGAGACTTAAATTTGAACTTAGGTGACAAAGTTATGCTCGACAAAGTTATGCTCCGGACAAAAAATGCTCTAATAAAATCAATCAAAGGGAAATAATTCAAAAACCATGAAAGGTCGAGTTATGGTTCTAGCGCACTTCACTTTGGCTTACTGCAAGAATTATGCTACCAAATCTTGAGTCATTTGAACTTAAGGTGACAAAAAGATTATATTAAGTCAGACTGGGAAGGCAGCACTGAACTTAACCAGCCGAGCACAGAAAACATTAAAACACACAAAACACAATGCCCAACTGAACCAACCGAGCACATGAAACATAAATACACAATGCCCAACTAAACAAGCGCAGATCCGCCCAAGTCCAAGCTGTCGAAAAGTATAATAAATTAACATTAGCTGAATGACCTAGTTTTCACAGCAAAAGGACTACAATGCCTAGTGTTTGCTGTCAGAAATCTTAAAACGAAGAAGTGCCCAACACGCTACCGACCAAGAAAATTAAACATCCCTTGTCCCCACTGTTTAAAAGCTGAATAGAAAAGATGCAGCAAACAAAAGGCGGAATGAATGCCTACGCTGAATGATCTAGTTACAACAGTAAAACTGCTGAACTATATAGTATTAGCAGCCTTTAGTCTCAAAAGTTATGTAACAGTATTAAGACGTTGAAAGACCCGATTTCAGCAACAAAAAGCTGAAAGCCATAGCCGGATGACCTAGTTTCAATAAGTAAAATGACGTAATTGAACAAATCGAGATATGAAGTAATGGCCAGCAATACAGAAGTCCCCTACCGGTTTAAAGCTATGCTCCGGACAAGCAATTTGTGACACCGCAGCCGCCGCCAAAGTAACACCTATATGTCGCCTTTTGAGGCGACAAAAATTTACCGAATGGAAACAAGGAAACTGTTCTCGAAAAATATATCAAATCAGTTAAAATGAATTGGGTAAAAGGCCTGAAACATCCGAAGCTAGCACATTATTGTCTCTTGTATATGCACATTTATGATGAACAAGCCACTAAGACGTGCAACAAGTCCCCTACCGGTTCGAAGACATGACCTTTATTTTCAATGTTTCTGTTGCCATAGCTTGAGAACTGTTTGAGTTGTGTCAGGATCCAGATTTTGGACATATTTTCACTATTTCTGTCGCCATAAGAACCACAATTGTCAGAATCATTTTATGTGAAGACGTGCATAATGCCCTTATTGCCCCCCTATCTGCAAACCAAGTTTCACACACCTAGCTTGAAAACTGTTTTGTTATGTCAGGATACTGATTTTTTACGAACAGACAGACATACATACCTACATTCCCCTCCGGTTCAAAAAAACGGTAAAGGACTAATTATTTTTGTATCAATGAAAGTTTATTGCTTAGTGTTACATTCTTAACAAGTCACAATTATTGTTTTTTACATTATAAATATACTATATTTAATCAGTATTGGGTCAAATAAAGTTATTCAAACTTGAGAAGTAATACCTGTATACATAACTGTATCGATTTCCAGGCATGTTGGTCAAAATATCATACCCCCTTATCGCCTGTCCACTGTAAGTTTAATTTGGTTCAAAAACTTGTTTCTTATTAACGAATCCACGTGTTTCAGCATTTAGGCTACGCCTCATTCAATACAGAAACAATTGTTCCCTAGGGACCGCCATTGCATCACAATGTTCACATCCTGATGAATGGGTTTGACAAGTTGTCATGAAGATTTTCACGGTGTAATGTTGATTATTAATTGAACTAGCTATTACAAATTGTATTCATTTAGATGCAAATACATTTATGAAACCTAAGACGGCGTACCACCCACACCATGTCTTCTGCATTTGTTCAATTATCTTTGCCCTGGGTGCACCTACTCGACCATATTATCCCTGATGTTACCGGTCATTGATGATTTGCATATTGAATAAAACATTGTGTCACACGAAAGACAGTCCCAGACATTTCTCTGATTAAACCTATAAAGTCGTGACGTTATTGAACACCGAGTCATCGCGTTATCTGTTGCTTAATCATCGCGACACTCTGCGACGTATACTTTAGATCAAGATAGCAAGCGCCTATAAAATATTCAATTTGTAAAATAAGAGTACCGTTCCCTACCACTACTTTATTTGTAAACGTATCGAATCCTCCGCTTAACACCTAACCCAACATACTATAGATATCCTAAAATGGTGTTGTAGGGGCACAGTGAGTCGGA
The DNA here is from genome assembly GCA_947247005.1 of Spisula solida. NCBI lineage: Eukaryota > Metazoa > Mollusca > Bivalvia > Venerida > Mactridae > Spisula > Spisula solida. The sequence goes on from OX365948.1 coordinate 25,905,696, forward strand.
GTCTGTATACTATGTAAACGTCACGGTAGATGCTGTAAATAGAGGTTGCGAAAGTCAACGTGTAACGTGTACGTCAATACTACTTTCGAGTATTTCGTCATCCAGGTATGTGTAGTGTCTACAAGTAACCGGCGTGTGACAGACGAACATTTAATGTGTTCTATGTCACAGGTATGCGTATGCACGGGAAACCCGATTTTTCATCGCCCGTGGTTTCAGTGAGTTTATATTAACACTCATTATCGATTCATGTTACAACTGTCATGTGACGTTACACGCACACGTAATTGCAACGCGTACGTATACACGTACGGGTAGCTACACGTACACGTAGTCGTACACGTTCGAATCGCAACCTCTCTACTGTTTGCCGAACCCTTGTACGTGAATTAAGTCCTTGATGGAAGTTTCGTTTGATTTAACGGCCTACCTAGACTTCAAATATTGGGCGATTAGGCAGTTCAATCTTGTTCCAATTTTATCGTAGAGTACCAGTATGTGAACGCAGCGCGGAGAACAAGACATACATATTCGCGCGTTTTATTGCATCATCTCACGAAAAAGCTGATTCATCCAAATATCTAAAAAAAACTACTTGATTGTAAGAATAATAAATAGATAATTACGTGTATTTACCTTAAATCGCACATTAATATCGTTTCGTGTAACATTTTCTACTAACTTATATATTATACCATCGAAACCGGATGTCATTGCAATTAGGCAGGGATAAAACCGAATGACCACGCACTACGACTGTCTCCGTCGAACTCAAAACAATACTAGGACAACAATAGTAAACCTTCACGGACATAACCGTCCGAAGAAATGTAAATATTAACAAACTGCTTTAATACCGTTATGCTTCTATTGGTCAAGTCCTCATCAACCGTCAATTTGTGTACCAAGGGGACTTAATGTAACTTAATCAGTATAATTTAGCCATGGTTAATTAATGGCTAGCAAGTATTTACAACTGAACAAACTGAATTAAGCGACCGATCAGTTGTAGGAATACGTTAATAACGAATAGGCTCTATTACGTTCGTCGATCAAAATCATGCTCGTGTATTAATCGTAGCGTATTCAATATTGAATATAAATCTAAGGCAGAAACTATCGCGGACAAGAAGGTACAAATGTACACAGCCGCCAAAAGATATACTAGATAAATAACCACGTATGCAGTAACTATCATAGACCAATCAACTGTTGTAAATCCAGTATTCGGCGGATCAATTAGCAGTTGTAAATCCAGAATTTGGTGGATCAATTAGCAGTTGTAAATCCAGTATTCGGTGGATCAATTAGCAGTTGTAAATCAAGTATTCGGTGGATCAATAATAGCATGATAAGCATTTAATCACAAGTGGTAAAATCTACAATAAACTCGAAAAACAACCTTCAAATAATTAGACATCTCCTGCTAAGACCAAACGCGAATTAAAAAAAGGAACACTACGATTTTTCGATTGTGATTATAATTTAGTTGTGGTCGACTGTGAAACAAATGCTTATATAAACCGGCGTTAATATATTAATGCCTCTCGACACATCTTTCCTAATCCATCGTCATGAGAGTATTAGAAGCCATAAACGATTATAAAAGTTTCTACTTCTGACACCCTACTTACAAGACATCGGCTCTCTCATACAGATTCCATGGAAACACGTAAAGCATCACATTATAACGTTAAATAATGCAATATAAACACAAGTGGTTATCTGATATTCCACTTTGGCGAGACATATTGTGTATGTGTGTAACCTAAGGACTACAAACGTAGCTTGACAACTGTGTTTAAACAAAGTAATTGCTACATTTATCCACGAAGACAAACAAACACGCACATTCATTGGACAAATTTCCTCTAACAATACTCCTAGTCTAACTGAAGTTCGTTCGAAGTAGGTAATTGCATTGGTGTTGTAATTGCCCTATTATTTCGAATGCCTACAATGTTATGTTTTATCAAAGGGTAAATCTCACAGATGCAACTTATTTATTTCGTAACAACGCAATTCGCGCGTGCAAGCAATAGCCAAGTCATTTAATGCGTTCTTGGTCCGCACTGCTAGATGTGTTTCCGTACGGTATAAGCTCAATAAAATTATATTAAGTCAGAAAGGGAGGGCAGCACTCAACTTAACCAGCCGAGCACAGAAAACATTCAAAACACACAAAACACTGTAAACACGGCATCCCGTCCTGAAAGTCTGCCGCCTCAGTCAGTCAAACTAAAACGGAACAAGAGCCATGTGACGAGAAAACAGCAACCGGACACCATACACCACAGGGACACACTAAAAAAAAATTACTAAGTAATACTCAAATCAAGTAATTTTTTACTTGTTTCAAGTAAAATTTCAAGTAAAAATAGTTGTCAGAAAATCAAGTAATACTTAGTAATTAATTACTTATTAATTACTTAGTAAAATAATTACTACCCAAATAATTACTAAGTAAATAATTTACTTAGTAAATGTAAATTACTCAATAAATTAATTACTAAGTAATTATTTAACTAACCAATTACTTATGTAAATTACTCAGTAAATTAATTACTAAGTAATTATTTAACTAACCAATTACTTGTTAATTACTTGTTAATTACTAAGTAAATAATTTACTTAGTAAATATAAAATACTTAGTAAAGCAATTACCAGCATCATAAATAATCAAGATACTGATTGATTTAATGTCTGTTGATAAAAAACTTCCTATATGTACAGATGCATAAAGTAAAAGAAACATTTAAGTTTCTTTTTTCCAATAGCAATTTAAGTTTATAGCTATGTTTTATTCTTCTATAGCTTTGGAAAAGATAAATTATTAACTTTTTTAAATGTATTTTAAGAGTGTTAAAGGCAATTTAATGGTATAATTTTAAATTACCTCCCTATAATAATAATAAAATAGCATTAATATAATATCTCAGATATATATTGTCCATCAAAATTTGCTTTATTAAGTTCGGCTGAGACTGTTAACAGACTGCATGTATGTAGTCACTACGGACAAGCAGTGATCATGGTCTATACTCCTCAAACTGGGTGTGGAGGTTGGTGGTGACCAGTAGATTACCCTATTGATTTGGACCATGGTCTACCATGGTGGACTGAATTGAAGTGCTGTGTTGATCATTGTTGACCCTGGTCAACAAAATTCTTTACAACTGTCAACCATGGTCAACTATGGTGTCATGATTAAATACAGCTGTTGACCAATCCATGGTCGGACTGGTAACTCTAACTCGACAATGGTAAACCATGGTCGACTAGGCTCTCACTTGATTTTTTCATGGTATTTGATGGCTGACCATTTTTTTTTTTTTGCCCAATGATCTATCAAGATGGCGACGGCCGGGTGAAAATTTTTTGGTCAGCAGTGAAATGACATTTTATAACAGTTTGGAGTTATTCTGGATAGTAGCATTGGATAGTAAATTATTACGACCAACATAGTGATTAGTTTGTCGTAATATCAGCAAACTCAATGTGAAAACGTGACTTTTATTCAACATTGTTATCAACCCGGATTAAAAAAAAATGGCGGTCAATTTCTCTCAGGTAACAATAGAAGAAAATGCTGAGACGGGTGACTGGGAGTATCAACCAAAATCAATGAACAAGCGTAAGAGACATAATACATCTGTAAGTCCAGACCCATTATCCCCAATTCCACCTGGACTAGAATTTGAGACGGCGAACTATAATACCAAATTGTCCATGATTTTTGAGGAGTTATTGAATTTGAAGATCGACCAGGCCAATACACAAAAACTTATATCTAACTCCAATCTATATTATAAACATGCCTGTGAAAAAATCAACAGTTTAGTGGAGACAACCAACAGACAGCCATTACTAGTCAAAACATTGGCGTACAAATCCATTTATCAAGAAGCTCGTGGTAAACGGAACAACTTCATATTCAGGGGAATATCGGAACATAAATACGAAAACTGTAAGGAAAAGATCATGTTCTTTATTGCTACTGTTTTACAGTTAGACACTACCGGTATTTGTATGACCCGTGCGCATAGACTAGGTCAGTACAAGAGAGGAAATACACAACCTCGACCTATTATTGTGAATTTCCTAGATTTCAACGTTGTGGAGATGATCATGTCAAACGCTAAAACATTAAAATATTGTTCAGAAAAATACTCCATCGACCGTGATATGCCACGTGAAATCTCCGATGCACGAAAGCGTTTATGGCCATTATTTAAGAACACCAGAGAAGCAAACCCAGAATCAGACGTTCGAATAATATATCCTGCGAAACTGATATGCGATGGTAAAGTTATTAAAGACGAATTTCCAGATTGGTACGACACAATGAGTACTAGCAGACTGGTTCATTTAGAACAAATCAGTGAAATTCAAGTGGAGATATCGACACCAAAATCACCAGCTACCGTGGTTGAGAACCTAACACAAATAAACAATGACAATAATGTTTCTTTCCAAACACCGATGGATGCTTGCGAGGTTTCACCACCATCACCACCACATGAGATAGCTCTAGTTTTGACACAACCAACACCCGTGGCAAACATAAACACTCCGTCACGCAACAACAACAACAATGACAAGCACGATAGTGGTTCTCGTCGTGGTAGGTCAGCCAATAGAGGGAAAACGCGCAACAGTCGTTCACAGTCTGAGGTTCCAAGACTACGTTCTGCAGCAAACAGTAAAACACCAAACACTCAACCTCCTAATAACACAAAACCCCCAGAAAAACCTGGCGGAAAACCTTCTGATCGAACCAAAAAATCGGATTAACATGAACAGGAGAAGGTACACCTCAAAATTGCTGTATTGAACGTTCAGTGCCTTGTTTCGAAAAACCTTAATAAACTGCATTGTGACGAAATTGTGTTATTATTTGAAAACAATGACATAGTGATGTTTACAGAAACATGGTCGAATGAACTCCAAGATTTAGACGTGAAAAACTTTACTTCATACGTACTGCATAGAACAAGATCTCAAAAATCAAAGCGTGACTCTGGTGGTATTTTAATATATGTTCGAAATACTTACGTTTCAGAAAATATATTGTTTCATCAAAGTGAAGATGATATCATATGGCTGAGGTTTAATGGTGATTTGTTTTCACTTACAGACGATTTATTTATTGGTTTATGTTATGTTGTGCCAGAAGGTAGTAGCCGCTATAACTTAATTGAACAAAATGTATTTGATAGAATAACAGAATCAATTGCTTTTATTCACAATTCGACTGATAGTAAATGCAATATATTACTGGCCGTTGACTTTAACAGTCGTACCTCTGATAAGCCGGATTTTGTTATTTTTGATTCCGACTTAAATAAATATACTGTTTTACCGGATGATTACTCCGCCGACGACTTCATACCACGTGTTTCACAAGACAAGGGTCATGTTAATACTAACGGTTCATTCTTGCTTGATGTATGTAAACAGACTGGTTTACGAATCATAAACGGTCGTGTAGGTAACGATACAAACATTGGCAAATACACATTTATAGGACACAATGGGTGTAGTCTGATTGATTATTTTCTCGCAACCGAGTCGATCTTTTATAAAATACAACAATTCACGGTCCGCGAACCTAACGCATTATCAGATCACAACGTAATTGAATGTATCTTAACAACAAATAAAAATAATCAACCAAATACACAAACTACACCTAATGCTGGTATAGTTCGATTTCGAGCATTGAGCCGTGACTGCACTTTTAAAGTTTTAACCATTAATCGATATAGGTTGGTATAGGTTTAATGGAAAATATAAGTAATATAATTAAGGCCAACTATTCGGTGTGTCTGAATAGTCCTGACGGTATAGCGCTTGATACATTGTAAAATAACTTTTGCCTGACCAAGGCAAGTTCGAATATCACCAAAAAAAATATATTATTCTTTTTTTAATTTATATTTACACATTTGTTAATTTATAAATGCACATAACTTGCAATATCCGTGTTATAACAGTATGTGACAAGTCATATTTCTTACATGCTTCAAAATATTTTTGGATCTTGCATGTGTATTGTAGAATGGCTATACGTGAAAATGAAAAATAAAATGTATCAACACATTTTCATGGATTAACTAAAAAAAAGAAACATTAGTTTATATACTCTTTAAATAACATAAAATAATGGATTAATTAAAAAAAAGAAACATTAGTTTATATACTCTTTAAATAACATAAAATAATGAATTAAAAATATGAGCGAATTGGGAATTTGAACCACCGAAGTTCGGGTTAGAAATCCTGAACGTTGCCGACTGCACTAAACTGTAATCCGATAACAAACAGATATATGTAAGAATAATATAATTAAATAATGACCTGCGAACGTAATAAACCATGGTCTACCCGCCAAAATGGACTAGTCCGATAGGTCATGGCTCAGAGTTCAAAATTAAACTATACAGGTAATAGTAATCCGATTAAAATAGAGCATAAATACTGTAATGTGAGGTACTCTTACAGACCAAGTCATCGGGTGTCCAGGATTTATATAGCTGGGATACATGTTTATATGCAATAAAGGAAGTTCCCAAAGTTGTAATATGTCGCTAGCGTTTTTAGCAAGGCTGTACGGGAACCTCGAAGTTACACTTTCTTAGACCAGGTCGCGGAATCATATGACGATTACCGGACGACTACAAATGCAACGTCAAAACTATTGCAGGCATTTACATCACAAGTTGGTACAATTGATGGATAATCAAAGCATTCATCACTTACACATTCACAGTTGATAATACTTCCATACTTGGTAAATCCAGAGGAACACAGTTTACACACATGTTTGCAGTATGCAGAGATTACTTGTTACTATTTATAGAAGTACATGTATGTCACGTCATGGGGATTCCTTGTTGTCACCATCGATACAGTCGAAGGGTGCGCTGCACGACCAGCACTCTCTTGCATACGTACTTATGGATCACCATAGTCATTATAATACCTTTTTATTAATTGGAAGCTCATATTTTATACATATGACGGCGGAATACATTCCACGAATTCAATAGTAGCGGAGCGGACTGTATGTTCGGATCTAATTTCTTGTACGGCGTAAGGACGCATTGTTTGGGAAATTCCGAAAGCCCGCTGATTGGTGGAATAGAACATAGGCAAAGAAGGCGGCTTCAGTATGATTGGTTGATACTTCACACGTCACCGCTCTTTTGTTCTTAAGTATCAAAGCGCGGCAAATATAAAAGAGAGAGCGCGCAGAAGCCGGCAGCTTTTCACTTTCGGATTTCGGCAAGACAACATCCAAAAACTTCAACATTAAATAGAATCTTCAAGTCCTCACAATAAAGCTTATCATTAAATAGTATTAATACATTATAAACTAAATACATACTAAGAAGACCTACAGTAGATCTTCCTGCGGAATACAGTACAACTCTACGGATCTACTTAAGACGGACTTTGGTGGATTACTCTGAAGAATGGCGGCCATGTAAATAAACATACTGACATTATAACATTATAGATCTTTAGAGCCAACGGCAACTCTCGAATATTTTGTAGTAGATATCTTTGTCTAGAATATAATTGTTATTTGTTTCAACTAAATTCGTATTGTTGTATTTCTATTGTTTGTGTACATTGATCCACGTCCACCCTCCCCCCGGCCACAAGTCAAGCCCGCACATAAATATCGTTGAGACCGCCGTCCTGTTACAATACGTTTGGACAAATGAGCGAAAATCAAAATATACTGACATGTTAAACACAAATGATTTCAACGAGAAATTGAATATTATTGAACTTGAGACATTGGCCAGTAATGACATTAATAGTGTAGAATCTTGTTTAAACAATTTCTCCAGCCTCATGAGTAGTGTAACTGATCCTTTGTTTAAAAAGAAAATTACTAAAAGTACACCTAAAACTGATAACTCATTTAAGAAAGACTGGTATGACGCAAACTGCGAAAGCAAACGTCAGTATTTTTATAGGATATTAAATTTATACCGACATGATAATTCAAACGAAAATAGACGGTTACTCACTAAAGCTCGTTCTGAGTATAAAGATACAATGAAACGATGCAAAAGAAATTTTAGCATTGCCCAAACCAACATTTTAGAAGAAAACAAAAAGACAAACGCTAAATTGTACTGGAAAATGTTAAAAGACGCGTCACATATTAAACAACCCAATATACCGTTATCCACTTTTGAATTGTACTTTAAATCAGTAAATACACCCGATGATCACTTTTTTAACCCGGATGAGGACGTACGTTTTGTTAATAACGAATTTGACGTAATGTTCGAAGAGCTAGATTCCCCTTTTTGTCATGAAGATATAACAAAAAGCATTAAACAGCTAACAATTGGAAAATCATCTGGTCCCGATTTTTATATAAACGAATTTTTCATTCATGGAGAAAAAGAACTGACTCCATTCATATGCACTTTATTCAACTCTATTCTAAATACCGGCTATTTTCCCAGTTCATGGTCCGAGGGATATATTATACCTCTTCATAAGAAAGGAAATATAGATGATGCGTCAAACTACCGCGGAATCACACTACTAAGCACATTAGGAAAACTTTTTACAAGCGTTTTAAACCACAGACTTAACATATGGGCTGAAAACTATAACGTTTATCTTGAAGCGCAGGCAGGCTTTAGAGGCAATATGAGCACTACCGATAATATTTTTGTACTGCATGGCCTAATAACTCACATGATCAATTCAAGTAAAAAACTATATTGCTGTTTTGTCGATTTTAGCAAAGCATTTGACTACGTAGAAAGAAATACTTTATGGATGAAATTAATTAAAATGGGTGTCAGGGGTAAAATAATGAATGTAATAAGAAATATGTATACTAACCTAAAAACACGTGTCAAAGTGGACAATACGCTTAGCAACGAATTTACATGCGTGCTTGGAGTTAGGCAGGGAGATTGTCTATCCCCTTTCCTGTTCTCAATGTTTTTAAATGACATCGAAGAGTACTTTGTACTTAATAATTTCAAAGGTATTGAAATGCATATGGTTAAATTGTTCCTTTTGTTATACGCCGATGGTATTGCTATATTCTCGGAAACGGAAGCTGGTATGCAACAAGGATTTGACATCTTAAATAATTATTGTATACAATGGAAGCTGAAAATTAATATAAACAAAACAAAAATCATGGTATTTAGAAAGGCTGGTCAACTTCCTAAAAACATTAACTTTTATTTAAACGGAGAACACATTGAAGTAGTCTCTGTATTCTCATATCTTGGAATTGTCTTTACCCAAGGTGGCTCTTTTGCAGAAGCAGAAAAAAGTTTAGTGGGAAAAGCTCAAAAAGCAATATTTAAATTAAATAAATATTTAATGAAATTCACTGACGTTTCTATAGCACACAGATTAGAACTATTTGACAAGTTAGTGTTACCCATATTATGTTACGCATGTGAGGTCTGGGGTTTCAGTAACGCAGAACATATAGAGAGAATTCATACGATATATTGTAAAAATGTGTTAAGAGTAAAACGATCAACACAAAATGATTTCATATATGGTATATTAGGTCGATTTAGTCTAAAAAACATCAGATACATACGCATAATTAAATACTGGTTAAAAGTTCTGAATAGTTCTGAAAATAAGTACCGTAAATTGATATATAATATTCTAAAAATAGATGCAGATCTATATCCGAATAAAAAGTCATGGGTATTGTCGGTTAAAACACTACTATCAAACTTAGGTTTTCAAGATGTTTGGCTAAACCAAGGCGTTGAAAACAACAAATTATTCATCCATATTTTCAAACAACGGTTACATGATACCAGCTTACAAGACTGGCACGCACGCGTAGAAGAATCTTCTAGGGCATTATTTTACAAGGAAATTATTAATTTTGATTACGGGTATCAATATTTTCTTAAATGTGTAAATATCCCAAAATATAGAACGGCAATGACTCGTTTAATTGTTTCCTCACACAATCTTCGCATAGAAACAGGTAGATGGCAAAGACCAAAAATTGAAGCACGAAATAGATTATGTCTTTCTTGCAATAAGGTCGAAAATGAATATCATTTTATTCTAGAATGTACAAAATATAATGACTTACGAGAAGCTTACATCAATAGATTTTACTGGATACGACCAAGCATACTCAAGTTAAAATTACTCTTTGAAAACAATTGTGAATCAACAATTAGAAACTTAAGTGTTTTTATTTTTAAAGCATTTAAAATTCAACAAGATGCAATTTAATTTAACAGATATTTTTTTCAAAGGAAGACTGGTTGTTTTGTTGGAAATTATTGTGTCAAAATGCCTATTGATTTTGTTCGTTTACGTACGTTTTGATGATCATGTTCTTCCCAAGCAATGTATATATTTAAGATGGATATTGATTTCTGCATGTGTAAATATGTATTTTTATATTTCACAATTGTGTTATTATTGTGTAAATTATGTATCCCTTCTCCGCTGTATGACCTAGCTAACTATCTTTCCATGCTTTCATTCCCCCTACATGTCAATATCCTTTTTTCTTTTCCTGACTGTAACCTGTGGCGTTGCCATCCATATGTAAGATTATTTCTATCATTGTGACTGTTATAAACAAATTGTTTTTCACCATTTACCCTTCTCCGCTAAACAACTGCTCTCTCTCCCTCTCTTTATCCACGCACAATTCGCACGTCCGCAGACTGCTTTTCGCCTTGTCTCATTTTGATTTTGTTGTCGTTTTATTTTCATATGTACATTTATACTTGCCGTTGCCATGTTTGCTATATATGTTTTGTAGTAATGTGTGTATGTCTGACAGGCCTTTGGCCTATAGATACTTTGAAAATAAACTTACTTACTATAAAAAATCATGGTGACCATGGTCATCCTTTTGTCTGGGATCGGTCGGATTTCAACGAAACTTTGCATGACTTGTCAGAACCAAGTCTTGTTGTAAATGTCATCCACAAACTTTGATCAGATAAATTTTAAGGAGTTATGGCCCTTTGTTTTTTAGACATATAAATGTTGTCCGCTCTTGCACACTTGCCAGAATATTAGCCCTTGCATTTTTCAAGCTTGTTGAAGCATACATTTTGGTTTTGGATTCTTTCCTTTTCTCTTTTGAAATACAATTTTTCTAAGTTATTTTCATGTAAAAATAGACTTAAGTTACCCTAAAAATTGGTCTCTAACATTTCCACATTAGTATTTTTCCATGTTTTTCCAGCATCTCAAATTTCTAAGTTCCAATGTCCATGCTGTCTGATAAAAATTCCAGGGTTTTCCAGACTTTTACCAGCGTTGTACAGCCTTTTACCCTATTTTATCAAAGGGGGCATAAGCGTATATTGAACGCAGTCTTGTTTTGTCTGGTATATATAGTACATACATTCAATAACAAAACTCTTGAAGTGATCAAGAATGTGTCAAATATATACAGCCAGCCTTTTAGCTCTACTGTTCCAAGAATAATGAGAACTATATTGCAAGTGTCGTCTGTTCACGTTAAAGTTTATGACGAGTTTGTATTTCAGAGTATACATGTATCTTAGCATACTGTTCAAGGTACACCAATAAAAATAAAGTAAATTGGTATACACACGGCTTGTGTAGAGATGCTGTACGTCTGCGATTGAAAGTGGCGGTGATGTAGTCAATTAAGGTTGCTATTACTAAAATGGAAAATCATTTCCGCTCAACATTTAAATTTTAGTTAGGGGTCTGAGATATTGTGATAAAATTGCCCTAACTTATTTTACTGGGCTGTATACTCTGATTGCAAATTCTATACTGTACAGCATTATTGTTCATACAAATTTTAAGTAATATAAATACTTAAATGTAGAAGTTCCCCTCAGATTAAATTACTTAAAGAAGCATAATTGCTACAAGTAGTATTATATTACTATAGCTTAAAAAGTAAGTAATACTTAGTAATTAATTACTGTAAGTATTACTGAACATTACTTGAAATAAGTAATAACATTTTACTAAGTAATTTTTTTTGAGTGCAATCTACAACATATAATATATATAGTGTACATGCAATTTTGAAAGATACGAAGCAGCCTTATGCTGGACAACGAAATTGCAGAATGACACATACAAAATGAACAAAGTTCATTAAAAAGGCACAATGGCGAAATATTTTTGTATTTTTACTATAAAGTGGACAATACATACATAGAGGAAGGTTGACCAAAGGGCTTTCGCCTTGGTACGGACAGCGACAAATGTCACTGGGGGCTTAAATGTTTTACAGTGCACCAATCCTCACACTTACCCAATAGACAAACTTATAGCACATTACAGTGTAATTAAAAGTTTCCCGTCATGTACTGCCCTCTAACAAAAAGGCCACAGTGAAAGGTAAGAAAAGAATGTAAAACATGAAACATTATATAAACAAGAGCCGTCACAGACGGGTTATGCTCCCTGTGGGGCGTTTGTCACAGAAACAATGCTAAAAAATGTTATTGTTCTTTGCCACTGCACTGTAATAATAAGATTTATTTATTTATGAATTTTCAAATGTATATATCCAAAACTGTTTGAGTTATGGCCTGGACAAGAATTAAGTATGAAAAAATACAAAGGGGAGCAACTCTAAAATAGGAATAAAGAGTTATGGTTCTTGGGCACTGCACATCCTATCAATGAGATCTATTCAGCTATGAAGTTTCAAATTGACTCTTATACTGTTCAAGTTATGGCCCGGACAAGAATTAAGTATGAAAAATTACAAAGGGCCATTACTCCAAAAATATACAATCAAGAGTTATGGTTCTTCTGCACTGTACTTCCCCTCAATGGGGTTTATTTACCTATGAAGTTTCAAAATATTATCTCTAATACCGTTCAAGTTATGGCCCGGACAAGAATTAAGTATGAAAAATTACAAAGGGGAATAACTAAAAAAAATATGCAATCAAGAGTTATGGTTCTTGTGCACTGCACTTCCAATCAATGATGTCTATTCATCTATGAAGTTTCTCATTGAAAAGGGGAATTACTAAAAAAATATGCAATCAAGAGTTATGGTTTTTGTGCACTGCACTTCCAATCACCTATGAAGTTTCATAGCGAATATCTCTAATACTGTTCAAGTTATTGCCCGGACAAAAGTGTGACGGACAGACAGACGGACGTACTCATGAGACGGTATTTGTGGGGTTTTCTTTTGTTCTTTCTTTTGTTCTTTCTTTTGTTTGGTTGCAACCCACAAGTAGCATTTTGCACCCCACAAGTGACGGAATGAATGGAATCTAAAATTAGCCTATTGTTCCATACCCCACAACTACCGGTGCATTTGTACGGATGGACGAACGGACGGACAGGTGAATCACTATATGCCTCCCCATCTATCGATAGGGGGGCATAAAAAAGGAAAATTTTTAGCTCACCTGTCACAAAGTGACAATGTGAGCTTTTGTGATCACTCTTCGTCCGTCGTCCGTCCACAATTTGTGTAGACACTATATGTCACAGTTTTAGCGTAATCTTTATGAAACTTGGTCACAATGATCATCTCAACAAATTCTAGGTCAAGTTTGATATTGGGTTATCTGGGGTCAAAAACTAGGTCATAAGGTCAAATCATGGAAAAATATTGTAAAGTCACTAGAGGTCACAATTTTGGCCTAATCTTTATGCAAACTGGTCACAATAATCATCTCGACAAAATCTAGGGTCATTTGGGGTCAAAAACTAGGTCACAAGGTCTTAGAAAAACCTTGTGTAGTCACTAGAGGTCACAATTTTAACCTAATTTTTATGAAACGTGGTCACAATGATCATGTCAACAAAATCTAGGTCAAGTTTGATACTGGGTCATCTGAGGTCAAAAACTAGGTCACAAGGTCAAATTAAAAAAACCTTGTATAGTCTCTAAAGGTCACAATTTTAGTCTAATCTTTATGACACTTGGTCAAAATGATCATCTAAACACAATAAGGTCAAGTTCGATATTGGGTCATCTGGGGTCAAAACTAGGTCACAAGGTCAAACCATAGAACCTTGTGTAGTCACTAGAGGTCAAAATTTTGGCCTAATCTTTATGAAACTTGGTCACATGTGCGTTCAATGTGATAGATGTTTTACAGATTGTGAGGTCCATGTGCGTTCAATGTGATAGATGTTTTACAGATTGTGAGGTCCATGTGCGTTCAATGTGGTTGATGTTTTACATATCGTCGCCCGAGAACCATAGTGTTCTATCGTCACTTTTGCCAAAATTGAGTTTTATATACCGTTGGAAAGCTCTCGATGAGAGCTATGTCACAATGACCTTGTCCTCTTTCGGGGACATCTCTATATTTAGATATCAACAGATCCATTTTGTTCTATCTGCAATTTTCATGTTTTTGTGAGAACCACATTGTTCTATCTGCATTTTGACCAATGGATTGCTCCCATCAAGTCATGTGATGTAAACCAAAATGGCTGCAGAGTCAACAGCATGCGGAATGAAACAAGCAAATTTGTAAGTAAAATCTTTATATCACGAATAGCTGTTGTATTGATGTACGTAATCTATTTTTATGTGAAATTCGTATATTCATATGCAGTTGTTCTGCTCTAGGAATGTCACATTTTCTTAAAAACTGTGAAACATAAGTGTTGTAAAATTCGGATGAGTAAATTTCGGACAAAAATAATTCACTTCAATTTGACGTTTAAATGATGTCTCCAAAAGCACCGAGGGATATAAAAGGAGATAGAGTAGCTACAGTATATGTTGATTTGAATTTTCTCATAGACATGTTTCATAGACAGGAACATAAAATGCAACACTGGCCATATTTCATAGTACAAGCCGATGTAGCAGGATTACACAATAGCTAATCACATGTAACTTATGGCCCCTATAGTTAGTGCTGTGCCCCTATAATGTTGATGAACGTGTCTATATACATGTTACATATTTTCAATCTCACATGAGCTATGTATGTTCTGAAGCTCATATGAACTATTGTCATTGCCTATGTCTGACGTGCGTTATCAACAATTTAATAGTTTACGCTTTAGAGGTCTAAAATTTGTCACTGATCACAATGTTTCTCTGTGTAAAATATATGCCAAGTTAGCAATCATGTCATCTACGGTCAACAAATGCCAAATAATAAAAACATTGTATCACTCTACAGGCATCAATTTTGACCTTATCTTTATGAAACTGGTTACAATGTTTGTGTCTGCAAAATCTAGGCCAAGTTAGAAACTGGGTCACATGAACATACTGCTTGTGCCCAAATGCGCCAGCTCTTTTGGGTCAATATCACTCTTGTTGACAGTGATGTCTTTATATATAAAGTTAGTTTATGTTCCTAGGATGCATTCCAATTTTAATATAAATGAATACCTGAAACTAATGCATGGGCTTTTACGGGTATATGACTGCAATGTTTGTCTTATTTTCAGCAATTGACCAAGTTGAAAATTAATATTTTATCATCTGACATGTATGATTTATTTCAGGTCTTACACACCCAGTTTTGACAGTCTTCCTGACGAAATAGTTGTGAATATCCTTGGCTATATTTCCATACCTATATTACTACAAGTTGTCAACAGAGTTAACAAAAGGCTGTACGTACTAATAAAACAAAGTTCTATATTATGGAATGACATCGATTTCAACGAGCATGTATCTGTTTCGTCAAATGATCTGTGTGCCGTTTTGAAACATTCATCATGTTTTAGACGATTCCTGTTCGCATACACAACCTACAACTGTAATGTTGCCGAAGTTGATTTAGCATTTTCCAAGTATTTGAGTGCTGCTATAAACATTTACTGGTTGAATAGTTCCCATTCAATCACTTCCACACTGTGTTTTCTCACGCAACTACATAAAGTAGAGATATTAGACATTTCTGAGTGCACAAATTTAGTCGATCAAGATTTTGTGGTCATTTTGAATTGTTTAAGCCACCTTTACGTGTCATTTACCTGTATTCAAGCAGAAACATTGATTGATATTCTTCGAATACCGACATATTAGACTGTTAGTGTTAGACGCGTGTGGGATAAAACTGAGTGTACAGCATTGCATTGACTTGTTGAATAACCAGTCATCACTTTTGTTTCTTCAGATTTCGTTACTAGATTCGGTTGAAGAAACAGATTTTGTTGAAAGAATTGAAGAGAAATACATTGACTGTCAATTGAAAGTTTATAGAGCTTAGAACAGCATGGCTAGATACACTATTGATCAAGCGATCAGGCTATTGACTGATTTGGACAGTGATGATTTCGCAACTAAATACGATAATTCTGGTGAAGAAAATATAAATATTGAGAATTCTGTAGATGGAGATGAAGGCAAAGAAATTCAGACAATTGAGTGTGGTAATGAAGAAAATCAAACGGAGCATGTTTATGAAAACTGCAGTACTGAACCATACATGGATGAAGAAAACAACTGTAAGGATAGTGAGAGTCATCTGGATTCTGTGAAAATTGACGCAATGTTTGATGGTCCATGTTCTATGAAATATGTCAGTGGAAACAGCACATTTGTTCAGGAAAATGTTAGTGAAGAAAAATGTGCCGAAAACTCTGAAGACTTCGTTACAATTTATTTATATGCTCAAAATCCAAATGAAGAACGTAATGATGTTCTAAATTCACATAAAGGATGTAATGGTGATGAAGTAATTGAAATTGATTGTTCAGAGCTGATGAAAATCCCAACACTTGAAGCGAAGGTAAATGAAAACCATGTGAATCATTCTGAAACTCTAGACTCTTCAGAAACATTATTGATGGCGTCTGAGCATATAGATATACAGAACAGAGCAGTGTCTGTATTACGTTTGACTACAGCTCCAACACCATCAGTAGCCCCCTTTTTGTGGCCGGCTTCTAGGAAATTCCAAGTTGCATTATTGAATTTGTACTCAAAGGTTTTCTTTGAAAAAATAAAAACAAATAACTTGTTTCTGTATTGTGTTGTAGGACGGTCACTAATAAAGTGAATTCGTTGGGCGTTTGTAGTCTGTTTTAGGTCTGAATGACAGGTTGTAAGTGTGCCCAAATTGCCGATGGACCGCGTTTGAGACTATTAGACATGAAACAAAATGGATATGTTTCAGACCCAATATAGGCTACACCTGTGTGTAAGCTAATTTGCCTTTGTGACGCACCAAAATGAATGATTTGGATTTCTTCCTTGTATTTGCAGTTGTAATATTCTGAGAAGTCAATGTGTATTAATATGTCTTCATTTGTTAATTTATCTTTCAGTTTGTGAATGCTCACATACTGATACTGAATATTATAAATATGTCTGGCTGCTCTTTGTAGTTCTTGGTTAATTTCAGATGCTAATGTTGTCTTCGTTCCTTGTTCAGTATCCTTTATTGTCAATGATACCATTTTAGGCCCATTATCATGCTTAGTAAGTCTTTCAACTGGTCGATTGTCCCATACATTCCATGTGACTTGGTTTCCATCATCAGCAGATTTCATGGGAACTGCCTTGGTATTACATGTTGTGCAGTCACGATACATGCATGTTTTGTTATTTTCATTACAGACAATGGATTTGACTGCAAATAGGTCGCACTGTTTTGCCACTCTAATTTGAATCTAAGATTGTCGTGAATTGTACACAGGCACGTTTCACGTTTACCAGCCTTTTTTCTGGTGTTGTCATCTCGCTCAAAGAAAGCCAAAACAGAGCGTTTAATTCTGGTACTTTTTATCTGATTCTAGGCAGGTGTTTACTGTCACATCTCTGAACACCATGCTTAGATATACCCAGTTGTATTCTGACGTATTTGCCTAATCGGTTTTTTTAGCAACGCATGACTACATCGTCGAATTATTTCTGTCATTAACCCATATAAAAGAAGAGCTTCTCTTTTGTCTTTCCTATTTAGATATCTATGTTCAATTTTCTTAATACCTGAAGAGATTTCACATTTTGACTTAATCCTATAAAACCTTTTCTTATATCTTTGTTTGTTCAATTGGAATAATCTTCTGTATGCGCTAGCACGATCTCGTTTTATTTTCTTCCTACCACGTTTTATTGTCTGCTGGTTATTTTCATTGATATGTCCGTCATTGTCTGTTGGCGTCATTGGTGGTGTTGCCAAGTTCCGTATACCGTCAAAAATTTTATTGTCCCGGCTGCGTTTATTATTTTGATTGACACGCCACATTCTTTTCTAATTTCTGTGTTCGCGCTCAGTCATATCTTCGACTAATTTTACAGTTCCATTTTCTTTCTGGCGCATTTTTTCTTTTTTTGCTGGGTCAGCTATTTGTTTTGCTCGCCATCTGGCATAACGTTGCCATCTGGCATAACGTTCTGCGTTTGATAAAGGCATTCTAGTGTTTTCTTTCTTAATTTTACAATATCTTTAAAATCACATACTTGGTCGTATAAATCACACACTTGTGTAGCCCAAAGCCGACCTCCTCCACGTATCCTAAGTTGCTGAAAAAATAGTTTCTCTGTTTTAGCCAGTGCCTTGTCATAAGCATCAAGTGACTTCTTTTGCTCTTTAAAATGTACATTCACATTTTGGTTCTGATAACAATAAAAAAGACTAAAATATAACGTCAAGAATAGGAACACTTTGAATCGGACATCAGAAAAATCAACTCTCCTCAATTTTGAAATGGTAAATTTTAAAATATTATGTTAAAAACATACAATTATACAAACATTATTTTAAATTTTAGTAAAGCGTATTCTAACACTGATATATGAACATGTATGCATAACTATTTTCACTTAAATAATACCAATCAATGTCTGTGGCATAAGGTTCCAAAAAAAGTAGAATGACCCATGTCGTTTGGTATTTTCTAAGATTTGCGTCGCATTGGAAATCACTTTAAAACTGTACTTTACTTGTTGGTTAGAATTGAGCATTTGACTAGTGTTCCACAATCAGACCAAAATTAATATCGATAATCGAATCGAATTTTCGTTTCACTATCGATTGATTAATCGATTATGCTATCGAAAACTCGGAAGAAAATTACGTTCCTAGCTACTCCAGTTAAGTGGTTCGGAGGCCCTTGGAAATTATATAACAAGAGCGATTAATCAAAACTGGGGTGTCACTAGACACAATAAACCCTGTCACAGGCCCCTAATTACTCAATGGTTTGAGTATCCTTTCATAAAACACAAGAGCCCTTCCTCAATGCATGGATGTTAAAGCCTTAAAACACTTTATCTAATATGCAGCTCCTTTTAAATTAACCAAAAAGGTTTTATTGCTTTTAATCAATGTTAATTTGTACTTAAATAAAGCCTTATTCAAGTTATTTGGATTTTATAACAAAGTTTAGTTAAAACCAAAATCATTTAAATGGATTATCTGAAGCAAGGCTGTAAGACCTCTTCAGATTCAGGAGACCAAAATAGTATATAAATATACGTATTTGCATGGATATAAACACTTCTTGATGCATTAAAAAGCTACTACATGGTACAGTAGCTCTACTTTCGATTTATTTATTTCAATGTCGCGAAAATATATGACATTCGGAAGTAACATAATTCCAGTTGTTACTGGCGGCAAAACGATCAATTTGTAATATTTTGGTTACTTACACGACCTTAATTTTTAATTACGGCTACCCGATTAGACTCGAACGTAAAAACAACAAATCTCGATCTAGACACTAATTGTTTATATTTACGGCCACTCACAACTTCAATGTAAATCAACGCGCGGAAAATAGTTCTAGCGATATACTACTCCTTCCGATAGAAATGTATAGGTATAGGTAAGCGGGGCTTATGGATATGATTGTGGACTCGCGCATTGCAAGAATTGTAATTTAATTATTCCGAACTTGATAATTAGCGCGTGTGTCATAACGTAAACACAGCAATTGCTGAATGGCGACGTGATCAATACGAGTGTTAATCAAGTGTAACGCACATTGATTCTATCGGAATGATAAAGGGTTACAAGTTGGTGGAAATTTTAATTTAAAATTGGGGGAAATGGTTCTAATTTTTTATCGTCACGTGTTTGTTCATCTGTAAGCCTTTGACTGGCGACTATCGATTGTTCTAATTCACTATCGATAGTCGGCGATTTCAACATTACAGCGACGATTGTTCGATTGTCGGCGACAATCGTCGGATCACTACATTTGAACATTATCAAGATGAGACGTCAAGCACGCTAATGCATCGCTTGTTATGCCTAATATAAAACCAAATGCATGTTAATGGAGAGACATTACCGCGCATACTGGTACTCTTTGACCTGATTGTCAACAATTCTGGTTTTTTACAGCGTTAATCTAATGGCGCAATTCGATAGAACGACAATGACGGTTTTGGTTCATGTCATTTTCTCTGCGATAGGCACTCGCTGATTGAGTTACAACGTGTGGAGAAAAACGAATAATGTATTCTAAGTGCTTCAAAATGCCAAACGTAATTAGCAATGGTAAGTTTTACAGTTTTACTGGATAATACAACTATCATATAAAGTTTTGTTTTGTCGTCTATTTTATATGTTTAAATGGTGAAATGGATATTATGTTTACAGAACTAAATATCCCTTTTACCATTGAAGAAATTACTAGAGCATGCAAAAACAATATAAACGTTGGAAAGGCTGCTGGTTCTGATTACTTATTGAATGAGTTTTTTAAATATGGGTCCAATTGTAGACAGTTCGTGAATGTAATATCGTGTTTATTTAATAAAATGTTTCACTTGAGGTATTTCCCATCAAGTTGGTCTGAGGGATTAATTATACCACTGCATAAGAAAGGGGATATCGATAATCCAAGTAATTTCAGGGGAATAACTCTTTTAAGCACTTTCGGCAAATTATTTACAAGAATTATAAACGATAGACTCAATGTGTGGGCAGAGAAATATCATGTTTATATTGAAGCACAGGCGGGATTTAGAAAAAATATGGGCACTGTTGACAATATTTTTATTTTGCAAGGTATAATTAACCATCTGTTGAATCATAATAAGAAATTGTATGCCGTCTTTGTAGATTTTACTAAAGCCTTTGTCTATTTAGTTAGAGATGTCATCTGGTATAAACTTATAAAACTTGGTGTTAGAGGTAAAATGATAGATATTATTAGGTCGACGTATAATTGTGTTAGCTCGCGTATTAAGTATAAAAATATGCTTAGTGAAGACTTTACTTGCTGTTTAGGAGTACGACAGGGTTAATCATTATCTCCCTTTTTGTTCTCTATGTATCTTAATGACATCGAGGAATATTTCATGTTAAATGGGTTTGAAGGTATAGACTTGGGATTTTTAAACTTGTTTTTACTGTTGTATGCAGATGATATAGTTGTTATGTCTGAAACCGAGGAAGGATTACATAAACGATTATTACTTTTGGCAGAATATTGTGACAGAAGGAAACTGACAGTAAACTGTACTAAGACTAAAGTCATGATTTTTAAAAAGGGAGGTAGACTTAGGCAAAATTTATATTTTATGTATAAGAACCAAAATTTCGATATTGTCACTAAATTTACCTACTTAGGTGTTGTTTTTCTGTAGGTGGTTCTTTCAATCTTACATATGAAACATTGTCTGGACAAGCACTTCAAGCATTATATAAACTTCAAAAAGAATTAATAAAATTTCCATGTATTACCAAGTCAAGTCAAGTCAAATTATTTATTGGCATAAACAACAAAGTCCATCGCCAAGTAAACATATATACAAATCAAAAAATATAAGTTAGATTTGTTTGATAAACTTGTACTACCAGTACTCAATTATGGCTCTCGGGTATGGGGTTTAAACGATAGTTCTCAATTGGAAAAAAATCACCTGCAGTTTTGTAAAAAGATTCTAAGTGTTAGACAGCATACACAGAATAATTTCGTATGTGGCGAACTTGGAAGAACTTCTTTAAAAACAATTAGAGCTATGAATGTTATTAAATATTGGTTAAAAATTGTTCAACTTGAGAGCACCAAATATGCTTAAGTTATTTATAATGTAATGTTAAGAGATTTAAATGAGAAGCCAAACTGTGCGTCTTGGGCAAAATCCGTGAGCAATTTGTTACAGGCTTTAGGTTTTAATAATGTCCGGATAAATCAAGGCGTAAAATTGCAAATATATTTATGAACATTTTTAAGCAAAGAATAAATGATACGTTTATACAAAACTGGTATTCCGAGTTAAGAGAATCAACACGTGCTAGAACATATGTATTGTTTTGCAATTTTCAATTACAACCTTATTTAACATGTATACATATTGAAAAATTTAGATTTTCTCTATCTCGTTTGAGAATGTCCTCACATAGACTTAAAGTCGAAACCGGCAGATGGCATAAACCACAGGCAATACCACACAATGAAAGGATTTGTGATATTTGTTCCAAATTAGAAGATGAATTTCATGTTTTATTAGAATGTCCATTATACGATGATTTGAGAAAACAATATTTACATAAATACTTTTGGAAAAGGCCAAGCATCCCAAAATTTATCGAACTGTTATCGTCCGAAAATGAAAACGTAATTAAAAAATTGTTCATGTTTGTTCAAAAATCTTTCAACGTCAGGAATTCTTTGGTGTTTAATTAAGTATCACATTATTATGTGACCACATTGATCTCGTTTTTATCTTTGCTATACATGCTACTTCTAGAAGGGTAACATGTATGTTTTGCACTGTAAGCTATTATCACCTATGCATCAAATTTGTACTGTTATGTAATGTTCTTTGGGTGTAATATCTATGTATAAATATTTATAAATGTAAAATTGTGTAATCATGGACACATTGTCCAATGTATATATGAAATAAACTGTACTGTTTATTATCCGTTTAGATCAAATATTAAATTAAAATCTTTGTCATTGTCATTGTCATAGATAAAATGCGTCAGAAATACAATTTATAACAATTTTGTTGTAGGAAGAATGCAATACACGTATTATATGTAACGCCACATGCGTACATGCCAGATGGTCAAGGACGGAACATGTGGAAATATTGCAAACTATCAGGGACTTGATACGGAAATGTGTAAATTTGGCGTTAACACGCCTAACAACGTTTGTGTTCACGGTACGAAATACTTACATTCTGCGCAAAATGATATTGTTATCTACGAACACATTTTGCAAGTTTTTAAAATCTGTTAAACAATTGATTGTATTCACTGGATAAACATTGCCCTCATAGTTTCGTTGTCGACAAGTAATAAATCGCATAATTTATGTGCAATATATAAACGTCTCACAAACGCGTCTTAAAGTTAAAATCGGTTGTCATTTTGCTGGCTTAGCTCCAAAATTCGTTTTCCAGAGATTCAACATATTATATCGAAGCAATTTGCCGCGCTTGCCAATATACATTACTTGTTCTGCTGTCTGGGCAACTGCGTGAAGCTGCATTAAGCCACCTACCGCTAACCCAAGATATTTCCATGAAACGGCTGTACGTTTGTCATGATGCCACACAGTATTCTCTTCTGTGGATGGTTAATAACATACTATATGCACTTAGCTTGGAAATTCCATCATAAACGCTTCACTAAACAGACTAAATTGTTTCTATCTTACAAGTTAATCGTTCTCGGACTGGTAGTTATAGCCATCATTATACACTCTGGGTGGCAACTGAAACGTTTTGGTCTACTATATTCGTCTTCATCTTCAGAAATTGTCTGATTTCTATTCTAACATGCTATGTTTACTTGTTTTGCCGTGCGAGTGCCGCATTCCAGGGAGTCCCACTGATCAGGATCAGGGTACAAAACACGATTCTAACTGTCAATAGGGCTGCGTATCGGTTAAAATGATCGATACGATATGTGTATCGATACAAAATGATCGATATTCGACATATCATATGATGTTTTCTTTAAACTATAAAACGTGTAAATAGGAAGGCATTAGCTTGCAATATGTATTTAACTTGCAGAACACAATTAAAACAAGACATTGAACTCAAAGGTTCGTTGTTTACTCGGTTTACACATGTTTTATAGTATTTTGTATCAATTGCTTAGCCAAGAGAGGTTAATTTCACAGCAGTTTTTGTTTGAATTTTGTGACGATACACTGCGTGGACATCGAACAAACTCGACTTGAATGGGATATTATTGGTTTTCATGTGTATTTGTTGTTGATCGATTATTTCATTCGTTGTATCGATCGAACGCAAAATACCGGTATTCGATTTGTATCGTAAACCGGTACGCAGCCCTAATAGTAAATGTATGATCTAGATTCTATTATTGTGTATATTATTAAACCCGCACTATGTAAATATCAATATAAAACGACCCTAGACAAATACTGTGCACGTTTGCAGTTTTCTATTCATATGATCAAATGCATACATTGCAGAATGAAACGACCTTTATATATCTTTATTATAAATTTAATGGCATTACAATGGCTGAAACAAACTAGTATGCATGTATATTTGTAGAAGCTACCATTGTGACGAGAAGCTTCGAAATGTACATAAATTGCATGTATTCATGCCATTCCACCATGAACGTGTTAATGACATGTATACATAAAATTACATGTATACATTCTTTTGCCTACTGACACGAGTTACATACGAACACGAAGTCATCCCGTCTCCTCATTATCGACACAAACATAGTGCCACCAACGACAGCAAGACTCTCATACTATCCATACTAATGTAGCGCCCGATTTAATTTTGAACGCCTTGCAAAGGGGACATTGTTCTGCAAAGCTCTCCTAATAGTCGTCGCTGTCATTATCCGTGTACGGTATATCCTTAGCGGACATGTCAGCGTCCGACTCTGAAGAAGAGCGTGCTTGTGTTTCCATTTTTTTCTTTTGCTTGGTACCACTAACATGTTTACATTTCTTCTTTTGTTCTCTCCTTTCTTTTTTCGTCTAATTTCTGTATTCTTTTTCATTCTCTATCTCTTCCTTCAACCGAGACATTTCTACCTTACGTTTTTCTCTCCCTCAACATAGACAATGCCGCCTCACCTGATAGGGCCTAAGGCAATATATGTCTGTGTTACCTTTTTTCTAGGTCTTACTGTACTCCAGGAACCTTTAAGAACTGAAAAGCTGACGATAAATACAAGTTAGGTTTGAACAGGGATTTCGTTGTGCTCGATGTGGACATGGGATTTGAAGTTATTGGGTTTTCTGTGGACGAAACGGGGCTGGAATTTACGGGATTGCCTGTGTCAGTCAGGTTACCGGCGCATCAGACGTCAGATTAAAAGACCCGTGTTCTTCAGGAAAATTAGCAGAGCTTACACCTTCATCTCCGGGTATAGGCACAGACACCAGACTGTCGGAACTAGGCACAGACGGACATGGTGAGACGTAGAGAGAACGTCATGGTTTGTACCATACATAGTTGAATGTGTTTAGGTGATGTAATATATTTTCGCGACATAATCAAAAGTTTGATAAGTTACGTTGTATATTTGATCCGGTCACAAATGGTAATATAGTAAGTTTGCACGCAAACAATTTCAGTTTAACACTGATGTGTGTAGGTATAGCCCCACATATTAAGCATGCTGTGTAAAATGCGGAGTAAAATATATTGAGTATTTTTGATGTTTTTCTTCAGTAATTTTTAAGATAAAGAACCTAGATTGGCCACCATGTCCAAGATTCTGTACGGACAAGTGAATGTTTGACAGAATTCCTTGTAAAATTATCATTCAAGCATGTGGAAATGTGTATTTCGCTAAAAAAGACAATTAATTGAAAATATTAATCTGCCGCCCTGACTAATCAACAAAGGTTTAATGAATATTTCGCTTTTCTGTCCACAACAGCATTTGTATACCAAGTTTGAAGTAAACATTTGAGGAAATGAAAATATGAAATGGGAACTGGAGCTTATTTAAATACGTAACATTTATACCTGGATATTTTAATACATTTGATAATAAATCTTCATTTTAAAACACATTTCTAAAACTGTGTTTCGTACAGATATATTAAAAATATCAAACTGTATTTATTCAGTTGGATAATATACTGTTATTGACTTATGTTGAGGTGAATATGTTTTGTTGACCTGAAAAAGTGATATTGACCGATGACAAAGTCGGAGGTCAATATCCCCCTTTTGAAGGTCAACTAAACATCATATTTATCGACTTTTTTAAGATTATAATAACTTCAGTCTCTTTTAAAGAAGGTGTATGTAATAGAAACAAAAGACGAGTCATCAAATGTTCTAGCTAACAATGCTCTTCTTATATAATATATGTGTGAGATAGAGTACGCACATATTTATTAACGGTATTTATTATAAATGGCTAGGTTAAAGCCTATAAATATGTATGAGCAGCTGTAGGCCAAATAATACGGGAAATAACGTGTCGCAGGAAATGACGTCACGTCATAAAAAGTTATATCCACCTCGGTTTCGGGAGGTGTTTATTAAAATATATAGACCTCTCGTCCAGGCCACCTAAGCCAATCGGAATCCTTGTTACATAATAGGTATACAATATTATATTATACTGTTATTGACTTATGTTGAGGTGAATATGATGTTTTGTTGACCTGAAAAGGTGATATTGACCGATGGCGAAGTCAGAGGTCAATATCACTTTTTGAAGGTCAACTAAACATCATATTCATCGAAACATAAGTTGACAACTGTTATATTGTATACGATGCTTTAAGTCAAGGAAATAAAACCTTTTGACTCTTTTTCATTATAACAACGTCAGTCCCTCTTCAGGAAAGTGTACATGTATGTAATAGAAACAAAAGACGACTCTTTTAATGTTCTAGCTAACAATGCTCTTCTTATGTTTATGTATTTACGTATTTATTAACGACATTTTTCATTAATGGCTAGGTTAGAACCAATAAATTTGTGTCAGTACTCCAGTACGCCCGTGCGTACAATTCAAATCTGGACTGAAAACAATTTAAAAAAATGAAAATTCGAAATCCCCAATAAAAATCACAAGCAGAGGGGGGTGAGGGGCATACAAATGCAGCGTATGTACAAAAGAGTCACTTCATAATATGATAATATCATTTAAAAGATCCATCGTTTTTCAAGTCAGGGAACAAGTTTGTACTTGTAGAGTATGCTGCTCAAATTAACAATGCTAATTTTTCGAGCTCGCTTCTCTCGCACACTAACTTTATAAGTGAGTACATGTAGTATCGAGTCAGAGAACGAGTTTGTAGGGTATGCTGCTCAAATAAACCATTGCTATTTTTGAAGCTCGATGCGCTGAGCAGAATAACCTTATTTGTGAATACAAATAGGCCTACATGCATTATCTAGTCAGAAATCAAATGTGTACGGTACGCAACTCAGTGCTATTTTTTCTAACTCGCTTCGCTCGCACCGTACATTTATTAGTGAATACATGTATTATCAAGTCAGAGAACGATTTGTATGGTATGCTACTCACATACACAATGCATTTTTACCTCGCTTCGCCCGCATTAGTTGCATCCATGTCTACGTACTGATTGCGACATGAATGTCCCATTTTGACTTATTGTTTTGCTTTAATCGTGATCAAAACCAGAGATAACCTTGGGGAGACAGAAAATGTGCTCAGAATGCAACATTTGCAATCTATATTTCTTTTTTTCGGGGGAGGACCACCCGTTAGCTAAACGAAGGGGACCCCCCTCCTTTCACCTCCCCCAATCGTGCGTATCATCAATATTGTTCAGTTAAAGGTATTTTTCCTCTGGAGCCCACACAGTCTGCCAGTGATGCTTTAGATTGGCCCTTTTCATGAATGTGAAATGATTGTTCCCGGTTTTCGTAGTAATGAAAATCTACAATAGGGATATTTGACAACAAGAACATCCACACCCCAATGAATTAGACTGGGCAATATGCACAAGTGAGGGAAATTTGACAGCCAATATCCATAAATATCTAATTCCCCTATATAACCTACTCTGGGGGAAAAGATTGATAAGTGCACTTGTCTTCTACAAGATCTTATTAGTAAACCAAATTGTGTCATGTTACTTGTCACAAATAAAACGAAAAATACCATGTTTAAAAGTTAGTTTTTAATTTTTTTCTGCCTTAAGGCATGACGTAAAAATGTCGTTGAGATAAACAAACATTTCTGGGGGAGCATGTCCCCAGATCCCCCTACCATTGGGAGTACAATCAAACATGCTCCAGGTACGCCCCTGGTAGCTGTAGGCGAAATAATACGGGAAATTGGAACGTTAGGTCGCAGGAAATGACGTCACGTCATAAAAAAGTTATATCCACCCCAGCCTCGGTTTCGGAAGGGGTATATTAAAATATATAGACCTCTCGTGCAGGCCGTCTAAGCCAATCAGAGTCCTTGTTACATAATAGGTATACAATATAAAGTATTATACCCCCAGGGGCTATATAGGAGTCACTTTGTCGGTCGGTCTGTCCCAAAGTTTGTCCGGGCTGTATCTTCTGTATGCATAGAAGGATTTTTAAATAACTTGGTACATTTGTTTGCCTTGATTAGACGGTGTGTCATGCGAAACAATTACGTCAATATCTTAAAGGTCAAGATCACACTTGGAGTTCAAAGGTCAAAAATTGCCATAATTGAGCTCGTCCGGAGCATAACTTAAAGTCATTTATTGTTGGATTTGAAATAAAAGGCCACAAATGTTCACTACTACCAGACACACGTGTCATGCAAAACAACTACGTCAATATCTCAAAGGTCACACTTGGAGTTCAAAGGTCAAAAGTGAGCTTGTCCGGCACATAACTTAAGTCATTTATTGTGGGATTTGAAAATAATTTGGCACAAATGTTCACTTCCACCAGGCGGTGTGTCATGCGAAACAATTACGTCAATATCTCATTGGTCAAGGACACACTTGGGAGTTCAAAGGTCAAAAATAGCCATATTTGAGCTTGTCCGGCCCATAACTAAGTCAATTATAATGGGATTTGAAAATAATTTCGCACAAATGTTCACTTCTATCAGACGATGTGTCATGCAAAACAATTACCTCAATATCTTAATGATCAAGGTCACACTTGAAGTTCACAGGTAAAATATTGTCTCAATATAGCTTGTCCTGGCCGTTACTATGCCAATTAATTTGGGATTTTAAAATAACCTGGCACAATTGTTCACCCCTATCAAACGATGTGACAATTATGTCAATATCACAAAGATCAAGGTCACACTTAAAGTGCTCAAAGGTCAGAAATGACCATATTTTATGTTATCTGGACCATAACTTCATCATATATTGTTGAATTTAAAAATAACTGTACAATTGTTGTCCACCATGCGACAGTTTTTATGGATGCTGTTTGCCATACGTCTGTGACAAAGCGTATGTAGCATCATTAGTAATAATAGA
This sequence comes from Spisula solida, assembly GCA_947247005.1. Taxonomy (NCBI): domain Eukaryota; kingdom Metazoa; phylum Mollusca; class Bivalvia; order Venerida; family Mactridae; genus Spisula; species Spisula solida. Next base: position 25,935,031 of record OX365948.1, read on the forward strand.
AAATATTTATTTAGCGCCTTATAAAACAAGTCTCTAAAGCGCTGTTCACGCGAAAGTTAATTTATTGAAAGGTGGTAAGTGTCTTGAAAATCTAACATCCACTGATCACTGATATGCCATTTTAAACATGTGCGTTTTTAGTGTCTTTTTGAAAAACAGCAGAGAGTCAATGTTTTTTATTTCTATTGGCAGACTGTTCCTCAGGGTGGCTGCACATTTGGCAGTTCTAGTTTAATACTATTGTATCGGGCATTGTATTCATAGTCAAAATTACTGTTGTTTCTGATAGATAGCTGTGACACTGACGTTTTTGTCGATTTGCTTCTACTGTGGGGATAATGACATCCTGAGTGCGGAAGAGGAGCCAGTACTATCACTGAAAAAACAATACAGCGTTTTGAGGCCAGTTTGCCGTGGTGGCCTGGAGCCTGGAATGCGCGTAGTATCACGAAAAAATAAAATATTAACAATGTACACTCACAGGAATTACCCAAACAAATTGACTTGATCCTTAACCTTTATACAGGAATATATTACAAAATGTTTGCGATGTATAATATTATTATTATATAAATTATCGCCGGAAAGTCGTTCTTTACTGACCATTAAAATTGTTTTTTTTATAGATTCCGTGACGGACGACAAACTCAAGTCCCCTACTGTCGAAAATCGATCGGAGACTAAGGCGCAACGTCATCTTAACCACATCTGCTTTTAAATAAGTTGTTGTTATACACCAAATCAAGTCATGGATTGATGTAATTAAATCAAGCTCATTTGTAAACACCACAGAATTAAAATCAGTGCTTCCATTGATAGTTGTATGATTGAGGGTAGTTTCAAAAGTCAGAAGATCAATTAAAGGACTATCAATTTTGTTGAAATTCACTGATGTGTAAACACCCAATCTGAGGACAGACATTGTGTGGTCGTTAAATGACTTCTGAGGAATATTGATTACACGACAAGGGAAAAGAGCTGGTGTTGCGTGCATCAACAACATGAATATAATTGATGAATGCCCCATTATTTAGTGTCGACTGCAATATTTGATCATTGAGCGAGTTCATAATTAATGCATCTTCGTGAACACTCTGTAGGAAGTAACAATGAAAAGCAATCACCTTATTGCAAGGAAATACGTGACAAAATAAAACTTGTAAGCGTAATAATGATCAAACCCTGGAATTTCATGAATTATACGTAATGTACTTATTGTACACGTAATGGCATCTAAAGATCACAAGCACTGCATATTTGATCTACAGGGAGAAATTTGTTACACTAGCATTGTCTTTTTTTGTTATCAAATGCATAGTTTTGTTGCATGTTATTCGATACCATCAATTATTTTTTAAAGGATTGCTCAATACTTGCCGAGTGTTGTTATCTGTTGATAATTTGAATGAATAATAGCCTGTAATTTTCTCTCTGGAAGAAATACATCGCCTGATGTTTCCTTTTGAAAACGTGTCATGTTTGTCGCAAAGGGAATTTGATATAAGATCGGCAACATTCAACCAACATTCAAGCTAATTTTATCGATAATATAATTGAACAGATACAACATGACAAAGCAATGTACGTCATCAATTTGCGTCACCATCACGACAATGGTGGATATCATGTAGTATGTCATTGTCAAACATATTTACGCATACCGTTTATAAAAAGATAATAGACATTGAAGGCAGCATTCAGCTTAACCAGCCGAGCACAGAAAACACACAAGCGGAACAGACAAGTCAAACGTAAAAATCTAGCAACTACAAAAACACGGCATCCCGTCCCGGAAGTCTGTATAACCCCATTGATGTTGTCGATGTATAGTGATTTGCGAATGTCGGTTATGACCAGTTGGTTTTGAGAACGTATTAACGAGAGCATTCCAGTATTATACGTTCGAAATCAATGTCCTTGTCTACCGGGACAAGATCTGGCTCTGCTAATGCAGTCAAAGAGTTGCACGAAGACATAATCAAAACAACCTTTTAAGGTAATACTATATGATCAATCATACGATTTGTTGGAAAACCGGTTTTAACATAGCTAACATTTGAAATAACATAAATCAAACATCGTGTTCTTAAAAATACAAAATGTTTGTCCGTTTAGTTTGATAAGAAAATATTTGAACATTGCAACATCATCCCCATTCTATATAAAGCACTTTGTGATGCAACATCAATCAAACACATAATCGACATATGTTTCAGTAGCTTGCGCATATTGCTTGTAGTCGTACCATTATGTATCTTGCTGAATCAGTCAATTGCTGTCAAGCATTCACCTTGACTTAAAAGACTGGTGCACTTAACACCATCTACTTAGTACTAATTAATTAGTTATAACAACAGAACAGAAATTCAGTAAATTAGAATTTAATAATTGTTAGTCTTTATTTATAGTTTTCCAGACATCCCTTCTTGTATGTAGGGTTAACGCATCCTTTTTCGTGCTATAACATATGCAGAGTCCCGAGGGACGGTTGGTGCCCAAGCCCGTAAACGCTATTATAGCATACAAAACATCAATTGATGCGTTTGTATTTCGAAATAATTACAGCTTTGCGGAAGATTTTGTAAAGAAGTCGCGTAAACAAACGTAACGTCGCGAAAAGAAACGTTACGTCATTACAGTTTTTGTTATGAGCGTCGACTTCCGGGATCAGCAAATACCAAGACAACATGGATAATGCGGGTTTGTTTAAATTTATTATTTAAACCTTATAGTAAATTAATTAGCAGTTACAAATAAAATGGGAATTGCAGTTCATAAGACGCTGTAAAATCGTTTATTTTCGTCGGTGAGGCCCTGAAATGAGCATACGTAAAACTGGACGTTAACAGCGCGTTCTCGCGTGAATCTTTATGTTTACGCATGGTTTTCGTCCCGTTAGCGTATGGGCAAAATCACCGTTTTTATGCTATAATCCCCTTTTATGTATTAAGGCATTATTCCTAAGTCACGCCAAGCATATTTTAAATAGAGCTGTTGGCGTTGTATGTTCGACTTCCGTAACTGGAATAGGACCAATTTAATGTAGTATAGATCTGAAGTTAATTGAACAGACTTGTATTTTATACCAATACATTGTGAAAAAACTGTTTATTTACCACCCACGCTACTTCGATTTTGATGGTCATTAGTGTATGTTAGGACAGAAATCTATGGAAGCCCTGGAGGTCACTATTGACTTAGGTTTTGAGACTTGTGACTTAGAACTTGTGACTAATGACTTGTGACTTATGACGTGTGACTTACATTCTACAAATAAATCTGCGCGCACTTCCTTGGGCATCATGGATGGTGAAGGATGCTGTCTGAATCGGAATTACCTGATAATAGTCTATAGTGAGTCAGGTAAGTCGGTATTAGTTTTGTTTGATTGAAATCGCCATTGTTAAAGGCATCGAACCGTTATTCTGAATTGTTAACAGCATTAATTAGAATACCGTTCATGTAATAGCATAATGTCACATGGTATTATACGTGTATATATATAGTTTATATAGTTTATTCAAGAAAAAGGCAAATATGCCTATCATTCTACAAATATATACAATTCCACATATTTTACAATCATGGTTAATGGTGACATTATTAGCATATTCAGGTATAATTGTATCAAATATATTGATGTAATAATAAGCAATATAATCAATTTGTAAGTTTTAACTTTATCATGCAACATAATCGGTTTAAATGTATGGTACATATATACACTCCTACTGTAATTGTAGTTAATCAATGAACACATATACATAATAAATTATAAACAAAGTGAGAGAGAGTTATTAAGTGAAATATACTACAGTACTAATTAAAAGCATACATGATTGTCTTGCGTCTTATTTCGAAACTTTTCTGTAAGAAAATAGATAGGTTTTTCTGGATAGTCTTATTATCAGATTTTAAAAGTTCAACAAATTTTGGTACATTTGGATGATTCCAGAAATATCGTTTAATGTGAAATTTTCTTATTTCGTGATATAGGGGACATTCTAATAAAAAGTGAAATTCGTCTTCTAGGGTATGACATGTATGACATTTTCTTTCATCGTATGGGATTTTGTGTGGCTTGTGCCATCTTCCGGCCTCAACCTCTAACCTGTGTGCTGAGACACGGAATCTAGTGAGCGCAAACCTGTTTTTATCAAAATTAATGTTATCTAAGTAAGAATGAAAGTTGAAACTACAGAATAATTTATAAGTTCTTGCCCTTGTCAAATTTTCTACTTCGTTATTCCAAATTTGTAAATAATTATCTTTTACTCTTTGTTTAAAAATAGACAGAAACAATTTACTGTTAGCGACATTCTGATTAATCCATACCTCTGAAAACCCTGAAGTATCTAAAATATGTTTAACGGACTTTGCCCAAGATTTCTTATTTGGATGCAATTCCAAGTCTTTAATCATCATATTATAGGTAGCTTTAATGTACTTTGTATTTGAGCACTGTACAACTTTTAACCAATATCTAATAACATTAACTAAACATGTAATTTTAAGTGGGTATTGCCCTAATTCTCCATATATAAAATTATTCTGTGTTTGGGATCTAACGCACATAATTTCTTTTAAAAATTGTAATTGGATGCGTTCTACTTGTATTACGTCATTGATACCCCATATCTCACTCCCAAAACAAAGTACAGGTATAATTAATTTATCAAATAAGTCTAACTTATGGCTCACACTCATTGATGGGAATTTTAAAAAATAAGATTTTAGCATGTACAAAGATTTTAGCGCTTGACCAGAAAGGGATTCATAAGTTTTTATGAAAGAGCCGCCAGTAGTAAAAAGTATTCCAATATATTTAAAATTATTGACTATTTCAATTTCTTTATCTTCATATAAAAATCTAATGTTTTTTCTAAGAGAACCTGCTTTTCTGAAAACTAGAATTTTTGTCTTATTTATGTTAACTGTCAATTTCCATCTATTACAATATTCTTCTAGTAAATGTAAGCCCTTTTGCAACCCACTTTCTGTTTCTGAAATGATAACAATATCGTCTGCATACAGTAATAAAAATATGTGTAATGTATCAATCTCAACTCTTTTAAACCCGTTCAAAACAAAATACTCTTCAATATCATTTAACTACATAGCAAATAAAAATGGGGATAAACTTTCTCCTTGTCTAACACCTAACATACATGTAAATTCATCACTTAACTTGTTGTTATATTTTACGCGACACGTTGTTTTGTAACCCTCATATATCGACTTTACAATATTAAACATTTTACCACGAATACCTAACTTGATCAACTTATACCATAGAATGACTCTAACAATATAATCAAAGGCTTTGGTAAAATCAATAAAAGCTGCATACATTTTCTTATTGTCATTTATCAAGTGGTTAATTAAAGAATGTAAGACAAAAACATTATCTGTGGTACTCATATGTTTTCTGAAACCAGATTGAGCCTCTATATATACATTATAGCACTCTGCCCAATCAGTGAGTCTATTATTTAAAACTTTCGTAAACAATTTACTAAGAGTACTTAATAAAGTTATGCCCCTATAATTATCAGGGTCATTAAAACCACCCTTTTTGTGTAAAGGTACTACAAAACCTTCGGACCATTGGTCTGGAAAATATCCAATTTCAAATATTTTGTTAAATAATGTTCTCAGACACTTGAGAAAATGACTATCCTTAATCCCAGTTATAAAAAATTCATTTAACATCAGATCAGGTCCTGCAGATTTTCCATTTTTTAATTGTTTACATGCTAGTGCAATCTCATTTTCTTCAATATCAACGTTTAATTCTTGAAACATAACATCTAGTTCCCCGTTTAAGTACCTATCATTGAAATATATAACATCTTCATCCGCTTGAAAGAAAACTGATTCTGGATCATTAATTGATTTAAAATATGCAGCAAAGTTATCAGTGTTTAAAGTACTTTTTGTAATAGAATTTTTATTTTGCTGGCATGAACTTTTCAATAATTTCCAATATTCTTTAGCATTTTTATACTTGAGATCTTGTAATTTTCTAGTCTGTTTCAATTCAAACTGATATCTTTTACTTCTAAGTAGAGATTTATATGTACTTCTTGCTTTAACCATTTCTATTCTATTTTGGTCAAATTTATCTTTCCTATAAAAATTTAAAGTATAAAAATCATTTTGACTACATTGGCATTCCTCATCATACCATGGCTGATTATTTGACGTACAACAAACGTTGGGTTCTTTTGAACTAATATTCTTTTTAAAAAGTGGATCACAAACATCCTCTATTTGATGGTAAAAATTGGATAAATGTATGTTGATATAATCTGGTGATTCTGACATATTTATTTCCTCACAGAGATGGTCAAATTTAGTTCTAACTTCATCTTGATTCAATGAGTTTAAAAATGATCCTCTTTTTTCAGTATCCCATTTATAAATATATGCCATCCTTGGGTTTTCATCAATTGAATTAGTATTATAAACATTGGTAGTATCAGCATGATCATTGTTACAGGACTTAATAGAAAAATTTACTAAACAATGATCAGACACAATGTTTGGTTCATGTACTTTAAAGTTAAAAATATAGTCAAACATATCACTTTTACAAAGTACTAAATCAATAACACTACTGCCTGGAGCAGTTACACATGTAAATTTTCCATCCTTGTCATAATCTTTTCTACCATTCAGTATTCTTAAACCTGTTGATTTACATAATTCAAGTAATAACCTACCATTTTCATTTACTTTGGTATCTAAGCTATTTCTAGGTATTACTACATCCTCAATATAATCATCTGGTAGCAAGTCTAAATTAAATAATGTTTCATTTTCAACAAAATCTAATTTCTCTGCAATTCTAGCATTGAAATCACCTGTTAATACAAATTTACATTTACTTTCAAACATATTATCAAAATAATAGAGATCATCAGTTAATACAAATTTACATTTACTTTCAAACATATTATCAAAATAATAGAGATCATCAACTAAATGTTCAAATATATTTCTATCAACAAACACCTGCCTACTACTTCCACTTGGTATATTGTAACATAAACATAGTAAGATATCTTCACTGCATTCAACAATGTCACTTTTTATTTTCAACCATATTAAACAGTCTTCCACATTTTTCAAAAACTCAACAAAATCTTTTATTTCATCTCTTACATAAATAATCAACCCTCCACTATTTCTTTTGGAATTTTTATGTCTATCTGTTCGGTTCAAAACAAAAGAAACAAAACCATCAACTTCATGGTTGTAACTTGATTCTAACCATGTTTCTGTAAATAGTAATATATCATTATTTTTAAAAAGAGTTTTAACATATTCACAGTCAAGTTTACAATAATGTTTTCCAATAAGACCTTGTATATTCAATAAACACACTTTTAAACCCTCTACTCTACTCTCACTACTGTCCTATTTCTTGACATGTTTATTACCAACACTGGGTTGCGAATGGGTGTATATGTGCATACATAATTATAATGGTTTGCTTCCTTTTCGCTATTAATTTATTTGTGCGTCTCATTTGAGACGGATAGTTCGGATTATACATATAGGTTTTAAGTTTTGTTAGAGTAATAATAATTATATGTTCTTCTACATTTTTCCAGGTGAAGAAACTGGAATGTCCGTGCTGTGTGTGTATGTTCAGTGCGTTTGGTTCCACAAATGATGTCGCGGTGCATACCTATTTACATGCATTGTCTTTAAATCCAGCAAAGCAACCGGCTCAAATGTAAATTTGGCAATTGTGTGACACTATGGGATAGAAAAGATTTTGTATGTGATTGTGTTGTACCATAATGGTGAAGTAGAACATTTTAAGGTTTTGCAAACAAATTCCAAGTTGTGGATATCAATACATTGTTATTTATGGCGCCTATGAACTAAGCTTTTCTAGATAGCTTTATAATATCCGTATAGGTTTGATTTCATAGTCAAACATCTATAAAAATAATACGCTATTCTGTCATGTTTTGAAATACATGTAATGCAGCAGACTCAAAGTTGTCATTTGCAAATGTGTGTTTGTCTACCGTTCATCCTTTGCAATATAATACTGTATTTGTGTTAGCTTCGTATACAAAATAAGGCAATTAAGACCAAAAACACTGTCAATTTCATGATTTAATATCATTCCATGATTTGGGCTTACTGATAACAAACGACGGATAACAAACTTTGTCATATTTAATTACAACATTTATAATAACGACACTTGTTATGATACATTTTGCTGTCTATAAGTTTATCAAAGATAGTGTGTATTTCACATTTTACACGTCATAAGTCACAAGTTACAAGTGTCAAGTGTCAAGTTATAAGTCACAAGTTACAAGTCACAAGTCACTAGTCACAAGTCACAAATCGAAATCTTAATTGACATGCAGAAATACACTTGACGTTATAACCATATTAGTGGGTTACTATACGAATAAATGAAGCATTAGACCAACATGTCAACATTATTAGAGCAACATATACATGAACTTATACTAAAGTGGCTCACCATAACAAAACCGACTAACAACATGTCACACTGTTTGGAATTAAACACATGCCTTTCCAACATCTCAAAACCAATCATAAACTTTCCTATTTTGTGCCACTCAGTCCAGATCGGTTTGTATTTCTCTGTCGACTATATCAACCATAACGTCCATTTGAGTATATATAGGTTCATAACGAGACAATGATATTTATGCTCAACTTGAGCGGGTTTATTGTAAGTATAATATTAATATGCATTTCTGTCCACCGCAGTAGTGGTGTTCTTAACAGCTTTTATGCAATATTCCACAAGAGATATTTTGAGGATTCCTTGACAATAAAAGCAGATTTTCATTTTATCTCCACCTGCAAAAACAAACAAACATTTTAATTACACTGGTCATTCAATTCACCTCTCTTAACCAAAAGATTCGTCACGACAGTGACGCTAAAATTATACAATCTATCTAAACGTGGGAAATATATTATAGCAACGTCAACACTCACTTTGTATGCAATAACATATCGATGAAGAAGAATTTTAAACCTAACTCTTATGTAGAAGAATGATAGTAAATTCGTTTTTATTTTAATAATGCAACTGACTTACCTGTCTTGCTAAATATAAAAGTCCGATTCACGTATCATCTGTTTTTATCCACGTTATTGTTGGACGTAAAGAAAGATAAAGCATACAAATATATTTATAGTTTGTTTGGTCACAAATCCTAAGTCACAAGTTATAAGTCATAAGCCACAAGTCAAAAGTGCCCTCTGGGGCCTCCACAAGTCACAAGTTATAAGTCGAAAGTGCCCTCCAGGGCTTCCATAGAAATCAGCTCCTATGCTTAGCAAGTTTCCAATGCGGAGTACGGGGAACGATTTGTATATTCGTCTTTGCTATAAATCAATGTGTTTGAGGATTTACGCATGAAGCAATGATTTAAATATCAGGCGGACTGTAATCCAGTTTGTACTTGCACATTCAATCTAACACATCACATTGATGCAGACAGACGGATAAAATATTGCATAGTTCATTAGTATGCCGACAGACAATTGCGATGTATGATAGTAGTTCAATATATTCGTCGATTGGGTTCATAACTGTAGTACCCAATGACCCATAGAAATACAAACTACACCATAATTAACTACATACTTTCTGACACAAGTGCAGAAATCACTGCAAGGAAAAGCACATTTCACTAAAAATGGGGCCAAATAACAAAGCCGCCTTACCGCGATCACCACATATCGCTATTCATATTTTGACGTTTTTCAAATGTTAAGCCCCGAATCATATTATGTCATTACTGTTGAATTATAAGTGAACATTTAATTATGAGTAAATATATCTATCACCATTTCCGAAATAGTCTAAGCTAGGAATTATAGCTAGATATAATGGTTTTATGTTAAATAAAAAAGTAGCATACCTCGCCTGATATTGTGAAACCTCTTTACGTTTGTTTGACTATCTACCCACGATTGTGCCGTTTTCCATGCCATGCTGCTCTTCAGAAGTATGTTTGTATCATTTAAAATCTGTGTTTTTTTCCAATTGCTGTGCAAAATATGTAATGTGTAATAACTTTCCATGCGTTAGTTCGTTTTTGGACATTTGACATTAATGAAAGCATTTTTACTTTCAAATCGATCATCCACGTGATGTCATTATAACACCTTAGAACAATCTAGCAGACTAGACTTACTCGGAATTTATAACTAGTTGAATTAAAGACAAGTACGTCGGGGTGATAGCGCGTATTATGTTAATACAATGGCTGATGACATGCTACTGGTTTGCATTAGTGAAGACTTTTATATTGACTGTAAGTTATGAGTTGCATATTTTCACGCTGACGACATTCTGGCTAATTCCGGCGTCGTGTGATCTGGAGTAGAGGACGGTTTAGAGCATTTAAAAAGATACTCAATGACCAGTTTATATGCGCGGTACTCGGAATGCAGCAATAGTTTATTTCGAACATACAAGGTCGTACCTCGAATGGCTATTTCCACCGCATTCAGCCTCATTCTGACTTGTGATAGGGGTATACACTTGTAATGATATTAGACATTGTTATTTAAACACAATAATAACCAAATAAGAACGATATTCTACAAATGTATTGAATGACCCTTGTGGTATTGCGAGTTATCCCTGTCCGACTTTCTATTATCTTTATGTCTCTTTCCGCTTGTGGGTACATAGTTATGAAAGCAGGGTATGCTAAACTCTATATGGAAAGTAAATGGCTATTATCGTTGTTCGAAATGGACTACATTGTGAATGTAACAAACGATAATAAACTAGAGCATTATCATTTGTATCTTCGTTGATTCAACACATACAAGCAAGCATCAGTATACCGTCGGTGGTACCAGTAATATACCTACTATATAAAGCGACATTTGCCGAAAGTAAACATAAGTTGCAGTTTCTATGATCTTCTCGATAATATACAGACTGTAACAACCAGACAGGAGAAACAAACGGAATTAGCGATATGGAAAGGACGCACAGTTTGGATAAATGCAATTATGGTCCAATACTTTCCATCAGTGAGACCGAAATGAGAAACTTCTACTCTGATTGTCATGTAATGGTAGGTTAACACACGAATCCTGGTCTAATTGACCATCTTGTACTTGCTTAAAGCGGTACTAGTTCGTCTTTTGACAGTAGCCATTATAGCGTTGCGTTTGTATATTATGTTTGTGTAACATAATTGTTTGTTTGTTCCGTGTAGTGATGTCGTGTTGCCTGGCTAGTTATACAGGGTGATCAATAATAAAGATTATTTAAATAACTTTGTCAGATTTTATAATAGATGAGTGGTTTGACCCTTGTTACAAAGCTAATGAGCCCAATTTCTTATTGGATATGAATAATAAATGCATGCCATGTCAACGTGACGTGAATAACGTCCTCAATGATGTCAACATTTTCAGTGAGTCTAAGAAACTTGGCAATTGGATCATTTCGCTGATATGAAGACTACACTTACTTTGGTCTCCTCATTCACCGGACTTAAATATCTTGAATTTCTTTGAATATCTGTAGAAAGGAGTGTATAAAGTGTATTAAGTTATTAATTATTATGAATAATTCCAACCGTCTTGAAACGTATTGTCTCTTTAAACAAAAATTTAATTTCGAACATTATCTCAATTTTATCAAGGAACGTAAATTTAGGATTGTTTTAACACAATTTAGGATATCATCCCATAAATTAAATATTGAACAAGGACGCCATACCAATCAACCAAGAAATGAAAGAACATGTAATAATTGCAATTATCCAGTTGTAGAAAATGAGTACTATTTCTTACTAGTATGTCCGAATTACGACATAAATATTTAAAACGATATTATTATACATGGCCTACTAAACAAAAGTTTACAAATTTATTAACATCAACATCAAAATAAACTGTAATAAATCTTTCTAAATTCATATACTTTGCAAAATTAATCTTAATAGATCTAGAAACCAATAACATTCCCTGTATGTACGAGGGGTGTTCCAGAAATAATAGGACTTTTCTCATAACTTCGTACTCAACACTTACATTTTAATGAAATTTATCTCATATGCATAACTTTTTATGCTCTATTTCAGGGCAGCAACATATTTTCGTTGTTGTTGGTGATGCTTACACAAAGCGTTGTCATAGAAACCATGTAACGCACAGGCGGGTCACACTGTAAATTTTCATTATTAATCATACTGAACACGCGAATATCTCAGTAACCACTGAATAAATAATAGTTGCATAGTATGTGGCATTACCTTGTTGTCACTGACGTGTGCATGCAAACTTACGAAGCATTCGCTGTTTGTTTATGATCACTACTGAGTAAACAAGTGTATACATCCAAGCGCGTCATGGACTAAATGACGTCAACGTCAAAAACTAGAAACCGCGTAATTGTTAAATTATGTTATAAATTGGGGAAAAAACAATGCAAACCATTGAAATAATTAAATAAGCAGAATGTAATGGCATCCATGATCCATTCGTGTTCTGTTGGCACAAATTGTTGACAGATCGCGGAGATATGAGCACAGGTCAATTCTGAGAAAAGATAGTTCGACGTTGACAGACAGGTCAATTCTGAGAAAAGATAGTTCGACGTTGACAGACAGGTCAGTTCTGAGAAAAGATAGTTCGACGTTGACAGACAGGTCAATTCTGAGAAAAAATAGTTCGACGTTGACAGACAACAGTTCGTACACTGATAGATGCTTCAATGTTAGAGCAATTTCGAACATCACTGTAACCCATTTTTTGGAAACAGAGGTACAGAGACACATATAAACAATGGGGACACGAACATCAGATCTGTTTTAAAAGTCAGGGTGACAATATATAAAAATACTAAGGGTGTCTTTCGGTCAAAAAACTTTGTTTGAAAGGTAACGTCATCATAACGTCACGGCGCGACCCGCCTCCGTAGTACATGGTGTATTTAATGTTTAATAGAGATTTTTTAATTCACTTCTGCCAACTGTCTGTTTATACTATTGTCTTGCAATAAGCATAAGTACAGTATGTACGTTTTATGCAATAAATATTTTGTATTGTATGTACTCCAAAACCAGAAACAATATTTATTTGAAAACTTCAATACAGTGAGATTTACCAAAGAGATATACAAACGCGCTTCCAACTGGGATATCAAATTTATAAATGCTATGTTGCATCTGCAATGAGACAAGGTCTGTCTCAGCCTGAATTTTATGGCGATGTGCTTTACAAATTTCGAAAGGTTTTGGGTCATAGTCATAGTCACTTTCATGATATGTTTATCAAGATTATAAAACGTTTTCTGAGTAGAAGATATGACCCTTTACTTTTGCAAAGGAATGCATGCTTAGTAGTGGGTCCATTTACAGCTCGCCATTATGCTTCCTACTTCATTGTGCGATGACCGGACAATATACAGACTTTATGATATGCCTAACATCAAGCCTTTTTGGACGGCTGGCATTGATTCTGGTAGGTTATTGAATACTTTCTGTGCTACTCAATGGACGTTATTATGCTCCCCGAAGGGTGAGCATATAGTCGCCGCTTTGTCCGTCCGTCCGTTCGTCCATCCTGGTTAACCAAAATTGACAGTTTCTTCTAGCATTATTATTATGGCTTGCTATAAAGCTTCCATACTTGCATGGATGTTGTATATGAATACTCTCCACACACCTGTATCATTTGACGCCATTTCGACCTTCACCTTGACCTAATTTGGACTTAGACTTATTGGAGGGCCAAATTCTTGGTTAACCCAAATTGACCGTTTCTTCTAGCATTATATATGGCTTGCTACAAAGCTTTCATACTTGCATGGATGTTGTATACGAACACTTTCCACAGGCCTGTATCACCTGACCCTAATTGAACCTTCATCTTGACCTAATTTTGGACTTAGACTTATTGATGGGCCAAATTCTTGGTTAACCCAAATTGACCGTTTGTTACAGAATTATGGCCCCTGATTGACTTAGCTTTTTATGGGCAAGGCTTCCAAGGGGGCATAAGCGTTTATTGAACGCAGTCTTGTTTATAGTTAAAAATACATTATACTGTTGCAATTGGACTATAAAAGTAAGTCTTCATTACGGTAAGTAATCTTGACCTAGTTTAAAACATTCATGTATTTGTAAACAAAAGGGTACCATTTTGGAATTCAAAATATTTTTTTTGTTTTTCATAATTCAAAATAAATAACAAATGAAGCATGAACGAAAACTAACCGATGAAAGTGAAATATTGAGAAAGAAAACTAATATATAATAAGGCTTTATCTATTTTTTTTCAGTCAGTCAGTTAAATCTACTTGACGTAATAAGTTAGGCCCGTGTTGGGTGCCGATCAACTATATTCTGGGGTTAAAAACATCAAGGATAATTTTAATAAACCCGACATAACTGTGCTAATAGTTTTTTGTTGTGGCTGTTCAATAGTTCTATAAATTTTTGAGTTTTGATAGTTATAATTTGGAATGTATTTAGTTCCTGGTACATTGAAACAAGATGACCCAAATGGCCCTAGGTCGCTCACATGTTGTTATATTTCATGAAGGCCCACATGGCAACGTAAGAAATCAATTACAACTTCAAAGAATCAAGATGAAGCAACCGAGACTGCATAAACAAGGTTATCGTAATAGTCCTAATCAGCGAATTTGTTATTTACATCTGATTCAGATAACCCATATTGATAGATAAGACCAAAGTTGTGACCTCTTGTACCTATACAAAGTTTTTCTTTAATTTCACCTAGTGACCTATTTTTGAGCCAAGTTGACCCAATATCGCATAGAGACCAAGTTTCATGAAGATTGGGCCATAATTGTGTCCTCTGTGTTCACCAGCTTTTTTCTAAGATTTGACAGTAACCTAATTTTTGACCCCATATAACCCAGTTTCGAACTTGGCCTTGATGTTATATAGACAAACATTCTGACCAAGTTTTATGAAGATTGGGTCATAACTGTGACCTCTAGTGTGTTCACAAGCAATTGTGGACGGACGAACGACGGGTGATCACAAAAGATCACCCTGTCACTAGCTAAAATGGCAAACTAATAAAAAATGTTGCTCATGGCCTATTTAATTTTATCACAGAAAGTGCATAACTTCTTCTAAATCAATTCCCATCTGAAGGATGCAAATAACTAATTTAAATCGTCTTTGCCATTAAGGGTTGGGGGGTTTAACTTTACACTCTTATTTTGGGTAGGTCTAGGGATATCATTATCGGCTAGTTGTCAATTAATAAAAATATAGAATTAAAACTTTCCCTTACAACACTAAATTGTTAACCTTTTGAGCAAAACCGATGCGTCACAAGTCACGTGCTTAGGCACCGTGATATTGCAACGTGTCATTTAGTTTAATCCAAATCGCCTTATGATGCTTAATGCATGAAAACAAACGTTATACGACTTGCTGCATCACACATGACGTGCCTCGTAGGCTGATTTCTTTCGGATCGATGCATGAACAATTTAAACGTATTACATTTATTAAAGATACTGAGAATTAATTCATTTTTGCAGTAATTAAAGAATGTTTCGTGGGGTTGATAATTCCGTTGATTAAGATCAATGAAAGCAAACTTGATTTTGTATTGTTATGGTAGAGTATCACGTATGGAGGAAATAATTTAATGATAGAGCTCGCCCACTATTTAGAAGTGATTTTACAATATTACATATTCCCCCTTATAAGATACCTGTAATGGTTGTTAGTTGTGCCATTACTAAATAAGAGGTGTAACCGTAGCATGCAGGGCATGCGATGCCATTGGAATCTCGTTAGTTTGAGCTGTTACAAAAAATTAACATAGTTTGCCGGTAGGAGGTCAGATGGTCAAACAAAATTCATTTGTTATTTGGGTACATATACAGGCATCCATCTTACACTGCCAATTATAGAGATAACTATTGACACACATTTTCTAATACTGAAACTCTTTGACCACACAATAGTACCAACTCTTCCATACAATTGTGAAGTTTGGGGTTATAAAAATATCAATATGATAGAACAGGTCCATAGCAAATTCCTAAGCTTTGCCACTGCTTTAAGAAAGAATACTCCATTATACATATTAAGGGCTGAATTAGGTAGATAGCCATTATAAATTATCATTAAGAGCAAAATCGGTACTGGACTAGACTTGTAACAGGAATAAAAATACACTCATGTAAAATGTTCAGTCATGTTGAATATACATGTACCAAAGTCTACATCAAAATTGATCAATAACATTAAAAGCATCTTCACTGAGACACGCATAATGGATATGTGGAATAATAAAAAATCATTCAACCCTAACTAAAAAGATCACATTAAACAAATACCAATAGATAAAAACTATCAACATTGGAATGCATCTTTACAATTATTATCAAAGGGAATTTGTTATGACTGAAACAACTGGAGTTACCGATCCAAAGGATTATTGTGCCTTGCCAGTTACCTTATTGGAGAAGCCAGCTACACAGACGGAACTTGAATATGGAGAACGTTTTAAATACAATTAACTAGTAGAGCAGCTGAGCAAACGTTGTGGTTCTGAAGACAAAACGGAGATATATAGAACCAAACTTCAGAGATCTTAAGGTGGGTTGGACCCATGATTGTTGTTGAGAAAATAAACGACTGCATCATTAAAATTCAGCGAGAGCCCAAATACCCGGTGAAATTAGTTCACCATGATAGGTTAAAGTTATACATTTGAGATGACAAACCAGCCACAGGTAACTGTGTTATTAATAAAGAGTAAACAAAAACATTTTTTTATAAAATTATAATATCTTAGAAAGGTTCATAACAAATTGACCACACAGTCACTGAGGTACAGTTTGTTTTTTGATAAACATTTCATTTAAACTGGTGTTATTTTAAATATATTTACATAATCAGAAACTAGTGAGCTTTTTCCTTAATTTGATATTAATATTTTAAAAATCCGTCCATAAATAAGGAAATAAACCCTTAGGGCGTGGAATCACTTTCTTTTTTCTTGTTTAGAATAGCATTGTCGTTTCTATCGAATGCACTCTGTGACTGACTGGACACCGTGGTATACATTTCATGGTATAATGTTTTAACTAGTTGATCAATTTGATAGAATTTTGCATGGAGTTAGTTCTGACAAATCTTAATGAAGATATTGAAAGCCAATTCTTGTTTTTGATACCATGAAGATCTGACCATTTTAGTACAAATTCACCTTTCTAAGGTAACATAAGTTTTATAAAAGAAATTTTGATTTACTCTTTATCAATGAAACAGTTACTTGGTAAACCAGCCTGGTTTAAACAAAATTAGTGGTTGACAAATACCGTTGACATATAGGTTCATAACACTTTTTTCGGCTTGTACCTTTAGTAGTCCATACACTGATGTCATCCACATCTTCAATCCAATTATATGCCACGTATTGACATCTGAAATAGAAGTTCCTAGTTATTTTTACAGCCATCAGACCACATCGTGGAGATTACCATCTCTAAAATCTTAAACAATTATAGTCACAACATTTGACTCTAAATATCATCTTAATATATTTTCGGAACTGCTCAAACGGATTTGTGGTACAGATCCATTTTGGGTTCTCGTACTAATGTACCTTTTGTGGAAAGACTTTGCAGGAAGCCCGAGAAACGGATACCTTCTTGCAACAAGATATTGGTGTTTGAAGAAGAAGAATACCAAGGTCAGACCAGGATTTTCAGCCTCCAGCAGTTCGTCAAATAGAAACACCTCCAGTGGTGCCAGTAATATCAGAATCAGTAGAAGTACCTCCAGTAATATCAGAATTTAAAGGCGTACCTCCAGTAGCGCAGTAATATTAACATATGAAGAAGAAAATCTGAAGAAGTACCCCGGGGTTTAACCAGATACTTCGCAGTCCACACGGTCATATACAGCAGGAAGTAATATAAATATAATTTCCGAAAAGTCCAGTTACCATGCTGCGGATTGAACCCACGATCTCTCGATTTACAGCCCCAGTGCGTTACAACTGAGCTATCGCCGCTGTATACAATAAAGCTACTGTCCTGATCATGCGTGATTTATCAGCAGCAATTGAAACTTTTTACCACAGCACTGCCCCACACAGACACCGAAAAAGCAGGCAAGGAATAAAAGTTTGTTACTTCAAATACACTGATTTCGCCTATGGCAATCGCGTTCCCCAGGGTTAAGTACTCAGTCCGAATAAATACATCACATACTCTCCATCAGTCTGGGCAATATGCAGAAAGCATCGACAACCATAGTGTTTCTACGATGTGGCATTATTGTACAAAAAGGTTATATTAAGTCAGACAGGGAAGGCAGCACTCAACATAACCAGCCCAGCCCAGAAAACATTAAAAACACACAATGCCCAACTGAACCAACCGAGCACAGGGAACATAAAACATAAGGCACAATGCCCAACTAAACACGCAAAGACCCGCCCAAGTCCATGCTGTCGAAAAGTACGATGAATTATTAGTTTCACCAACCAAAAGACTGAATGTCCTAGCTGAATGACCCAGTTTCCACGACTCGACTATAATGCCTAAGTCCAGCCGTCAGAATTCTTAACTAGAGGGCCATAGGTCGCTCACATGTCCTAGTAGTTCATGCAGACCCCCTAAAGGTAACCTCTATTGCATGTACAAGGTTTTCATATTATCTTATAAAGCGACATTGTAATTTACATCACATAAACCCAATGGCATATTGAAGTTTAAGCCAAGTTTTGTCTATGATTTGACCTAATGACCTAGTTTTTGACCCTAGATTACCCAATATCGAACTTCACCTACATTTTGTTGAGATGGTCATTGTGACAACTTTTCATAAAGATAAGGCCATCAATGAGACCTCTAGGGACTGCATGAGGTTTTTCTAAGATTTGAAATTGTTACCCAATATCGAACTTGACCTAAAAAAATTTGAGATAGACATTGTGACTAAGTTTCATAAATGCTATGTCATAATTGTGACCTCTCGTCATTATGCAAGGTTTTTCTATATGACTTAACCTTGTGACCTACTTTCTGACCAAGTATGACCCAATATCGAACTTGACCTAGATTTTGTTGACATGACCATTGTGACCACGTTTCATGAAGTAAAAAATGTGACCTCTTACAGTCTACACAAGGTTTTTCTATGATTTGACCTGGTGACGTAGTTTCTGACCCCGAATGACCTAATATAAATCTTGATCTTGCTGAGATAATCATTGTGACAAAGTTTCAAAACGATTAGTCCAAAATTGTGACTATACAAGGTTTTTTCTATAAATTGACCATGTGACCTAGTTTTTAAACCCAAATTACCCAATAAAGAACTTGATCTAGATTTTATTGAGAGAAACATTGATATCAAGTTTCATGAAGATTAGGCCAATATTGACTACACAAGGTTTTTCTATTATTTGACCTCAATATCGAACTTGGCCTAGATTTTGTTGGAGTGATTATTTTGACCCAAGTTTTATAAAGATTAGGTCAAAATTATGATCTCTAGTGACTACACAAGGTTTTTCTACGAATTGACCTTGTGGCCTAGTTTTTGACCCCGAATGACCGAATATCGATCTAGACCTAGTTTTGTTGAGATGATCATTGTGACCAAGTTTCATAAAGATTAGGCCAAAATTGTTACCTCTAGTGACTACACAAGGTTTTTCCAAGATTTGACCAGGTGACATAGGTTTTGACACCAGATGACCCAATATTAGACTTGACCTACATTTTGTTGAGATGATCATTATGACAAAATTTCGGAAAAGATTAGACCAAAATTGTGACCTCTATTGACTACACAAGGTTTTTCTATAATTTGACCTTGTGACTTAGTTTTGACCCCGGATGACCCAATATCGGACTTGACCTAGATTTTGTTGAGATGATAATTGTGACCAAGTTTCATACATATTAGGCTAAAATTGTGACCTCTAGTGTCTACACAAGCAAATTGTTGACGGACGACGAGTGATCACAAAAGCTCACTTTGCTAAAAATGCACAATACACATCATCGTAACTCGAAAAGGCGCAGACCATGCTCAATATAAACATAGGTCGCTCACCTGTCGTAGTAGTGTGTATGCACACCCCTATGGTGGCCTAAGTAATCATTAACATTTACCGAGTAAGATTCGAGAACATTCAGCCTCCATTGCACGATTTTTTATGACTTGACCATGTGACCTAGTTTTTGACCCAACATCAAATTTCACCTAGATTTTGTAGAGATGATCATTGTGGCCAAGTTTCATAAAGATACGGTCAAAATTGTGACTTCTATTGACCGACTACACATGCATTTCTATGATTTGACATAATAACATAGTTTTTGACCCCAGATGACCCAATATCAGACTTGAATTAGGTTTTGTTAACATAATCATTGTGACCAAGTTTCATAAAGATTAAGTCAAAATTGTGACATCTAGTGCATACAGATTTTTCCATGATTTGACCTAGTGACCTTGTTTTTGAATCCAGATAACCTAATATCAAACTTGAACTAGATTGTGTTACAATTATCACTGTGACCTAGTTTCATAAAGATAAGGTCGAAATTGTGACCTCTAATGACTATACAAGGTTTTTCTATGATTTGACCTAGTGAACTAGTTTCTGACCCCGGATGACCCATTATCGAACCTGAGCTACATTTGTTGAGATGATCATTGTGACCAAGTTTCATCAATATTAGGCTATAATTGTGACATCTAGTGTCTACAAAAGCAAATTGTTGAAGGACGGGCGAAGACAAAACCGGGCATCCCATCCCGAAAGTCTGCTGCTTCAGTCAGTCAAACTAAAACATAAGAGCCAGATGTTTGTAAAACATGACAGCCCAATAGTCAGAAATGATATAAATCACAGTGACCTACTGACCTCACAATCAACTAGGGTCAGCTACTGTTGATGACCAACCTCCATGTAAAGTTTAAATACCATAGGCAAAGGGTTCTTAGTCATTAAACGGAAACCATTTAGTCTGCTGACCGACCCCCTGTGCAAAGCAATGTACCACCCACCTAATCAAAGATGGGGAATAGAAAGGTCTGAATAAAATCTTGCATTGAATGGAAGATTACATGCTGACAAACAGCTAATCACGTTTGTACCGAAACTGAATACAAGTACTGTGAAAGTTGATAGCGCGGTGATCAAACCACATCGATGGTCAGAAACTTCGGTGTCATGCTTATTTCACATTTGAACATGGATACCAATGTTACCTCTTCATCAGACAAAATGTTCCATTTTGCTATTGACAGTCGAGTTACATGACAACTGTATTTTTTGTAATTTTCTATACTTACAGATGTCCTTCTGATAGAAGGCTGTCGTCAGCCTGTAACACCAGCTCTATGTTTTCTTCGTTAATGGGAATATCATAACTTCCACCGATATTTATGGATTGCAGATAGTCATATTTCACAGGCTCATCCTGGAGGAATTCATGTAGATGTCGTTCGAATGAGTGCACCAATTCAGCATTTACGACATCTTTTGGTAGAAAGGTGCATTTGTACTTAAGTGGTCAGATTTTCATGGCATCTAAAACAAGAATTGGCTATCGATATCTTCACAAAGTAATTACATTCATTGGCGACATTGTTTGAACTACCTCCATGCAAAATCCCATCGTAATTGATCAACTAGTTAAAAAGTTATACCATGAAATGTATACCATACTGTCTAGTCAGTCACTGAGGTGCATTCAATAGAAACGTGGACAATGCTATTCTGAACCAGAAAAAAGAAAGTGATTACACGCCTTATGGGTTCATTTTCATAGACGGGCTTTTTAAAATATTGATATCAAATTAAAGACGAAGCTCTAATTTCTGATGATATAAAATATTAAAAATAACACAGCATTAATGAAATGCTAATTAAAAATAAACCGCACCTCAGTGACCGGGTGGTCAATTTCCCGTGTTATAAATCTTTCTAAGATATTACAAATTTTATAAAAAAAAGGTTTTTTCGATTTACTCTTTACTAATGATACAGTTACCTGTGGTTAAACAAACAGGTCTATAATTCCCTGCATATTTCCTGTCACCCTTCTTAAGCAATGCAGTAATATTTGCACATTTCCACTCCTCAGCAAGAATACCATTGAGCCAAGATTTATTACAAATTATCGCTAAAGGAACTGATAATTCCTTACACATATCATGTAGTATTCTCGGAAGTAACTTATCCGGTCCAGGCGACTTATTTATTTTCAAATTGTTCAGTTTTTTCCAGTATTTCTAGCGTTGTGTAGATCATTCAATATAGGTATACCATCCTGTTTTTCAACACGGTTGCTCCATGTCATTCTCAATGGTGTATACAGAAGTAAAGAAGTCTGCCAATACATCAGCTTTTTGTTTGTCAGATCTTGTTAAAACAGTCCTGTTATCATCTGTATATAAATCTGATATTGATGCTTTCGTTTTAGTCTTTTTTAGCGTAATCTGTCTAGCTTGGATATTGACCTACTTTAAAAGCCAATCAAATGCTTCTAAAAAAACCCGCACCGCAGTTATAAGTGAATATAAATGGACAGTTTATAGTAATCTTAACACATAAAGTTAGGTGCTATTTTGTATGTGTTTGTATTCGTAGTGTATTGAAAAGTACAGTGGTCTATAGCGTCGCTTCTTTACGCTAACTTTATACAAGCAATATAACTGTGTAAACTTGCATTGACCACAGTGACTCATCAAAAAAACAACCAATCAGCGTTATCGGCCAGGACTAAGGAGAGATTCCCAACCTACGTCACCAATGCAGTCTGCTACTTATATGTATATAATTAACTTAGGCAATCCAAGTTACAGATAGTATTACCCAAATCAACACAAATCCGTTAAAAGCAAACAAAGGCTGTACATAGACGTAATATGAACTAAGGCATTGCCTAAAGGGGATTCAATAATCCATTGATACTATATCAAAATAACTCATTACAGTTATTAGTGAGGGGCATCTTCACAGTATGGTTGTTCATACAGTTTGTATTTATTTTACATTTCATGAAATTCAGATAGAATTTTAATAACTCAATGAAAATTGACTAATACAACAAGAGGACCATTGGCTCTAAAGCGCTCACCATATGACCAGCAGTTTAGGCAGAATCAGTGACCTGGTGACCTAGTTTTTGACCCCAGATGACCTAGTTACGCACTTTACCTAGATTGCAAAGCGACAAACATTGTGACCAAGTTTCATGTCGATTAGGTAAAACATGTTCACGAGTGCTCAGGTGAGCTAAAAACTTGACGGACATCATCACAGTATGAGCGTTCCTATTCATTTTAAGTTTCATGAAATCATACCAGCTATTTACAAAGAAATGAATGTGAATGGATGGGCAGAGTGAATTATTCATTAAATCAAGGGCAATAACTCTAAAGAAAATTGTCCAATAACAAAACTTGACTGGCATCATCTTAGTGTGAGCATTCATTTTCGTTTTAAGTTTCATGTAATTTTACCGGCTAGTTACAAAGAAATGACTAAGAAAGGACGGGCGGAGGTAATTCTTCAATAAATCAAGGGTGACAACTCAAGAAAATTGACACACAGAATGTGTGTTCATATTCATTTTAAGTTACATGAAATTCTTCCAGCTAATTACAAAGAACTGAATGCAAATGGACTGGCGGATGAAATTTTTCAACAAATCAAGGGCAATAACTCTAAGGAAAAATTACCAATAATGATAACTTGACAGTCATCATCACAGTAATTGGGTGCTCATATTCATTTAATGTTTCATGAAATTCTACAAGCTAGTTACAAAGAAAGGAATGCGAATGGACGGTCAGAGTGAATTATACTGTAAATCAAGGGTAATAACTCTTAAGGAAAATTGACCAACTTAAACAAACTTGAC
This sequence comes from Spisula solida, assembly GCA_947247005.1. Classification (NCBI taxonomy): domain Eukaryota; kingdom Metazoa; phylum Mollusca; class Bivalvia; order Venerida; family Mactridae; genus Spisula; species Spisula solida. Next base: position 25,958,972 of record OX365948.1, read on the forward strand.
GGGCATCATGACTTTTTTATTTCAAGTTGCTTAAAAATGTACCAGTTAGTAGAAAAATGGCTGCAGACGGAAGGACAGACAGAAATATTTAATAAATCAAGGTAAATGACTGTCAAAGGAAAAACACCTGACAGGCATCATCAAAGTACTGTATAGTTGTTCATATTCATAGGCGGATCCAAGGGGGGGGGGGGGGGGCGGACCCGGCGTACGCCCGGCCCCCCCCCTAAAATCGCCGGAACCTAGGTAATTTAATCATAGATTGGATGTAAGAACAATATTGATATGCAATTTTTTTTCGCTCGCGTCAATAACACAATAATAAATTAATGGATTTTTACGTGAACTTAATGCTCTATGCAAAAAACGAAATATGGGACTGATTGGTAGCATAATGCCAAACATCGGCTACAGAATTGCCGAGATTCTTGCACATTAAAAATGTCCGACAAGTCAGTAATACAGTTGACTTGATTTTCTTATAAACCTGTCATTTTCATTAAAAAATAAGATATCTCAAAATGAAGCTGACGAATTCCGTGGTTATATTTAAAAAGTCACGAGGCAGAAAGCCACTGGTCTCCCTAGTCGCTGGATCCCAAGTATTTCACATTTCCTCTTAAACAAAACTGAAGCCCTGGAGTTCGCACAGTATGCTGCTCAGATAGACATTGCATTTTTTCTTCGTGACGAATTTACAGCAGCTATATATATATATCAGTGAATATTATCCAGTCGATAATCGTTAGTCCTGGCTATGCTGCTCATATAAACAACGAATTTTCTTGCTCGTTTCGCTCGCCTTAGAACTACGTAAATTCAATGAAAGCCGCCAAGTTTTGATTTATCAATGAGTTGGTTGGGTATGCTGCTCAGATAAACACTGATTTTTTTTCTAATTCTTACAATTACTACATCAGTGAATATAACCAAGTAATAAGGATGTGGTGTTTGCTGCTGAAATAGATAATTGCATTTTGTCTTGCTCGCTGCGCTTGCACAATCACTATCAGTTACTGTTGTCAAGTAGGGAATGAGTATGAGGGATATGCTGCTCAAATAATTAATTCATATATTCTTGCTCGCCTTGCTCTCACATTAACTTTGTCAATGAATATTTTAAGATAAAGAACGAAATTGTACGGAATGCTTCTCAGAGATACATTTTTTTCTTGCTCGCTTCGCTCGCGCATTTTCTTGGGGGGGGGGGGGGGGTATCAATACATGAATGTACGCCCCCCCTAACGCCAAATTCTGGATCCGCCCCTGATAGTTATTTTGATTAAGTTCCATGAAATTCTACATGCAAGTTACAGAGAAATGGCTGTTGATGGCGATGCGTCTTTGTAAGCCGTATGGCCAGTCCACACGCACATTACCCCAAGTGCCGGAGTAAAAGTTAAGCATTACATAAGTTCAGTGAGTCACAATGTAACTATATAGACTTCACATAATCTTCCTTTTTTGCACAAATAATCGCGATTATTGTACCTAGTTGCTCTATTCGCTTAATGCAGCCACCCCCCTGTCAAAAAGTATTAGATTCAGAATTTCTCGCACATTGCTGTTATACTGGAAAACGGGTTTTATCCTGTAATGTTGATATGGTCAGTGACAAACCGTATCTGCAGTTATAACTGAACTACCTTTTAGGAGACCCCTAAGGAATCAAAATGATAATGAGCCAGAATATGGTTTTAAGAACAGTGTGTTTTTAGCGCTTTCTTGAATGACGACTAGAGCTGTCATTGATACGACCCAAGGCATATCGATGATTCCAATATATAGGAAGACAAGCATCGGCGATACATCGTTATACAGTTACACATATAGACAGGGTTCTCGGTAGGATTTTGAAGTAGGAGTCCCAGGACTCCTTCTTAGCAAAATGTTGGGAGTCCTATAATAGACGAACAAGAAACAGGCCTTTCAGTCAATGATCCCTTTTTAGCCATTCTACACTGTACATGTTGGGTATATATTCAGCTTTGAGATAGCACCTTTGGTTAGAGTTTAGACTTGACCCATTTTTACAATTTGTGAACTTACATTTTAACAGAGGGACTGTTTTGTGCAGGAAAAGGAGGATTTTCGGTGGTTCCATTCATTTACCCAGGTATCGGTTCTCGATATCGACATTACTCGGTAATTAAAACCCAATTTTCCGGATCCGGAATTTTACGGTCAGGGGGTTAGCGAGCAATAAGCGGTATAGCGGGAGTGTATATTTTTTTCTTTTTCAACGTTTAAACATGAAAAACATATAAAACAATTATTGCACATTATCATTAAACATCTTAATTTTATAAACTTTAGCAAGAATTAATCAATTATCTGAAAAAATGTTCAATATTTGAAATATTGCATTTTATTCTACACTGTCGCTTTCGAAGCTCGATACCGATGGTGAGAAAATATACGCATTTTTCAAGTTAAACATATTATTGAGGCAAAAATATTGTCAGCGAGGTCGTAAAATAATGTTGTCAATGTGTTCAAGTAAGACTTTATTCAAATTCTAATCTTTTGGCTAAAATAATCGCGATTTTTGTACCTAGTTGCTCTATACGCTATATCAGTTTCCCCCCAGACGTACATTCAGAATATCTCGCACATTATTGCTCAATTAATTCCGTAATCCCAGACAACAGGTTTTAACCGGTAATGTCGATATGGTGAATATTCTAAAATGCGAATCGATAATCGATTGGTTAAAAATATTGTTGATACCGCTTAGGTCAATGACAGCTCTTATGATGGCATCACACCGGAGGTCACATGGCAGCTACATACTGTAATGGACAGTCACAGCAGAGCGACAGATGAATACCGATCAACACGACAGAAACTTTGTTAAACGCGGGTCAACCAACACAGACCTTAACTGGATCTGAGGGTTCTTTGAAGGGTCTTGGGACATCTGTCACTTCTTCGGTCTTGTTATGTCTTTTTTTCCAAAAAGACTTTCTTATAAATAATCAGAAAAGCACTCATGAAAAGTTACATTGTTTGTATTTTGGTCAATTCTCATATTTTTCACGGAGATCTGTATTGACAAACCAGCAGTAGACAGTTGTCCTACATTACAAGATCAATTAACATGGTCATCTAACACAGAATGATTGTTGATAATTAATTCACAATAAATGGTTGGTTGGTTGATTGATTGTTTGTTGTTGACAATTTGGGTGCGAACAAATTTGGATACGCTTCGTTTATCAAACTTTATGATGCAAATTAGCATCGAAAGTTGATTTCTTTGTTTACCTACGCCAATTATGTGTATAAAAGACAGTTTTCCTTGTTTAAAACAAGTACTTTAATCGTATAAGCAGTTATTTTAACGATTGTAGGCTGTACTTACTTGACGGCAGTCGAATGAAACAACTTCTTCCGTTTGCGAGGGACAGTCTAAAATGCTAACCGACCGCCTTTATCTCGCGCGGTAGCGTTCTTACCTCCCCTATCGCGTTTAATGTTGTGTAAGCTGGCCTTCGGTTATCTCAAGGAACATTTTTAAACATCATTAGAAAATAAAAGATAATTTATTAACAACAAAAATATTTTTTTAATGAGTTTGCCAATTCCATTCACGTCTTCAGAGTACCCCGAAAAAACACTTCCTGTACACACAAATCTCAATCGAACAGGGGTGACCAAATTTCGGATGGGTTAAAAACTCGCAACATTCAATGTCATTAAATATCATATACCAAATTATTCGTTATGCAATTGTCTATAATGCTTTAGCTGTTTGTGTTCGTATAGAAAAGTATTTAATCATAAAATGGAAGACAAGATCCGGTAGATAAACGAAAATCTGCGAGTAAGTTGTAACACAAAATATTGGTCATCGGCATAAAATAACAGCCGTTTTATTCAAAATAACTTTAAATTTGCGGGATATTTAACCGACCGGCACCAGAAGTGACTTGTTTTAATATATCACCGTCAAAAATACGGATGTGAAAATTAAAAAAAAGTAAAACAATAAACTGTAAAAACAAAAAAGTATAATTTTGCAAAAAATTGCCGAAAAATTCATAAGACGCAAGATTATATATATTGCAGCACAAGTATAAAATATGTTTTCTGTTTTGACAAGATTTGTAGAGCCCTGCATGTGGATATGCATATGGTTTCATGCCTCATTGTAACAGCAAATACTAAATTTATACCATTTTATATTACTTTACATGATTGCCAGATATCTCCATTTTCAATGACCCAACCCGTTTTTAAATTATAACACCTTATTAGTTAGTTAGTCAGAATACAATATACAATAGTTTCAATTTGCTTCTGTTTTCTTTCTCATACTTCTGTTTCCAACATATCGTGGGGGAAACATATCACATTTGTGCTGGAGAATTCTCTGTCATGGTGGATGGATGTCTATACGAAAGGTGTCTGCTTCGATATATTTGTGAGTGGCAGATTCACTTTTTAATGCCTAAAACTAGTCGACATCTTTCGCAAATGTATAGAAAAAAAATACATATAACATTTGCAGTATGTCTTTTAACTCAACGCTGTATTTCTTTTTTAAAGATATTTCTTGTTTGTACATAGTTCAAGAATGATTTCGGGTTGGTCTTTTATGCAATCGCTATCTTTTGTTCAAATGATTTCACCATTTTCCTAGTTAATGTTCCCATTTGGTTTCTAGTTCCATCTATTATACTCTATCCTAGCACTCTGGTCGCCATGCTTTGTGTATCTATTCCATAATCTTTGCCTTTGTTTGAATTTAGATCTCAATTTCTTGTTATCCAACTTAAAGAGTTATTTCTCCTGTTTGTTTTAACCGTAATCGTTGGCACGCACTCATCAATAGCTTTCAGCAGAATATCCTTAAAGGAACTCCAATTGTCATTAATATCTGCAGCCTAAGAATTTTCTTCCCAATCAATACTCAACATCTTAATGATTTTATCCCAGTCAGTCTTATATATATATAATTTTCTCACCACCCAAGTCTCTGGTATGTACATTAAAAGTATCTTATCATGGCATGATCACGCTTCCCCAATGGTGCATCCACCAATACATCTGATACCATTCCCTGTTCATTAATAAATATTAAGTCAATTAGTGAAGGATTGTCTAAACCTCGCCACCTAGTCACTTCATCAACATGTTGGTGCAAAAAACAAACGATATGTACTATATAATCCCCAGTTGATCCTAGGGTAATTGAAATCACCGTTTATCAATACATGTGTATAATTTATATCTAGGATTTACGTAACAAGGAATTCAAATTCTGATTATTAATATTCTCTGAGTTTGGACTTCTATAGATGTTGGTAAACAACAGTTTATCAGTTTTTATTCAAGATAATCCCTATGCTAGCATACTCGCTGAATGAAAGTGCCAATATCAACTTGATTATATTCATACTATTCAGAATGTAAATCTCCCCGTGTCACTTTTGTTCATGTTCACAGGAATAATCGCATAGCCATCAATATTGTAACAGATAGGTTTCTATCAATCTTGTTATGTTTCGGCTTCACTTCTGATAAAGCTATAATATAATTAACTGGTTTGTCCTGTATTTGACTAAGTCTGACCCGGATTTCGTGTATTTTATCAATATTAAAGGTATCAACATTTGAAAACCAAACATTTAACTTATGTAACTTATTTAACTTTTTGTAGCAATTTCTACTCCACACCGTCCTCTCTTCCTCCTCCCTTCCTTATCCGTATTACCTTTCTGTCCCACGGCATTCCTCTCACTAGACTATGCAGCTCTCCGAATCATTTTGAACAAACCACAAAGCGTTAAAAAGCACATGTCCGTCTCATCAAAAGATCGCTCGTAGCAATATTATCGCATCTCGTTTGAAAGATCTCCGTAGACTACCTGCACAACAAAGAATTACTAAGTACGAGGAACGAGAAAATGCTTATAATTCTCTTATGATAATTTAAATTTTACTCAAACTTCAGCTGGAAGAAGTAATAACATACATTAGCAATGTTTCCCTGAATTTCCATGAGTACAGCGACACCATGCTAAAATCTATGGTTGCTAAGGTAACCCTTGATACGCCTAGGCGGGGCAATTTGTGGATTTTTCACCGTTTTCGCGCAAATTCAAACCGTCACAGTTTTCATGTGGTGAAAACTGGTACTTAGGGTCACTTAAGACCCGCTGTACTGATGGTGTCGTCATACACGGGTTGTGTTGCCATTCGTTATATCACGCACGTGCTATCGTTCTGTGATAGCAAAAATAACGGACGACAAACGATTATCATTAAAATATTTAGTTTTGAAGAATACAAGTAATAATGAAAGTGTGCATGCTATTCAGTAATAATTTCGTGATCATGTCTTGTCAAAAGCTTCGATTTGTGTAGATAATAACACATTAAAAATTACTTGAAAAAGACTAGTGATCTAACGCACTTTTTGCGTACGCCCAACGTGACGTCGACGTCAGATATTGGATGTTCAGAACGAAAGTCCAAAGGATGACTATCGTGCGTCTTTTTCAACTTGGCATCGCATTGGCGAATACGTATACATATTGAAGGAGGATACTATGACTTATTAAAAAGATAATACAGTAGGACCTAAGAAATGTGATCGTTAAAAATACCATAGTTTAATTCTGAATGACGTGAAAATGACGTTGCCCCGCCTACCGGTTTCATAGGTCCGCAAAAATGTTCCAAACAATTTATTGTTCGATATATTTCAAAATTATTGTGTACGTTTTCTTCTAATATATGTATTAGCCACCACATAAAATATTGTTAGAAAATAACATGTAATAGCAAAGTTATAAGTAGTGATGAAACGATTATCGAGTAGAATCGAATAATCGTCGCTTTATATGTCCCGTCGCCGACAATCGATACTAAAGCGGAAAATCGATGTCGCTATTTAACTCTTGTTGGCAGCTTTTGCTCTTTATGTTCATTTTCGATTTTTTCTCGAGATTGCGCTCCCTTTCTACAGTATGGCGGAAAAAGCGCAAGAAATAACTCATGATCTTGTTCCCTACCATGGAAAGGCAAGATCAACGGTCTGGAAGACAAAAGAGGGTCCGCCTATAAAAGAAAATCTTGATATGGGCCTTGTAATTTGCCGGATTTGTATGAAATCGTATGCAAACAAGGGTGAGTGACGACTGTTTTCGATTCCGTTTTCCCGTTCTCCGGTAACGCCCGTGTATACGTCTTAAATGCATTGCGAGTTACGGGGAAATAATAATTACAATTATTTAATGCAAGATAAAACATGCATCGCTTAAATTATTTTAAATCTTTTATAAACATAGTATTTTATGAAATTTTCGAATACCTTTTCTTGTGCCTGGATAAAATTGAATTTAATACCTAAATGCATATTATGCGCGTCTTTGTACTTGTAGTGTGTAGAGTTTAAACATAACATAGGAAATTGGTATTCTGCATGTTTATTTTTATTCATAAAGACACTGTAGCTGCTTGTATTTTCAAATCTGAAACTGGTGACAATGTTTTTTTGTATTTCAGGCAATACGACAAACCTACAGCTGCACCTTGACAAACACCACAGACATCAGACAGAGGTGCCGACAACTTTTGCATCACGTCCAACTCCAGCCAAGCAGCCCAAAAAAGATGCCTCTCTTACCCGTACTGTGGGTTGTACTGTAGGGAAACTATCGCAAGGAAAGAAACTCCTCCTAGAAGACCAACTGCACAAACTTATCGTTGCAAAATGCCTGCCACTGAGCTTAGTTGATTCTTCTTACTTTAAGGCCTTCGTTAAGGAGCTTGATCCAAGGTTTGTTGAAAACATTAAGGTACTTTAAAACTTATAATCCGAGCTGTAGCAGCCAGCAGGGATGACACTTCTGTCATAATGTATCTAATGTCTCTCTGTCCATATCCTTGTTACATTTTCAATCTTTTGCCGCCATTGTACACATGCGTATATGTGATTGACTGATTGCTATACTTATACAAAAACACATATTTTGGCCATTTAAATAACTTTGTCTATGCCTTTAGAACTACTAGTCTGTCAGTACTATTTACAGATGAGAACTGTAATTAGAAATATATTTTTCTCCAAATCTAGATTTGTTTTCAAACTTTCAGGTTCGATATGCCATCAAAATATGAATTAAAAAAATATCTAGAGAGAAAGAGTTCTTCGATGAAGGCCAAATTGAGCAACGAACTTCCTCCAGAACAGGGTCATCTGGCAATTACGTATGACTCATGGACAAGTATGGCGACAGAAAGTTTTGATACGGTCACCGCACATTTCATTACTGACGAATGGGAAATACGCTCTGCCGTGTTACAAACTTCTAAAGTGGTAGGCTCTCACACCAGCGAGCACATAGCAGAGCGCCTTCAGGGTACATTAATTTTGTTCCTGCTTTATCTCTTTTGTATTAAAGTGAATCACCAGAGCACAAAATGTATTAAAGTGAATCACCAGAGCACAAAATGTTTGTCTGACACTATGTATACTAAATAAATGTCATTGTTCAATAATTACTGAAAATATATTAACTGAAATGAGTTTTTATCAATAGCTTATGATTAAATGTACATTTCTGCATCAGTCAATTGATATTTGATGATTTTTATCTATATTTCTCTCCTGAACTTTTGTTAATTAATTGGCCCGAATATGGCAAATAATGTATGATAATATCAAAATTATTTTAAACTACTATGTTCAACAATCTTCAATATATCATTGAACTTTGAAGGTTTCCATACTTTAAATTTTCTATTTTAAATGTGTTTCAATATTTATTTTGACAAGGTCCTCAACTTTCATATTGTAACCATTTTTTCCATACATCTGTAATTACTGTAGCAGAAAATTTACAATGTGAATGTACAGCTTGATTTAAATATCTAATTACAGAGACAATGTCAAAGTGGTCCTTACCAAAGAAGCCAACAGTTGTGACAGACAATGCTGCAAACGAGAAAAAAGCTGTAGAGAAAATACTTGGATGGCCACGCTTTGGCTGCTATGGCCATAGGCTCAATCTTGCGGTCAAACATCCACTGGAGGTTAACGAAATTTCCCGAATCCTAGGAAAATCTAGGAAGACAGTAACACTATTTCACCAGTCAACCCGTTTAACTGACTGCCTTTTAGAAAAACAAAGAGTGTTATATTATGCAAATCGTAATCAAATAGGTCTCAAGTTGGTGGCAGATGTTCCAACACGGTGGAATAGTTCTCTCTTCATGTTAGAACGTCTGTCCCAACAAGTGCAGCCATATTTGCTGTGGCAAGTGATGAATCGCTCGTAATCAACAAAACTTCTCAGAATAATTTACGCTCATATTGCCTTACATTTGACGAACAAAATATTGTTGAGGGGTTAATCAGCATTCTAACACCTTTTCATATGGCTACAACTATCTTGTGTGCTGAGAAAACACCTACAATGCACAAGGTTATATAATGTGCATGACCAAAATAAATATAATTCTTGAAGTTCTTGGAACATCTCCACGCTCTTCTTCAAGCTTGAAAAAGGTTGTGGAGAAGCTCCAAGAACAGCTTGACAAGCGACACAGCTTGAAGAAATTCCAATAATGGCCACTATGTTAAACCCTGACACAAATTCACTGTCTTTTCTGCCAGTTCATGAAAATAAACAGTATCATGAACTCCTGCTAAACAAGGCATTGGGGCTTGTTGATGAAAATGGGAATGTTTTGAACGTTAAGAAAGAAATTCCACAAAGTCAAACTAAACAACCACATATTGCAAAAGTCCCAGCTCTACCCCTCCCCGACTTGCCAACACCTGAACCTCAGGAATCTGAACACAACATCATCAAACCCTTCATTGATGTCAGCTCAGAAGATGAGCCAAATCAGAAAAAAGTACCAGATGCTCAGACATGGAAGGATGGTTTGATGATGTTGTGATCACCGGAATCTCAAAAAAGTATTGTACTGATGTAATTAAAGAGGAGGTCCAGAAATATCTTACTTCTGGCCGGGATGAAAGTGATAAAGACTTGAGTCTCTTACAATGGCGGAAAAAAATGAGATTTTTTCCCCAAGACTCGCAACTTTCGCAAAACAATACATAGCTATTACAGCATCATCAGTTCCCAGTGAGAGGGATTTTAGCCTTGCTGGAGCTTTGGTCAGCAAAAAACGAGCTAGATTGAATCCAGACATGGTGGTTTCACTAGTATTTCTAAAAATGAATATGGACAGTTACTGGTGAATCCACTATGTCTGGAATCAACGCAGCCATATACATGAGTATTGAGTACCATGAAGGCCAATTTTAACTAATACATTGTATATGGTCTATGCACACTGTATTAATTAAATTTCTCCTGCATGGCAACTAGTTAAACAGTTTTGATGTTTCCATGTTTTTGTAAGTTTTGTTACTAATACGCCTTAATATCCTAGTCATTTGTTTAATATTATTTTAATTTATTTTTATGTTTATTCAAACTTTGTTGTTTAAGAAGTTGTTATTAAATTGTTAAAAAAAACAAATGAAACACTTTTGGTTGTTTATCAATTTATTCAGTAGATTTATAAGCACATAAATATACCAGATTTATATAGCGCCCTTTCCATGCGAACGCACGTTCAAAGGCACTTTACATGATTGTGTTGCAGCCACAAGGGCGCAGGTGCATCCTCTACCAGTGCAGATACAGCATGATCTGACCAGAGGGACCGACTGAGAGAAAGCCCCGGAAGGGAGAGACATTAGATACAGGCATGTCTGAGGGGTGTTCTCAAAGATACGGATGACTACTACTAACTAAAATGTATAAATTTAAAGGTATACAGACACATAAGTATTCTAACACATAGAATCAATACATGTACGCTTCAGATTGAGATGGTATAATGATACTAGATAAAAAAAAAGAAATTTATTCAGAAGTTAATTTGAAATTTAATATTCGAATTAACTTCTCACATAAGTTTATTCAATAGTTAATTCAGAAGAGAATTCGAAATTTAATATGCGAATTATCTTCTGACAGAGAAGACAATTGTATTGGTCTGTGACTCTTTCTGACATCCTCGCAGAATTTCAGGAATGTTGATGCCAATTGAGAAAATGATGTTTGACCACTAGGGACCCTTAGTAGTCCATAGCATTGGTATGCGACTGTTTCTGACACTTTCTCAGACTTTCAGGAATTTTGGTGCAAATTACGAAAATGACATTAATACTTCTACAGATTAACTTCTGAATTAACTTCGAATATTTAAATTTTAATATTGTGTTTTTTCATCCGTTGACATGATTACAATAACAATATTTTAAAATTACCAAAATACATAAATTGTTAGCATATCATATGGTCATTTCACGGAAATTGGACCTGGAACCAAATTTGACATTTCGTGGCTCTACCCCTTTATGTTATTAGTCCCCTACCGGTTTTTGACCGGAGGGGACTATAGGTTTGCAGTCCGTCCGTCCGTAAGGATCCAGATGGTTTGACGTCCGTCCGTCAAACAATCTGGATCCTGACATAACTCAAACAGTTTCCAAGCTAGGTTTATGAAACTTTGTATGTGGATAGGGGGCAATAAGGGGATTATGCACGTCTAAAATATTTTGATTCTGACAAAAATTGTGGTTGCTATGGCAACAGAAACATTGAAAATGGACTCAAACCGGTAGGGGACTTCTGTATTGCTTGCAATTTTTAATTACTTGTTTTAAAATTCCTTTATGAACACCCGCGATTTTAATCCGCTCATCCGCTCTCCATGTTCACATCGGTTGACGCGCATACATCTCTATTAGAAGCATACTAAACTTTTGAAACGCGAGTATTTTCATTTTGTCAACCGTTTATGCTATAATGTATTGACGGGTGCAAAGGAAATAATTCCATATAATACAAACCAATCATCCGTAGTGGCAGTTTTCAAGTTATTTGGTAAATCAATTCGTGTCGGTTTAAAGCAAGTGGATGGTTCAGTATAGGAGTGTACATCTGAATCTTGCTGAAAGGACAACAATCGTTCCAATCCAAAGATCAACATGGTAATCCAACACTACGTTAATATGGTAATGCAAGGGAAAAACATGGTAATGCTAGGGAAGACTAGGAATTCAAACAGAAAACGATGCTGACATCATCATCTCTGAGCCGTCATATTTTCAATATTGTCATATTATTCTCTGTGATACCGATTATATTAATTCAATGCAAATATATTTAACATGTCTAGACGATTACTTATCAGTTTCATGAGCGTAGCGTTATCACATCTGAATAGGATTCACTTCTTGGACGTGTTTGTTTGACCGCTGACCTAGAAATAGTTCATATTATGATGTGCCTTATTATTAAACAAGACTCTGCTCTTGTAAACAATTACTTTAAACTAGTTTACGCTATTGAAACCCTGCAATGTACCATCCTGTGTTGCCGCAGCAACAAAGCACGTTCATAATCTACGTCTGCCATGCGTCCAACTTAGCCCCGACGTTATGCGGATTGGTTGCCGCCAACACTTTGCTATTTTCGGGATCATGCGGCAATAAATGAGTGACTCATTGTCATAGGGCGAGTTCGGGGTGTACTCGGGATCACCATACGAACTGTTGCGGTATAAACCCCGAAACCTTATCCGAATGCGACGCGAATGTTTGCAGTCATTGCCGATAGAATGCTGTAATGTTGCCGATGAATGTATACGATGCCGAATTATTCTTATTATCAATCGCAAGTTGGACAAGGTAGATTCGAAGAGTCCTCAGGTATACATCATTGCATTGACAATGTTCTCCAGACTGAAACAGAAAATAATATGGCGGGGCCGCCAAGGATCACAAACGACAAGATGCACTAGTATGAACAGTAAACAAGCGGGTCAAAAGGGCCCTAGGTCGCTGATCTGTGGTAGTGCATGTAGGCCCCTACGATGACTCCCATTTAAAATCATTTACAACTTATAAGAATCGAGTAGATGCAGCCTTAAAGCACGTACAAGGTTTTCATATTGTCTAAACCAGCGACCTTGTTATATACATCAGATAACCCATATTGGAGGATTTATAAGCCAAAAGTGTCACCTCTAGTGTACCCTACACAAGGTCTTTCTATGAATTAACATAGTGGCCTAGTTATTGACTCCGGGTGTCCTAATTTTGAACTTGACTTAGATTCTATTGAGATAATCATTGTGACCAAGTTTCATAATGATTAGGTCAAAATTGTGACCTATAGTCACTACACACGGGTTTTCTATGATTTGACTATATGACCTATAATGCTTGACCCAGAATATTTCAATATCAAACTTGCCCCCGAAATACGCTGCCTGGGACGGCGAAAGGATCACGAAGCCTCGCAGAAGTATGGAAAGCCATAACTGTCTTATCAGCGGAAATACCATTATTTTAAGTGGATAAATCTTTATTTTGAGTAGTTGTTACTTTATATTAATTGAATACATTTACAATTTAGAGTATGTCATTATAGTTATGAAGTGGTTGCAAACGTCTTTATATGATGTGACTATGTCCAAGATGTGAAACGTCTTTATATGAAGTGATTATGTCCTTGTATGAAGTGTTTATGTCCTTATATGAAGTACCATAATGATATAAGCACTTCATATAAAGAAGTTCGACTTCATATAAGAACATAATCACTTGATATAAAGAAGTTTTCACTGTAGAACAAGTTTTCACTGTAGAACAAAGTTTGCACGTATGCAAGGAGAGAATCACTTCATATAAAGCAGTTTGTACTCAATATAAGGACTTTACTACTTTATATAAAATGGTTTGCACTTCATAATGACACACTCACACTATATACAGATGTATTCACTTCATATTAGGTTACAACCACTCTATGTAAAGATGTATCCACTAAATATAAAGTAAGAACTACTCAATATAAAGATGTATCCACTAAATACAGTGATATTTTAGCTTATGAGACAGTTATGGCTTTTCAAACGGAATACTTCCCGAGGATGCCGAGTTAATTACGATACGTTCCAGAACGCGCCGATTGATTGCCGATGGTTTTCCGATTACCCCGAAAGAATTCGATCCCGAAGTGCCAGAAGGCTTCGGAGACCTAGTCGATGACAGGTCTTACGAATTTTAATGATCCTTAAGGAATATTTTGAAGAAAGCGCTTCAACTTAGATGATTTCATCTTTCCGGAAAACAAAGCAAAAATGGATCTTACTGTTGAAATTCGTGTATCGATACGTTATCAGATATCAAAAGGACTTGTATATATAATCATGGAAAAATATCTACCTTTAAATCACCAAGACATAGAGCCGTCAAATATAGTATGAACTAAGGTACAACCTATTTTAGCGAATTATATCTTAACTATTAAAGAACAGCTTAGCTATATCATTTACACTAGGCAAGTTGATTTAACCTAGAAGTTATTAAAATCCCAATTCAACTTATTATGAAATGTCAAATACTTTGTGGTCCGACTCCACATGTACTGTACGATTGTAAGTTGTTGAGGTTCAAAAACGCTAGAAAATGTAACATGATCACCCAGTACAGAATGATTGCTGATCATACATGTATGATTCATAAATGAACAGTCAGTAGAAAATTTGTGACATTTTTGGGTACGAAGGACGATACAGTACGATTACGAACCTGCTTTCACTGTACTGTATAACTATGTTGATTTATGTCTACAAAAATACGATTTTCCTTGTTTAAAACAAGTACTTTCATGGCGTAATCAGTTGATCAATAACTGCTTATAGGCAGGCTGTCACGTCCAGTGTTTTCTCTTCCAAGCGTTCCTATTCCAAGATGGCGGTCGATCAAAGTGCTATACTAAGCAACTGAGCATTTACCTCCCTTATTTTAAAATGTGTTCTAGATAGGCTAGACAATTTATGAGCTACAGAATAACGCATTTTAGGAAACTTTTGTTATTCTATTGGTGGCCATGTTTCAGTATCTTTCTGGAACTTCGAAACTGTAACACAAATTTTCAGATCCATTAGTGAATTCAAACTCTGACCAAACCACGTGACCCGTTGACTTATTGCGAAAATTCGCGATTAGTGTCAACCAATATATTTGTAAAATATGTGACCTTGGGGTAAGTCGTTTGAGGATAATGCATACTATACAGCGTCTGGTTAAGCAGAGAAATGCATACCTGGAACATCCGTTAAGGAAACACATTCTACTACTATGTCCAGGCTTTCTACTGGGCTCTACTATTCCCTACTATTTTGATCTGAGACTTACTTCTTTTCGAAACAGCCCTATTATCCCTACCTTTTCATCTCATAATAAAAAACAAATTTAGTGCAAAACTAAAACTTTCGCCATTCGGCAGACTAATATACCCCCGCGTGACAAAAATCATTGCAGCTAATTTTTTGCTTCATGCACATCTCCATATTCAGTTTTTCATCTGTTTTAAGTTTGAAGAAAACGGTGCAAAAACTGCAAGAGAAGTTGCGTCCACAAGAGCTGTTCACTATATATTGCATAGTGCATAAAAGTACAAAGGGTCATAATTCTGTAAAAAATCGTCGCAGCGCAATTTCTTTCCTTTATGCAGATCTACATGTTGAGGTTGTTCATCTGTTAAAGTTTGAAGGAAATGCTGTAGGAGGAGTTGCGTCCACAAGAATGCGTCCACGGACAAACGGAGACAGACCGACAGATATTTACTTCTTCTGTTAGTTGTAATTTCAGAGGAAATATAAAGCATGCATTTTCAGCATCGCTACGTCCGCAAACTATGGTAAATCAATGTTATAATTATCGTGTGGCCATTTGTTCTGTTATGAGCCTCTTGAATTTGTTTTCCATGCACCTCTGACACCAAATACTGCATGTGCCTGTCGTAATATTGAACTAAAAAGGTCAACTTTCCTTCTTTATCCCTACTTTTTAATGTCAGAAATTCCTACTTTGCCCTACTTTTCAATAACATATGCCCTACCTTTGCCCTTCTATTTTTGGAAGAGGTAGTAGAAAGCATGTATGTACGATATAATTATGATCTTTGATCTGTACTGCTTAAATGTTCTTCACAGGCCAGGATGATTTGAATGTTGAAATCATTTGAAAAATAAGACTCAGCATAGCAAACACTAACTAGCTTTTCGATACAAAAGAAGCCCCAACATGCTTTGAAAGTGCTCTCTGTAGTGTTCCACAATATATTGTTGAAATAATCAAAATATGTCTATGTTTCACACAACCAGAAAGACCATCCGCGAATTGTCTATTACCATATAACTACTACAACTATGCGTGCGCATAAATTGATTCATTTATATCCCTGTACATTGTAACTATGTTATGTGTCAGAAAATAAAGAATACGAAAAAAGGTTAACAGTATATTTCTTGTCTGTAATTTAAGTTCGGCCGGCCGCAATATTTCACACAAAAAGCTTTAAAAAATACCGTAGACTGTAGACGTCGCCAGAGGAGATTCATCAGATTCGCTGACAAAAATGCTTGAAAGAAATTTTAAAAATACAACAGAAAGTTCAGTACGGAAAGAAATTCAAAAAGACAACAGAAAGTTCAGTGCGGGAAGAAAACGGTATTGAATATTTAAAAAAATCCTTAACATTGGAATGTGGAACTATTGCTTACATAAATGTACATGCCGCACGCCCAAGACCCATAGGGTCATCTGGTTTCCTTGTTTTTCTTAAAGCCTAGTCTGCCAAAAATATAGTATCTCACGATGGCCACTGATATAACCGATGTTTTTGCCGAATATTTTTCCGACGCCCCACCCCCGAAGCGCCTAATTGTCATCAGGACTACATCCCGAAGCAGTGGAATAGACTTGTAATTTGGGTCATATCAGGTGTTCTCTCGGTACCCTTTATTAATCCCGATACAATTACGAGCTAATCGGCCAAAGCGTAGTTGGATTATGACCCTTGTTATTTGCACCAACCATGTCCCAAGACGGGCGTATTTTGTGACATTGTGGCTCATTTTTCTATGAACCACAATATATTCCTATGAAAGTATAATTATGATAAACAAGAGGCCTATTGGCCCTAAAGCGCTCACCTGATGACTAGCAGTTTAGGCAGAATGAGTATTTGTTATGATATGAGCTTACTATGTGATGTAGATTTTACAAATACACACTTTGTGACCAGGTTTTATAACGAAGAGGTAAAAATATGACCTCTAGAGTACAAACAAGGATTTCTTTGATGTCTTCTGATGACCTAGTTTTTGAACCCATATGTCCCAGTTACGAACTTGACCTTGATTTCATAGAGACAAGAGTGCAAACATTTTTTTTTATGTCACCTGGTGACCTAGTTTTTGATCCATGATGATCCAGTTACGTAGTTTGCCTAGATTTCATTTCATAGAGAAAAACATCTGGAACAAGTTTCATAAAGATTAGGTAAAACATGCGACATTTAGAGTGTGAACAAGGTTTTTCTTCAATGTGACCTGGTGACCTAGTTTTTGACCCCAGGGCTGGTATTTATAAAGCATCTTAGTGGAAAACTTAAATATTTTGACCTAAGTCAAAAATTTACAATGCACATATTTCCTGCAAATTGGCATAATGCATAGAATGTATGTAAATAATTCATAATCAGAATTGTATTATTTAGCTGATACACTGAAGAAATTTTTAAGAAAAATCTTAGTTTTCTACTAAGATGCTTTCAAATACCGGCCCAATTGCGAACTTGACCTAGTTGTCATAGAGATACACATTGTGACCAAGTTTCATTAAAAGTAAATAAATAATGTGACCTCTATAGTGTTTAAAATGTTTTTCTTTGATGTGTAATAGTAACCTAGTTTTTGACCCCAGATGACCCAGTTACGAACTTCATAGAAATACACATTGTGAAAATGGCCACCACCTGTTACCAATACAACACATATTCAATACATTTGTACGAAAACATTACGGTTGAAAACAAGTCGTATTATGAAAGCATCTTACTCGCCTTACTCGAACAATGGACATATTATGTATGATTTTCTAATTCCATTATTGGACCATGATAATTTGTTTATTGTTTCGCCCGTTTACTTTAATCGATAATAATTAATAAGTGTAATTATAACATACATGTTTATACATGTATAGATATATTATACTACACCAGCAAATACAGAATATAATGTCCCACGCACAAAATACAAGATGCAATCGCTTGTCTGCAGCTGATATTTAAAATTGATAGAAACCGAAAGTTCAGCAGTATATTTTGTAAACAACTCAGATTTCCCGAAAATCAAATATAGGTCTTGTTTGTTGATGTTTTCAACATATGCATTGGGAAATATAAATTATGATTAATGATTAACTTATAGAGATATTTAGTATTTTGCATGGTATGCCTTGTTTTTAAACCTATACGAAAGTATACAATAACCATCTTATTGACGGATACATAATTTGTTTCTATCATGCGAACGTAGTTGGACTTATAACTCAGCCTGTAAACATTGGTGTATTCTGGAAGCTATACATGAGGTACGGAAGTGGTCGAGCTTTCACGATTGATTTTCAATATTTTTATATTACTCTCTGTGATACCGATTATATTAATTTAGATGCAAATATATTTACATGTCTAGACGAGGACTTATTATTATCATAAGCGTAGCCTTATCATATCTGAATACGATACACTTCTATCTGATCCACTTGGACAGGTTTGTATGACCACTGACCCTGAACATATAATTGGTATTATGTTGTGCCTTACCATTGAACAAGGCACTCTCGTGTTGTATAGTATCTATTCAGACGAATGCCTTTTCACTAATTCACGCTTCCTGCCACATTTATACACTGTTATGAAATTTGTATGTCTGTTGCGCCGCAGTGACTAACCCCGTTCATAATTGTTATTCTACGTCTCTCCTGCAAACTTTGCAACTACTGTACGCATTTCGTGCGCTTTGTTTGCAATACTAAGTATGCGTTCGTAGAATTATGCGAACTCAACGCCAAATAATTGAGAAAACAAGGATCATTTTACCATTTCGATTAACTATTATTCTCATTGGTTTTGGTGAGGGTGGCAGATATCGGGGATTTTTAGTATATTTTTGCAAATTTCCTTTTATTTCGTTATAATTACAACTTTGTGTATTGCCACATGAATGCTGCATTCTGATTGAATAAAGCGGTCATGTGACCTGACGTTCATATCCCAATGAAGCAGCTCCGAGCGTACGCAAATCAATCGACGGACTACTTTTTCTTTCATCCTAAATTTAGCTTCGTTCATCATCTCGGTCATGTTAATGTACTTCAGCGTCATAGGAACTGTAATTCCAATTTTATTTGTAACTATTTAATATTTTCAATAAGATTTAAATGATAAATTTAAACAAACCCGCATAATTCATTTTTTCGTGGTATTTGCCGATCCCAGAAGTTGACGCTCATAACAAAAACTGGTATGACGTAACGTTTGGTTTTCGTGATGTCGCCTTAAAATTCCCGCCAAAATGTAATAAATTTGAAATACAAACGCAATTATGGAAGTTATAATGTAGGTTATATTCTAAAATAGCGTTAACGCATGTTTTCGCGTGCTGGCATCTGCAGAATCCGTTGGAAGCGTTGGTGCCCCCTAGTAGAGCAGCAAAAGCCTGAAAAGAGGCTTATTTAAGGAGTAACATTGCAATAAAAGTACACAAGCTGAGTCATATACCAAAATGTTCGGAATACTTCGAAGCTTATCAAACAGTGAACCAAAGTTGCCGACCTTGGGAGGAAAGTTGGAATAATTAAAGGTCAAGGTCATACTGATAAGCAAAATATGATGCAGACCATAGTGTATTTGGTCTCAAAATAACATTATAAAAATACTTGTTATTGCATAATGTTTGTTATTATATTATACCTTAGTACTTAAGCTGTTAATTGATGTTCATATTTTGGGTCCCAAATGTTAAGGTCAAGGTCGTTTCAAGGTCAAAGTAAAAAAAATATCCAAAATTTACTGTTTATGTAACTTACACTTTTCCTGGCTTAACGCACAATGTATAAATATGTATTTAGGTCACTTTTTCATAATCTTCTATTCATTATCTTTGAATCCATACCAAATAAGTGTATATTTCATGCCTATAATAATCTGAAATTGTGGTCAATCACAGTTCAGTCAGTACATATTGTTTCGAACAAACCTATATTCTAAGTGGTATTTGTCATAATGGTATAATATTTGCAGATTTATATAGATGAATAGAACTTTTGTTTTGTAATATATAAAGAAAGGTTATTTTCAATATGATTTAAGCTTATTATCTTCTTATTTATGAAAAAAGTGTGGGAAAATGCATATCGTGTTAATTTACCCCACCCACCATGTTATACAGCATTTCTAAAAGCAGTTGGTATTCATGTTCAGAGACAACAACTCAAAAGAAGGTGGTATCACAAGTTGAACAAGCAATTTTATATTCAAATATGGGTGTCTATGTCAGTAGTATATAAAATAGCTGGCTTAAACTGTCCATGCTAGGTACAGACAAAGCAATTTAAGATGGCCTCCAAGATGGCTGCCATTCTTTGCCCATATATTCTATATGTGTGTTCGAATATGGCAGATTCTTACACATTTGTGATGTTAAATGGTTACATGCAAAGTACTTATTTCATAGTCTACATACTATCGATATACTACACTGACCACTTTGAGGTCAGGTTCAAGGTCATTTCAAGGTCAAAGTATGAAAAGTACTACAAAATTGTTATTTTCTCTCTACATGTCTAACAAGCCAGGAATTTCTTTATCAAGCCGTGTTATGTACTCAATATAGGTACTCGATAGAGCCAATCCATGAATGACTGTATTTAGCAGTGTAAAGTAATCCAATAGAGCCCGAAATTGCTTGCTAGGCAGCATGAGGTAACCAATCTAGTCAGGAATTGGTGTATCATTAAGTATCATGCAGGAGCCCTACGAGGACAGGAATTATCATGTCTAGCAGTGTTAGGTATTCCATAGTTCTAGGAATTGCTGTACCATGCAGTATTTAGTACTACACAGAACCAGGAATGGCTGTATTTTACAGTAATAGTTACCACATAGAGGCAAAAATGGATAACAGAAACTGTTAGGTACCCTATAATGCCAAGAATTGCTTAGTCACCCATTTCAAACACAAGAATAGTTTTATCTGACAGTGTGAAGAAGGACATACAAATGTATCACTGGTGACCATTAATGTCAGTACCTGACAAAGTGTTGTTAAGAAAGGGTTTGCTAGGCAGTTTCTGGTATTCCATGGCTCTATGAAAGGATGTACATTGTACGAGGCATAGCTTGTTAATAAATGAAGCCATGAATGGCCTTTTCATACAGTTTTTAGTAGCTCATATTGCAATAAAAGCCAGTATAAGGTAATGTTTGGTACCACATGGAACCATTTAAGGATGCTTCAGGCAGGGTTAGATAATTTTATACAATGGAACAAATGTAAAGCTGTTCCTAGCAGTTATACAACGATAGGTTGGTACCCCATAAATACATCAAATGCTGTGTTAAACAGTTGCTGGTACCCCATGGTGCTAAAATATTATGTTAGACAGTTGTTAGTACCCCATGGTACTATGAAATGCTGTGTTAGACAGTTGCTGGTGTCCCATAGAGCCACACAATGCTGTGATAGACAGCTGTTGGTGTCCCATAGAGCCATGAAATGCTGTAATAGACAGTTGTTGGTGCCCAATAGAGCCATGAAATGTTGTTATAGACAGTTGTTGGAACCCCATAAAGCCATGAAATGCTGTGTTAGACAGTTGTTGGTACCCCATACAGCCATGAAATGCTGTGATAGACAGTTGTTGGAACCCATAAAGCCTGAAATGCTGTGATAGACAGTTGTTGGTACCCCACAGACCCATCAAATGCTGTGTTAGGCGGTTGTTGGTACCACAAAGAGCCATGCAATGCTGTAATAGACAGTTGTTTGTGTCCCATAGATCCACAAAATGCTATGATAGACAGTTGTTGGTGTCCCATAGAGCCATCGAATGCTGTGATAGACAGTTGTTGTTGTCCCATAGAGCCACGAAATGCTGTGATAGACAGTCGTTGGTGTCCCATAGAGTCACGAAGTGCTGTGTTAGATAGTTGTTGGTACCCCATACAGCCATGCAATGCTGTGTTGGTGCCACATAGAGCCACAAAATTCTGTGAAAGACAGTTGTTGGTGTCCCATAGAGCCATGAAATGCTGTGATAGACAGTCGTTGGTGTCCCATAGAGTCACGAAGTGCTGTGTTAGATAGTTGTTGGTACCCCATACAGCCATGCAATGCTGTGTTGGTGCCACATAGAGCCACAAAATGCTGTGAAAGACAGTTGTTGGTGTCCCATAGAGCCATGAAATGCTGTGAAAGACAGTTGTTGGTGTCCCATAGAGCCATGAAATGCTGTGAAAGACAGTTGTTGGTGTCCCATAGAGCCATGAAATGCTATGATAGACAGTTGTTTGTGTCTCATAGAGCCACGAAATGCTATGATAGACAGTTGTTGGTGTCCCATAGAGCCATCGAATGCTATGATAGACAGATGTTGTTGTCCCATAGAGCCACGAAGTGCTGTGTTAGACAGTTGTTGGTACCCCATACAGCCATGAAATGCTGTGTTAGACAGTTGTTTGTGTCCCATAGAGCCACGAAATGCCGTAATAGACAGTTGTTTGTATCCCATAGAGCCACAAAATGCTGTGATAGACAGTTGTTTGTGTCCCATAGAGCCACAAAATGCTGTGATAGACAGTTGTTTGTGTCCCATAGAGCCACGAAATGCTGTGATAGACAGTTGTTTGTGTCCCATAGAGCCACAAAATGCTGTGATAGACAGTCGTTGGTGTCCCATAGAGTCACGAAGTGCTGTGTTAGATAGTTGTTGGTACCCCATACAGCCATGCAATGCTGTGTTGGTGCCACATAGAGCCACAAAATGCTGTGAAAGACAGTTGTTGGTGTCCCATAGAGCCATGAAATGCTGTGAAAGACAGTTGTTTGTGTCCCATAGAGCCACGAAATGCTGTGATAGACAGTTGTTTGTGTCCCATAGAGCCACAAAATGCTGTGATAGAGAGTTGTTTGTGTCCCATAGAGCCACAAAATGCTGTGATAGACAGTTGTTTGTGTCCCATAGAGCCACAAAATGCTGTGATAGACAGTTGTTTGTGTCCCATAGAGCCACAAAATGCTGTGATAGACAGTTGTTGGTGTCCCATAGAGCCATGAAATGCTGTGATAGACAGTTGTTGGTACCCCACGGAGCCATGAAATGCTGTGATAGACAGTTGTTGGTGTCCCATAGAGCCATGAAATGCTGTGGAAGCAGTTGTTGGTACCCCATAGAGCCATGAAATGCTGTGATAGACAGTTGTTGGTGTCCCATAGAGCCATGAAATGCTGTGGAAGACAGTTGTTGGTGTCCCATAGAGCCATGAAATGCTATGAAAGACAGTTGTTGGTGTCCCATAGAGCTATGAAATGCTGTGTTACACAGTTGTTGGTACCCTATACAGCCATGAAATGCCGTGATATACAGTTGTTGGTTTCCCATAGAGCCTCGAATTGCTGTGCAAGACAGTTGATGGTACACCGTGTTGTCATGAGATCCATTGTCATACATTATTAGATATCCCACTGAACACTGGATGACTGTGTTAGACAGTTGTAAATGCCCTATGGAACGAAAAATAGCTATACTAGGTGATGATCTTATTCTTCTGTGGCTAGTATTATAGCCGTATTTGATAGTGTTGAGTATCCCAAAAAGTAATCTTTACCTGGACATTTTCTCTGCACAATGATTAGTAAAGCTGATTTTACAACCTTTAAACATTCATGATCCTTACACTTGAGAGAACCATAAGAAACATTTGTTGACACATTTTCTTGATTATGGCTATTGCTATTGGGATTTGAAATAAATCAGCTGCAATGAATGTTATGAAAGTGGGTGGGGTAATTTTTAATTACAGCTAGTCGCCACTTAAATATCTAATTTCCCCTTTAAATTGGTACATTTCAAATCATATTGACTCGTAATTGACTTCCATGTGTAAATGAATGTGTTTAAGCATCATTTCTACAACTGGTACATTCGATATCTATTGTTTACCCGTTTTTTTGTACTTTTTACCATTTGACCTTGAAATGACCTTGACCTTCATTCATGATGACCTCAATAAATGACCCTTAGCATTGGCAGTATTAGAACTTATATATATTCAGTCAAACATTCGATAATGATAATTCAAATACTACATGCTATTATGTGTGAATCAACTACATTTAATGTTTTGAAAGGGGGTGGGGTAATTGTTTATTACACTAAATTGCCTCTCAGACTCCGAATATCCCTTGGAATTGATATATTTCAAATCTTTTTCATCTAATATTCACTCCCATGTGCAGGTGCATGTGTTTTAGCATCATTTGTACTATTTATGACATTTGATATCTGGTGCACATCCATTTTTAGTACATTTTTACCATTTGACCTTGAACTGACCTTGACCTTGACATTGTTGGACTACAAATTGGAATTAAAATTGTGCAATTAGTAAGGATGTATCAAAGTCAGTGAACCATTTTACTATTACATACAAGTTTTGGGTATTAATGCAGGTCAAGAAAACTGTAGTTTGTTTCTTATTTTGAAGCACCATGTGACCTTGAACTTGACCTTTTTAAACTTTCCTCCCAAGGACGGCAACTTTTACCTATAGTACAGTAATCCTGAATGTCTCAGGAACATTTTGGTATATGACTCAGCTTGTGTACTTTTTTTGCAATGTTCACTCTACTTTGAGTCAAAATGCTGCTCTACTACCCGCCCTGATTGGCTTTGTTGCTTCATTTAGCCTCGTTCATCTCAGGGGACAACGGATTCCTACGCCACGATTATACATAACACGAAGGGGACAGTTCAGTCCCTATGGAAATTAACAACACTTTTTAGGGGATTTATTCACGGCCGCGCAGCGGTCGGGTTAATCCCCATTAACGATTACATGCGAAAACACGCGCTTTTTGTTGTTGTAGTCTTGCATTGGCTATGGCCTGTTGGTTTTTTTGACATACCGGATGCAGGAATAATGATTCGGTAGACTGAATCTCACGTCCAACTTCCGGTAGAGGCAAGTTGTTGATCAAGAATTGAGAACCGTTCTTTTTTTATTTATTTTTTTCCAGTATGAAATATTAATAGCAAATATATCAAACTCGAAATGGCAATAATTATCAGAAAACTGAATGACAAAAAATGTGCCGAACATGGATTGACAACATTAATATGCCAAAAACACTTTCAAATTGAAAAAATAAATCGGCCTTCCATGGTCTCCTAGATGGGAACACTCTTCTATAGTTTTGGAAACAAAAATGGCAGCCATTTTTTTGCCCGCTTCGGAAGACAGTTTTAAAATTTTCAGTGCATAAACGATGCTTCAAACTGTTGTGAGACACATGAATACTCTCAGATTACGAAATAGGTCGAGCGGGAATCGTTCATATGTGCGAGATATCAACCAAACTTAAGAAAATCTAATAAAAACGACGCATGCTCCGGTTACTTCCAGTTGCAAACCGGTTACTTCCCTTTGCAGTACATTAAGTATAAAGTCTGTATCGGGTCTGTACGTATCCGGAATGTACGGTGATAATCCCACATCGTAGTTGTAGATAATTGTTAAGAATGTAACACGAATAAATATTCGCAATTCCTCGCAGAGATGTAATAAAAAAAATCCTCAAAAAATGTAACAAATATTCAACAGATGAAGGTCGCGAAAATCAATTACATGTTGTTGTTGTTATTGGATACAATAAAACCCGTAAAACCCGGATTCTTCTCTGCGTGCATCCATGTTTTGACGATTTGCAACATGGTTAATTTAACATGAAAAGGTGATTAAGATTAAAGATGTTTGATATTTAATGGTAATAGGGATTCTAGAATCGCCAGACGGCATTGTACGTGTTGCGAGTTTTTAGCCCATCCAAAATTTGGTCACCCCTGTCAGAGTGAAATTTGTGTGTACAGGAAGTGGTTTTTTCGGGGTACTCTGAAGACGTGAATGGAATTGGCAAACTCATTTAAAAAATATTATTGTTGTTAATAAATTATCTTTTATTTTTTAATGATGTTTAAAAATGTTCCTTGAGATAACCGAAGGCCCTAGCTTACAAAACATTAAACGCGATAGGGGAGGTAAGAATGCTAGCGCCCGAGATAAAGGCGGTCGGTTAGGATTTTAGACTGTCCCTCGCAAACGGAAGTCTGCCATCCTCGCTTCGGTCATGTAAGTACAGCCTACAATCGTTAAAATAACTGCTTATACGATTAAAGTACTTGTTTCAAACAAGGAAAACTGTCTTTTATACACATAATTAGCGTAGGTAAACAAAGAAATCAACTTTCGATGCTAATTTGCATCACAAAGTTTGATAAACGAAGCGTATCCAAATTTGTTCGTACCCAAATTGTCAACAACAAACAATTTATTGTGAATTAATTATCAACAATCATTCTGTGTTAGATGACCATGTTAATTGATCTTATAATGTAGGACAACTGTCTACTGCTGGTTTGTCAATACAGATCTCCGTGAAAAAATATGAGAATTGACATTGACCAAAATACAAACATTGTAACTTTTCATGAGTGCTTTTATGATTATTTATAAGAAAGTTTTTTGGGAAAAAAGCTCAAAATATAACAAAGAACATGAATTCCTCGTTGCTTTTTGTCTGTGGATAGTATGAACATAACAAGACCGAAGAAGTGAAGTTGTCCCAAGACCCTTCAAAGAACCCTCATATCCAGTTAAGGTCTGTGTTGGTTGACCCGCGTTTAACAAAGTTTCTGTCGTGTTGATTGGTGTTCATCTGTCGCTCTGCTGTGACTGTCCATGACAGTATGTAGCTGCCGTGTGACCACCGGTGTGATGCTATCATAAGATCTGTCATTGACCTAAGCGGTATCAACAATATTTTTAACCAATCGATTATCGATTCAGATTTTAGAATATTCACCATATCGACATTACTGGTTAAAACCCGTTGTCTGGGATTACAGAATTAATTGAGCGACAAAGCGCCAGATATTCCGAATGTACGTCGGGGAGAAACTGATATAGCGTATAGAGCAACTAGCAAGGTACCAAAATCGCGATTATTTTAGCCAAAAGATATGAATTTGAATAAAGTCTTACTTGAACACATTGACAACATTATTTTACGACCTCGCTGACAATATTTTTGCCTCAATAATATGTTTAACTTGAAAAATGCGTATATTTACTCACCATCGGTATCGAGCTTCGAAAGCGACAGTGTAGAATAAAATGCAATATTTCAAATATTGAACATTTTTTCAGATAATTCTTGCTAAATTTTAAAAATGAAGATGTTTAATGATAATGTGCAATAATTGTTTAATATGTTTTTCATGTTTAAACGTTGAAAAAAGAAAAAAGTATACACTCCCGCTATACCGCTTATTGCTCGCTAACCCCCTGACCGTGAAATTCCGGTTCCGGAAAATTGGGTTTTACTGAGTAATGTCGATATCGAGAACCGATACCTGGGTAAATGAATGGAACCACTGAAAATCCTCCTTTTCCTGCACAAAACAGTCCCTCTGCAGAGCTACAGATAAGCTGCGTATTGGGGTAATTACCCAATTAATTTTCATAAAAACCCAATAGATTTTGAGAGGAGGGAGTAAGAAAAAGCAAAGACAATCTGAAATACTCAAATAGAAAATGATTTTTTAGTGAAAATTAGTAAATAAAAGATCATTTACCCTATGAGTTTTATTAAATACCCAATTAAATCTTGTCAAAACCCAATCAAAATTGAAAGTAGGGGGTAAAATACCCAATGGACCAAAACCTTATCTGTAGCTCTGCTCTGTTAAAATGGAAGTTCACAAATTGTAAAAATGGGTAAAGTCCAAACTCTAACCAAAGGTGCTATCTCAAAGCTGAATACATGTATATACCCAACATGTACAGTGTAGAATGGTTAAAAAGGGATCATTGACTGAAAGGCCTGTTTCTTGTTCGTCTATATGTGTAACTGTATAACGATGTATAGCCAATGCTTGTCTTCCTATATCAGGGTGACGAATCACGTGACTTTTTGGGGTTTACCGGTGCAAATTCATAGATGTCAACAAGCTCGGTAAGTGACGTTTTTTTGCAAATAAACGTTCTAAATGAACTTATTTTTCATTTTCTCGTAGCGCATAAAAGACAGCTTACGCTGCTCTTCATGCCAATATTAAATATTCCACAAAACTACTTAATAAACACGCTATCCTTGGCCAAAATATGACATGTTGAGAATTCGCCGTAGACTGTATGCTGCACGCAACGTGCATTTATGATTTTTAAACATTTCATCGCAATTGAGTTGATTTTGTAAGCAGATAGTGAAGTCCAAAGTATATTTTGTATGCCAAAAGTGTTTGAATAACATTAAATGCATGTATGTTATAAAATGGAAACTTTGTGAACATTCCAAGTTTTGCTGTCGTAAACGTGATTAAAGTAAGATGCTGCTTGCAACGTGTAAACCATTACGGTTCAACTAATTATTCTGTTTGCAGTTATAAAGTCAATGTAACATATCCTTTATGTGTGTTCAAGCCAATTCATATACATTGTATTAATTTCAAGATATAACAGTTTCATGATTATAAAATTTCAGTGAGATATTTTTAGTTCCTGTTATTTGTCTGTACTCATAACAAAAACAAATTTTCACCCGATCGTCTTCAAACTTAGTGACAATGTTTATGGGCATAATATCTAGGTCAATTTCAAGTACAGGCCAAATCAGCCCAGTCCTTCTTGGGTAATGGTTTTTCAATAACTAAAAAATGTGAAATTGGCCTTGTCTGTATTCTAGTTCAAACAGTTTTCATAGGATCGTCTTCAAACTTGTTGACATTATTTATGGGCATGATATCTAGGCCAAGTGCAATTATAGGGCGATTGCTAAGGCCTTCGTGGGTTATGGTCCAATAATTACCAAAATAATTAACATTGTTCTCTAGTTCAAAGAGTTTTCATCTGTTTATCTTCAACGTTGGTGACAATGTATATGGGCATAATATCTAGGCCAAGTTTAATTGAAGGTCGAATCAGCCCATGCCTTCTTGGGTTGTGGTCCTTTAATTACCACAAAATGTGAAAATTCCCTTGTCTGTACTCTCATTCAAACAGTTCTCAACTGGTCATCTTCAAACGTGTTGACATTGTTTATGAGCATAATATCTAGACCAAGTTCAAGTATAGTCCAAATCATCCAAGGCCTTCTTGTAGGATAGCCTATTAATTACCAAAACAATGTGAAATAGGCCAAGTTAGATTATTTTGTGAAATAGGCCAAGTTGGATTATTTTGTGAAATAGGCCAAGTTGGATTATTTTATTTTCATTCACTATTCCCCAGGTGGGCGTATTTTATGACATTTTGGCTCTTGTTTATTTATAAAATTACGGTTTTGAGCTGTCTTTTTGATATTATTTTGAGGCTAGGGCACAGGGCATAATCACTCATTAGCAATAAATGTAAATCCCAGATAACCAAAACTATCAACCATTCACCATGTTGTTACATTTTGATCATTAAATCATGATATATGGACAGGCATATTTTATAATATTAATTATTATTACAGATGCTGTTGTAAAGAGCATTCCTAGCAGGCACCTGTCAATTGATGAAGCTGCGACTGAATATTACAAGCACTGGACTTACGTGATAGGTTAAAGTTAACAGGATTAATACATCTCTGTGCTGCATGCACGTTTATTTGAAGAAATATAAAAACTGTTGTAAAATCCTATCAACAGAAATATTATGGCTCAGAGGAAATTTCTTGGAATTAATATGTTTGAAAGTTTACAACATGTACCCTTTACATTATGTTGTATTCCTACAGCTGTTAACAGTCTAGTCAATGTGCATACTCCACTGAAGGAGACCGCTCACAAATGGCATTTGTGAATTAAAAGCTCTATGGCGAAAAAACATTAAAACTGTATTGCTATTAATTTTATTTATTACATGTATCGCAAATACTGATTATGTATATGTAACTTTTACTGTATAAATAATATGTTTGTCATTAAAAAGCTTATTCAAATACATAAACAAGTATCATATTTATATACATTTGTATCTCATAAACAAAGATGAACAGTTAATCTCAGAACCTAAACCATAATTTTGTATGTTACTTTCCACGATTTCACAGTTGTATACTTCTAATATTAAGACCAAATCTATAATAAGTGAATTTTCAAAGTACCAATGGCGGTCTTATTAGTGAGGTTTTACTCTGACACTTGGCATATACAAAACAGCAGTCAATATATTAGCTGCTGCAGTGGTTAGTGCGCTGGATTTGTATCCCAGCAATCCGGCTGTGAACCGATCTCATTATTACCCTTTCTTTTGCACATAATAACATCATTGTCATCCGCTTATCACTATCTACAAAAGTTAGCCTCACATACGAGTACATCTCCGTGAACTCTCATCTGGTTTTTAACTGTCTCAATGAAGTGTGCAACTGCTACAGGAACTGGCATCGGTTCAAGTATAGTCTCTTATCATATCAATAGACACATTTGTCATGTTTGATTTTGCTAGTTTTTTCCTAGCTTCATTGTGCTTTCCTTCTATTCCTTCCTTGTGCACATTTCTCATGGTTCCTGTCAATACATGAGAAGAACCAACACAGAACACTAAGTGAGATGACTGAAACAGCTATCGACAGTGTCATGTTGATTGTTGTGGTCTTAGATTTGTTCAATTCCATATTGAATATTTTCATAAGCACCTTCTGTTTCTGTTAATTAAGTGAAATAACTCCACACTGGTGGATATGTTAAAGTAGGTTTTATTGGTGATTTTAAAATCGTCATAACGGGTGTAGATTATTACTTCCATTTAACCGGCTCGTGACTTCATCCATGGTGTCAACCATACGTTCTTAATTAGAATTGGGGACGTGACTGTAAACATCCTCCACATCCGACACAAAGACAAACATTATTTTCGTCGCTTTTCCATGACATACTATCTGCAAAATAATTGATATATTAGTAAGTAAATTCATTATTATGGATTACTTACTAGTATAAAGCTTGTGTTAATCTTTTGTGTTTTGAAGGTATCCAAAGAAAAATTATCACGTTTACAACAGCAATGTCTAAATTCACGTTTACGACAGCATTTCTCCAAATGTCACTTTAATCATGCAGAAACGTCAATTTATGATAAATAAAGATAGCCATAAAATACATTAACGTATTCGAATGGTTTGATACACAGTTAACCTACTAAATACAACATTTTACGGTTAACTGGAATGGGAAATGCAATTTCACGTCGCATGCAGCACGATTGTTTACATCAGGTTCTTTACTCGTCAATTTTGGCCAACGATTGCGTCCAAATTAGGAAGAGAATCCTTTAAGTTTGAACATGGTTAGAAGCAGAATGCTTATCTGTCTTTTATGCACTGCAAAATATTAAGAATCGTGTACGAACAATTAGAGATATTGGCAAAAAACAGGTCTTACCGATGACTTAGCTCCTTTCAGTATCCGTGCGTAAACCCCGTTGATTCGTCACCCTGTATATATTGGAATCATTGATATGCCTTTGGTAGTATCAATGACAGCTCTAGTCGTCATTCAAGAAAGCGCTAAAACACACTGTTCTTAAAACCATATTCTGGCTGATTATCATTTTGATTCCTTAGGGGTCTCCTAAAAGGTAGTTAAGTTATAACTGCAGATACGGTTTGTCACTGACCATAACAACATTATAGGATAAAACCCGTTCTCGGTATAACAGAATTAATTTAACAGCAATGTGCGAAAAATTCTGAATCTAATATTTTTTGACAGGGGGTTGGCTGCATTAAGCCAATAGAGCAACTAGGTACAATAATTGCGATTATTTTTGCCAAAAGGAAGATTATGTGAAGTCTATAAAGTTACATTGTGACTCACTGAACTTATGTAATGCTTAACTTTTACTCCGACACTTGGGTTAATGTGCGTGTGGACTGGCCATACGGCTTACAAAGACGCATCGCCATCAACAGCCATTTCTCTGTAACTTGCAGGTAGAATTTCATGGAACTTAATCAAAATAAATATGAACAACTATACAGTACTTTGATGATGCCTGTCAGGTGTTTTTCCTTTGACAGTCATTTACCTTGATTTATTAAATATTTCTGTCTGTCCTTCTGTCTGCAGCCATTTTTCTACTAACTGGTACATTTTTAAGCAACTTAAAATAAAAAAGTCATGATGCCCGTCAAGTTTGTTTAAGTTGGTCAATTTTCCTTTAGAGTTATTACCCTTGATTTACAGTATAATTCACTCTGACCGTATATTCGCATTCCTTTCTTTGTAACTAGCTTGTAGAATTTCATGAAACATAAAATGAATATGAGTACCCCATTACTGTGATGATGACTGTCAAGTTTCATTTTTGGTAAATTTTCCTTAGAGTTATTGCCCTTGATTTGTTGAAAAATTTCATCCGCCAGTCCATTTGCATTCAGTTCTTTGTAATTAGCTGGTAGAATTTCATGTAATTTAAAATGCATATGAACACACATTCTGTGTGTCAATTTTCTTGAGTTGTTGCCCTTGATTTATTGAAGAATTACCTCCGCCCGTCCTTTCTTAGTCATTTCTTAGTAACTAGCTAGTAAAATTACATGCAACTTAAAACGAATATGAATGCTCACACTAAGATGATGCCAGTCAAGTTTTGTTATTGGACAATTTTCTTTAGAGTTATTGCGCTTGATTTAATGAAGAATTCACTCTGCCCGTCCATTCACATTCATTACGTAGGATTTTATGAAACTTAAAATGAATAGGAACGCTCATACTGTGATGATGTCCGTCAAGTTTTTAGCTCACCTGAGCACTAGTGAACATGTTTTACCTAATCTATATGAAACTTGGTCACAATGTTTGTCGCTTTGCAATCTAGGTAAAGTGCGTAACTGGGTCATCTGGGGTCAAAAACTAGGTCACATCAAATTAAAACCTTGTTTACGCTCTAGCGGTCACATTTTTTATGTTATATTAATGACACTTGGCCACAATGTGTAGC
The DNA here is from genome assembly GCA_947247005.1 of Spisula solida. Taxonomy (NCBI): domain Eukaryota; kingdom Metazoa; phylum Mollusca; class Bivalvia; order Venerida; family Mactridae; genus Spisula; species Spisula solida. Next base: position 25,992,145 of record OX365948.1, read on the forward strand.
TTTATGAAATCTAGGTACCTGGGTAACTGGGTCTCCTGGCGTCAAAAACTAGATCACAAGGTCACATCAAAGAAAAAACCTTGTTAGCACTCTAGAGGTCACATTTTTTACCTAATCTATATGAAACTTGGACACTTTTACTTTTCATCTATTATCAATGGATGATTGAATCCCCTTTAGGCAATGCCTTAGTTCATATTATGATTAATTGAAATGAAAATAGTCTTTCTCTTGAATGGAAGTACTGTCTGATTTGCTTATGCAAATCCATTATAAAAAGGTTAAGTATCAAATTAGGCCTATTTGAAATCACTTGTTAACTGTGTAATAGTAATTATGCATTTTTAAATTAATTGCCCCTGAATTAAGTGGACCTATAATTAAACAAATTAAAAACATGCATTATCCACAGATCGATTTTCTTTTCATCGGGCTGAAAAATGTTAGAAACAAAAATGTTGTAAGTCTGAACAAAGATCTAAATGTGTAGATCTTTGTGTAGACTAAAACAGTTTTCTTCCTAACAGTGCGAATGCACACCGTACAACCCGCTGTGTGTAAGGCAGTTATGTATGTTGAAGGCAGAGACACACGCGTTTTACGACACAAGAGTGAGGTAAGTATTTGTTATTTTATATGTGTTTTGCGTTGCTTTTGAAAGTCATCACTTACATATATCGTTGACGCGATAAATGAGCAATAGGTATATACAATTTATGTGCCCACAAATGCCATATTATTCGAGTAAACAGGGTTTAGGTATGCGATGTTTGCCAAAAGTTCGAAACTTTCGCCTTTGACATTGAATTCTCAACTTAATTCGTGGTTTGGAACAGTTCTAAAACATTGAATACAAACTTCAATCCTTCCTCAATATATCTGTCGTTTCCGTTTTGGAAAATGTGCATTTTCTGTGAAGATACAGAGGTTTAAATTGAACGAGGTACAAATAAAATGCTAACGAAATAGGCAGTTCTGTTTTTCGAATGATAACGACAAAGGTAGAGCGTTAAATAATAATACTATCGCAGAGGCAGAGATAAGAGACTTATGCTAACGACAAAGGCAGAAATTCTAATGACTTGACGGGGCCATAAAACCACTTTGTACGATTTGTATGTTATAAGTGATCACTTTCAAAAGCAACACAAAACACATATAAAATAACAAATACTTACCCCACTCTAGTGGCGTAAAACGTGTGTGTCTCTGCCTTCAACATACAGAACTGCCTTACACACAGCAGGTTGTACGGTGTGGAATGACTGACAGGCTTTTTAAGTTTTCGCGAAGCATGAACTTTAAAGCAAGCATGATAAATGACTAAGCATTTTTTCGCTATGCCTTCTATGTGGTTCTGATTCTATAGTCTCAGTGGGAGCAACAAAGTCCTCGGTCATAACCTGGTGGGTAATCTCCTGCTTGGATGCTGTGCAAATCGAGATATGACGTAATGAACAAGTCATTAAGAATTGCAAGCAATACAGAAGTCCCCTACCGGTTTAAAGCTATTTTCAATGTGTATGTTGCCATAGCAACCACAATTCCCGTCAGAACCAAAACTGACGGGACTGATGGCAAATCAATAGTCCCCTCCGGTCAAAAACCGGTAGGGGACTTAAAACTACATTAAATGACCTCAGGGGACAGAACACTACATCCATAACTCTACAGCTGTACATAGACTCATGAACGAACCAGGTAGGATGCGAATCGCGGGGACGATTAACATAATATATTAACTATACTAAACGATATGACATATTTTACCCATTTTTGGTCATACTAATAAGAATAATAATAATAACGACTTTATTTATAGTGTATGACATATTTGGTTCTAGACCAATTTTCAATATCGTCCACATCAACATGGGATATATACAATCATTTACAGGAATACATGATAATTATGAGCAAAGAAAAAAGTATGATTTTCAAATATTCAATATCAAAACAATATGATTTGAGCTCGATTTGTGTATTTCAACATGTTTCCTATAAAAATAATAGCACATACAACATGTTATAAGACAGAATTGGTACTTATAATATGTATATTATGTAATAGTGGTGAAATTTTAAAAACTGGCGGACATCTTGGATTTCTCAGCGTTGTGACAGCAGATTTTTGTAAGAAATGGATTTTCGTAAACTGGACACAATATGCTTTCAATTCATACCAATTATAAATTTTGGACAAGAATTGTAAAAAAATAGCCATCAGCTCTTGCATTGGTAGCTGAAGCAAGAATTCAATCCAATCTGTGCAAGGAGAAAGTTGTGATTACGTGAGAAAAGTAATACATAATGTGTAACAATTGTGATTTAAATTATTTGAAATACGCTATGACATATTCTTTGTCAATGTTTAATGAGCGAAATTGTGACAAATAAAATACTGTTATTATGGTTTACACTCACGAACTTTAAAAACGCAGTAGAGACCTGTTTTACCACAAATGATCTGTGGAAACCACGTGGCTAAATCTCATTTTGCGCTGGTGTATCTCGTCTGAATGAAAATATCCAAATTGTGTAAATTTGTACTAGATACATTCATACTATTCGTCTAGCTGTGGTGTATAGGCCACCCCCTTATCGTAAAAACGGTCTTAAGACATGTACTTTCCTGGAAAATGAGTGTCCCTCATTTCTGGCCAAACTTGTAACTACAGAAAGTAACATCATTATTGTTGGGGATGTAAACATACACCTTGACACCATTTCGAACCCAGAGTCTGCCAAGTTCACCAGTGTACTTGAATCTTGCGGCATGCAGCAGCATGTAACTAGGGCAACTCATGTGGCTGGACACACATTGGATGTGGTTATCACCAGAGACACTGACACTACTGCTTCACAAGTTGAAATATCGGACCCTGGACTCCCTGATAACAGTGGAAAGACGTCACGTGACCATTTTGCAGTAGTATTTAAAGCATGCGCTGCTAAACCTGCTCCTATGAGAAAAACTGAATTTTAGAAAGCTAAAATCGATTGATGTCAATGAATTCAAAAAAGACATTAAATCATCAGATGTTTTGAAAACCGGGCTGCACATTTCCGATGTTGATGAACTTGTTGAGGTTATACCCATGGACTGACATCACTCATTGACAAACATGCTCCCCTCAAATCTTAAACCATTGTTTTAAGACATTCCTGTCCTTGGTACACGGAAGAACTACATGACGCCAAACATCTGAGGCGTAAATTTGAGCGAAAATGGCGAACCACTAAATTAACGATAGATCATGAAATATATAGAAATCAATGTTCGGCAGTCAACAAATTGCTAAAACAATCTAAAGTAACCTATTACGCAGATAAGGTAGAGTCATGTGGTCGCGATCAGAAAGAGCTGATAACTAAACATCTGATGGGCGATGCTAAGGAAGTGGTGTTACCATCTAATAAATCGGCCAAGATGCTTGCACAGGACTTCAGTGACTTCTTCATCAACAAAATTGAAGGAATACGAACTGAAATTGCCTCCACTACTCAGTCAACCCAACATGGTGACACTGCTGAATGCGACACACCTTTTCGAGAAGAGCAACTATCTGAGTTTTCTCCGACTTCAGAAGAAGAAATACGGAAACTGATAAATAGATCACCTAGTAAATCATGTGAGCTTGACCCAATCCCAACATGGTTGTTAAAGGATTGTTTAAATAAACTACTGCCAATATTAACACGACTATTCAATGCATCACTTGAAAATGCTTATGTACCCACGGCTTTTAAAAGCTCCAGAATAAGACCACTGATAAAGAAGCCAGGCCTTGATCAAAATGTTATGAAAAATTACAGACCGGTGTCAAACTTACCTTTCATTTCCAAAGTTCTTGAGAAGGTAGTCGATGCTCAACTAGATGAGCACTTAACACTGTATACTCTCCATGAAGAAAGCCAGTCAGCATATAGAAAATTCCATTCTACTGAAACTGCTTTACTTCGTGTGCAAAATGACATCCTTTGTTCTCTAGACCAGAATAAAGTTACTGTCCTCGTAATACTTGATTTATCAGCAGCATTCGACACCATTTATCACACCACCCTCCTACGCCGACTTGAAAATCATTTTGGTATAGTAGGCAAACCATTGGAGTGGATGAAATCCTATCTGTGTGACCGTTACCAGACTGTTTGTATTGATGGTGAACTTTCGGAACCAGTACTGATGAATTATAGCGTTCCTCAGGGCTCTGTGCTTGGTCCTAAAAACTACATCATGTATACAAAACCAGTGGGTGCAATCTGCAGAAAGCATCAACTGCAACATCATTTCTATGCTGATGACTCCCAGTTGTATATGGCATTCCAACCGAAAGATTGCGTTTCACGCGATGAGACACTGCAACGAATTGAAGCATGTCTGAAGGATATCTTGCTCTGGATGAAGAACAAATTGTTAAAACTTAATGCAGACAAAACAGAGATAACCCTGTTTGTTCCGAAACGGAATACCAATGCTGTCGAGAATATCACAGTGAAAGTTGGTGACGCTGTGATCAGCCCATCATCAGTGGTAAGAAACCTTGGTGCCATGTTGGATTCACACCTGAATATGGATAAACATGTAAACTCTGGCTCCAGGTCTTGTTTCATGCAGATCCGACAAATAGGTCAAATCAGACAATATTTGACAGTTGATGCAACAAAATCCCTCTTAAATTCTTTAGTAACATCAAGACTGGATTATTGCAACTCATTACTGTGCGGCTCCCCAAAAACCATTCTGAACAAACTACAAAATATTCAAAATACAGCTGCCCGCCTCATCGCACGGATACCGCGATACAACCACATCACTCCTGTACTAAAGGATCTTCACTGGTTACCTGTACAATACAGAGTGGAGTACAAGGTATTGACTCATGTTTACAAAGCACTACATGGAAAGTCCCCAGGCTACATCAGAAGTATGTTGGAAATATATACTCCACAAAGACAGCTTAGGTCACAAAATGACTCTATTCTTCTAGTTGTGCCGAGGATGAGGACTGTATCGTACGGTGATCGATGTTTCATGGCAGCAGCACCGAAGCTCTGGAATGCACTGCCAACAGCCCTCAGAGATAGTAAAACACTACCATCATTCAAGAAAGCGCTAAAAACGCACTGTTTTACTAAAGCATATTCTGGCTGATTATTAGTTTGACTTTTTAAGGGTCTCCTAAAAGGTAGTACATTTATACCTTTGGAGACGGTTTCTCGTAGCAGTGGTATGTGACGCTGTTCTTGAAACACTAGTACAGTAGTAAATAGCGTCTTATAAATCGGGGGTCTCCTGCCTCCTTAAAGGAATTATCACTATTCCTTTGGAGTTAGTTTCCCGTGGCAGTGGTATATGACGCTGCTCTTGAAACACCCATGCATCCTGCCTCCTTAAAGGAAGTATCATTATTCCTTTGGAGTTAGTTTCTCGTGGCAGTGGTATGTGACGCTGCTCTTGAAACACCCATTTTAGGGAGTATTTGAGGGAGGATTTTAGCCTTAAACTTTAATATATATATATATACATTTGTTGTTATGTTTGCATGCATGTATCTATGTAAAATTGTTTTAACCATGTCTTAAATGTGATTGTAAAGCACTTTTGAACGTGTAATTACATGATAAAAGTGCTATATAAATATGGTATAATAATAATAATATATGTCAAAATAAAATCACAGTTTAGTAATCCGAAAGCATTTGTTAGCATGTCACGGTTAGACATGTTACATACCGGAAGTAGCAACCACGCCGTTTTCGCACCATTCCATTGTCATGATGTCATAGGGTCTTTTGTTGTGTTCCAGTACTTATTAAATAAAACATTATTATACTTACTTAACTTACTCGTCTTTTATCAATAAACAGTCCCTTTTTAATGATATTGAATCCATGTTCCCATCGTAAAGTTAGTAGCTGTAGTTAGTTAGTTAGTAATTATTGCACAATACTCTAATCCTTTAACAATCACAAGTATCCATCGCACTTACACTTAAAATCACTGAAGCATAGTAGTATCGGTCGGTTCAATCAATGATATAATCATTCAGATGTTTACCCTCTGATGTATAATACATTGATTGAACATTTATTTGTTTTCTCGTTTTATCTATAATAATATATTTTATATATATTATCTATACAGGTAACTATGAAGTATTTATTGTCTTTTTTGATCATTAGTAACATTTAAAGCATTAGGTTAAAGTATAAATTAGGTTATTGATTAGAAGTTTATATCATGTCATATTTTCTGGTAAACCGTCATCTCACAGCAGCCATAGTCTACCTTTTTATGATATTTGTTTAATTGCTATGTTGTAAGTATGTATATAATTATAATGATTCAGATGTTTACCCTCTGATGTATAATACATTGATTGAACATTTATTTGTTTTCTCGTTTTATCTATAATAATATATTTTATATATATTATCTATACAGATCAACACAGACGTCTAACCGGTCATATACAACCCACATATACCCACCTGTAACAATGGCGCCCACCTAGATGCATGACGTTGACGTTTGACGTTGAAGACGTTTGGTTTTGTTTGTGTCTTGGAGCTACCGGTATTCCACCATTCCATTTTCTATGGACATGTACATGTGTATCGTTAGTTACCCCGGGAGTATTATTGAAACTGGCCAGTTGAGTGCACCCCTCTGACACTAGGATTCCAGGATTAAGGATTCGTTACCTGCGAGGAACCTTGGATCATTGGAATTGTGACTATAATTTGTGCCATTATTCATGGACACATGTGGACTCTATTTATTAATTAGTGTCTGTGATTTAATTTATTTAATATTTGGATTATGTGCTGCTAGACGGTGAGCCTATTTATTCTTTTCATTATATTTCTGATTGTGTTTGCGTATTGCCTATATTATATACTCCGCTGTCTAAAGTCTACTCAGCGACTCATCACACTGCCCCAGACATCTTTTATATAAACACTCAATTAACTTACGGTCACTGTGTGTAGTTCTGTGTATACTTTATACATACATGTGTTTATAACAATCAGCTGTTCTATACGTCATAAAGTTATCCTTTTATACAGGTATTGAGATATTTATAGCTATTAGTATTGGAATACCCGCTGTGGTTCTTGTGTATACGTCACCATTATTTGCATGCATGTATCCAACCTTGTTTACATTCACTTCCCACCATCTGTCAAACTAACATTTACATGTAGCGTAGTCAGTCGATAGAGTATTGCATTGACCTTATACACCTATTGGGTGTTCTATTGTCGGTGTTTTGTAAGCACGTTGTATAGTTGGAAGAGTTTGTCCATTTGAAAGAAACATATATTTATATAGCAAAGCTACCCCTGCCCCACCCAGTTGTTTTGAGGTGCGCATTGATGTGTACACGTCACAGTGACCTACGTCCATGAACATTGTTTACATTTTATTCCCGCCATCTGTCAAACTGCTGTTTTACAGATAGTCGGCATTGTAAAGTATTGAGATTATACTTATTGTGGAAACACCGTGTCCATGACTTATCTGCATATTGCATAACTGGAGTGGCAGTAGAATTGTTTAGTTCTTTCTGTGGCTTTCAATGTTTAATATGTTTCATATTTATATTGTTGACAGTCGGTTGTAGACCTACCGCGCATAACACGCTGAATACGCGCAGTTTTTCGCCGAATACTCGAAATACATATCTTATCTCGGATGTTTTTACGTTATTTCCAGAAAGTGACAACATATTAGTTTTCAAAAATATACTTATTGTTTGACTTTGTTTATATGATTTGACTGGTGTTCATACAGCGTGTCACTATCGACCGTAATCGACAGCGTTTTTGAACAGGTGATTTTACTGTCAGGTATTGTATCAAGTGAATCAGTGGCCTAGTGGATAGAGCGTAAGTCTAGTAATCTGGAGTTTGGTGGTTCAAACCCAGCTTGAGCCAAATAAATTTTTCAGAATCTCATAAAATATTTATATTTATATATAAACTATTTACACGTCTGAGCCTTTGATATTTGAATAGTAATTAGAATAATTACTGAATTTACTGTTAATTGGTTGTCTGCACCTTCACTTATAATTGTAAAAGGACTCAGGTTGACCAGTGTGCCATAAATTATCCAAGGGAAGTGACTGTGTGGTTCATTTAGTATACTCAAAGCACATACAGATTGGTCCGGATTACATGCCCCTGACTTAAAGTACACAGCATACCAGAAGAGTGATATAACCTGTTTCATAAATTGAAATTAGATCTGACTGAGTTGAACTTGTACTCAATCGAAGCATTTGTGTGTTTATTCAATACTATATACAGACGCATATACTTGCTATTTAATGTGAAATGTATGGTGTACATGTGTGTCCTTAACTTGTCCTATTGTGCTGTATACATTGTTATATACCATGTTGTGACAACATACAAGTGTTATATGCAAATCCTTTTTGCCATTTGACTTGTTTTATGTAACATGTTTGTCTCATATGGTTCTATACTGTTGTATGCATTGCTATATACCAAGTTGTGAAAACATACAAGTGTTATATGCAAATCCTTTTTGCCATTTGACTTGTTTTATGTAACATGTTTGTCTCATATGGTTCTATACTGTTGTATGCATTGTCATATACCAAGTTGTGAAAATATACAAGTGTTATATGTCATACCACTTTGCCATTTGACTTGTTTGTGAAGTGTATGGTGTACATGTATTGCCACATATTGTTTTGAATACAATCCTTGTGATTTTGCGCACATTGATTCCTTTTACCATCTTCCAATTTTATGGAGCGTGTATGGTTATTATCATATTGTGCCGCATACATACTATATTTCCGGGTGTCAACTTGCAGATGTCATATACCATTGTGTGAGAAAACAGGTAGAGTAATTTGTAGACATACAGGATATAGTGAGTTTAGTTAGTAGTGGCCACATTTAGTTAGAGTATAGAGTAGATAGTTACACATAGAGTTAGAGTGTGGAAATTTATTTGAATGGCGGATCAACACTACGATCTACGGCCATCAACAATGGAAGCAAGAAATGACAGGGAACGTAAAGAAGAGGAAACGTCAAGAAGACGTAGGATAGAGAGGGAACAAAGACGTCAACACGACGACGACATGGAGTTACTTTCCATTCAAAGAGGAAGAATGTTATCGGAACGACAAGGTAGACAGAAGCCCCGCACACCTAGTTCTCTAGTAACAGTTGATAAGACTGGTTTAGTGGATGAATCTATGGTGTCGGAGGTGAACCTGTCATGGGAAACAAGAAGGATGGACGACATACTGAAAAGATTACGGGAAGAGGTTAACCTGCCAGAACAGGTCAACGAGTTTGCCTATCTAAGTGAAGAGGAATACACAAGGCCAGAACAGATGACTCACTGTAAAGATTCTGGCAACGACGATGAACAACAGCAGCTTAGTAATCTGACAGAGGATTTACATATTAGAATGAAAAGGATAGAGATATGGAGTGAGGAGTTGGAGCAGAGAGAAAAGGAACTAGCTAGATAGGAGGAGGAGATGAGGAATTATGAAACAAGGATAATGAAGGAGATGAAATTAAGGGATGAGAGAACAACACTATTCGAAAACAAACTACTGGAAATGCAGAAAACGATGATACTGAAATTTGAATTGATGGAAAAGAAATACAGTGAGAAAGAACAATTGCCAACAAACACAACAAGAACGCTTGATTCGGAATACGACGAACCTGTAGGATATAGCAGTAACGAACAAAGAGGGGAAAGACGTTTCGTTGGTTACAGTGGTTCTCGTCCTGAGAATGATTTAAATGTGAAATTAAATCTTACGTCATTCTCGGGAAGAGAACCTACTGGCAAGAATGAATCGTCGTATGAAGAATTCAAAATGGAATTTGAAAGTGTACAGCAGATATATTCGGAACAAGTTCTGAAACAGGCTCTCCGTAGGTCTCTGAAAGACAATGCCAGGAAGGCTATGCTACATCTTGGACCGAGTGCCTCGGTTGACGACATCATAAAGACGCTTGACGCCAACTTCAGTAATGTTGCTAGCGAGGACATCCTGCTTTCTAGATTCCTTGTTGCAGAACAGAGACCAGACGAAACAGTAGTGGAATGGGGATTAAGATTAGAAGATATGTTATTACAGGCTAACATAAGATCGAATATTAGTGCGAGTGAAAGGAAGATCAGGTTAAAGAATAGATTTTGGCGAGGGTTAAGCAACAATGAACTAAAACAAGCGACAAGAACCTATTATGATGGCACAATGGATTACGAAGAACTTAGGAATAAAGTAAGAACGGAAGAGTATGAAATAAAATTACAAGGAGAAAGAACTGGAACAAGGAAGTCCACAGCGAAGTTACACCAAACATCAGTAGCAGTTCCTCAAATAGAAGAGTTAATCGCAGATCTAGTGAAGAGAATTGAGAATTTAGATAGGAAGTTTGAAGACATGAAGAATACTCAGGAGCGACAAAACACCAATAGTTCAGAGAACAGGGGTCAAGGTAACGGATCAAGATACAGAGGACGCGGCGGTTATCGAGGTAAACAGGGAAGACAGGAGGCAGGATCAACCGGCCAACAGGAAAATGCCTCTACCCAACAGAAGGATTTAAACTAGTAGATGTCGGCATTGCAGGGCAAATGCCTGACATATTGGAGAATAGCCCTAATAATAACATCTTTGAAAGATTGATCGGTCATGCTAACGAAGCTGAGATAGTTATCAATGGCAACAGGGTTAATGCACTTATTGACTCTGGTTCCATGATCACCACATTGAGCCAAAGTTATTGGAGCGAGATGACACCTAAGCCATTGCTTCATTCTGTGAACGATCTTGGGTTGTCTATCACAGGCGCTGGTGGTGATTGTATTCCGTATAGCGGATACATAGATATCGACATAGCTATATCAAAGTTCACGCAAGAGGTTTTCTCGGTTTTGGCCTTAGTCGTACCAACCACCCAATATAACCTACAGGTGCCAGTGATCATTGGAACCAATTTGCTTAGGTACATATCTCCTAAAACTCCTAATTTACCCGAGGAGTGGAGGAGTGCCACAATGACTGTACAAGCAAACACTCCAGTTGGAGTAGTTAAATCTACCAACACTCACCCTATAGAGTTAAAGCCATTCGACACCATGACTATCTCAGGCTTTGTACGCACCTCGAGCGATGCGACATCTGCTATAACAGAGCCATCCGCCTTATCATCAAGTAGGATTGGTATTTGTCCTCGGGTCGTCAAGTTAGACAGCATTGGAACCTCATCGAGAGTACCAGTCAGGATTTTTAACGTGTCAGCAAAACCAGTTATGATCCAGCCTCATACACCCCTGTGTGAACTACAGGAGGCCCAGGTTCTTAGATCATGGATTCCGGAAAAACAGAAAGCATCAAAAGTTTCCAAACCTGAACAATGCCCCATCGACAAAACTGAATTTCTACAGAAAATCAAAGTTGATTTATCTCATCTTGATGGAGACACCAAAAGCGTAATGGAGAACTTCATTTGGAAATGGAAGGATACATTTTCCAAGGGTCCATTAGATATAGGACATACAGACCTTGTCAAACATGCGGTTAAGCTTGATGATCCGCAACCGTTCAAAGAAGCATACAGAAGAGTTCCACCTGGTTTAGTTGATGAGGTTAGGGAACACCTTAAGGAGATGCTGGATATGGGAGCCATCAAACCATCCAAAAATCCCTTCTCATCGAACGTCGTCATTGTGAGGAAGAAGGATGGCACCATTCGCTTCTGTGTGGATTACCGGAAGTTGAATTCCCGAACACACAAGGATGCTTATCCTCTACCGCGCATTGACGACACTCTCCACCTACTTGCCGGGGCGAGGTATTTCACCAAGCTCGACTTAAAAGCGGGCTACTGGCAAGTAGAGATGGAAGAGGATGACAAGGAGAAGACGGCTTTTCAGGTTGGCAACCTTGGATTTTATGAGTGTCAGCGTATGCCCTTTGGACTATGTAACGCCCCTGCAACTTTCCAAAGGCTAATGGAACGTTGCATGGGCGATTTAAACTTAAAGGAGTGCCTAATTTATCTGGATGATGTCATAATCTTTTCGGAATCTCTACAAGAACACATTGAGCGTTTGGATGCTGTATTCGAGAGACTGAAACTGCACAACCTCAAACTGAAGGCGTCAAAATGTTAATTCCTTCGGGATGAAGTCACCTACCTCGGACATGTAGTATCGTCCAAGGGCATTATGACGGACCCTGCGAAGACTGAAGCAGTACGGAATTGGCCTAAACCTACTTCCATTAAGGATGTTCGAAGTTTCCTAGGCTTCGCGGGCTATTACAGAAAGTTTATCGCCAAGTTTTCAAACATTGTCCGACCATTGAACGATCTCCTGACCGGTAGTTCTACGGTGAAGAAATCCACCAAGTCGCCAAAGTTCAAATGGGGAGAAGCGCAACAGATGGCATTCGATACCATTGTCGAGAAATTGACGTCTACACCTGTACTGGCCTATGCAGACTACAGGAAACCATTCAAGGTTCATACTGACGCATCTGCTAGTGGCTTGGGAGCCGCACTCTATCAGGACCATGGCGGCGTAGAGCGGGTTGTGGCCTATGCCAGTAGGAGTCTGAAACCCTCTGAGAAGAATTACCATTCGAGTAAACTCGAATTTCTCGCTCTTAAATGGGCAATCACCGAGAAATTTCATGATTATTTGTATGGTATTCCCTTCAAGGTGTTTACTGACAACAACCCGCTAACTTACGTCCAGACTAATGCCAAGCTAGATGCCTGTGGACAAAGATGGGTTGCTTCTCTAGCAAACTACGACTTCACAATCCACTATCGTGCTGGGAAAGCAAATATGAAGCTGATGCCCTCTCGAGAATGAAACCACAGCGTATTGAGTCATCAGACATCTCAGAGGACCACGCGAGTCATAGTGACTCGTCGGAATCGCCGCAGGAAATACATCGGGATGTGATTCATGCCATACTGAATGCATCTTCACCGTCAAATCATTTAATGATAGACGTTTCACAGGAAGCTTCATCTGACGACAACGAGGAACCCGCATCCCAATTATTACAAGCAGAGGACTGGGCAAAAGGTCAAGATGCGGACCCCGTTTTGGCCAAGATAAGGTCATTCGTCAGTTTAATGACTCCACCTGATGTGAAGCAGGCCCGTGATGAATGTCCCGATGTTAGGAAGTATCTGAAACAGTTTAACCGGCTGAGTATGGAAGATGGTGTCCTGTACCACGAAGCGGTTATCCGCAACGAAAAGAACAAGCAGGTGGTGCTACCACAGACCGTAAGGACGACCATTTTCAGGGCTTTACACGACGATCTAGGACATCAAGGCCGAGACCGCACCATTAGTCTGGTTAAAGAAAGATTTTATTGGCCAGGCATGGATTCAGATATCAGTCAGTGGGTAAGAGAGTGTGACCGGTGCATTCGTCGCAAGTCCGCTCCTCCTCCGGCGGCTGGTCTAGTCGGCATATATTCATCATCACCGATGGAATTAGTATGCATAGACTACCTGTCGCTGGAGATGTCCAAAGGAGGCTACGAGAATGTGCTGGTCATCACTGATCATTTCTCTCGCTACGCACAGGCGATACCGACGAGAAATCAGACGGCTAGGACGACAGCTCGGGTCCTGTTTGATAATTTCTTTGTTCACTATGGGTTTCCCGAAGCGATACACAGCGACAGAGGAGCCAATTTCCCTTCAAAGGTCATTACTCGATTGTGCAGAGTTGCTGGTATCAAGCGGACCCGAACAACGCCATATCACCCTCAAGGGAATGGACAGTGTGAACGCTTTAATCAGACTCTTCTCAAGATGCTCGGGACACTTCCCAATGAGCAAAAGTCTGATTGGAAATCAGCTATTCCGTCACTAGTTCAGGCATACAATGCTACCGCCAACGATTCTACGGGGTACTCCCCGTATGAAATCATGTTTGGCCGACGGCCAAGACTTGCAATTGATGCCGTTTTGGGTCTGAAAGGTCAAAGTATCCCAGGAACCTCGCCATCAGATTACATGAAGCGTCTGGAAAAGCATCTAAGAGGAGCTTACAGATTGGCCAGTGGTGTTTCCTCCAAGAAAAGACAGAACGCCAAGCACTACTATGATCGGAAGGTCAAGGAGGTAAAGATTTTACCTGGGGATAGGGTACTTGTTAGGAACCAGGGAATCAAGGGCAAACACAAACTGGCTGACACCTGGAGCCATGATGTGTTTGTTGTCCTAGAGCAACCTGATACGAGGACTCCTGTATTCAGAGTGCGTCGGCAGGATGGAAAGGGAGATTCGAAAGTGCTAACATTACACAGGAACAATTTACTACCTATGAACCACCTCCCTATTCCATCTCTGTCAGACTCTGAATCAGAGGAAGTCGTATCAGAAAGCATACCAGACACCATGGTTGATTCTTCAGGCTCAAGCAAAGAAGATACCAGTTCTGGTTCCAGTAAGGTTTATACACCACCACATCGCCGGAAAGCTGGAGAACCTGGGGTGCTACCGCGAAGACCAGTTCGACAAGGCAACAGCCAGCGTGGAAACGGACTGGTGATTTTGTTGTTGGAGAGCAACATGCTTTCGCTGCACCACTAGGGTCTTCGGTTGTGTGGGTATAGGAGACGTTATTACAGGTACAGGTACTGAGTTTTATGACAACCCTGAGACTGAATTTTTTTATTTATCATTACTTTGGTTCTGTACGTAGTACAGGATCTGAGTTTCATACCATACTGATTTGTTTATTCATCATTACTTTGGTACTGATAGTTTATTTTGTAAACACAATAATTGACCGTCCGTGTTTACCTCATATGAATTGTTTTGATATTTTGTCAGAACACTTAGTTATGTTTTTCATTTTGTCCATTATGTTTGTGTATTTGTTTGTTTATTTGTGCACCATTAAGGTACTGATAATTGCACTGGGTATTGTTTTCCCACAGTATTTAAAGCCATACTTAGTATATTATTTTGGTGTATTTCATTTGTATCTTAGTATATTATTTTGGTGTACTTCATCCGATCTTTTATCAATTGTTTGGTGTTTAAGGCGTATTTAGGATTATTTTATTCTAAGATATCATGCCTACACAACTGAACAGTTTTTCATTATCTTGTCAATTATGTTTAATCATGAACCTTGTTTCTTTTTGTATAATTTCAGGTTATACAGTGATGATTATATTGTCGAGGACGACAATTGTTTATAGGGGGGAAATATGTCATAGGGTCTTTTGTTGTGTTCCAGTACTTTTTAAATAAAACATTATTATACTTACTTAACTTACTCGTCTTTTATCAATAAACAGTCCCTTTTTAATGATATTGAATCCATGTTCCCATCGTAAAGTTAGTAGCTGTAGTTAGTTAGTTAGTAATTATTGCCCAATACTCTAATCCTTTAACAATCACAAGTATCCATCGCACTTACACTTAAAATCACTGAAGCATAGTAGTATCGGTCGGTTCAATCAATGATATAATCATTCAGATGTTTACCCTCTGATGTATAATACATTGATTGAACATTTATTTGTTTTCTCGTTTTATCTATAATAATATATTTTATATATATTATCTATACAGGTAACTATGAAGTATTTATTGTCTTTTTTGATCATTAGTAACATTTGAAGCATTAGGTTAAAGTATAAATTAGGTTATTGATTAGAAGTTTATATCATGTCATATTTTCTGGTAAACCGTCATCTCACAGCAGCCATAGTCTACCTTTTTATGATATTTGTTTAATTGCTATGTTGTAAGTATGTATATAATTATAATGATTCAGATGTCTACCCTCTGATGTATAATACATTGATTGAACATTTATTTGTTTTCTCGTTTTATCTATAATAATATATTTTATATATATTATCTATACAGATCAACACAGACGTCTAACCGGTCATATACAACCCACATATACCCACCTGTAACAATGATATGACAAGTATTCGTCTGCAAGAATGTTTTATTCAAACTGACACCGTCGCCTATTGTCCAAGGAGGGATTAAAGGCCTAAACGGTTGGTTACACGGTTGAATTAATGCGCATGCCCAGCCGACGAAACAGCTTCCGGTCAGCATATAAACATGTTTGAATTTTGATAAAAAACATTTTATTTTCATTTAGTACAATTTTTCCATTTTGTGTCCAACCTGACGTTGAAGACGCTCTGGGTTGTATATTTTTTAAATACAAAATAAAAGACAAATGATATGCACACATATATGTACCTTTATGCACCAAGACTGTATCATCAGTCACCAATGTGCAAAACTAGATGTGTATTCTTAGCTTTTATATTGTGTATTCAAAACATTGGCACAGTTTTTATTCAACCAATTTTCCCATGCTTATTCAATAAAAACTTTGAATGGATTTACTAGTTACTTAATGCCTTAGGATCATTAGGCCAAGATTATTTTGTACATGTGAATTATATTTTCTAAAATACGAAACATTTCTGTTCTTGAATTGTGCCACAATATATTTTGTTAATTATTGTCTCTCTGGTGATTTATTTTCTTGGCGTACAAGTCCGATATAATACTAGTTTTTCGTCAAAAGTGTCTTCATACAAGGGTTTTGTATTATACAGTTTGGTGAGGACAAACAACATTATTGTCGGAGGCGAATATGTTGTTCGTCCTCGCCAAACTGTACAATAACCCTTGTGTAAGAAGACAGTGTTGACGAAAAACTAGTACTACATTTATTCCATATTTGCGAATAGGTGGTACGTTTTGAAAGTGTTCGGTGTATGTATAAGTGAATGAGCAGCCAAGTAGACTGCATGTTATTTGATGAATTTGTTTACGATGCAGATTGTGCTTCTTAAAACTTCACAACAATATTATAATGAAAATGGTGCATTACATGACACTGTGTTAACAGGAATATGCAGTAAACAGAATACTTTCAATCGATTGCAGAAATGGAAAAATATAACAATTATTTAGCACATAAGGATGAATAGAACTAGCAAAGGTACACTTAAATATATAATTATGTCCAGCTGAACATTGTTGTCACATTGGCTAAACATATAAAATATATTTGTGTACAGTATTATAATGTAACAAAACTTGCAGATTTCTGGATTATTAAAAAATCTGAAAGTTTTCTTTAATTTATTGACGTTTTGTCATGAAATAATGCGACAAAGAACAAACATTCACCATCGTCGGTTTATTTCATGTAACATTATTGTTTCGTATAACGAGTTTTTGTTCGAATGTCTAGATGTACTCAGTAGCTATGTAATAAGAATAAATGCCCTGTTGGTACAATACGAATAAAATAACTTGCCGAAAGAGGAGAGGATCGATCGATTTACACTGAATTACCCGATAGAAAAAGTACATGTAATTGATTTAGTTTACAATGGCATTCGTTTCACTTAATTATCTAGCACGATGTATAACTACAATTGCTTTACATTTTTACATCAACCCGGTCGATCTTTCAATTAAGCTAATTTATATGTAAATAGGTTCAGATGCTTGTAATTGATGTAATGATCTGATCAAGAAACGACATGCATGGTATATCAGTGAAATGTCTCCTATAGGAAATGATCAGGGAACGGTCGGCAGTTATAACGTGTTTGGTAGTAATAGTACTTAAATATACAATTTCTATATAATGTTCTATGAAAAAGGACCACGATGCTTCGTCGATCTGCAAAAACAATAACTACATAATGCAACTCTTGAGACGCAATCAAAATTAGTTTTGCACCATTTTCACAATCCCTAGACAATGATTTAATTTCCTTTGACAAAAGTATTCTATTGTCATTCAAAATCTTGTTTACACGTTGACCAAAAAACGAACATTTCTATGCGGACGCATAGTATGTAAGTTTACATTTTGTTACCTAATACGTCTTGTTGGCTGTATGAATAACCTGCTGCATAACTCTTGAAACAAATCAGGGGTCTGTCTACACAGTCCGGCACTCTGACATCTGAGGTAGGTCTGTCTACACAGTACTGCACTCTGTTATCTGAGGTAGGTCTGTCTACACATTCCTGCACTCTGTCATCTGAGGTAGGTCTGTCTACACAGTCCTGCACTCTGTCATCTGAGCTAGGTATGTCTACATAGTCCTGTACTCTGTCACATGAGTTAGGTCTGTCTGCACAGTCCTGCACTCTGTCACATGAGTTAGGTATGTCTGCATAGTCCTGCACGCTGTCATCTGACCTATTGTTTACACGACACTTATCCGTCGTACTATGTGTTGTTTTAGTATTTCAAAACATCCTTACGGTATAGTAACGACAACTGCCGAAAACTGAAGTTTCAGGGAAATAATTTCGCACAAAAGCTGATGTACGAGAAATCATCAAAATGAAGATAAGTCGAGTAGTTGCATTCGCCAATATCAAATTTGCGCATATGTTAATGGGTCAATTTGTAAAAAATACAATGTCATCATTTTTATCACGAACACTTATAACATTCTCGTTGTAAAATATCCCCAATAGGGAATCACAATTATATCATGTATTTTATAATGTAAAGAAGTTTTAGTGTTCTAGATCTCCTGAAGAAGACCTTTCTAGGTCGAAAAATTGAGTAACTTTTAGTGATTTATCACTAAAGACCTATACTATTTGCTGATGTATCTGAATGAGTGTAAGATCGTTTCTTACCCTTGCATTCGTTTTAGCTTGTAAGTAAAGTGGTTCAGAAAACATCTTTTGTCCTTGCTGGTACGAAAGTAGAAATAGAAATTTGAATTTCGTTTTAACAAGAGGACCATGATGGACCTAGAATGCTCACCTGAGTATCGGACCAGCCGTTCCTAAGAAGAAGATTGTCAAAGTTTTCTATAATATAGTCATTTAGTGGAAATGTACCCCGCCCAAACTGATAATAGGGAATTTGGTAGGGGGTCACCAAATAAACATATCAGTGAAATTATTTTGAAATCGGAAGTGCAACTTCTTAATACATTTTAAAAGTTCTTATTAAGAAAAAAAGATCCGCTACCTGTCGGCCATGTTTTATCGAATCATATTACATTAGGAATCTGCAAGAGGATCATCCAAGCATGATTCTAGTACATTTTCTTTAAAATTGGCCATGAAGTTTATGAGTAGTTGTTTGAAGGAATTGCTAACGACGGACTGAAAACGGACACAGACCGATCACTATAGCTCACCATTTACTGTATGTTAGTAGTTCTTGCAAGTGTTTGTAACAGTTTGATTTGTACATACACTTAACCGAATTAAAAACGCAATAGTTTTTGATACATTTAAGCAAGTTAAGGTGCTTCAATTTGAAGCAAGTTAAGGTGCTTCATTTTTATTGAAAATTTGCTCTTAATGAATTCAATACATTAAATAAAACATGTGCAAATTTCATCGTAATCAAGGTTTAAATGGTTACAAAATCAAATCACGAAAAGTATTGATTCACTGTGTCAAAGTCGCAAACCTGCTATGCAAACCGGGCGTCAGTGCCCCATTGGCCGGAAAATATGGGGTTGTGGAATGTTTTTCTACACTTCCATAAGAAAAAAACGCGTTACTTTCCTAACGCGCAGAGGTTTCTGGTTGATGGTGCACTTCTTGACGACTATCTGTGTCTCCCTTTAAATTTAGCTCACTTAGTCTAGTAAAACATTCAATGACCTCCACAGCCCTAACATGAGTTGTCATTAAGTTTTTGTCCATCTAGCATACGCTTCATTGTGTCCGATGGTTCAGAGTATCCTTTCCTAGGTCTATGGCATTCCAAATCCGTAACCGGAAGTCGATAAGGGAAAATGGCAGGGTAAATAAGAACACTTAACACAGACCTACATAAACATGTATTAAAATGTTATCGAATGTATATTTTAATGTAATTTCTAATCACATCATTGCCTTCAAACTGTATGTATAGCAGTAAAATTTGTTGACCGGTGTCTTAAAAACATTCGTATGGTGCCATCATGTTTACGTGCTTGTTTGGTCAGCTAACCTGACGTTGACAATTGTTCGTGTAAACTGCTTCTTGAAAACTCTATCGAAGTCAAAATATCGTCGACAGGCGTCAGTTAAACCACTTGGCCATGACAAAACGTCACATATCTGCTTTAACCACGTTCAATGGCGCCAGAATGTTAGGTATCCAAATACGTGGCATCGTGTTCAACGCACTTAATTGATGTTTTTTGGTCGGGGTAACGTTGCCCTACAATTTGTCAGTCCAATCGTCACGCTCGGTGGTTTTGTTCGTGCGATATGTGTAAATCAAGAAAATGACGCCGATATGGAGGAATGGGTCAAATTGAATAAGCATACGGCTATCGTTCCAATAATTGATTTACACTTCAATAAAATTTATATCATAATTTATATCAAAAATACCAACCCCAAAAATCGTTGCGTTTCTAAGTCGGTTAAGTGTAAAATCAACAATTTAATATTGAAATACACAGACATGTTTACAACAGGATGGTTAATCGAGTAATATCTAACAGTTATCATTTAGAAAGAACTAATATATCTTTACAGTGACACTTTTATTCCTTGCTGTAATATTATCAGATGATGTTTCAAGGTTTGTTCCTGTAAGGACATACTTGCTTTCATATCTAAAAATGTCATAAACGCCTATACCGTTACCAGGTTTCTATCCGAACAGGAGCCAGGATCACCTGGCAATCCCCCGCCGTATATATTGGCCACTGATGGGTGTTTAATAGAAACATGACTAGATAAAAAAGAAGGAAAGAGATGTTGGGGAAAATAAATAAATAGTTAATGAAATGGAACCAGACAGCTAGAGTTCAATATAAGGGAAGATGTTATGATATTTCCCTTGATGTAATTTTCTAACTTGTTTGATTAACAAAACTGGGTTATATAGAGTTTGCCTCTCCTAGTTGCTGTCTATTCACCTACCAAGTTTCAAGTCAATACCTCAAATAGATTTAGAGTTATGCTCTGGACAAAAACATGTTTTAAAATTAAACAAGGAGAGATCATTTCAAAACTAGGCCATGTAGAGTTATGGTTCTTGATCACTGCACTTCTGCTAGTTTCCATCTATTCACATATCAAATTTATATACCTCACATAGTTTTAAGAGTTATGATCTGGACAAAATATGGGACGGATGGACGGACGCATACTATTACTGTATCCCTTCGACGTCGAAAATAATCAATTGGGTCCTTGCTTGTTACACCACTGTTGCTATAAATGTCACACTGTATTAAAGTTTTCGTATCAAGTATTGTATATGGCTTTTGTGAATACACTCCTGAAGGCATCCCCATTATAAGAACCCCGAAGGATTTAATCCGGTGAGTTAAGATGCCTAGTAAATGTTTGTTCTTTAGCGAAATGATCCGATGCCAAATTTCTTGGAATTACTGAAATGTATGACAGCATTGAGGTCGTTCTTGACGTCACCTTTGTGTGGTATGCATCTATTATTAATATCCAATAAAAACATTGGCTCATTAGCTTCTTAACAAGGGTCAATCTTCTCTATCTTAAAATCTGACAAAGAACAGTTATTTATGTTATCATATATTAATGATCACCATGTACTTATCATTATTGACATTTTCCGCATTTTAACACGAGTGTTTAACGTTGTACATCACTGCATAAATACACTGTAACAGCAAGGACACCTCGATCAAAGCCTCCACATTCAGATGTTTATGTTATGAACAGACTATTAAGTATTCATAATTGCTATTTATGATGATTTAGGAAAACGTAACAGTCAGGACCAAATAGGTACATTAAATGCTCTTAAATTCTGAGTTATATGTAATTATATGTCTGTCCTTTTTTGTGCAAAAAAACTAGATTTCAATGTTATCATCATTATGAAAAACGCTAAATGTATGTATCAAAGAGCTTGAAATCAAATTAAAAAAGACAAGAAATTTGCCGAAATTCGATAATGGCTCACATCATTGTACATAGTTTCATCCTGTTTCATTTCAAATAATCTCGACTGTCACACCGGAGAACATTATGCTTTTTCTTAAGACGAATTCTACGAATTTCCAATATGCGGTCAACAAGATACGGTCACTATTGATTGGTGCCGAAGCCGCTAATTAGAAACAAATATGTAAGACAAGAAACTGTCAACAACGCGGATCACCTCGTGTCACATCTGTATTATGTTCTCGACGTTGACCGATAAATCAGGGGGGAGAGTATCATTTTACAGAAAGTACGTAATTACTTCCAAGAGTATTGCTTCTGTTTAGAAATGTACTTTATACGAGGCCGTTAAAGCAAACGTATCACATTTACGATTATAATTAATTAAAAAAACTATGGGGTAGATGAAATTAATCATGTCGAACGCGCCAATCAATCATGTCACACGCCGTAACTAGTCCTGATTAATTTCTCCGGAATAAAATATAAGGTGTGGATCAAAAGGGAAACAGTATGGAACATAGGAACCTTAAGGAGGTATTCAAATTCTATTTTTCTAGTGATAAATAAACATAAGTTTTGGTTCCAATGATGACATACCAATGTTCATAAACATATAAATAAAACAATAATGTACAATGATCATACTTTTTAACTTTTGTGCATGCATAAAATGTGGGTGGGGAACGGTAAATTGCACAGCATGCAAACGCAATAAAGAACTACATGTATAACAATAATAGTACAAGAGCATGTTCCTGATGTTTTCATAAAATACGTAGTTCATGCATACATTTATTTATCATGCATTTACTGTGTTTTTCCATGGATATGGTACATTTTCAAGGGAATCAATGCTGTTATATGAGGAACACGGTTGATTATACTTATACTCTGTAAAGGAGTGATTTATTACTTATGCGGACACATATATCTTTCGGCGTTGTGTGCACTCTTCACTGATTTTCAATAACTAGGTCCATGCCATGTTCCGTTGTTTTATTAACAAACAAACCGCTGGAAAGCTAACAAATATGTCTCTACAGAAGGTTATTACATCAGCCCAAACACTGCGATAAAATAATCTCTTCCATCGTCCATAAAAAAGTTCAAATTTTCAAAACATCTATCAAAATTTAAACCTTCGTTATTGTCGCCGACTCAAAATACCCAATGAACAACGTCTTCTTTTTACGAGTAGTTCATTGGAGACGGTATTTTTTGTTTTAACATCAACCTTCTTTTCAATAATTCATGAGGCAATCTGCTGTCCATTGTCAGCTATAGTGTCAAATTTTAATGCGTTTCATGTGTCGCCAATTTTTTCAATTTTAAAAAACCTTCGTTATTGCCAATGAATATAGTGTAGCAAACTAAGAAATAACTTGTTTATGACAAATGAAACATCATTATGTATACCACCAAAGCCTAAATAAGACTATAGGAACGCAGGCATATACGAATTATTTATTAAATCGCGAACACTGTGCATCATAAAATATTAACCTTTACTCAAAAGTAATAGCTTAAAACTTTCGTGATCATAAAAGATGCACATTAATACTAAAACTGACTCCTGGTAGGCTATTTACACAACCAGATATATCATCTTGATGTAATAAAAACGAAATTTATCTTTAATACAGTGTTATACATTAAACTAATTTCAGTTTTGTACACAGTTTAAACCTTCGTGATTTAAACTTTCGTTGCCAAAATTCGAAACTAACGCTAAAAACGCAGAAGATTACAATTATATGACTTTTTGTTAGGCCTATTTGAAGTGTAGACTTGCTTGAATGCGAAATCGCCGAGAGATGTCGTAAAACATTGCTTGTATTTCCAACTAGAGTTGCGAGTATTTTTACCTTACTTTCCAACGAAAATATTTTTTCAATAAGATTGACTGAGATAGTATCTAACTATGATATTATTCGCACAATATAACGTTTTTTATAAGATAAACATTTACATAAGAGAGTATGGCTTCCTTTTTGTATAACACTTGTGTTTAAATCCATAAAACCTTCGTTATCCTGCGATAACGAAGGTTATATCACTGCATTTGGTGAGAAAAGTTATATTATAACGTGTATGTACACATTTTACTTCATTGCATTTAAAAGTCTGTTACATGTGTATGAAATTGGTACCATTACATAATTTGCAATGTGTTCTGTTATTATTTGTTGAAGAGAAAACCGGACTATGGTAAAATATATAATAGTCTTCGTGTTTTGCAAGTGATTGTTAGAACAGTTATCCTATTATCCATACGCAATATCAACCTAAGTATTGCTATTGCATAGACTTATATCATTTGTTAAGTTTTATAGTGCATTAATTTAGTTACAGTCTTACGATTTGGTTTATAATTACGATAACGAAGGTTTAATAAAGATAACGAAAGTTTAATTTATTATATGCGTTTTTATAACTATGACCAAGAGTAATGCTGAAATCCAAACGGTATATTGTAAGCGCCTGAAAGAGCAAAACAATGAAGACTATCTACGACTGGAACGAGAGAGAATGTGCCGTAATTATGTACCGTCCTCTAAACTGCCAGAAAGAAGGTGAAAAGGGAGAAACAGGCAAAACAGAAAATACTGAAAATAACAGATATGAAGACGTTAGAAAAATACAAGAAGAAAGGGAAACCGGCAATATGCAGTTGGTAATCATGTTACTACTGAGTGCAAAGATATCTTGTTTATTGATAACATTGTTAATCAAGACGATGAAAATCATGAAGTGAATTTTGTGAAAACTAATATGCAGTTTTTCTATTGACCTAGACATAACGACATGGAAGTCTTGTTAAATATTGATACTAGTAGATGCACCAAAGGCTACTCGAAAGTCAAAGTCATTGTTAAAAAGTAGTGATAGTAACAGATAGAGTATTTTGAACATGTATGCGGTGTATACTGAGAAGTTCTGATGTCACTAAACCTTCGTTATCAGCCAGGTTGTTGGTATTGACGTTTTCAATTAGCCTGTTTGGTATTATGTTTAAGTTTTGTGTCCAAATGTCTCTTGTACATTTCAGCATGCTTATTAATGTAGTTACAACTTAGATACTTGCAAATGTTCCCAAAATAATTGTCAACATGTTATATTCTGATTCTCAGGAAACCTTCGTTACCATTGTTATTTTACCGTCTGTCGCCATGTTATAAGTATGTTGCATTATCAAAATGATATCATAACGTCTTTTGTGGTAAGTTGAAATCAGAAACACCATAGAAACGTGTTTTATGTTTGTATACGTTTGCCAGTTTGACTTTTAAGTGTTGTTCTGATTAATTGCTGACATTTCAGGTATGACTTTAAAATAAGTTTTCTTCAACTTTTTAATATGATAGTACTAAATATTCATTGTAAATGCATGTTATACATTGTTGTACTTGTTCATCCTAGTTCTGAACATTAAACAATTCTTTAGATTAAAAATATGTTGCTTTTTTGTATTTATCCATTATAACACAAAACCATCGTTATTATTTGGCTGATTGTTAATGCTTGATCTACTTTAAAAATTATATGTAGATGGATCGAAAATAATGGTTCATTTGAATTCTATATACGATTAACAAGTTGCATTTGGGTTGATGCGCGATCACACAATAAAGCATTGTTTGTTTCAATGAAAGTTAAAGCAAGCACATACTTATATCTATTTTGTTTACAGCCAAATGATTAGTGCGAATATATCGGTAGAAATTCAAACTTGTTATTTGATCATTTCGTTCAGACCTGATCACATTTAGAATCGCCATACATCATAATTGCGATTACAGTTAGTTGAGCTATATTTTTGATATAGTATTTCAAATAAGTGTGCAATTAACATCATAGGGCTGTGATAACGGAGGTTTTGTAAGTACTAGAATTGGTTTCTACCTACCTGTGTTTGCATGATCATAACATAAAAACTACGAAAGTGTTGCATTCAAGATTTTCGGGCATGGTTACTGGATGATATATCAAACTTTTAAGGTAAGATCAAACTGAATCAGGAAAGGTCGCATTTTTAGTTTTTTTCTTTACCGTTTGGACCTAGTTATTGAAAATCAGTGTCTTACGCCAGTACGTATTTGTCTCCTTATTCGCTATAAATGTCGAAAGTTATATATATAAATCAACAACATTCTCGCCATTCATGGTGTCTAGACGTTTCCCTTTAGTGGCTGTACAATGTTATCCGACTGATGGATTCCCGTTTGCCTAGAACAGGCTGGATGATTTTTGAGTTAACGTTGAAATGGTTAAGAGCAAACTATATCATCAACTATAATCAAATGGCTGCCTTATAGGTCAATGAAGAATTGCAAGCAATGAAAAAGTCCCCTTTCGGTTTGAAGCAATGACCCTTTGAATGATTTGTAATGTTTGGTTATTTATGTATCCTTAGCCAGTACAATGTATGTCAGAATAAAACAATACTTCCATATACATAATCTTCTTATAGACAAGTACCCACATACCAAGTTTTAAAAAACTTAAATTTGGAAATAATTTACAATTTCTGTATTCATAACCACATTGTTTGTCCAATTAAAATATTGTGCACAATCTACTTATTGCCAGTTACCAAGTTTTATAAATCAAGATTGGAAACTGTTATGGCATGATCCCCGATTTTAGGCACTTTCACTATTTCCGTATCCATAGCATAATGGCAAATGAAACTTTGAAACAGATTTTCAAGTCTAAACATGTTATTACAAACACAGCATCATTCTGCCCTGCGTTCAAGGAAACATTTTGTGACGAACGTTTCGCTCCTGGTACGCACCTGTTATTCGTTGAAACGGTATGTTTAAAAAACATGTTTGTCACGTACGCCAAGTTTGGCTACCCATATCCGGAGGTGGTGTTCGTGTATTTATTTAATAAACAAAATGGCGGACAGAGGCAAACAAAATAATGTGAATAGTAAAATTCGCGCATCCGTACATATTTCGAACTGAGAACGAAAAAAACGGGAATTAGTACTTTCAAATTGTATGCCGCAAACGAAGCGTACAACGAAGGATTATATCGACAAAAACCCGTGATTGTTAAACATGTTTGCAGGTTACTTACCAGGTACAAAACGTTTCGTACCTGCCCTGCGTTCAAGGAAAAATCACGTGACGCACGTTTCGTACCAGGTGCGATACGTTTCGTACCTGGTCCACAAACGGTACGAAACGTTTCGTACCGTTTGCGTACCAGGTACGACACGTGCGTCACGTTATTTTTCCCTGAACGCAGGGCTGGTACGCAAACGGTACAAAACGTTTCGTGCCTGGTACGTACCAGGTACGAAACGTGCGTCACGTTATTTTTCCTTGAACGCAAGGCTGTATGTTGGTTTTACCAGAACACAAATTGTTATAGTTGACCTATGAGGCTGAGTTGGAAAACAATCGATGTACTGACATCCACATACCGTCTATTACAGGAATTCGCATGATATGTAGTCTTATTCTTTGTAATATTCTTATTGTCAAGGAAGTTCCTAGTATGAGCTATTATTGCGTGATGTCGCCAACGCCATTCGAACTTTATTGCACGTAGCCGTTATAATATAGCTAGTTTTTCTTAAATACAGTATTTGATCAATTCCTGACATAAACTTTTTAAAACGATTTCATGTTTTAGAATAATGTTTTAACTGTTTAAATAATCATACGTCATAATTGCAAATGTTCGCATATAGAGATATTCAAAAGACTATTACTTGTTTTATTTTCAATCAGAGTTTTGTTTCAGAAAATGGTCTTCATATATATACATATATAGCAACGACATTATGTATTTAAGGTGGAACCACACTATAAAAAAAGTTCCTAACCCATATACAAATTTGGTATCATAGTAAACTTTGATTTATTCCCAATTCAATGTCCAAGGAACGACGTCAAAACGCGTTTTCCATGGTAACTTCACGACGTCATAGTAACGTCATGGGAACGCACACGGAGATACAAGACGCGAAATTGAATTGGGAATAAATCAAAGTTTACTATGATACCAAACTTGTATATGGGTTAGAAACTTTTTTTATAGTGTGGTTCCACCTTAAGTTATTTCAACACAATTCCACAGGTAACTGTATCATTGATAAAGAGTAAACCAAAACATTTTTTTTAAATTTTTTTAATATCTTAGAAAGGTGCATTTGTACTAAAGTGGTCAGATTTTCAAGGTATCATAAACAAGAATTGGCTTTCGATATCTTCATAAAGTAATTACATTCATAGACAACATCATTAGAACTACCTCCATGCAATATCCTAAAGAAATTAATCAACTAAATGTAGTTAAAAAGGTTATACCATGAAATGTTTACCACGGTGTCCAGTCAGTCATTGAGGTGCATTCAATAGAAACGACAATGCTATTATCAACATATCTTATTTATAGATGGATATTTAAAATATTGATAGCAAATTAATGCTGAAGCTCTCTAGTTTCTGATTATGTTAATATATTTAAAATAACACCAGTATTAATGAAATGCTCGTTAAAAACAAACTGCACCTCAGTGAATGTGTGGTCAATTTCCCTTGTTATAAACCTTTCTAAGATATTATGAATTTTATAAAAGAAATTATGTTTTTGTTTACTTTTTATTAATGATACAGTTACCTGTGCATAATTCATCAGAAATTCAAACACAACTTGGATATAGTGCTGTAAATGACTTATAATTGATTCATTAAATATGTCAATCTTACTATTTAGAGCCTTTAAAACACATCCTACATAGAGTAATCACATAATGTAAAAAAATGACAGCTTTTCTAGGGGACTGTCTCATTTATTTCCTTTCTCATCCAAATGCTGTTATTTATTTTCTAGGGGACTGTCTCATTTATTTCCTTTCTCATCCAAATGCTGTTATTTATTATTAGCGTAAACATTCAATTTCAAATAAATTAATGCAATTTACAACTATTTACAGCAAAATACAATTAATGGTTGATGTGTTTTGTTTTACGTTTTCTAATTTGATTTGTGTTCCTCAAAACGTGTCTAATAATTTAATGTTTGGTGTGTTAAAAAACCAATAACCCTAATTTTGTAACATGTCTACGAGATGTATTATGACATGCAACACGAAGATATGACGTAAACTATATTGCACAGACGTCTACCAATAATTTCACTTGATAAAAGTCACATAATTTGCAAATACCGGTATACTTGTCAAAACTTCCAACGCAACAGTATAACTATCCGCATTTTCTTGATTTAGTGTTAAGTCTTTTTATAATATATATATATATGAGCCGTTCTCCAGAAAAACTTGGCTTAGTGACATTGTATTAGTATTACGAAAACCCTCATAAATGACAAAAAAGTCATGCTCTTTGATTTAACTTAATTTCCATGTCTTAGATTTATTTTTTCTCATGAATCTTATTAAAATATCTTCTGTCGTTGCCATGGTGACCAACTTCTGAAGAGTATCCATATTGAGTAAAACGAGGGGTTAGTGGTTGAAAACAGGAGTTACGTTTATCTAAAAATCACGACTTAGATATGTTTTATTAAACAAGATGGCCCAAAGAGCCCTGGGTCGCTCACCTGTCGTAGTAGTGCATGCAAGTCCTGTGATTTGACCTAGTGCCCTCACACTTGACCTAGAATTTGTTGAGATGATCATTGTGACCAAGTTTCATAAAGATTAGGCTAAAATGGTGACCTCTTGTGACTACACAAAGATTTCCTATGCTTTGATCTAGTGACCTAGTTTTTGACACCAGAATTGACCCTGAAACTTAGTTTAAGACCCCAAATTACCCAATATAAAACTTGATTTAGATATTGTTGAGAGAAACATTGTTATCAAGTTTCATGAAGATTAGCCCATGATTGTGACCTCTAGTGAATACACAAGGTATTTCTATTATTTAACCTGTTGAACTAGTTTTTGACCCCAGGTGACCTCTAGTGACTACACAATGTTTTTCTGTAATATGACCTTGTGACCTAGTTTTTTTACCCCGGATGACCAAGTTTCATAAAGATTAAGTCAAAATTATGACATCTAGTGACTACACAAGGTTTTTTCCATAATGTTTTTCTGTAATATGACCTTGTGACCTAGTTTTTTTACCCCGGATGACCAAGTTTCATAAAGATTAAGTCAAAATTATGACATCTAGTGACTACACAAGGTGTTTTCCATAATTTGACCTAGTGACCTAGTTTTTGACCTCAAGATGACCCAATATCGAACTTTACCTAGATTTTGTTAAGATGATCATTGTGACGTAGTTTCATTAGGCAAAAATTGTGACCTCTAGAGTGGACACAACCCAATTTTTAACGGACGGACGAAGAGTGATCACAAAAGCTCACTCTGTCACTATGTGACAGGTGAGCTAAAAAGGAATATAATTCTAAAATATGATATAATTTTGAAAAGTGTACGTCAAGAACCCATCAAATACTGGATTTATGAACTTCTTGTAAATGTAACGTCCAATAACGTTTGAATGACGTTTGCGACGTCACTAACAAAGTAAGGAGGGTGGTTAGTTTTAAAAGACTGTTACTTTGTAATTTGATGTCATATTTTGCTTAAATTTCCAGAAACAGTTCAAAAGAGTCTTGTCTTTCTGATGCTATATTATCCATGATGATTTTAATTTTTTTGTCACTGAGCCGAGAACGGCTCATATATTTATAAATAAATGGATCGTTTTTATTCTAGGTCATTTGTAACATAGCGTGATAACAATATGTACGATTTTAGCGTGATGTTATCGACATTATCGATTTTGACATTTAGTGCTCCAATAATGGAGCGTTTTCGATTAATTTATGCGAGTCACTCAAGTGACCCAAGTGATAAATCAAACGCGTCGAGGATGCGCATAGTCTCTAACCTACCCTACTCCAGTCATCCACGCATTTTCAAGAGTAACTCGAGATTCAAGATGGCGGACGAAGGAAAACTTCCACGGTAGGCAAATGGTTTTCGGATTATTTACGCAACGTCGAGTGATTTTTAATGAAAACTTATTCAGTTTGTCAATGATTTTGTTGATTTGCATGTTCTGTGACCTTGGGTTAGTTGTTTACTTTCGAAATTCGGGCTATTTATACTGTAAACAATGACCGTGATGTCAAAACGAAAGTAGATTTGTCGGAATCATGCCGACCGTTATGAAATTTACAAGATGCAGGCGATTATTTCTAATTTATAAATTCCATGTGCAAGTGGATTGCTAAGGATTATTTGTTGGTCGCCATCTTTTATTACCCTAGTACAACCCCGGTGTTCGACAATGACTACTCGGGTGAAGACAGTACGCATGCGCAGATTTCTATGTAGCGTGACCCGAGTGACCAAATCGAAAACGCTCATGGTATGTGAATCACATTGAGTTTGTTCGAATTTAGTGTCACAATGCCGAGATTATGCATAGAACAACGCGGACGGGCCAATGGTACGTTACATGCTGGGTGGGATGTTTGGATGAACATGATAGGAGGGTTCGGCGACGTCAAGTTCAGCCCAAAACATTACAAGATTTGACTAACGCTCTTATTCAGGAGTTCGCCAATATTCCGATAGCCTTTGTTAGGCGCTTAATAAGCTCAATGAGACGTAGGTGCCAATCAGTTCCTAATGCACAAGGAGAACATACCACATGCTAGATAGTATTGTTATTAACGTCGTTAATTTGAATTAGTGTGGGTCACGTGCTAGTGATATAAATTTCGTCGTCCTGATACAATATTTGTAAAATGTCTTATAACAATATTGCGATGAAATGATTGGCCTATTTTGTTGTAAAAAATCCTTCCTTCTATTACAGGTCAAGAAATTTATCACAAAATACAGTTTTGAAATTCCCCATTATCCGGTCATTACTCATGATGCAAAGAGTACTGGTTAGAAACACATTTTTCACAAAATGCAGTTTTGCTGTGAAGTGGTGTTTTGGTTTTTTATACAAATTATTCTAGTTTAGTCCCGCATTGAATGGTAAGGTTTTGTGTTATTAAGCGTATATTATATCAAGTCTTATAATGTCATTATTTTATTATAAAAATAAACATAAGCATTTTTTTAATTTGTACGTTTCATTTTATGACATTACAGCATTAATTGAAATAAATTGTAAAACGTTTGAAACATTGTTTATTGTTATATGCAGAAGTCAGCAGTAATCAGCGTGTCGTTTGGTATTCACTGCGGGACTGTTGGAATAATTTGTAACCAACGACAGTCATGGAATCCAAAACGCCGACCGATCAGTAAAAATTACCTAAAATGTAACTTAAAATACGGTAGATTGTAGATAATCGATTGTTTATGTAGTACGACATATCTAGACCCGATTTCAACCATTTCCTTGCCCGTTGTTGCGTGAAGTAGCGGATTCGTGTAGGGGCTAGAAAATGCGTCTCCGACCTGTTCTCATTGTACTGTTATGACCGGATGATGGGGAATTTCAACACTCTGTATTTTGTGATATAATTTCTTAGGCCTGTGCTTCTTTCTACAAATAAATTAAATATTTACTGTTATATATACTGTGTTGCGTTGGCAGTTTTGACTAGTATACGCGGCTGTCTATGACAACTGTCGATTCAAGGTGGATACAAACTCTTCCGCATCTCGGATTTTGTGATATTCTGCATGGACACAGTATCAAGTGTTGGCTTTCTGTGTTCGGAGATTTGAGGCATTTTACGTTACGTGCGATCAATAGCGTCATCTATAAGCCTTAGGGTGTTTCTTTTCGCTGGATATTCGACGATTACGGTCATGTAAGGAAATAGAGGCCGTGTGGTACGGTGCAAATTATAGAAAGCAATAGTCTAATGTAGGACGACTGTTAATGGCAGTAAGTCTGTCAATGACAGTAAGCCTGTGTTTAAGTCCCAGTTCTGAGAAACAGTTGATTTGTTAATATTGCCAATTTACTTACTAGACTTGGATACAAATTACATTTAAAAACAATTCACTCCTGTTTATCACCATCCGATATGACACACACAATAGACAACATATGTGCAGTTTACTATGTATTGTTTACAGAACCAACCATTTACCTGTGAATAATGAGTATCGCGTGATATTTTTTGAAACAACTATTGCAACGGAGTATTTCAGAATTTATAATCTCCCTGGAAAAGATTCACACCATATTTTGTGCTTTTTCAGTACATGCACTTGTTTTCCCAGATCACTCACCTCGCGGTCCTTGATCCTTTTCGCACTGTCACACTGTCCACATCAAGGTCACATTTTTCACTGGAGCGATAACAGAACTATACAGATTTAAGTCAACTTACAATTATAGGACATAGTTATATACAGCACTGGCTACACCACACAGCGAGGAACAGGCTTTACAAACAAGAGCCGTCAGTGACGGGTGATGCTCCCCGTGGGATGTTTGTCACAGAAAAAATACTCAAGACATATGCAAAAGAGAGTTATGGTTCATTTGCACCCCACTATAACTTAATGAGATATGAGATTTATTCAACTATGAAGTTTCAAATTGATATCTCCAATACTGTACGAGTTATGACCTGGCCAAGAATTAAGTATGAAAAATTACAAAGTGTCATAACTTCAAAAATATGCTATGAAGAGTAATGGTTCTTAGGCACTGCACTTTCCCTCATGGAGATCTATTTACCTATTAAGTTTCAAATTGATATCTCTAATACTGTTTTGAGTTATGGCATAGACAGGAATTAAGTATAAAAAAATTAAAAGGGGGATAACTCCAAAATATGCAATTGAGAGTCATAGTTCTTGTGCACTGCTCTGCCATTCAATGAGATGTATTCATCTATGAAGTTTCAAATTGATATCGTAAATACCCGGACAAGAATTAAGTATGAATAAAGTATGAAAAATAACAAAAGGCAATAACTCCAAAAATAGGTTATGTAGAGTTGTGGGTCTTGGGCACTGCACTTCTACTCATTGAGATATATCCACCTATGAAGTTTCATGATGATAGATTTTTGCAGATTAAAGTCTTCATCAACAAAATTTCAAATAAATATCCATCATGATCTAGCCAAAAAAAGTAATGACTTGTAAAATACCAAGGTCATTTTCAAGGTCAAACTCCAAAAAACACCGAAAAATGTTATATTGACTGGATATTTCCACCACTGTCTACAAATTGATCATGCAAATAGTCGTTTATGCATATAAGTATGTTTGGCACAGTAATACGATTAAATTAATAGTTATCGTTAGCGATTATGATGAGTAGTCATTGAGAAATGACGTGTTTAGTACACCCTCTTATGCACCAGTCAATATTTTGACCAATAATCCCGACCCAGGAGACAATGCTTACTGTTTAATTCCCCACCGTGGGACATAGTTTTTCATCCGGGTACTTTAATATTAAAGCCTAAAGATCTAGTGTACAATTTTGATCGTTGCAGCATGTTTTGCAATGATATCCTTATGGACTGTTTACCAAGCAAATGCATCATCCGATTATCTGATGGAATCATCAGAATTTCTGTATAATCCAATTACAACTCCAACGCTCTTGGGCAAGATAACCGTCCAATCTTTTTTGACATTGGTTTACTGACAAAGGCATTATAAGTGGTATGGTCAAGACAGTCTGAATTAAAGGGGAGTATTCATGTCGAAGGAGGTATGTACTTTTTTATGTCCGTTTTTTTGCCGGAATTGGCTTCCTATATGGTGATTCAGGACTTAAAGAGATTATCTTGAACAAGGTCTGAATTAAAGGGGATTGTTCCTGTCGAAGGAGGTATGCACTTTTTTGTGTCCGTTTTTTTTGCCGGAACTGGCTTCCTATATGGTGATGCAGGACTTAAAGATGATTATCTTGAACAAGTTTCAACACCTTTCAAGTTGTTTTTGCGTTCCTCCAGACATGCCATCTGCTCATTTTGTTACTAAACTAAAAGAGGGCAATTTCAACTCTAGTGTGGCTAGACTACTGTCTTGAGGTAACTAAAAAAATTCTTGAAATCCAACCGGTGATAATAGGACTTACCCACCGCAATGGTGCTTTAACAAGATGGTTCCTCTCACGACCAGTGACTGCTCAGCACTCGAACAAGTATGAAAAAGAAGAAGACTCTACTTTACACCACATCGATGATTCAAACAAAAAAGCCTATAATGAAAACATCGCAAAGATGAATCACATGTTCGATAAAACATTCCAGGACCCTTTTCCTATAACAAATCCTCCGACAAAGTTAATTTTAACAGGTGTTTCAGTGTCTGGTGAAGTCGAAGTCAGCTCGCTGAATTGTTATAAAAAAGGTCTTGAATGTCTTGACAAATTTGTTCGTGAAAGATTGGTTACAGAACCAGGTAGCGATACACCAGGAACAAACCTATGATCCTCTTCTAAGGGTAACAGTTAAAACTATAAATTCCAAGACAAAGGCGTTAAATGCAAATCCAAAGATATTCCAATCAACGGTAAAGAGATTTATCTACGTCAGCCTGCAATCAAGTCTTTCAAAAATGTACCTTTCAAAGAGTACTGGGATTTGAAAATGCTCCAGTACCGCTGAGCCTATTTTCAGATTATGGTGAAATGCTTTCTGCCAAAAAATCAGACTCCATGCGTAAGTTGGAAGACCTTCCAAAGGACGAAGGATATTGATAGTGTAGATTGTATAATACATGTATTTGGTGGAATGTACGTTATACATAATAATTATGCTGCAGAATCAATACCATTCCAAAGGAGTGTATAGAAATTGCTAATTTATTTTGGCAATGGATCTTGACAAAAAGGGTAAGATTGTGTTAAAATACATGTAGTCTTTGACAGGTACTTCTCTTTGACTGCAAAATCGCAGTCTCGGTTGAAGAGTGGCGAAGACCAATCAGGGTCGAAGTTATATGCTTTCCAGTCTGAATTGCAGGTGACCGATTTTAAACAGGCTCTTCGTAACATAAATTTTCAGAAATAGTTAACCAAATTTTATACCCTGTATCTTGCACGTAATTCAGTTGATATACTTGCAAATTGCCAAATAGTTGTTGTAAATGGAGGACTTGATGAAAAATATCTCTGTATTACTTCTTAATCAATATAATATGTAACATATTTATTTTCTAATCAAGAGGAAGCTGATAAAAAAATATTGTTGCATTCCAAGTATGTTGGTAGCAACGTTTAGTTCATCACTTCAAAGACATTGGATTACCAGTGATATATTTTCAGACTGGAAGAAAGGCTTTGCATACAGGTATCACAAGATGTATTCCGGTACATGATATTGTTCAATGTCTGTCTGTTGAACAACTGCATTATTTGCTCCCTATTTAGTGCATCACAGGCTGTGACACATGTAGTTCTTTGTTTGGGATTGGGAAAAAAACTGCATTTAAATTAATGATGTTAAAAACATCTGACTTTGAAGGTATGGGTTGTTTTGGTGACACAGCAGACTTAACAAGTGATTAAATGACATCATGTATCAAGTTTGTTCGTGAACTGTATGGTAAAACAAACTGCAAATCACATAATGCGTTAAGAACTGAAAGGGTTTTGAAAAATAAGTTCACAAAACCAACGAGGCTTCCTTCAACAACTGACGTTTTTTATTGCACCTCCAAAGATGCTTGAACCAGTTGCTGTTCTGGAAAGCTGCCTTGATTTCAAACATAAGTATTCCTAATCTAAGTCAGTTTAGTTATTTGCATGATGTAGACTCGGTGCTGGTCATCCCACAACTTATGGAACAACCAGCAGCTCCAACAGAATTACTAAGCGATTCAGTTTGCAATTGTGGTGACCTTTGTGAACATTATTGTGTTTGTTTATCCTTAGAACAGCCATGTACGGTTGCATGTGATTGCAGGGCTTCTGTTGAAACTGACGAGACATGCTGCAGGAATATCTTTACCTTCCTTACTGCTGATATGTAAAGAATGCATACACTTAAAACTGCTGACATGCCATGGTGTTACATTGTGTTATATATGATTCATGTTTATTAACGTTACATTAGTGTTCCATGTTTAAATTTATGTTAATTGATATTCAACTTTATATTCCAACTGTATACAGCTGATGAACGATGTGACATATGTAGATGTAATATATACTTCTGCTTAATGTAGTAATGAGGGGTTTCGAGTTAATCTATTATGATTTATTGTTGAACTATGTTAAGGGCACGTTTTTGATCAAGTACATGTCGTTACGTTGCTTTTGGAATAATTCTTTTCACATGTCGAAATTAATAAAAAGTAATTAATACAATGATGTTTGTTTGAAATATGTTCTGTAAACCTTGACAAGTTGTATAAAAAGTGTTTTATAAATGGTGAATTATGTTTGTTGTTTATTGGTATATTTGTTGTACTTCTCAATAGTTGTACCTAATAAAACAAAATATAAGCCAATTACATATTTGTGCTGATACACTCAAACCAAACAAAAAGGTAGTGATGGTAAGCAATATACACAGACTACATGTACATAGAAGTGTACTAAAATGTGCAGTTAATGTTTTCCATGTGGAAATTCTTTCTAATTGACCTTGAATTTGACCTTGAACTTAACCTTGTAATATAACAGAAACTATATTTGTTTTAAATAAAAAAAGTATTTTAAACTAACAAAATCTGATTTAATTACCCTGAAACAGCATTTTACTGACCATACAGATGGTGGTCATCTTGGATCTATAATTTAAGGGTTCAGACCTTAAATTTGTCATAAATACCGCCAATTCGATATTCTGCATACGTTTTCATAAATGCACGTGTCAAAGGAAAAAATCATGCACTTTAACAATAAAAAGAAGATATTGCCCAGTACTTTTTGTATTTTTACCTTGAAAATGACTTTGGAATATTTCAGAATTTATCTTGTTCTTTTGCATAAGCTGTGACTGATATAAAGGAAAGTTTATATGTCTTTGTGTTTAATCTGAAACAGAACTAGAACCATCACTCAAAAAAAGAATTTACTGAGTTGTATGTATGCACAGAAAAAGGCGAAATATCAACAACGTAAGTGGGTGTACTAAACACGTAATTTCTCCTTGACTTCTCAACATAATCGCTTACAAAAACTATTAATATAATTGCAATACTATGTTAAACATATAACTAGGCATAAAAGACAATTTACATGAATGATTCGTAGACAGTAGAGAAAAATATCAAGGAAATTGCGACATTGTCGGTGTTTTTTGGAGTTTGACCTTGCAAATGACCTTGGAATATTTTACATTTTATCTCGTCCATATGCTTAAACTGTGGTTGATATTTCTGTTAGCATTTGTGGTTCAGTGATTAACCTAAACAGAACTTGATTCATTACTCTGAAATAACATTTTTACCGAGTTGTATGTAGACAAAAGGCGAACTATCAATAACGTTAGTGGGTGTACTAAACACATAATTTCTCAATGACTACTCAACATAACCGATAACAAAAAGTATTTATATAATCGTATTACTGTGCCAAACATACTTATATGCATAAAATACTATTTGCATGAACAATTTGTAGACAGTGGAGGAAAATATCCAGTCATTACAACATTTTTCGGTGTTTTTGGAGTTTGACCTTGAATTTGACCTTGAAAATGACCTCGGTATTTTACAAGTCATCTTATTTTTGCCTAGATTGATATGTATGTAAACTTTGATGATAAAGACTAACCTGCAATCATCTAAAACCATTTCTTTAAGACCGCATTTTACTGAATTAAATGGCGGCCGTCTTGGACGCCATCTTGGATTTTAGGGCCCGCACCAAAAATTGCAATTTATGCCGGCAGTCCGATAATCTTTAGACTGTCCCGGACATTTTGGTATATAACTCTTGCTGTTACTTTTTGGGTCCACCCTACTTCTTAAATAAGCCACTTTTAGGCACTTAGCTGCTCTACTTTACACGAAGAAGCCTTCTGGGAGAAACGTTGTGATGAAATGAATATACATTAAATGTTATTCGTGTTTGTTGGTAATATTCTATTTTTGTGTGCTCATACAGAATTTCATACGCGTGAGTTCACTAGATGCTGACCGATCACCATTTTTACGATTTGTTTTACCACAAACGACCTATACAATTCACGTTACAGTAACCTATTTGCTAGTTTGCTGCAATACAAGTTGAACGCAAACGAACTACATTATGACCAACTAATCTAGATTATGTGTGATGTAAATTATCACCATTCTTTTAGCAGCGAAAGATGCACTCGCTAGTTCACGGAATTTCAATGTGTCTGGGTAATGGATGTAGGACATACCTCCAACAGATTTGGCAATCTCTCGGGAGCTTCATGATCATGTAAACAGTGGCAAGAGATGCAATATTGATGGTGGTTTTCTGTCAATAAAAAAACCGCGGTACCCGCATGATTTGATACCAGCCGTATATTGATATACATGTAATACATAGAGACAGCCTGACATTCGAGTGAGTATCATGACAATAACTGAATAATACATTTCCTGTCAAACATATAGATAAAGAAGTGTGTATACGGTTACATTTTTTCGATATTTGTCCTTCTTCTGTAGGTCATAATTTTGACTTAATCTTTATGAAACTTGATCACAATGATAATCTCAGCAAAATCTAGACCAAGTTCGATATTGGGTCATTCGGGGTCGAAAACTAGGTCACAAGGTCAAATCATAGAAAAACCTTATATAGTCACTAGAGGACACAATTTTGGCCGAATCTTTTTTTGTAACTTTGACATAATTATTATTTTAGCGCAATCTAGGCAAATTTCGATATTGGGTCACCTGGGGTCGAAAACTAGGTCACAAGGTCAAATCATAGAAAAACCTTATATAGTCACTAGAGGACACAATTTTGGCCGAATCTTTTTTTGTAACTTTGACATAATTATTATTTTATCGCAATCTAGGCAAATTTCGATATTGGGTCACCTGGGGTCAAAAACTAGGTCACTAGATCAAATCATAGGAAATATTTGTATAGTCACAAGATGTCACAATTTTAGCCTTATCTTTATGAAACTTGTCACAATGATCATCCCAACAAAATCTAGCTCAAGTGCGAGGTCACTAGGTCAAATCGCAGGACTTGCATGCACTACTACGACAGGTGAGCGACCTATGGCCCTCTTGTTATTGGTTGAGGATAAACGTTGCAAGAACATAAACATGCTAGGATATATTCGGTAGAATAAATGTCGTTAAGTTGAAGTGCAATTTCTGAAAACCATAACTCTCTTATGCATATTTTGGGGGTTATTGTTCTCTATGACGACCAACGAAAGGGAACATCACTCGCCTGTGGCGTTTCTTCTTAACTGCGTTCTTAGCCAAACATAACGTCACATACCACGTGGTATGTCAACACTGGTATAAAACAACGACTAGGTACTGTTAAATCTTTAAGATTGATAAAAAATGGCGAATATTTTACTTTTAAGTAGAGTGATTATATTATTCTTACAATATCCTGGATTATTGCATTGTTGACAACATACTCATGATGATATTGCGCTATTTGAAGAAAGAATAATTGGGTCAAACGATGGAAAAGCAATTCGTTCAATTCTGTCAGCATCCATTCAATGTGTGTGCCACTCTTACTGCGACGTTATTTCCAGAAAAATACCAACTGATGTGTAAATATATGTAGGATGTAGTAAATAGAGAAGGAAGTAATATTTCACACATGACAGATAAGGTCAACATTCGAGCGGTAATAACCTCTGTGATAGCTCACAGTCCATACTTAATTGTTATCTACGATATATCAGTATGGAAATTGGGGCATATCTCTGGATACGTTGATTTATCGCCAGGCATCTAACTTATTGTATATGGGGAGATGTCTTGCTTGGACATTATTAAAACTAATGTTTATATTATTTTTTAAGCAGTAAGAAGAAATAGAACTTGGCTTTATATTCCTAAACTTCGGATCTTGTCGCTGGCAGTCTTACAAGTCGGCAGCCAACAATCGTATAGCAACAGGATGATGCCATCGTCGGTAGAATTAAAATGTTTTTATATGTAATATATAATTTTACCGACAATGACATCATCCTGTTGTTATATGGAACCAGTGGATTAAAAAATTTCGGAGTATGTATACTTATTTGGTATCATTGTAAAATTGAAATATTTCCAATTTAAAACTGAACGTTAATCTTCCGTTTTTTAGATAATGACGTTGCATTGACGTCGTGAAGTTGCTATGTTACGCACGTTTTTACGTTACGGCGCGGCAAGTCTTACACGTAGTAAAACGCCTGTGAAAATCGTAATAATAACATCAGTAATGTCAAACCTATGGAATTCGATTCATGTGATGAATGCGCGTCTGTACACATATAATAATTACATATTATTTTCAAAACGCACCGACGAAATCCTTAAAATGACGTCGTTGGCGCTTTTTTGTTTTGCCAAAAAACGGACGTTTCTGCTATTTAAAAAATATCTGCCCGTCAAAAAATGATAATATTTTAATATGTTTAACTTACATATATGACCTAAAATATATATCAAAATTAGAACGTTTCACTGTTTGTAACTTTCTCCAGATGACGTCAACTTCTACCAATACCGACGTAAAATGACGTTTGTGTATTTTATGTTGAGTTTCCACACTGGAAACATGTGTTTTGAGTATAAAATGTACACTGTGTCTTGTAAATGTTCATTTTTTGTATTTCTTCAAATATCAGTTCATAAATCGTCCTCGTAGTTAAACATAAAACAATATCATATTTATTTCATTTCGTCGTTCGTTTATGACGTAAATGCTATATATGCTAGTACAAATAAGTCACACTTTTATGTTCACAATGGTCAGACAAAAGTAAGTAATGCAACTTGCCACGTTTTGTTTTCGCTATACATACTCCCGACATGTTTTAATCCACTGGTTCCATATAACAACAGGATGATGTCATCGTCGGAAATAATATATTACATATAAAACATATTTAAATTCTACCGACGATGCGCATCATCCTGGTGTTATATGATTGTTGGCTTGTAGACTTGTGAGATTGCCACCGACAAGATCCGAAGTTATGGAATATAAAGCCCAGTTCTATTTTTTCTAACTGCTAAAAAAATAATATAAACATTAGTTTTAATAATGCGTTGGTTAAGTTTATTGCCAGAGTCATATTCTCATAGACTAT
Source organism: Spisula solida (assembly GCA_947247005.1). Classification (NCBI taxonomy): domain Eukaryota; kingdom Metazoa; phylum Mollusca; class Bivalvia; order Venerida; family Mactridae; genus Spisula; species Spisula solida. Next base: position 26,034,277 of record OX365948.1, read on the forward strand.
CAAAGGTATCAACTAGAAACTCAACATAGTTATTCACCATCACCAGGGAAGTTCATTCGGACAAGGTTGATAACTCTGTGACCTATATTTATGAGTTATCTGCCCTTGTTACTCTTAGCATTTTTGACTCACAAATGAGCAATGTTACTATAAAGTACGAGAAAGTCGAGCGTCCAGCATTCGTAGGCTAAAAGTTCACATGACATAACACCAGTCCCCAGAGTAGTCACTTAAATCATGATCATCCAGACGCTTTTAAAACATGAGTGAAAGCGTCTGATTGATCTATTTCCATCCAGTGTATGGGCATTTTACTGCAGTCGCTATCGCAATGTAATATTTAGAGACTTTTATTACAAAATATTGACATCTTCGATGACTATTATCTTTTATCATGAACCTGTATTGATTTCGTATTTTGATATAGGACCGACAATTCGGACTTGGTGCAAGATGCTTATCGTCATTTGTTGCACATGTCCGAAAAATCCGAAATTATTTACACTGGAAACGGGCGAGACTTTAGTCTACTGTGTTTTGCTACATGTATATATTTAAACCGATAGTTAGCGGCGGAAAACAAGGTTTTTTTTATTTATATTTTTCCATTAAAGATATACCTGGCCTATCTGAGAAAAAACATCTAACACCTGGATTATTGCTACATTTGATTAAACTACTTATCATTAGATCCGTGACAAAGTTTCATTGAGAAATACACTGGCGTTCTTATAATAAACGAGTCTTTTACGAAGTCACTCAGCCGCCCACGGCATTTACCGATCGTTAATTTATGCATACCGGAAGTTCACGAAAGGTCAACATATGTCAACCAAAAATGGCTGAAACGAACTCCGCTTAATTGGATGGCGAGCCTGACTTGGATTTGGTAAGACTTTGTACGACGTTTTTACCAATCTTCACTTCTTATGAATAAACGTGATTATTTCCTCGCTCTATGATTACCTGAATTGTTATAATTGCTATCTTTTGCACTTCAGCAACTTTTCGAAACTCTGCGAAAAGCGAAATTTTCAGACTCGACCGCTAGTGCTAAGCGTTGCTGATGCGTATATTATGTGAATATCATATGCTAGGTGGCAAAAATCAATATGAATTATTCATCTGTTCATTACTATAATTTTTATTTACCTTGAGCAGTGTTCACCCATCGACAACGACAAATACGAAGATTCGCACCAAATACCGTTCGCCCCCTGACGCTGGTTGCATTTCCCACCGTTCTGTTCAAAATTCCACAGCTATTTTTTATTAATTATTATTATAATATTATTCTGATATCCATACGTTCTTGATTCGGACGTATATACCAATCTGAAGGCATTTAATCCATGACATGCAAATAAATTGCATATTTCTGTCAAAGATAAACTGATAAGAGTTCTAAAAACCTTTAAACAATGACAGGTATCTATATTATAAATAAATTGTTTTTATTGTGATCTGTATGATGTAACCGAATGCTTGTTTACAGGAAGATGAAGCTTCAATCTCAAAACCGTCAACAAGCCCAGCGGCATGTGAGGGGAATGGGGCGTTGTAGGCCTCTGGGTGCCAGAAGCGCAAGGGGCTCCAGAAGTAAAATGTGGGGCAGCCACCCTTGTGTTTGATAAGCAGTAGATCAGAACCGAGAAGAGCTGAGGAAGCGGTCCTCCTTGTTGAACAGAGGTAGGACACCATGAGGGTAATATGTCTTTAAGTGCTGTTTTGAGACGTGTTCTACAGGATGTTACTATTTCAGTATTTTGTAAAGTACAGGCCCAGGGATTTGATATGCTTCAATGCACATATTTGATGTTTAATTTAATTATTTATCCATTATAGAATTAAGAAAGTCAGCTTTTAGCCATACATCTCACTCTGTTCAATAGACTGTTTTTTCGACCGAACTTAGATCTAAAATTACCATTGAGATCTATGGACAGACATTATCATTTTATGTATACATGTATACCCAGATTATTGAGTTCAAATAGGCTGTTACACACAGCTCCACATTGATTACGACTCGACCTTTTCAAGTATCTATACATACACCTGGGTTTGTGAAGAATTGTGTGTATTTCTTGCTCAAAGTAATTGAGCAGTGGTGAAAGCGTGGGTTGTACCAGAGACATCTACATCCAAAAGCATGGGCTATATAAGACCTCTATACACGACCGCTCCCAACATTGTAGGCGATATTATCAACATTATGTATATTTCTACTGTAATACATAAACAGTGCATCCTTTTCCGAGCAGTCCTTCACAGAGCAACAACCTCTCTTAAGCAACATAATTGTTTTGTTCAAGAAATAACCATTTACTAGAAAGTTTACCTCTCAAGATCAATAGCAAATGTATAACCAAATGTTGTGATTTCCAAATGGTGTCACTCTAGAGAGGTTATACTTCATTTGTTTACATGCTTATTTTTTGTAGGGTGTAGCATGGTAGTTGTATAATGTTTATCAATATTTCTTAATTGCTTATTTTTCATCCAGGAGGCGATCAACCAGATGAGTGTGGATGAATGTCGGAGCATTCTTCTTCATGCCCTGGAGAAGAATCCAACTGTCATGGTTGACAACATTAGGCCGGCTGAGAGGCAACCATCCAGGTCCAGATGTGACAGTACCTGATTGATGTGTTAGTACCAAATGCCGGGAAATGCCTTCACTTGAAGAAAGTTAGCTGCGGAAAGGAGAACTGTATTTCTCTTGTCCCGGTTAGTAGAGCTCTACATATGTACAGCCCAAATTAAGTAACATAACGCTAAAGTAACTTTATTGAGAATACCGAGTTTATTTTTTATACTAATTTATTCAAACTTATTATCACTCTCGACACCTCATTCCTGATGTTGTTAACCACCACAAGTGTAAGAGAGAAAAGAAGTCAGTTTCCCTTTTATGCTGAGCATCTAGCAAGGGAATTTCTGGTACCAATTTTATTTTGTCTATGGTAATTGGTATGACGCAGCCAGGGATTGAACCCGAGACCTCCTGCACTCGAAGTGAATGCTCAACCACTAGGGTATCGAGGAGGCGGTGAAATAAGAGTTTAAATAGGGTCGCAATTGCTTGTTTGGGTTATGAATATGTTTAATTCGAATATTTTCTGCAAACATTATTTACACTTGGGCTAAGAAACAAGATCACAAAATGAGCTTTGTGGCTTCCTCTAACCATTTCTGTTTCAAGTTCATAGAAAAGTTTGTCATTACTGTAAGTCCCACAAACAATATTTCAGTCATATGGAGATTATTCAGTCACATTATTCTGACACTGGGCCAACCAGCAGTCCTAGAACTAGCGTCTGAAACAATGGAGCTATGATATTAGTTGAAGATTGGGCCATAATTGTGTCCTCTAATGGGTTCACAAGGGGTTTTCAAATAATTGACCTTGTGACCTAGTTTTCCACCCCACATGACCCAGTTTCAAACTTTACCTAGATTGCATACCTGTAGATAAACATTCTGGCCAAGTTTCATCAAGATTGGATCATACTTGTGTCCTCTGATGTGTTCACTAGGTTTTCCTAAGATTTGACCTTGTGACCTAGTTCTTGACCCTACATGACCCAGTTTCATACTTAACCTGGATTTCATACAGATGAACATTCTGACTAAGCTTCATGAAGATTGGTTCACAATTGTGTCCTCTAATGTGTTCACAAGTATTTTTGGACAAACGACAAACAAAGAGTGATCACAAAAGCTCACCCTGTGACAGGTGAGCTAACAAAATCACGTGTTTGAAAGAATTTGACGTTTCACCTAGACATGTCCCAAAAAGTATACATGTTACTATTTTTCAAATTTAACAAAATACATGTAACTGTTATCTCCATAATTATAGGATAGTTTTTAGAGCATCATTGTGCTTCTTTTTAAGCTCTATAAGTATGCTGCTAGATTTATCAGTTTCAATTCATTTACACCAGACTATCGCCATACTATGAGAATCTACAATCAGTTATGCAGTTTTTAGTCAGTCACATGTGTTCCAGGACTTGCAGAAGTGTAGCTTTTTACATACACTTTTCAAAGAATGTCGAGAAATAAAAACTTCCCAGCATGTCCTATATCCCATACAATAAGGATGCTTAGTTTTATGTAGATGCAAGAGTTCTACTTGCTTTATTCGAACAACATATATATATTTTTTTATATATGCGATTGTCTTTAACTGTTTGCAAGAGCCATGGTTAATAAGCTTTTTTTGCATGACATGGTCAGGCCCTAGTGTATCCTATATAGTGTATACTAACATCGTTCAGGTTGCTTAGAATTCAGAAGTGTCAAGTAACTGTTACTGATTTAAATTGATCATCATTCTTCATTTCTGGTCATTTTCAGGATTTTCAAGTACTCATTCTTGACAAGGCCGTGTTGGCACTGACAAGGCTGCTACACTGAAGTATTTCGGCTTATGATGACGAACATGGCAGTCAACAGGCACACTGCCTACTGACAATATATATGGTCATTTATTTGGCCGTCTCACAAGTGGAGACAGACGTATAATTACTTCCTGCTGCGTCTAATAAGATATTAATTAGTACATTAACACACTTTTAATTTTCAAGAAAAAGACTGTTTCTGCATCATTTGTTATGCAGATATTGTGTCATTATTACATACATACACTTCTATACATATTTGTATATTCAAGGCTGTTTGCCTATGTTTAAGGTTTTCCCCTTACATTCAAGTACCATTTTTTCAAGGCAGCACTTAAATTTTTTTCAAGTACTTGTCAAGGTTGAAACTAAATTCAAGGGCTTTTCAAGGCCTGTGCGAACCTTGATGTTAGTTCATGCTTTATCTATCTGTGGTAAATTTTAACCTAATGACTGTTGGTGATTATATTTTTATATCTAAAATTCCTAAATGCATTGCCTTTGTAGTGCACTTAGTATTCTTAATACCAAATGAGCCTTATTTCTTTGGATATGTTGCATTTGTACTTGTGTAAGATAATATACCATCAGAAAATTGTTTGAATACAATGAAGTAGCGATTGTGAGTGAATTTTATGTAAAAAATATTTGTTCTCTCTGAAATACAAATGTGTGTGAATGATAAAATTGTTGTGTACTGTTACTTTTCCCTACTGAAATAGTTCAATTCTGACATTTTCTATGGTGTTTATTGTGTTAATCCACAAGGCGAGAAAATGGTCCTTTAAGATAGTCATTATAATTTATGGCAGACAAAATATAAATCAAAATGCATTATCGAAATATTAATGTATTCTACCTGTTCTCTATGGAATTATACCTGCAGGGGTGTCAATGGGACCAAATTTAAGATCAGGAAAATCATATGCAATCAACCATTTTTGCCAAACAAGAAGCCTTGATGACATTGTTACAAAATTAACTCAGATCGTATTGCAGAACATTCTTCAGAGCAGACTTAATCTACCATAACTTTGCTATTTCTTGAAATATTTTGATCAAATAACTTTATTTTGGCCAGAAACCATTGCTCTTTCAGGAATGATAAATTCGGAATTCCGGATAAATCAGGAAAATTGACACCCCTGTACCTGGTAACCTTAATTCCTGATGCTTTTGATTATCTGTACAGACCATTTCCATGTAATGTGGTTTATACGGACATAAGTCCCCTGCACATAGCAGTTTTGTAAACTTCAGTAACTATACAGTCAAGCCTGTGTAAAGACCATCTGTTGTAACGGCAAGTGTCTCCATTGAAACGTAGTCTCAGGTTTTAAATATCCTTGAAAATGGTTTGATTAGAAATAAAATTGTGGTCTTTGTTCGCAGGTTGTCTTTCACACATGTTTGACTGTACTATTAGTGAAACAAACTTTGTACAACAATAACCATATCATAATATAAACCAATTTTATAGTACAAAACGTGTATTCACAAGCAATTGCACATATAAACATCTCAAGATTCATTGGTCATAATCTATAATATTCTATAAATAAGTATATGCATAAAAAGGAAAATGCAATTCTCAAACATACTAAAGAAAATAAGCATGACTTGAAATGATGGACGATATTAATTTCATACACATTAACTGAAAGCAATCGTACATATCCACTAATAGAACTAAAACATATCATACACTGATGTCACTCATAGTCATACACATCATACACTGATATAACTCATACACATAATACACTGATATCACTCATACACTGATAGCACTCATACACTGATAGCATGTATACACTGATATCACTCATAAATATCATACACTGATATCACTCATAGTCATACACATCATACACTGATATCACTCATACACATAATACACTGATATCACTCATACACTGATAGCACTCATACACTGATAGCATGTATACACTGATATCACTCATAAATATCATACACTGATATCACTCATAGTCATACACTGATATCACTCATAGTCATACACTGATATCACTCATAGTTATACACTGATATCACACATACACCGATAGCACTCATACATATCATACACTGATATCACTCATAGTCATACACTTATATTACGCATACACATAATACACTGATATCACTCATACACTGATATCACTCATACACTGATAGCACGATACACTGATAGAACTCATACATATTATACACTGATATCACTCATACACCGATAGCACTCATACATATCATACACTGATATCACTCATACACTGATATCATTCATACATATCATACACCGATATCATTTAAAAACCTCATACACTTATATCATTCATACATATCATACACTGATAGCACTCATACATATTGTACACTGATAGCACTCATACATATCATACACTGATAGCACTCATACATATCATACACTGATAGCACTCATACATATCATACACTGATAGCGCTCCTACATATCATACACTGATAGCACTCATACAAATCATACACCGATAGCACTCATACATATTGTACACTGATAGCACTCGCCAACTGATAAGACTCGTACACATCCACTGATATGTTATTTACAAATAAACACTGTGCAAATACACTTACTCATACTGTAAAACAACCTATTTTTTGCGCGCATCAAATTCCGTGGAATTCTTGAAAATGAAATTTTGTTGTGGATTACAAATAAAATGCTGGAATACTCTAGGTGTATTGGAATGTTAATTAATAGCAGGAGATTATATTTCATATTGAATCGACCTCAAAATAAACATAAATCTATCCCTCGTGAAAAGTAATGGTTTTACAGCGAGAATTACTAATTGGTATGGTTAGCATGGTACAAATTTTGATTGCATGTACATGCATAACTTTAATACCTCTGTCAGATATAATCTACAAGAACATAGTCTTACATCAAGCAAAGTCGAATGCATGTGAGAAACAATATATACATGTCCTCTAGTTATAATGTGTACCTGAATCAAAAGTGTAAGAACTAAGACACACTTTAACACTTTCAGATACCCATGGACATTGGCCAAGTTTTCACACCTATGGACCCATCAAATGTAACATAGTCATTTTAGCAAAGTTCAAAATTTCACAAAAACCCTTTCCTACATGATTTATTTGGTAGAGTTTGGCTCTTCTGGAGCAAGGTGTGTCAAAATCAGCCTTAAGTCATTAATACCAGTTTCGTCATTTTTCAGCACTCAGTCTCTGTTCAAAATGCCATGAGCATAATCGTATGTCTTCAGTACCTTCTTTGCATTGTACTGTCCACCTTCCACTTTTCTTTCCATAGCCTTTGTAACCTGAAATGTTGTAATACAGTATCGGTTTATGTAACATACAAATCGGTCACTGTTAGCTAAGCAGTGAATGGGATTATGTCCGATATGTGTTTGTTGAGAACTATTCGAGTGACGCCTAAATAAGTTAAAAGTTTGCTTTTCAAGCAATTGCTAATTTTTCATAGGAAACCTTTGTTGTGTCATTAACCTTCACACCTGGGATCATGGTCAGTGGATTATTAATCACTTCATATGATTATAACTTTTAGTTTGAGGCTAAAACACTATTGCAGGGCTCAAATTCACAATGTTTGGGTAAAGAGATGGGTACCCAACTCATCAACAGGAGCGGATACAGGATAAGGGGTTGAGGGGGTCACACGTGCATGTATTTACCTCACCCCCCCCCCCAAGAAAGCGTGCAAGCTGAGCGTGCTAGAAAAAAACTGTTTATCTGAGCAAAATGTCATACAACCTCATTCTCTATCTTTTAGAAAAAGGATAATGCGAGCAAGAAAAAATGCATTTTTATTTGAGCAGCATGCTCCACATACACGTTCGATACAGATAACATTAATTGATACAATGATAGTATGACTGCAAGCGAATTAGCAAGACTTAATGCATTGTTTATCTGAGTAACATGCCCGAAATATTCACTGGAAAAACATCATAGTTTTCTCAAGTAACTACCCAAAAAAACCTCATTGTCCCCTTGATAAGATTCATTCAAGATATTCCTAATGCTAGCGAAGCAAGCAAGAAAAATAATTACTCATATCTTAGCAGCATAGCCCAGATTACAATAATTGACTTGATAAATACTTGTCAAAGTCACCTAGAAAAATGCAATGTTTATCTGAACAGCATACCCTTCGATGGCAAATGTTTGCTTACTAAATTGTTGTTACATTCAAAATATTACAAATTGCATAGACTCCACAGATTTTAGGGGGTGCATGCTGGGTCCCCCCTCTAAATTAGCTAGTGATCAAACACTAAGCTTGGTACAGCACATGATTTACCTTATGCTGGTGTATTTGTGATCCCTAGACTTATACTTTAAAATAGCTTTGCTTCCTGATGACAATAACACAATTAAATTGACACTATGGGAAGACTGCAACCATCATGATCCTGATTTTGCAGGTATTTGTTGATGATTACAATGATAAATCATACCTTTGTATCCCATCTTCATTGATAATACATTCTCTATCCAGATTCATATTAAGGTCTACAGCAGCCAGAAGGTTCCTACATCTATACACAGGTGGAGAATATAAGAGCCTTTTAGAGCAATAGTTGTATGTGTTCAAAATCTGCTGAACTCCTGAAATATGAAAAAAACATTTGCATACAAATTATATAAGCAAGATAAACTTAACTGAATCAAGTGTGGAACATACAGAACAAACTACTGTACAGAAGGATTTGTTGGTTCCTGCAAAATTCTCTCACCAAAATTCAAGGACTATCCAAGGATTTTTTCAAGACAAAATATGTATTTTCAAGGCATTTTCTCAAACATTTACAAAGGTTCAATGGTACAAAAATGTCATTATGCACTGCAATTTTATACACTTTTTCTAGTGACATCACACACAAGAATACCTTATTGAGTTCAATTTATTACGATTAATTTCCAGTGACATTTGCACCCATACATTTCTGTACATTAAATTTTTGAGAAAAAAGAGTGTCTGGTTCATTTTTTACACAGATGATGTGCCATTTTGTCAACATCCATAAACTTGAATGGATATTCAAGGCCATTTGTCTGAATTCAAGGATTATCAGTTGAATTCAAGTACCATTTATACATTTTTTTAAGGTAGCACTTCAAGTACTTTTCAAAGTTTGAACCAAATTCAAGGACTTTTAAAGGCCTGTGCAAACCTTGGATTTAGTAAAGGAAAATAATAAACCATTACCACAAATTGTATGCATCTGTTTGATTCTTTGCATGAAAACCAGAAATGATTCACTATATCTCTAGTCCACTAACAAAATTCTGGTGTTTTTTTCAACCAAAATTATAGAACTGTCCATCATGATTGAGTGACCTAAACATATTTTCAAACATGTATACATTGTTTTGAGTATCAACTTCACTTGGACTTATCAAAGTGTATCTGATAGAGCAGCAGATCTACTGTCATGAAAGGTTGAGGTTAATACAATATCAAAAAAAAATTCAGTACATGATACGCACATTGACAGAGCATTAACTTGTCATCTTATGCTTTTGAATGCTTGGCAAACATGTTATTGTGTTTTATCACATATATTACATGCATGTCTTTAACAAGTAGAGAAGTATTCAGTTGTTTGTTGTAGAGCAAGTTAGAACTGGTTGACAATTGAATCAAGAATTCTGACCGTTACATAAACGTCTGAGACAGTGTTAACAATATGACCCCCAATACATTACAGACACTTATACTTACAGATTTGCTGACAAGACAAAACTAGGTTCATACTCAGCATCATCCAATCATCATAGTTAGATTGATGTAGAGTGATATCAATGGAAACACTGAAAACAACAACAAAAAGAATGTCTCAATTAATGTTTCCGTAATTATGAGACTAAAATAGCAACATATGTAACGTAAAATTCAAGTTTCCATGACCTTATTTATAACTTAATGTTTCCATGACTTTCAGACAAAAACACTTTCTACCAGAAATTGAAAATCAGTATTTAACCTGGAGGGCAAAAAGTCAGACACTGACAACACTCATTCCAACCAGGCGAGAACAAAAAACATAAAATGCACAATGCCCAACACACAAACCAGAATATGATCCGCCCAAGACCCATCTGTCTTATAGCCGAACAAACCGATTTCAGCATGCAGAGTTTCAGAAGCTGAATCATTCAGCTATTAGACCACTCGGTCTGGGGCTGATCATCAGAATGCCCATGCTGAATGACCCAGCTCAAACAACATATGATATTTTCTTAGCAACATGTTCAAGATTGTGATATTTAACACTTATCTAATAAGGTAACTTCTATGTTGAAGTCTTTATTTATTTGAACTGAACATTTATAATTGAGATAACTAAGCAAAGTAAGAATGGACTGTGATGGAATGAACGTCATTACCCTGAACTGCTTTCATCAGACTGGATTGTTTCTTCATCCGACATTTCTGACTTGTCTCTGAAAAAGAATATTTGGTATCTTTTCAATATATTCTGTATCAGCAACTTCTCCACATGTGGATTGTGGAGGAAAATAAAAATATGTCACATAATGCTATTGTAATGCAGTTTCCATCAATTGATGTAAATTTAGTTTGTAATCATTATGACATTGTCGTTAGAGGAAAGCTAGAATAAGAACTCTTTCAGTGGTCCCTAGGTTAGGTTAGTGAAATGAATTCCAAACCCATAAGTGCTGGTTCGATTCCAGAAGTGACAGCTCATACACTTCCATGACATAAATGTTAATTTTCCTCCACATGTGGAGGTTGTGTATTCCTGGTTGAATTTTTCTCCACATGTGGAGAAGTTGCTGAATTCACTTTAAAGGTACCAGTGGAACATAAAATTGTGAAATATTTCTTATCCATTTATGAAGCCAGTAAACATGGACATTTTTCTCTTAAACATAATGTGTTGGAAAATTAAAATAAAACAAGAGACACATATGCCCCCATGGCAGCCCGATAGTCAGAAATGGTGAAGGTCACACTCACCAGAGCGTTCTTAGGTTATTGAATGGAAAAACAATTTGGTCTACCGACCGACTGATCATCATGTGCAAAGCAATATATACACCCTCTTCAAAGATGGGGTGGGTCATAATTAGTCGATTTAACATATAATATTCAAACACATTATAATTAAGGATACATTTTATCCAATTGACCAATTATGCAACCTTCGAATGAAACAAACAACAAATAAATACCTTTTATCTGGGATGAATAACTATTCGGTTCCAGCTTTTATGAACCACCAAGTTATGACCAACTTCTGTCAGGAGATATTTCTGATACAGGCAGGTTACATACAGTAACATAGTGCCTGTACTACTGTAGTTTTATAAGCCAGTGAACCTGGTGTTGCCTGTGTTAGGTTTTGAAGGCCACATGGAACAGGGTGACTGCTTGAACTGTTGGAATAGATGACTCAGAGTCAGGGTAGTAGTAACAATTTGCTCAATAGTTGCTCATCAAGTCTGAAATATATGAATGTTCTTCAGAATCCTGTTACTGATATTACAGATAATAGGCCTATATCATATGGCTATTTGTGTTCATATTTTATAGGAAGTGGCTAGAGATCCGGTTACCGGATCTCAATACAATGCTTGTAGTACAGGCTAGAGGTCTAGTAACTTATTTCATATGTATAAACCACATATTTTATGTTGTGTCAAGAATTTCCATGACATAAACAAGTGTTTACCTTGTTGTACAGGTTTAATAGTATTTGACAGAAATGTTAATCATTGACTGTGAATAACAGTGATCAGGAGTGTTTCTTCAGGCCTACACGTAAACACAAAATATTGATCTGTGTTGGACAACAAGTGATGCGAGAACTAATACACGTTTAGAAGGACTTAAAGTCTAGAGCCTGAGGGGTACCACACATAGTATTTCGGTCACTTTTACACAGACACACCGACAGTACCACAAACTCTGCAAAGTCTCAATAAAGTTATATGCAAGATCAACCCATCCATCAAGAAATTATCAGGTTATAATAAATTTATAGAAAAACTTAGTTCGAAAAAACAAGTGAATTGAGAAATTTGAAGTCCATGAGATGAAGAGTCTGATCAAAGTCAAACCATTTCGACGCAATCTATATACAGGGATGCCTATATGTAGTGGCTGGACCGTCAGAATTTAAAGCAGCCACTTGCAGACAGCTTATCTGTCTAAGTCTGATCAGTGATCGAGCGTCGGGTACGAAATTGCCTAGGACGGCACTGGTTCGTGCAATTTTCAAAGCGATACATGTATATATAGAGCACTTGTATAGTACAATATTGCTGAATTAAACAAATATATACATATGAGCCGTTACGTTGATACGGGCATGCATCTCACAATTTAAGACGAATTTTGTTTTCGCTACCTGTCACTGTCACAGTGTCAATCAGAGATCCTTGACGAAGTTCGCGTCGGACTTCAGCGACAATCGACTTTTCCAGTGTACCCATCAAATGAATAATCTCCAGATATGGACACAGGCCTTACCAAAGTCCCGCATATAAGCATGGTTCTGTCTTTTCTTAGCAGATTCCGTCACAACTGGCTTTTTGTTGTCACATCATCCGCCATTTTTGTTGTGTATGACGTAAATCTCATTAATATTCATGTTCCGTGGGTCACATGATTCTCGAATCGGTAATGTCCGGAGCCTCGTCGTGTTACTTCGGTAATTTCCGCCACTTAAAAAAACTGCCAGTTTTTTTAATTTTACGAATATTTAAATTATTTTTTCTGTTACTTGCAAGCAATTTTCTTTTGATTTTATTGTTTCATTCTGCCTATTTAGTGATGAATTAACTGTCTGAAATGTGTTTTTTGTCGTTCATTGATGTAAAATATGCGCCAGGAATATCTTTAACAATTGAGGAGGCCCGGACTTTTATTGACGTTTGCTACTTTTTATACACGCTAAAAGATGCCAGTGGCTTTAAATGTCACGCGCTATTCTGCATTTCTACGAATTATTGGCGACTATGCGTGCCTTAATTCGAACCCTGCAAAACCCTTTTATAACTGGAGGCAAAGATTTATTGTTTTGCAGTCTATATTGATTGTAGATTGCGCAAGTAACATATCCACGTATTTCGAAGAAATTAAGGGAGAATGTACCTACTACGAGGTTAGTTCTTCCGTTTTTTGTTATTTTATCCACGCATTTGTTTGCCAGAGTCACTGCAATCACATAGAAATGGAATCATGGTAGGGCACTTGATTTAGAGCACAATGAATCTGCATAATTTTCGTAAATTCATCTTTGATATTCACAAGGATTTTTCAAATTTGTCGTTAATCTTAACGACATGCTGTTACTCTTTGATTATCAATTGACATCGTGCTATTTACCTTGGTCACAATAAGTGACGTCATTAAGTACATGGTGACTTCACAATAATTTATAATTAATTTAAACGCTATATGAGCATATATCAAAATTGGGCAGTTTTTAATGGGTCAATTTGTAAAAAATACAATGTCATCATTTTTATCACAAACACCTATAATATTATTTGCTGATATATCTAAATGAGCAAAAGATCGTTTCTAACCCTTAAAAGGTGATTGCTTGTATATAAAGTGCTTACAGAAGACATTGTGGTGTCCTTGCTGTAACGAAAATAAAACTGTGTAAAATTAGAATTATCTTTTAAAAAATATTATACAAAACTTAATACTGTATCTTAGTAGTTCTTAACTTCCAATATAGGTTTTTAATTGTTTGTGATTTCAAAATATGCGTTATATCACTTTAAGATATATGGTCAGTCATTTATGTACATGTAACAAGTTATGTCCTTGCAATAACAAAATTGAACAAACACTGTTAAACATGTTGTCAGACTTGTACATAAAATCAACAATTTAATATTGAAGTATATGCAAGGGTTTTAAGACGGGATAATCAAACGAGTAATATTTAACAGGTAATCGTTTAGAAAACTCATACAGAACCAATATGCTTTAGCAGAAACACTTTTACTTCATGCTGATTACATTATTGAGCGTTATTTTAAGGACTGTTACTGCAAGGACGTATTTGCCTCCTCTTCTATAAATATCATAAAATCCTACAACCATTCATCTGTTTTCAATCAAAATTATAATTTACCAATATTTGACATCGGTAGGGAATATCTCTTTAATAATTACGGTATAAGGTAATTGCGTAATGTGTGTAACATTAAGGACACAAATTGAAAATACTATTTTACTTGCATTGATGAAACTTCACATTTTGTTCGTAAAAATTACAACTGCTCTTTAACGATGTTATCCTTCATTTAAATATAAATACATAATCATTTTCGACTATTTTCCCGCATTTTAACATGAGTGTTTAAGGTTGTACATGTTGAATTATTACACTGTAACAGCAAGGACATCTATGTGAGAGACAAAGTTCAAAGCCTCAACAAACACATGTTAATGTTATAAACAGACTGTTTTATTCAAATTTAGAAACATTGGATGATGATATTAAGCTTACAAGCTTAAAAAGAATAATACTTATGTTGTCAAGTATTTAAAAATGGCTTTTCGTGATGTTTTAGGGACAAAAGACACGTAACAGCAAGGACAAAATGGGTAAATTAGATGCTGTAAAAGGCTAAATATGTTATATATGTCTGTTTTTTTGTGTCGAATTGCTAGATTTTAATGTCATTATCAATTATTAGTGCTACCTTTTTGTATTAAAGAGCTGAAATCAAATCAAAATTTAAAAAGACAGAAAATCTGCTCAAATTTGATATTGGCTCATATACTTGATAGATCTATATGCTATATAGTGATAGAACTATATGTTATATAGATCTATCTATTATCTAGCTTTTAATTTTAAAAGTTAGAAGAAAAGTTCTCGAATGTATTGATCACCCTAGTAAATAAGCTTAAATTACATTACATAATATAATTAATCATATTTAAGATACTAACAATGTAAGCAAAGCTATATAGATAACGTTCAATATACTCAGACTTTAAATATGGTGTTGAAGCAAACAAACATTCATTCCTCAAGGTTAAGACAAGCTGTGTCTTTGCTACAGTCTCGAAGGTACCTCCTGACATTAGCGTGTATATGGTGTTGCCTGGCAACAGACCGACCAGCTGCTTGAATTATGCCAGGAATACCTTTAACGTACAGTGTTTCCTTCCATTATCTGAAGACGGACACTCGCCACTTATGTTGCTGGTCTTTAGAACGTGTCCTTGATGATCAGATTAAAATTGTTGGAATTGTCTAATTCCCTTAACAGGTTAGAAGACCTGACTGAGGAACGACTTTCAGTCCCGCTATACGAAGTTTTTCATTTTCTAGCTTTGTAACTTGCAGCTACATTTGTCTTAGCAGACAGCTAGCTAGGTACTGGCTGATGTAATAAAAAAACATGGGCGGCATACTACAATAACAAATTTCACAACCTTCGTAATATCTGGGAAGCACAATATCTTGCTTGGCCTGTGCCCCTTATTCTTTTGATCTGATGGAAGACCTCCTATTTCATTTAAGTTTTTTTTAAAATGCCTTCAGTCAGGATCATGTAATGTCATAAATAATCATGAATGAATTACTACAGATTATACTCGTATCTGGTTGGTTCTCTTTTATCGACTTCCGAGTTTCTATTAAATACTTACTTGAATAGCATTTCCGAATTTCACTAACAACAACGTATGCGCGGGTGTGAAAAGCACTGCATACAAACTACGTTACTTTATTTTATGTCATTTGCAAATATGATGTTTCGTTGTGTTCTTTTCGGCAATATTTTAAATAATCCGATAATTTCTACTTCGTAAGAATTATGTTTAATACAAAAATGATGTCACTAACGAACTTGTCATTATAAAAGGACGTTTGCAATAAATTACCTGGTTTGATCTTCGACAGATATCGACAATGACCCTAAGTAACCGAAGGAATAAACTTCATCAATAAATCAACACATCGCACGTTTATTGGTTACTTACAATAAAATAAAACAAGTACACGACTTGCGCCGACGTAATGTTCATCTGATAATGGTGTTTTTAAGTTGTCGACGATGTTGAGGAAGTTGTTAAAAGATTATATTAAGTCAGACAGGGAAGGCAGCACTCAACTTAACCAGCCGAGCACAGAAAACACTAAAAACACACAAAGCACTGAAAACAAGGCAACCCGTCCCGAAAGACTGCCGTCTAAGCCAGTCAAACCAAAACGGAACGAGAGCCATGTGACAAGAAAACAACAACCGGATACCACAAGTACAATCTACAACACATATATAGTGTACATGCAATTTTGAAAGATACGAAGCAGCCTTGTGCTGGACAACGACATTGCAGAATGCACATACAAAATGAACAAAGTTCAACAAAAAGGCACAAAGGCGAAATATTTTTGTATTTTTACTATAAAGTGGACAATACATACATAGAGGAAGGTTGACCAAAGGGCTTCCGCCTTGGTACGGACAGCGATAAATGTCGCTGGGGGCTTAAACGTTTTACAGTGCACCAAACTTCACACTTACCCAATAGACAACCTTCTGGCACATTACAGTGTAAATAAAAGTTTCCCGCCATGTAATGCCCTCTAACAAAAAGGCCACAGTGACAGGTAATAAAAGAATGTAAAACATGAAACATTATATAAATAACGTCAATCGAGTAACACAGAAAGTACTCAATAATAATAATCAGAAGTCAGAGCAACAAGAAAGCAAAACATTTAAGGGTACGAGAAGACAATGTAACAGACATGCATCAATCTAGCCGTCCAAAAAGGCTTGAGGTAGTCTGTATATTGTCCGGTCATCGCACAATGAAATAGGAAGCATACTGGCGAGCTGTAAATTGACCCACTACTAAGCATGCAGTCCTTTGCCAAATTAAAGGGTCATATCCTCTACTCAGAAAACGTTTTATAATCTTGATAAACACATCATGAAAGTAACTATGACCCAAAACCTTTCGAAATCACCATAAAATCCAGGCTGAGACAGACCTTGTCGCAGAAGTGTTAATACCATATTTAGATATAAGATCTGAATTACGCCTATTAAATTTTGCAAAAGTTTTACGAAGTTTATGGAAGCGATAGCCTTGTTGCAGTAACTTATAAGTAATACAAAGATTTCGAGTATTAAAGTCCTCCACTCGAGAACAAGCTCTAGCAAAACGGATTAGTTGAGAAGCGTAAACACCATATGAAGTTGACCGTGGAACATCTCCATCCAAGTGTGGGTATTTGACAGTATCGAAATTAAAATCATCTCTCTTGTCGTAAATTTTACTAACAATTTGACCTACTTCTATTGCAAAATCGAGGTCTAGGAATGATGCGTGTGTATCGGATGAATTAGCTTTGTTTAGTGTTAACTCGTCAGGGTAAATTTCTATGATCTTATTCGAAAAGTAAGGATTATCAATATTTAAAATGTCATCAAGGTATCGGGAAGTATTATTAAACGCTGTAATTTCATCAGATTGGTGTTCGGGAGACAATTTTAACATGAAATCGCGTTCGTAACAGTATAAAAACAGATCTGCGACAAGGGGTGCGCGGGTGCGCAATTTGTTCCCATTGGAATACCGATAATTTGTCTATAAATGGTAGTGCCCAGCCTAACAAAACTTTTATCAAGGAGAAATATAAGGGCTTCACAAACATCCTTGATTAATAGGCCTATGACGTCATTAGACACCATCCCGTCCCGATTAATCGATAAGACCATTCCAAATTTTATTTTTATTAGCGTCAAAGCAATCTACCCTCCAGAAAGAACCCAAAATAAAAAGAAAAAATATTTTTATGAACTATAATAATGATAGATAATGATTTTCAATTTTAGACTAGAACACACTTGAACAATAAACACAAAAGTGAAAATTAAAGCATCGTATTTTAATCATATAATGAACTGCAATTTTAGTTCTAATAAACTGGGAACATGTTATGATTGTCAATTTACTACTATGTCACCTTCCTCATCCTAAAATATTTCAAAAACATAAAATAGGCACGAAAACGAACATTTGTTAATTCCTATTTTCCTTCTTGCATATCATCTTTATTACTCTAATGTTGTATACGCGCATGTTTCTAAGGATCCTGTGTAGGTTCATGCAATAACTCAATCCTTCATATGAACATATGTCGACTAATCAATGACTCAATCATGTAATCGTGTACGCATGTTTCCAGTACCTTTTCTTAATCTAGCCATTCATTTGGGTTTGTGTATCGTGTGGCATTAAATGTGTATGTACCGTCTTTACTACAGTACTCGATAACCTTAACAAAGGTAGTCATTGCACAATGCATGCCAAAAATGACAAATGCAATATGATTCAATTATTTAGAATTGTCTGACAATACCTCCCACAGGCATTGGACGTACACGCGATGAACCCATATCTCACAACAATGGACGGCTTTAAGAACGACCGCTCCGTGTACCTTTTGATACGTACGTCATGTGTTAGAAAGGACGTTTAAAGACATTACTTAACGCGCTAAATCGATCATTGTATTATTCTTGCTGTATTCAACTCATCGATTTAGTAGTGTACCACCAAAAGCCTGAATTGATGTCACATTGACATGTATCTGAATTCAAGCATGCTGATGTACCATTCATTTTGTCATTTCAGCGGTAAAATTGCTGATGTCGTAGGTTTATAAAGACCATACGTGAATGATTAGTAGTTCAATTATATAAATTCATCATCGCAAACCCAATTAGCCAAGTTGACTGTTGAAGCACCAATGTCACTAATTTAGGAGTAGACATATAATTAAATGGGTGATTCATATACACAAAAGAAAACATTATATAATGAGTGGTAATTTTTTTGACAACAGTCGAAGAGCTTTATATTCAGGTTATTTAATGTTACCAAGCTAGAATAGACGTGCTCATTGCATAATAAATGATTTATTTGAAGACAATTATTTCCCCGTAATATGTTCGGGTCATTGAAGCTCATATTACATTAGTTCAATGCTTCGTATCGAGATGTGAAGGTGACCAGTGACTTCCACGTGCCAGGGACACTTCCCATAAGGCACTCAGTGAAAGCTTTAACAGGAGTGTAAGTACTAGTGTTTAGGAGCGTAATTTACAAGTATTAAATTTTCAAAACTTGCTTCGGAATCCTTCAGCATTTGTAATTAATACACCATTGTAAAATATTGTGTTTGATAAATAATGTTTAAGCTAACCAAAAGTTCGGCACTAGTTATGTGCTTGTTCTATCTATATGCATGTACTTGTATATTCCTAATAACGAATGAAAAAGACAATTCCACTGTACATGACGGAAACTATTCGTTGCCATAAATGTACTCTTGGCTCCTTACAAGTCATTTAGGTGTATTAATTATTTTCCTATACTTGTTAACTTCGACCTTCTAACCTTTGTTTAAGAAACAATATAAGCGGATTTAGCTCAGTGGTAACGCACTGGGCTGTCAATCCAGAGGTCGTGGGTTCAAGGTTCAATCCCTGGCATCGGAACATTTCTGAAATATCTAGAATAGTCCCCGCAATATCTGGCCGTGTGGTCTGTATCTGGAAGTGCCAGGAAGCTGTGTATCGGTGCTATACACCGGGCTAATTAAAGAACCAGGCTGTCTATTCGAAATAAGAGCTAGGCGCACTTCTGCAGCGGCGGACATGCCTGTATCTAATGTCTCTCTCTCCCTGCAGGGGCTTTGTCTCAGTCTGCCCCTCTAGTCAGATCATGCTGTATCTGCACTGGTAGAGGATGCACCTGCGCCCTTGTGGCTGCAACAAAATAATGTTAAGTGCATTTGAACGTGCGTTCGCATGAAAAGGGCGCTATATAAATCTGGTATATTTTATTTATTTATTTTTATAAAAATATGTTTGCGTATGCTGTCGGTGAGAGTGATTTAATTTTCCGCATCCGAACGAGTGTCCGTGTATTTAATCACCGACAAAATACAAGAACAGAGTTTTTAAGTTTTTAATTCTAAATACGATAATATCCCGTTCTATTTAACTGCGCGCATTCGATTTTCACCCATTTGACATTGAACATAATTCCACGCTTATTAGTTGGTACACTTACCTCCCTCGTTAATGAAAACGACCTTCGTAATTTTCTCAAGGAAATTACACATTTTAAACATTGAAACAATTTAAATAACACGAGTATAGGGTATTTAATGAAATGAAAAATATAAATAATTGAGTTTCAGAAGTATTATGAAACTTAGTTTCGAGAGTATTTTGGAGTTTCTAAAAATAGATGCGTCATAGCTGTAACACTGGATACTCGTGCAACATGCCTTGTTGGCGATTCGTTGGAATTTTTTCTATAAAGTTTACGATCATTCATTTATAAATATGGCACGTGATACGGGGCGTAAAAAGTAACAGCCAATTTGACTAGCATGTTTTATTGCGGTAACAATACATGCCCTGGTTTGCTCTATGTGTATATGGATTAATCCGCAGATCGTGTTAGAAAACTACATTTCCTAAGTCTGAATTATGCATAGATGGTTTTCAAATGATAAACGACATAGCTCGAAGATAAATAAAGATCTCACTTTTTAGCCAATTCGTACATTATTACCATTGATTGATTCGTAGCGGAAAATCACGCAATCAAAGGTTTGGTATATATTAGAAAGTGGGTTCGTCTAACATACTGGGCATTGTGCGTTGTATGTTTTTAGCTTACCTGTCACAAAGTGACAGAGTAGACTTTTGTGATATCTCTTTGTCCGTCGTCCGTCCGTCCACAATATGATTGTGTAGGTCACAGTTTTTGTCTAATTATTATGAAACTTTGTCACAATGATCATCCCACCAAATCTAGGTCAGGTTCGATGTTGGGTCATCCGGGGTCAAAAACTAGGTCAAGTCAAAGAAAAACCTCGTATATTCACTACACGTCACGAATTTAATCTAATAGGTCATTAGGTCAAATCATAGACAAAACTCGGCTTAAACTTTATTTTTATTTTGGTATCTGGTGAAAATTACAAGGTCATTGAATAAGGTAATATAAAACATTGTACATGCAACAGGGGCTGCATTTACTTGAGTCTTAGAAGTTGTAAATGGTTTTAAATAAGGTCACCATTAAGGGGCTTGCGTGAACTACTAGGATAGGTGAGCGACATAGGGCGCTTTGGACCCTCTTGTTTATGTTTTCTGTGCTCGGCTGGTTAAGTTGAGTACTGCCTGCTGACTTAATACTATCTTTTTTCAAGTAACATTAATTATTTTTTGAAGTTAGTCTTGACATTTTCTTATGCAATTTATATATTAATCTTAAGTGAAAAACGAAATACCGTCATTTTTCATCCTGTAAAAATGAATGATAACGCCTCATTACTGTAATTAGGTAACGCCCATAGAGTGAACACCAAGCTATCGATATAAATGAAAGTTCGCTATACTCTTTCGGAAAAAACATTTCCAGGATTTTAACCTCTATAGTGTTTTACGAGAGGTCTTCCTTCTGAAAAATTAATCTCGTAAAGATTGTACCCTTGTAAGGCCGTACTCTCTATTTACTTTCCATTTAGTATTAGGAGAAAAACAACATGACAAGGGATTATATAAACATCTACTGACATACCGTCAACATTGATGTCTTCAGACGCTTTATATCAACATGACTACGAAGTATTCGATTACTTTAAAATCTTGCGCCGGGAACCTTGTGATTTTGATATATTGGTATAAACACTCCCGAGATGTGAGTGGGCAATTTATGATAACATAGTGCAATGAACCCAACTTCCGAATCTACCATGACCGCCAATGATGCACTGTTAGCCAGGGTATAGTTTTACCATTCCTGTCTCTAGAGTTTCGTTGACCTGTACGAACTAAATACGGATTAGCATAATCAGCTAGACTGAAACTGTTCAACATACGAGGGGCGTTTTTTAAGTTCCAGGAAAAAGGTTAAATAGTGTTTATCGTATCTTCAAAATGTTATACTCCCGCAAACGAAGTTTGAAGGGGGTATACTGGAGTCACTATGTCTGTCGGGCGGTCTGGTCTGTTAGCAAAATCGTGTCCGCTCTGTAACTTTGTCGTTTTTTGCTGAATTTTAAATGGCAAAAGTACAAATGCTCACTACATCAAGACGGTGTGTCATGCGCAATACCCATTTTCCTAGCTCAAAGGTCAAGGTCACACTCAAAGGTCAAATAGTCATGCAAGTCATGTCCGCTCTGTAATTTTCTTGCTAGATTTTAAAATGGCTTGGTACAAATGTTCACCACATCAAAACGGTGTGTCATGCGCAAGACCCAACTCCGTAGCTCAAAGGTCAGAGTCACACTTGGAGGTTTAAGGTTAAAAGGCACAAAATCGTCGTGTCCGCTCTGTAACTTGATCATTCCTTATTGGATATTCATGATACCTAGTACAAATGTTCACCACATCAAGGTAAAAACAACCCAAAATTTAACGCTTGTCCAAATACGCTATTGGATTATCTCGTAGTGTCTAAATGTCATTATAGTGTCAAAATACCACGTTGTACGTTGTGTTGATGGTGTATATTGTAAGGTGAATCGAACGCGCGAGGGCGTAGCATACAAAATGGCACTGCTGCCATAGTAACTTCATAAATGACCTCCCGATGCAACCTTTTCACTGACCATACGTTATCAACATGTTTTGATTAAATATCACTCTGTCAGTCAAATGACAAACACAATTCACCTGTCACAATAATAACAATGTCTTCTATCCTCATGTGTACATCGCTTCGAGGTATACACTTCCGGGATGGCTTTGACAAGCGTTCGAAAGCGCCGCAAAACCAAGCGGAAACGTTCGATATAAGGTCCCGCGTCTGATTCACAGCAGGGCGTTCCTTCCTGTAATCATCTGCAGCACAACCAAGGGCAATCTGGAAGCGTTTATATTAACATACATGTACAGCATGTTTATCCTACTCAGTGGCAGTATATTCTGCTCAGTGACATGCAACATTCTTAACATCGGTCATAAATTCTTATTTTTCAAGTCTAGGAAGCTTCTGTCAAAAGACAATATCTGATCAAATTACACGATCTTCCCGACATTTTGACGGGCGATTCGAATACGGCAACAACAATATAGCAACATGATTGCGGGATTATTGAAACTACGTAATAACTTGACCAAAATGATGTTTTGCTGCCCGATGCGAACGTTCCGTGCAGTCAATTTAAGTACAAAATTACAACTGTTTAGTTGGAGCCAATGTAATGGTTAGTTAAGACGATTTCTTTGACGTGATGTCCAGTTTGCGCCGGGTAGCTCTTTGTGGCGGTACTATAGATACAATAAAAAGGCACCTCACTATAAAATCTTAAGAACATCAAAAATATATTGCGAATATGTTTTTTGTCTCGCTGCACAATATCATTTAGTTTGAGCAACCCTTGAAAATTCTATGCAACTTTTCCTGGAACTTAGAAATCGCCCCTCGTGTAACTAATTATGTTAATAGTAACACAAAACTGGCAAACCGTGTTCAATTACATTATTTAGGGTTAACATATTACATATGTCTAATGCAAATATCATAGTTTTGACTAAACTAATTATATAAGCTGGAACTACATTCCCATTTCTCAGAACCAGCGAGCAGTCTATATCATTTGATATTTTACAAGACCCCCATTGGACTATAAAGACTAAGCTTTTTGTCACATTAGGCTGGACTTATTATACGTGCTAAAATAGAGCGAACATATACATCGATATAATGTTTTACGATATATATAACCAACAGTTGCGGCTAATGAGTCGAGCAGGTGAATATATAACGTGGCAACCATTATAAAGGTTGCCTTCCAAAACGTAATAAATATCGTGTTTCTGAGTTGTTGCAGTTTTAATGTACCGAGTCTAAGGACATTTACTATAATAATGAGCATATCGCACGCATCATCTATAGGACAAACCATGCGTAGTGTAAACAAACGTGACGTTAACGTCTCGTGATGCAAATGAATGGTCCTCCTTTGTTTCGTATATAGCATGTTCTATTTATTTCAATAATATTAATGAGACATCATATAAGCCACTTATTAGCTGCAATACAATACTAACAATTCATGCACTTAACATTTTATACGCATTTGGAATGCGTCAAAACATTTTAATCGTAAATTCTTTGCAGACATTGTTATATTGTAGTGTCGATCGATTACAAGCTTACGACTTTGAAATATAAGTTTAGAACACCGGCTGTATTTAGCGCACAATGACTAATAAGCAATGGTGTTGTAATAGCTCAAAGTGATATATTTTTGTGACACGTTGGAACTCTATTACCATTGTGATACGCTTCTATTTGCGTCTCTGTTTCTGTTGAATTGTCACTGTTTCTGTTGAATTGTCCTTGTGTGTAACTTTTATGTTTCTCTTAAATTATCCGATTCGATTGTTATCTTTCTGCATCTAAGTATGACAGATCGTTCAAGACGATTTTAAATGTGAAATAAAAAAAAGATAAACTACTGTTATATGAACCCATTTGTTAATGCAAAAACAAACACGACTATTTGCTGAGAATACCAGAGGCGAATTGTTAAAAAGGTATTTTCCATAAAAGTTTAAAATAGCTTTTGGGGGCAACTTGCACTATGATATGATTGTAAAAGCAAACATTTTCTCTAGTTTCTCTAACGGGCTTTTGGTAGTTAAATACAGCTCAAATTGCATACAATTTCAAATTACGCAATATTATACAGTCATGTATCTGCTGATTTTAGTCATCAGCTTAAAATGGAATTGACAGATCAGGCCGGCGTCTTTGTTGATATCAAACATCTAGTGTACTTTAACATTGATGTGATTTAATGCAGAAATCGCCAGAACTTATTGTGTATGCCTATTCTTACAACGACATCGGCTTTCTGTCCAGGAATAAACATATTTTACGTCATGAAGTACTGATGGTCAAACAACATTTGGCGCTTGCACAGTGCAACATAATACAACAACGTATGCCGATATGATGTTTGTCCAACAAGCTGATGTACGACGAATATGTTAGGGGTAGTTTACTCCTACACGATTTTCTTCTGTCATTGTTTGGTATTCATCAACTGGGTCTGTAACGATTGTAGGTAGTTTTTGGAACGTACATTGGTTTTGAACCCACTTCGTATCACCAACGAAAAAAAACCAGAACCAAAATGCGTTGCACATTTCTAACCCACATATAATCAAAATGCCAATTGGTGTTCAAAAGGAACAAATTCATTTTGCAGAGTATTTTGTAAATGAATAAGGTTAATATAAGTTTCTTATGCATCTAAAAAAATGCTTTGAATAAAATACACCAATATGGTAACACGGAAAGGCTAGTAAGCGGATATATGGAATAGCGTTTCCTTGTCAGTATGCGAAACGCGAATATGGAGTTCGGACACTGACCTAGGACGCGTGAACTTGGAATACCGGGCCTTACCAGTTGTGTATGTGTCAATGGGAAGTTAGGGAAGATCCGAATACTATGATAAGTCATCTCCATAGTGCGTCAGCTTTTGGATAAAATCCTCGTACGTTCGACAAACCAGCGGTACTAGGTGAAATCGCGTGTTGTGGTTAATTGTTAATGTCAATACGTTATTAGCCAGTGTCTATAGCCGGTGGTTGAAATGACATTTGTTACAAAGTCATGTGAACTTAAATAACATATTAAGTAACGCTAGACAATGACAGGGTTACCACCGCTGTGCATTGACGCAATGTACTAATGCTTACAAACAAGATTGGCGGTAAATGTCCAGAGAAAATATGTTTCCAATCAGTGCACACTGAGTCGTAGTTTATTGACACCTGCGCTACCAAACAACTATTTGAATGCGTTTATTCTGACTGGTACATACATTTGAGCTGATCTCCATAAATCCGGGCTAAGCGAAAATATTATGAAAATCACGATAATCATTATACCATTAGAAACACAATACACAAAATGAACCGTTTCTAAAAGTTTGAGCAAACTGTATAAGTAACATCAAAATATAGTCCAGATAATTTGACACGACTCTCGACCTTCAATTAGCATAATTTAACAGCTGATATATTGTCTATATTTATAATCCCCGTTGTATATTTACGTAAGCGGAAAGTATCACGAAGAATCTCAAGGTGAAATACCAACACAAATCTAAAGGACCGATATTGCCCGATTTGCGAAAATTGAAATATTCAACGCAAGAACCTCGTAATATATTCTTGCATAAAGGTCAGGATCATGTCAAATTCTCCGTGCTATACAAAATTACTGTTTTGAGGTAAACCTTTCACATTGTATCATATTCTTATTTTGATAATACATAATTATCTAATTCGTGAATATAGCTTTTAGAGAAATGTAGCTACTGTTTATAAACATTAAATCCCTCGTTTTCTCATTATGGATACTCTTCAGAAGTCATCATAACAACGAAAGAGAAGATATTTTAACATTTGTAATGAGAAATGGCATGGTTCTATATTATCCAATATCTTAATATTAAATAGTAGATCATGACTTTCTCACTTAAGACGGTTTTGTTAACTTTATTACATATTAATTACTAATACAATGTCGCTAAGCCCGGTTTTCCGGGCGAACGGCTTATTTCTATGACCTTGATCAATGTTGTTTCTCAGGCCGTACTTATTGGTTACTAGGTATTTATGCATGTGTTACTGGTTACAGCGTTCTGGGTAATATGCAAATTAGGTTAATTTTATGCAAATGTATTCATTATTTGTGCTTTTTGATTAATAGCTCCGAAAAAGGCTGGTGACCCCTATTTTTTATTTGACTAAACTGGTGTTCTATTTGATACTCAACGTAGGTCAATTTTAAATTATTTTCGATCGTTAGATACTTTTTGACGTTCATTTGAAAATTACACTTTTTGTATGTTGGTGGGGTAACTATTTCTCATGTTTAAATACTGAATTTGTTCACCAGGCAGTCGGAATTGTGACTTATGTCAATAGGAATGACCATTGAACACATAAAATATCATGCATCGCTTAAAAGTGGTTTCATATAGTAAAATCTTAAAAAGAACATAATGGTGCCATAAATGCAGGAAAAAAGTTAAAATAAACAAAATACAATGGTAGGTCATTAGAAAGCCATTTTGTGTCGAAAACGAGCCTAGTGACATATCATATTTATGATTTCAATGTTGTTCTAGAAGATTGTTCTGTCATTTTAAGATGTTTCAAGGAAATTTCGATAGATAGATCAAAGGTGCGCGTACCTCCTTAAGAGCAATATTTGAATGATTAAATTTTCATATAGCCACCACAATTCGTCGTTTTCATTGGTTCAGAATGTAGGCCATATTGTAATAGGTGTTCCCGAATTTTACCAAATTGAACGCGCCCCTAATATATCCACATGTCGAATTTGAACACAACCCTAATGTATCCATTTGTCCTTAAACCAACAGTTCAGCACCGGGAATACATACGCGAGTCTGTCTCAACAATAAACGTCGCAAACACACATCGGTGACCTATAAATTCATCCTAGATCTACAACATTTCATCTATTTAGGTTTGTATTTAATTTAAAAATCAATTCTCAACACAAGTTGAGTAAACCTCTGAATATACACGAAACTAACACAAGATATTGCAATAATGAGCACCGATATTGAAATCTGAAGTGGCACAGTTGTCTCTGAAATTGGTATTTTTCCAATTATGTATGCAGACATATAGACCGCAGAGTTAGAATAAATCATAGTTGGTGCGACATTTATGTCAATCAAATACTATCTAGTCAGACATATCAAAATTAAAATATGATATCCAAATTAATATTCTATCAAACAGCTTCAGGGCGTCTTTAAAACAAGAACTTACAACTCCTAGGATTTGATCTCTAATTAGACCTTTCCCATTTATAGGAATGGCTTTTCGAAATTTCTAGTTATGCACGCAATCTAAAGACATATTTTGCGTAGATACCTTAAAGCAATCGTTCATTTCTTTCCATCGGATGTTTTTAAAAGAACTGCCTTACATATTGGTATATTGCAAAAATAAAATAAAATTGTCAAATATTCGCCTGTATTTCCCATTAACAACCACACTGACATCTAAAATAACTTGAGAAACTTCGGCATTTTGCGGTTTTCTAGTATATTTACATCAAAAATTCTATAGGGTATTAGAATTAACACTACCATTACTTAAATTACCTGAAATTTGTTCGCATTTGATGAAAACGAATAAAAAAACAAACCAAATACCTCTATGATGTTTACGCTGTAGATTTTTAATGTAACAGTTCGATCACGAGTGAATTACATAATTCACAAAACATGTTGGAAGGAAACTTGGAGCTCTTTTTCAAGAAACAAACTCAATGGGCGACATCGAGAGTGGATAAAATTGATTTTTTGCACCAAATCTTTCATAAAGCAACCGCCAGTGGCTTTCAATTACATCAATACTTAGTTAAGTTGGAAAATCACGATATACAAAACTTTTAGCCCAATCTGTGAGGCAGCACCTTTAAATTACGAATTAAGTATCTTACCAGAATTTAACGTCATGCTTCATGTAACAACTTTAATGTCATGTAACATGTATAGTGCGCCCAGGATAATGTGATGTTTATAAACATGAATTGGTTTGGTCAACTATTGAAAAATTGGTTTTACAAATTACTAAAGTAAACTAATAAGGTCAGGACATCACTGATAAATCATGCACGTCAGATTAATCGACCTTTTGTGGAAAATACCAAATTTTCCCGCCTTTCTCATTATCCTGGGCGCACTATAGTAGTACTTTTCTTAACGTCGTTAAGCATCAAAATCATAACTAATGCAATAGGCAAAACCATTGAATATTATCTGAACTTGGTATATAACACAATTCTTAACTTGTTCACATTAAAGGCACCTTTACAATAATTTAATAATTCATTTTCCACGAATAAAGGAATGAAGGTAACAGGAAGCGACATTGAGCTCACTCAAGCGAACTAAAAACCAATGTGACATTTAGGTTACATGCAATCTAAGTTCCGTCCGAGCGTTACATCGGTTTTCAGTTCCGTCAGAGCCATATGAAAATAGAACAATTCTCTCACGGAACTGAGAAGCGGTGTATCGAGATTCATACCGTGAAATAACATTCACTTTTTGGTCATTTTTACAAGCAGTTGGTGCTTTTTGACATATAACTGTTATCAAATCATAACATTTTAGTTTTTATAACAGCCGAATTTTGCTTATGTATTTTGGTATGCTTCGGAAGAAAATAGGATGAATAGTAACTAAATGCTTCGCATTTCTATAAAATTATTGCACCAACGAATTTTAACGTTACCTTTGATGTAACGTCTATACATTGTCAAAGCAATGAAATATATGATATTAAGTCGAACTATCCATCATTTTAACAGAATTATGGCCCCTGATTGACTTAGCTGTTTTTTATGTTTTTTTATTAAACGCAATCTTGGTTTTATTGTGTAATGCCATTAAATTATTTGTTTTCCATTTTAAACTACTACGAAAACCATTCAAACACTAAACAAACGACTGGCCCATAGCACGAATTTTTTGATACCCCCTCGTAGTATGTTATTCGATGCAATGTCGCTCTCGTATTGCCATTATGTAGAAGTGACATACACACGTTTTGAAAAAAAACTGCTTTGAATTGTGAACGTTACTATTCCTGAATATTAGTAATTATATTAGACCACGAATGTACGTTGTATAATAAGATATATTCCCAATTATTCTATTTTCTGGACATGTAGTGGATGTGAAGGCTGTTTGCTAAATTTCGCACGTTTCAGGCTAACAATTAATAATAATCTGAGATACTCATACTTATATTGATGTTTATACGATAATTTACGATATACTCAAGTCGAATGTTCTAAGTACACACTTTGTATTTTTTATTCAACTGAAAAAATATTAGACCTTTCCGTGAATCGAATATACCATTGGAAACTATTGTCTATTACGTTGAGTAAATTACCATTCTAAAATATAATAACAACATATTAGAAAACGACCATTTATTTCATTGCTTAAAACAACAAAATCGCACATCAATATCGTGTATGACCACCGTCTGCCCTGTTGATAGCCTGCATCTCTGAGGCTTTGAATTGATAAAGATGTGTACCAATTGCTGCGGTAGTGCATTCGGTTCTAGTAAAGGGTGCGTAATGAGTTCCTGTACGTTATTGTGTTGTCGTCGTGCTCGGATGCGTCACCCAAACTCATCCCAGACGTATTCTATCGGATTAAGGTCCGGGCTACAAGGCGGCCATACCGTCGTGCAACATAATTAAGAAATTGCATCAAATTCAAATTCCATGTGATGAGAATGTGTTCGTATCTAACAATAGATATGACCGATAGAAAATAGTGAGTTGTTAAATTGAAGTAGTAATTCGGATGATAAATGCCTATCGAAAGTTACTTCCATGCTCAAACTCAAATGGATCCATACACAGAAATGGACATATTCTGTTCAGTTCAACGATTCCACATTATTTCACGATCTTAAAGTGATACAACTATCAGTCAGATGTTGTCATAATTGTGTTTTAACGCATTCAACGACTAAATGTAAATGACGCCATGTGACGTCTCTATTTTAAGTCGAGTCAATATAAAATGTAGTTTTTTTCGTGAATTCAATGCAACTCCATAATAATAATTATGTGCATGAGTTAAGAACCCCAAAGACAGACAATTAATGAATTAAATCTTTTCCGTCTTATTGACATGCCAGTTTCAAGCATTCCTATCGCACTTGCGCACTCCTCAAGCGTCATTTACGTCATATAATTTGAAATATTTTTATGGCTATATGTTTGGGGGTCGAATGTTAATCGTGTATAAAATGATTTGAACAAATTTACACATGTTTATGATGTGTGCACGAGAAAAATGTGATTTTATCATTTATTTATGTATCAATGATTTTTACGTAGATCTTGATTTTTCTTCTCCTCTATTAAAGACAATCACCCACATATAATATCTGTACAGTTTTAATGAGTTTAGATGATTAAGTTCCTGATTTATTCTAGTTCTAAGAGTGAACAAATGTAGTGCATACTTCATGTCGGACAATAGTTATACACAGCTAATGTTTCTTTGTTGTACATGTGTCCGATTTAAAATTAGGATTGTATTGTATTGTTATAATTGCTCCAATTTCCAACGTGCGCTCACGAGTATTTCTGTGAGTGTGACGTGCCCAAAATAACACAATCGTATGTATTACTGCCATTAATTATTGTTTTTATCTCAATTTGCTGCAACTTGATAATTACATCTCAATTTGTTATTCGAAGATGGTCTGTAGAAAAGTTCTAAAGAAGACTTAATGCTGGAAACACATTGGTCACATAGAGAATAAATGCATCGTCCATAAACTAGCTCTATTACGGATATTTAGATTATGCAATTATCTGTATTTTTGATTGATAGCAAACACAATGTTCAGTGCCAAGAACTATTCGTAATTCAACATATCATATTAAATAGTTGCATGTTTGTATCGCTAAACATTTTAAATTTAACATGACATGCATTCAATGCATATGGTTTAAGAAATATTGTGAATAATATATTCATCAGGCGATGTTACAGGCTGCCAGAATTTCCCTTTCAAGACAATCAAATTCGATCATTGAATTAAGAGTCAAGACATGAGTGTAAACGGAAAGCAGATTTGTAAACTCGATGGTAACCTTATTTTAGATAAAAACTTGTCATTCAGCTGAAACCATGGCATTAAGCATTCATATTTTTATTACTGTTATTCTTTAACTTTTTAGGAGACTTCAGACAGCTAAAACCAGGTTTTTTCTACCGTTAACTGTTGAAACTAGGTCATGCAGCTTGGGTATTAAGCTTTTTGATTGCTGAAACTAGTTAATCAGCATTTTTTATCAACAATAACTGATACATAAAAAGAGTTGAACGGAAAACTGTTTTTTGACACGCACCAAGTAGTGTAATAATTATCGAAGTTTCACACCAAAGTTCATGATTATAGCTCCACTAGATTTTTAAATCAAAACTTGTGATTTCAGAAATGCTGAAAAACAGGGAAGTAACTAAATGAATCTACGTTTTGCGTACGTTGCATCCTGTTTTCGTGATAATTTGTTTTTTAAAAGCGTGCATAATTAAATATGATTACAGCGTAAGTTCTGGGGTTTACTGCATTTGCTAGTTTAAAATTTATGAAATAAAAATACTTCTTCTATAAAGTTCGGGATGCTACTTAGAAAATTTAATATTTTTTATGGGGACACACTACTACGTTTTACATACCGTCGCTGTTCTTCGAAAACCTCGTATATCGAATTTTGCGAAAAATCTTTTATCTGCGTTTTGGAATGGCGGACTTTCTCTCTATGTTCTGCGAAAATACCCAATACGATAGCCAATCAGGAACAAATAATATTGTCATGTGAAACAATTCCCAATATTCATTGGTTCGCATTTTTGGTTTTCGAAAACTTCGTATAACTCTAGAACACATCGAAGCTGGACTGAGACGAAAACATCGACAATTTCAAGAAAATGGTAAGTGCAGGTCATTTATTTTACACTTGATACTTTGAAGTCACATCTTTGATTCGGACAATGAAATATATGGAGTAACTTAGTAATTATAAATGTCAAATACTCAGATTTTGTGATGCAGGTATTTTTTCAACTCCCAAATACTCGAATCCAGCAATAAAGATGCATGTATTTAAATATCTGTTTAACTATAAATGTGTGTAGTAGCTCATGTATTCTATTTTAGCACGAATGATCATAGATACATGCGTTAAATTAGTGTCCAAATAGTTATACGAGAATTTCTCTGAGACTAAATACGCTATGACTGCACCATATAAAAGTTATACGAGATTTTCGCACAGACGTGCAATATGTTATCTGTAGCGATACTCGACTGTTAGTATAATAGTAAAGTGATATAAACACTATCTCTGACAACTTTTGATATCGTAATTCTCTTCCACAATTTTTACAATGCTCATATTACAGATAGATAATAAAAGTAGCTAAAACACCATAGTGTATTGCTAGTTTATTTATACTAGATCTACTTAAATATAGATCTAGGACAGGTATTGGGAACGTCAGAGAAATGACGTCATCATTGGTTTAAAGGTTAAACATCACTAAATATTAACATATAAAACTATTTGTGATTAGAAATCTAGTAAATAACTTATAAATATTTATAACGAAAACTGAACAACTAAACAAAAGTAACTACATGTACTTAATTGCTGTCATAGATCTACTTAACTCTTCATGGTTATAGTGCTTGCCGTGAAGAGACCATCTCTCTAAAACACGAGTCTCTCACTTTGAACAGGCATCAACCAGGTCCTAATCAGTCAAGTCCGCCATCATATAGTTTTCGTGAACATGCCCATGCTCGTAGCTACATGCAGTCACGCATAAGTAATTGAGGCATGTATACTTATGATATTATGTAATATAATGGTACTATATCATCAAGCTCTATGTGTTATCTCTATCTTCCATTTATGTCAAACCCCTTACGGGGACGTAGACATTAGTCTAGGCAGACTTAAAATCAAGAGAAATAGGTGTTATACAAGGAATCCGGGTGCGTTACCCTAGCTCATTTCGAATAGACTAACGTGCTCAGTGTATAGCACCGATACACGCGAGTCTATCTCTGGGTTTCCTACCAGTTTCGTCTCTAGTTAGGTGGGAAACACTGAAAAGCGTTTCATAACACTGAAAAGCGTTTCATAAATGACCAAGTGCCACGGCCGAGATTCGAACCAGGGACCTATCGATCAGTAGTCAAGCGCGTTTCTTCTAGACCACGGTGCCACCTATATCTTCATCGTCCGTCCGTCTGTCTGTTTATTTGTCCGTCTTGAATATTATACTTCTCTCTCTGGTTATTGCAGGAACATGTCTTACTTCGGAGACAGCGACACGGAGTCGACAGATGAAACCAATCTACAGACTTACAAATGCAACGTTTGCAACGTCAAACCTGACTTTGCTACGTTAATTACTATCCTTCAACAGATTGTAAATACTGGTCCCTATCTTGTGTGCTTACCTAACGGCCAGTTTTATGTTAGGTGTATCTTTGAAGACTGTGCCAGATATTTCCACATTACATGTATTCACCCAACATTTCCCGACGAGGAACTGAATTTCTCACATTTTGATACTCTACGGGACAGCGGGATTCATTGCGATATATGCGAGCCGGGAAAGGAACCTTTGAATTACTAGTTTAGTATTATTTGAAGTGATAAACGTCAATTGTGTATGCAAAGATGGCAACCTACCGTGATAAAAGAGAAAACAGCCAATTGAAATTAAAGTGTGGTTTCGCATTCAGGGTAATTCAGTTCAACGTGTTCAAAGCAGCCAATATTATGCAAATTTGAATAAGGAAATAGTAATTTATGACGAACCAATGTATTGTGATCATGAAGACATACGTGATTCAAATGGCTCTGTTAAACGTCTTGAATTGGAAACGGGAACATTAAATACAGAGAAACGTATATCATCGACCTCGCCTGATAAGTTATCTCAAATTGATCGTAGCGTTTTGTACTCTGAAGCAACATTGAATAAAACAGGTACAACTGAAGACATACAAAGTGATGATGATCCGCTATCTAGTGATAATTTGTACGAATCGGATAATTCTGTGAAAGATAAACAGGAAAGAAAAAAAAACACATGTATTCAACATATTCATTAGATGAGTCTGATGAGCACATTCGAAGAGAGGTAACGACAAAGAAGAAAACGAATAAGACGAAGACTAGTGCTACAAGTACAGGCATAGCAAATCTAGTATATTCTATAAATACAATAGACCACGTGGAAGAGATCGTACAAGTTGAGGAAGAAATCGTAATAGCCGAGCAAAATATCGTATCCGTTGAGGAAGTTATCGTACCCGTTGAGGAAAATATCGTACCCGTTGAGGAAAATATCGTAACCGTTGAAGAGGAAATCGTAATAGCCGAGGAAGAAATCGTAACAATTGAGGAAGAGATCATAACAACTGACGGACTCCCAGTCGTAACAGCAAAAAAGAGGCCAAATAAATGAATGGGGATTCCCGATAACTGGACAAAGAATGTGAATAAAAAACTGAGAATGGATGGAAAAGCGTATAAAGGGGTAATCATTGTTGATGGAAAGAAGTCACATAGTGCACATAAATCTGACAGAATACAAGGTGAGCGAAACTGTAAACAAAGATGCGAGAAAAACCACAAGTGTTTTGAGATAAGTGAATCGACAAGGAAAGATATATGTCAGGCCTTTTGTGAGAGGATGGAGTGGAATGAAAAGAAAACTTATGTCTCAAACATGGTAAGAAAGAATGAACTAGACACCATATCATATCAAGGTAGAAGGAATTTTACTTATACATATTTCTTTCGTGTAGGTGAGGAAAAGATGCCAGTGTGTGAGAATTTCTTCTTGTCAACGTTATGTATTGGAGAACACACCGTGTATGAATGGTTAAAGGCCCGTGCTAGTTATGGATTTCCAACACCAAGTACAATGAACTTGGTTAATAGACATAAAGAGGACAGTAATGAGGTAAAGACTGTGAAAGACTTTCTTGAATCTCTTCCCAAATTGGCTTCGCACTATTGTAGGTCCTCATCTACCAAACTATACCTGGAGCCATTATTTACAACGTATGCAGATCTGTACCATGTATACAAAACACAATGTAGTGAACAAAGTAAACGGTATGTTGGAATCAAACTGTTTGTAAAACTATTTCACAACATGAACTTAGCATTGTTCAGACCAAAGAAAGATCAGTGCGATCTGTGTGTCGGTCATGAAACTGAAAATGTGTCGGATGAAGAATATGCGCTCCATGTTCGTAGAAAGGAGGCTGCGAGGGAGGAAAAAAGTCTAGATAATCAGAGAGCTTTGGAGAATAATCACATCAAGGTGTATACCATGGACATACAGTCAGTTCTTCTAACACCAAAGATAGAAGCAAGTGCTATGTTCTATAAGACGAAATTAGCGTGTCACAATTATACCATATACGACATGGCCACCAAAGATGTCAAATGCTACTTTTGGCATAAAGGAGAAGGTGGGTTGCCGGCAAACTCTTTCGCATCATGTATCACTAATCATATTGAAGAAATCGTCGAGACCGATACTATGGAAGCCCTGGAGGGCACTATTGACTTAGGTTTTGTGACTTATGACTTGTGACTTAGAACTTGTGACTAATGACTTGTGACTTATGACTTGTGACTTACATTCTACAAATACATCTGCGCACACTTCCTTGGGCATCATGGATGGTGAAGGATGCTGTCTGAATCGGAATTACCTGATAATAGTCTATAGTGAGTCAGGTAAGTCGGTATTAGTTTTGTTTGATTGAAATCGTCATTGTTGAAGGCATCGAACCGTTATTCTGAATTGCTAACACAATTAACTAGAATACCGTTCATGTAATAGCATAATGTCACATGGTATTATACGTGTATATGTGCATACATAAGTATAATGTTGTAACTAGGTCATTCAGCGAAGGCATTCCGCCTTTTGTTTGCTGAATTTGTTCCGCGCTTGTTTAGTTGGGCATTGTGCTTTGTGTGTTTTTAATGTTTTCTGTGCTCGGCTGGTTAAGTTGAGTGCTGCCTTCCCTGTCCGACTTAATATAATCTTTTTGCTTCCTTTTCGCTATCATTTGTGCGTCTCATTTGAGAGAGATAGTTCGGATTATACATATAGATTTTAAGTTTTGTTAAAGTAATAATAATTATATGTTCTTCTACATTTTTCCAGGTGAAGAAACTGGAATGTCCGTGCTGTGTTTGTATGTTCGGTGCGTTTGGTTCCACAAATGATGTGGTCATTTCCCAAAAGTACTTAGAGAAAGGACATACGCAAATGGAGGTGGACTCCGTTCACAGTATCATAGAACGCTACATCAAGCGTAGACCAATTTTCTCACCGGCTAACTACATCCAACACTTCAAAGAAATTCGCAGGGAGCAACCATATGACGTCAAATACATAGATCACTTATTCTTTAAAGAATTCTGTTATCTGAAATACTACGAGACCATACGTCCAGGAAACAGAGTTGGCGACCCCGTTGTGACAGACATCCGTTGTCTTAGATACCTACCTGACGGAACCATCCAATTTAAGCTAGTGTACGATGAAGATTATACTGATCTGCCAATACGCAGACTTCCAAAGCAACCATCTATTGACGACATTTTGCCTGCATTGTATAAATCATCACTTCAAATAAAAAAATAAAAATACGACCACCTTCAACAACTCAAGTCAGTGCTTCCAAAAGACTACCACTCCTTCTACGATGGTTTATCTCACGATTAATGTGAACCACACTATTTACAATTGAATAGTAAATGACAAGGCTCGAGTTTTTCGGTTTAGTTTGTGTAAATGTCCGTTTGTTTGTCTGACATTGACAAAAGGCTTGGTCAAAGAGCGTTTTGTCGAGATTGTTATTATCAAGTTAAAAGTGTTTGATCCTATTCCATATATACTTATTACCTGCGAGCCTTGAGCGAGCAGGTATATTGGATTGCCTTAAGTAAAAAGTCCATGGAGGGGCACGTGACATGTTCTCGATGGTTTACGATTTCAAAAAATAAATCCAAAAAAGATGCATTTCGTAAGAATGTCGTGAACCAGACTTATTCCATGCGGATAACATCGGTCTTTGTCGCATTGCAATAGTTTATTTACCGAAGAAATCAGAACTGTCCGAAATTTCAGTGAGCGCTAGGCAATATTGAGACCATGGATCTAAACAGCAGGTGACTGCAGCTGCATTGGTTTATGATCTTTGATATTGTTGAACACTGAAAACATGTCTTATGATAATACCTTTTAATCATTCAGATGAACAATGGATGAACCTAAAGTCCGTTTATTCAGTTCAGTCACTTGTACATGTAAACGAACATGGCAAAATCGTAAAATTCTATTTGTTTATTGTTTTAAACAATTTAATTGGACAAAAAGACCGTGAAATTCACTAAGCTACATACTTGTACACATACTATTTTTTTAAAACAAGACTTTTAAAACAAGACGTTAATAAGATAATTTGTAATGTGTATGTACACAATGTTATGTAAACGAGTGACTGACCTGAATAATCCATTTATATTGCTTAGCACAGTAAACATGTCATATAGTCCAGATAATTTGACACGACTCTCGAACTTTTATTAGCCTAATTTCACGGCTGATTTA
This sequence comes from Spisula solida, assembly GCA_947247005.1. Taxonomy (NCBI): domain Eukaryota; kingdom Metazoa; phylum Mollusca; class Bivalvia; order Venerida; family Mactridae; genus Spisula; species Spisula solida. Next base: position 26,073,044 of record OX365948.1, read on the forward strand.
TTGTCTATACTTGTAATCCCGGTTGTGTGTTTTAATAAGCGGGAAGTATCACGAAGACGCTCGAGGTGTAATACCAACACAAATCTAAAGGAGCGATTTTGTACGATTTGCTCGCGGAAATTTATGTTTATATTCAACGCATGAACCATGTAAAATATTAATGCATAAAGGTCAAGATCATTTCAAATTCTCCGTCCTATACTTGGATATCAGTGCTTATCCGTTGTCCAATACTTGGATATCAGTGCTTATCCGTTGTCCAATCAGAGTTGTTATTTTAACTAATCAAAAGTTTCTTATGGTACAATAACGAAAACACACGAGGATTAATTAGAAACAAGTCAAATGCTTTCACCTATACTTACCATCGTGATGACACTGCACACAAATTGAATGTACATGTATACATAATGGGCACGGCATGGATATATAATTATACTGACATAATCGGATTTAATGATTTGGGAATTACATTACCAACACAATTTATCATTCAATTTTGAAAATTGGCTTTTGAAGCTATTTTCGGTCATCGGTGTTGCGAAAGAAAATTCGAGCATTCGTTGAAATCCCGACTATATGACGAGCTTGCACTAACTTGTTCAGCCATCTTTTTGTAACATTGTGGTTTATTTTAGATGTTTATTCATATTTTTTTCTAATCATGACATATTCTAAAATCTCGTAAACTAGTACCTCAAGAATATTCAGACGGATTGTAGTATGTTCGAAAAGGTCGGATAAATTATACGACAAAATCGAACCAAAATATAGTGAGAAAATCTCGTAAAAGTTGATTCAATTTATTCCAAATAGTTCATTTAAAAGTGCATTCAATTTGTACCTACACTAGTCGAATGTTCTAAGTACACACTTTGTAATTTTCATTTAACAGGAAAAGTATTAGACCTATCAGTGAATCGAATATACCATTGGAATCAGAAAACTATTGTCTATCAAATTGAGTTAATCGCCATTCTGAAATATAATAACAACATACTAGAAAATGACCATTTAGTTCACTGCTTAAAACAACAAAGTCGCACATCAATATTATGTATGACCACCGTCGGCCCTGATGATAGCCTGAACTCCTCTGAGGCATTACATTGATAATGATGTGTACCAATTGCTGCTGGAGTGCATTCCGTTCTAGTAAAGGGTTCGTTGTGAGTTCCTGTACGTTCTGCTGTTGCCGTCGTGCTCGGATGCGTCGCCCCAACTTATCCCAGACGTATTACTAGTATATCGGATTTTGGTCCGGGCTACAAGGCGGGCATTCAATCGTGCAACCTAAATAGGAAATTGCATCAACATCAAATTCCATGTGATGAGAATGTGCTCATATCTTACATTAATACATGATTGATCGAAAATAGTGAGTTTTTGTTAAATTGTAGTAGTAATTCGGATGAACAATGCCTATTGAAAGTTACTTCCATGATCAACTTCAAATTGCTCCATACAAATAAGTGGACTTATTCTGTTTAATTCAACGATTCCACATTATGTCACAATCTTTAAGTGATACAACCATCAGTCAGATGTTGTCATAAACGTGTTTTGACGAATTTAAGGACTAAATGTAAATGACGCCATGTGACGTCTCAATTTTAAATCGAGTCAATAGAAACATGCAGCTTTTTCGAGAATTCAATGCAACAACCATAATAAAAAGTTTGTGCATGTGTTAAGAACCCCAAAACAGCCAATTAATGAATTAAATCTTACCAATCTTATTGGCATGCCAATTTCAATCATTCATATCGCACTTGCGCACTCCTCAAGCGTCATTTGCGTCAAATGATACGAACTATTTTTATGGCTTTATGTTTGGGGGTCGAATGTTAATCGTGTATGAAATGATTTAAACACATTTACACATATTTGAGGTGTGAGCACGAGAAAAATGTGATTTTGTCATTTTCGTCACGCATCAATGATTGTCACGACGATCTTGGTTTTTATTCTTCTGTATTAAAGACAATCACAAACATATGGTATCTTAACAGTTTTATTGAGTTTAGATGATTATGTTCCTGATTTATTCTAGTTCTAAAAGTGAGTACTTAGAACATTCGTCAAGTGTATACATGTAAAAATTGAATCGATAACAATGGCAGAAACAACATAATTTAGTTTTTATGCTCTCCTGAAAAGTTGACAAAATGGATATACGAGGTTTTCGAAGAACAGCGACGATACGCTGTAACCAGTATTCAGGATGTTTGGTGTTTAAAGTATTTGGAACAAGAAGCAGTTACAGACAGCCATATCCCCTGCTGAAGGAACAAATTGTCATAATGAGTAAATCAGCAGTTTACTGAGACAAAAAATATCACAGAAGCTTCATAAAGATGAAGTGAAAACTGTGTACACTACAGTTGAATTGTTGTTGATGATGCAAGACATACTCGAAGTGTATTGAAGACATCTACTGCTGAAATCACGTGTATTTTCTTTACAGATTATAACAAATTTTATGAATGCTACAACTACAATAATGTAAGAACAATGAAAACTGCTTAATAGGTTGATATCTAAAGTGCTGATAAGATCAGTAAAGACATACCACATGGTATGTGACGTAAGTTTGGCTAACACCGCAAGAAGAAATATATTCACCCCTTGTTGTAGGCGATAGCTCAGTGGTAACACACTGACTGTCAACCTAGAGGTCGTGGGTTCAATCTCTGGCATGGACGTGTCGGAAATACTTATACTATTCACCACTGTATCTGGCCGTGTGTACTGCGAAGTATCTAGGAAAAGGTGCCAGGAAGCTGTGCTACACACCGGGCACATTGCAGGACCAGGCTGTCTATTCGAAATAAGATATAGACGCACTTCTGCAGTGCCGGACATGATTGTATCTAATGTATCTCTCTCTCCCTTCAGGGACTTTCAGTTTGTCCCACTGGTCAGATCATGCTGTATATGCACTGGTAGAGAATGCACCTGCGCCCTCGTTGCTGCAGCACTATAATGTAAAGTGCCTTTGAACGTCTGTTCGCATGAAAAAGGCGCTATATAAAACTGGTATATTATTTATAATACCATTGAAAATTTGGTCTGATGTGTCAATATTCCTCGTAAGCATCATACCATACCGCCTTTGCTCTGCATGTGACAGATAATTGCTTTGCAGGTTCCCAGTATTGTAAATACTACTTTCAGGCTCTGTAACACGGACTGTGTTTGTGCTTTTATCCCTCTTTGAATCAACTGCATGTATCGTTATAAGGTTTTCCATCTCACTGATTTCTGTTTCATTGTAGTTGTCAACTTGTTTGTCAGGTAAATATTAACATTATCTGATGCAAAGTATGGTGTTACTGGTGCGTGCACTTAACAAAATGTCTGCAAAAACTAGACCAGTCCTCCGTCGCATGATATCTGTTAGCTCAAATAATTTAAATATAGAAGTCCAAAGTGAGCATGCAAGTGCCTCATATCCATGTGATATGGGTTTGAAAATGGATTTGTCACCTACAGGATTTAGTTGACGGAGATCACCTACTGCCAGAATGCAGACATCAGCGATTGGTACAGAATAGTGTTGCAAAATATAAAGTGATGCAGATAAATTAGACAATTCTTTTTATCCAAACATGGGTATTTTCATCAGCAATGATAATTTCAAATTGGCATGATTTAATCTAACAGTGTTCAATTTCTCTGTACCTGGGTTTCGATATTGCATCTCTTAGTCTTTCTGTCTTTAACTGGACGACTAAAAGCTGAGTGACTCCATTTATGTTAGCGGTTGTATTAACCGTGGAGGTTGTCATTATTACTGTGGGCTGTTCCGAACGAAGTCCAGGTGAATGCAAGACTCGTCTTACACCTTGATAGATGGCGGTTATTAGGTGGGATTTGCCATTATCTGCTCCTCCACTGAGGAAAATATAGAATGGTGGTGAAGACCTTTTATTTCTTAGTTCTGTAGACCATAGCATTGCACAGTCAAACAATAGTCTGTGTTTGACATTCGATGATTGGACATAAAATACGACAGTCAAAAGTAAATTGTATAGGAATCCTACAGCAGGCTGATGATCAATGCCAGTATCATTAGGCAAATTATTTGTATCTAGAAAGGCACGAGCAGGATCAGAACATGTATTGTCTGGGTTGTCTTTATCTTTTTCCACTTCTGTATCTACTTCTTGCCATATCTCTGCCTGTAAATCATTTGGATCATAAGTATCCAATCTCGTCATAGTATGGTTCAAACTTTGTCATACTCGGTATTCCTTGCAGTTTCGAACAAGTCCTGGAATTTTCCACTCTTCGCCAGTAAATTTTCTGAACTTCATGGTAAATGGAGACGAAGTCTCTTCTAGTCGGGAGTCCATACGGAGAAAATATGACGAGCCATGGCATCGGAGAGTAGAATGTGGCATCCATGCTATATGTTATCTTTGATATGTGTGCAATCTGAAACGGCCGGATGCCATCCGTGATTTTGCCTCGTTTTCTCCGAATTAGGTCAAAGGTCAAATGAGTGCATTTTTTATATATCTCCCTCGAAATATCATTATATCTCTGTCAGTTTTCGGTCAACTATTTTACAAATGGTATCAAAATGAAGCTAATGCACTGGGCTATTAATACAAATAACCTTTTATCAATTCATGCATTTGTATACTCATGAATATTGATGAGAACACCTAAAATTAGCAATATTTTTCATAAAAATTCGACGTGTGTGAACCATCTATTTGTTATAATGTCGCCATTTTTGCTATTTGAAAGCCTAAATGATTCTTATTTAATGGTGAGATACTAAGCTATTGATATGTTAACTTGACACTTACCTTCTCAATGATTTAAGGGCACACGTTTTCTTAAAGTGGGTGGGGGTTAAAATGACACATGAACCCAAACTAACATAATAGCGTCAACAGTATTATAAATAAGTAATATTGTATTTGCATTGATTTAAATGGGATTACAAGTAACAACTATTATATTGGTTTTGAAATGTACCAATTCATTTAAAATATATCAATATTCGTTTAAGGAGGAATGAGCTACCTAAACGTAGGCATACACGTGAGCTGCAATTAGTATTTTCGAGTTAAGTATGATAAATAAGAACAAACATAAAACTAGGTTCAAATTATGCTTTAGGAATATAAAAAGATGATGATAATCAAAATGATATTGCAAATTGTTCATACACTTTTACTTGTTCCTTTGTAAAAGCTCAAAATAGGTGGGGAATGGTTCATTTTAAAGCATGAATACTGTTACATTATATTATATTTCCATACAGCACCAGGTTGATATTTTAATTCATGTCTTGTTTAAATTAGGATGAATATAGAGTTAAAGCATGCCTTTCGTGTAATAACATCTACAGAGTACCGAGAAACAGCAGGTACCAATGCCCGTCCGTGGGAGCTTTGATCATTAAACACAAGGTGCATATACCCCCTTAAGTGCTTAAGACAATAACGTTCTTGGCAATTTTAAACTATGAATCTATACAGAAAACGCCACAAATTATTCATGAAGCAATAGTGTATATATGTACAAATAAGACAAGTTACAATGTCGCTGTTTAGTTTTAGATTGATTGTGAACATTTACTGTGGATATATTAATGTCGCTGTTTAGTTTTAGATTGATTGTGAACATTTACTGTGGATATATTAGCACGTGAATTTACAAACACCTTCTTAGTTCAATGCAAGTAGTATGAAGAATTAGTAGATCACGTCTTGATTTCTGTATTAATTATGGATGCATCGCGGCTTGTATCCGTATACAAGTGCCTGGTTGATAGTTTGCTCTTGCGGTGTGCAGTTCGAACGCATCACTTCACATCACTGGGGGAGCAGTGACCTAGAGGTAGGGAGGCGCGCTTTGGGTCGAAAGGTCCCGTGTTCAATCCCCGTCTCGACCACTGCTCAAATTTCTCTGAGCAAGAATAACCCACATGCTCCACTCAACCAAGGTGTGAATTGATGCCTGTTAGGGCGATGACTATACACGTTCGATAGTTCTGGGCGCCGCTGATAGATGTTGGCTGCACACTCACCAGGAGAGAAGTAGTCTCCCCAGGGAAACTCGAACACAGGGTTCCTTAGGTGGCCCAATGACCAGGGAAGTTAAAATGTCAAAATGTGGCTGAACAGCTGAATTGCTGAAAGCAGCCCTCGAATATTAGTAACTTAACTTCTTTTTTAACTTCTTGGCGGAAGTATTTCAAGCCTTCTTTTATATAGCTTTAACAAACAGGAGTCATTAACAAGTTTGTACAACTCTCTGTCTCATCTGAATTTACGTCTCTTCAAGCAGAATAATAGTTTCACATCCCGTCAAAGAGAGAAACCCAACAATGATACGGTAGTCGTTTGGGGACATGTTCTGAGAATTATATGTACAGTACACAGTTTGGTTTTCTTTGATGGCACAACTTTCATACAGACTTGAATATTTGAATGTCCCAGATGGTGATTCTATAAACATCTATATCATGCCATCCGATAATTATTTTAATACCCTTCATACTCTTCTTTAGCAAGTATGCAAACTAGGTTTGACTACAAATCAACACCAGAGAGACACAAGTCATACTTCAGACCTTTGCTGAAGACTTATACATTGATCAGGTTGACAACATTATTACACTTAATAGACAAACATAGCGAACCTTTTTTGATCAACATTATATAGATTACGTCAAATTTGGAAAATCTAAACAGTACAACCAAACAACAAAGTTGCGAATCTGCGAATATAACACGCAAATTTAAGCTAACATGAAAATACTCATGTCAAGTTTCCATAACGGCTACCTACGACAAATTTGAAAAATATTTTGGCCCAAACATTTTTAACATACATGTATTATATCTTGACAAATTCTACCTGTCTCATTCAACTATTATCAGACGTAGGCTTCCGGTAACTGGGACAATTCCCTAGAACATATGTCGGGGCTATGCCAAGGTACACGATGCGAACTTATCAGATATAGGGAATTACACATGTGTCTATGTCTCTCGATACTACCGATTTTCTTGCAGAACCTGATCCCAACACATCCCGAAGTCCCTAATTTCCATCGTGAGTAAATCATCGAGGCAGTTGGACAAACGTATAACTTCAGGACAACTCGGGGGTCATCCGATGTCTACCGATACCCCCACCCGATTACTCACGATGACCCAAAATGTCTCATGACATACCCGAAGTTTCCATTCAAAATTGTAATCCCGAGACCGAGAATGTGTCCCAAATATCACTGGGATGCCTAGCGCATAAGTTAACATGGTAATTGGTATTCCCGAGTCTCTGGTGCGCTTCTGGGATGCCTTCCCGGGTTATTCCCGACATGACAGCGCGAATACATCGGGTAAAAATATGCATGCATTGAATTTCACTGACGTATGTACATGTACTCGCGTTTTCACAAGATGTCTCCAGATTCCCCAAAACATTCATGAAGCTTACCCGAGACACCAGATGCCTTCTCTGAGATAAATGGGATCATAGTCGCCTGCTAAGCTCTTAAATCCATCGGAAGTACATCCCCGAGGAAGAGGAATTGACGCATAACGTCTCGAGCACATCGAGAGTTTTTGCAATGCACCCCGATACTCCTTGATCATCATGATTCCTCCTGATGTCACAACTTGTCTGATGACCTCCCATATACTTCCCCTAGACCACGAGCAACCTGTTTACGATGCCTCCCAAATTCATATTGGGGGTTCATCCCCTAGACAAAGACATACACAGTGGGAAATGTATATGCTTCAAGCGTCTCAATTGATACCTCGTGGCATTAAGAGACCGAGAACAAGACTGAAAACCACAAGGCGAAGAACAGTAGAGGCCGAACCTGAGGAGAAACGGAATCAATGAAGAGAACAGAATAATCAATAAGTAAGGCATCCTTCGCTTGAAGCACCCAAAGCATAAAAAGACCCTCGCATCTTTTGATGACATTTGGCAAACTTCGCGTCTTTTCGTTGTCTTCTGTACATTGTGGTAGCTTTCTCTTACAACAAGCTCGTTCTTTCTTAGTAACGTCTCTGACTTTGTTCGCAAACTAAAGGAAAGTAACTTAGCGAGTATCGACTTCGGTTTAACTCATTAGGAAGATATAATCGTTTGATTGTGGCATGGGTATACTGATATCAGGACCAGATATAATTCGACGCATCGGGCGACTTTTTCTATCTCGTTTGAATCCAAGTTGCGTTGTCTTTATTGATAAGCTTATGATTTGTAAAGTCACAATAGAAACGCTCAAAAAGGAAATTACTCATATGTGCATACTATACCGTCCTTACTACATATTGCTACTGATTAAAATAGCAACAAACTGTATCAACTAAGGCGTTATAAACATTGTGAAAGTACGGACAAGTCAGGGTACGAAAGAAATGAACTGCAATTGGGTAAGAATAACGTTTTCTTGTTCTCCAATACGACTCTATACATGCAACTAAAAGAACATAGTTTACGTATACCCGGTAGTTTGTTCAAAAATACCAACTAATTAGTTAAGAGGTTAATATACCAGGCGACATTTTACGTTGACGGCACTACATGTTTTCTTTGATTGGAATTGGTATAATTTGTATAATGACGGTAGAAACTACTGTGGTTTGCCGATGATTATAAGAATACATAATACAGTTCTACATGTCATGTACAAACATACATTGTGTAATGAGACATATGTGTGGCATTTTGTATAATTATTAAAAGGCACTGCTTGTTTATCACTCAGATATAGATCCTTATTTGGACGCTATTTGTCATACATGTTCATTACATTATCAATATTCATAAATATGCAAATGAGTTAATTAGCATAATATTTAAGTAAGTTAAAATCAATTTCCACGAATAAATCATATTTTGATATAAGGAATATGTTTTATGAGTGTTTAATGTTGATTCTGACTGTATTGAGATTTTTACGTTCTGTTTTAAATTTACCCCCACCCACCTTTGGCGGTTATTCTCGGTGGAATTAAATTATATTTATCTATACAAATATACATTTAACGAAAGCCCTATGTCTTCACATGATTTTGGTACAATTCGGATCTTTAAATAATAGAAATAAGGAAGATATGACATATATTTTTCAACTATACTAGTAGATTTTTAACGAAAATTTACAAATTTTTGACTTCCTCATTAATATTCATGAGTATGCAAATGTGATAATTTGCATAAAATCATTGCAAATGATGAACCAACTCATTAGCTTCATTTTTATACCATTTTGACCATTATACCTGTAGAATTGACCAAGATATGGTGCAATTTCAAGTTGATGTATGCTATATGCACTTAATTGACCTTTGACCTCATTTATGACCTTCACAGAGGGTTTTGCGCGTGGCATCCACCCAAACCATATACAACTGGTATTGGGCAATTCAAATATGGTATTGAAACACTTCTACTAAAAAATGCCATGGACCATGAAAAATAAGCGACTTTTGTGCTGATGGACTCCCAACTATTCACCATTTTCCTTTGATATATAGTGATAGCGGATCACCTGAGTTTTTATACGTTTACACATTCTACCCAGCCATGCCCCCCCCCCCCCCCCCCCCGACTGAGTGTAATTACTGAATATGTTTCGGTCTGGTCAAACTCCTTTATATGTTCAGGTTCGGTATTTTCTGCAGCTTTGGAGTGGCAAGTGTAATGTGCAACAAAATCGGCGATACATAGGTTTTGCAGAGATTTAGGTCTGGTAGAATATCTTTTATGAATACCAGCTACGTATATATCGGTAATCATCATCAGCCATGTTGTAGATCGCATTTTGTTTTTTAAGCATTCGAGTTCTGTTTTTCTTATAATCTGTTGCGATTAACTGCACTGCGATGTTTGACCTGCGAAAAGGGATGGACAGGACTCGCATGATGGCTTCATAGTTGGGTGACTTCTCGTCCTTTCCTCAGTGTATTGCTTGTCTCTGATACTGTTGTCATTTGCTTTTTTGCTGGCTTTCTGCATCAGTTTAGACATTGTTTTTTTTCGGTTTGCCGGTGTATGACTTGGTATGCAATACATTCCCATATGTATTTAATAATCTGCTAGTCCATGTTTAATGTCAAACATCTTAGTATGGTGGGATAATAGTAATTGATGAATATATCTGATGGGTTCCTCCTCTTAATCACTTGTGTTCTTTTACGCCTCTTCTGTTGTATATCCTCGAGTGTTGATTTCGAGATGACAATGCCACATATATTTTGGATAAACATCAGAAGCAAAGTCTTTCAAAGATTTGGCATTTTCACTGGTTGGAACTCTTGATATAACTGTGTTTTCTGGAGACCTTCTGTAACCAAAGCAGCAGGTGCGTCCTTTATTTTTCTTACTAGTTCTAGTGTGATGATGGTATTTGCGTGATGAAACCAATTTTGGGTCATTATGTTTGTGTCCACAAACCCAAAAGATCAACTGATTGGCCGATCAACCAACTGACTGACTGCCCCCTCCTATAAACCTGCACACTTTGTTTTGTGGGGGTGAAATAAAACATAATATTGTATACCTATTATGTAACAAGGATTCTGATTGGCTTAGACGGCCTGCACGAGAGGTGTATATATTTTAATATACACCTCCCGAAAGCGAGGCTGGGGTGGATATCACTTTTTTATGACGTGACGTCATTTCCTGCGACCTAACGTTCCAAACAACGTAACGTTAAAAGAGTCAATGGGTTTTATTTCCTTGACTTATGGCATGGTATACAATATAACAGTTGTCGACTTATGTTTCGATGAATATGATGTTTAGTTGACCTTCAAAAATTGATATTAACCTCTGACTTCGTCATCGGTCAATATAACTTTTTTCAGGTCAACAAAACATCATATTCACCTCAACATATGTCAATAACAGTATAATAAATGAACAAGTAGCTAATTTTGCATATACATGGTGTTTGCTGTTTTTCTTGAATCATCAATGAGTATTAGTATTTTAACCTTACTATAGTGTGTGATATATAACAGATAATATGTTCGTCTGTCACATCCTTTACTAGTAAAAACTACACATATTTGGATAATAGATAAAAAAAACCAAATCAGTATTTACACGACTGTACACATTACATATTACATGAAGATATTAATGAATAGGGGTACAACAATTAAGAGTGAAATTCCACAGTGTACATATCCAACTACCCACATACATGAACAAGGCAAAGTCAAGGTATCAAAGTAACATTTACACAAACATTTACTTGTGTATGTCTAGTCTAATCATCTTTGGTCATCTTTGTTCCTGGTCAAAAATTGTAATATCCAGGACTTGCTCTACAAAGAGCTGTTGCAGAGCTTCTCAAGCATTCCTTGAAGACCTTTAAAGGCACTGCCTCACATATTGGTGTATTGCAAAAATAAAATAATGTTTTATGAAAACTAATCGAAAAACGAACCAAATACCTCACTGATGTTTACGCTGTAGTTTGGTGATGTAACAGTTCAATCATGTGTGAGTTACATAGTTCACAAAGCATGTTGGAAGGAAAAAAATACTCAGTGGGCGATATCGAGCGTGGTTAAAATTGCTTATCTGCACCAAAACCTTCATAAAGCAACCGTCAGTGGCTGCCGTCGTTTCTGTGTGGCTTTGAATTGTCTGTGCGCTACAGTATTTACTTATCACTACAGCAGATGTTAAGTGCTGTGTGGCGGCTGTAAAAAGTCTCCCCGTACTTCTCTTCAGTGTAGTTATCATTTATAATTACCTCCCTTTATGGCTAATTATGCACAAAATTCGAAGTCCACAGAATGTCATTCATTGCGGAGTGAGTATATAGGCTTGCTTGAAATATCCATTTTTTGGGGATGTGGATGGTTCGTTCTATGTCTGACTCTTGCGTGGGTGGCTAGGCGCTGCCGTCGTTTCTGTGTGGCTTTGAATTGTCTGTGCGCTCCAGTAATTCTACTACATCAATACATGGTTAGGTTGGAAAATCACGATATACAAAATGTTTAGCCCAATCTGTGAGGCAGCACCTTTAAAGTTCCCTTGTATGCTTCTATTCTCCATCCATAGATGAGAAATATGGTGTTTAAGAGAATAAATCTTCTTCGAGTCCACAGCACTTCACAAATTTGTTGTTTTCAAGGAAGTACAATGTATGCATGATTTCTTTTAAGTCACTTATAGCACTACCCATTCCATCCATAGTTTGTTCAACATCCACAGGATTGCCATCTGACAAGGAATTCAATGTGGCGATCTGGTTTGCAAATCCATTTACAGTGGATTTCATCGATTCAATGTTGGATCTATTTGACTTTGTGGATCAATGTAGGACTTATACTTCGTAATCTCTGGTGCTGTTGGTTTGTCAATCTCGTATTGAATTCGATTACTATTATTAGAACTTGATACTTTCAAAAATCTGAAAATACACACCAGTGTGGTTGATTAAATATTCCAATTTGTAGTTGAAGCCACGCCTGCCAGGAATCCGGAAATGTACAGCTAATTGGTGCTAAAATAAGCATTACCGCTGCCCATGCAAAGACAGTAGAATATTGCCCATGAAACACTATAAACCACAGAAAACAACTATAACATAGTGAAGCATCAATACATTTACCTCAATAAGGTACTAGGTACATGAGCTTTAGTCAGAAGTTAATACTGCATATGTACAAAAGATTATCATTGACTATTAATACCCGAACTGTCATGAAGCAGATATATTATATTAGCACAATTGGCACCATGTATAAATACATGCATTATGTTAGATACTGAAAAAATATCCAAAGCCACACAACACCAATACAGGAAAAATATGACTGAATGATAATAATTATGGGAACAATATATCACCGTTCAACCTAACATTGTTTTAGCATCAGGCTTGTATTCTGAAAATGGCTGCAAATAAACTTGACAGGTATCATCTAAACTTGAAAGCAAAATGTTTTGTCACTACAGACATAAAATAACAATTTGCACTTTTTTCTTAATATAATACGGTATACGTGTTTATCAAACTCGCTATCATAATATACTTATACGATACGGATACCTTAACTCAGAAGGACTGTTGAAAGTTAGGTTAAAATTACCTGCAGTATGTTGCCATATTTTAAGTGTAAAACATATGTTGAAGCATTTAAATCCATGAAAATTGCCGAACTTAACTTTGGCTGAACGTTGCTATTGTCGAAATGTTGCCTAACGCTGGCTGTTGCCAAAGTCCTGGTTATTGGCCAACTTGTGTTGCCAAAAGGAAAAATGTAATGTCAAAGCAATCGTAATCATAACACATAAAATAAACAAGAGATGTTTGTAAAACATGTATGCCCCATAGCAGCCCAATAGTCATAAATGGTGAAGGTCACAGTGATCTTCCTACTAACCTCAAAATCAATAGGGGTCATCTACTGTTGCTGACCAACCTCCACGTAAGGTTTGGAGATCCTAGGTAAAAGCGTTCATCAGATATTGAACATTTTATACGACCGACAGACATGTGCAAATCAATATACCACTCATCAAAGATGGGAGCATAATGAAACAAAAGTTCCATCAAATCCCTTAAAACATGTAGCAGGAGTTGCACACAGAAGAGTTAATATGTAAAGAATCACCGAAGGGTCATAACTTTTTCAACAATGGTCGAAAAACAAATTCTGACAATATGCGCTGGGGGACATCATAGAAGTAATTCTGTGAAAGATTCATCAATATCCCTTAATAAATGTAGGAGGAGTTGCACACTGGGGAGTTAATATGTTAAAACATCAACAAAGGGCCATAAGTCCGTTAAAATAGTCGAATAAAAGAAATCCTTACAATATGCACTGGGAACATCATAGCAGTAATTCTGTAAAAGTTTTATCAAAATCCCTTAAGAAATGTTGGAGGAGTTGCACAAAGAAGAATTAATATGTAAAATAATCAACAAAGGGCCATAACTCTGCCAAACATGTAATAATAAAAAAACATGACAATATCCGAAGGAAGCATTTAGTAGAATGTCCATTTCTCAATACTGTTTTAGCTCACCTGTCACAGGGTGAGCTTTTGTGATCACTCTTCGTCCGTCCGTCAACAATTTGCTTGTGTAGACACTAGATGTCACAATGTTGGCCTAATCATGAAACTTGGTCACAATGATCATCACAATAAAATCTAGATAAAGTTCGATATTGGGTCATCTGGGGTCAATAAATAGGTAACAAGGTCAAATTATAGAAAAACCTTGTGTAGTCACTAGAGGTTACAATTTTGACCCAATCTTTATGAAACTTGGTCACAATGATCATCACAACAAAATCTAGATCAAGTTTGATATTGGGTCATCTGGGGTCAATAAATAGGTAACAAGATCAAATAATAGAACATCCTTGTGTAGTCACTAGAGGTCACCATTTTGACCTAATCTTTATTAAACGTGGTCACAATGATCATCACAACAAAATCTAGGTCAAGTTCGATATTGTGTCATCCCGGGTCAAAAACTAGGTCACTAGGTCAAATAGGTCTTGCATGTACTGCTACAACAGGTGAGCGACCTAGGGCCCCTCTTGTCTATTAACTATTGATAGTAATCGTGAGTTTGGCAAATGGGATTCTTATATCCATTGAGAACTATTTTTGAGATGTTGTCAATATTGGTCGACAGTGATGCGTGTTACAGAACAACATTTTGACATGGTTTAATCTGGTAATGTGCACACCATGTAAATTAAATAAAACATGTCTCTTATGTATTGATAATATGATAATGTATTGAATTTAGTCTAGTACGTCTATAGGGAACAGACGGAGAGAAATAACCATCGTTTCATTCCTAGTATCAATTTGGATCTAAATTTCACTAGAATAAATTTACATGCAATTCAAATTTCTGAGTAAAATGGACCAAACAATTAAAAGTGCAACACGTGTTGTCCTCTATTTCGTTCATTTGCAACTTCTCATTTCTGTTACCATATTCTAAGAGGACTATCTATTTACTTTAAGTACGTACAACACAATACTCTATACTGAAGACTAATATTGAATGAAGAAATGTTTCTACTTCCTTACATTTTGAAAAAAACGAACATTTTGAAGGTTTAATAGCGGACATGTTCTTCGATGTCGACGAAGTGATAAGACCCCGATCTCCCGAATAATCTAAAGTAGAAATCCCAGCTCTAAGAGACTGAATTTGAGAGAAATCGGAAGTTCGAGCTCATGAATTGTTATGTAATAATGTTTCTGCTTTGTGATGCCAATTTTGAGTCCAGTCTCCGATGAAAGTTAGAACATTAATACTTGAGATGAGATTTAGCTCAAATTGAGATGTTTTGGTAGATCGGGGCCAGAATTCATAAGGATAAACCAAACGACAAACATAATCTTACAATGGACTGCTTATGGCAGCGCCCGCTGGAAAGCACATCTGATTAGGTTTGGTAATGCCAAAGAAAATAAATCCCACGTTGCACATGATTGGTATGGTACACTAACTTACGGCAATATAATCGGATTCAATGCACGAAAAAAAGCCTTAAACACAGGTTACTTATTTACTCGCATATGTTTTATAAAACGCAATGTCCAGTGTAAGCAAATCATTGTGCATACCATAAAACATTTTTCTATAGTCCAGTTGATACACGAGACGACTACTAGTACTTGAAAGCCTATGTCACATCTACATTGATTACTTTATGAGTCACCTAATGTTCAGGGGAAATCGCTGATGTTTCGTGTGACAGTCCATCCTACGACTGCCGTACAAAATACTTGCGCCACAAGATAAACGCAACGTCGAAAATCTAATTCTCAACGGCGACGTTTCCTGCGTTCTGCTTAGGAACTAAGTTTTACTATATTCACGCGACAATCGTACGGCAGTCTTGTGATATCGGAGACCTGTCCGGGTGTCCAAGAGTCTGTGGCCTGAAGATAATAAATCGTTACCAAGAAATCATGCACTGGTAACAATTGTGAATATTTCGTATAGTTAGTCTTGAATTCTGAAGGTATGACTCACTTACGGAAGGCCAACGTTCGTCTTGCATGCCCATAGCAAGTTGACTTCGAACTACACACATTCCTGTGAATGTAATGCACGTTGATTATTACGATGCAACAAAGTTAAAAACGTCTTGTCCGGGTACACGGATGGTTCAACTACAACTGATCAAATATCGCTCGCTTTAAATGAATCTACGACTGTATGATTGTGTTTGGTCATCTGGATAATATTAATATGCAAACGTCAAAACTTAAATCCAGTTTTCAAAGACTTAACATCAAATATGCCGATATAGAGTGATTACATTGGTAATGTTCCCATTTTAGAAATTACCTCCGTTCCAAATGAGAGCATTGGCAGTAATAAACGTCGACTACTACATAGAATAATTTGCTGCAAAACCTTCTTTAAGTTTGTAGTAACACCAATCCATTCTAATATTACCTAATGAGGTCATTTGCAGTAATGGATAGTTTCCTATCTTTGTATTCGTGTTATCGTCAATATCTGACATACTCGTCCAGATGCAGTTCCGTACAATAAACGATACACCATACACAAGAAATATTACTGAATGGACACAGTCACTCCAATGTGCTCTGACAATATACACAACTAGACTTCGCAATAATAATAATGCAAAAAGATAATACTAAGTCAGATAGGGAAGGCAGCACTCAATTTAACCAGCCGAGCTCAGAAAACGCAATAGAAAACACACAAGGCACAATGCCCAACTGAACCAGCCGAACACAGAAAATAAACAAGCAAATGATCCGTCCAAGTCCAAGCCGTCACAAAGCTGAACGACCAAGTTCCAACAGTAAAACGGCTGAACTATCTGGTTTTGGCTGTCAATGTCTTAAACAGTAGAAAGAAAACAGTATTAAAAAGCTGAATGTCAAGGTTTCAGCCCTAATAAAGTTGAACGCTCCAGCCATATGCTCTCATTGAAATCTAACCAATGGTTAAATAGGAACGTGTAGACCAACATGTGCCGACGATATATATACTATGTATCCCTGATCGAGTTACCTATTCATGTCCATTGAATGAAGTGTGGGTCGTTACTGTAATCAAGAGTGTTGCGTTTGAAGCCAATAAAATAACTTATATTGAGAAATGGTACAATTTAACCTGTTCATATGGAAATACTTTTCTTTAAGAAATACGAAGTGTATTAAAAGTAGTTATAATATCCATAATATAATACGTTACTAATCTTAGGTAAGAATACACACATATGGCACATATACAGGGTGCCCCCACAAACAGGATAAACGTTCTTAACTTTGTCTCTTTTATCAATAATACAAAGTCAATATGATAAAAAATTTAGGGATAAACACACTTCAAAATACCATCATCATAATTATGAATATTGAGGGTGTCACCCCTCCACCCATGAATCCTTCTCAATTTTTCATCGAGTCCCGAATACCACCTTATTATTTCGCTGTATCCCGAATCCTTTAGCAAGTTTTGAAACATAATAATGTACGAGGTCAAATGTCAGTACCTTCTTGCGAATGTATCCTGTTGTTGCTGCTGATTTGTTTAAATCAGTGGGTTCTGTATATATATATATATATATATATATATATATATGCATATGAACCTTTTAATTTGGATAAACGTTTACCTGATTACTTTTACTTCTTACTAAGCTTTCTTGTTGATTGTTCTTAATAATATTAATATGTTGCTTCTTTGGTGATTGTTTATGAACATTTTGAAGGTTTAAAACCTTTTTTGTCAAAACGAATGCTCAGACAACGATGTCTTGTCAAATCATGTCATTTTCTATGTAAGTCAGCAACAAATACCGGGAATGGATGCCAAAGGTAAAATGATGTCGTCACTTCCTGTTTTAAATGCCTATTTTAGAAGTAGAGATCATATATACACACTCACAAAAAAGAAGTCAAATTCATTAAACATTAAATTAAGTTATACGGGTTTAAGGTAGGTCCCCGTTTTTTGGGGCAGCCTGTATACGAATGGCGAACATCAGACGCCGCATAAACATCACATTATATTATTAGCGGACTATACGTTGGGCGAAGCCCAACGGATAAGATCCGGTTTATGGTAACACCTGTGCACGTGGTTTGGTCAGAGTTTGAATTCAATAATGGATCTAAAAATTTGTGTTAAAATCCCGCACTGAAGCAAAGATACTAGAAAATGGCTGCCAATAGAATAACAAAAGAAATTAAAAGGCGATATTCGGCAGCTCATAAATTTTCTTTTATTTTTAATGATGTTAAAAATATTCCAAAAACTAGCATAGGCCCCTGTCTAGAAAAGAAAAGATAATAATTATCAGTCTTCCATATGGGGAGGGCTATTTCCTAAATGTTTGGACACAAAAAAGGCAGCCATTTTTTTGCCCGCTTCGGAAGGAAATTTTAACATTTTCAGTGCATAAACGATGCTACAAACTGTTATGAGACACATGATTATTCTGAGATAACGAAGTAAGTCGAGCGGCAATCGTTCATATGCGCGAAATATCAACCAATCTTGAGAAAATCTAATAAAAAAGACATATGTTTCGGTTGTTTCCCATCGCAAAGTTTGCAAAACAATTAAAGTCCGTTTCGGGTATTTACGTATCTGGACCGGACGGTGATAATCCACATTGTAGTTGTAGGTTATTGTAAAGAAAGTAAAACAAATGCATTTTCGTAATTCCTCGCCGAGATGTAATTAAAAAATCCCTCTAAAATCGTCAAAAAATATTTGCGGGATAAAGGTCGCGAAAACTAATTACATGTTGTTGTTGTCGTTATTGGATACAATAAAACCCGTTCTTTTCCGTCTAAATCTCTTTTATGTTGTGACGATTTGCAGGGTTTATTTAACAAAAAAGGTGATTAAGATTAAAGATGTTTGATATTTAATCGTAATATGATTAATTGAAATGAAAATAGCCTTTTCTTTTGAACAAAAGTACTATCTGGTATGCTCATGCAACCCATTAAATAAAAGGGAAAATATCAAATAAGGCCTATTTGAAATCAGTTGTTATCTGTGTTTATACCTAATTATTAGTTACCCCTGAATTAAGTAGACCTAGAATTAAACAAATTGAAAAACGTGTATTATCCACAGACAGATATATTTTCATTTTGATCGGGCTGACAAATATTCATTCGGACTGACAAACGATAGCAGGTTTGTATCGTCTTTCGTTACTTTGTACCCAATATTTCGTATCAAACCGCTATCGAGCGCTTTCTTGTGCAACGAACCGCTTCGATAGGTTGCATAGACGTAGGAAAGCGCTCGGTAGCGCCTTTTGGAAACGGCTTGCTCCAGATTCGTAACTTCGTAACCAAACAATTTTTGTGAAGTTATGCATCACCCAAAAATCCAGTACTAGATAAGCATGTTACAAATAATGTAGGACAACTGACATAGTCCGCTAAAAATATGCTGTGCATTAGTTCATATTATTAAAATAGTGTGTGTGTGCTCATCCGGCTCTATTGTTGCATGCGTTTCATCGAGTGTAGAAATAATTCTCTATAGTATTAAGAATGTGTTACCTGACGCTAACAAGTTTAATTAAAATATGAAGTCATTTGGCGCATTCTCAGAACATCGATAGTTGAATTGCGACTTGTACCACACCAGTTTCTTTGCGGCATAGCTATTACAAGTGGTTTTTAATCTCATAATTAGGCTGGTTTTGAGTGATTGCAGCTTGTACCGCTGTATGTCTTAGTCAATGCAGTGAAGCAAACAAACTAACCAGTGATTGCTGATTGCTTACTTCAGTATTTAACATTGATCTTGGGAGTCTAAAACGTTTGGTACACCTAGCTGAACCAGAATATAGCACGGCATCAGAAGGCATGAGCATTTAACAGCAACATTTGGCAATAACAGATATTGCTTTGGAAATATTGCGACGGTTTGTAGAATTTCTCGACTAGGGACATTGCTTTAAACACGTTTGAAAAACATTGTAACAAGCATATTAGTGTTGACAAACAATCGCATGTTTCAAATCTTAGATTTTCTTTTTATCTCTACGCGCAGATCTCTAGAGCCAAAACTAATTATTTGAGAGACGTCGATATACGTCTCTAGTGTATCAAACCAATTACTTTACCGTAGCATTTTAACTAGCCGCAAAACTCACTTAATTTGTTTATATTGATTAAGTGTTCGAATCGAACATAATTTAGGTTTTTAAGTCGATTCACCAGGCAACAGTTTTGTCAGAATTTGAAAGAATACATATGTCAGTTAGGGTCATTAATAAAGACAACAAGAGTCATGACCACATGACCATCCCCCGTCGTATATGTTTTCCACTAATGGGTGTTAAATAGAAAGAAACAGGACTAGATAGAAAAATAAGAGATGTTAGGGAAATTAAATAAAGGGAGTTAATTAATGAATTGGAACTAAGCAGAGTTCAATAGAAAGGAAGATGTTAGGAAATTACATCAAGTGAAATATCATAACTTGTAATACAGATATCTTCTAATGATGTTGCTGTATCATTTTTTATTACTACACATATTAAGCATGATTAATGTGAAATACATGCATGCTTTAAATAAAAAACATTACATAAACACGTTAAAAAAGACATGTTTCCAGTGGGGTGAACCCATGACCCTCCGGAATATGTCTGGACAAAAGTTACCTTAAAAAATTAAACAAAGGGAGATAATTCAAAAACTGGATTTAATTTAGATAGAGTTATGATTATTGGTCACCAGTTCTAATTGCCATCTATTCAAATATAAAGTTTCAAATTAATATCTTTAAATACTTTTAGAGTTATGCTCTGGACAATAAATTACAAATGTATTTCAAAAGTAAACAAGATGAAATAATTTCAAAACTGAGCCATATAGAGTTATGATTCTTGGTCAGTGCACGTCTCCTAGTTGCCATTTATTCATATACCAAGTTTCAAGTTAATACCTTAAATAGTTTAAGAGTTATGCACCGAACAATTATGGCACGGATGGAAGGACGGACGCTTACTATTACTATATCCCTTCACATTCGGCGGGGGATAACAAGCATTTGGTATAGTGAAGTTTGTTTTTGTTATGGATCTCACTAATCCTCATTTTTCTGGAAATGACTTATCTGTAGTGCGCAACTATTTATTTTAGGTAACAAGAAATATCACTGAATGTGACGAATACCCCTCCCCCCAGATACTGCTTGACACAGTACCGTGAGCATCAGAGGTCCAATTTATGACGACCTGCACAACTTGTTCCAAATTATGATGACGTGTACAACTAAGGTTTGCTTTAAGGCAATCATTAAAACATTGATCTGACCATTTTGAGTTAACATAATACATAACGTAAAACTTTGTGTTGGAAAGTCAATTTGTGTAGTTATCAAAAAATAGGTGGAAAACAACTAAGAGCAATAACACCCTTAAAGGTGTCATTGTAATCCGAGCTATGGTAACAGAAAAACATTTGAGCCAGTCTCCAGGAAAACTTGCTATTTTGACATAATGTAATTATTACATGTAACAAGTGTTTTAAAAAGCATTAAAAGAAGAAAAAATGACACATCTATAGATTCAATTTTAAGTGATTTATCCATATATTTCAATATCTTAGCTTTAAAATTTCTTATGATTTATGTTGACACCACTTACTTCGTTGCTATGGTGACCAATTCCAGAACAGTATTCTGATTGAGAAAAACGAGGAATTAGTTGCTTAAAACAGCAGTAGCCTTTCTCTAAATATGAACATTAGCAATTTGGATATATGTTTTAAAACGTAAAACATCATTCTAAAATGTGATACCATTCTGAACAGTTTATCTCAATAATTGATCAAATGCTGTATTTATAAAGTATTTGTTACAGCGACGTCCAATAAAGTTTGAATGATGTTCACGACGTCACACAAAAAGGCTCTGAATAGGGCCTCGACAAAACAGCTGTAACTTCCTTAAAAACAAAGATACTAACAAAAGTTTTTTTGCATGTTGCTTCATTAAGATTACTCTTTTAAATTTGGTCAAATAGCAGGTTTTCCTGGAGACTGGCTCAATTGTATATGTAAAATAAACAAAGGACAACTAGAGCTGTCGCCATTCCGCAGACTAATATACCCCCGCCGGCAAAGGGCCATAATTCTGCCAAAATTAATCGCAGCGCAAATTCCTTTCTTTACGCACATCTTTATGTTGCGGTTGTTTATCTGAAAGTTTAAACACAATCCTGCCAAAACTGTAGGAGGGGCTGTGTCCACAAGATTGCATCTACGGACAGACAGACAGACAGACAAAAAAATTATATTAAGTCAGACAGGGAAGGCAGCACTCAACTTAACCAGCCGAGCACAGAAAACATTAAAAACACACAAAGCACTGAAAACACGGCACCCCGTCCCGAAAGTCTGTCGCCTCAGCCAGTCAAACCAAAACGGAACGAGAGCCATGTGACGAGAAAACAACAACCGGACACCACACACAACAAGGACAATCTACAACATATATATAGTGTACATGCAGTTTTGAAAGATACGAAGCAGCCTTTTGCTGGACAACGAAATTGCAGAATAGCACATACAAAATGAATAAAGTTCAACAAAAAGGCGCAAAGGCGAAATATTTTTGTATTATTACTATAAAGTGGACAATACATACATAGAGGAAGGTTGACCAAAGGGCTTCCGCCTTGGTACGGACAGTGACAAATGTCACTGGGTGCTTAAACGTTTAACAGTGCACCAAACCTCACACTTACCCAATAGACAACCTTATAGCACATTACAGTGTAAATAAAAGTTTCCCGCCATGTAATGCCCTCTAACAAAAAGGCCACAGTGACCGGTAATAAAAGAATGTAAAACATGAAACATATAAATAACGTCAATCGAGAAGCACATAAAGTACTCAATAACCTATCAGAAGTCAGAGCAACAAGAAAGCAAAACATTTAAGGGGACGACAAGACAATGTAACAAACAGGCATTAATGCCAGCCGTCCAAAAGGGCTTAAGGTTAGGCATATCATAGAGTCTGTATATTGTCCGGTCATCGCACAATGAAATAGGAAGCATAATGGCGAGCTGTAAAGGGACCCACTACTAAGCATGCAGTCCTTTGCATATCCTCTACCCAGAAAACGTTTTATAATCTTGATAAACACATCATGAAAGTGACTATGACCCTAAACCTTTCAAAATTTGTAAAGCACATCACCATAAAATTCAGGCTGAAACAGACCTTGTAGCAGAAGTGTCTTTAAATTAATACCATATTTAGAAATGAGATTTGAATTACGCCTATAAAATTTTGCAAACGTTTTAAGAATGTTATGGAAACGATAGCCTTGTTGCAGTAACTTATTAGTAATACAAAGATTCCGAGTGTTTAAGTCTTCCACTCGAGAACAAGCTCTAGCAAAACGGATTAATTGAGAAGTGTATACACCATATGAAGTTGACCGTGGAACATCTTCACCCAAGTATGGGTAGTTTACAGTATCGACATTAAAATCATCTCTCTTGTCGTAAATTTTACTAACAATTTGACCTGCTTCTATTGCAAGATCGAGGTCTAGGAATGATGCGTGTGTATCGGATGAATTAGCTGAATCCAGTATACCCCCCTTACAACTCGTGGTGCGGGGATATAATAACTCAATGAAAAATAATCCGACCGACGTGCGCAGACGATATGCACAACCTGACTTGGTACTGACGAGTCACGACTAGATTTTTTGAAATCCGACCAATGATAACAAGAGGAATAGCACAGACAAAAGTGGACGGCCCAACCAACGGACTAATGGTCACAGAGAAATAGCCCAGACAAGTTTGGACAAAATATTAAGTGCAAAAGACTAACTCAATAACAAATAATTCGACCGACGTGCGATATGTACGACTAGGCTTGGTACTGAAGAGTCATGCCACGTTTCGTTGAAACCCGACCAATGTTTAGATAGAAATAGCCCGGACAAAATTGGATGCACCAACAAACCAATCAACCGACCTCCAGCATGACTTTAATATAGCCTCCTCCCATAAACGTTGTATCTAGGGGTATCTGGGGGAATGAAAACACATCACAAAGACAACTATGTATAAGGAGGTAGAGTAAAATATATGCATGGTTTTCAAAAGCGTTTGTCATGAAATTAAATGTTTGATATAGTAAGCTCAGAATGATGACGAATGCATTTACCCTTGGAGCTCTTCGAACGAACTCAGCATTATCAAAACCCAACGATATTATTTAGTGTATTGACGAATCGAGCCTTTGAGTTTTACCTTCGTCAGTGTGTGCGTCAACAGCTCTTGATTGAACAAACTTGCACACCACAGTATTTGTATCACATACGAGCTGGGTTGTTTTCTTATATCATGTTTCTATGGTAAGCAATTTGTTCTTTTAGCATCGTCTTTGCCATAGGGTTCCACTTAAATTTCAAAATTTGTGCACACAGTGTATCATAATAAGATCGGGGCTTCATCCTTCATGCATAGTTACAGTATCATTTATAATGTTATATACGTTAACCAACAGCATAAGTGCCATCTGTCCTCTGTGGGTTATAAAGGGGACACCTGATTAAAATACACAAAAGCACATGCACACAAATTTTGTTTTGTTTCTTCAGTTCTCTCGATATGCTGCGCCAAATGAAATTAGAATTGCAAATGATTTGGCACGTCTCTAAGTACGACTATTATCATATCTGAAAGCGAGAGGTCAACGAGGCTACACACTTTCCTAAAGCAGTAATAAACGATTTGGTTTAGATTTTAGAAAATATCAATGCAGGTCTATCAGTGAGTTATGTTTTTCTTTTAGCAGGCCTGCTCCGTATTTGGACAACTACCTTTTTAATATAAATATGTAGGTTGAACAAAAGGTAGTATTTTATTTCCACTGTATTTAGATACCTATATGTTTGGTACCTAAATATATGCACCTATTTGACACTTATCTTATGACAGCATTGCAATTTAGTAATTGAAATAGGTCCGTTTTACCATTCACAATAAAATGCATAACGTTTCGCTTTAAATGGTTGTGAGGAGGGAAGTTATTATTTAAGTCTGGACATCTTTCATCACAGAGCAGTCCATCGAAGGCCAGAAATAGGCAATCTACAGAAAAATGTTAATCACAGAACGTGAATAATACGTAAAATTTATTCAAATAAAAGAATTATTGAAACGTATTCAGACAGTCTAGCCTTCTTCGTATCTAATAAATATATACCTTCATTTCTCGGATTGAATGGTGTAAAATAATGATGTGCCATTATGGAAAAAGATATGAGATGTAAATATAAATTACTTATACATGTACTAACTATTATGTTAACTATCGTCATTTCATAGTACGAGAAGT
The DNA here is from genome assembly GCA_947247005.1 of Spisula solida. Taxonomy (NCBI): domain Eukaryota; kingdom Metazoa; phylum Mollusca; class Bivalvia; order Venerida; family Mactridae; genus Spisula; species Spisula solida. The sequence goes on from OX365948.1 coordinate 26,098,434, forward strand.
TGACATTATATCCAGAATATATCATAGCTGTCGATCCATCACAAACAATTCTATTAAATATCTACATACAATGTGATAGAATTACAACACTCACCGTCCAAATTGAAATCCTGAGGCCAGTGCTAACACACAATCGATATAAGAAGACCATTCGACGAAGAGTAATAGTATCGATGTCAAAAACATGTAGTTAGATATATATAACTAAAGTATGTATAAATGACAACTTTTAAAAGAAAATGAAAATTTAAAATAAAATAATGTCGATTGAAGTATTCCCTTTGCATGCTTAGTTCCGATTCTTTTCTTTTCGTGCGACGTTAATTATATTGATACAGACATTGGAATAACGCGGACTATTGGAGATAATGCCTGTCATGAAGCATTTATCGCAGACGCTAACATGTTTAATTAAAAGATGAAGTAGTGCGGGGCATCTGCCGAATGCCCATAATTAAATTGTTGCTTGTGTCACTATTTGTTCTTCACCCGTGAATAGTTATTAACTCGATCGAGGTAATAAAAAGTATATAACTTGACATGGCCTCATGTGAGGCTTTTCAATCTATGCAGCACACAATCTTGTTGCTTTTCGAGAGGATTCTAGAAGTTTATAAAAGACATGACACAGACTTACGCTAATTTCGATTATTCAAAATAATTACGTTTAGACTGTTGTTAGAAGACAAACTGTCATGTTTATCATGATGTCTATTATGACGTCTAGTCGATATTACAAACTAGGAAAGCAACAGCGACTTCAATGCGCATTTGCAAAATAAATGCAGAAGCCACCAGCGCTGAGGCAAATGTTTCACATGAACTTAGTTCGGGTATTTTTTAAATTTTTGAACACAATGTATCATATATTACTCAAACTTCTTTACGGTGAATTGTGACTAATCCTTGGAATTGTCTGTTTTAGAAGACTAACCACGGCTACAGACACATATCTTACTTTTTGACCTAAGTTTTGGTATTGTGTCATTGTATTAAAAAGCAAAATAGAGGCGGAAAGAGGAAATAATCTTAACATTTGTTATTTGTTGCCACGATTGTTTTCCCGCGTGTAAGTTAATGGCCAGTCTAGAAAAACGTGGTCATTGTTCGTTCTGAAAATATGATTTATGACGTGCACTTAATTCATATTTGGCTAATAATATTGTAGTCATCACGCCAAACATCAAGTCAATTTAGTCAGTTTCGTTGAGTGAGATTCAGCGCAACAACAGTCCACATTTATGACCGTCATCCAAGATCATTGACCGTCGTGATAGACAGGTTCAACAGTATGGTGATATGGTATTGTTGAAATATATAGCATCTATTTCTGAATGGCTAGCGTATGAAGTAGTCCAGTGTTAGTTTGTTCCGAATTAGTTCACTGGTTTTTCCTTACTTTATGGACGGTAATCTACTAGTACCTCAAAAGTATGCCGCTATTATTATATACTGTATTAAAAAACTTAAGGACGACTAGATGTGAATCAACGATCTAATTGCATGACAATGAATTTTTGTCCACTCCTCTATGCACGTGCCAGTTGCACTGCCAACTGGGTGTGTGGTTTAACGGGTCATGCACTGATCCGTCTCTGGAGTGTGTCGCATGCATGTTCCAGTCCAGACACTTTATACCCTCGTGTATTAAGTACTCTGTGACCACACGAATGTGGTCGCGTGTTATCGTCCATTAGCATAAAGGCCGGACCTTATATAAAGCGACAACCCACCAAACACTAGTTTGGATGATGAACCTGTATCGCCTGATTCACCAATTGTTATTGCACGAAAGAAAGCTTTGTATTCTGATTCCAACAATTCAGCTTTAAATACCGAGATAATCGTCGGTCGAATTGGACACGTAAGTAAACAGAAAATAGAAAACGCCGTAAGTATTGGTCAAACATATCATATTTATTAATTAGGGTAATGTGTAATATATATTTCAAATTGACATAACCATTATGCTGTCATTCATGCCTTTTGATAAAATGGAAAAAATTTCATTAAAAAGAGTTATTTGCAAAAATACCATCTTTTCGTTCAGGGGCTACGGTTTAGAAACATATTTACCTGAATTGTTTTTTTATTCATTGTTAAGAATATGGATGAATATTGATTTTATACTCTGCAGGTGTCTCAACACACTTAAATTACTAGAAACAACCAGTCTACAAACATCTTTATGATAGCAGGAATGACGAAAGTATGTCTTACCAAACAACACAGGGTTACAAGAAACATTGCAGCATATTTGGTAAAAGATATAATGCTTTTCTAGAATGTTGAAGGTAGCTATTTCAGGTAAATGTTTTCCTTATAATTTATCATGCAAATGTATTCCGAAGCAGGTTGCAACAAACATTGACACTGGTTGATAGTTAATTTGGGTTTAACGCCGTTACTCAACATGTTTTAGTTATACACAACGGCGCTTCACCTTACCAGTTTACCTGGATTTTATTATAATAATTATCGAACTCTACCAAAACTCGACCAAAAGTCATTCAAACTCAGTATTCCTCAATTTGACAGGACCACTTTGATGCAGACTTAACAATGTGTACACTGTTCCTTTTAGTGTATTTCATGCTCTACTGTCTGTGGACTTCATTCAGTGTTGCATTTGATACTATTATTCTCTTGCCCTTCCATAAGGAACCGGCAACTTCTCCACATGTGGAGGAAACTCAACAGTGTTGTCAAATTTGAATGGAAGGATATGATGTACCGCCATCAGGAATAATACAGATAACCAGGTTACAAATCTATCACACAATCCTGTTACAACTGGACCACAGCATCTGAAACAGTTAATAATCATTACAATATGTTTTAGCTGTCCCATAATAGTGTATACTCACGTTTACTTATGACACGAGAATTATCAAGTAGTGTATGTCGAATTTAGAGTTCATTTCTTGAGAATACCGGCAACAGACAATGTGTGTACATTTATCGAACAGCAGGTGAAACCAGGCGGTCTGAAGACTGGCAACGCCAATACTCGAATACGACGCCATGCTATCACATATTCTCAAAGTACTTCTCTTGATGGGCTACACACTTTTTAATGTCATATGCCAAAATGATTATACACCATTAGAGAGTATATTGCTTTACATACTATTAAAAAGTGATGGCGATCTGTGTGGGTAGTATTGGGAATGACTCTGACGGTCAGTCTGCTTTACTTCGTTCCCATGTCCTCCTGAGTCAAACAAAACAAAATAGACACTAAGAATTGCAAGTAATACAGAGGTCCCCTACCGGTTTGAAGTCATGAACTTTAAATTATTTTAATGTTATTGTTGCCAGGATGGGCATAATCTCGTTATTAGCTCCTACCCACATACAAAGTGTCATAAACATAGCTTGGAAACTGTTCGAGTTATGGCAGGATCCAGATTGTCGAAGGACGGACGACAAACCAACCTCGTATATATACAAAAATAGCTGCCAATAACACTGCAGTATTGTGCATGTGATGTTCTGTAATTTCGATCTCGATACTCCAGGGAAAGGGTCCTGTCGCTCCACTTTCTGCTCTTTAGTGTATGTTGTTCAAATTAAACCTCTTTGCGCTGTTCAGCTTCGTTATAGATTTCATCAAAGCGTGGCGTTTGTTTTCGTATGGTTCGTTTGTATCTTCGTCCTCGCCAATTATGGTTTTAGTTTTGATTAAATTAACTAGTATATTGTTTAGTTTCCTACAGATCTGCATTACTATAATTTCGTGCCAATCCACGTGCAGTGTGAAGTTCGTGTTTTTCTGTTTGATGCGAATTATTCGCACCCAGGCATTTTCGTATTTATTTTTACTCGGATCAATCATAACAACGTTGTGATATTACCCCGCCACACATGACGTAATTACTATGAAACGTCGCGCAGCAAAAAACGCTTATATATGTATGTCTAGATGTGGCTAACAGTACTTGTACTAAGTATTATAATTGCCATTAAATATTTAATTTCATTTTTGTGATACATTCCTAAAATATTTATGGAATACAAAATGTAGTTGTATATATGCACGTGCAAAATAACATAGCTGTATCAGTATGCTGACCGAACTAAATCAAGAAGTATACGCTATTCTGTGACAACCCTCGTAAAGTTATTCACTCTACTTAAATTATTAAAAAGTGTTTCTGCCACACTAAGAGCCGATGAAAACGCCAACTAAACAAGTTATAATCCACCCATGTCCAAGCTGTCGAAATTCTGAATGAACCAATTCCAGCAATCAAAAAGCTGAATTCCCAAACTGAATGACCTAGTTCCAACCGTAAAGTGGCTGAAATACCTAGTTAAAGCGATCAGACGTCCTAAAAAGTGACAAAGAAAGGAAAAGCTTAGTGTCAATGTTTCAGCTAAATGACCTAGTTTCAGCAATGCATATGAGCCGAGTGCTTGACACCACTAACTACTGTTCCATATGGCGGTTATTGCTCATTTTAATAACTGTAAGTTTGACGTGCAGTCCACAGATCTGCACAAAGTAGTTCTTGACGTCAGACATATCGGTTTCGCTACGTGCAGTTATGAAAGACTGGCAAATAAATGAAAAAGGAGTGTTCATAACCAATGACAATGCAAGCAATATGTGTAAGGCTATAGTCATGTCTGAAATTAACACGTGAATAAGTTGCCTTGAACACACACTGGACTTAGCAGCTATCAGCTGTGGAAATAGCAAAATGAATCTCTATACATCGAGGGTTGCCCGCAAAACTGTCGTAACTGCATTTTTCATAAATATTCAGGAGACGAAAAAATATTTCCTATCTTTGATAAAATGAATGTTCTAATAATCTGCTGTGTTGTATTGGTATATATTACATACCACTCACAATGGTATTCTATTTTTATGTTATTGTGTTGTATTGGTAAAGTTATTTAATAAGTTAGTACTTACCACAGTATTGCAGGATTTTCCAGGATTAAGAAGATTGTGTTAGACCGCAATATAGTCGTATCTGGACTTACGACACTTTTGCTGGCTAGGATGTTTTATCAGCCAATGCTATCCTTACTGCAAAACTGTTGTAATTTGATTTTCAATTCCTTCGCAGCAAGTGTTTTGCTGTATATCCATAGAAAACATGCTATGGACAACAGTTACTACATTTTCAATTTTACAGAACAATAGAGATTATGATTTTATAACATTTATTTTAACTGTGAAGCAATTATTTCATTAACAATATTCTTCAAAACATGTATGATTTATTTGCAAGCATTTTGAATAGTACTGTGAATTAATTAATTATAGAACCTGATAGAAATAATCAGAGTATAACACTGTCCATTTATTCAGGTCTGTCACTTGCATACAAACATATCAGTATTTTTTATAGTTTTAAACGTTTTATTTGGAGAAATGGGCAGTTAAAACCAGTACCTTATACTAATAGACATAATAAAACATAAAATAAGACATCAATAAGAGAAATTGCAATGTAAACAGTGTTACGTAAACAAGTGACTGACCTGACTAATCAATGTATATAACATGAATAATAACTTGTACACATCTATTCATGTGGCAACAAAATGAAGAATGGGTGGTGCACCTGTGGAAACCTAATAAATCTAGATATTTTTCCCTGCTAATAGGTATCCCATCATCCCGCAATGATTTTAAATGGATGTCTTTTGTCTTAGGAATTTCTTTGGCCCTAAGGCGTTTAAAAAGGTCCACTGTCCTAATTTCACCATCATATTGGTTTTGGTAACTAAAGGTATTTGGTTCGTCAGTCGAAAGCTGAAACAGTTTTATTTGGTTCCAATAAACCTTTTCATTCTCTCTATTGGTTTCAAAATTTTTGATTGATTTTGATAATTGCTTAAAGTCTAGAAAATCACTCACTCCCATTTCTTTTACATGGTATGGTTGTAATTTGCGAGACGTTCTGATAATTCCCGCCCATTGCCCGGTGGTATAAATAGGGATATTTTTTACTGATGCTTCTATCCCAGCATGTATACTATCTGCCTCATTTTGGGTGTGTCCTTTTATGAGGTATTTGTGATCTATGGATATGAGGTCAAATTTTGCCATACTGTACCATAACATTGACATATAATACTTGTTTTTGTTTTGCGGAATGCAATTGTCCGTATAAAAAACAAATCTTTTTTTCCCTTTATTTGCTTTTCTCTCAATGAAATCATACACACACGAAGCTATCTCACACCCCCTCTAGCCCCTATTGTTTCGTTCCAAATATAACAGTATCCTTCTTTTGTTCCGAACTGATAAATGGTCAAATTGAATGAGTTTAACCGCCTTTTAAAATATAAACTGGAATTAAAACTATTTGGAGTCAGCAAGACTTCTTCAAGATCAAAACAACAGGCAACCAAATCTCCATCCTTATCAATAACAGCTGCTTCTTTGTCTTTATTTTTTTCAGACCTAGCCCTGTTTTTACTTTTTAAATGATCTCTGTATTCTTCTAGTTTTTTCAATTTATCATCTTTTGGCAAATGTTTAAATGCAAAGCAGAAATCACACTGGTCTTTGAGGGGGGAATGAAATGCAATATTGTATTCATGATCAAAGGTACGACGGTAAGTTTTGATTGACACTGGCTGATCTAAATTCTCCTCACATTTTTGGCAATAATCTCTATGCATTTGTATAACACTGAGTCCAGCATCTAAGTAGCATTTTTCAGAATCTTTACGACAGTAGTGACTATGAACACATTTATATGACTCAATGTGGCTCCTGACAAAACTTAATTTCTGTTCTGATGTGCGATTAGGTCTTGTTGCATGTTTCCCTCTTAGATCATTTGTGCAAACACCTATTGTATCACCTTTGTTGTGTACCGTAGCAACGATTCTATCAGACACGCTTAACGTATGCAAAAAAAAATGTTTTACAGACCTGCAGTGGAGTACTATGTTTGTTAAGATTAGGAAACATCCATTTTATAGAGTGACTACGCCTTGAAGAGTCAGAACCTCTGACATTCTTTATCTTTCTTATTGCATATTTACTAATAAATTGCCTTTGTTTATTTACATCACCCAATTGCCAAAATGTATGGAAAATCGTCAGCCTGTCATCATGCGAATATTTATCTTTGCACTTATACCGGCAATTTCCCCCACACCCCTGTTTCATCATTCTTGCTTCCCTTAATTTACCACTCGTCGAAACATAACTATGACCTTCATTTCTCCTTCTCTTAGCAATATTTCGCCTCCACTGACTTTCATTTCTTATTCTTTTTCTCCCCCTCCCCCTCTTAGGTTTAATATCTTCTTCATCTAAGAGAATATCACCTGCGCTACTCACAAGTTTTCTCCTTAACATACTTAAAGGGATATCATCATCACTTTCATCATCACCCTCATCATTCCTCTCTACATCACCCTGACCCCTCTCTACATTATTATCACACTGACCATCCCTCTCTACATTAACATCACCCTGACCACCCCTCTCTACATAAATATCACCCTGACCATCCCTCTCTATATTAACATCACCCTGACCATCCCTCTCTATATTAACATCACCCTGACCATCCCTCTCTATATCAACATCACCCTGACCATCCCTCTCTACATTAACATCACCCTGACCACCCCTTTCTACATAAACAACACCCTGACCATCCCTCTCTATATTAACATCACCCTGACCATCCCTCTCTACATTAACATCACCCTGACCATCCCTCTCTACACAAACATCACCCTGACCATCCCTCTCTACATTAACATCACCCTGACCACCCCTCTCTACATAAACACCACCCTGACCATCCCTCTTTATATTAACATCACTCTGACCACCCCTCTCTACATAAACATCACCCTGAACATCCCTCTCTACATAAACATCACCCTGACCATCCCTCTCTATGTCAACATCACCCTGATTATCCCTCTCTACATTAACATCACCCTGATCATCCCTCTCTACGTTAACATCACCCTGACTATCCCTCTCTACATTAACATCACCCTGACTATCCCTCTCTATATCAACATCACCCTGACCATCCCTCTCTATATCAACATAACCCTGACCACCACCCTGACTATCCCTCTCTAAATCAACATCACCGTCTACACCACCACCGACATCCATACCGCACCGTTCAACATCACTATCATCATCATCATCACTCATACCACTTTCATCATCATCAGGTATATAATCCTTGTCATTTTCATCATCATCTTCGGTATGACTTTCATCATCAGAGATAGGCAAAGAAAATGAATTTTTACAATTTCTGAAGTCAATAATATTCCCATCCCTGTAACCTTCAACATGGCTTTGGGGAGGATCAGAACATTCTAATTCATCAGCTAACATCTCATAATTAATATCATTTAAGAAAACATCACTATTGTCAAGATTTATCATAGTGTTATCAATAATTGAATCAGTACTGCTATCTAAACCTGAAATAGGAGAACAAACATCAGACATATTTGAGTAACAAATGTCAGTTGTGTTCAGTCTGGCAACTTCAAAGGGTACCTCTCCTTTCAACTTCAGTGACGCTGCTAAATGCTTTAAAAATAAAGCTACAGCATTAACAGATTTATGGAAGGTCATAGTTGCTTGTCCATCAGCACAAACCATTCCAACATCATTGCGGCTATGCGGGTCAAACACAAAATATCCATTATTCTTCATAACAGCTACCGAGTGTGCAGGCTTGTCATTCCCCATTGTAAACAAACATCCACAGTGGTCTGTTTCACAAGTTAATGCATTTAAAGCATCCTCCAGTTTATAGAATGGATCACTTGTCTCAACAGTTTTCAACGTCCCATGTAGAGACAATGATAATACACCAACTGCGGGAGGGATATTTTCTATAGTAAGGCCAAAAAAAAAAAATTGTGTGTTTCGGGTAACCCGACCCTACCTAGCCGAAAGGCGCCGACCCTAACGATTTTTTAACGTTCCCACAACGATAATTTTATGCTTTGGTCCGGCAAAATTTGACTGAATGTCGGACGGTTGGTCCGACGGAGATTTTAAGTCTGGACAACGATATTCCCACATCGTAGTTGAAGATTATTGTAAAGAATGTAACACGAATGTATTTTCGTAAATCCTCGTCGAGATTCAATAAGATATACCTCCGAAATCGTCAAAAATGTAAAATAATTCAGCGAAATGAAGGTCGCGAAAACTGATTATTTTTTGGATGCGGATAAAACCCGTACTACACGGTACGGATTCCGGAATGTTCGCGATTTTTTTTCTGAATATATTTTTATTTTGACGATTTCCGAGGGGGCTTTTTAACACGAAAAAACGTGATTTAGTTTAAAGATGTTTGATATTAAATGGTAAAATGAAAATAAAATTTCTCTTGACAGAAAGTCCTGTCTGATATATGCTCATTGAATGGGCTGAATGAGCCCATTGTGAAAAGGCAAACTATATAATTAGGCCTATTTGAAAACACTTGTTAACTGTGTGTTAAAGCTAACAATGCATTTCTAAATAATTTACCACTGAATAATTTAAGAAGAACATGCATTATCTATACATCTCTCTTCATTTTTTCGGACTGACAAATGTTCGTTCGGACTGACAATTTTTTTGTTTCTGTCAGTCTGAATGACTGACAGGTTTTTAAAGTTTTCGCGAAGCCTGATATGGTCCAATAAGGATACCGCATTGAAAATCGGATAGGCTTCGTATGGAACATGGCGTCTATTGTGCAGATCATTCGTCCCAAATGCCAACATGCGGCCGCATTACGAACCTTCCGCGTTCTATCAGATGAAGTCACTTTTTCTAAAGTCGCTTTAAGTTTCTTCATTCTGAAGATTTTCATTCATAAACTCTATCCAACATAAATGTTTGTGTCAAAAAATGTTTTCAGATGTTTCTAATACTATAAAGTACATTACTTTTGTCATCTGCAATTTGTGTCAACTTTCTGTAGGATCATACATGTATATGTTGGTTTGTCAACCCTTATGTTTTCTTGTCTGGTTGGAGCAAAATCATGAGAGTAGCATGTAACCATTTTTATAGATACTTTTAGATTATTTGCATCATATTTACAGTAGAACCTCATTTGTTCAAACTCTTCAGTACTGAAAATGATTTGTAGATAAGAAAGTACATATGCGCCTGGTCACAAGAAAGTGTATTCTGACCTCCCCTTTCCATGCCAATGAAGGCCTAACAGTAAAATTAAGACAGCTATAATACTGAAATGAAATAGCTCTTTCGTTGCTATGAAGTAAATAGTTTGGACCCTGGTCTGGCTATGTGAAACTCATTTTGGTCGACTGGACCCATACTGGTTGCATAATACTGAAGATGTCATAAAGGCATATTTTCTTCTGACATGACATAGCTCATTTATATTTTCATTTGTTGATATAAACTAGACTAGTGATAAAAATACTTTGTAAAAGACAGAAAGTCTGTATAAGTCTGACATTACTATTATAAAATGCAAAACCAGCATTAAATACTGAACATATTTAGTATATTCATGTTTGTGTTTCTTTAATACGCTCTAATCTGAGCACAGTGTGCTGTTGCGTTTTTGACAGCATCCTGTCCGTCAATATTATGTCAACTAAACAGACCTGCGGTACTAAATTTTCAGAACAAATTCGAACAAAACCCTTGTACAGTTGAATGTATTTGTAAGTCAAAATATCAAATGTGCTTTCAGTCAGAATAACAGTCATCTAGAATGATCTGAAATCAAATATGAAGCTAGATATACATATAATTTACACAGATATATCATCTTAAGCCACCACAAATTCATGACTGGTTTCCCGGCAGGCAAAAAAAAAAAAAAAACAAAAAAAAAACCCAAAGCCTACCCTACCTAACTTTTTTCAGACCGTTACCCTAAACACACAATTTTTTTTTTTTGGCCTAAGGTAATCATCACTAATGCGGCTGGATAGTTTCATATATTGCGTATCGCCATCAACCAGAATCTCATTTAAGGTACTAGCGTCCCATTTATCTGGAGAGGTTCTACTCATATATTGAATTGCTGCAGCAGAATTTGCTAAACACTGTCTACCATTTCCTTGAAAACGAGTGTGCCCTTGGTGGTATGAAGCCTGTACAGCCATAATAATGTAACCGTTGGAACCTACAAATAGTTAAATACTGTGCTCATTACGGACCCAACTTTCTTAATAATACCCGACAGTACAACCTTATCACATAACTAAGGCGAAGAACAATATATTTTATAGGTATAGCACCGAGAATTTGACTTGATCCTGACTAATAACTGACCTTTATGCATGAATATATTACAAGGTCTTTGCGTTGAATATATAACTTTCTGCGAGTAAATCGTGCAATATCGGTCATTTAGCTTTGTGTTGGTATGACACCTCGAGCGTCTTCATGATACTTACGCACTTATGAAAACATACAACCGGGATCATTAAAACAGACAATATATCAGCTGTTAAATGATGCTAATAGGAGGTCTAGAGGCATATCAAATTCTCCGTACCATACCTCCAGTAATTGTCTTCACAATTATATGGGTCTTCCATAGGATTAAGCATCTAAACTTATTACAGATCTCTTGCAGGTGTATAAAAGAGGGACCTTAAGCAAACGTCAATAATTTGTAACTTTAAAGGGTGGGGATGCCAAAGTAGAACTTCACCAATACTATACGCGTTTCATCATCCAAAAGGAGGGGGGTTAACATATGGGCCAAACCCACATCGACAAGAATAAGAATACTTTATTAGCCAGTGATCACAGTGGCAAGTTTCGACAGAATGGACGTGGACGAAATCAACTTGTGTATAGTTTGATAATGGCTTTATCGCAAGTAATTGTTTTTGAAATGTATTTATTACTTCCCCTTAATACAAAGATAAATGTATTTGGTACACTTCCGTTATCTGTGGTTATATATAGTTTCAATACAAAGGATAATGTTTTCTACTTTACAAGTCAACATGTTTATGTGATACATCTTCTAAATTAAACTTATTAATTGTATATGACTACTAAAATGAGCAAATACTATATATATTGGTCGACCGTTCTGTAGCACCAAGTACGCAGTATAATGTAAGTACACACGATTCTGTCAAATCCATATAAGATTAAAATGGCGACCTGTTGATGACGCGTGTCGATCGACTGCATAATAAATAAATTTTCGAACGTTCGCGCGGTCTATACTTTTGTGGAGAATCATGACAATTATTCAATCAAGACCAGCCTTTCCGGCTCAACACTTCGATGAGAACATGGTTGAAAGGTGCATAAAGTTTTCAAGTCGTGGGGCCTCGTTGGGGGACGTTTTGCGTTTATTGGCAAAGTATCACATCCTGCCGGAGGAAGTTGAAGCTGTGTCGGCAGCCAAGCCAACAGAAGATGGCCACAGTGTCGTATTTACGTCTGCTGCTGTAGCGGATAGGCTAAGGTCAGTCCACGAAATTAACTTAGACGGGAAACCGTTTCACCTGATTACGTTGCATAAACAATCATTAACCGTGAGACTGCACTGGCTGCCCTTGTATGTCAAGGACACAGCAGTAAAGTTGTTGATGGCAGACTTCGGAGCTGTCAGAGGTATCAAACATTTATCGACCTCTTACCGAGGTAAAGAGGTCGCTAACGGCATAAGAGAAGTGACGATGGAGGTCACTGAGACACAGAGGAGGAGCATACCGCATCTGGTTCATTTCGATGACGGTATGGCGGTTCTTCTCACGTCACCCGGAAGGCCTCCTCTGTGTCTGAGGTGTTCCTCTGTCGGGCATGTCCGCAAGGATTGTACCCACTACCGTGCGAGACGCACATATGCTGGCGTTGCCAAGCAGAATTTCACCGAGCCTGAAACGGTTCCTGAGCCTGTGCATGTGCCAGCAACTCAGGTTCCTGCTGAAGGCGAGGAGGTCGGTGCGAGCCAGGCACTAGAATCTGATACTGAGGAAGATATCCCAGAAGGTGAACCCGTCAGGGACGATTACCGAATGGACGAGGAGAGTCGTGGATCAAAAAGAACTGTTGGGGGGGACGACGGGACTTCTGATGGGGAGACGCAGGAATTCAGGCGTCAGGTCCCCTATCAGAAGGCTCGGCGTGTCGCCAAGGGCTCCTCTGCTGAGTCTTCGGGTGAGCCCATTGTCCCAGTTGGCAATAGGTATATTGCATTGTCGGGGTTATCACCTGGGGAAACAGTGGAGGAACCCTTACCTATTACTTTATAATATACCATGTTGACCCTTTTACTACTCAATGGATTACGAATATAGATTAATGCCTAGTACCTTGTTATTTACGGGAGATTTTGACCCGGACCGTCCATGGACTATGATTTTGCCTAATAACTATACTACGGTCATGTTATTGCTATATGACCCGTTAGCTTACGTTTTAGCTTTTCAAGTTTTCTATATTCATATTTGTTATATAATTAGATCTACATGTGCATGTACTTTCTATGACTTCAGTATAAAATTTGAGTTTATTGTACCGAATGTGTTAATTTTCAATTCACTGTCTAAATGTTTAAACCTCCAAACACACACTGTGTACAATACCATATTATACTATTTGTATCGACGCTGTGCTCGTAAACTCATGTACCATTGGTTTAAATCAATTACTGGATTTTGCTATAGATCTACTACATCTATTTTAAACCCTTCTATCGACATATGCTGTTTTTATAGAACGCTGGAAATATTTATCTATCACTCTATATTGCTTTCTATAAATGTCAAAATTTCAACATCATGTGTGTTACATTCCATTCTATGCCGTGTAGTACAATGTTCATATAACATGTATCAATTTATCTTTACACATATTGGTCATGTGACCACACTTCTACGTCATTATAGTACGTCACAGTTTATAGTGATGTATCATCGGGTGATATCGTGTAGTTTACACCTTCATGTATACACCGTACACATTGTGCATTACGTGTTTACATTTAAACCTTGTTTTTAAAAAAATACATCATGGCTGATTTAAATATATATACATTAAATATTAATGGATTGAAATCCAAAAATCGTCAGTTATACCTGAAAGAGTTTATTAAGGACAATAATTTTGATATTCTCTGTTTACAAGAAACTCATATTGACACATATTGGGTAGCAAAATCTATTGAAATATTATTAGGATTAGAACATAAAATTATATGGAGTTTCGGTCACGGTAGATGTAATGGTGTTGCTATTATATTTTTAAACCCAATTATAAAGTGTAGTAAGTTCCATTGTGACATTGACGGAAGACTTATACTTTCGGATTTTGATTTATGTGGAAATAAGTTTCGCCTAATTAATTTATACGCGCCTGTCAAACCATGCGATAGAACTACTTTCTTTGAGGAACTAGTTCCTCACTTAGTAACTTCAAATCATCTTATTTTAGTGGGTGATTTTAATTTTGTTTTTAATACACAATTAGACAAATTGGGCGGTAATTTAGATAATGGAACGATTGGATCTAAAACATTTTCTAATATCATTAAAAATTATAATTTGACGGATGCTTTTAGATATTTATTTCCTAAACGGAAAATAGTCACTTGGTGCCGACCATTCAAAAATTCAATGATAGGATGTAGACTAGATCGTGTTTATATTCCTAATATTCTAAGAAATAACGTTGTAGATTGTGGTATTATACCGTGCTCTATATCTGATCATGATGCTGTATTTATCAAAATTAATCTAAATAATCTTTTAACGTTCGGTAAATCATATTGGAAATTTAATAACAGTATTCTCGATGATGACGATTTTATCACGGGGTTTGAGTTTTATTGGCAAGTGATATCCCGAACTGATGAAATCACGTTAGAATGGTGGGATCATATGAAATGTTTAATTAAAGAATTTTGCATTGATTACTCAAAGCATAGGAATAAAGAAACGTATGTGGTACTTAAAAAACTTAACTTTAGCTATCAAAGATGTTCAAATCTTGAAGATAAACAAGATATTAAATTAAAAATTAATAAAATTGAAAATGATTTACGTAGAGGATCTGCTATCAGGAGTAAAGTTAAAATTATTGACAGTAATGAAAATCCTTCGTCGTCATTTTGTAATTTTGAACATAAGAAAAATCATGATAAAATGATTACAGCAATACAACATAACGATTGCACCTTTAAGAACTCAGCAGATATCTTAGATTGTTTTATGCATTTTTATGAAAGCTTATATACTTCCGAACCTGTTGACTCTTCGTTGAATGATTTATTTCTTAATAATTTACCTCAAGTGCCGCGTGACGATAATGTTCTATTAGAACGGCCTATTAATAAAGCAGAAATCTTACATGTCCTAAAAGAAATGGACACAAATAAATCTCCAGGTAGTGATGGACTGTCATCGATGTTTTATATTAAATTTTACCATTTACTTGGTGACACTCTTGAAAATTTGTTTCGTTTGTGTTTTGATATCGGGACTATGTCCGAATCTCAAAAACTGTCGTATATTACATTATTATGCAAAGACAAAGATAATGCTACTTCTATGAAAAACTATAGACCTATTTCTTTACTAAATGTAGACAGAAAAATAGTATCTAAAATAATTTCTAACCGGCTTTCTAATATTTTACCTAAGATTATTGGAATAAGCCAAACATGTTCTATCCGTGGAAGGTCTATTTTTGATAACATACATTTAATGCGTAATATTTTCGATTATGTTGAGCAAAAACAACTATCTGCTTGTTTTATTAATTTAGACCAAGAAAAGGCTTTTGACAGGGTTTCTTGGTCATACATGAATGATACTTTGAATGCTTTTGGATTTAGTCCAAACTTTATAAAGTGGATAAATGTCCTGTATAAAGACATTAAATCCTCTGTCATTGTCAACAATTTTATTTCCGAACCTTTTTCATTGTCAAGGTCTGTACGTCAAGGTTGTCCCCTTTCACCATTGCTCTATGTTTTATGTTTGGAACCTTTTGCCAAGAAAATTCAAGATAATCCTTCTATTAAAGGAATCGTTGTACCTGGTGGTCAGTATGAGTGTAAAATGTCACTTTATGCTGATGACAATACTTCTTTCCTTACTGATGACTCTTCAATCAAAAATTTCTTTTCTGAAATAGAACTTTTTCAAAAACTATCTGGATCTAAGATTAATTATAGGAAATCTAATGGTATGTACTTAGGTAAATGGAAAAATCGATCTGATCACCCATTTGGTATTTCGTGGGTTAGGAACTGTAAATTACTAGGTTATCACTTTGGGTATGGTTTAAATATAGATCGCATTTGGTCAAAGTTATTCTTACAGTTCACAAGAACATTAAATCTAATTTCCACAAAAAATAACTCGTTTAAAGGCAAAAGTACTGTTTTAAATTCGTTAGCATTTTCAAAGATTTTATATTACATGACGGCAAATATTATGCCATCTCACTATATGACTATGTTTCAGAAAGCATCTTTCAAGTTTATTTGGAACTCAAATTTTGAACCTATTGCTCGTAAGACACTATACTTACCGTTTAAGGAAGGTGGTCTTAATGTCCCAAACATTGAATTAAAATGGCAAGCCTTGCTATTATGTCATGTACAAAAAATAATTTTAGATATGCAAACGCCATGGGTATATTTTGCCAAGTATTGGATTGGGTTGAATTTGAGAAAATTTAATTCCACTCTAGCCAGTAACAATTTTCCACATAGTGCAGAATTTGTTCCTCCTTTTTATAAGTCGTGTTTAAACATGGTCAAGAAGGTCATAACACTAAATCCAAATATGCCCTTTGCCGGCCTTCCCACTCGATTATTTTATGAGGTTCTCATGAATAGAAATGATGTTAATGTAAAATGCAAACGATTGTTCCCTAATGTTAACCATGACAATGTTTTTCAAAATGTTTTCTCAAGCTCTATAGATCCAAGTCATAGGAATATTTGTTATAGATTAGCCCATGATGTTGTTTTCGTGAATTATTATCTTTATCTGAAGAAAATAAGCAAGAATACAAAATGTTATTTTTGCAATAATATTGAAACTGTGTCCCATCTGTTTTTAGAATGTTCGTACTTGTTACCTTTGAACAAAATTGTCCTCAAATTTCTACAACTAATTAGTGAAAAGAAGGTGACTTTTTCTGAAAAGTCATTTCGTTTCCTGGACTTACCCCGTTTAGACAAACATATTTTGTATTCGTGCTTAGTTATCTTATCTGTATCCAGATTTGTTATCTGGCAGGCTAGAAATTTGGCCAAACATCACAATGTTGTTTTATCCAAATTAAGTATAATTGAACGTTTTTTATCGCTATTGAGATATAGAATATATGTTGATAGCTACAGGCTAAATGCAATTGTATTTCTTGATTCTTGGGCTCAACATGGGCTATGTTCATTAACAGAACATAATTGTGATTTTGATGATATGATGTTTTCAGTATATTATCAATCTAAGTTCAATCTGTAATTTATGTACACATTCTGCTGTGGTTTTGTTTCTTCTTTCTGTTTTCAGGATGATGACTAGCTGGGTTCAGTGGGCTGTTGTCCTGGAAACGGAAAGAAGATTGCAGCCTCTGCTATAGATTTATTCACTCATATTCATATAACTATGTAACTTCTGTCAGGCGCTATTGTCTTATTTCAGCCTAAAATTTGTATAATCTCGAAACTCCTGTCCGACGCTATTGTCTCATTTCAACCTAAAAATTGTATAATCTCAATCTTGAGAATCATTGCTCTGTTTTCATCTATGTTTGTTGCATATTGTAATAGATACTGGGTTGTTTTAGTTAATTAAATACCTCCAAATTGTACACACTTATCTATTTTGAATAGACTTTGTAGTGCTTCTGAGAGGGACATGTTGTTCATAATTATGTTGTTTTCAGACGCACTCCTCAGTCTCAGAAAAACATTAAAACCATTATTCCTTTGTGTGAAGTAGTTTTTGTTACCACAGTATCCAGTATCTGTTATAAGCATATGTTTATTATCGTATATGTTCATTGTAAAACCTGCTTCTTGCTTTGTGCTGTTTGTGTGGTGCAGGTTGCAGCATACCAACAGTACGGGGTTCTCACCATTTCCAATGACTATATTTATAGATGCATTTAATTCAGTTATTTCAATTACACTATGTTAATCGGAAGATTTCTGAACTTTACTATCTTATTCATACTCCTCCGTGTGTGATATTATGAACAGTTTAAACTATCTCTCCTCCTCGTGACTTTATTAATAGTGAATATTCGCGTGTGACATTATGAACAGTGTTAATTTTAATACCAGTGACTCGACCTCATCTTTCCTTCTCGTGAACTCGTTTTAGATAAGTGAATAATGAGTGATACATATGTTTTATTCAGTGTTTGTTTTGTTATATATGCTAAGCAAGTTGATCGTATTTTCAGTAAAACATTTTCTCAAAAGTTAGACCTACAAAAAGTATGTCTTTCCTTTTCAAAAGTTAACATAGATATATATACACCAATCTAAAATTAATTACCATCAACTTGCTTCTATTTTAAATATTTAGGCCTATAATTAAAAGAAGCAGGTTACAAACTGCTGTGCAGTTTGTTGTCTTATTTGTACTATGTGCAGAATAAATTTTATGAAAAACAAAAAAAAAAAATGGCAATATTAGTATAACAACATGCTACAAGAGCATTTTATACATAGAGCTACTTTGAATGTAAATGTGACTCATCATGATACAAATGCTAAAATTTGACGTCCTTGTTAGCGCTTTTAATTATTCAGTCAATCATCCGGGTCTGTTTGTTATAAACATAGATCTAGATCGATAGCAAAAGTGTTATAGACCTCTTAATTTTATTCACCTGGCTCAATGAATGACAAAATAACTGTTAAGATGTGTAATATAAACTAACTCATATAACAAATTTGATACTTACTTAATACCACTCAGATGACTTTTTCATATGTCTTTTATCACCCTAGCTGGTGCCTGCTGACTTTTCTGTGATGAATCAGCAAAATCCTTGACAAAACTATGACATCACTCCTATGATGTCATCGGTGTCAAAAACTAGATCACTTCTGATTGGATTTTAATTGATTTTTTAATCTGCATTATATTTAGTCAAAATCTTCACAAAATTGACATTCTGAGATCTATCGCAATAATTTATCATCAGTTGGATACAACTATCCATTTCAACAACAGGTAATTGGTGTTGTTGTCAACTTAGGGCTATATTTTACCCTTTTAGATTCAGTTACTACACTATTGCAGGCAAAATTTATACCAAATTTATTTTTTACAAAACTGTAGTAACTGGAGTTACTACAGTTTTGCAGTCAACAAAACCATCATTTGACATCGATGTGTCCCTGCAATACTGTAGTAACTAGAGTTACAACAGTCTTGCAGGGACAGTTTCTGCTAGTCTGAGATACGACTATATGCAAATATTTAATAACATTATACCAAAATAAGATATTAACATGGTTATTGGCCAGATATTTTGGTCATGTAAAAATATACAAGAAAATAGTAAAAAGCCGTTTTTGAAAAAAACCGTAGTTACGACAGTCTTGCGGGCAACCCTCGACATGCAACCTCTTTAGATAGATACTTAAATCAAGAGGGCATTTGGCCCTAAAGCGCCCACCTGATGATTAGCAGTTAAGGCAAAATCAGTATTTATTATGATATGACCTTAATATTTGATGTAGATTTTACGAATACACACTTAATGGCCATATTTTAAAAAGATGGGGTCAAAAATGTGACCTCTTAAGAGTATAAACAAGGTTTTTCTTTGATGTAATCTGGTGACCTAGTTTTAGACCTCAGATGACCCAGTTATGAACTTGGCCTAGATTTTATAAAGGTCCACCTTGTGACCATGTTTCATTCAAATTATGTCAAAAATGTGACCTCTAGCGTGTTAACAAGGTTTTTCTTTGAATTGACCTAGTTTTTGACCCAAGATTACCCAGTTACGGACTTGACCTAGATTTCATAGAGACAAACATTGTGACCAAGTTTCATAGAGATTAGGTAAAAATGTGACCTCTATAATATTAACAAGGTTTTTCTTCAATGATACCTCGGATGACCTAGTTTTTGACCTCGAGTGACCCAGTTGCAAACTTGACCTATATTTTATAGTTTCACATTGTGATTAAGATACCTCGGATGACCTAGTTTTTGACCTCGAGTGACCCAGTTGCAAACTTGACCTATATTTTATAGTTTCACATTGTGATTAAGTTTTATTAAGATAAATGTAAAAAATGTGACCTCTAGAGTGTTAACAAGGATTTACTTTGATTTGACCTAGTTTTTGATCCCATATGACCCAGTTGCGAACTTGACCTAGATTTCATAAGAGTTTCACATTGTGATGAAGTTTAATTAAGATAATGTCAAAATGTGACCTCTATAGTGTTAACAATGTTTTCTTTGATGTGACCTATTGACATAGTTTTTGACCCAATATGACCTAGTTACAAACTTGGCCTAGATTTCATAGTGACAAACATTGTGACCAAGTTTCTTAACGATTAAGTGAAAACTGTGTCTTCTAGAGTGTTAACAGTCCAATTGCAAACGACGTGCGCCGGACATAGGGTGATCACACTAAAAGCTAATCAGAAGACTCGAACCCACAGCCCATGCATGAAGTATGCAAAGTTTGTGTGAGTAGAACATGTTTCCAATAGGCCACGCTGTCAACTTGAGAGTTAACGCCGGTCTTTAATATATCCGTAATATATCGGAACAATAACGATGAATATCGTTTCAACCTTAGGAAGTGGACTCGTCCGAGGGTCATATTTCGAAGGTCGTTGTACATCTATATATATTGTTTTTTTCAAACTAACATAACAATTACTATGACTAATATTTCATCGAGTTTCTACTCAATTTCCCATGCATACTGCCTTGATGGAATAAGTTAGGGGTAATAAAATGAATAACACATAGCTTTGTGGATATAGATGCGCTCAGTATACCTTAACCAATTGTGATTTACCTGACATAGAAGTCTTATTTGCTTGAGTGTGTATAGTTCCTAACAGAAACGGCAAATTGAACTTGATCCATGTAATGTGTTTTGACTATCAGACAGTTACGTCCGGGTTTCTCAGCATAATCCAATCTAGGGCTGTCTTGAACGCACATCTTAATGAACGCCAACGAATCTAAAGCCAATCAAAATGTCTGGAATGAAAACTAGATTTGGGATTTGTCTATTAAATAAGCACACACATATCTCTAGCCTGGCAGTTTAATTATGATATTTGAAATATGTGACTTGAGGATACTGTACCTCAGAGGTTTGCAAAATCAGACTGCGCGGCTAGGAGTGAGAGAAATACAATTCGATAGGTCTAACGTAACAATAACACTAAAAGATAATAACAAATTGGACAAAGACGACAGCACTCAGCAGAAACAACATACCATTAAATGCACAGACACCACTGTACGAATGGCAAACTCTGCATGAAATTGGCCCCGGTTAAAATGACGAAACTTATAATAATGCGATTTGATAAATGTTGATCGATTATTAAGGCACAACGTCCGGTATACTACTGGTTTTAATATTGCCTTTATAAGGTCAGATGTTATTAAATGTTGAACGTAATACAAATGTATAATCATTTGTATACATTATTTAGTCAATTGTTTAACAAGGAATCAGTAAAATAGAATTATGCTCCTCGAAGCAATGTTTGTCCCAATATGGGAAATAACATAAAGTATAGATACACATACACACTACAGGTAAAACGCGAAAATAATGTAGAGTTATGGTTCTTTGATACTGCACTTTCCCTAGAAGGTCTCTACCATTATGTGAAGAATCAATTAAATGCCATCAATACGGTTCAAGTTATGGGCCGGACAAGCATCATTTGTATGAAAAGGGGAGATTATTAAAAACTACGTGAGGTAGAGTTATGGCTTTTAGGCACTGAACTTTTCCTCAATAAGATATATTCACCTATAAAAATTCTAATCGATACCTCCTCAATAAGATATATTCACCTATAAAGTTTTAAGTCGATACCTCCTATACTGTAGGAGTTGTGGCCTGGGCAAGACGTAAGTATAGAAAGCATGAAAAGCCATAACTCCAAAAATATACAATAAAGAGTTACGGTTCTTGGGCACTGCACTTCTACTTGATGAGATATATTCACCTATGAAGTTTCAAATCAATATCTCCAATACTGGATGCCTTTGAATAAAATAAATATGGGAAAGGTGGGATAACTCAGAAAAGTATGCAATTCAGAGTAAATGGTTCCTGGGCACTGCACTTCCCCTAAATGAGATGTATTCACCTAGTACGAAATTTCGAATGAATATAGCTAATACTGTATGAGATGAGTTATAGCCCGGACAAGAATTAAGTATGAAAAATTACAAAGATGAGTAACTAAAACGTGTGCAATGAAGAGTTGTGGTTCTTGTGCACTGCGCTTTCTCTCAATGACAAATATTTACCTATGAAGTGTCAAATTGATATCTCCAATACTGTATGAGTAATGGCCTGAATAAGAATTAAGTATGGAAAAATACAAAGGGGAGTAACTTCAAAACAATGCAAATAAGAGTTATGGTTCACTGCACTTCCCATAAATGAGATATACGCACATATGAAGTTTCAAATTGATATCTCTAATACGGTAGGAGTTATGGCCCGGACAAGAATTAAGCACGAAACATTACGAAGGGAAATAACTAATAAATATACAATGAAGAGTTATGGTTCTTGTGCACTGCACGTTCTCTTAATGTGATTCATCTCCTATGAAGTTTCTAATTGTTATCTCTAATACTGTTCGAGTTATGCCCCGGACAAAAGTGTGACGGACGGAAAGACTCACAGACTTGACATTGTGGGGTTTTATTTTTTCATCCTTTTGTTGTAAAACCCCATAAGCAACATTTTGCACTCCGTAAGGAACGGAATGAATATAATCTAAATGTAGCCTATTGTTCAACACCACACAACTACATGTATGTGAGTACGGACAGACGGACGGACGGACGGATGAACAAAGCGGCGACTATATGCTCACCCTTCGGGGAGCATACAAAATGTTTGTTTGCTGTGCTCCGAGAGTCTGAAATGGAGTGCCCGATATGTTTTATTGCCTGTAACTAGTACCGAAATACTTCGAAACAAGTGCGTGTGCGCGATGTTATTAGACGCTTGCTTATACTATAAAGTCAATATGCGTTCACATGACATAACGCGACAGCAACCGGAAAATGGACTAGCAAACATTTTCTGAGACTGTTTACAGGCAAAGCGAAAGCATGCATTGTTCGTACTCGTATGTGTATGTGCAAGCCTGGGGGCAATTCAAGCAAGATCTAGATAAAAGCTCCGCGAGCCACATGTGTCGCCTGACATGCACATTTTTCATGGAAAGCTATCCAGTATTGGGCTACATATTCGACTCTCAAGAGTTCTCTAGTCATCTAAACTATAAACGACGAAGTTATGCTCTGGACAAAAAAATGTCCCGATAAAATCAATCAAAAGGGAATCATTCAAACACTACACAAGGTAGAGTTATGATTCTTGCGCACTGCACTTCATGTCACAGCAAAAACCATGCATTACAATTTTGTAGTCATGCATACTTATGGTGACAAAGTTACGCCCCGGACAAGAAATGCTAATTAAATAAATAAAAGGGAAATAATTCAAACATGGCACAAGGTAGAGTTGTGGTTCTTGTGTACTGCACTTGGACTCTTTGTAAGAAACATGAATACCAAGTTTCAAGTCATTCAACCTTATGGTGACAAAGTTTATCCTCCGGACAAGTTATGCTCTAATTAAATCAATCAATTGGAAATAATTCAGAACCGATGCAAGGCAGATTTATGGTTCTTGCGTACTGCAGTTCGGCTTATTGCAAGAAACATGCATACTAAAGCTTGAGTCATTTGAACTTAAGGTGACAAAATTATGCTCCGGACAAGCAATTTGTGACGACGCCGCCGAAACCGCCGACGCCAAAGTAACACCAATATGTCTCCTTTTAGGCGACACTAAAACCTGGCACTTTGTCTTAACTCTTATTATGACCAACTTGAACAAACACAGTAATAAGGAACAAACATACAGTAACATACAACCATTGTCACACGCTATCGGACAGTTTCGAGCTCACGCTGTTGTCAATTACTTTCCAGCGTGTACAGGACCTATACAAGCTAAATACAACATTCTTGACCAAGTACTATGTGAAACTGAGACATATACTCCTAATTACTGTATTGATGTTTAAGAACCGTTTAAAGATCGATTTCAGGATTAATATTTGTAGAAAGTATGTAGTTGTCACAATTAAAAAAATCCTATGATCAAGGAGCGGAAATTGGACAAACAATACTAGTATGTATACGGTAAGTATCTGCTGATCGATCGCCATTTCGACTTCAGCAAGTATAATATATAATAGTCTAATGAGTCGACTCATGGAATATCACACCAGACAAATGAAATAGAAAAGATTTCCGTCAGAAAAATGAGAAGATAGCAGCGGTTCCACCACATGTACTCAGAGCTATATAATTCAAAGTTGACAATCGATGCAAGTGTAAATCAATATCCTGCTCTAAATGAACGTTTAAGACTGGCGATGATGAGTGTTGACCATGACCTTGCAATAGATTTAAGAAGTGTAAATAAAGGTCGACCCGATTTCATTATTTTTGGAACACTTAGAAAAATCAATGGAGTCAGTAAAAACTACAAATGAGCACAGTCACAATGTGGAACAGTTTAATTAGTTTATTTCCGTAAGAGATGTGATTGAACAAACGAAGAAAGACTGTCCTGAGGAAACTAAAGTTAAACATGCATTTGTACCTCGAAATGCTTTTGTGAAAACCTGCTAATCTGTATAAAGGGATAATCAATCTTCAACACAAGGTCCAAACAAGACAACTAAGAACATCACGCATTGATGATCACTACTGTAAGTCATTATTAATAATACGTTCATAGACAGCTCTTAACTAATGTGCATGGATAACAAATCCAAAGCTGACTTTGGTGACCCTTGTATTGTAATACTTTCAGGGGTAAAGGAAGAGAAGTCTATTGTACCTGTATTGGCGGCACTTGGTCGTTAACCCCATCTGTGTGTCTGGTTGTTGACACTCATCAAGATAGTTGGTCAAGTTTCAACAGGGAACAAGTTTATGTATCACTGACATATTTGGTGTATAGCCTCTTCAACTTTCTGGTATGCTGTAGACGCAAAATGACCAGGTACCCTTCCAGTTCCTGCTCATGTATGCAGTTGGTAGGCCGGATCACCGGACAACGTATGTTGAACCTCCTATGACGCTTGGTTACTGATACCTACCACGGATTAACTCGTGCATATACTGTACATGTAGTTTATGTCGATGTCCGGAATGCAAATATACGCTTAGTGTCATAAATCTCGGTATACAGAGTCAACTTTGGGATGTAGATGGTTATACGAACGATTTGGTCAGTTGTCCGATTTTGCTGTCAATTGAAATTAAGAGTTGACGGGACTTAATTCTTGCGCATAATCAGTTTTCGGGAATCGATTTAAGGTTGTCCCGGACGCCGTTCTATTGATTATTTACTTCAATAAATTCCTTAATCATTTAAATAACCTATTTCGATGGATAAACAAATGATTAGTAACGAATTAAACAGCATTGAATGTGATTTAACATACCTATATATAGACCCGCAAATAGGTCCGCAGCGGTACGCGGTTTAAACAATGTCATGATCTTTTTGGGGTATAGCTACTCGCGAATAGAGTTCCTGTTTGGCATTTAGCTATACCGATCATTTTGCTGGAAATTTCGGACAGTATCGTGATTGTCAGCGCAAGAAGTTGCGATAAGTGCATAGTCACTTAGAAAAAGGCATACCATTAGAATAATTATCTGTTTTAGTAAGAAAACGGGTCGTATTCAGGCGCCGTAAAACAAAAAACACTGGATCATTACGAATATTTCGGATAATCATATAGGCCCGCAAATCGCCCAGCAGAAATCCGCAGTTTAAAATGCGCATTTTTCAGCGTTAGCTGTCTAGCTTGGATTTTGACCTACTTTAACAACCAATAAAATGTTTATAAATATCTCCGCGGTGAATCAAATGCAAACTTTTGATTCCGTAGATTATTGTATTCTGTTCACAAAAGGTTATGCCCGATTTTAAAGTATTGCATTTTACTCTTGTGCTACACTTATAGTACTTTACCCGCCTGTCTGCTATACAAACTTTATTTCTGCGGTGTACACGACAATATTACAGTGTTGAACCTTATGTGACCTCTTGCTACTCCAGCTAGCAACTAATATATAGTATACGTCATCAGTACATTCTGCTAGTACAGGTTATCTCTTGACCTGTTCTATAAATGGTGTGGATACTCCTTGGTTATCTGAAGGTCGGCCAAGCAATGTAAACCTGGGCTGTTCAGTGTTAAAAATACCATGTTTTGAATTGGTTTTAAACTTCTAAACACAAAATAAAATGCAAAGCATTAGTTTGTTGGAAAAAAAGTTTGGTCGTATGAATACTCTGATAGTCGCCTCCACTGAAGTGGAGGCTACTACTAGAATGCTTTTTCGTTTTACTGAATATAAAATTAACATTAGTTTGTATATTGTAAAACAACATTCACAATTAGCAATATATGTGATCATGTTTTATCCTAATATAATCTAATAAGCTTTCATTAAACTTCTTGACATCAATAGATCATGTTCTTGAAAAACCAACAGAAAACATTTTACAAATGAAAATAAAAATATTTTACTATTCCGATAAACTTAGGGCGTGCACTCCAGTTTTTAATGAGAAAAATACAACAACGTGAAAATGCATGTTTCTAGAGAAAAATGCACAAAGGTCATGATCCATTCTTTATTTCGTATATTAAATATGCAGTCAACTTATTTGTAAATTAATTGAAACAATACATGTAACAATCGCAAACTGTCATTAAACTCAACGCTGTATATCTTTTTTTCAAGATATTTTTTGTTTCGGGATACTTCGGATAGTATGGTGAGCCTTTTTCGGAATATTTCGGACAGTATAGTGATTACAAAAAGGCTTTACAGTACTACGGCGCTTAAAAAGCGCCGTAGAATTAAAGCACCGTAGAATAAGCGCATATTTATCAGCTAGTAAACACTGACCGTACAATCACGTCTATAGAAAGCTATCATCTGGGTCAGTACCTCACTCTATGATTACATAACAGTACTTGGCAGTATTACTTGCAGACGAAAACAATTAAGTCTTCTCTGTATAACTTACGATTAGTAAAAATTAACACGTTTTGTATTTATATATATTGCAGTGTCTTCAAGGTAGTAACGTTAGTTGTTGAATAATTTTTAATTACATGTACATACTTTAGAACATTTTCGCCCTTGGTGAAACACTCTTATATTCTACAAATACGAGGGGTAATCAATATATTCCAATACTTTTCATCTAGCAATTTTGTTTTGTCAGCTAGGCTCGATAGCAAATCAGAATAATTCAAAGTAAGATATCTCGGACCAAATGTGCTTATAAAATAATTATGTGCATATAAAGGGCGCTTGACGTTGGACGTCACGTGATGCCATTCTAGGCGTCACCGTTTGAGCAGCACCGAGCTTCGTTCTGAACTCATATCCGGGTCCATGTATACGATTGATTTACTTTTAATATGGAAATAAGTCATAAATAGCCAACTCTTGAATGTAAGGCGGAATATTAAAGTGTCGATACGTTATTCGACATAAAACTAGGAACTAGGCGGTTGGCTTTACACGGTTGTGCAATCCCGATGTTGAAAGAAGCGAGACCTAACAAGTTTATGGCGAATTTATTGTGTTGTAGTCTACTGATCGGAGATTTCGCCAGTAACCTATGGTTCGGAACTATGCCTCTTATTTTTTCACAAATTAAGGAGTTTTCCTACCGCGGTCTATATTCTGCTGTTAATTCTCATATTACAACGGCATCCCGTTTGGCAGAATCTCATCAATCACATAAACGGTGGAATAATGTGTAGTTCACTGATTTAGAGCGCAAAGAATCCTTATACATGTTGGTCAAGTCATCTTTGAGATATCGCAATGATTTTCCAAGTTTGGCGTTAATCTTAGTGACATGCGGTTGCTTTGTTATTATTATTTGTCTGTCATGCTCGACGGCGCGCGCTGCACATTGGTCAAAATAAGTGACGTAATCAAGAACATTGTGACGTCACAATATAATTAAATAATTAAAACCGTAGGTAATTGATAGATCAACATTTCCTGGTAATTTCATTGTTCTAGAATCAATTTTAAAAGTTAGAAAGTCTTCGAACATATTGATCACCCCTCGTAGCTACATCCGGAACCTCCATTATAAATTCTGAAAATAGCTATGCAGCTATGATATTTAAGGAAAACGTCATTTTCAGGTTCAGATAATAATCACTGGAATCACTTGAACGATTTCTGTTTAACTATTTATGTCTTATACGAGGGCCACTTAAAAAGTATTAATCAGGGGGAGATAAATCAATATCATTGCCCCAGACTATACTAAAAGTGTACATTTTCTTAAAGATCTATCTTTCAGCTAGACATTCGTGGTATTTTCATCATTTTATATGAATGCATTTCCATTTTATTGATATTCAAACAGGACATGGTTTAAAGCACTTGACAAAAAATCTCTCATAAACGCGTAAGAAAATTGTTTTATATGGACTCCTACGGTTACTGAGCGTCGTTTTCAAATGTCATTCAGGCTGATTAAAATTAAATTGACATTATTTGCAATATGTATAATTGAACTCTTAAATAGCGATCCATAATTTTAAAAATGCTAAATTATTACCAATTTATGGCAATATAAACAAGTCATATCCGAGACCCAACCTACCACATATACATTCTAATTAATACTAGATATCTACTAATTAAATAAACACTAATTTATTCTGAATAAGTCAAAATTTCTAGATTATGATATGTTGAATTATTCGTCGGGCGATTTTAATCCTTTTAACCTCAATTTTATTTTTACAACCAAATTTTATGTTCGACACCATCTTTGAAAAAGTGGGTTGGGTAATGTAATACCCCCGATTTATGACAAAAAATATTTGTTTCAACCCTGTTGTCCATTTCATGTATTCTTTTATATGAAATTACCACCATGTGTTTTTATTTTTGTTTTCTGTAATATTGTTTTAGGAATATGACGTCATAAATCCAAAATACGTATTTTTTGGCCACGTGATCATGTTCTTTGAGCTGTTGTAAAGGAAAAATTATGAATAATTCAGATTTATTTATTATGTAAGAGATAGTAACATATATAAATGTTTAAAATAGCAACATGTTTAACTTTCCCACTTAAGACGTCCAATAGTGCAATACAGTACCGGCGCTTAGGGCATAGTCCAAGTAAAATGCTGTTTCCATAAGTATTTGGAACATGGCAGATTGCTTGTACAACTTAAGCCATGTAGACTATCCAAACAATAATGTTGATTTACCACTAATTAAACAAGTATACGATGCATCTAATGTGCAAATTTCAAAGCATTCGGAATAAAATTGTAGACATTATGACTATTAATATCTACCCTTTCGACTGCTAATATACCTACATTCCAGTGTTCCATACCCCTACTGATTAAATATCATATCGATGAATGGATAGTTTTCCGATTGCAATATTGTTTGATTGGTGAGCTAGGCAAAGGTTGTATCTTTCTGAAAATGTCCACTTTTATATACATTTAGTGGATATTAAACATGTTATTGGCCACTGATTAATACTTTTTAAGTGGCCCTCGTATAGTGATAATTTTATATCAAAACACATTCCTTATTAATCTAAATAACATATTTCGTTGATAAGAAATGTTCATTAACGAAATTGTTAAAAGCATTGGATATAATTTAGCACACCGATATAGGCCCACAAGTAGACCCGCAGAGGTCCGCAGTGTAAACGTTTTTTGTGGGATATTTCTGGCGGTATCGTAAATATTCGTGCAAGAAATTGGCATACCAGCAGATGGTTGGTAACCAGATAGTGTATATTAATTGACCTGGCTTCATATTGTGCCGAAATATTTTGTTTATTTCTTTTAACATTACTTTATTTTTAAACGACGGTTTATCAGGACAAACAGTTTAAAAAACATACTAGTTAAAATAATATGATGGAATTTAATGTATGTTACTCACAAGATAGATTAAACAGAGAAGAGTCCTTACTATTTGAATACAAACATTTACAGTAACAGGAGGTAGGGAAAATGTATGTAACAGACACTCAAATCAAAATGCAAAACGATGAATATTCAATTCTCGCGTATACTTACCAGTCAGAAATTCTTAAAACTGACTCATTTAACCAAGCATCTATGTCGTGTGTGAATAATCTCCCAACTCTGATTAACCGTATGGCACACAGAACCACATAAATGCTCCATTAGGATGATCGGAGTGGATTGATTATGTAAATAGTTTGACGCTTTGATTCCGTTTTCTCTTGAATGTCTGCCATTATTATTTCAATAAGAAAGTGATCGTACATAATACGGCATTGGTAAGCACATTAATCTCCATAAAAGCGCCGTTGGTCTTAATCTGAGACAATTACCCATAATTCTGTACGACACGAGTCTGGACGACATTGGCAGCATTCTGCAAGTGGTATGGTCATTCGACTGGTTCATTACGACATTGGTATACATAGAATACTTATATTTGTATGTAAGAAATTTAATCGCAGTAATGTTTTGTGTTATAATGGTGAGAACATACATGCATTAATGTTTATGAGTGACAGAAAGATAATATTAAGTTGGACAGGGAAGCAGCACTCAACTTTATCAGCTTAGCACAGACACAGAATCGAATTAATAAACATGTACCTGTGTTTTATCTAAAATAAAGCTTGTTCGGGTGCACATCAAAACTAGTAACTGTGCTTTATTCTCGAATAAAACGCATGTACACATTCATTATTTCTTAAGTAAAGTTACTGTAGTAAATACTGGTCTGTAAATTATCTGGCCGAGGAAAACTATTTGACTTGTAAAATAATTGTGTGCATGTAAAGGGCGCGTGGCGTTGGACGTCACGTGGTGCCATTCTAGGCGTCACCGTTTGAGCAGCACCGAGCTTCGTTCTGAACTCATACCCGGGTCCATGTATACGATTGATTTACTTTTAATATGGAAAAAAGTCATCAATAGCCAACTCTGGAATGTAAGGCGGAATATTAAAGGTGTCGATGCGTTATTCGACATAAAACTTGGAACTAGGTGGTTGGCTTTACACGGTTGTGCAATCCCGATGTTAAAAAAGCGACACATAACGAGTTTATGGCGTATTTATTGTGCTGTAGTCTATACTGATCGGATATTTCGCCAGTAACTTATGGTTCGGAACTATGCCTCTATGTTTTCACAAATTAAGGAGTTTTCCTACCGCGGTCTATATTCTTCTGTTTATTCTCATATTACAACGGCATCCCGTTTGGCAGAATCCCATCAATCACACAAACGGTGGAATAATGTGTAGTTCACTGATTTAGAGCGCAAATAATCCTTATACATGTTGGTCAAGTTATCTTTGAGATATCGCAATGATTTTCCAAGTTTGGCGTTAATCTTAGTGACATGCGGTTGCTTTGTGATTATTTTTTGGCAGTCATGCTGGACGGCGCGCGCTGCACATTGATCACAATAAGTGACGTCATCAAGACCATTGTGACGTCACAATATAATTAAATAATTAAAACCGTAGGTAATTGATAGATCAACATTTCCTGGTAATTTCATTGTTCTAGAATCAATTTTAAAAGTTAGAAAGTCTTCGAACATATTGATCACCCCTCGTAGCTACATCCGGAACCTCCATAATGAATTCTGACAATAGCTATGCAGCTATGATATTTAAGGAAAACGTCATTTTCAGGTTCAGATAATAATCACTAGAATCACTTGAACGATTTTTGTTTAACTATTTATGTCTTCTATAGTGATGATTTTATATCAAAACACATTCCTTATTAATCTAAATAACATATTTCGATGATAAGAAATGTTCATTAACGAAATTGTTAAAAGCATTGAATATAATTTAGCACACCGATATAGGCCCACAAGTAGACCCGCAGAGGTCCGCAGTGTAAAAGTTTTTTTTGTGGGATATTTTTGGCGGTATCGTAAATATTCGTGCAAGAAATTGGCATACCAGCAGATGGTTGGTAACAAGATAGTGTATATTAATTGACCTGGCTTCATATTGTGCCGAAATATTTTGTTTATTTCTTTTAAGTTATAGTTAGAACATATTAAGTAAATTTTAATGATTAAAAAAGGCGGAGCGAGCGAAGCGAAGCGAGGCCTTTTTAGTCATTAAAATTTACTTAATATGTTTTAACTAACTTAGAATATAACATTCTGCATTCTGATTGGCCGATAGAAATTAGCGCCAACGCAAGACGTCAAGTCTGTTAAGAGAAAATTTTAATGATTAAATTTTCATTTAACCGCGAAAATACGGCGTTTTCATTGGCTCATACTGTAGGTTATATTCTAACATTAGTTTATTTTTAAACGACGGTTTATAAGGACAAACAGTTTAAAAAACATACTAGTTAAAAGAATATGATGGAGTTTAATGTATGTTACTCACAAAATAGATTAAACAGAGAAGAGTCCTTACTATTTGAATACAAACATTTACAGTAACAGGAGGTAGGGAAAATGTATGTAACAGACACTCAAATCAAAATGCAAAACGATGAATATTCAATTCTCGCGTATACTTACCAGTCAGAAATTCTTAAAACTGACTCATTTAACCAAGCATCTATGTCGTGTGTGAATAATCTCCCAACTCTGATTAACCGTATGGCACACAGAACCACATAAATGCTCCATTAGGATGATCGGAGTGGATTGATTATGTAAATAGTTTGACGCTTTGATTCCGTTTTCTCTTGAATGTCTGCCATTATTATTTCAATAAGAAAGTGATCGTACATAATACGGCATTGGTAAGCACATTAATCTCCATAAAAGCGCCGTTGGTCTTAATCTGAGACAATTACCCATAATTCTGTACGACACGAGTCTGGACGACATTGGCAGCATTCTGCAAGTGGTATGGTCATTCGACTGGTTCATTACGACATTGGTATACATAGAATACTTATATTTGTATGTAAGAAATTTAATCGCAGTAATGTTTTGTGTTATAATGGTGAGAACATACATGCATTAATGTTTATGAGTGACAGAAAGATAATATTAAGTTGGACAGGGAAGCAGCACTCAACTTTATCAGCTTAGCACAGACACAGAATCGAATTAATAAACATGTACCTGTGTTTTATCTAAAATAAAGCTTGTTCGGGTGCACATCAAAACTAGTAACTGTGCTTTATTCTCGAATAAAACGCATGTACACATTCATTATTTCTTAAGTAAAGTTACTGTAGTAAATACTGGTCTGTAAATTATCTGGCCGAGGAAAACTATTTGACTTGTAAAATAATTGTGTGCATGTAAAGGGCGCGTGGCGTTGGACGTCACGTGGTGCCATTCTAGGCGTCACCGTTTGAGCAGCACCGAGCTTCGTTCTGAACTCATACCCGGGTCCATGTATACGATTGATTTACTTTTAATATGGAAAAAAGTCATCAATAGCCAACTCTGGAATGTAAGGCGGAATATTAAAGGTGTCGATGCGTTATTCGACATAAAACTTGGAACTAGGTGGTTGGCTTTACACGGTTGTGCAATCCCGATGTTAAAAAAGCGACACATAACGAGTTTATGGCGTATTTATTGTGCTGTAGTCTATACTGATCGGATATTTCGCCAGTAACTTATGGTTCGGAACTATGCCTCTATGTTTTCACAAATTAAGGAGTTTTCCTACCGCGGTCTATATTCTTCTGTTTATTCTCATATTACAACGGCATCCCGTTTGGCAGAATCCCATCAATCACACAAACGGTGGAATAATGTGTAGTTCACTGATTTAGAGCGCAAATAATCCTTATACATGTTGGTCAAGTTATCTTTGAGATATCGCAATGATTTTCCAAGTTTGGCGTTAATCTTAGTGACATGCGGTTGCTTTGTGATTATTTTTTGGCAGTCATGCTGGACGGCGCGCGCTGCACATTGATCACAATAAGTGACGTCATCAAGACCATTGTGACGTCACAATATAATTAAATAATTAAAACCGTAGGTAATTGATAGATCAACATTTCCTGGTAATTTCATTGTTCTAGAATCAATTTTAAAAGTTAGAAAGTCTTCGAACATATTGATCACCCCTCGTAGCTACATCCGGAACCTCCATAATGAATTCTGACAATAGCTATGCAGCTATGATATTTAAGGAAAACGTCATTTTCAGGTTCAGATAATAATCACTAGAATCACTTGAACGATTTTTGTTTAACTATTTATGTCTTCTATAGTGATGATTTTATATCAAAACACATTCCTTATTAATCTAAATAACATATTTCGATGATAAGAAATGTTCATTAACGAAATTGTTAAAAGCATTGAATATAATTTAGCACACCGATATAGGCCCACAAGTAGACCCGCAGAGGTCCGCAGTGTAAAAGTTTTTTTTGTGGGATATTTTTGGCGGTATCGTAAATATTCGTGCAAGAAATTGGCATACCAGCAGATGGTTGGTAACAAGATAGTGTATATTAATTGACCTGGCTTCATATTGTGCCGAAATATTTTGTTTATTTCTTTTAAGTTATAGTTAGAACATATTAAGTAAATTTTAATGATTAAAAAAGGCGGAGCGAGCGAAGCGAAGCGAGGCCTTTTTAGTCATTAAAATTTACTTAATATGTTTTAACTAACTTAGAATATAACATTCTGCATTCTGATTGGCCGATAGAAATTAGCGCCAACGCAAGACGTCAAGTCTGTTAAGAGAAAATTTTAATGATTAAATTTTCATTTAACCGCGAAAATACGGCGTTTTCATTGTCTCATACTGTAGGTTATATTCTAACATTAGTTTATTTTTAAACGACGGTTTATAAGGACAAACAGTTTAAAAAACATACTAGTTAAAAGAATATGATGGAGTTTAATGTATGTTACTCACAAAATAGATTAAACAGAGAAGAGTCCTTACTATTTGAATACAAACATTTACAGTAACAGGAGGTAGGGAAAATGTATGTAACAGACACTCAAATCAAAATGCAAAACGATGAATATTCAATTCTCGTGTATACTTACCAGTCAGAAATTCTTAAAACTGACTCATTTAACCAAGCATCTATGTCGTGTGTGAATATACTCCCAACTCTGATTAACCGTATGGCACATAGAACCACCTAAATGCTCCATTAGGATGATCGAAGTGGATTGATTATGTAAATAGTTTGACGCTTTGATTCCGTTTTCTCTTGAATGTCTGCCATTATTATTTCAATAAGAAAGTGATCGTACATAATACGGCATTGGTAAGCACATTAATCTCCATAAAAGCGCCGTTGGTCTTAATCTGAGACAATTACCAATAATTCTGTACGACACGAGTCTGGACGACATTGGCAGCATTCTCCAAGTGGTATGGTCATTCGACTGGTTCATTACGGCATTGGTATACATAGTATACATACATTTGTATGTATGAAATTTAATCGCAGTAATGTTTTGCGTTATAGTCTGGTTGGTGGGAACATACATGCATTAATGTTTATGAGTGACAAAAAGATAATATTAAGTTGGAAAGGGAAGCAGCACTCAACTGTATCAGCTTAGCACAGACAACATATAATTCCCAGCTGTAAAAAAGCCGATTGAACTTGTTTCAGATTTATTGTTGCTTCTTACAATTCAATTGTGAAAATATCCAATACACAAACAAAAAGGAAAATAAGGAAACTAAGGAAATCTAGATTAAAACAAAACCACAATAATTCAGTATTTATACGAGGCGGTATCCAGCGTACGTCAATTACATTACCTTTACCCTGCCCTCACACTATACCACGTGATGATAAAAACGTCACATGACATTTCAAAATGGAGAAGGTTAAAACAAGTTCCTACGCATTGATCCATTGATAAAATAGACTGTTATGTAAACAGAACAGGCAAAACAAAGACTGGCATCAATCAGTAGAAATCAGATGCGATCCAATTTGATTGAGAATGTGGTGCGATGAAGTAAATCCCGAATTTAAAAGTTAACTTTATTTTGAAAGCCGCTTTACTATTTAGGACGGTAACTCCGCAAGGAACTAGTTTCATGATTTATTGATCTTTTCTTCGATACTTACGCGCCTTTCCCCCGACGGAAATCTTTATTTTAATATCGATATCATTATCAAGCGTGAACAATAAAATCAACATCGAACTATGCACAGTGCTTATCTAAAAATAAAATCGGTTAAAAAATCATGTGGTCGCAGTGGTTAGATCTGAGCAAAGGGAAGTAACCGCTTTGCAAAGGGGGTTACCACTGTGAGTAGTTTGGGTATCCAGATTTTACCGGACTTACGTTATATATAGGATCCGTCATGCGTTGTATTTGGAGATCAGTATTACTTACACGAGTCTAGAAAACAAAGTCAGGTTATTAAGCGAGCCTTTGGCGAGTTTAAGAAATAATGATCCCAAAGACAACGAGCGGTGGTTTCTTTTTATCACAAATTTCGGTTACCGAGTCAAAACAACGTCAGAAAAAAGGACATTAAGCCGACGACATTACGATTTCGCACCGAATAGCTGGTGACGTCACGCATTCGTTATCACACATGTTGGAGAACATTGTTCCCTCATTTGTTCTCACATGGACGATCACGATATTTATGTGATAAATTGTTTGGCCATTTTCTTCTTTGCAAGGATAAAAATCGACCCGTGTCTGCCAACCCCCTAACGCATGACCGGACCAACTACGTGTGATGGATATGTGACTTTAGACTTTCGCGCGACTTTGCAAGTTAATTCAATGATGTTATTGGCATGCTGAATTTCATCGACGTGCGTACTTGCATTCTAACAAATACCAATGATAGAACACAATTGGTCACGGATCCAGGTGATTTAAAAACAGTCTCGCAAAATGATCTAATATGGTTACCAACTCGAATAATCACCAACCACAGTGTATAAAAAGATTCAACAAACGTTGACCACTTAGTCGTACACATGTATGTGAGTAGAATCAAGGGATTAAAGAAAGTGCTGAGACATTATGACGAAGCCAAAAAACGTTTTTATTGGATTCCAAGTTGACGGAGTCGGTCAAAGACCAACGTTGAACCCTTGGGAAAGGTGCGAAACTGCTAAATCAATACTGACTGAAACACTTCACATTTTACATGAATACATGGTTATGATATATATCTGAAAGGTGACGGCATAAACTGACTGTTTAAAGAATAAGACATTGTGAAGTGTTTACGTTTTTCAAACGACGATACACGGCGTCATTGTATGAGGCCCTGCTCAGCGTTCACTTACTGTGCACTTTTATATTTAGAGTCATTGTTTTTTGGAAAAATCATTTGAAATGTTCAGGAAACATCAAACAGCCATTATATAAGGTGGTATGTTGTTAACAAATAGTTTAGTCGTAATCGACACAGTCCAGTTATATCTTGATAATCCCTCATATGTCTGTTTTGTTCGCCTGAGACTACCGTACAAATATCATATTAGGTCAGACAGGGAAAGCGACACTTAATTAAACCAACCGACCTCAGAAAACATAAAAACACACAAGGCTAAATTCCCAACTAAACTAGTAAAGATCCGCCCAAGTCCTAGTTGGCGAAAAAAGAATGAACTAGTTTCAGCAATCAAAAGGCCGAATGCCCTAGCTGAATTACTCAGTTACCACAGTAAAACACAGTAAGTTGTGTTACTCAAGGAACTCAAGATCTATATATCTTTCTGAATGGAGAACATCATTGATTCACACTTCATGGCGAAAAATATAATCATGGTAATCGGGCACTTTCTATTCATCTGACTAGCGCTAATTCTATATATTTCAGGTCTGCTAACATAAATATCATATCTTTTGTGATGTCGCATTATTACGTACACAACTTCAATAAATTTAAACAAACTTACATTTTTAACAGATACAATATTAGTACTTCCCTAGTTTGCCGCCGCGATTTTAGCGCAGTTTTTGTAATCTCAAAGATGATTAAGTATGTTTGTTGTAACTTGTTCAGATGGGCTGAGTATGATGTGTAACACTGTGGGGAACCCACGTGACCAGATGCTAATGTTCGGAGCCGATTTTGTAAACAAACCGCCTCGATTCAGGTAAGATTTTTGCTGATAACTTTCTTAATAATTGACCAATCTTGATGAAATATAGACGAGCGCCGTCTCCTTTTAAAAGCAAAACATTGACGCTCTTACCTTAGTGACAATATTGTGTACTTTTCGTTATTTGGGCAACGGCGCATTTCGTAAATCGCAAACTGTTATGCTACGGTTCGGAGCAATTCACTAAAACATGTCCTTAATCAATTACAGCTTCATTAATAATTACAATTTTATAGCGATAACATGGGTCGCATAATTTAAGGCCCACATGCAAAATTTCTGATTTATTTGAGCATCAGGCAAAATGAGACGTCGTTAACAAATATGCTACGGTTCGGAGCTAAGACTAATGTTTATACGCATTTTTGTATAAAATAC
This sequence comes from Spisula solida, assembly GCA_947247005.1. Lineage (NCBI taxonomy): Eukaryota > Metazoa > Mollusca > Bivalvia > Venerida > Mactridae > Spisula > Spisula solida. Next base: position 26,137,190 of record OX365948.1, read on the forward strand.
TGTTAATATCATCGATTATGTACGAACATTTTATTTCTGTCAGTTTCGCGGAACACACAAATAATAACATGCGCATTTTAATGCTAGTCACCCCGTATAAAAAAATTAATATACTAGTCAAGGCGTTTCCTCGCCATTTTTTTATGTGCTAAAGCCTATGTCCCACTGACAAATTCACATAGTTTCCCTGATTGCTCCCTATCATCCCGATGTTTTTGCAGAAGGCATCACCAAAGCTCCTACCTGTCATCCCTAGGCAGTGGGACCGACGAGTAACGTCGGGAACACATCGGGAAATCTCCCGATGCCCCATGGTAACACCCGAATCATCCCCGATAAAAATAACGAATATTCAGGTAAATCCCAAAGACCAGGAATGTGTCACTGAAATATCGCCGAATGTTCGCCAAATATTTAAATATCCCTGAAGGTTCCTACAAAATATCGACGATGTGTCGGAGAAAGCTCTGGGATGCCTCGCCGAATATGTTTTTATACCCGAGGATCTAGGTACTTGGGAATGCCTCGACATGAAATCGCGAGTACAGTCCTTGTTCGGGCAAATTCAATACATCCATTGAAATTTCCCGATGTACTCGCGATTTCACTAACTGTCTCAAGACTTCTCGAAGCTTCCCCCATACATCGGGGAACTTCTGATTTCAATCGGCAGTACATTCCCGAGGCAGTTGGAACGACGCAATTTGTCGTGAAAACATCAGGAGTTCTTCCGATTCATTACGCATGACATCCCCAAAGCGTCCCGTATCCCTCGAGAACCCTATTCCCCATATCTCCCGAAGCTCATTAATTTCTGTCCGGTGTAAACCGCATAGGCAGAAAATGCTCAGTGGGACCTAGGCTTTTCAAATGTCGAAGCACGCAAACCACGCGTTTATAGGGGTTTGAACTAGTTTAGGTGAAGCGGTGAAGCGTATACATGTTTCACGTATTCACAAACCTTAACATATCCTGTATAAAACGAACATTGCGAGTTGTCTTGGTAATATATATTTTTTTGTTATTTGAAATATTATCGAATTCAATTTTTCTAAAATTATTTATAAACTGTAGCATGTATATATCACGGTGTATATTCGGACCCTCTGTGTCGTCACTGGATACTATTTGTGTTCATTAAAAGCCTTGATTATAAAACTCTCAAGGGCGGGATAATGGTCTCAAATATAAGCATTTATAACTTGTACAGGTAAATAAATACCCGACTAACATTAAGTGTCTTTCATGTTTGGCTCACAATATCTGTTCAATGCTTTACCTATTTTTGTTTCACATTTCAGAAAATGGAGACATACATCTGCGACATTTGTGCTTTGGAGTTCTCGAAAAAGTCTAACATGAAAAGACACTTGTTAAAACACAACAATGAGGGAAAATTTGAATGTTGTGGTAAACTTTTTAAAGATCATTTCGCTGTATGTACTTGGTTTAGACAACCTCTGTCGATGCCGATCGTTTGTGTTTAGAGAATGTGTCCGAGCCCTTTTTCTCCTCATGATGATATAACCTGAAAAAAGATTAATGTTTGATATCATTGTTGGATTAAATGTAATAAATGATAACGGTTAGATCATGATGCTGAATAAACTACATGTGAACATGCTTGTTATTTGTTGGTATTATAGGAATACATAAACACCCAAAGGCTTCTGTTGTCATGTTATATGCATTCCCATTCATGTCCATATTGTGATATAACAGTAAATAACACTAGGTACATGTGAGACTGGATAGAGCCATGTTTGTTTTAACCAAATATGGTATGGTTTGAAACTTCGCTCCGAACCGTAGCATATTCTGAAAATAGCTCCGGACTGTAGCATTTTCATTTTAGCTCCGAACCGTAGCATTTTTGTTAACGACGTCTCATTTTGCCTGATAAATCAGAAATATTTTGCATGTCGGCCTTAAATTATGCGACCCATGTTATCGCTATAAAATTGTAATTATTAATGAAGCTGTAATTGATTAAGGACATGTTTTAGTGAATTGCTCCGAACCGTAGCATAACAGTTTGCGATTTACGAAATGCGCCGTTGTCCAAATAACGAAAAGTACACAATATTGTCACTAAGGTAAGAGCGTCGATGCTTTGTTTTTGAAAGGAGGCGGCGCTCGTCTATATTTCATCTAGATTGGTCAATTATTAGGAAATTATCAGCAAAAATCTTACCTGAATCGAGGCGGTTTGTTTACAAAATCGGCTCCGAACATTAGCATCTGGTCACGTGGGTTCCCCACAGTGTGTAATATATAGAGGATATTTGTTTGTTTTGATTGAATATTGTTTATATCCAATCGTATAGTGATAAAGTTCAATACTTTCAAGAGCGCGTAGCGCGAGTGAAAATATTAAAATTTTATCACTACAAGATGAGTTATATACCATATTCAATCAAAACAAACAAATATTCGATTTATTTAATGCTTATCTGGTGTCAAAACCAGTACTATTTATGCCAAATTACCACTTTGGTTAGGCTGCGTATGAATATGTTATTTCATTCATATTTTTCAATTCTTGGGTTATGGTGTATAATTTTATGTTAAAACGTCTTTTATGAGAATTTTGCATCAAATCATACACCCAACACATGTAGAAAATGGTCTTACTAAGAATATGCACCCCACATGACATGTTTTCGTTCAATAATAAAAAAGTTACGGACAGTTTAGTGTTGAGTTTTGGGTATAATTAAAGTAGTCCCTGTGAGGGGGCGGAGCTTATATCAGTCACAATGTAGGCGATAACCAGTGACTGATGTAGGTTTTATTTCACTGATAGAACTCCATATCTCATCAGTTTGCATTAAATAAATATCAATACTCAACATTTGTACAACGAAGGGCAACGGGTATCAGACGCATAGACGTGATGGTAACGCACGAGACTAACATAAATGTATTTTCTACAGAACGATTGAACGTTTTCTTACGGTGGCCAACGGGTATTAGACGCAATGAACACAAGTCCTAGTAAAAGGAGTTGGCGAAACGGTGAACTGTCTTACCGTTGGTAAAAGCTGTCCAGCGCTTGGGAATATTTGTTAAAGTTGATATACGCCAGATGTAAAACGCTCGTAGTTTGAACAAAAACAATCGCTCTCACTGACGTTTGGACTTGAAACGCTGGCCAACGTTGGTACAAACGTTCATTTTGTTAACAGCTATCAGTCTATTATAATGCAGAATTGTTTTTGAAGTCCTAAGTATATATAAAGCATACAGTTGATTGAAGTCACTACAATGGCTTCCGTCTAGTTAATTATGCTGCTAGCACAGAAATGGCCTTCAAATCGGAGACAGACATTGAAGTTCTACTTCAAATGAATGCTTAAATAGAAAGCTGGTATTTTATTAGGATGCATTGCTGATTTGATAACGACGTGAATGTCTGCAGGACTGGATTTCATTGATTCAATGCTGACAGATTTTCCATCCATAAACATCATTTGGCATAAGTCTTCTGTGCTTAATTTTGTTACAATCTAGGGCAAATTAGACCTATCCGGCATCTTGAATATTGTTTTAATGAATATCCAGTCTTTCGCCCACGTAAGTAATGAAATGATGCAAATTCCAGTCAACATATTGCATGTTGGAGTATCGATACACGCATAGTTGTTCACAGCACACATTCTAGTTAGTCCTGTGACAGGGCTGGCTTGATTCTCAGTTAGTGTGTTTTCTTCGCCGATGCTAACTGACCTACCTAGTTACTGTGAAACCATTGTGGTGTTGCGTGCAATCTGACACAATGTTTTCATGCCGGTGTCTCATGAAAAACACAAGTTCTATGAATTTTACAAGTTTAACGAAGTGCGCATGCGCGAAGGGTTGCGCGTTTTGCGGCATGAAAAATACAAGTTGGACGGTAATGACGGATCGATGTTTACAAATTCCTTGCAGAAAACAAGTACAGTAAGTGTCACACATTATTTTGTTTGATATGAATAACTTTGAAGCATATTTTCTGACATATATTTGTACAGCATGACTGTCCGAGAATGCTACGTAACTAGATCTAATCACGAACTTACCAATCCATCTTCCGCACATGCCGAAAACTGGTTTGTTATTGTCAAAACGAAAGTAGAACTAGCATACTCTTGCTATCTGACCGTCGGGTTTTTACAAAGTATGTAATTATTTAATTTGCGCAATACTGTAGTGAAAAAAACAAGTGTTTTTATGTTGCCACAAATAAAAAATAGATCTAGTTCTAAGAACGTTATCAATTCCAGGGGGGGGGGGGGTCCGACCAGCTATTTTCAGGAGCGTAGTTAGCGCAATTTATTCTACTTCATTTATTTGTGTGTCATGGGCGTAAGAGAAGGGGGCCAGGGGGGCCAGTCCCCCCAATGTTAGGACAAGGGGGCCAATCAATGTTAGGACAGGGGGGGGGAGCCAACATATCGTTTGCTTGCCCCCGGACCCCCCCCCCCCCCCCCCTACTTACGATACTCGTTTAATTAAGATAAGGTTAATTTCTTGCCCGCTCTTTTGACAAGCAAACAACCTAGTAAATATATCTTGCCATAGTAATCATATCCACAAGCATTCACCATAAGCTATTAACACAATTTTGAAGACGCTCCTACGCCCATGTGTGTGTGCCCGAAATTTTGTGTGCAAAATTTGTGAAATATATGTTGCGTATAAATCTAATCACTGTATTATCATTTCTTGCGATGATACATATACATCAAACTGTATAACTGATTGTGAGCAAAAGCACCTGAAACTTCACTGTATGACTTATCGCAAGGCTATCAATTCAGTGTGTACGACCACGAAGTTTAACATGCGTGGTACGACTTCTTGTGATGGTCATAAGTTGACTCTTTTATACACTGAAATTCTATGCATTTAAATTAAAGACTATAGGTGCTTTATTTGTAGTGTGTATAGGTTATTGGATTTTAATATGCACCAGTCAATTGAAACCACGCCCCGGGGACTAGGTGTCCGTAGGAAAAACCTAAATGGTAGGAGACTAGGTGCCCATGTGAAAAACCCTCAAATAAGTCGTTCCAACCAGATAAAAAATATTTTCTACACTCATATAACTTGTTCCCACAAGATAAAACATATTTGCTTCCCTTGGATATGTCGTTCCAACAACTTAATATTGACCATGTCACCTCTGTGCTTCCGTACAATCCTAACTCAAGTTATTGAGCGAAAACATTTCCGCTTTACCGGTGTTACCCGTTTTAATGCCCAAGATAATTTATCCGAACATAATAACGATGTATGCACTCTACATAACGATGTTTGCACAGAACGAAAAGGTGTAAGCACAAGACAGCATTTTGCTAACACAGAACAATTGAGTAAATGCTAAGTGTAATGATGTACGCACACGACAATCTGTTGTAACTACATAACAACATGATTAGTGCACACAATATAATGACAAACACACATAACGAAATGATGTATGCACATGACAAACTGTCGGTAGTACATAACAACATGATTAATGCACACAACATAATGACCAACACACATAACGAAATGATGTATGCACAGAACAACATGATTAATGCACACAACATAATGACAAACGCACATAACGAAACGATGTATGCACAGAACAACATGATTAATGCACACAACATAATGACAAACGCACATAACGAAATGATGTATGCACAGAACAACATGATTAATGTACAAAACATAATGACCAACACACACAACGAAATGATGTATGCACAGAACAACATGATTAATGCACACAACATAATGACAAACGCACATAACGAAATGATGTGTGCACAGAACAACACGAGTAATGTACACAACATAATGACCAACACACACAACGAAATGATGTATGCACAGAGCAACATGATTAATGCACACAACATAATGACCAACACACAGAACGAAATGATGTATGCACATCACAAACTGTTTTAGTACATCACGAATTGGTAAATGCACATAACATATTGACATATGCACAGGACAGCATAGTTTATCCACCGGACAACCTGTTAAATACACATAACATAATGGCAACTGCACAGAAGGAAATAATACATGCACATAACAAAATGTCGTTTGTACAGAACGAGTTAGTAATTGTACATAACATAATGACGAATGAACAGAAAGAACTGGTGTTTGTACAAGACAAAATGTCTTAAGTACCGAACGCTTTGGCAAATACTCATAACATAATGATGGTAGCACAGAACAACTTAATAAATGCACAAAACAAACTGATTAGTACCAACAGAAGGCAGCTATGGCGTTCCATAGGGTTGGGCGGCTGTGGTTTCAATTGACTGGTGCATAACTAAAATAGCAATCAACTCAATTATGAAGACGGCCAGATTCACCATATTGACATTAATAATAATAATACAATAAAACCTGTTTTCCGGATTATGGAATGAATTGTACAACAATGTTCTAGGTGTTCTGATTGACCCGAGGGGGTTGGTTGTACACTGCAATTATTTTTGACAAAAGAAGGAATTTGTAAAAATTCTTATACAGTTTATCACAATTACAATACTATTTCACATCCATTTTCATAAATGATTAATTGCCATTGGTATCAATATTGTTAAGCGACAGTGTAGAATGAAATACAATATTTCAAATAAAAAGCATTTTTAGGACTATTTTCGCTATTTAAAAACAAAAAAAGGTTTAATGATATTGTGCAATAATTTTATAACCGGTATACTTTTTCATATTTAAACATTGAAAAATAGCAGATTTATACAATCCCCCTATGCAGCCTATTGGCCATATCCTTTTCTACCCCCCCTGACCGTCAAATCCTGGATACAGGACAAATGGTTTTATCCTATGATGTTGATATCAATTAAAGCTCAGTTTGAAGAGATTTGGCCTGTACGTGAAGGATCCCGGGTTTCGACTCCACAGTCAGGCTGCATATTTTTCTCATCCTGTTATACATTTAGCACTGAAAATCTACAAGGGTTGGAACAACTCTCTTGTTTGGGTTGGGTCCGGACAGACTAGCCTCAATATGTAGGATCTAACATGTATAAATAATATGACATAGTTAACATTATTGTGAAATTTCCTGGGGGTCAATGCATGGTTCCAGCTATTTTTCTCAGATGGTCTGACACATTTAATTTAGCCATATAGTTCAGTTTTATTCATAATGTAAAGTGGGGAGAGGTTATTGCACTCTAAAATAGCCCAGACTTTCCCAGGGGATAATAATTATATAGTCTGGCAGTATTTGCAATGAACCGGGGAATGTCTTCTATTCCAAATGTTTTCCCATTTACTTATATTCGAGATACTACCATAACAGATTCTGGATGATGACACTTTGGAGAACTCCCACAACGAGGCCCATGTTCACAAATTAATCAGTATAAACAATTGTACAATCAAACTTAAAGCTTAAAGCACCTGTAGCTGTTATATATTTATAAGTCCAATACTACATGGATTCAAAATATACAGCCTTAAATAATGGTTAATATGAAAATGAGCCCCCTACCAATGATTACAGTCTTAAATGAGGCCATTTTGTAGCTGACTATGAAATCTGGCTCATATAGTTTGTTACTTAGTCTAGTTATGAGATCATAATTATAACAATTTGTGAGATTGTACTTTAACTTGCGGTTTACATGGCTGTAAATGATTTCTCAATCATATAGTTTGTACTTACATGTAGTCTAGTAATGAGGTCAGATACAGTTGCGATGGTAGAGATTGTACATTTACTTGCAGTTTTCATAGCTGTTAATGATATCTCAATCATATAGTTTGTTACTTAGTGTAGTTATGAGGTCAGATATAGTTGCGATGGTTGAGATTGTACATTTACTTGCAGTTTTCATAGCTGTTAATGATATCTCAATCGTATAGTTTGTTACTTAGTGAAGTTATGAGGTCAGATATAGTCACAATTGGTGAGATTGTACATTTACTTGCAGTTTTCATAGCTGTTAATGATATCTCAATCATATAGTTTATTACTTAGTGTAGTTATGAGGTCAGATATAGTTGCGATGGTAGAGATTGTACATTTACTTGCAGTTTTCATAGCTGTTAATGATTTCTCCATCATATAGTTTGGTACTTAGTGTAGTTATGAGGTTAGATACAGTCACAATTGGTGAGATTCTACATTTACTTGCAGTTTTCATAGCTGTTAATGATATCTCAATCATAAAGTTTATTACTTAGTGTAGTTATGAGGTCAGATATAGTTGCGATGGGTGAGATTGTACATTTACTTGCAGTTTTCATAGCTGTTAATGATTTCCCCATCATATAGTTTGGTACTTAGTCTAGTAATGAGGTCAGATATAGGTGCGATGGTAGAGATTGTACATTTACTTGCAGTTTTCATAGCTGTTAATGATATCTCAATAATATAGTTTATTACTTAGTGTAGTTATGAGGTCAGATATAGTTGCGATGGTAGAGATTGTACATTTACTTGCAGTTTTCATAGCTGTTAATGATATCTCAATCATATAGTTTGTTACTTAGTGTAGTTATGTGGTCAGATATAGTCACAATTGGTGAGATTGTACATTTACTTGCAGTTTTCATAGCTGTTAATGATATTTCAATCATATAGTTTGTTACTTAGTCTAGTAATGAGGTCAGATATAGTTGCGATGGGTGAGATTGTACGTTTATTTGCAGTTTTCATAGCTGTTAATGATACAAAAATTTATCTCAATCATATAGTTTGTTATTTAGTGTAGTTATGAGGTCAGATATAGTCACAATTGGTGAGATTGTACATTTACTTGCAGTTTTCATAGCTGTTAATGATATCTCAATCATATAGTTTGTCACTTAGTGTAGTTATGAGGTCAGAAACAGTCACAATTGGTGAGATTATACATTTACTTGCAGTTTTCATAGCTGTTAATGATATCTCAATCATACAGTTTATTATTTAGTGTAGTTATGAGGTCAGATATGGTTGCGATGGTTGAGATTCTACATTTACTTGCAGTTTTCATAGCTGTTAATAATATCTCAATCATAGAGTTTGTTACTTAGTCTAGTTATGAAGTCATGTAAAGTCACAATTGGTGAGATTGTACATTTATGTGCAGTTTTCATAGCTGTTAAGGATATCTCAATCATATAGTTTATTACTTAGTGTAGTTATGAGGTCAGATATAGTTGCGATTGGTGAGATTGTACATTAACTTGCAGTTTTCATAGCTGTTGATGATATCTCAGTCATATAGTGGGTTACCTTGTCTAGTTATGAGGTCGTATATTGCCACAATTGGTGAGATTGTATGTTAACTTGCAGTTTTCATAGCTGTTAATGATATCTCAGTCATATAATTTGTAACTTAGTCTAGTAATGAGGTCATCTATAGTTGCAATTGGTGAGATTGTTAATTTACTTGCAGTTTTCATAGCTGTTAATGATATCTCAATCATATAGTTTGTTACTTAGTGTAGTTATGAGGTCAGATATAGTCACAATTGGTGAGATTGTACATTTACTTGCAGTTTTCATAGCTGTTAATGATATCTCAATCATATAGTTTATTACTTAGTGTAGTTATGAGGTCAGATATAGTTGCGATGGATGAGATTGTACATTTCCTTGCAGTTTTCATAGCTGTTAATGATTTCTCCATCATATAGTTTGGTACTTAGTCTAGTAATGAGGTCAGATATAGGTGCGATGGTAGAGATTGTACATTTACTTGCAGTTTTCATAGCTGTTAATGATATCTCAATCATACAGTTTATTACTTAGTGTAGTTATGAGGTCAGATATAGTTGCGATGGTTGAGATTGTACATTTACTTGCAGTTTTCATAGCTGTTAATGATATCTCAATCATATAGTTTGGTACTTAGTCTAGTAATGAGGTCAGATATAGGTGCGATGGTAGAGATTGTACATTTACTTGCAGTTTTCATAGCTGTTAATGATATCTCAATCATATAGTTTGTTACTTAGTGTAGTTATGAGGTCAGATATAGTCACAATTGGTGAGATTGTACATTTACTTGCAGTTTTCATAGCTGTTAATGATATCTCAATCATATAGTTTGTTACTTAGTGTAGTTATGAGGTCAGATATAGTCACCATTGGTTAGATTGTACATTTACTTGCAGTTTTCATAGCTGTTAATGATATCTCAATCATATAGTTTATTACTTAGTGTAGTTATGAGGTCAGATATAGTTGCGATGGTAGAGATTGTACATTTACTTGCAGTTTTCATAGCTGTTAATGATATCTCAATCATATAGTTTATTACTTAGTGTAGTTATGAGGTCAGATATAGTTGCGATGGGTGAGATTGTACATTTACTTGCAGTTTTCATAGCTGTTAATGATATCTCAATCCTATAGTTTGTTACTTAGTGTAGTTATGAGGTTAGATACAGTCACAATTGGTGAGATTCTACATTTACTTGCAGTTTTCATAGCTGTTAATGATATCTTAATCATAAAGTTTATTACTTAGTGTAGTTATGAGGTCAGATATAGTTGCGATGGATGAGATTGTACATTTCCTTGCAGTTTTCATAGCTGTTAATGATATCTCAATCATATAGTTTGTTACTTAGTGTAGTTATGAGGTCAGATATAGTCACAATTGGTGAGATTGTACATTTACTTGCAGTTTTCATAGCTTTTAATGATATCTCCATCATATAGTTTGTCACTTAGTGTAGTTATGAGGTCAGAAACAGTCACAATTGGTGAGATTATACATTTACTTGCAGTTTTCATAGCTGTTAATGATATCTCAATCATACAGTTTATTATTTAGTGTAGTTATGAGGTCAGATATGGTTGCGATGGTTGAGATTCTACATTTACTTGCAGTTTTCATAGCTGTTAATAATATCTCAATCATAGAGTTTGTTACTTAGTCTAGTTATGAAGTCATGTAAAGTCACAATTGGTGAGATTGTACATTTACGTGCAGTTTTCATAGCTGTTAATGATATCTCAATCATATAGTTTGTTACTTAGTGTAGTTATGAGGTCAGATACAGTCACAATAGTTGAGATTATACATTTACTTGCAGTTTATATAGCTGTTAATGATATCTCAATCATACAGTTTATTACTTAGTGTAGTTATGAGGTCAGATATAGTTGCGATGGTTGAGATTGTACATTTACTTGCAGTTTTCATAGCTGTTAATGATATCTCAATCATATAGTTTGGTACTTAGTCTAGTAATGAGGTCAGATATAGGTGCGATGGTAGAGATTGTACATTTTCTTGCAGTTTTCATAGCTGTTAATGATATCTCAATCATATAGTTTGTTACTTAGTGTAGTTATGAGGTCAGATATAGTCACCATTGGTGAGATTGTACATTTACTTGCAGTTTTCATAGCTGTTAATGATATCTCAATCATATAGTTTGTTACTTAGTGTAGTTATGAGGTCAGATATAGTCACCATTGGTTAGATTGTACATTTACTTGCAGTTTTCATAGCTGTTAATGATATCTCAATCATATAGTTTATTACTTAGTGTAGTTATGAGGTCAGATATAGTTGCGATGGTAGAGATTGTACATTTACTTGCAGTTTTCATAGCTGTTAATGATATCTCAATCATATAGTTTATTACTTAGTGTAGTTATGAGGTCAGATATAGTTGCGATGGGTGAGATTGTACATTTACTTGCAGTTTTCATAGCTGTTAATGATATCTCAATCATATAGTTTGTTACTTAGTGTAGTTATGAGGTTAGATACAGTCACAATTGGTGAGATTGTACATTTACTTGCAGTTTTCATAGCTGTTAATGATATCTTAATCATATAGTTTATTACTTAGTGTAGTTATGAGGTCAGATATAGTTGCGATGGGTGAGATTGTACATTTACTTGCAGTTTTCATAGCTGTTAATGATTTCTCAATCATATAGTTTGGTACTTAGTCTAGTAATGAGGTCAGATATAGGTGCGATGGTAGAGATTGTACATTTACTTGCAGTTTTCATAGCTGTTAATCATATCTCAATCATATAGTTTGTTACTTAGTGTAGTTATGAGGTCAGATATAGTCACAATTGGTGAGATTGTACAATTGTCATTTACTTGCAGTTTTCATAGCTGTTAATGATATCTCAATCATATAGTTTGTTACTTAGTGTAGTTATGAGGTCAGATATAGTCACAATTGGTGAGATTGTACATTTACTTGCAGTTTTCATAGCTGTTAATGATATCTCAATCATATAGTTTGTTACTTAGTGTAGTTATGAGGTCAGATATAGTTGCGATGGTTGAGATTGTACATTTACTTGCAGTTTTCATAGCTGTTAATGATATCTCAATCGTATAGTTTGTTACTTAGTGTACTTATGAGGTCAGATATAGTCACAATTGGTGAGATTGTACATTTACTTGCAGTTTTCATAGCTGTTAATGATATCTCAATCATATAGTTTATTACTTAGTGTAGTTATGAGGTCAGATATGGTTGCGATGGTAGAGATTGTACATTTACTTGCAGTTTTCATAGCTGTTAATGATATCTCAATCATATAGTTTGTTACTTAGTGTAGTTATGAGGTCAGATACAGTCACAATTGGTGAGATTGTACATTTACTTGCAGTTTTCATAGCTGTTAATGATATCTCAATCATATAGTTTATTACTTAGTGTAGTTATGAGGTCAGATATAGTTGCGATGGATGAGATTGTACATTTCCTTGCAGTTTTCATAGCTGTTAATGATTTCTCCATCATATAGTTTGGTTCTTAGTCTAGTAATGAGGTCAGATATAGGTGCGATGGTAGAGATTGTACATTTACTTGCAGTTTTCATAGCTGTTAATGATATCTCAATAATATAGTGTATTACTTAGTGTAGTTATGAGGTCAGATATAGTTGCGATGGTAGAGATTGTACATTTACTTGCAGTTTTCATAGCTGTTAATGATATCTCAATCATATAGTTTGTTACGTAGTGTAGTTATGTGGTCAGATATAGTCACAATTGGTGAGATTGTACATTTACTTGCAGTTTTCATAGCTGTTAATGATATTTCAATCATATAGTTTGTTACTTAGTCTAGTAATGAGGTCAGATATAGTTGCGATGGGTGAGATTGAACGTTTATTTGCAGTTTTCATAGCTGTTAATGATACAAAAATGTATCTCAATCATATAGTTTGTTATTTAGTGTAGTTATGAGGTCAGATATAGTCACAATTGGTGAGATAGTACATTTACTTGCAGTTTTCATAGCTGTTAATGATATCTCAATCATATAGTTTGTCACTTAGTGTAGTTATGAGGTCAGAAACAGTCACAATTGGTGAGATTATACATTAACTTGCAGTTTTCATAGCTGTTAATGATATCTCAATCATACAGTTTATTATTTTGTGTAGTTATGAGGTCAGATATGGTTGCGATGGTTGAGATTCTACATTTACTTGCAGTTTTCATAGCTGTTGATAATATCTCAATCATAGAGTTTGTTACTTAGTCTAGTTATGAAGTCATGTAAAGTCACAATTGGTGAGATTGTACATTTACGTGCAGTTTTCATAGCTGTTAATGATATCTCAATCATATAATTTATTACTTAGTGTAGTTATGAGGTCAGATATAGTTGCGATTGGTGAGATTGTACATTAACTTGCAGTTTTCATAGCTGTTGATGATATCTCAGTCATATAGTGGGTTACCTTGTCTAGTTATGAGGTCGTATATTGCCACAATTGGTGAGATTGTATGTTAACTTGCAGTTTTCATAGCTGTTAATGATATCTCAGTCATATAATTTGTAACTTAGTCTAGTAATGAGGTCATCTATAGTTGCAATTGGTGAGATTGTTAATTTACTTGCAGTTTTCATAGCTGTTAATGATCATATCTCAATCATATAGTTTGTTACTTAGTGTAGTTATGAGGTCAGATATAGTCACAATTGGTGAGATTGTACATTTACTTGCAGTTTTCATAGCTGTTAATGATATCTCAATCATATAGTTTGTTACTTAGTATAGTTATGCGGTCAGATATAGTCACCATTGGTTAGATTGTACATTTACTTGCAGTTTTCATAGCTGTTAATGATATCTCAATCATATAGTTTATTACTTAGTGTAGTTATGAGGTCAGATATAGTTGCGATGGTAGAGATTGTACATTTACTTGCAGTTTTCATAGCTGTTAATGATATCTCAATCATATAGTTTATTACTTAGTGTAGTTATGAGGTCAGATATAGTTGCGATGGGTGAGATTGTACATTTACTTGCAGTTTTCATAGCTGTTAATGATATCTCAATCATATAGTTTGTTACTTAGTGTAGTTATGAGGTTAGATACAGTCACAATTGGTGAGATTGTACATTTACTTGCAGTTTTCATAGCTGTTAATGATATCTTAATCATATAGTTTATTACTTAGTGTAGTTATGAGGTCAGATATAGTTGCGATGGGTGAGATTGTACATTTACTTGCAGTTTTCATAGCTGTTAATTATTTCTCAATCATATAGTTTGGTACTTAGTCTAGTAATGAGGTCAGATATAGGTGCGATGGTAGAGATTGTACATTTACTTGCAGTTTTCATAGCTGTTAATGATATCTCAATCATATAGTTTGTTACTTAGTGTAGTTATGAGGTCAGATATAGTTGCGATGGTAGAGATTGTTCATTTACTTGCAGTTTTCATAGCTGTTAATGATATCTCAATCATATAGTTTGTTACTTAGTGTAGTTATGAGGTCAGATATAGTCACAATTGGTGAGATTGTACATTTACTTGCAGTTTTCATAGCTGTAAATGATATCTCAATCATATAGTTTGTTACTTAGTGTAGTTATGAGGTCAGATATAGTCACCATTGGTTAGATTGTACATTTACTTGCAGTTTTCATAGCTGTTAATGATATCTCAATCATATAGTTTGTTACTTAGTGTAGTTATGAGGTCAGATATAGTCACAATTGGTGAGATTGTACATTTACTTGCAGTTTTCATAGCTGTTAATGATATCTCAATCATATAGTTTGTTACATAGTGTAGTTATGAGGTCAGATATAGTCACAATTGATGAGATTGTACATTTACTTGCAGTTTTCATAGCTGTTAATGATATCTCAATCATATAGTTTATTACTTAGTGTAATTATGAGGTCAGATATAGTTGCGATGGTAGAGATTGTACATTTCTTGCAGTTTTCATAGCTGTTATAGCACAGAGAATTAGACACGATCCTGACCTTTATGCATGAATATATTACAAGGTTCTTGCGTTGAATATATAAATTTCCGCGAGTAAATCGTGCAATATCGGTCATTAAGAATTGTGATGGTATTACACCTCTAGTATCTTCGTGATACTTCCCGCTTATGAAAACATACAACCAAGGTTATAAATATAGACAATATATCAGCTGTTAAATTATGCTAATGAAAGTTCGAGAGTCCTGTCAAATTCTCTGTACTATAATGATTTCTCAATCATATAGTTTGTTACTTAGTCTAGTTATGAAGTCATGTAAAGTCACAATTGGTGAGATTGTACATTTACTTGCAGTTTTCATAGCTGTTAATGATATCTCAATCATGTAGTTTGTTACTTAGTCTAGTAATGAGGTCAGATATAGTTGCGATGGCTGACATTGTACATTTACTTGCAGTTTTCATAGCTGTTAATGATATCTGAAAGTATATAATTTATTACTTAGTCTAGTTATGAGGTCAGATATACATGTAGTTGCGATTGGTGAGATTGTACATTAACTTGCAGTTTTCATAGCTGTTGATGATATCTCAGTCATATAGTGGGTTACCTTGTCTAGTTATGAGGTCATATATAGCCACAATTGGTGAGATTGTATGTTAACTTGCAGTTTTCATAGCTGTTAATGATATCTCAGTCATATAATTTGTAACTTAGTCTGGTAATGAGGTCATCTATAGTTGCGATTGGTGAGATTGTTAATTTACTTGCAGTTTTCATAGCTGTTAATGATCATATCTCAGTCATATAGTGGGTTATTTAATCTAGTTATGAGGTCATATATAGCCACAATTGGTGAGATTGTACATTTACTTGCAGTTTTCATAACTGTTAATGATATCTCAATCATATAGTGGGTTACTTAGTCTAGTTATGAGGTCAAATATAGCCACAATTGGTGAGATTGTATGTTAACTTGTAGTTTTCATAGCTGTTGATGATAACTCAGTCATATAGTTTATTACTTAGTCTAGTTATGAGGTCATATAGAGTCATAATTGGTGTGATTGTACATTTTATTGCAATTTTCAAAGCTGTTGTTGATATCTGACTCATATAATTTGTTGCTTAGTCTAGTTATGGGGTCATATATAATTGCGATTGGTGAGTATGTACATTTACTTGCAGTTTTCATAGCTGTTGATGATATCTCATTCATATAGTTTGTTAGTTAGTCTAGTTATGATATCATATATAGTCACAATTGATGAGATTGGGTATTTACTTGCAGTTTTCATAGCTGTTAATGAAATCAATCTCGTATAGTTTGTTACTTAGTCTAGTTTTAAGAACATAATAGTCGCAATTTGCTGGATTTTCTTCAGTTTGACAAAACCACTGGCCCAGTGTATACATTGTACATGACTGTAAATGATGGAAATTTTGCTGCATTTAACCAAAACTTTTGTTCACAAGGCTAGAGAAGTTGAATAATAATGACATAAATGTTACCGTCCCCTTCCCATGAGATAATGTCACTGTTGGGGTTCTAGTTCACAACAATTCTTTGTTTATTTCAGCCAATTTATTGCTATACAAGAAGTTTCTGCAGTTGCAAGTAAACTATAAAGCCTTTCAAGGACCAGAAACTGACATATGAAGTCTTCATTTATGGTATGTATTAAATTATTAATACATTGCCTAAAACCCCACCAGAAGAATTCATGAATAATTCACATTTTGTTGTTCATGAACAGTTCATTACATTTCTGTTCTATATGTCAATGTCTGATTTCCTGTTCACGACTGTCAGTGAACAGTTCATGAACCATAGTTCTTCACAAGTTCATGAACTAAGGTTTAAATGCTGTAATAAGTTCATAAACCACACCGATTGGTCAGCCACTGCTAAATGAATAAGATTACTTCATGAAGTATTCATGAACAACCCATAAAATAAAGTAAGTGCATTAAAATGAAGCGACAAGTCAAGTGTTCATGAAATCATGAACAATATTTGGTAGGGGAGTGACCATTCGGATTTATCCCTGCCTAATTCACCAATGACCTCTGGCTTCTAGGGGGATCCCAGACAGAAAGTTTGTGTGATACAAATAATCTGTGTCGTTACCCTAGCTCTGTTCGAATAGATTCCTTGTTTCACTAACATACCCGGGACATCGGGATTGGTAGTCCAGAGCACTAACGACTTGGCCACCGTGCTTCCGCTATAAATAATAGTATGTATTTATATGTTTCAGAATGCAGAAATGTATTTCACTGGATGTGCCCTCCCCCCCACAAGTAATGCAAGTTCACTGCGTTATGAAATGTCAGTAGATATATAGGCTCATGTAGTATCTGAAAGAAGATGTGTGCAACATGCGAGGGTGCAAACAAAAAAGAGAAGTTGCTGCAGCTTTGTACATTGTTGTGTGTTGTAGATGGTCCTATCTGAATGGTTTTAAAATAAACCAGGCTGCTGCATTACTAAAAGACTATGACTGTGTGATGTGTACTGCCATGTATAATCAAGCCACAGTTAAGTGTTAAGTGATACCACTCATACAAGTTCAGTTCTATGTGTAATCACAATGCATTTGGGTCAGTTGTGTTTCTCAAATGTAATGTAATGTTACATTTTGAAAATCAATGGCTCATTATGCATGTAAACTTTTAAAATGGCTAAACTTAAAATGTGTGCACCTTAATAGTTAATAGTGGTATCAGTTACAACAGCATGTATAGTCTATTTAATTAGGTCTGTCACTTGAATACGAACATTACAATATCATAACATTGTATTTTTTATTGTTTTTAACATTTCAATTTAAGAAATGGGCAGTGAAAACCAATACCTTATTCTCTAAGCTACATACTAATATACGTAATGTCTATTAAAATAATAAATTAATAAGAGAGATTGCAATGTCGATGTACACGATGTTATGTAAACAAGTGACCAACCCAATTAATCAATTTATACATTGTAATACTGAGCTATTATAAGAGATTCAGCCATTGTTTTTACATAATCAGGGTATTTTGTTTATTTTGCTCATAAATTATTTTACTGTAACATATCCAGAAAAGCTGTGCTCTGCTGGTTAAGTTGAGTGCTGCCTTCCCTGTCTGACTTAATATAATATTGTTGTACTGTGATTTCAAATAAATCTCAACTGCTCTACTGCAGTTAAAAACACAGGTAGCCGTATCATTGAAAAAGATTTAAAAATAAATTATGTTTAAATGAATTTCTGTTATTAGCAATGATACAGTTACCTGTTTTTAATCAAACCTGCTACTTCTGTTTGAGATATATCATATATTGTTTTGCATTTGTATTTTCATTAGCTAACCAGTCACACTCAATTAGATATAGTGACATTGAACTTCTGAAGATGTGTCCAGTAGGTGTACAAGCTTTTGTGATCAGCCATTGTCCTTCTTTCATACAGCTGTGTTATTTTTAAGTAGGGGCATATAAGTTAAGTTAAGCTACTAGTTCTGGATGACTGCTTCCAGCAAATTAATTGTTCAGCCACCCTTTGTCATTTTACTTCCCCTGGTCATTGGGTTTCCTAAGAAAACCTGAGTTATAGTCTTCCCCAGAGAGACTATTTCTCTCCTGGTTGGTGTGCAACCAACATCGAAATACAGCACCCAGGGATATTAAACATGTACAGACAACACCCTCAGAGGTACTAATTCACACATGGGTTAGGTGGAGCAGACGGGATCAAACCCAGGACTTCTGGAACCCACAAAATATATAACCTCGATGCTGTCTGTACTTTCGTCTGTTTGTCTGTCAGAAGGTAACTTGTATGTGTTGAACTCCACTAAACTGCAAATAGAATTTCTTGTGCTTTTATGTTTGCACTGTTTATCCAGATGCATATGATGGACAGCTGGCTCATTAAACCAGTTCCGTGGATTAACTTGGATTAATATAATTATGAATGTCATGTATGTAATTTTAATGATCAAAATTGTCTTTTTTATATTTTACAGCAATAAAAGTGGGAATTTCATATATTTTTTTTATTTTCATTTTTATGCCCCCGTATCGATAGATCGGAAGGCATATAGTGATTCACCTGTCCGTCCGTTCGTCCGTCAGCCGTCCGTTCGTCCGTCCTGGTTAACCCAAATTGACCGTTTTTCTAGCATCATTATGGCTTGCTACAAAGCTTCCAAACTTGCATGGATGTTGTATATGAACACTCTCCACACACCTGTATCACCTGACCCCATTTTGACCTTCACCTTGACCTAATTTTGGACTTAGACTTATTTATGGACAAGGCTTCCACAGGTGGCATAAGCGTTTATTGAACGCAGTCTTGTTCTTATAGTCATTCAGTCATCGCTTATCAATATGACTGTACAGGGCTATAGCCTATCAATGTGAACCTATACCATACAGGGCTATAGCCTATCAATGTGAACCTATACTGTAGGGGGCTATCGCCTATCAATGTGAACCTATAGTACTGTACAGGGCTATCACCTATCAATGTGAACCTATACTGTAGGGGGCCATCGCCTATCAATGTGAACCTATATCGTACAGGGCTATCGCCTATCAATGTGAACTTATACTGTACAGGGCCATCACCTTTCAATGTGAACCTATACCATACAGGGCTATAGCCTATCAATGTGAACCTATACCATACAGGGCTATAGCCTATCAATGTGAACCTATATCGTAAGGGGCTATAGTCTAGCAATGTGAACCTATATCGTACAGGGCTATGGCCTATCAATGTGAACCTATACCATACAGGGCTATAGCCTACATCAATATGACGTTATACCATACGGGGCCATCAACTATCAATGTGAAACTATCGCCCATCTATGTGAACCTATACTGTACAGCGTCATTGCCTATCTATGTGAACCTATACCGTAAGGGGATATCGCCTATCAATGTAAACCTATACCGTACAAGGCTATAGCCTATCAATGTAAACCTATACCGTATTGGGCTATCGATTATCAATGTGAACCTATACCATAAGGGGCCATCACCTATCAATGTAAACTTATACCGTACATGGCTAGTGCCTATCAATGTGAACCTATACCGTACGTGGCTTTCGCCTATCAATGTGAACCTATACCATAGGGGGATATCGCCTATCAATGTGAACCTATACCGTACAGGGCCATCACCTATCAATGTAAACTTATACCGTACAGGGCTAGTGCCTATCAATTTGAACCTATACCATACGGGGCCATCACCTATCAATGTGAACCTATCAATGTGAACCTATACTGTTGGGGGCTATCGCCTATCAATGTGAACCTATACCGTACAGCCGGGCTATCGCCTATCAATGTGAACCTATACTGTACAGGGCCATCACCTATCAATGTGAGCCTTTACCGTACAGGGCTATTGCCTATCAATGTGAACCTATACCGTACGGGGCCATTGCCTATCAATGTGAAGCTATACCGTATGGGGCCATCACCTATCAATGTGAATCTATACCGTACAGGGTATCGCCTATCAATGTGAACCTATACCGTACGGGGCCATCGCCTATCAATGTGAACCTATACTGTATGGGGCCATCGCCTATCAATGTGAACCTATACCGTACAGGGCTATCGCCTATCAATGTGAACCTATACTGTTGGAGGCTATCGCCTATCAATGTGAACCTATACTGTACAGGGCCATCACCTAGCAATGTGAACCTATACCATACAGGGCTATCGCCTATCAATGTGAACCTATACCGTACGGGGCCATCGCCTATCAATGTGAACCTATACTGTAGGGGGATATCGCCTATCAATGTGAACCTATACCGTACAGGGCTATCGCCTATCAATGTGAACCTATACTGTTGGAGGCTATTGCCTATCAATGTGAACCTATACTGTACAGGGCCATCACCTAGCAATGTGAACCTATACCATACAGGGCTATCGCCTATCAATGTGAACCTATACCGTACGGGGCCATCGCCTATCAATGTGAACCTATACTATACGGGGCCATCGCCTATCAATGTGAACCTATACTGTAGGGGGATATCGCCTATCAATGTGAACCTATACCGTACAGGGCTATCGCCTATCAATGTGAACCTATACCGTACGGGGCTATCGCCTATCAATGTGAACCTATACCGTACGGGGCCATCACCTATCAATGTGAACCTATACCGTAAGGGGGCTATCGCCTATCAATGTGAACCTATACTGTTGGAGGCTATCGCCTATCAATTTGAACCTATACTGTACAGGGCTATCGCCTATCAATGTGAACCTATACCGTACGGGGCTATCGCCTATCAATGTGAACCTATACTGTACAGGGCTATCGCCTATCAATGTGAACCTATACTGTAGGGGGATATCGCCTATCAATGTGAACCTATACTGTAGGGGGCTATCGCCTATCAATGTGAACCTATACCGTACGGGGCTATCACCTATCAATGTGATCCTAGACTATAGGGGGCTATCGCCTATAATCAATGTGAACCTATAGCATAGAGTTATCAGGTAGCCCATATTGTTGATCATATTGAAAATTTGTCCAGAACCAAATATGCCATCCACAATAAATGAAGTAGTTATTATTAGCCCCCCCCCCCCCGCCCCGAAAATGTGCTGGGCCGCTCATGTAATTTTTGATCTGAATGCTAAAGATAGTTTAATTTAAAATAAAAAAATTAAATGAAAGCAAAAAATCTTCTTCCAAAGTACAAAACGATTGATACGAATTATTAAATCACCATGGTGCATGAACGGACGTATATACATGTATATAAAAACAAGGTCCGTTATATATATCCATCAATTAAAATTCAATACAATGAGAGATCTAATTTTTAATTAAATCTCCGTTATCTAATAAGATCTAGATTCTATATATATAAATTTTAAGGGGGGGGGGGGGGGGGGGGGACAATTCAGCGATTATCGAAGTCAAACTTGCAATTCTCACGACTTACGCATCTCATAACCAGTACAGTGAATTTCACAAGTCTAAACCGGAAGCGGAAGCGAAACTTGCATTTTTCATAAACTTGCGGAATTCATACTACACCGGTGTACTGTCCTGACTGTAAGTGATACTTACCTGTACACTACGCCGAAGTTCTAATTGGCCACACTATAAAATTTGATCCTATGTGATATATTCAATCAATACATATGAAGTTGCGTTATGTTTTCATTCCACACATTAATCTATCGATTTACAGAAATAAAACACGTGCTCAGGTACAAAATCACTCACGCAGAACGGTTAGTTCGAAATTGGTTTAATGCACGTGGTGCGTGTGCAAGGTATGAAATATGTCCGTATTTTGTTGGAGCACATCCTCTGTGGATCCCCTTTTATGAAAAACTTAAAACCGTGCGAGCATGAGCAACGGGAACGCGCTCAAGCCGTCAGATGTATGCATGCACTTCAATAAATTTCTGTTTGACCACGTGTTTTTTAAATGTATTTTAGAAAACGTGTTTGCAAAAGAATACAATAATCCAAAACCCGATGATGTCTACTTACATGTTTCCCACAGTAGCTTGCGCTAAATTAAACGTAATTAAAGAGTTTGCAATTTTTTAAAAAGGCGTGTGGCGCACTTCGCTGTTTTGAGTGGCGGTACTCATCATTCGGAGGGCTTTGGCGAGTTCCACATTATTCAATCTCTCAAATTTTGTCATAAAAGGCTATCCACCGAGGATTCATTCCAACCAAATACAAACATTTTTCATCCCGTGCACGAGTACCACGCACACAAAAGCCATTTCGCACTAACCGTTCCGCATGGATGATTTTGCACAAATTTCTGTAAATCGATAGATTAATGTGTGGAATGAAAATATAACGCAACTTCATATGTATTGATTAAATATATCACATAGGATCAAATTTTATATGGTGGCCAATTAGAACTTCGGCGTAGTGTATGCTTGTACGTGACTCGTTTTACTTAAACAGTATTGTTCTCCTATACGTATGTGGTATTTACAGCACGTCATTGGTATCAATTGTACTAACAATATCATGAATAATCGTAATGCTAAATCATAGGTTTGTGAATATATTATTTGCAAGACGACCTTATGGTATACTGGGTACACAAATTCAAACTGATGCATTTTCTCCACTGGGCTACATGTTCGTCTTTGTGACATGTTCTCTACAACCCAAATCAGTCACCTTTGTGTAAACTTGCTTTCAATTATGTACATTTTAATTTTTAACTGTTATCACACTTAACCCTTATTAGAACTTTTTTTAATGCAAATTGGTAAAGAGAAACATACACACCTCAAAGAGGGCTGATAACTTCGAAAACGAGTTTAGTGACCTAGTGTTTTTATCATAGTCTGTTTGCGAACAAAACCTTTACATGTTTTGTACTTCCTGGCAAGGTTTGAAAAAATATGAACTTGGAATCCATACCGATTGAACATCCTTAAATGCAGGTTATACGAACTGGTACGAGTAACTTCCGGTAGTGTATGCTGTACCAAATTTTGAAAATAAATGTATTCCCTTACTATTATAGGTGCCACGGAAAAGGTAAAGTTTGAAACAGAATACAAAACTTCAATGTGTTTATTATCGAAACATACCGAACGCAATAATGTGTGGATCATACGAGTACTTACCATGCTGTCAAATCTTTAGGTACGGAGAAAATGTATCATTCGCGAGTCTATCTGTGCTGCTTGTGTATTTTGTACCTTTGTCGTGGTGTACTACGAAAACGGCGTTAGTGTAAGGTAAGCAGTGTTGCATTACTTCTTTAATATTTAATTACTTTCAAACTACAGTTGTTTGGAGATGTACTATTTTGTATGTTGTTGTAAAAATATTTCTCTATTATTTTTTGGTTTACCGCATAAGTTAAGATTGAGTTTCGTTTTCTGCCGAAAGAAATACTCATATTACTCGAAAAAAATACAATTCGTTG
This sequence comes from Spisula solida, assembly GCA_947247005.1. Lineage (NCBI taxonomy): Eukaryota > Metazoa > Mollusca > Bivalvia > Venerida > Mactridae > Spisula > Spisula solida. Next base: position 26,161,366 of record OX365948.1, read on the forward strand.
TTTGCTTTATCCGTATTAACCAATCAGCTATTTAATACGAACGTATTTTGTCTGCTGTTGTTTTAGCCTACAACATGTGAATATATAACACTATCATGTAGCTAGTCTATATCACTTGTAAGTTTCTCGTTGGATGGTCGTGACTTGATAAAGTGGTGATGTTTGTGTAAAATTAGTGCCTGATTCATGTCCGGGGTTGCAAGTGCGTGGATGACTGTCCAATAACGTACTTACTTACTTATTGCCCAGTATGCCCTCTGTCCAATAAGCAACAATCTTTTAGCTAGATAGATGGCTCTTTAATAGGGTCTCAGTCTGCAACATTTTGCGATAAAATGAATCCGCTTCTTACTTAAGGCTTACTTAAATGCAACGAATAGTTACGTTGTTGCAAACGACATACATATGCAAAAAACCTTCATCATCATTCATTAATGTAACAATGTAGTTTAATGTTTGTGCCATTAATTTATCAGATGTTTAAAATATGGCAATAAACATGTGCATGCTTGTACAACCAGTGACGCTGATAGATAGGTATGTCTAGTCTAGTCCAAACTCAATACTGGATAGTATGGGTTCAGAAATTAAGTCAGTTTGGTTTAAAACTACGCTTGTTTTATACAGGCTTATTGAACCTTATGATAGATCCTTGCGTTCAAAATGATTTAAAAACTTTTGCGCTGCCTTTGATGCTTTTGATTCAAAATTAGTCTTGTTGGTTTTATGTACGTATACTTGTAATGTGATGCCGTTTATATTGTCTCTCATAACTATAATTGAGTGGTTTTGTGCACGTTTTACATTTTTATCATTTTATATTTTGTATATTTATAACAAACATGTACAAGAGTGAGACGTTAATAAAGTTATCTTATTTATCTTACTACTATAGTTTCCTCGTTATAAATCTACCTGGAAAATACAGGTACTTAAACCAAAATTTATCACAAGTAGAAACACAAAACAACTGAACTGGCTGATGTTTTATTTTTCGCGAACTTTAAGTTTCATTTGATATTGAAACACTTTTTACCTCTTCAATAATTGAATCGGGGATTTCCAAAGACTTAACATTGCTGAAGCTTTTGTTCTTGCATAAGTGTTTATGTCTCAAACGTTTAAATATCATTTTAACTTTTTTAGGATTCACACCGTTATTAGATGTGTTGTAGTTGACTACAATCTGATCGTCGTTAGAACTGTTTGAGGCCAGTTGCGACGAGGATGACGCAGTACTTGACGTAGAACTCAGTCTGGTGTGTTTGTTAGCAGATGACCTGTACACTGAAGATCTTTGAGACCGAGTACTCATCATCATGCTGCCTGTTCGTCCACCATATCCATTCTGAAATTATAAACGTTGTATTTGATAACTGGGTTTTGTAAATAGTAAATATCGTTCAGGCATTCTCTATCTGACAACGTTACTAAATTTCAATACAAGGGGGCCATGATTGCCCTAGACCGCTCACCTGAGTATCATGTCTACCTATTCAAACATGTACAAAAAGATTTCAAAGTTTTCTATATAACCATGTATTGGAAAATAGCACATCCCCTGATTGCCATGTTTTTAAAGCAATCAACATTATAATTAGGCATTTGATAGAGGGTTAGACAAGTAAGACTCCCGTGGAATTGTATTTAAATCGGGCAGGTAATTTTTTTAAAACAAAATGTTTGGCTTGATGCTCTGGTGAGCTAAAAATGGCTCCAATATGTTCCATGCTTGCTCGACATTAGATTGTGAGCGGTGAAGTTCATTTTCTCGTTTATAAACGTGTTAGCCATTGTGTCGCGTGGTTGTATGTGAAGTTTGTATATTTTCAGTGCTCGGCTTTTTTAGTTGAGTGCTGCCTTCCGTGTTCGATTATCTATTATCTTATTACAATAGGAGAAACTAGATTTTCTGTCATGTCCTTATGAAGATGGATATCACCAGACATGAGGTGTCAAGAATGATCAATATGAGATGTAAACCCCTTTAACCTAAACTACATAGATTTCAGTGAGTCTGGAATTATATGATACAAATGTAATATCATGCGTACGTCACATAGCAATAGTCTTGTTTTTAAGGCTTGTGGAAAATCTGCTTTAAATCGCTCGACAAGTAATTGGTACATTTGTAGTCGTGACTGTGTAAAATAGTACACCACTATACTTTATTTTACCAAATATGTAGCCATTTGATACAAATTGGTGAAATGGACAAATACTACACGTGTCAATGCATCTCAACATAATAATACGATTGCTACATAAAAACCTGTATTCATATTTGGTGACAATATTTAGGTTTGATTAATACTAGATAAACTGATGCGTTTCTTATTGTGGTGTGTGCTTGTCGTCTATTATTGTTCTTTGTGTGTTTGGCGCTCTCCTGTTTCTGTGGAGTCCTGTCTATTTGTTATCATCTTTTGTATTCATCAAAGTTTCGGTATAAAGATGTAGTTTGAATAATGTTTTGCTAAATGTAGAAAATGTGTTTTTTAAATGCATTGTTCACATACCGTTCCATAACATGATGGCTGGCGAATGAACGAATTTCTCCAACATGGCAGCATTCTTTTCACACAATATCTGAATGTCTTGTGCATGAAGCAGTAAAGAATCGGATTCGTAATACAATGTAGATGCCCAATTAACAGACCCCAGTAGACTATGTCCAGAGCATCTTGATCACGTTTAAAATCAAGATATATATTCACAGTATAATATGGCAACCAGCACATCACAAACACTATCGACACCACAATACACATTTTGGCCGTTTTTCGACGACTAGCTCGTATCGCATTAAATGATCCTTTCTCCGAGCCCGCCCTTGATCGACCTTTGACCTTTTTACTCTCACAATGTGCCTCGAGTCTTGAATCAGTCGACCAAAGGCGTTTGCCCATCAACACATAGGAAACGAATACTATTTGAGCAGGACCGAGACATACTATAAACAGCAAACTGAAGTCATAAGCTCTACGTTGAACGACCGAGTCCCAAGCTTCCGTACACGAGATCAACACAAAGTTTGTAAATATCTCCTGTGATTTTGTCTTATTTACTATCAACAGGGGAATCATTAATAGCGCCGAGGTAAGCCAGATAACTGCGAGTAATGTCCGGACATTCCGTTTCGTGCGAACATTACGGAACTTTACCGGATGTAGTATGGCTAAACATCTATCAAGGCTCATAGCGGTGATCGTGAACGTACTGGATGTCACAGAAACCCCTGAAAAAAAACAAGATAATGTTTATCAAAGATGTCGAATATCCTGGTCTAATGGAAATCGCCTTATCGCCGTGACTCTTGATATCTCTTTAGCTTACGTGACGAGGAAAAGCGGCTTAACTGGTTTATTGCGTTTACCATCAATTCAATAACGCACCACAGGGGATTGCTTACAACAACTTAAGATATTTTTCGAAATCCTTTAGACGTAAAGCTTGTTATCTACATTTAAAGCTGTCTCCAAACGAGATTACATTGGAAAACTAAATGGTGACCACAACATATCTTGTCCCTTGCAAGTCGTTGGCTTAGTTTGTTCAAGTAAAAAGGTACAAAGGAGACAAAACACTCATTAACGTATATTTTTTCACAAGATTTTTTGCATCATCTGTATAGTATCACAATGAAGTATATCACGATTGCTAATATGCAAGTAAATCGTAACTTTTTTCTCTTAACCTATTGTTTATCAAGTATTTGTGTCATTAAAATAACCACACAGACGCCGATAATTGATTTATAAGATATAATTTACGTCCGATAAAAGAACATTGTTGGTAGCGAATACAATCCTAGGTACGTTATAAATATTCTCAACATTTACCAATATGATAAGAAAGGACCTCACCTTGTAAATATGGAGTCAATTTGCACATCACCTCGCCATAGATCCATAGTTTATACACCTTGCCCAACATTGTCATTGGCATACACAAAACGGTAACTGGAAAAAACAAGAGTCCCTTTATAAGTTTGGCATAGTAATAATAGTATCAATGCCGTTTCATCTTTTCAAACATAAACGGCGGCTGATTCACCTAACCAGTTTTCATGGAATGTACTCTTAATATCAGTAATTTACCTACCACAAGGAACCAGTAAGTTCTCCCCATGTCGAGTACAATCAACATTGTTGTCATGGAAGAGTCTGGCCTGTCGTGACCGGGAATCATACCAGAACCACCGGGTTACAAATCCTGCCCACAAACCATTGGACCACGGCCGTGACTTCTGTATCCTCCACTCTAACGGGCAGGGAGTGTCACCTTAGGTTATCAGAGACGAGGATTGTTACAGAACTCAAACATTAAAGAACAAGCAGATATATAATTATACAAATGCAACTTATTCCTATCTGATTCAAATTGATTTAGTTGCTGTTATTACATACTTCCGTTTTACATAGAACATTGCTCGCCATTAATGGATCGACGTTTCCCGAGTATAATAATTTAACATTCTATGAAAATCAATTATTTTGCAGATTAAAATATGATGCCATTGAAGGCAGAACTTTAGATTATTTTAGTCTCTCTTAGAGGAATTCGAGGAAATAACATGTCAATACGTCTGAAGGGCGGCAATACATCTTATCTTGTCTTCCATGAATTAAATGTAAGTCTGTCTACGGATTAAATAAATTGTGTATATCACAATCCTATATTGACGAATCAGTTAATCGTAAACTTCGGATCTTGTCCTGTATCGATTTGTCTGAGATATGCGAGAAATGTTAGTGTATGTTCGAGGGTTGTTGTTTAAATCACAATAATTTTTATGATCAATATTCCTGAAAAGCTATGTAAATAGTAATGCAAACTCATGCATTCGCATACATGTATTTCTTCTGTTCACGTACTATTATGTACACGGATGCTTTTACAAACAAAGTTAGTTCTCGGTTGAATGAAAATATACAAATTATGCAAATTAAGTAGTTTTGGTAAGTCTTAGTATTAACAAATCTATTACATAATCAAGCGGTGTGTGACTCGTCTGAGTGTTAACATACCCCATATATCGCATTGTGTGGTTTTACATGGAAATGTATTGGGTATATTCTGGTTGGCGATCAGGTCGGACACCCATAAACGTTAAACATCTTAAAAGTACTTTGCTGATTAAAACAAAAATTTGTATATCTTCATAAATCAACCTTTCCAACTCTCATAAAAAACGGGATTGTTTTGATCCGCAGAATAGTGTACTTTTACTTCCAATGTAATTTTTCGGTCTAAAACTGGGTAAATACGTATAGGTGATGCAAGTGTCCAGGGGGTAGTATTCATTATTGATCTTAGTTGACATAAGGATAACCAATCAGATCACACTATATTAAACTATTGGTCAGTAGCAGGCGATATGATTGGCTATCCTTACAAAGTCAGCATATTGACACGATATAACTGAACATAAGCAACACATCACGGTTGTTTGAATATCTGAGGCAACCGTTGTGGAACCTTTGTAAGAAAAAACATCTATATACAGGACGTGTTTGACATTGTACAAATGAGCATTACAATCAGAAAATGGGCATCAGCTATTATATAATTATATGTGTCAATGATCAATAAAAAAATTAATGAGTCAGTAAAGAACTTCAAAATACATTAAAACACAGAGTTGGTATAATTAACTTAGTGAATTATGCCACCTTTCAATTTAATTGCATATATTTGAGGTTTATGTGGGTCCAACCTGATCGCAAAATGTACACGCAAAATGATAAGGAAAACTCCGACAGGGAAGGCAATACGGCATGCAAATTTCACGCAAACCCGGTTTTCATGACATATAAACATCATTTGGGATAAAAAGATGCAGGTTGTTTTGTAATAGTGACCTTACCGACACCACCATTTCACATAATATAGGTACCTACATAGCAAGTTTCATTATTAAGTTTAAGAGCGGAAATGTGTTTTTCTTTTTTAGTAACATTAAAGTTGACACTTAATACTTTTTCGTTGAGTTTACACTGGTCTAATAACGACTTTTCCCCAAAGTGAGTACTCAACAGATAGTCCTACAATGCCCACAATTTATTTATACATAACATGGATTTACTCTTCCATATTTGGTAACCCGTGAATTAACGACCCCACGAATATGGATTTTTATCAAAAACCATTGAATATTTAATACCCACGAGAATTTGTGATTTTACAGTATGTGACAGTATATATCCAATCTGAATTAATTTTGTTATTCGGCTATTCGTCTAGCTTCTTTTATTCACATAATAATTTAACGCCCCCGTATTCTAACATTTTGTTTTGTAATACTTTTCATGGTATATGTTAATGAAGGGCACTGCCTTGTAAATGTTACGCTCCCTGCATTAACTTAATTTCACCGTTAATCTTTGCGACAATATATCATTATAGAGGTAATTGTCAGACAGACAGAGTTATACGGCTTATGCAATGTGCTAGCAAAGCTGTTGTAGCGACAAACCAAATTTTGTAGACGCAAAATGAATTACAACGATTTGCTTACGTACGATATCATGAACGTTTGGTTATTTTGCAAAACAGTGATGATACTATCAGGGAAGTGTCCTATCGTAACTAACTTAGGTGAATATTTTCTATACAGGCGTCGTGTGTCTACAAATTTAGCCGTAAACATGATAATCAATTTGATTATGTCTACAACTTGCGTCATTACTATGTTCGTACAATTAAGGTCGGTGCCTTCATCACGGTAGTAATTAGGGCCGACTATTGAGTCCATTTTGGACTATTGCAATACTATTGCTATTGCTGAATGTACTATTGCGATATTATTGTATTGCCGGAAACTATTGCGATACTATTTCAATAGTTATTGCAGAGATTTGAAAACCAGCGGTTAACTTATAAATGCAAATTTGCACTGTGTAAGATATCACTTTGTTGTACAGCATACTAATCTACAATTTGTGGAAATGATTTAAAATGAATTGGACAGAAATAGATCAATACTTTTTTATCATGTTCAATGGAATAATGATTTCGATATCGGTCCTTTGTGGCAGTTTTGATGCGTGTAATTATCTAAAATTAGTTTTTTAACGAGAAAGGAAGTTGTTTTGATTTAATAATAAACCTTATTTATAAAAAGGAAACTATCGTAACTATCGATAGTTTGGCTAACTATCGGCGATAGTTATTGGATCGATACTTTTACTATCGACCCATACTATCGGGACACTCGGAATCGCAATGCGTCGATAGTTCGATGTATCGGCCCACCCTAGTAGTAAACCCGATACACTGCCTCTCAGTTCCGTCGTCAGAGAATTGTTCCGTTTCATACGGCGCTGTCGCAAATGAAAAACCAATATAACGCTCGGTCGGAACTCGGATGTCATTCACCATATCGACATTCCCGATTAAAATCCGTTTTCCGGGATAACGGGATTTATTGAGCGACAATGTGCGAGATATCCCGAATGTACGTCAGGGGGGGAATGCCTATAGCGTATAGCGCAACCAGGTACAATAATTGCGATTATTTAAGCCAAATGATAAGAATTTGTAAAAAGTCTTACTAGTAAACAATGACAACACCATTTTACGACCTTGCTGACGATATTTTTACCAAAATAATATGTTTAACTTGAAAAATGCGTATATTTTCTCGCCATCGGTATCGAGCTACGGAAGCGGCAGTGTAGAATAAAATGCAATATTTCAAATATAAAGCATTTTTTAGGATAATTCTTGCTAAAGTTTAAAAACAAAGATGTTTAATGATAATGTGTAATAATTGTTTTATATGTTTTTCATGTTTAAACGTTGAAAAAAGAAAAAACATATACTCTCCCGTTATACCGCTTATTACTCGCTAACCCCCTGACCGTGAAATTTCGGTTCCGGAAAAACGGGTTTTATTGAGTAATGTCGATATCGAGAATGTATTGGGAGTTCGCTCAGAGAGTTACGTCGGTTTTCAGTTTGAAAACAGTGCGTTGCTCTGGCGGTACTGAGAAGCAGTGTTTCGGGATATATACCGTGTGATTGTGCTTAGTGAAATTCTATAGTGTACAAGTCAAATAGTTTTCTGCGGCCATATAATTTACGTATATTGCTTAGGATGTGTTTTTTTCGCAATTTGGATGCTGATAGAATTTATTCGTATTATTTGTCCGTATGATTCAAATACATGTAAAATCGGATACTACCGATTAATCTAACCTAACCAACTATATGTTACATTAAGTTTGAACTTTATCAAAACAAATGTCATGATGAGATATACTGTATATCGTATTCAGTTTAAACAAACAATAATCATCTATTTGTCCACTATACTTATCATAGACCGGGAAGCGCTTTGCTTATGCACCTTAGACCCCTGCTGTTCAGATACATGATCACAATCGCCTTGCGTTCATTGTGACATTTTGGTTATATCTGTGGTCTCCAGTAAATAAACTACATTGTAATGCAATGCGACAAAGACCGATGATATCCGACATTCATACAAAATGCTTTATTCTTAATTTTTGTTATGAAATCGTTAACATGTCAAATGCCCCTCCATAGACAATTCACTTAAGGAGTCCAAAGGACATGCGGTCTCAAACATGCGGCCTCAAGGGCCACGGGTAACAACACTATATAAACTATGCATCATTAAAACGGTATGTTTACAGTCTAAATTTAATGGTGCTATAGTATAAATACACACTGGTATATTAAATAATTTTAATATGTTCAAAGCAAATCATAATCTAAGTCTATAAAAGGTCTAGCACACCATTCTGGACCGTTGTTACAATTGTTGCACCTGCCTGTGATAATCATGGATGTAAAATGACTAAATTGGGACATGGACACCACAATCGCAAGGAGTGGTGATCGCTACGTTCATAAGATATAACACAAATTCAGACAAGGAAGGAAACATTCGACAAAAAAGCAGAGCTCGAAAGCCAAAAACAAGAATAATATAAAAGTCTGGATGAAAGTTGTTCTATCAAATGACAATTCATAAGGTTTGAAGACTTGACTGATTATTTTAGTTTGCAAATTATTATTATTGGCAGTTGTGAAACTTAAAATCGGACTTGTTTAGCATTCATTAGACAGCAACACCGATGAAAACTCTGAGACAACCCTTTAATATATTAAAGAAAAACTAGACAAATACGTAGTGGCATCCTGGCAAATGTTGGTCATATATTAACAGTATATAAACCCGTACAATAGGCGCAAATCACCAGATTTTATGCAGTTATTAAGAACACAATTATTCAAACAACATTTGATTTGTGATGATTGTATTGTGCAACTGTTGATACTAATGTGTTGTCATATTTGAGACATAACAACATTGTTCACGAGGACATTGCCATTTCAAGTTAATAAATGTGTCTGCAACATCACTATAAATAAAACATCCCCGGTTTTAATGTCATTGGCATTTATAAATTTGTCATAGTAGCCAGACTGGTCAAAGAGGTGATAAAGCTAAGTGTTGCGCTCATTAAAACTTATACTGAATACTAGTTTATCATTTTTAATCCCGTATACTTTTACTGACAGTTCGAAGGCTGTGTGACAGTGGCACTGTGTGATTATTATTTCAATTTATAAGATAGATGTGTTGCCTAAATGCACATAAAATGCTCCAGTTACAGTTAATTGTTTGACCAAATCACTTAGTATCCACAAGCGATTTGTTCCCCTAACGTTTGTATATTAATATGGTCGACAGGAATAGTGATATTGCTTCGCCAATCTCGTGGTATATATGCGTAATTACTTATGCTACTTGATCTGGATCATTCAAACCGTTCTACAGTATAAAACTGTATTTAATTCGTAAATAACATCGAGAATACTAAAGAAAGATGTATCGCATTTTATCGTTTAACGAGTAGAGAAACACATTACGCTGTTACATGGACGGAAAATACACATTCATAAGGCAAAGCCACCCCACACAGCTCTAAGTGTAGTCAAATCTTACCGGAGATTGAACATAAACAGCCAAAAAAAAACAAAAAACGACACTTCGTTCGTGCGTGTTCATTGTCCGTTTCTTATTCGGCAAATGTGCTGCTTGTCATGATGGACGATTTCTGGCAAAGAGACACAAACTACGCTATCCGGGTTTTCCTTTTGTATTTGTTCGTGTGCGTTTCCTGTTTGTTTCTTGTCTGGTAGATGCGTAAACCTTTCAGGCGATGTCACTTCGATTCAAAGGGTTTTGAACTTGACACTGGACAGAACAGACAAAAGCTCCTGTTGGGCTGGTCCAATTGATGTCCGGTTGTAATACGCGTGGTCAGCATCCACATGTTTGTAAGTTGCTCGTACGTGTCACATCCATTAAATATACGGGATATCTGGCTACCAGTACAATTTTACCAGTTATATTATCGTTCTATTTAAATGAACATCTCCGGCAATTGCTATATGTTTATCGTTTCTTTAAACGTTTGATACATTAACACTCGAGCAGAAATAATGTGTTCTATTTTCCTCACATGAAACAATTGTATTGTCCGTTTGATTTCACTTATGTTTGACTATACCCTCAGCCAGTGCCTCCCTACATAGCTCTGAAACATTTCCCGTCCACATAAAGTTAAGACAACGACACTTAATTATCTCATCATACAGATAGAAGGCGTCAATGCCTTTCTCACATATCAATGCAATGATTGCCATATAAGACGTTGCCTATCATCAAAGATCTAAGACGAAGCATTTCAAATAAGATCTATTATATGTCGGTGCATTTCTACAACGTTAAAGACACTGTATGTGCACTAAGAAGTAATTCACTGCCCGTGCACAAAGATTTAAGAAATTTTCTATCAACAAAGATCTAGAACATTGTCTAAAATAATGCCACTCCACGTAGTTCACAGATTCCCGGAATACAATCCCGCTTCATCCTAGTGGTGGGTGTAGTTGATAATAAAACACCATATTAACAACTCTCTTGTTTTGTCAACACCACACAACAAAATAATGGCGAAATCATGACATTATCATTATTTGTGAATCGCATTCAAGTGGCTTCTAATTGGACCTGTTTAACCAATTCCTCATGGAATTGCAAACTAATGAACTTTAATTCATTAACTTTGTTAAACTTCACGGAGAGAAGCCAATGATCTTCGCATTAGCAATTCTTATTATTAATGCAAAGGTTGGTGTTTACGATGTCATTACTCGGTCGCGGCGCTGTCACAGACAGTTCAGACGAAATTATGTTCTCTTCCACAGCTTGCTGGGAGGTTGCGAAACATAACGTGTTCAGCCTGTGTGCGGCAGATGTAACAAAGGCTTTTACTTCATATGATTACTTCACCTGGGAAATCGCTGTTGTTTCGTATCGTTAGACTATCCTACGACCTCAGTACGAAATATTGGCACTTCACGATGAACTCAACGTCACCAATCGAAGTCAAATTTATTTCACATTGTCTATTATAACTAAATAATCTTTATGCAATCAATTCTGTACTCAAAACCGCTATTTCTTGTATTTTATATACATGTATATTAATTGTATATTACCGGTAGTATGGTAGAGTTTGGTAAATTGTTAAAATTATTTGGCTTTGGTTTGTTCAGTATAAGAAATGTATGCATTAAATGTATCGTCAAGTACGATGGGTCGTGTTACGTGACTAGCGGCATGTTAACAAGGTATACTTATATCACATGTATTTTAGCGGGTGACGTTCCTAAAAAGGCTGGGAATAAAAAAACCTACGAATAAGTTTCATAAGGCTTTAGCTTTGGGTATCATTTATGAAATTCTAAAAACACACACACACAAAACAATGAACACAAACGAAGCAATATTTATTTCTTGGAGTCAGGTTCTGCTAAACAAGTCTTCCGATAGTGAATACGTCATTCATTTTACAGGGCAGCTAGGGCTTCAGCTTGTGATTGCTCAAACTAGGTTATTCAACTTTTAGACAGGGATTTTGTAGTTCATTTTCTCGTTTAGTTGTGTTGGGCACTCGGTCGTGCATTTGTGGTATGTGATGTGTTATGTTTGATGTGCTCAGCTTGTTAAGTTGAGGTGCCTTACATGTCCAAAGTCCAAACCTAATTAAATATGTTCGATCCATTTCACTCCCATGTCGACACAGATTAGTTATGTTATGAGGTGAACACCTGAGTTCAAATAATACAACGCAAGTTAATGCCGAGATCAATATGCTAAACATATTAACACCTGAATCCATGATAAAAATTAGCGAATGTTTTTATGTTTCAGTCACATTTCCCAGGAGGTTTTTCTAGTTTATTTTTGTATTTGTTGCTATGTTCAAAGGGATTGTTGGTTGAGGTTATCCCATCGAATTATGATAGATTACAAAGTACATGTATATCACCACCGACCCATGTGGTATTTAAATTATTATCTTTATTATCATATTTTTATTATCATAAAATGTTATTTATTATCATAAAATGTTATTTGTTCTTTCATTGATGAATTACATGTAACTAATTCGTGCATGATTTACAAAACTCCTACAATGTCCTACAAGTGATACGTTTTTTAACAGGTGTGCCTAACATCGTTTGTTATTAAGGTAAAATTATTTAAATTATTGCGAAGCTGAAATGCATGGTATTTTGCCATATAGACATAAAAAATGTTAAGAATGTGATCGGACGTACGTATTACATTTTATATGTTAGTTTACTCATAATAAAAAAAATGCATTCAGTAAATTGTGACCTTTGACTGTCTTTCCATTTTATCGTTCTGTCATTATCTTCATACATAGTAACTGTTCTCTAGCCTTTATGTCATCTTATCTAAACCTCTGATCTGAGTGTATGCTATTTATGCACCGACTAATGAGACGAATGCCCCTAACGTATTGTTCTTTTCATAACCAGGAAATATGTATACCCAATGCTAGCTAATGCTTACTGTTCTACACAGATTTACCACTCTTATAAATGACATCACCATAGTGGATGTAACAACCTAAATTAACAGCATACAGTTTTATTCGCACCCGGAAGATTATCGCTATACTGATATTACATATCCTTTTCTCGTTTGTTTCGGGATGAATGTCCCTTGTATAGTTATAACACTGTAAGTGAAACACTTTCAATTGTGTAGTCTTAGTTATCTGACTGATATATGAAGCCATAGTGTCTTGTTTTCTATGTTTATGTTAAATGCAATCTGTATGGGAAGACATGTAAATGCGGATTCAGCGTTACGTACTGATTATAATAAAAACAAGCTTTATAACATTCATGCATAACAGCAATCCACACTAACTTCTAGTTTATTATATAATTCGTCTATGCTTTTTGCTTCCACAATAATTCAAGCATAATTGCTGCTGTATATTCTATACCTAGAGGACCTGTATCATTCATATCAATTTGGAACGTCGAGTTACTTAATGGTATGTTGTTTCGTTATTGACCAACTAATACTTTACTACACACACATACATATCTTCCGTCCCGAATCAAATGTTATTTGTCTATCGATGTAAGAAAACGCTTTTGTAATGCCTACATATTACCACACTTCGACTATTGTTATATAACCTGGGGAACGTGCTCTTCTTCATTAGATGATGAGATAGTACAAGTTTTAAAACGAGCAGCAAGAACGATACTAGACAAGGACATTTATACACCTTCAGTCTCCATTTCCTGAATTTCCTGAAAGGGTCATCTACCCTAAAGCTGTACAAATGTATAAAACTTTGAATAACATAGCACCTGAATATTTACAAACTTCTTTTATATTACATCAGAAATTCACTTTAAACAATTGAGGTCGACATCTAGTTTTCAAATTTATTCTCCTCGCCCTAATACTGAACGTTTCCGTAAGTCATTTGAACATTCAGGATCATGTATTTGGAATGCTTTACCCAGTCCTATTCAGTCGGCTACACTCAATCAATTCAAAGCACTTTATATAACACAATGTGAAAAGCATAATGTGGAAAATAGTTTTGATACCTACCATGTGTACGTGTACACAATTGTGTTGGTATGTATTGGGATTGTAGTTGTTATGTATCTTAATTCACTTAAACAACTGTCATGTCTACCATATTAAACAAACTATATGAGATAAATATTATTTAATTATATATCCGTTCGCTTGATATTTCTGCATTAGTTATTAGATTTATTGATGTCATGTTTCTGTTGTTTCAAAGTTTTACTGTTGAGGGCCTTACGGCAGATTGGCAATTATGCCAAGTATGTTCCCTCAATAAATAAATGCTTTATTATTATTACATGTATCTGTTATTATAACAGTACCCTGTTATGTACGTTGCCTCATAATTAGACCATTAACTAAAGCCAATAACTATGTAAGCAATGTTCATTTTGGAAGTAGGGGTCTAATCGTTTGAGTACGGTTGATGGCAAGCTGGAATTAGTGCTCTATGGATTATATCTGAATCTTTAAATATTGCCAATATAAAGCTTTTGATGATTTAATCATGCTTTACTTTAAACTATAAATCATTCAACATTTCCGACACGTATATAACAAAACCTTCGATACGACTGCTAATGAGCTGATGATGTCTTGAAATGAACATGTTATATCGCCTTCCAGAAATTACCATGGATCACAAGAAGTATGTTTTACATAAGACTTTGTTCTATTAAATGGTAAGTACGGACTTAATTAACCAAGAACCAACTATTTTACCCACTTAAATATCGCCTTCTTTCTCAATCGATTTTCCAATACGATCATACTTAATTACTGGGTTTGTACATAAGTACATTTGTAGTTGACTTCTAATGATGAGACACATCCCGTGATTTGGAAAGCCTTTAAACTAGTCGTTAGTAGAACGTTAAGGTCAAAAGATACGAAAGTTTCGCTCGGTATTGATAATTCTTATAAATATGACGTTACTTTATCGTGTAGTATGTCGGTGTCATGACCGTCGTCAATGCCACGTAAAATAATACCTTATCCAGACGCAGAAAGTCTCCGGGACTGCAGGCCATATCAGGGTAGGCGGACATACACGTCTAATTATACCAGATCGTAGTTTTGTATTATTTTCACTTCCTGAAACAACCTTACAATCAGGAACAATCAAAGTAACCATATATGCGTAATATGCGATATATATACTATAATTTTTTTATATTCATTATTATGCGATTGTGACTGATTTCGGGAGATTACAACTGGTGATGCAGCTTCACGCCTGTTAAATGCATTAGCTATTCGCCATAATTTGTAATGACAAGGTGTTAGATCGTGATTGGTTGTTCCAGACAGTCATTTGATTCTATATAGTTTACATACATCTTTCAATGGTGAATAGGGCTGAATACGATTGATTTCTGAAAATACTTTCAGAGAACGCATAACTATTTCTAGTCTTCATTGTTGTTCAAACAAGGTAAATATTGAGATTCTATCATACTGGAATACACTTAAGCGGATTTAGCTCAGTGGTAACGCACTGGGCTGTCAATCCAGAGGTCGTGGGTTCAATCCCTGGCATCGGAACTTGACATTTCTGAAATATTTATAATATTTCTCGCTATATCTGGCCGTGTGGTCTACAAAGTATCTGGACGTGCCAGGAAGCTGTGTATCGGTGCTATACACCGGGCACATTAAAGAACCAGGCTGTCTATTCGAAATAAGAGCTAGGCGCACCTCTGCAGCGCCGGACATGCCTGTATCTAATGTTTCTCTCTCCCTTCAGGGGCTTTCTCTCAGTCTGTCCCTCTGGTCAGATCACGCTGTATCTGCACTGGTAGAGGATGCACCTGTGCCCTTGTGGTTGCAACGTTGGTAAAGTGCCTTTGAACGTGCGTTCGCATGAAAAGGGCGCTATATAAATCTGGTATATTTATGAAATAGGAACATATGACTCTACATTCACATGTAATAATTATAATATAAAACAACATTAGCCAGCGAAGGAAACACGCAACTGAAACAACCGAGCCAAGAAAACAAGAATAACACGAACAACCGAACGATAAATTGAAACCGCCGAAAGTCATTACACGAAACGTTACACACCATGGCGTAGGTAACGCGCCAGTATTATTGGGATACACAAGGATTTGAATCTTCGATTTAAAGTATATCAAGATAGTAACTGTAACTGTTCACCCCGACTACTAATGCTAGAGGATGTATTAAATGCTAACATATACAAGATTACATCATCAGGATTTGTATGCATATATTACAAACTACATCTGATTTGTGTTGATCGTAGCATGCAAGTTGTAATGTCGCTCTATCGTCATATTTGAGACATAACAACATTGTTCACGAGGACTTTGTTTCATTCCATGTTAACAAATGTTTCTGGAACATCACTATAAATATCATGAACTCTGTATTTATGTGATCAACATTAATACATTTACAATTTAGTCATAGAAGCCAGACCGGTAGATAAGTGTGACTCATTCAACAGTCGGTTTAATTAAATATGTTTTTATCCCTTATAACTCTACAGACAATTTCAAGTATTTATGTCACTATGTGATCATTATGCAAATTGATAAAATATGTTCTTTGCGTATACAAAGTGCTCCTGTTGTGTTGAATTTCTTTTCCACATTACTTTGGGTTTTTATCTTTTTAACCACAGGCTAATTGTACCCTAAAACATATTTGCCGATATGGACGAATTATGTTGCTAACAAGTCTACAAATATTACACCTGAGGACAAGATAATGACGATATCGTTAAGTTATCATCATAAGTGAATTGCCAACACATCCAAGGAGGCTTTTAATTGAATCCGTTAAACAAATACCCTTCGGGATTACAAACCAATAACCTTAAATTCATTAACTTAGTTAAACTTCACGGAGAGAAGCAATTGTTGTTCGCATTAGCATTTCTCGTTATCAATGCACAGGTGAGTGTTTACGATGCCATAACTTAGTCGCGGCGCTTTCACCGACAGTTTCAACAAATTGAGTTCTCTTCCTCAGCTTGTTTGGAGGTCGGAAACATAACGTGTTTAGCCTGTGTAACAGTAGCCGCACAATTGTTTGGTCGCACGCTGTAATTAAATTAACGTAAATCACAATCCATATAGATCAACTATCCTAAAGGTTATTTTATTTATACCGTCGGGAGTTACAACCGTGCAGCAAAATAATTGTGCTGCTGATTTGACAAAGGCTTTACTAAAGCCGAGCACCTGTATATCATTACTTTTAGAGACACCTTTGTGGAAACCGCTTGGCGCTTCACGACGTACGCAACGTCAAAAACGAAGTCAAATTTATTTTAAATTGCCTATATAGCTTAATAAGATTATATAAATGCAATCGATTCTGAATTAAAACGCAGTATTTCTTGTTAGCTCACCTGTCACAAAGTGACAGAGTGAGCTTTTGTGATCACTCTTCGTCCGTCGTCCGTCGTCAGTCCGTCCGTCCGTCCGTCCGTCCGTCAACAATTGGCTTGTGTAGACACTAGAGGTCACAATTTTAGCCTAATCTTTATGAAACTTGGTCACAATGATCATCTTAACAAAATCTAGGCCAAGTTCGATATTGGGTCATCTGGGGTCAAAAACTAGGTCACTAGGTCAAATCATAGAAAAACCTTGTGTAGTCACTAGAGGTCACAATTTTGACTTAATCTTTATGAAACTTGGTCACAATAATCATCCTAACAAAATCTAGGTCAAGTTTGATATTGGGTCATCCGGGGTCAAAAACTATGTCACAAGGTCAAATCATAGAAAAACCTTGTGTAGTCACAAGAGGTCACAATTTTGACGTAATCTTTATGAAACTTGGTCACAATGATCATCTCAACAAAATCTAGGTCAAGTTCGATATTGGTTTATCTGGGGTCAAAAACAAGGTCATTAGGTCAAATCATATAAAAACCTTTTGTAGTCACTAGAGGTCACAATATTTGCCTAATCTGTATAAAACTTAGTCACAATGATCATCTCAACAAAATCTAGATAAAGTCCGATATTGGGTCATCCGGGGTCAAAAACTAGGTCACAAGGTCAAATAATAGAAAAACCTTGTGTAGTCACTGGAGGTCACAGTTTTGGCCTGATCTTTACGAAACTTGGTCACAATGATCATCTCAACAAAATCTAGGTCAAGTTCGATATTGGTTTATCTGGGGTCAAAAACAAGGTCATTAGGTCAAATCATATAAAAACCTTTTGTAGTCACTAGAGGTCACAATATTTGTCTAATCTGTATAAAACTTTGTCACAATGATCATCTCAACAAAATCTTGGTAAAGTTCGACAGGTGAGCGACCTAGGGCCCTTTGGGCCCTCTTGTTTGTAATATAATTATATAGCTTTTTTCATTTTTAGTGTAGTAGATATTCAGTCAATAGTTAAACAATTAGGCTTTTGTTTGTATAGTAAAAGGAATTGATGCATTGAATCTAAAAAATACGCTGTTTAGTGTTACGTGATCAGCGGCATGTTATCAAGGTATTATATAAATACATGACCTGTATATTAGCGGGTAATTTTCCTTGAAAGACTGTGAATGAAACGTCTGCGTAAATCTAAACCTAAACATAGTTTTTGTCTTTGGGTATCAATTATGAAATTTAAAAAAAACACCGCCAACAAAACAATGAATACAAACGTAGCAATATGTATTTGTTGGAGTCAGGTTCTGGTTAAGAAGTCTTCCGGTCGTGAATACTTCAGCATGTTTACTGTTAATACTAGGTCAATTGCTGAAACTAGGTCATTCAGCTTTTAGACGGCTGGCACTTGGGCAATTCATTTTCTCGTTTAGTCACGGTAGTGTTGGGCATTGTGCCGTGTTAATGAGGTACGTGATGTTTAAATGTTTTCTTCGTTCGGCTGGTAAAGTTGGATGCTGCGATACCTGCCCGACTTTACAGAAAAAACGTCATAACTAATTTAGAATGTTCGATCCATTTGACTCCCATGTCGTCACCAATCACACAAGTTAATGCCGAGATCAATATGCCAACCGTACTATCACATGAACCAATGGTTGAATTATGTTTCAGTCATATTCTAGTTTATTTTTTGTTTAAATTTTCAAAAGGGCTTTTGATTGAGGTTCCATCGAATTATGATAGATTACAAGTAAAAAACTACCAAGAAGTTCGGTATTTCAATTATGTGTTATGATTTAAGAAACTTAAATAAAATATTATTTTGTCGTTCATTGATGAATTACATGTAGCTAGTATGTGAATGATTAACAAAATTCCTACAATTTCCTACAAATGATACATTTTCCAAAACACATTATGTGCCTTACATATTTTATACTTGGGGTAAAAATATCCTTAATGCATACTCGTTTTATAATATTATTCTATAAAGAACTGTTTAGATCGCACCCGGAAAAATTAATCTATCGCTATACTTTCTCATGTTACTTTTGCTCTTGTATAGTTAAAAGGCTGCTAGTGAAACACTTGTAATTGAGTTATCTTAGTTATCTGACTGATATTAAGCCATACGAAATTTCTACTAGATATAACGGATTGTTTTACCGGATGCTGTTCTCATAGTTAATGTTTTGTTTATATGCTTGAGTTTCAATGAGATCTGTATGGGAAGACATGTGAATGCGGATGTATCGTTACGGACTTATAATAATAAATAAACCATGCTTTATAAAGTGACATTTATGCATAACAGCAATCCAATCTAATTACTGTATATATAATTCGTCTATGCTTATTGCTTCCCACAATAATTCAAGCATAATTGCAATTGTAGATTCTATACCCAGATGAATTGTTTCATTCATATCAATTTGGAACGTTCGACTTACTTAATATAATAGTATATACATGTAGTTTTGTTATTGAGCTACCGCCAAGCACACATACTTCACTAGATACATGTATTTAAGTGTATCACGTGTACCAATCCCTCCAGTAATTATTTACGCTTTTTACGGTGCTTCATAATTAGAACAGTAACTCAAGGAAATAATTATGTAGCAATTGTTCATTTTAGACGTGGTTGTCTAATCTTTCGAGTACGCTTGATGTCCTGTTGTAATTAGTGCTCTATCGATTATAATTATGTGAATGTTCAAATAATATCAATATTAGCCCATGGTGATTTAATCATGCTTCAATTTTAATTATAAATCAGCATTTCAAACTCGTGCATGTATATAATAATACGGCTGCTATGATGTCTTTAGATGAAGAAATAATTGCGCTTTCCAAGATATACAATGGAACATCAGAAACAAGTAATAAGGAATTGCAAGCAATACAGAAGTCCCCTACCGGTTTGAAGCCATTTTCAATGTTTCTCACAATAATTGTCAGAATCAAACTATTTTTAGACGTGCATAATCCCCTTATTGCCCCCTATCCACATACGAAGTGTCATAAACCTAGCTCAGAAACTGTTTTAGTTATGTCAGGATCCAGATGTTTTGACGGACGGAGGGCAAACTTATAGTTCCCTCCGGTCAAAAACCGGTAGGGGACTAATAAGTGTTGTGGAAGACTTTGTTCTCTTAAATAGTTAGTATTGACTTAATTGACCAAAACGAACTATTTTAGAAACTGTAAGTATCTCCTTCTATCTCAATCTATTGTTCCGATTTTTAAAAATTTGTAATGACTTCGGTAACAAATCCAGTAATTTAGTGTGATCGTATTGAAAATCGAGAGCTAGATTGAAAAAAAGATGCTTAAATAGGTTATTTCTAAAACAGATGGTTCTTGGTCAACTAAATCAAATCACAATGGGCTAATATTGACATTATTCGAACATTCACATATAATCGATAGAGCGCTAATAAATTACAACATCAAGCGTACTTGAAAGATTTGACCACCACATCTAAAATGAAAATTTGCTACATAAGTATTGCCTTTAGTTAATGTTTCAATTATGAAGCTTCGTAAATAACATAGTACTGGATAGATTGATACACGTGA
This sequence comes from Spisula solida, assembly GCA_947247005.1. Classification (NCBI taxonomy): domain Eukaryota; kingdom Metazoa; phylum Mollusca; class Bivalvia; order Venerida; family Mactridae; genus Spisula; species Spisula solida. The sequence goes on from OX365948.1 coordinate 26,182,302, forward strand.
AACACTTTGCCTTTAGTTAATGCTCAAATTATGAAGCTTCGTAAATAACATAGTACTGGATTGATTGGTACACGTGAAACACTTTTGCCTTTAGTTAATGCTCTAATTATGAAGCTTCGTAAATAACATAGTACTGGATTGATTGGTACACGTGAAACACTTTTGCCTTTAGTTAATGCTCCAATTATGAAGCTTCGTAAATAACATAGTACTGGATAGATTGATACACGTGAAACACTTTTGCCTTTAGTTAATGCTCTAATTATGAAGCTTCGTAAATAACATAGTACTGGATTGATTGGTACACGTGAAACACGTTGCCTTTAGTTAATGCTCTAATTATCAAGCAATGTATATAACAGAGTACTGGATGGACTGGTACACGTGACATACTTAAGGATGTTGGAGCACTTAGGATCCCATCTTCAGAATTTGCTCAAATTTTGCCAGGAAGTAAAGAAATCTATACTGACACAAAATACGATGAAAAAACACTAGGTCACGGAACTCGTTTTTCGGGTAATCAGCCCGGATTAAAGTGTGTATGAATTATTTTTATAATTCCATGGAAATCGGTAAATTAGTGGTGGTGTTCAAATTTGACATTTTTATTTGATGTCTGTGATCTAAATAATAAGATATTTTTCAGTATACACTTAACCGATTTAGAAACGCAACTATTTTGGGGGTCGGTATTTTTTGTATTAATTATTATTTAAATGTTATTGGAGTATAAACCAATGAATGGGACGTTAGTCTTGTGCCTGGTACGATTTTCAACGAAAAAATATTTCAATTTAGCCCATTACGTCACAGTGGCGTCATTTTCATTATTTACACGTGACGCGTGAGCAAAACCACTGGGCGTGACGATTTGACCGACAATTTATAGAGAAACGATACCCCAACAAAAAAAACAAAAATTAAATTTTGAAGTGCGTTGTATACGGTACCACGCTTTTAGGATACATAACATCCTGGCGCCATCGAATTGCTTTAAGCAGTTATGTGACGTTTTATCATGACAAAGTAGATTAACTGTCGCCTGTCGACGATATTTAGACTTGCATAGTGTTTTCAAGAGGCAGGTTACACCTACGACTGTCTGCGTCAGGTATGCCGACGATACAAGCGCGTAAACATGATGGCACCAAACGAATGTTTTTTTAAAGACGCCACTTCCGGTCAAACATATTTTTTGTTATACCTACAATTGGAAGGCAATAATACGTACGATTAAGTAATTTTGCTAAAATATACATTCCGTAGTAACATTTTGATTAATGTTTATTAAGACCCATGTTGAAAATCGCTTCATTTTGTCTGTCTTCTTATTTATCTTGACATATTCCATTATCCACTTCCGGTTACGGGTTTGAGATGCCATAGACATTAGAAATGTACATTCTCAACAATTGGACACAATGCAGCCTGTGCTAGATGGGCAAATACTTGCTGACAGCTCATGTTGAGGCTGTGGAGGTCATTGCATTTTTACTCGTGAAACGAAATTTGAAGACAGACACAAATGGCCGTCAAGAAATGCCTCATCAAGCAGAAACTTCTGAACGTTTGGATTGATATGTGTTGTCCTCATAGATGTGTAGAATAACATCCTACAACACTTTATTTTCCCGCCAATGAGGCAAAGACGCCTGATTTTAATAGCAGGTTGCAGCTTATAAATACACTATTGATTTTGCGAACTTGACATTGTCGATCCATACATTTCGTGGTTTGGTTTTGTGACCATCTATACCTTGATTACAATGAAATTTGCACATCAATGACTTCATGTATTGATTTCATTACATGTAAAATTTCAATAGAATTGAAGCACCTTAACTGACTTAAATTTATCAAAAACCCACTGTTGCGTTTTTAAATCGGTTAAGTGTAGTTTGGGTACACATTGTTATACATGATCAAGATACCAAAAATGGTATATTTAATGTTGGTCTAATGATAATATATATTGCTCTTTTACCCCACCCACTTTATATTTAATGCAGCAAAATAGCACCCAGGTAAAATCCTAATAACTTTTTTTCCCACCTTAAAGTTTTTTAAATATTTTGTTAAATAAGTCTAGTGACATAGATCTCCAAAATTATGCAATAAAAATATATGTCACGGAGGTATCTTTTACACAATTTTTGTTTTTATTTTGGTTAAATGTGGCTAAAATGCTGAGACAATCAATTAAACGCTTAAAATAAAATTTATTGAACATGTAAATATCGCGAAAACACATCAACACACAATAAACAAACATTACCAAACGAACCTCACCCACCTATTTTGCAATGTATTATTTTTCTCGGAATGGAAACCGTCATTTCGATTAGTATTTTCTAATTTTATTGCATAATGTTTATCAAAACTGTTCAATTTGATTTATTTAAGATTATTTTGACACATTTTTACATTTATAAGACACATAAAGTACTATGACAAATGACGCATGCGCATTAAACCGATCCAGCATCCTTAAGTAAATGTATGTAGTAAAGTATTGGTTCTTAGCAGTAGCTCAATAACAAAACCATATAACATTAAGTATTAAGTAACAAGAAATATCTTTTAAAAAGATATACAGTGTTGAGTTAAACGACAGATCGCGAATGTTACATTATGTATTTTTCCCCAATACATTTAAGAATGTAATTAGTTTTAATTGGTTTATATAACAATATGCTATTCGTAATCGAAACACTGACAGTGTTCATTTTTTAATTGTTATAGACAGTTCCCGTTATTATATAATATAAAGCAACAGTTTATGTTGGATAATGGAAAATTGAAGATGCGCATTTTTAAAAAAATGGATGAGCTAAAAGTTTGTCTAGGTCATAAACCACTAAATGCATACACGGACCAAAATCGGATACACTCAAATAGTCCTTACAGAAACTTCTGTTTGCCTGATAATGGTGGTATGCCTTGACTAAATGGAAGTAGAATCATCTTATTGAGTTTAAAGGTATTGTATACATGTAGTTGAATGATTGAATGTATTTCATCTTGAATATTTTGAAATTTTGGCATATTTGACAAAGCGAAAGTAGAGAAGGGTAAAACCCACATTGGATCGGTCCGCGCGTCTGTAAAAATTTGTCTACCGCTTTTGACGAACAAAATCGTTCTTATATTAAACACGACCCCGTGTTTCTTTATCTTATTTTGTAGCTGAAACATACTGCTTTTCAATGATACAGGTCTGTGAACTGGCCATATACTTTAACATGATATAATCTGGGGTTGACCATTGTCACTTTACATTGAGCTAAAGAACAATTTTATTTAGTGGTTTGTGACCTCTACCCCACACATGGCCGAACCGAGGGGTTTGTCTACCTTGTTAGAATCATTTCATAATATTGTACAGCTGTATACTCATAAACTACCCTACGTACTTTGGATAAACATATTTACATTACAACATACTGTTATAAAATTATAAAACATGCTATAATAGTACAGACAATTAAGTTGACTGCACACTTAATAAACGAAATAAAGAATGGTCCATGACATGTGCATTTTAACCCTAGGAACATGCATTTTCACGTTATTGTATTCTTCTCATTAAAAACTAAAGTGCACACCCTAAGTTTGTCTGATTAATGAAATATTATGTTTTGTGTTGATTTTTAAGTACCGTGATGATCTATGGATACCAAGAAGGTTAATGAAAGCTTAGGAAAAAAACATGGTCACAGATATTGCTAATTATGCATGTTGTTTTACATGATACAAAACAATGTTAATCTTATCAGAGTATTCATGTGACATTTTTTCCAACAAACTAAATATTTGCATTTTATTTTGTGTTTTGGAAGTTTAAAACCGAATCAAAACAATAGTACCTTAGACGCTGAATACAGCCCTTTTGAACATTGCTTGACCGACCTACAGATAACTGTATTGTAGACCATATTGGTGACGTAGTTGTGAATCCCTCCTAGGTTACTTTTGACTGGTGAAGTTAGAGGTCGCATACAGTTTAACATTCTTTCTTATGAGTACACAGCACGGCTAAAGCTATGATACAATAGACTATAGTACCATAAGTAAGCTCTAGAGAAAAATGCAATAATTTATAATCGGCCTAACCTTTTGTGAAAAGAATACAATATTCTATTCAATCAATTTTTGGCATTTCATTCACCTCAAAGATATTTATAAACATTTCATTGGTTGTTAAGTAGGAATGAAACAATTACTTTAGCTATATAATATATAAATAACACATAGCTTCGAGTGTGACAGTAAAAATGTCAGCCTGAGGAAAATACTGTTACCCGCGGGCTATGTGTTATTTGTTTTATTACCCCAAACTTTTTCAGCGACTATCTACTGTAAACCAAGAAATTATTTGTATTATTATTTTCGGCACCTAATACTTGGCTTGGTATAGAGAACTCGAACAAAAAACATGGTTATGCGGGCGGGACATGCCGCCATATTGGTTTTAGAAAGAAAATGTCACGTGACAAAAAAGTACTGTGACAGTCAAAAAGTACTATCACCCTGCTGACAGTAAAAAAATGTTTAATCGCGTGGTATATTGATCCGCTTGATCGTAATAGTAAGAATACTACCTGTTTGTCTATGGGAAATTAACATTACGAAAAAAGTGAGGGGTAATAATCTACAATAACAATCACGTTTGAACTATTGTGGGAATCAAGAAGCATAGACGAATTATATACACAGTAATTAGATTGCTGTTATGCTTTATTACGTCAATTTCTAAAATAATGTTCGTATCGTAAATTGTTACATTGAATTTCTCTTCCGCATTACGTTGGGTTTATATACTTTTACCACAGGATGTTTGAACCCTTAAACATATATGCCGATATGGATGAATTATGTTGCTACCATATAAGAATATTTCAACAGTCGGATGTCGAAATCATTATGTTATCATTACTAGTAATTTGCCAACACATTTCAGTCGGCTTCTAATTGAATCGGTTAAACCAACACACTTTGGGATTTCATATTAGAGTACCTAAATGCATTAACTATACTAAGTTTGATTGTTATAATTATTATACATAGACCGACGTAATTACTCAGACGTAAACGTTATCTAAGTCCGTCAGATGTATTGCTTTGTTGAACAGTCTTTCTACTATTCGAACTTGTAGAATCGAAGTTACAGGCACAACATATTGAGCAGTATGGGCAAAAAATGAATAGCTCCCCGACGGTTTATTAACTATTCATCCAGGTCGAAGCATATTTATTTATATTAATTTAGCGGTCTTATAAGCCATTTGCCCCTGGGTATCATTTCGGAAATTCTAGGATAAAAAAACAATGAAATCAAAAAACAATATTAATTATCTTGGCCAGTCTGGTTCTGGTTATTAAATCTTTACAGATTTTTTTTAAAATCAAATTAAATATTTTAGACCCATTTGACTCCAATGTGGTAACCAATCAGTCCTGATATGATGCGAACACCTGATTTCAAACGTCTTAGTGGTAATACTTCACAAGTAAGTGCCGATATCAATATGATAAATGTATTAACACCTGAATCCAAAATTGATATGTTTAATGTTTCAGTCATATTTCTAGGAAGGTTGTCTATGTTAAACGATGGCTCATGTTCAGAAGGAATTTTGATTTATGAAAAATTATCACGTAATGATATATTACTAAGTATACCACTTCCGACACATGTGTTTTTCAAATTAATTGCTATAATTGGAGAAAACTAACAGAATATAGAATGTGATTTTTTCGTTCATCGATAAATTACACGTAACTTTTTGCTCATGATTAACAAAACTCATTCTACTAAGTGATGTGTTTCCCAACATCATCCACTCAAGTTGTCCTTAAATAGTTGTATGCATTGACAATAAAGTCAATCGGCGCCTGTAGGAATATATATCATATCAAACGAAACGTCTTATAACATACATGGCCCTATGTTTTTTCAACTGTGAATCAGCTGTAAGTCAAGACTTTTACCAGCTTGCCATAGACTGAAACCTATTATAAATTGCGTCGGACATAATCATTATATTGGTTTGAGTAATTGAATTAAATAGTGATTTTTTTATTGGATTGTGAACTTTCGTTTCACCTTCGAACCCTCTTTATCATGCAACTGCCATGGTAACTGCCTGATAACACATGACCTGAGAACAGTATGTGTTCCCAGGTCAATAGGCTGCTAGTAGCCTGAGAACACTTTTTGGCTCCGCCCACAAATCACGGACTATTTTCCCAATTCTCATTCCGTCTAAAATTGACCTACATATTATTGAAAACTACAAAAATATACACTTGATAGCTAATATTTATTCAAAGTTTAGATTTACAACCGACATCAGCAATATTTCTTCGCCATGTAGGGCTACGCCAGTGTATTTTTTCTTCAATTCATACGGGTCATCCACGGATCAATCGTTTGGGAAAGGCCCTGAAAAAACAATAAACACACATAAATCCACTGGCATAGGATCATCAAAGATAAATAAACATAAGGAGTATGCATAGACAACGGTTCCACATCAAATACACTGGACAAAATGCAATTTTGAACTCATTTGAAGACTCGATACGATGCGCATACAAAATCATTAAAAATGAAAAAAGTCGGAAATTTTTGGCGAATCTTAAGACTAAGTGGGTCAGTTAAATCATTGTTAGATTCAGAGTACATATGGTTTATACATAGGTAAAACATAAAAAAAATATAATAGGCTCTTCAACAAGATCAATGTCTTACCATATTCTATTTCCATCGATTTTCCAAGCATTGAGGTCTCCCTACTGCCATTCTCCACCCACCAACTTGACTAAGACGAGTAAGCTTGTATAAACTGTTCATTCTTGAAGTTATTTCCCCCGTCCGGAATTCAATTTTGCACTGACAGTTACCGCAAACAGCCCAGTGTTTCACATAGTCCATGTTTATATTTATTCCAAGGCATTGTTAAGAATAACAGAAGGATTTATGACGTAGTAAACGACCTTGTTCACACACGTACGTCATTGATGATTCATTAAAAAAACTTCATAAATTCATGAGCGAAATTTTATTCTACTATTATGACACGATGTAGTTATTTGGTAATAACATTTACTAAGATTTCCCTTTCTAAATATATAATTGAAATATTTTATCTTTTAATATTTCTTTTGTTAATCAGCGTAGAATTGAGAACTATGTTGTTTCGCGGAAGCACATTGAATTGTGTTAATCGGCGGGTTTACTGGATCTACTAAAACCCACAACTCGGTTGTAACTTTAAAACATGAGGAATTACGCCCCTTACTTGTTCCGTGATGCTGGTTGCATGATAAATAGAAACTCGGGTCACTGTCCGGATCGAACAATGTTATCAGACTCGGCGATATCGTCCGGGGTGACTCGCCAAAGGCTCGCCACCCGGACGATATCACCTCGCCTGATAACATTGTTCTCACCGGACAGTGACCCGAGTTTCTCTATCTCCCATTCTACCTTTTATCGGTCATCTTATGTTGATGATTAACCTTCCTTGACTGTTTGAAGTTATTCGGGTCAGGCATTCTTTAGTTATTGAGCGAAAATCATTTTTATGTTAAATGTCTTAATGACCTTTACCATTGACCTCTAAGTCAATAGGGTTTTCTACTGTTGATGGCCAATCTCCATGTACATTTGAGGATCCTAGGATGGAGCGTCATGTACCAGTTTAATATATAAAAATTCATGCTTTTTATCGCGCATTCATACCAAATGCCAATCCAAAACATACTACATCATTCGTCTATGCGTTTGCTATTGCAAAACAGCACCTTATAAGCGTAATCGCTACAATATAGCAATAGAACCTGTTTTAGATTACCTATTTGGAACGTTCTACACAATTAACGCTATGTACTTTCGTCATTGCGCAACCATAATGCTTTCTTGTAAACAATCAATACTGGATTGCCTACTTGTATTTGAACGTATTAAGTGTACGTGTACACTCAGTACAGTCATTTGATTTACGTTAATTCATAACTAACACAGAAACTATAGTCAGTAACTTTGCTCATTTGAGACGTGCTGCTCTAATCTTTCAAGTACACGTGATGGCATACTATAATTAGCACTGTAGGATCCTAATGTTTAAATATTGCCAATAGTAGCTCATTATGATTTAATCATTCTCCACTTTAACTTATCAGACAGTCAACATTTCCGACACGTACATTATAAAACATTCGATACGGCTGCTAATGAGCAGATGATTAGTTGAGATAAACAAGTAATTGCGCGTTCCAGGAATCACTATTAAACTTGATCAATTCATCAATATGTGTTATGTAAGATTTTGTTCTCTTAAAAGATCAATGTTGTTTTAATCAATCAAGTACGAACTATTTTAGGAACTTTAAGTATCTCTCCTCGTTCCTCAATTTAGTTCTCGATTTCCAAGATGATCATACTAAATTACTAGGTTTGTTACCTAAGTAGTTACAACTCTTTTTTTCTATTGATATGTCACATCTTGTGATTTGGAAGATCTTTCAATTAGTCGTTTTCATTTATCAACATGTGAACGCTAAGGGCAAAAGGTACAGACGTTGCGCTTGGTATTGATTATTTAACATTTAATAAATAGGACGCAGTATGGTGATGATATGACCGTAGTCCATGTCACGGAAGAAAAACAAAAAACCTCCGGTTGAAAGGCCGACACTTATTTCGGAAGAGTATTCATTAAAATTGTAGGTTAGGTGTATCAAACAGTTATTGATCAATATGTAATGACAACCAGATACCTAAGGTGTTAGGCCATTGCTGGTTGTTCCAAACAGTCGTTAAATTTTATATACTAGAATATATATAAGGCAGTCTCCATGAAAACCTTTTATGACACAACGTTTAATTTTGAAATGTTCCGTACGTGAACAGATTGATTATATTGAAGCAAAATGCCAATGTTACAGCTGTTTTTGAAGAGGCCCGGTTTGGAATACTTTGCTGTTTAAAAGTGTATCACATTTAAAAATAGTATTAATAATTAATAATAATTTTTAAAATATACATCGAAATCATACATGTTCGTATTTCAAGAAAGGTAACTACTGTTGAAAACAACCAATTGTTCGTTTTATCAATCGGAGTACGCGTCAAAATAGTAACAAAGTAAATTATTTTGCTTATTATAGTTCTTGAGAAAAGTTAAAGCTAAGGTATAGCACCATATAAGTAAAATACTTAAAATCGAATTAATAGATATGTATTTTACTTTTTTCAACAACCTTACATACAGTTTTTACACACTTATGTCAAAATAGCAGGTTTTCCTGGAGACTGGCTCATATATTTATGTTTCTATTGTGAATAAGACTGAATGCAACTGATGTCAGAACTTTTATCGTATTTAGGGGAAAATATAAATATTTTTAGTATCGACTTTGCTTCAGTTATAAAGTATATATTGATTCAATTTATGTTATATCGTGTTGGTTAAAATCATTCAAATGGTTGTAATTAAATTAGAACAATTTGTGCCTGTGGTATAAATACACAAACTCTGCGGCAAATTTATTTTCTTTTTGCGTGTTCCTTAATACTCCTAACTATACCGCAACAATCCATCTCAGTAGGACGTTAGTGTGCAATCTTGCACAAAAGAAACGTAAACAAACAAACAGCGGCTCACAATTGGAAAGACCACAGTATTTTCCTCATGCATAATTTGACTTCGGTATTAATTCAGATCGAAGAGTTGATAAGTACTAGTACTGATATGGGCTGAACCGATATCGAATTTTATGTTCCATAACATCACTAGTGGTAACAGAATGTTGTCCGCCTTTAAGTATTTCTTGTCATATAGACCATGAGAAAAAGAGAACCTTGTGCCAAAATAACTTCAAATAAATCACATAAGTCGTATGGAAGAGACATGTACCTTTGTGTTTACGTATGTTTGTCTTCTCTATCTTGAAATTTGTTTAATTGATGACAGACTGACAGGGATATTGGTTTGGAAAGGCTAGAATAAACACCCCTCTAGGAAGGAAAAACTATACACACCCTTTAATGAGGATGATGATCCAGCATTGAAATTATCATGGCCTAAACATAACCAGATTTGAGTAGCATATTATTCTTGAAGTCAATTATATATTTATTCTAGTCGAGACTATCTTGTTCTTAGAGAACAATATCACTCCCACTTGATGCATAAAGCATACAGTTATTATGTTATGCAATGGCATTTAACTACCTTTGTACCTTCATCGTAATCTGCAACCTTAAATACAGACAGAAATGTTCAAATATATCACAGAAAGTGGCATATCAATTTCCTATTTCGTAAGAATCATTGCATATTATTTGATTGCAGTCATTTATTCTTGATACAAAATGCCTAGCTGATGTAACAGCAATTAAACGGTAGGGTTTATAGACGATAACATAAGCTAACACAATATGTACGTGTTCGTTTTCATTTGCTCTACAGTCACCTAGATCTTGATTTGGTGATGTTCTTCGGTGTATATACACTTAGTCGCAAAAGAAAGTATACATTGTACATACTTTGACATTGTATCCTTTGGGGTTGACAGAACTAAACGAAATTTTGTATTAACAGAACTGTATGTTTATCTGACATTTTAATATCAAACAATAACATGTCAATAATCACAATATCCCACAAATGAAGTCAACAGCGTCGATACCTGAAAAATCGAATTAACAGAAATGTTCAATATTTTATGTGTCCGCCTCCGACGTAAAATGTACGAGACATTTACGCAGTGGTGCAAATTATGTTTATGTATGGTAAATTCGACTAGGTATATCGTCAAATTAAACAAAAGCACTCGAAATAATGCGATTTTTCACTGAACACATGATGGTTGTGAATTTTTAAAAACAGCTAGTTAATTTTGCTCGGTCAAAGGGAGGTAACCATGTGAAAAAATGTTGTTTTTATGAGGTGATAAGTTCTAAACCTGAGTTGGGCTTTATTGTAAACCTTTATTTCTTTATTTATGTCTAACGCTTGAAAACGAACCTTTTCAGCAAATCGGGCATCTAGCTGCATTAAAAAATTGACAAACGCCCGATGAACACACCGTGACAAATGTGTGACATTAGCTCATGTTGATGTCATCATTTTTATTGTTTGTTACAATTTCAATCAGATATTATAAATGTGATTGAATTATAATGCCACATATCCAAGCTACATATGTTGAACATTTCAGCAAGATCAAGTTCCTGTTGACCGAGCTATGGGTAAATGTATCCATGTACACATATTTGTTAAGTGTATGACCATTTGTGTGAATTTGATTTTTCAAGTCCGAAAGCTTTGACTCTATTTGTGCAGTATTGTATTTATCGACATGTTGTCGCTTGATCTTAAAATGTCAGATGAACATACTATTTAGTAAATATTAACATTATGTTTGTTTCTGTAAACCCCCGGCGATATAATCTCATTTATGCACAATGTATACTTTCTTTTGTGTATATTTATTTGTCATTTGGGGCATTTTACGTTTGCTTCGATCATCTGTAAATAAGATATAGCATACGTTTCCAATATATCAATAAGGATATTTTCGCTGGGGGAAAATCCTATTTTAATTGTTTCTATAATGCATGCAACTGTTCGGACATTTATGTTCAAAACATAAAGGTAATGAAAACCCGGACAGAGAAGGCAACAGCCAAGCACTTAAGGCACAATAACGAACACATACAAAAGAAAACATAAAATACTACAAGCATACGTCGCAATATTAATCACTTTTTACATAGAAACGCCATGCGAAGAGAAGACAGCCAGGACGCAAAAACAATGCAATTATGAGCACCATTGTCGTTGTCTTCTTATATATGATCCGACCGAAGAACTGACCACTGACCAGTTCCACCAGTATGCTACGGAGAAAAAGTAATTCATGGAAAAGCGTTCCTACATTAGCACTCGGCGTCCTGTCTTGTGTCGGGTTGATCATATTTTGAGTAGAGACTCCCACACACACAAGTAATGATAATTACTACACGCCATTAGCAGTTCGGTATTTAACGCCTCTTACTCCAAAGTGTTTAAACATTTTCACTAAGTGTTATTAAGTAACTGAACCGTTTGTTATCAAGATGATCATTGTCTAGTTTAACAGTTACAGTTCATTCACCCGCTGTTACGCATTGCGATAACAGTATTATCTTCGTCTGCTACAGTTAAATGTCAAAAGATGAGACTATTAGATGGCACGTACGGAGACAACGTCGTATAATGACTCCTCAAGCTATTGTAAAGGAAGACCTCGGGCGACAAGTTTAGCAATATCGCGGAAATAAAACCACCGATCTCGCATCACCAAGCTGAATCGCTTCATACTTTGTCTAAATCCTAGTAGAGATTTGATGTCTGCTACCAGATTCACTCGCTCATGGAGATTCACTACCGTAAAAACAGTATAAAGCATCAGCTGATCTAGACGCTCTGATTAAAGAACCATCATATTTCTTTGGAAAATACAATACACCTAATTATGATGAAGTTGGATTCTGAAAATGTCAACGTATTAACTATTTGAAAAAGAAACATATAATAAAGATATTATACTTAATATATAATAACGGTTATGTTGGCGGTCAGCATTTAACATTGGAATCGAGGTATAAAGATAATGATTGGGTGGCTTTAAATGGTTATTAATGAATGGTTTAATAAGATTTCTCCTGATATTACATGTAGGGATAGCCAGAAGTTTGACAGTTGCACGATGTTTAAAAGTAGTTGCATTAATTATCCCCCACCGAAGGCGAAGGGATAAAGTAATAGTATCCGTCCGTCCATCCGTACGTCCGTCCGATATTTTGTCCGAAGCACAACTCATAAACTATGTGAGGTATTAACTTAAAACTTGGTATGTTAATAGATGGCAACTAGGAGAAGAGCAGTGACCAAGAACCATAACTCTATAAGGCCCAGTATTGGCATAAGCTCCCCCTGTTCAATTTTGAAATAATTTTCGTCCAGAGCATAACTCTAAAACTATTTAGAATATAACCTACATTATGAGCCAATGAAAACGCCGCATTTTGGCGGTTAACTGAAAATTTAATCATTAAAATTTTCTCTTCACAGACTTTACGTCATGCGTTGGCGCTACCGTTTCTATCGGCCAATCAGAATGCAGAATGTTATATTCTAAGTTAGTTAGAACATATTAAGTAAATTTTAATGACTAAAAAGGACTCGCTTCGCTTCGCTCGCTCTGCCCTTTTTAATCATTAAAATTTACTTAACATGTTCTAACTATAACATAAGATATTTATTGAAACTTTCTATGAATATATGGCAATTAGCAGAAGTGCAGTGACCAAGAACCATAACTTCAGTTATGCAATTGTCACCCTCTGTTTAATTTTAAGGTAACTTTGACTTATTCCTGAGGGTCATGGATTCAAACCCCACTGGGAGCATGTCTTTTCTGTCTTTTTAAGTGTTTATGTAATGTTTTGTATTTAAAAATGCATTTAGGTAACACACCACCAAATAAATGTGTTCTTTAACGCAATGTAAAGTGACAAATTGCTGACCCAAAACATGTCAAACTTTTGTCCATGGGGACCTGTCAAACTCCACCAATCAATAGAAATAGCATATAGTCTCACGAAAATGAAAACAATCAGGGGGCTGCATATCATATAAGAAAAATTTGGTTCGTCAAACGCGGTGAACATATATTCTCACACACGCGGACTGATTCGAATTCCGTCAGCCACAACTGACTTTCACTTTCATATTTAAGCTAGAATATCATTTTTTTCTAAATAAAACAGTTTCACTACATCACATACATGAGTACAAAGCATTTAAACCCAATAACATGATTATAATGCTGATTTGTCAAGACATACCACCAATTTTAGCCAAATCAAAGTTCCTTACAGGACTACTTGAGCGTGTCTGATTTCGGTGGTTCGTTACCTTTGTTATATAGATTATATGTATTTATACATCGTTAAAGCATGAAATTTTGGGAGTGGGTCATACAAAATGTTATATCTCGATAATTTCATGGTGAACTTGTCTTTTATTTGGTCTAAAAATGTACATAACAGTATAAAGTGTTTGGGTATTTGATAGAGATATATGCTCATTTTTATTAAGTTTTATTAAGGAATTTAGACATATATGTTTTGTAGAATGAAAAAAAACTATTATATTAGGCATATGGGAAATCATTTCATTTTAAAAAATTAATTAAATTTGATGATTTTTGTATAGACATTTTTGTCAGTATAATCCTACCATTTTCGACAAATTGCAATTAAGGGGTTGATCAACCGAAATTTTTTTTTCAAAACCTGTGGTTAGAATTTGTATATATTTCACATCATTCTTGCTTAGTATGTGTAGTAATAAAACAATATAAAGCAACATCATTTGAAGATATCTGTATTACAATCCCGCTGCCTTAACCAAACATGTTATGATTTTTCCCTTGATGTAATTTCCTAACATTTCCCTTCTATTGAACTCTGCCTAGTTCCAATTCATTAATTAACTCCCTTTATTTATTTTACCTAACATCTCTTTTCTTCTCTTTCTATCTAGTCATGTTTCTATTTAACACCCATTAGTGGCAAACATACCCGATGGGGGGTGGCCATGTGATTATTGCTCTTGTTACAATTATTATTGTACAAGAAATGTACAAGGCATGTATAATGTTACTTAAGGCAGTAGAGTCTAATCTTTAGTGAGATAGTGCAATTTTCGTTAAAATTCGTTTTTGGTCTTCAAATTAAAGTTGTTGAATAAAATAAGAATTGTATTATGATGCACTACATCTACTCCAAAATAAATATTGATAAAGTGAATTTATTGAAGCATGACAGCGTTTTTATTGCAAATCTTACTCGTTCACAAACAAAGTCGACATGGCTTTAAGAGTCAAAGTTTGTTGTCGGGGACATAGCCAAAAGTATAAGGAACAAACTCTTACAAAGAAATAATTATGAAACAAATTCATGAACTTGTATCATACAAAAATTCAATGATCATCAATGACCTTGCAAACCGAAAGTAGAAAAATGGCAATGTTTCTTGAATATCTTTGTAAGTATACATTTTTCAGTCTTAAACTAAGTAAGAGTTTGTTCCCTAGAGTTATATTGTAAGAATGATATACATTTCAGCAAGTACCCTTGGGCAGTTTTTGTGTTTGCGAACGAGCAAGATTTACAGTGAATATGCTGTCATACTTCTTATTTTTTGTTTAACTTCAAGGGTATATGTAGTGCATCATAATGCTATGCTTACTGTACCCATCAAATATCAATTGGAAGAATAAAATGCATTTGAAAAAAGCATGCACCCACCAACTACAGATCATACTCCATGTCCTTAAAGCACAAAGACAATCGCGTTGTACATTGAGACTGGGTCAACCGTTCCTGAAATTATACTACTCTTATTCATGTACGTTGAGCGCAAAGCTCGTTGTTGATGTATAGTGGTCTGTCATCGCTCTTGCAATCTTCCGCTCCCAATGTAGACGCTCTATATAACCATTTGATCACCAGAATATCAAAGGATAATGAACAATCAGACAGCGAAGGCAGCACTTAACAGAAGCAGTCGAGCACAGAAATAACACTGACCATAATCACTCAGCACAATATCTACGACACAACTGACCTACAAAATAAAAATGAACCACTGAAACTCGAAACATGAAACCAAAATGATACTACATTGCACCAAAATGCATGAACACGCACGCTGTCATATGATAATTTTTACTGACTAAATTTGGAGCCCTTCTGTTATAAAACTTTCTACTATTGCCTGATATTAACCACGTGACAAACCCCCGTATTTATATTTCAGATTACGTCTATAGAATGCAGTGAGAGTACGTTATAATCAATAGATGGAAATAATGGAGTTATTAACGCATGGCTAGATAATTTAAATTGCTTTTTTGTTTATTGCTAGACACAAACTCGATATCATTGTCATATTTGAGCATGTAGCTGCTAGTTTATGAGACATCAAAGTCAGTAATATTAGCGTGTTACATTTCATGCATGTGTACCATTTCTTGAAGAATTAACGCATCGTCACTTGTTGAAATGACTTAATTGCAATATGATGCACATGCATATTAAATGTTTCCAACTACTCAAAACGGTGCCATGCCTATAGGTCCGGATTATATGACCGTGTTTGGCTGTTTACCCGTGGATGTTGCTTTTAAGTACTGGTTGATAATGAATCCTAGGAAAATTTATTTTGGTCAACTACCTACAGTATTGAACTGACAATTTGTGGGAAATTGATATTAACTATGAATGAAACCTAAGTAACTGTTATTAATAGTATGCAAGTATTATTCTGTATTAATGTCTCATCAATGTACATATACAATTATTATAAAACGTCATAAAAATCCATATAGTTAT
Organism: Spisula solida; assembly: GCA_947247005.1. Lineage (NCBI taxonomy): Eukaryota > Metazoa > Mollusca > Bivalvia > Venerida > Mactridae > Spisula > Spisula solida. Next base: position 26,198,761 of record OX365948.1, read on the forward strand.
ATATACATTGCCATTCTATACAGAATTATAAGAGAAAGTGGTACATGATTATCTTACATATAATCACAGTATAACTTAATCATATAGTTTAAATCCAAAACGTCAACGTTAATGTATCCATAAAAGCTGCATTAAAATCCTAGTAAAAAAACTGTTTTTGTAATTATGGTACTATTGCACTAATTAGAAAATGAGTGTAAGAAAGCATCTACATATGATCAGATCATAATATGTAGTTTGATTAACGGAGGTGTTTTAGGTGAGAAATAAGAAGCGAAAACTAGTATACAACTAATTAAGACACATTGACACTATCTACATTTTAAAAAGTAATTTGAGATCTAGAATGAATTCAGGACATGTGCTTAGCACACGTACCAATTAAAAAAAAATATATACAACTATTATTATTATTATTTAGTCAATAAAAATGACGTTTCTGTAATATAAAAAAACTCATATTCATCCTTAAAAGTTCACTACAACCTTAACTTTTTCCAACCGTGACCAGAGGAGCCTATGATGCTATTTATATTGGTGAACCAATTATTCGTGTAGTTATTGTGAACCTCATATACGGCGTTCCATAGAAGACTCATGATGTAAACATTTCTGAGCTCCGTTTAAATATGGAAATACGATGATAAAGACAATTTTTAGAACAGTTGCATCTTATGTATGGATAGATAATGGAGTGATCTAATAGCGGTATTCATCAAATGTTAGTTATTGATTGTTGAATTGTGACATTTTTCGATTGAATTGGACAATGTATTGGATGATGGGTGGGGTACGTTCTACCGATTTCCAATAATCACCCTAAAATTACGAGCAAATTTTCGTCACGCATGACTTGGCAGGTAGATTGATGGATAGTTGTCAACGTGGACATTCACCCGTGCGTGTTTTGACAACCGAATACCTACACTCTATACTTAAATTGACTCTACAACTAAGTCAGACAAACATTGCTGTTCATTTATACATGTTTGTGACTGATTATATAAATTATTTGAATGGGTAACAAAAAGAAGCGCAGCAAGGAAGAAGCATCCCCAGGATCCAAGAGCGAACAGCCAGACAAGTATATAATCATGTCAGCCCAGTCACCCCCTCCAAGCACGACCGTACAAGGCATGCCTACCACTCCACTCCCGGCTGCCCAGGGTGTCCCGCAGCCTGTAATGACACACCAGCAACAGATGTTTGGAGCGTATTATCCGCCACACTTGCAATACGTCAACCAAGCAAACGGAGGCGCACTTTATGCACCCCCTTCTGTGTCACTCACTTCCGGTTCACCAGGAACTCCTACACAAGATATCAGTAACCATCAGATATTGGCAAAGTTGATCAGTATTGAATCTCGCCTTGCTAAACTGGATGTCATTGAAGCGGATGTTTCTAAAATTTCAAATAAACTTAACTTGGTTGAAACCAAAATTAGCGATGTCGAAGTTAAGCTCACCGATTGTGATAAAAGGATCATTGAACTACACAATAGCAGGGTTTTTTATTCTATTGTATGTGACGAGCTGAAAGAAAAGGTGTCTGTTATTGAAACGAATTTAAAGTCTGAAAATTCAAAAAGTGCTGAAATACATAAATCCATTGAAACTCTAAAAAATGAAAATTCCACTCTGAAAAATGACTTAATTGATCTGAAATCTCATTCAATGAGACATAATCTCCTTTTCTTCAACTTCGACGAGGAGTCCACGCCAGAGCTTAGGTCTTCGGAGAACTGTACGGAGAAAGTAATAACATTCTGTGAACAAACTCTCGGTATTCAGGAGGCTCGAACCGACTTCAAAATCAATCGTGCACACCGCATTGGTCGTTATGAGAACCGACCAATACGCCCAATAGTAGTAATTTAATTACTACAAAGACAAAATGTCAAAGATAGGGCATACGATAAACTACAGTATTCGGACTTCGGTGTGGCCGACCAACTCCCTTGCGAAGTTCAGGACCAACGTAAATCGCTTATTCCATACCTGGTACAAGCACGTAATCAGAGTAAACGCGCATCTCTTGTGGCAAATAAACTATATATAGAAGGCAAACTATTCACGGCGGACGCCCCGCCACCGGGTCCCGTACCGGAACTCCCGCCTTATGATCGCAGGACTGCTTACCGCCCCGATGGCAACTCACGAAGGAGGAACGCCAATCAGGAAAACGCTGCTTCTGGTACTAGTAACCAACCGGCAACCACGACCAACCAACCCCAACCTCAGACATAGGATCCTCCAGAGAAGCAACTTAAATTTCTGTTATGGAATGTACAGGGTCTGAAAACCAAATTGGACGATTCTGATTTTGTACATCGTATAAATGACTATGATATATTGCTTTTTTCTGAAACCTGGCATTCTAAAGTTACAAATGTCAATTTAGACCATTTTGAGCGTTTTTCATGTCCGAGACCAATTTTTAATAAGAAGGCAAAGCGATGCAGTGGTGGTCTAGTGATTTACTACAAAAAGGAATATACTGGTAAAACAGAGCTCATTGATTCGTATGTTAACGGTTATTTATGTGTTAAACTTTGTAAGTCGTATTTTGGAACCACTAATGAAATATTTATTGTGCACTGCTATATCCCTCCGGAAGACTCCACAGTATATAAGAATAGACTTGCTCCCTTATTTGAGTTCGATTTCTTCGAAAATATTGGTAATGACATTCGTCGTTATAGTCTTATTGGTGACGTCATAGTGACCGGCGATCTTTATGCTAGAATAGGTCAAAGATCAGATATTGTTGAAAATACTAATCTTTACAGATATGTTGATTTGCCTGATGATTATATTTATGTTATAGCAAATAATTTACCATTACGTCACGCATTAGATACCCATACCAACAGTTTTGGGAATAAACTAATATCACTTTGTAAAGAATGTAATATTTGTATTGTAAATGGGCGCATTGAACCGGGAAATCTTACTTGTTATAATCTGACTAGAAATTCTGGCGGAGCCAGTTTGGTTGATTACGTGATTTCTAGTTATAATTTGTTTTCTTTATTCCACTCTATGAATGTATATGATATAACAGAATTCTCGGATCATTGTCCCATTGAATTTGTTCTTAACGTTAGCAATATGCATGTTGATGATAATAATGTGTTTTATGATAAATTGGTCTGGAATTACACCAAATCCCAAGAACTTACTGATACATTGGAACAAAAAAGATATTTGTTTAAAGATTTGCAGTCTAAAATTATTAACAATGAAATTAGTATTGATAATTGCATGGAAAACTTATCAGACATCATACATGATAAATCTTTTAATCTACATGGTAGAACATTTGCTTCACAGCCAAGATCCAATAAAAATAGCAGTAAAAATCTGCATGGTTTAACACTAGCTGCACACGAGCAAAGGCTACGTTTTGTGATGCAAAAAGACAGTTTAATGCTACACCCAACGATACGAATAAATTGATTTTTTTAGATGCAAGGAAACAATATTGTACTGTTAAGCGGAAAGCTAGACGGTCATACTTTGACAAGGAAAAGTCAATTTTGTCAAATCTATGTAAAAACAATTCAAGGAAATTTTGGAAGTATATTAAGAAATTTAATAAGAAAAAGACTGGCAGTGTGGATGTACCATTACAAACTTTTGTTGACCATTTTAAAAATATGTCAGATATGCCTAATGAAAGTAATTTCAAATGTTGATAATGAAGATATTTCTGTTGATAGTCTAGATTGTGCATTTACGGTGGATGAAATATGTAGTACCATTAGCTCCGTGTCTAGACACAAAAGTTGCGATATAAGTGGTAATGTTGCTGACTTTTTCATTGATGCGAAGAATTTTATTTCCCCATACTTAGTTTCTATCTTTAATCATATTTTTGATAATGGGATATACCCCGAAGCTTGAACTAAAGGTGTCATTGTCCCTATTCATAAACAGGGAGATAAAACAAATCCCTCTAACTACAGGGGCATAACTCTTGTTAATATTATTTCTAAGATATTTTCATTATCACTCAGGAATAGAATAAATAAATGGTGTGAAAATGAGAACATACTCAACGATGCACAGTTTGGATTTCGTGATAATCGTAGCACAGTTGATTGTGTATTTATTCTTCACACTGTTATACAAAGATTGTTATCTCAGAACAAAAAATTATAATGTGTTTTTATTGATTATGAAAAGGCATTTGATACTGTTTTACATGACGCATTGTGGATTAAACTTGTTAACTCTGGTATAAGTAGTAAGATGTTAACTATGCTGAAGTCTTTATATGCTAATGTCAAATCATGTGTTAAGGACATGGCCAGTATGAGGTACTCCGAAATGTTTGATATTACACTTGGTCTCAAACAAGGTGAACCACTTTCACCTCTTTTATTTATTTTATTCATAAATGATATTGGTGAGTGTCTAAATGTTGAAAATTTAGCACCGAATGATATAAGTAAACTGTCTCTGTACATGTTGCTCTTTGCTGATGACATAGCTATGTTTACAACAGATCCCGATAGTTTGCAAGCCCAACTGGATGCAGTACAAACTTATTCTTCTAAGTGGGGTCTTAAAATAAATGTTAGTAAAACCAAAATATGTATATTTGAAAGACGTAAAACAATTAATCGTTTTGTGTGGAACATAAATGGTATACCAGTTGATATTGTTGATAACTTTGGTTATTTAGGAATTAAATTAAGTCATAATGGACGATTTGAAAATGCTGTAAAAGCCTTGAACGATCAAGCTTTGAAAGCTTACAACCATCTTCTTTCTATTTTAGCAGAGTTAAGTGTGATATGAAAACTAAACTTGTATTGTTTGATTCTATGATTGTTCCTATTCTTTTGTATGGTAGCGAGGTTTGGGGTATATATGATATGTAGAGGTAGATAAACTACACATAAGATTTTGTAAACATGTTTTAGGCATTCGTACTCAAACCCCAAGTGCGGGAGTCCTTGGAAAGTTAGGACGGTTTCCACTATCTGTTATGTGCAAGTTAAGAGCACTTAAATATTGGTGCAAGATTAAGAACTCACATGCCTCGCTAATACGAACAAGTTAATGATGCTCGTTTTCACATTTTGAATGTTAAAGATAGTCGGTCTAAGGCTATTAAACATATGATTGATTCACTTGGCTTTAACTATGTATGGAACTTGGATACTATCAATCAAATGTGTTATTATTCTATGCGACAACGTATATACGATCAGCATGTTCAGCATTGGGCTGATACTATTAATTCACAATCTAAGTTGGATTTTTACAAACAATTTAAATGTCAATATAAGTCTGAAAAATATCTAGATATCAAGATGAACGACAGGTACAAGCTAGCTTTAACAAAATTTCGTCTATGCTCACACTCTCTCGAAATTGAAGTTGGTAGATACACAAATATTGCCCTCTCTGACCGTAAATGTAAACTATGCAATACTAATATGATAGAAACTGAATATCATTTCATGCTATGCTGTCCTTTTTATTCTGACTTACGTATTCTGTATAATATTCCCAGATCATGTAATACTTTGAACAAATTTGTATTTTTAATGTCATCGAATAATACTACTACCATTAAAAATATAGCTAAATTTACCTATAATGCTATGTTAAGACGCTCTGTAGCCATTGATGCAGTTGCTTCGTAATTTGCTATTTATCTCTGTTGGATACTATGCCATGTGTTTGTATATTACTTATATGTACTTGTATGTATTTGTTGTAAATTGGCCAAAGGCATATTATTTGCCAATTTTGCTAATAAAACTCGAATTAAAAACTGTAGATGCAAAAAATGTGGAATGCCATAACCTAAATCACTGAACTTATGAAATCCGTTAACATTATAAAAATTATTCACGTGAAAATACCAGTTTCTACACATTCTATTTGCTTGACCGGTCGCCCAGAGTGCTAATCGCTTATTGATCCTTGTTACATTCATACAAGATAATTTTGATCAATATAATGATAAAGCTTTCCAACCCATATCTCCTGCAATACCATCGTTCGGCGAGTATTTGCCGACACCCAGGACAAATCTCATTGCCCTGTTATGAACAGAGGAGCACTATAGCTGATTACAGGCCAAAAAACGGAATCAAACAGTTTCGTATGCACATCATATGGCAAACCACACACGGATTTACATTTTGTAATAAGTATGCCCAAAGCCCGACTCGCACTCTGAGCTACGGACTTGACAGTTATTATATTATAATCAAGATATTCATGTAAAGCAACTCCTAAGTAACAATTTCTATCAATAACATTGATCTGGTTAATACCGCACATAAATTGAAACTGTGTACATAGCATTTATTTAGGTCTGAGGTGCACAACATATCTTTTAGTTGCATTTACAGTCATGTGATTCAAAGAGCTCCAATTACCTAAAGCATCCAACAACAACTGTAAGTCACTGGCAGACTCAGTTAATAGCACAATGTCATTCACATATTATTAAAGCATAATACACACTTTCTCTTCACCAATATTGACAACGATATTAAATTATTTCAAGTACAATGCCAAATCACAGATTAAAAAGTAATGGGGAAAGTATACACCCTTGTCGTAACCCACACTTGACATCAAACCAGTCTGTATTAAAATTATTTACACAAGATTGAACGGATGATACAATGATTTAATAGCATCAAACATATGACCAGTTACACCAATATCCTGCGGTCGCTTCCATAAAATATCTATTGGTTGTATCATAGGCCTTTTTAAAGTCTATAATAGCACAAAATGTTGATTTTCGTAACTTATTTCTTGAGTCAATAATGCCTAGTAATGAAGAACTTGGTCCATTGTGCTACGGCCCTTTCTAAAACCATTTTGTTCATCCGAAACTTTGTCATCTTCCTCAGACCAAGTGCTAAGTCTGTAGTTTAAAATTGACCAATATAATTTGTACATAGACGGTGCAATTGTAATACCTCTGTATGATAACGGATCTCTTCTATCTAAAGTACTGGACTTAGGTATAGGGTTGATAATACTTTTACTCCAAAGAGATGGAACTATCTCTTTTTCAAAACATACATTAAATAAAACATGAAGTAATGATATGGCTGTGTCATTATTGAGCACTTCAACAGGAATATGATCTATACCAGTTGCTTTACCTTTATTGACAGAATGCACAGCTTTACGAACTTCTAATAAATATATGTGGCTATTTAGATAACTAATATTACCACCATCAGCAATACCATGATTAGAACCAAGAATATTATCTGAGGTTTGGAATAGAGAGCTAAAATCGTGCTTCCATCTTGCTAATACACATTCTGCATCGTTCGAAGCGGTGCCATCTTCTAAAACAACTTTCATCGGAATAGAAGTATTTTTGTTACAATTTACGCCTATCTTACCGATTGCCTTCCAAAATGTAGACGGATCATAATCACATTCCGTTAATAACTCAGTCTGTAAAGAATACCAATGTAATCGTTTAGCTCTCTGAACCTCACGGTCAAATAATTGCCTGGTGCTCATATAGGTAGCCTTAAGTACTGCTTTATTACAACTATTTTTACAAGATAGCCAGGACTTTTCAGACTTATATACGTCATTCCATAATAGTAATAACTGATTAGAGCACCACGGCTTACCAGGACGACGCTTTTTGTTACACACTCCACGTTTAATTACTCTACATGGTAAATGATCTGACATATTATGTTGGACAATTAATAAAGATATGTGGCTATTTAGATAACTAATATCACCACCATGATTAGAACCAGGAATATTATCTGAGGTTTGGAATAGAGAGCTAAATCGTGCTCCCCTCTTGCTAATACACATTCAGTATCGTTCGCAGCGGTGCCATCTTCTAAAACAATTTCCATTGGAATAGAAGTCTTTTTGTTACAATTTACGCCTATCTTACCGATTGACTTCCAAAATGTAGACGGATCATAATCACATTCCGTTAATAACTCATTCTGTAAAGAATACCAATGTAATCGTTTAGCTCTCTGAACCTCACGGTCAAATATTTTCCTGGGGCTCACATAGGTAGCCTTAAGTACTGCTTTATTACAACTATTTTTACAAGATATCCAGGACTTTTCAGACTTATATACGTCATTCCATAATAGTAATAACTGATCAGAGCACCACGGCTTACCAGGACGTAGTTTTTTGTTACACACTCCACGTTTAATTTCTCTACATGGTAAATGATCTGACATATTATGTTGGACAATTTCACACCAATCACCATATACATCATCAATATCACTTTGAGTGCGAAAACCACAATCAAGTTTTGAAATAGTCTGATTCACATAACAAAAATTTTCTTGACAAAGCATAAAATCGACAGGAATATTGTTAACATCATATTTGTACTGAACATCCTTATTCAAATCACTACTTCTCGATACATGGTTATATAACTCACATTCAATAACAATACTCCACCTTAGAATTGAATGGTCATGTAATGCAATTGACGCAACAGTAGACACAATATTCGCCTTATGCATAATCTCTGAAACTTTCAAAACTTTAAATTGGTCAAATTGTGAAAAACAATCATTATTGACGAAACAATAATCCACCACAGAAGTTCCTTTTAATGAAAAAGAGGTAAATTCATTACCAGTATTTCCACGACCGTTTAACATAGTTTACACATATTAACATTTACTAATAAATCCAATAATATTTCACCATATCTATTAAAACTAATAAAACAATTATCACTTCCCGGTCGGATACATCATCAATTCCTCTAATAAAATCATCATTATTTCCACACCTACTGTTAAAATAGCCGCAGACATACATAATCCCACTATCTTTATACTCCTATATAATAGACAATAATGAATCATAAAACATATTAACATCATATACCCTAGAGGAATGTTCGGGTGGAAGATAACAAACACATGGTAATATAGTAACATTTTGAAACTTGTGATCTAATCTGAAAAGTAAAATACCTTCAGTATCATTGTTAACAACAGAAACATTAAAATAATCTAACAAAGCGTTTCTAATCACCCGACCCAACCTTAGCATTTTTGTGTTATGTTATGCTATGTACGCATCACATGTGCGTTAATATAAAACACACCCGTATCTCAGACTTAAATAATATTAATATGTACTTCCGTTGTACTAAGTAATAAGACGCAGATTTGTTGTAACGCATTGCCACGCATACACATACCTTACATGTAAAATACATTGCATTGCTTATTTATTAAGTCAGTTGCACCAAGTTAATTCTAAATAGTATTCACATGTGCACGAGTCATTAACATCGTGTTGATACCAAATAATGCTCACATATGCACGATGTGTATGTATACTAATTATATCATTGTTAATGTCGGACATCAGGTTAAATGTCCAATATCTCAAAGTTCTTGGAAATGAACATCTAACAATCACACTCTTGTAGGTTCGAGAACGATACACATCTTCTGAAATATTTTAGTGTCTAATATCTAGAAAGCTCGAATGTGATTTGTTTCCATTTTTTACGATTCATGCCACTGTTCGTTATACATAATAATGAACAATGAAAGCTGCGGGCAAACGTCACTACAGCGTTCTACACCGGTCATCAAATACGATTAATTAAATCCAATAACTGGGATACTAAATAAGTATCCCATGGCAGTGTCTGGTCCAAGGCTAACAATGGTCAATATTTCGATTGTCGTAATAAACATCCAACCAGAGGCTTATGTTTAATTATACATCATTTAACATCATAAGTATTGTACCCTCGTAGTCTAAGCATCATGAAATCGCGCATTCCCCTTTGTCTATCACATGGTTAAGTGTTGTTCTTATACGTAGCTATATGATTGAAAACACGTTTATTTTTGGGTTCCGATGACACTAAATAAGAGTTTACCCTTGGATTACCGTACTTTGTGTAACAGACGACCAGTAAATTGTCCTTATTGTATTACGTTATTACATAAAGAGTTACCGTTGCACATCCCATTTCCGGCCCACGTCCTATAACAGTGATGTTCTTGCTTGCTTCTCCGTCTTGACATTGTACTTCACCATGTTCTAAGTCTGTGAGAGGACACTGTCGTGTTAGTTATATGTTATAACTTAGTTCTCGCTTCCTCGATTGCAAAAATTATTAATGCAAACCGCTTCCAACAGCATTACGACAGAAATGACCCAAACAATGCAAAAACAACAATAATATGAAATCAGACTCTATTGGACATGGCGACTGGATTGTAATAAATAAGTTGTATTGACAGTAAAACATGAGGCTTTCGTTCAGTTGTCGGTGGTTGTTATGCCTGATCTAACTGTGTTATTTATACTTCATTCGCTCTCATAGCACTTTTGTGTTATTCCGACATCTCAATTAAACATATCGTTAACGCAATGTCGGCGTGTGGCAATCAGTATAAACAGGGCGATGTTTGAAGAGCTTAATCATGGTATTTCATTATTGAAATGTTATATAAAGCCATTGTGTAACCGTACAAAGATTGGTGGTTTACCCGCTGACTTTAATCTCATCATTGAATGCATAATCAGACGAAAAACAGTTAACCCGAATTGAGATATTTATAATCGCCATCATTTCATATAATGCTTCCGAACTTTTCAATTAAGCAAATTGTTTTTTTTGCGTAACTCTCATCTCCTAAACACGTGCGCAATAAAATCCTTAAGTGTTCATTGGATGCCTAGCCAAATTAATGCTTACAATTGTTCAAGAAACACTGTGTAATACTTAATCCCGATCAATCATTATAAAGCATTATAGTTTAAACATATTTTATTACCCAAACAATGTCATACAAATATATATATAAATACATTTTATATACATGGGTAAAAGGGTCTTAGCCACAAGTTCCAAAACTTAGTTACGGCTCTCACCTTATAAAGCATTATAGGCAACCATAAAAAACGACATGTACTGTCTTCAAAACGATGCAAATTGTATAAGATTAACTTACCAGCTAATATAATAATAGTGTTGCGTATATCATTAATTGTAAATGGCTGGATAAACTAAAACGTCTTAACAGTTGTGTGTGTTTATTTATCAAACTAAATTAATTCAGCCCGTGCAATAAATCTCCCGAATTGAGATATTCATAATAGTTAGCAGAACTTAGATCTCCAACATATGGAAGCCCTGGAGGGCACTTTTGACTTAGGTGTTGTGACTTGTAACTTATGACTTGTGACTTGTGACTTAGAACTTGTGACTAATGACTTGAGACTTACGACTTGTGACTAACATTTTATAAATAAATCTGCGCGCACTTCTTTGGACAGCGTGGATGGTAAAGGATGATGTCTAAATCGGAATTACCTGATAATAGTCTATAGTGAGTCAGGTAAGTCGGTATTAGTTTTGTTTGATTGAAATCATCATTGTTGAAGGCCCCGACCCGTTATTCTGAATTGTTAACAAAATTAACTAGAATACCCTTCATGTAATAGCATAATTTCCCCTGGCATAGCTGTGTCTTATACGAGTACATGTGCATACATAAGTATTATGGTTTGCTTCCTTTTCGTTATCATTTGCGATGGATAGTTCGGATCATACATGGTATAATGAATTAGACTTTAAGTTTTGTTGATGTACATGTATTAATAATTATATGTTCATCTACATTTTTCCAGGTGAAGAAAATGGAATGTCCGTGTTATGTGTGTGTGTTCGGTGCGTTTGGTTCGACAAATGATGTGGCGGTGCAAACCTTATTACCTGTATGTCTTAAAACCCAGCAATTGTGTGACACTATGGGCTAGAATAGATTTTGAATGTGATTGTGTTACATGTATGTACCATAATTTAGAAGTAGAACATTATAAGGTTTTGCGGACAATTCCAAGTTGTGGATATCAATACATTAACATTTATGGCGCCTACGAACTAAGCTTTTCAAGATGGCTTTATATTATTCGCATAAGTTTAATTTCATAGATGTAATGTCGGTCAGACATGTTTAGAAATAATACGCCATTTTGTCATGTTTTGAAATACATGTGACCTAAACAATCTTATATTGATTTATGTGGAATTTATTTTGAATAAACTTTGTAATGCAACAGACTCAAAGTTGTCATTTGCAAATGTGTTTTTGTCTACCGTTCATCTTTTACAACATAATACTGCATTTCAGTTAACTTTGTATACAATATAAAGCAAAGACCAAAAACACTGTCAATTACATGATTAAATATCATTCCAAGGTTTTGGCTTTAATGGATACCGATAACAAACGAAGGATAACAAACTCATATTAAATTACAACATTTATAATAATAACACTTATAATGATACATTTTGCTGTCTATAATTTTATCAAAGGTAGTGTGTATGTCACATTTTACACATCATAAGTCTCAAGTCACAAGTCACAAGTCACAAGTCACAAGGTACAAGTCACAAGTCACAAGTCACAAGTCACAAGGTACAAGTCACAAGTCACAAGTCACAAGATATAAGTCACAAGTCACAAGTTACAAGTTACAAGTCACAAGTCACAAGTCACAAGTCACAAGTCACAAGGTACAAGTCACAAGTCACAAGTTACAAGTTACAAGTTACAAGTTACAAGTCACAAGTCACAAGTCATAAGTCATAAGTCACAAATCAAAATCTTAATTGAAATGCAGAAATAAAACAGATGTTATAACCATGCTTTACTTTACGATTAAATGAAGCATTAGACATGCATGTCAAAATTAATAGAGCAACATACACATGAAATTATACTCAAGTGGCTCAGCATAACAATACCGACTAACAACATGCCATAATTAGTTATACAAATATTTTAAATCATGGAATATGCTGTAAATTGGTGAACTTCTGAATTAAACACACGCCTTTCCAACATCCCAAAATCAATTGGAGTACATGTATATCATCAAGGTTTTGGTGTTGTATTATATCATGGTACAGGGTCTTAGAGATCCTATATCATAAACATTCTTATTTTGTGTCAGTCAGTCCAGATCGGTTTGTATTTCTCTCTCGACTATATCAACCATAACCTCTATTTGAGTATATGAAGGCTCATAACGAGACAATAATATTGTGCTCAACTTGTGTGGGTTTATTGTAAGTATATGCAGTTCTGTCCATTACAGTAAGAGAGTTGTTCACAGCCTTTTATGCAATATTCCACAAGAGATATTTTCAGGATTCCACGACAGCTATTTCATTTATCTCCACCTGCAAAAAAAACCAAACATTTTAATTACACAGGTCATTCTATTCACTCCTCTTAACCTAAATATTCGTCACGATTGTGACGCTAAAATTATAATCTAAAGTTGGAAATATATTAAAGCAACGTCAACGCTAACTTTGTTTGCAATAATATATCGATAAAGAAGAATTTTAAACCTAACTCTTATGTAGTAGAATGAGTGTAATTCCGTGAACAATTGTTATTTAATCAAACAACTAAAACTGACTTACCTGTCTTGCTATATATATTAAAATCCGATTCACGTATCATCTGTTTTTATCCACGTTATTGTTGGGCGTAAGGGAAAAATAAAGCATGCAAATATATTTATAGTTTGTTTGGTCACAACTCCTAAGTCACAAGTCACAAGTTATAAGTCACAAGTCAAAAGTGCACCCTGGGGCCTACGCAAGTCACAAGTCATAAGTCATTAGTCATAAGTCAAAAGTGCCCTCCAGGGCTTCCATACCAACAGGCTTTTAATAATGTGGTATCAACATATTATGTTGAACCTATCACAAATTGTTGTATATGTAGTTTTCAAACCACGGAATTGTTTTCCTTTGGTAGATACGATGTACTGAGCTAAGTTAATTTATATAAAGTATATTCATCGCAAAATGCCGTTTGGTTACGTTATGACACTTACCCAATATATATCAGCAGTTTGTTTTGTTAAAAACCTGTTCAGAGCCTTTTTGTGTGACGTTGCGAAACGTCATTCGAACGTTATTCGACGTTACTCTTCCAAGTATTTCATAGTGCAGTATTTGAACAATTCTCGACATAATCGGTTCAAAATAGTATCATGTTTCAGAAGTTTGTTTTTATTTTCAAAATAAGTATTAAAATGTTTGCATTTACCGAAAGGCTACTACTGCTTTAAACGACTTTATAACTCCTTGTTTTCTCAATCAGATAAACTTTAGCGGAATGTTCTAATAATATGGCCCTTTTACAATTATTTAAATAAGCCATATATATAATGGACCTATTTTGACATGACTGTCAGTAAGAAAACGAACATAAAACAACTTAAGTCCCTTTGAGCTTTAATAGCAGCAACATAAACTCTCAGAGTTTTGATTTTTTATTATAGAGGTTTTCGTAACCTATTACATACACTAGTTACACGAAGTCAAAATACCAGTTTTATTATACGCCCGTTGAAAACGGGACATATTATGTGAACACCCTTGGCGGGCGGGCGGCGTCCAGTAATTTGTCTGTACTCTAACTCAAACAGTTTTCGTGCGATCGTCTTCAAACTTGCTGACAATGCTTATGGCCGTAATATCTAGGCCAAGTGTGATTATAGGCCAAATCGGGCCAGGCCTTCATTTGGTTATGGTCCTTCATTTACCAAAAAAAATGTGAAATTGGCCTGTGTTGAGTCATTGGTGTGTATTAAATCTTGCTATGCATCTTACTTGACTTGTGGTCTTGCAAGATACAGATACATCAAGCAAAAGCATTCCTATAAATTAGTATGAATATAGGAAACAACTGATATGGTGCATTTGTCAAAACCGTATATATAGTTTGTGATTATAAAGATTAGTTTAAAGACAATTGTTTAAAAATGTTTTGACATAATATGGGCTTTTATTTCACAATCAATATTTTTTGTCACTAGCACAACCAAGACGGGCGTATTTTGTGACATTTTGGTACTCTTGTTTAATATGCTATCAAAACGCGTGACATTATGATTGTTTCCGTACTTTTGCAGAACAAATAATTAGGTCTGGTTTGATCTACAAGCTAGAGTAGGAGATTTATGAATAAACTAAGACATGTAGTATATGATTTTAATTGCACTTTTGTACGTATGTTTATTACTGATTCCATTTTTAAAAAATCATTTTAACAATCTCCTTCGAAGATATTCAAAAAAGACATGAAGATATGTGAAATTGTTCATCTGAACTAAGCAACCACCTGTCGTAAACAGCCGATTTCAGACAATCATGCTTTACTGTTTGGGAACGAATTTCCTGTATAAATATAGACATTTATCATAGATTCGTATAACCAATGTTTTTCTGTTTGGCTTATAGCACATTTACATTAATTATAGAAATATAAGACCACACTTGGCTGGAATAAGAACTGGATAGATCTCTGAAGTAGTCTATAACCATGTGTCGCTAATTCCACGCTAAAATTAGTTAGAATTAATAAATTGGGCATATAACGTCAATGATATTTGTATCTATTTAGGTTATTCTGAGATATGCAGGCTAATCCGACTTTTTGGACATACATATACTACAAAACATAGATTCGTATTTGTATGTGCGTTTGTATCGTTCCCAATAATATGGCAGGATAAAGTAGTACGTGCGTGGTCAATATTATTACTAAACAATAATATATATTTATACATGTGTATATATTATAGAAAGAAGAAATTGCCCGTCAGATGGAATTTCATATGGAAAAATCGCAAAGAAACATTAACCGCCGACGCTGGAAATAGAAATTGTATAATACATGTATATACACTGTATACATAGTTTCGTGTTCACCATAGGTTCAACATCAATTTTCTTTACATTCAAAACTGATATTAATAAGTCAAGCCTTGGATCAGGAATTCTTTATTGACGTGTTCTAAGTATAAAGGTTCATCACAATCATGTAACATGAACACGAAACTCGTGTTCTTACTTTTGAGATTGCCTTACTATTAAGAGTTACCGTAATGATGACATGCTGGTGTGTTGTTCTATTAATATTATAAATAAAAAGAATAATGAAAAAGGGAATAGATATGGTAGAACTCAAAAGAAACAGTCGAGCACAGAAATCAGAAATAACACAGACCACAATCACACGGCACAAAAACTAAACCGCTGCAAGTTCTAGTCTCAGATGTCAAGATGTCATTAAAAGTTTAGAAACCGCCGTAAATGATATAACCCTGCCGCCGCACAAACGATTTGTGATGGTAGTCAACAAAAAGAAAATAAGTAAACGAATAGGTGATGATAGGCCGCAAGACCCAAAAGCTACAAGTCCTAATTACAACTGTCAAAAGACTCAAACGTTAATCCATATTAAATGGTATAGCATTTTAGCTGCAACAATGATTTTTAAAGGCTATAAAGATCTTTTCGATGTTGATAATTTTTGTGTGTAGTATAAATACTCCTCATTCAAACACGTTTCATAGATGTTTATATTGCATTGTATTGCAGCTATGTTATACTGCATTACCAATTTGTTTTATAATTTGACGAGAAATGAAAGCAACATCATTCTACCATCCTTAACCCTAGTTTAATATAACAGAACGGTAAGTGATGTTTCCACACGTGACTATTTCTATATCATAAGTCCAGTTTACACAATAATGTAAAAAGATAACTTTAACACAAGGCTTGTTTTCCATTCAAATTAACAAGCCATAATCCAATTACACGATTGAAATCTGTGATATAACATTGTTTTACCAAGTAACTAATTTATCGTTTCCCCTGGGTGTACTCTTGTGTTTTATATTTTCCCGTAATACTTGACGGTTGATGTGTAAGTTCATTGGCCGATAATACAATGTCATATAAAACGCAATAAACAACACCCAATGGTGTAGTAGTAGAGGGACTACACATCTAGTATAATATACGGGTTCCCGGGACTTAATAAGGGATTTCCCTTGGATTACCATACATGGTGTAAATGACGACCAGTTAAATGTTCTTACTGTTTTACGTAATAAAGAGTTACCCCTGCACATCACATTAGCCTTGCACATCGCATGTGATGTAATAGACAACTGTGTTAATTCTACTTGCGTCTCTGTCATGTGTATCTATATTGATGTTTCATCTGTGAGGGGATACTGTCCTGTTAGATAGACATCCCGTCAAATTACTTAGTTCTCGCTTCAGTACTTTGGTTACTTACATCATCCATAACGTTCCCGATTGCAAACATGATTAATGCAAACCGTCTCCCACAACATTACGACAGAAATGACCCAACCAATGCAAACTCAACAATAATATGAAAACCTATAATCTGTGACCAGACTCTATTGACATGGCGACAATATTATAATAGATAAGTTGTATTAACAGTAAAACACGATACATTCATTCAGTTGTAGGCGGTTGTTTTGCCTGATCTGTGTTACCTTTTACTTCATTCGCTCCGTAGAATTTTGTTTTATTCCGACACCTCAATTAAAGCTATCGTTCACGCATTGTCGGCGTGTGGTAATCATTATCAACAAGGCGATGTTTGAAGAGCTTAACCATGGTATTTCATTATTAAAATGTTATATAAAGCCATTGTGTAACCGTACAAAGGATGATGGTCTACCCGCTGACTTTAATCTCATCATGGATGAAAATCACGTTGGAATAATGCATTATCAGAAGAAAAACAGTTAACCAGAATTGAGTTTTTTATAATCGCCATCGTCTCATAGAATGCTTCCTAACTTTTCAATTAAGCGGATTGGTTTTTATTATAATTTTGTTGGTTGAACAAATTGCAAGAATATTATCACTTAGAAATTATGAGAAATTGATCAAACTATTTATCTATTAATGCCATTAAGTACCATTTTTTTACTAAACGCTTGGAAAATGGTATTTTATGGAGTCATATTTTTGAGGTTCAATAAATTGCACAGTTGAAAATATGTTCGTCATTGTAAGGAGGTCTTTTTATTAGACCCCTCCCGGTATTCAGCCGGAGGGGACTATAGGTTTGTCCTCCGTCCGTCCGTCCGTCAGTCAGTCAGTCCCTTCGTCATAAATCTGGATACTGATATAACTCGAACAGTTTCCAAGCTAGGTTTTAAACTTGGTATGTGGACAGGGGGCAACACGGGGATTATGTACGTCTTAAAATATTTTCACAGATAGAGTGAATATATGCCCAAATTTGGATCCTGTCATAACTCAAACAGTTTTCAAGCTAAGTTTATGAAACATGGTATGTGGTAAGGATTCAAAAAAGAGGTAATGTACATCTAAATTTTGATTCTGACAATAATTGTGGTTGCTATTGATACGGAAATACGGGATCCTGCCATAACTCAAACAATTTACGACCTAGTGATATGCAACTTGGTATATGAAAAGGAGTCTATAAGGAGATTGTGTACACTTAAATATTTTTTTATTCTCACGAAAATTGTGGTTGCTATTAATGCTTCACTTTGACAAAAGTTGTGGTTGCCATAGCAACAAAAGCATTAAAATAATTTAAAGGGCATGGCTTCAAACCGGTAGGGGACTTCTGTAATGCTTGCAATTTTTAGAGACTTTTCGAGGTGATTATTGCTGTTTAAATTATCTCTTATAAGTGGATAACATTTTGAACATTAAGGCTACTGTTCCCAACTTCGTGAGAAGGTATTTTTTGTCGAGTAAAGTTGACCCAATTGCTTAAAATCCCTTTATTAGATGCTTATGACATACTAGTTACGACTTTGTAGCACACTGTAACTATCATCTCTAAACACGTGCACGATATTATATCCCTTTGTGTTTATTAAATTTTTAGGCGAATCAGTTGTAACAGTTGTTCAAGAAATACTTCGATACACTTAATCCAGACCAATCAGTATAAGCAATCTTTCAAGCAGCGTGGATCTATGTTTCAATAACTCTTCAATGCGATGAAAATGGTATAAGATAAAATACTAGCTAATGTTCCGATATATCTCGATTCCATAGCGTGTGCCCTATACTTATATTTCTAGCTATGTGAACTATAGTTGGTAGGAAAGATAAGAAAACTATACGATTTATTATAATTTTCTGAATTATGTTGCAAAATAAAATAGGCGACTAAGTAAATTGTAAGGTAAACTTATGCATGTTTTTCTGGTTATTTGAATTTATTGTGTGTATGTTAATGCTCATTGAAACTTACATGATAATTATTCATTAGGTTGACATACCTCGTTGCAGGTTACGTTTACAAGAACGAAAGTACATATTTCAACGCACGTACAACAAAAGCTTATATTTAAAGCACTAATTATCACTTTTATTAACGGAACAAACCCTGGTTATCAGATTAACCAAATCGGCATGCGTGTGTCAAGCGTATCGCAAATTTACATTTAGTTACGTCAAGCCTTACTCAATATATTAGCATTTATAAAGTTTGAACAGTGTTACAATGGCCCTTGCCAAAACGCTAGGTTTTCGTGTTTCTATTTCACGTCGATAACATATACTATGAAAACGCCTAACGTAGTGATTGATTCATTACTATCGCAGAAAAAATGATTAGATCTGCTTTGATCTACAAGCCGGAGTCGAAGATTTATGGACAACCTAAAACATGTAATATATCATTTGTAATTGCAATTGTGTACGTATACTTTATTACTGATTCCCTATTTGTACCAGAAAGCCAAAAAGAGATCTCCTACGAAATCATTCAAAATAGACATGAACATATGTATAATTGTTCATCTGAACTAAGCAACCACCTGTCGTTAACAGCCACCTTCAGACACGCTTTACTGTATGCGAACGATTTTACCAACATAGACTTTACTCGTAGATTCCTATAACGAATGTTGTTTTGCTTATACACACATTTACATTAATCATAGACTTATCAAACTAACTTAAGCTGGAATTATGACTAGCTAGAACTATTAGCTCAAGCTCGATACACCGAGTACGATATTACGATCCGTAACTAATTTCGCGCTAACAGTAGTTTGCATTAATAAGTTCAGCAAAAAATATCAATGAGTTAATTAAGCTTTGTATCTATTTAGGTTACCCTGAGATATTCAGGCTAAACCAGCTATATGGTGATACATTGAATAATCGAGCATACTGTCCAGCTAGGATACCAATATATTGACGCTGTTGTCGAGTCCACTATTGTGGTGCAAAACGGATTATGAAGGCTTATCAAGATATCTATAATTTCAAGCTAAAATAAAAACCCTACGAGTTCAGTAAATAGTTGTAATATTTTATGTTCTCATACAATAAAGCGTTACACTTGTATTATACTAACAAGTCAGTATGGTAGGGTGACAATCTCAGGGAAAAAAAGTTGGGGTAGGACCGCTCTGTTAACAAGACATGTCATATACCAAAATGTTCGGTATAGTCGGTAGTATCTGGGACTGCCGGCATAAATTGCCAAATGTGGTGGCGTTCCGAGAAATCCAAGATGGCGTCCAAAATGGCCGCCATTTTTGTCATTACTAGCTCTGCATAAACAATTGATAATTGCAGGAATATGATACTATTCTATGAAATAACTTTCATTCATTATTATAGACATTACCCATGACTTTACAAATACACCCTGTTCAGAATCTTCAAAGGTCAATGCCAAGGTCATTTTCCAGTAAAACCACTGAAAAAATAGCAAAAAAACACCGTTTTACTTGATATCTGTTTTATTTATTTAATATTCATAAGTTACAGCTATCTTAAACACATATTTTAATATAGTTGTATGTTCCCTTGATCAAATAAAACTGATTTGAAACACTTTGGAGATAAAATAATGGAGATATACCGCTTAGTAGATCATATATGAAATTCATACCCCACCCACCAATTTTATACAGGGAATCTGAATCAAGTATTTGGAAAGTTTCAGAGAATTAGTATGTCATTATTAAGGGTAGTAATGTCATAAATGGAACTTATTATGCATTCATGGATGTGTATGTCTAAATTTGTTCAGAAAAAAATCAAGATGGCGTCCAAGATGGCGTCCAATATGGCCGCCATAGTATGAAAAGTCACTAAATAGGCCAGTAGAATAGTTGAAAGCTTGAGAAAAAATTCTGATGTTAACAAACTCTTCGGTTTTCTACTCTTTAAAGGTCACAGAACACCAGAAAAAAGTCCCAAAGAATAACTCTTGGGGAAACTTTTTGACGACATTTTTTTAACTTTTGCATAATAATAATTAACGCGTCTAAAATAATGTTTGGGGATTTTTTTTTTAAAAATGCAAAAAGTGTCACAAAGTGAATCATGTAGGATATCAAACTGACCAGTGAGAAGCCAGGAACTTTATTCAAGTAGAAATATTAATTTATATGCAAAACTTAAAGATACGCACACAAATGAATATTTTTTGCTTTAGAATGGCCATTTTTTCACATCTCGTTCAACTTACCTATTAGTCCTGTCAAATTAGCATTTAAGGAAAACTAAATTGCAACAGACACTTGTTTGTGTTTTACAGAAAGGTAACCATATGATGATCAACAGAAACAAGACTGCGTTCAATAAACGCTTATGCCCCCTGTGGAAGCCTTGTCCTTAAATAAGTCTAATATAAGACCAAAATTAGTTCAAGGTGAAAGTCAAACTGGGGTTAGGTGATACAGGCATGTGTGAGTCTTCTTATACAACATCCATGCAAGTATGAAAGCTTTGTAGCAAGCCATAATGATGCTAGGAGAAACGGTCCATTTGGGTTAACCGGACGGACGAATGAACGGACAAACGAACGAACAGGTGAATCACTATATGCCTCCCGATCAATCGATACGGGGGCATAAAAAGTCCCCAAAAGTATGAGGGGACAGGTCTAAATCCAAGATGGCGCCCAAGATGGCCACCATGTATTGCATAATAAATATATATACCATATTTAAATATCACCCTTTTCATGCGAACGCACGTTCAAAGGCCCGTCACATAGAGTGTTACAGCCACTAGGACACAGGTGCATCCTTTACAAGTGCAGATACAGCATGCTCTGACCAGAGGGACAGACTGAGAGAAAGCCCCTGAAGGGAGAGACATCAGATACAGGCATGTCCAGCGCTGAAGAAGTGCGCCTAGCTCTTATTTCGTATAGACAGCTTAATTATTTAATGTGCCCGGTGAAAAGCATCGATATGTTCACAGCTTCCTGGGACCTTCCAACAAATACTTAGCTGTCCGTAGGGTTAAATATATGTAAAGTTCCAATGCCGACAATTGAACCCACGACCTTCGGGTTGACAGTCCAGTGCGTCACAACTGAGCTATCTCCGCGTATATAACTACATTTTGTACCAAAAATCAATGTGGTACTTTCATACTAGTATAATTATAGATATAATGATGCTTATGGAGGATTCCATAGCATTGGAAATTGTTATCCTTAGGTCCCTATCGGGGACCCACCAGTGTGTATGGAACTGTCTTCCTAGACCCTATCGGGGACTCTTCGGTATAGGGAACTGTTATCAGATGCACTTTGGGGGACCCACAAGGGTAGGGAAGCAGCACCCTTGACCCTACGGAGGATTCATCCAGGACCCTATGCGGGACTCTTCGTTGTAGGGAACTCAATCATCCTAGACCCTATGGATGATTCATCAGTGTTGGGAACTGTCTTCCCATGTACTATAGGGACTCACCAGTGTAGGAAACTGTCATCCTATGCTCTTAGTATGGAGGACTCATCCGGAAACAGTCAGTCTGTGTCCTATGGAAGACACACTAGTGTTTGGAACTACATCCTAGGTACTATGGGGGGACTCACCATTGTAGGTAACTGCCATCATAGGCCCTTTGCGGACTCTTCATTGCAAGTATCAGTCATCCTTAGCCCTAAGGGGGACCCGCCAATGTTGTGAGCTGTCATCCTATGCCCTAGGTAGGACCCACAAATGTTGGGAGCTGTCATCCTAGGCCATAAGGGGACCTGTCAATGTTGTGAGCTACCATCCTAGACCCTAAGGGGATCTATCAGTGTTAGAAGCTATCATCTTAAGCCCTGAGGGGGAGCCATCAATGTTGTGAGATAGCATCCTAGGCCCTATGGAAGACTAACCAGTGTTGTGAGCTATCATCTTAGGCCCTAAGGAGGACACACCAATGTTGTGAGCTATCATCCTAGGCCATAAGGAGGACCAACCAGTGTTGTGAGTTATCATCCTAGGCCCTAAGGAGGACCCACCAGTGTTGTGAGTTATCATCCTAGGCCCTATGGAAGACTCACCAGTGTTGTGAGCTATAATCCTAGGCCCTAAGGAGGACCCACCAGTGTTGTGAGCTATCATCTTAGGCCCTAAGGAGGACCCACCAGTGTTGTGAGCTATCATCCTAGGCCCTAAGGAGGACCCACCAGTGTTGTGAGTTATCATCCTAGATCCTATGGAAGACTCACCAGTGTTGTGAGCTATCATCCTAGACCCTAAGGAGGACTCACCAGTGTTGTGAGCTATCATACAAGGCCCTAAGGAGGACCCACCAGTGTTGTGAGTTATCATCCTAGGTCCTAAGGAGGACCCACCAGTGTTGTGAGTTATCATCCTGGGCCCTATGAAAGACTAACCAGTGTTGTGAGCTATCATCCTAGGCCCTAAGGAGGACCCACCAGTGTTGTGAGTTATCATCCTAGGCCCTATGGAGGACCCACCAGTGTTATGAGTTATCATCCTAGGCCCTATGGAAGACTCACCAGTGATGTGAGTTATCATCCTAGGCCCTATGGAAGACTCACCAGTGTTGTGAGCTATAATCCTAGGCCCTAAGGAGGACCCACCAGTGTTGTGAGTTATCATCCTAGGCCCTAAGGAGGACCCACCAGTGTTGTGAGTTATCATCCTAGGCCCTATGGAAGACTCACCAGTGTTGTGAGCTATAATCCTAGGCCCTAAGGAGGACCCACCAGTGTTGTGAGCTATCATCTTAGGCCCTAAGGAGGACCCACCTGTGTTGTGAGCTATCATCCTAGGCCCTAAGGAGGACCCACCAGTGTTGTGAGTTATCATCCTAGGTCCTATGGAAGACTCACCAGTGTTGTGAGCTATCATCCTAGACCCTAAGGAGGACTCACCAGTGTTGTGAGCTATCATACAAGGCCCTAAGGAGGACCCACCAGTGTTGTGAGTTATCATCCTAGGTCCTAAGGAGGACCCACCAGTGTTGTGAGTTATCATCCTGGGCCCTATGAAAGACTAACCAGTGTTGTGAGCTATCATCCTAGGCCCTAAGGAGGACCCACCAGTGTTGTGAGTTATCATCCTAGGCCCTATGGAGGACCCACCAGTGTTATGAGTTATCATCCTAGGCCCTATGGAAGACTCACCAGTGTTGACAACTGTCACCCTAGTCCCTATCGGTGACTCTTCGGTGTAGGGAGCTGTCATCCAAGGCCAGCTGTGGACTCATTAGCGCTGGGGACAGTCAATGAAGGTCTTATGGGAGACTCGTCAGTGCTGGAAGAAATCATGCAATGCTCTCTCAGGGACTCACCACTGTTAATAGCAGTTGTCTTATGCCCCATGGGATACTTTTCAGTCGTATTTGGGTATATTAAGGACTCATAAGGGTTGTAAGCAGTCATCAAAGATCCTTTGGGGGACTTATACGCCATGGGGATAATCAATGAAAGCCATACCATGAGGCTTATGGGGATTCTTCAGTGTTTGGAGAAATCATACAATGCCCTCGCAGGGACTCACCAGTGCTGGAAGCAATCGTATTAGGGTCTATGAAGGACTCATCAGTGTTAGCTACATGCACAGCCATGCCCTTTGCCATATGGATGACTCATCATAGTTGGCAGCAATCATCCCAGGCCTTATGTGGGACGGTAATCCTAGGTATTATGGGGGGCTCGACAATGTTGGACCTGTCATCCTACGTACTGAGGGGACTCACCAGTGTAGGTAAAGTCATCCTAGGTCATATGTGGCACTGTCATCCTAGGTTTTATGGGACTCGGCAATGTTGGGGGCTCGGGGATCAACAAGCATTGGAGTTATTAACTTATAGTCATCAGTGCAGGGATTAGTCAACGGGTGACTCGCATATGTTGGGAATAGTGATCATAGACCCTTCTTGGGACTTACCAGTGTTTGAAACAGTCATTGTAAGTGTCATTAGGGATACACCAACTGGTGTTGGGAGCATTCATGTTAGCCGGCCATATTAATAAAGGACTCATAAAGAATAATAGCGACAAGTCCCATAATTATCATATAAAACATATACACATATAAAATCAATGGTATACATGAATATTTTGTCACATTATAACATCACCTTATCTCAGAAAAACAGGGGAGGTCCCGTAAGGATAGTACACGTACTTACATAGAAACTGCAAGGTAGCTAGGTATTATCAAATCATAATACATTGTTTTGTTTGGCCTTCAGTTGTTGCACTGTAGGTCCTTATTCAAAACTGAGAGCCTTTATACGGTCGTGTGTTATTTTACTAAAATATGTACTTTGCGCATTATGATTTACAGCACGTATCAACGTCATGATGAACTTATTGAGCGAAATAATGCATTAGAAACTATGTTTTGTTCTTGAATGGCAATACTGTATAAGTATGCAAATTACAAAACCGTGTACATTTAATTTAGTACATGTATATTTATCCGTTTTAAAGTAGAGAGAAAAATCAATTTATGCTATTAATAGACATGGGGTATCTTTATATTAATTGTTAAAAAAACGTGATTGATGATATACCCGTCGCTTTGTGTTTACGGAATCATTTTTACCCCACCCACTTTCGAAACATTGGAAACAGATTGAACAAAAGTAAGTAGTTATAATTAAAGTTACAACATTTCCTTAACATTTTCTGCACAATCATGTACATTTTTCTTGTTTATATACCCATGCTAATAAATCGCATATGTATGTCATGTTGCGAGAAATTATTAAATGATAAAGATAAATTCTACACTCAAACGCCTCATTATAACATTGCTAGTAATTAATTATTCGCACTATTTCTGCAGTAAGATATAATAATTCAATACTGATTCAATTGAAAAAATATGTGTAAATGTAATTTGCAATTAAAAATACTTAAAGATGAAATAAGTGCAAGTGTACCATCTTATATATTGTAGCTATATGTCAGGTACTTTTCATACTATTGCGGCCATTTTGGACGCCATCGTGGACGCCATCTTGATTTTTTCTGAACAAATTTAGACATACACATCTATGCTTGTATACTAATTAACATTTATGACATTACTACCATTCATATTGACATACTTATTCTCTGAAACTTTCCAAATACTTGATTCAGATTCCCTGTATAAAATTGGTGGGTGGGGTATGGATTTTATATATTATCTACTAAGCGGTATATCTCCATTATTTTAACTCCAAAGTGTTCCAAATCAGTTTTATTTGATCAAGGGAACATACAACTATGTTAAGATATGTGCTTTAGATAGCTGTAACTTATGAATAGTAAATAAATAAAACAGATATCAAGTAAAACGGTGTATTTTGCTGTTTTTTTCAGTGGTTTTACTGGAAAATGACCTTGACATTGACCTTTGACGATTCTAAACAGAGTGTATTTGTTAAGACATTGGTTGTGTCTATAATAATTAATGAAAGTTATTTCATAGAATAGTATCATATTCCTGCAATTATCAATTGTCTATGCAGAGCTAGCAATGACAAAAATGGCGGCCATTTTGGACGCCATCTTGGATTTCTCGGAACGCCACCACATTTGGCAATTTATGCCGGCAGTCCCAGATACTACAGACTATACCGAACATTTTGGTATATAACATGTCTTGTTAACAGAGAGGTCCTACCTACTCTTAAAATAGAAGACTTTTTTGGCAATAGTCACCCTACCAGTAGTTGCGTGTTTGTATGTGCGTATATATATGCGAGTTTACCGTTCCCAATAACTTGGCAGGATAAGTAGTGTATGTGTGTTGTATATGCTACTCACTATTTTAGCAATTTATAACTTGTCGTAACTACTAAATAGTAATACATACCTATATAATAGATTTATCCTCAACTTTTCATTTTTTTAAAAAAATGATATTAATAAGTCCACCTCTGAAAACAGGGTTTCGTTAATGAACTGAGCTAAGTATGAACGTTTAATAAAAAGAACAACACAGTCATGTAACAAAGACACGAAAATTGTGTTCTTACTTTTATGATTGTCTCGTTACTTAGGATTACCTGTAATGATAGCATGATGACGTATTGTTCAATCACTATATAGATAAAAAGGAAAATGACAAATCGGACATGGTAGGTGGCACCCAACAGAAACAGCCGAACCGTGAAAAGAGAATTAACACATTCCCCAAGCACACGTCACACTGTCCAACACAAAACTAAACGAGCAAATAAAACCAACCACTGCAAGTACTAATAACAGCTATCAGGAATGTCCTGTTTTTTTTAAATAAAATCGCTGTTAATGGTATATCCCTGTAGCCACACAAACTATGTTTAATAGTAGACAAAAAATTTAAAATAAGTAAACGAATAGGGATTGAAAAGGCGCAAGAAAAAGAAGACAATGCAACTAAAAAGCTACAGGTCATATTTCCAGTTTCAAAATGTTCGGAATCTCTTGAATGTTATAACCCTGTAGCCGTGTGGTAGTTTTTGTCGATCTACATGGCTTGCTCAAAGGGATTCGACCCGATAAAATATCTTTCACATCTATACTATGAATACATAAGACAGGGGTCTTTCTTTATGACTGGCCCTCATATACCCAACTCAACATTATGTCCAATATTTTAAACAAGCCGAATACAATCATTTAATTTGTACTGTACACTTCAAGACAATATAATATTATACATAAAAAATACAACTTTTATCAATACACGTACACAATGTCGCCTGTGTCGAGCATAGAATGTTCACAAAATGCGTAAAACCCGGTTTGACGACATAACCCTGCACAGACAGAAACTAAAAAACGGCTTTCGATAAAGAAGAGAAATCATTATTTACACACAATCTCAGGATATTAGTACGACGACTTGATAGTGGGACATATTTTTTGCAACTTACCGCCACCTATATGTTTCTGTTCCGCTTAATTAGACGATAATCCGAGTTCAGGGAGAACTGATATTCAATTTCTAATATTTACATTCATTTCGACCATTGTAGTATCACGTGACGAATCATGTGACAATATAGAAAATGATTGGTGTTCGGGTAATACCATGCAACTCTTCGGCCAATCAAATTACTCGTAACAAAAGCCGTGCTGTCGTTGTCAAAATTGCAAAAGTCGGCGAATTGTTTTCAGTCAATGTTGTTGAATTGCTGCTTTCGTCTAACTAAGCTGTGCAGAAACGGACGAGTGTCGGTGAGTTAATCCAAATATGTTCCTCTACCAAATCGTCATACTAATTCCCTGAGATCGTGTGTAAATAATGATTTCTCTTCTTTATCGAAGGCCGTTTTCTAGTTTCTGTCTGTGCAGGGTTATGTCGTCAAACCGGGTTTTACGCATTTTGTGAACATTCTATGCTCGACACAGGCGACTTTGTGTACGTGTATTGATAAAAGTTGTATTTTTATGTATAATATTATATTGTCTTGAAGTGTGCAGTACAAATTAAATGATTGTATTCGGCTTGTTTAAAATATTGGACATAATGTTGAGTTGGGTATATGAGGGCCAGTCATAAAGAAAGACCCCTGTCTTATGTATTCATAGTATAGATGTGAAAGATATTTTTATCGGGTCGAATCCCTTTGGGCTTGCTTAGTAGTAGAAAACACATCATACAACACGTGTTTTGATGCATGTACATTATGCTGCATCATTATACATTGATAAGTTTGATGATAAGACAGGAAATGCACACATAACTATTACAGATATTGCTACGTCAATAACCCTAGTACATGTATAATATAACAGAATACTTAAAGTTGGTTCTATTAGTGAATAGTTATATATCATAAATCCAGTTTCTAGTTTCCAGAATATATGTAAAAAAAAATACAGAACTTTAACACAAAACAAGGTAATAGAAAGTCGGACAGGGAAGGCAAAAGACTTAGTAACCAATTGATTATTTCCTCTGGGTGTACTCTTGTGTTTTTAAGTTCCCGTAATACTTGACGTATGATGTGTAAGTTCAATATCCTAAAGCACAATATCATGTCAAACGCACCAAACAATCCCCAAGGTGTAGCAGTATAATTATTCTCTTCTGGACCAGGTTGTTGTGTGTGTTGTTCAATACCGTAATACACGATAGTCGTTACTATTGTCACTCACTGTTTAGTGGTCAATGTGCTTTTGGTAATTACAGGAATCGGTGATCTGGAGTTAAAATTGTGCTTGGTAGTCTAGTAAAACCCAAACTAAAGCAATACCACATAATTTTAGTATTCTTGCTTAGACGATATAGCAAAGTACAATAGCTTACAATTTTCGGAAAACTGTGTGGAAAATACGAAGTTATCGAATTATTTGACATGGTAACGTGGTGCCTTATTACGTGGCGAATATTTGTTGACATTGTGTGATTGAAAAGGTTTACAATGTACGTAGTACACAGCTAAGACCATTTATTACATGACAGAGACCATTTAATAATTTATTATCAGTAGTAATGTAAATGTACGGATAGATAGATTAATATATAGTTGGCTTCCTCCAAGGTATGAAGATACGTGGGCCGTTCAAAAATAAACAGGACTGGGGCCCTCATGACTACAGTTTGTTTTCAATATTGTACCAATATTGTTACATAATATGAAATCGGAATTCAATTGCGAAATTCGGTATCTGATTTATCTAGTTACAATACCACGTTCTCTTATAATAGTCCATTTTGAAACCATGGTAACACGCACCCGGCACAGCCCGTTAATTACCATTAATGGCGACTACGTAATGGGGTGTATTTTTAATACTGACATATCGTTTGTTTTCAAACTTCGCCGTAACATTACACGTTACATGTTGGACGATGTCTGCAAAAATGACGACATTTGGTCGTTAGGTACTGAAATAAACAGAAGTTGAACTCCAAGAGTGACAACTTTGTGACCCAAAAGTGACGTCACCAGAACGTAAGGAAATACGGACAAACACCAAGTTCTGTCAACAGCAAGATAATTGCGTCCTCTGAATCGTTTGACATTACCGTAACTTCCTTTTGGAAACTTTTCTGCGAGTCGTTAATCAGTTTTAGAAAGGCACACATGCTTAAGTGATAACTGTTTAGCTTTGAAAGACGGGGAAGTAATAGGAAATCATAAGAACGTTTGTGACGTCCGTTACTGAGACATATTCTAAGAATCAACGTTTCTTTGTACGAATTCTTGCTCAGATATCGATGTAAGATCCCGTCAAATACATGAGATTCTCACCAACGCTTTACTTGTGTGGCTCAGTGTTGTACTGGAATGTATTCATCAACCTATATCACTATAAACATCGTATTTCATAGCCCTATGCGAAACACTAACGCTGTTTAAAATAGCACGACGTAATTTTGTGCGCCGGGTCTGCGCTAGTGACCTTAATTAGTCACCTGTAACTTCCGAACCGCGTATTTGTTTTAGGTCATATTTTTACAGTATGGAGAAAAAGGATTTCGATTTCTGATGGTATATAGATTAATTTATTTCGTTTAATCATGCGGGTTTTGTGACAATAGTCCTGTTTATTTTTGAACGTCCCACGTATAAAGCACATGCATTTTAATTAATCAGTAATTATCACCATCCATCTCTTCAATTATGAGAGCAATACTTTCGAGTGCCTAAAATGAATCAAAAAACTTCAAATTGGCTCTTTCTTTATCAGTGTTTGTATTCAAACTACTCGATACATGATATAACATTAAGGGACTAGTGAATGGGCTATATATAGTCAAATATAGTCCATGCATGCTTTAAAAATGACTGATTTAATGCTTTTTACACAAAACTAGTTCTCAAAACGCCCTGTCATGTCCTCAAAATATCGCCGAATATTCTGGCTAGACCGTGAAAACGGTGGCTCGAACATGTCTACTTTACGGTTCTATTAAGACTATAGACAGTTTCAAAAACATCAATTCCGTCCTTATCCCATCTGTAATTCGTTTAACACCGTTAGCAAAGTTCGTCTCGGTTTCAAATATAACTGAATCTCTTCGTTACTCGATCTTTATGTTTACAGACAGTTTAACTTGATCTTACCACGTCGTCATCATGTAAGTATGGTTTTCAAGATTTTCCCAGGTATCCGCTAACGCCTCTCTCAAGGTCACTGAGTGTAAACGTGGAGAGGATGAAGGCATTTATTCCCATGGATACTACTCGCGATGTGCACACATACACCAAATGAACACCCGATCGTACAAGGTCATTACAACGGGTGACACAAGACCATCATCATTCCAATGACAATAGCTCTGCTAGTACTGATTTGATGCGAATAAATATGCATTCATACACATACTTATTCATATGAAGTGTGAAGACCAATATTTTACAAGTTATGGAGGATTCAAGCCTAATTTCATCAAATTACGTCATTCATAACCTTTCAAATACTGCGTGCATAATTCTCTCATGCTGACTAATATTCCTATGAAGATTGAAGACTTTAGCCCAATAATATGTTTTAAGCTACAGACGACAAAATATCCTGGGACAAATTAACTGACAGACGAACGGACGGAAAAGGAAAATTGATATCTCCCCAAAACAATATTTGTTCGGGGCATAAAAAGTCTGAAATACCTAGCTTAAGCTGTCGAAAGGTCTTGAAATGTCTAACAGCAAATGGTAAAACCCTGCTGCCGTATATGAATAATACAAATCTAACTTAAACAAAGCAATATGAGTTAACATACGTAGTTATATCATTTCCAAAACTCCATATACATTCTCTATACTTTCTGGGAATACAATAATATATGTTTGTTAACTGCATAGGTTTAAATAAACACGAAAGACAATGTAGAAACACAGGAAAAAAATCATCAATAAATAGCAATATTACAATATTTTGAAAGGGATTTATCCTTGCAATAGAAATGGCAACATTATAAATTGTAAAATTTAGAATTGGTAAAACTGTCTGACCATATGGTTTTGAACAAGAATAGATCTTGTGGATAATAAAAGTGTCTAGCACAAATTCAACTTTATCACAAAAGTTCTTACCAATTTAGCAGTTTCTAGGCGTTTAATGTTTCTTAAAACTCGAAGTTAAAGTTTATCTGTCTGTTCATTGGAATCGTGTGTTTACTACAATTCAGGACTTTATTGTGAATGACATTGAGAATTACTTTCTTCAAAGGAAATAAGTTAGCCGCGCCTCATAGAATACGAATTATAAAGTTAGATTTGTGTAACCCCGTGGATATATTGCGTCTATTGTAAAGGTGATGGGTCTTTAGAAATGGTAATACAATGCCCTGTAAGAAGATTATATGGAATTCATGCATATATTTGTCATTTTCTGAAGACACATCGGTTTTAGGATGAATGAATATAATGAGTTTTAACCTCCGTAGCCCCATGGGCCATTGATGTCCGTCATGGAATTGCAATCTTCATTGATTTGCTTTCGTTTGCCATTTTACTGAATTAATATGAGCAGAAAAAAACGGTAAGAAAATACGAAATATCACTCAAAAGGATGATAAACTATTTCAAAACACGAACAAGGGGTTTCAGTAGGCTTGAAGTTGTACCTGTCAACATATACTCGAGTACTTTAAAAAACGCCTCACATGACTTAAAGTCAAATATCGCTTAATTTATTTATTTTATTGAACCATCATTTTACTTGATTGTTAATTAATATTTCCTACATATAATTCAATTTTTTTTTATAAAATGTTACATCGTAATTTTCTGGTAATACTGCAAGCGCAGTAGGCAAAATCGTGGGATTTCCAATACAGGCGGGTATGTCTGGCATTACTCTTAATGTGTTCCTATATGTTAGATGGTGTAGGCACACTCATTAGTCGAATACATTTGAAAATCGTTTAGTTTTACGCACGCATCAACATATTTTATTTCAACATGTTCAAATGATAAGATTTTGAACTTGCAATTTTTTTTAAATAAAACGTACGGCCTGGTGATGTCTGACCAAATGCTTGGACGTTATTTGTTTTTTACTTTGGTCATTCTTTATTTAAAATTGGAAGGGGATTGTTGTATTTGAACATGAAACTATTGTGAACATCTTATAAATGACAAGAGGTTTTTTAGAGAACATCGTAGACGAATGTCATCCCGCATATAAGGAATAATTGCACCCATAGCCGGTATTAAAAATCCCACACTTTTGCCGGTGGTGAATGTGCTTGCAGTATCCTCAGTCAATAACGAGATATCATTTTACAAACTAAATTGAATTATATTGAGAACATAGCAAGTAAGAACGCAGTGCCACGTAAATTGGTTTTTCAATAAAATAAATAATTAAACGATATTTGGCTTTGAGTCAGGTGAGATGTTTTTAAAGTCGTCGAGTGTATGTAGTAGTATCATGATTATGGCAAGATACATTAACTGATATTAAATGGTGATGTGTGGCTCAATACAATGGTAATTGGAGCGGTTGGTCTAATTATTCAAAGGGAGAATCCCAGTAATTACTGCACAGTCTATTAATATCATCCATGGAAAGTATCACGTTTCA
The DNA here is from genome assembly GCA_947247005.1 of Spisula solida. NCBI lineage: Eukaryota > Metazoa > Mollusca > Bivalvia > Venerida > Mactridae > Spisula > Spisula solida. Next base: position 26,232,401 of record OX365948.1, read on the forward strand.
TCCACTATCGAAGGCAACGTTCGTGTATCGTTACAAACCCTATGAAAGCATCGAATTTAACACGACGTCGCATTCTACGAGCTTTTGTATAACAATATTAAGACCCCATTCCGCTATTACAATAGTTTGCGCCGCCTCCGTTTTAATTATCCCAGGAATGAAAATAACATTCGGTGAATTATGATGACGCAGTGCAGCAGTGTGATCACGTAACTACTAGTACTATTCATATTGAAGACACATTGACCTTAAATATTGTTCCAATAACCTTGGAGAGGTCAAATTCATTAGTCTAATTTATTCATGCAACAATGAGGATTGTTGTATGATCTGCCTTGGTGTCTGTGATTGTCGTCTGCGGCCTGACTGTAAGTTTAATTTTATTGGCGTAAGCCATAAATCGTCAGACCAAATACTTTTAACTCGCTTGATGTAATCACATAAATAAGCCTACATAATGATAAGACACACATGGGGTGATATAAAAACAAATATGCATTTACGAAATCCAGATTTGTACTGCTGATAACTGTTGATAATTCGCTTGCAATATTCGAATGGGAATATTATTTCTGAAAGGAAAAATGATTCTTTCAATTTAAGTAATGAAATTCGTAAAATGATGTATTGATGTTTATGGCTATAAGACAATTTGAACATCAAGCACGCATATTACGACATCCACTACGCCTTTAGAAAAGCAATTCGATTATCAAGTGAGTTGCGTACGATTTAGATAACGATTTCCGCAGACAATTTGTGACAGACAGGCTTGGTGTTAACAGACATATACAATCTCAGACCAGGATACAAAACAAAGCAGTGTTCCTTAACGTACATTCTCAAAATTTAACCAATTCTTAGTAATAAATAATAACAGCTGCTTGTTAAGAGCTTGTCTTGAATTGCGTAGAAATAAGTCCGCGTGATACATTTTTTCTACCACTTCAAACGCGAAATAGCAAGACTTGCAACGGAAGCAACATTATTTTATCAAGGACAACGTATTCACAGATGATTTGTAATAGTCACGAGCGTTGCTTTAAGTTTGTGTAATATGTTGATTAATTTACGTGGTAGCAATTGAATTGATCCACTACATGACTGCAAAATGAAATACAAGGAATGACATTATCTCGTCGTAATATATCAGACAAATTGAGAAAGTCTGTATCTTCTTAAGATAGATGTGGGTTGTTTATGTAGTAACACATCCATAATGAAACAGCCATTAGGTCCCTTAAAATACTAGTATGTCTTCTTATTGTGTTACTCTTAATAATTGTTAAATAATCAAATTCAATATGGACTTCATAAATTAGTGTGTTCCGTGTTGTGTTTGTCGTGCTCGGCTGCTTCAGTTAAATAATGCATTCCCTGTCCAATTTGTTTATTTATCCCCCGCCGATGAAATCGGCAGGGGGTATTGAAATGGCGTTGTCCGTCCGTGCGTCAGTCCGTACTCACCCACTTGTAGTTGTGGGGTGTGGAACAATAGGCTGTATTTAGATTATAATCATTCCGTTGCTTACTGGGTGCTACATGTTGCTTACGGAGTGCGACAACAAAATAATGGACAAAAGAAAACCACACAATGTCTAGTCCGCAGCCATTTCCTGTAACTAGCAGGTAGAATTTTATTAAACTTAACATAAATAGGAACAATCATACTAGGATAATGCCCGTCAAGTTTTTTTCTGATCTATAAATAAATCTGATCGATAAGGCAACCGAATGGAAAAACTTTGAGCAAATCATAACAAAATCAACCACAGGCCAGATTTCAAAATACATGTAGTTATTGGGTGACCCTCTTACAAAATTGACATTTTGGTCATGATTCGTCAAAAACTAAGGCCGCCAGTGGGTGGGGCCCGTTTTTCATATATATCTCTAGTAAAATCTTTAAAAAATCTTCATCTCTTAAATTACTGGTTGGAATTCATTATCAAATGGTTACAATGTTTCTTTGGTGATCCTTTATAAAAAGAGCTAAATAATTGAACTCTATAAATAACTCTGGTTGCCATGATTCGTCAAAAAACATGACCGCCAGTTGATTGGATTTGTTGTTTATTGGTCAATTTTCAGTAGAGTTATTGTCCTTGATTTATTGAACAATTGTGATCCGATGGAAGCTTACATTCCAAACTGTGGAATTAAACTGTGCTTACATTCAAAACTGCGCAATAATACTGATAACATGTAGGTGGGGTGTATCAATTCAACGAATTTGCTTGTTTTGATAGAATTTATAGTACAGTCAGAACTCGATACAACGACGCTGTTCGTTTCCAAGAACAATGTCGTTGTAACGAATATGTCAGTATACTGAATTGATACAAAGAGCGTTTTAATACTTTTGTCCCCAAATATGGTGTCAGTATTATGAATTTGTCAGTATATCGGGTGTCGTTATATCGAGTCCTGACTGTATTGAGATCTTATAAATATTGAGTTGTTCTGGTAATACGAATTATGAAAGTTTATGTATGCTTCTTATTTGCCGAATCAGCATTTCAAAACGACGAATTCAGATGATAAATAGTTACCGATCTTAGCACGATTTAGGTATCGTTATAATCAAAATCGGTTAGTAGGTTGTCTTGTACCGAAACGGGGTCTTACTCGCCTTCAGTAGGGTCATGTACAGTTTATTGGTAGCCTATATTTCTCTAACATAATTACATATTACAAGCGCTATATACAACTCTTCTTGTATTAACTCTGAAATGTTCGATTCGTTTTACTACAACACACCTTGGAAACTTACCAAACAAGATTGGGAGTGTTAAATGAATGACAGAAAACAACATTAAGTTAACCACCAACATTTGGCTTTCTGTAGACATTTCTGTTGAGTATTAACAATAGTAATAAAGCTAGTTAACAGTAAATGAAAACAAACAGGTTGGATGTTGCGCACGTTTTAGACATTTTCTCGATTGCAGCAATTAAAGTTATTTGATAAATTGTGGTTATGACTACCCACATGCTATACAACATAACATAGAAGGTAGTTAGACGAAGGTAAATACATAGTGAATTTATCTTGTAATAGTGTTTCCTCGAATAGACGGCGCAAACATTAATTAATGTACTTTTAGACCTTCGTGCTAGATTAGCTAATGGTGGCTCATCCATAATGTCTGGATTTGTCATGTAAGATCTTACTCAACATTAGATAATTGCATCTACTTAACATTGGAGTAAAAATCCCATTATTGAAATAAATGAAGCTAAATAAATGACAATAATGTTTAGGGGTGAATTGTTCGTTCCTTAATAATACTAGTAGCCTCTGCTTTTATATTCCGATGATCCGGACAGGAAAATAGTAATATATACATTGAAAAAAGGGTAGATTAATTCAGATGTCCAGGATAGTTTAACCCAAAACTAATATGTTACGTAGTGAAATATTAAGTTATTGTCATGAAAAATAAAACAACAATTGCTTCTTTGAACACTACTAACGTTCGTCTTATTTGTCTTTTTAGTGAATCAAAACAAGAAAATTAATATAGACTAGATAAGTGCGTTCTTCACTGCATTATTTTTGTTCGTAATTGCAGTTTTACTTTATTCCATGTAAGATGTCTATGTCTCGAGTCCTATTTTTGTCAATTTTTCTTTTCCGTTCGATCGAACTGTTTATTGTTGATAGTATTTGTGGTTTGCTGTTTAAATCTGTGTAGCAATCGGAGTATACAAATGATATTGTTCTTGATTTCATTTATATACATATTTCATTTAGCACCATTTCATTTACGACCTTCGATTTTAAATCACAATGTTAACCACTATAATGATTGTATAACGAGTGCTTATGTTTAGTAGTTACTCAGTTGGTTCCATTATTAAGTTATATGAAGTAGCTACAATTCGAACTAAGCTTCGTAAAATTGTATGTCATTCCATTACATAAAATACAACAAAATATGCAAACTAAGTAATTTTGTGAAGCTCTGAAAGAAGCTTTTCGATCTTTATGTCATCACTAAATTGATGTTCTATAAGAGTGTCAATTTATATACAATTTTGTATTGTTTGTGGTGGTTAGATGTCGTATATTGACATTCAAGTAACTTTCACTCTTGTAATTGAATTAGGTAATTCCACAATGTAAAAGTACTGAATTTCGTCATTAGTGTCGTTTATGTTATTTTAGAATATAACCTACATTATGAGCCAATGAAAACGCCGCATTTTCGCGGTTAAATGAAAATTTAATCATTAAAATTTTCTTTTAACAGACTTGACGTCTTGCGTTGGCGCTAATTTCTATCGGCCAATCAGAATGCAGAATGTTTTATTCTAAGTTAGTTAGAACATATTAAGTAAATTTTAATGACTAAAAAGGCCTCGCTTCGCTTCGCTCGCTCCGCCCTTTTTAATCATTAAGATTTACTGAATATGTTCTAACTATAACATAAAATACCATTGTCCACATAACATATACTGCATATAATGCATATAATGCATCGGATATTATAATAAAATAAATAAAACGAATACTAATATTTGAGCTATATATGCAAACAGATAAGACATGGCATGAATGAACATGATAGAATGGTCCTTGAAATGGAAAAACATTTTATTTTTAAACCGAGCCTGACGACGTGTGCCTGGTTACGTTTAATTTTATGATTTGAATGTGAAATATGATATATACCATACAATGTATTAAGTCGATCGTTCGATAAAAGGAGCTTGGCCAAACATATGTTGGTAAGTTGTCTAGCAATTATTTTTTTATAAAAAGGCAGGATTGACCCGATGAACAAAATACATTTTAATTCCGTTTAGATCGTTTATGTATTTTGATCTTACGTGCTGTATAGAATAGATTCTGACATTATCTTGTTTTATGGCATCGTCTTGTTCTATTAACATCGATGTGTTATTGATTTTTGTATAATAGTGTGTGTCGTTGCGAAAGATTTGTGACAAATTATCTACCGATAAATACGAAGGTGATATTAACATTGTGTTCTAGAAATTAATGGCTCATAAGATACTATAAAACGGAAAAGTGGTAATTGAACGTAATTGGCTTAGCTGCTTCTATTAAATAGCCACACAATTTGAGTTTATTGTTCTTAAACGACTCTGATTATATTATATGAGAAATGTCATACTTTATAAATGCCTAAAGTGTGCTTAATGGTACACAATAGGTTAAACAACTTAATGTTTGCACTTTGGAATTTGAAATAAGTAACATTGTTGTAGATATTCCCAACTGACATTTAAATGTGCAGTGGTCATTAATGAGATAATGAGTTATGTTTATAGGAAGTTCTTATTGGGAATACTCAATATAAATCCAATGGGAGTATTGATAGAATTAGTCAACAATGCATTATTGGCGTCGTTATGGAAAAAGGACTGACTAAACCGACTAGCAAAAACATATGTATTTGACTTTAAAATGTATAATGAAAACGTCTTTTTTATTTTCATAGACTGACAGATAACAATTGCGAAACCGTTTTTTTAACACAACAAACATTTGATTTCATTATACCTTTCACAATTAACAATACTAGTATTTATTATTAAATATTCATGAAATAAGCTATGTAGACAACGAAACTATAGATTTCTGTCTTAACATGCGAGTTTAGATTGATAATTTTACAGGAAATGTGTTTGTTGCATTCCATTATTGGTCGGATTTAGGATAAAGTAATAAAAACAATGTTGCTTGTCTTTTTGAAGATCTACTGGAAGTTGTCTAGTCTATTATTACTCAATAGATATGTATAAAAGTATACCTACCCAATAGATCAGCAATGGCAAGATTAACCAGAAAGTTATTTGTAACTGTCCACATTCTTTGATTTGGTAAAATTACTCGTAATACCAATATGTTACCAACAAGGGAAGTCAGGAATATAGGCACGTATAACACCAATAAAACTATTGTGGTGGGTTCATTTAAAGTGAATTGGCTTTGTTTAAAATCCTCCATAACGTTTTCCCAAATGGAGTTCTCCCACGTTCCTCCAAGGTATAAACTGAAGTTTTGTGTGACATTTTCCAAATGTCCATACTTCTCATCAAATCCCTCAGTGTACGGATAATTCCCAAACTCCATTTCTGTATCCCCAGATAATGGCTGAAATTGCATGTTTCTGTCTGTATTCAATACATTGAATAAATAATTGAAACTTAATTTTCAAGTTTTAAATCAAATTTCCGACATTCGCTAACGGGCAGCATTTGAACAAGTTCCATCGTTATTATTGTAGAGTTACATATTAAAAATTCAACGGAAGCTCCATTGAAGTATTTTATATAGTCAAGCTATTTAACAAAACGTTGTGTAGAAGATCTATTTATTTTCCATCGGAAATTCGTAAGAATTATTTCTACAGTTTAATAGATAGTTTTCACAATAATCCGCCCCAAACCCGTCCGCACTGAAAACTATTTTCCGATTTCTAGAATCTCAGAGGAACTATCACAGCGAATTCTCTACGAACGTTTTATACGCTCGTCAAATCGGCTGATGAATGCATTGTGTGGCACTGGCAGTCAACATAGGTTTTCTACAGGCGACGAACGATCAGAGATCAATTTACAACCTACTTGAATAAAACAGCTAACCGCGCTCATGGACAGAAACAGAAAAACTAATCAGTTGGACGTTTAATGAGTTTCTTGCGAAACACTAAATAAACATAAACTAGATCATGACAATGATATCTTATTCTTACAAGGTTTAGAAATATTTCATCTTGCGCAGGAAAAGCAATGGGGCCTTGTCTTGTCACAATTGTCGAGGAATATCTTCAGTTACCAGTAACTATTAACACTATTAGCTTGACAAATGTTCTGTAGCACTGTCACGTTAATCACAATTTAATATACCATTAGATGCATTTTCGGACCCATGTAAATGTTTTCGCGAGGAAAAAGTGAATTTACGAAATGAAAACACAATCTTCCTACTTCCTAATTCACCTTATTGTGAAACGTAATAGATTTTGGAATTTTATGTATCTGCTTAGTGATCGAATAGTTTATGTTGGTATAAAACATGAACATGTTTGCATCGCAATCTTTCTATGACTGCAGTTTTCACTGTAGGCCTAGTTCTCGACGGTGTTATTGTTCAACTGTTTATTGTTGAGGATCTCGTGGAAGATTGCCATTTATTATAATTGTCAAATGAGTTTCCTCGTAAAATAAAGTCTTTATTATTATTATTATTACTCGTAGCTGTACATGTTTACACGGCTCATAGATCTACCGCACTTACAAATTATGCTTCCTTGTGTTAAATATAAGTTACTATATGTTAAATATTTACAGAGTTCTTAGTTATGGTAAATTATTTAATGTTCTGAAAATTTGTTTTATTTTGGTTGTTGAGGTAAATGGACATATACATACTAAATAAATTCAATGCCTGAACCGAGCATTTCACCGATGAACCACTTGTTGACAATGACATGAATGATGTAGTTTGACAGAAATCATGCATTTCCGTGTAAACATAAGAAATGTGAATAATTATACTCGTATCATAAACTTCGCTTGTTTCAATATTTATATGCTAACATTTAATACAGGTTGGTGTAAGCAGAAAAGGGTTATTCCATCCACAAGCTATTATTAGATGTAGATCTACTGCTCTAGGAAACTTTGATGAGCATAACTCACAGTTAAAAACACCAAAATTAATTCAGTTGCAGCAATGACGTCATGACGTTACGTAGGTAGTTACTGGGATATTGAACCTATCATTTAGGCAGCATGCTAAAGGTTAAACCAAATGACCTATATTCCCATAAAACCTAGATGGTATCACGACACACATTTTGACCACTTTTCATGACGATCGAGTGTTCAACGCGGTCTACGTCCTTAAATAGAGTACATGCGCAGAAAGGATGCATATAAACTACCCGATGAAACGTCCTTAAGTTATATTTGCTTAAAAAGCGATAATAAGTGATATTTAGATATTTTAAAACAATATATCGTCATCAGCAGGGTGTCGCACTTTGGATGTCTTGCAGAGTTCAACTCAAGCCCGTGTGTACGTCACCGCTAAATTACAAGACCAATGTCAGACGCTCACATCACGACATCGGCGTTTGGAATCTGCCGTTATGCCTACTAAGGATTTTACAGTATTAGGCTTCATGCGATATGTGGTAGATAAAATAAACTAACAAATTCGATAGGGAAGGCAAAAGTCAACATAACCACAGAGCACGTAAGGCACACAGAAACAATAAAACAAATACTGAACACAAAGTCACGCCATCATGACCAACACGAAACTGAACTATACAAAACTACAAAACCCTATTTAAATGTGTCAATTAAGTCTGATAAAAGCGTTGACAGCACTGTAAATTGTATAGCACTAGAAAAATGCTCGTATGGCTACCATTGCGCTCACACCACCGAAGATACAGTGTAGTGTTTGCCCCAACAAGCTGTCATTTGAACTTCGAATGTAGATAAATCGGTGTATCCGTGTGTACTTTAACAGATTTGTTGCAACAAGTATGCATCCATGGATATGGTGATCCCCATATTCTACACTGTTAGAGAATACTAAAATATATTTCCCGTCAAATTGGCTTTAATTAATGTAAGTCATTAAATAAACACTGGATTAGAAACATCTTATAATCCGCCCAGGATAATGTGATATTTACAAACATGAATTGGTTTGGTCAACTGTGGCAAAATGCATTTTACAAACCACTTAAATAAACAGATAAGGTCAGTATTGTACTCAAAACATCCTTGATAATTGGTGCACATAATTGTAATCCACCTTTGTGGACTACTAAGTATACCAAATCTGCCCGCCTTTCACATTATCTTTGGCGCATTATATGTAAATGATCCGGTCGAACAAATAAAAAAGTGATAATCTACCTTTTCAGTGAACATTTTTAATTACCAGAAAGTGAACACATTAAATAAACATTATGAGTATAGTCTTAATTGCTACTAGTACCATACAATAATATCCACTGCTTAATAGATCATCTTGTTAAGTTACTGCTACATTGCTGAACTTGTTAACCACGAATTAATATTAGATGAATTTGGTCTTCGAACATGTTTAGCTAGTTTTAATTAAGCAACTAAATGTTGTAAAAAGGTGATTAATTAATCACCCAATAAGCAATTAAATATACATTCAATACACGCCGTTCTCAAACTTTCCGACTTTCCACCTAAGTCGATATGACTTATTCATGAATTAAGTTCTGACAACAACCCCTTTTACAATTGTCGCACGACGCTTGGGAATCTACGTCGAAATGTAGCGACTTGCGTCTAGAAAAGGTAATTTTGTGAAGCGGTCACAATTGTCGCACGACGGACGTGCGACGGCTCTCCTATGCATATTTTGAAACTTTCGTACGTCCGTCGTGCGATGGTCGCACGACATAACAATTGACGTACGATAGTCTTACGATCAACAGTTGTCGAACGTCCGTCGTACGATCGACGTACGTCCGTCGTACAATCGACGTACGTCAGTCGAACGATAACAGCATTATCGAACTATTAGCTGGTTTAAAAAATATTTTTCAGGAGCTGGATATAATTAATCAAAACGTGGAACCAAATTCTTAATTTTCGAATAATAATAAATATTTGCAAATAGAAACTTGCTAAATACTTGTATTAAACTAAAATACAGGTATGCATACTCAATTAAATAATAAGAATGCATTTTGTGGTCCAATGGTGTCAAACGCGGCATATTTTAGGCTTTGTTTCGGATGTCCACATGTTAAAAAAGATGGAACTGTTGATTCCTAATTCAAATAATAGCTTTCTTGTGCATAAAATATTGGAAATATTTATGAATTAATAAAACGTGTTAAGAGTCTTTAGATATACTGTTATGTTGTTACTAAGTGTACATTCAATTTAACTAATTATGGTATAAAACATACGTTATTGATACATTTATAACCTGCTAAGTGATTAAAGTTTGTTGTTGATATGCATGTATGAGAATATTCGGGCAACTTTGAGATATTTGTTTATAGCTGAATGCATTTATCATATGTATGTACCATGCAACCTCTCCAGGGCAGCCCTCCACTGAGCAACAACCTCTCCAGGGCAGCCCTCCACTGAGCAATAACCTCTCCAGGGCAGCCCTCCACTGAGCAACAACCTCTCCAGGGCAGCCCTCCACTTCCACTGAGCAACAACCTCTCCAGGGCAGCCCTCCACTGAGCAACAATCTCTCCAGGGCAGCCCTCCACTGAGCAACAACCTCTCTTAAGCAACATTAACATGTTGTTCGACAAGAATTTAATACGTACACGCATTTACCTCGCCAGAGCAACAACCTCTGTACAACAACATAATGTTATGTTTCCCAATGTGTGTCGCTATTGAGAGGTTTTATTGTTTTCCAAGTACACTGTTTTTTTAAGAATATGATTGTATTTTAGAATTGCACTATAGGGTATGAATTTTGAAAAAGGGCATGCGATTGTCGTATGACGGTCGTACGATTGACTCACGGCTGTCGCAGGATAGTGAATATCCACAAGTCTGTCGTGCAACAAACGCACGACCATCGCACGTCCATCGCACGATAGTGGTGTGATCCATCGCACGTCTGCGTGCGACGACGTAGGGCATCGCACGACGGACCTACGATAGTCACCCACCGTAGCAAATTTTGAACATGTCCAAAACTCTACGACAAGATCCACGATTATGTTTTCCGTCGCACGACGGTCCAACGATGCAGAAATTTCTTGGGTCTGTCGTGCGACGGATGTCCTCAAATGTACATCGTAGACCCGTCGCACGCCTTCGCACGACAATTGTGAAAGGGATTTACAGTGTATATTATACATATGGAAGAAATACGTGCATTGAAAAGACATATACTCGACAAATACTCGTATGACTGCTTACGTACTTAAATGGTTATGTAATGGATATGTGAAAATAGGTTTTAATGGAAATCCATTTTGAACACGAAACTAAACATGCGTGGTCTAAATGCAATTTTATGGCACGGCATTACAGCACTGCTGGACCACAGGTGATGTATTGCATTGTGTGTTACTTATAATTATTAAATGATGTCTAAAGCCGAAAAAACGCGACAAAAATAAATGTTGTAGTAGATTTTAAGAGAACCAGGTTAATATTAATAATGTAATGAAAATATGGCGTTTCTTTTTAATTTAATTTCCAGTAACTAATCCTCAAAAATACCATATATCAACATATTCTCCGTTAATTATATGCTTCAATTTCGCCTTTAATGGTACAGTAATTGGCTTAATTGGAACAATTAATTTTAAATTAGAACGTCACGACGTTACAATTATGACACAGTAAGGTCGTTATGCATACTTTTAACGGAACTAGCTTCGAAAACAGTGACAGTTATTTTCACTGTTATTCTAACGGTAAATCTCGTTAATGTCCGAGCTAGGTAATTGTTCAAGTATATCTCCGTATTGAACAGACCAGCGTTGAACAACAAAGTATTAACTGAAGGACAACACTTAATAAATATTCCGTATATGACTACAGTTTGACACATGCTGAACATTTCAGTTTTTACAACAAACGAAATACGACTGTCAAACCAAAAAAATAGTTGTCTTTTTGCTCATTCTAATACAAGCGCATTTCCAAATAATGCCTGTTTTTATCATTCGTTTTTATTACATTCTTGTCGAATGTCTGTGAAACACATTATCTAACGCGGAGAATTGATTAGCTCACATATTGTTGTTTCTAAAATGTCCGTACCAGTTCATGCTGATCACACTAACACAAAAATTATTATAATTTGCATTCAATTTTTTCTTCAGATATTAAAAGAAAACAGATAAACAGAAGAGCAACACTTCATCAATTATCAATTGTGCTTTGTAGAACTGCATACTTATGGTAATTACTTGTAGTATTTTGGTAGTTCTACTAACAAATGGAGTAAAGAGGGACGCATCGGAACAAGCACGCTATATCTATAGTTATAAACATTGTTACCAAATGTAATTGTATCATTCATAATCTGATACATTTAGGGACCAGCAGCCATGAAAGCTACACATTACGAAACATAACCTTCTTATCATTGTTTGGGTGTCTAAATTCTTAGATTGCTGACACGAGGATGTAATTATTTTAGCTAAATGCATAGTACAATTGCAAACGTCTCAGAAATGGATATACGTTGTGCTAAATTTGGACACTGGCCATCGGTTGTGGGCCGCCCATGTGATGTGTGTCGTCCGTGTGTTATCTTCTTGTCACCTGACTTTTACTCCGGTTTAGTTTGACTGACTGAGGCGGCAGACTTTCGGTGGGGGGCGTGATTTTGTGGTTGCGTTGCGCATTGTATGTACCTTTCTGTTATAAAGTATGTGATGTTTTTATGTTTTCTGTGCTCGGCTGTTGAGGTCGAATGCTGGCGTCCCAGTCTGATTATATATTATATTCTAGGAAGTCACCCGTGTTATAACATGCGACATACTAGTATATATATACTTACATTCAATTCTAACCTAACACGTAAGATTCGCCTTCTTCGTCTATATTGAACTTACTGTTGTAGATTAAATGTAAAAACTAGCTGATTGATGACGCAACGTTTGACGTCATATACTTACAATGACAAATGACGTAACGGTGACGGTAACGTTCATAGGAAAGTAGTTTGACGTCAAACCTGTCTTGTTGTGCTATACATGACAGAGCATTGGCGATGTTAGAATCGAAATAATGAATAGGAAGATGTGCTTTGTTGCGTTATAAAATATAGGCACTCGTTTGAATGCGTACACTAAATCACTTACTACGCATCCAATTTCGTGCCCATATTTTATTACGCAACAAAGCACAGCTACGTATTAAATATTTCTTAAATAAAAGATTATGGGATCGATGATGTCGGAGAAAGGTTATTTCATTAATTATGAAGCAAGAAACAAAATAAAAATATTTGTTTATGTTTGTTAGGTATCAAAGATATATAACCGAGTTGTTTTAACCATAAAAAACTAATCAACGTTGGTTTGACGAGGACTGTGTAAACAGCAGGGCGAGTTTTTATGATTTTTTGAAATGTTTTAGAAAATGTAAAAGTGATGAAAATCGGAAACAATTATGTCAATATAGGTCAATGTATAAAAATATGATAAGAAAAAAGAAGTTATCATTTGATGAGTGTAACACAAAGAACTAGAATCGATAACGTTTTAAAATTCCAAAGAATACTGGAAGTTATTGAAATCAACTTATGTTAAATCTGATTGTAAAATACCATTATCAAATTTTGAAGACTATTTTAAAGCAACCAATGGCCCAGAATCGGCCTTTTTTCAATCAGATGAAGATATACCATTTTTAAATAACGTTTTCTTACAAAATGAAATACAAATTATGTTCGAAGATTTGATTGAAATTTGGTATGGTACACTGAATTACCTTTACCAACTTTGTGTTTAAATTTCAGAACATTTTACTAACTCGTTAATTTTTTCCCCATTGTGTCAAATGTATTAAATTTTGTATTTTATTTAACAAATGGACAGGGAGTAAAAAAAGCCATTACGATCAGGTAGTTAGACTAATGCTATTGTATTTGTAATAACTGTGACGGGACATATATGGATAACTTTGACCTACATTTGACTGGTCATCAATGTGTATATAGTTGAGGCCCACCTTCTGCTTGTAATGATCATTTGTATAAACAAAATGATGTGTCTTGAGGTGAGCATTAAGTTAAAACACATACACTTTGATGTATGGGCCTCATTTTATATTTGCAATCGTCACTGGTGTGTTATTTAATGTACAGTTATATTGGACCAATTTGCTTACCTTTGCTGTTCCAGTCACTTCAATCACCCATACGTATTTACCCTGTTTTAAACTTAAAATTTTACATTGGAAGTAAATGCAAAGTACACTTTTCTGTGGACCAAAAATTATGTTTTAATTTATGAGAGTTGGTAAGGTTGATTTATGAAGATATACCAATTTTAATTCTAATTGGCATTGTACTTTTTAAGATATGTAAGGTTTATAGGGGTCAAGCCTAGTCGCTAACGGACTATACCGCTATTTAAGAAAGGCGACATCAACCAACCGGAAAACTACAGGGGGTTACATTATTAAGCACATTCGGCGAATTGTTTACTCACGTCTTGAATAATCGACTCAATAATTGGGCAGAAAACTATCACATATATAGAAGCACAAGCAGGTTTTAGAAAAAATATTAGTACTGTAGATAATATATTTGTATTAGATGGTTTAATTAATCATATCTTTAATGAGAACAAAAAGCTTTACACGTGTTTTATAGACTTTACTAAAGCATTCGATTATCTAGTCCGAGAAAATATCTTCTATAAATTAATACAACTAGGAGTCACTGGGAAAATGTTAGATATAATAAAATCAATATATGCAAACGTAAAATCTAGAGTTAAATTAAATAATGAACTTAGTAATACATTTGATTGCTATTTAGGTGTACGTCAAGGTGACTGTCTAAGTCCGTTCCTATTTTCAATGTACGTGAATGACCTAGAAGATTATCTTTGAATGGATTTAAAGGTGTAGACACTGGTTTGTTAAAATTACTCTTATTACTTTACGCGGATGATATTGTTACATTCTCTGATAGTCAAGAAGGACTACAGGAGGGTTCAGATATTTTATCCGATTATTGCGATAAATGGAAGCTAATTGTAAACGTTAATAAAACAAAACAAATGATATTTAAAAAGGGTAGAAGTCGTTCTCACAATCATCGACCTTTTACTTATAAGAATAATGTTGTTGAAATTGTTCACCAATTTACATACTTGGTTATTCGAAATTTTAAGCGGACAAGCATTAAAAGCAATATATAAAATGAAACAGTACTTAAATAAATTCAACAAATTAAAAATTAGCCATGCATTGGATATTTTTGAAAAACTTATAGCGCCGATATTAAATTATGGTTCCGAGATTTGGGGATTTCAAAATGCGGATAAATTGGAGATAATTCATTTACAGTTTTGTAAACAACTACATGTATTATGTGTAAAAAAAACAAACCCAGAATAATTCTATATACGTGAGTTAGGGAGAATACCTTTCAACAAAAAAGATTAGCATTATTCGTCTCTGGCAAAAAATAACACGCGCGGAAGACAAAAAACTTACAAAACAAACCTATAATCTTCTGATCAATGATATTGAAATCAATGCAAATACCGTACACTGGGCCTCAAAAGTTAGAAATATTTTACAAATTACGGGGATTTATCATGTATGGTTTTTTCAAGGAGTAGAAAATAGTACTGCTTGTTTACACAACGAATAAAATATATTTTTATACATAATTGGAATGCAGAAATTAACGAATCTTCACGTGCAAGCACTTATTGTTGATTAGGAAGGTTTGGTTTTAAATCGTATTTAGATGTTATTGATATGAAAAAGTGTAGAATAATGTTTACCCAACTTATAATGTCAAGTCACCGATTAGAAATTGAAAGCGGAAGATGGACTAAGCCCAACAAGATACCAAGAAATGAAATGTTTGAAACATCCATCCATCCATCCATCCATCCATCCATCCATCCATCCATCCATCCATCCATCCCATCCCATCCCATCCCATCCCATCCCATCCCATCCCATCCCATCCCATCCCATCCCATCCCATCCCATCCCATCCCATCCCATCCCATCCCATCCCATCCCATCCCATCCCATCCCATCCCATCCCATCCCATCCCATCCCATCCCATCCCATCCCATCCCATCCCATCCCATCCCATCCCATCCCATCCCATCCCATCCCATCCCATCCCATCCCATCCCATCCCATCCCATCCCATCCCATCCCATCCCATCCCATCCCATCCCATCCCATCCCATCCCATCCCATCCCATCCCATCCCATCCCATCCCATCCCATCCCATCCCATCCCATCCCATCCCATCCCATCCCATCCATCCATTTGAGATTACGTAAATTGAAACATATTGATTCACCACTTAGTTACATGACGCGATATACAGTCTATTGCTTCTGTACATGCGTACGTTTAACTGCCATCACGTAACGCAGAGGGTGTGTCTCAATGTTCAACTCTTCACGCACTTTCGTGTAGCCGAGTTTATTCAAGCTTTCATAGACCATTAACCTCCGTAAGGTAAAGACCTTTGTTTCTTTATACTCCATTTTTACAAAAATAAACACTTGCAAATACTAGTGCAATCCAATATGACTGTTAAGATTCACCATCAGTCGTGCAATATCAGTTCGTTATATTTTTGTTGGTATTACACATCGAGTGTCTTCGTGATACTTCGGGCTTACATAAAAACATGCAACCGAGATTATAAATATAGAAAATATATCAGCTATTCAATAATGCTAATAAGGTCGAGAGTCGTATCAAATTCTCCGTACTATACACACACGTTGAAATCAGGACTGGTAATCAAGCTAAAAGGTTTAGACCGCAGAATTCTGGATTGCAATAGTGATTTTATAACTTACTTGTTACCAAACTATATATGTCAGACATCTCAATAATTAATGATATTGAGACATTTTGATTATAATAAAATATCAACTACATATAGTGACTGTATTACGTACATTTGTTATACAGTGATCTGGTTACCGCCTAGATATATAGCATAACGTAAAGTGTCATTGTTGTATGTAACTAAATATAATTTACTCCTATGATTTGCCGATTTTTCTGTATGACACTAAATTACCAAGCATCTGTCTCTGTTAAATATTTGTAAATAATTTTACTATTTGTCTTCTCTTTTTTCATGATTCCTGTACTTCATAATGTCCAATGTCGTCACATGCCAGAAAATGGAGTTGTCCTTCTTGTGATTCCGTTAAATGATACTTCATTGTTTCCATTTACATTACACATTTCATTACTCATGACTTGTACAGTACAGTCCAGTACTACGGCAACCTTGAATATACGATAAATGTGTAACCAATATTCATAACGTTTTCAACCACTTATGTGCACAGGTTACGAATTAATTTACCTTCTTAATACTGACATTATTCGTGTGTTGCTTAATACGCATTTACCAAATTTCAAGCCAGATAAGTAAAATGATTACTCCGACCAGATACGAGGGTTGTTCAAATTGGAATGCAAGTAATACTATATCTTTCTTGTCTCAATGATTTTTTTAAATAGTGAGCTGTATATCAGAGACCATTGTATTATCTTTAAATTGATACCTCTCATTTTAAAATTCGTTCCGTGTAGCTAAAGGTCAATTAACACTTTCTACTTGTGTATACTATTGCTTAAATGATTGGGTAAATGTCACTTTTTTCTGACCAAGTTCGGTCCCATTTAAGAATCGTTGTTTTCTAAAATGCGGGGGCAAATACAATATTTAAAATGAAGTGTGTGGTAGAATGGTGTCAACTACTTGATAGTTTAAGAAATTTAAAAGTGTTTTTTTTTGTAAACTGGTGGAGTATTTACAATGAGGCAAGTAGCTCAATATGTTGGCACATCATTAGGAGCTATTCATACAATTATCAAACATATTACAAAAATTAGGACGATAAGTATAGTTTGGATACCCATATCTACTTTGAGACGCAAATACATATGGCCTTGCAAACTGTCCAAAAATAGTTGAAACCTGTTTCTAGATAAAACAAATCGAGCGTTTGCAAATGTAATGACCCCAAACGAGACAATGGTTCATTTGTCACCAATGCGACAGATTATGGAACAAATTTGAACCAGCAAATTCAGAACAAAAGTAGACATTGCAAAATGCACCATAGGCGCCAGTAAAATTGACAATGGGCAAATGCCAAACCAAACACAGGTAAATTCCTGCAGAAATGTAAGAAATACTCCGAAAATCGCTACCAAGCCACATGTTTGAAGGATGACATGCTATTCCAGAGCAATGGGTCTCCATCTGAGAAGCGTAAAGGTTCTTGAGCTTTCCAATCATCCTTATTTGTCAGGCATTGTCCCTTGTGATCTTTATTTGTTTCAAACGACTCTTAAATTGAATTATTGGAAAAAATATCAGTTACGTTAAGATCTCAATTTGGCTCATGTCCAGTACATGCACAGTGAAATAAGGAATGATAACAAAATATCAGTTACGTTAAAATCTCGATTTGGCTCATGTCCAGTACATGCACAGTGAATTAAGGAATGATAACAAAATCGCATTTTAAAAATGAAATAGCTGAATGAAACTTAGCATATATATCGGAGATGAAAACCGCACTGAGATCAAAGGCTTGTTTCATTATAATCTATCAAGGATAAATTTTTATTGGCTTAGTTGCATTCCAATTTGAACAACCTTCGTATTCGTTTTTACTGGTTGTGTATACATGAATTTCGAGAAATTGTAATAGTTGTATTATTGAAAAAACTCCATTGGCTGCATGTGACGTGCTGAGTAGAGCACACGACGTTGACTCAAAAGGAGGGTAACACTAAACCGAAACAGCAGAGCATGACAGGCATATAAAAGCTTACAGTACACACATTTTTAGCTCTGAAAGAGAAATTGGCTCCCGTTAAAGTTTATATAATGTGGCTCCAGTCAAAAAATGATATTTGATGATATTTGAGTGATTATTTAAGTTTGAATATTTCTATTGTTGGCTCTTGTAGAGCTCTATTGTAATTTATAATGATTTGTGTAATTAGGTCATTATAAAAGGGCGCAGCTTTCAGTAGACATAGTATGGCACTAAAGACACAGATGAATAAATTATTAGTATGATAATAATGTATTATGTAATTACAATGTTGAATTATATTATGTAATATGAACGCAGGCAAAGCCTACTAGGGGATTTAATCTTACATATTGAATACATTTAATGCTCAGAAATATTTTCAGATACATTAAGTAAATTTTTTGTGTGAAATAAAATCGCGCATGTTTAGATCGATGTTTATAATGGGAGTAGATGGGAATCTATTTTAAGATCAAAACACTGAAGTCGGTAATACAGTAGACTCACGACACAAGGAAAGTGCATTGATCAGCAACATGATTTAGTGAAGTCATATCTTTCAATTTTACAATGCAAAACTTTCAAGTGCTCAACTTGGTTGGCGATCAAAACTGAATCAATCTATTGTTTTAAGTAAATATGTGATATTTTTCCTTTTGTTTATTTAATGTCTGAAATTCCATAAGCATTTAACTCGAAGTGCAGCATACGATGTTTTTGTAGGAACGACCCTAAACTGATTTACTAAAGGGAAGTTAGTGTGTAGAACGGAACGGTTTAAAAACTCGTCGCTTCGCAACTCGGATATTTTACTTCCACTTACAGTATCGAGTGTTCGTTCATTTTATTGGATATTTCTTCGATAATAAGCATACAAAAGAGCATTTTGGGGTTCAGCGGTTTCGTGATTAAAGAAAATCATATTTTAATACGTTCACTTCTTTCGACTCCGCAATTTTTTAAACCGGAAATAACTTTTTCTAGAACCATTAGTACCAACTCGAAACTCTAAAGAATACGTGCTCGCGCTCGTTACCGGTATGGCTATTAAATCCACTGGTATCCTACATTTATGTGTGTGGACATTATGCGATTTATTCATCGTTACGAAGCCTTACGACAAAAGATTGAGAACAAAAGAGTAGAAGCTGTATGATCATTTGGAGGTTTTCGAATTCGATAGCCACAAACGTCAAGTAAAAGACTCGTGGATAAATTGATAAGACTGTACCCAGGGCATTTGCATTGCGCATCTGTCAGTTTTAATAAATCTGCGTATTCCTAAGGCGGATACAGTTAGGAAAATGGACCAACCAGACAGAATAAACTCTGTACACATAAACTCTACAAGTAAATAACTACACAAAATAGTGCAGATCTTTTTAACAACGTAATACCCAAAGACAATTTGATTTATGATCTAAAGCATTGGCCAATGACTAATATATAATGGCTGCTTAAATATAGAACTATGACGTAAAACGTTTAGAGCTCATTGTATCGTTATTAATTATTTTGCTAACTCGTAAAAGGTCAGTATTTTGGAAATCAGTCACAATGTATCAAGTCAATCATCATGAAAACTAGTTATCAACCTATCTTAACACTGTAACTAGGACTCGTTAACTCAAAGATGACATACCAATCTGTTTGACTGAAGGTCGATGTAACACTTCAGGTAAAAATGTGTTCGCTGCTTACTTCGCGTGCACTCTATATCGATCATTGGATTGAATTGATACTACATAGTTTGTATAAATGACAAGCCTAATGAAACAAACTATGCTGATAAAACGTATATTATACGTATTATTCAGCAGGTCAAGTATTCCACTATTTTAATAGCATACGTGGTTTACACCATATCAATAGGTTTACTATACAAGCATGGCATTCCAAATGACCGGCTGAAACAATAACGCCAATCGTTGACGATCATAAAAATACCATAAACATAAAACAATAAAAAATGTATAATAATGCTATTCATATTGTAACTGATAGACTGCCAAGGAAACAAAACAAAACTGAACGTAACCCTCTTACCATTGATTATTTACCATTGATTTTTGGACATAACCAGTCTCCGTCTACAACATTATGATGAAATTATTTCAGCTAGGTTAGGTATATATATACAAGGTGCAATAGTTCTAACAAATGCCACAGATTCTATTATGTTCAAATATTGTTTTGTATTGATCATCCAAAATTTTTGTCTGAGAAAAATGTGCTTTCGGGGTCCTCAGTTAATAATGAAATATGGTTTCAACTCAATTGAAATATATGCCCAAAATAATTATTAATACAGGCATACAGTCATGTGCAATGACTTTTAAAAAATATGACGAATTTGACTTTCCGTCCGCTTATCGAGTGTATTATTTATCTACATTGCTGAGGAAGTATACGGTTTATAGACAAACATACGTTTGTTTTGTCGAAACATCGCACTGAGACTCCGAGCTTATGCTCGTCCAAGTCTGATGAGTACTATCTGTGACGGTAATTATTCAATCCACTTGATTCCACCTAAATACGTGTTTGTTATACATAACGAAACTCACCACGTGACGCATACTTTGATATTTGCTTCAGAATAAACTCCAACAAAGAGTGTTTTAATTTGACATTTTCATTGTTTAAATATTATAAGAAGCCGATTAGGAAGTGGTATTACATGTGTGTACGAAAACAAGATCATGTGTTTTAGGACTAGGCCTACATTTGTAATCAAGACGCAATCTTATTCCAAGCCAGAAAGTGTTCGTTCACTTGATGCTGACAGAAGAAGATTAAACGCATGAGAAGAATAACTACTTTTAATTTGAAATTCGTACTTTGTCTGTCAACAACAAGGACATGCATTTTATATTGCACTCAAATCATCTTCTGTTTTGCATGGCTAGTTTTAAGACATTTGACTTATAATGTCAGTTCGATTAATATTTTCTGGTATTGTTACTATGTGCACGAACCATGTTACTGCGCAAGTATAATGTGATATAATTATAAACATTTAGTGTTTCAGCAATTCATCATTTATCAGACAAAACTGTACGGTCGTACATTGTAATGAAATTGTCTGCGACATAAATAAATACAATAATTCCAGACGAATAATAGTAAAGAACTATGTACTATTCATACAATTAGATTAGACGAACCAAAAGATTCCTATCTTGAGACAAAGTTCGATCTTATTTGCGATACTTGTGGAAAATCTGTCTTCACATTTGTCGTCGGTGCATATGCTTCATACAATGTTATTATTGGTTCGTAAAAGCCAACCCGATGTCTCACCTAACCTGTAATTCGACCTTGATAATCCCATACCGATATAATCTTTTTATTTACACAATTAGGTACTCAGATACTTCATTTATGGTTAATTGAGCACAAAATCCAAATTCCACGTATATTCTTTCCACAATGGATCATTCATTGCGGGATGATGATACATGCTTGTTTGAAATAATCATTTTTGGGGGAAAAATATGGTCGTTTTATGTCTGACTCTTGCGTGGGAGACTAGGCGCTGCTGCCTTTCTTAGCCTAACAACTAATTACATATGAAGTACTAAACACTGTAATGTACAGGAAATTCAAAGTGATACAGAAGCGGCGATGGTGCCTAGCGATCCACACACGAGATAATCATATAACGTACCACCCGTACCCTAAGTCATCTTGTAGTCATGCAAGATCCATAATTCTCCATACCTGATATAGGCCTACTTGCAACAACATACATAAGATATTTTAAATGAACTATGTTGTTTCTCATTACGTCACAGTGAATCTTCAGACAATTGCATTCATTATTATGATTTATTGCTATGTGAGGGAAAACGCCATTGCATGACGTCCTGTTGATCGGTTGTAATAAATGATGTGGAAAAATTGTCTTGAGGTAATCATTATGCCTGACAGAACACTGCATGTTGACATTGATAAATGCCAACTAAAAGACAATCGGTTTACTTTCTCAAGCGAGAAGACAATATGCAAAACAACTGTAACAGAGAATGTGCATAACCTTGAACCTGCTTTCAGTCGTTCACCCTTAAAGTCACTTACACAATCATTGTACTTTTTACCACATGGCTATATCAATGAGTTTGAACCGTATCAATTACATGTTTAATTATGCATTAGTCATTTGTTTCGATAATAATAGTGTATTGACTTAGAAACGAAAGCTTTGAATTCTCGAGACATAACCATGTTATATCTAGAAATGGCACATACCACTGAACAAAATGTTAATTGCTCATTACAAGCAACATGTACGCTATTCTTAGAAGTGCATGCACACATGTATATTTCGATATCTTTTCATACCTACTGTGTAAGTTTTGATCAAAATTGCATATAGCTGTGCGTGCCTTTTTATCAACCATGCAAGTATGAATTCAAAACCGTTGGGTGGTACACGATGCACCACTTACCAGGAACAGCAAGATCACGGTCCAATTCATGGAAAAACAAAGTGTAGCAGTATTCTACTCCATTGATTCAGTGGTTAGCCTTATAAATTGACTGGTCATTCTATACTTTTTAGATATGCAATTGTCAACCACGACCGTAAATAACAGACAACATATCAGGCGCACGTTGTTCAATTAGCACTTGACCACAGATCTTCCGTGCAATCAATAGCATCTTGATTGACATTTCATCGGTTTTCTGATAATAAATCTATGTTTCATTACTACTAATCATGGCAGCCTGTCTGGTCGCCTCGTTAATACCTCGTATAGTTTCAGTAGTGTTATACTAGTCGGCTCGGCTGGCATGAATATGACTGATGTGTGGCCCCACATCTTTCTGTTTCAACTGTCAACTGCAGTCAAAATCAACGTTATATTGATACGAATGCTTGACAGCCTTTTGTTAGTACTCGCATACACACGTGGTTAATTATACAAGACTATTAATCAATTCTAATTGTAGACGTTACACGTCTTCCCGTTTGTCTCATTGTTGATCTCTTTGTAACAATTATTGAATTGGATTTTACCGCATTAACAGATTGTAACAGCCTATCGCAGTGTGTCCTTGAAGATGTGTCCTTGGTCTATCCTCATACATCCAATCGCATTGTTGTGCAATCATTATAAGATATTTAGTAGCTACCATAACACCAATGTCTGGTATTCTGTATGTTGGACATTCATATAATTACGTTTCGTACGTGAAGAACATACTTATCTCTGATTACGTCAGATGTTATGTCTCTGATCGAGGGGGAAAACTCAATATTTATATATGGAATGGTTTGTTATTTCTTCTAGTAAAGTATGTAGAAGACTGCCTTTAGCTTTTATCTAGCAGTGGTTGCGTACAAAGAGGGATAATTAATAGATATACTGGATGGTATAATGTATCATGTCGCGTTTGTAGCAGTACATTGCACTTCATGATGTTCACGTTACATTGTATGCAATAATTACTTAAGTGTATTATTAGATTGGCAGAGGCATTCAATTGTAATACATATTCCTGTCTTATGAGTCCAGTCTTTTTGGTGCCTTTGTCTTTTCCGATGTTGCATATTTGACAAGCAATATAATAAACCATCTTATAAACAGAGACCATAACATACATCCGCGCCTTACGTCTAGCATAAAACACCACAGGCAACAAGTACATGGTAATCCATTAATTCCGCACATTAGTAACTGCTTATAACTTCAACAACTTTAAAGCTACCATCGCCTCCTCGATAGCCTTTTGGTTGAGCGTTCGCTTCGAGTGCGGGAGGTCTAGGGTTCGATCCCTGGCCGCGTCATACCAAAGACAAAATAAGAAGGGTACCAGAAACTCCCTTGCTAGACGCTCAGCATATAAGGGAAACTAGCTTCTCTTCTCTCATACCCTCGTTGCGATGGATGACATCAGGAATGAGGTGTCGAGAGTGATTAATATAAGTTTGAAAAACTTGTTTCACAATCGACCTTAAATAAATTAGTATAAACTATAGCTATCATATTAAAGGAAACATGTAATTGCAGAGTATATGTGAAAGTTCTGATCTAAAACGGATCTTTAACAATAGAATCCTTACATTTCAGTTTTGATAAATCACCGAATATCTTGTTTGTCATTTGTTTGAAATTCAAGATGCCTGCAGTTCTGTAACCTACTAGTATCATATTATATGTCACTAAGTCTATAACAATATATTGCAATTCTCATGAAAAGCATAATAATCGCTGAGTATATTTCTATATGATCTATAACTTCAAGTATCATTATTGAAATACACAACTATAACGTATTGCTGAAATATCACACGTGTACGATATGAACAGGGCTGGTATCACGGGAAAATATAAACTGAACATCCCGGTAATCTAGCTCGTGCTATATAGTAAATGTCGAGCGCTTCTAAACGTTAGCCATTAGACAATTGGCTTTTTCGACTGGGCTGTTTCGTGAGGCAAGTTTTAGCCTGGTTCCCGTCTCCCCAATTACAGCACTGCTACAGTACTACAACTGTAAAATTAGAACGGGAACCAGACTGTAACCTGCTCCACGAAACAGCCAAGTCGAAAAGGCCTAATGTATAATACCATGTGTATATTGTTCAAGTAATAGTAGCCAGTAACGATAGAAGTAAATGGCATATATCCTTACAGCCTCTTGTGCTTTAGTTTAAATAATAGAATAAAACGCGACAGACATTTTAATTCATGTTTCCAAGCAAAATATAAGAATGAAATTTTCATTTCAGTACTTACAACGAATGCATTGCTGTTAAACTGTGTTTAGGTAACTTATGGTATAAATCGATTAATCAGGTCGGTCACTTGTTAACATACCATTGTGTATAAAAACATTTCAATTTCTCTTATTAATGTATTATTTTAATAGACAGTATGTGTATTAGTATGTTGCTTAGTAAGTAAGGTATTGATTTTCACTGCCTTTTTCTCAAATTGAAATGTTTAAACAATAAAAAAACATCGTTATGTTATGATATTGTAATGTTTGTATAAAAGTGACATACCTAATTAAACTGACTATAGTCCGTGCAGGATAATGTGGCAGTCACGTGACACAATTTTTTTCTGTTTTGGACTATATCAATTGATTGAATTAGGTGTACAATGGTCAAGGTTTGGTATTTTAAAACATTATAACCACCAATCAAATATACAATACTTCGTAGCCGAGAGGTTTAGTGCATATATTATACTTCCTAAGGATATTGGTATATTTGGCTAGTGGTTCGAAACCTTGTCAAGGCGAATGCATTTTTTTTCTTTTTTTCATCTTAAAAGACCTTCAAGTTATCAGATGTTTCGTCTCCGTTTAACGATGCTTTTAAGTGTAACGGCTAAGAAATAGTCACATTGTTGTAATCATGTTAAGGATACTGGATCGGTTTAATGCGCATGCGTCATTTGTCATAGTACGTTATGTGCCCTATAAATGTAAAAATGTGTCAAAATAATCTAAAATAAATCAAATTGAACAGTTTTGATAAGTATTATGCAATAAAATTAGAAAATACTAATCGAAATGACGGTTTGCATTCCGAAAAAAATATAACATTACAAAATTGGTGGGTGGGGTAAAAAATAAAAATATTGCTATTTATGCCAAATTACTTTTTTTGGGAGTCAGGCTCGTTTGTTTATTGTGTGTTGATGTGTTTTCGCGATATGTAAATGTTCACTAAATGTTATTTTAAGCGTTTTCATTGATTTTCTCAGCATTTTAGCCATATTTAACCAAAATAAAAACAAAAATTGCGATGACATATATTTGTATTGCATAATTTTGAAGATCTATGTCACTAGACTTATTTAACAAAATATTTTTAAAAAATGAATGTGGGAAAAAAAGTTACTAGGATTTTACCTGGGTGTTATTTTGCTGCATTAAATATGAAATGGGTGGGGTAAAAGAGCAATATATATTATACCAAAGGAAAATATAGCATATTTGGTATCTGGATCATGTATAACAATGTGTACCCAAACTATATTGAAAACTATTTTATTATTTAGATCACAGACATCAAATAAAAATGTCAAATTTGAACACCACCACCAATTCACAATTCTCCATGGAATTATAAAAATAATTTATACACACTTCAATCAGGGCTGATTACCCGAAAAACGAGTTCCGTGACATAGTGTTTGTTTCATCATATTTTGTGTCAGAATAGATTTCTCTATTTCCTGGCAACTTTGAGCAAATTCTGAAGGTGGGATCCAAAGCACTCCAACATCCTTAAGTCAACTGAAGAACAATGTTGGAATCCAGATATAGCGATCGAAGATGTACTGGAGCGACTTGTGATTCACGTCTCATCTACCGACGAAGGCACCGATCCGAGTGTGACAGTAACTCAGACCCTGATACAGCAGTGAAGTGATGTGTGTAATGATTTTATGTTCTTGTCATATTAGCTGAATCGAATTCATTAATATATTATCATGAACATGAGCAAACAAATAAAAATATATAAATAACAAATCCTAAATACTCACAAAGAGAATATAAAATAATATTAAAATTATTATTATGCACTTTGAAGAGTTGAACTTGAATCGCCCAGTTAGAATTCCTGGGGTTAACCATCTGAGTTATTGCAACATACCTAACTACTTACTATTATTTAGTGCTTACATCATATTGCAATTAGTCAAGCATGACAATAAGGCTAACCAATTTAACGGCGCCTGGATAAGTGCCTATGTTAAATGTTACATTTCGTCGTTCAATGGATGGTAAAGGATTAGCTGCACAAGGCATTCGTACTAGTATGAAAAGTAAACACACACTAGTCCGTATTACATACATGCATTTCAACAGTTTCTACTTGCATGGTATTTAATGAAACGCACAAACAACAAACAATTAGATTATTTTAAAGTTATCTGTTATCAAAACCGTGTATTGCCTGTAGTGAAATAGACTCGACTGCCACATTATCTAGCACGAACTATATACATATTTTTTCACTATGTGACGCCGTCCAGCATAATATATAATGGTTGTTTTCAATTGGTCCAACAAATAAACAACGCTTGCAAAGAGCGGGGAAAATCAATAACGATAGTTGTATAACTCCAACGCGATAAATTGCAGTTTAAAAAACAAACACAAAATCCGCTATATTTATCGTTTCTGAATATTCAGGAGCATGAAAACCTTACATGTTGTGCTAAATGTTTGAATACTTTCATTGGTAAGTGTTACGGTCCTTGATGATGTTAATTCATAACAAAAATATAGGCAATATTGTGTTTGTTTTTGTACTGCAATTTATCGCGTTGGAGTTATACTTTGGGAGGGGGGCCGTGGTATTAAATAACAAATATATTTTACTTCTGCGTGTATAGAATGACATATAACATTATATACATTGTATCCATATTTCGCTCGTTAAAATTATGTAGAAACATACAGGCTTAAATCTCCAAGAAAAACATTGTCTGATAAACGCTAACAAAGTCATGTTTTGTTAAACAAATACGATCGTAAAAAGGGAATTATACATTAACAGTAATATTTTGATATTGCCATTTGTGATAAAAAGAGTAAAAACCATTTCCCAGTGAACAGTTGTTTGATAACACAAAGTAACATGATAGTTTTTACCTAGTTTGATTTTAATTGGATTGTAACAAGTATGAAGCGTTTCGACAAATATTGAGAATAAAAAGAGCAAAAGCAGAATGTACGTTTGAAGGTTTTCTAATTCGAAAACGGGAACGTCAAGTCAAGTACTTGTGGATAAACTGTACCCAGGACATTTGCATTGCGCAACTGTCAGATTTGATCAATCTAACTCTGAATTACTATGGCAGATCTAGTTAGGAAAATGGACCAACAAGACAAAATAAACGGTATTTATAACTACTTTGTAGTATGTAGAGCTAGATATAAACTCTACAAATAAATCATTTGATAAAATAGTGCAATTTTGTTGGAACAAAAAAGACTTAGGGTCTAAAACATTTGCGAATGGCCGATATATAAGGCCAGTAGTACTTATAGAAAGAACTATGCCGTAATGCTAAACAGTGAAATAACGTAAATTTGAAAACCCGTAAATGGACAGTATTCTGGAAGACGGTTACCATTCATCAACCTCATCAATAGAAAACTATTAATCAACCTATGTTAAGAAAACACGCAATGTTAAACGTGGACACTGCAGTCCACACCAAGTGTCATAACATATCATGTCACATCTAACATAGTACATAAACATTAATACTTTCATCTAAAACATTAAGGTTTCACATGCATGTTTAATGAAACGAACTGAAAATATATACATACAATGTATAATTCAGATCAAGTCTTTCACTATTATCGTAGTATACTTGTACGTGTTTTCCATAAAAAACAATTGGTTTACCAAGGCATTCCAAATGAGCCACTGTCATGGAAACAAAATAAAACTGAACTTAAAAGATTGCATGTAATCAATCTTCGTCGACAATTATTATAGCAGATTAAGTTATACAAGAAGCAGTTGTTCTAAAAATGCAACGGAATCTGATTTGTAGAAACACGTGCAAACTTATACGATTCGTTAAGTGTATACATTGCATTTACCGTAATATTAAAGTAATTCAAAGTATAACTTCAGTAAAGTCATCGAGTGTATTGTGTATCTACATTTAAAGGAAGTATACGGTGTTTTATAGCTTATAATGTAGTTTTCGCATATACAGTACAGCAAACACAGTTACAAACATAGACAAAAAGTTATGTTTAGTTTTTGTCTATGTTTTGTCGAAACATCGTACTGAGACTCCGAGCATATGCTCGTCAAAGTCCAAGTTCAGTAATAAGCCAAGCTAAATTCAACCTGTGTAATACCGTCTATCTGTGACGGTAATTGTTCAATCCATTTGATTCCTCTTATACGTACAGGGTGTAACATGACCATGTTACTATCAATGCAATCCAGGAATTTAGATTATTTCAAAAAGTCATTGTTTTGAAGTATCTATTCTACAATGAACCACCAAACGCAATAGATGAGTTTAAAAAAATAATTTATAAGGAATATTAGTCAAAACACAGTCACATGTTTACTTGGTCATAAGCGAGGCAGTTCTCTTGTGTTAGGTGTTTTCATCGCCTAGCAACTGGTAACCAAAGCAACTGTAATACTCATAAGTTTCAAGGTTATCACAAATGGATGAAACTTTCAAATCAATATAAAATTGTGCTCATAAGCCTCTAGCATGCCATACTTTACAAACAATTAAAATTAACTTAGGATACAAATTCAATTGGGACGTCAATTTGACGTTTATCGAAAAACGACTTTTGCAAGAATCTATTTGTCTGGTTTGCATTGATAGTAACATGGTCATGTTATATATTGAATAAAACTCCCAAATGTTAGCTTTCTATTGGTATATGGAAACATCAGATGAGATCAAGCACCTTCTAATGGCCTACATTGTAATGGGGTCAAATATTATGAAACACCCTGTATTTGTTATACATAAAGAAACTCACCGTGAGAGGCATACTTTGATATTAGCTTCAGAAAAAACTCCAACAATTATTTGACATGTCCATCAATGAAATATATAAGAAGTCGTCAACAATGTGGTAATACATGCAAACACGAAAATAAGATCAGGTGTTTTAAAAGTTGGTCTACATTTGTTAACCATTTCTATTATCATTCCAAGCAAAACAATGTTCGTTGATGCCGACTGAAGAAGATGAAACACGGGAAAAGAGAACAACTTCTTCATTTGTAATTAGCAATTTGTCTCAATAAACAAGGGAATGCATTTTATATTCCGCCCAGGTCATCTTCTATTTTTGCATAACTAGTTTAAATCCGAGTAAGAAGCAAGTAACGTGATCTTGATTTATAATGTCTGGTCGATTAGTAATTTCTAATATTGTTAATTTCGATCATATCTAATTTGCGATCGTTGTGAAAAAAAAACTGTTTTATTATTTGTCACCGACGTATATGCTTCATGCAAAACAAACACATGCAACACTTGGTTCCTACAAGGCAATGCGATGTCACGCCTAGTCTATAATCCGATCTTTATAACACAATACCGATATGATCTTTTTTTATTTATGACAGATAATTACATAAAAACACGTACTACATAATACTGTAAGCACAGCCAATTTAAAGGCATACAGACGTGGCTACAGCGCTTAGCCACCACGCAAGAGACAGGCACAAACATACCATGCGTAAATCCTTAGTTACTAGAATCCTAAAGTCAAGCAAGAACCTTAATTCCAAATACATGATATAGGTCTACTTGCAACCTCAAACAAAAACAGTTGGTATGTAATATATAGTTTGCCATGGTTTCACAGCAAAATTTAAGAAATGGCACTAAGATTAACTGCTACATGTGAAAGAACGACATATAGTTCGTCGAAGTCATGTTCATCGATTGTGATAACTGGTGTAGAGTGTAGAAGTAATCATTAATACTGCATGTTGTCCTACAAAATTCCAGAAAATGGAGATATCCATCTTGTGATTCCGATAAATGCTATTTCATTGTTTCCATAAGCATACAAAATGTCATTGCTCATGATTTTTACATGTATTCCAGTACTATGACTACCTTGAATATACGATCAAGTGTGTAACTATTCAGAACATTTAAAACCACTCTTGTGTGCAGTAGTAAAAATTAATTTACCTACCTAATACCAACATTATTCGTGTGTTGCTTAATATACATTTACCATTTCAGGCTTGATAAGTCAAATGATTACTCCGGCCAGATACTCGTTTTTACTGGTTGTGTATACATGAATTTCAAGAATATGACGAGAAATTTTAAAAATTGCATTATTACATATAACCCCTTTGTTGGGGGAACTCCATTGGCTACCCGTGTCCTACCGAGTAGAGTACAAGACGTTGACTCAAATGTTTACAAAGCATTTCATTAACGATCCACTGACTACCAAAGAAGTGCTCCCTAAAAGATAACAACATGTCGGACAAGGAAGGTAACGCTCCACCGAAACAGCAGAGCATGACAGGCACGATAAAGCTTACAATTTATAAATTATTTGCTCTGCATGAAAGTGGCCCCCGTTAAAGTTTATATGATGTGGCTCCAGTCAAAATTAGATATGTGATGACATTTGAGTGATTATTTAAGTTTGAATATTTTTATTTTGTTAGCTGTTGTGGAGCTTTAAACAAAAACATATCACCATTTTATTGTAGTTTATAAAGATTTGCGTAATTAGGTATTTATGAACGGACGCAGCTTGCAGTTGACATAGTATAGTACTAAAGACACAGAGGATTCTTTTGATAATTATGATAATAATTCATTATGTTAATACAAATGTTGAATCATATATGTAGTACCCTACATTCTTTGCGCCGCCACGCATTTATTTGTGTGGACATTATTCGATTTATTCATCGTTACGAAGCCTTACGACGAAGTATTGAGAACAAGAGAGTAGAAGCTGTATGCACTTTTGGAGGTTTTCTATTTCGTTGGCCACAAACGTCAAGTAAAAGACTTGTGGATAAATTGACAAGACTGTACCCAGGGCATTTGCATTGCGCATCTGTCAGTTTAGATAAATCTAACTCCGTATTCCTATGGCGGATACAGTTAGGAAAATGGACCTACAAGACAACATAAACGGTATTTACTCTGTACACATAAACTCTACAAATAAATCACTACACAAAATAGTGCAGTTCTGTTTAACAACATAATAACCAAAGACAATCGGATTGATGACCTGAAGCATTGGCCAATGACCGATATATAACGGCTAATTGAATATAGAACTATGACGTAAAACGTTTAGAGCTCGTTTTATGGTGATTAATTATTTTGCTAACTCGTAAATGAACAGTATTTTGGAAATCGGCCACAATGAATCAAGTCAATCAACAAGAAAACTAGCTACAACCTATCTTAAGATAGTTACAAGGACTCGTTAATTCAAAGATGTTTGGCCGAATGGACTGAAGGTCAATATAACACTTCATGCACAGAAATAATCGATGCTTTCTTCGCGTGCACTCTGTATCGACATTGGAATGAATTGTTACTTCATATTTTGTATATAAGTGAGAAGCCTAATGAAACGAACTAAGCTGGTCTACTATACGTATTATTCAGGTCAAGTCTTTAACTATTATTATAACAGTAGCATACGTGGTTTACACCATATCAATAGGTTAACTATACAAGCATGGCATTCCAAATGACCGACTGAAACAATAAAGCCAATCGTTGACAATCACAGGAAATACCATAAACATAGAATAATAAACATGCATAATATGCTATATAACATAAATGGATTATGTCAGTTGTAATGATACTTCCATAATGTAACATATAGACTGCCAATGAAACAAAACAAAACCGAACGTAATCTTCTTACCATTGATTATTTATCATTGATTTTGGGACGTAACCAGTTTCCGTCGACGACATCATGATGAAATTATTTCAGCCGATTAAGTTGTGTATATACAAGGTGCAATGGTTCTAACACATGCCACAGAATCTAATATGTAGAATTTTTTTTATTGATAATACAAAACTTTTGTCTGAGTTGAGTGTGCTTTCGGTGTTCTTAGTTAAAATGAAATATCATTTTATCGCAAACTTAATTGAAATGCATACGCAAAATAATTACTAATACACAAATACATGTGCAATGACATTTCAAAAATATGACTTTATACGACTTTCAGTCACCTCATCGAGTGTATTGTATATATACATTTGTAAGGAAGTATACGGCGTTGTACACAGTTTGAAAGACAAACATACGTTTAGTTTATGTCTATCTTTTGTCGAAACATCGAACTGAGACTCCGAGCTTATGCTCGTCCAAGTTTAGTAATAAGCCAAGCTAGATTCAAACTGTGTAATACCATTATATCTGTGACGATAATTTATCACATAACTTGCGGTCCAGGAGTGCCGTAAAGCCGTTACGTAAATATCGTTCGGCACTCCCAGACTGTGCAATAAATATTTAAATTAGCTTGACGTGACGTTAGCCAATCCATCCATTGATCCGTCAATGACGTCAGGATAATACCAACGTCGCCATGACGTCGTGCTCATTGTAACGCTGAATTTTGGCTGAAACCTATGCAACGTACATCATCCTTTTGAACAATAATGAGCGTTTGCTGAGGTTATGTGATCAATAGAATCCTACATTTGTGCTCATTACATACACGTTTTATTAAACTCGTCGACAAAAACGATATGACACTCGGCAAAGCCTCGTGTCATATCATTTTGTCCACTCGTTTAATAAAACTCGTATTTAATGAGCACTCATGCAAGATCCTCTATTATTCAATCCATTTGATTCAACCTATACGTATTTGTTATACATAAAGACACTCATCATACACGCATACTTTAATATTTGATTCAGAATAAACCCCAACAAAGAGTGTTACTATTTGACATGTTCATCTTTTAAATATTGTAATAAGCCGATCAGGAATGTGGTAATACATGAACGAGAACAGGATCATGTGTTTTACGACGTGGCCTAAATTAGTAAACAAGTCACAATCTCATTAAAAGCCAAGAAATGTTCGTTGTTGCTGACAGAAGAAGATGAAACGCAGTAGAAGAATTAATGCTTTTCACATTGTCTATCAACAACGACGACATGCATTTTATATTGTAATCAAATAATCTTCTATTTTTGCATGCCTAGTTTAAAGCAGTGTACATAATAGCAAGTAACGTACACTTGGATTAAAAAGTATGTTCGGTTAATAATTTCTAGTGTTGTTAGTATATGCACGAACCAAGTTTCTGTGGAAGTATAGTGTTATGTGATTAGATAAAATTAGTGTTTCAGCAATTCATCATTTATCAGACAAAACTGTATGGTCGTACATTGTAATGAAATTGACTAAGACATAAATACATACAATGATCCCAGACGAATGATACTAAAGTACTATTCAGATAAAATTAGATTAGACCGACAAAAAGATTCCTATCTTGAGACAAAGTTTGATCTTACCTTATTTTCGATAATCTGGTCGAACATATGTCTTTACATTTGTCATCGGTGAATATGCTTCATACCAAATACATGGTATTCTTGGTTCCTAAAAGGCAACCCGAGTCTCATCTAGTCTTGATAATCCCATACCGATATACTCTTATTTACTCCTTTATATACTTAGATACTACCTTTTTGGTTAATTGAGCACAAACTCCGAAGTCCACATTCTGTCTTTCCACAGTGTGTGATTCATTGCGGGTGGGTATATATGCTTGTGTAAATATCCATTTTTGGATATATTGATGGTCGTTTTATGTCTGACTCCTGCGTGGGAGACTAGGCGCTACCGCCGTTTCTGTGTGACTTTGGATTGTCTGTGCGCCACACTATTTTCTTAGACTAACACATAATAATATACAGGGTGATCCAAAAAACATGTCTAACAAACAATGCTTAATAACTTCGCGAATTTTAGTAGTATAGTTATTGTTTTTGTATTGACAGAAAGAATATTGAATACAGTTTTTTTTAATTTAAAGACGACCCCAATTCTATGTTAGAGGTGTTATGAAGGATATATCTAACACTACATCAGATCTAATGTATTGAATTGAAAAGATGACTGGTGCAAAGATGGTTTCACACATGGCGAATGTTATGCTGGACAATTTATATGATGGACATTAGACTTTGGTGATTGGGTGATTTCTCTTAAGATACCACAATGCTTGGCTCTACCATCACCCCCTCTTAGTCCATTGGACATCTTCTTATGGAGTACCTTAATGAAATAAATGTGTTATCCAAAACCAACCACTTGATTTGATTGTAAAGTATCAACAAGCGGACAAAAATTAATGGGTTTGAAGGAATCTACGAGCGTGTACAGTGACGTCATTCAGAAATTTCGACGTCGTCTTACGCTGGTTGTTTGCAGAATTGTTTGTGGGACATATTTTTGGATCACCCTGTATGTACGACTAAATACCGTTATGCGCAGGAAATTCAAAGTGATACAAAAGCGGCGGTGGTACCTAGCCATCCACACTTGGGTTATAATTAGAACGTACCACCAGTTTCGCCTAAGCCATCCTTTAGTCAAGCAAGATCCGTAATTCCTCATACCCGATATAGGCCTACTTGCAACAACAAACATACTATATCTTGGCATTCCGCCTTTTGGTTGCTGTATCTTTTCTACTTGGTCATTCAGCTAGTTATAATTTATTATACTTTTCGACAGCTTGGACTTGGGCGGATCCGCGCTTGTTTAGTTGGGCATTGTGCTTTGTGTGTTTTTAATGTTTTCTGTGCTCGGCTGGTTAAGTTGAGTGCTGCCTTCCCTGTCTGACTTAATATAATCTTTTTGAATGAACTGTGTTGTTTTCCCATTATGTCACAGCGAATCTTCAGAAATTGCACTCATTACTATCATTTATTGCTAGGTGAGAGAAAACGCCATTATACGACGTCATGTTCATCGGTTGTAATAAATGATGTGGCAGTATTTCAAATTGTCTTGAAGTAATCATTATGCTTGAAAAACGCCGCATGTTGACATTGATAAATGCTTACAAAAAGACAATCGGATTACTTTCTCAAGCGGGAAGAAAATATGCAAAACAACTGTAACAGCTAATGTGCATAACGTGGAACCTGCTTTATGTCGTTCACCCTAAAAGGCACTTACATTTGGCTATATTAATGAGTTTGAATCGTATTAATTGCATGTTTAATTATGCATTATTCATTTATTTTGATAATAATGGTGTATTGACTTGGAAACGATAGCTTTTAATTCTCATGACGTGGCCACCATGTTTTTCACAGACTACTTAACAAAATATGAATTGCTCATTACTTGAAACATGTACGCTATACTAAGAAGTGCATATACACATATGTATTTCAATACCTTTTGTTTTGTATTGATCAAAACCGCTTATAACAGGGCGTGCCATTTTACCAACCGTGTAAAGATGATTTCAAACAATTTTTGATATACATATACACTTACCAGAGACAGCTAAAACACGGCCAAGCTCAATGTATCAGACGCACGTTGTTCAATTAGCCCTTTAGTGTAGATCTTCCTTGAAATCAATAGCATCTGGTTTGACATTTCTTGATTTCTCTAGGACTTCTCATAATAAATCTATGTTTCATTACTACTTATCATGGCAACCTGTCTGATCTCCCTGTATATACCTCGTATTGGTAAAATAGTGCTAGACTACTCGGCTCGGGTGGCATTAAAATGACTGATGTGTGGCACTACATCTTTCTGTTTCAACTGTCTAATAGTAAATACACTCAAGGATTGTAAAAACGCCTCATATGACATAAAGTCAAATATCGCTTTAAATATATATTTTATCAAAAAGTCATTCTTCGTGTTTGTTGATATATCTTTCTTATGTATTATTCGATTTAGTTTGTAATAACATGTTATCTCGTTTTTTCTAGGAATACTGCCAGCACACCCACCCTAGGCAAAAGTGTTATATATTTCCAATACAGTCTAAGCGTGGCATTACTCTTATTGTGCTCCTATTTGTTAGACGGTGTAACCACATAAATTCGTCGAATGCATTTGTTAAAAGTTCTCTATCTTTGTATTAAAGCATCTGCAAGTTTTCATAATGATGTTTTTTTAACACACTCACCAACCTACCTTATTTCAACTGTTAAAATGCGACATGTGCATTTTGAATTTGCCAATTATAAGAGTAAAACTTTAAACTTGGTGCCTTTGAATGTCTGTCTAAATGTAAGGACGTTCTGTTGTTTTGGTATTTGTTCTTGCATTTTATTCAACTTGATAGGTGAATGCTGTATTTAAACATGCGTAAAATTAATGTGAACATTTAAAAAAAAGTGACAGGAGGTTTGTTAAAGGATTTCGTAAACGAATCTCATCCTGCATTTTAGGATTAATTCATTAGACGATATTACGTAGCTACCATAACCTCAATTTATGGTATTCTGTTGGACATTTATGTAAATACGTTTCCTACGTGAAGAACATACTTGTCTCTAATTACGTCAGATGTTATGTCTCTGATCAAGGAGGAAACCTCAGTATGTGGAAAACTGACTTTAGCTTTTAGGTAGCTGTGGTCGCATACAAAGAGGAGTTATTAATAGATACACTGGTTGGTACAATGTATCATGTCGTGTTTGTAGCAGTAAAATGTAATATATGATGTTCACGTTACATTGCATGCAATAATTACTTAAGTGTATTATTAGATTGGCAGATGCATTCATATGTAATACATATTCCTGCCTTATGAGTCCAGTCGTTTTGGTGCCTTTGTCTTTTCCAATGTTGCATATTTGACAAGCAATATAATAAACCATCTTATAAACACAGATCATTACATACACCGATCCTTACGTCTAGCATAAATCCGGCACAAACGGTAACATAGGAGAATACAGAGTACGACGGGCACAAAACAGAAGTGTACGAAACGCTAGTTCTGTATGAAAATGGTCCTGATCAAAATAACGAATAATGAGATAAGATGACTGAACACACGTATCATATTATTAAATTATATGTATGTATATGTATATGAATGGAGACCAGAAGCAGACGTTAAACTAATTTTAATCATTATCATCACTAAAATAACACTTCGTTAATTGTGAGCACTCAGTTTATCTCGAACATTTTACCTGTCCCGATCACTGTTCGAGATACTAGCAACACAGTTTTACTGTGTTTACGATAAATATTTTCATTTGCAGCATCGCGAACTACGACTACATGCTGTTATTTTAAATGAAGTTCGGTATTTCGTTGAATATTTAATCCGAAATCGGGAATCTTCAGGTCAATCAATGGTAAATTAATTGATTTTATACGTATATGTCAGTTTTAATAAATCACCGAATATCTTGTTTGTATAATTTCAAATTGCAAGGGTGCCTGCAGTTCTGTTCTCCTGAAAAGCATAATAATCACTGAGTATAGTTGTGATATGATCTTTAACGACAAGTATCATTATTGAAATACACAACTATAACGTATTGCTGAAACATCGAGCTAACATTTTCACACGTTAACGATATGACCAGGGCTGATACCATAGGAAAAATAAATTGAACATCCCGATTATCTAGGTTGTGCTATATGGTGACGTCAAGCGCTTCTAAAGGTCAGCCATTGGACAATGTCTAATATCATGTGTATATTGTCCCAGTAACGAACTAAGTTCATGTCATAAACCCTAACAGCTTCTTGTGAATGAGTTTAAATAATTGAATAAAGTAAGCGAAACGCGACAGACATTTCAGGTCATGACTCCAAGTAAAATACAAGAATATCAGCATTATTCATTTCAGTACCTACAACAAATGCATTGCTGTTGAACTGTGTTCGGGTCAGTTGTAGTACTTACTATTTCACAGTGATTACTATGTGACTCGATTCAGCAGTTCAATTGGTCCAAGAAATAAATAACGCTTGTAAAGAGCGGAGAAAAATAATAATGATAGTTTTACTTTAGGGGGCGTAGTATTAAATACCCAAAAAATGTTATTTCTGCGTGTATTGAATGACATAAAACAATAATGAGTATTTGTATTGAATGTTTAGTATTTGTATTGAATGACATGTAAATTATACATGTATACATTAAAATGCATTTTGTAGAAGAATGGTCCGGATTTTACCAATTGTTGATAAAATTCATAATATGCAGGCTTAAATCTCCAAGAAAAGCTTTATCGGACTCAAATATTGATAAAACGCTAACAAAGTCATGTTTTGTTAAATAAATACGATCGTGAAGCGGAAATTATACGCTTTCATATTGGAATGAAATTTGTCAAAGAAAGAGTCAAAGCAATTTCCAAGTAACCAGTTGTTTGATAACACAAAATAACATAGTTTTTACATAGTTTGATTTTAATTGCATTGTAACAAGTATTGCTTTTCATGCATTGTTATAAAGCGTTTCGACAAATATTGAGAATAAAAAGAGCAGAAGCAGAATGTACGTTTGAAGGTTTTCTAATTCGATAGCGGGAAATGTCAAGTCAAGTACTTGTGGATAAATTGTACCCAGTGAATTTGCATTGGACAACTGTCAGATTTGATCAATCTAACACTGTATTACTATGGCGGATATAGTTAGAAAAATGGACCAACAAGACAGAATAAACGGTATTTACTACTAGTTTGTAGACATAAACTCTAAAAAAAGCAGTGGTTATAACATGCCACGGAATCTGATATGAAGTAATACATGCACACTTGTAAGATTTGTTAAGTGTATACAATGCATTTACGGTAATATGAAAATCGAAGTATAAATGATTTTCAGTAAAGTCATCGAGTGTATTGTGTTTCTACATTTATAAGGAAGTATACGGGGTTGTATAGCTTATAGTTTTTGGGAGGCGTTCAAGCCTCTCATTACTACCATTGCCCATTTCTTAATACAAAATTAACCGCCTTTAGGCTGCTATGTGAATCCGCATTCAAGTAGTTCCAGAAACTGTCAACATTCCCAATACTGCTACATATGTTTCTCAAAATGTGTTAACTGATTTAAGCCAATAAGCTACCTTTGTTTATTCTACGATCAACAATTATTGTGAAACTGTTCGTTAAATCGATATTTTTGCAAACAAATCACTACACCGGCCGATACCGAACTTGTTTCATAATATGAAAATGACGTGTTCATCAAATGTCCCGGCTGTATAGCTATTTTTAGAAACTTCAGACCACGGTCAAGTGATGGTTTTATCAATGAATCGTACACGGTCTGCAAAGTACTGTTATGCAATCATATGGTGTCGCTATACTAGCTAGCCGCTTTCTGTAGGCTGTGAGGGAAGTGATTACAAGACGGTACTGTAGAATCTGATAAATAGGCGCGTAGTATTATTTTAAAGCCACTTTTGATATACGCATTCAATACACGTATTACATATAAATTAATATGCCCCTTTTAACAATTATTTAGATACCCAACATGCCTATATAGTCACAAATGCCTAATTTGACATTCAAGACAAGATCGGCAGTACGAAACGAACATTAAACGTGTAAAGTCGGTTTAAGCTTTAGTAGCAGCAACCAGATCGCCTCCCATCAGCACTCTCAGTGCTTTGATTGCTTATGCAGTACAGCAAACATTGTTACAAACATGGACAAACAGTTACGTTTATGATTTCATTATGTTATGACGAAACATCGCACTGATACTCCGAGTTAATGCTCGTCCGAGTCTGATATGTCTCGGTTCAATGTAGTTTACAAATAAGTCAAACTTGATTTAAAACGTATAATACCGGCTATCTGTGACGGTTATTGTTCAATCCATTTGATTCCATCCTTAACGTTTGTGTTATACATAAAGAAACTCACCATGAGACGCATACATTGATATTTACATCAGAAAAAACTCCAACAAAGAGTGTTATTGTTTGACATATTCTTTTTTTAAATATTATAAAAGCTGATTAGGAATGTGATATTACATATACGAACGAAAACAAGATCATGTGTTTTAGAACTAGGCCTACATTTGTAAATGTCACAAACCACTAAATAAAATTGTTCTTTAGCTGAATGTAAAGTGACAATTGTCAGCCCCAGGTTATATCATGGTAAAGTCTATGGCCAGTTCACAGACCTATATCATTGCAAAGCAGTATGTTTCAACTACGAAGTAAGGCCAAAAGAACAGGGGGTCATGTGTAATACAAAATATTTCGTTCGTCAAAGGCGGTAGACAGATTTTTACAGACGCGCGGACCGATCCAATGTGGGTTTTACCCTACTCTACTTTCGCTTTGTCAAATATGCCAAAATCTCAAAGTATTTAAGATGAAACACATTCACTCATTCAACTACATGTATACAGAAGTTTCCGTAAGGACTATTTGAGTGTATCCGATTTTGGTCCGCGTATGCATTTAGTGGTTTATAACCTGTAAACAAGTCACAATATCATTCAAAGCCAAGAAATGTTCGTTGATGCTGACAAAAGAAGTTGAAACGCAGGAGAAGAATAACTACCTTTTAATTTTTAATTCGTACTTTGTCAATATTTGATATATCAAGATAATGAATCTCATCATGAGACACATACTTTGATATTCCATCAAATTAAACTCCAACAAAGAGTGTTATTATTTGTCATTTCATTAATAAAATATATAAGAAATCAGTTAACAATGTGGTAATACATGCAAACACGGAAACAAGATCAGGTGTCTATATATATAATTTATATATATTGGTCTATATTTGTTAACCATTTATATTATCATTTCAAGCCAGAAAATGTTCGTTGATGCTGCTGATGACGATGAAACCCAGGAGAAGACTCACTGGCACATAAGGCTGCCACCAGATCCCTCCACTGACGTCTGTCCTTCGCAATCTTCTCAACTTCGCCTGGAGTCTTTCCCATTCTTTTTATTTCACTGGCGATTGTTCGTCTCCATGTCTCTTTTGGCCTTCCTCTGCTTCTTATGCCATCTGATGGTGTCCACTTTTTCTTGTAATGTTACTGTTGTCTTTCCTAATAACATGTCCTAACCATCTGAACCTTCTTTGTTTGATTTGTAAGGTGAGGTTGGTTTGTCTGGTTCTTTTGTAAAGGTCGTTGTTAGAAATAATTGTAGGCCAGTAGATTTTGCAGATTTTTCGGAGGCATCGTGTATGGAATCCTGATAGTTTTTGGCTGTCTTTTACAGTTACTCTCCAGCATTCTGCTCCATACATCAAGACCGAAAGGACGTTTCAGTTTAGTTCTTTCACTTATGTTAGCCGATCGCCATATCTTGTTTAGTTGGTGGAAGGATGTTCTCGCCTTTTGAAGTCTGTTTTTGATGTCTTTTTCTGTTGCGTTGTTTTTACTGAGAATGCTGCCTAAATAAGTAAAATCCTCTACCTCTTCTATTGGTTTGTTGTCTAGTTTTATTACTGATGGGGTGTTAGTGAGTTGCATTGTCTTTGACTTCTTTTTGCTGATGTTTAGTCCAACTTGGTGAGCGTGTTTAGCTAGATCTTCTGTTTTCTTCTGTAGGTTGTCAGCATTGCTTGAGAGTAGAGCAATGTCGTCTGCAAACTCAATGTCTTCTAGTATTGATGTAAGTGTCCATCTGATTCCTCTGTTCTTGTTTCCTATGGCATTTCTCATCACCCAGTATATCGCAACAAGAAAAAGCATAGGAGACATGATACACCCTTGTCGCACTCCACTGGTGATGTTGAACCAGCTGCTTAATTTGTTGTTGTGAATGACACTACATGAGAAATTTTCATAAAAGCTCTTGATTATGTTAACAAATTTGTCTGGGTATCCGTACCACTTTAGAATTTTTCATAAGCTTTCTCTGTGGATACTATCAAAGGCTTTTTCAAAATCTATGAAGTTGATATGAACTTTACTATTCGATTCTATGCACTGTTCCATGATGTTTCTTAGTGTAAAAATATGGTCAGTGCATCCAACTCCAGGTCTAAATCCTGCTTGTTCTTTCCTTAATGTTCCATCAAATTGAATATAGCTGCTGAGTCTCATGCAGATGATTTTGCAGAGTACTTTACTTGGTACAGACAGTAGTGTGATACCACGCCAGTTTGAACAATCCGTTTTGTCGCCCTTTTTTGGTAGTTTTACTATGAGGCCTTTGCACCAATCGTCAGGAAGTGATTCTGAAGTCCATATTTGGGTAAATAGGTTATGCAGTTGTTCAGACGCTATTTTTGTATCTGCTTTCAATATTCACTCTCTATACTGTCAATTTCTGGTGCTTTATTATGTTTGAGTAGGTTTATGGCCTTCAGGATTTCTTCTATGGTAGGAGGATCTAAATTTAAGTCAAATGGTTCCCCAAGGTGTTCATCAATAGTTGGTGTTTCTAATAGTTCAGTACTTTATTAAAGTGTTCAGCCCATCGTTTTAGTTGTTCATATTCTAGAGTAATCTTTTCTCCTCCTTTATCCTTCACTGGTCCAGTACCAGAGTCAAATTTCCCTGTTAATTCTCTTGTGATTCTGTATACTTCACTCATCTCTCCTCTATTGGCGGCTGTTTCTGCCTCGCTTGCTTTATTGTCATAGTATTCCCGCTTGTCGTTTCTAAGTTTGCGTTTTGTTTCCTTATTGGCTTCAGAATATTCATTACTGTATCGTTCTATCAGTCTTTCAGATCTTGCATTCTGCTTTTTCTCTTTTACAGTTCTTCTTTTGTCTATTAGTGTCCAAGTACCGCTTTTTATCCATTTCTTGTCACTTTTCTTTCTTGTGCCGAGTACTGTTTTGCAAGCAAGGGTGTAGTTGTCCTTTATATGGTTCCAGGTGGTTTCCACATCTTGGTCTAATCCCTCTCCAATATCGCCAAGTGTTTGGAATATATTCTTTAATACAAGGGAGAACTTCTTGTTTATCAAAGGGTCTTTTAGTCTTGCAGTATTAAATCTAGGTTGAGTTGGTTCTGCTTTGGACAGAGCTTTTCTAAGATGTAGTTTGATCTTGGCTAAAAGTAAGTGGTGGTCGCTACCAACATCTGCTTTATATTGCGCTCAAGTCATCTTCTAGTATTGCATACATGTAACTAGTTTAAATAAATGTACGTAGCAAGTAACGTAATTTTGATTTATAATGTCTATTTGATTAGTAATTTCTTATATTGTTAAGTTCGATCATATCTAATTTGCGATTGTTGTGAAAAAAAACTGTTTTGTTATTTGTCACCGATTCATATTTATAAGCTTCATACAAAATAAACACATGCAATCCTTGGTTGCTACAAGGCAATGCGATGTCACACCTAGTCTATAATGC
The DNA here is from genome assembly GCA_947247005.1 of Spisula solida. Lineage (NCBI taxonomy): Eukaryota > Metazoa > Mollusca > Bivalvia > Venerida > Mactridae > Spisula > Spisula solida. Next base: position 26,276,785 of record OX365948.1, read on the forward strand.
GGCATTGATAATCCAATACAGATATGATCTTCTTAGATTTATAACGGATAATTACATAAAAATATGTACTACTAAATACTGTAACGCACAGCCAATTTGAAGGCATACAGACTTGACTGCAGCGGCAAGCTACCCACACAAGCGACAAGTATGACAAGGCTTTTAATGCTGAATATGTATTTTAGCCTTGTCTGGGGAATTAACTCAAAGTGTCCAATATTAATAGCGTTAATAAAATAAACAAATCTAGTTGAAGTATAAATAACTTTCTTGTATTGAAATCAATACATAACATTAATTTAACAATTAACACAGTATTTTAAGTAAGACTAACAATTAATAGAGTGTTCCGTATTAAAGTTCCAGTGGTTTTCCACTATAATGGAACTTAGATTAGGTTTCTAAGTTATAAGATAATTCTATATGCATCTCATTTCACTATATGCATCTCATTTCACTACATATAGGGTTTCCTGTACGCAAGACAACTTCTCATAGAAACATGTTAAACAAACAAATTAAACAAAGTTCGGACATGAAAGTATAATGAATTTAGGATTAATCAAAGTAATAAGATTGTTTGCAGCATATGTAAATAAGTTCCAAGAGTTAACAATGTTTAGATGAACAGAATAAAGTACAAACTGTGAAAATAAATAGAAGCATAATAAAACAAATTACTTATAAGATTTTGACATGAAGCGAAAAGCCTTCTTGTCGATGTGCAATTTCGACAAGACAGTCGCCATGTTTGCTCCCTCGTGTCACCGCATTAAATAATTATTGTAAAATAATTTATGGTGTGATAAAATCAGACGCAGATATTTTCCTAACCAAAATTCCATGGGTAACATTAGTTCGTAATCTCCTCTCTACACTCGGTTTTTACGACGTCTGGTTATCGCAAAGTGTTGGTAATGTTGATATATTTTTAGTACTTTTAAACAGAGCCTTAAAGATACGCATATCCAAAACTGGTATGACCGACTCAAAAATTCGTCTAGAGCACTGTTCGTTTGATCTATATTTAATTCCGATTTCATTTTTATTTGAAATGTGTAAATATATGCAAGTTTAGAGATGCCATGACAGGATTGGTTGTTTCTTCGCATAGCCAAAAATTTAATCTGGACGATGGCATAAACCTAGAAGCATCCCTTTAGAGGAACGCTTATGTGTAACATGTGAAAAATCGAAGACGAGTACGATTTATACTAGAGTTTTCTTTGTATAACAACCTACAAAAACAGTATATAACTAGAAATTGTGTCAATGGGACACGGGTGTCCCCATTATAGCACATATCATTTTAAATGGAAAAGGAGAGGGGGAAAGCAGTTTGAGGTAATATCATTATTAAAATAAAATTATTAAAAATGACAAAGGTCCATCATTCAGGTAAAAAAGACACAGTGAAAATTCAATCCTTTATGGTCATCTATACAATGAGATTGTTTATCTGTGAAAATTAAAAGAAATTCCACTCAATAGTTTGTGATGAGTTCAATGCACAAGAGTTTCACAATGGGATATATAGTAAAAATAACAAAGGGCAACAATTCTAGTAAGATTTGACGCAGCAAAAATTCACCCTTTACGGTCATCCATACATTGAGATGGTTAATCTGTGAAAGTTTGAAGAAATTCACCGAACAGTTTGTGAGGAGTTCAACACTCAAGATTTTTCACTATAGGGTATAAAGTATAAGTAATAAAGACTGTAACTCCAGTAAAAATTGACACAGCAGCAACGATTCCATTCTTTACGTTCATCTATACATTGAGGTTGTTTATCGGTGAAAGTTTCAAGAAATTCCAGTCAACAGTTTATGAGGAGTTCAACACACAATATTTTTCACTATGGGGTATATAGTAAAAGTTACAAAGGGCAATAACTCTGATAAAAATTGACGGTGCATAAATGCCATCCTTTACGTTCATCTATACAATGAGGTAGTTAATCCTTGACAATTTAAAGAAATTACACTCAACAGTTTATGAGGAGTTCAACACACAAGCTTTGTGTAACGTACGGACGGACGGACGGACGGACATACAGCACCAATGGTATAAGCCCACCCCCACTTAAAAATAAGTGTGGGGTACAAAAACATATTACTGGTCATGCAGTGCTGAAACTAAAGCAATTTTTCGAAAGCAAAAAAGAGACTATTATATTTTTATATTTTCAAAGCGTTTCAACTTCGAGATATTTAATGCAACATTATTAGCAAGTTTAACATGTTTAAATAAACAGCGTTTACCTTATATTAATAATAAATGTTTTCCCTTGCAACGCTGTGTATTATAACGAGTAGTATACATTCTTTCTTTGTTTGCAATGTACAAGACAGAATGAACAAGTCACATCTTTTCCGCATAATTAAAACATAATAGAGTCAAAAGAGTCTACTATTGCTACACGTTTGCTTTTTTGTCATTGTTCAGCACATTGTCCCGTCTTTATACATACGCCATTATTCATAAATTATAGTAATATTGACATATTGTCACGTGGTTAAAATTATATGTGCATGCAGTGTATGTTCACATGGGCTTTTATAATCGTTTTCTTTTAATAGTTACTGTACATAATAAAACATACAACCACGTATATAAATATATGGCACACACCATTAAGTTTGCCTTGTGTTTCGTTTCAGCAAGGTAAACCGTATATTGGAAAATTGCAATCCTTATTTTCATAAAAATAACTATATTAGTAGGCATTGCCTGTTATGCATGATATCGACGCACACGAGGGCTTGTTAACCTTTCAAGAACAGAACAGAACAGAAGTTTTTTCATTTGTGCGTACAGCACCTCATCACAATACAAACAATACTATTTACAAAAGAACAAAATTATAATTATTATAATATTATACATGATCACATAGCAGAATTATGAGGATGGAGACAAAAATTTGTGTTAGTACAACTAATGGAGAAAGGACATTTATGATATTAGTAAAATACAATGGTATGACAGTACTTTATTAGTATAACTGTTGTAATTCTTCTCTTTTACGATATGCGTGGAACAATATTTACATAAATTAATAAGTTCAATTTTAGATGCAATATTAAGCAGTTCTATACATTTGAACATACTAGGATTTTGGTATTAGTACCGTTTGATGAATTTACGTCTATGTTCAGTATAATAGGGGCAAATGAAAAGAAAATTGAACTCGTCTTCAATATTTTGTCTATCGTAAAAAGTGCAAAGTATTTTATTTCTCGTTATCCTGTTTCTACTATACCTTTCGATCAGTAGGTTATGAGCATATATTCGGGTATTTGTAAGATTTCTACGATCAACCTTATTTAACAAAACATTTAGGTACGCCATTTCTGTAAAAACCCGTCATTGACTCTTTGTTTAAATAGTGGTACACAATTGTTCTCACAGAACATATTTGGATTACCCCATACATCCAAAAAACCATACTGGTCTAACAGATTTTTAACATTACTAGACCAGGTTTCGAAACCTGTATTATAATGTTCAACTGATTTATAATATAAACTATAATATGATATTGTTTGAGTCCTTACTTTTATTTAAACCAATATTTTACAATCTGAGTAAACCTATTAACATGCAAAGGGTAACGACCGAGTTCTCCGTAGACAGCAGCCGTACATGTACTTTGTTTGACACCCAATATTTGTTTACATAATTATAAATTGACGCATTCTAAGTCTTTAGATTTAGTAAAGCCCCACACGGGACAAGCATAGTTTATAATGGACCCAACGAAAGAGTCGAATAACTGGACTGCTATCTTTGGTAATACATCGTATTTTTTATATGTTTCATTAATACCAGTCTTCCGGCCATCTGTTGACATTGATTCGATCAAGGTCATTCCTTAAAAGCTTATACTATATGTATACGAGCATGTGTCGTCGCCGTGTGCATCATAACGTTTCTTAACTTACCTTAATAACTTGAAGAAAAAAAACCATTACTGCGCGCAGCGTCTTTTTGACACAAATCTGCATTGTTTTAGCTTAGTAATCAGTTTGTTGGTCGTTTATTGCGAGTTTCATAATTGAGTGATGCCACTGAAATTTCAGCAGCGGACAGCAGACAGTTGTAAGGTTACGTCCGATAATTGTCGTCTGATTTGGCGATTTATGTTTAAACATAATGTATGAAAGAAAATTGATATGATGGTGATAATGAAAAAGGTACGGTCCGTTATTTTCATGTGCGGCGACATGACGTCATTGATATATTTTGAATGTTTATAAAATTCAATTATAATAATCAAATACCGCAGCACGTTTCATTTTAATCAAAAATGATTCACTGTACATTTTGATATCGTTTTCATGAACCTATGCCAATAAGCAAGCACAAAATGGGAGCAGTAATATTTTACATACCACCAGTATCAGAAGAATTTATTCAATAAGAACTTAGGCTATTAGATGAATCAAAGGCAACAGGTCTTGATGACATAAGCTCAAGAAATTTAAAGTTGTGTCATAAAACGATCTGCAGACCACTCACAAAGATAATTAAATTTCCAGCAACATTTAAGACAGCAAAATTAATCTTTAAGAAAAATTCCAAAACAGACAAAAGCAACTACAGACCAATATCAATCCTACCAATATTATCTAAAATCATAGAAAGACATGTCTCAAATCATATAAAACAATTCTTACAAACAAATAAACTTCTATATTCCACTCAATCATAATTTCGTTCAAACCATTCATGTGAAACTGCTCTTACAAATATAATTGATGAGTGGATTCAAGCTATAAATGACAAATCCTATGTTGGAACTATATTCTTAGATATAACAAAAGCATTTGATCTAGTGAATCATGCACTATTTATAGAAAAACTAAAACTGTACAAGTTTAGTGAATCTGCTGTAAACTGGCTATCATCATACCTACAAAACCGTGTGTGTATCTGGACAGCTTTCTTCTGCTCAACAAATGTCAGCAGGTGTTCCACAGGGCTCTTTCCTCGGTCCAATACTGTTTATACTATTAATGACCTACCATTACTCACTAACAAATCGACCGTTGACATGTTTGCAAATGATACAACAATGTCTGTGTTTGGTAAAACAGTAATTGAGGTACATAATATACTGCAGACTAGCATAGATATTGTTGATGAATGGTGCAAAGACAACGCAATGCTTCCAAACGTATCAAAAACTATAGCAATGTACATCACTGCTTCCTATAACAACAACAAAATAACAGAGCACACACATTCTAACAATATACAAATGCAAGGTGTACCACTATCATACGCATCAAGTGAGAAATTATTAGGAATATATGCTGACGAACATCTTAATTGGAAATGTCAAGTTAAACAGACCATTAAAAATGTAATACTAATTTATACCTTCTGTTACGAATAAAACAATACCTAAGCTTACATTCACAAAAGGTATTCTACAATGCCTATATTCTACCACACTTTGATTATTGCTGTACCATTTGGGGTAACTGCAATGACGAACTATTAAACACTGTTATAAAATTTCAAAAGCGTGCTGCAAGAATTATCCTCGATAAGGATTTCAATGCTTCATCAACAGAATTGTTTACTGAATTGAAATAGATGGTTTGTTTTTCAGAAAGAGTAAATTGCAAAAAAGCTATCCTAATATATAAATCAATAAATATGCAATCACCTGACCATCTTACTTCAAAATTCATCAACAACCAAGCATCTGATCGTGAACTTCGATCAAATCAAAACAATGAGCTAAAGGTACCAAAACCGAGAATATAATTTTTTTGGGCCCACAATCTGGAATAACATACCACTTCATATACGCTAAGCTGAAACGCTTGCAAAATTCAAACAATCATATCTTCAATGGCACTTTTCTCTGCTGACCATAGTATTTGAAATTCCTACATATACGGACTTAAGTGTACATTTTATTACTTCATATATTCATGTATCACATTTATTCTATTTTGTTTTCACTTCAAATTGTTTTTAATTTGTTGTAATTTACAACGCCTAATAATGAATTGTTAAAATACCATATTTCGTTGTTCCGTATCGGTCCCCTAAAACAACAATTATAGATTTTGCCGTATAAACGTCTAGCCCCCAAAAGTTACAATAATCATTCTGACGATTCAAACTATTCTGCAAATCTTCAACCGAATGACCAACTATTACCATGTCGTTTGCGAAAAGCAAAATCATAATACACAACTCATATACATGTATATTCATTCCACAGTCGAAGTTTCCCTTGATACTCAGTTCTAGGTCCTCTAGAAATAGAGCGAAAAATATTGGGGACCTTGTCTTAGTCCAATAGATATATCGAAAAAATCCGATAAAAAGTTACAGCCCTTGACGCATGATTTGACCACAGAATACATAGTTTTAAAAGTTCTAAGGACTTACCATCCAAACCAATATCAAACAGTTTGAACCATAAGGCATTTCTATAGACTGGGCCAAAAGCCTTTGATAGGTCTATAAATGCGCAAGGCAGTCTTAATTTATTCATAAACCATTTTCAACTAAATTGTGAAGAATGAATGCTGCATCGACGGTGCTATATCCTTTTTCTAAACCCAAATTGGGCATCAGACAGTCTATTATTATCTTCAAACCAGGTTTCGACTCTTTTGTTCAGAATGCTAGTAAATATTTTGCCAAGGTTGCTTAAGAGGGCAATACCCCTGTAGTTATTGCTATCATTGACATCGCCTTTCTTATGTATCGGGACATTATATCCGTGAAACCAAATTTCGGGGAAATACCCAGCATTGAATACAATATTGAATAGGTCGGTTAAGTGGCCTACTATAATATCGATTGATTCTATAAATAACTCATTTAATAGATTATCAGCAGGGCTGGAAGTTTTGCCATGTTTTAAGGTCTTAACAGCACTGCGAACTTAGTCCGTCGTGATGGGTATATTTAGTGATGCAAATGTAGGATTATAAATAATAAGAGACAATAATAATAACATTGTTTTACTTGTTTTCATCTCACATATATCTTAAAAAATTGTTAAGGTATGTTGTATTACCTACTAGTTGGTTCACAGTGTTCAATATGTGACTCCATCAAGCATAATAGATAAGGATTGTTTTCAATTGGTCCTACAAATAAATATAATCAATCATGATACAAATCAATTTTACTTCTGCGTGTATCGAATGACATGTATCATTGGTAATTCATAACATACAATGTGATTTCGCTTGTTTTATAAAAACGCATTTTGCAGAAGAATTGTCTGCATATTATCAATTATTATTATAAATTCATATAAAACAGGCTTAAACCGCCGAGAAAAGTCATGTTTTGTTAAATAAATACGACCGTAAAGCGGTTGTTTTGTTTTAAAATATAAGTTAATAGTCATATTTGGATGTTGTGATGGCATTCGTCATAAAAAGAGTAAAAGTAATTTACCAGCGAACAGTTATTAAATATCACAAAAAAGTTTGATTTTAATTGTGTTGTATCGCATGCCACATAACCGATAAAATAACGTTAACTATTTTATGCAGTGGTAAAACAACTAGATCATTACTCCACTCAACATATTTTTCAAATTAAATTTTTTAGTTTGACAAAATTTGTAGACACGTAACGTATCAAACGTAATGGATTTTTAAATTTCCTCAAAATATCATTCCAAACCAGAAACGAGTTGGTGAAGGCAGTAATAGTTACGTTCAAACACATGGTATCATTACCGACAAAGAGAATGTGCATTTCCATTCATAAACTTGCGCAAATATGTAACTTCCTACCTAATAGAACATTTATTAATTGTTACATTCACACAGTTTTAGACGCTGTTGGCAGTCAGGGCATTCATTTTAGAACCTGCTTGTGTTAAATAAACATCTAAAACCTAAAATACAATACGGAAGCTTATTCCGTATATTTCAAACTAATAATTCATCAGGTTGTTTCCAAATACAACTATACCATTCATAATAAGATCAATTGTGTGAATGCAGGCATAGAATATATCAATTACTGAACATATCCTCTCACAATTGACCATCCATCATTGATCGTCTCACATAATCTGTCACGGTAGAAAACAAAATGATGCAATTACTTTAGCCGAACGAAATATAGATGCAATGCTTCTAACAAATAAGATAAATGTCCTGGAAAAGGTATACGCAGATTGGCAATACTGGTGTTATAACGAAGGTACATGTCATTGCATAAAACCAATTGGAAAGTGAACTAGTGGTCTATTAATGAACTAATTGTACAAAGGGCACTTAGAGCTGATTAAGGCTGTATGTACAAATTGTGAAATTTTGTTCACCATTTTTGGGAGGCGACAGCCTCTCATTACTACCATTGCCCATTTCTTACTGCAACCTGAACCGCCTTTAGGCTGCTATGTGAATCCGCATTCAAGTAGTTCAAGAAACTGTCAACATTCCCAATACTGCTACATATGTTTCTCCAAATTTTTAAACAGATTTAATTCAATCAGCAACATTTGTTATTCTAATATCAACAATTATTGTTGTGAAACTGTTCGTTAAATCGATATTTTTTCAGAAGATCACCCCGCCGGGACGATATCGGACTTTTTTCATAATATGAAAATGACGTGTTCATCAAATGCCCCGGCTGTATAGCTATTTTTAGAAACTTCAGACCAGAGTCACGTGATGGTTTTATCAATGAATCGTAAATTGCCTGCTTTGTATAGACTGTCTCACGTTGTGAGGGAAGTGATTACAAGACGAACTATTATAAAAAGCACAAAAAAGAATAATGCCTAGAATAATTAATATCGCCAAAAGGCTAAAACCATGCATTTAAACGCACTACGCTTATAAAACTATTTAATACATAAAGCTATGGTTAAATATGGTATGTGTAAAATAAGAACACTGATTGGTCAATATAGACCTTTACCAGTTCAGAAAATGGAAAAATTATCGCGGTTAAGTCTAATAATTTTGAATCGACAGTAATTACAGGTTGTATCAGAAATGTGTGCATGCTGATATTTGCAGGGTATATATACGTATAAAAGCAATTGTTGCGTTCACTGTAATAGGATAATACTTTCTTAGCAAAACATGTTGAATATGGTCTCTTATTGTCGATACAAACATTCATTCAGTATTCAGGAGTGCTGCCTGATAACAAAAGAAATGTACTCTGTATTCTTCAAATAGGCACAACAGCACACAATGAGTTGACTTCAACAACATCTTGATCAAATTTGATAAATGAGTTTCAAATTGCAATGACGTAATTCGCTCTTTTCTTTGCATCGCAAGACAAACATTACGACAGATGTAAGAACGGTTTTGAGAGATATGTTAATAAGCGATAAAACATATTCAAGAACTATGTAAACGTCCGGAACGAAGACATCTGTCAATACAAAATTGTTTATTAAAATCTGTTTCCTGCAACTCTCTCCATAGGCAAAGAAATAAAGTCAATTGGACATAGGTGGTACGCGCACCTTTGGTCTTACGATCGATCTTTCTCCGAAACATCTTAACATTCTTCTAGAACAACATTGAAATCATAAAAATGATATGTCGCCAGGCTAGTTTTCGACATACATGGCTTTCTAATGACCTACAATAATAATTGTATTATGTTCATTTTGACTATTTTATGCATATATGACACCATCATGTTCATTTTAAGATTTTTATTATATAAACCCACTTTAAACAATGCATGATATTTTGTGTATTCAATGGTTATTCCTGATGACATTAGTCAAAATTCCGACTGCCTGGTGAACAAATTCAGTATTTGTACATAATAGATAGTTACCCCACCCACTTGCAAAAAAATTGTGATTTTCATATGAACGTCAAAAAATATCTAACGATCGAAATCATTTAAAATTGGATGTAACATGAGAATCAAATTGAACACCAGTTTAGTCAAATAAAAATTAGGGGTCACAAGCCTTTTTGAGAGCTATTCATTAATAAAACTAATGTTGATAACATTTGCATAAAATTAACCTTACTTGCATATTGGAATGAAATAAAATTTTATTTAAAATATTTCGAAGCGTAGCTACATCATATAACTTAATCATGCACTTCATATTTAATATAAGCAGAATTATGCATTTGAACAATTGTAGTGACTTATTGTACACCCATATATTTCACAATTTTGCTGTTCCCCAACCCTTTTTCATACATGCAAAACATATCTATTTTGTGCACTAGTATTATGTTTATTGGCATTAATCAACATTAATATGCGATCATTGAAACTAAAATTCATGTTTGTTCTTATCTAATACGATTTTGAAATTTCAAGGTAGCTCGGGCTCTCCTTAATTATTTTTGACACCATTTTGTAGTAGTTTATATGATAAAACATATTTATCTTCATATTTTGGTCAATAAATGGTAAACATTCTTTGTATATCATCATTCCGTTGTAACAACAAGATTTTGTTTTGTCTGCTACATTGTCAGCAAACAACAAGGCACTATTTGTGCAGGTTATTATTTGCCTTACAATCAAATGCGTGCAAATATTTATGCCATTTGTAGCATACGTAAAATATATGTGTATAAGAAAAGAGAAACACATGTTGCATACTTATGCTGTTTGCAGAGGTTAAAAACGTTTGCAGAGAAATATAATTGTTATATTCTTATTAAAAAGATTGTTAGTGTTTCTGGCTATGATTAGGTGGCTTCGGATATGACATTTGTGCCGGAATTGGGCTCCGACGGTTTAAACAAGCGAATTTCAGCGTGCTACTAACCTGTGCAAAACCTACCGTAAGTGTTCTTAAAGTTTATGGGTGTTTTGATGGGTTTGAAACCAACTACATAAACTGCATGTTTCTGCTCCATTTAGTTAGCAGGTTTCCACAGCGTTTTAGAATGTTGCTTTAATATCAAAACGGAAATTTGGAATTCCTGTGTTGTCAGTATGACATGTCTAGTAATAGCAGACTCGTCATTGGTAGACAACCTGCAACGCGACCGTGATTTACAAAATGTAATGAAAAAGTCAAACATAAATTGATGTTCGCTTATGAGCGTTGAGGAATGTTGTGCTAGTAGAAATGTTAACGTTTGCGCCATTTTTAGACGATGGTAAAAGCTTTCATAGTATGCACCCACCTTAAGGTTTGATAGGTGATTAAAACAGCATGGTTTGTTGTCTCGTTTCAATCCATAATGTGTGGGTATACTCATACTTTTATACAAGTATTTGAGTGATTGAATTAGAACAAATTCCTTACATTTTGACATGTTCCTCGACCTTTTAATAGGATTATTTAACAATACAATACAAAGTTTATTTGTGCATAAAATAGCATTTTGCATATTTGTAGCCAACATAATATACATAGACATGAATATGTGTAGACAATATCAAACAAAGTTATGGATACATGTAAACCGGTTTACAGCTGGTGTTTATAACCCCGGTTGTATGTTTGCTCGAGGTGTAATACAAACATAAATCTATAATACCGATATTGTAGGATTTGCTTGTTGAATATCATATATTCAGCGCAAGACCCTTATTATACAAAACTATACATTCATGCTTAAGGGACAGGATCACGCCAAATTCTCCGTGCTATATTAATACATTGTAAAGTGGCATAAAGCTTTCCAAGTTTTCGGGCTTGATATAATTATGTATACCGTCGCAAGAAAACTGCATACACTCGATTGTCGTGCTAGTATTAAGCTCAAGTAATGTTTGAATTGATAGGCTGATCATGCAGTTAAGTATGTTTATTCAGGTATGTCACTTTGATACAATCATTGCAATACCATAACATGATTTCGGTTGTCATGGTTCTGTCTGAATGTCAATTATTAAGCTATTTTTAGAACAGAACACTCAAAGAATATTGTTACCAATTTGTAATGAAATCCAGTCTGCAGATAAGACGACTTCACTATTTATATATATGGGTAAATGAGCCCCACCCACTGGCTGCCATGTTTGTTGATGAATCATGACAAAAAGGTCACTTTTGTAAGAGGGTCACCCAACAAGTATTTAAGTATAATTTTTTTTAAATCTGGCCAGTGGTTGAACTTTTATGATTTTTTAAAAGTGTTTCAAATCGGTTGCCATGGGAACCAGACTTTTTATAGATTTCAATTCTTTTAGCTATTTCTATAGAGGATCATCAAAAGAACATTGTTAATACTTCATAATAAATTCCCATTAGTTCTTTTAGAAAAATATTTTTTAAGACTTCACTATTTATATATAGGGGAAATAGAGCCCCACTCAGTGGCGGCCATGTTTCTGGACGAATCACGATAAAAATGTCAATTTTGTAAGACGGTCACCCAACAACTATTTCTGTGGAATTATTTTTAAATCTGGCTAGTTGTTGATCTTCTATGATTTTTTAAAGGTTTTTTTTCAATCGGTTACCATGGCAACCAGAGTTATTTATAGATCAGAAAAAAAACTTGACGGGCATCATCCCAGTGCTTGTTCACATTTATTTCAAGTTTCATGACATTCTACCAAGTAGTTACAAAGAAATGGCTGCGGACAGACTGACGGACGGACTCACTGACTTGACGTTGTGGTGTTGTCTTTTGTTCTTTTAATTTGTTTGTAAAACCCCATAAGCAACAGTTTGTACCCCGTAAGCAACGGAATGAATATAATCTAAATATAGCCTATTGTTCTACCACCCGCAACGTTAAGTGTGCGCGTACGGACAGACGGACGGACTCGCTGACTTGATGATGTGGGGTTTTCTTTTGTTCTTTCTTTTGTTTGTAAAACCCCATAAGCAACATTTTGCACCCCGTAAGCAACGGAATGAATAGAATCTAAATATAGCCTATTGTTCCACACCCAACAACTACAAGTGGGCGCGTACGGACTGACGTACGGACGGAGAACACCATTTCAATACCCCCTACCGATTTCATCGGCGGGGGATAATATTATGTGCCCATGTCACTGACCTCATTAAGCGTGTTCTTCTTGGAAGAACTAATCTCTAACACGATAAATAACAGACAACGTAACTAACACACACGCTCGTTCAATTATCACAGCCCTTGCCAATGCCTTCCTCGGAGCCAATAGTATCAGGTTTGACATTTCTTCTTAAATATTGTAGTAATAACTCATATTATTTCATTACTACATCATGACAGTATTTCTAGTTATATGACATATTATGACATTGTTAATGTTTCGTATGTTTAGAATACCTTTAGACATTGGTGTTTTGTTAATGAGACTGGATATTACGTTCTCGTATAACACATAAAAGGTATTATTAAAGCTGAGAACACGCACGTATAATTTATTGTATAAATACAATCAATAATTTATCTAAAATGCTAACATAAGCTGCAAATGAATTAAACAAATCCACTGGAATCCTACGTAACTTAATTTAGACGTACAAACGTATGGCAGCATGTGTCCATGTATCACATGCCATTAGTATTTAACTCATACTGATTGTATACATTAACTTGTAACCTCTAAAAAAGCCCATCCATAGCATATTGGTGTGTATCGCGACGTTCACGCACGACGTCAGATGTAAGTGTTGGTTATCTACAACCCAAATACATTACTGTAAGGGAAACGGATCACTCTCCAAAGTAAATGCATTGTAAATTAATAGGGTGCGCATTGCATATTGATGAGAAAAGCTGCGAAAAGGAAACAATGTAACCGAACGTTATCCTCTTTATCACCTTTACACCAAACCTAATATTAAAGCAATAGGGCATTTGTCATACCAAGAGGCACTGGATCAGGTAATCATACGGTCGTTATTTTATAAGGTCGTCTTATTGTCATTAAATACATTGTTCTGGATTTAGGACCATCCAGTGACGTCAGAGTGTAATCAGTATAAAACCTTGTAAGTAAATATTCTCGCATCGCCGTCAGATATTCCGTAGTCCATGTAAGTGCGGATCATTTAATCCCAAATAACATTAGATGCAATTACACATGTCAAGGATAAAACCAGATATAATAGCTGTCCATTGCTAAGAAATATAGGATTCGGGTGTTATTATTTCAAATCAATGGACATACTCAGGCTAATAGAATGACATTATTGTTGTTCGTTTGCATGTATATCTCAGGTATGTTTACCTACGTGAGTATTATGTTCTTGTGACTGTACGATGTCCGTATGGTTTTAAGTCGTACGAGTCTATACCTATTAAGAACGATATATGTACAATCCTAGAACCTGGTGACAGCTTGAATGGGCCCCGTACGTCATTCAGAGCATGAAATCGTACGTACGATTGAATGTCAATTATGACGTCACAGACAAATCGTGTGGAACTCGTACAACCTCGTTCAAGGAGACTGAAACTCGTATGGTGCATGTGACCGAGTCGTAAGCTGTTATACCATTGTATCATGACACAATGAATAACCGAACATAGGCGACTACTACACATTTATTGACATAATTTTCAAATGTTTTGTGGTGCTTGAAGAAATGTAATATTGGTGTTGAATCTCCCAATCTTAAGGATGTTGAAGCGGTTTGGATTCCTCCCTTAGATTGTGTTCAATTTTTGCAAGGAAGTAGAGAAATCTATTCTGACACAAAATATGATGTAAAACACCATGTTTGAAGTGTGTATTAATTATTTTTATAATTGCATTGAAATTGGTAAATTGTTGGTGGTGTTCAAATTTGACATTTTTTTCATGTCTGTGATCTAAATAATGAAATATTTTTCAATATAGTTTGGGTACATATTGTTATACAAGGTCAGGAGACCAAAAATGGTATATATTTAATAGTTCCTTTCTTCCCCACCACTTCATATTTAATGCAGCAAAAGAGCACCCATGTAAATATTTTTCCTTCATTAAACTTTTTTTAAAAATTTTTTGAAATAGGTCTAGTGATATAAATCTTCAAAATGATGCAATAAAAAGTATGTGTCACCGAGGTATATTTTTTACAATTTTTGTTTTTATTTTGGTTAAATGTGGCTAAGATGCTGAGAAAATCAATGAAAAAGCTAAAAATAAAATCTATTGAACATGTAAACAACGCGAAAACACATAATCACACAATAAACACACTTTACGAAACGAACCTGACTCCCAAAAAAGTCATTCGGCATAAATATTTTTTATTTTTTTACTCCACCCACCTATTTTGTAATGCAATATTTTTTCAGAATGTCAACCGTCATTTTGATAGGTAGTTTCTAAATTGTTTGCATAATACTTATCAAACCTGTTCAATTTGATTTATATTAAATTATTTTGACACATTCTTACATATATAAGGCACATAACGTACTATGACAAATGGCGCATGCGCACTAAACCGATCCAGCATCCTTAATTTCATTTAAAAATATTATGGAATGTATATAAATTATAACATGGATTTCCAGCAATGTTCTGTAAATGATATGAATATAATTAACATAGTTAGCAACTTTTCTTAGCTTTATATGGCCATTAACACGTAAATCCCGGAACTAAGGTCGGAATGAAATCACGCGAGGTGGTCGCTCATGTAAGATAGATGTTGCAAATGAAAGATAGAAGTTTCTTACATGAGCTGAAAACCTATCTTACATTATTAAAGTGGAAGAAAAGGATCTTATCCTACATCGACTGTCTCATGATTGATTATTTTTATCCGATGTAATTTGTTTCGGGATTACATGTTACTGACAAAAATGAAGCTAACAAGACGAACATTAATAGGCTCTATATCATTAAGAAAGCATTTACATGAGCATAACTTTACAGCGTACGCTTTATTTACGTTATTATTAATAATTGTTTTGAACAAGAACGTACGGCAAACGTCACGTTATGATGACGTAATGTTGACGCCATGAAAGCAAAATAATGTTATTAATGCCCAAATTACGTCGGAGAAAAAAATTGCACCATGAAACAGCCGATGCAGGATGCAAGCCTCGTCCCTTGTAAAGATCCGACCCTCAGGTGAAATATCCTTAATCTACATAGAAGCTCATGATGGATTCTTATAATCTAATTTTTGTAGAGTCCCTATTTGATGCTTTTTGTGTGACGTCGCAAACGTCATTGGAACGCTATTCGACGTCACTGTAACAAATATTTCATAATTACATCATTTGATCAATTCTTGACATAAATTATGTTTAATTTTTAAAATACATATCAAAATCAAAAGTGTTTGCATTCAGATAAAGGCTACTACTGTTTTAAGCAATCAACTCCTCGTTTTACTCAATCGGAGTACATTTTCGGTATTGGTCACCAAAGCAACGAAGTATGCGATTTCGACATAATTCATAAGAAATTGTAAAGCTAACATATAGTACTATATATGGGTAAATTACTTAAAGTAGAATCAATATATTTGTATTTTTCTTATTTTAGAGCTTTGATCAACCTTGTTACCTTATAATAATTTTATAATGTCAATATAGCCCGTTTTCCTGGAGACTGGCTCATATATAAAAGAAAGTTTATTTTATTTGTTTGTGTGATGATGCATGACATTGAACAGAGGGAAAGTTTTTCAAAATTTAGATACGTTCATTCCATAGGAAAGTCAACCATTTAAATGAAGAAAATCTTTATCCTGACCTCACTTCGTCACATGTTATGGGATAGGGATCAAATTAAAAATTCACAAAAATGTGATGTCTAGTATGCCCTCCTTTACGAGTCATTCAAGTCGAACAAGTTTGCCCCATGTTGTTACTAAGCTTCAAGTGTTCCCGACATGAGCAGCTAGCAGTTGACTTCAAATAAATGTGTTAGTTATAGACGTCACTGCAGTATAATTTTCTTGTTCTTCTTGTGACATAGTTTTTGTAAGCCCGTCTGCAAATTGTTTAGCTTTGACGTCTCCTGTATTGCTTTGCCCCTTGCCTGTAAAGCAGTATTCAATATTCCAATAGCCATTTGACGTCGTTTTACCGTCATTCGTGGACCTCAAACCGTTGAATAATAAGCATATTTTCAATGGTTTATATGGTTGTGGCATAAGTCTGACAATATTGTGTTTGATTTCATCCTTTACACGCGTCGGATTTCATCCGGCACGTGATACACGTGTTTTCTTAATAAATTGCAATGTTGATATTGAAGTCATGGTCAACATTTAACCAAATCACCCATGCATACTTCGCCATACAAGTAAACATAATAAGTATCCTAAAAAAACTTGTCTAAACTTTATTTTATTATTTTATCAGTATATTATAAATAGAGGGAAAATAGAGGGAAATGTGACACTAAGGGTATTTAATTGCTAAGCAAATAGATGTGAACAAAACTCAAAAAGAAGACCGTATCACAACTTCTGCTCAGCGTTTAGAATTACATGTATGGAATTACCGATACATTATAATGATTATAGTGGCATTGCTCAATCAGGAATGAATGCTTGAAATCAGTCACGTTGGACACAGTTTGTATGGTGTCCCTTGAGATGTATTTGACATCTTGATCATGTCTGATAGATGAGGTTTAAATGACATTAGGCGTACATTTTGCTATAGCAGAAATTATCATTGTGCTTGCGGAAATGACACATACTGACAGTGATGAATGTTAATAAAAAGATAATATGTCTTGAATTCTCGAATGAGTTGCCATAGACTTATGGACCAAATTGATAGGGACAGTAAACATACATATGCTGTGACGAATATACGATCGACCATCGTAAGAACTGGAAAAACCACCAAGATGATATAAATCACAATTAAAATAATAAATTGGTTTTGATTCTAACCCAGACATGGATCTCTGGAAATACGTAACATAAAATATGAAATGCTTTGACATGCGATCGACACGACAATACCTTGCTTGCGGCTTCAGTTATAATATATCCAAAGGTAGTTTATCTACAACTTGATAAACATGTACGTGGGGTGTCCCAGAATAGCGTATAATTATTGCTTTATTTAGTACAGTATGATGGCACAGTTTTGAAATTTTGCATGTGCATATCTACAACTATTCCACATATATTTGAGGAATGTATTTCATATCAGCATACGTTGCAGATGATAAACAGAAGAATTTATAACTCATGGTAACGGTATGTGCGTCAGCAAAAATATATTTATATTTAAGAAATGAATTCAAATATTTAATGGCAGTACTACTTAAGTACTTTTGCCACATCCAAACAAAAACATATAAACGTAATTCGCATGTCGTGTATTGCGGGTTAATTACGTAATATGACAACGTTGGTATGATTAGACTATAAAGAAATACGACGTCAGACGACGTTATCGAGCGATCGTCGTTTTTCTAAGCATTGTGCTATACAGTGAGTAGCGTAGTACACTTAACCAATGTTCTAACTACACCGACTATAAAATTGAATATCTCTGGAACCGTTGTATTAATTCACACTTATTTTTGAAAACAAGTCTAAATTGTTAGTAGGGTGTTTTTGCAACCAAATCTGTGTAATATTGAGCACCGAGGCATGACGATATACAATATCGATTTTTGTGCACGTGCTATTGAATGTTGGCGGAAACCCATTCCACGTTGTAGATCGCTTTTTAGTCGTAAGTCCTTTCAGACAAACAAATTAGGGTTCTTATGCCATTTGAAGAAAGGACCAGACATGTTGATAGTTAAAGTAGTGGTTCGTGTTGACGGGGAATATATCGGCTGATGATAATCTTGTTATCTTTGGTTTTAGAATATGGGTATTCAATTCAACCACAAACATTACCAGTTCATCATTTGTTATTTATCTTATGATATCAACATGAAAACACCAATAAATTGTCGTTTTTAGTGTAGGGACTGAAACCAAAAGTAAAAACATGTGTCAAGAGTGTTTTATCCTCTGTAAGCTCAAACCACTACACCAACGACCCGTAACCTTGACCCTTTGTTCAAATGGCATACTAGTCATGTGATGTTTTTCTGATAGGACGATCAACTAAGAAGCGATTTACAACGTGGAATCGAATTCCCGCCAAACATTTCATAGCACGCGTACAAAAGGGGATATTGTACCGTCATGCCTCGGTGCATACCATTCCACCGAATAACTTGTAAAAACATCATAATAACATAGACGTTATCAATTTAAACCCTTTTACAAAAAATCACGTGGTTCAATACAAGGGTTTCAGAGATATTCAAATTTAAATTGTAACTTTAATTGGTCAAGTGTATAACACCATGGCAGACGATTAATGAGGTGGCATCAACTGCACAATACAGCAGCGTGATTAGACAGCTGTTTTAATTGACTCAGTCGTTTTATTTGGCACATGAGGACAGGGAAATGAAGTAGAGCAGAACGACCGAGCTGAGCAAAAACTTCCGATACTATTTGCACAAAACGTCAAATCAAGTTGTCCATTTAAAAAGCGATTAATGAAATTTTGATAGTATGTTAAGAAATAATAATTCTCAAATGATTTATTACAACATCGACATATTATACTAAAAGTATGTTGCTCACGAAGGGCAGTACTTTGGAGAACTGTGCTAGCATGACGTCGTAGGCGAGTGCTGACGTTGACGTTCTGTGACGCGCCCGATTTCACCTGACGTTCGTAAAATGTACACAATTTGTAGGTTTTTAGATAATCTGTAATGAAATATTGCTAGTTTGTCAAGAAATAAATTCTCTAAAGGTTTATTTAATATCGACATACAATACTTGATAGTTCTTATGATATAACGTGATTATACGCTATTCTGGGAAAACTCACGTATTCTTGCAATAAAAGCGCTATAGTCAACAAATAATGATAATAATGTGCTTCAATATTTTCATTAGCTTTGCAAAACATTCCAGAAAATTAAAAGTGTTGCAGAATAATTATACCATCGCACAATTCCAACGAATCGGTGTGAACATTATTATTTCTGAAAATTGATATTGTTTTTGCCAATCGCGAAGATTATAAAACGATAGTTTTTCTTTACTGTGCTTTAAATGGAATACCTTAGCGGGAACAAATACAGATTTCAAAAAGTGAAATTTATTGAAAATAAATATTCTTTATCATTATAACTTACAAAATTAATATCGTTCAAAGTTGTTAAAATCAATTTCGGTACTAGAGAATTGTCGTAACTTAATACAATGTCAGTCGGTCGTCAAACTTTGATAGCCTTATAATAAAAAATGTTTTAAAACCGTTCCCCTGTTTAGTAAAGTTATGATTGAATGTAATCTCTATGTGCTAGAACAAGAAATATAGTTATGATAAATTGTCTAGTGCGAACTTGTAACTATAAAGTTAACGGAAACAGTAAGCACGAACACACGTCTGATTAATATGGAAAGCCGTGGTTCACCTTTTGCAAATTCACTCTGAAATATGGCTTTCCATTGGTTAAATATGTCATCACTGTATCTAAATAGTACAATATTATGTTCAATCAACTATGTTGCACCATGGTGTACAAACAATCCTATTAAATTATTTTATGTACGTCATTGAGTAAAGAAGTCTTACATTGACGTAGCCATCAACATCAGCATGTTTTTTAAATGCAACGACAATCAATCTCATTTTGGTTGGCATTCTTCTACCACCATGTACCATTTGTTGTGTGTTTACGACAGTGAACAATAAATAAATGATACTGTGGCTTCCAGATGCTACCCACCTACCATTTTACAATTAAAAAAAAACATTGTTTGTAATGAATAGTTTTAAGATTATATTCCGTTTTGTATAATAATACAATATATTTAGTATAATATTAAGGTGGTACGCGCACCTTTGATCTAACGATCGAATTTTCCCTGAAACATCTTAAAATGACAGAACAATCATCTAGAACAAATTTGAAATCATAAAATGACATACATGGCTTTCTAATGACCTACCATTGTATTTGTTCATTATTACTATTTTATGCATATATGACACAATCATGTTCGTTTTAAGATTTTTATTATATGAAACCACTTTTAAACAATGCATTATATTTTGTGTGTTCAATGGTCATTCCTGTTTACATTCGTGACAATTCCGGCTGCCTAATTAACAAATTCAGTATTTGTACATTATAAATAGTTACCCCACTCACTTGCAAAAAAGTGTGATATTTCAAATGAACGTCAAAAAATATTTGACGATCGAAAATAATTTTAAATTGGATATAAGTTGAGAATTTAACAGAACACCAGTTTAGTCAAATAAAAATTAGGGGTCATCAGCTTTTCTTGGGAGCTATTCATCAAAAAGTACTAATTTTGAATAAATTTGCATAAAATTAACTTTTTTGGATATTGGAATGAAATAAATTGTATCAAAAATATTTCAAAGTGTAGCTACTTCTTGTAACTAAATCATGCACTTCATATTTTATATAGGCATATGCATTTGAACAATTGTAGTGACTGATTGTATATATTTCACAATTTTGCCGTTCTCCACCCACTTTTCATACATGCAAAAAATAAAAAGTTACAAAATATTTATTTGGTGCACTAGTATTATGTTTATTGTCATTAAATCAACATTCATATGCGATCATTGAAACAAAGATTCATTTTTGTCCTTATCTAATACGATTTTGAAAATTCGCGCATGCGCACATGATAGCTCGGGCCTCCTTACATTGTAATCAGTAGATACAACAAAAAACAATGTTTCCGAATGCATATAAAACGAACACAATATAATTGTTTTTAACTTTCGAATAACACATACATTAAATGCTTACGTATATTGGATTATTTTATTTTGCGTCATGGAATATATGTTCTATCACTGTTAATATGAGTGCACAATAAAAGTATATAATAGTGACATCATTCTACATGCGAAAACGACAACTGCAACTTATAGGCCTTAGGTAACTTTAGTTATGTATTTTATCTTCAGTACTGCTTTAGTATGCTCCACCAAATCATTTTGCTGAACTCTGTGCATTGACATGTAACCAAGTCATGTTTGACATGTTTGTTCGTTTTGAACATTTCGGTATTTTCTATTTCGATTTCTGTCATTTCCATTTCGGTTAATTATTTTTTGGTGGATCCCAGTCTGTATTCCCGCGTCCCAGTCTGATTTTTTGTTCTAACGAAAAGCGTTCTCTTGACATTAAATTGGTAATTACTGGAAGAAAACCAGCTTTATGACGTTTATTTTGTTTGTTTCATTTCTTTATATGCTTTTATGTATTTCTCTATTGTATTGAGTCGCGTGGTGGACATTTGATATGTTAATTTGTAATGTGTTTTCGCGAGTTGGAAGTTACGCGTTAAAGCTTTTCAAACTTTCGTTAATTGTAGCTCCGTAGGTGATTTGGTCGTTATTAACTTAATCAACTTAATAATCATGATATAATGTGCACTATTACATGGAATGTTCACTTCTAATTTTTTTACTGAACACTGGGGGGGGTATTTAATGTGATTGTGAGTGTAATTGTTGTGGTTGATGAACCTTTCAATTCCCTAAATTGGTAAGTTTTGTATATATGTGAAATGTAATGTATTGCGTGATTTAATGTATATTATGTATCCATTTATCCAGTTATTTTTGTATTAGATATCGTTTATGTAAGGTCACTAAAACGGCTGTTTAATAAGGACAATGTGTACATCATATAAATGTGTTGCAGGTATTAGAAGTAATGTTTTCATTGTTAGTAAAATATGTTTTGTTATTCGTATATTTCAGATTGTAATCATCCAACAACTAATCATCTATCAAAATGTCATCTTATCAGACTTAACAGTTGTTGTATTGTATATGTGGCTGTCAGAGTTGATTAAGAAGTAGAAGTTTGAACATGGGGCCGTATTCAATATACATCTTAGATCTGTTCTTAGTTTCGCTTTTATCCTTACATCTTAATCTTACGGAAGGATAAGATTGATTTTAAAAATAAGTTGTATTTAATATCAATCTAAGAGTCAATCTTCCGTAAGAATTCCCTAACTTGTAAAATTGAGAGCGTGCTGGAATGTCTGACTTAATATACTCTTTTTATATAAATATACAGATGGATAATGGTAGTTCGGCAATGTTGTGATATGTTAAAAGTACACTGTATTGTAACATTGTCAACGGAAAATCATCGCCAATTTAACGTGGTTCATCAGTACTTGTAAATACAAAACGCGAACCTGATAGAAATCACTACATGACTTATTACTGAAAACTGTAAGAAAGTACATAATTGGCGGTGAGCGTCAATGTATTTTGTAAATTAGATAGCGGAGATGACATTGATTTAGAAATATTATTTCTGTCTTATATGTTTTTCATTTCTATGTATACAATGAAGCTCGTGGTTTCAGCAACTGCAGTAACATCATCACACACTACCGTTAAGCGCGAAACCAATGGAACGGACGGGTAATCTTTATAAATAAGGGGATCGGCCTCATGGAAATCAGGCATATTTAGCTTTTTTTAGAAACCACCCGGTGAATTCAAACATTTTTCGGTTATAAATGCTTCGCAATTGATTGACGCCCGTGTACGTTTGAAAAGAAAGCCTCATCTAAGGTGCCGAGAAAATATGCATTTCATCTCCTGTGCAGCCCTAAATTACTAAAATATCAAAATGCACACCAATAGTTTAAAACCCCTCATACCTAACTTTTGCTAATCAAAACATAAGCGTATGTGACATCAGCCTAGCAACATCTGTGCATTCTTAACACTTTTCTATGATCATCTTTCCGAGACATAGCTAGCGTTTCGTGCTAAAATCGTAATTCCTTAATGATATGATAATTTACAGTCGCAATTGCAATATTTACCTATGGTATGGATGTCTGCGATTGTATATGCAGCATGGTTGTAATTTGCCATTTAATTTACAGTTGTAATAAATCGTCTGATAAAAATTATGCTGCCGTTACATTTACAAAATAACACGTACGTAAATCTACAACGCATCTTTGTGTTTGTAACCGAATGCTTGTTTGTATGTAGATGTTCAAGCCGATTGACGTTGGTGTTGGAATCGCCAATCATTATATGTAATAGTGAGTTGATCAAAACATTTCTTTCCTACTCTGACAACAATACCAAATATCCACCTTGACCGGACGTGCTCTAAATGAGTTAAGGATTTTGCAAAAAAAAACTGTTGTTATCAGGTTATTTATAAAAAGCCACGTACATGTATAAGATATATATATATAATTATATATACAGTATGGAAGTTAACAACTTAAGTATCTATCTAGCACAAAGACACGGTTCAAGCTGCATAGAATCTTATTGATACTGATGGCAATGCTGGCATTGAGGAGAAAATCTATCATGATCGTGTTGGTACCAAAGTGCTGATACACATAAACTTTATTTTAATTTATATAGGAGTATATTTTAGCTGAATAAGTTTGTTAAATCAACTGGCGACAGCGCGCTGCCATAGGATGAGTTTTAAGGCCGGTATGTATTGTCTACGCGTTTGCGTGTTCTGCATCCGCGTGGCCACGTCCGCCGTTCACTGAGCGATTTTAACGCATGTAAACACATTACACGGACAGCACGCCAAGATGGAGGGCAATTTTGGTCTTAATTTTGAGTTGCCTAAATATATTATTTAATTGAAAGGTATTCATATAATAAGGCTATTTCGGGGCAATAATGTTAATGTCATATGCCCTCCAGATGAACCCCGTCTTGAACAACAACCTTAATTACTTCAGCAACTTTATCATTTTGTTCCTGAAGCAACCATATACTATCAATTGTACTTGTCCACAGCAACGACCTATGTTCAACACTAACTTTTGTGATTCAAGTGTTTCTTAAAAAACTTATATTTCCCCATAAGACGTTGTAATGTTAATAAGCTGGTACCTTTTTAGTAGGACAGAGTTTTCAAAAAGGTCAGTTTGCGGATATATGGAATAGGGTATCCATGTCCGGATGCGGAACACGGATTAAGCAGACCTCGGACGTGTGCACATGGAATTCCGGTCTACCTGTGCGATCAAGCAGGGGGTCATATACAACCTAGCACAGCACCCTACCGCCGACTGAACTCAACATGCATGTACCAAACATTTATGAAACGAGATGTAATTTATAACATAACTGTACAGTAATTAGAAGTTTTATAATAAGTTTATTAAAAATAGTTATGTTTTTGCTGTTTTTGCTGCATCAAAAGTATAATACTTGTAAATTTCATATGCATCGAAATAGAATCAAATAATCTCCGAAATGTTGCGTATGGGTATGAAAATCGCTTTCATTTGATTTTTAAGATCAATGTAAGGAAGCTAGCGAGCTTCCTTATGTTTAAGAAAGATCTTTCTCGTATTCTTAGAATAAGAACGATATTTAATACAACTAACCTTACATCTTAGATCTAAGGACAATCTTACGGTAAATTCTTAATTTTATCGGAAAAATAGTCGATTTAAGATTGATCTTACAGTTAAGATACATATTGAATACGGCCCCTGATCGAAGTTATGTTTGATTTATACACACACTGTGTTAAAAAGGTTTCATACACTTATTTCCAACAATACGACAGTCTTTAAAACGTCTCCTTTATGAACTTAACCCGAAGAACCAAACGCGATGGCCTTATCGATAAATATCTTGGTAAACTATAGAATATCTTGAATATGTTTAATACATTTGCTATTTTAGAACATTTCGGTGGAATTTCCTATATACTATTAGAGCAGATTTATTACAAATCGAAATGTTTTGTTAATTACGAAAAAGTCAAAGTATGTATATGATTGTATTCAGTTTATTGGAATGTACATTGCTGTCATACGAATACAATTGTGTCAAAACATTTTGGGTGCCTTTTTCTTTTTTAAGACATGTTTGATACAAATAAATGTAAAAAAGGCATTATCTGATATCAATTAACCAATAATCTTATTCTTCATATCAGAAAATCATTTCTGAATATCAGGAAATAGATCCGACTTCTAGTATGAAGAATTCGATTTCTTGATGTCAAAAATCGTTTTTGTTATCAAATATGAATTATTGATATCAAGTAATGGAGAAGTAGAGTGTTTCGCCATCTAGATATAGATTGCCCAGAAAGAACCAAGTAGTCGGATAATAGGTAACCTTGGGCCGTATTCAATATACATCTTAGATCTGTTCTTAATTTCGCTCTTATCTTTACTACTTAATCTTACGGAAGGATAAGATTGATTTTAAAAATAAGTTGTATTTAATATCAATCTAAGAGTCAATCTTCCGTAAGACTACCCTAACTTGTAAAGTTGAGAGCGTGCTGGAATGTTTATATAAATATACAGATGGATAATGATAGTTCGGCAATGTTTTGATATGTTAAGTACACTGTATTGTAACATTGTCAACGGGAAAAGCATCGCCAATTTAACGTGGTTCAAAAGAACTTGTAAATACCAAACGCGAACCTGATAGAAATCACTACATGACTCTTTACTGAAAACTGTAAGAAAGTGCATACTAATTTAATTAATGTAATTTGGTGTTGAATTCGCAATTGTGTTGAACACCAGAGTAACTTGGGCAATGGAATACAATGTAGTGTAAGATAAACAAATTCGCTCATTGGTGGTGAGCGTCAATGTATTTTGACAATTAGATAGCGGAGATGACATTGATTTGGAAATATTATTTCTGTCTTATATGTTTTTCATTTCTATGTATACAATGAAGCTCTTGGTTTCAGCAACTTCAGTAACATCATCACACACTATCGTAAAGCTCGAAACCAATGAAACGGACGGGTAATCTTTATAAATAAGGGGATCGGCCTCATGGAAATCAGGCATATTTAGCTTTTTATTAGAAACCACCCGGTGAATTAAAACATTTCTCGGTTAAAAATGGATCGCAATTGATTGACGCCCGTGTACGTGTGAAAAGAAAGCCTCATCTAAGGTTCCGAGAAAATATGTATTTCATCTCCTGTGCAGCCCTAAATTACTAAAATATCAAAATGCACACCAATAGTTTAAAACCCCTCATACATAACTTTGCTAATCAAAACATAAGCGTATGTCTCATCTAAGGTTCCGAGAAAATATGTATTTCATCTCCTGTGCAGCCCTAAATTACTAAAATATCAAAATGCACACCAATAGTTTAAAACCCCTCATACATAACTTTGCTAATCAAAACATAAGCGTATGTCACATCAGCCTAGCAACATCTGCATTCTTTACTCTTGTCTATGATCATCTTTCCGAGACATAGCTAGCGTTTCGTGCTAAAATCGTAATTCCTTAATGATATGCTAATGTACAGTCGCAATTGCAATATTAACCTATGGTATGGATGTCTGCGATTGTATATGTAGCATGGTTGTAATATTCCATTTAATTTACAGTTGTAATAAATCGACTGATAAAAAATCATGCTGCTGTTACATTTACAAAATACCACGTACGTAAATCTACAACGCAACTTAGTGTTGATAACCGAAATGCTTGTTTGTATGTAGATGGTAAAGCCGATTGACGTTGGTGTTGGAATCACCAATCATTATAATTATGTAATAGTGAGTTGATCAAAACATTTCTTTCCTACTCTGACAACAATACCAAATATCCACCTTGACCGGACGTGCTCTAAATGAGCTGAGGATATTGCAAAAAAACTGTTGTTATCACGTTATTTATAAAAAGCAATGTACATGTATAAGATATATATATACAGTATGGAAGTTAACAAATAAAGTATCTATTAATACTGATGGCAATGCTGGCTTTGAGGAGAAAATCTATCATCATCGTGTTGGTACCAAAAAGCTGATACACATAAAATTTATTTTAATTTTATATAGGAGTATATTTTAGCTGAATAAGTTTGTTATGTCTCCGAGTTCTGCGTCCGTATGCGTCGTCCGTATAATGTGTCCGCAATAAATCGTTCACTGAGCGATTTAAACGCATGCAAACACATTACACGGATAGCACGCCAAGATGGAGGGCAAATTTGGTCTTAATTTTGAGTTGCCTAAACACA
The DNA here is from genome assembly GCA_947247005.1 of Spisula solida. Taxonomy (NCBI): domain Eukaryota; kingdom Metazoa; phylum Mollusca; class Bivalvia; order Venerida; family Mactridae; genus Spisula; species Spisula solida. The sequence goes on from OX365948.1 coordinate 26,304,723, forward strand.
TTATTTAATTGAAAGGTATTCATACAATAAGATTATTTCGGGGCAGTAATGTAAATGTTATATGCCCTCCAGATGAACCCTGTCTTGAACAACAACCTTAATTACTTCAGCAACTTTATCCTGTTGTTCCTGAAGCAACCCTATACTTTTAATTGTACTTGTCCATAGCAACGAACTATGTTCAACACTAACTTTTGTGATTCAAGTGTTTCTTAAAAAACTTATATTCCCCCATACGACCTCGGACGTTGTAATGTTAATAAGCTGGTACCTTTTTAGTAGGACAGCGTTTTCAAAAAGGTCAGTTTGCCGAAATATGGAATAGGGTATCCATGTCCGGATGCGGAACACGGATTTAGCAGACCACGGACGCGTGCACATGGAATACCGGTCTACCTGTGCGATCAAGCAGGGGGTCATATACAACCTAGCACAGCACCCTGCCGCCGACTGAACTCAACATGCATGTACCAAACTTTTATGAAACGCGATGTAATTTATAACATAACTGTACAGTAATAAGAAGTTTTAAAAGTAAGTTCTTTAAACATAGTTATGTATTTGCTGTTTTTGCTGCATCAAAGGTATAATACATGTAAATTTCATATGCATCGAAATAGAATCAGATAATCTCCGGAATGTTGCGTACGGATATGAAATTCGCTTTCATTTTATTTTTAAGATCAAAGTAAGGAAGCTAGCTTCCTTATGTTTAAGAAAGATATTACTCGTATAGAATAAGAACGATATTAAATACCACTAAACTTTCATCTTGGATCTAAGGACAATATTACGGTAAACTCTTAATTTTATCGGAAAAATAGTCGATTTAAGATTGATCATACAGTTAAGATACATATTGAATACGGCCCCTGGTATGGGCAAAAGTAATTCTACAATACAAATATACATGTATATTACATAGAGTGTTTAGCCATCTAAATATGGATTGCCCAGACAAAGCACTTAGTAGTCGGATAATGCGCGACCCAGTTATAGGTATATTTTTAACTTTGGTAATCCAACACGGACTCGTCTTCTGAAAAGGAGAGGCATGCTTTCATGCTGAGTTTCTATCACAACTGTATTTAGTATACCTCTAATCGGATTAGTCCACAGTTTAAAGTACAACAATATGCATAACCTAGAAATTTACTTGTAGGTACTTTCTATATAGGAATTTTACAATAAAAATGTACATTCTATATTTCAATGACAACCGTCTGTATATTAGTGTTTTCTATACCACATACGACATGTAAGAATATGCAAACATTCGGCTACATATACATTGGATTCCATTGATAGTAAATATACCAATGCTTTGTAAGAACATATTCAAGCCAAACTTTTAAGAGAGTTCTCCATCTTCTTATACTACGTATTACAGTGTATGTAAATTTCCTATAGACAAAACGTGCTAATTGCAACGTGTTTTAAAATTAAAAACAAAGCTGCAAATTCTAATTTGGAATCGAACGTAATTTAATGTGTCATTTGATGCTGTTTTGCTTAATACTTTTTACTACAGCAATTTGACCAAGGGACATGATATTCAGTAGAAAAGGTACAAGCAAAGCATTCTTTTAGTGACAAATTGAACACACAGGTAACTTTAAATGTTAAATTTACAATTCTTATACAAGGTATATTTCCCGGAGAAGTGATCGTACAGTCACTGGGTGTATTTTTTTTCATAATTTGAAGCATTTACGGCTATAATCATCTATTTAAAGCTGTGGGTGATCAAAAACATCTTTGTGAATCGAAAGCATTCGAAAACATGCTTAAATTTACCTTCGTACGATATTATTCATTGTTTAAACTTTGATTTTATTTTTCGAGGGCGAAAACGCTGTAGGAACGGCTGTAGTGGTTTTTAGTGTGTCGGCTGACGGGTATTTTGAACGTATTTTATAACGGTCGTTTTCATTGGCGTAGTATACATCGTGTGTACGCTGGTAACCAAGTCCTGGGAAACCCCAATGAAATCAACCAATGAAAATCGTTGTTACAAAAAGGAAATCACGCGCATCATTCGGAACGTTCGGACTAACATTGAGTCATTTTGACATTTAAATATGCAAACGATTCGTTTTTCGGCTTACACGTATACATTCACTGAAGTGAACATGTGTCAACCAGGTAAATCTGTTCCAACTTTTTCGTTCTTTTATTTTACCGCATTATTATGTTTCTACACAACGGTAAATTCGACATATGTTGGTGATTTCCTCAATATGTCCGTTTTTTGTTTTTATTGAGTCCACCCCAGTGACCGGGTGGACATCGTGATACGTATTTATGGCATAACTGTTTAAATACTTGACCAATTTCGATGGGATTTCGCATGAAAGTAGTTATAGTCATGTTTTTTACGAATATAATTACTTTATGAAGATATCGAAAGCCTATTCTTGTTTTTGATACCTGGTCAATTCATGGAAATACACCTTGTATAAGAATTCTAAATTTAACAGGTACTTTTAGGTACTGTTTATTAATGATACAGTTACCTGTGATTGAACACACCTAACCGACAAACGATTTGTAAACGCATTCCATGACTGAAAAGTACATATGTAAAAATATAATAAGTCGGACAGGGAAAACAGAGCATGCACGACACAAACATAAACAAACATACAAATGAACAATAAACAAACTGCGTTCAATAAACGCTTATGCATCGGTGGAAGCTTTGTCCATAGAAAAAACTAGCACAGTCAATCAGGGGTCATAACTCTGTTGCAATGTTGGCTAGTATCACATGGCTTAGAAATGTAATATGTTTATAATGGTTAACAAGAGTTGCAAGTTTAAATAGAATGCCTAGATGGACTTTGATGTTTTTAAGTTTCAACAACTTGAAATTTTTGGTAAACGTTTTCAAACGGACAGCATCAATAAATCATATCCAGACAGGTGTGGTTAACCCAATATATAGTCTGTAGTTACGTACCGTGTAATTATGAATACTTTGAAAGGTCAAAAAAATCCACAATATATCAAATGAATATCATAGACAAAAAGCTCATGAATCAATTTGACTTTTCAAATATGTGGTAGGTAATAATGTACGAGTTGCATTAATTAAGAATGCGCCTGGGCTGTTCGATTCATAAACATATCATATTCATTTTGATTTCCAATCATAGTTAAAGTTGCTATACTTAGCACTTGGTTGCAGATGTTTCAAAACCCATTATTCGAGTCCTCGTTTGAGGAATGTGCTTAACATTTGCTATGACTATTTTACCAAGCGCTTTGAAAAACATCTAACGCGTCGCGGAACGTTCATATTATTAACTATCAAATTGTAAGTGACATTGTCGCCAGAATGTCTAAACGTCCACGACGTAAACATGCATTAGAAATTAACTCAAAGCTTTTGCGAAATAATAAGCAATAATTCTACGCATAATAGGTCATTACTTTTACATTCAACAACACAGTTATACACAGACATTGTATTGTGCTAGTTTTTTTTGTTGCAACCACACAGTTGGTTTACTGACAGACGGTTTATTGCAAAATATCGCTATGCGGTAGTGATTGTTCTGTGATGAGTAATCACTTTTCACGGACAACATGTGCAAGTATTAGTTCCCTCAACAAAATGCCAGTGCCTGTATTTAATCACATAATGCATTATTTAAAATGAAAGTCATAAACACTGATTGTAAATACACTTGGTTATACCAGCCAATGTGTTATCATGATGTTTGCTACTTAATTGTTATCAACGACCAATGTTGTCTGGGGAACGTTTTGAAACAAGCCAGATCGAGCAAATGCCTATGTTTTGTGCTGTAGAAATATCAACTTGGTAGTAAATTGTGCAGTTTTCTTAATGTACAAAAACGTCGACCAGGAAGTAAATTGAAATCCCAAGATATCATAGCTGATCGTGCATTTATTGTTTTATAGATAAAACTTAGAAGTAATTAAAAATGGTGGCATGTCTTAAAGCACAATTCAGTATTTTGATTTCAGTGCAAAACTCTCAATGTGTGCATTTAAACTTGGCAGTAGTATACTTGGAAGTGTATAGGTATTATGAAGGGTAGTTGGTTGTACTCCCAGTGTCACTCATGAAATGACTAAAAAAATCAGTCCTGCCAAACAATCCTCCTTGAATGTGACGGATCACGTCTATGGTCGGCCCGCGGTATCTAGTAGTCCGCCGGTCCCTAAAGAAGCCCGTCTATGTGGCTGTAAATCGTGCGCTAGGCGCGTGTTTATTCACACGATATCGTCGGTGCCACTATTCTGGGCGGAAAACTGACTTACATAACACGTTTCTTATTAGTGGACAAACAATCCTTCGCATCGAGAAATCTGCTTTACATAAATAAGAAAAGCCGATATCTAAGGATAACACGCATGGTCGCTATGAACCTGTCGTAGCATTTCGGACATCTCTTGCTTGAAATCCGCAACGTCAGAGGGATAATTAGACAGTACTGTCAATACATTAGTTCCAGCGTTTTGTCCTTCATTGAAAGATAACCTCGTTTTTGAATTTTCCGTCTATAACTAATTTATATTGCAATTACATATCCTAAACTAAGTAACAAATTACATATCAACAAGAAAGCATTTAATTAGCCCAGAACGAGTACGACTGCTTCTAGATGATTTACCGAATTTTCAAAATAATGTTGCTTATATGCAAATATAAGTAAATGACTAATGCGAACTGTTAGAGCTTGTTAGAGATATAACAACGATCCTGAAAATATAGCTGTCCATAAATGCAAATTTTAGTACAGTTATATTCAATAATTTCCATATTCATGCGGGACATGTTTGTTGGATCAGCCTATATGTACGTAAGTTTATCGGTTCGTAACTGCTACGGTATTGCTCAGTGCTGCGTTCAATAAACTCTACTTGTTTTGTACGTTAGTCTCTGGAAGACATTCTCCATACACGAGTACAACTATATCACAACAAATATAGCACTTGTTTGACATTAGCCAGAATCTGTCTTCTGTTGACATAATTGATTTACCGAATAATGAATTTCTGTCCGGAGCAAATGAATATCCAGAAATCTAAGGGCTGACTTGGTGAGGTAAATTACAATTATTTATTGTAATTTATTTATAGTTGAAACTTCGGTACATTCTTGTTTGTATTGTTGATAGGCTAGTTTAGTTAGGATACTAACGTTTAATGCAACAGAGATACCAAGAAATGATTTTGCAAATTGGATTGCAAGTTAACAATATATGTTTTACTAGTTATACATGTTGTATCAAATGAATATGTGTGCTTACAATTGCTAATTTTACACAGAAGGATCATTTTAACCTGAGACTGAGTATAGAAGCGTAACCTAGGGTTTCTGAATTGACACACTCGACTTTAGTTAAGAATTGACTGAGTAAGAATGTACGTACGTACTATCTTGAAAGTGAGGCATTGTTGCAGTAGGGCAAGAAACAGATGGAATGTAAATTTACACAGAAATATGACATCGATTATTTAGAGGTTAATACACGACACAGCCGGGCAGGAAGGCAATAATCCGCCCGGAAAATGAATAATCACCTCAAGGGCTTCAGCCCGAGGGTGATTATTTATACCGGGCGAATTATCAACTTCCGGCCAGGCTCTGAAGTGTATTAAAGTCTTTAATACAATTGTTCGATTTCAGAATATCTATGAAGAACAAATAACGTAAATATTACTGATGTAGATATACACTAATATTGTAACCAATAAAATGCACTTAGTGTGAATAAAATTGGCAAAGAAATCTTGCCTATGAGCAACGTAACGTCATTTTGGCCTAACGTGACGTCATGTTAACATGGATAACGTAACGTCCGCTCGTTATGATTATGCGTTTGCGGACCGGGCGGATAGGCGATAATCAATCACGTGATGGCCATAATCAGCCGCAAATAGGCTTATTTTTGTTACTATATATAGTAACAAGTGTATTAAATATGATATATAACAGTGCCTTATTAACAGTTACGTCTACATTAATACGGAAAGGTAACCATTCACTTCGTCCATTTATAACAATTAGAGCAAAGTTACCGTTGCCTAGAACATTAAACCCACCCCACGAGATCAATATCAGATTTGGAAGCAATGCAGAACAACAAAATATATTTATATGCTGCAACATATTAGGTTCTACTGAACCTATATTATACCGAACACAACGCATTATTTAATCTGACAGTGTATCAGATAATTATATATACAACTAGAAAGCCGTAGAATTCAACCAAGCCAGTCTTAAACATTACACTGTCGCTCATTGAAACTGACTATCAAACATGCAAACAAGACATAATTATGTCAATTAAACAAACACCTGTATTGGGCGGACACCCAACGCCCGACTGAGATTTATGTAATATACTATTACCATAAACCTTTATCCGAACAACACCTGCATTAGGTGGGACATCTAGCGACCGCATATATTCATATATATGAGTGATATACCATTTAAACATAATGACAAGCATAAACAGTTGATGACATTTATTTTCTTTCTTTTTCTTTTCTTTTTATATTTATATGTATCAACAGAGTTGGAATTAACTGGCTGCAGAAATATAAGCAATTTGTTGAAGCCCGGGGAGACCCAGAATACCGTCTCAATGACATTTGGCAAACTGTGCCCTACGTTGAGAACATAGTGACATGACCCAGATGTTCGCAAGACTATGGATGCGCAACTGTGGACAGCAACCTGAGAGGGACCCGTATACTCAATCCCCCGACCGGTCCCGGCCGTTATTTTCTTAGAGGAGGGGGTTCCCCAGTTACTGCATGAGTGAACTCCGTTATAACATTTACCCCCACAAAGACGCCTTTAAGTCTCCCCGGGCCGCCCCCCTAATCTGCGCCGGAGGCTGAAATAAGATGAAAACGACACGAAAATTAATGAAAGTGCAATGCTGTAAAGTCCACTTAGGCTACACGGAGCGGTTCAAATTCCGAGGTGAATGCAATCTGAAGAGTTGGTTCCTGTTTTTGGCTGGGATATGGCTGCCCCTGATGTAACATACGCAAATGGTTCTGGCATCTAGAGAGGTCCTCATCTGCAAGGAATAAATAACAAAAAGAAAGAAGACAGAGCTTCCTGATGACCCCCCTACGATAAAAACAAAAGGGGTGGATTGGAGTGTTTCGTAAACACAGTTGTTTGCACCTGGTCCAGAACTTTCGAAAGAGGAAGCGGGAGTGCATATTGGGTCGCGGCTAAAACCCGTAAAGGACCGAACAGACCGCAAATTAGCGCCGCGACCATAAAATACCTGGATTTGTTTAAAGGGGATTATGGCATGCAAGAAGCCATACTCCGCATTAAATGCTATGATAAGTGTGGGCCGATGCACCTGTTATCTAGTATTTAGTCACTGGCATTTTAACCTCGTCGTACGGCTAAAATAAAACATCATCTATTAGCGTTGATGTTAATGAATTGTGTACTTCGCGGCATTTTGACGCTACCTTTTGATTTGTTTGCCTATCGATTATTAGCTTATTGCTGCATCTTGTACTGCAAAAGTTGCAAAATTAAATATATATAAGTATTTAGTACGTAGTATTTATTATGCGTGAACTGTGTAGTTTACATGTTTTATTTTATAAGTACAACAGGGTAGTGTTTAATCATTGCACATCGTAAACTATTTTTCAAATTTATATTCTGCATAATATATTTACAACTACAAAGAGTGGTAAATGGATCTTCAATACTAATAATGGACCAGTATATGAGCTTCTACAAACTGTATATATGTACCCAATTAGCTGTTGTTTAAGCATTATATAAAGCAGTTAAATTTTAACGTAAGTTTAAGATTTCCGTAAGTGCTTTGATATAACAGTCCCTGCTGTTCTATAAATTGTGTACATAATTAAAACCATCAGTAATAGCATTCACATTATAAATTATAAATGGTATGGTAATGGGTTAGCTGAGATGACGGTCAAAACAAAGCACATTTTCAGAATAACCACCTGGTGGGTTAATTGTTTCCTAATCATGTTTGTGTTTGTCATTGTGTTTACAAGATCGTTTTGTGTGTTTCTTTTTGTATACTAGTATATATTGTGTTCTGCTGCTTCTGTTGTTTATTGCCTCCCCTGTCCGGTTGGTTATATGTATATTCACACAAGCGTTAACTGATTGTATGTTGCATCTGTGAAGTTTTGTCTGGGATACAGTTATTATCCAACGTACGTAATTTGTCACACAGACATATTGTTCTCATAATAGAGACAGCAGGATTGTATGGTTGTCATAGTATGACTTATAAGTTAGTCTAGCTTGGTCCATTTATTTTGAGTCAGCAGGTCGTTTTGATGTCTATATTCGATATGAATCTTGGGCTTGAAGGTTCTGGTTGTACCCAATGTATCCATTCTATACTATATCCCCGATGCCTATGCATCTGCACGCTTATACAGCCCGTAGACTTTCGATGGCTAGTAGTGCTCATATTAACAGAAGTGTAACCATTAATATTACTTAAAACAAATGGTGCATGTGGAGCGTATGTCGCCTAGACACCAATTATGTAAAGCAATAGATCACTTAAGATATTGAAACCTCGTCACACTAGGTAAGGAATTCAACCTAATTTGTTCCGACGACATGTAACAATTCCATTTATCAATGAGACATTGGCTTGTTAACATGGTGATTTATAGATACCAACACAATCCCCTCTTCAGACATAATCATAGTGCTAACGAATTAGCAAACTGATTGCAATAATGTCTAGCTGATGACAAGACATATGAGTTAGCATAACCCAAGTTTTGGTGATCAACAACCACATGTATACGTCTAGATTTCATTGTGTCAGTGAAAGGCAAAGATAAAGTATAATGTAAATATAGTACAGTAGCCCAAGTGGTTTATACAATGCTATATAAATAATCGCGATGAATCTGCTGTATTGTCGTTTTTATAACTGATGGAGCACCATTTCTGCTGTTATACCGTATTCTGAAGTCCCAAAGATGTACCATAATTATAGTTCGGGGTTGCCTGCAAATCTGCAGTAATTTACTAAAGTCTTTCCGGCAACTCAATATATGAAATGAAGATTAAGTGAATGCAATTCTCAATCAAAAATGTATTTTTAACCATGGTTCTTCTTTACTAGAAGTGGATTTATTATTTACTATTTTTCTACTCTATAAATTTTAAACTTGTTGTTCCTTTCAGATGGATGTGTTCACTCAATATTAACATGTACTGTTAATGAGTTGTATTCATAACCGTGTTCCATAAAATGAGCAATGTTGAAACCCTTTGTTGGCGGTGACCAGTTTAGATGTTTCACAAATGTGTCCCATCTGGTTGAGTAATCGTCTAGGGAGAACAACTGAGTTTCATGGACGGATGCAAATTATATTTAATAAATATGTTTGCAACATTGACTAATACTTCAATGTGATTTACATAACACACAGTCAAATGGAGGAAAATATTTATTCCAAAATATTGTGTTTAGAGTATAGGAATTTATACATCGTTAAAGCATGAAAAACCGCTACTAAAAATATGCGATCGATTGTTTCTCGATTCATGTCCAATGTGTTGTCCTGATTGATTGTCTGATTTGCTTAGCGACTGATTATCTCTGGAGAACTTGACATTACGTCTCCTGCACGATAATATCGAGCGGGAGTGATATTTAACAAGGCATCGTAGTCGAAAACTTAAATACTTCGACGTAAGTTAACAATTTGTATTGGGAATATTTTGCACAAAATAAAAATTAACCTATGTGTTTTTCAGATTATTTTAACTCATTATGTAACGATTTAAACCTATGCAAAAGTCAATATTTCTAATTGCCATTTTACAAATGTAGCTGACCTAAATGGGAATGTTTATTCTTTATAAAGTATTCTTCTAAAATTATGTGTGAATACCATACCCGGAAGGTTGTGAGAACGAATGAAGATATCTAGGTGTTGATAAGTCCAACCCCATTAACAATTATTTGAGTTGCATTCAAGCCTCTGTGGTAACAGATTATGGTCCGCTTGCATGTAATCGCATTTTTTGGTACGCAATGGGAAGCAACAAGTACTGTCCATATTATTTGTGTCACTTTGGTCGCTGATAGAGTTTTGTTGGTTTAGAAAAATAAGTGAGCAATAGTGAATACACCGAGAGACGTGTAGTTTGTGTGTTTCTACATTGGTTAGCGCATGAAAAATAGCGCGAAAATTCTCGAAAAAGTCAAACAAAATTGGCCAATTGAATTATTGGCCAATATCAAATTAAGAGTAGTATGTAAAGTAATTTAATCATTACGTTCTCTCGAAGTCAATGGCCAATTATGCAGGGGTATAACCGAATGGCCACGCAGTACGGTCTTAGTCGAAAGCAAAAATCATTAGGTAGCTGTTACTGTAATTGGCATTTACCCCTTACTTAATGAATTTTTAGGATTCTTTCTTACAATTTTGAAGTTCAATGTTATGTTGCAAACATTCCCGAGCATTGTGTTGCCATCTTAATTGCTTTAATGTTGGCTAATATAAGATATGAATGGTTATAACATGACGGAACTGGGTTCTAATAGTGATATACTATCACCATGAAAGACGTTATTGGCCAATTCACCAATCCTGTCCTCAAAGTGATTCGTTATCTCATTATATAAGAACCATGGGGTGAATACGCTTTGAGTGAGAATATCAGATTTATTCTAGATAGCAAACTATGCATTGGTTACATTCATGCATACTAGATAGCTATCAGATTTTTTATAATAATTAATCATTGAAACTATTTATATAGCGCCTTATAAAACAAGTATCTTAAGCGCTGTACACGCGAACTTAATTCCTTGAAAGTTGGTAGTTGTCTTGACAATCTAATTAACATTCACTGATCACTGATATGCCATTTAAAACAGGCGAATTGTTTGTGTGTTTCTTTTAAAACCAGCAGAGAGTCAATGCTTTTTATTTCTATTGGCAGACTGTTCCACATGGTGGCTGCACATTTATCAAACCGCCTTTCACCGTAGTTCTTAGTTTTTGTTCTCGGAATACTCAATGTTTCTGGTTTAACTAAAGTGCTCAGTCAGTCCGTTGGTTATGGAAAATGAAATCAGAAATGAAAATTGTTAGTGATCCTTTAATCACGTTTATGTTTATTCAAATTCCTTGGGCACCTTATAACACCAGAAAGTCGTATAAGTATAAATATATAAGTATTAATACTACGACAAAAAGAGTCATTGTTTTTGTATACTCCACTAATCCATGTGATTTTGTCTTTCAGTCTATGAAGTTTCATGTCAATAGCTTAATACATGTACCTCAATAACTATAAAACAAATAAATCGGCGATATGTCGAGTCACAAATTTATTGATTGAGAGTCATTTATAAAAATGTACAATTTATTCCATGGAAGGACTTACTGCAAATTAAGTTGATTTGTCGTCGTTTGTTCTTAAATTATATTCTTTGAGAGATTTCACTTGTATGAAGTATACATTCCTAATAATTAAGATGTGCATTCTTAACCTAGTGCGGTTGCGCCATTGTTGACATTCATTTTGTCTCTGAATGTTTTCTAGAAATGATGTAGCAACATTTGTCATTTAAAACAATCAAGTAGCCAACAACACTAGTTAGGAAACAATTGTTGATAAGGCCGTACATGCAATCGGGTCGTAAATGTTGACAGTGATGGAATCATTTCACTTCTCTGCACTGTAGTAAAAGCTTGGGAAATATTGTTTTTGTAAAATGTTAACTAGAATCAGAGGTTATTGTTTGTGAACATTAAAAAATATGAACAAAAATGCATACAGATATGTATACTTAATATGTATTTCATTTTGTTAAAACTATTGTTACGTATAAATGCTAATTTACATACAGTGCTTGGAGTATTGGAAAATAAGGAAAGTACGGAAAACATACGTGTTTCGTACGATGTTCTGACTCGTAGTATTGGTACCGTATCGGATTTTCATAATATTACCCATCCTAGTAATAAAACTCGTAACAGACTTGGTTGGAACAGATTTTTGCAAATAAAACCTTATGTTCTCTGTCCTGTACACCTTTACATACTATTAGACAAACGAGAACACAAAAATATTAGCCACAATACGAGAATAATTCAGGGTCCTGGCAGAATATAAATAATTGCGTGTTGATTTATCTGCCTAATATCATGTTCTGTTGCAGAGCACGAGGAAGACTGGAGACACTGTCACTATGAATTGTCTATCTATTTCGTCGTAGGCCTGCAATTTGTCATATAATGATGGTAATGCTAAAATAGTGAGCCATATAACTGCCACCACTTAACTTTAAGACTTCATGAAAACTTTCGTAAAAATTATGGGATATTTCATGAAAAAAGATAATTATCATAAAGACAAATAAGTTATCTTAACACGAAATTCTGCTTGTTAGTGCTCTGAACTGACGTCACATAAAGATGATGCTTTCACGAAACTAAATAAGTTTTTCATGAAAGCATAAAGGTGTTTCGCGAAATGTAAAGAGGTTTTGGTGAAAATAATCGACTTTCGTGAAAAGTTTCGCGAAACGTAAAAATGTCTTCGTGAAAACTAATACACTTTCGTAAAAAGTAAGTTCGTTTCTTAAAAAGATAACAGGAATGTTGTGGCAGATCAAAGCAGTAACTGGCAATTTTTCACGTTAATATATTTATCTTGCATTCATAATATTTTTCTGTTTTTATGAAATCCCTCGTTAATTTCACGAACTATTTCATGAAAATTAATATTTATGTGGTGGCAGTTATATGGCTCCATACTAAAATGACATTTAATGATACATGTACGACTAAGGTTATATATCTAGATGGAACTGATCCAGTTTATGTCATGATTGTAATGTATCTGACTTATATGTCTGTCTGCCAACAATATAACTTATATTATTATGAACACATGCATCCTGTTTATGTGTATCTGATGATTATACAAATAGTATTGACCGTCAGAATGTAAATAGTGAGGGTCCATTTAACCTAATCAACATCCATGATTGGCAAACGAGGATATATTTAAAACAATAAAAGCTCCCCGAGCAGGATGCACATTTTTCATAGAAAACCATCCAATATTGGGCAACATATTAGACTCACAAGAGTTATTTACTCATCTGAACTAAAAACGACAAAGTTATGCTCTGGGCAAAAAATGTCCTGATACAATAATTCTAATAATAATCATACAAAAACTACACAAGGTAGAGTTGTGATTCATGTCACAGCAAGAAACATGCATACCTATGAAATTTTTCCTGAAATTTAAGAGGGATTTCATATAAACAGAAAAATATCATGAATGCAAGATAAATAGCTTAACGTGAAATTTAGCCAGTTGCTGCTTCGATCTGCCACAACATTCCTGTTATAATTTTTAAGAAATCAACTGACTTTTCATGAAAGTGTACTATTTTCCACGAAGACATTTTTACGTATCGCGAAACTTTTCATGAAAGTCGATTATTTTCACCATAACATCTTTACGTTTTGCGAAACATTTTTATGCTTTCATGAAAACCTTATTTAGTTTCGTGAAAGCATCATCTTTTTGTAGGGTCAGTTCAGAGCACTAACAAGCAGAAGTTTGTGTTAAGATAAGTTATCTGTCTTCATGATAATTATATATTTTCATGAAATATCCCATAATTTTTACGAAAGTTTTCATGAAATCTTTAAGTTAAGTGGTGGCAGTTATATGACTCCATACATACCCATTTTGGAGTCATTCATACTTATGGTGACAAGAAATGCTTATAAAATCAATTAAAGGGGAATAATTAAAAATGGCACAAGGTAGAGTTATGGTTCTTGTGCACTGCATTTCGGCTTATTGCAAGAAACATGCATACCCAATCTTGAGTTATTGGAACTTTAGGTGACAAAGTTATGCTCCGGACAAGAAATGCTCTAATAAAATCAATAAATTTGTGCCTTATCCGGTTTCTGTGCAGAAATACTAGCACTGACTAGCTCTAATTTTCCGAAAATTTAGAATTACATTTGAATTGTTCATTGTTGCTTTTTCTTCGATGCTTCAAAAGCATTAACAGAAAAAGAATTGTTTGAACACTTATCTTTTGTAGCATGTCCCTGATGTCTTTCACTCGGTTGTTTGATTCAACCATTTCTTTAATTTTCTATCAACTATTGACTCTATATTCTGTCTTCCATATCGCACCACCATAAAGTCGACGTGACTCGTCTAGAGTCTTGCGTAGAACTGATTTATTCGCCCAACGCTATTTCCAAATACCCGCGAAAAATCTTGTGCACAAAACGGTCCAATGATTTTGTTCATCGCTATGTTAAGACATATGTTCTCCGCTATACTTACGCAACACGGAGAACTTTAATGAATGTGTTTGATAACGTTCCCACTAAATTCAAATTCTGAAATATACATACTTTCATCAGAACAACAGCTTTAAGAATATGACCACGTTGCCCAAAACACTTGTTTTAGATTTATGACGTCATATCCTCTAAATATCGTTTCGAAAAACAAAACTTATTATTTCCTTAATTTGAAGCTTGTGAAATTAATTAAACCAAAAAGAACAAGGATTATTGACCTTTTTATTACATGCATAAGGGTATCCTGTTTCCCCACCAACGCTCTAAAATCAAGGATAGAGCGCAAGAATTTGCTCCGAAAATTAAACTTTACGAGAAAAACAATTATAACGTCCCCGAAAGAAAATACACATTTAAATCTAGACAAATTGACTTGTTTAGGGTATCCGATAGTCCATACTAGAATCAATTAAGGACTATATGTAATAAATGGTGTCCTATTTAGGTTATATATATATCGCTGTTAATGTAATAATATCTCAAAGTGGTTTAATAACTTAATGTTATTCGAAAGTACTGCTATGCATACTTCAAATAATACCAAATTTATTTCAATCTGCCTGAATGATGCTTCAGCAATACGCTCAGAAATATACATGGTACCAATACCAATCGATTATATCCCGTATTCAATAGATATGTCAGTCTTTACCTAAAACCATGTATCGTTTGAATACCAATAAAATAAAAATTCTCGGAGTTAAATGAAAAGAGTTGCTATGAACGTCTCGCTAAAAATTGATCTTTCTGAAAATGTTTATTTTTAACAATTCTGACCAATAAATACGACCATTCAGAATGCCCCTCGTATGTCTCGACAGCAACCACATATTCACATACCAAGTTGCATAGCCTAGCTTGGAAACTGCCCGAATTATGTCAGGATTCAGATGTTTTGACGGAAGGACAGACAGGCAAACTGACGACAGACACATGTCAACTCCAGTATCGGTGTAACACAGAAAATTAGACAAAAAAGGTACATATTATTCTTCAGCGTTCCATCTTTTACTCAATCCCATAACTCAAAAACAATTTAATGGACACATATAGTTTTGTTCTCTCATACTATGAGGTCGGTGGGGTGAAATAAAAAGTACCCATGCGGTAAAAGCCTAAACATATACAGGGGTTGATCTTATTAAACATACTGGAATAATTTATAACAGTTTTAACATACACAATGTCATAAACCAAATGCAACATACACACATTCATAAAACAAGCGCATTCTACATTTAATATCCGCAAAATCCTTATTCGAAAAATATTGAGTACGAATAACTGAAGAAAGGGCAAATATGTACAACAGTAAAGTTGTATGGCTATCATAACGAGAATAATGTATATTTAAAATAATAACTGTTAACTTACAACATGTGGGGGTAAAAGGGTTGAAATGATGAAAATTGTTGAGAAAAATCATGACGAGGAAAAACTATCGACAATGTCAACGAAGAATAAGCGACGAAATGATATCTGAAGACCGTAAAAAGGGTGATTTTAAAAAACAAGTACACTGCACAACTGTAGATGAAACAACATACATACCGCTGACAGAAACATCAGTAATACATCTATAGCATATCCCATTTAAAACAAATGATTGCATATTTCTCATCCACAAACATGGCTTGTATTGGTTACACGATTAATGATGCTATTGTAAGCTGTTTTAGTCTTTCATCTATTCCTATTAGTTTACCGAAGTCGTAGACAGACCCTGCCATATATAATGTTGTCCTCTTCTAATTTTAGATCAACTAAGTGCTCAGGGGTTAGCTTTCTTAGTTATCTTAAATGTGAAGTAAATGTTAGTCTCGACGTATATTGAATGCTTTTGAGCCTTTCTAAAACCATAAATTGTGTGGAATTCCTCTCTATTAGTCCATTGATTTGTATCCAAATCGACATTCCAAAGATAATAAATTGGTACCAGTATTCCCACTGGTACATATACTTACCTTTATGAACCCAGGGAGGCATCTGGTGGATAACATCCGATATGTGGTGTCATGAGTGATGCATATAAGTTTAAAAATTAGTTTCCAAATTGACCTTAATTTAATTAATATTAACTAATACATTCCCCGAAATGAAATAATAATTGAATGTTTTGACAGATAATGGACTATTCAAGCGCGATTCATTGAACTGATTCAATAAAGTTCTTGTAATGTGAAAATAACCAAGTTTATACATATTTGTCGCAAAGTAACATCCATGAACGTGACAAGCATGTAATGGTTTTCTCTGTAGGTTTGATAACAATCATTATGTCAGTAACGAGTATTGACGATGTGGATAAAAACATTATCTGATATAGCATCAGTGTTGTACAAATAAGAATGAGTCAAAGTATTTTACAACTGTTTCCACATTAAATTGTGTGCATATTATTTGTATTGTAGACACTTGTAGAAAGGCTGCTAACATGCAGCCATATTTAGTAGTACATATTAATCTTAATACGATTTGGTATAAATGTACAAACTATAGTCTTAATTATTTCTTCACGTACCTTTAACATCCTTATAAATTCAAGGTAGTGGTGTCTTAAGTATGGTATTGACAACGACAATGTCTTGAAATCCATTAACAAACAGCTCGTTAAAGTTTGTAATACTTATTTATTTATTATGACTCCATTATGTATATTCCTTAATTACATAAAAAGCGAGAGCAGTTGCATCGAATCAATATATTTTAGTAAATTCCTGCTGCTGTTTCATAAACGTGCAAACCGTATTTGACTTATAACACACTTGAAGACAGACGGTTATCATTGTACAATGTGTACTCATAGTTAAATCTATAGACGATGAGGCATTTATCCGAGTCGTAGTGTTCAATAAATTTCCCATGTCTCTTCAAAACCTCCAAAGAGACCAAATCATACTTAAAATTGTTTTATTTCACGCAGACCAGTTTTTGCGATATGTGTACGATTTGTATGGAGCCATATAACTGCAACCACTTAAATTTAAATTTTCATGTTAAGTGGTGGCAGGTATATGGATCCATAGATTTGCAATATCTGACATTATCATATTAAATGCGATATACCTATCACTTATTCCGGCTGCTTTATATTCCTACGGCGATCATGACAATATAGATGTACACTTGCTGGTCATAAACTTCTCATTAGGATCACATATAACGATTATGTGTGCATAATACATACCCAGAGGATTTGAATCTTTGTCTTTTAGTGGAGATAAATATAGCTAGCATTTCCTCCGCATCTCATTTGATCATAAATAGTATCTGTATAAAATATTATAATTCGTATGATATTCCTAATGCGCTAATGGAATGAAATTGCACATGCATTTTAAATTGGTGTTGCTATATTGAATAACACGTTTCAATATATTTTGTTCCAGAATTGCGAAATGGGTTTTTATTGATACATATTATCTGTCAATCCAATACAGATTATATTTCTAACAGAGAGTCGATCCACTTCATGCAGATCTTTAGGGCATGCCGTCATAAAGATTGACATTGTATCCATTTTTAAAGGGCAAAGAACAACCTTGTAACCAAGATAACCCAGCATGATTTATAATCACAGCATGATTATAACATGGTGGATGTATGTTAAGGTATCCATTCCATTTGTCTAAATTCTACTGGTTTTATCTCCTGATGAAGGATGAAGACAGAATGGTAAGTTGCTTTTATGAAACTGAAACTATTTTACTGTATTTTTGTGAATATGATGCACAATATGTTTAGTCCATGAGCCACCAATAGACACCCCCCTAGGGAATTTTGGTATCTTTATTTTTCTGAAAGCATATGGTCCCTGGAGTATTTTTCCGAAGTCTATTATTGGAATCGGTTAACTACAATCTTATTTATTATCTTATTCTAAAATAAATCCCTGTAACAGGTAGATATTAACTTGTCCTAGACTGAAAATAATCAGAGTGCTGCTATTGTGCAAAATGGCTTATTTTTGTGGGGTAAAACGCTAAAAATTAAAAATTAAAAGTGCTAATTTTTGTAAGCTGTGGACTACGTTGTCATTTTTATCTTTTTTATAAAAAAAAATACTCAAATACTCGAAAGGTATTATATTGCAGTTTCAAACTGCAAAATATTAAAGCCATGTTATTATGTCAAGTGTGATATTTTTTGGGTAAAACATACACAAATATAAACCGAAAAGTGCGAATAATAGGAATCGGTAGATTACCATAATACTATTCCTATGATAATTTTTTTGTAACTAAATAATATTAATGTGATAAATTTGTAGTAACATGCAGTTTAAGATTTCAAACATATATTGCCAGATGAGATATTTTTAGGAAAAATACAAAAAAATAAATGGAAAGTGTGAATTTTAAGGATTGGTGTCCTAGTTGTTACTTACGACCATCGGGTATGGACATGCCTAGTCTTAATGGATAATCATAAATTACATTCTAACCATACTTAGGCAGTTCTGGTCATGTTTGGTACATTATTATTAAACCACTAGGTACATCCATACCTAGTCCTAATTGGTACTACCCTTTACATGCAATATTGGCTCTATTTAGTACTCATAAACTACCCTATACAGATATCAGTGGTCCTATCCGGTACTAACTACCACCATGCACAGACAGTCCTGGTTTTATTTGATATGCATAGTCAATACGAATCCTAGTTCGATTTGATATTCAAAACCACCATAATTATACAGGTATTGCTGGTTCGACTGGGTAATGAGTACATACAACTTTTGGGATCACCCATTCCTCGTCCTATTGACACCATGTAGAGGCATTCCTGGTCTTATTGAACAGTGAGCATGCCTAACCCCTAGCTGTGAACATTTGTTTTCAAATTGGGTAATCACTAACCCCATGTACATGAATCATGGTCTTATTAAATACTCATATCAACTAGGTACATACATTTCAAGTCCTTGTGGATACCTGCAAGTATCATGTAAATGCATTCCTGGTCCTATTGGATACTCCAAACCATAATGTACAGACGATTGCAGTCGGATTAGGTACTAACAACCACTAGGTGCGGTCATTTCTTGTCTGATTAGGTCTTTACCATTTGTACACTACTTAAAAGCAGGGCGAGATAATCTCATGTCTGAAGTGCATACTTTGGGTTAAGTATTGGTAGGTCAAAGCCTTTCATAATTACCATATAAAATTATCAATGACACTGTATTCTGCCATTGCAGTGTATCGATTCTCAAAATTTGCACTTTTTGATGTATTTTTTTAATGTTTTACCCCAAAAATATCCCATTTCGCATAATAATACGGGACAAAAACAGACTTAAACTATGAGTTAATATCAACCCATGAAAGCGTTTAACTAAAAAATAACTTAACAAATGTGATTGTAATTAACCAATTCCAGAAATTCACACTTTCGTTAATATTTCTTACGGTTTTTCCCAAAACATCTGAACGGCCCAACGGTAAAAGTGCAGACTTTGGAAAAATACTCTACTGACCATAGGCTTTAAGAAAAATATAGTGTCCGAAATTCCCTAGGGAGGAGGGTTCACAACACTGTTTGAAAAGTCAATGTTGGATTTTTTTGTTTTTGGACAGTTAATTAGACATATTTCAGTTTGTTTTGGGGGTTGAAATATTTGGATATAGGCCTACGGCTTTTTCCTTTCGCTATCATACTTAGTTTAGAGTAAGCTATTTACAATCGTGGTTTTTATGTGAGAAGCATGGCAACCAGGTGTTAAAAATGGATAATAACCAGAATGGTCATGGATAAATAACAGCATGATTCATCTTTTAAATTGGATTATAGCCAGCATTGGTTTTTCATTGATGCACTGCATTGAGCATTAAACAGTTTTACTCCACTATTCGAAAAATAAGGCGAGCTAATGCAGTCACCCGAGCGTTGGCGTTGGCGTTGGCGTCGGCGTCGGTGAAATGCTTAAGTTAAAGTTTAGGTACAAGTTTTTAACCTCCTATATTTCGGAAGTCCATTGACATCTTGCTTTGATACGGTGCGTACTTGCTCATCACCATGACCCAAAACGATACACAGGAGCAGGTAACTCTATCAAGCAATTTGTTGAAATTATATCCCCTTTTTAACTTACTGCATAGATTTTATGTTTACTTAATATAATAGTATAGTGAAACATACACATACTAGTAATTGGCACTATCTCACTTCTTAATGAAAACATAAGTATATTCCGGATAGGTTCCAAGTAGTTAGACTATTTTCATGTTTGGCTCAGATTTCCCAGAGGATGCACGTAGCCATAATCTAAGTTTGTTTGAGTATTTGAACTAATAAAGGCTAATTTCATATACATTTGAGCCAGTCTCCAGGAAAACTTGCTATTTTGACAAAAATATTGATTTTAAGATTTTCCATAGCTTTTAAGTATAATCTTAACCTTTAGCATGCTGCCTAAATAATAGGTTGAATAGCCTAGTAAACTGCCTACCTAACGTCATGACGTCATTGCTGCAACTGAATTAATTTTGGTGTTTTTAACTGTGACCCATGCTCATTTTCGAAGAGCAGTTGGGCCTTGAACTACATCGTATAATAGCTTGTGGATGGAAAAACACTTTTTCTGCTTACACCAGCCTGTCCAACGTGTAAGCATATAAATATTGAAACAAGGTGGAAGTTTATGATATATTTATTCACTGAAATGCATGATTTCTGTCAAACACCACCATTCATGCCATTGTCAAGTGGTTCATCGGTGAAATGCTTGGTCCAGGCATTAATTTAGTATGTGTATGTCCAGTTACCTCAACAACCAAATTCGAATTGTACAGCCTCAGTAAGCAGCATCAGCACGGCAGTTCTGAAAATACAAAAAAAATCTCAGAACATTCAATAATTTACCATAACCAAGAACTATGTAAATATTTAACATAGTACCTTATTTTTAACGCAAGGAAACAATGTGTAAGAGCGTTAGATCTATGAACCGTGTAAACATGTAGAACTTCCGTTGAGAACGAGGCCTACAGTACTGTGAAAACTGCAGTCATATAGAAAAAATGCTATGCGAATACTTTCATGTTTTGTACTAACATAAACTATTGCACTAATAAGGTACATCAATTTCCAAAATCTATTTCGTTTCTCAATAAGTTAATGAAGATAATGTTTTCATTTCGTAAATTCACTTATTCCTCGCGAAAACTCATAACAAAACATTTACCTTGGTCCGAAAATGCATGATCGCTTTGCCATTAGCAAATATTTCCATTTGCGTATCGCACGCATTCATCCATGTCATATCGCTGTTAATTTAACTGTAAAAGCCTCTAAACTTTTATATTTTCATTTCACAATCGGGATTTACGATTGTCTGTCGTACATGACCTCAAAAGAATTGGGGAAGGTAAAAACATTGACGACTACACGCGAGAACGGAAAGTCGGTCGTCTAGTCGCATAAATGCGACCCGAGCGGCACGGAATAAAATTATCGTGTCGCATCAGAGCGACGGCAGCG
The DNA here is from genome assembly GCA_947247005.1 of Spisula solida. Lineage (NCBI taxonomy): Eukaryota > Metazoa > Mollusca > Bivalvia > Venerida > Mactridae > Spisula > Spisula solida. The sequence continues at coordinate 26,326,611 of OX365948.1, forward strand.
GTTCGACGTAGCGTCGTATTGGTGCATAGAAGCAAAATACATAAGAAATTATGTAAATATCTTGATTTTTAAGGAAGTTAGAGCTCTTTCGCAGCGCCCCTTTTCGGAGCATTTATGTGTGACGTCGCAAACGTCATTCAAACGTTATTCGACGTAACTGTAACACGTATTTCATAATAACACCATTTGATCAATGTTTGACATAAAACGTTCAAAATGGTATCACCTTTTAGCATTATCTTTAAGTTTTAGATTATTTACCAATATTTAAATTGTTCGTATTTAGAGAAAGGCTTCTACTGTTTAAAACAACTAACTTCCCGTTTTCTCCATTTAAGTACTTTTCTGAAATTGGTCACAATAGCAACGGAATATGCCATTTCGACATAATTCATGGGAAATGTTAAAGCAAAAAAATAGTACTATATGGGTAAATTACATGAAATAGAATCAACACATGTAAGAAAAATGTGTTAAGTAGTAAGTACACTCATTTTGTTTCATATTTGCATTATTTTTCTAACCAAAATCAACCATCTTGTAGAGGGCATTGTGTTTTTAAGACAAATTGCCCCCATATAGAAGCATCGAAAAGTAGTTGGTAATTTATGAATTATCCATGTCAGTGAAGACAACCAGTAATATTTGTCATATGGAGGATGAAATACGTTCACCTGCTTGTTTTGGCGAAATGGCACCAAATATTAAAAATCACCAAAAATGGTCAAACCCTGTGATATCTAGGAAAAATCCAATAACCCAAAATTGGATGACAGCGAACTTTTAAGTATCAGTAGCAACTTTCAATCGAATAATTTGAAAATGTTAGATGCAGAATTTCAGAAAAATTAGGTGTTCATTAGCTCAATGCCAAGCAAAACAAAGAGCGCAGACAAAGGCCGTTTTCATGACATAGTCTTGTGCTTGATATTTTGGAAAAACGGAACTCAAAATGATTGAAAAGAGGACAAAATTGAACGCATACGAGGGATGATCCATATATAACGAGAAAATGATTATTTTCTAAATATATTGTATGTGGTTGTTAGTACATACATTAGAAGAAAAAGTACGAAATAGTTTTCAAATATATGGAAATAAATTGTTTGGAACATTTTGCTGACCTATGTAACCGATAGGCGGGGCAACGACATTTTGGCACCTTTTAACGTAATTCAGAATTTAACATGATCAATTTGACGATCCCATTCCTTAGGCCTTACTGTATTGATTTTTAAAAACTATTCAGAGTATCCTCCTTTAATATTATACGTCTTCGCCAATATCATACCAAGTTGAAAAATGACCCACAATAGTCATTCTTAGGAATTTCGTTCAAAACATCCAACATCTTCGTGCGTAGTTCTGACGTCAACGTCACGTTACGTCCACTTTGCGTTAGATCACTAGCATTTTTCCAGTCCATTTATAATATGTTATTATGTTCACAAATCGAAGCTTTTCACATGGCATGATCACGAAATTATTACTGAATATCGTGCACAATTCTATTATTACTTGTTTTCTTCAAAACTAAATATTTCATTGATAAGATTTTGTCGTCTATCATTGTTGCTATCACGGAACGAAAACACGAGCGTGACGTAACGATAGACAACACAATTCGTCATAAGTGAAGCGAGTCTTAGGTGACCCAAAGTATCAATTTTTATCACATTGCTTTTGCTTACATGAAAACTGCGAGGGTTAAAATTTGCGAGAAAACGGTGAAAAATCCGAAAAATGCCCCGCCTCGGCGTATTGAGGGTTACCTTGGCAACGATATATTTTAGCATGATGTCGCTGTAATCATGAATATTCAGGGAAACATTGCTAATGTATGTTATTACTTCCAGCATAAGTTTGAGTAAAATCGAACGGACTATAACAAAATTATAAGCATTTTCTCGTTATATATGGATCATCCCTCGTATGTTATTTACACATTCATAACTCTGTTGATATGTTGGACAGTGTTACGTGGCTTATGTGATGCAAGCTGTTGATGAGACTTAACAAGTATGCCAAGTTTAAAAGCAATGACTTGAGTGGAATTTAATGTTACAACTATAATTCAGCTTAAACAACTTAAAAGTTTTGGTTAACAACTTCGAATGGACTAACGGCCGGGACAATCACGATATGCCTCCTGCATCAGTAGATACCGGGGCATAAAATATGAAACCAAATATATATAATGACTTACTTTTATGCGTCAATTTGACCCAACTAAATTGTAAGACTCTTCTTTGTAAAAGAGCATTCATCGAAGACAACCATCGATTAGAACAAATAACAATTTAAATTTGCACCCTCATACAATAGTGGTTGATGTTGAATGTCTTATTTAAGAAATAAACCATTTTTATAAGTGGAGATGTTCGTGTTTAAAGGTTATACTTTAACTGAGTGTTTATTTACATTTTTACAATTATCATTAGCATTGTTATCAAACACAGACAGGAAGATTGCATGCTTGTCGCATTTATGACTGATGACCTATTCTTGCCCGTTTATACAATGTTAACAAAAGTGTTAAGCATCTGAATTACATAACATTATACTATTTTACGTCTTTATTATTGTAGAATGTTATTGATCTGTCAAAAGATACATAACTTCACGGTATGTGCACACTGCACACCATAAATAAATCCTATCCAGAAAGGGGATGATAACTAAATACATGTATATATAGTCTGTAGTTACGTACAGTGCAATTATGTTAACTTTGACTGGTCAAAAAGCTCCACAATATAGCATAAGAATATCATAGGTAAAACGTTCATGAATCAAATTGTCTTTTCAAATATGTTGTAAGTAATAATGTACGAGGTGCATTAATTTAGAATGATCCCGGGCTGGTCGATTGATGAGTTTTCGATTCCTCGTTTGTAGAATATGCTTAGCATTTGCTATGACTATGTTATAGATCACTTTGAAACAAATATAACGCGTCTCGGCATTTTCTTAATGTTAACTAGCAAATAATAAGTGAAATTTTCGCCAGAATGTCTAAACGTCTACGACATATATATACATTAGAAATGAACTCAAATCATTTGCAAAACAATAAGCGATAATTCTACGCAAAATTAGCCATTATTGGTACTTTCACCAACAAAGTTATACGCAGACATTGTATTATGCTTGTATTGTTGCAACCCTACAGTTGGTTTACTGACGGACGGTTTATTGCAACATATCGATATACGTTTATGACTGTACTGTACTGAGCATTGGTTTGTTACGAACAACACGTGCAAATAATAATTCCCTCAACCAAATGCCAGTGTCCGTATTTAATCACATTATGCATTATTTAAAATGGAAGTCATAAACACTGCCTGGAAATATCTAGGGTTATACAAGCCAACATGTTTATCATTATGTTTGCTACTTAATTGTTATCAACGACCAATGTTGTCTTGGAACGTTTTGATACAAGCCAGATGGAGCCAATGCCTATGTTTTATGCTTTAGAAATGAAACATATCATGAAGTATCAGCTATGCAATAAATTGTGCAGTTTTCTTAATGCACAAAAACATCTACCAGGAAGTAATCAGAAATCCCAAGACATCATAGCCGATCATGCATTTATTGTTTTGTACATAAAACTTAGAACGTAATTATGTAATGCAAGATGGTTGCATGTCTTAAAGGACAATTCAGTATTCTAATATACCTGCAAAACCCTCAATTTGTGCATTCGCACTTGACAGTCGTAGACTTGGCAGTGTATCGATACTATCAATTGTATTTGTGTGTACTCACTGAATTAGTCATTAAATGACTAACATTTAATCAGTCCTGCCAAACAATCCTTCTTGTATGAGATGGATCCCGTCTTTGACCGGCCCGCAGTAGCTAGTAGTCTGTCAGTCCCAAAAGAGGCCCGTTTATGTGGCTGATCAACCGTGAGCTAGGCGCGTGTCTATTGTTGTCTTTGTAGGCAACAAAACTAAAGGTATCGCCTGTGCCACTATTCTAGGCGGGATTCTGACTTACAGACACAGTGCACGTTTTCTATTAGCGTACAGACAATCAATCACATCGAGAAATCTGCTTTACAGTAATGAGAAGAGCCGATATCCAAATATAACAAGCAAGGTCGATAACTCACTATAAACCTGTGGTATCATTGAGAACACTCGCAAAAACACGTCTAAGGGATCAATATGCAGCACTTTCAATACATTAGTGTCAGCGTTTTGTCCTCCATTGAAAGATAACCTCATGTTGGAATTTTCAGTTTATTACTTATTCACATTGCTATTACATAATACCTTACACTAAGTAGCAAATTACACATTAAGAAGAAAGCATCTACATAGCCCAGAGCGGGTACTGCATCTAGATGTTTACCGCATTTTCATTATGTTGTTGTATACTGAAAACATGGCTGTCCCTGAATGCAAATTTTAATACGATAATATACAATAATTACCATATTCGTGGAAGATAATACAATACACGCAGGCTGTAAAATGTCCATGCATGTCAGCAATTGTTCATCAACATCCATGTGTATAGTGCAAACTTCTTATATTAAAACGTTTGCTTAAGACCGCGTCATTGCTTCATCGAATAAAATGCGCATAATGCATTTATGTTACTGTGTTGTATAACAGTATACGATGCAAATGAGTGATCATTTTGTCAAGCTTTTTTACAAATGGTATAGTGTTAGATAACGAGTTAAATACATTCACTATCACCCAACTATTGCCTCTACAAATATTTGCTTCGTGTCGTTTTTAGTTTGAGTTACTTCCCCTATAACTACGTTACAGAAAAGATGGTTCCACACATGGCCAATTTTGTGCTGGACAATATAGACGGCCGTGTTGGTGATCGGATGATTTCTCTTCAGATAACACATGAATGATTTCAACATTCGCCCGTTCTAAATCCATTGCACTTTTTCTTATAGGGTCCCTTAAAGTTTATGATCTCGAACTGACCACTTTACTTAGGTTTGAAAGAATCAATTAGCAGACACATGGGTTTAATCATTCAACAAGCGTGTTCAATGACGTCATTCAAAACTTTCAACGTCGTCTTACGCTGGTTGTTGTAAAACGTCGTGGTCACTTCGGGAAACCTTGTAAAATTGTAAGTTAATGTTATGAGTAAAAGTTTACGTCGACATAATCTTGCATGTATGTGGTATATAAATAAGAAATGTTAAGGTTAAGGAATTAAATTCATTGTATTTTAAACAGTAAGTTTTATATGACACATAGTACTTAAGACATGTTTGTGTGTACGTAAGTTAATCGGTTCGTAACTGTTACGTTGCTGCGCTGCGTTCAATTTACTTTACTTGAATTGTACCATAGTCGTATCTGGATTTGAAGAACCAAGAAGACATTCTCCATACATGAGTACAACTATATCACAACGAATAGAGCACTTGTTTGATATTAGCCAGAAACTTTCTTCTGTTGACACAATTGATTAACAGAATAATGAGTTGCAGTCTGGAACAAATGGATATATCCTTACATATAATTACTGTCTTGGTGATGTAAATTCGGTTATATATTGTAATTGATTTGTATTTTAAACTTCCGTACATTCGAATTTGTATTGTTTGATAGTCTAGTTTAGTTAAGATTCTAGGTTCAATGCAACAGCGAGACCAAGTATAATTTTGTATACAATTAAATTGTATTACAAGTTACATAATATATTTTTACTTGTTATACATTTTGTATCAAATGAATATACTAGTATGTGCTTACAGTTTGCGAATTTCACACGAAAGGATCATTGTAACCTGGGACCGAGTACAGAATTGTTATTGAGGGTTCCTACATTAACACGCGCGTCTTTTATTAACTTCTCACTTTCGTACATGTTTGTTACAAATATTCATATAAAATGTAAAACATGCACAAAACCACATAATTTGAGTTATGAGAGACAATATGAACGGAATAAAATTTTAAGTATACATACATAAAAACAATAAAAAAGAATGTCCTTAAAACGCAATATCATTCAATTACAAATACAAATGGAAGTCATAACATAAAATATCATCTATACATGTAAAAACATTAACTGTACAATACATTTCTCCTAGTGACTAGAATTTCATGACAAGCTTTGGCACTGTATTTTACGATTTCATTATTTGATAGGATATAGTCTGGGCCAGGTAGACTTGAACCTTGCTTTGAGGTATATAGTTGTTTTCTCTTTTGATTATGATTTAGCACACGTGCACTGTATAAAATCAGGTGGGTACATCGGGATTACCCTTCGGCAACTTTTTTTATTGACGTTTATTGATATAATGGTCAAACGGCCTAATATACCAGAAATATAACACCTTTTAAAGGATTATTCTCATCAGTTAAACTCACTGTATCATGAAGTCATGTTTATTTCTTGTACAAATTGATAGGAAATGATATACAGTACTTGTTTGCAACAAATTAATTACTGTAACATATGTTTCTCTTACTAATCGTGGTACTTTACGTTACCAAAGTGCATTTGGTTACAAGGCATGTTTGTATATTTTCATTACTAATCTGTTTAACTATTTAACTGCATCATGTTTGTGTTTTATACGAGTATATACTTCTTTAGAGTATATTGATACATGATCACGTTTTGGACATCACTATGATAAGAGAAACCTCCGTTACCACCCTATAACGTTGCATAAAACAACCGAATAACAAATGACACAACTATTTGTTGTAATCTGAAGCGTTAATGTTATTTTCAAAAAAGAAAAGCACATAAAACTAGTTTTGACACGCAATTATGAATCCTCTAATACATTTATACTGAACTGTAACGTCCGTTACTGTAATAGTCATTCCTATAATTATAATGGATAACCAAAATGTCATTGTTGCCTTTCAATTTACGTTTTTTTTTCAAATTGACTCACCCTGATCATGATCATTGTTGTTTGAAAAGGTTTTAACCAATATCGCATACTCACAAGACATCGAGTCGGGCAACCATAATCACTTCCCAACGATTGTGCGTTCGTAATATTATTAACTGCTTAGGTGTAGGTTTTAAATAACAAAGATAAACAACGATACAATAATCAGGCTTGTATAAATCGTAAATTTATGTTCAAATTTATATTCTGTGTCAACTACAAAGAGTGGTAAATGGACCTGCAATACTAATAATGGTCCAGTATATGAGCTTCTACAAACTGTTTATATGTACCCAATTAGCTGTTGTCAAAGCATTATAAAGATTTTAATTTTAAAGAAAGTTTAAGATTTCCGTTAGTGCTTTAATTAAACAGAACCCAGGTGTTCTGTAAATTGTGTACCTAATTAAATCCAACAGTAACATTTATAAAGTAACAAATTATAAATGGTAGGGTAATTGGTTAGCTGAGATGACGGTAAAAAACACATTTTCAGAATAACAACCTGGTGGGTTAATTGTTTCCTATTATTTGTTGTTTTTGTCATTGTGTTTACCTTTGGCTTTTTTCTTTTCGTGACTTAATTATCGTGTCTTCGGTGCTTTGCTGTTTCTGTTGTTTGCTGCCTCTCCAGTCCGGTTTGTTACATGTATATTCACACAAGCGTTAACTTATTATATTATACATCGCCCTAATTTCATTCAACTGTTTCTTTGTTATTCCAATCAGTCAATATATCCAGCGATAGACTGCCGATTTACATGTTCCAAAAACAGCAGCCGGTCAATATTATAAAAAATATGGACCGGAATTAAAAAATATGGACCGAAAATATGCATGACGTCATGGATACTGTGACGCCACCATAGAGCGTGACGTTGCGCGAACTTTTCTTTTCGTAGTATTTCTTTGTTTAAATTCGATTTATGTGCTGCCAACAGTAATTGAATGTATCAAGACATGTGCATTTATGATACAAAGTTCAGTATGAACTCTGAAGACGCATTAGTTTGCATAAAAATGAACAAAAAGTCGACATTCCGGGGATGGTGATTTATACTTGAAAACAACTTTTAAGTTGTCTATATATTTATTATAGCAATAGATACTACTGTTTTTCACATTTCTGGGTTATTTCGGTGGATATGCAGACAGACCAAACATAGATGTTAGACCTACCTCTAATGATATGTAGTTCTTAAGCACATAAACAACTTAAACCTTAATGTATGTAATGTTTTCTTATAGAATCTAGATAATATATTATATACTTAACAACTTTTCTAATTTCTCATTTTCTTTGATTAATAACTTTTTTATTATAAACAGTGACGCAACGAAATTTCTCAAGTGATGTTTGTATGCGGCAGACAAACTAATCCATGTCACAACCTGGCCGTATGACACGTGGTTTAGCCGTAGTTAGACGCACGTGCGTTTTTGCCATACATATCCCCGGAATTTGTTCCAAACACTTGCGAATTATGCCCAAACACTCGCCACGTACGAAATACATTTACAAATTAACTTTAATATCACAAGTATGCGTCCGACGATGTCAGAAATTGATGACGTGACGTCGGTACGGTGCAGTGTGGCATTTTCTGTCGACAAGTCAGAATAATTACATTAAACATCACTGTCTCATTGATTTACAACATATACTTGTCTGCGAGTGTTAGGTAAAGGTAATTTTATTGGTTGTCTGTCGTAAAATGCAGGTTGCCAGAGCGTTTGTCAATTAGAAGAGACGTTATGACGTTACATCGGGCTACTCCGGAGACGTGATACCACTTTGAGTTCAGACAGTAAAATTCAACGAGTCTATTCGTTCAGCAATGCTTCCAAGTCTCGACTGTGACTGCTAGCAGAAGAATCAGACTACATGGTAGTTATCCTACATATCAAAATCTGTATTTGTTACTTTTACCTTCTTTAGTTGTTATGTTAAGATTGTTTCATTCAATAAATATATATCGAAATCGACGTGTTGATTTACAACTCTGCAAAACGATAACATACGCATATTATAGCCAAATTTCATTGAGATATATACAAGGTTGACAAAGTTATCATCAAAAATATAAGTGAGGACTTAGAAAAGTTGCTAAGTATAGTTACAAAAGTAGGTCTATACTATCGAAACTGAATGTTCGGTATAATACAAGCTTCTCTTCGGTCCATATACACAACTTGGGCTGACTAGCCAGTCCATATAATGCTATAGGGCCCTCAGTGATGTGAAATATTTCTTAGTATGTAACATATGTGCAGTTTTGTCTGGGATATAGTTATTATCCAACGTACATAATTTGTCATACAGACATGTTTTTCTAATAATACAGACAAAAGGATTGTAAGGTTGTCTAATTTACGACTTATGAGTTGATCTAGCTAGGTCCATTTATCTGAGTTAGAGGGCATCTTTGATGTCCAAGGGCCACTTAAAAAGTATTAATCAGTGGGCGATAAATCAACACCATTGCCTCTGACTATATCAAAAGTGTACATATTCTTAAAGAACAATCCCTCAGCTAGACATTCGTGGTATTTTCCTCATTTAATATGAAAGCATTTCCATTTTATTGATATTCAAACAATGGTTTAAAGCACTGGACAAAAAATACCTCAAAAATGCGTAAGTAAATTGTGTTATATGGGCTCATACTATTTCTGAGCGTTGTTATCAAATGTCATTCAGATTTACTGAAATTAAATTGATATGATTTGCAATATATATCATTGTACTCTTAAATGGCAATCCATAATTTTGAAAACAGTAATTTATTATCAAACTATAGCAATATAAACAAGTCACACAGATACTCAAAATACCACACTTACACCCTGATTAATATTAGTTATATACCAGGTAAATAAACAGTTATTTATTCTTAATATATTAGTTTTTCTAGATTATTATATGTAGTTTCATTCGTCGGGCGATTTTAATCATTTTTACCTGAATTTTATTTGTAACAACAAAATTTTATGATCGAGCCCAACTTAAAAAAGTGGGTGGGGTAATGGTTTACCCCCTATTTATGATAAACAAAGACAATTCACCCATGTTGTCCATTTCATGTAATTCGTCTTTTAAAAAATCACTATCATGTGCTTTTATTTTTGTTTTCTGTATTATTGTATTAGAGATATGACGTCATAAATCTAAAATATGTATTTTTTGGTCACGTGATCATGTTCTTTGGGCTGTAGTAAAAAACAAATTATAAATAATTCAGGACATATTTGTCATGTGAAAGATAGTAACATATCTCCATGTGTTAACAATCTACATGTTTGACTTTTACACTTAAGACGTATGGTAGTACCATGCAGCAACAACGTATAGGGTACCGTCCCAGCAAAATACAGTTTTTGGAGTATTTCGAACATGGCAGATTCCTTGTACAACTAAATCCGTTTAGACTGTCCAAACAATAATGTTGACCCAGCACTAGTTAAACAAGTATACGGTGCATAAAATCTGCAAATTTCAAATTAATCGGATAAATTATGACCACTAATATCAACCCCTCGTCTACTAATATACCTTATTTTCTCGCAATTCCAGTGTTTCATACCCCTATAGGTTCAATGTCACACGGCTGAATGGATATTTTACCGATTGCAATATTATTTTATTGGTTAGCTAGGCAAAGGTTGTATCTTTCAGAAAATGTCCACTTTTATACACATTGATTGAATATTAAACGTATTATCGGCCACTGATTAATACCTTTTTATGTGGCCCTCGTATCTTTGGTCTGAAGATTGCGATTGTACCCAATATATCCATTCTATACTATATCGACCGAAGTCTTTACATCTACACGCTAATACAGCCCATGGATTTTCATGGGCATGTAGCATTATATTAGAAGTGTTACCATTTATATTTATTCAAACAAATGGTGTATCTGAAGCGTATGAAGCATAGACACCAATTATGCAAAGCAATCGATGTCATGGGATTTTAAAACCCCGTCACACTAGGTCAGGCATAATACTTTCAGTGCAACATAATTTGTTCTGACGACATGTAACAGTTCAATTTATCAGGGAGCCAATGTCTTGTCAACATGGTATTTCCTAGATACCAACACAATACCCTCTTCAGACATAATCATAGTCCTCACGAATGGGCAAACTGATTGCAATAATGTCTAGGTGATGACAAGACATATTAGTTTGCCTAATCCTAGTTTTGTTGATCAACAGCAATATGTATACGTCTAGATTACGCTGTACGAGTGGAATGCAAAGCTAAAGCATATTGTATTTATAGTTAAGTAACCAAGTGGTCCTCTGTGTATGTACTGTCCACTTTATAGTATAATTAGAAAAAATACAAAAATAATTGGCCACTGTGCCTTTTTGTTAAACTTTATTAATTTTGTATGTGCCATTCTGCAAATTAGTTATCCAGCACAAGGCTGCTTCGTATCTTTCATAATTGCATATACTCAGTGTCTGTTGTGGATTGTCCTTGTGGTGTGTGTTTTGTTCGGTTGTTAATTTCTTACCAACTGGCTCTTGTTCCGTTTTAGTTTGACTGACTTAAGCAGCAGACTTTCGGGATTGGATGCCCGGTTTTGTATTACATGTTCCTGTGCTAGTTTTTTATGTTGGGCATGTTCCGCGCCTTTTCGAGTGGAGTTGTATATTTTCTGTGCCTTTTTGTTCTCGCGTGTCCCGCGGTTTCTGTTGGGCGGTGCTACTTCCGGTAGTTTCGTATTTTGTTTAATTATTATAATATGGGTTTGTATCTGGATTTAAACGCCAACTCCGTTTACAGTGGAGTTTTTTATTTTTAAATAATCAATTATATGTCATAATTTCTCAGTATTTAATTTTTTGACCGGAGCCAAAAGTTATATGGAGCTAGGAGTTATTTATTCGTATTTGCTGGTTGTCCTCTTACTATTTCGTCCCCGCGATTCGCATCCTACCTGGTTCGTTCATGAGTTGATGTACAGCTGTGGAGTTATGGATGTAGTGTTTTGTCCCCTGAGGTCATTTAACGTAGTTGTATGTCCCCTGCCAGTTTTTGACCGGAGGGGTTTTTGACCGGAGGGTCAGTTTTGATTCTGACGGAAATTGTGGTTGCTATGGCAACAGACAAATTGAAAATGGCTTTAAACCGGTAGGGGACTTCTGTATTGCTTGCAATTCTTAATGACTTGTTCATTACGTCATATCTCGATTTGTTCAATTACGTCATTTTACTAATTGAAAATAGGTCATTCGACTATACGGGCCTTACAACGTTTAAATACTTTTATTTAACTTTTGAGACTAAAGGCTGCTAAAACTATGTAGTTCAGCAGTTTTACTGTTGTAACTAGGTCATTCAGCGTAGGCATTCCGCCTTTTGTTTGCTGAATCTTTTCTATTCAGCTTTTAAACAGTGAGACAGGGGATGTTTAATTTTCTTGGTCGGTAGTGTGTTGGGCACTTCTTCGTTTTAAGTTTTCTGACAGCTAAAACTAGGCATTATAGTCCTTTTGCTGTGGAAACTGAGTCATTCAGCTAGTTATAATTTATTATATACTAAGCAACTTTTCTAAGTCCTAACTTATATTTTTGATGATAACTTTGTAAACCTTGAATATATCTCAATGAAATTTGACTATACTATGCGTATGTTATCATTTTGCAGAGTTGTAAATCAACACGTCGATTTCGATATATATTTATGGAATGAAACAATCTTAACATAACAACTAAAAAAGGTAAAAGTCACAAAAACATGTTTTGATATGTAGGCTAACAACCATGTAGTCTGATTCTTTTGCTAGCAGTCACAGTCGAGACTCGGAAGCATTGCTGAACGAATAGACTCGTTGAATTTTACTGTCTGAACTCAAAGTGGTATCACGTCTCCGGAGTAGCCCGATGTAACATCATAACGTCTCTTCTAATTGACAAACGCTCTGGCAACCTGCATTTTACGACAGACAACCAATAAAATTACCTTTACCTAACACTTGCAGACATGTATATGTTGTAAATCAATGAGAAAGTGATGTTTAATGTAATTTTTCTGACTTGTCGACAGAAAATGCCACACTGCACCGTACCGACGTCATGTCATCAGTTTCTGACATCGTCGGACGGATACTTGTGATGTTAAAATTAATTTGTAAATGTTTTTCGTACGTGGCGAGTGTTTGGGCATAATTCGCAAGTGTTTCGAACAAATTTCGGGGATATGTAACTGCGTGGAGGGAGTAAAATGCAAAACGCACGTGCGTCTAACTACGCCAAAACCACGTGTCATACGGCCAGGTTGTGGCATGGATTAGTTTGTCTGCCGCATACAAACATCACTTGAGAAATTTGGTTGCGTCACTATTTATAATAAAAAAGTTATTAATCAATGAAAATGAGGACTTCGAAAAGTTGTTAAGTATAGCCCGTTTGCGCTGAAAAAAATCGTCTAAAATTTAAATTTCTGAAAATCTATTCATCATATGTGTGTAAAAATTTACGTAGAACCATAATTACATCCTACCTACTCCCATTTTAAATTTCATAATTTTTAATTACTTATTAAAACTAGTTTGTTCTTTATTGTATATTGAAATTACATGTATTTGGACACTTTAACGCAGGGAGGTAATCTGGTATTCCATTGATGTTTTACGGTATTTTTTAACCGTTATAATGGGTGATCAACGGGATTGACATTGGTGTGACGAAGGCGAAATTTTTTAGGCCCGTATCGGTCGGATTAGTTAGGTATGTCGCTAGTATACAGATAATGTATAATAATATCATGAAAAAACAGTGAAAACCAAAACCTTGTTCACTAAGCTATGTACATACTCATACAAGTATATACAAATGTATATCCTAATGTTAATTTATCAACTTAATAAAAGCATTACAATGTTAATGTACACAATGACAGTAGTCTTATGACTGAACCAGGTCTAAAAAGTGAGTTATAGATACATCTACACAAACCTTGTGTAATGGTCTGAAAACGACATTCACACGTTTAAATCATTGAATGCCTAATATTAAGCAGTCAAAATCGTTTGAAGACGCTGTAAGATCAGTTTTTTTATATTTCGAGGAGGCTGCAAGAGGCAAGCCGTTTTTTTCGTTGAGGAAAGTGCACCTGCGGACAGAACTTGCATTCGGAATCAAGAGATCTGTGTTAAACCGATGTTTAGAAACTGGCGCTAATGGACGTGACGATATGATTTATGATATGTACGTGTATGTGTTTCTTCTAGTCTCTGTCTATGTTCATACATAAACTATTTTACTATGACAATGAACAATAAACATGTATAAAACAAACAAACAAAACTAAACGATTATTACCTTATCCTAAAATCCTAAAAAAGGTAAACGCTTAAAAATGTACGTAAAGGTTATAGTACAACCAGTACGACCTACAGCTGTATGGATCGAACCCGCCAGAAGTATATTTCAATATGTACATATAAAATTATAATTTAAGTATTAGATATTTTCACTATTATATATTTATATATTACTGGTGTACTATTTTACGTATTCGGTAAATTTATTTGAGTATTACCAGCCCTGCGTTCAAGGAAAAATCACGTGACGCACGTTTCGTACCAGTAACGTACCATGTACTAAACGTTTCGTACCTGGTACGCAAACGGTACGAAACGTTTTGTACCTGGTACGTACCAGGTACGAAACGTGTGTCACGTTATTTTTCCTTGAATGTAGGACTGGTACGGACATGTCCTTGGTTGAACCGTATGTTTAAAAAAACTGTTTTTCCGTGAGCCAAGTTTGGCTAACCATATCCGGAGCTGGTGTGCGTGTATTTGTTCAATTAAACAAAATGGCGGACAGAGGCAAACAAAAGAATGTGAATAGTAAAATCCATGCATCCGTACATATTTCGAACTGAGAACAGAAAAAACGGGAATTAGTACTTTCAAATTGCATGCCGCAAACGAATCGTACAACGAAGGATTATATCGACAAAAACCCGTGATTGTTAAACATGTTTGCAGGTTACTTTCCTAGAACGTAGGGCAGCCAGGGGGTTAGTTGCATGTATTTTCATGTTTTTAAGCTAATAGACCCGGAAATATGATTCACACAAACAGTTCTATGTCAGATGCACAGACGGGCCTCGTATATGCTATATTAAATAGATTACAAACACGTAAATCTACCGTTAGGCGTGTCACGTGACCATAAAATTGGCTGTTGCGTGTATCGAGTCTTCTAACATGAAGTTTCATCGTAAACTACAAATATTTTACATAGAACTTATGAACAAAACTTTTTTTACACATGTCCGATGTTGCTTAGATTTAATTGTATATTAGGTAGATACATTTCATTAACTCGTGCAAAATCTCATACTTGTAGGTGCAGTAAATACTGAGAAATCTTCATTTTAGACGATTTTTTTCAGCGCAAACGGGCTATATACTTTTCGACAGCTTGGACTTGGGCGGATCTGCGCTTGTTTAGTTGGGCATTGTGTCTTTATGTGTTTTTAATGTTTTCTGTGATCGGCTGGTTAAGTTGAGTGCTGCCTTCCATATCTGACTTAATATAATCTTTTTATCTGCAAAACTAGTAATTTATCTTCAAGTAGTTACTACAGCAACCCAAAATATCAAGTGAGAATGAGTGCTGTACTGGCAAGTCTCAATTAAAACTGTATTTTCAACCATTTTTCTTGTTTACTAGCAGTTGATTTGTTGTTTACTATTTTTCTATAGTTTACATTTTTGAACTTGTTATCCCTTTCAGATGGATGTGTTTAATCAATATCAACATCTACTGCTCTAGTATTGTGGGTGTCTTGAATGGGTTTATCGATAAACTTGTACAATGTTGCAATGCCGTTTTCAGTTTTTCGTGTTTGTGCAGGCTATAGGATAACCCATTTTTGCAAGCGACCAGCTTCACAAATGTGCCCAATCTGGTTGCGTAATCGTCTAAGGAGAACAATTGGGTCTGCTACATTGTCTACAGTTCATATTTCGATGTGATTTACGTAATAACACACTTATGTGTCAATATAATGACGTTGAAAATGTTTTTATGGACAGCTAATGACTCGTCAATGTTTTTTTTCCGCTGGGTCTGTATAAAACACCGACGCTCATTGCTCTATATAGATTAAAAGAAGAAAAAAACAGACAAGATCTTTATTAAATCACTGTAATTTAAAGGTCATGCTTTGGAACATGCTTATATACTTGTTTTCAGTATTTGACATTTACACCTGCTACACCGGAATAGTGCATTATGTGTTCGGCATCCATTGTTTTATTAGGCTAACTTTTTAAGTCCATGCCCTGACCGTGATAATCGATTGACATTTGGTGATTTAACGCACGAAGGCGAAACGTACAAAGGTTGTGCATGACAATATATATTTATTGAGGCATCAGAATACACTGTGGTCAACATGATGTTGCATCGTGATAGAAGACACCACCGTTCCAACAGCACAAACCTGTTCCTAATTGTCATTTGATGCATGTTTCCAATGTGTTATGTGTCAAAAGTATGTATACGTAATAACGATTTATACACTTGGAACTGGACAAAACTCATGAACGATCCATTAAATTCATCAACTATTTTATTCTGATTGTATTGTTCCTTTTGTGAAAAAACATATTAAGTTTATAATTGTTATATTTAATGGCATCTGATATATATATATATATAATTTTGTTAGACGGACATGAAAATCAAATTATTGACCATTTTAAAATTTAGAGAAGATTCTAGTATGTTAAGAAATTAAACATTACGTTCTCTCGAAGCCGGAGGTCATTTGCCAGTTATGCAGGGATATACCTGAATGGCCACGTTATACGACGGTCTTAGTCGAACGCAAAAATCATTAGGTATCTGTAACTGTAATTGGCCTTTCCCCTTTCATAATGACCTTATAAGATTCTTTCTTACGGTTCATAAGTTCAGGGTTTTGATGCAAACATTCCAAAGCGTATTGCTGCCATCTAAATTACTTTAATGTTGGCTAATATTAGAGATGAATGGTTATATCATGACAGAACTGGGTTGTAATAATGATATACTATCACCATGAAAGACGTTAGTGGCCATTTCACCCGTCATGTCCTGCAAGTAATCAGTTATCTCATTGTGTTAGAACATGTGGGGTGATCTTTGAGTGAGAATTTCAAATGGATATCAAATGATGCATTGGTTACATTTATGTATACTAGATAGTCACCAAATTATTTACTGGATTTAACTACTGTTTTATATAGAGTGAGGGAACCAATGATCAGTATTGGTTAATTCGTTTGTTATATAAAATGAAATGAGAAATAAAATTGTTAGTCATGTCTTGATAACGTTTTTGTTTATTCAAATCCCTTGTGCAGAAAGTCGTCCTCCATTGTAAATAATACACCAGATAGAGTTATTGTTATTGTAGACTGCACTTGTACACGTGATTGTGCCTTTCAGCCTATGAGCTTTCATGTCAATAATTTAATACACGTACTTCAATAACTATAAAACAGATGAGTGGGGATAAGTCGAGTCGTAATGAAAGCAAAAACAAATGTATTGATGTAAAGTCATTTATAAAAATGTACAATTTATACTCCCTGCAAATCAAGTTTATTTATCGTAGTTTGTTCCTAAATTATATTCGTTGGGAGATTTTACTTGCACGAATTATGCATTCCTAATAATTTAGATTGAGCAAAATAGTCGTGCTTTTTAACTAAGTACAGTTGCGCCTAAACGTAGACATGGTTGACATTCATTTTGCATCTGAATGTTCCCTAGGAATGATGTAGCAACATTTGTCATTTCAAACAAAACTAGCAAACAACACCAAGTTAGGAAAGAATTGTTGATAAGGCCATATATGTAATAGGGTCGTAAATACTGACATTAATGGAATCATTTCACTTCTCTGCTTCGTACCTAAGTACAAGCTTGGGCAATATTGTTTGTTGTAAAATGTTAACTAGAATCATAGGTTATTGTTTGTGAATATTAAGAAATATGTACAAAAATGCATACAATATGTATTTCATTTTTGTTAAAACTAGTGTTATGTATAAATGCTTATTAACATAGAGTGCATGGTATATTGGGACATAAGGAAAATACGGAACAACATACATGTTTCGTACGATATTCCGACCCGTAGTATTGGTACCATATCGGATTTTCTTGATAGTACACAACCTAGTCATAGTAATCGTAACGGATTTGGTTGGAACTTACTTTGGCAAATACAACTTAATGTTCTCTGCACTGTACACTGTTAAATGGATCGAAGAAAACACATAAATACTTAACACAATACGAGCATAATTCAGGGTCTGTATTCAACTGTACTGGCAGAATATTAATCATTGCCTACTGAATTATAGGTATGCTTTCTAGTATATTGTTCTGTTGCAGGGCCCAAGGAAGTCTGGAGACCTGTCACTATGAATTCGTCGCCTGAGTAAAGAAGTGCTCTATCTCCAGTTTTGTCAAAATGGAGATATTTATATCACTGAAATCGCCTCATCGAGCTCTACAATAATATCTAATATAAAAATAAATCCGCCCAACATAAACGAATATACTCAGTAATGATTTGTTCTATCTCCATATAATCATTCTAAAATTGACTCTTATACTTTTTCAACTCCAGGAGTTGGAGCACTTTACCGGTAAACAATATATCTAGCCAATCAAATCAAGTTATGTGCACATGTGATTCTTAGTGTGTCAGTAATCATTTGCTATATCTCCTTAACTCTAAACACATAACTGCTCTATCTACATAATTATCAATAAAGAAATGTTCTATCTCCGTATCTTGCAACACAGAACTGATCTATCGCCTACCACGATTTGCATATATTTGCTATACGAGTGTATAGTTAGAACAAAAACGTCAGTGAGTCAGTCCAACATTTCCGGAACAAGATACAGTAGACACGAAGGAATCACAAGGACGATCACAAATCACAAGGGCATCCCAAAAATGTTTCTGAAGGGCATGCATACAGCATATACGCTGTTTTACAAGTTTATTCAAAAACTATTTATCTTTGCATCACAGTGATACAACACCGACAAAGATATTCAGATGATAAGCACTTTGTAAACATTGTATAAACGGACAAAGTAAAAATAAGTTATCAATCATAAACGAAGCAAGCATGCAAAATTCCTGTCTGTGTTTGATAACAATGATTAAGTCTGTAACGAGAGTTGACGGTGTGAATAATACCGTTATCTCAGACAGTAATTGTAAAAATGCAAAGAAACAATCAGTTAAAGCATAACCCTAAGACACAAACATTTTCATTTATAGAACGGTTTATTTCTTTAATAAGACATTCAAGATCAGACATTGTTGTATGAGGGTGCATTATAAGGGCGCATGATAAAGTTGTTATCGTATGTTTTAATGCATGAAATAAAGTAAACTTTTACATATCCTTTTATGTATTTTATTAGAAACAAATAAAGACGGCTTCAAAATTCGTTGCTTAAATACTAATTGTGTGGTTCAATATAATTGTTGTGTCCATCATTATGTCACTATATTTGTCACAAGTGTACCAAAGTGAATAAATGGGTATTTCCGTAGCCAGTAAACGTTTTCTATCCATGCTAAGAAATAATCAAGATATTGTCGTGTGTGACACGGTGTGTTGTGAAGTACAAATACCTTTATATTATTGCATGTTATGATGATTCTACTTGTACGAAGGCGTTATATACTTTATTTTATGATATGTTGATACATATAATCGGTCCATATATTATGCGTCGTAAACACATATCAATGTTCAATAAGAAACACAATACACAATACATTAAACACGATCACTAACAATAATTCATAACCGTACCAAGGTTAATTGTATAACTTTTTCATCCGTCATAGATGTTGTATTTGCCTCATTGTGTTACACTTCACTATCATGTTTCTATTTACAATAAAATAGTTGTGTGCAAAACTTTATAAACAAGTCACTAAGAATTGTAAGCAAAACAGAAGTCCCCTACCAGTTTGAAGCCATTACTTTGAAAATATTTTCAATGCATCTGTTGCCATAGCAACCACAATTTTTGTCAAAGTAAAGCATTAATTAATAGGTGTCACCTCAACATTGATCTCGATGCAAACAAGTATACTATAAATCGTCAACCTAGCATTTACAATTTTTGGCTTATACAAATATCCAGTTACAGAGAAGTAATTTAACTATTAAAATATTTATATGTGCATAATCTCCCTATTGGCACATATCAACATACCACGTGTCATAAACATAGCTTTGAAACTAGTTGAGTTATGACAAGATCCAGATATTTGACACATTTTCACTCTATATGTATACATATAGCAACCACATGACGTGCATAACCCCCTTATTGCCCCCTATTCGCATACCAAGTTTCATAAACCTAGCTAGGAAACTGTGCAAAAAGAAAATATTAAGTAAGGCAGGGAAGGCAGCACTCAAGTTATGTCAGGATCCTGATGTTTTGATTAAAGGACAGACAGAAAGACGGACGGACGGCAATCTTATAGTCCTCTCCGGTTGAAAACCGTTAATGGATTAATAAATGTATTCGTACTATGACTTACGTTTACTAAGTCAACCCTAGTACAACCAAAGTACAGATTCTTCTTCTGCGTTCCATCTTTTACTCAATCACGTCCTTGATTTAGTATACCTAAAGGAAACAATCAAAACAATTTAATGGACACATTATTATAGTTTTGTTCTCTAATACCGCTGACAGTAATGTCAGTAACACATTGATATATGGTATTGAACGAATGCCATAATGTAGTATCTTCCAATTAAAACAAATAATTGCATATTGCTCATCAAGAAACATGACTTGTACTGGTTACATAATCAATGATGCTATTGAAAATGCAGTTTCTGTAAGCTGTTTCGATATTGTCAACTTAGGTTTTTATCTATCCGTATTAGTTTACCAAAAGCGTAGGCAGACCTTGCCATATATAATGTTGTCGTCTTCTAATTTTAGATCAACTAAGTGCTCAGGGGTAAGCTTTCTTTGTCATCTTGAATGTCAAGTGAATGTTACTCTCGACGTATATTGAATGCTTTCCTGCGTTTCTAAAATCATAAAGTTAGTGAAAGTATATTTCCATTATTCCATTGATTTGCATCCAAATCGTCATACCAAAGATAATAAATTGGTACCATTATTCCCACTGCCTGGTGCTCATCATTACCAATAAGAACTCAGCTAAGCATGTGATGGATAACATCCGATATGAGGTGTCATGACTGATAAATACAAGTTGAAGAATTAGTTTCCAAGTAGACCTGAATTAAATTATTGTTAACTAATACATTCCCTGAATTGAATTGATAATTGATTGTTTGGCAGATAACGGGCTCGTCAAGGTTCATTCATTGAACTGATTCAATAAAGTTGTTGTAATTTGAAAATAACCACGTTTATACACATTTGACGCAAAGTATCATCCATGAACGTGACAAGCATGTAATGGTTTCCTCTGTAGGTTTGATAACACTCATTATGTCAGCAACGAGTATTGACGATGTGGATAAAAACATTATCTGATATAGCATCAGTGTTGTACGAGAGGTTTTCAACTTATATTTGAACAAAACAGAACATCGGATTTTGCCATACTAACGCAATAAAATCGATTTATTTCTATTGAGCCATGTAAGAAATTGTGTTAACTTAAAGTAGTAAATACACTAATTTTGTTTCATATTTGCGTTATTTTTTAACCAAAATCAACCATCTTGTAAGAGGGCATTCCGTTTTTGTTTTTAAGACAATTGTCCCATATAGATGTATCAAAAAGGTGTTGAATTATATACCCATGTCAGTGAAGACAATCAGTAATATTTGTCATATGAAGCGTGATATACATTGTAATTCACCTGCTTGTTTTGGCGAAATTGCACCAAATATTAAAAATCACCAAAAATGGTCAAAACCTGCAATCTATGATATCTAGGACAAATTCAACAACCCAACATTGAATGGCAGCGAAGTTTTAAGTATAAGTAGCAACTTTCAATCGAATTATTTCGAAAATGTTAGATGCTGAATTTCAGAAAAATCTGGTGTTCATTAGCTCAATGCCTAGCAAAACAAAGAGCGCAGACAAAGGTCTTGGAGGCTGTATATGCAACTACGGAAGTGTGATTGGGAAAAATGTGTCGTTCCTTGGGAGTTAATGTTCTATCATAGAGGAAAGTATTACATTGACAGAGTCTGCTATTTTAGAAAGGGGCATGATGATAGACATACGTTAGAGTTAGTTAAGCTTGGTGTTTTCGCGACCGCTTTCATCACATGATCTTGTATTTGATATTTTGGAAAACGGAACTCAAAATGATTGAATAGGGGACAAAAAAGAACGCACATTTTATTTATGCAAAAGGTTTAAAGTTTGTTTTCGACAAAAATGTGATTCGTCCTTTTTCTGGTAACATGCCAAAGACAGGGTGTTTCCCCAATACTGAATTTCCTGTCACCCTACAAAATATGTCATTAAGTACCTTACGAATTAGACTGGGAAGTATATTATACCCAAACAGTGGATACCGAAGTCTCCTTATGAAGTATCAATAGAATTAAAATCTATATAATATTGAAACATCGATTAGAGAAGCGAATTGTAAGCACTTGGAGGTTTTTGGACTTAAAAAACAAATTCAACACACAATATACAATAGTTGATTCTGTTCTAATGATATTGTATATACTTTCAACAATGGTTGTTTATATCTCTTGATACATTAATAAAAACCATTGAATAGACACAATTCGATTTCGATGCAAATGCTTGATGTTCAATTTTGTTCAAATATAAGTTGAACACCTCTCATACAAATCAGAATCAGTCAAAACATTATACAATTGATTTCACATTTGTGCATATTATTTGTATTGTAGACACTTGTGGAAAGGCGGCTAACATGCAGCCATATTTAGAAGTACATAATCTGAATACGATTTGGTATAAATGTACATAGCTATAGCTTTAATTATTTCTTCACGTTCCTTTAACTTCCCTATAAATTCAAGGTAGTGGTGTCTTAAGTATGGTATTGACAACGACAATGTCGTGTAATCCTTTAACAAACAGCTCGTTAAAGTTTGTTAATTGTAATACTCATTGAATTATTATGACTTTATTATGTATATACCTTAATTACATACAAAGCGAGAGCAGTTGCATCGATTCAATATGTTTAAGTAAATTCCTTCTGCTGTTTCATAAACGTGCATACTGTATTTGACATATAACTCAATTGTGGTCAGACGGTTGTCATTGTGCAATGTGTACTTATAGTTAAATCTAATGAGACATTTATCCGAGTCGTAGTGTTCAATAAATTCCCCATGTCTCTTCGAAGCCCCCGAAAGAGACCAAACCATACTTATAAATTGTTTTATTTCACGCATACAAGTTATTGCGATATGTGTACGATTTGCAATATCTGACATTATCATATTAATTGTGATATACCTATCACTTATTCCTGCTGCTTTATAATGCCACGGCGATCATGATAATATAACTATCCACTTGCTGGTCTTTAACTTCTCATTAGGATCACATATAACGATAATGTGTGCGTAATGCATACCCGGGGGAGTTGAATCTTTGTCTTTTAATGGAGATGAATATTTCTAGCATTTCCTTCGCATCACGTTGCACCATCAATAGTATCTGTATAAAACATTACAATTCGTAATGATATTCCTAATGCATTAATGATATGAAATTGCACCTGCTTTTAAATTGGTGTTGCTATATTGAATAACACGTTTCGATATATTTTGTTCCAGAATTGCGAAATATCTGTCAATCCATTACAGTTTATATTTCTAACAGAGAGTCGATCCTCTTTATGCAGAACTTTAGGGAATTTCGTCATAAAGGTTGATATTGTAACCATGTTTTTGCCTTTCAATATCATATTTAGTTTAAAGTAAGCTATTAACATTTGTGGTTTTTATGTGAAAACTATGTCTCCCATATGTGACATATGGATAATAGCCAGAATGATCATCGATAAATAACAGCATGATTCATCGTTTAAGGTGTTTAATAACCAGCATTGATTTTTCATTAATGCACTGCATTGTACATTAAACATTTGTGTTCCACTATTCGAAGAATAAGGCGAGCTATTGCAGTCACCCGAGCGTTGGCATAGGCTTCGATGTCGTCGTAATGCTTATGTTAAAGTTTAGGTGCAAGTTTGTAACCCGAGGCTCGTATATTTGCTTTAATACGTTGCATACTTGCTCACCATGATGACCTCAAGCGATACGCATTGATTGTATGTTTATTAAATATAATGATATAGTGAAACATATACGCAAAGTTGGCTCCATTATTTCCCTGGAATGGACAGATACTTGTACTTTCTCCATAACTGAGTTGTCACGTTGATAGTGATAGAATATTCTTTATTTCTTAAGTAATCAGTGATACGTGACGCAATATACTTTATTAATCACGTATATAGTGATATAATATCCTTTATTTGTCACGTAGATAGTGATTGAATGTCAAATCAGATTTGCACAGGAACTCACTCATTTAATATAAAGCTAGTTACTGGTTCTATTTATACGTGCGCATGTGCTTCTTTAAAGCACATATAGGATAGTAGTAGGTACCACATAAACCTACTTAACGTTAATGGTTACATCATACAGCTGGTATGACGTTACGAGGGTCGTTCTCATCTTATATCAGTGATTATGATTAGGCAATCATGTTTATATGTAATTATATATCTATCCGAGAGGCACTTTTGAGAATATGGCATTCTTGTGTAATTTATTTTAGTTTTAGTTAAAAATACAAAATTAATCATTGGTTTGTCTTTGTTACTTATATTTACCAACAAAGTCCATTAGAATCCTTCCATAGTAATAACATCATAACTTAGATCACTGAAAAATAGTTTTAAAGTAATGCATATATCACGTATACAAGTAATTGGCACTAGCGCACTTCTTAATGGAAACGTAAGTATCTGCCTGATACTTTCCAAGCTCTAAGACAATTTTCGTGTTTGGCACCAAACATCCCAGAGGCTGTGGCCATCGTCTAAGTAGGTTTGAATGTATGCATAATAGTTTGGTTATAAGTACAGTAATCATAGGAAGAAAATGCTCTTAAATATACAATGTATAACCATTTTCTGTCTTAAACAGTCCCAGTTGCGAGCACATTCGATATTAGCAGTAATATAGAAATGGTCATTGTTTAGTACTATGTTACTTAATTCTCATTATTAACCCATACGTTACATTAATATGGTCATTTAAAACTTAATTACAGTGGTTTAAGCTTTAATAGTAAACGTTTCTAAACGTCTTGAGACTAAAATGGCCAAACATACCTAAAGGAATAAACAATTTGTAGTACATTAAGTCTTCTATTTTAGACGACATAACCAGTACACTACTCAAAGAAAGTAACACTATATCGTCGCCCGAGAACCATAGTGTTTTATCGTCAACATAAATAACGTAATATAAAGCTGACCACGTAAATTATCCGGGGGATTGCTCTTATAATGATAGTATTTTACTATCAATTTCGTCTGGTGTTATGTTTGCGTTCCAATTATGGTGACTGTGATGTAAAATTACCACACCCTGGTGTTAATAAATATTATCTAAGGAAAGCCTTGACCGTCTTATACGTACAAAAAAGCCAATCATACAGGCAATGTCATAATAACAAGTTACCATCGACATAAAGTATTGTTTAGTAGGCTCTGTATAAGGATTGTTCGGCATGATATATTGCATATTATATAATGACATATTGACTTGAATATAGGATTAAAAGGCTAAATGCAATGTATATTTTTCATAAGATAAATGACGACAAACCCGTAATTAATTAAAGTAAATTAGTTTGGTCAACGACAGATGTTTGATACAAGCTTAAATACATGTTTCCAGTTTGTTTATTACGAGCCATACAGTTAATGATTCATTAAAATTGATAGGAGTACGTATCATACCATTTGGTACCTCAATTGTCAACATGGTAACCGTTGACAAAGATTCTGAATTTTCTGAGTTGTTGCAGAAATGATGGACAACCTTGGTAGCGCGTCATTTGATAACTAGCAGTAACATAATCTACTATATGATGCTAAGAAAATGTCATATGCATACAGTTA
Organism: Spisula solida; assembly: GCA_947247005.1. NCBI lineage: Eukaryota > Metazoa > Mollusca > Bivalvia > Venerida > Mactridae > Spisula > Spisula solida. The sequence continues at coordinate 26,352,741 of OX365948.1, forward strand.
GTTCTGAAAGACTTTGTAGACATTTCTTAGTATTAATGGTGCACTTGCCTCTAGTAGATTGATCGGTGATCAAAGGATTCGTCAGAAGGAGCGGTTAGGGAGATATGAGGAAATGTGTAAGCATCACTCGCAGACAAGTCAGTATAAAGGAAACGTAATAATTATTCCCATGATGAATTTATTCATAATTTGTATTCTGATAAGATTTTTTCAGAATGTAATTTGTCTCCCCAAGTCTTATCTATGTGACGAGTTTGCGACTTTTCGTCTTCCTTTGTAGACAATGTCCCGTCTTCTAATGCATATTGCTTATATTGTTAATTAATTTCCTAGGATAGGTCGTAACAACTTGAACGTTATAGACTCGTACCGATCTACAGGCTGTAATGTGACAGGTCCCGAGTACAACCCTGCCAGTACAAACACACATGTTACTCATAAAAAAAATCTCATTTTTTGTATTAATTATCTATCCAAGTCGTGTTACTAAGTTATTTTGTTATGAACTTATGATTGGTCATTTAGTTCCTAGTAATATTGTAAGACTAAACTAAATACAATCCTGCCAAATCTGACAGTGGCTTCATTAAAAAAACAAGTCAATAACATTCTTACCTGAAAAGGAATACTTATCTATTAATTAATTTGTAATCTAGCGATGGGCCAGGTCGGACCTTTGACTTCCGATTTTTGGTTTAACTTAACAATTCAGGATAGTTACTTATTTTTAATGTCGTAAACAGCTATGATCATTTAGAGCTATTTCCAAGTAAAAAGTAAACAAACATAAGGTCTGGAATTCACAAAAGTAACTAGTGGAAAGCTTTAATATTTTAACGTGAGTTTATATTTTCCACGAATTAAACAGTATCCTATTTTTTTCTAAATGATTATTGTAGCTCTTTACATAATGTTTTAAACCTGTGCAAAAGCAAAACGCATTTCTCTTGACTGTCAAGTTGTCTACTAAGATGCTTTTTGTATAGCATACCATGTATATACAAGTCAAATAGTTTCCTGCGGCTGATAACTTAGTTGTATTGTTTAGGATGTGTTTTTTGCAGTTTGGATGCAATTCAAATTTATTCCGGTGTAAGTTTAAATTTATGTTTCTGTCAAAATAATTACAATACATGTAATATCGGACAATACCGATCAATCTAACAACAAATGCCATGATGAGATATAAATCGTATTCAGTTTAAACAAACAAATAATTATCCTCCAAAATAATTATAAAATATTTATCATGTACCATGCTTCTATTAATCTAGCGATGTGTTCTCTACGGGATGTAGTCCATTGCCCACTATATTTATTATTGACCAGGATGATTATGCAGCTGCAGACACCTGCTGTCTAGATTCGTGGTCTCGCGTTCACAGTGAAATTTCGGAATATTTCTGCTTTCTTTGGTAAATAAACCATTGTAATGCGATAAAGACCGATGTTATCCGCATGGAATAATGGAATAGTCTGGTTCACGACATTCTTACAAAATGCTTCTTTTTTTGGATATTTTTTTTTGAAATCGTAAACCATCGAGAACATGTCACGTGCCCCTCCATGGTCATTTTACTTTTGGCAATCCAATATCCGCAGGTTAATAACTACTAATAACATTAAAGGCACCTAAATATTGCTATGATCTTACAGAGAGAGTAAAGACAGATAAAGACAAGTCAAATAGTTTCCTGCGGGTGATTACCTGCGGCCTTGTAATTTAGTTGTATTGTTTAGGATGTGGTTTTTTGCAGTTTGGGTGCAATTCGAATTTATTCCGGTGTAAGTTTAAATTAATGTTTCTGTCAAAATAATTACAATACATGTAATATCGGACAATACCGATCAATCTAACAACAAATGCCATGATGAGATATAAATCGTATTCAGTTTAAACAAACAAATAATTATCCTCCAAAATAATTATAAAATATTTATCATGTACCATGCTTCTATTAATCTAGCGATGTGTTCTCTACGGGATGTAGTCCATTGCCCACTATATTTATTATTGACCAGGATGATTATGCAGCTGCAGACACCTGCTGTCTAGATTCGTGGTCTCGCGTTCACAGTGAAATTTCGGAATATTTCTGCTTTCTTTGGTAAATAAACCATTGTAATGCGATAAAGACCGATGTTATCCGCATGGAATAATGGAATAGTCTGGTTCACGACATTCTTACAAAATGCTTCTTTTTTTGGATATTTTTTTTTGAAATCGTAAACCATCGAGAACATGTCACGTGCCCCTCCATGGTCATTTTACTTTTGGCAATCCAATATCCGCAGGTTAATAACTACTAATAACATTAAAGGCACCTAAATATTGCTATGATCTTACAGAGAGAGTAAAGACAGATAAAGACAAGTCAAATAGTTTCCTGCGGGTGATTACCTGCGGCCTTGTAATTTAGTTGTATTGTTTAGGATGTGGTTTTTTGCAGTTTTGGTGCAATTCGAATTTATTCCGGTGTAAGTTTAAATTAATGTTTCTGTCAATATAATTCCAATACATGTAGAATCGGACAATACCGATAATCCTCCAATTATTTGGTTGTGTTAAATGTATGTGCCGAACGAATGAACAAATCCAAAATAATTAGAAAATCAAAGCACTGAAAGTACTAATGTGTGGCGTACTGATGCCACTAAATCCAATATCGAATCCAGGTTGTATCATAATTTTATGTCAATGTTCTGATAAGCCCACCCTTACTCAAACATTTGTGCTGCTAAAGACACCAAGAGAACCAGCAGTTACCTGGAACTTACTTAAGTAACTATGCTGAGCATCAATGAAGGAATATTTACAAATACCATTTTTAACGACTTGGAGAATTCGACCAGTGTCAAGATAAGTGACTGTTATTCTCCGTATGACCACGCATGTTAATTAAATGTATATATGACATTCTATATTAACGTATGTAAAAGGGGTAAACATGGCGTCGCTCACACATATCGATCGGCCGATTAATGCTTTTAAAACAAGTTTTACATTTTGTAAAACCTTAAAGTTTTAGCTTTTAAAACAAGCATTAATGAACAAAATCGATCGAATATTAAATTTAATAATTGATGACCGTTGATTGAATTTTTATTTGGTATAAAACGGGATATTTTAAACTTACTTTTACGCGGAACGGATTCTTACTCGTCGCCGTGGATTTAATTATTATTGTATCGTGTTGAATGTTGTCTAAAAGATAGACATATATCTCTGCTTCATTACAAGCTTTAAATATTCTAAATCAGATAATAGATACGAAAATTATGAGGTCTTATATAAAGCAGGGTAGAAATTTACTAGTGCGTTTAACGCTTACCGCGGTAACATTGTTAATCGGCCGATCGATATACGATTTCAGTTCCCCCCACCAGCTATATATAGCATCAATGTTTGTATACAACATAATTAGGTAATCGTCTGCAATGTGCAGCGGCGGAGTGATTTACATACGTTACAGTATACGATTGAAAACCGTGGGAACTATTTTAGATTCCCGCCACCAGTGAGAACATTCTTTGGTAGTAAAAATATAGTCCGTTGCGGAATGATTTGCTATAAATATCCTCTAAAAATAAAAGTCTGATATAATTGATGGTCTTAATATAAGTAAATGTTGGTAATGTAAACAAATCAGGTCCAATGATACGTGTAACCTGTGTTGCATGCTTGTAATATTGTTCAAATCATAGAACTATTTATTTGCCGAGGCCTAATGCGTTAAATTGGTCGTAAGCTAAAAAGTGGTAATATCATTGTGTGGCGTTTACGCCACACAAAAATTATCATGTATCAATACCATGTTTCTGTTAATCAAAGCGATGTGTTCTCTACGGGATGTAGTGGATTGCCCACTATATTAAATACTGACTGGAAATCTAATGCAGCTGCAGACACCTGCTGTTTAGATTCGTGGTCTCGCGTTCAAAGTGAAATTTCGGAATAGTTTTGCTTTCTTTGGTAAATAAACTATTGTAATGCGATAAAGACCGATGTTATCCGCATGGAATAATGTAATTAGTCTGGTTCACGACATTCTTACAAAATGCTGCTTTTTTGGATATTTTTTTTGAAATCGTAAACCATCGAGAACATGTCACGTGCCCCTCCATGGTCAATTTACTTTTGGCAATCCAATATGGCCGCAGGTTAATTAAAGGAATATACCTGCGATAGCGATTAAGGAAAAGAGTCACTGTGACCTCTTACAAACCGGAAGTACTTGTGTTGTATTGAAAGCGCATACATGAAGCACATACTATAGTGGCTTTATGAAGTTCTCCGTTAATGCACTACAAGGATCTGGTACAATGATGGCTATATCTGTAAGTAAGAATTATGTCTGATAAATTTAACTTTTTAGTTGCCTCGCGGAGAAAATTCAATATTTCCCTTGTGTAATGTCTGTCTGCGAGACAAGTAAGTACTAGTAGTTAAAATTATCAGAGATAATTCAATATATCCCGCCTACTATCTCATGTACCGTAGTGACAACGACCATAACAGCGTCAATTGAGCAACTTATTGTTGTTTCTATGGCGCTGTCGGTATTGTCACGGTCACTTCAGTGCTAGGCACTGTCGTCGTTGGTGTCGTGGGTTCGGATATCACCCACCGGGTGAGTGTTCATAAACGATCAGTAAGTAAGAGGTTACGCTTGTTTTCACAAGGAAAGCCACATATATAATATATATATACTAACAACATTATCATACAGATGATAGGCAATATTCAAAAATCCGCATACATACCTTTATAATACAGTAAAATCAGAAATTTACCCGTGGTCAATTTTCGCGAATTTCTTATGCTGAAGAAGTTCGCAACGTTCAATTTTCGCGACTTGTTAAATTAAAAAAATACTACCTGTGTTTTATTGTCCTTATTTAGGTTAAAAAAGTGAAGTAGTTCGCGAGATTAAATGTTCGCAATTATTTTCTGTGTTTAAATATCGTTGTGTCGATTTAGCGAATATAGCGAAAAACAAAACCCTCGCGAAAATGTCTGATTTTACGGTATACGGACGTGTAAACAACACATGAGCACTGATTGGTACCGTGTATCGTCAACAGGATTGTGTGGTATCCTGTTGACAAACCTATAACTTTTACACACCGCATCACGCGCCGCATGACGTAATTGCCCTAAATGGCTGTTGATGCACCATAAAATAACATGCCAATGGTCGCGTTAAATGTCATTAACACCAGAATTATTGAATTTGTGAATTATATTGCGCCTTTGCCACACTCAAATACCGCGCTACCAACATGATCATGCAAGCACAAAGACTCTTGAAGTCGAACAGTCTGGAGTGTGGTATTTATTGTAAAATGAGAATAATGTACATGTACTAGTATTGTGTTCGATTAACGAACCGTTTTGCTTTTAATCGGCATCACAACTAAAGGAGCAAAATTTATCTCTGACTTGGATTTTATTTCATTTCACATTCTCGCGACTTCCGTTGGAGCAATTTAAGCCAACGTTGTCATTAAGATTTCAGTAACCGTACAATTAGCGATTTTCAAAACGCAGTATGTAGAGTGTGGCATAAAACGTTTGTTTGAGTGTGCACTATAGTATATAATTTGTATGTTAATAACGTCAAATTGTATCATACGTAATTTCCATGCATATGTCACATATATCACAAGATCAATCTTAAATGAGTAATTATGAACATGGTTTAAGAACAATTGTCTTTGAGTCAGTGTAATACAGAACATCGCAAGGTTAGTATCATGTTTAACCTTTTGGAGCATTACCTCTTTAGGCGGGCTGGATGAAATCCAGACAGACAGACGGCACCAAGGGTGACAGAAGTCGGAATCCCCCTCTCACTAAAACAGACGCTCTACCTATATACCAATAATGCGGTCAATGTATTAGACCTATATGTTCATATAGTTAGTTCTCTTTACAAAGAACAGTGGGGGGAAACTATTTTAAATTCATATAGAAGTAATGTACAATAATGTGAACAAACTATTGATGGATTATCTAATTTGGACGTCTTATGTCTGCTACTGTCCAAGCATTATGAAATAAGAGGATACATTGTTGGCCAACAAACGTCATATACGTCTAGGCAGTGGGTAATTTGGCAATACGGTGTACAACTATCCCGTAGCAAATGTGATAAATTCTTGAAGTTGGTTGGCAATATTTTGTATAACGTCTGTTTTATGAGTTGAAGTACATTTATATCTTATTTGAAACGGAGACCTATACTCCATATAATTTTTTATAAGCTAAAGTGAATTTATAATGTATCAATAAAAGATGTTGAATCACAATGACTCCAAACTGATAACTGATTAATTTTGACACTGGACATTAAGGGAGATTACTTGTTTACATCTAAGCTTGGTTACTTACACAAAAGTTGTCTTTCTTGGCTTATACTCTGTTAAATTTTAAGTATGTTTAACATCATATTCTTACATTTAGTTTACATTTACAGTCTTTTGAACGAGACTATAATTACCGGGGTCCCGTGTATGATGTTTGACATCAGGCACGTAAAAGACCCAGGGATGCTTCTGGAACTATAGGGCATCTTCTGTATCATGCATTATCTCCAAAACCTATTTAATGTGACTCACCTCTTCTGGGGGCCTCGTCAATATGGTTTTCTGGTGACAAGGATAAATAAAAGCATATAAATCATACATCAGTGGTTTGTCAAGTTCTTATGATTTTGGAGTCAGAAAAATACACTAGTAGAAGAGAATGGTATATTCTTAAACTTGTTAGGACTTTTTATCCAAGTCATTTTTACAGCTAAAACTAGGCCATATAGCTTTTTACAGCTGATATTAGGTCATTTATCTTTTTTATAGCTAAAACTAGGTATTTCAGTAGTTAAGTTCATTGTCTCGTTTAGTGGTGTGTTTTGGTATATATCGTGCCTTGTGATTGTGGTATGTTAGCTCTGTTTTCTATGTTCGGCTGTGTTAGTTCTGTTCAATGTTTTATTATCTCATTCTATCATGTATATAGTGATGATAAATAAAGGACCAACCATGTGTCAAATAATGAATAAACGTGTTCTTGAACACGTTGTTAACCTCGTTTAACAAAAAATAACTAAAGTCAAGGGTGCTTATAAACAACTTAATTATTAGTTGTAATATTTGGTATCGTATGAAGTAATTTGAAATTCAATAGTGAGTCGTGTTGGCGTTAACATCATTTATCATGTTGTCATGACATCGTGAACGTTAACATCATTTATCATGTTGTCATGACATCGTGAACGTTAACATCATTTATAATAATAATAATTAATAATTGAAAATATTTATATAGCGCCTTATAAAACAAGTCTCTAAAGCGCTGTACACGCGAAAGTTAATTTATTGAAAGTTCGTAAGTGTCTTAAAATTCTTACATCCACTGATCACTGATATGCCATTTTAAACATGTGCATGGTTATCTGAACACAACAACGTTCATTTTGTACGCGTGTAAAGCAATCAGGGCTTTCCATATTCTTGTATAATGTGTAGTAATTTAGTGTGCCTTCTTCAAATGCTAGTAGGCGGGTATGTTACGTTGACGGGTAACTTTGATCTTCAACGGGACTGCCTCACATATTGGTGCATTGCAAAAATAAAATAAAATTGTCAAATATTCGCGTAATTTTGTAAAGTTGCCTATATATCCCATAAACAACCACGCTGACATCTAAAAAAACTTGAGAAACTTCGGCATTTTGTAGTTATTTAGTATTTTTACATCAAAAATTCTATAGGGTATTAATACCCTATAGAATGAACACTACTATTTCTTAAATTGCCTGAAATTTGTTGGCATTTGGTGAAAATGAATCGGAAAACGAACCAAATACCTCACTGATGTTTACGCTGTAGTTTGTATATGTTATAGTTTGACCACATGCGATACTCATTGGGCGATATCGAGAGTGGTTAAAATTGCTTATTTGCACCAAATCTTTCATAAAGCAAGCGTCAGTGCCCTTCTATTACAAATATACTAGGCTAGGTTGGAAAATCACGATATACAAAAATTTTAGCCCAATCTGTGAGGCAGCACATTTAATGCGCGGTATTCTAGTTCATTGTGTTGATATTTTTCATTTGCGCCAAAAAAGATTATACTTGACAGTACGGGATTGATTTAAACGTCAGTTTAAGTTTTGATATCAACTGCAAGTTTCGCCAGATACAATTTATTTATAAATTATATACAATAATGGCATGCCTCTTTAATGCGTTTAATTTTGTCCATAATTATATATTATACTGCGTTTTCCCCGCCTCATTCACCAATTGGATTTTTGATTGACACAGTGTGTTATTAGATTGATTAATACATGTATAAGATTTTAAACAACACGGACATTGATTTATAAGTGACATTTAATTTTCTCCCTATTGAAATGGATAATTGAAGAGTTTATTGTTGCAGTAAAAGTTGTATGCTTATTATATTTTTTTAATGAAATGCACGAAAGACATAGCCAGTCTGTCTATGTATGGTGAAGTTTCCCAGCAGATGATTGATTTTAAATAATGGAGATTTTAACGTGATCCTCGACCTTATATTAGTATACTTTTACAGCTGATATATTGTTGTTAGATTTATAACTCCGGATACAAGTATGTGTTCATAAGCGGTCAATATCACGAAGACAAAAACACAAATCTAAAGGACCGATATTGCACGATTTGCTCGCTTAAATTGATATATTCAATGCAAGAACCTTGCAATATATTCACGTGTCAAGGTTAGGACCATGACAATATCTCCGTTCTATACAACACACATTTAGAATTGAATGTGTTATGCCGATCGCATTACATTTTTGTTTATAAAAATATTATATTCCGGGTAGACATTGACATCTAATATAAAATACCATTGTAGACCTGGAGTTAATATGATTGATTACTTTTCAACTTCACTGGTTTAAGTGAATCACATAATTGACGGATTACTCTTGAATGCATTTCATTGCATGCTTGTCTGAAAATAATTTTGTAAATTAAATCCTATATGACCGCGGCTCGGTTGCTCTGTGGGAGTGTCCGGGAGGATAAAGTTGGCTCCTTACACGACAGCATTACATAGTATATGATTATTAGTAATACTGATATATAATGTAAATATAATTTTCCCCGTATGACAGAGTGAACCAAGTTCCAATCGCCTTAAACTTCTCAAAGTCGAGCTAAATATCCGCTCAAATATTGGCATGTGTCTTTGAATTCACTTCCAAACGAGACCAAAACATAAAACTAAAAGGTGGTGTCACGAAACAGAAACTCTGTTCTTAGTTTATTACAGTCAAAATCAAGGGCTTCAACTTTGGGTCTGAGTTAACGCTCAATTCGGACTGGAGATACTACGAGAGATCGACGTCAGTCTCTTATGCTAGTTTTGGTCTCAGAAAGAGGTTTGTACAAGTTAGTATGCCACATTAGACTAGAAGGAACAGTAACTAACTTACAAAGGTTATAACTATGCAAACATTTGACATGTACTCATTTTGACTTAGTAACTTTAGTAATTGTCAACGTATAAAAACGCTTATGAGGTAACGAATGTTGATGCGGTTTTCACCTATGCAATACTTGTACTCCTCGAGAAATTTGTATAGTTGTCAGATTACTGATTAATCGGAGTGTACTGATTATTGAATAAATGTGCCGACACCCTTATCAACGGAAATTCGCATACAAAAAATGCAACCACATGCGAAGTGTTGCTAAGAACTACAGGGTTATTTTATCGCGAGAGGTCGAGATCCTTATTTCGGTCGATCGATCGCTCTTTTGGGATACCATTCGGGATCCAGCCTGTGCCGTCAGGAACCGTTATATACCACCAAGAGTCGGGTACCGAAAATATGATGGGCTACTGTTTTTAAACAATCGTGTGGAATCGGTCGAAGGTCGGGTACCGAGAAAGAGATCGGCTACTGTTTTTCAAGGAGATTGAAACCTCTCCATTGCCTAATTGTTAAACAAAATAAAGATAAGTTACCAGTTTTCGAGGGCCGCTTTCAGCAATTCAGTCGTTATTTAACTATCCCTGATTCACACGAACATGGTGGGTTATCTGCTCAGAGAAATTTAGCAGTGGTGCAAATGGGGATCAAACCCGGGTCCTCTTGATCCCGAAGTGCGTGCACTGCCTCGTCGCCTGAGGGGAACGTTGCTCTATTAACCAATGTCAATATTCCGATAAAATTGAGTTTAATGTTTCAGTTGGTCATATTTCTGTTATTGTTCAAGATATGTGGACAATGCTATATGTAACATTTTATCTTTCAATGAACACTGTGCAAAAGCTTGTCTGGTAGAACATTGGTGTGTGTGAGTGTGTGTGTTGTGCGTGTGTGTGGTTTGTGTACATGTGTGTATACTTTAATATTTGCATTGTATACGTTATGTATGTCCACATGGGTCTGTGACCTTCTGGAAATTCAAAATAAATTATCTCTAATTATATGCGAATAGTCAGCATTAAAATACATTTAGAATATCAAGTTAAATATCTATAAAGTGTTTTATTTATTTATTTATATTTTTGTAATTGGCAATTTTGTCAAAATATTTCATTTTTTTCTTAAAGGTAAACGGCTCTCCTGATACTTGCGATAGATCAGTTCTGTATTGAAAGTTATGGAGATATAGCAGTTCTTTATTGAAAGTTATGGAGATAGATCAGTTCTTTATTAAAAGATATGGAGATAAAACATTTCTTTATTGATAGTTATGTAGATAGAACAGTTCTGTGTTTAGAGTTAAGAAGATAGAGCAAATGATTACTGACACACTAATAGTCACATGTGCACATAACTTGATTTGATTGGCTAGATATATTGTTTACCGGTAAAGTGCTCCAACTCCTGGAGTTGAAAAAGTATAAGTTTCAATTTTAGATTGATTTTATGGAGATAGAACAAATCATTACTGAGTATATTTGTTCATGTTGGGCGGATTTATTCATGATTATATTAGATATTATTGTATAGCTCGATGAGACGATTTCAGTGATATATACATCTCAATTTTGACAACAATGGAGATAGAGCACTTCTTTACTCAGGCGACGACCTCTAGGCCACCGCTTTCCGCACGGGTACAAAACGGACAACAACCGGTCAAAAATATATATCTGGGAATAATCTGGTGCATGTAAGGCCGATCATAAAACTTAATCCTTCGTGAAAAGGGTGTTTTAGGCTGAAATACGCGAAAAAAAATCGAAAACTAACGAGGGCTAATTTAATGGTGCACGTTAAAAATGCGTAAGAAATCAACACCATTGTCTATGACGCACGAGTAAATATATTAACTATACAAACCATAGACTGTCAGCATGCTATAAAAAGTTTCAGCATGATGATACAAACTGTCAGCGGGATATTTTAAACTTTCAGCATGATGACTGCAACTTTCAGCATGATGATTGCAACTTTCAGCATGATGATTGCAACTTTCAGCATGATGATTGCAACTTTCAGCATGATGATTGCAACTTTCAGCATGGTGATTGCAACTTTCAGCATGGTGATTGCAACTTTCAGCATGATGATTGCAACTTTCAGCATGGTGATTGCAACTTTCAGCATGGTGATTACAACTTTCAGCATGGTGATTGCTACTTTCAGCATGGTGATTACAACTTTCAGCATGGTGATTGCAACTTTCAGCATGATGATTGCTACTTTCAGCATGGTGATTACAACTTTCAGCATGGTGATTACAACTTTCAGCATGGTGATTGCAACTTTCAGCATGGTGATTGCTACTTTCAGCATGGTGATTACAACTTTCAGCATGGTGATTACAACTTTCAGCATGGTGATTGCAACTTTCAGCATGATGATTGCTACTTTCAGCATGGTGATTACAACTTTCAGCATGGTGATTACAACTTTCAGCATGGTGATTACAACTTTCAGCATGGTGATTGCAACTTTCAGCATGATGATTACAACTTTCAGCATGGTGATTGCAACTTTCAGCATGATGATTGCTACTTTCAGCATGGTGATTACAACTTTCAGCATGGTGATTACAACTTTCAGCATGGTGATTGCAACTTTCAGCATGGTGATTACAACTTTCAGCATGGTGATTACAACTTTCAGCATGGTGATTACAACTTTCAGCATGATGATTACAACTTTCAGCATGGTGATTGCAACTTTCAGCATGGTGATTGCAACTTTCAGCATGATGATTGCTACTTTCAGCATGGTGATTACAACTTTCAGCATGGTGATTACAACTTTCAGCATGATGATTGCTACTTTCAGCATGGTGATTACAACTTTCAGCATGATGATTACAACTTTCAGCATGGTGATTGCAACTTTCAGCATGATGATTACAACTTTCAGCATGGTGATTGCAACTTTCAGCATGGTGATTACAACTTTCAGCATGGTGATTACAACTTTCAGCATGGTGATTACAACTTTCAGCATTATACGGAGATCTATCAGCAAAATGCTAAAAGTTCTCAGTATCTTGCTGAAAGTTTTAAGGTCACTCACCCTTATCGCACGCCATAATAATCTAGCAATTCTTTAATGCGACACATGCGCTGCCACGACAATTACTAAATAACGACATATTGTGGAATACAAAGTATTAACTATGCAATTAAATATGACTTTTACAGGTATTAGCCAAGTGTAAGTCGATCGCCTTTAACGTATGTTTGCAATATTGGTCAATGTGCATTGTGTTCAGAATCAGAGTGGTTCTCAAATAACACTTAATCGATAGTAATGGGCTTCCTGAAAAGATGACGTTACAGTACAGCTGATAAGTTCAAGCCAATAGGTAACATCTTATATGGGTTGTTTATATTGCTGTTATTTTATTAGTAACTCAAAGTTTTTAATAACGTAATGTTATTCGAAGGTACTGTCATTTATATTTCTAATAATATCAAATTTATTTCATTCAGCCTGAATGATGATACAGCAGTGCGCTCTGAAATATACATGAGGCCAGTACAACGCAATTCCCTCTCGTATTCAAGAGATATTTCAGTCAGTACCCCAAACCATGTATTGTATGAATACCAATAAATAGACACTCTCAAGAGTTAAATAATAAATGTACTATAAATGTCTCGCTGAAAGATTGATCTTTCAGAACATTTTCGGGTTTAGAAATTCTGACCAATCATTGTAAAGTTATCAATCACTTATCATAACATTCAGAATGCACTGGAATGTGAATGAAATACTATTATTTGTATGCCTGCACTAATTTATATACAAACCAGTCCATTGAAAGATCAAAGGATATAATGACCATCACTGTAAAACGGAAATCCACAAAAATTGCGCCATCTTCAAACATTGCAGGGAGGGGCTCGGGCTCATTGAGCTTTTCTGCATAATCACAACAGTTGTCGCTATCATCAAAATCTTCGGGTTTCCACATTATTTAGAATTTGTTGGAACGATCTGTACAGGCGACAAATGAGACGATGAGATGGTAAGGGGGACTATTCCCCAGGTATCGATAAGAATTATGTGATGTTGATGGAGAAGAAGTATAAACATAATTATAATAAAATACATACCAGCTACTAATCAGGAAGGTACAGAATGTTATTTTTCTTATTCTTTCATTGTTATAAACTGTTTAGTAAAATTTACACCAACCTTGGTTAATATTTTCATTGTGTCTTTTTAGACTTTTCAATTTACAGTGATGTCCATTATTTGAAATTTCTTTCATTTTACAATCTATCGATTTTGATAAAACAATCACAGAAAAACCAACCAGTTAAATATGTATCGATTAATATGCCAAATTGTAACCAAATAGTTGAGAAATAAAGAAAAAATATAGGTGTTGCGTTAGGAATGTAATTATGTAGAGATTTTCATAACCGTATTACCAACAATAATTACTCGATGTCAAATAGCAGTTTTGCCTCGAGACTTGCACATATTTATAAGATGTCTGATGATGGTTAGAAATCAATGCGTAAATGTAAACAAAGGGGATACAGTTTAACATAATCTCATTACATTGTATTATTTCACATGTAAACTACAACATCTGATATTACAGTTTGACTATATATTCTGCATTAAATAGTACAGAGTCATAATTCAAACCCTATGTTAAAATAATAGTTTATGTAAGAAATAGAAAACGAACTAAGGATTGCATTATATTAGCACTTTCAATATTTATGATACACATTGTATACATAAACTATCTGGTTCCAAGCATAGGCTTTATTACATTGTGAGGTTCCATTCACTGCATTGAGTTATTTTCAACACAAAACTAATCCACATTGAACACATTTGTCGACGACGACAATCAACCTTCATTGTTTCAGTTAAAGTTAGATGTATCATATTTCACATAACATCACTGCTTAAGTAAATCCCTCTGAGACCTCACTCGCATAGTTGTCAGTTTCCAACGGTTTCCGCCGATAGTTCTAGAGTCATGTTTAAGTTGTGGCTTCTTCTTAGCGGTTGAAAATGCATCTAAAGTTTTCTCAATTAAAGCCCTCTCCGCTTCCTTTTCTCGATTGATTTCATCAATAACCTGTTGGAATGTTGTTGATCCTTTAGGTAATGTCGGTTTGTATATCACTACACCGTCATATATAGTTGCCTCTCGTGCCATGTTGCAGGCTTGAACCTGATCAATGGATATATTTTCAACGTCGAGTCCACTTTCAGCATCTTCAAAAACAGGCTCAAAACCTTGTGCTTTGTCTACAGGAGTCTTCATGTTGGTTGTCTGTTGTCAATGTATTTGTTATATCACTTTTAACTTTACTAACATCTTCATGGCAAGAGCACAAAATCCACTTATATCTAATTACGAAAACATACGAATAAATCAATCGAATATTTTACCAGCAGAACACACAAAATGAACGTCAAATTATAACGTAATAAAATTATTCTGACTTTTATTCCATCAGCGTTTGAGTTCACTTACTGAATCCAAGTTTAAATTGAACCCGACGTTAAAATCAATGCAATGTAGAGTTTCCAATAAATATGCATCCTTGCTGTCACTAAAACATGTGAATGAGTTAGCAACTTTCAATTATGATTAACGAAGTTTTTATCAACCTTTTGATGAAGAAATTAATCCGATTTTACGCCTGTGCAATTCTGTATTCAGATGTTGTCTCGATGTATTCATCATTAAACGTATCATTGGCTTTAGATAATATGTATACCTCCTAGTTAGCGACTACATGTTTCCATAAATGGGCTGTTCTGTATCAAATATAATTTACAACTGTACAAAAAACGCCGAAACGATAATTTTAATATAGTCACACACCAAGCCCACCCCTCTTTATCTCCATGTATCAAAGTAAATACTGTAAAATATTTATATTCGTGCAGATAAAAGTTCGTGGATTCGGCAAATTCAAAGGGATTTCTGAGTTCAATTTACCCATGTGGTTGCTTTCGTGGTTAAGAACATCTATGAAATATAGAATAATAAGTCCCACTTTTTTGCATACTGAATGTGTTACATTATATGTATGGTTGTCCATCAATTCGACTGCCGTTTTTTAAATAAATTCCGTAGCTGAAAACACGACCAATTTATTGAAATAGTATTGTATTTATTTATTATAATGAACGGCTGCAGAGGTGTACGTAAACTGATACTCGGCATTCATTAGAAATAGGTCCAAAATTATAAAACACTTAAAAGTGCTATTTTAGCGACATAAATCATTATGCCCAGGAATTTTAATTGTTTGCTATTTTAATTTCATGCGACACGTTTGGCAATTTATCTTCGGCGGAATGAAAGTACAGCATAAATTGATATCCTCTCAATAAAGTTGACTTTATGTATGGATAAATGATTCAAATTCCATTATGGCAGGTAAAATATTCGTTCAATACGCAGTTTGTTAGAGTCAGCAGTAAAAAATCGAAATTGAAATTTTCGATCGATTTTTATCCATTTAATCAAGTTAAAATGGATTGTGGGTGACGAATTATTGCTTTGTCAAAACCAACGGAGCCGTTAATATGATACTCCGTCATTTTCTTTTGAATGTAATACATTGTATATTGTAATAATTATTGTGATTTGTTTCATTTCTAGTTAAACGAAATACCTTTTCTTTCAAAATGTTTTAACAAGTATGTTCAAGTTTCGTGAGATATTATATAGCTTAATGTGGAAAGCTTAGACTTTCAGTGGTTCGGTTTCATTTTTCGTTCAATTCTGTGTTGGGCATTGTGTCACGAAACTGAGTCTGTGTTATCTTCGTTTTCAGTGCTCGGCTGTTTTAGTTGAGTCCTGCCTTCCCTGTCCGAGTATACATTTATTTATCTCTCCTGCTCCGAAGTGCATGAAAAGCTAAATTAAAAAATTATAATACAAATAATGACTCGGAAACAAAACAAAAATTATCATTTTCAAATGATTAAATAATTGTGCTAAAAGACATAAAAATGTACTAAAAATGAATCGAAATCAGTTTCAGTTACAGATCACATATTGAAAGCAAGCATAATCTCCGACAGAGGAATGAAAATGACATAACGGACTTCTTCGCCTACCTTACCTTGTTATATCTGATAAGTAGGAATAGTATTACTCTTAATAAAAAAACAAATGGTAACTTAACCAAACCAGGTGCTCGTCTGATATTTAGTTCAAGTACGAGGGTATGTGATTAATTCATGGACTAGTATTTTTTGCTAAGTAAAGTTATTATGCCAATTATTTCTTCTACCATTTAAATCCAATCACACCATCCAAATGTTTGTACAGACTGTTTGCATTTCAGTTAATATTCATGCATACATATTAAGACATGCCTACCTATGTATTACTTCTTACAATGTTTAACTTTGTATTGTATCGTATGGTACTTCTTCATCATCATTTCTTTGTATTGTAAGCGGTCAAAGACATTGATAAGGTCGATATACCAATTCAATGTATGTACTCGTACTTAGTTGTAAACTCCCGAGAGGGATTCGAACCTACAGTGTTGTAAGGATCATACGGTGTTTGTTCATTCAAACAAATATTTATATATACAGTCAGATCTCGATATAACGACACCCAATATACTGACAAATTCATTATACTGACATCAAATTTGGGGACAAAAGTATCAAAATGCTCTTTATATCAATTCAGTATACCGACATATTCGTTACAACGACATTTTTCTTGGAAACAAACAGCGTCGTTATATCGAGATCTGACTGTATATTATCATAGGAGTAAATCTTGTGAAAATAAAATATTTATGTAAGGTATTATAGTTATGTCTCGTTACATTCGAGTACAATGTATTGTCAAGTAGTTTAATAGGCAATATTGACTTTACATTCATCTATTGTGATAATGTATTTAACATCTCGTCTACTTTAAGTACATTCATTTTAATGAAAAATCTTGATCTTTTAAATGAAAGAAAACATTATTATGTATATGCAAAAGGTTTAAGTAGATATACCTCGACTATACGTTTACCAGATTGTTAAAATAATGTCCATTATATGGGTTTTATTTTGGACCTAGGCGTCAATTGTCATATTAATTTATTATTTCTACATGTAACTTAGTGTACGGTATCGTTTATTTCCGTATGTGTGGTAATTAGCCTTCTTGGATTGGAACTCAATACTCCTGCGCTTTTATTATGTTTTTGGGTTGACACCGACGCCAGTATGAGACGTCTAATGAGGAACAAAATATGTCAAACTTCCCGGACCCTTGGTAGGCTAGAACATATCATCGACCGTCTACGCCAATATGCACATTTCCCGGATATTCACGGAGACCACAACAATCTACAGGTCAGGGAGATTGACAGCCAATAATATCTACGTCATGACGGTGTTCCTTATGTTACACTCCATACTGCAAGGTAAACGCGTGTTACTTAATGAAACTGGGTCACTCGTTTTAAGGTTTTCAGATTTTTTGTTGCTGAAATCGGGCCTTTCTACGTTTTAATACTGTTACTTAACTTTTAGACTGTAGGCTGCTAAAACTATGTAGTTCAGCAGTTTTACTGTTGTTACTAGGTCATTCAGCGTAGGCAGTCCGCCTTTTGGTTGCTGTATCTTTTCTACTGGGTCATTCAGCTAGTTATGATTTATTATACTTCTCGACAGCTTGGACTTGGGCGGATCTGCGCTTGTTTAGTTGGGCATTGTGCTTTGTGTGTTTTTAATGTTTTCTGTGCTCGGCTGGTTAAGTTGAGTGCTGCCTTCCCTGTCTGACTTAATATACTGTTTTCTAACACATTGTTGTGTGTTACACTCCATACTACAACGCAAACGCGTGTTCGAACAAAGTGTTGTGTGTTACACTCCATACTGCAACGTACACGCGTGTTCGAACACAGTGTTGTGTGTTACACTCCATACTGCAATGTACACGCGTGTTCGAACACAGTGTTGTGTGTTACACAATACTTAGTATTTGTCGTCGACTATGTGAAGAAGTACCCCTAAGACGTCAATATTGTGGTGCATGTTTGACGCTCTATTACTGCACAGTACACCACAGGGACCGGTTCGACACTCGTTTGCAAATAGTTCGTACGCTTCTGGACACCAGTTTATCACGGCATCGATAAAGTCATTGAATTACATTCTTTGTTATGTTGTTACCAATGATACATGATGCTTTACAGGACCTTGCAATTATATAATAAACTGAAACTGAAACATTTACGATTCTATTAAACCATGGATATGTATTAAACAACTGTTACACTCAAGTGTGTATGAAATATTAAACATAACTTTTACAATAATAAAATCGAACAATCAAATACGATCGGTTGTTGTTTTTAACGTTGAATCGGATTCCTGAATTGAAGTGTTAGCTTTTCACAGTGCTTCAACTCAGAAAACCGGAAACAGAAACATGAACGGTTTAGACACCAGTCTCGCCGCACTCATTCAAATTATTATCCTATGTACAAAGAAGTACTGACACATATTGTTTTCGGTTCTGTGTGTATTGTTAAAAAATGTGTCTTTATTGGCAAAGTTGAAAAGGGACGTACTAATTGAAATAGTTTATTATTTGAAAAAGGCAGGAGGCGACATTTTAAAACTGTACAAGCAATGACTTCAATGGTTTAATGTAATTTTACGTCAAACATTTGCCACTAACTACGTTTTCCGGCCTGTGCTATTGTCATTTTTGATACCTGCTAGTTAACACTGAATTCACAAAATTCAAAAACAAAGTAGCATGTGTTGTTGATATAGTGCTAGGCTAGTAACCTAAAGGCCGGGTTCGATCGATACACGGGTTAGAAAGTTTATGATCTTCCATGTTATTGGCTAGAGTTATGTCCTTTACTGTGATGTATGGTTGTATTTGGCTCGTCAATGTACACGACGATAATAAATTATAGGGAACCTTGTAAGCCAAAGAAGCTACCGTCTGTAAGCATACACGAGGTGTAAATACTATTGGATATACATAAGCAAACAATGTGTTTAAACGCAATGAAATACAGACTTTTAGTAACCCATTACTTGTTTAATTTTTAATTGGTATAGTGCCTGTCAATAAATACACAATGTCACGGTAGCTGCATACCATAGATACGTCGGTAAGTACTGTAGATAGAATATGACTACTGAGCCGAAACCTTTTGGTATTTATAACGGTACAGTCACGGCTCAAAACTCGTTTTCGATCTATACTAAAATATATATTGAACTTGTGTAATCCAAATAAAGGACTCGTCTTCTGAACAGGGGGGGGGGGGGGGTGCTTTCAATTTGAGTATAGGTATACATTTAACTTAGGTATTCCAAACATGGACTCGTCTTCTATAAAGGGGAGACATTGTTTCATGTTGGGTATCTATTACAACTGTAAAAATCAGTATGTTTATTTAGCATACCTCTAATCAGATTAGTCCATAGTTTATAGTATAAAAACATGCATAACCTAGATATTTACTTATAATGTAAGCACTTTAACCATTATGCTTTTTATCCATAACATAACTTCAATTTTATATTTAGTATATTTAATAGTTTGCACCTATAGTGGTATTCGAACCAGAACTGTACTGTACCTGTATCGTAAAGCAATGCGACGTATGATAGCACTACACCATCTGGCTATCGCAGCAAACACCCAAAATAGATGGTGCAAATTAACTGTACCAATGTGGCTACATCACACCATACCGATAACAGGTTGATACATGGAAACAACATTGACTTTACGTACGGAGAGACATTTAACGGGCGCCACACGGTACAAAATAGTACTGTTGTGAAAAAATGGTTTCCAGGGCAAAGAATAAGCTAAATCCCCTTGCTCGTAAGTATGTAAGAGAGGTATCACACTATAGTCACTTTTATATATTTTATTGAATATCTTTACTATCAAACATCAATTATCATTAATGAAAGGGGTTTTTACAAACTAAAATACACATGTCACTCTAATAAATATAACGATAATCATGTATCATTTTTTTTCAGTTATTAGTAAACCAAATTGAACTGAGACTGGTCGTGTTTGAATAACCATAGTCTCGGAGTGAATCAGGTCGGATAATAATCGATTAGCGAATACATTCAATGCATGTACATATAAACATAATACATAAAATAAAATATTTTATCATGAGTATTACATATATTACTTTTAGAACAAGTAAACAAAACAACGACTAACACCCAGAAGTCCTAAGTTTTAATGTAGAAATCGTCAACACACCGTCTCCAGTTAAATATTGACGCACTAAATAATAACTCCTACGAATTAATGACCGATGTTCTTCAAGCTAGCCCAGCAGTTGCGTAATCAACTTCGCTTTCCCGTGACTGATCCAACCTCTCCTATCACATAAAAGTGTGGTGATGATTTTTCCAATGTTTCATCAGTGGCGTTTAGAATCCCGAAACTACAGCAACAGCAAGTGTTTAGACCTGATTACAAACAACAATAATGTCAGTGTGTCCATTTTTTTGAAGCCATCAAAACGGTTTTATAGATTGATGGTCTAGAAAATCTCGCCCTTGTTGCGAACCACCTACTTGCAGACGTTAATAATCCTTTACCGCGTGATTGTGAATTTGTACGAGATCGCGGACTACTGTCACCGTCTGAATCTGAGATTTTCCCAGTGTCGTATTCACAGCGATCATTTTCGGTTTCTATTTCCTCACGAACTGCTTCAAACACAGCTGAACCTCTTGGCAGTTTTGGAAGTGTTTCAAACTGCATACCACATGTTTCCATCATCGTGGTAATCGAATAGTAGATGACACTAAATAACGTTAATGTCCGGTTAGTTTGTTGCTTATATGTGAATAAAATTGCGTGTAGCTATGCATTCAAGTTACACCGAGTGCTGTTTTAATGTCCAATCAGAGTATTAATTAGACGTAGATATTATTACAGTTTATTCTATGCTCATTCCAAATATAATGAATCAATTGATCCTGTTTCAAAATAAATCCTCCAGATTGTTCTTCTTATAATGCTTATTGGTCAGAATCTGTTCAGTGTTTTAGTTTTCTTGCAGACGATATTTATACCAACTTTTCACCTGACCCAACTAAAAGACCTACGTCAATGACAAGTGTTTTGCTTAAACATACATTTGGTTCATTAAAAGTGACATTAATACCACGTCAGCTGATTAATTCTCTTCAAAGGTCGTTTAATCTGAAATATACACTAGTAACTGATATTTCGTCAACACAACAAAGTCAATTTAACTTTTCTTTGAACATCTTGATCAGATTACGCATACAGATTAAAACATAACACTATCGCACCCCTTGTCTCATGTAATATTAAATTTACTACGTAAATAAAGGCATAACAATAATATTGAAATTATCTGCAATGATTTTACGGGAGTCATAACCTTGTTTATTGACATTTCAGCCTTAAAATGAATAATGTCCTTCTTCGTTCTTGTTTTGATTTTCTTTTGTAGATATTATGATAGTACAATCCTAAGATTTTCGTAATTGGATAAATCATCGGTTTTCAATTTTCTCATAACAACGTCTGACCAATCAGAAATTGTTAATCAATGACGTCACGTGTGGGAATTCAAACATAATGATATTACAATCCTTCTTGAGGAAGTAATTACAACTGACGCAAAATACTAAACAGCGTGGTAAAATAACAGTCGACACTCAAGTAATAGTATTTATACATATAAACAAAAATATACTAGATTTACATGTAGATAGCGCCCTATATGAAATACACGCGCAAAAGCGCTTTACATGTCGCAGCCAAAGGGACGTACCAGTGCAGATACAGCATATTCTGACTAAAGAGACATACTGAGAGGTAGAATGAGAGTATTATGAGAGTATTATGGTAGTATTGGTCATAATATTAGTTAGGATTTCAGTGTGAAAGTAACTGCACTACTGTTTGAGGTTATTGCTACAATGTATGATTAAGCTAAATTGCAGGAAATACATCATTCTGGAGGCAAAGCAAACATTATAATACACAACATTTGCAACCTATTTATGTGAATTGGGAGTGCATAGAAAATAGCATGGACGACCATTTCCGCATGCATACAGATTACACTTGCATGAGCATATAAGTGTGAACAAAATACAGAAATGATTGTGGCCATGTATACTTTAAACATGTCAAGCTGATTGACCAAATTACGTGCGTTTTAGTTCATTGTATTCATAAAAATATAATCCATGTTCAAACAATATGCACTTAAACATATTTAACAAACATAATGGTCAATTGGAATTTAATAACAATGGCTGCTTAATTCGATTGCGTTGTTGTTTTTGTTGTCAGGATTTTGGTATTTAAAGCCGAACTGCATTCATGTAAAGGTACAACGAACGATACGACAACCTTACTGATCCTCACGAGTGATCTTTACGGGTGAATATATTGGTTTATATTTTCCGGTCCGGAGTTCGATGTTGATATGTTCCAAATCAGATTTATAGGTTAAATTAGTAACATGTTGAATTATGAGCCACCCATTTTGAGAACGTGACATTTATTATGTTGATATCGAATTCCGCGGAAGGTGAGGTCTGGTATTCACAGTGACAAGAACAATTTTACGGTCAAGTTTGCATTTCGCTTTGATCGTGTTATAAGTCTGTTTTTTCTTCTAGTTCAATGTATATTGTTTCTCCCAAAATATATCTGTCTTCCTCGCCAGCTTTCAATACTTGTAAGCAACCATTTTTTTCACGTGATTCAGATTCAACGTTGTCGTGGTAACGTAAAGATAACTGTTTAGTTGCTATTCCTTTCTGTGGATAAAACGTCATTTCCATCTGTAACGAAAATAATAATGAAGTATTAATCCTATTATAATGCAAAATTTTCAGTTTTAACTTTTTGTCAATTGAATATTTATTGTATTTCAAGTAAAGCACTATATTTGTTTGGTTGTGCGGATTCATCTGGTTTTCTTTTCAAGATTCACGTTCTGTCCAATATGCAGTTACTTCATTCTGGTTAACCAGCGTTATCTTCACTTGAACCAATTTGTTGTTGGAACTTGACTTACCACTAAGGTATAAGAATGTCATACTTGTGTCAATCAGTTTTTCATGTTAATGGAATTGGTTATCAAACATTACAAGTAAGTGGATGACATGGTCGTAATCAATGGCACTGAATACCATAACCAGCTAAACCCTACATTCTAACCAAGCTTCTATGAGTGAGGGTATTATAATATATTTATAGTCCACGATCTTGGTTCGATTACCTTAAAATAAAATTAAATTCCAAGGAATCAGCTATAGTTCTAAGTTAAAAGAAAAAGACGATGTTATTTGATGATATAATCTAAATCAACTAGTTAGTATACTTAGCAACTTTTTTAAGTCCTCACTTATATTTTTGATGATAACTTTGTCAACCTTGTATATATCTCAATGAAATTTGGCTTCGATATGCGTGTGTTATCGTCTTGCAGAATTGTACATCAATAAGTCGATTTCGCTATATAGTTATTGAATGGAAACAATCTTAACATAACAACTAAAGAAGGTAATAGTCACAAATACAGATTTTGATATCTTGTATGACCACCGTGTAGTTTGATTTTTCTGTTAGGAGCCACAGACTAGACTCGGAAGCATTGCTGAACGAATAGACACGTTGAATTTTACTGTCTGAACACAAAGTGGTATCACGTCTCCGGAGTAGCCCGATGTAACGTCACTTTAAATTGACAAACGCTCGGGCAATCTGCATTTCACGACATACAACCAATAAAATTACCTTTAACTAAACACAAAAAGACATGTATATGTTTTAAATCAATCAGACAGTGATGTTGTAGGTTATTTTTCAGACTTGTCGCAGAAAATGCCACACTGCACCGTACCGACGTCACGTCATTTTATTTGACATCGTCGGACGCATAACTGTGATATTGAAATCGATTTCTAAATGTTTTCCATTCGTGGCGGGTCTTTGGGCATAATTCGCAAGCGTTTATAACAAAGTCCGGGGATGTGTTACTGCGCGGAGGCAGAAAAACACAAAACGCACTCGCTTCTAACAACGGCAAAACCACGTGGCATACGGCCAGTTTGTAACATGAATAAGTTTGTTTGCCGCATACAAACATCACTTG
Organism: Spisula solida; assembly: GCA_947247005.1. Lineage (NCBI taxonomy): Eukaryota > Metazoa > Mollusca > Bivalvia > Venerida > Mactridae > Spisula > Spisula solida. Next base: position 26,377,387 of record OX365948.1, read on the forward strand.
AGAAATTTGGTTGCGTCACTGTTCATAATAAAGAAGTTATTTATCAATGAAAATGAGGACTTAGAAAAATTGTTAAGTATATGTTACATGAAACAAAGTGCCAAACAGGTTTGCATTTCCACACAAGAGTGTACAATACGTACCTTTTCGGAATTAACTGGAGTTACGATTATGTCACCAGTATATTGTAGAAGTAACTTGTCTCCTTCCAATAAACAAAATTGTGAACTTGGGTAACCACCTACTGAATAGCCGAGCTCCTTCAGTTCATATATACCTGTAAATGGATCAAATGAGAATTCGTGCTGAAACTTACAACAGATAAAATAAATTATCAATTTATCCATTTCCTCATTTTATTTAACAAATTTAAATGCCAATGATCCTGAAGGATGAAATAGTACGATATGCTTGTATTATCGTTAGTATACCTGTTTTTACAAGTCTTGAACTCAAACATATAACAACAGCCTGTGTGGGATCGTCTCGTCGTTGTCTGAATAATAGCCTGACCAGATGATGTCCAACGTGTTGATGTAAGGTGTTGACTGCAAGCAGTCTATCTTCTACACTCGTGTCCTTCGGCAGTTCGAGACCCAATATTCTACAACGATTAATTGACAAGGTAAACGCAGGTTCTTATTTTATGATAATTGGCTTAGAGCGATTGTGAATCAACGTCTGTCGATCACTTGCGACGTCTACTTTTTTAGAAAAGACATTAGTGCCCTGTTAAATTACACGTACTGAGTGCAAAGCAAGGACACTATAGTATGGCGTTATGTTTCCGTATTTGGGATGTAGAAGTCCTGATCCGCTTCATTCAGTGAAAAACACAGTTCATACAATTATGATTACTGTTGTGTATTTGGTGCAGTAAAACAGAAAACATTTATGGCGTATTTCTGTGCCATTAGCAAAGGTGACAGGCATGAGTATATTAATTTTGGTAAATATGTCACAAATAAGCAAATAAAGTGCCAGGGACAACATTGTGATTACGTTAAGCGTTCAAAGTCTAGCTATAACAATTTAAAATCAATTTGTATACACTTTGACATCATTGATATAAGCAGAATTATTATTCCTAATATCACATACTTTACATATAACGTATTTGGCTATAGATCTATATATTCAAGAAAAGTAGAAGGTAACACATGGAAGATTAGGTTTCAATTAACACCGCATTTTCACTTTACGTTAATTGCAAGGATGTCCACAAACCGTGTCAGAGTGTTGGTATTAAGCAACGATCTATGCTAAGGAAAAGATTCGGAGAATTTCTAAAGGGTTTGGTTTATTGGCAAACTTAGTGATATGGTATGTTATGAACAATAGCTAACACATTCCGTTGGAAAATTCAACAATTTACACTAATAACGCAACATTAAAAATGATTTTTTTATAATTCAAAGGGAGGTAATTTTAAGCATAACAAAGTTAAACTCTCCTTTAGAAAATTAAAAAAAATTGAAATTGATTTTCCTTACCAACTGTACGTACAGTAATGTTTATAGCTCGAAAATAGTTCAACTACCCTTACCAGTATAGCATGACATATGAACTGTGTCGGCAGATAAATAGCTACAATGTTTCTAAATAAATATTTCTTAATTAAGCATCGCTGTGTAAACACATTAAGTGGCTACACAAGAAAGTTTAATCAACTATCGAAATAACTACTCAACCGAAATGCATCTGTTCGTTTATCAAAGTAAATAGTTCCAATATCATCTGAAAACACCCAAAAAATAAAATTTACATACATTTATAAAATACGAATTGGGTCATTAATAATAAGTTTTTATTATTTGACTACCAGTAAATCCTATTAGGCCTTATTACTATCAATGAATATAGTGCAAGTTAGTATTGATTACCAACCGTGACACTTGATTTAGGTTAAATACCGCACAGTACTTTTAAATTAGTGGATTGATTTACATATTCTTCAAGTGACTTGTTAATATATTTAATTGACTTTAGAACTTCAAACGATAAATCTGTGACATCAAATACAGTATTTATACTGTTAAATCATTGATATTCATTAATCATCGTTTATTTCGCGGATGAATTCTACCGCGAAATTTAATCCCAATGACAAAATTGACCTCATAAATGTTGAATAACTATTCAATAATACTGTAAGTACGAAATTAAAGTACTTAGTAAAGCAAATAAAAAGGAGGTCTAAATAGAAGAGTGTGATATATTATTATATTATATTAATCACTCACGAGAGCTCAGTCCTGAAATTATCCATCACCACGAGGGTATGAGAGAAGAGAAGCAAGTTTCCCTTTAATGCTGAGCGTCTAGCAAGGGAATTTCTGGTACCATTTTTATTTCTTCTTTGGTATGACGCGGTCAGGGATCAAACCCGGGACCTCCCGCACTCGAAGCGAACGCTTAACCACCAGGCTATCGAGGAGGCGGTAACATACAGGTCGTTTAAGACAAGACGTCAAACGTTTTAATTCGTGTTACTTCGAGTACTGCATGTGTGCTTGCCGCTGCCTGAGGTGAAAGCAAGTGTGTGCTTCTAACCAGATGCCAACCTATGGCCAATGCATGTACAATTATTATGAATATTTAGTCTTCTTGCACTATAATAACTAATCAGCGATTCTAGCGTCTCATTTGACTTGCAGCCAAATCGAAATAGGTTTTATTCAGGACATAGTTCAACTTACCTATACTTTTTGAACCCAGATCTTAAATGAACAACCAGTGATTGATTCTCTTTATTCCAGTCACAGTCTGCCAGTTTCCAACCGGTATCATCCAGACTGAACATTGTGTACTTACACTCCAATTCTGAAATACAAAATGTATGACATAACAATATCAGTGTAACACATTTACTTTATTTATTATGAGGTTGTAACTTATTGCTTCTATAAAAAAATTACATACAAGATGTATGATTGAGAAAGTTTCAGTCATTTTTTTTTATTTAAACCTAACGTAGGTAAAATTATTGGTGGTTCTTACTATTTAAGAAGCAATGTACGAGTAACATGATGTAAGACATCAAGCATGCGAGTGAATCATTCACTAAATATATTTATTTCAACCCGGGTGCATGAACAAAAACTTCATACTTTACTGCAATGTCAACTTACGGTTCAGTAATCAGTCGAAAGACATTATGTAAAACCTTACAGATCTAAGAAGTTAAAAGATTGCATATATAACATTCATCGCAGTTTAGGAGCGCGTGTAAACTGACACCAACAACTAAAGTATATTACCAACGTCTTCCGGTAGTTCCATGATTATATCTACGTCCTGTTTTGTCATCACTTCGGATGTGATAGAAATGAAAGCTGTACATGAAACAATTTGTTTACATCCATCGTGAATTTCAACTGCCGTGGGCATATCCCGCCGGTGACTGTCGTGAACCTGGAGTATAAAAAAACTAATCACTTCGAACGCTACGAACTATGCGGTGGAATCTGAATAATATTTCTAATCATTATAATACAGTAATTTTTGTTTAAGACACTTTACGTATAAACGCTTGGTTAACCTAGAAAAATATAACTCCGTGTGGACTTAGTATTCATGTGAATATTAATTACTTACCAATAATTTCACTTCCGTACGTTTATCGAAAGTGTTTTCTTTCAGTTTAAGAGTGACTGATTTATCGTTTTGTGACTGATGTACTATCTCAACATTGTTCTCTTCAGCCACTATATTCTCCAACTTCTCACGTGCTATAGCAATCAGTTTTACATCATTAAGAGAACGCAATTTTGTACCAACAATAAGAACAGCCTGAAATGACATAAACGAGTAACTACTTTGTGAAACTTTCTATAATCATTTGTCAACTCAAGTACAAGTATAACTACAAGACATACAAAGGCCTCGTACTGGTATCTTCTTAATGCGGTAAGTGTTTAGAGATTTATGTTCACCTATCCTTAACAACTCTTGACTCTCTCCCTTAGCAATGATGTGCAAGTACTATCAATACAACCTCTCTAGAGCCACATATTAGTAAGGAAATGTGACGTAAGTGCAATGGTATAATTCTGGAATGTTACAGCGTTACGGTTAACTATTGTTAAGTATTAATAAGATGATTACTAGACTGATGGCAGTTTGTTCATTTCCAACTTCGTTAATGAAACGAAAATTCTGCCAAACATTGCTTACTTTGAGTATAATATAATGTATATTGATTTTTGTATTTATGGAATTAAAACGACCAATTTGAACTCAGTGTTATCTTGCACTGCCATATTTAACATTGAGTTTTAACAAATAAATGCTAGTATAATTACCTCATCAAGTGAGGAGGGTCTTTCATCAATCAGATCACACGGTTCCCAATCACCACCGTCCACAGATTGTATCAGACTAGCTTCCTCGTATTCCTGAATATGACGATGTGGTACAAATACCACAACTGTTTCATCGTCCTGAAAAATATCAATGGTATGTGCTGTATTTTTGAACAGTGAATTCATCCTAAACCATTTCTATAACAAGCCAATTATGAAGAAATGGTCGACCTTTTATTTGTTGATTTCCTTTATTTGATCATTTGGTCACTTGCTTTTATATAGTCTTCCAGTATTTCTGTAATACGCAGTCTCCTCATATACACATATAATATGTGGTCGGATATTTTTTTTTGGATTCCCATTCAAAAAAATGATTACCCGTACCAGTTTTCCTGTTCTTGATGGTTTGTGAATTGAGCGTTTCGAACTAAACTTTACCTATACCTTTATATAAATAAAACTTTGTCGCAATTAAACTTCGTTTGAACAGGGATTTACTAGCTGACAGTTTAGTCTGTACTTTCATCCAATTGTTAGACATAGCCCTTGCAAAACTACAATTAATACACTTAAACCATTCAATTATGGTATGAAGTGCGTCATTGTGAACGAAACATAAATTTTGCGTAATACTAGCTATATAATTACAACTTTGTGTATTTTCACATAAATGCTGCATTCTGATGGGATGAAACGGTCATGTGACCTGTCGTTCATATCCCGATGAGATGAACTACGGACTACTTTTTCATTCATTCTAAATCTAGCTTCGTTCACCAGTTTGGACATGTTAATGTATTTCAGCGTCAAATGAACTGTAATTCCTATTTTATCCGTAATAACTCAATAATTTTCAATAATTTAAATGATAAATTTAAACTAACCCGCATTATCCAATATTTCGTGGTATTTGCCGATCCCGGAAGTCGACGCTCTTAACAAAAACTTGTATGTAACGTACGCAACGTCGCCTTAAAATTCCAGCCAAAATGTAATTAGTTTGAAATACAAACTCATTTACGGAAGTTATAATGTGAGTTATATTCTAAAATACCGTTAACTCATGTTTTTCGTGTTTTGACATCTGCAGAGTCCCTCGGGAGCGTTGCTGCCCCCGCGCTGATTGGTTTTGTTACTTACTTTAACTTCGTTCATCTCCGGGGACAACGGATTCCTACGACACGACTAAACATAACACGATGGGAACAGTTGAGTCCCTATGACTACGCCTACGGCGTTTATTTAAATTAGGCGTGATTTTCCCGACAGTTCATACACCGATGAACTGCAGAAAATGTGTATTCAATTCTTAATTGTCCTTATTTCAAGGATACCTGCAATTCAATATCAACTCCATATTTCTTCTGAAAGTGCAACTGGAAGCTCACAACCCTTTCTCCTTCTACAAAATCAGGTAGCATGTTGATTTCTAATTCGTCTATAATCTCACACGAAATACTATCGATCCCAAAATCTCTGTTAGTGGTATGTAGGATGGCTCCAACACCTTTATGGTATGACAAGTTACCATCAATATCACCGTCATTTCGTCGGTACCTGTAACGTAAAGGTTTTGTTCAAATAACTAAAAGTCAATTGTGTAGAAAATATTGATCGAACATTTAACAGTATGTATAAACCATTTGTTTTATGCGACGTCAGAACAGAATGATATTTCCTTTCTTTATAAATATAGAACCAAAATATATGAGACTGCTCAAATTCTTATGCTGAACGCAAACACAAAATTTAGTGCAGTTGCTGATATTTGAAAACTTATTAACAACCGTTCATGAAGAACAAATTCGAATCACGTTCTGAGTATTTAGTATTGACAAACCCTGGCTTTGAACTGTTTTCTTAAACTTAAATGTGAGTGGAATTTTATATTTTCAATACCAGCGATTTAATTTAAAAAAACGCATTGATTACGTTCCAAATCCTACTGTCGCAAGTAATCAATCATTTTAAAACACTTTTCGGATTTTCTAAAACAAGTTAATTGCCTATTTTTCGAAACATAATCCTATAGAAAATTTATTCTGAGTGTGTTAATGTTATAATCAGTAGCTCTAATTGAAAATGCAGACTAATATTTACAATCAAACTGTAAGAATAATTTTTGTCTTTTTAAAGTTTAGAATAATAAGTCGTAAGATGGAAATTATCCAAATTAAGTTCTTTATAAATTACGAACATTATTTCTTTTGTTACTCCTTCTTCAAACATCAAGACATCATTCGGAATCACTTCCCCGTTGTGCTGAAGCTTCTCTGAATGTATCTGCTTTAAGTCTGGGCTATTTGCATCAACAGAATAATTGCTATTATTGACACTTTCACCAATTGTTTCGTCCGTTTCCTTTAATGTTGCTTGTACATTTTCTGAATGTAATTCTATGTTTTCATCCTCGGTTACCGTGTTAGAAGAAGGTAAGTCCGTACAGTGCTTCCTCTCGGAATCATTGGTAGTCTCGAGGTTTATGCTAGTATTTGCGATTGTTTCATTCGAATGTGTTTTGGGGTCGTTTACTACCTTTACACTTAATGAGTCAGTGCTATTGCATTTAACAGTTGTTTCGTGTTCAGCAGTTCGGTCGTCGTTGATTAACGGGCTAGGAGTTCTTACATTGGCTTTATCGTCATCTGTTTTAGAAGTTGATTCTTCCTCATTTCCACCAAAACCTTCAGGAGACAGTCTAACATCTCCTTTGACAGGTGCAGGTGTTGTCGATGCACTTTTGTTCATAAGCTTTGCTATGATTTCATCTTGTTTTTCAATCATAGCCTTGAGAGAATTAATCTCAACTTCGTGAGACAGGCGTTCGTCCAGCAATTCTTCACGAATCGCCTGTACAGTGGCTTCATACTCTTCAACTGTTTTGTCTGCCTTATGTATTTCAATTCTTAATTCTTTTATTTCATTTACAAGTTTGCCATTATTTTCCTGAAGAACAAGCATGTCTTTCTCACTCTCAGATTTGTATGTATCATTATCATCTAAAACTATTTCATATTTTCGCCTCATTGTTAAAGCTTCTTCTCGCCATTTGATAATATCACCAACTACAAAATCATGCTCAGATAATTCAGTTTGTGCAGACCTGGCACTGAGCGAGCCGTTACTTCGAAGCTCGGATTTAAACAATTCAAGATCTTGAACTTGCTGCTTTATAAGTTTAATCTCTCTTGAAGTCGTGTTACCGGTTCTCGTTGTATCGAGACGTTCTCTCGCCCGAAGTATGACATCATCTAAAATACGTATCTGTTGTCGGACTTTGTTAAGTTTGCCCAATTGTTCATCATCTGAAAGTAGATTTATTCGTCTATTTATACTCGTTTCATGTCTCTTGCATGGTCGGCTAGGCGCCGCAACATTTCTTTATGGCTTTGATTTGTCCGTACACTACACTTTTTTATTCATGATAATTATTTTCTTTAATTAATATTCCATGTTAAATTTGACAGACGTACAACCGTTTTGTTTTGTATAGCTATTAAAATTATTTCTTAGCACACACTGAAAGGATATTGAATGAGTGTCCATTACATATGAGTGTTATTTAAAGAGTGGATAAAATAATATGACAATAGACATTGTCGATATACATTCATCCCATTATCTTAGAGAACGTTCAATTTCGTTTAAAATGATGCATAAGTTACAACCACAATGTAGTGTCACAATAAGCGCGACTTCTTGCCAACGTTGGTATTTTCCTGGCGTCAAAGATTTGTTAATGTCTCGTCAGGCTGAATTAAATATTTATTGAACGATATTTCTCACACTGCTTAACGAACTTACTTGAGACCCATGCAGTCAGTGCACACATGCTACCGGTGTAGAACTATATCTCACGACATCATTGATTATTATCAATCCAGATTGTTTACAATAATTGACGAGTAATGTTTAAGAATTAGTGAGATATCTTACGAAAGTTGTAACAAAACTTTACACAGTATATTCACTACGAGTAAACCATATTTAACTGGAAATTGTCGTCATGCATGTATTCAATTCTCACTTTTTTATTTACGACATACTAATGTGACAGAAATGACGTCATTCATGGATAAAAAGGACATGTTTTTATGTTATAGTTAGAACATATTAAAATTTTTTTTAATGATTAAAAAGGACGGAGCCACAATTCGGGGTTTTCATTGGCTCATAATGTAGGTTATATTCTAAGACAAGTTAAATTTAATGGCTACGTTTTAATAATTAATATATCTGCTTACATTGTTCTTCGATCTGAATGGGGTATTTTTTCAGTCTGTCAAAGATTCGATAATGTACGATACATATATAGTACAACCCACAAGTTATGTTGTTTAAGCGCTAGTCGGCCCTTTTGATGATATTAGTTTGATTCCCGGCTTATTCCATAGCGTCGGTCACGGTTACGTCCTCTTCACTTTAAACAGTGGAATGAGCCATTATAGTTCAATGGTTAGTGCACTACCCTTCCATGAAAATCCGATAATAATGTCCATTTTTCACGACATAATTATGTAGCCGCTGGTTGCTTGTGAAATGTTTTTTTAAAATTAATACTGGTAAGAGTACAGTCCAGGAAAACTGGTCGACAACATCGTTAGAAATCGGCGTTTTAACGCGAACAAAATTATCTGTAGTAAGGAAAGTAAGTTCTTAAATACTGGTCAGATAACTGGTCGCTTTATATGGGATCAACTTGTTGCAATTGAAGAAGCGTTCTCTGGAAAAGCAACACAACTAAAACGTAGTGGAATTCGATACGAAACACCACAATATCCACCTACCTGCATATTGTTGACATCTTTCGAATACTGCATCCTTGAATGTATCTAGATAAGTTCTTAATTTGTCCAAACTGTCATCAATATGATTGAAATAATCACCCAGTTCGTTCACGGTTTTTTGTACAGAATATGTTACTTGTTTATGGTCGTTTGTAGTTGATATATCGTTTGCTTCAGTATTAAGTTTTGTATCGTCAATAAAGGCATCTAGGGAAGCGGTGTCTTTGCTGGCTTTACCCAGTAGATCGATTTGTTTGTTGATATTGCGAATAGCTTCAAACTCGGCATCTTTTCTGGATTGAGAACCTAAACAGATTAGAAGTCGTCAGTTCTGCGTGTTATTCCAATATTAAATGTTTTATATACTCTAGTTGTATATTCCACCAATGATAACATTAGCCTTTGTTTACAAATAAAAATTAAATGCCTTTTTCAAAGACTATTTTGGTTCGATCTTGTGCATTATAACTTAAATAGTATATACTCTTTCAATCTACGTTGATAACACTGCGACTGTTTATATTATCCATGTAAATGTATTGATAAGACTGTGAATATCTCCGGTGAGCTATATATTCAAGCATCATCAACATAATGTTATTATTTTGCAAATCTGAGGCCTACTCATGCATCGGACGTAATTCAACGATGATAAGTATAACTTGGTTATTGAGGTCAGTCATCTCTAAATACAACACATTGTACATTCCTTTAGTCTTCATTTCACATACCCAGTTTGTATAAGTATGTGGCTATGTGATTGGTTATTTCTGCCGTTTTATCCAATATAAATGCGAAAACATTCAGCAAACTGTTTTCATTTTACGTGTATAACGGGTATAATCAGGTCAGTCACCTGTTTATGCACCAGTCAATATTTTGCCGCACGGGGGGCGGCGGGCGACCCAGGTGGAATAAGACACTTTTCAATTTTTTTATGTCTAAATCCCCACCCAGGAGACAATGCTTGCTGTCTACATACCCACCGTGTGGCATAGTTTTTCATCCGGGTACTTTAATAAAAACACGAATGAAAGTACCACTGTCGTTTTTCGCGAAAGTGTAATTCCCGGGACTCGGAGTCAATAAGGTCGTCTAATTCCCGCCTGTCGGGAAGATTATAAAGAGTATATACCATTCATAGTGTATATGCACAAGATTGAACAAAGTTTACATGAATACCGAAAATATGTTTATTTTATCATTGTATTTGATTATATTATTTAAACATTAATCAAATGTACGTATTATGTGAATATTGTTTATTTCTTATAAATCTGCCTTCATATTTTGTTAACAAATTAAACTTTAAAAGACTTGTTACTTTGAAGCACAGCCTAGGCAATATTGTTTAATCTCCTGAAACATCAGTCATGTAGAAGATCACGAGAAAATTGTGAATACGACCATAAAAGTAAAGCATGTGCAGGTGTCACATTTATAACTAATTACATAAAAGGAACAAAACGAAGGACATGGTGAATCGAACGCGGACCGCAATATTTCTTTAGACAATGACGTTTGATACCAATTAACTTGGTAAATATGTTTGAATAGAAAAGACAAACCTCTGCCTGAATTAATGATTTTTGTTCAAACTTGTTCAAACTATAATACTTACATACACAAATGTCCGACCACCACAGAGTTATACAGTTATGCACATTACAATATACCAGCCAGAATAGTCTGTTCAATCAGGTCTGTCACTCGTATACAAACAGTGCAATATCATTACATTTTATATTGTTTCAAACATTATAATTGAAACATCTTAATACAAAAAATACATATCAAAATAATACATTAATAAGAGAATTTACAATGTTTATATACACATTGATATGTAAACAAGTGACTGGCCTGATATACTTGTATTTTCGACATTTGATTTATCATTTGTTACCGAAAAACAGTCTATTAATTCGATGACCAACACAAGCCGTGTATGAGGGACGGTTTTACTTTTAAAAGCTTTTTGGTTAGGCTAAAATATGTGCGATATAATGCCCATGTAGAATAAATACTCGTGTTCTTCAGATTCTGTACTAAGAAAATAAGTAGCTGTTTAAAATGCATGTTTATCGGTGAATATTACATTAATAATTGAAGGTAACAACGTGAGCTTTTCTAGTGATTCTATGTATGTAAAACGTTATAAACATTACCTTTCTGCTTGGTATTGGTACTTGCCCCTGATCCCATGGCTCAAAGCTGTCCATATAGTTTCCTTTTTATTATTATTGTAATGCTTTATGTAATCATGGCGCTATAAACTTAATAGAAAATGAACGCTCATTTTTAAACTATTTTTTGTTTTTGCTATCAAGTACACGGGTCATTAATTATATTCTGTTCAAATCAACAGTACTATTTGAATGAATGGGCTCACTAGTCCGTACATAATGCATTGTTTTATTGTGCCACACCATTGTGTGTTAAAGGGACTGCCTCACATATTGGTGTATTGCAAAAATAAAATAAAATTGTCAAATATTCGCGTAATTTTGGTAGAGTTGCCTGTATATACCATTAACAACCACACTGACATCTAAACTAACTTGAGAAACGTCGGCATTAAGTAGTTATTAAGTATTTTACATCAAAAATTATATAGGGCTTTAATACCTCATAGAATTAACACTACTATTACTTATATTGCCTGACATTTGTTCGCATTTGATGAAAAGGAATAAAAAAAACGGACCAAATACCTCAATAATGTTTACGCTGTAATTTTGTTGATGTTCGTGTGAATGACATAATTCACAAAGCATGTTAGAAGGAAACTTGGCGCTTTTTTTTCAAAAAAAAATACTTAGTAGGCTATATCGAGAGTGGTTAAAATTGCTTATTTGCTCAAAATCTTGAATAAAGAAACCGTCAGTGGCTTTCTATTACATCAATACTTTGTTAGTTTGGAAAATCACGATATACAAAAAATTAAGCCCAATCTGTAAGGCAGCACCTTTCAACTTGTACCGTTACTTAACTTACACATATATAAAGGGACTCTACCGTTACGCAACTAGATAATGATTTAACAAGAGTTTCTTCCCCTGTGTTAAGAAATATACAAATGTACTGGATTTTTACACTACATAAGGTACTCTGTTACTAGTGCTGCATACTCAATTTCGGACGGTAACAGTTTTATGTGTCCAGATCGGACCTCTCTAGAGCAACGACTTCAATTATTTTGTTCCAGAAGTAACCCTTTTCTATAAATTGTACTTCTCCAGTTCAACACAAACTTTGCGTTTCATGACTTATATTGCTTATAAGACGCAACAATGTAACTAAGGTCATATTCTGTATAGTAGGTAAAAGTTATCAAATAATGACAGTTTGCGGAAACATGGAAAAGGGTATTCGCGTCCTTATATGGAACGCTGAAGCGAAACACGGAAGCAGAGCACGGACGTGGCAACATGGAGACCGGCCTAAGGCATTATCGACTTGGCTGTTTCGTGGGAACAGTAGTCTGATTCACGTCCAAAATATTGCAGTAGTCGTAAAGATATATTTGAGGTCTTTAATACTATCACACCCACATATATTAAACATCGTCAACAAGGTAACTTGTTACCTGATTGACATAAAATGTATGCAAATGTGAAGACAATTGGGCATAGTATACAGCCATAAACAAACATAGAACTGCGTATAGTTGTACCGTCGTAACACGAGAAGCATGTTATCAACAGAACATAAGGAAATACGGATAGTTACACAATTACGTTAGCAGCAAGTAGACACGCTCTCAGCAACGTATGAAACAATCGTAAATACAAAAAGAAGGGTTATGAATGTTCCTTGTAAGTTTTAGAGTGACTAAAACAGTTCAGCGAAAAAACACTTTTTTATTTTACTTTAAAGCACAACATCAAGACTTTCACTTCAAACTATAACATTAAGATCGTTAATCGAACTCTGTATTTCTTTCCCTTTTCTATGTTTATTATGTTTTTCTATAAAGAAGAAGTACATATCAAGCATTAAAACTTTATTGACTTCTTAATGAATAGCCATACACCCATACACAGCATGGCGACATATGATATAAATTGTAAACTTAGTTTGTAATCGATGTAAACATTAATTGAAAACAAATAAGATCAATGCGTGTATCAGAAAATATGATACACTTTAAACAGTATAAGAAGAATTAAACCCAATTCTTAAGCACCACATTTTTCAAATTGTGTAACAATCAATAGAATAATGCAACGTGTCACGAATGTTGAAGAATGTGTCAGGTCCTTACAAAAAATTGAATACACACACTTTCGTTAATGCAGAATGTAAACACTGCCAGTGTCTGTTGTATCCTCGATTTAAATATTTAACACTTTCATATCTCGATAATTGTATAGGGATTGATTAGGAATTGTGCAATAGGTATTACAAAACTACACATTTAGTACATTTAACACCGAAAAATGATCCATTGATTATAAATCAAACAATAAGCCACACATGATTTCAAACCATTTGGCCATTTAATTCCGACGAGTGTTGTTTTTGTACATACGTACATACTTGAATATTCCACGGTTACAGCTCAGGTAATGACTACCACAGAGACGATGAAGGGTAAAGTGAACATTCCAAAACGGAGAACTGTTAAAGGTAATACATAAAGAGTTTGCTTTATGAATTTTATTGGTACAGATACACGCACACTAGTCGTAGAGCAGTAATTGTAGTTTACCGCGTTTTTCATCGTTTTTGTTACATAAATATAGATCAATATATCAAACTACACGAACTGTTGTTCTGTAACCAAATTGTTTCGATAAATCTGCTAAATTGTGGATGAGCTTTCATTAACTTCCTCACAAGCACCATTTGCAGTTGTAGTTGACTTATGTGTATCCGATTTTGTTTCTTGGTCTTCCATCCAGTCTAAACATTTTTCTACAGAATCTGGTTCAACATTGTCAGCACTCGCAACTATCACAGCTTTAACTAGCTCATTGCTTTCCTCTTGAGTAGTTGTCTTGGATACTTCGTATTTAACACTTGCTACTTCTTGTTTGCCTTGTTGTTTATAGGATTTTACCGCTCCTGTGGTTTCTAAATTAGACCGAGCACGGGTATTTTTATTTAAACTTTCAGTTGTATTAGCTGGCTTATGTTTGTTTGTATGTACCCCTTTTCCCTTCTGTTTGACCTTTTCAACTTTATCGGCGTTTACACCATCTTTTGCATGATTTTGTTCTGTTTCCTTGTCTGCTATTAACTCTGACGCTTCCTTCATAGCAGCACGCCCTTCCGTTGAAAGACCAACAGAAAACCGTTCACTAAATCGCCTTGTAAGAATACTACGTAATTCCGCTAGAGAATCAGCAGGTAAGTTGTAACCGCTTAGATTGTCTTTCATAAAGGAAGCTCCCCTCTCCATTCTTTCACTAGCAGTCTGTCGCACGTGTCTGTTAAAAAATAAAATTAACAAACATTATGCCGAAAATCTCTTGATATAAGCACCCTACCTTTGCTGATAAAATCGCCCATCATATCGTCATAATCAACCCTACCTTGGGGGTAGCTATTGCCAAGTATTTCCTATAGCTCACCGTAGATAACTCTAGCCTTATCAATGAATAAACATGGATAATATAAACACTACATGGTCGACTGATCACTTGTTGTTAGCGTAGATTGAAATAGTATATGGAGTTAAAGTGATTGAACAAAAATGAGCATAGAAAATAATTTCAATTTTTAATTATAAACACAAAAAGACTAGTGGTATTATCGGCGGAATATACTTGATAGGTTTAGTTTGATACAAAGCATTCCGAAAAGCTTAAAACTATTATTATTATACTAGAAATTATGTCAAGCAAAGGCGCACGTTGAAAAAAAACACCACTTTAAATGTGCCAAGGTACATCTAATCCCACCTGCATGCATAAAGAAGAAATGGTACGTACAAACTTTGAAATCCAACAGTGACCTTGACCTTTGAGAAAGGAACCTAGAGTTGCCCACGAGACTCCGATTAATAGAGGTTAGCATTTATGCCAAATAAAAGCAAGATTGGTCAATGCATGACAAAGTGATGGTGTTGACAAACTTTGACAAACCTCCAACTGTGACCTTGACCTTTGAGAAAGGGACCCGAGGGCTGAGCATGAAACTCTGCCCCAAGGAGGTTAACATTCATGCCAAATATATGCAAGATTGGTCAATGCATGACTAAGTTACAAGTCCGGACAAGTTTCAATTTGACCTTTGACCACCAACTGTGACCTTGACCTTCGAGATAGGAACCTGGGGGCTGGGCATGACACTTATCCTCCTAATATTCACGCCAAATATAAGAAAGATTGGTCAATGCATGACAAAGTTATGGTCCGGACAGGCTTCAATTTGACATTTGACCTCACACTATGACCTTGACCTTTGATATTAGAACTGGGGGGCTGGGCATGACACTCTGCCTCATAGAGTTTAACATTCATGCCAAATATGAGAAAGATTGGTCAATACATGACAAAGCTATGGTTCGGACAAACTTCCACTTGTCCGGACAAGCGTCAATTTGACATTCGACCTCCAACTCTGACCTAGACATTTGAGATAGGAACCTGGGGGTTGGGCATGACACTCCGCCTCATGGAGGTGAACAGTCATGTCAAATATAAGCAAGATTGGTCAAAGCATAGCAAAGTTATTGTCCGGTCAAAATCGGATGGACGCAGTACTCCAAAAGAGGCGACTAAGTCTCGCTCACCGCAAGCAGGCTCGACAAAACTTGTATTTTTTTTAAATTCCCGTTTTGGGTCAGACAAAATGCTGTTTAAGATAAGACACAATTTCTAACGGATTCATTAATAAATGTAAATAGGTATAACCTAATAAAATATTTGTTTAGATGATATGACTTGCGTAACAGTATACATTATGTGCGTATATGTATTGAGCATTAAACTAGCATTCGAAAAATGACCTGTCAGGATTCACAATATGTATTTTGACATGACATTTATTTTTCCTTATTTGCCGAAAGGATACCGTTAACCATTGTTTCTAATACTGAGCAAACACTGAACAAAATTATAGATTAACTGAATTGTGAGGTATTATTTTATTCAAATGGTATTTTGAAACGTATGTGCGTATGTTATACGTACAAAGCACTCCAATTTATCATGTCACATCCTTGAAACAAGATAAAACATGGTAGATTACGGATGCCTAACAGGTTGTGACAAATTATGCATTATCAAACGATTTTGACCAGTAAAACGTTTGCTCTTAAATGTACGATATCTTCCGGGAAGAAATGTTCACCTAACAACATACGATTAAGTTTAGATCGTGAAATAGAGGCAACATTGCTTCATAAAAAGACCCTAGTATATTTCCCCATATTTTTGTTAATTATAAAACAATCGAGAAAAATGTATGCCCCCTATAGACAGACAATGGGAAATTTTGCATTTAAGGTCAGTGCGATACGGACCTGCTTATCTAGTTGGATGACTGGTCGCTTAAACTTTTTTTCTAGTTTAATATGAGTTGGTCCACCGAATGACAAAAGGACCGACATACCGACTATTTATTTATCTCAAAAAGATGTTTAGCAGAAAACATAATCTAACAGGTACAACAGAGCACAAAATGCATTTTTCCCGTTCTGTTTTGTGCTGGACCTTGTCACGTATGCTAGTGGTCAGTGTTATTTCTTTGATGTGATTTAAAAACCTCACAGACCCCAAGTATACGCCATAAAAACCAACACAAAACTGAACAAAATTCAGACCACTCGATAACGAGACCAGTTTTGAAGCAATCTGATCAAAATCATATCCTCAAACCCGCTACGCATCAAATAAGGAAGATCAAGTACTTTAGTCAGATTGAGTTTTAAAGAAGATATTATTTGATTTTGATTTGGTTTGTATGGACGTTACGAACAATGTTGCGACCAATGTGAATATTAAGTCAAATACACACACAATAATCTAGTAGTTCTGTTATTTTGAAGATACATCAATAAATAAGATATCTAACTATTCACTAAAGAAAATGAAACAAGTCTAACGTTTTCATATGTTATTTATACACAACGCTTTTTTTAAAAATATGCATGTTTTAAATGAGATGCGAGTGCTAAAATGAGATGTCCCAAAGTAACACGATTAACTTGCGCACTAAACAAAAAACAACAGCATTGTTTTATCTTTTGTTCAAATACAAAGTAACCTTTTCGTGATGCTGATGGGAATTGATGTTACACGTAATGTGAAGCAGAAAGTGGCATGCGTTTTCCGAGAATAAGCATTAAATTGAAGATTTTATTACAAATTACCCCATCCGCCTTTTTAAAGCAAAACAACCGCTTTGCTGTACTCATAAAGAAAATTTAGCAAGAACAATATTGTATATTGTGTACCATTATAAATCTCATTTGACAATTATTCTGGTAATATAAAATTCAAAATAAATAAATACACTAATCATTGTCATCGTTCGGCATAGCATTTGAATCGAGTTGGTACAATGAATGCATTTACGAGCACAATTAAATGCAATGTAAATTATTTATATTTTGCAAAGTCTAGCCACGGCGAGGATCTTACTAAACGTCAACATTGATATTTGTTTTAATCACAGTTTATGAAAATTACACTAAAAAGGAAGAAAACAAACGAACTAAGCAAAATACGTACATCGTAGGTAACTCGGACAATTAAATCCAAATATTTTTTCTTCGAAATTCAGACGTTAATTTTAATGTGTAAATCCATCAGCTTGTGATTTCAATAAATAATTGAAATCTGGATAATGTTTAGATGAAATGAACCAATGTTCAAAAGCGTTTTATTTAGGTACATCAGTTCAAAACGATAGGTTAAACACTCCACAAGATATGAATGAAGTGTATTGTGCTTTATGTAAATAATGCGAAGATAATAATTTTTGAAAACATTTATGTGAATAACAGCACGGCTGTATGGTATATAGTTTATAATTACTTCGCTTATATTAGCAAGTTAAATATTGGCATAACGTATCGTGTCTATAAAAATTGAATAATCTTCAAAAGCGTGTGTTAAAATATTTAGGGTATTTTCATGAAGGAAGGAAACTATTAAATATTTACTTCATAAAATATATTTCAGTCAAGTTCGTACATACGTCTCCGAAAATATTAATATTTCTTTTTCAAATTAAAATGTACAAAGCATGCTGTGATCACTATAATTGATAAGCAATAAACATGGGTTACCTGATAGTAAATATAAGTGACAATGGTAAATTACGTATACAAGTATGTATGAACGATACTCTGTGTGTCCTGTGTGTACTGTACTTCTGTTTATACTGTAGAATATTCATTGTCGTGATCGATCAGGGCCCCGTTGTAGCATGTTCGAAGGGGCCAGGGGTTGGGTATTCCGAAAGTTCTGATAACTTAGTGATAACTTGACATGGATGGTCAGAAATTTAAAAGTGAACATTTTCTGAAAGTTCAATCTTTCATCGAGATATCAATAGAAAAATCAGTATTTTAACTCTGAGAATGTCTATTTAATTGGTATTCAAACAATACATGCTTTTTGGTATTGACTGAAATAACTCTTGATACGCGAAAGAACTGCGTTGTATTGACCCCATGTATATTTCAGAGCGCCCTGCTAAAGCATCAATCAGACTGAATGAAACAAATTTGATACTATTTGAAATATGCATATTAGTAATTTCGAATAACCTGAGATATTAAAAAAGCTTTGAGTAATTTTAAATGACATATCAGCAATATATACAACCCATTTAGGAGCCCATTTTTCCACATAAAGTCCATACTTAATTATAGACATATAATACGTATACGGACTAACATCTACTCTAAACAAGTTAGATTGTCTAGATTTGAATGTGTATTTTCATTAGGGGTACGTTATAAACGTGTTTTTCGTAAAGTTTGATTTTGGAAGCAACATCTTGTGCCCTACCCTTTATTTTAGAACGTGGGTGGGGTAACAGGATACCCGTATATGTAATAAAATGGTCAATAGTCCTGATTCTTATAGTTTTATTAATTGTTCCAACTCCAAATGAAGGAAATATATAATTATGTTTGTTTTGCGAAATGCTATTTCGAGGATATGACGTCATAAATCTAAAACACGTGTTTTTAGCCACGTGGTGATATTCTTTAAGTTGTTTTACAGTTGAAATTATAAATATTTAAGAATCCGTATTTAATTTGGAATAAAAATAGCATATGTATATACAAAATAGCCACACGTTTTATATTCTGGTGTAACACGTCCAGCAGTACAATGCAATACTTTTAAATATTGTCATAGAAAAATGACAGTGACAATACATATAGAACACCCCTCGTATATATACACTTAGTCGCAAAAGAAAGTATACATTGTACATACTTTGAAATTGTATCCTTTGGGGTTGACAGAACTAAACGAAATTTTGTATTAACAGAACTGTGTGTTTATCTGACATTTTAAGATCAAACAATAACATGTCAATAAATACAATATCCCACAAATGAAGTCAACAGCGTCGGTACCTGAAAAATCAAATTAACAGAAATGTTCAATATTTTATGTGTCCGCCTCCGACGTAAAATGTACGAGACATTTACGCAGTGGTGCAAATTATGTTCATGTATGGTAAATTGGACTAGGTATATCATCAAATTAAACAAAATCACTCAAAACAATGCGATTTTTCACTGAACAGCATGATGGTTGTGATTTTTTTAAAAAACTAGTCATTTTGCTAGGTCAAGGGGAGGTAACCATGTGAAAAAGGTTGTTTTTATGAGGTGAGAAGTTCTAAACCTGAATTGGGCTTTGTTGTAAACCTTTTTTCCTTATTTATGTCTCCGTGATAAGTTCATACGCTTGAAAAAGAACCTTATCAGCAAATCGGGCATCTAGCTGCATTAAAAAATTGACAAACGCCCGATGAACACACCGTGACAAATGTGTGACATTAGCTCATGTTGATGTCATCATTTTTTTTCTTTTTGTTACAATTTCAATCAGATGTTATAAATGCGATTGAATTATAATGCCACATACCCAAGCTACATATGTTGAACATTTCAGCAAGATCAAGTTCATATTGACCGAGCTATGGGTAAATGTATCCATGTACATATATTTGTTAAGTGTATGACCATTTGTGTGAATTTGATTTTTCAAGTCCAAAAGCTTTGACTCTGTTTGTGCAGTATTGTATTTATTCACATGTTGTCGCTTCATCTTAAAATGTCAGATAAACATACTATTTAGTAAATATTAACATTTTGTTTGTTTCTGTAAACCCCCGGCGATATATAATCTCATTTATGCACAATGTATACTTTCTTTTGCGACTGAGTGTACCATCATATGTTTTCGATGGAGGAAGGTTGTATCTTTCAGAAAATGTTCACTTTTAAAAATTCTGACCATCCAATGTAAAGTTATCACTCAGTTACCAGAACTTTCAGAATGCCCCCCGTATAGTGGGGTTGCATTGACACATTATTTAATATCATATCTCATAATTTTATGTCTAAAATAAAGTTCTTAAAATATCGATAGTTTGGCAAGCACAGGTTTAATTCCAATATAGAAACCAAGATGAACTTTGATTTTATCATGTTTAAAATTATTGTTACTGACTAAATTTGTACGTTTAGTATTTTTATAATGATACATTTGTATCGGTTTCATTAACGTTGTCCAGTTCTTACATTATTATTTAGTTAGAACGCCCAAGTAACTGTCCATTATTTCAGTTCCAATATTTCTTATTATTGCTTTCCCTGACTTAAAGTCACATAAGCTCTCCCAAAACTTTTTCCTGATCATCCAGGAAATAGATTAAATACAAAAATTAGGCTGTTTTTCACAAATGACCTATGATTGACGACGGAATATCAGCTATATTTGTGGAAATAGTATGCCAAAAATCTTATTTTGTAAACTGTATGGATGACACAATACTAATTTGCCAATAGTTGCTCCCCTTAGACTTTAAAGTATGCATTTATTGTTAACATTTCGTTATTTTGTTTACAAACCAACTGGAGGCTTTATTTCGTTTTCTTCCGTCTTCCGTCTTCCGTCTTATGTTGTTGTCCACCTTTGGGACTCAACTTAAGTGCTCAAAATGCATCATTTTTCTGATAGGTTGCCAAGTTATTGCTTTTTAAAAATAGCCATTAAAGGCATAATGGGACTTTAAAATACACAATGTTATTGACTGGTGCACGTTATTTATAATGGTGATGACAGTGTTGTTATATTTTGCATCCTACATAAACAATCATGCCTGAATAAACACACACTACCGAAATAATACACGTCTAACTATCTCTAACTGAATCAAAGCACTGAAAGTACTGATGTGTGGCGTACTGATGCCATTAAATCCAATATCGAATCCAGGTTGTATCATAATTTTATGTCACAGTTCTGATAAGCCCACCCTTACTCAACCATTTGTGCTGCTAAAGACACCAAGAGAACCAGCAGTTACCTGGAACTATTAAGTAACTATGCTGAGCATCAATGAAGGGATATTTACAAATACCATTTTTAACGACTTGGAGAATTCGACCAGTGTCAAGATAAGTGACTTTTTATTCTCCGTATGACCACGCATGTTAATTAAATGTATATGACACTCTATATTAACGTATGTAAAAGGGGTAAACATGGCGTCGCTCACACATATCGATCGGCCGATTAATGCTTTAAAAACAAGTTTTACATTTTATAAAACCTTAAAGTATTAGCTTTTTAAACAAGCTTTAATGAACAAAATCGATCGAATATTAAATTAATAATTGATGATTTTCGACCGTTGATTGAATTTTTATTTGGTATAAAACGGGATATTTTAAACTTAATTTTACGCGGAACGGATTCTTACTCGTCGCCGTGGATTTAATAATTAGGGTATCGTGTTGTCTAAAAGAGAGACATATATCTCTGCTTCATTACAAGCTTTAAATATTCAAAATCGGATAATAGATACGAAAATTATGAGGTCTTATATAAAGCAAGGTAGAAATTGACTAGTGCGTTTAACGCTTCCCGCGGTAACATTGTTAATCGGCCGATCGATATGTACGTAGAACTATTTCAGTTCCCCCCACCAGCTATATATAGCATCAATGTTTGTATACAACATAATTAGGTCATCGTCTGCAATGTGCAGCGGCGGAGTGATTTACATACGTTACAGTATACGATTGAAAACCGTGGGAACTATTTTAGATTCCCGCCACGAGTGAGAACATTCTTTGGTAGTAAAAATATAGTCCGTTGCGGAATGATTTGCTATAAATATCCTCTAAAAATAAAAGTCTGATATAATTGTTGGTCTTAATATAAGTAGATGTTGGTAATGTAAACAAATCAGGTCCAATGATACGTGTAACCTGTGTTGCATGCTTGTAATATTGTTCAAATCATATAACTATTTATTTGCCGAGGCCTAATGCGTTAAATTGGTCGTAAGCTAAAAAGTGGTAATATCATTGTGTGGCGTTTACGCCACACAAAAACAGAGAAGGGAGGCAGATATTGACATTTATTGGACATGGTTCGGAATCTATTCTCGTCACGATTTATGTAAAAAGAAGTTAATACCCTAATAAACCGGATCTCGAATCATTCGGAATGGGCCCGAATGAGTCGGAGTGAAGAAAAAATTCGAAACACATTCCAAGTAGTAATTTTGAAAATGCCGTTGGAATACTCTAATTCAATTCGAATACAATGTGTGTGCAGCTTCTTTCCTAGTGTGTGTGCAGCCAACATCGAGATACGGAGCGAATGCATATCGAACATGTACTATGTACTTCACACCTTGGTCGATTTGAGCATTATGCGTTATTCTTCCTCAGAGAAAGTAGGTACCTAAGCAGTAGCGAAGCCGGGATCGAACCCGGGACCTCTCGATCCAAAAGCGCGCATACTACCTCTCGGCAACCGCCCCCTATAGTATGCAATACAGTCGTCCTGCGCGAATACTCTACTAACACTTCATAAGTGCAATTGAAGTCAATATTTTTTTATATGTCATCCTTTGAATTGATTTAATCACATTACATAATGAAAGGGATGTTAATCTTACCTATTCAAACGAATATCTTGGATAAGTTTTTTATAGTCGTTTAAAGAAGAATTGTTCAAAAATCTATTTGACTACAAATTGGCCTTAATAAGTATGGTTAAAAGGGTGGCTAGTGATGATGGTTGATGTAAGCAAATATGGAATGGCTTCTTACAAGTTATCGTCTAACATTTCGGTATTGTCCGTTTACTGATATTTGAGTAGATGACAACGCATAAACATTGAATTCATCTAATTCAATTGTAAATTATTATTTATAAACTGTACGGAAAAGTACGAATGTCCCAGTTGTTTGTGCGCATATTCTGAAAACATTGTTTAAAGTTTTACTCGTTCGTTTGTTCGTTTTATTAATGATATACAGTAGAACTTCGATGCCTCGAACTACCTTCGGACCGTGAACATAGTTCGAGGCATCTAGGGTGTTCGAGGCATCTATGGTATCCAAGAATATGCATGGGTATAAGTTCGAACTGATGTCGGTACGTGTAAATTTACAAATTGTGTGTGTATATTGCATAATTTATGTGTATAACTAATATAGGTCTATCATTTTTTGTAATTTTATTCAATAACAATAATGAAACAATATAATTTGACCATATTGACATGAAATCTGACCTATCTCCTACAAGCTCTTCGAGTGTTCACGCATGTAAGGTTTCTCGTTAAACAGCATATTTATATACGAGTATAAAAATTAGGATTCAAGCCACATACTATCATTATGTCCTGGGTCAAGTTCGACTACAAATCAATAAATGGAAATGTAACAGATTCTTTCGACAAACGCTGAAAAATGATTATTTTAATTCCGATTTATTTAAAAATAAATAAGTTACAATTTCCTGGACGGCCTTCATTAACCATTTAATGGATGTATAAATGTTTTAAAACGTGTTATACAATGCAGTCGACCACAAACAATTGTTTGGTACAGTAATTATCACAACTTGTCGCTGACTACCCGCGGTCGAACAATATATTTACATTTACAACAAGACTTATCATAACAATTCAATTATCTACATGTACATTATTGAGCATTCATAGTAAGAATTGTTGCTATGGCAATGTAAGCTGAATAAATTTGAATCTAACTTTTCACACTAAAATAGAGAGTCATATTACTTTCACAGTCACTGTGGTTAAATGAAACTGAATGTCAATCGCATATTTTTGCATATTAAGCAATTAAAATACATGGTTGCTATGGCAACAAAAGCACTGGAAATGGTAATAGAATATTAACAATTATATTAATCACAAGATGTTTACGTCATGCATTGACAATTGCTTAAAAAATGGATTGAAAACACTGATTTTTGCATATTTGAGAAAAAGGCGAAACGGTTGCCATGGCAACAAAAACAGATTTTTTTAAATAAAAATGTTAATCATAAATTTTTAAGTTCCTGTCATTTAATTATTGCTGTTTCTTAAAAATTGGAAGAAAAATACAGATTGTTGCATATTTAAGTCATTAGAAAAAAAACGGTTGCTATGGCAACAAACAGTGACAAAAAATAGTTAATGATCAAAATCGTTTACAGGAGGTTTATATCATTCATCTAAAATTAAGAAATAAAACTCTGTTCGCGTATTTTGTCGATGAATAATACACGGGCAGGAGTTCGGATGCGGAAAAATTAAAACACAAGTGCGTAGCACGAGTGATTTAATTTTCCGCATCCGAACGAGTGCCCGTGTTTTATTCACCGACAAAATATAAGAACAGAGTTTCTATTTAATTCTAAATACGATAATATCCCGTACTGTTTAATTGCGCGCATCCCATTATCACCCATTTGACATTGAACATAATTCCACACTGAAATTGAGTGGCTTATTAGCTGGTACAATTACCTCCCTCTTTAATGAAAACGACATTCGTAATTTTCTGAGTAATATAAAATAATATTCAAAATGGGTGGGATTCGAACCCAAGCAAAAAATTTATATTCAGATCTATAATACGTTATGCTTATAAAATTAGATTATGTGACACTTTACATTATTTGTTTTATTTTGATATTACATTATGTATACCGTTTGCTTGTATTTTCGCGGTACTTCCGTGAGTTTGTAGTATCATCAAAGTTTTGACGACTGAAATTTCTTTAAGAAAACAGCAGCTATGGTTTATAGTCGAGGTTTATTTCAATACTGCAAACTTAACTCAGATTTAATCAATGAACGATTGTATCGAACCAAATACAAGCAAACATTAGTAATATTCGTAATCAAGTCAACAATATTTGATATTTTATGACAACATTGGAAACACGAAGATTAATCAGTACCAGTTCTATGTTGCCACATTATGATCACGGAAATGGCCCTATTTGTGCTTTGGTTTTAAAAAAATCGTACATAAAGGGAGGGGACACTCCTCCCTTAAAACCCTCCCCCGCCGCCCAAATGTTGGGGAGCGCGCGACGCGCCTGAATTCGCCGGACTATATTCGAGTGACATCGCCCTGATTGCTTTCAGTTAAACGCTATCTGATTATCGATCTGACATGGTGTAACAGACTGGGGATCTTGCAGGAGTGTTCATTACATGCGAGTTTTGATAAACGAGTTGACAAAATATTATGACACGCTTTTAATAAAAGTACGAATGTAATATTCTATTAATCACATAACGTTAGAGAACGCTCATTATCGTTCAAAATGATGATGTATGCTGCATAGGTTTGAGATGAGCGCGTCATTACGAAGTTTTATTATCCTGACGCAATGGCCCGATCGATGCATGGATTTGCTTACGTCGCTTCAGACCAATTTAAATATTTATTGCAAACTCATGGGGGGGGGGGGGAGACGAACGATATTTCCGGCTTTGCTTTTCGAAAAAAGGTAATAACAGTAATAAAAAGCTTAATGCCATGGTTTTAGCTGAATGACCTACTTTCAGCAATAAAAAAGCTGAAAGCCCCGACGAAAAACCTAGCCTCAACTGAAATACCAAGTTTTACCTGTCTGAAGCCATATCTATTTTAAGAATAACAGTAATAATCAAAGCGCTGCAAGCGCTAAAGGCCTTAGACTAAACTTTATTCGCTTGTGAAGAAGTTTACTAACTAAACTGAAGTAAATGTAAACGGATCAAAAATATTTTGTAGAAGAAACATGTCTCTTTTACTGCCAGTTATGCTGACCTTAGAAAGTTGTTAGGTTAATATATAGTTCATGCATAACTTGCCTATGCACTACTTGTAATAAACAAGATATCTCAGAATCCCATTAGTACCCCCCCCCCCACTACCACGTACGTGCACCGTCACATATTGAACTACATTCACCATAACGACATTACGAAGAAAAAGCCGTTTTCCGTAATTACGGAATGAATTGAGCGACAATATGCAAGATATTCCGAATATACGTCAGGGTGGTGGCTGCATAAAGCGTATGGAGCAAACAGGTACAACAAGAGCCGTCACAGACGGGGTATGCTCCCCGTGGAGCGTTTGTCACAAAAAAATGCTAAAATAAAAAAATATGTTATTATTCTTTGCCACTGCACTGTCATAATAAGATTTACTTATCTATGAATTTTCAAATTGATATATCCAAAACTGTTTGAGTTATGGCCTGGACAAGAATTAAGTATGAAAAAATACAAAGGGGAGCAACTCTAAAATAGGAATAAAGAGTTATGGTTCTTGGGCACTGCACATCCTCTCAATGAGATCTATTCAGCTATTTAGTTTTAAATTGATATCTCTTATACTGTTAAAGTTATGGCCCGGACAAGAATTAAGTATGAAAAAATACAAAGGAAGCAACTCTAAAATAGGAATAAAGAGTTATGGTTCTTGGGCACTGCACATCCTCTCAATGAGATCTATTCAGCTATGAAGTTTCAAATTGATATCTCTTATACTGTTCAAGTTATGTCCCGGACAAGAATTAAGTATAAAACAACAAAGGGCCATTACTCCAAAAATATACAATCAAGAGTTATGGTTCTTCTGCACTGTACTTCCCCTCAATAAGATCTATTCACCTATGAAGTTTCAAATTGATATCTCATATACTGTTCAAGTTATGGCCCGGACAAGAATTAAGTATAAAAATTACAAAGGGGAATAACTAATAAATTATGCAATCAAGAGTTATGGTTCTTGTGCACTGCACTTCCTCTCAATGAGGTCTATTCACCTATGAAGTTTCATATTGATATCTCTAATACTGTTCAAGTTATTGCCCGGACAAAAGTGTGACGGACGGACAGACGGACGGACAAAGCGGCGACTATATGCTCACCCTTCGGGTAGCATAAAAATCGCGAATATTTTAGCCAAATTATATATGCACGGTAAAATATTGTTCGCCCTAATGATTTCCTGATACAGCCAGAGTAACCGTTCGGCGGTTGGCACGTCATTTATCAAGTGATGTATTGCGGGATAGGCACATTCACGACAGTTATGAAACCTTAGTACTAACTTTACATTGTTTCCACAAGAGGCTTAGTCAAGTAGAATTACAGGGATGTGACAGACGTCATTACTAGGAGAGGTGCATTGAACTTTCCTCTTTTCTGAATATATGTCGTACATTTATAATCCCAGCTTTCTAAAACAGTTTGGGTTGGGGTTCGGGTTGACAAATCAGTATTCAGATGTCTATTTAACTACGCTCTGAAGAGATTGTGTTTTTAGGAATACATAAGAGATTACTTGTACCCGGGAGAAACTCTATACGTATAGATGGAGTGAACACGTCCTCAGACTAACTCCTGAAGAAACAACATGAATAGTCTGCAAAACACTGAATGAAAAGATCAAATATCTTAACTAACACTCTGTCGACAGGATATGGATATCGCCCACAGAGTAGGCAGGAAGCAAGACAATAAACAGCCGATAATTGTAAAATTCCAGTCGAGGCTAATGCGGAATCACATATTATATAATAGAAGAATTTTAAAGCATACTGGTGTCGTCATCACTGAGGATCTTACCCAACTCAATTTTCTAATCTTATCTTGTGTTCGCCTCTAATCCCAGGACGAGGTCGACAACGCCTGTCTACTTAAACAAGTAATTAAGAATTGCAAGCAATACAGAAGTCCCCTACCGGTTTGAGGCCATTTTCAATGTTTCTGTTGCCATAGCAACCACAATTTTTGTCAGAATCAAAATATTTTTAGACGTGCGTAATTCCCTTATTGCCCCCTATCCACTTATCAGGTTTCATAAACCTAGCTTGGAAACTGTTGAGTTATGGCAGGATCCAGATTTGGGCATATTTTCACTCTTTCTGTTGCCATAGCAACCACTGAATCAAAATATTTTTAGAAGTGCATAATCCCCTTATTGCCCCCTATCCACATACCAAGTTTCATAAGCCTAGCTTGGAAACTGTTTGAGATATGTCAGGATCCAGATTGTTTGACGGACGGACGGACGGAGGCCAACCTATAGTCCCCTCCTGTCAAAAACCGGTAGGGGACTAATAAAGCGGGGAACAAACATGAAGCCAAGGAAAAGGATTGGAATGTGTTGGCCGGAGAAATATACGCAATATTCTTCCGAAGCTCAAACATAAACATAGCGTTCGTTTTTTCTATGAGAAGTATAGATCTACACAGGCAATGCTCAATCCGGAACGTTCCGCACAATAAGTTAATACTGAACGCAGAGAATGTGTGTTTATATTAGTATTAGTTCATATATTCGAATAACGATATCGTACTTTGAGTGTATAATTCTAGTAACACATATCACAATATATTTATAAAAACGTCATCAAGTGTAATAATTCTACATCGTTATAGATAATACTAGGCACAATGATATAGATACAGAATGTTTAAAAACAATAACTATTATTGTAAACTCGAACGAAAATATATATAGTATTTATAACTTATGTAATACCAACGCATGTCGGTTCTAAGCAAACATTGTTATCCCATTACGTTTCCTTGGATTTCGTTTCTTTTTCGTCAAGGGAACATATAGGAATCGTACATAAACTTCAGTATTGTGTTAAGCAAATGCGACTAAGTAAGCATGTGTGAACCCAAATATAGTGCATGTGCAAAAAATTACATACGTGTCACTTAGAAGATAATATATATATCGTAATCAACTAAAACTAATCCACACAAATATCATTCATTTTTCGGAAATTTTGACAATTCTTGTTTTGTCAAAAATTGTGAATTTTCTTATTAATACCTAAAGTGTATAAGAATGTTTAAATAATACACTCAAGGACTTTAAAAAACCTCACCTAATTCTCAAAGCCCAATATCGCTCAAAGTATGCAAGTTACTGCAAAATAATTTTACATGTGTACAGTATTAATTGATCTTTCCTTCGTGTACATCATTTTAGTTTGTAATAAAATGTTGTCTCGTTATTTTCTTCTCACGTCATCCTGAACTGACAATTACATCTACAATCCAGCTGGGGAAAGAAAGACCAATTATAAATCAAGATAAAACCAAGAAGTGGTTTGATGACTTTACTACATATGTAACCGAGGAGAATTTTACGACATGATACAAGCAGAGATAAGAAAAGATCCCGATTCACGACCTTACAATCATCGTGGGAGACGCAAAAGTAGGACAGGACACTAGTAGAAATAAAAGAGTTATGGGAAAACATGGATTAGATGGTTGAATTCTGTGGTAACAACAATCTGGTGATTGGTGGAACACCCTTCCCACACAAGGAGATTCATAAAAGAACATTGGTATCACCAGGAGGAAGAGATAAGAATCAAATCGACCACATTGTTATTAATGGTAAATGAATAATATCTCTTAAAGATGTGAGAGTGAGACGCGGCCCTGACGTAAGAAGTGACCACCACCTCGTCACAGCCAATATCAAACTTAAACTAAGTCTAGTGAAAGCAACAATAAAGTATAACACAAAGAAATTTGATACTGGGAAACTAAAAGAACCAAAAGTAAAACAAGAGCCATGATCACATGGCCGTCCCCCGCCGTATATGATTGCCACTTATGTGTGTTAAATAGAAACATGACTAGATACAAAAAGAAGGAAAGAGATGTTAGGGGAAATAAAGAGTTCATTAATTAAATGAAACCAATCAGAGTTCAATAGAAGGGATAATGTTTTGGTAAATCACCCTAAAAATTGCAATTTGTCGAAAAAATGTGAGGACCATACCGACAAAAATGTCTATAAAATAATCAAATATTTAAAATGAAATTACAATGTATTTCCCATATGCATAATAGTTTTATCACATGTTTGACGTCGCGGTAGCGTAATAAAGCCATTATTTATTTTTGATAATACACTAGTGTAATAAAGCTATCACGCGACGTCATTCAAAGGATAGCGACGTCGTCAAAGTTGCGCGTTTATTATAGTGATTTTATGTTTCGGCCGGAAAAGGCTAACATGTGATATAAAGAACATCACATTATTATTTTATTCAACTCGTTTAGTAAATTCAATATGGAAAGACACTCATGTAATATCCTCTATTTATTATTTGCTTTCAATGGATTACGGAGATTTTTCAGTGAAAATAACAGTGAAATTACCACTTTGTTATTTTCACTGTTTTAGAAGCTGGTTCCAGCTTCGTTCAGAAAAAGAAACGTAACGTCAACGGCGCCGGGCTTTAAAATGTACGTAACGTCATCATGACGTCACAATTGTCACGTCGTGACGTTCCAATTTCGACGTGATTTTTCCAATTAAGCCAATTACGGTACACTTTTAAGAGAAATTGAAGCATATAATAAACAGAAAATTTGTTGATTTTTGGTGAAAGATCAATTTTATTTCACTCGTGATCACATAAAATTATATTTTCACTCGTGGCTACGCCACTCGTGAAAATATTGATTTTCTGTGATCACTCGATGAAATAAAATACGATCTTACACCAAAATCAACAAATAGCCTCTATATATTAACAAGTAATTAAGAATTACAAGCAATACAGAAGTCCCCTATCGTTTTAAAGCCATTTTCAATGTTTCTGTCGCCATAGCAACAGAGTTATGGCAGGATCCAGATTTGGGCATATTTTCACTCTTTCTGTCGCCATAGCAACCACAGAATCAAAATATATTTCGACGTGCATAATCCCCTTATTGTCCCCTATCCACATACCAAGTTTCATAAACCTAGCTTGGAAACTGTTTAAAAAAAGAGTATATTAAGTCAGACAGGGAAGGCAGCACTCAACTTAACCAGCCGAGCACAGAAAACATTACAAACACACAAAGCACAATGCCCAACTAAACAAGCGCAGATCCGCCCAAGTCCAAGCTGTCGAAAAGTATAATAAATTATAACTAGCTGAATGACCCAGTAGAAAAGATACAGCAACCAAAAGGCGGAATGCCTACGCTGAATGACCTAGTAACAACAGTAAAACTGCTGAACTACATAGTTATAGCAGCCTTTAGTCTCAAAAGTTAAATAACAGTATTAAAACGTTGAAAGGCCCGTATAGTGGGATGACCTACTAACTAGCTGAATGACCCAGTTTCCACAGCAAAAGGACTATATTGCCCCGCTTTAGCTGTAAGAAATCTTAAAACGAAGAAGTGTCCAACACACTACCGACCAAGTAAATTAAACGCCCCTAGTCTCATTGTTAAAAACTGAATAAAAAAGATTCAGCAAACAAAAGGCAGAAAGCCCACGCTGAATGACCTATAGTCCAGTCATTCTACGATTTAACCTCAAACTAATTGCAAAAGAATTTCTTTTTCGATAATCATGTAGATAAATGTATGCTTATAATCATACAAAAAGTCTAGAAAAATCTAAGGTGGGGAAAACGATGAAATTTAACCTTAAACTTGTTCATTTTTTCGAACTACGACATGGCAAATATAACTCGCCATAGTGACGTCATATCAACTGAGCGCGTGCAATGAACTATGTCATTACGAAGGCATAATCTCGTCATATTTCCGTGAATATGTTACTTAAATATCAAATAACACGTACACATCAACCATTTCAGTTGATTATTTAAAAATAGGAACTGTAATAATCTTTTTCTATACAAAAGTCAAATATTTTACGATGGTTTATGACAATAAATCGGCGTTATTTTGACGTTGAGATTATGCATACAATTCCTCTCTACGGAAGCGCATTATGGACATTGTCTTAATCGCCCTTACGGGTAACAATACAGTTTGTGTATGTTTCTATTGATATTGTTTGTGTCTTTGACGAATTAAATTAGTGATATCATACACATGTAGCTTGTAGAGTCTACATACTTACTTACGTTAACCTAGCTTTGTACACAGGTCTAGATTTAGGGCTGCACATACTCGTGGCCTATTCAAACAAACTCAAAACGTAGGTCTCACTTAACCTAATCTTACAAGTATGCATTGAACTTAAGTTTTAGATCTCGCCTTGCACTGTAGACCAACTCTAGCAAGCATTGAACGCATGTCTTAGGTAGATCGTTGCACTGAGGACATACTATAGATAGCATTGAACGATAGTTTAAATGGACCCATTTTAACAAGTCTTGAACGTAGGTCTGAACTGGCCCTACATTTGTATTAAGTATTTAAGGTATGTATTAGGAGTCCGGTACTCTTAACAAACCACAGCAAGCATTTAATGTAGGTCTACTTGAACCTACTCCAGCAAGCATAGAACGTATAGTCTAACTGAACCTATTCCAATTTGGTCTAAAATCGGTTCCTGCACTCTTGACCTTCCCTTGTAAGCATTGAACGCAAGTCTAACTGAACCTTGTCCTGTAGGTTTAGTGTCGAACATTGTACTGTGGACATAATCTAGTAAGCATTGAACTTATGTTTAATTGGACCTACTCCTGCAGCATTCAATGCAGATCTAAGGTCAAGTGTTGCATTGTGGACATACACTAGTAAGAATGTCTAACTGAACCTTCTCCAGTCAGCATTGGGTTTAGATCTAATGTCGAGCGTGTACCTACTATGGACATGTTCTAGCAAGCATTGAACGCAGGCCTAAGGTCGGGCATTGAACTCCTAGATGTTAACAAGTTTTCCGACAAGTATAAACACAGGCGATCTAGTATTGAGCCTTGCATTTATGAAACTATTACTATGCTGGCGAAAATTAAGCGAAACATCGAGCTCTGTAATCCTGAACCAATTCTGGTTAACATGGAAAGCCCATCTAACATCTCGCAAATTGTGCCTAAAAGGCAACAAACCGTACAACAATGTCCATAACAAAGCCAAATGGACCACCGACCAAGTACCTGATCACATACCCAGGCATATATATGTAATGGACCCGTATACCCAGGCATGTACATGTAATGGACCCGTATACCCAGGCATGTACATGTAATGGACCCGTATACCCAGGTCTGTACATGCAATGGATGTGCGATATGTTCTATGATTACCAGCCAGCTTTTATTTATACCTTATTGCTAGTTTGATCTCGGATTCATACATACATATGAAGTAGTTTCAAGTCGCACTGTATCCAAGGATAACTAGAACTGTCGCCATTCGACAGACTAATATACCCCCGCGTGGCAAAAAACATTGCAGCTAATTCTTTTCTTTATGCACATCAGAACTATTCACTATACACACTATATATTGTATAGTGCATAAAAGTACAAAGGGCAATAATTCTGTCAAAAATCGTCGCAGCGCAAATTCTTTCCTTCATGCACATCTACATGTTGAGGATGTTCATCTGTTAAAGTTTGAAAGAAATGCTGCAAAAACTGTAGGAGGAGTTATGCATCCACAAGAATGCGTCTACGGACAGACAGACCGACCGACAGACAGACAAGCTGAATCCAGTATACCCCTTACAACTCGTTGTGCGGGGGTTTAATGAAGTAGAGATACTATTTACAACCAGTGATTCACAGAAATATTTGATAGAACACGCCGGTTTGTCAAGAACCGATACAAAGGATACAAAGTTGGAACTATATAGCCAAATTAATGACTTTTCCTACACAACGACGTCCATATTGAACGCCATCTTGGATTTCTCGGAGTAATCTCCGGCATAAAAGTTTTGTTTGTGTACCAATTTACCTTTATGATTTAATAAACTTTATGCACGACGAAGTTAGTGTGTGAAACTTCACAGATACTCGATTACACATTCATTGTGTGAAATTGGTGGGTGGGGTAATAAACCACATATTACACCTCAGATTGCACGGATGCACTGTGTTCCAATTGAAGTATAGTTTTTTTATTTAACATATTATACCATTTATTCATAAAAATGTATTTTAAATATGTATTAATCAACATTATAAATCATAACCAAAGACATAAGGGATTAGAAAGGTGAAATTATCTCTGTACCTGTTTTTCGTATGTTTTACCTGCAAATAACATTGACTGACATTGCTTTTTGAAGATTTTCAACATGAATAATGTATCTAAAATATTTGTTTAACGATGTTTGTGGTTTCTTAAATACATATACATCATTTAAGGACATTAATTTCAATGAATTTTGTCATGTATATTCCTGCTATTTTCATGTATCTATTTCAATTTTAACTGGTAATGCTAAAAAAGACGGCCATCTTGGACGCCATCTTGAATTTCACAGACCCCATCACTTTTGCAATTTATGCTTGCAGTGTCAGAACTTTCACATACATGTATAATAATTTATTTCGGTATACAGTATACCTTGTTGATCTAGAGGTTACACCGGAACTTGTTTCTGAGATTGTCACACTCCATTACCCCACCCACTTGTACTGGTTTTTAAGCATCTATATTAAATCAAAAATGGTTTTATTTGTTATCTTTGCCACGTTATTTTCATCTGCTTGTAATATTGTTCATATTCAAATTACTTTACTATGTACTTTATGGATATGTGCACTTAGGTTACATGGAAATGAAAATTAACACTGTCATAAAAGCAGCTTTAGTGTTTCCAATAGTGACCTTAGATATGTAAATTTTTCGGCAACTTCCCCATCCTAGATTTTTCTAGACTTTTGATATGCTATTTGTCAATGTTTTCTGATGCCAAAACAGTCAAATTCGTTTCTTTTGCAATTTGTTTGAGGTTAAGCCTATTTTTACTTTAGAATGACTGGACTACTAGTAACAACAGTAAAACTGCTGAACTACATAGTTTTAGCAGCCTACAGTCTAAAAGTTAAGTAACAGTATTAAAACGTTGAAAGGCCCGATTTCAGCAACAAAAAATCTGAAAACCTTAAAACGAGTGACCCAGTTTCATTAAGTAAAATGACGTAATTGAACAAATCGAGATATGACGTACTGAATTGCAAGCAATACAGAAGTCCCCCACCGGTGTAAAGCCATAGTCAATATGTATGTTGCCATATCAACAACAATTTCCGTCAGAACCAAAACTGACGGACAGATGGCAAACCAATAGTCCCCTCCGGTCAAAAACCGGTAGGGGACTTAAAACTACATTAAATGACCTCAGGGGACAGAACACTACATCCATAACTCCACAGCTGTACATAGACTCATGAACGAACCCGGTAGGATGCGAACCGCTGGGACGAAATAGTAAGAGGACAACCGGCAAATACGAATAAATAGTTAACTCCTAGCTCCTTTTGGCCCCGGTCAAAAAATTAAATACTGAGAAATTATGGCATATTATCGATTATTTAAAAATGAAAAACTCGATTGTAAACGGAATTGGCGTTTAAATCCAGATACAAACCCATATCATAATAATTTAACAAAATACGAAACTACCGGAAGTAGTACCGACCCCAACAGAAACCGCGGGACACGCGAGAACAAAAAGGCACAGAAAATATACAACTTCACTCGAATAGGCGCGGAACATACATAAAAAACTAGCACAGGAACATGTAATACAAAACCGGGCATCCAATTCCGAAAGTCTGCTGCTTAAGCCAGTCAAACTAAAACGGAACAAGAGCCAGTTGGTAAGAAATTAACAACCGGACAAAACATACACCACAAGGACAATCCACAACATACACCGAGTATATGCAATTTTGAAAGATACGAAGCAGCCTTGTGCTGGACAACGCAATTGCAGAATGGCACATACAAAATTAATAAAGTTTAACAAAAAGGAAAGTGGCCAAATATTTTTGTATTTTTTCCAATTATACTATAAAGTGGACAGTACATACACAGAGGAAGGTTGACTAAAGGGCTTCCGCCTTGGAACGGACAGTGACACTTGTCACTGGGGGCTTAAACGTTTTACAGTGCACCAAACCTCACACTTACCCAATAGACAATCTTATAGAACAGGACAGTGTAAATAAATGTTTCCCGCCATGTAATGCCCCCTAACAAAAAGGCCACAGTGACCGGTAATAAAAGAATGTAAAACATGAAACATTATATAAAATACAACCATCGAGTAGCACAGAAAGTACTCAATGACCTATCAGAAGTCAGAGCAACAAGAGAGCAAAACATTTAAGGGTACGACAAGACAATGTAACAGACAGGCATCAATGCCAGTCGTCCACAAAGGCTTGAGGTTAGGCATATCATAGAGTCTGTATATTTTCCGGTCATCGCACAATGAAATAAGTAGCATAGCGGTGAGCTGTAGATGGACCCACTGCTAAGCATGCAGTCCGTTGCAAAATTAAAGGGTCATATCCTCTACTCAGAAAACGTTTTATGATCTTGAGAAACACATCATGAAAGTGGCTATGACCCAGAATCCTTCGAAATTTGTAAAGCACATCACCATAAAATTCAGGCTGAGACAGACCTTGTCGCAGAAGTGTCTTTAAATTAGTACCATATTTAGAAATGAGATCTGAATTACGCCTATAGAATTTTGCAAACGTTTTACGAAGTTTATGGAAGCGATAGCCTTGTTGCAGTAACTTATTAGTAATACAAAGATTTCGAGTATTAAAGTCCTCCACCCGAGAGCAAGCTCTAGCAAAACGTATTAATTGAGAAGCGTAAACACCATATGAAGTTGACAGTGGAATATCTCCATCCAAGTGTGGGTAATTTACAATATCGAAGTTAAAATCATCTCTCTTGTCGTAAATTTTACTAACAATTTGACCTGCTTCTATAGCAAGGTCAAGTTATGTCAGGATCCAGATTTTTTGACGGACGGACGGAGGGAAAACCTATAGTCCCCTCCGGTCAAAAACCGGCAGGGGACTAATAAAAACAAAATCAATCACAAGCAGAAGATGCTATTTAAGATAGTTATGTTCATATAATTATATTACCAACATAGTTGTAAAATTTTGTGAGTTTTTTCATTCTACAAAATATATAATGTCTAAATTCCTGAATAAAACTCGAATCAATGGGCATAGTTCACTATCAATTACCCAAACATTTTCTTTATACTGTTATACACATACTTAGACCGAATAAAATACAGATTCACCTTGAAATTATTAAGATATAACATTTTGTATGACCCCACCCACCATATTTCATGCTTTAACAATGAATAAATTCCTATAATGTTAAACACAAATTTGTTTTCAATATTTTCCACCATATAACATTAAATACAAAGTATTACATATATAGAGTTATGGTTCTTGGTCACTGCACTTCCCCCAGTTGCCATCTATTCACACACCAAGTGTCAAGTCAATACCTCAAATAGTTTAAGAGTTATGACAAGATATGGGACGGTCGAACGAAAGGACGGACGGAAAGACGGACGCATACTGTTACTATATACCTTCGCCTTCGGCGGGGGATGACAAGAATTTAAAAGATAACATAGAACAGATTCCAAATATTACAGAAAAGTAACATCGAAGAAGAAAATGTGGATGAGCATTGGCAAAAGATTGAATTAACTTTTAGAAAAACAAGTGAAAAGACACTGATTTAAAAGACAAGTACATAAAGAATGGATCACAGCTGAAACATGGAAAAAGATCGATAAAAGGAAAGATGTATAAAAAGTTAAGTACCACACATCCCTAGAGAGACTGGACGAGAGGCTGAGAGAGCAATATTTCGACAGTAATCAAGAAGTAAAGAAAGCTACTAGGAAAGATAGACAACACTTCATAGAAATCCCAGTCCAGAAGACTGCTATAATCCCCGACGCATTAATGGCCAGTGGAATTGTCCAATAAGTTATACATTTGCTATGAGTTCATGCAATTTGGCCCAGGCGTTAGACAAATACGGAGCGGATGGGAAATGTAAGGTTGAAACCTTTGGCCTTTTAACTGTGACATTGTCCTTGAACCGGCATGGTTGAAATGTGGGTTCTGCATGTCGGATTTATTAGTCACACATTTAGTATCATTTAGTATGAGTTTCATGCAATTCGGCCCAGGCATTAAAAAGTTATGGAACGGACACGAATGTAAGATTCAAACCTTTGACCTTGAATTGTGACCTTGGCCAGGGATGGTTGGAATGTGGGTTCTGCACATCGTCTTTATTAGTTACACATTTGGTATGAGTTTCATGCAATTCGGCCCAGGCATTAAAAATTTATGGAACGGACACAATGTAGATTAAAACCTTTGACCTTGAATTGTGACCTTGGCCAGGCATGGTTGGAATATGGGTTCTGCACGTCGTCATCATTAGTTAAATATTTGGTATCAGTTTCATGCGATTCGGCCAAGGCATTAAAAGGTTATAGAGTGGACACGAAATGTAAGATTCAAATCTTTGACCTTGAAATGTGACCTTGAACTGGCATGGTTGGAATGAGAGTTCTGCACGTCGTCTTTATTAGTTACACATTTCGGCCATGGCATTAACATGTTAGAGAGCAGACACAATTTTGTTACGGACAGACACACGGACGGAGACCATTCCAATAATCCCCTCCCACTTCGTGACGGGGGATTAATAAACAGGGAACATTTATAACATATGAGACTGAACAAGATAACAGATGGAATGGACATTTTGAAGAAGTTCAGAATCATCCTAACCCAGTAAACACGGCAGATATTACCGCAGCTGAGGTAGATTTAGAAATTGATGAAGAAACTCCACGAAAAGATGAAATATACAAAGCTATCAACAGACTAAAAAACAATAAATCCCCTGGAAATGACCAGTTACCAGCTGAGATATTTAAAACAGACCCTACTCTTGCAGCAGATATACTTCACTCAATATTCTGTAAGATATGGCAGAGCAACATTATTCCAACCACATGGTCTGAAGACAACATCATAAAGTTACCAAAAAGAGATCTTACCAAGTGCAAGAACTGGAGAGGTTTTGAACTGTTATCAATACTCGGCAAGATTTTCTGCAAGATATTAATTGATAGAATAAAACAGCAGTACACAGCAAATGAGGGGCCAACAGGCAGGATTCAGGAAAGGGATCAAATATTTACATTAAAGAACAGTGCACCGAATGGCAACGGAAATTAATCATAAACTTCATCGATTTCGAAAAAGCATTCGATAGCATACATGTACATAGAGATAGTTTATGGCAAATCATGAGACACTATGAAATACCATCAAAACTAGTGAGCCTAATTAAAGCTTTTCATTCAAATTTCAAATGCTCTGTCGGCAAATCGACTGATACCAGCTTCCTTGTGAAATCCGGGGTCAGACAAGGCTGTGTGATTTTCTCCCTCTCACATCTAGAGACACACATGCAGGATAAAACAAGAAAACTGCAAGAAAATGCAAACAAGGTCGGCCTGCAAATTAATATCAAGAAAACAGAAGTAATGCATCTGAACACAAGTGACCCACCGAAAATTGCTTTAAATGAAAAGACTCTGAACTGCACATCAACCTTCACTTACCTTGGAAGCACTATAACATCAGACGGGGTTGCTGACAACGACATTAAGACCAGATATGGGAAAAGCAAGATACACATTCATTAATCTTAACAACCTCTGGAAGATCAGCAAAAATACCAAACTGAGATTATACAACAGCTGCGTACTGGAGATGTACGAGCTTAAACCAATGTTAACTGAAACTGAAAAATAAACCTGATAAAGGTATTATGTTGAGGGGGGTCATCTTAAAAGAATATTAGACGTATCCAACTGACTGACTGTCGATAATTACCCGTGCGTTTAGGGAAGAAAATCCGGAGTAACGTTTTAAACAAACCATAGGTGGTCGTATAGTTTTTCATCATTTGGTAGTTCGTTTTATATAGGCTACTAAAAAACTATAATGGTAAAAATCGATACGACCACCTGTAGTTTTTCTAACGGTATGCGATGTTTGTACACGCTACTTGGGGATTAAACTCACAAAATATTAGTTGGCCAACTAAAACAAGACTGCGTTCAATTAAGGTTTTTAACGCTTATGCCCCCTGTGGAAGCCTTGTCCATAAATAAGTCTAAGTCCAAAATTATGTCAAGGTGAAGGTCAAAATGGGGTTAGGTGATACAGGCGTGTGGAGAGTGTTCATACACAGCATCCATGCAAGTATGAAAGCTTTGTAGCAAGCCATAATAATGCTAGAAGAAACGGTCAATTTGGGTTAACCAGGACGGACGGACGGACGGACGGACGGACAGGTGAATCACTATATGCCTCCCCATCTATCGATTGGGGGGGGATAAAAATGTTAGTTCCCCTTGATATTTCTGAAAGCCGTTATTATACTCATAAAATTAACAACATAATATGCCGTTATAATGTATTTAAACATGTCTGTTTTTCATAGACTTAATTATTATCACCACTTTTTAAGTAATCGACTTCAAGAAATGCATTTTCAACAAATTAATTCTTGATATAAAAAATTCAATTTCTTGGTATCAAAATATCCGTTCTTGTATCCACTGACTTCGTGATAACATAAATTCCTACAGAATTGAATCTATGTGAAGCTTTGTTTTGTTTGAATGTCGAATTTTACGCTTATCTTTATTGTCAAAATAAATGTATATTTTCTTCAATTTTTTTCAATACCTTACAAATTAGGCAAATTTATTACTATTCACCCTGAATATTACCGTAATTTACCAGGCCTTTTGTTTGTGATCTTTCATTTATTTAGTCTTGTCCATTTACAAAACTTACGCGCAACATATACGTATTGAATGCGACATGGTCACATAACATTATATTTAGTTGGCCTAACATATTGGGAAATAATTCGCCAGTGGTGCGGTCACATGTTATATATACCGTTAGATGAACCACAGGTGGTCGTATAGATTTTTTCAATTATAGGACATAGATAGCC
Organism: Spisula solida; assembly: GCA_947247005.1. Lineage (NCBI taxonomy): Eukaryota > Metazoa > Mollusca > Bivalvia > Venerida > Mactridae > Spisula > Spisula solida. The sequence goes on from OX365948.1 coordinate 26,418,761, forward strand.
TATATAATATCATATACTAAATGATAATCAAAGCACTGAAAGTACAGATGTGTGGCGTACTGATGCCATTAAATCCAATATCGAATCCAGGTTGTATCATAATTTTATGTCACAGTTCTGATAAGCCCACCTTTCTCAAACATTTGTGCTGCTAAAGACAGCAAGAGAACCAGCAGTTACCTGGAACTTACTTAAGTAACTATGCTGAGCAACAATGAAGGGATATTTACAAATACCATTTTTAACGACTTGGAGAATTCGACCAGTGTCAAGATAAGTGACTGTTTATTCTCCGTATGACCACGCATGTTAATTAAATGTATATGACACTCTATATTAACGTATGTAAAAGAGGTAAACATGGTTTCGCTCACACATATCGATCGGCCGATTAATGCTTTAAAAACAAGTTTTACATTTTATAAAACCTTAAAGTATTAACTTTTAAAACAAGCTTTAATGAACAAAATCGATCGAATATTAAATTAATAATTGATGATTTTCGACCGTTGATTGAATTTTAATTTGGTATAAAACGGGATATTTTAAACTTACTTTTACGCGGAACGGATTCTTACTCGTCGCCGTAGATTTAATAATTAGGGTATCGTGTTAAATGTTGTCTAAAAGAGAGACATCTATCTCTGCTTCATTACAAGCTTTAAATATTCAAAATCGGATAATAGATACGAAAATTATGAGGTCTTATATAAAGCAGGGTAGAAATTGACTAGTGCGTTTAACGCTTACCGCTGTAACATTGTTAATCGGCCGATCGATGTGTACGTAGAACTATTTCAGTTCCCCCCGCCAGCTATATATAGCATCAATGTTTGTATACAACATAATTAGGTCATCGTCTGCAATGTGCAGCGGCGGGGTGATTTACATACGTTACAGTATACGATTGAAAGCCGTGGGAACTATTTTAGATTCCCGCCACCAGTGAGAACATTCTTTGGTAGTAAAAATATAGTCCGTTGCGGAATGATTTTCTATAAATATCCTCTAAAAATAAAAGTCTGATAAAATTGTTGGTCTTAATATAAGTAAATGTTGGTAATGTAAACAAATCAGGTCCAATGATACGTGTAACCTGTGTTGCATGCTTGTAATATTGTTCAAATCATAGAACTATTTATTTGCCGAGGCCTAATGCGTTAAATTGGTCGTAAGCTGAAAAGTGGTAATATCATTGTGTGGCGTTTACGCCACACAAAAACTATGCACTTTGATATGTTTTTCATTATCCAAGGTGAAGGGATTTTACAAATAGATTAAGGCATGTGTGGTTTGCTCGGAAACATCACCATAATTAAATCAATCACGAATACATCGGTTGTGCTAGTGTTATTTCTCAAATTTATTAACCTATTGCATGGATATTGCATCTATAATTATTTTTTCATTGTTTTCGTACTAATCTTACCTACACGCTTCCATCTTTGCTAATGCAGTGCTAATATATGTGGTGATGGCTATATATATATATATATGGTGATGGTTAATGATCATTTGCTGTTGTAACATGTCCCTGTAAAATTATCTGCATGCTTCCCAATGGCATCTGCGTTTATAACTCTTTTTACCTTCTACACCATCATCATCATCCCAGGCAAGTGCTTCACCATTGATTACAACTCCAAGCAAAGCAAATAAGCTGACTCTAGATGAAATGATAAGCCAACTTGAGACTTTTAGTAGTGACAATGATACTTACCTTAAGGCTGCTATGTTTTCATTTTTTCATTGTTTTCGTATTAATCTTACCTACACGCTTCCATCTTTGCTAATGCAGTGCTAATATATGTGGTGATGGCTATATATATATATATATATATGGTGATGGTTAATGATCATTTGCTGTTGTAACATGTCCCTGTAAAATTATCTGCATGCTTCCCAATGGTATCTGCGTTTATACCTCTTTTTACCTTCTACACCATCATCATCATCCCAGGCAAGTGCTTCACCATTGATCACAACTCCAAGCAAAGCAAATAAGCTGACTCTAGATGAAATGATAAGCCAACTTGAGACTTTTAGTAGTGACAGTGATACTTACCTTAAGGCTGCTATGTTTTCAATCACAAATGACCTCAGTCGCTAACTGAATGTAACGAGCCAAGAAAAAGAGAAATGTACAAAGATCCTTACTGCCGCTTTCAATGATATCAGAGATGATTATGCTGACGATCTCAAAGGAGAGAATTGTACAAACATCATCACATCCGCTTTGGAGGATACCATTTATGATGATGATGATACTGATTACTTAAAAATGGATGCCACTATCCCATATAAGATATGAAAACAAAGAATCTGCTCATTGAAACAGTTTCAAATTTAAATTTAAGAACACAAACTCTATGCCAATGAACGTTTAAGAGCATTCTATTATTAGAATTTTAGTTTTTATGTATGCATAGAGTAACCTGCTTGTCTATTGTAGAACATTTAGATTTGTATTATTGAATCATCAGTTTTTCATATTGATTGAATGTAGGCACATGGAGTCTACTTTTACTGAATATTTGTTATTTATTAACTTGAATTCTGTTATTATGATTTTTTTAAGTAAATCTAAACTGACTACTGTACTATATGCATACTTGAGTTTTTCATACATTTTTTGGTATTTTAATGTCATGGCATGCAAAAAGAGACCTTGGTATGTATGGCTGGATGGTAACATGTAGTCTGGTGATGGGTATGATCCTAATTGGCTATTCAGTTCATGTGAACCAACTGATCCCTTTTTACATGTTGCTGTTTTTAGCTCACCTGCCACAAAGTGTCAAGGTGAGCTTTTGTGACTGTTTTTTGTTCGTCGTCCGTTTGTCCGTTCAACTTTTCACCGTAACACTAGCACTTTCAATTTTGCTTTGATCTTCATCAAACTTGGTCAGTAGTTGTACCTAAATTAAATATAGGTCAAGGTTGAAGTTGGGTTATGTGGGGTCAAAAACTAGGTCAATATGTCAAATAAGAGGAAAACCTTGTTAACACTCAGGAGGTCCCAAAACGCAAAGTTCAATACACTACTTCTATTGCCATTACGGGACCCTGTCTCTTGCCACTATCAGCCCAGAGATAGGAACGTTTGAATGGTCTCGTTCGACTCGTATGAGCATGCACTACATCTGTATACCCGGTCTTTCGGGGTTGCATCTTTCTAGTAAGGGCTCTACAAGGGCTCGACCCCGCCCAAAGTCGCCTATAGCATACTGCTTTTATGGCTACTTTGGGTCTGGCCTTTCTTTCAGCCCAAAGAGGCGTCTAGTGTCGGTTATGTTCGACTCTCGACAGCCTGACATACATCTCCATATCCGGACAAAAAATATTTCAAAATTAAACAAGGGTATATAATTTCAAAACTGGGCCATTTAGTTATGGTTCTTAGACAATGCGCTTCTCCTAGTTGCCATCTATTAACATACCAAGTTTCAAGTTAATACCGCAAATAGTTTTAGTTATGCTCCGGACAATAAGAATGCCGGCATATTATTACTATATTCATTCGCCCTCGGCGGTGGATAAAAAAAATACAAATGGGAATAACTAAAAAATTGTAAAATGAAGAGTTATGGTTCTTGTGCACTGCGCTTCCCTTCAATGAGATATATTCACGTATGGATTGTCAAATTGATATAATAATACTGTACGAGTTATGGTCCGGACAAGAATTAAGTATGACAAATTACAAAGGGGAACAACTACAAAATTGCACAATGAAGAGTTATGATTCTTGTGCAGTGAACTTCCTTTCAATGAGCTCTATTAAAAATTCTGCTATTTTCAAGCCTGTGGTAAAAGGTAAACACGAGCCAACATTTTACAAAATACGCCCTTCTGGTGCATGGTAAATGAAAATAAGACGATCCAGTTTGGCCTATTTCTCAATTTATTTTCGTAATGTAAGGGCAATAATCCAAGGTCTGCGTCGATTGGGCCCATCATCTCACTTGTCCAATATAGTATGCCCTTAAACATTGTCACTTAGTTTGAAAACGATCAGCTGAAAACTGTTCGAACTAGAGTACAGATAAAATAGCTGCTGCCCGCCCGTCAAGGGTGTTCACATGCAATAGGCGTGTGAGCTTTTTCTAGAAGAATTTAATTTTAAACAAGTCATTAAGAATTGCAAGCAATACAGAAGTCCCCTACCGTTTTGAAGCCATTTTCAATGTTTCTGTTGCCATAGCAACCACAATTTTTGTCAAAGTCAAAATATTTTTAGACGTGCATAATTCCCTTATTGCCCCCTATCCACAAATCAAGTGTCATAAACCTTTTTGACAGCTTGTACTTGTGCGGATCTTCGCTTGTTTAGTTGAGTATTGTGCCTTGTATGCGTTTTATGTTCCTGTGCTCGGTTGGCTCAGCTGCGTATTGTGCTTTGTGCGTTTGTAATGTTTCTGTGCTCAGCTGGTTAAGTTGAGTGCTGCCTTCCCTGTCTGACTCAATATAATTTTCTTCTAACTATTCAAGTTATGGCATGATCCAGATTTGGGCATATTTCACTCTTTCTGTCGCCATAGCAACCACAATTCTTGTCAGAATCAAAATATGTTTGGACGTGCATAATCCCCTTGTTGCATCCTATCCTCAGCCCAATTTGTATAAACCTAGTTTGGAAACTGTTTCAGTTATGTCAGGATCCAGATTTTTTGAAGGACGGACGGAGGACAAACCTTTAGTCCCCATCGGTCAAAAACGGGTAGGGGACTAATAACTAAATATGTAGTACCATATCTTAGATTAAATTTCCCTTATGAAGTAGTTAAAAGTAACTGCTTTCGTTGCTTTGGCGACCTATTTTTTAATTGAACCCATATAGACAAAAACGAGGGGTTAGTGGTTAAAAACAGGTACTTTTCTCTAAAAGCGAACATCCAACTATTTCGATACGCTCTATTAAAATAAAAATACAATTTTAAATGTATTTTGAAAAGATTGCTTGAAGAATTTAGCAAATAGTGGATTCGTGAAATGCTCGTAAACACTTCACAAAAAACGTTGGAACGACGTTTGCGGCGTCATTCATGAAGCAGACGAGAGTGATTTGTTTTAAAAATCTGTAAATGTGTCAATAGACGTTACATTTTGCTCAAATAATGAGAAACTATGCATACGCAAGAGTCTTGTCTTTCTAACACTCTTCTTTCATGATGTTCATATTTTCAGCGTTAGCTTTCTAGCTTCATATTTGACCTACTTTTGACCACTTTACAAACCAATGAAATGTTTTCAAATAAATCCACACCAAATAAACGAATGAATATTAGTGGATAGAATATAGTAATCTTTAACACAAAAAGTCAGGTGCTGTTTCGTATGTTTCGTATGCGTAGTGTATTGAAAAGTATAGAGGTATATAGAGTGCCTAATCTAAACCCCTTTCACAATTGTCGTATGAATTTCTTCGTCGAAGTGTACCGACTTGCGTCTGGAAAGTGTAATTTTGTGACCGGTTACAATTGTCGCACGACGGCTCTACGATGCATATTAGGGAACTACCGTGCGTCCGTCGACTATCGTGCATAACAATTGACGCACGACAGCCTTACGATAGACATATGTCGCACGTCCGTCGTACGATAATAGCATTGTCGATCTATTAGCTGGTTTACAAAATAAGTTCCAACAGCTGGATGTAATAAATAAAAACGTCGAACCAAACTCTTAATTTTCGAATAATATTTTTTTGCAAATAGGAATTTGCTTAATACTAGTATTAAACTGAACTTCATGTATGCATAATCAATAAAATAATAAGAATGCATTTCGTGGGTCGCAGGTGTCAAACGCGGCATATTCTAGGCTTTGTTCGTTTCGAGATATGTTGGATGTCCACATGTTATAAAAGAGAGAACACTTTCTTGTGCATACAATGTTGGATATTTTAATGAAATAATTACGTGTTAAGAGTCTTTACATACTAGTATATTGATAAATTTTTACTAAGTATACATTTAATGTAACTAATTATGGAATAAAATCATGCATTGTTAATATTTTTAAAACCTGCTAAGTGATTAAAGTATGTTGTTGATATGCATGTACGAGAACATTCAGGCAACTTCGAGATATTAGTTTGTAGCTGAATGCATTTGTCATATATATGTACAATGTATCCTCTCCAGAGCAGCCCTCCACTGAGCAACAACCTCTCTTAAGCAACATAAACATATTGTTCGAGAAGAAACAATTTAATATGTAAACACATATACCTCCCAAGAGCAACAACCTCTGTTATGTTATGTTTCCCAATGTGTGTCGCTATAGAGAGGTTGTATTGTTTTCAAAGTACACATTTTCCTTAAGAATATGATTTTAGCTTAGAATTGCACTATAGGGTATGCGTTTGAAAAAAGACATATATGTGTACAAGCGTCGTCCGACGGTCATGCGATTGTCTCACGGCTGTCGTATGATAATGAATATACACAAGACTGTCGTGCGACCATCGCACGTCCATCGTAATTCTATCGCACGATAGTGGTGTGATTCTAAGTTTGAACTTTTAATCACAAATTACTCGTACGTCCATCGTGCGTCCATCGTGTGACGACGTAGATCATCGCACGACGGACATATGACAGTCACCCACCGTAGAAGGGTCCACGATTATGTTTTCCGTCGCACGATGCAGAAATTTCTTAAGTCCGTCGTGCGACGGACACACGATAGTCCTCAAATTTACATCGTTGACCCGTCGCACGACAATTATGAAAGGGGTTTTACGCTGAACTTTATCCAGGCAATAAACATTTAACCTCAGTGACTCATCAACAGCAGCGGCTAAGGAGGTTTCACAACTACGTTATCAATATAGTCTGCTACAGGTTATAGGTATATTATTTAACTTGTGTTAGCCTATGACTAGATATGTATCACGTGAAACAGTTATAAAGCAACATATAGAAGAGACACCAATTTGACTTGTAATGGACACTTAATTTGCCAGTTCGTTCTGAAAATGGAAAATTGATCACGTTAAACCTTTTTTGTTTGTTAATTCCTTCGTGATTGTTTAACATATGGATATGCATATTAGACTGTATGGTTTCCTGTCTCATTGTTACAGCGATCATTTTACATTACTTTACATGATTGCAAAATATCTTCATTTACATAATAAAATGGCGCAACCCGCTTTTAAATTATAAAACACTTTACGTTTTTTTGTTACAGACAGAATACAATTTACATTGTTTCAATCAGCGTGGTCTGTTTTCTTTCTCATATTTCTGTTTCCCGCATATAGTCGAGAAAAGATATCATATTAGTGCTGGATATTTCTCTGCCATGATGGATGGATGTCTCTAAACAAAAGTGTCTGCTTTGATATATTTGTCAGTGGAAGATTCACATTTTCGTATCAAAAACTACTTGATATCTTTCGCAAATGTATTTAAAAACATTTACAGGTAACATCATTTAACTCAACTTGTATATTTTTTTAAGATATTGCTTGTTAAACTAAGCCCGGTTTTCCTGGAGAATGGCTCATATACTAGTATCAACTGTCAAGGGTACAATTACTCGTGAAAGGGATAAAACACATAAAATATTGTAGCAGATATTTCATCATGTTCTCTAATTCAGATATTTCAAGATTTGGAGTTTAACGGATATTGAAAACAATATGTTCCTTGGAAACACCACTGATTGAGTAACCAAACGAAGACAAAAAAACGATCAAAATTTCTCGAATGTCGTGAAATAATTACGTCGTTAATGACTTACTATAGAATTATCGACTGTTCAAGTTTTTACTCTACATTAGAGATTTTCCCAAATCGCGTCGACAGGTTTTATATGAATGTGAAAGCACGACTGGGAGAAGGATTTTGTAATTTGCAAGGTTCTCCAAGAATACCCAAAATATCCAAACATGCGAAGGATAAACTACGCGACCACATTAACCCATTAAACGCTCTTTTCCTAGGGTTCCATCACACAGCGGAATATCTGAAACCGGATTCGAGTGTGTGCCAAATGTATAGACTGTATAATATAAATGACATAAGTTACAATGAGACCATAGTACCATAGGCGTTTAATGCCTATAAAACATGATTATACAAGACAAATTGTTGATGCAATGCATCAAAGTAGCCGCAATTTTGTGGTTTACATGGCATGAATACTGTTATATCAAGCAACGCTGTTATAAATTATTCTAAACTGAATTCTCTAACGTTCCATTCAGATAGAATCAAATTGAGCGGGAAATATTCCAATATACACAGGTATTTGACATTATATACTGGGTTTTTCTATGATTTGACCTTGTGACCTAATTTTTTACCCTAGATGACCCAATATTTAACTTGACCTAGATTTTGTTGTGTTGATCATTGTGACCAAGTTTCGTAAAGATTATGCTAAAATTGTGACCTCTAGTGATTACGCAAGCCTTTTCTATGATTTGACATAGTGACATAGTTTTTGACCCCAGATGACCCAATATCGAACTTGACCTAGATTTAGTTGAGATGATCATTGTGACCAAGTTTCATAAATATTAGTCTAAAATTGTGACCTTGAGTGTCTACACAAGCCAATTGTTGACGGACGGACGAAGAGTGATCACAATGAGGTCTATTCACCTATGAAGTTTCAAATTGATATCTCTAACACTGTATAAGTTATGGCCCGGACAAGAATTAAGTATGAAAAAATAGAAAGGGGATAACTAAAAAAATATGCAATCAAGAGTTATGGTTCTTGTGCTCTGCACTACCCCTCAATGAGGTCTAGTCACCGATGAAGTTTCAAATTGATATCTCTAATACTGTTCAAGTTATGGCCCGGACAAGAATGAAGTATGAACAATCACAAAGGGGAATAACTAAAAAAATATGCAATCAAGAGTTATGGTTCTTGTGCACTGCACTGCAATGAGGTCTATTCACCTAAAAAGTTTTAAATTGATAGCTCTAATCAGAGCAACAGGTAAGGTTTTAGGCAATTTTATTTGGGTTTTGACAAATTCTAATTGGGTATTTAATAAAACTAATTGGGTTATTGGTCTTTTATGTACTACTTTTCACTATAACATCATTTTCTATTTGCTTTTTCTTACTCCCTCCTCTCAAAATCTATTGGGTTTTTAAGAAAATTAATTGGGTAATTACCCCAATACGCAGCTTATCTGTAGCTCTGCTCTAATACTCTTCAAGTTATGGCCCGGACAAGTGTGATGAATGGACGAACAGACGGACAAATGCTCACCCTTCGGGGCGCATAAAAAATACACAATTAGGCCCTCCTCCATTTTGAATGAGGACTTGGGATTCAATGACGGTGCAGTTACATTGTACCTAGGGTTTTTTCTACTTCACTCTGGGAGCTGAAAATATTGGCTGTCATTTTGAGGTATTTCAGCTCTACAGAGGTTAAATTTATAGCTATGCTCATTCAGGTTATTGTAAAAAGGTTAACAACAAATAAGGTCCTTTGGCAATCACTTATTAAATATGTTAAAAGCTAAACACGCATTTCTAAATTATTTAGCTCTCAATAAAGCAATTACAAAAGGTACAAAGGTCTATTTTCATTTTAATATTTTTTCGAACTGACAAATATTCATACTGACAAATATTCATTCAGACTGACAACATTTTGACCGTCTTGTGGATAAGGAAATTATTGGCTTAACTGTCGTGCGGATAAGGAATATAATCGGCACAACCGACGTGCGGATAAGAAAATTAATCGATATTATCATCGAACAAATAAGGAAAATAATTTACAAGACTGTCGTGCGGATAAGGAAAACAATTCAATTATTGACACAACTGTCTTGCGCATCAGGAAAATAATTGCCACGACCATCATGCGCATAAGGAAAATAATTGGTATGACTGTCGTGCAGATAATGAAAATAATTGGCACGACCATCATGCGCATAATGAAAATAATTGTTACGACTGTCGTTCGGATAACCGAAATAATCGGGACGACTGTCCGACGCATAAGGAAAATAATAATTGACACAACTGTCATGTGGGTTAGGAAAAAAATTGGCACGACCGTCATGCAGATAAGGAAGATAATCAACAATATACTGTTTAAAAAGGATTTCACAAGCATATGTCGATTAACGATGCTCATCCAAGACTGCCCAGCTCGACTGAATTAATCTGATATCATAAGTCTGTGATATTTCTTCATTTTGGTTACTAAACTTCTAAAAGATTTCAGATTTATTTAACAGTTTTCAATAGTGTTAAATTCGTACAGTCACAGTGCAGGCTTCGCGAAAAGTTTTTAAACTTGTCAGTCCGAATTGGTTAAATCCGTGAATGTTCCTCTTTGTCTAATAGAAAAATACTGGATTTTCTGTCGGACCGAATCAAACTTTGTCAGTCAGGACTGGAGGACTGACAGTTTTCGCAGAGCCTGACATTGTAGCACACGATGCCTTGTACTGATGTAAACAATTGGCGTGCAAAAACGAAATAGCAAAGCACAATAGATGCATAACATTGTTCAAAAGTTGTTTACATTTTTTAACATTTTGGGTCGAATCGGTACGAGTACATCAGTGACTTACTTCAAGGTTTAAACTCTGTATCGGATGTTGATGACATTGCATATCTACGTTCGTTGTGAGTATTAAAGAAGATTGTCCTTGTTCAACAAGAACTCGCGTCATGTAATCAGTTATTTGCGGCTAATTTTGATAAGATTTTATCAAAACAATGTTATATCTACTTCCGCCGTCATGTTTAAAACGCGACCAAACTGCGGGCAAGTGCGGCCAAATCAAGCAACTTTAAAATCATCAAGATATTGTTCATAATATATGAAAAATACTTATATAATCACAATAAACAGCACAATATCACAATAATTGCTAAAATGCTGATATGTTACCGTTAAACTTTTGGAAGCAGGTACCCGGGCCAACCCAATCTGTAGTCTGGTTCCCTGTCGTTCTATATAGTAGTTTAGTAGTGATAGGGGAGGTAATCAAGACTACCCATTCTGTGGCCGCAGATTCGACCCACCGTAGTTTGACCGCGTTTTAAACAAGTCTATTTATAGTACAGACTTTATAAATAGACTAATTCCGGCGACTCAACATTTTTTTTTATCAAATTAATGTATAAATTTCAGCAATTTCTTTTCTTTTCATTATCTATAATTGATAAATAAGAAAATTTATATGAAACTCTATATTATTGTTTTTCATGCGAAAACATCAGCATCATTGGTAAACGAATACAACTAGCGATAAAACTAGTGATCAGTTCAGTAGTAAAAAAATAGACACCTCAGCTAGTCTACGCTAAAAGGGATCAGCAACTAAATTATTAAAACGGAAACATTTTTTATTTCAATTACGAACATTATCCATCCAAAAAAATGTCATATATGGTGGGATCAATAAGAATTTAAATGTGTTTGTATAGGTATCAATTAATAGCTTCAATATCCACGCAAACAAATTTATTCATTTCAATAACTATCAGTAACTTTCACGTCCAGGGGAGAAATTTGGTTTGTACTACATAAGATGGGCGGCTATCAATAACACTGACTTGAACTTAGATTTCACAATCCTAAGAAGGATAGTTGTGACACTTATGTGAAGAATATGAAATGACCTCAGAAAAGATTCCAGTTCTAATGGTTAAATACCAGAATAAAATCTTGGACACCCAATCACGTTCGACGAGCGATAAAAAGACCGGAAAACGCATTCATCCAATGAATTTTTGTGTGCTTTAACATGGAAAATGTGTAATCATATGTCCCCACAGTACCGTGTCGAACTTTCTATAAGAGGAAGCCTAATGTTTGTAGTTTGACTGGTCATTGCTGGACCGATTAAATGGCATATAACACCATTTGATAGGAGCAAATAACAGAGCATGGATCGAACATAGCTGGTGTTGTTATCGTGATTTTAGTAGTTGTATGTAAATACACAAATTTAAGTCAGGCCGACTCGTATTATGCCATGTGTGCTGAAAACATTTCCAGTTGTATAGAAATTCTGTACTCCAGGACATTCTAGTATTCAAGAGACAGTTTTGAGATATCTATAGCCCGTTAAGTGTAATAAGAAAATTAAAACAGGTTCGTTCAGACAAAATGCTCATTATACATCAAAGACAAGTCTTATAGTTTTCTTCGGCCAGACAATTTACAGACCAGTATTTACATGTACGACTTGACCAATCTCATTTAAATCAGACACTTATTACATTATTACGCTTCACTACTTTACGCTGATATATGATCTGACGACACTCTGTGTGTGGTCATGTCTGTCTGAACTTAACGTCTTCCAATCAAATCGCTGCTTTCACAAATCTGAAAGTGCAGTAAATCACTGCTAAGACTATGTGACGTCATTATGCGTTATACTTTACGTAAGAAATAATGAATATGTACCTGCGTTTTATCATAGAAGAAAGCATTCATGATTTCGGATGCGCACCCGAACATGCTTTCAGATACAACACATGTACATATTTATTAGTTCGATTCTAACCTGGCCAATACCCCGCATTTGGCATTACAAAAAGTCTAAGAAGCAATCTCGTTGTTCCTCGAGAGGCTTATTTGCAGGTATCATTCGTAGCTGTGTTTAATCGGTAATTCGTGCACACCATGATTTCCCCTATGTGTATATGGCTGAAACCGCTGGTTTGGTTAAGACTACCGGTTAAATTTATCTGATAAGCGTGGTAGGGAAGGGGACACACTCCATATTTTGGCCCAACGATTTGCAGACACTCTACATTAATAGCAATGAAACAGATCACCTAGCGTGATTCCGAACAGTGATGCCACTTTACGTTGCAGTACAACCGCCAATTGATGAATTCATAAAGTTGTGTACAGTCAGTACATTTTCAGAAACTGTGTGGTAGAAGTTTTGTTATGTGTGTCTATAATATTATTTGGTATAAGATGTACTTAAATGACCTTGAACTTGTTTACATGTTTTGATAATTGTTGTTACATTTTGGAATGGTATGGAAGGGTCTGGAAGGTTCCAGGTTTTGATAGACAGTACGTTTACTTTAATATCCTATTTTATCCAAGCATATTCTAGAGTGTTCTTAGTGGTAATTTGTGGAACTTTCTAGAGTTTACTTAGATACTATATATAGGAGTCGTTCTCCAGGAAAACCGAGCTTAGTGACAAAATAATGAAAATCATGATACCAGAGCATTAGAAGTACAATACCCTTTTGAACAGTTTCTGAAAATGTTAGCAAAATATAACACCAAATAACAAAATTACAGACTTATAAAACTAACCACCCCACCTTTTTGTGAGGAACGTTGCAAACGTCATCAAATGTTAATTTGACGTGACGTTAACTTGAAGTTCACAAATCCAGTGTTTGATAGTTTGTGACGTAAATTCATCAATATTGTATCACATTTTAGAGTTATATTCTTATTTTAATAAAACAAATCTAAATCGTGAATGTTAGCTTTTAGAGAAATGTAGCTACCGTTTATAACCACTTACTCCTCGTTTTCTCAATATGGATTCCCTTCAGAAATTGGTCACCATAGCAACGACAGAAGATATGTTAACATAATTAAGTATTTAGTTAAAGTGCATATCTTCCAAGGGGCATGACTGTGAATAATTAGCGAACCGGAACGTGCCGACGATATGCGCATCTCCACTTGGTAGTGAAGCTATCCATGAAGTTTTATTAAAATCTGAGCATTTGTTCTCGAGAAATAGCCCGGACAAGAAGGTGCGACGAACGCACGCACGGACACTTCGGCGACTATATGCTAATTTCTTTGGGGAGCATAATAAGGAACGTGTTTTGTTCGTTAAATACTTGTTTAAACTATAAACTATAAATTTTGTAAACTTGTTATTTTCTGGTTGCATGTTTGGATGTTTTACAATTTGTTATAAATGCATTGTTCCACGAATTACAACTGTGTTCGGAGACATAATTATACTGCAGTAGACTCAGCGCAAATGAAGACAATTTCACGTCAATATCCAACAAAGGGAAAGCTGTTGTATTTATGTGCGTACCGTACGACACATTCCATTCATGTAAAAACATTAAAGTGATCCCGTCTCGACATGTTGTTGAACAGTGCAATTTACACGGATTACTTGGCGAAAGATCACGAATCCCTGATCACTCAGTGCTTGTAACTGAATTTAGTGTATCAATTTATTTGCGACGGTAATCGAGAGACACGTTCTAATCGTTATAAGCTGCATAAAATACCAAATGAGTTCATGGAGAGCGATATGCGTAGGCAAGCCATACGGTTTGTCATTCCACGCACAGAAAATGACAAGAGAATCACAGGATGAGATTGACGATAATTAAACAAATTTATGCAACTTAATACTAAATCATTTGAATGGAAGTATTCCGAAATAAGAGAGTACGCCAAAACCACGTAAATAACTGAAACACAGGGATGACAGCTTAACAGATTTGTGGAATGATATGTGCCAAAAAGAAAATGCGTTTTTTAAATTTAACGGTAGTCAATGATTGAAAACTACGTTTAGATGGTCATATGTAAACGCCAGAACGCAATTCGATAAAACATTACGACAGCCGCGACATGCATATAGACAAACAATAGCCTACGAAATGGAAGATCTCTCGTCGAAAGCCCTAATTACTTTTTGGACAACATCCGTAACCTTGGAACAAGGAAGGATAACTATTCCGTTGGAAGTAGAAGATATCAATGGTGTTTGTACGCACGATGAACGTTTGGTGTTTCGCAGATGGTAAATGACTTTGAAAATTTGTATAATACGTGTGATGACAATGACTTTGATGAAACATTCTACGAACAAGCAAAACTGCACAATCATTTATTTGAATGCAACATAGCGGACCCGTTATACAACAAATGTACAAGTGAACAAATATAGAAAAGCATTAAATTTAGAGTGTCATCTTATAGACTACAAATTGAAGTTGGTCGTTGGACCAAACCTAATCCAACACCTGTCCCTGAAGAAAATGTAAATTTTGTAACTGTTTAGAAGATGAATGTCATTTCTTGTTTGAATGCAACGTATATGACAATCTTAGAAATTGTTTATTCCTTTATATTATAGACAACATCCACACATTCTAAAATTTAGAGACTTGTTACAATCTAGTGATGAAAAGATTAAAAAAAATATTGCTGTCTACCTTTTCAAATGTTTTGAGTTAAGAGAACAGGCTTTAAAGATACTATTTTAACAATATTTACCTATTGGTACACATTGCCATGACTTAACTATTGCGTTATGTATGGTTAGTTTTCCATATTGCTACATAACCTCAGACTTTATTAAG
Source organism: Spisula solida (assembly GCA_947247005.1). Taxonomy (NCBI): domain Eukaryota; kingdom Metazoa; phylum Mollusca; class Bivalvia; order Venerida; family Mactridae; genus Spisula; species Spisula solida. The sequence goes on from OX365948.1 coordinate 26,434,090, forward strand.
TTTGTTAAAGTAAATAGTGCTGTAACATTCAATCTCACCACTAATATTTTGCATGTTAAGTGTTGGAAAGGTATGTTAGTATTATATGTGTATACATGAGAGGTATGTGTGTGTATGCATGTGTGTGTGCGTGGGAATGTGTGTGTGCGTGTACGTGTAGGTGTGCGTGGGTATGCGTGTGGATATGTGTGTTTGTGTTGGTGTGCTTGTCTTGTATGCGTATTTATATAAGTATGTATATATACATTATGTAAACATGATCCATGGGCATTATGCCTTAAATTCTGAAATAAACTGTAAACTGTATTGTTGAACAATGATATAACAATACAGGAGGTAACTAATATAGTAATGAGTGCTAAATCGCGTTCCGCTAGCGGCCTGGATGATATTCCTTATGCGGTTCTGAAGTTAAACTTGTATTTTACACTAGTATCATTCCTTCTACTTGGAGAAAATCGATTATCTGCCCGATTTTAAGTATGTGAATTCTGACAAACGTGTACCCATTAACTACAGAGGCATAATTCTTCTCTCGTGCATAAGTAAACTATATACGGGATTAACTAATAAACGTCTTACGAACTTTCTATCTGAAAACAACGTATTAGCTGATGAGCACTACGGCTTTCGTTCACATAGATCATGTGAAGATCACAGATTAAAGTTCATGTGTATGGGGATACAAACGCTTTCAACAAATTGACACTGTCGAAATAGAGCGATCCTTTGGGTACACAGATTTACATCAATTACAGCGATAATGTCATTATTAATGGGAGAAGTTGGGTGGCTACCCAGTACCTACCGACGGCGGATTAATATGTTACGTTTCTGGATTAGACTTGTATTACTAGATGATAATCAATTAACCAAACAAGCATTCAACGCAGACTATAATAATTGAACCAATAATTGGTGTAGTGACGTGAAATCCATTTTCAATCAGTTGGACCTAGCAGACCATTTTGACAATAAAATTGTAGTCAGTCTAGTTACAATAAGCGATCAAATGCATTCGATGAATTGTGACATTTGGAAAGCAGACTGCAACAGAATTTCGAAACTAAGAACTTTAACTCGTTTAAATATCATTTCACCAGTGAAACATATGTTAAGATTAATCTAAAGCGTCACAAACGATACATTTTAGTACAATTCCGTTGTGGTGTATCACCACTTAGAATAGAAACTGGAAGGTACGTCGGAGAAGCCATTGACAAAAGACTGTGTAAATTATGTGATGAACATTGTGTGGAAGATGAGAAACATTTCTTGTTGAAATGTTAATTTTTATAATGAGTTTCGGCAATAACAATTTCGTGGACTATCCATAAACAATCTCAGTGACAATGATTTGTTAGACTTTATTATGAACAATAATCCGAGAAAAGCAAAATTTTAGTCAAAAGGTTATTTAAAGAGGCGATCAAAACTCTATAGACATTAATTGTGCGTACTGTATTGATATTATATATCCGATTGAATATATATGTTTAGCACGTATATTTCAGCTTATAAATTAACATAGAGCAATACCTGCAAATATGTACGAGGGTCATTCAATATATAATGCGAATTATCAATTATCTCCTCCAAAACCCGTTAAGACTGTAAAACGAAATTTCGCATAACAAATATTAAGTTCATGTTATAGTTAGAACATATTAAGTAAATTTTAATGATTAAAAAGGGCGGAGCGAGCGAAGCGAAGCGAGTCCTTTTTAGTCATTAAAATTTACTTAATATGTTCTAACTAACTTAGAATATAACATTCTGCATTCTGATAGGCCGATAGAAATTAGCGCCAACGCATGACGTCAAGTCTGTTATGAGAAAATTTTAATGATTAAATTTTCATTTACCCGCGAAAATGTGGCGTTTTCATTGGCTCATAATGTAGGTTATATTCTAATTTCGTTTTGTTCATAACTTTTAAGGACCTTTACGTCGATGACGTCATCAGCACGCGCGCCTTCCGTCGACGTCACTTAAAACAGCATGGACGCGGTAACGTCACGAGACCAGCGTAGCTAACATAACAATTGAGCGCCGTCGCAACAAAACTTCACCGATTCGTTATTGCCTTACCAGAGGCTAGTGTTCTTTAAAATGCCCTCTTTCATTTTCAGAAGTGGCGAGACTATCAAATGAAAATACGATCAGCAGAATAGCAATCAAAGAATACTAGTGTCCAGGGCAGGATATCTATATACCGGCCCATACTAAACTGCAAAACATGAGAATTTGTGAAAGCAGGCAGAATATTTACATGCGAAGAGAATTTCCTGGAAAAGTTTTGGCTGGGTTTATTCGATTGTGTGGAACAGGTTAAACACGTGAAAGGATTAAGCTCGGTGGGTGTTCAAATGTTCGACGTCAGATAAGCAAGAACGTCGCTTCAAACGAGCTATCGGCTTGTGTTAACGCTTTATTGCGGAAGGGCAAAACGTTTTATTCATACTATTTGCAATAGACGAGACGTAGATGCGTTCATACCAGCCGGAAATGAGACAATAACCTGGGTATTCGACTACCTGATTTACGAGCCCGTACATCGGAATAAATAGGCCGCGGCCATGCAGTATAGAGTGTATGTGCGCAGTTGCCCAGCCACGCTAATAGTACCTCTGTCGAAATGATGGAAGTTCGTCATAGATCCCACGGAAGGTTACTTTAAACGAAAGTATGTAAAAATGTATGTGCTAGTTCGCATTATATATTGAATGACCCTCCTGTACGTGTTTAATATTACCATGATTTAATTTATTACGTCACAAAGCCTGTGTGTAGGTCCATCGGGCCGAGTGTTTTCTGTTTCTTAAATGTATTACTTGTAAATATAATAATAATATTAACCATGTTATACGCATGTGACGTCACGTTAATAAACTATTTACCCACTTTCTTTACTTACTATATAAATAATCCAGTATAGCGTCTCTAGAGTGATAAACGCAGCAGCTGCTATAAGATACACATTTTGAATGACTGTATTCAATTTGGTGGTTTATGTTAGATTAAATTCGTTAGACCTGCCGTCCATTCGCGATGTTCTTGAGCCCTTCCGTGTAATTATTGTACGTTTCAGAAAGCCTTTCGATTTCGGGACCGTAAAATCTTCGGCCTTCGACCACAAATATCTTGTTCGGGAGTGCTTCAGTGTAATCGGAAAAAAACATCGGAAACAGTTTGGGGTGTTCGGGAATCTATCGTCATTCATTTCGCATCTTCGGGAAGCCTTCTGCGAGGCATCATAATTCTTTAGCTATCCCGAGTGGTTTCCCGAAAGAAACTGATTCGATGTCAAAATATCCCCGAAGGCAAGAAATGTATAAGACCCACTTCTCGAAGTAACCGTTTGCACACCAAGATTGTTCAAGTCGCTAATTATACGCTGTGAAAAAGAACTCTGACGGTAAAGTTTCTATACTTTTGGTTTTGTCAATTTGTACGGGTGTTGTCTCAACTCATGTGGGGTTAACGATAGGGTAAAAGTTTCTTATAATCATAGTACATTTTGGATAAATCAATCTGTACACGGGGATTATTTCACCACGTCTTCTTCATTACTCCAGGGTGGGGGAATTCAAAAAGATTATATTAAGTCAGACAGGGAAGGCAGCACTCATCTTAACCAGCCGAGCACAGAAAACATTAAAAGCACACAACGCACAATGCCCAACTTAACCAACCGAGCACAGGGCACAAAACACATGAAGACGCAATGCCCAACTAAATAAGCACATAACCGCCCAAGTCCAAGCTGTCGAAAAGTATAATAAATTATTACTAGCTGAATGACCCAGTTTCCAAGACGGTACTGTAGAATCAGATAAATAGGCGCGTAGTATTATTTTAAAGCCACTTTTGATATACACATTCTATACACGTATTGCATATAAATGAATATGCCCCTTTTTACAATTATTTAGATACCCAACATGCCTTTATAGTCATATATGCATATTTTGACATTCAAGACAAGATCTGCAGTAAGAAAACGAACATTAAACGTGTAAAGTCGGTTTAAGCTTTAGTAGCAGCAACCAGATCGCCTCCCACCAGCACTCTCAGTGCTTTGATTTGTTTACGCACCTTGCCAGGTTGACAGTTTTACGGGAACTACCGAAAATATCTGGTCCCCTGCATTGTATGAATTGAATATTACAAATGCATTCGTATAAGTTCATGCTAGCTGCTGAATTGTGCTAACTGCTTTTAAATCATGTTGTTATGCATAAGTCAGTATTAGTATCTAAATAATCGAGGCACGGTTAACTCAAAGTCACTGAGCAGAATGTACATAGCAACACGAACACGTTCGCATGAACATTTTTAGATTACACAGAAACGAATTAATAGAATGGATGCATTTGTCATCAATACACAAGCATATGTAAAGAAGCATAAAGCCGCACGGTAGATGCAGTTAGTTTAAATGAATGAAACAAGACAAGATTTAATTGTCGCCTAACAGTATGCATGAAACAAAACAAGATATAGAGGATATTTGATTTTGGTGTAGGGTCGAATTTTATTTCACTGAGTGATCACAGGAAATCTATATTTTTACGAGTGGCGTAGCCACGAATGAAAATTTAATTTTCTTTGATCACGAGTGAAATAAAATTGATCTTACACCAAAAATCAACAAATGTTCTGTTTATTATATGCCTCAATTTCTCTTAGAATCACGTCGAAATTGGATCGTCACGACGTGAGCATTATGACGTCATCATGACGTAACGCATATTTTAAAGCCCGGTGTAGTATGAATTCCGCAAGTTTATGAAAAATGCAAGTTTCGCTTCCGCTTCCGGTTTAGACTTGTGAAATTCACTGTACTGGTTATGAGATGCGTAAGTCGTGAGAATTGCAAGTTTGACTTCGATAATCGCTAAATTGTTTCCTCCCACCCCCCTTAAAATGTCTATATATAGAATCTAGATCTTATTTGATAACGGAGATTTAATTAAAAATTAGATCTCTCATTGTATTAAATTTTAATTGATGGATCGTATATATAACGGACCTTGTTTTTATATACATGTATATACGTCCGTTCATGCACCATGGTGATTTAATAATTCGTATAAATCGTTTTGTACTTCGATTGATTTGAAGTTTTGGCAGAAGATTTTTTGCTTTCATTTAATTTTTTTTATTTTAAATTAAACAATCTTTAGCATTCAGAACACAAATTACATGAGCGGCTCAGCACATTTTCGGGGTGGGGGGGGGGCTAATAATAATAATAACTACTTTATTTATTGTGGATGGCATATTTGGTTCTGGACAAATTTTCAATATGATCAACAATATGGGCTACCTGATAACTCTATGCTATAGGTTCACATTGATTATAGGCGATAGCCCCCTACAGTCTAGGTTCACATTGATAGGCGATAGCCCTGTAAGGTATAGGTTCACTTTGATAGGCGATAGCCCCGTACGGTATAGGTTCACATTGATAGGCGAAAGCCCTGTACGGTATAGGTTCACATTGATAGGCGATATCCCCCAACAGTATAATTTCACATTGATAGGCAATAGCCCTGTACGGTATAGGTTCACATTGATAGGCGATAGCCCTGTAGTGTACGGTATAGGTTCACAATGATATGTGACAGCCCTGTACAGTATATGTTCACATTGATAGGCGATGGCCTCGTACGGTATAGGTTCACATTCATAGAAGATGGCCCCGTACGGTAAAGGTTCACATTGATAGGCGATAGCCCTGTATGGTATAGGTTCACATTGATAGGCGATAGCCCCCAACAGTATAGGTTCACATTGATAGGCGATATCCCTGTACGGTATAGGTTCACATTGATAGGCGATAGCCCTGTACAGTATTATAAGGTTCACAATGATATGTGATGGCCCTGTACAGTATTTGTTCACATTGATAGGCGATAGCCCTGTACGGTATAGGTTCACATTGATAGGCGATATCCCTGTACGGTATAGGTTCACATTGATAGGCGATAGCCCTGTACAGTATTATAAGGTTCACAATGATATGTGATGGCCCTGTACAGTATTTGTTCACATTGATAGGCAATAGCCCTGTACGGTATAGGTTCACATTGATAGGCGATAGCCCTGTAGTGTACGGTATAGGTTCACAATGATATGTGACAGCCCTGTACAGTATATGTTCACATTGATAGGCGATGGCCTCGTACGGTATAGGTTCACATTCATAGAAGATGGCCCCGTACGGTAAAGGTTCACATTGATAGGCGATAGCCCTGTATGGTATAGGTTCACATTGATAGGCGATAGCCCCCAACAGTATAGGTTCACATTGATAGGCGATATCCCTGTACGGTATAGGTTCACATTGATAGGCGATAGCCCTGTACAGTATTATAAGGTTCACAATGATATGTGATGGCCCCGTACAGTATAGGTTCACATTGACAGGCTATAGCCCTGTACGGTATAGGTTCACATTGATAGGCGATGGCCCTGTACAGTATAGGTTCACATTGATAGGCGATAGCCCTGTACGGTATAGGTTCACATTGATATGTGATGGCCCTGTACAGTATATGTTCACATTGATAGGCGATGGCCCCGTACGGTATAGGTTCACATTGATAGGCGATGGCCCCGTACGGTATAGGTTCACATTGATAGGCGATGGCCCTGTACGGTATAGGTTCACATTGATAGGCGATGGCCCCGTAAGGTAAAGGTTCACCGTGATAGCCGAAAGCCCTGTATGGTATAGTTTCACATTGATAGGCGATGGCCCTGTAAGGTATAGGTTCACATTGATGGGCGATAGCCCTGTACGGTATAGGTTCACAATGATATGTGAAGGCTCTGTACAGTATAGGTTCACATTGATAGGCGATAGCCCTGTACGGTATAGGTTCACATTGATGGGCGATAGCCCTGTACGGTATAGGTTCACAATGATATGTGATGGCCCTGTACAGTATAGGTTCACATTGATAGGCGATAGCCTTGTGTGGTATAGGTTCACATTGATAGGCGATATAGCCCCATACGGTATAGGTTCACATTGATAGTCGATAACCCCTTACAACAATAGCCCTGTATGGTATAGGTTCACATTAATAGGTGATAGCCCTGTACAGTATAGGTTCACATTGATAGGCTATAGCCCTTTACGGTATAAGTTCACATTGATAGGTGATGGCCCCGTATGGTATAAGTTCACATTGATAGGTGATGGCCCCGTATGGTATAGGTTCACATTGATAGGCGATAGCCCTGTACGGTATAGGTTCACATTGATAGGCGATAGCCCTTTACGGTATAAGTTCACATTGATAGGTGATGGCCCCGTATGGTATAAGTTCACATTGATAGGTGATGGCCCCGTATGGTATAGGTTCACATTGATAGGCACTAGCCCTGTACGGTATAAGTTTACATTGACAGGTGATGGCCCTGTACGGTATAGGTTCACATTGATAGGCGATATAGCCCCATACGGTATAGGTTCACATTGATAGTCGATAACCCCTTACGGCAATAGCCCTGTACGGTATAGGTTCACATTAATAGGTGATAGCCCTGTACGGTATAGGTTCACATTGATAGGCGATAGCCCTTTACGGTATAAGTTCACATTGATAGGTGATGGCCCCGTATGGTATAGGTTCACATTGATAGGCACTAGCCCTGTACGGTATAAGTTTACATTGACAGGTGATGGCCCTGTACGGTATAGGTTCACATTGATAGGCGATGGCCCCGTATGGTATAGGTTTACATTGATAGGCAATAACCTTGTTCAGTATAAGATCACATTGATAGGCGATAGCCCTTTACGGTATAAGTTCACATTGATAGGTGATGGCCCCGTACGGTATAAGTTCACATTGATAGGTGATGGCCCCGTATGGTATAGGTTCACATTGATAGGCACTAGCCCTGTACGGTATAAGTTTACATTGACAGGTGATGGCCCTGTACGGTATAGGTTCACATTGATAGGCGATGGCCCCGTATGGTATAGGTTTACATTGATAGGCGATAGCCCCGTATGGTATAGGTTCACATTGATAGGCGAAAGCCACGTACGGTATAGGTTTACATTGATAGGCGATAGCCTTGTACGGTATAGGTTTACATTGATTGGCTATAGCCCCGTACGGTATAGGTTTACATTGATAGGCTATAGCCCTGTACGGTATAGGTTTACATTGATAGGCGATAGCCTAAGACTTGTACGGTATACGTTTACATTGATAGGCTATAGCCTAAGACTTGTACGGTATAGGTTTACATTGATAGGCGATAGCCTAAGACTTGTACCGTATAGGTTTACATTGATAGGCTATAGCCCTGTACGGTATAGGTTTACATTGATAGGCTATAGCCCTGTACGGTATACGTTTACATTGATAGGCGATAGCCTAAGACTTGTACCGTATAGGTTTACATTGATAGGCTATAGCCCTGTACGGTATACGTTTACATTGATAGGCGATAGCCTAAGACTTGTACCGTATAGGTTTACATTGATAGGCGATATCCCCTTACAGTATAGGTTCACATAGATAGGCAATGACGCTGTACAGTATAGGTTCACATAGATAGGCGATAGTTTCACATTGATAGGTGATTGCCCCATATGGTATAACTTCATATTGATAGGCTATAGCCCTATATGGTATAGGTTCACATTGGTAGGCTATAGTCCCTTACGGTATAGGTTCACATTGATAGGCTATAGCCCTATATGGTATAGGTTTACATTGATAGGTGATAGCCTAAGACTTGTACGGTATAGGTTTACATTGATAGGCGATATCCCCTTACGGTATAGGTTCACATAGATAGGCAATGACGCTGTACAGTATAGGTTCACATAGATAGGCGATAGTTTCACATTGATAGGTGATGGCCCCATATGGTATAACTTCATATTGATAGGCTATAGCCCTGTATGGTATAGGTTCACATTGATAGGCTATAGCCCCTTACGGTATAGGTTCACATTGATAGGCGATAGCCTTGTACGGTATAGGTTCACATTGATAGACGATAGCCCTGTACGATATAGGTTCACATTGATAGGCTATAGCCCCTTACGGTATAGGTTTACATTGATAGGCTATAGCCCTGTATGGTATAGGTTCACACTGATAGGCTATAGCCCTGTATGGTATAGGTTCACATTGATAGGTGATGGCCCTGTACAGTATAGGTTCACATTGATAGGCGATAGCCCTGTACGATATAGGTTCACATTGATAGGTGATAGCCCCCTACAGTATAGGTTCACATTGATAGGTGATAGCCCTGTACGGTATAGGTTCACATTGATAGGCGATGGCCCCCTACAGTATAGGTTCACATTGATAGGTGATAGCCCTGTACGGTATAGGTTCACATTGATAGGCTATAGCCCTGTACAGTCATATTGATAAGCGATGACTGAATGACTATAAGAAAAATGAAAATAAAAAAATATATGAAATTCCCACTTTTATTGCTGTAAAATATAAAAAAGACAATTTTGATCATTAAAATTACATACATGACATTCATAATTGTATTAATCCAAGAAAAATGAAAATAAAAAAATACATGAAATTCCCACTTTTATTGCTGTAAAATATAAAAAAGACAATTTTGATCATTAAAATTACATACATGACATTCATAATTGTATTAATCCAAGTGAATCCATGGAACTGGTTTAATGAGCCAGCTGTCCATCATATGCATCTGGATAAACAGTGCAAACATAAAAGCCCAAGAAATTTTATATGCAGTTTTATTGGAGTTCAACACATACAAGTTACCTTCTGACAGACAAACAGACGAAAGTACAGACAGCACTGAGGTTATATACTTTTTCTGGGTTCCAGAGGTCCTGGGTTTGATCCCGTCTGCTCCACCTAACCCAGGTGTGAATTAGTACCTCTGAGGGTGTTGTCTGTACATGTTTGATATCCCTGGGTGCTGTATCTCGATGTTGGTTGCACACCAACCAGGAGAGAAATAGTCTCTCTGGGGGAGACTATAACTCAGGTTTTCTTAGGAAACCCAATGACCAGGGGAAGTAAAATGACAAAGGGTGGCTGAACAATTAATTTGCTGGAAGCAGTCATCCAGAACTAGTAGCTTAACTCAACTTATATGCCCCTACTTAAAAATAACACAGCTGTATGAAAGAAGGACAATGGCTGATCACAAAAGCTTGTACACCTACTGGACACATCTACAGAAGTTCAATGTCACTATATTTAATTGTGTGTGACTGGTGAGCTAATGAAAATACAAATGCAAAACATTATATCTCAAGCAGAGGTAGCAGGTTTGATTAAAAACAGGTAACTGTATCATTGCTAATAACAGAAATTCATTTAAACATAATTTATTTTTAAATCTTTTTCAATGATACGGCTACCTGTGTTTTTAAACTGCAGTAGAGCAGTTGAGATTTATTTGAAATCACAGTACAAAAATATTATATTAAGTCAGACAGGGAAGGCAGCACTCAACTTAACCAGTAGAGCACAGCTTTTCTTAATATGTTACAGTCAAATAATTTATGAGCAAAATAAACAAAATACCCTGATTATGTAAAAACAATGGCTGAATCTCTTATAATAGCTCAGTACATGCATTACAATGCATAAATCGATTAATCGGGTTGGTCACTTGTTTACATAACATCGTGTACATCAACATTGCAATCTCTCTTATTAATTTATTATTTTAATAGACATTACGTATATTAGTATGTAGCTTAGAGAATAAGGTATTGGTTTTCACTGCCCATTTCTCAAATTGAAATGTTTAAAACAATAAAAAATACAATGTTATGATATTGTAATGTTTGTATTCAAGCGACAAACCTAATTAAACAGACTATACATGCTGTTGTAACTGATACCACTATTAACTATGAAGGTGCACACATTTTAAGTTTAGCCATTTTAAAAGTTTACATGCATAATGAGCCATTGATTTTCAAAATGTAACATTACATTACATTTGAGAAACACAACTGACCCAAATGCATTGTGATTATTACACAGAGAACTGAACTTGCATGAGTGGTATCACTTAACACTTAACTCGGGCTTGATTATACATGGCAGTACACATCACACATTCATAGTCTTTTAGTAATGCAGCAGTCTGGTATATTTTAAAACCATTCAGTTAGGACCATCTACAACACACAACAATGTACAAAGCTGCAGCAACTCTACTTTTTTGTTTGCACCCTCGCATGTTGCACACATCTTCTTTCAGATACTACATGAGCCTATATATCTACTGACATTTCATAACGCAGTGAACTTGCATTACTTGTGGGGGTGGGCACATCCAGTGAAATACATTTCTGCATTCTGAAACATATAAATACATACTATTATTTATAGCAGAAGCACGGTGGCCGAGTGGTTAGTGCTCTGGACTACCAATCCGATGTCCCGGGTATGTTAGTGAAACAAGGAATCTATTCGAACAGAGCCAGGGAAACGACACAGATTATTTGTATCACACAAACTTCCTGTCTGGGATCCCCCTAGAAGCCAGAGGTCATTGGTAAATTAGGCAGGGATAAATCCGAATGGTCACTCCCCTACCAAATATTGTTCATGATTTCATGAACACTTGACTCGTCGCTTCATTTTAATGCACTTACTTTATGTTATGGGTTGTTCATGAATACTTCATGAAGTAATCTTAAACATTTAGCAGTGGCTGACCAATCTGTGTGGTTTATGAACTTATTACAGCATTTAAACCTTAGTTCATGAACTTGTGAAGAACTATGGTTCATGAACTGTTCACTGACAGTCGTGAACAGGAAATCGGACATTGACATATAGAACAGAAATGTAATGAAATGTTCATGAACAACAAAATGTGAATTAATCATGAATTCTTCTGGTGGGGTTTTAGGCCATGTATTGATAATTTAATACATACCATAAATGAAGACTTCATATGTCAGTTTCTGGTTCTTGAAAGGCTTTATAGTTTACTTGCAACTGCAGAAACTTCTTGTATAGCAATAAATTGGCTGAAATAAACAAAGAATTGTTGTAAACTAGAACTAGAACACCAACAGTGGCATTATCTCATGGCAAGGGGATAGTAACATTTATGTCATTATTATTCAACTTCTCTAGCCTTGTGAACAAAAGTTTTGGTTAAATGCAGCAAAATTTCCATCATTTACAATCATGTACAATGTATACACTGGGCCAGTGGTTTTGTAAAACTGAAGAAAAACCAGCAAATTGCGACTATTATGTTCTTAAAACTAGACTAAGTAATAAACTATATGAGACTGATTTCATTAACAGCTATGAAAACTGCAAGTAAATACCTAATCTCATCAATCGTGAATACATATGACATCATAACTAGACTAACTAACAAACTATATGACTGAGATATCATCAACAGCTATGAAAACTGCAAGTTAATATACAATCTCACCCATCGCAACTATATCTGACCTCATTACTAGACTAAGTAACAAACTATATGTTTGAGAATCATTTACAGCTATGAAAACTGCAAGTAAATGTACAATCTCACCAATTGTGACTTTACATGACTTCATAACTACACTAAGTAATAAACTATACTATTGAGATATCATTAACAGCTATGAAAACTGCAAGTAAATGTACAAGCTCACCCACCACAACTATATCTGACCTCATTACTAGACTAAGTAACACACTATATGATTGAGATATCATTAACAGCTATGAAAACTGCAAGTAATTATGTACAATCTCAACAATTGTGACTTTACATGACTTCATAACTACACTAAGTAATAAACTATATGATTGAGATATCATTAACAGCTATGAAAACTGCAAGTAAATGTACAATCTCACCAAATGTGACTTTACATGACTTCATAACTACACTAAGTAATAAACTATATGATTGAGATATCATTAACAGCTATGAAAACTGCAAGTAAATGTACAATCTCACCCATCGCAACTATATCTGACCTCATTACTAGACTAAGTAACAAACTATATGATTGAGATATCATTAACAGCTATGAAAACTGCAAGTAAATGTACAATCTCACCAATTGTGACTTTACATGACTTCATAACTACACTAAGTAATAAACTATATGATTGAGATATCATTAACAGCTATGAAAACTGCAAGTAAATGTACAATCTCACCCATCGCAACTATATCTGACCTCATAACTACACTAAGTAATAAACTATACTATTGAGATATCATTAACAGCTATGAAAACTGCAAGTAAATGTACAAGCTCACCCACCACAACTATATCTGACCTCATTACTAGACTAAGTAACACACTATATGATTGAGATATCATTAACAGCTATGAAAACTGCAAGTAATTATGTACAATCTCAACAATTGTGACTTTACATGACTTCATAACTACACTAAGTAATAAACTATATGATTGAGATATCATTAACAGCTATGAAAACTGCAAGTAAATGTACAATCTCACCAAATGTGACTTTACATGACTTCATAACTACACTAAGTAATAAACTATATGATTGAGATATCATTAACAGCTATGAAAACTGCAAGTAAATGTACAATCTCACCCATCGCAACTATATCTGACCGCATAACTACACTAAGTAACAAACTATATGATTGAGATATCATTAACAGCTATGAAAACTGCAAGTAAATGTACAATCTCACCAATTGTGACTTTACATGACTTCATACCTACACTAAGTAACAAACTATATGATTTAGATACCATTAACAGCTATGAAAACTGCAAGTAAATGTACAATCTCACCAATTGTCAGCTATGAAAACTGCAAGTAAATGTACAATCTCACCAATGATGACTATATCTGACCTCATACCTACACTAAGTAACAAACTATATGATTTAGATATCATTAACAGCTATAAAAACTGCAAGTAAATGTACAGTCTCTACCATCCCACCTATATCTGACCTCATAACTACACTAAGTAACAAACTATATGATTGAGATATCATTAACAGCTATGAAAACTGCAAGTAAATGTACAATCTCACCCATCGCAACTATATCTGACCTCATAACTACACTAAGTAATAAACTATATGATTGAGATATCATTAACAGCTATGAAAACTGCAAGTAAATGTACAATCTCACCAATTGTGACTTTACATGACTTCATAACTACACTAAGTAATAAACTATATGATTGAGATATCATTAACAGCAGCAGCTGCTATGAAAACTGCAAGTAAATGTACAATCTCACCCATCGCAACTATATCTGGCCTCATTACTAGACTAAGTAACAAACTAAATGATTGAGATATCATTAACAGCTATGAAAACTGCAAGTAAATGTACAATCTCACCAATTGTGACTATATCTGACCTCATAACTACACTAAGTAATATACTATACTATGGAGATATCATTAATAGCTATAAAAACTGCAAGTAAATGTACAATCTCACCCATTGCAACTATATCTGACCTCATAACTACACTAAGTAATAAACTATATGATTGAGATATCATTAACAGCTATGAAAACTGCAAGTAAATGTACAATCTCACCCATCGCAACTATATCTGACCTCATTACTAGACTAAGTAACAAACTATATGATTGAGATATCATTAACAGCTATGAAAACTGCAAGTAAATGTACAATCTCACCAAATGTGACTTTACATGACTTCATAACTACACTAAGTAATAAACTATATGATTGAGATATCATTAACAGCTATGAAAACTGCAAGTAAATGTACAATCTCACCCATCGCAACTATATCTGACCGCATAACTACACTAAGTAACAAACTATATGATTGAGATATCATTAACAGCTATGAAAACTGCAAGTAAATGTACAATCTCACCCATCACAACTATATCTGACCTCATAACTAGACTAAGTAACAAACTATATGATTGAGATATCATTAACAGCTATGAAAACTGCAAGTAAATGTACAATCTCACCAATTGTGACTATATCTGACCTCATAGCTACACTAAGTAACAAACTATATGATTTAGATATCATTAACAGCTATAAAAACTGCAAGTAAATGTACAGTCTCTACCATCGCACCTATATCTGACCTCATAACTACACTAAGTAACAAACTATATGATTGAGATATCATTAACAGCTATGAAAACTGCAAGTGAATGTACAATCTCACCCATCGCAACTATATCTGACCTCATAACTACACTAAGTAACAAACTATATGATTGAGATATCATTAACAGCTATGAAAACTGCAAGTAAATGTACAATCTCACCAATTGTGACTATATCTGACCTCATAGCTACACTAAGTAACAAACTATATGATTGAGATATCATTAACAGCTATGAAAACTGCAAGTAAATGTACAATCTCACCAATTGTGACTTTACATGACTTCATAACTACACTAAGTAATAAACTATATGATTGAGATATCATTAACAGCAGCAGCTGCTATGAAAACTGCAAGTAAATGTACAATCTCACCCATCGCAACTATATCTGGCCTCATTACTAGACTAAGTAACAAACTAAATGATTGAGATATCATTAACAGCTATGAAAACTGCAAGTAAATGTACAATCTCACCAATTGTGACTATATCTGACCTCATAACTACACTAAGTAATATACTATACTATGGAGATATCATTAATAGCTATAAAAACTGCAAGTAAATGTACAATCTCACCCATTGCAACTATATCTGACCTCATAACTACACTAAGTAATAAACTATATGATTGAGATATCATTAACAGCTATGAAAACTGCAAGTAAATGTACAATCTCACCCATCGCAACTATATCTGACCTCATTACTAGACTAAGTAACAAACTATATGATTGAGATATCATTAACAGCTATGAAAACTGCAAGTAAATGTACAATCTCACCAAATGTGACTTTACATGACTTCATAACTACACTAAGTAATAAACTATATGATTGAGATATCATTAACAGCTATGAAAACTGCAAGTAAATGTACAATCTCACCCATCGCAACTATATCTGACCGCATAACTACACTAAGTAACAAACTATATGATTGAGATATCATTAACAGCTATGAAAACTGCAAGTAAATGTACAATCTCACCCATCACAACTATATCTGACCTCATAACTAGACTAAGTAACAAACTATATGATTGAGATATCATTAACAGCTATGAAAACTGCAAGTAAATGTACAATCTCACCAATTGTGACTATATCTGACCTCATAGCTACACTAAGTAACAAACTATATGATTTAGATATCATTAACAGCTATAAAAACTGCAAGTAAATGTACAGTCTCTACCATCGCACCTATATCTGACCTCATAACAACACTAAGTAACAAACTATATGATTGAGATATCATTAACAGCTATGAAAACTGCAAGTGAATGTACAATCTCACCCATCGCAACTATATCTGACCTCATAACTACACTAAGTAACAAACTATATGATTGAGATATCATTAACAGCTATGAAAACTGCAAGTAAATGTACAATCTCACCCATCACAACTATATCTGACCTCATAACTAGACTAAGTAACAAACTATATGATTGAGATATCATTAACAGCTATGAAAACTGCAAGTAAATGTACAATCTCACCAATTGTGACTATATCTGACCGCATAACTACACTTAGTTACAAACTATATGATTGAGATATCATTAACAGCTATGAAAACTGCTAGTAAATGTACAGTCTCTACCATCGCACCTATATCTGACCTCATAACTAGACTAAGTAACAAACTATATGACTCAGATATCATTAACAGCCATGTTAACCGCAAGTTAATGTACAATCTCACAAATTGTTATAATTATGATCTCATAACTAGACTAAGTAACAGACTATATGAGCCAGATTTTAAGACTGTAATCATTGGTAGGAGGCTCATTTTCATATTAACCATTATTTAAGGCTGTATATTTTGAATCCATGCAGTATTGGACTTATAAATATATAACAGCTACAGGTGCTTTAAGCTTAAAGTTTGATTGTACAATAATTGTTTATACTGATTAATTTGTGAACATGGGCCTCATTGTGGGAGTCCTCCAAAGTGTCATCATCCAGAATCTGTTATGGTAGTTTCTCGAATATAAGTAAATGGGCAAACATTTAGAATAGAAGACATTCCCCGGTTCATTGCAAATACTGCCAGACTATATAATTTTTATCCCCTTTTGAGAAAGTCTGGGCTATTTTAGAGTGCAATAACCTCTCCCCACTTTACATTATGAATAAAACTGAACTATATGGCTTGTGTCAGACCATCTGAGAAAAATAGCCTGAACCATGCATTGACCCCCAGGAAATTTCACAATAATGTTAACTATATCATATTATTTAAACATGTTAGATCCTACATATTGAGGCTAGTCTGTCCGGACCCAACCCAAGCAAGAGAGTTGCTCCAACCCTTGTAGATTTTCAGTGCTAAATGTATAACAGGATGAGAAAAATTATAATCATAGGATAAAACCATTTGTCCTGTATCCAGGATTTGACGGTCAGGGGGGTAGAAAAGGATATGGCCAATAGGCTGCATAGGGGGATTGTATAAATCTGCTATTTTTCAATGTTTAAATATGAAAAAGTATACCGGTTATAAAATTATTGCACAATATCATTAAAATTTTTTTGTTTTTAAATAGCGAAAATAGTCCTAAAAATGCTTTTTATTTGAAATATTGTATTTCATTCTACACTGTCGCTTAACAATCTTGATACCAATGGCAATTAATCATTTATGAAAATGGATGTGAAATAGTATTGTAATTGTGATAAACTGTATAAGAATTTTAACAAATTCCTTCTTTTGTCAAAAATAATTGCAGTGTACAACCAACCCCCTCGGGTCAATCAGAACACCTAGAACATTGTTGTACAATTCATTCCATAATCCGGAAAACAGGTTTTATTGTATTATTATTATTAATGTCAATATGGTGAATCTGGCCGTCTTCATTATTGAGTTGATTGCTATTTTAGTTATGCACCGGTCAATTGAAACCACAGCCGCCCAACCCCGGGGAACAGGGGGAGTTTTATTTTTGTTTTACCAAGGGCCATCATAACAGATGGTAAAATTCTCGCAAATTGCCACGCCCTATTCCTCCCGGCAATATTTCCCAGCTTCATTTGGCGCTAAACAGAAGCCCTGCGCTCAATCGGCAGTGAGGGGATAACGGAAAGGTAAAAATACAGGACTGTACCCCCGCCCTTCCCCGGGTTGGGGCGGGGGCGTGGTTTCAATTGACTGACCAGTGCATAATCCATAAGTCTTTAACTTAAATGCATAGAATTTCAGTGTATAAAAGAGTCAACTTCTGACCATCGCAAGAAGTCGTACCACGCATGTTAAACTTCGTGGTCGTACACACTGAATTGATAGCCTTGCGATAAGTCATACAGTGAAGTTTCTGGTGCTTTTGCTCACAATAAGTTATACAGTTTGATGTATATGTATCATCACAAAAGAAATGATAATACAGTGATTAGATTTAAACGCAACATATATTTCACAAATTTTGCACACAAAATTTCGGGCACACACTATCTATCTATCTATGTATACTGCATCACCCCCTCGCGGAGATTATGTGCAGGCAATTGAATGCACGCCAAGTGGTGTGAGTAAAGTAAAAAAGTTAAAAGTCAAAGAGAATAGGAGTGAAATACAAAGTTAAAAGTTCGAAGGAACAGTGATAGCTAGTAAAAGGTAAAAGTATGGTTATTAAAATATAAGGTACTGTGAATTATGGCATAGTGTGGGGAATAGTACACACTGCCTCCTTGAAGTTTTCTAAGGTAGGCAGCATGACTATGTTGGACGGTAACCTGTTCCATTGTATGACTGCAAACGGGAAGAAGGAATATTTATAGTAATCTACTCGGCAGTGTATTTGTCTGAATGCGAGGGGGTGATGGGTCCTTGATGTTCTGGCAGGGTGTGTGATATATGGTGGCATTTGTATGGCTACAAGCCCGTGGACGATCTTGTAGAACAAGCACAGGCGAGCATCACTTCGCCTGTCTTGTAGGGATCTCCAACGAAGCTTCTCTAGCATACCAGTTACACTGGAGTAGTATGAGTAGTCGCTACATACCCACCTAGCAGCCCGCCTTTGGATCATCTCTACCCTGTCTATGAGGTCCTTGGTGTACGGGCTCCAGACAGGGGATGAATATTCGATGACTGGGCGTACTAGGGCTTTGTATGCTATTTGCCGTACGCTGGGGTTCAGTGTACGTATATTTCGCTTCAGAAACCCCAGCGTACGGTTGGCTGATGTTGTTGCCCGGTCTATGTGATGTGTCCAGGTCAGGTCGCTGCTGATATCAACCCCGAGGTACTTGGCACATGTCACATTCTCCAGGGTTTGGCCATGTAGGGTGTATGTGGATGGGACTGGATGTTTTGAGCGTGTCACCTGTATAACAGTGCACTTTTGTGGGTTGAAGTCCATGTCCCATAATGCTTCCCATTCCTGGAGTCTGTTTAGGTCATCCTGCAGGAGCTTTGCATCCTGCAGATTTGATACTGCCAAGTACACCGCGGTATCATCAGCAAACAGCCTGACCTTGGATTTGATGTCATCGGGTAAGTCGTTTATATATATAAGGAAAAGTATGGGCCCGAGTACTGATCCCTGTGGTACTCCAGATGTGACAGGTACACTGTCTGAAGTATCATTTTCAAGCACGACTTGTTGAGACCTCCGCGGTATCATCAGCAAACAGCCTGACCTTGGATTTGATGTCATCGGGTAAGTCGTTTATATATATAAGGAAAAGTGTGGGCCCGAGTACTGATCCCTGTGGTACTCCAGATGTGACAGGTACACTGTCTGAAGTATCATTTTCAAGCACGACTTGTTGAGACCTGTTGGACAAGAATGCTCGGATCCATTGTAGTGTTTGACCCCTGATGCCATACTGATGGAGTTTAAATATAAGTTTCTCATGGTTAACTTTGTCAAAAGCCTTTGAAAAATCTAGCAATATCAGGTCAGATTGCTGGCCTGATAAAGAGCCTCGAAGTAGATCCTCCACCAGCATGACAAGTTGGGTCTCACATGACCGCTTGGATCGAAATCCGTGTTGCAGGTCATACAGGATGTCATTCGAGTCTAGGTGTGCAACAACATTTGAAGCAACTATATGCTCCAGCAGCTTGCATTGGACACAAGTGAGTGAAATGGGCCTATAGTTGGCGGGATTACACTTGTCTCCTTTCTTGTATATGGGGCACACATTCGCCG
This sequence comes from Spisula solida, assembly GCA_947247005.1. Lineage (NCBI taxonomy): Eukaryota > Metazoa > Mollusca > Bivalvia > Venerida > Mactridae > Spisula > Spisula solida. The sequence goes on from OX365948.1 coordinate 26,454,402, forward strand.
TGTTCCAATCATTTGGAACCCTCCCAGAGTCAATCGATTTTTGGAAGATCACTTGTATTATAGGTGCGATGGTGCTGCTTAGCTGCTGGAGCACAAGAGGCTTCATCTGGTCAGGACCTGCTGCCTTATGGGGGTTTATGTCTTTCAGTAGTTTCATAATCCCATTAGTGGAGATTGTGATGGGACTCACACACACACATGGGCGTAGGAGCGTCTTCAAAATTGTGTTAATAGCTTATGGTGAATGCTTGTGGATATGATTACTAAGGTAAGATATATTTACTAGGTTGTTTGCTTGTCAAAAGACTTTTTTTTTAAGAGCGGGCAAGAAATTAACCTTATCTTAATTAAACTAGTATTGTAAGTAGGGGGGTGTCCGGGGGGGGGCAAGCAAACAATATGTTGCCCCCCCCCCCCCCCTTGTCCTAACATTGGGGGGTCTGGCCCCCCTGGCCCCCTTCTCTTACGCCCATGACACACAAATAAATGAAGTAGAATAAATTGCGCTAACTACGCTCCTGAAAATAGCTGGTCGGACCCCCTACCCCCCCCCCCCCCCTGGAATTGATAACGTTCTTAGAACTAGATCTATTATTTATTTGTGGCAACATAAAAACACTTGTTTTTTCACTACAGTATAGTGCAAATTAAATAATTACATACTCTGTAAAAACACGACGGTCAGATAGCAAGAGTATGCTAGTTCTACTTTCGTTTTGACAATAACAAACCAGTTTTCGGCATGTGCGGAAGATGGATTGGTACTTTAGCTGTTTAGTTGGTGATTAGATCTAGTTACGTAGCATTCTCGGACAGTCATGCTGTACAAATATATGTCAGAAAATATGCTTCAAAGTTATTCACATCAAACAAAATAATGTGTGACACTTACTGTACTTGTTTTCTGCAAGGAAGTTGTAAACATCGATCCGTCATTACCGTCCAACTTGTATTTTTCATGCCGCAAAATGCGCAACCCTTCGCGCATGCGCACTTCGTTAAACTTGTAAATTTCATAGAACTTGTGTTTTTCATGAGACACCGGCGCAGTTGACGTTACGTTTCTTTTTCTGCATGATACTGGAACCAGACTCTAAAACAGTGAAAATAACAAAGTTGTAATTTCACTGTTATTTTCACTGAAAAAACTCCATAATCCATTGGAAGCAAATAATAAACAATTGTCATTTAGCAGCAAGCATCATCATGTACTGGCGGATATTCCCTCCCCTACTGGAGAACGTTCAATTGTCGAGCTGCTTTTCTACATAGGTTGGTAACCTGGCTAACAAAGTTTAGTCTATACCTAATAGTTTTACTTCGTTATCGCATGGAGTGTCGTTGTTTTATTAATTTGAATGGTTTATTTCTTTGTTTGCTTTCGATTATACACATATTGCTTGATACTTCTCACGGGTTAGCTTGCATTTCATTTGTATCAAACCAGTATATAAGTGATTTGCTTTCTGCTTCCAATGTTTCTTTAAAAATGTTTTTGTTTGAATGCATAAAAGAATGTGTGTTGTCATTTGCGTAATTGTATAAAGTGGATTTATGTACAATATAGAATATGTCATTTATGAAAATATTAAAAATAATCCCGGTCAGGATCCCTGTGGAACACCTTTAATAATTTATCACCATTCACTAGTATTGTTAGTAATCTTGACTCTTTGTTTTCTTTCACTTATGTAGCTTTCCATTAAATAACATGCATCTTCCGTAAGTCCAAAGGCTTTTAGTTTCATAATGATTAGGTTGTGTGATTGGCAATCAAAGGCCTTAGACAGGTCCATTAGTACCCCAGATAAAACCTTTGACACATACAAGGGAGCATGTTTTGAATTAACCATTGTTTTCGTGTATGGATATTCCAGGCAATAAGAGTGTAAGATATCAAGAGCTGTAATATTGTATTTGTAATTTTACCTAAGCATGTGTTTACCAGCCAACAATGCTTAATATGTTCTAACTATAGAGCTAGTTGCTTTCATAATATATGCAAATATATGCAAGTAAATACTGTTATTATGCACCCATCTGGCTCATCCAAAATTGGGTTAAGAATCAGCGTTACGAGTGTTAGTACTTCCTCTATTTTTATTTTATCGTTCCTTTAATTTCGCTGCTATTGAAAGCGAATATTTGCCTCCTGCTAGAAGTCTGTCACTCTGGGAGTACGTGTTGATGCTCTAATTATCTACTTTGACACAAATGCCGAATGGGACGGACGTATTCCAACATCTGAAAATGACATATCGTTACAATGAATGAAACTATTGTTACATCGAATGAACCTATTTATGTACATGTATTTGTCCGTCAACATTGGGAAATCCCACACGTCCTTAATTCCACGAACCGCATTACGATGTATATAATACAAACTATTTGTCAATTTAATGAATACTTTACTCCAATCGTCTGTGTTCTATTTTATTTTGCGTCCGCAAAATCGTGGTAACTATGAACGATACGATTAATCCAAAATGCAGCTTCATAAGCGACTGATACTAATGTGTTATTACCTGCGAGCCTTGAGCGAGCAGGTATATTGGATAGCATAAAGTAAAAAGTCCATGGAGGGGCACGTGACCTGTTCTCGATGGTTTACGATTTCAAAAAAAAAAATCCAAAAAGATGCATTTTGTAAGAATGTCGTGAACCAGACTAATTCCATTATTCCATGCGGATAACATCGGCCTTTGTCGCATTGCAATAGTTTATTTACCGAAGAAATCAGAACTGTCCGATATTTCAGTGAGCGCTAGGCAATATTGAGACCATGGATGTAAACAGCAGGTGACTGCCTCTGCATAAGCACAGCGCTTCCAAGTCAATTGTCATGTAATTATCGGAATTGGTTTATAAAATTTAATGATCTTTGATATTGTTGAACACTGAAAACATGTCTTATGATAATACCTTTTAATGAACTGATACGAGGTTTTATTTATAAGCATATAACTATTATATGGAACAAGGGAGTCATAATATGCAATTAAGTGTCTCGAAAATTGGTTTGTTATACATGAAATTATGTAAAAATATGTTGATAAATTTCGTATGTCAAATTATCGTGCATATAGTTTTCCCAATTTGAAAGCTACCGGCCTATCGCGCTTATTTTTTTCTCACAATTTGAGATTTTCATGCTTAATTTTATACACATCAGCTGTTGAATTATGCAGATAGAAGGTCGAGGATCCTGTCAATTCTCTGTCAAATGAAGTCGGTACATCATTTGCTCGCAGGAACTTTTTGACTTGTCGTTGATGGTCATGCTTCAAGTAACAATGGGTGAATCCGAATCGAAGTACTTAAGCGAGCAGTTGTGAAACTACATGCTGACTGATATTCTTAAAAAAATGTTAAATTTGATGTATGTAGCTCAAACAATTTCCAACTTACATGCGACACATTATTGGTCGGACTGTCGGACGTGCAAAGGCAAAATGCCCTCTTCCTACCTGGTTGTATTATATGAGCGTTGGAAGGAATCAGTTCATTACTTTGTTATTGTGCATCTGATGGACCAACCGGCTTCAAACATTTTTGTACCCAGAGAGCACCCTTTAGTAAGGTCGGTATCTAGCCCTTGTAAATGAAGCACTAAAATACCCTTTACTGTTGAGATGTTTCTAACTGTTGTGTCTTAAACGGTACTGTCGCAATGATATTAGGAGATCGATGTCCAGGCCGAGTACCAGAGCTTTGTTAATTACTCGCATTGATTACTTGTCTAAGATCGATAAAATGTGTTATGGTTCACTTGGTTTCTAGAGTGATAGGTTTGATAGACCATAAACGCGACATTCATTTATCCTTTCCAGGAACGTTTATGTTTATTCATAAGCGTGAGTGAACTGATTGGGTCAAAATTAATACTTATAAGAAAGCAGTACGACTCAGCTTCAGCGGAGTCGTTTGCCTTTAAATGGATTTAATAACTAATTTTGGGTCTAAAATGTTTGAGTGATACAATGAATCCGGGCGCTGCAGAATAGGCTTGATTCTTGAACGTTCACGGTATATAGTACCGACGATACACGTGATACTACCTCTGGGTTACCAATCAATTCACCTCTAGTTAGGTGGGAAACACTGAAATGCGTTTCTGAAATTTCTATTGACCCGGTCTAGATTCGAACCAGGGACCTAAGGATTGGTAGTCGAGAGCGCTAATCACTCGGCAACCATTACACCCGAAAAGATAAATTTTGCCCCGTGTCTTTTTAAAAATTAATAAGAGGGCCCAATGTGCTCGTTGTCGTTCACCTATCGAGTTAGGAGTTGTGACCTGAGCTTTCATTTACACTTTCTGGTCTAGAAAAAGCAGACTCTATTGCATATACAAGGTATTGGATGTTGTCGTGACTAATGACCTTGTTTTTACATCAGATACCCTTATTTGAATCTTTATTAAAGACAATCCATTTGACAAATTTTCATTTAGATATAGTGGAATTTACAGTCACAGTATATAGCAGACACAATGTATTTTATTAGGATACAAATTGTGATTTAGTTCTCCGGACAAGCTTCAATTTGACTGTGACCTTTACCTATGAGATAGGAACCTGGGTTTGTGTGTGACACTTCTCCTCATGGAGGTGAACATTTACACCACATATAAGCAAGATTGGTCAAAGCATAACAAAGTTATAGTCCGGACAAAATCGCACGCACGCACGCACATACACCAAAAGTGGCAACTTAAGTCTCGGGCTTGACAAAAATGACGTATACGTAGTTTATAAACTATGTTACTCGGAGTAATGAAATAGTGTACTTACACAGAATTGTACAAGTTTGCATTTACTTGATCAAATTTGTCTAACTACACGAATAGCCTTAGTACAAAACATAGAGATTCGCTATACTGTCGAACTTTCAAATACGTAATGGATTTACCATTCTAATGATTTCTAAACGTTTATTGCTGACAATGTGCAGCTTAGGTTGTCTCCATACCAAACTAAGGATGCAGAGACACTCAAGTGCTAGATTAAAGCTATTTGTAGGCGATGTCTAAGAGATTTATGACACTTTCTTGGTGCGTCTTCGTTTCATTTGTCCTCCGATCTTGTGTAAAGTAGCATTACAGCTTTAGTAACGAAACGTAGATCAGGTCTTTTTATGATTAATGTTATTTAATGCCGACTAAAAGCATCTGATTTCCTCCATGGACAGCATTCATTGACAGTGCTTAGACCGCATGTTGCTCATATTGCCCAGAACCGCATACAAGCACGAGAGTGTTCCAGAAATAATAGGACTTTTCTCAACACTATACTGGCAGCAATATGTCTTCGTTGTAACAGTTGTTGGTGATGCTTATACAAAGCGTTGTCATAGAAACCATGTAACGCACAGGCGGGTCACATTGTAAATTTTCAATACTAACCATTCAAAACACGTGAATATCTCAGTAACCACTTAATACATTATATTGGCAAATAATGTAGCATTGCCTTGATGTCACTCACGTTTGCCTGCTAACTTACAAAGCAATCGCTGTTTGTTTATGATCACAACAAACAAATTTATATATCCTAGCGCGTTATGGACAAAACGACGCCATCGTCAAAACCTAGAAACCACGCGATTGTTAGATTATGTTATAAATTGAAAAAACAAACAATCCAAACCATTGAAATAATTAATTAAGCAGAATGTAGTGGCATACAGCATCCATTCGTGTTTTGTTGACACAAATTGTTCACAGATGGCGGAGGTATGAACTAACAAGTGAACACGGGTCAAGTCACAGAAAAAGTGGTTTGACGTTGATGGAGACCGTTCGTATATTGATAGACGCTTAAAGGTTAGAGTAATTTCCTAACATCACTGTAACCCATATTTGGGAGCAGTGACACAGAGACACGTTTAAACAATGGGAGCAGTAACATCAGATTAGTCAGTGTGACTTTAAATAAAAATAGTAAAGGTGTCGTTCGATTAAAATACTTTGTTTGAAAGGCGACATCATCATAACGTCACGGCGCGACCCGCCTCCATAGTACATGGTATGTTTAAGGTTTAATAGATTTTTTGTTTAACCAATTACTTTGATATTTCGCATGTTTGTCAATGATAGCTGGAATTTTATTTACAGAAAATTAGTTTTCTAAATGTCTGATTTACCGCGCTGCTATGAAAAAAGTCCTATTATTTCTGGAACACAACACGTATATTTGGTGTATTACGAGAATTAGACAAACAGTTGCATTGCTGATATTCTAAGAGGATCTAAAGGGTCCTAGGTCGCTCACCTGTCGTAGTAGTGCATGCAAGCTCTGTGATTTAACCTTGTTACCTAGAGTATGGCCCAAGATGACCGAATATCTAGATTGACCTTGATTTTGTTGAGATAATCATTGTGACAAAGTTTAAAAAAGATTAGATCAAAATTGTGACATCTAATGACTATACAAGGTTTTTCTTTAATTTTCATTTTTGACCTGGTTATCCAGTTTTGTACCCCGAGTAACCCAATATCGAACTTGACCTAGATTATGTTGAGATGATCATTGGGAATACGTTTTGTTAAGATTATGTCAAAATTGTGACCTCTAGTGAATACACTAGAATTTTCTTTGATTTGGTCTTATGACCTAGCGTTTTACCCCAAATTACCAAAAATCGAACTCGTCCTAGATTTCGTTGAGATGATCATTGTGACCGATTTTGATAAAGACTTCTAGTGACTACACAAGGTTTTTCTATGATTTCACCTAGTGACCTAGCTTTTAACCCAGGATGGCCAGATCGGCAATCAGAATGCATCATTAACTGTACTCGATGAGTAACCCTAACAAATAATTAAACAAATTTAGACTACTGTACATTTGAATAGATTGTTTGGTTTTAGGGGAGCAGTGACATCACATTGCGACGGACGATCCGTCGGAACGAGTGCATAAGATAAACTTTTAGTGGAATTCTGCCACTTAAATACTTGTTTTGTGTTGAGAGTTCACTAACTTGCAAGTATGGGTATTAAATATGAGCACTAATATTCTAATAATAAACATGTGCTTGTATAAGTGTACACGTGGCGTTAGGACATGTAACAAACACACTGATATCCCTGAAAGCTTGTAAAAAGACAATTCTAACATTCTGTATGTTTCTCACTGCTGTATCGTGATCTAATAAACGGTATATCACGGTTAAATTTCGGCTGTTTTAATTTATCTCCCGCGTATACTTATCGATTTTTATGCCCCCGTATCGATAGATCGGGAGGCAAATAGTGATTCACCTGTCCGTTCGTCCGTCCGTCCTGGTTAACCCAAATTGACCGTTTCTTCTAGCATTAGTATGGCTTGCTACAAAGCTTTCATACTTGCATGGATGTTGTATATGAACACTCTCCACACACCTGTATCTACTAATCCCATTCTGACCTTCACCTTGACCCATTTTGGACTTAGACTTATTTATGGACAAGGCTTCCACAGGGGGCATAAGCGTTTATTGAACGCAGTCTTGTTATCAATGCGTCTTGTTTATTTCCTGACATCATGAAATGTGACGTTGCCGTAAAGCGCGACGTTTTGTGTAATTTTCTTTTTCTAGCGTTTCTTTTTATTTATTCGATTAGATTTCCATTGTATGAATATGTTTCAATTCATATGCGTAAACGTGAGGTACGTAATTGGAGTTGGATGTTAAATAAGCTTCAATTTGACGACAAATAAACAGAATAGTGACGCTTTAAACTCCAGGGAAGCACGTTGTATACTATGAACAACGGCAGTTGTCTACAGCAACATGAAAAACAACTCAACTCCGCAAAAAATTAGTCCGTATATGAGGGCACCCATTACACGCCCTATAACTACTGTGTATAAGCTAAGAATGCTAATCCCTTAAACTTCTCAGACCCTACTTGAAATATTCTATTGACAGTCTTGTCTATAATATCATTCGTTACACCAGTAAACTGAGCACCTATGTACGTATTCAGAAACTTATCCACGTCCTTAAATACCTGCGTACTTCGAGTGTAATTCTTTACTTGATTCATTGTTTGATTAATTACATCATTAACCACCCCAGTTATTGATTTTGCTACAGTGTCTGCTATAGTCGTTTCCATACTATTTTTCAGTGCTTCTACCTGTTCCGTGACTTTTGTCACTGCTTCACTGACGGACGAGACCATGGATGCAGATGCGCTGCTTTTTGTGCCAGCAACTATAGCGTCCCAGAAGTTCGTACCAGAGTCCTGATCGGGCAAGTATTCCTTTAAATGATTATTTAAATACCCGTCTATAATGTGCATCACATCTTTAGTGTACAGAAAGTTACTCAACATAAAGTGAATGTCTCCCTTATTCTTAGTTACATGGTCAACAACAGTCTCTATAATGTCTCTTAAATACCTTTTATTCTCAAACTTATACTTGTATAACCATGCTTCGTGGTCAATGTACATTCCCAATGCAATACCTTAATATCTGCTTTTTGCACATCATCTACTAATATTCTAGTACGCCATTCTGAAGTTACGTCCCAATGCACCGATCCCATCCCAGAAAACAAGAAATGGCACTGATGTAACCATGTGCTGATCACCATGTCGGTTTCCAGAGAAGATTTAGTATTGTTAAAATGGAAAAAAAACATGTGATCTAACCACTGAACGTCTGTCTAGACTGGCAATTTTGCTTACTAGCAGCTACAGACATACGGGAGCATGTCCCCCGGAACATTTTGAAAACAGTGATGTAATCTGGTGCATTTGGAGCGTTAATAAACATAGTAAATGGGACTTGCAGATCAATATTTGTTTGCTTTATATTTTAGTTAGTACTATGCTATTTTTAGCGTTTATTTACAAATCAATTATCCTAAAATTGACGTTTTTAGAACTAAATAAAGCACCGCGAGAACGCTCCAAACGCAGGTAGATTACATAATTGTTTTCAAAATTTTCCGGGGGAGCATGCCCCCGACCCCTCTAGCACAATAGTGAATCCACATGAATAGAAAGCTAGCTACGCGCCTGCAACCCGATAATAAAGACTTGACCTTCAGGGACGTTTCATAACTTCACTAATATGTTGTTCATATAGATCTTCTTGCATTAAGAAATACAAAAGTAGTAGTAATAATGTAGTAATGGGAATACAAAGGCGGGATTCTGCATTTAAACTGGGAATGGTAAAATTTGGTTATGGGTTAAATAACTGGGTGCTGTTTTGTTTAAAATACCTTTTTGGGGGTCGAAGTTTCTAACAACGTGTTTTTCTTGAAAAATCGCTCGACTTTTCCGTAATTTCGCTAGAAATGCACGCGACGTTCAATGTGACTACCCGGTACCAACAGACTACGTGGTATCGGGATAAACGGTGTGAGTACATGGCGTTATATCTAAAGATAATTGTCATGTCTCATAGAAACTCAACGTAACCAGCCGAGCACAGAAAACATAAGATCACATATCGCAAATACTCGGCACAATGCCCAACACATAAACTGAGCGAGACAATTAAAATGAACTGAACCGCAAAAAGCCCAAGTTTCAGCTGTCAAAACATCGAAGTCTCAAGACCCAGCTGTCAAAAAACTGACTAACGTAGTTTCGACTATTAAAAAGCGGAATTCCCTAGTTTCAGCCATCAAAAATATGTGTCGTCAAAGTGCATAATATATATACAATGCAACTGCTATAGTGTTCGTAGGTTATCCAAGTTGTTTGTAAGATCGTCCTTTTGGGTTGTTCTTGTCATCTGTTCTTGTTGTTCATGTTCCGGATATGTTTGACTTAGGTGGCAGTTTGTTGGGAGTGGGATCTCGTGTTTTAGTTATTAGTGTTTTAGTGCATTACACTGCTGTTTTTGTTGGTGGTCGTCTTCCTAGACCAACGATTAATATATATTTTTGATCACGTAACTCATTTTAATCGCTTTCGACAGCAGATGGTCTCCACACCGCCACATGGAGATAAAACTGAAGTGAATGACATTCACAAAAAATAATCTTCTTATGTAGTTGTGTAAGAACGAGCATCGAGTGCCCCAGTGGGTTTACGTAAACCACTTAGATGTAAAACATAATGCATAAAGCAATGTAAACGGGTGGTGCCCTTAAAGCACCTGATGTCCGTGATCCATCAATCTTTAGGTTAACTTATGTTATTTTACCAGTCCTGTTCTTTACCTAATAACGAACATGGCCTAGATTGTGTTGTGATGATCAAACCAGTAATGACAAGATATGTTTGTTAAACACATATGCCCCCATGGCAGTCGAATAGTAGGAAATCGTCACAATGACCTGACCTTTGACATAATGACCTCAAAATCAATAGGGTCATCTACTGTTAATAACCAACCTCCATGTAAAGCTTGAAGATCCTAGGACAAAGCGTCAGTTTGGTCTACAGACAGACCGACCGACATATGCAAAGCACTTTACCCCTGATCAAAGATTGGGGACATAAACAGTTCAGGTGGAGTTAGATTCACGTTGACTTAAGACGTCCGTTAGTATGCATCATGTATATGCAAATATATATCTCAATAACTGAAAAATGATGCTAGGGCAAAGCGTTCTTGAGTTATTGAACGAAAACGGTTTGGTCTACCGACAGACAGACCGACCGGCATGTGCAAAAAATTATACCGCTGATTAAAGATTGGGGAGCATAAACATTTCAGGTTGAATTAGGTTCACGTTGACGTAAGACTAGCGGGGATGTCCGTTATAGTCCATGGGCCAGTGGGGTAAACCCTCCCCCCCCCCTAGGGAATTTCGGACACTATATTTTTCTGAAAGCGTATGACCAGTAGAGTATTTTTCCAAAGTCTGCACTTTGGCCGTTGGGGCGTTAAGATTTTTTGGGGTAAAACGTTAAAAATATGAACGAAAGTGTGAGTTTCTGGAATTGGTTAATTACTATCACATTTAGTAAGTTATTTTGTAATTAAACACTTCCATGGGTTGATATTAACTCATAGTTTAAGTCTGCAAAATTCTAGTCCCGTGTAATTATGCAAAATGGGATATTTTTGGGGTAAAACATTAAAAAATACTTGAAAAAGTGCAAATTTTGAGAATCGGTACACTTTATTGGCAGAATACAATGTCATTGATCTTTTTTTATGGTAATTATGAAAGGCTTTGACCTACCAATACTTTTCCCAAAGTCTGCATTTCAGACATTGGGGCGTTAAGATTTTTTGGGGTAAAACGTTAAAAATATATTAACGCTTTCAGCGAAGTCCATAGCCGGTCCGGTAACCATTTGATTGTTAATGATACGGTCTAATAGTTGGCTGTTGTTACAGCCACCGTAACATCGTGGTGCTTTTGACATGTAACTGAGAATACCATCCCATGTGTTTTATTTTTTGGCACCTAACTGTGGCGCCTTCTTTGTGCAGAGACCCTTTCCATGTATTGAATGACCTTTGTTGGTGGATGTTTTCTTGACCGATTACTAAATGGATATGCATATCATTATAAGTACACGATCTATCCGTAGCCCCATTGTGCCACCAAATAGCTGTAGGGTGCGTATTAATAAATTTTTTAAATGAATTAAGCACCATCGCGTGCTTCTTGTTACGTTCATAGATTTCTATTGGTGTTGGGAAACGAAGTGTTGGAGTATAAGACTCCCCGTTGAGATCAGCTGTAGTTGCATATCTCCCCAACGGTGTGTTTTTCGGTGTGCGTTTTATTTCGTTATCTTCGAATTGGTACAGAAAGTTCTGAATAGTTTCAACTGAGATGCCTTCGGGCAAGTCTGCTACGATGACGCTATAACAATCGCGGTCACTAATTTTTGCTGACAAGATGCTCTCTGGACTGATCTCCCTGTAATTAAATATTGAATTGGTAAGTAGGTATTAAGTCCATATGTGCAAATTTGTCATTCAGTTGAGTGACACTTCCGAGTAGTTGTTGTATCATAGCTGTGTTGTGTTCTATCATTTTTAGTGTTTGTTGCCTCAGTCCTTCTTGTAATGTATTGTGTAAGTCTAATTGTTGGTATTTCTCTGTAAGGTTTACTATTTTGTTGTATGTTGTGTCCCATCCTAATTTCTTTTTTATTTCCCCTATGAATTGGTTTGTTACTGCTCCTGTTACTGAGTCTACTATACTGTTTATTCGGTCTTTGGCCCATGTACTTTCTGGTGCATTTACGTGATAGTTTTGTAATTGTCTGATTTGCCCTTTTATTGTTGTTATTTGACTATCTACATATTTTCTTAGTTCTATGCAGCAGTCATCTGTATCACTATCTATTGGTTTTTTTACCTCAGTATTGTCATTGCCACTATCTATTGGTACCTTTCTATCTGTCTTGTCTCATCATTTGTTTCTCTACTTTCTAAGTACATACTCATTTTTTTTAAGTATACATCTAATTTTTCCATTTTAATTTCATTTTTATCCAGTCCTCTTTACAGCCACATGTTTTCTCTTCCTCATCATCATCACTACTTTCAGTACTTGACCAACTCGGTAGGTCATCATTATCGGGCAAGTCCGGCAGACTAGGCCATCCAAATGGCCATGCGGGCCAATCAGGCCAATCATAAGCAGTTTCACATTTAATTAATGCCTGCCATGCCATAGTTTCACCAAATTTCATATTTGTTTCCTTACATGACCTATCATCTACTGGTGTTTTAACTGGTGTTTCATCTGATGGACCATCTAAAGTGTCCCACGCTTCGTCTATGTTAAAACTATCAGGCAACTCTCCTGGTTTATCTATCGCTGTTTGGAAGTGCTCTTTAGCCTTTTGTAATATTATATTTACTATCACCGGAGCCAGGTGCTGTGGTGTTATTGTTGGCAATATTTGTGCTAGAGTCAAGTTACGGTCCCTATATCCACTTCATACTTCGGACTTTATTGTCTATTCTATTGTTTTCATGTGAAATGAACTGATCTATACTACCTATGATTGAACTTAGTTCCTTTTCTGGCCATTGTTGGAACGGATATGATAATTCTGGTTCTACACTATCTAATAAGTATGCTATTACTGGTACTCCGGTCATTGTTTTTGTGCCTGGTTCTTGGTTTATTGAGTATGTTGTTTGGAAGCTGTTTGTTTTCATGTTTGCTTGTACATTTACTCTGATTTCGTAAGCGTAATCAAAAGACTTGTCTGTGTTTGGTTTTAAATCTGTTATATATTTCCAGTCATACACGTTATAGCCTATGGTATATGGTGTATCAACTGTTAGTAATGCTATCTTATGCCCCGTGTCTAGTTTTGTACCTATCCTGAAATTTATGGTCATGACATGTAACAATGTATCAGTACTCCTACCTTGTGTAATACTCTTCAAGTAAGCTTCTATGTATTTATAAGCATCAAATAGCGAACGTATCGCATGCTGTGGGTTGTCATATGTTGACACCAATATGCCTGGTCCTGGCGTGTACACTGCTACGTGGTTAGGTATAGTTAATGAATGTTCATGCTTTAATCCAAAGCTGTCGAAAACATTGCATTCTGCTGTTGGAGTTTCCTGTATCCACTGATGTACAGTGATATACGTGTTTTCAGGGTTATGCATAATGTTCTCATGCCAGAGAATGCTCGACTGAGCAATAATTGCAGTGTTAGCCACATAGTTATTGAATCTGTGGTTTTCTACCTTATCGGTATATTCTACGTGGTTAGTATTCTGTAATAAAGTGTCTATAATGTTATGGAAAGGTACATATAAAGTCATGACTTACTCGTCTCTCTTGGCTTTGTTATTTTGCCACATGTACATGTTAGTAGCGGGTTCCAGTTCTTGTGCGTTTTGTCGTCCTGATCGGTGAAAAAGTGTCGTCGAACACGTCGTCTTTGAGGTCTTCTAGCTCGGCGTCGAGGGTCCTCTTTCCTGGCAGTGGTTTTCCGTATGTCGGTCCTTCTACCTGTAAAGGAGTGGTTAAAGTGGTTGAACGTAATGTACCTGGCACAGTTTTGTATACAAGCCCTAAACGTTTATGTTCATTTACATTGCGCTTGAGGGTTTCTACTCGGTTAACCGCCTCTAACTTGGGTTTCAAGTCTTTAGCATTTCAAGTCTTTAGCATTTAAACTCCAGGGAAGCACGTTGTATACTATGAACAACGGCAGTTGTCTACAGCAACATGAAAAACAACTCAACTCCGCAAAAATTAGTCCGTATATGACGGCACCCATTACACGCCCTATAACTACTGTGTATAAGCTAAGAATGCTAATCCCTTAAACTTCTCAGACCCTACTTGAAATATTCTATTGACAGTCTTGTCTATAATATCATTCGTTACACCAGTAAACTGAGCACCTATGTCCGTATTCAGAAACTTATCCACGTCCTTAAATACCTGCGTACTTCGAGTGTAATTCTTTACTTGATTCATTGTTTGATTAATTACATCATTAACCACCCCAGTTATTGATTTTGCTACAGTGTCTGCTATAGTCGTTTCCATACTATTTTTCAGTGCTTCTACCTGTTCCGTGACTTTTGTCACTGCTTCACTGACGGACGAGACCATGGATGCAGATGCGCTGCTTTTTGTGCCAGCAACTATAGCGTCCCAGAAGTTCGTACCAGAGTCCTGATCGGGCAAGTATTCCTTTAAATGATTATTTAAATACCCGTCTATAATGTGCATCACATCTTTAGTGTACAGAAAGTTACTCAACATAAAGTGAATGTCTCCCTTATTCTTAGTTACATGGTCACCAACAGTCTCTATAATGTCTCTTAAATACCTTTTATTCTCAAACTTATACTTGTATAACCATGCTTCGTGGTCAATGTACATTCCCAATGCAATACCTTAATATCTGCTTTTTGCTCATCATCTACTAATATTCTAGTACGCCATTCTGAAGTTACGTCCCAATGCACCGATCCCATCCCAGAAAACAAGAAATGGCACTGATGTAACCATGTGCTGATCACCATGTCGGTTTCCAGGGTAGATTTAGTATTGTAAAAATGGAAAAAAAACATGTGATCTAGAAAAAAAAACATGTGATCTAGAAAAAAAACATGTGATCTAACCACTGAACGTCTGTCTAGACTGGCAATTTTGCTTACTAGCAGCTACAGACATACGGGAGCATGTCCACCGGAACATTTTGAAAACAGTGATGTAATCTGGTGCATTTGGAGCGTTAATAAACATAGTAAATGGGACTTGCAGATCAATATTTGTTTGCTTTATATTTTAGTTAGTACTATGCTATTTTTAGCGTTTAAATCAATTATCCTAAAATTGACGTTTTTAGAACTAAATAAAGCACCGCGAGAACGCTCCAAACGCAGGTAGATTACATAATTGTTTTCAAAACATGTGATCTAGAAAAAAAAACATGTGATCTAGAAAAAAAAACATGTGATCTAACCACTGAACGTCTGTCTAGACTGGCAATTTTGCTTACTAGCAGCTACAGACATACGGGAGCATGTCCACCGGAACATTTTGAAAACAGTGATGTAATCTGGTGCATTTGGAGCGTTAATAAACATAGTAAATGGGACTTGCAGATCAATATTTGTTTGCTTTATATTTTAGTTAGTACTATGCTATTTTTAGCGTTTAAATCAATTATCCTAAAATTGACGTTTTTAGAACTAAATAAAGCACCGCGAGAACGCTCCAAACGCAGGTAGATTACATAATTGTTTTCAAAATTTTCCGGGGGAGCATGCCCCCGACCCCTCTAGCACAATAGTGAATCCACATGAATAGAAAGCTAGCTACGCGTCTGCAACCCGATAATAAAGACTTGACCTTCAGGGACGTTTCATAACTTCACTAATATGTTGTTCATATAGATCTTCTTGCATTAAGAAATACAAAAGTAGTAGTAATAATGTAGTAATGGGAATACAAAGGCGGGATTCTGCATTTAAACTGGGAATGGTAAAATTTGGTTATGGGTTAAATAACTGGGTGCTGTTTTGTTTAAAATACCTTTTTGGGGGTCGAAGTTTCTAACAACGTGTTGTTCTTGAAAAATCGCTCGACTTTTCCGTAATTTCGCTAGAAATGCACGCGACGTTCAATGTGACTACCCGGTACCAACAGACTACGTGGTATCGGGATAAACGGTGTGAGTACATGGCGTTATATCTAAAGATAATTGTCATGTCTCATAGAAACTCAACGTAACCAGCCGAGCACAGAAAACATAAGATCACATATCGCAAATACTCGGCACAATGCCCAACACATAAACTGAGCGAGACAATTAAAATGAACTGAACCGCAAAAAGCCCAAGTTTCAGCTGTCAAAACATCGAAGTCTCAAGACCCAGCTGTCAAAAAACTGACTAACGTAGTTTCGACTATTAAAAAGCGGAATTCCCTAGTTTCAGCCATCAAAAATATGTGTCGTCAAAGTGCATAATATATATACAATGCAACTGCTATAGTGTTCGTAGGTTATCCAAGTTGTTTGTAAGATCGTCCTTTTGGGTTGTTCTTGTCATCTGTTCTTGTTGTTCATGTTCCGGATATGTTTGACTTAGGTGGCAGTTTGTTGGGAGTGGGATCTCGTGTTTTAGTTATTAGTGTTTTAGTGCATTACACTGCTGTTTTTGTTGGTGGTCGTCTTCCTAGACCAACGATTAATATATATTTTTGATCACGTAACTCATTTTAATCGCTTTCGACAGCAGATGGTCTCCACACCGCCACATGGAGATAAAACTGAAGTGAATGACATTCACAAAAAATAATCTTCTTATGTAGTTGTGTAAGAACGAGCATCGAGTGCCCCAGTGGGTTTACGTAAACCACTTAGATGTAAAACATAATGCATAAAGCAATGTAAACGGGTGGTGCCCTTAAAGCACCTGATGTCCGTGATCCATCAATCTTTAGGTTAACTTATGTTATTTTACCAGTCCTGTTCTTTACCTAATAACGAACATGGCCTAGATTGTGTTGTGATGATCAAACCAGTAATGACAAGATATGTTTGTTAAACACATATGCCCCCATGGCAGTCGAATAGTAGGAAATCGTCACAATGACCTGACCTTTGACATAATGACCTCAAAATCAATAGGGTCATCTACTGTTAATAACCAACCTCCATGTAAAGCTTGAAGATCCTAGGACAAAGCGTCAGTTTGGTCTACAGACAGACCGACCAACATATGCAAAGCACTTTACCCCTGATCAAAGATTGGGGACATAAACAGTTCAGGTGGAGTTAGATTCACGTTGACTTAAGACGTCCGTTAGTATGCATCATGTATATGCAAATATATATCTCAATAACTGAAAAATGATGCTAGGGCAAAGCGTTCTTGAGTTATTGAACGAAAACGGTTTGGTCTACCGACAGACAGACCGACCGGCATGTGCAAAAAATTATACCGCTGATTAAAGATTGGGGAGCATAAACATTTCAGGTTGAATTAGGTTCACGTTGACGTAAGACTAGCGGGGATGTCCGTTATAGTCCATGGGCCAGTGGGGTAAACCCTCCCCCCCCCCCTAGGGAATTTCGGACACTATATTTTTCTGAAAGCGTATGACCAGTAGAGTATTTTTCCAAAGTCTGCACTTTGGCCGTTGGGGCGTTAAGATTTTTTGGGGTAAAACGTTAAAAATATGAACGAAAGTGTGAGTTTCTGGAATTGGTTAATTACTATCACATTTAGTAAGTTATTTTGTAATTAAACACTTCCATGGGTTGATATTAACTCATAGTTTAAGTCTGCAAAATTCTAGTCCCGTGTAATTATGCAAAATGGGATATTTTTGGGGTAAAACATTAAAAAATACTTGAAAAAGTGCAAATTTTGAGAATCGGTACACTTTATTGGCAGAATACAATGTCATTGATCTTTTTTTATGGTAATTATGAAAGGCTTTGACCTACCAATACTTTTCCCAAAGTCTGCATTTCAGACATTGGGGCGTTAAGATTTTTTGGGGTAAAACGTTAAAAATATGAACGAAAGTGTTAACTTCTGGAATTGGTTAATTACTATCACATTTAGTAAGTTATTTTGTAATTAAACACTTTCATGGGTTGATATTAACTCATAGTTTAAGTCTGCAAAATTTTAGTCCCGTGTTATTATGCAAACGGGATATTTTTGGGGTGAAACATTAAAAAATACATGAAAAAGTGCAAATTTTGAGAATCGGTACACTTTAATGGCAGAATACAATGTCATTGATCTTTTTTTGGTAATTATGAAAGGCTTTGACCTACCAATACTTTTCCCAAAGTCTGCACTTCAGACATTGGAGCGTTCAGCAGGAAAAGCAAAAATAAGATTATCTCCCCTGCTTTTAAATGGTGTACAAATTGTAACGATGTATTCACTTAACTATGCTATAACACATTGTGCCTTACTGTATTTTAATTGCAATTGTGAATACCAATAAAGGCATATTCCCAAAACGTATTTTAACATTTAAATGCACAAAAGGTGGGTCTATTATGGAAAATAGCCATCAAAATGGCCATCAAAATGGCCGCCAAAATGACTAAAGTATTGAAAACAGCCGTTCTTCTTATTTACAAGTACTCACAATATGATTTTGAAATCTATTTCCATTTTTCCCTTTGTTTGCAATGTATGTTAAAGTTGGCATCAGTAACATTTGTATGGATTGTGTTAAATTATACGTACATGTATTTTACAATAGTGGGTGGGGTAAATATACATTCATTTTTTTTCAAATGTTATTGTACAGCTTTTCCTTGTGACACAATGGCTGTGCATCATGGTTGTGTCAGGAATGGCTGTTCTGGGTGGTTGTGAGTATCCAAAAGGACCAGGAATCTCTCGACCTTGTAGTTGCCAGTACACATAGTGCAATAAATGAGATACCCCATGATAGTGCACATCCTATAAGACCATGGATGTGTGTATCCAGTAGTACTGTCTGCTCATGGTGTGTGTCAGTACCCTACAGCACCATAAATACCTGTACCTAGTGGTATTGGGTACCCTCTAATTGATGCACCTAGTGGTTATGAGTACCAAATACAACCTAGTATGCATGAACACGGTGGTTGTGGGTACCCATTAGGACTAGGATGGATGTACCTAATGGTTATGAGTACCTAATAAGACTAGGAGTTTATGTTTAAGGTGGTCGTGAATACATACATGGACTAGGACTGATTTACCCAGTGTTTATTATTGCCTAACAAGACCAGGAATGTTCTACTTAGGCACTAAGTAGTCAATAGGACGAGGAATAGGTGCTCCTAATGGTTGTCTGTACCCAACAAGACCAGTAATGTATGTACATAACAGGATCCGGAATAGTGGCTATGCATAACAAATAATACCATGCATGTATGTACATGTACTAGTAAATGATGGTAGTGAGTACCCAATAGGACCTATAACGGTTGTGTATTGTAGCTGCAAGTACTTTATCACACTTCTTATGCATGTACATGGTGGTTACGGGTACCCACTTAGTCTAGGAATGTATGTATCCAGTGGTTATGAGTACCTAATAAAGTCAGGACTGTCTGTACATCGTGGTAATCATGACCCAATCAGACAAAAAATGACCACTCCTTGTGGTCTGCAATCGTCTGTACATTGTGGTTTGGAGTATCCAATAGGACAAGGAATGCATGGGACATGATAGTTGTGGGTACCCACTAGGACTTGAAATGTATGTACCTAGTCGATATGAGTATCTAATTAGACCATGCTTCATGTACATGGGGTTAGTGATTACCCAATTACCCAGTCACAGCTGAGGGTTAGGCATGCTCACTGCTGAATTTTAAAGACCAGGAATGTCTCTACATGGTGTCAATAGGACAAGGAATGGGTGATCCCAATAGTTGTTTGTACTAAATAAGACCAATAATGTATGTAACTAGTGATTGAGAGATGTCTTAACATGATGATGTTCAGTATCTATCCTAAACAGGATTGTCTGTTAATCGTGGTTATTGGCACCCTATACGACCAGGAATGTATGTATATGCATGGTAGTCAGTACCCACAGGGACCAATAATGGCCGAGTATAGTGGCTGTGAGGACTCGATTATACCACTTATGCATGAACATAGTGGTTTTGAGTACCCACTAGGACTATGAATGTATGCATCTAGTGGTTATGTATCACTGATAGGGCCAGGACTGCCTGTAGATGGTGGTAGCAGTGACCAAATAGAACAACATATGACTGCACCTAGTGGTTGTTGAGTGCCCAACCCAGTCACAAATGTCTGTACATTGTGGTTTTGTGTATTCAATAGGACCAGGCATGCATGTACATGGTAGTTGGGGTACCCACTATGACTAGGAATGTATGTATGAGTATCCAATAAGAACATCACAGTCTGTACACGGGGGTAGTGATTACCCAATAGGACAACAAATGGTCGCACCTAGTAGTTGGTAGTTCCCAATCGGACAACTGATTTTGTACATGAAGGTTTCGAGTAGTACATATGTTATGAGTGGTCAATAAGGCCAAGCATGTAGCCACATGGCGCGCCTGAGTTGTCAATTGATGATCGGCAGTATCCAACGAGAATGTCTGAACCTAGTGGTTATGAGTATTCTTTACGACCAGCAATATATGTACATGGTGGAAATGAGTTCCCAATTGCACCTATAATGCCTGTACATGGTGGTTTAGAGTACCAAATAGGACCAGGAATGTCTGTATATGGATATGTAAGTCACCACTATGACTGGGCATGTATGTACTTCAATAAGCAGTTACGAGTACCCAATTAGAACATGGTAAGCGTGACTACCCATTGAGACAAGGAATGAATGTACCTACCAGGGGTTATGGGTACCCAGCCTGACCAGCAATATCTGTATAAGTATGGTGGTTTTGAATATCAAATAGAACTAGGAATGGTATTGGCTATGCTATCAAATTAGACTAGGACTGTCTGTGCATGGTGGTAGTTAATACCCGATAGGACAACTGATGTCTGTATAGGGTTGTTTAGTGCTAAATAGAACCAATATTGCATGTAATGGTTATTCGTATGTACCAATTAGGACTAGGTATGGGTGTACTTAGTGGTTTAATAATAATTTACCCAACAGTACCAGAACTGCCTATATATGGTTAGAATGTAATTTTGAATACCCATTAGGACTAGGAATGTCCGTACCCGATGGTCGTAAGTTACAACTAGGACACTAATTCCCAAAAATCACACTTTCCATTTATTATTTTTGTAATTTTCCCCCAAAGTATCTCATCTGGCAATATATATTTGCAATCTTAAACTGCATGTTACTACAAATTTATCACATTAATATTATTTAGTTACAAAAAATTATCATAGGAATGGTTTTATTGTAATCTACAGATTCCTAATATTCCCACTTTTCGGTTTATATTTTTTGATGTTTTACCCCAAAAATATCACACTTTGCGTAATAACATGGCTTTAATTTTTTGCAGTATGAAACTGCACTATAATGTCTTTCAATTAGAGTATTTTTTATAAAAAAAATAAATAATTGCCAATGCAGTCCACATATTCCAAAAATTCGCACTTTTCTCTTATAATTTTTAGCGTTTTACCCCAAAAATGCCATTTTGCACAATAGCAGCACTCTGATTTTTTCAGTCTAGATAGGACAGGTTAATATCTACCTGTTACAGAGATTTATTTTAAAATAACATAATAAATAAGATTATAGTTAACCGATTCCGAAAATTTGTACTTTTCGTTTATATTTTTGGACGTTTTACCTCATAAAATCTTAACGCCCCAATGGCCAAAGTGCAGACTTCAGGAAAATATTCCAGGGACCAAATGCTTTCAGAAAAATATAGTGACCAAAATTCCCTAGGGGGGGAGGGTCTTCTATTGGTGGCTCATGGACTATTAGTATGCATTATGTATAATTATGCAAAAGTCTCAATAACAGAAAAATGTTTTTTTTATATGAAATTTTGCAAATATATTTATAATATGTAACTTTTGTGTTAAATTGCGTTGCATTACTAACATTTTGTTCGATTTACTAGCATCAGTGACATTAGTTTTGAATATACCCTCGTAAATACTGCTTACTGTATGCATAAAACATTTCTTCTGTGCCCTTTTGAAAATGTTGATAATGTAACGAACCGTGGTTTTCGTCAAATTCCTCGCAGTATAATATATTACTCAATTCTCATTCGGCAGGGGAGACCACCGTGGTTTGATTCCAGATTCGCACTATTCTAGATTCGCACTACGTCTGTTCGTACCAGGAAGTAACATAATACCGATTTGTATATTACATTAATATTCGATTAAGTAGTGTATATCGAGTCAAGATTTATGTTTTCATAGTGTAATCGCATCATCAAACACTTCTATCAATTTGATATTAGTCCGTAATAATAATGATTCTGTTATATTTGGTATAAACCACGGTACGTTTGAACTATTCTAAAGTTGAATTGTTCAAATCTCTCTGTCTTTCACTCTTAGCTTTAATACATATGCCCGGCAAGGTTAAAGATCCCACTTGTATATACTAGGTGATTCTTTGTATATTTGAATGAATTAGGTGGAGTTGCTGTTTGTCGACTTACGTTTGTTGTGAATAGTAGTTGAGACTAGTAATTGCAACTAGACTCCCTTGGCGAAGTTCTTATAGGGTCCCTGCACGTTACAATAAATTCGAGTCATTATTGCGATGAGGTGAAGAACATATCAAGTAGAGATCGAGTAGTGGTCTAACTGATGGTAGCAAGATCAAGTCGGAAAGCAATGTTTGCTCAAGATCATGTATGGAAGAGACGACATTGCGTTTCCTTAATTGACTACCGAAGAAATCCAAATGTGTTAAATGGGCGAACGATATTTAATTTGGTAGTTTTCAAAACATTCCTACATGGCTCGTTAATAAAATCTATTGAACCTGCGTTCTGTTATTGTTCCATTATGGTCTTCATAGTGGATGGTGGGGTCCAACACGTGTTATGGAAATGTTAATCAATAAAACTATATAGTTTTGCTATTATT
The DNA here is from genome assembly GCA_947247005.1 of Spisula solida. Classification (NCBI taxonomy): domain Eukaryota; kingdom Metazoa; phylum Mollusca; class Bivalvia; order Venerida; family Mactridae; genus Spisula; species Spisula solida. Next base: position 26,477,372 of record OX365948.1, read on the forward strand.
TGTACAAACTGAAGTTCACTACTATTGCCCATTATAATATGCTGGCATGCACAATGTATGCATGAAACACATGTTGTATGATTGCGCGCCTTTTTTAGTTGTGGTAAAACATCAATGATTCTGCTTGTACATACACACTACACAAGATAATCACCAATGATACGGTCACCATTTTCCGAATGAACTATACTGACAGCGTGTCGTATGTCAGTATGAATTATGTGAAATGTCAAGCCATCTTGTCATTTTACATCCTATTTAAAAATGTTTTGTGTCCATAATAAGCAGCTGTGATAAGTGTACATTCAAGATGAGATTTCTGTCAATAACTGTGACACCATGTGGTATTTACGACGCCGAACAATATATATCAAGTTTCTTAATGAACCTACAGAATCTATCTTCGTAGCATTGTCGATTTTTAGGAACGGTTAATGGCACGGAAATGAATTCATTGTTTTTATGCCCCCCCCCCCCTATCGATAGATGGGGAGGCATATAGTGATTCACCTGTCCGTTCGTCCGTCCGTTCGTTCGTCCGTCCGTCCTGGTTAACCCAAATTGACAGTTTCTTCTAGCATTATTATGGCTTGCTACAAAGCTTCCATACTTGCATGGATGTTGTATATGAACACTCTCCACACGCCTGTATCACCTAACCTCATTCTGACCTTCACCTTGACCTAATTTTGGACTTAGACTTATTGGAGGGCCAAATTCTTGGTTAACCCAAATTGACCGTTTCTTCTAGCATTAATATGGCTTGCTACAAAGCTTTCATACTTGCATGGTTGTTGTATTTGAACATTCTCCACACACCTATATCTCCTAACCTCATTTTGACCATTTTGGACTGGACTTAGACTTATTAAGCGTCTAATTCTTGGTTAGCCCAAATTGACAGTTTCGTATTACATCATGTCCATCATGGCATTGCCTTAAAACTTGGCATACTTGTTTACTATCATAAGCCCCTTACATTATCAAAGCCATGTAACACTATCCAACATTATTACAGAATTATGGCCCCTGATTGACTTAGCTTTTAATGGGCATGGCATAAGCGTATATTGAACGCAGTCTTGTTCAAATTACTATTATTTAGCCAATGGTAATTAGGTTTCTATATCTTCTATATTTATGAAGCATCAACATTGTAATCATAACTTATAAGGTCATTATCAGTATATATTATTACTTGGGGATTTTCCCCAAGTATGGCTTATACATACAATCTAGAAATCACTACGATTTTAACCATGTAATTTCTCCACAACCAATTCATCCCAGCAAGAAACGGGTTCTAGCCAATCTTAACCAAAATCATAATTTTCAATCATTTTTAAGAATATTTGTCCCTGGCAATTGAATTATTTTTTATTTCTTTGTATTGCGAGATAATTTTTTGGAATGTTTGTTTCTCTGAGTTAATGTATCTGCGCGAATAAATTCCTACGCGCTGTAAAATGACTAATGAATTTTGAGGGGTGATAAAAATGTCACTGTTTAAGTAAACGGTTGAGCTGACGAAATTTACACTGTTTTGTTTCATAATGTTCATATAACAATTTAGCTAGAAACTCCTATTATAAAGTGTGCTTATTTTCACTATTTACAATATTTTGCATTTGTTAATAGTATTGATCGACGTTTCATCCATTAAATTATCTCAAATATTTAGCTAAATAGTTTCTATTTCTAGAACAAACCTTTTCCAAGCGCTGTTGTTTACACATTTCCCGCCGAGATCGAGACCATACCGGTTATTTGTGTTTCGTCCCCATTCTCAATCGTTCGCGCTACTCGTACCATATCCGGTTCGTACGCAGCTAGAGTTTAAGTATACGGAATTTGGATTTTGTGTAGTTTAGTTGCTAGTTTTTTTTATTTTCTAGCGCCTCATGTTTATAGTTTCGATCGACGTTGTGTCAATTAATTTACCACATATATTCAGTGAAATATTTTGCGTATATAGTTTAAACAACGGCCCATTCGATACAAATTTCCCATTGAGATCATGTCATTCGATTTTTCTTTCATTCCCTAGCTGATTCTTTCGCGCAATTCACAACATATGTTGTTCGTTTATTATGCAGCTGTAGATTTATGGAATAACGACTTAGTGTAGTTTTTGGTGCTATTTTCATATATTTTTGCGCCCATTCGTTCGTTATACAATTGACCTTTCTGCCGATTTTGATTGACAGGTGGTGTAGCCAATCAGATTGCAGCATTTGGGCAACGATTTATCGCCGCCATCTTGTATGACAACCTGGACATTAGACAAGCTAAAATCAATGTAAATTGTGCAATATTCAATTAAGCCTCATTTCATTAATAATGAACATTTTTTAAAATACTGGTATGTTTAGAAACTAGAGACCTTCAACTTTAATTTAATGTCATGAAAGTGAATTAATTTATTAAATCCATAGGGCATCGGAAGTAGAAGCTACATGCGGTGCATTATGTCTCAAAAATAGTCTGATTTAAAAGTAATATTATTGATATTTACATCAACATAATTCGAAATAATGATATGTTGAGAAACTCGAAAGCTCCGTCTTTCATTTGATATGGTAGTTTTAAAAAAAAATATATATAGTTACTTTAAACCATAGACTCGTGAAATTATTTTATTGTTTGTTATAGAATAAGGACACATAACTCCCAAATACCGAGAATGTGTGTATTTCCCAGCAAAGATTATTGTGAAGTGTTTAAATAATAATGAACATTATGTTGTTTTGGTATATGTAATAGTTAAAGCTCTTTTCAGTCGATATCATTGTGATGCTAAATGCATTCAATCTCCAAAACTTACACAAATATAATTATATTTAAAATGTATGACGTTGTACTGTATGGCCAGGACTGTTATTTTAAATCATGATAGATACAATGTACATACATGTACAAGTGTATTTCAAAGTATCTATAGGTCAGAGATCTGTCAGATATATACACATTACAACAAAACATATATATATAGCAATTATGTATAAAACTAACTGACCCCATACTGTGCCCCTGTCCTGGCGAAAACCGCTATATGTGTTACATTGTTGATTGACAATCAACAAGACACCGCGTATATCACTGGACCCGACTGATGTCCGAGATACGAATCAAAACGAGATCATCAAAGTATATTACACATTGGAGTTTTAACTAACTGATAATATAGGACTTACCGGTATTTATTTTTTGTATAATGGTGCATATAAAATATGTGTAGCCCAAATTATTGCACTTGACCCGACAGTTTAAACGTTATGTTAGAAAACAATATTTTTTTACTTGAAAACGCGTGATTGTACATTAGAAATTTGTTAATATGATTACTGTCAATGACAAAACCATGTATTACGTAGCGATGCGGGATTTGAAAGATTCACATTCATCTATGTTTACGTAGCACTTATTATTTTTGCGGAAGTTGCAATCAAATACAGCCTCTGTCGTCAGTAATCAACAAAATGTATGTCCTCGCTAAAAGCGGTAGATCACATGGATGACACCAATAAAACCCGACGCGGAAAATCAGGAGATAGGTCTACATTACTTATTATAATAAATAAATGTTTATGCACATTGGAATTTGATTATTTATTAAACACACCAACATACAGATTATAATCATACGAACGTGTACAGAAGATGAAATGCTATTGTGTTTGGAAAATTGCATTACACCGTGTATATGTAAATATATGTATTAACCCATTAAATGATTTATTTGTTACAATAATGGGTGTTTCTTTCATGACAGGTCATTCCCGATTTGCACAAAAACTATCCATAAATAGCGATTTTAATAAAAAGAAACATTCTGATTGAGCGTCAAAATTACGCGTGTGAGTGTCTGCTTATTCGGACACTGTTTGGCTCTGCTTTAATAACTGTTTACGTAAAAATTTTCGATTAAAAACCGTCGATTTGCAAGTTTTAAGTAGGCCCATAATTATGTTTCACAATATTTTCGAAACATTGACTAATAGCAAAATATTTAACACAATTGTATCAAGAGCATCACACGACATCTCCGTATTAGATGCCATTTTCATGAAAGCTTGACTTGCGTAGTAACAACGAATACCCGTAACTATGGGTGTGTGGCTACGATGCGTCTGCAGAAAGGTCAATTAGATCTACTTATATTATTTTTGTTTACTAGCTACCGTCTAACGTTATTTGTGCAGCTGCATGATATTACCATTTACTGTTATTCTTAATCCTTCTAATACCTTTTCTTAGCTAAAACTAGGCCGTTCAGTCCCCCTTTTACAGTTGAAACAAGTTCATTGGGATTTTTATGGGTGGATTGCCTTTATGGGTCGGGTCCGTTTGGTGAGATCTGAATGATGTATACCCAGTATTATTACCAAGAATTGCGATATCCCCCAAGTTTCAGTACTTTGATCAGCTAAAAGATTTACAAGATATCAATAAAACAACTACTGTACGCATTTTTAATACAGTCAGACGTTAAAATATAGCAAAATTGGACTGGTACTACTAACATGTCTCGTTGGAGTTTTTACGGACCGCGTATTTTGTAGTGGTGGTGGTCTCGTTTGACTCGTATAGGCATGTCCTACATAGACATACCCGGTCTACCGGGATCTCGCAGCCTTATAAGGGCTCAAACCCAGTCACCAATAACGGTCTTACAACCGATTCGGGGCCCTGCCCCTACCTATTAGCCCATAGAAAGGACCGTGTTGATGGTTGCATTTGACGCGTATGAACGTACGCTACGTCTGTATACCCGGTATTCCGGGGTCACACATTCTGATTTGGGCTCTACAAGGGGTTGAATCCACTTACAGTCGCCTTCTGTGTGCAGTCCTGTGGCTACTTTTGGGATCTGGTCCCTTCCTCTGGGCATGCCGATACGAGTTGAACGTGTCCACCACCAGGATACCTTTTTGAGTCTGAAGAAGGGACCAGAGGTGCGTTTCTTTATCATGTCTAGGATCGAATTTGATCCTCTGTCCAATTTTTCATTCTAAGTGCGTTTCATCTAAATTCCCGATTTGCGCCTATCTCTAGGAGTGGTCTAGAGCTGTCCTAGGAGTAAATTTTGTCTCAAGTGCATTGAATTGTGGGATAGAACACAAAAATCGCTGCTATAATGGCCGCCATTTTCAAGTGTTTTATTTGGTATTTTCAACTACTAAACTAAGGCTCGAATAGTTTTGGGACGAAGTAGTAGATCAATATTTCATAATATATTTAGTTGATTTTCTCTTCAAATCGATACTTATTTTTGCTAGTTTCTCAAAATGTCAATGATAAAAGTGTCTCAGTGTTGCTACGCGCCTGTGTATGAGCAAAGTTAAGGTAATTGATATTCCTTGACAGACAACAGCGCTAACCTGATAGAAAACGCGCAAGAATACATTAATATTGCTTCCTTTTGAAGAGTAGCGCCCAAGTCAAAATTTATCTCCGGAACGTTTGTTGAAACGCACCTAAGACGAATCATAGGGCCATATCATAAGAGCAATCATAGGATATGATCATAGGAATGATGATTAAACGCCCCCCCCCCCCCCGATCCCAAGTCACCACAGAGCTGCACGCAATAGACAAATTTTAACCAAGTTTTTGAAACTCGGATATTTTCAAAGCACATTAATGCATTGCTTTCAAACTTGCCCGTCATTACCTTATTATATTGAATAGCTCAAAGTAAAAAGTCCATGGAGGGGCTTGTGACCTGTTCTCGATCGTTTACGATTTCAAAAAAAAAATCCAAAAAAGATGCATTTTGTAAGAATGTCGTGAACCAGACTAATCAAACCGGTCGTTACAAGATTTCAAATCTTTCTTGAACGAAAACCAACACCTGATCGGTATTTTTTACGCAACCGATAATTTCTTACGCAAACTTTTTACTCTAGCAAGTCGAAATTCTTAGAAAGAACTACAAAATTATCCTCAAAACCCGTCCCTACGATATAAATGTACACGCAACTCGATTAAAAGAGTTTATATATAAAACACGATTTTAGATCGTTTCATCGTTGGATAAATTCTTCGCTAACGTTTCATACTCTACACTTAAGTACCACTTCCCACCGATCGTCCTGAATTTTTTTTTCCTACTCAACACAATTCGTACCCGGCACTTCGCTCCGTAAATTATTTTTCGGATTGTTTTAGGATCAGCGGGTAAAATTAGTGCTGGTTGTTTCCCTTGATAAAATTAACAACATACACAGTTTCTTTTGGTCTCCAGAGTCATGGTCTCCAGAGTCATATAAGGAGAATTACCATTCAGTGTTAATGTCGATTCAGAGACTTAAAATTCTAAATGTCTTTTGTCATGGACTTATCGGAATTGGTTTATGATCTTTGATATTGTTAAGCACTGAAAACATGTCTTATGATAATACCTTTTAATGGGCTGATACGAGTTTTTTTGTATAAGTATATAAATATTATATGAAACAAGGGAGTCATAATATGCAATTATGTGTCTTGAAAATTGGTTTGTTATATATGAAATTATTTAACAATTTGTTGATAAATTGCGTATGTCAAATTATGGTGCATATAGTTTTCCCAATATGAAAGCTACCGGCCTATCGCGCTAATTTTTTTCGCAATTTTGAGATTTTCATGCTTAATTTTATACACATCAGCTGTCGAATTATGCAGATAGAAGGTCAAGGATCCTGTCAATTCTCTGTCAAATGAAGTCGGTACATCATTTGCTCGCAGGAACTATTTGACTTGTAAATAACTTACATTGTCAATGCCACGTTACACTGTACTACATTTATACATAATTATGACCCCATGTTGTCTTAGCTAGTTATGATTGACAATGCTTCCATCGGGTCATAAGCGTTTAATGAATGCATTCCTGTTCCATCAGCGAAGCATCAGGCGAATTCACAGACAATGCAATGCCAGCAAAACAGTTGTGACCTCTAGTGGAATATGCAAAAAATGATGTATAATTCAATAATCACTGTCTGTATTTTAAGTTATAGTTAGAACATATTAAGTAAATTTTAATGATTAAAAAGGGCGGAGCGAGCGAAGCGAAGCGAGTCCTTTTTAGTCATTAAAATTTACTTGATATGTTCTAACTAACTTAGAATATAACATTCTGCATTCTGATTGGCCGATAGAAAGTAGCGCCAACGCATGACGTAAAGTCTGTGAAGAGAAAATTTTAATGATTAAATTTTCAGTTAACCGCCAAAATGCGGCGTTTTCATTGGCTCATAATGTAGGTTATATTCTAAACAATGTAAACGTATAGCATTACCACTGCGTAATTAAATAAACAGCGTAGCGGGGTCGGCTTTTGACTGTTAAATTTATGCCCGCCCATAGATTGTGCCCCGCGTAAGCATTAGTTAGAAAAAAACTAAGCATACAATACTCCAAATCGAAATGTCTATACTTGAAACAGCCAATATATAACTTATCATTCCGCAAACAAATACGTCTGCCGACAATTCCACACATTATGCGTGTTAGAACAAAAAATGATTTCAGTTTTTTTGTCATATACCGCAGAATAAATCACGGTTTTGTCGCTCATATGCACACTTGAGATTAATTTCTTCGTAATGTGAACTCTTTACCGTGATTTATTCACCAGTATTTCGCGCAAAACTAAAATATATTTTCTAAATAAAGTTCAAGTTGTAGTTGCCAGATAAGAACGTCGCCCTGCAGGTGGTATAATTGGAAGTTGTATTAATAATTTAACATTACTAAACATAGAATTGCTTGAAAGGCCTCGTCATTGATCGACACCGCAACAAGATCGAGCATATAGTGATTTTTGTAGATATTTGAAGTATATACTAGTAGTACAGGCAAATTCAGCTTAACCCTATACTCAGTTGCAACCCGTTTGATACATTCAAGTAATATCTTCCCATGTAGATGCATTTCAATTAAAACAATCCTTGTATTGCATTTCAGCACACGTACATACATGTATAGTGCGCCCAGGATAAAGTGGTGTTTATAAACATGAATCGGTTTTGTAAACCGTTTTCAAATTTTTTATACAAATTACCAAAGTAAACATAATTATATGTGTACTTAAACATCACTGATACATCGTGCGCATCTAATTAATATCTGATTAAATGAATATACCGAATTTTCCAGCCTTTCTCATTATCGTGACATCAGAATAATATTATATAAATACAAAAGTAGTCATATAATACATTATCATCATAATTTTGAAAAAGATTTATCGCAGCTTTGAAATTATAATACCCCAATCACACGAAAGTCGGAATGCCGGAATATCCTTTCCGCTTCCACGATTATTTTAGGACGTTCGAGAAATTCAGACCCTATACTTCGTCCTTGGGACATTATTGACTTGTAGCACTGATAAAAACTCGATACATCCGGATGCTACAAACCTGCCCAAACGTGAAAGTAGGCAAAATTGTCAACATTTCGACTAAATGTCACCGGAAATGACGATATGGCAGTGACCATTGCGCTATAAAAAAATATTTTTTTGTTTTTTTAGCTTGGTAGGCCTAATTGTAGGCCCCTTTTGGCGCTAAATGTTATTGCAATGGCGGGTATGACCAGTAATTTCAGTTTTGGCAAACCTACGTTCAAAGCCCTCTTTAAAGGGGACCAGCGGGCCGAAAAACCTATGCACGGCTTTGGGCCCGTAATACCCTTTAGTATGTATTATGCATGTGTACCAATGAATTCCCGAATTTGTGCATTTAGGTCTAAAACTACGAAAGGCCTAAATGGCCATCCCGGCCAGTCTGTATAAGTACGCTATGGTAGCGGAAAGGATATAGTGTTTTTTCTGGCGAACACACGTTTAAAGGCAATTTACATATTGTGCTGCAGCCACAATGACGCAGTTGAATAATCTACCAATGCAGATGCAGCATAATCTGACCAGAGTGACAGGCTGAGAAAAGGCCCCTTAAGTGAGAGAGAGAGAGACGTTAGGTACAGGTTTGCCCGGCGCTGCAAAAGTGCGCCTAGCTGTTATTTCGAATAGGCAGCCTAGTTATTTAATGTACCCCGGTTAACAGCACCGATACACAGCTTTCTCGCACCTTACAATGGGAAAGTGGAGGTGTATTCCTGTGTAATCGAAGTGCAGTCTTAACATATTCCGTCTTATAATGTTTGCATTCGTAGTAAATTCCACCCATTCCGGCCCATTCTTCCGGACACTTCGAATGTTTTGTGCATGTTCAAAACTTTCGAGATGCATTCGAAATCACAGGTGCCAGATGCGGTGTTTGCTTTTCCATACACTACAAAAATGAATAAATGACACTCCATGTGTGTTTATTTTTTTTATAATAACTGGTTCAAGGTATTAAGGAAATTGTCATTTCACATGGTAAAATAGAGTACATTCATTTTAACAATCATAGGTAGTATAAAATTCGTCCGATACTAGTATACAAGTGCTAAACACAATCAGTATGGATACCGCTATACAAACACCAATAATATGCATCAGCTGTCGCTCATTTCCACACAGGAAAGACTGAACGTTTATAAACAGCTAGGACGGAAACGAAGTGATTTTTTGGCGTACATTTCTACAATGCGTCGCTCTATTACAAACGCAATAACCGTCCATCGATACTATTAAAGACGCTGGATAATTATAACACACAATACAATATCTGACTTACCGATGCGATCAAGTCGCAAATTCAAGTATTATGTCTTTAGTTACATTGGTAGGGTGACTATTGCCAAAAAAGTCCTCTATTTTAGGAGTAGGTAGGACCTCTCTGTTAACAAGACATGTCATATACCAAAATGTTCGGGTAAGTCCATAGTATCTGAGACTGCCGGCATAAATTGCCAAAAGTGGTGGCGTTCCGAGAAATCCAAGATGGCGTCCAAGATGGCCGCCTTTTTGACAGTATTAGCTTAATATTAATGTTATGAAAATATCAGGAATATGATGCAACTTTTTGAAATAACTTTGCTTAATTGTGATAGACACAGCATAACTCTTTTTAACTAAAATATTTTTAGAATCTTCAAAGGTCAATGTCAAGGTCATTTACAGGTAAAACCAATGTAAAAATGACTTAAAACGCGTTTTCACCTGGTATCTTCTTTGGAACACACTGGCATTCAAATAATGGATATATACAGTTTATCTTGTACTATGTGGTTTTCTTACCCCACCAACCATTTTTATACAAGACATATGCACTCATGTATTCTGAAATGTTTACAAAAGGTGTCTGTGATAAAAATGTTTATTATTATGATACATCTATCTATATTGGCATTCAAAAAATATTATTCATGTCTAAATTCACCAGATAAATCCAAGATGGCCGCCGTAATATATAATGTCCCTTGTATAGCATTAAGCAGGATTTAAACAGTTGTTTTTCAAGTGAGGTGGCCACAAAAGTAGATCAAGAACTAATTCATACCAAAATGCCCTTATGTAACGATAAATTATTGTATAGACCTGCTGTCGTACATTGTTAAAGGGTGGTGAGGACCAGGAAACCAAGATGGCCGCCATAAATGGTCAATCCATATAAAGTATGTTTAAATTACTATGAGGCAGTATCATACATGGCTGTAAAGATACATGTTAGCATGTAAAAACTCATTTGCTACTGTGCATTAAATAAGCATACTACATTGACCACTTTGAAAAAAGGTCAAGGTCTGTCAAGGTCAAAGTATTAAAAATAAATGAAAAATACGATTCCTGGTGGTAATTTGTACCAGTAGATCATTGCATGGGTGTACGCGAATAGATGGATTTGGTGCAGTTCCCTATATGACATTGAATTGGTGTATTTGGTAGTGGTGGGTACCAATTAAGGCTTGAACTTGGCATATTAGATGGTGGTGTGTACCATATTGGTCATTGGGATTATTAGATGGTTAAGAATACCTCATAATATTATGACACTGAATCTGTGTATTGTTTGGTGGTTGTGTCCTATATAGCCTAAAATGGAATGTACCAGGTGGTGGTGCATACCACATAGGACACTTCATATGTATTTTCGGTGGTGGTGGTGGGTACCCCATATTGAAATTAGTGTATTCGATGGTGGTGAGTATGACATAAGGCATTGAATGGATGTATTGGGTCACGTGATGAATACCCCGTACTTCACTGAATTAGTATATTTTTGGTAGATAGTGCTCCATGTGGCCTGTGAGGCCGTGTAAGGTGGTGATGCATACCCCCTAGGACATTGGATGGGTGTGTCTGGTGGTGGTGAGTACCCGATGGGACATGTGTGGGTGTGGTTTGGAGTAACCCATATGACATTGAATGAGTGAGTTTCTATAAGGACCTTGAGTGGGTTTAACAACTTTACTTAGTGATGATGATTACCCCATAGGACATTGGATGTGTGTATTTTGGTGTTGGCGGGTACCCCAAATTGCCTTAAATTGTGTATTAGGTGGTGGTGAGTATCACTATAGTATAGGGCCTTGAATGAGTGTTTTTCAAATTATGGTGCAGGTTATTTCCCCATAGAGCATTGAATTGGTGTATTAGGTGGAGGTGAATACCCCATAGGGCATTGAAGGGTGTATTTGGTTGTGGTGAGTGCTCCATAGGGCATTTGTTTGGTGTTTGTTGTAACCCTACATTGTCTGACATGGGTGTACTAGATGGTGGTGAGTACCACATAGAGCATTGAATTGGTGTATTGGGTGGTAATAAATGCCCTATATAGCACTGAAATGGGGGGATTCTTGGAGGTTAGAGCCGTATGTGGCGTGAAATGGGTGTATTATATGGTCGTTCGTACCCCAAAAGAATTTGAACTGGTGTAGTTGGTGGTGGTGAGTACCCAATATGTCTTCACACTGTGTTACATGGGGTGTACTTGGTGGTTTAGAGTACAACACAATACATTAAGTAGGTGTATTTTTTGGGGGTGCTTACCCAATAGGGCATTGAATTAGTGTATTAGGTGGTGGCGAGTATCCCAAAGTGCATTGAATGAGTGTATTAGGTGGTGGCAAGTACCCCATAGTACATTGAATGAGTGTATTAGGTGCTGGCAAGTACCCCATAGGGCATTGAATGAGTGTATTGGGCAGGGGAAAGTACCCTATAGGGCATTGAATGAGTGTATTATGTGATGGGGAGTACCCCACAGGGCATTGAATGAGTGTATTGTGTGGTGGGGGTACCCCATAGGGCATTGAATGAGTGTATTAGGTGGTGGCGAGTATCCCATAGGGCATTGAATGGGTGTATAAGGTGGACGTAGGTACCCAATAGAACATTGAATGGGAGTATCATGTACTTATGAGTACCCAATAGGGCATTGATTGGGTTTATTTTGTGGTGGTGGGTACACCAAATGGCCTGAAGTGGGTGTATTATTTAGTTCTTTAGTTCACTTTAGGGCCGTGTGTGACTTAATGGGTTATGAGAATGTCATTTGGGTGTATTTGGGGATGATACATACCCAAATGGCCCGAACTGAATTCCACAAATACAATTGATTGGGTGTATTAATTGGTAAAGAAAACCCAATATGATATTGAATGTGTAAATTTGGTTGTGTTGAGTACTAGTGTCCCATTGTAGGTATTAAATGTGTTTATTTGGTGGTAGTGATTATGGGAAGGGTCTTGATTTGGTTAATTTAATCACGGTGAATATCCCATAGGTCACTGAATAGGTGTATTTGTTAGTGGATGGTGCCCAAAAGGCCTGAAATGGGCGTTTTATGTGGTGGTGCCTATCCTACAGGGCATTGAATGAATGTACAATGTATTTGGCATGGATGGGTATCTCAGTGACACCAAATACACCCATTCAGATCCCCAAGAGATCTATCTATTCTCCGATTACACTGGTTTAAGGCAATATGACATACTCACAACCCAAATATTTACCCATTTAAGACAATATAGAGTGCTAACCACCATATAATACACCAATTCAATGCCCTATGGGATAACAACCTGCACCAAATGCACTCAATCACTAAGTTCCCCCTACACGTATATTATGCCACATTAGGTACTGATCACCACCACATAATACGTTATACCCTTTAAAGAAGTATTTGGTACTCCTCACCACCACCAAATGCACTAATTCTAATTCCTGTGGAATATACTCATCCACATAATACACTCATTTCAGGCTGTATAGGGCACCAAGCACCAAACAATACACAAATTCAATGTCCTATGGGGTATTCATCATCACCCAATAAACCCACTGCCCTATGACATTGCCGTACTTGCCTCCATCTCATACACCCATTTCAGGAGTAGTGGGGTACCCACATCCAACAATTACACTAATTCAATGCCATTATGGTGTTCTAAACAACCTCCAAGTACGTCTATACAAGACCAAAAGAGGTATTCAACACCACCAATTTATACGTGTTCACCTTATCAATGACCTACTGGTATGTGGTACTTATCACAACCAGGAATAGTATTTTTCATTTATTTTTCATACTTTGACCTTGACATGACCTTGAACTTTGCTTCAAAGTGGTCAATGTAGCATGCTAATTTGATGCACAGTAGCATTTTGATGCACAGTAGCATATGAGTAATTTGCATGCTAACATGTATCTTTACAGCCATGTATGATACTGTCTTATAGTAATTTGAACATACTTTATATGGATTGACCATTAATGGCGGCCATCTTGGATTTCCTGGTCCTCACCACCCTTTACAATGTATAACAGCTGGTCTATACACTAATTTATAGTCACATAAGGACATTTTGGTATGAATCAGTTCTTGATCTACTTTTGTGGCCACCTCACCTGAAAAACAACTGTTTAAATCCTGCTTAATGCTATACAAGGGACATTATATACAAAATGTATTATAACGGCCATCTTGGACGCCATCTTCGATTTTGCTGGTGAATTTTAGTCACAAATGATATTTTTTGAATGGCACTATAGATATATCATAATAATAAACATTTTTATCACAGACATCTTTTGTAAAACTTTCAGAATACATGAGTACATATTTCTTATATTAAAATGGTGGGTGGGGTAAGAAAACCACATAGTACAAGATATACTGTGTATCTCCATTACTTGAATGCCAATGTGTTCCAAAGTAGTTTTATTTAAACTGTTGAATGTAAACCTTCATTTAAATGATCAATGTGGATAGTTTTTGTAAATAAATGCTATACAAACAAAGAAGATACCAGGTGAAAAAGTGTTTTAAGCCATTTTTACATTGGTTTTACCTGTAAATGACCTTGACATTGACCTTTGAAGATTCTAAAAATATTTTAGTTAAAAAGAGTTATGCTGTGTCTATCAATATCAAGCAAAGTTATTTCAAAAAGTTGCATCATATTCCTGATATTTTCATAACATTAATATTAAGCTAATACAGTCAAAAAGGCGGCCATCTTGGACGCCATCTTGGATTTCTCGGAACGCCAGCACTTTTGGCAATTTATGCCGGCAGTCTCAGATACCCGAACATTTTTGTATATGACATGTCTTGTTAACAGAGAGGTCCTACCCCAACTTTTTTTTCTTGAGATTGTCACCCTACCACATGGTAAAACTATATTTTCCTACATTCAAAATATAGTACGCATGCGTAATAAAATGTCAGTTATAATTGAAATAAGACACAATACATTCCTTTTTACAAAACTATACACAGTATCTATTAAATATATCATATGGAAATGAATGTTATATTGAGTCATACGCATGTACAGTGTTATATATTTTCACTTCACTTATGATCACATTAATTCTAAGGTAACGTCCATTTGGTAATGTACCTTGTACAGGGCCATAATCCCCTTGCCACTAAGATGTCCTAGGCACAGGGTCGGAGTTCCCTTGTCACTTAGATGTACTAGGCACAGGGTCGGAGTACCCTTGCCACCGAGAAGTACTCTGTACTGGCGCGTTCTCACATTCCTCAATACGAATAGACAGTATATCAATATTAGATTTAAGTCTAGTTTTTTTTTTGGATGACTTAGTTTCACACTCCTTTTCAGTCACAGATTGTTTTTTCATTTTACGGGACACTTGAATATGCTTTATGTGAGCCATTTTCTGCTCAATTTTATGTGTCCAAAACATCACGCCTGAACTGTGAAGTTACCGCAAGCAAATAATGTTTAACAAAACCCAAAAACTTAAAGGTAAAGTGATCATCTTTTGTTTGTCAATATCATCATCAGGCAGATAATTATTGTTATCATCCAAGTTTTAATTGCACTGTCGAATGAGTATAATAAGTCTTCATTTTCAATAAGTTTGGTTTCACAATGTTCAAACATTTTACTACCATACTTATTTAGATTATTTGTTGACAACATGGCCAACGATAATTCAGACAGTTTAATGAAACAATTAAACACATTGTCTGAAATATTTGTAAGCCCACGATTGATATTTTGTCTTCTGTGTGTGTCTAGTAGTGAGTCAGGTTCAGCACTGTTGCTGGGAATATATTGTTCATCCTCACGAAGCTTAGTCAATTTGATATAAATTGAAGCTAATTTAGCTTTAGAGAACTGTTTTTATTGTTCAGGTGTTTTACAGAAGCTCAAAGATTTCTTTTTGTTCATATATTTCAGTCTCAGCTTTGCAATACAATATCCTCCAATACATCTAATCATTGCTCGTGATTCATTTGTAACAGATCTTCCAAGTGATTTTGTTTGCTTGAAAGAAATATGTCTGATTTCATGTCCAGAATGAGGTTTCTAATTTCAACTGAAATATTAAGGCATATACGAGGGTCAGTCAAAAATAACGAGAGTCGCTTAAATAAATAAGTGTTCGTATATTGTCTATGCAGTATCGTAAAATATCGTATCTCACTGAGTTTATGGCGAATACCAATTTGATTCTTGTTTCAAGGCAACCTAAGAAAACAACTCGAGGGGACGCGTTTACGCTGTTAGTAGAACACAATTTTGCACTGCTATGAAAACAAAAATATATCCGACATTTTATTAAATATTAATTATTTCATAATACACTAATCTATCTGATAAACCTAATTCTAGTTATTTTTTCAGCAATATAGAAAATATATTGACAAAAATGTAAATTGTCATTATATTTGATGGTATAAAATCAATCATTTTACCACCCCACCCACAAGAACGAATTAAAACCAAAGCGAAGTTATACATTTAATTTATATTACGGTTACTGGACTGTGATATATATTCATAATCGTATTTAAAAGAAATTGTGAAATCAATGATTAGTTTAAGAACATCATGGTAACGAAAAGAACAGATGCGGAGAAAATTGACAAAATGTGGGTAAAATTTTTGCTAGGCAACAAAAAACCAGCATTAGTGACCATTCTTAAATAATTGCTCATTTTTATTTAAGATATGCTATTCTACAATATATATATGTAAGTTGTAATAAATCATGGTATATAAAGTTGACTAAAACAATGGAATTTACAAAATATTCATATTAATGTCGCCGGCGCGAACGCATACCCTTTAGTGATGTTCTTTGGTTGCTTAGCAACTATTATATAAACCTATAACTGATGACAGAATTCATCAGAAGATCCACAGGGGATACTATTTGACGATGAATAATATAATGTATATATGTTAACATATTTTGACGGCTTAAATTACGAACTCTCAGTTATTTTTGACTGACCTTCGTATGTTTAAGTTCTGGTTGAAGAGATTCGTTTTTAAACATCCGCATGCAGCTCAAAACAAATTCCCTACTATTATGATGCACATGTATGTATTGCTGAGTAAAAGTCACCAAGCGCTTTACATCTAACATGTCCTTCAAACTTCATTTTATCAACTAAACCTAAGATGTGCTTGTACTCTCTTTGACCGAACTGCTTATGCTTCAATATCGGTACAGTACTTAGAATTGTGTTCGTATTTTCTTAAAAATGGAGTGTAAGCCCTGTTCGTCTTCAGTTTAGAAATCATTTCATCTACATGTGTATGCTGGTAAGTCAATGTCAGTTTCATCAACACCAATAACCGCCATAATGTCACCAAACTCCTGGTCAAAGTCTTCTTCATCAATTATATGTCAGCATCAATAGCGTAAATATAGTGTGCACCCTTTGCACACAGTGCATAGAATCTTATGATCTGGAATGGAGATTACATTGTTCTGGTTATAAATGAAATAAAACAAGACACAATCCAGAATTATTCAACGTTTCTATATATATTCTATATTCTAAAGTTTTCATCAAGAATAATATAAACAAAGAAACAAACAACGTCATGGGTTATGACGTCATAAAAGATGACGTTACGTTCGGCTTAAAAACGTTACAAACGTTTTGACGAAAAAATAATAAAGTCAATAAATACAGGATCCAAATAATTCAGTATCACTTTGTCAATGTTAATAAGACAAAATAAGAAACAACAGTGATAACTGTATTGTTTGACATTAGGAAAACCACGGCCTGGTGTTACATTGCAGAACAATATAATGAAACAGTGATAACTGTATTGTTTGACATTAGGAAAACCACGGCCTGGTGTTACATTGCAGAACAATATAATGAAATGAAGAGGCGTATTAAGAGGCGTGTCAAGTTTATGAATCCAATATGTTTCTTTAAGGAGCCTCTTCATATCATCATGAACAACATCAAAAGGCATAAAACTAAAGTCGTTTAGATTATGTCCGTCGTGATTGAAGTTAGTAGCTACATACATGAATAGAGAATGCAGGATTGGTGAAGCTAGTAATGTCAAAACAATGGTTTGTTCATACGCCTAAAAATTGGTTGTTCATACGCCTAGAAACTTGTTGGCTAGTTTGACCTTTATATTGCATTCTACACTAAGTACGTGATATTAAATATATGACAGCTGGACGACCTTTGCAGTTGACATTAGTCTTAAGTTTGAAAGTACCATTACTTTGAAAACTTCAAAATATCACTTTTAGTAATATGAGAACAGTGCGAACATCTAGAACGATTACATTTTGATGAAGTAAATTTAACATCATACATCTGAAAGTTAGTTTTTACTAGAATGTCCTTAATATTCGTAGAACGTTTAAAAGCCGTAGTAGGCTTATAGGAATAGAATAGAATCAGTTTATTTAGACGTATACATAAAAGTACATAGTCATATAAAACAAATTTTAACAATTATTCATGGTACGTACACTCTTACACAGTCACACTCCCTTTCACACGCACACACACGCACTCACATACCCACACACGCACAATGCCCACACACACACGCAGATCCACGCACACACACCTGCTCACACAAACACACGGTCACTCCACACACACACTCACTTGGAACAAAGCAAAGGATCATAATTATATACGTTTATATTTTTTAACAAGTTTGGAGAATGTTGTTTATAACCAATGCTTAAAGGAAATGAAGAAGGTATGTTGTTACAATTAAGGTGATCAAAATCTAATATAATAAGTATAAATCTTATATTGCATGAGGTGACTGGATATTTATTGTTGGATTATTGCTATTCTACGTTTCGACGCGTTATTTATAAAATGGCTAAGATTTAACATAAGTTTTTTGTTATACGTGTTCAGAAGTTCGATAAATTTGAACATACTAGGACGTTCTCGGTAATATCGTTTGATATATTTCACGCGGGTTTCATTATACGCATTACATTTAAGAACGAAGTGATACTCGTCCTCTATATCACCAGAATTACATATAAGACAGAGTCGCTCGTGACGTTCTACTCGATTCCTGCCGTATCTCCCAGACTCTATGCGAAGATCGTGGGACGAAATCCTAAGACGGGTAACAGCAGATCTATTGTATTTGGTTTGTATCATAGATATGTATTCCTCGACTCCAAAGTATGGTTTAATATGTATATATAACATATTGAGTACTCTATTGTTCTCAATATCAGATAACCATGTTTGTTTAAAACAGTCCATAACCCTTTCTTTAAATATCGGAATAAACAATTTTTCTGTAATGTTGTTTTGGTTCTCCCAAAATTCGGAAAGTCCAAAATTATTTAAAATTGTTCTTACTTTAAATGCCCAACCTTTCCTACCGGTTAAGCTTTTATTTATTGAATTTTGATATACATTTCTAAGAATTATATTATCTGTGAATATTAACTTTACCCAATATTTCATGATAGTTACATATCTATTGACATACAGTGGAACTCTACCGAGTTCTCCATAAATTGCTGCATTACTAGAGCTAGCTTTGACTCCAAGTATTTGTTTGCAGAATTTCAGATGTACCCTTTCTATATCTTTAGATTTGCTAAAACCCCAAATAGGACATGCATAGTTTAAAATTGAGCCAACAAAGGCATCAAACAATTGGAGTGATATAAGCGGGTTTATTTCAAATTTCCTAATATTACATAGCAATACATTCATTGCTTTGAGCGCTTTACCAATAATATATTGATTATTTAAATTAAACGAACCTGTATAATTGAATACAGTACCTAAGTAATTAAAATCATCGACAACCTCTAAAAGTTGGCCATTGTAATACCATTTTTCTGTTGGTAAGACTGGTCCTCGTTTACGAAACACGACAATCTTAGTTTTATCAATATTTACTTCTAGTCCCCAATGTTGACAATATTCGAACATTTCATTTAGGCTATTTTGAAGGTCTTCTACTGAATTACCGACAATAACCATATCATCCGCAAAAAGTAAAACGATAATACATATATCGTCCAATGTAAGACCCGAGTCGATTTTATTTTGTAATGAAAGCTCTAAATCTTCTAAAAATAAAGCGAATAGTGCCGGTGAGTTGTTTAGACCCTGTTTTAACCCAACTGCTACTTCGAAGAAGTCTGAATATGAGTTCAACTGCTTAACACACGATTTTACTATGTCATACATCGATTTGAACATTTTAAGAATTTTCCCATCCAATCCCATTTTAAAGAGTTTATACCAAAGCGCGTTACGGTATACTGAATCAAACGCCTTTTTTAAATCAATAAAAGCACACGGCAATCTTATCTTTTCCGAGAGCGCGTTTTCAATTAAATTTTGAAGTAAGAATATAGCATCGGTCGTGCTACGCTCTTTACGAAAGCCGAACTGCGCGTCAGATAATAAATCATTGCACTCGAACCATTTTTCCACTCTATTAGTTAGTACACTCGTAAACAGCTTCCCTAGATTGCTCATCAGAGTTATCCCCCTATAATTGTTTGGTAAAGTATTATCTCCCTTTTTAAAAACCGGAATGATATAACCCTCCGACCACTGGAGCGGAAAATGACCCGAGTTGAATATTACATTAAACATGTCTGTTATATGTCCGGCTAATATGTCGTCGGATTCCAGGAAATATTCATTCAAAAGATTGTCGCTTGGACACGATGCTTTGTTACGGTTTAATTTTTTAATCGCGGTTTTGACTTCACCGTATGATATCGCGACATTTAACTCATCATATGTTGGATTATCTATGTTAATTTGATCCCGATCATTAAAGTTTTCAACATCCTCTATAAGGGTTGTATGTATATCGTTATATATTCCTGAAAAATGTTGTTTAAACTCATCTAAAGATATTTTAGATGGGGTTACCTCCCTTTTTTTACTGAAGTATTTCCAAAAGTCCTTAGGTTTCCGCTTTCTTAGATCAGCAAGTTCTCGTGATTTATGTAGCATAAACGCCCTGCGTTTTTTGCGAGTGAGCTTTTTATAATTTTTTTTATAGTTACATAATAATATTCTATTTTCATAAGTTTTATTAATATTAAACTGTTTTAAATAGTGTTGATATAAACGTTTCGCCTCGGTGCATTCGGTGTCGAACCAACGCTTATTCGCAAATATGTTTTTATTTTTATTATGATTACAACTCCTCCGTACGAATAGCGGGTCTGCGACTTCGCATATTTTTCCTGAAAAACCAGCAACCATGTTTTCGATTGATTGTGTATTATTCGGATCCACGTCGTCAATTATTTTATTAAAATCTGATAATTTCCCAATCAGCCCTCGCCTAAATGCATTTTTTAGATCGCTATTCCACGTACACCTGTCGTAAGTACTTTGCATCGTATTGTCTTCATCAGACGAATCGGAGGTATTGATACCGCATGGTAATGAAAACCGCAAAGCCGCGTGATCGCTATGCATAGTAAACTCATCTACCCGAAACGAATCGACCAATGGAAAATCAGTATCTTTCAATATTAGATAATCTATCGTACTACATGATTGTGCACCAAAGTATGTAAAATCCCCCCGGTCAAAATCTGCGCCTAATCTACCATTGGCTATTCGCAACGTGTTCGATTTACAAAATTCAAGCAGCCGAAGTCCGCGTGTATTGACAACTTTATCAAGTGAGGCCCGAGCGATGTTTTCATCAGGTGTATATTCACAAAAATCTAAATCATCAATTTTTCTGTCGTGAACAATAAAATCAGGTTTGTTTCCTACCCTACAGTTCCAGTCACCGACAAGCAACACACTCCCTAAACTTTCAAAGTAAGCAATATCTTGAGACAATAGATCAAACAAGTCAGCATCAATAATATTAACAATAGGTGAGTCATCAGACCATAGGTAAAGCTCCCTAAAATTAAATGCATGTTTATCAAATTTTAACCATATTAAAGTGTCATGATGATTCTTAACGACTGCTATGCCATTCTTAATACTATCTCTCACATAAATCACAATACCCCCACTGTTTCTTTTGGCTTTCTTATGTTTATATTTCCTGAAAAAATTATAATGAATAAATCCATCAAGTTCAATGCAAGAATTATTGTCAGTCCAGGATTCTAATAGAATAACAATATCGTTTTTAGACAAATATGTAACAAAATCCGTATCACACAACTTCCGGTCTGATAAGCCATTACAGTTCCACACCAATAACTGCAGTCCATTCTCCGGTAAATCCTATGCATCGCGTTGTGGCTTACCGTCGATATATAGCGTGTCGTAAGATATCCAGGATGTATGGCCATGTTTCTTTGCTGCCTTTAACTTAGGAACTAATCGCTTACGTTTATTAACGACATCTGGGGGAAATTGCTCGTTGAGATAGAAAGCAGTATCTTCTAATTGCGATCGCCGTTTCCTCACTATTTCACGGTCTTTAAAATAGGTGAACTTCACTATGATCTTTCTATCTGAAGGGTTAGGTGCGTTGTTGTCATAGGGGCCCATTCTGTGGGCTCGCTCAATTTTCAAAGTGTCCACATATGTTTGTGCCAGCTTTAATTGCTCTACAAGGAAAGTTCTTGCTTTGGTCTCCGACTCCGCGGGTGATTCTCTAGTTGCTTCCTTGATTCCACATATTATCAAATTGTTACGCATACTCTGCGACTGGAGATACGTAACCGTGTCCTTTAAATTAGCATTCTCGTTTGTTAGCTGGTCAATTTTGGACTCGGTTTGAGCCGCCGACATTTCGACGTTATCGCACCTGACATCAATATTTTGGATTTTCTCATCGCTTATTTTATTTTTATCATGTACATAGGTCCACAATTTTTTCAATTCACAATCGAAATTACTGACTTTCTCCTCCAGGGTATCAAGAGTTTGTAGCTTTGTCTCGATACTAACAAGTCGTTTATCCATCTGTTTAAGGTATGCGAATAATACACCGTTGGAAGGAGAATATTCATTACTGGTTGTATCATCATCCTCTTTATCATTTAGGCTAGCCATGGTTTGCTCAGGCTCTTCGAATACAGATGGATGATCACAAACAGACTCGTTAAACAAAATAGTGTTTGTTTCGTGTAAAATATCACTTACGTTCAAGTCCGGGCCTCCCTCTTTACACACTTTACTATTCACTGTGTATTCATCCCCGCTACTGCTGCCTTTTTTACGTTTAACACTTTTCCTGTTTTTAACTTTATATTTATTTTCATGTTTCGGCATTATAGGTCACCTCAAGATACATTACAATAATCCTCAGCGTCAATATATGTCCAAATATGTCCAAAAACACTACTTTTATTCCAAAAATGCGGGAGCGATGTGAAACACGTCCATTCGTAACCACGTGACCATTTAATTTATAGGAATGTAACGTTTTAACGGCTGGATTGTCGGACAATTGAAGTAAAAAGATTATATTAAGTCAGACAGGGAAGGCAGCACTCAACTTAACCAGCCGAGCACAGAAAACATTAAAAACACACAAAGCACAATGCCCAACTAAAAAAGCGCAGATCCGCCCAAGTCCAAGCTGTCGAAAGTATAATAAATTATAACAAGCTGAAAGACCCAGTAGAAAAATTACAGCAACCAAAAGGCGGAATGCCTACGCTGAATGACCTAGTTACAACAGTAAAACTGCTGAACTACATTGTTATAGCAGCCTTTAGTCTCAAAAGTTAAGTAACAGTATTAAAACGTTGAAAGGCTCGTATAGTCGGATGACCTACTAACTAGCTGAATGACACAGTTTCAACAGCAAAAGGACTATATTGCCCCGCTTTAGCTGTAAGAAATCTTAAAACGAAGAAGTGCCCAACACACTACCGACCAAGAAAATTAAACGCCCCTTGTCTCATAGTTTAAAAACTGAATAGAAAAGATTCAGCAAACAAAAGGCAGAAAGCCCACGCTGAATGACCTAGTTACAACAGTAAAACTGCTGAACTACATAGTTTTAGCAGCCTTTAGTCTCAAAAGTTAAGTAACAGTATTAAAACGTTGAAAGGCCCGATTTCAGCAACAAAACATCTGAAAACCTTAAAACGAGTGACCCAGTTTCAATAAGTTAAATGACGTAATTGAACAAATCGAGATATGACGTAATGAACAAGTCATTAAGAATTGCAAGCAATACAGAAGTCCCCTACCGGTTTAAAGCTATTTTCAATGTGTATGTTGCCATATCAACCACACTGACGGACAGATGGCAAACCAATAGTCCCCTCCGGTCAAAAACCGGTAGGGGACTTAAAACTACATTAAATGACCTCCGGGGACAGAACACTACATTCATAACTCCACAGCTGTACATAGACTCATGAACGAACCAGGTAGGATGCGAATCGCGGGGACGAAATAGTAAGAGGACAACCGGCAAATACGAATAAATAACTCCTAGCTCCTTTTGGCCCCGGTCAAAAAATTAAATACTGAGAAATTATGGCATATTATCGATTGTTTAAAAATGAAAAACTCGATTGTAAACGGAATTGGCGTTTAAATCCAGATACAAACCCATATTATAATAATTAAACAAAATACGAAACTACCGGAAGTAGAACCGACCCCAACAGAAACCGCGGGACACGCGAGAACAAAAAAATTACAACTTCACTCGAAAAGGCGCGGAACATGCCCAACATAAAAGCTTTCAAAGCGAATAAAGTTTAGCCCCAGGCCTTTTGTGCTTGCAGCGTTTTGATTATAACTCCCTGCTATTCATAAGGAACGAGTTTATAAATAAGCTTTGCTTTCTACTCAATCCTTAATATGTGTAAATGAATGTTATCATATTATATGTTTATAAAGAAATAAATATTGTTTAAACTAATAGCAATCCTAATGCTCTCCAGTACAGAAAAGCAATAGGGAATTCACACACTAATGGAATTGTCATTGGATTATCCGAGATGTTCCGATTTTTTATGAAACTTCGGCATTGCTCGGGATTCTCCGATATGTTCAGTCTCTAACGGAAAAAAATAAAATCTACACGATTTTGATGAGTCCGTCGTTCGTTCTTGCGTAAATAGACAAAATACACTAACAGGTCGTGAAGGGTCTCTTATGTCAGCTCTGCAAGGGGAGGAAACTGCTGCAGGGAGTTTAAATCACTTTTTGTGAGATTATAATACATGTACAAAATGGCCGTCGTGCGATGAAACGTAGCAAGACACTTTGGCGGAAAACGAATGCTGATACTGAAGCACACGTCAGCTATTAAAAGGACTGAGAAGAGCTCTAATCAAATAAACCCAAAAATTGTGGTAAGCAGTACAAGTTGATGACACTCGGCAAATGTGAAACGAGGTACAACTTTGTACAAAAAAGTTGTACACAATATTTTACTATAAGAGAGTTAAAGACCTAAGGATAGTTCGAACCTAGCATGTAGTATATACAAACAGCTGTTTAAATAGTATTTCCTTCCAGTGTAAAAAAGAACGCACAGTAGGGTTTCATAGAAAACGAAAAAGCATTAATGAGTTGTTAGAACCAGGCAATGGCAAATAAAACGATACCTGCAAATAGCTGTTATATGCATTCAAACCAGTGTCAGTGGTCACCTGACTGAACATGAGCCAAACCTCTAAAGCATGCGTTGTAAACTTGTATACATTGATAAAATATGCCTATATCATACATCTATATATGTTCCGGCCCACCCGGTCACCATGAAGAGATTGTGTTACCATGATCGGATAGGTAACCGTTTCTCAAAGCATTAACCGCTCCTCTATGACGTTGACCTATCTTCTGCAAAATTGGCCACTCTTTTGTGACATTGGCCACTCTTCTGATACATTGGACACTGTACCGCAACATTGACCATTCTTCTGTCACATTGCCTACTTTTCTGTTACATTTGTCATTCTTCTGTTACATTTGTCACTGTTCTGTTACATTTGCCACTCTCCTGTTACATTTGCCACTGTTCTGTTACATTCTCCACTGTTCTGTTACTTTTTCCACTGTTCTGTTACATTTGCCACTCTCCTGTTACATTTGCCACTGTTATGTTACATTCTCCACTGTTCTGTTACATTTTCCACTGTTCTGTTACATTTGTCACTCTTCTGTTACGTTTGTCACTCTTCTGTTACATTTGCCATTCTTCTGTTACATTTGTCACTCTTCTGTTACATTTGTCACTCTTCTGTTACATTTGCCATTCTTCTGTGACAGTGACAATGGTCTTTTCCCCATACCTAAGAAAGTTGTCAGTAGCTTATATAAATAGTGACTCTCATGAAAATCGATTGAACTAATAATTGAGTATTTAAATAATTAATGATAATAATTAAAATGTTTTCAATTGGTAATTTATATTATATGATTTTTTAAGGTTAAAATGTGATGTGCATTAAGTTACATCATCATACATGTAGAACTGGCGTTATTCAAGTATAAGTAAAATACAAACAGGTATCAGCTGTTGAATTGTTATTTTATTATTTATTTTATAAAAGTTTCAATACAAACGTATAATTTAATGCAGATTTATGCAGAATAGGGTATCTTGACAGTTAAGACGAAGATTGCATATTAAGTAATTACATCGGCAAATGGCTCTTTAATCTCATTGATTCAATTAAAAATTAACATTTAATTAAGTTGATCAATTCGATCCCCGCCTTTCTTGTTAAAACAGCATTTACATGTTATATTTCGTAGAATCACTATTTTTGTTTCAGAACAGGGCTGGTATTCACACAGCATCTTAGCAGAAAACTTTGGCATTTCTTAAATTCTTGATTTTTTTTAAACTGTATTAGCTAAGCAAGAAAATCAAGATGCTTAATACTGTACATAGTTTTTAAGTACATTGTAGTAGGTAAACAGCTACTATAATCACTAAGAAAACAAACATGGATTATTGTGTAATTTGCGGGACATATAAGCTGCACAAATTCTTGACTTAAGTCAAACTATTTAAGTTTTCACTTAAGATGCTTTGTGAATATCAGCCCTGAATTGTAGAAGAATTGATAATTGTCAAAGCAAAGTACTAAACATTTGTGTTGATAAGTAAATACATTAATTTTGTATTAA
Source organism: Spisula solida (assembly GCA_947247005.1). Classification (NCBI taxonomy): domain Eukaryota; kingdom Metazoa; phylum Mollusca; class Bivalvia; order Venerida; family Mactridae; genus Spisula; species Spisula solida. The sequence continues at coordinate 26,504,114 of OX365948.1, forward strand.
GAAGATCACTTTTCAATCTAATGACATGCTCTAAATAAGGTCGGACATTACAGTTAGACAATTGAACTTGCTGTGTTTCAATAGTGACTTGGTTTGACAGCAGTAAGGTACCATGCTTCCTGTGTTTGGCTATATACAGTTTATTTTGAAACATAAGGCATTTTTGCCGATCAGTTTACATGCTTATAACATCAATATTATAACATTTGTTCCGTTACAGTAATGATATTAATAATATACATCTTCATCATGTTATATTTACAATAATATTACACTCACTCATGTACACGCTCCATCTCACATTCTAACTCACTCAAACAAATACATATAACATTCACACACGTGCGTACATGCACGCACACATACACACACCCACACACGCATATCAACAAACACACACAAATACACATAGCTATGTACATGACTGTACAAATATTCACTTAAAATCTTCAGAGAATCAGGTATATAGTTAGGAAATAGATCGCAGTTTTGCGTGATATACCGGTTAATAGATCACGGTTTAGAGTTCATATGCGTAGGAATTAATCACGAAGGCCGTAGGCCTGAGTGATTAATAACTATGCATATGAACGACAAACCGTGATCTATTCACCGGTATATCACGCAAAACTGCGATCTATTTGCATTCTATCACGTGTTATTTGTGGAATTTTATACGGACTAATTTATTTGCGGAGTTGATGGGTTATTTTTCATGTTGCTATAGACAACTTCCGCTGTTCAAAGTATCGTAACGCCCGCCCCTGGATTTTTAAGCTTTACTATTATCTTTATTTGTCGCCAAACTGATGCTTATTTAACGCCAACTTTTAATTACGTATTTCACGTTAACGCATATGAATTGATACATGCAATAAAATGTTACTAGAATATAAATATGATTGAATAAATCAACAGAAATACGCTCCGAAATGAAAATTACGTAAAACGTCGCTCTCTACGGCGACGTCACAATTCAGCCGAAATTCTACTATAATATACCGTTTATTAGATAACGCTACAGCTCTATACGTTTACATGGAGCAACATACAGACAGTGTTAGACTATTAGGTATATAAACACAGTTCATAATTAACATTAGGTGAATATTTGAGTTGAATATTTCATATGACAATAACAAGTAAAGAATATAATTTGGAGAAGAATGGTTATTATTTATATAGTACTTTGTCTCGTTTTTCTAAGGCTTTAAAAATAAAGATTATTAATCTTACAGACTGTGGGTTGTTATGACGACACAAGAGATGAATTTTTGAATATTTGGGTTTGTCCAAAATTTCTTATTAATATATATTTTTCTTAGGTCGTTATACAAGGGGCTATGAAGTATGGAAACCAACGTCACGAGAACTGTCTTACTGATGTGTACATAGACTGTGATTTTATAAAACGACAGTTGGAAATGGAAAATTCCAATATAACACGTTTAGAATAGTATTGCCTTCTTATGAAGTATTATTTGTAAAAGCAAGTTAGTTATAGAGCTCTGCAGCCTGTGTATGGTGCGGTCTAATAGGATACATAGCGAAAGCTTTTCGATTGGTTTTGGAATAATATTTGTTTAATGTTTGCGAAATTAATGTAATGCTGATAAACTTGTCAACCACATAACGTTCCTTTTTAAAAACGACATTAACAATATAAGTTGATTTTTGTGGTGGTTAATCTGAAAGGAATAGGAGAGCAGTCGCATGTTGGAGAGCGACTGTTAATTTATAAGTTTGGTAAAAAGTAACAGTTTCTAGAAAGTGTAACAAATGTTTCTAGAAATGGCATCTAACCGGACTTTGAGTTTGCTCAACGGAAATAACTTTGCTGTCGACACGTTGGACGACAGTGACATGTATACGGAGTATATATTATCGGACTATATGGATCCTGAGGGCTCGGGAGAAAACCGGTTTTACTACTATGGGGACCTATCCAGATTGAGAAAACCTTGGCTCACCGAGACCGACTACATTCCTACTGTGATCATTTACGGACTCGCTTTTATTATTGGCATTATCGGCAATAGTTTGGTTATATTTGCGATTGTTGGTGACATCAAACAACGAAGCAACACAACAATGTTCTTACTAAACCTCGCCACCTCAGATATACTGTTTCTTTTAGTGTGCATTCCGTATGAAATTAGCAGACATTTTATCGACCATTGGAAACTTGGGGAGTTTTTGTGTAAAATTTCAGGTTTTGTCGAAATGACAACTGCGGTACTTACAGTGCTCAATCTTACATCCGTCAGTCTTGAAAGGTAGGAATTGCAAGTTTTCATACATGAACGCCATGATAAGAATTCCTTGAATGTTATCCCTGCCCGCTCCCTGTTTTTCATGCTCCCTGTGTTTCATGCCAAACCGAACTTCCCATGTTCGTTATAATAACCAGTAGCCGTCCAGGAAAACCGCTTAAGCATACATAATCATTAATAAAAATGTTTGAAAACTGTTAAAAGAAAAGCGAACACGGGTACCAGGTTTTTGAACGTTTAAGTAAACTTAGGCTCTCCAAACAACATGAATGATACTTTAGCAATCAATCAATATTTACCTTGGACAAAGCAAATACTTTATCATGATTATCTTCCCATGTTTGGTTTATCTAAACACACATGACAACTACATTTCGCACAGTCACATTAAAACCTTATTATTGATACTTGTTTTTTTGGAAAATATAAGTTTCAACATACAAATTCAACAAATCCCAAATAATAATGATAAACTTAATAACGACATCAAATCCTCACGAAAAGTCGACATCCTTAATACGTAATCATTGATTCTCCTGCCAATCAGTGTTTAATTCAGAGTGTTGAAAGTGCAATATTATGAAATTCAACGGATTTTAAAAACCGGTACTTAAAAATAATAATACCTCTACAGTATATTGTTCATGGTTTCACTGTCATGCGGCAATTAAAATTAGCTCTAGAACTCAACTTTTTTATAAAATTTTACAAATGGTTCATTGCTTATCTTTTCGAACAACATAAGCATTCAGAAGATTATCGTTAATTTGATGTTTGTGCTTTTAATATAAAATATAGTGTAGTTCGATTTCGAGCATTGAATCGTGACTGCACTTTTAAGGTTACAACTATTAATCGATATAATTTTATAATTTATTATTATTATGTTGGTATAGGTGTTTCCAGTAATATAAGTAAAGCCGGGTTTCTATGAAACGTATAATTTCGGCGCTGATATTTTAGGCGCGTAATCAGGGCGCTATTACCCGCCGAAAAATATCAGCGCCGAAATAACTGTTTCCATGAAGACGAAAACAGACGCGCATTTTGGATAAAAACGCGTACCTTTCATCGATATTTAAAAGAAAAATGGGCCCTCCAGGCCGTAACAAAAGATGCATGCAATTGCAGGTTTCCTAACTAACTTGAAAGATTAGGTAGTGGAAGAGATTGTGGTTGCGTTTTAGGTCGGACCAAAAATGTGATGCTACTCAAAGAGACAGGGATAGTTCTATGAGCTTCTTGCTAACCTGTGAACCTTAATTAACACAATTTAAGACGCGTGGTTCCAATCATCCTCATGCATCAATGGTTAGTCAAGTTCCCAGACTACCTGGAATGAATACTCTGGTGAACGAGAATGGGTGTGAATTAAACAATACTAAAATCGAGGACACTTCATTTATAGATACCTCAAACATCATTTTACCCTCGCACATGCGTAAAAAGCTGCTACCCGCTAAAATATATCGCACCGAAAATCGCGTCAATGGAAACGGCACCATGGAATATTGAGTAAATAGAGGATATTAAATGAGTGTCTTTTCATATGGAATTTATTAAACGAGTTGAATAAAATAATAAAATGCGAGGCTCTGCCGAGCATTTTATCGATTTTATTCAACACGTTTAATAAATCCAATATGGAAAGTCATAAATGTAATGTTCTTTTTATCATAGGTTAGCCATTTCTGGCAGAAACATAAAATAGCTACTTATTTTCACTATAATAAACGCGCAACTTTGACGACGTCGCCTATACTTTGAGTGACGTCACGTCAAAGCTTTATTACACTAGTGTATTATCAAAAATAAATAATGGCTTTTTTACGCTGCCGCGACGTCAAACATATGATAAAGAGAAAAATATTTATAAGGCGCGTGTTACGTGCCGCATAAATACGCGCCGAAATTGCGTAGGTTTTAGGCTTCATAGAAACGGGTTTAATACAATAAAGGCCAAGTACTTCGTGTGATTTAATTGCCGTTACGGTACAGCGCTTGATACATTATAAAATATATTTTGTCAGACAAGGTACTATCGATTCAATTAGTAATACTTATGAGGGAACTATCCAATTCAAAACAATAGGGGGCTAATGTTTTATACAATAAAAGAGATACCTTTAATCAATACTGTAATACTTAAAAGCCAGTTATCACATCATCTCGTTAGTCGAGTGGATAAGAATGCCGCTATTATACCACTGTTTTTTTTTAGATTTTGTTCAATCTTGCTACTGGTTCCACATCCATCCAAGTTGCATACTTTTTAACTTGTGGTCTTTTTACAAGTGCCTTATTTTGTATGTGTAAATAGTATTCTAAAAAGATACACGTAGTAAGGTATGTATATATATTTAAGTGCCATGCTTTCATTCTTTATCTATCAAGTTGTATCTTTTTCAGTTATTTTTATCTACAGTACACTTATCATACAATTGTTAAAATACATTCACTGCAACATAAAACATACAATTTTGAAGTATCGATTCATTAAAGCAGTAGTACAATATGAGACTTTATAACATGGATTCAAATTTAAAAAAATTAAATTGTGGGGATCGAGCCTTTAACTCAGAATATAAAATGGAAACTTATAGGAAGTGTGCGTGAATGTTTTCGTTAGTTAAAATATTTTATAACAACTCTGATTGGAAAGCTGATACACACGTATATTCAATGATTACATTTTAAAAGTTCTTAGCTATGCGCGTATATTCAATGATTACATTTTAAAAGTTCTTAGCTATGCGTACGGGCCTTATAATGTTGTTGTACGAATGAAAGCACGTAAATCCCATGCACCAGAGATTATAACAGTAAATAATTATAGTCAATCATCAACGGAATGCTTTATTGCCTCCCAGCGTCAAGTGGTCATTATACGAAATCATACCGTACATCGTCGTACAACAAATAACAAACTAAAAATATGAAACTTGAAATGGGAGTTGGTATAATGTAATCATTGTGCTATGCTGGTTTTGACAGAAATCTGATGATTAGATTTTAAGTTATTTGAAATTTATACGATTTGGTTTCTCGCAAACGGCCAAAATTACTAACTATAGTTACACATGTAGACTATTGTTGAACGTTATGACGGCTAATCATTCAGTAAGCTGGATTACACGAACGATCGAAATATGTGAAAATGAAAAGAAATATTGAATCGACATCCTTTTCATGGATGAATAAAAACATTAAAACATCTTTAACTTAATATAATCTCTTTAGAAAACATCAAACATTTTTTTTGTAAAAATGACCGAATTGGGGATTCGAACCATATTATTATTGGTTAGAAATTCTGAACGTTGCCGACTGCACTAAACTATAATTCGATTACAAACATGTGTCTGTAAAAATCTTAATTATATATAGAGGATATTACATGAGTATCTTTTCATATTGAATTTATTAAACGAGTTGAATAAAATATTAAATTTATCGATTTTATTCAACGAGTTGAATAAATTCAATGTGGAAAGTCACGAATGTAATGTTCTTTTTATCACATGTTAGCCTTTTCCGGCTGAAACATAAAATAGCTACTTCTTTTCACTATAATAAACGCGCAACTTTGACGACGTTGTCTATGCTTTGAATGACGTCACGTTCAAGCTTTATTACACTAGTGTGTTATCAAAAATAAATAATGGCTTTATTACGCTACCGCGAAGTCAAACATTTGATAAATCATTATATGAGCCAGTCTCCAGGAAAACCTGCTATTTTGACATTATGTAATTACTTAATATAACAAGGTTTTAAAAAGCTTTAAAATAAGAAAAAATGACATATCTATAGATCCAATTTTAAGTAGATTATCCATATATTACTATATCTTAGCTTTAAAAGCTCTTATGAATTTGACGAAAACACTTTCTTCGTTGCTATGGTGACAAATTTCAGAAAAGTACTCTGATTGAGATAAACGAGGAGTAGTTTAAAACAGTAGTAGTCTTTCTCTAAATGTGAACATTTACAATTTGGAGATATATTTTAAAACTTAAAACATTCTAAAATATGATACCATTTTGAACAGTTCATGTCAAGAATTGATCAAATTGTGTATTTATAAAGTACTTTTAATAACGACCTCGAATAACGTTTGAATGACGTTCGCAACGTCACTCAAAAAGGGTCTGAAAAGGGCATGGACAACACTGCTGTAACTTCCTTAAAAATCAAGATACTAACAAAATTTATTTTGCATTTTGCTTCATTAAGATTACTCTTTTAAATAATAAAAAAATCTCAGAATCCAATTGTTTGTCAAAATAGCAGGTTTTCCTGGAGACTGGCTCATATAATGACGTCGGGGGTAATATATCATAGACTGTTCGTCAAAACGGACTAGTCAGATAGGTAATCACTCAGGGATGGTTGGGGGAAAGTAGATAAATTGGATGGTTGGGGAAAAGTAGGTTAATTGAATGGTTGGGGGAAAGTAGTTTAATTGAAGTATGACATTTCGATAGTTAATGTAACCTGGGGACTGTCTATCCCATGTAATGTCATATTTCAAGAAAATCTAGTCTTTATCTACACAGCTATAAACCATGTAATTCTTGTGTAATTTACTATAACAGAAATGAAAGGAGTCGAGTTCGAAGTTGTACCACTTATTAAGACATTTAAAAAAAAGAAATATAGCACATTTTGAACATTGTGTTAAGAAAATAAAGAAACATTAATAAACTGTAAACGAAATGGAAAAGTGTACCACACTTAGTATCACACCTATACAGAGTAAAACGTCGGAACTATAGATCACTGGCACTCGACCAGAGGAGAAATAATTCTATAAATTGCCGTCGCCTATAATATCTATTTATGTTAAATATATATCAGGCAATTTATGGAATTATTTCTCTGGTCGATATCTTGCGTTATCTATATATATGCGCCAATACACTACGTCTTAAGCTTTAATTGCAAAACACATATCACACAGCGTTTCACTAACAAACTATGTTTTAATTTTTCTAAATGTTCAATACGTATTCGTATAAGTAACGATATAAATCTATCAACATTCTTTCGCCAGCTAGATTGAAGTACCATGCGTGTTTTGAAAGTTTGTATTTTGGTATGAGCCAGTGTTGCCCCTTTCTTGAACACATCCTGAATGGAATGTGTTTATATTGGTGGCCTGCAGAAACCAAACGATAAACTAGAATTTGGCATACGTTAATTTTGGGCAGATAGGGCCAACTGGCATTGACTCAATTCACATTAATAGTGTAATGGAAAAGGTTCGTCACATCTTCTGCCATTATAGTATATATTAAATACAATGCTAAACTGCCGACGAAATGTTAAAAAACACGGTGTGTTGCAACACAGAATGACGACTTATATGAGGCTTGGCTTATTTGCACGGTTTGAAGCAACCCTTAAAATTTGATACACAATACAATTAAATTTATTATCCGAGGAAGCCTTGGCAAATTTAAATACTTACAAGTTTAGTACTAAATTTAGTCCTTGTTTGGTTATATTTATTTCGTTTATTTTTTGAAGCAACATTCAAAACAACGTGTGCAATGTGATAGACGTAACATTCTGTTTGGTGAACTTTCATTAAGTATTTTAAATTACGCACTATCATACTATCAACGAGAAAGAGTTTTGCATATTTATCAACGAGAAAGGGTTTTAGAAACTGTGTTGTGTTTTAGTAGACTACATGTTAGACTACAAGTGTCCTGTCCTTCCCTGACTGAATACGTCCAATAAGGACACTTCTATGTTGCATGAATATGGCTTCCCTCAATATTATACGGACACCTTGTGTTTAAATATCAGTTTCTCTGTCTTACATGTGCGTATCTAGGATAATATATTTGACATTTGCAGCTATCATGACGCTTAATTTTGGTCGCTACGAACGTAACACCGGAAATTGTTTTTTTTTCAAGTGATTTTAGTAAACACTTAAAACCAGGACTTTACACATTAATAGGACACAACATAAAAGTTAATGTATGTTGTTTTCGCGCGTAAAAAACTTAATTCGTTTTGATGAAAGAAACCTTACCGGTATTAAAATGCTGCATATGCATTTTGTCACATTGTTGGCTATACTCTCTTGTCTGTAAATCTTAGCTTAAAGCACCAACTGGATGATACAACATGGCACGCAATAAGATAATAACAGGATGTAGTCTGCCAACTGTCCTTCATATATTATCCTTTTAAATTGAACTAGCCGTGTGTATTGTCAAATAATGATTGAATCTATGGTTCAATCTTCCAATACTTGGCACACCGTCTGAATTTGGTGGCGAAGTGATTTGTTGCGATACAAAGATGTTCATTCGATGTACCAATGCGAGAATGGAGTTAACAAAAATGTTCGCGATGTCCTTGGCCAAACAACGTATTTTTACCAAGTCCACTATTTGGTACTATTTTATCAAAGCACTTACGGAAATATTAAATTTACGCTCAAAATTAAATTATTTAATATTCTTTAACAACACCAAATTGGTGACAGATAAGGTTTGTAACTCATTAACTTAATCATTATTAGTATTGCAGCTCCATTTACCACACTCAATAAGTGTAAACAATTTATAAAGAACTTGAATTTCCAGAAGTACTTTAATAAACTATTACCTAGATATATATGCCAATGACAAGGCCTCGTGTATTCCACTTCCGTATACCATTTAGTAAGCGATATTTTATGTCAATGATTAATAACAATGACACTTTAATTAAAATTGGTTATTCCGGTAATAGAACTACGGCTTGTTCGTCAGTCATTAACGGACACTTTAAGCTTGCCAGTCAGTTTTAGACTATTTTTTCTCAAAGCAACGGTATAAGTTCGATAACATCATACACATTTTGGTCGATCTGTCGGTAGATCAAACGGTTTATTTTCCGTTAAATCATCAAGGCTGGCGTTTTGGCCGGATGTTGATGAGCAAAAGTATATGACCCATAATGATTGGGAGTTCAGGAGGTCGCCATAACCTTTAACATTACTTTATAGATCAACTAGTTTCCGAACAATTACTGCTGGTCACAGTATATTTACACCTTAAAGAGATTGGTTTCCACCAGTACATGGCCCCCTTTTGATTTAGAGGTCAGTAGGTCAAAGTTGTTGTAACCTTTAACAGCAATGCCTATTTCGCTTAACATTTGACATGTCTTGTTAATCCGCAATCTTCAAGGAAAACTTGTGAATTAACCATTCATAATTTATATAGTCTGTAAACCAACGGTTGTTTATGCTGAAAGATAATAATAAGTCAGATAGGGAAGGCAGAACTCGACTAAACCAGCTGAGCATAGAAAACATAAAAAACTGGTAAAAACAAAGATAATTTTGTTAACTTCACACACGCATTAATAACAACATATGACATTCGTTACAACTGGCGGACCAGCTGATGTGTTTAACGAGGAAGAGGGACATGCATGTTTGTTTTTCTACTTTCGTTTTATTAGACTATGTCCACATCAGCTAATATTGACCGTCTTTGTCTTATTTCCTTTGTGAACGAGCAAAATTTGAAATGAAAGTGATATCATGCTTCAATAAATTCGCTTTATAAATATTAATTATTAATATATTATTTAACTCAACGGTAAATTTAGAACATCTTAAGAATATGCATACATTGTATTATATCCAACGAACTTTAAATTGAAAAAAGGCTTTTCAAAAGTCACTATTCCATAATAGATTCCCCTTACAAACAATGCATGTACACCATAATGCAAACAGTAAATGGTAACAGAAGTAAATTACGAGTATGAGCAGTAAAAGCAATATACATGTATATAACCCCAATAAACACTTCAAATTTGGTATATTGAGTCAGGTGTTTGTGATTTCCGTACGAAATATAATTATGTTGGGGAAAAACCAAGCCATATTTACCGTCCTTCGCATCCGATCCTCTGCAGATATATCTGTCTTGTAAGTACCATTGATCGTATTGACTCAAAGTTGTTTTCGTTGCAAATCTCGCCTTTTTTATACGTTATACCTATCTGTGCACTATACACAATGGTACGAGGAAAAACACAACTACATTTGCAAGTTTTTCATTCATATGCAGATGCATTATATTAAGCGAACAAAATAAACTCGATTTGTCCGCATTCGGTTGAATGATATTTCTTCCAATCTAGACAATCACGTTGGTAACGTCTCTGAACCATTATGTAAATACTCGTCCTAACCTAGTTATATTCGCCTCCCGTAGCTGCCAGGTCATGCTAACATCACTGAATGGCATCATCCTTTTTCCAATGTCTGCTTACGTAATTTGAATTGCTAATATTTTTCAACGTACGCTATCTGTTTCATCAATCTGAAGATATTTATATGACCTTAAACAGTGACATTTTACTAGTCGTGTCCCTGATGGTATAGTATTAATAGCAGGGAATACTATTTTCTGAAAAAAATATGATTGGGAAGTTGGTTAAAAGCGAATCATCTACACTCCCCAAAAGTTCTAACCCGCCATTTATATTTCATTCCCGTTTTGTGAAAAATGCGTGTATTCACCTGAAATTTCGCATACTGATACATGATTAAGAGATGCAGCTGAGTATTTGTTTATATTGACCGTTTTGCAGTTAATTTCAGTGCATTATGTGTATTGCGTCAAAATACTAAAAATGCATTTTTGCACGTGCAATGCATGTGGACCAGTATTCACGCGCCCATAAACAAAATCGGCATTACTGGTGACTGTTCATCTTGAAAAACACATAAAATGCCGAAACTGACTCGAGAGGAACACTCATGAGATTACGAAAAACCACCGTGAACACAAGTCCTAGTTGACATTTTTTATTTTATTAATATTTTTTTAATAATTCATTTATTAACACGAAATTTAACATAATGACATATGAATATCCAATAAAGCCAACTATTTGTTTATTTTGGCCTACTTGCGGTCTAATTAACCGTTTTAGACTTGTTACGTAACCTAGAATAATGTACACGTGTAATGCATGTGCGTCGAAAAGCACGTGTTTATGTACGGTTTTGGTGTTTGTGGAGATTATCCTACGCGAAAAACACCTAACATGTTGAATTTGGCACGAACAAAACGCGGTTGACCTGTCGGGATGTCATCAGTTTTGATAAAGTTGTTACCCTTTGTTTTGATTTTCTATTTCGTTTGTAATTGTTATTTTAATGATTATTTCCGTTTTTTTCATTCTCATGAACCTTCAATTTTTGAAATCAACACTCAAGCAAAATTTGCAAAATTGCCATTTCATTGAAATAGCCTTCGTAAAATTTTGTTGTAAGATTCTTACGATCCATCAAAGTTAGTTTTGTCAATCTTGGCATGTTACGTGTTTTTCTGGGAGGGCAGACATTGGTTGTGCTAAATGTTAATGAATACGTGTTTGTTGCGTTGCAATATGCACGTGTTCATGAACAATTTGGGTGAACTATGTTGTGACTTTGTAAAATCGACTTCATTACGTAACGCGCCTGTAACGAGTACCATGGCCGTTTATCTGCAAAAATGAATCAACAATTAAATGCAAGTATTATTCAAGTATTGGTATGCAAAGTTTCACGAGAGTACGTGCAGTATTAACAAAATTATAACCCATTATTATTGTGGCGGGTTAGAACTTTTGGGTAGTGTATGGGATAAGTGCAATGTATCTGTTAATGTATTGCTATCTTCAGTGTCATCACGATTCGATCGAACATGAATTTAATGGTAAAATATTGCCTGCACTGCAGCGATCCGGAAGGTAAATCATCAACTTATAGGATATCGGAAATGAAATATCGAGTAGTTTAATAGATACCGCTTGATAGCTATGAATATGAGATAACAGCATTTCACTTTTACTGAAGTAAGTACATTCTGTATTCGCGCTTTCCACAAATAAAGAACAGGAGGAGTCTTCTAGTTATGGAATAGAATATCAACAGTAGATAACATACAGTAATAAACTGCGTAAATCACGTTGAGGAAATGCATGCATGTCTGTATCGACACACTGGTCTCTCAATCACTAGATATAAGGGTAATAACTAGTTTCGAAATCGCGACACCACCAGTTTTACAAACAGTCTTGTAACCTTTCTAAAATAGAACTGAATCACATACTGTTTTCTCCAGTAGCACGCTTATACATTTATCTTCGAGATACAACCAATCTTATGTCAAAATATATCGCACCCTAGCCCACACAAATGCAAACATGTTGCAAATATACTGAAAACAAACATCTCAACACAAACATGAACAGACGTTTACCCTCAACTTACCATAATAAAGGGCTCTTCACATGGGAGTGACGACAAAAACAACGACATGGTTGGATGACCGCATAACAACTTATTATTACCCTGATACCTATATCTAGTGAATGAGAGACCAGTTAGGCGATACAGACCTCTATGGGAAAATGTACCGATTAATGGATTGACTATTTGGATTAGGTAATATTCTTACGTGAACATAGATTCTTAAGTCATACTATGACTTTTACACTACCCAATAATAAACGCCAAATGCATGTTGTTATTTTTATCAAATGTAATACATGTACAATTGATCATACAAGAAGTAAATATTATAGAAGTAAGAAGTTCCTTGAGACTCTTGAATTGCATGGGTTATCTCAACATGTAGTTGGTGCAACGCACATTCGTGGTCACACTCTGGACGTACTGATAACCAGACAGAGAAGCTATATTCTCAAAGAAACTCCCACGATAGAGGACCCGGGCCTATTTGACTCTAAGGGAAGTCCATCTGGTGATCATCTTGCTATATGCACCCATAAAAAAGTATCCAATGTCAAAAGCCAAAGAAAGAACATAAAACTGTATCTTTTCGCCCGTTCCGTACCACATCAATCGCCGATCTTGTTACCGATATAAGTGACTCACAAACCCTACCGTCCATTGAAGGTACTACAGAGGAACTTGTAGAGAGGTATATAACAGGCCTCCGGGAGCTGGTAGATAAACATACCCCACTACAGACCAAAGAGATAACCATCAGACCAAACACACCATGGTATGACGATAAACTCCGTGCTGCTAAGTGGAACCGTCGTAAGGCTGAGGGAAAAATGCGTCAAACCAATTTGACTGTCCATAAAGAGATATACCAGCACGCTTGTACTATCTATAAGAAACTCATGTTAAAGTCCAAAAAGGATTACTATTCAACCAAACTTGAAGAAAACAGCAACGACCGGCGTCAGCTCTTCACACTCACAAACATTCTCATGGGCGTTATTACCATACACCGATAATGTCAAAGCTTTGGCAGATGAATTTTGTGACTTTTTCATTGGAAAAATAGTCAGTATTCGTAAACAGCTGAGTGAGGGTCAGGTTGACAATGACCTGGTTTTGATCAAGATGTATTCAAAAACTTTAGACCAGTATCCAACCTCCCTTTTTTGTTTAAAGTGCTTGTAAAGGTTGAACCAAAACGACTAGAGGGTCACCTAGACTCTAATAAATTACATGAGGATCTACAATCTGCCTACCGTGCACAACATTCAACAGAGACGGCACTAGTACTCTTGCGAGTCAATCAAGATATAGCGGCATCACCTCATGCGTGATTCTGATTATGCTTGACTTATCGGCAGCCTCTGACGTCATCGACCATCCCATCCTCCTAAAACGCTTGGAACATTCATACGGAATATCAGGCTCTGCCCTGCTGTGGTTTCACTCTTATGTCAGTAAGAGGTCTCAACATGTTGCAGTTCGGTCTGATGTTCTCTTCATTTTGGTGCCCCACAGGGCTCGGTCCTGGGACCGAGAAAGTACTGTATGTTTTCAAAACCAATAGGTGATATTTGCAATAGCCATACTATGTTACACCACGGCTATGCGGATGATACTCAATGCTACCTAGTCATCAAATCAAAAGACAGTTTGACTAGTGTAGTACCTGGACTTGAGGCCTGCCTGTCGGACATCAGTTCCTGGATGCGCCTGAACATGCTAAAAATTAACCAGGATAAAACGGAACTCATCATCTTTGCACCAAAACATCAAGTCAAGGATTTTTCTGACTGCAAATTACAATTTGATGGAACAATTGTTCATGAATCATCATTTGTGAAAAATGTGGGTGCCTTCTTTGATAAAACTCTAAGCATGGACAAACAAGCTAATGCAATATCCAAATCCTGTTTTTTCCATCTGCGTAACACCGGACGTATTAGGCCATTCATTACTGTTAATGCCTGCAAAACACTTTTGAATTCCCTTGTGACAGCTAGACTGGACTATGCAAATGTTTTGCTATGTGGTGCCAACAGCAAGGTAGTAGGCAAACTGCACTGCTGCTCGTTTGATCACAGTAACAAAAAAGCATTAGCACATTACACCGATCCTGCATTAACTGCACTGGTCTCCGGTGTCATACAGAGTACAGTACAAGGTAACACTTTTTAAGATCAAACATGAACTTGCTCCTGTATACATGAATGAGTTGGTAACTAAGTACCACCCAACAAGATCTCTGAGATCAGACTCCGCCAAATTATTAAACATTCCGAGAACAAAAACTAAGACCTACGATGAAAGGCGTTTTGACAAATGTGCAGCCACCCTGTGGAACAGTCTGCCAATAGAAATAAAAAACATTGACTGCTGGTTTTTAAAAATACACTTAAACTCGCATGTTTAAAATGGCATATCAGTAATCAGTGAATGTTAATTAGATGTTCAAGACACTCACCAACTTTCAAGGAATTAACTTTCGCGTGTACAGCACTTTAGAGACTTTGTTTTATATGGCGCTATATAACAAATATTTTCAGGTTTCCGATTAAAGTGCGGTATAAATACTTAATCGTACTCTTCTTTTGAATATAATGTAACGCAACTGCTTTCCGTAGTGACGTTATAGGTGACTATATGTATCTTTATGTGCACTACATTATCATATTGAGCGGACGCAAATGTTCCTAACTCATTACCTTACTATTGCGTTATTGGTATTGTCAATACGTTAAGAGCTATGTTTTTTGCCAATTTACGCGTGTTTGAAAGTAGTGCTCCTTTTATTTTGGTTGACAATTACAGAAATGTAATTGCTGCATCCTGACATATTATTGGATTTGTCGAGAATATATCCGGTAACTTTCTACTACATTGGTACTGCTGTCTCGGCAATGAAACTATGCCTGGTTGGACATTTGCTATACAAATAATGCAAGTCAGATGTAACTAGTACGAGTAGACAATGTGTATCTCTTTTATAATACAAGAGGGCCCTTTGGGCCCAAAGGGCCCTATGTCGCTCACCTGTCCAACTTGACCTAGATTTTGTTGACATGGTCATTGTGACCAAGTTTTATATAGATAAGGCCAATATTGTGACCTCTAGTGACTACACAAGGTTTTTATATGATTGACCTAATGACCTACTTTTTTACCCCAGATGACCCAATATCGAACTGGACCTAGATTTTGTTGAGAAGTCCATTGTGACCAAGTTTCTTAAAGATCAAGCCAAAACTATGACCTCTAGTGACTACACAAGGTTTTTCTACTATTTGACCTTGTGACCTAGTTTTTAACACCGGATGACCCAATATCAAACTTGATCTAGATTTTGTTAAGATGATCATTGTGACCGAGTTTCATCAAGATTAGACCAATATTGTGACCTCTGGTGACTATGCAAGGTTTTTCTATGATTTGACAATGTGACCTAGTTTTTGACCCAATATCGAACTTGACCTAGATTTTGTTGTTATGATCATTGTAAACAAGTTTCGTAACAATCAGGTCAAAACTGTGACCTTTAGTGACTACACAAGGTTTTTCTATGATTTGACCTTGTGACCTAGTTTTTGACCCCGGATGACCCAATATCAAACTTGACCTAGATATTGTTGAGATGATCATTGTGACAAAGTTTCATAAAGATTAGGCCAAAATTGTGAAATCTAGTAACTACACAAGGTTTTTCTATGATTTGACCTTGTGACCTAGTTTTTGACCCCGGATAACCTAATATCGAACTTGACCTAGATTTTGTTGAGATGATCATTGTGACCAAGTTTAAAAAAGATTAATTCAAAAGTTTGACCTCTAGTGACTACACAAGGTTTTTCTATGATTTGACCTTGTGACCTAGGTTTTGATCCCGGATGACCCAATATCAAACTTGACCTAGATTGTGTTAGGATAATCATTGTGACCAAGTTTCATAAATATTAAGTCAAAATTGTGACCTCTAGTGACTACACAAGGTTTTTCTATAATTTGACCTAGTGACCTAGTTTTTGACCCCAGATGACCCAATATCGAACCTGGCCTAGATTTTGTTGAGATGATCATTGTGACCAAGTTTGATAAGGATTAGGCTAAAATTGTGACCTCTAGTGTCTACACAAGCCTATTGTTGACGGACGGACGACGGACGAAGATTGATCACAAAAGCTCACTCTGTCACGACAGGTGAGGTGAGCTAATAAAACATAAGCCCCCCTATTCTTTTAAATTGGGTAGTTCCCTCATTAGAATAACTTAATATATATCAATTGGCCGGGCTACAAATAGTACCAGAACATAAAAATTATTGTTTACCTTTTGCACCTGAAGAAAACTAATAAATTGTGTTAAATACAACACAATAAGCAATGAGGAAAAAGCTCAGTAGGTAAAGTGCAACGTCCAGTCGCAACAAAAGTGTGTTTTTTTATTATGCGTGAGTTCGAATCTAACTCGTGACATAATTTGTTTATTCTGTTTATTTTTTCATTGTATTTTTTCGTTTTATCTATTCTAGACTTTGTAATTTAAAAGTGTTGAGAAAATGAAAAGAACAAATATGATAAACAATAAAGGCAATAAATGGATTCGAACCTGCGTACAAAAGTACCATACCTGGTAATTCATCTAAAGGATGACGCGTACAATTGAGCCACTGGGGCTATTGCAGAAACGAATGTTACATTATCATGTCTACCAATTTTCCGGTTAATTTAGATGTAAAGGTCAAATTTGTGTTTATTTACAATTGCTAAATTTATCCTGACAATTTATGTTTGTCCGACTATATAAATTATCATAGGCGTCGCGCGACGACTGGGGCGATCGCCGCCCCAATATTTCAGCGATCAACGGCAATTTGTTTTCATACAAATATACAGAATCCCAATTTAAGCTGAACATTGGAGAGGCATAACGGCGAAAAAGGGCTAGGGTTTCCTTCCTTCTAACATAACATATGACGATGATGACATCTTGTTTAATATGTATCAATAAGGTCTGAAAATGTACGGTATATAATTACATGTATCTAACTGTCACCATCCGTTAATCGTCTTGGTGATAATTGGATAACCGACAAACGCAAATTGATAAATTTACTTCATTATAATGTCTTGCAAAATAAATAGTTTTTTGCAATTGTTAAAAGCGTTACACATGTGTGTCTGTCATGAGTATAATTTGTAACATTACATTTATAATTCTTTCTATCCACATTGTACATTCTTGCATTTCGTCTCGGTAAGATTATATAATGTTGCATTCATATATAAGTGATATTCTTTCACGAAATTATTACACATATATCACTCATGACTGTAAATATGTATTTCATTATGTGAATTTGTTACTTCGCACTTGTATAATAATGTAAAATCATATACCACATGTTATGTTAAATCACTGAAAAGTGGAAATAAAGTGTATATATAGAAGTTGTTTTGTAATTATCTTAATTAAAGCGGTAAGTTTTAAAGCATAGTTATCAAAGGAGCAGGATTACGTGATTTTGTATACAACTTGTTTTTACTCAAAAAAAGAAAATAATAATAATTTAATTAATTCCTCGGAATATCTTGTAAATGCCAACATGCCTAAAGATAATCAGCCTCATAACTTCAATTTTCATAGGCGTTCGTTTGGTAAAAAGTCACCTGAACTTCATTCATTCAATGCTGGCTGGTTTACGGAACACTCTTGGCCTCATTACGATTGGGTATGCACTATATAATTATGTCTTCGAAGTTGGAGTCTATATGGAATATTTATATATATTTCTTTTTTGAGTCAACGATTAAATGAATATACTGCACAACTACTATACTGAAGAGCAGCTCCCTTCGCCCTTTGGGAGCTGCAAATATAGATCGCAATTTAAAGGTTTTTACTCTAAAGAGGTTATATTGATGATAAATATCGGCTTAGTGAAAGTTTTAATTTGATGCTGCAAATAGGTTGTAGCCGTTACGGAGAGGTGGTAATATATTAAGTTACTTTCATGATATATTTTGATAAAAGTAATACAAATGTATGTCAATATTGTGGTACATTTAACTGACAACCACTCGTTTGGTTATTTTGTTATCGTATTTATATATGTATGTTACAGCATTAAAATATAGATATATACATGCTCACACATAATATTATGTAAGTTATGCTTATTAAATTAGATTATGTGACACTTTATATTATTTGTTTTATTCTTATATTAAATTATATATACTGTTTGCT
The DNA here is from genome assembly GCA_947247005.1 of Spisula solida. Taxonomy (NCBI): domain Eukaryota; kingdom Metazoa; phylum Mollusca; class Bivalvia; order Venerida; family Mactridae; genus Spisula; species Spisula solida. The sequence goes on from OX365948.1 coordinate 26,522,900, forward strand.
TGGATTTTCGCGGAACTTCCGTGAGTTTTTAGGATCATCAAAGTTTTGGCGACAGAACTTTCTTAAGAAAACAGCAGTTATGGTTTATAATCGATGTATATTTAAATACTGCAAAATTAATTGAGATTTAATCAATAAACGGCTGTATCGACCCTAAATACAAGCAAATATTAGTAATATTCGTAATCAAGTAAACAATATTTGATGACAACATTGAAAGCACGAAGATTAATCAGTACCAGTTCTATGTTGCCACATTATGCTCCAGAACAATAGTCTACACACAACAATTTTTATCATTCAGAATACACAATAAAAGTCATAGAAAGTCACGGAAATGGCCCCATTTATACTTTGGTTTAAAAAAATCGTACATAAACGGAGGGGACACCCCTCCCTTCGAACCCTCACCCCCGCCCCAATGTTCGGGAGCGCGCGCGTAAAATAAACATAATTATATAAATCCACAACGATAATGTGATTACCGCGCAAATTACTGGACGGTTCTATGTATTGATAATGGATAACAGGATTAATTTTATGATTTGAAAGTGATATGTAGATTAAATCTGCTCCTATTTTTATGATGACTGAATATTCCACTAGGCTAGGGTACGTGTAATATATGTTTTTATGCTATATGATAGAAAATCACTCATTGAGTTTGAGTTTTATTAAATATGTGTTTTAAACGTATAATTGTTTCCTGTCAGCAACTTCCCTTTTCAATTTAGCACAAACAAGCTTAAAATCGCGTTTAGATCTGCATGCTACGGAAGAAATCGTACTGGCTCATGTCCGTGTTCCTTGAGAAGTTGATCAATTAATATCCTTTGTTTCTCTTACAGAGGTTTAGCAGTTCCTGTTTGAGCATTGTTTCCACTATGTGATAAAGTCTCAACCATGATTGTATGTCTGATTTCCTTGTAGCCATTGTTGGGCATCTATACTAAATATTGCTCAATTTAGTATTCTCGGACGCTTCGTATTGATATATTTGCATGTGAACGATTGCGTACATGTACCTGTTTTTGTTAATTTGCAGATATGTTGCTATAGTACACCCAATGCGCTCAAGGTCGATATGCACTTTGGGGAAGTTACGACGTGTTATTCCTTTAGTTTGGACGCTAGCTGGCCTGGTATCATCTCCTGCCTTCTTCATCATGGTAATTGTTATTGTTTTAAACATTTGAACTCGCAGTAGAACGTACATTCTAACATGACCGACGATATTGCTTCTATAGACAAAAAGTATAACGTTGTATATACCGATTAAAGTGACGTCACATCGTTTTATGACGTCATTCTGGTAAACAAGTAATGTAAACAACCTGATCTCGCAAAGTTACACTGGGTTAATAAACAATTGCGCGCTTGAATCATGTTAGAATCAATGGCGTTAATTTATGAAATGATAGAATATTTTCAATCAAATATATTCCTATTAACCGACTATCAACAATTTTATCAACTCGTTGCTTTAAAAGATCATTTAAAAAAACAGCCGATTAAAATTGATCGTTTGAAGTTGTTCATCGGTACAGGCTAGTCGGTATTTCGGTATAATATCGTAGTCGTCACACAGCTTTTTCTCACTTGTTGTTTCATACAATAAATTTTATTTAGGTTTTGTTGTTGTATTTCTTTTGATAATTTGCTTATGATATAGAGATTGTATATTATTGACTCTCAAAAGTACCATTTGGTTGTATAGTTTGAAAAGAGCTGTTATCAATGCTGATAGACAATGAGATATTCTTTCATTATCTAGGTATGGTCCTGTAGCTCTAACATGCTGTTAGCGAAGTCTGGCTATATTGATGGAAGCAAATGCACCTTGCATTTATCTCTGGGGTTAATTCTTCCATTGCCGTGGTACCAGAATTTAAATTGCAAATTTCTGTCTCTCATGTTTACTATAAAACGTTATATTTAATGTGCTATACAGTCTGCGTAAGTCGAAAACAAGTAATACGACCGAGTTGTTGGTACTTTAAAATTCATATATGTACTAATTAATTTTTTACGGGGATCTTGTAAACTTCTGCCTCTCATTGTACCGTAAAACATTATATTTAGTGTGCTTTACAGTCCGCGGAAATCGAGAAACAAGTAATTTGATCGAGTTTACGCACTTTTGGTCAAGCATGTGACGACAACGATATTTTACCGGAAATATAGACTTTTGCCTGTACCATTAAACAACTAGAATGTTCAATTTTAATCGACTATTTTGATGATCTTTTGCTGCATTGTTGGTATTGGGTTGACAATAATTTTATTTTATTGAAAACAAACAAAAATGTTTATATTTTTATTTAACGCCGTATTTCGGCATGTTATAACGTGCCGTAAGATTAACGAACTCGGGTTGGCTCGTACGGGTTCGTATCTGTAGATACTACCTTACCTGTATTTCTTTGAACACATACTTCATTGTCAGTTTAAAATACGGATTTTGTTATTGCTCTGATACTTTTATCGTTACTTTATCAGCAAGTACTCTTTGTGTTTCAGTCAACAGAGACGTCGGTATTCTACAACAATCATTCGTCTGTAAATATGGTATTTTGTGCGGATCATGCAGTGAACGAAGTACTTCGGCTTGGCTTTGCAAGTTATCAGCTTGTTATTATGTTCATTGTTCCGACAGTCATCATGATTGTTTGTTATTCAAGAGTCGTTTACGTCCTATGGGTTAGCACAAAACAACTGACTAAACTGTCACCCGATGATAGGTAAGTTTAAATGTTTTATACACCCTCAAATGTAGTATTAAGTAATAGTTAGAACATATAAACTTCACGTGTTTAAAGGGATTCTTACGAAACAATATACCACCAGCAAGCGTAGATAGACATGTGCCACTTCGCATTGTCACTGGCTATGTGAAACTTGTAATTGACGAAGTATTATTATTGAAAAGACTCAAGATTGGAAAATATATTTTAACTGTTTTTGTTGATATCTTAGTATATATTAAAATATTGTCATCTAATTTAAGACTTTTGGAGACATTACACAACTACATAACATATCGTTACGAGTTTAATATACACTTATCATAATGCCTTTGGTTTGTCCCGCCGGTCAAGGTTCAAACATGTACTCTACCATCCCAAGGCGGACATTTTACCACAATATCACAAGATCCGTACGAAATGTCTTCACCATACGTCATGGTTTTTTATGGGTTTTCAGATCATGTTTGGTGAGTTTTTGATGTTGTGTCAGTTTAGTATCATTTTGTCTTTACAGAGTATATGATGCCTTGTTGTTGACCCGTGTGGAAACGTGTAGCCTTGGTATAAGTTCTCCGGCTGTTCCACGCCTGTTGAAAAGAGCAATAACAAACCACAAGTCGAAAGTTCTGGCTAGCCGCAGACAGGTAAGTTGATCTTTCGTACATTTCTGAGAAAACACCGTTCAACACAATGGCCAACCCTAGTTAATACTGGGCAATTTATGAAACTTATACTAACAATTTTAATAGATTGAACATAGAGTGGGATTAGAACCATTACAATGCCCTTTTTTAAATTCCAATCGGTTGCCATGGCAACCAGAGTTCTGAATGAATTTCAATGCGTGTAGGACATAAACACCCATGTAATATTCCTGGGAAATCTGATTAACATAGACCAGGTGGTTCAGGAGATGATGTGTGAAATAATTGTAGACGGACAGATGATCAGCTTATGAGCTAACATTGTTGCTGTAATGAAATCAAAACACAACATTCAATATTGACACTATAAACAATTGATTTCGATGGAAATGACATTCTTAGAATACTCTGTAGAAACATCAAAAAAGCATACGCTCACTCAAGTAGCACAGTTTAGGTGACCGAAAGCCGATATTTCTGTTGAACAGTCTTTACATGATGAAGTCTGCTGTGTATCATAGTAAAAACTGAATAAGAAAATGTTTAGATATGTACGTTTAACACGCATTCTCAACATTTGGGCCAATTGCCTGTCACAGCTACTTTGATGTCCTTAATAACATAAAAAATGTATGCGCGTGCGAAAGTGCTATCGTTAATTTTTAGCGTTAGGACTATACATTTTCTCAAAATTAAATATTTTAGACACTTTATTTTTTTTACAACATTTGCATGCTAACAAGAAACGACACACTGTTCAAAATCGACTTTTTCAAGCACAAAACATAAAATTTAAATGTTTCTTTCAAATAGAAATAGATTTTAAGCCTTTAATTTTGTTGTTTATATGTATGCTTATAGGTTGGGAAATGCTCCAATATCTGTACGAGAGTGACACAGACTTACATATACTGAGCAAAACTTCTAACCGAACAGTTTTTAAACTTGAACATTATCGTAACATGTTGACTTACAGACTTCAAATTATGCATAGTTGTAGCATTATAGATTATGTACATAATACAGCTAACCGCGTGACAATACATTAAAAAATCACTCGTCCATAGCGGAATAGCTTTAAACCACACTTTTGAACGATATTTTCAAGGAATCGCGTTTTTCACGATTATTGTGTATATTTATCATAGAATGGGGATGGGTAAGTCTGAAAAACAACATAATTAGTCAAAAGTACGTCGCGTATGTCAATGGTAGACCACTGAAGAGCGGTCAGTATGCTCACTTTTGGGGGTATATACGACAAATCAGTGTTACATTAATATAAACCATCGACCTCATTATTTTGTTTCATTTTACACGTGTGTAACTACAAATACGCCTTAAAAGAAATTTTAAAAAATGCATTGGAAATCACCAGATGTAAGGAAAGTGTTATATTCAAGTGCGATAACTCTTGAATGATTACCTCCCTTTTTGAGTTTATTCCCACACCTGTAAACTCGTATTGTATTATTAAACATTACAAAATTACGTTGATGAGTTTAATTTATGATATTTGCACAAATCTGAGTTTTAATGGTGTAACAAGCACACATGTTAAAAGTGCGTTTTTTTTCTCCATTCAGTGTAATTAACAGTCATTAAAATATACCAGTGATACGAATAAACTCAATTTCCAGTCAAAGCCTAGTCTTTCACAGTCCCTGGATCAAATGGTAACGATATAAATATTAAAAGATGAATTAGGACCACTATTTAAGAACCAATATCTTTGAGAGTCAGTATGCTAAAGAAATACGCAAGTTTCTTACCAACTGAATCGGTTACCTCCCCTCCATTATAAAAAAGTAAGATAATCTACAAAATAATGCTTACGACAACTTTTAAAGTCAACGACCACCATGTTTATGTTAATGTTGTGTTATTTCAATGTGTCGATCAATCGAAAATTACAATTAACCCAATAAAAAATTGTTTGCCTCAAACACTCAATTCCTAGTATATTTTTCGTTTATTTTGCTGTTTCATGATTCAATGTACCGATGTACTGCATTTAGATAGAAAAAATATTGGGTAACAATCTCTGGACAGTGAATATACAAACACACAAAATTTCGATCAAAAATATTCATAAATAAAAAAGTTGTTTTTATTAGTGTTGCGTATTTTGTGAATTACATCTTGGTTGGTTGTGTAACAAAACTTATGTTTTAACCATGGTGCAAATAAAATAATTAAATGAAATTTTAACCACTGTGTTCCGACATATTGTTGATACTTTCGACCACTTTTTATTGATAAATTCCTATCGCTAATACTAAATATACTAATCAAGAACCTAAGTGTTTGGTTAGAAGTTTTGCTCAGTATAGTTCATATATTTTTGACAGTCCTCATGTCACAGATACGAGGTTTTTTACGTGACACCGTTGCTAAACAAAGATGTGCGGTAAATCATCAATTCAATAAACAAGACTGTTCACAAATATAAATAATATTGATAAACACACATATTTTATAACATAATACGCCCAAATATTTTATAATTCAGTTTATTTCGTGTATAAACTAGTTAGGGTAATTCATGTTGTATTCTTACGTGACGCCCATAAATCGCATATTCATTGAGGAATGGTCATTTAGTCCTCGTTATATGCCTGAGGTCTTTCGAATTTAACTGCATGGAAATTACATCATCTGAAATTGACTATAACCAACTTTCATTTTTGTATCGATAATCCGCGCGTCGATTAAATTTACATTAAAAGTAGAAGGGTGCATTTAGTTTAAGGCTTATATTTCCTTAACGGAATAAAGTACCAAATTTGTACGTAGCACAAAGGTTTGATTAATCTTTACACGATAATATGGTTACTTTTAGTTATTTTTAAATCTAAAGCATAGGCGGGTATTTGAATTTTGTACAATTCATCATTCTTGAATTACTCTATATTCTGTGTAAAATTAGCGAATTTGACAGAAAGTGTCCGTTAAACTTGGTGTTAAATACTCAATATTAAATATATCACATATGATATCAAAAATGTACACCCCACATTAGAAAGTAAATTTATTTTTCTTTCGAAACATGTAAAAATAAATGAAATATTTTGAGGATGTAAGCGGGTATCTGAACGTTGAATTTAATCATTACTTAAATTTATGTTGGTGCATATCCATTCGGTAAAGTTCGTTAGCTGCCGGACTTTACCGAGCTAATTATCTGCCCCCAGAATGACAGCCAATTCAAATGATCTGATTAGACAGCCTGCAATAAAATATATCTTATCTTTATGATATCTGTACCCTAATGCAATAATGCTTTCCTGTTTAGTGAAGTCATTTGGTACATACGAGGATGTATTATAACAATTTAAAGTTGAAGTGTGAAGACAATTTACGCAATAGATGATATGACAAATTTTCTACATAACTAACTGAAATAGTTGTTATAATTTTTAACCCGGGATATTAAATCATCCAATCCATCCATCATACAATTTTTAGAACAACTCGTTATAATTAAATTGACTCTTAAATATAAGACTTTAGTATAGAAGATACCATGTTTGTATACAGGGTTATTCACATGCAAATGTGCCTACCAGCCAGCCATTGGTGAATGAAAGGTTTTTAATGTTCATTCATCATATAAACTGCCGGTGGGCACATTATGAGAGACCATGCTTCGCAGCTTGTATATGCAGAGTTATTCATATACAAGTGTGCCCACCAGCGAGCAATTGATGAATTAAATGTTTTACAGAAAGTGTGAAGATAACATGCACATGTGCAGAAAATACAATTTATTCAGACTTGAAAACGAAATGCCACAAAAGCCTCGAAGACAACAACAAGCCTTAAAATGAAAATACTAAACTTTAATCATCGAACAATGACTTGATGCATAAAATCTCAGAAAATAAATCAATGAACAGTGAACAAATTTCAAAAGTTCTTATACTTGAAAAAGAAATAACAAAACTTAAAAAGACAAACCAGTCCATAAAACAAGAGAATAAAGCACTGCGCGAAAAAGTTTCATCAAACCATTCACACCATGAAACGATTGATGCACTTCAATCAGATCTTTCATCAATGAAAGAAACGTTTGAGGAGTTTGCCATCTCACTTGATCTAGTGAAGAGAAGAACAGAACATGTTCCGTCAAAAACTGACATATTCTTCCTTCAGCATGAGATATAAAAACCCTACGGAAGCAACTGAACAATGAAGAAAACATACAAAATGAAAGTGCTACTTTACAAAATGCTAAAATTTCAGAGAAGGTCAAAACTCCAAAAGGAAAGGACAAAATGAAAGACTATGATACAGATAAATCACTAACACAGGTTAATACTGCCTCCAATAAGCACCCAACGTCTGTATCCAGTGAAAAAACAAACAACCTGGAAAACAGAATACCATCTCCAGAAAGAGGAACGAGCCCGAGAACAAAGAAACATGTTCTTGTTCTCGGAGATTCTGTAACAAAGGGACTGATTAAAAAAATCTTTGCACAGATCAAATAAATGTACACATCAAAACAAACAAGAGGTGCGAAAATCCAAGACATCACGAAAGAAATTACAGACGGACAATCAGACCCCGACCAGGCAGAAGAAACAGACATCATAATCAAACATGCAGGCGTCAACAACATTTCAAATTCAGACACTCCCACAGCAATATGTGGCGATTTCAAAGCACCTATAACTGCACTTCTTTCAACCAATAAAAAAGCAAAAATTGTAATATCATCAATCCTGCCAAAAAGAGAGACCTACTGTCTAGAGAAAATATTGTTAAGACAAACAGCCTGCTAATAACTCTATGCAATAACGAGGGCCTCTATTTCATAAACATTTCGACTGCATTCATGACTGACGACAATGTCAATCAAAGCCTCTTCTATGACGAGGTTCATTTAAATAAAGAAGGCTCAATAAGACTTGGAAAACAACTCAATGCAGGAATTAGAAATATCATTGGCATCACTAACAACACTGCCAGGGAGCGTGTTAACAACCCCCCTAGAGAGCCAGTAAATTTTTGGCATGCACACAACAGACAGAGAAATGTCCGGAGACACCAGCAACCCTACCCGAGGTCCAGGGTATATCAGGGACCATGGAATCCCTGGCCAAGGACTCCCTGGATGGAACCACACTGGAAATAAACGATGTATATGATAGATCTACTACTGCAAATACTGACCAGACTCAGAATGTGAACAATGATACTGGAAAAACAATTTCTCAAAATCCTTCAGATGACAAAGTTGATAAAAATCACAATTTAAATGAAATAACGTTTGACAAAAATGGAATAAACTTTATGCACCTTAACATCCACTATCTATATCCTAAGATAAATGATGTAAAAATCTTAGTTGACAAATACCAAAACATTGATATATTGGGATTACAAGATTACATGTACAATAAACTATAGGCACTTAAAGAACTTTAACACAGAAAACTTTCTAAATAATCTGTCGAACCAGCCATGGTCTCTCATTGACATGTTCAGTGACCCAGATGATGCATTAGATACATTTAACAAATTATTTTTACAAATTTTAGATACACATGCGCCATACAAGCAGAAACGTGTAAAAAGTAAAATCCAAGCTGATTGGTTCAATGAGGGTATAGCTGATGCTATGCAAAATAGGGACTATGCAAAAAAGATAAATAATACCAATGACTTCAAATACTGGAAATCACAAGTAAACACATTAATTCATAAAGCAAAAACAGATTTCTTTGATCAGACGATAAACTCAAACAAGAAACAACCAAAAAGTTATGGAAAAGTTTGAATACTTTATCTGACAAAACAGAAAATCATCAAACAAATTATATAAATGATGACAATGGGTCACCAATAACTGATCCTAAATTAACTGCAGAAACCTTTAACACATTTTTGCGAATGTTTTCAAAAAGGCTGAAAATATAACAGAATTATCAACAAAAATAAAATCTGCTTTAAACAAATCTCTGCAATCAAATGCTGCAAATCAATCAAGCAAATTTGAAATACCCTATGTTGAAATAAATTATGTAAAACGAAAGCTAAACAGTACCTCAGATATCATATGCCAACCACTATGTAACATAATAAATTTGAGTATAAAACATCGCAAATTCCAACACAACTAAATCAATCAAAAGTTACACCCATCTACAAAAAAGGACCAAAATCTGACAAAAATAATTATAGACCCATTTCAGTACACTTATCTCCAACATATTCGACAAACATGTATCATATACCACTTGTAGCTCTTCTTAGGAACAAATAATTTTCTTTTTACAGCACAATCAGGTTTTAGGTGAAACAGCACTCACTAATGTAATTGATAACACATCTGATCGTTATTACTATGATGTTTGTGTATATATGTCTTGTATATTTTACTGTATATTCTTATGCTATTTGCAAATGTTGAGGCCCACATGGAAGATCGGGAAACCGAATGTGTCAGCCTCGTTAAATAAAGACGTTACTTACTTACTTACTAAACTCAGAATCACGTCGCAGTGTTTTATTGATTTGGACTGAGCACCCACCTTTTTTTAACAGCTATTATCATGCAATTACAATTTTCTTCGTATTAACATCGCTGTCCTAAAAACTCAATTATTCAATAAAGACAGAGACAAGTACCTGACAAAGATTAAACTTCACATGTATAAAATGTCAAAAATATAAAATGTATAGGGTAACACGGTGTATGATCAAACCTACATTGTTGGTACAAAACTGGCGTTGCCTTCACTTTTTAGTATAAGCAACGAACTTTTACGTACAAAAAACGAAAAAACGCGGAGAAGGTCACGGAAAATTCAAACAGTTCTACTTCAGAGACGTACGATGAATTTACTAATGTTACCACGGAACATTAGAACCATTCCAGCTTCCATCTGAATGAAAACAAAATGAAAAGCTTCAGCAGTTTCCGAAAAATAAGGGTTACAGTTTCAGTACTGCTTTACCAAATCGGGAAATGGAAATCGTTTTTTGCTACTATTATTATAACTTGTGATGTTTTGTGCAAAGTTTTTGCCTATATATTCAGTTTTTTATCTTATGGAACTGAAAAAAGAAAAGAAACCATCATTTAAAATCAATATCGTCTCTAAAAACACGATTTTATCAAACTATAAAGCACCTATATTTTAGGAACAGCACTAAACTAGGGCACCTCCGTTATTTCGGAAACACTTAGTCACTTATAATGTATTCAGCAACTACTCGTACATGTTTTTTCTAAACTTATACACTAGCTATTTGTTTCAGTATAAGATGATTAGTTGTATTCTTACCGGATGGCAGAGGGGGGGGGGGGGGGGGGTGGGGGGGATAAGCTCACATATAGTCACAATTGGCTATTAAGGTCGGGGATTAGAAGGTCAACAGTAATCACTTTAAAATTTGACACTGTTTGATTCTAATAATGTAAAATATTCATTGAGATTACATGCATAAGTCCCATTTTCATTCCGGTTGTTTCCGTTGTCGAAGCATAATTTAGAAGCTGAAGATCTTCGAGCAGTCCCGAAGTGTTGATGGTCTGCATATGCAAAAATACGAAATCAATTGACATAAAGCTGACACTTCGATGACATTAAGCAGGTTCCAACAGCCCGGCGAAAATCTGACCATTTGAATTTCGCTTATAATCATCGTCAGGATATCGTTCCCGTTCTCATTCAGTGAGAAGTGAAGCAGTCCGTAATAGATCTGCGGATAACAATCGGAATGGTGCTTTTAGTATCGGGGCTTAATCCTTGTTGAAAATGTAAGGTCTGGTCATGCAAATTGGAGCTTTCTGTAATAGATGTGTGGCCAACCAACTTTGACATGGTGTTTTTAGACTCGGGGCTTAAACCCTATTGAAAATGTAAGGTCTGGACTTGGCATTTGGCTGAGAAACCAAATGACTTAGGTAGTGATAATGAAATTTAGAGCGCACTCGAATAGAAGTGCTCAGTTATACCAAGGGCAGTCATTGGACAGTATCATTCAGACCGACATTTGCAAAATAATTAGCACGTGCTTTGTTTAAATGCATCTCGCTGTAGCAAGGAATCGTACAATGAGCGGTTTTTGAACGGAGGGGAGCTGAATGCTAGGTCAACATACTTTGTACATGTAGATGCTGTAACTTCAAACGCAGCTACAAAATCGATGCGTGAAATGTAATGCACCAGTCAATTGAAACCACGGAACCCAACCCCGGGAAAATACGGGAATTTTTTGGCCATACTGTTGGTCAACCCACCGCATATTGTCACTCCTCTTGATTTTAGTCAGTGAAGTCCTACATTAAATATAGGTATGTGTAATTCTACTTGATATTTGGATGTATGCAAACATCGCAGATGAATTACTGTTGGTCAAACTATAAAGATCGCCCGTCTGTACGCCTGCAATAAACTCGGTAAAAGCACAGGTATAGTCACGGCTATATTTTCCCGCTATTTATCCCATCCTTCCTCATCAGGTTTCGTTTGACTGGTGCATAGCATTAAAGCACGTGCGAAACCATGGCGTAACCAAGTTACGGCCTAACTTATATCGGATTCTGACAAATGAAAGATCTAGACCATTTGGACGAATTATATTCAGAGAGACAAATTTTGACATAATATAGGTGCCCTTATACAAACAATATAGGTGACTTATCATAAGTTAATTATTGCAAGATATTTTCATGTTAGAAGGTTATTTCCGCTTTTGTTGATTATCCCAATATCAAAGTATCATTGTAGTATAAATTGAACATCAGAACAATACCAAAAATAATAGGATTCGTTGTTCAAATACTTTTTCAATACACATGTCAAATTTGTTTACTGTGACACGAAACAGAAGATTCGTTCATTTTCATACTTCGGATACAAACTTCGACTTAATTTTGAGCGGATTACATTTTTACATCTTCGAGTGGTTCCGTAAAACCATTCCAGTTATGAACTAAAGCCAAATCTATGAGTAAATGGATATGAAAAAACTTCACCACACCGTCCATTTATGCTATTTATCCAGGATCAATAGGAAAAGTTAGGTGCTTGTACGAACAAGTGAGTCGAAAACGCGACTTTTGTACCAACAATGTAGGTTTGATCATACACCGTGGGTAATGCTGTGCGAACAAAAACCCCTCAGGCAAATTATATGGATTAATTACAATCAGACTACCCGCGCAGTTTGCACAGCGTGATTACGCAATCAAGACAAGATCGATTTGATCAGATTAAAGATCAGATTAAAACTGGTACAGCCATTAATATAGAAGATAAATGTTGTTACATGTACGTGTTAATTAAATAAAATAGGGATATCGGCATGAAACAAAAAGCTGGACATGTATAAATGAGAATAAAATGCACACAAAAGCTGTAAAAGTTTTACGTGACTGTAAACCTACTTGACGTTTTTTTTAAAAAGCGAGATGGCAGCACTAACAGTGATATGAACCATATCTTATAATGTGCCATTTTGACGCATTTGATGTTTACAGCCGATACATATGTACATAAAAATAAAATTTAGTGTATGTTTTTTTTGAATGACCTATTATTTTCTTTTCAACAGAAATTTTTATTTATTGAGATGTGGGGTATAATTTCAGTTTATTCTGGAAAAATAATCGTCAATATTAATATTCTAGAACTAAAGTCATACTGAGTGTTTAACGTATGGTCAGCATGTTTTTATTCGTCTCGTAAAATACAATTTAGTGTCACGTAAAATTTAAGTTCAAAATTTGATATTCCTTATTAATGTACGCTTGGTTTTTTTGCATTCGAGGACGTACAATGTTATTTTAGTTTTTGATATCTCTTAATGATTAGTATTTTCATAGTTTGCATGTAAATCAAACTGAATATTTGACATTGGAAGTTGAAAGTGTAAGGAAGTAAAATTTCCAGTTCATGTAGTTACATTAAATGTAATATATTATTGCAGTTATTAATTTTGATGAGAAGCAATGCTACATGTGACATAAATGTTATATACACCAGCATATTATCGTTCATTTTATGGCAAATTAATGCATATAATGACAGCAAATATGTGTATAATTACGTCACGTAAAATACAAATAATTCCACAGTTGTTTGAGCCAATACAGCAATACATTGTTGGCATATTGGCAATGATTTATTGTTTTATAGGCTCAGGTAATGGTGATATGATACTTTCCTTCATTTAAATGCCATTGAATAAAAACGAAAGTTATATAAAAAAACAAATTTGGTCAGCCCGTGTCTACTGGGAAATGGATGCGATTCTTCAAATTTTCTGATAACAGAACAGGGCTCTCATAGAATCAGTAAACCAAAGATAAACATTACAATTACTTGTACAGTTTTGGGAGGCATTTTAGAAATAGTATGTGATATAAATATGCTATTTGCACAAGTTTTGCTTCCGGGTTGAAAGTTTGGTGTGTGTAAATTGTTGTTTAGAACAGGTTTCAAAACTGGTATTTTACGTGACAGTCAATACATGTTTCCTGGTATACTCTGAATCATTTTAGCGTGTTAAGCTGTTTGTTTGGTATGTATTAACGAAAAAACATGTGATTGTGTTTCAAAACCTATCAGATTACATTTCTGATGTTCTAGTTTCGTGTTTAATGTTCATTTTACTTTATAGTAGAAGTTTATGTGACAACATTTTGTTCAACACGTTAACTAAGCACATGAAACTATATCGTCGTGTATTTTATTTTTTCTGGTACACTCATGCAAATAGCTCGAAAATATGAGGCCAAAGGTAGCGTTTTATTTTAGTATTGGTTGATGAGTTTCTCTTGAATTGTACGTGACAATAACTTCAGTATAAATACACGCACCTGTATATATGTGCGTAGCCAGTTTTTAAGATACTGCCCCAAATTATTAAGTAGTGCAATAGTTTATGAATTATGTTTTGGAATATAACACTGAGTCTTTTATGAATAGTACTACTATTCAAACAAAATACATAAGAAACTAAATGAGTGTTAAAAAGAGTGAAACCAAAATTGAATGTAATAATGTACATACCGGTTTCATAAATATACTGGCAGTTTATTGTTTTCATACAGTTGACATGTGTAGATAAGTTGTATATGAGATTTAAAAATAACCAAATCATTACTGAACATCATTGTTGTGTTCTTTAGGTAAGTCAGTATATCATATATGCAGTCATAACGTAAAATACACGGATGAAAACACATGCTTGTTTCAAACAACATAGAAACATACATGTCGAGGGGTTAGAGCAAGAACCAGTTACCACCGATTTTTGAAAATGTTCAGGAGAAACGTTAAATGTCATTAAATGTGTTCTACATGGACTTTTTAAATATAATTACAAATTTATACTTCTTTTATATAGGAGTAACTAATGTAAAGGTTTCAAGGTAAAATCTTTCTTCCTCTATGAGAAAAAACTCAACTTCTGTTATTGCATGCAAAATTTATTGATTATCTACAATTTCTTTACAGCAAAAACAGGTTATCTGGTGATGGCTGATTTTTTCACAAACGTTTTTGATATTTCATTTGAATAATGTTTCTGCAAATAAAGGTTATCTTGAAGTAGTTGGTTTTTCCATAAACCTAGTCAGTTTAATAGTATGATATTGCTCCTGCCAAAACAAGTTACATGGTATTAGTGGTTTTTTTCACAAACAGTTTTAACAAATCTTTACAATATTATTTCTGCAAACGAAGGTTATCTGCTTATAATTGGTCTATTCACATACATTGTCAACTTCAAACTTTGATAATGTTCCTGCAAAAACACTTTAGCCAAACATACACTGTTTTTGTTTGCAACAGCAAGAAGCAAGGCACCATCTTTTTACTGGTAAAACAATTTATGAACACATAATACCTGATTTCAGGCAACATAACAAACACAAATATGACTATTTGACTTTTTGAGCCAAATAATGTCATATTAAGATAATATGTCTTTGCAGATAATAAAATATACTAAAATAACACAAAATACACCACATCTGTCATTAACAGTGTTTTTTTATGAAATCAGTTTTCAATTCATGTCTTTTGCAAGGTTTGAGGTATAATAATAATTAAATTTAGTAGGAGTAGCAACAGCAAATAAAAGCTACACAATATGGTAATGTAAAGTTTATGGTTTGTTTTCATTTAAGAAAATTATTGCAATAAGAAACTTGAAACCATACTACAATATTCTAATGTGCCTTTATGTTATAAATGATACTTTAGATTATAACAACTGTTGGACAAATTAGGATAAATAAATTTTTAAACTAAGGAGTAAGATTTTAAGAATATATTTACAACCTGTACATTAACATATCTTCCCTTTGACATAAACATTTCATTAAAATACATGCTCTGCTGGCATGTCATCATATTGAACCACTATTCACATTTTTATGTATCTTAAAATAAAACAACTCGGTACATTAAATTAAAGAACATAATGCCAAATAGTGATTGTCATACAGTATTACGATACAGAAATTCCAACAATTTCAACATGTTCTTGTGTTGTTGCTTACTTTTATGGGAACGTCATCAATTCAAATAGCTTGTGGAAACTATTACTAGTACTTGATTTGTTTACAAACTAGTGAGTGAATCTTAAAATATATCATTTTGACCGTCAGAAGCGCAGTTAATTCCTCTGCACCTGGCTGTGCCAATCTGTCCACAACGGAACAACAAGGAAGCCAGAGTTTGTAGTATTCACAAGTCTCTTTCGCAATTATTCCACTCTTGCATAGCGAGAGGAGATCTTTTCTCTTTGCTACTGAAATTGGAAGCTTCTGTTTATACCTTGGTTTATTACTTCAGTAGCGATTCATCCATTGTGTTTTCATCTGGTACACTTGTCAATTCATTCACAGCATTGTAATTTTCAATTTTGATCAAGTATACTTGTCAATTAATTCAATGTATTGTCATTCAAATTTCTATCTATAGTCCAGTCAGGATAAAAATCCAGTGACGCAGCGGTCGAGTCCACTTTAACAGTGTTAAACCAATAATAAAGGCTTATACTGTTCAAATACTATAATTTCAATGTTAAACTAACATAGTATTACTATATTCGCTCTACCTGTTGAGACAATGGTTGTGTTTTTTTGCGCACACATAACTGCAACGTCACTGTCACAATATCCTAACTGGACTATAGTACACTTTATGAGCTATTTACAACATTGCCATTTCGATTTCTTTCTTGTACACTTGACGACCCTGTCATGACATTGTCCGTTTCATGTTGGTCTTGTACATTTGACGACTCTGTCATGACATTGTCCGTTTCATGTTGGTCTTGTACACTTGACGACTCATTCATGACATTGTCCGTTTCATGTTGGTCTTGTACACTCGACGTCTCATTCATGACATTGTCAGTTTCATTTCTGTCCTGTACACTTGACGACTCATTCACAACATTGTCAGTTTCATTCCTGTCCTGTACACGTGACGACTCATTCACACCATTAACAGTTTCATTTCTGTCTTGTACACTTGACGACCCATTCGCAACATTGTCAGTTTCATTTCTGTCCTGTACACTTAACGACTCATTCACGAAATTGTCAGTTTCATTTCTGTCCTGTACACTTAATGACTCATTCACGACATTGTCAGTTTCATTTCTGTCCTGTACACGTGACGACTCATTTATGACATTGACAGTTTCATTTCTGTCCTGTACACTTGACGACTCATTAACACCATTAACAGTTTCATTTCTGTCTTGTACACTTGACGACTCATTCACAACATTGTCAGTTTCATTTCTGTCATGTACACTTAACGACTCATTCATGACATTGTCAGTTGCATTTCTGTCCTGTACACTTGACGACTCATTCAGGACATTGTCAGTTTCATTTCTGTCCTGTACACTTGACGACTCATTCACGACATTGTCCGTTTCATTTCTGTCCTGTACACGTGACGACTCATTTATGACATTGTCAGTTTCATTTCTGTCCTGTACACTTGACGAATTGCTCAGGACATTGTCAGTTCTGTCCTGTACACTTGACGACTCATTCACGACATTAAAAGTTTCATCTCTGTCCTGTACACTTGACAACTCATTCACGACATGGTCAGTATCATTTCTGTCCTGTACACTTGACGACTCATTTACGACATTAACAGTTTCATTTCTGTCCTGTACACTTGACGACTCATTCACACCATTAACAGTTTCATTTCTGTCTTGTACACTTGACGACTCATTCACGACATTAACAGTTTCATGTTGGTCTCGTACCCTCATTCACAAGATTGTCAGTTTTATTTAGGCCTTGTACATTTGACGACTCCGATTCACGACATTGTCAGTATCATTGATGTCTTATACACTTGACGACTCATTCACGAGATTGACAGTTTTATTTATGTCTTGTACACTTGACTTTGGCACGGTGTTGTCATTTTCATTTCCATTTAGTGTGCTTGACGATACCTTCAGAAGGTTGTTCAAATTTATAGATAGAAAAAGCTCATCTTCTGTATCTGACAATATCTGTAAAATAAGATGGGTAACCATTCGATAGACAATGTTCATGTTACCTGAAAGCAATGTAATATTTATACTATTTCAAAGAATACAATCTTCAAAATGTTTTACTTTAGTACTAGTCATTTGTTTTTTCCTTTACATCTAAAATGAAGAAAATATTTCCGAATCACATCTGTTTTGCTAGTCATTTAAGCAATAATGGTTGCAAGTTATTTATTTAAAATATATGTACAGTAAAACATTAGGAGACCATAGTAATTAGTACATAAATTTGTGCTTTATTTAAAATGAAGAAGCTGAAGAAAACTATAATTCTTTTGGCTTTACTATATGTCATTCACTATAAATAAAGTCGTTATTATTATTATTATTACTATACAGATTCTGCTATTGTTGCATTTTACGTGACGTTAGCATACATTTATGTTTGTGTAATGTAACTATTTGTTCTGGCTATACTGAATTGCTAACCCTTTTTGTTAACTATTCAAGATATTTATATAGAAAATACATTTTAAATATAATATTAAGAAACAGTATTGATAAATAAATCAAATAAAAACATACTTACGGTTCACTATTTAGCATCGGAATCCAGTTTTGAACATGAACATTCTTTCTCTAATAATTGTTTTATGACAATGAAGTTTCAACAAAGGTGTTAGAATTCTTCAATGCATGGTTTTTATCACTCAACATGTCACATTGTTATCATTACACTCTCTGGTAAAAGCAATTATAACTCGGTGCATTGTTTTTGTATCTGAAATGCTTAAGTTACAGACTGGACATTGTCTGGTAAAACCCTGCATCAACTGATAGCCTGTTTTACCTCATACATTAGATGACAATATTAGGCGTCTGCTTTCTGTATCTCTCTATAGCATGTTTTTGTTGGTAGAAAAATTAGAATTTATTAGATTTTTGTACCTGCAAAATCCATGTATAAATCGATACATGGTTTTTGCAGAAACGGTAATACGAAGAACAACAACTAACATTTCTGCAAAAATAAAGTAGTGGCACCTAACTTGTTTTAGCTCCACACAGTACCAGTGTTATAATTAAAACTTGCAAGTTATACTGCGATACCTGGTTTTAGCTTGAACCAAAATTAGTGATAATCGGTAACTGGTTTGGTCACAATTCAATAACTTTAAAAGTACTTGCGTTATGGTAATGATTTTTTTACACATTATGTATTTCCAGTAACGGCATCAAATTCAATGAAAAGGTCATTTTCGTAAAATTGGCTCGATAACTGGTTCTTGCTCTAACCCCTCGATGTGTTTATTGATATGGGCATGTATGAAAAATGTTGCTGAAGATGATCGACTTTCATGTCAGATGTATGTTTTTAATGAATTTAAAGGTCAGATTTTCATTCCTGTACCATACAGATTGACCCAATTTTTGAGAATGCGTGTTAACAGACATGCAAACGTATGTTTTGTTAGCAAAATAAAACAAATATGCAAAATTGGTGAGATTCGATTCACAAGCAGTAGCTTAACCGACTGCGCTAAGAGGCCGATATAAGTTACTATTTCTAATATGTTGTTCTATTCTGATTGGTGAAAATACATCTCATTTACCTGGATTATTTCATCATTATAAGTACACTTACCCCCGAATTATTTTGGTTTCTCTATAACAGACGTACGGATCATGCTATGGAAAACTTGCTTTACACGCAAAATGTTTATGCACGTTGATTGTTTATTTTCAAGATCTGTAAGGTGACACGGTGTTCGCATTCAGAGTGACACTGATACTGTCACTCAGTGTATTCTGTGTATAGGAAAGATCACAAGGACATTTGTACGACACTGAATGACACCATTATAGATTAATGACATCTAAATGCGTTAACAACTTATTAAACATTTCTCCCAGTAGGATCAACATTAGCTTGGCGATACTAGACAAGAAACTCTAGAAACGACGCAACCCATTATGTCAAATGTTATCAGCATTAACTAACAGAGAATTTGGCACCAACAGAGTGTTCGCCAATACCCATAGTGAAACTACAGTACAAACAGTAAGAATAGCGTTAGGAAATGGAGCGACGTACGAATGTCAATAGTGAACATATTATGCGTAAAGGGGAAATGTAAGAGGAAAGGAGTACACCCACGAAACATTATTAGGGACTGCGAGTTTTTGCGATGCCTTATAGTTATCATCCAGTCTGTCCGTCTGTCCACATGTTTATGTTCTTTTCTTAATAAATTTAGTAGAAGGTATCAACTTCATCTGAATTATGACTTTATCATGGAGCAAAAGAACATATCACATAAAATTATATGCCTAGTGTGATGTCGGTTAACATGTACCTGTCTCGAACCTTGTACTATTCACCGCTTGCCATTACAAATGCAACCAACCGATTAAAAAATTAGGTAGTTGAACTTCGGAATAAAAGTCTGTAATGGGATCAAATAAGCGTGTATTACCGATACAGTTTAACGTTTATCTTATTGAAAAGTGTTGAAATAGGTTGTTGTTATTTTCATTTCAGGTGATCAAACTGTTACTGATGATCATTGTTGCCTTTCTACTGAGTTGGGGACCAAAGCTAATATTAAGAATATTACAGAAGCTTCAACTGCCGTTCCTTTATTCTTCGTCAGCCTACACAATAAAGGTCAATACTAGTTTTGCTTTATATTAAACAAACAAGGCAGATATGTCTTTATATTAATCTTCTGCAAACACAATAAGTTTTATCTTTCATCGAGTCATTTTAAATATTAATGTTATAAATATCTGGTTCTTTATTACTTGGCGACAAATTGTATTTATTGTCGTATATTTTATAGCACATAAACATACGTAATGCGTGGCTGTTTACCGCCATTATCGAAACATCATTTGTCAGGGTTTTTAATAAAAAAGCTTCGTTTAATTTATAAAGTTCTTAATGCAATACTTCATCAACAACATTACTAGTGTTTCATTTGTATTATAAACGGAGCCGAATTTTGGTTCTATGAGGACAAAGACTTATGTTTTGTATCATATTGAAGAAACCGAAGTAACATTAATCTTTCATTGCATGACGCTATTGGAACAAAATGACGAATCAAAATTGTAAATATTAACGCAAGGTGGTATTTATTTTTGGCCGCTGGACTAAAATTATACAATTCATCACGAACCGTTTACGATTTTCGATTTTCGAACCACTTTATAAAATAGTCTATTTGCATTCTAACACGTGTAATTTGTGCAATTTTATACGGACTAATTTATTGCGGAGTTGATAAGTTATTTTTCCTGTTGCTATAGACAACTTACGCTGTTCAAAGTATCGAAACCTGGATTTTTATGCTCCCCGAAAATTCGGGGGGAGCATATAGTTGCCGCTTTGTCCGTCCGTCGTTCTGCCCGATATATTTGTCCGGAGCCTAACTCACAAAGTATGTGAGGTATCATCATGAAACTTCATAGGTGGATATATCTCAATAAGTAGAAGTGCAGTGTTTAAGAACCACAACTCCACATAACCCATTTTTCGAGTTATTGCCCTTTGTTATTTTTCATACCTAGCTTTTTGTCCGGAGCCTAACTCAAAAAGTATGTGAGGTATCATCATGAAACTTCATACTATTAGGTGGATATATCTCAATGAGTAGAAGTGCAGTGCTCAAGAACCACAACTCTACATAACCTATTTTTGCAGTTATTGCCCTTTGTTATTTTTCATACTTAATTCTTGTCCGGGCCATAACTCAAACAGTATTAGAGAAATCAATTTGAAACTTCATAGGTGAATCTATCTCATTGAAGGTAGTGCAGTGCACAAGAACCATGACTCTTCATTGCATATTTTTGGAGTTATTGCCCTTTGTAATTTTTTATACTCAATTCATGTCCTGGCCATAACTCAAACAGTATTTAAGATATCAATTTGAAACATCTTGGGTGAATAAATCTTATGGGAAATGCAGTGCATAAGAACCATTACTCTTCATAGTATATTTTTGAAGTTATGCCCCTTTGTAATTGTTCATACTTAATTCCTGTCTATGCCATAACTCGTACAGTATTAGAGGTATCAATTTGAAACTTTATAGTTGAATAAATCTCATTAAGTTGTAGTGCAGTGCCAGAGAACCATAGCTCTCTTTTGCATATTTCTGGAGTATTTTTTCTGTGACAAACATCTCACGGGGAGCATCACCCGTCACTGACGGCTCTTGTTAAGCTTTACTATTTGCTTTATTTGTCGCCAAACTGATGCTTATTTAACGCCAACTTTCAATTACGTATTTCACGTTTACGAATATGAATTGATACATGCAATAACATAATACTAGAATATAAATATAATCAAATAAATAAACAGAAACGCTACGAAACGCTCTACGGCGACGTCACAATTCATGACGTCATAAAATAAACAAGACGTAAATTTAATTGATATAAAAATCGCGAATTATACGCGGGAGAAAATTAAACAGTCGAAATTCTACCGTGATATACCGTTTATTAGATCACGCTACAGCTCTATACGTTTACATGGAGCAAAATACTAACAGTGTTAGAATTTTATTTATACAAAGTGGTCGATTTTAAACATAATGCATAAATAGTTTTTAATAATCACAATAAAGCTTCATTTCACTACAGTGTAACAAAATACGCAAAAAATACAAAACATCGAGATACAACGCGAGATCCATAGAAATTCAAAATAATAGTTATACATATATCTTTGACTAAAAGCGTTATGACAAAACAAGATAGGTTTCTAAAATTTTAGTCTTTAAGTTTCCTGATTTCAATAATTCAATTTATTTTGGTACATTTGTTTTCTTGTTTCAATAACATGTTTATTAAATTTTCAAATATCGGACATTCTTATATAAAATACAAAAATTTGTCTTCCAAAGTTTCACAAAAAAATGACATTTTCTTTCTTGGAAAGGTATGGGTTCTGGCTTTTTCATCTACCAAATTCGTCTTGTAATCTATGATATGATAATCTTAATTTGCAAAGCCCAATTCCAAATTTATTTATGTTAACATCAGCCAAATAGGATTGAATCTGACAATTAGAAAATGTCAAGTATAATATGAAAGCCACACCGTATGGCCAATCGTGCCCAGCTTACTTAACACAATGTTATTCATTTTGTTATATTCAGTAGATTGGTGCTTATTGAGTATATTAACTTTTGGAACATTAGGACGATTAACTCCTCGTTTAAAGTGTTGTCGACGTATTAATTTATTCCATTCATTCCCTTCTCTATTTTCTTACTGTGTATCTCGCATTGTCCAATCTTCCAAGTTCCAACATGTTCTAATTAATATCGACATGTCGCTGGCTTAGAACTAGAAGGTCGTAAGTACAAAATCAATAGTTTGAGAAACAAGAAAAAGCGGTCTAAAAACTACTGATTAGTTACGGAAAAAAACAGCTTATTAAACGTCAGTTTGGTCATGTCGACCATTTCCGATTTTTATTAGGCTCATTGGAAGTGCCTTGGGATGGAGATTACAAATATGCAGGAGTCTTATAAGGTACTTACAATACCTTCTAATTCTAAGCCAGCGTTGTTCTTATGTCACATTATTAGCTTTTAACTCACCATTGGTATGTCATAAAGTAAGAGCCCGACAGTCTTAGCAATCATTTATTTCGTTCCATGTATTTTCAGGTATTTGTAGACTGGCTTCCATATATTCAGTCCTGTATTAATCCTGTTCTATACTGCTTCATGTCACAGAACTTCCGGCGAAGTATTAGGGTACTATTTTCACGAACATTTTTACGTCGACATCCTGAAAGTAGTGATCGTATCGAATTGCAAACGCAAACGTCTACATCTCAAGGTCGCCAAGTTCAGCCTGCCTATCTTCATCTAGTGTTTAAAGATGTGTAGTTGGTATTATCAGCACACACTGAGTGTCATCAATTGGTGACACATCTGAATTAAGAAAACTGTTATGGACACCAAAACCGGTAACGTTATACCCGTAAAATACTGTAGGCCCGTGTTCCAGGTACGCATAAATAGTTAAAGTCTTATCGCATCAGAGGAATTTCAACTTTAATTTAATGTGCTTGCGATTGGCATCCACACGTCGTATTTAGGAGGTGTTAGTGCCTGCCGTTATTTATACTGGCGAAGGAGGTCTTACCGGACAGAAATCGCATAAAAGTTGAAAATCGACTTTTAGTCAGAACTTATTGTGTTCACGCTCTTTGCTAAAGATATATTTCCCAAAATATGACGTCACGTAAACACCCTAATATTGGGTCCCAAACAGGGGCACTTTTAGCGCTATTTTCAATGACGTACAGTAGATATTACCGGACAGTCGTTATCGAATATTTATCGATGGATATTTAGAAAAATATAGCGAAAAATGTTTAGAATAGGGTTCGTACTTCACACTTATGCAAAAATATTTTATGATTTCCGTATTAAAAACCAGGGGGCGTTCTGTGAGGGCTTCAATCCGTTTTACAGCGTACTGTGTTTATCGACCAAAAATCGAATAAAACGATAAAAAACCGAAGTATTTCAGATTGATGGGGCAATATATGAAAAAAAGTTTCTTAACTGATATCAGAGGGCAAATTTCGTCAATAACGCTGAAATAAGAGCTGGACGAACATTTTTTTTAGAAAATAAAAAGTTTCAGCAGGCGCGGTGATTCCATCACGAGACCTTCATTGCAGTATTGTAAACCGTACTTGTTAACCGCTCGGCCATCGTCTCAACATAGAATTTCATAATAATTAATTCAACATAATAAAATCAATCAAGCACGCGCTCGCTTTTGCGCATGCTCGCACCATTGTTTTCCCAAACATCGCTTATGTCAACAATGCAGCGGCGGGCGATATTTTCGATGAATAAGTAATGCTTTGTTTATCTTGAACCTTTTTCCTACCAGATTTCCTTTACTCACGATTCTGAGTGATTTGATACAAATATCAATGAATTATTCAACTAAATAAACCGTCCAGACCGTTTGTCCGTTAATATCTACTGTCCGGTTATATCTCCTTTGCCAGAGTTTGGCGTCTTAAATGCCTGCTTGGGGTTTGAGTTTAACATACTAAAAATGGCGATCAGATCAAACATAACATCGTTTACAAAAAAAGAATTGGATCGGGTATTTCGTCGTTTGTTTTCGAAACGTGAAATATTTGATCATAACATAAAATGCCGGCTTACAAAGACTCGTATAGGGTATCTAAAGGAGGTGTATCAAAGGCGGACGAGATTCCTGTGGAAGGATTGCTTGACAACCAATGTTTAGTTGATGTGGACAGGTTTTCAGCTCAAAAACAAATGTTCAACATGTCAAAATCAAATACTATTTCTTCTATATATTTATTTTTATTAAGATTTGTTCTGTGTAGTTACACAAATATTTCAATGGAGATGAATAAAATTTATTACGAAATATCATTTGTTGCGTCGCTTTGTATACCTGAACCTGAAATATTGTATAAATATAATGCACAGATTGCTCTGTTGATAGTTCGATAAATTGGACTGTCGGTAAGCTATTTGATTTTATCGCCAGGATAGTCATGTACTAGTACTCAGTGGGTGACATTTCGCATACATATTTTGCCCTCAAAAGCTGCATCATGCGAACATAGTTGCTTGCTGAAAGTCATATTCACTACTAGTTCATCACTTCAGGAGGATGCATATTGTTATACACGAAGCACTCCCAATACTGAAACACAGTTTGATTGTAGCAGTTTCACTTCATGAGGATGCATATTGTTATACACGAAGCCCTCCCATTACTGAAACACAGTTTTGATTGTATCAAACTGCTAGTCAAAGGTTACCTGCAATGTGATTACATTTTTTGTTTCAAGAGGATGTAGCAGTATTTCATAAAAAAATTTTTTATTGTATATCATTACTAGTGTATACTCTTACAAAATTAAAAAAAATGCAAATTATATACGTATGCGTTAAGTTATACTATATAATATTATTATTAATGCAAACCAGATATTGGCTTTGTTGTTTAAGTTATAGTTAGAACATACTAAGTAAATTTTAATGATTAAAAAGGGCAGAGCGAGCGAAGCGATAGCGATAGAAAGTAGCGCCAACGCATGATGTCAAGTCTGTTAAGAGAAAATTTTAATGATTAAATTTTCATTTAACCGCGAAAATGCGGCGTTTTCATTGGCTCATAATGTAGGTTATATTCTAAATAATATTATTATTAATGCAAACCAGATAATGGCTTTGTTGTTTAAAATAAAAATCTGTCCGCGTATTTTGTCGGTAAATAAAACATGGGCAGGAGTTCGGATGCGGAAAAATTAAATCACGAGTGCGTAGCATCCGAATGAGTGCACTTGTTTTATTCACCGACAAAATACAATAACAGAGTTTTTAATAAATATTTTGTTTCTAAATACGATAATATCCCGCACTATTTAACTGCGCGCATTCCATTTTCACCCATTTGACATTGAACATAATTCCACGTTGAAATTGAGTGGCTTATTAGCTGGTACAGTTACCCCCTTGTTAATGAAAACGACCATCGTACTATTCTGAAGGAAATAACACATTTTAAACATTGAAACAATTTTAATAACACGAGTATAGTGCATCTATTTCATGAAATGAAAAATATAAAAGAATTGATTATCAGAAGTTTTTATGAATCTTAATTTCGAGAGTATATTGGAGTTTCTAAAAATAGATGGGTCATAGCTGTAACACTGGATACTCGTGCAACTCGGGACCCGTTGAAGTTTTTACTATAAAGTTAACGTATATTCATTCATAAATATGTCACGTGATACGGGGCGTAAATAGTAACAGCCAATTTGATACCATGTTGTATTGTAGTAATAATACATACCCTGGTTTGCTCTATATGTATATGGATTAATCCGCGGATCGTGTTAGAATATTATATTTAAGTTATAACGACAGTTGTTTAAGCACGTGTGATTAAATGGTTCACTCAATGCTTTTATTAGAGTATGCACTGGTAATTACAATTCAATTTAATGAAAAGAGGCTAACATCCCCTCCCCTCTAACTTCTAAGTTGTAATACAGATAACAGCCTGCAATGTATACTAAGAAAACATTGCTTAAGAACATCATCCATACTTATTATATTAATTAAGACATCATGTGACGAAGCAACATGTGGCAGTATACAGGTGCAGTGACAGAATACGCTTAAGTAATGTTTTTTCTGCTGCCATAAAAGCCTTGTCACATCAAGAATTTTAATCCGAAATGTGTCTACAGCATACGAGGGCCATTTAGAAAGTATTAATCAGTGGACGATAAATCAACACCAGTGCCTGTGCATATTTTATTAAAGACCAATCTCTCAGCTAGAAATTTGAGGTGTTTTATCACTTAAGGTGTAACCAACTACATAAAAAATTCAAGATCCATATGCAAATTTGGTATCAAAGTAAACTTTGATTCTCGATCGTCTTATATATCCGTGCGTACTCCAATGACGTTACTCGGACACGTCGTGAAGTTACCATGGAAAACGAGTCTTTGGCATTGTTCTGTTTCAAGCAAAGGAACCCAAAATAGCCCATACAGAGCTTAATACCAGCACGACAGGTAAGTAGTTGGTACTATTCGACGCATAAAACAATTGCTACATAATAATATATTCACTTTATCTAATAGCGTGTTAGCAAAGTTTAAAATACATGTCTGTATTTATTGTGATCTCAAAATTTTCAATCAATATCACAAATTCCACACGTCAAACAAATGTTTAAATTATGTTGTTATACTTTTACATACTGGTAACAACATGTTATCAAAATTGAAAAACAAGTTACCCGCGAAGCTCGATTAATCCGTTTGTAAAGTTCGCTAGTAAGTAAACTTTTGGCAATAAAGTAATTGCGGTGTCGTTGAATTCCACCCAGTAGTTACAAAAGAATAGCGCGGCGAATAATGGAGGATGACGGTATGTATTATTCACATTCTGAGAACTCTTTTTGCTTAATTTTAAAATACGTTTACATGACAATATTCATGTAAGAATTCCGTGCATTTCCCTTCATATGTTTCATTTTGGTTTAAATTGTTACATGTGCTATTAAATGGCTATAGGACTTGAGCATCGATTTTGGCTTCAATATAAAATACTATGTTGAATATATATTTTTTATTAATTTACATAGCGTAGCATACCCTTATTTCTTTCAATACATGCAATATGCATATACTACCAAAAATATGACAAGGGTCAACAAATTGTCCTTGTGAATATTTTGCAAATTGAATAATGATGAGCTGATAGAAATTTCAGAAACACAATGTTTCATCTGCAACACTGTTTACGAATAAAAATTGCTTCCAAATGTGATGCCTAAGTGCTTATAAGCCCAGCCTCTCTAAAATGTTCGTGGTGCATTCAAGTCTCTGTTATAACAGAATTCGAAGTTTGTTTTGGCGTTTTTTTTTGGTCTTGCACAGTATGAGCACAGCAAGAGACACAACTTTCCATGTTATTCTTGCAAGTTTGGTTTCTGCAATTAGGGCTTATCAGTTACCTGGAAAAGGTGACATTACGCCAATGCATTTTAAATGCATCACATGTACTTGTTTACATTTAGCAGCAGATTAGATGATATTTCAATATTTGCACAACGTTTTATTAGTCAGTTTTGGTTATTTAACGAAAGACGGACATAACTTTTGATTTCTTGATCCTTATCAAAGTTTGAGTAGTATAGTATACAGATTAACATGTCGATATTGGAAAAGTACATTCATGCAAAAATGCGAAGTGTAAAATATTTACATATACACATTTCATGTTCAATTACAGATGTAATTTAAGGTTAATAGAATAATATTTAGTAAAATTCACATTCTATTTAGACAAATATAAGTAAACGGTGTTTCAAATTGTTTTAGTTTGTACGAGCGTATGAGACTAATAAAAATGGAAAGTGAATAGTCATGCCCGTTATATTTCACATATCATTCCTTGTCTCGCATGTACTCTCTAACATATTTTTATATAACGCACATCTACGCATTTAGACAGAATTGCATCACGTCACCACTTATTCGCCATACTAGTATAGCCCTTAGCCTGCACAGAATTATCAATTGACGCTATTTACAACGTTATCAAAGTGAAAATGACATCATTTATGTGCGCACTATACAACTTTAAAAGTATATTGAGCAAGTTTCGCGAGTTCGGTTTTTTTAAAATTTTGATATGTTGTTACAGGTATGCAAAATTGTAAAATAATAAATTTAAACATTTTTGACGAGTGGAACTTTTGCAATTGGTTGACACGTCGTAGATATTCACAAGCACAAAAATGCCGGACACAAAATTTCCCCTTATTGTAAGCACCATATTAGTTTATTTTCTGGCTAGACTCACAATAATTACATAATGGTTGAATAGTATCAAATATTTAAATGCCGTGTAATAATCAAGCCATGTTATAACAAGAAAACGTAAAGTCATTAAATTGTTGGATCCTTTTCACGGTTATTACTTCAACAGTTATTAGGTATCACAATTAATGATAGCCTAGCATGGGCAGACCATATCCATAATATGATAAAGAAAAGTAATTGTACCTCGTATCTAGCATTAAAAATTCTTATTTCCATTGAAAGTATATTTCTTTCCACATTTTGACTTTTGCTGTGTTGTATTGGGAAATTATAGAAGCAGTCATGAAGATAAACTTATAAAAGAAGAGCAGCTTGGGTAATTCGTACTAGTGATTATTCTACTCCTTCAACTATTCTTTTTACAAAACTCAAATGAATGACATTTCATGAACGCGTTATTGATCAGAAAGCTATTCAAATGTACAAAGAGGTGATGCAGCAGACTATCTTAAATATGCATTTAAATTTACTGAAGATATTCATTCACGGCTGTTACGTTCATACCAATTATATAGTCCAAAACCAAATTCCGAGTTATTTCGCCACACTTTGCTTTCTCTGGTACCTCAATATGGAATTCTATTTCTCATTATATCAACAATATTCTTCTATTAACGCTTTAAAACTTTATATCTACGCTGGATGAAGCCGTCATTACATGTATATTCATATCTGTCTGCAGAACGGCGTGCAGTTTTATGTTTCCATTCTGTCTTACGCTTTTAAAAATGTTAATTTACATGTTGTTATATGATATGCTGGCTTTTATAATGTCCCTATATCTAACGAAGCTTTATACTTTATAGTGATTAATTATAAATTTAATTGAATAAATATTTAGATTTATACCTTCCTTTACCTCTACTGATAACTTTAATTATAGATCCCATACATATCGGTTTCGCACATTCATTCACTGAAACTCTTTTATAAAATTCCCCAGTTATATATAAAATTATGATATTGTGGAACGTCATACAGGCCAAATTGCTATTATACTCTTTTAAATTTATACACTAATGGATCTCATGAAAGTTTGCCATTTAATATTGTCAAAGGAGTCTCCTCGTAAAATAAAGTTTTTATTATAATTATGTATTAGCTATTTCATGGACCATTTGCCTTCAACGGAACAACGTCAAAACCGCGTTTTCTATGGTTACTATAACTCTTTAACGAGAAGGATTCGTTTAAAAGATATATATTAATCTAGAAACTCAGTAAACCGTAATTAAGCCGGAAGGATCGTGTAATCAGCAGATATGTTCGTTAACAAGAGGGCCCAAAGTCGCTCACCTGTCGTAGTAGTGCATGCACACCCCTATGGTGACCTAAGTAATCAAGTAATCATTTACATTTACTAAGTAAGATTCAAGAACATTCAGCCTCTACTGCAAGTTTTCTTATGACTTGACCGTGTGACCTTGTTTTTGACCCCTGATGGCCCAATATCAAACTTGACCTAGACTTTGTTGAGATGACCATTGTTATCAAGTTTCTTAAATATTAAGTCAAAATTGTGACCTCTAGTGACTATACAAGGTTTTTCAATGATTTGACCTAGTTACTTAGTTTTTTACCCCGGATGACCAAATATCAAACTTGACCTAGATTTTGTTGAGATGATCATTGTGACCAAGTTTCATAAAGATTAAGTCAAAATTGTGACCTCTATTAACTACACAAGGTTTTTCTATGATTTGACCTAGTGACCTAGTTTTTTACCCCAGATGACCCAATATCGAACTTGGCCTAGATTTTGTTGAGATGATCATTGTGAACAAGTTTCATAACGATTAAGTAAAAATTGTGACATCTAGTGACTACACAAGGTTTTTCTATGATTTGACCTTGTGACCTAGTTTTTGACCCCGGATGACCCAATATCGAATTTGACCTAGATTTTGTTGAGATGATCATTGTGACCAAGTTTCATCACGATAAGGTCGAAATTGTGATCTCTAGTGACTACACAAGGTTTTTCTATGATTTGACCTTGTGACCTAGTTTTTAACCCCAGATAACTTAATATCGAACTTTACCTAGATTTTGTTGAGATGATCATTATGATTAAGTTTCATAAAGATTAAGTCAAAAATTGTGACCTCTAGTGACTACACAAGGTTTTTCTAGGATTTGACCTTGTTACCTAGTTTTTAACCCCAGATGACCCAATATCGAACCTGACCTAGATTTTGTTAAGTTGATCATTGTGACCAAGATTCATAAAGATTAAGTCAAAATTGTGACCTCTATTGACTACAAAAGGGTTTTCTATGATTTGACCTTGCTAAAAACCGGGACGCCACAAGTATAGTTATTAATACAAACCTGTATGTACATTTTAAATGTGGTTATATACTGCGGGCTTGGCGAATGCCGACGGTACTTTTTATGATGCTTATTATTGTCATCATTTGATAACAAAGCTATCTGCTGGTTAGCGCCACGTTCCTTGAATTACCTTAAGGAAACAGAGAGAAATCAACACGGGGATGATGAAGGTGAATAGTACTAACGTAATTTTAAAATATTGAAATAGCTCAAGCAAACAGATATATTGAAGTACTTATTCGTCTTGCTATACGCATATATATCTTTTCTTGGGATCGAGTTACAATAAAAGTATTAGTCCATGGGCCAGTTGGGTGAACCCTCCTCCCCCGCTAGGGAATTTCGAACACTATATTTTTCTGAAAGCCTATGATCAGTAGAGTATTTTTCCAAAGTCTGCACTTTGGCCGTTTGGGCGTTAAGATTTTTTGGGATAAAACGTTAACAATATGAACGAAAGTGTGAATTTCTGGAATTTGTTAATTACTATCACATTTAGTAAGTTATTTTGTAATTAAACACTTTCATGGGTTGATATTAACTCATAGTTTAAGTCTACAAAATCTTAGTCCCGTGTTATCATGCGAAATGGGATATTTTTGGGGTAAAACATTAAAAGATACATGAAAAAGTGCAAATTTTGAGAATCGGTACACTTTAATGGCAGAATACAGCGTCATTGATCTTTTGGGGGGGGGGGGGTAATTATGAAAGGCTTTGACCTACCAATACTTTTCCCAAAGTCAGCACTTCAGACATTGGGGCGTTCAGCAGGAAAAGCAAAAATAAGATTATCCCCCCTGCATTTAAATGGTGTACAAATTGTAACGATGTATTCACTTAACTATGCTATAACACACTGTGCCTTACTGTATTTTAATTGCAATTGTGAATACCAATAAAGGCATATTCCCAAAACGTATTTTAACATTTAAATGCACAAAAGGTGGGTCTATTATGTAAAATGGCCATCAAAATGGCCGCTAAAATGACTTAAATATTGAAAACAGCCGTTCTACTTATTTACAAGTACTCACAATATGATTTTTATAAATATATTTCCATTTTTCGCTTTGTTTGCAATGTATGTTATAGTTGGCATCAGTAATATAAGTATGGATTGTGTTTAAATATACTTATTTTACAAGGGTGGGTGGGGTAAATATACATTCAGGAATGGCTGTTCTGGGTGGTTGTGAGTATCCTATGAGGACCAGGAATCTCTTGACCTTGTAGTTGCCAGTACACAAAGTGCAATAAATGAGATACCGCAGGATAGTGCACATCCTATAAGACCATGGATGTGTGTATCCAGTAGTACTGTCTGCTAATGGTGTGTGTGAGTACCCTACAGCACCAGAAATACCTGTACCTAGTGGTATTGGGTACCCTTCAATTGCATGTAATGGTTGGTCGTATGTACCAATTAGGACTAGGTATGGATGCACTTAGTGGTTTAATAATAATTTACCCAATAGTACCAGAACTGCCTATATATGGTTAGAACGTAATTTTGAATATGGTTAGAATGTAATTTTGAATACCCATTAGGACTAGGCATGTCCGCACCCGATGGTCGTAAGTTACAACTAGGACACCAATTCCCAAACATCACACTTTCCATTTTTTTCCCCCAAGTATCTCATCTGGCAATATATATTTGAAATCTTAAACATCATGTTACTGCAAATGTATCACATTAATATTATCTAGTTACAACAAAAATATCATAGGAATTGTCTTATTGTAATCTACAGATTCCTGATATTCCCACTTTTCGGTTTATAATTTTTGATGTTTTACCCCAAAACTATCGCACTTTGCGTAATAACATGGCTTTAATTTTTTGCAGTCTGAAACTGCACTATAATATCTTTCAAGTAAGAGTATTTTTTTATAAAAAAAATAAATGCCAATGCAGTCCACAGATTCCAAAAATTCGCACTTTTCACTTATAATTTTTAGCGTTTTACCCCCAAAAAAAGCCATTTTGCACAATAGCACCACTCTGATTTTTTTAGTCTAGATAGGACAAGTTTATATCTACCTGTTACAGGGATTTATTTTAAAATAAAATAATAAATAAGATTGTAGTTAACCAATTCCAAAATTTTGTACTTTTCGTTTTTTTTTGACGTTTTACCCAAAAAACTCTTAACGCCCCAATGGCCAAAGTGCAGACTTTAGGAGAATACTCCAGGGACCATATGCTTTTAGAAAAATATAGTGACCAAAATTCCGTAGGGGGGTCTATTGGTGGCTCATGGACTATATTTGATTTGTTTAAAAGCCTCAAATGCGCTCGTCTCTGGTTTTATAGCGTATTTATTTCTACATAAATTATATGTGTTTATGCAAAGCACTTGAAGCATTTTGCATTCTCTGTCACATTTCGTCTAATTAGGACCAGAACGAAACTATGCGAAAGGTCGGCAAATCGGGACAAAATTGAAATTCAATTCGGAACTGAAGTTTGTACTTTAGACTTTGAGTTATTGCTTCAAGAAAACTACTAAAAAGATAATAACAAATCAGACAAGGAAGGCAACAGAACAGTACGCAAGGCACAAACATTAATGTAGCTCTTCCTGAAGTGGCCAAATAAAACATACACAAGCTGCTTATTATTTATCTTCGAAACTTTTGTTAAACAAGGGTTATGTCTGAGAAAACTTATACAGTTCAGTATGATCTTTTCTAAAAATAGTTTTTGTTTGCTTCAAACATTGTCACCGTTGTACTTACATGTACCGAAACGGAAATATATAAATTATATATCTGGCTCATCTTGACAAAACCATTTTGAAATATTTCTTCCTTTTTATAGCTTCATTGTCTAACTATTTGTAATTTCTGTGTCTAATGACTACGTAACAAAACTTGATTTATACAGCAACTTGGTTGCCTACTAGTAGGTAATCAGCAAAACTATAGCAGACTCGCACGACGGCAAGTATGGATATAAGGACTAGCATCGGCTAGGAGTCGTTTAAAGATGACAACAATACAGAATTCTGAAAACTTATACTTTTAACTTCAAAATTTCTAGTTACATATTTATTATTGTATTTGTGCTTGGTATGAGAGCACCGTAAATCACATAGCACAATGATGATAGGGAGGTTGTGACACAAACATGCTGGAGAATACGTACGTATAGCTAACAATAAGTTTGAATGAAATACTGCAAAAACCTAGGAACTACATCGACAAGATTACTTCAGTGAATATAACATCAAACGGCTATAAATTTGGCAAAAATCATCTCAGGGCTATGTCATGCCAAACAAATGTGAAGGTTGTTCATCAGTGAAAGTTTGAAGAAAATCCGGCTCAAGCTGTAGGTGTTGCACATACAGAAACGCATAATTCTGACAAAAATAAGCAAATGCAAATTCATTCTGTCATGTCCATCAACATGTTAAGGTTAGTCATCTGTAAAAGTTTTAAGACGATCCTTCCAATACTGAAACAGGAGTTATAATGTTCACAAGACGTTTTCATCACATAACAATACAGTGCAAAAATTATTGTGGACATTGTTGCACTGTATTGTTAACTGTTTTGGTCTGTGTTTCTGTTTTCTGTACTCGGCTATTACAGTTGAATGGTGCCTTCCCTGATCCGATTTTTATTGTATGTTTGTTGTTATAGCAAAAACATTAATACTGTATCCGATCATGTCGATTATTAGCACTGTAATCTGGATGTATCCTCACATTCATATTAACAAAAGGATGTTTTAGTCATTTTTTGATGATGCATCAAGCCGTCAACGGGATGCAACACACGAGATAAGTTGATAAAATTCTTGAAAATTTATATTGCTATCTTCACCAGACTATACATGTAACAAACGGAGTGACCGTTTATCGAAACAATTTTTTCTAAAACTTGGCAGGCGGGTAGAACGCTTAGCACATTAGTTGGTACATAGTATAATACTGCTCTCAGTCGAATGACGCTTCTTAGGAAAATTAAAAGGAAAATCAGTCAATGTAAACTACTGTATAAAATTGACTTTTTGTAACTGTACACATGTACACAGTGGGGAACCTACGTAAGAAGGTGCTAATGAAATACCGACGAGCGCCATCTCTTTCAAACGTTAATCATCGACACTCTTCACGATATGACCTTAGTGTGTACTTTTCCCTAGAAGTGCAACGGCGTTTTTCGCAAACCTCAACATGCTATGCTACGATTCTGAGAATGACAAACTTAATTCCCAATTTTTTTTCATATTTATTTTTATACGGTATATGAGGGAAACTAAAGAAATACATGTATGACCATACACAAGTGCGATGTTCATTTCTTAGCATAGACCGTATTGTTTAGAAATGACATTGTTGGCCAAATAATTCCCAAATCAGCAAATCCCTGCATTCTGATTGGCTAAGACCTGACGTTTACAAATCAGTGAACCTCCGTTTCCACTAATCGGGACCCTCGGACATTACTGACGTAAACGTTCTAGACGAATGTGCGCGGAATAAGTCAAACTGCAAAGGCCCATCACAACTGTACAAGCTCTTATAGCTTTATTTTGATATAGAATATTACCTACATGTATGTTCATCCCCTGACTTTGTGTTTACGTATGGAACAAAGCATATAAACACATTTTGCTTAGCTAACGTAATTCACCAAACGTGACGTTATGGTGACGTCACGTTTACGACGTCATTGAATCAAGGCCATTTTTTTAAAAAGCGCGGGAGTAAATTCAATGTTTTCATTGATATTTATGTGATATAGGGTCAGTTTGGAATTTTAAGGATTAAACGACCATTTGTTGACGTTCACTGATGTGTAAACACCCGATCTGAAGGCACACATTTAACAAAAAACCCCTTCGGGGCTTTACTCAATGTGTTGCTTCAGATCGGGTGTTTACACATTAGTGAACGTCAACAAATGGTCGTTTAATCCTATAGTGAATACACTTTAATAAAGATATTGGAAAGTCTTGAAAACAGTAATATTACGAATACATCTTTCTATAAAAACATCTTAATTGTGTCGGAAGTTTAGTGTTATCTGTATTGCCATAACGAGTCGTTCATGCACAATTTAAATGTTCAAACAATGTTTGCACCGCTGGATTGATGACGGAAACCAGTATTTATATCAAACCAGAGGGAAATCAATGGCTTTGTTATTTATATTATTAACTAGCACTCAATCCGAAGGGAAATCAGTGGGTTTGATAAAATTATCATTATTAACTAGCACGTTTATTGGACAATAGAAATTTCAAATGTACTTTACAGTCACTCTCTGGATATTGTTTATCATTTGGAAAACGTTATTGAACATGCATTTAGATCACACAAATAAATTAAACTGTACGGACATCGGTGTTCAATTGAAGTATATTACTACACTTGGACACTATGTATATTTACCGGAGACAAACAATTATTGTGCTGCCAACATTGGCATAACGTCGGTAATGTAGACATCATATAAGCACGGATCGTATATTAACGATGATATTTTGGCATCTGCACACATCAACAAACTGTCGAATTATTGTGCTTGCCATTGACACCAGTAATTTCTTGCTAGAGGTTTGGCATAAAAGGGAAACTGAATTCTCTCATTTTTATACCCTCGAGGTGATGGATACCACTAGGAAAGATGTATCGAGACTTAAGTATTTGTTTCACTAACGCAACATTGTGGTTCACATTTAATTCGGTTACATAACTGTTAGTCGTAGTTTACATACCGAATTATAGGTAATTGAAAACGCCTGCGAATGGTAATGGGCCCGTGTATGTATTCATCAAGTCTGTCATTCAGAACTAATGCATTTAAAAAAAGTTATTTTGCGGTTTACCAATTTACGGAGTGCGAAGACGTGAATGGAATAAAATTTGAAGTTTCTTAATCACGAACTATAGAGCCCGAAAATATTCTATTAAATAAGGATTATTATAAATGTATTCATTAAAATAAACAGTGAAGCATTCAGTAAGGGGAGATAAAAACAGATAAGAAAATTTATATAATATAACAGATAATAAAAAAGAGATAAATCATTCTAAGGCACAAGTGGTACAGAATGCAGAAATAGCAGATTTATATTTGCTTTCTTAGGCAAAACTCACGTCACATACCAAGCGGTATGTCAAAACTGTAACTAGCACTGTGCGAAACTGTACGAAAATCCCGGTTAGTTCACTTGATAGAATCACGAACACATGTAAGGGGTTGTTAGAAGGTTCTGGTAAAACTAAGTAATAAACTATAAATTTAACCTCTGTAGAGCAACTACCTAAAAATGACAGCAAATTTTGTCATCTTCCAGCGTGAAGTAGAAAAAACCCTAGGTACAATGTAACTGCACCATCATCGAATCCCAAGTCCTCATTTAAGGTGGATTCCACCCTTTTCGGTAAAAGAGAAATGTACGTCAGATTGTAATGATATTTGGTATGATTGAAGTATCACAGCGTATAAACGAATGTATGTAAAGTAGGTTTTGTAATTGGATTTGGATGGTTGGAGTAAAAAACACAACAAGATTGGTTGAATAATTTGAAATACTAAGCTTATATACGAAAACATAATGACAAGTTGTACTTATTTATTATACCGATTAACTTTCCTTCCGTTCGCATACACTTTATTCCGGAATGTTTGCTCATGTTACATAAAAGCATTGAGCATCGTTTGACTTTTTGTGAGAAAATGTACACCGTATACTTTTAAACATCATTTACATGGTGATTGGGCACGTTTCATTTCAATAAGTGTACATATTATAACAGATATAACATTAACATATAATTTGCATGTTTTCAAATATTTTCAAACTGTTTTTTTTTTGCGATAGAAGTAAAAAAACAACCGGCTATGTGGTGCCGCTACTGTATGTTTATTGCATTGTTTATGTATGTTTATTGCGATTATTAAATTTTATGTGTACGACTTAATGCATTTTTTGTCGTGATTTGAGCCAAACTTTCAGGTACAACGCACGAATTCAAGTGCTTATAGTGCACATTTTCAACAGAAAACTTCGATACCTGCATTACACATTACACTGAAGTCGATGAAAAGCTCAATTCGAAAATCAAGATTTTGCATTACAATTCTGAAACAAAACGTGTACTATGGTTACCCGTTTCTAGGCAAAGACAGAACCTGACATAAACATAACGTTCTCGCTTATATTACTATTATTCTTTTCAAATTATCGTTTTAAATTCACCAGTAGAAGCATAGAGTCTACACTAAACCACCTTAAGCAATGGATGGATTTAAAAGAATAATCTAGAAAGAAAACAATTGAAAACCAGCCGCCTGTTTACTTGGCAAAAAGCCAGAAACTATGGTTTGTGGTTCGTCGCCTAGCAACTGGTAACCAAAGCAACTGTAGCTCTCGTAGGTTTTAAGGTTATCACAAATGGATGAAACCTTCCAATCGATATATTTCTAAACACTTTAAAACTGCAATACATTACAAGCTATATAATTGAACATGGGAAACAAATTCAATATGGACGTCACTTTGACTTTTATCGAAAAAAATGCTATATATTCAATAAAACTTTGAAATGTAAGCTTTCCATTGGTATATGAAATTGCCAGGTGTGGTCAAGCATTTAATCATGACATTCGGTTGTAATGGGGACAGATATTATGGAATACCATGTACATTACACACAAAACCGATACTGATCAAAGTCATCAAATGACATTCTCACAACATAAACGATTAATTTAATAAATTTTAATAGAGAAGTAAATATCGCTGGCTTACAACAATAACGACCTTATAAGACCCTTGTTTATTCGTAATCTGAACCACTTGGCGCATCTTATGAACCTGTTTTTGTGAAACTTGGTACTGGTCATGTTGACCAGACCGAAGTTAAAAATACTTGTGTTTCCTTCAGCAAAGATAAGTTTTCAGAAAGTTTTTCCTGTTTTCTCAGAATGGCTGTTTGTAGTAACATTCTTATTCTTCTAAGCCATAGATATCGATAATTGGCTCATCTAGGTTGTTTCCTAACAAGGCTCAATAAAAAGTAATCTTCGGTGTGTTGTTTACGGTTTCACAATCTATACATAAATGTATATTTCGTTTTGAAAATGATTAGGTACAATATTTAGGTAGTATTCAGTGACCAAATAATTGACTGAACTACACTGAAGAGTCCTAAAAACAACACAAATCTCTGCATTTCAATCGACATAAACATACATCTCTATCACAATAAACATACAAATTATTTTTCAAAATTATCAGTAAGCATACAGTAACGAGACTACAAAGCTGTATCACTTTTGGCCACTTTCTCAGTAAAAACAGTTTCAAAAAATATTTGAAAACACGCAAATTATATGTTAATGTTATATCTGTTATAATATGTACAATTATTAAACTGAAACGTGCCCGATCACGATGTAAATGATGTGTAAAAGTAGTCGGTGTATATTTTTCTCACAAAAGTCAAACGATGTTCATTGATTTTAGTTAATATGGGCAAACATTTGGCAATAAAGTGTATGCGAACGCTAGGAAAGTTAATCGAAATAATAAATATGTACAACTTGTCATTATGTTTTTATATATAACCCTAGTATTTAACATTAATCTACCAACCTTGTTGTGTTTTTCACATTTAAATCCAATCACAACATCCTAGATTGACGCACAGTCGTTTATGGCCATCAAGTGGTCTTATTATGAGAATTGAGAGTTTGTGAAGCTTGTAAGACAAAATAAATAACCAACCAATAAATGTCGTTAAATGGCTTTTATTAAAGCCATACACATAATAACACAATGTAATTTTATAATAACACATGGTAAAATGTATGTAGTATATACAACACATTTATATGTTAGAAAGTAACAAATACAGAGTATCTCAAAAACGGATACTCTTAAAGTAGCCTCAATCATGTTTGGTCTTATCTGGGTACTAAAAAACCGTCACAAAATAAAGACACAAGAAATGTGTCTTTATGAACGCCCAGACCATTATACGCTGTGAGTATAAGATGTTAACTACCTATTCACGGTTTTAGTCCAAAAAAGTACGCTTAGCAGCGTTAAAAGCGCCACCTTGCGGGATGTAATTCGTAGCAGTTTTGACGCGTTTAATCCGTTTTCGCATAATTTTTTACGTTTCGATAAAATGAAAAATATCTGCTAGTCAGGCATTGCATACTGCGTATTTTGATGTATTTCATTTTATGCTAAATTAAAGATTATTCGAGTAACGTCCCAAAATCCGCGTCACCTCCACTCTTGTTTCTTGCAGGTTAGTTTCAGGGTATTCGGTATTAATTTTACTATATGTAACATTTTGCCCCAGGGACTGTAACACTTGTCCCCAACACACGGGGCTAGGAAAGATTGGTGACGGTTGAATTTTGATTGTTTGAAACTAAGCTACTGATTTTTAATACTTGTCCGCCCTTAGCCCCAAAATGTCGGGGCAATGTGTTACACTTTACGAATTATTTTTAAGCGGTTGAAATTGTTGATGCATAGTTACGAGGGTCATTCAATATATAATGCGAACTATCAATTATCTCTTAAACCAATCGGGATAATTTAATAAATTTGGCATAGTAATTAATTACGGCAATTCAAGTTTTATCGAGGAATTTAAGCACGTTAACGCCAATATCGTCATCAGCACGCACCCACCCATGACGTCACTAACACCATCATGGACGCGGTAACGTCGCAAGAACAACACAGCTACATTAAGATTGAGTGCCATCGAAACAAGAGTACAAGATAATTTTCTATTGCCTTACAAGAAGCTTGTTGTGAATACTAGCTTTCATATTCACGAGTAGCGAGATGGGTAAATGAATTTAAGAACGGTAGAATAACCGTGAAAGACCACCGGCATATTAGTATAACAGATAACTACATACCAAAAGAAGTAAACAACAGACCGAATACTAAAATGTGAAGAGATGGCCCAGGAATTGGACATTAATGTTGGATCAGTTCATTTGATTTTACGGAACAATTTAAAAAAGGTTTCCGCGAGATGGGTGTCCCATCGTCTGAACAAACAGAACGTCGCTTAACAATCGCTACTAAGTTGCTTTCGCGCTTTATTCACAGGGACAGAACTTTATTATCTAAAATTGTAGCAATAGATGAGACGTGGATAAGGTCATACGAGCCGGAAATGAAACGACAGTCAGCAGAATGGCATACTCCTAACTCCCCCAGGCCAGCAAATTTTCGTCGGGTACAAGGGAAATTCAAGCAACTAATGATATCTGCGTATGAAATTCGTGGAGTTTTGACTAGTCATAAGGTTCCGGTCGGCCAAACTGTCAACAGTGCATACTATAAGGATTATATTAAAACATACTTGAGACCGGCGATACGTAAAAAGGGCCCTGAACTTTTACAAGCCGGACCAAGTATACCTCTAACCAACGCAACCCCACACACCTCACAAGGTGTGACATAACTGATGGCGGATTATGAATGGAAAAAGTTGGATCATTACCCTATACTCACCTGCCATTAGCCCCTGTGACTATGACTTATTTCCTAGACTAAACGAAAATATGAGGGGAATTCGATTTTCGGACTTAAATGAGATCGAACGTGCCGAGGCCGAGTAGGTTAGAATGTATGAACGTAGTTTCGTAGCAACGGGAATCGAAGCTCTACCGAAAAGATGGAAGTCATTGACCACAAGGAAGTTACTTCGAAGGATTATAACAAGATTTTGACAATAAATATAGTAGGTAAGACTTTATATGATAGTTCTCATTATATATTGAATCACCCTTGTAGATTGAATAATTGGATAATTTGCTTTGTCAAAAGTGTAGTTTTATGTATACACCTTTACTAGGGCCGTTTATGAGTTCACGCTTTCTAACATGTAAAACTTCTAAAAATATAACACTTAGCCCCGGTGGCTCCTTGGCATTATGTAACAAATTGCCCCAAGGACACTTGCATAAATAAAATCGCTCTACAGTAAATACCAA
Source organism: Spisula solida (assembly GCA_947247005.1). NCBI lineage: Eukaryota > Metazoa > Mollusca > Bivalvia > Venerida > Mactridae > Spisula > Spisula solida. The sequence continues at coordinate 26,565,568 of OX365948.1, forward strand.
AGGTGGTCGAATCTCATTTCTTATTGCTACACCATGTTTGATGTGTACTCAAACGCTGGCCTATAAGCCAAAATATCAATCAAAATTTGAATATAGAATACAATGGATTTTGATTTTTTTTTAAAAATGCTTGAAAAAGTGTTTTCACCCTGTAAAACAATTTGTGAGGATCTGAACAAGTCGTGATCTAGCTGATAAATAGCGTCCCAAAAAATGATAACGTCAACATAAATGATGATGTAATAAAAAGACATCATAGGTTTGAAACATTCAGTGTAACATTTGCCCCGTGTAACGCTTAGCCCCGGTCTCCCCTACCTATGTTAGGCTACATTTTTATAGTTACGTTTCTTAACCTTACTTCCCAAACACTATCTCGTAAACAGTTGCGAATACTTTTTGTTAAAGGTGCTGCCTCACGTCTATTGGTGTATTGCAAAAATTAAATAAAATTGTCAAATATTCACCTAAAGTATAGTGGCCTGTATCATGATGCCATAATTACACTGACATTTAAAAACACTTGCGAAACATCGGCATTTGGTAGTTATTTAGTTTTTTTTTACATAAAAAATTCTATAGAATTACACCATTATCACTGAAATTGCCTGAAATTTGTTTGCATTCAGTGAAAACAAATTGCAAAACGAACCGAATACCTCACTGAATTGTTTACACTGTAGTTTGTTGATGTTACAGTTCGATCACGTGTGCATTACATAATTCACAAAGTACGTTGAAAGGAAACTAGGCGCTATTTTTAACATACCGATTGCCAGTTATCCAGAGTGGTTTAAATTGCCTATTCGCCAAAAAACTTTCATAAAACAACCGTGAGTGACTTTCTATTACATACATACTTGGTTAGGAAGGAAAATTACGTCATACACAAATTTTAGCCCGATCTATGAGGCAGCACCTTTAAAGCATCCAAAGAATAAATTCATAAATCAGCGATTATTGCTCTTATCTAATTCCTACAAGGCTGTGCAATGGGAACACTGTAAGTACAATGAACGAACTAAGCAATATGCAAGGCCTCAATGGAGTCGTATCTAAATGTTAGGCTAAGCTCTTGTTATAGCTTTGTGTCTTAACCTTACTACCTCGATTCAACAACTTCTCGAAAACGGTTGCGATTACCGATTAACCTGCTATTTTTTTTATTTTCAATTCAATTCTCTATTAACATACGTCATTTAGATGAAGCTCTCTAGTTTCTAAGTTAAAGTTAGAACATATTAAGTAAATTTTAATGATTAAAAAGGGCGGAGCAAGCGAAGCGAAGCGAGTCCTTTTTAGTCATTAAAATTTACTTAATATGTTCTAACTAACTTAGAATATAACATTCTACATTCTGATTGGCCGATAGAAAGTAGCGTCAATGCATGACGTCAAGTCTGTGAAGAGAAAAATTTAATGATTAAATTTTCATTTAACCACCAAAATGCGGCGCTTTCATTGGCTCATAATGTAGGTTATATTCTAAGTATGCTAAACTATAAAATAACGCCTGTATTAATCAAATGACGTAAATTAGACAACTGCGATATTTCACGGCCGATTCACGAGATAACTTGGATCAAACAAAAGTTGATTCCAGACAAGTCACCGAAGCGCATACTATTTAAAAGAATATATATTAACGATATATGTTTGGCATTTAAGTTTTTGGATATATGTATAAACAACTTCTAACAACCAAAATAGTCTCTTTTCTGTAACCACTAAAGTCCCGTTTCCCTCAATCTGTTTCGACCGGTTTCGCAAAGTCTACGCAATGTACGCAGTATCCCCCTTTCCATTACGCTGCGTAAGGAGCTTGCCATGTCGTATAGAGAAAATCTATTTTAGATATGCAGTATATTGAAATATGTCTCCGACTACGGGGAATATGGATAATGTAAAAATGGTAAAATATTTTTTATGCAAAAACATCTCTTATTTAACTGCCTTACATAAATATAATGCACTTAGTCGTAAAAGAAAGTATACATTGTACACAACATGACATGTACGTATGAAATTGATAAGAGAACACTTGATTTCAGCGCGGTTTTGGTTATTGCACCACTGACGACCTGTCTGCATTATTACCCATTTCTGCCGTTTTGCATGGTGTGTTGATATTTGATGGGGCCAACGTCGTTGTTTACCTTATTCCAGGTATGCACTTGGCAAAATTAGTTCGATGCCGCCAGATAATGAAGCAAAATAAACGAAAGAACCACTATGATACCCCTGACGGTTGCTGTTTGTGACTTAATACCCCTGACGCCTCAAAATACTATAGTGTTGTAATACGCGACAGTCGGCTCTGTAAAGGTTCAACTACTAACTAATCAAGATATTAATCAATACAGTTATTGCGTAAATACATGAATAACTTGATAAACAATATGTAATAGACAAAAACAGTTGCATACATAGATATGGAATTTTACAGCAAGTAAAGTTGTAATATGTTGTTCGATCTGATCTATAACCTTTCATATTACAAATTATTATAAAGAAGTCCGTATTGGTTTATTTATAATTTTTAAATTTCGACGTCTCATAGTATAGTATTGGAACCACCGTAAATGGTTTGTTATTTAGCTGTTGTCTGCTGTGCGGGCGCCTTGATACTTCAGTTAGTACTACTAAGGAAGCTCGACCAATCAAAACTCATGGTTCTAGCACTTCTCTACCTATGTAGAGCAAGTCCCTACGCAATGTTTCATTGGTAAAATAGACGTTATATTATCAGACACAGGCAAAACAAAGACAAAGGCAATATATAGGATATAATTGAATGTGCTGTAAGATCGAATTTTATTTCATCGAGTGATCACAGAAATGCGCCAAAATCATTTTGACCGATTCACCTTTTTGACTGAAGTTTCGCTGAAAGTAGGTAAACTATTTCTTCTAATATTTTTCTGTAAAATATCAAAACAAAAATGTGTAAAACTAATAAATGATACAAACATAACATATAACGGATATGGAACGATTTTTATGATTAATTGCAGTCAATTTATTGGAACTAGTAGTTATTAATTTCAACCGCGGAGTAACGTCAAACAATTTTGACATCCGTCATTGTGAAAACGTCAACTTATCGAGCGGATTCGGATTATAAACAGGTGGAAAATTCAAATAGTGAAATGGAACTGAAACAAAGCATTTACACATATTAAGTCAGTATCACTGTAGGAAATCATCCGGATCCTCTTGTAAGGCATTCGGACCGAATCTGGCGAATATGACTCAACTGCGGATGTTGATGGCCTTGGTTGAACAACGTGCTTGGAAAGTTGTGTGTACGTAGTGTCGCTCCTGCTAGTATTAAAGTTAAAGGTAACATTTCAATGAAAATTGCTGTTTATAAAGAATCCTCGCGGCATCCCGTTGTCAAACGCAGTTGTTGGGGCGCGATTCTCTTCATTTTGCTTTGGACCGGCAGCTACAAGTGAAGTGGAGCTGGGCTTGTTGTTGGATAATATTCCAAAAGTAGATTTACTTTGGGCATCATTCATCCTACAGTAATTATTCAAACTGTTCATGTTCACATTCTTGTGTCCTGAAATCTGCACGATTTAGTTGGCTGGAACGACACCGTCCGTCAATTACTGTATCATTTCCTTCCTTGCACTGAAGAATGGGAAAACACCAGGTTAGATCGTTACCTATCTAGTAGTAGCTGTTTATGTGTACAATATTCATTCACAGTTACTATTAGGTTGTTCCGAACTGCCTGTTGTCATCATGGATACAAACATTCAGCTAACACATTGTGGCACTAAGGAATTCATGCTTGGTAGGCCCACAGTACTAAAGTAAACAGTCAAAGCCTTGTAAGTAGCATAGTTACTAATACTTGATTTTAATACTTGAATATCGGAAGATTGCTGCACGAAAAAGCCAGAGACCGCTGAAACGCCGGAAAGCAATTAATAGAAAGATGCATTTTACTGCTTATAATGTCAGGTATTTTCCATTATTTCTACAATTTATCTTTAAAAGATACTGAACTTTACCTATATGGAGTAGTTATTGGTGCTTCAATACCAGCATCTTCATCCATGTCCTTCATTATAGCGTAGATACGATTAATACCCATGGTCGAATTTCGGAACCAGCAGTTTTGATTCGCCCCACCTGGCACAAGGAAGAACGGGCTACTGTCCCCACATGCAGTTATCGTTCGCTTTCATCTGTATGTCTTGTAGAGATGAACCGGGTCTTGCGCTGGGTTCTCTGGGTTGCAGTAGGCTTTAGGTTTCAGGAGCCTAATTGATACAAAAAAAACATTACAATCATAATTGGTATTAATTATTGAAAGTTATCAATGTTCACGGTCTGAACTGGTTCGCAATACGAGTCTCCAACTGTAAGCAGCTGATTTTCTTGGTTATTATCACAAGTACTCTGTAAGCGAAGGGTCCCGGGTATGAGCCCACATTATGGCTGCATAATTTTCTAACCTCGTGAATAAAATATAGGTCTAATGCTCTATGACACATTGTTTTATTCAGCTGCAAATGCAATATTTAGGCCAACAAAAATGCTTTGTTTAGTCAAACTAAGATCTTTGGTTTTGTTTTTACTGTGACTTGCATTATCATCAAATTAAACTAGAAACTTCAATTTCGATTGAGTATCCTCTATTGTATCAGTGAAAATAAATGTGAAATTATCATTTTGTTATTTTCACTGTTTTAGAAGCTGGTTCCATTACCATACAGAAAAAGAAACACATCAATGGCGCCGGGTTTCAAACTATGCGTTACGTCATTAAGCGCCATTCAGGTCGTGACGTTCTTTTTTCGACGTAATTTTCCAATAAAAAAAGGTAATATTAGGTCGGACAGAGTATTGTAGGCGAAATTGAAACATGTATTAAATAAACAGAAAACTAAAATAAATAGAGACTACGCCGCTCGTGAAAATATTGATTTGTGATCACTTGGTGACATAAAGTTCGATCTTACACCAAAATCAACAAAATATCCTCTATTTATTTTAGCAATGTGTTATTAATTTAGATATACGTACCTCGTATCTTTAGGATTTGCACCAGTTCTGGTTTTAGTTTGTCGTTCCGTGTCCAGTATCAGATATTCATCCCCGGATTGGTCGTCCATCCCTAGACTTATATCCCCCTAGCACAGACTGTGAATTTCTTTTCCTGTCCGCATACCGAAATGTGTGTTACAAATAAGCCACAAAAAATGTAGGAGGGCTCTAGGTTTACTGTCACCCAAGACACTCGCCTTATACATTCTCTGTAGGTAAACTTCTTGCAGCGGCTCGGCTGTTTTCGGTTTGTTGCCGTATCCTGCGCTTTTGAGCTGTTTCTCCTTGCCCTTCAGCATTGTGCGGGCTTTGTGAAACTGTAAATCGTTGATTATGGATAATTTGGAGTTCTTGGATTTAAGGTAGCGATCAATACTGCATACAAAGCCACTCAGAATAGTTGGCTCATATTCTTTCCCATTTGTTTCTGTGGCTCCCAACAAAAATCCACACGTCTTGTGGTTATTTAGGATCTCCGCAGGAATAAACTCTGGGGCTCTCAACTCATTTTTTGATTTCATCTATGTTGTGAAGTACCTTTAATCACATATGTGTTTTTCCTTGTATTATCATTGACGGATTCTTCTAAGAAGGCTTCTACATCAACTTCTTTGAAGGTTCTTGGTTGCTGGACCAGGACCCGGTTTGGAGTGTCCTCTTTAAGCTCCTCATAATTTATTTCTTGTTCTAGTTCTGGTTCATCATTAAATTCTGACTCAAACAGGTGGCCAAAAACGTTTCAAATTCAAAACTTGTAATTTCATCCATTTTAATTTCAATGAAGAAAGTAGTTCCGTCAAAAACAGTGAAAATAACAAATTTTCATGCACTGTTTGGCTTGGGATTCCGATTATGTTTCGTCTGCTATGTCATTGCAATCGTGTAACATCGAACTGGCAAATTTCGTTGAAGTAATCAAAAATGTTTTTTCCACTTTATGGTTATGTGCAAATGCTACTTCCCCACCTTATGTAAAGCATTATATTTTTCTATACGCTTCATGAAGATAATATGTATATATTTATATAATGCTTATATGGTACTGTCCTACAGCAACATATTAAACAAAACCAATACATCAGTTTAAAAGCATTTGAGTATTCACTAGACTTCAATAGAAGATGTATACCGCATATATAGATATTAAGAGACAAACAACACCAGGACAGTACGCAGATTAATGATAAATGCATGCATATGCACGTTGTCTGTAGTTTCAGAAAGCAAGGGATATACATATCTGCATTTCTAATGGTTGAACATCCGCATATCGTGTTACGAGACAAAATATTAATCGGCGCCATATGTTACGTTATCGTGCGTCTATCAATAAGTTACCATTCTGGTTCAGAGATATATTCCATATAACATTGTATTGAACGATTTCTAAATAGATATAAACTAAAAGCAAAGATTACGCCTTGCAAATCATACAATCCATGTTCCAGATCTAAACTATGCGGATACAAAAACTAATTGTATGTGAAATCCAACAGCCACTAGGTATAACACATTCGTTAATTCTTCTCCTAAACGTTTTCCATAATATATCCCAATTTCATGATCAAGACAATTAAGTTCCATGTTTCGCTCACCTGGTCGTAACATCTTTATTCCGGGAGCGCTTTAATGAAAGACATCGTGAGAATTAGTTTCTGTGATACTATTATAATAATAATATCACAGAAACAAATTCTCACGTTGTCTTTTATTAGAGCGCCTCCGGAATAAAGATGTTACGATTAATTATTGTTTCATTATTTTTTAATGTTCGCTCAGAGAACTACTAAAACAAATTAACTAGTATGATGAAGTAAATTAGGTGGTTAAAAAGCGTTCATGGAGATGCAAAGGGGATCTCACACATCTGACGTTATTTGTCAAACAAAAAAAAGAAATGTACTGATAAAATAAAGTTGTGAAAATTGAATAGATGCTAAAAAAATGGACGGTGTACAGATGCTCTGATGTATTTCGTCTTATTAAGAGATGTTGGTAAAACATTATGCCCACAGGAAGCCCAATAGTCATAAATGTTACAGGGCATTAGCCCTCGATCAACCTCCATGTAAAGGTTGTAGATCATAGACCAAACAGCTCTATTGATCAGAACCCAAATTGTATATTTATTAGTCCCTTACCGGTTTTTAGCTCACCTGTCACAAAGTGAGCTTTTGTGATCACTCTTCGTTCGTCGTCCGTCCGTCAACAATTGTGTTGTGTCCTCTCTAGAGGTGACAATTTTGGCCTTATCTTTATGAAACTTAATCACAATGATCATCTCAACAAAATCTAGGTCAAGTTCGATATTGGGTCATTTGAAGTAAAAAACTAGGTCACCATGTCAATTGACATATTCCTGAAGGTCATGGGTTCAAACCTCACTGGGAGCATAATATTGTTTTTTTTCAGTGTTTAGGTAATGTTTTGTACATTTATATGGAGGCAAAATATTTTGTTTAAATTATAGGTCAGATCATAGAAAAACCCTTTGTAATCACCAGAGGTCACAATTTCGACTTAATCTTTATGAAATCAGGTTCTAATAATCATCTGAGCCCAATCTAGGTTAAGTTTAATATTAATTAAGTCATCAGGCTCAAATAGGCATGTAATTCGTGTAACTATGTCATTTCTAATTGGATATTTACAATACTTGGTGCAAATGTTCACCACATCAAGACAATGTGTCATGCGCAAGACCCTGGTCCCTAGGTCAAAGGTCACTCTTACAGGTCAAAGGTTAAAAGGCTCAAATAGGCATGTGATTCGTGTCCCCTCTGTAACTATGTCATTTCCTATTGGCTGTTCATAATACTTAATACAAATGTTCACCGCATCAAGCGCAAGACCCAGGTCCCTAACTCAAAGGTCACAGTTGGAGATCAAAGGTTAAAAGGCTTAAATAGGCATGTGATTCGCGTCTGCTCTGTAACTGTCTGATTTCTTATTGGATATTTATAATGCGCGAGACCCAGGGCTCTAGTTCAAAGGTCACACTTTGTGGTCAAATCTTGTTTTGTTCTGGATTTAAAAATTAATTTGTAACATTTACAATTACAAACGTTATTTCAAATTCATATTATTCCATTTGCACAGCTTTAAGCGGGGGCATCCGTGTCCCGTGTCCTGTGGACACATTCTAGTTAGTGATGCATTTGGTATGAGTTTCGTGCAATTCGGTCTAGCCATTAAAAAGTCGATGAGCCGACATAAATGTAAGATTTAAACTTTTTACCTTAAACTGTCACCTTGATGGTTGGAATGTGGGTTCGGCACGTCGTCATCATTAGTTACACATTGGTATCAGTTTCATGCCTTTCGGCCAAGGCATTAAAACGTTTGACCTTGAATTGTGACCATGACCTTGAACCGGCATAGTTGGGATATGGGTTCATCACGTCGTCTTTATTAGTTTACACATTTGGCAGAGTTTCAATCAATTCGGCTTAGGCATTAAAAAGTTATGGAACGGACATGAAGTGTAAGATTCAAACCTTTGACCTTGAATTTTGATCTTGACCCGGCATGGTTGGAATGTGGGTTCTGCACGTCGTCTTTGGTACGAGTTGCAAGGCATTAAAAGTTAGAGAGCGGACACGAATTTGTTACGAATGGACGAACACAAGGATGCATGGACGGACGAACGCGGGGACCATTCCTATAATCTTCTCCAACTTCGTGGCGGGGAATCAGGTTATTTGAAATATATTCCATGTGCGAGGAATTAATAACCAATTACACAAATTGCCTATTTGAAGGTCTCAATTATGTAAATGTTTGTATTTCTTAGAATATTTCTCCTATGGACGATTATGATTACTTCACCTTCTCTTGATTGGTTGCGCGAAGGTTTATTCTCCAGTTCCAAATAAATTAGTTGCAATGGCTGTTTGTTAAGAAATAATATATTCTTTTTCAATGACAATAGTATAATTCAATTTCCTACACAAAATGTCTGATAGTACGTTCATAACAGAGAATCAGAGTTGCATCAGTCTATTCTGAAACACGCTTTGTGATTCAAGTTTGTGTCAAGGATGACACCAACTCAGACAATGAACAACTCATGCAAAGGGAATTCAGTTGACGTGTGCAATGAAGCAACGCAATTTTTTAAAATTTAAATGCTATCTAGCGGAGCAGTGTATGCATAACAGAACGTTTCCCTGTCTATATTTGCTGTAAACTATCCTAACTGGTGCGTGTCGTTATACATAACATTTTGTGTATGATGCGTCTGTAAAATATCGACGTTTAAATATTGAAGGTTGATTGTGTCAAGGTGACCTTAACCCCCACTTTAAATCCCAAGTGTTGTCTTTGCACTCAAGCTACCTACAAAGCTAGCATGTTTTATCTCAATCCTCGCAAAAAATGAACAGTATAAAATGCCTTTTTTTGCTTTCAGTAACGGTGACCTTTGACGCCCACTCATTATTGCACAAAAACTACCAACACAGCAAGTTTCATTGTGATATCTCATCCCAAACTAAAGTTATCCATCAGAAACAAAAAATGAGGATAAATGATGTGTTATGTTTATAGTAACGGTGACCTTGACCCCCACCGGTCGACCCCCACCGGTCTCGCTTCCCATTTAAAGTGCTGTCTGCACACAAACTATCTACACAGCAATTGTCATTATGATATCTCATTCCAAACTTAAACATCATAAACAAATTGTTTTCTCTATACTTACACTACAACACGTAAATAGGGACATAAGTCTGACAAAAATGGCCGAAATTTAAAACAATGACTACTATTGCATCTCATGAGGGTACACCTGTAATGGTTTCATCAAACTTACTGTAGAAATGAAGGAGTTGTACACAGAAGCAATCTACGTATATCCAACATAATTATGTACAATATAAATAAAGGGCCCTAGTTCTGTCAAAAATGGCCTAAATGAAAAATCCAGACGATATGCGCTAGCGCACCACATAATATTCTACTTCTGTAAACGTTTTGACAAAATTTCCTGTTGCCCACAGAAGAGTTTATCACTTTCTCGATATCCCACAAAGGTACAAAATAAAAAAGGGACATAATTCTGTCAAAAATGGTCGAAATGAATAACCCTGGCGATATGCGCTAGGGCACGTCATAACTGTACCGCTGTAAAGGTTTTGACAAACTTCCATGAGAAATGTAGGAGGAGTTGCACACAGAAAGGTTAATATGTAAAAAACAAAGTACAATAACTCGGTCAAAAAATCCTGACAATGTGCGCTGGGAGACATCATAGCAGTTTTTCTGTGAACGTTTCGTCAAAATCCATTAAGAAATGTAGGAGTTGCACGCAGTAGTTCGGACGGACGCAATGACGCCAACCATTACCGTATCCCCTTTGCCTTCGGCGGGGGATATTAAGTGCAGATAGGAAAATAATCGACACAACCGACGTGAAAATAAGAAACATTATTGTCACGAACATCATGCAGATAAGGAAAATAATTGAATAAGGAAAATATTTGGCACGACCGTCGTGCAGGTAAGGAAAATATTTGGCACAACCGTCGTGCAGGTAAAAGGAAATGCTCGCACAAACACTGTCAGTTACCTCCGTAGGGAATGAGTATGTAGGACATGCAGCTCTAATTAGTAATGCATCTTTTCTTGCTAGCTATGCTCTCACAGTCACTTTATCACTGAATATAATAAAAATGAAAATGTGTAGAATTCTCCTCAGCTATACATTTGCCTCTGGTAGGCATTTTGGTTTCGGAGATTTTGAAAATTTTCACTATAATAACTCTGTAGCAAACAAGTCACGTGACCCCTCATGTAATGGCCAGTATTGCCACAGGGCCGTAGTTTGAATAATTTCTGTAGAGTTTTGGTATAGATGTTGCATACAAAATATGTTTTCAGAGGAGACAATTGTTTTTACTAGTTTTGACTCAGTTCAATCGATTTTGCGGAACAGGTAAAATATGTGCAAGAATTGCGCGTGGTAGGTGCCCAAATGTTCGACGTCAGAACAGAAAAAACTAGTTACCGGCTTGCTTTAGCGTTATATATATATATCCATAGTTTTAACTAAAGATGAGACATACATATACGTTCATTCCAACAAGAAATGAGACGACATCCTTTTCCTGGACTTCCTTTTCGCATGTGAATATTCTGTATGCTTTTATAAATGCTCTCATTGTTTGCTGGTAAGTATGGGCCCATATCTTGATGGGTTTTAGAGATAATTCATTGTTTGCAATATATATTGAATGACCGTCGTATAACTCCTTTGCAAACAAGTGATCTGTCGGACAGCAGAGCCAGTTTTTATCTCGGGGTAATAATCCGAACAATTCTGGCAGAGAATTACATGATGGTGTTACATGGAAATAACTAAGCCGTTTGCATTTTGGTTTTACAGCATTTTTTGAAGTTTTCCTTAAAATCAATTTTAGCTCATGTGACCTAAGTTTGTAATGAACTGGAAACAATTGAAATGTTTTGAAATAGGACTACCCAATGGTCTAGAAGTCGTTTTAATTGTTGACGTATGTACTAATGCTCGCCCTGTCCAGTTGTGACGAGGAGTGTCGAGTAATAAAATCGAGTGTCGAGTCAGAAAAATCGAGTGCCGAGTCAAACAAGAGGGCCATGATGGCCCTGAATCGCTCACCTGAATCACCTTGCTCATGATATTTTATATATGAAACTGTAGCCTCTTAAAGAAGACAAGTGCCCCAAATTTGAGAAAGGACCTTATTAGGATGCTACAGACCAAATTTTATGAAGATCCATCAAGCGGTTCAAGAGAAAAATTCTATCTATCTCTTATGTAAAATTAAGGGAGGCACGGGGTGGGGCCAATATTGACCCAGGAGTCATGATTTGAGCAATCTCGGTAAAGGTCCACCAGACAATGCTACTAGCAAAATATCTAAGCTCTATGCCTTGTGGTTCCAGAGAAGATTTTTTTAAGTTTTTCTATATATTTCTTTTATAAAATTATGAGATGTCTGGGGTGGGGCCAATATTGACCCGGGGTCACATTTCGAGCAATCTTGGTAGAGGTCCACTAGACAATGCTACATGCTAAATATCTAAGCTCTATGTCTTGTGGTTCCAGAGAAGATTTTTTGAAGTTTTTTCTATATAGATTCTATCTCTTATACAACATTAAGGGACCCCCGGGGCGGGGCCAATATTGACCCGGGGTCATGATTTGGGCAATCTTGGTAAAGGTCCACCATGCAATGCTTCATGCTAAATATCTAAGCTCTATGCCTTGTGGTTTCTTAGAAGATTTTTAAAGGTTTTGTTACCTGGTTGGAGTTCTAGATGGATCAACTTTATTTGAGCTTCTTTTAAATCCCCCTATGTCAGGAACATCCAGGCAAAAGTTCATCAATATTGGTCAAACGGTTTCAGAGGAGATGTCATTTGAAAGTGTGGACGGACGGACAGACGGACGGACGGTGAGTGATCACAATAGCTCACCTTGAGCACTTGAGCGAAAAAAGGATAATGTATGTATACTAACATTCGCAAATAGAATACGAGCGCGTACATGTCTATTTTATATTTATCACATAACCCGCGGTCCAGCAGTGCCGTAAAGCCGTGCCGTAAATATCGTTCGGCACTCCCAGAGTGTGCAATAAATATGCAAATTAGCCTGACGCGACGTAAGCCAATCCATGCATTGATTGACCCATGACGTCAGGATAACACCAACGTCGTCATGCGTCGCGTTCGTTGTACCGCTAAATTTTGGCTGAAACCTATGCAGCGTACATCATCATTTTGAACGAATAGGAGCGTTCTCTAATGTTATGTGATAAATAGAATCTTACATTCGTGCTCATTACATACGAGTTTTATTAAACTCGTCGACAAAAACGATATAACACTCGGCAAAGGCTCGTGTCATATCATTTTGTCCACTCGTTTAATAAAACTCGTATGTAATGAGCACTCATGCAAGATCCTATATACGTACTTCTAAAATATATCTATTTTCTTTATATTTTAATCCTTGAAAACATTCCCACGACAAGACTGTTGAACAGAAACGGTCACCCAAACTGTGCTCGTTATACAACCAGAGTATAGGCTCATTACTTTTGACGTTTCAACAGAATATTCTAAAGAGTGGTGATTCCAGCGAAACCAATGATGAAAATAGTTTGTAATTCAACCCGATTGTCACCTGAGCAATAAATACAATACCAAGGGCGGGCTAAAATCATAAAATAGACTAAACAAAGCAAATTTGTATTAAACATAAAATCTAATTTTTATTATTTATTAAGTAATAAAAAATTATAAAAAAGCTCATGTATTATGATAATACAATTATTGAAAAATAATTTAGCAGGGGACTCGAACCCACAGCCCATATAAAAAGTATGAGAATGTTCTGAGTATATATCATCTTAACCACTAGGCCACGCTGTCGACTTGAACGTTAGAGTGAATTTGAAACATACGAGGTGTGTCCAAAAAGTTCGTAGACATCCCAATTTAAAAGATATCCGGCGTCATGAAAAATTCTTTTTCACCAGACCTCTATACTTTTTCAAAATACATATTCTGTAGTAATTTGACTAAATATACTATACAAATAAAAACAATATATGACATTTTAAATATCATGGTTTTGCTAAGCGGCGCATGTCAAGTTCGTTGGCAAGTACGTTTGATATAATGTCATGACAATTGCGTAATTTTGGCGCGATTATATTGACGTTTTTCAACGTGCCACGAGGTTGTGTTCATGTCACGTCCGTAAGCATCATTGCAATAGAACACCTGTACGTTGAACAAATAAACTTTTATCATAAGGACCTAAGGAATTAATGGAAACGAAAATGACGTCATTTGACGTCGAAGAACAACGGACTATCATTAAATTGTGTTTATCATTGGACAAAACACCGGTTCAAACCATTAAAACTCTTCGGTTTGCAACAGGCAATGATTCCGTGTGTAGAGCACTTGTTTATGAGTGGAACAAGCGATATTCAGATGGATAAAGCAGACGGTAGAAGCGGACGACCGATAATTATAAACAACGTTACTGTGACGTCTATAGAAGAGATCTTCAATAAGGATAGACGTGTGAGCATTCGTGAGTCTGAATTGAGCCGTGGGACAATAAATAACATACAGCAGTTAGGTATAAACAAGGTATGGGTACCAAGGTTTACAGATTTCGACAGCGGCAGGCGAAAACATCGATAACGGTTGCTGCTACTTTGAAAAATTGTAACAATTGTTACGTTGTTAATTTCAATTGCGGACGTTACTGACGTCACCACCTGCGCCGCTCGGGTGCAAGTGAGTACACTTAAAATATTGTAGAAAAATTATTTCTCCATGCATTTTTGACAGAATTATGGCCCTTTGTACTTTTATGCACTATACAATATATAGTGAACAGTTCTTGTGGACGCAACTCCTCCTGCAGTTGGTGCAGCATTTCCTTCAAACTTTAACAGATGAACAACCTCAACATGTAGATATGCAATAAGGAAAGAATTTGCGTTGCGAGGATTTTTTAACAGAATTATGGCCCTTTGTACTTTTATGAACAATACAATATACAGTGAATAGTTCTTGTAGATGCAACTTCTACAGTTTTTGCAGCATTTTCTTCAAACTTTAACAGATGAACAACCTCAACATGTAGATGTGCATAAAGATAAGAATTAGCTGCAATTATTTTTGCAACGCGGGGGGTATATTAGTCTGCCGAGAAACAGTACTAGTTAAAAGATATTTTAAAATATGTGATTTTTATGCTCCCCGAAGGGTGAGCATATAGTCGCCGCTTTGTCAGTCTCTGTCCGTCTGTTTACACTTTAGTCGGGGCAATAACTTGAACAGTATTAGAGATATCAATATGAAACTTCATAGGTGAATATACCTCATTGATTGGAAGTGCCGTGCACAAGAACCATAACTCTTGATTGCATATTTTTTTAGTTATTCCCCTTTGTAATTGTTTATACTTAATTCTTGTCCGGGCCATAATTTGAACAGTATTTGAGATATCAATTTGAAACTTCATAGGTGAATATACCTCATTGAGGGGAAGCCGGGCCATAACTTGAACAGTATAAGAGATATCAATTTCTTGTCCAGGCCATAACTCAAACAATTTGGATATATAAATTTGAAAATTCATAGATAAATAAATCTTATTATTACAGTGCAGTGGCAAAGAATAATAACAAATTATTTTAGCATTTTTTCTGTGACAAACGCCCCACGGGGAGCATAACCCGTCTGTGACGGCTCTTGTTCATTTTTTAGTCATATGAAAAAATTAGTTGAACAACATACTGCTTTCGTACATGCAACCAGTAGAGTTGAAAACTATTATAGAAGTTTTATCCCAAATTTCACGGCAGTTGCTCGGCTAGATTTTTTATATTTACACTATTGATTTCGGAAGTATCGAAAACCAGGAGAGTTTACAAAATACATCAACGTTTAGAATACGTATTATCCAGTTTTCGCGATAATTTGTTTTTGAAAAATGTGTAAATTTAAAGATGAGCCCAGTTTTAGCTATATGCTCTCTTGCATTAGCTAGTCTATATTCTTCAGAAATAAATGCAAAAGAACTTTCCTTGTCCGCTTGTACTGTTTACAAACATTCGATCCACCCACGCATTTATAAACTGTCCATACAAATTAATCCGTTTCAGAAAAACATGACGCACCTGCTAAATCAGTAGGACATTTACCCCCCCCCCCCCTTCGCCCACCAACTGTATAAATAAATATATGTAATGTGTACATGTATATGTATTCACAAACATTCTTTCACACCATGCCATGCTTCAAATTGTTTAAATCACATTGTACCGTATACTCATAATTATGTTGTATTCGTGTCAACTTGAGTAAATAAAGTTATGTTCTGTTCTGTTCTTACGTGGTCGGGATGATTGCTAAACACATATCAAAACTTGGATAAAATGTTGTGTGGGCGCATTATATTACGTTCCACATACGTTGTAGCTAGTATTCGTGTGTGTTGGTGTTTCAATCATTTGGACACACACAATTTCAGCTATAGTTTATTTCTGCAAGATTATTATAGTATATTATTGTAATAACTATACAGTATAGATCTATATATTCAGGATTTTAAGACATGAGAACATGCTGACACCTCAATTTAAAGTGTTTAGTACTATTTACACCGATTTCTAAACTTCCGCAACCCGCGGGTACCAGTTCCGGAACGGTACGGCTACGCTAATTTATACAAATTAATACGTCACTTCGTTGCGGATAAACATGTCATCCTCCCAACCTTTTTTCTCTTCATCCGGTCGATCTTTGACTAGTGCAAATCAATTATTTACGGCGAGTTGAAACCTAATGCCTATGATTTTCATTTATTAGAAAGTTAGTAGCAGAACGAAAGTTAGATAATAATCTAGGGCTAATGACATCATCGGAAGTGCGCTACGACTTGTGGGGAAAGGGGCGGGGCTTCTTAATAACCTGTTAATCAATGGCCGCAAACTAACCCCTCTGTAGTCATGCACGACTCCATATTCCTGCCAAGTTGTTATGACACATACCGTCCTTGATAGTTTCTCAATATTATATTTTAGAGTTTTTTGAAACGTTGTAAGGTACAAAGTAATTGCATGGCAAACAGTACTGCACGCGATTGTCTATTCTACTAGAACTAAAATAACTGCATAAACGTTTATATACACGATACATAGGCGGCTGTAATATCCCGTTAATTGGATAGGTTGTTTTGAGCGCAGTATAAACCATTGTTATGGCGTAGCTTTCTTTACATCTATTACCAGTTAAATTAGGCAGGACAAAAGTCGTAAATATGTGAATCCGAGTCTAGTATATATAGTGGCATGTTTGATATGTAAACTAACTTAACACGATCAACGCGAGACAACGAATTACAAGACTGTATTCGTTTGTATTCTTTAAATCGGCGGTATATACTTTTTTCAGTAAACGGTTTTTGTCGAGCCCGCTTGCGGTGAGCGTGACTAAGTCGCCACTTTTGGTGTATGTGCGTGTGTGCTTGCGTGTATCCGTCTGATTTTGTCCGGACCATAACTTTGTCATACATTTACCAATGTTACTTATATTCGGCATCAATATTAACCTCTATGAGACAGAGTGTCATGCCCAACCCCAGGGTTCCTATCTCAAAGGTCAAGGTCACAGTTGGAGGTCCAAGTTAAATTGAAGCTTGTCCGGACCATAACTTTGTCATACATTGACCAGTCTTTCTTATATTTGGCATGAATGATATCCTCTCTTATATTAGGCATGAAGGTTCCTATCTCCAAGATTGAACGGGAGGGGACTATAGGTTTGCCCTCTGTCCGTCAGTCAACACTCTGGATCCTGACATAACTCAAACAGTTTCCAAGCTAGGTTTATGAAACTATGTATGTGGATAGGGGACAATAAGGGGATAATGCACGTCTAAACATATTTTGATTTTGACAAATATTGTGGTTGTTATGGCGACAGAAAGAGTGAAAATATGCCCAAATCTGGATCCTGCCATAACTCAAACAGTTTCCAAGCCAGGTTTATCAAACTTGATACAATGTATGTGGATAAGGGTCAATAAGGGGATTATGCACGTCTAAAGATATTTTGATTCTGACAAAAATTGCGGTTGCTATGGCAACAGAAACATTAAAAATGGCTTCAAACCGGTAGGGGACTTCTGTATTGCTTGCGATTGTTAATTATTTGTTCAACGTGCGCCGAGGCTCGACATAATTTGCCCGAGGGCATAAATTTCTAGTTTCTATTATGAAGTTCTTGTGGCTGCAACACTAAAATATAAAGTGCCTTTGAACGTGTGCTCCTATATAAATCTGGTATATTTATTTAAAGCACAACTACGTCAAAAATCACTTAAAGCGTTCCGAGAAAGAAAATAGTGCAGCGGTTATATGTGTTTATACGTAATCAAATAAGAAACATTGACTATGTTAGAATCGAAATAATGAATATGTACCTTTGTTTTATCTTTAAGAACGCACAGCCACTCGTGTGATTTAATTACTACGCATCCGAACTCCTGACTGTGCTTTATTCTACGATAAAACACAGCTACATGTTCATTATATCTTAAACAAGCGTTCTAGCACAACCAGAGGTTTCAGATATATACACATGGTATGTTCGAACTGCCTATTAAACACAGTTATGGCTTAATAACTTCAAACTGCAAATATCCTTCCGATAAAGAAAATAGTGCTGGTCACTATATCTTGATGTGTTGCATAATGCGGAATATTGGCTATGTTAGAACATAATGAAATAATGAGAATGTGCCTGTGTTTTATCTATAATATAGCAGTCACTTGTTTGGATACGTACATTAAATCACTCGTGCTGCACAATCGTGATTTAATTACTCCGCATCCGAACTCGTGACTGTTCTACGATAAAGCACAGGTACATGTTCATTATTTCTGTAATAATTATAGGGGATTTATCCGCGGCCGGAAAATCCCCATTAACGATTACATGCATAACACGTGATTGTTGAAGTTGTATTTTTTTGCATTGGCTATAACATATATTTTTTGACAGACCGGATACAGAATAATGATTCGAAATACTGAATTCCACATTCCACTTCCGGTAGAGACAAGTTGTTGCTCAAGATTTGAGAAATTATCTTGTTTATTTAATTTTTTCCAACATGAAACATAAATACAGTTCAACTCTTTTATGAAGTTTCGGCATATACGGTAAGCCTGATTGAAATCATGAATGTATTGAACAATAGGTTTCTTACTGAAGTAAAACAAAAACATTTAACGCGACGTCATCGCACGTTAACGCGACGTCGTCGCATGGCATAGCGCGCCAACATGTGAATACTTATGTTGAATTGAAATATAAATAGCAAATAAAAGACGAGTATCAAACTATAATAAATGAGCCAGTCTCAAGGAAAACCTGTTACATTGTGTTTTGACAAAAATATTGATTTTGAGATGTTCCATAGCTTGAAAGAATAATCTTAATGAAGCAAAATACAAAAGAAATTTTGTTAATATCTTGCTTTTTTAGGAAGTTACAGGTGTTTTTGTAGTGTCCCCTTTAGGAGCGTTTTGAGTGACGTCGCAAACGTCGTTCAAACGATAATGACGTATCTATAACACGTATTTAATAATTACACCCGATCAAGTATTGACTTAAATTGTTCAAAATGGTATCACTTTTAGCATTATCTTTTTTTTTTAAAAATATTTACCAAAATCAAAATAAAGGCTACCTTTGTTTAACAACTAACTCGTTTTTCTCACTTTGAGTACTGTTCAGTATGTGATTTCGACATAATTCATGGAACAATTTAAAGCTTATTTATAGTACTATAGGAGTAAACTACATAAAGTAGAATCAATGGATAAGTATTTTTTTCTTATATTAGAATATAACCTACATTATTAGCCAATGAAAACGCCGAATTTTGGCGGTTAAATGAAAATTTAATCATTAAAAATTTTCTCTTGGTAGTCGTGACGTCATGCGTTGGCGCTAACCTCAAGCGGCCAATCAAAATGCAGGATGTTATACGCTACGCCCTTTTTAATAATTAAAATTTACTTAATATGTTCTAACTATAGCTTTTAAAAAACCTTGTTACATAATGGTAATTACATAATGTCAAAATAGCAGGTTTTCCTGGAGACTGGCTCAAATATGTATAAGGCATATCTGTGTAACCCGTCTCCTAGATCAGAAAACACACTTTTTTAAAGTATTTGTTCGCCTGGTCTCCTATGTGGTGCTGCCTGGCAGCCAGAGGCTAGATTGATAAGTCTCTGTGGAGCAATCAAATCCCTTAGTCTTTGATTAGCCTCTGCCAGATTATCCAACACCCTGATGGGAAATCCCCAGCTTAACTTTTATTCCTCCATTTTCTGAAGAGTTACAGTACAATCAAATATTCAGCAATATACAAGATTACACAATAATAAATGTCATAAAGAATGGCATAATAGACCGCACACCTTAACACATTATTGGATGCACACGCATTATGTACATCGATACACATATTACACCCATACACGAACATACAACCAAACACACACATACATGAATTCATGTTCACTCATATCTGCATGCAATATCCACCGTAAGAAGATTACCTAGACAACGAAACGAAATAGCTAGATAATCAAGTATGGAAGTTGCTAGTACATGTATGTAGTCAACAATACAGTACAACCTCTCTAGAGTAACACCCTATGAAAACACGAATTCTGACTATTGAAATAAAATCAGCAGCAAATGGTACAAAATTGATTATGTCGCTTAGAATGGAATGATGCACTATGGAGAAACCACTATGTAGAGATTGCACTTATCTGTTACCGATACGAGTACAATAATTATTGATGTTATTTATCTTTCCAAGAAACACATAATTATATAATATACAACTGTCACATACAATATACAAAAGAGTATGTAAATCACATAAAATGTTGGTCTAATACATTTCACGAGCATACGTATTACAGCGAATAGTATTTCAGTAGGTATAATAAGCATATGTATAAGCAATTGAACGATACATGTGCCTATCGTGTCATTGACTTCGATCACTATAACAGTTTTGTTAACAGTGCCTTTAACGGGAACCGTTTAAAGGTATCTCCATCAATAACAGAAGTTTGCCTTAACAAATGTTCGGTCAGTTCAGAAGGTGACAGTACTAGTCGGATCATACGGAGAAAATGTGACGGGCCATGGCATCGGAGAGTAGAATGTGGCATCCATGCTATATGGTATCTTTGATATGTGTGTTATCTGAAATGGCCGGGTGCCATTCGTAATTTGCATCGTTTTCTCAGAATTAGGTCAAAGGTCAAAAAGAGTGCATTTGTTTTATATATCTCACTCAAAATATCATTAGATCTCTTAGTTTTCGGTCAAAATTTATACAAATGGTATCAAAACGAAGCTAACGCACTGGGCTATCCATAAAAATAACGTTTTACAAAATTATACATTTGTATACTAATGAATATTGATGAACACCTAAATTTAGCAATATTTTTCATAAAAATTCGACGTGTATGAACAATATATTTGTTATAATGTCGTCATTTTTGCTATTTGAAAGCCTAACGTCTGGAACACATCGAGAGTTTATGCAATGCATCCGATACTCCTTGGTTTATCATGATTCCTCCCGATGTCACAACTTGTCTGATGACCTCCCCGATACTTCCCCAAGACAACAAGGAAACTGTTTACGATGCCACCCGAATCTCCATCCAGAGTGCATCTCCTAGATAAAGACAAGCTCGGTGGGACATAGGCATGAGACATAAAAATGACCCTTTTGGTGACATTTGGCATACTTCGCGTCTTTTCGTTGTCTTCTGTACGTTCTGATGGCTTTCTCTTGCAACAAGCTCGTTCTCTTTTAGCAACGTCTCTGAACTTGCTCGCAAACTAAAGGAAAGTAACTTAGCAAATCGACTTTGGTCTTACTCATTAACAAGATGTAATCGTTTGATTGTGGCATGGGTATACTAGTATCAGGACCAGATATAAATTGACGCATCGGACGACTTTTTGTACCTCGTTTGCTTCCAAGTTGTGTTGTCTTTATGGAAGAGCTTATGATTTGTAAGGTCACAATAATAACGTTCAAACAGGTAATTACTCGTATGTGCTTTCAATACCGTCCTTACCATCATTACTTACTACACATTGCTACTGATTACAATTAACAGACTGTTTTAACTAAGTTATAAACATTATAAAAGTACGGACAAGTCAGGGTACGAAAGAAATGAACAGCAATTGGCTAAGAACGTTTCCTTGTTCTCCAATACGACTTTATACAGGCAACTAAAAGAACATAGTTTCGAACTCCCAGTACTTTGTAAACAAATACCAAGTTATTAATTGAAAGGTTAATATACCAGGCGACAATTACGTTGGCGGCCCTTTATGTTTTCTTTGATTGAAGTTGGTGTAATTTGTAATACCGGTAGCAACTACATGTACCATGGTTTGCTGATGATTATAAGAATAAATTATACAGTTCTAAACGTCATGTACAAAAATATATTGTGTAATGAGACATATGTTTTGCCTTTTTGTATGATTATTAGAAGACACTGCCTATTTCTACGCTATTTATCCCTGGAGGACCCAATATCAAACTTGACCTAGATTTTGTTGAGATGATCAATGTGACCAAGTTTCATAAAGATTAGGTCTAAAATAATGACCTCTAATGACTACACAAGGTTTTTCTATGATTTGACCTTGTAACCTAGTTTTTTACCCCGGATGACCCAATATCGAACTTGACCTAGATTTTGTTGAGATGATCATTGTGACCAAGTTTCATAAAGATTAGGCCAAAATTGTGACCTCAAGTGTCTACACAAGCAAATTGTTGACGGACGGACGGACGAAGAGTGATCACAAAAGCTCGCTCTGTCACTTTGTGACAGGTGAGCTGAAATGCAATGGACCATGAAAAATAAGCGACTTTTGTCCTGATGGACTCCCAACTATACAGTAAACTCCCTGCATTAAACCCGAATTCACAAATGAGCATATTCCACACTTGCTCTCGAATTGTCACATTTTTCTCGCAGAAACTGATCAAGTGTCCAATAGTACTTTCTGTTGCACAATCGCACTTTTTGCATATGCGTATAAACTTCTTCGAAAAAAGCGCACAATCAACGACATAATTTTAAGACATACAGGGGATAACCGGGGATTAAAATTGGTTGAAGGAATTACGGCTTAGTAATGTTTAATAGGATAGCTCTGACTACACAGCAAGGTCAAAACATAGTCGTGTTAGGCTTTTATAAAATAAATATACAAGATTTATATAGCGCCCTTTTCATGGCAACGCACGTTCAAAGGCACTTTACCAATGGTGCAGCCACTAGGGCGCAGGTGCATTAAACAGCATTTCAGTCCGCTGTTTTAATAAAACAGTGTCACGGATAACGGTGTCTTCAAACTGGTTTTTAAAGGGAAAATCCCATTTGTAATATAGTTCGATAAATGACCAACTAAGCCCTACTTCTGAAGTATCGTGTAATCAGGAATAAATTCATTATGCTGAAAGTCATAGTTGATGGTAGTGAATAAGTATATTGTTGAATATATGCAAGTGTACAAGTAAAACGATCTTTTCCGTATGAATCGATGTATGTCATATTTGCCAACAATGACGTCACCGACACGTGTCATGGCAAAACGCCATGTAGATCACAATATAGAGTAGTACATCTTTCCGTTCACATTAATCGATCATGTTTCCTGTAGGCACATGTGTGAATGCCAAATTGCTTTCATCAAAATACATATTAGTTTGCATTAAATAGTTATTTCCGACACCAGCAGACAGGCTGCGCTCTATCTATTCTAATTTTCATTGGAGATAATTTGATTGTGTTCTTTTGGCTTTCATGTATGATGAAATAAGACTTTAAAATGTTACTATTGTTCATATAGCAATATTTGTATTATTACACTTTGTTTTAAAATTCAATTTAGTTATTGTTACATCATGGCAATGGCAATTTACATTGATGATAACTGAATCGGTGTAGCTGAAATCCAATGATAGCTGAATTTTAGGGGTGGGCCGATGCATCGAAATATTAATCCATCGCGATCCCGAGTGTCCCGATAGCTAGATCGATAGCAAAAGTCTCAAACCAAAAACTCTCGCAGATAGTTAGCTCAACTCCTTGTTATATATAAAGTTTATTTTATTAATTTAAAACAACTTCCCATTTTCGTTAAAAAATGTTAAATGAAGAGGAGAAATAAACAGCAACCAATGCGGTATTTAGTTCAATTTTATATGCTCCCCGAAGGATGAGCATATGTGCTCCCCGAAGGATGAGCATATGTGACGCGCCATCAGACTTTGGGTCAAAATGCGGTAAATGACGTTACGTCGTAAACAGAGAAATAACGTCGCCGTATAATTACTATGTGGTAGAGTTCAATGTATCATTTGGAATTAGACAATAAATACTAAGTATAGATTATATAAGTATGTAATGCAAACGAGCAATACAAAATAGTTATTGCATAAATTCTTGATAGAACCTAGGATTATAAATACAATCTGAAGGCAATGCGGATTGGATGGAATCCAGTGAATATGTAATCACAAGAGTTGAGGCGGACACTCGACGATATTCGCATATTTTTCTTTGTTAATAATTTCAAAAAGAGCATCAAATATTGACCGTAAATACGACGATCGAGTCACTTTTTAGTTTATCACCGAGCGGTAGATCTTCAGCCATTGTTAAATCCAGATGACCTAGATTTCTTAGGGACAAACATTGTGACCAAGTTTCATTAAGATTACATAAAAAATGTGACATCTAAGAGTGTTAACAAGGTTTTTTCTTCAATGTGACCTAGATTTTGACCCCCAGATGACCCAGTAGCGATAGGCCTAATTTCACAGAGACAACACATTGTGACCAAGTTTCATTACAATTACATAAAAAATGTGACATCGAGAGTGTTAACAATGTTTTTCTTTGATGTGACCTAGTTTTTGATCACAGATGACCCAGTTACACACTTGACCTAGATTTATTAGGGACAAACATTGTGACCAAGTTTCTTTAAGATTTCATAAAAAAATTGACCTCCAGAGTGTTTACAAGATTTTTCTTCAATGTGCCCTTGTTTTTAACCCCAGGTGACCCAGTTGCAAACGTGACCTAGATTATATAGTCTCATATTGTGACCAAGTTTCATAAAGATTGTCAAAAATGTGACTTCTAGATTGTTGACAAGATTTTTCTTTGATTGACCTAGTATTTGACCCTAGATGACCCAGTTGCGAACTTGATCTAGATTTTATAGGGACAAACATTTTGACAACGATTAAGTGAAAACTGTGACCTCTTAAGAGTGTTAACAGTCAAATTGTTGACGGTGGACGACGGACATAGGGCGATCACTATCTAACCTCAATACTTTCGTCTCTGGATTCATGGAGTGGTGTCGACTTAAAGAAAAACCAGACGTTACTACTTCACGTGTTCATGGAATAGGCAAATCTACTGCATTGAAGCAAACAGTTACAGGACATTGCACGACGTTTCTGTGCCAGTGAATCGAAAGAAGACATCGTGAAGTTAAGTGTAATGGTTTTGCTATTGCTAATTGAAAAAGATTATAAAGAGAACCTGAATGGCATAAGACTTCACAAATTTGCCGCCCATCTCATGAGAAGTTTAGTATGTCTGCAGGTTCAAAACTTACCACCACCATCAGCTGCAGCCGTGTTTCATTCTCGCCGTGTATACTATCTAAAAGATTATATTATGTCAGACAGAAGACAGCACTCAACCCAACCAGCCGAGCACAGAAAACATTAACAACACGAAAAGCAAAGCCTCAGTCAGTCAAACTAAAACGGAACGATAGCCAGGTGCCGAGAAAATAACAACTGGACATTACACATCACAAGGACAATCTACAACACATATATATAGTGTACATGCAATTCTGAAAGATACGAAGCAGCCTTGTGATGGACAATGAAATTCACACTGTATCGGCAAAACGCGATGGTCCGGTTTAACGAAACTAACGTAACGAAAATGATCCGGCTAAAAAATGGTGGATATCAACAATAATACGCTGGTGAGTGTAACCTTTTTGCGTATAATGAATGGTTATTCTTGAATTCTGAAGACAGGAATACTCTTACGGAATGCCCAAGTTTGTCCTGCATGCTCGTAGCTACTTGGTTTTGTCTTTCATCAATGCATATGCACGTAATGCGCGTTGAAAGTTGTGATTCAACCGTAAACAATGCAAAACAGACATGAAATTCGGACATTTTAGACAAATTAGACAAAGTAAGAGCTAACCGAGTCTAAACTATGTACTTGAATGTATTGTAGGGTTACATTTCTTTCCCAGATACTCGTCTTTTATTAATAATATATTTATATAGGTCATAATCTAACGTTTTCAAAGTTGAACGAATCAGGGTCCGGTTGTCGATACAACGCAAATGGTACGGTTCGCTTTTACAATTATATTTTCATCGGCATTATGTACAGATATGGACATTAATATTTTAGCAATTTCTGAAATACACGTATATCACTTCATTTCTCACGTGTAATATTATTTTGAACAAAACGTCTTCATAAAGGACTTAGCTCAGTGGTTACACACTGGACTGTCTAACCAGAGGTCGTGGGTTCAATCCCCGGCATTGAAACTTGACATTTCTGAAATTCTATTCGTAGTAATTTCCCGCTATATCGGACCATGTGGACTGCAAATTATCTGGTGAAAGGTGCCAGTAAGCTGTGTGTATCGGTGCTATACACCGGACACATTAAAGAACCAGACTGTCTGTTCGAAATAAGAGCTAGGCGCATGCCTTCGGGTGCTTTCTCTCAGTCTGTCCCTCTGGTCCGATCATGCTTTATCTGCACCGGTAGGCCCCGTGATGCACCTGCGCCCTAGTGACTGCAACATTCTATGGGAAGCGCCTTTGTACGTACGTTCGCATGAAAAGGGCGCTATATAAATCTATAAAAACTATTTATAAAAACGTCTTTTAAAACCCCATGGATAATAACAAATACATACACGTATTGACATTTTTACGAGATATTGAGCTAATGCTCTACCTGTTTTTGTTTATATTTTGTAGGGATCGCAGCTTCGGCTAGTGTAATAAAAGAATGACCACACCACACAAAAAGACTTGAACATTGAACAGGAATTTGGATGAAGCCCCGTGCGGAAAAATATTTTAAATGTGATGAATCCAAAATTTACCCGCTAGTTAAAACGAGCAGGATATCAACTTAGAAATCACGTGTAATGTGCATGTACTGTATGGATACTACTAGTTAACACAAAGTTGGAGTATGCATATTATTTATTTTGCATTTCTTGCTGCAGTTGTTAAATAACATACATCAGAATCACAGAAAAATAAACACTTCATTTAGCCGCAACGGAAATGACGTTACAGGAACTGACATCCGTGTTTGCTAAGACAATTGCATCCGTTGAAAACTGTACCAGCTTTTGAAACGTATATAGAGTAAACTCAGATAATTTGAAACATTGTGCCTATGTTTAAAACCACTGTACATATTTCATAATTATAAATTGACATAATATAATTCCATTATACGTGCGAACCAAGTACAATGGTGATGAGATTTAGTCCAGGTGCCAGAGGGGGTAACCTAACTTTGGAGTCCGCACAAAATGTTTTGGTACCAAAATGTTCAGGAGGATGTCCCCACTCAGAATCTGTTGTATGACACCTTGTCACCCTTGAGCATTTTCCAAGATGGCCGCCACAAACTGCCAATTTATATACAATATTATGTTTCAGTGAGGAAGTAATGAATGCATGTAATGCTAAATGTTTGCATTCATAGTATTCACTTGGTGGTGTGTTTCAAATGGGCATACTACACTGACCACTATGAGGTCAAGGTCATTTCAAGGTCAAAGTACAAAAATAGCTGAAAATGTGATATTTTGCTCTACATTTGTACTAAAATATATATTTTGTTTGTATATTTGTATCATTTAATTGGGATAGAAAAGTGAAAGAAGTTTTAGTAAGAACATTTCTCTCTTACTCAAAGAACTCTTTTGACTTCAGCGTATTATAACTTTGTGAAAATAACCATTTTATTCATGCCCATGATGTCAGAGATGTCATTCTTTGATTCGGTATTCATAATTCTTATATTCAAATATGACGTAGTTTTATTTATACTGGTTAAATCAAGTAAGTGCATGATTGTTAGCTTCATTTGAATTCATGTTGTATCCTTATCTCTCGAAAACATACTGACAAGGTCAATGTCATTGATATTTCAAGGTCAAATTTGATATTTCGTCGCAATATGTCTTTTATGAAGTCAAATGTATGTTGAGCATTGTTTTTTGTTATAAATATGACAGTGGATATTCTATTTGTATATCCATTCAGTAAAAGTCTTTACATTTGTACATTAACAAAATTGTTATGAAGACCGAATTTAACACTGTGCCAAGAAGCGTCATGCAGTGTTTTAGTAATTGTAGGTATAGACCTGTATCACTGTTTGAAACGACATCACAGGCCGTATGTGTATTCATCACCACATAGTACAGTCATCATAGACCCTATACCCACCACTACCAGGATGAATGGGATACTCAATATCACGAAATATAGCCATCCTAGACCAGATGAAGTAATAATCACAACTAAGCACCACCATATCAGACCCATTACCTTTGTCATGGCTTAACTCCAATATAAGGGACCGGCAACTCATACCATATATAGTAGTTATCATCTCCAAGATATATTACAGCCTGGGATAACTACCTAAACCAAGAACTAATATCACAGGCTCTACGGAGTTCTCACTCTCAAAACATAAAACCATCCCATGTACTCATCACGATAAAGTACAGCCATACCAGGTTATAATGGATATTCTCCACCAAAAGGACATTCCTGCCCTATGAAGTATGCATCACCTAGTGCAGCCATCCAAGACTGGGAGATCTTCATTACCACTTAGTACATCCATATCAACTCTAAAGGGTACTTATAACCACCAAGTACAGCCATTCGTGGAAATATCGACGGTTGTACTTACTGCCGTAAATTAAAGTCAACACAGTCACTAAGACTAGCTCATCAGCTCCAAATACAGCCGTTCGAGCCTTTACACGGTACTCAACACCATCATGCTCAGACATTTTATCTTTTATATGATACCAACTATCACTTAGTTGGCCATACAATGTCCTGAGTGGTACTCACCACAATCAAATACAGCTTTACCAGGCCATAATGGATATTCTCAACCACACAGGACAGCCATCCCATGCCATATGATGTATGTATCACCTAGTACAGCCATCCAAGTCTAAAGTATAGTAACTACAAAAATGTACCACTAATGTCGTTAATTAAATTGATCCCAGTCGCTAACAAAGATACCGGTATATTAAGTCAGACAGGGAAGGCAGGATTAGCTTTTCCAGCCGAGCACGGTTAAACCAACTGAGCACAGAAAATATAAAACACAAGCCCAACTAAACAAGTAAAATGACTATAATGCCTAGTTTAGTTGTCAGAAATCCTAAAAAGAATAAGTGCCCAACACACTGCCGAACAAGAAGAATGATCAGCCCTAGTCGAGCTCATCAGCCTCAAGTACAGCCATTCCAGCCTCTACACGACACTAAACACCACCATGTACATAGTTACATCTTATTTTGTATGGGATAGCCACTAACACTTAGGTTAGTCTTCAAGAACATGAGGGATACTCACCACCACCAAGTACAGCCACCACATCCCCTGGTACTCAATTTCATCGAGTATAGATATCCCTGACTCTCGAGAGTAACCACTCCCACTTAGTAACTGTATATCAATATCAGACCCTAAGGGGTCCTCTCCGTCACCAAGCACTGCCACCATATTCCCAATAGGGTACTTACCACCATGTACATGCATCAATACTGTATGCAATACAAAGCCCTACATGGTCACACAAGGTACTGCAAACCACTAATGACAGTCATACCTTATGCTATGAAATAGTTATCACCACCAAGTACAGACAAAACTGAGCCCTAAGGAAAACTCAAAGTCAACAAGTACAGCCAGCACAGCCCCTATATGGTATCCACCAATATCATGTGCAGACATCCAAGGCTCCATGGAGTACTTACTTCCACAAAATACAGAAATACCTGCCCCAAAGGTGTTCTAACGAGCCCATGTATGGTATTCACCAACATGATCAGACAGCACTGTCTCTTTGAGTTTGTTACTACTACAAAGTACAGCCATACCATGATCTAAAGGATACTCCCCACTACACAGGACAGCCACCCGCGTATTTGAAGTAATCATCAACATCAAGTACAACCATATCAGGCCCTATAGGTCACTCACCACCATCCAAGACTGCCAACCCATGACCTATGGGTGTGCTCGGCACTGTTAACTACAGCTTACCGAATATTCGGGGTGCGCGTCATATCCAAGTACAGCAATGCCAAGTTGTATGGGATACTTACCACCACATGGTACATCCATATATGCCCCTATATGTATTCATCACCACCTTGTCAGCCATCCAAGCCTATGGGATAGTAACTATCACGTAGCACATCCATAACTGGCTCTAAGGGGTACTTATCACCACCAAGTACATCCACCCATGACCTATAGGTGTACTCACTACAGTTAATTAAAGTAACCTAGTCACTAAGACGAGAAGCTCATCAGCTCCAAGTACAGACATTCCATCCCCTATAAGGTACCTAACACGACCTAATAAACCATTCATTACCCTGCCGGTGCCCAAGATAGGCAGACATACTAGTAGACCTTTTACGATAATTATATTGGATAACTACAAGACCCTGCCTTGCATGGCTCTATATGGTACATAACAATGACTAACACAGTTATTCTTGAGGTACATAACACTGCATAGAACAGCTTTTTCAGGTTCTATAGAGTATACCACACAGCCTAGCTCTATGGGTACCTACACTACCGATGTAACAAACAGATGTAGGCTTAACAATGAAATCTAGCATTACACTTTATAGCGACATATGCAAATGTCAATACATGTGTTCGAAAGAGGTAGTTATATAATAGAAAGTTGTATGAATTAATGTCACCTCGGACATGCATAAAAAAGTTATTTTCACAAAATTATAACATGCTGAAAAAAAGTCGAGACCAAGTGGTAAGTGTAGTATGTCCATTTCGTGCACACCATCAAATGCATACTATGAATGCTGCAATTACGATTACATGCATTCATAACTTCCTCACTAGAACATAAATAATGTATGAATTTGTAACTTATGGCGGCCATATTGGCGGCCATCTTGGAAAATGCTCAAGGGTGACAAGGTGTCATACAACAGATTCTGAGAGTGGCCATCCTCCTGAACATTTTGGTACCAAAGCTTTTCTTGTAAATACTTCAAAGTTAGGTAAATTATGAATATCGAATCAGAAATTTTACAAAAAATGTCATATCTGACATCATGGACAAGAATAAAATGGTTATTTTCACAAAGTTACAATATGCTGATTCAGAAGTAAAAACAGTTTTTTGAATAAGAGAGAAATGTACTTACCAAAACTTCTATCACTTTTCTATCCCAATTATATGATACAATATACAAACAAAATATATGTTCTAGTACAAAGGTAGAGCAAAATATCATATTTTCAGTTATTTATGTACTTTGACCTTGAAATGACCTTGACCTTGGCCTCATAGTGGTCAGTGTAGTATGCCCATTTGAAACACACCATCAAGTGAATACTATGAATGCAAACATTTAGCATTACATTCATTCATTCATAACTTCCTCACTGAAACATAATATTGTGTATAAATTGGCCGTTGATGGCGGCCATCTTGGAAAATGCTCAAGGGTGACAAGGTGTCATACAACAGATTCTGAGTGGGGACATCATCCTGAACATTTTGGTACCAAAACATTTTGTGCGGACTCCAAAGTTAGGTTCATCATATAAACATGACTGGCTGGCACCTGGACTAATTTTATGAGCCTTTCAAACCTTCATTTAAAACGTTCCCGAATTTCCTATATTTCAGCAACTTTAACGAACAAAATATCCAATGCATTCATAGTATTCTTCTAGAGTTATGAATGAATACAATTTGCTAACAGTCGAGCTTAAGACAATAAGTCGTAGTGCAATGCAATGTTTTCCCCCATGTAAGCCACGAAAGGTATCTGCATTGAACTCTCGACAAAAGAATACATCATAAAATAAGGAACATAGTACAAAACAAGATCAAGTTTGGAGGGATGGGGTTTTAATAGGTGTACTAAGTATATGTTACATAATTAGAATATTAATTGACTGTTGACCATGTATATATATATTATGTAATTATTTTTTCTTGTACATTTTGTATCTTTGTTTACTCATCTGAATAATACCTAATGTATTTCAAATAAACTGTAAACTGTTCGATTTGTGCATTATTCTTTTCAATAATCTGAACATACATGTATAATATGTTCTGGATGTGATTGTTTTTTCGACACGTTTATCCCAGGAAAAATGTGATCATATCATGTGGTATGTGACATAATTTTGGGGGTTAAGAATTTAACGCAAGTAACGTTACTAATTTATTCTTAGACCGATTTAACGATATTTACTCGGAACTCGAGCCAAATTTGAGTACTGTCCATGCGACGTAATATTTTTCTACAAAAGGACTTCTGTCGAATCGACTTGATAGCAGTTGTGTTGTTTTCAAGAATATTAATTGGCATGGATAACACCTATTCTGGGGTTAAGCATCATGAGTGTCTTCGATCAAAGAATAAAGTACCTACGATTGTTTTTTTTTTATTTTTACTTGCGTTCCTAGCCAACAATTACGTCACATACCAAGTGGAATGTCTACTTTGATGATGATGAACTAGTTACATACAATAGCAGTGTAGCAATACAATGTGACTTTGACATCACCAACTGCTACCAATCCAAGACGGAATTTGTCTCGCTTCGGAAGCAAAAATAGCGGTATTTTTTTATATACCAGTTTCTATGAAACATGCGCAAGTCTGAAGGAAAAGGAACATTTCCTTGAAAAGTAGCATCCCTATCAGCAGTTGGGCCGTTTTCTCCAGCACCCTGTGAAACATTGGAAAGGAAGACGACTTTGCGGTAAAACTTTTGCCACACTGGGTACATTAATGTCTTTCAAAATGTTGTCCACGACTTAGTCTTTGCCTAGACATGGTCGAAATAAATATGAATGTCTTTGCACATAGGTCACATTGGAGCCTTGTTTTCCCCCTGAAAATAAATAAAAAGAAGAATCAGTTGATTGGTTGTACATACACGTTCATATCGATGTCTGCATGTCAAAATATCTACATCTAGACAAATATTCAAGTCAACTTTAAAGATTCATCTATGACAATCTATTCTTTATTTATAAATGTGCAACCAGACCGAGGCTCTAACCCATTGTTCAGCAGTAAGTGCAATATGTGAGGGCATGTTAATTATTCAGTTATACACAAGCAACAAAAAGTAGAAAATGATGGTAAAATTAGTCAGAGTAATACAAGAAAATGACATTGCAATAGTTGTTATGGCGAGTAAAACACGAGCCGGACCATTTTCGTTGTATCGACAACCGGACCATGATTCGTTCAACTTTGAAAACGTTAGTTTTGGCATATATAAATACATTATTAATAAAAGATGAGTATCTGGGCAAGAAATGTAACCCTACAATACATTCAAGTACATAGTTTAGACTCGGTTAGCTCTTACTTTGTCTAATTTGTCTAAAATGTCCGAATTTCATGTCTGTTTTGCATTGTTTACGATTGAATCATAACTTTCAACGTGCATTACGTGCATATGCATTGATGAAAGACAAAACCAAGTAGCTACGAGTATGCAGGACAAACTTGGGCATTCCGTAAGAGTATTCCTGTCTTCAGAATTCAAGAATAACCATACAAAATACGTAAAAATGTTACACTCACCTGCTGATATTTGTTGATATCCACCATTTTTTAGCCGGATCATTTTCGTTACGTTAGCCGTACCGGCTTCGTTAAACCGGATCCAATGCGTTTTGCCGATACAGTGTGAAATTGCAGAATGACACATACAAAATAAACAAAGTTTAACAAAAAGGCACAATAGCGAAATATTTTTTAATTTTTATTATAAAGTAGACAATACATACATAGAGGAAAATTGACCAAAGGGCTTCCGCCTTGGTACGGACAGCGACAAATGTCACTGGGGGCTTAAACGTTTTACAGTGCACCAAACCTCACACTTACCCAATAGGCAACCTTATAGCACATTACAGAGTAAATAAAAGTTTCCCGTCATGTAACAGTGACAGGTAATAAAAGAATGCAAAACATGAAACATTATATAAATAACGTCCATCGAGTAGCACAGAAAGTACTCAATTACCTATCAGAAGTCAGAGCAAAAAGAGAGCAAAACATTTAAGGGTACGACAAAACAATGTAACAGACAGGCATCAATGCCAGCCGTCCAAAAAGGCTTGAGGTTAGGCATATCATAGTCTGTATATTGTCCGGTCATCGCACAATGAAATAGGAAGCACAATGGCGAGCTGTAAATGGACCCACTACTAAGCATGCAGTCCTTTGCAAAATTAAAGGGTCATATCCTCTACTCAGAAAGCGTTTTATAATCTTAATAAACACATCATAAAGGTGACTATGACTTAAAACCTTTCGAAATTTGTAAAGCACACCACCACAAGATTTAGTGTTGGGTGGAAACAAACCACTTCTTCCAGAAGACTTGGGATGGTGTACACACTCCTGCTCCGGACTACTTATATAATATTTTCCGATGTAACTGTAAGACAATCTGTGAAACCAAAAGATGTACATGTAGAAACAATGGATCGGACTTATCGGCAGAATGTGGTGAAATTCGTGGTGTAAGTTGTTCCAACGCACATGCTCTGCCTGGCCCGGTGTTCACAAAGTAAAATATCTGGCTCAAGCCCGATTTTCGGTCTCAGAATGAAGATCGAGCTTCAGTTTGGGGCTTGGCTTCAAAATCTGTGTTCACAAAAATATCGGTCTAACGATCGGGCTTGAGCTCAAGCCTCAAAACCCAAACCTAGTGATTAGTAGGCTTGAGCTGATCCAAGCCAGATAATACAATCCCACAATACAATTCATAAACAAGTCAAAATGGCCGACATCGTACAAAGAAATAGACGACTCCGTTATGTTTGAAACTTTCCACTTGATATGCGATTGTTTAAGGATAGAACCAACCCGCTGGAGATCTACACTGATGAAGAGGTTATTATAGGAGAGAGGTACCGTTTTTCCCCGGCCTCTTATCAGGTTTATTTGTGAGCTGGTTGATTTGGGAACGCCGACGAGGAGGTCCAACCCGCTGCCGCGGTGCTGCTGACGACGCTGCATTTTTAGGCCTCAAATGCGCACCACATCGTGACAGCAGCGGTGCACAGTGTGTCGAGGGCGAATGTTTCGAGGGCCGTCAGCCGATTCACGGATACATTGGCTATGCTGGCAAGAGAGTATATTATCTACACATCAGGAACAGCCGTGCGGAGAGTACAAGAGGAGTTTTACTGATTGCTGGTAAGCATTGAATTATTGCTACATTTTTTATTGGTTGCAAGTGTAAACAGGAACTACGCAACGAAAGGACAGTTATAAAAACCCGCAAATTCCGGTACATTCGTTTAATGCCAGATGTACCCCCCCCCCCCCCCCCCCTTGTTAACATGAAGCTGTTTTCAGACAAATGAATGACTTTTAAGTATCTCACCTCTGTCGCTTAATTGATTTTATGTCTGCCCCTGTCAGACACATGCCAATAATATTCGGAAAGCGATTGTCGGCAGTACAAAGAAGAAAATATTTTGCTCCTACTTCTTACAAGACTGCATAACAAGTATTTCAACATACTTTGGCTTTATTTTAATATTGTTATTTAACTTTTGAGACTAAAGGCTGCTAAAACTATGTAGTTCAGCAGTTTTACTGTTGTAACTAGGTCATTCAGCGTAGGCATTCCGCCTTTTGTTTGCTGAATCTTTTCTATTCAGCTTTTAAACAGTGGGACAGGGGATGTTTCTTGGTCGGTAGTGTGTTGGGCACTTCTTCGTTTTAAGTTTTCTGACAGCTAAAACTAGGCATTATAGTCATTTTGCTGTGGAAACTGGGTCATTCAGCTAGTTATAATTTATTATACTTTTCGACAGCTTGGACTTGGTCGGATCTGCGCTTGTTTAGTTGGGCATTGTGTCTTTATGTGTTTTATGTTTCCTGTGCTCGGTTGGTTCAGTTCGGCACTGTGTTTTGTGTGTTTTTAATGTTTTAATGTTTAATGTTTTAATGTTTAATGTTAATGTTTGAGTGGCTTATTAGCTGGTACATTTACCTCCCTCGTTAATGAAAACGACCTTCGTAATTTTCTGAAGGAAATACCACATTTTAAACAGTGAAACAATTTTAATAACACGAGTATATGGTATCTATTTCATGAAATGAAATATATAAATAAATTGATTATCAGAAGCTTTAATAAAACTTGGTTTCTTGAGTATATTGGAGTTTCTAAAAATAGATGCGTCATAGTTGTAACACTGGATTCTCTTGCAACTCGCCTTGTCATCGTGACTCGTAGAAAATTTTACTATAAAGTTTACGTTCATTCATATATAAATATGTCACGTGATACTGGGCGTAAATAGAAACAGCCAATTTGATAAGTATGTTTTATCGGGGTCATAATACATTGTTAGGTCGTTAGGTCCGCTCTATATTTAAACGATTAATCCGCAGATCGTGTTAGAATTGGTTATTAAGGAATCATTTGAATAATTATAGCTTTAATAAGGTATTTTTGACTGCATAGTGCAAATACTTAGGATATTTATGAGACGTTTTGAGAGTATTTGAGAGATTTAGGCTATTGTTAATTCACGTATTCATCTGCATTGCACATTTATTTGTTATATATTGAATTGTTACAATATATGAGAAGAGATTAATAATTTGCATACATTAAATCGTAGAGACTGGAATTTATACTTTGTCGTCTTTTTTACTTTATTTATTCTTAACCAGAGTCCATTTTATTTTGTTGTTACTTGTCCGTGCAACAGCACACGCTACCGATATATTGTCGGTAGACAATACACAACCGCTAGCACGTGACAGTATCATCAGTAAACTCACAACACACCGATTGCTAGGTTATACTGTTACGAGCCAAGATTGATAAAAGAAATATGTACACTTAACCGATTTAAAAACGCAACAGTGGGTTTTTGATCAATTTAAGTCAGTTAAGGTGCTTCGATTTTCTTGAAATTTTACATGTGATGAAATCAATACATGATGTCATAGATGTGCAAATTTCATTGTAATCGATGTTTAGATGGTCACAACACCAAACCACGAAATGTATTGATCGACAATGTCAAGTTCGCAAAATTAATAATGTATTTATAAGCTGCAACCTGCTATTCAAATCAGGCGTCTTTGCCTCATTGGCGGGAAAATAAAGTGTTGTAGGATGATGTTCCACACATCTATGAGGAAAACACGTACCAATCCAAACGTTCAGAAGTTTCTGCTTGATTATGCACTTCTTGACGGCCATTTGTGTCTGCCTTCAAATTTCGTTTCACGAGTAAAAATGCAATGACCTCCACAGCCTCAACATGAGCTGCCAGCAAGTTTTTGCCCACCTAGCATAGGCTGCATTGTGTCCAATGGTTAAGAATGTACATTTCTTATGTCTATGGCATCTAAAACCCGTAACCGGAAGTGGATAATGGAATATGTCAAGATTAATAAGAGGACAGACAAAATGAAGCAATTTTCAACATGGGTCATAATAAACATTAATCAAAATGTTACGGAATGTATATTTTAGCAAAACTACTTAATCGTACGCATCACTGCCTTCAAATTGTAGGTATAACAGAAAATATGTTTGACCGGAAGTGGCGTCTTTAAAAAAAACATTCCTTCGGTGCCATCATGTTTACGCGCTTGTATCGTCGGCATACCTGACGCAGACAATCGTAGGTGTAAACTGCCTTCTGAAAACACTATGCAAGTCTAAATACCGTCGACAGACGACAGTTAATCTTCTTTGTCATGATAAAACGCCATATAACTGCTTAAAGCAAGTCGATGGCGCCAGGATGTTATGTATCCTAAAAGCGTGACACCGTAACGGACACAACGCACTTCAAAATTAAATTTTATGTTTTTTTTGTTGGGGTATTGTTTCTCTATAAATTGTCAGTCAAATAGTCACGCCCAGTCGTTTTGCTTACGCGTCACGTGTAAATAATAAAAATGACGCCACTATGACGTAATGAGCTAAATTGAAATAGTTTTTCGTAGAAAATCGTACCAGGCACAAGACTAGCGTCCCATTCATTGGTTTATACTCCAATAAAATTTAAATAATAATTAATACAAAAAATACCGACCCCCAAAATAGTTGCGTTTCTCAATCGGTTAAGTGTATCTTAGCTAATCAGGACCGTTGACTAGTATTATATCATTAATACCAATTTGTTTTATGTATATTTATGTTATGCAGGTGCTGCAGTAGGACATATTTTGGGTGACAGTGGGTATCCATGCCGACCATATCTCATGACGCCATATCTGCACACACAGACACGTGTACAGGTAACATGGATAATTTCATATATAAAATTAGAAAAAACAAGTTTGGTCAGGAATTAGTCTAGGAGCTGGTGACGAGAAATTCAATTTTCATTTACCCCATCTGGTAGAAAAAGTCTGTTGGTATTTTCGAATAATATAGACATTCAGGCTTTAGAAAAAGGTGGATGCCAGATCTGAAAGTGGTGCAGATATTTTTAACAGGGGCAACAACTCTTGCTATCCAAGAAATTTACGAAACTACCCGGTAACCTATTTTCTAGTGTGGAGTTTTTGTATATATATATGTATTGCCATATATTTGCATGGATATTGTTCATTTGATAATGTGCATCAAAAGTACATACAACACGGACCAGTTTGACGTCAAGGTCAAGGTCAGTGTAAGGTCAAAGTCAGAGAAATAGCTAAAAATGAATATTTGCACTATATTTTTCTTTGTATAGCATGTGTTTTCAATTCAATTTGGTTATAAAAATAATAGTTATGTTCGTTAGTACATATTCTGTCATTATAGTCCATTTGTTTGATTCAAAATATAAAAATATTGTCAAAACAGCCATTTTATGCAAATGCATGTTGGCCGAAATGGCAATCTTACGAAGACCCCTGGCATTCTGTGATCTGGTGTGATTTTTTTGTTTACGTATGTAGTGTCTTATATTTACATTTATATTATTCATATGGTTATATGCATCAAATGGACATACACCTAAGACAAATGTGAGGTCAAGTTCAAGGTCATTTCAAGGTCAAAGTGACAAAAATAGCTGAAAAAAGTAAAAAATGAGATTTCCTCTCTATTTTTCTTAATATAACATGCGTTTTGAATTAAATTTAGGTTGTTAAAATGATAGTTGTGTTGGTAAGTTAATATTCTCCAATGCTGAGCCATTTGATTAATTCAAAATGTATCATTTTTGAAAAAAGTCATTCTATGCTTTTAGAGATGGCATTCATACGAAAATCCCCGGCATATTATGGCCTTATGTGATTAGTTTGTTTACGTATGTAGTGACTCATATTTGCATAGATATTATTAATTTGATCAAATTCATCAAATGGACATACACCTTAGACCAATTTGAGGTCAAGGTCATTTCAAGGTCAATATGTGAAAAATAGCTAAACATTGATATTTCCTCTCTATTGTTCTTATTCTGGCATAGGTTTTGAATATAAGTTTGGTTATTGAAGTAATAAATATGTGGGTTAGAACATAGTCTCCTTTCATTATAATTAAAGTTATTTGTTTAAATAAAAATGTTATTAAACTAGCTATTTTACGTATCAGGGTGTTGGCATGTTGCATTCGTAGAACTAGTCGTTTTCATTCAAAATTTACATATATTTATAATGATGTAATCATATATTTGTATAGATAGTATGGACTTTATATTATTTGTAGAATGTTCCCTTAATGTATTGACATGATCAATGTCATCTTAGGTCAACAGTACATTTTATTGTACATGCAATTTTGATTTGCCTCACTTTGTATGAAATTGCAATTGGCTTTACATGAACCTGACTAAACGACCAGGTGATGAAGTCCACGCATGTATACACTACTCATAATGTTAAAACAACCAGTTATCTGTTTTCGTAACAGCCGTTAATCCTTTATATTCACCATTGACTCAGAGGGGGTCTCATACGTAATGATACAAATTACATGTATCAATAAACCTAAGTATATATAGGATTCCCAGACCCTTGAGATAACCCATTATCATCTTCTATTCGTAGCTATCTAGAACACTGTTACTATTAGAAATATTCACGCAGACCAATGGCGTGCGTACCAGCACATAATACAACTATCCTGTTGGGCAATGTTATATTCACAGCATGCATGCCCTACAGGATATCACTGGTAAGTATATAAGTCATATGCCCAATGAGGTAAGCATCAATGCCAAGTACATGCATCTTAGACCCTATGCGGTACAAATCGCTGCCAGCTGGTACAGACATCTCAGGGCCTATGTGGTAAACACCAATGCAGGGTACATACATTAAAGACACTATGTGGTACGCATCATTACAAGGTACAGGTATCAGAAGCACAATGTGGGTACACATCACTGCAAGGAATATGCATCTCATGGACATATGCCACTCGCGGCCACTGTAATGAACAGACATCCTATACTAAAGAAGGTATTTACCAAATGAGAATATAATCATCCCAGACCGTAATGTACTCAATATTACCTAAGAATACACCTAGACCATATATGTTACATACACCATATCACTATATTGTAAAGACACCGAAGGAAAAGTTAGATACTTATGTTCAAAACAACAAAGTATATCCACTCCATGCCTATGAGATACTCATCACTAAATAATTTATCCATCTCAAACCGGACACGTAACCATCACTGATTGCAGCTATCACATGTCAATCGGATACATACTACATAAAGCAGTAATTTTGACAGTGAATGCGTCTTTAATTATAAGCGCCTGTTTGGTAACCAACAGAACAGAGTATAAACATGCATAGCTGTATACAATGAAATCACCAACACACACCAACCATATAGATTACACTGTTCTCACTACCTCTGAATACAAACGCACCAAGTTTTTGTGGTACTCATCATCACCAAGTACTGACAAACCGGGTCCTAAGGAATATACTCGTGCAACCCCAGTTCCTAACCATCACTAACCACTGTATATACATGTAGTCATCACAGACTAAGTAGTACCAACGCTGAGTATGAGCATCTAAGGCTGTATTTTGGTATACACCACGATATAATACTCTAGAAGCCATCAAACAGCGAAAGTCTTGTACACATCATCACATAATTATGTCGTCCCTGGTCCTACAGGATGCTAATCACAACCAAGTGCAGCCATCACAGACCGTTAAAGGTATTTGCCAACACAGGGTAGACACACAAGGCCCTGCACAATAGATACCGCATTTGCGACCATACCAGGTCGTAAGGAGTGGTCCCAACATCGGAGTAGAGTCACTCACACGTCATGTTTGGTACTCACCATTGGCAAGTACAGCTATTCAAAGTCGTGTTGAGTACTTTACATGGACTGGTATTGCCATTCATCGCATTAGAGACTAAAATTGTTTGATACTGTGTGAAAGTTAACAAAGCCTGGTATAAACAGGGTGTAAAAAAGTAAGTTAACAGTTTCTCTACCTATTTATCAAATCCGTATGTTCTCCTATCACAATGAAAACTTTACTTAGTAGGGTACCTACCTATCACTGGTACAGTCATTCTGGATTTTACGTACCACCACAGGGTTCAGCTATAGAATGCCAAATGGGATACTCACAACCTATTAGTACAGCCATGCCTGGCCTTATTGGAGATGCGTCACGGCAAAGTACAGGCACTTATTTCCTATGAGGGTATTAACTATCACTGTGTAGAGTTATCCCATGCCCTATTGGGTGTTCACTAATACATTGTACAGTTATTCTAGGATCACCACCCAGTGCAGCCAAATATACCAGATCAGTAGGGTTACCAATCGCCGCTAAATGCAGATATTCCAGGCCCTGTGAGATACTCAACACCATCGTGTACAGTCAGCCAAGGCCCATCGGATACACACCAGCATCTAGTACCGACACATCCATATCAGACCTTAAGAGGTTCAGAGACCATTACTTCGACTTACTGACCTCATAACCAATGAAATTCATCTACTGTTCTATAAAATTTGAAGATCTTTGGTCCAGAAAAACCTGAGTGTCAAGGGCGAGGATCCTAGTACCAAGGATCGGTAGGGTATTACTCAGAAACCGTGTGATCTTCATAACAGACATACAGACCGACCGACGTGTGTAAAGCAGTATACTCCCTCATCAAAGATGGTGACATAATGTTCCCAGCTAAAATAATTACACACCTAAATATACAAACTAGAAACAAAATAAAGTGTACAAAGTGCTTCATATTACATGTAACGAAAAAATGAGACAAAACTTGAATTGTTCAAGCGTTTGTAACTTGTCCTTGAGATGACATTGGCCTGGACCTTGAAGTGGCCAGCATTTTATATCCACTTAAGTGTAAGACAATGTAACAATGTTCATACTAATATTCAATAATACTGACAGAAATAAAAATAATATTTGAATACAAGTATATTTGAAAGCAGCTAGCAATTAAAGAATGCCATCTCGGTCAGCATGCATTTGCGTTTAATGGCAGTTTTACCAATTTTTAACATATATTTTTTAAACAAATAACTTATAATGAAAAATATGTGCTAACCACTACATCTATCACTTTCATAACCAAAACTGAATTAAAACATACGCGAGAATAAGGAAAGTAGAGCGGAAATATCAATTTGTACTTTTTTAGCTAATATTTTCACATTGACCTTGATATGACACTGACCTTGACCTCAAATATGTCTAAGGTGTATGTCCATTTGATGAATTTAATCAAATTAATAATATCCATGCGAATATGAGACACAACATACGTAAACAAACTAATCACATAAGGTCATAATATTCGTATGAATGCCATCTCGGAAAGCATAAAATGACTGGGTTTTTATCAAAAATGATACATTTTGAATTAATCAAATGGCTTATCATTAGAGAATATTTACTTAACAAGTTAACACAACTATCATTTTAATAACCTAAATTTAATTCAAAACACATGTTATATTAAGAAAAATGGAATGGAAATCTTATTTTTTACTTTTTTCAGCTATTTTGGTCACTTTGACCTTGAAATGACCTTGACCTCACATTTGTCTTAGGTGT
Source organism: Spisula solida (assembly GCA_947247005.1). Taxonomy (NCBI): domain Eukaryota; kingdom Metazoa; phylum Mollusca; class Bivalvia; order Venerida; family Mactridae; genus Spisula; species Spisula solida. The sequence continues at coordinate 26,608,715 of OX365948.1, forward strand.
ATGTCCATTTGATGCATATAACCATATGAATAATATAAATGTAAATATAAGACACTACATACATAAACAAAAAAATCACACCAGATCACAGAATGCCAGGGGTCTTCGTAAGATTGCCATTTCGGCCAACATGCATTTGCATAAAATGGCTGTTTTGACAATATTTTTATATTTCGAATCAAACAAATGGGCTATAATGACAGAATATGTACTAACGAACATAACTATCATTTTTATAACCAAATTGAATTGAAAACACATGCTATACAAAGAAAAATATAGTGCAAATATTCATTTTTAGCTATTTCTCTGACTTTGACCTTACACTGACCTTGACCTTGACGTCAAACTGGTCCGTGTTGTATGTACTTTTGATGCACATTATCAAATGAACAATATCCATGCAAATATATGGCAATACATATATATATACAAAAACTCCACACTAGAAAATAGGTTACCGGGTAGTTTCGTAAATTTCTTGGATAGCAAGAGTTGTTGCCCCTGTTAAAAAAATCTGCACCACTTTCAGATCTGGCATCCACCTTTTTCTAAAGCCTGAATGTCTATATTATTCGAAAATACCAACAGACTTTTTCTACAAGATGGGGTAAATGAAAATCCATTTTAAGCCTCTTTTGAAATCTGGCTCCTGGACTAAATAAGCTTCAGATCTTGACAATCCCCTAATACACAACTGTTTGTACCCCCTGAGTAAAGTATATGACTGTGTAGACACATACATGTTGGAAAAAAGTTACCCGGACCACATGAGAAAACGTGTTTCATCCCGTCACCGACTTAGTTTAGACAAGAATTACTAACCCTTCCCTGTGGTAACAACATATATATCCTGTGGAGGAAATTATTAATTTGTTGATATTCATTGGAGTATGAAACAGGGTTCAAATCAGCATGTCTGCAAGCCAATTTCGTTCAGAGGTAGTATTAATTTTGTACACTTACCACCGTTGTATTGAATTTGTGCACTTGCCACTGCAGTATCAAATTCGAAACACTGATGTATTATATTAAATACTTAAATACAGTGCTTAATGTTCAAATTTACAAGCATTTATAGCAGTGCGGTAAACATTGATGGACATATCATTGGTTTTAATTGTTTATCGTATTATTATAGAATTAATTGTCAAAGCATAATCCTCTCAAGAATATTGCGAACAATAGTCTTAGTTGACAGGTTTAGGTGGTTGCTCTCTCAACATTAAAATATATAATTGAAAGTGGCCCGATGGAAAATGATTTCCCTTTCCGACTGTTTTTGTTGCAGTGGCTTTGTCAATAGTTTATCTTAAATGACAATGTTCACAACTTCGGCCCTGTGTGTGTTCAAACATAAAAGTGCATGTTTCTAGTATAAATCTGTTATTCTCTTATACACAGTCTTTAAAACATTAAGCATAGTACACTTTCATTTGGTGCACATACAGTTTTATGTAGAATAGAAGTTATTAATTTTTTTGGCAAAGGCCTAACAGTATTGGACAAATTTATAGGAACAATGCATTTTTATATTTGAAAATACAGGGCTTCGAATTTAGCTATTGTTGAACATTGTCCTTTATATACTTATTTAATTTGTTTGAATAACGGCAATTTTATTACAGGAACGCTTCAACAATTCTCTGTGTAGAACGCGAGTGCTCATTGAACAGACGTTCGGTGTATTGAAAAGACGCTTTCCATGCCTGGCATATAGCTTTTAGAGTATGTCCAGAGCGGGCAGTGAAGATCACAATGTCCTGTGCTATCTTACACAATATTGGGTTGGACAGACACGACATATACACCTCATTGCTGGATGATGTTGATAAGCCGGACAACCAGGCGATTGTTGGTCAGGGGACGGGAAATCATAGACCATATTGCCATTACTTTTTTAATTAAGCTGTTAAAGAATGATGGGCAGAAATTGCCTCACTCTGACTGTAGCAGGATTAATAAATTTTGAAATACTTTACACTGCTTTTTTCTCACATTACTGCTTTTTTCTCACATTACAACAAAAAGCATTTTGATTATATATGCAGTAAAACCTCATTAAAGAGACCACCATTGTAACCAAAAAGTTATTTCATGAATGTTGATCCAAACACAGAGGTTTGAGTAAGGAAAACTATTAAAATAGGGACTGAAATTTGTAGCATCACTCTTTTGGTGTGTTTTTTAAAGATGTTTTACTGCTTTTCTATTCTATTGGCATAATACGAGGGGTGATCCAGAATTACGTGGACTTTTGCTCTAAGTTGCACAAACGCGACTTTTATCTATTATTGACATAAATCGCAACATTTATCAGACAAAAAATTCTTTAAACAGTTATACGCCACCATGGCAACACATAAATGCTTTCGCGGATCAACAGAGTTTTTTTCAGGAAAAAGATTATATTAAGTCAGACAGGGAAGGCAGCACTCAACTTAACCAGCCGAGCACAGAAAACATTAAAAACACACAAAGCACAATGCCCAACTAAACAAGCGCAGATCCGCCCAAGTCCAAGCTGTCGAAAAGTATAATAAATTATAACTAGCTGAATGACCCAGTAGAAAAGATACAGCAACCAAAAGGCGGAATACCTACGCTGAATGGCCTAGTTACAACAGTAAAACTGCTGAACTACATACTATTAGTTATAGCAGCCTTTAGTCTCAAAAGTTAAATAACAGTATTAAAACGTTGAAAGGGCGGCCCGTATAGTCGGATGACCTACTAACTAGCTGAATGACACAGTTTCCACAGCAAAAGGACTATATTGCCCCGCTTTAGATGTAAGAAATCTTAAAATGAAGAAGTGCTCAAACACACTACCGACCAAGAAAATTAAACGCCCCTTGTCTCATAGTTTAAAAACTGAATAGAAAAGATTCAGCAAACAAAAGGCAGAAAGCCCACGCTGATTTACCTAGTTACAACAGTAAAGCTGCTGAACTACATAGTTTTAGCAGCCTTTAGTCTCAAAAGTAAAGTAATAGTATTAAAACGTTGAAAGGCCCACTTTCAGCAACCAAAAATCTGAAAACCTTTAAACGAGTGACCCAGTTTCATTAAGTAAAATGACGTAATTAAACAAATCGAGATATGACGTAATGAACAAATCATTAAGAATTGCAAGCAATACAGAAGTCCCCTACCGGTTTAAAGCTATTTTCAATGTGTCTGTTGCCATATCAACCACAATTTCCGTCAGAACCAAAACTGACGGACATATTGCAAAACAATAGTCCCGTCCGGTCAAAAACCGGTAGGGGACTTAAAACTACATTAAATGACCTCAGGGGACAGAACACTACATCCATAACTCCACAGCTGTACATAGACTCATGAACAAACCAGGTAGGATGCGAATCGCGGTGACGAAGTAGTAAGAGGACAACCGGCAAATACGAATAAATAACTCCTAGCTCCTTTTGGCCCCGGTCAAAAAATTAAATACTGAGGAATTATGGCATATTATCGATTATTTAAAAATGAAAAACTCGATTGTAAACGGAATTGGCGTTTAAATCCAGATACAAACCCATTTTATAATAATTAAACAAAATACGAAACTACCGGATGAAGCACCGACCCCAACAGAAACCGCGGGACACGCGAGAACAAAAAGGCACATAAAATAAACAACTTCACTCGAAAAGGCGCGGAACATGCCCAACATAAAAAAGCACAGGAATATGTAATACAAAACCGGGCATCCAATCCCGAAAGTCTGCTGCTTAAGCCAGTCAAACTAAAACTGAACAAAAGCCAGTTGGTAAGAAATTAACAACCGGACAAAACATACACCACAAGGACAATCAAAAAACAGACACTGAGTATATGCAATTTTGAAAGATACGAAGCAGCCTTGTGCTGGACAACGAATTTGCAGAATGGCACATACAAAATTAATAAAGTTTAACAAAAGGCACAGTGGCCAAATATTTTTTTTTCCAATTATACTATAAAGTGGACAGTACATACACAGAGGAAGGTTGACTAAAGGGCTTCCGCCTTTGAACGGACAGTGACACTTGTCAATGGGGCCTTAAACGTTTTACAGTGCACCAAACCTCACACTTGCCCAATAGACAACCTTATAGAACAGGACAGTGTAAATAAATGTTTCCCGCCATGTAATGCCCCCTAACAAAAAGGCCATAGTGACCGGTAATAAAGGAATGTAAAACATGAAACATTATATAAAATACAACCATCGAGTAGCACAGAAAGTACTCAATGACCTATCAGAAGTCAGAGCAACAAGAGAGCAAAACATTTAAGGGTACGACAAGACAATGTAACAGACAGGCATCAATGCCAGCCCAGCCGTCCACAGAGGCTTGAGGTTAGGCATATCATAGAGTCAAAACTTGTTACGTTATTGCTGATCGTTACAGTGTTTCTTCATTTATAAATTCAGAAATATGGCATCATGTTGTCTAATATCGTATCGACAACTGAGTGAAGTTTCAAGGTAATAATAGGTGTATTCGTCATATTATGAATATATATGTTACTGTTGTCATATCATAATTAAGGTAAATAATGACGTTACAAAAATTCATTTACACTCGCATAACCATGCAATTCCTGTGTACAACTAGGAAAACCCCAACCGCAGAAGACAGAAATGTTGCAGAAATCAAGTGTAAGACATAGAACAATTTTGGGAATATCCGACAGTCGGCACTTATCGACACCGACACGTTAATTTCCTGTTTAATTGCTTGTTTCGTCATCTATAGTTATGATGACGTCATCGTATCATGCGCTTATTACCTTCGTTTTCTAGTAACAAGTAAAGGACATATCCCGTACCTTTTTTTGTTTAAAAAAATCAAACGCATGTCGTGACGTCATTATTATGGACATAATCATGTGAAGCAAGAAACATAACTCTGATCTGTATTGTGCAAGAGTTATTGCCCCTTTTTGGACTTTAAGCAAGGGTTATGGGCCTTTTTTACAGTGACTGATCAGATTAGCGTCTGCACAGAGTGAGCTTTTGTGATCACACTTCGTCCGTCCGTCCGTCCGTCAACAATTGGGTTGTGTCCTCTCACAATTTTGGCCTAATCTTTATGAAACTTGGTCACAATGATCATCTCAACAAAATCTAGGTCAAGTTCGATATTGGGTCATCTGAGGTCAAAAACTAGCTCACTAGGTCAAATTATAGAAAAACCTTGTTTTAAACCTTTCAACATGTAGTCTTCATGGTCAACTAAACTCTCTGCTGTAACTCTCTACGCTCTATACATACAAGTAAACTTTCATCAACCAATGAAAATGTGTATCAGGGTTCACAGCAGTTTTGTAAAGGTCAAATATCAAAATATTCTAGTATTTTAAGCAGGGTGTGAATTGTAACGGTTAAGTGGAAATCAAAGCGCTGTAGGGAGTGTAGACATTTTCCTGAGGGTCGTGAGTTCAAACCCAACTGGAACCATAATTTTTATTTTTTTTATTTTTTTAAGTGTTTAGGTATTGTTTTGTCTTTATAGCATGTATTTGTACAGTTATATGGAGGAAAAATATTCCAAAATATTTTGTTTAAAATATAGGTCAAATCATAGAAAAACCTTGTGTAGTCAGTCACCAGAGGTTACAATTTCAACTTAATCTTTATGAAACTTTGTCACAATGATCCTGTCAACAAAATCTAGGCCAAGTTCGATTTTGGGTCATCTGGCGTCAAAAACAAGGTCACAATGTCAATTGACATTTTCCTGAGGGTCGTGGGGTCAAACCCCACTGGAACCATAATTACTTTTTTAAGTGTTTAGGTATTGTTCTGTCTTTATAGCATGTATTTGTACAGTTATATGGAGGAAATATTTTGTTTAAATTGTAGGTCAGATCATAGAAAAACCCTGTGTAGTCACCAGGGGTTACAATTTCCACTTAATCTTTATGAAATTTGGTCCTAATAATCATCTCAACACAATCTATGTTAAGTTTGATATTAATTAAGTCATCTGGGGTCAAACGCTAGGTCACATGGTCAAATCATACAAAAACTTGCAATTTCCTTAAATTTTATTCAGAAAATGTGTAGGATCACCATAGGGGTGTGCATGCACAAGTACGACAGGTGAGCGACCAAGGGCCCTTAAGGCCCTCTTGTTTTGTATTATGCTCCTCGAAGGATAAGCATATAGTCGCCGTTTTGTCCGCCCTTCCGTCCGTTCGTCACACTTGTCCGGGGCATAATTTGAAGAGTATCCGTGATATCAATTTGAAACTCCATAGGTGAATGGACCTCATTGCGGGGAAGTGCAGTGCACAAGAACCATAACTCTTGATTGCATATTTTTTAGTTATTTTCCTTTGTAATTTTTCATACTTAATTCTTGTCTGGGCCATAACTCATACAGTATTAAAGATATTAATTTCGTATTTGAATATATCTCATTTAGAGGCTGTGCACAAGAATCATAACTCTTTATTGTAAATGTTTGTAGTTATGGCCCTTAGTACGTTTATACTTACTTCTTGTCCAGGTCATTACTCCTTCATTATGGGAGGTATTGATTTGAAACTTTATAGGTTAATATATCTCACAAGAAATACACGTAACGAACAGCGGATATACAGTAAATACTAATGATAGTAGTACTGTAAATACAGATAATAGGGATATACACTGTGACACCTCAGAGAGGAAAGATCTTACATGTTATGCGACAGCTGATCGAGGTATTCAAACCGAATCGTGTGAAACCGAATGCTAGCAGAATTACGAAAGATAAGCGACGTAGTTCTGCAAACATATCGTGGCTGAATCACAATCCCGGTTTTCCCAACTGAGAGATGAAATTGCCAGCATTAAGAACATCATTTCAATAGCAAGCAAACATTCAGAAGCTAGTGTTGATAACCTCATACAAACCACATATCAATTAAGTAAAGACACGAAAATCTCCACGGAAAATATTTACAGACGACTCCAGTCAATCAGCGATCATTTGAAAAATGTATCGTCTGTAAAATCGGCAACTGTAAAAGGTACATCTAATTCAAATTTGATTGAAAGATCTACACCGGTGCAAGACAAACATCACACTAATGATAAAACTAATGAACAGAACAGCCAGCGACCGGAAGCGTCTGAAGAAACGTACCGGAAGGAAGTAGCAGTTAAGTCTACATCGATGCGTCAAAATCAACCTGATACTCAACAATTCACAGACAAACGCCCTGTCATCAAAAACAGAACGCTGGTCATTGGAGACTCGATCTTACGTGGCATCCAGAAACGCGGTCTAAATAGAAATGTCACGTTAAAAACACTACCAGGAAAAAGGCTCTCAGACGTAAATTTTCTGTGTTCATGGAACAAGGATCCTTACAAAAACGTCATCATCTACATAGGAGGCAATGATGTAACAGGATATCATGATATCAGGTCAATCTATCATGACTTAAAGAAGACAATAACTTACGTGCAAACCAAACAGTGTAGATTATTTTTGTGTTCTGTAGCCCCGCGTAGGGACGCCGATGTTGTGCAACTAAATGACGCCATTAAATAGAGTTGTGAAGTAACATCTGCCACATTCATTGACACTCACAGCACGTTTGTGTATGGTAATGGAAGCGTAGCTAAGAACTTATTCCATCGAGATGCCATACACTTAAACACTACAGGTACGAGAACACTCGTTTCGATGATAAATGGCACAATGAACATCCTCAATGAGAAAACTGCTACGCGCAAATATGGACGTCAGTCACAGTGGTAGGGGGACGTTGACAACCAATCAAACATAAATAGATATGAACGTTTGAATGACTTGTGTAAGGAGTGTAACGAAATATTATGCAAGTGTGCTAATTCATTTTCAGGTTTACTGGATCAGGTAAAAGAAAATGTTGATATAAATGTTATGAATGCATCATTTAAAATATGTCCTTGTGAAAATGGTATAATTCAACCTACACAGTACACTAAATCTAAACCTTTAGAAATAAGCAGCGTCATGTCAATCTCGCAAACTAATAGTAATTTGGAAACAAAGGGGAAATGTAGTAGTAAAAAAACAATATATACATGTAATGTTCCGACTGAAACTGAATTAAAAAGTGTAACATATAACAATAACGAGTTGAATTCATTTTCTTACGATAAAAAAGGCCTTCATATTGCTAGTTAGAACATTCATCATTTATTACCAAAACTAGACGAACTTTAATATTTATCATTTATCTTTACCTTACTCAACTGATATACTTGGACTTTGTGAAACATTTTTAACGGATCAAATAAGTAACAATACTCTCCATGTTAACTGTTTTAACTTAGAGAGACGCGATCGAAAAAATAAAAAAGGAGGTGGTATTGTAGTTTACATAACCAACAAAATACATTACACTCGTAGTCTCGTAGACATGATCTCGAACATATTGACATTGAGTCCATTTGCATTGAGATATTATTTTCTCATTGCAAACCGATCATACTTAGTTTCATATACCGACCTCCAGACTCAGCAGTCATGGATTGATAATTTTGAAAATATAATTGAGAGAATGCATGGAACAAACTCTGATTTTAATATTCTCGGAGATATAAATTACTTAAATGAAAGTGATACCAGTTGTTTTAAAAATACTGAATGGAACGATCTTGTTAACAAATATGGTTTAAGGCATATGATACATTCACCAACTCGTATAACTAAACATTCTTCGTCTATAATTGATCATATTATTGAAGTAAAGGTTCCGTTTTATAGTATAAAGGACCATTTTCTAATTTTCTTTACATACTCGAAGAGTCAAAATTTCAGTCGATCAGCTCATAAAACAATTAAATACAGATGCTTCAAAAAGTTTGATGAACACAAGTTCAGGAATGATTTATTAAATATGGGTCTTGATACGGTTGAAATATATGAGGATCCTACCTTTTTACTTCAAATATTTAATGATATACTGAATTCTACGTTAAGGAAGCATGTACCTATTAAAGAAAAAAAATTAAACGTGACATACAACCTGCATGGTTCACTGAAAATATACAATCTGCAATAAATGAACGAAACAAACTACATAAAAATTACCAAATTGATGAATATAAAATTCAAAGAAATACAATTTACAGCATGATAAAGAAAAGTAAAAAGAACTTTTATAACGACGCTATAGAAAATAATACATCACCTAGTGATTTATAGAAAAGTATTAAGACTATTTCTGCCGGTGACTCGGAGCAGAGTGTGATACCTACCACACTATTTTACCATAATCATCTTTTTACAGACCGAATGCAAATAATAGATGCAATGAATGATCACTTCACAAATATTTCGAATATCATTGAAAAGACTCAGTTTGTGAAAAATAACTATTCCAAGCTTCCAAATATTCTCAATGAAAAACTTGCGTATAGCATCTTTGATATTGACTATATTTCAGCTTTTGAAGTCAAGAAAATTATTGACAAACTAAATCCGTACAAATCAACAGGTATTGATGGAATTGGGCCGAAAATTATCAAACAGTGTGGTGACTATATTACTCCTGCCATAGCACATATCATAAATCAAAGTATACGTCTGGGAATATTTCCTGATGCATTTGTTATTCTAAAATGGTGATAGAAAAAATCCCAATAATTATCGACCAATATCTATTTTACCAACTCTGTCTAAAATATTTGAACGGCACATTGGTGCTCAACTTCAATTTTTTTTAAGTCAACTGACATAATTCATTCAACCCAGTCGGGTTTCCGTCCGAAACATTGATGTCATGCTATCCTAATTCATCTAATCGATACGTGGCTGAATGATAATAGATTCTGGGAAATACGTCGGTGCTGGTTTTTTGGATTTAAGGAAAGCATTTGACCTGGTTGATCATAAAATCCTTTTACATATACTTGAACTGTATCCTTTTTCTAGTCAATCTATCAAACTATTTGAATCTTATTTATTGAATAGATTTCAAGTAATCAAATCTGATAACCAGACTTCGAAGAAACTCAAAATTATATCAGGAGTTCCTCAGGGCCTTATACTTGGACCACTTTTATTTCTCCTTTATATAAACGACATTACATTTGAATCTGAAACATGCACTATTGATTTATATGCTGACGATTCTACTCTCTATGAATCGGACAATGACATACATATCCTACAAAACAAACTTCAAAGAAACTTAACCGCTGTTACTAACTGGTGTCACTTCATCCAACAAAAACAAACTGTATGATAATAACTATCAAACAAAGATTAAGAAATCAACCAAACTTACATCTGAAATTGAAAATAGGGGACTCATATACAAAAAATGTAGCTGTTCAAAAGATACTAGTGTAACCAGGTGTTTTATTTTCTTGTCCGCCCTTTTGTGTGACTTTGCTTCTTTTTGCTCTTTTGTCTCTTTTGGTGCTTTTATTTACTTTTGGTATTTTGCTACTCTTCATTGTCACGTGATTTGAAGTCGAATCAGCTGTTTGAAGAAAGACGTTTTGTATTTGAGAAAAGAACTGAATTTTGATAGATTTGATAAAGATATGATGTTTATGTTGGAATAATAGTTGGTGGATTGGTCACGTGAAATTTGGAGTGTTGGAAGTGTTTGGTCCCTTAGACCGGACGCCTTCATTCTACATTCTGTATTCTGTATTCTTCATTGGATTGAAGCATTAACCATTGTACTGTGTACAGAATTTATCATCATTAAATAACATCAGAAGTTGATATTGTTTTGTGTTGGTCCTGGTCCCAGTGTACCACTATTACGAACACCCACAACAACAGCAACACTGAGCTAGACCTGGGTATACTAGAAATCTATGTAGACAATGTGCTGTCATGGAATTTACAGCTTACAAAAGTATGTTCTAAAATAAAAAATAAGATTGCCCTGTTTAAGAAAATAAGTTATTTTCTAAATGAAGATATGAAAAAGATGTTTTATAACGCATACATTTTGTCGTTTCTAGATTATTGCTGCACGGTATGGGGAACAGGCACTAAGAGCAAAAATCTCATAATTATATAAATTACAGACAAGAATGGCAAAATTGATCGTTACTAAGGACTCAAAAAACATGTCTCAGAGTTACTAAATGAGCTCGAATGGCTATTTTTTACTAATCGATGTCATTATCATACAGCTGTAATGGTTTACAAAGTCCATAAGAATCTTGCCCCTAATTATCTTTCAAATTTATTGACATTTTCAAGTAATAATACATACACCCTTAGATCAGTTAGTAACAATGACTTAGTGACACCTAAACACAACATAAACTACATAAAAATGTCCTTCTCATATTTGTCTGCATATATGTGGAATGTAACCCCAACAAACATTCGTCTGCTTACATCACTTAATTCTTTCAAAAAAAGTAAAACATTTCTCAATACACAAACAAAAATATTAATACTATATATGTATGACTTCAATTTTCTATGTTGGAAACAACGAAATTGAATATTTAAATTGTTTACTTATAGTATGTGTGTACTTTGAGTGATTGTCAAAATAACATGTTTTGTTGTTGTTTGTTATATAGAAGGCCTTGTGAAAATTAAGATGTATGTGAATTCGTCTATTGCATATGTCTGTACATGTTACCTTCTCTAAATAAAGATATTATTATTGTTATTATTGAGGAGAAGTGCAGTGCCACAAAAACATAAATGTGCCTTAATTGTTTTTTAATTATCTCCCTTTTTCATACAAATTAATGCTTGGTCGGTCCCTAACTTGAACAGTATTGATGGCATTTGTTTGAAACTTCACATAATGATGAGATCTACAAGAGTTAAGTGTGGTGTCAAAGAATCATAATTCCACATTTGTTTCTTTTTTACCTGTATCTGTAATATGTCATTTCCCATGTTGGGACAAGCACTTGCTTCGGGGAGCAAAATTCGGTTTTACCGATTCCTTGTTAAAACAGTCAGGCAATAATGTTCAATGATCTAATGCTGGTTTTATATAAGAGGGTTTGGTGTATTGTCTTTAGAAGTTATAAGTTTTTACAGTCGTGCTTATATGTTGATACAAATGTTATGGTTCTTTTCAAAACAAGAATGCATTTTTTAAACTTTGCTATTTTTTCCTAATGATTACAGTATGTAATTGGTATTATAATATTTGATTCAATAACTGTTAATGCTCACTTTACACCCAATTTCAATAAAATGCACCATAGTCAATATAACAAACCACAGAAATGATGAAAAATGAAGTTTATTGCTGGTACAAATTAAGTGTTGATCAATATTTTTTATTTATTGTTGGATCTAGTTATAACAATTGCAACTTTCTTATATACTGTTGATGTATCTTAATATATATTTAAAACAAGTGTGTTTGTATATTTTGGCGTTGCAATTTTAAGTTAAATTTATACAATAGTGTCTGCTAAATACGACCACAATACTTCAACAAGAGGGCCCAAGGTCGCTCGCATGTCGTACTAGTGCATGCACACCCCGATGGTGACCCTACACATTTTCTGTATAAAATTTCAGAAAATTCAGCCTCTATTGCAAGTTTTTTTTATGATTTGACCATGTGACCTAGCTTTTGACACGAGATGACTTAATTAATATCAAACTTAACCTAGAGTGTGCTGAGAGGATCATTAGGACCTAATTTCATAAAGATTAAATTGTGACCTCTGGTGATTACAATGGGTTTTTCTATGATCTGACCTATAATTTAAACAAAATATTTTGGAAAAAATATTTGCCTCCATATAAATGTACAAATACATGCTAGAAAGACAAAACAATACCTAAACACTTAAAAAAAAAATTATGGTTCCAGTTGGGTTTGAACCCACAACCCTCAGGAAAATGTAAATTGACATTGTGACCTTGTTTTTGACCCCAGATGACCCGAAATCGAACTTGACCTAGATTTTGTCGACATGATCATCGTGACAAAGTTTCATAAAGATTAAGTTAAAAGTGTAACCTCTGGTGACTACACAAGGTTTTTCTATGATTTGACATATAATTTAAACAACAATTTTGGAAAAAATATGTTCCTCCATATAACTGTACAAATACATGCTAGAAAGACAAAACAATACCTAAACACTTAAAAAAATAAAAATTATGGTTCCAGTGGGGTTTGAACCCACGACCCTCAGGAATATGTAAATTGACATTGTGACCTTGTTTTTGACCCCAGATGACCCAAAATCGAACTTGACCTAGATTTTGTTGAAATGATCATCGTGACAAAGTTTCATAAAGAAGGTTTTTCTATGATTAGACTTATAATTTAAACAAAATATTTAGGAACCTCCATATAACTGTACAAATACATGCTATAAAGACAAAACAATACCTAAACACTTAAACAAATAAAAATTAGGGTTCCAGTGGGGTTTGAACCAAAGACCCTCAGGAAAATGTCAATTGACATTCTGAGTTTTATAATTGACATTGTGACCTTGTTTTTGATCCTAGATGACTCAAAATCGAACTTTACCTAGATTTTGTTGACATGATCATTGTGACAAAATTATGACCTCCAGTGACTACACAAGGTTTTTCTATAACTTGACCTAGTGACCTAGTTTTTGACCTCAGATGACCCAATATCGAACTTGACCTAGATTTTGTTGAGATGATCATTATGACCAAGTTTTATAAAGATAAGGCCAAAATTGTGACCTCTAGAGAGGACACAACCCAATTGTTGACGGACCGATGAAGAGTGATCACAAAAGCTCACTCTGTCACTGTGTGACAGGTGAGCTAAAAACACGTACAAATATTGAAAATCTACGTTTTTTGATAAAGAGTATATATCTAAGAAACGTCAAGATCATTTCTTAATCGTAATAAAGCATGGTTGTCCAATTTTCACATGTTCTAACATTGAAACGTTTTATTAAACTATATAACTTCAAACAAAAGCCGAAACATGTAATGTAAACAAACTTTTAATAGGAAATGAATAAAGACATGTTCAAAATATTAACAAAAACAGTAAATGGCATGCTTTCAAATGAACATCAAATTAAAATCCATACTTGCATGACATATTTTCTTCTTGTATGTACGTAACAAGGAAACTAATCTTTAGTAACGTAAATATCAGGTTACTACTAGAAGAACATTTTTTAACTCCAAAGAATAGTTGGTCTTATATGTTCTATTTTTAAGCCATGGGAAATAAATCTAACAGTATTTGGTAAGAAAAATGTAATATACATGAACATTGTAACAAATGTTACGACTATAAGATGTATGATAGGTAACAAATGAAAACTCTAATGGAGGAGATACATTATATCTCAAATTTAAACTTACATATATTGATTAAAAATCACCTTCGGTCTGTATGATACTAAATCGTTTTAATAAATCATAGAAAAACCCATTACTACTTAACAATATTTCAAATAACACGGTAACGTAAATATCAAGAACATGGTAACGTGTAATAGTGTACATTAAACGTTTGTACTTAGTAAGATATCTTACAAAATTTGTAAGATTATGGTTGCACAGATATATGACTGACCGTTAGAAAGTCATTTCCAGATTAAAAAGTGCGTCTTAAAGAAGAGTATATTAAGTCAGACAGGGAAGGAAGCACTCAACTTAACCAGCCGAGCACAGAAAACATTAAAAACACACAAAGCACAATGCCCAACTAAACAATAGCAGATCCGCCCAAGTCCAAGCTGTCGAAAAGTATAATAAATTATAACTAGCTGAATGACCCAGTAGAAAAGATACAGCAACCAAAAGGCGGAATGCCTACGCTGAATGACCTAGTAACAACAGTAAAATTGCTGAACTACATAGTTATAGCTTGTTTACATACCGTAAATATCGCCATATTGTCAACAGTAAAGTATACCGACATTGGATGTATATGAATTTGTTTAAGATTCGACAAAATTGTTTGCAAGGTGTTCAATTTTTACACGATCGTCCGGACACAATTTAAAGAACCGACTAGATTTTGCAGATGACACTGGTTTGGCAATTTTACAGAGAATTTGAGATTTCATCACACATATATCATCAGCGGGAGAGGTCCACTTGAACATAGAAGCTAACATGAATGTCCTCCTCGTTTACTTCAAGAACCTGTCCTCCGTACCAATTGTCATCGTACATACATGCTAAAAAATCATCGACCAGGATTTCAGACGAATCGGCGTTGTTAGGAATAATTTCGACAGTGATGCCGTTTACCGATGAGTCAGAATTTTGAGTTTGTGTCTCAAGAATTTGGTTAGTTGCAAGTGATGCCTCAGGAGTTTTGTTTGTCTCAGGTATCTGTGATTTGATGGAATGTTTTGTCCACGAACTGCAGAAGTCGCGACGAACACAGAGATCGCAATAGCATTATGTTTCCCTGGTAAGTTATTCATCAGTACTTGTTGCACAAACTGCGTGTACTTTCATAGTACCCTTAATAGGTCGAACTTGCATCGTGGCAATGAATGCGAGCTTTATCTGACACCTTTGTCTAATCACAGGAATTTAACACTTTTCATGGAAGAGGAAACAGCCCAGTCATAAAATTCACGGGCATCTTGTATTGACGAAGCTCCATTCCGAACTGCTGCGTCGGCCATGTGCTTAGTTGTGCCACCAAGGCCATCGCATGGTCCCTTGCCATGGCCAGCCTCAAAGTAATTCCAAGTGGAAGTTACACCATTGGCGAGTTTGCCACAACATTAAACATAGTGTATTCCAATACTGGCTAGTCGGGCTGTCTGTCCAAAAGTGAACATGAGAAATTTCGGGATCAAACGAATTCAACTCGGGAGAGATTATATCAATGATGGACCAAACGGTACCTGTTGAGTGAGCAAGTTCGTCTGAGATAATCACGTAACTTTTGTGCTGAAGCGTATCGTTATTGTCACGATAATACGCAACGATAGGATGCAACATGACAGGTGTTTGGTGCCAATATGCACTTTGTATTTCGTCAACTGACCTACAGTTGTAGTTTTCGGCAAAGTCCATTTGCAGTAGAAATTCATGCTTGGGTAGTTCATCTTTCAGTCTTAAAATTTGCCGGTATTGTACCCTCAAACGCTCGACATGACATCGGAACGCTTCCATTTCAGTGGTTACCAGGTCCTGAAAGTCTTTAAATGTCGCATGCATGTCAACTACCTTCACTTTCTTTTCATCTGTGACGCGTTTCCACTTTGTATTTTACTTCGGTTACTTCATTTTCTAGGTTACTCATCAGGGTGGCTACATCGATGTCTAATGATTCTTCGGGATTGGAACTGATCGTCATGCCTATGTTTCTCATTGCTTGAATCTTTAGTGCCATATTCTGGTGGCAAATGCAAAGACATGCTTGTCGGCCGAGAAATAGTGCGGTCAGCACATTACTTGGTCTCATTCGTGAAAATGACCTTAGTGATATTTTATGTTCTGGATTTTCTGAGATATACTTCCGGTGTAAATTGGCTATATAATCAGTCAGTACCTTGGTTTGTCTCTTCTGACCATCACTGCATTTCTTCGCATCTTTCTTACCCGGTTGTGTACGGCAGTTATCGTCTCTTTCATAAAAATTCTGTATTGTCTATCTTAATCGTTGGATAACCGTATCACGCTTTGCCTTGTGTCTGTCTTTAGCTATCCTCTCAAACACTTTCCTATCTATGCCGGTTTCATTACTGAGATAATTTAAGCATCTGTACTTTTATGCTATCTTGGCTGCAATTTTTATCAGAATATTCTTCGGAGTCAGTAAACCCAGAAAAGCCAAATATTCGAATTGGCAATGGTCAAAATTGTAAATATAAGACAAATGCTGTGTTTCTGAGCCATTCTATCATTAGTAAGAATAATCCAAGTGAGTATTGTGTTAAAATCTTGAATAACTACATGTTTGCAATACATTATTTGCAAGGGTTATGACCTTTGTAGTGTTTTGAATGAGAACTGGTGAAAAACTGCGAAACTAGGCTTTCTAGCTCTGGGACCGGAAAATACGGCTTTTTCTCTGGTAGGTTTACATTCATGAAATTTGTGGAAAAACGGTCTGGAAACCCTATTATTTTGGATCCAATTGTGAGTTAAGCATGTATTAAGGAAGCCAAACAAGTATGCTGTTGATGGATACCAATCCGATAAGCCATTTTATTCTGAGCTGAAGATACGGAATTTTGGCGTCTTTTTCACATGTTTTCGCGACCCAAACAAACGACTACTTGGTGCCTCAATGTGTCAAGATGTTGTTTTGTGGCTATTGTTTTTGTGTTTTTTGCTTGATTTATGATACATAAACTTAAAAAAGTGTGCATTTCTTTTCAGGTGTGTGATTAACTGAAAATCTACTGACGTTTTGGTGAAAGGTGTTTGTCGGCCAGACAATTCTGTGAATTCTGGGTTTACCGCTCCCTTTCTTGTGTTTCTACGGAGATTCAGTGCGCGTTTTACACCGTGCCATCTCATCCGCTATCGCGTGTCCTAAAAGAAGAGGTCTCCTCACACTGGTGGCTCGCTTTGGTGTCAAATAAAGTTCATTCAATCTCATTTTGGTTTTGCTTCTAGGTGTCATTTCTCTAGAACATGATGGAGTTACTTCGGTGCATATTTTCTTTCTTAGCATACCAATTGTAAGTGCTCTGATCAAAGAATGATGAAAAATCGCTATATTTTAGAAAAGATATTTACGTTACCATAGATAACGTAAATATCCAAACATCTTGCTACAAATAAACACTTATTCCTTTGAAATCGTAAATATGGTATATTGTTGGCATTTTGCAAATCAACAAAAGTTAATAGGCGTAAAAAACTTACTTATTTAGGGAAGTCGATGTTCTTACTCTTCCTAGTTCTTTTGAGTCTGGAGTTTGCAGATATTTTCATCACAAACTATCAAATATAGCTGACGAAACTTTTAAATTGCAAATGGTGCACATTTAACAAGAGGAGATCACTATAGGATATTGGAATTTCATTTTTATAGTATTATGGCGTATGGTAGCGTAAAAATTGGTAACGTAAATATCGTTTTTTTTTGTAATTAATAGACAATGCTGAACTCATTTTTATAGTATTATGGGGTATGGTAGCGTAAAAATTGGTAACGTAAATATCGTTTTTTTTTGTAATTAATAGACAATGCTGAACTAAATAGATATTAACTACGGATATATTTTCACACTTGATCCTATCCTTAAACAAAAAAACAAACATTTTATCCGGAATGTATTTCTGATTGCAATACGGAATGGCATAACGTTAATAGCGCCAAAACTGTCTAAAACGTATCCTCTTTATAGTATTGCATATAATATTAATATATTGAATCTTGTGTGGCGGTTGTATGTATTGCAACCTAAATTAGGCACTTACTTACCTAGAAAAGCTCTTATTAACGACGAAAACTGACCAAAACATCGTTCAGCCGAGTACAGACATCGGGATATAATTACCTCGTTGACTTCTATCAAAAAACAGCGACATGCACGTTCAGGGCTGACGACCAATAAATATACTTGCCAAACAGTATTCTTGTTTTGCATAATTTTATTTAATTAATAACCAAACGAATTTAGTCAAGACTTGACATACAACCCCCGGTTGTAACTTGCAATACACCAGTTTCAAATTGTCATTCCTTGCTAGCGACATAACGTAAATACTGTTTTTGAATAAAATCGAATGTTTGGGTCACGATATGTCCAAGAAATATGCATTGTTTTCTGTTTAATTGTTAAATTCACTACACACTTGACCAAAAGCCATCAAAAACATCTCAATACGCTATTGAATGTGTTGTGAATTTAGTATTTTACCACAGCGACATGCTATTGGTGCATTGTATTGAATTTGGGTGTTTATTATTGAAATATATGTTTATCTGTGCAATATTCAATGAAGCATTTCATCACACTTGACTTAAATATGTTTTTATAATGTATGTCGATCAATGGGTTTGAGTTGGTGGCGGGAGTAAGTTTTATACCCCAATTTGAATATAATGTCAAAATAGTGTATCATGTTATGTGAACAAATTAATTGTAAGATAGTTTTAGTGTTTGGTGTATTATGATCATAAAATAACAATTAACATTCATATTTTGCTTACATACATGATATACATATTGTATATGGTGAAATATTTTGGTCAAATTATTTTGGTCAAATAAATCTGTTATTAGTTGGTGTTTTCAAGCTGGGATTTTTTTCATTTCCTATAATCCTCGTAGTTCAGAATGCAACTGTTTTCCTGTTCACGTGTAGACATTAATACTACTCAAAAATGATTTTGCATTTAGTTCTGGGTTCGGTGCTAGTTTTTTTTATACAAAGCATGCTGTAATGTACTCATTCATCAGTTTCTTGTCTGGGTTTATGCAGTTAATTCCCTTAATAGCGTTGATCTAATATATATTTTCAGATGAAATTGAAAATCATCAATGGCAAGGCCATTCGAACTCGATCATCGTTTAATCTCTACATATAATATCTATATTACTAAATGTACCCACACCATATAATTACGTATTTTTTACATTGTCAATAAGAAGTGTTATGAACATTCATTACTCATGAGTACATTTAGTTATACGTATATGGTCAATGCCTAGAACGGTAGAAAAAGTAAAAAAGATATGGGCTGATTAGAAGTCAAATTTAAAAAAGGAAGAAGGAAGCGTAGAGTAGTTCACGAAAACTACAGGTAGTGAAGCTTCTTGCAGCAGTACTAGCCTGACTGAAATTGAACAAGTTATTACTTATCCAATTGTAGATATTTAGGTATCAAAATGACGTCATAAAGTTGACATTCCTGACAGACAATGTACATAATATGCAATATAATTTTTTATATGCCTGGTACAAAAGGTGTTACGTGTGTAAATCCGATAACCACTGTGATCAAATTGCAACTGAAAATATCTCCCCAGGTCGCATTATCACGTGACCAAACTAAATACTGTATGTATTGATTTTTGTCAAGTAATTAAGTTGAAGGTTTGTTGGCATAATTAGCAAAAACATGGTCTTTAGTCATTTACAAATAACATATAAATATGGCAACACCATATTTACAAAGACAATATGCAAACAAAAACAAACTTGAGCTGTCCCTATTCGGAAGACTAAGATGCCCCCCGACACAGGGCCTTAATTCTAGCCAAAAAGTACATCGTGAATAAAAGAACAAATGGCCGTAACTCTGGCAAAAATGATATCGGCGCAAATTCCTTCCTTTATGCACATCTGTTTAGGTTGTTCATGTGTAAAAGCTTGAAGGAAATCAAGCACAAATTGAAAGGAGTTGCATTCACAATTATACGTCTACGGACGGCCGGACAAGCAGAATCCAGTATATCCCCTTACAACTCGTTGCGCGTGGTATAATAATGATATAATAGAATTAAGTTAAGCGTGTCAGTACGCATAGACATAGCAAGTCTTTAACACCTGTCCTAGTAGTTCATGCACCCCTAATGGTAGCCTCTATTGCACGTACAAGTTTTTCATATTGTCTTATGCTTTATAATTTACATCACATTTAGACCCAATGACATATTGAAGTGATTTGACCTTGTGACCTCTAGTGACTACCCAAGGTATTTCTATGATTTGACCTTTTGACCTAGTTTTTGACCCCGGATGACCCAATATCGAATTTGACCTAGATTTTGTTGAGATGATCATTGTAACCAAGTTTCATAAAGATTAAGCAAAAATGTGACCTCTAGTGACTACACAATGTTTTTCTATGATTTTACCTGGTGACCTAGGTTTTGACCCCGGATGACCCAATATCGTTCTCGACTTAGATTTTGTTAAGATGATCATTGTGACCTAGTTTCATAAAGATAAGGCCAAAATTATGACCTCTAGTAACAACACTAGGATTTTCAATTATTTGACCTTGTGCCCTTGTTTTTGACCCCGGATTACCCAATATCGAAATTGACCTAGATTTTGTTAAGATGATCATTGTGACCAAGTTTCATAAAGATTAAGTTAAAAGTGTAACCTCTAGTGACAACACAAGGTTTTCTTTGATTTGACCTTGTGACCTAGTTTTTGACCCCGGAAGATCCAATATCGAACTTGACCTAGATTTTGTTGAGATGATTATTGTGAATAAGATTGATAAAGAGTATGCCAAAATTGTGACCTCTAGTGACTACACAAGGTTTTTCTATGATTTGACATTGTGACCTAGTGTTTGACCCCGGATGACCCAATATCGAACTTGACCTAGATTTTGTTGAGATTATCATTGTGACCAAGTTTCATAATGATTAAGCTAAAACTGTGACATCTAGTGTCTACACAAGTAATTGTGGACGGACGACGGACGAAGAATGTACACAAAAGCTCACTCTGTCACTTTGGGTGTCACTTTGTGACAGGTGAGCTAAAAATGGTTTCCGTTCGATAACTAATAAAAGAACGCTTCCTCCCTTGCCATGTTTTACAACTATCTCTTGTCTTTGTAGAAATTCGGTCAATGACTTTTAGGCTTTCTTAATGGGCACTAATGGTGTCATTAATAAAGATAAAGCACCTGGCAAACATGTAATTAGAAAGCATTTTACGTAAATCGAAAACTAATTTTGAATTACGTCCTCCGACAACACTACGATACAGCGGTGTTAATGGATGTCATAAAAGGTCGCGTCATACCAGACGAAAAAATACCAAAAGCGCCCTTGCTAGAAAGGAAACTGGCTTCTTTTTTCTCATACCCTCGTAACAATGGATTACATCAGGAAGGAGATGTCGAGGGAGATTATAAGTTGGAAATACTAGTTTCAAAAAAGATACGCATTAAGTGTGGTCCAGGTGATATGATAATGGAAAACTGTGTCGGTAGTTCGAAAATCTGTCGGCAATGTCAACTTTTGTGAAGATTTAGTTTGATATCAATTCGCCTAGTACAGGTCAAATGGGCTTGGTTCTTTAATATGAGTAAACAATTCGAAGGATTACTCTGCAACAGAAAAAAGTACATTATTTTGTAACTACTTAGTGGTCAACTTAAAATCTAAAACAAAACTATACATATTAACAAATCGGGTCAGAGAAGGCAGAATTCGACGTAACCAGCAGAGAACAAAATGCAAATAGCTGGTGATTTGAATAACATACATTGTCCATTAACGCATGGTATAGAAAGCAATGACCCGTGTTATCGTGAAAATCTTTTTCTCATCTTTAAGATAGAATATCAATAGACTATTTACTTTCCCATCGCGACAGAATGTTTATAATCACTCTCTCGAGAGACCTAATCGACTTCTCCCATGCTATTTTATCCTTTCTAGTGAGTCTGCGACTTTGCTGATTCATTAAAAATTGGTGCGGGTCAGCGAACCTGACAAACGAATCACATCAGATAACAGCTCGCGTGACTCACGTACATTGGCAGTAATTAGGACGCAAGTACATAATTTTGTTTTTACTGGGGGGGGGGGGGACCCCGGTTTTCGTATTACAAACCATCTCAGAAATCACTACGATTTTAACTTTGTAATTTCTCCACAACCAATTCATCCGAGCAAGAAACAAGTGCCAGCAAATCTCAACCAATATCGTAATTTTCAACCAGTTTTAAGAACATTTGTATATAACAATTGAATTATCTTTAATTTGTTTGTATTGTGTGAATTTTTGAAAGTTTTTTTCGATGAATAAATGTATTTGTGCAAATAAATTCCTACGCGCAGTAAAGTGACTAATGATTTTTGAGGGTCGATAAATATGTCACTGTTGAAAGTAACCCGTTGAGCAGACGAACTTGACACAACTCATGGTTTACCATTTGTTAAGCAAGACACTCCTTATCTAGATTAAACTTGTGATTACTTTTCATTATTTACAATAGTTTGCATTGTTGAAAGTAACCCGTTGAGCAGACGAACTTGACACAACTCATGGTTTACCATTTGTATTACAGTTAAGCAAGAACCTCCTAATCTAGATTAAACTTGTGATTACTTTTCATTATTTGCAATATTTTGCATTTGTTGGTAGTATTGATCCATGTTTCTTCAATTAACTTACCAGAGATCTTCATCGGAATAGTTTGGGTCTACAGTTAGAACGACCCATTTTCCAGCGCTAGTTATATAATTTTTTCCCGCCGAAAGTTGAGACCGTGGCAGTTATTTGTGTTTCGTCCCCAACGGATTCGTTCGCTCTATTCATACCCTATCCATTTCGTATGCAGGTAGAGTTATGGAAATAAGTACTCCGTGTAGTTTTCAGTTAATAGTTTTTTTATTTTCTTGCGCCCATGTTAATAGTATTGATCGACTTTTTATCCATTAAACTACCACATATTATCAGCAAAAAGTTAGCGTCTGTCGTTAGCACAACTCTTTTCCGAGCGCTGAGCTGCGTATACAATTTTCCCGCCGAAAGTCGAGACCATAGGCCTATCGTACATATGTGCTTCGACCCCTATGTTATTAGTTCTCGCTAATCGGACTCTATCCGGGTGGTTTATAATTTATATACGCAGTTGAACACTTTTGTTGTTTTTAAACGCTGAATTTACTTGCGCCCGATTTCTTATATTATTTATGTTTACTACTGAATAATTAGCGCAAAAACGTTTTAACAAATGTTTTATTCTATTTATTACGCGAGTCTGCAATACTCATCCTCATACATCAGTGGTTAGTCAAATTCCCTGACTACACTGGTGAAGAAAAACTCTGGTGAACGAGAATGGCAATACTGTATACAACAAGAACTGGTATGTCTTGATGTCGACAGGCAAATTCGATGTTTGATAATTCATTAAACGAGCATATCTTATGAAGTAATTTAAGTGAAAAACGGAAGATACGAGGAA
The DNA here is from genome assembly GCA_947247005.1 of Spisula solida. Taxonomy (NCBI): domain Eukaryota; kingdom Metazoa; phylum Mollusca; class Bivalvia; order Venerida; family Mactridae; genus Spisula; species Spisula solida. Next base: position 26,632,529 of record OX365948.1, read on the forward strand.
TCATCACTTTGGTGTATATTGCGATCACACTGAGATCGTCGTTAACAATTCATTCTAACAACATATAAGACGACTCGGACTCCAAAGTAATAGTCACAATGTTAACCTGATCCTATTTAAACTGATCAGTGCTGATCATCTCTATACAATCTAGGATATTGGGTCACCGGGAGAAACAAACTAGGTTACAAAGAAAATTAGTGTAGTGTTTACATGTAAATACAGAATTGAATACAGCATTTTAGCCCCCCCCCCCCCAGCTCAAATTTCAAGCCACAATTAACCCGGTGGCCTATACTTTTTGTGCCCCCATACTTATTATATTATAAGTGGGGGCATATAGCATTGGTGCTGTCAGTCCGTCCGTACGTAACACAAATCATGTTTGTTGAACTCCTCATTACTGTTGGATGGAATGTCTTCAAGCTGTCACAGATCACCAACCTCAATGTATAGATGAACGTAAAGGGTGGGGTTTTTGCTGCGTCAATTTTTACTTGAGTTATGACCCTTTGTTACTTTTACTATAAACCCGATAGTGAAAAATATTGTGTTAAACTCCTCATAAACTGTTGGGTGGAATTTCTTCCAACATTCACATATCAACAATCTAAAAATATCGATGAACGTAAAGTATGGAATTTTCGCTTTGTCAGATTTTACCATAGTTATGGCCCTTACTATATACCCCATAGTGAAATATCTTGTGTGTTAAACTCCTCATAAACTGGTGGGTACAATTTGTTCAAACTTTTACTGGTTAACATCCTCAATGTATAGGTGACCGTAAAGAGTGGACTTGTTTTTGCCAAATATATTTAAACTACGAGAGGTGTTCAACAACTTATATTTGAACAAAACTGAACATCGGATTTTGCCATACCGACACAATAAAATCGATTTCTATTGAGCCATGTGGTAAATTCACTCATTTGTTTCATACTTGCATTTTTTATATCTCCCTTCGATGAAATCGGTAGGGGGTATTGAAATGGTGTTGTCCGTCCGTCAGTAGACATTTCTCTGTAAAAAGCAGGTAAAATATCAAGAAACCTGAAATAAATAAGAACAATCATATTGGGATAATGCCCGTCAAGTTGTTTTTTTATAAACAACTGCAACCGATTGGAAAACTAAATCATAAAAAAATCAACCACTTGCCAGGTCAAAATAATTTTACAAAATTGACATTTTGGTCCAGATTCGTCAAAAAACATAGCCGCCAGTGGGCGAGGTTTGTCGTTTATTGGTCAATTTTCCGTAGATTTATTGAACAAGTGTTACACATCTGATGAATGCTTTAAGCCTTACATTGTAAACTGTGAAATAATACTGAGCTTTATTCCAAACTGCGCAATAATACTGATAACCTGTAGGCGGGGGATATCAATTCAACGAATTTGCTTCTTTAACAAAATCAACCATCTTGTAGAGGGCATTGTGTTTTTGGTTTTTTAAGACAAATTGCCCCTATAGAAGCATTAAACAGATGTTGGTATATTATATGAATTACCATGTTTATGGTTATTACGTCAGTGACGACAATCAGTAGTATTTGTCATATGAAGAGTGATATACGTTCACCTGCTTGTTTTGGCGAAATACCTGTAGCACCAAATTAATGTAAATAATCACAAATTTGATGCAGAATTTCAGAAAAATGCGAAGTTCATTAGCTTAATGCCAAGCAAAACAAAGGTCTTGAAGGCTGTATATGCAACTACGGAACAGTGATTGGAATAAAATGTGTCGTTCCTGGAGAGTTAATGTTTCGTCCAAGAGGAAATTATTACATACACAGTCTGCTATTTTAGAAAGGGCATGATGATCAACATAACTTGGCGTATTCATGGCCGCTTGCATGACATGGTCTTTTTGTGTCTGATATTTTGGAAAAACGGATTTCAAAATGATTGAAAAGGGGACAAAATTGAACGCATTTTATTTATGCAAAATAGTTTTAAAAATATTTTTCGACAAAAATGTGACACGTCCTTTTCCTGGTAACATGCGAAATACAGGGTGTTTCCCCAATACTGTATTTCCTGTCACCCTACAAAATATGTCATTAATTACCTTATGAATTAGACTGGGGGTATATTTTATCAAAACAGTGGATACCGAAGTCTCCTGATAAAGTATCAATATAATTTACATCTGGAGAATATTGAAACATCGATTAGAGAAGCAAATTATAAATTTGGAAACTATTTCGAGAGACACCGACTTTCAAACTTTACACCCGAAGATTTAGATGACGTTCTGACAAAGTTTTATGCTGAACGCTCACCACTTATACAGTTAGTCGGGTAGTTTCGAAACACTGGCAATTCCGGATCAAATCAATGTTTTATACGAAAATATGCATTGAAGGGATTGTAAAACATAAATATAACTTTTTGTTTTGCAAAATATGATCAATTTCAGACGAAAAACAAGTATTACTTCTTAAAATCGGCGTTGTTTTCGTTGGTTTTCACGCATTTGTAAATATGACTATCGGGACATTTTACCGATGCACCGTCTGTCAATAACCTGTGTCCGCAATTTAAAGACGATTTGTTTATAGATTTCCGTGGAAAATATAGGTAAAATTGGTATGAATTTGTATATTTGTGCTTACTTTTAATACAATGCAAGTATATTTTGTAAAGATGAATGCTATATAGAGAATATGGCCTAAATACTACACCCAGTATACATGTCAGTTTCGGATCAGCTGATTACGGAACATCTCAAAACTATTGTGTATTAAATACATAAATCATGCAATATTTTACTATGTTTTTTAATGATCAGCTGTGTTCTTGTTTAAAAAGGTATAAAAGAGCAAGTTAATCCATGATGTATGATATTTAAGCATAGTTTATCCAGATTTAAAGTGTATAAAAATGTTTTTATAAAGAAAAGTTTGGTCACAAGAAAATATATGTGTAAATATTTTATTCTAAATCATTTAGTCTGTCTTTTAATGTGAATTGATATATTTCATTTTGCATTTCAGGTACCTGCTTAGTAGGACTATTATGGGTCCTAAGATCGTCAACATAAGGAATGATTAGTTGTTTTTGTTACCAGTATAATGCAGTACCTTTAACCTATCAATGTTTACCTTTTAAGCTTAAAAGTAGAATATGCAGTTTATCTGAAACAATTTCAAAATAAATTGAATTATTATTAGTCGAATGCAGCAAATATATAGCTGTGTAAGTAAAATGTCAATCTATTTAACATATTACCATTTTATTGTATTTCATTTAGTGAGTGTATGTATCGGCTTGAGTGGTTTCATTTTTAAAATTTCAGGTTCAAAAGACTGATGCAGTACATAGTATGCCCAACCAGTCATCAGAGACAACATCAACATCGCCAGACATTGTGTCGGACAAGCCTATTTGTATACAAAACGGTGTCATTAAGGGCCATCATCATTATTAAATTCGCCCCCCCCCCCTATCACAGATCCTCCTACCAGGTTGCTGGTAGATAAAGAATATTCAAACATTCATGATGAAAACTCGTGTCTTGTCTGAATTTCAGAACTTTACCATTTTGACAAACAATTGCACAACATTGTCACTGATGATAAACGCCATTTTATATTATCTAATATAGCAGGTTAGCCAATGGGTCATGTGCCCAGAGAATTGGCTCCTTGTTTTAGTACTGTACTTGATGTCTATGCTGAAGCATTCGGGGGGAGCCAACACCAAGTATATACCCATGGCCTGGGCAACACGAAGTTGGTGAGGTGTGTTTTTGCCCTGCAATTATTACATTAAGCTATTGAAATCTCTTTACCAAGACACTTAACGACGTTAAAGTCACTACATCAAAAATGGAAGCTAGAAGTATAATGAACATTGAATTTTAAATAATTAAGATTTTGTTGTACCACAGTGTTTTTATAGATTCTAAATGGCAAACTGGTGTTGCTTTGCTATTTTTTATTTCTTACAAACAAGATTCCCAGAGGTACTGGTTTAAATTTTTCTAAGCTTCGTAAAGAAAGGTGCTTTTTCAGGAGCTTATTTGATAATGATATGTTTTAGTCAGCAGGGCTAGACACTAACACTGGTACGCCGTTCCGAGACCAGTGGAAATCTAAAAGGACCAGTGAAAATTCTAGAGGACCAGTAACTGTCCTATTTACAAATAGGGCGCTTTTGCGCTGTCGGACCAGTGGCCAAAATAGTTAGTGTCTAGGCCTGCTGAGTCATAAACATTTTCTAGTCATTGAACCTTGTTATTTTATTTTACTATGTTAAGCATTTACAAGAAGGTAACTGAGTTTATCAATAAACTACTTTCATTTAGTTTGATATTTCCTTTTTTAACATGTACATTATATAACCAACAAGAGCTCTGCTGGACGGGGCATTGTGCGCCCGTGTGGTGTCCACTTGTAGAACATGAAATACCTTTGACCCTAGGGCATCAGAATCAATAGGTCATGTCACTGACCAAAGGGATACCTTCAGGCAAGATCTGGTGAACATAGGTACAGTTGGTGAAGAGTTATTATCCGGATGAGATTTTTCAACATGAAGTCATAGCGACCAAAATCTATAGGGCTCATCGTTGACCCAATGTGTACCCATAGGCCAGATTTGGTGAACCTAGGTTCAGTCGGTGTCGAGTTATTGTCCTGACTAGCCATTGACACCATAACATAAATACGTACCGTTTTCCAAACGGACGTACAAAATGCTTAGATATCCAGTTAAAAACTGTTTATAAAAGTACCAAACAAATAAATACATTTGATGTACATATTTAATAACAAGTTTAAAAGTTTTTGACAATCAATATAGCTTTGATATGCCCCCTGACCTACATCTTCACAACAGTCCGAGTGATCCGAAAATCCCACACCCGATTCGGAACTACCGGATTTTATCCAAGTAAATAAGGTCAACTCTGCAACAGAAATGTGCGAGTACGCAATATTTATACCCTATGTGATGGAAGATGACATATTTTGCCACTATATTTTTACAGTTGTTACTTTCTTTTAAACAGACTATCGTGGTTTTTTACGCTAGTGATCCGGAACTCACACACTAACTGTAGCAATTAAAGGTGACATTGCAAGGCATCTCCATTTGGTAACATATGTAGATTTGATGATAGAAGAACGGTTTAAAAAATCGAACTCAATGTTTGTGTCTATGTGCAAAGGGTCAGTAAACGGGGACAAGGTGATGTTGACCGCAAAAAGCCCAATCAACCTGAAGACATCCAGACACTGTATTCGTCATTGGTATTCGATACGAATACACCAACATTTTGGATGTATCGCTTTCATCATAGTCCGACAAGCTACCAAATATGGTTGTGTCACCCCCTATAGAAAACGATGGCACAACCAGAGCACCATGTTAGTGCAGTATTCGGCTAACAGAGGCAAGAACCGGAAGATACTACCGGTATATCCACCAAGGATTAAGAGTCTTTTTCATTGGCTCAATATGTCAGGTCATTAACTTAAGTATCGCTGGAACTATTGCCTTTTATTGCTGAAACTAACAACATCCGTCGTGTTCAACTCATAGTTTCAAAGAATTAGTATGTCATTATCAATGGTAGTAATGTCATAAAATGTATGTAAATTGGTAAACATAAATAGTTATGTACGTCTAACATTATTTAGAGAGATCCAAGATGGCATCCAAAACGACAGCCTTAGTATGAAAAGTCCCATAATAACATAACATTTTGTTGTATAATATTATTTTCAACTTCACTTATGTGTTTAACAGGTTTATATAATTTTCAAACAAAGGGCATTTATGGAGGAAAATAGGAGTAATTATTAAATATAATAGATATATGAACAAATTCATACGTAGCCTTCGTTTAAACAGATTCGCAGTTTGTGCATGGAAGAATAGACCAAGATGGTTTACATGTGACTGAGTGCAATTAAGAATTAAACATTTATAATATTAAAACTGTTATCCAAAGCCTGAAAAAATATATTTTATTAAAAATATTTTCATAATGCAATTACCTATAGGACTAAATTGAAGAAGTGATTTTTACATCAAACCAAAAAGTTTTTGTGGAGGCAAAAGTGAAAAGTCAAAATGTAAATAAACGAAATATTCTTAAAAGGAAACATCTTTTTGAAGAGTTAAAGGCAAATTGAGCAAGAATAAAATATATCTAGCTATGAATTTATAATTATATTATGATATCTTTTATATAAATATTGGTTATACATATTAAATTTAAAAGAAATGCCAAAACAATTACAACATCTATATAAACATAGAGGAAACCGAGATGTCCGTGATTTGCCGATAAAGCACAGCTACGGCCAAAAAATGAATAGCGTTCTGAGGAACAAAATAGTTCAGCGGTTATAAGTATTTAAATGTTATGAAACACGGAATACTTTTCTAAGATAACATAAATTCCATAAAATATTTTGTTCACTCTTTATCAATGATACAGTTGTTGTTTCTGCTCAAACTCATATCAAGGAAAGAAAACATAAATCGATGCACAAAAGGTAATTTCTTCGTTACATATTTGTAAAGTGGAAGTGATATGAAAGCTGAAAGTTTTGTTGCAAGTGAATCCGCTTTGCAGTCGGGTGATTTAAATCTATATTACCACAAGTCATGTCGAGCTAAATTTGTTCATCTCTTCTACAACAAGCAAACTAATTGAGAAGCAGAATCGTGTCCGGATTTACACCAGTCATCTACAATAACCAGGTCTGAGCAGTCATGCAGTTCTAATTGGAAACTGACGTTCATTTGTCGTGACAATGTACATGTAGCTTCGAGCACAAGTCAAAATGGTCAATTATTAGGAATATTGCCTTCGTCTAATTTTTTTCTTACATACATTTGTATTTTAATAATTTTTATTGTATGTCACTAAATTCAAATACTTCTTTCTGTTCTTCAATCGAGTCACTAAGTTGAACTTTTCGGCACTCGAAAGCTCGCATTCATCATATAGCTTTGCAATTTGATGTGGTTGTGGAACTATCCTTTCCATTCATATCGTGCAAATTAAATGCTATCTTTTGCCAGAATACAAGCGGGTGACGTCATCCTTGGTGACTGTAAACAACAAGTATGCCAGTATTTTTATCTAAAAATACTCTCAAATACTCAGATTAGACTCAAAGCTATGACATTGTTTGAAGCTGGTTACCTAGAAAGAGAATTGTCAGCTTTCTGGGTAAACCTTGGGTTGGGTTGCTAAGTGGAAGGCTAGGTGGAGAAAAGAGGGCAGCGTATCGGACAGTAAGCGTTCCGGACGTCCAAAAGTGGGGGAAGAAAGTAATTTACCAAATTAAATATAAACGAAGTGATTCTACCAGTCGTGCTGTAAAAACATTGAAAAATGTTTGAAACGATGTTGAGCCATGTTACTGTGCGGAATAATTGGTACAAAGAGAAAAATGGGTCTACATTTAAACGCCCCACCCAACCTGATCTGACCGAGAGACATCATATGAAAAGACTAGCTTTTGCTCGAAAATACAAGAACCTATCTGCTTATGACCGGGAGAAATTTGTCTTCACAGATGAATGTATAATATATTTGTTTCATAAGCGAAACAAACAAAATGATGTTGTATGGGGATCGCAGGAAGATAACGTTTGATCTGTAAGCAGCGTCAAAAACAGTGCAAAACTCGTGGTTTGGGGAGCTATGGGTGCATTTGGTCTCACTAAGTTCCATAGCATTCCTGTTGGTAAAACTGTCCGATTATTATGCGGACAACATAGTTACTTCCAAAAGAGCTAAATCCAGCCCTGACCAGAAAAGGTTACCTTGGCAACATCACAAACATGCTCCTCGCCCTGGATAAAAAAATCGACTGTTTTTGTGCAGGATGGTGCCCAACCTCATACCTCTGCCAGGACCCAGACATGGCTTCGTGAGAATATTTCCCACTTTATACTCAGGAAACTCACCAGATCTCTATCCTATTGAAAACTTCTGGAGTATAATATTCCGGGCCCAAACCCAAGATACCTTGCATTGTAGTATAGTTTTTTTTCTTTGCTATTTCAGTAGACATGACATTTCTAATGGAATTTCTGACGGGTACCATTCTGTCACCCTTGAGCATTTTGAGAAAATTAGGGTAAAAGTTCCAACACATAAACGTAACTGCGAATTTTTGGAATCGGTCAACTACAATGTCATTTATAATCGTATTTTATAATAAACCACTGATATGTAGTTATTAAGTTGAAGTTTGCAAAATTTTAGTGACTTGCATCTATGCCAAAGGAGGTATTTTTTGGTGTAAAACTTTAACAATTACATGGAAAAGTGCGAATTTTCGGAATCGGTGGATTTTAACGTCATTGGCCATTAAATTTGGTAAATAATCGCTGTGATAGGTGTATAGTGACTTGCCATTAAGATATCGAACACCTAAAGCTAGGCTATGGTACAAAAGTATGAAGGAAATTTGTATTTTTTTTGGATTTTGTACCAATGCAGACCTATATAATGTCATGTATCTTTTCTTTGGTGATTTAATCAATATGCATGGTATTAATAACCTTACAGTTTTGATATCAACGTTATAAGCTTGGCTATTGTGCAAATGTGCTATTTTGTGGAATAACTTCCAAATATAAAGGAAAATGGCGAATTGTTCGAGATGGTAGACAACAGTCATTTATCGTTTTATTTCATCGTACGTACATGCGACATGTTCTTATTTACATGTAGCGTTTAAGATATCAAACCTATGTGCAATTGTCATATTGAGATCAATGTGATATATTAGGGTAAAATGTTATAAAATATTAACGAAAAGTGTGATTTATGGAATCCGTAGACTTCATTGCCCTTAGATATTTATTTGATAGTAACTCACTCTGATAAATAAATATTAAACTTATTAGTGGAAATAGCAAAGAAACCTAATGCAAAACAGTTACTGTCGTGTGAAGCAAGTTTACAATAATTATTTTGAGGATAAACATTTTTTAAAAATACGATGGGCGGTGGATGAACACAAACTCTTAGTAAGAACACTTAGTTCCCAGTCGTATAAATGTACCCTAAAAGTTCAATTTCAAGTATCCCGGATCATAGAAATGACTACTACAGGTTTGATATTTGATTCGAATCAAATCAAGTGATTGAAAATGCAATCGGTACGGTCAACTTGTACATTGAAATTATCAAGACCCGAGATTTATTTCGGATGATTGCGCCCATTGACAAAAGGGACATGTGGCCCTAAAGCGCTCACCTGATGACTAGCAGTTTAGGCAAAATCAGTATTTGTTATGACATGACCTTAAAATTTGATGTAGTTTTTACAAAGACACAAGGCCAGGTTTTATAAAGATGAGGTAAAAAAATGTGACCTCTAGAGTGTTAAGGCAATTATTTGATTTAACCTACTTAGTGACCTAGTTTTAACCCCATATGACCCAGTTACAAACTTGGCCTAGATTTCATAGAGACAGACATTGTGACTAAGTTTCATAAAAATTAGGTAAACGAGATAATAGTATGTTGGGTATAATTTCAGCTTTTGAAAATACCGGTTGTAGCTTCGGTTTGAATTAAGACTTGACCAGTTGTCACTTTTTGTAAATTTATAAAAGCTGTGATAGAAAAATGAGGATTCTCATGTATCACGCCACTCATGAAAATACTACTTCAGCTGCTCACTCTGTGAAATAACCAATCTTACACCGAAAAACGTAAATATCCTATTTATGTTATGCTTTTTTTTGATACATCTAATCAATTATTAATAAATAATAACTAATTGAATCTTATTGACCCGTATGGTGCCTCGACATGTTAACGTTACGTCATTTCCAAGCGTGCGCTGGTGTTCGATTAAGAAGTTTTCAAAAAAACAGTCGATTTCCGACGTAAATGTGAGCTTTACATGGTTGCTTTAATTGTAGTGTAAGTAATCATATGGACGTTTTTATTAAGTGCATTTCAGACGTACTTTTCATTTTGTTTACATACGCTGAAAGAGGCTACCCGTCAACAATTTTAAGTAGTGAACTAATTTGTGTTTGTAGTTAGTTCAAAGGGTATTGTTTGATTTGAAAATCCCTACTTTGTTGTTGGTTGTTAAGCTTTGGGTGGATTTCTAAATGTATAACTCCTTTTCAAACAAACAAAACAATGACTACTCCTCTGTTGCGTGTGATTGAAAGCAAAGATGTATCAATTTCTGTCACGAGTAACGTAACACACTATTTTGAATTTCTCCTCTGTTGCGTGTGATTGAAAGCAAATATGTATCAATTTCTGTCAAGAGTAACGTTACACACTATTTAGAATTTCTCTTATTTTAACCGAATCGGTTAACAATTTATTTAGAGTTTATTACACGGTAAACGAATTTTGTTTTTTTCACAACATTTTATTACCTGAAGTTCAGATCAAGTGTGACAAAAAGTGTGAGTAAATAGTGTGAGTAAATATGATGACACTTGAAGCACAAATAACATCTCTCCAGCAACAATCAAATGAGATGAGATGGTTAATTAACATAAACGAACTAATTCTAGTAAGTAGGAAAGAGGCCACAAAAGAAAGACACCGTTGCAAAGAAAAATCAAGTGTTATACATTTGAACTAGCAAAACTGACTAAAAACAAGTAATTAAGAATTGCAAGCAATACAGAAGTCCCCTACCGGTTTAAGCCATTTTCAATGTTTCTGTTGCCATAGCAACCACAATTTTTGTCAGAATCAAAATAATTTTAGACGTGCATAATCCCCTCATTGCCCCTATCCACATATCAGGTTCATAAACCTAGCTTGAAAACTGTTTTGAGTTATGTCAGGATCCAGATCTTTGGACGGACGGAGGGCAACCCTATAGTCCCCTCCGGTCAAAAACCGGTAGGGGACTAACAAGATTTCAGGAAAATAAAGCACAGGAAAAAAATAGTGGCAAAATTAGTACAGGGTACCTATATAAAATGTTGTTTTACAGGTTGTGACAGTCATAGTGTAGTGGCAGTCAGTATAAAAGAAAACGCTCCGCAGTCAAAACTGAGATTAGGAAGGGCGACATCGTTTTTTTAAACAAATTTGTGAAAGAAAAGACGTGTATGCATTTAAATAGTAAAGTTATTGACAGCCTTAGCCTTTGTCGGTTGAAGATGGCAGCACTCAACCTAACCAGCCGGGCACACAAAACATTAACAAGAGGGTCCATTGTGCCCTAGTTCGCTCACCTGTCGAACTTTATGAGATGATCACTGTGACCAAGTTTCGTTCAGATTAGGTATAAATTGTGACTACACAAGGGTTTTATATGATTTGCACTTGTGACCTAGTTTTTGACCCCTAATGACCCAATATCGAACTTGACCTAGATTGTGTTATGATGATCATTCTGATTAAGTTTCATAACGATTAGGGCAACATTGTGACATCTAGTGGCTACACAGGGTTTTTCTATGATTTCATAGTGACCTAGTGTTTTACCCCAGATAACCCAATATCAACCTTTGCCTAGATTTTGTTGGGATGATCTTTGTGACCAAGTTTCATAAAGAATAAGCCAAACTGTGACCTATAGTGACTAGCAAATTGTTGACGGACGAAGAGTGATCACAAAGCTCACTCCAAAAGGGACAGATGAGCTAAAACAAGTAATTAAGAATTGCAAGCAATACAAACGTCCCTTAACGGGTTGAAGCCATTTTCAATGTTTCAGTTGCCATAGCAACCACAGAAACACAATGTTTTTGGACGTGCATAATCCACTTACCTAGCTTGGAAACTGTTCGAGTTATGTCAGGATCCAGATTTATTGATTGACGGGCGGACGGCAAACCTATAGTCCCCTCCGGTCAAAAACCGGTAAGGGACTAAAAACATAGCATACCACAATAACGAGGCCCAACACATAATGGAACGAGAAAATGAACTGCCCAAGTCCCAGCCGTCAAAAAGCTAAATGACATAGTTTCAACAGTAAAACTGCTGAAATATCTAGTTTTAGCTGTCTTGTTGTACAAAAAGTTAAGGAATACATGGAATAAAAAGCTGAATACCAAGTTTCAGCGGTATGACATACTCTCATCCATAAGAACATCGGAAAGCCCCAGCCGAATGACCTAGATCAAAAAGATGAATTCCCTAGCTAAATGTCCCGCCTTAACAAGCCGAGTGTGAGGCCTCGGCTCATAGAAGTTGAATGTCCCCAGCCTCATTTAAATGACGCTCTAGATTGACCAAGTTTCAACAGCATAAAAGTCGTTACACTTGGGTTTAGCTGTCTGAAGTCTTAGAAAGTTGAGAAGGTCAGTTAATGGTTAATGCCGGTAGGCGCCCAAAACATTAATTGGTAGGATACTGTCGCATGGTTGACAACAATAATAGCAAATAATAAATTCAACAATATATGCCTAAGTTATGGTACAGACAACAAATAAAGCATGGTTATATCTGACATTCAAACTCCTAGTGTGACATTGCCTTTGATATATTACGTGATTGTTTCGTATGCCACACAAACACATGTGTTAAGTTATAAAAAGCCTTCAATATATGGAGTTGAAGCCTGGACAAATTTTGAGACAGACCAGACCGACCGATAAATTGACTACTTATATAGCCCGATTGTGGTGGTATAAAGAACAACATAACACGAAATGACACATGAAAACTAGATAATAATAAATCAGACAGGGAAAGCAGCACTTAGCTTAACCAGCCGAGCACAGCTTATCCAGCCGAGCACAGAAAACATAAAACTAGACATTCATGCCCTCGGGCAAATTATGTAGTCTCTGCACACGTTGAAAAAAGCACCAAAATGTCATTGTGCCAAGTTACATATAATTCCTTCATGCCCTCGGGCAAATTATGTAGTCTCTGCACACGTTGAAAAAAGCACCAAAATGTCATTGTGCCAAGTTACATATAATTCCATCATGCATAAAGAAGAAATGGTCCGAACAAACTTCAATTTGACCTCCAACTGTGACCTTGACCTTTGAGATATGAACATAGGGGTTGGACATGACACTCCGCCTCATGGAGGTCAACATTCATGCCAAGTTAAGCAAGATTGGTCGATGTATGACTATGTTTATGGTCTAGACAACTTATTTACCTATTCTACTATAATATTTACTTATTTAAACTAGTTCATCCGACTAAAGTTTTCACTGTGGTCACGTGGCGGAGTTGTTCACTTAGTTATATCTCGACTTGTTTTGGCTAGGGCATTCAGAAATTAGGTCATCCGGCTAGAGCTTTCAGCTTTTTAAGCCCCGTATCAATAGATCGGGAGGCATATAGTGATTCACCTGTCCGTCCGTCCGATTCTTGTCCGGGCTATTTATCAAGAACCACTGCTCAGATTTTAACAAAACTTCATGGATAGCTTCACTAACAAGTGGCGATGGGCATATCGTCGGCACGTTCCGGTTCGCTAATTATTCACACATTCATGCCCTACTAAGTTCTTTTGCGGGCTATTTCTCAAGAACCACTGCTCAGATTTTAACAAAACTTCTTGCATAGCTTCACTACCAAGTGGCGATGGGCATATCATCGGCACGTTCGTGTTTGCTGATTATTCACACAGTTATGCCCCTTGGAAGATCGCACTATAACTATATACTAAATTCTTGTACAGGCTATTTCTCAAGAACCACTGCTGAGATTTTAACAAAACTTCATGGATAACTGCACTACCAAGTGGAGATGTGCATATCGTCGGCATGTTCCGGTTGGCTGATTATTCACACAGTTCTGCCCCTTGGAAAGTATCCGATATAACTTTATTCTTGTCCGCGATATTTTCGGCTTTTATGCCCCCGTTGCATGAATGTTGTAAATGAACTCTCTCCACACGCCTGTATCACCTGACCTTATTTTGGACTTAGACTTATTAAAGGGCCAAATTCTTGGTAAACCCAAATTGACCGTTTCTTCTAGCAACATTATGGCTTGCTATAAAGCTTTCATACTTGCATGGATGTTGTATAAATTATGAACACTCTCCACACGCCTGTGGCACCTAACCCCACTTTGACCTAATTTTGGACCTAGACTTATTAAGCGTCCAATTCTTGTTAACCCAAATTTCGTCTTACATTAAGGCGTTTTCTTCAAACTTGACATACTTGTTTACCATAATAGGCCCCTTATACTGACAAAGCCATGTAACCCTATTTAATATTTTAACATATTATGGCCCCTGATTGACTTTTTTATTGACTAGGCTTCCACGGGGGCATAAGCGTTTATTGAACGCAGTCTTGTTTAAACTAGGTCATTCAGCCTAAACCGTACCTTTAAAGTTTTAATACTGTTACTTAAAAGGCAGCTATAACTATGTAGTTCAGCAGTTTTACTGTTGTAACTAGGTCATGTAGCGTATGCATTCCGCCTTTTGTTTGCGGATACTTTTCCATTCAGCCTTTTACAGCTGGGACTAGGGCTGATTAATTTTGTTGGTTGGCAGTGTGTTGGGCACTTTTTCGTTATAGGATATCTGACACTACGACATCTAAATCTAGGCATTATAGTCGTTTTGCTGTGGAAACTGGGTCATTCATCTAGGGCATTCAGTCTTTTGGTTGCTGAATCTATTGCTTTATTATACTTTTCGACAGCTACGATTTGGGCGGATCTTTTCTTTTTTTTAGTTTGGCATTGTGCTTTGTGTGTTTAATGTTTTCTGTGCTCAGCTGGTTAAGTTGAGTGCTGCCTTCCTGTCCCACTTAATGGTAACCCCACCATGCAGAAAGAAGAAATGATCCGTACAAACTTCAATTTGACCTCCAACTGTCGGGGTCAACTTCGTATGGTGTTTACGCTTCCCAATTAATCCGTTTTGCTAGAGCTTGTACTTTAATACTAGAAATCTTTGAATAACTAATAGGTTACTGCAACAAGGCCATCGCTTCCATAAACTTCGTAAAACTTTTATAGGCGTAATTTAGATCTCTTTTCTAAATATGGTATTTATTTAAAGACACTTCTGCGACAAGGTCTGTCTCAGCCTGAATTTTATGGTGATGTGCTTTATAAATTTCGTAAGATTTTGGGTCATAGCCACTTTCATGATGTGTTTATCAAGATAATACGTTTCCTGAGTAGAGGATATGACCCTTTAATTTTGCAAAGGACTGCATGCTTAGTGGTGGGTCCATTTGCAGCTCGCCATTATACTTTCCATTTCATTGTGCGATGACCGGACACTATATAGACTGATATGCCTAACCTCTAGCCTTGTTTGGAAGGCTGACATTGATGCCTGTCTGTTGCATTGTCTTGTCTTACCCTTAAATGTTTTGCTTTCTTGTTGCTCTGACTTCTGATAGGTCATTGTGTACTTTCTGTGCTACTCGATGGACGTTATTTATATAATGTTTCATGTTTTACATTCTTTTATTACCCGTCACTGTGGCCTTTTTGTAAGGGGGCATTACATGGCGGGAAATTTTTATTTACACTGTAAGGTTGTCTAATGGGCAAGTGTGAGTTTTGGTGCACTGTAAAACGTTTAAGCCCCCAGTGACAAACAGAGCAAGCTCCCAAACTAGCAGTGAACTAGGACAAGAGATCACGGTTGGATACTTCAACAGTCACCCACCAAGTTGGGGCTACAAGAACCTAGATATTCCAAGGAGAAGTTGTTAAAATTCCGAGGGTGAGATGTCCTTATCCTACATCGACTGTCTCATGATTGATTAGTTTTCTCCGACGTAGCTTGAGAAAATGGGAGTTTATAACGTAGTCTTGGGAAAAACTCAGAAGCACTGGCGACTCACCCACCTGCTATATGATGACAAATGCCATCAGAGAAAAGCTGGTCAGAGAGATGGTCAATCCATCACAAGAAAAGCGACAGAATGCCTTTACCGAAGATAATGAGGCAAAATAGCGCAGTCAATCTTTAACTAGACAGGGTAAGAGATGTCAAGACAGGAGACTCGTGTCTTACAGGAAGAACGTAGAATTAGTAGAGAAAGCCCTTGTATGACAGACAGTACTAGAGGAGCTACAGGCGGCGAAATGCGAACTAGTACATAAATAGAAGTCACTGTATGGTCGTTCAGTCTTGGTACTGTTTGACATATTGAATGGGTCAATACTACAAATTGTGTTATCGTGTCGTCTGCTTGATGTGTTGTGTTGATTGTTGTCTGCAATTTTATTGTATCTTAGCTTTACTGACTAATGTGACGTTGTAATTCGAACATTTTTAACCGATGACATTAAAGCCAACTTAGCCAAGACATATTTAGGGGACGTATTTAGCACTCCATTGACGTATTAAAATGCCGGAAAGGATAATTGGTTTGTTGTCTATAATGTAAATGTACGAGACTTGTTATTAGATGTGAGCAGAACAACAACACTTACAAGACAAAATGATTATATATCACGTGGTTTGTAACGACTACCCCGCTATCATGAGAAGTAGAATTCAGATACAATTAAATTATAATACCGTTGCATCGTATTGTTCGGGAAAGTCCTTAACAAAAACACACATGGAACATAATGAAATTTATATTGGTTGTAGATAAACAATTGTATCAGTGATGTGTTCATGAGATGAACTTGAACAATGACCATGAATGGTTCGAGGAAACATTAGAGAGGTTGCAGAAAGTTTGACATTTACGTGAATACTATCTTTTGAGTATTTCGTCAACCAGGTACGTGTAGTTGTTTCTACAAGTAACGTACGTGTGACAGATGTGCATTATGTAATACAGGTGTGTGTGTGTGTGTGCGTATGCACGCGAAACACGAGATACTATCGCCACGTATCGTTTGTATGAAAACCAATTATCGTATCATGAACAAATCATGCACCGTGATTTTACAGGCACACGTTATTGTTTCGCAAGTTAATCGAGAGGTTGCGATGCGGACGTGTACGCTTACCTGTACGTGTGACTACCCGTACATATATTCGTATGTATATAAGTACACGTGACAATTAAAATAGCTTGCGAAACACGTATGCGTGTAAGATCACGTAACAGTTGAAACATGATTTCTTTGAAAAAAATATAAACTCAGCGAGTCCACGGGCGGTCAAATATGGAGTTCCCTGATCATACGCAAACCTGTGTGACATTATTCACAAATTAATTTCGTTTGTCACACGTCCGTTACTTGTAGGAACTACACAATACTTGTAGGAACTACACAAAAATTAATGACGAAATACTTAAATGTTAAACGTACTACACGTTTCCTTTCGCAACCTCTATTTCAAATTGCAACCTGTACGAATACATGTACGGTTAGCTACATGTACGGTTAGCTACATGTACGGTTAGCTGCATGTACTCGTACACGTGCATTTCGCCACCTCCCAATTATACAACAACTTTTATTTCGACATTAACATGGGGAAGAATCGCACAGGTCCCTGTTTTATAACGCGAAACAATGATTTTTGTGACAAAAATTTAACAAAAAGTTGTTGTATATGAACAATGCACATTTGGGAGAAAGGGTCGATTTTAGCAAAAAGCGCTTAACCCTATCCGCTGATTTTGGTGATAATTTTCTCGATTCCCGTGTCCCGCATTCCAAGACAGCTACGAGGCTGTTGGCGATTCTACTTATACCGGAATGTGCAGACAATTGTTAAGCAGGTTGTTAGCTACACTTCAACTTCAAATATTGTTTGACAAAAAAGATACAAATCAAAACGTAACTTTTTTAGCGTGGCGGCCATTTTTGTTGTTATGATAGGGACCAGTGCGATTCTCCCCCGTGATTAAGCAATTAAACATGCTTCTAGTCTACATTCAGGGTGTCCCAAAAAAACGGAGACATTTAAGGTGGGTTCACACTATGAACGTTTGTACCAGCGTTGATCAGAGTTTTCATAAATCGGAAAAATGAGCCCAAACGTTGGTGAAATTACGTTCGCAAGGAGGAATATTTTGGTTCACACTACGAGCGTTGTGTATCTGGCGCCCGCAAACTTTGCAAACGTTTTCCTGCGCTTGATTGTGTTTAAGCTGGGTTCACACTATGAACGTTTGTACCATCGTTGATCAGCGTTTCAAAAGTCAGAATAATGAGCCCAAACGTCGGTGAAAGTACGCTCGTGAGGAGGAATAATTTGGTTCACACTGTGAACGTTGTGTATGTAACACACGCTAACGTTTGGGAACGTTTCTCAGCGCTCAACTGCGTTTGACAGCGGTTTCAAGTGCTTAACAACGTCGTTTGCCTGTGTTGTAGCTATTTGGTATCGGCGTAGGTGAACTTTTGTCAACGTAGGTTAGCGTATGTGTAGCGGTCTCTAAATTAGTCCGACTTAGACAAACGAGGTGCCAAATCCAGACTCCGTTGAACAAAGTTTACCTACGTTACTGAAACGTTATTGAAAGTTCGTCTGCGCTAACCACTTGCGTTGCTACCCGTTGGCCTACGTTGGACAAACGTTCTTTTGCGCTGGGGAAAGTTGGCTTACGCCAGCCCTTGCGTTACTACCGCGTTCATTGCGCTTGATACCCGTTGGCCTCCGCTAGATTAACGTTCGACTAAATTCATTATCACCACCAGCGTTTCAGCAGACGTTTGCCAACAGAGTTTAACTTAAGCAAACTTTGATCAACTTAATTCAGCGTTCCGGAACGTTTATAAACGGAGCACAACTTACATCAGCGTTTATTTCCAAACGTCGGCAAAGTTTTTGCATGTTAAATATTTTCAACGAATACAACGTTCGTCAGCGTTTACCAAGGATCGTCAACTTTTCAAAACGTTTAGTAACTTTTACTAGCGGAGCTGAACGTTTGCCCAAACGTCGGTCCAAACGCTAGAGCGTGAACACAGCTTTAGCAGCGGTTACTCGCGCTTAACAACGTTTGCCAGCGTTGTAGCTATTTTCGATTAACGCATGTAAACATTTGCCAGCGCAGCTTAGCGTATGTGTAGCGGTCCCTAACTTAGTCCGACTTAGACAACGAGGTGCCGAACGCCGGGATCCGTTTTACAAAGTTCACCTAAGTTACTGAAACGTTCGTCTGCACCAACCACTTGCGTTGCTATCGCGTTCATTGCGTCTGATACCCGTTGGCCTACGTTGGACAAACGTTCATTTGCGCTGCGGAAAGTTAGCTTACGCCAGTCTTTGCGTTACTACCACGTCCATTGCGCCGGATACCCGTTGGACTCCGCTAGATAAACGTTCGACTAAATTCATTATCACCACCAGCGTTTCAGCAGACGTTTGTCAACGGAGTTAAACTTAAGCAAACTTTGATCAACTTAATCTAGCGTTCAGGAACGTTTACAAACGGAGCACAACTTACATGAGCGTTTATTTCCCAACGTCAGCAAAGATTTTGCATGTTTAAAATTTTCAACGAATACAACGTTCTTCAGCGTTTACCAGCGATCGGCAATTTTTCAAAACGTTAGGTAACTTTTACTAGCGGAGCTGAACGTTTGCCCAAACGTCGGTAAAAGTCGGTCCAGGCGTTTGGTAAACGCAGCAGAAATTTCACCGACGTTTGGGCTCATTTTTCGACTTTTTAATCGCTGAACAACGGTGGTACAAACGTTCAAAGTGTGAACCCAGCTTATGACTTATTTAATTTTCAATTAATTTGATTGTTCTTTGAGAGTGTGTGGAAGCGATCTGTTCTTCTAAAATAGGTACTTATTAGTGTGATTTGTTTTAAATCAGGACGAGACGTGATCATTTTACCTATTATGTCATTTCCTGTTGTTTTTATTGCTGACTTACGTAGAAAATATCATCATTTGATGAGACATTGTTGTATGGGCATCCATTTTGAGAAAACTAGGTTTCATAGTCACAGAGATTATGAATATCTTGTGAAGATCGAATAACATTGCAATGAAATCATGAAAGCTTGGAGAAAGTGGTGAATTTACTAAATAAAAAGGAAGCCGGCAACCTTCAAGATATTCATTAAAAATCCCACAAGAAGCAAAAGATAAAAATTATTAATGTGAGCAATCAAGAAGAAAGCTTAGTACGAAAAAAGGGTATAAGGTTAACTTTAACAAAATCAACAGTTCATAGATAAACGACGTATATTATATATAGATGCTGCCACACTAAATGACTGATATATATATATATGCAGCAAAAAGAGGATACGTTCGCAAGACAGTACTGACATTTGACCTCGTACCCAAGGACAAGTGGTCTAGATATAACTCGGACATGCGCCCTATAGTGAAAATGTTTGTCAAACATGATGAACATTAGTGTATGCAGACATTAGTGTATGCAGATCTATTATCCTTGAATATATGACACATAAGATGTCATTTGAGGTCGGCATGTAAACCTATCTCTATGAACACGCTGAAATTCCTTGTTCACTGAAACATGTGATTGAAAACATGAGAGGTAATTCTAGTTATTGGACGAAATAATCACAATTATGATGCTGGTATTTTGAACTGTGTGCTTTCAATACTGTTTTATCATATTGACAGTGTGTTATTGATAAAAGAGACAAAGTAACGAATGTTTTACCTAGTTCACCTTTTTTTGGGGACACCCTATTTAATTACACATACTAAGCAGATGTAGTGGATAAGACATGAGAAGTTAATATGAACTAAGGCGTTGCCTATTTTGCGGATTTTATCTTAAACATTAAAGAAATGCTTAACTATACACTAGAAGGCTTTCAAGTGGCCCAAAATTTCTTATTTTCAGACATCCCTAAAACACTCAACCAGTGGGCCCTGTATCGCTCAGATGTGCCCACTGTTATAGTAGAACCATATACTAGAACCCTATTCCAACTGTACCTTGATTTTGGTTGCTATGGTAACCCAAATTCTGCATTAATTATTGTTGCTATTGTTTGAATGAACCACCCAAAGAGTATTGTTACCAATTTGAAACAAGAGTGCGAAAATGTCACAAAATACGCCCGTCTTGGGGCTTAGTGAGTCTCAGGGCATGGTGAATGAAAGAAACAAACAATCCAACATTATTTTTAATTAAAGGACCATAACCCAAGAAGGCCTAGGCTGATTTGGCCTACAATTTAACTTGTCTTAGATATTATACCCATAAACATTGTCACTAAGTTTGAAGATACTCAGACGAAAACTCTTTGCACTAGAGAACAGACAAGGTCAATTTCACATTTATTTTGGTAATTATAGGACCATAACCAAATAAGGCCTAGGCCGATTTGGCCTTTAATCAAACTTGGCCTAGATAGTATGCCCATAAGCATTGTCACAAAGTTTGAAGACGATCGAATGAAAACTGTTTGCGTTAGAGCACAGACAAGGCCAATTTCATACTTATATAGTAATTAAAGGCCCATAACCAAATAACGCTCAAACTTGGCCTAGATATTACGTCTATTAGCATTGTCACAAAGTTTGAAGATGATCGGATGAAAACTGTTTGAGTTAGAGTACAGACAAATTACTGAACGCCATGAAAACCAGTAAATGAATATTTTTCTCCATGTGGAAAAGTTGTGGACTCTTAGTGGTACGGTACATTAGCACGGATATAGGATACATTCTAGATACTGGTTAAGTCAAATAGTACATTCTCTGAAAAAATAGGCTTCAAATCGGTAGAAAAAAAATTCATTTGTTTTCCAACGTTCAAACATGAAAACTTAAGGTATAAAAAATTTCTACAGATTATCATTAAACTTCTTTATAAAGCTTCAGCAAAAAGTACTGGTATCCTAAAAAAAGCTTTATGATAATAATATTCTATTTTATTCTACACTGCCGCTTTGTATCTCGATACTGATGGCAAGAAGATATCAACAGAATGTTTAATTAATATATATTAAAAATAAAATAATATAAATAGAATAATTATAAATAAAACAGTTGTCCTGATCTTAACTTGGAGTAGAACACAAAACTTATTATATTATTGTTCTTGAATCTAAAACAAAATAGAAATCACATTACTAACAATGTGGAGAGCACTCGATTTGCTATTCTCGATATCGACATTACTGGATAAACCCCATTTTCCGGAATCCGTAAACTCCACTAAGTTTTCATTAGCGGCGCGTTTATCTCCCTTGCTGAGTTGCTTTGATAAATGTTAGCTACATACTCGGGTGTTTGGTAATCGTACGGTCGCTCGATAAATCCGTATTTAAATAAGCATTAAACTTTCTGTGCTTTAGTTTTCTAGATGACGGAAATAGCCGACTAGTTACGAACGCATAAGAATAAATGCGGGCGTCTAAAATTATGTAGACCTACTTTATTCGTTAAAGTTGTAGATCTACTGCTTTTTGTATTTTTACCAAGTTTTAAAATATAAAAGAACATTTATGAGCAACATAATTTCGCATTTATATGACTTTTGTTATTATATCGGCCGACATTTTTTCTACTCTTTGTTTAGCTGCGGGACCGTAACACAAGTTTCTATACCCATTAGCCTAGTGAAATCGGATGGGCTAAAACCCAAACGGATCCGGATGTTACCGTAAAGCTACGCCGGCCGAAAATCCGCTATAAAGCGATAATCTGGTGAGAAGCTAAGACAAGAAAGATTACAAATTAATACATGTTTGCAAATCATTGTTTTAGATAATATAAATAAATACAATAAGTAGTGAATAATTGTTTATACAAGAGGGCCCTAGGTCGCTCACCTGTCGTACTAGTGCATGCACACCCCTATGGTGACCCTACCCATTTTCTGAATAAAATTTAAGGAAATTTAGCCTCTATTGCAAATTTTTAATGATTTTACCATGTGACCTTGTTTTTGACCCCAGATGACCCAAAATCGAGTTTGGCCTAGATTTTGTTGACATGATCATTGTGACAAAGTTTCATAAAGATTAAGTTGAAATTGTAACCTCTGGTGAATACACAAGGTTTTTCTATGATTTGACCTATAATTTAAACAAAATATTTTGGGAAAAATATTTTCCTCCATATAACTGTACAAATACATGCCATGAAGACAAAACAATACCTAAATACTTAAAAAAATAAAAATTAAAAAAATAAAAATTATGGTTCCAGTGGGGTTTGAACCCACGACCCTCAGGAAAATGTCTACGCTCCCTACAGCGCTTTGATTTCCTCTTAACCATTACGATTCGCACCCTGCTTAAAATACTAGAATATTTTGATATTTGACCTTTACAAAACTGCTGTGAACCCTGATACACATTTTCATTGGTTGATGAAAGTTTACTTGTATGTATACAGAGAGAGTTACAGCAGAGAGTTTAGTGACCATGACGACTACATGTTGAAAGGTTTAAATGAGTACACACACTGCCTGACGTTTAAATATTTCATGGTTCTACACACTGGTCATTATTATTGTTACAATCAGTATGATAAACTGATAGTGCGAGAGTATTAATATAGAATACAAGTATTTCTTTTAACACACGCGTTTTATATACAATGCAGAGCCTAGACACGATGTAGTTTCGGGCGAGGCAATTGAAGAGTAGAAAATGTCAATTGACAGTGTGACCTTGTTTTTGACCCCAGATGACCCAAAATCGAACTTGACCTAGATTTTGTTGAGAGGTTTATTGTGACAAAGTTCCATAAAGATTAAGTTGAAATTGTAACCTCTGGTGACTACACAAGGTTTTTCTATGATTTGACCTATAATTTAAACAAAATATTTTCCTCCATATAACTGTACAAATACATGTTATAAAGACAAAACAATACCTAAACACTAAAAAAAAAAAAAAAAAAAAAAAAAAGTATGGCTCCAGTGGGGTTTGAACCCACGACTCTCAGGAAAATATCAATTGACATTGTGATTTTTGTAATTGACATTGTGACTTTGTTTTTGACCCCAGATGACCCAAAATAGAACTTGACCTAGATTTTGTTGACATGATCATTGTGACAAAGTTTCATAAAGATTAAGTTGAAATTGTAACCTCTGGTGACTACACAAGGTTTTTCTATAATTTGACCTAGTGAGCTAGTTTTTGACCTCAGATGACCCAATATCGAACTTGACCTAGATTTTGTTGAGATGATCATTGTGACCATGTTTCATAAAGATTAGGCCAAAATTGTTACCTCTAGAGAGGACACAACCCAATTGTTGACGGACGGACGGACGACGGACGAAGTGTGATCACAAAAGCTCACTCTGTCACTTTGTGACAGGTGAGCTAAAAAGAAACAGAGTTATTCTGATGGGATTTTCAGAAAATGTTACTTCAAGTTTAAGATTTACTTCTTGTATAAGAATCATTTCTAAGTTGGTTTGAGTGATAAATAAATTTCGCTATGTTTGTTACTTTTTTTCAGTGTTAGCTGTCTAGATGTTGACTTACTCTAACAACCAATGAAATCTTTATAAATTTCTCAGGGGTGAATGAAATTCCACAATTTGATAGAATAATATATTGTATTATTACCCCTCACTTTTTTCATAATGTTAATTTCCCATAGACAAACAGGTAGCATTCTTACTATTACGATCAAGCGGATCAATATACCACGTGATTGAACATTTTTTTACTGTCAGCAGGGTGATAGTACTTTTTTGACAGTACTTTTTTGTCACGTGACATTTTCTTTCTAAAACCAATATGGCGGCATGTCCCGCCCGCATAACCATGTTTTTTGTTCGAGTTCTCTATACCAAGCCAAGTATTAGGTGCCGAAAAATATGCCAATAATTTAGGTGTGTCTAACCTTAGATACTTTTCGCTATATAATTATTTGGGTTAGATTGGAGGTAGGAGAGTTGTTTGTTTCTTTTCCGGTCAACCAGACGACAATGGAAGAAAAAACTAAATCTAAACGTTTCGTGGAAGGTTTCTCAAAGGAGGACCTTCATAGTTTAACAAAAGACGCAGATTCAAACAGCACAAAAAGGACAATAGAACGATCAAAACGGTTGTTCAAGGAATTCTTAACTGGAAAGGGAATTACAGTAAAAATAAGTGAAATTACACCTGACATTCTGAATTCTGAAATTGAGTTGTTTTTGGGCTCGATACGTAAACTGGATGGGGATGACATGAAGAAAAGGTCATTAGATGGCATCAAGTACGGGTTGACCAAATTTCTATTGATTGAACATGACATAGATTTGTCGAAACCCGAATATTCGGGCATAAAAAATGTGTATAAAGCAAAAGTGAAGAGATTGAAAAAAGACGGAAAAGGTTCAGTTGAACACAAGGAACTAATTGACCTTGGTGATCTACAAAAACTAATGGAAGGCGACTGTGTGCCTTTCAATCCCAACACACCATGTGGGCTACAAAATCGGGTGTGGTTTATGCTAATGTGGCACTTAATCCGGAGAGGCCAAGAAAACTTACGCAACATGACGAAATCAACCTTTGCGTGTGGTGTGAGCGGGTCAGGTCGACGCTACGTCCACCAGGTTGTTGATGAAGCGGATAAAAATCACGGGTATATATCTATTCTCCATTGTTTTTCAATTATAGACCTGGAATATCACGGCAGTGTGTTAATATATCAGGCCGTATTACTATCGCTGTATCGGTCAAGCGAGGTGCTGCAAAAATCAAGCAAATTTAAGGCTGACGAATCATCATGACTCTGAGAATTTCCTTTTATTATAGGTTGTGTATTTATATAAAATAACAAGAGGGCCCAAAGGGCCCTAGGTCGCTCACCTGTTATAGCAGTACATGCAAGACCTGTGGTTTGACCTAGTGACCTAGTTCTTGGCCCCATATGACGCAATATCGCACTTGACATAGATTTTGTTGAGATGATCACTCTGACCAAGTTTCATAAGGATTAGGCTAAAAGTGTGACCTCTAGTGACTATACAAGGTTTTTCTATGATTTGACCTTGTGACCTAGTTTTTGACCCCGGATGACCCAATATCGAACTTGACCTTGATTCTGTTGTGATGATTGCTGTGACCAAGTTTCATAAAGATTAAGTCAAAATTGTGACCTCTAGTGTCTACACAAGGTTTTTCTATGATGTGACCTAGTTTTTGACCCCGGATGACCCAATATCGAACTTGACCTAGATTTTGTGGTGATGATCATTGTGACCAAGTTTCATAAAGAGTAAGTCAAAATTGTGACCTCTAGTGTCTACACAAGGTTTTTCTATGATTTGACCTTGTGACCTAGTTTTTGACCCCGGATGACCCAATATCGAACTTGACCTAGATTTTGTAGTGATGATTATTGTGACCAAGTTTCACAAAGATTAGGTCAAAATTGTGACCTCTAGTGACTACACAAGGTTTTTCTATGATTTGACCTTGTGACCTAGTTTTTGACCCCGGATGACCCAATATCGAACTTGACCTATATTTTGTTGAGATGATCATTGTGACCAAGGTTCATAAAGATTAAGTCAAAAGTGTGACCTCTAATGACTACACAAGGTTTTTCTATGATTTGACCTTGTGACCTAGTTTTTGATCCCGGATGACCCAATATCGAACTTGACCTAGATTTTGTTGAGATGATCATTGTGACCGAGTTTCATAAAGATTAAGTCAAAATTGTGACCTCTAGTGTCTACACAAGGTTTTTTATGATTTGACCTTGTGACCTAGTTTTTGACCCCGGATGACCCAATATCGAGCTTGACCTAGATTTTGTTGTTATGATCATTGTGACCAAGTTTCATAAAGATTAAGTCAAAATTGTGACCTCTAGTGTCTACACAAGGTTTTTCTATGATTTGACCTTGTGACCTAGTTTTTGATCCAGAATGACCCAATATCGAACTTGACCTAGATTTTGTTGAGATGATCATTGTGACCAAGTTTCATAAAGATTAAGTCAAAATTGTGACCTCTAGTGTCTACACAAGCAAATTGTTGACGGACGGACGGACGGACGGACGGACTGACGACGGACGAAGAGTGATCACAAAAGCTCACTCTGTCACTTTGTGACAGGTGAGCTAAAAACGCGTGAATATGTGTTTAATTCATAAATATTGACGTCAAAAATGTTGGCATATTTCGGCATATAACACACTAGACAAGAGATATTGCTGTTGCATGATACTGATCGAATAATCAGACGTCACGTCGTGTGATTTTTCACGCTTTATTCAACTGTGCCATTCGGTCCGTATTTAGGACAATTAATAATAAAAGTGAAGATTATGTCCAAAATTATACCAATTTACACTTACAGTGTTAATTTAATCAAAAACTATGCAAAACTACTGTTTATTAGCGAAATACAAGCCTATTCCGGTTATTTACCTGCATTCCGGTCTGTTCCAGTTATTTACGTGGATTCTGGTTAAACAAGTGAACGCATTTATGGCATTGACTTTGTTGGATGCATATTGTTTTAGAACAATTAGCAGTTTTGTAAAATTAAAATCAGGTTCATATTGTAATCAAATTGTATCAAATAAACAAAGTAATCGTCTCGGCCCAATATTATTGTCACATGTTTTGATGTTTTAAAATTTTAATGTTTCCTTGTTTTTCAGGGGAGAGGCCCACCCAGACTCAACTATTGGAGAAGGGAAAATGTATGACGATCCTGATGGTGGACCAAATTGCCCAGTTAGATTGTTTGAAAAGTACCTCAACAAACTTAATCCCAAATGTGATGCCCTGTGGCAAAGACCTTTGGACACATATTTAGAGACAGGTTTATCATGGTATTGCAATTCAGCCATCGGTAAAAATGGTTTGGGAACCATGATGCAAAACATTTCAAAACAAGGAAAGTTATCGAAAGTGTACACAAACCACTGTTTGAGAGCGACAGCCATAAAATATCTCGACGAACAGGGAATCGAGGCCAGACACATCAAGCGGCTTTCTGGACATCAAGGCATAGCCTCTATAGAAAGCTATGCGCAGAGACTATCCGAGAACAAACGCGAAGAAATCAGTGACATTCTCAGGGAACCATTTAGGTCGAAACCAGTGCTAGAAACAGCTTCAACTAGTACTTTGGAAACAGTTTCATCGGCCTCGGAAACAGTTTCATCAGCTACAACTTTGGCGAATGTCAGTGATTTTGATGACATTGTTGACGTGATCGATCTTTATGACAAGGAAAACGCTCAACCTATTACACAAATCCAATACCAACGGCAAGAACAATCATTCAGACAGGCAGCACCTGTATTCAATATTACAAATTGTAATGTAACTATCAATCATGGATCATGGCAGGGGAAGTAACTGTGCCGCAAAGTTGTGTTGTTTGACTGTGACAGTGAAAAGTTGTATTATGTTGAAAATAATGACAGTTGAAAAGTTTTAAGTGAAAAGTTGTATTATGTTAAAAATAATGACAGTTGAAAAGTTTTAAGTGAAAATATGCATTATGTTGAAAATAATGACAGTTGAAAAGTTTTAAGTGAAAAGTTGCATTATGTTGAAGATAATGACAGTTGAAAAGTTTTAAGTGAAAAGTTGCATTATGTAGAAAATAATTACAGTTGAAAACTTTTAACTTAAGTGAAAAGTTGTATTATGTTGAAAATAATGACAGTTGAAAACTTTTAAGTGAAAAGTTGTATTACCGTATGTTGAACATAATGACAGTTGAAATTTTTTGTTTAATTGAAATAGTAAAAAGTGAAAATTAACATTATTATTATTATTAAGTTTTATAATTACTATAAGTCTAATATATATAAATTGTTGCACATTGTAATTAAATAAGTGGGTTGTTATTAAATTGTTATTAAAGTGTTGGTTCTTATTACTTTTAGTGTTTGTTGTCATCACTTTTTGCTGTCAGTCATCTTCAGTTACGTCTTCTGTCATTCGCGAAAAAACTGTAAACTAATTTACTTCCGCTTTTGCCGATCAGCAGCAAATTCGTGACTATAAATATTTAGGGTTTTTTAAGTCTCCCCCGATGTCCACCAATTATTTATGTTTTGAACTCTTTGGCGGCTACTTTTCATTTCTTCCACATGTGAGCTCTGCTAAATAAAATTGCATAAAATAATTTCTTGGTTTACAGTAGATAATCGCTGAAAAAAGTTTTGGGTAATAAAATAAATAACACATAGCTTCGAGGGTGACAGTAAAAATGTCAGCCTGAGAAAAGTACTGTTACCCAAGGCCTTTACTGTCACCCTCGAAGCTATGTGTTATTTATATATTCTTTTACAAAAGGTTATGCTCGATTTAAAATTATTGCACTCTTGTGCTAAACTTATAGTACTATACTGGTCTTTCTGATATATCATAGATTTAGTTCTGCAGTGTACAAGACAAAATTACAGAGTTGAACTTGATGTGACCTCTCAGAAGGAGAAGCTAGCATCTATTGGAGGAATTCATAACTATATAGTATACGTCATCAGTACAGTATGCTACAGGTTATATCAGGACCTGTTATATAAATAGTGTGTAAACTCCCCTGGTTATCTGAAGGTCGGTCAAGAAATTTAAACAAGGGATGTTTCAGTGTTAAAAGTAATATTGTTTTGAATTAGTTTTAAACTTCTAAACAAAAAATATAATGCAAATAATTAGTTTGTTGGAACTAAATGGTTGATGACATGAATTCTCTTATACTGAATGAATTAACATTATTTTGTATCTCGTAAAACAACATGCATCATTAGCAATATTTGTGACCATGTTTTATCATAAGCTTTCATCAAACATCTTGACATCAATAGATCATGTACTTCAAAAATCAACACAAAACATAATATTTTATTATTCCGATAAACTTAGGGTGTGCCATTAAATAGTTTTTAATGAGAAGAATACAACAACGTGAAAATGCATGTTTCTAGGGAAAAATGCACACATGTTTTTATTTCGTATATTATGTGTTCAGTCAACTTAATTGTAAATTAATTGAAAAAATACATGTAACAATCGCAGACTGTCATTAAACTCAACGCTGTATATCTTTTTTAAAGATATTTCTTGTTATTTTCTGACATCATTATGTCACATTTTTATTACATTTATTTTAAGTTAGCGAAGTATAATATTTAGAGTTTAGTTTTTGTTTTCGCCAGCGCGTGTATAAAGGACAAATTAACAAGAATTGATATTTATTTAATGCTAACTGATGACATATGGAGTTCTATCAGTGAAATAAAACCTCTATCAGTCACTGGTTATCACCTACAATGTGACTGATAAGCTCCTCACAGGGACTACTTTAATTTACCAAAATCTCAACACTAAAATGTCTGTAACTTTTTTATCACTGAACGGAAACATGTCATGTGGGGGTTCTTTTTCATAGTTAGACCATTTCCTACAAGTTGGTGTATGATTTAATGCAAAATTCTCAAAAAAAGTCGTTTTCACCTATTCACCATAATCCAAGATGGCGGATTTTGAAGTGAAAAATATGAATGGAATAACATATTTATACGTAGCCTAACCACAGTGGTAATTTGGCATAATAGTACCAGTTTTGACCCCATAAAAGCATTAAATAAATAGAATATTTGTTTGATTTGATTGAATATGGTTAATATCTCATCTGGTAGTGATACGCGCTCTTGAAAATATTGAATTTTATCACTACACGATGAGATATAAACCATATTCAATCAAAACAAACAAATATCCTCTATTTATTTTCTAACATTTGATATTTGTATAATTTATGACAATATTTAAAATATCTATCGTTTTACGAATATTTTAATGTCTCCCTGTTTCTAATTCATATTCAGTATGGGATGAGAGACGAAATCTATACAAACAATACAATATGGTCAATTCTTTAGAAGTCCTTGCCACCAAATCCATATCGTCCAATCGATAACGCTTTGTGGAATCCAGAATAAAACGCCATTTGAGATTCATTTCCTAGTGGAATGCGCAAGCGCTGTATGCATGTTATAGCTTCTGGTAATTCGGCATTTTTATTATTCCTGTTAAATTCTACCTCTAAAGGTATGTCCTCTACCGGTAGTGACGACATTCCTGTGATAAAATGAAACATTTCAGTAGACTCGGAATCTGAAACAAAGATATTGAATTATATGTAACATGCGTAATACACTTTGATATAACTCATTATTATTCGTAAGCAATCTAGACGGTTCGATTGGCCGAGAGAACCATGTGATATGCGACATTTTGAATGACTCACAGGAGGATAACAATTTAAAAATCGCCAATAATACAGACTATTTAATTGGCTTAGAAATCACCATGTGATGCGCGATTTTCTGACATAGAATAAATGATCAACCCTCGAAAACAGAATATTCAGTAACTCCTGGTTATTTTATATGCCAAAATGATTTAAAAACGGCGTACAACAAATGAAAAAGGCCAGCACTGTATATTAAATAAGCACCTGTTAGCATTTCCATACACGATAACGTGAACGTTTTGGCCTGTTCCTCTTTTTCATCCCTGG
Organism: Spisula solida; assembly: GCA_947247005.1. Classification (NCBI taxonomy): domain Eukaryota; kingdom Metazoa; phylum Mollusca; class Bivalvia; order Venerida; family Mactridae; genus Spisula; species Spisula solida. Next base: position 26,663,834 of record OX365948.1, read on the forward strand.
CTTTTAATTTTGCGAGTTGAGCTTTCATGGTAGTCTTAAGGTAGTTTGCAGTTTCATGCTCCGTGTTAGTGTGAAGTAACATTTCATCTGCTTCTGGGATGTTACTAGTAACCTCAAGAAACTTTAATGTGTTTAGCCCTTTCCTCAATTGGTCTAAAGCATTCGTGCGTTTCCCAATGAGTTCCCAGCGTAATAATGTCTGTGTAAGTTGCAGTCGGTTCTTCATCTGTTAGTAAAGTTATTGTCATTGGTGTGATTATTAATCATAATGCGTTCTGTTTGATCACATATAATAGCTACATAATAATATATGGTGTTGCGGGCCAGGGTTACAGATCGAGATATAAACCGAATGTATTTTAAAAGACAGACGGCGAGATTTCAATTTAAAGAACTGCACGATTTTAAATCGCGAACGGGCTCGTCGGTGGAGTAGATAACGCACTTGAACAATGATCGAATGGTCCATGGTTCTAATTTCGACCGGCGACTTGGTCATTCCGAAACGCTTTTCAGTGTTTTCAATCATACCGAAATGAACAGGTTGGTAACCACGCGGTAGTCTCGCGTATATCAGTGCTATACACCGGGAACATCAAAGAACCAAGGAGTGACTAGGATATCACACACGAATACATTGTGTCACACAAACGTTTTGTCTCTTCCCTCGAAGCCGAAGGTAATCTGTCAAGTGAATGCAAACGAACAGCAAACAAATGAATCGCAAAATATTTAACTTCAAGGTACAGTAGGGGGAACAAAAGTAGAGAGGTTGCGATGCGAACGTGTACGACTTCGTGTACGTGTAGCTACCCGTACATACATACGTACGCGTTGCAAATAAAATTGGCTTGCGAAAGACAACGTGTGCTTGTAACATCACATGACAGTTGGAACATGATTTATTCGTGAATCGAAAATGAGTGTTTACATAAACTCATTGAAACCACGGACGACGAGTTATTGGGTTTCCCGTGCATACACGATGACTTTCGCAACCTCTCTAATATTCGAACAAAACGCGACGTCGCGTACGCTATCCCGGGAAGTTGGAAGTTTTGCATACGAACTAGTAAGTTAATTTTAACTAAATTTAACTTCAATAGTTTGTAATGTACCCAATCAGACAAATTACATTTGTTATTGTCCTATTCATTTATTTTTTAAATGCTTATGAGGTAGTATTGTTGAGCGGACGGCCAGATTGAAAACATACGTAGTAAACAGTACATGTGTTGCTTTAATCCCATACGCAAATTTCTGCATCTGTTTTTTTGTCAACAGCCAAACAAATCAATTATGTTTATATCCGGAGACTGAGTGCCAAATCATCTATTTTTAACCAATCTGGAGTATGCAAACTTGAATCATACTAGTTCGGTGAAGTGCCTACTACCGGGGCATTGTGATCTTGGTATAATCATTTTTGCAGGTATATGACAGGTTATAACATACCATAGGATATTTTCCAAGCTGTTAACATATTTCTGAACACAAAAATACCACCGTAACTTATGCCTACATCTTTAAAAAGACCGTAAATTTCCAGCAGACGATATCCGTTTTTATCCATCTTTTCGGCATCCCTGACCTTTTTCAAATCTTCTGCGGTTCAATACACTTTTAATACGTTAAATATCGATACGCGTTTGAATACTTGTTTGCTTTTAATTACTTGTATTAATAAAGCATGCTCTCTTTTGTGTCAGAGGTTAATTTGCGACATTTTCTAACCATCTCTGTAGAAACGACTTTTCGTAAACAAAACAATGCCGGCAACCAAAGTTGAAGTCACAATAGTTAAATGTGAAGGTCATTTTAATTCTAGAAAATGTTATTAATTGATGACGTAGCCTACGCATGCTTAAATTAGGCCGCACACATTTCACACCCGGGAATAGTGTACACGACGTCACGCATGTTCGAATACTTTTGTCCTACTGTAAAACGTGAATGCCAGACACATTGAATTTAAATCGTAAATTATCGAAGTGCAATCTTGAATATACGTTTTTACTTCAATATAAACGATTTCAATTGAAATGGCACCGCCGGCCTTTCGTACTCATTTGATAAAAAACTGTAAATAGAGTTACATCAAATAAAAGGATTTAACAATAAATCGCACGAATTTATTCAGATACAATCAACGCCAGTGAATAATGACGACAGAACAAATTTCGGTCAGTTTAAAATTGAGGAAATAAAAACAGTAATCTAATAAATAAATGCTTCTGTGAAGAATAGTTATTAACATAGTGAGTGTTTACTGACTTAAAGTTTAAACAAACTGAACGAAATAGGACTTAACCAAGGGATTGAGATTTTGCAAGGAGTTTAGTTTAGAATTTCACATACCGTAATCATTTGGTACCTTGGCCAACCGCAATTATCTATGTATCGTTCCGTATCATTTTCCAATGCTTCTGTCAGCTGGTCTTCAGTTTCTGCATTGTTTATCTGCAAAAAGGCATGGCACAGTTTCAGGTGGTACACAAACCTAGACCAATCAAATGTGAACTGTGTTTTTCCCTTGATATTTCATTCCTATTTTCTTTTGGTTTTTGGCTTTTTTATTAAGTATATAAACGTAGTTTAGAGCCTATTTTCAATTTTTATATTATGTTCAATAATCGGATACTACACTGGCAAACGTACTAGATAATACCAGGAGAGAAGCTTCGTGCTGCGTATAACCGATATTACGGTGGTTACATACTGGAATGTTTTGAATTAGCTGGTTGAAACAGACCAGTCGGATACCCTGACCTAAATCTCATAGAAAACATGTGGAATCAGTAGGTCCGAGTTTCAACCAGTCTTGGTGCTTCCGGAATTGTTTAACGCCATTACACTAGAGGTGATTAAAGTTTGGTGGCATGCTACGACAGTGTCAAGCTGTCATCAACAGCAAAGGTTTACATACTCGTTACAAAACGATTATCAATTCCATCTGTATTTGGAGGTGGCAAAAATGATTGTTTATTAACAATAACAGTATTACCCCAATTATCGTTCTGACGCTCTGTTTAAACAACGTAGGCCTGAATCATTAATACCTATGCCAAAGAACAATCATAAATTATAATTAAACAACCCTTGTACATCGTTTATTCTTACCGTATTTCTTAATGATAATATATATCCCTGCATTCATTGAACCTACGTTAATATAGGCCACACATTACCTGACAACCTTAACTCAGGCTAATTGTGCCATAAAATATTAATGTCAATTTGTTTGTCAATTTGCTACAAGTTCGTGGTAGAAACAGTAATTTACACTGACGTAGTGTTATACTGAACATCTAGAACGTCAAACTTTAAGGAAAATGTTTAACTGGAAAAGTTCCATGGCTCTTTTAAAAATGAGAATAAGGCAACTTGTACTTCAAAATGGTCTCAATTTATAAGATAGTTGTAATGTAGCGTAACTGTCACGTCATTGCCAATACTCATCACGTGTAACTGTCACGTCATTCCCAATACTCATCACGTGAGACATTACTGACTTCCAATTCGAGAAGATGTTTGCGATATGTTTGTTTAAATATCAAGATCACTTGTTTTCCATGTGATTACGCTTTAAGTTTACAGGGACTAGTTTCGCGAATATTTGACACTTTTATTTTATTTATGCAATATACCAATACGTGAGGCAGCACCTTTAACATGCGCGGTAGATGTGTTTGCATTTATTACTAGTGATGGCATCTCTTTTGGGGTAAAATAACAGTTTTATATTTCCTACTTACCCGTTTTATGAATTGTCTTAGTAGCGTATTGTAAACCAACCCAATGTTCAGTTCATGTTCATATTCTCGTTCCCGTAAGCAGTTGACAACACAAGGGGCAAGATACGGGAATCCTGGACCTCCACTTATCAAAGATAAAACAATTGCCCTTCCGAGGATCATAAAAAGATCACCGGACATCGCTTTCTCGTTATTTACCGGAAATAAATTACGACCTTGTGTTTGTCCTTCAAACATGTCTATATCACTCCTTAACATTTCTTTGAAAAATATTGTGAAGAACTCTCTTGTAGGACCACCTGCAAAGAAACGATAGGAAAATTAAAATGGCGTACATTTGAAGTAGAATAGTAGCAGCAAAAAGTAAATTTCGCCAACTGTATGATAAATCATTCTACGAATAGATCTGACTTAATCTTTGCATTTCTCTCAATATATCAGTGCCTACAATATATGTTTTCGCCTGTGAAAATGTCATTTGACACGAATTATTTGACCGCCAAACGAACATATAGCAGCATACGTCTATGGCATGGGACTTTCAAAATACAAGTAGTCGTTCAATATAAAATGATATAAGACAATTGAAAATGTTCAGCAAGTATGAGTTTATTTTATGTTGATGATGATGTCGCTGAACCCACTAGAACTTTTTTTTGGACTTTTTTAATAATAAAAGATCTGTTCATCGTTTGAATTGGTTTGCTTTAAATATTGATTCACGATTTGTGATACAATGTGTATTGCCTTTTCTAGCTAAAGTGTATAGTAATGATAAGGTATGTATCGTTGATTGCCCGCAGCTGATATATATCTACTAGTAATAGGTTCGTATTGCTGTTGATTAGTTCTGTACCAAATCGACACTAATGAATACTTGATGTACGCCATTAGATATGGTTTGAAAGTTCAGACCAAGTTTAAGATGTCATTACGAAGTGGTTCTACTTTAGCTTGAATTCAATATGAGTGCTTGTTCGTCAATGTTCCGTAATACTGAATGTCCAACTAGTCTGTAATATTTTGATTAAATTACGAAGTAGCAATTATAACATTCTATCGGGAAAAGTAATATTTGGTTCTTATTGGGATACGGACATGAAACACAAATTAAGGATACAGATGAGAAAATAATAATATGTTTTCATTTCCAATCAAACCAATTACACATGTATGTTCAATATTGTTATCTTAATACATACATTTATCAACTCAATCAAGCTATACAAGACTGACAGGTAAATCGTTTTCAATGAAAGTGATTTGTGTATCGATAAACATGTACAACGTCAGTAAATTGATGGACTTTTTAGAAATACGGGAGATATCTAGAGACAAGTATTAGATTTTAACTATACTTGTACTCATCTGTCTAAACTGGCATATCCAATATTTGTAACTAACTGTTTCGATGTCTGACCGTTGTAAGCTGAAAAGGGATTGAAGCTCCTAAATACGCTTGCATATGAGTGTGACCTTATAAAGACGTGACACATCATCAAATGGTGGAGCTATTTAAATCGTCTAACCAAGCAACAAGTTAAGTTGATTGAACTGTTCAAAACCAATAAGAGTTAGGGGACCAAGACAAAAAACATTCCGTTTATTTTGAGTAGAATACAAATTGTTTTTTAATATTAAGCAATTGTACCATACTTGGCAAGCCTAATTCAAAGAAATTGTATCAACGACAAGCATCTTTTAATGCATTTAGTAAAAAAGTCCTTCTACTAGTAAAGGGATTTCAATCTAACATTGTCTTTCGTGATAACAGTATCGACCACTGACACGAACAATAAGTGTTGACCTGAGGTAACATCTAACTACTTAACTGATCTAGTTGAATTCAAATGGCGTGTCATTACAAGATATTAATCGACCGTAATGATGATTGGGAACTAAAACGATAGGGTTGAGTTTTGCCTACACTCAACAACAGTTTGTATATGAACTTACAGAGTGTAATTCAACAGTCACAGCCTGTTCAACGTACGAAAAACACTGTAATTATGTTAAGGTTGTCAGTACGCATAGACATAGCATGTTTGATGAATGTAGCACTATTTGGCATTGTGATTTTCTTTTAGTCGACATTAGGGGAATAGATGTAATAATAGAGGGCCATGATATATTTATCAAAATGTTTTTGTAATGTTTGAATACCTACTACAGCAAAATTGGAAAATGGTATTCATTTTCAACAACATGTTGGGTGCATAATTTACCTATCATATTGTTTCTGTCTGTTCCGTTATATCTTCCAGTTTCAATTTCCTAAGTATGAAATCCTAATTTTAAACGAGTCCATCATTTTCTCAAGTCATAATTATCAATTTCAGTTAAATACTTTTCAAAAATATAATCAATTTTGTACGTGGTTAGATAAAAAAGAAATGAGACAAACCCTGTAAAATGACAATAAATACTGATACAAAAAAGAAAAGTTATATGCTTATAACAAAATATAAACTCTCTGTCTGCTGAGTTTTATGAATATTCATTTATTACTAAAATAGATATCAGCAGTTTCACAACCTAGAGTACAGTGACTCGCCGCACACAATTGACGTCAATGACGTCATGTACGTAAACGGTTAACTATTCGAACGTCACATTGCTCCATTAAATCGCTCATATCTCTTTACGAATTGCATAAATTTACCATTTATTCAGTATTTAACAAGAAAGTGTGTTTGTATAAAAACATTTCATTTGAAATAAAACGTCAAGAGTATGTTAAATAACTATTCCATCATTCTCATTCTAAAGGCGGCTTCCGTGTATGACGTCCGTTTTGGCGAGTGATGTTCAAAATTGACCTAATGTATTTCGGGCATCTTATTGATATACTAAAGTTTATTTTCACTCAAAAACATTCTGTCCTAACAATATATAAGTATACTTCCGGCAGACTTCTCTCTCGATGCCGTATCATCATTTTAAATGTTTGTTCAGACTTCCTCTTAGTTTGTAATGAAACTGTATATTTTCAAGCTGTGATTTTTTGTCGAAATATGACGTGGTTTTCGACGGTTATTAAATGTTTTGACGTTATGTCCAGTTCATTTGACAAATGTTGCAGGAATAGTTGATACAATATTAGTCATATGCTTTTCCATATCATGCGGCGAAAACTGACGCCGTTTTCATGTGCGGCGACATAGCGTGACACCTTATATTTAACGTTATATTAATAAATCACTACTTAAAGTAGAAAATTATATTTTACACGTACAAATCGGCATTAAATGCACCTAAATGAATATGATATTTTTCTGGTTAAAACACGTAAACTTTACAAGGTATAGCATTTGTCTCATTTCTTTTTTATCACCCCACGTATTTACAATCAGTATCTAATTTAGACATTGAGTTTATTGTACCCTTCAAGTTTTGGACATATTGGTCATGAAGTTAGTTTTGATGATAGCAAAATAGTTCATGCGGTCAGCATAATAAGCCCTAAGTTTCCGAACCCAAAATGGTCTATAATATTGTTAATTCGACTTGCAATGATGTATTTTTAACGTTTATAGTGAGATCAGTATACATATCATCTATAGGAGAATTCACATTTTTCATAATGTTATCCAAATTTTGATAGCTCTTTCCCTTCATTTAAAGATAATGGTTTCTACCAAGTTCACAAAAAACAACTGCATTAGGTGTTTGTTTTTTAACACCAAGTAAATATTTACACAACTTATGTGTAATTTATCAATATCTTTAAACTTATAAATCCCCTATACCTCAGATACATAAAGAGATATTGGAACAACTATTGTATCAAATAGAGATGATTTTATCTATATAAAAAATTATATCTATTGAAACTTTTATCAAAAATTGACAACGTACATTTGTATTATGATATGCTCGAAGAGCCTGATCATTAAGGGATTTTACAGCTGTTGCCATGGACACTGTACGAGTTAATATTTAGAGTTTAATACACGGCACAGCCAGGCTGGGAGGCGACATTCCGCCCGGAAAATGAATAATCACCTCGAGGACTTCAGCCCAAGCATGATTGGTCATTCCGGGCGGAATATCAACTTCCGTCCAGGCTCTGAAGTGTATTAAAGTCTTTAAAACAATTGTTCGATTTCATAATATCTATGGAGAACAAATAACGTAAAAATTACTGACGTAGATACTCACTTAGGTTGTAACCAATTAAATGTGCTTAGAGTAAATAAAATTGGCAAAAATTGCATATGAGCAACGAAACGTCATTTCGGCTCCAACGTGACGTCATGTTCACGTGGATAACGTAACGTGCGCCCGTTCAACCGGTCCGATTTTGATTGTGAGATTGCAGACCGGGCGGATAGGCGATAATCAACCACATGGTGGCCTTAATCAGCCACAAATAGGCTCATTTTTGTTACTATATATAGTAACAAGTGTATTAAATGAAATTATCCACTAATTCTAGGTTTTGGATGGCTGTGTAGGTGCGTGCGTTTTAAATATTTATGTAAGTGGTATGCAATACGAGTTTTGAATGTTTTCGAAATAGGTACATTTATATAATTATTTCCGTATATATGAAGACGTATTACGATCGAATGGCTTGTTTGCAGATTAATCGGATATTATTCCCAATCAAATACTACTACGCATGATAGAAGCTATTGGCATAGCAAGTGCTTTAGTGTCGTCGACCTCAGCCGGTCTATTAGAGTGCATTGCTTTCAATAATTATATTTGCACTAAATGTGTTATTTTCTACAAACTCGTAGTGAGAGCAAATATCTAATTCTCTTTCAATTATCCAAAATCAAAGAATTGTAGAAAACGGCACTAGTCAAGCCATTTAAATGGTGTTTAATTTATAAAGTGGTAATTAAAATTATTAGCCATTGTCGGATTCATCACTATCGAATTATTCTATTCCCAATATCCGGTTAATTCTGAATGTTGAACGATACATCAAAAGAACCGTGATTTTAACGTAGGTGAATGTGTTGATAAAGATTTATTCGTCTTTGCGGCATAGTGGCAGAACTTGGTTTTATTTTTTTTAATGATTGACTGCATTTGTTCTGCCAAAATTTGTGTAGAGTAAAGTTTTTGTTTGAAACGTAAACGTTTTATTACTTCGGATGTGCAATATTTCGTCATTTATCCATTTTGGCTGATATGAATATTTAACACGTTTGTATAAATCGTGTGTGCAGTAAAGATAATAAGAGAATGAATTAAGCAGTCCGTAGCTTTATTTGTACCGTATATCCCCATTTCCTAAATTTTGGTTTCACACTCTTGATTTTTGGTCTCGTTCATTTATTGACCTTTGCATATCATGCATAATTTTTAAGGCGTTCTTTACGGCTGATGGCTCTAATTTCAAAGAGATTAATGATTTTAGTAAAACAGGCAATTAGCGTGTTTGAGGAAACTCGTTAAGTTATCATGCAACTGTTTTGTAAGATCTGTGTGCTGGTGTAATTGTTTGTCAATGTGGCATGTACGTGTGGTCTGTAATTGTTCTGTGTTGTTTGTTTATTTATACTCCATATTTTACTTTAAACTGGGGATGTGAAATTGTCATTTTGTTGTAGACTAGAAGTAATGTTGTTTTACTTAATGTCGAATAAAAGTTGTTGTTGTTGTTTGCTCCTTTTTGTGTCTTTTGAACGCGGCCTTCTCAAGCCCATTTGGTATTATTTCTTGCATTATCTACAGCATATCGTTAACATTCAGTCAGGTTTAGTACAAGTACAAAAATATTATATTAAGTCAGACAGCGAAGGCAGCACTCAACTTAACCAGCCGAGCACAGAAAACATTAAAACACACAAAGCACAATGCCCAACTGATCCAACCGAGCACAGGAAACATAAAACATATAAAGACACAAGTTCATTTTTATGATTCCTGTTATTGTGTTACTTTGCTAAGCCTCTTGAGGTTGGGATCATCCACCTGTATACGCGTAGTGTGCTGGCGTCTGACTATAAATCCTGATGCTAGAATTTACAAGCGTTACCTATTTACTGCAAATCGTAAGAAAGTTTGTAAAAGTGTTTGCTCTTTTGGTTTCATTCTTTGAATTAAATCGCTCTCGCTATCTGTAAACAAATAATTACTACGGTATGAAATAAGACACAGCTATAATTTAAACATGACTCCATCGATCTATTACGCGGATATCGTAGTAGACTGTAGTGTTTAACTAAATTAAGTACATTTTATAGTTGCCACTTAATGGTATTATTATTTATTTATAGCAGCAGTTTTTTTATTTTACGAGGGGTGTTCGAATAGAAATGCAATTTCATGCATATCTTTGTATTTTTAGGGGTTTTGTGCTTCAAACTTGGCATGTATACCCATTGGCCCATTGTCTGTACGTGGGGAAATTTTGGGTGAAATCCATGTATTATTTTGGTCATAATGTATGTTTAATAAACATTAACTAATATATACTAAGCTAAAAAACGTTCAAAATGCGTATCTTCAAACTGACTGAAATTATGCTTTATATCAAAGAAGTGTATAAACATAATTCAAGTGATAAATTTAAACATGATGAACTTTTTTTAAATAGAATGACATCGTAAGGCGTCTTTACGCATTGTGACACTGTAATTACATGTTTCAAAGTAGGTCAATAGCGTCTGAAAGCCAACAACAAAAGTGGTCAACTGAAAACAACAACAATGAAACAGGACATTGGTAAAAAGTATGATATTCGTATCAAAAGTTGAACTGTTAGATGCTCGTACAAGCTCGAGTTTGTCCCAAGTTCACTTTATTTGGAGGAAAATTCTAGAAGTTAACAACATTTGTACCCACTGGTTACCATGCTCATTACGTGGTGCCCAAAATCCCATCTTATTTTAAATGCCAATACAATATTAAAATTATACCTCCAGTACTTTCAAGAAAAGTTTTTACGTAGTATAATAAAGGATGGGATATACTCTCATTATAATTAACCAAGAATGAAGCAGAAATATCACGTATGTGCTACCAGAAATTCTAACAAATCCGTAATTGTAAAACACATACAGTCACTGATGGAAATGATTCATTTGATTTTCTTCATCCACAAATGTCTTGCAATTCAAAAACCAGAACCAATGGACAAATATGTTCCAAGAAGGTTCTATAGATATTGTGTGCATGGAAAACTTCAGAAATATTTCATATAGCGTCAAATTGTTAAGGAAAAGACCATATGCACATTTCTCATGAAAATGCCTCTTCGCACGCACGTGGCTTCTACTGTAAAGTAGCTTTTGAACGAAAAACGCGCGAGAATACTTTATCACCAAGTTTATTCTACAGACTTAGTCCTATGTGAATAATTTTAAGTTCCAAGACTTAAAGTACATGCAGAAGACCAGAGGTACGCTTCTAGGAAACCTATGTGGTCAGTCATATTACAGTACATGAGTGTTATACCTTTTGCAGATAAAAAAAACATACCTTTAATCTTGAATTTAAAGGTGAATTTGTGTGCAATGTGTAAATGAGAGTTCAATGAAGGTTTTCTGTGAGTTTCATTGTAAATGGTTCTGTCGTTAAAAAGTGATAGAGTAAATCGCATTTCTTTTCGAACACCCCTCGTATATATGAAAATTTAATAGTAAAACTTCCACAAAAACTCGAAAATTATATTTGAAGCGATTTCTAAAATACCAATAAAAACAATCCGATGTATTAAAAAAATAATGAATATGTACCTTTGTTTTGTCGTAGAATAAAGCACTGTCACGAGTTCAGATGCGTAGCAATTAAAACACGAGTGCGTATCACCGTTGATTTAATGTACGCATCTGAAAAAAATGTCTGTGCTTTATTATAGATAAAACACAGTTACATATTCATTGTTTCGATTCTAATATAGCTTATATTCTCCCATTTGACAACATATCAAGACATAGTAACACCAACACTCTTTTCATTCTCTGGCCTATTTGCAGTGTTAGCTTATTCAGCCGTAGCCGTGTTTTATCGGTAGTTTCAGCACTGATTGGTTTTCTCTGTTTATATATAGCTGAAAATACTGGTTGTGTCAGAATATTCTACCAGCATAGTAACTGTTGTTATTGTAGGTCTGTTCCAACGAAATGCAGTTTAAAGTACATGTATGTGTCTTCAAGAATCTGAGTAGGACTTTGACCTCGTACCACATTAGAGATATGTGCACTTAACATTAATTGTAAACAATCCCGATCGCTGTATATCAATTATCTTGTATGTTATTGCTGGGTTAATGTTTAGTTGGGTATCGCCCTGCCTTGTCATTAGTTTTGTTTATACCTCTATTAATCTTTAATTATCATCATTGGATGAATTATACCAGTGTTTATGATTGTTTATATATAAGACACTCTCGCTATATGATTAAAACTATGTAAATTATGTTTTGTGCCCAATACATAATACATTTAGTAAATACAATGTAACAAATACGTATAATTAAGGTTCTTAATGAGTGTTATCTCTCATTCTGATAGTCGTTAAATATTGCTGACACTTTCCTTGTGTATCGGTAATAGCTACAGTTTAACTTTTATAAGTAAGACAATCAATGCCAGGAGCGGTTACAGGATTTTGTGTTAGGGGTGTGTATATTGATCGCTCCTCCCCCTCTATAAAATATAAAGCAGCAATCCGCAAAAACTCATTATTTAATATCTTATAATATTCTGAGATAAAGTATGTGTGCAAACAAATCGAGCAAGAAAGAATGCATTGTTTATTTGAGCGACATGTCCCACACACTCATTCCATACTTGACAACATTAATCGATAATGATTGTGTGATTGTACGTTGTATTATTCACTGATATATTTATTATGAGAGTTGGAAAAGTCAGTGTTTATCTGAGCAGCATACCCAACGAACTCATGGTCTGATCGCTAATTTCATTTAATATACTTGTGCAGCGAGCAAGAAAAATCATCTGAGTTTTCCGTTCAATAACTTGCCCTAGGCTCTTCAAATAACCAGCAACAGCAGATGACACCTTTTGATTTTGTAGGCCAAAGGTCAAGGTCACTGTGACCTTTGCCATTTCTGACTATTGGGCTGTCATGGGATATACTGTCTTACAAACATCTCTTGTTTGTTTTTAATTTGACATTTTGTGATCATCAGATTTTCCGAATTCATCAGGTATACATATACAGGCGATCGATAAATTCTAGCAATTGCCGACGGTAGTGTATGTTACTTAAGTGCTTGTCATTGGAGTATTCAGTATATGGTACAACACAGACTGGAGATTCAAACTTGTTTATGTTATTTAAGTGCTTGTCATTGGAGTATTCAGTCTATGGTACAACACAGACTGGAGATTCAAACTTGTGTATGTTATTTAAGTGCTTGTCATTGGAGTATTCAGTCGATGATATAACACAGACTGAAGATTCAAACTTGCAGCCTTTGTTCGACTTATCGTCTGTGTCGGTATAGATGTTTGTTTGCGTTCTGGTAACTATGATTTCGTGTTAAACAACCTGTTATAGCAAACAAACGAAGGAGTACCCAATGCGAGATTAGAATACAAAATACTGTACCTAAATCTACAGACTGTTCATCCACACCTTCTACAGTAATGTTCACTTCTAATGGGTGATATACACAATCTGGGGATTTGAAATACGGCAAGGCAGATCCCATTATATTTGTTCTTTCTACCACTAAGACATTTTTCTCCTTCGTTTGTAATTTCCTCATGTCATCCAAAATGGTGGAAAGTCTTGATCTACCTGAAATACAAAGAATCTTATCAGAAATTCGATAAGGCATCGGCTCATGCATGTCAAGACATTCTATTTATTACAAGAAACATTGTAGCTTGTCTATTTTTGAATATGTGCATGATCAATCTTCAGCAACAGACTGATCGGGCAAGAAATGTTTTAATATCGTGGAATGAATAATATAATAAGTTCTTCATGGGAGTTTGTAATGCTACCAAACTAACTAAAATGTATTAAATTAAATACCTTAAATTAATCTAAACATTGCGACGAATATTGTGACACTTACATGACAAGGACAAACAAACTAGAATTAGTTGGTGCTGACTATTGAAGTAACAAAGAGAAGTATGATACTATGAAGTCAATAACATTAATGGTGATTACGATTTGGCTACAAAACTAGTTACATGATAACTGACAATACTACCCCAGTCTTTACATTTGACCATTCAACACTGAATAGTACACTGTTCATACGAGCACTCAATTGGAATATTGTGTATACACAGGTGATTATCATTTAAACATTGATTATAACAGTATCGACTGAATATTGGTAGTTTGTAAATATGAAACTCCTTAATGTGTTTGAACTTAACATGCAATTGTGTGTACCTTTTATACCTAACATTAACATCATCTATTCAAACTGTTAGTTCTATTATATTAGTCTATCTGCACCGTATGAAATTCGACAATACAACATTATAAACTTTTATGAAATCACAACTCCAAACCTGAACCGATCAATTTGTTATCAAGGGATTTATAAATATATTTATATAACAACCTTTAAATCCCTTGATATATATATATATAAAAATGATTATATCCTCACCTGCTAACATATTCTGTTGTCTGTGTGTTGCTACCTTGCTCTGGTCCTGTCCCATTGTTACTTTAATTAACTCCAATAACTTCACATACGTTGTATAATTATGTCTACAATAGACCCTTACACGATTTGGGTTTGATGATTTTGTTGTCATTTAAAACCTTGGAGGTTTATTACATTGTTCCAACCAAGGAAGTTTTGATTTTTGTAAATTTATCGATCTACACGAAGTGTTTACGATGTGTTGTATATCTAATTCGTAAAGTAGTGGTATTTAATAATAAACTGATTATAAAGTGTATAATGTCCATATATACGAACAGATAACATAGGAACAAATCGTACTGCGCAGTTTGTACATCAGTTTCTTGACTGAGGATTATCATGAGTATCCAGAATTATCAACCGAAGGCTGGTACTTCTAACCAGAGACCGGGATCAGAGACCAAGTTCGGAGGCTTTGGGGTAATCATTGTTTTGCTTTTATTTGGACATTGGATTGTGTGGAAATATTCGAGCGGGTTTACTATAACGTTACGCTTATTGTTTGGCAAAAAAACAACTTTGATAGGTGTTTAATGACTTCAGTTGGATAATCGTGGTTTCCAAGTACAGGATGAGTTTTAGATGACGGTACAATGGGTAAATTACGACATTTATAAACAGAATATATTCCAACCATAAAAATTCACAGAAATTAACAAAGAATTTCGCAAAGATCAACCAGTTTCGTTTCGTTTTAATTTTGCCATACAAGATAAAATACATGTATTATGAATATAATTGACACGCGTGCCTCGTGTTATCAGTCTGGGTGGTTTAATCTGATGATTTATTATAGTCTGTGTTGGTCTGATTTATGTACTACGTAATACAATTGACACACTTTCTGCATTGATATGAAGCCTGTACTCAATACGTTCTTATGTGTGCATTGTAAATTAACGATTGTGTGTGTTATTTGAAACTTGTGTTTCGTTTTAAACCCCACGGGTAGTACTCCCAGACTTCTGAACTGTGCTTTATGTTCTGAAATTGGTATTTGATAGCGTATGCGTAGACAGGTATATCATGGTAACCCAGGGACACTGATCAAGGTCAACAAAATTCATTAGCTGTTTTACTTAAGTTAATACTGGAAGGAGAGACGATGTTAATGTCTATCAAAACACAATATATTGCCAACCGCAGCTGTAGCTAGAACTTATTTCTGATTAACCACCAATATTTTCAAGATTTTACAGATACTTATGTCGCTCAATGTTCTTTGTGTTCAATTGTTCTCGTGTAATCTTGTCAGTCGTTTTTAACACTTCAATGGACTCATCAATTATAGCGATAAGACATGTGATTATTCAACACTAACACAAATTTTACTGTATGTTGCAGAGAGCCCTGATGAACGCCGCGGATGCGTTAACTATTCCAATATGCCCCGGTATGTGTTATTTCCATTATAATCTAACTTAAGTCTGTTTGATATAACTATATAATGTATAACTATGAATCTGGCACTGCTTCGCTGTTGAAGATGATGTATTTTATGAAGCATTGACCGAATTTTTAAAGAACGGCGCCTCACTCTTGCATGCTCTATTTGTTCTGAAGCATTACTGTATGCTTATGTTATCTCAGGTTTGAAGTGTTAATTGTAATAAGGTTATCCTTCCTTGATATTTTAGATCTTGTTGCCTATAGAATTAGTTTAAGGCCAATACTAGACCAGGTGATTGGAAACAGTAAAACGGTTACCACCCTAACGGTAGAGAGAGATCGTCTCTTCAAGCAGGCTATATCATATTACAAAACGGCTCGTGGTAACTCACATGTTCAACTTATGGTCACATTCACCAAGGATGGGACGGAAGAGGATGGTCTTGATGGCTCGGGTAATAATGTAGCCTTTTCTACTCTTATAAATAGGCTCTTACAGAGTGAGATTGTTCAAAATGTTAGCGTAAGGGATAGGACCGAATTCTAAAATAATGTTATAATATTTTATTTCTATAATAATTTGCATTTATATTGGCAAAAAGTATATTTGAGTTCTGCTGTGGGGTTTCCAACATGAGGTCAAAATTTCACCTCTTTACATGTTGATATAATTGTGTAGTTCAATCTTTTAGGTTTCCATAAAGTTATACCTCTTCTTTGGGGGGGGCACACCTTTCATGTTTTGACCTACTAGTACTTGCCTTAGTTTCGATATACATGAACAACACTCGCAATATGATTCTATTATAAGCAAGGATGTAGTGCACATGCCGATTTATCTTAATAATGAACATTTAGTTATAATGATTTAAAAAAAAGACAACACAATTTGTGTCTATAAATATATAGATACATACCTTGTGTGTATAATATGACTTTGAATTGTCTGTGTATTACAATATTTAGCTAAATATCTGTTGCAGGTCTACGACGAGAGTTTTACTGCTCATTCTTTAAAGAATGTCTGAAGGATGCTAACATGTTTGTCGGGAAACCACGTAGAGTGCTGCCTTCTAACGATATGTATATGGTTCAGAATGGATTCTTTGATGCTCTTGGTAGGGCAATTGTTGCTTCCATATTGAACGGAGATTGTGGTTTTCCTTACTTGGCTCCAGTGGTGTTCTACTATCTGATTGATGGAGACCTTACACCATTTCTTTCCTTGGACGATGTACCCGACTACGATATCAAACAGTTGGCAGATAATGTTGAGTATTATTTTATTTAGTAGATACAGTTGTTAGGATGCCTTAGAAGTGAACTATTCGAGTGTGTCAGGAAGTGCTTTCTTAAAGGTGCTGCCTCACAGATCGGACTTAAATTTTTGTATGACGTAATTTTCCTACCTAACCAAGTATTTAAATAATAAAAAGTCACTGGTGGTTGCTTTATGAACGATTTATGGCATATAAGCAATTTAAATCACTCTTGATATTTGGCACTCAGTATTTTTCTGTTTGAAAGTATCGCAGAGTTTCCTTCCAAAATGTTCTGTGAATTATGTAATTCACACATGATCAAACTGTTACTTCAACAATCTAAAGCCGAAACATCTGTGAGGTATTCGGTTAGTTTCGCAATTTATTTTCATCGAATGGAAACAACTTTCAGGCAATTTAAGTGATAGTAGTGCTAATTCTATAGGGTATAGAATTTTGGGTGTAAAAATGCTAAATTACTACAAAATGCCGATGTGTCCCAAGTTATTTTTATGTCAATGTGGTTGTTTATGGCATGTACTGGAAACTATACCAAAATTACAAGAATATTTGACAATTTAATTTTATTTTTGCAATACACAAATACGTGAGGCAGTCGCCTAAACGCAGAAATCAAGTAAGGCTTTTAAAATATTACTGATATAAGAATAGTCTTTGATGCCTTTACTATGTTATGTTTTTATCCATGCAATAGGAATTTAGGTCAGTGTATCTCGGACTCTAAACATGGCAAATATGTAGCATGCTATGTAAATTATTATGTAGTGACTGACTGAAATATTGTGGTTGGTGTAAATACTTTTTTACTTTGGTCGTTGCGCAAATTGAACAAGTTAACATTGTATGTCTGAATATTTGGGGTTACTTTTATGTACTTTTACAGCTACTTGCGGCTAAATCAGACTCCGAAGTAGTCGATATTACAAGCACTGGTGCTGTGATTGACCATATCGGTTGGCCACTCGGGATGAGCTTTTCTGTAAGTACATGTAATTAACGAATGTATAATATGATTGCCGCATGTGATTCGTATTTTGCTTTTAATCGCACGCTATACTGGTACTTTTAAACCATCGTAATTTGCTTTGAAATGATCTCGGTCAATGATATTTCTTATTTGTATAAGGTATAAGACTTGACCATAATTGTTTGGCGGGAGACTTAATCTCTCTTCTACTGGTTATGTCACGAATTGTCTGCCTTTTATATACCCTCTACAAGCATACAAGCATAACAATAATTGATAATAAACCATAGATGCCATATAGAAAGGGAGGTAACAACAAACAATTATTTTCGTCTAACATAGTTTGAAGGTTATTCGTGCAATCAGTGGCTTTGTGGGATGATCGGAATGGCAGATTGGTTCTGCTTAATGACAAAGCAGAATTTTGTTTCGATCTTATTACTTCTGTAACAGTTATATAATATATTTGATAAGTATTAATTACTGTCTTTTGCAAAGTTAACTGCATTTTGATAAAACTTACAAACTGGATAAAAAGCATGCCTCACATTTGCTCAGTTTTGTTTGTTGTACAGATGCAAACACGGGACGCCCTTGTTGAGCATTTAATTCGCTGGAGCATCATCGAGAAACGTAAAAGCTCATTGGACAAGCTAAAAGAAGGTTTGAACCACATGGGGTTCTTGCAAGCTACAAAAGATACAGAACAACTTAAACCTTTACTCGTATTTAACTCTCAGTATTCGGTGACAGCTGCTTACTTGAGGACGAAACTGTTGCCAAAGATTGAAGCTCTTAAATGTTCTGACGACTCACAAAAAGCAAGCAAACAATTCATGGTCGATTACCTGAACTGCATCACAGGTACATGTATAATGTTTTAAAGTTAATTTGGATGTTCTAATGATCATATTACCTTTTCATCATCGATATTTTGATTACCTGAAAGTAATGCATGTTTGCTATTTATTCTTATATGGGAAAA
This sequence comes from Spisula solida, assembly GCA_947247005.1. Lineage (NCBI taxonomy): Eukaryota > Metazoa > Mollusca > Bivalvia > Venerida > Mactridae > Spisula > Spisula solida. The sequence goes on from OX365948.1 coordinate 26,682,822, forward strand.
TTGGTAGGTTCTTCAGGGGTGGAAATTGTGTCGTAACGGGAGAATACATGACTATTTACGGCCTCTTAATGACATATGCTGCTTGCTTCTGTACATGGTGCACGCAGATTCGGAACTGGGAGACAATAAAACATACCCACGGTGTATATGCATATTGGACCCCTCTCTGCCGGCACAAACATACTCTGTTCAAAACGATAGTGTTGTGAGACGGTGCTCGGCTAGACAATTAAGGAAATCATTTTTCTCTAATACAGAACTTTTTGTATTTTGTATTTGTATTGTTCCGATTGTTTTATCAGTTGTCACAAGTTCAAACTAAAATTGAATGCTGAATGGGGATACAGTGGAAAGTTGAGTCGTGTTTATTAAGCTTAAATGCGCGTTTTCTTGAATACAGCAAACGTGTAGTACCTCTGAAGTGAAGCCTGTGATCTTATTTTACCTAATAGTACACTTAATGAGGCCGTTGTCACCAGGTTACCTCAACAAACGCCCTACTTTCGGTTTTGTTGATGCATCGGCCCCCTTTTTAGTTGGACATTACCTCTCTTCCCTGTGTTACTGGTCGTAGGAAAAAACAAAAACCACTTTTTAGTGCAGCATGTATGTTACATCAAATTTAGAGGTGTATTTTGATCACATCATATTGTTAAATGACGTTACATAAGAGGGGTCCCGTGTCAAAACAAAGGTGTCCGATGCAACTACAAACCCGATAGTATGAAGTTTATAGATATTTGTTGTATTCAAGAAAAGTCGCATTTGAGCTTTATAAATACGAGACGGTGTTTATCCGAGTATGTTCTCCATCTTAGTTCCACAAAATCAAACAATATAACCCTAAAAAGGCAATGGTAGATCCTGTGTCAACTCGTGGTTTGTACATGTTTATGCCCAGACCTGTGTTTAGGACAAATATTGTTCTGACATTTCTGGCCACACGCCGACTGTAAACAAATTGTTTTGTACAAATATTGTCCTTTGTCCGCACAGAGGGATCTGTGTACACTTTAGCACAGAAAGGGGTCCGATATGCGTATACACCGTGATACCTTCAGTTAATTCCTTTGAGGGAATTTGTTTCTAAAATATGGCTTATAACAGTTTAACAGACAGGAGAAAAGCGCCGATTAGGTCTGCAGGCACTGTACTTTACATTTTGTCTGAGAATATATGTCGTTCATAATATTTATATAGACTATGTGAAGACTGTTATAGTACAAAATTTATTATTCATTTTCAATTATCATACTAATATGTACTTTTGCGTGGTATTTACGGGAACATGTTTTATGTTTTCGCAGATATTACCGTAATGCGTAATGTTATTTAGACTACAATGTTGCAATAGGCTATATCAATCTATATATCTACACCTAACTTTATAAATTAATTCAAACCTAGACGTGTTTGTGATTGTTTCTATTAGTTAATGCAAACATCACCTTTTTAATACGTTGCTTTCAAGAACATTAAAAGAGAACAATAAATCGTTATTAGACGGAAATAGGCACTCCGACAATCCAACACAATCTAATTACTTCATAATAAAATGAAAACTCCTCCAGTGAATGCAGCACTCAGCTGAAACAGCCGGGAACAGAAAACAGACATAACACAGACCACAGTCACACAACACATTGCACAGCACACAACTGAACGAGAAAATGAAACTAAACCTTAGAAAGTAAAAAGCAGAAAGTCTAAGTCTCAGCTATGAAAAAGGTGAAAGTCCAACACAACTAACCATCGAATGTGGCTGAAACAACGGTCAAACGGTCAAACAATAGCGCAAACCCAATTAGAACGTTTAAATTTTGTAGCGTGCATCAATTTCAGATGAAGACGCAGAGGCGTTATTCCAGTTTGTCACCGGTTCAGTCGATCCACCAGTTGAAGAAGAAGACATTACAGTTGAATTCAATACTTTCAAATCGACACAGAAATACCCAGAAGCTCATACGTGCAGCTCTAAACTAGTTATACCACAAGGCAACAAGTCCCTAAAGGAATTCAACACATCGATTAAACAAGCACTTGATATGGCGAAACAGGGATTTGGGAATGCATAAACCACACACGTGACTTACAAACTAGGATAAATGATGGCTTTTTACTGGTACTTGTTTTACAGTAAATATTTTACGATAACAAAACTTTCATTTAACTGTATTTTAGTAAGTTCCCAGTTAGCAAATAAAAGTTAGTCTCAGAGCAATCATTACGAAGTTTACATTCTAGGTTTATATTCCTTAGGGGATTGACTCCACGAGATAACAGTATACATATGTACACGGAAATGTTTTCTAAATATTTGAACAGACAAAATAGACTTACACGAGCCACGTTGGTGTTTTAAGAGGTTTCATCAATATCAGTGGAATCCTTACATCTCCTTATTCAAATCGTTATCAGGCAAATAGCAAACGAGTGTGACGTTTTTGTTGCGCAAAAATAGACATCAGTTGCATGTCAAATAAGCAATATCTTTGTAATGTGGTTTAAGTATTAACTGGGGGTCTGACTTTTCTTAGACAGTTTGTCTTCCTATATTTATGTTAATGTTCGTTCTCATTACTTGCCATTATAGCTGTTGACGCTTACAACATAACCTTAGGCCTAAAATAAAATATTGTTTGTTTCCCCATCCCCTACCTACCCGATTAAAAAGGGCCCTACCCAAAATATTTTATTGCCCAAATTGAAATAAAATTTTTTTATTAAAAAGTAGAAGTGAAAAATATTTTTTTTGTTTACTGGCTTCTTAAATCTTACCATTAAATTTAAGACTGTTGGTGTTCACCTTAGAGTTAATTCTAAACTTCATTATTTGTATGTCTTAACCAATAACTATCATACTGAAACAGTTAAAAAAATATTTACCCTACCTACCTACCCATTCTAAATCTGCTAGGGTCGGGATGGGGAAACCAAGAATATTTTAAGTTCGGCCTTATTAAATCAGCCATTCAATGGATTTACCGGGCATTGATTAATTGTGACTGCTAATAAATGTACAAAAAATGTTGTTGTTTAGTACAGTAACTATTGTATTTAATACAATGATTAGAATCAATGGGGATAACGAATAGAACGGAAATGATGACCCAGACTGTTTTTCGACGGTAATATTTTTACGAATATAATTACTTTATGAAGATATCGAAAGCCAATTCTTGTTTTTAATACCTGGTCAATTCATGGAATACACCTTGTATAAGAATTCTAAATTTAACAAAAACATTTTTTTTTTTAATTTTTTTAGGTACTGTTTATTAATGCTACAGTTACCTGTGTATACATGATAGCATCGGCAAATAATCGGTATCACGTGACGAGTACGCACGATAACGAAGTTTGGTATATTTGGGGAGTTGCTAGAAACTGGATGTGCTGAAGGTCATGTGCTTGCTGGTACGGGTACCATTGGTTCCGGCACGAACGAGCATTTTGAGTTATTGTCCGAAATATTAGATCTTAGAGAGTGGTAGTTAGGTGTTCAGTCCATGAGGACGAAATAAAAATTACCAATAACTGGATAATATTTTGTGATAACATTGTGTGGACACTATATGTATTTGATTGCTGAAACCAGTGGAAATAAATATACGAACCGAAAGTGTATCAAATGTGGGGGCTTTGTCTATTATATGTTTATATAGTTTCATATAAATATATCGTAAATACTACGTAATCCTTTCTAGAATGATCCGGGCAAATCGCTCAATCCATGGGCGACATCAGAATCAGTAACACTACCGTTACCAATGATGGGGCAACAGAGCTAATAAACACAAAAGCTGTAACAAGAGAAAGCTCATGGTGACAATTTCTGCCGATTTGCATGGTGTGTTGCTGTTTTATGGGGCCAACTTCGTTGTTTGCCTTATTCTAGGCATACATTTTGCAAAATTTGTTCGATGCCGTCATTTTATGAGGCAAAATAAACGAAATAACTGCTATGATATCAACACTGTACTGTCTGCTGACCGATCGTTATCAGCGTAGATTGCAGAGTATATGCATTAAAAGTGATAATGTACGTGATTAAACAAAATGGGACATCGAAAATACATTTAATTTTAATTTGTAAAGGCTAATGTTACTAGTATCATCGATGATCTATACAATAAAACAATGTTGTTAGTACATAGGACTGTTCATGTTTATTGTAAATACACATCGTTATCGTTGATATTATATTTGGTTTATTATTATGATTTTTATAATAATATATACTCGAATCCTGGTTACAGAATAAACGGTTGTATCGTGTATGCTGGTGTTTCCTAGCATATCTATAGCGTGATGTGTGAATGATGATTTACGTCCACGTGATGTATACTAGTAATAGGCGGAAATATTTTTGGTTTTCTTATTTCATCCTACTTTCTTGCATGATTTCCTTTCACTCAGTGTGATGGTAATTGCTGCGGTACGTAACATCTGCTCCCTCCGCGTGGAGCTCAACAATGATATTAGCCTGTCATATCAAACCGAAGGATTGCGTTTCACGCGATGAGACACTGCAAAGAATTGAAGCATGTCTAAAGGATATCTTGCTCTGGATGAAAAACAATTTGTTGAAACTTAATGCAGAGGTAATCCAGTTTGTACCGAAACGTAATACCAGTAATGCTGAGAATCTCACGGTGAACGTTACTGCCGCTGTGATCAGACCATCACCAGTGGTGAGAAGCCTTAGTGCCATGTTGGATTCACACATGAACATGGATAAACATGTAAACTCTGTCTCTATGTCTTGTTTCATGCAGATCCGACAAATCGGTCAAATTAGGCAATATTTGACTGTTTATAATTATAATTATGAGCATATTTTTACGGAATGAAAATATACATTGTTGTAAGCTTTAGAAGCTTGATTGTCATTGATAATAGTTAAGGTAGGGTTATGGTTCTTTAATACTGCCCTTTCCCTTGATAGACTATATCATTATGTAAAGTTTCAATCAAAAGCCATCAATAATGTTAAAGTTAGTGGCCGGATAAGCATTAATTTGTATAAAAAAACTTAGTCAGGTAGAGTTATGAGAGTCATTCACCTATAAAGTTTCAAATTGACATCTCTAATACTGTATGAGTTACGGCCTGGACAAGAAAAGTATGTACAATACAAAAGGGGAATAACTTCAAAAAATATGTAATTCTGGTTCCTGGGCACTGCATATCCCCTCAATGAGATATATTCAACTACAAAGTTTCAAATTGACATCTCAAATACTGTATGATTTATGGCCCGGACAAGAACTAAGTATAAAAATTAAAAAGGGTAATAACAATGCAATGAAGAGCTATGATTCTTGTACACTGCACTGCTATTATTTTAAGTGAGTACGGTGCAATTCTTTCTTTAAAATATTCATATTACATGGCTTAAAAACTTAACTAGTATATTTTTGCCTTGACTATACTTGTTCCATTAATGCGCTGATATTGTAAGTACAAAACCTATAATTTACACGCAGTTCATTATGATAACTAGACTTGGCTACTACTGACCATGGCATGGGTAAACTCAGATTACAAGGTCCTTATTCGTGCTCTATCACAAAATAAGTTGCATAACTACGTCAGGTGCTAAATGTAAGTTAGAACATAATTATCATCACTATGACATAGATACATGTATATAGAATGCCACTGCGTCCAAGGAGCATTAAAAGTAACCCCCAATGTGAATTGTACCAAGCTAGACAATCTCACCTGTAACATAGTTAATAACTACTGCGAAAGTAATGAAACATATCATTGTCAATTTAACGTAATAACGTATAACATGTGCTTTTATTAATACCCTGATTGTATTAACCACGTCATGTGCTCGTGGTGCGTCGATAGATTTGTCTAAAAGGCGTACTATATACAGCGTGAAGTCACCACATATATGGTTTCACATCAGTCAATCCCCTGTTGTTATTTCTGTAATTCTGTAATCCGATATCAGACGGTTCTTACGTACTGGTATGCCCTTACTGATACTGTACATAGAGAACATTTGCTTATTGTCCTTGTTGGCCAACAGTGACATATAAAGAACTCGATGTTACATATCTGATATTGCAGAATACTTTGCCCTCTCAGTAATGGCTGAAAAAACGCCTATGACGTAGATTCGTTTGTGTCCTCCAGATATGGAAAGCCGCATAAAAGTTGAGATTATGTAAGAGGAGAGACAGTTGTGCCAGTCAGTATTCGTAAACAGCTGAGTGAGGGTCAGGTTGACAATGATGTCCTTTGGGCGGATGTTAAATTTAGTGGGGAGCCCATGGTAACCATGGCTCCTGTTACATCGGATGAGGTAAAAAAGATCATCATAGGTGCATCTACAAAGTCGTGTGAATTGGACCCAATTCCAACGTTTCTGTTGAAGCCATGCCTTGATAGTCTCCTTCCAATCATCACTGCTATAATAAATCAATCTTTGTTGAAATCTGAAGTGCCTACCCAATTTAAGCAGGCAGTTGTGCGACCACTTTTAAAGAAACCTGGTTTAGATCAAGATATATTCAAAAACTATAGACCAGTATCCAACCTCCCTTTCCTGTCTAAAGTGCTTGAAAAGGTTGTAGCAAAACGGCTAGAGGGTCACCTAGACACTAATAAATTACATGATGATCTACAATCTGCCTACCGTGCACAACATTCTACAGAGACGGCACTTCTGCGAGTCCATCAAGATATAGCGGCCGCACTTGACAACAACTCATGTGTGGTTCTGATAATGCTTGACTTATCGGCAGCCTTTGACGTCATCGACCATCCCATCCTCCTAAAACGCTTGGAACATTCATACGGAATATCAGGCTCTGCCTTGTTGTGGTTTCACTCTTATGTGAGTAATAGGTCTCAACGTGTTGCAGTTCGGTCTGCTGTTTTTGATGAAACCTCTCTTCATTTTGGTGTCCCACAGGGCTCGGCCCTCGGTCCCAGAAAGTACTGTATGTTTGCAAAACCAATAGGTGATATATGCAAGAGCCACAATATGTTACACCACGGCTATGCGGATGATACTCAATGCTACCTAGTCATCAAATCAAAAGACAGTTGGACTAGTGTAGTACCTGAACTTGAAGCCTGTCTGTCGCACATCAGTTCCTGGATGCGCCTGAACATGCTAAAAATGAACAGGATAAAACAGAACTCATCATCTTTGCACCAAAACATCAAGTCAAGGATTTTTCTGACTGCAAGTTACAATTTGACGGAACAATCGTTCATGAATCATCATTTGTGAAATACTTGGGTGCCTTCTTTGATAAAACTCTAAGCATGGACAAACAAGGTAATGCAATATCCAAATCCTGCTTTTTCCATCTGCGTAACATCGGACGTATTAGGCTATTCATTACTGTTAATGCCTGTAAAACACTTGTGAATTCCCTTGTAACCTCAAGACTGGACTATGCGAATGTTTTGCTATGTGGTGCCAACAGCAAGGTAGTAGGCAAACTGCAGCGTATCCAGAACACTGCTGCTCGTTTGATCACAGTTACAAAAAAGCTTGAACACATTACACCGATCCTGTTTTCACTGCACTGGCTTCCGGTGCCATACAGAGTACAGTACAAGGTCATTATATACACATTTAAGATCAAACATGAACGTGCTCCTGTTTACATGAATGAGTTGGTAACTGAGTACCACCCAACAAGATCCCTGAGATCAGACTCAGCCAAATTGTTAAACGTTCCGAGAACAAAAACTAAGACCTACGGTGAAAGGCGTTTTGACAAATGTGCAGCCTCCCTGTGGAACAGTCTGCCAATAGAAATAAAAAACATTGACTCTCTGCTGGTTTTCAAAAAGACACTAAAAACGCACATGTTTAAAATGGCATATCAGTGATCAGTGGATGTTAGATTTTCAAGACACTTACCAACTTTCAATAAATTAACTTTCGCGTGTGCAGCGCTTTAGAGACTTGTTTTATAAGGCGCTATATAAATATTTTCAATTATAATTATTCAATTATATTATTTGCCGAATGTTGTTTGCAACCTCTTCCCCCAGGCCAAATATCTCATTTCAAAGATCTATTTTTAGATATTTGATCATTTGCATAAAGGTCCCATATAAATATGACCTAGGTTTGTAAGACAACAACAGACATTACGTAAACGCACTACTTTTCATACATATCCCTACGCTATCGTGCTATTATCGTCACTTCGTTATTTTAAAAACAAATACTGCTTTTAATTGATTAAATCTAATGATTACAATGATATTGCGAGTACTGCATTTGTGAAAGCTGATCTGTTAGTACGTATTTTATATAAAATGTGTTCAGTAAATAGTTCCAAACCGCGGGAAATCTGAGGTCACGTGATCAATAACTGCGTCATTTTGCGCGTGTCACGGTCAACAAACCTAGAGCGAACAAGATTCCGGAAGAAATGTAAGACTATTTTGCGTTTATTCGTTTGTGTATATTAACTGCTTTTAATGTTTCATTCTGTATATAGTAGTACGAATTTGACTGGTTGCTCTTTCCGGAATTTGCTTAAACATCTTCCAAATAATGGCAATGTTCTGACATTTTAACTCGTCCCCACGATAATCGTACCCGTGTCATTTCTAAGAAGAGCAACATTTATTTCGTGCAATTGATTGGTATTTCATGTTTTAAAGGGTTTTTGAGAGGCGATAGTTTCTCTATACTACCATTGCCCATTTCTTAAGGCAACCTGAACCGCCTTTAGGCTGCTATGTGAATCCGCATTCAAGTAGTTCAAGAAACTGTCAACATTCCCAATACTGCTTCATATGTTTCTCCAAATTTTTAAACTGATTTAATTCAATCAGCAACATTTGTTTATTCTAAGATCAACAATTATTGTGAAACTGTTCGTTAAATCGATATTTTTGCAGAAAATCACTACACCGGGACGATACCGAACTTGTTTCGTAATATGAAAATGTCGTGTTCATGAAATGTCCCGGCTGTATAGCTATTTTTAGAAACTTCAGACCAGTGTCACGTAATGGTTTTATCAATGAATCGTATTACGTCTACAAAGGACTGTTATGCAATCATATGGTGTCGCTATATTAGCTGCTTTCTAGAGATGTCTCACGCTGTGAGGGAAGTGATTACAAGACGGTTCTGTAGAATCTGATGAATAGGCGCGTATAATTATTTTAAAGCCACTTTTGATAGACGCATTTAATACACGTATTACATATAAATTAATATGCCCTTTTAACAATTATTTAGATACCCAACATACCTATATAGTCACATATGCCTATTTTGACATTCAAAACAAGGTCGGGAGTAAGAAAACGAACATTAAACGTGTTAAGTCGGTTTAAGCTTTAGTAGCAGCAACCAGATCGCCTCTCATGAGCACTCTCAGTGCTTTGATTATACACAGTGACTGGTTCGTCATTTACATTTCTAAAAAGGCAACTACTGTTTGTTAAGCATTACTTTACAAATATGACAAAAGCCGACTATAGACTGAGAAGAACGGTTTGACTCTGCAGTCTACCTTGATATGCTATATCTTAAAATATTTCTTAAAAATGGATATGCCCTGCAAACGATTTTTGGAAAAGCTAAAACTTGTAAAACCAAACTGTGAAATTACGTCCGCTCAACCGTTTACTTTGACAGTGACATTTTTATCACCCCTCAAAAGCCATAGTAATTTTGCAGTGCGTAGGAATTTATTCGCACTAATACATTAACTCACTGAAAAACATTCCAAAATTTCTCGCAATACAAAAAAATAAGAAATATTCAATTGTTAGGGACTAATATACTAAAAAATGAGTGAACATTATTATTACGGTTGAGATTGGCTGGAACACGTTTCTTGCTCGGATGAATTGGTTGTGGAAAGATTACATGGTTATTATCGTATCGATTTCTGAATTGGTTTGTAAAAGCAACACTAGGGGAAAATCCCGAAGTAAAAACGATTTAGGAAAAAAATGTTGATGACACCATAATGTTTCAGCGTAGCTTATTTCTGTTTCCAACACATTGTGGGGAAAACATATCATATGTGTGCTGTCATGATGGATGGATGTCTCTCGCATAGTTTGTCTGCTTCGATATATTTGTGAGTGGCAGATTTTCATTTTTGTTTCTAAACCTACTTGACATCTTTCGCAAATGTATTGAAAAAAACACATGTAACAAACGCAGTTTCACGGTCATTTAACTCAACGCTTTGTATCTTTTTTAAAGGCATTTCTTGTTTACAATGTATTCAAAAGCGAAAGATTGTCACATAATGTAAGAAAAATGAATACCAATCTTAAAAACACCACTGACACTTATAACAGATCACGTCATATACTAACACAATTCTGGTCTTTATGTTCTGACGGTTGTAAATGTATACCTTCAGTGTAAACAGCATTAAAATAAAGCCTGGCGATGATTCTATTATTTTTAAACAGAATTATTCCATATTATTGACGACCATCCTCAAAACCAGAAACACATTATAATTGGATTAAATGCAATGTCAGTGACCCATTTTTTAAATATAACACATGATAAACAATAATTTATATGGACGATATGGCAACAATAAAAGCATATTTGTCAAAACTGCGAAAAGTTGTTTAGTCGAGAAAATGTGCACAAATTAGAATATTCGACTTTTTAGATTTAGCTGGATTTTGATAGTGACAATGTAATTCACAATAGGGAACTCAATGTCGCCTATAAAAGACAAACGAACTAATATTTTGGTATGATTAAGTTTGGTAGATGAGAATTGACAAAAGAAGAAGTATTTGAAATTTGACTTATCTATCACACCACGCGTTTTTTACTATTTTGAGAAACTGTGTTCTATTTTCAATTGAAAGGGAGGTAATTTCACATTTGTTTTTATTTCCTAAATTTCAAAGCTGCACAAATTTATAACGTGTAATTAGTTGTTTGATGTTTTTTCTGTTATGGCGATCAAAATTAAGTCGTTATTTTAACATTATTTTGCATTGCCACGGACAAACGTTGACTTTCACATGCAAAAACTGTTTTTATATAACAACGGGCAATAACTCCGCCTAGCTGACGACGCTATATAAATCATGAACATTTATTGTTAAGAGCATATAATTCCGATTGAGATAAGTACCTATATTTCCCTATTGTCGTGAACAAAAATATAAGGGTTTGAAAAGTGATCGGTTATATGTGTTGAGTAGTGTTGTGATATCAAGAATCAATTCATGTAATTCGAATCAATATTGGTGTTTATTAAAACACTTAATCTTACGTTCCGTCTTAGGCAGGAAAATAGAGCAGCAAAGGCGTGTCATATAGTATGGTACGTATGTGGTAATTATTTACCTTTGTCCTTATACTCAGGTTATGTGAGAATAATTTGTTCCTACTTAATCATTACAGTTCGTTACCTATGTGTACAAGGTATATTATATAAATTACAAAAAATGAAATATTGGTGTTTAGTGGTATTGGAACATAACATAATGGTACCAAATGACCTATAATTATGTAATTCTCCTAAGGTTAGGCGCGAATTATATGTTCCTCCTTAATCATTACAATTTGTGTTCGAGAAAACCCTGAGTAGATGTCTAGCAATTTGAACCTGGAGTATATAAATTGAGAAAGCACAATTATATATAGATTATATACTCCAGGTTCAAATTGCCTTTAAGTATCTCTTGCAGATTGCAGAAACGTCTATCTCACCCTCGAGGTCGGAATTTTAAACAGGAACTCGATCATTTTTTCTCCGTTCATGTTTAAATATCAATCTCAATATCAACACATACACAATGTCGCCTGTGTCAAGTATAGAATTTTCACAAAATGCGCAAAACCCGGTTTGACGACACATGTCTGCTCAGACAGAAACTAGAAAACGACTTTCGATAAAGAAGAGAAATCATTAGCTCGACAAAAATGTTTATACTTCCAATAGTGTTGTCAAGTAAAACTTTTTACAAATTCTTATCTTTTGGCTTAAATAATTGCGATTATTGTACCTTGTTGCTTTATACGCTATATGCAGCCACCTCCTGGTGTATATTCGGAATATCTCGCACATTGTCGCTCAATTAAGTCCATAATCCCAGAGAACGGGTTTTATCGTATACATGGTTCATACAAAATTCTCACACCATAATTCAAGGACTTTTCTAGGTAGAATAGGTATTTTCAAGGCGTTTTACATCAACCGAGGTTAAATTGTACGAACATTATTCGCTGCCATTTTAGACACTTTTTCTAATGGCATCATATTATTACGCAGGAGTACCCGATTGCACTTAATTCCTTACATATTCAAACCTAAACGTTTGTTTCATTTTTTAGTTTTTACGCAGATATGTGCCATTTTGACTATGTCAAAAAAATTGTGATATTCAAGGCTGTTTGTCTGAATTCAAGGATTTTCAGTTAAATTCAAGCACTAGTTTGCCTTTTGTTCAAGATAGCACTAAATTCAAGTACTTTTCAAGGTTGAACCAAGGTTCAAGGACTTTTCAAAGCCTGTGCGAACCTTGCTGTAATGTCGATATGGTGAATTAGTTGCTTGATTTTTGACAACACTTCAAAATTATAATGATTAAAGTTAAATAATGTGCAAGCAATGATGCATTTATTTTCGTCTTTACTCTTGAAGCTGATTAAAACTCCTTTCAAAATTGTCGTAGGATTTTTTTGGATACTTGCGAATCTACTTCGAAATGTACCGACATTTGTCTGGAAAGGGTAATTTTGTGGAGGGGTCACTTGTTGCACTACGGGCGTGTAACGACTCTACGATGCAAATTTGGGAACTATCATGTGTCAGTTGCCAGATGGACGTACGATCTTCACACAACATAACAATTGACACACGACAGCCTTACAATGAACAGATGTCGTACGCCCTTCCTACGATCGATGTACGTCTTTCGCATGAAAATAGGATTGAACTATTATAGGTGTTGAACTATTGGCTAGATTTCAGCAGCTGGATATAATTAATGAAAATGTCACACCAAACTCTTATTTTTCTAATAATAAAGAAAATTATAGTTAACATCACTGAGGGCCCTATGGCATTTTATGAACTGGCTAGTCAGCCTTAGTAATGTATATGCACTAAAGCAAAGCTGATTTAATATACACCATGCGAGTTGACTAGCCAGTCCATATTATATCACTGAGCCTTAAGTAACGTGAACACTTTCTTATATTATACCGCCCATTCAATTTTGATATATTATTTTTCTAAATAAAAAGAGTTAGCTACTGTATGTTCATGATGAGACATGACACGTATGTTAACGAGCCTCCTACGTGCATCGTGGGATTGTCGTTTGCGGTTGTGCAATTATCTCACAGCAGTCATACAGTTATGAATGTTCGTAAAACTGTCGTGTGCGTGACGTGCAGCAATCATCCTACGTTTACCAGTATTATTCTAAGTATCTGGTTTGACCTTATAATCACAAACAAATTGTTCGTCTATCGTGCGCCCATCGCACGACGACGTACAGCGTCGCACGACGAACCTACGACAGACATCGGACGTAGAATATTTGGAACATGGCTACGCGGACGCATGATAGTCCACAAAGTTACATTAAAGACCTGTCGCATGTCCCGACTCCGTCATGCGACAATTGTGAAAGGGATTTAACTAGCACGACCTCAACGGTGTGTTTTGAGTACCCTGTGTGGGAGACAACTTTACTTTTGCAGTGTTGCTCATAGATCTATCATTGATTATCCAAAATTTGACTTGAAAACATATAGCATAATTATTCCGTGTTGCTGCAGGGCAATATCAATAGATAAAATGCACCGAGACAAATATTTCTATCAACTATATTTTATATTGACTCGCTTTTGAGCATTCTGTAATGTTTCCTTCTAAAACACATGTTTATTTTGGTCACTTCTCATAGCTACAGGTCAGTATTGAAAAACAGCAGTAGACAGTTCTCCGATTACTTTATTATCACTATCATGATCATCCAGTACAGGATTATTGCTGATCATATGATTCATAAAATTGATAAATGTTCTGGAAACACTAGTACATTACGGCTTGGCCAAGATAAAGTTGACAGTTTTTCAATGTTATTTGAAGATCGCGAGCTTCATGTGCTTTTCAGCTTTTTGAAGTTCGTCTATAGATTTGAATAGAACTTTCAACAAGCTTTCCTGTGATACTAGTATATGGTTTTGTATATCTGACATGAGTAATTTTCCAAATACATATATATGGGTTCAAGTGGCCAAAAAATGGCTAACTGTGCATGTTATAATGTTGCACGAACAAAGGGGAGTTTTTAGACATATGGCTTAAGCAGGGAATCAGCGATATAAACAGAAAGTGAAAGTCGAAAAATCGACACTTTCTGCGTGTATTGCAGTAACAAATAAACATAATAAAATTATGAAGCACTAATTTATGTTAATTTTATTTACAATATACAAGCAGCGCAGAAACGCACTATTGTCTGCTCACCGGAAAATTAACAATAACAACAACAATGTCCGACAATTTAGATAATGCTTCCTTTAAATTGATTTGGGATGAATAACTGCATCTACTTCGGACGACGGCGTACACAAGAACAGTACAATCTGAGGTATTAAACAGTTCCTCAATTATATTAGTATTAATCAAACAAATCTACCTTGGTCTGCAGATGTTTTATAGGAACATAATCATTACAATATTAAGCTTCTTTCATATCAATTTCCACCAAAAAGCCTTTCTTTGCCGGCCAATAATACAGTAAAATCATTACTTTTTGTAGTCGTTGAATTTTCGTTGATACAAATTGTGGTTTAACTCGACCACGAAATGTAATCCCCGTGTGAATTGACAATAAAATATGTTCCAAAAGATGTCTCTTTCAATATTGTTAATACAAAAATTTAAGGACCCACCAAATAACCATTTTACCAAAATCCGCGAAATTTAATACCCACGAAAATTAATGATTTTACAGTATTTAGTGTTTAAAACACACTTTGTGCATATTCTTCAATCTCCACCTTAAGTTATAAATCAACTGTTCTACAATTCTATATAATTATTATTCAATTAGAAGTTTATAGTCCGACAGAACTTGCACTGGACCGTGCAGGATGATGCCACCTTGTCATCATTGAGCAATTCTCACAATGAGGCCCCGAAGGGGTACATGCATTTTCATGAATTAGGCAGTATAAGTACATTATCGTTTAGTCAAACGTGAAGCAATACACCTTAAATGTTATTTATATTGTATTAAATAATGCGTTGGATCATTATATACAACCCTGATAATAGTAACATGTGAAAATAAGGCACTGTTGATTGTTACGTCTTATATGAGGCCCGTTTTTAGACACAGATATTAAATAAACCAGTCAATGATACATGGTACCATATTTTTCATTATATTGATAATTACTATTGAATTTAGTATTACAGGCAATTGTCAACAACCTACATTGCATAACTAAATATTTTATTTCATTAAATTGAGGCCCTATCAAGGGTAAATTCAAATGTAGAAAATGAGTGAAATTTTATAAAATCAACATCAAGATATTTTTTTTATTCTGTTATACTTTAAGGAATGCAATTGTAACCGTAACTCATATTGTTATGGCCATGTGATCTAAATATTCGTGTGCCACATTTTGAAAAAGTAAAATTTAGAAATGAGGCCCTGCATGCGTGTTAAACTAGAAATAAGACAAAAATGGTAAATTTTCAATGTTCAATTATCCATTTCAACATATCAAACATATAAAAAATAAAAACATCAACGGAAACGATCGATATAACACGGGGTTTTGTCTTATCAAAGCACTTACGGATATCTGAAACTTACGCTCAAATTAGAATTCCTTATAATGATTTTACTACAAACTACAAATAGGGGATATATTTTGTTTGTAGGAGTTCATTAACGAAAAATCGTTATTATTGCACCACATTGTGTAGTAGTTAAATAACTATAATGAATTTAAATTTGGTCGTACTTTTAAAAATTCCGTCAGTGCTTTAATGAAACAGTACAAGATAATTTTCATTTTGCATACTAGTATCATGCAAATGGTAGAAAAGCTTGATTAATCTAAACATATTTTAAGAAGGATCGGGATATTTCACTTCTGAAGTTATCATCAATTTGGATATTCAATCTGCATTTTCCTTTCACATAAGATGGTGTCATGCTATTACCACTGGCAACAAGGCCCTATACTCACCACCATCACCAAGGTCAGTGAGTATTATGCCCTACCCAGATGTAATCCTTACCACAGCAGAGTACAACCGTTGTATGCCTTATGCCTCGCCGCTATTAACTACAGACATTCCCAGCCATATTGGGTTGTCACAACAATGATGTACATCTCTTTGATGTACTCGTAATCATCAAGTACAACCATTTCAACATCAGAGTGTACAAGATCCTTTTTGGATGCCAATCACAATTAAGCTAAATAATTTCAAGCTGTTTTGGGTACAAATCATAACAACCTACTATACTTTGTACACTTCCTTATGTGTACATACGACCACGAAGCGAAGTAAAGTCACTGAAAGCCATGTGGAACTCATTATCTCAGAGTGCAACCACCCAATGCCCCATTGAGTACTCTCTAGTCACTACCATTGTTAACTGCAAGTGAATATGAATACCAGATTTATGTAGCGCCATTTTCATTGGTTCAAAGGAGCAAAACATAGTGTTGCAGCCACCGGGACGCAGGTGCATCCTCTATTAGCGCAGATACAGCATACTTTGTCCCAGAGGGACAGAGAGGGACAGAGGGAGCTACAAACCCACGGAATTAGATACAGGCATGTCCGGTGCTGCAGGAGTGCGTCTAACTTTTTCTAATAGACAGCCTGGTTCTTTAATGTACCCGGTGTATAGCACCCATACACAGCTCCCGGCACCTGTATATTACAGCACATTCCGTCATACATAGCGGAAAATACCACAAACTTACCAAGTAAATCCATTCAAATCCCATAGGATAAATCACATGCATATTTCATCCTCGATTGAATCCCAGAAACTACTGAGTGCAATATTGTATTGTAAACTGCCACACCACTAACGTTGATACATGGGTTATGTCACTGTTGAGTACTGCCTTCCCTAGAAGTATGTTATTGCCTTTGAGGTCTCAACATAACTTTGGATGGGTGTGTCGGTCAATGTTTAGCACTTCAAGTCCAATGCATCTGTAGCTTGCAGTGGTATGTAGAGCCAGGAATGTTCGTAACCGACAGTGGCAATTCCCTTTAAATATGCGGTTTGACTGAACTAATAAATATACCAGATTTATATAGCGCCCTTTTCACGCGAACGCACGTTCCAAGGTACTTTACATTATTGTGTTGCAGCCACAAGGGCGAAGGTGCATCCTCTACCAGTGCAGATACAGCGTGATCTGACCAGAGGGGCATACTGAGAGAAAGCCCCTGAAGGGAGGGAGAGACATTAGATACAGGCATGTCCGGCACTGCAGAAGTGAACTCTTTATTTCGAATAGACAGTCTGGTTCGTTAATGAGCCCGGTGTATATCACCGATACACAGCTTCCTGGCACTTCCAGATACTTTGCAGACCACACGACCAGATATAGCGGGAAATATTATAAATATTTCAGAAATGTCAAGTGCCGATGCCGGTTGAACCCACGACCTCTGGATTGACAGCCAAGTGCGTTACCACTGAACTAATGATGGGTGCCTTACAGAACTGACTATACTGTATAGCTTTACACTGTGTTGTGTACCCTATCTATTCATGAATGGCTGTACTAGACATTGCGAAAAAAAGTCATACTTGATGGTGGCGTTGAGTTTGAAATGGTGATCGGAATGACAGTACGTAGTCACTAGGCCGTCATTTGAACCTGATATAGCTTGGAATTAATTAATTGGAGGGATGTTTTGTAGCTGTATTGTTAAATATGTCATGCTTTGTTACGTTGTTTTATGATGAGTGCAGTCTACCCTGTCCGACTAGTATCATCCTTTTTTTAATTCCATAAAGGTATTCACATGGCAGTAGTTGGTGATAATGAGGAACACTTTCAATACATAGAGATTGTACTGGTAAGAATATACCAGCCATATGCATTGATATCTCACATAACCTTTATTCATCAAGCCGTAATTGAAGTTGTCGTTATTCAGGCTTCAATATCATGCCATGCAATTCAAGTTGTTTATACTTATCTAAGCCACTTGCTTATAGGCTTGGTACGAAACATAGATACTTCATTTTTGATTGTCAATACAAGTGTAATGAACAATTTATTCTGATAAAAATCTCATTTTTATAGTTCAACACACAAGCAGGGTCTCATTTCCCTATTTTACTTATTCAGAACGTGTTACTTCTATATAACTTGAATATACCAGTTATGATTATTATAAAGTTTCTTTCTTAAAATATAAGAGAAATAAAAACTTATTTGAAAGATTACATCCTTGTTCATGCATTAACCCTTATCAGGGCCTCGATTTTCATTAAAACATGTTAAGCAATGCATTGCAGGTTCCTTATACTTATCAAGCAATATAAAGACATATAAAGACATTTAATTTATATGTTTGTGTAATACAGGGCCTCATGTTAGGCTTAAACCACAAATGGGGCCTCATTTCCACATTTTATTATTTATATTTGTATATATCGATGTAACGCATTATCAAACACAATAAAGTTGCATTTAATGTGCTTTGATTCACATTTGATTGAAAAGTTATGTATATATAGTGATTAATTCGAGAAAAAACATGTACCCCTTTGGGGCCTCATTGTGAGAATTGCTCAATGATGACAAGGTGGCAGCATCCGGATTATGTTAAAGTATAGTCCAGTGAACAAAAAAGTGCAAAAACATTTTGTATAGAAGACATTGCACGGTTACCCCAAATATTGCCGTGTATCTGTCGGACTATTAGAGGAATATGTTGATTTGCTCGGTAATATTAAATTGCACTTTTACATGCAGGAATCGTTGATTACCATATTCCTTTGAATAAACACCCTCGGGGTGATGCAATTTGCAAAAAAGGGGGGTCGGTGCGTTTTTTTGAGTGAAGCGGTATTTTCTGTGAACACACAATTACTGTGTTCGTCTTAAATACCTGGCAATTAAGAACTGGAAACTGACCTGAAAATAGTGGTCTTAATTCAGGGATCCTACTAAGGCATAATGGCCAATCCTGAAAATAATCTGCAAGTCCATTTCGGGTGCCATTTAGCACACATTCCTACAACAGAACTCTGTTTAAAGCATTGTTCTGTTATTTAATTCACCTTATGGACTTCAAATGATCATAACTTTGTCAAATCTTCCAATTTTTTCATCAAATAATTTTTCTGCAGAAAAGTTTATTCTGTCTCATGCAGCAAATCCGGATATCCCTTGAGAAGTTCTTAAAATTTATTATAGGAGGTTTTACTGTATATTTAAACAAAACTAAAAACCTCTCTTACTGTTTAGGTAAGACGCCAAACCAAGTTTTCCTACATTTGGTCTAGTTATTATAAAAAGTAAGCAAACTTCACCTGCAGGGTTGCTATTTTGAGACTTCAAAATCTATACAATCTATAAATAACTGTTTTTGCTACCTCATTTAAAAAGTTGCCAGATCAGCAGATTTTAACCAACCACCATTACCATGCAACTGGTGGTCCATTTTGAAAACAAATGTACTTAATAAAAGTTATTTGATTGTCAATTACACATAGGCCAGAGTTCTTCATCCTCACACATCAGTGATTAGTCAAGTTCCCAGACTATGTTTCGGACGAAGAATACTCTGGGGGGACGAGAATGGAGGTCTTTGATTTTTCCATTTTACAATTGCAACAAAAACATTGTTTCCTTTACAGAAATTCATAACTTTATAATTAAAGATGTCAATACAATTCTGATTTTTAAAAAAGATCAAAAAGTTATTCACTAATAAAGTTAACCTGTGAACTGAACTGGTCTGAAAAAAACCATTTTTGCGAAAACTAACACTTGAGGAAACTAACATCGATGTTGATAGCAGTAAATTGGACCGTTGTTGACTTGTGTGGTAGTTATATTATTGGAGGTTTTATTGTTTTTATCCAATCCCCTGTGGACAATTTGCTCACTGTGAAGTCTGAGTAACAATTTCTTTTTTAAAAAACTCGGGCCTTAATAAGTATGAAGCAAATACAGTCAAACCTGGAAAACAAACTACCTGTATAGTGTATCAATTATGAGCATTGAATTATTTTTAATAATAGTTAACTTTTAGGCAAACTGGATCAATTACGGTCAAAAAAGGTGCAACTTTATCAAGATCTGTCCCACAGATTTTGATATGACTTAATTTTAAATACTTAGTTACCTGTTGACCAAAGAAAACAATTTCTAAATTAAGGTTGATTTGAATTGTTACTTTATGTCTTCAACACGTGCTATTTATTCACTGGTTTGACTAAAATACTGAATTTCCGCGTCATTTATTATCTAACTTACTCTTTCATACAGATGGGGTAATGTTAAACTAAAGAAATGTGATGATGGCACAGAGTTTCTCGATTTCAATGAGCGCCAAACCAAAACCAGCACTGTGGTTTTCATTTCTGACATCGGAACCGTCTCGCCGAAGATGTTTTCCACTCATGGATGTAGGAATCCGGTTGGTTTTTACAAAACGTATGCATCAAAACGACCCAGGGATTTCTGCCGGGATGAATATCTATTTTAATTGGCCACTAGGACAACACCAATAGGACAGGATGATCCTTCATGCTCCTGGTTCCTAAAGCAATGTATAGGAATTAAAAAAATAGGCAAGTTCCTTAAACATATGGCTATACAAGCAGGTTTTGACAAAAGAATAAATTATTCAGCAAGAAAGCATCTTGTTCAGAAACTGAGAGACGAAAACATTCCCCCTACAGACATAATGCAAATTAGTGGACATTAAAACGTTCAATCAATTATCATTTGCAGCAACACTTCTGAAAACAACCCAAAAAAAATGCTCATATTTTATCAAGTGCTTCAAGTTCACTGTCAGATCGCAGGTGCTACTGCAACAGAAACGATTCCAAATCCACCGGTCGACGACGAAGATCATCATACGTCAGGTATCTGGAGCTGTTGAACCTGGGGTTCTTGATCCAGCCGTAATTCCAGCTACAACACAGCCAATGTTTGCTTCAGTTCCAGTGGTTCCACCCCCACCCACGCACAGCAAATAATGTATATGTCAACAACAATCTTGTCAATTCACCATTCTACGGTGCCATATTTCAAGTGTGTATAACAGTTAGACAATGCTTGGCAATCGTCCTCAATGACATCGCTTTGTCGCAATAACAGTGAATAAGTCCCGCAATTGATCGGCCATGTTGATCCATTTTTCTTCAATGAATATTGACTGATTGACCTAGTTATTTATTATCGTTAATTTTCAAGGATAAATTAGTTATCTGGACTTCATTATAAGATATTTATGATTTAAAATTCGCTTTTAAATATCTAAAATGTTGTTACTTGCTCAAAAGTTCGTCATGTGTATTTCAAACTATAGAGCGCCGCAGCAGTTATGAGGTTCAATTATTGCGCGTCACAATAAAATTACTGTATATGTTCCATATAATTCGTGATTGTTTTTTAACAGATCTAAATCATTTTTAGGTCTAGATTTGATTTAAACATACTTTTTTGTGTTTTCGTCTCCGAAATGTTTATACGGCTCGCCAAGGCTCACCGAATAAACATTTCTCCAACTCACCTAATAAATTCAAGTAGAATAAGGCACTAACCTAGTATTCTCTATATTTTATCCTACCGTTAGGCCTTTATTAGCCCGAAATCGACCCGTCGTATAAATTTTTGCTTTATTATGCCATGTGAGCTTTATTAGATTATGTGGTAACATGATATGGGACTACTTTCGACCTCAAGTTCAACCGAGTCATTCAGTGTTAAAGGCGAATCTTACATAATTATTGGAACGGGGCCTGATATACTGTAATTCTAAACACGTCACGGGCCTGATTTATTCTATTTATCTTGTCACTAAATCTGTTTGGTAGGGGAACATACTCGTATTGTTACTTAAAAATAACGGAAAACGTCACGAACCGACCGAGTGACGTCATGAAGGTTTTGACGTCATAACAACCATCTAATTTCTTGAATGTCATTCATAGAGTTTGGAGAGATTCGACGTTGAAACACAAAATGTGTTTACATGTAGATCTAGTGCGTGTTATGTTAAATTGTAGGTTTGTGTTTATTGATTGTATTTGAATTAAAGCGCGTTACTGAATTCTCGTTCAGATTTTCAGATTTGCCTTTTGATATGGAACTAGCTAGATTTTCTCGATTCTATTTGGAGACCTTGGAATGCCGATGTTTCAGTATCGTTGCGCGGGTTCCATGTGGTTTTGTGTTCGTATTTTAACGGTGAAGAAATCATTTCTCTATTACAAAAATGTACCATTCTTTTATAGAATGCAAATCCTTTAGCTCAGTGGTAACGCACTGTGCTGTCAATCCAGAGGTCATGGGTTCAATCCCTGGCATCGGAACTTGACATTTCTGAAATATTTATAATATTTCCCGCTATATCTGGCCGTGTGGTCTGCAAAGTATCTGGAAGTGCCAGGAAGCTGTGTATCGGTGGCATTCGGTGCTATACACCGGGCACATTAAAGAACCAGGCTGTCTATTCGAAATAAGAGCTAGGCGCACCTCTGCAGCGCCGGACATGCCTGTATCTAATGTCTCTCTCTCCCTTCAGGGGCTTTCTCTCCGTCTGACCCTCTGGTCAGATCATGCTGTATCTGCACTGGTAGAGGATGCACCTGCGCCCTTGTGGCTGCAACATGGGTAAAGTGCCGTTGAACGTGCGTTCGTATGAAAAGGCGCTATATAAATCTGGTATATTTAAATCCTTAAACAACTGTCGAGGATATGTGAATAAATGTAAATGTACAAAAGTGTACACATTTTCAGTTTTTGAACTATGATTATTCCATATCAAAAATATACTGTTTAGTGCTAAATTAATTCAATAGACACATCTACAGTCAAACACTTATTGTCTTTAGGCCTGTATAGTCCGTAGCCCCCCCCCCCCCCCCCCCCCTCAAAATTATTATGGTTTGAGTTATAAAATCCAAACTAGAGCTTCGGTGTTATTTATTGTTTTCAGAAATGAGTAGAACAAATCAAGAAAGCATTTGGGCCAAATGAATAGTAAACAGTGTCTTACGTTATATATGTGGTGCATAATCTCGTTATTAAAGAGATTGTTTGTTTTCAGTGAGATGTGTTGACTCATTGGACTCACTTTAATGCACATATTAATAACATATAATACCGGCTGGTGGAGTAATGCGCGTTTGGACTGGCCAAACAGCATACGAAGCCAATTGGATATGAAGCATTAAATGCTTATATATGTTTTGTTTTAATTACAAATTGTGTGCTGCAAATTCTTTTTGATGTATTTGTTGTTATGTTTACATGCATGTTATGTTTACATGATTGTAAAGCACTTTTGAACAAGTAATTACACGATAAAAGCGCGATATCAATATGGTATGGTAATCATAATAATAAAATAATAATAATGATTCTGTATCGCACATTGCCTCCGTCTTCTATCAAACTGTATCTTACTCACCTTTTATACTAAATAACCTTCAGATTGTACATAACAATTTCGAAAGTCATTTTGGTTTACACTTCAAATATGAGGAGTGTCGCTAAAATCATTAAACATTAGGAAAGGTTAAACATAATTATAACATGAAGATAAGGTGTATAATATTTAAATATAGATGTTCGTACTATCCTCGTGGCGATTATTACCATCAGAATGAGATGTCGAGAATGTTAGAACTAGTTTAACAACTGAATGTCTTCAACTAGCCTAATGCCTAGTACAGACAATCCCTCAGTAACACCCCAACTTAAAATAACCATGGCATTTAACTTTAAAGAATTGTACCGGTAGTTTATACATTTACCATCTACAACGAGGTGTCAGCATAACATGCCGCTCGTATCCACATACGTTAAAATCTGACCAGTTGTTGCAGAGAAATGACGTTGACAAATTGCAACAATGAACGTACAGATAGACAGGCGGATAATGGCTCCAAAATGTAGGGGTTTAATGGTTGCATCACGCACGCATTTTCTTGTTTGAACGTCAATAATAATAGATCATTGTATTCAAACAGTAACTCAGAGCAACATCGAGACAGCCGTATTAAACATAACGTCACGGCGTCAATTTAGAAACACATTATTGTTTGTGTAATTAAAATGACCACGTGTAATTCTTTTTCTATTTTACCATTTTCTCGTAACAAAAGTACTAACAAACAAAAAGGTTATATTGTTTATACACAAGCAAGGGTAACAAAGGGGAAAAGGTGATAACAACAATTCCTACCTTCTCAGTCGTCTTCTCTTCTATTTGTATTCACAAGGATTGTCCGTCTTTCCAAGATGGCTGATCCCGCTCAAGAGGGCGATCCCAGAATGCACCGCTCTTGACCTCACGTGACCCGGCGCACCTGCTAACGCCCGTATTTATTTTCGGATGACTCGTAACGTCACTACACCCCTCCCCTCTTTAAACACTGGAGCGCATGACCATTCCATTACCCATACACGGAGCACGTTCCTGACCCTCTGTTTCCTGGCCTGTGCTCACACCACGGCCCTTCTCCTACCCCCTCCTGCCAACCTCCTCATTGTAACCTCGGAGCCTCTCTTCTGAGGTACGACCTCTCCGCGTTAGCCGAACACTCCTCCAGAAGGTCCGACCATGCCTTCTCTGACTTTAGCCACGTCCCTCGCCACATACCCCAATTCCGCCGGAGTTGAGTAGTTTCCGGTAGCAGAGAAGTACGGAGCATCCGTCTCCAGCAACATCCTCCCCACCGCTATCTTCCGCACACAGTACTGCTGGATCCTCCGCATCCGTCTGACTGCCCTCGTGAACCCAAAGTAGGTATTTGGGAATTCAGCCATCCACCACCTGTCCAATGGGTACGTTCCTGTGAAACAGTGACAATGTATCAGTTGTTCCCTGTTGTACTTCGGACTCCCCTTGAGCATATGGAGCACGGTCATCCATACCTCGTCGACCAATGCATCGTCCACACCTCGGCAGTCCAACACCAGAACTTTGTTGGGAACGATGAGTTGCAATGCCCTCTCCAGATTTATCATCTACTGAAACCATGTTTCCTTGGGCTCCGTCCAGTCCAGACCAACCTCACCCAACGCCGCCACCTCCGGAAGTTGGATCAGCTCCACAAGCTTCCCCCAGTCAGCTTCTGTACCGGTGGTCCTTTGATGCCACCCCACGGCTACTGTCACACCCTCCTTAATCCACTCCTGGGACTGGGAGGGGTAAGTGGGCGGGTCGCAGAACACGCCCACCACCCGGTCAACCTTGCTGGCAAATTCAGCATCCACACTCATGGCTCCCATGATGGCCCTCAAAGAAGGATTAGCAATTCCCCACATAGAAGCACACCGATCCAAGTGACAGTGCGAATCAAACCACCTAGGTGGTCTAGGAATGAGTCTCAGCTGCTCCTCTTTCAGCTGATACAACGACTTGAAATCGTCCTGTTCGTCCGGCCTCAACAACGAGAACAACGCCAGCATCCTACTCCAGAACAGCAACCACCCAAAATGTTCCGCCTCGGATGAATTACAAAGTCCTCCGGGGTCGGCTCCCCGGTCAAGCCTACAAACTCCCGCATGGCCTGCTCCAACTCCCCAGGAATTGTTTCGCCCCTGGTAGTTGGTCTGTGTTGTCCGCCAACATCACAAGCTCCTTCAATGTCGGATGAGCACCCACCAACAACCTCTGGACAAAGGTGACACCGCTCAACCTAGCCACCTCCATTTTTGAATTATTTCCCTTTGATTGATTTAATTAGAGCATTTCTTGTCTGGAGGATAACTTTGTCACAATTAGGTTGAATGACTTGAAACTTGGTATGCATGTTTCTTACAAGAACCGTAACTATACCTTTTGCCATTTTTGAATTATTTCCCTTTGATTGATTTTATTAGCATTTCTTGTCCGTGGCATAACCATAAGTATGAATGACTCCAAAATTGGTAGGCATGTTTCTTTCTGTGACATGAAGTGCAGTGCGCAAGACTCATAACTCTACCTTGTGTAGTGTTTGAATGATTCCCTTTTGATTGATTTTATCAGGACATTTTTTGTCCAGAGCATAACTTTGTCGTTTGTAGTTCAGATGACTAGAAAACTCTTGTGAGTCGGATATGTAGCCCAATACTGGATAGTTTTCCATGACAAATGTGCATGTCGTCAGGCGACACATGCGACTCGTGGAGTTTGTATTATTAGTTTAGTGTTTATCCTGTCTGGACTGGCCGCTTCATGAGGTTGTAAGCCATGAAACAGTTTAAAGACACCCTTTTCGGTAACTTTCAAAGGGTTGGCGTTTTGAAAATTGCCATGGGACATTGGAGGAAGAGATGAGGTGCCATCCTCTCTAGACAACACAGATGAGAACTGATCATTGAGTATGTCAACTTTCTGTTAGGCTGAGCTGCAACTTTTACAATCCACCCAAAGGGGAGATACACCTTTTTCTTTGATTCATTTTTAGTACACAGTTACTGCACTTAGTCGCAAAAGAAAGTATACATTGTACATAACCTGACATTATATCATCTGGGAATAAAACAAACAAACAAAAAGTTTATATTTACCGAATTATATGTTTATCTGACATTTTAAGACCTAACAATAACATACATGTATCAATAAATGCAGTACTGCACAAATATAGTCAACAGCCTTTGTACTTGAAAAATAAAATTAACACAAATGTGAAATCGTCCAAACAATGAAAAATCCTAAATTCATTGATATGTCTGCATGGAACTTTGTGTACACGCTGTTGACTACCACAAGAGTTTATTAATAAAGTGTTTTCTTCAATATTTAAGACAGGGGTTCATTAAGCCATGAAAAACCACAAACGTAAATGTAGTAGAAATACTATTATGGTCTAGGGGAAGTAACCACGTATAAGATTTGAACATTTTTGTGAATTTGATTTTTCAGGTGTCAAAGCAGTTGACTATATTTAAGTAGTATTGCATTTATTGACATGTTATTTATTGATCTTAAAATCTCAAATAAACATACTATTTAGTAAATATTAACCCTTTGTTTGTTTCTTCTAACCTCAGATGAAATAATTTCAATTATAAACAATGTGTACTTTCTTTTGCGACTCAGTGTAGTAAGTTAAATTGTTGCTTTCAAAGAAACTTGTCAGTTTTCCTTGACATTATTCTAACCAGTAAATGTAATAACTTACCTTTCCGCAATGATTTGTGTGACCGACTGAATCAAGACAGGACACCATCTGTGAATTAAGACGGTGTGTCATGGAAAGCGTACAGGTATGTCCTTTATGTTTTAAGTCCAACATGTGATATGTCCTATACAAATGTGGTATGCTTTATATGCAGCATGTCCTACATATATGCAGTTGGTATGAAGTGAATAAAAATAAAAATAAAATGTTTCAATGTGAATCAGATGCATATTGTATACTTAAACGTTCAATATGAATTATTTCCACTCATCAGGCGAAATACCCATGGTCCGTCTACGAGACGTGTTTAAACACCCAGTATTTTCATGAATTTTACAAAGAAATCGAATTGTGTCTTTTATCTATTCTATCGTGTATAGTAATGTATCAAGTGTTATAAACAACCATTGTATAATGAATATGCAATATCCATAGAACAAAATCAACTAATGTATAGAGGGTATTGTTTTTGCATTTTTGAAGGCCAAAAGTTCCAAGTGCTGATGTTTATAATTCCCTTCTCTAACCGAAGTTTCAATATCTTTCAGGTTTTAAATTATATTAATGTTTTATCGATATACTTCCTAGTCTAATTTATAACATACTTCAAGACATGTTTTAAGGGTGTCGGAGAGCTTAGAGAAACACCCGTCTTTGGCATGTCCCCAGGTAAATGACGTCATATTTTTGTCGAAAAAATACTTTCGAACCTTTTGTATACATATAATATGCGTTCACTTCTGTCCCCTTTTCAATCATTTTGAGTTCTGCTCTTCCATAATATCAAACACAATACCTTGTTATGACACCAAACTTCAACGTATGCCTTTCATCATGACCCTTTCTAATATAGCAGACTCTGTTTATATAATCCTTCCATTGAAGATTAAAAATTAACTTCTCAGAGGCGACACAGTTTTACCAAATACCATTCAGTAGTCGCATAAACAGCCTTCAAGACCCTTGGCTGCGCCCTTTGTTTGGCTTGACATTGAGCCAATAAACACCGCATTTTTCTGACATTCTGCATTTAACATTTTCGAAATTATTGGATTGAAAGTTCTATTGATACTTTCAACTTCGCTGCCATCCAACTTTGGGTTGTTGGATTTGACTTAGATGATATCACAGACTCAATGGGCTTGGCGATTGCAGGTTTTGATAATTTTTGGGGATTTCTTTTAGATGATGCCATTTTGCCAAAACAAGCAGGTGAACGCATATTAACCTATATATGACAATATTTCTGATTGTCTTCACAGAAATGTGTAATTCATAATCTACCAACACTTGTTTGATGCCAATTTGTCTTAAAAAGTAAAACCCATCGTTTTCTACAAGATGGTTGATTAGAAACATAATGCACATATTTTACAAAATGAGTGTATAAACTACTTAACATATTTTCCTACATGAATCAATGGAAACATATCGATTTTATTGTGCAAGTATGACAAAATCCGTTAATCAATTTTGTTCAAATATAAGTTGAACATCTCTCGTATAAATCGTTGCGAACGTAAATGAACTGAATTGACTCACTTCAATTCATTACCACAGATTGCGTGCGACAGCCGTATCTGCATTTCCACTTACTTGTACGGGCACTTTATTTTCGTGTCGTCGAGGTCTTTAATAATATAATTATTTTTTGTGGAATAAATATAACGTTAGTCAATAGCAATTCCATAAAGTCCTATGTACACATTGTTACAGATAAGCATCAATGATATTGAAAGGTTTACGTCACATGATATGAACGTTGCACTATAATTAGTTCTTAAAATGTGGCACTGTGGAATTCATTCAACAAGTTTCTGTTCATCACTAGAACAGAATCAACTGTATGGATACCAAATAATAACGATTTATTTATTTGCACGAATATTTATTTTATAATCCACACATGATTGGAAAACCAAGAGTTCAGTATAATTAAAGAAACAGCACTTGTCAGAAAAAATAAATCAATGTAACAAACATAAAGTAATTTAATGACTAGACATGTTCATCATCAAAGTATAATACACAATTTAAAAACCCTCGACTTTGCACTAGAATATGTACGATCCCTTTGCTAAGAAATATAATAATTTAACACCGACTTAGTCGGAAAATTGTCGTATGGAAACCCTCTTTCAATTTTCAGCCTGGATATTTTTCATTTTACAGTATTTTGTTACAGTTTCTTATTCTCGTTTCACAGTGTTTCGTAACACTTAAAATGCGTCCAAAAACACAACCATGGTAACTTCTAGTCAATCTAAAACATGGTAATTATGAGCATAGTTTTCGATGTTTTGTGTTAAGCTGTTCTGTACAGAGTTGTGTCTACGTGACAATATCAAGAATATATACCAGTTAAGAAATCTACAAAAACATCCATTCCATCAAACGACCGTGAAGATATTATTTGTCCGTTAGTGGGTCTAGTAGGATTAATTATTGGAGACAAGTTGTACTTGCCACCGGTCGTTGTTGTCTTGATAAACTTCCGCCGTTACTTCCGTGTCCGAAATCTGCCAGCCTTTCTTTTCCTGAATGATAGTTTTTGGTCCTTCGACATAATTGTGAGGACAACCATCAGGGATAAATCTACAAGAACATATACTAGTAATACAAATGTGCCAAACTTATCAAAACAATTTAATATTGTTTTGATAAGTATTGTACAATAAAAGTAGAAAACGAAATAAAAATAGTGCTTTTATGCAATATGGCTTTTTGGCGGGGTCAGGTTTGTTTTGTAATGTTCGTTTATTGTATATTTATGTGTTTTCGTGACATTTCCTGTTCAAAAAATTGTATGTAGAACGTTTTGATTGAATTAGAGAAATTTAACCCAAACAAAAACATTATTTGCGAAAACTATAAGCCGGTGGCATATATGTTTGATTGCATAAATATGAAGAACTACATCAATAGAATTAGTTTACAAACTATTAAAAAAGTTTAATGATGGAAAGAAGTAATTAGTCCAAAATTAAATATACCACTTTTGCTATCATTGTCATGTATAACAATGTGTAACCAAACCATATTGAAACACATTTTATTATTTAAATCACAGACATAATATAAAACTATAAATTGTTAACACCACCAATTTACTAATTTCAATGTAATTATTCGAACAGGGAACGAGTTCCATGATCCAGTAATTTTTCTTCATCATAGTTTGTGTCAAAATAGATAAATGTACTTCCTGGCAAAATTTGTGGAACATCGTAATGTGGAAACTAAATTCTTAATTTCTTAAGCTATTCAGACCGTACCAAGCGCATCTTTGTTTTACAAAATGGGTTTTGCTCTAAGGTTTTGGTGAGACTTGATAAAAAACAACACATAAACTAGAGTGCTATATCAGGGTAGCAATACCACGTGGCTTTTGGATACAGTTACAAGTAGACATTTGTAAGTATTGGAACACAATTGTAGCCATAAGTATTTTATTTCTTCGTCGATTTCTATAAAATAAACGCCACGCTAAGGGGAAACCTATTTGCTTTCCGCAAAATATAAAATCTTTTTCAGCAGTTTTACCGATGTTTCCATTACCCTGTGAAACCTACACGCTCCACGGTTTCACAAGGTAATGGACAAAACGGCAGAGCCGCGGAAAAAGATTTTATATTTCATGGAGAGCAAATATTTGTCCCCTTAGCGTGGCGTATATTTCATAGAAATTGACGAAGAAATAAAATACTTATGGCTTTTTTATTTTCTAATGTTTACAAATTTCTTCTTGTAACTGTAGTCAAAAGTCACGTGGTATTGCTACACTGTATATTAAGTTTTGTAAAAACAAAATTAACACCCATTGGCTATTCAACAGGTAGAATCACTTGTTACCTAATATACGTCTACACGATAAGCATCGTACATAATACGTCTATGAGACGCACCGGTTATCTTTCACAATTATTCAAATATGAGCCTACTTTCGAGACTTCATTGTATATTATGGTAAGGATATAATACGCGCTCATAATCCAGTATTGATTGACGATAAGGCCGTATGCGATTATATTTGATATGAGCTTATATTCAAATATGCACTTAATTTCCAGATTCTATAGTATTTGTATTTATAAATAAGCAATTTGAGATGATACGGCTCAACGGATCAATATACATGTTAAGTGATAGACATGTCATTATAATTATACATATACTAAGTAAATAAACTTCAGCACTAACACACATATAAATGAGTCTGATGATTTTGTACATAAATCTTTTTCTACTGAATAGATTATCTCTTCTTAAAACAAATTACAATTGTATTACTGGAAAAGCAAACTTGATGTGCTCCAGCGTAGAATGAAGGTAACGTACACCTTAATAGAGAGTGTGGGTATGGGTCACTTAAATTGGTCTACTTTACATCGAACGTGGTAATCGAATTATAAACTGGCTAACAAGTTAGACTAACTGTGAAAGAAAAGGTGAGAAGCAGTGACGTTAAAGCATACACAAACATGATATTGGCATGCTGTATGCTGAAGCTCCTGTACGGTGGTTTCCCACACATTCCTGTTATTTCAAGTTCGCCAATCAACACTATCAGAAAACTGCGATTCTCTCCGATACGCTCAGTAATTCGTGTGAGTCCCACAAGAGAGGAAATTGCTCATGCGAGAGTCCCATAGAAGAAGATATTGCTCATGCGAGAGTCTCATAGAAGAGGATATTGCTCATCCCCACAAGAGGGGATATTATTAATACGATAGTCCCACAAGAGGGGTACTATTTGTACGATAGTCCCACAAGAGGGGATACTATTCGTACGATAGTCCCACAAGGGGGATATTATTCATGCGATAGTCCCACAAGAGGGGTACTATTTTTACGATAGTCCCACAAGAGGGGATACTATTCGTACGATAGTCCCACAAGGGGGATATTATTCATGCGAAAGTCCCACAAGAGGGGTACTATTTGTACGATAGTCCCACAAGAGGGGATACTATTTGTACGATAGTCCCACAAGGGGGATATTATTCATGCGATAGTCCCACAAGAGGGGTACTATTTGTACGATAGTCCCACAAGAGGGGATACTATTTGTACGATAGTCCCACAAGGGGGATATTATTCATGCGATAGTCACACAAGAGCGGATATTATTCATGCGATAGTTCCACAAGAGCGGATATTATTCATGCGATAGTCACACAAGAGCGGATATTATTCATGCGATAGTTCCACAAGAGCGGATATTATTCATGCGATAGTCACACAAGAGCGGATATTATTCATGCGATAGTCACACAAGAGCGGATATTATTCATGCGATAGTTCCAGAAGGGGGTATTATTCATACGATAGTCCAACAAAAGAGGATATTATTCATGCGATAGTCACACAATAAGAGGATATTATTCATAGTCGTTCAACAAGAGGTGATAATTCTCATGACAGAAGCCCATAAGGAATGCTCAGGTGCAAGAGTCCAAAAAGAGGATATTGCTCATGCAATGGTCGGCCAGGAGATGTTGTGTTGCATGTTTGATAAAACAATATTAAAACAGGTGTAAATGAATGATTCAGACTTACAACGTTGTCACTGTCACTTTGGACCCACAACAATCAGGGGCGGGTGTACAATCTTCAGTTTCAGTAAATGAAGGAAGCCCAGGGTCACAATCG
Source organism: Spisula solida (assembly GCA_947247005.1). Classification (NCBI taxonomy): domain Eukaryota; kingdom Metazoa; phylum Mollusca; class Bivalvia; order Venerida; family Mactridae; genus Spisula; species Spisula solida. The sequence goes on from OX365948.1 coordinate 26,715,855, forward strand.
GTGCAGTCGGCATCACAGCCACATCCTCCACAACATCCACAACCTGAAATCACGAAAGGAACATTTCGTCAATTGACAACGTATTGACGAGCGGCCTTGGTTGGTCATGCTCTTTTGTAACATTGGCTACGGCTACGTCCTGCACTTATGGAGACTTGCATGCCGAAGAAAAGGTTTATTCCGGTTGATACTAGTAATTAGTTCACGGAAATCTGGCTAGGTAAAAGCTAGAAAAACGCTGTCAAACACGAAACGTTGAAAACAACAAAGCTAATGGATGTCTCAAAAATAAAATAGGATGGCGTACTTTTTTCTAGTTGAGCCGTAGGTCGGACGGACATCGAATGATCATCGGGAAAATCTCAGACATTATTAAAAAACAGTATATTAAGTCAGACAGGGAAGGCAGCACTCAACTTAACCAGCCGAGCACAGAAAACATTAAAAACACACAAAGCACAATGCCCAACTAAACAAGCGCAGATCCGCCCAAGTCCAAGCTGTCGAAAAGTATAATAAATTATAACTAGCTGAATGACCCAGTAGAAAAGATACAGCAACCAAAAGGCGGAATGCCTACGCTGAATGACCTAGTTACAACAGTAAAACTGCTGAACTACATAGTTTTAGCAGCCTACAGTCTAAAAGTTAAGTAACAGTATTAAAACGTAGAAAGGCCCGATTTCAGCAACAAAAAATCTGAAAACCTTAAAACGAGTGACCCAGGTCTGGCTTTTGTGACGGTGAGTTATGTTATGCTACCCGACAACAACATTCCGTTTTTAGGATGATCTTATTCAAAAATTTATTATTACCTTGACCCAGATATACTTATAGTACATAAACATATCTCCAGCAAAGAATAACAAGAACTGCCACAGAGTGATTATTGATAACCCCACATCTTTGTCACAGACGAATAGCGAACCAATTTTACATCTATTTGTATGACAAAGTTGTGGTCTAGACAGCATAAAGTATGGTTATATCTGGCATTTGAACTCCAAGTGTGACTTTGACGTTTGATATACATTGTATTGACATATTTGTTTTGCATGACACTCCGTCTGGTAGTAGTGAGGATTTGTGCCACATTATTTCACAATAAAGGACTTTGGTACGCTCTTGACAAGCTAAATTATGGCGATGTTTACCCAATCACCCCCAAGTGTGACATTGACCTCTGGGATATATTTATTTCGCATGACACACTGCCTGGTTATAATGGGGAATGCCAAGTTATTATATGCAGAAGTAACATTTTTGGACAGACCGACAAAGTGACTCCTATATAGCCCCCCTACCAATGGCAATAGTGCTACTACTAATAATGATAATAACTTTATATACCGATGATACACCCATTAAGCCTAGGGGTCATCTAACAAAACAAACATAATTACATACAATCATACAACAGCATCAATAAAATGGCAGACAATATAAAAAAGTATACACTAACATTTAAAACAGTGTGATACAGTATGTACAAAGCAAACAGCAATAACCCGAGTGTTTTTTATACGCCCGTTGAAAACGGGACGTATTATGTGAACACCCTTGGCGGGCGGGCGGGCGGCGGCGTCCAGTAATTTGTCTGTACTCTAACTCAAACAGTTCTTCAAACTTGCTGACAATGCTTATGGACGTAATATCTAGGCCAAGTTCGATTATAGGCCAAATCGGCACAGGCCTTCATGGGTTATGGTCCTTCATTTACCAAAAAAATGTGAAATCGTATTAAATTTAACACATCTTCATGTTGTGTGTACTTTTTGGTGCATAATAAAATAATGACATTATTGCACCTGTGTTGAGTCATTGGTGTGTATTAAATCTTGCTATGCATCTTACTTGACTTGTGGTTTTGCAAGATACAGATAAATCAAGCAAAAGCATTCCTATAAGTTAGTATGAATATAGGAAACAACTGATATGGTGCATTTGTCAAAACCGTATAATTATATAGTTTGTGATTATAAAGATTAGTTTAAAGATAATTGTTTAAAAATGTTTTGACATAATATGGGCTTTTATTTCACAATCAATATTTTTTGTCACTAGCACAACCAAGACGGGCGTATTTTGTGACATTTTGGCACTCTTGTTACAATTTTTGTAAGTATGATTTTAATATAAATTTAAACATTTTCTCTGACGATGTGTTTTTTATTTGACTGGGCAAAGCGTTCTAGTAGTAGGGGTATCATAATAATTATTGCGAGAATGAATTGCCCCCATTAAATGTGTGTTACAGATATTGTGTATATTTGTTGCATGGACCAGTAGCCTTAATGCAATAGTGAAATTGAAATACCTGGCAAATCGAATTCCACAGAACCAGTCTCAATTATACAATCACTTTCTGTTGTTGTCGATGATGCACTCGCGTCTGTTGTTGTTGTCTGTCTGCCAACATCTTCGGTAGTGGTAGTGATAGCTGCAGTGGAAGAGGTTGTACTTGAAGTGGAAGAGGTTGTACTTGAAGTGGAAGATGATGTACTTGAAGTGGTAGATGGAGAAGTTGATGTGGAAGATGTTGTACTCGAAGTGGTAGATGGAGAAGTTGATGTGGAAGATGTTGTACTCGAAGTAGAAGATGTTGTACTCGAAGTGGTAGATGGAGAAGTTGATGTGGAAGATGTTGTACTCGAAGTAGAAGATGTTGTACTTGAAGTGGTAGATGGAGATGTTGATGTGGAAGATGTTGTACTTGAAGTGGTAGATGGAGAAGTTGATGTGGAAGATGTTGTACTTGAAGTAGAAGATGTTGTACTCGAAGTGGTAGATGGAGAAGTTGATGTGGAAGATGTTGTACTCGAAGTAGAAGATGTTGTACTTGAAGTGGTAGATGGAGAAGTTGATGTGGAAGATGTTGTACTTGAAGTGGTAGATGGAGAAGTTGATGTGGAAGATGTTGTACTCGAAGTAGAAGATGTTGTACTTGAAGTGGTAGATGGAGAAGTTGATGTGGAAGATGTTGTACTTGATGTGGTAGATGGAGAAGTTGAAGTAGAAGATGTTGTACTTGAAGTGGAAGATGTTGTACTTGAAGTGGAAGATGTTGTACTTGAAGTGGTAGATGTTGTACTTGAAGTGGTAGATGTTGTACTTGAAGTGGAAGATGTTGTACTTGAAGTGGAAGATGTTGTACTTGAAGTGGTAGATGTTGTACTTGAAGTGGATGTGGTAGTTTCGCCAAATATTGTACAGAAGCCGGACTGACATTTGAAGTCAACCTGTAAAGGTTCGAAACTAATGTGTTTATTACAACGACCAACTACAATTTGTGGTCTTCGATTTACACAGTGGACATACCACTTGAGAAAATGCTGTGTTGGTGAGCTCAAAACGGGTGAAAATCGCTTGACTAAGGTAACATTTTTCCTTTTATTTTCTTATTACTCGATGAATTTTCATGAAACAAAGACGAGAGCCGTCTCCTTAGCGAGATACACATTGTGCAGTTTCAAATATGTACCAAAATACCTTTATATTTTAGAAAGTGCAACCGCGCATTTCCAAAACTGAAAACGTAATGCTTTGTTGTAGTGCCAAACACAAAAACATGTCAAAATATGCAGTTATTTGTCGTTTCTAGTGATTCTGTTGACAAACTTTCTTGCGATGTATTATATTTAATATCTGTACTGGAGAGAAACTGTTTTGTCAATTTATATTTTTTCAAACATAAAAAATGCTGTGTAGGTGAGCAGTTTTAGAAATAATACGTAGGGGAACATATTTCTCTTAAATACCACTCGGTATTAATTGGTAACATACGCTAAATACTCGAATGCATCGCCACTTATTGCATATGTTTCCCTAGCCAAGTCATGTTTTCTCCAAATCTGTTTCCTACAGCAAAACTACGCGCTCTTGGAAATATTGAATTTTATCACTACACGATGAGATAATAAAAGCTCCGCGAGTCGCATGTGTCGCCTGACGAAATGCACAATTGTCATGGAAAACTATCCAGTATAGGGCTACATATCAGACTCACAAGAGTTCTCTAGTCATCTGAACTAAAAACGACAAAGCGATGCTCTGGACAAAAAACAGTCCTGATAAAATCAATCTGAAGGGAATCATTCAAACACTATACAAGCTAGTGTTATGATTCTTGCGCACTGCACTTCATGTCACAGCAAAGAAACATGCATTCCTATTTTTGAGTCATTAATAGTTATGGTAACAAAGTTATGCCACGGACAAGAAATGCTTATAAAATCAATCAAAGGGAAAAAATTGAAAAATGGCACAAGGTAGAGTTACGGTTCTTGTGTACTGCACTTGGACTTTTGGTAAGAAAAATGCATACCGAGTTTCAAGTCATTCAACCTCATGGTGACAAAGTTATCCTCCGGACAAGAAATGCTCAAATTAAATCAATCAAAGGGAAATAATTAAAAAACGATGCAAGGCAGAGTTATGGTTCTTGCGCACTGCATTTTGGCTTATTGCAAGAAACATACATACAAAATCTTGAGTCATTTGAACTTAAGGTGACAAAGTGATGCTCCGGACAAGAAATGCTCTAATAAAATCAATCAAAGGGAAATAATTCAAAAACTATGACAGGTAGAGTTATGTTTCTTGCGCACTGCACTCCGGCTTATTGCTAGAAACATGCCTATCAATTCTTGAGTCATTTGAACGTAAGGTGACAAAGTTATGCTCCGGACAAGAAATGCTCTAATAAAATCAATCAAAGGGAAATAATTCAAAAACTATGACAGGTAGAGTTATGTTTCTTGCGCACTGCACTCCGGCTTTATGCAAGAAACATGCCTATCAATTCTTGAGTCATTTGAACGTAAGGTGACAAAGTTATGCTCCGGACAAGAAATGCTCTAATGAAATCAATCAAAGGGAAATAATTCAAAAACTATGACAGGTTGAGTTATGGTTCTTGCGCACTGCACTTCGGCTTATTGCAAGAAACATGCATACCAAATCTAGAGTCATTTGAACTTAAGGTGACAAAGTTATGCTCCGGACAAGAGTTGCTCTAATAAAATCAATCAAAGGGAAATAATTCAAAAACTATGACAGGTAGAGTTATGGTTCTTGCGCTCTGCACTTCAGCTTATTGCAAGAAACATGCATACCAAATCTAGAGTCATTTGAACTTAAGGTGACAAAGTTATGCTCCGGACAAGAAATGCTCTAATAAAATCAATCAAAGGGAAATAATTCAAAAACTATGACAGGTAGAGTTATGGTTCTTGCGCACTGCACTCCGGCTTATTGCAAGAAACATGCATACCAATTCTTGAGTCATTTGAACTTAAGGTGACAAAGTTATGCTCCGGACAATCAATTTGTGACGCCGCCGCCGCCGCCGCCACCGCCGCCGCCGCCGCCGCCAAAGTAATACCTATATGTCGCCTTTTCAGGCGACACAAAAACCATATTCAATCAAAACAAACACATATCCTCTATTTATCTAGTGTTCTTCCGTAGCTCAATGGTTAGCACGCTTAGCGTCTATTCTGGCGACCCGGGTTCAAATCCGGTTGGAGGCACACATATATGGCAGAAAGCTGACTGGCAAATACAGGCTATGCTCGGCATTTTTTTATTACAAATACTGACGTCAGTCAGAAGAGAGAGTGACGTCACTTGAACGTTATTCTACACTAAGAGTAGTATAAGAATAAACGTACTCGTTATACTACGGTGCACAATCACGTGGTCTATGACGTCACATTTGGGTATAGCGTCCAGAAAAGAATAATCAATAAACCATCGATTCAGCGAGTAAAATCGTCGTACGTTGTATTACTAAGTATTTCGTTACGCATATTTGTGAAATATTTATTGTATGTTGCAAGCCGTTATGTCGAGGCAAACCCCGACAACCAAGAATATGTCCCTGTCTGCTTTAGTTGGACTGAAATACTGGCCAAACTGATCTAAAATCTCAATATCGCTCTTAGATAGCTACAAGCTGATTTAAGAATACCATTACATTCCCGTTTTTCTTGTTGGAATCTACTGGTAGCCTCATTGGGTGGTACTTTGTGTCTCAAAACAGCTGCTAATTGATTATTTTGCATATTGATGCCGTTATGTCCATGTCAAAATGGGAATCAAAATAATGTTTTTGCGATAAGGTTGATAAAGATGAGATTATCCTCCAATATTTATAAGTCTGCTGTTTTCCCGTCAGGCGTCATAAGAAAATCAACGCGTATTACTATCTCATAGTTTCTTCAAATGGCTCCCGAATTTTTGCCTCCGACGCCCCAGAAAGATTGTCATTGGGAGTACATCCCCAAGGCAGTGGGACCGACGAATAACGTCGTGAACGCAGTGGGAGTTCTCCCGATGTTTCCCGTTCCCCGCCGAAAAATATCAGCGACTACTAGTATTCGGGGATTAAATCTCACGGTCTTTAAATGCTTGACGAACATTCGGCGATATTTTGGTGACATGCTGTGGGTGCTTCGGGATGCCTCCCCGGAATATTCCCGACATGAATTGCGAGTACATCGGGCTTTGAAATTTCCTGATGTACTCGCGATATCACTACCTGTGTCCAGATTTCCATCTGTTGTAATTCTAAATATTGAGTCACTTCATTTTTATGTGTGTATATTCTCCATGGTTTTCAAGTTAAAAAAACTTTTAAACCAAGTCCAGCATTAACATCTAGTAAAACGAAAGCCATTATAATCACCATTTTCTAATTTACCATAATTGAACTGTTATTACAAAATTATGAAAACCCTTCGAAGAAAATCGTTTATTGATATGAATGAATTTATTTGAATGTGGGCTGATAGCATACTTAATGAAGACAATGCTCAACGATATTGCAAATTCGGAAATAATTGTCACATGATCGATTATTGATTTTATTGGTTTTAGCTTCTGTGTCGGTTCATCGAAGTGGACATTTTGAGTTTTGCCGAGTGTGCAAAAAAACATTCATAAGCGCGGCATTTATATAAAACGCAACACATCGTGTCAGTTGGTTTGCGATTTATTTTTATTGCTATTTGTTGTTAGTTTAGTCTTCACCAATGTTTTTCAGGTCGATTATGAAAACTTAAATTAACCACTCTCGACACCTCATGTTATCCATCGCCACGTGTGTATAACTCGAAGAAGAGACGTCAGGTTCCATTTCATGACGAGCTTCTAGCAAGTGACATATCGGTACCGTTTAAGTTCGTCATCGGTATGACAGGGCATTGGGTCAAATCCAAAACCTCATGTGGACGCTCTTCAACTAGGCTATCGAAGAGTGTAACTTGTTGTTCTCCTTTATCCCTATGTTATTTACGTTTCTAGACCGTTGCAAGAAACGCCTGATTGATTTTTGCGTGTATTTGCAGATGCAGTCATGTACAGAGTGTGGCGACAAAGCCATTACAAATGTTTTCATGCGGCTTTTAACATGAACAAAATACATCAAATTGCTGGCTTACAATGAGAATGTCGTAGGTACGACTTACGAAAAGTGCGACTTACGACCTTTTATGACTCATGCATATTTGAAATATGCATCATAAGGCGCTTCTTATAAGCAAAACATGGTGCATAACCCAACTTGAAAATCACCTGAAACTTTCAAGCAACCTTCATTTCATGCACAGGTATTCTTCAGCTTTTTGGTTAAGATATTATTCTACAAACTACAGTATTATATAGTATTATACAAACTATTAGAAAGCATACTTTTCAGCTTATTGCGATATCTTTTATCATATAGAACTTGTCGCAATAACACCATTTCTCTTGGCTATAATAGCTTCAATGTACACACTATTCTATGAGCAGTTGTTTTGAAACACAACGTACCAACAAATGAGGCTATCCGAAGACTCCAGAAAGTAAAAGCGGGAATTTAATGGTATTCTTAATCAGTTTGTAGCTATACCAAGAGCGATTTTGAGATTTTTTATAAGTTTGACCAGTGTTCGACGGCGAGAATTGCGCGATATTTGCACGATAGCATTCTCGTGCCTCGCGTTCAATTATCGCGTCTCGTTTGAATTCTCGTCACTTGTCTCGTGGACCAAATAGAAACGCGAAGCAAGAGAATTACACAATATTTGCACGATATTATTGTCGTGTCTCGCGTCGAATTCTCGAGCATCGCGTTAAGTTCTTGTGTCTCATTTAATCATCGTCTCTCGTCCTTGGAAGTCGAGACACGATGTTTAGGCGCGATATATGAAACGAGGCATGAGAATCATCTGCGAGGCACGATATGATACGTGAGAATTTCACGATATTATATACTAACTTGCAAAAGTTGTGGGTATAGGGCGCGATTAAAAACGCGAGAATTCAATTTTTAATTCTCGTGTCTTGTTAGTGTCGTGTCTCGCTCTTGGAGCGCGATTCACGATATTTATAATGGCACTAACAGGGTTCTGTAGTATTTGCATAAGGGCTTGCAGCATACAAAACATATTTCACAAATATGCGAAATGAAATACTAACGACGATATAATTAGTGAAATATGTTTACCGGTGTTTATTGGTTATAAAACTTACATTATTGATTTAAAGAAGGGAAAAGGAAACACCATGTTGATAAATATGGCTTCAGTATGTATTTATTATACTTACGCTATTGATGTTAGGTGCATTCCCACATGTTGAATTTTGTCCGAAAGTGAAGTCTTGGCAGACATTGTTAACATTACAAGAATCGGTGTAGCAATTCACGGTGGATGGCTGAAATGGAATTCGACATCTATAACGAATAACTAGTTATAGTCAATTTATTAGAGAATAAGTAAAATGCTCGAGTTACAGAACGATACCCGAAATATCAATATTCAGAGTTTCCGCTCATTGAAATAGATCGAAATGAACATATATCTCAAAGATGTCTCACCGGGCTTCAATAAAACGAAACATATTTGCTACTTGTATACTAAACGAAGACAGCTTATAAAAAATATACGTGTTTGGGTGTAAATGTCTCCTATCCGGAGCAAAACCATTGTTAATCAGTACTTGCTATGATGATCAGTTCTCATACTTGACTATTACATCAGTGTATGCCCAACGGGTTTGCCTATCAGGGTGCTGTTTGGTCGAACACCCCTCCCGATTGTTGGAGAGTTCACAACCTTTTATTGACAATGAGGGTTTTTGGGTTGGACAATGGTGGTTGTTAATCTTAGGTCGGTGTAGGTACATTATTTTTCATAAAGCCTATGACTTTCACATGTACAATTAGCATTTCAGTCATAGTACTGGAATGAGCGCTTTTTAAAGACCCGAGAAAAAGTGCAGTGCACCGTATAGTATATATCACGTGTGCACCTGTAATCAATCATATTTAGTCAAGCGCTTGAATGAGCAAGACGTAGAGCGACAATGTCGCGTGGTAAATTTTGGTGTTTGCGGCGAAATTACGACTTTCGTTGTCAGTTTACATTCGAGGAAGGTAATTGTGATGATTGTATTGAATTTTTCAATCGCTATGAGTCTTTATCTTCCGTTATTATCCTTTATTGTTGAAATTCCGAAGACTTTTTTGGGAACCGGAAGCTAGTTTGTAAAACAGCTTATGTCACGATAACGATTACTTTGGCAGAGTTTTGAGCCGGTTTTGTCCCATGTCTTCTATTTTCATTGCTAGTTTGTGCTAGTAGTAAATTTTTATAATAAAATGTGTCCTCTGGACAGTTTTATAGACGTATTACGTCTTTGTGCATAGTACGTAGTACATAATCATGCTTTTCGGATGTTAAAATTCGGACAATTCTGTTCCGTTATCAGAGTGAACGCGTCTTAGGACGCAGATTATTATGAAATGACCTAGTCTTTTGATTAGAGGAAATGTTTATTTAGATGCACAAAGTGTTGGCTTTATAAGATTAGTATGAATTATTGTATGTGGGCAGTTTTGAGTTTAACTGACTGTTAAGGCAGTTATCAGTTTTAGATGATTTGTGACTGTATTATGTATATGGCCTCTGTCTAACAGAGTTTTGTGAAAAGCCTGAGAGCACATGCTCATTTGATATGAAGGTTACGATTTTGTACCTTTTATGAGAATATGAGAAATTAGCTTTATTAGCAGTTACAGATAGTCACGTTGACACAGTTTATTTGAATATATAACAGTGTGTTATGAATACATACCTTAGATGGAGACCATTTGTATATTGGATATTTATTCAGAGATTATTACATGGGCAATACTTATTTTATATTTAGAAAGGTACTAAGAATGTTAAATTTCATTACAAACTCAGTTTGCGTGTAATTAATTGATAGTTGAGAAGAAGTTTCGTGAATACGTTAGACCTGTTATGAAGCTTATTGCTTAACATAGAGTTCATTGACATTTGTCAGGGCAGAATGTGTTTGATATTTTTTAAAATTCATATGAACAAGCATGTTTATATATGATTTTATTAATTTGCATGCTTATGCAATCAAGATATATTTTATGTGAATTTAGATGGTTAGCCTATGAGATAAATCTATATTTGGGTTTGGACAGTTGCACTGAGTTGGAGTAATTCTAAGTATTTGAAATCAGATATAACGTATGGCACTGAGTTATTCTGACCAGGGACTTATGCAGTTTGGCATTTGCTTTTGTGGTGTGTTGTCAATCTATTAGATTTGACATAAGTGTGTGGAACATGATTTTGGTATTTGAGGGAAGTTATATTTGTATGACACTGTTTTTAAGTGACATGCAGGATGGTTTAGCATGTTTATGATTCTAACTATATTTTGATTCAGCTTATAAGTATGTCAAAGACATCATATAGTGAGTATTTGGTGTTGATTGAATAGAGATATCAAGTTCATGTTTATGAATTGTCTTTAATGATAACTTTATTGATATAGAGTAACTACACAGACATTTATACGGCAGTATTATGATGGCTTATATTAATATAAGATCCTGAATAACTCAGATGGTTGGTGGAGAATTGGTTACAAGAGGAATGATGTTCATTTTGATTAATTGGTACATTTGGATACAGGTTGATCTTATTTAGATGTATCGGCCTTTAGGTATTCTGTCATGAATTTTGGAAAGATATGTTGCTGTATTCTTAAATTTAGCCATATATCAATTATACTTATGATATACTTGAAGTGAGTGACTCAGTACGATTTACTTATACGCTTATTACCCAATGCTTTTTGCATTCTGAACATTATCACTGTAGCAACAAGTGTTGCGATTTATGACCGATGAGAGTACAAATTTTTAGTTGTTTGTATTCTCTTATTTATCATGTGATGATGGGATGTTCTCAGTCGTTAGTATAAAATCTACTATAATCTAGTATTTTTACTATAGTTTCTCTTGAGAAGGGATATTTATATTAGGTAACCAGTATCTATTATAATATTATGTTTATAAGTGAGATTGATTTGGAGTATGATGTATTTATAGATACACTGGATACGTGTAGTTTTACGATGCATACAATTTTTAACAGACTTATTTATGCACGTCTACATGGGTGAAATTTTTTCAGACTTATGCCTGAACTTTAGGTTTTGAGTGTACCAAAGAGTAGGTTTTTCTGTATTTTCCCAATATAATTGTCCTTTTATGAGGATTTCAGGGTTATCAGGATTTCTAACTTTCACCCATGAGTTTAGTGATTGATTATCAACTATAAACTTTACGGAGTGAAAAAGAGTATATTAAGTCAGACAGGGAAGGCAGCACTCAACTTAACCAGCCGAGCACAGAAAACATTAAAAACACACAAAGCACAATGCCCAACTAAACAAGCGCAGATCCGCCCAAGTCCAAGCTGTCGAAAAGTATAATAAATTATAACTAGCTGAATGACCCAGTAGAAAAGATACAGCAACCAAAAGGCGGAATGCCTACGCTGAATGACCTAGTAACAACAGTAAAACTGCTGAACTACATAGTTATAGCAGCCTTTAGTCTCAAAGTTAAATGAAGCTGATATTTGAAATGAATGATTAATTATCAACTATAAACTTAACGGAGTGAAGCTGATATTTGAAAATGACTTTCACAGATTTTACAGTAAATTGAAGCAGAATTGTTTAATATTGTTCATAGTTGGAAAGGACGGGTTGAATTAAGCAACCTGGGATTTTGAATTAAAAAGTTATTTTTTAGAAACCTATTGGTAATAGTTGTTAATATTAACAACTTGTGCTCTGTCTAAATGTAGTGTTGTATTTATGGTTGTTTGTTTTACATGTGCTGCTAGTGTTAGTAAGTTAACATGGATCAAGTTAAGCCTTTTGGAAGCGCATATATGTTTGCTTTATTATGTTCTTATATGTTTCTTTGGAAACTTCCTAGCTTATTATACATGTTTATTTGGAAACTACCTTTTTGTGTCCAGGAACATTTCATGTTTTAGCATAGATAATATTTCATAGTTTCGGCTAAGGTAATGTATATATAGTGGTTGCTACTTTTCTATATGTATTTATATAGGTATTTGAGGTACTTTATTCTTGAAGTTTTCATTAAGAGTAATTATAAGACGTATCTGTTACATGTATGTGTTATTGTAATAGATTTTATTTCTCTTCGGAGAAACAGGGTTAGTGTTACCTGAGAGGATATTGGTTTAGATATTGAATTTACTTAATTTAGTGAGGAATTTAGAGATAATAATGCCCTTTGTCATTTATTAGTGGTATCTTTTATCATAGTCATTAAAGATGGTCATGATATGAATATGGCAGTTTTGTGTCCTTGCGAATGATCTATTTATATATATATTATATATGGAAAGTCTGTAACAGTACAATAATTTTCTTATATTCTTATAAAGGTTTTATTTACTTTAGTTTTATTGTTTATATTACATATTACATGTATATCATGTTTTAATATGTTATTTTTTTATTGTCGATGAATAGCAGTTTAGCTGCATAGCGGTTTTCTTTAGGGGCCATATTGTATATTTTTATGATTTAAGAAAGGTTTGATGTCCTTTCGTTAAGGATGTATTTGAGTGTTATAAGTTTATGATCTTGACATAAACTGGGCTTTGATAGAATTGTACTTGCCGTATGCTTAGAGTGGTTTTGCTTGTGTCTTGTATATATGTTAAGAATAGAATTATAGGTGTTTATGTAATATTTATAATTTAACCACTTTTTCAATTTGAAAACGATACTCTGATTCACTGATGATATGAAGTTGATGAACTTTTTAGTATATCATTTAAATTTTATTTATTATTTGGTTAAAATCTATAAGCTTTAGCTTTTGACAGTTAGCAACTGGTTGTTGATTTGCAGGTTTAGAATGTTTATTTGAGGATTTATTTAGTTTTAGCATTGTTCTTTTGAACCATCGATAATGTTATATGGTTCATTTTTTGTTACTTAATATTTTTAATGGTGTTTGTTTAACAAGAGGAATCACTTTTTTCAAGTCATCTCATGAGTTCATGTTTATATTTAATTTGGTAGTATTTAGGTGTATATAAGTTATTTTTCCTTTGGGATATATTTGAAGTTCAATTATTGACGAAATAGAGGTTTTATTACCTGTGGAGAAGTATTCTATGATAATATTAATATATTTTGTTCATGTATATATTATTGTTACACTTGATTTACAAGGTGTCTAGTCTGTTATACATTATTGTATTAGACTTTAATTTTTAAGAGGGTATTTGTTTTAATGGCAATATGTTTTGTTGCCCAGCTTTGAAGATGCTAATTGTACATGTGAAAGCCATAGACTTTATGAAAAATAATGTTCCCTCATCCAAGCTTTAGTGCAGGATGAGGGTCATTATTGGAATAAAGCCGGAGGCTGAGTATGTACATACCATCCCTTTGTGTCAGATTATTATTATATTTGAAGTGCATATTTGTATACATACATGTATATATATTTTACGGTGTAATGTTATAATTGGGTTGTGATATTATGTGTATCTTTAAGCCTTGTATGCTTTGCCCTCCCTAGTACATGCTTATCACTTAGAGTAGAATTTAGCCTAGTTTTTTAGGGCAACAAAACTTTGGCTTTGAATTATGATTGATTACAGGTGCACACGTGATATATACTATACGGTACACTGCACTTTTTCTCGGGTCTTTAAAAAGCGCTCATTCCAGTACGATGACTGAAATGCTAATTGTACATGCTCAGCCTCCGGCTTTATTCCAATAATGACCCTCATCCTTCACTAAAGCTTGGATGAGGGAACATTGTTTTATTATGAAACTTGGTTTGCAAGCCTCCGTTTGTGGTAATAGGACAATTCATATCGTCATTAAATGAATAATTATTTAGAGCATTTTTTCGTAGACCTAACACCCTCAAAGAAGCATCCAACAAGACCAAGCACATCGTAACAGAATGTGGACGATGTATATGCGAATAAGGGACGGTATCTGGATGAACTGTATGTAACCTCTGACAATGTGACGTTGCATCCTTGTGGATGTTAATGATAGTAAATGAAGAGGAAGAGACACGATGACAGGTATCAGCTAATGTTTTTAAGCACGATAATGGCTGACAAATTGGCAATAGAGACAGCACAGTTCTATATTCAAAGAGGTCCAAACGCCATTTCAGACAAAGTCGCGTCTTTTTCCTAAGCGCCGTCCATTGAATCTGGTGTAACTTCAACACACATGATCCACCTACCAAGCGGAGCACGCCTTTCATAACCGTAAGAACATCAATGGCAAATAAAAATAATGCTGCACTAGCATACCTTGCATTCGAATCCAGGTCTGAGTGGTTTCCTAGTAAAACCATATGCCAGAATGTCAAACCGTTGTTAAAAATAAGGTAGAGTGCCCTACGAGTTTTACTTATCACTTGTAAAACTTGCATCGATATCAGAGTTTATGTTTGCGAGTTACGAACATGATGTAATAACCGCTGTATACCGATCGTTCTACATCTTAAGTCAATAAAAACGCGTGGGTCTCATGGGTCTTATTGCAATTTTTTTTAAATACAACGGTAAATCTACTAGTTTATTATAAACTTCCGTATTGATGAATAAGCACATGCGTGATTAATGGTTTGTAATTGACATGTAATAAAAATTAGAGACTCCCGTACACAAGACGCATCAGCAGAACTTCCAAAGGTAAAAACACATTGGTCTGTGTTAGAGAAGACGTCTCCCAGTTGTTCTGTAGAATCATCGAATGCAAAAAGGCTATCTTCTGTATAAAAGCACGGATACGAATTGGATCTGAAACAATATAGTGCATCTCTGTGATTATAAATATCTAAAACATACATTGTATGATGTCATGTATTCGGGTATAGGGAGAACAATTGATCTACATAAATCGTTCGTTCGTCATTTTGATTAGTTAAAGGGACTGCCTCACATATTGGTGCACATGTATTTCAAAAATTAAATAAAATTGTCAAATATTCGCGCAATTTTGGTATAGTTGCCTATATATCCCATAAACAATCACACCGACATCTAAAATAACTTGAGAAACTTCGGTATCTCGTAGTTATTTAGTATTTTTACATCACAAATTCAATAGGGTATTATAGCCTATAGAATTAAACTACTATTACCTAAATTGCCTGAAATTTGTTCGCAATTGATGAAAACGAATCGAAAAACGAACCAAATACTTTCAAGTATTTTTATTGACAAATTACGTCAAATGATAACACTATTATGTTATAGTTAGAACATATTAAGTAAATTTTAATGATTAAAAAGGTCGGAGCGAGCGAAGCGAAGCGAGGCCTTTTTAGTCATTAAAATTTACTTAATATGTTCTAACTAACTTAGAATATAACATTCTGCATTCTGATTGGCCGATAGAAATTAGCGCCAACGCAAGACGTCAAGTCTGTTGAGAGAAAAATTTAATGATTAAATTTTTATTTAACCGCGAAAATGCGGCGTTTTCATTGGCTCATAATGTAGGTTATATTCTAAGTAAAACTATTATATCCCACTAGCATTTACTACTGTCTTCTCAGAGCCTAACTGACGCTGTGACGTAGTACTGCAAAGATACCTTTGTCAAATATTGCGGCTCTCCAAGTCAGAGAGAGTTTAATTACCCTAGCTAATTAGGGTGTGAATAGGGGGCTATAAACACTGAATTTGAAGATAGTTTGGGGTTCTTTACAACATATCAAAAAATAAAAAAAAGCTGAACTTTCACTTTAAGCTTTCTAAAACTGCCGTTGTCTGGAACATCGTTTTATATACGCCGCAACAGAACTATTGATAAAATAATAATCCCCAAAAGTTGACAGACAGCTTAGTACATTTGTACATGCTTTAGAAGCATTCTCTGCCAATTACACAACATTAGTGTTATGGTAAGTGCGGATCTATCTCAAAATGGTATGACGACCCTGGCACTGGTAAATCTTTTCCAGTTTTCCATTCATGATAAAACTTTAATGTTGCGATGGCGTCGTCATCGGTCAATATCACGTTTTTCAGGTCAACAAAACATATTCACCTCAACATAAGTCAATAACAGTATACTCACTGAACCCCCAAACCGGAAGTCGCTGATAACTAGGCGTTTAGTTTCATTTTGGAGAGCTGTCAGCAAGTATTCAATGTTTTTATCAGGTCTTTTGAATTGAATATATTTGTTGTATATATTTTTTCAGCGTGAAATACACGTCTCTTCAACAGAAAGTCACATACTAGATCTAGGTATTTGAATTTAATATGAAAACGTATTTTCTTAAAATAAACAGCTGCTTAAAGCGAAAGATGATTCAATCACGATAAAATGTCCGTTCTTTTGGAAATGCTAAGGAAATTCGAGTAATAATCTCTTCTAGGTGTTCCATTATCAATCTATAAGTATGAGTATAAGTGCAATGAAGCATTTCTCTCCTGAATCGTTTCAATAGTGTTTAATCCAGCATGCATTCGAATCATGCACTGAACGCCTATTAGAAAAGTGCAGTACCACTGTAAGCCTATTCAATAAAATATTCAAATATCTAATTACGAAATGCTTGTGCGTATTAGCCTTTTCAAGGTACTCATTGAAATGACAATATCAGTTATGCATTGTACATGTTTCTTTAATTTCGACAAGCAAACAGTAAGTTTTTGGTCATTTCCATCACCAATGACCTTTGCATATCCGTTTAGCGGCGGGAAGACCAAGTAGAATTGGGCAATTTTCCTATTTTTTTTTGTTTAATTCCACACCCTAGATCCAAAATGTTGTCTTAATTTCATCAGTAGGACATCGTCTTGAAATGGTTGTCTGCTTTTTGCGGCGTCCAAATCCCCCAATATCGGGATCTAAAACCCGACCAATATCTATTTCCGGGACCCGGACTTATTCGGCGTGTCAAAGTCCCGCCTTTCTGGAATCATGGCATGACCCCCCCCCCTCGATGGCACCGAAGACTCGTGATACCTCCCCGAATGTCATCGGGGTCAGTAGGACCAACGTATAACGTCGGGAACACATCGCGAGTTCTCCCGATGCCTCTCAGTAAACCCCGATCATCTCCGATTTATATAAACCTATATTCGGGGATAATATCCCGAAACCGCGAAATATCGCCGAATATCCGTCCAATTTTAAAATTCCCACGAAGTTTCCTGACACTTCAGCGAAATATCCTCGATGTGTCAGGGAAACCTCTGGGGTGCCTCGCAGATTTCTTTTTATCGCGATTATTCAAGTGGGTGAGTTACAATTCCGGCCATTTGCACACAGTTAAGTCAAGTGACATGTCTGACTATGCGACACCTCATACCTTTAACTAATATATTTTAGGTCGATTGTGAAACAAGTTCTTTACAACTTATATCACCATGGTCATGTCATTTCTGACGGTATACATCGTCACGAGGGTGTGAGATACAGGTCAATTCTAAGTTAATGCTGAGAAAGGGAATTCCTAATACTATTTTGGGAGGCGTTAAGCCTCTCATTACTACCATTGCCCATTTCTTAATACAATCTGAACCGCCTTTAGACTGCTATGTGAATCCGCATTCAAGTAGTTCCAGAAACTGTCAACATTTTCAATATTATTAAATTTGTTTCTGCAAATATTTTAACTTTTTTACTTAAATCAGCATGTTTATTTTTAATTTAAGATGAAAAAATATTGTCAAACTGTTCGTTAAATGGATATTTTTGCAAATAATCATTCCGCTGAGACCACATGGAACTTGTTTCATAATATGAAAATGACGTATTAATCACATGTCTCGGCTGTATAGCTATTTGAATAATTTATGCATGACGTATCCATCAAATGTCCCGACTGCATAGATATTTTTAGAACTTATATTGAAGGTTCTGTAAGAAGCTATTTTTAGAATATACACTATTGACAAGGCGAAGTAGTTCCGAAGTATTTACATGTAATATAAACGTATTACACCAGCAACCTACTAGAAGACACTGAAATATTGGGCCTATATAAATAAACACCGTGTTAATATTGACTAAACGTAAATAATACAATGAAGACGTAATTGTTTTAACCAAATAACAGTCCAGAAAATTACTACTTCCTGAACAGGGTCACGTGATCAATTTGCTATTATAAATGAATAGCTATTACCCTCGTATCGTCTGCAATGCCTGTTATCGGTTATGTAATCTTATAGTGTAGTACTGACCAGATATATACTAGCATCTCGGTATCGGAATCCAGCTGCGCTCGGTCAGTGTTTACTGTAAGCGAACTGTAGAATCTGATAAATAGGCGCTTATAATGTTTTACTGCCGATTTTGATATTCGCATAAAAGACATATTTGCCAAATAAAATGTACCATTTTTGCAATTGTTTATATATGCAACATGCTTATAAAGTCACATAAGCCTATTTTGATGTTTGACAAGATTGGCAGTAAGAAAACGAACATAAAATGTGTAAAGTAGGTTTGAGCTTTAATAGCAGCAACCAGAAAGCCTCCCATCAGCACTCTCAGTGCTTTGATAGTCTAAAGTATGACGCGTAATTAAGAACTGTAAAATATGGAATAAGGAGTGAGAATTATAAAATATAAAGGGTAAACCCCAGTACTCGTATTACATACAAACTACGAAATCACTACGATTTAAACCATGTAATTTTTCCACAACCAATTCATCCGAGCAAGAAACAAGTGCCAGCAAATCTCAAACAATATAGTCATTTTCAACCATTTTAAGAAATTTGTTTATAACAATTGAATGTTTTTTATTTCATTTGTATAGTGTGAACTTTCTGAAAGGTTTTTCGATGAGCAAAATTAATGTATTTGTGCGAATAAATTCTTACGCGCTGTAAAATGACTAATGATGTTTGAGGGGCGATGAAATGTCACTGTTAAAAGTAACCCGTTGCGCGGGCGAACTATACACAATTTATGATTTTAACATTCATCTTACAGTTTAGCTAGAAACTCCTTACCTAACGTGTGCATATTTTTCACTATATCAGTTATTTGTGTTTCGCCCAATTCTGATTCGTTCGCGCTATTCGTACTCGATCAAGTTCATATGCAGGTAGAGTTATTGAATAAGGACTCTGTGTTGTTTTTAGTTAATGTTTTTCTCTTGCGCCCATGTTAACAGTATTGATCGACGTTTGATCCAATAAATTATTACAGATCATCAGCAAAAAGAGTTTGCGTCCGTTGTCAGGACAACATTGGTCCGAGCGCTGAGCTGCGTATACAATTTTCCCGCCAAAAGTCGAGACCATATTTGTGTTTCGACCCCTATTTTATTCGTTCTCGCTAATTGTACCGTATTATGTTTATTTATAATTTACATATGTTGCTGAAGAGTTGACTTTGTGTTGTTTTTAGACGCTGGAGTTATTTTTCATTTTCTTGCGCCCATTCGTTCCATATCGCAATTTCTATAATCTTTTGGTTACTACCATTAAAATAATTAGCGCGGAAACGTTTTCACAAATGTTTTTATTCTATTTATTACGCGAGTCTGACCTACAATACTGTGTACCAGGACTGATAAGTCTTGATGTCCACGGATACATTCGAAGTTAGATAATTCATGTAACGAGCATCTTATAAAGTAATGTGAGTGAAAAACAGAAAACACGGGAATCGAACACACAATGTTACAAATTACTTAGGACTACAGTAGGTGTATTGCCTTCCTAAGTCAGCTGCTATCGCGTCTCCGTATCTTTTCACACTTTTTTAAAATACATTTCCATTACAGGTGAAACACTCTAAATACCCAGAAATGTTGACCCCCCCCCCCCCCCCCCCAGTAACGGTAGTTATTTTAATTCTATATTTACTCATAATATTTAAAACTTCAACGTTTTCAGCATGAAGGCTGAACTAGACCAATTGAAAATGGAAGTATCAATATAAAGTTTATATCCGACTATTTACACTGTTTAGAAACGCATCAATTTTAGGGGCTGGTATTTTTTGTATACATTTTCATTTACAATTTGTTAAGAGTATAAATCAATAAGTAGGACGAGAGTCGTATGCCTTGTATTTTGTTCTGGGATCAAATATTGTAATTTAACCTATTACGTCATATTGGCGTCATGTTCATGATTTACGCATGCCACCAGAACAAAACCACTTTTGACCGACAAATTATAGGACAACGATACCCCGACCAAAAAACTTCAATTAAGCTTTGAAGTGCCTTGTAAACGCTGCCACGCTTTTGACATGCTTTAAGCAGATATGTGATCTTTACTTAGACGTGCACAGTATTTTCAAGAAGCAATGTACTTGTGATTCATGAGCACAAATGTACAATTTTTTTATCACTTTGCCTTATAGAATGCCCCTTTTTACAAAACGTAAAAGTGTATTCTGCATAATTTTATATTTTAGCGGGACAATAAGCGCAACGTCTTGACGACGTTAGCATTATCCTGACGTCATGGTCCGATCGAAGATAACGATTGCTTTACGTCACGTCCACAGATAACTGTATCATTGATAAAGAGTAAACTAAAAATTTATCTTTTTTATTAAATTATGTAATCTTAGAAATATGCATTTGTACTAAACGGGTCAGATTTTCATGGTATCAAAAACAAAACTTGGCTTTCGATATATTCATAAAATAATTACATTCATATTCAGCATTGTTATATCTACCTCCATGCCACATCCCATCGAAATTGATCAATAGGTTAAAAAGTTATGCCATGAAAAGTATATCGCAGTGTCAAGTCAATCACTAAGATGCATTCAATTAAAACGACAATGCTATATATTATAAAGATACAGTTACCTGTGGTCACGTCAGGCTCATTTAAATAATATTCATTGCACTCTCTGGGAGTGCAGAATTATATTTGCGTCACGCCGCTTTACGGTATACTGCTCGACCACGGGTTATGTGATAAAATCGTATTTTCATGCTTAATGTGTGTTATGTTGCAGGTCACAGGAATAATAATCAATCTACAAATTCCGTTGCAATATGTTTTACAAACATTGCATTGTATTCATCTATGTACGTGAACTTTGTGGCGTTAATTTGGAAGGTGAGGTGACTAAGTTGACGTTACACATACTTACGCGAGGTAGCTAACAATATTGGCCTTACTGCACGATGAAAATTTCCATCGGTTTCCCCGTAGATCCTCGCTCGAGACTGGACCAAACGAAAAGGACATAATGTATCTATCACTGTCCGAACAACCGACGACCTCATCGAAAGCCACCTTCATTCTGTGGGAATAATAATGCAATCGTGAAAAATAAATAACCCACATGCTCACTGATAGCATAATTCGTGGTAGTATTGTGCATTCAATGAGTTCCTTTCGTACACTTGTCCACCACAAAACTTTTCTATTCAAAAAGCATGTAACAAAAAACATACTCGTAACTGTTGAACGGCTTTGATAAAATAAACCTCGGATGGCGAATTTGCATGGGGTCTTTATCTTTCCGTGTATGGGTATGAATATATGCAATGGACACACTATTTTCGCATGTTATTCTGTATGTGTTGTCTTTTGCAACATTGGCATTTGTGTTGTTGAGATATTTCAATAACAACACAACAATTTGTATCTTGATTTTGTTTCTGGAAACGACTCCCAAGGAAAATGGCGCTTGGGGAGACTGATAAAATTATTTTTTTAGGACATTTACGCTTCTTTGTGAATAAGGAAGACACTAAGAATTGCAAGCAATATAGAAGTCCCTACTGGTTTGAAGCTATGACCTTTAAATTATTCGCAATGCTTCTGTTGCCATGGCAACCAAAAATTTGGCCAAAGTGAAGCATTTATACTATAAATTGTCAACCTAGCATCGATAAGTTTTGGTTTATACAACGATCCAGTTAAATGAAGTAATTTAACTATTTCTGTATCCATAGCAACCATAATATTTGTCAGAATAAAACATATTTAAGTGTACACTATCTCCTTATAGACTCCTTTCTACATATCAAGTGGCATAGCTCTTAGCTCTAGCTTGTAAACTGTTTGAGTTATAGCAGGATCCCACATTTTGTCTGGATCCATAGGAACCAAAATTATTGTTAGAATAAAAAATATTCAGTTGTGCATAATCTCCTTGTTGGTATCTACTCACATACCAAATTTCATAAAGATAGCTTGGATCCAGATTTCGGCATATTTTCACTCTTTCTGTCGCCATAGTAACCACAATTGTTGTCAGAATCATTTTTAGGATACTTGTATGATGTGAAGTGTCATTGTTATTTTGCTATCACGCTATGTTTATAACTTTATATATATATTTTTTAATTTGTGTTCGCACATGCAATATAATTGTACATGTGTGTAACACGGTGGGGAAACCACGTGACCAAAAATGGTGCAGTGGGTAGGGTAGGTTTTTTTACTCTAACTTCTTTGATACGCCATTATCTTCAGTCAGATAGCGTGCATAAACTCCGCGATTGAAAGCTTTTTCATTGGCTTTATGGAATTTGATGCAATTCTACTCCGTTAGGGTGTTTCATTTTTTGAACTTTTTCTCTGATCACTTAGATAATTAAACCAACTGTTCTCTAGTATAAACAATATATCCAGACCAAATTTCAGCTAAATCCATCAATGTTTAGATCCCCCCCTACCAGGTTGAATTTTCGTGGCCTCGAATTTCCTATTTTTATCCATATTACCTACCATATACACATTTTTGATAGTTTGTTTTGTTGAAATTTCACATAAACATCTTGTATTACAATTACTCAATGGAAACAAATCATGATTAGATGGCCGTAATATACTTTGGGTCATTTTTTATATTTCAAGACCAATAAAAAAAGAAAAAAATGCTGATTAAGCATCATTTTTGGGGTTTATTTTGTTTACATCTTTCAAACGCAAAGAACAAACTTCTAAGATACACTGTGACCCTGTAACACTGTTACCCCTCAAAGAGGAAGGATTCAAATAACATATCCAGTCATAAAACACTTATAGATTCTCCTCCATTTCATTTTTACCGAAGCCAGGAAGTTTCATCCGATGAGAATTTGACACAAGTATTATCCGTCCCCTGTGGGCCCCATCTCTAGCAGCATTTGCGTAATCCTGTATGTCCTTCACTCCCCGTTCAGCAACATCATTTACCACTTCAAGTTTAGTAATAATATCGCGCATGTTGTTGAACTCTTGATTAGTTATCCACTGATCGGGAGGCATAGCGAGCCAGGCACCATTTGTCCCAAGCAAGTGAAACAGAAGCCATGAATTTGGTCCAATAAACTGATGCAATGCAGAATTTGCTGTTATGAGACCTGTTGGAAAGTCAGGTTTTCCTGTTTCAAAGTTTTGCGGCCTATGTGTGTTATGAAGTTGTGTAGCCATAACTTCCTTTACATCAGGAGTCACATACTCATCAAATAAGGCAAGGATCACTAAGTGCTCAGTAAGATACCATAGATGTCGTAGAAGAGACTGCTTAACTGCACGTGCAATAGGAGCATCAATGTCCTGGTATGTACCAGTACCCATATGTTCCCATAACTCGAAGTCCAATCGGGGTGCGACTACAACAACTCTGGCTTGAAGGAACCAGGGTCCATGGAACAGAGCAATATATTGAGCCATTCTTTTAAGATTGGCAAGCATGTTTGGTGTGTGAAGGTTTGGGGGTGTGACATTGGACAGCATAACAAGTTTCATGATGTACAAGCAGGAGGCAAGAAATCTAGCATGGTGAAGCGCACCAGGAGCTCTCATTACAAAATCGTCTCCAAGTGCCGCAGGCCTACGTCTTGGCCGAATGACCTGTCCACCCAGGTACTTGATGATAAGTTCACAGAGTTCTCTGTAGTCGTCTCGTCCAAAGTCATCTTCAAGGAGATGCTGTTCTAAGAAGTCACGCACATATAATGCTCTCGCTACCAGAAAGGTGTGAGGGCGAGAAACATCAGGCCAATTCCAAAGTGTAAGCTGCTGTGGGTCAACCTGTATGTGAGGGAACCTCTCTCTAAACTGTTCAAAGAGTCTGTCTGTTGGACCTGCAAATCATGAATTTGTAATAAGAATGTAGTATGTTATTGCTGCTGATGGATACTATTCTTACCAATGAACTAAATAAAGCTCCAAATGAAGTATCCATACCTGCCCAAGCACCTCGAGCTTCAACGTCAGCATGCTTTATGTGTAACTCCCCAATGTGGTGACGACATGCTAGCCACATGATACCTCTACCAATCTCCTGTTCAAAAAGTGTTGCAGAGCCCTGACGCCTTCCAGTGTTAGAGGCTGTCGTGTCCCAACACATTCCGATAATTGTGTTGCTTGGTATTTGCCATACATCGAGGGTGGTCATCAAAGCATCTTTCATCCTAGCACCAGTACCATTTGGTATCCGAGGAGCTGCCAGAAACTGTGTGTGATTATCTAGTTGTGGAGAGCTGAGTACAAAGGCAAGCCGCTCATCAGACTCTTTGCGGTTTTCATACTTGATCACCTTTCCGTCCCAGTGGAGTACAATATATGAAGGCATGTTTGACACAAATTCTGTCTTAATCTTACACTCAGTTTCTGCAACAGCAACAGTCCTCTGGCGAAGAGATGTACTTGCAGATAACGAGCACTGGTTGAGCTTACCTCCGCCCATCTTCACAAGTTTTGCAGTTATGGCTAATGCTTTCCTGTGGCTTATCTTGCAGCGCGTTGCCAAGTCAGCTGTACCACTAAGAAGACCTCTTCTAGGTAATGTCAAGGTAATATCAGGTGAAAGTGGTTGCGGTGGTGGCTGGTACTCATCATCACTGTCTGGTTCAGGGTCACTCTGGTTGGTGCCACAAGCAGCATCTGACTCAGTACATGAACTGTAAAATAAACAAAAAAGACTGTGTTCAGTAAACGCTTAGGACCTGGTCGAAGCCTTGTCCATAATAACTAGCAAACATGGTTCATAATTATGTAGTAATGTTGGGTAGTGTTACATGCAATTGACAATGTAATATAATTATGATGGTAAGCACAAATGCCTCGCCACTGCCTAGTTTGAAAGCAGGCCTGGATTGAATTTAAAATATATGAGTTTCAAGAACTTGAACGGATTATTTAACATGTTCAATGGAACGAACGGACAGGACAATGACTATATGCCTCCCTCACTGCTATTTTGAATAGTGGATGTTATATTTTGGTAGCACAAGACACGTTTAAATGGACTTGAAGTAATCTTACCTTGGTAATCTGGCTTGTGAAGTTGACGCCTCATTCGCTTGACGTTCAAAATACTTTGTCCGTTTTGAGACGCGCTCTTCAGATGCTATTTCAGCCTGATGAAGTTTACCATCTGTCACACCTAACGTCTGCACTCGGTCACCCTGCAAACATGAACACTTGCATCAGTGGACAATACATGTTAATGCATATTGCATAATGTTAAATGATGGAACACAATCACATTAAATATGGAAAATAACATATTTAAAATAAACAATGAAATCTAAGCTATGCCTACCTTAGCTTGATCGACATAAAATTGAAAGTCAACCTCCCAATCATAGTTATCACCCTCCGACTTCCTGCGCTGCATAGCACAACCCTGCCTCATAAGGGTTTTCAAGTGATCTAGCTGGGATTCCTCACTGGCCTTTCCCCTCAGTTTTGGAGCAATATCAAATAATTTGAGGATATGATCCTGACACCTTGGTTCCATATTGTGTTTCGAATTCCACCACTCAATTGCCTTGACTACCTTATTAGTGACATTTTTGGGAGTTATTGTAGGTACTCGGGCTCTGATCCATATGGCTATCACTTCTTCTGCAATTTGAGAAGCCATGATGTAGTTCTTCTCTCGTGGTTTTTCTATGCGTAATGTCCTATAGCGCTGCAAAACAGTTTTGACCTGAGGAAGCTGATTTCCTGGTATTACACTTACAGATGGACCAATGGTATCGTCCCATATTTGAGCCTGTTCTCCAGATCTCTTGAGGGGTCCATGGGGATGCTTCCCTGGAGTCTTAGGCTGCTTTCCTTTAGAATGACTTGGCATATCCAAAGAATAAAATCACAACTTGAATGTCACTATCACTCGACAAGAAATCACTGTAATATAGTTTTTGCACTGTTTGATATATTATGAGTTCTTATTTTCCTTTCCATTTCTAAGATATACACTCTGAAAAATTCTAATGAATGGTTAATTAAGTATCCAAAGACAAGACAGTTCTGTCCAGATCAGATAACTGTTATATGCAGCAATAAGAACACTTTGGTTGGGGTCTGGGTATATCAAATGGAAAATCCAAAAATGATCAAAATTTCGGAAAAACACCTCTTTTGGCAATTTAATAAGGTGATCCAGTATATGATTACTATATGATTTTGGCAATTATATTATACAATAAGGGCAGAATATGATAGAACAACTTTAAATTATACATTTTACTCAACTACAACAAAAACTATTGGTGGAATTAGTTCCCAATTGAAACCTTATTTTAGTGAATTTTGACTTGGGACCGTCTGGGGGTCAAACTTTCAACCCGGTAGGGGGGGATCAAAACATTGATGGATTTAGCTGAAATTTGGTCTGGATATATTGTTTATACTAGAGAACAGTTGGTTTAATTATCTAGGTGATCAGAGAAAAAGTTCAAAAAATGAAACACCCTATACTCCGTTTTGACGTAATCATTGCCAAGCCTATTCCAAATTTGCAAAATGTTTAGGTAGCGTACACTTCTGTTTGCAAGTTATGCATCAAGCACAGCTACTCTGGCAAATATTCTGCCAAATGATGAATTAAACGGAAGCGTGTTAATAGTCTAAGCGATGTTTGAAATATAAAAAATGCGTCTTAAAAAACTTTGGAAATATCATCATACGAAGGACAACGATTTCATTAGTAATACCAAAAGTCGTGAAAATCATGGAAAATGAAACATTTTCAAGCATACAGTATACAATACCCATGTTTTATTGTTCAGTACATATACATGTAACTGTACTGTACATGAACCTATTTGGTTTCAATAGTCCTAAATATGTACAATATAGTGTTTAAGAATATGCGCTCTAACTGCAGTTGGTTACAGGCTCATATCATAAATACACTCTATATTATTCTGCTTGTTGAAGTAACCCTCACTTTTCCATTCACCTTCTCAGTAAATAACTTATTTAAACCATCACGACCTCCTCGAGCAACTGCAAGTTTAAGATGTCCTAATGAAAGGCCACTTCTGTCTATTTTCAATGCCATTCGTTTACTAATGACTTTTCCTGCTGCATAACACAAGGAGTTGTAACGTTTACATCAGCTTCTTTTTCAAACATGTATGAGTCTATTGCTGTATCTACTGTAATACTGTGGTTGCACATCTTGTTAAAAGTACTGTGGTTGCACATCTTGTTAAAGGCTAATTCAGTAATTGTGACAAGTTTCTGCAAACTACGAACATCTTCAAGAGCATTATGTGCAGAATATTGAGCATTCATCACATGTTTCACTAGATATTCTTGACTGTATTTATCTAAACCTGGATATTGCTTTTTACAGAGAGGCAAAGCATCATCAAAACCTATAACAATTTTTGAAAAGGTGCCAATAATTGACACAATTAAATGACATTAAGTCAAAAACCCTAAAATTATGACCTAGTAGACATGGTTTTGCATCTTCTAACCAAATTAGAAATATTTCAAAGCCTGCTTTTAAAGACACTGCATTTACTGGCTTTCCTTTGTAGCAAAGTAAATTATTTATCACTGTCAATCCAGTCACATGTGTTGCTCCTGGGGTAATGGGCTGAGTTGGAATAATATACTGGTAAGAGCAGTCCTCTCCGGTAAAAGCTGCTATTTGTGTAAAGTTTTCTGGAGACATATCGTCTCAATATCACAGTAAACATGAGAACAGTTCTCAATGGTTTCAATTTTCTTCAGCTCTGGTGCTGAAGTTGGTTTTAGAATTGTAATAATGTCCAGGTTGCCTATCAAGTCTATTGATGATTGATATGTTACGCCTTCCCTCAACTCTTTTTGTGCATTCTATTTATTTTTGTTCATTTTTTTATAGTTTCCGCCTTTTGAAATTTAGAGTATTTTCGAATTCTTAACGCCTTTTTCGTTTACTATCCTTGCGTACTGCTAGTTTTGAATAAAACTTCCAGGAAAGATACACCAATTGATTTGTTCACCTCTGTAACACATGTTGAACCAATATTTTTTTCTGCCACCACACAATTAACTCTGTTCTTTAAACTACTCGATGCAGAATAATGACAACATTTCGGAGGTTTAGAAGCAATCATGTAATTGAATGATTCAACATCTTTTGTTGATGCTGCTGGTGATATTTTATCAACGTTTTTATGAAACTTTCACAAATTGAGCATATATCTGTTCGAAGCTCCTCACCACCGAAGTCCCGAACACAGGGCAAAGAACTATGTTTATATTTCTCTGGATTTATGCGATATCAGCACCAACTATCACAATTGTCATGTTCGCAAAAGGCATGGGAAACAATTTGCTTCAATGCTTTTGCAAGCTCTAGTGGATTATGTTTGTGTTGGGCCACAGCATAACTAAAACATTATTGTATGTACTGAATCACTCTTGTAGTTGGGCACTTGTTCTTTTGTAATGTACAAAGGCTATTTCCGAGATGTTTCCTGGTGTGGTTCATATCACTCCTTTTTTACAACCGGATGCGTTAATGTTTCTCGAAGTTTACTGGCCGTTGTTGTATCGTCATCCATGATTAAAACCCAAGCTTGAATATTTTCATTTTTTTCGATTTCCAGAACAACTGGGGCGGCTACATCTGGCTCCATCGACTTTGATGAGCCGTCCCATTTTTTTGCTGCACCTGTGGTCTGGTGGATCTTGTCCTTTGTTTATATGGTAAGTACATTTCTTACAGTCTTTGGACCGAACACCAAACCCACAAACCTTTCCAGTCAAATTGCCTATCATTGTCCCAACACCAGATTTACTGTCATATGCACGACCGGCTCCACGCTTCTGCCATCCAATATCGTATTTAAATTGGCCTATCACTGGAGAGGCAACATCACATTCCCCAGGGCTGTAAATAGAACGAAAACAGAAATTTAGGATTTAATTAAGGGAGATAATTCAATCAAAACGGACACATGTAGATGCTAGAGTTACTTTTCTTGGTAAATGCACTTGCGCTAGTTAATATAAGTAGTTTGTAACAAGACTTTTGCCAAGCAATGAAAGTACTCTACCGGTAGCCATTTGTTGATATGTGAATGTTACTTTAAAGTTATCGCAGGATCCAGCAAAGTGTGACTGACGGATGGACTCACTGACGGATTGCAAACCATAAGTCTCCTCAGGTTTCACCGGTAGAGGACTAATAAATCCCTCGCATAGTTTTGAAGTACATGTAATGGTTTAATTCATGAACAATTAATCACTAAAATGGTCATTATTCTGGACCTCCTGAATTGACCAGGAAGGTAGAATTATGGATGAAACTTTCAAATCAATATATAGTTGTGCTTATAAACACTTTAAAACTGCTTATACCATGACATACTTTACAAGCTATTTAATTTACTTGGGAAACAAATCCAATTTGGACGTCAAGTTGACATTTATCGAAAAATGGCGTTTTGCAGGAATCTAAATTCCCCGGTTACATCGATAATAACATGGCTATGTTATAATATATTGAATAAAACTTCCACATGTTAGCTTTCCATTTGTATATGAAAACATCAAATGAGACCAAGCTTTTTCTTATGGCATTCGGTTGTAATGGGGTCAGATATCATAAAACACCCTGTATATAATGACGTCATTTGAGGTTTTGGCAATATACCGGAATAGCACCCTAGGGTGTTTTACTTTTCTCTCACTTGAAAAGTGGGTCTTTTGTGCACACATTATATAGACGCAATGTGTTGACACATTAGCAACGTGAAATAGTGTTTCACTATTGTTTGGTTTCATAGGTTCAAACCCTGGTAGGAGCTCAATATTACTTTTCTCTTTCAAGTACTTTAACTTGTTATTTACCTCAATTACTTTTCTAATATTACATTTACATAAAACTGCAATATACCAGTACATACCAATGGCAGCTTTGGTGTTAACATAAAATACAGCTGGTCCCCGCTTTCCAGTGCGATGTGTTTTTCCAGTGGTAACATCTCTGCACGATCCAAACTCGCACTCGATCATAAGAAATGATCCAAATCCGTATCTGTTTTCACTTATAGTATTTTCAAGCATGAGGGATTTGGTACAGTCTAGACAATACAGTTGTTTTGCTAAATGTAGGACATTAACAATGCGTCGACCAATTTCAATTCTGTCATCACTGGTGAAAGGAGTAGGGACGGTCTGTGGTTCTGTTGAGTTGAGGCAGTTCTATGACTGGGTAATGTTGTTTCGTCGCTGGGGCTACTGGTGGTTTGGTAATGTGCGCAAAATCATCCGTTGAAGCTGAAGCATGTTGATCCGATTTCTGAGCAAGTCGATATTTTTTTAAGTTTCCTGTATTCGTTTGGTGGTTTCTACCTTTGACCTTTTCGCGAATTGACCGCTTAATCGACACCGACTTATTTTTTAAAAATTATATTCGTTCCGTATCCGAAATCAAGGTCCGCTATCCGATAACTATGCAAGTACCTTCTCTTTGAAGAGTTCATCTCGGAGATAACCTCCCTGGGATGCTCAACTTGTTGCGCAGAAAAAACTACCGAAAACGTCTTTAACCTCTGTTTACGTGTATTTATTATAATTATGTTTGTTAATTAAAACAGGGTGTCCAAAAAGAAAGTATACAGTTTCAGTGTCTATCTATCGAACCTCTTCATTCTACTATCGCAACGAAAATTCGCACATGTATAGACAAAAGATGTAAGTTTTTTCTGTAACACATTTTAAGACTATAACCCGGATACTATTTAGAAAAATGTCAATTTTCTAAAATTACCTTATTTTGTCCGTGACATCATTTTTTAGTAATTAACGACGTTTCACGATGCATGTTGCCTTCTGACATTTCCCTTCTTGCACTCGTTCTTCGAAACTATCAATTACATTTGCACATGTGTCTTACCTGATCTTCTAACCTTCTCTTTTGATGTTCCTCAGCAGCATAGATGTATACGTTGGATTTAGATTGTTCACTTGCGATTCAGATAGCACCATAGAAAGAAATAAACTCAATCCGTTACTTGTCTTTGTAAAACCAGTTCATTCCTAAACACCGCAGGTGATTTATTGTTTTGAATGATGCATAGCTCATGCAAGATGTACAAGGGCCACACATTGTACATTAGGGGTTGGATGAATTCATTTAAACAGTTGGATCCATAGTAATTTCCAGGAAATACCACTGTGGTGTGACGTGGCCCGTCCACAGCCCGGATCAAAATCATTGCAAATTCTTCTTGTGGGGCTATGTTAAATCGCTAATATACAGCACAAAGCCAACAGACACGTCTATGCTCACGAGAAACATCAAAAGAGAAGGTAAGATCAGTTTAGACACATGTGCAAATGTTATCAATAGTTTAAAAGAAGTGCAAGGAGGAAAACGTAAGAAGGAACGTCATAAATTACTGAATTGACGTAACTTGCAAAATAAGGTAATATCAGTAAATTTACATTTTTCTAAATATTATCCAAGTTATAATCTTAAAACTGGTCACAGAAAATACTTACATCCTTTGTCTACACATGTGTAAATTTTTTTAAAATAGCAGAATGAAGAGATTTTATAAATAAACACTGAAACTGTCCAACTTTCTTTTTGGACACCCTGTACTTTTGTAAAAATGTCGGACAATAGCTTTACATAGCTATTGCTTCTTTGTTGTGCATGTATCCGACTTAAAATAGATTGTATTGTACTGTATTATTTCTAGACGTGCATACTCCCCTTATTGTCCCCTATCCTCATATCAAGTTTCATAAATCTAGCTTGGAAACTGTGAGTTATGTCAGGATCCAGATTTTTGACTGACGGACTGAGGGCAAACCTATTGTCCACTCCGGTTGAAAACCGGTAGGGGCCCAAAATGATAACGCAAATGAAAGCTTCGATGAATAAGAATTATCAATAACTAGAAAATATTAAAACTATTTTAAGAACTGATACAATGAAACTGTTTGTTGCTTTTTTATGATATGATCTACCCATAAATAGTTGAAATGCTATTATTAACTTTAAAAAAATATGTTTTCTTGTAAAATTAATTTGTAAAATTGATTCTGCTCAAAAATATCTTTAAAAAATGTATAAATATACAAATAGCGTGTACAGTATGAAATAACTTTAACAATTTTGTCTCAAAAATGCCCAAGCAATTGCTATTTCGTGTACTCTTAAGGCACAATGTGCATTTATATTCGAACTTCAGTTTTAGGGTTGTTTCTCCAAACTGTAGAAACATTATAATAAGTACCCGAGCAATACTGTTATATAGTCTACAATTATCATCATGAATATGTTCTTCAGAAATATAACACGTTTGGTATCAAAAAGTGGGGAATAATCTAAATAATTTTTATGGAGGTCATAATTGGCAAATAAACTCACTATACCTATAGGCAATTGTAAATGCCATTTTTTGTTGTATATATTCAACAGTAACTATCGATGTAGCAAGACCCGTACCAGAAGTACACGCTAATCCTTGCGCTAAATCTGTAATCAGAAATGTTAAATATTACTAGACGAAGTGTTGTTTTGATTGTATATGCTTCAATATCGCTACGATCTATGCTCAGTGTTTGTTAATAATGTTCGGTGTAACCATGGTATTGACGTCACGCATAGCATGTATTCAATTCATGAAGTCATTATAGTGGGGTGACAATTGGTGATTTTTGGGGGGGTAGTTGACAACTCAAGTAGAACAAACAATGTTATACATCTAAATGTTTGCCTATGACTGTACTATACGGAACTGCCGGTATAAATTGTCAACGCGTGGTGCGAACTCGGAAATCCAAGATGACGTCTACGATGGCCGCCATAATTTATGAATACACTTAACAGTTTATGTTCTCATGCAATTTTTTATTTATGTACTTGGTCACAAATATTTGCTTGGATATTATTCATTTGATAATGTATATCAATTGGACAAACAAGACTGACCACTTGAGGTCAAGGTCATTTCAAGGTCAAATTACGATAAATAGCTGAAAAAATGATGTTTCGTCACTTGTTTTCTTGTTTTAACAGACTAGCAGAATAAGCCACTTTTAGGCACATTGTCACCCCACTATTAGGAGGTAGTTGAACGATAAAGGCGGAATGAAATATGCAAAAGCCGTGGTATTTGTAACAACAGTTTATCGCTCTGATGCTTTATCATTACAGTGTCAGGCTTTTTACAAAACGACAATTGCACATACATTGTGTTTACTTAAATTTGTCTTGAAGCAAATTTTAAATAAGATCAAGTATAACAACGGTAATGTTGTCATTGACGACACTGTATATACTATTGATCCCGTTTCTTGATATAAAAAGCGATATAGTATACACTCACCAGTGGACTAAAACAATTACAATGTCATTTCATGAAATAGTTCAGATTTGACCAAAAAAACGCCAAAAATGAGCTCTCATTTTAACCTAAAGGCAGATAACTCATACGCAAACTGCATTCGATTGCGTTAGAAATTTTCGGCAGCAACATTGATTTTCTTTGCAACAATGCATGCACTGATGCATGCACTGGTGTTTATAAAATCAAAACAGGTCACCAGCTCATGATCCGACAGTTTAAATGAGCACATTATTGATATCAGTTTTTGCACTTTGATTTCAGTAATCATGTGTCGATTTCCTGGCATTTTTGAAGATCATGGACAATTCAAAAGTCACACTAGTTGTACTTGGGAGAATTGAAAAATAAACACAAGAAGGAGGATGTATACTATCTTTTCGTTGAGTATATAATAATTATATAGTAACTTACATTCCGCACCGCTGTCCAACGTGTACCTAAAATGAAATTGTTTTACAAAATTATTTTAGGTCGATCGTGAAACGAGTTCTTACACTAATCACTCGATTTCGCATTCTTACGTAAGTGGTTATATTCATCATCATGTTTCTCCTTTATACTGAGCGTCCAGGCAGGAAATTCCTTGTATTTTAACCCAATTTCAAACCCGAAACCTCTCATACGTGAGATGAACACTCTGTCATTATGCTCTAACACTAAACACCTAACACAAATTACCTCTAAAGTATGGGAATATGGAACCAGAAACCTAGGCTTTTTAATATAACTATGAACAAAGTAATTAAAATGGAAATCAAAAAATAGATTTGCCAAGCATGTAAGTCCAGATAAGAGCGTCAAAGTACGACCGTTTTGGTGTTGTAGTGGTAAGCATACTCGACCGGCAAACCATAGCCCAAGCTTAATCACCCAGTTCCAACAGTAAAACGGCTAAACTATCTAGATTTAGCTGCCTGAAGTCCTAAGAAGTTGAAAAATAACAGTCCGAAAAACAAAACGAAAATAAGTAAATGGATAGGGGATGATTAGGCACAAGAACAATAAGAAGCCCCAAAGTCCATGGGTCGCTCACCTGTCATAGTAGCGCATTCAGGACCCTTTATTGACCTTGATAACAGCTTCTTCAGCATACAAAATAGTTTTTATGATTTGACAAAGTGACATATTGATTATTTCTGAAAATCAACTATGATAAACATTTTGACGAAATATCACGAATACCCAGTGAACAATACAACCTCTAAAGCATGCATAAGGCCTTTGTATTATTTGACCTCGTTTTTATCCCAGACCTACATTTTGACCTATAGTGACTACACAAGGTGTTTCTATGATTTGACCTAATGATCTAGTTTTTGACTCAAAATTACCAAATATCGAACTTGACCTAGATTTTGTTAAGATTATAATTTCGACCAAATTTCACCAAGATTAGGTTAAAATTGTGACCTCTACTGTTTATACAAGCAAAATGTGGACTTACGACATAGGTATAGTATAGTTCAAGTCGCGAGTCCATAGTCCTACAGCTGCATATATGAATTTGGAATTAATACAGACCAGATAGTGTTCGAATAGCGCAAATGAATCTGAAAGGGGGCTAATTGTGAATACCAAGAAAATAACCAGCTCCTCGGTATCATGTTCATGCAATATGATAAAACTTCATGCAGTGGATTGGGAAAGATTGCATTCAAAGAAATGGTCGACACACGGCGTACTACATCCAACCATCCTAAAACCCCACTTGCTGCTAAGATGAGCTAAAATCAACTTCCCTTTTGCTGTATGGTTTGATTTTATATGTATAACTTTTCTCAGGATACATTAAGTCTTAACACATAGTACTCGTCTATGCTCCCTATTCATTTTATGTAGATATAAACTAATTTACCTTGTAATTTGTATAAGATGGTCAGGTGTGGGAAATGCGTACAATGTTATTAAAGTGTTATAGAAATAACTTTGTAACGCTTGAACCTGGACGGAAGTGACTGGACTCGTATCAGTCATCCAGGGTTGTCGATCTGGCGACTGAAATGATAATAGTGAAATAATTTTAAAGTCGATCAAAAGCTATCCATAGTTTATGTTTACTTTGTCATAACCATATTCCGACAATAAATAAATTTTGACTTGACTTGGAATTGACCCGGTGTAGCGGTCGGTGTATAAATTGACTAGTCAGCTTTTTCCTCGGGGAAGACATTGACAAGTCAGCCCCCCCCCCCCCGACTTGATAGGAAGGAAGAAAATTTGACTTTTCCATGCTTCTTCTTGTTTTGTTTAGGGTTAATATGAGGTTAAATGATTAAATGATTCATAGATCGAACCCTGACCTTACGAACAAGTCCATGATCACTTGAATAAACGTCAGTCTCACATAACATAGGCCAGTTCATTCTTCCTGTTTCGTAATCACGAATTAACAGTTACAATGGCGTCTATGTTCACATTTCTTACTTTGTTTGACCATTATGGCTTTTTTGTAAAGTATATAGGTAGTCACGTTTCCATCGTTTCCAGAACAAGTATGCCAAATGTTGAACGCGCTGCCACTGACACTGTATAGATCTTCCACGTTTATAGGGTTAATCGATTGGACGTTTCAATTAGTTCGCTGTGTTAGAAGAGTAGCCGGTGAAAGTATTGCTGGGTCTTCTATGTCATAGGAAACTGGAATCAACGGACGAGAGTTCACAATTGCTTACGCTTCTGCCATTAGTTTAACTAATACTCCATGGGTTAAATTGTCGACCATACGCAACATGTTTTCTAATTCCTATCCTGCGCTCCCACGCACCACCCATATGGGAACTGTGTAGGGAAGACTATTGAGTCCATTTTATGCCCCCGTATCGATAGATCGGGAGGCATATAGTGAATCACCTGTTCGTCCGTCCGGTTAACTCAAATTTACCGTTTCTTCTAGCATTATTAATGGCTTGCTACAAAGCTTCCATACTTGCATGGATGTTGTATATGAGCACTCTCCACGCGCCTGTATCACCTGACCCCATTTTAACCTTCATAATTATGGCTCCTGATTGACTTAGCAAGGCTTCCGTGAGGGCATTAGCGTTTATTCTTGTTGACTACTGCGATAATATTGTTATTGCTAAAAGTACTATTGCGATATTATTGTATTGCTGGGAACTATTGCGATACTATTGCAATATAGTCCATGTGACAGACCGAATTTCATTACCAAAAAGGTGAACAGATCCAACAATGATTTTCAGTTAGCTTGATATCTCAGCAGTCTGAAAACGGTTGATGGACTTGCGGGTCACTTTGCCAAATGACCTTTTGGCGGCCATCTTAAGCTTTGGGAAAACTTGAATTATTCCTCACTCAATAGGGCTATCGGCTTCCAATATGTCTTAAAATGTTCGTATTTCAACCCAACATATGTTGACATATACATAATAATATT
The DNA here is from genome assembly GCA_947247005.1 of Spisula solida. NCBI lineage: Eukaryota > Metazoa > Mollusca > Bivalvia > Venerida > Mactridae > Spisula > Spisula solida. The sequence goes on from OX365948.1 coordinate 26,753,186, forward strand.
ATGATAAGGAATTAGTTCGAATTTATTGATATTCTAAGAAAACTTTGATATTTTTCCCTTTTTGTCATCATTTTTTCTCTTGCAATTCTGATTGGGATTTGTATTTAGCCAGTTTTTGTTTGCTACATTCAGAGAATAATTCTAGGCATCCATAATATACATTAGATTGATAGATTTTAACTTCGTAGTCCAAAATTGGTCAGGAATATAAGACAACTAATGCCTAAATTAAATAGATATTTTAGGGCATTTGAATAGACCGTTTCCAACAATCTCAGGATTTTTTTTTATTCCATGGCTACTTTGTTGATACTATGCGTATATATATGCCTAGGTGTCCAGTACAGTGTCACAAGGGTGTTATTGTGGTACCTGACCCCTAGCTGGATGGTTTGGCGGCTCGGATCCGGTCAGTTGTATGAGTTCATATGACATTATTTTCAAAAAAATGGATATTGACAGGAAAACTTGAATAACTATTCAGCGAAACGGAAAATAAACATAAACATGACTCCAAATGATTGGAAAATAATTTGATATGAGTTTATAAATTTATATTTTTGTTTATAAAGTTCCGAATATTACATTAAAAGTTCATTATTTTAACGTTGTTTTCATATTCTTCTTTAATAATAGTAAAGCATGTAAGAATTCATACCTCCCACTGTTAAATTCTATTCGTTTCGCGCATTCACTAAGAAATGAAAATGTGAAAGCAGGAACGTATTCGAAAGGAAACAATAAGGGATAGAGGGGATACAAAAGAAACAAAATTATATATTGAATCAGTTGATCTTTGTCTAGTGTCTAGCTTACTACTTTTCTGACTCAGGTGGACCTTAGTAACCTTTAAAAAACCGTTCTTAATAGAATTTGTAAAAATATACACACACTTTTAAAGCCTCCTCAACCCTGCCACAACCAAGGTTGTAATTGGTCACACGATGGTGGCTGAGGAGTTAGTGCTCTTGACTACCAATCCGAAGGCCCCTGGTTCTAAATTTCATTGACCAGTGTTCAGTATTTCCCACCCAACTACAGATTAACCTGGTTGTTAACCGTGTGATATTCTCACGAGTATCGGTGCTATACGCTGGGCACGTTGAAGAACCAAAAATGAATCTGTTCGGAAAGAGCTAGGGTACCCCATCCAGATTCCTTGTATCACACCACAGTCACTTCTACTTGCTGTCTCTTCAGCAAAGCACATGACCCCATATGGAATATTAAGAAGTTATCCTTGATTGAAAGGTTTAGATAATTACAACTACAAATACAACTACAAGGTGTCAACCACGGGGATATTTATCCTGCGAGTTATCAATGTTTTCAGCATCACCGACTATCTCTGCCATGCCTGCAGGCACTACCTTTAGATGTGTGCATCCACAATTACATATGGGTATACTTTTTTGTTGGGTTGGGTCATACGATATTGCTCCGTGATGTACATCCCAAAGATGAGCACACTTAGTCCTGAACTCATGGATTACTAGTATGTGTCGGCTACAGTCAATCCAGTTTTGTACATATTACGGATGGACAGCGCCATTCCTGACCATATGGGTTATTAATGCATACCGGTACGACAGATGGGTACAGTAATTTGTAACCATACGAGATACATATTACAGATCGGTTCATTCGTTCCTGTCCGGATTGAGTACATACTACACATGAATACAGATATTCTTGACCACATATGATACTTAGTACACGTACTAACCGTATGAGTACTAAAACATGCTACATGAAGGAACAACTATTACTGACCATATGAAGTACATTCTACTGATAGGTACAATTGTTCCTGACCATATGGAGTCCGTAGTAGATGGGTACAGCCATTCCTATCCATGTGTGGTACAGACTACATATGGGTACATTGATTCCTGGCCATATGGAGTCCACAGTACAGATGGGGACAGTCATTCTCAACCATGTGTGGTACAGCCTACACATGGGTACATAGATTCCTGTCATGTGGGGCACATATTTTTATAGGTATATCAATTCCTTATATGGAATCCGTAGTACAGATGGGTATTGGGTATACAACTATTCCTGACCATAACTATGTCATACATTACTGACAATACTTGATACATACAGATACATACATACAGCCTTTCGTAACTATGCAGTTGGGCACGGGCATTCCTGACCATATGGTGTACATCATACAGAGGGATATAATGAGTACAGCCATTCCTGACCATATGTGGTACATTCTGCTAATGGTAATCATTCCTGGTCATATGGGTTACATAACATGTTACTAATAAAGATAGGAACTTCCATTGATAATGTCTATATGAGGTACATTCTACTGATAGACACATTCATTCCTGATCTTGTTGGGGGTACTATGGCATTCCTTACCATATTGGGCTTGTTATTTTATCGGTATAGTCATTCCTGGTCCTTAAAGTACACCATATTTCTAAGTAAACCATCCTTAACCCCATGGGGAATATTCCACCGATTAAATCCATCCATTTTCTTAATATATAGAAGAACCTTCCTTCGGAAATGCTTCTGTCCATTCCAGTCCCAATAAGGTATACTAGTATGCTACTGCCTGTACATCATTTTCTCTCTCTATGGGAGTAAAGTCCACCACATAGTACATCCACTTTGGTTCCTATGGGGTACATTCTGCAGTCAAGTTCAGCTATTACATATACTGATAAGGGATAACGACCAATGACAGGAACAACACTTCCTCTCCTAATGGCTATCCCCCACATCACTTTGTCTGTGCTTGTGTCATGGGCTATCCATATTCAACAGGCGAAGCTATACCTACAAGATCCTATGATGCGTCTTACTTCACGGTTTGCTGCTATTCCTGTCTCAATGAGGTACATGTAGATAAGTAATTATCCGCCAGATTGGTTCCCTACAACCATTGGGTGCAACTACCACTGGTAACAGTTACCGAATAACATTAGGCATAGCAACTGCTAGTCCTACTGCTTTCCTACAATCAAGGGGTACGACTAACGCCGGTCATCATTGTCATGAAAAACAGTGTACATCTACCCCTAGCCCTGCAATCAAGGGGTATGGCTCTTAATATAAACACTGGCCATAAATGTAGGAACAAATGACTTGCATCTTCGATACTAAAATTATATTGTATGTAAAAAGCACCCAGTTAAAGTCAATTTTCAGACATTCGACCATTCGACCGACTGTACATTTACTCATTGAGTCTCACGTCAGTTGTTACACTCGCTCGGCGGTGTTGGCTGCTGGCAGGCTTTTGACCCCCTCAGGTATCCATTTATACATTTGGGTAAGTGGGGAAGGTGGATTATTCTTGCTCAGAGAAATTAAGCAGTGGTCCAGGTGAGGATTGAACCGGTGACCTCTCGATCCCGAAGCATGCACCCTACATCTAGGCTCCCCACAGAAATCGTTATAATTCACGCAGCAGTTTTTAATCTTTTAAGTTAAACATGACTGTCAGTGATGGTAATCATATAGACCAAGAAGGTAAGTCTGATGATGCCAGATACAGAACCCTTCGCTTGAGATAATAATATAGTTCATTATGACTTCTCTAAAACGTCAACAAAACGTACTTTTCAGAAGACAACATATAACTTAGGAACCTAAAATTTGGCATACATTCGTGTTGAATAAGAATGCAATTCGCTAATGATTCACTATTTAGGAAAGAAAGAATCAAATATTAAGTTATACTGAAACACTCGGCCCATGGCGTGTATGATCCGGTACTAATAGCCAGACCCTCGCCTGCAAGACTTCTAGCTGGGGTCCGGTATCATACCCACATCCTATTAGTCAAAGGATTCGATTTTCAGATACCTACACATGTATAGATATGTGCATATGAACAAGCAAACCAACTTTGAAATAATAAACCAAAATTGATGGTTGTTCCTGAGATTATTGGAAAAGATATATGCATGCGTCTTAAAAATATCCATTTAATTAGATATATCAGTTGTCATATATTCCTGACTAATTTTTGACTTCAAAGTGAAAATCTATCAATGTTATGCATATTATGGATGCCTAGAATTACCCTCTAAATATAACAAACACAAAATGGCTAAATACAAATCCCAATCGGAGTTGCAAGAGAAAAAATAATGAAAAAAGTGAAAAATATTAAAGTTTTCTTAGAATACCATAAATTTCGAAGTAATCACTTTATTATAATATTATGATTTATATATCAGCAGATGTGGGGTTGAAATACGAACATTTTAAGACATATTGGAAGCCGATAGCCCTATTGAGTGAGGAATAATTCAAGTTTTTCCAAAGCTTATGATTGCTTAAAATAATGGCGGCCATCTTTAAAGATGGCCGCCAAAAGGTCATTTGGCAAAGTGACCCGCAAGTCCATCAACCGTTTTCAGACTGCTGAGATATCAAGCTAACCGAAAATCATTGTTGGATCTGTTCACCTCTTTGGTAATGAACCTTCAATTTTCAAGGCCTGGGACATGGACTAATAGTTATTACCAAGATTTAAAAACAAGAGATTACCTTGTAAATGCAAATTTGCACTGTGTAAGATATCACTTTGTTGTACAAGATACTAATACCAATCTACTGTATCTGTGGAAATGATTTAAAATGAATTGGACAGAAAAAGATTAATACAATTTAACTTAATATTGCATTGTTTGCAGTTTTGATGCGTGGGATTATTCAAAATTAGTTTTTTTAACGAGAACGGCAGTTGTTTTAAATTAATAATTAACTTTACTCCCTTGACTCGGAGAACCTTGTATAGACGTGTAGAGATTGCCCTAACAAGTGTTTTTCATGTTGAACATCTCTCAGATCCTAGGTGACTTTTGTGAGCTTCGGAAGCGTATTTTTTTCTTTCTTGATTTAAACATCTTTGTCTGGGTTCATCAATGTAAAACCATTTTCATTGTTATTATTGCGGTGCAACAGAAAGGAAGCTGATATACCTTGAAGCCACAAAGTTTCCTGAATCTTCTTTACCTCTGTCCCTGTAGATCCAACGTCTGCGGGGTTCAGTTGGATTGACACGTATTTCCATTGTTCTGGTTTACTGTCTCTTCCAATCGTTTCAACCCGGTTGCCTACATATTTCACAAAACTCCGAGATGAATTACGGATATAGCCTCACACTATTTTTTCTCAGCATAATAATTAATGCTAGATTTTCTTGGACGACGTTTCCTACTTAGACTGTCAATACCGCAGCACACAGTTCAAGTCTTGGCATTGTGTGATCGCTAAGTGCTGCTACCTTCGCTTTATCAAATACGAAACTTGTGTTCAGGGGCTGTTCTGATTATTGTGTTATTAGGTAAACTGCAGCTACTATTGCCGATTCCGAAGCATCACAAAACGCATGTTTAAAATTTAGTATTCAAGTCCTGCACTCCCTTTGCTAATTGCTCCGATGGAAATGCGGTAACCACTTCTTCATTGTTTTATTATACCTCATGTAGCACTATATAATATTCCTATCCATACCATAATTCAAACGGTATTGGAGATATCAATTAAAAACTACATACTAGTTGTATAAATGTCATTACATTAAAGTAGGTGTGTGTTCGTATTACACCTCGAGCGTCTTAGTGATGAACATTTGTACTAAGAAATATAAGTATCCAATAAGAAATGAGACAGTTACAGAGCGGACACGAAATTCACATGCCTTTTTTAGCCTTTTAACCTTTGTCCTCCAAATGTGACATTGACCTTTACACCAGGGGCCTGGGTATTGCGCATGACACATCGTCTCGATGTTGTGAACGTTTGTATTACATGTATTATTATAATATCCAATAAGAAATGACAAAGTAACAGAGCGGACACGATTTCACAATTTCCGAACGCACGCACACACGCACGCACGCTCACACAAACACACACACGGACAGGGTGAACACTATATGCCCTTTCGCCATTTCATGGCGGGGCATACAATGTGCTAGAGATACGTTGCGCCACATACCCCATAAGATTTTACTGTTTCAGGAGAGGGTGATACTATTTTTTTAATGAGCGTTCAAGTGAACTATCTTTTAATTCACGTTCATTTTAACAATTATTGATTTATAAACCTCTCTATTATTGAGATATACTATTTTTTAACACAAGCACAGGAAAGTGTGCAAGTCATCACTGTGGTATACCGTACAGTGTAAATGAGTAATTATTAAGTAATAATGTTGTTGAATACTCCGTAGTCCGTACACATATGCTATACTTAGCAATACGTTAAAAATCAATACTCCGTACCGTAGCTTGTATCTGTTTTAGTACTGAAGAAGTATCTTTTTCGTCATTTTTCTAAGTTTTGACAAAACTTATCTCGACCAAGAACAAAAAGAATGTATAATTCAAAACCAATTATACCTTAGTAAAACATTCATTCAAAACATGAAAAATATTCGCGAGTGAGTAGCGGCCTATTTCAAGGAAATGTACACACTTAAACGGATACCGGTTATTCTTTGATGTCTTCTGTGGCTATACAATTATCTAAAGACGATTAAAACCGTTTGATATGTGTGAGGTAATCGGCAAAATTAACTGTATGATTGATAAAGAGTAAAAGAATATTGTTTATAAAATTTGTTATCGTGCATTTGTACTAAAGTGGACATATTTTCATGGTATCAAAAACAACAATTGGCTTTCGATATCTTCATAAAGTAATTACATTCATACACAACAGCTACTGTTGATGACCAACCTCCATGTAAAGTTTGAATAATTCGTTCTTGAGTTATTGAACGGAAACTATTTGGTACGACAGACAGACAGACAGGTGCAAAGCAATATATGTGGGAGGCACAACAATTATATTCTCAACGTGTTCGAATTCCACGGCCCTACCTGTTTATTTTTCATTAAATTCTGTATTTCTTTACATCATTAAAAAGATGGAACTCTCTAGTTTCTGAACATGTGAATATGTTTAAAATAACACCACTATTAACGAAATGAAATGTTTATTAAAACAAAATACGCATCAGTTACTGCCTGGTTAATTTCCCGTGTTATGAACCTTTCTATGATAACATTTAAATTTTACATACAAAAGTAGAACAAATACTATTTATCAATGATACAGTTACCTGTGGTAAAATTTAGTAGTCTAGAAATATCGTTGCTGAACTTACATTCGTCCACAGTTTAATGTCGCGGAACGTTACGTTATTACTCCAATTTATTTGCAATACCCAGTGTACGGTATTCCGCTTGAATATTGAACATGGCATTTTGTTGAACGATATTGGTAGTAATAAACCGACGTCTTACCTCAATAACTTGGTACTGCATAAAATGAACACGAATAGGGTTAATATCACTGATATTACTATAAATCGTATCCACCTGAAACAAAAGAGATAAGCTACAGGATATTGTTTTATCAAAGCACTTACGAAAATTGTAAACTTACGATCGAATTCTTTATAATTCTTTTACAACTATAAGGTGTGGTAAATGGAGCTACAGTACAAGTAATATTTATATTAATGGACTCCTACAAACCATACCAGTCCCAAATGTGCAGTCAGTAAAAAATCAAAAGGGATGAGGATGAGGTGTGGGCGGTGTCAAATATGACGCTCGGCCATGAGTTTACAAATTTAGTAGAGACCAGTCGAACAATGCTATATCTAAAATATCTAAGGTCTAAACCTTCGATCATAGTATTGAACGTGTTAAAGTAGTGGCACTAAATAATATTTTTATTTGTGCGCAATTTCGAATATATACAGTATGTATAAATAACTAAACGCATACGCCCCTTATGTATTCGAGAATTCAATAGAAATATGAATATCGAACATAGACACAAAGTTCTCCTCCTTCGTTAATACATAGGTCACAAATCTCCCGAACACCGAACGATTTCCGTGTATCCGATGTTTTGGCATTGTGCGGACGCCGGTCGATGATTACCAATGAATATGTCAAACAACACTTAAAATTACTCCGGCCGACGATCGACGCTGTACAATGCCCCTTAATGACCTGCCGATGTCTGTCCGGCCTCCTGCCAGTTTTGCAAAGAGTACACCGTCCGATAATCGGCGCTCGGGTTGGATTATTTACCCAGCCAATGCATAACTTGAACGATGACATAAAAGTATACTCTTTAATCCAGTACGTTTAAGCAAGTGAGTAAAATGACAATGCGTATAATATAAAATGAACTGTGTTATATAAACGTATGAATAAAATTAATGGACGGTCGTATTTTATTAATAAATCGATATCTACCCACATAAAACAACTTACGTCTTTGGCTAATAAAGACATGTACTGTTTCAAGTATTGTTTCACTGCATTATCTCCGGCATTATTAAGCACATCTGTCTTAACGCTGAAATAAAAACGAAACAACAATACTATAAATAACTTCTCATGCAAATAATCGGGAGTTCCAATAGTGATGCATCCTATTTTGAATAGCAAATAACGAGTGCCATTTTTGGTATTGATAGAAGGTTTGGTAATGAATAAAAAGGTGCGTTCCTACGTTGTGTGATATTATAGAATGACAACCGTTTGAAGTGAGATACATATAAGGATGTTGCAAGCATAACGTTTAGTATTCATAAACATTCAACACTTGTCAACATTCCCAAGCGTCGAAACATGGCGACTTCAGAATAGTATGAAAAATGAGTAGGCAATTTTTAAACACATGGGCGTTTAATTAAACTGCAATGATGTTTTGATCTTTATTTATGTGTGTGTACATGTTTAGACATGGTACATGGTATTTGATCAAATATAACTACACAATGTTCTCATTCTGAAAAGTGTCATTAGTGAACGCGGTACGTACGTGTAGAACACAATAAAAATGCATAATACTATATTATGAAACTCACGTGCATTTTACTTCTTTATGTGCAATATGCACATGCGCGGTTTTCCGAATATCCGAGTACTAAATTGGAAGAATGACCGAGCACTAGAGTACCGATGTTTTGATACCCGTTGTCCCCCTTACTAAAGTAAAGTGCTCGAATACATTCAGTGTGATTCAAAATATGTGTTACAGTTTCGTGGGTTAATACCATTCTTATTCAATGCAATATGCAGACAACGAAACATACAGTTAAAAGAGGACATTTCAAAATTTTATTCCATATAAATCACGGTGGTCAAGATTTATAAATGTATCTTTGATATGCCTCTCTATAACATATCTAATTTATATACGTCACTCTGGGTTCACTCTTTAAGAGCGATTCTCTGTAAAGTTGTTGTTGTACATAGGGTGTATTGAACATGTATCATAATCAGTCATGCAGTTTATATATATTTTCAGAATCTGCAAAAGCAGCTGATTAAGTATGCCAAATATGCCTTTCCACAGTGAGTGTGCTGTCAAACAGTGAAGACATTGTATGTGTAGTGCTGACAGGAAAATCCACAAGTCTGAAGACCAATATTCTCGGAGTTTTTTATATGAGAACTATCTCTGTACATTTAAAAGACACTGCTATTGTTTGCATAAGAAACTCTAGCACGCTCGGCCTTGAAATATCATCTTTACAGCATCATCTGTATAAAAAAATAGCGAATAAAATATTTTCTCATGGTACATTTATATATTCACTGAATTTCCAATTATATTTCAATTTCCCTGAAAATGCGTGATGTGCTTGTATAGTCCAGTCAGGATAAAAATCCAGTGACGCAGCGGTCGAGTCCACTATAACGGTGTAAAACCAATTATAAAGGCTTATATTGTACAAACAACTATAATTTCAATGCTAAACTAACATACTAAACTTCGCTCTACCTGTTTAGACAATGGTTGTGATTTTTTGCGTACACATAAACTGCAACGTCCTGTCACAATATCCTAACTGGACTATATGATATTTGTAATTCTTGAATTTAATATATTCATATTGTGGTATACATCTTTACAGTTAGTGATACATTATTATGCATCATAGCCTATAGTGTAGGAGGTCATGGACTGTCTCTGCCAGTGTTGTATCTGGAGATCCTGTCAGTTGATTGTGGAATTGCAGTTAAAGGTAAATGTTGGGTCAACACTAGGAATCAGTGTACATGGCAATTACGTGTATAATTGTATATAAATGTAAAATGAACATAAAATGATAGGAAGTTTCTCTTCATAACTTACTTCAGATGTTGAGTTTGTGTTACTATAAACAATATATTATCTACATACAAACTAAAAACATTATTGAAATGCTTATTTTTTGTATCAAGATAATAAAGTAGGTAGTTAAAACTTTGTTAGTTTAGTCATTGAAAAAGCCACTGAGCTTGTCTATAAATATAGAAATGAGCTGTGTCAAATAAACTTCAGCATATTTATGGGCTGTTATCCATTATTATCATTGAGAGCAAAAACTGTTTTTGCATGAAAATAAATATGCACAGATTGTCAAATTAGTTTATAAATAGCCTGTATTTCTGTTGTATGAAAATAAACATGCACTTATATTCCAAACTGCGGAAATTTCAATTGAAATGTAACCAAATATTTGTTGGTATTAATGTAGTAAGAGATTATCTCTGAAAAACTCTTTTTGTGGAAAGTAATTTTTATAAATGTCCCATTTTAATTCAAGGAACCTATTAATTAAATCAACATTGTTATTATTTATGTAAGTCTCCTTGCATGAACATGGAGATTTATTATATTTGTCAATGGTAAAATATTTCTGCATGTTCCATTAAAATGCAGGCTTAAAATGCAGTGACCAATGTTTTGTCATTGGAAATGAACCATCAGAACCTTATTCCTCATAAAGAGATGCACATTTCTAACTTTCAAATTAAACAATCTCATTATCTGGTTTTCACCAGAGACAAAATCATGTTGTGCATGGTAATCATCATGTCTTATTCGTTAATCCGGGTTTAATGCCATTTTTCAATTATACTGTATATGGTGGCCGATTAACCTGCCCAGTTTTTTAAAACTGTATCCTGACCAGTACTGACTAACCCTTCTGCAAGGAGACGGTGACTCAACATGTGGATAAAAATCAACATTGTTGTCAAATGTTTATGGACAGACCCATATGATCTGCTGCGAATGGGGACCAAACACGGATTGCCCGGTTACAAATCCAGCACACTGAACCATGGCCATGGTCATGTCTCTTCCTTTCTTAAGTCTACTGGATTCTTGAAACCCCTCCGTTCCTGGAATGAGCACTGATAAGTACTTATTCCACACAAGATTACAAATTACATTGAAGAAGGCTGTCTAAGATGCACTTGTATGATGTTAACTAGATTCCAAATATAAGCAAAACGTGAGGTTTCTTTCAAATTAGCTGAACTATTTTAGTTGTTTTTGCCATCTAAAAGGTTAATAATGTGTTGCTAAAATGTCTGATGTATACAAATTACATTCATCTACCTCATACCATATAAGAACGGGAAGTATACTAATAGCCCTGTTAAAAAGTGGATGGGGTACTAACTTATTTAATTGAATAACTAATTTATTTACACGCGTAACTGTAACATATATTTTGAAACACCCTGTGCATGAAACAAGACAGTTTTAATAAATTCACTAGTGTGTGTTCATATTCATGCACGCATTCCTCCAAAATTGCTAACTAAAGTCCGTTAGAGGCATTGTCGATACTGACAACTGATAGGGACATTAAATGAAGCCTTTAATACTTACTGTTCAAATACGCTGTAATCGGCAAGTATGAATAGTTCTATATAGGCTGTAGTATCAGTAGCCTGTCTTCGTTTTCTGACTAAAATATAGGCGAAATCAACAAAAATAGACTTTACTTGCTGCAAGTCTGTTTTTTCACAAATAGGGAAGACCCAGGAAGAGAAAAATGTATGATGCTTGTAAAATGTAACCATTTACACTATATATGGTATGACTTTGGGTAAGTCGAGATATCTTATAATACTGTGAACATCGGTATGTTTTATTTTCAGTGGGTTATTTACTGATATTTATGAAGTTAATATTTACACCTTTGTCATTTATATTGAGCGCTCATCTCAGAGTTTCGACAAATAATCCAGTATCTAAGAAAACCTGCTTTTTTGACTGAATTATCAAATTCTAGAAACAGAAAGTTGTCTTTTCTGCACTAAAATAATTCAGAAACATTCAGAAAACATAGCTTAAGACATTGACAAAAAGGCGTAATATATAATCCTAGTTCTCTTCATATGTATATTTGTTTACAGTATTGCAGGTGTACTACAGTATAATGTCATTCTTATATCGAATTTGCACAATATCCGCAAGGAAAAATCGTTGACTTTATCGAAGTTTGAATAGTAATTAATAGGGGATTCCCCGTCCCCATCCCATTCTCTTCCGTTAACAAAACCATATCAACCTTGGCCAATGCAAAAATTCAACAGCAAACAAAAATCGCGTGTTTTTGCATATAATCGTTAGTTGACCGACTCTCGCTTCCGACTTCCGGTAGCCTTTTGTGATTTTATTTTTATTTTCCAACATGCAATTTAAATAACGAAGACGAAGTAAAATTATTAGTTAATATGTATAGGAGATATTTTATAAAAAAACTTTTTTGAAAATGGCTAGTTTCAAAGACTTCAGTTCCTGAATTAATCACTTCTTGATTTAGATTGGTTCTAGCGTCGGACGACTGTGGTATAGCAATAACGGTCAGCTTTATGCGACCGCTCGTTAAATATTCGCTTCGTCAGATAGATGGTGCTTTTTGTGAGAAACATAGTGCGTAGTCATTCAGCTTTTCTCAATTACCTCAAGAGTTATTCGAGTTTAAGGCAGTGCATTTGTTCATATTAATACGTTGATGAGGCGGTAAAAGTAGTGATTTTAAAACAATTCACATAGTATAAACAGTGTGAAGATGTTGACCCGATCCTCCTACCTTCTATTAGCATCATTTAAAATCTGATTTCTTGGCTATACTTAACTGTTACCCCGATGGTATGTTTTCCTTGGCCGAGTTAGGACGCTAAACATGGTCACTATAGTTCAACTAGAGACTGCGAAAACCTTACATTCAGTGGTCAAACTATAGTCAAACAAACGCCAGTTCGATGTTGTTCTTGTTTAATCTGTACCATATTATTACTACTCTTACGCAAACAAGGTTTTGGCGACTGGAGAAACCAGATATTCGCAGATAATCTAACTAAACCAGACTGTAGTTAGCGCCAAAACCCAGCCATAAGCGGAAAGTACTTTGAATAAGCTCGATGTGTAATACAAACACGCATCATAAGGACAGATAATGCATGAGATGCTGTAGAAAATTAAAACGTATATATAACGCAAGAGCTTGTAAGAGTATCGTGCATAAAGATGAGAGTCATGTGATTGGAACAAGTACGTTTTGCATTATTTTGCAATTGAGATAACTAGAATCGACTACGATTAGATGAAAAGTAGAACAAACCTCTTTGAGCATCTGGTTTTATGTATAACATTGCATGATCGTCTTTGTGTGAATGAATCACATTTCGGTCAGTTCCGGTCGTGTACCTGCCATACTGCATTATAAAAACAAACGATGTTGCATAAGTCGATTATTCAGGTCAATTATCTGTGTACATCAACCGTGCAAATACTCTTATTAATGTATTAATTTGTAGATACTATGTGTATTAGTATAGATGTATCTTAAAGAATAAGGTTTTGGCTATCATGCCTTTTCTCCAAATAAAACGTTTAAAATAATAAAAATTACAATGTATTGATGTTACGATGTTTGTATAGAGGTGACAGACCTGTTTAAATGGACTATATTACACTACTCAAACTTTGCTAAGGGCAAAGCAATCAGTTTTCATGTCTGTCTTATGTTAACTGATTCAGCAAAGGTCGTGCAATTATGAAACTATCATCTTATCTGCTGCTAAAGTTCGAAAAATATCATGTCTTGCATTTGACAAGCATTGTCAAAATAACATCGTTTCGAGGTAACCGATGATCCCTATTTGTAGGGCCCATAGTGGAAAGCATAACATGGAAATTAATTAACCTCATGTTTTTATTGTTCAATTTGACCTTGAAATGGCATTGACCTTGACCTCAAATTTCTTTTATGTGTATGTCTATTTGATGTATGTAATCATATGAATAATATCCAAGTCAATATTAGACACAACGTACGTAAACAAACAATTCACATGAGATCATAGAATGCAAGGGGTCCTCGTAAGATTGCCATTTCGGCCAACATGCATATGCATAAAATGGCTGTTTTGACAATATATATTTTTTATCAAACGAATGGCCTAAAATGAGAGAATATATACTAACCAACTCGGCCATCATTTTTATAACCAAATTGAAATCAAAACAAATGCTATACTAAGAGAGAGCAAGTATTCATTTTTAGCTATTTTTCTCGCTTTGACCTTGAAATGACCTTGACCTCAAACTGGTCCGTACTGTATGTCCTTATGATGCACATTATCAAATGAACATTATCCCTGCAAATATGTGGCAATACATATATAAATAAAAAAGCAAGAGTTGATGCCAATTTAAAAAAATATGCACCACTTTCAGATCCGACATCCACCTTTTTCCAAAACCTGAATGTCTATATTATTTGAAAATACCAACAGACTTCAACAACCAGATGGGGTAAATGAAATCCATCTTTTGAAATATGGCTCCTGGACCAAATGCTAACGCAATAAACTATTAAAGAAAACATTATTTTATCCTTTCTTTGAGAAAAACTGAATGGGTACACTTAAAGGGACTTCCTCACATATTGGTGTATTGCAAAAATAAAATAAAATTGTCAAATATTCGCGTATTTTTGTTATAGTTGCCTGTATATCCCATAAACAACCATACTGACATCTAAAATAACTTGAGAAACTTCGGCATTTTGTAGTTATTAAATATTTTTACATAAATTTTTTTATGGGTATTAATACCCTATAGTATTAACACTTCTGTTACTTAAATTGCCTGAAATTTGTTCGCATTGGATGAAAACGAGTCAAAAACTAACCAAATTCCTCACTGATGTTCACGCTGTAGTTTGTTGATGTTACAATTCGATCACGTGTGAATTACATAATTCACAAAGCATGTTTTCAAGAAAAAATACTCAGTGGGCGATATCGAGAGTGGTTAAAATTGCCTATTTGCACCAAATCTTTCATAAAGCAACCGCCAGTGGCTTTCTATTACATTAATACTTGGTTAGGTTGGATAATCAAGATATACAAAATTTTTAGCCCAATATGTGAGGCAGCACCTTTAAAAGCGGTGTAAATCTTAATCATGAAAAAACTTACTTTCTGCAAATTTCATGATTCTCATTGATGTTATATATTGAATTTAAACTTGAAATGTTAGCTTTCCATTGATATATGACAAAGCATGTTTCATGATATTCAGTTGTATTGATAACACATATACTATGGGGCATCCTGCATGAAGAACCTGTCTAAATAAGTTTACCAAATAAATGTTTGTTGTTCAACATTCATTAATCGCAGTATAAAGTAAATCCGATATAAATAAATCAGTACACAGGTTTAATAGAAAACGTGTCTTCTTATTGACTTTATATTTAGTTTGAATAAAGAATGAAAATGGAATTGAACATGGTGCTCCTAAATGTAAGATGGTCTGATTATTTATGTGATCTTTAAATGGTTATTGAATAATGAATACCTACAATTATCCGAACCAAACTCAAATACAGTGTAACTATTTGCATCAAAACCGATTCGAGTCCCAATATATGTGCAAACAGTAACATTAAAAGTATCAAACACATGTATCCGATCGTAATCAAAAACAACTAACAGAAACTATACCAGGAACTACACGGTTTAAGCGGGAATACTTACAAATTTTGGAGGATGGTTTGGTGACGGGCGATGGACCAGTACAATGTCAGATCCACCGGGTTTGTACGCTGTGAATTCCTGAAAAGCAAAGAAGTTGAAGGTATTGAACTAATGCTGCATGCTTTTTGCTACTTTTTAGGACTTCTGTTAGCTAACACTAGGTATTTCAACCGACCTAGACATATAAAAGCTATAGTTTTACGTATTTACATAAACATTTGTCGTAGTTTTTTGCTTTTATTAGTTAAGTTAACAAATGTTCTTTCTAAATTGAACAAGACATTTTTTGAACTGGTTTGAGATAGGAGACAGTGTGCATGCGGATATACGAGACAACAGGATATGTCAGATCAATACATGTCAAGGGACAACTAAGTTTATAAATAGACATCAGATATGCAATTATCATAGTACATGTAAATACGAGGGTCATCCGTAAAGTTCTAGGACAATCATCATTGTGAAAATTTCCGTTAAATCATAATCATAGATATAACATTTTCTAAAACTTAATATATCTATGCGTGATCTAAAAACGAAATAGTGTGCAAAATATGAACAGCTGACGATTTTCTTTAAAGTACACGTAATCACTGTTACGGAGCACTCCAAATACTATTATAACGTCATGACGTCAAAGTCATTATTTTCATAATACTCTCCACCACATGCTAAGCATTCACGATGTCGCTATTTCTTATTTTCATAACTCTATCTGAATCACAAAGATGCATATCTTTTCAAAATTGTTTTGTACCTCTCGCTGAGTTTATTAGAATCCCCGTATCGTTTACAACATTTATCCCTTTCCAAACGGTGAAATACAGCGAATTCTATTTGAGCCAAGTTCGGACTATATGGACTCATTGGACTGTAATCTATTAATTCCAAACCACAAAAACACAATGACCATCCATGTCTTCAACCAGAAGTGTTACTGATACAACAGTTACTGAGCATTTCAAATGAATTCAAATGTATGAGTAGATGCATATAATGGCTTGGTACAGTAAGTCATAGACGTAAAGTGCTCCGTACGGTTTGACGTTGGCGTCTCTGACAGTGAGCGTCGAAACTCTGGTACAACGTGTTCTTTTTATTTTACAAGATATTGCTTTGAAATTATTTGGGAACATACATCTCGAATAATATATTTCAAGTCATGAGAAAGAGATACTGTGCCTGATTCTGCAGCCTGAATAATGACGAACGTAATAACATTAAGTTTAAAATTTGGACTGCTCCGTAGTTCGCTACAGGCGTTGCCTTAGCAACGATAACTAACTCATATGTTCTCTCCGCCATATTAATTTGTCATATTCAAATGCATTGCATGTCATTCCACCTATGGTATGTATTTTAGAATTGTAGTCAATTTTAAGTTTTTAGAAGCTGTCCTAGAACTTTACGGATGACCATCGTATGTATGTAATAATGAAATCAATATAAAATCGAACGTTGTAGGTCAAGGGCTTTGTTTTTGGTGTGCCTTTGTATTGGTTGAGGATAAAAGCTGTACGAATTTAAACATGCTGGGATTTCTCCGGTAGTACATTTATATGTTTCTCAAATACGTATATACCGGGCATATAATGATGCGATGGTAAACACATTCACGCTCTTCTCCAGGTATGTTAGTAAACTTGCCAGTCTCAATAGCTGGAGGGTGTGATGACAATCGTATTCTAGATACGGCAGAACGTATTTTCACATTTCTTATTGCGTTTAAATATTCTGATAAAACAAAATGTTTTTTATATTACTATATAATACAGGAGTTCTACTGTTTCTTATCACTTCGTTCCATTGCGAAATATAAATGTCTTTGAGTCTTATCATCAATACATAAATGGAACATTTGTGATTCACAAATTCTGGGAATGTCCAAACATCATTAAAGCCAACCTCTTGCAATATAAGTTTTACTCTGCTCGCCATGTTATTGTCTGTTTCAGCATTTTGTAATAACATATTATATATTTGTTTTAATATAATATCATCACAGTCATTAGGGTTAATTAATTCGTAATCAGTATTTAACAATTCACTAGTAATGGATAACGTCCACACTCTCCGTACAAGGCATAAGTATATTTCCAATTTCGCTGCGTACAACTTTTTCTTCTGGTTAATATGGGTTTCGATCAATGAATTTAAAATAAATATTGCGTCTATAGTGCTATGGTTTTGTTTAAATATCGTTATTTGTCGTCCACAGTTTTATTCGATTATTGATAACTGTGAGTAGTAATTTACCAAAACTACTTACAAGTGTAATTCTACGGTAGTTCGTTGTTGAAGACTTTGGACCGTTCTTATGCACATATATGATTACTCCAGTTGACCAGAGAGACGGATTGTCTCCCCTCTCTAATATGACGTTGAATAAGCGTTCAATATGTGACGATAGTATATCAATGCAGTCCTTCAGATATTCACTCAGTATTTCGTCGATTGAACATGCTTTTTCAGTTTTTAAACCGTGTGTAGCCATGGTGATCTCTTGACTGGTGCGCGAGTTCATTAAATGTCGGATCGTTAATTGTATCCGTATTCAAGTCATAATCATTTATGAAATTGTGTTATTGTCAACTTCATTTGTGTTTGCTGATGATAATTCTTGGAAGTAGTTGTATAGTTCCTCCGTTTTAACCTCAGCCGCATTTGATTTTGTTGACTTCGAGGTCAAAGTTTGAGGTCATATGTCAAATTGAGCTTGTCCGGACCATAACTTTGTCATACGTTAATTGACCAATCTTCCTTATATTTGGCATAAATATTAAACTCCGTGAGGTGGAGTGTCATTCCCAACCCACAGGTTCCTATCTCAAAATTCAAGGTCACAGTAGTAGGTCAAAGGTCAAATTGAAGCTTATCCGGACAATTACTCTGTCATACGTTGCCCAATCTTTCTCATATTTGGCGTGAATGTTAACCTCGATGAGCCAGAGTGTCATGCCTATCGATCAGGTTCCTGTCTCAACAATCAAGGTCACAGTTGGGAGTCAAAGGTCAAATTGAGCTTGTCCGGACCATAACTTTGTCATGCATTGACCAAGTTTGTTTATTTTTGGTATGACTGTTAACAGGGCTTTTTACGGTGAATTTTGAAGAGACCCATACCTTTTTGTTTTGTGAAAATGTAGCGCGGAATTTTTAAAAATTGTGAAAAATTTGGCGTGAAAACTTTTCAAATTGTGACCAACTTAACGCGATGAATCACCAAGTTATGAAATAAATGTTTTCAGATGTTAGCTCATTTTTGTCCACTTTTCCAAAACATGTTTGTATCAATGATATAATACTTAATATTAAGTCTAGTACAGGAATATAAGTTTTTTTATCTGGGATTGGTTTGTTTGGTGCTTTGTGGTGAAGTTGATTTTACAAAAACCATGATGCCGATTGACCTTTCTGCCGATTTTGATTGACAGGTGGCGTTAGCCAATCGCATTGCAGCAGTGCGATAAAAGTTTATCGCCGCCATCTTGTAGGACAAGCTTGACATTAGACAAGTTGAAATTGTGCAATATTCAATTAATCATTATGTCATTAATAGTGAACAAATTTTCAATATATTGGTATGAAATAATTACATGTTGAGAAACTAGTAAGCTTCGTCTTTAATTAGATACGACTGTTTTAAAAATATATCCTTTAAATCCCTTGGCTCGTGAAATTAGTTTCCTGTTTGTTACAGGATAAGGAAACATAAATCCCAAATAAAGAAACTATATCTTTATTTATGTCTCCTCTTTGTACACATAAACTATACGATTTACAAGACATATATCACAGTACAAAGCCATTCTAATAGAATTATAGGAGACTACTAGTATCAAATCACAATTTCATTAAAAACTCACGTGAATATTTACAATATTAATCTACAATATTAATCTATGTAACCATTGTTATTCTAATATAAAAACTGTCCTAAAATATATATATTAATTAAAGAACGTGAGTATTTTCCAACAAGTGAAGTATTATTATAATATTGAACATTATGTTGTTTTGTCTATGTAATAGTTAAACCGATATTCAGTCAATATCCTTGTGATGCTAAATGCATCCATTTTCAAAAACATATAAAAATATTTAAGATGTATGCATTGTTCGAGACATCTATTGTAAATCATGATATTTTTAATTAAGTTTATTTAAAAGTATCTATAGGTCAGAGACCTGTCAGATATATACGTATTACTGCAAAACATACTGAGCAATCTAGTGTTAAACTCTTTTTGACCCCACACTGCGAAAGCTGCAATCAGGTAACTGGTGTCATATATTGTTTATTGACAATAAACACCAAGCGGTAAAGCTCACAAAAAAAACCGACTGATTTCAGAGATACATATCTAAACGGGATCATCAAAGTATATGACACATTGGAATGTTAACTAACTTAAAATCTAGGACCTATTTAGTTTTGGTATAATAGTACATGTACATATAAACTATTTGTAGCCCAAATCATTACACTACCCGACATTTTAACGTTATGTAAGAAAAACGATATTGTTTTCACTTGATAACGCGCGATTGTAAATTAGCATTTGTTAATTTGCTGACTGTCAATGACAAAACGTGTACACATATTACGAATACATACACATAGTGATGTGAGATTTGAAAGATTCACATTCTCATCTATTAACGTAGCAGATTTTTTTTTAAGGAGGTTGAAATCAAATACAGCCTCTGCTGTCAGTAATCAACAAAAAGTATGTCCCCACTAAGCGGTAGATAACAGAGATAACACAAATACAAACCCGACACAGAAAAACAGGAGATAGGTCTACTCTATTTAAGTAAAAAAGTTATGTTTATTGGAATTCGATTGTTAATTAGCGCACTAACATACTTATTATGATAATTCGAACGTTAGCAGGAGACGAAATGCTAGCTGATGGAAAATTCCATTACTTGTAATGTATATGTAAATATATGTATTAACCCATAAAATGAATTGTTTGTAACAATAAAGGATTCTTCCCTCAAGACAGGTAGTTAATTTTTGACACGATTTGCACGAACAGTATACATAAAATAGTGATTTAAATAAAAAGAAAAGTTTTGTTTGAGCGACAAAATTACGTGTTTGAATGTCTGTTTATTCGAAGAGTTTAAACTGTTTTAGTAACTGTTTACGTAATTTCAATGATTAAAACCCGACTATATGCAAGTTTTAAATATGCACATAATTATGTATTACAATATTTTGAATACATTGACTAAAAGCGAATTATTTAGAGATTAATAACTGGGCGCGCTGTGGCATTGAATGATAATATCACCGGCTCGACAATAATGGCTCGATGGCGCTAGCCCGAGTGCCATTATCAAGCGCCGGGGATATTATCATCTAATGCCACAGCGCGCCCAGTTATTGAACTGTTTAATATACATGTTCCAGTGAAGGAAATACATGAAAGCACTCAGTATAGAATAAAGATTGCACGTCTTCATTCGTCAATAGATACGAATAAACCTTCGAAACATCGAGAAAAAGCACGGTGCAATTCTCATTCCGAGGCAAAATAAAACTAAACGAAGAAAACGGTCAATTAAATATTTTGTCTTTTTAATAAAATAAAGAAGTATGGATGTCCCTTTTTCCTTAATTTATTTGGCCTAGCCTCCAAGCGTACTTTTCGACGTCTATGTACAATAGGAACCGTACATTTAACGTTAATTCCGCGTAAATAACGTAACGTCGCGCGTGCGCACGATCGCAGGGCGATTATTGATCACGTGATCGATAATATCCCCGGGGATATTATCAGTTTTCAACATTTTGATGATAATATCCCCGGTGGGGCGATAATACAGATTTTGTCAACGTTTTGTCCTGCATAGTAACAACGACCATCCGTAACTATAGGGGCGTGGCTACGATGCGTCTGCAGAAAGGTCAATCATAATTGTGAAGGGGCCTTTCCGGTTTGATGAAGGGGCCTATAGGAAATAGTGAAGGGGCCTTATATAGGTCCCTGGTATATAGTGAAAAGCCCTGGTTAACCTCTATGAGACAGAGTGCCATGCCCAACCCCCAGGTTCCTATCTCAGAGGTCAAGGTCACAGGTGGGGGTCAAAGGTCAAGTTGAAGTTTGTCCAGACCATTACTTTGTCATACATTGACCAATCTTGGTTATAATTGACATGAATGTTAACCTCTATTACTCGCAGTGCCATAGTGCCATGAGTAACCTTAGGTTCCTCTCTCAAATGTCACAGTTGGAGGTCAAAGGTCAAATTGGAGTTTGTACAGATCATTTCTTCTTTATGCGTGGTGGGATTAGATGTTACTTGGCACATTTAAGTTGGTGCTT
The DNA here is from genome assembly GCA_947247005.1 of Spisula solida. Classification (NCBI taxonomy): domain Eukaryota; kingdom Metazoa; phylum Mollusca; class Bivalvia; order Venerida; family Mactridae; genus Spisula; species Spisula solida. The sequence goes on from OX365948.1 coordinate 26,775,376, forward strand.
TTTTCAACGTGCGCCGAGGCTCGACATAATTTGCCCGAGGGCATGTGTTTCTAGTTAATCAGATTGACGCCATTCATTATATAATTGCGGACGTATATAATTAATCCTCCGCTTTTCCGCCGTGCCCTTCGGTTGATAAATCGCCTATAAGAATGGAACGCTTTATCAAACCTGATACTGTAATACATTTATTTTATGTCGGTTAAGCGAAGCGCATAAGACGGAAAATGCTTTCCTGTGATTGGTTAAGATCTTCTGATTGCACGAATCAGGACTTGTTATGTTGGTAACCATAGCGCACGAGTTGTCATTGCAGTGATTGAAGGTATGTGGTCATTCAGCTTTGGGCACTTAGAGCTTACAAGACGTATAATTTTTAGTTCATAAAAATGGGAAAGATGCGTGTTATGTGCTATAAATTTGTTACATGTACTTTATTTATATGAGATGATGTTGGTATATTAATATGTATGCATATTTATGAGATGAACTGTTGCTGATAGAATGATGAATGTATTGATAATAGAAAGTAAGCTAGCTTGCCCAAGTGCTTATTACAATTATACTATATAATAAGTTATAAAGTGTTTGTTGGTTAACGTAGTAGATCTATGGTATAGATCTGTGAAGATCACAGGAAATATGGTATAGATCTGTAAAGATCACAGGAACACTTGTTTTGCTTATCCGTGTTTCTGATAAACATATTATATCATATTTCGATATTAATTCAATAAATTCTTTATCCTCCCTTTTAGTCAGATTTAAAACCCTCGACGTTCCATCATAATGTTTCTAAGTTGCCCCCACAGACGTCATATTCCGTATCGTGTAAATTTCGCCATCAATGTATGAAGTGTCATTATTGATGTATGCACATTTGTCTTCCTTTCTGGTCGCTTTCATCACTTTCACTTACTTTAAAATAAATAAAACATTTGTAAAACAGTAAATGTCCCATCTTATAGTTTTATTTCTACACGATGAGATATATACCGTATTCAATCAAAAGAAATGAATAAATAACCACTGTATACCGACAGAAGAGCATGAGAGGATAGGAGGTTTCAAATGTTACAATTCGTTCTTTAAACATTTACGTATGCTACACGACTTTTTGGGGATGTGGATGGTTCGTTCTATGTCTGACTCTTGCGTGGATGGCTAGGCGCTGCCGTCGTTTCTGTGTGGCTTCGGATTGTCTGTACGCTACAGTATTGACACTTAGCCGAACCGGTGTATGTATGCACTAAATTGTTTTATTCTACACTTAGTCGCAAAAGAAAGTATACATTGTTCATATTTGAAATTGTATCCTTTGGCGTTGACAGAACTAAACGATATTTTGTATTAACAGAACTGTATGTTTTTCTGACATTTTAAGATCAAACAATAAAATGTCAATAAATACAATATCCAACAAATGAAGTCAACACCGTCAGTACCTGGAAAATCGAATTAACAAAAATGTTCAATATTTTATATGTCCACCACCGACATAAAATGTACGAAACATTTACACAGTGGTGCAAATTATGTTTATGTATGTTAAATTTGACTAGGTATATCGTCAAATTAAACAAAAACACTCAAAATAATGCAAATTTTCACTGAACAGCACGATGGTGGTGATTTTTGTAAAAAAAACTAGTCATTTTGCTTTGTCAAGGGGAGGTAACCATTGTTTTTATGAGGTGATAAGTTCTAAACCTGAATTGGGCTTTGTTGTAAACCTTTTTTTCCTTATTTATGTCTCCGTGATAAGTACATACACTTGAAAACGAACCTTATCAGCAAATCGGGCATCTAGCTGCGTTAAAAAATTGACAAACGCCCGATGAACACACCGTGACAAATGTGTGACATTAGCTCACGTTCATGTCATCATTTTTATTCTGTTTGGTACAGTTGCAATCAGATGTAACAAATTCGATTGAATTGTAATGCCACATATCTAAGCTACATATGTTGAAAATTTCAGCAAGATCAAGTTCCTATTGACTGAGCTATGGGTAAATGTATCCATGTACACATATTTGTTAAGTGTATGACCATTTGTGTGAATTTGATTTTTCAAGTCCCAAAGCTTTGACTCTGTTTGTGCAGTATTGTATTTGTTGACATGTTGTTGCTTGATCTTAAAATGTCAGATAAACATACTATTTAGTAAATATTAACATTACAACTGTTTCTGTAAACCCCCAGCGAGATAATTTCATTTATGCACAATGTATACTTTCTTTTGCGACTGAGTGTACAATTAGTTACCTCACCCTTTTGCAAGTTTAACTCTTCTTCAAGGAATGTTGATCTCTTTCACAATTAAATAAAGCGGCGTTTTATTTAAGTCCCTAGGTGTATTTATAAGTAAATACTATTGTAACTACTTACATGCTGGCTATCATTGTCAAACAGATCGCTGGGCAGGAAATAAGAAGTTTCAGCAACTTGTGGGCTGAGGATTCTAGTAGCTTCTTCGTCTTTCGCCAAATTTAAATGAACCTCCTTTCCATTGTGATCGAACTTCAGTTTTATGATATCCGGAAACTGAGCGGCTTCTTCAAATTCCGTCGACAGAATGGTTGCTATCTCTGAAAAAATAAAATTTTATTTTAATGTACTTCAATTTAAATACATGTAGATTTTGTTTAAATATTAAACATCGATCGAAGTCTTCTGAATACAAACAATCATTATATTAAATACCGTTGACTAACGTGTCAACGTTTCATTAAAAACATGGGAACAAAACATAGACACAGGGTACCAAAATGTTATAGACAGTTACAGTTTATTTAAGAATTCAAGACATAATGCCCATGGATCATGTTTACAACAGTGTATATATACATAATCATACATATCATCACGCATACCCACGCACACCTGTACACGTACACGCACGCACGCACGCACGCACGCACGCACGCACGCACGCACGCACGCACGCACGCACGCACGCACGCACGCACGCACGCACGCACGCACGCACGCACGCACGCACGCACGCACGCACGCACGCACGCACGCACGCACGCACGCACGCACGCACGCACGCACGCACGCATCCAATAACCCACACTCGCACGCACACACGAGCGCGCGCACGCACACACACACACGCATACCTCTCATGTATACACATATAATACTAACATACATTCCAACACCTTACATGCAAAATATTCAAAATATTAGTGGTGAGATTGAATGTTACAGCACCATTTACTTTAACAAACTTAATAAAGTCTCAGGTTATGTAGCAATATGGTTAACTTACCATACAGAAGGCACAGAACGCAATAATCAAGTCATGGTAATGTGTACCAATAGGTAAATATTGTAAAAATAGTATCTATAAAGAAACTATTATTTGAAATTTTAGCTTACATCGTCATCCATGGCGCAGTAGGCTAAGCTACTACTCATGAATCTAAATAGATGTTTTCGCTGTGCTTCGAATCCCACCCAATTTCAATAAATCATGAGCGTGCTTGTCTATTTTATATATATGTCTGAAATATATGGGCCAGTCTCCAAGAAAACCTGCTATTTTGACAAAGATATTGATTTTGAGATTTTCAATAGTTTTAAAGAATGATGTTAATGAAGCAATCTGAAAAGAGAAATTTTGTTAATATCTTGAGTTTTAAGGAAGTTACAGCTATTTTAGTCCCTATTCCGAGATGTTTGTGTTACGTCGCAAACGTCATTCGAACGTTATTCGACGTAACTGTAACAAGCATTTTTGAAGGGGTTGTGGTCCTTTGTCGATGTTTTCATATTAACTCTTCTATTTTCAACACTTCCTTCATTTCTCAATTTTGTCAAAACTTTTACAGAAGTACAATTATGAGGTGAATATATGTGTTACTGTTGTCATATCATAATAAACGTAAAATAGTGCCACAATATTTCATCCACAGCCGCATAACTATATTCGATTCATAATTATACACTCTTACAGACGCTGTATTTGAACTATTTATGATAATTTCCGAATGAAATTTAAATTAAAACTATCGTAAGTTACTTAGGTATCGAAGTGTAATAAAACATTAAAAATGCATACACCATGGTTAGAAGTATAACTGAACCTGAAATACTGAACTGCAACTTTTAATGTAAATCGGTATATTTTGAAAATAACAATAAACTATACATACCCGTATCTTCATCATTAGCACTAATTAGCATCCATGGTGTAATCATGTACGACAAACAGCAAACTACACAAACCCCCTTCATTTTCGGTTTCGGAGATAGAACTGGATTTTTTGTTAAGCAAACGTGATAAAATGATGTTTTATTAAAACTTGTCCTTTTGCTTGAAGGTGACTGGCACTGGAGATGTTATCATCGTGCTCATTTTTAATTAAAAACAATGATATCGTGCAAACATTAATTATCTACGGTTCATTGGTAATATTTTACATAAGAAATAAACTATGAAAAACCGTTGGCTGTTTACAATGGTTTGGAGTTCTGACGCGTAGGAATTAACCACCATCGCCTACGGCCTTCGTAGTTAATAACAAGCGTCAGAACAGCGTCATATAACCAACATTATGAGACAATGCAAACGACGCATTTGTGCGGTTAAATGAAAATTTAATCATTAAAATTTTACTATTTACAGACGTATTGGCTGTATTCCCTCGGCCAATCAAAATGCTGGATGTTCGCTCGCTGCACCCATTTTTAATCATTAAAATTTACTTAATATGTTCTAACTATAACTTAAACTCGGAATTGTATATTCAGCCAGTGTTATTTTGCGAGATCCATGTTGTTTACGTTACTTGTTTACCTGCAGGACGTCACAAAAACGACGTTATGATTTTTTCTTTGTATATATAGGCAAAATCGCCGATCATGTTAGAATTATAGATAAACTATAGATAAACCATGTTTTTTGAGCCGTGACTAATTTATGCAGCAAAGTTGATTCACCCTAAAAGGGTATGTATATATAAGCAATAACAACATAAGTTAAATAAGTAGTTTCTGTAAGTAACTCAATACGTAGCCCAATGGATACGGCGATGTCTTCTGAGACTTACTTTTACAGGTTCGATCCTTGGTATGATCACTTTTTATATATTTTTCAAATCGCTTGTTCAAGTAATATTACACAAGAAAGTTTCCTGGAATGTTTTTAATAATTAGCGATTTATTAGTCAAAATTAAGTGTCGTTAGTCATAGTAACAGGGTGTAACTATAAACGTGTAATGGCTTCAACTAGTTAACATACTGGTGAATATGTTGGTATGATAATGACTATTTAATATGGCTTGTATTAAGTACCTTATACAGAAAGTTTGCAAGGAGTTCATAATTTATATAATATACAATGTACATGTAGTCTATGTGTCTTTTCACTTTGACACAAACAATGGCCTTAGCTAATGCAATAAACGGTCTTCAAGCAACCGCTATAAGATATCCAAATGCATCATTCTACTCAGAGACAGACAAAACTGACAGGTTGTCAAACAACACACCAAGTGAAGTCGAAAATCTTTGACACGAGTTTAAGTATTGCATTCAGTAAAAGATAAATTAATACTGGACCCGAGAAAAAAATGAAATAAAAACAGCGAAACATGAAAAACCATTACAGGTACAATGCAAAGTCAAAATAATTATTAAAAAAAATGTCTTGAACAATGTCTTCATATTCTTGACGAAAATGAAACAAAATAAATGAAGTGAGAAAAATAGTGCAGTTATCAGGGCTTGAACCCGCATGTCTCAGGCTGACAATTAAGCTCTCTACCGATTGAGCCAGCGATACTGACAATATCAGGTCAAGCAATTATATATATTAACGCATTTTTAAGGTATCCCAACCAGGTATATTCACACACCATGACTAAATAGTGTAATCTCCCGTCACGGCTCAAAACTCGTGGTTGATCTATACTGTGGTGATCAATAACACTGATATATAGTGACTAATAATCATACAAGTCTTGTTTATAAGAGTCAATTTAATAATTCTCAGGTTTTTAGCCCCCGCAATTTCATAAATATATTTTGTCAAATATCATGGTTTTAATTGTACAATGTTATTGTCCAAACTCTTCTTGGACATTTATGTATAGTTTCGACCCTTAATTAAGTCAATATATATGGTTTTTAACTTCAAACTTAAAGTCACTTATGTGAATTGTCTTTTGTGTAACGGTCAGGAAATTTAACAATAACATCTTTAAACAAATTGAATTTTGCTGATTTCCAAGTCCATATTAACGAAAATACTCATATCTGAATACATTTTGCTGAAATTGTAAATTGAATGAGTGACGGGCAATTTTATATCAATTCAATTCGCCAATATCAAATCTGAACATTTTCTATTACTTTGTATTGTATATTTTACAAACAAAACAGTTTTGTTTCATACTTAGCATTTCTTTAGGCTATCTTTAAGATACATCTATTGTAAAGGCTGTTTTCATTTCAATTACATAACAAACCCTGATTTACATTGTTACACCACGGACATTGTTACATCAGGAACAGATATGTTACACCACAGACAGATGTGTTACACCACGGACATAAACATTAATATACCTAATTGATCAAATTTAGGAATAAACTTAAGATAAAAGGTATTGCAGACTTGAGTGCTCTATTCAGTGCTACCAAATATCTCTATGCAAAAACAGAAAGGATGCCGTGTGTAAAATTGTCAATGGTGTAACATATTTATTACATTTATTAGTTTTATTATGAAATATGAGGACATTATTATGCTTTTTGCAACACATATCTGCTTTACAATAATGTGTCAATGTCAATAAATTTCTGAACTTCATAGCTAATTTACTGATTTTGTCTTTGGTGTAACAAATTTAAATTGTTACACCATGGACAGTTACACCACGGACATTTTGAGCTGCTCTCTTTAAAACATACACATCGTTTATAGTACTTCGATACCGACATTACAAAACTACTGTATACATATATTTTAAACCACAAGTATTCTGAACAATATGCTTTCGGATGCATAATAAACAGCGTTACACCACAAAGAAAAAAGAGAGTAAAACCCGGGATACAAACATTGAATTGTCGATAGCTTTCCAATTATCAATTGAATTAAAAATAAGTAATTGTTGTTGTTTGAAGGATGACGTACTCTTCGAAATAAAAGAAGTTATTTGGTATTTTAGGAGATCATGGTATAAAATTAAGGTACCTAATTAACTTGGATAAAACCTAATGTTTTAAAATATTCATCGTTTTTTTTGTTTACTATACATTTTCTGTGTATTATTAAGAAGTCACCATCAAAATGCACATACAAGTTTTGTCTCATAACATAACACAACATGAAATACTTTTAGTAATAGCATAGCACTGTGGTACTGGGACATTCATTTTGTTCTCAGTTGTAGGCAGGAAAAACCCAAATATAAATGTTTATAAATGACAAATCATTTAGTTTTGCAGTGTTACTATGACAACAGTACATATAGCTTTACATAATAAATGTTTTAATATAATTTATCATATTTAGGCATAGTTTATTCAATAAGGACATGAAAACCTGCGAATTTTGAAATTGACTCATAAATGAATCCGTCAAATCACAGGTCTGACATTATATCACAAAATACAAAGTTTTGGACATCCCAAATTGTTCGCCCATTTACTAATTAAACAAGAGAACTGGACCCGATCTCCAAAACATATCAAGTAGAAATCTCATCTCAAATTGTGATTTTGCTCAAATCAGAGTCAGAATTTGAGATAAATTTAAAGTTTGCGCTTTCTATATTTTACTGTAATAAACTAAGAATAAGATTTTCAGTTTTGGGATGCGAATTTTGAGACCATTCTCTCATGGAAATTATCTAAAAGACACATGACGATATTTGAGATGAGATGTTTCTCAAACTGAGACGCTTCGTGAGATCGGGACCAGGTACGAAACGGACGTTTCTTATTACCTGCGAGCCTTGAGCGAGCAGGTATACTGGATAGCATAAAGTTTTTTATCCATGGAGGGGCACGTGACCTGTTCTCGATGGTTTACGATTTCAAAAAAAAAAATAAAAAAAAAGATGCATTTTGTAAGAATGTCATGTAATTGTGATAGAAAAGTGATAGAAGTTTTGGTAAGACCATTTATCTCTAATTCAAAAAACTGTATTTACTTCAGCATATTGTAACTTTGAGAAAATAACCATTTTATTCTTGTCCATGATGTCACATATGACATTTTTTGTAAAATTGTTGATTCGATATTCATAATTAACCTAGCTTTGGAGTATTTACAAGAAAAGCTTTGGTACCAAAATGTTCATGAGGATGTCCACTCTCAGAATCTGTTGTATGACACCTTGTCACCCTTGAGCATTTTCCAAGATGGCCGCCAATATGGCCGCCATAAGTTGCAAATTCATACATTATTTATGTTCTAGTGAGGATGTTATGAATGCATGTAATCGTAATTGCTGCATTCATAGTATGCATTTGATGGTGTGCACGAAATGGACATACTACACCGACCACTTCGAGACCAAGGTTAAGGTCATTTCAGGGTCAAAGAACAAACATTTGATATTTCTTCTCTCTTTTTTTATGATAATTATATTTGTTACAATTTGATTTGGTTAGAAAAACTATTGACGTTTTGGCAAGTACATGTTTTCTTATTATGAAGACTTTTATTCAGCATGTTATAGTTTTTTATGCATGTCCATGATGTCCGAGGTGACATTAATTCATACAATTTTCTATTATAACTACCTCTTTCGAACACATGTATTGACATTTACATGTTTCGCTATAAAGTATAATGCTATATTTCATTGTTAAGCCTACATCTGTTTGTTACATCGGTAGTGTAGGTACCCATAGAGCTAGGCTGTGTGGTATACTCTATATAACCCGGAAAAGCTGTTATGTACCTCAAGAATAACTGTGTTAATCATTGTTATGTACCATATAGAGCCACGCAATGCATGGTCTTGTAGTTATCAAATATAATTATCGTAAAATGTCTATTTCTGCCTATATTGGGCACCGGCAGGGAAATGAATGGTTTATTAGGTCGATGAGCTCCTCGTATTAGTGACTAGGTTACTTTAATTAACGGTAGTGAGTACACCTATAGGTCAAGGGGTGGATGTACTTGGTGGTGATAAGTACCCCTTAGAGCCTGTTATGGATGTACTACGTGATAGTTACTAGCCCATAGGCTTGGATGGCTGACGAGGTGGTGATGAATACATATAGGGGCATATAAGGATGTACCATGTGGTGGTAAGTATCCCATACAGCTTGGCATTGCTGTACTTGGATATGACGCGCACCCCCGAATGTTCGGTAAGCTGCAGTTAACAGTGCCGAGTACACCCATAGGTCATGGGTTGGCAGTCTTGGATGGTGGTGAGTTACCTATAGGGCCTGATATGGCTATACTTGATGTTGATGAGTACTTCAAATACACGGGGTGGCTGTCCTGTGTAGCGGGGAGTAACTTTTAGATCCTGGTATGGCTGTACTGTTTAGTAGTAACAACCTCAAAGAGACAGTGCTGTCTGATCATGGTGGTGAATACGATACATGGGGCAGGTATGTCTGTATTTTGTGGAAGTACGTACTCCATGGAGCCTTGGATGTCTGCACATGATATTGGTGGATACCATATAGGGGATGTGCTGGCTGTACTTGTTGACTTTGAGTTTTCCTTATGGCTCAGTTTTGTCTGTACTTGGTGGTGATAACTATTTCATAGCATAAGGTATGACCGTCATTAGTGGTTTGAAGTACCTTGTGTGACCATGTAGGGCTTTGTATTGCATAGAGTATTGATGTATGTACATGGTTGTAAGTACCCTATTGGGAATGTGGCAGTGCTTGATGATGGAGAGGACCCCTTAGGGTCTGCTATTGATATACAGTTACTAAGTGGGAGTCAGGTATATCTATACTCGATGAAATTGAGTACCAGGGGATGTGGTGGCTGTACTTGGTGGTGGTGAGTATCCCTCATGTTCTTGAAGACTAACCTAAGTGTTAGTGGCTATCCCATAGAAAATAAGATGTATGTGTATGATGGTTTTGTATATCGTGTAGAGGCTGGAATAGCTGTTCTTGTGGCTGATGAGCTCGACTAGGGCTGATCATTCTTCTTGTTCGGCAGTGTGTTGGGCACTTATTCTTTTTAGGATTTCTGACAGCTAAAACTAGGCATTATAGTCATTTTAATGTGGAAACTGGGTCATTCAGCTAGGGCATTCAGTTTTTTTAGCTGAAATTAATTCATTATATTTTTCTACAGCTTGGACTTGGCGGATCTTTACTTGTTTAGTTGGGCTTGTGCCTAGTAGGTGTCTTATGTTTTCAGTGCTCGGTTGGTTCAGCCGTACTCGGCTGGTAGAGCTAATCCTGCCTTCCCTGTCTGACTTAATATACCGGTATCTTTTTTTGTGACTGGGATCAATTTAATTAACGATATTAGTGGTAGTGACTATATTATAGACTTGGATGGCTGTACTAGGTGATACATACACCATATGGCATGGGATGGCTGTCCTGTGTGGTTGAGAATATCCATTGTGGCCTGGTAAAGCTGTATTTGATTGTGGTGAGTACCCCTCAGGACATTGTATGGCCAACTAAGTGATAGTTGGTATCATATAGAAGATAAAGTGTCTGAGCATGATGGTGTTGAGTACCGTGTAGGGGCTCGAATGGTTGTATTTGGAGCTGATGAGCTCGTCTTAGTGACTGTGTTGACTTCAATTTACGGTAGTAAGTACAACCGTCAATATTTCAACGGATGGCGGTACTTTGTGGTTGTAAGTACCCTTTAGAGTTGATATGGATGTACTATATCTATGTCTTGGATGGCTGCACTAGGTGATGCATACTTCATAGGGCAGGAATGTCCTTTTGGTGGAGAATATCCATCATAACCTGGTATGGCTGTACTTTATCGTGATGAGTACATGGAATGGTTTTATGTTTTGAGAGTGAGAACTCCATAGAGCCTGTGATATTAGTTCTTGGTTTAGGTAGTTATCCCAGGCTGTAATATGTCTTGGAGATGATAAATACTTTGTATTGGAGTTAAGCCATGACGAAGGTAATGGGTCTGATATGGTGGTGCTTAGTTGTGATAATTACTTCATCTGGTCTAGGATGGCTATATTTCGTGATATTGAGTATCCCATTCATCCTGGTAGTGGTGGGTATAGGGTCTATGATGACTGTACTATGTGGTGATGAATACACATACGGCCTGTGATGTCGTTTCAAACAGTGATAAAGGTCTATACCTGCAATTACTAAAACACTGCATGACGCTTCTGGGCACAGTGTCAAATTCGGTCTTCATAACAATTTTGTTAATGTACAAATGTAAAGACTTTTAATGAATGTATATACAAATAGAATATCCACTGTCACATTTATAACAAAAAACAATGCTCAACATACATTTTGTACTCCATAAAAGACATATTGCGACGAAATTTCAAATTTGACCTTGAAATGTCAATGATATTGACCTTGACGTGGTCAGTATGTTTTCGAGAGATAAGGATACAACATGAATTCAAATGAAGCTAACAATCATGCACATACTTGATTTAACCATTATAAATAAAACTATGTCATATTTGAATATAAGAATTATGAATACCGAATCAAAGAATGTCATCTCTGACATCATGGGCATGAATAAAATGGTTATTTTCACAAAGTTATAATATGCTGAAGTCAAAACAGTTCTTTGAATAAGAGATAAATGGTCTTACCAAAACTTCTATCACTTTTCTATCCCAATTAAATAATACAATATACAAACAGAATATATATTCTAGTACAAAGGTAGAGCAAAATATCACGTTTTCAGCTAATTTTGTACTTTGACCTTGAAATGACCTTGACCTTGGCCTCGTAGTGGTCAGTGTAGTATGCCCATTTGAAACACACCATCAAGTGAATACTATGAATGCAAACATTTAGCATTACATTCATTCATTACTTCCTCACTGAAACATAATATTGTGCATAAATTGGCAGTTTATGGCGGCCATCTTGGCGGCCATCTTGGAAAATGCTCAAGGGTGACAAGGTGTCATACAACAGATTCTGAATGGGGACATCCTCCTGAACATTTTGGTACCAAAACATTTTGTGCGGACTCCAAAGTTAGGTTCATCATATAAACATGACTGGCTTGCACCTGGACTGTTTGTAGTTCTGTTTCAATTGCTACCGATAATTAATACTGTAAAATCATTCAATTTAGAGGAGTTTTATTCTGGGGATTATAAAAAATAAGCCACTGTTGTAAAGTTGTTGGGGTGTAGATAATTTGTGAGGATTGAATTTTATGATATAGTTGAACCAAGACATTGAATAAATTAAACGCCACACACTTGACGTTTTTTACAGTAATGCAGCATATTAATCCATTCTGTGTGTTGATACAATTTCCTAGCTCCATGTTTTATGCTTTAGGCAATCAGTTACTATGTCATTTATTTAACTGGGAGACAGATGTGTCATAGTTTTCGTCTAATTGATCATTTATGGCAATTATTTTCTGAGTGAAACAGTTTTCTTATAGCTCACAAAAGTGTCCGCTTACGAAAATAATGTACACTTTTTGAATGGAATCAGTGGGCGTGTCGGAGTATAAAAGCTGTAGTTAATATTTCGAGAAATAATGTGTTTTACGAGTGTACAAGGGTTGTTCAAATTGGAATGCAAGTGGGGCTATATGTACCAATGATTTTTATAAACAAGAAATATCTTTTAAAAAAATAACCAGCGTTGAGTTAAATGACATACTGCAAATGTTATATGTAATTGTTTTTCAATACATTTGCGAAAGATTTCAAGTAGTTTTAGACATGAAAAAGTGAAACTGCCACTCACAAATATATCGAAGAAGACACCTTTCTTAGAGACATCTATCCATTATGACAGAGATATGTCCAACACAAATGTAATATGTTTCCCCCACAATATGTGGGAAACAGAAGTATGAGAAAGAAAACAGAAGCCAATTGAACTACATGTATTGTATTCTGACTGTAACAAAAAACGTAAGGTGTTATAATTTAAAAACGGGCTGGATCATTTAAAAATGGAAATATCTGACAATCATCTACAGTAATATAAAATGGTGTAAATTTAGTATTTGCTGTTACAATGAGACATGAAACCATATGCATATTCACATGCACGGCTCTTCTAATATTTTCAAAATACAGTTGTCCAGCACAACTGACAATGACAAAATAGAGTTGTCCGAATTATAAGTTCAGTTGTCCCAATTAAAACAAGCAGACGTCTGTCAAGTTAATAGTACTGGTAAACCAGAGGTTACATTATTTTAAGGTTTTATCTTGGGTTGTCCTATAAGTCACAACGAGGATAAGCTCTTCATTTCAGGAAGCCCCACACTGATGTCAATGTAGTATTTACTATTAAGATACGTTGACGGTAATAACTAGTATTCTGATGTAACAAGTGTCCACTGAACTGTGCTCATATTGCACTTCACACATTATGTTTGACTTAGATCTACTGTTTCAATAAACACCCATCTGTCTATCAACATAATTATATGAAATATATTATAACACCTAAGCAGTATAATAAGTCAAGACAAAAACTTTCACATGACAATGACAGGAAAACAATTTTGTAGTTTGATGCAATCAATTATTACTAAGTACTTTAAATAAGAAATGATTCTTGAACATGTTGCATTATATTTTTATATAGCAGATGACGTGGTATACAATTTAAGATTATGTGACATGCTAAAGTTGTTGATTTCTTGCAAGTAGCCAATAATGTATGTGCATTGAATAATTTACATAAACGAACTTATCCGAAAATGGGCATGTATCCGAAATAGTGCAACTCGCACGTCTCTTTTGTCGAGGTATTTCCGACCATTTATGATATGTACGTCGAAACTCGTACATATAGTTTGAATATCATAAAATGTGATGAATTTCAAAGAAAACTGCCACGCCGTCCTTGTCAACAGTGACACAGTTCAAATTCGACTATGACACTGAAATGTTCGACTATGCAGCGATCTCAATGTCCGCTAGTTTGACAATTATGAAAGATAAGCAAATTATTCTCTGCAGCGCCTGAAAAGTCCGCTGCATTTACCATATTGTATCAATCCCTCGAATTTAATACACGCATATATCGAATACTTTACGCCGAATAAAATTCGTATCTGGCACATCAAAACGCCGCACTAGTTTCCAGTCACCGTGTCCGGCCTTTGAAGTCGTGAGATCTTAGAACTGCGCACTGGTACATCAGTATAACCTTGAGTGAGGTTTTCGCGGGCTAAATATAGATTGTCTGCTATGAACATGATGAAGTTTAACATGTTTGATTGCTGTGATATTTTTATTGTGGAATTATCAATTACCTATATATACGGATTATAGATCTACGTGTTTTACAGGTATTTGATGCGTTTCGATTCTCGTTCCGTTCTCGCTATTCCGTGTCTGTTCACATGATTTGTGACACATTTTAATTAATTACTCGTCAATATCGTCCACGTGCGCGATTGCATATTTGATCCAATCAAATGAGAGATGCGGTGCTTAGCCGATAGTCTGCAGTTTGTTTTAATATAAGTGTGGACCTCCGATGACGCTTGACTACTGCTAATTCACACGGATTAACTGACTCGCGTATACTGTTTATTTCGATAATGCAACCTGAACCGCCTTAAGGCTGCTATGTGAATCCGCATTCAAGTAGTTCCAGAAACTGTCAACATTCCCAATACTGCTACATATGTTTCTCCAAATTTAAACTGATTTAATTTAATCAGCAACATTTGTTTATTCTAAGATCAACAATAATTGTGAAACTGTTCGTTAAATCGATATTTTTGCAGAAAATCACTACGCTGGGTCGATATCGAACTTGTTTCGTAATATGAAAATGACGTGTTCATCAAATGTCCCGGCAGTATAGCTATTTTTAGAAACTTCAGACCAGAGTCACGTGATGGTTTATCAATGAATCGTACAGGAGAAACTTCAGACCAGGGTCACGTAATGGTTTTATCAATGAATCGTATAACGTCTGCAAAGTACTGTTATGCAATCATATGGTTTGGTTATACTAGCCGCTTTCGAGAGATGTCTCACGCTGTGAGGGAAGTGATTACAAGACGGTACTGTAGAATCTGATAAATAGGCGCGTAGTATTATTTTAAAGCCACTTTTGATATACGCATTCAATACACGTATTACATATAAATTAATATGCCCCATTTTCCAATTATTTAGATACCCAACATGCCTATATAGTCACATATGCCTATTTTGACATTCAAGACAAGATCGGCAGTGAGAAAACGAACATTAAACGTGTAAAGTCGGTTTAAGCTTTAGTAGCTGCAACCAGATCGCCTCTCATCAGCACTCTCAGTGCTTTGATTATACTTCGGTTACAATAAACAGCCTTTGTTTGCTTTTAACGGATGTGTGTTGATTTGGGTAATACTTTCCGTAATTTGGATTACCCAAGTTAATTATATACCTATAAGTAGCAGCAGACTGTAAAGATGACGTAGTTGGGAAATCCTCCTACCCGATAACGTGGATTGGCTGTGTTTGAGGAGTCACTGTGGTCAATGCAAGTTTACACACTTATACTGCCGGTATAAAGTTAAAGTAAATAAGCGACGCTATAGACCTCTGTACTTTTCAATACACTACGAATACAAAAACATACGAAATAGCACCTAATTTTATGTGTTAAGATTACTATATTCTGTCCATTTATATTCACTTATAACGTCGGTGCGGAGTTTTTAAGAAGCATTTGATTGGCTTTTAAAGTAGGTCAACATTCAAGCTAAAGACAGCTAACGCTGAAAAAACTGATCGATATAGCAAAATGCTTGTATTAGCCTCAAATTGATACCTCACAATTTAAAATTAATTCAGTCTAACTGTAACAATGGGTCGATTAACACTGTCTACTCGTGTATACTTATGCTACAATGACTATGCTCCGGGCGGGTAATTATACAAAAAATCAATGTCAAGTAATTATGTGACCAATGTTATAATGATGTTATCATCACAGAGATAGCTCCAAAGGGTATAATTCTAGCCCGATTAATTGCAATACTAAAACAAACACAATATTCGTTTCTGAATATTTAGAAGCATGCAAACTTTATAAGTTTTTACAGTTTATAAAGGTGCATCTACACGGTAAATTTTGGCGTATACATCTTGACCTATAAGTCAAAATGTAACGTACGAGTAGTATTTTTGGCTGATGTACGACACATTCATTGGATATTCGTCACTGCATAGCGGTAAATACTGCTTCACAGGTCAAGATGTATACGCCAAGACTTACCGTGTATAGTCCCACAACGATAATGTGATTCCCGCGCAAATGTTTGGGCGCATCCATGTTTTGATAACGGGTTACTTGTTATATTTAATTGACTTGACAGTTATAAAACGTTTTATTTTTCCCCAACCGATCAGATGTCCCGATAGCTCAGTGCGCTAAGCAGAATGTACCTGACATTCAACATTAGTTCACTTCGTAGGTTCTGAGTTCGAATACCATTAGCAATAAAAGTTTTTAAGATAAAATTTTGTTTTTATAGAAATATATTTATGAAAATGTACTTTTTATTTTGGTAATGCTTTTTATCTTTTAAATTTAGTTATTTTTTAATGAAGGGTTTTATTTTGATCGTCCATCTCAATATTTTCTATTCCACATGTAATATTACATTTTCATACTCAGTTTAGTGCCCATACAATCATATAATGCACAGATTTAATAATATATTCAATTAAACAATAAAATGCCATCGGCTTTATCATGTTAATAATTAGTATACTTATAATTTATAAATACTTTATCATAAAATAGACAAAAAATACGCCGCGATTGGGGGGTCGAACGCACAAAGGACAAAAATTCAAATATGAGTAAATGCCGTGTGTCTTACCACTGAGCCACCACAGAAGCATACATTGTTGATGTAGATATAATGTCTTATTCATTTATTGGTCCCTATGTTTTGATTTGGAATAATCTTTTGCTATAAATAGACATGTTTGTGAATAACACATTATCGTTATGGGACTATAGATGCACCTTTAGCAATACATTAGGTAATATGTTCATGAGTATGGTGTGCCAAATGTTTAAATGCTTTAATAAGCAAACGTTACGGTCCTTGATTTAATCCATTATAAAAATATACTAGGCAATATTGTGTATGTTTTTGTACTGAAATTTATCGTGGTAGAGTTATGACGTAGTTCCGGTCAGCGAAGGGCGGACATTTTTGACAGCGGCGAAAAAAAATCCAACAATTTATGGATATACAAAAGATTTGTGTATTGGATTAATGTGACTAAATGATGGCGAGTATGGATACTAATTATGAATCAAATGGAACAGGTGACGAGTCGGATTATTGTGATCTACTGGAATTTTCAGTGAAAACATCAAACAGGTTTATAGGCGGGAACGATGAGAACAATGGATGGCATAGGGTAAATCGATCAGGTGCCCGTAATGCTAAACGTAAACGCTATCATACCGGTAGCGTAGGTAGTACAGGTAGTGTGAGTAACTCTACATTCTCTGGATTGTCTACAAGTGACAAACTACAGTGCATGTTCGATTCCATAAATGCAAACTCTAGCACCCTAAATTCCCTAGACCGGAACCAACAAAAATGCATCAAGGACATGCAAAGGGTAAATCATCAAACACTAAATAGAATGAACGTTATTGAGGAATTTATGAAAAAGCAGACAATCAAACTAAAAATGTTGGCTTATAGATCTATCGATATTGAGGCGAGAAGCCGTAGAAACAACTTGATATTTTATGGGATATCGGAGAAGTTTCGTTATAACTGCAGTGATCTTATACTGAGATTTATCAAGAACGAACTCAATATTGACCCTTACAACATAGTGATAGATCGTGCACATCGTCTCGGTTCATTCAAAAATGTGAGTGATAAAAACAAATTTAATCCCAAACGACCGATTATAGTCCGTTTTAGAGACTATTATGACACAGATAACATCCTCCGTAAAGCATACCGGTTAAAGCACACACCGTTCGGCATAGAACGTGATTACCCCAAAGAGATTGCCACTGCACGAAGTGATCTGTACAAATCCGAGGCAGCCAAGCTTGCCCGTATAAACAAACAGAAAATGCAGATAAAATATCCAGCGAAACTGTACATAGAAAAAAAACTCATTGATGACAGATTCCCGGAATGGTTTGATATGCTCAGTGAAAGCCGACTAGACGGCTTCGATATAGAACCGTGTACTATAAATCATGTACAAATGGAATACCATCAGCAAACAGAGTCGGACTCAGACATGGTAATAAACCACTCACAATACTCAAACTCTACGTGCGTCGACTCCCCACGCGTGGTCGATACACCCCAAGATAACCACGCCCCCTCTACAACCAACATCGAAAGTGACCAAACACACGTAACCGATAATCAACAAAACTCGAACGTTTCTGGCGGTAAAACATCCAAATCATCCCCTCCGAAACAACGTCATAGGAAACAAGGTTCCAAAAATCGATCGAGATCAAAAAACGCTAAATCGAAACAGGACAATTCTGACTCGAGCGACAGTGGAAATACCCGTGCTAAAAATAGACGTGACACTAGTGTATCAAATCGCGGTAGATCCCCGCCTATAAATAAACACGGGAAAAACCAGAATTCCAACGGAGCGAACAGTGACTCACGAACAAGGGCCCATAGTGAATAGGATTACGTGGAGAAAAGTGACATTAAATTTTGTTTATTGAACGTGCAAGGATTGGTCGGTCATAGTTATAATAAGTTGAATACTCCAGAATTTACTGACTTGTTTAATAGGCATGACATTCTTCTTTTTACAGAAACTTGGTCTAACTCTACTTACAGTTATGATGTTGACGGTTTTACATATTATATATTACATAGATCTTTGACTCATAAGAATGCAAAACGTGATAGTGGTGGTTTAATCATTTATGTATCGAACAATTTAAATCAACATGTATCTCTAGTCAAAACAGATGGAGATCACATGATATGGATTAAAATCAACGGCCAGTTGATTGACCGAGTTGGAGATTTATACATGTGTTTATGTTTTAATGTACCCCAAGGTAGTAGTCGGGATGTATTTATAGAAAACAATATTTATGACTGTGTATTAGATGATATTATCGATTTTAATATGGAAAATAACCATTCAGGTGAATGTATTGTACTTGGAGACCTTAATTCTAGAATTGGTTTGAAGAACGATTTTGTTGAAGACGAATATTTACATAACTTAGATATGATGCCAAATGACTATACTGTCGATGATTATTTATTACGTAATAGCCAGGACAAAATTTGTAACGAAAATGGTAAATTGTTGTTGAATTTTTGTAAACGTAGCGGCTTGCGAGTAGGAAATGGTAGGTTGTGTGAAGATGCCTCTGTTGGGAAATTTACATGTGTAAAGCACGCTGGATCGAGCGTCGTAGATTATGTACTATGTCAACCGTATTTTATGAAATATTTTAAACATTTTTCTGTCAGAGATCCAAATATTGTATCAGACCATTGTGTAATTTCTTTCGATATCACGTGTAGTAGTGAGTATATATTAGGTCAAAATGTAGTACACGATGACCCAGAAGATATATTGATCGATCATTGTTATAAATGGGATAATGAAAAAAAACAAGACTTTTTACAAAATATTAAATCACCCAATTTTCAAAATAATTTTAGCGAATTAACGTTGGACCTAAAACAGGTCAACGACACGCGAGATATAGAGGGAAATCTTGATAAATTTTATTATTGTTTAAGCGAAATATGTGACCCACTATTTAAAAGAAATATTAAAACGCAAAATCGCGAAGAAAATAAAAGCAAAAGCAATAAGGAATGGTACGATAATGAATGTAATACAAGTCGAAAAGGTTTCTATAAAAGTCTTAACAATTTTAGAGCTTTTCCATCTGATGACAACAGAAAAATTATGTGCAAAAATAGAACTAAATATAAAACTCTAATCAGGTCCAAAAAATATGACTCAAATAAGAAAAACTCAAAAAAACTTGAAGATATGAGATTTAAAAACGCAAAAATATACTGGAAAATGTTAAAAGATGTTTGTTGTCCGAGTAACACGAATGTTACCACGTCACAGTTCACTGCATATTTTAAATCTATTAACGACCCGAATTCGGTGTTTTTTCAACCTGATGACGACGTGTTATATTTTAATGACAGGTATTTGAATGGTGAGCTACAAATTATGTTTTCCGAACTTGACGTTGAAATTAATCAAGCAGAAATTGAAAAAGCGTGCGCCGAATTGAACATAGGAAGGTCAGGGGGTCAGACTTTGTTATAAACGAATTCTTTAAATACGGCATTAACGATTTATCAGTTTATATTGTACCATTATTTAATAAGATTTTTGACAGTGGGTGTTTCCCATCACAATGGACAGAAGGTTATATTGTACCAATCTTTCAAAGGGGGATAAGAGATCTACCAGAAAATTATCGGGGAATCACACTTTTAAGTACTTTTGGAAAGCTGTTTACTCGAATTATTAACAACAGGTTGACCGCATGGGCTGAAAATTATTTTGTCTATACGGAAGCGCAAGCCGGATTTCGGAAAAACATGGGAACCACTGATAATATTTTTGTTTTAAGCGGTATAATCAACCATCTTTTAAACAACAACAAGAAATTATTTGTTTGTTTTATCGATTACACAAAAGCTTTTGATCTACTAGTTAGAGAAAATGTATTTTATAAACTAATAAGATATGGCATTAGGGGGAAAATGATGAATGTAATTAGGGCGCTATATTTGAATGTCAAATCGCGAGTTAAAAATCGGAATAACTTAAGTCCTGATAGTTTTGAGTGTTATTTGGGCGTCCGTCAAGGAGATTGTCTTTCTCCTTTCATTTTTGCACTTTTTGTTAATGACCTTGAAGAACATCTGGAAACTAACGGTTTTAAAGGGGTCGGTTTAGATACATTGAAAATATTTTTGTTGTTATACGCCGATGACATCATTTTATTCGCTGAGGACGAAATTAGCTTACAGAACGGATTGAATACTTTAAAAGATTATTGTAACAAATGGAAATTAACAGTGAATGTTAAAAAAACTAAAATTATGGTCTTTAGGAAAGGTGGGCGTCTAAGACAGGATCTGAAATTCTTTTACAATGGTGATGAACTTGAAATTGCGAATTGTTTCACATATCTAGGCATAACATTCTCCAACGGGGGGTCGTTTACAAAAACATTTGAAACACTCAATGGTCAAGCTTGTAAAGCAATCTTTAAACTTAAGTCGTATTTGACTAAATTCCCAACACTATCCGTAAGCCATATTATATCTTTATTTGACAAGTTGATACTTCCTATATTGAATTATGGCTCTGAAATATGGGGGTTTTCTGATGCCGACATTTTAGAACGCACTCATTTACACTTTTTAAAAAATATTTTAGGTGTGAAGCTTTCTACTCAAAACAATTTCATTTATGGTGAACTCGGTCGTACACCTTTAAAAATAATGAGAATGGTAAATATAATACGTTTTTGGTTGAAAATCACATGTGTATGCAATGATGAAAGAAAATATATAAAACAAATATACAAAATGATGTTAAATGATAATGAACTATTACCAAACAAAATCAATTGGACAAATAAAGTTAAACAACTGCTGGAAAATTTGGGGTTCAATGAGGTTTGGTTAAACCAAGGGGTGAACAATGTAAAACATTTTATGCCAATTCTAAAACAAAGACTTAATGACGTATTTACTCAAGAATGGAATGGGCAACTTCATAATTCGACAAGAGCTAGTTCATATATATTATTTTCAGAATTTGGTTTTAAGCAATACTTAGATTTCGTAACTATCCGTAAGTTTAGAACAGCTTTATCACGATTACGTGTATCTTCTCACAGGTTAGAAATTGAGACAGGTAGATGGCATAAACCCCAAAAAATCCCAAGGCATGAACGTAAATGCCAATTATGCAACATTTTAGAGGACGAATTTCACTTTATTCTAGAATGTCCTTTATTTCATGATCTAAGAAAAGACCTAATTAAACGTTATTTTTGGCAAAGACCGAACATCCCAAAATTTATTGAATTAATCTCGTCCACAAATCAACTCACGGTAAAGAAATTAGCTATCTGTATATTTAAAAGCTTCGAAAGACGAGATAGATTGTACTATTTTTAATTAACCTTTCTCCAAACATATACTGCTATTGAAAATACAAATTTATTCTATGTCTCTATCCTTGTTATACGATGTTATTATTATCTTATTGATTATTATGCTGACCGGAACGTATCAATCATGTTTATTATTATAACTTGTAGTATGGTGCGGGATTGTTTACCGGATACCCACTATTTTCCGTTAGTACGGTCGTGCTTTTCCGTAATTAAATTGTTAGGATATTTTAAACTGTTAAAACAACAAGATACAACGGGAAACATGTAGCTTTTGTGGATCTCCAGTAAATAATCTCGCGCAATACAATACCATTTGTATTATGAACATATATTGTGAAATGCTTTATAACTTGTTTGTATATATATATGTGATTCATGGGCCAATGGCCTAAATCTTGAAAATAAACTGTATGTTATGTTATAAAGAAAATCGGACAAAGGTATAAACCGATTTCGATAACATGGATTTCTTGATTCATCGCACTCAAAGCGTTTAGGGCAGCATGTTTTGTTATCGGATTAAAGAATAATTGCATCCATTTACTCGATAAAAACAGTTTAGCAACGTGTTATATCCTAGTGTCTCTGTGGCTAAGTGGATGTGTGCGTTGACATAATTATATGTGTCGCTTGAAATCTTTGGTTTTAAGTTCAAGCCAAGCAGAAGTCGTCTTTTTTATTTTGCAGAATTTATCATATTATTTTATTTTTTATTCGATATAATATTATGTAGATCAATATTCAATATATAAACTTGTTCGTCGGAGTTAACTTCTTCTGTTTGAATTTAATTTCATACCTAATAAAGATCTTGCATGCATGTTATCAAAGCTGGATCACCTGTATTATGTTTATGTTATAGCCTTCGTATATAAACAAACGGTCAGATTATCGAAATCGGTCTATAAATTGGCCGGGCTATACATCCTTGTTTACCTTTTGCTCCTGAAGAAATCTAACAAGGTATATTTAATACAACACAATAAGCAATAAGGAAATAGCTCGGTTAGTAAAGCGCAAGGTCAAATCGAAACAATGGTTTTTTTCTATGCGTGAGTTCGAATCCAACTCGTAACTTTTCTAGTAGATATTTGATTTGTTTATTCTGTTTATTGTTTCATTGTATTTTTTTCGTTTGATCTATTAAAATACTTTGTACTTTAAAAGTGTTGAGAAAATAAAAACAACAAATATAATAAAAAATAAAGACAATAAATCGATTCGAACCTGCGTACAAAAGTAACATACCTGGTAATTAATCTTAAGGCTGACGCGTTACCACTGAGCCACTGGGGGTATTGGAGAAATGAATGTCCCATTATCATGTCTACCAAATGTTCCTGTTAATTTAGATGTGAAGGTCACCGTTGTGTTTATTTACTATGGCTAAATTTAACCCGGCCAATTTATGTTTGTCCGACTATAGTGCGTTCAAAGTCAAATAAGAACAGTTATAAATATAAACTCGCCCGTCAGGTAAACTTTATATGGGGTCGATATCAAATAGTGTACAATTCTCATTCCATACATCAAAGGCGCGGTAGTGTAGTGGATAAACTCTCACTCCCTTCAAGTTTTAATTTTATTCTGAGTTGTAGGTTCGATCCTTACTTCGGTCAACTTTTTGTTTGCATGTATCCATGTTATAAAGTCTATATTATACTGATGTTTTAATGAATCGACACTTCAAAGTAATCGAAGTTTCATGTTGTCGTGAATATATTAAAAACGATTGTATGAGTGTTGTACTGTATATAAAATAAAATAATTGAAATACGACTTGATAAAGAATGAAGAAATAACACAAACATTTATCTACGTAAATTGCATACCTTACTTCGTGTATGTTAGTTACAAATAAAAAGTAAGGTACTTGTAAAAAGATATAAAAAAACTTAAAAATTGAAGTAACTTGGATGGGTGTCGAACTAGTGACGAGATTGAACAAAATTACTTGCATACTAGCGGCATGCTTACCCACTAGACTAACGAGACGATGTGTAAATAGGTTTTCAAGTCTTATACTATTGATTGAAGGTATCTATTTTATTACATGAAACATAAGCTCCCCTATTCTTTTGAATGGGACAGTTCCCTCATTAGTATTACTTATTGAACCGACAGTATATTGTCTGACCAGATTAAACTAAGACTCTGATCAAAGTCCGTATACCCCCGGCTGTATACTCGGCTGTTTTCGATTCGTATGTTTATTTACTACATGTGCAGTAATCTCTGTATTTGTTACAAAATCGGAAGAAAAATTAAGCATGAATTGTAGCGCAGTGGAAACGTTTGCGCCTTTAACGCAAGTGGATGCAGGTTCGAAACTTACTGCAAGCTTTTGTCATTAATATTTTTATTTCAACTATCTATCCTTGAATCAAACTATTCCCCGTACGTTCTTATATTACTTTGTCTTTATTTTCGGTTTTTTAATATTTTCAATTGCATATTGTTTTATTCCAAGTACATGAAAAAGGCTTCAACGACTTGGTCGTTATAAATTTAATGTATGACTGAATTGTGTAATGGATATGTGAACATAGGGAGGATTATAATTCACAACTAGCATACTTGCAAAAAAAATGTTCAATAAAAAGTATATTTAGTTAGCCTCGAACCCGATACCTTGTAGTCTTCACCCCGCACACTTAACCACTGAGCCATCACAGATTGTTATCTAGTAGCAACTCAATAAAGCCACATATAGCGATAAATGTAATTATATGTTTTTATAACTTCGGAATTTTCCGGACTTGACCGAATCATGCAAGGAGTCTCAGTTTAATCTGGTCATTTAATAACAAAATCACAAAGTTTACAAACAATAAAGTAAACAGAAATAATCACGTGACAAAAGAAGACAGTTTCATAACGTCTATAAATTATCTGGTATAGTTCGCCGAGGATAACCCCAGCCCTATCAATAAACAAACAAAAGCAAATTATTAACACTGCATTGTCGACTGGTCGCCTGTTATCATTGTAGATTTAAAGAGTATATCATTAAAATTGAACATAAATGAATATCTAATTTTCTTTTTTACTTGTAAACAAAGGCTAGTGTTATCTCCGGCGAACAATAGTTCTAGTACAACTCCGAAATCACAAATTAGCGTACACAATAATCAAAACAGAAATACATGAATGTTATGTCAAATAGTCACAAGACAAAAGAAGAAAGTCGTATGACGTCATCAAATATATCATCAGGTGGTTTTCAGCGGTTGTGAAATCTGATTTCTTATCGCCTGTTACATGGATTACCGGTCCTACATTTCTCACACAGATCTGCTCTGTGTGGCTTGTTGGGATCGGTGTGACGTTTCTTATTACAGTGGCACGTCCGGGCAACCATACCACATCTCGAACACGTCGTCTCCTCTACTCTATACGGCTGGTACATTGTATTACAATTCTTACATTCTTGGCCATAGTACTGAAACGAAATTAGTTCAGCAATTTAATAACGATTATTTCAATCGTTTACTAATCATGGATATTTAATTTGATTGAAAATTGTTAAGATCATTTTGACCATGGTTTGCTAACATCTGTTGAAAACTCGGGAGAACGCCGCTGTAGATTCTATAGAATATGGAATGCGATGTTCGGGAACATGCCCGGACTATCCGTAATGATGCAGGTAATAAACTAACTGCAAAACTACGGGTTCCGCAATGACAGCAAATTAATGTAGATTTATTCCATTATATGCAAACAGTGAAGCTGCTGCTGTAAGCAATGGCTGTTAATATTTAAAACTACAAACAATTTAATAGATTACAAAAATGTAACTTTGTAGATAAATCATCATTTGTATTTTCAGATACGTTTTGAAACATGACTCATATTGGGTTTTCGGAAAATGAACACTTTAATTTGTGTTTTTAAGTTCCGTTTTGAAGCAAGTTGATACCTAGAAATCATTTTGCGGGCGTGGTAGTACATAATCAACACGCTGGTAGCGCTGGAAAAACAGGGTTTATTCCTGGAGACCGACCACTGTATTATCAGCCACAGAGTAAATGACACAGAGTGTGTCGCCACTGTGGTCCAGTGGTAACCATGAACAAGGATACAGGCAACCCAATTCAAATTCTTGACCTACCATTCCGTTTATTATCAATGAAAGCAAAACAATATGATTGTTACTAGATATATATAATATAGTCCAGCAATAAGACTGGGCAAACACTGGTCATCGTTCTTACTGACCGGAATGGTTGATACAATAGTTTGAAAAGAGAACCACCTAAGGACTATGATGCACACTGCGGTCAAAAGTCATTCAGTGGTTTAGGAGGATATGCCATTTAAAGAATAGTTTGACAAATGACGCCCGGCAATCGAGTAATAACAAAATCTTGATTGAAGTAGTTTGTGCTCAGTTGAGATAAAAAATCAACATACCGTTCTCGCTGCTCTGCTCTTGTAAGATACGTTGGCACTTTCCCATTTGGTGCCACAATCCGTACATTCAAAATGTCCATACATAACTATCGACTGGACCGTTCCTGTCTATTTCCAATGTTAAATGAGTCTCAGTTACGTAGTGAATCGTAGCTCTCTCTATCCTCAAAACAGCTGGCTTTAGAGTGTTACCCACTTATAAACCACCCAGGACATTTTCGAAAAACCATGCATATACGTATGAATCGATACGAAAATTAAAAATAGATCATAGATGTCCTAGTTTGCATTTTTGAAAACAAACAATTGAAATTAAAGTACAAAGATAACAGGCAAATAACTGCGCACAAATATGTGGCTGTACACTTGCAACCAAATAAAACACGATAATGTACTTTTATCGCGAATTTTTATAAAGATAACGACAAAGAGAGAAATTTTGTACAATGAATAAATGATCATATTTGAGCCAAGCAGCATAGTAAATACTGAACATGCGAAGGTACTTTGAAGCCATTTGGAAACGGAAGCAGCGCCTAGCCACCCACACAAGAGACAGACAAAACTTCAATTGAAGCCAATATCACGACAGTGAGGCCACCACAACTTTACAATGTCGTGTAAGCAATGTGTCGTTTACCACTGTCTTATACATCGTTTATTTCGCCAAAGAAGTCTGTTTTCAAGGTCGCTTCGCTGGCAAAATAAATTTTCTGAGTCAATACTATCAAGTATAGACTAAGTATATGGCATTCTGTTCAGATCAACAATTTATTTTTTTTAGCTCATTTAGAGAAAACGCTTGTCTGGTACACTGCTAGGATAAATCCTATTTGTCTAGCTGGCATGCTGTTCGGATCAAATATGCATTTTCTAGCTCGCTTCGCTCGCACAATACATGTCTTGGTGTACAGTAATAAGTAGAGTGTGGTAGGTTGCTAAGATAAAATCAAAGCACCGAGAGTACTTTTGGGAGGCGATCTGGTTGCTGCAATTAATGCTCAAACCGACTTTACACGTTTAATGTCCGTTTAATTACTGCCGATCTTGTCTTGAATGTCAAACTATGCTTATATGTGACTATATAGGCAAGTTGGGTACTAGTATCTAAATAATTGTAAATATGAGCATAATAATTCATTTGGAATACATGTATTGAACGCGTATATCAAAAGTGGCTCTAAAATGATCATACGCGCCTGTTTATCAGAGTCTACAGTACCCTCTTGTAATCAATTCCCTCACAGCGTGAGACACTCTATAGAAAGCTTGTATACAAGGGTCATTCAATATATAATGCAAACTATTAATTATCTTTAAAACCCGACAAGAAAATTAAACGAAATTTCGCATAATAAATATTTGAGACATTTTCGTTTTGTTCACAAATTTAAATGACCATTACGTCGATGTCGTCATCACCGCGCGCCTTCCTTCGACGTCACCTGATACAACATGGACGCGTAACGTTACAAGACTAACGCAGTTAACATAACGATCGAGTGCCGTCGAAACAATAGTTCCTCAACTTATTATTGCCTTACCAGAGGCTTGTACTAAAATGCCCTCTTTCATATTCCGAAGTGGTGAGACTATCAAAGGAAAATATCATCGGCAGAATTGCAATCAAAGAATACCAGTGTGTAGGTCAGGATATCTCTATAACGGCCCATACAGCAAAAAATGAGATAGTTTTTGAAAGCAGACAAAATATTCAAAAGAAAGTTCACGAAAAGGGCAGTAGTTTTGACTCAGTTCATTCGACTTTGCGGAACAGATTAACCATGTGCAAGGATCGCGCCCGGTGGGTGCCCAAATGTTGACGTCAGAACAGACAGAACGTCGCGTCAAACACCTTACCGGCTTGCTTAAGCGCTTAATTGTGGAAGGGCAATAGGATCTATCGACAATTTTAACTAAAAATGAGACGTATATACGTCCATACAAACAAGAAATGATCCGACTGTTACCTGGAGATTCGAAATCCTGATTTACATCGAAATGAGTAGGCCGCGGCCGTGCGGTTAAGAGTGGTGCCTAGCAACGCGAATAGAAGGTCTGTCGAAATAATGGAAGTCAGTCATTGAATATATAGAAGGTTAATTTGAATGATTTTGTCCAGTTTTGAATGATCAATATTGTATACAAAAATGCATGTGCTAGTTTGCATTATATATTGAATGACCCTCGTATATCTTGGTCAGTGCCACACCATACACTTAACCGATTTAGAAACGCAACTATTTTGGGGGTCGGTATTTTTTGTATTAAATTATTATTTAAATGTTATTGGAGTATAAACCAATGAATGGGACGCCAGTCTTATGCCTGGTACGATTTTCTACGAAAAAATATTTCAATTTAAGCCATTACGTCACAGTAGCGTCATTTTCATTATGTACACGTGACGCGTGAGCAAAACCACTGGGCGTGACGATTTGACCGACAATTTATAAAAAAAACGATACCCCAACAAAAAACATAAAATTAAATTCTGAAGTGCGTTGTATACGGTGCCACACTTTTAGGATACATAACATCCTGGCGCCATCGACTTGCTTTAAGCAGTTATGTGACGTTTTATCATGACAAAGTAGATTAACTATCGTCTGTCGACGATATTTAGATTTGCATAGTGTTTTCTAGAGGCAGTTTACACCTACGATTGTCTGCGTCAGGTATGCCGACGATACAAGCGCGTAAACATGATGGCACCAAACATACATACAGAAGTATGGTATGGTCTCAATTATTTTGCGGTCACCGTGAAGTTTCGGATGTTACTGCTTTCTTCGGTATATAAAATATTGCAATGCGACAAAGACCGATGTGATTCGCATGAACTTAAAACTATCTTGCATTACTGGTTTACATCCGCGTATGAAGTTACGCAATATTACTGGCTGACCGGTTTACTATTCTAAAGGTGGCGCCGCCTAGCGGTGGCGTAGGAAGAACTTAACTATGAGCGATTGTAGTGGCGTGTGTATATATCGAACAACTAAAATAGCTACATCCGGAACCTCAAATACAAATATTCTAAAACAATTGCTATACAGCCGAGACATTGGAGCCTCGTCGTGGGATTTCCGACATAGTGGTCCAATTTGACATTTTCGGTTTATTTCTGTTTATTTAAGTGATATTCCGGGATAATTTATAGTTTATCTTAATTTATTATTTTCTTTGAGCTGTATCTAAATCTCCTACTTACTAATGTGCATCCAATTTGTAATGGCAATAAACCCCTATTTAACTACCTCCAAGAAGGGTTTAAGGGCGCCGCCATTTTGGCCAGAGATACTCTCTATTTATCAGATAAACCCGTACCTAGTGACGTCACAGAGTCAATTGATACAGAATGCCTTGTATACTTTATAGCACTGTATGTAGGAAAAGTGTAGTGTTTTGACTGTTGACTGAAATTAATTTTAAAATTCTTTTTTAACACTTTAATTATTTGCCTTCTATAAAGCGTTTTTCAGAAACAATAATAAATCATGATTTTATTTTGAGAGTACAAATAGTTTTTAATGTTCAGGGCTTCAGTACTTAGATTATAGATCCATTTTTCACACAGTTGTTTATTTTTTACAGGGTCTGCAAATATTCTCATTCCCTGTCCATGCATAACATTGTAACGATTGGCTTTGCGCTGAGGTGTTTTTATTGCCAAACTATGTCAAATGATAACACTATTATTTGAAACTATTATATCCCACTAGCATATACTACTGTCTTCTCAGAGCCTAACTGACGTTGTGACGTAGTACTGCAAAGATACCTGGGTAAAATATGGCGGCTCTCCAAGTCAGAGAGAGTTTAATTACCCTAGCTAATTAGGGTGTGAATAGGGGGCTATAAACACTGAATTTGAAAATAGTTTGGGGTTCTTTACAGCATATCAAAAATAAAAAAAAATGCTGAACTTTCACTTTAAATCCGTTCTTTTAGGAATTATTCAAAACTTATTTCATGCACAATTCTGACGAGTACATGTGGGTTTAATCTGAGTTAGAACATAACAAGTACATAAGCTTTCAATATAGACCGTGAGCCAGAGGGGGTTTTGCTCAATTTTGTGGACCATAATTTTTTGAAACCCCAATGTCTGGCGAACATTTTGGCAAAAAGTTTGCAACTGGCGGGTGGTGCTTTTCTCCGTTACCACGCTTTAAAATATGTTACCCCCTAAAATGAAAAATAAAAATTGTATTTTTTAAAGATAAATTGTACCATTATGCCATTTAATAATTCCAAGTTTGCATATGTTATTCAAGAGTGTAAACTAGTAGCTGCAAACTGATAGAATTTCAATGCCAAAAAGCAATGTTAAAGAAGACAAATATGGGAATGCATACGTTACCCTAAAAAAACAAAAGGTTTATGGCATAAAGTTTTTTATTGCAAATTTAGATGACCACGCAATCAAATAATGAAGTTACGAAGTTCAACATCCAACCTAAAAAATGATGTATAGATTACCAGTATAGGTTAAGAGGTAAATGTTTGGTAGCGATTCTTAAAATGTCACCCATTCTCCAAAACATGTGCGTTTTTCATTCCTTAAATAATTTTAAGTATTCAAATTGTATCATACACTTTTCAGTTACATATAATACCACTTTTTAATGGTTTATATTATTACCTGCGAGCCTTGAGCGAGCAGGTATTCTGGATAGTATAAAGTTTTTTGTCCGTGGAGGGGCACGTGACCTTTTTCTCGATGGTTTACGATTTCAAAAAAAAAATCCAAAAAAAGATGCATTTTGTAAGAATGTCGTGAACCAGACTAATTCCATTATTCCATGCGGATAACATCGGTCTTTGTCGCATTGTCATAGTTTATTTACCGAAGAAATCAGAACTGTCCAAAATTTCAGTGAGCGCTAGGCAATATTGAGGCCATGGATATAAACAGCAGGTGACTGCAGCTGCATAAGCACAGCGCTTCCCATATGGAGTACATCCCGTAGGGAACACATTGTTCTTGAACGAAAATAGGTTAGTTCGTTTGTCAAATTATCGTGCATGTAGTTTTCCCAATTTAAAGCTACCGGCCTATCGCGCTTATTTGTTTCTCACAATTTTGAGACTTTCATGCTTAATTTTATACACATCAGCTGTTGAATTATGCAGATAGAAGGTCGAGGATCCTGTCAATTCTCTGTCAAATGAAGTCGGTACATCATATTCTCGCAGGAACTATTTTACTTGTATATATTAACACGTCTCTTACTTGTAACATATGTTAAGGCAATACTACATTGCACTTTACGTTACCAAACATACAAATTAAAGTTCATGTCTTCAGTGTCTTACAAACGTACTTAAAACAATTAAAAATCGAACACAGATTGCCCCTCGATTTAATATCTTCATGAGACACTATGCACACACATGACTTTTAAACATTTACTATATATATATACATGTATACAATCGTATGTCAGTTATTTAATCACACTACATACAAATTAAAAACCACCGTGTATATTTGAAAATAAGTTTGAAACATTCTCTAGGGTGCACTGTCCAATTCCTCTTGGTCTGTCCGCCACTCCCCCACTGGAGGAAAAGATTGATAGGTGCATAATTATCTTATGGCGACTACCTGAATTGTTGTGCAATACTGACCAGTGAGAGATCAAGATCATTTAAGGTAAATACTCTTAAAATAGTGTAAACTGTGTTACTGTTCATAGTTTAAAGCCTTTGCTTATATTTCCATATCTGTCTAGAGCCAGTATTGCATGTGTTACATACGACATGTAGTCAGAAATTGCTGCATCATATGACATTGTATGGCTTTAATAAGTGGGGTAGTTACACAATATGGCCTAGGATGGCTGAAATCTGTATTTGTGGGTTCCCAATATAGCATAGGATGGCTGAAATCTGTGTTGGTGGGTTTCCAATATGGCCTAGGATGGCAGAAATCTGTATTGGTGGGTTCCCAATATGGCATAGGATGGCTGAAATCTGTATAGGTGGGTTCCCAATATGGCATAGGAGGGCTGAAATCTGTGTTGGCGGGTTCCTAATATGGCCTAGGAGGGCTGAAATCTGTGTTGGTGGGTTCCCAATGAGGCCTGGGATGGCTTAATCTGTGTTGATGGGTTCCAATATGGCATAGCATGGCTGAAATCTGTGTTGGTGGGTTCCTAATATGGCCTAGGAGGGCTGCAATCTGTGTTGGTGGTTTCCCAATATGGCATAAGATGGCTGAAATCTGTGTTGGTGGGTTCCCAATATGGCCTAGGAGGGCTGAAATCTGTGTTGGCAGGTTCCAAATATGGCCTAGGATGACTGGAAACTGTGGTGATGGGTTCCCAATATGGCCTAGGAGGGCTGAAATCTCTGTTGGTGGGTTCCCAATATGGCCAAAGAGGGCTGAAATCTGTGTTGGTAGATTCCCAATATCGCATAGGAGGGCTGAAATCTGTGTTGGTTGGTTCCCAATATGGCATAGGAGGGCTGAAATCTGTGTTGTTGGGTTCCCAATGAGGCCTGGGATGGCTTAATCTGTGATGTTGAGTACCCAAAATGACTTCGGTGACTGTACTCATATTTGTAGGGTACCCAATAGGGCCTGAGTTGACTGTACTCTGAGGTTGTGGGTACCAAATGGAACCTGGGATGGCTGTTCTCTGTGGTAATTGGCATCCAATACAGCCCGGGATGTCTGTACTCAGAGGTGTTGGTTACCCAACAGGGCCTGGGATTACTGTACTCTGAGGTGGTTGGTACCAAATGGGGCCTGAGCTCGTTGTTGTCAGTGGTATAGGGTAGTCAATAGGACCTGTGATGACGGTTCTCTGTATAGGTGGGTACCCAATTGGGCCTGAGATTGTTGAACTTATGGAGGTGAGTACATAAGCTGGCCAGGAACGGCTGTACTAAGCAGAGTTAAGTACCAAATAGGGCATTGAATGGCTTTCCTCAGTGACTATGAGTATCTCTCGGGCATAGTATGGCTGTACACAGTAGTTGTGAGTAGGGCACAGGGCCTAAGAAGGCTGGTAGTGGTAAGTACCACATAGGGATGAGTATGAACATAATTGGTGGTGGGGAATTACCCAATAGAGCCAATGATAGCTATATTGCACCTGGTATGGCAGTATTCAGTTGGTCCGAGTACACCTAAGAACATAGTATGGTTGTTACCGCTGGTGGTAAGTACCACAGTCAGGTGTGACCGTACTCAATGGTTATGTGTACCACTTAGTGCAAAATTTAAACTGTAATTGGTTGTGGTGATTGGGCCTTAGATGTCTGTACTATGTTGTTGTGACTCCTTTGTACCCTATACAACTTGGTGACACTGTAACAAAATTAACTAAAGCAAACACATGAATGTTGTTAATGTGCTTTCATTAAAGCCTTAAAACATTGTATCAAATATCCATAACATTAAATCAACATGACAACATATACAGTATATACAACGAAGTTATAGATATGAAAATAATATTTAACTCTTAAACAAATTTTGTTATATATCTGGGACTTAAAAACCTCCAAGAAATAAAGACCCAAATTTATGTATGGCTTTATGACCGCCCAAACAAGCAAACTCTCGATAAACGTCCTAAAATATCAAAAAGACCTGCAGTAACTGATCATTAGTGTACGTCACTTTCAGCCAAGGTATTACATTATAACTATATGGAAACAACATAAAACACAAATAGTAGAATATTGGGAACTTCTTTAAATAGCATAAAAACAAACAAAACTGTGCCAATGGACAAAAACCATCATTACAAAAACCACATGAAATGATGGTTGGAATAATACCTCCACTGTCCGAGAACAAACAAACAAAATGTCATGATTTTTGGACCAACATAAATTATACAGTTACAACCAAAAAGATTATATTAAGTCAGACAGGGAAGGCAGCACTCAACTTAACCAGCCGAGCACAGAAAACATTAAAAACACACAAAGCACAATGCCCAACTAAACAAGTGCAGATCCGCCCAAGTCCAAGCTGTCGAAAAGTATACTAAATTATAACTAGCTGAATGATCCAGGAGAAAAGATTCAGCAAACAAAAGGCGGAATGCCTACCAAAACATATGTCCTGGATCATTAGCTACTAATACACAATTTGGTTGTTTTACAATAATACGAATATTCAAGCCAATGCGACCAAAACAAGTACTGTATTGAATAGTTGTTGTATATTGTTTCTACTACTAATCGACTTGTTACAACACGTGGTATGGAAAGCTTGACTGTACCTATCAAATGTTATCGATGGTGATTTTATGTTTGGGACTTCGAACTTTTTTGGCGATTAATAGAAACATCGTTTATAAAAAAATACCTCGGTAAAACTATCACTGTAAAATGAAGCGTGTAATTGTCACAAACCCTTGACATGTAGCCAGTGTTTTCTTCTTAAGCCTATATTCAGGAGAAAACATGGACTATGTGGCCATGCTTAAACGAAATTAAACGATTCATTTCACTAAAAAAAATCCGAGTTATTTCGCCGGCCGGTTGGGAACCATCAATTAGATAAAAATTTGATCTTTAGTTCAGTCAAGTGACAATGGCCGGTCTCAAATTTTAATAAGTTCTAGTCTACCTGGTACACATACTCGCATATCATCCTAAAGAGGTATATTTAAGCTTCAAAATAATACAATAAAAAGGGGGTCATGTATCTTCTAAGAAAGATTTACGCGCGGATTGATCCCATGCCGGTTAACCCCTACCTATTTAGGTCCAAACGTCAAACAATGCCAGATTAAACATTTTCACTAGATCAAATGCATGTTCACAATGACTTTGAACACATTTTCATTATTTCAAAGCAGAATTGTCAATGTATACCACCATTTCTAATCAAGCCAATGTATTTTTCAGATCTCTTTGAGTGTATCACCGCTTGGGCCACTTATGTAAATGTATTTAGTGGTTCCTTACCTGCAAAAAATCTGGAAAACTGTACTTATATCGATATTGTTGTGTATATGTGTCACCTAGGAATTCGGTGTTCGTTCTTACACAACGGTCCAATTTTCTTAACTAACAATATTCAACAAGCTACTGGGCGATGTATCTATATCATAACCACGTTATAATAATATAAATTGTTTTGATGAACCTGTCAACATAATATGTATTCAATTAGTTTAGGGAGCCAATGGGCAACAATAATAATGCCACTTAAACGCAATTATAAAACGCCACCAGCGGTTGTTTAAGTATATAGTATACAAACTCGTCGGCACAGACTCCATTTGCAACGTAAACACTACACACTGGATCAGTTTCGAAGCCGGATCAGTAGAAAATGGCCGTCAAACAGACAGTTTTCGTTTGTGTGGTATATTTATATGTTGTGTCGGTGAAGTCTATTCCTCCGGCAAGCAACCTGTCAGGTGGTAAGTGATAATTTAAAATTTGTTTAATGAGTGTGACCACATTGTCTTTATATTATTGTAGTTTCGTTAAATTGAAATGGTGATATGAATGTACGATTATATCAATTTTTATAAATTTATTTGCGCGCATTGTACTTAGCGGTACAGTTTTCCCATAAATGGGTGAGGCTGAATTTCGCATTATTGAATTTAATATTTCTGAATGGCTAAGATATACTTTATTTGTACATTATTCAATAGAACTAGCCATAATATGTAACGTGGACTTAGTAAGTTAGGGATTAAGTACTTCATCGTGAGAAGTAAGTAATAAAGGATCCCGGTAGAAGCTTCATAAAAATTGTCTCAAAATACAGAAAGAAGATAGGGTTGTAAACATTATTGTTTTTGCACAATCGCTTGGGATATGAATAAAAAACAGTTATCTACTAGTAACTATATCTAACAATATTGTAATGAAGGTTTAATACTTTTAACATGTATCAATTACCTTGACAATTGGGACAGTGTTACGATATTTTAAAGTCAAAATAAAAAGAAATACTCATTTTTCTAGAATGTTGCCACATTTGGACCAAAGGATGAAGGTTCAAGAACACTTTTTAATTATTTGATTATTTTGAACTAAAAAGGAACTACATATGAAAGCGCAATGATGCTATTCGTAAAACTTCTCATAAGTTTGTATTTTGCTGACGTTTTTCCGTTTTTTCTGGGAAGTAATTTGTTACAACCAAGGTACATTTTGCAACTTTAGTTATATTTGAATAAAGGCATTATTGGTTGAGTTTACATTATTTGTCAAGAAATTGCTTTAAATATTAATCATGCCATCTTTGTAACTCGTACATGTAGTTTTAGGTTATGGAAAGGTCTAGATTAGGCTATGCTTTGCAATATGTGTGCAAAATTACCAAATTGTAGGACACATACTTCAAAACAAACTGCTGTTGCAACGGCAACAATTGCATCATTTTTATAACAACTATTACATTACTTGGACATTGCATACCTAACAAATACAAAGAAAATTTGGATGGTATTTCAAATAAAATAAAATACAACATACTAGTGTTGCATGTATGATATTTATACTTCATGTATAATGACAATATTTGTCTCACGGTTTCAAATTATTTATTAAACTCCTGCTTGAACAGTATATGGTTTAATTAATAAATTGATTTTTTTCTTTATTTAAAACAGTAAACAAGCATATAACAAATGGCAAAGCAAAAGCTGAAATTAGAAATGCAGCAGTCTTCAGAAATGCTAAAACGACCATGTCTGAATATCCTGAACAAATCGATGTTGACTTGAGTATTGATGGCGAAGGTGCAACTAGACGTATGAGAGCAAAGAAAGTAGTTACTCAACAATCACCATTACGGGTTAAGGACATGAATGGAAAGGAGTTCCATTCTAAACATCAGGTACCGTGTTAAGCTAACAATATTTAAAATACCAGAAAATGACACCCTTCTATATTTCGTCAACTATTTTTTAAGAAGACATTTTGAAAATCTATCAAGTAGGCTTACCAACGAGGAAAATGTAGTCGTCATGCAAATTTATAGGAATCAAAACAATGTATTCCAACTAACTGCGTTTATAAATACACGTACCTGTTTTGACATAATATTTGTCAATATATTTAGTTAATGGGAGTGATTCTAAATTATTTAAGTACATACATGGGAGACTGATTTATGATGTATGTATTGTTTGTTATAATCTTGGAAACATATCAAATAACATGAAGTAGTTCACGAATATATTGCAAGAGTTTGTATTGTATGATAGGGTGCTGCTCTATATGCTACCGATGATGCCGTGGTTGGTTTGATTGTTGATCAAAATGCTGATGGAACATCACAGACCAGAGTGGTAAATATAACTGCTATACAGAGTATTTTATAGTCGTCGGGTTATCCACAACAATACAGCCAACGAAACTATATTTTCGACCAATTAAGACAGCATAAAGTATTTCTGTTTTGCGCAGTTTTATTATAAAAGCATGCATTACAATAAAAGAAGAGTACACGATCATTTGCAACAACACCAAACCATTATTTCGATATTTGAATATTGAGATGCACCTTCATTTAAAATACAATGATTATTCCCCCCCCCCCATTTAACAGTATGTATTAGTTTTTCAAAAATACATGTAATATGATAGGAGAGAAGAAGGTACGATTATAGTTACATGTAACAGAGACTTGATTTAACTAAGACCATCCTGTCTGTGTACCAATACTAGTGGTGAACAATACTTTTAGAAGAAGACGAAGAAGATGATGAAGATGATGATGAAAATGTCGGAGTGCAACATGGAGAATCAACAATATATGAAATATAATTATTTCAGTATTTTTATACAATCGTTTAGTTTTGCAGACACGAACAAAAACGTTGCCCTTTGTTGTCCAGGGAAGGTAATCTGCGTACGATTATTCTAAATCGACTGTTAAAACAGTATATTAAGTCAGACAGGGAAGGCAGCATGTTTTACATGTACCAACCAGATAACTATGTAACTAGAATATACGACCATAGCATCATTAACTATTTGATGTAACATAGTGCAAAAGAAGTAGTATGTGAACACATGTACTAGTGTTGATCATGCTGCAGTGTCTTGTCCTATTGATAGGCATCGAGAAGCAAGAAAAACGACAGAATTTGTTACACAAACGGGGAAAAATCTTCCTGCTGGACAGTGGATAACTCTACGGACAAAGAAGGAGATGATGTGAATCAAATTTTGGGGACAAGAGGTAATATTTGCTAATTCAGAAAATGAGTTCAACAATGAAAGAAAACGAAAATACTCCAAAAGATAGTAAACTATTGGACAGGGAAGGCAGGTCTCAACTGAAACAGCCGATCACAGAAAACATAAAATCAACACATACAACAATGGGAGATATTAGTTAGTAATCTCCCCTTACTACTCTTTAAAATTCTTAAAGGTCCTGTCATGCGGATTACTCTGTTTTTATCCCTGTTTTCTTTGTTGTGCATGGTAGTAAGGCTGAAATATTTGCAGCATTAATTATCAGATTAAATAACAAGTTTGGCTACATGTTGTTTACACACCATGGTGTATAAATTTTGACGGCCTTAGCATAATGGGTAATACAGAAGTGAGAAATTTCATATTTAAAATCAGGGATATTTCTGTGAGAAACAAGGATAAAGTCCTAGGATCTAAACTAGTTAGGACCACTATGCTATCAGAGTAAAGTATTTTTATTTTTTTTCAACATTTTTATCAAAAAAAGAGACATAGAACTTCTACACTTTTCCACTTAGCCAGATACTCACATTCAAACATTATCTGCACAATTGAGAAATTCAACAAATAATATATTATGATATTGCATTATTTGTATAACAATGACAGACCTATAAAACGAATTTTGACCCCATCCATTGTTGAGACACATATTAGGGGAGTTCCTTTGTCCCGAAGGGACGGACATCCCCATCAACGATTACATACGAAAACACACCGTTGTTGCTGCTGTTCTAGATTGGCATTGGCTAAGACTGATTCTTTTGATAACGGAAGTGAAGTTGTGGTGATTAGATAGACGAACTCCCCCCTACGATTTTCGGTAGCGGAAAATTAATGACCATTCGTGCTTTTATTTTTTAAAGTTGAAATATAAGTTACATCCGTCGTAATGATCAAAGTTAATTTAATTTTAAAATATCTATGATGTCAAACATATTTTAAGATAACAAAATAATAATCTAAGGTATTTCATGGTTTCTATGCTACCAGTCTCCAAGATCCAGCCTCGTCGGCTACATCTTGGAGATCATCAAAAATGGCATTCTTTGTTTAGCCCGCTTCGAACGAAATTTTAGCATTTTCAGTAGATAAACGATGTTTTCAAATAGTAACTAAGTAAGTACATTTGTAAGTAAGTAAAATCTGTATTTTACGAGGCTAACATATTTACAATAATACAATCGTCCATGTCCTCAACAAATATTCATGTACATACATATACAAATGGGTACATTACATAAAAGACAAGTATACAAATAACAAATTAATAACCACAAAGAAAGCAGTAAGACAATACTATTGAACACAGTATATGACTCATGAAAATAAACAATATGATCAGTTACATTTGCAAATAGTAAATTTGGTATAATTATATTGAACTCAAAAATGTATTCACATGATTAGTCAAGTGATTTTCTAAAGAATTCAAAATTTGGTGGTGGTACAAATAGTTCTTTGTTGGTTACGGATCTTAGATTACATAAATGAGCTTTTGATGCATGGTTTTGGAAACTGGTTATCATTGAATGATTTGTACACAATCATAGATTTTTCATATTTAACTCTTTTGTCAATTTCATCCAATGAATTTTATTGGACAGAACTTCAGATGGAGTGTCAATGTCTTTTACATCAAGAATGATGCGTGCTGTCCGAATTTAATGATTTCGCGATGCTTTTTGTTAGTATTAGCACAACTTGAACAGCTATAATCTAGGTGTAGGAAGATGAAAGCATTAAAAAATAATTTTCTTGTTGGTACATCTTTGTTTTGTTTGATTCGCATGAGTAGATAGAGTTGTGTATAACATTTTTGTTATTGTTTTGTCAATGTGAGTTTTGCCATTGAGTATGTTATCTGAAATTTCATTATCATAGTTCTGTAATTTTAAAATAATGTCTGGGATGATAGGTTTTTTTGTTAGTCTTGTAATATGTATGTATTTTGTCTTTTGAGCATTGATTATCATTGTGTTTTATGGACACCATGAGTCTACAATGTCAAGATCCGATTGAAGGGTTTGATGAATATCTTGAATTGTATCATTTCATGCTAAAAATGTTGTGTCATCAGCAAAGATGTATGTTGTCGAAGCCTTAACATGGTATGGTTCATCATTTATATAAATATTTGATAGATAGAAAGTTATTCATGTTATACTGTCTGATGACATAATTATGGTAACATTTGAGCTTGTTGATTGGGACGTACATCCACCCGCATCCGGACCGAAAATGCGCTCAAATTTAAATTGTCACGGAATGAAATCGTAAAACTCCTTGATAGCTCATACAATGAATATGTTGTTTTAACAAGAACTTTAAAGAAAGCATGATAAATGACAAAGTGAAACTAAAGTTTTGCTAAAATGGGGCTCTTGCTGATATTCATGAGATGTCAGGACTTTTGAAACCTTCAATGTGGTGCTTTCCGGAAAAAAAACAAAGTGCTTAATCTGTAAATTTTTCCCTGCCAGATTATCCAAATACCTTAAAGGGAAATCCCTGCTATAGGCAGTGCATGTGATCATATTATTCAATATCGTAGTCATCTCATGTAGTAATGACATTAGAGACATTTGCTGTTCTCTCGTTTGGCATTTGGTGCATTTCAGTGGAAAACTAGAATATTTTGACTTAGTTTCAGGTTTTGTGATGCTCACATTTCTTGCAAATTGAAGAATAGTCCATGCTTACTTGTTATGGTACATTGTAGCTCTTACCATAATGCCTGAAAACTATTTTAAGAATTAACAATCGCAATTGCCTTGTTTAACTGATACAATTAAGAAAGTTTTCCACTAAGGCGTTTTGTGAATACCATCCCTGTTCAAAATTGTATGCATGAAGCAAAAACAAATGTTGTTTTATATACTGATATGACATAGTACATTATGAGATGTACCGGTATGTGGTTACCTTTGTCTAACTATACAATTTATGCATCTTTGTATTATCATCGTAGACATGATTGATAAGATTAAGTCAAGAAGAAAGCGTGCACAGCCTATACCAACGGTAGATGAATACGACACTAGTCTAGTGGTAGAAATTGCGCTGGTCGTAGATGAAGCTTGGATGGAAATGTATGTATCTATTTTTTAAATTGACTAAATTAAAACCTTCAAACAGTATTATAGATTGAGTGACAGGAATTTTGCACGCAATTGTTAGATGTCGATATCTACCGACACTCAAGCATGTCATAATCCTTCTTGAATCATTAACATGACGTTATTACTAATCTTCCCTGCCAAAAGGGCTATGAAGAAGTTAAGTATAAACACCACACATGTCGGCACTTTCCGACATACTTTGGCAGTTACAGAAACCCAAATAGATTTTTCTTAAAAACAAATAGTGAAACATAAGATATGAGAACTTTATTATGAAGCATTCGTAGCTTATTTTATACCTTTATGGATTCAGATATTCGATCCAGATGGCATATTTTACGTATATGTAAATAATATTATTTCATCACACATATATCAACAATTAATGTCTCATTACTATACGTTGATTGTGGCTTCAAGTATTGATGATGACAACGCATATGTGCAGACAACAGGTGTATGTTTATTGAAGATAACGTTCTCATTTTGAATGCGCTGTATATTTTTCCTGTTAAAGGGACAAATTAATATGGGTGATGAGCTATAATTAATACACTTGTTACTATATATAGTAACAAAAATGAGCCTATTTGCGGCTGATTATGACCATTACGTGATTGATTATCGCCTATCCGCCCGGTCCGCAATCTCATAATCATAATCGGACCGGTTGAACGGGTGCACGTTACGTTATCCATGTAAACATGACGTCATGTTGGAGCCAAAATGACGTTACGTTGCTCATATGCAAGATTAATTTGCCAATTGTATTTACTCTTAGCGCATTTTATTGATTACAACCTTAGTGTATATCTACATCAGTAATATTTACGTTATTCGTTCTCCATAGATATCATGAAATCGAACAAATTGTATTAAAGACTTTAATACACTTCAGAGCCTGACCGGAAGTTGATAATCCGCCCGGAAATAATAATCACCCTCGGGCTAAAGCCCTCGAGGTGATTATTCATTTTCCGGGTTGATTATCGCCTCCCTGCCCGACTGTGTCATGTATTAATCTCTAAATAAGCAGCATATATATAGGTGTCGATAACTACCAAACGTTCGAAATGTCGGCGGCAATTACTGACACCCTTCATTTCAAGGTTACTCTCCATGATAAGACTGTGGACACTAAAACTTTTCAGATAATCCATGTTTACTTTGATATAACTGTCCTAAAACGTCATTGAGAGATGCGAAATCGTACACAACCAACACGACAAAGGAACTAATTAGTCTAATGCCAGTCGACAAGGTCCATAATAATGACGTCACGACATTCGGTCGATTTTTTAAACCAAAAAAGATACGGGTTATGTCCTTTACTGGTTACCAGAAAACGAAAGTAAACATTACAAACAAATAAGCGCATAATACGATGATATGATGACGTCATCATAACAATAGATGACAAATCAAGCAATTAAACAGGAAATTAACTTGCAGGTGTCGATAAGTGCCGACTGTCGGATATACCCAACATTGCTCTATGTTTTGGACTTTCAGCGGTTACGTTCATTTCTCGTTCAGTTGTGTGTTGGGCATTGCGACGTGTGTCATTCAGATTTATTTTAACTGAAACTATGTCTTTAAGCCTTTAAACAGCTGCGACTTGGGCTGTCGGGAGTGAAGTTCATTTTCTTATGCTTTATGTGCTCGGCTGTTTAGGTTGAGTGCTACCTTCCATGTCCGATGTTCTATCATCGTTTTGCATGTACTAGTAGCAGTGTAGCAATACCACGTGACTTTTGACTACAGTTACAAGAAGAAATTTGTAAACATTGGAAAATAAAATAGTCATAAATATTTTATTTCTTTATCGATTTCTATGAAATATACACCACGCTATGGAGACAATTATTTGCTTTCCATGAAATATAAAATCTTTTTCAGCGGCTGTGCCGTTTTGTCAATTACCTTGTGAAACCGTGGAATGTGTAGGTTTCACAGGGTAATGGAAAAATCGGTAAAACTGCTGAAAAAGATATCTTGTTTCACGGAAGGCAAATACTTTTCCCCTTAGCGTGGCGTATATTTCACAGAAATCGATGAAGAAATAAAATACTTATGGCTATATTTGTGTCCCAATGTTTACAAATTTCTACTTGTAACTGTAGCCAAAAGCCACGTGGTATTGCTACCCTGAGTAGGCACTAGAATATCCCTTTGTATATACTCCTTTATATTTACTTCACGTGAGTTTATTTTAATAACTAACTGAGCGTTTTATTGGAATTATGTGTGAGGAATTGGCGATTATCGGAGCCGTCTGAATTCAGCCATATCATAATGCAGACAATCAACCCGTCCGACTGAAACTGTCGAATTCTAACTTATGTGACGTACGTTATAGTTCAATGTAATATATTTTACATGCTCTTTCTTACAGAACAACGTAAAACTATAAATCTCGCTACGTAGGGTATAATTTAAAGAACATATTTATGAACAAAAACTCGACATCCCACTCCGACAGCATATCGCCTAATTCAGTC
This sequence comes from Spisula solida, assembly GCA_947247005.1. Lineage (NCBI taxonomy): Eukaryota > Metazoa > Mollusca > Bivalvia > Venerida > Mactridae > Spisula > Spisula solida. The sequence continues at coordinate 26,819,961 of OX365948.1, forward strand.
CAAACACACCTGGAGCAAGTTTAACATTCGTCCTTTATATTGGAGATGTGACTGTGATGAAGAGTGGGATGAAAAATAGTACTTCCGTTTGGCACCAAAAAGATAATAAATAATCGGAAAAGGAAGGCAGTACTCAACAGAAACAGCAGTGCACAAAAGGCAGAAAATGGAACACGCAAAAAGATCAATCACAGACCACAAGTAGAAGCCACAGTGAGATAAACACTTATCCGTTCCTATAGAACGACTATTTAACAAGAACCTTTACTCCTGGGATGGTATTCACTAAGAATCATAGAAAACTTAGAAGTTTCTTAAAATCTTTAAATTTTCTCAAGTGTATCAGCTAAGCAAGTAAATCAAGATAAATAATATTTACGTAGTTTTGGAGCATTATGTAAACAGCTACTACGTATAATCATTAGAAACCAAGGATTATTTTTCAAATTGCGGTACATACGAGCTGTCAAAATATTTAAGTTTTTACTTACGATATTTTGTGAATACCAGCCAAATGTGTTGTTGGATCATCTACGCATGTTCTTCGTTTTTCAGATTTCGTTATCGAAATGGAGAAGACGAGGATGCGGCTGTGGAAGAGGCTTCATTATATATAACTATGTTAATGGCGGAAGTATGAACTTTATTGTATTTGACTATGTTAATAGCGGAAGTATGAACTTTATTGTATATGACTATGTTAATGGCTGAAATATGAACTACTACTAGTATGTTAATGGCGGAAGTCATATGAGAATTAGTTTACTATAGTACCTCATTGTATATGACTGTGTTCTTGGCGGAAGTTTGTTCTAGTTACCTACTTCATTGAATATGAATATGTTAATGGTGGAAATATGAACTAATTTACTACATTTTTTATCAAACTTGCTTATTATTTCGATTTAGAAAACATGTAGTGTGTAGACGTATCCCTCTCAAGCGTTTTTATAACGTAACTGACACGTTCTAAAACTTGGCCAACGTATTGTAGTGGCTGTTATGCGATTAAACTGTATATTTATTATTATATAAATAACACATGGCTGCGAGGGTGATGGTAAATAATACCAACCCGAGAATAGTTATATCACCCGAGGCGAAGCCGAGGGTGATATGACTATTCAAGGGTTGTCATTATTTATTATTATACCTCACGTGACCTCTCAATGTATTTTCCCAATAGACCTTCCGTGTGATATTTTGTTCGATCACTATGTGATATTTTGTTCGATCACTACTAGTAAAAACGAGGCTGGGCTATTTGGGTATATTTAACATGCTATTTTTAGTAAATCTTGTCGATTTCAAACGTTGAAACTGACAAGATTTACTAAAAATAGCACGAAATCATAAGACACTTATACGGACTGAGATTGTACATGTAAAATTATCATAACGACAATCTAAATTCTGCTTACATTTGTTGATATATTATTTCGCAAAATGGTTGTAATTTTGTTCGGTATAATAAAATAAATAACACATGGCTGCTCGGGTGACAGTAAATAATACCAACCCTTGAATAGTCATATCACCCGAGGCGATATACTGTCACCCGAGCAGCCCTGTGTTATTTATTTTATTATACCGAACTAAATTACAACCATTTTGCAAAATAATATATCAACAAATGTAAGCAGAACTTGGATTGCCGTTATGATAATTTTACATGTACAATCTCAGTCCGTATAAGTTTCTAATGATTTGGTGCTATTTTTAGTAAATCTTGTGTCAGTTTCAACGGTTGAAATTGACAAGATTTACAAAAAATAGCATGTGAAATATACACAAACATATAAATAGTTTACGGATACTCTCTAGCAGAGTGTTTTCCGGACTCAAATAGTACAAATTTCTATAAATAGCCCAGTCTCGTTTTTACTAGTAGTGATCGAACAAAGTATCACATAGTGATAGAACAAAATAGCACTAGGAAGGTCTATGGGGAAAATACATTGAGAGGTCACGTGAGGTAATATGAACTAAGGCTCAGCCTATTTTTAGCATCATTAAAACATAAAATTTATGAGCAACATAATATCGCATTTTAAATAACTTTTGTTATTCTGTTGGTAGCCATTTTTCAGTAACGTTGAACTTCTCTCACTGCGGAATTGTGTCACAAATTTTCCGATCCATTAGTGAATTAAAAACAACTCTGACCAAACCACGTGCACATGTGTTACCATAAACCGGATCTTATAGTATAGTCCGCTATAATAAAAGTTTATACAGTTGCATATTGCATAATTGTGTATGCCTTTCATGGTAGATTCTGGTAATTAACCAGTTTTTTAAAAAAAATCCTGGTTATTAGATTGGCAATTTCAGCGGGACGGGCGGGCGGGCGGTCGGGCGGTCGTCAACAATTGGTTTTCGTTGGATAACTTCAGTTAGGAATGAGATATCATAATGCAACTTCCTGTGTAGGTAGCTTGTGTAAAGACCCCGCTTGGGATCGAAAGTGAGGCTGGTTGGGTCAAGGTCACCGTTACTAAAAATAGAAAAACAGTTTCCGCTCAATAACTTAAGTTAGGAATGAGGTATCATAATGAAACTTGCTGTGTATGTAGCTTGTGTGAAGACCTCGCTTAGGATTGAAAATGGGGCTTGGTGAGTCAAGGTCAAGGTCACCGTTACTAAAAATAGAAAAACAGTTTCCGCTCAATAACTTAAGTTAGGAATAAGGTATCATAATGAAACTTGCTGTGAATGTAGCTTGTGTGAATACCTCGCTTAGGATTGAAAAGTGGGGCTGGTGGGGTCAAGGTCAAGGTCACCATTATGTAAAATAGAAAAACGGTTTCCACTCAATAACTTAAGTTAGGAATAAGATATCATAATGAAACTTGCTGTGAACGTAGCTTGTGTGAAGACCCCGCTTCGGAATGAAAGTGGTGTCAAGGTCACTGTTACTTAAAATAGAAAAATGGTTTCCACTCAATAACTAAAGTTAGGAATGATATGTCATAATGAAACTTGCTGTGTACGTAGCTTGTGTGAAGACCCCGCTTGGGATTGAAAGTGGGGCTGGTAGGGTCAAGGTCACCGTTACTAAAAATGGAAAATGGTTTCCGCTCAATAACTTAAGTTAGGAATGAGATACCATAATTGAACATGCTGTGTAGTAAGTTTGTGTGAAGACACTGCTTTCGATTGAAAGTGGGGCTGGGGTCAAGGTCACTGTTACTAAATATAGAAAAACGGTTTCTGCTCAATAACTTTAGTAAGGAATGAGAAAAAATAGAAATATAGTTTCCCTTAATAACCTAAGTTAAGGATGAGATATCACTTGGGATTGAAAGTGGGGCTGATGGGGCCAAGGTCACCATTACTACAGTTTTTTTCTGCTCAATAACTTAGGTTAGTTACTTGCTGTATAGATAGCTTTTATGAAGATGCAGCTTGATATTGAAAGTTGGACAAGTCAGAGGGGTCGAGTCACATGGGACCAGTCAGTAGGTTCAAGGTCACTGATACTACAAATAGAAAACAGTTATTTTCATCTTAATGATACTTGCTTTATATGTAGCTTTTGTGAAGATGCAGCTTGGGATTGAAAGTGGGGCCAGTCAGTGGGGTCATTGTCACTGTTACTTAAATAAGAAAACAGTTTCAGCTCAATAACTCTCACAGCCAATATTCAGTACCTACCAGTTAGAATTTCATGAAATTTTAAAAGAAGATCAACAAAGAGACTGCTATGATGCCCGTCAAGATTTTTTGATTGATCAATTCACTTTTGAGTTATTGCCCCTGATTTAACAGCACCATTTCAAACTTCTGCAAATTAACCAACCTTTGAAAACCTTCGTCGCCATGCGGCGTTCTTGTTTTTTCTTTGTGCCTGTCGGTTGGACTCGCCGCCGGTCGGTACACCAAATGGGTTCTGTTCAATTCTTAAAGAACTTTGGCCATAGGACCCTAGATGTTTACGCGTATGTTGGTCGGCAAGATAATATGACCTATCTATGGGTTGTATGAATCGTAGGCCAAATGGCAAGGTCGCTGTTATTTTTGGCATTAATGACTATACCAAATGGTTTCCGATCAATAACTAAGAACGCTTGGGTCTAGGATCTTCACATTTATTTTATAGTGAGGTGATGACCCCTAATGATAATGAGGTAAGTAGGTCAACATTTAGTGTCGCCATGACTTTTAACATTAATGACATTTTGACGGCCAAGGGACATACATGCTGTTCATCTTTTCACTTTTTTCCAGATGACTCATATTTTCCGAACTGTTGGTGAACAATCCAAAAAGTTTGATGACATACCGGATTTTGAACTTCTTATACATGGGACTATGATGGTATATCCACCGGTGAGGATGTTATATTCATTTCTATGTTGTTATTATTGTACTACCAGAACAGAACAGAACAGGACACATCTTTTATTTTGAGACACAGGATGCAATTATTGTTTTACAATAACATGTGTACAAATATACATACATGAATTTATACAATACGGTATGGTACGATGGCGGGGTGGTGGGGATGGTGATCACAAACGAGTAAGAATAACAATACGGCAAAGATGATCATGTCAAAATTTATATAGGAAGTTCCACACTTGTTGCACAGCTAATAAGATGGACTGACTGGACTGATATATAAATCCAACCATGTCGTTATTTTGCTCGTCATCCCCTTGTGGAGAGCCCTTAAGTATGGTAAGCCCCTGTGCTCGTTCGTGTCGAGGAGCTTTGAATTGAGTATATTTTCAACGTGTATGCATTTATAACGACTAGAGTGCGATACATTTTGACATAAGATTGGTCGTACCTCGAAGATAAATTGATGTATAAGCTTCTACTTGAGAATACAGTATGTGATTAATTTCTATTTTGTAAAAGTAACTGGACTATTTGTAAAATTGGTGGTGTCGCGATCCGGACACTTGTGATTTCCCTGATAAGTACGAGTGATAGACTGGTGCTATCGATACAGACCCCTATAGCCAATTATTACGCATTTGAAAATACATCAATACAAAGTAACCGCTGCACTATTTCTTCCTCGGAACGCTATTAAGTTAGTTGTCATAGCTGTGTTTAAATGGTAATTTATGCACACCTTGGTGTCCTCTACATGTATAAATTATAGATGAAACTGCTGGTTGTGTTATTATATAAATAACTCATGGCTGCGAGGGTGATAGTAAATAATACCAAACTGAGAATAGTTATATCACCTGAGGCGACCTTGATTTGTGATGAAAATCCAAAGCATGATTTTCGTCACTGACTTAGTGTGCTTTACAAATACGAACTTCTTAGAATGTCTGGTAGCGCACATATCCGTTCCATTCCGCTCCCATAGCGTACTAATGCAGACTGGTCGGGATGGCCATTTCGGCCTTCCGTAGTTTACGACCTCGTAAATGCTCAAATTCGGGTATTTTGCTGTATTGGGTACACATGCATCCGAGAATAAAGGATATCACGGGCTCAAGGTCGTGCATAGGTTTTTTGGCCTTCTGGTCCCCTTTACAGAGGGCTTTCAACGAAGGTTTTCCAAAACTAAAATTACTGGCCATACCCGCCATTGCGGTATGATTCCCTGTGGAATTTCATTGACATTTAAGGGAGTAGAGTCTAATCTTTAGTGAGCTAGTGTCATTTTCGTTTAAAAGCGTGTTTTTGTCTTCAAATTAAAGTTGTTGAATAAAATTAGCATTGTATTATGATGCACTACATGTACTCTTGAAGTTCAACCCAAAATAAATATTGATAAAGTGAATTTATTGAAGTATGACAACAATTTTATTTCAAATCTTACTCGTTCACAAACAAAGTCAACATGGCATTAAGAGTCAAAGTTTTTTGTCGGGGACATAGCCAATAGAATAAGGAACAAACTCTTACAAAGAAATAATTATGAAACAAATTCATGAACTTGTATCATGCAAAAAATCAATGATCATCAATGACCTAGCAAACCGAAAGTAGAAAAATGGCAATGTTTCTTGAATATCTTTGTAAGTATACTTTTTTCAGTCTTAAACTAAGTAATAGTTTGTTCCATGGAGTTACATTGTAAGAATAATATACATTTTAGCAAGTACACTTGGGCAGTTTTGTGTTTGCGAACGAAAATGCTGTCATACTTCAATAAATTCACTTTATTAATATATATTTTTGTTTATCTTCAAGGGTATATGTAGTGCATTATAATGCTTACTGTACCCATCAAATATCAATTTGAAGAATAAAATGCATTTTAAAAAAGCATGCACCCACCCCCTATAGATCATACTCCATGTCCTTAACGCCAAAAATATTTTATTTTTCAATAGAAGGACTATAATTTATGACTAGACAAAGGGATCGGGACCAATTCCCTAAAGGGGGCCAAAATTAGGCCTACCTATGATATATCCTTTCCGCTACTACGATTTTTTGGGGGCTATGAGAAATTCATATGGTCCCTAAACCCCGTCCCTGAGACATTATTGACTTGCAGCACTGATAAAAACTCGATACATCCGGATGCTACACACCTGCCCCAAACTGAAAGTAGGAAAAATTGTCAACATTTCGACTAAAGGTCACCGGATATGACGATGTGACGGTGACCCTTGCGCAAAAACTTTTGGCCTACTTTTGGGTCCCTTTAGGGCATTGTTCCTGACCCCTTTGTCTAGCCTTATATTCCTGCTATAGAAAACTAAAAACTTTTTGGCTCTAAATGTTATTGCAATTCCACAGGAAATCGTACCGCAATGGCGGGTATGACCAGTAAATTCAGTTTTGGATAATCTACGTTCAAAGCCCTCTTTAAAGGGTCCAGCAGGCCAAAAAACTGTGCACGATATTGGGCCCGTAATATCCTATAGTCTGGGATGCCTGTGCACCCATGACAGTAAAATTCCCTAATTTGGGCATTTAGGTCGAAAACTACGGAAGGCCGAAATGGCCATCCCGGCGAGTCTACATTAGTACGCTATGGTAGCGGAAAGGATATCGGCTTTATTCGTAGTAAGTGATAGTTTCATAATTTGTTATTCTACCTAAAACTTCTTTTGAAAGTACAGGGGGTATGGCCATAATATTTTCTTGGCATTTAATTATGATGACGTTTTTGTCAACACGTAATGAACATGGTATTCACTGGGCACAATTGTTGTTAAGTTCAAGAACTTAACATGGGATTAACTCTAGCATGTGCGAGCAGCTTACTGTCCAACGGATATAATGCAACTGTTAGACGAATGTCCTACTACTGTCTATCTATGTTCTGTTTTGCTGTTGTTCTTTTTGGATGACTACATTTCGATGGCTTATTATTAAAAGGTCGTAAGTACAACATCATTATTTTGGGAAAACAAGCAAAATCTGTCTGAAAAGTACACATTTCTTATGGAAAACGTAAGATTGATCAACATGACCACTTCCGATTTTCATGAAGTTAGGCTCATATGAAGCACTTGCGATGCAGAGATCAAATATGCACGAGTCTTATCAGGTCGTTAGTACTACAAACGTCCTTCTCATTCTAAGCCAGTGATTTGTTGTTATCGAAACATGTAAAAAGAGGTATAATATTGCTAAAAGACCCCTTAGAATGTCCGTAAATTTCTTTTCGAACAACCCTCGTAGTTTTATTTTCTTGTTAAAATTTTGATGGGCGGAGTGACGTACGCTTGTGGTTCTTGTTTCACTCTAAACGACACATTGTCAGCTTGATCTTCATGAACCTTGGTCAGAATTATTGATTTACTGATATCTAAGCATTGATCGAATGTAGGCCACATGGGGTAAAAAACTACATCAGGGGCAAATCTTAGATAATCCATGTTTACACATTAGAGGTCACATTAAAATTTTGAAGCTTGATCTTATGTCCGATGTTGCATATCTTTGTTTTCATTTTCAGAGAGGGTTGGATTTCGGTTTCATTGTTCTTGATGATGAAGGTGTTATCACATGGGAGGGTTATGGCAACACTGAATATCGATATAAGCGTTGGGTCAGTCGACATTATGATACTCTGTTAGACAGGAATTTCGATCACGTGGCATTCATAACAAGGTAATGTGAACTACGGTGTCGCCTTCATGTATTGTGTGGGTTTAATCATTGATAGGGGTGTAACGGCAGCTGTACATGTATTAAAAGGAGGAAGTGGAATACATAGTGAGAATAAGAATATTTTATTTAACCAATCAAGGGTCATATTACATGACATGTAAATCACAATATAAAAATCTAATGAACAGGAAAACAAAATAAAATTACACAAAATAAGAATGCTAAGGAAAGAAGGCTTAATAGTGTAATAGTGTAATAGTGTAATAGTGCATGCTTTTTCAAAAGCGATTTGTTTTCAAACTGAAATTGTATACCTCGGTGAAGGTTTTAAGCCATTTAGCATGAATATTTTAAAGAAAGAAAAGCATCGTACTTCTCGAGAACAACAGCCCCCTTGCGTATTTATTAAATACCCTATAATATGTTGCCAAGTTATGCATAGATGAATGAGTAAATTTTCCTCGTTGTATCAGTTTTTTTCTAGTATTCGGAGCTGGTCAAACGTTTTTGAATACGGATTTCGGGTATAAAATATTATGTTTAACAACAAAATCAACGAAAATTCAACTCCCTCAAAAAATGATGATTTTACAGTAATGTCGGGTATCGTTCAAACTTCACCACAATCCACGAAATTTGATACCAACAAAATACATGTATGTGATTTTACAGTAATAGAATTGTTTTTAAATTTTTCTTGCATGTACATAAACATGTTTTATATTTTAATTTCACCATTGTGTAGTAAACATCACAATATGTTCCTGGCGGCATCACACGGCCAATGTGTGTACTTAGAACATTCGACTAGAGTACCATATAACATGTATTCAATATAGTACATAAATGCAAATTTCCTGAATATTCTATATTTGGATTTTTTCAGTCGTTCATTTGGCTACCTACTAGGTAAGTGTTCTGTTTTATACATCATGGTTATGTGTGATGCGTAGTCAGGTTATTCAGGTCTGTCACTTGTATACAAACAGTTCAATATCGTAACATTGTATTTTTTTTTTAATAAATTTTCATTGTTGGCGCCCCGATGGATCGGGGCGTCTGTATTGGAGGACTTTGTTATAATGAGCTGGAAGACAATTCCCCCATGGTGTCCCCGTGAGCCTCAACTTGTATGAAGTTTATGAACACTTCCCCGTGTTGAGCCTCAATTCGTAAGAAGTTCATAAATAATTTCCCGCGTGGAGCCTCAATTTAACTATATGATATAACTTTATTTGATTTACATACATAAATTCCCCTTACGAACCTCGCTGATCCGGCCGGCGAAATTACTTATTTGCATAAAGCTAATTGTGTCGCCCCCGGCCAATATCTCATTAACATGAAGGTACCGGCTGACCAACAGACCTTACGTAATCTTACATATCCTACTCCCCACAATTCATTGCTCTGCATTACACCCAGTGTCCACAGCAAATAAACAACCAATCAGCGTATCGCTTACGAACAGCGGCTTATATCAGTAAATACACTGGGTACACCGTCTATTTTTAGAACAAGAAAAACTGTTACTCGGCACGGCTCTTGAATGGCGTATTAGAGTTTCTATAAATACATGTATCTTCCACATTGTAACTATAAAACCCAAGAAGTGCAGCGTATGGATTAAGATGTGCCACGTTCAGGTTTCTCTGAAAAGATTATTCAATGAAACAAAATAGTCGGTACCAATTTTGAAAACCACGTACAAAGTAACAAATGAAAAATTGATACCGACTATTTGTTTAATTGAGGGTCATTCAATATACAATGCGATATTAATTAATTAATTAACCCGTACGTACTGCATACCAGCGACATTATAGCTATCCAGCTTTTTAATGCACAACTTTGACCGACCCTGCAGTCTACATTGAAATGCTATATCTTAAAACATTTCATGGTAAATGGATATGCCCTGGAAACTATTTTTGGAATAGCTAAAACTTGTCTTAGATATAGATTTCAGTCGTTCTGCCAATGGAGAGATGTGTCTATACAGATTTGAACGCATTTGCTTTTACAGGTATCTAGACACTTAAAATGGTTTCTATACAGATTTGAATTAGCTGGTAACTCACTGGTCCTCGGTAAAGTTTTTGAGTCTTGGTAGACTCATCTTCTACATCAATTGTTCTCGATTCTTGCTATACGTATTTGAATACATCTAAGCGTATAGACTCATGAATAAACTTGACATCTGTATAGATTTAGTGTCTAGCTAGAAAGCAATTGATTCTAGTGTCTATAAAGATTTAAATAATGTTGCTTCTAAACAAATACATTTGGTTGTCTACACAGATTTGGCACGTTCTATGTGTCATGGTTATGCAACACATATGTCTTGTATTGTTAATAGTTTTCTGATTATAAATAAAACAAAGTTCATATACCTGTTGTATTTTATTCTTGTTTTTTTTAGCTTATCATATGGAAACTTTCAAATTGATAGCAATGCCTTTACACTCAGCTTTGTTTGTTAAATTTATACAACCAATGAAATAGTATGCACCAAATATGGAATTTGCACATACTGAATTGCTATCGGATATATAGCTATACAAACTTTACACACAATACACCATTTGACTATTACATTATACTAATTGCCAATAAACTGAAATTAGCATTATGAAGTTACTACACATCACATCACACTGAAATGAGTTGTAAATGATGTGAATCTGCATTGTTTGCCATTTGATAAAATTAAATGAATAGCATGCGTATATTTATAAAACATGCTTGTACAAGAGGATTAAGGTACAAACTAAGATCCTTAATATTCAAGATGAAAATATATTTTTTGTATTTCACTTTTGCCATTATATTTTGAAAAATACAACACCTGCTGTTTCTTATAAAGATCAATCATATATGTCTTTACAGTTTTCAGAACTTCTTTTATGGCGCCCTTTGATGCTTTGCATCAATGGTTATCTTGTTTTTTTTTAGTAAGACATAAATAAGAGAAAATACAATGTTTATGTACACAATGTTATGTAAACAAGCGATCGACCTGATTAATAAATTTATTCAGACCACGATAAGCCGCAAATAGCCAATCGCAGAACAGTATTGCCATCGTCTAAATCCCGTATTCAACACTTTTGCGCTGAAGAACCTATGATTTTGATCCTTTGTTAATTTGAGTAATAAGTGCAGAATTCAATCCGATTGCTGAGAGCAAATTGCATGGTCCATAGCAAATAATGTTGCACAATCAACTATAGATAAACCACAATCGTTCGGGCGTAACTGTACTTTTAATAATGAAATAATCCAGGTAAGAGGGGTGTATTCGGAAAAGAAATATATTATTTGAAATTGTAGCTTACATCCTCTGCTTATGAAACTAAATAGATTTTTTGTCTAGGTTCGAATCCCACCCATTTTGAATATTTTTTATATTTTGCTAAATAAAACATTCGCGTGCATGTCTATTTTATATATATTTCTATTTCCTTTGTACATTTTTTCTGTATTTTAATCGTTGAAAAACTCCCACGTCAAGACTGTTGAACAGAGATATCTGTCAACGGTCACCCGAACTGTGCTCCCTGTATTACCTGAGTAAACGCTTATTCATGTTGAAGTTTCTAAAGAATAGTCTTAGAGTGGTGATTTCAATTCTAATTCCAGCGAAACCAATGATGAAAATATTTTGTAATTCAACCCGATTGTCATCTGAGCAATAAATACAATATCCAGGGCAGGCCAAAATCGTAAAATAAACGAAACAAAGCAACTTTGTATTTAACGTTAAACATAATTTTATTATTCATTAAGTAATAACATATATGAAAAAACACTCATGTATAAGATAATAAAATTATTGAAAAAGAGTTTAGCAGCGGACTCGAACCCACAGCCCATATAAAAAGAATGTTCTGAGTACAGACTAGTTCAGAGTATAGATCATCTTAACCACTAGGCCACGCTGTCAACTTGAAAGATAACGTGAATTTATAAGATATATTCATAATATATTGAAAAATAACGGTAAATATCGTTTCAACCTTAGCAAATGAACTCGCCCAAAGGTCATATTCCGAAGGTCGTTGTACATCTATATCGCTGACGATAAAAATTGTCGTGTATACAAAGAATTATAACGGTGTCACTTTATTTGTGTATAACATTTTAAACGAGTACATATGCACCCAAAACTTGAAACAAAACGTCTCTATCCCGACCCGAAGTATGTGTATGTTACCAATATAATTTGTAGGTGTTTTTCTTATTTTTGGTAGCATCCGAACATTTATTAAATCGGTCATTTGTTAAGGCCGTGAGTATTATAAACGGTAAACCACATTAAAATGAGGCTCATCACACTTCAACTAGCTTTAGCTTGGATCTGGTCAGAAAATACAATGTACCACTTCCTTAATGCGCGTGAATAACGGTACATGTACAAATTAGTCAGTCACGTGGTCTAAGTCGGATAGACATCTCGTATCACTCGTTATGAGATTAGACGGTCGCTGAAGCTCGCGTCTAAATCTCATAACTACTGATACTAGTTGTCTATCCGACTTATACAACGTGACTGACTAATTTGTACATATATAAGTAAATTTCTAGGTTATAAAAATATATGCATATTGTTGTACTTTAAACTGTCAGTGGACTAATCCGATTAGAGATATACTAAATAAGCACATTGATTTTTAGCTCACTCGAGCACAAAGTACTCCATGTGAGCTATTGTGATCACCCTATGTCCGTCGTCCGTCGTGCGTCGTCAACAATTGGACTGTTAACACTCTCGAAGTCACAGTTTTCACTTAATCTTTATGAAACTCGGTAACAATGTTTGTCTCTATGAAATCTAGGTCAAGTTTGTAACTGGGTCATCATGGGTCAAAAACTAGGTCACTTGGTCACATCAAAGAAAAACAGTGTTAACACTCTAGAAGCCACCTTTTGTACCTAATCTTTATGAAACTTGGTCACAATGTTTTCTCTATAAGATTTAGGCCAACTTCGTAGCTGGGTTATCTGGGGTCGAAAACTAGGTCACCAGGTAATATCAAAGAAAAATATTGTAAGCACTCTTGAGGTCATGCTTTTTGCCTAATATTTATAAATCTTGACCACAATGTTTGTCTCTATGAAATCTAGACCAAGTTGGTAACAGGTCATTTGGGATAAAAAAACACACAAAGTGTAAAGTGTAAAATCTACATCAAATATTAAGGTCATATCATAAAAAAATAACAAATACTGATTCTGCCTAAACTGCTAGTCATCAGATGAACCTACAGGTTTTAAGCCATTTTTAATGTTTCTGTTGCCATAGCAACCACAATTTTGGTCGGAATCCACAAACCAAGTTTCATAAACCTAGCTTGGAAACTGGTTGAGTTATGTCAGGATCCAGATTTGTTGACGGACGGAGGGCAAACCTATAGTCCCCTCCGGTCAAAAACCGGTAGGGGAATAAAACACAATACTGAGCTAGATCAGCACGCCAGCACGATATCCCATCTCAGTATTGGTTGTGTTTGAATAAGTGTCAATACTGAGCTGGGTCTTCATTCGAGCTCGACAGTCCAGATCCGCGCCCATTTAATTTAAATGCAGAATACTGACCTGGATCAACATGCTGGCTCAGCAGTACAGTTCAGCGTTTGTTATTTGTGAATACAGTGACTACTGAGCTAGCACAGTACCCTATCGCGACAGTCCAAGTCAGCATTCGTGCTATCTGAAAAACGAAAATACTGAATACTAAACTAGATCGGCACGAGAGCCAACACACCATCTCAGTATTCGATATATTTGAAAAAGGCAATACTGAGCTGGGCCGGCATGCTAACGCGACAGTCAGTGTTCATCTAATTAAATAATTGCACAATACTTACTTAGGAGCATTACAGATCTAGCAATACAGAATACTGAGCTAGATCAGCACGCCAGCTCGACACACCAGCTCAGTTTCGATATATTTGAAAGAGTCGGCGTTCGTTTAATTAAAATAAGACACACTACTGACTTTGATCAACATGCTGGCGCAGCATTACAGATCAGCATTCGTTTATTGTCGATTTATTCCAGTTTAACTCGGATTCTAAACGATTGCTCTGTTAATGCCTAACCAGTTTCTAGGACTGTATCCTAAATAACCTTTTCACAAACAACTTCCCCATCGTGGGTGGGAAAGTTGATCCAAGGAGCAAATTTACATGAAAAGGATATGACATGTTACAACAGGAAATCGAAAACGAATCGTCGGGTTACAAACAGGCGCGTTATAACCACATCAAATTAATCTATATTTCTCTTATTATTTAGGGAAAGTGACACGTCTTGGTGGTACGTGTTTCTATTGGTCACCGGTATCGGTCCAAGGAATGATTTCATTGAATTCCGATAGAAATTTTGATGTATTACTCATTTTATCCCACGAACTTTTACATTCGTAAGTATAAACAGTACTTTCAGCGTACATGAATTTATTATCATAATGTTGAAACTTATAAGACGAAGTCTGAATACGCTGTATCGTATATGCTGTAACGTATACCTCGAAGAACGAATGCATATGCTGTAACATTAATGACGACGACTGAATACATCATATACGAGAAAAAATGTTTGCCACATCTGTTTCCTGGCAACACTTCATATGATTTAACGTAAATGTCAAAGCATGAAGGCATGTGCAAAGTATTTTCATGGCTATCGCATCAATGAGAAAATGTTTCTTGAGTCAACAATATTGCCTCCTCATAAAATCATACGTTTATAAACTAATTCACAATAGACAACCAACTATGTTAATAATAGCATTATAAGAAACGGACACAGATGGAGCCAAATATGCACATCGATCATGACACAAAACGTGCAGCGCAATGCCTGTTTAACTTCGTTATTACAATTATCCAAAGCATGATAATGATTGTACATAAATTGTGATTTATTTATAATGTTTAAATGTAAATAATCGTTGTACTGTATATGCATAGCATTATAATTCATAATTTCGGAGGGGGAATAAAGATATTGAATTTAAGCGTAGTGTGTATGTTGATTATTTTATAATATTAGTGTGTGATATGAATAATTATTGAATAATATTATTATGTGATATGAATGATTATAAAATGATACTGTTATACTATCTTAGGTTAGGTGTGTCACATGAACGCTACACGGACTGTGAAAGTGGGAAGTTTCTTATGACCGCATATTGGATTGTTCCTACACCTGAAACTAGATTCACAAGAATTAGGTTTTCTGAATGCTCAGTCCGAGCAATTTATGACTATATTGACCAACTGAGGTAAGCATGGCAATACTATACAATATCACACGGCCTCCTCGATAGTCTAGTGGTTGAGCGTCCGTTTCGAGTACGGGATGTCTCGAGTTAAATCCCCGACCGCGTCATACCAATGACGAAATAAAAATGGCACCAGCATTTACCTTGATAGACGGTCAGCATAAAAGGGTATCTGGCTTCTCTTCTCTCTTACACTCGTGGCGATGGCGTTTTCATTTTCCCTGAGAAAGCGGTGATTTAACAATGACGTTTTATGCAGCGTCGTCAATTTTTAAGACCGTCGACAGTATTTCAAACTTACTTACTGAAAAATCTTGGGCGGCGACCTATCCTTTTTAATTAATTAATCTGTTTTTCGTATCGAGAGCAATATACTGTGAAGTTTTAAAAAAAGAGTTGCTGTTAGTTGTTTTTTTTAGATATTTAGGGGGAAAAGCGAAACATCAAGTAGCAATTGTTGACGTTTCGGACGTCTTTTGCGCGATTTCCGCATACAATATTTATTTTTGGTTAATCAAGTGTAATAAAAACATACAATCAGAACGATAATTTATCGAGCGTTAATACTCAATTTACTAATTTAAAATCGGCTAATAAATGAAAAGGTTATGTAAAGTCATAATCAATGTACGGTATAATTCTGTCACTGGGTCCAAAAACGGCGCCAAATAGCGACGTCATTGTAATAAAAACGTTACCACGCAACGCAAATGGGTATGATATATGTCCGTACTAAGTTTCAAGCAAATATGTCAACTTTTGATTTCGAGCTCGGAAAGTCCCGAGCCACCTTAATCTTAGATATTGAATAAATTTAAAGTTCAGAAATATTTGCAGATACACTAAGTCAATTATTTTGAAAGTGAATTTTCATGGAGACAAAATAGTCTGATTTTGAAATAGAAAATAGCATAAAGCTGACTTCATAATTTCACCTTCTGTTTGTAACCTGGGACCCAAAATAAATTTGTATTGTAAACTTTGCTTGGCAACATTTATAAGGACTAGAAATAAGGCTTACTTGCATTGGAAACTCCAGTCAACATTGTTAAATATGTTAAAGGTATTAATGCTTTTCTAAATTATTCAGCTCTGAATTAATCAATTCAAAAAAGGGCAAAGATCTATTTTCATTTTTAATAATTGTTTATAAGGAAATAATTGTGTATAAGGAAATAACTGGCACGATCCTAATGCGGATAAGGAAGATAATTGGCATGACCGTTATATGGACAAGGAAAATAATTGGCCTGATTGTCATGCGCAGAAGGTGAATAATAATTATTATTAGCACAACTGTAATACGGAGAAAAATAATTGCATGTGCGTATAAGGACAATAATTGGCACAAGCCTCGTGCGTGTAAGGAAAATAATTGGCACGACATTCGTGCGCATAAGGAAAATAATTGGCACGACCATTAGTATTCATTGTGCAATGCGTCCAAATTGTCATAACTTACCTAAATAAATAAAATTGACGACGTACCTACAGTATTGTATTCATGAAATGCCTTTCATTTTGACCAGGAATAATGTTTAACCAACTTGGTCTCTCTTTGACTTGGGCCAGTCCATGATCCAATTGAAGATATTGCAAAGCGACACCGCATATAGGTCGATGCGGTCTTAATCATATTCACAAGACAGCAACAAACATTATACATTTGTGCTCGCATACTGTAGACTCACGACACAATGAAAGTGCATTGATCAGCAACTTGATTTCGTGAAATTCTATCTTTCAATTGTACGATGCAGAACATTCAAGTACTCAACTTGGCTGGCGATCAATCCTGAAGCAATCCATTGTCTGTTATACTTTTCCTTTGGATTATTTAATGTCTGAAATTCCATATGCATTTAACTCGTATGTGTAGCACACGATGTTTTTGTAGCAACGACCTTGACCGCATTTACTAATTGAAGTTGAAACGGTTTAAACGGTTTAAAAACTCGTCGCTTTTACAGTATCGAGTGTTCGTTTATTTTATTGGATATTGTTTAGGTACTAAGCATACAAAAGAACTTTTGGGGCTCAACGGTTCCGTGATTAAAAAAATCTTATTTTATTCCATTCACTTCTTTCGACTCCGCATTTTTTTAAACCGGAAATAACTTTTTCTAAAACCATTAGTAGCAACTCGAAGCTTTGCGCTGTCTATTAAATCCCCTAAAACTAATACTATACATACTTAAATAGCACGTGGGATTCTCTGTCTTTATTTATTGATTGTGCAATAAAAACGGCTGTTCACTAAATAATCGTATTGAACAGACAGAAACGTATTTTAAATGTTTAACTATAGTTGCTACTGTTATGTGTTTACGCCGCATGTAATGCAAAAGCTATTAATGTGAATCGAATACCGAAATAAAGATTGCATAACATACCTAAACTGTTTACTAGGAAAAGGACTCGTATATGTTAGGAACCACCAAATAGATTTGTTCTTTAGTAAAGTGATAATGGTCGGTCTCACATTTCAACAAATTTTAGTCTATGGCCACCTGTCACACATTATCATCGCAAAGACGTATATCTAAGCTTCAAAATAATACAATAAAAATGGGTGTCATGTATCTTCTAATATAAGGAAAATGTTGCTCATCAAAGATAGAAAACGCTATCGCGTGAATTGATCCCAGACCGGTTAATCCCTACTCTACTTTCACTTTTATAATTTGGTCCAAATGTAAAAATCAATATAAAACAGTTTCTCTATATCAACTACATGTGCACAATGTCTTTAAACTCAAGTTCATGATTTCAAATCAGAATTGTTAATGCATACCACCATTTCCAGTCCACCGAATGTTTCTTTAAGGATTCTTTGGGTCGCTTAAGTGTTTAGTGGTTTCTTACTACGTGGCCTGTCGTTTGTAAATTAGCGTTTCCCACGAGGTCGCGAAAATCCATTAAAACTGTAAAAATTTAACACTAATATAATGGCAATGAAAGACACACGTTATTGTATCTTTAAACGAGGATACGAAATAAATTGTATAAGAGAGACGGTTGCTAAGGAAATAAGCACAATACAACATTGAAATGCATTTTTGACAATAATATTGCTGCTATTTTCGCATTGAAATGTTACATTGAGGCCTACAGCACGGTAATAAATAAAACACCAAGCTAATTTCTTAATACATTATGCCAATCTGAAAAAGTTGCAATTTTATATATAATAATGCGACTCGGAAAGATATGTTCAGCTGCATTATAGCATAAAAACGGTGATTTTGCCCATAAGTTAACGGGGCGAAAACCATGCGTAAACATAAAGATTCACGCGCTGTTAACGTCCAGTTTTACGTATGCTCATTTCAGGGCCGCACCGGCGACTATAAAGGTTATACAGCGTCATATGAACAGTTATTCCCATTTATTTCTAAGTACTAATCAGTTTTCTAAACCCGCAATATCCATGTTTTTTTTGGTATTTGCCGATCCCGGAAGTCGACGTGCATAACAATAACTGGTATGACGTTACGTTTGTTTTCGCGACGTCGTCACAAAATCTCCCGCCAAAATATCATTATTTTGAAATACAAACGCTTTAATTGATGTTGTGTATGCTATAATAGCGTTTACGCATGTTTTTTTCGCGTTATGACATATGCAGGGTTTGGGCACCAACCGTCCCTCGGGACTCTGCAGATGTTATAGCCCGAAAAAGCATGCGTTAACCCTACACTCTTATTACAATGACTCTTAATACGGATATTTAAGCCATGGCGACCAAATAAAGCATTGGAGATTTGTCTGTTACAACTTGTTCAGATTTGCAAAACATACTTGATACATATGTTTTCACTACTTAACATATTTAATGACTGGCTAGTCATAATCATTACTTCAATATACATCTATATCCATCCATATACATGTATGTCTGCAGAATGGCATGCAGTGTGTTTTATGTTTTAAATCCGTAGCATGCTTTTATAAATGTCATTGTGATAACTTACATGTTGTTTTATGATATGCTGGCTCTTTTGATGTCCCTATATCTAATTAAGCTTTATAGAGATTAATTATAAATTTAATTGATTAAGTATTTTGATTTACCTACCTACCTACCTAATCCTCTTCGGGCGGTTTTGCCCCTAAGGCAATCACCAAAGAGCGCCAATGTTTCCTATCCACAGCTAATCGTTCCACTTGGCCCCATGTCCACCCGTTTGCTGTCATTTCACGGTTTGTGGATCTTCGCCAAGTTTCCTTCGGTCTTCCCCTATTTCTCTTTCCAGTTGGTGTCCATTGCATAGCCATCCTAGGGATGGAATCTGGTTTCATTCTTTGTACGTGACCTATCCATCTCCATCTACGTCTTTGGATTTCTGTAGAGATTGGAATTGTGTTTGTTCTTTGGTACAGGTCTTTGTTTGAGATAGTGTTTGGCCGGAAAATGCGTAGAATCCTTCTTAGGCATCTACTAGTAGTTTGAAAGACATCTAGACTGTGGTTGATGTTGTTAGTGACCTTCCAGGATTCCGAACCATTGATTTATACTTACCTTTTATTGTAGATCCCATACATATCGATTTCGCACATCCTATCCCTGAAACTCCTTTGAAATTCCCCAATTATATATAAAAGTATGATATTGTGGACGTCATATGGGCCGAATTGCCATTATGCTCTTTTCTTTTATGTACTTGTGTTCTTGTTCAACTGTTTATTGTGGAAGATTTAATATAATTGTCAAATGAGTTTCCTCGTAAAATAAAGTCTTTATTATCATGTATAGTGGCTGTTACTCTATGGTGCTTCTGAGATTTATAAAACGGTATCGTCTGTAAACATTTTTCTGTGTAACAGTCCACCCTATCCCGTGTAGAGACCAAAGATTTTCAAACGTTGTAGGTAAAAAACAACATTTTGACACAGAAGTTCAATATTCGGCAACTAGTTAGTGTTCATGACAGAAGGCTATTACATCTACATGTACATTTTATGTACAATCAGTTGTCAGTTACATTTGGATGAGCAAGCTAATACTCATGAAGTCAGGTCGCAAAATACATATAGATTCATAGTATAAATAAAAAAACATACCGCCCGTTCCTTCAGGTCTGGCACTTGTATACAAACAAAATAATATTATTTGGTTTTGTTATGTGCCGAGCGAATGAACAAAAAAGAATTTGAAAAACATTGAACATGTATCAATATACAATGCTTCTGTTAATCTAGCAATGTGTTCTCTACGGGATGTACTCCATTGCTCACTATATTTATCATTGACCGAGACGCTTTGCTTATGCAGCTGCAGACACCTGCTGTTTAAATACATGGTCTCAATTGCCTAGCGCCCACAGTAAAATTTCGGACAGTTCTGATTTCTTCGGTAAATAAACTATTGCAATGCGATGCGACAAAGACCGATGTTATCCGCATGGAATAATGGAATTAGTCTGGTTTACGACATTCTTACAAAATGCTTCTTTTTTTGGATTTTTTTTTTAAATCGTAAACCATCGAGAACAGGTCACGTGTCATATAATTTTTACTTTGAGCGTACTAATAGACCTGCGAGCTCAAGCCCGCAGGTAATCATAACATTAGTATTTTGATAGTTTAAACATACGTGTATCATTCCAATAAAAAGTCAGTGAAACAAATACCTTATCTGCTAGACTCTAATAAAAGAGAAGCATTAATGTGTATAAACACAAATATGTGTTTTAAAACAAATGACTGACATGAATAATCGAGTTATACACATGTGCATATTTATTGCAGAACAATTTATGGGCGTGATTGTTTAGCAGGAAGTGCAAACACCGCTAAATGGACCAGCCAATTTTGTACAGGTGGTGGTCGCGGGGAAATATTGGATATCGATTTCCAGTGTAAAACTACGTTTGGTGATATGTCCTTCGAGGCATGCTCTCCTAACATTGTAAGTCATTATACTCTGCCTGTTTGAACATTTTTTGGTCAAATTTATTTGATTTCTTAGTGTGATAATGTTGGCTAAAACTTACGAAATTGGAATAATAATAATGAAAATGCAACTGAAAGTAGTTCTTTATGTCGCATTATTGCAGGATAAACATCAACATAATTTCCAGCCTGTTGCAAACAACAGTATTTCGTTAGTTTTGGCCGATTTTAATACGACATAGAAAGATATTTAAGCCGTTATTTCATCACAATGGTTACGATGTTTTAACCAATCACAAAAAGAATTTAAAACAAATAGCTGTAAGTTTTTTCAGATGGGCATAGTTTACATTTTAAATATAATTATACATACATATTAAAGTTATTATTGTTTCCCGATCAATCTGATAACATTATGCCAAGAACCTTTAAACATATGTTTACCATAGTTTGAATTTATTCAGTGACCATATGGTGCAATTTATAAAGCTTTGACATGCTGAGAAGAGTGTTCAAATAAAAGCGAGGGACACTTACTCGTGAAATGTATAAATCAATCAGTTGGATATAGCGCAACACCGATGCCTCTGTCTACATACACATGTACAAAAATGTATGCATTTTCTTAAAGATCAAACCTTTAGAACGAGTATAGTGGTTTATCATTATATTTATTATATACATTGTACTTATGTATTATATCGATGATCTTACTCGAGTTCTGATGACATACGTGTTTTATATAGATGGTCTTACTCGAGTGCTCATGACATACATTTTTTATATTGATGGTCTTACACGGGTGCTCATGACATACGTGTTTTATATAGATGGTCTTACACGAGTGGTCATGACATACGTGTTTTATATAGATGGTCTTACTCGAGTGCTCATGACATACATTTTTATATAGATGGTCTTACACGGGTACTCATGACATACGTGTTTTATATAGATGGTCTTACACGAGTGGTCATGACATACGTGTTTTATATAGATGGTCTTACACGAGTGGTCATGACATACGTGTTTTATATAGATGGTCCTACACGAGTGCTAATGACATACATTTTTAGTTATATATAGATAGTCTTACACGGGTACTCATGACATACGTGTTTTATATAGATGGTCCTACACGAGTGCTCTTGACATACATTTTTGTCAAGCCCGCTTGCGGTGAGCGAGACATAGTCGCCACTTTTGGCGTGCGTGCGTGCGTGCGTGCGTGCGTGCGTGCGTGCGTGCGTGCGTGCGTGCGTGCGTGCGTGCGTGCGTGCGTGCGTGCGTGCGTGCGTGCGTGCGTGCGTGCGTGCGTGCGTGCGTGCGTGCGTGCGTGCGTGCGTGCGTGCGTGCGTGCGTGCGTGCGTGCGTGCGTGCGTGCGATTTTGTCTGGGCCACATCGTTGTTACGCTTTGACCGATCTTGCTTGTATTTGGCATACATGTTCATCTTCATGAGGAGGAGTGCCATGCCCAACCCCCAGGTACCTATCTCAAAGGTCAAGGTCACCGTTGGAGGTCAAATTTCAAATTGAAGCTTGTCCGGAGCTTTACTTTGTCCAACATTGACCAATCTTTCTTATATTAGGCATGAATGTTAACCTCCATGAGGCGGAGTGTTATGCTTAACCCCCAGGTTCCAATGTCAAGGTCACAGTTCGAGGCCAAAGGTCAAATTGAAGCTTGTCTAGAGCCTAACTTTGTCATACATTGACCAATCTTTCTTATATTTTGCATGAATGTTCACTTCTATGAGGCAGAGTGTCATGCCCAACCCTCAGGTTCCTATCTCAAAGGTCATGGTCAGTGTTGGAGGCCAAATGTCAAATTGGAGCTTGTCCGGACCATAACTTTGCCATTCGTTGACCAATCTTTCTTATATTTGGCATGAATGTTAACCCCCATGAGGCGGAGTGTCATGCCCAACCCCTAGGTTCCTATCTCAAAGTTCAAGGTCACAGTTGGAGGTCAAAAGTCAAATTGAAGGCTAATTTAAGTTGTAGCCATTTTTCAACGTGCACCGAGGCTGGACATAATTGTGCTCATGACATACGTGTATTATATACTAGTAGATGATCTTACATGCGTGCTCATGACATACGTGTTTTATATAGATGATCTTACTCGAGTGCTCATGACATACGTGTTTTTATATAGATGATCTTACTCGAGTGCTCTTGACATACATGCATTATCAAACGATTGGACAAAGTAATACAACACGAAACTTCGACGAGTTTAATAAAAATGGTAGGTAATGGGCACGATTGTGAGATTCATTTATCACAGAGAGAGAACGCTCATTATTGGTCAAAGTGATGATGTATGCTACAAAGGTTTCAACCAAAGTTTGGCTTAAAATGAACAATGAAATTCGGTCTTGACGACTTTAGTTTTATCATGCCGTAATGGGACGATTAAGATATGGATTTGTTTACACCACATCATGCTAATTTAAACATGTAACGCACACTCTGGGATAGCCAAACGATATTTCCGGCATGGCTTTATGCAGGTTATGTGATATTGTAGAATGGTAATTTTATAAATATTCAAAGAGGATATTATAAAAAGTGTAGAAATATATCTCACATTTAACGTAAAAACAAATTTTAATTTTACGTTATGCTGAAATCGTACGATTTCTGGACGCCATATGTTCTTTCTTCGCATTCACTATTTGTCCCCTATCTGATTCGTTCGCGCTATTCGTACCCTAGTCCGTTCGCATCAGTTAATATGCAACGGTAGAGTTATTTCCCTGTACCCTTTCATCCCCTATCCAATTATTTATTCTATTTTATTTACTACAATCAATACATAATTTGAGCGGCAGCAGGGATTTACTGTTATTTTTAAACTTTTGAGGACTTCGAACAGCTAAAACTAGGTATCTCAGCCCCTTTTATGTTGCTTAAACTAGGTCATTCAGCTTTTAAATATTAGTATTCTTTAATATTTTAGGACTTCAGACAGCTGAAACGAGATATTTCAGTCTTTTTACTGTTGAAACTGGGTCATTAAGCTAGGGCATTCAGGTTTTTTGTTTGTCGAAACTATATATATATATATAATGTTTATTTTCTCGTTCAGTTATGTGTGGGGCATTGTGTCGTGTATTTGTGGTATATGATGTTTTTTATGTTTTCTGTGCTCGGTTAATTAAGTTGAGTGCTGGCTTCCCTGTCCGACTTTCTATATTTTTTTAATGTCATTTCGACTGATTAAATGAAGTTTATTTTAAAGAAAAAGGTGGTGTACACGCATACCCAATTTATAAACATTTAACCACACTTGATGTTATATTACAGCACTAGTAAGTCTTAATTCTTCAGTACATTAAGCATGATCAACCCACTACAAATATTATATAGTATAATGGGCCATCATCACTTTGGAACAATTTTACGTCATGAATCGTAACTTGCAATTCCTAAAGTGATAGCTTTTTTCTAAGTTTGGAATATTACGAGGCATATTTGGATAAGCTTGTTTAATATTTGAAGACAGAGTATAGTTATCAAATATAACTTTTTAAAAAAAACCTCATTCGTGCACCGTGTCCGTTAATAAGTTATAAACCGAACGTATTTTGTATTTTAGATAACCGTATTTGGAGTGAAACTGGTGCCAGCTAGAGCATGCTGGGACAATAGTCGTGTAGTATGTGGAGCGCCATCCGCTAACAATTGTAGCCAGTACGATTTGTACAGCGTTACAGATGGAACACCTTGCTATAAGGGTTTTGACACGGCCAATGTGAGTATGGAGTTTTTACAAGACATTATTTGTATACACTGAAATGTTAAAAAACATACGTATGGCTGTGCATGTACTTCTTAAACTTTAAAATTATTCCTTACAGATAATAGACAATTGATTATCAATGTTCAATTTTAAAGAATACAGTACCCTTACAAATACCAAAGTAATCGGTGTCCAAATTGGAAAAAGCGTAAATGGCATGTTTTCAAAGGGAAATTGCTTCACAGATTGAAGAAATACATAAACACTCGCAAGATGAGCAACGGGTTCTTATGGTGTCATGCTGTTGCAAGAGCCCTGCATGTGCTGTCTCACAAATCGGTCATTAAACGCGACTTTACGAAAGGGGATTCTCATACGTCACATTTGCCAAGCTGACTAAACTGAAGTAAATGATTTGTAGAAAATACACTTTTACTGCTAGTTATGTTGACCTTGGAAAACTGTGGGGTTAATATATTGGCCACGCTTAACTTGCCTCTGTATCTTGTTTATGTACTACTAGTAATAAACAAGAGATCTCAGAATTACATGGAAGTTCCATTTCTGCACCATAATAACGTGATCACCAATTATCAAAATTACCTTCGTTATCAGTATACAAAAACATACTAATTTGCAAAGCTCACAAAATGACCACGTAGTGATTGGGGAAGGTAATCCAATCTAAGAATGATGCAATCGGCATTTATACTTCAACTAATACTAGTAAATGTTTGAATTATAAATTGTAAAAGCACAAGTTTGAATTTGAGCATTATTTTAATATTTTGCTAGTTCACTATATGTAAGTTTAAATGTATGAACCACAAATTACCTTATGAAACAGGTAGATTTGATAATATTGTGAGGGAACAGTAGGTTTGTAATCTATGCAATTCTAATCTGTTGGGTGACGAGTTACATTATCTTTTTAACTGCATTTATTTTAATGACGATAGTAAACAATATCTAGATGAATATTACTTTAACCATCCTAATGCTGTTAAATGTTCAGGTCTTATGAATAGTGACAAGAAGGAAACACTATTAAAATTGTCAATTTTCTGTATGGAAATTATGTCTTATTTTAATTAATAACATTTTTTCTCATCTGCACAATGGTGCATAAATATTATTATATATGTATATACAGTCAATTTTCTGTAAGAACATTATGTCATTCCAATTAACTTCCTTATTTTCCATGTACGTGTACATATGCAGTCGATTATCTGTATTAGCATCAAGCCTTTTATTGAACTTTTCTTCCACATACATGTACTTACAGTCAAACTTATAATAATGCAAGTACATTATGTCTTTGTAATTAACTTTCGTAATTGCCACATACATAAATAATTAGATATTACGGAATAACAATAATATATTATTTCTCCACCAACATTGACAGTCATCCTTCTTTTATTTTTTTATTATTTATTTTCTCTTTGTTCATCCTCCACATACACATACATGTTTATAAATATTGCCATTTGTTGTTTGTTGCTTGTTATTTATGTTGCCAAATGTTATGTTATGTCAGATGCCCATATGGACCTTGACTACAAATAAAACTTTAAACTTGAAACCATCGCAGGTACCTCCCTTGCTACTTTTAAAGGCGGAGTTAACTACTTTTATTGCAAATGTAGTGTTGCTTTCAATGCCAATTGCGCTTCAATGTCATTTCTTTTACACTTTCACATGAAACTGTCATGTAAGATAGTGATGTTCTGCATTTTTAAAGGCGGGTTAGTGAGATCTGAAAAGAACTGTACTTTTATTGCGAATGTATGCGCATGTAATGTAATTGGGGTGTGTGTAAGTGTGCTGTGTGTAGAGTCTGTAGACCACAATGTATCGGGTTCGAGGCTTACTAAGTATATCTTTTTATTTTACATTTTTATCTTGATTTGCAAATATGCTATTCGTAAATTAAAATCGCTCCTATGTTAAAATATCCATTACACAATTCAGTCATACATTAAATTTATAAACAGTTTTCATGTACTTGAAATAAAATAAATGCAATTGAAAATAATACAAACCCGAAAATGAAGACAAAATAATATAAGAACGTACAAGAAATAGTTTTAAAAATAAACCCCTTGATTCAAGGATAGAAAATTGAAGTAAAAATATTAATGCCAAAAGATTACGGTAAGTTTCGAACCTGCGACCACTGGCATTAAAGGCGGAAACATTTCCACTGCGCTACTATTCATGCTTGATGTTCTTTTGATTTTGTTACAAATTCAGAGATTACTGCACATGTAGTAAAATAAAACAGTCGAGTACAGCCGGGTGTATGCAGACTATGATCAGAGTCTCAGTTTAATCTAGTCAGACAATAGCCACCTCGTACCATGATACTGTAAGGTTGTATACATGTACACTGTGATACTGTAAGGTTGTATACATGTACACTACGATACTGTAAGGTCCGTATGCATGTACACTGTGATACTGTAAGGTTGTATACTTGTACACTGTGATACTGTAAGGTTGTATACATGTACACTGTGATACTGTAAGGTTGTATACATGTACACTACGATACTGTAAGGTCCGTATACATGTACATAGTGATACTGTAAGGTTCGTATACATGTACATAGTGATACTGTAAGGTCCGTATACATGTACACTGTGATACTGTAAGGTTGTATACATGTACATCACGATACTGTAAGGTTGTATACATGTACACTGTGATACTGTAAGGTTCGTATACATGTACACTGTGATACTGTAAGGTTGTATACATGTACACTGTGATACTGTAAGGTCCGTATACATGTACATAGTGATACTGTAAGGTTCGTATACATGTACACTGTGATACTGTAAGGTTCGTATACATGTACACTGTGATACATGTGCACAGTGATACTGTAAGGTCTGTATACATGTACACTGTGATACTGTAAGGTCCGTATACATGTACATAGTGATACTGTAAGGTTCGTATACAGGTACACTGTGAAACTGTAAGGTCCGTATACAGGTACACTGTGATACTGTAAGGTTCGTATACAGGTACACTGTGATACTGTAAGGTTGTATACATGTACACTACGATACTGTAAGGTCTGTATACATGTACATTGTGATACTGTAAGGTTCGTATACATGTACACCGTGATACTGTAAGGGCTGTATACATGTACACTGTGATACTTAAGGTTGTATACATGTACACTGTGATACTGTAAGGTTGTATACATGTACATTGTGATACTTAAGGTTGTATACATGTACACCGTGATACTGTAAGGGCTGTATACATGTACACTGTGATACTTAAGGTTGTATACATGTACACTGTGATACTGTAAGGTTGTATACATGTACACTACGATACTGTAAGGTCTGTATACATGTACATTGTGATACTGTAAGGGCTGTATACATGTACACCGTGATACTGTAAGGGCTGTATACATGTACACTGTGATACTTAAGGTTGTATACATGCACACTGTGATATTGTAAGGTTCGTATACACGTACACTGTGATACTGTAGGGTTGATATACAGGTACACTGTGATACTGAAAGGTTGGTATACAGGTACACTGTGATACTGTAAGGTTCGTATACATGTACACTGTGATACTGTAAGGTACGTATACATGTACACTGTGATACTGTAAGGTTCGTATACATGTACACCGTGATACTGTAAGGTTCGTATACATGTACACTGTGATACTGTAAGGTTCCTATACATGTACACTGTTGAAACAAATACTTATTGTTAAAGCGTTGACCTTTTAACCACAGGTTATTGTATCATAAATAAAGAAAAAAATATTTTTATAAAAAATTAGAATATCTTGTATAAAATGTTTTTGTCTCAATGGTACAGTTACCGGTGCCATTAACTATTTGATGACACTTATGTGTTGAGGAATGTCTCGATCTTTGTTCTAAATATCTGTTTTGTTGTTGTAATTATTTCTAGCGGATTTGCCATCGTGGAGAATGTCGGGTTAAAGTGGACGTTTGTGGGTCTGTTGACGGTCTAACAACAGAAACTATGCCTGTGAAAGAACTACCATGTCGTTGTTACAAGTTGAAGGGTATACCAAAGCAGCAATGTTGTAAAAACAAACGTACGGAAGATAACGCTTGCTGTCCTGGCTGTGAGAAACGTGGTCGGAGTTGCGTGGTTAAAACATGGAGAGACAATCCATAGGTGTTTGTTTCGATGACGTCGTCTTAACGTTTGAAATGATTGTGTGCATTGAACACTTTCTCCTTTTCACCATTTTGACACTTTAATCCCAAGTCATATTGTCAATTTCTCCTTGTACTGTGTCACAGTGTATTCGACACCCTTATGCATATTATCAATATTGTTAGTATTATAGGTTGTTTGTTCAAACTATTTTCCTTCATACGAAAGGTATACGTTTAAATCTATACTTATTCATATACGATATAACTTCACCTAGTAACCATATTAAATCCAACTCAATAATGCGACTAGTTTTCAATTGTTCCAAGAGCGGTCTTATTTTTGTTTTAAATATTAGTTCAAGCCCAACTGGTCAATAGAATTTCAGTCATATGGGTTTAATCTATGGGTATATCTCCGACTTTGTTGTGTACTAATTTATAGCTTTCATTTTATCGGTTCAAACACTTAGCACAATGAGTATTTTAGATACTTTATTCAAGATGACAATATTCCCGCTGGATAAAGTGCATTATCTGGGCTATTTGTGTGTAGCTGTTAAAGGATGTGTATCAAGAAATGCGAAATGTAACTTGTAAGTTCTACTAGCACACATAATGCCACCTAAACCTAACAGAAGACAACGATATTGATATATTTATTTTCATATACAAAAGTATGAAAAAAAATTACATGTTTATACATGTCTTTGATTTGACAACTGAGCACTTAAATTTTCCCCGAATCTCTCCATTTCATGTACGAAACAACTTACCATTTCTCGTTTTATTATATACATGAAATGCAATTTATATGCCGTTGTTTTTGTTGATATTGAAAAATACTTTGTTCAATATTTATTCTGACCATAACTTATGATGACACTTAAACCGGAAGTGTTTTTTGTGTATGCATTGTGTTTTACATTGCTCGTATTTGGGCAATATTGCCTCGCAATAAACTTCTATTCGATATTTGAGTTGCGAATAATGAATATATAGATATACGTATCTATTTCGGTAAATACTGTAGGGTCATATACATGTACATTATTGTTACAACAACACGAATATAATTAAATAACCATAGCATGAGTATCAACAACTATGCCATGTACACCAACACCAATGATTACTAAAAAAAGAGTATACTCTTGTTTTCATTGTGGTCCTTGAGTTGATGGCATGACGTAGAGAGGCAACAATACATTATACACTGTTTATAATTGACAGACAAGAATACCACAGAAGTAATTGCATTTATATCACAGTTTATGCTATCAATTATTAATAAGAATAATCATTATTCTTTATACACATCTGACGGAACTGAGTAACCATGTTTCCTCACAAATGTAGTCACCTCAGAGCAAATAACAAACTGCATACACATCTGACGGAACTGAGTAACCATGTTCCCTCACAAATGTAGTCACCTCAGAGCAAATAACAAACTGCATACACATCTGACGGAACTGAGTAACCATGTTCCCTCACAAATGTAGTCACCTCAGAGCAAATAACAAATTGCATACACATCTGACGGAACTGAGTAACCATGTTTCCTCGCAAATGTAGTCACCTCAGAGCAAATAACAAACTGCATACACATCTGACGGAACTGAGTAACCATGTTCCCTCGCAAATGTAGTCACCTCAGAGCAAATAACAAACTGCATACACATCTGACGGAACTGAGAAGTCGTGCATGGGTATTAATCAGGGGTGACAAGTTGATCTAGCGGACGACACTCTTGACTATTAATCGTGAGGTCCCTGGTTCTACCCTCCGCCGGGGCACATAGTCATTTCTGAAACGTTTTTCAGTGTTTCCAGCTCAACTAGAGATAAACTTAGGAAACCCAGAGGAAGTAACATGTGCATCGGTGCTGTACACTGAGCACGTTAAAGAACCAAGGAATCAATTCGAAAAGAGCTACCGAAACGCACCAAGATTCCTTGCATCATCCTTCTGTTCTCCATTGACTAAAGTCTGCCCTTGTCCGACATCTGCTAATAATAATCGGAAAAGCGATTGTCGGCAGTAAAAATTGAAATGTGTGATAATGCCCCAGAGTGTGCCCTGCAAATAGATTGGAAGACGAAGAGGAATCATATCAAATACCACAGTGAGCTATCAATAAACTACACGGACTTCCGAGGTTCCTCAACATAAACCAGGTGAGCGAAAAAACAAAACTCGCCATAACGTAGCTTACTAGTTTTACTGTATTTTCCCAAAAAGATCGCCAAAACATGATAATTCGATAATATTTTACTGTGTTACCTCCCTTTGAAGTTTGTGAAAAGAGAGAGAGATGTCATGAGTGATTTGGATGAAATGGAATGGATAATACCGACTTCGAGTGTAATAAGGGCCTGATAGATACCCAACAGGGGGGGCACATTTTATTGCACTAACTTCCGCAATTGTAATATACAGAGACGTTTGAGGAATCACAGCACATTTGAGGCTTTAGGCCTACTTGTGTTTTCATTGTCAAATTCATATTTCTTTCTTTTTGTTGTTATGTTCATTACACCATATTGATCGTTCTTTAATTTAGCTTGACACAGCTATCCAGTTTATTTAAATCATCCTGTAGAATGTAACGATCGGGCAGTAGACTACATAGTCATCCGCGAAGACACTTGTTGTGCATTTCGGCATACCACATCCGATAGAAAACAGAGACTACATTCATTAAAACCAACGTGTTACGCTTGAACCTTTTTTATTATACAAGATAACTTCTTCATTTGTTGCATGTGTTCCTGTAAGTATTACATTTGTACGAGGGTCATTCAAAAAATACGTAGACACATCACTGTGTTAGTTTATTTTGTAAGATAAGTAAACACATCATTAGTAGGCTGTAGCTGCATCTTTATTCAGTGTCTAAATTCCAAAATTTCATAGAAATCGACCCGACGGTTAATCGAGGAACTTGGTATATAGATTGTACCCATATATACCTGCGCATCTAATGACAAATAGAATTTATTGTTCTGATATTATAAATTACTAAAGATGTATATTAGGCCAGTCATTCTAGCCCAAAAATGGCCTTAACCTAGACAAAATTGCAAAAGTTTTGTTTTGAGTATTTTTAAGTTTTTTAATGTATTAACTATTACCTGGAAAAAATCCCCTGTCCAGAAAGTTGCGGAAGTACCTTAAAAAGCGATTTTAAGAAGGTCACTATACTTTTCATAATGTCATTCCATGAAAATTTGGGTATAACATTTTATCAGTATTGTAATGCTATACACACACACTGGTTAAACTATCAAACCATGTTGTTAATAAAAGGAATTTACAAGCAAAATAGTTTCAATAAACCATTTATTTCAATTTTTTAAGGAAATAATGTGAAAATGAAGGGGTAGATCTACCCCACCCACTTTTCAGAAAATTTGATAATTATTTTTGTACCATAAACATGAATTAATTTCTTTATTTTGGGTAAACATATCTAAATGAGAGTATTTTATAAGTCATCAACTGATAAACATGCATCAGGATCTTAATTTGACCTACATACGTGTGTCCATCTGTTTGTCTGTAAGTGCTTCGGTCAGTCATGCTCATCCGTGTAGAAATCTTTATTATATGATTAAGTAAAATAACTTCCATGGTGTCGTTATTAAACATAGAATGTGGAGAGGGCCTGTAAGGGACTAGTAATGAGATAGTGAATAACATTCCATATCTATATTATGACAACAATCGCGATTGCTATGGAAACGAAAATGGTGAAAACATCACATTTTCTTGCTTAAATCGAAATTTTGATTGAAACGTTTATGAGAACTGGATTATTAACAGATGATAATGTAGGAATAATGCACATCATTGTATTGTTTGAATTTCACTAACTCTTTTGCTGATATGGTAGCACAAACTTCTATTTCACTATTTAAGCTTTTTATTCGATTTGTTTAATGTATCGTCACGTAGGTGAATTCCGGACTATTATAATATAATTTATGTTTGTGATGCCTCAGAACTTATGAAGTGCAATCACAAGTCGGAGTTCCTTTTGCAATGAAGTTCGTTTATGTCATAATAAATATACCAGTAATATATAAACACCAAAGTAGATTGAATGTATCTGACGTTTTATTAATATCATAATAAGGTTATGTTAGCAAATTATGACATTATGAAGTTGGACAAAGCAAAGTTTACGTTTGAGCTATAAAAACCACATGGTTAACTGATACTAGTCTACAGGGGGTATGGCTATAGTCAGGCAGTTAGTTTTCTTGGTAACCCCGCAACAATTTTTAAAGACCGGTACAGAAATTTCTACGGTTTGAATCAGTAAAACAAATTTATCAGTGATGTTTTAGTACAAAACTGACCGTATCTGTAGATTTGTTTGGATGTAGCAGGTCTGTAGCAGACGATTTTTGAAAATGATGCGTTTGTCGGGACTTACATTTAATGCAGGTCTGCGTTCAACCAAAACATGTATGCCCTAGACACAGGGGGTGCGAAATGCCTAATTCATCAAGAACAGGATCGCATCTACCAACAACAACCGCGGTTGCTGCATGGACAGCAGTTTTTAAAATAACGCGAAACATCGCCGATGTGTCGGGAAACCTCTGGGATGTCTCGAAGAATTCTTTTTATCGCGGAAGCATCCCCGATCACTCCCCGAGGTTCTGGGTACCTTGGGAATGCCTCCTCGGGATATTCCCGAGTTTCAGGGATGCCTACCCGAGATGTTCCCGACATGACATCGTGAGTACATCGGGTAAAATTTAATTCATACATTGAAATTCCCCGATGTACTTGCGATCTGACTTATTGTCTCAAAACTTTCCGAAGTTTCCCGGATACATCGGGGAGCATCCATCAGACATCGGTGAACCTCCTGATGTCAATCGGCAATACATCCCGAAGCAGTTAGACCAACGCATGAAGTCGGGAATACATCTGATGCCTCCCGATTAACAAATTGTTTCGAGACTGCCCCGAAGCTTCCCAAAGACCACGAGGATCATGCTGTCGATGTCTACCGAAGCTAATTTATTTCTATCGGGAGTACATCGCCGACGCAAAAAAAAGCTCAGTGGGACCTAGGCTTTAACTCTCACACCTGGATAACATTTCAGTTAAAAAGGTGAGGGTACTCACATTAAACGTTGTTTACACCAGCGTTGTTTAGCGTTTCAAAGGTATAAACAAGAGCTGTCAACGAACAGCGCGCTCCTATATTCTCAGTGGCATGCTAGGGTAGTATAATCATTATATATTCAAAACAAAATTCTTCGTAGATGCAACTTTTCCCTCTTCTGTGTAGAGGTTGCGCCTTGTATGTATTTTTTGTTTTCTGTGCTCGGTTGGTTCAGTTGGGCATCGTGCCTTGTTTGTTTTTCATGTTTTCTGAGATCGGCTGGTTAAGTTGAGTGCTGCCTTCCCTGTCTGACTTAATATTATGTTTTTCTAAGATAACTTGATCAAACTGCTTGACTCATGTGTATGTCATGGTGTCATGATGATGAACAAGTATGCAAAGTATCAAAGCAGTATGTCAATGCACTTTGAATATATTACAGGTTACAAACCTTTTATCTAGACTTTAAGATTTGCATTTCTAAGCCCAAAATGGGGTATACTTTCAACAAAATGCTCAATAAAGTTACCTAGCTCTGTGTATGTGTTAGTGTACATGATGGTGAACAAGTATACAAAGTACCAAAGCAATATGTCACTCCGCTTTGAAAATATTTGACGCTAATACTTGTACCTAAACTTTAACATTTGCATTTCTTTGTCAACAAAAAGCTTGATTGATAGAGAATAATAGGTCAGTGCCGTGGATGAAAAAGTTTATCTGGCAAAACGGAGAAATTTATCGGGTGAGCCGAGCCGGATAAACTTTTACTTCATTCACGGCACTAACCTATTATACTATTTATCCAGTCGCTTAATCTGCTCAGTAAGGGGATCAAACTCGGGGCTATACTGTTACTCTTTCATTAACTAGCACACAACGTCACGTTCGTTCCGTGACGTCACGATACACAACGACGTCGGCCATTGATAGACGTCGTGTAGATGCAGGTAAGTCGAAGAAAATAACCGATCAACCACCAGCTCATTTAGGATAGGAAAACCTCACCCTCGGTCACGGAAATGCAACCGGCGACTCTCATATAAGAAGAAGTCTGTCAGATCATGTGGTAAGGTGACGGATTATCACTAGTCACATGACCAGGTGACCGATTATAGCTAAATTTAATCGGCACCCCTTTAACTCGCAGATTTTGCCGGAAGCGACTGGATAAAGCTCCCTACCCGCGTGTATGGGTTTGTGTTATAATGGTGAGCAAGTATGCAAAGTATCAAAGAAATATGTCTATGCACCTTGAAGATATTCGAGGTTTAAGAAATTGTACCTATACTTTAGCATTTGCATTAAGTTGAACAAAGGGGCATACTTTCAACAAAATGCTTGATAGAGTTACCTACTCCTGTGTACGAGTTGGGGTCATGATGGTGAACAAGTATACAAAGTATCAAAACAATATGGCAAAGGACTTTGAAAATATAAGAGAGTACCTGTTCATGTACGTCAAAATTAGTGCAAATAATAGATCCAAGTATAAATTTTAATTTTTTCGACACACGGCTTCCCATAGTCGGAAACAAATATCACGTGACCTTGTTTGAATATGTTTTTAAAATGTTTTAATTTGTTTATATATGGAGAATTTCGATGTTTTACCATAGTCTGCATTGTGTGAAATTTGAATTTGTTAATATGAAACATTTCATGTCGTCATAAAAACAAGTATGGGTCGCCGTTGTACATGAATTACTTTGCGCATTTTCCGAAAAACTGTCTTCATCAAATGCAAGAAAACGACGAGGTCTATCGATGGGGATTTTTTTCTTTGACTATATGGGACAACACTCTTCACAAATATGTACAAAGAAATTCTTTCGCAATTTTGTCTAGGTTAAAACCTAGAATGACTGGACTATATGGCCACGTCCCAAATGCTCTTGAAAATAGCCATTTTACCGGAAATACGCAATTTACGTGTTATTGCATTGTACTGCTGGACGTGTTACATGAGAATATAAAACATGTGGCCGTTTTGTGCATGCATATGCTATTTTATTCCCACTAAATACGAATTCTGAAGTATTCATAATATCAACTGTAAAGCAGCTTAAAGAGTACTCCTTAATTAATTCAACTATAAGAACAAGGGAAATTGACCATTTTATTACATGTATAGGGGTATCCCATTACCCCACCCACTTTCAAAAATCAAGGCTCCCTAACTTTTGAAAAATAGTCATACACGTAGTATAAAATTATTTCTATCGTTAAGTAGGGGCTTTGTGTGGTAAAATGCTATCCGTATTTCAAATAACATCATACTTATTTCAATCAACCTGAATGATGCTTCAGCAGTGCGCTCTGAAATATACTGTCTTTTTTTTCTTTGAATCAGCAGCAGCTGACGGATAAAGCCTTAAAAGCATTAAATGTTCTTTTAATTAATTGTAGAAAATTTATGATGAAACCAAAAATTCTTTGTCAGCTATTTGATTCGTTTGTCGGATCTATACTGAGTTATTCATCAGAAATTTGGGGTTTTGGTAAGTCAAAAGACATTGAGAGAATACACCTTAAATTTTTAAAGAAAATTCTTAAGGTAAAAATGAACACATCAAATGCAGCAGTATATGGAGAATTAGGGAGGTATCCATTGTATGTATCTAGATTTGTACGTATAAATAAATATTGGTTTAAAGTAATCAATACAGATAATATTATTATAAAAAATGTATATAATGTTTAAACTAATTGAATTATTATAGTGTAATGATAAAAGAACTGTTCTCAAATTGAGTAAATTCATTAAACTTTCCTTCAACCGTAGAAATAACTTAACTAATAGGTAACAAAATATTGTAGTCAAAATTGAATTTATATGATATATTATAGTATGCTCATCCTCAGAAAATTGAAATGTGTATTTATGTAATTGTGTAGTATTTAATAATGTATGTTTTGTATATAATTATATATATATATATGTTTGTAAATATGTTATAACGATGTACATGTTGTACAAGTTAATAAAGTATATGTTCAGGGTCAGTATAACGAAATTGGCTCGCGTATTCAAGAGTCATGATCCAAAACCATGTAGTGTTTTAACACCATTAAAATAGACATTCTCAGAGTTAAAATAATAATTTTGCTATGAATGTCTCGCTGAAAGATTGATCTGTTAGAAAATGTTTACTTATAAATATTCTGACCAACCAATGTAAAGTTATCACTCAGTTATCAGAACTTTCAGAATGCCCCTCGTATATAATGCCCAATCCTGACAACGATTCGCGAGTCTGTTTCGGATGAAATTAGCGCACATCCCTACACCTTAACTGGATTTCAATCATTGTTTTATTGTTAAACTGGGACTTTAAATGACAATAACTTTGTCAATTCTTTGAATTTGTTCATGAAATAACTTTAATTTTGGGCAGAAAAGATTATAATTATAATGCAGCAACTCGGATTTTCGGAATTGTAGGACTCCTGATGTTATATATTGTATCTGGATATAAACGGCCGTAGAAGGTGAAACACAGAAAAAAGCCGAGAAAATATTTTGAATTCAAACATATTTTTGTAATCCGACAAAAAGCGTTACAAGAGACGTTGTGCTCATTACAAGTATGCATTAACGCAAGCACCCACAGGGTATTGACGGACAATATTTTGTAAATGGGATATAAGGCGGTTGCACACAAATGAAATAATATGCGTCAATACCCTGTGCAAGCATCTGCATTTTGCAGGTCAGTATACTAGTAGTAAAACATCTTTATATCGAGAACAAGGTTAGCTTTTAAAAAAGCTAGAAGTGGCTCGGTTCGTACTTTTTAACAGGGGGGGCTGTGGACATGAACAGAATAATGTGCATAAATGGTTATCCAATTGTGTTTGTAATTTAGGTTTAACGCCGTTTCTGAACAATTTATCAGTCATATATGGTTTCGATTAATTTTGGTATAAAACATTCCATAACAAATTTCGTACATTTATTGAGCCATTTAAAATGTCTTCACTATAACTAACAAGGCATATTTCTATGGTTGCAATAAAAAATAATTTCGTCGAACATAACAATAAAGTTAAGACAATCATTGACTTTTTTGTCTCTCTACACCATGGAATGATCGGCTATATGATCTTTGTCTACACGTACATACTACTTGCAAGGGTAGCTGCAGCAGTTATTAGTGCACCGGGTATGCCATCCGGGATCGACATCAGACTGTAACAGGTCGTACCCTTCCATGAAGTAGTGTCCATTTCCTCATGTAGATAAGTTGCTGGTTCTTGCGGAAGGGTAAATTGGTATGGTTACAATACATTCCATGAAAACTGGTAAGGTTAATCGAAACCATATATCACGGGCGGTAATCACGTGACTTCGTCTTGTATGTTAAACGAACAATGGCGGACATTCAGCCTCGGTAAGTACCTATTTTTCTTTGAGTTATATGTCTTACAGCCTCGATATCAAAACCTCACATAGCCTATCATATGCGCAATGCTTTCTTTCAAACGTTAGAACTTAGTTTTGCCTCATAATGTGAATAGATTTCGAGAACACTCATTGAATTTGATCCAGAGTTACTGCGCAAGGCCGGTATGTTGCACGCATCGTATAAAGTGTTGTCGAATTATCGACAAATAAGGCTCTCTGCTACGAAAAAGGTATAAAATTATATCAAATGTTTGATTATATCGTGAACGAAACATGTATGGATTTCTACGGGGTAGTATTCTGCAGTATATTTCAATTTTACGAAAGTAGTATGTAATAAGAACGTTTTTGTATTAATATGTCTCACGTATCGACCTTTTCTCCAGTTGCTATCCCCACCTCTTTCGATCAGCTTAAATTTGCAGTATTCCTTCTTTTTGCGTATTTGTCGGATAGAAGATATATCGGCAAATATACGTTTCATTGTTTCTGATAATAGTGATTTATTTTCCAGTCTTAACCTTTCTTGTAGATCTTGCATTGACGAAACATCTAATTCGACGGCATTCATTCTTCCCTGAAATTCAGTCAGTTCTTGACTTTCATTTCGTTCAACACTTTCGTCTGTTCCTCGCATCTGTCTGTCAATTCATTCGTTCGGACACCATTTTCCCAAGACAAACGTTCACTACTTTCTCCTGATAGTGTCAATCGTGTAGCTATAAATTCCGGGGATTCCGTTATCACTGGAATATCCTCGCTGTTTCCAGGCATGCGTTGTTGCTTCAGATCACGATCTTCTTCAATTGCATTGTTCAAATCCGACAATGGTGTTAGGAAGCTACTCTTCGTGTTGTTCTCAA
The DNA here is from genome assembly GCA_947247005.1 of Spisula solida. NCBI lineage: Eukaryota > Metazoa > Mollusca > Bivalvia > Venerida > Mactridae > Spisula > Spisula solida. Next base: position 26,859,526 of record OX365948.1, read on the forward strand.
GGACATCCCGAAACAGACATCGAGATGACCCTACCTTCCTCTTTTTCTTTACTGGCGATGGCTTGTAGAGAGGGGACTTATACGGTGATTCAGTGGCTTCTTCTTCAAGAGTCTTTTGACTGGTGGGTTTCGTTCCTGGACAACAGACAATGATTTTATGTTCCGAAATATGTTTTTCGACCTCTGTTAGGTGAGGCGTGACTTTGCCTTCGTCATTATCTGAAATAACTGGAAACAATCTGTATGATGTAGTATATGATTGCTGTTTTGTGTATTTCTGGTAAAAGGTATGGATACGAGCTAGCTTATATAATTATAAATTGACATCAATGTAACGTTTCTCTTAACTATATGTATTCATATTGCAAATATTTAAATGATGAACTCGTGAACTGCATACTATCAAAACAACAAGCATGGACACGTGTATGTCTCCATTGTCAATCAACGTTGTCATCAAATGATGTAATAGCATTTTCATTTTTGAAGTACAATGTTTTTACGATCGTTATATTGTATTTCTTGTATCATACAGGGTGTCTAAAAAGAAAATATACAGTTTCAGTGTCTATTTATCAAATCCCTACAATACGCTATCGCAACGAAAATTTGCACATGTATAGACGAAATATGTAAGTTTTTCTGTGACCAATTTTAAGATCATAACCCTGATAATGTTTAGAAAAATGTTAGTTTTCTAAAATTACCTTATTTTGTCCGTGACGTCATTTTGTAGTAATTAACGACGTTTTCACGATGCATGTCACCTTATGGCATTTCCCTTCTTGCACTCATTTTTTGAAACTATCAATTAGATTTGCACATGTGTCTTACCTGATCTTCTAACCCTCTCTTTAGATGTTCCTCAGCAGCATAGATGTGCCTGTTGGCTTTAGAGTGTAAACTAGCGATTCCGATAGCACAATAGAACGAAATAAACTCAACCCGTCGCTTGTTTTTGTTAAAGCAGCTGGTTCCTAAACACCGCAGGTGATTTATTGTTTTAAATGATGCATAGTTCATGCAAAATGTGCCAAGGCCACACATTGTACATAAGGAGTTGGATGAATTCCTTGAAGCAGTTGGATCTAAAGTAGTTTCCAGTAAATACCACTGTGGTGTGACATGGCCCGCTCACACCCCGATCTAAATAATTGCGACTTTTTTTTGTGGGGCTATGTGAAATCGCTATAATACAGCTCAAAGCCAACAGACAATTGTATGCTCACGAGAAACATCAAAATAGTAAAGTAAGGTAAGAAGATCATTTTAGACACAAGTGCAAATGTTATCTATACTTTAAAAGAAGTGCAAGAAGGGAAACGTAAGAAGGTTGGGCGTCTTGAGAACGTCATAAATTACTGAATAGACGTCACGGGCAAAATGATGTAATTTCAGTAAATTTACATTTTTTTGAAATTATCAAAGTTATAATATTAAAACTGGTGCCAGAAAAAACTTACATCTTTTGTCTACACATATGCAAATTTTGTTTACGATAGTAGAATGAAGAGATTTGATAAATATACACTGAAACTGTATATACTGTACTTTCTTTTTGGACACCCTGTATGAGCTTGGGTAAACAATACATTAACTGCAGTGTGTTTCCTTTTTACCACAGCTACTGTTAAGAACTTAGTTAAACTATGGTACAAACTGGATACTTCTACACACTCGAGTTAATAAATTTCAAAAATGTATTACTAACTACAGAAACTGAGTTCATAACTGGGTAGACAATGGCACACATTTGAAGTATTTTTCTTGCAATTTTATATCACGTAACGCAATAATTGGACTTCAACGGTATCGTTCTGTAAATATTTTGACATATAAAACATATATATGGGATGGTAGGATGTTTAAAAAGAGCTAACTCTGAACTTACTGAACCCTACTGGTATGTGTACGTGAGACATATCGATACAAAAACGTTCGTTTTACATACTACTTTCGTAAAATTGAAATATACTGCCGAATATTACCCAGTAGAAATCCATACATGTTTCGTTCACGATATAATCAAACATTTGATATAATTTTATACCTTTTTCGTAGCAGAGAGCCTGATGTGTCGATAATTCGACAACAATTTATACGATGCGTGCAACATACAGGCCTTGTGCCGAAACTCTGGATCAAATTCAATGAGTGTTCTCGAAATCTATTCACATTATGAGGCAAAACTAAGTTCTAACGTTCGAAAGAAAGCATTGCGCATATGATAGGCTATGAGAGGTTTTGATATCGAGGATGTAAGACATAAAACTTAGGTACTTAGGAAAAATAGGTACTTACCGAGGCTGAATGTCCGCCATTGTTCGTTTAACATACAAGACGAAGTCACGTGATTACCGCCTGTGATATATAACTGATAAATTGTTCAGAAACGGCGTTAAACCTACTATTTGTGTGATTATTATTGTTGGAAATTTTACTATAATAACAATGTAAAGCATGTGTTTGGGCTTAACTAATCTAAGCACGGATTTCAGGAGAAGACACAAAAATAAGAGACGGAGTATACGAACCGAGCCACATCTAGCTTCTTTAAAAGCTAACCCTGTAAACACAAAATCAAATATGGCCGCACCCGTGGCACCCGTGAGAAATCCTAATCGCTTTTGAAATGCCATTTTTCATTGGCTATGTTTTGTCTTAGCTAATCGCGCTGTATGTTACAATTGCCGGGTATTCTGACTGGTGATAAAGAGGCCGAAGCTGGAGACCACCTTTGGAAGTGTTCGGGGTTTAGGTAGTTCTTATAGTTAATTCCTATCGTAAAGCATAAATTTACGGGCGGTAATCACGTGACTTCGTCTAGTATGTTAACCGAATAATAGCGGATATTTTGCCTCAGTAAGTACCTATTTTTCTGCATTTTATATGTCTTATATCCTCTAAATCAAAACTTCACATAGCCTATCGTACGCGCATTGCCTTTTTCGAACAGTAAAACTTAGTTTTGTCTCATAACCAGAACAGATTTCGAGAATACTCATTGAATCTGATCAACCGTTTTAGCACAAGGCAGGTATGTCGCACGCATTGAATACAATTTTAGCAAATTATGGACACATTAGGTGTCATGCGACGAAATAGGTAAACACTTATATGAACTGTTTGATAACATCGTGAACGAAACTTGTATGGATTTGTTTAGTGCAATATTTAGCAGTGTATTTCCATTTTACGTAAATAATATGCATCACGAACGATTTTGTCATAGTATGTCTCACGTCTCATATCTGGGGTGTGTTTCAGTACGTCAAGAGATGGCTCTTTTTACACATCTTACCACCTCATATTTATGTTTAATATATCAAAATATGTTTACCTTTAATGTTATTGCAAACAACCTTGCGACATGTATTCACCATAATTATGCAATAGTACTGGACATGTGTCATTACTTCAGGGAAAGAAATGAAGAAAAATTTTAATTTAGAAATGCTAGTTACATGTCATAAGTTTTTATGCTATGCTGTCGAGGTATCTACTCAACGTAATACCTCAGTAAAAAATCTTACAGTAACTGTTGATGAATGATTTTGTTTCATTATTCTGTGTTTTATAATTGATAAACGCTTTTGATTATATCCGATATCTGTGATAAAACTGATACTATTTATAATTTCTTTAATAAAGTGTTTTGTCTAACACGTTGTTCTTTATTTAAATCCAGTCTTTCATATTGGTACAAACTCCGAGTCCCTGACTCTTTAAAATTGGCTTGGAACTCATTAAATTTTGGAAATGTGTATTTTACAGAGTAGGACTGGTTGGTTTTTTAAGTTCAATGGAAAAGGCCGGGACTCGGTGTTTTAAAAACCAAAATGAAACACTGTAAATCAAATCCATGTTACAATAAACAATTAAGACATTGTTACATTTGTATACATGTAGTTTATTCATATCATTGTTATCGAACATTTAATTTCTCAATACCCATTTTTCTGAGAGTAACATTCTGGACTCGATCGTTTCTTCGGACCTCAATAACACCTCGTTTGACAGCAGTACTTGACAGTTTATGGCTAAGTAATTTTCCTTCAGTCTCTTTCTCTGGACCATATCAACTGTGTGATCATTGCAACACAACACATACACTTATCTGAATAGTCCAAGATGATAAGCTAGAGTATGGGGGTACATTACTATGTTAATAACTGCTTGACCAATGAACCAAATTATTTTGATATTAACTGAAAATATGCCGAGCATAGCCTTTATTTGCCAGTCAGCCTAAGGTGTAATATGTATGACTTTAATGTAAAACTTAATAGTTAGGACACATTACGTCAATTCTTATTGGTTGAAAATAAGCTCGCTGTGTTCTTTTTTATCTTACTTAGAATGTAATCAGCTGCATATTGATTGGTCGATGGTATGTGGCGCCGACACAAACGTCACGTATGATAATAGCATTTAGAATATAGCCTATATTTTGAGCCAATTAAATCGCCTAGTTTTTGCGTTTAAAATGAAAATTTAATCTTCTTTTTTTCTCTCAACCAACGTGACGTCATGGGTGGGTGCAAATTTCTAACGGCCAATCAAAATCCAGGATGTTATATTCTAACAGATTATAAACAGGGAGTTATGTTCTTTGGTAATACAACATACCCTTCAGCACATGCCCTGTAAAACGACATGTCGCCAAACAGCCTTCTACCACATCGTGAACTCGTTTTCTTCTTGTTCAGTATGCAAAGGTTCTGAAATAGGTGAAAATAATTATCTTATAATATATGCTGATTAACAGCGGACCGTAAGTAGTGGTCTTAGATTTTGTGACAGTCCCTTATTATTTCACATAATATTCGATTTAAGAACTGAGTCGAGCTACTCAGTGACACTCAGTATAAAATATTGGTCTGTATCTCTATGTTTTTCTTCAATATAATCATTAGTATATTGCCTCGGTTTATCACGTAATGCAATACTGGAACTTCAACTGTACGTACAGGGGGGCCGTTTCATTAAACTTCGTACGAAAATTATTTAAGTATTATACAGTACATTTATGTATCAAATTAATAAATTGAATTAACAAATTTCATGGTTCATACAAAAATGTTACACCAAAGTTCAAGGATTATTCAAGGTAGCATTTGTATTTTCTAGAGACAATTTCCATTTAACCAAATAAGCAATAGAATACCTGATTGCACTCAATTAATTATATACTGGTCAGTGACATACATCTATACAATAACATACTTTCACTTTTTGGCATTTGTTCAAAGCAACACTTAATTTAAGTACTTTTCAAGGTTGAAATGAAATTCAAGGCATGTGCCTTGAAATTCAATGCTTGGCAGGCAGCTAGAAATGGCAAATTATTCCATGTACATGTGTTACAATTTATCTATATTTCTATGTTTGGAGAATTTTATGGAATATACAATACACCTACATATGTATTATATGTAAATCATTCAACATAGAAAAAGTATAAGTCTGGGGTACTTTTTACTATTACCCTAGCTTTATCCATATGAGTGTAAGGTGGTAAGTTAATCAATTCTGTTCCTTGCTTAAACATTTTACCACACACACCTACCAGTAAAAGGCAGTATTGTATCTTCTTTTTGTCAACTATTTGACCATATGTATGTGGGAATCAACCAGTTTGTTCTTTCTGCATGAAGTTCTGTAATAAAAATTATTAAAAATAAGTTATGTAAGACAGAATTAGGGCTAGGTAGGGCCTACATGTATCATGTGGTCTATCACAGTGTATAGTGCCATCATCAGCATTTTAGCAATACACAACATGACATTGCTGCACAACAATGGGATATGGAATGAAACCTGTATACAGTGGGTCCAGAGCACCTGCAGTTATATCAAATAGCACATATACTAACAGTGGGCCCAGAGCATCTGCATTTATGTGAAGTATAACACCTACATACTAGTGGGCCCAAAGCATTTGTATTGATATGAAATTACACCTATACATCATGACAAGGGGTCCAGAGCACCTGCATTTATATGAAATAACACCTATAGATACGTAGCTCTAGTTGGTCCTCGTCTACATTTAAATGAAATGACACCTGTATACAGTTGGACCTCTCCTGCTTTTATATGAAGAAAGAAAACTACACACATTGGGCCCTCGCCTGCTAAAACATGCTTACATTTGTACATGTATTTATTTCAGAAATGTTTATCGAGCCAAGTACCTGTGAGTACCACATCCTATATGAGGCTTTCCCTTCTCTGTTGATATTTTTTCCCCTTTACCAAGTGGTTACCTACATGGGTGTGTGTAGCCAGATAGGTCTACAGAAGTTAAAACGGAACGTAAAATCCCTGAACATTTTAAGAAAACCACTGAAAGTAGAGTAAAAAGTCGTAACAGCAACCTTATAAAAGCAGGGATGCCAGCAGACTATGAAATGGTTACAGGTTGATCGAAAAATGATAAGATACGAATGAACAAAAGTACGAATTGACCAAAGTACGAGTGGCGCCGTTACCACGCAATTGTTTACATTAACAGCGGTGTTCACTGTAAAATCACCCTCTATGCTATCGGGCGTCATTTAGGTCGCCCATACTAGGGAAAATGTATTAATTAACGTAGACTGTACCTTCTTAGTTGCATCTAAAGGTTTTGTTCGTTTGTCAAAGGGGCGAATATCGGCTTTAATAAGGTCTACCAACCAAATAACACATTTCCGTGATAGCCGGTGCCTCTCTCTCACTTCCTTCTCACACAGATCGTCTAATTTATTCGTTATTTTTCTCAAAAACACCTTTTTTCTGTTCATCGGTCTTAAGCAAAATAAACGCCGCCATTTTGTTTCGTAGTTTACGCAAGGTACTCACCTGTCGTAGACTTACGAAGAAATCTACGAATTTCTTACGAATCTTCTTACGAAGTTGAGTTTACTGAAACGCTCTTTTGGGCCTACGAAGTTCGTACGAAGAACTTACGAAGATTTCTTGCGTACGAAGTTTAATGAAACGGCCCCCTGTTCATCTTTTGGCACGTTAGACATAAAAATGGCGGCGATAAGATGAGTAAAAAGAGCTATTTCTTAACGTACTGAAACACACCCCAGATATGAGACATGAGACATACTGTGACAAAATCGTTCGTGATTCATACTATTTACGTAAAATGGAAACATATTGCCGAATATTACACTAAGACAATCCGTTCATGTTTCGTTCACAATATAAAAGACATTTAATATAATTTTATTCCTCTTCATACGGAACATTTCTGTAACTTATCGGGTGTTATCGGCAAAGTAGCCTCCCTTGAAAACGTCTAATCGATCACATCGATAACGTTTTACGATACACTGATTTACTATAGATTTATATAGGAGCCGTATGGTTTAACACTAATAACTTGTTTATAACATTAGATGACAAAATTTTATAACCTCGTGAAGTAATCTTCATTCTCTGCACTTTATTTCAATATAATTTTTATTAATATGGTACGTTAACTTTTTGCTTCCATTTTCGTTTGAAGTTAGTGACTACCATTCCTATATAACTCTATATGAAAACTGTCAAATTACTCAAAACCGCGTTTTTGACAGGCTATAAAGTTGCTTTTTACTTAAGTGACATTTTTTTATAACCTCGTGAAGTATTCTATGATGTCTAAGCATTATCACAATATATTTTTTAAGAAATTTGCAAGTGTACAAATTGCTTCAAATTTAGTTTGAAAATGAAGAAATGCGCGTTCAATTACGCGTTTCCATAATCATTAAGTATAATATATACCGTGAAACATCGGCTATTTCCGTTTTTCTCCGATCTATAAAGGCCGAAGAGATCACAATGGGTAGCCGGGTGTACAAGTGGTCTAGTGGTAAGGGCTACTGACTGCTGATCTGAAGGTTGTGGGTTCGATCCCTACACCAGACGGTCAAAATAGAAATGCTTTCAGTGTTTCCCACCTAACATAACTAAACTTACTAACAGTCTTTCGGACGAGACGTTAAGCGAGGTCCCGTGTATGATGCTTTACACCGGCACGTAAAAGAACCAGGGATGCTTCTGGAACTGGAGCATCTTCTGTATCATGCACTATCCCCCAAACACTAAAGTGACTAACCTCTTCTGGGGGCCTCGCCCATATGGATTATCCGGTGGCGAGGATAAATAAAAGCAAAATAAACAAAATGGGTAGCCACTGTCAAATTAGTCGTTTATTATACGTGGGTTGTTTTGGAGTTTCGTATTGTGTAGTATTTTGAGAAAAAAGAAAAATAAAGCCTTTTAGATTTTACAGCCCCTTAGAACAAAGTTAGGAGTTCAATTTTCAACTCAAATCTTTATTTACTCATTTTCTTCTTATTTAACGCATGTTTTCAATACGTTTTGTGTGCATTGATATATAGGTTTTTAATTATTCTTTTGATCGTGGAGGTGGGAAGTAACTAAATCAAATGAATAAGACGTAATTATGGACTTTACTTTTTATTTAAATTAAAAAGTGATAAGGGGGAAACTGGCGTAATTATCACGTTCCATACATTTAACACGTGGCTAATTGATTCGTTGGTTTTGATGGTGTTTAATTGAAGTCGGCATATCTTTTACCATGTAAAAAACTGATAATTTCAAGAGAGGGACCACGGACGTATAACATAATAATATATCACCTTTAATGTTTTAAAAACGATATTACAGAAAAATAAAACTACATTATGCATTATTTACACCTATCAATAAGGCTATTTCAGCCATAATACTAGCTACATTTGGTTCTAGACAAAACTATTATTATTATTATTATACCATATTTATATAGCACTTTTATCATGTAATTACACGTTCAAAAGTGCTTTACAATCACATTTAAGACATGGTTAAGACAATTTTACATAGATACATGCATGCAAACATAACAACAAATGTTTATATATATTAAAGTTTAAGGCTAAAATCCTCCCTCAAATACCCCCTAAAATGGGTGTTTCAAGAGCAGCGTCACATACAACTGCCACGAGAAACTAACTCCAAATGAATAATGATACTTCCTTTAAGGAGGCAGGATGCGTGGGTGTTTCAAGAGCAGCGTCACATACCACTGCCACGAGAAACTAACTCCAAAGGAATAGTGATACTTCCTTTAAGGAGACAGGAGACCCCCGATTTATAAGACACTATTTACTATTGTACTAGTGTTTCAAAAACAGCGTCACATACCACTGCTACTAGAAACCGTCTCCAAAGGTATAAATGTACTACCTTTTAGGAGACCCTTAAAAAGTCAAACTAATAAGGCCTAAAATAAAATATTGTTTGTTTCCCCATCCCCTACCTACCCGATTAAAAAGGGCCCTACCCAAAATATTTTATTGCCCAAATTAAAGTAATATTTTTTTTATTAAAAATTGGAAGTGAAAACTTTATTTTTTTGTTTACGGGCTTCTTTCTTACGATTAAATTTAGGATTGTTGATTTTCACCTTTGAGTTAATTCTAAATTTCATTATTTTTATGCTTTAACCAATAACTATCATACTGAAACAATTAAAAAAAATATTTACCCTACCTACCTACTCATTCTAAATCTGCTACGGTCGGGATGGGGAAAGAAAGAATATTTTAAGTTCGGCCTAATCAGCCAGAATATGCTTTAGTAAAACAGTGCGTTTTTAGCGCTTTCTTGAATGATGGTAGTGTTTTACTATCTCTGAGTGCTGTTGGCAGTGCATTCCAGAGTTTCGGTGCTGCAGCCATGAAACATCGATCACCGTATGATACAGTCCTCATCCTCGGCACAACAAGAAGAATAGAGTCATTTTGTGACCTAAGCTGTCTTTGTGGAGTATATATTTCCAACATACTTCTGATGTAGCCTGGGGACTTTCCATGTAGTGCTTTGTAAAACTACATCACAATATACCTGTACTTTCCCATTTCATGACTAATTATGAGTATATTAATAAGAGTATATTATATCTGTTTGAAAATAAACAAAAACACATACAAACTTTTATTAAAATGGCCTTCTTGCATTGTTATGTTTAAAAAAATGGTTTTATTCAAAGGTATCACGTTACCATGGCTGTTTTCAAAATTCATATATTTTCCCATATGTGCGAGACTTAAGTTTTTCATAAATATAACTTTTCCCTATTATAGCCTTTTTATTTAAACAATGTTTAAAAAACATTAATAATACATTTATACTATTTCAATGAAAGTTTGTATGTATTTCTACTTTTTAAACTTATAAAGCTAAGTCAGTATTCATATTTGTGACCGGGAAATAAAAAGCCGCAGAAGTGTAATCCCTTAATTGTTTTATTGCCCCTTATCAGTCTAATCCTGTCTGATCACTGTCTATCGATCTAGTTAAACAATAGGGTCATACATTCTGTCGCTTTATATATATGTATGTATAATTATGGGCTCTTATCCACTCATGCGTGAAAAACACCATCGATATTTGGATAAAATTAGTAAAAACCTGTAAAAATATCTTCCATGAAGGCAGATTGTATAAAATGTTGTATATTAGTATTGTACTAAGGCGGTTTAACTTTTTATATATTTGTTTGACTTATTATGAATACAAATATTCTGTTATGCCATGATTTGCCTATTTTCATTATATCGCAATAATTGTATAATTGATTGCAGCAGTTTATTGAACTTGAACTTATTTAAAACATTGCAAAATCTTTACGATAAAAGTTATGTAATCAAACTGAATTAAATAGACAAGAACGCATATACACACGAGGACTTTAAAAAACGCCTCACACACCTCAAATTAATTATTTGATTCATGATGCCAATCACTCAATCTGGACTGTACTTGTTTTTTTTGTACGTGTGAATATAACATAATTTACAAAAAACAAGCATAATTTATATCGGGATTAAGAAAATATTTGATAATAAGCGAAGTCATCTTGTTGTTACTAAGATACTACCACACGCATACCAGAATTTACCAGAAGTCAACATCAGCAATTCAAATTGAAATGTATACATGATCACGAGACGAATAGACAGTTACAATCATAAATCTGAAAATATGAAAAATCGACTGCTTATCTTTTTATCTGACCAGTAGCCCCTCAGGCTACGATTTATGTAGCTTACCGTTATCATTCGTGACTATCGGAACATTTACGACCACTAACGGAAATAGCCGATATCGATCTGAATCGATTGGATTAAGATAAGCGAAATTGTTGTGTATGGGGAATGTTTATCGATTTTTGTGGTGTAAAAGGAAACAACTCGTACAAACACACAGGTACAAAAATCACTATCCACAGAGTTGTCTTTTCCTTAAGAATTAGCCCAAAAGTTCCACATGTTATCGCAGAAATCCCTATTTGTCCAGAGTTTGGCAACAATTTATACGATGCGTGAGGCATATATCAGCCTTGCACTGAAACTCTTGATCAAATTCAATGAGTGTTCTCGAATTCTGTCCAAATTATGAGGCAAAACTAAGTTCTAACGTTCGAAATAAAGCAATGCGCATATGATAGGCCATGTGAAGTTTTGATATAGTGGATATAAGACATATAACACGAAGAAAAAGTGGTACTTACCGATGCTGAATATCCGCCATTATTCGTTTAACATACTAGACGATGTCACGTGATTACCGCCCGTGAAATTATTAGACCTATAGACTATCAGGCTCGGCTCCACCGGGGGGGGGGGGGCACAGGGGCCCGTGCTCCCCAGTTGGCCTCGGAGTGACATTTTTTATACATATCAAAAATGTTAAAATCGTTAAAATATTACCAATCGATGTGGCTATGAATCGATATTTTGTGATAAGAGTCTCTGTATGTTACATACAGCGGAAGCGAGTGCAATAAAGTGTGCCCCATGTTGTGTATGCTGGCCAGGCCATAATTACACTGTTATTGATCAACCAGACGCTGATTTTAAAGCACCTGCATGATAATGATTTAGATGATCACTGGTGTTTGATTCATGGATCTATGTTACTAAAAGGTGTGAACTAATCGATTTGAAAATAGTGACACGATAGAACTTAAATTAGATTTCGAAATTTTCGTCTTGATAGATTTATTACTGATTATGTAACAATGAAATTGTAATCAATTCACGTGAGATCTTAAAGCATAGAAGCTGGAAAAACGATTTTATTTTCAAAATTGACAAAAATCTTTGCAAGGGGGGGGACAATTTTTGTTTAAGTTCATGTGTCTAGCCAAATACTCTAGAATTATTTATATGCTTTATATATTTATAGGATCTTTCGTATAGTCTTAAATTTTAATATTTTTTGAAAACGTTAGGGTGAAGGAAATTTCATGATTTTTTTATTAAAAAATTACTGAAAATCGATCTGAACCTGTGGAAACTTTTAGATGTAATATTGTTTATTTCATAGGCTATGTATTCTGATTATGTATGACTATCGAACAGTGAATTTTAATAATTTGACGTCCGATTTGTAAATTTAAGAGAATTGAAAAATAATATTTTTTAAATACTTGTTAAACTCATCGTATTTCCTGTCGATGTAGCAGTACAATTTTAATACCTTTACTTCTGATTTTAAAAGCTTAAATTGCAGGAAAGTGCATGATTTTAAATCGAAAACTGAAAAAAATCGTCGCCGGGAGGGAAAACCCCTCCCGCACCCACCCCACCATAACATCCCTAAAACTAGCTGTGCACCTCCCCTCCCCCCAATCAAAATTTTCTGGAACCGGGCCTGGACTATTATATGACATTATAATTTTCCACGAAGTTTTATGCGAGAATTTTCCAAGCGGATTTTGGTTAAACCAACCATCCTCTTACTAAAAATTTAGTACCCTAATACCTAACTTTACAATAGAATGGTACAGCGTTATGCACTCTCCGGCTGTACCGTAGGCCACAAATGTTGTAAACCAGACAAGAAATACTCGTGTGTTTTGCCGCCATTTTGAATGTATGAAACGAAAGAAACGCAGTTAACCACTTGTTTACATTTGACAACCGTGATATATTCGTAAGTTTCACCTATATTTTTGATTCATTTGTTACGAACAATAGATATTAATCAAAATCTAGTTGATATTTTTTGTTGACAATCGTCCAATTGCGAATAAACAACATCTTCCTGGTCCGTTTTTGTCCGAAAGTGTGTCAACTTTTGTTTAGACAAAATGGTGTCACTTCCTTACGATATAACTGACAAGTTTGATGGTTTTAACTCTTAGTATTTTGAGATTTACATTAAAATAAATGATTTAAATGCATTTTAAGACTGTAAAATGTATCCGGTTTCTATATACACTGGACTGCGTACGGACTGCGTTCTACTTTCGTTTACAGGGCTCACACTCACAGTACACACGTTTCACACCTAGGCCTACATTGTAACAGTCGACTTCTCACTGCACTGATTGATATATTGTACTGTTATCTAATGTTCTTTGAATGTAATACATATATGTAAAATATTTATCAATGTAAAATTGTGTACTCATGAAATAAACTATTAAACAGTTATTATATAATGGGGACAGGTATGGGAACCAGTCGTTTCATACACTGTACGTTTCGTATACTGTAAATTTCAGTTGTTTCGTACACAGTCGATCGGTCGTTTCGTATACTGTTGAAAATCGTCGGTTGTTTCGTACACTCCTATTGTACATGTATATGGTGTTAATTGGTCTATTAATATATATAATTTTGATCTATTATGCATGTGATTGTGTGTACAGTGTAATCTGAGAAAACTGACACTTGGGAAAACCGGAATGTTGTCCAAACCGACCAAATATTTTGGTCCCGAAATTTCTCTTCTTTAATTCAATGGCTTTATCTAATTTCTAATTAAAAGCAATTGTTTTTGATTAGGTGGTTTGCATGCTTGAAGGGCCTATAATAGGCGTTTCGCACACTAAGCGACTTAAATTAGGCGGTTCGCGCGCTTAGCGACTTGAATTAGGCGGTTCACGCGCTAAGCGCAAATTATTGAATTTGCCATCATCGCGCGCTTTAATTCAATGTTTGCTTAAATCTCAGGCTTTCGCACGATTTTATTATGGCAGGCCTGAGTTAAACCAGGAAAATGTAGCTTTAGTAAATATGTGCAGAGTTTCAAAACATTGTACGTCATTTTTTCCAAAATTCCCGCTATGAAAAGTGAACGTTTACAATTTTACTGCTAAGTTTCGATCGATATTTTTCCAATATTCACGGGAGATAAATCCTACAAATTTTGTACAAACCGTTCATTGGGGATCTCCCTTGATTCATTACACAGTTTAATTCGATATTTAATGCCTTTTTCGTAATAAAAAATGCGACAACAGTGTCCGGATTGATGGTCCTGTTGGACTTAAAAATGAAGTGATGTGGTGACCCCTACAACGGCCCTCAAAAATTCATTTGGGCTATTTTTAGAAATAAACAAATTATCTCTTCAGTTTCGGGACGAACCTAGCTTCGTTCAGGTGCAATTTCAATGACTTGATTTACACATTTCTTGAGTTATCGTGAAAAATATGCCAAAAGTGTCGGGATGTAGGACCCTGCCAGTAGAGGAAACCAAGCTGTATATTATTACTGCATCAAAACACACCTGACAAATTAGCTGGTACTATTTACGCCCCACAACTAGCAAATTGACCATATTTGTTTGTGTGCTCAAAAATGACAAAAGAACTCAATAAATACATAATAAACATTCATTGAATATACTGTTACAGTTGTTTCTGCATATAAACCCTGACCTGTCCTTCAGCGTATATGTGATATCACTATAATCAGTTAGTAATTTACTGATCATCATTATAAATGAAGATTCATCTGGAATTTCTGAAAAGTGTATATGCCTGTCTTGATGGCATACAGGATCCCCTGTGGCAGTTAGACAGGCACGCGGCTGATCGAACTTGAACAATTTATTTTCAATGCTTATGTAGATTATTAACATAACCTAGAAATTTATGTGTATCAGTTTGATTCAGTTATGCTCCTTTTATTATTATACCACCACTTCTAAAGTAGGGGGGCTATATAGGATTCACTTTGTCGGTCTGTCCGTCCGTCTGTCAGTCCGTCTGTCCCAAACTTTGTCCAGGCTGTTCCTTCAGTATGAATTAAAGGTTTTTTTAATAACTAGGTACATTTGATCGCCTTGATGAGACTGTTTGTCGTTTATGGTGGAATTTGAAAATAATGTGCCACAAAGGTTAATTAGTACCAGACAGTGTGTCATGTGAAACAATTACGTCAAATACCTACAAGGTCAAGGTCACACTTGGAGTTCAAAGGTCAAAAATGGCCAAAATTAAGCTTGTCTGGCGCATAACTAAGTCGTTTATTGTTGGATTTGATAATAATGTGTCAGAAATGTTCACCAGTACTTCACATTTGTACTTGTATTCCTTATGATTTTGAAACTTACAAACTTACTATATTTCAGGTTTCAAGTATTTTTGGCAGTTTATGCTGTTTGAAATTGCTGTGCGAGATGTTTCTTGTGCAGCACTCTGTAATTGAACTATTGGCACTATGACTGAACTAATGTTGTTACCATGTATATTGCTAAACCATCATCCATTAACAATGTCAATAATTGGCCCTGACTGCGGGACACCTACTGGCAAACAACAGTTAATCTAATCAATTACTTTGATAGACAGACTTTGTGGTCACAAAACTCTTCTCTTACTTCTAGCAAATTATAAGTTGGTCATTGAACCATAAAACATCAGAAAACTAAAAATGACCGAGAAATTGACGCATCTATAGGTGGAAATTTATTTTTACATATATGGTAAATTGGAATTTAAGATACATCGTCAAATTCAAAAACCACAAAACAGCTCAATTTTTCACTCAACAACATGGTGGTTATTAATTTTTAGAAATATATTTTGATTGTTATGGTCAACGGAATTAACCCTGTTGGAAATTGACTTTTTGAGGCAAGTCAATATTTCTAAACCTAAATTGGGCTTTGTTCTTATCATTGTTGTCTTTATTTCCATCTCTGTGATAAGAACATACACTTAAAAAACGAATTTTATCAGCAAAGTGAGACATTGTATGATATCTGCCTTAGCAACCTGAAAAACAGCCGATGACCACAAAGCAAAAATGTGTGACTTTAGATTCTGCTAATGTCATTTGTTTGTTCTGTTTGAGACAATAATTATTGTAATCAGATGTTAAAAACATCAATTGTATTTTAATTCCACTCATCTAAATTACATATGTTTTGTTTTAGCTCACCTGTCACAGAGTGAGCTTTTGTGATCACTCTTCATCCGTCGTCCGTCCGTCGTCCGTCCACAATTTGTGTAGACACTGTAGGTCACAGTTTTGGCCTAATCTTTATGAAACTTGGTCAAATTGATCATCTCAACAAAATCTAGGTCAAGTTCAATATTGGGTCATCCATGGTCAAAAACTAGGTCACAAGGTCAAATCATAGAAAAACCTTATGTAGTCACTAGAGGTCACAATTTTGGTATAATCTTCATGAAACTTAGTCAAATTGATCATCTCAACAAAATCTAGGTCAAATTCAATATTGGGTCATCCGGGGTGAAAAACTAGGTCACAAGGTCAAATCATAGAATCAATATTGGGTCATCCGGGGTGAAAAACTAGGTCACAAGGTCAAATCATAGAAAAACCTTGTGTAGTCACTAGAGGTCACACTTTTGACCTAATCTTTATGAAACTTGGTCACAATGATCATCTCAACAAAATCTAGGTCAAGTTCAATATTAGGTCATCCGGGGTAAAAAACTAGGTCACAAGGTCAAATCATAGAAAACCTAGTGTAGTCAATAGAAGTCTCAATTTTGGCCTACTCTTTATGAAACTTGGTCAAATTGATTATATCAACAAAATCTAGGTCAAGTTCGATATTGGGTCATCCTGGGTCAAAAACTAGGTCACAAGGTCAAATCATTGAAAAACCTTGTTTAGTCACTAGAGGTCACAATTTGTGGACGGCTGGCATTGATGCCTGTCTGTTACATTGTCTTGTCGTACCCTTAAATGTTTTGCTCTCTTGTTGCTCTGACTTCTGATAGGTCATTGAGTACTTTCTGTGCTACTCGATGGTTGTATTTTATATAATGTTTCATGTTTTACATTCTTTTATTACCGGTCACTGTGGCCTTTTTGTTAGGGGGCATTACATGGCGGGAAACATTTATTTACACTGTCCTGTTCTATAAGGTTGTCTATTGGGTAAGTGTGAGGTTTGGTGCACTGTAAAACGTTTAAGCCCCCAGTGACAAGTGTTACTGTCCGTTCCAAGGCGGAAGCCCTTTAGTCAACCTTCCTCTGTGTATGTACTGTCCACTTTATAGTATAATTGGAAAAAATACAAAAATATTTGGCCACTGTGCCTTTTGTTAAACTTTATTAATTTTGTATGTGCCATTCTGCAATTGCGTTGTCCAGCACAAGGCTGCTTCGTATCTTTCAATATTGCATATACTCAGTGTATGTTGTGGATTGTCCTTGTGGTGTATGTTTTGTCCGGTTGTTAATTTCTTACCAACTGGCTCTTGTTCCGTTTTGGTTTGACTGGCTTAAGCAGCAGACTTTCGGAATTGGATGCCCGGTTTTGTATTACATGTTCCTGTGCTAGTTTTTTATGTATGTTCCGCGCCTTTTCGAGTGAAGTTGTATATTTTCTGTGCCTTTTTGTTCTCGCGTGTCCCGCGGTTTCTGTTGGGGTCGGTGCTACTTCCGGTAGTTTCGTATTTTGTTTAATTATTATAATATGGGTTTGTATCTGGAGTTAAACGCCAATTCCGTTTATAATCGAGTTTTTCATTTTTAAATAATCGATAATATGCCATAATTTCTCAGTATTTAATTTTTTGACCGGGGCCAAAAGGAGCTAGGAGTTAACTATTTATTCGTATTTGCCGGTTGTCCTCTTACTATTTCGTCCCAGCGGTTCGCATCCTACCAGGTTCGTTCATGAGTCTATGTACAGCTGTGGAGTTATGGATGTAGTGTTCTGTCCCCTGAGGTCATTTATTGTAGTTTTAAGTCCCCTACCGGTTTTTGACCGGAGGGGACTATTGGTTTGTTGATATGGCAACATACATATTGACAATGGCTTTACACCGGTGGGGGACTTCTGTATTGCTTGCAATTCAGTACGTCATATCTCGATTTGTTCAATTACGTCATTTTACTTAATGAAACTGGGTCACTCGTTTTAAGGTTTTCAGATTTTTTGTTGCTGAAATCGGGCCTTTCAACGTTTTAATACTGTTACTTAACTTTTAGACTGTAGGCTGCTAAAACTATGTAGTTCAGCAGTTTTACTGTTGTTACTAGGTCATTCAGCGTGGGCTTTCTGCCTTTTGTTTGCTGAATCTTTTTTATTCAGTTTTTAACAATGAGACTAGGGGCGTTTAATTTTCTTGGTCGGTAGTGTGTTGGGCACTTCTTCGTTTTAAGATTTCTTACAGCTAAAGCGGGGCAATATAGTCCTTTTGCTGTGGAAACTGGGTCATTCAGCTTGTTAGTAGGTCATCCCACTATACGGGCCTTTCAACGTTTTAATACTGTTATTTAACTTTGAGACTAAAGGCTGCTATAACTATGTAGTTCAGCAGTTTTACTGTTGTTACTAGGTCATTCAGCGTAGGCATTCCGCCTTTTGGTTGCTGTATCTTTTCTACTGGGTCATTCAGCTAGTTATAATTTATTATACTTTTCGACAGCTTGGACTTGGGCGGATCTGCGCTTGTTTAGTTGGGCATTGTGCTTTGTGTGTTTTTAATGTTTTCTGTGCTCGGCTGGTTAAGTTGAGTGCTGCCTTCCCTGTCTGACTTAATATACTCTTTTAGATCTAATCTTTATGAAACTTGGTCACAACGATTATCACAACAAAATCTAGGTCAAGTTCGATATTGGGTCATCCGGGGTCAAA
The DNA here is from genome assembly GCA_947247005.1 of Spisula solida. NCBI lineage: Eukaryota > Metazoa > Mollusca > Bivalvia > Venerida > Mactridae > Spisula > Spisula solida. The sequence goes on from OX365948.1 coordinate 26,878,441, forward strand.
AACTAGGTCACAAGGTCAAATCATAAAAAATACCTTGTGTAGACACTAGAGGTCACAATTTTGACTTAATCTTTATGAAACTTGGTCACAATGATCATGTCAACAAAATCTAGGTCGAGTTCGATATTGGGTCATCTGGGGTAAAAAACTAGGTTACAAGGTCAAATCATAGAAAAACCTTGTGTAGTCACTAGAGGTCACAATTTAGATCTAATCTTTATGAAACTTGGTCACAATGATCATCTTAACAGAATCTAGGACAAGTTCGATATTGGGTCATCCAGGGTCAAAAACTAGGTCACAAGGTCAAACCATAGAAAAACCTTGTGTAGTCAATAGAGGTCGCAATTTTGGCCTACTCTTTATGAAACTTGGTCAAATTGATCATCTCAACAAAATTTCGGTCAAGTTAAATATTGGGTCATCCGGGGTCAAAAACTAGGTCACAAGGTCAAATCATAGAAAAACCTTGTGTAGTCCCTAGAGGTCACAATGTTGGTATAATCTTCATGAAACTTGGTCAAATTGATCATCTCAACTAAATCTAGGTCAAGTTCAATATTGGGTCATCCGGGGTCAAAAACTAGGTCACAAAGTCAAATCATATAAAAACCTTGTGTAGTCACTAGAGGTCACAATTTAGATCTAATCTTTATGAAACTTGGTCACAATGATCATCTTAAGGACGTTCGATAAGGTTAGTATTTTTAGCTCACCTGTCACAAAGTGACAGAGTGAGCTTTTGTGATCACTCTTCGTCCGTTGTCAGTCCGTCCGTCAACAATTTGCTTGTGTAGACACTAGAGGTCACAATTTTAGCCTAATCATTATGAAACTTGGTCACAATGATCATATTAACAAAATCTAGGTCAAGTTTGATATTGGGTCATCTTGGGTCAAAAACTAGGTCACAAGGTCAAATCATGGGAAAACCTTGTGTAGTCATTAGAGGTCACAATTTTGACCTCATCTTTATGAAACTTGGTCACAATGATTATCTCAACAAAATCTAGGTCAAGTTCGATATTGGGTTATCCGGGGTCAAAAACTAGGTCACAAGGTCAAATTATAGAAAAACTTTGTGTAGTCATTAGAGGTCACAATTTTGACCTAATCTTTATGAAACTTGGTCACAATGATCATCACAACAAAATCTAAGTCAAGTTCGATATTGGGTTATCCGGGGTCAAAAACTAAAAAAAAACACTACACCGGCCGATACCGAACTTGTTTAATAATTCGAAAATGACGTGTTCATCAAATGTCCCGGCTGTAAAGCTATTTTTAGAAACTTCAGACTACGGTCAAGTGATGGTTTTATCAATGAATCGTATACGGTCTGCAAAGTACTGTTATGCAATCATATGGTGTCGCTGTACTAGCTAGCCGCTTTCTATAGACTGTCTCACGCGTTGAGGGAAGTGATTACAAGACGGTACTGTAGAATCTGATAAATAGGCGCATAGTATTATTTTAAAGCCACTTTTGATATACGCATTCAATACACATATTACATATAAATTAATATGCACCTTTTAACAATTATTTAGATACCCAACATGCCTATATAGTCACATATGCCTATTTTGACATTCAAGACAAGATCGGCAGTAAGAAAATGAACATTAAACGTGTAAAGTCGGTTTAAGCTAGTAGCAGCAACCAGATCGCCTCCCATCAGTACTCTCAGTGCTTTGATTGTTTTTATATTGCAATTTATCACGTTTGAGTTATAGATGGGATAGGATTAGTATGTTATGAGGTGTGATTAAATGCCTATATACCTGGTCAATTAATTGAGGTATAAGAGACAGATATGTATTTAGTGCCATTATATGTGGCATGAAAACTTGACGATTTGCTCATGATCTTGGAAGGTTAAGAAAACAGCACATTTTTGACACTTATAGTCCTGAAGTTGTTGATACATCATGACAACTTTAAGTCGTGAAAACAGAACATATCAGTTATTACACCCGGATGTATCAGAACAGACACTTGTTTATACCTTTAATTATCTTTATTATACCCATTTGATTAACCATTCTAAAATGAGTTACGGATGAATCCATATACGCATACTGGCTGGTGACCACCAAATCCGGACGACCACCAATCCGGACAGACTCAAGAACGCTTCATTGCGACCATTAACTTTGATTATCTGCTGTCAATCAATTAGACGCTTGATTTTTGTCAACACTATGAAAATCGCATAACTGCAATACTTCTGCACAGCCCCGAAATGTAAACTACGGTCCTTCTGCTAAATATGAGGTAAGCCGATGCGATGTTTTGTTTACAGTTAAACCAGGAACATATAGCTTTAGTAAATATGTGCAGAGTTTCAAAACATTGTATGTCATTTTGTTCCAAAATTTCCGCTATGAAAAGTGAACGTTTACAATTTTACTGCTAAGTTTCGATCGATATTTTTCCAATATTCACAGGAGATAAATCCTACAAATTTGTACAAACCGTTCATTGGTGATCTCCCTTGATTCATTACACAGTTTAATTCGATATTTAATGCCTTTTTTGTTATAAAAAACGCGACAACACGGTGTCCGGATTGATGGTCCTGTTGGACCCCTACAAGGGCCCTCAAAAATTCATTTGGGCTATTTTTAGAAATAAACAAATTATCTCTTCAGTTTCGAGACGACCCTAGCTTCGTTCAGGTGCAATTTCAATGACTTGATTTACACATTTCTTGAGTTATCGTGAAAAATATGCCAAAAGTGTCTGGATGTAGGACCCTGCCAGTAGAGGAAACCAAGCTGTATATTATTACTGCATCGAAACACACCTGATAAATTAGCTGGTACTATTTACGCCCCACAACTAGCAAATTGACCATATTTGTTTGTGTGCTAAAAAATGACAAAAGAACTCAATAAATACATAATAAACATTCATTGAATATACTGTTACAGTTGTTTCTGCAAATAAACCCTGACCTGTCCTTCAGCGTATATGTGATATCAGTTAGTAATTTACTGATCATCATTATAAATGAAGATTCATCTGGAATTTCTGAAAAGTGTATATACCTGTCTTGATGGCATACAGGATCCTCTGTGGCAGTTAGACAGGCAGGTGGCTGATCAAACTTGAACAATTTATTTTCAATGCTTATGTAGATTATTAACATAACCTAGAAATTTATGTGTGTCAGTTTGATTCAGTTATGCTCCTTTTATTATTATACCACCACTTCTATAGTGGGGGGGGGGGGGGCTAAATAGGATTCACTTTGTCGGTCTGTCAGTCTGTCTGTCCCAAACTTTGTCCAGGCTGTTCCTTCAGTATGAATTGAAGGTTTTTTAGCTCACCTGTCACAAAGTGACAGAGTGAGCTTTTGTGATCACTCTTCGTCCGTCGTCCGTCGTCCGTCCGTCGTCCGTCGTCCGTCCGTCCGTCAACAATTGGCTTGTGTAGACACTAGAGGTCACAATTTTAGCCTAATCTTTATGAAACTTGGTCACAATGATCATCTCAACAAAATCTAGGCCAAGTTCGATATTGGGTCATCCGGGGTCAATAACTAGGTCACTAGGTCAAATCATAGAAAAACCTTGTGTAGTCACTAGAGGTCACAATTTTGACTTAATCTTTATGAAACTTGGTCACAATGATCATCTCGACAAAATCTAGGTCAAGTTCGATATTGGGTCATCCGGGGTCAAAAACTAGGTCACAAGGTCAAATCATAGAAAAACCTTGTGTAGTCACTAGAGGTCACAATTTTGACTTAATCTTTATGAAACTTGGTCACAATAATCATCTCGACAAAATCTAGGTCAAGTTCGATATTGGGTCATCCGGGGTTAAAAACTAGGTCACAAGGTCAAATCATAGAAAAACCTTGTGTAGTCACTAGAGGTCACAATTTTGACTTAATCTTTATGAAACTTTGTCACAATGATCATCTCGACAAAATCTAGGTCAAGTTCGATATTGGGTCATAAGGGGTTAAAAACTAGGTCACAAGGTCAAATCATAGAAAAACCTTGTGTAGTCACTAGAGGTCACAATTTTGGTCTAATCTTTATGAAACTTGGTCACAATAATCATCTCAACAAAATCTAGGCCAAGTTTGATATGGGGTCATCTGGGGTCAAAAACTAGGTCACTAGGTCAAATCATAGAAAAACCTTGTGTAGTCACTAGAGGTCACAATTTTGACTCAATCTTTATGAAACTTGGTCACAATGGTCATCTCAACAAAATCTAGGTCAAGTTTGATATTGGGTCATCTGGGGTGAAAAACTAGGTCACAATGTCAAATAATAGAAAAACTTTGTGTAGTCACTAGAGGTCACAATATTGGCCTATCTGTATGAAACTTGGTCACAATGATCATCTTAACAATATCTAGGTCAAGTTTGATATTGGGTCATCTTGGGTCAAAAACTAGGTCACATGGTTAAATCATAGAAAAACCTTGTGTAGTCACTAGAGGTCACAATGTCGACCTTATCTTTATGAAACTTGGTCACAATGATCATCTCAACAAAATCTAGGCCAAGTTTGATATTGGTTTATCTGGGGTCAAAAACTAGGTCATTAAGTCAAATCATATAAAAACCTTGTGTAGTCACTAGAGGTCAAAATATTGGCCTTATCTGTATGAAACTTGGTCACAATGATCATCTCTACAAAATCTAGGTCAAGTTCGACAGGTGAGTGACCTAGGGCCCTTTGGGCCCTCTTGTTTAATAACTAGGTACATTTGATCGCCTTGATGAGACTGTTTGTCGTTTATGGTGGAATTTGAAAACAAAGTGCCACAAAGGTTAATTAGTACCAGACAGTGTGTCATGTGAAACAATTACGTCAAATACCTAAAAGGTCAAGGTCACACTTGGAGTTCAAAGGTCAAAAATGGCCAAAATTAAGCTTGTCTAGCGCATAACTTAGTCGTTTATCGTTGGATTTGAAAATAATGTGGCACAAATTTGCACCAGTACCAGACGATGTGTTATGCGAAACAATTACGTCAAAATCTACAAGGTCAAGGTCACACTTAAGAGTTGAAAGGTCAAAAATAGCCATAATTGAGCTTGTCCGGAGCATAACTAAGTCATTTATTGTGGGATTTGAAAATAATGTGGCACAAATGTTCACCAGTACTTCACATTTGTACTTGTATTCCTTATGATTTTGAAACTTACAAACTTACTATATTTCAGGTTTCAAGTATTTTTGGCAGTTTATGCTGTTTGAAATTGCTGTGCGAGATGTTTCTTGTGCAGCACTCTGTAATTGAACTATTGGCACTATGACTGAACTAATGTTGTTACCATGTATATTGCTAAACCATCATCCATTAACAATGTCAATAATTGGCCCTGACTGCGGGACACCTACTGGCAAACAACAGTTAATCTAATCAATTACTTTGATAGACAGACTTTGTGGTCACAAAACTCTTCTCTTACTTCTAGCAAATTATAAGTTGGTCATTGAACCATAAAACATCAGAAAACTAAAAATGACCGAGAAATTGACGCATCTATAGGTGGAAATTTATTTTTACATATATGGTAAATTGGAATTTAAGATACATCGTCAAATTCAAAAACCACAAAACAGCTCAATTTTTCACTCAACAACATGGTGGTTATTAATTTTTAGAAATATATTTTGATTGTTATGGTCAACGGAATTAACCCTGTTGGAAATTGACTTTTTGAGGCAAGTCAATATTTCTAAACCTAAATTGGGCTTTGTTCTTATCATTGTTGTCTTTATTTCCATCTCTGTGATAAGAACATACACTTAAAAAACGAATTTTATCAGCAAAGTGAGACATTGTATGATATCTGCCTTAGCAACCTGAAAAACAGCCGATGACCACAAAGCAAAAATGTGTGACCTTAGATTCTGCTAATGTCATTTGTTTGTTCTGTTTGAGACAATAATTATTGTAATCAGATGTTAAAAACATCAATTGTATTTTAATTCCACTCATCTAAATTACATATGTTTTGTTTTAGCTCACCTGTCACAGAGTGAGCTTTTGTGATCACTCTTCATCCGTCGTCCGTCCGTCGTCCGTCCACAATTTGTGTAGACACTGTAGGTCACAGTTTTGGCCTAATCTTTATGAAACTTGGTCAAATTGATCATCTCAACAAAATCTAGGTCAAGTTCAATATTGGGTCATCCATGGTCAAAAACTAGGTCACAAGGTCAAATCATAGAAAAACCTTATGTAGTCACTAGAGGTCACAATTTTGGTATAATCTTCATGAAACTTAGTCAAATTGATCATCTCAACAAAATCTAGGTCAAATTCAATATTGGGTCATCCGGGGTGAAAAACTAGGTCACAAGGTCAAATCATAGAATCAATATTGGGTCATCCGGGGTGAAAAACTAGGTCACAAGGTCAAATCATAGAAAAACCTTGTGTAGTCACTAGAGGTCACACTTTTGACCTAATCTTTATGAAACTTGGTCACAATGATCATCTCAACAAAATCTAGGTCAAGTTCAATATTAGGTCATCCGGGGTAAAAAACTAGGTCACAAGGTCAAATCATAGAAAACCTAGTGTAGTCAATAGAAGTCTCAATTTTGGCCTACTCTTTATGAAACTTGGTCAAATTGATTATATCAACAAAATCTAGGTCAAGTTCGATATTGGGTCATCCTGGGTCAAAAACTAGGTCACAAGGTCAAATCATTGAAAAACCTTGTTTAGTCACTAGAGGTCACAATTTAGATCTAATCTTTATGAAACTTGGTCACAACGATTATCACAACAAAATCTAGGTCAAGTTCGATATTGGGTCATCCGGGGTCAAAAACTAGGTCACAAGGTCAAATCATAAAAAATACCTTGTGTAGACACTAGAGGTCACAATTTTGACTTAATCTTTATGAAACTTGGTCACAATGATCATGTCAACAAAATCTAGGTCGAGTTCGATATTGGGTCATCTGGGGTAAAAAACTAGGTTACAAGGTCAAATCATAGAAAAACCTTGTGTAGTCACTAGAGGTCACAATTTAGATCTAATCTTTATGAAACTTGGTCACAATGATCATCTTAACAGAATCTAGGACAAGTTCGATATTGGGTCATCCAGGGTCAAAAACTAGGTCACAAGGTCAAACCATAGAAAAACCTTGTGTAGTCAATAGAGGTCGCAATTTTGGCCTACTCTTTATGAAACTTGGTCAAATTGATCATCTCAACAAAATTTCGGTCAAGTTAAATATTGGGTCATCCGGGGTCAAAAACTAGGTCACAAGGTCAAATCATAGAAAAACCTTGTGTAGTCCCTAGAGGTCACAATGTTGGTATAATCTTCATGAAACTTGGTCAAATTGATCATCTCAACTAAATCTAGGTCAAGTTCAATATTGGGTCATCCGGGGTCAAAAACTAGGTCACAAAGTCAAATCATATAAAAACCTTGTGTAGTCACTAGAGGTCACAATTTAGATCTAATCTTTATGAAACTTGGTCACAATGATCATCTTAAGGACGTTCGATAAGGTTAGTATTTTTAGCTCACCTGTCACAAAGTGACAGAGTGAGCTTTTGTGATCACTCTTCGTCCGTTGTCAGTCCGTCCGTCAACAATTTGCTTGTGTAGACACTAGAGGTCACAATTTTAGCCTAATCATTATGAAACTTGGTCACAATGATCATATTAACAAAATCTAGGTCAAGTTTGATATTGGGTCATCTTGGGTCAAAAACTAGGTCACAAGGTCAAATCATGGGAAAACCTTGTGTAGTCATTAGAGGTCACAATTTTGACCTCATCTTTATGAAACTTGGTCACAATGATTATCTCAACAAAATCTAGGTCAAGTTCGATATTGGGTTATCCGGGGTCAAAAACTAGGTCACAAGGTCAAATTATAGAAAAACTTTGTGTAGTCATTAGAGGTCACAATTTTGACCTAATCTTTATGAAACTTGGTCACAATGATCATCACAACAAAATCTAAGTCAAGTTCGATATTGGGTTATCCGGGGTCAAAAACTAGGTCACAAGGTCAAATCATAGAAAAACCTTGTGTAGTCACTAGAGGTCACAATTTTAATCTAATCTTTATGAAACTTGGTCACAATTATCAACACATCAAAATCTAGGTCGAGTTCAATATTGGGTCATCAGGGGTCAAAAACTAGGTCACAAGGTCAACTCATGGGAATACCTTGTGTCGTCACTAGAGGTCACAATTTTGACCTAATCTTTATGAAACTTGATCACAATGATCAGTTTAACAAAATCTAGGTCAAGTTTGATATTGGGTTATCCAGGGTCAAAAACTAGGTCTAAAAGAAAAACCTTGTGTAGTCAATAGAGGTCGCAATTTTGGCCTAATCTTTATGAAACTTGGTCAAATTGATCATCTCAACAAAATCTAGGTCAAGTTAAATATTGGGTCATCCAGGGTCAAAAACTAGGTCACAAGGTCAAATCATAGAAAAACCTTGTGTAGTCCACAATTTTGGTATAATCTTCATGAAACTTAGTCAAAATGATCATGTTACATTTGTAACAAAATCTAAGTCTAGTTCGATATTGGGACACCCGGTGTAAAAAACTAGGTCAGAAGGTCAAATCATATATAAACCTTGTGTAGTCACTAGAGGTCAAAATGTTGGCCTAATCTTTATGAAACTTGGTCACAATGATCATCTAAACAAAATCTAGGTCAAGTTCGATATTGGGTCATCGGGGGTCAAAAACTAGGTTTCAAGGTCAAATCATAGAAAAACCTTATGTAGTCACTAGAGGTCACAATTGTGACCTAATCTTTATGAAACTTGGTCACAATGATCATGTCAACAAAATCTAGGTCAAGTTCAATATTGGGTCATCCGGGGTCAAAAACTAGGTCACAAGGTCAAATCATAGAAAAACATTGTGTAGTCACTAGAGGTCACAATTTTGACCTAATATTTATGAAACTTTGTCACAATGATCATGTCAACAAAATCTAAGTCATGTTCGATGCTGGGTCATCCGGGATCAAAAACTAGGTCAAATCATAGACAAAGCTTGGCTTAAACTTCAATATGCCATTTGGTCTCTGTGATGTAAATTGCAATGTAGCTTTATTAGACAATATAAAAACCTTGTACATGCAAGGGGTCTGCATGAACTACTAGGACAGGTGAGCGACCTATGGCCCATTGGGCCCTCCTGTTTTTAATTTCAGCAAGATCAAATGCTATGGGTATTAAAATAAACATGTGTATACTTATAAGATTTGTTAAGTATAATTGATTCTGTCTCTGCAGTGATAATATGGAAAGGGAGGTAATTGATTCTCGTCTCTGCAGTGATAATATGAAAAGGGAGGTAATTGATGTCTCTGCAGTTATCATATGAAAAGGGAAGTAATTGATTTTGTCTCCCACATAAAGTGGAGGAGAAATGTTGGTGTTGGCTGGATGTCAGTCTTCACCTATATAATTTATACCAAGCCTAGTTGTATGTATTGTTTGGAATTTTAGATCGGATGATTTTATGAGTTATGGCCTTTTGTTGGGGGACATACATGTTTGTGTCAAATACCCATTTACATTTGTAGTTATATTTTGAGCCTAGGCTATAGAACAATGTTTGTAATTTAAATATCTGTTTAATGAAAACTATATTAATTTTGTTTGCAGAACAGAACTTCATGCATCAAGGTGACAACTATATGAAGCCGGGCATGAAGGTACGTACTGTATAATAATAATACCCTATATAGCACTATAGGGCTGTAATGTATACTCCAATATGCCAGTATTCTTTAATCAGGTTCAAGTAAACCAGGGTTCCCACGGTCAGGAAAAAGTCAGGGAAAAACATAATTTTTTCAAGGTCAGGGAAAAGTCAGAGAATTTTTAAATTAATCAGAGAAATCTGAATCTTTAACAAATATCAGGGAAAAGTCAGGGAATTCTTTTTTTTTACTGTCAAAAAAAGCCAATTCCTATGTAGAAAAAACAAAAACTGAAACAATTGTCGCTCACTATGCTTGTCCTGGACACTTCTAAATTACAATAATTTAATGTCAAGGATCAGCCCTAGAAATACTAACTTTAAACTTTTGTGTTCCATATAAAGCTAACATAACTTCCTTTTCTCTATTTATACCCCCCGCACAACGAGTTGTAAGGGGGGGTATACTGGATTCAGCTTGTCTGCCTGTCTGTCTGTCCGTCCGTCTGTCCGTAGACGCATTCTTGTGGACGTAACTCCTCCTACAGTTTTTGCAGCATTTGCTTCAAACTTTAACTGATGAACAACCTGAACATGTAGATGTGCATAAAGGAAAGAATTTGCGCTGCGACGAATTTTGACAGAATTATGGCCCTTTGTACTTTTATGCACTATACAATATATAGTGAACAGTTCTTGTGGACGCAACTTCTCCTACAGTTTTTGCAGCATTTGCTTCAACCTTTAACAGATGAACAACCCCAACATTTAGATGTGCATAAAGGCAAGAATTTGCGCTGCGACGATTTTTGACAGAATTATGGCCCTTTGTACTTTTATGGATGATACAATATATAGTTTTTGCAGCATTTCCTTCAAACTTTAACAGATGAACATCCTCAACATGTAGATGTGCATGAAGCAAAAAATTAGCTGCCATTTTTGCCACGCGGGGGGTATATTAGTTTGCCGAATGGCGACAGTTCTAGTTTATAATTGTCTTATTTTACCCAAACGGAGATGCCTCCATACGAGATCGCTATAAAATGTCAGGGATAACTGGTGTGTGGTCAGGGAAAAATCAGGGAAAAGTCAGGAAATTTTGCGTAAGAATATTAGTGGGAACCCTGTAAACTGATGTTACTGATCTGTCATTTTAATACGAGATACATGGTCACAACAACTGCATGGAGCACAAATATCTACTGTTTCATGTGGATTGTATTTGTCTAGCTTCATCTTATGACATTCAATGTTACCTTCATGTGGCCTCAGTAGCTCAATGGTTAGTGCGCTTTGTCATCTGATCTGGCAACCTGGGTTCAAAACAGGGTGGAGACACACATAATTATATATGCCTGGCATTTTTTTCAGCAAGGGCTTTGCCATATTAACTCTCCAAATATCCATTGACTTACATGATAAGAAAGACTTAGTAGTAATATTGTATACTGCATCTCAAAACCAATAACAAATACCTGGCGAGATCTCAATGGGAGACCACAATTATAATAAATATTATATTCATCAAATGTGTTGGTATGGAGTAGAGAATCAAATGGACGTCAAGATTGTCTGGAATGTTTCGTATATTTTCCATATTGTTGGTGGTTGCAAAAAGGTAAGATACTCAGCATGCCCACTGGAATTTTTAATCCCCCGCCACAAAGTTGGAGGGGATTATAGGAATGGTCCCCGTCGGTGTGTGCGTGCATGCGTGCGTCCGTACGCACCCACTTGACGTTGTGTGGAACAATAGGCTATATTTAGATTCTATTCATTAAGTTGCTTTCGGGTGCAAAATGTTGCTTATGGGGTTTTACAAACATAAGAAAGAACAAAAGAAAACCCCACAATGTCAAGTCAGTGAGAACGTCCGTTCGTCCGTCCGTACCAAAATTGTGTCTGCTCTATAACTTTTTGATGCCTTGGCCGAATTGCATGAAACTCATGCCAAATGTGTAACTTATTGGACAATTCCACTGTTTATTAATGCGGCGGGGGATTATAGCCGTCTTCTGGTCTGCCTTGTAAAAAGTGGGTATCTGTACCCACTAGTTTTGAAAAATTAGGTACAAGCCTAAAAAAGTGGGTACAGTACAGTCTTTGATTTTCAGCAATGTGCAAAGGATGGTGAATCGTATCTGATACATGAACATATTTTCGGTCTGGATACGGGCTTTTAAACATTCTTAATGTACAAACTTTCCAAAATTTATTTATCCTTAATTAATGATAACACACGCAATATTGTTTCAGTTTAACATCTCACTGGTAGTAAAATGCTATTATGACCGAATGACGACCTTGTTCACTCGATTGATTTGTAGTAATAGTGCCTCGGCACTTGGAAATGTGACATAATACGAATGAGTCTAGATCGTCTGGATGTTTGATGCAGGTCGTTTAACGATTTTCAATTGAATTATCTTGTTTTCGGTTGCTGACTGCTAAAAATTCTGCGAATATTGTTTATTAGTCGCCCACTACAAATGCGTACCCGCACACTGGGACTTGACACTGGAAAAAATTGCGTAGACAGCGTGTTTTCTGCATGCAAAATACATGATTCTGCGTGACTGGGCATGCTGGATACTTAATTTTTGATGAAAAGGGAGGGAACTCGACAGTATTCAATATTTGCCTCTGATGATTTGCTTCCCTTTGTTTACTTAAAAAGTAGTCAATATTGAATATTTCTTTTTTCTGTATTTAGTTGCCACTTGTCTAATATGTAGCTAACCTAAGCAAGTTCATGTTAAACTTCTAGTTACAATAGATGTCCGTCCGTTGTCTGTCTTGTTGTCCATTTTTATTCAGGCATCTGCTCCTAAACTGGGTGATAGAATTTAAAACTTGAAAGTAATAGTCCCCAAGTGGTGGTCCTCTTTCAAAAGTGGTCTAATGGTTAGATCTATTATTTGTCATGTTTGATGAAATGTTTTCGAAACATAACATTCAAGCCAATATTACATACAAATCTTGATGCAGTAACATATTTACTAAGTACTATAGCAATGAAGTAAAATTATGTATAAGACATAATAATTATTGACTTTGTGGTGGATGGATTTATGTATAGATGTCCGAATGAATGTTACTAAGTTCTCCATGCTTGCTCTTCTTGACCCCTGGTCTGATTTCAATGAAAGTTCACATGAAAGCTTCGATACTGAGTGTAATTTTAGGTTATATGGTTTTGTTGGAGTTATAGCCCTTTGTGGGAGGCATTCATTTTTGTGTCGCAACCTCTTCTAGTTCAGTTACTTGAATTAACCTTTGTTTGAAAACCAGGAATATTTTACAATCCTTGGATCAAGGGGTTGGTTGGTTCTCAAAAAGGGAGTGAAGGTGTTAGAAGGGTTGTGTGTAAATTGCTTTATCTTAGTTCATTTCTAAGTTTCGTGACTTCAAATATTTTTTGATCATACAAAAAATCTGGGTGCCCAAAACATTGTTAATGAGCATTATATATGTATCATCTAATCATGGCTTAGAGGAATTTAGAACACTTGTATATATCTTGCTGTTTTAGCTTTGTTTCCTGTCATGTAAAACATGATCGGTTTAACACTGAAGCTCAATGTATGTGCCCAGTCATAGATTGACATTATGCTCTTAATCCATATAACATCAATAACTGTGTTTGTTTTGCTATAATGGAGGCTTTTCTAGGTGCTAAGTCACTTAATGGAATTGTGGCAGTCATTTGAAAGCTTTCACTTCCACACATTAAATGTTTAAACTGGCAAAATAATGGAATGTTTACCACTTGAATGACTCCATTTATGGAGGACAGCTGAAATATAGGTCCCCAATATATTCCCCGAGGTGTTGTTTCTGGTAAATTATATACATTGTTAATTGATGTATATTACATTATTGAGTTGATGATATTTCAGGATATATTAATGGAGCTATATCAAAGCCTATTGTTTTTTTATATGTAAAGTAACATACTATTGAATATAATTATATGACATAGTTCTATAATTATTAAATTATTAGGTCCGCAAGCCTTATGTTGTAGTTATGGTGGCTGAATGACTCCCGCTCCTGAAACATTTGGACTGACAAATGGACACCGGCTGAAAACCTTTACGACCAAACTAATAATCCATCATACCAAATCAGATAAATCAACAATTATAAATACAAAATGGTGCCTGACATTTATAATCATTTTGGTTCAAAATGTGTTAGTCTGAATCAGATTTTACCCTGTTCTCTATTTTACTGAATCCCTTTTATCCATTTACTATATAGACATCCCTGCCAAGTACTCCACTTAAAGTGGAGTTGCTCCACTTTTATTAGAAATTTAATAAAATATCCGATTTATCCTACTTCGTTTTCGTATCCCTTATCCGATAAACTTAGCTTGAAAATTTCCAGTGATGAAATAACAATTAATCAGCATGTCAATTTGCATAACAAACTTTTGTGACACAATAAACAATCAATTATTGCCCCTGATAAGGTGTAAAAGACATTATAATTGTGCTTTCAAATACATTTTTTGGTTGTGTTTAAAGTTCAAACTCCAGATTTAGACAGGACACTGTGGAACTCCTCACAGCAGTTACTTCCCCTTGCAGTCACTGATGGATTTCAAGATCCAATTATTTTTTGGTTTATAATTTGAAACTTGCATGGTACTCAGAAAACATTTTTTTGGAAACTGTTATATAAACTGTATTGTATTTCATGTGCTGTCAGCATTTGGTCATATAAGATTTGAACATACTGGAACCTGACATTTGTTGATTACCATAATGAAAACACAGTCTTCTTCTAAAAGTACTTGTTGGATTTCATTATGAATTATTAACAATGTTCATTGAAATCTATACATAACTCTGGTTGCCATGGCAACCAATCGGATTAAAAAAAGATCATAAAAAATCAACCACTGGCCAGATTTCAAAATAATTTTACACAAATACATGTTGGGTGACCCTTTTAAAAATTGACCTTTTTTCTATGATTAGTCAAAAAATATGGTCGCCAGTGGGTGGGGCTCATTTACCCCTATATATAAATATTTTATCTGCAGACTGGGTTTTATTACAAGTTGTTAACAATAAACCTTGAGTACTGCATTCTTTAAATAGCTTAATAATTGAAATTCATGCAGAACCATGTCAACCGAAATCATGGTCCTGTTTGAATAGGGTTTTAGTTCAATGTGCACAAGTCAGGGATACAGGGCCATCTTAGCACACTTGTTTATTAGTCAATTTTCCTAGAGTTACTGCCCTTGTACTGCCCTTGGTTTATTGACTAATATCGTCCACTAACTAGCGGGTAGAATTTCATGAAACTTAAAATAAATATGAACAACCACACTGATGATGCCGGTCAAGTTAATTTTATTGGTCAATTATCTGTTGAGTTATTGCCCTTTATTTACTGACAATTGTTATCTGATGGAAGCTTACATACCAAACTGTGCAATGAAATGCTGATAACCTGTAGGCGGGGGGGGATATCAATTCAACAAATTTGCTTGTTTCAATCCACCTCGACCCTTATAAACCCTGTCGTTAAATGGACACATATAATGTGGCTGCCTAAGGCAGTTGTTACTTTAGTGAAGTTGTCAGTTTAATGCAGGTGCATAATTCTCACAGTATCTTAGTAGAAAAATAAAGATTTCTTTAAATTTCTTAAAATCTTGACATTTCCCTATGTGTCATGAGCTTAACACGAACATCAAGAATCCCAGTCGAGGTCTGCATGGAGTGAGGGGTTAATTAGTTGAGTCTCTCATTTATGAACATTGATCAATGTGTGTGTGTGTGCCTATGGCTTGTTGAACTGATTTATCTCAGTATTGTTCATCTGATGCCTAACAAGGTTTGCATTAGTTAACATGTGTCAACCATTGCATTCTTGCCAGAGACAGATTTCCTAAATGACTTCCATATGTGGTACTGGCATTTTCTGTTTGATTAGATATGTATTGAAAAAATAACGCAATGATATATCATTATGATGGGACATTAGGGATTTCCTTGATGAACGTGTCTTTTATGTCCTTGTTACATTGTATCATATACGTGTGTAGTATGCCCATTGTTCCTTTGTTCCTTATTGCCGAAATTGATGATGGAATGTCTGTTATGGTATGTTCACGGTAAGTTCCTTCCTGGATGCTTTCAATAATTCATTGTCATTCACCCCCCTGCCGATACATTTGCGAAATTGAAAATGGTTTTGAAAAAGGTTGCATGAATAATTTAGAGCTAATGGAAATGAAAGGTTTTGGCAGGTCACAATTGCTATGAGATTGGTACGATGATATTATGTGAATGAATTATCACCAATATCTAGTACTATATGACAAACCCCATGTGTGATAGTAGCCATCAGAACGTGAGCGATCTGCCATTATATGTGATGTTAGCAAATGGATTTGGTATTATCTGCTGGTGATTATTGTTGCTGTGTCGTTGTTTGCTTCTGCTTTAATTGTTGGACATCAATGAGAGTAGGTTCCGCTGCTTGTGTATAATCTATCACTATATTTTCCAATTAATTTACTGAATGCTCCATGAAGGCTATAAACCTATTACTGCGAGAAAATTGATTTTATTTATTGATGCCTTTTGTTCACTATTGTGACCTCAAAGTGGGTACCTATATAATATTATCTTTGCTTTATATCATGTTCTCGACAAATCATTGCGAGCTAAACTGTGGACTGTGAAGCTGTTTAGGAGACAAATGATTTCAGAATTTTCTTGTCATAGAGCAACTCAGCATTCTTGACATTGATTTAAAATGTATTTACCTTTAGCATTGTAAATTTTCAGAATCTTTTTGAGATAACATGTCGGGGCCCATTTAAATTCATAGACACCAGCCAAATCTTAAATGACAACAATAATCAGCCTTAACTTAGTAAAATGTACCTTTTTTGCCAAAGTATTTCACACTGTGGTGTATTGGACGCAGACCAAGTATAGCACACAGACCAAGTAGTGTGCACAGACCAAGTATTGCTAACAGACCAAGTATTGCACACAGACCAAGTATTGCGCACAGACCAAGTATTGCACACAGACCAAGTATAGCACACAGACCAAGTATTGCTAACAGACCAAGTATTGCTAACAGACCAAGTATTGCACACAGACCAAGTATTACTAACAGACCAAGTATTGCTAACAGACCAAGTATAGCACACAGACCAAGTATTGCTAACAGACAAAGTATTTCACACAGACCAAGTATTGCTAACAGACCAAGTATTGCTAACAGACCAAGAATTGCACACAGACCAAGTATTGCAGGCAGACCAAGTATTGCTAACAGATCAAGTTTTGCTAACAGACCAAGTATTGCACACAGACCAAGTATTGCACGCCGACCAAGAATTGCATGCAGACCAAGTATTGCACACAGATTAAGTATTGCTAACAGACCAAGTATTGCACACAGACCAAGTATTGCACGCAGACCAAGTATTGCACACAGACCAAGTATTGCACACAGACCAAGTATTGCACACAGACCAAGTATTGACCAAGTATTGCACACAGACCAAGTATTGCACACAGATTAAGTATTGCTAACAGACCAAGTATTGCTAACAGACCAAGTATTGCACACAGACCAAGTATTGCTAACAGACCAAGTATTGCACACAGACCAAGTATTGCACACAGACCTAGTATTGCACACAGACCAAGTATTGCACACAGACCAAGTATCGCACACAGATCAAGTATTGCTAACAGACCAAGTATTGCACACAGACCAAGTATTGCATGCAGACCAAGTATTGCTCACAGACCAAGTATTGCACACAGACCAAGTATTGCACACAGACCAAGTATTGCACGCAGACCAAGTATTGCACACAGACCAAGTATTGCACACAGACCAAGTATTGCATGCAGACCAAGTATTGCACACAGCAATGTATTGCACACAGACCAAGTATTGCACACAGACCTATACAAAATTGGATAAAAACTGAAATATGACAAAAACCAAGCCCTTTTTATCTCTGATTTGCCTATTGGAGACATGGAAAATGTTACAATTCTAGGTTGATAAAATTGTGGGCTATAGGGGTGGCGGGTGCTAGAGGGGGTTGTAGGGTATTTTAATTGATCAAATAATGATACATACCTGAATCAGGCATGGACATATAATTACAGAAAATTTCACTGCGCCGATATTCCTTTTTGTAAGTGACAATGCGCAAATCACAACTTCTTGCACCGAATTATTACAATACTAATTCCCAAAAGATCCCAAAATAATACCATGTTTAAACTGCGGCACTCTGCAGGTCTACTTGTGGGCCTATACAGCTCTGTTATTAGTACCTTACCCATCTGTTAGGTTTAGGTTATACTCCTGAGATTGTTCACTGAATCCTGTGAAATCTTACTGTTCTCTGGCAGATCATACGGCATCACTGTATTACCTTATTATTATATATCTCTTATGTGTTTTACAACATGTTTTGTGACTTAAAATTGTTTTTGAATGATTGTTTAGGCTGGGAACTTTTATTAGTGTTTCCTCTCGAAAATTAAAAAGATCTTTATGTACTGGAGCGCTAGTCGTTTGACTATGCTAGAGGATGTATTACACTGTTTGTCGACAATGTTAGACACCCAACTTGTCCACAGTTTATCCTCTTGGGAGCATTCTATAAGTGCTTTGACAATGTCTTGATTTCAGACTTATAAATAATTTCCAAGTAGAAGGTGTAACAATACATCCCCAGAATGTGGACAGCAGAAATGGTTTTGATGTGTCCCTCGGGATATCTCATCACCACTGTATTGGAAAACAGATTCGTGATTGTTTTTTTCAGTTGTAATGGAGATTGAATTTTGGAGAATATTAGATGATAGATTCATTGTTCTGTAGTTTTATTATGTTCCAGTACTGATAGATGTATGGATTGGATCTTATGTTCAGTCATAATGTAGATGTTTGGATTGGATGCGGTTTAAAGTCGTCATGTCACTTTAGGCAGACAGTTTAAAGGGGTAATGACATTGACTTACATGTCAAAAATTAAACTAAAGTATAATATTATTGTCTATAGCGTTAATTATGTAGTTATAATGTCTTGTACACTGCATATATGACTTTTCACAATGGTATCAAAGACATGGGATCCATCAGACTGTCTTGAACGAAAGTGAACTAATAAGACCAAAACCTTTATCAAGGCATTGATAGCACTTGAAAAACATCAACAAAAGGAGAGGCTTACCCTGACCTGTGTCGTGTTTAGATCTAGTACACATGTAAGAAAGCAACATATGTAGTATAAAAACCCGAACATCATCAAAAGAGTGTCCATATAGACTAAATTATGGGCAAAGTAGACTCATATTTGACAAAGTACCTTGACAGAAAGGGATACTAAATTGGTTGAATTTATTTCTTGTGAACACACTAGAGGCCAAGATTATAAACCAATCTTCATGAAACTTAGTTAAAATATTTGTCTCTATTAAATCTAGGGCAAGATTGAAACTGGGTCATGTGTGGTTAACAACTAGTTCACTAGGTCAAATCTTAGAAAAAGCTTGTGTGCGCATTACAGGCCATAATTATGGCCTGATCTTCATGAAACATTGTTAGAATGTTTCTCTCTATAAAATCTAGGCCAAGCTTAAACAGAACTACTTAAGTATCCATGAGATTTGAACTTATTTGAGTGGTATGGAATATGTAAGTCTTGGCTAATTTGCTGCATTTGGAATGTAGCACAAGCAATGTTTCTCAGGTGAGCGATACAGGGGCATCTTGGCCCTTGTGTACTTTTGTTTCAACAGAGTTATTGACCATGGTCTCGAGGTCTGCATTTGTGGAACATCTGTGTTGATTCTTTATAAATTATTTCCTACTGATTAAATGGGTTTGAGTTTTTTTTGCCTAAATCATTTTTGCTCAATTCAATGTCATTGACAAAAAACACTGTAGTCTGTCAGTCAAATATAGAAGTCCTGTAATTTTTATCTCATATCCTTGGCGAATGCATGCTTTATCTAGAAAACTGTTCAATCTATCATTTTCCCCCTGTTTCTGTGTGTGCACATGTGTGTGTCATGTGTTGCATTGCTATAGGGATGGTAACATAGGTGCCCCGCATAGTGGCATACAAAGTGTACACTGTATGGTGGCATACAAACATACAAAGTGTACACGGTATGGTGGCATACAAAGTGTACAATGCTTAGCAACCGGCTGTTGACATGTAATGTCATCATATTTGATAACTAGAATAGATAACAATATTTCACCATATGCTTGTATTATCTTCTACAAACAATGCCTTTAATTGATGTTGTGCTAGTTTATTTGCATTTTAATCTATTTCCGTTAATTCCAGGATAGACAGACCAAGCAGACCTGGGTTATTAGGCAATATGTTAAGGATTTGATCAATATTTTCAGTGGTTTTTCTGCTAACTATATTTCCAATTATTATTTCATGACAATACTGGAATGCTTCGTGACATTTCACTCATTTATGATATTAATAGCAAAAAATGAACCAAAGTCGTAGTAAGGAAAATATAATAGAATTTATTATGCAGGTTTTTTCCTCTTTGATGAGACTTCAGGAAATTAAGCATTTATTTGTGTGATTTGGTTTCGGAAAGGTGTCATACACTGTTATCTCATTCAGATATTGTGTTGTCTGACATTGTTTGTGTAAGATCTTAGTTGTTATTAAAGTCATGACCAGGCATATTTTCTGTAATTTTCCTGATAATGGCCAGGAAATAATTGGTTTCAAATTTACAAGCTACACTTGTCTTCTTGTTTTCAGTTTTTATTTCCTCTCAACAATGATTCGAGATATAAAGACATTTTATACACGATGCAACTGTAGAGCAAGACCCTGTTGAAGCTGTAAATATTGGCCAATATTGGTTTAGAGGTTATTGCTCTACAGAGGTTGAATTTTATCAAATATTGGCTTAGGTAAATTTTGAAGGTGTTATTATAGAGAGGTTGATGCCGAGGGCCGCTCTAGAGAGGTTGTACTGTATTATTCAATTGTTTATTATTCAATTTCATTGATTCTAGAAGTTGAATACTTCTAAGTTCATTCTGATCTGTTATTTAAACAGCTGAGGTAGTCTAGCTAGGGATACATCATATATGACTGCTTAAATCATGCTGCTGTATCTAGCCCTTTACTCCACATCATATATGACTGCTTAAATAATGCTGCTGTATCTAGCCCTTTGCTCCACATCATATATGACTGCTTAAATCATGCTACTGTGTCTAGCCCTTTACTCCACATCGTATATGACTGCTTAAATCATGCTGCTGTATCTAGCCCTTTACTCCACATCATATATGACTGCTTAAATCATGCTGCTGTGTCTAGCCCTTTACTCCACATCGTATATGTCTGCTTAAATCATGCTGCTGTATCTAGCCCTTTACTCCACATCATATGACTGCTTAAATCATGCTGCTGTATCTAGCCCTTTACTACACATCATATATGTCTGCTTAAATCATGCTGCTATATCTAGCCCTTTACTCCACATCGTATATGTCTGCTTAAATAATGCTGCTGTATCTAGCCCTTTGCTCCACATCATATATGACTGCTTAAATCATGCTACTGTGTCTAGCCCTTTACTCCACATCTTATATGACTGCTTAAATCATGCTGCTGTATCTAGCCCTTTACTCCACATCGTATATGACTGCTTAAATCATGCTGCTGTATCAAGCCCTTTACTCCACATCGTATATGACTGCTTAAATAATGCTGCTGTATCTAGCCCTTTACTCCACATCGTATATGTCTGCTTAAATCTTGCTGCTGTATCTAGCCCTTTACTCCACATCATATATGACTGCTTAAATCATGCTGCTGTATCTAGCCCTTTGCTCCACATCGTATATGACTGCTTAAATAATGCTGCTGTATCAAGCCCTTTACTCCACATCGTATATGTCTGCTTAAATCATGCTGCTGTATCTAGCCCTTTGCTCCACATCGTATATGACTGCTTAAATAATGCTGCTGTATCTAGCCCTTTACTCCACATCGTATATGTCTGCTTAAATCATGCTGCTGTATCTAGCCCTTTACTCCACATCATATGACTGCTTAAATCATGCTGCTGTGTCTAGCCCTTTACTCCACATCGTATATGTCTGCTTAAATCATGCTGCTGTATCTAGCCCTTTACTCCACATCATATGACTGCTTAAATCATGCTGCTGTATCTAGCCCTTTACTCCACATCGTATATGACTGCTTAAATCATGCTGCTGTATCAAGCCCTTTACTCCACATCGTATATGACTGCTTAAATAATGCTGCTGTATCTAGCCCTTTACTCCACATCGTATATGTCTGCTTAAATCTTGCTGCTGTATCTAGCCCTTTACTCCACATCATATATGACTGCTTAAATCATGCTGCTGTATCTAGCCCTTTGCTCCACATCGTATATAACTGCTTAAATAATGCTGCTGTATCTAGCCCTTTACTCCACATCGTATATGTCTGCTTAAATCATGCTGCTGTATCTAGCCCTTTACTCCACATCATATGACTGCTTAAATCATGCTGCTGTATCTAGCCCTTTACTACACATCGTATATGTCTGCTTAAATCATGCTGCTATATCTAGCCCTTTACTCCACATCGTATACGTCTGCTTAAATCATGCTGCTGTATCTAGCCCTTTACTCCACATCATATATGACTGCTTAAATCATGCTGCTGTATCTAGCACTTTACTCCACATCGTATATGTCTGCTTAAATCATGCTGCTGTATCTAGCCCTTTACTCCTCATTATATATGACTGCTTAAATCATGCTGCTATATCTAGCCCTTTAATCCATACACCCTTCACTGTCCTAATAAGAGATAAGCTATAGAGTACAAAGCTCATACACAGCTTTTTTGACAAATATCAAGAATGATCTCCCTTGATAAGTTGTTTTATTGAATTAGATTGTTTCCCCTCTTTCAATGCTTTATTAGGCACATAGTAATCATTATTTGACTATCTACCCCACTGACCAGATCAGAAAGCATCGGTACCAGGATTCAAACCTTGGACATCCCTGTGACTCAATAGAGGGATTTCCTTTACCAATTACCAATTGGCTGCAATGTCTGCATAAGCCTCAGTCGCTCAGTGGTGAGCGTGCTTTTCATCTTATCTGGAGACCCAGGTTCAAATCCGGGTGGAAAGCTTACTGGCAAATAAAGGCTGTGTTCGGCACGTTTATACTTTCCCTTTATCTAGATGCTGACTGAGTTTTACATTTGAACACAACATCCATGAGCATCCATATACTCAGACCAATAACATGCATTATACAAATATTCACTCAGTGCACAAATTCAAAAGTCAGATGGCACAAGCTATGAATATTTTATAGCATATATTCTCATGTGCACATAACAAACTTCCAAAACCTGGAAATTTCTGTAATAATTCTGGCAGCACCAACTGTTGCATTACTTTATGTATTATTAAAATCATTCAGAGCCTAGGGGGAGGGTTAATGTTTTCGTCCTACATGGTTGTTTGTTTCTGTTACAGTCTATCATAGTCTATCATAGATTTCTGTCCCCTAAAAAAACTCTACCCCTGCATGATTTACATAAGGCATGCAGACATGACTGGAATTAAAAATTTACAAACTTTTTGACCTGCGAAAATACCCACTTATACAGTATGACATTGATTAGAATTATGAAATAAGGTAAGTAATAATAATGTGATAATATGAGATCTAAAAACCCTTAATTATCTCTTTTAAGTCAGTGTAGTATGTAAACAGTAAATCATATACTTTTCTATAAAGGGCTAATATAATAAAAATATCTATATAAAACATGTATCTAGTTGCATACCCTACTTGAACATTATAATTGATATGTCTAAGGTAGCTTAGTTTGCATATCATGATTAATTATATAGTAAAATATTTGCAAATGTTTGAGTTTTGTATTTAAAGTGATGTGCTTCATTTTGATTGCTTTATTAAGGCTTGCTTTAAACTACCTCAATTGCTTTTTATTAGCATGTGAAGTTGTGCGGAACTGGACAAAATGCACAAAACTTGAACCCCTAAACATTATGTCAAATGATGTTGACACTCCAGGTCTTTTCTGAAATGCTTTTCAGTGTTTCCTACCCAACTAGAGATGAACCAGAAGTAGTCTTGTGTATATTGGTGCTATACACCGGCCACGTTAAGAACCAAGGAATCTTTATGGATAAGAGCTAGGATAGTACACTCTTATTCCTGGTATCAAACAACTGTCTCTTCCCTCAAAGTCAAAGGTCATTTGCCTTCCCTCAAAGTCAAGAGTTCATTTGCCCATCTGGCAGGGAATAAAACAAATGCTGAGACTTGGCTGTCTAGGCAGTTTTCGAGGGCCCTTTCAGCTATTCAGCCTCTCAGCCTACTTTTGACATTTAACTTTCCCGGGTCATTGAGCTACCTAAGAAAGCCTACGTTTCAGTCTCCATGGGGAGATTATTAATTTTCTCTCATGGTTTGTGTGTAGGCAACATTGAGATACCACACCCAGGAATATCGCCACCCTCACAGGTGCCAATTTGAGTGAAGCATTGTGGGTAATTCTTGCTTCGAGAAATTAAGCAGATGTGCAGACAGGGATCTAACCCAGGACTTATTGATAAAAAAGAGCGCCCTGCTCCCAACAGCTTCAATCTGTTGGTAGACTTAACCATTTAAAACTTGAGCATCCTTGAGTCAACGTTGTTCAAACCACTATGGTCTTACCAAAATCTCTTAACCTTTATGAAACTAGGTCACAGTGATCATCTCTATGAAATTTAGTTCATGTTCAACATTGGTTCATCTGGGGTGAAAAAGTAGGTCACTAGGTCAGAATGTTTATTTTGATTAAATCTTGGTCGAGTTTTAATATGGGTTTACAGGACGTATGTACTCAGGTGAGCGATATAGGGCCTCAACTTGGCCCTCTTGTTGCATTACATATTACATGATTTTAATCATATCAACTGGTAAAGTATTTTTTCTTGTCTTGTTTTGAGATAGTCTAGCTATGGTTTGAATTTAGTAGAATATAACCCAATCTATGATTCCCTCTCTGGCTTATATTTATAGTACATGTTATTGTTCTTTATAAAAGGCATATAATTCTTTGTATAAGTTACAACTATTGTAATGCCAACTGAGATTAAGGTTGTAAAAATGGAACAATTAAATTGCCATGATTCGACTTGGTGATGTTTTGAAATAATTTATGAGCAAGACTTGAGTTTCTTTTAAGGAAGATTAATTTTGATTTATTTAAATGTCATGTTTGCATTAGAATTTTGAAAAGATTTTTGAAATCCGACGTCATGGTTAATTTCACTATGAAGGACACTTCATTATTTTTTTGAATAGGTCTCTCTAATTTTGGCAAATAAGATGTATTAAGATTATATTGTATAGTTATATTGTTAGATTTTCAGAATAGTCTTGTTTAATTTGGCCCCGCGCACACAAGTTTGTACAGGACTGGTCTATACTTGCATGCAATACTTTCTTGCGAGTGTTTTTTTATTCAATAACCTGTACTCAATTAGCTGAAGGTTTTATGTCTGTACTTTTATTGCATTCTGATTGTTGATAGACAATTGGTCTGACAGTCAGGGTCTGCTGTCACACTCAGTAAGGACAGAATCAATGTATATTCCTAGATTATTCTCAGATAGCCCCTTATATTTGTTGAGTCTGTTAATGGTGAGCTCTACATAGATATCACAAAGGCAGTAAGTGAGGCTGTTAATGGTGAGCTCAATATAGACATCACAAGGGCAGTAAGTGAGTCTGTTAATGGTGAGCTCTACATAGATATCACAAAGGCAGTAAGTGAGGCTGTTAATGGTGAGCTCAATATAGACATCACAAGGGCAGTAAGTGAGTCTGTTAATGGTGAGCTCTACATAGATATCACAAAGGCAGTAAGTGAGGCTGTTAATGGTGAGCTCTACATAGACATCACAAGGGCAGTAAGTGAGTCTGTCTGTGAGTCTGTCTGATTATAAAAAGTGTGGTTTCTGCTCTTTATCTCCATCTAGCATTCTAGCATGGATATTTTTATTGGAATTTCGAAATATTGGTTATATCATGAAAAAGACGCTAGTTATGTAAGAAGTCGGTTCAGAATGAAAAATTCTTCGAAGAGTTATATCCCTTGGAGTTCCTTCCTTGCCAGCAGGGGCATTCATAGTGATCAGACACGTCTAGTTAAAGAATTGAGTTTGTTGCAGCCTTGGTTCCAACCCCAGACCTCTCACACTCAAAGTGAACCCTCTACCACTAGGCTGTCAAGGCAAATATATTTCCTCTTTAAAAAGGCTTGGATCAACTATGCAATATTCCAAACCCTGGCTTAAATCGAATAAAAAATTTAAGCTGGTGAATTCCAATAAACAAGGGTTGGCTGCATAGATATTGATTTGAATTTAAATGTGGTAGAATATTTTTGTAAGCACCACTGATGATGTAATCAATAGTTGTCTCCCTTTGAATGAAAACAAAATCCTTAAATTTCTGATTGCATGGTTTTTACATGAAGGTTCATTATTTGATTTGTTATGAAAGAAGTGATGACCAGACAAAGAAATTGTATTCGATGTGTTATACTGACCTATTTCATCTGTCCGTATGTTATTATACCAATTTGTGAATCCGGTTAAAAACCAAGCAGTTGGACCTAAGGACATGTTGGTCATGACCAGTAGATTGCACATACTTTGTGATCAGAAGGTCAAGGTCACCATTTTACATGTTTTAATGCTACACCAAGGTCACCATTTTACATGTTTTAATGCTACATCAAGGTCAACATTTTACATGTTTTAATGCTTCATCAAGGTCACCATTTTACATGTTTTAATGCTGCATCAAGGTCACCATTTTACATGTTTTAATGCTACATCAAGGTCACCATTTTACATGTTTTAATGCTTCATCAAGGTCACCATTTTACATGTTTTAATGCTACATCAAGGTCAACATTTTACATGTTCTAATGCTACATCAAGGTCACCATTTTACGTGTTTTAATGCCACATCAAGGTCACCATTTTACGTGTTTTAATGCCACATCAAGGTCACCATTTTACGTGTTTTAATGCTACATCAAGGTCAACATTTTACATGTTTTAATGCTTCATCAAGGTCACCATTTTACATGTTTTAATGCTACATCAAGGTCACCATTTTACATGTTTTAATGCTACATCAAGGTCACCATTTTACATGTTTTAATGCTACATCAAGGTCACCATTTTACATGTTTTAATGCTTCATCAAGGTCACCATTTTACATGTTATAATGCTACATCAAGGTCAACATTTTACATGTTCTAATGCTACATCAAGGTCACCATTTTACATGTTTTAATGCTACATATTTTCTTCACCATTTGCTGCTGTTCAAATTTCTACATTTTAGATGTTTGTGTGTTGTTAAAACAAGCATGTTGTTCATCTTCAACAAGAAGCCGATGTCTCCCTGTATCTAGGACTCTTCATTTGAAGGTAAGGAAACTGATTGCTCTTTATTTGTTGCTCTTTATTTGAAGATAAGTGAATCTCAAGTTCACTTCATTTGAAGGTAAGAAAACTCCCAACTACTCTTCATTTTTGCTGGCTTAGAATTACAAAGTTGTAAGTACAATATCGATAAAGACAAGAAAAACTGTCTAAAAAATACCCTTTACTTATGGAAAAACAAGCTTTTCAACTTCGGTTAGGTCAACATGACCATTTCCGATTTTCATGAAAATAGGCTCATAAGAAACTCCTTGTGGTGCAGATTTCAAATGTGCATGAGTCTTAAAATGTCGTAAGTAGCACTTATGACCTTTCACTTCTTATCCAGCCATTTAAAGGTAAGTAAATAACTACTAGCCTTCATTTGAAGGTAAGAAAACTCACAAGTACATTTCATTCGAAGGTTAGAAAAAAGCCAAGTACTCTCCAGTTGAAGATATTAGAAAACTAACAACTACTCTTTAATTTAAAAGTAAGAAAACTCCCAAATGTTCTTTGTATGAAGGTACAAAACCTTCTTCCCAGGAGAGCAATCAAGGTACATCATGTCAGTCTTCTTAAAATTTGATTAACAGCAAAAACGAATCCTCTCGAGTTTTAGATTACATGGAATTGTTCATGAATATGATTACAACGTTCACCAATTTTCTGTGAAATGATTACTTTTAATACATTTCCAATTTTAAAGAAATGTCTGTTGGTAGAATGGTTTGTGAGCGTGGCCTCAAATGCATTCACACGATACGCAGTCTCATGAAGGAAAGTACAAGGTTGTTACGTCTAGCTACTGGCGGTATTTCTTAATATCTAACAACATTTCAGTTTTAATATATTAAATTAGAATCTATTGCATTTCTGATTATGTTTAATAATATAGCATATTGAAATTTTCTAGGTCTCTGCAGGAATTGTTGAAAAAGTTATCACCCTTTGATAATTGTATTGTGCTACTCGTCACCATTTGGACCTTTCATACTTCAGTCACTGTGTCAAGCAGTATCTAGGATAGTTCATCACATTCAGTGATATTTCTTGTTGTTGGTTGTCTTACTGTTTCCCTGAGCTTTATTGGGGCGATCCTTAGTTGAGATTCGACTACATTGCTAATTAACTTAATGTGTTTTCTATTGTTTCAGAGTTTGTCAATTAGAAGATGGTGGATTGTTTGAGAATGTGAGAGACAGTTGGCTACTTGTTGAAGATGACAGTGTTTTTGCTCATCACTCGTTTCCTAGCCTGACCATGTGTCTTTAAAATTCAATTATATTTCAAATAGATGCATTTTTTGAGGAAAAATTTGTCGTTTGATAGATTAAACTCCTGCATTCCAATTTAATGCAGCCTTGGGGATGTACTACGGCTTTATTAGGAAATTTTAAAAATTGTGATCTGGCTGCAACATAAATTGTCACCATCTGATTCACATGGGAATGCTTATGTGTATAATTGTAATTTGTGTTGTATTAATTATATTAATTGATCAATCCAATTTGTGATATGTGATGGTTTCTTCAAGTGTGCAGATATGCTACAGAATTGACATGATGTATTAATTGATGTGGCTAAGTAACACTATGATTGTGTGGTTCTGGTAAAAAATTAGGGTCCAAAAATAATTTCATTTAAAGAATTTACCAGACAAAAGCATAGTATTTGAGGAAAATATTTGTTTTGTAATGGGCGATTGGATCTTTCCTGGGCTGGCATTCGGTCCTGGATGAAGGTTTGATAATTGGATCTACCCTGGGCTGGCAATAGATCAGGGATGAATGTTAGTGATCCGATCTACCCTGGGATGGCAATAGATCAGGGATGAAGGTTAGTGATCCAATCTGCCCTGGGCTGGCAATAGATCAGGGATGAAGGTCAGTGATCCAATCTGCCCCGGGCTGGCAATAGATCAGGGATGAACGTTAGTGATCCGATCTGCCCTGGGCTGGCAATAGATCAGGGATGAACGTTGGTGATCCGATCTGCCCTGGGCTGGCAATAGATCAGGGATGAAGGTTGGTGATCCGATCTGCCCCGGGCTGGCAATAGATCAGGGATGAATGTTGGTGATCCGATCTGCCCTGGGCTGGCAATAGATCAGGGATGAAGGTTAATGATCCGATCTGCCCCGGGCTGGCAATAGATCAGGGATGAAGGTTAGTGATCCGATCTGCCCCGGGCTGGCAATAGATCAGGGATGAACGTTGGTGATCCGATCTGCCCCGGGCTGGCAATAGATCAGGGATGAAGGTTGGTGATCCGATCTGCCCTAGGCTGAACGTTGGTGATTCGATCTGCCCTGGGCCGGCAATAGGTCAGGGATGAAGGTTAGTGATCCGATCTACCCTGGGCTGGCAATAGATCAGGGATGAAGGTTAGTGATCCGATCTACCCTGGGCTGGCAATAGATCAGGGATGAACGTTAGTGATCCAGTCTGCCCCGGGCTGGCAATAGATCAGAGATGAACGTTAGTGATCCAATCTGCCCCGGGCTGGCAATAGATCAGGGATGAACGTTAGTGATCCAATCTGCCCCGGGCTGGCAATAGATCAGGGATGAACGTTAGTGGTCCAATCTGCCCTGGGCTGGCAATAGATCAGGGATGAACGTTAGTGATCCAATCTTCCCCGGGCTGGCAATAGATCAGGGATGAATGTTAGTGATTCAATCCACCCTGGGCTATCAATCTGCAGCACTACATGCTTTGATTTTTAAAGGCTGTAAAATTGATGTGCTTTTGATTCCTTTTGATATTTATTACTACTGATCTATTGTTATCTATTGTTATAGGGTTGTTCAGGTCAATGAGTGATGTCACAACATTTTTATGCCCCCCTATTGATAGATGGGGAGGCATATAGTGATTCACCTGTCCGTCCGTTCGTCCGCTAGTTCGTCTGTTCGTCCGTCCGTCCTGGTTAACCCAAATTGACCGTTTCTTCTAGCATTAATATGGCTTGCTACAAAGCTTTCATACTTGCATGGATGTTGTGTATGAACACTCTCCACACGCCAGTATCACCTAACCCCATTTTGACCTTCACCTTGACCTAATTTTGGACTTAGACTTATTTATGGACAAGGCTTCCACAGGGGGCATAAGCGTTTATTGAACGCAGTCTTGTTGACTACAATAATATGTAATGGTACCCAACATTAAGTGACATTACTGAACCAGACAAGCATGTGTTCCTACATATATTTGGTGATTATGTGATATTGTATGTGTGTACTGGCATGCATTATTGATACCAATATATTATTGATATAGATCATTGTGTTCATTCTGCGGTTCTGTTATGTAATTTACTTACTTTGTATCAAGTTTAAGGTTCCCTATGTAGAATCAACCTATCCAGTTTTATTTCATGGTATAAGTGTGATTTAGTCACACATACAAACCACTGGGGAACAGAAGAAGTAGGACATCTTTACATGTTATCTTTCTGGAATTATCTTATAGCTGGTTACTTGGTCTGTAGCAGAAAACTTCAGACGGAGAACTACTTTCACAGTACTTACGAGGGCGTATAATGTAATTTTAAATGAAACTACATATAGGCATATGATTATGATAAAATATAGATATACAGTCAGATGTTGATGTAACGACACCCGATATACTGACGAATGCATTATACTGACATCAAATTTGGGGACTAAAGTATTATAATGCTCTTTGTATCAATTCAGTATACCCACATATTCATTACAACGACATTTTTCTTGGAAACAAACAGCGTCGTTGTATCGAGATCTGACTGTATAGTGCGCCCAGGATAATGTGAAAGGCGGGAAAACTTGGTATATTCCACAAAGGTGGATTACAATTATGTGCACAATTTATCAATGATGTTTTGAGTACATTACTGACCTTATCTGTTTATTTAAGTGATTTGTAAAACTAATTTTGCCACCAAACCGATTCATGTTTGTAAATATCACATTATCCTTGGTGGACTATTGCAGTATGGGACTCAATCTTCATGTGTGTTGGTCACAGATGGGTTCAATGGTCATATTCATACTCTCTGGTTCATGCAGGCATCAATCTCTTTTTCTTTTCGTTCACTTTATACATTGCACATCTGAAGGACTTTGACTCTCTGGACTTGGGGTAATTGTATGTGCTCCTTGGAGCGCTAGACCATTACTCAGTTAATGTGGGGTCAATTGCTTCCTTCATGACATTGGCTATGGCCATGTGTGCCTTGTCAGTTGCTTGTAGGAAAGGTGATATTGGTTGATCATTTCTTCCAGGCAAACTATATAGGTCTACTGACCACTGTATGTGACTAAACAAAAAACATGGTGAAAATAGTCGAAAGCAGCATTAAACAAACGGAAAAACTACAATATCGTGTTTGTTATATACTGTGCAAAAATTTAATTGTTAAGTCTGCACATAATTATTTTCTTGCTGACTAAATTCTTGTTTTGACAATCTTTTGATCTTTTGTTTACTGTATGCACACATTAGACATATATACTGCAGTGCTGTGTATGGCAATATGATACGACAACATATACACTGTTTAAATAACTCACTATTGTCTTTATGGAATTTAAATTTCCTTGTTTGGTGATTGTTGGAATGGAACACGAGATTTCAATTGTAAAGTTTCTATTGTATACAGCTATTTGTTTAGGTTAGCTTTGTCTAACAGATCTGCAGATAATGTTGTAACGTAGTGGAAGTCCAATAAACAGACTGGTCGCTCTTCCTGCACGGACCAGCTGTGCTCAGATATAGGGCTTTGTTTATCTCACGTTACAATAGGGATTCATTTGTCTTATTGATTAAATACTGGTAACATTTTGTTGATGTAACTAAAAAAAAACCACGAAGTTGAGTGAAGGTTTCAGTTTGATATTTAATGATGGTGAATGCTGTAGAATCTGTTAATTGCCAACTTTAGTTGTGTTATTGTAGAGTCTATTTAAAGCTGGGTTATAGGTGAGGCTAAAACAAACTAATATGGCAGTTCTGGTAACCCCCTGTCTGTCCCATCCTTTGCCCTTCCCTATTGTTTTTTGCTGGGGTCACCAAAGGTTATCGATTTTTCAGTTTATTTAGTAAATGAAATAATTTTAAGAAATAAAGAAGTTTGTAAGGGCTTATGTTCTAATGTAAAAAACAATCCTAGGAGCTTATGTCCTAATTAAAAAAAATGCAAAGGAGCTTTTGTCAAGGTAGGCAAAAATCAGCAAAGGTACTTCTGTCCATTGGGGCTTTTGTCCTTCCTTCCAACATCATAATGTATGCTTGTAGTTGGTCATTTTTTGTGCCGGATACATAACAGTCAATTCTCTTTTTCTCAAACTCACTTATATCAAATTTTTATCCTCCTCTGATGAAGTCAGTTGGGGGGTATTGAAATGGCGTTGTCCATCCATCAGTCCCGAATTTGCGTGTCTACTAGTTGTGAGTCCCCATTCTTCCCTTCTTTGTCGATATGAAATGCTGTCGCTTATGTCGAAATTTTTTCAAGGTTTTTTGTTATGTCGAATATTCTGAAAGTGTTTCTTTTGTGGAATTTGTTGCTTTGTGGAATCCTAGAGAATATGTGGCTTTGTCGAATCTATTGCTTTGTGGAATCCTAGAGTACCTGTTGCTTTGTGGAATCTATGGCTTTGTAGAGTGTGTTGCATTACCAAGTGTGTTGGCTGTTGAGTTATCTGTTTATCTGGGTATCTGTTTATCTTTCCTGTTCAGATATTTTATCAATCGTCATTTATAGCTACATTTTTGTCCAACTGAGCTCTCAACAGATTCCGGATTCTAAAATTTCTAAAAAAAGCTTTGACATGTTGTCACTAATTGAGTATAATGAAAGAATTGATCTGATGGCTGTTTCACAATTCTTTAGTATTCAGTGTGGTAAATTTTGAATGATTGAAATAATAGTCATAAATGTGACAGGCACCTTTATATATGGCAGTTTATTGTATTCTCATATATTTTCATATTGGGTTTTATTTCCTCAACTGGAAGTTTATTAGCTATCTGAATCTCTAATGTTCTAGACATTGACAAGTAGTCGTGATTATAATGCTCCAGTTAATACTTCGAGGTGCAACTGTGAAAATGCTGTTTAACACCATTAGACCAATGACCCACTACAGCCATCAAGATATGGATGTTCCCAACTTGCATATTTAATTAGTCCCCTACCGGTTTTTGACCGGAGGGGACTATAGGTTTGCCCTCCGTCCGTCCGTCAGTCCGTCAGTCAGTCCATCAGTCAGTCAGTCAGTCAGTCAGTCAGTCAGTCAGTCAGTCAGTCAGTCAGTCAGTCAGTCAGTCAGTCAGTCAGACCAAATCTGGATCCTGACATAACTCAAACAGTTTCCAAGCTAGGTTTATGAAACTTGATATGTGGATAGGGGGCAATAAGGGGATTATGCACGTCTAAAAGTATTTTGATTCTGACAAAAATGTTGTTGCTATGGCAACAGAAACATTGAAAATGGCCTCAAACCGGTAGTGGACTTCTGTATTGCTCGCAATTCTTAATTACTTGTTTAATAAACAAGGTAACCTCTAAAAGTTTGAGCCTCTAAAATCAAGCATGTCGGCAACAAGAAAAGTAATATCCTTTCCTCTTGTTACCTTTAAAGGAAAAATTTGGGCAATAATAATCAAACAATTAGTTTATAACAGCCTTATTTTATGTGCAAGTGTTAGAATAGAAATGAACATGTTTACTCTGTCTGGTGTATAATAACTATATCCCTTAAGTCACAATAAAACGTTTCCCCCCAAAGGGCCCTGTCACTGTGCCCTTATAGGGAAATGTAATGTTTTTATGGTCTAGATAAGCGAGGATATGGTAATCTTACTTTCTGGCCTATAAGATAAAGATCCGCCTTTGATTATCTATAAAATAATATTGGTATAGAATAGGTTTGAACTTTCACTAGGGTGACTTTATTGCCATGATAGGTTTTATAAATTTCCTGTAAGAAATCTAACTGGGGGCTTGTGTCTCATAATAAACGCAACATTTACTTTCTGCCGTGTGATCATAAATTTTTCCAACCCTATATAGAATAATGTCGTAAAAATTGTTTGTTTCCCAGCTATGTGCTTCGGTGTAATATCACAGACTAATTATAGAAGTTTTATCAATATCAACCTTTGTGATAATAGTTCAGCATATTGTTCCAGTAAGCATAGTTCTGTTATAATTGTTGTAATTAAAACATTTCAAATACATGTCACATGTACAGGGATTGGATCACAAACTGAATTTATGGATTTATGGTGCATGTTGCTTTGCACCTGCCTGTCAGATGGTCAGCATGTTTGTAGATAGACCAAACAAAAATAACTGAAGAATGATTGTCCCTTAAATGCTCAAACTTTACATGGAAGCTGATTAGCATAAGTAGATGACCCCTATCAATTTTAAGGTCAAAGATCAAGGTCGCTGTAACTTTAAACATGAACAAATAGAACAATGTGATTTTGTTGCACATGATTTTTTGATACTGTAGATATTGTTACCGACAAAATTAGGAATGATTTGTCAGATGAAATATGACAGATGAAACCGATAGAAACAGCTGCTGTACATAAACATGAGGTTTGTTTGTTTAGTAGATTGTGGAATATATCCAGTTTTATGTGAGATTTATATGTTACTGCACTAGTGCAGACTGATTATAATTTTTTCAAGGTAATAGTTCAATACAGCAAAGTTTTTTATTAGATCACTTGCCTCAGAGTATTTTTTCTAGACCTTAACAAATGTCATGCAGTGCATGCTTGCATCAAAGTAGAGCACAATATAGTTTGTTTGTTGTAGAATATATAGAATTTGTTTGGAATTATGGTTGGTAGCTTGTTAAGTTATTTAGCTAAGGTCATGAAACTTTGCAGGTGTGGTGATCTGATCAGCATGTGAGTTAAGGCACCAGGGGGAGGGAGGGGGGTTCTTACTGGAACCAATTTTCAGCAGAAGGATTAAATCATTCAATGGAAAACCTTGTCAACAAACATGTATCCAGTCTCCTATGTGCTCATAGGTCACATACCTTATATGCTGTATCCATCAACTGCCTACAAAGTCAAGATTACAGGATGTTGACGCAATATACAGTCACTAACAATAGGACTAGTTCTGCACTCTCTCTGCGCACGCTCCTTGCATTCTCCTTGTTGCTCGATAAGTAAAATCCATAATGACCTACATTTAGTTTACATGAAATAAGTATATTATAAATACGACGAAGTAATATTTATTTTTAGCTTGAAATCTTATTGTTGAAGAACAAAAGATTTTGTCATTTTAATGCAAGTATCATACATTGGAGAATACTTATTGAATATCTTCCTGTACTTATAATCACTGTACAGTAACTGTTTAATGATCGGTCATAAGATGATTGTCCTCAATGTGTGACTAAGTGCTGTAATATATATGAGCTTCGAAGAAAATAGCTAGATTTATTTAATTTTATCATTCTACGTTCCATTATGGTTGCATGATGAGTACTGGCCTTCCCCAATACCAACTGTTGAATGTTTCCACCTGGAAGTGGAAGGTTAAAGTATGAATATGTTCTGTTTGACTGAGACAGTCGTAAGCCATCCAGTTTCCCCCTATCTTATTGGCCATAGACCTCTGGCTTGGTGGAAGGATCTGTTCTAATATCACTAATTGTTGTGCCACCATCTTGTTAAATGATGACTATTATTAGCCTATCTCTATCATGAGCCCGACATTAAATGTACGAATCGGGAAGAAAATGTGCTCATTAAGTGTCTCAATACAAATAGGCTGGTCCTCTACAATGTTATGTTCTACTGTGATATTTTGACTATGGTTATGGCTGGTCCTCTTCAATGTTATGTTCTACTGTGATATTTTGACTATGGTTATGGCTGGTCCTCTACAATGTTATGTTCTACTGTGATATTCTGACTATGGTTATGGCTGGTCCTCTACAATGTTATGTTCTACTGTGATATTCTGACTATGGTTATGGCTGGTCCTCTACAATGTTATGTTCTACTGTGATATTTTGACTATGGTTATGGCTGGTCCTCTTCAATGTTATGTTCTACTGTGATATCTGGCTATGGTTATGGCTGGCCCTCTACAATGTTATGTTCTACTGTGATATTTATTCCAGGAAACAAAGTTAGTTCCACTGTCTACACTTTATGACCAACATATTATGAAAAACAGCACTAAACACAAAGTAAACAACATAAACAAATAGTTAATATAGGCTATATGGTTCATCAGTTGATGCAATGTGGACCATTACTCAGACATTTTATGTGGTCGCTTTGTTTTGTCATTTTCATGAATTTTAATGAATTATTCCATTTACCTACAGTAGCCAGGTGACATCATCATTAGTTGACCATCTTACGGGTCATTCGAAAATAATAGTTGATCGAAAACCTTGTATATATAAACTGTTAGTGCATGAAACTGCAATAGGACCATGGAGCTATTGAGGGTTATAATATTATGTTATTTGAATCGGGCCTTGAATGTCCTCTTGTTTATTTGAGGAACCTATTTACCGGCTGGTTTGTTGAGTGCTAGTATTGTAGGTTGATTATTTATTTCCATTTGTTACATTGTAACTGGTTAAAAGTTTGTAAACAATATTTATTTACATTTAGAACTGTGAAGCATATATTTCCAATATGTTGAGTAAAAATACACAGTTCTATTTAATTACTTTGCTGTCACTATTGTTATAAGTCTGTGTCAACTTTATAATATCATGGTACAAACATATGGTAATTTTAATTAAGGCTATTCATAAGTTAAAGTTGGTGTAAAGGTACGTAGGCATACATAGTTAATATTTGTTTTTTGTTTTTCAACCTGCCCCCAAAATAATATGTCCGGTCTTAGAAAATGATGGCAGGCAAGAACAATAATTATTGTTATTATTGTGTCACTTTAAGAATTTGTGTTCAAAAACATACGAGTCAAATAGTTTCCTGCGGGTGATTACCTGCGGCCTTGTAATTTAGTTGTATTGTTTAGGATGTGGTTTATTCAGTTTGGATGCAATTCGAATTTATTCCGGTGTAAGTTTAAATTAATGTTTCTGTCAAAATAATTCCAATACATGTAAAATCGGACAATACCGATTATCCTCCAATTATTTGGTTGTGTTAAATGTATGTGCCGAACGAATGAACAAATTCAAAAGAATTAGAATTTTTTTTATCATGTATCAATACCATGCTTCTGTTAATCAAAGCCATGTGTTCTCTACGGGATGTAGTGCATTGCCCACTATATTTATTACTGACTGGAAATCTTATGCAGCTGCAGACACCTGCTGTTTAGATTCGTGGTCTCGCGTTCAAAGTGAAATTTCGGAATAGTTTTGCTTTCTTTGGTAAATAAACTATTGTAATGCGATAAAGACCGATGTTATCCGCATGGAATAATGGAATTAGTCTGGTTCACGACATTCTTACAAAATGCTGCTTTTTTTGGATATTTTTTTTGAAATCGTAAACCATCGAGAACATGTCACGTGCCCCTCCATGGTCATTTTACTTTTGGCAATCTAATATAACCTGCGGTTCAAGGCCGCAGGTTAATAATCTTACAAAATTGAGTTCTTGTGAAAGATATACAGTGCCCACCGAAAATAAGTATACAGTAAATAATTGTTTCAAAATTAAACTGGGTTAAATTATTCAATATCTGTTTATCAGACGGTCACAATTGTACTAGTTTCTGAAACTACAGTTACTGAATGAGAAAACATAGAGATAGAAATAAAGATGAAGATGTTTGGAACTAAAATAACCATGTGATCAAAAAGGCTGAATTTTCCAACTTTTTGTGACAAAGTTACCATTCAAGAGGGACAAAGAAACTTTTTGCACCTAGGGTACCAATTTATGTCTGCCCTTCCAATTTAATGAACAAAAATTCATTTTGGTCAAATATATAGTTGCTTACAGGCAAGTAAGTGGGAAAATAACATCTGCATACCTTTTTTTGGTGGGCAGTGTACTAGTATGTGTTGGGGTGCTAGTTTGGTCAGCTGTTTATAAATAACTATTCCAAGTGATTTAATAGTGGGTTGAATATTCTCTGACTTAAAGTGATTAATAACACTATTTACCCTAACTAGTTCTCTACCTTGCATACTACTCAAGCTAGTTCAGAAACACACATTTAGTCTAAACTGATATTGGCCTAAGTTTGTTTATTGCATCTAAATGGTTTTAAGATGGAAGCTTCTCAAATTTTATAAGGTTGGCCTTATGTTTCTGCAAAAATCAATGTCATTATTGAGTTTTATATTGTATGCAAGATCCCAACATTTGCACAGATTTGCCTGTACTTTAAAAATTTCATAAATTATATTTTCATATTAAAATTACATTTGTCAAACTTATTTATCATAACGTTACATCAGTGATGGGTGTATTCATATACTCTGACATGTGTATATGTTCATATTACACATAGTAGTATAATATAGCCAATTTGAATTCTTTATTCTATTTTCAATTTTCACTGTGATGGAGGTTTTTGTGTTGATTTACCTGTAAAATTTACAAAAGCCCTATTTGACAGCTTTCCAACTTTTTGAAGAGAAGTGTATATTCATGGTATTCAGTAATTTCATTCAGACATGAATTTAATTAACATGCAACACAATAAGATAACTTGAAAACATTTCCCCGTTGATTATTGTAAAATAGATATTCGTGGTAGTCATACGACCGTCAATGTTCGCCTCTAGGTTAATGTACAAAGAACGTGAAAATATAAATTCATGTCAATAATTATGGTTTCAACCTTGCTTGGGACGTATTTAGTGTAAAATAAAACTCTTTTTCCATTGTCGACTGAATAGGGTGTAATTTAGCTCCACTTTTATATAATGGTCACATGATCCCCTTCATAACGCTGTCGTAAATTTTCTCTGTCAATGGCGGGCACTAAGAGTCAATATTTATTCAATCGGTAAAAGCTTTAATATAGACATTGCAAATTTTATTCTCCTATCATATATTGTATTGATGGACGTTTATAAAGTAACTGGGTATTTATAAAATTGAGAATACTTTCAATATAGGTTGTAAATGCTGGAGGCTAACATTTCACATACCGCTAAAAGTAACACTTGAATAGCTATTGTCTTTATGTATTATCTGATAGAACAGTGAAACAGGACATATTTTAAGGGCTTTAACTTGACTTATTGATGTGAAACTGGGATATAATTTACTTTCCGGACTGTTATACCATATTTGGACATGTGTTAAGTAGAGTGATAGTCATAAGCTAATTGGTCAGGAAGTGTGGATAGTCAGTGATAACTATAGTAATTGTTTAGGTAGTATTAAACTGAAAGTAGTTTTGTACGTTAGTTGCCTAAAGCCTGTCAAGAACTGATTAGCTGATAATATTTTCGATGTATTGATCAGTGAAGTTAATACAAGGAGGACACACTTCCCCGTTGTATTTGATCAACAAGGCTGATATCATTTACCCAGTGTACATACACTGTGTGTCACTTGGATATTTGTTTCCGTGTGGATGTTCTCAGTGATAGCTCTCAATTTAATAACTTTGGATTTTTCGCTCTTGACTATTTAATCAAAACTTTCGTGTCCTGTTTTGTCATTTTGGGGACACCGTTGAGCTAGGGAGTTATTTATCAACTTGGATACACAGTGAGTACTAGTCGTCGCATCAGTGCTATATATAGTAACAGTAGCCGAGGAAGTAAGAAGACCAATACGTGTTGCTGTCGTCGTAATATGCTCAGTGTTAGAGTGTCAGGTATATAATGTACGTAGCTTACAGTTACCCACTTGGACAGCCTGCTTTACCAGCATTAGGAGCTCATACCCCAATCGCCACCGAGTTAGCACCACACCAGTTCGTCACCGCTGTAACAGCACCATCTATCGCCGATCCATACCTTGTTCCAGTATCAGCAGCGCCACAGCCGTTACAAGCCACCGCAGCCCCTTATCAACCCCTTACATTAGCCGTTTGTAGAAAGGTATGCTATTTTTGTCTTATGTACTTGATCCTGTGTTATATCGTTTCTTAGCCAATTATTCAAGATAAATTGTAATTTGCTTTGTATAATGTCAGGCTATTTCTAGTTCATTATATTTCTCAAAGACGCAGGTGCAATTGTATTATTAAAGATTCATGTGCTTTGATGAATTTGGTTGTTTTTGTAAAGTTTGGAACTGAGCATATTATAATTGTTGTTGAATGTGTTGTTCCTGCCATGTTGTTGAACATGCTGTTGCTGTCATATTGACTGTAACATCTAATTATTATTACCCACCTGTTGTACAGTATGTTGTGTGTGATATATAGCTTAAACATGCAGGCTGTGTTTGTATGAGACAATTAATAAACAAATCAATAAGACTGTATTTCTAGGTCTTCACATTTGTTGTAGTCAAGTTCAGTTAATGAAAATGTATGGGTACGTGAACTTTTACTCCTAATTGAATTTTAATTACACCATGCCATTAGTGCATTTGTTTCAATAAATTATTCATGTTATAATAAATTCCATGGGAGTTTACATTGTTCCTAATGCTACTGAATAATTGGTTGTGCTAAAGGCATTGTTTAGTTCGTACTAATGGGTTAAAATTATGCAAAATTGTTTATTGTTAAACAATACGTTATATCAGACCGCTCTGTAACCATTTGGTTAAGTAACAAACATGAAGCCATTCAATAACAATTAATAAATAATTAAAAGGTATTCCCATGAAACAGTTTTTTTCTGAGAGACGTTTTATGCTACAAAAAATTCCATATTCTGATGCACAAAGTAATTGAAATCTTTCTAACAAATTTTGTAAGATGTTCTTAGCCATAATTTTTTTTTTAATTTTGAACTTTATTGTTCAATTTCTAAAGTTGCTGGATGACTTAATTATTTATATAATAATACTATGAGTTATCATTAGTCATGTATTGTCAACATGATGAATTGGACTTTGTTTTGTTTTGATTAGGAGAACATTTATGTACCATATTTCTGAGCTGTATACCGAATCATACATTGTACAAGATGTGACTTCATCACATGTGACATCATTACCATCACAAGATGTGACATCTTCACCATTGTGTTACCATTACTGATTTCTCGAGGTGCAAAACTGATGTATTTGTCCATCCACTACTGTCATACAGCAGATCAGTGCTAAACTATGAATATATAATATATATAACATAATATTGTGCTTTAGTGTAGTAACTCCACCTTGCACTGTAGTTAGTTGTGACAGTTTTGAATATAGTCATAATGATATATAATATTCCAGGAACTGTACATTGTCCTAGATGGAGTTATATGATAATCCAGGAACTGTACATTGTCCTAGATGGTGTTATATAATATTCCAGGAACTGTACATTGTCCTAGATGGTGTTATATGATAATCCAGGAACTGTACATTGTCCTAGATGGCGTTATATAATAATCCAGGAACTGTACATTGTCCTAGATGGTGTTATATGATAATCCAGGAACTGTACATTGTCCTAGATGGTGTTATATGATAATCCAGGAACTGTACATTGTCCTAGATGGATGAGTTAGGACAGTGTTGTGTTGAACCCTCATTGTTTAGTGCATACCATAGACAGTAGGAACCATCACAAACAGTCAAGTATCCAGTCATTCTTGTTGTTGGTTGACTTTAATTAAGTGAATGCCTTGATGAAAGGTCACTGCTCAATATTTGGCCGGTTGAAATCCAACTTTCCACTTTGCAGATTATTTTTACTAATGTATCTTGCTGCTGATTGCATATGCATCCCTCTCAAACATGT
Organism: Spisula solida; assembly: GCA_947247005.1. NCBI lineage: Eukaryota > Metazoa > Mollusca > Bivalvia > Venerida > Mactridae > Spisula > Spisula solida. Next base: position 26,920,536 of record OX365948.1, read on the forward strand.
GCACCAAGTTCCTGATTAGTAACAAGTTAATTGACTTCTACTGTATTTCCAGATGTTTAAATTTTAGTAGAAAAAACCTTGGGTAGTGCTATTAACTCTTTGGATTGCAGCGTTGTGGAGGGAATTAGGATTAATCTCTGTGGTACTATTTCAATTAAATGCCTGTATGCAGTCATACAATGCTTCGTTAATAATTAATGCTTAGCCTCGATGAATGCTGCGTTTATATAGAAAAAAACCACATCAACTTGAAAATAACTGGATACTTATAAAGTGTTCTACATGTAATAACTTCCTGTTGGTGGCTCACTGCTCAATGTTTCCAAATATTTGTATTAAGTGGTGATACTACTGAAGTATTAGTAACATAGTTGATTATTGTTGAATAATTCGTATTGTCAGTGTAACTGATAACGTCAGGATGGCCAGTTTGATTTGATTAAGACCTTTTTAGTTTTCTGTTGTTATTTGCTGGTCGAAACAATCGTGCTGCGAGCCTTCTGCGATGTACGCTGTTTTACCCCCACACACACTTGCTGTAACTCAATTTTGGTGTGTTTAATGATTCTGTTTGAGACTGTCAATACTAGGAAACATGATTTGTTTCAATATGACCAGAAATCTACTCCAATTATCTTACCATTAGACCAGTTTCTGTTTATATCTCAATTTGATCATTGTGTGGCATGTATATAGAGTTTAATAACAATACTACTGTAACAAACATGTAACCCCCCCCCCTCCACCCCCGCCCACAATGCTATTGCACTGGTATGGCTCAGATCTGGGTTTTTTATCATTATATCATAGGGGTCACATAAAATCAAGCATTTTGGGGGGGGGCATTTTCCCCAAAAAATTAAGTACCTCAACAAAATAATTCCCCATGTTACCAAAATACCAGTATGTTTCCCCCCTAAGGTCCCATCCCCAAGGTTCGGAAAAAAAGTCCTGCTAAGTATAAACATGGTTCCAGGACTAATCAAGTGCAGGATAACATGAAAGGTATGCTCTCTCTGTGTGTCTGAAATTCTTTCAATAAAACCTCATTTGAATTCAGATTGCTTAAAAAAAGCATTGCATCTTTATATTATTTCAATTTTGGTAAATTGGAAAGTCATAATAAAGATACTATATTGTTAATATGGTGCATTTTATTCAGAAAACAAAACAAAACAGTCTGTGCTAATTTTTTAGTCTGTTACAAAATAGTTCTGTTATTATTGATCTATAAATAATTATCATTCCTGATAATTCTCCGTAGATTAAGTCATGGTCACACTTTAATTACATCCTGTGTCGACAACTATTCTATAATGAGGGGTTAAATTAGGGGATAATTACAAAGCACAATACATGTAAATTACTCTAAATATGGGTGTTGATATGTTAATAGCCGTACCTTTTTGTTGGCTGATGTTTAAAGTATAACTTTACTTTATTTGTATTGAAAGATTTATTTTTATTGTTGTAACACCATCAGAATGTCTCTGTGGCCCCTTTTTTCCCTTAGGGACATTTTACATGTTTAGCAATATTTTGATAAAAGATTAAAATCTATGTTGCTGTCAAAGACTATTTTCAGTTCATTGTTTAGTTAAGAACAAAGGGTATAAGATGTAATTTCAACAAAGAAAAATCCCTATTGTGTAATTATTTGTACAAGTGTTATCTACCTGGTCAATCCAATGTAATGTTTGTGTGATTTCCATTTCCACTTATTGACTTTTGGGTTTATAATGTGTCATGTATAATCCAAACATCTAATAGGTTTCCTTTTCACTTATTGACTGTTGGGCCAGTCATAGAAAAATGTTAGTGTGTCATAATTAACACTTCCTACTTACAAAAATGTCCCATAATCTAATATTATATTCAAGAGTACTGGTGTCTGAGAGGGTTTCTTTGTAAGTATTGAGTCTCTCTGGCTGATTGGTAGATGTAACATTGTTGAATTTACATGTCCTCATTAAGTAGTAAAATCTGAAAAAAATAAACAGGTAACACATTAAATTTTTACCTGTTATTTGAATTATAAGGAGGTGTGTGTGTTTTCATCATGTGATGTAACCCTAACATCAGGTATTGTTATCCCTTGCATCACTTAAGTCATATCAAGTTCCACAACTGTATTTACATCAATACTTCCTTGAATAGCATCAGGTATCATTTCATACACAATACAGCAGCTACAGATCCTGTCATACTGACAATGTGAGTTTGGCTTCCTTTTTGATAAAACTTGAGGTGTATTAATTAAATCTGTTTTTGCATTTTAGCAGGGTATGTGTTGATCTTGATCTTGTGTATGACCATGAGTATATACACCAAGTTAATCAATAGTATTAGGACTTGTACAATTTTCATTAAAAAAAATTATCACTGTCTATCTGACTTTTTATGCTCAGCCCGTATGAGGTATAGCACAGAGAATTTGACATGATCCTGACCTTTATGCATGAATATATTACAAGCTTCTTGCGTTGGATTTATACTGTTCGTGAGCAAATCGTGCAATATCGGTCTTCTTAAGATTTGTGTTGGTCTTACACCTCGAGCGTTGAGCGTTTTTCGTGAGATTTCCCGCTTATGAAAACATACAACTGGGATTAAAGATACAGTCATAATATCAGCTGTTAAATTATGCAATTGGAAGGTTGAAGAGTCGTGTCAAAAACTCCAGACTATAGCGAGATTAAATAAAACACAGGTTTTAGAGCAATTTTCAAGCATGAAATATGTAACAAGACCATCTGCATAACATCATTCTACAGTGTAATAAATTTTATTTTCTACCTTGTTGTCTGCCAGGTATTCTGAGCCTTTCATATTTTCAAATCTAATTTTTCATGTCAATATTTTTCGTATAATATGACGGCTATTTTTCAAATCTTAAAAAAGCATAATTGGTCTACGAAAAGTTCTTTATGCTTTGTGACTATAATTGCTTCATTGAAGGTTCAACTAGTTGAGAGTTGCTTGTCGAAGGTCGACTTTGCTGCTTTTCTCTTTAATGTAATCAAGTGGTTTATTTTGTATTGAAATTCTATTCCGATTTGTCAATATTCTAAGGTTAAAATGGAAGAATATCTTGATTGCTATGCCATGGTATTTTACACAAGCGCTCATAATGATAAAATTAACCATATAACGAGAGTTATGTTTCACCATTATACCTGAAAGCCGCACTCAAAGTAACGGGTGTTCTCGTATTTCTTTCTTTATAAATAGAAAAATCTACATGATGAGCGATTTCATATCGTTTTTAATGTCCTTTCAGTGGTAAAGTATGGCGATATCAAATAGACATTGATGATTTTGACAGAAATTATTAATTTAACAAGAAATACAATATTCTTCAAATAATAAGACATATGAGGTATGATAGTATGAAGATTCTCTCATCGTTTGTCTTATTGTGTTCGTACTGTGGTTGTAAGTTCACATTTAAAGACATGTTCTAACACATAATGATGAAAGAACATCCTGTACACATGCATTCATTAATCATTCATGATACATAAGTTTGAGACAAAATTTTAAGTTGGAACAATAAACTCTATGTGGTTTTGTTACTTGGTGCAGATTTTGAGTCCAATTTTGCATGGCATTAATCTCAATAGTATTTTACAAAGATTTGAGTTGAGACTGATCTTATGCTGGGGTTTTCAATGTCTCGAATGAGATTTTCAAGGTCTGGGATAATTTTAAAACTATTTTGCTACTTCCTGGATGAAAATCTTCAGCCACAGTGATGTGTTATAATTAAAAATAGATCAACTTGCAATAAGAATCCCCATTGCTTATTCAGTTCATGTTTGCATTGTCTCACTTTACTTTTCCTGGATCCCTTTCACCAAACACTGACTCACCTTAAAGTGCAAGCCTATGTTTATCATATAGTTGCATTCTGTAAGGAATTCCCCCCAGTGTAATACAGTTGATAAAGCACAACTTGCCATAATTGGGTCTAAAAGAGATTTTGAAAGTACCATTGGTTACAAATAACGTTTTGATCAATTAAACTGACATGATCAAATCCTTGGAGCATTGCATTGGTTTACAATTGAAATGCAATTGCCTTAGTTAGTCCTAGCTGGTGACAGATTTGTCGAAACTGCAGGTTTTTATTGTCGCCTAAACTTGAGCTGTTAAGTGAAATCATTTTTAACTGCTTTATTTATATGTAGCGAGATGTGATTGGCATTCACATGATGTGTACATGGTGTAGAACCAGTTGGCGCTTCCGAATGTTTTCGCTGAGACTTATGTGCGTTAATCTAGTAAGAAAATCCTAAAATCAATGTTGAAGTCTTTGAAATCAAATTTTGACATGTAGTTGGATGATTTGTCTCAAGTTGTCTCATCGTTGGATGCTATACTATCAAATTTATCTCTCAGCAAGTGCTGACATATGGCTTATCACGGAAGACCCTTGAAAATGATTTATCTTTCAATGTTTGTACAATCAATACATTAAGGGATATGTTGACCCAATTCTTAAATTAACTGGTTTTTTGGGATGACACAAATATTTTGTCAATATGTAAGATTGTTGCAATTGATATACCTGAAAAAATCTACTTGGTCTGACAAATTTTCACAGAGAATTGTCCAAATGTCTGACATCTTCTTGTGTTTTGTCTATTCATCTTGTTTCAGTCCAACAGATTTCAGTTTTGGTCTGACAAATTTTGAACCTTGTCAATCCAAATGTCTGACATCTTTCTTGAAACTTTCAGGATGTCGGGACCATAAAAAAACACTACAAATTGTATTAATACATGAAATAATTTCCTTTTGTGGTGACAGGTTTAAATCATCTTATTGCCTGTAAAAATTGATAAATATTGGCTAGGCAGATAAACTACATAGGGAGAGATATGTGAAAGGGTTTGTGTGCAAAACTGGCTTAAGAATCTCCTTAACAAACCAGGTATAACATAATATCGCATAAAACCGTTGCATCATATCAATGTGTGAAGTATTCAAATTGTCTGTTGACTGAACTATTTTAGAGGTTGCAATTAATTACAGAGTATTCTAGTACTACTGTGTGAGATTATATTTGCTTGTGCAAATATTTGGGTTATGGTGAAAGATTTCGCCGCCATATAGGTCTATATGTATGTGATATACTGATTTATCTTATACTATCATATTTCTCTATCAGGTGTTCAAGGCTTCAAGCTGCTTGTCTTACTGAAGTATCATCAATATGTTTATCAAATATTATAACAAAGTTTATATGGAATGTTGGATACTAGAAGCATACTGTTGTATCTCCTGAAGGGTGAAGGAGCAGTTATGCCTTTATTCCTCCAAATATTAGATTGTCCTCATTGAAAGTATGAATACCACTATGGCTTCCAAAGTTTTTATGTAGTTACAATGCTTGTTTTGTGGCATATATAGTGTTTCATCTTGCTTACACATAATGGGTATATTTTGGTAACTTTAGAACTGTTGTAAGCAAAACTGTCTGTTGGTATGCCAATGAAAGCCTGTTTTACCAAATATTGACCAATAGGAACAGCACACCCATAAGGGCACAAACTTGTCTTCTACCACTCACCAAGCAGTGAATATGCAAGTAAAACGTCATAAACTTGGTTACCATATAAGACAATGGCATTAACGTAGGAGGTAACAGTATCGATTGGTTGACCTTATTTGTACTACCTTTCCATGATACAGCATTCTGCATTATGCTGGTGCGTTTTCTAGTTTTCACTTTTTTGCCATTTAACTTTTGTTTGTGGTATTTTTGAGTGTCTTTTGTTAAGTTAACTATTTCAATACTGATAACAATGTATTTTGTCTTCTTCATGCATGCAATGTTTTGTCTGGCTGATAATCTAGATGTTACAGGTTTAATCGTGTGTATTATTTATCACCAGATGACGTGTTTAGAAGCATACTTCATGTGCATTGTGTTGTCCCAATATTTTTGCAGACTTTTTATCATATAGGGCCATAGTGAAATACTTTGCCACTGATAAATTCATAATTATGGCCATCGATTGCCATGTACCTTTGTTGGTTACCAAACTATTGATAGGGTGAAATAATGCAAGTAATGTTTGCTTTGGATTTCGGTAAACATTGTCCTAATATTCATTAATGTTAATCAATATGGAAAACAATCAACTGCCTTGAGCTTATGTTGACACTGGTCTGTACAAAGCTATGGCAGAGAAATGGCCCAAAGATATGATTAATGGTTTTTCAGTATTTTAAACAAACGGGACACTATAATTTTCACATTTTAGTCTTTGAGAATGAATGTAGGCTGGCATCAAATATTGACAGGTGCGTAATTGTTGGAACTGCCTACCACAGAGCTTGTGTAATTACAGGAAATCATGGCTGTACTCCTATAGAAAGAGTTAATTGTAATTTAGTCGATGACTTTCCCTAGAGCTGTCTGCATTTGTTATCATGTTAGGTAATGTTTCTAATCCAAGTTTAGATATAATATAATAATGGTATGTCTGTTTAGACTTTCTCTATAATGTGCACCATACATTTGATGGTTGAAGCTGCTTGGTTCCATGGTAATGAAGTTTGATTTGGGAGACCAGTCTACGAATGCTGTCATTTCATTGGTCAGTTTCAAGATAACAATTTGAATCAGAGCCATTGACCAATCCCAAATTCTGTCTTACCATTGAATGGTTTAAGATTTTGGTTTGAAATTATCCTGTTGAGTTAGTAACAATTCTTGGATTTCCTCGAGAAATGAAACTGAAATCATTTTTCAATGAATACTAATGAATTATAGTCTCATGCCAGATAATAACATCATTGCCTGTGAAGAGACCTTTAAAAAAGCTTTGGTTACTTTTAAGGACTGTCAATAAACATCAATTGTAAGAGCTCCTTAAGTATGTGTCCCATTTGCATTTCAAGTTCATGAATTGTTGATACAAGCAATTCCAAGAATGAACTACATCATTGTTCATGCACTTTATTAAGTTTTTTCTCAATGATCATGTCCTGTTCATTGTTCTTTAAACCACATGTGAACTGAGGGCTGATGAATCTTTTAATTGAATAAACCTATGCATTTGGTCCATGTAAAATCCTTGCCATTGGTCCATATCAAAACCCTAGCCATTGGTCTGAAGTAATGTCAAATCCCTTGCCATTGGTTTGTGTAATGTCAGCACTTTTGAACATGTATATACTTGAAAAAAAGGGCTATATAAATATGGTATAATAATAATAAATCATATCTGGTGGTCAGTATAATGTCAAAACAGGTGCCATTGGTCAATAAAATAAAATAAACGCTTGCTGTTAGTCAGTATAATGTCAGAACCCTTGCCAACAGACAATGTGATATAAAAACGCTTGCCATTGGTTGATGTCAAATGGTAGGGTTTTCAAGCTGAATTTTGTCTGCAATGTTTAAAAAGCCTTCCATCTCTTGGTAGAACTGTCTAGTATTTAGACGGCATGACACTTATTGTATTGTTCTAACTAAAACTTACAAGAAACCATTAGATTTAAAGTAGATTATGTTGGTGGTTACATTATGGCCTTAGAGGCATTGGAAGGGAAACAAAGAAAACATGTTATTGTTAAGACTTTCTGAACTAGAAAATTAACTGTCTCTAAAAGTGCTTTGATTTGTTCCACAGGGACTAATTCTTGTATAGTCTCAGATTCAATGAACTAGTAACTTGTCTCTGTTTTACACTGTACCTTCAATTGTTTGTGTGTAACAAGATGCTTGATTATGAACCTGCGGCCTTGAGCCGCAGGTTATATTGGATTGCCAAAAGTAAAATGACCATGGAGGGGCACGTGACATGTTCTCGATGGTTCACGATTTCAAAAAAAATATCCCAAAAAAGAAGCATTTTGTAAGAATGTCGTGAACCAGACTAATTCCATTATTCCATGCGGATAACATCGGTCTTTATCGCATTACAATAGTTTATTTACCAAAGAAAGCAGAACGATTCCGAAATTTCACTGTGAACGCGAGACCACGAATCTAAACAGCAGGTGTCTGCAGCTGCAATAAGATTCCCAGTCAGTAATAAATATAGTGGGCAATGCACTACATCCCATAGAGAACACATCGCTAGATTACCAGAAGCATGGTATTGATACATGATATTTTTTTTCTAATTCTTTTGAATGTGTTCATTCGTTCGGCACATACATTTAACACAAACAAATAATTGGAAGATAATCGGTATTGTCCGATTTTACATGTATTGGAATTATTTTCACAGAAACATTAATTTAAACTTGCACCGGAATAAATTCGAATTGCATCCAAACTGCAAAAAACACATCCTAAACAATACAACTAAATGACAAGGCCGCAGGTAATCACCCGCAGGAAACTATTTAACTTGTAATTGCTGGGAGTGCATTTGTTGATTTTCAGCACTTGACATTTGATGAAGTTAAATCTCTGGTGGCTTGCCTGTCCATTAAGTTGATCAACAGTATTTAGTTGAACTAGATCATGTATAATGTCGACTTTAAGCTGCATCTCATAAATGGTGTGGATAGTAGCTAATCATGATATATTAATATGATAAAATCATTTTTGACGTATATATTATTTTTCCATGCAGGTACATTTCAATGCCTTAATTTAAAAGCTTCAATTCAGATAAAATATGGTTGTCAATCATCAGTTCCAAATAACTGGTATGGAGGTTGTGTACGCAATATCATTCTCTCATTAGAATAGTTCATACTATAAGTCATTAGGGTGGTGTCTGTAAAGTAAAGGGTTAAGTGTTAATCTATTATAATATCATACAGATCTCAGCAGTACACTATCACAATTTAGTTTTACTTCATGAACTATATACATGTATTTAGTTAATTCCCCTATTCCCTTATGTATGCTTTATTGACATTAGAAATAGTTTTGTATGACATTCTGATGTGTGAAGTACCACAAGCTTGTAAATTGAGATTTAGAAGTCGGTATATAAGGAGCATTTTATTACCATAGTTACTTGATAGTGAAGAACCCAGGTGTGTATAAATTTCACTCAGTCGACTGTCGGCCAGAGTGGACTAAATATTGACATTTAGACACTATTGGTTTAGAGATTTTCGATTTTTAAGGCACACTTTATTGGCTGTTAAACAAATAGCATGATGGTGGATGAATACCTGGTTGGGTGTCTGACAGAGGACATGTGTAATTAGTACCATTGTTAAAGGCTTTTACTGACTGGTCAATATTTCAAAGCAAACAAAAGTTGGAAAAATGTTTTAAATTGTGATTAAGCCATTGACCAATTCTTATGTTCTAGTTTAAGCTTATTGAACTCTTTGTGCTTGTGAAATCTGTGTACTTTACAGAACTAGAAATACTGGTCTATATGTGACATGTTTGACAACCCTTAATTGTTGGTCCTTGATGGATAGGGGGTACGTTTGTACAAGCTCATGCCTATACCATGCTAGTAAATTGCTGAAATTCTGCCTGTGAACAGAGTACAAACTCTGAGCCCATGGGTAACTGCATGGGATTGACCTTGCTAACTTGTACTGATGGCTTGTAGCCGAGGAACACTTGTATATCCATTATGTCTGCTGAACCTTGTATACTGGCCTTCAAATGAGCTCAGATCTTTGCTGAATCGAAGACTGACAAGAGAGAGATTGGTATCATTAATAATATAATATGGTGGCAGAATTCCTTGATGGCTTCTATACTACAACAGCTTCTTTAATTAATTTAGTTATAGTTTCATGCAATAGCATACCATGCATAATTATTTTCTCTGACATTATGTGCTATATATACATAGTTCCTTTACTTATGGAACTATTGGCATATTGATGTTAATGAGTTTAGAATCTTCTCTTTGCTATGGCTTTGAAGACTATCTGAATCAGTGTTGTGCTCTGTATCCTCACTGACTGTAGGTGTTTCATGATTTTATCAACCTATTTGAAAATGGCCTAATCTGATGGTGCTACAGAGTAAATTGAAGCTAGGTTGTTCTCTCATTGTCTACCCAGTACTTTGTTTTGTACCAAGGGAATCAACTTCTCTTATACATGTACCCTTATGATAATTACATCTCTGTTGTCATGTTTGGTTCAAAACGTGTTTCATAGCACAAACTCCCTTCACTCTGTGTTTGTATATGCTCAACTTCCTTTTGGTTCAGGCTTATCTCCCTTTTTTGGGCATGATTTGACAATATGTCTGATTGACTGGCCCATCATTGAATGACAGTATAAAGATATTCTACAAAATCTGACAATTGATTAGGGTCAGTTACGTAATTAGTTGATGTTGCTGCAGGTATCTAGTGTATGGTGCCCTGGGGAGCGCTTGATTAGATGTTTATCTCGGAAAGGTTTGCTGGCCTTTCATGTTGAATTTAATTGGAATTTAATTACCATCTGGTTTATGTAATGTAAGTCATTGTTTTACAGTTAGGTGATTTCATTTAGCGTGACTGTTAGTTGGAACCGTTTGTGCTTTACATGCATTTCATTATTAGTCATTCGATAACCATCAAATCCTGGATCTATCAGAAAACACAGATTAATCAATTGGGATCAAGCAGAAAATCCAGATTTAACTTTGCCACAATTATTTCGTGGCTGTAATTTACAGAATTATGGTCAGTGTATGGTGATAAATGTGCGCATGTTCTTGAATATAAGCTGAACGACTATGTAGGTACTTTAGGACAACCGTAATCAGGTGACATTTGTGTACATTTCAAGCTTAGAAATCCAAGTTTTGTGACTGATCCCCTGCATTTGCCATTTAATATTTAGACTTTATCACAGTATTACATGTCACAATCATAAATCGGCTGAAATCTCTTGACACACAGGCTAATAAATGCTTTACTTACATTAGCCCAACAGTACTAGGTCCTTTAATTTCAGTCTAATAGTGGAATTCCTGTACCCTAATTGAATTGGACTTGTGCTTTTGATACTATAATGGTACAATTGTTTTCAACGTATAATTAATAGATTAATACTTAAAAGATGAGCTCATCCAAACTAGGAAAATCAGAGCTGATACTTTACTTCTTTATGAAATAATATATACTGTATGGCTTCCCCATTGTATAAGTTAATTTTGCTCTACATTTTCAGTATTCCATCTTTATTATAGAGAAACTGTTGCTATGGTGACCAATTTGTTATTTTAGTTCACCTGATAGTACAGCTAGTGATGAAGGACAGATTTAACGTTAATTGTTCCCAATATTATGAGACACTTGTGCTGTTACATCATTATATCATGATACGAAACTAACGTTTTAACAACAATGGTAATTAATGGCTGTGTTATGTAAAGAATTGGATTCCAAGCACACATCTGTTGTTTGCAAGATTATCTTTGACTTTTGCTACTGCAGTTAGGTGTTGCAATGCTTTAATCTAGCAGTTAGGTTTCTGTTGTTGCAAGATGGCCCTCTTGTTTATTTTTATACACATCATATATTCTAAAAATATTATAGTCTCAAAACCAGATAAGATGTACATGTACAAATATGTCATATCTCTAGTATGATGAGAAAAAAACTAAAATTGTATGAAACAGCTCTTAATATTGATATACGATCATTTTCAAGTAGATTTTGAAAGATAGCGTCCAAATTTTTAATACACTGTATTTTGTATCTGAGACAAGTACGGTAATTGAATTTCTTTTTGCATGTTGGAGCACGGCATACTCTGGTAGTCAACAAAAGTGAAAAGTGAAAATTATATATTTTATTGTTGATAAATGAATAAAAACATTGTCCCTAAGCTTGTTCTATTTGATCTATATATCCTCGTTACAATAAAAATGAGATTGAAAAAGAAAGAACCAATTAATACAAAAGTTTAATATTTACGACTATGACTTTTTAATGGGTGAAAGGATTTGCTATAAAAGGTGTCCTATAGAATATAACCCACACCCCTTGTGGGGTATCATTATATAAACTACTTCACACAGTCTGCTACCAATGTAGTGTGTTTGTACAGCTATGTAGATAAACAAAAGTATTGGAAAAATGTTAAAAATTTTCGATAGCAATTAGCAATTAATGTAATTTAATTATGAGGGAGCAGCCATAAAATTTCATGGTTGAAGTCTCCTAAATGGAAAAATTAATTTGCTATTGGCTGGAATCTTTAGGGTATTAATTGAAATAATAGGCTTCTTTGTATTGCTAGGGTTGGTAGCATATTGCTCTATCGCTCCTACTTGTGTTGGTAACAGTTGAATTAGTCTGGCATTGACCCCAGGATTTAGACTAGTGTTATCATTGCCAGTTATTGTTACTTACTGATATTAAAGTGCTGTTATTTTTGCTTTTGTTAATTGTGACACTTGTTTTTATGGCTCTCAATTATCATACTGGTGCTAAACCTATAATGCCAAAATTTAATTATATGATTTTAATCAATAGTTTTAATTTCAAGACTTGTTTGAAATGCATTTAAGTTTGGTTTAATTCTATTTTAACAGTTCTGCTCTGCAATTAAATTATTTTGTTTGGATTTTAAATATTTTTCAAACCTGTTAACATCCTTGTATATTCCAATGCTCTCCTAAAACTGTAAGTTGTTTATCTTTCTTTCAATCTGTCTTGATCGTTTCTTAAATTTTTTTTAAATGTCTTTCTCAAATATGTGTCGCATGTTTTTTGGGGGTGGTTGTTACTGGTAGCAATTTTTTGACAAAAATGTGTAATGTATTAGGCAAAAACTGTAAATATCTTACTCTAGGATTTACTTAGTTTTTCCGCTGGTGTCATTTTCGAGATCACACAGATAGTGTCGTAGTTGATAAATTGAAGGGTTCCATGCCTTGTTGATTTTGTATAGAAATCCAGCACAAAAATGTCATAATATCCCAAGTTTTACTGTACATTCTATTACATTGGTAATGATAGGGAATATAAACCGTAAATAGTATACTTTTACATTATTGGTTAACAATTCATTTTAAATCTATTAAATGTACACGCCTTTTGATTAAGAGGTTGGGATATTAATTTGACCCGTCTTTGTGCTAGATATTCAACTGAATCTACGATGAGGAAATTTTAGACTTTGAAAGCTGATGTTTATACCTTATGTACCTGAAAGCATGCTCATTGTTGTTGTGTTGAACCGAAAAAAGAGATCATATAACTATATAGTAGGTTTATATTCACTTCAGAATGTTTGTAAACCGACTTAAATGTAATCAACCAATGAAAAAAAAGTTTTACAAATAACCCATCAACAATGCACAAGCAAGGAGTATTTGCGCAAACTGTATTAATGATGTTCCTTCAACCATTAAATATTTTGCCAGTTCCAGCTGTATAAATGTTCCATTCACTATCAGACATTGAGCAAGCTGTGTTTAAAGTGCAGCTCTATTAGTGAAGTGATGTTCCATTCAACATCAGACACACAGAAAGCTGTATTAGTGAAGTGATGTTCCATTCAACATCAGACATACAGAAATCTGTATTAGTGAAGTGATGTTCCATTCAACATCAGACATACAGAAAGCTGTATTTGTGAAGTGATGTTCCATTCAACATCAGACATACAGAAAGCTGTATTAGTGATGTTCCATGTAAGAATATCAAAGATAATAAACAGTCAGACAGGGAACCCCTATCACCATTAGCACCAACGATACAACACCACCATATACCAGACTTGTTCCCTTGCCATACCTGTCAAGCTCAACTGTACACACTATTGCAGTTCCCTTGTGGTACCCGGCTTTACAATGTCTTTTGTTCTATTGTAAATATGTATAGGGATTAAATTAAATTGTTTACCAGCAAGTTTAAGGATGCAGAAGAGTTGGGTTACAAAGCTGATGTTAGGGTAACATACAGGACATCATGACAGATACAGGATATAAGCACTTATAACTTATAACAGTAGAACAATCACCAGCTTGGATCATAAGCCATCTTCAGCTCTAGACTTTAACACCATTGACATCCTTAAATCTATACATTGTGTTATTATTGATATGATTCTTTCATTTATTTTCCTTCCTTCTTTCCATCCTGTTTTTAGATATTTTTAATTGGTGACATCCTGTTTTTCATCCTACTCCTAATGAAGGACAGTGATTATCAGTAATATAACACTTGAGTTTTGCATCCGTAAGTTAAGTTTTCAAGCTGATGTTGATGCATGTTAATCATCAATTTTAATCTTAGATTTCAAAATTGTGCGTATGTATATAGTGTTATAATTTGAAGGATGCTTTATACATGTACACTTTTAAAACTGTATGGACTAAGAAAATACATTTGTGGACTTCAGTGACCCATTGCACATGGCCATGAAATTACCTTTAGTGTATATTAATTTTATTTCGGTGGTACACATTCCCATCACATTCAATAAAACCGTAAAGTTTGAGATAACGATATTTTTGAAGAAGGGTAGCCTGTATATGGTATGATGCGTTATTTATGCAGAGTACATTCCACAGGGTAGTACATGTATTATATGCAGGAAATCATTGAGGGTCGGTCAAGTAGACTTGATTTGTTGACATTGCAATATAGATAAAAGGGGACAGTATTACAGAAATTCTCAAGTGTGAGGTTTTCACAAACTCTTCTATCCTGTCATCATACACTGAGCCTTTTGTTTGTCACCATGTCTGATAGGTGGTTCACTATCTATAGTCTAGTGCTATATGATTGGTATACCCTCTTTGTTATAAATTAGGCCAAAACTAATGAATTCATAGATTATCAACCAACTCCCTTGTATGTGACTTTATGGAAATTCTGCTGTATGACTATGGTTACTGAATCAGGTAGTTCATCAGTAGCATTCAGTTCAATTTTCGCAAAATTCTGACATTTCTGTTGGTGGTATGTTGATTAAATTTGCAAGGTTTTTTGACACGATTATTGCATGTACTTAAGGTGACAGCAATTATGCAGTATTTGTATTATACAGTTGCTTTGAATTCCCTGACTATCTTGTTAATTGATTTGAACAATTTCATTGTTTTCTGTATGGAAGATGATGTCACAGAGTTAAATAAATCCTCTCTGTTATTGTAGTTTACAGCTACACTTAGGTTCTGCTTAGGTTCTGCTAGACCAGCTTCAATTATTTTGAAATCATGAAAATAATTTTGTAATCTTAAAAAACAGGGTCTTAATTTTCTTAACATTGTCTGGTTGTAGTTTGTAAATACAGTAGAGCTCTACTTACAAGATCAGTTATATTATTTAGGAATTCTGCATGTATTTGCGATTCTAAAGAACAAAGTCTGTATCAATATTGGCTGGGCTTATCAGCCAAACTTTTCTGTGCTAGCTGTTTTGTTTCCTTTCCTAGTCTGAGTTAGTAAGCGCAGTTCATTGTTCTAATATCCTCCTCAGATTGTTTGTTAACCTTTTGATGCTTGTTTTGTTGATAATGTGGTGAATAAATGGAAGAGAAATCTGTTGTTTTATATTGGATGTAAGAATTTAATTTTTGTGGTCCAGTTAAAAAAATCCCTCCACAAATATTAACGGTTTTCCAGTTTTGACTTTCATGATTATTTATGTAGGTTCTCCAATCCATGATATCTTTTATACAGTATGTGATTAATGTCTTCAACACAAATCCTGAATGTCATTGTTACCAACTTGTACCATCATATTGATAAGCTATAGGGATATAATAAGGTCAACGTTGACAAGCTATAGGGATATGACTGGGAGAATATATTGTTCAGTATAAAGATAGGTAAAACTAAGTGTTACCACCCAGCAGGCCCTGCTGCTATAGTCACTCGTACACGTCCTGGTTCATGTCCTTAGTGAGAATAAAGGGGAACAACTCTGATCTTGTTATCTAAATTAAAATAAAGGTGGGTCAGGATTGTGTCATTTCCAAGTATTGTGACTCCATGCAAAACCAATTACTTGAGATGGCTAACGTTCTGTACCTGTATTGCTGTTGTATAGGAATAATATAGAAAATCATTTAAAGTTGACCTAATATTTCCTCCATTTAGTTTGCTATATATTTGATGTTATTGTTTATGAAGATAAAGTCAGGGTACTGTATTATAATAGTGGTATGTTATTTTGGATCAATACATCAGTGCGGAAAGTAGTTTGATGTATGGACCAGTCTCAAGTGCATTGTTTACAAATAATTTAATTTCAGCAAATCTATAAATCTGTTGATTTTAGCTTTTGTTATCTTCTATCCTACCTGGTGTTAGTGATGCTATGTCAAAATTTGTCTTAACATCCTTGTTCATATACTGTATATTAGGCTTATGGCGTACTGTGCAAATTTTACAAATTTCGCAAATTGATCAATATTTAAATTTTTACGAATCTAATATTTTGTGCAGAGCAATTACAGATAAGGTTTTAGTTTATTGGGTATTTTACCCCTGAGTATTAATTTTGTTCAGGTTTTGTAAAAATTTATAGTTCGGTTTTTAATACAATCTATTGGCCAATGGATAAATAATATTTTATGGACGTTGCTGTTGTTTACTCAATTTCTATATGGGTGTTTTAGATAGTGGTTTTTGCTATCACAAACTCATATTTTTGTTACTAAATTAATTGGCTTATTACTGGTTTACCAATATGCATCTTATCTTACTGACTGGTTCTGAACCATTTACAGTACCTGCTGGAAAAATAGTACATAAATTTAGTTTTATTGGGTGATGTGATCCCAACAAGGGATTAAATTTAATCAAATTTCATTTGATCAAAAAAGAGACTGTAGAGTAAGATTGAGTACATGACTAGAATATTGTCAGTAAATTTGAATGTCTGTTTGACATGGAATGTTTGATGGTGGATGATTTCCCTAGCCAGACCCCTATTGTCTGTACAATATATACTGTGAGTCTGTTATTGTCATTTAACAACTATAATGCTTTGGTGACGTTAGATGGTTGAATACATTTTGGTTTGCTTTCTGTGTTGTGCTGTTTCGGTTGTTAACCTTTCTGTTTGATGGTATAGCATGGTATGTCCTTATAGTGTGTACATCTGATTTTATTAATGGGTTGGTAATGTGCTGTTGGATTTTCATGTTCTATGATGGGAACTATAGTCATCACTGTGTCAGCTATTAAGGCCGCATGGTACCTTGCACATAATAGTACCATAGTCATATACATAATAGTACCAAGTATAGCCAATATTGTACCCTGCATAGCTGACATATTAGTTCTGTATATGGTTATATAGTTGGACAAACATAAATTGGCCGGGCTAAACTTAGCACAAGTAAATAAACACAACAATGACCTTCACATCTAATTAATCGAAACAATTTGTAGACATTGTCATGCTGCAATCATTTCTCGTAAAGCGCCAGTGGCTCAGTGGTAACGCATCCTCCAATAGATGATGTACCTGACATTATATCTTTGTATGCAGGTTCGAATACTCGTTGTGTATTTTTATCATAATTGTTTTTTTGTTTTCTTATCAATTTTCAATTACAAAGTATAATAAAGATGAAACGAAATAGAACGAAAACAGCAACAATAAATATATAGAATTGATGCAAAAAATTAAAGTCAAAAAGTGAAATTCGAACTCATGCGGAATAAAAACATGACATTGTTGTGACTCGACCTTGCTCTGTACTGACTGAGCTATTTTCTCGTCTGCTTTAGTGTTCAAGTTAATACACCTTATTAGTTATGATACTTCATGTGCAAAAGAAAAACAAGAATGTTTATGTTCTGGTACTATTTATAGTCCGGCCAATTTATCTTTGTCCGATTATACCTTGCAAGGCTATTATAGTAAACAAGACAAATCCTTCATAATTTTATCTTTTTCCAAAAAAAAATTCCCATGTTATACAGTAGTAGCTGAATATTTACACAAGCTCTCAATGAGAATTTATTTATAATCATATTCAGTAAAGGTATAATTTACAACTGAAATCCAACCATATCCTCTTACATGTGTAACCAAACAAGGGTTCCCCCAGTGGGCTTGACAGCAGTTACCAGTGACTCTTCAGTTGAAACTTGATGTCAGTTTATGCTGGAGAGTCGTAAATTCGCATGTAATGCAAATAGACAAATAAGCTAATGAATGTAATGTACTCTATGTCAACATTGTGTGGATATATTATGAATTGATCGTAAATATACCCAGTTTACAGTTCTCACACGTACATGTGTGTATAACACATCACATGTACACTTGGCTTCCGGTTCATGTTCTGAACAATACTATAGTGCCCGTGATTTCTGATTTTATTATCAAGCATAATTAGGGGACTTCCTGTCGGAAGAGTCAGCATTCTCTTATAGGTAGAGAAAAAGAGATTTCTTCCCTGGTTAAAATGGTTGTTTCCCTTAGACTTTGTTTAAAATGGTTATATTATTGCCTCCCTTAGATTTTGTTAAATTGGTTGTCTCCCTTAGACTTTGGTTAGATAATGGTTTTCTCCCTTAGTTAGATAAGGGTTGTCTCCCTTGGTTAGATAATAGTTGTATCCCTTAGACACCGGCTAAAATATGGTTGAAATGCTTTTAAAGAATTTCACATTATTATTGCTAAGCACTTATTACAGGTATTGTATTGACTTTCTATATTCCCCAGTGTTTTAATGAACTTTGTGTTTGATAGTATTAAAAGGCTGGCAGGGATACTGATCTATCTGAGGCATACATGTATATTGCACTAAGAGCCGCCCTGATTCATTTTATCACCATGCAGTTAAATTTTCTGCTGTAACTTAATGCTTTACTTTTCAAACTATCTGGAAAATCAGTGAATAAGATTGAAACAGATCATGATGTATGGAAAATCAGTGAAAAAATGAAATATTTTATACAGTGACACTGACTAGCTAAACGTAGCTTTTATCGTGTGCTATATTGATATTGCATGACTTCAGGCAACTTTTACAATAAATACATTCACTTGGATATGTATCAGTTTAATTGCCATGGCAACCGTGTAGACAAATTAAACATTAACGTTTTTTGTTTAGTTTGGGTTTCCCATTACCATCTAATATTTTTGTTTATTATCATGACATAGCTTCCTGTTAATTACAGAGTATGTTAAACAGTAGTGTATTAGTCTGTCTGTTGTGTATTAGTCTGTCAGTAGTGCATTAGTCTGTCTGTAGTGTATTAGTCTGTATGTAGTGTATTAGTCTGTCAGTAGTGTATTAGTCTGTCAGTAGTGTATTAGTCTGTATGTAGTGTATTAGTCTGTCAGTAGTGTATTAGTCTGTTAGTAGTGTATTAGTCTGTATGTAGTGTATAAGTCTGTCAGTAGTGTATTAGTCTGTCAGTAGTGTATTAGTCTGTCAGTAGTGTATTAGTCTGTCAGTAGTGTATTAGTCTGTCAGTAGTGTATTAGTCTGTATGTAGTGTATTAGTCTGTATGTAGTGTATTAGTCTGTCTGTAGTGTATTAGTCTGTATGTAGTGTATTAGTCTGTATGCAGTGTATTAGTCTGTCTGTAGTGTATTAGTCTGTCTGTAGTGTATTAGTCTGTCAGTAGTGTATTAGTCTGTCTGTAGTGTATTAGTCTGTCTGTAGTGTATTAGTCTGTCTGTAGTGTATTAGTCTGTCAGTAGTGCACTAACCTGTGTATTTGTCTGTAGTGTAATATGCTGTAGTGTATAAAGTCTGAAGTGTATTATGTTGTGTTTATGGCCTTATGCTTTACCATTTAAGCTAAATATACCAGACTATAACTTTATACAATAATGTTTCTTTGTGGTCTCGAACACACAGGCACAATCAGGGCTAAAAGCTCAAGAGCAAAATATGATCTAGGTAAAAAATAAAATGACATTATATTAGGCATATTATATTAGGCATATTATCAAAATATGATCTAGTAGACTACGCGTAGTAATGTATGTGTACAGACAGAATTAATCGGTGATCTTCATTTTTTGATCTGAAAAAAGATTATGGTTGTTAATTTGTAATATTACACCACTGAAGCAAAAGTTCTAAATTCAGATTGAAAGTTGTACAAGTTGGAACAGGCACATGGATACAAAGTTGAACATTTTGTAATGGTGGTGAAAAAAAAGCATTTGTGTTCTGAATTATGACTTGAGATATCATGTGTATGGCAGAATAATCCTTACAAAATCTCAAAATCTTAATAATAACTCTATGTTCTGAATTTTGGAAATAGGTCTGAATTTTGAGTTTGATCCTGATTGGTTTGCTGAATTTAGCTACTTGTGCCCTTTCTGGTCCATACATGTGAGTTCTCAGCCAAATATAACACCAGAGATTCAGAGACCAAAATGTCTGGGAAATCATGCAGTGTCTGTGATATGCCTGATAATGTTGAGTGACAATTAGCTGCTAAATCACTAACATAGTTACAAAATTGTCATTTTCAACATTTCCATGGAGAGGAGTTCACGCATAGTTCCAAAATTCTGTTTTTCCGTCACTTATCTGGGTATATCTATGGGAACTTATCTCTATGGGAACTTATCAGGGTATATCTATGGTATAGTTTATTACGTTGAGTACCATCATTAATACCAAATTAATTGATTTGAAATCATTATCAGTAGATAACCAATGTTGATATGATTTATTTGATTCCCTGTTTTCTCATAACTCTCCACGCTGGAATGATAGAATTTCTATAGTCAATGTGTTCACAATGTACCACAGCCAGACTGTGCCTCGTGGAATATTTCATTGCTACACTGATGGAATATTTCATTGCTACACTGATGTCAAATCGCGACCAATTAACTGGCCTGAAGTGTTGTTCCTAACACAATAATAATTTGTTGTCGGTGTTACAGTACAGTCATGTAGATGTTAGATTGAGCCAGTCAATGTCATTGGCAATTATTTCACACATCGTTCTAATGAATAGCTCTGGAGAGACTTTGGCTACCAAATATTCATCCATAATTAATGAGAACTATGTCGCCCTATGATTTCTCCTATAATACAGCATTGACCATCGATATTGTGTATAATAATGTGACTAGATTTTATTTCATGAATTTGTCATTAGTTTAATGAATGGGGAATGCTTTTGATAATGTTAGTAAATGGAAGCTCATCACTGTATTTCCACTGGGGCCATGACAAAGACACGTATACTATCCAAATGAACTATTAGACCAGCATCCATTGCTCGGGGCAATTTTCTGATGAGTATTAATTGATGAGTAGCAATTCTGCAAATTGATATATCATCATGATGTTTATATGTTATTCAAATGTCTCCTTGATGTCTAGTTTATGATGTATATTGGCTAGATAATGGTATATTGGTCTCCTCTGAAAAATGTCAAAAGGGGGACTACTCCTCTGAGCTTAGTAATGAGTTGGCCTTTGCACCTAAGCACTAACTGAGTTGTCTACCTTTGATATAGTTTTAACTGGAATTAGTTTATATGATTACTATATATACTATTTATAACAGGTTTTCTGTGATGTTTTAAGTGAAACAATTTGGCAGGAGTTTTACATGTAGCAGGCATGAAACAAGTTTCCAAAACATGTTATGGAAATAAAACCAGATAATATTGATAATTCTTCCTAATTCTATAAGTGTACAAACATTAACGTAATTTCATAACCATCAGATTTTACGGATTCTACTATACTATAATGAACAATACAAGATTCTATATTAAAAGTTCTTGCAAGATAATGAGAATTCAAGAAAATTTTGTCGATTTTTTTCTGTAAATCATGAACAACAGTGACTCACCTTCAACCTTGACATTTAATGTTTTATAAGAAATCATGCAGGGTAATATGTGAATAATTACTGTTCATGTATTTTCCAATTATCCAACACTTGTGTTATTGGGTATCCAGCTGGATATTGGCTTGTTGCATGTATTGGTATCCCGGACTTTTACTGTTAATTTTGTCAGTATTTTTCTCCTCTATTACTCGGACACGCTATGTGGCAATCTGAACATTAACTGGTATTGGCCAGAGCTTGGGATGATATTCTATGATGATGGGAGACCCGTAGTTTCCTGCTTATAATTATGACAGACATATTATCAATCAGATAAAAGCTGTCGGGGAGTGTGCCAGAACTACGGAAGCATTTGCTTACCACGGAAATCAGCCAGAAAATTGATGGTGTTGGCCTTGGTTCA
This sequence comes from Spisula solida, assembly GCA_947247005.1. Lineage (NCBI taxonomy): Eukaryota > Metazoa > Mollusca > Bivalvia > Venerida > Mactridae > Spisula > Spisula solida. The sequence continues at coordinate 26,942,649 of OX365948.1, forward strand.
GTGACTTTAGAGTCTATATAAGTGTATTAATTAAGTGCACATGAACAGTTGTTAAACAATATTTAGTCTGGCATCATGGCAAGAAGCATATTCAGCATTTTGCTTGGCTAATTAAAGAAGCTTGATGGTGGCAATCTTTAATAATTGTTAGATTTCAGCTCACCTTCTAATATTTATATAGCTGATACATTGACTAACTAACTTACTGAGGAGATTACCTGCGAGCCTTGAGCGAGGAGGTATATTGGATAGCATAAAGTAAAAAGTCCATGGAGAGGCACGTGACCTGTTCTCGATGGTTTACGATTTCAAAAAAAAAATCCAAAAAAAGATGCATTTTGTAAGAATGTCGTGAACCAGACTAATTCCATTATTCCATGCGGATAACATCGGTCTTTGTCGCATTGCAATAGTTTATTTACCAAAGAAATCAGAACTGTCCGAAATTTCAGTGAGCGCTAGGCAATATTGAGACCATGGATCTAAACAGCAGGTGACTGCAGCTGCATAAGCACAGCGCTTCCAAGTCAATTGTCATGGAATTATCGAAATTGGTTTATGATCTTTGATATTGTTTAACACTGAAAACATGTCTTATGATAATACCTTTTAACGAACTGATACGAGGTTTTATTGATAAATATTATATGGAACAAGGGAGTCATAATATGCAATTAAGTGTCTTGAAAATTGGTTTGTTATACATGAAATTATTTAACAATTTGTTGATAAATTTCGTATGTCAAATTATCGTGCATATAGTTTTCCCAATTTGAAAGCTACCGGCCTATCGCGCTTATTTTTTTCTCACAATTTGAGATTTTCATGCTTAATTTTATACACATCAGCTGTTGAATTATGCAGATAGAAGGTCGAGGATCCTGTCAATTCTCTTGTCAAATGAAGTCGGTACATCATTTGCTCGCAGTTTCTATCTTACATGCAGAAGATATATTGACTGTTACACTGCATCATAATCAGGTCAGCACCAGTCGATTACGATGCACTCTAGACAGGCAGTGTACAGGTATGTCTTATATAACCCAAAATTGAAGTTACTATAAGTCTTAATGTGACTATGTCATGCAGGCTTGCTGTGACGACTGATTATATCTACAGCCTTGTATGTCGGGCTTGCCATGGGTTTTGGTACAATGTATACTATATACTGGTATGCCGGGCTTGCTGTGGGCTTCACTCAAAAGACTGATTATTAGAATAATAAGAACAAAATCTTCAGAACTGGAATATTAACCAACGTCATTGTTCAGTACATTTAGATTGATGTTTAACACTTACGTTACTCGTGATAGCATTATCTCCATATATAAAAACCTGAAATATAATATTGCCCCTGAATAAAATGAATATTTCATTTAAGTATGTATTAATTGTCCTTGTGTTATCCCATGACACCCGTGTTCTGTATTCAACAAAATGCGTGGGCTTATTTGGTCTGCAACTGCAAATAAACCATTTCATAGATTATATTTCATTTTTGGACATGCCGTGATTTTATAGTTTTTATTAGCTCGACTGTCACATAGTGAGAAAGTGAGAATTTGTGGTCGCTCTTCGTCCCTCGTCAGTCCGTGTGTCCGTCAACAATTCATTCAAAAGGTGAGCTTTAAATGTGATCGCTTTTCGTCCGTCGTCAGTCAGTGCGTCCTTCAACAATTCATTCAAACAACTTCTCCTCCTTAACCACTTGGCCAATTTCAACCAAACTTCACAGGAATGTTCCTTGGGTGGTTCTTTCTAAAAGAAGCTAAAGGAATTGTAATCTATAAATAACTGGTTGCCATGGCAGCCGATATGAAAATCTTAAAAAAATCATAAAAAATCAACCACTGGCCTGATTTCTAAATAATTTTACAGAAATAGTTGTTGGCTAACCCTGTTACAAAATTGTCATCATTGTCGTGACTCGTCAAAAAACATGGCCGCCAATGGGTGGGGCCTGTTTTTCTCTTTATATCTATAGTAAAAACTTTAAAAATCTTCTCCTCTAAAAGTACTATTTGGATTTCACTACAAATTGGTAAAATTGTTCCTTGGGTGGTTCTTTCTAAAAATTGCTAAAAGAATTATAACCCATGCAGAACTCTGGTTGCCATGGCAATCGATTGGAAAACCTTAAAAAAATGATAAAAAAATCAACAACTCGGCCAGATTTCAAAATAATTATAGTTGTTTAGTGACCCTGTTACATCAATGACATTCTTGTCATAATTCGTCAAAAAACATGGCCACCAGTGAGTGTGGCTCCTTTTTCCCCATATAACTATATAGTAATATTATTTTTAGTTCTGAAAGCTGGATTTCATTCTTAAAATAGCTAAATAATTAGAATCCATGCAGAACTCTAGTTTTAATAGCAACCCGAAGTTGAGGTTCAGTTTGAATATGGTTCTACTTGATCAATGTGCACAGGTGAGCGACCTAAGGGCCCTATAATGGGCCCTCTTGTTTTGATTCATTTTGTTTATGGTTGTTTGGTATTTGAGTTGTTGCCCTTGAATAAAGTTGAGTGTGGTGGCATTGTTAATATATCAAACAGTATAATTGTTTGTGTAATTCCAGAACTATACATGAGATTGTGTTGAATAGATTCAGGCAATAAGGAGTCAAGTATTGATCAAGAACTGTAATTATATCTAGTACTATTACTAGCAAGCACATAATATTATGGTGTGGGAGGATAGCGATGTGAACATTGCTCTTGTTACCTTTGTCCTACATAATGTGCTCAGTGAATATATAATAGCATGTATTATGGTGCCTACATCATATAAACGTTCAGTGCACTAAGTCTGTATATTCATGTATTTCAATTTCATGCAAAGATTAATAAAACTGTACTGACTACTGGCTATAAGACATTGAGAGAAATTCTGTCATGGGCATATCTTATACTTGCATTATTCATCCCGGAATCACGTTATATATGGAAATGCATTCAAATTGACTGTGTATTTTAAGTTTGCAAGCTTCAGACTTCTGGAATATAACACAGCATTGGTAAGTTTGATAGCAATATGAGAATGTTAGAAACATAGGAGAATAAAAATACAATAACTTACTTTCAGATTTATATTTTTTTCTCTGAAATACCACAATAGTTTAAGCATTTCCTTGTATAATATTTGTTCACATTTTACTGGCTGGTAAAAAAAGGATTCTCTTAAGATTTATGATTGAGAACTTGTCCTATTAATATAAGATTGTAAGAACTATGTGTCTGATTTGTTTCATTATTTTGTTGAGAGACTGATATCGCCTCCACTGTCATCATTTATTAACTATATGATTACTGCACAAACTCATAACAAAGCTGTTGTAGTCAGCTTCCTGGTAGGTACTGAAAAATTGACCCAGTAAAAAGATAATATAAAGTCGGACAGGGAAGTCTGCGCACTCAACTTCACCAACCAAGCACAGAAAACTAAAAAATACAATGAATATTATGCCCAAAACATAACCAAATGAGAAATGCCCATTTAGTCTCAGCTTTCAAAAACCTGCCAGCTGTCAAAAAACTGAACTAGTTTCAGCAATCAAAACGCTGAATGCCCTAGCTGAATGCCCTAGCTGAATTCCCAAGCTGAATGCCCTAGCTGAACGCCCTAGCTGAATGACCTAGCTGAATGCCCTGGCTGAATGCCCTGGCTGAATGCCCTAGCTGAACGACCTAGCTGAATGACCTAGCTGAATGCCCAAGCTGAATGCCCTAGCTGAACGCCCTAGCTGAATGACCTAGCTGAATGCCCTAGCTGAATGCCCTAGCTGAACGCTCTAGCTGAACGCCCTAGCTGAATGCCCTAGTTTCAACAGTAAACCAGCTGAACTACCTAGTATCCTCACTTACAGACCATCTCAATAAATACACCATCTCGTAATTATAATGAGTAAATCGGACTACTGTCATGTCCTTCATTGAAACTTAATTGTAAGTCCAACTTTAACTGCCAAATTTGTGACTAAACAATTATCCCTGATAATTTTTAACTACTTATATAATACAAATGTACCGTGTAAGGGTTCATGTACCACTTTTAAACAATTATTGACAAAAAAAGTTGGTCATTGCAGAAAAAACCTGGTCATTACGGGATGAGAAGTATTATTATACCAACAAACACTTGGCTACGTAGTAAATTGGATATTTCTAGGTCAATGTGGAATCCGTACTAAATGACTTACGTCAATGCAATTTGTCCTTGTGTTTTTTTGTCTGGGCTGTCTAAGGATAATTACTTTCTATATTGGAGTACTGATCGCATTACTGGTCATGACTATGTAACAATCAATCAATATTATTATCAATAGGATCTATCAAACTCAAGGTGTATGAGTATAGTGATTGTTGGCATGTCTACATTAAGTACCATACAAATCACATGACTTGTGGTCACATGACTGGTGGTTTTAGTCACATGACTGCTCCAAATGTTTTATGCGCTATTGGGACATTCAGCCTTTGGCTATGGAATGCTCTTAATCTTTGTATGATTTATCATGTCCATTCTGCGTCAATGTTTGTGTGGGCGGCTGGACAATGTATATTTGCTGACTGGTCAAAATTGAGTTTTTTTCTGACAGTGATTAAAATTGTATTTGAACGTTAAATATTCATGATGTTGCAATCACTTAAAGTATTATCAATATAGGCCTTTATAGTATAATAGAATTCAATGCGTGTTCATGATTTAAGTAGGTAGAGGTCCCAGCTATTCTGATAAAGTTGATTGTTTGGTCATATTATTACAAATATCATATAAATATGAGAAAACATCATAAATATGATTGGTCACTCCAAAGATATTAAGTTCCATAATCTGCACATAATGGTAATTTTGAGGTTGTCTTATATTAAAGGTTTTACTGTAATGGCCCTGCTTTTTTCATGCAGCTCAAGCAAGTGATCAAACAATGAATTTATTAATATCATAAAATAATTGACATATGCATATAACACTGGTGTGACGACTATACTGTAAATCCAACAAATTTGTATGGGAAATTTAAGTTCCCGAAATTTGTGAGTGTTATGATTTTGTGAAATTAAGTATTTGTGAAGATGTTCAAAACTTGAAAAACAGAAAAAATTCTTGTTTATGGTAGACTTAAAACGCGAACATACATGTAGCTGCGAATGTGCTGGCAATCAGAAAAATGTGAAAATTTGTGTACGCAAAATTAATTTGGTTTAAAGTATCAGTATACATTCTATAAACATTTATTCATAACTGGAGACTATGGCCCATATTCACATGTCGGTCCTCCACTCCAACTCGACTCACACTAACCTAAGGTAGCCTCAAGTGTAGCTGGAGTGACGGTCGAGTTAGTGAAGGTCGAGTGGAGATTTGGTATTCACATGGGTAACTCACCCTCGACTTTCCTGAGTGTGTGACCGTTATAATATACGTTAGGATATTACACTGTACAAACAATGTGTGCTTTATTACTGAATTGGTTGGTTGGGTTTCGATGCATTTTCGTAATGTATACTAACACAGTCAAATTATAATTTTGATGATTTTTGTTGCTACATTCTTTATTATTTCCTTGAACTCGCTCAAATGAAACCTTCATTTGAATAATCACAAATAGAGAGTATGATTTTTGTAATGATGATAGTGGATCAGTTAACATAAAACTTCGATGTATTAACGTTAAATGAACGTATATATTTACAAAACATTTATGCAAGACAATGCGTACGAGTTTTAAATGAATAAAGGATGATCATATCGAAGAATACACCATACGAAATGACGTATGTTTTCGGCATGGACTCAATATTAAATAGTATATCACATCAATATTAATTCCACCGACCGTCAAGCAGATAATTGCATGTCAATAATTTAGAAGTCAGATGAGATGAACTTAGTTTACTTTTATAAGCAGCTTGTCAGATGATTTTGTAAACTTATTACTACACGTACTTCGTTCAGACCGTTCCGGGGAAGCCCGACAACTAGAAAGCCATAATTCCTAGAATGTCATTTAATAAGCGACATGTATAAAATATAATTTACATATTATGGCTCTTGGTTTTAGGTTGATTATGAAACAAGTTTGTCCAACCTTGAACTAATATTAACCATCCTCGACACCTCATGTCCGAGTTTATCCATCGTCACAATGGAATCGATAAACATACTTGAGAAGCCAGCTTTCGCTTATTATGCTAGACATCTTACAAGGGAAATACTAATACCATTTCGTTTTTAGCGTGAAGTGACCCCGGATCGAACCCGGTGCTTCCCACATTCGAAGCGGACGCTCTAACAGTAGGCTATCGAGGCGGCACTTGGACTCATGAATGGTTGCAAATAAGAAAAAATAATGCACAACAATACAATACAATACAATATCTTTTTTTCTTCATTTAAATAGTTCAGTTATCTTCATATCAACACTGGACGGAATTAAAAATAATGATATGGCAAGGAATAAAAACAATATAATTTCATTGTTATGCTCCATATATAAATAGCATGCATTGAATTGACATCGCGGTAAGATGACTAAATTTTAATTCCAGCTACTTTATACACTTATTACAGAAACTTTGTTTGTCCAAATTATATACTTTTAGATAACAAATTATAAATAAAATAGTTATGGTAATATATTTATCAAACCCACACGATCGTAAGAATGTGTTGTCTAATTTAATTTGAAAATACAATAGTTTTATTACTTCAACATTCATGCGCTAAATCGGTATGCACGTAACCACATTTGAGTGTAGCTATGGAAGTTTTACAATAATTTCACATTATCCATGCTTTCTAAGGAATTGCTCATGATCTGGGACATTTCTAAGAGGTATAACCATCTCCTCAAATTCTTCTTCCTATAGTGGATTGTCTATTTTAGTTAGTGACTAACTTTGGTATTCACTTACATTCCATTGAGTGTGGTTGGAGTCGAGGTCAAGTCGACGTCTCGCTCCCTCGAAAATTCCTCACTCAGTCGAGTCAACTCCAGCTACACTTACCGTTGTGAATACCAATTTCTAGTTAGGTCGAGTTCACACTCAAACGCACGGACGAAACGATAATTAAATTTGGATTAACTCAGTGAGTGAGAGTGGAGGAGAGGATGTGAATATGGCCCTATGTCTTTGTTGACAAGGTAATGTTTGGACAAAGTATGAAAAATATCCTCAATAACTCTTGTATTAATCTTATATGTCAACAAATGTAGATTATAATTTGATGTCTGTTTGTGGTGTGTTGTTCCCACAGCTAGGTTTACACTGTGGATTACCATGGCAGATATAACACCTTTCATCAACTTGTGCTGATTTAGCAGTAAAATCTTCCCATGTTTCAGGTACCCAGAGTGTCCATGCAGTTACTCCATCCATTTACCCAGTCTCCTGCAGGAGTGGTATTCAATAATGTTCTATATATTTAAATAGAGAATAAGGATAGCCAATCATATCGCCTGTAACTGACCAAGAGTTTAATATCCATGGTGTGATCTGATTGGTTGTCCTTATCCTTAAGTCAAGTAAGATCAATATTGAATACCACCCCAGCTGACCCACTCAGACCCATCCTTCGCTTTACTCCATGGTGCTGCTGGTCATAGCATATAAACAATTCTAACTGGAATCCTTAGATATGACCTTTTGTGTTTGGCTGTTTTTGCATTAATTGTGCTTTTATGACCATACATTATAACAACAACTGAACCGTATTCAATACACATATTCGTACTTCATTTTGAATGTAAAGATTCTGTGACAGTCCTTCTGTTTTATCATGGACCTTCCTGTTACTGTGGTTCCTTTACATTACGACTTAACTGCTCTTTCCTGTCCCAGGAATTTGCCTGTGAAAAACAATGACCAGGAAATGGCAAAATACTTATCTTGTCAACAGCACGCTCCACACATCATAATCTGAGCGTCTCTTTCTCCAAGCCCCATTCGATGATAGGCCATTAATTCATAATTATAAGTTGGACATTTATATGAAATTAGCTATATTTGATCACTATAAGTTGACTAGTCCTTGTGATAATTCTGGCTCAAGTATGCTTACTATCATATTTTCTGTGGAATTAATCTGTCAGTATAGTTCATTAAATTGTCAGTATGTTTACATGGATTAATGAACTAGACACAGGGAGTGTTTAAACTAAGCAGTGTTTTTAGCTGAGATATTGGCATGGCAATGGTACATAGTTTAAAATAAGCAATGTTATTAACTGAGATATTGGCATGGCTTATTTGCTGCAATGGTACATCCATTCCATCCTTCCAGCATTATTCTGTTTCCGTACATGATCTCTGCCATATATGCACGTATTAGTTGCACCAGTACATTCAGCTCATAGAAACGCATCATTGCAACGGCTGGGTGTGATAAAGATTTGGACTGGTTCTAACTGTACAGACTTCATTGTGATATCTTATCTAATGTAATTAAGAATGATGGCTATCAGAGTCCAGCATTAATTAATTAATATTAAAGCATGGTTAAGTGTGAAAGTGTTCATCAATGACCTGATAGTCTGTCTGGCACCTAGGTTAGGGACTGTGGATCCATCAATAACTTTCATATAACATTATAATTAGAATATTGCACAAGTATCAGAGCACTGTCTGACCTGATCAATTACTGCACATATATGTCAATGTCCATAATGTCATATAGTGAGAATCTGAACAGCAGTGCCAGAATGCAGCATTGTCATTGGTCAATTTTGGAACCATATTCTTAACTGACCAATCAATGGCTTGTGTTTAGATTACAATCTGTGAAACAGTCCTGTCGAAGATCCTTGCAGTGTCTTGAGTGATTTGTTAATAGCCTTTATAGTATATTATTCAATTTCATCTTATCAGGTGTCGAATATTCTTCAGCAATCTTAAATATTCTTCAACTTTTCTTGTATAACATTGTTTTGTTAGGCATACAAGACAGAAATGTGCCAACATTCCATTAACCTGTCATGGAGGAGTATAAGATTACGTAAAATTGATATTTTACTTCGAAATTGTGAATATTACATGATCATGTCAAATAATTCAAGTTCTCTTGGATGTTTTAATTAATTTCATTCTCTTCAAGTTATGGGTATGTTGAGGAACCAAGCTGAGGTCTATTTGGATATATATATAGCTATGGTATCTGACCTCTGTGCCATAACCTTTGGGTATCCACTATATAAAGTCTAAAGCTAAAAGCGTTGCAGTCATGGCTCAATACTCGTTTTCTATCTATAGTCTGGCAAGGATAAACTGAATGACCGTGCATTTATGTATGTCTGTCTCAGTTGAACAAAACGAACAACATTCACAAATCTATGAAATTTAATCTGCACAAATATTTCTGGTTTTACTGTAAATTGTTTGCACCAAAACCTAGAAATGCTGTACTGCAGATTTCGCATGCAGGGTGGTAATGAAATCTATTGGAAGGTGAATTACATGTTTAATCAATCTAGTTTATTTATTAAATAGGATTTTGTTGCATTACAATGCAGATTTTAGCCACACCCAGCACCGATATTGAAACCCCTAACATGAAAGCCAATACTATTAATAATTCCTCACAGCTTAATGGGGTTAAAAAGAAATACACTACTATTTATAATATAATAACTCTCTTTGCCATTTAGCGGTCTTATTATTGCATACTATATATATTATACACTGTAGGGTTAATACTACAGGTGAAATATTAAAATAGTGTATATGATATACTTGACTGATTCACTCATATAATTCTACCAATAGGAAAGTAAAATCGCACAGCTGAATTCAGTGTTACACGTATCGGTTCATTCTTATAACAGTACACGCTCGTAACTAAGGGCCTTTATAACTGCTTTGTAGATTTCTCTCTCTTTTTCCCTTTTTTCTGTGTTTTTCTTCGTCTGTCAGTTCTCTGAAATTCTTTGACTGGATTATATTTGTTATATAGATCATGTAAGTACCTTTTGTTTGATTTAAACTTTGTTAAATATCATTGTTAACTCCGTTTTTATTTTTCTGTGTGTATATTATGTAGATTTAAATACATGCCCCTCCTATTCTAGTATTTATCGTTGTTGGTGTTATCTCCGGGTATGTACACCCACGATATTTTATGGCAAGTTATTTTGAAATAGTCTAAATGTATGAAATAGTTTCCATACAAAACATACTCTCAAGTTTAATGTGTTGATTGTTTTCAACGTTAACTAAATAGGTGATAAACTAGTTGTATTCATGCGGGCAATGGTATTTCCAGTATACATTGGTTTCTTTATGCTGAGTTAATTGTATTGCATTTATGTACTAATATGTATTGTACATGATGTTATATATATGACACATAAGTACATAACTCTCTTTATGTTTTACCTTGGTAAAAATACATCATTTTATGTGGTTTGGTGTAAACTCTGTTATATTATAAGTGTATGAACTTGAGGTGTACCAGGGGTTAAATTTTAGGAGGTGTCTCTCAAGCAATTGATTTGTATGACTAATTTGTCTGTAGTCAAATATTGAAGGAGATCATTTAAGTTGAGTTTATTTTCTCATGAAGGTTTAATACTCTCGTTTGTTTGCAAGGCATCTGACATTTGAATGCTGCATTGTAATTAATTTAGAAAAACATTGACTTTTATTCGTTCCATTCTAAGGTAAGATTTTGTTTGTTGTATCCAGCGAAAAAATGTCAGTGATTTGATGAAACTATAGGAAAGACTGCCTTGTCAGTTATCATATGTTATACAATTTGTCTGTCGCTTTATAAATTTGTGGCAACAAAATGTTGAACATTTTCCTCTGAATGTCTGTGGGTCTAGAATCTGTAGATTTCATAAATATATACATTGTATACAAGTAGAGTCTAAATGATAAACATCTTGACTTCATGTTTACCATTCTGCCTAATCTAACATTTTATAAAGTTTTAGTTACATCTACAAGAATGCATGTTTCGTTCAGTAATTTACTCTGAGGGCGGAAATATTTCTGTTTTTCTTGAACATTTTCCAAGACATTCTGAATTTTGATGCTTATAATGTTTATTTTGAGATGAAGCATTAGTTCATACTATCCTGTTATAAACATGTATGATTTCTATAGCATGCATTATTGCTAAGCCTACTTTTATTCGGGTTCAACCCAGGAGCTACTTTTCATTTGGGTTTCAACCAAGGAACTACTTTTCATTCGGGTTCAAACCGGGGACTTCTTTTCGTACGGGTTTAACCAAAGAACTACTTTTCATTCAGGTTCAACCCAGCAACTACTTTTCATTTGTGTTCAACCTTTTTCTTTAGGGTCCAGTCATAAAACTACTTTTTATTCTGGTTCAGTTCTAGACGGGTCTAGTCGAGGAACTACTGTTCACTCAGGCCCTGTCAACATGACTATAGATTTTACAGCGTGCTACTGTAAAGCCTCTGGGACCAAAGCGTTCATCTTGACAGCCTTATGTTCACATATAAGTTTTCAATGTCATTTGAATATAGCATTTCTCATAGCAATCCTCACTGTGTATCAAAAACTAGATTTAAGCCTTGATCCCATGTTGAATATTTCTGGGAAATTAGGGACTGATGCTTACAGGCTATTCAGCTAATTAGACATTTGAATGTCCTGGAGGATACGAAGCTGGAGATGTCTGGTACTGATAAATGTGCTGTATTTACCAGGTTATATGAGAACGTCAAGGAGTTCATGTAACAGTGAAATATTGACGGGACACTCACTTATTGGTGTGGAAATCAGAGTTATAAGTACTACCTATATTTAGGTCACATAATATGTATTTTAGTACTAAAATGTAATGCTCCAATGAATAAAGCAACAGGTCAGCCGCTTGCATAGTGACTGATGTCTTAGTTTAAAAATAGTGAGGCCTTTGATTTCAAGGTTTTATGGCACCTTTAGTCTCCTGGACTGCTTCTAGATTTGTGTGGCACCTTTGATCTCAAAGACTGTTTCCATGATTGTGTGGCTTCGTAGGTCTCAAAGACTGTTTCTAGGTTTGTTTGAGGAGCATGAAAAACCACACACCCCAGTGGCACCATTGATCTCGAAGACTGCTTCAAGGATTTTGATGCACATTTGATCTCATTGAAGGCTGCTTTTAGATTTTTGTGGCTCCTTTGATCTCATTGTAGAATGCTTCTAGATTTTTGTGGCACCTTTGATATCATTGTAGAATGCTTCTAGATTTTTGTGGCACCTTTAGTCTCAAAGACTGCTTCCGTGATTTTGTGGCATCTTAGGTCTCAAAGACTGCTTCTAGTTTTGTTGCAGGAGCATTAAACCCCCCCATGGCACCCTTGATCTCATTGAAGACTGCTTCAATGATTTTGTGGATCTTTTGGTCTTATTGAAGACAAAATATTTTTGGCGCCATTGGTCTCAAAGACTACTTCCAGGTTTAAATAGCACCTTCGATTTCGAAGGCATTACCATTTAGAAGTTCTTTGCAAGATTCTGTGAGATCTTTAATAAAGTTTCATGAAATGTACCATAATTAGGATTAATAGAATTCTTTAGTATTTCTGCCTTTGCACTGCCATTAAGTTTATCACAGTATTAATTTAAGTAATTTCTCAAGTTTTCTCAAATTATCTCATCAATTTATTTTCTGTCTCATCTAAGATAAGTTTTATTTGACTGTTAATGCATTAAAGTATGGTTTTCAATGTCTAGTATATGATTAGAGTGTCAAGTAGTGTATAAGTCTATAATTTCCTTGGTTATAAAATTAATTTCCCTGATTTTATTTCCTCATTTCTTTGTCTTATGTTTTCATGAATCCTTAATTTTCCTGACATTGTGCAAATTTTGTTGGACTTTTTAAGAATTCTCATGCCTTTAAGTGGAATGAAAGAATTATTTGATGATATCTAAATCATTCTTTGTGCATCATTTAGTAACCAGTTACTGAAGTGATAGAACTTGTGTGTGAAACCTTAAATTAACCTTGCTAATATATATATCTATTTTCAACAACAATAAAACTTCATTAAGATAAATGGTCCAGAAAATTGAGTCTTATAATTATAGTGTCTGGCAGTGACTTATTACGGAATTTGTCTTTTAGTAAGGTTTGACTGTAGCTCTGAATAGCATGGTATGAGGATGTCTATGGCATTCTGGCCATGTCCCCATGCCATGTCTTGATAGAAGGCTGAGATGTTTCATTGTAGATCTTTGTTACATTGTCTAACAGTATCTTTTTCTGCTTCTTGACAGACATTGATCGTGTATCTGCCTCAGAGACATGCTTATCTTGGAATTCAGTCTTATTATTCTGGTACATGACAATCAACCGTCTTATAATCACTTTATCCATGTGTCTTTTGTAGCTGTATACATTTTTAATGAAGTTTAATTGATATTTCAACATGGTGCGAAATGGATATCTGGTTAGCAGTTAATAAGAACATGTTTCAAGTCTGGAATATGGTATGTTTGAATGGCATAAAAACTTGATTTGTAAAAAATTCTGACATCTCTGAGATAGAAAAACAAGTTTCATATGAATATCAATTTCAGTCTGGATTATTTTGCTCCAGATATCTGTCTATTTATCAGATGACAAGTTTCTTTAGTTATTTGTCGTCAACAGTTGTTTTTGGTATTGATATTTTTGTGATTTTGGACTGTTATATAAGTATTGGAATGCTTATGAACTGTTACTTCTGTTATGTTACAATTGCTTATGAACTATTGTTGTGTTATGAGATGCTTATGAACTGTTGACTGACTTTTTAAGGCCATTCTGCTGATTTAAAACTGGCTTTAGAGTACTGGAAGCACATACTATGAACAGGCGTATTCTAGAAAAGCTCTATCTTTATTTGTTGAACACCACTGTATTGTTGGCTACAAAAGAGTTGATTCTGCATTATTAGTGATGAACTTTCATCTGATATTGACTACCTTACATCAAATTGTCATAATAGATGCTGAACTTTTGTCAAACAATGTGTATACTTCATATTAAATTGTCACTACGTCGCAAAATGTCAAATTCAGATTTTTTGGTATTGTTAATTGTTCAAAGTGTCAAAGTAAGTAAGAATTTAATAATGTACTGTCCCACTTTTAATGCAGAATAGATATTTTTTTGTTATTTATTTGAGACGTCTTTAAACTCAGCCTTATGAAGTGAGTTGAGATATTTGAGGGCTAAGGTCTAGTCAGTGAGGGTTGGCTCAGACAATGGTGTACATGTGTGTTCTATATATATATATATCTATATATGTGATATTGTGTTAATAATAGGGTGTTTCCCTTTATTGTCAAAAGTTGTCCCAATATAATGTTGTCATAAAACTGCCAATACTTAGATCTTTTATATCCAAAAAATTGTTGCAAAATAAAAGTTCACAGTAAAACTTTTTCCCACAAATTATTGATGTTAAAGCTGTTTTACGGCTCACTGAGTTTTACCTATTTAACTTCATAATAATACTTCAGATCGTGATAAAATACCCCAAAGGTTTTAATACCTTAATTTATATTATAGTTTTTGTTGACGAATATTTTACCTTTTCCATGACTTTGTGTTTACATTTTCTGTTAGAATGGATGTTCGTTAATAAATTATGTATAGAATTTTAGACAGGTTTAGTTATTTTATGTAACTGGCATTTTTTCACCCCTCTGGGTACTGTTTTATCAAACCACTTACGGAAATCGTAAGGTTATGCTCAAATTTACATTCTTTTATGATTCTTTAACAACTACAACTAACATACAGATACTGTATGTAGGGGTTGCAGTAACTGAATTATTATTAGTACTGCAGATCGCAAGTTTACGATTTCTGTAAGTGCTTTGATAAAACAGTACCCAGGTGGTTACAACACTTCGCCAGTGGAGCTCAGTTGATTATAATACACCAGTCAATACCAGCATTAACATATTATTTTATAATTTTTGGCCTGAATTATACATAGCTATAGTAAATGCCAGGAAAAACTTCTGGTAATGTTACCTAATGATGCATTCCACTTTGTAAATCTTTGATCAAAGCAAGTGTATTGAAATCTTCAAGTGTACATTCTTTATTACCTGTTCATTTGTTAAGTATTTTATCAGATAGATATATGCCATATCATGATGTTATTATTGAGTAACAGCTTGGAATTTGTGTTTGATATAAAGTGATATATTCATTTATAAACACCTGATAAAGATAGCCACATTTGGGGTTGATCATATAACCTCAGACTTTGGTATAGAGTTGGTCTTTAAAGAGGTCCCTTGGCCCGGTCCAACTGAAATCTAGTAAAATTCTGATTAAAATAGACTTTAGTTTTGGTAGTCATAATTCAATCTCCTTAGATTTGTAATTCTTGATATTTATGTGCCTTGATTGACTAAGCCTTAGTGGAAGACTGTCCACATCGAGTACAAGAGGTCACAGGTTTGATCCCTGGGGCTGCTACAATTATCATAGTCATTAAATAGTACTTGTATATCTCCCTTGCTTGAAGCTCGGTATAGTTAGTTCCAGGTAACTGCTGGTTTGCCCAGTGTACTGTTGACCAGTCAGATTTCATATTTTAATAACAATCTTAATAATTTTTGAGGTACATGCATTAGGGTTTTATTGTAGGGTTTTATTGTATTTTCTGAGTAATACAGTTATCAGTACCAAAACATAATTATAACATTATTCACGTGTCATTCATTTTCTCATAATGAAAATATGTGTCATCTTTGCGTCAATTTGTATGCTTTGATTTAGTTTGCTAAGATTTTTGCTTCAATATGATGTTTTTTGTATGTCATTTATCATCGAAATGTGAACAAGGTTTTACCTCCTTCACGTTGGTAAGATAGCAAGGCATTGTGGGAGATCTATACTTTATTGTCGATATTTTACTTCCCACTTGCTCTTCAAATAAATCATAGTATTTTAAAGATAAAAGCGGGAACACATTTGGAATCTATGATTATCTAGGCTAGCTATGTGATGTGTTTATCAAATGTCTTGTTAATATGTCTGAAATATGCAGTAAAAATGTGAAACATGAAAATGACACATACATGAAATATATGAAGTGTTGTGACTTTAATGTGATGTATGATAGAATATGTAACCCTTCACTTCAAGATCATTTTATTACATTATTTGTCCATTTACTCTATAATATAGGTAATTTTAAGGTATGCCAAGTTCTGACATATACGTTGAAAGACAAAACATGTCCTTGCTTGTCAAATGTACTGACAATTAAGACCAAATACACAAATTGTGTTGTTTTCGAAATAGAAAATGCAAATTAATGTCAATTACGAACATTCAAATTCATATACCAAGATTTGTTGATATTTATTGTTACAATATTAATGTATGATGTGCTGTGGGAGATCCCTACTTTATTTACCTGGCCCCAATCTCCCGATGCATCTCTAGTGAAATCTCAGCTCAAATTGAGATTTTGCTCAAATCAGAGTCTTAAATTTTAGATAATCAAATGTTTCTGATTTTGAGACTTTACTGTAATAAACTCAGTACAATGTGTCACCAATTTTAAGTCAATCCTCCCATGGATATTATTCAAGAATGAATGACAATATGTGAGATGAGATTTAGTTCAAATTGAGATCCTTCGGGAGATCTAGGCCTGAAATTTAACTGGTGATATGGTATATAGATGATGAATATATCTGTGTTTAACGGCTACCTACATTTCACTGTCCAATCTGATGTATCCATTGACCAAGTCTGCTTAAAACAAGTTAACAGATTATGCGGTTATTATACTCAGGGACAGGAAACACGGTATCTCTTGTGTTGGAATGATAGATTGCTATAATATACATGTATAGTATTGTTGATATGGTACATGGGATAGATACATTGTGTTACCGTGCCTTTGTCATACTATGACGGAGCTTTCTACGGAGCCATTACCATTAGTTAAGCTATATGATGGATTGTCCTAGACTTTCTGTCACTTTCTGATACTGGATCGGAGTTTTGGGATTTAACCCGTCGCTATGGTTACTAATTAAACACATTTCAGTTATATTCTGCTTTATAACGCATGCAGTACAATACAGAAATGGATGTTGGATAAGGGGATCATGAAGTGTCCATTTTTAACATTGATATATGAGAGATTCAGAGGAATGGTGCGCTTCTAGTTCATTGTCACTTGAAAAACAGCTTCCCAAAATAGATGCTCTAAATACAGCATTGGTCGGTTTGAATTAAATATGCACAGAGCCATTTGTTATTTGGTTGAAATAAAAAATGTATTGAGTATAATAAGTGACATGACCATGTTGTTACACACTTGGTGACATCATGCCAGTGTAGAGGTTGCTGGTGACATCACGTCAGAAAAGAGATTGTTCCGACTAAGGTTTTTAACCGAGGCTTTCAAGTTAGATATGATTAGAATTTAACCATCAAACTGGATTTAAAGGTACTTAATAAAAAAACTGCCGTAATGTCCAGTGTCACCCATGGTGTATGCAGGAAGATTGATATGAGTTATATTACTCAGTCTGTGAATGGCTGACTATTGATGGATTGACTACAGATAGTCTGGTTCTACAGATAGTCTGGTTCTACAGATAGTCTGGTTGTCCAGAGGAAAGCTGAAATCATAATGTTGTCCAGTGTGTTTAAAAGTTATGATATGATGTTATTAATTTAGTGTAGCTTCGGTTGTCTGAAATGATGCCATTATTGCCGTACTAGTTCTTCCATTGCCTCAGTCTGCTTTCGTATGGTCTCCACTTTTATGCCCCATCTGTCCATTATTGTGTGACAAGTCCATGTCCCCCATCGGTCCATTATTGCTGATATGTATTCATAGTTGGGTTTAAGGTGTTTCTCAATAATTTTTCAGTAATGATTTTGACAGCCAGTTCACCTTACCAATATTCCTGGACTACCTTAATACCCTGCCACAAAGAACCAGCAACTTATTTACATGAGGAGGAAAATCAACATTGTTATGAAATTGTTGTCTATATACCTGACTGTATTCTCAAAATGTGTTTTGAATGGCTGTAATTTTTTAAAAATTATGTGTAATGGAATAGTGGTGGTACGAAAGATGTTGTCAGTGAAACAGAGGCAATTATTGATACGGCCTACTAAATTTACCTGAAGATTAAATTATTTGTCATTTTCCCATGGATGTTATAAATACATCAAGAAAAAGCATACTTATATTTATAATGAAACTTAATTTTTTGCATAATTTGAATTCTTAAAGTCTTTTTGAATTTTAATAGCGTTTAAATGGAGTCTGATTATAAATGCATTTATTATCAACTCACATGTTTTAATTGAGATTAAGTTTGTTGATGACTTGGTAGGTACAATACGGTGGGGGGAGGGGGGCTTGAAAATTGTTTAGTCTTCTTAGGCTTAATTTTACTGCATCACTTGTTAAGTTTAATTCGGGTGAGAATTGAACATCATAGTCTATATAAAGTTCATTGTTTTCTTACTGCATGTAAAGTAATCCAGGAAGTTACGAGGAAAACTTTGAGTGATTGTGTGATATATGTGACATTGTTCAGCATGTATCTCACTGTGTGTTGACCTTGGGCTGATTTGTTTAAGTGAATCTCGTATAAGTTCTTGGAATAAGTGCAAATGCTTCAACTGCTAATGAGAACGCACTGCAGCAGTAGAAAACATTTCAATACCAATTTTCTGTAATTGCATTACTTTGATAGTATTGAAACCATGTTTTGTACTGACGTGCAAATGAATCCGTAAATAGAAGTTAAATATTTTAACCAATCACTGTTATAATGGCAGTTTTCAACAGTCACGGCAGTGAGAACTACTTTTTCTAGAAATGACGCAATTATAGTGTAATACAGGAAGTTTTTTTTATCTGAACGACATTTTCAATATTTAATTAGCATGTACTAGTGTAACAGTGTTGATTTATTTAATGGATATGATGCCTCTGTCTAATTGAATAATTATGTATTGAATCTTTATTTAGATTAATTTGCATAATTAATAGCATTAAAAGAGAGATAATGCTTGTCATTTAGACTTGAAGCAATCGAGACCACTCGGACAATCTCTACGAATCATCTCTCGGGTGTAAATAGAACGTCGCCATTTTTCAACGTCTTTCACCATGACGTCATCATGACAGATTTAAACAGTGCTTCAATGGAATACACGCCCATCAAGCAAGCGCTGCATAGCTGCGTGTCATGCTCAAGGAGTAAAGCGAAATTGTATTGTTTAATCAATAAAACATCTTTTGATATTCCTGCTGCTGATAAGTTACGGTCTATTTTCTTCAGCCCATTTTATTCTGCGAAGGATTTAAGAAAGAAAGTTGCTGGATTCATACACTTGATACATCCGACGTATTTTATCCCGTAAAAATGCCGTACGGACCGTTCTGATTGGACTTGAAGCTGACAAAAGTTACTTCCCTTGATTTTCTGTGAATCTAGCACAATGTATGTGCTTACAGCTCTTTGATTATGTCAGAGTGATGTAGTTCTATCAATGCACTGTATTTGCTTTGTTTCCAGCCTCCTCATTTCCAAAGCCAACTTCTTCAATCTCATGATGAATTCCCTAATTAACCCCTGGAATTTTTATCATGCTTACAGAGTATTCAATATTTCCCCCTAATTCGAACCTAACAGAAGATTCCTAGAATATAATACCATCAAAAGACTTGAAAACCCATAATTTCTTCTACCCAACACTTTGTTATTCTTATGAATTCTTACAAGTAATAATAATGATAGATTCAGAATGTAAGTAATGTTGTTTCTACTTATACCTCTGACAAGGTGAACATATTGTTGTACCTAACTATTGTGACCTATCCATTAACACTCACTGCTTGTATCATAGTGGCTGCCTCATAGCGGCTGCCTTACCGTGGCTGTGCATTCTTGTGTGGATGATTTATGCTTAAATCCTAACAGATATTGTTTAAGGTTTCATATGACGGTTGTTTCTGGTTTTGTTTGCACTTGTCTAATAATAAAACCTATCCTAGAAGTATGTATTTATTGTAAAAGAACATTTGTCTGTTGGTTATAAAACAGTCTACAGAGTACAATACCCTAAAACCACTTGTATGGTGCAATGAAAATTTCTCATAAGCTGCAATTTTGGTAGCTTTATTTTTAAGAAATTCCTTTTTATTCATTTTTCACATAAATACAGATACATCGAATCAGTACAAAACACACAACAACAACAACAACTAAAACACCAACAAAATAAACACAATATATAAGAAAAGATCCCTGACGTAGAATATGTGTATAGTTGTACCTAGTTGGATAAATAAATTTTAAAAAAACTCATTTTTCTGTCATATGTTCCACTATACTCCTCTATTATTGTAAAAAATGATTCAGTGTAATGCTGTATTTTTGTACATTGAAAATTTGATAACTGGGTGGTGACTAAACAAAACTTTGATAACCTGTTTTAAGCATGCCTCAGTCATTTCAGAGAATACAAGGTGTATAGGCTGTTTAATTCTGGTATTTCAACACAAATCTGACCAATTAAGGTTTAATAATTCTCTAGATTGTTGGAAATTCACAAGGTTTGAACCGTCTGAACATCTCAATGATTTAACAGCATGAATTAACAAAGGAACAATGAAGTGCTATAAATAATTAAATCGTACCAGGAAGATAGTTTAATTACAATTAGTCTTTCTATTAGTCAGTATAAGTCAAAACAAATACATTTATAGATTATTGTACCCAGTCCCACCCCAAATTGTTCATGCCATTGTAGCTGTTTTATGCCAAGCATAGCCTTTATTTGCCAGTCAGCATTCTGCACGGCATGTGGCTCCACCCGGTTTTAAACCGGGGTCGCCAGATTAGACGGCAAGCGCGCTGAAGACTGTTCTGAAGGTTAAAACTGTCAAATTGTGAATCCTTTCCTATTGAATAGAAATATTTTTGTGTTATATCAGGGCTCGACACTAACAATGGTCCGCTGGTCCGAGACCAGTGAAATTCCAGAAGGACCAGTGAAAATTCTTGAGGACCAGTAACTGTCCTATTTACAAATTT
The DNA here is from genome assembly GCA_947247005.1 of Spisula solida. NCBI lineage: Eukaryota > Metazoa > Mollusca > Bivalvia > Venerida > Mactridae > Spisula > Spisula solida. The sequence goes on from OX365948.1 coordinate 26,963,704, forward strand.
TGCACTTTTGCCCTGTCGGACCAGTGCCCAAAATAGTTAGTGTCAAGGCCTGTATATTTCTTTAACAATGTGTTTACCTTTGTCTTATTGATATTCAGTATAGTGTTTGCTAAAACAAGCAGAATGATAAATGTGTTCATACATCACATCCTGATCCGGAGATCTTTGCCCATGTGCAAACATTCATATTTAATATATGATTGAACATTTATAGCCTCAGCTATTAGCTGGGTTATGATTCATAGATAAAATATCTTTTTAACCACATATTTACTACATGTGTTTTTTTGTACATTAATTTATATGTTAAAGCTGCACTGGATTTGCTTGTCATGATGCATTAAGGATGTTCTGTTATCATACCAGTAATTCTATGTAAGCTGAGTGGAGAAAGAAAAATATTTGTTAATAATTTATGGGAACTAAGTTAATGCAGGGTACATGCAACTTTATAGATAAGGCGTAATACATTATAATTGCAACCACGACAAAGACATGTATATGTCCTCGTGAGGTTGTCATTTTATTGTGTGGCGTAAACGCCACACAATGTTATTACCACTTTTCAGCTTACGACCAATTTAACGCATTAGGCCTCGGCAAATAAATAGTTCTATGATTTGAACAATATTACAAGCATGCAACACAGGTTACACGTATCATTGGACCTGATTTGTTTACATTACCAACATTTACTTATATTAAGACCAACAATTATATCAGACTTTTATTTTTAGAGGATTTTTATAGCAAATCATTCCGCAACGGACTATATTTTTACTACCAACGAATGTTCTCACTAGTGGCGGGAATCTAATAGTTCCCACGGTTTTCAATCGTATACTGAAACGTATGTAAATCACTCCGCCGCTGCACATTGCAGATGATGACCTAATTATGTTGTATACAAACATTGATGCTATATATAGCTGGTGGGGGGAACTGAAATAGTTCTACGTACATATCGATCGGCCGATTAACGATGTTACCGCGGTAAGCGTTAAACGCATTAGTCAATTTCTACCGTGCTTTATATAAGACCTCATAATTTTCGTATCTATTATCCGATTTTGAATATTTAAAGCTTGTAATGAAGCAGAGATATATGTCTCTCTTTTAGACAACATTCAACACGATACCCTAATTAGCCAATCCACGGCGACGAGTAAGAATCCGTTGCGCGTAAAAGTAAGTTTAAAATATCCCGTTTTATACGAAATAAACGGTCGAAAATCATCAATTATTAATTTAATATTCGATCGATTTTGTTCGTTAAAGCTTGTTTTAAAAGCTAATACTTAAAGGTTTTATAAAATGTAAAACTTGTTTTTAAAGCATTAATCGGCCGATCGATATGTGTGAGCGACGCCATGTTTACCCCTTTTACATACGTTAATATAGAGTGTCATTTAATTAACATGCGTGGTCATACGGAGAATAAACAGTCAGTTACTATCCGACAAACAATTTTTGACAGTTACGTCATTTTGTCAACAATCTATAAATAATCAGGGTATATCCCCAACGGATTAATGATTTTATTAAATAGAAGTATGTCCTTATCCATTCTAATAGTCCAAACAAAACATGGTTCTGTGGATGTGTTGACTGCTTCTCACACAGGCGGTCCAAGTTCAAAGCTTTTGGTAGACAAACTATATGAATGTCTTTTTTGTACAATTGACGGGACACATATTTTATGATTTAATTCAATAACGAATTTGAAAATATTCTTTTGCCTTATGATTAATAAAAGATCTTACAAATTATATTATCTCTAAAACACGTTTAGAACAGACGTTGCATTCTCATTATTCTTAAAAAAAGACTCACTACAATAATCTAAAACGCGTTCTTAGCTCTTCAAATTAGCCATCTTAAGTTTAGTGAAATGGCGAAGATGTAATTCATTTTTCACACATAATTTGTATTCAATTGCAAAATAGTTACGAGCGGGAAAAAGTTACGCTGACGGGGTTCGAACTCGATACCTTTCAACTACTAATACTGCCCGTTATCCTCTCGACTACGATAGCATATTGAGATTATAGGTAAAGAAATACAATGATAAACTACATTTTTGTAGAACAATTAATAAAGTAAACATTGGATTGTAAACACAATGTGACGTCACTGTCAGGTATCCCTGGTTGAATAGTATCTTGATACTGGTCGAATTCTCCAAGTCGTTAAAAATGGTATTTGTAAATATCCCTTCATTGATGCTCAGCATAGTTACTAAAGTAAGTTACAGGTAACTGCTGGTTCTCTTGGTGTCTTTAGCAGCACAAATGTTTGAGTAAGGGTGGGCTTATCAGAACTGTGACATAAAATTATGATACAACCTGGATTCGATATTGGATTTAATGGCATCAGTACGCCACACACCAGTACTTTCAGTGCTTTGATTATATTTGGAGTGAACAATTTTAGACTGCATCCCAAACAGGTTGGCTTTGCATCATATACCCTTAAATAGTGGGGTGTTAATTAATGTATATATTATATTACCTTTATTTCCTCAAATGTTGAAGAGCATTATACTATTATTAAATTGAACAAGAAATACAAAGCACGTATTCAACTCATCAATGGTTTGTGATATGAGCATACTTGGTCTATATCGTTAAATTTGCCATATTAATTAATTCATGACAGAAAACTTATTGAAAACCCAATGAAAAGGCGTCTGTGTCTTGTTGATTGCTACTGGTGGACCTTAACAAAGGCAACCATACTTCTGATTTATGCTGGCTTGTATGATTGTAATATTAATTTGTAACAAAACACTCCAAGGTAGACATGTTGGCTGCTGAACAGCAGTTGGCTGTACTTATCAGTCAGTAATTCTCATACCCACACCAGTTTATAAATTACTATTCCAATACCAACAACTAATATTATATACAGTCAACTCTCGTTATCTCGAATTTCACGGGACCGTGGAAATTAGTTCGACATAACGAAAATTCGAGATAGAATTTTCGGCATCGAAGTTGCAAGTTTTCCAGTTTCTGTCATTTAACGCCGCCATATTGTTACGGTCGTAAGAACGACATATTCGTGAGAATTGCTTGTTGTGATATTTATGTACATGTATTTATCCTCGAGAAAATGCATTTTATTTTAATTATTATTTTTACAAACAATTGTTCGAGATGACATGTTTATTGATGTTAGAACGTAACCCGAAGCTTTATGACATGTTTGCGCAAATTGTTGCAAACAAATATTTGTTCAACAATGGAAGGCGCGAAAATTACAGGTAAATCGAAGATTTTAGACTGGCGAAGTGTGAAAAACATTCGACGCTAGTCGAATACGATCAGACTTCGACCCGACTTCGAGATGAACAATAGATTTATTGTGAAAATTGGTTAATCGGGACCAAAAAACTAATTCGACATAACGAAAAATTCGAGCCGAATTCGAGCCGAAACTTCGAGATGGGTCTCGAGATTTCATATAGACAAAGAAGGAGAAAAATCGGGACTTGAAAAAAACTTCGACATAACGGAAAATTCGATATAAGCGAGTTCGAGATAACGAGAGTTGACTGTATTACTATAAGTCAATGAAGCCAAGTCTGTCAGCTGTTAAAACAACATTAAGGAGTATAGATAGAGATATTCATAAGTTTGGACTAATTCTACATGTGCTAAGTTTATCTTGTACCAGGAAGCTAATTTTGATGGACTGGTAACCAATTACATGAAACCTAACCTCTTGATTTTAGCCAATACTGCTAAGCTGTAAGTACGCAAATTGTTAATTTCCTGGGGTATTTGTCTGGCCAAGTGTGATAAGGATTTTTTAAAACATATACATATTCCTTTGAAGTTTCACAGCTGTGTAGAAAATGATTCTTGCTTGATTTACCAGGTATGTCTATAAACATGTGCTGTGTAGCTGAATCAGGTGCATATCTATCTGCCGTAAGTAATTAGTTAATTTTTGCTGGAGCTTTTTCATTGGTTGTTTATTTTCCTCTGTCACCTGAAACAATAATAGATATCATTAAATTGTCTAGATGCTGAAGATCTACCTATAAGATTAAGTGAGATGATATTGTCACAGTGACAGGATCAATATATATTATGTATTTGGTATATGTTGATTCTTATTTGAGTCAAATATCAAGAATGAGCTCCCTTGATTAAGGTATTACTTTAGTCCATCTCAGTAATTGGATTGCCTCCCCTTATTATTGATGAATAATTAGTAACGGAGCCCAGGGATAAGAGCATAAAGTGACATAACAAAGGATTAAAATGATTGATTAATACACAATACCATACTAATATTGGTTATAATATTCATCACTGTAGCATTATGATGAATGATAAGACATTTCTTGGCAAATCAAACTTTTAGTGAAAAAATAGATGTAAGTTTCCAAATAAGTCGTATGTACTATTCCCAGACTGTGATGTAATAGAATGGGTATTTAACTGCATAAATCTTTCAGCAGCCTGTAAAGATCAATGCTATTCGGGCATATATTGCCTCTGGTAGATTTATCCTACAGTTCTATTGGTGTTTAAGGAAGTATTTACTAAGCAGTTTAGTTAAAGTATCTGCAGTTACACAATGGTTTAATCTAATTGTGTAATTTGAAAGCGCAGAAATTGCTGCAGATGTCGTAGCTTTTATTTATAACTTTGAAATCTCTTCTCTGAATCTTTTCAGAGTGCAGCAGCTTATTTCATTGTTCTTTAATTAAACTCGCTGCTATGCATTACCCACGTGGATAATGTTCGTCAGATTTCCATTAGTAAACTGTCAGTGTTTGGTCTGTATATATTGGTTCATGCAATACGTTGATGAAACCAATGTATAAATTAAGGCGATGTGTGACTGCACATATTTTCTGATTCCATCACCTCCTTAAAGACAAGCCGTACCTCCTCGTGTACAGGAAATTATGTTAATAATTATCATCATTGTTGATTGTTTGTTCAGTTTACTGACTAATAAAAGCCACCTATTGCTGTATTAAGGTAGTCTGTTCACAGACCGTACAATCTACTCCAGGACATAAAGAATTGATTTAATGCTTGGTGCCAAAATAACATGGGACTGAATGCTGTAATAGGCTAAGTATTCTCTAAGACTTGCTTGTTTGTCAATAAATGTTACAGGTGAATAGAAGAAAATGGATGTTGAGTTGTGCTGGTATTAACTCAGCTGATGTTTCGCTTGTTTATGTTGAACATGTCCCTGTCTTCCCTTGGTAGGGGCTTGTTCAATAACAGTTTTAATCCTTGCATGTATTTTCATTCCTCTGCTGCAGATTTGATAATTTTGTTGATGATTCAGAATTTTTGTATGATTTTAAAAGGCCAATTATTAATATAAATTCCTTAGAAGATATACAAATCTGCTTGAAAAAGGGTATAGCGTTCTATTCTTTTTCGGGCTTGAATGTTGTACATTTCTTGACCTTTTGCATTAATTTATACTTAGTTAGCTTCTGTTGTATTTGTGTTTTGTAATTGGTGTTAGTTTTTTCGTGGAATTGAGGATAAAATCGCCGCTTATTTGTAGAGCAAGATTGGCTTACTCTTAAATTGCTATTACTCTTGTATTTTCTGCTAAATCAGAGTCCTCAAGTGGCGTCACAACTATTACTATTTCTCATTAATGACCTCTACTGAATATCATATTGGAATGGCATCGGTGAGATGGAGGATTTCAAAAATGCCATTAGATTTGCAATACCCTCCAGAGCTGCATATTTGATTCAGAAAAAGGCCAAATTCTCATTTCATGAAATTTTATGTCGGAATGTATTATGTCCAAAATCAACATGGGATACGAAGTCCATTTGTATATTGTCACTTGTTGCCGGCGGTAACGGTAGAAGTGTCTCTAGAGAGTCATGCTTTAGAGTTAAAAAAGGTTTAAAGGACAGTCTAATCCTCATTACTGTCTAGAAGAATCCTGGGATTACTAGAATATCGTCATCATTAATGATGAATGTCAACAAAGATATATCACGGACAATATGTCAGCTAGACTGTCAATATTTAGAGAACTACGTGATTCTTATGTCTTACTGGTTCTCAGAGGCTTCAATCTACTTTATTTGTTTCTCGGTGAAAGCAATTGTCTTCCTTATGTAGCCATCTGAACTTGCTGGCCTTTTGAAATAATGTACTAAAACATCTGTGTTCCCTATTACTACTGATAATAGACTGAAGGTCGTTCGTGATTTGCTGGAAATTGTTTTTCAGAAATATGAATCCCCAGTTTGATAACAATATTGGATTATTATTTTGTTGCATTAAAATATACTTTTTATAAGTCATTGTGAAACAGAGGGAAGCTGTCACTGCTGCTAATAGGTTATCTACCGTGCCAACAGGGATAATTGTTAATTTGATCCAACACTGCTGCCCTCTGCTGGGAGTTATCAGCATGCAAGCTATATTAAATCTGCCGCTATTCATGCAATGCATTTATTGACATAGAATATTCATGTTATCGATGAAAATATTTTGTTACAGTGTATAATTTAATGTCATCATACACTAGTTATAAAAGTTACCTGGCAATAGCACGTTATTGCCTTATACTGTTAGGGGTATCAATCATATGTATTGTTACCTGGTCGCTTTTTATCGATTTTTGAGTGGGGGAAAGCCAGAGAGAGAAAAGAGAAAAGTTTCGACTTAATACCATTATGAATTATTGAAACAGGCTATGCATGGTTAGTGGCTTTATATCGGAGCTTGAAATGTTTTACATTGGTGGCTATGCCTCAATAGTATCACATTGCCACCATATTGATTTTAGCTATAATTATCTCATGAACCGAATCGAGTGTCAGGGTACTGAGGAAAATACACTTTGATTTAATAAATGGAGATGTAATTACCTGTATGTATGGGTAGTTGATTGCTAACATTGTAATACAATGCACTCTTTTATATTCATTGAATTCATACTTTCCGATGCATTTCAAAAGCTGTAGATGAAGTATACTTTGTGCATATGAAAAAAGACAAATCCCAGTAATCGACTAATTGCTGTCACCCTGCATGCTGAAATTCTTTCTGATGTTTGAAGCATGCAATATCAATAACGAACATCTTTTCCTTTTTAATCAAGATCTAGAACATATACTAATTACGATGTACTTGCTTTTTTATCGATTTTCATTAGAAACCTGATAATGACATAGATTTTGTATGGAATTGAAGTTGGTTTTCCTTTTATTGTTGCCATGGTTACTTGAATGTCATGAAAGCGAGCTTAATAAAGGTTTTCAAGTGATGGAAATAGATATGCACCAACCATTTGAACTGGCAGGTAGACTATGATCATGCCTAGTGTATAAAGTTCAGGACACCAAAGACTTTAGGTTTGTATGAATCAAGTTTTGGCGAAGTTATGGCCTTTTTTGATTTTCATGGAATTCTAAAATAAATTTCTTGTTTCTCACGATTCTTATTGTGAGAAAGTCAATACTGTATGTTGATTTAAGCTGTAGGAACTGGTTTATTTCCTTGGTAGAATCTGCAATTTATTTAGCATTAGGGATATATATCCTTATGACCAAGCTTATGATTGAGTTTGTAAGAATGTCTAGCCATTGCTGTCTGATTTAGATGTGTGTAACCTATACCACCTTGATTAGACATAAAATTGATGTTTTGCTTCATGCCTGTATTGCATGCTAAGTAGAAGTAACCTTACTGTAGTCAGTTTGATTGTCCTTAGATATCTAATGGATATGGTAATGTACTATGAGCTTAATTGCTCTAGAGGAAGATTGCCTGAGTTTGCATGCAAACTATTACTGTTTTAAGTCTTCTATATTTACTGTATGAAACTTATTTAGATGCTATATTGAGATAAGGCCTTGCATCCATAATGGAGGCTGATGAGGGGGACTATAATATTATATTCTGCCGCCATATTCAGCTAGATTGTTTCCGTTATAGTGGCTTGCAACGTTATATCTCTCCCCTCTATGCCTCAATGTTGTGTCAATCTTGGTATATAAAATATATCCCACAGTTTTCCTCTGCCACAGACTATGACATTCTGACTACCTTATATTGCTGTCCTATTTTTTGGAATTTAGCATCCACAGAGATTTCATGATGGTTTAATATGTCTCTGATTCTCTACTGATTCTTTACTCTGTCGGAGATTATGGAAGTTTGGGAACCATATAACTATATGGAAGTCAGATATGGAGTTGTTATTATGAATATAATCTCATGTTTTTCTTTCTTTAATATTACACAAACAGACTTTCAGTGGAGAATTTGGACAAACCAGTACCTCAGAAACTGACACTTTTACTATTCTCTGATTAATTCAGGGTAAACACTGCATTTTAAGTGGTGGTTTTGCCGCCAATATTTAACAAACACCTTTCAAAATTTCTATCATCGGCAAGATTTCTCCAGCGACCTTATGTTTGGCTATGTGCTGACATAATGACTTTACAAACAGTAGATTTTTAACATTTCATTTGGCTTGCATACAGATTGTGGGCTGGTTCTAAGCTTGTATAGATTTTGTGGGCTGGTTCTAAGCTTGTATAGATTTTGTGGGCTGGTTCTAATCTTGTATAGATTTTGTGGGCTGGTTCCAAGCTTGTATAGATTTTGTGGGCTGGTTCTAATCTTGTATAGATTTTGTGGGCTGGTTCCAAGCTTGTATAGATTTTGTGGGCTGGTTCTAATCTTGTATAGATTTTGTGGGCTGGTTCCAAGCTTGTATAGATTGTGTAGGCTGGTTCCAAGCTTGTATAGATTTTGTGGGCTGGTTCCAAGCTTGTATAGATTTCACAGATTATATTTCTGTATACTACTGGTTAAGTTTTCAATTTCAAAACACAATTTTTAGTCCCAGACTCAACTTATACTGTGAACAAAAGTGGTATTCATTACCAAAGCTCAGCATGTCTGACTCTTTCAACTTAGAAGGAGGAGGGAAGCGTGCCAATGTTTACAGGTTATGTTTATACTTCTGGCCTACCTTTGTTTATAAATACTGACATTGTTTGTATTGAGATGGTTTTATTTTCAACAGAATGGTTATGCATGAGGGTTCCATGATAAACACTGATCTTGGCAAAGTGAGATTGATCTTGTAGAAATGGCATCAAAACCTGAGCTGTTTCTGAGTTAATGTACATGGAATTGTTTACTTATTTACACATGCTATGCGTGAGGATGAACACACGGCTTATAAATCAGCATCTGGAATATACAAGGTTTTTGTATCATTTTGTCTGATGCTTATATTTTAAATGTATCCAGAATTTACTAGGGTCAGAGTCTGAGGTTTGAAGTGCGTAGATAGGTATAGGTGAAAGCGGGTCAGACTCGGAAAGGGGGGGGGGGAATATTAATGTTATAATGATATAAGACTATTACGTTATTGACTTTATGTCTACATACTGTTTGGATTAATAATTGCTGCTTATAATGTCTAATACTTTTATATATAATGATGCCGTCCTATTATATCCAGCTATGATAATGAATGGCACGCAGCCTTTAACTAGTATTGATATTTGACTGTCTCTTTTGCAGGGTTAGCATTGCCTATCAGTATCACATTGCCTAGCAACTGAAAAAAACACATTATGATTTATGAATAGAAGTGATATTGGTCAAATAATTCTATAGAACTCCATTATGAGTTGGTTTGTCATATCATAAAAAAACTGGTTGTTTCTGATAATTTGACCTATCAATGCATTAATTAAATGCCTAATTGGTTCAAATCTATTTGGGATGCTATGAAATATAACATAGATTTTCATAAAATTTTCCTAGAAGACAAAGAGTTACAATATAAGTGAATTTCATTGTTCTTGCAGTGTAAGTTTGCTCCACCTAAGGGTTTTCGAACAGGTTTAGTTTGCAAACTTTACCTAGCTTTTCATTGAATTCCAAATTTTAGAAAAGGTAACATTTGTAGAAGTAAATTTTAAGGCCACTCACTTTTTTCAGGTAAATTTAGTGGAAAGTGTGTTGAACCGATGATGTTGTATAATGATACCTTTTTACCTGAATCATTTCATTGATAGCCACGGTATTTCTAAAATTACCGAAACATAATACTCAGTGGGCGATATCGAGAATGGTTAAAATTGCTTATTTGCACCAAATCTTTCATAAAGGAACCGTCAATGGCTTTCTATTACATCAATACTTGGTTAGGTTGGAAAATCACGATATACAAATTGTTTAGCCAAATCTTTGAGGCTTTAATGGCAGTAAAAATGTAATATAATAGCCCCTATAAGATGAGCTATTACTTTCCTGCTCCTGTGTATATAAATGGGACCTTTAAAGTTGAAAGTGGTCCATCTGTTTCCATACTTAAATAACACTTTTATTTCTCAGAGCACACCCCATTTACAACAACTTCATGTGTCCATATGGAACACCCATAGAGTTCACATAAGTGTCAATAATTCATTTTACTTGTTCAGTCTTGGCATGCACACAGTCAGAAATTGAGTTGTAATTTATCATTTTAGAGAATTAAATGAGCATTAACATGTTTATCAAGATGCAACTATTATTTATTTAAGGCCATAAGAAATAAATTCATGGATTTTTCCCTCTTTTCGCTTCATATTCTGTGTGCCTCCCTGGCTGTTTATATAACGAAAATGAAATAAAAAGATTTAAAAATCTTAATGACTGTAGAAAATACGAATTTTGATCAAAGTGTCAACAGTCAAAATTGTCTTCTTACAAAAGATATAGTACAGTTTTGTTGCAACCAGATTTAGTTAAACAACCAATTATTAAAGTAAAGTTAAAAAAACAAGATTTAATAAAACCAATTAATGAAAGCAAATGGATGATCACCTAACATTTAATTTATAACAACCTGAATGACAGGCAGATGGGCCTTTATATGAGTTATCTGGTATGTACTAACTGAACTAAAGGTGAATATTATATCGATTTTCAAGGTATTTTATAACACCATTGTGAACTAAGTGGATTTGATAAGACAGTTGATAATTTCAAGTATTGAATACCTGTGAATGAGCATTTCAATAAATTGTATTCTCAATCAGTTGAAGGAATCCTTCTTTCTCTCTTTGTCAGCTCTAGAAGCTAAGCCATGTGTTTTTTAATTCTCTGTAAATTAACTCTCCTGTTTGGAGACATCTGATTGGCTAATTAAACCTGTTCTATCCAATCAAACATCTCAACGTTTCATTGAATGTATCTGACCGAAGTCTATGAGTTTAATGGGGTTTTCATACATTCCCAATGGTAAGATGAAACACTTTTACAATTTCATCAGCGCTTGTTACAGCCAAGAGAAAGTGTCGGATAAGATCAGCGTATTTCCTCAGGCTAACCAACAGAAAACTATTTCAGCGTGAGTCTGAGTGAAAATTGCACAGCATATAATTGTTTGATTTGTTTCATATTAACAGTATAAACACTGTGCCATTTTATGTGTGTTCAAGTGATAAAAGTTTGGAAATTTTCTGTGGGGTGAACAGGCATATAGCCAAAGTTTGTCGAAGACCAAAGCGGTTATTGAAGTTCACAGTATTATGGAACTAATTATTGAGTAGGAATGTATATAATCAGTATATTATTGAGGTATTTGATGTAGTTGATGTAGATTTCATCAGGGCGTTTATTGGAGAATACAACACTAACATTAGCTTGGTAGTAGGAAAAACGTTAGCTTGTGAACAGTGAACAGATTGATGTGTGTGGCTAACCTGAGCTGTCCGTCTATAATATTGTTGGATATATTTAAATGAAAGAGTCGGTGGGTTTAAATAGAGGACTAGAAAGTCAGGAAGAGTTAGATCACTGTTCAGAGGGATTTGAGAAAACTTTAAAGGTATTATATACTTCTGTAATAATCGCATGTGATTTAAATTACACTTTGTTGTTTTGTGGACATATGATAATACGTATAAACTCTTAAAGGTAAATTTAACCTTGTTTGATATTTTGAAATTACGTAGTTTATGAAAAAAAGTTAAAACATATTTATAATGATGTTTTCTTGAGTTTTAATGATCAAGACTTTTTGCAATAAATTTAGAATATACCTGGAATACTAGCAATGGCTTTTTAGATGTGGTTATAAATATTCTACTGATAAAATAATAAAGATTTCTTGTTGAGAAACAGGATGGGGATACTTATAAATTAATCAACAATTTTATAATCTTTCCATTGAATATCTTGTCTAGTAGATATGTATATATTATGTTGTTGTCGATGGAAAGTGACAGGTGAGCATACAGTCATGTGACTTACTCACCGACTGACTCAACTTCCTGAAACATTATGTCAAAGACCACACCTACTTAGTATTCGGTCTTGTTTTGACGGAATGTCAAAATAACTGCACATAATTCATAATACACAAGTATGATAGATATATATGATGTGTAACTTGTCTGGTATCTGGCCTCAGATGTTTTAGTTAAATTATAAAGATAAATGGATTGTAAATTTTGGGGAACCAGACAAGATGGGTGATGATGAAAGCTGTTTGTCTGCCAGATAATTCCTACAGGTCAGCTTATGTAAACAGCATATGTGTAAAATAAACATTCCAACAAACGCCTGGTTTTTGTCCTGAAACACATGGAAACATAAGTATTGAAACAAAAAATGGTGATCTGAAAGATGCTGAAAGTTGTTCTGTATCTTCAATTGAACAACTACTAGTAGAATAGTACATTGATTAACATCCAGTAGTCATATATTAATTGTGCTTACTTTACTATGCTTAAACAATTATTTGTCTTCCTTAGACTGATTTCTTCAGGGATTTCAACATTATTGGCAGTGTGCTGATGGGTTGGCTGTGTTTTTGAAGTTTTTAAAAAAACAAACTCACTTATTTCTGAAATGTTATTATGTAGCTGGAACCATTCTTGGATGAACATTTATATGTATATACATGTGTTTAGTTTGTTCTGGCAGACTCAGGGACGTGGCATTGTTTGAGACTTCATTGTATTTCAGAAAGTTTAAAAGTGGTAGATTATTCATGTTTGATGGATATATGGTTTCTTGCAAGAACTAAATTGTTGTTAATTATACAATGTCTGGAAGAACATGTTGGAATGAGATTTTAAGTTTCTGAGAATTTTAACAACTTTTTGAGTGTGTTGAAGTCAAGACCTTGTGGTTATGTAGGATGCTTTTATGCTCTGACTCATCCTGAACTGTAATATCTTAATTAACCACCATATCCAAAATTTGATTCTTGCATTATTATTGTATAATATTTAGGCCTACATGCAATGTATATATGATAAGTTAGTACATTGAGATGTTTAAAATCATACTTTTACTTCTGATTAACTTATCATTAGTTATACATGTATCAAGTGTTTTTCAGGCATTACTTCATAATGGCTTTTCTAGAAAATAACAAAATAACAAAAGGAAGCTTAAGTTCTTCTATGTTATTTGAAGGGTCTGTACCGGACCGGTGCACAAGTCCTAAAATGTCATTCTTAACTGCTTGAAAAGTCCAAGATTGCATTTAATATTGTCAAAAAGTATAGGAAAAATTCTTGAGTTTTTGAAAAAGCTCATAAATGTTTGTGAATTGGTCTAAAATTAGTTTGCTGCTAAATAGGAAATGGACTAAAATAATAAAAAAAGGTAAAAGATGAAAAAAACAGGCAGATATAATGTCTTCGATAGTTTGAATCTTAGTATAATCAACACACAACCTAATTGATAAATCTTTTTTGTTAACATATACTAGTGCAAATGACCAAGTTGACATTGAGTATCTGATTACACAAGCTTCTATCATTTCATTTGACCTTGAAAGACAGATCTATCCTGTTATTGTCATTAAGGAGGAAATGGAGGAAATGTACTATTAAACCTTGAAAGTACTTTTATTTGATAGTGAATGTCTGGAACTATAAACCATGCATAGGTATGTGTGTTCATGTCTAGCACATGTGAAGAAGGTTTTGATGTTTTTAACTGGAAATAATTCTGACTGCTGTCCTTGAGTGTATAAAGAGAAATGTTATTTCAAAATATGCATATAATATAATAATAAGTGAACTAAGTATTTATTTACATGATTCTTTATTACTATGATAAAGAAGACAAACTCCCAATATTTCCATTCTTTAGTCAGACCTAGACTGTCTCGCTCATGATCCTGAAAACATTTATAAGGAATGTTGATTCAAAACCAATCTATATAGTTATCAATAAACCAGAAGATAAACTGTTTTGGTGTTTATTCTGATATTTTGTCTCATCGATACCTCATCTCTAATGTAGTTTCTATGTTATTCAACATCAGTTACTTCATTGAACAAACATATAAATCAACTACAAGTGAGTGCATGTCCTCACCACATCCTCTAATAGATTATTGATTTATGATAGAATGGATTGTCAACTAGTTATGGCGATTTTAATGTTTTCCATTGTGGAGCCTATAATTACCTGCTGTTTCTTCCATCCCTGCTTCCGCTTCCCCATTTATATCCATGTACACTAAACCTGCGGACTGCGAATCACCGCTGGAATTCCATGTTTCCTAGTGGGAAGCTTCAGGTACTATACCAACTAGAAAAATGATCTTAAATTGTCAAGTTTTCCCACGCAGACATACATGGATATATGAAGGACAGAATTAATAAAACTTATAAGAACGCCCTGCTTAAGTCATCGACTCCAGAAATTGTGGGTTACCATAACATTAGTTAGGTTAAATGTTCAAGGCATTTGTTCATGTCTGTCTCTCATGTTCGTCACCAATCAACTTGATGGATTTAAAAAAATGTCTTCATTCTAAACTGCAATTAAATTCCTACGTCTTCAAGCCTCTCTGCATTAAATGTCATTGCACAGAGGGTTTTCAGTTCAAAACATGCCTCAAGTAGTGGAAACAAACAGTTCTAGTTTCTCTCGGAAAACAATGGGGGAAAAAAACAGTGACATTTGTTCTAAATTTGTCACAGAGATCCTTCAGTGAAACAAAACTGTTTGCCATGCAGTGTGTGGCATTTCTAGTGTTGATTTCTGTGAGTAATTTCTACTATAATACAGTATGTCACTTGATGCTTGTCTGTTGGTGCACCAAATATGTTTTACAACCAGACTGGAAGGATGCTCAATGCTGAAGCTTTCATCCTTGTAAAATGATTAGAGTACAAGGAAAGCTGTTCATTGTTTTATCTGGTGTAGACAGAGGTACTCTCACAAAGATAAGGTATCTGTACATACTGCACCCGGCAGATGTTCACCAGTTCATAATTTCTCCTTGAATGAACATACGTGTCCTCACCATCGTTTGCCAACTCATGAGATGCACATTATGTTGCCATTTATTTTCTTTATTCCTGAAATCAGTACTGCATGTCTGTTTACATTTCACTGTGCTTTAAGTCGATAAGTAAGATAAATACATTAGCTTCAATTTTGTTTTGTTAAGATTGAAATCATTATAACTTAATTATGAGCATAAACTCTCAGGTAAATCATTACTAGTATTTTGAGAAGTTCCAGATTTTCACATTTTTTGTAACACAGGTTTTATTGTTAAAGACATGTTTAGAACAATTTTACGCCAAATTCATCTTTTTTATATTTCAAAGTACGGATTATTAAGGTTGATTTGGCATAAAGTACATTAAGCTCTTAGCTGCAAATGTTTGTTGACTTTAGTTTAAACAATATTTATGTCCATAGTTATGCATTATTATGTGTTACATAGACAAGATTATTAAATATACATATACCTGTACAAGCATTAAGTAACAGGTAGTTTTGTGGTAAATTTAGATAGGAATTGGATTTGTAAACAAGTCTTTTGGACTTATATAAATACATTTCCGAGGTGATGAAAATAATGGCTGGTTTGTACAGTTAAAAGTATAATGCATATTTATTTGGTAGTGGACTTTAATACAGGATCTTGCAGGAGTGCTGATTATTACATACGAGTTTTATTAAACAGGTTGACCAAATCATATGATACAAGGTGGACAAAATCATATGACACAATGCTTTGAGTGTCATATTGTTGTCAATGAGTTTAATAAAGCTTGTATGTAATGGGCAAACATTATAAGATTCTGTTTATCACTTAGACTTAGAAAACGCTCATTATTGTTCAAAATGGTGATGTATGGTGCATTATAAGGATTGAACCAAAATTAAGCAGTACAATAAGCCTGACATCTTGACGACGTTGGAATTATCCTGACGTTATGGATGGATCAATGCATGAATTGGCTAACGTCACATCAGGCTAATCTAAATATTTATTGCACACTCTGGGAGTGCGTAACTATATATCCGGCACAGCTTTACGGCACTGCTAGGCCGCAGGTTATGTGATAAATATAATTTTAACCACTTTGTGGTGTTATTGATTTTTGAGGGGCTTGATGAAGCAAAATTATGAACTAACTGGTTTAGCTAAATTGATTTTCAAAATGATTTCATCCGGTTTTGAATTTTCAAGTGTTGATGAATTATAGATGAACACGTAGATCACATTGCGAGAATTGCCGCATTATATTACATGCTGCATGCATCAGCATGCGTCCGTAATGAAAATAGAATTATTCATGAATGTTCCATTTCTAGCAGGAAAGTTCTATATTTTAAACAATGGATGTAATGAAGCTCAAAAAATACATCCTATGATAAAAAACCTCCAACAAAGTATCGTGTGAAGTACAGGTGATATGCATTATATTCACACTTCACGAAAATCACTTCGTGCTAATGAAATTGAAAAGAGTACAGGTGACACATAAGATTAACACTTCATGAAAAACACTTTCCGGTGCCTAAGTGGATAAGTTGCTGATTTTTTGCATCATGAATGCTTTTATAATTGTATAATTGATAGAAATAGGTCAATGTGAAGCTTTATAGATTTGTCGACCAGATTTAGAACTAGTCACCAGCAACCACCAGTAATAAGCATAAAATATTTCATCCATTCATAGCTGAAAGGAGCTATTGGCATTTGAAATCTGAAGGCTTATAATGCCTTTGGCTGTCAATATACTATTTACATATATTAATAAAGTACTGTGTAAGTTGCATAATTGAACAAAATGAAACTTAAATAACTGTTTGCTGATTTAATTGGTTCATATGAATCTTTTTTCAGTGATTGAATTGCAATAATGTCCCATATCTGACGAACTTTAAATTTGGGTGCAAAATTTTACCATTTGCATTTTAAAGCACTTTGATAGAATTTGTCAATGTCTTTGTAGTGTCTTATTTCTTCTGCTGAGGGAATTAAAACTTAAAATAGAGTATGGAATGTTAGAAGTGCAATCCAATTTGTTATATGTTGGTTTTGCTTCATTCTTATGCATAAGGGTTAGACTGCAGCTATTCTAAGTGATTTCTCCTAGCGGCATGTTCTCTGTTCTCTAGAAGTCATCTGTCACATGGTTCCATTAATGTTGACAGCGTTTGGATCTTTGTTGCGTGATGCTTTTTCTTGACTCTTCATGATGTCAATATTGCTAGTTGTGCTTTATATGTGAACTTTCTCTCCCTATTTTTCTCTGATATCAACTTGTTCTGAATTTTGTTGTTGTTTGGTATGGTGTTCTGAAGTTGTCAATTTTGTTGTAGTTTGGTATGGTGTTCTGAAGTTGTGAATTTTGTTGTTGTTTGGTATGGTGTTCTGAAGTTGTGAATTTTGTTGTTGTTTGGTATGGTGTTCTGAAGTTGTGAATTTTGTTGCAGTTTGGTATGGTGTTCTGAAGTTGTGAATTTTGTTGCAGTTTGGTATGGTGTTCTGAAGTTGGGAATTTGTTGCAGTTTGGTATGGTGTTCTGAAGTTGTGAATTTTGTTGTAGTTTGGCGTGTCTGCCTTGAATTGGTAAATTTTCAACAAACGTTTGAAAAAGCCTTGCAAATTTTGTAGATTGAGCTAGCTGGCGTACGTCAACATTATTTTGAGTCGTATGTATTGTCACAATGATTTTGAAACTTTGCGGGAATCGCTTTTAGGATGTACAGTTGTTTACCTGGGATTTTAGCAGAGTTATTGCCCTTGTTTGAAACCTTGGTTTTTTATGGAATTTCCCAATTTCTTGTTGTCAATGTTAAGAAGAATATTTAGTTTCTTGTAGTAAGCATAATCTTCTTTTCTATTTTCAGCGAGGCTCCGAAGAACTCATGTCGCACAGTCCCATGGTTACGACAAATGGCACAGGGCTCAGCCCTGTACAGAATGAGGTCAATGAGGCCAAAAAGGTATGATAGCTTCTTACATTTAGGCCAGTATAGCTTTTTTAAAAACTATTTGTTCGAACAATTTTGAAACATTTAATTATTTCTCAAGCAATTTTTTCTTTGGTAAACCAATGGATTTAGACCTTTAGTTATTGTACAACAAAATTGATAGAAACAATGTGAGAATGGCGTGAGGAAAAAATACAATACTCTAGGAATTCATTTATTTTAGCCTTCTTTGAACTACAAAAAAGCTTTAAAAAGCTCTCTGAAAGTGCCCTATAAGCCTGGTGGTGATTTATCTTAATGGAATGTTTTAATACATGGCAATAAAGAAAAAAATACATAGAAGGGAAAGTAATCTGTCTCAATATATAGAAATAGGAAGATAAGCCTCTCTTTGCTGCTTTGCTTTAATGGAAAACAATTGAATGAAAGAAATCTTGATTGTTTCATCCCATGATCAAAGTACATGTGTTTCTTTGAACAGGACAGGACGTACCATTGTGTAATGTACATGCTAATGTTTGTTTCTCCATACAAACATTACTGTGTGATGCCTCAGTCAGGTATAGATATGTATAGAAATCAGATAGGGAAGGCATCACTCAACAGAAATTGCACAGCACGAAAGGCAAAGAAAGGAACTCACAAAAAAATGAAAAGTCACAACCACAAGCACAATGTCATGTTCCAATGACGAAAAACGTATCCACAAAATTTAATTTTGGTTCTCAAAAATTGGCAGTGGAACTTGATTGGGTTTCTGTCTCAATAATGACATCATCATAGTCACTTGGTTGTGTCTCAGATATACAGTCGATTTATTGTGAGCATCTTGGGAGCTATGTCCCTTGATGGATTTGCTACTAAATGAAGACAAGACTGTTCACCTGTCTGTTGATCTGTTAAGATACTATAACATCAAGTTTTGTGTATTATTGGTAGACTGACAACAAGTAAACAGTTTGTATATGTGAATTGTTGTGACATTGGCAATATACAAGCCTTGTCTTTAAATTGCAAACACAAATATTATAACAAATTTAAACAGGGAAGGCAGCATTCCAACGGAAACAGCAGATCTGGATATGCACAAAAGGAACACATATAACAAATCAACTTTGAGAAATATTTCAACTGCAATTTTATCACAACAGTCGTAATTATAGATGTTTTAACCAATTTTATCACAAAAATGGTTACAGAAATTAAAGCAACCTGTTCTGAATGGCATACTATGTATATCTTAATACTTTCATGGCATTCACAGATTTTTTCTTGTTGCCACTTCACAAAATCTGGCCTTATAATATGTAAGCCCACATTGTATACATGACATGATGACAATGTGGTAATAAATGACCCGCCCTCGTATTGTTTTATCTCAGGGATGAAAAAGGGGCTCTGTTACATGTCAAATGGACATCATAAATGTCAGACAATGCACCTTACCCACGCCCATGCATATTAGCAACATTTTGCTCAAACAGAGAAGATACACAGTGTGTTTATATATACAGTCATCAACCTACTTATGGCATGTTAGTTTTTTGCCACTTAAAGTCCAATAAATCATCACATTGTGTAGGAAGAATAGATATTGTTGTTATCTGTGAAGGTGTAGTATTTTCTGGTACATGATGTCTGGCATGTTTTAACAATTATAGGCATTAAAAGCATCATGTTAACTGTCAGTAATACTTGTCACTAATAGGTATGTCAATTACTATGCTAACCACTATGCTAAGGTATACGTGACTTTGGCATTTATATTGTTTGTCAATTAAGGTATAATCGAAGTATATGTATAGCCAAGGCTGCAGAAAACTTGGCTGCAACATTCATGTCTGATTTGAAGGTCTCTTTTCCCATTCTACCCTGGCTTAGCTCTGAGTCAATAGATCTCAACACTAGAGTCTGTGGTAATATTTTACTGAAGAAAATGTACCTTAAGTTAGAATTTGTCTGATCTTGAGGGGAGCAGGTTAATTCAGCAACACTGGTTGTATGGTAACTGTGCTTGGATTTTCTGAAATATGGTATACAGTCATACCATTGGTTCATTTTAAACCCAATATTTAAAACAACCAATCAGCTGTCTTCATTGTAAAATCCAATATTTGAATCAACCAATTAGGTGCTTTCATCGTGAAGTTGTATATTTTACAACCAATCAGCTGCTTGAGTTTTTATATTGGTGTCCATATCAACTTTCATAACATCACAGACCCGGATATATTCATTTCCTGACAAATGCCATTTGTGGGGTGTGTTGGATCAAATTTGATCAAATCTTCCAGGATGATTTATCTGCCAGCATGATGTGTTGATGAAATTATATAAGAAAGGGACATTGAATGTATGTGTAATCCTCTGTCTGTCATAGTGACAGAGAAATGAGGAGTTACTGTCTGCTAATGGCATCTCACCAGATGTGTATATATACAAGTTGACTGTTACTTCCTTCACAAAATGATGGCATCTTCTGTTGTCAGGTCTGTGAATGTGTTATTAGGTGGCTTATCTTGTTGTAAGGTCTGTGAATGTGTTATTATGTCTGTAGATAAAAAACTTACTGTTGGTGTTTTTGGAACATTATTTACTGTTGGTGTTTGGGACATTAGTCATTCAGTGTTTTAGAGTTATGATGTGTTAGCTATAGCAACACCACTTGCGTGTTTCGCCATTAAGATTTAGATGTAAGGAATGAATACTGTCAGCAAGAAATGCGACATTTGTTATATGCATGTCCACCTCCCACCCACCAACTCAATTATGTAAGAAATCTCCCACGTGTGTGACAATTATTGGGTGTTTTATGGCCATTTGGACTTTCAGACATTCTACTGCCAGGATGTCTGTAAAAATAAAGACTGATGATGTTGTCTCTGATTTCTGACTCTTGTCCTAGAATATTTGGTGTCTGGACTTGTGAGTTACCAGTTTGAATGTTAGTGTTTTATCCTTGCCTTGTTGTTATTGCTTTCTCCCCCACACTTTTCCTCATTACGAAGGTTAATATGACAGGCTTGATGAATTGGATGCTAGTTTTGATCCCCAAAATAACTTGTATGACATCTTAATACTCAAGGTTTTACTTCGGTTTTTTTACTCAGTACATTCACAGTGCATTGTGGGCTATATAAGGACATATTCCTGTCATTATGTTATTTTTATCTCACTATAGTCCTGTTGTTGATTACCTTTCAATCAATTCTTGATATAGTATCTTACGCAAAATGCCATAATTAAAAAATGTTACTTTGACGTCTTATCATACAAATCCTGTTTACATGCATGAAAATGGCCTCTATCCTACTTTTAAGGAATCTTTAAAAGTTGGAAAATGTATTTAAGCCAGATAATTCTTAAAAATCGATATAATCTAGTACACAAGTAATCTTGTTAAAAATATGAAAAAACCTAGTACCTCTACCATCCTATCATGTAGATTTGGCTGTATTTGGTTGTTAATAATCCTTAACAACAATTCTTAGAGCAACTTTATTATAATTCGTGTCTGGGATGTTTTTACCATGATTTTTATAAGTCTTTTATCAGATTATTGCTTCATTCTGTCCTCAGTGACCCACTTACAAGTCAATATTCTTTCATCCTCGTGTAAAAAGCTAAATCATAGAGATGCCTTTACTGGAATCAAATTCATGGATTATGTTTGCGGTACAGGAGATCGATCATGTAAAGCTGGCATTTTTCTTTTATAAAGCTTTCCTGCATGCCAATCAAACGGTAGTAGCGGTTAATCGACTGTGTTGATAAAAAAACTAGAATCAGTGACCTGGTCTAGTCATTATTATTTCAGGATGTCTTGAATGTTTTCTAATTGTATCACGCGATTGAAAGTCCATTGTATTAATCAGAAACAATAAATGTATGATGACGTATGCAGACAGAGGGTTGTTGATTGATTAATGGAGCTTCCTACGGAACGTTAAGACATATCATGCTATAAAAGACAGGTCTCTGTGTGAATCAAAGAATCATTTCTCTCCATAGGGACGTACTCTGAATATGAGAGGAATATATTCTATATAGTTAAAGTCAAAGGAGAAGAAATTGCAGGAATTTACTGATATTTATTACCTCGGAATAAATGATGACCCGTATGATAAGGCCATGCTTATTGTGATACTTTATGTCTGTTTATGATTCCCCTAGACTTTCCAAAAATTTCAAAAACATGTCAGACATTCCGACTTACAAAGGCCGACGTGACGTTATATGATGTGATGAGTCATTACTAAATTAATTTGCCTTTTAAAGGCAACTTTACACTCGAGCACTCGATATAATTTAGGTAAAAAATTTGGTGTCAAAAACTGACAATTTATGTGGCTGGCCTCATAATTATATTTGAAAAGCTTTCTTATCTGTGATATTTAAATATAAATGTATGGAAAATATGACTATTCAATACTTTAATGTGTAGATTTCTTAATGCCAATTTATTACATGTTTAGACACTTAAAACCATAGTCTGTAATATTTTGTCATCGGGAGTGCAACATTTCATTATCTTTGTTATATTCTACTATTGAGCTACAGGTGTTTTGCCCAAACCAAATTGTATGTTCATATAGATAAAATATTGGCCTAGTGTTTGGTGATTTGAAATGCGTCATAAAATGTCAGGTATTAATGATCTGAGTAGTTTCTGCCCTTTTAATGATAAAATTAAGTATTGTTAATGAAACTTTTTTATGCTCGGCAACTAACTCATGCAGAGGCATATAGTGATTGTCCTGTCTGTTTGTCCATTCGAAAATGTTAACCAAAACTTCAAGTTGTTGGAACTGAAATAATTTTAAAGTCCATCAAGGCATTGCTTTCAAACTTTTACATTACATTGTCAAAGCCATGTAACACTATTCAGCATTTCAACAGAATTATGGCTCTTGATTGACTTAGCTAATCATGCATTAAGGACAAGGCTTCCACCGGGGCATGATTAGCGTTTACTGAATGCAGTCTTGTTTGATCCTGTATTAATGTTATTTTCATTAGAATGCCTCTTGATTATCTTAATGTTTTTGACACAAGTTTTTTCCAGCAGATGGTTCAGTATCTATCCAGACATCTATTTTCTCTGTTGCTTTTAAAATATTGGTCATAGTAGTGCCGAAGGCCTAAATAGATGATGAGTATTTTTATAGAGTAGATGATCGTTATTTGATAGAATTAGACTGTCACCTGTATCCTCACTATATCATTCCAAGGACAATAATCACCATCTATCTTTGATCTCCCGCTAAAGTCGGCTAGATTTCTGACTTCAGTTGCTTTGTGTTTTATTCTCGTTTTCTCTTTCATTTACGAGTTATTGATTTGATGACAAACTGTCCTCTTGTATCAATTCTAGAATCATTCTGTTATAGAGCTAGTCTGGTTTCCAAGCTTTCTGCTCAATTTATTCTAAATATTAAAAATGTTTGTCCATATCATCTGTTGCTTATTATGAATTTAATCCATCGGTTCTAGAGTTTTCCAACTGTTTTTTCAGGTCCCCTAAATAAGTTTCCCAACCTCAAACCTCCACGCAGAGGGAATGAACCCAATTGATTAAAATATCATTTGGTTTTGAAATTGTCCTATATCTTATGTTGTAAGTAAAATAAAAATATCCCCTTTTGTCTGGTATTTAAACAGTATTAGTATTTACAGATATCATAAACTCCATCATGTCTAGCTTCGTGTGATATTCAATTTATGATTCTTACATTTTCTCAGAAGTTATTAAAATACAGGGTGTATACTATTGAATAATACAGTCCTATGGGTCTGCATGCACTTGATTGTTTGACATTAGTTGGTTCTATTTTAGATTTAACGCTCAGAGAGACCTTAAAACGTACTTGCTGGAATAATTGTATTGCATGATGAGGGTTTCAGTGCTAGAAGATGATTACAGGGTGATTAAATGTTACATTAGTTCATGGTGACAATAGTGTGGTGTCACAGACACATTTTTAAGACTCACAAAAATCTCATTGCAATCTTTTTCTCCAATGTGCACTGTAACCCCCGGGGGTCCTTCTATTCAAGGGGTTATGGTCATTTAAAATTTCTTCATAAGCTGAATTAAAAAAAAATATATTTGAACTGAGTTTTGGAGTAGGGTTATGTGCTAATGGCATCTGAAAAAGACTTGCGACTCGTTTTTAGGATTGGGCATTTATTATGCTTCAGTAGGAGCCTTGCCACCATTTCAAGCCCCAAACTTCAACCTTTTGTTTGTTTAATAATTTTCTCCTTTTCATACCCTAAAATTTTAATGACTTTGCTTCATTTATATGAGTGTTGCCTTAATTTTTCTGCCGTTAATAGTATTTACAGGAGTCAAACATATATCATTTGGTATAACTTTCTGTGAACATGTTAGCAACCTATATGGTAGGGTTGTTGTAGTACATTGTACAATGACTTTATTCTCGGAACAACAATTGTTAGCAATCTATAGTAGCTTAACTGTAGGGTTGGTTCCGTACAATATAAATTTACTTAAACTATGGTGTTATACTGTGGGTGTAGGAGTTGTGACTATATACTAATTGGATCAGAATGTTAATATCCTTTGAAGTTGCCTGCTGAGTATAGATGTATATAATTATTATTACGCAATTATTCTTTTGATTAACTCTGTATTATAGTTTTTGTTGGGAAATTACTGAGATAAAATATAGTTGTAGGGATTTTTGTTTTCATGCATTAAAGATTTATAAATCTCTGGTGATTTTTTTCTGTTTTCAACTTGTGACTTTAGTTTATAGGAGTAATTTAATAATCTGAAGCGGAATCCTTGAACATTTTCAAAAAGAGCTTAATATTTTGGAAATTGGTCTAAAACTGTTTTGTTGCAGCATTTTGTTATTGCTCATCTGACATGAAGTTAGTCTGTTAACACTCAAGGTAGAGAAATGACAATTTAACTATAACATGGCCATTCTCATCTGAAATATCCACATTTCGTTGGTGTGGGTCATATTCTCAAATCGGTGAGAGAAAAACTGCTCTATTGTCACCAATGTTGGGTCAAATTCTATACTTTAGATTAGAAGAAAGCAGGCCATGTTGTTACATAGACAGGTCTTAGTTACAGGCAAAATATTTATAAGCAATTACGAGTTTGAAGAGGGTGTATGTCTATAGGTGTACAATTACAATGTATTCATTATTGTGACTTCAAGTGAAGTAATTACACTACATGTTTGTGGTAGAGTATATAAGACAAATTAAATATACTACTTATAATGATGAGCTTAATTTTGCTGTCATTTGATATTTTCGAATTTTAATAGAAAATATAACCCTTATAGCTGTTTGGTATAATTTTTCACATAGTTTGGTCATCTTATTTAAACATTACGTGACAGAGATTGAATTAAGCACATGTAATACTTTATTCTCCTGGTTAATTATGTACTTTTGTCAGATGTTGATTGGGGGTGGGGGTTTATGTGTGTAGGAACCTAAGTATTCCTGTTCCTTATAATTGACCAAAGACATATGATTTGCCGATTTTGCTAATAAAACTTAAAAACTTGGCAATCCGTTCATAAATGGGAAACTGGCTTAATTCTCTCAGTTACTCCTCATAGCTACATAGGAATTAACAGATACCATCAGGAATGAGGTATAGATATTTCAAGTTGTAGGGCAATATATGGAGCTAAAATAAAGGTTACAAGTAATAAAACAAACTGACCATATTGTGTATTATTCCAAATAAGGATAAAAAACATGATGAGTATGTTGAGAAAGTGTTATAATATTGGATTCTCTGAAGTGTTGGTACGAATATGTCAATGTGGTGTTAGACCTACTACCTGTCCGTGTCAGTTAGTGGGTCATGTGGTGAGAAATTTCAGCCCTGAAGGCCCAACAGTTCTTGTCTTAATGGTCATATATCATTGTTTGTTCTGTGGTCTACTGGGATGTTTCCTCCATTATCCTTCTCTCTCCTATTAGGGTTTGTGGAAACCACACGAGAAACACACACAATCCACAATCTAGTCACATCACTTAATGATTAACACTGCTTATGAATAGTGACATGTCCATCAATATTGTTTCTATGTTTAATAGTCTCAGAGTGAACTTGTACATGAATGTCGAGAATGATTTGTTCTTCCATTACTTGCCGCAACATTGGGTCTATTTTCCGCTGGCAGCTAAATTGATTTATATCATCTGTGCGTGTTTATTTAATTATTGTTTTTTTTTGTTAATTTTTGCTTTGATTAATTATAGTAAGATGGGATTTTGTCTGAATGTGAAAGTCTTGTACAAATTTCTAGTGTGTTTCAAGTGCAGTCTAAGAAGGTTATTCTGTCAAATACTCAATGTTATTCTCAATTTTATTATCAGATAGTCACATTCTCTCCGAGTGAGCGTGTGCTTTGATAACTAAAAAAGGTTTGGTGGACCATGGGATGGATACTTTTATGCAGCACATTTTTTCAAAACATATTTGAATTACTCAGGTATTGATAGTTTACAGGAATTAATGATTATGCGGCATGTGTGTGGCAGAGTTAATGATTACTGGCATCACAGCATGTGCATGGCAGAGTTGTGGCCCCTGCGTAAAAAACTGTTATTAATGATATTATACTGCTCTATAATTTTCATTTTTTCCGTTGTATATGTAATTAATTGCATTTACGGTACTAATTAAATTAATGAATACGTCTTTTGTCATCAACATGGAATGGTTTATAATCAATCACTCATGTCATAATGATTGTCAATATAATACCCCTATTATATGATGGTTTGGATTTAATTTTCCGGTATAAGGTATCATTAAAGTATTGCATGATATCAGCAGTTTGCATGTTGAACACTGACTACCTGATCTCACTGATATATAATACAGGTGTTTTAAATGATGTCATGTTTCAGAATAATTGCTTCACTTGGTTGCCATAGTAACTAAAAAATGGTTGAAAATGCTTATATAAGGTTTCAAAGTAAAATTGGATCGTTCAGAGGCACGGAATGACTTTGTAATTAAACTGAAAGAACTGAATGCTGTTCATTACATATTTAGGGAAATAGTTTTTTCTGAAATTGAATGTTGATGAAAACCACTCTATGCCATGTCATGTATTGTTGGAACGCTTTTCTGAACATGATGAGTTGTATGAGTCTTATACTTAGCTGTCAATCTTCTTGTGAAAATGGAAGTCCTAGAATTCTATTAAATATAATAATGTGATTCTTAAAATGGAAGTTGTGCTTACACTTGAACTAGTCTTTAGAATCCATTTAAGGGTTACATCTAAGGTGTATTTGATATAAAAAAGTGAAACATATCTTTATAATGAAATGCACTTGCACAAATATTACTGACATATGCAATAATTATGGAAAATACTATGAAAATACTAGCGTAAATGCATTGATAAAACTGTACCCAGGTGGCTGCATGCCTCATTTGTGTAATTGCAAACTGGGTTTCAATTGTCGGCACTAAATATTGGTAATGCTAGAGTTTTAATTGCAAATGTCATTCCCCCCCCCCCCCTTGGGGCTAAACAATACGTTTTCCCTGCAGGAATCAGTTTCTCTGTAGACTTATTGATATTACCATGAACCACTCACTGGCTCATGAAATTTTGATTAAACTTGTTGACTAATCAGTTAGTGTATGATTTATATTCTCCTATGATGATATCATTGACCATAGTTTGTTGTTCAGGTGACATGTTGCCCAGGTAGCAAATTGCTGATTGTTGATATATGGTCTGTCTCAAACCTTGATGTTATCTCCATTATAAAGTTCCATTAGTAAAAAAACCTTTTACATATTACTTTAAGTAGGTTGAGTCAACATTGAACATACAGTAAAACATAACTTAACTTACAGACCACAATATTAAGACCACCTTAAAATCCAGTCCATATGCAGTGTTCAACTTCAAAACACTGATTGTGTACATGCAACTGAATATTTTTTGAGAAACAGTGTTTAAACTAGGTGATAAAGAAATGGAAACTCAGTTCTTTATTCAATGTGGATATTTAAAGATAACTAAATAAAGGCTTAAAAGTTCTAGGATTTCATGGGTTGTCTAATTTATAAAGGTTTTAGTGTAATTTAGATATGGGTGAAATATTTGTATATCCTATGATGACTTTGCTCTCCTGTGTTATAGCATGCCATTCAGTGTTTACATTTCCTTAAAAGCTGATGTACCCAAAGTTTGTAATGTCATTTGGCAATATGTGGATTGCAAACTGAAATGTGGTAATGTTAATATTGACACAGCACTTGGTTCCTGTGTGATAATTTGCACATGGAGATCCTCCGCTTGATATTACATTTGATTTAAGTGTGAAATGCTGCAGACAACATCATATTAAAATGTTGAAATGTCATGCCCTCCTATCAACTGGAATGATTTTGATTTGTATTATAAATCAATGATCTGGTATGATGATGTATTCAAAGTCAGGTTTTCTGTGCTGCTGTGGTAGTTCAATGCCTGACATGTTATCATTATGTATTATGTTATAAATACCTCCAAGATGTAACATTTACATTGTGCTATCGATGAAATTGGTAACCAAATGCAGCCAAATCATTCTTGGTTTGAATTAAGTACTAAAAAATGAGTTTGAATTGAAGTACCAGAATCCAAGGTTTTAGCATTAAATCACCCATATTTGGAAAAACAGATTTATTACAACATAATATGGGAATGCATGCGGTATACCCATGAATCATTTTAGAAGTCATCTGCAGAGGCATGAATTTCTAAAGAGCTATTGTTGTGTCCATGTTTAATTGTTGTTGTTGTTCTTGGTGAAAGCCTGGTCAGGAATATCTATGATGATGATGATATATATAGTTGTAGTGAGGTGTTCCAGTAATTGGTATATTTATAACAATTGATACTAACTACTGTAACACCAACATGAGTCCTGTAATAGGATGCCTTACAAGCTGCCGGGAACTGTTGTTCTATCATACCTATACCATACTGTCTCATATACTTTGTTGTACCTATACCATACTGTCCATCATTTTCTGTTGTCCCTATACCATACTGTCTGTCATTCTCTGTTGTCCCTATACCATACGACATGTATCTGTCATACTTTATTGTACCTCTATGACATACTCTTATTATCCCTATACCATACTGTCCGTCATTCTCTGTTGTCCCTATACCATACTGTCCATCATTCTCTGTTGTACCTATACCATACTGTCATACAGTCGAATGTCAGTAGTTTCTATAGAATTTATAGATAACTCATAAATCAATAAGGAAATCTTATTAATAGCTAATTTATCGCTTATTACTCGGAACCTGATGTCTCCATAATATAACCAAGATAATATTACAACATTCACCGTACTTGTCTTGCTTTAATCAAGATACAAGTATTGATCACTTTATTTCCATTTCTAGGCTTTATATTTATTGCCTTATATCGTGGGTACAGTCGTTGTACAATCTCAGACATCACTAAAAGACTATAATATCTAATAGAGTGTAAGAGTGTTAAAACCACCTCAAAAATTACAAACACTTATTTCATTTACACTTTTAATATGTAGTCACATTTTATATGCAGCTTTTTGGGACAAATATTAGGAATGGTCTCCCTTGATCAGGTGTCTTGTTAAAACCATTTCTGTACAGTAAGTCAATTGTCTCCCCTGCTTACTCTGCTTATAATGACGACTATGTGCTGTAAACAGTTCCACAGTTTATAATGATGACTATGTGCAATAGGTTTCTGAGGCATTCAATGTTACTCATTATTTGATGTGACGCGTTACAAGAATAAACTTCTTTACAAATCAAGTCAGTATTTATGTGATATGAAACATTCCTATTTCTAGTATAACACCAGCCATCTGTTTCACTATGATTCATATTCCTGTATAGTTTGTTGATTGAACACTATACAGTGTCCACCAAAAATAACTATACAAATGTTATTTCCCCATGTACTATTTGCAAAACAGTGAAACAACAATATTATTTAAGGAAAATGAATATTTTTGTTTATTAAATGTATAGACCATGCATTGATTGGTACCATAGGTGCAAAATATAAAGTTTCTTTGTCCTTCTTGAATGGTAACTTTGTCACAAAAACATGGAAAATTCAGCCTTTTTGATCACATGGTTATTTTAATTCAGAACAGCTTCGTCTTTATTTCTAACTCTTTTTTGACTCCTTTAGAAAATGTAGTTTCAGAAACTAGTATAATTGTGACCGTCTCTTGAACAGATATTGAATAATTTAACCAAATTTAATTTTGCAACACTTATTTACTGTATACTTAATTTTGGTGGGCACTGTATATACTTGTAATTTAGATTGTGTTAAAAATAAGGATTTCAATGATTGTAAATGGGTGAAAAATGGTGTAAAACCCTGGAATGATCATTATCAAGTGTGTATTGTAATGTTCACCTGTGGTCAGCCGATATAAACTGATTTTACAAAATAATAAACAAATGAACACAACACAAACTATTCTCAATTAATGTACCTTTATTTCTAAGCACTCCATGTCAATCCAGTTGGTTGGTATGTTTCATGTACTAAAACTGATGTTGCTTGATAGTTTGTGGCTATATAATGTAGTGTTTATGTTTCAACTATTAGATAAATATCTTGTTTTATCTGATGCAACAGCTGGTATACATCTATTAACCCTGGCTGAAAAAATCTCTCATGTTCTAGCTGGCCCGATTTTCCTCATCGCTGAATTCATCAGGGCATTTTTGTGTTAGATCAATTAATATCAGTTGTTCTTATAATAGTGGATCCATAATTTCTCTATAATGGTTACATATATTGTATTGACCAAATGATAAAATCAATGAATATTAAGATACGTTCTGATATAGTGGAGATATAGCTGATCAGGTGTAGATTATCCTTGTGTCGCATTTATTGCTTCATGTAGAGTACATAATCACATTGTATCTACATTGATTGATACATATTAATTGCGTGGTCAATGCTGATGTTATAAACTAGCTGATTGGTCAATGATGTAGTAATGGACAAGCTGGTTGGTCAATGCTGTTGTAATGGACCAGCTAATTGGTCAATGCTGTTGTAATGGACCAGCTAATTGGTCAATGCTGTTGTAATGGACCAGCTAATTGGTCAATGCTGTTGTACCAGGCCAGCTTATTGGTCAATGCTGTTGTACCAGGCCAGCTGATTGGTCAATGCTGTTGTACCAGGCCAGCTGATTGGTCAATGCTGTTGTACTGGACCAGCTGATTGGTCATGTTATTCATCTGATCATCAACTCGGCAGGACGTGTATATTTACATATGAAATAAGACAAACACCTTCATTTATTCTATTTTTGAAAACAACATTATTCCATCTTGATAGCCTTTATCAAAGATGTTAAAATGGTACACATATTATTTTCCTTGCTTGGAACTCAGCATTATTACTTAGTTCAAGCCAACTGCTGGCTGGCCGGGGTAAAGATAATTTGACTGGGTAGTTTCCAAATGACTGAAATACTTAATGGTTGACCAGTGGGAAATAAATGGTCAAAAACCGATCTATAACAGTCTAAGGAAACTCAATGATTGCAGAAAATAGTAATTTGAGTAGATCGAGACAATAACAAGTTGAAGCCTGCAGGGACCCGTACAATTATAGAGACAAATAGAACAATAGATGTGTTGTTGCTAACTGATGTAGCCACCATTGATTTGGCAATGCTTTTAAACAGCAACAGTTGTTCCACTGTTGTTTCTGTGTGTTTGATTGTCTGGGTATAAATTGGGTATCATTTGTCTAACTGTTCTTTGATGGTTTTTTAATGCTCTTGTCTTACAAGGTTTGTCCAGATAATAGATTTACTGGTGATAAAATCTGTCAAGTGCTTGTCTGGTATGTGATGGCTTCCTTGCTATATTTGGCACCATTGGGAAAAGAAGCGGTCTTAATAACAACTAATGCTAAATCACTTGAAACCTTGGAGAAATGTTGAGGTTTTTAGGCTGAGATTTCTGTCATAGAATGATGGTTATGGTGATGTTTGTTAAACAAATCCCCCAAGTTCTACTGATGTATTATTGTTTTTTAGAAGAATGTAACCTGGGATTCTTCTCCTTGTTGAAGAATTACGGATTTCCCTGGATTATTCAAATAAGGTTAACTGTTCCTTTATGTATGACAGCTTGTTGACTTTTGGTGGACGCACATTTATTTTTATTAAGAACTATGGCGTATATTTTATATGACAAGATAAAACTGTTTTGGGATATTCATAAGTGCCATGGTCCTTGACCTGAATTTTTGTTCCCAAAGTCTGAAACTTGGGTTTGGTTTATCCCTGAAAAAATATGTGCTTTAGGTTTGTTATAAAAAATGGATTCTTTACATGTTACCAAGATATATGATGATGCTTTGATCAAGGTGTTATTTTAATGGGAAAATAGCATCATGTTGACTTCCTGTTTAATGAATATTTAGCTAGAAAGAAGAGAGAAAGAAAACAGCAGATCATAGCTGGATCAGTCTGGAAAATCTAAACACTCGTGCCAGTCTCCTGCCTATCTCCATGTAATACAGCCCTCATATAATATTGACTTTTATACAATGCTATTTTGTCAATTACACAAATTTGAATTTTTATACCACCTTGGAGAGTTCTTGGTGGTGTTCTGCTTGTTGGAAAGTCTGGAAGCAATCTTGTAATTGTGATTTTTGTGTTGTGTTTGGTCTTGATGAAATGGAGCGGTTAATCACCCTGCTTGGAGAACTGTCCGATTCACCGCATTCTGTAACTGACATTGTGATCCTTGCCTTTATTAAGGCGTAATTAGTCCTGCAGGAGAAAACTGATCTCTACTGTAGATGAATGGCAAACAGGAAACATACATCAGATAAAATGGCAGAATAATTTACCAGAGTTTTTGGACATTTTAGTAATGCTGGATGACAATGGCAGAATTAGAGCAGACATCTCCGAATCAATAGGCCTTCAGATTCGAGGAAATTCCTCTCGCTTAAAAAAGCAATGTTGACAGAAGTGTTCCAAATGAATGTAATGACAAAGAAATGTGGTCTAATTAGAGCAGCTTTAAACACCTACACCACTGTGAATATTCTCTCCATTGTCGTATTTGCGGCACTCATTTAATAAAGCAGCAAAGAGATGGCCCTCACGTTTGTGTCACAATTGGTTTTGTCTGAAGCTAAAAATTCCCCCAATAGAATACTACGATGGTATATATAAGGATAACAACATACACTGGTACCATAACTTACCTGTTTTACACAATCTAATGTATGTTAAGTTGTCAGCCAAGGGATAGATGACTATTTAAAACAGGTGACTGTTTAATACTGGTGTGTTAATATAGAAATAGCTAATTGTGCTATAATTGTATTGACTGAATTGGACAGGTGGTTGCTGGATTCAGGATGACTTCAAACACTGAATTTGACTTCATATTATGTGTAGCACACTTAAACATGTTTTCAATATTATATTTTGCAGGTGAAGCTTGAAGGTAACAACACGACACCGTCCAAAGTGATTCACTTACGCAGTCTACCTAATGATGTCTCAGATTCAGAGGTGGTACAGTTGGGGATTCCGTTTGGCAAAATGTCCAATGTTCTTCTACTAAAACAGAAAAATCAGGTCCGTATTTTCAGAGATTTGTCTTTTTTGTAGCTGATTTTGATTAATTGAACAGTGCTAGCCTTGGTGCCTAATGGGAAACATTTTGGCGACATGTGTCTCAGAATTCAGCATTTTTCTGGTTAATTACAAGAAATTGTGCTGAAGAGTGAAAAATTTGAATTAAAGTGTTTTTTGAGACTCGCAGCAAAGCAGTTGTTTGTTAATTAATTGTACATGTTATGAAAACAACAGTGGGTATGATTGTGCATGGATGGATTAGAAATAACTATTACCTTTTAACCCAGTTTGATACTAGTGTATTTGACTAAAAAAATGGATTCATATTTTAGAAGGCTATAGAGATGATGACCAGTACCTAGGTTAGATTGTGCATCTAACTTGGTATTTGTGCATCTAACTTGGTATTGTAATTATTTGATTTTATCAGTGTCGATCAATCTGAGGACCTTCCATTAACTTTCCATTACAAGAATTCTGTGGGTAATTCTGTTGCTGCTACACTTCTTGTTAACAATGCTACGTTAGCGTGGCAACCAATTACCCACAATCCTATTACCGCTTGGATGTAATAAAAGGTGACAAAAATAATATATATTAGAGTGTAATTGATTATTCATAAATGATTATTCAGTTATACTGCGATACTGCCTTAATATTGACTGACTCAGATTATCTAGTAATACCGTACTGGTAACAGCCGTATTGGCTGACTCCGACTTAATGGATGGGTTGTATTTATAATATAAGGGCTTAAGGGATTATGCTGTGAAAATGTCAGTTAGAATTCTGATATTAAAATTTCTATCTTTGTAATAATTGTCATTTTAATGGGAATTGGTTAAATCCGGAGGGAAATTAGAACAATATCACTTAGTCAGGGAGGGGGGGGGGGGGGGAATGAGAGTCCGTAACTGTTTGATATCAAATAAAATACTACACATATCATTCTTTTTGGTTTCCAATGTATTATGTATATATACTGTTGGCTTCAAACCATGCAGGATTAGCTGCCATATCATTTCATATCAGAAAATAATTGCCACGCTCCAAGCTCACAGCAAGCTCTCTCTGCTATGATGTTGACTTTATTATAGGAAATATCAGATTTTCTATGTGAGATTTTTTCGTAATAATCAACAATTTCCTACTTTTTTTCAACTATTAATTTGATAATGTGTTGCTATTAATCCCAGGGAAAAAGCTGGAAATTTGATCATTTGTGATAATTGCCAGAAAATTGACGTTTTACAAAGTCACTTGGTAAAGTTCATGTAATGTGCAATTATTTAGTTCTAGCACTGGGAGGTTCCTGGGAAAATGGTATTTGTAGCCTTATGTCATGCAGATAACTGCGTGACAAGAGTATTTATAGGTCTAATTATTACATATTATGACATATTTACATTCCTGACCAAAAGAAAAAAACCTCATAATTGCTTGTTACTCTTTATACCAATGTCTACATGGATATATAAAGCTTTATGCACTTCAAGTAATGTCTGACCTTTTATATGTTCCAAGCCATGTTGTTGCTTATAAGCAGAATACAATGTTGATGTATTTTCTGCTAATAAGCGTGTACTAGTTAATTGGAAGTTGATTTTATAATGAAGTTTTTATCAACTTACACTTTAACCTCTTCCAATGATATTCATTGTCTCTGGGGTATGAGAGAACGTATCGAATTATCTCCAGGAATACCTCGGCTTATTGACATCATGGAATTACATTGTACTTTATAATGAAAGGTTACAAAAAGCTCTAAAATAAGAAAAAATGACATGCCTATTGATCCAATTTCATAATTATGGTACCAACTCTTAGCTTCGAAATTGCTTATGCATGCTGTTAAACTAAGTTTTATGTTTGTGTTTTTATTCCAGGCCTTCTTAGAGTTTGAAGATGAATCGTTAGCTACAACTTTTGTCAATTATTATACAAAGATGCCTTGTCAGATCCGTGGTAAACAGGTCTATGTACAGTTCTCACAACACAAAGAACTCAAAACAGATCAGGCTCACTCATTTCAGGTAGGTTGGGGCGCCGATAGTCCCGGACTCCCTTCATCTAGATTATTGCGCAATACTGATACGAAAATAATTATTGCGTGTATCATTTCTATACTGGTTATTCTTTAGTATGTGATTGGTGGCTCAAAATTGTTTGAAAATTTGGGAAGTGCATCAAAATGTCTTTGCATACAGATGGGGCCAAGGTAATGTGTTCATTGAATGAGCAAGGACCAAGGAAGGACTGCATGTCTCCTTCCTATGTAAAACAAACTCCCTAAACATTAGATATGAGAATATGCTTGATCTACTGTTCAGTATGTACCGTAGTCGCATACAAATAATGACTTCTGTTTACACTGGCAATTCAGACACATATTTTTCTGACGACAAAAATCATTGAAATATTTCCAGAATTTGTCCTTGAAACTTGCGATGACAGCTAACACATGTTTTACCATGTTGTTTGTCTTGTTATATCCTAGTTCACAAGTTATTCAATCCATTTTCCTAGGATGTAGGTTTGGTTTTAAGTACAATGATTTCTCATGTGAATCAAACATCAACAAGTACTATCTTTCCTTAATGTCTATATTACCTGTTTATATCAAATATTGTTTTTACATAAAAATCAATTTTGGATATAATTGATGCAGGTTTTATCACCATGCATCCTGTTCTAATGTTTAATGTGATGGGAATGCTGGTGTGTGTAAATAACATCTCATCCCCAACTTGTCAGTGTATCAAAGATAAAATATGAAGTTTTTGTGATAAATGTTTCCCAAATTACAGAACATTGCTATTACCTAATCAAAACTCTTGCTTATAGGTATTCAAGTGAAACATATAAACAGTCAAACTGGTCTATAATTTGCCAGTCGGGGGGGGGGGGGGGGATTGTAAAACCTCATATAGACCGTCACTGACACACTGAGAACAGGTGTAATTATAGTGATCTTAACACTGATTTATATTTATAAAATGCTTTCTGCTGAAATATTGCAGGCATATATGAGTGCCACGCAGATAAAACAATAAAAGTGGAATCGATCATTTCAGTTTTAATATGGCATTATTATTGGGGTGGATTTACTTGGGATAGATTTCCATTCTTCACTTTATTTCATTGTTGATTAATAAATCCATAGTTGATGGTTAAAGTGAGAAAACTATTCCTTAAAATGTTCACAAG
This sequence comes from Spisula solida, assembly GCA_947247005.1. Taxonomy (NCBI): domain Eukaryota; kingdom Metazoa; phylum Mollusca; class Bivalvia; order Venerida; family Mactridae; genus Spisula; species Spisula solida. Next base: position 27,000,820 of record OX365948.1, read on the forward strand.
CATGTATACAGAGACACAAGAAACATGGAACAATGGGTAGCAGATGTCTCTAGTTGACATAGATTGATCGGAGAGACAGTATTGTGCAATAAATTCTTCTCCAATGCTCTATTCAAAAGTTTCTTAGAATATTACATATCACATTATTTCTGCATTAAAGTGGGATGCATAACTTCCAGTGTGTGTTTGCAGACTACTTAACATTTTTCTCATGTTCAAATAAAGACGCCTGAAGAAAATGGGTGGTCTTCTTCCCAGCAAATTTCAAGCCTCGTATATCATAGATGCGCCTGTATTACTATATACATTAAGTCTTTGCCTACTTAGAATGTCTCAATAATGCTAGAGGACATTATTCTCTAGTTCCTTTTCTTACTGACGACCTACCACTATGGCAGAACTAGAAATTTCCTGTTTTTCAAGATGCTTGAGATCTTTGTGACGACCCAGGAAATGAAAAAACAAAAATTTATAAATTTGTTGATTTGATTTAATAAATATTATTTTACTGATTTCAAAAATCCAGTTTGAATCTAGCTAGGTATTGAGATAAACTGTATTTATTGTATATGATTGTGTGTGTGATTTCAGAATCAGGCGTCACAGGCAGCGTTACAGGCAGCACAGCAAGCATTGATGGGGAACGGTGATAGTGAAGGAATCAAGAAAACAGTTCTACGTGTTATTGTGGAGAATCTAGTCTATCCTGTAACAATAGAGGTTCTTCATCAGGTATGACGGTACATTCTATCACTCCATATTGTGTCTCCCACATATAGTTGGCCAGACATATTGATTTTCATGAATAGCTTGTTTTGACATGCTTTGCTGTCCATGCTTTGCTGTCCATTAGTTTGACAAATTCCGTTACTACTAGTTTTTGACAACAATGTTAATTTTCTTCCACATGTGGAGAAGTTGGTGCTTCCTCGTGGAATGGTATGTTAATACTGGTTGGAATAAAGTCCTAGAAAACATGTTTTGGGGAATATACCGCGTTACATAACTAAAAAATTGTTCAGAAACAGTGTTAAAAGCGGAATATACATCATAACTAAATTTTGACCAGTTCTGTAGCACTTATACAAATAGTATGTTGCCTTTCAAATCTCATATAAACTGCCTACATTCCGTGTGCATCTGTCTACATTAGTTTTGTTCAACTTGGTATTTCTTCACAATGGGTTTGTCTTGTGTAGCCACATCACAATATTAATAAAATACTTTGTAATGGACTGTTTTCAAGTCTTTAATCTTTGTTCGAGTTTATATAATTTTCATGGTTCTTGTAATACAACTGATACTAATATTTCAACTAGATGTTTTATGCCCACTATTTCATACTTGATTCACTGGTATAAACATAGAAGTACATTACATCTGTATTCACTGCTACAAGCCATGAACATATTAAGTAGACAGATTTTCTGTAAAAAAGCCGCTAGGTTTTGTGGCTGTTCTTGGTACACAGGCATTGCAAAGTGACAATTGGTATAGAATTGTTCTGCTGTAATGACTCTATAGAAATGTTGAAGTCTCTGCGGATGAATAAAAAGCTCTAGATCTGATTGTTATATTGGCACCAGGTCTGTGTGATTGGAATTTAATGTTTATTTGGGGAGAGTGAATCCTGTTCTATTGGAATTCCAATGTTCTTAAAGTGTTGCCATAAACTTGCATAAAATATCTTTATTCTCGCCTTTCTCTCTCCCTCTCCCCACAAGGCTTTGCACTGGATGTTTCCTTGCACTGTTATGTTTTCTAAGGAGTAAAGAAGCTTCCATTCAATTATACACACATGTAAAGCTGATTCTCCAATGTCACAGTCATATGTAAATTAAGGTCATGGTTACATGAAAGGGTAAAATCACATGTAAAGTTAAGGTCCCATGAAATGTTAAGATCACATGTAAGGTCAAGGTCACTTGAAAGAGTAAGATTGCATGTGATGCCAAGGTCATGAGTAAGGGCAATATTGTATGTAAGGTCAAGATCACTTGCAATTGTCCTCCTTTAGAGACATGTGTGTGTTTATCTGTCTACTTTCGTTTATCATGTAGTAGTAGTCTCAGAAAACAACATTATTTCTGAATCCAGTTGAGTGTTTATCACCAGTATTATGAACCAAGTATCATTATGTGTCACCATTGATCACATTCATACATGATTTTAAACATGATTTTGGATTTAATTGATTTGGTTAATTACGATGAGGATCATGTCCATATGAATGAATACAATTAAGGATTGTGACCAAATTTGTTATAACCATATTAATCATGCCTTAATGATAACCATGTTAGTTTGTATTACGTTGCTTGTAATAAATGTGCAGATTTTATCCTGTAAGAGGAAGTTGATTAGGATAATGAGCAGCCGATGTTATAGGTCCAATTAATGATATTCCTTGTTACCTGACTGCCTTTATATGTAACCACATTATGGTTAATGGAGAAAGGTATAAAGTTGTGAATTTTGCGGGTGACAGAAGTATTGCACTAATTGCATTTTTGCATTTTAACTAAAGGAGTGTTTTACCTGAGCATGTGAAGCTCTGTATATGGGGGTTTCGTTGTTACTGGTACCTGGTTTCAGTAGAGTACTTGTCCTTGTTTTGAACTCGTTTTCTTGGTATTTCCTGGTTCCATGTTTCTATGGTATCCAGTTACTGATTATAAATAATGAGTCCATGCCATAGATCATGCCTAATTGTTTGAATAGAAGATCTCTCTCATTATATTCTCTGTAGAATTTTCCTTCTAGGGGAAAATTTAGGACAGTACGAGTTAATTTTTAGATTTACATCCCCTTCCTCCAATTACAATGTGACTCCCTGGCCATTGAGAAAAAAATAGACATGGTTTGACTAATTTTCTTCACAACATTTTGAATAAAGTGAGACATTAAGAAACGCTGTCAACAGTAGTTCCAAAAATATGTCTGCACTTTTGATCATAATCTAGTATTAAAATCATATTGGCCTTAAGATCTTAGATTAATTGTACTACAAGATAATTTGTAATGTAAGTATTCTAGTATGGTTCTAGTATTGGTGTGCTGCTCATTTAGTGTACTAATTCGGTAATAAAAAACATCCTTGATCCATTGGTGGTAGTGAACTGGTGAAGACTAGGAACAATTTATCAAAGACAATAATAGAGCAAGCTCATGTGCTAGATGATGTTTTTATCACTCGAACCTAATGGCTTAATTGGTGTACTGTGAAATTGTCAAATTGCTAAATTTGTATTGACTATACAAAAGAAAATAACAAACCGAAAAGTAATTAAGAAAGTGAATCACATTTAAAAGACGTGGCAATTTTCTCTATGTTCATTCCCCATTTCTATCGTTGTCTGTAAGGGAAGTTTTATTAAATTTACTGTCAAGCTCAACTTAATTATGTGTATGCATTGGAATTACAAAAAATTTGTTTTCAAAGACTTTAAGCTGTTCACAACCCAAAGCATGTAATTGAGTTAGTCCCATAAGCCTTGAATTTCTCCCTGCAATATCAATCTTGGATCGTTTTTATGGGGAGAAATTGTAGGTGACTGAACAATGATTTATTTTGTGGAGAACATTTTCTATATATATATATATATATTATATATATATATATGCTGCAATATATAATTTTGAAATTGAACTTTCTAAATAGGGGATCTTGAATGCTTGAGTGCTCATTATTACAAACAATGTAATCAGCATGAATGTCACATAACGCTCATTATCATTCAAAATGAAGATGTATGTTGCAAAGGTTTCTATCAAAATTAAGCGGTACAATGAGCGCAATGGGTTGACCAGGTTGCTTTTATCCTGACATCATGGGCTGATCAAGGAATGGATTGGCTAATCAGGCTAATTTAAATATTTATTGCACTTTCTGGGAGTGTCGAACGATATTTTTGGCACAGCTTTACGGCATTGTGGACCACAGGTTATGTGATGAATAAAATTTAAGATTGTTTTGTTGGTATTTAGGTCAAAATCAATAACATCCTTGATTATCACCCCTTTTTGGTCCCCTAGTTTTGATTAAACAAAAAATTGATAGTCACAGTTGAAATGTTTCACAATACCAATAATAGCAATCAGTAAAAAATTAATAATTTAGTAATATTTAAAATTGGCATTTCATAATTTCACTTGTATCAGTTATAGCTTTAAATATTATCGTTGTTTGAGACCTTATAAGTTGTATTGCTCTGACTATTCAATTGATTGACTTTCATTAGTTCTGTTACATGGATGGTTTTTAACACGATAACTGCCCATACAAGACAAGTGATCTCCGTGTATGTTCAATGAATTTCTGTTTTTATCGAAACTGTATCTGGGCTATGTTGTAATAAACATTTTGTATGGTGTAAGATGTCATAGTATGAAAGAAAGCGTGGGTAAAATCTATGCAATATGTGTAATTTCTCACAAACAACCCAACTAAAAATAATTGTTAGGTGTCTTGATGTCATGGGAATATGTGATATAAGAAATTCTTCTTGTATAATATGAATGGATTTGCACTATGAACACTCAGCAAATTGCACTTCAAACCTAGGAATATCATCCACCATCTTGTGTTAATATTGCATTGTTCCGTATCATATATTGCACAAGCTGCTGCCTAAGTGGCCTCAAACTTCTTACCATCAATAGGGACATTTTCACAATAATTAACTTTCGCTGATATTTGTGAGTTTATTTCAAATTTGAATACAAGAAGTTTATGAATGATGGCCATCGGTTTCTATCATACAACATGCATGACCAAACTAATTCATCCGAAAATGTTAACATCCGAAATTATGTACATCAAGTACTAGTTTCACTTAATATGAATTCCTTTATCATATTTTATTTGAAAAAATCAATTGACAGAATTTTCCGAGACAATAATCTGCTAAAAAAAGTCTTCACTCTGAAAATGAGCCCCATGTGTAATTTAAATGGTATAATTTGCATCACTGGATTAACAGTATTGTTACACTAGAGTCTCCTTCATCATTTACTGCAAAGTCAGGATTTTCTGTTGGGTAATACATTTTGTGGATTCAGTTAGCAGACTAAATCATAGGAGAATGTTTGTAGCAGAGTCACAATGTGCTGTCAAATACTGTAGACAGTGTATGTAGTGCTGTCAAATACTGTAGATAGTGTCATATTGTATGTAGTGCTGTCAAATACTGTAGTGTCATATTGTATGTAGTGCTGTCAAATACTGAAGACAGTGTCATATTGTATGTAGTGTTTCATACTTTGTTTAGGGAACATTTGTGCCAATATGTGTCGAATATATCCACTGACATATTACTCATCCTTCCTGCATGCAGATTGGGTTTCAATTTATTGTAGAAAATGACAATATCTGATAAAATTCTTGTTGATTTATAAATTCAAATTAATAAAAGTCTCGTTAAATGGCAAAAAAAACTTGTTATGTAATGGACTACATTGTAGGCATATGCAAATTCATCCATAAAACATGCAGTCTTTTGTCTAAAAGGATGAAAATGCTCTTTATGAGCATGTCAATGTACGTCATGATTAAGTCCTTGTTCATAGAATGGAATTGTGAAAACTGTTGTTGCTAGCTTTATAAATTTATCTCATGATAAGCATCCACATTTTCAAAGCTTAATACTTTTCTTTCTTTTGATAAAGGTACTTATAAAAGCATTTTAATGGTCAATCAGTGTTTCAAGAAAAAAATGTCATATCAGCATGAAGATAATTGAAGGGTTGTAGGGATAACTATGTATGAATTTATTATATCTCCCACATAATATTATACTGCAGGAGAGATTTTGTGTTGTGTGTCTGTCTGGATGGATGTCACAAAGTTTGTCTGCACTAGTTCTCCTTAACCATTGGTCATATTTCAATGAAACTTCACATGAACACTAAAGCCTAGTTGTGTGTATTGTCACTTGATTTTTGCCGAAGTTATTGCCCATTGTGGGAGTAATACTTGTATGTTTTTGTGTCAAAAACCCTTCTAGGTCATTAAAATTTATTCCTGTCCTATTTCAGATTTGAAAGAATGCAAGTTACTATGCTTTTTTAGTGCCAAACCCTATAATCAACTAATTTCTAACCACTTTGTGTTTCTGTATATTTTCAGATCTTCAGCAAGTTTGGCAAGGTGTTAAAAATGATCATCTTTACAAAGAACAGTAAGTTGGATAGGCTTCGATGTATATCTTTCAATATAACATAAAATCAGAAATTTTCCCTAGGGATTGATTTTCACGAGATTCATTAATGTCCGTGAACTTAAACAAGGACCATAAAACGACAGAAAGTAGATCTTTCTGAATGTAAAAAATAGCAAACATTTAACCACGCAAACTACTTAAGAATAACAATTTGTGAAATTTTCTGGAACGGATGCATGTTTTCAAATCTCTAGGTAATTCAGATGCTTTCATCTACATACTTATACTTTGTGGTAATTATGTGTACTTTGTTGTTGTAGTTATGTATATGTTGGCTTCTTCTTGCCAATAAATAACATAAAACACTGAAATATTGATGAACTTATTAAAGGGAGAAGAAAACAAAACATGCATGCTGTCAGTAGGTTCCTTATAGTGTATAGAAAAAAGCTGATTACTTTACGCATGCAAGGATGAAAGCCATAGTGCTCTAAGTATATGTAGATTATATACACATGTAGAAACTATATAACAGTTTTGCATTACCATATGTATGTTGTCAGAAAGTGAAGTTGATGCATGAAAGGCAGATTTTACCATCACTTTACACTTTAGTTCTATGATTTTATACCATTCTTCAAAGAAGTGAGGTGTATAGTTTTGCACATGATGTTTGTCCATTGGTACTAAATCAAACCAGGTCTGAATGGTACCTAGAGTACAATTTGCACTCCTCAAGTTTGGTAGGGGGGGGGGGGGGTTAGTCATCTGTTAAATATGAACCCTCCTCCTTTTGAGGTTACAGTAACTAATTGGCTTGTCAGTTATTAGGGATCATACTATTAAGGGGGTCATATATCTGAACCAGAACATTATTGGGGGAATCTAACATCCGGTCAGGACGCTATTGGGGGAATCTCATATCCGACCAGGATGCTATTTAGGGGTCATACATCCAACAGGATGTACTTCAGCATACTGACAGAGATGTAACGTTTATTACTTTGTAAGAATGAGTACATTCTAGATACAATGTACATAAGAAAACTTAAGCATACAGAAAAACAGTTTATCAACTTCCAACTTCCGACTATAATTTACCTAATAAAACGGAGAGGGTATATAAGTGATTTACAGTGAATGATTGTATTGGCATTGTTTCCACCAACTTATATAGGCAATATCCCCTCTGTGGTTGTAATGAAATATTTTATATGTTTTATATCAAATGCTGTAAGCTTCATGCCTCCAAACACTTAAATTAAATTTATTCTGTATAATTTCATTGAAACTGTTTCGTGGCATTTTCTCAGTTTGCAAAGTAGATTTACTATTTCCTCGACTCCAGGAATTGATGTATTTGAGATGATATTTACTGAAATACATTGGAGAACATGTACAGCTCTCCCAGCTCTCTCGTGTGATGAAAGTGTTTTAGGGAGAGTTTGATGAATTTGGTGGAGAAAAAAACACAATTATATATCATCATAACGTCTTAGTTACGAAACTCAATAGTGAGAATTTGTCACAATACTGATGCAAACAGGAAAGCCACTGTAATTGAAATGCATATTGCCTCTGCAAGAGCTGTCAAGTTTCGCATGTAAAATAGGAAAATATCCGAAATAGGCGTCTTCGAAAATAGAGATCTGTCAAAAACTGTTACTTCAGCGATCGAGAATGACGGATTAAGCTGCTTTCTTTGGCAGCCAAGCATTTCAAAATAATTTATATAATACAAAAACTGTAACTAGTGAAGTATTAAAACCTGAATGCTATTACACAGGGGTATATGATTTTAAACCAATTATACTTTAATGTTCAATGAAGCAGTTCACTTAATTACTCACGTTGTGCTTTGTGTGAAAATTGGTCAATAAATCATGATAAGTGAGAAATGCTGATTTAATGACAACTGTAGATGATTTATGAAGAACCTGTATAATGCTTCAATAAAATATAAAATGCGGCATTAAATTCCTTGATAAAAACTATATTTAGGTCGAAACGTTAGGCAATAAATCAATAAGAAAGCATGTATGTTGTTAGTTATTCGTTCAACCATATCTTAGTTGTTATACAATATTATTAAAGTATAAACACATATTAACCAAAGGTATTCTTTTGATCAATGAGTCAATTATAGTGGTTTTTGATTTTTGTACCACTTACTTGATGTTACTGTACTTGTCTTAATTTGGATTGACTTGCAATTTATCAATTGTATCAAACTTTGCGATTGTCAATTATGTTGTAGGTCAACCCTACATTGACAGTCACTAACCTCATTTACATTTCAACGTTATTGCATGCATGCAATTTGGTCAACTTAAGATTGCAATTTGGTCAATATGAGATCGCAATTAAGTCACTGTAAGATTGCAATTTGATCACTGCAAGATCGCAATTTAGTCAACTTAAGATCGCAATATGATCACATTAGCAACATAACTTTACCACAATAAATAACTTTAGACATGTGATTAATAAATATATACTGGTATGTAGATCGTAAGTTCATGTGCTGTGAAACTTTCTATACTTACGAGATATGATGTACATATTGTCAAGCTATTGTGAATTGTACTGGAAATCACATGTTTATTTTTCTTTCAGACACATTCCAAGCATTGATACAGTTTGGCGACTCTGTCTCTGCTAATGCAGCAAAATTGGTAAGTTTCTAACCATACTATTTACATAATAATGGTGCTATTTTCTGCTTGCCCTGAGTGCAACGTGCTCAGCTATATGCTGATGTGTACTTGCTGTGTTCATTAACATCCATTAACTACAGTAACAACAGTTCAGCATCATGTGCGTCTCCTCAACCAATCTATCAATTTCAGTGAAAGTTGGTTTGACTGGCTGAGGCGGCAGACTTACGGGACGGGATGCCGTGTTTTCAGTGCTTTGTGTGTTTTTTATGTTTTCTGTGCTCGGCTGGTTTAGTTGAGTGCTACCTTCCCTGTTTGACTTAATATAATCTTCTTGGTATAAAGGTTCACTATGTTAGCTGGGTGGTCTGTTTCTATAAGCTGTGAAGCTATGGTTGACCTCATACATCACCTTCATGACTTTGTTGTTTGCTTGTTTCATCCTTCAGAGAATAGTCATTACCGACAATAATACCTGTAGATTTCAAATTGAAAGTAGTCGTTTTGAAAGTCCTAGTTTTCAAAATTGAAAGTCATTTATAGGCTACCATACTTGTATTGTTTTGAATATAAAATAATAAACAACCAAGGAGTCACCGAAACGCTTCCATTCTTGATTGTTATAAAACCAGGTGTTTTATACCTGCGGTGTCTATACATGCATGTTGTATGTTTCCTGGCTCTTGTTATATGATTGATCATCACATGAGGCTAAATTCATAGAACTATGTATGAGTAAAGTAACAACATGTTTTAAACCTGATTACATCGTTTACGGGGAGTCTTCAATTACTTTCCATTACAATTACCTGTAATGTTGATCAGATCAGCAGGAATAAAATAATTCCTGAAGGATGTGTATCCCTGACATTATGTAAGTGCTTGTTACTAGATCCAGTGATTTGTAAAAAAATCAGAATTCAATGATGGGTGTCTGTCCATAGCAAGTTCTTGAAATTTGAATATAAAATCCTTCAACTTATCTAGCATTTTGAAATAAACTGGCCCGAATTGAATATAAAATCCTTAAACTTATCTAGCATTTTGAAATAAACTGGCCCGAATTGAATATAAAATCCTTAAACTTATCTAGCATTTTGAATCAAACTGGCCCGAATTGAATATAAAATCCTTTAAATATCTAGCATTTGAATCAAACTGGCCCGAATTAAATATAAAATCCTTTAAATATCTAGCATTTGAATCAAACTGGCCCAAATTAAATATAAAATCCTTTAAATATCTAGCATTTGAATCAAACTGGCCCAAATTAAATATAAAATCCTTTAAATATCTAGCATTTGAATCAAACTGGCCCGAATGGAATATAAAAACCTTCAACTTATCTAGCATTTAAATTAAACTGGCCTGATAGTGAAGTGAACCAGTTTGGATTTCCCAGGAATCATGATGAAAGGTGTACTAGTCATCAAGGTGAAATAATTACATCATACTCAGTGTTTGGCACTGTGCAGAATCTGGCTTCTAAAGCAGTTGCAGGTGACTAAATATTGGCATGCTTAGCACACATGTTATTTGGACACCTTTTTTCATGTGCATCGATTTTAACCAAGCTTAACAGGAATTACACTTGGGTGGTCCTATTTCAATGCTATGTAAACGCTTCCAGTCTGTTATTATAAGCATGTAGTAGGTACTGAATGCTAAAATGACAAATTTCTAAAAAAAGTGATCACTTCGAAAATCTTCTTATCCAGAACTGTACTGGTAAGGTAAAAACATTGCTTGTAGGTAGCATTGTGTAATGATCTACTGTTAGATTGTATATATGAGTTAGTTGTGTAAAACATGGCTGTTTATTGCAGTGTATGATTATCATGATACATTTAGTGATTATATTGATGTGCAACATGGTGTAATACTTGTATTTATGTCATCTTTGTATGTAGCCTTTTGAAGTGTATTGATTATTCCCCGTGGAAACTTAGTGTGAATACTTGTTGTCTATCCACATGGTTTAGGCATTAAAACACTTATTTGTTTCTTGTTTCTAGAACTTTGTAATAATAATAATCATGAAATTTTGCTTTTTGCCCAACTGTTAGCTTTTTCAGTTCACTTTTAATATCTCTTTGAAGGAAATAAAATATGTGAGTTATCTACCTACCTACCATCGATTTCAGTGAGAAAAAGTAATTGTTTCAGAAACACAGAAAGTAATAGTTTGGGCCTGATTATTATTGACAGTGATGTGTTTTAGCTTCCGATTGATGATAATCTCAATGTGTATTGTCTATGATGATAATTGCATTAAATTATCTTGTTAATATCAATTTGTATTGTCTATGATGATAATTACATTAAATTATCTTGTTAATATCAATGTGTATTGTCTATGATGATAATTGCATTAAATTATCTTGTTAATATCAATGTGTATTGTCTATTTACAGTCCCTAGATGGACAGAACATATATAATGGATGCTGCACGTTGCGTATAGATTATAGCAAACTCGGTCAATTGAACGTCAGATACAACAATGATAAAAGTCGAGACTTCACAAATCATAATTTGCCGAGCGGTGATCCGGGACTCGACCAGGCAATGGCTTACGGAGGTGGAGGTAAGAATATTGCACCATGTATTTATAGTTAGATCATAATTATTGCGCAATTGCTGAAATCACATGGTTTTTTTGGCCACTGCCCCCCTTTTACTTTTTTGGATAGGGGCATGGCACATATAGATGAAACATACTATTAGTGCATATTTTGCTTTGAATGTTACTGCTACTACATTAATTGCTGTAATTGCTGCATTTATTTACTTTGCTACAAAGATCTCTGACAGGACAAACATCTGTGAGTTGAGCAAACATATCTCCAGATTTATAAACTAAATAACTGCACCAGTTACTGCACTAAGTACAGTACACTATGAACTCGTGTTTTGTTTAATCTATTTGCTGCTATTTCCATAATTATCCAAGCTGTTTTCTTATTATTAATATTAATTTCAAGCCCTGTAGGAATTTGTTCACAACTATGGATTTTTGCACGATATTAGCAGCGATATTAGCAGAGAGTTACATAGCCCCACATGATTCATTTCATTTTAATTTCTCATTTCAATTATGGGTTATAATCCTACATCAATACAAGTCAATGCTGCAGATGTCTTTTCAAGGCATTCAAGATTTGTAACCTTTCATAAGGTTAGCCTAGTACATAGTAATAAAAAAAGTCAAGTTAATAGGATTAACACGGATACAATTTAATCCCTGATTAATCCGTGTCTGTTTCTGTAATCTGCTGATTTCTCAATGATTATAAATAATGTTATTTTTTGTGTGAGAGACTCGACATTAAGGCTGCTATAAATTCATTGTTAGATTCTTGTACAAGTTTAGAAGTTTATTGCATTAAATGTTTTCTTTAAAATGATGAACAGGCTAAGGTTGTTATTTCATTTTCATAAAATGCTGTTGGACTGCTTTGCTTTCGGTTTATAGTACTGGTACATTTGTCTTTAGTCTACTCTGTTACTTTCATGAAGAAGCTTAGGGTGGAAATAAAAATTTGCTTGAGCACATTGAATATTTATATATACTGACCTTAAGCAACTAAGTGATTAACCAATACGATTAGCAGAAAGATCCAAGTTTACTGTAAGTTTTGACCTTTTGTGTGAAATTAGTACTTTCTCACTAAGGATAAATGATTATAAATTTTGTCCAATTTTTGGAAACGTGATCATATAAACTCCTGTTTTAACTATATTTGATTGATCCCACTCTAGTCCATAGGGAGAACTGTATTATTTTAATTAAAAAATAATGAAACAATCTAGAATTTCATAACTCTATAAACAATTCAGAACACTTGTACTAAAAAAATCCTTATACAGTATTTATAAAAAATAATAATACCGAAACAGTATTTCCCAAACACACGTAATTGCCTCTGATTTGAATATTATAGTACCATATATATGAGAGCGATGAATTACGATGATTAAGTTTGATTCATTTATTACCGTATTGTTGCTGGCTGTAAATAATAGATTAACTTTGGTGAATGTTATGAAAAGTAATACGACTCCTGATTTTTTCAGTGATATATTGCCTTGTCATTGTTATTATTCATATGAGACTTAGTTATTCTGCCATCTGCCTGGCGTGGCTCATTGTTGTTTAATAATGATGAAATGGCTGCAAACATTGTCTCTAAGGTAGTATTGTGTTACGTATTATACATTGTGTATGAAAGGAATATTAGAATGTTGGCAACAGGAGTCAAGTTCACAATTATGTATGTATAATGTGGTATGGTCAACTGCCTCGGGTGTAAGATCAAAAATAGAAATGAAAAATTCAATTTAAACATAATAACGAATATTCGAGTATGGTGATATGTTTCATCTTAGGTTGTAAGAAGTCATGAAAACTTCACAACAATTGTGTGAGACAATAATTCCCTTAGTGTGTATCGTCTGGGCCTGAAGTTGGTCAGCATGACTTCCCCCTCAATCAATGTCAGTTCCCATGGCCTTTCTTACTTAATAAACTATTTCAATATGCGTAACGTCAACTTAATCAGAAATTTTGTCACAAAACTCTGAAAGTCTGCCAATGAGCAGTATTGTTAAAATTAGGGTTCACACAAAATCTGACCATCAAGTCTTAACATTGACATGGCATGGCATAAAACAACATAGACATGGCATGGCATAAAACAACATAGACATGGCATGGCATAAAACACCATAGACATGGCATGGCATAAAACAACATAGGGCATAAAACACCATAGACATGGCATGGCATAAAACAACATAGGGCTTAAAACAACATAGACATTGTGTTGCATAAAACAACATAGACATGGCATGGCATAAAACAACATAGGGCATAAAACAACATAGACATGGCATGGCATAAAACAACATAGACGTGGCGTGGCATGAAACAACATAGACGTGGCGTGCCATTACAGATGTATTATCGAGTTACTCATTGTAAGAATAGGATGCCCTTGTACCCTGATTCCGTCTGATTGCACTAATGTCTTGTCTGGTAGGGTGACAATCTCTGTGGATTAATAAGCCGAGATTTACTGGTGTCTTATTTGATGTCTGTGATCAATAGTAGTGTAATATTACAGTATGGTCGTGTCAGTATATCATCTTGTAAGGCATTCATACCAGTCTTCTATTATTCTGTGATCTATCACATACCTTCCTCAAGTTGTTATGGAGATATATTACCTTAGATTAATATACAGAACAAGAAATAAACCAATGTGTTAGGTAAAGTACGCTTGACATAAAAACATACTGTCCGATATTATATTAAGCTGCCATGACAGGGAGTGAGCCACTGGGATGAGATATAGTACCGGTAATACAACTTGCAGCAATTTAATTATATTAAAAAATACTTTTAAAAAACAAAACAACAAAATCATGTGTTTGCTTCAGGTATCAGCTACTACAGGTTTGGTTGTATGTACAGCTAGCTAGTAGTTTGTCACTTCATCACCATGACCATGCTAAATTAAAGTTGCTTAAGCAGTAGAATTTAATTTCTAGGTTCAAAATTAAAGAAAATGAAATTGCATTTAAAATGATGATCAAAGCCTTTTAAAACAAATTGTAAATAAACAAGTTGATTTGTCTACATTTTTAGGACAGTTCTCCCTAGACTAGATTTCTTAAATCAGCACAAGTGGTTAGCTTAAGGCCTATAACTTGGTATTCTCTCTCATAAAATCTCTTAAAGAATCATTGTTATGTCAACAAATAAAGGTGACTTTTTCAGATGGGAAAGTTGGACAAAAGGGGGATGCCCCTTCGTCTATATTAGGACAGGGTAAACATTGTTGTCTGTTACCTTTTCTTGTTTTATGTTACAGCAGAGTAAGTGCCCTTGTTGGAAATGTGGTTTTCATGGTATTGCCATATTTCCTGTTCGTGGTTAATGTTTCAATCATTAAGTAAAGGGTTCTATAAATGCTTTTATTTCTTGGAATTGTCTATATCTTAAATGTATTTTGTGGGAAATGTCCATATCTTCATTTGCTTTATGGGAAATTTCTGCATCTTAAAATTTTATGCAATATCCATTTTTCAACCAGACTGAAATCATGCGCAGTATCATCGGTGTTGCATTCTATGAATGATACATGCATTGCAGAGTTACTGGCCCTGTTACTGTTTTGTTTGTCCAAGTTGTATTTAGAATAGTCATTCTTGGCAATGATTAAGTTCCAGTCGTCCTAGAGCCATGTATTAGGCTTCATTTTAGAGCTGAAAACATGATCCTCCTATTCTGCTCAAGGTTTAAATCCAAGGACAGACGTCATGTGAAACAACATTTTTTCTGATTCATTAATTTAAAATCATCTGATTTTATACCCTTGGATTGTTGGGACATTTTATTGACTTTGGCAGGTTTTGGATTACCTCAATGCTTCCATGGAGCTGCAAACTCATTATTATTTGAATGATTGTCAAATCTCAGCAATGACTCGGCATTATTTTCGCAAAGAATTACTTTTTTTTTCATTTTTTGTTGTGAATATTCTCTGATAAACATGAGTACGGTATTAGTGATTTGCATTTCAATCACGTTGCAATGTTTTCCTCCATTGCTGTTTTGTTTTACATAATTCATTATTATTTTCTTGATGTTTGCTTTGTTAGCTTGTTATGTTCTAAATTGTTGCCATGTTCTAAATTGTTATTATTAGAGATAACATTGTATGTACATGTGATTTCAACAACCATATTTATTATAAAATGTAAGCCATGTACCATATTGAGGGTTGAATGTGTAAGATTGTCCTATTTTCTATGATAAATTAGTGGTGTTCAGCCCTCAATATTTCAATTTGGTGTATTTAAATATTTGTTTGAATGGAACAAGAATTTTGGGTTAAAGGTTTAATATAAAACTAAACGTGGAGACCAGTTGGAAATGCTGTCTTGCCATTGGTAGATAAATCTGTCTATTCTAAGAACCAATCAGAGGCATGCATTTACGGACTGGTTTTCAAATTTAAACCTACAAACAAGTACCTTTGACCAATGGACTCAGATTTATATGTCTTAGACCTTTAAAACTTACAGATTTATGTCCCTTTGACTTTGCACACACCACTAAGATGATTTATAAGGCTTCAGACCTATGAAATTGTATATTATGACTATGAAATTATACTGCATAATCTATCTAACACGGAATTACTGCATAATCTATATAAATAGCTGCTTAGACATACAGTGAAGTCCCTGGCTATTTGTTGTCTGTCACATTGTATTTGCTTCAACTGCTTTCAGACTCATTTGTACATCGCAGATAAAACCCATTATAGCAGGCTTTGATCTTATGAGAAACTCGTTTCAATTGATGCTGAGGTTTCATTTGAATTTTATGCCCTCAGTCTGTCAGCAATGTTTGAGTTATTAACGGTTCCTGCTAGCTTGTTTTGTTTATCGATCAAATCAGCTTTCACATTTCATGTTCAGAGTATTTATTAAAAATAGATATGTAATAAAACACATACATAAATATTCCCTGATCTTTAGGCTTCCAGGCTTATTATTTCAGAAATTGATTTGCGAAAGAAACACACATTTGTTCGTGGGCAATATATTTGATCATGTTTCGTGGCCAACTATTCTCATTTTCTTCGTATTAGACCTAATACTTGGTAGTTTATGTGTTTAATACTTGCTATGTATTGGTTATTATTAGTATTGGCATTTTCATTGAATATTTATATATGTATATGATACGTTCTCCCGGGGCTGAGTCTTATGTTAAATGTACCGTTGATATATTCAGTCATTATTTTGATTTATCATGTTTGCCCAGAGAGATGGCATTTAAATGATTTTCAAAGCATTTTCTGCATATTGATATTTTCAAATATCCGAATTGTCGTACTTAAACACTGTATGACAAATAAATAATGTGTAGTCATTTATATATTGGTCCTTGTTGCTTTACAAGTGTGGCGATACTTTAAAAACCTTCCTGGACTATAGGGCCCTTGTTTGGATAATTTCTGGTCATTCTTCATAAACCTACAAGGACTTTAGGGCCCCTTTTCGCTAATTTCTGTGGTAATGTTAAATTTAATGGGTATTATGCTTCTCCTCCTAAAATCGTGTTTGTTTGGTCTTAAATTTCTCTGCAAAACCAAAAATTACTAAGCCAAGCATATGTCCGCATAATTCCATTTTATGTGTTAAATGTGATGTGTGCTGGAATGAAGTGCTTTATAATGTTTACATTAAAGCAATGTGTATACTGTATTTTCCTCTGATAGGCTAATGTGATTTGGAATGATTTTCACACATGGTAAGGCCTGTGTTACTGCGAGGAGACACCTGTTGGGCTCAGACAGGTGCAGCGTATGGTATACGCTACAAGGCCTCTGTATTCAAAGAGTTTTCCTATCAGAGAGTTCCCTCCAATTTTTGTCAGATTTTATTATTTTGTATTCCACATAATATGGGCATATTATATAAAAGGGTTTTATTACAATAACAGGATGGTTCATAAAATTGTAAGGAGCTTTGATCAATTAGCGTTCTGGTAAAGAACATATTTAGGGTTTATACCGTACGTCTGGTTGTTGTTGTTGTTGTTTTGCTGTAAATCAAAGATTGTTCAACTAGTGCCTAGACAGCTGTATACTAACAGAAACAAGGATATTGTTCTAAGGAATTGAACTTTTTTTTCATTACCTCTTCATATGCCTGTAGTTTATGGTAGCTTTACTAAGTTTTATAGTCTTCTATGTACAAAGGTTGCTGTTAATTCCCTGCTGAGCTTTATGTTGCTACAGTTTTATAGGCTGTTCTCATTAAGTTTTCCTTTATTGTTCAATATTAAGAGAACTTCAGTGAATAAACAAAGGTTTGTGCTCGCCTATTGAAGTGTTATCGACACTGGGAAGCCATTGTTTCTGCAATCAGTTATATTATCTAGCTGTACTCTATTACTGTAATACATGTAGGTGTGATATAAATGCCTTTACAGAAAATTCTTGTAGTGTTATTGCAGAATTTTGAATTAACATTCCTCAATGCCCATAAGGCATCAGTTCGCTACGATCTCATGTATGTTTTTATTGCAAATGGCATTATATTCTTTCATGCAATTATTGCGTTATTTGCCACATGACAAACTATAAATCTAGGTATTTTTATTTCTGCTTGCCATTAATGATTTATGGGTAGTCGTAACTGGTTAGTATAAGGACGTAGTGAAAGTTTTTATACCTAAAATTCAAAGGCTTTATTACTTATTACGACTGTTGCTACACCTATAAATATGAAGCAATTGTTGCACCCTTGATTTTTTATCGACTTACAAGATGTTTTTCTCATTGTTCAGTATTTTTGTGTGTTGGAAGTTCAGGAAAAG
Source organism: Spisula solida (assembly GCA_947247005.1). Classification (NCBI taxonomy): domain Eukaryota; kingdom Metazoa; phylum Mollusca; class Bivalvia; order Venerida; family Mactridae; genus Spisula; species Spisula solida. The sequence goes on from OX365948.1 coordinate 27,019,037, forward strand.
ATTTATTTATGTTTCTGTTACCTTACCTACCACTGGGGAAAAAATGTGTTATTTTTCTCCATTTTGAAGTCATGGCAGCAATGCTTTGACTTGCATTAACGACAGACTTCCCTGAAGTTCAACTATTTATCAAACATTCAGACTGTTAGAGGCCAAAAACTGTCAGAGCAAACATAAATTTGCTACCAAAAATGCATTAGACAGAGCATATATTAAACATGGATAATGAATAGACATAATACTGCACAATAAACACCATAATATTTGGACTAATTTAGAGTGGAAAATAATTGATACACAAGTCACCTGCTTTATTATGCCATATATTGTTAACAGCTTGTTCCATTCAAACATGGGTAAGCCGCTTAGTAGCTTGTTCCATTCAAACATTTAAAAGGGATTTGCAACTATAGTTACCTTGTTATGGCTTTGAGATTTCATATAATGAGTGTTTTGACCAAAACTGTTCTATCTTGATTGTTATAAGTTTTACAGCAGTTTTGAACAAAACCCTTGATATGTTACTTAGTATAATGCATTTGTTATTATTATATATCTCAATATGGATGCATAGTAGTTTATATATGATCAAAATAATATTTTCATATTTGTCACATTTTATATAATGCATAATATAGAAAGCTTATATTTCAGGTTTAACTTGGCTTACCAGGCTCATTCTGTCATACTCTGGTGTCTGATCAATATACATGTGTCAGTCTTGTCCATTTAATTAGCTTGAAACATATGTGTATAACATATGTACAAGTTACGTGACGAATTTAATAAAAAGTTATAATAGAACAAAATACTCCCCCCCCCCCCGGCCATGATGATTTTATCTTGCAATCACCAGCTGTTTGTGTGGATATATGAATTTGATAGTTATACCTACGCTCAAACCTGGTTTCAATGATCATCATTCTGAAGTTAGCTGTCACATGTCTTAAAAATCCAACAATTTTCATTCAAGCATGACTATACATGTATATATCATACCAATATGCGATATTAAAGGGAGATTGTCAAGATTTGTGGCAAGTAATGCTTTGCCATGACTGTCTGACTTTAATAAACAAAAGAAAAAACCCATTTTAATATCAAGGTTTGCACAGGCCTTGAAAGGTCCTTGATATTGGTTTCAACCTTGAAAAGTACTTTAATTAAGTGCTGCCTTAAAAAAAGGGTACTTGAATTTAAGGGTAAAACCTAGAATGTTATGGCAAACAGCCTAGAATATTCATGGAAATGTATGGATGTGACAAATTTAAAACAACTTGTTCAGGTAGGCATTGTATATTGCTAAAACCTGCACCATGTATTATGGCCCCTATAAAAAAATCCAGATAACCAAAAGGTATGGGACCAAACAGGATCTTGTGAACTCCTTAATAATGGAAAGCCATGTATGTAACTTGACAGAGTGAGTCTGGTGGTATTTCGTATAAATCAACAAATATAACTGGTTCTGTGTCTATATTTATACCTTATTCTATCCAGTATTTTCTACCTTGTACAGTTATCTGTCCTGTTTGGCTGATTGTAGCTAAATATTTCCCTTTTCCATATTTCTATGCCTTACAGTTGATTAAGTATGGGCTGTCAAATAGTTACCTCCCCTTCCTAATAGAATTATAGCAAGGTATTTTGAGTTAACTCCTTGTAATAGTCTTACAGAACAATTACAGGGCATTTTGAGTTAACTCCCTTTGTAATATTACAGGGATTTTGAGTTAACTCTCTTTATAATAGTCTTTAGAACAATTACAGGGCATTTTGAGTTAACTCCCTTTGTAATAGTCTTTACATGACTATAACGCAAGGCTCTGAGAGTTAAATTAACAGTCCCCTTAAATTGGTCTAATTGAACAATTGCAAGGCACTCTGACTTAACTTCCAATAAAATAGTATAATATAGCACAGTTGCTAGGCTGCTAAATGTCAAAAGCTGCAATCATCAAGGGTTCCATGATTCAATGAAATGTATGATTTAATTAAGCATTTGTTAGGACGGCTATGGTGCTATTCAATGTAGATTGTCTGTATTGTTCACTGTATGAAGAGATTATTTCATTTCATTTATTGATATATAATGATTGGATCGTGATGGCTTCCCCCGTACTTACTGGTTTCTTGTCGTATTCTATTTGTACGTTTATGAAATGAAGTGACAATGCTGCTAATGGAAGTGTGTCCAGGTTTAGTGTGATCAGTCTGGGAATTTCTAGTATCAGACATGTTTTACTGACAGATCAGGCTTTTTGCAGTTCTGTTATTATTACATGCATTATATTGATGCAAACTTCGGGTTAGATAAGACATTTTGTCAGGTTTCTATGTAAGACTCGAGTGCCCTGTTTTTGTACCTTAGAGACAAACTGTGCCAATGACTTTTTATTAGGGTTCCAAGACAGCCCATACTTACAACACTTTTATTAATAGCATGAGTTGTTTATTCATGATATTGACTTATTTATTGTCCTGCACTAAAGGTCCAGCTGGGATCATGGTTGCAACGATGCCGGGTTTGAGCCCGGCTACACAACTAACCCTGGGAGCCGCTGGCATTGGGAGCCATCATTCACAGCTTTGTGGTACAAAAGATAAAACTAGCTCTCTTCAATCGACTAACCCCCACATTGAAGAGACCTCTCTCTATCTCTGACTCTACTATACTCTTGTTCTCTGATGATTTAATTATTATATTCACTTTGTAGCTTTTATCAGTACCTTTGGTGCCGTCTTGTTGGCAACACGATGATATTGTGAAATTATGTAGCACAAGCTGGGCTACAGTACTCTTGCAACTCTCATACAGATCACGCCAAATTAAAGAAATGGTCATCAGAAATTTCGCCTCTATTTTCAAATTTGGGGAAAAGTTTTGTCACTACTGTAAAATCATTAATATTCATAAAATTATAGAATTAAGTTTTGATGCTTTTCTAGATAAACTTGACGACAAAATCAAATCTTGGCGATTGTCCGAAATAAGAAATGCCTGATCATGGGTTCACTTCCAATTAAGGTTTTTTTAAAATCCACAAAATTACGACCCAATGAAATTGCCCTTACACAGCATTCATGAAATTTAATTCCCACAAAAAAATTGTTGACTCCATTTTGGACTTAATTATTTATTAATTGGAACTTGTTTTTTTAAAATAATACAATATCAGATTAACAATGAATGTTAATGAGAGTAAAAACCAATATGATGACAAGTATGATGTTGCAATTTGTCTCAACTCGTGCTACACAAACTGTTCTCGATTCTTTTAGATGTTTTCTTGCATAGTTTTCAATCTTTCTGAAATCTCTCTTGTTTTCTTCATGCATCAAACATCTAAGAAACGTCATTGATTGAGACAGGATTTTATACCAGCAATCTAAACTATTGCATAGTGCCTGATTATTACAATATTGCTGTGTCATTTGTTATTTGGATTGAAATCGGAGATATTTTCAACGTAAAATGAGTACCCTGGGGAGGCTCGATAGAATTAATTCTCTTAATTGCTGAAGTTTCTGATAGGTTTTTGATGCAATATGAAAGCTTTCCTTATATGGAAAACATTCAGGTTTTGTATGGATACTTCCAACGTCTCTTTCTCTCTCTCTCTCTTACGTTTTATTTACACACAAACACTTGAAATATTAACCCTTTACTACATAGATGCCCTAACCTATGCCTTTATCACCCATGTCCGTCAGACATTTATAAACATTTTCAAGTTTGTGTATGGATATGCATACTTGCTTACACTCGGCCCATTTGTGATTGGATTAAGGTTATCAGGTGTGTTATAGGATGTTAACATTCAGCATTGTGTATTTGTGTGTAAATGAAACCTTTCACTTACCATTGACAGGGTGCAGATCTAATTTTGATCATGTTTGCATTTAGAGCACTTTCAAATTAAAAAAATAAATTGAAATAAAAAAGTGTTTTCTGATATTTTCACACTAACTGAAACTCATAATTCACAATACTGATGCTCAAATTTTTGCCGAGATCAAAATTTCACCTTAGTCACTGATGTTCTATAACATGAAACTATTCTCTCATCTGATGTAGCATGACTCTAAGAGGTGTTATAAGATCCTCTATTATGTTTTTCTCTCTTGGAGACTCTCCAAATACTTCATCACCTGTGCTTGATGCTAAACTTCTGTCTCTTTGATTTGTCAAGTATGGTTTATCATTTTCTTAAAAAAAATCCATGAATATTTCTATTTCTGTAGGCCTAAGGTTTGAATACACTTAATGATGACAGTTTCAAAGTACAGGCTTACTATTGGTCAATTTAGACTGTATTCAAAACTGACCAATCAGAGCCTTGCATTATGAAACTGATCAAACTCACACAGTCATCTTGTGACTGGTTTACCAATGAAGACTTATTGTAACCTTAGACTGTGATGAGCGTAAATTAAAACGTTTCTGAGCTATTAATTAACACTATCTTTAACAAATGAAGAAAAAGAGACATTATTACATTGGTGTACATTTCGCGATATCAGATTATGTCTTGTCATGCTTAGTCATAATTCCTTAGAAATTACCGCCACAAATTACGGCAACATCAAGAATTGACTGGTATATGACAAACAGCTTGACAGATCATGGATAAAATACTGTATCTTCTCTTTCTTCTCATATATTATTCAGATGAAAACTATTAAAACTTTTGAGTGATTGTTATAGAAGTTTTTCAGGAGCTCTATTTTGTTTTCTACAGCCTGTGAACCAGTCTATGAAAGAATTTACTCAATGAACCAGTCTATTTACTTGTTGAACTGGTCTAAGAATAAATTTACACAACAATTTCCCTGGGCATTTAGATTGACAAGGTTGAAAGAAAATTAAATTGTTCCAGCAGACAAATTAATATAATTATTGGGCGTATCAAAAACGCGTCTGAATGTCATTGTCATTGATATGTGCCATGAATCTTTGAATAGACTGGTACATTTTAGTAGACAGGAAACCTATATTTCACAGACTGGTGATCAGAATTTTTACACAAAGTGTGCGAGATTGTCTCTCAACTTTTTCTCGTATTTCCTTGTCTTTTAGCCTCTGGCATGCCAGGTCTAGCAGGTAAGACATGAACCTCTGGCCTCAATTTCAATACATGACAATCCAATTTCAAATAAAACCAATTATTTCCCCTGTTGTACTACTGCAAAGTCGTATAATTCCTGATATATTCCTCTTTTTTGATCTATGTCATCCAATTTTGATATTAGATGCAGGTGAATTGTATATTGCTTTGCATATTTATAATCTCTACGCTTCATGAACACATTTTAGTGCAGATTAGTTATTTATTAGGAAATGAGCTTAGAACAATCTATTGTTAACTACTTATGATGTCAGAAGCAGTTGCATTAGTACCTCGCTAAATGTTTTATTTATTCAGTTTTATGATTATTGCAATTCCCTGTTAATCTCCCGTTAAAGATAAAAGTACAGAATTACAATTATTTTCCCAATTGCTCTAAAAGATAATTTATAAAAGTGCGAAATTACAATTTTTTCTGTTTCTCTCTTTAGTGTTATATAATTCTAAGGGAAGATAATTAGCATATTTGTAACTGTTAGTGTTAGGGTAGTAGATGTTTATAAATCAGGTGTTCATGACTTGCAAATCTCACTGTACAAATTTATACTCTTAACCAATCAATGTCAATGACCCAATTTACTTAATTGCTGTATGAATTCATTTCTGTAACTCAATTCATTGTCGGTTCATCTAATTGCCATGAGCAACTGGTTGATTAATTATAAATCTTTTAATTACATTTCTTTTCATATTGTAATTGTCATTATGTTTTCAATCTATTATTCAATTAGTCCCTGCTATTTTCGGTTGCTTAATTCAAGCGTATATAATTGCCTGCATCTAATTAGCACCTGTTCATTCCAAATTCTGTCCTTCGAACCAATAATTGGAACCATGTATATTTGTATTGTCTGTATTTCTGTTACTTGGGATTTCGGCTATAATTTCTAACCATTAACCACTATATCATACTTTTAGTCCTCAGTTTGTAGTTTGTAGAGTGCATAGTCTTGAAATGCATTTATATCCTCCCATTTTTCGTAATCTTTTTCCTTACTCCAGTTTTTGTAATGCATCATGTACTGGTTTTCTTTGAACTAATGTCTTGCCTTTATCACTTGTATGTTTTTTACTGGTATTGTGTTATGGTGATTGTATCCAGTACCTGTCTATATATTTGATGACAGGTTTTCCATGCATGTAAACATTATATTGAGCACAATGATTCTCATGACTGGACATTAGAAGCCCTGCACGTTCAAATCCCTACACAATTCTTGTGGAAATCATAAAAAAACTAGATTCTATTCTTACAATAATTTCTGCTATATAATTGCCTGTCTTCTTTCAAACTTCAATAAAGATCATAGGATCAATGTGATTGGCTTAAATAATTATAAAGACTGTTCTGATTGGCTAATATTAAGAAATCTTCTGATTGGCTGTTCTTTCAAACTTTAAATGATCATAAAGATGATTGGCTTAAAACTTTTGTAACTTCTGTTCTGATTGGTTATTATTAAGGAATGTCCTGATTGGCTGATATAGTAATCAAAGTACTGTATGAATTCTGTCTTGAATGCTTTAAATTGTAAGGAATCATAATAGATTTTCCTTCGACTGAATTGATAAAAGTATTCTGTTGGTAATATTTCTCGATGCCTAAGTTACCTGAAATGAATTTCTAGCGCGATTAAATTTTTTTAACTTTGATTCATTGAAACTGTGCAAAATTGCAATATTATAACTCAATCTTGGAATAGACAATTTCTTACTTTTTGCATTAAAATGTGTACAAGTACTTCAATAAATCACGTTTTATTTACATGGAACTATTCTTGGCTTCGTGGTTTATGATAGGAAGAGAAATTGAGACGCATGTGTTGTATTCTAATTTTCTCAAAATTTTAAGATAGTAACTCATCGTCTAGCCTGAAGTAAATTTAAATAATTGCATTTATCTTCCAACTTGATCAAAATGTAAATGACTTACTTTCCATCCTTTCCTATTATGTGCATAAAAATGGCTTGATTTGATATTCTGTTACAAGGGAATTTGAAAAAATTCTTAATATTATCATTATAAATCTTTTGTCTCTGCTCTTACCTCTAACCAATCTTAGTGAATAGATAGATCGACCATTAATTCTCCTCTTCAATAATTACTAAATTATATTTCATTCAGTACTTAAATTAAAATGTCATATGACAATTTAATGAACGTTCGAAAATTTAAAATGATGTAAATTAGTTTTCATTATAATAGAATATTAGTATTCAATATTCAGCACATGCACTTTTGTAAAAATGTACAAATTTGTTATTTTCATTAACATTTGTAATAAGTTTAAAGGAATTGGAATATTTTGTAATGAACAAATGAATTGTACAATTTAGCAGATGCGATGATGGTGTCCCCCTCGGGTCAGCTAGTGCCGGTCATGGATTCATTACTCACACAAAGTACAGTCAATTTACCTTTGTCTACCATCGTTCAACCCTTTACTCCATTGTTACACAGTTTGACCAATCTGTGGCATTTCTACGTAGATGCATTTCAATGCATATTTACCTACTTTTCATTTAGACACATTTAAACTGTACACATTTGTATGTCAAATTATTTTAAAATTACCTCTGTGATGATGGTATGCATACAATTAATTTCTTGTCAGATCAATCAATATTGTATGTAACAAATAGGTTGTAGAGTGTCTATGGAGTAGAGGGTTCAATTAAGGAAAATCTCCAATCAGCAGCAGCTGTCAGCAGCAGTAACTGTTGTAACTTGTTGGTTACGTTGACAAAAATTACTTTGAGCCTTCAACCTTCTGCAAATTAAGCAGCAAAATGTGAATTTATGGTCTTGCACATAATTATTATTGCTTTTTGCAAATTGAATTTATAATGGCATTATTCAAAAACTAGTCTGCGCTATAAATTTTGCAGGAAATCCGTTTTGAAGAGTCATCAGAACGAATGACTGGAGATTTTCCTTTGATGTTATGATATCCAAGTCATACTTTATTAATTATGATTTAATGTGCGGAACAGAACGGCTGCATGTGGGCTTTGTAGTTATTGTTTTGTGAAGTCATCATACCTAGAAAAGTGAAAAAGTATGGAGAACTATATAATAAATCAGAGAACAGATTTACAATATGTCACATAAACCTAGGTGGAGTGTTGGAAGGTCTGAGTACTAAAGTTATTGTAACTGTGGTAGGTTTGATTTATGCTGGGCCTCTTTCCACGAGAGGATAACTTATAGGTTGTTGTTTCGTCTGTTCCATATTCATGCCTGTACTAGATTTCTCAGCAATAACAGACTATGAAACTTAGTATCAACCTAATTAACCACTGATATTTTGTTAATGAAAATTGAGTACTATTGTTCTGTGTGCTACAATGCCATAAATGTAGACTATAATCTGTGGTGTGCTAGTTATTCTATAAACAAGCAAGAAAAGTGAATACATTGCTGAAAATTCAGTTCATTCATAGATGAATCCACAAAAGAATAATTGCCAACTACATCCCATATGCTGTTGTGTTGATTGTTCCGAGCACATACACAGTCACAAAGCATTGTATTGGTTCTGGGTATTATATATTATACAAGACCTTTCTTGTTTGTCTGGTATACAAGTATTTGTTAAATTGGCTCCAATTTTAAACCAATAGATTGAAACATTTAGATTCTATAATATGTGCCTGTAATTGGTTAGGTACCATTTTGATCTAATTATGCATGCTTTATTAGTTTTCTGTATTGGTTGGTTGTCTTTATTAATTGGTACGCTAGTAATCAATTTAATTGCAATCTATACTTGTAGGATGCTTTTTAACAGAATCCTGTATTACATTTGGTTTCAATCATTAACTCACTGGTAGTTGGAAATATTTTATGACTGCAATATTAGATATTTTGTTTAAGATTACACCTATTATATACTTAATTCTGTAGATATATTAATAGTTGCATGAAATATTTAAAAAAAACTAATATAATATTTTAATTGATTTAATTTGAAAGTATACTGTAAATATATTTATGGAATGATTTACTTGCCTTGTTGGAACTGTTACATGTGTAAATGGAATATGGCAGTTATAGTGTTCCATAGAATTAGCACGTTTTATTGTGTCACTTCGACAGGTCCCGGACCTCAAGGAATGGGTAACATGGGTGGTATGGGTATGGCTGGTGGTATGATGGGTATGCAGGGACTCGGATTTGGACTCCAGAATACAATGGCAGGACGATTAGGGCTGTCAGGAATGCAACAACAACAACAACAGATGGGAAGCAGCGTTATACTTGTATCCAACCTTGATGAACAGGTACGGCCAAATCTGATCAACTTTCTGTATTACTTTTGATTTAACAAAGTTTTGTTGCGTAGATAATTTTGAGTTTATTTCATCAATTTTACAGTTGAAAGGTTCCTATATTGCCCAATTTCTTTGAATTTTTGCAATTAGTGTGCTGAAATGATTATTTGTGCAGATTATTTAAGAAGTGGATTTGCTTTTAGCCCTGGCACATTATATGTTCACAGTTTGTAACAAAAGCTTTTCTGATGATCAGCTTAAAGTTCTGGAAGCACAAATTGATACAAACATTCTTCCATGTTTCTTGAATAACTGATCATCTATGTCAGGTGCTAGTACATCACTTTCCAAGTACCATAGGGAATACTATGTTAGTGTCATACAGTACTTTCTGAGGATCTTCAACCTCACATAATTCATGGGAAAAGTTCCACAAAAACACATTTATACAGAGATTTATATGCCTTGGTTTTTCTTCTATGTTATTTTTTTTTCAAAGTCATGAGCAACTCTATTTATATTAGTTTAATAATGACATAAAAAGTTTGAATTTGGTGGAAACTGTACTGTTTATGGAAAATGTTCACACTTTTTTTGTTCTAATCCGCATGTAGGGCACAAGCATGATTAATGACAACATCATTATTTTGCATGTTATAATTTTTACTTGATATTTTATATTAAATTCTGAATGTCATCCTGGAAGTTGTTAATTATATGCACAATTAAGTATTTTGTCAGACTACCAAATTTTCTGTGGGAAAAGATTTTCTTAGTCTCTGATCACAATTTGCCTTTTTGCTGAAATATCATACTCCCTTTGGTTGGTTCCTACTGAAATATCATACTCCAGTTGGCTGGTTCCTGTTGAAATATCATACTCCATTTGGCTGGTTCCTACTGAAATATCATACTCCATTTGGCTCAGGTTCCTACTGAAATATCATACTCCATTTGGCTGGTTCCTACTGAAATATCATACTCCCTTTTGCTGGTTCCTACTGAAATATCATACTCCATTTGGCCCAGGTTCCTACTGTCATATCATACTTGAAATATCATACTCCCTTTTGCTAGTTCCTACTGAAATATCATACTCCATTTGGCTGTTTCCTACTGAAATATCATACTCCCTTCGACTGGTTCCTACTGAAGTATCATACTCCATTTGGCTGTTTCCTACTGAAATATCATACTCCCTTCGACTGTTTCCTACTGAAATATCATACTCCCTTTGGCTGGTTCCTGCTGAAATATATTGTCTTTAACCCTATACTCGATATTAAGAGATCTATTGTTGTGCCCCCACTATTGTATCGCAGAATTTCAAGCAGCAGTAAATTTTAAATGTGTCTTAGTGTCTCCAGGCAAATATTATTCTCTGAATTCAAAGTTTTTATTGTTGATAATAATGTATAGAGTATTGGGTCATATTTGTCACAGATTTTGTAGCAAAATTTCATTGGGAAAATAAAATGTCTTCAGGTGACATCCATTATTGACACAAATAATTAGAAAATTGTTGAATTCTTGGCTTTTAAATTAGGAAATGACGGCATTTCAAGGTTTATTCCCTGCTGTGTGGTGATTGAGGGTCATGATTCAACAAGTTTCTAATTGATTTTACTATGCAAATGTTCAGTTACTGTCAATGGCTGTAATTAGTGTTGACTTATGGATGGCATTAACTTACCTAGGCAAATATTTGTGAAATTTGTTTTAAATCAGTTGTTACCAAATGGTTATTGAAACTGAGACTTAAGCCTTGATTTACGACAATGTGTTAAACTTTGATTACTCTTTGAGATGCACATCATACTAGATTCTTTATTTATTACTGTACAGACAGTCTTCAGGGACACTTGCGTCTCTAGGCTTTCCAGTTAAGTTATACAGTCAGAACTCGATACAACGACGCTTATCGTTTCCAAGAAACATGTCGTTGTAACGAATATGTCAGTATACTGAATTGATACAAAGAGCATTTTGATACTTTTGTCCACAAATATGATGTCACTATAATGAATTTGTCAGTATATCGGGTGTCGTTATATCGAGTTATGACTGTATTAAGTAAGTTAAATCTGATTTTTGTGAGAAAAGTGACTAAATACAGTATGAAGCAAACACATGGCAAATTGTTTTATCTGGGAATATTTGCTTAACTTAAAGATTATTTCATAGAAAAACACATTGCAAAATTGATTTTTTCTGGGAAAATTTGCTGAACTTTTTATGGTTATTAAATTAGTCTATATAACTAGTCAAAATAAATTTGTATTAAGGCAAATACCATTACATTCGTTTTTATTTTTTCTTGGTAAATCTACTCATATTTTAATGTAATTTCGTAAAAAATCTGTCTTGAGGAAACAGTTCAGTTCACTTACACTATGGGTTAAGACACTTCACTGGTTCTCCATTACACTTTCACGCCTCTTGTATGTCCCATTTTTCTGCATTTTTCTTCCACATAATTTCCTATCATAAAATAAGCATTCTTCTTTTACTCCAAGCTACCATATTTATAGCATGCATTAAAGACAGCCTTATATTTCTGCATGGTAGTGCATGTATGATTTATGTGACTATATTTCTTGTAAAATACCTTCATTATAGCAACCTGATCAATTCTGTATGAGTAAACTAACTGTGAACTCGTTTATCAAATGTGGAGAATTGTACACATAAACTATAAACATTGATAAACCCCAGCACCTAGGATACTATATCATACTACACTTCGTGTGGGCTATATAATCATGTGTACAGATTGTTACTGTACTAGTGTTTAATGTGTTATAATATCCTAACACCTGATTAGCTATCAGTATCTTATCATTCATATCTACCATGTTTATATCTCCACATTCTGGGTGTTAAATGATTTCACTGGTTCTGGAGTGACTCTGCTACATTGTATGTCTAAAATTCCCTCTTGCATCTGAGGCTTGAAGGAAACCAGAGGGTTTGTCTCAAAGCTACTGTAACTTTGTAAACCATTGGAACAAGAGGGAAGCTTATTTCAGTGTAACAGTGTTACATCAGGGAAGCTTATAACAGTATAACAGTGTTACATCAGAGAAGCTTATTTCAGTGTATCAGTGTTACATCAGAGAAGCTTATTTCAGTGTAACAGTGTTACATTAGAGAAGCTTATTTCAGTGTAACAGTCTTATATCAGAGAAGCTTATTTCAGTGTATCAGTGTTACATCGGAGAAGCTTATTTCAGTGTAACAGTGTTACATTAGAGAAGCTTATTTCAGTGTAATGGTGTTACATCAGATAAGTTTATTTCAGTGTAACAGTGTTACATCAGATAAGCTTATTTTAGTGTAACAGAGTTACATCAGAGAAGTTTATTTCAGTGTAACAGTGTTACATCAGAGAAGCTTATTTCAGTGTACCAGTGTGACATCAGAGAATAGTAATATATTGGTGTAACTTTGCCACTGGAGATCAGAATAGATTGCAGTAGTTTTGTCCTCGTTTGGTAGTCCTCTTATTATTCTTGTTAATCTTCTTGCTGATATATTATAATAAGACTATAAAGCAGTTGTTTCCACCAATGAAAAACTTTTTATCTAACATATATCTTTGCTTTTTTAGCTTGGGGTTTTATATAAAACAAATGCACCTTAGATGTATCATTCTTGTAGTTCTTTAAACAAAATATGATTGCACTTCATGTGTGGGTACTTTTGGTACAATATTGTTACGCATGAACAACATTTTTAGGAATTTATTATTGTTGATTTTATTTGGTACACACATGCCTGATTACTTTATTTTTAGAATGAGCATGCAATATTTGACATTTGCTTCCAATAGCTCATCATAATTTTTAAATCTTAGTTATTTCACAAGACTATAAGCTTAGCTTTGTGATCAAGACATCTGATTGGTTATGTATTATGAAATGCTATGTGATTGGTCAAAATGAAACAAGAAATCTGATTGGTCACCTAATCATCTGCCCTGACTAATCATCTGCCCTGACTTGTTGATAAAATGTAACAAGAATTATGATTGGTCACTGAATGAACTTATGGTTGGAGAGCTCAAACTGTATGGAACAATGTTGGTGCTTCTTGTCCTCTGTGACCAGCATTAGAGCATTATTGTCTGGACCAATGTAATTAATATCACTATGTCAGGCATTTGTTATGTTTTGATATGAAAGAATGTCTGGTGTATGTCATACATGTTATTATTGATACCTAAGACTGATGCTTCGTTTGCAAGATGTAAATTGTATAATATACCATGTCTGTAGCAAAAAGTGTCCATGCAATCACCTGTGTTAACAATATATATGTACAGCATTTATCCAAGAAAATTAACATTTATACATGTATACATCAGAATCTCCTTGTAAAAATTGTTTTATTCGTGTAACAGTATTTTCTAATGTATTTTCCATGTTATTTTCTTTTCCCGTTGTTTCCCCCCTACTTCTGCTGGTGTTACTACTTGACCGTGGCGTTTGTTACTGCTGGGACTTCTACTTGAACCCCCTGTCACTCTACCACTGCTGTGTTCTCAATCTGTGGCTCTCCACCTCCATTCTACAGGTCACACCAGAGGCTCTTTTTACCCTCTTTGGTACGTGTATAAGCACTTTTATTCTTTTATTTACTTATTTATGACTGTTTTTTGTATAAGAACAACATAATTGGCAATGGCTTAGAAAACATGTGAATGGAAATAGATGAAATGTTTCAGTAAATGTTCGGAATGAATTTAAAAAAGATGATGTTTTGTAGGAAAATTTTGAATAAATTTTAAATTATTAAACTAAAGCTGTTTAAACAAACAACACATTACATTGAACAGAACGTTTGGTAACATTAGAAGATGAAGAAGAACATGAAGTATCATGTCACAAAGTTTCTACTCCGAAACAGTTTTTGGATCACAGTTGTGTTTAGCAATTTTAACGCATTAACATTGGCAGAACATAGAAGTTTTCTATGAGAAGTCTTCCGAGAAACGTAGATCCTATTTCCTTTCACATTTGCATATCAATCTGTATAGTTGAACTACTCAGATGCACACTGAATTTAGATAGAGTAACTTCTATTTCCACAGTATTGGAAGTGCTACTTTGTAGAAAAATTGCTTCAATTATGATTCAGAGCGTAATCTTTGGCACTCAGCTGCAAATTTCAGCACAATCGCTCTCTGTTTGATAGCCTGAAACTAGTAATAACATTTTAGCATTAGAATTGATCTCTTTTTCTTGTTTTAACCCTGGACTCCATGACGTTGAAGCCTGATCATCTATACATACAGTTGTTGTTCACCATTTTCAATAACGTGTGTAGAGATGGTGTGCACTATTCCTACAAGTGTTGTCTGCAGGTTGCTGTCTGTGTATGGTTTCGGCATCCATGAAGTAAAGGGATAATGCTGGTAGCACTTTCTGTACTGTGACTCCGATATCAACATAGTAATAAATCCAGTAACAAGTTGTCTTACCTTTTTAGTATTTTTCTCTAAGAATCGCTTAAAGTAATGTTTGTATTTAGCCAATTTAAAGCAGCTCTCACTGGCAATGGCTTCGCTATTATATCGTCTATTTCATATAGTTAAACTTACTGTAGTAGAGAGTGATTCAAGGATTGGTGCTTTACTGATGTAATCAGCTCTGTTATAGATGCTCCAGCATTCACATTTTGCACCATTTCCTTGATCAAACTTTTTCATAATCAGTTGTGTAATATAAGACAGTTAGCAACATTGATGATGTGTTTTATATAGCTTGTACGCATTAACCTCATCCTGCTGACCCTATTAGCCTGTTAACCTCCATTTGCATAATTTTACAGTTGATTACATATCTGTATTTACCCTAGTGTTCACATGATAAACTTAAATCTAAAACAATTACCTTGAGATGTAAAGGGCAGATAATGCAGGATTTATGTGCGGATATTGTGGCATGTTCCATGTAGTGATTATGTAATATATTCATGTGTTAAGGTCAGGATGCAGGTTAATATGTAGGAGCTATACCAATGTACAAAAGCTGGAAGGAATGACACAATTAACTACTTGCTCATCTGTGAATTATGCCAGGTGCTTTCTGATTCGCCATCAGACTCAAATTTTTGTGGACAAATGTTTTTTCTCATTCGGGCGACCGAACAATTACGTGTGTTCATTTCCAGCTTGTGTTTGTTCGTAATTATTGGGGGAAGGGTTGATGCTATTTGTCTCATCCGTGTAAATCCTACGAGTCTGACCGCCAAATTATTCGATGACAATTTTGTCCCCACAAATCTCACCCGACACTCAATCAACGTACATTTTATGGTCTATTTGCATGTATCATGTGATATTGTCGTTTTTTTATGGCAAATAGCATTAACTGCAATATCCTCACTGAAATTGTGTCCAATCATCAGATAGGAAGATAGCTGTAAGATAGGAAATTTGTTTCATCAATGAGCATGTACAAACTGTTTGTTATTCTGTTAGTTTGTTTTTCGATTTGCGACAAGAATTCAAGCAGAATACAGTACGGATACAATATACATGTATGGTCTAAACTTTGTTAGTGGTCACCACTGCAACCTGTCGTTAAGCAGCCTGTTCTAATTAATTCAAAACGGCTGAATGTAAAATGAAATGTAAAACATACGCATTTGAAATATCACTGACCGACTGCTTTACACAGGTTATAATATTGTGCTCATGTCTGGTGGCAACCAAAGTAGACTCAAACCTCACATCAGCCCGACAATTACATTGCGATTAAATGCCAAATTGTACATACATACTGGATCAGGTTGTTTAACCTTACTGTTGACAGTAACTTCTTACATCACTCTAAATTTTATTGTTATTATATAAATAAAACAGTACTATCTGATGATGTACACCATTTCATACGATTGTTTATAAAGTGCAAAAGTATTGTAACACAGTTTTGGTCATAAAACAGTTACAACATTTTTGCAATTAATGTTTTATAATGTAGCATTTAAGTAATATGCTAGTTTTATGTATTTGATAATTTCTGTTAATGAACAGGGGTATATGGGGATGTACACCGTGTGAAGATTTTGTTTAACAAGAAAGACAATGCCTTGATACAGATGGCTGAGGCCCACCAAGCTCAATTAGGTAAGCTTTTTGATGAAATCCAGACTTTGTAATATCGATGGGTTGGCGGAAAACTATTGTAACTCGCTATGTTTTATATTGGAGTTACAACAGTTTTCCGCCAACCCATCAGTATATGGACTTTGATAATTATGCTGGTCACTTTAATGTTAAGGTAAAGCACTATATCACAGTGTTATAAAATTATGTAACTTTCGCTCCTTGTTAATGTATTTGTACTATATGCCTCGCATTGCATCAGCAAGTTCTTTAATGTTTCATTGTGATTACTAGTATCAACATTTTGGCAGAAAAAAACAATTTATGGTGGTTAATGAGTTTATTCATACAAAAAGTGTACTTCTGTGAATAATTATGCTGATGAGTTGATAGTATAAGTGTGAATAAAAGAAAGCTTATTGTGTGATGTGCATGTCATCAACTCACTAAGGAGTTCTATTAGAGGCTAGTATTTAGGCAGCGGAAATAAAGTTTTGGTTCTTGTTTCCAATGTTTCTGTTATCTTTTAATCATGAAGAAATACTATGAAACTTACCAAAATAAGTGTAATATGTGAAATGTTGTTTTAAAATGTGGTACAGGTGTAGCGCACACCAGTATATCTGCTGAAAATGTGCTATAGAATGCTTTCTGGTATAGATTTCTGAACTATACAAACATTTTGCACTTGCTTTCACCATTCGGTACAAAGCCTGTAGATTTGATATATAGGGGAAGACTTTATTTTGCATATTCTATGCCTGTTTTGGCTGTAAAGACTTTCCACTGAATTCAGTTTTAAAAGATAAAATCACTATCAGCTAAATACTGTAATTCACAATGAATGCACAATTCAAAGTCATACAGTATAGTGGCAGCAATGCCTAGCCACCCACGCAAGAGACAGACACAGGCAAGCCATACTTTCATCAACGGGCATCACAGTAACCAGTAACAACATACTGCTTAGGGCCCTGTCTATTAGACAGCATAGAAACAACTTACTGTATGTTATGACTGAGTTTTAAAAGGCATGCATTCAGACACAACGATTATGTTCCGACTAGGCTATATATTATTAAGTTAGCTAAAGAGCAGTTTATATATTTGCTTTGACATTTTTTCTGCATTGTTTGAAACAATAGAGTTTCTGTAAGTAATCAATACATACAGTATATAGTAAATCGACTTCACTAACTGTAAGTTCCTCGTATCAAAGTGGTTTTCAATGCTAATTATACTAGTTTATCCGTACAAATACCTCCTTGAAGCATGTCTACCAAGTAATTTCCACTTTTTGCGGAAATTGTAGCCATAGGCATATGGCAATACACACTCAGACGAAATTGTTGTTTGCTTTGTACAACCTTTCAAGTTCCGGGAATCATTTCTGTACGATAGATGTGATAGCTTTAACGTAATGGACTAATCGCACCTATTAATAATTGATGACTTTAGAAGCATATAAATACTATATCCATTATTGGCGTGTGCGTGTTACTGCAAGGCATATTTACTGTGACATTTCCAATTGATGCATTGTGTATAATTGTAGTCAGGCTGTTCTTCAAAGCTTTCATACTATTCTCCAGCAGCTTTATTTATGATTCGGTTAAGTTAATTGATTCTAGAAAATCCTTTGGGACAGTGCACATTAATACAGGGCTCATATATTTCCAAGTTCATATTTGATTATTTCCCTCGCAAGAATTTCCTAGCTCTTAACTTTGATCGGTAGGTACGTTTAATTTATCGCTAAGTAAATCAACCGTCTAAAACATTAACATTTAAAAGGCATAGGAAATGGAAAATAATCATTTCAGTTGAAAGTGTAGTTAAAAATTCTGATCACGTTGGAAGTTAAATAGAAATTTGTTTGAAAATACAACCTGAATTCCTGTAAATTGTAGACACTGTTGTTCTGAGATTGGGTATAATGGAATTTTCATGTGGTAATGAATTCATTGATTTAAAAACATTGGAAGGGAAAGACATTGTTACATATTTTGGTGATGTTTTTGTTTGCATTCAACTGAGACAGTCAGAAGTGAATGGTCATCTGTTTTTCCTGTAAAATTGGCCAAAGACCTCTGGATTTGAGTGAAGAGACAGTTGTCTGATGCAAGGAATCCCAGAGCAATACCCTAGCACTTCCTCAGTATACTAAGATGCCTTGGTTTTTAAATTTCCAGGTGTAATGCACTGGTACAAATGAGACTACCTCTGGCTTTCAAACCAGTTCCTCTTTTATTGAGTGGGAAAAACTGAAAAGCAAAATGCCCTGATTGTTTCTAAAACACCAGAGGTAGATAAAGAATGGGTATTTTCGATTTTGTGGGTATGGGTTCACCTGCAAAATCTAAAACTTAATCCCTATGCATATGAATGTTATTATCATAATTTAAGTTTCATGTTTTGGTTTTTTCACTTCACATTTCAGCGATTGCACATCTTGACAAACAGAAAGTGTGGGGCAAACAGATACGTGTCACTCAGTCCAAACATTCACTTGTACAAATGCCAAAGGATGGACAACCAGATGCTGGATTGACCAAAGATTTCACCATTTCTCCTTTACATAGGTTTAAACGACCAGGGTCCAAAAACTGTCAGAATATATTCCCTCCATCTGCAGTACTTCATCTCTCAAACATTCCGTAAGTATGACTACTTTGATAATAGTAGAGTGTGTAGCTAGGGTCTGCTAGATGTAATTTAGTGGTCTATCTTGACAAATTGTTGAGTAATGCATCTCAAGTCATCAATTTTATGTTCCAACCCTGAACTATTTTATATTTTTTGTGGGAAAGTTGTGAGTCACTTGCAGATGAGCTTGTAACCCAGCAACACTGGTTGGCAACACCAGAACGCTGCTTTGGTCTAATAACCGAAATACTCCTTAATTAGGGCCCCGCAAATTTTTTTTTGCGTGCCCTATAGTAATCACCCTGTCCGTCCATCCGTATGTCTGTCGTCCACATTTTTCATGTTTTTTCTAAATAACTTGCAAACCATTATAGGTATCAACTTCAAACTTTAGACATAAGCTCACATCAACAGTACGCTATTATATGGCAAGTTACATAACTCTAGCTACAATATTGGAAGAATTATGGCCCTTTGTAAAATTCAAATTTTCCTCATTTTTCTGTTTTTTCCTTAATAACTTGCAAACCATTAAAGATATTAACTTCAAACTTTCAACCTCAGCTCACAACAACAATACGCTAATTTATGACAAGTTACATAACTCTAGCTACTTTATTTTAAGAATTATGGCTCCTTGTTCAATTTCAATTCTCCTCATTTTTCATGTTATTTTCTTCATAACTTCAAAACCACAATAGATATTCATATGAAACTTGCTGTACTTATTGCCAGTGATAATACATGTACACATATTTGAAGTAAAGGGCAACAACTCTAGCTTTGATAAATGTTGACTTACGCCCCTTTTTCAGCTTCAAAAACTTTAATATTGTCCATAGTTCAAAAACCGTACAAGATATTCAAATGAAACTTACTCTGGTACTGACTACTGCAATAAGTGCATGTTTGTGGAGCAAAAAACAATACTCACAGTTGTAGCAAAGGGCAACAACTCTAGATTTAGTAAATTCTGACTGATTCCTTTAAACACTTGCACACAAAACAAACATATTAATGTAGTTCTGTTTGTGTATTTCCATCTTGCAATCAATATTGACCAATCAGGATGATGTAGGAACAGGACAATGTCAATGAAACCAATGTCATTATTAAATTGAATTAAGTGTGCACACTTAGTATATCAAAAAATAAGTTCTTAATAAAAGTCAAAGTTCATCATGGTTTCTATTTTAGAAATTAAACCTTTCTTGTTGTTTTAAAAGGAAGTGAATTACTTTATTTCAGGCATCAGTACATGTATAGATATGACTTTATTATTGTGTCATAGTACAGAAAATTGCAACTACATGTAATAGCACTAATAATTATGCAACCCCACTATACTTCTATACTTTTCTCCCCACCCGCTTCTCTTCTGGCATGCTACCAGGGGGCCCTGGTCACGACAGTGATAATTCTAGTTTGACTCTAGGAACATTTATATAAATCAATGACATATTTTCCTTTTTGTTAAAGTTCGATAGTGTCCCTTAAGGGTGCTAAGTAAACTTTTTACAGAAATGGCACCTGTACACAGTGTCTATGACTCGCTTTTATGTCTACAAGTCTGACATTTATGAAAATGGCACCTGTGTCCAATACTCGTCAAAATATGGCATATGTGACTTACTTTTACAGCCTGTAGTTTGACACTGTTATGAATATATCACCTGTGTTGTTTGTTTTATTCCTGACTTCCATTAGAACTGAACAAAAACAGCATCTTCAGTAGCATGTCAAACAGTAAAACATGCATTTGAACATTTAGTGAAACATTGGTTCTACTCAATAATGTATTTTAAATGTTGTGTTTTACAAAACTGTCTAAGTGCAGTTGTAAATATTTTATAAGTCTCTTTTGGAAGCTAATCTTGATGATAGTGAATAAAAACGAGAGGGGGGTAACATTGCTGCCTTGTATGTGAGGTTACCCTCTGAATTCCTGTAGCTTGCCACCTCTGCTAAGTGCTTAAGTTCGGCAAATATGCAAAATTTGGTTTATGTATAGCTTTTATACCTTGTGTATAATTTTAAAGAATGTTTTTATGCTGCTGGCTATGGATAGAATTTGTAAACTCAAGTCTGCTGTTAGAGAAACAGACATACAGATGTGTATCTGTCAAAGTTATATCAGTTTATCTTTTCTCAGTATTAAAATTAAATTTCTGTGATTGCTGAACGCACTTAGTGTACACTTGGAATGCTTTGAAATGTTGGACAGCACTTCAGCCTGTTTTAATATATGTCAGTTCCATCTAAACATATTATATATATAAAACATTATTTATTGCAACAAATTCTTGCGACTTATACTAATCATTCACAATGAATGTGTCCTAGGATACTAATTACAAGTACTCCAATCTAAAGATTCTCGGGAGTTAAAGTTTCAGCATGGAAAAACTTAGATTTTCTACAATATTTTACTTTTGAAATTTTACTGATGACCAAAGCCTTCTGTTGATGATGTTTTCATTCCCAATTTCATTCCTGTCTAGTATTTCTGTTGCTAATGTCTTTTTTAGTGTAACACAATAGATGTGTGAAATCATACAAGATTATTATGGATTTTTTTTCTTCTTGGTGTCCTCGAAATTACCAAAGCTCGCCATTTCCTTTGTAGGCAAAGATTCACTTTACGTCAGACACGTTAAGTTGTATTTTACTGCTGCTAGGGATAAATTGGACACTTTTCTGTGTCACAGCAATCGTTATATCCTGTCAACATTACCTAGACTAATTTTACACACCATAAAATCCTCGTATTAAACAGTTTGCTGGAATTACTGAAATTGCGATGCATACGAAGACAATAAATTGGTTTTGTGAAGTCTCATTTTTATGCCCATGTATTTGTGACATTAGCATCAGAATTTTAGCAATATTTTGGTGTGGTCATACTCTTGTAGGGGAAAAATAATTTAAAGTCTCATGATTCAGTTTCAAAGAATTATGTCAAAAAATATCTAAGGAATATTTTACAAATGGGGGTGGGAATCATACTTCAATTTGAGTTTGGTCGGTGTTCAGGACTTGCAGAAGGTGTAGGAAAAACTAAATGTCCAAGTGTTATCCTTCATGTCATTGTTTCTGACACATTATCTTCACTGTCAGCCATGAAGCATTATGTCTGAAATATCCTTCAATAATTTGTTACAAGCTCAAACAAATTGGTAGAATTGTTGTTTTTTTGTGGAGAGTCTCGCAAATAAAACACTTTTTTGTCAAAATTTGAAAACTACAAAAATAATCATGCAAGGTTTTCATGACAATGACGATTGAACAATGAAATCACTTGAAATTTGCGTTTAACTTGTCAATAGCTTGTCATGGAACTATAATTTCACACAAAATTTTGTGTCTTTTAAAATGGAAGCTGCGCTCTCTTAAATACTGAAGACGACCTTATTCTTAAAATTCAAATTCATGTTTTTTGCCTTCAAACGATTAAAAAAAATTATTCGTCTTAAATGTTTTCCTGTGTGATTCATGACGATGCAAGCATAGAAACCATCAGGGGGTTGTCACAAAAGTAGAACTTGTACAAGGTAATTTATAAACATTGTAAAGTTGGTGATTTCCTGATTATTTGTCATAAAATGTATTTCTATGGTATTTATATGATAGTATATGAGATTATATAATCAGTGGCTTCTTATTTCAGGCCATCAGTCACTGAAGAAGAACTAACAGAAAGCTTTTCTCAATATGGTGAAGTAAAGGCATTCAAGTTTTTCCAGTAAGTGTTTTTATGTTTAGTGATAGCCACACATGAGAGGTGTTTGCTAAAGAAAGAACTACTCATGACGGGTGTTTGCTAAAGTGATAGCCACACATGAGAGGTATTTACTAAAGAGAGAACTACTCCAGAGAGGTGTTTGCTAAAGAGAGAACCTCTCATGAGAGGTGTTTGCTAAAGAAAGAACCGCTCATGAGAGGTGTTTGCTAAAGTGATAGCCACACATGAGAGGTATTTGCTAAAGAGAGAACTACTCAAGAGAGGTGTTTGCTAAAGAGAGAACCTCTCATGAGAGGTGTTTGCTAAAAAAAGAACCGCTCATGAGAGGTGTTTGCTAAAGAAAGAACTGCTCATGAGAGGTGTTTGCTAAAGAAAGAACTACTCATGAGAGGTGTTTGCTAAAGAAAGAACTACTCATGAGAGGTGTTTGCTAAAGAAAGAACTACTCATGAGAGGTGTTTGCTAAAGAGAGAACTGCTAATGAGAGATGTTTGCAAGAGAGAGTACCACTCATGTGAGGTGTTAGCCATAGAGAGAACCACTCATGTGAGGTGTTAGCCATAGAGAGAACTACTCAAGAAAGGTGTTTGCTAAAGAGAGAACCACCCATGAGATGTGTTTGCTAAAGAGAGAATTGCTCATGAGAGGTGTTTGCTAAAGAAAGAACTACTCATGACAGGTGTTTGCTAAAGAAATAACAGTTATGCTCATGAGAGGCAATAACACATGAGATAAGTTTGCTAAAATGAGAGCTGCATGCGCACACTTTGCTAAGATCCTTATATATAATTTTAAAAAGTGAAATGTTTATTGCTGCCATCATATTAAATTCAATTTACCTCTCAGAAAATAGTTGAGAAAAGAGGTGTGTTTGTGTGCTGGTGTTTGTTACTGATGTTTTATCATTTATATTTGTAGAAAAGACAGGCGCATGGCTTTAATTGAGATGAAGACGGTTGAAGAATCTATATTGGCACTCGTTGTAAGGCATTTTCTATCTCACTTGTATAACATACCTGTGGCTACCCAAACCAGGTCTGATGCTGCTGTATAGTTGTCTGTACAGAAGGAAGCTTTTTATTAGTCCTGTGTTTACCCTCTGCCTCAATTAGCACATGTCATTCTTTCAATCAATCCATTGGTAGACCAAACAGTGTTCCATTGGTATCTCTACAGTGGTAGTGATGCTAGTCGTGAGGTTTTACTGTAGTGGTGTAAGTTGAACCCTGGTATTATGTTGTCATATTAGAGTGGCATGTGTTCTAATTTGTAGAGAAGTATTTTTTCCTCTTTTCTGTAAAAAAATGGAATTGGAAAAAAATTCCAATTTAGAGAGCTTAGGTTTTTCTGACAGCATCTTAGTTCCATTTTTATCTCAAATTCTTTTGACGAAATCAATTTCTGTTTCTTTCAAATTAATCGAAAAATCTTGAGACATATCGGAAATAATTTAGAAGTGCAATTTTAATAGCATTTATACTGTCTGTCATACAGGGATATATTTATTCAATTTTGTGACATTTTACAAACAAGGGCTTATAGCAGTTGCACGTGACGTAAATTACCAGAAAAAACTATCATCATCCTTTTAAGTTTGACCGATGTTGAGATGAGATGAGGGTAGCAGTTACACAACTGTGAAGTCAGGAAAATTGCAAAAACTTATTTTAATTAATGGAATTCAGTCATGAGTTAATTGCTCATATGGTTACCCTGATACAGTATTTCTTCTATGCATTTAAGGACTCATGTTACAAGAAATAGGATTGGAGTTTTTAAATCTATGTTATTTATTATGCCCTCCTCTCCCCATATTTGCTTTGCACATGTCTGTCTGTTGGTCATTTGACAAAATGGGTTCTGTTTGTTGATTGGTTGACCTAATGGGTTCTGTTTGTTGATTGGTTGACCAAATGGGTTCTGTTTGTTGATTGGTTGACCAAATGGAACCCATTTGGTCAATTACTAAAATACTGAAACCTTAGAGTGAGGGTTTTCATCATCCGAAGATGACCCCTATTGATTTTGAGGTCTGTTGGTAAAGGGTCATGGTTGTTGTATCATTTAACATTAATGACTATTTTGCTAACATGGGGGTATTGTTGTCATACATATGTGTATAAATGATATCATTTCTCCTTTTCAGGCTATGCACAACTTTCCATTAAGTGATTCAAATCATTTGCGAGTGTCTTTCTCTAAGTCCACCATATAGTCGTGTATTGTACGTCGTATTCACGTCGTCTTCACCGTTAGCAAAGACCAAGTCATGAATCATCAATTATTGTGGATGGAATAAACTAGGATTCTGCTACAATTCTCCCTGCATATACATCTTCATAGTGTCGTCGAGGCAACGGAAAAACAAAAATCATGACATTGTTACTATTTTAACAACTGACTAATATGGAGAAAAAGAATTATGATCTACTAAACATTGTTAGCCATACTGAGAAAGTTGTATTTCTAAATAAATATAAAGAAATATGGCTCATTATTTTAAGTTTTCTTCAATTGTGAAAAGATTTTAATTGGAGGACAATCCAGCATTTGGTGACTTATTTTAGTAAGCGTTTTAGTGACACTGATCAAGAGGCAGACACAATAGTGCCGTCTGCTTATATGTTTGATGAGTAACTTGTATTGTTTGATGTTGATGATATATATGTAGGTAGGATTTCTATCCATATACCATTTTATTGAGACTTTTGGCGAATAAGTGCCTTTTGAAGTTTACAGTTAATTCTATGTTGTCAGTTTTTTTTGTACTTTTGAGGAGTTACAGAGTTTCTATCCGTGTTCTTGTTAATGTATCAAAGATTTGAATTAATGTTAAAGTTTGTCGTTTTGGTTGAACGGTTTAACAGTCTATAATGTGTGGAAGATGCCGGTCGATTGCAATGAAAACTAAAAATCAAATGCAATATTATGTTTACAGGGACATGCTGTGAATGTATACTTCCTTCCACTGAATTTGAGAGCTACTGGTTTGTTATTGTTTGCTTCCCAGTGGCTTAGAACTAAAATTTAGATAACAAGTTGAGATATGCAAGAACTAGTCGTTAGTGATGTACCATTTAATTGCTATACGCAAGTTTTCATTCTATAGATCTGCGACCTTACATGACCTCATACTAGCTATAAGCCTCAACATATGTGAGCTACTTAGTGTTGAGTACTGCATTCTACATAAATCATCTATACGTTTTGTATTTATGTCCCATAACTTATAATTATTTAATTTAGAAATCCAACTTAAGTATTCACTATCCGATATCGGAAAACCGCTCTATGCTGGTTTCTGTTTCCCTCATTCTGTTTTACGTTCCTTGTGTAACAAGTTTGGCTTTATTTATACTGCTTGGCCATATAACTTACATGTCACTTATCAGTTTTAGTTTAGAACTAATAATGTTGCTTGTAAGATAGTCATATCTGCTCTACAAATTTCAAGATATCGTAACCTTAGTCATTTCATCTTGAAGTCACCTTCAGGAACGTCCTGCCATTGAATGTTTGTAAAACATGTTTTCATTGGCTAACACAACTGTAACAGCTGATAAAACATATTTTCATTGGCTGACATAAGTGTATAAAGTGAAATGTGTTTTCATTGGGTGTAACAGCTGATAAGGGAGTTAATCCCTGTTGGATGATTTTGAAGGTGGTCCTTAGAGATGTTGAAATCAAAATAATTCATTTTCATATTCGGAAATTGAAAGCAATGAGTATCCGTGCAGTGCCATGTGATATTATAGTCATGCATTTAATGACACTAGCCATTCAAAGTATCAGAACTTCTGATTTCAAATTCATTTAAAAAAATCTATATATTTTTCTTATATATATATATATATCTATATTTTGTATTGTATTTGTTGTCGACAGTAAAATTTGCTTCAAATATTTCAAAACAAGTGTGTATGTTTGTATAAACTGTTTTATTGGAGTTAATTGTGATAAGTTAAAGTTCCTTAATATGAGATATATGTAAAATTAAGATAAATCATGAGAAAAAGTCACTATGGAAACAAGTTTTATTCATGTAATCGGAATATAATAGATTGCTAGCTGTTACTTTGGTCATCTCGCACTTGTTGACTGTTTTAAAAATATTAGAAGCTACTTGAAGAATAAGTTTGTTTAGTTATTTCTAAAAGGTACAAATTCTTACGCCTTTGATTGGTTGGTATTTGATTAGGAAAATTGAAGATTGGTTATAAACAGAATGATTTTATTGTAGCCATAACTTTCTTAAGGTGTCTCGACGATATGATTTTGTTTCATAATGCAAGAATGCGTAAGATTGCAATATTGAAAGCTTAACATTTGGTCAGACTGTAAGTTGTTATTATTTGTTTATTGTCTGCTGCTTTCTATGTACATATGTTGTATTTAAGGATTTAACCTCTCGTTACATTCACTGAGTATGTTCTCAATTTGTGTTTTTTTAAATGTAATTGTTGGTGGTTTTTGTTGGGGGAAACTGTAGGCAACTAAGTTTGTTATTGATGATATAGTCATATCCCTTATATGGTACAGTCATTGTATATTATTCATAACAATTTGATTTGTTTGGTATATCTGTGTATTGTAAACAGTATTTTTAGCATCTGCCAAGGGAGTTTATTATATGTATATGTAGGGTGAGATTTTCATTTTCACGGCAAGCACATATTGTACTAATTTGTTCATTTGATCGCTAGAACTGGTGTCTAGTGTGTTAATGTGTACATTGTCATAGAAAACAGTGATCTTATCATTGACAGTGGGTTACTTATCGTCTGTTTCATCTTGTTCATGCTACTGGTATGACAACACTTCTCACTACATTTTATGCGTAGACTGTGATGGTTTTTAGGTACTTAAAATTCTTACTCTTTGACCTATGTTTCTCTAATTATATGTCAGGGATTAAAACTTATGACAAAGGATTTTAAGAAAATTGATTGGACCATGCTACTGTGAGTTACACATATAATTGATCACTAAAATATAATTTAATAACAATATCAGATGAGTCCTTAACAACTGGCATCTGGTCTAAAGCCATTGTCAGACCTGGTTGAAATGTTAGTCCTCATCAGATTTGCAAGAATCGACCAATCAGATTTACCGTTGCATAGCAGATTCATGAAACAACCAATGAAATGTATTGTTACATTAAAGGCTTGTTTTTGATTGGATAAGAGCTATCTGCATCACTTCCAGTGGAAAGATCATTGTTTTAACTTATTATTATATAATTATTATTTTATGTTCATTGAAATCCGTGAGTGTTGATAGGGTGTTGGTTATGAATAAAGCTGTGTATTTGGCTAAGAAATAGATAAATTCCTAGATTAGCGTCCCCAAACCACTCCCTGTATCTTCTGCCACTGTGACATTTTCCATTTTCTTTCAAACCAACAAAAGACTGTTAGCAGCATGTATCAAAAAGAAACTAATTAGTCCAAATCGATTTCAGAGATATTTTCAAAAATAAAAAAAATACAGAAAATCCTCCCAAACTTGCCATTGTTAAAAACACAAATAGATGATGATCTAGGAATTAATTTAAGAAAGCCTAACGACACTTTGATTGT
Source organism: Spisula solida (assembly GCA_947247005.1). Lineage (NCBI taxonomy): Eukaryota > Metazoa > Mollusca > Bivalvia > Venerida > Mactridae > Spisula > Spisula solida. The sequence goes on from OX365948.1 coordinate 27,047,525, forward strand.
GCAATTACTGCTTAACCACTTTTATTTTAACCAATCAAAATTGATTATTCAAATACTCTGTAATTATCCGCCCAAAACAGTGCAAGGAAGTCCATATAATACCTGCCTAATGGTTATACATACTGGTAGTTAATTAGTATTGCATACTTCTCTTACACACTCAGCTGGACTACTTTAAGATGATGCCGATTTCAAAGTTAAATTATTGAAATTATTTGTCTTGGTAATATGTAGCTTTTAACATAGTTCTCATTTTTAATGCATAATGGTACAGTAAGAATCTGTACCTGTTTGTGTTCATGGTAGTTGGTGGGTAACGAAGACATTGATTGTCCTCATATTGTCATGTACCTCAATACAGAGTCTTAAGATAGAACAGATCGGTGTCCTAGTTCTGAACTGTACGGTATCCTGGTTCCCAACAGAACAGTATCCTGGTTCCCAACAGAATGGTATCCTGGTTCCCAACAGAACAGTATCCTGGTTCCCAACAGAACGGTATCCTGGTTCCCAACAGAATGGTATCCTGGTTCCCAACAGAACAGTATCCTGGTTCCCAACAGAACGGTATCCTGGTTCCCAACAGAATGGTATCCTGGTTCCCAACAGAACAGTATCCTGGTTCCCAACAGAATGGTATCCTGGTTCCCAACAGAATGGTATCCTGGTTCCCAACAGAACAGTATCCTGGTTCCCAACAGAACAGTATCCTGGTTCCCAACAGAATGGTATCCTGGTTCCCAATGGTATCCAGTTCTGTTTTCGATTTAAGATACAGTTACGCTGATTTCAAAACGCAGATTATAGTCATAATTTCTCGACAATCAAATTAATCAAGTTTTAATAAAAGTTTGTTACGCCCTAAGTGTTAATAATAAGTGATTCTAGTTATTGTTATTAATGAATTTAAGGTTTTAATTTTATGTTGTAATTATTTTTATATAATTATTGAGTGTTTGACTAGCAAATAGCATGACATAGGTATTTCATTATTTTTGTACAGTCATTGAAGATAATTGGGTCTGAGAGGTTAGAATCACTCAATGTGCCTCCTTATAACATTCTTAGGGGACTTAAAGGGTCAAATAGGGATTTGGGACCCTTTGTTAATATTTCTATTTCAGGGTGACAAGTCCCTGTTTTACCACTTGTCCTTGGAATGTATAATGTATTTGTTCATGTATTGTATAAATTGGCAACAATTATCTGATGCTACATGTGCCTAGGGGAACAATACTTTTGTAATAGCAACTTTTTGTAGCTTTTTACCAAATTTGTAGATTTTTTCTCATTTGTTTATTTATTAAATTGTCAACAGCCCTAAGGGCCTAATGACAAATGTTTATGGAAAATGTTCATATTATAGTCTAATTTAATAAGATCTTGTACTTGCAAAGGAAATGACGATATTAAAAATCCATTTTGTACAAAAAACAAGTGTTACGTTTTGAGAGAAAAGTTTTGGATGTCTCAGTTCTCTCTCCATGTTTTATTTTCTAAAATCTGCCTTATTTCTTGTTTCTCTATGTTCAGAACTCTAATAACAGAATTGTATGTTCCTTAACTTTGTAGTGTCAATCATTTTTCATAAGGCCATCCATAAAAATAATGTTTGTTTCTTGTTACTACTTAAAATCGATTAATTTTTTGTTTAAAAATGGGATTATTTTGCTTTAAACCTGTGAGTGGAACTGTCTGTCTGTAGACTGAGCCATATCCCTGTCTGTCTGTAGACTGAGCCATGTCCCTGTCTGTCTGTAGACTGAGCCATGTCCCTGTCTGTCTGTAGACTGAGCCATGTCCCTGTCTGTCAATAGACTGAGCCATGTCCCTGTCTGTCAATAGACTGAGCCATGTCCCTGTCTGTCAATATACTGAGCCATGTCCCTGTCTGTCAGTAGACAGTTTATCAGGTGTGCTAAATGACTAAATTGGAGGGGTGGACTAATACTTTTTAGTCACCAAACTTAGGCCTGGAATAATTGATAGGTCAGCTGTGGGTAGTTAGATCAGCTGTGGATAGTTTTTTCACAAACAAACATGTTTTTAGGAGGGTCTTACTGATATATACACTTTGTACATTCTTGTTTTCTTCCTTTTGACTTGGCTGTTAACAAAACAATCATTATTACATCTATAAAGGCATCTATCAGTTTGTATAGTTCTTTTACTTTACAAGACCAGTTCATTACTACAAAATTAACCGTTTCTACAAAATTAGCACCCCAGACAAATGAAAATTTTCTATTCATTTTGTTGATTAGCACCAAGTAACAACCAATTTCGATAAAAGCGCATGAAATTAATGACTTCATCAAAGTACAAATGCTAACGCTCTGCCTTTATGGTTGTGTCTATTAATTAGCATCTTGTTGATTGACTATCTGTCAATGGTATACCACGAAGGTATCGACTATCTTATACTGTATGTTTTTGTATGTTCTATAAAACAAATCTATATAACCACCATCAACTGTTTGAATATCTTTCGGGGAGAGGAATATGCGTCTAAACACCAACTACACATAGCTCCCAATATCTGAATGTCTCTGATATCTGTAAATATAGCTTTGACTAATTCTCGTTAGTTTGTTATGTCTTTTGATTATATAAGTATATAATCTCTTCTACTGTTGGTGTCAGACACAAGTACCTATACTATTCAACTATTGTAACTGTTATCTATATAGTGTTTTTGCGTGGATGTGCTCTAGTATGCAAGTCTTTCTCAATTATTTCAATACTGACGTAACCTGCTCTGTATTCTATCTTTGGTTACCATGGTATTGTTTTACCACATTGGTTGTATAAAATCTGTGAGCAATACGTGTGTGTGTGTGTTGATGTCATCACTTCACATGTAGATCAAACTGATGGCATCACTTTGTGCATAGATATAGAATCTGTGAGTAATGTGTGTGTGCTCATGTCATCACTTAGTGTGTAGATCAAAATTATGTCATCACTTTGTGTGTAAATCACCTTTATAGCGACTCACAACAATGGTTGTATAGAATCTGTGAGCAATGTGTGTGTGCTGATGTCATCACTTTGTGTGTAAATTCACCAAGTATTGTTTTATTCTTCTGTATAAATACATCATCTACTGTTTCTGTTGTCTGTTGTCCGAATACTACATTAGCCTTCTTGTGATCGCTGACTGAAAAGTTAGACGTGTGTTTTACCTCTGAAGAAATTGATCATGCGTTATTTCTTCCTCAGGGGATTTGGGTTTATGTGTAGCATGGAAGGAGACTTGCATATAGCGTGATAGATTTACATCTGCTAAAAGCAAAGCAACTTGATTTGATTAAAATGATAAATACTTCTATAACTACAATATGAGAAATGAATATTTAATAAACGTCTCTCATATAGCATAAAAGTTGCATGATGGCTTTTATATTCTCACGTTTATGACATGTTTTCCGTCAGGTTTTCCACTCCCAGTCCTGTCGGTTTAAAGTGAGTTATGAGTTTTTAGTATGAACTGAATTCTTATGCACAGTATTGCAGTTTTAACTTCATAAATATCTGTATCGGGAATAAAATATTTGCTGATGTGTACCATACAACCATTCTGTCTGGTGACTTCAAATTTGCATCTTTTCTTGATGATTGGACTGAATAATTATGTAAATGTATGTCTGGTTGACATATCCGTTGTATGTTCAGTTTTAAGTCTTCAGTCTTGACTATGGTTAATCATTGATACATATCTACTGTTTATACAGCTTGTACTGTCACTAACAATTTTACAACAAATTATGCCAAGAGATATGCTGTGCTTGCAACCGATTTCTATCTGAACCTGCGGACGAAATAAAAATGTTCTTTCATAAACTTTTAAGGTTGGTGGGTCTGTGGGTGGGGTAATCTATTTGATATAGAGGTTAGAAGGCTAATGAAGTGTTTGAATTTTTTCTATATAATTTTCTACAACTGTGTACTGTATTCTCTTTCTGTGTAGTAAAATCATTCTGTGTAGCTTCTTAATGTATTAAAACCATCTGGATGTGGGACATACTTTTTCTTCCTTTTGTCTTCTTTCTTTCTCGACTGTCCTGTATTCATATTTTTGCTATTATCTTTCATATTTATACAACACATACAGTGAAGGCAAAACTATTCTATCTTCTATTCTGTTTATATGCAATTAGAATAGTTTCGCTTGAACTATACTTAAAGCATGTTTCATCTTCGATACTGATTAGAGCACCATCTCTACCTACTGACCAAAGTTTATACACTCAAACCTATATCAGTGGTCACCTGAATATTACACTCTATTTCTTCATGGGTAGGAAATATTCACTGGTGCTGTCTGAGGATGAGAATTGACCGCAGGCTTCTAATAACCTGAAATAACTTATTTTACAGGCATTACTATTTACTGAAATAAACAAATTACCGAAAACAAATACTGTACAGACAACACACAACTACAGACATTCATTTATGACCAGACAACAAACAATTACTTGAAACAATGACTTAAAACCATGACTTAAAACAAACAATAACTGACAACAAACAATAACTGACAATAAATTAATGACCGGACAACAAACAATAACTGACAACAAACTATTTCTGACAACAAATAATAACTGAAAACAAACAATAACTGACAACAAACAATCTGACAACAATCTATTACTGACAACAAACAATAACTGAAAACAATGACTGACAACAAACAATAACTGACAACAAACTATATCTGACAACAAAAAATTACTGACAACAAACAATAACTGACAACAAACTATTTCTGACAACGAACAATAACTGAAAACAATAACTGACAACAAACAATAACTGAAAAAAAACTATTTCTGACAACAAACTAGTTCTGACAACAAACATTTACTGACAACAAAGTATTACTGACAACAAACTATTCCTGACAATGAATAATAACTGAAAACAAACAATAACTGAAAACAAACAACAACTGACAAAAAACTATTTCTGACAACAAACAATAACCGAAAACAAACAATAAATGACAACAAACAATTAGAGACAATAAATTGATGACCGGACAACAAACAATAACTGGTAACAAACAATAACTGACCACAAACAATTGCTGTCAACAAACAATAACTGAAAACAAACCTATAACTAACAACAAACAATTACTGACAACAAACAATAACTGAAAACTAACAAATCATTAAAAAATACTGCTGAAAACAAACAATAACTGGAACGACAAACTACTCAAAATCACCAGAAAAAAAATTCACCTGACGCCAGCGTAGAGAACGCTCAGCCCAGCCCATTATTAGTTAAAGGTTTATGTTGGAGGTTTACAAACAAATAGGATTGCTAACATATACAATACACTGCGGTATACTGTACACCTGGGTATTCGTGTAAATGAGTAATGTAGTTATTATGCTGTTCAATTCTCCGTACACAAACACAATACTCTGCAATACTCGGTACAGTAAAAATTATACAGTTACTTGTATCGGTTTAGTAAGTATCTTTTTAGCTCACCTGTCACAAAGTGACAGAGTGAGCTTTGTGATCACTCTTCGTCCGTAGTCAGTCAACATTTGCTTGTGTAGACACTAGAGGTCACAACTTTTGCCTAATCTTTATGAAAATTAGTCACAATGATCACCTTGCCAAATAGGCCAAATTCGATATTGGGTCATCCGAGGTCAAAAACTAGGTCACAAGGTCAAATCATAGAAAAATCTTGTGTAGTCACTAGAGGTCATAATTTTGACCTAATCTTAATGAAACTTTGTCACAATGATCATGTCAAGAAAATGTAGGTCAAATTCGATATTGGGTCATTTGGGGTCTAAAACGAGGTCACAAGGTCAAATTATAGAAAAACCTTGCTTAGTCACTAGAGGTCAGAATTTTGAATTAATCTTTATGAAACTTTGTCATAATGATCATGTCAATAAAATCTAGGTCAAGTTCGATATTGGGTCATCTGGGGTAAAAAACTAGGTCACAATTTCAAATCTTAGAAAAACCTTGTGCAGTCTCTAGTGGTCTCATTGTTGGCCTTATCTTTATGAAAGTTGGTCACAATTATCATCTTAACAAATTCTAGGTGAAGTTCGATATTGGTTCATCGAGGGTCAAAAACTAGGTCATTATGTCAAATCATAGACAAAACTTGACTTAAACTTCAATATGCCATTGGGTCTATGTGATGTTAATTACGAGGTCGCTATATAAGACAATATGAAAACCTTGTACATGCAATAGAGGCTACCATTAGGGGGTCTGCATGAACAACTAGGACAGGTGAGCGACCTATGGCCCTTTGGGCCCTCTTGTTACTAAAATTTGGACTAAACATTTTGGCTCATCACAAGAAGAATTATCAATTAAAAACAATTGTACCTGGTTAATGCAATCATTCCAAACACATTTTCAACATCACAATCAACATTTGAGAGTGAGCAGCCGCCTATTTCAAGGAAATTGAAGCACTTAAACAAATACCTGCTACAATTTGATGTCTTCTATGGCTATGAAAATGTCTGAATATGCTTAAAATTGAGATGCATGAATGAAACAGTTGTTATGTGCAATGTTTTTATAGCCAAATTCAATGTGTTGTAGCACATGTGTTACTCTAATGGTACAAATGATTTGGAAACCTGTGATCAGATATTCAGTAATAACTGGTTGCAAGCAAGCACTGCGATCACCACGGCAACATGTGATAAGACCTACATTTATAACTGGTACCAATCACTGCGATCACCACGGCAACATGTGATAAGACCTACATTTATAACTGGTACCAATCACTGCGCTCACCACGGCAACATGTGATAAGACCTACATTTATAACTGGTACCAATCACTGCGATCACCACGGCAACTAGTGATCAGATATACAGCAATAACTGGTACCAAGCACTGCGATCATCTCGGCAATTTGTAATCAGATATACAACAATAACTGGTAGCAAGCACTGCACCTCGGCAATTCGTGATCCGATATACAGTTATAACTGGTACCAAGTGCTGCAATCACCGTCTATAAAAAATGTACACGACCGGTAAGCTTACAGTTGGTGCAGACAGTGGGCCCTTCAAGTCTAAAGCAATCCTTGTGATTCTACATGTATTTGAATTAATACATGATTTTGAATGTCCCGATCTTATTCTGTAAAATTTGTGCCTCCATAGCTCAGTGGTTAGAGCATTTGTCATCTAAACTGGCAACCTGGTGGAGGCACTTATGCCTGCTATATTTCAACAGAAAGCTGATTGGCAAATAAAGGCTATGCTCGGCATTTGTTTTAAAACATACATCAGTGGTTAGGCAATTCATATGAAGCGATTGAGCAAGAAATCTGACAAGACTGAAACTAGACTAAAGAATTCCCAACTATGCCAGGTCTTCATTTCTAAACACTTGTGCATGAATACATTTTTGTACTAACTTTCAATGAATTATTATTTGTTCAACAATGACTTAAGATGAGAATAATGAAGTTTGTGTATAATCATTTATTTCCCCCAAGAATTATGTTAATCTACATGGCGATAAGGTAGTTGCTTTTTAGAATCATCGAACAACGTAAGCCACAACCAACATGACGACCGGACAGTCAGTGAAATGGAACCAACTGAGGGCGACTATGGCTAACAAAGTAAGCCACCAACCAACATCACCAGACAGTCGGCGAGATGGAACCAACTGAGGACGACTATGGCTAACAACGTAAGCCACCAACCAACACCACCGACAGTCAGTGAGATGGAACCAACTGAGGGCGACTATGGCTAACAACGTAAGGCACCAACCAACATCACCAGTCAGTGAGATGGAACCAACTGAGGGCAACTATGGCTAACAACGTAAGCCACCAACATGAGACAGTAACTGAGGTGGAACTTGAATTTCTAGTTCCACGGGACACGTTCAATATCAAAGCATAAAATCAGGTTGCGTTTATTCATCACGACTTATAAAATAACACGACTACAGGGTGTCCAAAAACGTGGACCTACCTAAAACCATTAAATATTATTGAATGGTTAATGAATTTGGCTGTTGTTTTGTGAGAGTGTACGAGGGTCATTCAATATATTCGTAGACAATCGTTCTCATTTGATTATTATTGCGTTTTAGCAATAATTTCTTATAGCATTACAAACAGTTACTTATTACCAACAAATTTATCTTCAATAATGCAAACCAGTAGCATGTTATCAGCCATTATATTACCATGGTAACGCGCCTCCACCCCGACCGACGTCACGTACCTTTTTCATTTGTTCAACTAGTTATAAATTCCGATTAAGTTAATGTACATTCCAATGTTTCTGCCAGATTATTACAAAATATTAACATGGGATTTCATGAAATTATTTATAAAGTTATTTTGACGTCGGAGTGATTAAAAACTGTTTAATCAAGGCGAGTCGCGTTTTCAATAACGTCAAAATGTCTATTTCTTTACGCAAGGAAATTCACAAGACTATTGAATTGTGCATGTGGCTTGGAAAAACACAGCAGACAAACAAGAGCTGCTACGGAGAGGGAAAGGAGAACATACGGCATGCATTGGTCTTGTGTTTAAGTTGCAAAAACAAATTTCTGAAGCGCAGCATGGTATTTAAAACGATGAGGGGTTCTGCAGATAGGCAAACGTAGATACGTTTCACGCAACGTTCGTCGAAATGTGCGAGGTGTTTTCATGTTAAAATACAACCATTATGCCAAGCCTTAATCCTTAAAATGTTGCTGAAATCGGGCCTTTCAAAGTTTTAATACTGTTACTTACTTTTTGGGACTAAAGGCAGCTTAAACCATGTAGTTCAGCAGTTTTACTGTTGTAACTAGGTCATTCAGCGTAGGCATTCCGCCTTTTGTTTGCTGAATATTTTCTATTCAGCTTTTAAACAGTTGGGACAAGGGATGTTTAATATTCTTGGTCGGTAGTGTGGTGGGCACTTCTTCGTTTTAAGATTTCTGACAGCTAAAACTAGGCATTATACTTATAGTCATTTTGCTGTGGAAACTGGGTCATTCAGCTAGTAATAATTTATTATACTTTTCGACAGCTTGGACTTGGGTGGATTTAGTTGGGCATCGTGTCTTTATGTGTTTTATGTTTCCTGTGCTCGGTTGGTTCATTTGGGCATTGTTCTTTGTGTGTTTTTAATGTTAAATCTGTGCTCGGCTGGTTAAGTTGAGTGCTGCCTTCCCTGTCTGACTTAATATAATCTTTTTAGACTATATAAAGTATTGTGGAAGATTTGTTAAATCATATACAATTTAAATGTTTATGTTTATTTCTATGTTAATAACATATTTTCATTTCGGGGTACCATTTGAGAATTAACCAAACGTCAATAACGTCGCTGACGTCATATCATAAATTGCGGTGTGTGGTGGTACCGGTATGGTGATATTTTTATTTTTGCCACATTTTCTTTAAAAATGTGTTGTTTTACGAAATATTTTCAGCACTTGTGTCCGAAAGGCTGTAGTTTAACGAGATGTAGTTTGTTTTGCTCTGTGTCATCGGATGTTAACATGATTAACACAGTCTACGAATTTATTGAATGACCCACGTATAAATGTGATTTCTTTTTCTAAAACAAGTACTAAGTTATAGTTAGAACATATTAAGTAAATTTTAATGATTAAAAAGGGCGGAGCGAGCGAAGCGAAGCGAGTCCTTTTTAGTCATTAAAATTTACTTAATATGTTCTAACTAACTTAGAATGTAACATTCTGCATTCTGATTGGCCGATAGAAATTAGCGCCAACGCATGACGTCAAGTCTGTTAAGAGAAAATTTTAATGATTAAATTTTCATTTAACCGCGAAAATGTGGCGTTTTCATTGGCTCATAATGTAGGTTATATAGTCTTGTTAATACGTTTGGCTTTAAGTTATAGTTAGAACATATTAAGTAAATTTTAATGATTAAAAAGGCCAGAGCGAGCGAAGCGAAGCGAGGCCTTTTTAGTCATTAAAATTTACTTAATATGTTCTAACTAACTTAGAATATAACATTCTGCATTCTGATTGGCCGATAGAAATTAGCGCCAACGCATGACGTCAAGTCTGTTAAGAGAAAATTTTAATGATTAAATTTTCATTTAACCGCGAAAATGCGGCGTTTTCATTGGCTCATAATGTAGGTTATATTCTAAAACAGGAAGTGACGTCACCATTTTACCTATGGCCTCATTTGCTGACGTACCGTGAACATGTCTCATTAGATAATACAATGTATATTGTTGTTTAGCGTTCATACTGTTCATACTGAGAAAACAAGCCTGTAAGTCACAGAGGTGATGAAAATATTGTAAAAATCGTAGAACTTTGCAATAATATAATGAAAGAAGGGATAAAGTGGTGAGTTGACAAAAGTAAAGGGAGGCAGGCAACCCTAAAAATATTCTTTAACAATCACCAAAGAACCAAACTATAAATATTCAATTATTATTATTGAGAACAGTCACGAAGAAAGCTTTAATAGTAAGAAGCAAAAGCTGAACTTTTATCCGAATCAACAGTTAAAAGATATATATCAGAGTCATTTAGTGTGTCAGCATTTATACGTAAGCAGAAACCACTTATTACAACAAATCAGCAGCAAAAACAGGATAAGTTCGCAAGAACGTACTGACATTTGATCTCATACCTAAGGGTAAGTGACCTAGATATAGATCGGGAATGAGCCATATAGTGAATCTATTATAGCCATACATGATGAACATTAGTAGTGTATGCAGATCCATTATCCTTGATTATGGGACATCTGAGATGTCCATTTAGGGTCGGCATGTAAATCTGTATCTATGACCACGCTGAAACACGTGGTTGAAAACTCTGGGTATTGGACACGAAGTGTAATTAACGTGCGTGGTATTGGACTAAATAATCACAATTTCGATGTTGGTATATAATATTGAACTGTATTCCTTATTTAATGTTTTGTGACATTGTGTTATTGATGAAAGAGACAAAGTTACGAATGTTGAACCTAGGACCCCGTTTTTTGGGACACCCTGTACTCGTGAATGTTATTCACACATAATTGTTCACCTCACGTTCAAATTAAAGCAACAAACAATCCACTATTCAAACCTGAATTAATACATGTATAAATGTATGCGGACTGAACGTGCTTGATATTGTCCTAGAAATGCGTGGTTTTTTCTTTTGTTGACTAAATTATTATACATGTATAGCATGTCCAGGAACATGGATTTCTTTCAAATTCAAATTTCGTTGCATTATATAGGCATCCGGCCCATACACAGTCAAACATATGCAATATGATGAATCATACTTACATACATACACGGATATATATAAACGAGGATCAGTAACATATATAAATAATTATCAATCAGTATCAACTAATCAAACATTAACTTTAATACGCGTATTATACTTACCATGACATCAAGGGAAACAATCTCCATTTGATGCTTTTAAATATGAGTAAGCTCTCTTTGTTCGTAAGATGTGTAACAAAGGGAAATAATGCCATGTGGAAAGTGAATTCAAGCATCAAGTACGATTATCTCCCATCATGTGCGAATGGTGTATTAAGCAGCCAACAAGAAAATCATAAGCACAAATGTCATGGTTTCAAACTTACCGAGTATACCAAACATTTGGTTTCAAATTATCTGAGTGTACCCTATATAGAGAGCGGATACGTTTTTCTACAGTTGTCACAGCAAACATGGACACCAATTCCTGTGATGTCATATCCGTTACGGCTAAACATGGCTGCTGCACAACCTTCTCTCTATATAGGGTACACTCAGATAATTTGAAACCTAAGTCTATGAGAGAACTAGTCATTTTTTAACTGTTACATTGGAGAAATGCCCGTCAGTCACGTGGGTGAAACTGGGCTGTCATTACATAAAATGAAACTATAATGTATTACTATATTTACATCGTGTTGATGTCACGGGGTAGCTTTTATAGCCTCAAAACATACCAAGGAATTGTTGTCATTAGTAGCATTCAGCAGCATAATCCATCCGTCCACACAGTAAGACAGACTTCCAGCACACTAATATTATGTCTTTCCCATTATATAATATATATGTGGGAGACGTGTGTTGCGACAGTAGAAGGAGTGTTTAATATACCGCTGATAGATTCTAGCTTAGCAATACCTCTGCTTCTGGTGTCGCTTGACTGGACGATTGGACTCTGAGTAGCTACTAACTGGCCAAGGAAGCAAAACCAGTGTGGACATACAATTTGGTATGTGACGATATTTTTGGCTAAGAACGCAAGTAAAACATCTGTCATCACAGGTTGAAAAACAACCGTATGTATTCTATTCTTTGACTGATCCTCGAACATGTACTTTCCATGCAACTTATGTTTAAAAAAATGACACACTTGTTTGCCCAAAACCGACTCAACTGCCTGGATAGCAGTTAAGTTAGTTTCGTGCAAAGACTGTGACCACTTGTAGTTTCCAAGGGAGACGCGAGAAGGATAAAACATCACGTAAGAAAATTACACGAGCACATATTGTATATAAATTAAAGTTATAAGTTAACGTGATGGTTTTAAAACCAAGTTATACTGTCACCATTAACCCAGTGATACGGATTGTTACTAGTGGATTTCACTAAAAGTTCTTACCTTTATACTTTTGATGGTATGGTTGTCGTAACACACATTAACGTATACCGGTACAGTGGAACACACATATAACAAACCCGTCTATAACGAACACACGGATATAACGAAAGAAAAACCAACGCGCCCTTCTTTGTTTCTATGTGATTGCAAGTAAGAAAGAGAGAACTGTCGGCTATAGGGCTTAATCATTTTAGGTCCCAGTGAAGTATTTTCATTTAATTTCTGCTGAGCTACAGCCAAGCCTGTGTGATCCATTGATCTGATGGGCTATTCAGTATCAACGCTTCTTGAAGAGTCTTGAGTAGCAGCAATCATAACCAGGGTCGTATCCAGATAAAAAAGCCAAAAAAAAGTCAAATATTTCCAAGGGTATTTTTTCACCCAAAACATTCACTGATATAAGGCAAGTGCCCCTGCGTTGCTATGGACTTGATAACCCTTACCCATCGATGAATCAGGTTTCCAAGTCTTCAGAAAAAAATAATATAAAGTCGGACAGGGAAGGCAGCTCTCAACTCAACCAGTCGAGCACAGAAAACATAAACACACGTACCACAATTACAGACACAAAGCCCAAAACATAACAGAGCTAGAAAATGAACTGTCCAAGCCCCAGCTGTCAAAAATCTGAATGAACTAGTTTCAGCAATCAGAAAGATGTATGCACTAGCTGGAAGACATAGTGACTGAAATACAATGTACCCAGTTTTAGCTGTATAAAGCCGAGTTTGTTCATCGCATACCCATCCGTCATCTCGTATTCGGCTCGTTGATCTTTATCGTCCGTTGTATTTAAATGTGTCGTGTTAATATGTTTATCTTTTATTTTACAAAGGACGTGACCCCAGGTATTTGTATCATTGACAAAGAATAGAAATACCTGTATACCTGTATATGTTTTATATTAATACATACATTTCTGATTTGTTTACGTAATAGTGGTCATAATAGGCTCAATGATTTGTTACAGTCTGTTTTATCCCTGTCTAATTGGCCAATGAATCCGGCTTCGGGGGAAGAGACAGAAGGTTTGTGTGATACAAGGATTTCCGGCGCGCTGCCCTAGCTTTTTAATAGACTTCTTGGTTCTTTAACGTGCCCGGTGTATAGCACCGATACACGCAATACTACATCAGGGTTTCCAACCAATTCACCTCTAGTTGGATAGGAAACATTTCTGAGATGTTCAGAGTTGCTGCCTAGATTCGGACCAGAGGGCTCCGGATTGGTAGTCGAGAGTGCTAACCACTCAATCCCCATTCCACCCAATGGACGTTATAATTGAACAGTATTAAGATCATCAAATGATAATAAAATGAGAGTGTTTTCGATATTTTCATGATTCATGTACGTATGGTTTTTCAAAATCTGCTAAAATGTATTCAGTTACCTGTAGCTAACCGTATCCACACACTACAGGTTGTTCGGGCGGTAGTTACCGGTAGCTAACCGTATCCACACACTACAGGATGCTCGGGTGGTAGTTACCTGTAGCTAACCGTATCCGCACACTACAGGATGCTCGGGCGGTAGTTACCTGTAGCTAACCGTATCCGCACACTACAGGATGCTCGGGCGGTAGTTACCTGTAGCTAACCGTATCCGCACACAACAGGATGCTCGGGCGTTAGTTACCTGTAGCTAACCGTATCCACACACTACAGGTTGTTCGGGCGGTAGTTACCTGTAGCTAACCGTATCCGCACACTACAGGTTGTTCGGGCGGTAGTTACCTGTAGCTAACCGTATCCACACACTACATGATGCTCGGGCGGTGGTACTTTACCTATAGCTAACCGATTCCACACAATACAGGTTGTTCGGGCGGTAGTACTTTACCTGTAGCTAACTATATCCGTACACTACAGGTTGTTCGGGCGGTAGTACTTTGATGTCTCAATCCTGAGTTCCATACGGGCGTTACGTCATTTTTCAGTTCGTTAGAACCATATGAAGGCAGCACAATTCTCTGACGGAACTGACAAGCGATGTATCGGGATTACTACTGTGTCTCTGACCCTGTTCCTTTTACGGACGAGCTTATTTTCATTTTAAAACAACAAAAGTGTAACATATGTACTAGTATACAAGATACATAGATAATAGCACATGATGCAGAGGTATGGTACAATATATACATTGAACTGAATAGTATTCACAATTCTTCGATCATATGATTCCGGGAAAGTGACACAGAATAAAAGACATGTCATCTCTTACATATGCTGACCATATATACGTACATTCAACTGCAAGGACAAACTACCAAAGACTTAATACGTCTGAATGGTATATGAAATAATACATGTAACATCAACTTTATTACATTATTTATGGACAGCTACAAACATATTTAAACATCTGGTAATTATGTACTGGATTAGTTGCTGTAATCACAGTGCCTTTGTTCTAACATATTTAATACCTACATTTTGCACCTTTATAACAATACTTGTCCTCAAGTTTAAATAACGAATTCTTGCGCATTCTGTCCTCTACGGGCGTTCAGTATATCTTCGAGTTTGGATGGTGTGGTGAACAGCATTTCTGTAGGTTACTGCCATCTCTCCACTGTTTGGTCTTGATCGACGGGTCTGTCTGCCAAACTTTCTGTCGTGTTTCCTTCAGATTGGGGCAGATTTGCAATGCATGGAATGGTGCCTGCTCATTGTGTCTCCACAAGACCCAGTCTTTCCATTATGTTCCCACATATGTTTACTGGGCATTCAGCCCCCGTTTATCGTTTATGAAGATATATATTCGTCAGCAGGATATTTCTTTCTACATAATGATGTTCGATGTTAGGGTTGTGCTTTATTGATTGCTTCTTTGGCAAGTTTGTCAGCAGCTCAATTTCCGGCTATGTCTACATGATTGTGAAGGAATTCATTGAAGTACTGCAACGTTGTGTTCTGTATCGGTCTTGTTTGGGTATACAATAGTCCTGCTCAGAGAGCCTAGAATGCTGACATCGCGAGTCTGTTAGAAGTTGGTCTCTTTTCCCTTGGGTCAGACCGCTGTAGTACGACTGTTGTGAAAGTTCGCATCCCGGGTTTGTAGGTAGATCATTTCTCCGCGATTTCAACAAAGTGTCGCTGTGAAAACCTCACTTTTCGGGTGTGACTTTGTAAGATGTTATGATGCATCTGTCTTGCATCACTTGAGTTTGAAATCAGTTTATTCTCAATATAAAGTAGTGATAAATGTTCACCGCATGACAAAGCAATGTAAAACACTTAAAACGATTTGTATTATTTGGTCGTTTACGACAACTTTCGAAATATATCTTTATAAGTTACATATATATATACCAATTAAACACTATTTTATTAGAAAGTCTTCATGTACAAAATCACGAGGCGTAGAGTTATGACATGTAATGGTAAGTAACATGGTCTAGTAGTCATCTTACAATAATATATGGTTGCCTTTATGTACACTTAACAAATCTTATAAGTGTGCATGCATATGTTACCCATAACTCGGTCAAAACATGTTTGATCTGGTTGAAATTTTCAGCATAATATATGTACTAATATATGTAAGTTTATTTTCAAATTATCTATAGGCCAAAGGCCTGTCAGACATACACACATTACTACAAAACATATATAGCAAACATGGCAACGGCAAGTATAAATGTACATGTACATATGAAAATAAAACGACAACAAAAACAAAGTGAGACAAGGCGAAAAGCAGTCTGCGGACGTGCGAATTATGCGTGGATAAAGAGAGGGAGAGAGAGCAGTTGTTTAGCGGAGAAGGGTAAATGGTGAAAAACAATTTGTTTACAACAGTCATAATGATAGAAATAATCTTACATATGGATGGCAACGCCACAGGTTACAGTCAGGAAAAGAAAAAGGATATTGACATGTAGGGGGGAATGAAAGCATGGAAAGATAGTTAGCTAGGTCATACAGCGGAGAAGGGATACATAATTTACAAAATAATAACACAATTGTGAAACATAAAAATACATATTTACACATGCAGAAATCAATATCCATTTTAAATATATACATTGCTTGGGAAGAACATGATCATAAAAACGTACGTAAACGAACATTATCAATAGGCATTTTGACACAATAATTTCCAACAAAACAACCAGTCTTCCTTTGAAAAAAATATCTGTTAAATTAAATTGCATCTTGTTGAATTTTAAATGCTTTAAAAATAAAAACACTTAAGTTTCTAATTGTTGATTCACAATTGTTTTCAAAGAGTAATTTTAACTTGAGTATGCTTGGTCGTATCCAGTAAAATCTATTGATGTAAGCTTCTCGTAAGTCATTATATTTTGTACATTCTAGAATAAAATGATATTCATTTTCGACCTTATTGCAAGAAAGACATAATCTATTTCGTGCTTCAATTTTGGTCTTTGCCATCTACCTGTTTCTATGCGAAGATTGTGTGAGGAAACAAACGAGTCATTGCTGTTCTATATTTTGGGATATTTACACATTTAAGAAAATATTGATAATCAAAATTAATAATTTCCTTGTAAAAAAATGCCCTAGAAGATCCTTCTACGCGTGCGTGCCAGTCTTGTAAGCTGGTATCATGTAACCGTTGTTTGAAAATATCATGAATAATTTGTTGTTTTCAACGCCTTGGTTTAGCCAAACATCTTGAAAACCTAAGTTTGATAGTAGTGTTTTAACCGACAATACCCATGACTTTTTATTCGGATATAGATCTGCATCTATTTTTAGTATATTATATATCAATTTACGGTACTTATTTTCAGAACTATTCAGAACTTTTAACCAGTATTTAATTATGCAGCCTGGATATGTGGGATTACAATTCAAATTGATTTTATAACAGGCTGATAATAATTATCACAAACAGATTAAACGTATTGTGTACTATCAGAATAACGAAGAGCTGCATACAGAGCACCCATCAGTGCTGCGTGCAGAAGCTACATAAGGTAACATAAGGTAATAAACAAATGATGAAACCAGCAAAAGCTTATGTCACACGTTTTTGTCGTGTGTTCATCCGGTATTTGTCAGGTTGTTAATGCAGCTATGTGTCCTCTTTGCTGACCAATTTCGTGTTCAAGTGTATGTACTTATCACGGACACAGAAAGAAAGAAAACAATGATAAGAATAAAGCCCAATTTTGGTTTATAATTACCCACTTTTTACCTTAAAATGCAATTTTGGAAGAGTAACCTCCATTTGACCATAAAATTCAAACTGTACTGCAACTATTCTCATCTTAGGCCGTCTTATCTGACCATCAGGTAAAAACAACCAAATTGTTGAGTGAAAAATCGCATAATTTTGTGTTTTGTGAATGTAACAATATATCTAAAATTCTAATTGTCCATAAATAAAAATAATTTGTACCTTCGCGTAAATTACTCGTGCATTTTACGTGTTTTGGTCTTTCATTGTTCAGTGATCCGCTTTATTTAATTTTGAAGAAAAAACTTTTTCAATCTAACCTTGTGTTTTCAATCATGTGACTTTATACACAAAATTTCATGCAGAACTGTGCATCAATAAAAAAAGTTATACGGTAAAAACACGTGCACACTTATAAGATTTCTTAAGTGTGTATGATCATCTCCGAACGTAACATCTTGGAAAATTCTAAGAGGTTTCTTGCAACGATACATTGTGCGTATAAAGCAGTAACCTCCCGCAGTGAATCATCCCCGACAAAACAGTGATGTGGTCAAGGTGGCGTAAGCATACTTTATAAACAATCATCGAATTACATATCCATGCTTTAAACACAAGTCTAGAATACAAGGTGTTAATATTGTACGTAATGGACATCTACAGTCCAGTTAGTATAGTGTGACAGTGACGTTGCAGTTTATGTGTACACACAAACGATAACAACCATTGTCTGAACAGATAGAACGAATACGTAAGTTAGTTTAGCATTGAAATTATAGTTGTTTGTTCAGTATTAGCCTTTATAATTGGTTTTACACCGTTATAGTGGACTCGACCGCTGGGTCACTGGATATTTACCCTGACTGGACTATACCTATCTTCCTATTTACCATTTATATGCCATCAATAAACTATACAGACGACAACTACTAGTATCAAGTAATATCAACAGACTCTATGTGGTGATTTGAATATTGATATTAGCACAGTGCGATTCAATACTCACAGAACTACCCTCATGCCCAATTTTCATAAGCATAATAATTATGTAATACCAACCGAGAATAACTCATTATACCTTTAAAAAAAAGAAAGGTGTAAGACTATGTACTACTAGGCGCGTGGCAAATTAATCTGCTCAAACATACTGTTATAAATGACGATCTTTGTAGCGTATCGGATCACCTATTTACCAACGTCTATGAACAACACAAATATCCATACATAGCATGGACGAAGTGCACTACCGGCGATCTGTCCAACCACAGAGATATAATCACTGCGAATCTATCATTTGTGAACATTGACCATTTACAACCAAATACTAATGCCATTGAGCTATTTTACAGACAAATACTCATGTGCTAAATCAGTCAGCAAACGATTACCAGTGAGCAAATTTAACAAACATTCCAAACCATACTGGACCAAGGAAGTGAAATCAGCGCGTGGTGCGCGTGTAACATGGAAACTAAATGTACGTGTACATGACAACAACAATACATATCATAGTTTGTACAGACGTTCAAAACGGTCGTTTATATAAACACAAAAAGAAGCAATACAGAAAGTAAATGAAACGTTCTACAAAGATCTGGCCCCGATCTCCCGAAGCATCTCAATCTGGGCTGAGATAAATCTCAAATACTGGCAGGAGTCTTTGAGATAATTTCCATGGGGGGCCAGGCTCAAAGGTGGCACTACAAAACAGATACATTGTTCTCAGTGTATTACAGTAAATTATTTTGGGCACAAACTTAAGAATGATCACAAATTTATACTCTAGACTTAAAGCGAAATCTCAATTCGAGTTGAGATTTCTACTTGAGATGCTTCAGGAGATCGGGGCCTAAACTCAAACGTATCGTGTGACATACGTTTATTTGTGAGATAAGTACAAAAATCTCAACGTAAGCAAAATGAGACAATAAATGAAATATAAGGAGATGTCAATACAGTACGTGATCCCGATATCTAATTTATTCAAGGAAGATGATAGCCAAGTGTTTACACGAAAACAGAAAGGACGGATATACAATCCATTTCAATTACAAGTCAAACAAACTGTAGAAAGTTTCATAAACTCAGATTCTTCATGGATGATATTTTAACCGGTACAGTCGACTATGCAGAAATGCACAATGTGACAAATCAATTAAAAAATGCAAAGCCCCAGGACACGATCAAATAGTGAAATAGTGAATTATTTATGGCGGTGATACGTTGTCATATTACCTTCGAACATTGTTTAACACGATGATACACTCATCTTACATACCTAAGCACTGTAAATTGGGTATAATAATACCAATACGTCAAGATGGTAAACCCAGCAACTCAACTTATTACGCTGCTACCGGTTGGATATAAAATGTTTGGAAAACTGCTACATGGCAGACTTGCTAAATGGTGCTTTCTACACAACAAGATGTTTCCGAATAGTCAGCAAAAAGCATACCAAAAACACCTTGGGTCAATAACTGTCTCATTCAACTTACAAGAAATAGTAGGGGTGACAATTGGTGATTTTTTGGGGTGAGGTGACAACTAAAGTAGAACAAGCAATGTTATATACCAAAATGTTCGTCTATGTCTGTACTATATGGAACTGCCGGCATAAATTGTCAACGCGTGGTGCGGACCCGGAAATCCAAGATGGCCGTCATAATTTATGCATACACTCTAAATTCTATGTTCTCATGCATTTTTTTTAATTTATGTATGTAGTTACAAATATTTGCTTGGATATTATTCATTTGATAATGTACATCAAATGGACATACAAGACTGACCACTTTGAGGTCAAGGTCATTTCAAGGTCAAATTACGAAAAATAGCTGAAAAAATTATGTTTCCTCACTTGGTTTCTTTTTTTAGCAGGTGTTTTCCATTCAAGTTGGTATTAAAAGTGATAAAAGTGTTTATAAACACATATTCTCTAATTATTAGTTCAATTTTCAATTCAAAATATTACTACTTTGTCAAAACTGTCATTATTATGCATGTACACGTTGGCCGAGATGGAATTCTTAGATTGCTGCTTCCCTATTTAAAATTTTAGTATTCAACTATTGACAGTAGTATTTCTAATGGTATGATTAAATATTGTTCTAAACATTATTAACTTTGTCTTGTACTCCAAATGGACTTGAAAAATGATCACTCAAGGTCAAGGTCAATGTCATTTCAAGGTCAAACTACAAAACCCCCCTGAAAATTTGATATTTTGTTGCAAATTATTATTATAAAGTATGTTGAACATTGTATTTTGTTTTAGGTGTGATAGCAGGTATTCTAAGTAAAAATTCTTTCATTAGAAGTGATATATTTTTTACTGGAAGTAGAAAATCTATTTAAATTTTGTGACAGAACATTATTTCCTGGAAGTGATTCTACGTAATGTACAATATTGCAGCCGTGAATTGTTTATTCTTGATCGTTGAATCTCTATATTTTGCAGTATTATTGTTAATGGTTTGACGGCATTTTATAAGACAGTTATTATATATTATAATGCACCTATAATTTTTTTGCCCCAGGGTGGGGGAGTGGCGGGCATACAGTGGACTTTAGACAGATGGGATTATTACACGCCATTTGATTCCGGATCCTGGGAAATAGTCTTTGGGGTGCTCATAACCAATGAATGACAGCCATACCAGGTCCTATGGGGTACACACAAGTCACAACAATATGGTACAGACATCCAAGGCCCAATTAGCACCACCAATAACAATTGAGTACAGTCACACCTGACCCTTGTTGTACTTACCACCGCCGGTTACAACCATACTATGTCCTAAGGGGTGCTTGGACCAACTAAGTACAGCCATACCAGGTGCACTACAACCATCATAGGCCTATTGGGTAATTCACCACCACTAGTTATGGACATACTAATCCCTATGAGGTAGTTGCAACCACTAAATACAGCCATACCAGATCCCATGTGGTTATTACCACGACCAATTACAGCCACCCTAGGCCCTATGCCCTACTCACAACCATTGTGTATAGCCTTTCAGAGTACTCACATCCACAGAGAACAGCCATTCAATGCCCTATTTGGTACTTAACACTGCCTAGTATAGCCATCCCAGGCCAGTTTATGATCTCAGCTCCCAAAGTTCAACAATCCCAGGCCAATTTTGGTACCCACCGCCACCAATTAAAGTCATACCGGGTCTTATTGAGTACTCGTCACCACTTAGTACAGCCATTCTAGGCCCCATTGGATACTCACCACCACAGACAACAGCCATCTCAGGCCATATTGGATACCCACCACCTCTGAGAACAGTCAACCCTGGCCCTATTGGATACCCGCAACCTACCCACTATCACAGGCCCTATTGAATATTTTTTTACCTTAAAATACCACGACCTTTCAATGTTCAGTATTGCACAACTGTTCAGGTAGTCGCAATAAGATAATTATGCACCTATCAATATTTTGCCTCAGGTGGGGAGTTGTGGACATACCCAGATGAATAAACAATTTTTCTCTTTTGGGTCTAATTCCCCACACTAGAGAAAACGAAACGTTTTGTTTAAATTCCCAAAGTAGGAGATGCTGGGTGTATCAATTGGCCTGCCGTCTTTAAACGGTTGTAGCATGTCTGATTTTTGCTGCATCTAAATTCCCAAATACCAGGATCTAAAATCCAGCCAAAGTCTATGTCCCGGAATCCGGAATCAAATGGCGTGTAAAAATCCCTTCTGTCTAACCTCCCCGGTATGCCCGCCACTCCCCCACCCTGGGGCATAAAATTGATAGGTGCATTATAATATATGATAACTGTCTTATAAAATGTTGTCAAACCATTTACAATAATACTGTCAAATATAGAGATTCGACGATCAAGAATAAACAATTCACGTCTGCAATATTGTACATTACGTAGAATCACTTCCAGGAAATAATGTACCGTCACCAAATTTAAATAGATTTTTTACTTCCAGTAAAAATAGATCACTTCTAATAAAATATTTTTTACTTAGAATACCTGCTATCACACCTAAAACAAAATACAATGTTCAACATACTTTATAATCATAATTTGCAACAAAATATCAAATTTTCAGGGTTTTTTGTAGTTTGACCTTGAAATGACATTGACCTTGACCTTGAGTGATCATTTTTCAAGTCCATTTGGAGTACAAGACAAAGTTAATAATGTTAAGAACAATATTTAATCATACCATTAGAAATACTACTGTCAATAGTTGAATTCTAAAATTTTAAATAGGGAAGCCGCAATCTAAGAATTCCATCTCGGCCAACGTGTGCATGCATAATAATGACAGTTTTGACAAAGTAGTAATATTTTGAATTGAAAATTGAACTAATAATTAGAGAATATGTGTTTACAAACACTTTTATCACTTTTAATACCAACTTGAATGGAAAACACCTGCTAAAATAAGAAACCAAGTGAGAAAACATCATTTTTTCAGCTATTTTTCGTAATTTGACCTTGACATGACCTTGACCTTGACCTCAAAGTGGTCAGTCTTGCATGTTCATTTGATGTACATTATCAAATGAATAATATCCAAGCAAATATTTGTAACTATATACATAAATAAAAACAATGCATGAGAACATAGAATTTAGAGTATATGCATAAATTACGACGGCCATCTTGGACGCCATCTTGGATTTCCGGGTCCGCACCACGCGTTGACAATTTATGCCGGCAGTTCCATATAGTACATACATAGACGAACATTTTGGTATATGACATTGCTTGTTCTACTTTAGTTGTCACCTACTCCTTAAATAAGCCACTTTTGAGCTGATTGTCACCCCACTAAAACACTTGCAGGTTATCACGAACTTCTCTGTGACATACGCAGCAACCATAGATACCATCGGTACATTTGACAATGTGAATCATACATCACTATTCTATAAACTGTTACAATTTAGAATAAAAGGCAAGCTACTTTAATAAATTGCTACAGTGATTCTTATAAATGCGGTTCTTGTTAATAACGGAGTGACGTTATCAAGTGTTTCCGTTCTCCAAAGACTACGACGTTACGCACAAAATTGGTGTCTAAAAACGTTGCGTCAAAAAACGCCGTCAATGTCGACTTTTGCGTAATCACAGTGACGACGTCTATCAGTAATTTATCAACTTTGGTTGACTAGGTTACATATAAATTATCTAGTTACACATGTTTTAGATTGATGACATTTTGTAACTTAGCTTGTGCTCTCTTTCTCTCTATCTATATATAAGAATATAACCTGGCTTTATTTACTCTTATGTGACCTTGAAGAATCAAACCACGGTGCTATTATAGGATATATACGTTCGGGTAACCCTACCCTGGCTGATGTCTTCACCTTGATATATCCAAATTTGACTTCTTTACAACACCAAATAGATATCGTTACCAACTATGGTAATATATGGGAATATGAACTAATGCTAGTAAATGAAAACAGAATATAATTATACAGATCTAGTGAAAAAAAAGTCATAGATTGGTATCGTTACAGCCATGTCGTTGACTTGTAAAAAACGTTGTCAGATTGGACGCGAAGGCGACATGAACACGTGATTAACACGATATGAACACGTCATAAGGTACCTGAACACGTTCCTCGGGAATAAATAAATGTTTTCTTGAAACTTGGTACAATGTACAAACAAGACTCCTCTTTATGTTGGTGTATTTATTTTGGTCATAAATATGTTGTTTCGTACGCCATAGCGCCACCTAATGGTTTCATGTCCGTAGAGCCAATACGCAGGTGTCCGCTAGGTGGCACTATGACGTACGTATCAATGTATTTATGACCGTCCAAAATATATACACCAACATGAAGAAGAGTCTTTAATGTTTGTTCGTACCAAGTTTAAAGAATTTTTCCCGAGGAACGTGTTCATGTACCTAAAATTTGTTAAAGGCACAAATGTTAAGATGGGGTTTATCCCCAATATGTAATATACTGTGCTCTCTTGATTAACAAAATTTTATTAACGACTGTCTGCTACTTCCGGAATGTTTACCATCCAAGACACAGTGAAAGAACTACCATAAAGCAACTGGTATTGACACGTGAAACTTCCTCCTGGACAGATAGAACCATGTCCAACGAGGACTTTACACGTTTTAGACAGATACATCCAGTTATTTCAAAAGCAATTTTGTACAAAGTATTAAATACAAACTCACTTAAGCATATCAGGCTGCTCATATCTAAGTTATGGTGCAAAATACCTAAAACAGTAATGAACAATGCAACAAATGTACATTAGTCGTTAATGATATGGAAATTCACTGTGTCTATGCTTGTATCGGAAATCGACAAGAACGATGGAATTTCTACTCTGACGTCACTCAAATGAGCACCAATCTTGAACATGAACTGTTCAGTGTGACCCCCGAATGTTTCTGTCTCACACTTCTTGGTGCTGGGATAATCCCGTCTGACGAATACATATACGAGAGGAATGTATTTCTCAAGCGTGCATACTTATATGTGTATCGATGTTAAAAGACTAACTGGTAATTACTTTAGTATTGATAGTATGTGCCAATTATTGTATACAATGTAACAATTGCATTATACATTATGCACCCATATTTATGAATAGTGAGTTAGTATGAGTATTCATATCTATCTGTAGATAGCTCATAGCTTACATGACAAAAAAATGTTGTTATTATGTATATAGTGTTATAATTACTCTTGTTATATAGTTCTTGTATATACATATATCATATCATCATTTATGGTGGAAATAAAGATATTGAATTGAATTAAACTGAATTGAATTGAAAGTTCATTTTACTACTGTGATATATCAAGCATGAAAAACGGTGTAGATATCTGATTAGAAATCCCATTTTGAAGATAGAAACAAACTATGGAATGTGTATTATTTTTACTGGGGGAACCCCAGTATTTGTATTACATACAATCCTGAAATCACTACGATTTTAACGATGTAATTTCTCCACGACCAATTCATCCGAGCAAGAAAGAAGTGCCTGCAAATCTCAACCAATATCGTAATTTTCGACCATTTATGAGAACATTTGTTTTCAACAATTTAATATGTTTTTATTTGTTCGTATTGTGTGAACTTTTTGAAAGCTTATTTGGATGAGAAAATGTATTTGTGCGAATAAATTCCTACGCGCTGTAAAATGACTAATGCTTTTTGAGGGGCGATACAAATGTCACTGTTAAAAGTAACCCGTTGAGCAAACGAACTTAACATAATTCGTGGTTTTAACATGCATATTACAGTTTAGCTAGAAACTCCTAATCTAACGTGTGCTTGTTCTTTACTATTTACAATATTTTGCATTTGTTGATAGTATTAATCCACGTTTCGTCCTTTAACTTACCAGAGATCTTCAGCTAAATAGTTTGGATCTACCATTCGAACAACCCTTTTCCCATCGGTGTTACATAAATTTTCCCGCCGAAAGTCGAGACCATATGAGTTATTTATGTTTCGTCCCCATCTTATTCGTTCGTGCTATTCATACCATATCCAGTTCGTACCCAGGTATAATTATGGAATAAGGACTCTAGTTTTATTTTCTATTTTCTTGCGCCCGTGTTAATAGTATTGATCGACGCTTGGTCCATTGAATTGCCATAGATTATCAGCTAACTTGAATAGTTTGTGTCTGTCGTTAGGCCAACCCTTGTCCGTGTGCTGCTGTATATACAATTTCCCGTCGAAAATCCCGACCATCTTTTGTGTTTCGACCCCTATCTTATTCGTTTTTGCGAATCGTATCCTATCCGGATGGTTTATAATTAACATAATTATGTAGGTGAAGAGTTGTGGAATTATGACTTTGTGTAGTTTATAGACGCTAGCAATTGATGCCCTATCCAATTTCTTGCATTCTTTTGGTTTACTACCATCAAAATAATTTGCACGGAAACGTTTAATCAAATGTTTTTTTTTATTCTATTTATTACGCGAGTCGGACCTGCGAAAATATAACGCTATATCAGGACTGGTACGTCTTGATGTCCGCAGGTACATTCGATGTTTGATAATTCATTTAACGAGCATTTTATGAAGCTATGTCAGTGAAAAACGAAAAACACGATGAAACACGTTCGAATCGAACACACATTGTGACATATTGCTTAGAACTACAGCAGGTGTATTGCCTTCATGAGTTCTAGTATTGTGATGGGTCCGTTGAGGTGTGATTTGAATGATTCAGCTGCTATCGCGTCTCAGAAACCTTGTCACAATATTACATTTGTTTTGAAATTCAGTACCATTAAATGTGAAACCCTTTAATACACAGAATTGCTATTTCCCCCAGTAACAATACTTCAGTACTTTGATTACTTTCGTGTATTAATTACACACACTTTTATGTAAGAAGTACGCCTCGAATAAGTTTTTGATAAGTTTTGATAACGAATATTGTTCGGGTTTGTTTTGAGAGGTAGCAAAATTTCAAAATACAAAGAGCGTTATTATTCTGTATTATGTACATGCGAACATGCGTGAAATACATGATTTTATCCCCATGTCGCCTTTCAATAATGATTGTTAGGGTGCTAGGTTGTCGCCCAGTCGACGTTGCTTGTACGAGTATGTACAGTACTACCTCTGTAGAGCAACACCCTGTGGGAACTACAAATATTGGCTGTTGTATAGAGGTCGTTACTTTATAGAGGTTACATTTAGAGTAAATATCAGCTAAGGGAAATCCTGAAGGTGTTGTTATAGAGAAGTTGTTGCTATACAGAGGGCCACTCTGAAGAGGTAGTACTATATACCCAAGTTGTGCAGATGAATAGTTACAGCCATATCATTGACAAGTATACTTGTGAATAAGCAATTTAGGGCCAATTTAATCCCAGGAAAACTAGTCGGTCGACTGTCTTGAATTATATATTTGAGTAATTATATAATACACAACAGTGGTATTAACAAATCATTCACACATTGCCATATTATCTTGGGTCATTCAAGTCAAATGGAATTGAAATATCACTTGTAGCCGGCCGTTTGGTCTCTGTAGCCGGCCGTTTGGTCTCTGTAGTCGGCCGTTTGGTCTCTGTAGCCGGCCCTGTGGTCTCCATACTGAATAGAGAATCTTCTCGCAGAAGCAAACGGATGAAGTGGATAGTCAAACGCATTTTGTCTTCAAGCAAACGAATCAGAAGGCCTTTCGTCTTGGTTATAAAAAAACTACATGTATTCCGTTTGCTCAAACGAACCGGCCAAACGACCATTCTGGCGATAATGTATACTCCAATTCGGATTTGGTATATGTACAAGCATTCAACCGATTGTCGTTAATTTATAAACGAAATTTGCTGGTTTCATAGTCATGTACAACAATATCGCTTATCCGATTAGCGCAAAATCGCTCAAAATGGCCATCGTCGACACTATAGAATATTTTGTCATAACTTTTTTATTGTTTAAACGATATAATTTCTTTAGGGTGATTTAAAAACTGCAATTTATTATCCTTTTATTAAGGCAAAAATATTTAGATTATTTTGATGTTTAGGCGGGGGAATTAGCGTTAACAAATTACCACCCGTTTTTACATTTAATATAGTGCAATTGGGTAAAAAAGATATCAAAACTGTCCAGTTTAACTTGTATTTTAAAGAATATGCTTGAAACCAACATATTTCTTTAGGAATAATTAAAAAGAAAAATATAGTATGGTTTAAATGATACTTTTCAATAAAAAAAATAAATTATATTAAAGCGGGGGAATTAAGAGTTACATAAAGTCACTCTCATTTTTTGGGAGGCGATTTAGCCTCTCATTACTACCATTGCCCATTTCTTAATACAAAATTAACCGCCTTTAGGCTGCTATGTGAATCCGCATTCAAGTAGTTCCAGAAACTGTCAACATTCCCAATACTGCTACATATGTTTCTCTAAATTTTTTAACTGATTTAAGCCAATCAGCAACATTTGTTTATTTTAAGATAAAAAATTATTGTGAAACTGTTCGTTAAATCGATATTTTGGCCAAAAAAATCACTACACCGGCTGATACCGAACTTGTTCCATAGTACGAAAATGACGTGTTCATCAAATGTCCCGGCTGTAAAGCTATTTTTAGAAACTTCAGACTACGGTCAAGTGATGGTTTTATCAATGAATCGTATACGGTCTGCAAAGTACTGTTATGCAATCATATGGTGTCGCTGTACTAGCTAGCCGCTTTCTATAGACTGTCTCCCGCTGTGAGGGAAGTGATTACAAGACGGTACTGTAGAATCTGATAAATAGGCGCGTAGTATTATTTTAAAGCCACTTTTGATATACGCATTCAATACACGTATTACATATAAATTAATATGCACCTTTTAACAATTATTTAGATACCCAACATGCCTATATAGTCACATATGCCTATTTTGACATTCAAGATAAGATCGGCAGTAAGAAAACAAACATTAAACGTGTAAAGTCGGTTTAAGCTTTAGTAGCAGCAACCATATCGCCTCCCAATAGTACTCTCAGTGCTTTGATTTTACAGCGTTCGGCATTTTTTTACGGAAATTTACGGAAATTATCGATTCCTTCCGTCAGCTATCGAATTACACTTGGCGAATGGGAGATTGTATAATGTTGTATATTAGAAAGATGACCGGATTGACTTTAGATAGATGAAATGCTTAAGTCACTTCACTTTGACATTATTGTTTTTACACAATAAAATAGTTTATGTCATCAGAAATATTGTATATAATTATTTGATAAAGGTGTGAAATAACGCATTTTTCAATTTACCAGACGTTATAAGTTACAATATCTTGCTAGAAACGTCATCAAAATATGAAAAAGGTGTGAAATGTCAAACTTGGTTGTATATCCTTTCCGCTACCAAAGCAGACTAATGTAGACCATAAAAACATGGGTCGCCATTACCACTAGTGTACATAGAAGGACTGCCACTGATGCCTAAAACGTACTACAAAAAGTATAGTCCTCAAAACCAACAGCGTACAGCGTAGGACTACCAGGATTTTTTAGGTTTTGTCTTATATTTAAGCGTATTTAAAATGCTTGTACCGCGTTTCTGGATTTGCTATGATGATACAACTTGCATTTATATTTTTAACCAAATAGTACACACTTAGCTGAAAAATTAATCTAAGTCATTTTTATTATAATATATTGCATAATATTGTTTTTAAAAATACAAGTTTCTCGTATTTTACCGCATTTTAGTACAAAAACAAATACATTATGTATAACAATGAACAGAAACGGCGTTATCTCCAATCAATAATCAAATGATCCGATTCAAGTTATTAAAGGGTCCTCACTGTCAAAAAATACCAATTATCTTTAGCGATTGCTTTTGGCGATTATTATCAAACTCATTTTTAATTAAAAAATTAATATCTCATTTTCTACGCTACGGTAACTTAGGCAATTTTTGTGTGTCTGCATTATACGGCTTTGGTATTCTAAGAGTCGAAAAAAGCAGATCTGCCAATGACGAGTTTTGCAGGCTTTGAATCAATGACTTACACAATGACGCTATGGTCATTTTGTGATTTTTCTGATAATGCTGCAAAACTGCACTGAGGTAATTGATTTTTTCTTTTATCTGCATTGGGCGGCTTCGGTATTCTATGCTTTTGAAAATAACCAGTCTGCCACTGACGAGTTTTGAAGACTTAATTAAAATAATGCACATAATTATGCCAATACGGTAGTCCATTGTCGTCAAAGGGCGGTATAGACGTATGCACATTTATACACTATGGATGTAGTGTCTGTTTATATTGGTTCCACCATTTTAGGCTAGTTTTGTATAGTGAAAATCTCATTTGAATGCTATGGTAGTTTCAGCTTTCTCGTTTTGTCTGCATTGGGCGGCAATGGTAATCTAAACTTTTGAAGATAACCGGTCTGCCACTGACGAGTTTTGAAGACTAAATTCAAGTAATGGGCACTATAGTCCGGCCCCAACCCAAGCTACCTTGCATTGTAGTATAAAGTTTTTTCTTTGCTGATTTCAGTAGACATGACCTTTCTAATGGAATTTCTGACGGGTGCCATTCTGTCACCCTTGAGCATTTTGAGAAAATTGGGGTAAAAGTTCCAAAACCTAAACGAAACTGCGAATTTTTGGAATCGGTGAACTACCATGTCATTTATTATCATATTTTATAATAATTCACACTTATATGTAATTATTAAGTTGAAGTTTAAGTTTGCAAAATTTTAATGACGTGCATTTATGCAAAATGAGGTATTTTTGGGGTAAAAAAATAAAAATTACATGGAAAAGTGCGAATTTTCGGAATCGGAGGAATTAAACGTCATTGGCCATTACATTTGGTAAATAATCGCTGTGATAGTTGTATAGTGACTTGCTATTAAGATATTAAACACCTAAAGCAAGGCTATGGTACAAAATGTGGTGTTTTTGGGGTAAAACACTCAAAAGTCTGAAGGAAAATTGTATTTTTTTGGATTTTGTACCAATGCAGACCTATACAATGGCATGTATCTTTTCTTTGGTGATTAATCAATATGCGTAGTATTAATAACCTTAAAGTTTTGATATCAAACGTTCTAAGATTGGCTATTGTGCAAATGTGCAAAATGTGCTATTTTGGGGAATAACTTAAGGAAAAGGGCGAATTGTTCGAGGTGGTAGACAACGCTGTCATTTATCATTTTATTGTCGACGCGACATGTTCTTATGTACATGTAGAATTTAAGATATCAAACCTATGAGCAATGTTACTGAGATCAATGTGATATATTAGGGTAAAATGTTCTAAAATATTAACGAAAAGTGTGAATTATGGAATCCGTAGACTTCATTGCCCTTGGATATTTTTTGATAGTACATTTTTGTAACTCATTCTGATTAATAAATATTAACTTATGAGTGGAAATAGCAATGAAACCTAATGCAAAACAGTTACTGTCGTGTGAAGCAAGTTTACAATAATTATTTTGAGGATAAACATTTTTAAAACATACGGTGGACGGTGGATGAACACAAAATCTCAGTAGGAACACTTTGTTCCCTGCCGTATAAATGCACCCTAAAAGTTCAATTAAAAGTATCCCTGTTCATAGAAATGACTACTACATGTTTGACATTTGATTCGAATTAAATCAAGTGATTGAAAATGCATTCGGTAGGTCAACTTGTTTTACATTGAAATTATCAAGACCTGAGATTTATTTCGGATGATTGCACCTAATGAAAAGTGGAGGTATGTAATAAATTGAATGTATACACATATATAAAGAGGTTTCTATACAAACTACATGTATGTGCATTAATATTTTATGCAATCTTTTGAGAAGATATTAAATTTCATCTAAATGCATCAGCGAAATTGAATAGAACTAGGTATACAGATATATTAGAGAATTTGTGAATTTTCACCATTCGTAAAATAGATACATGTATTTGATTGATAGGTATTTAAACCTCAACAAGAGCATGCTATGTGATACTTATAATCAGTGGCTTCAGTATATTGAATGTACCTAAAAGTATCCACGAATGCTGTGTACGTTACACCGTGGAACTATTACTAGCAAAGCCCACAGAACTAATAGATGTTTTCTAATATAGACTAGGAAATGATGTTGTGCAAGGCAGAGATATATTTTAATAGAGCCACGACTGACTATTCCCTAGTGTTGAATACCAGAAACAGTTATCAAATCAAAAGCAGCACCAGGCGCAGTAGTTGGTATCCTATCCCGCTAGGAATGACTACTGGTATATCAGACAGTGCTTTGCCATCCTCATAGAACCGGGAATACCTGTCCACAGCAGTGTTAGGTACCATATAGAGCATAGTATGGCTGTTCTATGCAATGTTCAATGCCATTTCAAGTCTGGAATGACAGTTCCAGACATCATAAATCAAGGGGACACAGGGCAAGGTATAGTCAGAACATCCCCATAGATCAAGGAATACTAGTAGGTGTTCACAGCAGTACAACTAACCCATACGGTCATACCGCTGGCACTCAACCATACAAACAACTCTATATATGGCCATGGCTTATAATATTTACGTTTCTAGTCAGTTAGTCATACATAGCAATGACAATCGGTGTTTGGTAGTCTGTAAAGTTAGAAAAAGGTGTGTTATATACTTAGTACCCCGCAGAGAGCAACAAAGAGCAGTTGCATACAGTGTTGGGTACCAATAAAAGCATGGCTGTTTCAGGTCATATATGTAACCTATTGAGCAAGTAATAGCCTCGCCGTAGGGCGCACGCTTTGGGGTCGAGAGGTCCCAGGTTCGACCCAACTCTACGTCATTGCTTAATTTCTCAGAGCAAATTTAACCAACAATGCTCCATTCGACCAAGGTGTGAATTGGTACCTGTGGTGAAGTGTCTGTACTTATTCCTGGGTGCCGTATCTCGATGTTAGTTGCACACATACCAGGGGAAAACTAGTCTCCTCAAGGAGGCTCGAACGCAGGTATCCTTAGGTAGCCAAATCAACATGGTAAGTTTATTGTCAAAGGGTGACTCAACGGCTTAATTTCTGAAAGTGGCCCGAAAACTCGGTAACTTTTTAACTTAACGCCAAATGTATTGCTTGCCCTATAGATTTACGGATGGCTGCGTCTAGTAGTATTATGTATTAAATGAACAGGAATGACTCTGTCAGGCAATATTTAACCAGGGATGGCTTGACGGGTAATTTAGAATCCCTATAGATTCAGGAATAATCGTTGCCACGATTCCAACAGTATTAGGTAACCCTTTTAGGTCATAAATTGCTATGCTAACCTTTGGAGCTGGGAAAGGATGTGTTACATACCCCGTAGAGCAATAAATGGCAGTCCCAAGCAGTGTTGGGTAGCATATGAATAGCTGTGCCTGGAATTGTTTGCTATCTAATAGAGCAGTGTTAGGTACCACAGAATGCATGTGACAGAAAGT
Organism: Spisula solida; assembly: GCA_947247005.1. Classification (NCBI taxonomy): domain Eukaryota; kingdom Metazoa; phylum Mollusca; class Bivalvia; order Venerida; family Mactridae; genus Spisula; species Spisula solida. Next base: position 27,081,242 of record OX365948.1, read on the forward strand.
GTCAGGTGACTCATGGGGTCCTGGAATAGACACTATATACCAAAGTAATGTAGTTTATGCTAGGTAGATTGTGAGACAAGTTCTGTCAACTCATATCAATTAATCATACTCGGCGCCTAATTCTTAATGTTATCCATCGCTACGGTGGCATGCGAGAGAAACCAGCGTCCAGTTTATGCTAAGTATCTAGGGTATGCAAGGGCAATACTCCATGGTAGCATTTTATTTCGCCTTTGGTATGACCGGGCCTGGGATCGAGCCTGGGACATCCCGCAATCTAAGTGGACACCCTACCACTAGGATATCAAGGAGTGAATATACATAACAGTATATAGTATCTATACATAACATGTATATAGCGCTATGAGTGACCGTGTCATGCAGGAATTGCTGAGTCAGACAGTTTTATGTACCACAAAGGGTAACGAATTGCTGTGCCAGGAAAAAAAAGGTAACCAATACTATTAGTGGCATGAACCCAATTATATTAGGAATGGTTGGTGACGGTGAGTCCTTTTAATACCCTACGGGGCCTAGCAAGCTTGTACTCAGTGGTAGTGGGTACTCTATAGGGCATGACTTGTGATGCATGTATCATGATGCATGAGTACCTCGTATGATCAATAATGGCGGACTTGGTGTTGATGAGTAATACAAAATAGTTATAAAGCCGGAAATGGCTTTATGTAGTGAAATCTGACTTGTCCGTAAATTCAAAATTTTCATATACATTTGGATGTTTAACCCCAATACATCGTATTCAGCTCAAAGCATGGCATTAGATGATAGATAACTTGAACTGCATGATGATATGTACCTCACAGTGATTTACTATGAATTTAAATTAATTATAACAGCGTAGTAAACCTATTTCCAAAATTCACACTTTTCGTTTCAATTTTGTATGTTCTATCCTTAAATTATATATTTTGCACCATAACATGATTTAAGATAATTGGTATCATTAATAACACATTACTATAGACTATATCATAGTAATTACAAACGTAATTATCAAAAAAAATTATCCATGACAGTGTAGTCCATCAGTTCCATCGCTCTTTCCGTTATATTTTTATTGTTTTTCTCCAACAATACCACATTCTGTACCATAGCCTTGTTACAACCCGTTTTGTAATAAAGTTGCAAAGTGTAATAATTATTACAAAACGGGTTGAGAGCTTATTACACTTTGAAAAAATGTTTGCAACCCGTTTTGTAATAAAGTTGCAAAATGTAATAATTATTACAAAACGGGTTGAGAGCTTATTACACTTTGAAAAAATGTTTGCAACCCGTTTTGTAATAAAGTTGCAAAATGTAATTTTTTTTTTTAAATCACCTCAAAAGTGAGGTATTCATTACAAAACGGGTTGAGAGCTTATTACACTTTGAAAAAATGTTTGCAACCCGTTTTGTAATAAAGTTGCAAAATGTAATATTTTTTTAAAAATCACCTCAAAAGTGAGGTATTCATTACAAAACGGGTTGAGAGCTTATTACACTTTGAAAAAATGTTTGCAACCCGTTTTGTAATAAAGTTGCAAAATGTAATAATTTTTTTTAAAATCACCTCAAAAGTGAGGTATTCATTTCAAAACGGATTGAGAGAGTTATTACACCTTGAAAATAACCTTGTAACCCGTTTTGTAATATATGTTCAAAATGTAATAAATTTTCAAAATGTAATAAATTTTTGAAATCACCTCAAAAGTGAGGTATTTATTACAAAACAAGCTGGGAGTGTTATTACACTTTAAAATAACTTTTCAACCCGTTTTGTAATAAATTTTCGAAATGTATTAATTTTTTGAAATCACCTCAAAAGTGAGGTATTCAAAACAAAACGGGTTAAGAAGTGTTCTTTTGCTTGGAAATGACCTTGCAACCCGTTTTGTAATAATTTTTCGAAATGTAATATTTTTTTGAAATCACCTCAAAAGTGAGGTATTCAATACAAAACGGGTTAAGAAGTGTTCTTTTGCTTGGAAATGACCTTGCAACCCGTTTTGTAATAATTTTTCGAAATGTAATAAATTTTTGAAGTCACCTCAAAAGTGAGGTATTCATTACAAAAAAAGGTTTTGAGGCGTTCTTTTGCTTGGAAATGACCTTGCAACCATATTGTTATAATTTTTCGAAATGTAATAGTTTTTTAAAATCACCTCAAAAGTGAGGTATTTATTACAAAACGGGTTGCGAAGTGTTATTACACTTTGAAAAAAACATTGCAACCCGTTTTGTGATAAAGTTGCAAAATGTAATAAATTTTTGAAATCACCTCAAAAGTGAGGTATTCATTACAAAACGGGTTGAGAAGTGTTATTACACTTTGAAAAAAACATTGCAAACCGTTTTGTAATAAAGTTGCTAAATGTAATGAATGTTTGCAATCACCTCAAAAGTAAGGTATTTATTACAAAACGGGTTGAGAAGTTTATTACACTTTGAAAATAACCTTGCAATCCGTTTTGTAATAAAGTTGCAAAATGTAATAAATTTTCAAAACGTATCAATTTTCTGCATTTCGTCAATGATTTGACATTTGATATATACCGGATGTCATTTAATTGAAATTTGATATTGGTATTGTAAATATCTAGACTGACATTGAAAGAAACATTACTTTTAAAGAAAAAAATATTGCGGAAAAATTTGGAGCCTTGTCGTAAGCGAAAACAAGCCGATTTACGCACTGCAACTCTTTCGATCAAATGTTCCCTTCTGTTCATTTCACCCCACTGTAAAAAGTTGTGAATGTCAAAAATCATGAAATTGAGTATTTTTTGTGTTACCTATTTGACATAGATCTGCAATAGTGTATATTGTAATAAAGATGACTTCTAAATGTGATGTCTAAGTGCTGATAAGCTCAACCGCACTAAAATGTTTGTGCTGTGTTCATGTCTTTGTTATAGCAAATATCGGTCCATTTTTGACATTTTAGGTCTTACACAGTATGAGAATATAATTCTTGTCACTTTGTTCCCTGCCAATAATGCTTATATGCCTAGTAGTCTCCTCTACAGCCTTGTGGTTAAGCGTCCGTTTTGAGTGCGGAAGGTCCCGGGTTCGATCCCAGCCCGCGGGGACAGGACAGTCGGACAGGAAAGGCAGAATTGATGAAATGATGATAGAACGAGACATTCTCTTGCTTCTTCTGCGTCAATGTAGTTAGGCTACTATTTTCATTTTTCAAGACACTTACTCAATTAGAAATATTTTTTTGATTTTACCTTCCGTTACAATGACACGATTTCCACTGACAAATTATTATTATTAGTAGTAGTAGTTTTTGTTTCCTCCATGACTGTGTAGCATGAAATGACATAATGAGAATGAATATAAATAAGAACGATAAGAACATCATTATAGCACTGAGAATTTGACGTGATCCTGACCTTATATGCATTAATACATGTATTTTAGAAGGTTTAATATAAAAAACCTCGAGAATTTAAATTTGTATTGGTATTACGTCTCGAGTTTTTTTCATATTTCCCGCTAATGAAAACAAACAGCCGGGATTACAAATATAGACAATATATTAGCTCCTAATTATGCTAATAGAAGGTCGATAATCGTGTCGAATTCTCCGTACTATACCATAAAACATTATAGGTCGATTTCGAGCATTAGTAACTGTACTTTTGAGGTTTTTCTAGTTGGTATGTGAATATGCGTGAAGTAAGCAGCTAGCTGCCAGTTGCCAGTAGCCGATTCAACTACACATCCTGCTGCCGATTCGATTTTCGCTAGCGTGTCGGCAACTGCGAACTGGGCCCGGGGGATAGCAGCCAATTCGATTTATAGTAAAGGGTCGAATAGGCAACTGCGAACTGCCACTAGGAAGCTATTTGCAAGTTCGAATTGTTGTACAGGATCTGAATGGCAACTGCTAGCTGCCAGTTAGATTTTCATTGTAGGATCGAATTCGCAATGGGAACCAGTAATCAGCTGCTAATTCGAATTTCACTGTAACATGATAACAATAATCCATTGGATGATGGTGTGATATGTTACGACTGCTGCACATTCTTCATCGTCGCACAATATAGGTTGGACTCCCACTGTAAGTGAAACCTATTCATTTCACAACTGCGTTTTTTATGAGTGTGTCGATTGTAAAATGCTGCACCGTACACAAAATCTGTTTATCTAATCAGACTTCAGTTATGTATTGATGTAGTCACATATGTGCAACCTTTGTAGGCATCTAATGCTATCGTACTTCGCAATGCTTGGAAATGGTGCCGTACAGTATAGGTTCGAATCCCCACTATATGTGTTAACTGTACGCTTATTACATTGTTAACCTACGTGATTATTTCTTTGGCAAGTGTCGACGTAAATGTTTGTTTTCTGTTGGATAAAGTTATGATAATAAAGCTTATTCTTCCACCATTACCGACTTCCCTCGGTCGGCGTACAAATAACCAAATCTTTGAGTCCAGGTCATAGACCCCCTCTTAAAGCCGCACTTGGTACTCGCGCCGGAGACAAACCGGTGTTACCAGGTGTTCATTGAAGGAATATATACTTGCAGCTAAAGTTTGAGTAAAATCGAAAGGTTCGTTAGAGTCATAACTAAATTACAAACATGTTATATATTGATCATCCCTCTTGCACAACATTTATTAAATTGTGAACACTTCGAGATGGTATGGGTCACTTAGAAGGTGTGTTTGAGGGGTGATAATTGTATCACCTAGCTAAGTTATGTCCTAGTCACACTATCCAGAACCGACATCCCGGATTGCGACGGACTCAGACGGCATTGTACGGAACAGTCTGTCGTAACCCGTAGTGCATTGTCTCATTGGGGTCCTGTCATCCAACCTGGTCGTAGATCATTTTTAACTAACTACAGACAAATAATGAGTTCAAACTTTGTTCATCACTACGCTCGATGTACTACGAACAACTACATTCATCAACAGTTTTCCCTGACTTCGGTATACTACCAGCAGATTCAGGACCCAACTTGTACAGGATGTTCATCCACAACCGTCTGACCAGGACATTAACATACGTCGTTGAACTTGATGTATCAAGTATCTCCTCAGGAGTTTAGATGTACTGTTATTTGAAATAGTTCATGTAGTATTCTGAATACAGGTTAAAGGAGTTTCTGTAGAACGTCTCATTCTCAAGCCTCAGTTCCTGGCTCATACCGTTTCTATGCATGTCTCCATCGGTACGAAACGGGGCTTTGTCGTTCTTTACCGGCCAGTGTTCACCGTGGTGTGCGTCATACCGGTATGACATTTATAAGGACGGTAGAGCAACGGATCTTATTCGAAAAGTCCCGGAAATCCCTGCATATAACAGGGTCCGTCGCGCTGAATATATCAAATTTCGCGAACAAATCGTGCAATATCGGTCCTTAAAATTTGTGTTGGTAGTATACACCGAGCGTCTTCGGGTTTTTTCACGCTTATGAAAACATACCACCGGAGATATAAATATAGTCATTTTATCAGCTGTTAAATTGAGAATCACGTCAAATTTTCCGTACTTTACATTAATTTATTACTGCCGTTGTGAGCATGTTTTATTAGCAGACAATGACATCCGGTAATTGTTAAATGTCAAATCATGGACGAAGAGCAGAAAATATGTTACATTTCAAAATTTATAACAAAACGGGTTGCAAGGTCATTTCCAAGCAAAAGAACACTTCTTAACCCGTTTTGTAATGAATACCTCACTTTTGAGGTGATTTCAAAAATTTATTACATTTCGAAAAATTATTACAAAACGGGTTGCAAGGTCATTTCCAAGCAAAAGAACAACTCAAAACCCTTCTTTTAATGAAACCTCACTTTTGAGGGGATTTCAAAAAATTATTACATTTCGAAAAATTATTACAAAACGCGTTGCAAGGTCATTTCCAAGCAAAGAACACTTCTTAACCCGATTTGTATTGAATACCTCACTTTTGAGGTGATCTCAAAAAATTATTACATTTCGAAAATTTATTACAAAACGGGTTGAAAAGTTATTTTCAAAGTGTAATAACACTTCCAACCCGTCTTGTAATAAATACCTCACTTTTGAGGTGATTTCAAAAAATTATTACATTTTGAAAATTTATTACCAAACGGGTTACAAGGTTATTTTCAAAGTGTAATAACTCTCTCAACCCGTTTTGTAATGAATACCTCACTTTTGAGGTGATTATAAAAATTCATTACATTTTGCAACTTTATTACAAAACGGGTTGCAAACATTTTTTCAAAGTGTAATAAGCTCTCAATCCGTTTTGTAATAATTATTACATTTTGCAACTTTATTACACAACGGGTTTCAATGTTTTTTTCAAATGTAATAACACTTTCTTAACCCGTTTTGTAATAAATACCTTACTTTTGAGGTGATTGCAAACATTTATTACATTTCGAAAAATTATTACAAAACGAGTTGCATGGTTATTTTCAAAGTGTAATAACTCTCTCAAACCGTTTTGTTATGAATACCTCACTTTTGAGGTGATTGCAAAAATTAATTACATTTGGAAAAATTATTACAAAACGAGTTGCATGGTTATTTTCAAAGTGTAATAACACTTCTCAACCCGTTTTGTAATAAATACCTCACTTTTTAGGTGATTTAAAACAAATATTACATTTCGAAAAATTATAACAATATGGTTGCAAGGTCATTTCCAAGCAGAAGAACGCCTCAAAACCTTTTTTTGTAATGAATACCTCACTTTTGAGGTGACTTCAAAAAATTATTACATTTCGAAAATTTATAACAAAACGGGTTGCAAGGTCATTTCCAAGCAAAAGAACACTTCTTAACCCGTTTTGTATTGAATACCTCACTTTTGAGGTGATTTCAAAAAATTATTACCTTTCGAAAAATTATTTAAAAAACGGGTTGCAAGGTCATTTCCAAGCAAAAGAACACTTCTTAACCCGTTTTGTATTGAATACCTCACTTTTGGGGTGATTTCCAAAAATTATTACATTTCGAAAATTTAATACAAAAAAGTTTGAAAAGTTATTTTAAAGTGTAATAACACTCCCAGCTTGTTTTGTAATAAATACCTCACTTTTGAGGCGATTGCAAAAATTTATTACATTTTGAAAATTTATTACATTTTGAACATATATTACAAAACGGGTTACAAGGTTATTTTCAAGGTGTAATAACTCTCTCAACCCGTTTTGTAATGAATACCTCACTTTTGAGGTGATTTTAAAACAAATTATTACATTTTGCAACTTTATTACAAAACGGGTTGCAAACATTTTTTTCAAAGTGTAATAAGCTCTCAACCCGTTTTGTAATAATTATTACATTTTGCAACTTTATTACAAAACGGGTTGCAAACATTTTTTCAAAGTGTAATAAGCTCTCAACCCGTTTTGTAATAATTATTACACTTTGCAACTTTATTACAAAACGGGTTGTAACATAGCCTAGCTTAAGGTGTGTATAATCTTCATCGAAAGTAACTATAAAACTATTACAGCGATTATTCACCGTCCACCGTTATAGTCCACCGAATCCGAAAATTCGCACTTTTCCATGCACGTTTTAACATTTTACCCCAAAAATACCCCCTTTGCATAATTGCACGGTACTTAAATTTTGAAGTCTTCAACAGCACCTTAATAACTACATATAAGTGTGATTTATTATAAAATGTGATAATAAATAACAATGTAGTTGACCGATTCCAAAAATTTGCAGTTTCGTTTATATTTTTGAACTTTTACCTCAATTTTCTTAAAATGCTCAAGGGTGACAGAATGGCACCCATCAAAACTTCAATTAGAAAGGTCTTGTCTACTAAAATCAGCAAAGAAAAAAACTTAATACTCCAATGCAAGGTTCGGTCAATTTTTCAGCGCCGGACATGCCTGTATCTAATGTCTCTCTCTCCCTGCAGGGGCTTCCTCTCGGAAACTTAGATTAAAACAACACTGGTGTATCACATGCAATCTAAGTATTGAGAAGTATGTCCTACAAAAACTAACAAGTACATTTAATGCTTCGTATTGCAGAGTACCGTATTAGCTTTATGCTGGACTATTGAAATATTCAGTTCGAATACAAATACCATAGCGGACTTTTGCATTTGGCAATAAACTTATAAACAGTACCTCAGTGTAGTAATGCGGATATCATAATATTAACAGAACTACCACAGTGTAGCGAATGTCGTACACTAGCTACAACTACCATAGCGTATAAATGTAGTATATTTTTGAAAATTCCTTCTATTTTCTATTGCAAAAAAGGTAGATTTTCACTGTGGAAACAAGACCCCGTATTTTTCCGGTACGCAAAAGTCGTCTTTGGTAGCTGTTCTACAAACAATAGTGGTAATGGAGGACCACCAAAATACGGTCTGCATCAGGCGGCTCTGGAAGTGCATCGGTGTATGATAGTGGCAGCGGAAAGGATATATACAGCTTTATTTCCTCCAAATTGTTGAAGAGTTACATACATGAAAATACATTACATACAATGATACAAATACACAGTTTCAGATTTCAATCGATTGAACAAACATATAGTTTCACATAATCACACAGACAGTTACAACTTCCACTCATTCACTCACACACCACAACATGTTGCAACCAATGACATATTTAATTACAAATTATTTTCAGCAGTTTAGCATTTAAACACATGAAATCGGGGTATAGTTCTTTGTTTACCATGTTCACAATAATATCATCAGTGTATATTGCATTGTCATATATATTTAAGTATAACTTATTTACTCGCATTACATTGTGCAGTACGTGGCTCAAGTTATCCGTGATTTACATGACTGAAGTGGCCTCTTTAAATATTTCTCAGCAACCGTTGCCAACGTGAAATCAATTAAGTTTCTTGGAATGTGACTTTCTGATTTAAATGTGCAATCATAAGCCCGAAAAACTTGCCACTTTACTAAATAGAGATGTTCCTAAAAAGAAAACATAACTTTTTATATACAACTGGTTGAGTTGAGGCTTTTTAAATACTTTTAATCTGTATTTAACACACAGTCTCGCATAGTCTCTATGCGAAGAAAGAAATAAATTATTCAACAAACCATTTACGCATGTACATTAAACTTATGACGGCTTTTTGTGAAAATTATATAGATAACTGATATTTGTTGAACGATTTAATTGTAAATGGTTAAATTTGTAATTAAATTTGATAAAACTTAAATATCAAAGAGATAATTTGTATGATGATATGATTTCATAATACTTGATTATATAAGTCATGTCTAATTTTATACTTTGAGTATGTAGTATACTTAAAAACTAGTTGTTCAACGTTTATGATAAGCCATAAAAACCCCAGAGCGAAGAAGACGACGACATGCTGGGAATTCACAGTGGGGTACCGTAATAAAATAAGTTACAGGTCTGTTACGTAATCTCTGTCGGTTAAAAATGGAAAGAAAAAAATGTATTTTTTGACAAAACAATCAACAAGGGATTAAAATAGTAAATGAACTGACAATGTAACGGCTATTTCTCATTATTCTATATGCATGCTAGTACGAATGAAAAACTTTAAAAAGGGCCTTTTTCCAAATTAAGACTGATTGAAAGATGAACAATTAAACTAAACCATAACTCTATATTATATCGAGACCTGAGCGTCTTATCTTTTATAGGAAATGGTATTGTTTCGAAAAACTTAACCGTCATAATATTTAATTTATATAAATTGCATAGATAAATTGCGAACAAGTAGTTTGTACTAGAGCGGTTTAACTTTTAATATACTAGTATTTGTTTGACTTATTATGAATACAAATATTCTGTTATGATTTTGCCTATTTTCATTAGATCGTATTACATATGCATACGCACACACAAACATACCTACGTCGCACCGAGTTTAGAACACGCTCTAGAACGTATGATAGAATGCAGGCATAAGTGTTCCACCTCCAGAAGATGACCTAGACAAGAAACGAAACAGCTAGATCATCTAGAATGGAATGTCTACTAGTAATTTCCTTACTTATAACATGTATTATAAAACAATTCCACATATCCCATTGTTCATGTATACGTTTACAAGTACAATGCGTATATTTGAGTACAATGTGAAAGCAAATTAATTCAGAGAGCAGATTAGCAGAACAAGCCAGTGAAACAGACAGTAGCACAGTCTTGTTATTCAGGCGTATGTTATTCATAATAATATGTGATGTAAACTACGCCGACATTTGATCATCTTTTGAGGCGATATTTTCAAAAGCTAGCATCATGTTTCGTTATTTAATGCGACCAATACCTCACAAAATACATTTAATTGCAGGTTATATTGTAAATAATCGCCGCATCGTGACAAAAATCACTATTTTTGACTCCATTTTGTAAAGACAAAACCATTACAAACCAGAAAAAAGTACATCCAATACATCAAAACGTATTTAATCTCACAATTTAAACAATCTCAATCAAAAATATGTTTACATTTAGCGCATGGAGGGTGTGCAGGTGCCCGTTTCACACGCTTTTCGACGTGATTCCGCCATTTTGAAAATTTATTTGCAATAATTAGTACACAAATGTCAAGCTTTCTGACACTTTTAAGACAACGAAAACACAAATAAATTCGGAAAACAGAATTACATGGCTTTCTCTCGAATATGCCATGTCGATTCGTAGGATAAACGTCGATAAATCGAGTATTTTGATTGGTTTTATTTCACCCGTCCTGTCGTAATGGCAGGTGTAATGCGCACGGACGACAGCTTAGTTAGACTTATCATTAGTCGCATCTCCAGCGCACGGACGACAGCTTAGTTAGACTTATCATTAGTCGCATCTCCAGCGCACGGACGACAGCTTAGTTAGACTTATCATTAGTCGCATCTCCAGCGCACGGACGACAGCTTAGTTAGACTTATCATTAGTCGCATCTCCAGCGCACGGACGACAGCTTAGTTAGACTTATCATTAGTCGCATCTCCATTTGATTAACCTTCGTGCTGATATGTATACATGATCACGAGACGAATAATAATAATAACGTTAATATCTTTATTTAGAGAAGGTAACATGTACAGACATATGCAATAGACGAATTCACATACATGTACATCTTAATTTAAACAAGGCCTTCTATAAAACAAACAACAACAAAACATGTTATTTTGACAATCACTCAAAGTACACACATACTATAAGTAAACAATTTGAATATTCAATTTCCTTATTTCCAACATAAAAAGTTGAAGTCATACATTTATGGTAATAATATTTTTGTTTGTGTATTATGAAATGTTTACTGATTTTTTGAACGAATTAAGTGATGTAAGCAGACAAATGTTTGTTGGGGTTACATTCCACATATATGCAGACAAATATGAGAAGGACATTTTCATGTAGAGGTGTCACTAAGTTATTGTTACTAACTGATCTAAGGGTGTATGTATTATTACTGGAAAATGTCAATAAATTTTAAAGATAATTAGGAGCAAGATTCTTATGGACTTTGTAAACCATTACAACTGTATGATGATGACATCGATTAGTAAAAGATAGCCATTCGAGCTCATTTAGTAACTCTGAGCCATGTTTTTTGAGTCCTTAGTAATGATCAATTTCGCCATTCTTGTCTGTAATTTATATATGAGATTTCTGCTCTTAGTGCCTGTTCCCCATACCGTACAGCAATAATCTAAAATCGACAAAATGTATGCGTTATAAAACATCTTTTTCATATCTTCATTTAGAAAATAACATATTTTCTTAAACAGGGCAATCTTATTATTTATTTTAGAAAATTCCATGACAGCACATTGTCTACATAGATTCCTAGTATCTTTTGAACAGCTACATTTTTTATTTATGAATCCCCTATTTTCAATTTCAGATGTAAGTTTGGTTGATTTCTTAATCTTTGTTTGGTAGTTATTATCATACAGTTTGTTTTTGTTGGACGAAGTGACATATTGTTTGTTTGACACCAGTTAGTAACAGCGGTTAAGTTTCTTTGAAGTTTGTTTTGTAGGATATGTATGTCATTGTCCGATTCATAGAGAGTAGAATCGTCAGCATATAAATCAATATTGCATGTTTCAGATTCAAATGTAATGTCGTTTATATAAAGGAGAAATAAAAGTGGTCCACGTATAGAGCCCTGAGGAACTCCTGATATAATTTTGAGTTTCTTCGAAGTCTGATTATCAGATTTGATTACTTGAAATCTATTCGATAAATAAGATTCAAATAGTTTGATAGATTGACTAGAAAAATGATACAGTTCAAGTTTATGTAAAAGGATTTTATGATCAACCAGGTCAAATGCTTTCCTTAAATAAAAAAAAAACTGCACCGACGTATTTCCTCGAATCTATATAATTCAGCCACGTATCGATTAGATGAATTAGGGCAGTATGACATGAATGTTTCGGACGGAAACCCGACTGGGTTGAATGAATTATGTCAGTTGACGACTTGAAATAATTTTGAAGTTGAGCACCAATGTGCCGTTCAAATATTTTATACAGAGGGATCTTTTCTATCACCATTTTTGAATTTTGGAATAACACATGCCTCCTTAAATGCATCCGGAAATATTGCCAGACGTATACTTTGATTTATGATATGTGCTATGGCAGGAGTAATATAGTCACCACACTGTTTGATAATTTTCGGCCCAATTCCATCAATACCTGTTCATTTGTTAGGATTTAGTTTGTCAATAATTTTCTTGACTCCAAAAGCTGAAATATAGTCAATATCAAAGATGCTATACGCAAGTTTTTCATTGAGAATATTTTGAAGCTTGGAATAGTTCTTTTTCACAAACTGAGTCTTTTCAATGGTATTCGAAATATTTGTGAAGTGCTCATTCATTGCATCTATTATTTGCATTCGGTCTGTTAAAAGATGATTATGGTAAAATAGTGTGGTAGGTATCACACTGTGCTCCGAGTCACCGGCAGAAATAGTCTTAATACTTTTCCATGAATCACTAGGTGATGTATTATTTTCTATAGCGTCGTTATAAAAGTTCTTTTTACTTTTCTTTATCATACTGTAAATTTTATTTCTTTGAATTTTATATTCATCAATTTGGTTATTTATATGTAGTTTGTTTCGTTCATTTGTTGCAGATTGTATATTTTCTGTGAACCATGCAGGTTGTATGTCACGTTTAATTCTTTTTTCTTTAATAGGTGCATGCTTCCTTAACGTAGCATTCAGTATATCATAAACTATTTGAAGTGAAAAGTTAGGATCCTCATATATTTCAACCGTATCAAGACCCATATTTAATAAATCATTCCTGACATTGTGTTCATCAAACTTTTTGTAGCATCTACAGGGTGTCCCAAAAAAAACGGGGACCTACCTAAAACCTTCGTAACCTATTTCAATTGTAATGAATTTGACTGCTCTTTTGCGAGAGTGTGTAGAACTGATCCCTACTTCTAAAATAGATACCCATTAATATGTTTCGCTTTAAAACAGGAAGTGCCGTCATCATTTTACCTATTGTGCCATTTCCTGTTTTGTTTGCTGACTTACGTGGAAAATGACATCATTTGATAAGACATTGTTGTCCGAGCGTTCATTTGTAAGACAGAAAGGTTTTTAAGTCACAGAAGTGATGAAATTCTTGTGAAAATCGAAGAACTTTGCAATTAAATAATAAAAACGGGGAGAAAGTCCCACTGTGGTGAGTTTACTAAACAAAAGGGGACCAGGCAACCTTCAAAATATTTGTTATCAATCACCTAAGAAGCAAAATATAAATATTGATGTATTATTATGGGGATCAATCAATAAGAAAGCTTAGTAATAAGTAAAGGTAATAAGGTGAACTGTTATCCAAATCAACAGTTCATTGGTATAAATTATCAGAGTCATTTAGAGTGTCAGCATTGTTAAGAAAGCAGAAACCCTATTACAACAAATCAGCCGCAAAATAAGATAAGTTCGCAAGAAAGCACTGGCATTTGACCTCATACCTAAGGACAAGGCCCCTAGATATAACTCGGACATGAGCCCTATATTGAATCTGTTTTCCATACATGATGAACATTAGTGTATGCAGATCCATTATCCTTGACTATGGGACACATATGATGTTATTTTGGATCAGCCTGTAAATCTGTCTCTATGAACACGCTGAAATCAAAAGTTCACTGTATGCTAATATGCTGAAACATGTGATTGAAATCAAGTAGGTAATTCTGGGTATTGAACTTAATAATCACAATAATGATGCTGGTATTTTGAACTATGTTTATTCCTGAATGTTTTGTCGTATTGACAATGTGTTATTGATGAAAGAGACAAATTAACAAATGTTTAACCTAGGTCCCCGTTTTTTTGGGACACCCTGTATATTTAATTGTTTTATGAGCTGATCGACTGAAATTTTGACTCTTCGAGTATGTAAAGCAAATTGGAAAATGGTCACTTATACTATAAAACGGAACCTTTACTTCAATAATATTATCAGGGTTGCTCGAATAAATATGATCAATTATAGACGAAGAATGTTTAGTTATACGAGTTGGTGAATGTATCATCTGCCTCAAACCATATTTGTTAACAAGATCGTTCCATTTAGTATTTTTAAAACAACTGGCATCACTTTCAGTTAAGTAATTTATATTTCCGATAATATTAAAATCAGAGTTTGTTCCATCCATTCTCTCAATTATATTTTCAAAATGATCAATCCATGACTGTGCTGAGTCTGGAGGTCGGTATATGAACCTTAGTATGATCGGTTTGCTATGAGAAAATAATATCTCAATGCAAATGGACTCAATGTCAATATGTTCGAGATCATGTCTACGAGTGTAATGCATTTTGTTGGATATGTAAACTATAATACCACCTCCGTCGCGTCTCTCTTAGTTAAAACAGTTAACATGGAGAGTATTGTTGTTTATTTGATCCGTTAAAATGTTTCACAAAGTCCAAGTATAGCAGTTGAGTGAGGTAAAGATAAATGATATTTAAGTTCGTCTAGTTTTGGTAATAAATGATGAATGTTCAAACTAGCAATATGAAGGCCTTTTTATCGTAAGAAAATGAATAAACAGTTACAATCATAAATCTCAAAATATGAAAAATCGACTGCTTATCTTTTTATCTCTGATCACTAGCCCCCAGGCTACGAGTTATGTATCAATCTGTGACTATCGGAAAATTTACGACCACTAACGGAAATATCCGACCGGCAATACAGCACATACTGTTTCATCTGTCGATATCGATTGGATATATCAGATAAGCGAAATTGTTGTGTATGTTAGTTTTCAGTCCATATGTTTCACTGTTTCACTGTTTTTTAAATACAAAATTGGAAACAAGATAGCTATGATTGAGTCTGTATGGTGTCCTTATAGAGCAGAGAATAAAACTAAACTTTGTTCGACACTTTGTTGAATGTTTGAATGTTAAGTGCATGCCAGTCCTTAAAAATGAAGTGTGCTTGTTTATTTCCTGCCAAATCACTGCGAGGTGGTCGTCTGATGACCTCCACTGGCGTTCCAAGCATTTGTTCGCACATTTTGTTTTCTACGTTCCTTTCGTAATCATCAACAAATATATGCGTTCCTTTACTAGCCAACAACAATGAGGTTAATATAGAACCGTACCTTCCAGGCATCTTTCCGTATCCTGCCGGTGCATCTACTATTATAACATCCCATTCACAGGAGACCACACTAGATGCAAGTTGATGTCGTAAATCAAGTTCATTCCAAAGTTCCATGTGGCTGTAGTATCTTTCAAAAGACGTTTTAACGTGAGTCGAGTATTGTACCTTATATGCCTCTAGAAACGGATACTTCCCTGTTATTGTTGTATACCATTTTGTCCCATTTTGTTCGAGGAAAACAACTTTTCCATCTGTGCTGTCATGCCAAAATGGACTGTCATTACCAAGTCCCCATACTAACAAATTACCGGTTTTTGGTAGAACCGATAAAATCTTGTCAACTTGTGCTTTTCCCATTTGTGTTCCGGGTGGCAGGCTGGTTATTCTAGTTCGATTTGTTCTGAGGAGAGTTATATTTCTTTTCGTAATTCCTGTACTCTCTGGTTTAGTAGATTCTGTATTCTCAGTTTTTGTAATTCCCATATTCTCAGTTTTGGAAATTCCCATAATAATATTCTTAGTTTTAACCTTCCAGACATACATCAAGTGATTCGTCAACACAACAATAACTAGACATAGTAATCCAAATATTGCACACCGACGCATAGCTAGTTTGTTAAACATAATCACGTCGTATTATTTTATACCTATCATGTAATGATACTTTATACCTGTGAACAAGTCAAGTATACTTAATAATTTGTATACTCTTCAGTGGATCATTGCATTTCAAAAAGGGTGTATTGGAATGTTTCAGTTAATGAGTATGATTGTCCAGGGTGTATTGGACTGTTCCAGTTAATCAGTAGAATTGTCCGAGAGGGTGTATTGGACTGTTCCAGTTAATCAGTAGGATTGTAAGACAGGGTGTATTGGACTGTTTCAGTTAATCAGTAGGTTTGTCCAGGGTGTATTGGACTGTTCCAGTTAATGAGTAGGATTGTCCAGGGTGTATTGGACTGTTCCAGTTAATCAGTAGAAATGTCCGAGAGGGTGTATTGGACTGTTCCAGTTAATCAGTAGGATTGTAAGACAGGGTGTATTGGACTGTTTCAGTTAATCAGTAGGATTGTCCAGGATGTATTGACTGTTCCAGTTAATGAGTAGGATTGTCCGACAGGGTGTATTGGACTGTTCCAGTTAATGAGTAGGATTGTCCAGGGTGTATTGGACTGTTCAAGTTAATGAGTAGGATTGTCCAGGGTGTATTGGACTGTTCCAGTTAATGAGTAGGATTGTCCAGGATGTATTGACTGTTCCAGTTAATCAGTAGATTTGTCCGACAGGGTGTATTGGACTGTTCCAGTTAATGAGTAGGATTGTCCAGGGTGTTTTGGACTGTTTCAGTTAATCAGTAGGATTGTCCGACAGGGTGTAATGAACTGTTCCAGTTAATCAGTAGAATTGTCCGAGAGGGTGTTTTGGACTGTTCCAGTTAATCAGTAGGATTGTCCGACAGGGTGTAATGAACTGTTCCAGTTAATCAGTAGAATTGTCCGACAGGGTGTATTGGACTGTTTCAGTTAATCAGTAGGATTGTCCAGGGTGTAATGGACTGTTTCAGTTAATCAGTAGAATTGTCCGAGAGGGCGTTTTGGACTGTTTCAGTTAATCAGTAGAATTGTTCGAGAGGGTGTTTTGGACTGTTTCAGTTAATCAGTAGGATTGTAAGACAGGGTGTATTGGACTGTTCCAGTTAATGAGTAGGATTGTCCAGGGTGTTTTGGACTGTTTCAGTTAATCAGTAGGACTGTCTAGGGTGTATTGGACTGTTTCAGTTAATCAGTAGAATTGTTCGAGAGGGTGTTTTAGACTGTTTCAGTTAATCAGTAGAATTGTTCGAGAGGGTGTTTTAGACTGTTTCAGTTAATCAGTAGGATTGTTCGAGAGGGTGTTTTAGACTGTTTCAGTTAATCAGTAGGATTGTTCGAGAGGGTGTTTTAGACTGTTTCAGTTAATCAGTAGGATTGTTCGAGAGGGTGTTTTAGACTGTTTCAGTTAATCAGTAGGATTGTTCGAGAGGGTGTTTTAGACTGTTTCAGTTAATCAGTAGGATTGTTCGAGAGGGTGTTTTAGACTGTTTCAGTTAATCAGTAGGATTGTTCGAGAGGGTGTTTTAGACTGTTTCAGTTAATCAGTAGGATTGTTCGAGAGGGTGTTTTAGACTGTTTCAGTTAATCAGTAGGATTGTTCGAGAGGGTGTTTTAGACTGTTTCAGTTAATCAGTATGATTGTTCGAGAGGGTGTTCAGGACTGTTCCAGTTAATCAGTAGAATTGTCCGACAGGGTGTGTTTGACTGTTCCAGTTAATCAGTAGAATTGTCCGACAGGGTGTGTTTGACTGTTCCAGTTAATCAGTAGAACTGTCCGAGAGGGTGTTTTGGACTGTTTCAGTTAATCAGTAGAACTGTCCGAGAGGGTGTAATGAACTGTTTCAGTTAATCAGTAGAATTGTCCGAGAGGGTGTTTTGGACTGTTTCAGTTAATCAGTAGAATTGTCTAGGGTGTATTGGACTGTTTCAGTTAATCAGTAGAATTGTCTAGGGTGTTTTGGACTGTTTCAGTTAATCAGTAGAATTGTTCGAGAGGGTGTTTTGGACTGTTTCAGTTAATCAGTAGAATTGTCTAGGGTGTATTGGACTGTTTCAGTTAATCAGTAGGATTGTCTAGGGTGTTTTGGACTGTTTCAGTTAATCAGTAGAATTGTCTAGGGTGTTTTGGACTGTTTCAGTTAATCAGTAGAATTGTCTAGGGTGTATTGGACTGTTTCAGTTAATCAGTAGAATTGTTCGAGAGGGTGTTTTGGACTGTTTCAGTTAATCAGTAGGATTGTAAGACAGGGTGTATTGGACTGTTCCAGTTAATGAGTAGGATTGTCCAGGATGTATTACTATTGACTGTTCCAGTTAATGAGTAGGATTGTCCAGGATGTATTGGACTGTTCCATTTAATGAGTAGGGTTGTCCGACAGGGTGTATTGGACTGTTCCAGTTAATGAGTAGGATTGTCCAGGGTGTATTGGACTGTTCCAGTTAATCAGTAGAATTGTCCGAGAGGGTGTTTTTGACTGTTCCAGTTAATCAGTAGAATTGTCCGACAGGGTGTGTTTGACTGTTCCAGTTAATCAGTAGAATTGTCCGACAGGGTGTATTGGACTGTTTCAGTTAATCAGTAGGATTGTCGTCCAGGGTTAAATGGACTGTTTCAGTTAATCAGTAGAATTGTCCGAGAGGTGTTTTGGACTGTTTCAGTTAATCAGTAGAATTATCCGAGAGGGTGTTTTGGACTGTTTCAGTTAATCAGTAATATTGTCCGAGAGGGTGTTTTGGACTGTTCCAGTTTATCAGTAGAATTGTCCGAGAGGTGTTTTGGACTGTTTCAGTTAATCAGTAGAATTGTCCGAGATGGTGTTTTGGACTGTTTCAGTTAATCAGTAGGATTGTCTAGGGTGTATTGGACTGTTTCAGTTAATCAGTAGAATTGTCCGAGAGGGTGTATTGGACTGTTTCAGTTAATCAGTAGAATTGTCTAGGGTGTATTGGACTGTTTCAGTTAATCAGTAGAATTGTACGAGAGGGTGTATTGGACTGTTTCAGTTAATCAGTAGAATTGTCCGAGAGTTGTTTTGGACTGTTTCAGTTAATCAGTAGGATTGTCCAGGGTGTATTGGACTGTTTCAGTTAATCAGTAGGTTTGTCCAGGGTGTATTGGACTGTTCCAGTTAATGAGTAGGATTGTCCGACAGGGTTAAATGGACTGTTCAAGTTAATCAGTAGGATTGTCCAGGGTGTATTGGACTGTTCCAGTTAATCAGTAGAATTGTCCGAGAGGGTGTATTGGACTGTTTTAGTTAATCAGTAGGTTTGTCCAGGGTGTATTGAACTGTTTCAGTTAATCAGTAGGATTGTCCAGGGTGTATTGGACTGTTTCAGTTAATCAGTAGGTTTGTCCAGGGTGTATTGGACTGTTTCAGTTAATGAGTTGGATTGTCCGACAGGGTTAAATGGACTGTTCAGGTTAATCAGTAGGATTGTCCAGGGTGTATTGGACTGTTCCAGTTAATGAGTAGGATTGTCCGACAGGGTTAAATGGACTGTTCAAGTTAATGAGTAGAATTGTCCGAGAGGGTGTTTTGGACTTTTTCAGTTAACCAGTAGGATTGTCCGACAGGGTGTAATGAACTGTTCCAGTTAATCAGTAGAATTGTCCGAGAGGGTGTAATGGACTGTTCCAGTTAATAGTAGGATTGTCCGACAGGGTGTAATGGACTGTTCCAGTTAATCAGTAGAATTGTCCGACAGGGTGAAATGGACTGTTTCAGTTAATAGTAGGATTGTCCGACAGGGTGTAATGGACTGTTTCAGTTAATCAGTAGGATTGTCCAGGGTGTAATGGACTGTTCCAGTTAATCAGTAGAATTGTCCGACAGGGTGTATTGGACTGTTTCAGTTAATTATGGAATTGTCCGACAGGGTGTAATGGACTGTTTCAGTTAATAGTAGAATTGTCCGACAGGGTGTAATGGACTGTTTCAGTTAATCAGTAGGATTGTCCAGGGTGTAATGGACTGTTCCAGTTAATCAGTAGAATTGTCCGACAGGGTGTATTGGACTGTTTCAGTTAATCAGTAGGATTGTCGGACAGGGTTAAATGGACTGTTCCAGTTAATCAGTAGAATTGTCCGAGAGCGTGTATTGGACTGTTTCAGTTAATCAGTAGGATTGTCGGACAGGGTTAAATGGACTGTTCCAGTTAATCAGTAGAATTGTCCGAGAGCGTGTATTGGACTGTTTCAGTTAATCAGTAGGATTGTCGGACAGGGTTAAATGGACTGTTTCAGTTAATCAGTAGAATTGTCCAGGGTGTATTGCACTGCTGCAGTTAATCAGTAGAATTGCCCGAGAGGGTGTTTTTGACTGTTTCAGTTAATCAGTTGGATTGTCGGACAGGGTGAAATGGACTGTTTCAGTTAATAGTAGGATTGTCCGACAGGGTGTAATGGACTGTTTCAGTTAATCAGTAGGATTGTCCAGGGTGTAATGGACTGTTTCAGTTAATCAGTAGAACTGTCCGAGAGGGTGTAATGGATTGTTTCAGTAAATCAGTAGTATTGTCCGACAGGGTGTAATGGATTGTTTCAGTTAATCAGTAGAATTGTCCGACAGGGTGTAATGGATTGTTTCAGTAAATCAGTAGTATTGTCCGACAGGGTAAAATGGACTGTTTCAGTTAATCAGTAGAATTGTCCGACAGGGTGTAATGGATTGTTTCAGTAAATCAGTAGTATTGTCCGACAGGGTGTAATGGATTGTTTCAGTTAATCAGTAGTATTGTCCGACAGGGTGTAATGGATTGTTTCAGTTAATCAGTAGTATTGTCCGACAGGGTGTAATGGATTGTTTCAGTTAATCAGTAGTATTGTCCGACAGGGTATATTACATAGGTAACTGTATCATCGATAAAGAGTAAAAAAATATTTTATAAAATTTATGTTATCTAAGATATTATAATTTTTATAAAGATATTTTTTGTTTACTGTTTATTAATGATACAGTTACATGTAAACTTAACAAATACTCCAAAATATTGTTAAATAACCAAACACGTTTGCATCGATTAGTGATTAAGTAATTAACAGCCATAAAATGTACCACCTCCCGTCGTTTCCCTAGGCAAATGTGATTTAGATTTATTGCACTCGATTTTGCTCACATCGACGCGTTCATTTTCCATGTATAAGTTTGTGTATATAAAACGCTTTTAGACCAAATATCATATAACTATATATAATAATTCCATGGTAAGAAACATATGATTTTAAAGTCGGTCTTCTAGTGACACATGTTTTTCTGCATTTATATTATTTTGATTTGTAAAGCTTAAATGTATTTAAGCAAATGGCATGTACTCAATGATTAAAGGTGCATATTTGTTCCCCATGAGCAACTGTAATATTGATGCTTATTAAATTGGCCGACATTTTTTCTACTCTTTGTTTAGCTGCGGGACCGTAACACAAATTTTTATACCCATTAGCCCAGTGAAATCGGATGGGCTAAAACTCAGACGGATCCGGATGTTACCGTAAAGCCGGCCCTATTAATTGATTAAAGTTAAGGACATTACATTTTTTGTCTAGACAAGGCTACCACTGTCCAAAATATGTTTTTATTGAATGCAGAGCTCTTCTACATTGGTTTTATTCTAAGACCTAAACATTGCAGAATAACTAACTTCGTTCTAACCATTTATCTTTTATCCAGCTACATTGTAAAAATATACCATATTTTAACGGGATGCGCCGTAAAATAAATTCGGTATTTAGCCCGCACGGCAATGACAGGATTTAAACAGTAAACCGCATTGTATTCTGGGAACGCCAAAGGCAGCCACCGGTTTTTGTGCACGTGAGAAACCTGAGATCTTGAAGGTAAAAACAATTTGATGCTTGCCTAGAAGCTATAGTTAAACATTTTTTTATTAAATGTTACCAACAGAAGTTATTTCACTCAATACCTTTGCTAACTGTCTGAAATTGTTGAAATCACAATAACGATTTACCCCACCCAGTCAGTTTCATTATAGCCCACAGGTCAAACTTTCTTAGACTGATCGAGGCACGGTTGGTTCATGATTCGAAAACATCATAACTACGGAGTTTTGGGGCAACAATGTTTGGGTTGCAGATGCTCATAGGCGACTGTGGCCATCTTGTTCGGTTAATCATAAAGAGAGTGGGTGTTCAGAAACCGTAAATGCTCATTTTACGGGAAAAATCCTCGCAGCTGGTTTCCAGGACTTTTACCGTTAACTGTACGGTTAACCCAGTAAAATAAAAAACGGTATTTCCCGTAAACTTGACGGTAAAAGTCCTGGAAACCAGCTGCCAGGTTTTTTACCGTAAAGTTTTACGGTATATTTTTACAGTGTATCACAACAACCCTGGCATACTCATGTTCATGCAGTCAGGCAGTGACAAAACACAATTCAAAGCACAAAGTAACTGATCATTTACTTAGGTACTTGTTTTGTATGACTGTGCATATTATTATTACATGTAGTTGGTTTGATAGTTTTGCAGCGGTCGTTGCTATTCCCGCTGCTGTTGGTGTTTGGTGTGTTTTAACGCAAATTATTTGTAATATATTGGTTCCTGTTTGTTGTATTATAGCCATAAGCAAGGAATGGGACGTAATCGTAGTTGTAACTTAACTCTTTTTCCACGATGGATTATCTCCCTTTGGTATATTGAAATGTAATTAACAAAGGGAGATCAAGCATATTTAACAACATCCAATGGAGATATCTGCTTTGCTGTTTAGCGTTTTAAAGTTCCCTGAGGGAAATCCATGTTCCTGGACCGTATGATCATTGTCGAATTTTGGCGTGAAAGATGTCTATAAAACCCCGTTCACACATAGCTACGCTCTTACTACGATCATGCCGATCTGCACCGACCAGACTAAAAGTACGAATCGGTACGAGATCGGCGTCTAAACCAAGAAAATTGATAAACAAAATATTCACATGAGCGTATAATCGACGCTTGTGCTATGATTTCTCTACGACCACAGCGTTACCAATACGATGATTTTACGCTTACACCACGTTTCCCCACTATAAACAGTTTCTGCTTCATTGCCGTAAGTATTGTTTTCCACATAATAATTTGCTTTGATCTATGTTCAACTGCGCTGTTAAAATATACCGTGAAATTGTACGGTAAAAATCCTGGCAGCTGGTTTTTAGGACTTTTACCGTAAAATATACGGGAAAGACCGTTTTTGTGGAGCCCGCTTGCGGTCGCCACTTTTGGTGTATGTGTGTGCGTAAGTGCGAACGTACATCCGATTTTGTCTGGACCATAACTTTTTGCTTTGACTAATCTTACTTATATTTGGCATTAATGTTCGCCTCCATGTGGAGGAGTGCCATGCACACCCACCAGGTTCCTATCTCAAAGGTCAAGGTCACAGTTGGAGGTCAAAGGTCAAATTGAAGCTTGGCCGGATAATATCTTTGTCCTGCATTGATCAATCTTGCTTATATTTGGCATGAATGTTCACCTCCAAGAGCAGAAATGTCATGCCCAACGTCTATGTTCCTATCTCAAAGGTCAAGTTCACAGTGGAAGGTCAAAGGTCAAATTGAAGCTTGTTCGGACCATGTCTTTGTCATGCATTGACCAATCTTGCTTATATTTAGTATGAATGTTAACCCCCTTGAGACAAAAAGTCATGTCCAACCCCAGGTTCCTATCTCAAGGTCAAGGTCACAGTTGGAGGTCAAAGATCAAGTTGAAGTTCGTCCAGAACATAACTTTGTCATGCATTGACCAATCTTGCCTATAATTGGTATGAATGTTGACCTCTATCAATCGGAGTACCATGAGCAACCCAATGTTCCTTTCTCAAAGGTTTTGGTCAGTGTTAGAGGTCAAAAGTCAATTTGAACTTTGTACGGATAATTTCATCTTTATGCATGATGGGATAAGATGAAACTTGGCATACTTAAGTGCTTTTTTCAACATGCGCCGAGGCTCGACATAATTTGCCCGAGGTCATGAATTTTTATTTTACGGGGTTAACCGTAAAATGTACGGTAAAAGTCCTGGAAACCAGCTGCGAGGATTTTTACCGTAAAATGAGTATTTACGGTATCTGAACACCCACTCTCTTTAAGATTAATCGAACAAGATGGTCACAGTCGCCTATGATCATCTGCAACCCAAATCTTGTTGCCCCAAAACTCGCTCGTGATTACGATTTTTTCGAATCATAAAGCAACCGTGCCTTGATCAGTCTGAGAAAGTGTTGCCTGTGGGTAATAATGAAACTGACTGGGTGGGGTAAATTGTTATTGTCACCCTGATGATATTAAAAAGGCATACAGAGTGTGAACTTCGTACGAAGATACACCTCTAATAACTATAGTTAAATTTCGATTTGATGATGACAAATTTCTGCTGTGTTCTGGTCGAGAAGATTTACGTAACCACGGCATACGGGTCAGTAACGAATTAACACATCGCCAACGCCACATCTTACAGGGATCACGCAATCATGGTCATTTTTGTTATTTCTGTAAGGCAAAAGTGACCGTCAGAGAAGAAAAATCTGAGCAGCAACAGGAAAGCAAACGTGTCTTTAACAATAGGGATAACATATAGAACAGAAGTGATACCCCTGACGTTTTTTTTTGACTGTATGTTTCGTCGCTTCGGTAAGTAAATCTTGATTTTTCTTTGTTCTGTAAGACGCTTTCAATAAAATCAACCAGCCCACCGTACCCGGCCCTGTCGATACCTGCAGACCCAAGCCCATTAGCCCTCCAAGTACCATTGATTAAGGCGAACACTCGATTCCAGTGCGGTTTTGGTTACTGCACCCCTGACGACCCGTCTACTTTTTCCCAATTTCTGCCGATTTGCATGGTGTATTGCTGTTTTATGGGGCCAACTTCGTTGTTTACCTTATTCTAGGTATGCATTTTGCAAAATTAGTTCGACAACACCAGGTTATGAGGCAGAATAAATGAAATAACCACTATGATACCCCTGACGGTTGTTGTTCCTTACTGATTCCCCTGACGCCTCAAAATAAGTGGTATGATAATTCAACGGGCGACTGGCTCGTAAACTGTATATTACATGTGAATTATGCAAGATATATTACTGATATATGTACATGTATTAACAAATGGTGTTTTCACTTCCGTTCTATACGTTATCCCCATTGTTTAAGAAAGCGGAACGAAAGCTACTAAGTAGTTCGCTAAATAATACAACTGACATTGGTTCAACTCCAGTGAAAGATATGTGTTGTGACCAAACAGGTTGGAGAAATCCCAACATCTTCAGTGCTATACTATTATGGTCAAGTCCCATATCCCGAACATGAAGTCTTTTTTATGCTGTAACATCGAAGGTTTAAGTAGTAAACTGACTTTCTTTGACTTTTGCGACTACTTAAAACAGTTCAGTATATTCTGTTTAGTTGAGACTTGGTTAACAGATGATGACATTATTGTAAATCAATTTACAAACTATAGTTTTGTTCTGCTATCAGAAAACGGACACTTGGTAGATTTATGTCAGGACTTGTTGTTTGTGTACAAAATAATTTTTCAAGATTTGTGACTAGATTTGGTTATGATTGTACTTTTGCATTTGTTTGCTATTTGGAAAGGTCTTGTTTCGTACTGACAAACATGTTTTAAGTTGTTTTGTTTATCTGCCACCAGATAATTCACCATGTTACCATGATTGATATAAAGGTTTTCATTTACTTGAGCAGTATCTAGCAGATTTACATGAACATGTCTTTGAATATTACCTATTGATACTTGAGTACCTGAGTGCTCGTACTGGCTCACTTTGTGCTTTTATAGAATTGCCAAATTCAAATACTGATGACTTTGTACAGTATGACAATATATTTAACAATAATGCACCACAAAGACATTCTATGGATAGAATAGCAAATAAACTTGGTTTAGACTCATTAGAATTTTGTCAAGTGTATATGCATAATATTGTAAATGGCAGAATCTGTAGTGACAAAGGAGTTAGAAATTATACATTCATAAACCATAATGGCTGCAGGGTTATCGACTATGCTATTTGTGATAGATCAATTTATCCCTTAACTACATACTTTGCTGTAGGAGAAAGGTCTGAATCATGTCATTTTCCTCTTGCTTGAAATGCGGCTTAAGCTAAATACAGTGACTAGTGATACTACTGATGATGCTGATGAAATAATGGAAGCACCTTACAACCCTAGACCATTATATACGTTCACGGATGAACGCATTGATATGTTCCGTGAAAATCTAGTTGCCTTCTTGTCAAACGAATACATATACAATCTATACAGTAAGATACAAAACTCTAGGATTGATGTTGAACGTATTGTTGAGGAAATATATTATCTACTAGAAAATTCAGCAAGTTGTCCCGACAAAACCCGACAGAGTTACACTAAACATAACCAGCCAGCATGGTTTGACAATGATTGTTATGAAGCAAAGACATCGACAAATGTGCGGCTTCGAGCCTATAGTAAGTTTAGAACAGACTCGAATCTTGAGCTCTACAAAGGGTCAAGGAAGTATTTCAAAATTGTGTGTGATAACAAGAGAAACGACTACTTCAACTCATTAACTGTTACGGAAACCCGCGATCATTCTGGAAAAAAATGAATGAATGTGTGCAAGTAGACCAAAAGCGAAAAATATATTGCTTGAATTATGGAAAACACATTACGAAAATCTATTCCAAGCTAAGGAGGATGATCCACATGTGAATGCTGATGATCTTGACGATATCCCTACCAGTGAACTTGAGGAGCTCATATTTGACGCAGAAATAACAGAGGAAGAAATTTTGCGTATTAAAGCACTTAAAGAATCAAAATCCCCAGGAGAAGACAATCTTCCACCACGGATTTGTATTTACTCCACTCAGTAGAAGCTATGCTAACGTTACTGTGCAAACTTTGTAACCGTCTTTTTTAAAATTTTGAGTTTCCTGAGCGTTTGAGTAGTGCCATTATTGTACCAATACACAAAAAGGAGTTGCAAGCTGTCCTCCAAATTATAGGGGGATCTCCATTCTTAATATAATTGGCCGTGTTGTCTCTGTATACATTCATATCAATGCATTGATTATATGTAATTTGCTCCTTATTGTGGTATGGGCCGTTGGCCTTAATCATGAATAAACTATTGTATTGTATATTTAATTTATTGTATTGAGATTTCAACATTTTCAGACAGTTAGCAAAGGTATTGAATGAAATGACTAATATGTTGGGTACATTTTGTAAAAATGTTTAACTAAAGCTTCTAGGCAAGCATCAACTTGTTTTTACCTTCAAGAATCAAGTTTCTCACGTGCACAATAAACGGTTGCTGCCATTGACGTTCCCAAAATACAATGCGGTTTACTGTATAAATCCCGTCATTGCCGCACGGCATTAATATCGTAATTATTTAACGGCACATCCTGTAAAAAAGACGACAGTCAAGGAAAATGACCATCCTATATTAAACGACCTCCGTACTCCATATTGTGAAACGTTATTTGAAGATGAACTGCATTTTGTGTTAGTTTGCCGTTTTTAAAGAACTCTTCCTCGTCAATATATACATGGACAGTTATTCAACAATAATACTATAGACAACCAGGGCATAACTATAATAGAATCATGGGCGTGTCGGTTTTTAGTTTAACTACAGTAACTATAAAGTCCCAAATGTAGTCTTATTATCGATGAGTTTACTGCTTAAACAGAACAGATATATTAATGAAAGGCCAATAAACGACACTTCTGTCTGGATGAAATGTCATTGAAATAATAGCTAGTCAAACCCATATGGCTAAATAAAGCAAACCAGAACCTAAACCATCTCCCGAGTATAGAGACACGTTTTAATTCTTCTGTTGATTTGACGTCAATTACCCCAAGTGACGTATTGGTTATTCAATTTAAACAACCATTTACTGGAATGAAGAGCAATTAAAGCTTTTAGCGTTTAAATACTTTATGATAAATTCTACTCGTACATAATTATTTAGATATGGGAGCGAATAAAGGTCGAAGCTAATCACGCATTGCCTGCGTCACGTGTTATTACCACATGCACCGATAATCAATCACCGAGCAGACGACAGACAGGATAACATTTGTATTATATCAGATTTCTACAAATTAACAGAAGCCTTGCTGTTTATAAATGGTAACTACTAAAACAGACGACAATCAATAAACACGTGTCTGCACATTGATTCTAGTAATTACAACAACCGAAAACTTTTAATTCCGAACTAGTACTCAAAGCAGATGATTGGTTAGTATTTAGACGAAAGAATACTCTAGAGAAAGCACGGCATTAAGCTTGGATCACATGTCCTTAGCGACCAAGCTGTTGGGAGATGTCAGCATCAGAAATCCGTATAGTTCATCACTACATCCGAACGTAAGGTATCAAAGAAGTAACACAGGCGACGAATATGTAACAAGAGAGTTCGACGTGTATGTAACAAGAGAGTTCGGCGTGCATGTAACAAGAGAGTTGGGCGTGTATGTAACAAGAGAGTTCGGTGTGTATGTAACAAGAGAGTTCGGTGTGTATGTAACAAGAGAGTTCGGTGTGTATGTAACAAGAGAGTTCGGTGTGTATGTAACAAGAGAGTTCGACGTGTATGTAACAAGAGAGTTCGGTGTGTATGTAACAAGAGAGTTCGACGTGTATGTAACAAGAGAGTTCGGTGTGTATGTAACAAGAGAGTTCGGTGTGTATGTAACAAGAGAGTTCGACGTGTATGTAACAAGAGAGTTCGGTGTGTATGTAACAAGAGAGTTCGGTGTGTATGTAACAAGAGAGTTCGACGTGTATGTAACAAGAGAGTTCGGTGTGTATGTAACAAGAGAGTTCGGTGTGTATGTAACAAGAGAGTTCGACGTGTATGTAACAAGAGAGTTCGGTGTGTATGTAACAAGAGAGTTCGACGTGTATGTAACAAGAGAGTTCGGTGTGTATGTAACAAGAGAGTTCGACGTGTATGTAACAAGAGAGTTCGACGTGTATGTAACAAGAGAGTTCGGTGTGTATGTAACAAGAGAGTTCGGTGTGTATGTAACAAGAGAGTTCGGTGTGTATGTAACAAGAGAGTTCGGTGTGTATGTAACAAGAGAGTTCGACGTGTATGTAACAAGAGAGTTCGACGTGTATGTAACAAGAGAGTTCGGTGTGTATGTAACAAGAGAGTTCGGCGTGCATGTAACAAGAGAGTTTGGTGTGCATGTAACAAGAGAGTTCGGTGTGTATGTAACAAGAGAGTTCGGCGTGCATGTAACAAGAGAGTTTGGTGTGCATGTAACAAGAGAGTTCGGTGTGTATGTAACAAGAGAGTTCGACGTGTATGTAACAAGAGAGTTCGACGTGTATGTAACAAGAGAGTTCGGCGTGCATGTAACAAGAGAGTTCGGCGTGCATGTAACAAGAGAGTTCGACGTGTATGTAACAAGAGAGTTCGGCGTGCATGTAACAAGAGAGTTTGGTGTGCATGTAACAAGAGAGTTTGGTGTGCATGTAACAAGAGAGTTCGACGTGCATGTAACAAGAGAGTTCGACGTGCATGTAACAAGAGAGTTCGGTGTGTATGTAACAAGAGAGTTCTACCTACTTACTATCATAAATCGCTAAAACAGTCACCAATAATGTTCGTATTTTGTTCTGTTCAAACACTAAGCTTATTTCCTAGAAAAAAATGCTACCATTGACTAACACGTGTATAAAACATTGATGATCGCAGAGAAGTTCTACATTACACAATAGCCTTGAACATCTACTCCTATAATGGCACGTCATGCTTGTATTTAATTCATCAAACTTGGCAATCAATAATCAACAAAAGCTTATTTGAAAATCAATATAATACCAAGTGTTATATTTTGTAGATTTAAGCGGTGTGGCTTGCGTTCCCAAGGGCAATTTCATCCATTGACTATTCCAATTGATATTGGAAGTTTTCCGGATCTGTAATTCGCTTCA
The DNA here is from genome assembly GCA_947247005.1 of Spisula solida. NCBI lineage: Eukaryota > Metazoa > Mollusca > Bivalvia > Venerida > Mactridae > Spisula > Spisula solida. Next base: position 27,111,413 of record OX365948.1, read on the forward strand.
CAAACAATAAAATACAATAACTGATTACTGAAGCACCAAGTATCGTTGTATGGTTTAACATGTGATTTAACAATAATCCAACTTCAGCATGTTATCTTTTATCTGTTTTTTTTGTTGTTGTCAAAGCAATGATGGCAATACGGGAAATGTCATATGTGAGGTCTGTAAACGTAAACACGTGATATATTTACATTTCCTGGAACAATACCATGCCTGGATAAGCTATAGTGCCACTAGAATGTTGATATTCATACAGTTACTCCTAAGGGCAATGCTGTCCATTGTATGATATTAATTTGTCACTGTCAGTGAGTAAACAGAGCTTAATAAAGGGTTGATACTTAACTTTATTTGATGAGGCATTGCTAGGGAATATCGTAAGGTGTATTGTATGGATGTTTAAACAATCATGTTATATTCAACATTATGACCAATAAAACTGAACATACACTGATGAATGTGGATTGGTTACGTAGAGATATCAATAATATCAAAACAGTGCTATGATGTCTGCCGCTTATAAAACAAAACCTACAATATGAAGTTTTTCATAGAATTAATGTGACAGCGTATGTGAATATGGAGTTTATTTAAATATAAAGGGCAGGTAGTAGGTACTAATAGATGTGATCACTCTGATACAGGATTATAGGAGTTTTGGTAAATACAAGATATCCAGTTTTTGAATGACTTGTGACAGAACCTAGGAAGTTACTTAAGGGGTTTAAACGTGGGTGTATTTGGACGAGTGTGGTGTCATAATACAGCTAAGGCCGTTTGATTATTGACGAGGTATGTTTATATATGTATCATAGTAACGGCCATTTATATATGATGTTAACTGAAGATATGGTGTTAAATACAATGATATGGGATACAAAGTGATCGAATGAGTCCTTGGTTCGAATCTCGGCCAAGACAATTGGTCATTTCTGTCACACCCAACTACACTAGTCGAATGTTCTAAGTACACAAATATCGTGTATGACCACCGACTGTCTTGATGATAGCCTGACATCTCTGAATTGATAAAGATGTGTACCAATTGCAGCGGGAGTGCACCATTCACCAAATAAGAAATGATTGATCGAAAATAGTGAGTTTTATTAAATTGTAGTAGTAATTCGGATGATAAATGCCTATCGAAAGTTACTTCCATACTCAAACTCAAGTTGCTCCATACAACTAAATGGACATATTCTGTTCAATTCAACGATTCCACATTATTTCACGATCCTAAAGGAATACAACCATCAGTCAGATGTTGTCATAAACGTGTTCTGACGCATTTAACGAATACATGTACGAGGTGTGTCCAAAAAGTTCGTAGACATCCTAATTTAAAAGATATCCGGCGTAATGACAAATTTTTTTTCACCAGATCTGTATACTTTATTACAAAATACATATTCTGTAGTAATTTGACTAAATATACCATAAAAATAAAAACAAGATATGACATTTTATATATCATGGTTTTGCTAAGCGGCGCAGGTCAAGTTCGTTAGTTAGTACGTTTAATATAATGTCATGGCAATGGCGTAATTTTGGCGCGATTATATTGAAGTTTGTCAACCAGCCACGAGGTTATGTTGATGTCACGTCCGCCAAGTATCATTAACAATAGAACACCTGTACGTTGAAAAAATAAACTTTGTGGATATGTTGTTTCGTTTTCATTTTATCACAAGTGTCTACGAACTTTTTGGACACACCTCGTAATTGTCGTTATGTGACGTCTCAATTTTAAATCGAGTCAATAGAAACATGCAACTACCATAATTATAATTGCGTGCATGGGTTAAGAACCCCAAAACAGACAATTAATGAATTAAATCTTACCCGTCTTATTGGCATGCCAGTTTCAAGCATTCCTATTGCACTTGCGAGCTCCTCAAGCGTCATTTACGTCATATAATACTACATATGATATCTGAACAGTTTAAATGAGTTTACTTAGAACATTCGTCAAGTGTAGAGATGAACTGGTTGGCAACCCAAAGGTAGGCTCGCGTACTTCGGTGCTATATACCCCGGACACGTGAACGATTTGGCAAGAGCTAGGGTAGCGAACCCAGATTCCTTGCATCACACATAAACTTGATGCCGTAGGTCATTGGCAATTGGGCAGGGGAAATAGCAATGAACGGTTATTGAAGAGGTATTTTTTAATCACACTGGTTATGTCTACTGGCCACCGTATATATGAGAAGAAACGTGACACAGCACGACAAAAGCCAAACAAACGAAAACTAATTACGTGTAGATAGGTTCAGTTTCTTATGACACATACTGAATATGAATCAATATTCATTTCACATTCAATCCATGCTTGTAAATACAATGCATATCTAGGTGTCTATTTGTGAAAAATATCATGTAACATAATTAATTACATGAGTAGGACAAACGTATCCTCATCTGTCTAACTTGTGAACTGTGGAATACAGTAGCTAACAACGTTAGTACATTGTGAATTTGTTCAATCATGTCATGTTTGATTTCCTTTCAGAATATCTAGTTAATACATGGAATCAAACAGAAGTTTGTTAAGATTTTTGAAGCAGGATGAAGTATCTACTTTTACAAGCCCTGTGCAAGTCAGTTAGTGGTGGTGATGAAACTAATACAACCACAGGGAATTATAGCTCACATGATGTTATACGTGATTGTAAATCATTGAATTCACTATCAGAACCTGTGTACCTTAATATTGCTTCTCCTGAAAAGACCAAGGAAGAAATCGAGAAAGCCAATGCTGGAGCAGTTCTATACATTGTTGCCGTGCTGGTGTTTTATTCCGCGGGCATTGTGATAATGATCATAAAGTATTTACGTCGAGAAAGACGTGAAATGGAAGAAGAACGAATTCTGGATGATTTCTTTCGTTCAATGCCTGCATGTAAGAAAGAAAGAGAACAAGACAATGTGAATCGTGTCGCAATACACGCGTTTCATGCTTTAACATCATTCAATGAAACCCAATGTGATATAGATCTAAGTAGTAATGTCAATGAGTCTTTAGTTAAATACGTTGATACGATTGGGGAAGAAGATGACAAACAAACAGTAGTAAAACCTGACAAAGATATCAACAAAGAGGCGAATGTCAAAGTTTCTGAAACACTTATTACAGACCTATAGCATTGCGAAATAAAGTGATTGTGATTTAAAAACCATTGTTAAAGTCAGAATGCAGTGTCTTCAAGGTGTTGGCTGATAAGACCATTGGAATCCAACTGGAATCTATAAAAGTCTTACAAGAGATTGTTACCGTCCAATTGGGGTATAGAAAGAAATATTTTGAAGATAGTGTTGGTGTCCGACAGAGTATAGGCATTACGCAGGTTTTGAGGGGCAGTATGTGCTGATATTGTGACAAATGAAATAAGTGCAGTGTAACTGCAACAAAAAACATAATAAACATGTACATTGCATTGACTGCATTTCTTAATACCTTGCAAACTGCGTATGTTTAGCTGTATTTATCACAGCTTTTAGGAGCTGATGTTCAAGTCCTCGATTTTATTTCAAAACACTAATATTGGCAGTATTGTAATTGAACAATGTTTGCAATTATTCGTGCAGGAGTTATGGTGACTAATTAAAAAACATGTACTATTTTACTCGACTTAATAGTAAGAAGACTGAACAATTTGGTACCACTGATATATTTAAAAGGTTATAACTTAGAACATTTGTAGAACTGAAATGTTAAACAAAATGTATCCATATTCTCTGTGAAGTTGGTTCTCATGCCACAAATGACAACATTTATTTTTAGTTTGAATTTGAGAAAACAACAACAGATTATTTAATTACAAAAACATATTATTTTAAAGCTCCAACGTCAAAAGTATGTTTGAAGAGGCAAAGCTCAATTTAAATGTAAAATGTCAATTTATAAATATCTACGCGATTTGTAGATGGCGTCGTATTATGGAATACTTATCAGAGAATCACAGACGATTGTTGACAATTATTCTTTGATATAGCCGATCTATCCTGTACGCATATAATGCACTCAATGTTTTATTACCAGACACATTTATAACCAAATTGTTGGATACACAATACAACCATTACGTTCAGCCTAATATGTTACAGCCTATAGAAGTACAGGGTGTTAAAAAAGTTTGTTCTCAATGTTTAAGTCTAATAGTTTAATTTTCTGACATCCGAAACATGTAAAATGTCAGGTTAATACCATTGTTCTAATCTTTCTGGTGTTAAATGAAGCTTTTAGAGTAAGATATTGAAAGTGTACACTGTGTACATAGCTCAGGTAAAATTAGTATGAATTCGAATTTTGAGAACAAACTTTTTTAACAGCCTGTATATGACGTATTTGACAAATGCATGCTTTGTGAACATAATAAAACATGCATCCCATGATCCATAGAGCGACATTCACAAGCCATTAGTTTCAGTTGGATTATTAAAACAATCGTCTGTTACTGAGGGAGATTCAAGGATATGGAATCCGCCGAGATTTGTAAATCACACGGTAATAGCTTAAAATCAACATATTGTTTATTTAGCTGATACATTTGAACAAATGTATATGCATGCCAATACTTGTTCGTATTTATTGCGTTGTTTTTCAATGCAACATAACATCAGGAGGAGGCCTACGTAACCAAACTTTTACCGAGGCGCGGTTTGGTTCAGACAAGTATCAGTAAAGTTCAGATAATAAGTTCACACCCGTTATTTTGAAATCATTCGGACATTTATTTTGTAACTCCCCGTTCTTCACTTCAGTATAGTTAAAACATATTATGGTTAATTATGCTGCTGGACCGAATGTTGTGGGTTCGATCCCGCCTTCAGCCGGATTAACAGACATTCGTTTCATTGCTTCCCACCTAACATACCTAAAATTACTAACATTCTTTAGGACGATACTTAAACAACCGATGCCATATGTATGATTCTTTACACCAGGTCCGTAAAAGAACCAATGATGCTTCTGAAACTGAGGTATTTTCTGTATCATTCACTAATCCCCAAACACTAAAATGATCTGCCTCTTCTGGTGGCATCGCCCATGTGGATTTTAAATGGCGAGGATAAATAAAAGCGTATAAATCGAAATCGAAACCATATTGGGGGATGTAGATGGTTCGTTCTATGTCTGACTCTTGCTCGATAGGCTAGGCGCAACCGCCATATCTGTGAGATTATAGATTGTCTATGCGCTCTTGTATTAACATTGAACAGCTGTTGTGGTAGATTTATACGCAAAATGCATCTGACTATCAGCTGTCTAACTCAGATTAAATCTCATACAACAACTACTCTCGTTCTAGCCTAATCAGATTTGAAAGGCAGTCTGATTAAAATCATATCCTCAAACCCGCTACACATGAGGATCTGACGACGACCTACCGGTTAGGAAGATCAAGTACTTTAGTCAGATTGATTTGAAAGGCTAATTAATTATTAAAATATACGAACGGGCGATATCTTACATGATGACAAATAAAACAGTCGATATACATGTACTAGTATTAAATCATACTTAACAAGTCCATGTATCTAGCCAGTCAGTTTTGAAAGTTGCATGACGTAGGAAAAGGTCACGGCTATATCGTTTACACACATCTGACGCGTCCGCAAGCACGGACATAACAAACATACTACCGGTACATTACAGATCTTTTGCAAATTTAATGAAAGTATCAGGGAATACAATGCTTTATGTGAAAAGTTGTAAACATGTATAGATATTGATTCAAAAGTTGATGTATAAGTGCTGATAAATCTTACCCCTCTCCAATGTCTGAGCTGCATTAACGCATATGTGTGAACAGAATGTAGTCCGCATCTAAGCTATGGTGGTCTTACAAAATACGAGTATGAAAACGAAATTGATACGTCCATGGTATTCTTTCTGCTTTAGATAAAGCTAGTTGGCTTATCAGTTAACTTGTAACTACGACATTGTGTGCCAATGCATGCGAAGTTCATTGTATGAACTTTTCGCAACATAGCAGCAGACTAGATGATATTTAGAATTACTTGCTACGTTTTCTTCATTGGTTAAGACGGAATGTTGACCCTTTTCTAAGTTTGAGTTGTATATACAATGTATGTATATATATACGTACATAAAATTCGCCGGAGATAACTTTAGACTTACAAACATGCATAATTTATATACTGCACGGTCGACTGACCGCTTGTTATCAGTGTAGATTTAAAGAGTATATCATTAAAAGCATATATTGTTCATGTATTTATAATGACTTATTCATTTATTGTACCCTACGTTTTGATTTAGAATAATCCTTTGCTATAAATAGACATGTTTGTACATAACACATTATCGTTGCCGGACTATAAGTTTGACTCAATTGTGCAAATAAGTTTTTTGTTTTACAGCGGCGTCACCAATGTTGAGTTATTGCTCATTGTTTACACAAAATATTTTGATGCAACACATGTCCATAAATCTGTGACACCATATTAGCAAAACCTCTCATAGATGATCGCCGAAACAGAAATATTGCTATATGGATAACACGTTATAAAGTTACATGTACAAGGAAACTGAAATTACCTCCCTTTTAATAGAAAATTGTTTCTATTGATATTCTCAGTCACGTAAAGGTATGAACGTACCACGGATTCACGAAGAATGATCATGGAATATGTCTCAGGCCAATGAAGTCTTACTATGTTTCTTGGTTAGTCAATAGAACAAAAGATTTTAACATCAAACACTGATTTAAACAGGAAATATCTTTAAAATGTTATACATGGGTAATTTAATAACCAGACGAAGATGCGGAAAATCCTCCAAAACAACAGAAGTCGAACAAAACGTCGTGTATACTGTTAACTGAGGGTTAAATGGTTATGTTTTGTGACACAATATTGAATATTAAGAAAAGATTGCACTGTACGTGCTTCAATATTTCAGACATGCACTACGTTTAAAATGATACCCAGTCTTTTGTGAAACGTATAGAATCTAGTATATTTCGGGCAATGCAATTCAGACATTTATTGATTACGGATGTCTTTACGAGCATTTATTGCCTAATTGATAATTAAGACGGTCAAAACTGATCTTGAACAACTAACGCCAGAACAAACTATTGAACAGTCACAAGCAACTACGAAATACTTGCCAAAAATGAATCAGACACATGTGAAACAATAACATCAGAAAGAAACACTAAACATGCTGGCACAAGTTGAAGTAACGCACTAAATGTTGTAATTCACAATAAGAACAGAGCACAACATGATAGTGAAGTCATCAGCTATAGTGAGAAGTAATAGTCAAGTGACAATCATGTACTTACATAAAATAAAACACACCTTTAAAATTTAATTACGAAGTGAACATGAACAAATCTAACTTGGAAGATTAACAATATTATCTTAGTTTCTGACATGACTTTTATTGTTATTGGAATAAAACCACAACGTGTAATATTAGAGATATAGAATTACATTTTGTTTTGAAGAGAATAATGTTACATTGATGAATCGTCAATGACTTGTATTGTAAATTCCCATGGTAACCACATATGTTTATAAATATAGCTGCGTGTGCCAATATGGCTTGAATGTCAATAAGGTGTAATCAGTAGTCCTGTTATTGCATATTATAGATGCGTACTATAATACGGTTTCTCGTAGTGTTTAGTGGTATGTGTCGCTGTTCTTGAAAAACACCAATGAAGTTCCTGTAGTAAACAGTGTCTTACGTCATTATCTCGAGAGAGAGAGAGAGAGAGAGAGAGAGAGAGAGATTGTTGGTTTTTGGTCAGATGTGTCGACTCATTAGACTTATGCGTACTATGTCATACCGACTGGTGGAGTAATGCGTGCGTCAACCAGATTTGAATCATTCAATGTTTATATGTCTGCTGATAATTCTTGTTTTGATCCCTAAACTATGAACTCTATATATATTTGTTATAATGTTTGCATGCGTATATCTATTTCAGATCGTTTAACCATGTCGCAATTGTGTTTGTACAGCACCTTTGAGCGTGTAATTACATGATAAAAGTGCTAAATAAATATGGTGCAATAATAACTACGAGGGGTGATCATAAATAACGTAGACTTTTGCTCTAAAAAGTTTATTTTAGGTCAGATCGGTATGAAAGTTAAACAAAATTGGCTTTTATCTATTACATGTATTGCCATAACACTCAACACATATTCAAAAACAAAACAATGCATAAGGAGTTATACGCTACCATAGCACTGACAAACTAGTAAAAACTTTCGGCTTTTAAATTAGAGCAAAATTCCACATAATTCTGGATCACCCCTCGTAGAATAATAATGACAACTTCTCAACATGTGTTTACAGGCAATGTTACGGAATACCATATACTGGTAACTTGTCTAACGCAGCAAGTTACTTAATAAATGAACAACTACGAGCGTATTAGCATGCAATGCTTATCATTGACAACTGTTGACGATATATCGATATTGAGTAATAGATCTTATCCAAACGCTCGCACACCAGGCATTTCCCTATGGGCAGTGTTGTCCGATATTTGATTGTCAATTACCCGGCCAGTGAGTAAACAGTATGGTAATATAATACTTAACTCCACTTGATTGATACTTTACTTAACCATTGCTAAGCAAACACGGAGAGTGTGGCTGAAATGTTTAAGCATAGTCATCAAATTTGCAACAGATATTTCAAAAATAGTCAATGGAATTATGGTGAATAACGTTTGCCGAAATCAGGAGTGCTTGGAATAAGTTTCAGTGCTTCAGTAAGTATACATGTACACATGTGGTACATGAAATTATATCCTCTTATTAGCATACTAAAACAATATCAAAATGTAAAATATATGCATGGACTAAGTGTCGTATTTGTAAGCAGTCTGCAGCCATGAAGCAGCCTCAGCTAATCATCTTGTGTGTTAATATGCAAGTGGTACTACATTGCTTATGAATGTTACAATATATTCAATATGAGTATAGAACTACTGGTGACCTTATACACCATATGACTTTACATTATGCAATTATTTCATGTATGTTTGGTTAACAGTCAAAACTATTGTCCCTCGGTATCGGGGAAGACATTTGAACAGTTCAAAAGTCTTCCCCGATACCTCGGGTCAATAGTTTTGACTGTTAACCAAAAACAGACATGAAATAACTGTTTTATTACCTAATACTCTATATAACTACAGTAAAGTTCTACTAATTCAACAAACAAAAATGATATTTTTAGGACATTTTGTCATACTAATAGCGGACAATTTTTGTTATAAATTCAAGACTGTCATTATCTCCATGTTTTTATTATCAAACAAATAAAATCGGCATGTAGTAAAGCAAAAAAGAGAGATAACATTGTTTAAGGGTTATATTAAAAATACGCTATAGATCTATCCGGGTGTTTTTGCAGGAATTTATATTGCGCATCGTAGTGCGCAGGTAACAGTTCATCCAGGGGTGTAACAGTCAAAACTGTTGCCCTCCCGGCAATGAACTGTTTCATACCTGAATCTAAAAGTCAATATTAAGACATGAAACAGTCAAAAATAACGAATTACTCGTTATATAGAGTGCTAGGTATACAAGTTGTTGCCAAGTACGCACGATTATATACCTCATAGATGCCAAAAATGACTTCGTCATGTTTCATGTTAAAGATTAACTTAGATCGGAAACACAATACTACACAGTGCGTGACAACAATAAAAATATGCATGTTTATGCTACATAATTGTTATTTGAGAGCGATTGACCGTCCTATTTCAACTTACGCATTTGTAAATGCTACTGTACATATTTCATTACTTCTTTTTTTAGAAAGTATCTTTTACACACACGTGTATATATTTGACGAATAGAACCCACACCTTCATGGAGCATGAAATACCTGGTTCTACAAGCACTTTGTAAGACATTTGTTGACAATGCTAGCAATACAACAACGGGAAATTATAGCGCAACCCTGCAAGGCTGTAAACGAACGGACACATTATCTGAACGTGTGGTAGTGAGTATTGCTGATGTTGATAAGGATAAACATGTGGAAGCTAATGCTGGAGCTGTTATGTACATAGTTGTTGTGTTGGTCTTTTACTCTGCTGGAATCATGATTATGATTATAAAATATCTACGTACAGAAACACGGGAGCTAGACGATGAGAGAATTCTGAATGATTTCTTTCGTACGATGCCGGCTTGTAAGAAGGAAAGGGAACGAGATAATGTGAACCGTCATGCTATTCACGCATTTCATGCTCTAACATCAAGCAGTGGTACAATAAGTGAGACTAAAGATGTTGATAAACCCGTGATTTTATATGGAAATACCATCGTCGAAACTGATGACGTTGATCATCAGTCCAGTCTCGTATAGATATTGAAAACGCGAGAAACACAGAATTCGTCGATATTACAGATGCTGAAATTACTGATTAATTTATTAATTAACGTATTTGTAGTACAACATTGGAAGTACGAGGTATATTCAGACCTTTGTATTTTAAAGAAATCCTTTAACCGAGAGACTTTATAATATTTTATTATGAATCATACAAAAGTACATGTAGCAATTTAGACGAAACTACAAGCTATAAAGCATGCGACACTGTCAATGTTTGTGGGTTACTTCGTTGTTCAACCGTTTGTCAATCAGCATATTTAAGGACGACCGATTAATATCAACAGCATACCAGGAATCAATTAGAACTAATAACTAACTTGCACGTCAACAAGACTAGTAATTGAGAACTCCCACACATGTGGAAAAATGTGCCAGACTCCCGGTAATCGAACTAGGATATTCCGACAATGGAATTGATTTATTGTTATCGCAGTCTGACTTAATAAGAATATGTAATTAATACATGTATTATGCATCTATTTGAATTTTTGTCACTTCATGTATCACATAGAAATGTGAATGAAGTCTAACATATTTAATAGCATTTGTAGGACACTATCTGTAAAAATTGTCACAAATGTAACAATGGTAACACACAAGGGTCAATCAAAAATAACCGGGAGTAGTTAAATTAAGCCTTCAAAATTTATTTGCTATTGTATTTTCGATGAATGATAGTCTAATATCATCTACTCTTGATCTTCTGACGAATTCCGTCTCCTGATATAGGCTTACAAATTTAGTTGCAAGGCGAAAACATCACTAAGGGATATGCGTTCGTGCCAGCGACAGGGAGATTCAATCTGTTATATGATCAATAGTGTAGTTCAACATTATATAGCGTGCTTTATTACAACTAACGCGTGTATCTGGTAGAATAGCATATCTCAAACTATAACAATTATTTCAGAATTCTGATTTCATTCCATAGGGAATTGTTGATAAGAACCACTCATGGTTTATTTTCTTTATTATAAAGAGTATAAACCATGAATATTTAAGAATTGCCACTAATGCTGTGTTATTTCGTTGCTAAGCAACAACTTTACCCATATTTTAATTATTTCTCGGCATGTGTTCTTTTCGTTGCCATGGTGTTCTAAATATAATCACTGATTTCACAATTTTTTTTCAATAAGATAATATATCTTATGGAGTGCAGTAACCGTAATAGAAATAAAAAGTACGGCTTCGCCTTGAAAACAAAAGGAGTCGTCCTTTTAGGTGGGCTAAATTGTGGTTTTAATACCATGGAATCAAATGACCATTTATATTTGTGTCAAATATCTTTTCTATATTGGTAAAGCAATTCAATAAGAATTAGGTTTATCTGATAGAGTATTGTATTACGAAATAAATATAGGTACTAGTATGCAAATGACAGATATAACTTCTTGTTTCAATAGCAACGCAAACTTTTGTTCTACTGACAGCGTGAACGCATGCCCTAGGGTTGTTTTCTTTAGTTGCCTGGCAACAAAAACCAAATTGTCATATCCAAGATTGGTAATCGCAATAATATCAGTGAGATACCGTATTTCGAGATAATTGTGTAGAAAATATACGAAAACTTATCATCCTAAGCATCATTCATGAACTCTCAGTTGGTTTTGACTGACCCTCGTATGTAAAAATATGTTACACTATATGTAAAACTTTCTACACATGTAAAACCTTTAAAATAATACTGAGCGCCTTTTTATCAGATTCTACAGTACCGTCTCGTAATCACTTCCCTCACAGCGTGAGACAGTCTTTAGAAAGCTGTTAGTATAGCCACACCATATAATTGCATAACAGTACTTTGCAGACGATACATAATTCATTGATAAAACCATCACGTGACCCTGGTCTGGAGCTTGGTTTAACACTCCTATATTTTAAAATTAGCTACATCCGGAACCTCAAATACTATATAGATATACAGCCGGGACATTTGATGAACACGTCATTTTCATATTACGAAACAAGATCGATATCGCCCGGCGGAGTGATTGTCTGCAAAAATATCGATTTAACGAACAGTTTCACAATAATTGGTGATCTTAAAATAAACAAATGTTGCTGATTGAATTAAATCAGTTTAAAAATTTGGAGAAACATATGTAGCAGTATTGGGAATGTTGACAGTTTCTAGAGCTACTTGAATGCGGATACTCATAGGTCCAATAGTCAAATTGGAACAAAATTTCAATTAATATTCATGCAAAAACATAACTACTCACATGTTTGTATATATATTATGTATTTATATACTTTTGATTCAATTGTATGACGCGTCTTTAGCGTCCTTTTTGTATTGTACACGGACGCATACATTGATAATGTCGAGTATCCAAATAAATGTATGTATTGTTTTGCCTAACGGCGTTAAGTTGATATTAATAAGAAATAGGCAATGCTACCTTTGAGAGTCTACGCCACCCAAACATTGTGTGGTACCAATGTAAAACATAATGTTTGCTGTCACATTGAATAGCAAAAAAGACAACTTGCAGAAGACAATAACAATAAACTTGACATTTCGACTTGATGAAGATGTCTAACATAGAAAGTTTAGAAACAAAAGAAAAGTTCATTGCAATGGAAATAATCTGACGGGAAAGTTTAGTTTTTACTTCCATATGAATCAATGGAATGTTCAGCTTTCAGCGACCTGTCGTAATATATCTGTAGATGGTCTAACAACGGGTTAGCATAATGTATTTGTTACAAACTTTTAAACGTAGAATAATTAAAACAGATAATAGAACATCGGACAGGGAAGGCAGCACTCAACTTAACCAGCCGAGCACAGAATACATAAAAACATCATATACCACAATTACACGGCACAATACTCAACCCATAACTGAACGAGCAAATGAACTATCTAAGTCACAGCAATCAAAAAGCTGAATGCCCTAGCTGAATGACATAGGTTGGTCACCTAAAGGTGGTCTCGTGTGTATCTGTGTTATTCATCGGGTATGTTAAAGAACCAAGATGTCCATACGGAAAGAGCTACGACAGCGCACCAGAATTCGGAGTCTAACATAAATTCGGTCTATATCCTAGAAACCTGAGGGCACTGACAAATTAGGCAGGGGCAGGCAAACAACGTATTACGACTGTCACAATGGAACGCAAACAAACAAACATAACGTTGGTGACCATCTAAACCGACCTTTCCGTGTAGTGAAACATTCAGGTATTATTTTATGATTAATAATTAAAAAGACCAACGTCTGGCTGAGATTATGGATCTAGGATATAGAGACTTATTAGACTGTTGTTATAAATACGGTAGATAGATTAGAAAAAACACTATATTTTGAGTTCTTGGAATCGAATTAACGTCTCTTCTGTCGGTATACATTTGTTTCGTCTCAGAATTTTTGCGCTCCACAAGACATATTAAACTAAATGGAGACAAAACAATCGTTTAATCGTATAGTTGACTCCGATAACATTACAGTGTTGGTCTGTAATATGCTTTGAGAAAATAACAGAATCTGCGATAGTTTCCGAATGAGAGAAACGTTCGTAAGTTATTGAGTACACGAGGGGAGTTCCTATGGAGACTTTGGTCCTGTCCCACGTAACATTAGGAAAACTAGACTAACCTATCGCCGATGGGCTGCCTCGTTCTATGATACCATAACCACTAACTGTATTACTGAGATGTTATGCCATGTCGTACCTCACGTCAACTAACACAGTTTCCGACTGACTGGGACCCAGATTACCCACAACCAGTCCATGACTGGTTCAGTAGCGGAGAGCGCTATGAGCGGAAAGAGCCCATAATCACCACATTCCTAAAGTAAAACTGTTTGCTGGAAAAAATGTTTGAAATCTCAAACAAGCAAAATTAATTAAAAAAAATCCATCATTACATGCAGATACATCCTCAGTTAAAACTCAAATCATCTCAATTCCCCAAGATAAATCTTGATAGTTCTTCATTTTTCACTTTTGTTGTAGATTTACCCACCCACTCAATAATGACATAAAACTTATTAGCTTGTACATATGATCCCATTCATGTTTAAATTGATTTACTGCGTTACCCATTTGAGAGAGCAATCTGTGGTGTCATAAATGTACTTGTTTGTGAATGACATTACATTTGATGTTTCCCAATGATCGTCTTAAGCTTTCGCTTAGCTTTTAATAAGCACACACATACTATGTAGAGTATTTTGAATAAACCCCTCGTAAAAACGGTTCAATATCTAGTATTTAAAGTCAAGTGCAAATCAAATCGATTCCGAGCAATTCATATGTAAAACATTTGCTTTAATTGTCATCAATAAGTAGAGACAGTCATGCTGCATGTGCGATTATACAACGATCGATCGTGATTAAATATTGATGAGGGTTGATCAAAATATTTTACAAATACATCTTCAATTAGATTCCCGCAGTTTGTCAGTACTTATTGCCAGTTGGATGTGTCACAGTAAACGATAGTCTGGATTACCTCCCCTATCACTATGTTTTAACGAGTCTAGAGCAACTGATTCATGTGATTATGTCAAACGTCCGCGGTAAGTTTATTGTAAACCAGTAACCGTTGAAGAAGCGCCATTTAGAATATCTCTATTTGCACTATAATCTAAACGTACTTTGCTTTGGAACACCGTGAGTTACTTGAGGAAAAACAAGACTTAGTTAACATGTTCCAGAAAAACATATTTGAGGCTAACTCCCCACCGTACATAAGTGAAAAAACGCAATAGAATAAGTGTAAATATATGCATCTAAGTAACAAAGTCCTCAGCGCAGGATACGAATATTTACTTTACTGAGTCATATAATCAATAAACGTAAAATTAATTATTATTCTGAACTCCGCTGGGCGTGAACCGAGTGTACAATACGAAAGTAGAGTCCAAGGATATAACAGACATCGAGTAGATGAATGTAATTAACTCTCCTCGCATTTTCCTATACAACTTACAGAAGATACAAGCATTCATTCTCATGGCCATTAATTTTCGAGGAATGTGGTAGAATGCAGGTTTTGCGGGTTAAAAATTCATAAAAGTGCCCAATATTTAATTGCTGTGGTTAATTGGTCGCGGGGATCTGATTCATGATCTTGTTCAAATCCAAACAAATACTAATTATTTTACAGCACTTGTATTACAAAACGATGGAACTAAAACATTAGAATATTTGAGAGATGAATAAGATCACTGCATTGAAAGCATAGATTATTCATGAAGAGAAGGGTAATTCAGTTAATCATTTTCCTGCATATTTAGGTGCGAGTTTAGATGCAATTAAAACCAATTAGGCGAAGACGAACCCGTATTTGTTACCAACAAACGAAAACCCCAAATATGGCGTCTTTGTGTCACCTCGTGTCGTATTTGTGTTATCAATGCTGCTCATATAATTAAATTGATGATTATTTTTGACATGGTATGGAAAGGTCACTACGCTGTTATATCAGATGTTCCGTACACGTATGTATACATATTCAGACACAGTGATTGCAACACTTCATGTCGCACTACATTGGTTTCATTAAACTGTGTTGGTGTTAGCATTGTAGTCTTTCAAAAATGGTAAATCAATGTCCAACTACAATACAAAATCTAAAACGTATATGCAAATGAGAACGGTAGTTAACAAACTGACAGGCTAACGGAGCAGGGATTTAGGTTTTATTAGTCACTGTCCTTTTTTGTTATTTTGTGTTCATTTTGACGATTGTCCTTGTCAATGAGGCATTCTTCTTTTACACATAAATTAGTGTACCTTTTCACTTTTCTTGTGACCTTTGTGCCCAATTTTATTGTTGTCTTTTTGAACTGGTCAGCAAATGAAAACATGTCATACAAATGATAAACCAATTGCTACCCTAGAGTACACAATTAAACGGTTTTCTGAACTTATAATACTAGTAGTTGATAGAAGTGTAGTTTATGTTTCTCATGGTACACTAGCTGAACATGACGTCATATACCACGTGGTATTGCCACATTGAGTAATACGACATTGTAACCCAAATATCATCTATAATAATCAGACTGTATCCAGACACATTAATGCCTCAACATACGTCCAATAGGGAACTTTACTTGCTATGGATCAGTTAATAGCATTAGTGTTAAAGTTCACGCAATAACAACAGTATTAATCAGATTTAAAAAATAAGTCGGGAATATTTGATTGCTTTTGTCTGATATTGGATCATTTATTTCAAATTATCACAAAATAACGGACATTACACTGTGTTATTAACGGATATTAATACATACTAATATAACTGTCTGAAAGATCTACCAGAGTGAAAAATACTTATATATACCAGACACAATTACTATTACATTGTATAACTATGGTAAGATCGGAAAGGTACATTAGTTGGAATCGCTTGTTCCGAGTTACGCAACTGAAGCCGTGGAAAGGTTAAATTGTGTCTTGGTCAAAAGAAAACGAAACTTTAATGTCACATTTAACATTCCGATACACCGCTACTCAGTTCCGTCAGAGCGTTATATCGGTGTTCAGTTCCGTCATAGCCATATCGAGATTACATCCATCAAGCGTTATCATTTTAATGTCATTTTCATTAATTGGGTTTTAATAAATAATGCTACATGTTGTATACTCTGAATGCATGATTGGCAAATCTTTATTACATACTTATTAATAATTCATAATGAAAATGTAGGAATGAATGGTGACTACCTGCAGGATGATACTCAGCATATTCCATGTGCTATAGTTATACATGTACATGTAATATACATTTTATTACCAGAGAGAAAGCGTGTGGAGATGGCAACTTTAGCAAGAACCCATTTCAAGGACTAAGCACTGTCATCGTTACTATTGTAATAGTCAACAACATTCAGAACCCGTTGGCTATTCACGGAACAAAATCGATTAGATTTTAATCATGAACACCCTACGACGTACATCTAAGATATAAACACCCGGCGACGTACATCTAAGGTATGAACACACCGAGGACGCACATCTAAGATATAAACACCCTGCGACGTACATCTAAGATATAAACACCCTACGACGTACATCTAAGATATAAACACCCGACGACGCACATCTAAGATATAAACACACCGACGACGTACATCTAAGATATAAACACACCGACGACGTACATCTAAGATATAAACACACCGACGAAGTACATCTAAGATATAAACACACCGACAACGTACAACTAAGATATGAACACACCGACGACGTACATCTAAGATATGAACACACCGATGAAGTACATCTAAGATATAAACACACCGACGACGTACATCTAAGATATAAACACACCGACAACGTACATCTAAGATATAAACACACCGACAACGTACAACTAAGATATGAACACATCGACGACGTACATCTAAGATATAAACACACCGACAACGTACATCTAAGATATAAACACACTGACCACGTACAACTAAGATATGAACACACCGACGACGTACATCTAAGATATGAACACACCGATGAAGTACATCTAAGATATAAACACACCGACGACGTACATCTAAGATATAAACACACCGACAACGTACATCTAAGATATAAACACACCGACAACGTACAACTAAGATATGAACACATCGACGACGTACATCTAAGATTAAACACACCGACAACGTACAACTAAGATATGAACACACCGATGAAGTACATCTAAGATGTAAACACACCGACAACGTACATCTAAGATATAAACACACCGACAACGTACATCTAAGATATAAACACACCGACAACGTACAACTAAGATATGAACACACCGACGACGTACATCTAAGATATAAACACACCGACAACGTACATCTAAGATATAAACACACCGACAACGTACAACTAAGATATGAACACACCGACGACGTACATCTAAGATATAAACACACCGACAACGTACAACTAAGATATGAACACACCGACGAAGTACATCTAAGATGTAAACACACCGACAACGTACATCTAAGATATAAACACACCGACAACGTACATCTAAGATATAAACACACGGCAACGTACAACTAAGATATGAACACCCCGACGACGTACATCTAAGATATAAACACACCGACAACGTACAACTAAGATATGAACACACCGACGAAGTACATCTAAGATATAAACACACCGACAACGTACATCTAAGATATAAACACACCGACAACGTACAACTAAGATATGAACACATCGACGACGTACATCTAAGATATGAACACAACGACGACGTACATCTAAGATATAAACACACCGACAACGTTCAACTAAGATATAAACACATCGACGACTTACATCTAAGATATGAACACACCGACGACGTACAACTAAGATATAAACACACCGATGACGTACATCTAAGATATAAACACACCAACGACGTACAACTAAGATATAAACACCCGACGACATACATCTAAGATATAGCCGGGTCATCTTTGGGTTTATCTACACCGGGTAGCTAATTAAGACCCTGGGACTAGGTCATTACAAATGTTAGACGTAAGTAAAGCTGATCCATCGCGGACAAAACATTTTAATGGAAACGAAGGATTACAGAAGTTAATTAAGGAAACTTATTTGTTATACTGCTGATCAAAAGAAGTATCTATTGGTCTGAAAGTATCTTAGACTGGTATATTACGTATATAGAAGACAAAAAGTCGTATACATGATCAAAAATTACAATTATTCCCCGCATATTGGAACATTTCAGTGAATTTCGTCTGTGGCGTTTGTTATGTAATTTTTGTAATATAAATATAGTCGTAGTACGGTTATAATAAACGGCTTTAGCTTTGTGGACTGAACATCTAACGGAGTAAATAAATGTAATATTCTATTTTATAATTAGTATGTAAGACACAGAAGAAAACTGACGTATAACTTCCATCTGTTCTAAGGATTAATCGAGGATTACACGGACTTCCCAACCTTTGTAATTCAAAAGGGATACTAATTATCTTATTCTTATTCTAATCTAACAACACTGAAACAATTATGACAACCCACTCATTTACCATGAACAATCTGTCAGTCCTACTATTATGCGATGATATTTTTACGTTCAGTGTTTTTGTTGGGCATTGTGACGTGCGCTTGCGGTCTCTGCTGTTACTTTTTCTTTTTTGTGTGTTCCTTTTTGTGCTGTTCGTACTCGTCAATTTCTGTTGAGTGATACCTTCCCTGTCCTGTTGGTTCTGTTGAGTGATACCTTCCCTGTCCTGTTGGTTCTGTTGAGTGATACCTTCCCTGTCCTGTTGGTTCTGTTGAGTGATACCTTCCCTGTCCTGTTGGTTCTGTTGAGTGATACCTTCCCTGTCCTGTTGGTTCTGTTGAGTGATACCTTCCCTGTCCTGTTGGTTCTGTTGAGTGATACCTTCCCTGTCCTGTTGGTTCTGTTGAGTGTCACCTCCCTGTCCTGTTGGTTCTGTTGAGTGATACCTTCCCTGTCCTGTTGGTTCTATTGAGTAATACATTCCCTGTCCTGTTGGTTCTGTTGATTGATACCTTCCCTGTCCTGTTGGTTCTGTTGAGTGATACCTTCCCTGTCCTGTTGGTTCTGTTGAGTGATACCTTACCTGTCCTGTTGGTTCTGTTGAGTGATACCTTCCCTGTCCTGTTGGTTCTGTTGAGTGTCACTTCCCTGTCCTGTTGGTTCTGTTGAGTGATACCTTCCCTGTCCTGTTGGTTCTATTGAGTAATACATTCCCTGTCCTGTTGGTTCTGTTGAGTGATACCTTACCTGTCCTGTTGGTTCTGTTGAGTGATAACTTCCCTGTCCTGTTGGTCCTGTTGAGTGATACCTTCCCTGTCCTGTTGGTTCTGTTGAGTGATACCTTCCCTGTCCTGTTGGTTCTGTTGAGTGATAACTTCCCTGTTCTGTTGGTTCGGTTGAGTGATAACTTCCCTGTCCTGTTGGTTCTGTTGAGTGATACATTCCCTGTCCTGTTGGTTTTGTTGAGTGATACCTTCCCTGTCCTTCAGACGGTCAAAGCCTCGAATATCAGTTCACAATTTGTGTATACATGTAAACTACAAAAAACTAAATTACCAATGCTTACACATATAATAGTATTTATCCCATATTGAAAGGTGCTGCCTCACAGATTGGGCTAAAATGTTTGTATATCGTGATTTTCCAACCTAACCAAGTATCGAGGTAATCGAAAGCCACTGACAGTTGCTTTTTGAAAGATTTGGTGCAAATTAGCAATTTTAACCACTCTCGATATCGCCCTTTCCTAGAAAAAAACCCTCTAAGTTTCCTTCCAACATGCTTTGTGAATTATGTAATTCACACGTGTTCGAACTGTAACATCAACAAACTACAGCGTTAACATCAGTGAGGTATTTGATTCGAGTTTCGATTCGTTTTCATCAAATTTCAGACAATTTAAGTAATAGTAGTGTTAATTCTATAGGGTATTAATACCATATAGGATTTTTGATGTAAAAATACTAAATAACTACCAAAATTATTTATTTTAATGCCGAAGTTTCTCAAGTTATTTAGATGTTAGTGTGGTTGTGTACGGGATATACAGCCAACTATACCAAAATTACGCGAATATTTGACAATTTTATTTTTGCAATACACCAAAATGTGAGGCAGTCCCTTTAACGCTTTATCCCACTTTGAAGCATTTTGACGCATCTTCTATTATGTCCATGTACGTATATCCATTCAAAATGCATTTAGCATATTCAGATGATAATACAAACTAATAATGTTTTGCGTGACAATCATCTGTGTCTAAGGTCTGAATAAAACTAGCCAATGTAGGGTTGTGGATGAGTTCCGATGCCATCTCTGCTTGCTCCGGATGGACTATAAGACTAGCCCGGGTAGGGTTGTGGATGAGTTCAGATGCCATCTCTGCTTGCTCCGGATGGACAAGAAAACTATAGCGTTTGTGAAATTATAATCTCAAAATGTATTCAAAGTTAACCGTTCCTTCACAACACAGGCATTTATTTGACAGAAGGCTGAACACGTATGTTTGCATTCCACTCGCGATATGGCGTCACAAAGCATTAATGACATTATTAATTGATGCATTCACATTCCCGTTTTAATCTAACATTGGATATAAACCACAACACGATCACTGCTTCAAAACGAAACACAAATGTCTTGATCAGATGACTTGTTCTCGGTTTGTCTGTTAATATTGCGTAATGCTGGCTAGCCACAGCGATAGGAATTTACTATAAGACCCACCTAAAACTCCAAACTTCCAAATGTGGTAAAACGGAGCCATGTAACAGTCAGAATGCCCGGCAATTGTAACAGACAGCGCGATTGGTTAAGACAAAAAAGCCAATGAAAAATGGCCTTTCAAAAGCGGTTAGGATTTCTCGGAATTCTCACGGGTGTAACGGGTGCGGCCATATTTGTTGTTGTTGTTACAAGGTTAGCTTTAAAAAAGCTAGAAGTGGCTCGGTTTGAATACCTCTGTCTCTTGTTTTCGTGTCTTCTCCTGAAATCCGTGCTTAGATTATTTAAGCCAAAACACAGGTTTTACATTGTTATTATAGTAAAATTACCCAAAATAATAATCACACAAATAGTAGGTTTAACGCCGTTTCTAAACAATGTATCAGTTATATATGGTTTCGATTAACCTTACTTGTTTTCCTGGACTGTATTGTAACCAATACCAATTTACCCTTCCATAAGAACCAGCAACTTATCTACATGAGGAAATGGACACTACTTCATGGAAGGGCTCGACCTGTTGCAGTTGGATGTCGAACCCGTATGGTCGGATTGCATATCCAGTGCAATAAGTAATATGTACGTGTAGACAAAGATCATACAACCGATAATTACATAGTGTAGACTATCTGAACTTTATTGTTATATTCGACGAAATAATTGTTTATTCTAACTATAGAAATATACTTGTAAGTTATAGTGAAGACATTTTAAATTGCTTAATAAATGTACGAAGTTTCTTTAGACCAAAATTAATTGAAACCATATATGACTGATAAATTGTTCAGAAACGATGTTAAACCCAAAATGCAAACACAATTGGGTAACCATTAATGCACATATTGTTCTGTTCATGTCCACAGCTCTCCTTTTAAAAAGTACGAACCGAGCCACTTCTAGCTTTTTTAAAAGCTAACCATGTAGATTAAACTTAGGTTTCGTTCAAACCGCACGAATTACAATCTCCCTTCGAATACAGCTCCTCTGGGTGTTGTATTCGTGTGGTAAGGGTTTTTTAGATTACAAAGCCGGCGTGCTTTGTATTGCAGTCATCAGTAAATACACAATAAATTATCTAATCAGAATATTGTAGATCAATAGATATGAATCTAGGTGTTGACAATATCCTATACATGTAGTGTTACGTGTACGTACGTGTATGTGATAGTCTCCCGGTGTTCACATTGAATTTGAATAGTTTATTGTAATTCACAAGGTGTCGTTACTAGGCAGATAATAAAAAAAACTATGGCACCCAACTGTTCCTGGCGGAAATTGCGAGTTTCGTGTAAGTATTGTATGATTTCTGATACATTGTCCTCAGTACATGTGGTATGAATATATGGTGGCTGATTTCTGCCATTTCCTATTTTCGTGTGTTCGGCTGCTCGCTCCTAAAAGTCGAAGCACAACGACACGAACACACGATAAATGGCTGATTTATCGTGTCTAGAGGGCAAATAGACGAACACACGAACTACATTCTATAGTGAAAACGAAATAACGATATTTTGATAGGCGTACACGAAAATTTCTCTTGTTGAGTTTCGTTTGGACGGGTTGAAATTTTCGTATCGGCGCCCTGTATTTATCATGTCGTCGTGTGTTCGCCCTCTAAAGTCGAAGGCCAAGACACGACACTCGGCCAATTTATGGTGTCACCGTGCTTCGCCTCGAAGGACAAAGACACGAACGCACGGTAGTGAGCAAGCGTTCGTGTCGTCGTTCTTCAATTATTCATTATTTCGAACACACGAAGATATGAAATCGGCCCTTATAGGAAAAAAGTATTATGTAGTCATACAGGATGTCAAGATTTCTAGATTTATTTGGAACATCAATTACATGACAATACACAAAATTGATTGAACTTGGAAATAGTTCGCATTCGAAAAGCTAGTACTGGAAGTGAAATTCGTCTTCCAATTTATTACACTCTTGACTTAAACATTCATTTTGTGGATTGGTGGCTGCTTCCATCGTCACTTTTCTATGATGATGGAAGATGGAAGAACATCAAGCAATACAATTGGAGGAATCTATAACTGTGCACTTACACGAATCTCACTATCTCAGGGTATATGCAATAGAAATTTGCAGCAAGTGTAGTAAAAAAATACATACACATGTCGTCGCCCAAGAACCATAGTGTTCCATGTGTCTATTTCGTGTTTTCGAGAAAATCAGGTTTTAAGATTCAGGGCTTTAAAAAAAACTTTTTTGTTTGTGGACGAATTCTAACAGAAATTGGTATGTGTTTTATCTATGTAGATCCCAGGAACACTTCCAAATATCATGAAGAATCGTTAATTCAAACATACCGTACTTGAAATCGGTCTACTGCAGATAGAACATTATACAACCAATTTAGTTTACATCACGGGACTCAATGGGAGCAATCCATTGGTCAAAAACGCAGATAGAACAATTGGGTTCACAAGAAAAACATGAAAATTGCAGTTAGAACAAAATGGATCCGTTGATATCTAAATATGAAGATGTCCCCCAAAGAGGACAAGGTCACTGTGACATTGCTCTCATCGAGAGCTTTCCAACGGTATATAATACTCATTTTGGGCAAAAACGACGATATAACACTATGGTTCTCGGGCGACGATGTATGCTAATGCCTTAGTATAATATGAACTAATGCACAGCATATTTTTAGCGGACCTACATTATTTGTAACATGCTCATCTAGTACTGGATTTTTCGATGATGCATAACTTTACAATAAATTGTTCGGTTACGAACCTGGAGCCCGTTACCTAACCAATCCGTTTCCAAAAGGCGCTACCGAGCGCTTTCCTACGTCTATGTAACCTACAGAAGCGGTCCGTTGCACAAGAAAGCGCTCGATAGCGGTTTGATACGAAATATTGGGTACGAAGTAACGAAGGACGATACGAACCTGCTATCGTTTGTCAGTCCGAATGAACATTTGTCAGCCCGATCAAAATGAAAATATATCTGTCTGTGGATAATGCACATTTTTCAATTTGTTTAATTCTAGGTCTACTTAATTCAGGGGTAACTAATTTAAAAATGCATAATTAGATATAAACACAGATAACAACTGATTTCAAATAGGCCTAATTTGATATTTTACCTTTTTATACAGTAATGGGTTGCATGAGTATATCAGACAGTACTTTTGTTCAAGAGAACAGGCTATTTTCATTTCAATTAATCATATTACGATTAAAGATCAAACATCTTTAATCTTAATCACCTTTTCTTGTTAAATATATCTTGTTGCAAATCGTCAAAACATAAAAGATATTCAGACGGAAAATTCCGGGTTTGATTTTATCCAATAACAACAACAACATGTAATTAGTTTTCGCGACCTTTATCCCGCGAATATTTTTACATTTGTTGACGATTTTGGAGGGATTTTTTATTACATCTCGGCGAGATATTACGAAAATGCATTCGTTTTACTTTCTTTACAATAACCTACAACTACAATGTGGAATTATCAGTCCGGTCCGGATACGTAAAGACCCGAAACGGACTTTATACTAATTGTATTACAAGGGGAAGTAACCGCCTTGCAAAGGGAAGTAACCGGAACATGTCAACTTCAACTTCACTTTAAGTAACCGAAACATGTGTCGTTTTTATTAGATTTTCTTAAGATTTGTTGATATTTCGCACATATGAACGATTCCCGCTCGACTTACTTCGTTATCTCAGAGTAATCATGTGTCTCATAACAGTTTGTAGCATCGTTTATGCACTGAAAATGTTAAAATTTCCTTCCGAAGCGGGCAAAAAAATGGCTGCCATTTTTGTTTCCAAACATTTAGGAAATAGTGCTACCCATCTAGAAGATGGGTTGCACAGCAACCATGGAAGTCTGATAATTATTATCTTTTCTTTTCTAGACAGGGGCCTACACTAGTTTTTGGAATATTTTTAAACATCATTAAAAAATAAAAGAAAATTTTTGAGCTGCCGAATATCGCATTTTAAAAAAAATTGTTATTCTATTGACAGCCATTTTTCAGTATCTTTCTTTCAGTGCGGGATTTTAACACAAATTTCCAAATCCATTAGTGTCGAACTCTGACCAAATCACGTGTAGTATAGTCCGCTATTAGTATTTACTTTCACAACACAATCGATTAAGGAAACGCTAGCACATAATTCAGCGTTGCGTGCAATTGCGAATTCACGACATATGCTCCGGCTTAAAACGCACAGTTTTCAAAAAGCTAAGAACATGTCATTCTGGGCGTTTAGGCTATGCAATATTGTCGCATTAACGTCGCATTTGTAGGGCAATCTCAGTGACACTTGATCGAAGCATAACATGCCGCTCGTATCCACATAGTTAATTGTAATGTTGTAGTCTAACCAGCCATTGCAGAGAAAATACAAATTTTAACAATAGAACAAAGCTCTAAAAATATGTAGGGGGTTTAATGATTGCATAACGCATACATTTTTTTATTGGAACGACAATAACAATTATATTCAAACAGTAAATTGTGCAACGTGCAGACGCCTTTGTTGATAGACCTGACGTCACGGCGTCAATTTAGACACACATTCTCGTTTGGGTTTTTTGGAGTAAACGGGCATGAATTTCATATAAGGGACCACGTGTCATTTCCGTTGTTTCACCATTTTCTTGTACAATTCGTTAAATTGGTATTTTCTCAGTTCAATGGAAAATATTAATTTCAATATTGGAGTACGTTGTGTGTCGACTAACAACCAAATGCACAAAATTTCATTCAAAAATATCAACAAACAAAGAGCTTATTTGGATTGAAAACTGCATAGTATAATAAAGACTTTATTTTACGAGGATGTCGTTAATGCCTTCAAGTGTATAAGGTAGAGGAGATTGTTCATTTGTTGTACGGTATGTAGTTTCTCTATTATAAATATCCAATATCACAGACATACAATCATACCTTTCCTATTAAAACCAGAACACAAGTATTTAGAATCTTTTTATATATAGATAATTGGTACGTGTTCGAGTGTGTACTCTATGTCACGAACCTTACTTACATGAAGCCAATACATGCACGTCTTGACGACAATTCCCCAATATGAGTATGTTTTCACCTCATCAATCATATATACTTATCGATATATATTTTTCGTGTGAGTAATGAGCTGCGACCGTGATCCGATGCTCATTTGTAAACCGTCGATCCGAGTGGATTCGGGTCGCGGCTGGTCATACCCTACTGATGATATCGAGTTTCCTTCACATGTCGAGAATTTCCTGTTCTTCGTGTCAGGGTAAATTAATACTGGACAGGACACAGGTCAGGAAAACTGGTTGTTTATTAATAAACTGCTTTGAAATCGAACAAACTAGCCTTTCAAAAGATTGCGTCGATACAGAAGTCCGGAATGAAATGGCGAGTACAATACAAAACGAGCAGCAAACTTAATGAATGGTTATTTGATTAGCATACCCTCTCATCCACCTATTCGCCGTCAATCACCATTGCGACATTTTCTAGAAAATTATCAATAGTTAATTATCTTATTAATATTAAAAAGAAAGAAAAAAGTCAATATATCTTTTTCAAATGAAATATAAATGATTCAGTATGATAATCTATCAATCCGTTGATAGATGAATATCCCAGTCCTATATATTGATCCGTAAACAACAATTACGTAACCTACGTTTGTCAGACCTACCATGGACTGTCAGAGTACTATAGTCACGTGGGATTGGTGTCACGTGAAATGTCTTTCAAGCAGATTGAGAACATTAATTATTAATATATTACATTCATACAAGCGTGTGAATACAGCACGTCGATGTTTCATCAAGACTAGACATTTCGTACAAAATATAATCATACATTTGAAATCTTTCTATCCGGAACGGTGTTAGTATATCAGCACCAAATATGCAGACCTAGTTTATCGATCTTACGAGCTCCTACCTGCAGGGTCAATATTTTTGTCCATCTTCGCAATACCTTCGTGCAAATTTGAATATGGCACCGAAATTTCTCATTGAATAGTCTACCGTCATCATAGAAACAGTTGTAATTTTGAAAGAACTGTTACTGTTTTCAAGTTAACATAAAATAATTGAATAAAAGGTTTTTGACTTTGGTGTCTTGAAACAATGTTGAGGAATACACACATTAATGGTATTCTATTTAAACATGAACGGTTACATACCGATACATTATTAGCAAATAGATACGTAAGACAGGGTCCCAAATTATATTGTCACCGCAAACAGTTACAACATTTGTGCCAGAGTTTTACTGATGTCCTCTGTCTCTAAATTGCTTTAGGTAATAATTACCGTTCCTTATATATAAGCAATTTTGACCTAGTCTACATTATTGATATGATTACTGCTTTACCGAGAATGTACGAGTACATTTCCTGCTTGATGTCAGTTATCCCCTCATATATAAATATACACAGCAATGTAACATTCATTCAATATGTCAAGATATTGTTAATAAGAAAGCTTTAGGCAAGATCTGGAATTTATAAAATACTATAAGCTTTTCGAATGCTTACGGCATTGTGGAGTTGAGTGCAATTTTATAAGAATACTTGCCGCAGCGTATGGTAACTTATAGTTTTGTGTCATGTTCAATAACATATTACATCCCTTGTAACACAAGCACTTGGTAAGGGGACGTAACCAGTATAAAATATGTTCTCTATTCATCATTGTGAATAATTGTATACCGGATATAGCATTCCTTATGTTTTCCAATAAATGTATGACGCCGATAACCTTGCTAAAAGAGTTTTCGATTGAAAATAAAAGGTTTTATACTTCTACTGAAATGACACTAAATATGAATAAATCCGAAGTATTGGGTAATGGTGGACCGTTATCTTCAGCAACGCTGGACATTTCGTTTGAATAAAATTAAAACAACTCAAGTATACAGGTATACATAATACACACGACGCATTCATTATCATTGGTATGAGATATCTGCCCAACAGAAACTTGTCCTACAAGCCCAGAATGCTCTAATTTCTATTTATAAATATCGAAAGCCTTTCGGGCATCGTCATGTCAATATTTTTATTCTACTGTATGGAATTCTGTTAGGGACATCGCCTTTTCGACAAGACCGAAAAATGACCCGCGGTTATAATAATAAAGACTTTATTTATAGAGGCAACACAGTTAGGCAATTGCCCAATCTTCCATGTGAGCCTCTTGAAAATAATCAACATTAATTTTACAGATATATTTACATAGCAACACAATACATGATAGCAAAATATTATTTATATACAATGTGCAAAGCTATCAAGAACAAGGTTCACAATTACAGATACTCTTTTGTAAATCAATACACATCAATTCAGCAATGTTTTCCAATAAGACATATACTTATATTTGAAGCCATTCAAAGTCTGTGCATTTCGAACATCTAATGGTAACGAATTCCAAATCATTGGCCCAGAGTAGTCGAGAGTTTTTTTTACAGAATTTTAGCCTTGGTTTTTTAACATAGAGATTCAGCTGACACTCAGAGGATCTGAGATGGCGAATTTGGACTTCATGAAATTTTTGGAATTTGTCCTTAATGTATGGGGGGCTCATGTTGTTTAATTATTTATAAATAATGATGGCTTTTTTATATTTTACTCTGTCAGGAAAAGTCATCCAGTTCAAAGTAGCAAATAGTTCATCTGATGGAGTATCAAAGTCTTTACTTAGAATGAGTCTGGCAGCTCTCTTTTGAATTTGATAATAGTGCACTACAATTTCCCCAAATAG
Source organism: Spisula solida (assembly GCA_947247005.1). Taxonomy (NCBI): domain Eukaryota; kingdom Metazoa; phylum Mollusca; class Bivalvia; order Venerida; family Mactridae; genus Spisula; species Spisula solida. The sequence goes on from OX365948.1 coordinate 27,140,783, forward strand.
AGCAACAATAATCTAAATGGGGGAGTATATATGCATTATAGAACATTTTTCTGACTGGTATGTTGATGTAAGGTTTTATTCTTTTCAAAAGATAGAGCTTAGAATTACATTTGTTAATGACTGCATCAATTTGATTTTTTCCAGTTAAAATTTCTATCAACTTGAACTCCTAAAAGGCGTTTGGTGTCGGACCAGTCAATTTGTTCTTGTCCAAGATGTAGAGACATGTTTTGATTTGTAGTGGGGATTATTTGTTTCACTGATTTTCATTGCCTTTGTTTTCCTGGCATTTAGAGCCATTGAGTTGACTTGACACCATGAAAAGATTTTATTAATATTGTCCTGTAGGTTGGTTTGAACTTCTTCATACGATTCACCAACAGCTGTGAGAGTTACATCGTTAGTTACATCGGTGCGTTTTTAAACGACATTGTACTGTAATATTATTAGAAATTGTTGAAGAACCAATTGAAGTTACATTGTACATTGGTGCATTTTTAGACATACTATTAGATGAAAAAAAAACCTGCGTCGATTGAAGTTGTGATTCCATGCTGAAATCGTTCAGTGTTATTGGTATAACTACTTGGACAACTCATGTGAACAACTTATTATTTTTGTACTGTTCTGGTCATATTAGGGATACACATGAAGCTCACGGTTAACCAAAGACCAATTGATTGTTGTACACAAGAGGCAGGCATTGGTCAATAACATATTCTAGCAGTTGTCACAGCTATTAACATTTAAGAAGGTTACTAAATACTGAACGTTATCTCTTGTTTGATGTACCTGCTCGCCCTTCCTAACATCGTGTACATTTGAAACATGCAGATATAGTTCGCCGATGACACTAGCCTTTGTTTACAAATTAAAATGACAATTAAATGCATTTCCAATGTCCAAGCTGGGTTAAGAAGAAGCAAAGGTTGTATAGATCACATCTTCCCCATCAGAAATATCATAGATCAAACTTCAAAATGACCAAGCAAAATTATCTTAAACTTAATTGATTTCAGAAAAGCATTTGATTGCATAAATTGAGACTGCATATGGAAAATGCTAAAAGCATATGGACTACCGGATAAAATAATGACACTGATAAAAACATTCTACACCAACTATGAAGATAGTGTTATACACTAATGGAGCACAGACATAATGGTTCAAATTCAATACAGGAGAACGACAGGGATGGATTATCACGGTGCACAATCACGTGGTCTATGACGTCACATTTGGGTATAGCGTCTAGAACAAAACATCAACAAACCATCGATTTAACCAAGAAAATTGTCGTATGTATTTCGTTACGCATATTTGTGAAATACCTTTTGTATGTTGCAAGTCCTTATATAAATGCGGACCCCCGACAACCAGGAATATGTCCATGTCGGCTTTAATTTGACTGGAATACTGGCCAAACTGATCAAAAAGTTATAACCATCAACAACTCAAGTCCAACACAAATCAAAGTAAAAAAATCAAGAAATAGTGGAAGTTGAAGAATCGTCAGCAAAGAAAATGAAACATCAAAATACACCAAAGCAATAGTTAGTAAAGCAAGAGCAGCATTTTGTCAACTTAGACCGCAATGGAGATCCAGCAAAATCTCAGTGAAAACAAAAATCAAGATTTACAGCAGCAATGTAAAATCCATTCTACTGTATGGAGCTGAATGCTGGAGGCTGATTCGGAGTGACACAAAAACACTTCAAGCATTCCATAATTTCTGTCTGAGAAAAGATATATTGGCCAAAAAAGATCACAAGAAAAGCACTATGGAAGAAAACATCCCAAAAAGACATTGGGACGGAAATAAAGCAAAGAAGATGGAGAAAGATTGGCCAGGTAATGAAAATAAGAAAGCCAATCTAACAAATGTTGCTCTTAGATGGACACCAGATGGCAGTCATAAGAGAAGAAGCATGAAGGAAACCTGGAGTAGAATGGTGGATGGAGAGTTGAAAGAGATGGGACTGACTTGGAAAGAAGCAGAAAAGACAGCCAGGGACAGACCAAAATGGAGAAAGCTGACATCAACAATTTGTTTCGAAGTACACGAAGAGAACTAATAAACATTGCGCGGACGACTGACCGCTTGTTTTCAGTGTAGATTTAAAGAGTATTTCATTAAAAGTAATACGCACAATATTGAACAAAAATGAACTTCGAAAATGCATTTAATTTTCATTTTTATTAGTAAACAAAGGCTAGTGTTTTTATCGGTGAACTTAAAACACTGTGTGCAGTTTTGTTTTGAAGATAATGAAATTGTTTCAGATGAATATGAATAACACGATTGTAATTCTTTTTCATTGTACAAAATTTAATATGATTCGTAAACAAAGTCTCTAGAAACAGTCGGTCTGATAAAACTATAGAAGTTCCAAACATAATTAGTTACTACAATTTATGATAAACTTGCTATCATTGAAAGCTTAATATTTTGACACAACTCCAATACTTACAGAAATAAACTTGACTGTTTAATTGATTGATATTTTGAATCATTGCTTATTGAAAAAACCCATGTGCATTTTCGCTTCTCCAGCCGGTCAACTATAGTATACTCGTTTTTAACTGAAATTGTACGAATTGCCAACTACATGTATATTTTCTTGGTAATTCAATGAACACGTTATTGGAAACTCGCACATTGGCAGTAGCGCAGCAGAGATACCGAAGTGGTGTTCAATTAATACCACTCTGTAGAATGATTGTTCAACAACGGGACTAATAAATATGTAGATAGTTGTTTATTTTGTGATAATATGAAATAGGAATAACTACTGTATTATAGGGGTAAGCCGTTATTCATTTATTTCATGAATAATAAATCTTGTATTAGCATTGTACATTATTCTGTAATAAGGGGCTACGGGCTTCTCTTCTCTCGTTCACTCGCATCGGAAATTAAGGAACAAGTGAGATATATGAACGATGTATATCGTCTTTCGTAACCAAACCAAATTAAATTCGTAATAAGTTGACTAATTAATGCATATTATCATAACCTAAGTCAGTGGAACACATTTATATATTTTTTTCAGCTCTAGATTCTATTTCAAATCTATCACAGCTGCGTTTTCCAATTCTATTCCTCATTAATAATGTCCAATTTATTAATGAAACAGTTAAAAATTAAGCTTTTTTCTAGTGACTGTAATTAATATAGTGACTGTAATTAATTTAATAATCCTCGTTTTGCTCAAATATAAATATTGAATCAAAATCGTTTCAGCTTTGTAATTTGGATTGCACGCATAATGTTGGGATTTTAGTGTAATAACATTTTATTATACCTCAGGTATAATACCTGGGTCATAAATCACCCGGACGCCGGGCGATGTCCATGTGTCCGTTGTGTACCAGATGTCTAAGCATCGTGCGGGCGATGAGTATCAATGAATACTGCAATCTAACTCCGGATGTTTGCAATGCCCCGATATCCGTCCGACCTCCTGTCGATAAGTAAAACATTACGGCAATCGGATTGGATTAGTGACTCAGGTATTATTTGGCTTAAACTTCAACCAGCCTCACTGTACTGACAGCAACGTTGAACATTTATACATTTGAGTCAAAACATTTATTTCGAGTAACCAATGACTTGGAATAAACCCATTTCAGCTCAAGGTTCAAAAGGAAATTAACGCGGAAACACGTTACATAAATGTCAATTAAGTTAATACTAATTAATTTAATGTCGATTGTGAAACAAGTTGCCTAACACACTATCTACAGCTCATTTATATTTTCCATTCAATGTTACAATTGATTGAACGATACCAGTTTCTTTTTTATTGCGTACCACAAGATAAGATAAATTTATTAACGTCTTACTCATGTACAGCCTTATTACAAAATACATAATATAGTATCATTTGTGTAACTCGATTTTGAAAAAGCTCTGAATAAGAAAAAAAACAACATTCTATTTTAAGTAATTTACCCATACAGTATTATATCTTAGCTTTAAATTTCCCCACGAATTATGTCGAAATCACACATTTCGTTGCTATGGTGACCAATCTCTAAAAGTACTTCGAATGAGCAAATGAGGAGTTAGTTACTAAAAACAGTAATAGCCTTTCTCTGAACGCAAACACTTTTGAATTTGATATGTATTTTAAAAAATTAAAACATAATTCTTAAACATGATACTACTTGGAACAGTTTATGTCATGAATTAATCAAATATTGTAATTATGTAATAATTTTTACAGTTACGTCGAATAACGTTTCATTGACGTGTTCAACGTCACACTTAAAGCTCCGAATAGAGACTCTACAAGATCAGCTGTAATTTCTTTAAAAATCAAAATATTTCTAAACAAATGCATATTGCTTCATTAACCTTATCCTTTAAAGCAATAGAAAATTTCAAAACCTATATTTTTGTCAAAACGGCTGGTTTTCCTGAAGACTGGCTCATATACAATGTAAAAACTTGCATAAAACCACTAAAATGTACCATTCTGCTATCTTTCTTCATGATGTGTTGCGACCAGGGGGACACTGACACTTAAAACACTTCAGCGTTTTCAAGCAACATTTATATGATATTCGTGACTGAATATTCTAGAGCGTTGTCAAGCTTACTCATTAGGGGATTACATAGGTTCATTGACATTATCTCTTGTCAACTATTATCATTGTTGAAGTTACGGCGCAATAATTGTAATATATAAAACAGGTCAAGGTTAATATCAGATCATATTGTATCGGGAAAAGCAGTGGTAAGAGCCAGATGTCAAAGATTGCATGTCAGCATATGCCTTTAGCTGATGACGCCTGAACCTTGTGGGGGTTTAAATCGGATTGCAAGTGATGCTATACCTTTATTGTACCAATGATTGTTTTAAATTATCAACTGTATAACGAAAGACCTTGTATATATTATATATCTTAAAGTTTATTGATACAAATAGGTCGATTAACACTGTCTACTCGTGTATATACTTAATATGCTTAAATGATTGGGAAAATGCCACTTTTATCTGACCAAATTCGGTCCCATTTAAGAATCGTTGTATTCTTAATGCGCGGACAAATACCATACTTAATTTAACTTGTACGATGGAATGGGGTAATGTAATGTCTTATTCATTCACTACTTGATGGTTTAAGAAATTTAAAAGTAATGCAATTTCATTTGCGAATGATCATTATACCCCCTTTCACGTCATCCAAATACCATAACAACCTAAATAAGAAGGATAGCAATATATTTTTGATGTACTTGTGAAGAATTACATTTAGTCAAGTAGCTCAATGTGTGTGCACATCATTAGGAGCTATCTATATAATTCTCAAGTATACTACAAAAATGAGGAAGATAAGTGCAGTTTGGATACCACAATCTGCTTGAGACGCCATTACACATGCCCTTGTAAACTGTCAACAAAATAGTTGAAACCATTAATTTTTTTCAAGTACATTAGTAATGGCTACAACGAGACGTGGGTGTTTTGTTGTCTTTTTGTCACACATGCGACATATAGATAACTAAATATGGGCCAGCAAAGGCAGAATAAAAGTTTACATTGCAAAATGTAACATTGGCGCCAGTAGGAATGTACGCAGTTTTTTAAGCCAAGTTCCTACCATTCAAATAAATCTTTAAAATGGACAATGGGTAAATGCCAAGTTTTAATAATAGTGAAAGGTAAATTCCTTCCTAAATGGAAAAATACTTCGACAATCGCAGACTAGCCACCGTTTTGTATGGTGGTATGTTGTTGCAGTGCAATGTGCCTTCACACGAAGGAGCCATTAAACGATATCTGAGGAGGGTAAATGTTCTTGAGCTTTCCAAACCTCCTTATTTGCCAGACATTGTCTCTTGTGAACTTTATTTGTTTAAGACTCTAAAATTGCATTGTCAAAAAAATTATCAAGTACGTTAATATCTCGGTTTGGCTCTGGTCCAGTCTTAGAAATGATAGTAAAATCGCATTTTAAAAAATGGATTACCCAACTGAAACTTCCCATATAGATCTATATCTGAGGTGAACACTTCAAGGGGATAAAAAAGATCAAGGATACATTTTATGAGCTTAGTTGCATTCCAATTTGGACACATCTCGTAAAGTTCCTCTGTTTACATACATTGTAGTTTCACGTGTCTATGTTATTTCTTATTTATCGTGTTCAGTATTACTTAGCATCAATTATCATTCATATTCGACGGTCATTTGACCAAACAAGTTTCCATGAAATTAAGTATCAACAAGTACTAAATATTCCGTTAGAATAGTTACTAATAACTTCTGCATGGACGATGGTGTACATAATCGTGACTAATCCCACGGAAAATCATGAACCATATGCTTTCATCCTTTATGTGCTTAATTAAAATATGAACATATTATACTATTCAGAAATCCTAGTACAACATGTACTCGGATTAAAAAACATTAACTATATTAAAAGAGATATATTCGCAAAATGGCAAATCGATGGCTATTTGATTATATGGGTTAGACATAATATTACAACTGCGTAAAATGTAAGAACGATCAACTTACTACTTCAGGTACACAAAACAACACGGATAGATCGAGTTAGATATATTATACACCATACAAGTAACTGTGCACTGTGCGTATCGTGATAACAACAGCAAAACATGCAGATATCCGATGTCGATACAAATAATAATCATTAATTAACTGTACGTTTTATAGGAGTATTGATTGGTACTGTGAAATGTCAGTATGTACGTCTAGCATATGTTAGATGTAATTAATGCTTCCCACTGGCTAAGACTTTCCTATTTTCTTGTCGTATTCACAACACACCCACGTGGTTGGGCTCTATCGGTCCCATTTGTCACCTAACAAGAGGCCACGTATTTAAAGCAATGTAGTATTTTATTATGTTCACTTGGTAGTTTTATTTTTTTAGTCAAGAGAAACACTGTAGGTATAATACTGTTCTGTGTCACCAAAGTCACAGTCAGTAACAAGCCGTAAACAAGTGGTCACCGTTTAGTCCCAATACACTGTCGATATGGTGGGTCGGCAGTGATAATCAGTGACAACGTGTCAGCGGTTGTCTCCAATCTCCTCTCCTCACTCTTGATCAACAACCAGAAATATGTTTTCCGTAGTAATACTTGTATGGCTGTGATACCCATAACACTTAACCATCTGAAAACGACTGCAATGGGAAGCCTCTGGTGAGAACCTTAACAGCGAAGAGCCGTGTCGTCTATACACGCTCACGCTACGTCTCTTAGAGCAATGTACACTTGGATCATTTCCTGTTTTCCCTCTTCCTGGTTCGTTATCATTCCAAGGTGCCAATCAGTTCTCTTAGTAAACAATCTTGCCCCCATCTTTATAGTTAGATACAAAAACCCCAGACCAGTCCTGGTAATCAAATAATAGGTGCTATTAGCTAGCCGTAAATATCATAATTACTTTTCGCTAACGCCTTAAGAAGTCAATTAGAAGACAATTTATAAGATTTATGTCCAGATACTTCCTATACCACGTTCCTCTCTACAGGGAATAGGTAGATCTATTCCGGTCAATATACGGTGTCACATTTATACAACCATACTACGCATGCCATCATATAATAACGGGTACTTGTTGATAAATATGTACATCTTTAACATTGCAAACACATGTAAAACGCGGTTATCATCTTAGGAACTAATCCAATAACATAGAACTTTATCACACATCTTTCATTAGAATATAAGCTATACAGCCAAAAACAGAACATCATTCAAACGTACAAAGGCAAATACGGCATCATAGCGTTTTGGTTACACTGAGAAAGGACCATAATGTTGAAAAGTATATCAAAGATCGTATAACGGTAACTGTTGATACCAACTCACTAATTAAAAAATACATTTTTAAGACCAATGCGATGCGAATTTCTCTCATCAACGAGGTGTTTTTATTACAAAACATACCGATCTTAATTTAAATTTCTGTCTTTCCGCGTTTCGTATAAATGGTAAGAAGACACATGTTTTAACGTAATCAGTCGCTGAGATTAAGCTTTCTCATCCCTCATGACATAAGATAATGTTAAGAGCGTAATACTTAAACATTAACGATTGAAGTATTAAGCTATAACGAGAAAAAAAAACACTCCCAAGCCCATCCCTTCTGAATATGCAATAGAAAAATTAACATACAATAGATCAATATACAATAAATCAGAGTATGATGTTTGTAGGAGAAACAATTTACGGGAACCTTGGGAATAGTCTTATCCCGGAACTAGTGTACCTTTCTTGAAGAGTTTCTTTCATTGACGTATATCCGCTTACGCCAGATAGCCACATTCACTTCCCGGAAATGCGTAATGGACAAACTCGTTATTCTGCCATCACTCTTTCCGTTGTTGATCTATCTGGTTCACGGTTCAATGATACTAGTTTTTGAGATTCTGCCGTTGCGTTTCCTCTGGGTAAATTTAAGAAATTACTTTTCTTTAACATATTTTTTTGAATTTGACATAAAACACTTTTGAGGAAACAATATTGATGTAAACTTCAGAGACAAATATAAAACATGCTACACATATTTGAAATATTGTGTTTCATAAATTGAACCTGTGTTTTAGATTTTGATCTAGAATATTAAGGTTAAGTAACTAATGATGCGAAAGACCCACTTTACCCAACCCATTAATAGACATATCTAATGATCTTACAACACAATGATCTACAGATTTTGCACTGTCAGTAAAAGTATATAAAACAATGAAGATGATAATGACAATCCCTAGAAGCACGTCAAACACAATTTACGAATTGAAAATTTACGTATTGTTTCTCAGACATAAATGTTCGGTTGTTTTTGCTTTTTTCTCTGTTGAGTTTTCCAATAAATAACTTCTATTTATAGTAGGTGAGAATGTTAGAGAAGCTAAATCGCTTATTGTTTGCTTAATTGATTTTCTATCTTAACTTAATGAACACACTAGAGACACTCTAATGGCATCTCAAATAAAACCCGAATGAACTGCACTATGGATATATAATAACAGTATGATCTATATTCATTTGTAATATATCTATGTTTGTTTTTTTTCCGCGAAGAGGTATGATTACAATGCAGCCGTATAACCATAGCACTTTAAATGTTATATTATACAGGGCGATTCATGATATCTGTGCCAGTTTCAAACTCTTATAAATGTTCGTTCCTGCACAAAATATGCATGTATCATAATGTCAAACCATATCGCTAAAGTCATTTCTAGGCAATTCATCTCTGCGCTTTGTACGGTATATTTATTTTATGTTTCCAAATGATCTTTTGCAAAGGTTGTTCGTACATTTATCATATACGGAACTCTAAAATTTGTTGGCGAACATTTGACATCGGTTCTGACTAAGTTGTTACTCTGTTTCAGGTTATCGGTGTATAGCTAGCGAGTAAGTTGTATATGGAATAAATTAAAGCTCATTTAGGCTACCAACAAGTATGAAGCAACTGATTTTAAAGGCAGGGTGTCAACCGTTTTACGGTGTAGATGCAGCGTCAATGAACACAACAGGTGTACATCCAGCGTCCCTGTTAGCCAAGATCCTACAAGGTTGTGCGCCGCTCAATGAATCCAACGTTCCAGTGTATATAGACATCATCGAGAGTGACAAACCAAGTTTGGATGAAGCAGATTCTGGAGCAGTTATGTATATTGTGGCAGTGTTAGTGTTTTATTCGGCCGGCATTGTGACGATGATAATCAAATATCTACGTAGAGAGAAGCGTGAGTTAGAAGAGGAAAGAATACTGGAAGATTTCTTTCGAAGTATGCCCGCTTATAAGAAAGAAAGAGAACAAAACCACGTGAACCGTATTGCAATTCACGCGTTTCATGCATTGACTTCATTTTCATACGATGATGTTGATGATACAGAGGTCAGCACGGATGATGAAGAAGCACGGATACTTAAAAACCGTGCAGAAACTATACACGAAGTAGAGAGTGAGCATTCTAACAGGAATAATGATGACGATATGGCTGATGACGATGATACCGATAATGGTGTTGAATTTAATTGTAATTCAGATGATGACAATGCTTTCCTATCCAGTATGAATGGGGTCAATATTGTTTAACCATATATGTGTGAAGTGTTGTGCTGTGTGTTATTGCCGTGTGTCACTGTAAATATTGTATAGACACCTCTTTCACTGTCCTGCGCCAGTACAAGTATACACCAGCTGGAGTCTGTACTATAAAGAAAGAGGAAATGAGAAGAAGAAGTCACAGACGGGTCCGTAATGGCTTCTAAACTGACAGTCTAGGAAGCCTACTATGTCGGTATATCACCCTTTGCTCAAATAGTTTGATGAATATTGCTCCACTTATAATAAGTAGTCGATAACCCGGTTGTGTATGATATAACCCGCATATAATGTATAATTCAATATGTGTGTAGTAAGAACTTTAAATTGCTTTCTTATTCGTTTTTATTATTGTTTCGTCGGCTTTAAATGAAGTTGGTACTTATTTTATATGTTGTCATTTCGAACTACATTGTACATGTATATGACAAAGCGTAAGACAATAAACACATATCTATGTATACTTTTAGAAGATATTTTGCGCTTATAAAGTTTCTATAAGCTTTAAAATGCACACTTTCGGACAATTTATTTGGGTCAGTTCTGTAACTGTAACACAATGAAATACATGATGTTAAAAATTTTACATTTGCACATGACGTCAGCTCATTACGTCGGAATAATGCCTTGGATTACCGGAAGCCATCTTGTCCAACTACTATCTTGATCAATTTTTACACATGGAAAAATAAAGGTTGTTTTTGCGCCACAGAATACTAGTAGATCTGATGGACTTATATGACCCTTTAATTAACTCGTTCATTATAATGTTGTTGTTTTTGCGCCACCACGCCCTCCGAACAATCCCAACATGAATGCGAATTACGGGTGTCGGCAATTATATTTCATGTTTTTGTCATCGACTTTTATGTCCGTTCATAATAGTTCTTTTTGAAACCCATGGCAACACCCACCCGGCGAAACCCATCAATAACCATTGATATCGACAACGTAATGAGACATATCTTTAATACTATCCTATCGTTAGTTCACACACCAAACGTTACATGTTGGGCGTTGTCGGAAAAATGGTGGCATGTGTACATTAGGTGCTGACAACAGAAGTTGAACTCTACCAGTGGCAATGTCGTCACGCAAAAGTGAAAAGGAAAAATGGACAAACAGCGAATTCTGTCAAAGCAAGATGACAGGCCGTCGGTATCGTATGAACTTATATTAACTACCATACGAAATAGTTCTACAAGTCGTCCATTAGTTTTAGAATGCCATAAACGCTTAAGGGATTTTTGTTCAGACTTGAAAGACCGTTTGTTAAAGAAAATGTCAAGAACGATTGTGACGTCAGTTACTGAGACCTTTTTAAAATACCAACATTTAATGGTAAGAATTCGATGTAAGATCCGGAAAAAATACATGCGATTCTCACAAATGATTTACGCGTGTGTATTCATTTACATTGTCACTATAAACAGCGTATTTTATAGCCCTATGAGAAGCTCCAACGCCGTGTAAAACAGTGTGACGTCATTGGCTGTATAAAACTATAACATGCATCAAACGACAATAGAATGTGTAAATGATTATCTGATTCCCGTTATCATAATATAAATAGTCACACATGTGTCGATACATTCTGCTCCGTATACAACTCCCTTCAATAAACAGTCAGGAACGCCCAAATACCGCTCCCAGACAAGGCTCGCTAGCAACAGGTTAGGCAAAACCCTATACAATAACACCAACCCCCATACATTTGCACAAGGACGTAATATTTGTAGCGCAGAAAAATTTAGATTGCATTCACTATGACCATGCAAAAATATGATGATCACTTAGAAAACATTTGTAATTTGTTCATGATTGCCCAGTCCGTGTTTGCATCTTTGCGCAATAAACGCCGTTCAACTTTGAAGAGAAACCTTTGGAAGTTTAATCGGCGGAAATTGCCTTCTTCTTTGCCCGTAATTATTCTAAATGACCGACATTTAAATAAAATGAGGTAATTACTAGGGATGAGCAGCTGTCATTTCGTTCTTCAAAAGATGTTATTGCAGTCAAATCACCAAGCCCTCCAAACATTTGGCTGAACGTTATCCATGCTAGCACAGATTCGTTACATTACACATTTATTACACATGTCGGCGTTTATTGTGTCACGACTTTATATTGACCATGTATAGCACCGTGTATATGATAATGAGTACATGTTTCATCTAAATGCTTAGCTTAAACAGCAACGCAGTCGTGTTCTGATAGAATAGCAACGTAGTCGTGTTCAGCTAAAATAGTCAGACTGCACTCCCTGTCGGATTAATGTCAGAACATAAAATAAAACCATATTTAGAGATTTCTGTTGATTATTGCAAATAGTGATGAAACTACATTCCATTCCAACAGGTTGTATTGTCGTTAATTACTTAAAGCAGGTGAAAAATATATTTAGAATAAGATATAAGAGGTTTATGGGTATTTAATGCTATCAGAACAACGTAATATTGATGATTCGTGGTACAAATGCGTCACTGTACCCGTCGTAATGAGAATAAGTCTGTATACGAGGGGCATTCTGAAAGTTCTGATAACTGAGAGATAACTTTTCATTGGTATGTCAGATGTTTTAAAAGTAAACATTTTCTGAAAGATACAATCTTCCTCCGTCGAAAATATATCATGATATAAATATCAGAGAATTTAATGTTCACCTACATGCCATTGTACATGTAGGTATATAGCCCAATGAATTGTCGATAAAATTATTCATATTAGCCCGTGGAAGGGATACCATTATTGTTAATAATTTCTATAATTTCATTCCAATTTGTTTGGATGTTTTACATAATCTTGTATTCCATGACTGTGTATCTCAGGACAAATGAAACTTATTGTTCTGACAGTATAAATGACTTAGGGTGTACATGGAAAAGACCATGTCCCAATGCTCTTGAAAATTGTCATTTTACCGAAAATACACAATTTTCGTGTTATTGCATTGTATTGCTGGACGTGTTACATGAGGATATAAAAAGTGGATATAAAAATATTCATAATTCCGACTGTACAGCAGCTTAAATAATATGACCACGTGGTCCAAAACACGTGTTTAAGATTTATCCCGTCATATCCTCGAAATAGCATTTTGCAAAACAAATATAATTACATATTTCCTTAATTTGAAGTTAGTACAACTAATTAAACTATAAGAACGTTGAGTATTGGCATTTTTATTACATGTATAAGGGTATCCTGTTACCCCACCCACTTTCTAAAATCATGGGTAGAGCACGAGATTTTGCTCTCAAAATAAAACTTATGGAAAATACATTTATAACGTCCCCCGAATGAAAATACACATTACAATCTAGACAATTTGACTTATTTATAGTAGCTGATTGTCCATTAACGTACATTAAGTCTTGAATTAAGTAGCACTAAGGGACTATAAGCGGTAAAATGGTCGACTATTTAGGTTGTATCTATTGTCGTTATTTTATTAATAACTCAAGGTTTTTTAATATCTTAATGTTATTCGATAGTACTGTTATGTATGTTATGAATAATATCAAATTTATTTCAATCAGTCTTAATGATACTTCCCCAGTGCGCCCTGAAATATACATGGGACCAATACAACGCAATCACCTCGCGTTTTCCAGTGAGATTTTAGTCAATACCCGAAACCGTATACTGTTTATATACCAATAAAATATAAATTCGCAGATTTAAACTAATAAATGAACGATGGATGTCTCGCAGAAAGGTTGTTCTTTCAGAAAATGTTTACTTTTAAATAATCTGACATACCAATGTAAAGTTATCGCTCAGTTATCAGAACTTTGAAAATGCCCCTCGTATGTTAGCAATTTGAAAAGAAAAATATACGGGTGTTTGCAGTGTTTGCAGTGTTTACAATGACAGGAATAGAAACGAATTGAAATGTGAATCTCTTAATGAACGTAACTGTCTGTATTGTCCTCGGTTGTCTACGATCATACGGATCGTGAATAAATCATCGTATCATGCATTGAGAATTTACATGACATTTGCACAAATTTTAAATCTGGGTGACAATAAGGCAAGTATTAACTTTACGCCGAATTATGAGCAAATCTGAAATGTTTTGTTTTATCAAAACAGTCACTCTTGCAGTGTCATAACATATTCATGATGTCTTTCCTGTAGAATTTGATTTTTAAAGTAAAAACCTATGTATGTAAATACATACATGTGCTGAATATAAATGCTCTTTTAACCATTTTTTAAACTATATATTTTGTTTCTTAGCTATAACTTTGTTCTTATATCTTCAGGATTTGTGTAATCTGTTCACATTTGATGTTACATTGCATTCGTGGTTTGTTTTAGTTTTATTGTACTTGTCTCTCGGTCAAAAGCTATACATAGCTGATGTTTACACTGTAATAACTATATTCGACAAATATATAATTTTGACTTTGACGTTGACCTCTATATATAAAAGAAGTATTGCAATCTAGATAGAGGACTTCATTGCAAAATATCAAAGCTGAAAGCCTTGTGGTTTCAAAGCATTTACTTTCCAATGTTTTGTAACTCCTGTAATTTAATTACACAATGAACCAATACTATTTCCATCGAGTTAAGATGTAAAAGACGATTTCCGTGTACGACAAGCGATCACAATCGTTCACAGTGAACAAACCTCATCATAAATAAGTGTACATACTATCACATTTGCTGGCATATTTTTTATCATGGAACTAGCGTTTTCCTGAATTTCTTGACAAGAGGTCGAGCTTTGTAGTTTACCAATTATGTCGTTTGTGACAAATAAACGAATTTATGTTCATCCTGTCAATGTTTGGTGCGTTGCATTCTAAAATGTTAATGAGTGTTTCGGCGAGGAATTACATTTAACTCAGACAATGGATATTTTATTGTATAACTTACATATAACGATACAATTTATTTCTCTGTTTTAAATTTAATGACATGTTAGTCGGAGATTGCAGTCTACATTTTAGCTCTAAGCAATTCGCAATAAATGTAAGTATAAATGTAAGTTCTAAAACCTACCCCGGATTCATAAAATCCAATGACGCACAAGCTCGCGGTGACAAGTTACATTTTAAGACTCATTAAGTCGAGTATAAATCGATTTGAAGTAAATTTTCTGTAAATACGGAAGTCTTGTCAACATCCTGAAAAAGAAATGTGGTGCTTTCTGTTTAAAAAAGTTTCTGGTGAGCTTTCTACATCGTTGAATTCTAAATTTAGTGTAACTATGTTAACCTTTTACTTTTACGTGTATTGTACAAACTTGTTTAAATAATAGATTAACGCTATTACGAAAGTTCTGATAGATGAAACTTGTCCAAGTATGACAGAGCATTGTTTCAATTAGTTCCTTGTCCATAATTGAATCGAGCGATCAATCGTTCGACACTGACGTATGTATGTAAGCGGTCATGTATACTGAACAGAACAAAAAACTTTAGACTTTCACTGCGATATTTGACTTGATATCTAAAGCGGACATTCTACCCGCTGTGTAGTACAGAGAATTTGACTCGATTTTCGACCTTATATAAGCTTAATTCAACAGCTGATATATTGTCTATATTTATAATCAACGTGTTCTATATATAGACTCGGTTAATATTAGTAATATTGAGTATGGGCGAGTACGGATTACACCAGGTAACCCGATTATGTTTATAATCCCGGTTGTCTGTTTTCATAAGTTAGAATAATCACGAAGAAGCTGTGAGTGTAATACCAACACAAATCTAGGGCCGATATTGCACGATTTGCTCGCGGAATTAGATATAACATTTAATGCAAGAACCGTGTAATAATATTATATTCATGAATAAAGGTCAGTATAAGGTCAAATTCGCCGTGCTATAGTAACTATTATGCACCAGTCAATATTTTGACCGCGGGGGAATTAGACATTTTCATTTTTTTGATGTCTAAATCCCCACCCTGGTGACAATGTTTACTGTCTAAATCCCCAGCGTGGGGCATAGTTTTTCACCCGGTTACTCTAATAAAAACACGAATAAAGGTATCACTGTCGTCTTACGCAGTGTCGAAATTCCCGGACCAAATTCTGTTCACCGGGACTCGGAGTCGATAAGGTTGTCTAATTCACGCCTGTCGGGAAAAATCGTCTGGCTAATTCCCCCTGTATCCCGCCGCCCTTTCCCGGGCGGGCATAATATTAACTGGTGCATTAACACTGTTTCATGTAATTATATACATTGTGTGTCTCTGATAGGTAACATAATGATACCTTATACATAAACATGCTTAAAAACCTTTATTTCAATGAAGAGTTACACAATGAAAATAATATTGTCCAGCTTTTGCTATTGAGTGCAACAAGGTTTTAAGGGAACTGTAAATGCGAGATATGTTTTGTTTGGACGCGCTGTATGTATTCTCGAATATAACATAAATTTACTCTAATAGTGTTTTGGTGTATGTATTCTCGAATATAACATAAATTTACTCTTATAGCGTGTTGGTGTATGTATTCTCGAATATAACATAAATTTACTCTAATAGCGTTTTGGTGTATGTATTCTCGAATATAACATAAAGGACAAGGTTCACTAATGCCTTAATTTGGCCCTGTGATTTTTCAAAAAATAAAAATGCATGTTTCTATAAATCTGTCCTATAATTCAAATAACTTAACATTTCCTGTGTAAAAAATAAGCATACATATCCCAATTTCCCTTGCAATTTGTTGACAAAACTGCCAACAATATGACGTATATTTCATGTTTAGTTCAGAATGTCATTTTTGGCCATTTTCACGATAATAACGACGCAAATCCTTCCCAAACACCACGATGGCACACTTGCGACACTTTTGTATTTTCACATAACCAGTGTTCTGCAAGTCTTTATATAAGTACAAAATATCAAAGTGTCGCAAGAGTGCCATCGTGGTTTTTGGGAAGGTTTTAAGCCATAAAAAAGCCATGAAAATGGCTAAAAATATCATTTTTTGGTAAACTTAACATATTTCAAGTTGATTTGTCAACATATTACGAGGGAAATTTGGAAAAGTATGCTTAATTTTTGGAAAGACAATGTAAGACTATTAGAAACATAGGACAGATTTATAGGAAGATGCACTTCTATTTTTCGATAAAATTCAGGGCCAAATTAAGCCATAAATGAACCTTGTCCTTTACTCTAATAGCGTTTTGGTGTATGGATTCTCGAATATAACGTAAATGTACTCTAATAGCGTTTTGGTGTATGTATTCTCGAACATAACATAACTTTACTCTAATAGTGTTTTGGTGTATGTATTCTCGAATATAACATAAATTTACTCTAATAGTATTTTGGTGTATGTATTCTCGAATATAACATAAATTTACTCTAATAGTATTTTGGTGTATGTATTCTCGAATATAACATAAATTTACTCTTATAGCGTTTTACGTTATTTTTGTCAATAAGTATAAACGTCGTATTATAAACTTAAAATATTATTGTATGGACAAATTCCAAGCATGTAATTAGCAAACACAGGCGGTTAACAAAATACGTACTTGTCAATAGTAGCTTTACTAGTTAATTTTGTTCAATGACCATGTACAATGTTCATGTTAAGTTAGGCACCGGAAGAAATTGGAGAATGAATTCGGCTTGCAGGTGGTTAGGCTTCAATAGATGTCATGTTTCCCCGAAGTTTTCCATATGTAGCCTTTCAGGAATGTTGTTCACTATGGTAAGTTGTGTACCATTGAATTGGTATAACAGGGACAAAAGTATACAAGATGTATGGTCATTGTTTTCGTCGAATTTCCATGTTTCTAGCTGACAATAAATTACTTTAAGATTATCTTATGTAATAGATTTTATAGTATCCCACTCGCATCATAAAAATGTATTGACTGCCTACATAACGCATCACAGCGCTATTAGTATATAGCCACCTGCAAACTCTGTTATTGCGGCCGGCAGGACTCTTCCAGCTCTGCTTTGGCGACCGGCAGATTTCCACTAACGCAACCGGTCTGGCATGTACCCAATGCATAGAAAGCTGAACACATACAACAGCAAAAATATTTTTTTTTCTGATTCACATGGAGAGTTTTTTTCACTCCAGTGATCCTACTATGTGGTACAAGACATTTTATAATTATACATGTATTTCTTCATCACAAGCGCAACACATACATTTATCAGCCTGAACAATTTGTCAGGACATCTAAAGGTTTTCCCTACAGTAGTATCGGTGTCTTACGTCGTATTCTATGACTCATTTTGTATTAAATCGACGGTGTAACTGCTCAATATGTGGATGACTGTAGCCAATATCACTTAAGAGCATAACCTGCTCACAATCAGGGCATCACAATTCTGGTGAAAGTCTGCTAACAATCAGGACATCACCATTCGGGAGAAAGTCTGCTCACAATCAAGGCATCACAATTCGCGAAAAAGTCTGCTCACAATCAAGGCATCACCATTCGGGAGAAAGTCTGCTCACAATCAGGACATCACCATCGGGAGAAAGTCTGCTCACAATCAAGGCATCACAATTTGCGAAAAAGTCTGCTCACAATCAAGGCATCACCATTCGGGAGAAAGTCTGCTCACAATCAGGGCATCACAATTCTGGTGAAAGTCTGCTCACAATCAGGGCATCACCATTCGGGAGAAAGTCTGCTAACAATCAGGGCATCACCATTCGGGAGAAAGTCTGCTCACAATGAGGGCCTGCTCACAATCAGGGCGTCACCATTCGGGAGAAAGTCTGCTCACAATCGGGGCATCACCATTCGGGAGAAAGTCTGCTCACAATCAGGGCATCACCATTCGGGAGAAAGTCTGCTCACAATCAGGGCATCACCATTCGGGAGAAAGTCTAAGTCTTAGTCCGACGTCGGTTTTTTCTTCCGTGGTACGTGTATAAACATAAATTGTACAATATTATGTAGTTATTCGACCATTTTCATGACTTTAATAAGCGTATAAACCCGAATCATTATGAGCATCAATAAGTGAAAGAAGTTTGGCTAACCAAATCATTATAAACACCTCCATATGAAGACATTAATTTAACAGTAGGATAAAATCCAATACAATTCTTGTAAAAAGCAAAATGTCAGCAGGAAATAAAATTGGCATCTTGTTCATAAAACCTATTAAATCAACCAACACACAACTTATCTATATCATTACATAAATCAACAACAGTAATCTGATGCACGTTATCGGAAAGCATTTAAAACGTGTGACATACCACATTATGATATCTATAAACAAACACCAATATTATAATGAACCAATATAGACGCATCGATACATGTGAATAATTTCATTTCGTTTAATCGAAACAAAACTTGTATCAACTTTAAGTTATATAGAGTATACTTTATTATTTTTCATGTATTATGGTTATTGGTCCCTGGTACCCGATAACTCAAAACGATCATGTGCGTGTAGTGAAATGGGCAACGTACCTGTAATTTACGTGGAGTGGTTAGTTGAGCATGCGCAGATGTTGTATTGTGCAAGTACTGTAGCTGTGGTGTGTAGCGTTGACGTGCTATGACGTTATTGTCGTTGTACGGCTTATTTGTATGCGAACATTGAGCTTTCAGTGACTACGTATGGAAACATGCTATCGTGCTTGTCATTACAGCATGATTGCACTTTGCAACATTGCCATTATTAAGTGTTCAGACAACAATGACTTCGAAGAAATTGTGTCTTACACAATGTGTTTATATTATACGCAAGACAGAAAACGAATCAAAAGAAGTTGCCTGATAAGCATCAGGTGCTGGGTGACACTGTTATTTACTGACAATGGCTCTGATGTTCTGATGATTGTTAATCTAACCTCTGATAGTCTTGTGATTTCAAAGGAAATAGCAGGTGCTGATAGACAATGTGTGTTATATATTACCATGTAGGAACGTGTGTTATATATTACCATGTAGGAACGTGTGTTATATATTACCATGTATTCTAACATAGCACGTGTGATTTGCCTTCTTTGCGTATATTGAGCTTACCATATTTTATTACCGCGATAAAATATAGCTGATTGATGACGTCATGTTTGACGTCATGTCGTATGACAAATGACGTAACGGTGACGGTAACGTTCCTAGGAAAAAGGTAGTTTGACGTCAACCTGCCTTGTTGTGCTATAAATGGTAAAGCTTTGGCTATGTTAGAATCGAAATAATAAATAGGAACTGTGCTCTGTTGTGTTATAAAATATAGGCACTCGTTTGAATGCGTACATTAAATCACTCGTGCTACACACTCGTGATTTAATTACTACGCATCCAAACACGTGCGTATATTTTATTACGCAACAAAACATAGCTACGTATTCATTATTTCTTAAGCAACGTGTGTTATATATTACCATATAGCAACATGTGTTATATATTACCATGTAGCAACGTGTGTTATATATTACCATGTAGCAACGTGTGTTATATAATACCATGTAGCAACGTGTGTTATATATTACCATGTAGCAACGTGTGTTATATATTACCATGTAGCAACGTGTGTTATATATTACCATGTAGCAACGTGTGTTATATATTACCATGTAGCAACGTGTGTTACATATTACCATGTAGCAACGTGTGTTATATATTTCCATGTAGCAACGTGTGTTATATATTACCATGTAGCAACGTGTGTTATATATTACCATGTAGCAACGTGTGTTACATATTACCATGTAGCAACGTGTGTTATATATTACAATGTAGCAACGTGTGTTATATATTACCATGTAGCAACGTGTGTCATATATTACCATGTAGCAACGTGTGTCATATATTACCATGTAGCAACGTGTGTTACATATTACCATGTAGCAACGTGTGTTATATATTACCATGTAGCAATGTGTGTTATATATTACCATGTAGCAACGTGTGTCATATATTACCATGTAGCAACGTGTGTTACATATTACCATGTAGCAACGTGTATTATATATTACCATGTAGCATCGTGTGTTATATATTACCATGTAGCAACGTGTGTTATATATTACCATGTAGCAACGTGTGTTATATATTACCATGTACGACGTGTGTTATATATTACCATGTAGCAACGTGTGTTATATATTACCATGTAGCAACGTGTATTATATATTACCATGTAGCAACGTGTGTTATATATTACCATGTAGCAACGTGTGATATATAATACGATGTAGCAACGTGTGTTATATATTACCATGTATCAACGTGTGTTATATATTACCATGTAGCAACGTGTGTTATATATTACCATTTAGCAACGTGTATTATATATTACCGTGTAGCAATGTGTGTTATACTAGTACATGTATATTCTCCGTTTTTCCCCAATGATACTCAAACACAGTGGCACTATATATACATATTTAATCGCACAGGTCATAGTTCCATCTTTATTGAACACTTATTGAAGTCAATGAAGCCAGTGGTTGAGTCTTTCTACAGTCTTCCTTCTGATTTATGAAGTTGTAAGATTCCGTTATATGCGAGGGTTGTCCAAAACATAGCAAACATTTGAAAAAAAATTTTTTTGTACATACCAAATTCAATGCCAATATGATACCATTTCGATACATAATGCACTGTTTTATATATTTTGTGCAGTAAATTCCTGTAAAATCATACTTATACGAGAGGTGTTCAACTTATTTTTGAACAAAACTGAATATCAAATGTTGTCACACCAACACAATAAAAGCGATTTATGGCTATTGAACCATGTCCGAAAATGAGTTAAGTAGCAGATACACTCATTTTTTATTCATATTCGCATTATTTTTGTAACCCAAATCAACTATCTTGTAAAGGGTTTTGTGTAATTTAAACAAATTGCACCTATGGAAGAATAGAAATAGTTGGTAGATTATGAATTACCCATGTCTTTGACGACAATCAGTAATATTTGTCATATGAAGGGTGATATGCGTTCACCTGCTTGTTTTGACGAAATGGCACCAAATATTAAAAATCACAAACCATTGTTGAAACCATGCCTATTGCTTCTGTGATATCTAAAGGGTGTAAAGAAAGTTCGTTCCGGTCGGAAAGTATGGCGTGTTTTTATTTTTACCAAGCGAAATATTACAAACTTTGCTATGAAGGTAAAGTACTAAATTTAGGATATGTTGATTATTTTTGCTTAAATTCCGTTTGGATGGACACCGTTGCCATGGATTTATAGAACGCGGAAGTAAGCGTACGTTAACGTTACGTCGACGTCCATTTTAAAGATGAGTCGACAAACAGAAATAACTGCAAAAATGAAACATAGCCTGATTTAGGCATTTTAGACATTCATATTGTTAAACAATACGTTATGCATAAAATTATTGACGGCTAAAGTACTGGTACTCATACAATTGGAGCACAACTACGTATTTGAAAGAACATGGTATCGAATCGTCGAACGTGACGTGACGTAAACGTTAAGCGAAAATTGAGAGTAGGGTAAAGAAAATGACCGACTGTGTAAAAATAACGGCGGAAAATTACATAAACAACGTCTACGAACATCATAAGGCATTGGCGAAGACATGACTCATTTTTCAAGTAAAGAGTAACAAAATAAATTCAAAAGTAACGAAACGCCCGAGTTGACAAAAACGCGCAATTGAGAAATAAACACGTATATGGGAAAAAAGGCATTTATTTGCAAAACGAAAACTATTACATCATCATAACTTGGATGATAGTTTGTTCTTATATAACATTAAATATTAATTTAGTTCAATACAAGTTTAAAACATACACAACGATACAGTGAGTGGACAACAAAGGGAGTATTTCGAACTTGACCCGGTCACGACGTCGTTTACGTCATATTCGGAACAAGATTAACAAATTTATTCATTGTGTTTGAAAAAATATTGACAGTCAAATCAGCTAAAACTGTTATACATAATGATGTTATTGTACCAGGATACTGAATACAAAATTTGGTGCAAATATATTTATTAGTTTTGTGTACAAAAGCTTTTCAAAAACCGGAACGAACTTTCTTTACACCCTTTAGGACAAATCCAATAACCCACAGTTGGATGGCAGCGATGTTGTAAGTATCATTAGCAACGATCAGTTGAATTATTTCGAAAATATTAGATGGAAAATTTCAGAAAAATGCGGTGTTCATTAACTCAATGCCAAGCAAAACAAAGAGCTCAGACAAAGGTCTTGGAGGCTGTATATGCGACTACCGAACCGTAACTGGAAAAAATGTGCCGCCTCTGAGGAATTAGTGTCTGCTATTTTAGAAAGGGTCATGATGATAGGCATAAGTTGAAGTTAGTTAAGCTTGGTGCGTTCGCGGCCGCTTTCATGACATGGGCTTGTGTTTGATATTATGGAAAAGCGGAACTCAAAATTACTGAAAAGGGGACAAAAGTGAACGCATACTTGTTTTCGACAAAAAACTTTTATCCTAGTGGCATGCCATCGACAGGGTATTTCACCAATACTGAACTTCCTGTCGCCCTACAAAACATGCAATGAAGTACCTTATGAATTAGACTGAGAAGTTTATTACCAAAGACAGTGGATACCGAATTCTCCTGATGAAGCATCATTAGAATTTAAATCATGAGAATATTGAAACGTTGATTACAGAAGGGATTTGTAAACGTCAGCAGTTTTTTTACCTTCAAAAATGCAAAATCAACGCCCACATTACAATAGCTGATTTTGTTCTAAGGATATTACATATACATTATACAATGGTTCCTATACATTTGTATCACTTGATACATTACTATAGATAATTTAGCTTGCACAATTCGATTTCGTTGTGATTCTTGAAATTACTGGATGTTCAATTTTGGTTAAATATAAGTTGAACACCTCTCGTATCACAAACACTATCACTGAAATAATGCGTTTAGCATTAGTGTATTTTCAGGTCAACAGTTATGCAATTAAAACTAGCATAAGATAATCGACTGCCAGTAGACAGAAATAATAATAATAATGATATACTGGGTGTCCCAAAAGAAACAGGGACCTACCTAAACCCCTTATAACATATTTATTTTCTAATGAATTTGACTGTTCTATTGTGAGAATGTGTAAAAGGGATCTCTACTTTTAAAATAGGCCCTTATTAATATGTTTTGCTTTAAAACAGGAAATGGCGTCATCGTTTTATCTATGGCGTCATTTTCTTTACTGATTTACGTGGAAAATGTCATAATTTGATAAGACATTGTTGTCTGGGCGTTCATTTTGGGAACACAAGGTTTTAAAGTCACGAAGGTAATGAAAATATTGTGGAAATCGATAAACTTTGCAATGAAATAATGAAAGCGGGGAGAAAGTGGTTAGTTTACTAAATAAAAGCGAAGCAGGCAACCTTCAAAATATGCATTAACAATCACCATAGAAGCAAAATATCAATACTTTTTTATTATTGTTAAGAACAACCAACTAGAAAGCTAAGTAAGAAGCAAAAAACAATAATGTGACGATTTATCTAAATCAACAGTGCATAGATATATATCAGAGTCATTTAGTGTATTAGCATGTATAAACAAGTAGAAACCAGTTATTACAACAAATCACCGACAAAACAGGATACGTTCACAATAAAGTACTGACATTTGACCGCTTACCTGAAAGCAGGTGACGTAGATATAGCATGATGACCATTAGTGTATGCAGATCAATTATCGTTGACTATGGGACACCTGAGATGTCATTTGGGGTCAGCATGTAAATCTATCTCTATGAACACGCTGGAATTTCTTGCTCACTGGATGCTAATATACTGAAACCTTGATTGAAAACATGGGAGGTAACTCTGGGTATTGGACCTTTTTTCTGTCACAGATTGATAGTCCATTCCCATGCAAATGACTATGATTGAAGCAAGTTTGAGGAAACAATTTAAATAAAAGAAATAACACAACCAAAGGCCGAGGGTATCATTACTTCCCGAGGGCTGATATTTCAATGTACCCTCAGAGCTATATGTTATTTATATAACGAACTTATGTCAGATGACAGGGTGGCGTCTAGAAATTACGTTGGATGTTTCAATCCACCCAACCCATATGTAACTGCGCAATGTTCTTAATTAATAGTACTAAATAAGAAGGTTATACTTAGGATTAATATTATAATAGAGGTAATACCTCCTGTCAGAATTTCGAAAAGGTCTTCGATTTAATAATACGACACTTCACCAAACTCTAAGCTTACAGTTGTCTGTCCATGTACTCCCACCCCAAATAAACTCACCGTAAATCGGGTACTTCTCACGCGTGTTTATTTCAGTGGGACTTGGATTTCTAGAAAGTACCAACCTTATAAAACTACATACAGTCTGCTTTTATAATTATTATTGAAAGACTACTGCGAAATACCATTGAATTCGTTACATTAGCACTGTACGAAATTAACTATCTGTGAGATAAGTTACTTTAGTCGTAAGATATTTAATAGAAGTCGTCTGCTGTTACGAAACAGTATGGGCATAATAAAACAGCATGAATTAATTGTTCAATCCATAACTATGAGGTTATGCCAGACCTAAGTATTATTTGTCTAATTTGGTTTAGGTAAATAATTGCGAACCACATTTAACAACTCTCATCACGACATAGACACATTAAACATTTGTGATTATATTCACCATGCAATATGACAAATAAACTAAAAGTAGATATTTGCGTTTCAGTAACTTTAGGATATTCATGCAGAAAGAAAATACGGACTACTTTTTTACCAATTACATCACATTAATAACACTATCCTAAACTCAGATCACAAAAACTTAACAGGCATCATAGGGCAAAGGTACTATTAACAATTATTCAAAACACAAATAGAAATAATAACCATACTTCGTCAAACTTAATGCTGTATAATAACAATTATATACTAGCTAACCTTGAGCTTCGTATTGTCATTAATTTCCAAAATACATTGTATTGATCAAAATAACTCTTCGCTTTTTGTTAATAATGCGTGTAATGCTGTTTTATTCCTACTTGTTTAAAAATATTTATACACAAAACAATGATCTGAATAAATGTAATGATAAATTGACATTTTCAATATTAGACAGCATCACGCATATTGATAACCTTTACTCTAACACGCAACAAACAGCGTTGGCAAAACAACCAAGACGGGTAATCAAAGGTAGTTCAAATGTCTGAGATATGGGTAATTATATGTCTTAAAACATTTTTTGATTTCAGTGCATGTGCGCTGTTTATAATCAGTCTATTCCATACCATTCAATAAAAAGACCATGCTTATAAAATACGAGAAGCAAGTTGAAATTATTATTTTTTCAGATAGAGTGCGAACCTATTGCAAAGTGCATGAATACGTTATGCATAATGCGATTTTAAAATTGTTCGACTTTAAATTAATTTAATTCCAGGATATAACTTGATGCATTTAACGAAACGTTTAGCTTAAAGCATAAGAGCCAGACACATTAAAATATTTCAAATATTCAAAATAATACAATAATTCAATTGTAAACTTTCACCACCAAATCAGTAGGTAAAACGCATTATTGCATTTACAACCGATGATGACAAACAATTTGCGGGTAAATCCATCTGACTGAAGTAAATGATTTTCCCAATTCCAAAGGCACTTCTTCGTATTATACTGACTGTTTTTGAGCGTTTTTGGGATGCGTTAGCCTCTCAATATGACCATAGCCCATTTCTTAATGCAACCTAAACGCCTTTAGGCTAAACATGTGAATCCGCATTCAAGTAGTTCCAGAAACTGTCAACATTCCCAATACTGCTACATATGTTTCTCCAAATTTTTAAACTGATTTAATTCAATCAGCAACATTTGTTTATACTAAGGTCAACAATTATAGTGAAACTGTTCGTTAAATAGATATTTTTGCAGATAATCACCCCGCCGGGGCGATATCGAACTTGTTTCGTAATATGAAAATGACGTATTCATCAAATATCTACACCTGCTGTAAAGCTATTTTTAGAATGTGTATTTGAGGTTCCGGATGTGTTAAACCAAGCTCCAGGGTCACGTGGTGGTTTTATCAATGAATTGTATATCGTCTGCAAAGTACTGTTATGCAATTATATGGGGCGGCTATACTAGCAGCTTTCTATAGACTGCCTCACGCTGTGAGGAAAGTGATTTCAAGACGTTACTGTAGACTCTGACAAATGGGCGTGTATTATTATTTTAAAGCCACTTTTGATATACGCATTCAATACATGTATTCCATATAAATAAATATGCCCCTTTTTACAATTATTTAGATACCAAACATGCCTATATAGACACAACTGCCTATTTTGACATTCAAGACAAGATCGGCAGTAAAAAACGAACATTAAAAGTGTAAAGTCGGTTAAACCTTTAGTAGCAGCAACCAGATCGCCTCCCAATAGCTCTCTCAGTGCTTTGATTGTTTTCTGTAGCAAACAATATGTAAACATGGTATAAACTTATATAAGGCTTCTTAAAAGTAAGAAACCAAATAGCTGCTTCTTCCAAAATGGTTACAACAACATTGAAAATGTTCACGCTGTCATTAAAACATTTTATTCATAGCTCGGTTATCATGAACCAATTAGCAGTAAAGAACATCCGGGCGTTAATACATTATCGATGAATCAATCAACTCAAGTACCAGAGTATTGCAATATCCGTACCTAGTTTTCCGTTCTTAGATGGTACATTATCGGACAACAATCATCAGCCATTTATTAGATTACTATGGATATGTTATTGATATTTTGTAAAAAGTAACAGCCCTCCCTCATCTACGCGTCCGTTTAGCCATTTATGCCACAATGTTGGAGTCACCAGTCGGCTGATAGACTCACAAGACAAGTTATTTATTTCATTGAAAAATCATTTTACATGATTGTAATATACGTAATCTTTCCTACATATAATTCAATTTAATTTTTAATAAAAATGTGATCTTGTTATTTTCGTGGAATCCTGCAAGCGCACTTACCCTTAGCCAAAGTATGGGCTTTCAATACAGGCTATGCGTGGCATTACTCTTAATTTACTTCTATTTGTTTGACAGTGTAAGTACACTTATTTAACGAAAATATGTTTTAATCGTTTTCTACCTTTGTATGAAAGCATCTGCATGTTTTCATAATGCTGGTTTATTTTTACGCACGCACCAACCTACCTTATTTTAACATTTTCAAAAGGATAAGATTGCAAATTAACCATTTTCTTTACTGAAACTTAAAACTTGGTGATTTTGAATGTCTGTCTAAATGCGTGAACGTTCTTTAGTTATTGACTTTGTTCATGGTTTTTTATTTTACAGGTGATTTATTGTATTTGAACATGCATCGAATTTATTGTGAATCTGTTTTAAATGACATGAGGTTTGTTAGAAGACTTCGTAGACAAATGTTATCCCGCAAATCAGATTTAATTGCGCCCATAGCCAGTATTAAAAATCCCACATTTTTGCCTTTGGTGAGTGCGCTTGCAGGAGTCCCAGTAAATAACAAGATAACATTTGATTTCAAACTAAATTTAATTGTATGCAGGGAAGATTGATTAACCCACCTGTAAAATGATTTTTCAATCGAATAAATAGTTTAAACGATATTTGGCTTTTAGTCATTGAGTGTAAACCTGAGTAAAGAGAAGAAGCATTATGAGTTATTTTTGCTTAAAGAACTTCAGCATTGGTGCAGAAAAGGGCAAACATGGGCATTTTGATCCAAAGCGCCCACCAAACTACTGTTCCGCAGATTTTGTGATTTGCATGAATTGTTATAGTACGGATAGTTGACCAAACTCGATACAAATACATATCAATTTAATTTTAATACAAAAAAACACGCTCAACCGCGTCGGTGTGTTTTGTACTCTACCTGAATCATGTCAGTGTCAAAACAGCATGTTGAAAATTTTCCATTTGTTGGGTTATTCCATACAACAGTAAATACCTCTTGTCTAATATAGAACAGAAGTAAGAAATCGCTTCTTTAATTTAATTTCGTGATATAGTACAACAATGCACGTAATCATGTAATAAAGTTTGTTCAATACAACACCAGTGACACCATTTGTTCCATTTATCGCTCCTGTAATAAGACAAATAATCGGATGAACAGTGAACTCGGTGAAGCAAATATGAAACGTTAAGTGCACCACCCACACACTAATGTTACAAGGATACTTCAAACGCATACTTGTACCCAGATGTAATTCAACGGGCGGATATGATGGGCTGATAATCCTTGACACTAGTTTAATAAAAGATAATATTAACCAAATCAGGACAGTGACGGCATCCCCAAAGAGTAACTTCAGAGCACACAAGGCACACGAAGAACCATTAAAAGAAAACGAAACAAAAACAACAATGACAACTCACAATGACGAACATACAAATAAACAAGTAAATGGTTTGCATGGAAGAGAAACAATCAAATAACGGAAAGCAGACTTCACAAAGACACCTTGCCAAAGGAGATTGCTTTGAGAATGTTGATGAGGCCACGTGAGAAATATGTTCATTCTATTGGGAATAGTTAAACATGTATGCATGTTTTATTGCTTATAAGTAGATGGTCATGGAATAAAGGAATGCTTTCCTGGTGTTAGTGAAAAACAATGCATAATGTTATTGTCATATCGGTTAAGTCTGGATCAGTCCTCGTCCTCGTATTTGTCTGATTTGTTTTCATTGTAATCATACTAGTAATGTACATATCATTTATAAACTACAAATGAGAACACTCAATCAGCACTAAAATCTTCTACTGAAATAGATTTGGTCCCGTATAATTATTTCCGACCTTAATGATAGGGGAATGACGTTCAACGTTACTTGTAAAATACGATAATACGATAATACGAAAACAAGTGCGTAAGACAAAGTCTAGCATACGCATTGACATATGTAACTTCAGCTAATCTAAATTGATTTAGTCCAAATGATCGAAAACTCATTGTAATTATAGTGTACATCACTGAACCAAGTGACGTGGGTTGTGATGTATTGTACTAGTAGCCATTGGCAAATACAGAATGTACCGTCTACCGTCCTTGTGGTGATTCGTTCTTGTATGTTAACTTGTATGCTAGGATGTCGTTTTTTAGAGCTGTTCAATTTAATTTTTCTTGTTCATTTTTGTGTTTGTCATTGTGTCCAATAGGTTCCTTTTTATGTATTTTGTGCTCTGGTGTTTCTATTGAGTGCTAGATTCTCTGTCTGATCGGTTACTATCTATTTGGGAATGGGATGTTTGAACTGATGCGGTCAGTGGATGAGCCATCAACTAGTTTTATCAGTACGCACTAATTTGCCTAACTGGCTGATGCCTTTAAACAATATTATGGATTTAATTTTTCTGGAATATTTTGTCTGTTCAAAGATGGACGTGTAACTAGAAATCACGCTGTTAAACTTGTTAATAAACACTTTATTTAACCTTATGCATCTGTTTTGCAGTGGCCATACTGAGTCATGGTAATGGTAAAGTCTGTTTATTCAGGTATGTCAATTGTATACAAACATTGCAATATCATAACATGGTATTTGTATTGTTTTAAACATTTTAGTTTGAGAAAAGGGAAGTGAAAACCAATACATTATTCACAAAGCAATAAACTTATGCACAACATATATACATTGTATTTATAAAATAACTGTTAATAAGAGAATTGGTAATGTTTATATACGCAATTTTATGTAAACAGGTGAATGACCTGATTAAACGAGTTGTACTAGAATATTGAACTCGCTGTCACCAGGACAATATCATGGTAATATATCTACTCCAATTTTCTTAATGAAGCATACTTTTGTATAGACTAAAGGAAAATGTTTCAGATTTAGATTCGGATAATGTACCTTGTGTGTATAAATGTTTCATGTATTGAAAACAGTCTAACAGAACCACTCATGACAGCATAACGACAACGGATTGATCTGTGAAACAGGAGCTATTATAGCAAACTTAGACAATTAGCGACTGTTCCAAGAGCAGATTATATTAACAAGCACAATGGCACCAGTTACATTGTCAGTGGAATACGAATTATACAATATAATCTTTGGAATAACACCTGGTGTCACTCGACATGTATCGTTTTACAGATGACTTTGGCAGTCTTACCATTTACAATACGAATGCTCATAAGTATCTACACATTTGGTTTAATGTTCGGATTATATTAGCAGAGAATCGGGCTGTCGTAAATTACCTTGTATTTCAAAAATGTTGAGACGTACGTGAAGTAGCACTGAAGAACAGAACAGAACAGATATTTATTCAGATTTGTACATATCATATATACAAATAACATATAAAAATACATACATACACAAACTTATCACATGCTTATTTTGTTAGTAATTAAGTATACAATCGAGGATAAACCATATCATACTTTGATAGTTCATATTATTCAATACATTGTTTCTATGTATTACAGCTTTCTTATAATAAACGTGAGACGTTCAAACATAAACAGGACTGGGGTCCTCCCGAATACAGTTTTAAGTATTATACAATTATTATTACATAATATTGAATCGGAATTCGATTGCGAAAATTCAATATCTGATTAATTGAGTGATGCGATCATGTCCGTTCATAATATTCCATTTTGAAACCATGGTAACACGCACCCGGCGCAACCCATCAATAACCGTTTATGTCAACTACGTAATGAGGCGTATCTTTAATACTTTCCAATCATTAGTTTTCAAACGTCACCAACACATTATATGTTACATGGTGGACGTTGTCTGCAAAAGTGGCGGCATTATGTACTGAAATAAACAGAAGTTGAACTCCCAAGAGTGACTACTTCGTGATACAAAAGTGACGTCACCAGAACGTTAGGAAAAACGGACAAACACGAAGTTCCTTAAACAGCAAGATGATATGTCCTCTGTATCGTATAAAATTATCGTAACTACGTTTATTAAATATTTTCTTCAAAGATTTGAACCTTAGCGAGCGAAGCGAAGCATGGTTTCAATCTTTGAAGAAAATATTTTAAACTCTAACCGACTTAGTGTTGGCTCCGCCTTAAATAATTAAAACCGCAAAAAACACGAGATTCGCGTGCTTCTAAATCGGTCAGTACATGGACAGTAATTGGCGCGCAAGAGACGCGTTTAATGGTCAAATAGACGTTATATTTTATTAGGTGTGTTTAACTATAAACTGTGTGATTTTAACCATAAAGTCGGTGAAGTTTGAATTGTGAAATCTACTGATACCCCCGTTCAAATAAATGGTTAATACCACGCGCTGACTCAACTGCATTTGTATCGGTGGGTGAAACCACAGGTAACTGTATCATTAATAAAGCGTTAACAAAAAAATACTGTTTTTATAAAATTTCTAATATCTTCACACAGTCACTGAGGTGCATTTTGTTTTAATAAACATTTCAACAATACTGGCGTTATATTAAATGTTTTTTATATAATCAGGAACTAGAGAGATTCGCCTTTAATTTGATATCGATATTTAAAAATCCATAAATAAGAAAATAAACCCACAGGTCGTGAACTCATTTCCTTTTTTCTTGTTTAGTATAGCATGGTCGTTTTCATTGCATGCACCTCAGTGATTGACTGGACACCGTGATATACATTTCATGGTATAACTTTTTAACTAGTTGATCAAATTCGATGGGATTTTGCATGGGGGTAGTTCTAACAATGTTGTCCATGAATGTAATTACTTAATATAGATATCAAAAGACAATTCTTGTTTTCGATACTATGAAAATCTGACCCCTTTAGTACAAATGCACCTTTCTCAGATAACATAAAATTGATATATTTGTTTTACTCTTTATCAATGATACAGTTACCTATTTGATGACCATAAGAACAGCCTGCGAGGGTGCTATTCGCATATCGCACAAAGTTCACGAATAGGCATGGTCTATTTGCGCATGTGCAGTGGCTTCGTGAAGACGCATTAATTCGAAAAATAGAACGTTTTTCGTGGATTAGACGACGAAATTCGAGTCCGTTGATTGGTCGAAAAAGTCGTGCAAACACTTAATTAGGAAAGAGCCCTTCTAGTTGTTTTTCAGTTTTAGAATGACACGAAAGCTTTAGGGATAGTTGTTCCGATTTGAAAGACAGATGGTACGAACTGTCTTATACCGGAAAACACTGTTGACAAAACATGCAAGTTCATGTACGTCTTTGGTAGCAAGGACATGTTTTGGAGGGGGGTTCAAATTGACTATGTAGAAAATTAAATATAAGAAGCTTGTGTGTGTCTAAAATCGTTTTTGAAAGTATTATCTGAGACCTTGTATTGTTTGTGCATTGCCAATAATGCCGTTGTGTTAACAAATAGCCTCTGTCTTGAATAAAATTAAAGCTCGGCTTGTATGTTTAGTAGTCACTTTAGTGGGCGATTATTACATTTCTGATAGCAAACAATTCACTCGATGGTATCATATCTGTCTGTTACTGTCGGCAAGTACGATATTTTAGTTAAATGCACTGTGAAGGTGGAGAAAGTTTACAAAACTTGCGGTGTGGTTAGGATTTACATCTAAGACATGCACTGAAGAGAATACAAGCCATCCTAACGCTATGTTAACGTTTAAAGATGTTTTACGTTGTAAATTTCAGGAGTTTGTAAAATACAAATGTATGAGAAATATTGATTTATTTCAGGTTTGGTAGTATGTGGTTTTGAGAGACTGGCTTATGTGTTTCACTAACATAGTTTACAGTGCCTTCCGGGAAAATGTAACTATAAATCTTATATTTTAATTATCTTCGCCACAGAGAATGGAAACTATGTTGCGAGCAAATGATGGAATCAGTATATTTGTTGATCTATTCTCCAGACAATAAATTCTCTGAAAACTAATAGAAGACTAGTAAATAAATTAGATAACGATATTAAAGAAAAAGTTGACCCCCATTTCGTTTATTTCGTAATGTTTGGTAAATTAGCCAATTCTTATATTAATAAATAAATGTAAACAAAACGTCATATCCTATTATTCGTCATCCATGTAATCGTATACCATCTGAATACAGCATATTATTCCTTGAGGCATACGTTAGGCTTAATGAATGCTATCAAAACAAACTAATCCACCAAAGTCCAGTCTATGGCAGTCTCTTTGCTTATTACCCATTCATATTAACTGAAATTTAGCTACATAACAGGGTCGCCATTAAAACCAGTTTGGTATCCGTGTACTTAATTTTGAACCATAAATAACAACAACAAAGCCAAACATGAAATTGAAAGTGGAAAAAGCATTGTAGACCACATTTAAAAATCCCCATAACACCATTTATCCCTCTACTCTAGATATTCCTAACAGGAAACATAAAACACATACAAAACACAATGCCCAACTAAACAAGCAAAGATCCGCCAAAGTCCAACCTGTCGAAAAGTATAATACATTATAACTAGCTGAATGACCCAGTTTCCACAGCAAAACGACTATAATGCATAGTTTTAGCTGTCAGGAATCCTAAAACGAAGAAGTGCCCAACACACTGCCAACCAAGAAAATTAATCAGCCCTTCTCCCAACCGTTGAAAAGCTGCTGAATAGAAAGGTTTCAGCGAACGCTGAATGACCTAGTTACGACAGTAAAACTGCTGGACTACATAGTTTTAGCGGCCTTAAGCCCTAAAAGGTAAGTAACAGTATTAAAACGTTAAAAGGCCCGGTTTCAGCAACACAAAATCAGAAAGCCCTAGCCAGATGACCTAGTTCAAATACGTAAAGAGTTTCAGCTGAAAGCTCCAGCCAAAACAAGTCGAAAGCGCCGTAGTACTGGTATGCCTTTTCCTAAGTGACCAATTACCAATACTGCTCGAATCATCCCGCAAAATAATCGGTATAGCTAAAAAGCAAACCGAAGTCAGTTCGCGAGGAGCTATACCCCCAAAAGATCATGTTTAAACTGCAGACTGCTGCGGACCTATTTGCGGGTCTATATATAGGTCTGTTAAATCACATTCACTGCTGTTTCAACATTCTTTAGAATATAACCTACATTATGAGCCAATGAAAACGCCGCATTTTCGCGGTTAAATGAAAATTTAATCATTAAAATTTTCTCTTCACAGACTTGACGTCATGCGTTGGCGCTAATTTCTATCGGCCAATCAGAATGCAGAATGTTATATTCTAAGTTAGTTAGAACATATTAAGTAAATTTTAATGACTAAAAAGGCCTCGCTTCGCTTCGCTCGCTCCGACCTTTTTAATCATTAAAATTTACTTAATATGTTCTAACTATAACTTAATCATATGTTTAATCACCGAAATAGGTTATTCAAAAAATTGATTAAGGAATTTGTTGATGTAAATAATCAATATACAGGGCTCTACAATATTACGGCGTCCGGAACAACCTTAAATCGACAACTGATTTTGCGAAAGAATTTAGTCCCGTCAACTCTTAATTTCAATTGAAAGTAAAATCGGACAACTGACCAAAACGTTCGTATAGCTATCTACATCCGAAATTTGACTCTGTATACCGAAATTAATGACCCCAAGCGTATATTTGCATTCCAGAAACATCGAAATAAACTACAGTACATGCACGAGTCAGTTAATCCGCGTCAAGCGTCACAGGAGGTCAAATGCGTGTAAAAACAAATTGCAGACTTCGGCTAACCTCCGCCTCTCTAATTTGATTGCATCAAACTCGGTCCCGTAAGATGCAACCACGTACGTGGTCTGTATCGGCTAGTAATTTGTCAATTAAAATCAGTCACACATCACGTAAACACGCACAGAATAGAAACGCATTGAATACCTTGTAATACACGTAGATCTATATTCCGCATAATTATATAGTTAATTTTTAATAAAATATATCACAGCAAACCAACAAACTAGGTGTGCAACTTTGTAATGCCGACGATCTATCTTTAGCACGCGAAAATCTCGTCGCAGTTCTAAGATCCCGAACTCACAACTTCAAACGCGGGACCCGGGGACTAGAAACTAGCGCGACGACTTTGGTGAGCTAGATGCGGAGTTAAGTATTCGATATTTCGATATATGCGTGTATTTAATTCAAGTATTAAAATTGATACAATGTGATTTATACAGCGGACTTTTCGGGCGTTGCAGATAAAATTTGACTAAGCTATTTTAAACAAATCATATGCTTCATCCTAGTATTCAACAGCCTGGTACAATTTTCCGCCGTACAAACATTCAACTTGTATCCATTTGAAATATGTTTAGCCATGACTTCATTATGACTGAAAAGCACATAAACGTGTAATTAACGATGCAATACCATGATTATGGTATAGTTTTAAAATAATAATTCTAACATAGCACGTGAGATTTGCCTTCATTGCGTATATTGAGCTTACCATATTTAATTACCGCGATAAAACATAGCTGATTGATGACGTCACGTTTGACGTCATATAGTATGACAAATGACGTTACGGTGACGGTAACGTTTAGGACTAGGAAAGAAAGTAGTTTGACATCAACCTGTCTTGTTGTGCTATAAATGGCAGAGCGTTGGCGATGTTAGAATCGAAATAATAAATAGGAAGCTGTGCTTTGTTGTGTTATAAAATATAGGCACTCGTTTGAATGCGTACATTTAATCACTCGTGCTACGCATTCGTGATTTAAATACTACGCATCCAAACACGTGCCTATATTTTATTACGCACTAACACACAGCTACGTATTCTTTTTTTTTAAATAAAACATTTGAACTGAAATTAAATACTAGTAAATACATGGAATATAGTAAGTTTTCAAACTGCATTAGTATGGAGTAAAGGGTAATCAATTATGACAGAGTTTGTGTTAGAATAATTTTGTAACCGAATGCAGTTTACCAATTCAACCAGACCCACATTAAAACGGTAAATGGAATGAGAACACAGTACACAACAATGATTTTATTGCATTTCCCTAGTTGATCATTACGCAAGCCTGGTAGCCATTTTTTGCCGTAAAGTCTGCATATCATTTATCACATGACAATTATAATGCAATCATCGCATTCAATCTAAAACTTTAAAGGGTGAATTGAATAATGATTTTAATTATTGTGTTGGTACCATGCAAATGATTTTGTCATTAACAGCAATTTATAGGCGTGATTCTAAAATACATTTAAATGTAGTAATGTATATCACCTCTAACGACTAGATAACATACTTTACCAACTTTTTCTGCTTAAAATGTTTAGCTAGATTTTAGCTCTGCTTCCCTCACTTCAAATGGAGATAAGTTCAAAACGACCAATTACAAACATTGTACCTATAAATAATAGGTAATGTATACGTATTTTAATTTATGTAAACATGTTTCATGAGTAAACGGATATGATCGGAACAAGCAAGAATATTATTCAGAGCTTTGAAACCGAAACACCCGTCTTAAAAGTAATCATTTAGTGCCTACAGTTAATTCTCGTTCATCAGTGAATGTCTTCACCTGAATGACATTGGTCTGGGAACTTAACTAACCACTGATGTATCAGGATGCTTCTGTAAAAGGCACATTTAATACATGGTAGTACACCCTACCGAGCCTAAGGAAACACCGATGCACAAATAGACAATCTGTTGTGGTTAAAATAACGAAGGAAACGTTTTAGGAAACTATTCAATGGTCTATATAAGTAACTTTAATGGGGCATATTAGAGGACACATTCGAAGACATGATCATTTTAAAGGTGCATGAACGGCAAAGGTAGAGAGGAGTGAAACGATTTAAATTCCATGTGCAGAAAGTACACAATGGAAGAAGGAGCAGAAGCGTATTTAATAACATTGAAAAAAATCATAACCCATACAAAATGTACACGAAGCCCAGTAATATTACCAGAAAGCAAAACAGTTCAGAAATTGGGTAACATAAAACAAATTAGTTGTAAACAACATCCTGGCGACACTGTCTAATAGCATGTATCGCTGAATCAATCAACTCAAATAACAGAATAGTGTAATAAGCGGTAGCGGCCAGATGACGTTCATGAGTAACACGTTATTGAGAACAATAAATCACCATTCGTGCAGATAAAGTTTCACGTATGCTATACTGAACTCAAAAAGAAACACTGGAATACATTTGTTTTCGTTTATCTTGCGTAATTAATGTAATAGTCTACCGGTCCTTCATTTAAATATTACCTATTATTGACATTTCGTGAAGGAAATAAGGAATATATCTCGTAATATTAGACGAAAGTGAACATTTTCGATTGCATGAGGTACATTTAAATTTTCTTCGTCAAATGAGCTAACTTGATCGCTTGTATCTTTTAGTTTGTTAGCACTGGCTACGGGATTCTATTTTGGAGGGGGGGGGGGGAGGCGTTGCGTTCCTTCAGTATTATATATACGTATAGAGTGATTTGTGATAGACCGACTTGTATAATATTTTATTGGTAGAACTTCAAATTCCTGTGGGATGCCTGACACTGGGTTAATCAATTAATGAGGGTCATGGCAGTGAAAGTGTTAAATTATTGTGATCATATCGGCTAAAACGTCCGATTATAATCATTTTAATGGAAATGCAACTAAATATATCTTTGCGTAAAAACTAAGTGTTTCACTAGTTATTTAAAACGTTGCATATAAACTTAAAGTAGAAACTGGCAGATGACATCAACCGCTGGCGATCCTTTATAAGGAAAGGACTTGTTTTATTTGTCTGACTAAATGTTGAAACCTCGTATTTAGGCTCTCCGTCTATAGCACGTTATTATAGAACGTAATTCTTAGTTTTCTGTTAATAACACATACACGTATGCATGCTCAAGCATTCAGTTCTAGCACTAAGCTTGTGATCATTCTGACATAAATTCATAGCTAGCTTTCATAGGTATTGTGCGATTAATTTCTTTTTCTATTCATTTTACTTTTTGGTTTACAAAATAAGACTGACTACACGTGAAACTATCATCAGGCCATCAATTCATGATAGTTTAATAATGACATCATTACTATTTAATGCAAACAAAACTGAAATAACGAATAAAATAAATACAACCCAAATAAACTCCTAAATTACGTTGCTCAGTGAATCCAAGATGACGCCCCATTTAACTTATTAAAACGTACGGCATGTCACTTGCCAGACCATCTGTTTGACGACACAAGCACCCAGCATAGTCGATCACAAATGAGAGAAACCTTCATGGAAGAGTGGGCCAACATAACAAATTAGGTAACAAATCACCCATGAACTCAATGCATGAGTCATTGCCGTAGGGATAGCGAACTGATGACTTCCAGTATTTCATAATCAAAATATTTCGATTTCTGATAATCACTCAGTTGGTTATATTGAACATAGTTCTCGTCAAGGTGTTTAGAACTAGTTTGAAGTTTCCCTCTGTGTTTCTTTACCATTTAGGTATACATGTATAGAGCAAAATAAACAGGATTGTGGTCACTGCGCTGAGCTTTGCTAAACAGTCTGAAACATATGATAGCACAGACACCGAAGTGAATACAAATATAGCTGTTTTGGAAAAGTCTCCCGCATTAAAGAATTTTCTAATAAAATCTATTTTAAACTCCATCACTTCTACTATTCGATACAAACGATATTAAATGGTTGAAAAGAGATTTCTAATAAAGTTTATATCAAACTCTATATTAAATTAGTTCTTCGTTTGGATACAAATGGTATTAAATGGTTGAAATACAAGATAATTTTAAAAACATCCGTTGGCAGAAATTCAAATTAAAACTATTTTGAACTGATCCTCACAAATAACCCTACGGGAAACTTTATAGTTCTACAAAACTATAAACCAGCTAATGTTTGTCTCTAGTTAAGTAATCAATAATGCATCTTTCACGTCATTAAGAACTAGTGCAGTACATTTGGAGCGAACACATTAATACAGGAGTGTTATCTACAAACTCACTGGCCAGGGTTATAATGATGTTCCATGACGACATCTAGTATTTCCTGCATATTTTATTGTTGGGCCTTCGGGTTTTAAATTGCTAGTTTATGGGTCATTAGGATTATCACACGGCTATATATTTCCAAGTATACAAGTACACACAAGAAGTAGTATAGGAAGGGAGTATTATCTCTAAAAGAGGCAAAATAAAACTACTGAAGGGAATGTATGTATACGTTTTAGTACATGTAGATATATATGGCTGTATTTCCACAAGAACACAAACAACCTGTGTACATGTATGTTTGTTAGTTCCACCCGAATAGAATAGTTGGTAAAGCACATGATTAATAAACGGATGATACCTTGCTTGGTAGATTATAATGTATATTGTGACATTTGCTACGGACATGTCCGCCGCGGGATTAGGTTACTAGTGGTGTTCGGGGGAACCAATGCGTACTTCTGAAAAATAAATTCCAGGAATCAAACACTGGTTATTCCAACAACTACTTCATATCTTTTATAGTAAATAAACGCTAGATGGAGACAAATATTTAAATGTTATTGCAAAACCGCTGAAGATAATATCTGACTTTTATGATAGAATTCTGAAAGAGTTAAAAAGAGTACAAAACCTGAAATAGATTGTCCATTTTACTGTCTGTAATTAATTCACTTAAACAGCCATCATACGGTGATTGATGTAACAATTATTTATACAATAATGGTGGACTAATATTACCTGATTACAGCGGACGGTGTTTATGTCTGTGTCTGTTTTTGGAATTTGTATTGCGAATCAATTCTGTTCGAAATGAAAACTAAAGCTAATTAGGTTTATAGTCATCAAACAGATCCAACTCGTAGTCAGCAAATCACTAATTATTCAACATGAATGTAAAGCTAACATCTGCGGCAACTGTGAGAAAGATTGTTGTTTTTTTATTATAGTACGTATATAGTTAAAATCTTGTTGCTGTAAACGTCCTTTCGGTTGGTAGGGTGCGTTCGGTTAGCACAGTACACATCGGGTTCGAATACTAAGTAAGGCATGTTATATTTAAGAAATAAAAATCTGTTCGCGTATGTTGTCGGTGAATAAAACATGGGCAGGAGTTCGGATGCGGAAAAATTAAATCACGAGTGCATTGAAATTGAGCGGCTTATTAGCTGGTACAATTACCTCCCTCGTTAATGAAAACGACCTTCGTAATTTTCTGAAGAAAATAACACATTTTAAACATTGAAACAATTTTAATAATACGAGTATAGTGTATCTATTTCATGAAATGAAAAATATAAATGAATTGATTATCAGAAGTTTTTATGAATCTTAATTTCAAGAGTATATTGGAGTTTCTAAAAATAGATGCGTCATAGCTGTAACACTGGATACTCGTGCAACCTGTGGTCCGTTGAAGTTTTTACTATAAAGTTTACGCTCATTCGTTCTTAAATATGTCACGTGATACGGGGCGTAAATAGTAACAGCCAATTTGATACCATGTTTTATTGCGGTAATAATACATGGCCTGGTCTGCTCTATGTTTATATGGATTAATCCGCAGATCGTGTTAGAATGAACGTTATACGACGCTATCCGCAGATCGTGTTAGAATGAACGTTATACGACGCTATTTATGTCTTTAGTCTATATATTATTGACTACATTCACGTGTTCCCCGTGTGGAGATGTTATCAGCTGGTAGTGGAAGAACAAGTTGGTACTGTCAAATGAGTAATACATGAAAGGTCCACAAACCATGTATATAATTGTAAAATCGAATGAACGGACCGACGGATGAACGAAAAAACAAACGACCGAACAAACGACTAAATGTGGCAGGATTATCAAGGAGATATGTATGTATCGTCCTTGTAAAAGAATAGTTCCTTGCATAGAGATAATATTAAGTCAGACAGGAAAGGCAGCACTCAACTTAACCAACCGAACACAGAAAACATTAGAAACACACAAGGCACAATGCCCAACTGAACAAGTAAGAATCCGCCCAAGTCCAAGCTGGCGAAAAGTATAATGAGTTGGTTTTAGCAACCAAGAAAACTGAATACCCTAGCTAAATGACCCAGTTTCCACCGTAAAACGACTATAATGCCTAGTTATCATTCTTCTACGAACGCCTAACATTGTCTTCTATTTGCACATGTAAAATGACTCTCATAGACAGCTGAAATAGTT
This sequence comes from Spisula solida, assembly GCA_947247005.1. Lineage (NCBI taxonomy): Eukaryota > Metazoa > Mollusca > Bivalvia > Venerida > Mactridae > Spisula > Spisula solida. The sequence continues at coordinate 27,182,948 of OX365948.1, forward strand.
TTATAATGATGTTCTTTGAAGCAAAACATGTCGGAAAATCGACGAAGAAATTTCCTTATTGGGACCTAGGCATTAAATGCAACAATATTTGGTTAAAAACGTATAAAATAATGAGTTTACCAAATACGTGTTTCGTTTAAATACAATAGTGTCGATTAGAATTCGGGTTTTCACTGCACGTGCTCCATATTTATCCCCATAATTGTATTCTAGGGTATTCTAAGCTATTATTACTGGTGTGTTGAATAACGTGATCCGATATGATTCGATTGTCCTTTGCTAAAATTGTTCTGCGTTTGAAACCTGGGGAGAATAGCAGTAACATTAACGATAAACATGCGACGTTGCATGTGACACTGAAGTGTATGATATAATGTTATACGTTTGATGTCAGTCATAGATGTGTCAGGTTTTATCACAAGGGATCAGCACTGTTATTCATCAACATGACGTTAGATAAGTTGAATTCGAAGGTAATATGGTTGGTACACTTTTTGTTAACCTTGGATTCTTGGTTCGATTCCGGGTTTACCAAGTTATGTCTTCTATGGCATTGGTATTAGATAGGTCCACCATAATGTCCATGCCCGAAATTAACTAAGTAGGTCATGCCCGCCATAATGTTGCGAGCATTAACTACATCCAAATTCGTTTCTGTAACTAACAAACACCATTCAAAGTGGACCGATCATGATTTTCAACTGAATTCCACCTTGTTTATATCGCATGACGTCACCCAAATTGCTTTCTGTTACACGCTATCTGATTGGCTAGAGGTATGTTAAACGTCACACAATAACAACAACAATCTACGATGAAATACAGCCATAAATCATGATCGATCCACTTTGAATGGTGTTGGTTCGTTACAGAAACAAATTTGAAAGTAGTTAATGCTCGCAATCGTTAACAAAATCAACGTTACAGTGGGCCATTCACGGGGAGGCAGTAAGCTTACTTTATGTGTTTTACTCTTGTAAAGTTGACCTATGCGAACTCGAATGTGCTGCATATTATGTACGAGGATGTGTCTTGCCTCGGTGAAAATTTATTTTCGGGGATGTTTGGAGTCACGTTGTGAGCGTAATAGGTATTTGTTTACGTGAAGATTGGTCTTGTTTTGTAGATGAATTGTTCAGCCCTAGTTATATATGTTCTCATTTGGCGAAGGCATGACCGTTTGAACGAGATGCGGTGTGTTATTTGTTCAGACTTTCTCCAATCCCTTGGTATGAAATATAGAACATGTATAAGGAGAAAATGTTGAACTTCTTTTTGAAAACAGTTTTTATTCATTGTAGTTTTATGTGTCGAACCCCTTTGGTCCCCCACAGTACTTGAATAGTGAGGTCTGACACATTTGCCATGCCCATAGCGATGACCATGTCCGACATAATGGTCATGTCCGCAAAAAGATTCTGCTGGCATCAATTGCCATGTCCGCTACTTTGATCATGGCCGTAACAATGTTCATGTCTGCAACAATGGTAATGTCTGACACAATGGTCATGTCCGTCAGAATGGTCATGTCCATAAATTGGTTATCTTACCCGCTGAGCAGAGAGTGAATTCTGGTTGATACATAATATCGGAAATACTTGTCAGATCAACTCGTTGTTGTACTTAAATAACAGCGTTTACTTTATTTCAAATAACAGATATTATGTCATTGAACATTGAAGGTATAAGAACGGCATGTCGGTAATTGCATGTGTTTCCCCTTATACTATATTCTCAGAGATTATTGTCATGATAACACCAGTCTCAAATTATAAAGTATGGTTCTGCATAATTAAAATAAAATGACATTGACAACCCAATTTTCTGTAAATCACTACAGCATTAATGTGCACAAAACAAGTCGCTTCAACAAAGAATTGTTGTAATGTACTGATAACTTGTTTCCGCTGCTTAATGCTCTCTTCTGAAATGTCATCTTCTATTGTTAACACAATTCCTATCCGATGACTTAATGTCTATCACGCAATGTTTGCATGAAGCGCTCACAACCAGACATATAAAACTCGAACAATTCCCCACTGTATAATAGTTTCAAATTTTCTTTTTTGTGAATACTTTTAGACTCTAATAAAAGTATATTTAAACATCTATTACAAAACATTTATTATCAATTTTCACGTAGCATATGACGTAACAATCAATGCCATTATGCCACACACGCTCAAAAGTGTTGCCAAAAGTTTCAAAACGACAGCATTCACGATTTTTAAGTTAATACTAGTAACGTACAATTCAACGTACAAGGGAATTGTCCCACATATGTGGTCCACTAGTCTCCATGGTAACTATATTTCGAAAACAAAATCTATAATATAAAACTAATAAGTCGTTCGCATGATGTCTGGAATAATGTACTTCGTCAACCTTAGAAGTTTAACACTTTTGGAGAAGTAGTAACAAGAATAAAGAGAGTATCCTCATAAACACGTGTATGTGTGACTTTTTCACGTTTCGTAGCAAACATATATTCGTTGAACGTAATATGTGTTGTCACAAACTGATTAATTTGTGTTGGTGAAAACATAATGATTTTATTTCGATAATCATTTGTTACAATTTATGAATACCTGTATTAATAAATAATATCAGTAGAATTTTATAGATGGTGTTTTAGTATTAATGCAGACGGTAGAATCCGTACCTGTTGAGTGGGAGTCTAACACTAACCAGACTGGCCATTACTTCGTTATTATATTATAATAGTACCGTGGAGGTGGGGAATCGAAAGTTCCAGCGGAAGCTTGGTTAGAACAGATGCAGTCGGTGAGCCGCTGGCCTCTTATTAGGCAAAATACTCAAATTGAGGGATGCGATTAATGAAGATGATGATGATGATGATGAAATTAGTTGGTCCATTTAATATGTGTGACACTATAATCATGAAACAAGCCATTGTATACCATTGGGCTGTTACTGTGATAATGCAATGGTCTGCAAGTAGCATTTCTTGATCAAGTTAATATCTAATAGTTTGATTGGAAAAATTCAATTTTGAATTGAATACACATGTAATATTGTCTTCTGATGATCACTTTTATGACATAACGTGACAGTTTTTGTCATACTGTTGCAACTCTGTTACTGGCAAATCAGGCTGCTTTTGTACTTTATTCACACATTCTGTCATGGCAAGAAGGAAACATGTATAGCAAGGAAAGCTTCTTCTATAAATGATAAAATCCCCTGATAGATCTAGAGACGATTTAAAATCAGAGTAAATTCATTGTCTGCTACGTCAGCGTTATTACTGTCAACGTCAGTAGATTTACGTACATGTAAAATACCACATAAAATCCCATAAGTTGAGAGAAAATGTCATACATGTAATACCATAGAAGACGAATTTCACTTTTTGTTAGAATGTCCCCTTTATCACGAAGTAAGAAAATGTCATATTAAACGATATTTCTGGAATCATCCAAATGTGCCAAAATTTGTTGAACTTTTAAGATCTGATAATAAGACTATCCAGGAAAACCTATCCATGTACTTACAGAAAAGTTTCGAAATAAGACGTAAGACAATCATGTATGCTTTTAATTAGTACGGTAGTATATTTCACTTAATAACTCTCTCTCACTTTGTATATATGTATAATTATGTGTTCATTGAATAACTACAATTACAGTAGGAGTGTATGTATCATACATTCAAACTGATTATGGTGTATGCTAAAGTTAAAATTTAAAAATTGTTTATATTGTTTATTATTATATGAATATATTTGATGATTAGAACTGAATATGCTAATAATGTCACCATTAACCATTGTAAAATATGTGAAATTGTACATACTTGTAGAATAGTAGGCATATTTGCCTTTTTCTTGAATAAATTATCATGTATTTTAAATATCATTCAGTTTTTAGACACGTTAACGACCTACGATATTGTGAACACGATCAAATATAACTTTGTTTCCGCTATACAAGTGAATTCGTATTTATGCGAATATGTATGCATACATGTGTACTGTCGCGGTCTGTGATACAACCTGCTACTTTCTGTACTTTAAAGTAAGTGGGACCGATTCGAACACATCTATAGTGTTTGAATGCTGTACTCGGAAGTGGTATAATGATCTAAAATAAATAGTTCCGATATTTCCCTTGTCATTTGTTCGGTAGCTAATCTTACATACATTGGTACCAATTAAACATACTCTGACTAATGCAGTTTGACACAATGACATTTATAGGACCTACAGCGTTGATCAACAATATGATAACACGTCGAGTTGCACATTCAAGTTATTCAATTATTCAATTTATACCAACAATACAAGTACTTGTATTTCTAGTTGTGTTATTATCGGTATATAGAAGGTTTTAAAGTCAAGCGGTGGAAAGGGTAATGTATGTAATTAAACTAATTGCTCGAGATTCATTTTCTTGCAACATTTCGATGTGAATGCAATCATTTAGTATAAACACACGGTCATCACTAAGGCTTAATTACATCAAGTTATAACAACTTGGACCAAGGTAACATCGCACGTATAATTATTTCTAAGCATTGTTATAAGATGGTCGTTTGACCGATGTCTAGATGTTGACGCTACCGGTTATACATATCACGCGGATTTCACAATGTTGATTGAAGCACGCGCTCATTTTTAAAGTAAATGTATCGCGTACAGGGAAAATCCGGAAGTTCTAAGGTTACTGAACACTCTAATCAGACTTAAACTAACGTAATATGTTGTGACGTCATCAACAGTCAATGACCGGTGGTTTCACACGTAGTAAAAGTATTGTCTTCAGAGCGGATTTTAACGAGTATAGAAGTTGAACAATCATGTTGGTGACAAGGTGGTTTATTCTTGGTTGTATTTGCGGGCGTCCAACTCTTATTTTTAAAATTAATCTCTCAGGTGGCAGTTATTTCTCCATAATTAGGAATCAGAAACAACCTAAATCAGAATGCGTTGTTTCTATCTGCCCACTTGACCAACAAAGATATGTTAAATAGGATTTAAACTAAAACAAATCAGATAACAGAATATTGCATCTACTTCAGTTTTGTTTTCAGGCTTTCTTGTTTAGTGTTTTCTACTATAATAGGTACCGATATTCGCCAGTTTAAACAGACACATTCACGCATTCTCAAAATTTGGGCCAATCTGGATGGTACAGGAATGAAAAATCTGACCTTTAAGTTCATTAAAAACATCTATCTGATATGAAAGTCGAACATCTTTAGCAACATTTTTCTTACATGCCCTCATCAATAAACACATACATTTGTCTATGTTGTTGTTTGAAACAAGCATGTGTTTTCATCAGTGTATTTTACGTTATGACTGCATATATGATATACTGACTAACCTAAAGAACTCAACAATGTTGTTCAGTAATGCTTTGGTTATTTTTAATACTTAAATACAAATTATCTACATATACCAACTGTATGAAAACAATAAACTGCCAGTATATTTATGAAACCGGTATGTACATAATTACATTCAATTTTGTTTTCACTCTTTTTAATACTCATTTAGTTTCTTATATATTTGATTAGTAGTACACATTCATACAAGTCTCATTGTTATATTAAAAAACCTTAGTCATAACCTATGGCACTACTTAATAATTTGGGACAGTATCTAAAATAATCTAGCTACGTACATAAATACAGGTGCGTGTTTTTGTACTGAAGTAATCGTCACGTAAAATTCAAGAGAAACTCATCAACCAATACTAGAATAAAACGCTACGTGTTTTGTTGAAGTGACGTGTCTGGCCTCATATTTTCGAACTATTTGCATGAGTGAACCAGAAAAAATCAAATACACGACGACATAGCTTCTAGTGATTAGTTAACGCGTTGAACAAAATGTTGTCACGTAAACTACTACTATAAAGTAAAAAGAACATTAAGTACGAAACTAGAACATAAGAAATATAATATGATAGGTTTTGAAACACAAAAACATGATTTTCCGTTAATACATACCAAAAAAAAGCTTAACACGCTAAACATGCTAAAATAGAGTTTTGCAATGTAACATGTATTGACTGTCAGGTAAAATACCAGTTTTGAAACCTGTTCTAAACAACAATTAACACACACCAAACCTTCAATCCGGAAGCATAACTTGTGGAAATAACATATTAATATCAAATACTATTTAAAAAGATACCTCCAATAACTGTACATGATTCTATAAGAGCCCTGTTCAGTCATCAGAAAGTTAGAAGAATCGCATCAATTTCCCAGTAGACACGGGTTGATCAAATTTGCATTGCATATTATTTTCGTTTTATGCAATGACATTCAATTGAAAGAAAATATCATATCACCATTACTTGAGCCTATAAGACAATAAATCATTGCCAATATGCCAACAATGTATTGCTGTATTGGCTCAAACAACTGTGGAATTATTTTGTATTTTACGTGACGTGATTGTACATACATTTGCTATCATTATATGCATTAATTTGCCATAAAAAGAACGATTATATGCTAGTGTATATAACATTCATGTCACAGGCAGCATTGCTTCTCATCAAAATTTATAACTGCAATAATCTTTTTCATTTAATGTATACACATGAACTGGCAATTTTACTTCCTAACTCTTCCAACTTCCAATGTCAAATATTCAGTTTGATTAACATGCAAACTATGCAAATGCTAATCATTAAGAGATATCAAAAACTAAAATAACATTGTAAGTCCTCGAATGCAAAAAATCAAGCGTACATTAATAAGGAATTTCACATTTTGAACTTAAATTTTACGTGACACTAAATTGTATTTTACGTGACAAATAAAAACATGCTGACCATACGGTAGACACTGAGTATGACTTTAGTTCTAGAATATTAATTACGTTACACCATTTTCTTTCAAGAATAAACTGAAGTTATAACCCACATGTCAATAAATACAAATTTCTGTTGAAAAGCAAATAATAGGTCATTCAAAATAAACATACCCTAAATTTTATTTTCATTCAAATTCTTAAGTTTTTTCATGTACATACCAACTGTAAACATCAAATGCGTCAAAATGACACAGTATAAGATATGGTTAATGTCACTGTTAGTGCTGCCATCTCGCTTTTTTATAAAAGCGTCACGTAAGTATACCGTCACGTAAAACTTTTACAGCTTTTGGGTGCATTTTTTTCTCATTTAATGTCAATTTCAGATGATGCAATTTTTCATGCAGTTAAATTCGAAAGACCTCAGACATATAACAAGGACTAAATGACTATTCCTCAATAAATATGCGATTTATGGGCGTCACGTAAGGATACAACATGAATTACCCTAACTAGTTTATACATGAAATAAACTGAATTATAAAATATTTGGGCGTGTTTTGTTGTAAAATATGTGTATTTATCAATAGTATATATATTTGTGAACAGTCTGGTTTATTGAATTGATGAATTACCGAAAAACTTAACTTAGCAATCACATCCACAAAACAGTGTCACGTAAAATACCTCGTATCTGTGACATGAGGACTGTCAAAAATATATGAACTATGTAAGTCGGTGTCACTCTCGCACAGATATTGGAGCATTTTCCAACCTATAAGCATACATATAAACAACAAAATTTAAGGCTTAAAATCTATTTCTATTTGCAAGAAACATTTAAATTTTATGTTTTGTGCTTGTGACAGTCGGTTTTGAGCAGGGTGTCGTAATTTGTAAGCATGCAAATGTTGTAAAAAACATAATTTCAAGTGTCTATAGTATTTAATTTTGAGGAAATACATAGTACTAACGCTAAAAACTCACGATAACACTTTCGTACGCGTATATACGTTATTAAGGACACTAAAGTAGCTGTGACAGGCAATTGGCCCAAATTTTGAGAATGCGTGATTATATAATGTAGTTTTGTTTCAAGATTTTATGAAGTTTAAACCCTGTTTATGTAAATGAATGTAAACAAGTTTTGGAACTGTTTAGAATAGAGACGATATGTCTTATTAAATCGTTCCCTTGGACTTTAAGGTAACAAAAATAACCAGAAGTACTTGGACCTCTCTCAGTCATGAAACCAATAGTTTACAGATGCATTTAATTTTAAAGTTCATGATTTCGTATGTGAAATATTCGTTTAGTTCAGATTTGATAGTGTGTTGTATTGAGACAATGTATGAGGCTGCTAGGCCAAGCTGTTCTATTTAACTGTCCTATGTCACAGATAATACGTTGAATCTGGCCCCGAAGCATGTAAAGTAGATATCAAAACTTTCGAGTATACTTTGCTCAAATCCAGAGTCTGATTTCGTGACAAATTTGGAACTGTTTTATTTTACCAAAATCAATTTTTGAGTCCAGCCTCCCAGATGAATTAACATAAAGACACATGAAACTATCTTATATTAGATTTAACCGCCAAATGAGATGTTTCGAGAAATCGACGCACCGACTTCAAAGTGAGTAGTCATTACTTGGTCACAAACTAACCAGCATACCAAGTTTGAGGCCAAACTATTCTTTAGTTATTGATCAGAAATCAGTTAGTCGTAACAACCAAATTAACTGTACGGATTAATTAGAATTTATATTATTAGTGCTTTTTTCATATTGAAAAGTTCACCTTTTCTCTTTCTGACACATGAACACTCTCTTGTCTGAGAATAACAAGAGCCAAAATGTCACAAAATACGCCCGTCGGTGAGGCTCGATGAATGAAATTAAATTTCACAAACAATAGCATTCCCGTTTATGGAGTAATGAGAGAGGAATTAGTAGACAAGATTACAGGTATTAGCTGATAATTGCTGATAGAATAACCGAACAATTGAGAGGTAATGCGGGTCTCGTTCCCCCATTTGGAAACGGCCAAATTGTCCAAATACGTGGATTAACTTCATGGACCACTAAACTGCAAAACTATGAATAAGTAGTCCAAATATTTAAAATCCCTGGATTTTAATTGGAAAAGGAAGTAGGGTAAACTAGATTTATAACATCGTGTTTTGGTAAACATGTGATCAGTCCCACTGGTCAACAGTATTTCAGTCATGTGGAAAATACCCAGTTACATTATCTTGACGCAGTACCAACCAGCAGCATTATCTAGGTCTACCTAACAATGCTAAGCGTCAAGCAAGAGAGTTGGACTTGTAAGAACGGATTTCAGGCAGGCAGAAATAGCTGGCACGATTGGACCATCGTGCTGTTACTAAAATTATTTGTCTGGTAAGAATAATTTTGGACTAGATGCTTACATAAGTGACAAACTTAAACGGATCTCTGAAAGTAAATATGACAGAGACATCTAACAGTGTCGCCCTGGATTTTGACCCAACAGTATTTTCATAACGAAATTCCTTTCTCTACAGCACATGAGTGGTTATAAAACAAGGCTTATGTAATACTTTGGTCAGCTAATATAATGAGCGGACGATGATAAGGCTCACATGTTAGACACGGACACCAAACTCACATGTTTAACATGTGAACTGTTTGTATATAAACAACGACACTGTCAGGTTGAATTATCAGTGTAAAATTAACTACTATAATATTTTGCAATTTTAAACCAGCAAATATGAAGGTATTTGCCATACTGTTTGCAATTTTCTGTCAATGTTTGGCAAAAAAAACGATTGAATTGCTAGCTGAAGACCCAAAAATGTCAACACTTGTTGGTTTGGTGACAAAAGCTGGACTCGTCAATGCTATTAATTCAGGTTAGTAAATATTTAATGATGTATTTATTTTATCTGCCGTAGTTTCCGTTTTGTCGTGTTGCAACCTGTTAAATCATAAATTGTTATTATTTTTGCTAATGGTGCTCGAATCGGAACGTGTATTGAAAATGTCAAATCAACTTGTATAGTTAAACTATATTACATGTATGTTCCTTGTTCGGTTTATCCAAAATGTCATTCTATAGCAAATGTAATATGATGATTATCTATTTTTGTAGCATATATTTAAGAATGGTTAGTAATATGTTATTTACTTTGCTTATGAGTTTAAGATACTGCTAATGTCCCTTTTGTCCCACGTTGTGTAGTAGTTTGTTAGTAGAATTCGAGTTTTAATACAAATGTGTCCAAATTACCGACCCTCTGGGGTAAAGTATTATATCAATTCAGATATTGTGTCTACATTGCGAATGTAAATGAACTTCTAACGACCTAAGGATTCTAAAAGTTAAGAAATTGAGATTTCTTGACACTTCACACATACTATGCTCCATGTGTTATAATAATTCTCACTATATCGAATTAGTTACATGGAGTAATCACAAATTTAAAGGCACATTGGGCCTTAAACGGCTATTTTCAAAAAGCAATATTTGAAGAGCTATGGATTTTGAGCACTTAAGTTAAGTCCCAAAGGTGGAAACCACCATAAGTGCGAAGAAATCGAAGTACTATCAGACCAGGCATACCTGACAGTTACGTCTGAGTGGTTAATACCAAGCGTCAGAACGACAAACCATTGTATAACAGTCGGTATACAACGGTTTTCGTAGTTTATTTCGATTCTAACATGATTTAAACCCGGAATTATATAAAAATCCAGTGTTATTTTGCGAGATCTATGTTGCTTAGGTCACTTTATGACGGCTGTTACGATTATCCTTATCACCCCCAGTATAACTATACTTCTGCTCAACATCAATGGATATTTATTTAATTAAATATCATTTAAGTATTCCTTATTAACAAATAGTCTAAAATACGCAAAAACATTTACAACGATAATAATACATTATCACGTGATTTCATTCATAAATTTCCCGACGTGTAAAAAAGAACAGCCGAGTCGAAAGTAGTTCAAATTTCCATTGTATATCGGTCGATATACAACGCTATGATCTATATAGACAAAATCGCCGGTTATGTTAGAATATATATTCTAACACGATCTGCGGATTAATCCATTAAATATAGAGCGGACCTTGCCATGTTTTATTACCCCCATAAAACATGGTATCAAATTGGCTGTTATTATTTACGCCCCGTATCACGTGACATATTTATGAATGAATGAACGTAAAATTTATAGTAAATCTTCAACGAAACGCGGTGACAAGGCAAAATGCACGGGTATCCAGTGCTACAGCTATGACGCATCTATTTTTAGAAACTCCAATATAATCTCGAAACTAGGTTTCGTAAAAACTTCTGATAATCAATTTATTTATATTTTTCATTTCATTAAATAGCTACCCTATACTCGTGTTATTAAAATTGTTTCAATGTTTAAAATGTGTTATTTCCTTCAGAAAATTACGAAGGTCGTTTTCATTAACGAGGGAGGTAATTGTACCAGCTAATAAGCCACTCAATTTCAGCGTGGAATTACGTTAAATGTCAAATGGGTGAAAATGGAATGCGCGCAGTTAAATAGTGCGGGATATTATCGTGTTTAGAATCGAAATAAAAACTCTGTTCTTGTATTTTGTCGTTGAATAAAACACGGGCACTCGTTCGGATGCGGAAAATTAAATCACTCGTGCTACGCACTCGTGATTTAATTTTTCCGCATTCGAACTCCTGCCCATGTTTTATTCACCGACAAAATACGCGAACAGATTTTTATTTCTTAAATATAAAATATATACTGTGTTATACTGTTTGAAACTTGTAGCATCGGTAATGTAACATGCAATGACTCAATTGGTTATTTGCATTGTCGTTTGCTGCTAGTTTTGCAGTTTTGCAGAATAAAGGGGAACGTTTCGATCATCTGTTGTAAAAATGGGATATTTGAAAATGATGTTTGTGTAGAATAAAACTTACACATGAATGTTAATCAAAGGTATATAACAATATATTGTCGTGACAACTGACAAAGTTATTAAAGTTATTTATGTCATCATACATTAATGATCACCCTGTATGTAGCCTTTTGCAGGGCACTTATAGGTATTGAATGGAAATGATATGCTGATTAATTTTATTTAATCACGTTTTTATTCATTTGATTAAACTTTCAGGAACTTTCACAATATTTGCACCAAACGATGCTGCATTTGCTGCTTTGCCAACTTCTACATTAAACGCCCTAGCTGCTGATGTGACGGCGCTTACAAATGTACTCAAATATCACGTGGTACAGGGAAGTATCCCAAGTAGTGCCGCAAAGAATGAACTTCAACTTGTAACCTTGAACTCACAAAAAGTTCGATTCAATATTTACAGTCATAACCACGTAAGTTGATTTCTCCCACTAATAGCTTATTAATACCATAGTTTTACGCCCGTTTTGTTTAACTGTAACTAAAACACATGTATATGGTTTAGCTGAACATTTAAAATATTTATTTTTTCCAAAGACAGCCGTAAATGTACCGTAAACTAAGTAATTCTGGCCTGTGCTGTATATTTTGACTTATTCCCTTCTCATATTCTTGATTGTATCTCTTGCTCATATACGAGGCTCGAAGTACGAAATACGAAGTATCATTGTGAAAATATAGGTTACAACATAATCATAAACATGACATTTCCTGAAACTGAATATTGTTTCATGATTCAGGTTGTCACAATTGAAGGTTCCAAAATTATTGAGTTTGATAGAGCAGCAAGCAATGGTGTTATTCATGTATTAGAGAGTGTAATGATGCCACCAGAGGGCGATATTGTAGACATTGTTGCTAAGACAACAGATGTTAGTACCCTCCTAAGTTTGGTACAACAAGCCGGTATTGCTGATGCACTTAAAGGTAAGTTTTAACTTTTTTTTTTAAGTTTTAACTTAGTGACTTGTTGTTCATACAATATCTATTAAGTTCAATATTTATTGGATCATATGTTGAGTGTAGATCTAACGTAGACATAAGGGACACACATACCCACAATATGGTAAATAGTGAAATTACTAAATTTATCTTTGGGTTATCCGGTTTTTGAGGTCACTAAATCGGAAGTGTTTCTAATACGCGATAAACAGGGAAAGCACCAAACAACACTGTTTCATTAGTCTTTGCGTTGTCAGACGTTTATGGGTCACTAAGCCATACGTTTTGCACTGGTTTGAACATTTTGATGGACTTAATTAATGCAGGGACCCTTTACCACACAGGGACCCTAGATGGGTCCTGATTACTGCAAAAAATATAATTGTTATACATTTCATTTATTCTACTTCGATATTGATGTCATGCATTTCTAGAACACAAAAACACTTCCATCATCTTTCTATTCAGGTGATGCATTAACTGTGTTCGCTCCAACAAACGACGCCTTTTCAAGACTGCCACAGTCAATTCAACATCGAATTACAAGTGACAAGAACTTGTTGACAGGTAGCGAATTATCCACATTACTTTTATAATTTTATTATTCATGTTTAACACGAATGGACTGTTTCAGTCAAACGCAAACAAACTAATAATAGAGCGCTATTTTGTCATGCATTTGCACGTATGTAGAGCATAATAAATAGTGTCGTCTGTATACCAACAATGCAGTAATTTATCCTAGAGTTACGACATACTGTTGACTCCTGTTGGTATCATGAAAGGAACTTATCAATTTCGTTCATATTGTTTTCTCAAATAAACGTACCTTGTGATTACAGTTTAAGAATAATTGGAGACGTCTAACACAGAAGAGGTTGATCTACGTAAAATTATGAAAGTCTGACACGTGATCTTACACGTGACATACAATTCTTGTAAGTATATCATGTATTAAAAATGTTTTGATGACGGACGGTGTAAAATCAGATGAAAGTAACAAATATTTTATCATTACAGAAATTTTGGAATACCACGTGGTGCCCCACACTGAATACTCAGCTGGTTTATACAACAGAGAGTATGTGAGAACTTTGGACAGACATCATGATATTCTAAGCATCCATACATCTTCTAGTGAGTGCATATATATCCACTGCTTTTAAACAGCCCACTTATATATACACAAGGGAAACGTTGGAGGAATGTTCTATTTCATTTGGGATTTTAAATTTTGGCAGAGATCACGAAATCACGAAAGATTCAGGGCAATTGGAAACGATGGTTTATGGATTTCTTTGCATTGCTATTATCGATGTCGACGATGAGATTAGGTTAAAATCCTATTATTGGTACAGGTAATTGTATCAATAATAATGAATAAACAAAACAAATGGTTTTTTTTATAAAATTTATAATGTTTGAAATATTTTAAAGATTTGTTTTACTCTTTATCAATGATACAGTTACCTGTGATTATTGGTGCAAACTCTTTATATGGTTAACTGTTATGCATAGACATAAACTATATATAATGTATTATCTATAGTCTCTGGCATAAAGACTAATCTACAGAGCCTATAATACCAAAGCTTTTATCGATAGTATCGTTCATTATTATTAGTAGATTTAAATGGTACTAATTCGTTGTTGTTAATAATTGTGTACATGTTGTTTATTCCAGGTGGAGTACGTCTCAATCAAAATTCCCACGTCATAATAGCTGATATCGGAACAACGAACGGTGTTATACATCTGATAGACCACGTGCTTATTCCCGCCAGATATTATCTCTCTTTGATCATTGGAAAGAAATAGACGTACACTATGTATATATACATTTATAAAGCATTTATTTATTAATCATTTCATTTGTCAACTTTCAACACTATTTAAAATAAAGAAAATATATAATATAATCTGTTTGTTGAACTTCTTTCCCTCAGATACATACCAGGTCATGGTTTCTCATTAAACCCATCCAATTCTGTTGCCTTCAGCAAAACTTATTCTTCCCATTCATGCCCTTGTAAACTCTTTTTTTCTGACGGACAACAGCTTTGTAATTTATCTCTATAACAGCATAGCTTTCAACTGACCTGTTGATAGCGCTGCATGTGCCTATGTTACCTTTTGAAGTATGATACATGACTAAATGAGGTAGCGTCGTATTTAAGCTATCTGTCTATAACACGTTATTGTAGAATGTAATTTTCAGTTTTATAAAAAATAACACATTAACTTTTGCATATTCAAGCATTCAGTTCTAGCACTAAGCTTGTGATCATTCTGACATAAATTCATGGCTAGCTTTCATAGGTAGTGTGCGATTTATTTCTTTTTCTATCCATTTTACTTTTTGGTTTACAAAATTAGACTGACTGCACGTAAAATTTTATCATTATCAATACACGATACAATTTAATGCAAACAAAACAGAAATAACAAATGAAATTAACACTACCCCCAATAGACTCCTATTACGTTGTTCAGTGAATCTAAGATGACGCTCCATTTACCTAACCAAAACTTAAGGTACGTAATTTGCCGGGCCATCTAAATATATGAGTTTGGCGATACAAGCACCTCGCAAAGTCGGTCACAAACATCACAAATGAGGATGGTGAAAATGGCCCATGGACTCCATGCATGAATCAATGTTGGAGGGGTAGCGAACTGTTGACATTTCCGGTATTACATAATCAACATATTTCGAGTTCAGATAATCACTCAGTTGGACATATTGAACATAGTTCTCGACATCTTGCTTGGAATTAGTTTGAAGTATTTCTCTGTGTTTCTTTATCGTTTAGGTATACATGTATAGAGGCAAAATATACAGGAGTGTAGTCGCTGTGCTAAACAGTCTGAAATAACGTATAGTACAGTCACCGAAGTGAAAACAAATATAGCTGATATTCAAAGTCTCCCGAATTGAAGAATTTTCTAATAAAATCAATTTTAGCTAAAACACTTCTTTTATTTGATACAAACGATATTTAATGGTTGAAAGTTTATTTTTCTAATGAAATCTATATTAAACTTAATCGGTTCTTCGTTGGGATACAAGCGGTATTTAATGATTGAAATACAATACAATTAAACATCCGTAGGCAGAAATTCAAATTAAAACTATTTTGAACTGATTTTCCCAAACCATCCTACGGGAAACTATAAACCAGCTAATGTGTGTCTGTTGTTAATCTCATAAATAATGTATCTTTCACGTCATCATTTGTAGTGCAAGACATGTAGGGAGAGAACTTTAATATAGGAGTGTTATCAACAAACTCACTAGCCTGGGTTATAATGATGTTCCATGACGACTTCTACTATTTCGAGCAATAATCTTTTTTTATCACGGCTATGTTTTTCCATATATACACACCAGAAGTACTATATGAGGGGCGAATGGGTTCTAAAACAGGCAAACTATAACTACGAAAGGGAATGTATATACTAGTGCATGTAGATAGATATGGCTGTAAATGTTCTATAAATTATACATTATCCTACAATATTAACCTAAACCTGAAGTTGAAGGGTACATCGATTGGTGCCCGGATAAAGCATAAAACCGTTCGGCGATGCGAAGCTAAGAATTACAAATCTAACATAAAACTCCTATTTATATGCACGTAAGTACCACTAGCGGTCTGTTGGATGATTGAACAATACCTGTCATCAACCAAAAACTAGCGGGTGACCACATTAGCATATAAATACCCTTGTTTAGAAACATGATCTCTCATATTAGCAGGAACTATTTATACAGTCTAGTACCTACAGGGTGCTTGTATAATTATTTGGTGTCCAGCCGGTGTGTTAGTTCAACCCTGCTAGAATAGTTAGAAAAACACATGATTACTACCCAAGCTCATGGTTAGAAGGCTACATCATACCAATTTTCAAAAATAAAGGCGACCCAGAAGACCCTATTAATTATCGACCTATCACTTTGTTATCTACACTCGGAAAACTTTTCACTGCCATTCTTAATAATAGACTTACTAAATTTGTAGAGGATAACAATTTACTTGATGAAAACCAAGCAGGCTTCCGCAAAAATTACAGTTGTGCCGACCATATTTTCACGTTACACTTTTTGATTGAAATTCTCAAAAAACAAAAGAAAAAATTATTCTGCGCCTTCATCGACTTCTCACAAGCATTTGATAAAGTGTGGCGAGTAGGATTATGGCAAAAACTTATATCAAACTCCATTAATGGTAAACTATTCAAGGTTATTTTTAACATGTACGATAACATTAAATCAAGAATCATGACATGTGACACAATATCTGATATATTTAACTCAGAAACAGGTGTAAGACAAGGGGAGAATCTATCCCCTATTTTGTTCTCTATTTTTCTGAATGACGTCCAAACTTATCTTCAAAACGCTGGTAATAACGGGGTTGAACTCCGGGACACTATTGACCCTATACATTGGCTTAAACTGTTAGTACTCTTGTACGCTGATGACACCATAATTGTAGCTGATTCCCCCTTGGATTTACAAAACTGTTTGAATTCTTTTAACTCATATTGTGAAGATTGGCGACTAAAGGTTAGTGCTAATAAAACAAAAATAATAGTATTTGGCGCGAGAAACCCGGATAACTTCCGGTTCACACTTGGTGATAGCAATCTAGAAATAACTAAACAATACCACTATTTAGGTCTGACTTTTACCAGTAATGGCTCCTTTTTAACTGCTAGGAAACGCATTATAGAACAGTCAAATAAGGCCATGCATCTACTGTTTACTAAATCTAGTAACGCTAATCTGCCGATCGATTTAATATTAAAATTGTTCGATCATACAGTCTCACCCATCCTTACATATGCATCCGAAGTATTCGGCTTTGAAAACCTAGACAACATTGAAAATGTGCATTCAATTTTTTTACGCAAGATTACAAAAGCTAGGAAAAGTACTCCTATGTACATGATCTATGGTGAATTAGGCCGTTACCCTGTGTCAATCAATATCAAATGTCGTATGATATCGTTTTGGAGTAGGCTTATCCTTGGCAAACAACAAAAAATATCTCTTGGAATCTATAAATACATGCTAAATCACCAAAGATATGAATTTAAATGGTTAAACAAAATAAAAGATATATTGATATCAGTTGGCCGTAATGACCTATGGTTAAATCAACAAGCATCAATTAATTTACATAAACATGTGAAACAAATACTTATCGATCAATTTAAACAAAAATGGTTTTCAGAACTTGATCACTCCAATAAAAGTCGATTCTACAAATCAATAAAAGACACTCACGGGCTTGAAATGTATTTTAAAACATTGCGACCACACCAAATAGTTACCTTATTCCGAATCCGCACTGCAAATCATAATCTACCCATTGAACGTGGACGTTAGGAAGGAATTAACATATCCGATAGACAATGTACTTTATGTGACTATAATGAAATTGGTTCTGAAAGACGCTACATTTTTTCGTGTCCATATTTCAGTGACGCTCGAAATAAATACCTCTCAAACATCAACCTACATGAAATAAATATTATACAAATGTTGACATCAAAATCTGTGTACCTTCTAGCAGATTTATGTAACTTTTTGAACTATGTATTCGTTACCTTTCAATCATTATACCGATAATACCAATGCCTTCAGACCTGTATATAAAATGTACATGTAACTATATTATTGTATATTTGCTCGTTCATAATCCTTAATTATGTCTCATTGCTCTTCGTGTTTTGCAATGTTAATTAGGTCAATAACGGGTTTTACCTTTGTCTAATTATAACTCGTCAGATTTACCTTCGCCAGATATACCTATATGTCTTACTATAACTCGTCATACTCACCTTTGTATAAGTTTACAATATAGATTTCTACTCGTACTGTTAGATTAAGCCATAATCTACCATTAGCATAATTTTTATTGTACTCATTTAAAAAAAAAAGTTTATGTAAAACCAAGTCGTTCTTCCCCCATCTAAGGAAAACTATCGAATTTAGAAACATACACTGTCTTTATATATATATTATATATTCTGTTCACTGACTTGAAAAATTTGTAAAATGCAAAGTGTATACATATCCCCATGTTGTTACTCTGTAACCTGTATATAGGGTGAATAAAGTTTTCTGTCTGTCTGTCTGACTACCCGATCCCTGACTTGGTCAATTACAAACGTTTGTGACATTAGCTACGGACATACCCTCCTCATTATTAAGCTATAAGCCGCTTGTGGAGAAACCAATACGTACTGGTTGATAAATACTTCCAGGAAACAAACACTGGTTATTCCAACTAAGACTTCGTCGGGCTAAAGGCAGCTATAACTATGTAGTTCAGCAGTTTTACTACATTCAGTGTAGGCATTCCGCCGTTTATTTGCTGAAACGTTTCTATTTAGCTTTTTAACAGTCGGGACAAGGGCTGATTAACTTTCTTGGTTGGTAGTATGTTGGGCACTTCTTCGTTTTGGGATTTCTGACAGCTGAAACTAGGCATTATAGTCGTTTGCTGTGGAAACTGTGTCATTCAGCTAGTAATCATGTTTTATTCGACAGCATGGACTTGTGCGGATCTTTGCTTGTTTATTTGGGCATTGTGCCTTGTATATGTTCCTGTGCTCGGTTGGTTCAGTTGGGCATTGTGCTTTGTGTGTTTTTAATGTTTTTTGTGCTCAGCTGGTTAAGTTGAGTGCTGCCTTCCCTGTCTGACTTAATATAATCTTTTTTATAACAATAACAACGCAAGATGATGACGCATATCTTAATGTTCGACTGTTATGATAGAATTCTGAAAGCGTTAACCGAGTGCAAAACCTGAAATAGATTGTCCACTTAGCTGTCTGCAATTCACTTAAACAGCGCAATCATACTGTGATGGATGTAACAATTATTTAGACAAGAATGGTGGAAATGGTGGACTAATATTTCCTGATTACAGTGGGCGGTGTGATTGTCTGTTTTTTGGAATTCTTATTGCGATTCAATTCTTTAAGGAATGAAAACTTTAGGACATATTAATAATGGAAATACATTGACTTCTGAACTCGGAATCGACAACGATGACATAGATTGAGATATTGGACGTTATTCGTATATGGCAGTGAGGTAATTGGTTCGAAAACAGTTTGTTCCATGCATGTCTTCCAATATTCACCTATTTGTACCGCTCATTTATATTCAATGTAATTCCTACGTTTTTTTCTTCTTTCTAGTGTACGGGATAGCGTCACTATCATACACTACCAATATGCAAACAGTCTTTGAACAAACCATTTTTACTGAACGCCATGCAGGGAATTAATACCAGTATAATTATAACGAGTATTCTGACCACAAACATCATAGCCTTAACCAATAGAATTCATGGTTTGGCAAACAGTCTTTGAACAAATATTGTGCACTGAACGCCGAGCAGGAAAACAACAACAATACCAGTATAAGGATAATTAGTGTAATTTATCACTGCCTGGTATCCGAGTTCTGTCCACCAAAATCATAGGACTAACTTATATGAATAGAACTTGGTAAAGTGAAGCAATATGGGCTATTCTTGCTCAGGGAATTTCATAAATAGTGCAGATGAGGGCGAACACAGTACATTTTGATCCAAAGCGCCTACCATACCTCTAGACCAACGCTCCCCACATTTGGACATTAACATGAACTGATATAGCACGGGTAGTTGATCACACTCGGTAGAACTGCAAAGCAATGTATGTATAATAATCAAAGCGCCGAAAGCACTAAAGTTGTTCGAATAAATTCAGGGGAAGTTTGAATTAAAGATGATGTAGCCTTAGTGTTCTTATGATTTATTTGTACATTTATTGCTAGCGTATACTCTTTAATAATACATGCTTGAATGTCTTGATGTAAATTCCTATCCGTATATACTAGTATTGGAAGTTATACGTAGCTTTCTGGCATGATATAAATATATATTGATCTACAAGTTTTAATGCTTAAAATCATCCAAATATGCCACAAATAATAGTAACCTTCATTTACAAAGTACACAGATATAGTAGCGTATCAGTCAATGTTGTGCCCCAAGCAGGGTTAATGATATGCATGATCTATAAATAGTAAATAGAATTCGGTCTAATTACTAACTGGGAGGTAGACACATGCTGTTCATTCAGTAGTATGGTATGGTCTCAATTATCTTGCGTTCACCGTGAATTTTCGGATGTTTCTGCTTTATTTTGGTAAATAGAAAATTGGAATGCGACAAAGACCGATGTGATCCGCATGAAATGAAAAATATCTTGCATGACCGGTTTACATCCGCGTAGGTAGCAATATTACTGGCTGACCGGTTTGCTATTTCAAAGGTGGCACAGTAGGCAGTAAAGTAGTCTTTCATTAACTAAACTGAGCGATTGTAAAAACGTGTATGTAAATATAGTTGTTCTATCGGAACAACTAAAACAGCAGGTGAAACCGATTTGGTGTTGTGTACTCTACATGATACGTGTAAGTATCAAAACAGCAAGTTGTAAATATATCAATGTTCTATTTATTTGGTTCGGTTTGCCGTACAATAGTGAATATCTCTTGCCTAATATAGAACAGAAGTAAGAAATGGCTTCGTTAATTGAATTCCGTGATGTAGTACAGCAATGCACGTAAACACGTAATTAAGGTTGTATAATACATCTCTGGTGGCCCCATTTGTTTCATTTACCGCTTCTGTAATAAGACAAATAATCGAGTACTTATGATAAACGGATGAACAGTGAAGCAAATCAGGACGTTAAGTGCACCACCCACACACTAATGTTACAAGGATACTTTAAACGCATACTTGTACCCAGATGTACGTTAACGAAAGGATATGGGCTGATACTCTTTGACACCAGTTTAATAAAAGATAATAATAACTAGGGATGTAAACGGTTAACCGGTTATCCATTCGAACGTTCGGTTATCGGTTATCGGTTAGCAAAATCGCTAACCGGTTAATCGAAAAAAAAATTCGAAGAAGGAGAAATTTAAATAAATTTTAAAATAAAAATATTGAAAAAATATCGAGAAATTCGCTGACAAGTTTCACCCATCGAAGGTGCGAACGCTCGTCAAAAGGGGGTCATGATCTATAATCCGCAATTAACAGTTTGACACGTATTGTTGTGACAAGAGGGTCACTTAATTGCCGTTAATTTCTTATGGTAGTCGGGACTAGTTTGTTGACCGACGTTGTTTTTCACACATTCGGCAAGCACACGTAATTTAATATTAATTGGAGGCAGTTTAATGCTTTATTCGAGGCCGAAATCCGTCCTTTGATGCTTTAACTGAGTGTTTATTAAAATGTAATTATTAAAGTTTATTATTTATTTTATTTGTCGTTGAGTACAGTACGTTATTGAACTTAAAAAAAAACAATTGAGAAATTGAGAACCGGCGACACACTTCCCTTGGGGGTAATATACGAGGATGCCCGATTGCAACTTACGGTGTTACAGTAAATATATACACGTCAGAATTAGAACAGTCGGAAAGTCGGCAAGTTTCGATTCATTAATCGGTTAACCGGTTAACCGTTCGGAAGATTGAACGGTTAACCGGTTAGCAAATTGACCGAATAGTTGCATCCCTAATAATAACCAAATCGTACAGTGACGGCATCCCTCAAAAATAACTTCAGAGCACAAAATGCACACATTAAAAGAAAACGAAACACAAACAACAAGTACAAGTCACAATGACGAACATACAAATACAAATTGCATGGAAGAGAGACAATCAAATAACGGACGGCAGACTACACAAACACACCTTGTCAAAGGAGATTGCTTTGAGGTTGTTGATGAGGCCACGTGATAGATTGGGTGATATTTATTATACAGGATCTCACATACCTTACCATGTAATGTACATTCTATGTAATGTGCATGTTTTTGGTTAAAATTAGATGGTCATTGAATAAAGGAATCCTTTCCTAGTGTAAGGGAGTTACAATGCTTAAGGTTATTGTCATTTCGGTTAGTTCTGGATCAGTCCTCGTATTTGTCTTATTTGTTTTCATTGTAATCATACTAGTAATGTACATGTCATTTATAAACTACAAATGAGAACACTCAATCAGTACTACAATCTTCTATTGTGGGATAACAACAGTTCCAGTGAAATATATTTGGACCCGTATCATTATTTCCGACCTTAATTATAGGGGAATGACGTTCAACAATACTTGTAAAATACGATAATGCGAAAACAACTGCGTTAGACCAAGTCTAACATACGCATTGACATATGTAAATTCAGCTTATCTAAATTGATTTAGTCCAAATGATCGAACACTCATTGTAATTATAGTGTAGATTACTGAACCAAGTGACGTGTGCGGTAATGTATTGTACTAGAAGCCAATAGCAAATACATAATGTATCGTCTTTGTGGTGACTTGTTCTTGCTCCGGTATGTTTAAATGTCTGAGGTGGTAGGCTTGTGTGTCTTTTGTTAAGGTTCAAATAATTATTGTGAAATGACCTCCCGCTCAGATACAAACTATATACACAAAACTTACAGAACTATGCAATGGTCAAATAATGGTCATGAAGCAAATACATAGACAAATTCTTTACCATGGTACTGTTTTAGCAGCTATTAGAATGTTAGACAGATTAGGATGTTTATAATTTAATTCTATTGTCAGTGTAAAATTACAGATAAGTAGAAAATGAAATTCGTCTTCCATAGTTTGACAGTATTTACAAAAACGTTGGTTTCGCGGTACTACTTGATGCCTGCCAACTTCTACCATCAGGTTGTGGAAGAAGATCTAAATTTGACTTAACAGCGACATTATTGCATTATGTCAATACAATTTTTATATATTTCAATGCAGAAATCAGTATTAAAATTGGTATAAGAAGTCGAAATTCGTTTGTTATAGCTGATCAATATTATGTTTTTAAACATTTTAAGGACGTTTGATACAGTTGTTTATGCGCATCATTTCTGCGCATATACCTTAAATGGAAATAGAGGCCGCGTTTGGCACTGGGTCGTCATGAAAATTGGGCAAAATGTTTGTCGTGATATTATCTAGGGTTAGTATAAATATGGATATTTTGGGGTAAAAAAATAATTTCACTGAGCAAATAATATGAAAACACTCTGCGTGAAATAGCGGTTACATTTTCATTCATTTTTTTGTGAAATTAGAAATTATTACTTGGGTTACCTGTACCAATTTATAATGAGTGTTTGTATTGCCTGGGACTACACAGATCCCCTTCTACTGATATATAGGGAATGAATTAATGATCTTTTGACTAAAATTGTGAAGATTATTAAATTGAGCGATTCAGGGCCCATCTGTGCCCAATTGGTATATGGAATGCGACGTCACTGACAAATTGGGGAAAAGGGGAGATAATTCAGTCATAATAGCACAAAGTGTAGCGTGAAAACCTATGTTTTGTTTTAATTTTTAGATAAAGTACACTTTTATCAACATCCTTAGCCAAGAATAAATTATGACAAGACTAGAAATTATGAGAAAAACATATATGCAAAATGTACTAATTTGGCCTTTTTGTGCCATTTTACCGCCATTATACCGCAATTTTCATTGCAAAGAGACACAATTACGACGTAATTGCAGCTAAAATAATTCTTTTTACACGCCAATTTCTTCTAAGTTTATATTTATTATACTTTCATGTACATAATATGCAAATTTGAGTACTCTTTTCGTATTAGAACATTTTTTACGCGCAGATATTGCGTGTTTTTACGCAATTTCACTAAGGTTTTTATGATATATATATGATATTATTTAATATTTGGATTTAGTACACTTTTATCAACAAAATTAGCAATAAAAAATATATTGGTCATCGAGGTCGTTTTTGAGCTACGGCCGATTTTGTGTATTTTTTTTTCTTTTTAGCAGTCATTTTTCGGATATTTTGACAATCCTTTTTTTGTCAAAAATTTGTAAATTTTCTTATCAATACCAAAAGTGTATAGGAATGTTTGAATTATATGTGTTTGTTCATACAAACCCATGGAAATGATTTTAACAAGAAAAAATATCGATTTTATTGCAAAAGTGAATACATTGCTAAATATCAGAAATTTTGGTCATTTTCTTGAAAAGTGATGTTGCAAAAGGGCCCATGACCCCTTAAATAGTACCGCGACATACCTTTTTTATTTCACATATTGCTTCAGTATATATCAAACTATAATTGTGTCTATTTTTTGGTATCATTTAAAAAAAACCATATCAAACATCCTTAATTTGAGAAAATTGCAGTGAAAACCAATACATTATTCACAAATATTTATTAATAAAATAAGACGTTAATAATAAAATATACAACGTTTCTTTACATAATGTTGTAACAGGTAACTGACCTGATTAAACGAATTATACAAGAATCATTGAGAATATTGAACTCTCTCTCACCACGCCAAAACATTGTAATAAATCGACTTCAATTCTCTTAATGAAACATAGCTTTGTTCAGACTAAAGAAAACTATGTTAGACTTAGATTCGGTGTGTCTCGTGTGTGTATAAATGTTGCATATTTTTAAAACAGTCTAAAAGAACCACTAAATATACACTAACGATAACGATTATACTACAAAGCACCAAGACACCCGTACCATTGTCAGTGAAATACGAATTATACAATATAATCTTTGAAATAACATCTGGTGCCACATGTCATAAATAGTTTTACAAAGATCTTTGGCGGTATGACTATTTACAACACAAATGCTCATAAGTGTGTAAAAAGTTGGCCCTCTAAACTTTTAATACATGTTTTAGTTTAATGTTCAGTTTATATTAGCAGTGAATAGGGCTGCCGTAAATTACCTTTAAACATGTTGAGACTTAAGTGTAGTAACACTGTAGTGAGCTAGTATTGTTCCTATTTAAGTATCTGCATTGTAAGGTGTGTACGTAAACGTGCGCTGAAACTAGTTTAATTTCAATTTACATAATGGTTTAATATATCTCGTTTGCTAATTAATTTATTAAATTAGTTTAGTAAATCATATCGTTCACGTAAAGCGGGTGACTACAACTGCAGTTTGAGGACCCTAAAGTACATTTTGAAATGATTCAATATTTTTATATGAGACCTTCCAAATACCTTGAAATGGTGAGCTACGTTTGGTAACACAATCGCTGCCACATTCAATACAAACTCTTTAATTCTATTTGATTTCCCTCGATGACAATTATACATTTCGGACCAATTGTTGTATTAAGATGCAGGAGTTGTTTGTGGTTTATGAGTGATGAGATTTCTTGATATCTTTCTATTGTTAATTTGATTCCACGATATCGAGGAGTTATTGTTATATTTCAAAGAAGCCAGACACATACGTATTACTTAGTGCTACATATAGTGTTTAAGAATGTTAAGAATGTTAAGTATACAACAAATGAACTGTAAATGAACAAATCAGACAGGGAAGACAACACTTTACAGATACATCAGACAGGGAAGTCAACACTTTACAGATACATCAGACAGGGAAGTCAATACTTTACAGATACATCAGACAGGGAAGTCAACACTTTACAGATACATCAGACAGGGAAGACAACACTTTACAGATACATCAGACAGGGAAGTCAACACTTTACAGATACATCAGACAGGGAAGACAACACTTTACAGATACATCAGACAGGGAAGACAACATTTTACAGATACATCAGACAGGGAAGACAACACTTTACAGATACATCAGACAGGGAAGTCAACATTTTACAGATACATCAGACAGGGAAGAAAACACTTTACAGATACATCAGACAGGGAAGACAACACTTTACAGATACATCAGACAGGGAAGACAACACTTTACAGATACATCAGACAGGGAAGACAACACTTTACAGATACATCAGACAGGGAAGTCAACACTTTACAGATACATCAGACAGGGAAGACAACACTTTACAGATACATCAGACAGGGAAGTCAACACTTTACAGATACATCAGAGCACGAACGGCACAAAAAGAACAATCGAAAGAGAAAAATGCCATATCAAAAGTACACGTCACAAACAGCTATAAATCATATATAATATATATAATCACGATAACCTACTCCGATAGCCTGCCGCCTGGGTAATAGGACAGGGTCGAATCACAAGGACGAACACACACTATAATAACAACACACAAAGCAATACTGGAAAGAAACAGTTTAATGCTTTTTTGAATAAACGAAACGGCTTTTTGCCGGACAACACAGTTGCAAAAACACACGTACATGTTCGTCTTTGGTATCAATTTAATGTTTTTGAGGGTGTTTGAAATTGACTACATGTATGATAATAAATTGCTATTGTCTAAGACCTTGAACTTTTGTACATTGTCAATAATTCCATGGCGTTGGCAAATGGCCTCGTTTTCAGTGAAACTATACCTCGACCGGTATGACTCGTAGTCAATATAGTGGGAGGTTCATACATTTCTGATAGCATACAATTCACCCATGAAATCATATGTGTGTTATTGTTATAAAGTTCGATATTTATTGTTAATGGCCTTGTGAAGGTGGAGAAAGTTTACAAAACTTGCGGTGTGATTAGGATGTGCATATGGGTCATGTACCGATGTGTGTACAAGCCACCCTAACGTTCTGACAACGTTTACAGATGCGTTTACGTTTTATAATGTCAGGTGTTTGTAAAATACAAATGTATGTAAAATATTCATTTATTTCAGGTTTGATAGCATGTTGTATTGAGAGACTGACTTATCTGTTTCACAAAAATACTTCACAGTACCTTACGAGAAAATGTAACTATAAATCTTATGTTTTAATTATCTTCGACACAGAGAATGGAAACTATGTTGCGAACAAATGATGGACTTCAATAGATTTGTTTGTCTAGTTCTCTGACAATACATTCTCTGAAAACTAATATAATTCAGCGGACAAACAAATGAATTAGACAACGATATTAAAAAGAAACTAATATCTCCCATTCTGTATATTTTATAATGTTTTGTAAATTATCAAATTATCACATTAATAAATAAATGAAAACGAAATGGCATATACTATTGTTCCACATCCATATAATTGGAACGTATACATGACTAGCACCTGAGTGAATTGTATTGTTTCTTTAAGCATACGTTAGGCCTAATGAATACAAACACGTCAAATTAATCGCCGAATTCAATCCAATGGCAGTGTTTTGTGTATTACCCATCCACATTAACCGAAGATTACCAACATAAAAGATTCGGCATTTAAACCAGATTTGTATACATATGCTTAATTTTGAACTGACAACAAAAACAACAACAAAGCCAAACATAAAATTCATAGTGGAAAAAGACCACACTTTCAAATTACCGTATCATCAATTAACTCTCTACTCCAAATAGTCCTAACATATCTACGGAGATGACCTATCGGGTTAACACATGCACGGTTGTTTTGTGTATAAAAAATCCTTACTGGCGACTGGTATTTGGTGAAAAATGGTGATTGACATTTATATTTGTGCTTGTATCCATTTGAAATATTCTAACCATGTCTTAATTGTGATTGAACAGCACATTTAACGTGTATTTAACAGTGCTAAATAGATATGGTATGATAATACAATGATAATTTAAACATCAGAGCTGAAATTAAATACTAGTAAATATATTTTACATAGACATATAGTAAGCGCCCCAACTGCATCATTATAAAGTAAAGGACAGAATTGATTTTATTATCATTAAGACAGAGTTTGTGTTGGAAAGTTTTTGTAACCGAATCATTTCAACCAGCTCAACATTGGTATGGTTAATGGAATGAGAAAAAAGTCCACAACAATGATTTTATTGAGTTTTCCTAGTTGATCATCAAGCAAGACCTGGAGCCATTTTGTGCAGCGTAATCAGCATACCATTTATTAATTATTGCGGTGGTATCCGGCAAATGATTTTGTCATTAACAGCAATTCATATGCGTGATTCTAAACGACAATGACAAATTAATTTCGCAATATAAGGCCTCCGGCCCAAAATACAAATAACATGATAACTCGCACATATAGTGTCAAAATACAATTAATACAAATACATGAAATGTAGTAATACAGGTTGTTATAAATATCAATGTACGTGTTTATGAATGATATAATGACTATAACTGATAACTAATTACGTAAAGTAACTTAGATAATATACTTTATCAACTTTTTTGCTTACAAATGTTTAGCTAGATTTTAGCTCTGATTCCCTCACTTCAAAAGGAGATAATTTCATGAAAGTACAAACATTGTCCCCTATAAATCATTAGTACTGAATACGTTTTTTAAAATATGTTAACATGTTACATGAGTAAACCAAAATGAACGGATCAAGCCAGAATATTATCCAGAGTTTTGAAACGATACACCTGTCTTAAAATGAAACGGTTTAAGTGTCTACAGTTAATTCTCGTTCACCAGCAAATGTCTTCACCTGAATGATATTGGTCTGGGAACTTAACTAACCACTGATGTATCAGGATGCTTCTGTAAAAGTCACATTCAATACAAGGCTGCACACACTACCAATCCGATCCAGAAACACCGATACTCACGGAAATGTGGTAAAAATAACGAAGAAAACACTTTAGGCGACTATTCAATTATCTCTGCTAGCTACTTTAAGGGGACATATTAGATGGCACATTCATACCAAATGTACAAGAGATCCCAGTAATATTATTATTGCAAAGCACAAAAGTACATTGTCACTGAGACCTTGGTAACCATAAAACCAATTAGTTGTTAACAACATTCTGGCGTCATTATCTAATAACATATTATTTATTGCTGAATCAATCACCTCAAGTTACAGAATATTGCAATAACCGGTAGCGACGAGATGACGTTTACGAGTTACACATGTTTGGGAACAATAAATCACCATTAATAGAGACAAAGTTTTATTAGTGAAATAGAAAAACGCAGGCTAACATTTGTAAGTATGTAACTGTCTACTGTTGCTTCATTTTCATATACATGTATACTATATCAATCTGAACATTTGTTCAATGTGATCACATCGGCTAAAATGTCCGTGATTACAATGTATAATCATTGTAATGGAAATGCAACTGAATATGTATCACGTAACTACCATGGCTACTGCCTGGTAACACATGTCCTGATAACATGATATGTTCTCGTGTCAATAGGCTGCTAGTAGCCTGAGAACACTTTTTGGCCCCGCCCACAAATCACGAACTATTTTGCAATTTCTCATTCCGCTTGACATTGACCTAGATCTTATTGAAAACTGCAAATGCATTCATTAGATAGCTAATATTTATTCAAAGTTTAGTTTTACAACTAACTTCAGCAATATTTCTTCGCCAGGCAGGGCTACACCGATGTAATTGTTCTTGAATTCATACGGGTCACACACGGTTCGATCTTTTTGGGAAAGGCCCTGAACAACCAAACAAATCAGATTATATCCACAGGCATAGGGTCATCAAAGACAACTAAGCATGAAAAGTATGAATAGCCAACAATTTTACATCAAAATGAAAACGTAATTGTGTTTGTAAAAAAATTATTTCAAAGTTAGGAATTCTTTACAGTTTATTTAAGAATCACATTCATTTCGTTTTAGTCTTGCTTTTTACATATGTTTCTTTCTGACAGTTATACGTATCTATTTGATGCTGTACGCTTTAATGTACATACATTACGAAAAAAAGAAAATGTTCACACTTGAAAAATTAATCACAGGTCATCAAATATCAGTATTCATCATTTTAACCGGGGCCACTTTCACACAGAGCTAGCACTATTTGTGCAATGTTTTTGTGCTTTTCGTGCTTTGATGTTTCTGCTTAGTGCTGCATTCCCTGTCCCAGATTGGTTATTATCCTTTTGCCTGTTGTACAACGAGTCAAGTAGAGTTTAAATCCATCGCATCCAAGTCATCTCTCGCTGCGCTGCTACCTAGGAAGTGCTATGATGATCGTATACAATGTATTTCAGACAGATTTGGATTAAGGCATCGTTTCTTTTATCGCACTGTATAAATATATACCCATATATTTCTCCAGTTACGTTTCGAATGTTTCTAATTTGCTGTTTATTGAGTACAGTTCTTACGTCGGCACTAAATAAAGACTAAATTATTCTCAACAAATTGTTGTGTGTATTCTAGGACAAGCGTAGTAAATTGTGACAATTATGTTCAACAATGTATGTAAGCACGTAAACAAGCTCGTAAAATACGATATGTGTAACGGCATTTGTTGCACTCACTAATCTTGTAAGAAGACGAGCAAAAACAGATGTTCAATGAATTGAAAATTGTATCCTAGTCAATGCGGATGCTCGCGCCGTCAATAACTGCAATGCCAAAGTAGACAATAGTTCGATTAGTGCAATACCTGAAGTAAATGTACCTATTTTACATTTCGTATGAGACATGACTAAATGAGGTAACCTCATGTTTAGGCTCTGTCTATAGCACGCCATGGCCGAGCGTAATTCTTTGTTTACCGAAAATAACACAAATACGAATGCATATTAAACCATTCAGTTATGTCACTAAGCTTGTGATCATTTTGACATAAATCCGTAGCTAGCTTTTTATGGTACTGTGCGATTTCTTTTCCTTTTCTATCCATTTACTTTTTGGTTTACACAATTAGAATGACTGCACGTAAAACATGATCATAAAGCACGTAAAACATGATCATAGAGCACGTAAAACATGATCATAGAGCACGTAAAACATTATCATAGAGCACGTAAAACATGATCATAGAGCACGTAAAACATTATCATAGAGCACGTAAAACATGATCATAGAGCACGTAAAACATGATCATAGAGCACGTAAAACATTATCATAGAGCAAGTAAAACATGATCATAGAGCACGTATAACATGATCATAGAGCACGTAAAACATGATCATAGAGCACGTATAACATGATCATAGAGCACGTAAAACATGATCATAGAGCACGTAAAACAAGATCATAGAGCACGTAAAACATTATCATAGAGCACGTAAAACATGATCATAGAGCTCGTAAAACATGATCATAAAGCACGTAAAACATGATCATAAAGCACGTAAAACATTATCATCGAGCACGTAAAACAAGATCATAGAGCACGTATAACATGATCATAGAGCACGTAAAACATGATCATAGAGCACGTAAAACATGATCATAGAGCACGTAAAACATCATCATAGAGCACGTAAAACATGATCATAGAGCACGTAAAACATCATCATAGAGCACGTAAAACATGATCATAGAGCACGTAAAACATGATCATAAAGCACGTAAAACATTATCATCGAGCACGTAAAACAAGATCATAGAGCACGTATAACATGATCATAGAGCACGTAAAACATCATCATAGAGCACGTAAAACATTATCATAGAGCACGTAAAACATCATCATAGAGCACGTAAAACATCATCATAGAGCACGTAAAACATGATCATAGAGCACGTAAAACATGATCATAGAGCACGTAAAACATGATCATAGAGCACGTAAAACATTATCATAGAACATGTAAAACATTATCATACCATCACTACATGATAGCATAATATAATAATGACATCATTTAAATTTAATGCAAACAAAACAAAACAGAAATAACAAATACAATTAATACTACCCCAATAAACCCTTATTACGTTCTTTAGTGAATCTAAGATGACGACTCTTTTACCTAACCAAAACTTTTGGCACGTCACTTGCCGGACCATCTGAATATATTGGTTTGACAATACAAGCCCCCGCATAGTCGGTCACAAATGAAAGAAGCCCTCTTGAAAGAGTGGATCAACATCCAAAAGGAGGGTAAAATCGTTCATAGACTCTATGCATAACTCTCTGCTGAAGAGGAAGCGAACTGGTGACATTTCCGGCATTTCATAATTAACATATTTCGATTTATGATAATCACTCAGTTTGGTTATATTGAACATAATTCGTTCTCGTCGACGTGTTTAGAATTAGTTTGAATTTTCCCTCTGTGTTTCTTTACCATTTAGGTATACATGTATAGAGCAAAATATACAGGATTGTGGTCACTGCACTAGAGCTTTGCTCAACAGTCTGAAGTATCTTATAGCACAGTCACCGAAGTGAATACAAATATAGCTGTTTTGGAAAAGTCTCCCTCATTAAAGATTTTTCAAATAAAAGCTTTTTTAAACTCTATCACTTCTACTATTTGATACAAACGGTATTACATAGTTGAAAAGAGATTTTCTAATGAAATCTATATTAAACTCAACCATTTCTTCGTTTTGATACAAATGGTATTTAATGGTTGAAATACAAGACAATTAAACATCTGTAGACAGACTTTCAAATTAAAATTCTTCTGAACTGATAATCCCAAACCATCCTACATGAAACTTTACAGTTCTACAAAATAATAAACCAGCAAATGTTTGGCTGGTGTAAAGTTCATCAATAATGCATCTTTAACGTCATCATTACTAGTGCAATACATTTAGAGCGAACACATTAATACAGGAGTGTTATCTACAAACTCACTGGCAAGGGTTATAATGATGTTCCATGACGACAGAAATACTAGATTTTATTGTTGGGCCTTCGGGTTTTAAATTGCACGCTTATGGATCATTGGGATTGTCACGCGGCTATATGTAAAAATACACATTAGAAGTAGCATATCAGGAATTAGATCTAAAAGAGGCAACTAATGAAATAAAACTTATGAAGGGAATGTACTAGTATATATACGTACGTGTACATGTATATGGATATAGCTGTATGAGTATTTCCACCAGAACACACACAATCTGCGTACGTTTGTAAGTTTCACCCGGCTACAACAGTTGGTGAAACACATGATTCATACAGATCCCTGGCTTGGTCGATTATTTTCTTTTGTGACATTTGTTTTGGACGTTCCCTCCTCATGATTAAGTTACTAGTGGCGTTTGGAGGAGCCAGTGAGTACTGGTTAATAATAAATTCCAAGAAACAAACACTGGTTATTCCAACAAGGACTTCAAATCGTTTATAGTAAATAAATGCAAGATTGAGACAAATATCTAAATGTTATTGCAAAACAAATGAAGTAATATCTGATTGTGATATGATAAAATTCTGAAAGCGTTAAAAGAGTACAAAACCTGAAATATATTGTCCATTTAGGTGACTGTGATCAATTCACTTAAAGAGCGCTGTCATACGGTGATGGATGTAATAATTATTTAGACACTAATGGTGATGTACTATTTCCTGATTACAGTGAACGGTGTTTTTGTCTAATTTTGGAAACTTAATTGTGATTCAATTCTGTCCAGAATGAAAACGTTAGGACATATTAATAATGGAAATATATTGACTTCTGAACTCGGAATCGACAACGATGACAGAGATCGAGACATTGGACGTAATTCGTACATGGCAGTAATGGTACGGCAACAATTTACCTCTAGCATATCTTCCAATGTTCATCTATATTTACCGCTCATTTATGTTCAATGTATTTTCTGCGTGTGTTCCTTCTTTCTAGTGGACGGGGATAACGTCACAATCATGTACTACCAACTGGCAAACAGTCTTTGAACAAACCTTTTTCACTTAACGCCAAGCAGGGGAACAATACTAGTATGATAATAACGAGTATTCTGACTACCAGCATCATCGCCTTAACCAAGAGATAATCGTGGATCCGTGTGCGGATGTTACATATATGCGGGTATCTTAAATGTTTCCGTGGTCTTTCTGGTTCTTAGCTAGGTCTATCTGTCTGACAAATGATTGTAACTTCATATTACACTGTTATTAGATGAGCCATATCAAAGTGAAATCCGAGAAAACATCTTTCGCTTCTTAATTTCATGAAACCACTTTACAACAACCATTTCCGTTCACTATTTATTACTTGGTTATAACCACCATCACTAAACCTTGGTCACACAATCTGATAATAATGTAAGTGGGCGACCATAATCGTAAAATATAATTTTGTTATTATATCAATTTATAAATTATTCCCATATGTACATAAGTAACTGCCATCACTTTATCTTGATATAATTCCCAATAATTACATAGCCTGTTGACCTGCGGGATTGATCATCTTACCAAAATGTTAGTAAATTACTAAATATACGTATCAACTTTCCGTAAAATGTCTGGTCCGCGTAAGCTTTAAGTGGTTTGTTTCCGAAAGCATCCATTTACTAGACATCCTCTAAATTGGGCCAAAATAATTAACATCAATTAAATACGTTGATTGATTACTAATAATGCAAAAATGTTATTTATGCAATTTATCGTCTTCATTTACCGGTTGTCCATTTTTGAAGCTACTTATTATTTCTAATCTCACTCATTTTTCAGTTGCACCCACAAACAATCTGAAACACACGTTAACATAGACTAACCAAGTACAAACACACGTACATTGTATTTAGATTTATTCGAACCCAGGATCAGTAGATACGATGATTTTTACGATTAGTAAAAGGAATGAATTTGATTAGAAGAGTTTTAATTAGAACATAAAATTTAAAGTGATATTTACGTTTTCACTGGAACTGTCATAAAACAGGAGTACACCTGTCTTGTATTGTTAAAACTTAAATAATAATACCATACTTAGAATCCTCCATATTTGCGTTGAATGAAGATTTGAACAGTCAGAGGAAATGGACATTTAAAAGTGTGATCTTAATTCTAAAGTAGCTTTACTATTGCTGCGTTTTTAGCAATGTTTCAGTGACAATGTGTAGAAGGTCATACCAAAACATGCCACTTTTTTCAAATTCAAAAACCATATATTTTGCAATGTATCGTCTTGCAACAAGGTACATGTACTATTACCGCTATTTGAGTGTCCTGGATACACTAGGGACTCGTTAATAACGCCTATATAACCGTTCATCACCTGCTGTTTACTCTACAACGTGGACAATTGTCGACATTATCCTGAGCTAATTAGGTTTATAGTCAAAACAATCCAACTCGTAGTCAGCAAATGACTAATTATGCAACATTCATGTCCAGTCAACATCTGCGGCAACTCAGGGGAAGATTGTTGTTGTTTTATTAGAGTTCTTTGATAGTTTACCTCTTGTTGTTGTATCAGTCAATTCGATTGGTAGGGCGCGTCCAGTTATCTAGTAAACCGAGCAACCCGGGTTCGAATACTGAGTAAGGCATGTTATATTAAACGTTATGCAACGCTATTCTTGTTCTTTCGTCTATATATTATTGACTACATTCAGGAGTTGGCAGTTGATAGTGGAAGTACTGTTAAGTAAGTAATACCTGTAAGGTTCACAAACCATGTATATTTTTGTAAAATCGAACGGATATACGAAGGACGAACGAACGACCGATCAAGGAGTTATCTATGTATCATCCTTGTAAAGAATTACTCCCTTGTATGTCATGTTTCTATGAACGCTTTACATTGTTATTTATTTATACATTATCCTCAGTGGGACCTAGACATTTAACGCAACAACATTTGGTAAAAAAGATACAAATAATGAGTTTACCACATACTTAGAATTATGGCTTTTACTGCGAGTGCTCCATTTGTAATTCCAGCATTGTTCACAAGAGTAATTTGAACTATTATTATTGACCAGTGTGTTGGATACCGTGATCTGACGTGATTCGATTGTTCTTTACAAAAATCGTTTTGCACTTGAAATCTGGGGAGAATAACAGTAACAATAACGGTAAACATGCGATGTTACATGTGGCACCGAAGTATATGACATAATATAATTAGATTAGATGTCAGTTGTAGATGTGTCTGGTTTTACTTAAAGGGATTGGCTATTTCATTTATCAACATTTAATGACTTCAATCAATTGCAACTATCAGCACACAGGACGTTAGATAAGTTTTATTCGAAGGCAATCTGGTATATACACTTTCTGTCAACCTGGAAATCTTGGTTCGATTCCGGGTTTGCCAAGTTGTGTCTTCTATGGCGTTGGTAATAGTCATATCGACCACAATGGTCATGCCCGCATTACAGGACATGTTCGCCACAATGTTCATGTCCGTCATATTGACAATGTCCCCGCAATGGTAATATCTGCATTACAGGACATGTCCGCCACAATGTTCATGTCCGTCACATTGACAATGTCCCCGCAATGGTAATGCCCCCTCCCCACAATAGTCATGTCTGTCACTTTGGCCATGTCCGCAAAAGTAGTTATGTTTCCTGTTGAACAGAAAGTGAATACTTTTTGATAAATAATTTCAGAAAGACTGATTAGATCAATTCATCATTGTACTTTACTTAAAACACAGCGTTAAACTTTATTTCAAATGACAGATATTATGTCATTGAAGGTATGAGAACGACATGTGTTTTCCCTTATACCATATTTTGAGGCATTATTGTCATGATACCACCAGTCTAAGATTGAAAATTATGGTTCTGCAGAATTAAAATAGAATGACATTGACAACCCAATTTACTGTAAATAACAAAAGCATTAATGTGCACAAAACAAATCGCGTCAACAATTTTTTTTTGAAATGTACAGATAACTTGTTTACGCTGCTTAACTCTCTCTTACGAAATGTCATGTTGAAACTTGGAACTTTTTTGTTCGGTTAAATGCCAATTTTTACATATCACATATTCAATGGCTTTGTACACTCACAGTTCTTCATCTATGGTATTCAGAATGAGTTTAACCACTATACATACATGGTAAAACAAATAATTAGCAGCAACATTAAGAAACACATGTTACATTTAAGAAATAAAATCACATTATGGTATCAAAATGCATAATTGGACCACAGATAGCACTAACAATTAAATCTGTTTGTTTGATTCCTGTTAAAAATAGCACAGTTCATTAAAACAATTTATAAAAAATCTCTAAACTAGTAGGTTTTTAGCTTTTTCTTAAATACATCTAAAGTGTCTGAAATATATATATCGCTAGGCAATTCATTCCACATTCTACGGTCACTGAACGTTTTCCTTTTATTAAAGGGAACGACATAACACCCTGTACTAGAGTCTGAAGATCGCAGACTCTAGTATGGACCTGTTTAGTAAGCAAATCTGTAAGATACGCCGGAGCTTGACATGAGCAGTTAAACATGAAAGTGAGCATTTTAAATAAAAGTCTGGCTTTGATAGGTAGCCAATGCAGGTCAAACAAAGCTTGTTTTGAGCTATCATATTTTCTACGGTTTAAAACCAATTTTGCGCACATATTCTGCACACGTTGAAGTTTAGCCAACTCACTTTGGGCTAGTCTTTAGGATGACATTACAATAGTCTAAATGTGAAATAACTGGGGATAACACCAGAGTTTCTGTGGCTTCCTTGGTTAAATTTTTCCTTATGCTTTTGACTCTGAAATAGTTCAACATAGCCGTTCGACACTTTCTTTTCACATGCTCTTAGAAATTGAGAGTTTCATCCAAAAATGCACCCAGATATCGAATATAGTTTTCAGATTTTACATCGTCACCTGCAATAATTATTGTCTTCGTGCAACATTTATTTAGCAATGGTTTACTTCCAAACATTACGAACTCCGTTTTTGAAGCATTCATCTTAAGTTTGTTTGCATTCATCCAATTATTAATTGTCACTGCGCACTGTTTAAATTCACGTATAGCTTCGTTTGTTAGAGATGTGGGTTTAAAGCGTTTGTTCGCTGTATGATCGTCTGCGAAGCCATATACAGAAATGGATGGTGGGATTACATCAAAAAGTGTCCCATGATATGTGCGATACAACCATAGGCCTAGGCATCTGCCTTGGGGAACACAGCACTCTAGTTGACGGGGAGATGATAGTGTCAAATTCACATTTACACTTCGTGGTAGCAGATACAAGTTTACCCATTTCAGTGCTTTTCCACTAACACAGTATTGTTTACCCAGTACATCGACGAAGATATCATGATCAACCGTATCAAACGCTGCACTGAGATCAATCAATGAGTGCAGTAAATTCCTGTTTCTCCATGGCGTCCAGCAGGTCATTCACAAAGCTGTTTCACAGGAATGAAAACGCCTGTATGCGGATTGTTTATTTGAAGCAGTGCATTAGCATCTACGTGAACATTGAGTCTAGAGGGAACTGCTTTTTCAATCAGCTTAAATAAGAATGAAACGTTACTCACAGGTCTGTAATTGGCATATATAAGTTTAAGTCCAACGTATTGTCAACAGAGGCCTTACTATCGCCTGTTTCCATTTCGATGGAAAAACACCATCCCATAATGTAAGATTCACAAGCTTTGTCACTAGGGGCAATAATTCATCCAAGAATGGTTTTAATATATTTGTGGGCATTATGTCCAGCTCAGATGATTTTCTATTGTTAACACAATTTCTATGCGATGACTTAAACACGCAATGTTTGCCTTAAGCGCTCACTACCAGACATATAAACTCGAACAATTCCCCAGTGTATATTAGTTTCAAATTTTCATTTTTTGTGAATATTTATTGATTTTAATTATAGTACATGTAAACTTCTATCACAAAACATTTAATTCATTTTCACATAGAATATGACGAAACTATCAATGCCATAATGCCATATAGCCACACACGCTTGATACCAGAAAGTGTTGCCGAATGTGTGTTAAAGTTTCAAAACAATAGCATTCACGATTTGTAAGTTAATAACGTACAATTAAACATACAAGGAAAATGTCACACGTACGTGGTCCACTAGTATCCACAGTCCATAATTTATGTTACTTATACATGTATGTAGTATCATAAAAGTTTTGACGACAGAAAACAGCCGTTATGGTTTATAACCGAGGTATATTCAAATATTTCTCCAGAACGATAGTCTACACACAACAATCCGAAGTTTTCATCATTCAGAATACACGATAAAAGTCATGGAAAGTCACGGAAATGGCCCCATTTATGCTTTAGTATATAAAAAAAATCGTACATAAAGGGAGGGGTTTCCCCTCCCTTCAAACCCTCCCCCGCCTCCCCAATTTTCGGGAGCGCGCGACGCGCCTGATCCATGGTGACTATATTTCGAAAACACTGAATATTAGGCCTTCAGCATTGATCAGTCATAAGATAACACGTCGAGTTGTGCAGGGAAGTTCTAAACTAAATGCTAAAGACGAATTTCCTGGCAACATTTTCATGTGAAGGCAATCATTTAGTATAAACACACGGTCATCATTGTGACTTAATTACATCAAGTAATGACAACTTAGGCTAAGGCTAATATCGCACTTATAATTATTTCTAAGCATTGTTATTAGATGCTCGTTTGACCGAAGTCTAGACGTTAACGCTACCGGTGTTTAAATATCACGCGGCTTTCACAATTCATGTTGATTGTCAAAGCACACGCTTATCCTCAAAGTACGTGTTCCATATACAGTGATAATCTGGAAATTCTAAGGTTACCGACCGTAACTAAACCTAGATGACAGTTGCTTCACACTAATCAGACTTAAAATATTTTTATGTGTGACGTCAACAATTGTCTATGACCGGTGGTTTCACAGTGAGTGATGAGTAATGTCTACAGAGCGAATTGTAACGAGTAAAACAGTTGAAGAAGAATGTTGGTGACAAGGTGGTTTATTCTTGGTTATATGTGCGGGCGTCCAACTCTTATTTTTTAAACTTAATCTCTCAGATTATTTCTCTATAATTCGGAATCAGAAACAGCCTAATTTAGAGCCCGTTGTTTATATGTGCCCACATTACCAACAAAGATATGTTGACAATTGGCGAAAAACTATGTAAGTAGGATTGAAAATTATTGCAGCAAACAACAACAAAAACAAAAATCACTGGAACGATTCCTTAATCATTTACATAACATACTTCGATGATTAAACATGTTTAAGGAATGTTGAACAACATTAAATGTAATTTAACAGGCCCACAAATAGGCCCACAGGGAGCAGCAGAGATCCCAGTTTAAACGTGATCTTTTTTTGCGGTTGTTTCGGGCAGTATGGTAGTCTGCTTCGGGAGTGAGGCTATCCATGGAGTTTTGTTCAAATCTGAGCAGTGGGTCTTGAAATATAGCCTGGACAAGAAAGTGGGACGGACACTTCGGCAACTATATGCTCCCCCGAATTTCGCAGTGTATCTTCTTGGAACAAGATACAGTAGGAGGACAAATGTATTCAAACAAAACGTGACGTCGTGTCCACTATTCCCGGGAGTGCAATATTCGCGGTCTATTTTAAGCATGCGTAGGCTACGTCTCCAATTAATAACATTTCCTAGAACTAAAATGACCTTAACATTTAAACATTGTGTGTTCAACTTTGGTTGCCGGCATTGTTTTGTTTACGAAAAGTCGTTTCTACAGAGATGGGTAGAAACGGTCCCAAATTAACCTCTGACACAAAAGAGATCATGCTATATTCATATAAGTATTTAAAGGCAGAATATTATTTTATTACCTATTTATTAAGTATACAAACGCGTATCGATATATGTTATGGTAGGGTTAATATATATATTAATTCACACAGGGAAGACAGAACTCAACTTAACCAGCCAACTACAGAAAACATTAAAAACACACAAGGCACAATACCCAACTGAACAAACCGAGCACAGAAAACATAAAACACACACAAGGCACACTGCCCAACTGAACAAACCGAGCACATAAAACACATACAAGGCACAATACCCAACTGAACAAACCGAGCACATAAAACACATACAAGGCACAATGCCCAACTGAACAAACCGAGCACAGGAACATAACACACAAACAAGGCACAATACCCAACTGAACAAACCGAGCACATAAAACACATACAAGGCACAATACCCAACTGAACAAACCGAGCACAGAAAACACATACAAGACACAATGCCCAACTGAACAAACCGAGCACAGGAACATAAAACACATACAAGGCACAATGCCCAACTGAACAAACCGAGCACAGGAACATAAAACACAAACAAGGCACAATACCCAACTGAACAAACCGAACACAGGAACATAAAACACATACAAGGCACAATGCCCAACTGAACAAACCGAACACAGGAACATAAAACACATACAAGGCACAATGCCCAACTAAACAAGTAAAAATTCGCCCAAGTCCAAGCTGGCGAAAAGTATAATAAATTAGTTTCAGCAACCAAAAAACTGAATTCCCTAGCTGAATTACCCAGTTTCCACAGTAAAACGAGTATGAAGTCTAGTTTTAGCTGCCATGAATCATAAAAAGAAGAAGTGTCCAACACACTGCCAAACAAGAAAAATAATCCGCCCTTGTCCCAGCTGTTAAAAAGCTGAATGGAATAGTTTCGGCAAACAAAAGGCGGAATGCCTACACTGAATTACCTAGTTGCAACAGTAAAACTGCAGAACTACATCGTTATAGCTGCCTTAAGACCCAAACGTTAAGTAACATTATTAAAACGTTGAAAGGCATGGTTTGAGCTGAACGACCTAGTTTCAGCAATAAAAAAGCTGAAAGACCGAGCCGGATGACTTAGTTTCCATACGTAAAATGCCCCGGCTGAATGACCCAGCCTCAACCAGTCGAGAAATGCCTTAGTAAACAACCACGCCACATGACCACTGTGAACACCCCCTGCTGGATGACCTAGTTTCAATAAGAAAAATGTCTCAATTTAACAAGAAAAATGTCGCAGATAAATGACAGAGCCTAAACAAGTCGAGATATGCCCAAGTGAACAACAACACAACACAACACAACATGACCACGGTGGACGCCCCAGCCGGATGACCTAGTTCAAATAAGTAAAATGTTTTAGTTGAATAAGTAAAATGTCGTAGTTGAACAAGTCGAGATATGCCTAAGTGAATCAAAGCACAGATAGTGCTGATGCGAGGCGATCTGATTGTTGCTATTTAAGCTCAAACAAACGTTTACTGTTCGTTTTCTTACTGCCGATCTTGTCTTGAATGTCAATATAGGCCTATTTGACTATATAAACATGTTGAATATCTAAATAATTGTAAAAGGGGGCAAAATGGTTTATTTGCAATACATGTATTGAATGCGTATATCAAAAGTGGCTCTAAACTAATGATACGCGCCTATTTATTAGATTCTACAGTACCGTTTTGTAATCCTTCCCTCACAGTGTGAGACAGTCTATAGAAAGCTACTATACATTGTTTATCTGGTTCAATGCCTCACCATATGATTACATAACAGTACTTTGCAGACGATATACAATTTACTCATACAACCATCACGTGACCCTGGTCTGGAGCTTGGTGTAACACGCATATATTCTAAAAAAAGCTATAGCCGGAATCTAAAATACAAATTCAAAAAATAACTATACAACCTGGACATTTGATGAACGCGTCATTTTCATCATACGAAACAAGTTCGATATCGCTCCGGCGGAGTGATTATCTTCAAAAATATCGATTTAACGAACAGTTTGACAATAATTGTTGATCTTAGAATAAACGAATGTTGCTGATTTAATTAAGTCAGTTTAATTTTTTTAGAAACATATGTAGCAGTATTGGGAATGTTGACAGTTTCTGAAACTACTTCAGGACGGATTCACATTGTTTAGCCTAAAGGCCTTCAGTTGGCATTAATAAATAGGCAATGCTACATTTGAGAGGCTAATTGCCTCCCAAAAACGATAGCATTCACGATTTCTGAGTCAATAATGTACACTTAAACTTACAAGGGAAATGCCCCACATGCGGTAACTATGTTTCGAAAATAACAGATATAAGATAAAAAATAATAGGTCGTACGTATGATGTCTAGAATAATGTACTCCGTCAACCATAGAAGTTTAACACTTTTGGAGAAGTAGTAACAAGAATAAAGAGAGTATCCTCATAAACACGTGCATGTGTGTCTTTTTAACGTTTCGTAGCAAACATGAATTCGTTGGAAGTAATATGTGTTATCACAAACTGATTACTTTGAGTTGGTGATTTCCCATGTGCAAAAACATAATGATGTTATTTAGATAATCATTTGTTACAATTTATGAATATTAATAAATAATATCAGTAGAATTTTATAGATGGTGTTTTAGTATTAATGTAGATAGTAGAATCAGTACCTGTTGAGTGGGAGTCTAGCACTAACCAGACTGGTCGTTACTTTGCTATTATAAACATATTATTATCATATCTACATATAACGCGACCGTGGCCGAGTTATTATGGTGTTCGTTTTGGAAGTAGGTGATCACATGTTCCAGGGGAAGCTGGGTGTGAACAGACGCAGTCGGTTAGTGAGAGTCCCCAGCTAGTTGATGATTACCGATAGTGGTCTCTCATAAGCCAAAATTAGCTAGTCCATTCTATGCAAGTAGCATTTCTTGATCCAGTTAATATTTTCAAAATAGTTTTACAGGAAAAAAATAATTTTGAGTCGAGGTTCCCAAGTAACAATGTCTTCTGGTCTTCACTTTTCTGACATAATGTGACTATTGTAGTCATACTGTTGCAACTCTGTTACAAATCAGGCTGTTTTTGTACTTCGTGTACACATTCTGTCATGACAAGAACGAAACATGTATAACAAGGAATGCTTCTTCTATATATGATAAAATCCCCTGATAGTTCTAGAGACGATTTAGGTAAAACCAGAGATAATTCATTGTCTGCTACGTCAGCGTTATTACTGTCAACGTCACTTGGGTTTACGTACATGCATTTTAAATATAATTTACTATTAAGAATGGCATTAATGCACTACATGTATAACGACATACAATATGTGAAACGCGATCAAATATAACTTTGTTAGCGCTATACAAGTGAAATCGTATTTGTACGAATATGTATGCATATAGTGTACTGTCGCGGTCTGTAATCCGACCAGCAAATGTCTGTATCCAATGCGGACACATAAGTCGTCAGGACAGATGCGAACACAACCATAGTGTTTGAATGCTGTACTCGGAAGTGGTATCATATTCCAAAGTTAATAGTTCCGATATTTCCCTTGCCATAGGTTCGGTAGCTAATCTTATATACTCTGGTACCAATTAAACATACTCCGACTAATGTAGTTTGACACAATGACATTTATAGGACCTACAACATTGATCGGCAATAAGATAATACGTCGAGTTGCGCAGAGAAGTTCATTTATACCAACAATACAAGTACTTGTAGTTGTATAATTGTAGGTATATATAGGAAGTTTTGAAGTCAAACGGTGGAAAGGGTATGTAATTAAACTAAATGCTGAAGACGAATTTTCTGGCAACATTTCCATGTGAATGCAATCATTTAGAATAAACACACGGTCATCATTGTGG
Organism: Spisula solida; assembly: GCA_947247005.1. NCBI lineage: Eukaryota > Metazoa > Mollusca > Bivalvia > Venerida > Mactridae > Spisula > Spisula solida. The sequence continues at coordinate 27,227,935 of OX365948.1, forward strand.
CTTAATTACATCAAGTAATGACAACTTAGGAAAAGGCTAACATCGCACTTATAATTATTTCTTAACATTGTTATTAGCTGGTCGTTTGACCGATGTCTAGACGTTAACGTTACCGCTGTTTAAATATCACGCGGATTTCACAATTCATGTTGATTGTCAAAGCACACGCTCATCCTAAAAGTACGTGTAACGTGTGCAGTGATAATCCGCAAACTCTAAGGTTACCGACCATAAATAAACATGCTCCTTCACACGCAACTAGCTGACAGTTTCTTCAGACTAATCAGACTTTAAATAATCTGTTGTAACGTCATCAACAGTCTATGACCGGTGGTTTCACAGTTAGTAAAAGTAATGTCTGTAGAGCGGATTTTAACGAGTAAAAATGTTGAAGAAGAATGATTGTGACAAGGTTGTTTATTCTTGGTTATATGTGCGGGTGCCCAACTCTTATTTTTAAACTAAATCTCTCAGGTTATTTCTCTATAATTCGGAATCAGAAACAGCCTAATTCAGAACCGCCCGGTGTTTCTATGTGCCCACATGACCAACAAAGATATGTTGACAATTGGCGAAAACTGCGTAAGTAGGAATGAAAATAAATATATGGCAGCAAACAACAACAATAACAAAAATAATAATCACTGGAACGATTCCTTAAAATTAATTATCTATCCAGCCCGGATATCGTTGTCCACTCATAGTCTCAGGTTTTGAAAATATTTGCGCCCTTGTTAGTATTCATCTATATAAATGATTTCTGGGGTCAAAACTTTATTTTCACTACCGTTGTTATGGCAACCGAGGACATTCAATTTTTCGCTATTTTTCAGCTTTTCAATGCCATTTCAGGCTTTTTAAAGATGAAATCGCTACAAAAACTGTCAAGCTGCACCCTTACATGTCACCAATGATGTTACATAAACTATTACAGAACAATTTCACTACAAAAAATATGCTTCAATGGAATTGAGATTTTCATTATACTAATTCTCTTGGGACACACATCTCAAATCCGTGGTTTACTAGAACAATGAAAAGTATGGTGTTTTAAAATTTATTTAAATTAGTTAGGGGCGGATCCAGATATTACATCCATATATTTGAAAACAGTTAGGTGTTCATTGCCTGAAAGTTTTCGTCATGGTGCAAACAAAATAGTTTTTGTAAGAAAATGCCAAAGAATGGCTTTTTCATTTTAAAAAAAATAATCATTTTTGTCGAGCCCGCTTGCGGTGAGCGAGACTTAGTCGCCACTTTTGGTGTATCATGTCCGTGCGTGCGTCCGTCCGATGTTTGTTATGCTTTGACCAATCTTCCTTATATTTGGCATGAATGTTCACCTCCATGAGATGGAATGTCATGCCCAACCCCCAGGTTCCTATCTCAAAGGTCAATGTCACAGTTGGAGGTCAAAGGTCAAATTGAAGCTTGTCCGGACCATAACTTTGTCATTCATTGATCAATCTTTCTTATATTTGGCATGAATGTTCACCTCCATGAGGAGGAGTGTCATGCTCAACCCACAGGTCCCTATCTCAAAGTTCAAGGTCACAAATGGAGGTCAAAGGTCAAATTGAAGCTTGTCTGGAGCCTTACATTGTCATACATTTACCAATCTTCCTTATATTTGGCATGAATGTTCACCTCCATGAGATGGAATGTCATGCCCAACCCCCAGGTTCCTATCTCAAAGGCCAATGTCACAGTTGGAGGTCAAAGGTCAAATTGAAGCTTGTCCGGACCATAACTTTGTCATTCATTGATCAATCTTTCTTATATTTGGCATGAATGTTCACCTCCATGAGGAGGAGTGTCATGCTCAACCCACAGGTCCCTATCTCAAAGTTCAAGGTCACAAATGGAGGTCAAAGGTCAAATTGAAGCTTGTCTGGAGCCTTACATTGTCATACATTTACCAATCTTCCTTATATTTGGCATGAATGTTCACCTCCATGAGATGGAATGTCATGCCCAACCCCCAGGTTCCTATCTCAAAGGTCAATGTCACAGTTGGAGGTCAAAGGTCAAATTGAAGCTTGTCCGGACCATAACTTTGTCATTCATTGATCAATCTTTCTTATATTTGGCATGAATGTTCACCTCCATGAGGAGGAGTGTCATGCTCAACCCACAGGTCCCTATCTCAAAGTTCAAGGTCACAAATGGAGGTCAAAGGTCAAATTGAAGCTTGTCTGGAGCCTTACATTGTCATACATTTACCAATCTTCCTTATATTTGGCATGAATGTTCACCTCCATGAGATGGAATGTCATGCCCAACCCCCAGGTTCCTATCTCAAAGGTCAAGACACAGTTGGAGGTCAAAGGTCAAATTGAAGCTTGTCCGGACCATAACTTTGTCATTCATTGATCAATCTTTCTTATATTTGGCATGAATGTTCACCTCCATGAGGAGGAGTGTCATGCTCAACCCACAGGTCCCTATCTCAAAGTTCAAGGTCACAAATGGAGGTCAAAGGTCAAATTGAAGCTTGTCTGGAGCCTTACATTGTCATACATTTACCAATCTTTCTTATATTTGGCATGAATTTTAACCTCTATGAGGCAGAGTGTCATGCCCAACCCCCAGGTTCCTATATCAAATGTCACAGTTGGAGGTCAAAGGTCAAATTGAAGCTTGTCTGGAGCCTAACATTGTCATACATTTACCAAAATTTCTTATATTTGGCATGAATGTTAATCTCTATGAGGCTGAGTGTCATGCCCAACCCTCAGATTCCTATCTCAAAGGTCAAGGTCAGTGTTGGAGGTCAAATGTCAAATTGAAGCTTATCCAGACCATATCTTTGTCATACATTGACCAATCTTTCTTATTTTTGGCATGCATGTTGACCTCCATGAGGCAGAGTGTCATGCCCAACCCCCAGGCTCCTATCTCAAAGTTGAAGGTCACAGTTAGAGGTCAAGGTCAAATTGAAGGCTTATTTAAGTTGTATCCATTTTTCAACGTGCGCCGAGGCTCGACATAATTTGCCCGAGGGCACGAATTTCTAATTTATAGATTCCACCATATTCGCAATATTTGGTTGTAATTATCATAATTTAGCATCGGCGAAGCATTAAAACAAATGACAAAATAAAGTGTTAATCGGTAAATTAATGATAAACGATTAAAACATAATATGTGAAAAAAATGTTTAACACGAACCCACCCACTTTTTAACACTACGCATGACTTCTGCTCAACAATATTTCGTGTATAAATCAAAATAAAAGTAGTTTATTCGTGTTGTTCTTCCTTGCATATGTCGGATAGACTTTCATGTTAAGTTTGTTAAGAAAATAAATGAATAATCACTTTTCCGTTACCGTGGTTACCAAGTTCAAATAGATGTTCAACAACTTACAATTAGAGACTCCCGTAAATTGAGTAGTATATATTTTATAACATTGTTTCAGAAAGATAGTGTTTCAATTCTGTCTTATGTATGGCTTGATTAATCTGGTAGTTGCCACGGTAACCAAGGATGATTGAAGGAAAAGAGCACCTTTTTGACCGCATTTTCACAATTTTCACCAAGAATGCTGCATACAAGTAGATAATATTATGTGTTCTTGTTATAGTTGTTAATTTTCCTATTGGAACAGTGGTCAATTTCTAACTGATGTATGACCATGTTAGCATGGTAGTTACCATGGTAACCAAGCAAGAAGGAAGGCAAACATCCTTTTAATTACAGTATGCTTTCAATTATCACCAATAATGATGATCCATACTAGTAGATATTTCTTATTGATCTGGTTTTTAATCATTCTTATTAATGAGTGCTTTATATCAAACTGATGAATAACCATGTTATTATAGTAGTTACCGTGATTACCAAGCAAGAAAGGTGGAAAAATTCACCTTTTGGTCGTATTTGCACATGGTTTATGGGATATTAAATAGGAGGTCTCGCACACATAAATGAGATGCGTCAATCCCCTGTGACCACAATGGTCATGTCCAACATTATAGTCATTATGACATGTACGCAATATTGAAGTGTCATGCTGGCAGCAAATGTCATGTCCGCCACTTTTGTCATGTTCGCAACAATGGTCATATGTGTCAAAAGTGGTTATGTTTCCTGTCGAACAGAAAGTGAATACTGGTTGATAAATATTTTCGGAAATACTAGTTAGATCAACTTGTCGTTGAACTTCACTTAAATCGCAGCGTTAAACTTTATTACAAATGACAGATATTATGTCATTGAAGGTATATGAGAACGACATGCCGGTATTTGAATGTGTTTTCCCTTATACCATATTCTGAAACATTGTTGTCATGATACCACCAGTCTTAATTGTAAATTCTGGTTTCTGCAGAATTAAAATAGACTGACAATGACTACCCAATTTTCTGTAAATCACAACAGCATGTAGATCTATGTGCACAAAAAAAGTTTGCCTTATGCGCACACAACCAGACATATAAATCTCGAACAATTCACCAGTGTATTACAGTTTCAAATTTTGTGTGAGTACATTTTGTTCTTATAGGCTCTAATAAAAGTACATTGAAACATATATCACAAAACACTTAATCCATGTTCACGTACAAGATGGCGTAACAATCAATGGCATTATGCCACACACTCTTGATGCAAAAATGTGTTGCCAAAAGTGTTTTAAAGTTTCAAAACGATTGCATTCACGATTTTCAAGATAATAACCATAAATTAAACGTACATGGAAAATGTGCCACATACGTGGTCCACTGGTCTCCATGGTAACTATATTTCCAAAATGAAATAAATATAATGAAATATATAATAAGTCGTACGCATTACGTCTGGACTAATGTACTTCGTAAACCCTTAGAAGTTTTAACACTTTTGGAGACGTTAAAGGGAGCACCCTCACAAACATCTGTATGTGTGTCTTTTTCACATTTCGTAGCAAACATTAATTCGTTGAAAGCAATAAGTGTTATCACAAACTGACGACAGAAAAACTTCTTTCTGTATGACTCACAAAAAGCGAGATTAATCAATAGCAAAGTGTTGATGATTTCCCATGTGCAAAAACATATTGACTTTATTTAGATGACCAATTGTTACAATTAATGAATACTGATAATTGTTATTTATTAAGTCATATCAGTAGACTTTTACAGATGGTGTGATAGTATTAATTCAGACGGTAGAATCTAAGTCCCTGTTGAATGAGAGTCTAGCTCTTACCAGACTGGCCGTTACGTGATTCATGTGATTGCAAATTATCATATTTACATAAACGGCCACCAGGGCCGAGATATTACGTCAGCAATTTTTTCTTGTCAACGTCAGTAGTGTACGAACATGCATTTTAAGATAATTCATATTTTTGACATAAATGCACATATAAATGCGATATGTGAGACACGATCAAATAAACAAGAGCTGTCCACGAACAGCGCGCTCCACTATTCGCAGAACCATGCTGGGATAGTACAATCATTATATATTCAAAACAAAATGCTTCATAACAGCAGCATTTACCTCTGCTGTGTAGAGGTTGGGGCTTCTAAGTCAAAAAAGGGGGATAATTTGGACAAAATTATGCAGGACCATTGCCTACTCATGTGTAGGTCCTCTTGGTCATGAAGGTAAACAAATAAGCATTTCTTAGTCCAAAAGGGGGCATAATTTCAACAAAATGCTAAATAGTTATCTTCTCCTGTGTAGGGGTTGGGGTCATGATGGTGAACAAGTATGCAAAGTATCAAAGCAACATATCAATGTACTTTGAACATATTAGAGGTTAAAAAACCTGTACCTAAACTTTAACATTTGCATTTCTAAGTCCAAAGGGGGGCTTAATTTCAACACAATGCTTGATAGAGTTACCCACCCCTGTGTATGGGTTGGGGTCATGATGGTGAACAAGTATGCAAAGTATCAAAGCAATATGTCAATGCACTATGAAGATATTGGAGGTCAAAAAACCTGTACCTAAACTTTAACATTTGCATTTCCAAGTCCAACAGGGGGCATAATTTCAACAAAATGCTTGATCGAGTTACCTACCCCTGTGTATGGGTTGGGGTCATGATGGTGAACAAGTATGTAAAGCAATATGTGAATGCACTTTGAAAATATTAGAGGTGAAAAACCTGTACCTAAACTTTAACACTTGCACTAAGTTGAAAAAAGGGGGCATAATTTCACCAAAATGCTTAATAGAGTTACCTACCCCTGTGTATTGGTTGGGGTCGTGATGGTGAACAAGTATGCAAAGTATCAAAGCAATATGTCAATGCACTATGAAGATATTAGAGGTTAAAAAACCTGTACCTAAACTTTAACATTTGCAATATTTGCACTAAGTAGAAAAAGGGGGCATAATTTCAACAAAATGACTGATAGAGTTACCTACTTCTGCATATGGGTTGGGGTCATGGTGGCAAACAAGTTTGCAAAGTATGAAAGCAATATCTCAAAGGACTTAGAGAATATAAGAGGTTAAAAACCTGTACCTAAACTTTAACATAAGTGTTACGCCGACGCCAACGCTCGGGTGACTGCAATAGCTCCCCTTATTCTACATACGAATAGTGGAGCTAAAAAGTCATCGGGACCGATGCGAACACATCTATAGTGTTTGAATGCTGTACTCGGAAGTGGTAAAATGTTCCAAACTAAATAGTTCCGATCCGATCACAGACACTTGGGGTCTGGTCCCCCCCCCCAGCTACGCACCTTGGTATATTTTTATCATCAACATTGTATACCCAGACCCATACATTAATCACACAAACATTATTAAACGTATCCGGACAAATAAAAAAATATTCGTAAATGCCTCTCTAATTTTTTATTTAAGCAGTAGAGGAATTACGTAGATTTTGGTATGAATATCAAATACATCCAACAAATGTTTGTGTGATTACTGAATGGGTCTGGCTATATAATTATATGAATAATAAAACAAATATTTCCAGGCGCGTAGTAGCGGGAGGGGGCGTGGTCCAGACCCCCAAGTGTCTGTGGTTCCGATATTTGTCACTTGTTCTGTAGTTAATCTTACATACACTGGTACCAATTAAACATACTCTGGCTAATGCAGTTTGACATAATGATATTTATAGGACCTACAGCATTGATCAGCAATATGATAACACGTCGAGTTGCGCAGAGTTCATTGATACCAACTGTATACAATACCTTGTTTCTTTCTAGTTGTATTACTGTCGGTATACGAGTAATTGATTGTCACAGCACACGCTCATCTTAAAAGGAAGTGCATCGTGTGCTGTGATAATCCGGAAACTCTAAGGTTACCGACCATAACTAAACCTGCTCCTTCACATGCAACTGAAAGCCTCTTCACTCTCATCAGACTTAAAGTAATCTGCTGAGACGTCATCAACAGTCAATGACTGATAGTCTCACAGCAGAAAGGATTTTAATGAGGTAAGAAGATGAACAAGCATGTTGGTTACAAGGTGGTTTATTCTTTGTTGTAGTTGCGGGCGTCCAATAATTTAAACTAAATCTCTCAGGTGGCCGATATTTCTCTGTAATCATGCAGGAGCCTAAATCAGAGCCCGTTGTTTCTGTGTGCTCGCGTGACCAACAAAGATCTGTTGACAATAATTGGTGAAAAAGGCTTAAGTGGGATTTGAAATAAAAGAACAGACCAGATAACAGAAGATTGCAACCACTCCAGTTTTGTTTTCAGCGTGTCTTGTTGTGTTTCCTACTATAATAGGTACCAGGTCTCAGCAGTGTAGTTTAAACATGCATAAAACAAGAGGGCCATTGGCCCTAAAGCGCTCACCTGATGACTATAGGTGTAATTCTAAGTTATGCATGGTTATGTACTTTAACCATAGAGTTTATACAGTTAATCCCCCCGTTTAGCTACCCAAGTTGGAAATTTACCTATAGCTGTTTAGGCAGAATCAGTATTTGTTATGATATATGACCTTGATATTTTATTTAGATGTTCCAGTGACACACTTTGTGGCCTGGTTTGATCAAGATTAGGTAAAAATGTGACCTCTAAAGTATAAACAAGGTTTTTCTTTGATGAGACCTGGTGACCTATATCTTTACTCCAGATGACCTAATTTCGAACTTGACCTAGATTCTACAGATACACACATTGTGACTAAGTTTCATAATTATTAGCAAAAAACATGACCTCTAGAGTGATAACAATGTTTTTCTTTGATGTGACCTAGTGACCTAAAATTTGACCCCAGATGACCCAGTTACGAACTTGACCTAGATTTCATAGGGACAAACATTGTGACCAAGTTGTATAAAGATTAGGCAAATATTGTGACCTCTAGAGTGTTAACAATGTTTTTCTTCAATGTGACCTAGTTTTTGACCCCAGATAACCCAGTTGATAACTTTACCTAGATTTCATAGAGACATACATTTTGACCAAGTTTCATTACGATTATGTCAAGAATGTGACCTCTAGAGTGTTTATATGGTTTTTCTTTGATGTGACCTGGTGACCTAGTTTTTGACCCCAGATGAACCAGTTACAAACTTGGCCTAGATTTCATAGAGCCATACATTGTGACCAAGTTTCATTAAGATTATGTAAAAAATGTGACCTCTATAGAGTATTAACAGGGTTTTTCTTCAATGTGACCTGGTGACCTAGTTTTTGACCCAAGATGACCCAGTTGCAAACTTGACCTAGATTTCATAGAGACATACATTGTGACAAAGTTTCATTAAGATTATGTCAACAAGAGGGCCCAAAGGGCCCTAGGTCGCTCACCTGTTATAGCAGTACATGACCAAGATGTACATGACATCATTGTGACCAAGTTTCATAAAGATTAAGTCAAAATTGTGACCTCTAGTGTCTACACAAGGTTTTTCTATGATTTGACCTTGTGACCTAGTTTTTGACCCAAGATGACCCAATATCAAACTTGACCTAGATTTTGTTGTGATGATCATTGTGACCAAGTTTCATAAAGATTAGGTCAAAATTGTGACCTCTAGTGACTACACAAGGTTTTTCTATGATTTGACCTTGTGACCTAGTTTTTGACCCCAGATGACCCAATATTGAACTTGACCTAGATTTTGTTGGGATGATCATTGTGACCAAGTTTCATAGAGATTAAGTCAAAATTGTGACCTCTAGTGTCTACACAAGGTTTTTCTATGATTTGACCTTGTGACCTAGTTTTTGACCCCGGATGACCCAATTTCGAACTTGACCTAGATTTTGTTGAGATGATCATTGTGACCAAGTTTCATAGATATTAAGTCAAAATTGTGACATCTAGTGTCTACACAAGGTTTTTCTATGATTTGACCTTGTGACCTAGTTTTTGACCCCGGATGACCCAATATCGAACTTGACCTAATTTTGTTGTGATGATCATTGTGATTAAGTTTCATAAAGATTAGGCTCAAATTGCGACCTCTAGTGTGTTCACAAGCTTTTTCAATGATTTGGCCTCGTGACCTAGTTTTTAACCCCAGATGACCCAATATCGAACTTGACCTAGATTTTATAGAGATGATCATTGTGATCAAGTTTCATAAAGATTAGGCTCAAATTGTAACCTCTAATGTGTTCACAAGGTTTTCCTTTGATTTGGCCTAGTGACCTAGTTTTTGACCCCAGATGACCCAATATCGAACTTGACCTAGATTGTATGAAGATGATCATTGTGATCAAGTTTCATATTGATCAGGCTAAATTTGTGACCTATAGTGTGTTCACAAGCAATTGTGAACGGACGGACGACGGACGAAGAGCGATCACAAAAGCTCACCTTGTCACTTTGTGACAGGTGAGCTAAAAATGTGACCTCTAGAGGGTTAACAAGGTTTATCTTTGATGTGACCTAGTTTTTGACCCCAAATGACCCCATTACAAACTTGACCTAGATTTCATAGAGACATACATTATGACCAAGTTTCATTAAGATTATGTCTAAAACATGACCTCCAGAGTGTTAACAAGGTTTTTCTTTGATGTGACCTGGTGATCTAGTTTTTGACCCCAGATGACCCAATTACAAACTTGACCTAGATTTCATAGAGACATACATTGTGACCAAGTTTCATTAAGATTATGTCTAAAACATGACCTCTAGAGTGTTAACAAGGTTTTTCTTTGATGTGACCTGGTGACCTAGTTTTTGACCCAAGATAACCCAGTTACGAACTTGACCTAGATTATATAGAGACATACATTGTGACCAAGTTTAAAAGAGATTAAGTGAAAATTATGACCTGTAGAGTGTTAACAGTCCAATTGTTGACGGCTCACGGCGCACGACGGACAAAAGGGTGATCACAAAACCTCACCTTGAGCACTTCGTGCTCAGGTGAGCTAAAAATGTACAATGTAGTTTTGTTTCCAAATTTTATGAAGGGTAAAACCATGCTTATATAATTAAGTGTAAACAAGTTTCGGAACTGTTTAGAATAGAGACGATATGTGTGGGACCCCTCTAAGATCATACACATATTCTTTGGACCTCTCTAAACCAATGGAACCTACATGTATATATATCCTCCAATTAAATATTTCCCAATCAGTTCTTTGCTGGGTGATATTCTTGACGATACCATTTGTTGCTTTTAAAATACCCCCACAGTACTGTCAGACGGCATTGCATGTATGATCAAACTTACAGTACCTGTGTAGCCAGTTGCCTTGGTCAAAGGCAGCAATTTTTGTCGTAAACAATCAAGAGTTTATTCGCACACGTATTTAATTGCTATTTTGGTTCGTATGAGTGAAACATTGTTGGATCAAGCGCCAATGCACAGACGTATTTACTGCACTTGAGATATTGCTGGTAACTTTTCTTGGAAATTAAGGGAAGCAACTCTGTTGGAGTCAGCAAGTGTTATTTCTCTTACAAATCAAAGAGAGGTAATCTAAATACAGAAGTTACTTCCTGTTTTCTGTACTTGGCTGTTTCAGTTAAGTGCAACCTTCCCTGTCCGACTTTCATTATCTTTTTACCAAGGGTACAAATAAATGACAAACATAGAGAAATCCAATGACATGTTTTACTAGTATGTATACATGTTTAATGATATGAGATAAAGTTCTATCATTTCATAAATGACGTAAAGATAAAATATGCCATGTAAAATGAACTGAAAGTTGTATTGGTAAGTTTGTGTATGGAAAATACAGAACAGATCAAGGTACAGTCATAAAATCAATAAATATGTGTTGAAAGACAAATAAATATGTGGCAATAGAATATTTTAAATAACTATGTTTGTCGTAATATACAGTACATCAGAGATAATTACTACATTTTCCATATTCTACAAAATGTGAGAATGCTCTCCCAACTCTACAAAATGTGAGAATGCTCTCCCAACTCTACAAAATGTGAGAATGCTCTCCCAACTCTACAAAATGTGAGAATGCTCTCCCAACTCTACAAAATGTGAGAATGCTCTCCCAACTCTACAAAATGTGAGAATGCTCTCCCAACTCTACAAAATGTGAGAATGCTCTCCCAACTCTACAAAATGTGAGAATGATCTCCCAACTCTACAAAATGTGAGAATGCTCTCCCAACTCTACAAAATGTGAGAATGATCTCCCAACTCTACAAAATGTGAGAATGATCTCCATATTCTACAAAACTGGAGAAGTGTACTTATCATAAAAGTAAAACACTCCAAACATGAGAATGATCTACACGATCTATAAATTGTTTTATTTCACTAACAAAAACTATTTCTTAGTTTTGTACTGGTATATATAGAGTTAACCAAAGGGCAGTTTCATTTAAATCCAATCACAAAGTTTTACAGACATCCCTATATATATTGGGGAGACAATAAAGCCATTAAACAATAACCTTGGTATTTTAGACCATCCATAAAGAAATATTTTGTGACCACCTATAATACCATTACCTTTGGGATTCTAAAACATGTAAAGACATACCAAATAATTAACCCAACTACTTAACCACACCAGCATCATTATAATGGACACAATTTAGTACTAAAACAGGGATACCAAACAAGAGGGCCCAAAGGGCCCTAGGTCGCTCACCTGTCGTACTAGTGCATGCAAACCCCTATGGTGATCCTACACATTTTCTGAATAAAATTTAAGGAAATTCAGCCTCTATTGCAAGTTTTTGTATGATTTGACCATGTGACCTAGCGTTTGACCCCAGATGACTTAATTAATATCAAACTTAACATAGATTGTGTTGAGATGATTATTAGGACCAAATTTCATAAAGATTAAGTCAAAATTGTAACCTCTGGCGACTACACAGGGTTTTTCTATGATCTAACCTATAATTTAAACAAAATATTTCCTCAATATAACTGTACAAAAACATGCTATAAAGACAGAACAATACCTAAACACTCAAAAAAAAAAAAAATAAAAAAAATAAAAAAATAAAAAAATTATGGTTCCAGTGGGGATTGAACCCACGACCATCAGGAAAATGTACAAATAAATGCCTTACAGACAAAACAATACCTAAACACTCAAAAAAAAAAAAAAAAAAAAAAAAAAAAAAATTATGGTTCCAGCGGGGGTTGAACCCACGACCATCAGGAAAATGTACAAATACATGCTATAAAGACAAAACAATACCTAAACACTCAAAAAAAAAAAAAAAAAAAAAAAAAAAATTATGGTTCCAGTGGGGATTGAACCCACGACCATCAGGAAAATGTACAAATAAATGCCTTACAGACAAAACAATACCTAAACACTCAAAAAAAAAAAAAAAAAAAAAAAAAAAAAAAAAAAAATTCCAGCGGGGGTTGAACCCACGACCATCAGGAAAATGTACAAATACATGCTATAAAGACAAAACAATACCTAAACACTCAAAAAAAAAAAAAAAAAAAAAAAAAATTATGGTTCCAGTGGGGATTGAACCCACGACCATCAGGAAAATGTACAAATAAATGCCTTACAGACAAAACAATACCTAAACACTCAAAAAAAAAAAAAAAAAAAAAAAAAAAAAAAAATTATGGTTCCAGTGGGGGTTGAACCCACGACCATCAGGAAAATGTACAAATACATGCTATAAAGACAAAACAATACCTAAACACTCAAAAAAAAAAAAAAAAAAAAAAAAAAAAAAATTATGGTTCCAGTGGGGGTTGAACCCACGACCATCAGGAAAATGTACAAATAAATGCTTTACAGACAAAACAATACCTAAACACTCAAAAAAATTAAAAATAAAAAAATAAAAATTATGGTTCCAGTGGGGTTTGAACCCACGACCCTCAGGAAAATGTCTATGCTCCCTACAGCGCTTTGATTTCCACTTAACCATTACAATTCACACCCTCTAGAATATTTTGATATTTGACCTTTACGAAACTGCTGTGAACCCTGATACACATTTTCATTGGTTGATGAAAGTTTACTTGTATGTATAGAGTGTAGAGAGTTACAGCAGAGAGTTAAATGACCATGAAGACTACATGTTGAAAGGTTTAAAACAAGGTTTTTCTATAATTTGACCTAGTGAGCTAGTTTTTGACCTCAGATGACCCAATATCGAACTTGACCTAGATTTTGTTGAGATGATCATTGTGACCAAGTTTCATAAAGATTAGGCCAAAATTGTGACCTCTAGAGAGGACACAACCCAATTGTTGACGGACAGACGGACGGACAGACGGACGGACGGACGGACGGACGGACGGACGACGGACGAAGTGTGATCACAAAAGCTCACTCTGTCACTTTGTGACAGGTGAGCTAAAAATAAGTTACTGAACAGAGGACATAAAATAAATTAGCCAAAAAATGCAAGATATAAAAATTCTTGGGTTTTAGTAAATATATGCAACACTAGAAATGTTCAAAACCACTTGACCAATACGACAGTCAGACTGCCAAAACACACGTCTGCTGAATTCATCTATCTAAAACCTTGAAAACCTGGCCCAAATACCTAAAAGCATTACAGTGCACGATTGAGGGTTGGCTCAAATCAGAGTCTTAGTTTAAAGCAAATCTCAAGTTGGGGCTCTTGAAATTTTAACTGAAATGACCTCCAAAACATGGTACATTTGTACACAGTAAGATGCATATTTTGAGTGAAGTTTCATACAAATATTCCCTAAAGGTCAGATTGAGACTTTTTAAGGGGTTGGGGCCTGATTAATCTGCAAAAAGTACTCTTAACACATAACTATTGATAAATAAAGAGACAAGAAGACAGGGTTATCAGACCACATTAAATTGAGACTCCAAGCTCATGCTTGTTTAAGTCTGCTGAATCTCAGTTTATTGTAGTTTACTATAAAAAGAAGCATTTAAAAACATAAATCAAACTATAACCTAATATCCACAACACATTTTATATATTATACTATTGTTAAGGTGTAAGGCTATTATAAATAAATTGCTAGGTTATCATCCAATTTGAGATTTTATTAATTTATAACTTTTTTATGTTTTTCTGTACATTTAATTTACTGATTGTATTTCTTTTGAAAGTCTTGATACAATTGTATAGTCCTTAAACACAAAGTAAACCAGTATCAATTTAAAGTCTTAATTTCCTGACATGTTTCAGTTCAGCCGACATTTATCATTGATCCCCTTATCAATGAGTAACAGGCTGACGGTTGGCAGCCAAAGTATAGTGGATTTTGACCATTTTATGTATCCACTAATACATCTAAGTTAAAATGGAGGATTGTGCGTTATTCTTGCTCATATAAATCAAGCAGTGTCACAGACATGAATCAAACCCATGACCTCTGAATCACCCCTCTAGGCCACTTTTAACCAATAAAAAAAATAAAGACAGCAGGGGTACATGAAAAAATGAGCTTAACCTAGTAAAATATTTATAACAGCCCTGAATACGCAAAACTATTATAACACATTCTCTATAAAAACTAAGAAACAACAATGTTCCGCTAAATCTTCAACTTGCCACTAAAATATATAAATATAAATACATGTTGAATGAAAGGCGTTCTGTTGCAGTTTCATGCATGAGAGAAGGGGCAAAATAGTTCCCCAAATTAGAATTTGTTCAAACTTTGCATATTAACACAGTTTCATGTTGCTTACCGAAGAACACAAAAAGTCATAGGTCATCAAACTTGTTTGTGATTTATGTACCCATAAAACTGAGAGTTTTTCTCGAAATTTGCATATAACTCATAAATAGGCATAGTTATCTATGTTTATTTTTTGCATTTTCCTGTTAATTTTATGATACACAGTGCATTATACAAAGTTTGAGCAAATTCCATTAATCGGGAATTGTTTTCTAATTATATCACAAAAAACTGCTGCGATCACACTTAATATCATCTTTTTAATGAAAAGATACTGAATACTAAATGTAAACATTGTAAATGCCATTTCAAACACAGAAATATAAATATGAGTTAAAAATAAAAAATTATCACAGTTGGTCATTGTATTTTGTAAAAGTTTAAAACAGTAAAAATATTAAAATAAAAATTTAGATGTTTTGGTAACAGATCAGTAAAAATACAATCAATATTAAAAACATCAATGGACAGCCCCTTGTTAGTAGAAAGTATAAACATGTAACAAATGATGAAAATCAAAACTATTCTTATATAGTTCACCACGTCTTAGCCGCCAGAAGGGATACAACACTTATTTCTCCTTCAAGCAGGTGACTGTTTCAAACAATTATATTACTGACATGTAAAAATGGCTGATAATTATTTAATAAATGTTGTTTGTTATGACAGATGGTTGCTATATTCAGATGCCTCTAACAACAAAGGTTTAACTGTATATTGCATAGGTAAAATCTGTGATGAAGATACATATATGGCATTAAACACTTGACTTATAGAAAATGTTAACATGGTCCCAAATATTATCAATATCAATAACAAACAGATCCTATGCAGTTGGCTAGCCTGTTTCCTTACATGCGCAGAACCAGCAATGTTTTAGAGTGGGGGGGGGGGGGAGGGTCCAACCAGCCATTTTGACACCCATCTATCAGATGCCCAATTAAATAGACTAACATCCAGAATAAGACATGTTAAAAAGAACCAGACAAATTTCACACAAATGGCACAACTGCAAACACCACAGCAAGCACTTGGTAGGCATGTATCATAACAGACACAAGTCTTATAGAGATATGGAAAATATACATATCCAAACAAGTACAACAGCAAGTACATGAACAAAAATCATCATCGTTTAACAAACAAGAGATGTTTGTAAAAACATGTATGCCCCCATGGCAGCCCAATAGTGAGAAACGGTAAAGGTTACAAAGACCTCAACCTTTGACCTACTGACCTCAAAATCGACTCATCTACTGTTGATGACCAACCTCTGTGTAAGGTTTGGGGATCCTTAAAGGCAAAGCGATCATGAGTTATTGAACAGAATCTACGGACTGACAGATTGACCGTAATGTGCAAAGCAATATACCACCTCATCAAAGATGGGGCATAATAAATAATTAAAACAATATTCACATATTCAGCACTTGTTGGTTTATATAAAGTATGCAATTTTGATGATACCGTGAACATAATGCTTATTCTATCATCATGACAAGAGCGCCTTTATAAAAGAGCACGACATTTATCTTAAACAGTGAGAGATATGCCAAACAAACATGTTAATGATGGTATAATGGGCGATGTGATTGTCAGCATGAATGATGGTTAAACTGTAATAATTCGGTTTCATATGTTTCCAATGTACAAGAAAAGAGCTGAATAGAAAAATAGCACAAACTGGAAGAAAATGTTAAAATGATGAATATAGAGAGCGTAAATATAAATTAACAAATCTTGAAGTTTCAAATAACCAGCACTGGCATGAATTAAAATGAATTATCGGAACTTCAGAAGACAACATAATGGTCTGATGTAAATAAAACATGTAACAACATGTTATGCTTTCTACACTATGTCATAAAATACAGACTGATACAGCTGTATCATTAATTATAATCATGTTTGTCTTAGCAGCATTCTAGTCTGTTTTTACGAACTTAATTAATACAAAGCCAGAAGTACAAATGATTTATCACACAAAACTTGTTCTTTACAATAACCCACCAAAACAATGTAAACATGGACAAACTAATAATAGTATCAATATTTTTTATAAATATTTTGTCATGTTGAAAAATTCGAGAAATCAACGAACAATCACCCTTTTAAAAATTGTCTGTGGTGGGGGATTCACAAATCTTTGACAAATGACCAATAATTTTACATCAAAACTACTGACTGCAGAAATCACCCGGGCCGACTTAAAACTAAAAACAAAACTTACAAAGTTGCGGTATAATATCCGACCTACAAAAATAACTTAATACAAAACAAGCATTTAATGCTGAGAGAAATTATACATTCATACAGATGAGATCGTAATAGCAACAAGCAATGAGAGAATGACCAAACTGTACCTGTAGAAAGTCTGTACATGCATGGTTTCAATCTTTATAATATCTAATATTAAATCTAGCTTTCATATATGTATACCTTATTTATTTTCAAATAAGTTAAATGGCACAAGAAATGTCGAAATTTCATAAAAAAACATGTTTTCAAATAAGGGACATGTACTGTTATCAGGTTTTCAAATAAGGGACATGTACTGTTATCATAATGGCCGATTCTTGATTCTGCAAGAAAGAAAAAATCTAATGTGTACAACATCCAATGCTGACGAATAACACTATTTTAACCATTTCTAAAATTATTCTGCAGAATTGTGTTACAAATAATCTGCACAGTAGATCCTCTGTTATAACAAGACAAGAGCTACAATGACATATAAGTAAAGATGGCAGAAATGGAAGCCAAGGTGATGGACAAATATACATATAGAGGTATTAAAATGGAAGAAAAGCTCTCCTTGTATGGTCCTACTATGATTTAGCTGCATAGGGTTAACTGACACAAATGAAGTGTGAATAAAGAGTGTTTATGTTAATGCTTTAAAGTACAATATATGATTGTGCTAGCATAATCAATGTTCAACCTGCAGTCAAGGCATGAAAGCAACACTGCTCTCATGTGTTCCTCAATACAGAAAAATATAGACCAGTCATGCATTCCCAACTTTTAACAGTTACTTTAATGTTTAAAACACAATATTTCAAAATTAATCTAACACAGGAAAATTGTATACATGTGCATGTGTGTGTCTGGGGGAGGGGTTAATAATCTAACCAGAAGATATTCATCTTGTTAGTGCTAGTATTGATGTTCGCAGACCGTGGCTGTGGACGAAGATTGCCAGCACTCCTCAAGTATGTCTCTAGGTTCACCAGACCTGTGCTACTCTGAAAATGCACAATAAAATCAGTGTTATATATTACTTGAGACATTTTATAAACATTACCCTCAGATATGCAGATTAATGATTTACATAAATACTGAATTTCTATCCAGCTTAATATGAAAACCAAAAATTATTTTGTAGTTTTCCCTAATCACAAAATTCCTCGTAATCAAAAAATCAAATAGACTTTCCAGCCGTAGCATACAGCAATATATCACCATGATAATTCACATAGCTATTGCACCAGTTGTGGGAGGGGCATAATAACATAAATGCCATTGTTTAAAGATCCAAGTGTACTAACACTATAAACTTATGTATAATGCTTAATACTATTAAAGAAGCACTGAAAGCTATATCTGCTATTACATCATTTTCAATACTGTGTATAAATTTAACAAGATAGTTAAAAACATCCTCGATACTGATAATTTTATCATTGGTAAAACTAGTTAATGTCTCCCTATCTCGGTACCAAAGATAAATGCATTAAGGTCCAACAGAGTAATAATAACAATAAAAATAACAGCTCTATTTTCTGTGGATGACATAATTGGCAAACCAATTATCATTATGGTCCACATTGATGTAACAACACACGCGCACACATAAATATATATACAATTTTTAAAATTACTTCATAATTATAAGAGTAAAGGGCTAATAGAGTAAGCACAATGAATGCAATTAGATAGCTGCATGAGGTAATTTGATATAGATGCAGTAATAAACTGTGTATTCTGAACCTACTTAAACTGAGAATACATAGTTAATTCCATTACATGCAGCATACAGTATATTATACTGTAAAAGCAGAATAATTCACGAAGGTTTAATTTTCCCAAGTTCAATAAATTCATGAAAATTGATGCTCGTGAAATTATAACCTTCATAATAGCTTCAAATATGTTGAATTTCAATATTGATTACGGCTAAGTGACGCCTTTATATTACAATTCTACTCGGAATTGATAAAACACTGACTTTTGCCTGATAAACTAACTTTATTCGATTGATATAAAAATGGTATAAAAACACTGTCTACAGGTACAATGTTTAACACCTACGGCTATTGCTTGTTCCGATAAGCTCGGAAACAATGGACTTAATACAATATACTTTCACAGTTTTATCATTACACAATGGGACTGTCTGGTTTTGCTTTATTGAGTAATAGTAAATACCGACAAGTTAAGCCAATCGGCCAATTAAAAATCTATACGCTGAAATTATCAGAGTGATAATCACGCCGTGGCAACTAAATAATGCACCAGGGATATTGCCGAGAAAGTAGAATTTTATTTTTTTCTGAAATTTGAAATTTGCAAACATTAACTCACGCATTCTACTTCGAAATTAGAAATTCGCCAATATTTAGCCTCGCAAAAATAAATGCTTTTACAGTAATCTAATTATCTCAATTACTAAATAAATAAACCAGCTGTGTCAGTACTTTAATATATCTGAACCAGCTGTGTCAGTACTTTAATATATCTGAACCAGCTGTGTCAGTACTTTAATATATCTGAAGTCACTGAACTTACAGCAAATAAAACCTGATTTCCCTGATATACTGGAAATTATCTGAGGTAATTAAATTAACAGTATAAAAAATATATGATAAAATCAATTATATTACTGTTAGCGTTTCATTTGACTCCTCTAATTTCAAAAAAGCCCAAATTATGACCTTCAGGGTTCTGATGAAAGGGTTAATATTGCTTTATAATTTAAAAGATAGGTATTTCTGCTATCAAAGGTTGAACTCAAGGGCACAATTATCAGAAGGACACTTGACATTTAACACCTAGTACTCAAACTATTTCGGAGCAATAATTTACAAACAATTAAACCACAGTTCAACATTGAGAAAGACCACAATCAACACAATACAGACATTTATACTGGTTAAATTATTCACAGACATATTATAATAGAAAATTACAGTTGACAAACAGACTGTGAACAGTGTGCTCTTTGCAGGATATCTGGATCACTGGGTACCCAGATTACCGGTATGTTGTTTATCACTAAGTTGATTATGGTACGACATTGCCTGTTGATGTGGAGTCATCGATTGCTGGTAGACAAGAGCAAGTGGATAGAGGTTGTTCGTTTTAGGACAACTAGTTGTAGGTCAACACTCAACAATATGATTGAAAAACATTGTCAAATCCAACCAAGTGAAAATAAGTAATTGTTGATTTATTACTTGTGTTGACATAATACCGTAGGTTCCTTTGAATGCCTTAAGCAAATTATCTATGGAGGAGCATGTGACTTACATCAGGCTGGCTTACAATTAAAAATAAAATCCAAAAAAGGAAGCATTTTGTAAGTAACAAATGCAACAAAGAATTGTAATGCCCACACTTAGTGAGACAATAAATGATAATGGAAGATGGTTTGTAAGTGATTCTTGCTTTTTTAGCTCAAAACATCAAATATGATAGCTTAAAAGTTGCTACAGTCATGTAACAAAAGTTCACAGTTCAGCTGCTTTGTTATGTTGAAAAGTACTTTAAATTCATGACTTATTGTTTTGCTTTTTTTCCTAACAGCCATAATTTGCTGGCTTAGAATAAGAAGGTCGTAAGTGCTACTTATGAACTTATAAGACTCGCGCATATTTGAAATCTGCATCACAAGACGCTTCTTA
The DNA here is from genome assembly GCA_947247005.1 of Spisula solida. Lineage (NCBI taxonomy): Eukaryota > Metazoa > Mollusca > Bivalvia > Venerida > Mactridae > Spisula > Spisula solida. The sequence goes on from OX365948.1 coordinate 27,248,860, forward strand.
TGAGCCTTTTTTCATGAAAATCGAAACTGGTCATTTTGACCAAACCAAAGTTGAAAAAAGCTTGTTTTTTCACAGACAAGGAGTATTTCTCATTGCAAGCCAGCGAAACGACTGTATGTATTATAGATGTATGTGTAACAGGAGCTACGTCTATGGCTGGTATGATTGTCATATGTCTACATAAATTATGAAGGCACAAATAATATATACATGCACAGATTACCAATTACACTTTATTAGTTGCTACTTTCTACACAATTTATGAACACTATCAAAATATAATCAAACTTTCAACAACTAACATGACTGAATGCCACAAAACCAGGTTTTCAATTCTTGACAGATGTAGCTTTATATGACTTTCAAATCCTATAAGCTTCCTCTCCATAATGGAGCTACTTGTACATCATGATATCTCATTCCTAACTTTAAAAGATATAAGTGAATGAAAACTGCCAGTTTGACACCATCTAGCTGCCATACCAGCGACATACGCCAATCTAATAACCAGGATTTTGAATTTTGTTCAAACCTGGGTAAAAATAAAACTTTCCATGTATATAATCATGACAGAAAATCATTATACCTGATCATTATTCAAGCAACTGGAATAGGAAACAACATGAGTAGGTCAGTTACAGAGGTTTATACGTGTAAGATTAATGTTACAACAGGTGACAGTACCATGCAATGGAAATTAACTAGAAGGGTTTTTGACACAAAAATGTATGTCTCCCACAAAGGTACATAACATCCAATCTAAAATCCTGACAATATGCAAAACAGTGAGTAGATTTAAATGATACTCAAGTTCTCCTGTGAAGTTTCCATGAAATCCAACCAATGTTTTAGCAGTTACAAGAGCGGACACACTATAACATCTATCTGGACATACATTCAGACAGACAGGTGTCTAGCACAAAATCTTTATGTCTCTCCCCCCCCCACACTTTAATTATATGGGAGACATAAATATTAGGTTGAGTGTGAAAATGTTTCGGATTCTATTTGTAGACAGCCTTACTCAGAAACAAACGTCATTCTGATTGTAACTATTGCAATAAGATTGTAAAAGAAGACATTAAACAAGAGCACCGCCTACGAGTACTGGACGCTCAACTTTCTCATACTTGATAGTACCCTTGTTCATCTAAGTGAAAAATTTAAGAGTAACAAGGGCAGATAACTCTTAAATATATGTCACAGGGTTACAAGCCTTGTTAGTATGGACTCCCCTAGTGATGTTGAATAACTATGTTGAGTTTGACATTTTTGTGTAAAATGTCTATGTCAGAAAAGGGGAATAACTCTTATATAATACTGGATACTTTTGTTTCCTCTTGTCAGTAGATGAAGGTCATCACATTCCACAAGAGTATTAACTTGTCAAGTTGAAAGCTTTGATAGTGTTTTAAAAAATCAGTTTAAGTGTAAAATTTGCCCCAATTTTTTTTTACTTAATCACAAACAAGGGCAGATAACTCTCAGATAAATATAGGTCACAGAGTTACCAGTCTGGTCAGTATGGACTCCCCTTGTAATGGTGAATAACTATGTTGAGTTAAGTTGATACTCTTGTTAGTCTCTGAGAAAATGACTCTGACAATAAACTTAACCAACGCACACGATCCTGTCACGACAATAGCTCAACTTTTTTTCTTCAAATATTACAAATATGTTATTATAATGCACTAAAGGACTGTTAAATTTGGAATATTTTGTTTTTTAGAAAAATCGTTTTAGGGGCCATTTTGAGTGGGTCAACAGTCTAACAAATATGTTCAAAATGAGGTTTCAGATAACTAGTAGGAAAGGTCATTAAAAATTCATTGCTAGATTATCATTAAATTTTCCTATGTGGATGGGTGGAAATTTTATTTTACTAAGTTTAAAAATTCTAATCTTTATTTTGAAGATTTTTAAAGGATGCCAATTTTATTACAAAAAGTGTTAAACAAAAAGGGCAAGAGACGTACAAAAATGAGGCAGTTGAGGAGGATCATATATGAATTTATTTATTCTGACCTACAAAACACAATCTGTGCATGAAGTTTGATTCTGAGATATAGGGGGTATCAAATATTGATCTTACTTGACTTAAGGATAAGGACAACCAATCAGATACCAATCACCATATTGAACTCTTGGTCAGTAACAGGCGATAGTGATGGGACATTGGTTGCAAGTCATAATCGATCATCGGTTAGAATCGGATGGCACATCAGATGCAATTTTCCGTTTAATAATCGGTAGGAGAGTAAATGAATATGCAGTGTACTAATGTCTGTTTTCCTGCTTCTAAAGTGCTCATTTTGCGCGTATTATGTGCAGGGCTGCATCAGCTACTTGGATTAGAAACAAAACTAAATGTTAGCACAATATTCAGCAGGCACAATTTTATTGTGTTTGTTCCATTAGACAGTAACAAGACATCAATAAAACACTTGTAATTTCCAAAAATTTTAATGTTCGTGCTAGCTGGCTTTTAACGCCTAAATGGTGAAAATGGAGAAATACCATCTCTGTGAATCATTAGCCAGGCTAAGTGAGCATCCAACAACTGAATCTATCTTAAGGTGTGCTACCATATTCTGGTCAGGACTGATATTTTGAGAGGGACCAGAGCCTATTGTAGCAATAAAATAAACAAATGGCAAACTGTGTTTCTTATTTGACCACTTCAAAAACCGTTAAAAAGCGTAGTCACAAAAAGAGGCATCGCAAAAATAGGCGACATGGGGAAAATCTGTGATTTTTGGCAGACGTTTTACTAATTGAGTTTGAAGGAATTGTTTGAATTGGTTCTAATAGGCATTCAATTGGTTGAAACTTCCCTGGTTTAAATTTTCCTAGTAAATAATTGATTAAAGAAATCTTGTTTAACATTTCTTTATAATTATCCCATGATAGATTATGGAAGAATGACATCGATCATCGGAATAGGCTGACTTCTGCAACCCACTAATCGATGTTAATCAATAAACGGTACATCACTAACAGGCGATATGATTGGCTATCCTTATTCTCCAATTAGATAAGATCAATGTTGAACACCATCCCCGAACCAATGAATGTGAATGACTTACTCTGTTTGTGATAAGTGACTCTCTGTAAGTAGGGGCTGTGATGGCTGATACGGGTCCATGTGACCTTGATAAGAGGGAACTGTCATTGAAGCCGGAGGCGTGTCTGCAATTAAAGAATAACATTTATATCAAATACATTTTTTTTAAACACAGAAAAGGACATCTCTCAAACACTTTATTAAAGTAATATATTTATCTTAATTATTTATTTCAAACATTAAGCAAAATGTAAAATAAAAACCTTGTCATTAAATGTCTTATTAACAATAATAAGAGGGAAGTATTATATAAAACCTGGCACCACAGCTATAAATAGAACATTACAGGAACCCACATACTCCAAACGGAGAGGTTTGGGGCGAAAGCTATACTATGTCATATTAAACTGTCAGTTACAGTACATATATTTTAGCACTGAGTTTCTAGATTTCAACACTAGCATCAGTACTGGTATTATATTTAACTATTACATATAGCAGTACTAGAATACATTACCATTATTGATTATAAGAAATTCAGACAATGAAATGAGGTCACAGTAAATAAACTTTTAAAGTAGCAAAAGTCGGAAAAGATCAACTATTTTGACTTTCTGAAAAGCATACAATACAAATTGTCTACTGGAAAATTCAATATTTGGTTATGATACAGGGTTTCACAAGAACGTCATGTTTTGATCACGTTTTACCATTTGGACTTTTTTGTATCATATATATAGTGAAGAAAAACACCATGAACTTGTGCAATATTGTCACATTCGAGTAAGTGCCTGCATATGTATATAATAGACTTTAATAGTGAGTAATCTGTCATATTTCAAGTTTTTTGTGACTTTCAGTTTTTGGGTTGCCATCCTTTTTCAGATGAATTGATCAAACCACAACAAAATCACATGCAACTTGCAGTTTAAGTATGCATGACATATATGTGCCAAGCATTGGGAGAAAATGCAAGAAAATCAATTCAGTGTACTTAAAGGAACCTTGAAAGATTTAAGGGGGCGCTACAAACTTCAGTTAATGTCAATTTATTTATTTGAGGTTAAATGCGTAACATGTTCTACAATTTATATTAATCACTCTCGACAACTTATTCCCATAGTATCCATTAATTGTCATGAGTGTATGAGAGAATAGAGTCTAGCTTGCACCTCACAGGAAATTTATTTCAATGTTCCTTAGAGCATTTTCACTGAACATTCTTATTTCATTCACTAACCGTCTCATAATGTCAGAGCTCCTTAAAATTACCATACATATCAATTTCCTCAAAGTTTCCTCAACATTTCCTGGTTTTAGAGCAATGTTCATGGGAAAGTCTATAGTTTATACAACTAATCTATTTAAGGTTGAAACAAGTTTTTCTACTAACATTAATCACTGTCAACACCTCATTCATGATGGTATTCCTCACCACAAGAGTAATTGAGGGATTAGATGAGTCAACTTCTAAGTCCTGTTTATGGAGTCCAGTAAAGTACAATATAAGGGATATACATTCATTTTTTTTTGCATCAACTAACAGTCATAAGTGCATGGTCATCTGTCTTTTTAATTATATGAAACTTGAAAGAAAAGCACATAATATTTTTAGATTATTATTAAATATCACATTTTCTAATTTTATCTCAAACAAAAGTACACAGGTGATAATATATTTTTTATAAAAGGATAACTTTTGTGCATCTGTATACAATTTGTATATACATGTATATATAGTAAATATCTAAAGTGAATACTATTTGATCAGAATAGCAGATATATTATAACATCTATGTATATCCCTATATTAGAGACAGAGAGGTTATTGTTCACAACATACATTGAGATTTTAATTTCGAAACACATTTATGTGCAAAAGTATTATTAACAAAAGATGTTTGTAAAACACTTATGCCCACATGGCAGCCTAATAGTGAGAAATGGTACAGGTCACAGTGACCTCAAAATCAATAGGGGTCAGCTACTGATGGTTACCAAGCTGTTGAAGATCCTGGGGTCCAAATGTTCTTAATCGAGTTATTGATCAGAAACAATTGGATCAATTTATTGCAAATTTTATTCATGTTGAATTCGGTCACAACGACCTTGACCTTCAACCTAATGACCTCAAGATCAACAGGGGTCATATACTGTTGATGAACAACCTCCATGTAAAGTTTGAAGATCTTAGAGACCAGCTTTCTTGAGTTATTGAAAGAAAACTCTAGCAGATTTGGAAAATGTAATATAGAGGGCAGTAGAAGCTAAAGTGTATTAAAGAATATGAGTATATGATGCAAAAACTCTGTTTATCCAGTAATTGCTATAAAAGGTTATACCAAATAGTGCATGTGTTTAAGTGTCTGACTGTGAGGTATGTGCAAAAACGGAAATCAAGAAAATGGTTCCTTAGAACATAACAAAATCTCTATAACTCAACAGAATACAAAGAGACTTTAGTAAACATGGATGCCCCAGTAATTGCAGCCCCAATAGTCAGAAATGGCAATTTTGACCTATTGACCTTAAAATCAATAGGGGTCAACTTGTCTGAATGATTTTACAGATTTTGTCTGCATCCACACTGTAATTTTAATTTTGTTTTTGGGAGTAATAAATAATCCTGCAGCTGAAACAGGCTTATAATAGACCATTGGTCTAAACTTTATACACTTTCAGCAGTTAAGTTCATTTTTGTTGGAAATTGTGCCATATATTTGTGGTCTGTGTTGATTTTATGTTTCCTGTGTATGGCTGTTTAAGTTGAGTGCTGCCTTCCCTGTCCAATTTTTTATTTCTTTTTTTAATACATGTTTACATGGCTTAGTGGTTTCCATCATTAAAAAGATAGTTAACAATGTTATGAACTAAATCAGCTTCTAGTGAAATCCCAAGTGGGAACTTCTGAACAGTTCCATTAGCACCAGCATGATATGTTTGAAAATTTAATCCCACAAAGGTATAGTCTGTATAGCCAAGACAACATAATCTCTTAACATTCCACATACTTGGTCCCTCATGTCTCATGCAAGAAATAGCCTTACACCAATATATCAATTATAAGATTTTATAGTAATGTTTGTGTCTCATACCAGATGAAAGATCTAAAAGTCAGGATAATACACTTGGGAAATAGGAAGGGGTCATCTAGCTTAATACAACTAAAGGGTAAACAATTATATGAAATTAGAATATAAATGACTAAAATAACTCTATGCAATTGCAATAATGAATATTTGGAACAGATTAGAACCCAAAATTATACATACGTAGGCTGAGTCTGAATGGTACTGAAATAGTAATCTTCTCAATGTACATGATTCCAAACAGAAACATTGAAAGTTAAACAAAAAACATGGAAATTCCATAAAAACCAAAATTATAACTCTGTTTAATCTTAATTCCAGCAAAATCAAAAATCCCAAAATAGCAACTTAACATGCTGATATACATTCCTGCAAAGTTTCATGACCATAGCATAGAAATACTTTTAAGAGATGTATGAGACAACATAAATTTATCTAATCCATTAATACTGCCTGCTGGGCGACCAAATTTTTGCCAACTCACAGCCAACCACTTGATTGATGAGCAGAATACTTGCCAACCCACAGCCAACCACCTGCTGAACAACAGAATGCTAACCAAGACTGATGGACGACCAATTGCTTGCTAACCCACAGCCAACTGCCTGCCATACAAACAAATGCTAGCCAAGACTGCTGGATGACCAAATGCTTGCAAACCCACAACCATCAGACTGCTGAAAAGCAGAATGCTAACCAAGACTGCTGGATGACCAAATGCTTCCCAACCCAAAGCCAATCCTCTGCTGAACAAATGAATGCTAGCCAACCACAACCAATGACAAACAGCCTGTTGCTAGACTGAATGCTTGGCAACCTATGACAAACAGCCTGTTGCATGATCAAATAGTTTGCAACCCATGGCTAACAGTCTAATGGATAACCTAATGATTGGCAACCCATGGCCAACAACATGCTTGGCGACCCTAATGCTTGCAATGCAATCCATGACCAACAGCCTTAGTAATGAAACCCAAGGCCAACCCGACAACCTAATGCTGGCAATGCAACCCATGACCAACAGCCTTAGTAATGAAACCCAAGGCCAACCCGACAACCTTATGCTGGCAATGCAACCCATGACCAACAGCCTTAGTAATGAAACCCAAGGCCAACCCGACAACCTAATGCTGGCAATGCAACCCATGACCAACAGCCTTAGTAATGAAACCCAAGGCCAACCCGACAACCTAATGCTTGCAATGCAACCCATGACCAACAGCCTTAGTAATGAAACCCAAGGCCAAACCGACAACCTAATGCTGGCAATGCAACCCATGACCAACAGCCTTAGTAATGAAACCCAAGGCCAACCCGACAACCTAATGCTGGCAATGCAACCCATGACCAACAGCCTTAGTAATGAAACCCAAGGCCAACCCGACAACCTAATGCTTGCAATGCAACCCATGACCAACAGCCTTAGTAATGAAACCCAAGGCCAACCCGACAACCTAATGCTGGCAATGCAACCCATGACCAACAGCCTTAGTAATGAAACCCAAGGCCAACCCGACAACCTAATGCTTGCAATGCAACCCATGACCAACAGCCTTAGTAATGAAACCCAAGGCCAACCCGACAACCTAATGCTGGCAATGCAACCCATGACCAACAGCCTTAGTAATGAAACCCAAGGCCAACCCGACAACCTAATGCTGGCAATGCAACCCATGACCAACAGCCTTAGTAATGAAACCCAAGGCCAACCCGACAACCTAATGCTTGCAATGCAACCCATGACCAACAGCCTTAGTAATGAAACCCAAGGCCAAACCGACAACCTAATGCTGGCAATGCAACCCATGACCAACAGCCTTAGTAATGAAACCCAAGGCCAACCCGACAACCTAATGCTGGCAATGCAACCCATGACCAACAGCCTTAGTAATGAAACCCAACGCCAACCCGACAACCTAATGCTTGCAATGCAACCCATGACCAACAGCCTTAGTAATGAAACCCAAGGCCAACCCGACAACCTAATGCTTGCAATGCAACCCATGACCAACAGCCTTAGTAATGAAACCCAAGGCCAACCCGACAACCTAATGCTGGCAATGCAACCCATGACCAACAGCCTTAGTAATGAAACCCAAGGCCAACCCGACAACCTAATGCTGGCAATGCAACCCATGACCAACAGCCTTAGTAATGAAACCCAAGGCCAACCCGACAACCTAATGCTGGCAATGCAACCCATGACCAACAGCCTTAGTAATGAAACCCAAGGCCAACCCGACAACCTAATGCTGGCAATGCAATCCATGACCAACCTGACAACCTCATGCTTTCTAACCTACTGCCAACCACCGGATGAATTTGTCAATCAAAAAATAGCCATAAGGCTTATTCTATAAGAGAACTATAAAATTGATAAGCATTCTTCCAGACCAATCAGGTTAGACTGTCAAAGAGGTCACAGTGTTTATGTTATTGAATAACAGTAAAAGCCAAGCAAACAGAGATATTTTTAAGGTCTTAAAATAGAAACTGCTGAAGCAGCAAAAACTGTAAACATCAAGATGATAGGAAGCCTGTATGGAAGTCCATCTGGTAATATGAATGATGACTCCACATTAAAGCACCATCATACATTAGGATTTGCTACTGTTATACATTAAAATCACAAGAAATGTATTGCTCAACATGAACATGCTAATGGCACCAAGAAACTGTCAACACAAAGACACATAATCCATGCGATTACAGGAATTTTATGAAGGATGCATCACAAATCATATGTAAATGAGCATTTAAAGTCCCAGGAGTCAGAAAATATATGATCTTGATATCAAAATCTTTAAACGCGTCAACATGCCAATATCCATTAGGACAGATCAAACCAAGAAACAAAAGGGTGAAGATTTAATTTAGGCCCATATTTGGTCGTTATGTTAGTGTTATAATGCAAGCACGTACAAAATATGGCGTCAAGGCATGGCCAATGTAGACTGACCTGACAGAGACTTTCAAAGCTTTCCCTATATACCCTATCATGTGACCCAGGCAATGGATAATTTTTATGACAGAAACTGACTGAATATTTTAACTACCTTGGTATAGGACATCTATATTGTACTTTATGTAAAATGTCAAAGCTCTATACCTCATGGTTTTGGACGTCCATCCTCATGCTCAGGAGAGCTAAAAAGCATAAATCCAGACAAGCATAACCCAGGAAAAGGAAGACAAGATTTTAGAATGCCCAACAAGAATTAAGATCTGAATATAATACTATTGCCTTAAGACAGAGAAAAGCTTGAACACAAACTTAAAAGAACAAATGCAACACTTACAAGACAGCACATTACCTCCATGTACAAGTCACTGTGCCTTTTCATTTTTTCTAATCTATTTTGATATTTTGTGTGAAATAACAATCAAACTTTTTTTGTTTGGCCTACATCCACTTGAGATTACCTAACCAATAGATGTAGCATATTTAAACTCTTCGAGTAATGACCCGTCTAATAAAATGTCTTAGGACCAACCAATCAAAAGCTGTGACAGTGAATATAGCCAATCAGAATAAGGGTTAAGAATGTTTATAGTTAACAACCAATCCAAAGCTGTGACATGGAATAGCCAATCAGATAAAGGATGTGAAAAAACAAATCAAATGCTACCATGAATATCAGGGAATAGCCAATCAGGGAGTAAAGCCAACCAGGGAGTATAGCCAATCATGGACTAAAGCCAATCAGATGTGAGGGTTGACTTGAAAGGAAAGCAAAGAGACACAATCAAACTTTATTTGCGGATAATTGATAAAGTTCTATCCATGAAACAATAATTATTGATGGTCCATATTATCAAAGATATGCAAACGGGACAAATGAAAGTCTCCTCAGAAATTTAAATGAGCAAATCAGAACATGAAGAGTATTTACTAATACATTGAGCTGTAGTCAGCTGTAATTCCTGTATTTTACATATTAAACTCATTTGCTCTGTGAATATAAAGTTATTAAACCTTGTATCAAATACAATTCATATATCAATTGAATATAAAGAAGCAGTGAAATAAGCTTGAAAATTGTGATATCTTTAAGGGTGTCATAAAACTGAATTGGTTTTTAGACCATTTCAAGTGAAGAAAATATGAAAATATTTGTAAAACAATACACATGGTCCCATTGGCTTCCCGTGACCTTTGACAAACTGACCTCTATAGCACCAGGCCTAGGGTGTAACTGCAGTTTGTCTCAAGGTAGAGGTAACATCTACTGGCAGACAGACAAACCAACTGATACTAAGTGCAAGCAATATACTACCACTCCTAAAATACTGAAGTATTTTAGTTTGTCTGCCTTAAGGTGGGCAATATTTCCTATCAAAGTAGCAATGTGAAGTATAAACTATTCAAGCAAATTGTAGAGATTATAATTATGCAAAATCACACATTTGTCATACCTTGTACGCCCAGCTAGATAATGACATAAATATTCAAAATACATCAGAGTTAAATTACAAAGAACTCGTTCAATTTCCTAAATCCACCACTGCACAGTCCACTGGTATAAAGCATAGCAGTTCTCCCTCAGTCGAATAGTGTCAAATGTAGAAATTGGGCCCAAATATGGGTTCAAACAAGCAGCCACCTAACCTTTCACTCTATGAATTCAATATTTTATGCCCCATCACTATATGTGAGTGCAATAATCAATTGTTTTCCAAAAACGAGTTTGGAGATGATGCACAACCTATCATCAGGACACTGATAGATAAATGGGGTGAGGCATCTATGGAGTAGATATTTAATACCAGTATAGCATGAGCAATAAAATTGAGCTTAAATCACACAAAACTCAACCAGCTGAGCTGTCGATACAAACAAGAACTGAAGCTCATCTTGAGCCAAACTTGATCAGTTTACCAGCAAGAGTGCACAAACTTTTCAGCATGTTTCTGATTCCACGCACAGCATACTGATCACCAAGTGAACATATTTTCTATGAAGAAGAATCAAATTACATAATTCAAACACGCAGTAGTAAGAAACATTATACAACATGTTAAGGTTTGTCCTAACACTGTGGAACAATATAAATAATGACGACTCTATATTCAAATTTTCCAGCCCATGCTCTTCTTCAGAAATTTTATTTGGAATCATAAGTTTCTGATTCCATGCACAGCATAGCGGCCACCAAGAAGAAGATCAAATTTTCAAAGAAAAGCATATGAGCCTGAAAATTTGAACAAAGAGTCATTATTATTTATATTATACAGTTAATTTCCTATTGAGAGACTGTGGAATATCTTTGACATAATTATAAATATGTAATTAAATTCTATGTAAAGTGACAAATTTTATTCAGTTACTAACTGGTACATGCAAATAGGCTTACATGCACACAATAAGTTTATAATACTATGTACATTAATAAATAATCTAATAAATGTACAGTATGTCATATTTAAAACAAATATGCCCCCAAAGTGGCGGAAAGAAAAAAAAACACTTAAAAACTGAATACAATTCAATATCCCTTAGTCACAACTATCAACTAGGAGAACACTATAGTACTGCTGTATACAAATCTTATCACAGACCACAAAAAAATCAACAGCACAACAAAACAACATCAAATATTTTCACCATAACAACAATACTCAGCAAACAACATTCAGTATTTGACACAAAGCTGTCGTAACTTTCAAAGTCTGGTGCTTTCATCATCATTTTGATAAAAAAAATTTATTTTGGTCATCAGGTCTGACTTTTTATATAAGGATGGATTAAGGCCCCCAACAACGTCTGATTAAAACCATATGTGCTTGGTATATGTACTGGTAACTTCACCTACCAATGAAAAATGCCATTTGATTTTGGTTTCATGCCATTCCAAACAAATTTTCAGTTACATTAGATGGCCAAGTTAGTGTAAAACGTTGTTGATGGAGCTATTTTTTAACCAGTATTTACAGGCCTTCTCTTCAACAAGTATTTGACAACATTTCCTAACCCAGAGTGCATGTGTATACCAGGAGTCAATATTGGGGAAGAACACAAACTGTTAGACCCAGAATCAAACCCATATCTACCGGGTTGCAGTCAAGAACTTTACTAAGTATCTACTAAGTGTCTTGGGTAGACCTAAGTTTGATAACAACACTAACTGTGTTATTAGTTAACACTTGCATGACTTTAAAAAATCTTTTTAACTTAAACCTTTGCTAGGTAGAATAATTGCAATTTAACAATTTTTATACATGACGTCAGATGAAACAATTACAACAGCTTTGTACAAAATACACATTATATGTATTATATGATAAAATGTCACTCCATTGAATACAGTTAGACTCTCATAGCTTCAACAATACCAACAAATATACCCTACACAGAATATGGACATTTCATGAAAACCAGGCTTTCAAAATACAAAGTACAATTCTTGTAGTTGACTTAAAACTTGGTTTAAGGTGCTTAACTTCACATGATTTTAAAGATTCTATGTGAGGTTTGATGACCATTATCTACACCGCTTTCAGAAATTTTTTTTCGAGGGTTGTCCACAAAACTATCGCAACTGCTTATTATTAAAGAATGATGTAGACAACCTTGCAGACAACCCTGGAAAAGCAAGACACAATAATGTTGATGAGCCTATACCAGCTACCAATTTTGCTAACCTGGTAACCAGGCTTTTTTTCCCTTGGTAATTAAGCTTGGTTAAACTCCATACAACAAATATACCCATTTCCCCAAGATTAGCTGTAAATTCTGTCTGATGCAAAAACATACAACACAAGTGTGAAGTAAGAAACTTCCAGTGATCTTGTTAATCTAGCTTAATTAAGCACTAACTGTCTGTTAATTAATGTGTAATTACTAATTGATAAATTTTCCTACATTTTAGCCTAGAACTCAGATGCATGGTTACTTTATTCTTCTACATCGCAAGAAAGTGCGTGAATTTACAATATACAGGTATAAGAAGCACTTCTTCTATTTGAATAACTTATTAGCTATACTGATATATACTGTACATGTAACATAATATTGTGCCACCTAATTGCAGGCATAGCTCACAGACGATAATTCAAGCCTTGTATACAAAGATCAATGATAATCTTCAAACATGTTATGAAAGATCATATGCTTTAAAATGGTTAAGCATACCTGAGCAAGCAAATATCGACATCAATAATGCATTTTATTGTCAAGATCAGCTTTTATTTGTAAAACAAGGCTAGCGTTGTCGTCAGCAAATTATACATATCAATGTTATCCCTTTTTAGTAATTAAAACATATAAATTTTAAATCTAACAAAAGTAAACAAGAGGGCCCAATGGCCATATGTCGCTCATCTATTGTAGTAGTGCATGCAGGCCCCTATGATAATGCGAGTAATTATCTACAACCTCTGACTAAAATCAAGTAATGCAGCCTCTATTGCATGTACAAGGTTTTCATACTGTCTTAACAAGCAACCTTGTTATTTACATCAGTTGACCCACTATATTGAAACTCAACCCAGATTCCATCTAGATTTTTTAATATTCTGAAACACTTTCATGGAGATCCAGTGAAAATCGCAGCCTTTGTATCATAAGAAGCATTCTTCTAGTTTTGACCCCCAATCACCCAATATTGAATATGACCTAGATTTTATTTAGATGACCAATGTGACCAAGTTTCATACTGATTCAGAGGCCAAATTGTGACCTCTAGTGACTACTCAAGGTTTTTCTATGATTTGACCTATGACCTAATTTTTTACTCCAATGACCCAATTTGACACAGATTTTGTTGAGATAATCATTGTGTTCAAGTTTCATAAAGATAAGGCCAAAATTGTGACCTCTAGTATCTACACAAGCAATTATGAACAGATTACAGATGTACAAACGAACAGGTGACAGAAGAAAGGGCGATCACAAAATCTCACACTGTTACTTTGTGACAGGTGAGCTAAAAACCACAAAATACCACTTTAATTTGATTTTAATGATTATCAGTTCACCGTCAGAAATTACTATTTTTCTACATATGCATAAATGTCCCCGAGAGAGTAACTGGAAGAATCCAACGTCACTGCATGAAGCGAGATCAGGTGGCATGCAATAGTAAACAAAGAACAGCTGCCAGCATATTCACACTTAACTTTCAAGAATTCCAATTGCCTGGCTTATAGCTAATTTGAATGAGATAACTTAAAACTCAGAACGACATTGACATTACTATAAAGCAATTTATTTTTAGAACCTATTCAATGATTTTAAACAGCAATATAGTGTCTTGAAACTTAGGTCTGAGTATGCTCCATGATACAAGAAAGACTTTTGCATAAGCTGCCAGCTGATTGGCCTCTTGCTGTCACATGACCTGGTCACATGACTATGTTACCTTGGAGACAGAGTCACAGCACTTCCTGCCACACCCACGCCAGTGATCAAATTAAAGTCAACTGTGCAATGCAACAAAAATCAGTGAATATACTATAAACATAATACATTGTATACATGACAATGATCAAATACAGTACATGACAATAGTAGGCTATCATGTTTACAGTGCATGACAATAGTAGGCTATCATGTTAACAGTGCATGACAATAGTAGAACTAACACAGACAGCTATCATGTTTCCTGTCTATCTCGGTCTTGCCTTCCATCATACAACATGTGGGGAACCACAGGCGTTTGTGTCATCCTTTTTTCTAACTTTTCAGTAGTCAAAGTTAATATCAATTTTTCATTATTTTCTGATACCCTGTCCCAAGCAATAAGCATTTAATGTCACAAACCAATGTGTTTCCCTCACACTATTGCATTGATGTGAAAAACTACCAATATTTTTACTGCAAATAATAATATATACATATCAGATATATCGGTTTTTTAGCTCTGACTAATTTATGCAATAGTGATATATTAAACAATACCAGTAGCTCTACTGCCATCTTGGTAACACAAAAACAGCAGGGTACATAACTTCACATACTAATAAATTCTGGACTTTCACTAGTCAAAATGACTCCTGACACTCAATTTTCAAGAGTCATCAAAGTATTGCAAGGTTTGCATTACAGGTGGAGCATTCAGTTCCCCCATCTATAATAAATTAAAGACTTTCCCCCTTAGTCCATTTCCCCCGACTAGTCAGTTCTTTCAGGGGGAAACTTGTTTTTGACTGATTGGAAGGGAGAAAATTGACTTGTCCATTATTCCCCCCTGTTTTCTCTATGGATAATAGGAGGGAAAAAACGGATGCCAGTATAAGAATAATAATGGTAAATTTGACTTTTCTGATTGAATTTTCGAGAGTCAAAACTAGCACAATTTGTCAATTTCAAGATTCACAATGCAGTTTCATAGTCAAATGAAAGACCTGTTAATCAGTCTGTAAACTTTCATGCCCATAGTTATTCCAGTTCATTTTTTAAGTTTTGGAGATACAGCTAAATGCCTGCTTGTCGAACCACCCATCGCATACACCTACCAAAATGACCATACTTGTGAATCTATTAAAAACCAATTGATCAATATCCTAATCTAGTAAGTCATCATATATATCAATTAGTTATATTATATTTAAACAAAAGCCGTCATTGACGGGTGATGCTCCCCATACACCAGAAATATGCAAAAGAGAGTTATGGTTCTTTGGCACTGCACTATAACTTAATGAGATTTATTCAACTATGAAGTTTCAAATTGATATCTCTAATACTGTACGAGTTATGACCTGGACAAGAATTAAGTATGAAAAATTCCAAAGGGACATAACTTCAAAAATATGCTATGAAGAGTTATGGTTCTTATGCACTACACTTCCCCTTAATGAGATCTATTCACCTATGAAGTTTCAAATTGATATCTCAAATACTGTTTGAGTTATGGCCCGGACAAGAATTAAGTATGAAAAATAACAACGGGCAATAACTCCAAACAAAGGTTATGTAGAGTTGTGGTTCTTGAGCACTGCACTTCTACTCATTGAGATCTATCCACCTATGAAGTTTCATGATGATACCTCACATACTTTTTGAGTTAGGCTCCGGACAAAAATATCGGACAGAACGACGGACGGAGGGACAAAGCAGCAACTATAATATGCTCCCCCGAATTTTCGGGGAGCATAAAAATTACAGTAGTCCTTTATAGAAATAATCATGGTTTGTTACAACACAATGCTATGAATCACATAGGACATAGTTCTGCCACCAACAACACAATATACATAACAAATTGGTTAATAATTGTACATTCAGTTCCAATATTTTTATATTAAATACCAATTGGATCATCTCAGTTATGTATTTTTCAAAATTAGACCCTGGAAGTAACATCGAGGTGGCTTAGTGTTATAATGTATACCAAAAGGAAAAATATTTTTTGATATTTTTTCTTGATTTGAAAATAACTGAGAGTTGTTAATTTAAGCCTTCAAAATGCAGTTGTATTTTCAATTGATAATTGTCAAATAATATTCCATGCCGATCTGATGATGAATTCCTTCATCGGATACATTAAATTAACTCATACAAATAGTTGCCAAGCAACCAAAGAACATTACGAAGGGGTATGTGTTCGCGCCAGCGACACAGAGATTGAATATGTTGTGAATTCAATAGTTTATTTCATCTTCATATGGCGTGATTTATTACATCTAACATCAACTAATATCCTCACATGGCTTGATTTATAACAACTAACATTTGTAACTAATGACAAATTAATGTATTATGAAATAAATTTTTGTTCTACTGACATCGTGAATGCATGCCCTTGGGTTGTCTACTTTGGTTGCCTGGCAACAAGAATCAAATGGTCTTAACAAAGATTGGTATTTGCCATAACATCAGTGAGATACCATATTTTACTATAATGTAAAGAAAATATACAAAAACTTATCTTTCTAAGTATTATTTATCAACTCTCAACTATTTTTGACGGACACTCGTATATGTATGGTAGACAGAACATTACTTATGTAAGTAAAATGGCCAAAGCATGTAGGGAAATAACTGAGATAGTAAGGTTGACTATGGCGCTGTCATACTCGTTATAGTCCCATAAACTCAATGTACACAAAGAGGAGTAAGCGCATAAGTTCACTACAACATATGACAATGACGTATATCAAGCATACGGGAATGTTGGCCAACATGTTGGTGTACGTCAAATACATTGTTGTTTTAGGTCATTTCCAGTATATGCCAGCGTATGTCCAGTGTTCCAGATCATCTTTCATATGTTTGGCTAACGTTGTTATATATTGGACTATGACTACGTCATTCAATTAATACACACATGATTTACATATAGAGTGCAGATACTATATAACATATACAAAAAGCAAGTGCACATCACTGTTTAATCTACATATAGAATAACAACAGACATAAGACAACTGTTACACTAAAGCTCAAAACTCTCATAAACTGAGATATTATATAATACAAAGAATCAATTTTAAAAGTCCTTGAACCTTGTGTTAGTATAATTATACTAAAACAAGGTTCAAGAACGTCTTAGTTAATAATTCAACAGTTTCTAGTTTACATTGTTTTCAGGCCTTTGTTTTCACAAGTGGCAAGTACTAGTAATTACACATGTGTATGAAGTGTACTTAGCACACGTATCTATATATCAGCAACAAGGCAAAACTTTCTCATTAAATTTGATATATTCACCGCAAAAGGTTTAAAATATATTCATGCATAAAACCTTGAGGACCAAGTTATTTATTTGGATATAGCGTATAGCTATTTTTTCTATGGGGTGGAATTTCTGCCATTCTGCGGTCCAAGATCAATTCACAGAATTAAATCTACATAGAATTAAATTGTCCACGTAAAATTTTCAGGCAGAATATTATCCCCAGGGACTCCATTTGAAGTATCAGTGCCCATTCAAGGAACATTACGGTAAGCATACAGATTCACATACTGCCCCATTAATTTATGGAGATGGGTTAAACAAGATTACACAAGATTTCCCAGGAGACAGAGCAGCTACCAACATAAGCAGGTCTAAGTATCAATATCTGCAGTATGTTACACCTAATTGAGTTGTCAATGAAGTTATTGCTACAATAAATGCCAAACTTTCTCCAATTGCTATGTATAATTGAAAAGATGACTCGACAGTTTGTAACAGTTCTAGTATGGTAACATAGTATTCTTCATGAATCAGTCAATTTAGTTTCAGACAATAAGGAAAGTTGTACTGCTTAATTGAATAACATCAATATTGAATACCACCCCTGCTCTTTGCATGAAAAAAACATCCCTAATGATAGGTGTCATGAGGAACCCCTATCAACTCAACAAACTTAAGCTCTTGGGACTATATTACACATGTTACTTTTTAACCTGTTTTATCAGCTATCAGGGAGATATAAGCTACCGATAGGGAAAATTTTCATGTATGCAGGGGAGGTAACTCCAATCATTTTCTGTACGGAAACATATTTTTTAACCATTTTGTATTCTGTGTTTTTGGTTATTAACCTTCGATACATTATGGTCAATATTTCTACTGTTCTCACACCTGACAATCAGAGCCACATAGATTATTATGATTAATGTCACTCTCATAATATAACATGAGATCGTTTGATGATGTAATGCATTGTTTGCCCACTAACTAAAAAAAGCCCATTATGATTCCTTATTCCACGATTATTGATCCAAACACCTAAAACATGAACTTGATGATGATTATTTCAATATAAACATTACATTATAAACTCTGTCAATACATACACTCTGAATACATACAGACAGAAATTGAAGCAGAATATTAGTAACATTGCAAGATATTTTCCTTTAAAACAAAAAAGTTAGAAAAATAATAAATAGGTTTCATACCTGGAATTGGTTTAAACAAGGAACCTTGTAAAAATAGTGTTAAATAAACAATAAGCAACAAGAAAGGTTTGTGAAACATGACAATTTATGCCCAAATGGTAAAAATTCTGAAAACCAGAAATCCTCTAAAGTTCACAATTTATACAGGAAAAATAAAGAAAAACTTGACTTTTTGGTACACTAAAAACCTGAAGTTCATGCAAGGACCTAAAAACGTTGACACATTGCATAGTCAATTAGTCCTTTTGCAATAAATGACCTACAAAGCACTAGGATTCATCTGCAGATAATGGGAAACAAGTTTCTTAGTGGAGATAATGTAAACCTGATGCAGACTATGATCAGACTGACAAAGATGCTGACCTGGGCTGGTCCTCACAAAGCATAGTAAGGGAAAACTTAAATATTTTGACTTCAGTTAAAACATTGAGCTGCACATGTTTCCCAAGAAACAAAGAATAACACATGTGATTATTGTTGCTCTTACTTCTAATTTATGCAAAAAATGATAATCTTGGATTTTCCTAGTAATCTGATACACTTAATGAAATGTAATTCTTAGTTTTCCCTTATGATGCTTTGTGAAGACCACCCCTGATGTACACACATGTGTATGAGAAAAAGGTCTGCATATCATGAGTAACCTCCCAACAAAGTTTGAGGGATGTAGTCTCAAGCTTTCTCTAGTTACCAATGCTGACATTGTTTTACCTAACTACCAACATATGCAAATCAATATGGTGTACTAGAACCCCAACTTTCTTTGAAAAGAAGCAAATTGAAAATAAACACAAAAGTACTTAAGCTAATATTGTAAATGATACTTCGGTAATAGTGCAGTATCAGTGGGACCCAGTATCTATAAATCTGCATGCATAGCTAAGACTGACCCTTAAACACAATATTTCGATACCATTCCTAACCACCAGTCCACCACCAAACAATGCAGCACCAAACAAACATAATACTGCATATAAAGCAACTAGAGCGTTCACAGGATTAATACCCCAATATCACTGCCTTGACACAGGAATATTGTTTAGAACTAGAAGTCTAAACAATGAATTTTGTGGAAATCTGTGGCAGTAAAGATTGAAGAAATCCACGTGTTACTAGTAGACAATCTTGATTATGGTGTTAACATAAATATTTCATCCAAAGGTAGTCATCATTGATCCACTGTATAAAATTCATGAAAATTAGGCAAAAACTGATAAGAAGTTTGCTTCACAAAATAAAATCCTTTGGCCGCCATTATACATTTCAACAGCAAAAAACTATGTCCTACACTATAAGATATCATGTTGTGTGTTTCTTTGAGTAAATTAATTAACACATGACTAGTACAATTGTCATTGAAAGTGATTCAGAAAACCATGCATGCTAGTACAGTAAGTGAAAAATAAAACTTGACTAAAGCAGCATACCTTGGCCAGTATCATCAGACGATGGAGAAGCCATAGAAATATTCTTGCGTGACGACTTCCGTCTTTTCTTTTTAAACTTTCCCGTTCTATCTTCACTGCCAGAATCAGGTGCCTGTCTAACCATTGGTCGGAGATTACCAGTGTTATTCACCTTGCCTGCACCAGGGGAAGAGTTGGTTAAACTTCTTCTTTTCAGTAAAGTATACTTCCGTCGTCGCTTCTGAGATTCTCTATAAAACATTGATGTCTGAACAACATGCATGCTGTATTTGCAGTAATTTGTCATTTTCAACTCATGTAAATAGAGGTAATCATTGAAATCTATGTTGTGCACATTTTTCAACATGAATTGAAAGTTGACAGACATATTATTATATTGACAAATATATTTAATATAGAGGCAACAATAGATCAGTCTTCTCTGTATGTAGAATTTATTAAATTCTACAGTGAGTGTTTGACAGAATTGTCTACATCTATGATTTTGTTTTGTTATTTTGCTTTTGTTATATTCTTGTTAAAATATCATTTCAACAAAGGAACAAAGGCCGCATTGAAACAAGTGTATGTTTGTACATACCTTAATAATCTTTATTAATGTCATTTAGCATCGCTAAATATGTCTGTACTGTTATTAACTTATTATTATATATTTTGCAGACAATTACATGAAAACTGAGAACTGAGAATTTCAAATGACCAACTTACATATCATTGTTATTGGTGTTAGTGTTGGCTTCTATAGGAGTTGGTTTTACATGTTGTGTATTAGATAATGAGGTAGCACTAGCTTTATGGACATCATACAATTCTCTTCCTGGTGTCTGACCTACAGGGGTCAATACACGATGACTTGACGGAGATTCTAGTGGCATTGTTGACCTTTCCATGTTAGGTCTGCGACCACTACCAGATTTAGGTGGTCTAAGATTGCCCGACTGTTGTGCCTTGTTCCCAGATAATTCACTTGGAGAGAGGTTCAGAAAGTATCTACCAGTGGGTAATGGTATACGACTGCTTGGACCTGTTCCCTTCTTGGCCAATGATACCTAAAACAAAAGTACATTCTAACTACCGGTGTAGAAGGATTTTTGATACAAAAACATATATGTACCACAAAGGGCCTTATCTCTGGCAATAAGCATCCAACCTAAAATTCCTGACAATATGCTCATATTGACTTGGTATCTAGTATCATAAGAAATGCCATTTAAATCTGACCAATGGTTAAGGAGAACAAGCACAGACAAACTTTGCAACATCCATCCATCCAGCACAAAATCACTGTATCTCCCCCTGTTAAATGGGGAGACAAAATTATACTATTATACTTTATTCTCAAATGAACATTTTCTACCCATTTTACAACAGAAATGTCTTATAATGTTTATTTAATATTTTCAGGATACAAAAAAATAGCATTTTCAACCATTGTCAACCAATGGAAATTGTTCCTGTATTGTTCTAACTACCTGTCTTGTTGGAAACAATACAAAGACAAGATTCTTCTACACATTTAATTTGATATTTTACGTCTTTGATCAATGCATTTGGAGTTTGGGACTCTGGGACAGTATATATAATAGCTTGTACCAAGTTAGACATGCTCTTCAACTGTTCCACTTTCTCCTCTTCAGCCAGCCTAGATAACTGTGACAATGTACTTCCAGCAGAGAACTGACGTTCCTTCCCGTCCTGTGCTCCTGTTGTCATACTCAGACTGACAGGCTGTGATCCGGATGATGTAGAAGCTTGTGGTGCTGACCTACTTACAGTTTGGTTGGTTGGTGCATTAGGGCGTCGTCTTTGTTGCGACATATTAGATCTTGTAGCTACAATAAACAAGATTTTTTTTAACTGGCTGGCATTAATCAAACTTCTCATCAAATAATAACAGTTCCTTTGACTGGCCTTATATATAAGGTAAAGGACTAATGTCACAGTTACTGAACTAGTGATTTTAAGTAACAATTGGAACAACAGCAAGAGAAGAGATGAAACCAACAAATTAAACCATAAGGATCCATAAAATTACAAAAAGTCTCAAAACATAGAATAATACTACTGAAACTGACAAGCATAATGATTAGAAGCAGTCAGACTAGTAAGGCTGTGATATAAATTGCTAAGCTTATAATCCAAGAGGAAGGTGAAGAATTTTCTCATTTTCAAATACCAGGGTACCTGTTTTCAATTCTTACAAGTTTCTTTCCTTTTCACAATTTTGGGATATTTTATGAATTTTAGTAAAGTCTCCAAATCGATTGATTAATGTTTTAAAACAGATAAATGGTCACTGGAGGAGCTTTTAAAGGCTTTTGAATTATTTACAGGAAATGAAGAAAGGTTCGGCTGCAAGAAAGATAGGGATTAGAAGGGGATGATATCAATTCTAGCCCAATACTTATAACTCATACTTTCTCTGACTGGTCCCAGTTCCTTCTTGGTTTGATTTGCTGGTTCCCTGCGGTATCTAGATGCTACATTAGATGTTGATGCATTCGGGGTGGAATCCAAGGAATTATGTCGGGAATATGTCTGTCGACCAGGTCCAGAATTATCGTTACTGTTTCCAAATCTGAATCCACGATTGTTGTTCTGATTATTGGAGCCATTGCTAACACTGGAACAAGAGAAGAGAATTGTGACTCTTAATGTATTTATTCACTACAATGTCACCCGTTTTAGTTTGACTATTACTGGTAAATATCCACTAAATACACCAATCCATTAGAGACAAACACCGGTTTTGACTTTGATTCTGACATTGTGCTGGATTAACATGAAAATAATTGTCATCATGACTACTTCTTAGCACAGCATCACTCTCCCACCAATACATCTACATACTTTAAATTTGCAAAAAACAGTGTTTCAGTTTAATTTTTTACACAGATAATGTATCATTTTGACAACATCAATACATTTCTATGTATATTCAGGGCTGTTTGCTTATTAATGGATTTTCAGTTAAATTCAAGTATCTTTTTGGCATTTTTTCAAGGCAGCACTTAATTCAAGTATTCTTCAAGGTGCAAACCAAATGCAAAGACTTTTCAAGGTCTGTGCGAATCTTGCAGTCATACCAGAATGGAGCTCTTGAACCTTTCATGTTTTTGCAGTAATAAAATAAGCATTCATTAACGGTGAATCCTTTTTACTGTACTCTGTAGAATTGCTGGTCTGATGAACTGTTACAAACTTACCTGTTATTCCTAGACATGGGTTTTGTTGGGTTTCTAGGTATACGAGGTCCACCTCTAATACCCCGTAGATATCGACGTACAGAATCCTTCACACCTTGTAGACAATTATGTTCTGATAGTGTCAGACGAGACCATGGGTTAACATCATAGAAATCTATTGCTGCAATAGCTAAAGCTTTACCAACCTGCAAGAAACAAAGATGTAAGTCTTGAATACCTGTTTCCAGTTGATATTTTGGTGCATTTGGTAAATGACTCCAGGTACTGGTCTTTAATATCAAATTCCCATCATTAGCCTACGGTAAAGTCCTAACAAGAATCATTATTATTCATGTTTAAGGTCATTTCTCAACAATATTTATAGCTATATAATGTGGCAGATCCACCTTTTTACCAGTTCCTAGACTGTATCCTAACAAGCACTGACTTACCCTTCCACAAGAACCAACAACCTTCCAAAATGTGGAGAAAATACAACATTGTTGTCAAATTTTTATGGACTATGACCTGGAGGGGTATGACCTGGCCTGATTGAGAATCAAATTCAGATAGCCAGGTTATAAATCTAGCTCACTAACTACTAGGACCATAGCCGCATCTTTAAACACATTTATAAATAAAGATGGTTATTGAAGAAGTCATGCTCAAAGCATAAACAGAAGATTGCTGGTTTTACTCATATGCCAGAAGTAATGCTAGATAGGTCAGCCTGCATCTACCTCCATCCTAAAAACAGGAAATATTGACAAACTAACCATAAACTGATTAGCAGTGCCGAATGTATGCATCTATAGCACCTAAAAATTTATTTGGATAATAGTTTTAATACCTCTTCAAAGTGAGCCTGTGTATATTTAGGAGGGAATCCAGCAAGTGGGGGAGGTGTAGCTCGACCATCGTCTCCATATGCCTGTGGTACAGGATTCACCATACGTCCAGTGTTGTAATTACACTCCAGTGTATAACTAAAACAAAGTTATAAAACGCTCAACTGAGTGTTAATGCTCACAGTTTAAACTTTTGAGTTTATTCCATAATAAATTTACAATTAAAACCATTGTATCAATTTAGTTTACAACAAAATTAACTGAAGGCCAAGAAACAGCACCACAACATAGAAACCAACTCATTAAAACATAAGTAGAGCCATATACCCAGTAGTATTAATAGTATAGTTATGCTAGACAAAATAGTTCCACCCTTGGCACCCATGTTTGGTTGTGTTATGTGACGAACGAATGAACTAATCCAATTTATTTGAAAAAAACATTTATCTGGTATCAATACAAAATATAATGAACCATGATTCTGGTAATCTAGCAATGTTAAGTAACTAATCATATTTTGTCTTCAAAAAGTCAAGCAAGAAATGGTACAACTCACTTGTTAGGCATAGTTGGGCAGGTTTTTTTAGGTTACCAATATCTAAAATCTGCAGTTATATATCTGAGTATGAAATAGAGTCTCTGATTGGATGTTTAAAACTTATGCCTAAAACTGATCAATCGCAAGGATGATTTCGGCCAATTCTGGAGAATCATTGAAGCAAGTATCCTATTGGTTGTTAACAACTTCTGCCTTAAAACTGACCAATCACAGGGATGATTTCTAAAACTTTTCTAACATTTATAGTTTCATAGAAGAGTACAGTACATCTTACCTATGTGTTATACCAATGGCCTTGTATATTGAAACACGGCCACTGCCTTCTTTAGACATACCATCTCTCTTATCACGAGTGTACATATTTTTCTCCGTGAAATTACATCCAGTGAAATCAAAATGTGCTGTATTCATTGAAATCAGCTTCGGGAACAACATGTTCTCAACCTGAGTACAAAAATGAACGGAGTTATTTGATATGAAGTACAAGATCACCATTAGCTTTCAGTGTGGCATGGAGACCTAGTAAGCAGTAGAATTTCTCTGCAGATTATGACAACCTCCAAGGTAGTGAGATGTCGGCTTAACTATTCTTTATCAACTGGAAAAGGTTTGGTTTACCACAATTGGGTTGTTGTTGGTTTTGCCAACAAACTATATTTATGTAAAACATCAACAGACTAATTCTAAAAGAAGTTCAATAAACTAAAACAAGAAATTCAATGAAAATAACTTTGCGGACATGGGCCCTAACTCTAAACACAACTACAGGTGCACTAATTCATGCACTGATAAATATTGCAGCAACATTTCATGACCATAGATACTATACATTTAGAGATACGATTAACAGACATAAGTATTGCTGAAGCCCATCTTGCATTAAAAATCTAAATAACCATTTTGAAAACCAGGTGTTGTATCTTACCTGTGTATCTTCATTTTCTAAATAATTGCCATATATAAAGCATCCTCTTTTAGAAGCATGTCCATGTAGATCCACATAGAAGGCAATACCACTGTCTGCACTAGGTATGTCTCTAAGCTTTGGATGAGACAAATGAGGAGCATTAGTTCCAGATATAATATTTGGAGTGTTATCTGCTTCGTCTTCTGATCCTTCATTTCCTAGATTCTCAGTATTTGGATCATCCTCATCATCTGAATCAATCACATTTTGACTTAGCACACTTAATCCCATAGATAGCCGACCCCTCATATCCTCGGACATTGTCATCTGAGATAACCTTAACCTTAGTTCACTATCCACACGTTCCTTCTCCTCCTGCGTGCTGCCAAAACTTGACCTCGACGACGATACCCTGATATAATCAGCAACGTTAGACTTCTCTTGTTTTAAAGCAGTATCACTATCAGACTCTACAAGATCACCAAGATTGAGTCGTTCAACTTTTGGTGGTGCTGAATACTGAGACTCGGTTTTTGTAATGCTGTGACGAGGGGTACCTGAGACTTTGTTCACTTTGGGTGTATGAGATAATACTGATTTATGAATTGGTTGTTCAAATGCATAAATATCAACGTTGCCATTATGTTCATGTTTTGAATCCCGATGTGAATGATTATTCTCACTAAACACATTGAAATCAGTCTCCTGAGTTGCTTGCCCATCCGAGTACCTAGGAGTAACTCGAGTGGAACTACGTGGAGTTTTAATAAACTTTTTCGGTTCACTTTCGTCATGTTTTAAAGTTCTGTAACTCTTCAATGTTGATTCACTTGTTAAGCTATGAGAACTCCGGTTACTGGCATTGCTACCGTCAGTATGACTGTGAGTGCTATGAGTACTGGAGTTCATATTTACATCTTTAGCAATCTTTTTCTTTAGAAGATTGAAGCTATTTTGACTAGACAGCGTAAACCCACCCGGAAAATTAACATTTATATCAACATTCTCATTTTCTCTGATCACTCGGTTCATTACATGATAAAAGACCAGACAACTTTTTGAAGCATAAATAGAAGGGTGTAAGTCAATACTCGGATCAAGATACAGACGATTGAGATTGACGCCACGTTGATCAGTACGGTAGTGACCTCGAGATACGCCATCAGGATTCAACATAGGTATCATCTTAAACACAAAATGTTTCCGTAGAGATTTTGCTCGTGGATCATTTTCTCGCAGGATGAATTCTAGGAAGCCATTGAATACTGCACTAGCTGGAGTCTCCCCTGGATGTACTCGACTACTTAACAGATACACCTGTAATCAATGAATAGTACTAGCATAAAACCAATATTGATAGGTTTTTTATATTTTGTTAGCCAAACTCAGAAAAAAACAAGTAGTCAAACCAGATCCATAATTCGGCTAAAACCTAGTTCAAGCAAAAAGTCACATGCATTACTTGACATGCTGACAAACATTCTGGCAAAGTTATATAATCCTACCTACTGTTGGTGACTCCATGCCATATGAGCTAGCAATACAGAGGTATTCAAACAAGCATATAACTTATACAACAATGTTATACTAGTTAGTTCTAAGAATAAGTTGCAACTGTTTGAGCCTTTATTCCGCTGTTTAAAACTGTATCTTTGACAGCGACCTCCAGTTTAGGCATGCTGGTACTCTTTCCAGCAATGTTTTTTTAATAGGTATTTCAATAGGTGCTAACTACAAGTTGATCTACTGGTTTTTATGCCCAGAAAGAAATGAGGAATAAAATTACCCGTTTCCCTTTAAATTTGCGACATCTTTGTTCAGTATTTCGTTCAGGAAACAGATTAGAGTCAAAGAACGGCTCATTTTCATCGAGGATACCATGATGAGAGGATATTGTGATGAGTTCAATTCTCTGTCGGTCCAGTGAATAACACAACAATTCACGATGATAGTAAATACCATCCAAACCACTGAAACAAATAACAGTAAATAAATGTTTTTACTTCATGCCTTCAAATGAAGTATCAAAACTCATCATTCATAAAATTACATAAATTGATAATTCAAGGGTCTGTTACATAAGCAAAGGGCTACATAGCGCCTTTATTCAGTTACCTCTCATTCAATTAAATATAGTAGATATGAATTACCGCCCTTGGAAAGAGCTACAAAGGACTTTGCTAGGTTAATGGACACCAGTTTCATTTTCATAATTTCCCTGTTTTGACATTCCTAGGCCAATACAGTAAAAGAAATGTGACATCAATGATATCAGTCTTAACATTGATATCATAGTGATGTCCAAATTATGACGTCATAGTGTTTTAATTATTATGCCAGTCTTACTCTTCACATCTTTAAAGCATTAACAAGAGGTCCTAAACCGCCCTGGATGGCTCACCTGTCACTATCACACATACAAGACAAAAATAACAGTTCTTTAGTGAGATTGTAATGGTTGAACAAGTCCCACCATTCAATCAGAGCAGTGGACTGTGATTCCAGGACTTATCATATACTGGTAATACAGCTTAGTGTGGAAATAATCCTATGAATATAATAAACTATAACTTTAAATAAGCATCCCTTCAACATCAGATTTTGGAATTAATTTTAGTTCCAGTATATGATTCCTTAAGTACAAGGAAAAGGTAATGTTATTCAATTTCTGTCATAGGTGCCAAAATCAAGCTTAATTTTGTTAACTCAACTGAAATAAACTAAAAGTATTTGCCAGCATGTATATTTCTTACCTTTCATGGTTCATGTTTTTACAATGGTGGAACTTTTTATCAAGTTCAGTTAAACAATCTTGACTCTCAGTATAAGACCAGGGATAACAGAAAGCAAAGTATGTAGTGGCTCCACGGAACTCAGGAAAACGATATGTGAAGGATAAATTAAACTGCCCATCTACAGTCTGCAAATAAACAAGAGATGTTTGTAAAACATGCATCCTATTCCTACTAGAGGCAATCATATATATTATAAGTCATATCAAGTTAATAGTTCAAAGCTCTTTTAGTAAATCATATATTTTATATCACCTGTGAAAGAATATTAAATTGGATATTTAACCTTTTGAGACAGAAAACTATTTTATGACACATCTTTGTATTATTGATTAAATAAGTAATTACCTCAAAAGTAGGTCTGTCCCTAATTCTCTCCCATTTTGCTCTTCCTGGTACAGTTTTGACAATGGGTGAATGCCCTTGACTGTAAAGTTTACCTTGTCGATTCATATTTACAATGTTGATTTTGATTAAACGTCCAGGATTCCATCCCCTTATGCCGAAGTAAAACCATGACCTATACATAGAATAGATACACATATACATGTACAGAACTGTGTGCAATAGATATATCATAGTGTGACATTATTTACCTGGAACCCCCGGAATATTCTGTGTTTGTCAGTCATACCATAGCAGCTTTATTATTTTAACAAGTTAAAATATTTGTACGATATTTACTAACAAAAACTCACAATGATTTATGAGTTCCATGTTAATACAATTAACAACAAGTAATTAAGAATTGCAAGCAATACAGAAGTCCCCTACCGGTTTGAGGCCATTTTCAATGTTTAAACCTAGCTTGGAAACTGTTTGAGTTATGTCAGGATCCAGATTGTTTGACAGACGGACGGACGGACAGACGGACGGACGGACGGACGGACGGACGGACGGACGGACGGACTGACTGACTGACTGACTGACTGACTGACTGACTGACTGACTGACTGACTGACTGACTGACTGACTGACTGACTGACTGACTGACTGACTGACTGACTGACTGACTGACTGACTGACTGACTGACTGACTGACTGACGGACGGAGGGCAAACCTATAGTCCCCTCCGGTCAAAAACCGGTAGGGGACTAATAAGGTAATGCCTTGTGAATATGTCTAGCCCATTTATAACACAGTGTTCATACAGTATATGCGGTTGACACTAGAGCTGTCATTGATTCAATCAGAGGCATATCGATGATTAAGATATTTCAGAAATAATTATCTGTATTGAGACACACATAGCAGAAAGGTGAGGTAGTGACCTGATTCCATCTTAAGGAGTTTGTGAAACACTACTCACACAGTTGATAAACAACATTTACTTTCCCTAAATTGTGTTTGATGATGACAGATAAACAATTTCTGTACTGATGTTATAACAATAGTTTGATACATTTATACAATATATATATTTGTGTGTTTTTTAAGTTCCAGGAAAACTTTCAAAGAATTTTCGACGTTGGCTAAAACTCAATGATATTTTGCAGAGAGATAAAAACACACATTCGCAATATATTCCTTAAGTTTCTTAAGATTTCATAGCAAGATGCCGTTCTTACTTTATCTATGGTAACGCGAGAAAGGCATTTTTTTATTTTGATAATAGAAAACATTGTTATTATTATGGCAGTTGCATTGTGTGTGACTGTCAACTGACAAACTGAGTGATATTTATTGTTAATAACATGTGGTCAGTGCAAAAAGTTGCGCCGGGTAGCCAGTTCTGACGTTCCTACATTTGTATCATAAAGGCAGCAGTGCCATTATGTATGGTACGCCCTCACGTCTAAATTCCTATTACACTATGTATCATTAATTGTTCTATTTACATCCCAAGCTTGAAGTAATTTGAACACATGATAAACATCATATAGCACTTTGTCTGGAACTTAAAAAACAGCCCTTGTAATATACCTGTTGCCATTTTCATGTTCAGTGCCAGCACAGTCTGGTTTGGTCCACACATTGAATTCATAGTCTGCTTTAATATCCCCATAGTATCTACCACCTGTAATGTACGAAAGTATGCTTAAATCTAAGGTCAATGTAACATAACCCAGTAAGGATCAATACAAAATGATGTAATCTCTATTAGGCGTACAATGTATATAGAATTGCTATGAAGTCAAACCTGATCAAAGGTCACCGAATTTTCAAACCTAACTTGTTGAGTATGACGCAGAGAAGTAAAGGTACTGGCTACACAATGTCTCGGCGCAGCGCTTAGTCGTTAGTTGTTGAGTATGACATCATTAAAACTTTTATTATTTATGAAATGTGTGGTTAGTTAGCCTTGATTCTTCAAGTTTAGTTAAACTCTTCATAACTGATAAAAAATCTATATCAGTTATGAAGAGCATAAATACATGTATAAGAAGAATTAAGATAAAGTGATCACATACTTCATGGAATGAAATAAACCCGAGGGCAAGAATTACAAATACCTCCTGAGTCTTCATCATCATCATCTTTGGAAACTCTTTCTACACGAGCCAGGTTACCAGAGTCAAACTTTGAAGTGAAGAACAAACCACCGCATCTAGTCTCCATTATCTCTAATCCTTGTCACTCCACTGTATGATGAAAATATAGCTTACTCAATATAGCTTAAATCAAGAGCCATTGTGAATACAAGACATCCCTGAAATAGGAAATCTATATTTATAATAGGGAAAATCATTAAATGTAATGTAATTTAGACTGACAAATTTAATTGCTGAGGAATATCAGGGCCCACAGGGTGATGATAACTATAGGATCCAACCCAAGAAATAAAGGGAGAAGAATAATAGTGACTGTGGAGACTGACTCATGACAGGTGCCAGGATAGCAGGCCTCAACAAATATTTTTTAAAGCACTCGTCCTGCAATATAGACAAAGATGAAAACCCTAAAATCTTACTAGTCCTGTTATATAAATAAACAAGGAAGATATTATGCAGGACGAGTGAATTCATTGAGGCCTGGATAAATCAATAGATCAGTTTAAACTTTAAGTCCGATGTCAGGTTAACTTCATCCTCATTATAACCTTAAGAATATTATATTTTGAGGAGAAAAACTATCTACCCAGTGCAGGATTCGCACCCACGGCCCGGCCTGCTTGCAAGTCAGGATTGTACCACTGGCTCATGAATCATTACAGTAAGTTGATACTTTGATTTCACCAAGACCTCCTGCATGACAAGCGTTGAAGGGTTAAATCAACAACAAGGCTGTTGGAAATGACATATAACATAGTATAACCACTACAAAGCAAACCTGGCATGGTAATTTGAAGTTTTGACAAGTTCAGTAACATGAATAAATTCTTTTATTGAAAATAGTAATTTAAATGTATTCCAAAAGTGCATTTCAGCGAATACAACATAAACATTAAGTTATTTTAATTTATTTTACGATTTCTTACTGAGAAATGATCAAAAGACTTGATTTTGTACAAAACAGCCTCCGATTGTGAACAAAAACATGTTCAGGCGTTATTTTGACATTTCCAGCCGGCAGCCATTTTGTAAACTACTGGTTGCTCACCATGTGACATCTATACGCAAAATCGATTGGCTGATATTGTTTTGTCACATGATCAAAATATGGACGATAGATCTTCTAAACGAAAGTAAAGTGTATAACCCAAAGTGAAATTTCTTACAAAATGTTTACTGCTCTTTATGAATGTTGTCTGTTATATAAATTAATAATGTATTTCCGTGGTTATATCATTTGCGTAAAGATGGCAGTATCAGAATAATATACAGTCACATAAATATTAATATGTCTAAATAGGCCAAAATGTGATTTTAAGATGTTATTACTCTTTTGGTTTAGATCCAATATAGCTATATACATTGAGCAGGCCTGTAGCCTATAGGCCTGTTCAATGACATTGAGCAGGCCTATAGCCTATAGGCCTGTTCAATGTATAAAGGTTTAAAAACATAACATAGCACTTGTTTTGCTTTAAGACGTACCATTTCATATTGTGATCGATTCTCTATCATATTGCAATAGGGCTATTGTAAAAAGTAGTAGAAGGTGGTCTAAGATTTAAAGAAATGGTGGTGGTAGGCCCAAAACCATACATGTATATGTACTACTCAAAATTTGATATGGGTCAACGAATTGAATGGACTGATTTTCAGAAACAAAATGGTGCATCTGCAATATTGTAAACAAATAAAGATTGCTTCATAATTTAATGTCTTAGTGCTGATAAGCCCAACCTTACTAAATTGTGTGTGCTGTTTTCAAGCCTCTGTGATGGCAGAATACAGTCCGTTTTGGGTCTTAAACAATATAACACAAAAGGGTAAAAAAATTCCATGTTATTTTTGCCACTTTGGTCCCTGCAATAGGGGTTTATCAGTTACCCGGAAAAAGACAATGTTATCTCAATTTATCCAGTCACTTCCGGCAAAATCTGCCTGTTAACGGGGTGCCTGATAAACTTAGCGATAATCAGTCACCTGGTCATGTGACTAGTGATAATCCGTCACCTTACCACGTGATCTGACGGACTTCTTCTTATATGAGAGTTGCCGGTTGTAATTCCGTGCCCGAGGGTGAGGTTTTCCTATCCTAAATGAGCTGGTGGTAGATCGGTTATTTTCTTCGTCTTACCTGCGTCTACATGACGTCTATCAAGATGTCCGACGTCGTTGTTTATCATGACGTCACGGAACGAACATGACGTTGCGGGCTAGTTAATGAAAGAGTGACAATATAGTCCCGAGTTTGAACCCCTTACTGAGCAGATTAAGCGACTGGATAAATAGAATAATAGGTTAGTGCCGTGAATGAAGTAAAAGTTTATCCGGCTCGGCTACGGAAATTATCGGATTCGCCTACGGCTCACCCGATAAATTCCTCCACCTTGCCAGATAAACTTTTTCATCCACGACACTAACCTATTATTCTCTATGTATATACCAAATGCATCACATGAAATTTGCAAAATTTAGCAGCAGATTAGACAATATTTCATTATTTGGACGATGTTTTCTTATTCAATTTTGTTTAACTAATGTAACACAGACACACAATTGATTTCTTGACCCTTATCTTTGAGCAGTATATATTATAGACACACAAGGCACTTATCTCAGTGAAAAGCTGAGAAGTAAGTATGTCCTTTAGAAAAAATGCCTGAACAATACTGTAGAGAATATTTGCCTTAGTGTTATCAGGGACCCTTTGTAACAAAAGTCTCTGGTGTTATTTTGTCTCTGGATACGGCTCTTTGAGGAATCAATGTAATCTTACCTTTGCAGCGAAGTTCTGTTTTCTAACTCCAAATAACTAGCTCGATCATGTCACATGTTGTAGGATAATGTGCTATCCCATAATTGTAGACAATGATAATAACAACTTTATTTTCTGTGGATAACAAAGTATATTTATGTCCATTTAAAGGTGTTTATGTGATTTCATCATCTTCTGTTTGCTTTATAAGATCCTTTGTGTTTAGGAATAATTTATAGGAAAGTCCAAGTCGAATCTATACATTATATTTGTTTTGATTCAGACACTTGGTTTTTTACTTCTTTCTTTAAAGTTTTTAGCCTTTTTTATCAGAATGCCTTAGTTAATTTTTTGTTTCAATTTCATAAGTAAACCAAAGTTAAAACAATAATGTTCACTTTGGTATATAAATCCGATTTTCAATCCAACATAATACTGATATATAAGTCAGGTATAAAGTACAGAGCATAAAGGCATGTCTAGCCAGTTTGAAGCAGATTTGTTTAAAACTATCATCACAGTACAGGCAGTTTATTAACGCCATACACATGTTCTCAGCTATAAGTTACAAGTCATCTAAAATTCAAATATATCAAGTCATACAACTGTTGGGATGTAAGATACAGAGAATACCTGGTATAGAACATTTATAAATGTTTGATAATCTCCCTGTCAACAAGTGAAAGGATGATTCAAACTGTCTATGAAGTATTGCATTGTTTTACCTAACTGAGCTACTGAGCTGAAAGAGAAGGAAATTATCAGAACCATATATTAAGTTTAACAAATCTCCATTCCAGTAATCTACCGCAGGATAACAATTACATAATACGATAAGTGTGTATTATTTCATGATCTGTTCCTAGTGTTGCTCATAAATCAATATTTTAAATTCTACCATGACTGAAATTTTGCCTATATAGACAAAGAACAAATCATACTGTTGTTTGATAATACCGATAGAAATGACGGCATGTCATGCAGCGACAGCTGTAGTATACCGGCTGTTACAGAACATTTAATCGTTCTGACTATGGCCTTTGTGGTTAATTCCTACGCGTCGGAACTAAAAACCATTGTACAAAAGCCGGTACACTACTGTTTATCATATCTTAAATATACTAACATTCATCAGGGGCTCCAAAGGTGAAGTGAGTAACATTGTAACATGCCTAACAAAAAGTAATTTATGAACAAGATGTTTTGTCAACCATGTGCCCCCCCCCATCTACCATACATTCAAGCATTATCCAGTTATATACTAGTATCTTGTATTGTAATCTTGCATTCAACATTCAGTGACCTTGAACTTTGACCTGCTGACCACAATAAGTTTATGACCAATCCCTCTGCCAAGTTTGAGGATCCCATATGCTCAAGTATCCTATGGTCTGCTGACAGACAGACTGTCTACTCGACATGTGTGAAGTATTATACATATAACCTCGCTTTTTTAACAAAGGCAGAATAATAAAAACAAACTATGACTATTGTGTTAAACAAAAGAAATTTTATTTTCCCACATTTATAACATTTCAATGCTTGCCTGTATTTTGAAATGCAACTTTACTGGCTGTACACATTCGCTTGTACCCAATACTGTTCCTGTGGCTTAACTTTCTATGTATTATATACTCAGTACTTTATAAGTGCACACAACTGATTTTCTTTCGACTTGTTGACTTGCATTAAAATACTTCAAATGGATTCTTCAACACATTACTGTTTTACATTTGTGCAGCAGCTATTTTGTATTTCATTGGAACTTACATGTACTTTTGTCTGAATGCAATCAAATAATACTGTGTGCCTTTTTAAATGTACTGAGTGAAGTTTATAATAGGCAATATTTCCAAAAAAGCTTTTAAGAAAATAAAAAAAGGCTTCCTAACATTATAAAGACAAAATTAGTAATAATTACAGCAAAAATTTAAAATCCATGGGATTTATGTGAAACAAATGAGAAATTGCATGCCTGCAATTGACCAAAATTAATACATTAGCATTCTGAGCCTGCATAAACTTTAATGAGTACAAATGAATACATCAGCAGCAAGAGTTAACAATACATGTACATTTCAAACAAACCCCCTATAATTACATGATTGAATTGATATAAAACACAGAAGTGTTCTTAACCCTTCACTTATATACTAAAACAACAATTTTTGAAAACAATGTTGGTAGCTATATCAATTTTAAAGTCCGAAGTAAAATAGCAAAATGTGACAAAGAATTATAAATGCCACCCACTGACTGGGTCAAAAACTGTAACACCATAAACATACACGGTTCCCATTGGACATCATGCATATCTGTTTCATTGTTACAGTTATTGCCATACTAATAAAACCCAGACATCTCCCCATGAGAGGAAAATTATTGATAATGTTATATTCCCTTTAAAAACATTGATATTCCATGATAACCAGTTTTCAGACAGACAAGGGCAGTAACTCTGCCAAAATAAACCCAAGTTACGCATCTTCACAAGCAGATGGATTCCTGCAAAGTTTCACAACCACAGCCAAAACACCAATGCAGATATGTGCGACACAAACATCAGCATTGATGCGACCTAAACACCTACTCACCAAAATAAATTTTTTTAAACCTAGTTCATTTAATATATCCAATAGGTTGTAGAAAATATGCAAAAGGCATCAACTAACAAAATACCCTATCACGATCCAAACTGTTTTGAGTGGGAGATCAATAACTTGAAACAAATGTGCTGAAAATTACAACAAATTCTACACAACACATCTACAGAAATACAATACATGAAATGGTAATAACTACCGGTATTATCTCTTGGTTTTAAGTGACTGCTGGTACGAATAACCAAACACAAGATCCAATTATAATATACACTGAATAATCAAACAATACAGGACAATTTCCAGGTATTTTTTTTGCTTCAACAAGAAATGTGAAAATCCCATGAAAACATAGTTTCAAAGGACGATAAGCCTGCGTGACATGCTGATAATCTTATGGTCGTAACTAAGATAATTTGGACATAAATGGGTCACCAAAAATATTGATGCCGATTATACCAATGTAATAAAGAAGTTTCTGTATGGAAATCCAATTACTAGTAAATAGTAATAGAGAAACTAAGTACATGTATACAATACTAATTCATTTTATGTGAAAGTTAACCACACAAAAACACTGAATGCAAATATAGATGATAGAAAGCAAGTGAATAATAGTACAATACTACTACATGCAAGTGTTCTACATGTAGAAATGTATTCCATTACAGACATTACTCCAGTCAGGGTAAGAATACAGTGACGCAGCGGTCGGGTCCACTATCACGGTGAAAAACCAATTATAAAGGCCAAAACAGATCGCCATAATTTCAATGCTAAACAAACTATATTCACACTACCTATTCAAACAATGGTTGTAATCTTCTGTGTACACATAAACGGCTATGTCACTGTCACCAGATCCTAACTGGATTATACTTCAACATTACCAACCAACCCCATATAAACGGTGAACCTTACATATTCATCAAACATCAGCATAATATAACACAAGTGTATCAAACATAGAATGTAAGTAGTGTACAGTGCTCGTTATAACAGGTATAATTTGGTGCACTAGGTCTAGCCTTATATTATGCAAAATCACTTAATTGAGAAGGTGAAAATCTTCATTATTTCATCTATATACAATTACACATAGTAGACAATCGTAATAATGTTTCTGTTTTGTCCAAATTTAGTGTTCTTGATGAGAGCTACAGCAGTTTGCAGTCAACATGTGCTTCAACTTTCTATTCCTATTCTTTTACCTATTGGTTTTACTACACGTCTTTAAACAAAGCAACATGAATATATAGCTCCATTTTCACATCTTATGATCTTACTCATTCCAGTGAAAAATGATGAAGATGTAATAAAACATTTCAATGTCCATTTTATAATAGCTATTCCTAATAAACATGATTACTTATACTATTTAACATGTTTTTGCTGTCATATTATTTCTCAAATACACTGAAATCACAATTTTTTAAATTGTTAAAATATTTCACAAAATGGCGCTAATCCTTTAACTTCTTTACCAGTACCTAGTTCTTGGCACTTTCCAAAGAAATTTAAAATCTAGATTAGCTATGCATATCATAAAATTTGCAAAAATTGGTATTCACAAATTCTATGTTTTATAAATACAGTAACTCCACAAGATGATTACAAAACATTTACATAATTATTTAAAACATGAGGATTATTTTATTAACTAGGCAATGAAAACATACATATCACAGATGAAGAGTAAATTAACTCAATTACATGCACACACAGTTAACTTCACAACATGTTTTATGTCATTATCAAACATTATAACCATGATCGTAATGTACAGGTGTAACCCAGCACATTGAAGTAAAAATGTCATATAAAGTCGTCTCATATTATCTGAAATCTCTTGTGACCATGAAAAATAGGTAGTCTGAATATTTTATTAAATTTCTGGAGGCTCTACTTGCTCAATGATATCATTCATCCAGAAAAAAATTTTACTCACCAGTAAATTTAAGTTAAGCGAACAATGTATATCTATTCTAGTCTAGGTAAGGCAGATATAAATTCAATGCCAAATTATCTCTAGTACTTTGTCTAATTTGATTTGTTAATTTTTTCCTATAGGCATATAAATATTTTGCATTCTATGAGTGGAACTACAAGCAAAACAAACATATACATGTATAAATATTATTACCTAGTCTTTAAATCTAGGTTATTGTATGAAGTGAGGGCAGTTCAATGATTTTAAGTAAAAAGCATTCACTCTTACAATGACATATTAACCTTTCTTTCATACAGTACCAATGAATTTCAGCCCAATTCTATATAATACAAAATATAAATTCCCACAGCCTAAATTTCATCACAAAAAAGGTCATATAACAATACAAATATTACCATGTACAAACCCACGGTTTATTATAGTATATAAATGTCATTCCTGACCACAATAAATTACAAGCTCTAGTCAACAGAAATGGATTTCATCTTCCAAGAATATAATGTGATTTCTATACACAGAGTAAACTAATATTAAACTAAATATGCATTTTCTTAGTTTTTTTAAATGGCTGGTTTGATTTGGTTTGACAGCATATGTGCTCACTAATTTCAGTAAGAATTTGATTAAAGAATGTTTTAATTGTTAATTTTTTTCTGTATTTTACGGTCCTCTTCACAAATTGTTGATAAGACATTAAATAGCAGGGAACTCCTTGCTGGTTGTTAAGCTGTGTAAGCAGGAGGTGGGGTGTCATTACGATCCATTTTGATAGCTTCTTCATACTTTGGTGGAAGAAGCATCTGCAAATAAAAAGAAATTGATGACAACAAACAGATATGTACTGGTTCATAACC
The DNA here is from genome assembly GCA_947247005.1 of Spisula solida. NCBI lineage: Eukaryota > Metazoa > Mollusca > Bivalvia > Venerida > Mactridae > Spisula > Spisula solida. The sequence continues at coordinate 27,288,216 of OX365948.1, forward strand.
TATGAATACTGGTTACGACGCCTAATCCCCTTAGGTAAACAAGGAAAATACCGTTAACAAGAGAGCAACATGAACAAATCAATTATAACCATTTCTTAGCTTCTGGAGATTTAGAAGTTTGTTTAGTGTGAAAGATGAAAATACCGACATCCACTCCAATTTAATAGCTGTTTTTCCCATGGACAACAGGGTCGAAAACTAACTTCTAGCCAAGAAGACATAAAAAGAATAATTATGTGTCACTAATATTACTAAAGTAATAGTAAGTGATTACCTCGCTGTCTGGATCAGTGGTGTACTCTCTCACCACGCTGCGATTGGCATTTCTCAGTTGAAGGTATTTGTTGCAAGCCCAGACCATGTTAATCAGGTAAGCCTGAAAGAGCAATGAAGAATAGTTATATGTTTATTATTTCAATTCTAACATCACAAATATTCAGTATTTTACAGAACTAAAATGTGACCTCGTTTGGCAAGAGGCTAGAGTTGACTCCAGCAATTCAACTGTTAGGTGCAGATTACAGATACTAGGACTGAATTGACAAAGAGTGACAAGTTCATCATGAAAAACGATGGGTGTTTGCTAATGCATTACAAAGACAAGGAAATGGAGTTCAGTATTGTGGACTGATGAATCGAAATTCACTCTCTGTCAAAATGGTAGCAACACTTTATAGGGCATAGGAAGAATGACTGTTTATGTGATGACTATGTTAGGCTGACTGTAATGTTTGAACGGGAGGGGTAACAGTTTTGGGATCATGCCACACAGAGGAACTGGTATCCAAACATCATAATGAGGCAACTAGAATGCTAGCGTTACATCTACATTTTGCAAGCTTTTTGCATTCCTTCTGCACATCTCCTCCTTTTTCTTGGAATTGAATTTTTGTATTGAATTAATAAAGAATTATTAGTATAAACCTCCATGCATTAAAATTTGAAAGAAATTACAAAATGTGACAGTGTTTCTTACATTTATTTCATAAATTATGAAAAAAAGATTTCATGTCCTATACTTCCGGGTTTAAGTTCATTATGAGGACTGTGTACTCATTTTCAAATTGTCTGGATAATGTATAAAATAATAGTGAACGTACCTGGAATGATAGGATGAGAACAAAGACGATAACAAACCACAACATCAACCACCTCTCATCCATCTGTAGAAGTCTGTCCATACCTGGTGAGTCAGCCTGAAACACACCATAAATACATAAACCTTTACTAGTTCTCATCTCAATTAAACAGCCACCTTTATCAAGAAACTGCATTGTTTACGACAATAAACTAGTTTGTTCTGTTTAATGCTTAATATCCTCATAAAAGTTGCAAACCATTTAAGCTTGAGGTGTATCAAGTTTTTCTCCTTATTGCATATTTCATGTATCTTTACGCAAAAAACTTAGTTACAAACTTCTATATGTGAATTAAGTGAAATATTTAAACAAACTTACAGAAAAGTTATAAATGTTAGTAAAACAGTGCATAGCTGAATACTCATCGTTAATGAGTAAAGCTCGGGAGAAATAGTGTAACAAACACATACCATTCCTTGTTGCATGATCCAGACCTTGATGTCAGGAGCATAAGTCATGTAGCTTACAACAGATAGACAGGTTATACAGAATTCAAATACTTGAAGACAGAAGAATGGCATCAAACAGCTTGGACGACTCTGAAATATTAGGCAGGGTAAAACAGTTACACAATGTACATAACTAAATTGATCATGATGCATCTAGTGACCAATATCTGCTTGTTATATTGAACTAGTCCCAATGTCCTGAAGCATCTCAATCACAGGTAAATCTCACCTAAAATATTGTCATGTGTTTTTTTGAGATCATTTCAATTGGAGGCTGGACTCTCAATTGGCATCGCAAAAGAAAAATTATTTATTTTATATTATTTTATTGATTTCATTCATTACAATTTACAGTATAATTTCAAAAGCTGAAACTTCAAATTTATCTTGAATTCAGATCCCGACTTAAGCAAAATCTCAATTTGAGTTGAAATTTCTACTTGAGATGCTTTGGGAGGTCAAGGCCTGATTGAACTGAATAGACAACTAAATTTTGAAATACTTTACACACTGTTTGAAATTTTATTATAATGGCTTCCTGCAATCTGTTGGTCAGACAAAATTTTATTTGGACTAAAACTTTTCTATGGGAATGAATTATTTGTATATTTAAGTCTGACATATATACCACAGTGCTTCTATCAATTGTTTCCTTATTTCTTGACAGGAGCACACAAACTGGCCATATTATCCATAGTTTACACTCCTTTAGGAGATATGATTGTGTCCTCTTTTTTGCCTCTTTGGGAAAGGGTCCGTTCAGATTGGGAATTTTTGCGTCGTGACAACTTGAAATTGGGAAATTCCATGAAGCAGAAAGGCCACATAAAACAGAAGAAGAGATTACATGTGAATGACATGTGAACAGGGGCGTAACTTCCTTTAGGCCATATAGGCCGCGGCCTACACTTTTTCACAGAAAGTCGAAAAAATAAAAATGCCAAAAATGCAATAAAAACAATGGGGGTGAGGTATAGGAGTGTCAAGCTCACCTAGAGTTTTATTGTTATTTAGTCTAAAAACAGCCCAGTGAACACATACGACAGAATATAATTTTAAAAAAATTGGGGGAGCATTTCCCCGGACCCTCATACAATAAGGAAATCTATGTTTATATGGAATCTAGACAATACTGTAGACTCTTACCTGTATGATTTTCATTCATGTTAATGATTTAGATATTTTGATGAATTATATTTACCCTATCATAATTGAGAGTCGTAGTTGCTCTTGTTTTTTAGTCTGAAACGGCTAAGAATGCCTACACATTGATTTCAACTAAGATATGCCCCTGGTGAATGTTTACTGGTTTCTTTGAACTTTTATGCTTGACCTCTTGTCAAAAATGTTCCTAACTGTAACCCAACTGTCTGCTAGCTTCATCCAATCTAATATGCCTGATAACGATATGGAAGACAAGAATGACTTTCATAAAACTTACCCTTACAGCTCCATACACCATCATCAAAGCTACCATGAATTTACATAACACCAAGGCAAAGAAAAGACACATATTTTCTGAAATGATTAAGTGTATTCATTAATTATTCAATATTTTCATAAAATAAGGAAAAACAGACAGGGAAGGCAGCACTCAACTGAAACAGCCCAGCACAGAAAACAGAAATAACAGTTACATGGACAACAAGCACACGGCACAATGCCCAACAAACAACTAAACGAGAAAATGAAACTAAACCAGAGAAAGTCAAAGTTTCAGCTGTCAAAAAGCTGATGGACCAAGTTGCAGATGTCAAAAGATGTAGTTTCAGCAAAGCCACATCTTTTAACAGTGGGCATAATAATTTATTACAAGATCAAACATTTCATGTAAACTTCTAGTTCTACATGTATAAATAGTAAGTTAGTAAGTAAGTAAAGTATTTATTTTACAAGACTTACATATTTAGAATATTGCAATCTTCTATATGGGCAATGCAAAGAAATGTAAACAAACATATTATTAAATATATGTTGTCTGAAGAATTGCGGTAACACGGAACTCAGATTTCATGTATCCTGAGTGTTACATTGGTTTTCAGTTCCGTAAGAGCCATATGAAAACAGAACAATTCTCTCACGGAACTGAAAAGTAGTGTATCGGGATTCATACCGTAGGTAAGAGCACAGTGACATAGAATACCTACCTAACACCGTTCGTAACCCTCCTGGCGATGATAAAGAGACCGAGTTATACTGTATTAGGATATTAATTCAATAAATGCAATATTAGCCCATACCTTTCCTCATTTTCATGGTGGTATTAGTACTAGGAATGTCATACTGGATGACAACTTCCTGTCCATCCTTGCCGGCATCTTCATTCTCATATACAATGATACCATCTGTATCCATAGAACTACCAGGCTGAATGCTATCACGTAATAGCTCTGGATGTAGGGAAGTGGATACAAGAAATCCTAACACCATCAAATGAACCATCTGAAAGGATAATGTTTACATATAGATACTTATTCTACAATAACTAGAAATGTGTCTGTAGTGGCTGTGGTAAATGACTGAAGATAGGGGCCTGGTTAGCTCAATTGCTAGAGCTGCCGACTAGTAATACTGGAGCCTGTTGCCTAAATAAGATATGTATCCATTGCCTGGAGCCCGTGGACTACCAGAAATTTTGGTCTGGCTACCAAATAATTCTAACATAAGCCCGTCAGGCAACCATAAAATCACAGGATCAGGCCTTTCATGTTATAAATCAAGTCTGTAACTTCCTGTCATAAAATGCATACCTGTATAGTAAGTAAATACTTTATTTAAACGAGGCTACGCATTTGGTTTCCCAATCTTCCATGTGGGCCTCCATGTGTATACCCCAATAAACAATGATTCGATAAACCTTAAAACCATCTTGCCACAGGGCATGTTAATTATTGAGTGTGAAAACGCAGAAGATAAGAATTTCTGTACTAGAATGTAAAATCCAACCTTGTTTACCTGTACAGAGTTTGTAGCAGTTACAAGATAAATGAACAAAGTTTAATTATACGTGCATCCATAGACATTTTATCAGTTCTGCAATAAATAAACACTTGATGTGGGTAAAGCATGACAAACAAACCACCAGATAGTTCTCAAGAAAGATTGAATTTGAACTCAGCTAATTGCTTCTTGCAATAAAGTTGCATAATATTCAGACAACAAATTCGGACAAATGACATGAATGAAATGAACTTTGAAGAAGTATTGGTTTCTCAAAATATTGTGTCTTTGTGTTTCTACATTGCAGAACTGTGTTTACCTTTCAGTTATCCTTACAACAGCTATGAAATGCTGGCATTTACTCCAGGGGTTATTAATCATGTTGAATAATTAAACCAAATTCATTCATGTAATCTTAGATTGATCAGTAACAAATGAAGAACTATTTGTACCATCACCAAAATTTGAACTTTCTAGAAAATCACTTGCCTACTCGGGACCAAAAATCTGGAATGATATACCAAAATCAGTACGAGCATCAGACTCAATACATAAATTCCAAAATGCATACATCAAATGGAAATACCCATAGTTAAGCATTGCAACAAACAGACCCATCATGTGAATATATTTTCAGTTCAATATAATTATACCAATTTACTATTTGCAAATGTAAGTGATAAAATGTTTATTTTCATGAACATATACTGTGTTCAATATAGTGCTGTCCTATTATTTTCTTTGTAATTAATATGTTGTTATTTATATTTGTGAACTTGTCTTTGTTGTAATGTACCTATTTATATATTTATGTATATATGTTGTGGCCCATATGGAAGATTGCGTTATTGTAAATATGTTAGCCATGTAAAATAAAGACTTTACTTACTTAATAAAATAATACAGTTCTGAGGAATCTTCCTATACATCATTACATGTAGTGAGGCATTAATTCTTTTGAAATTTTGGGGTTTGTGTTAGATAATTATCAAAGCTATGGTCAAACTACATGGGAGTAGGCCTATCCTCCTACACATTTCTTGGATTTTCTGAATGGTTTATGACCTGTGACAAAATCTTTAGTTGACTTAAGTTTCTGTCATAATATTATATGAATGTTAAATTTATGACATAGGTCTTGAGTTGCAAACCATGTGACAAGTTCATGAATGTTGATATACCCAGTAATTGGCTTTAATTTTAATCAGTGAGGACGAGTGTCAAACATTGTAAGGACTGTTATTAACACATTTCATTAACACATCACCATAAATTGACTGTCGGTACAGAGCAAATTTATAAGTCTACAGTTAATTTCTGGGCAACTAGAAAATTTTCTGGGCTACCAGGAAAATATTCTGGTACTGTGGTAGCTACCAGAAAAATTAATAATTTATCGGACACTAAGACAATATCGAGCACTTTTTGATAGTAGTTTACTATGTCTATACAACAACAAGCAGTGCTCGCCAATAACTGCAGCATAAGCATTCGGTTTTCAGCACTTTGCTTGGCAAGCGTTCTCTTATGCAACAGACCAATTCGGTTGCGCTTTGCTTTTTTTGTATTTCAAGCTTTTTGAGGTTGGTTACAAATCAGCTGAAATATGGTTACGAAAGCCTTTTTAAGGTTACAAAATAGCCAAAGGGACAGTTATGAAGCCTGGTTACGAAATAGCGGCATACCTTGATCAGTAGTCAAGAGCGTTATCTACTTCAGAGTACTTGACCACCATGCAACACTTTCTAGCATAGCGCTATCGAGCACACATTAGAGATTTGGTTAGGCAACAGGCTGCTGGGGATCGTGGGCTATGTCAAGGGTCATAACTCTGCCAATACTGGATGACACTAATTGTGACTGAATCAAAGTTCCTAGATAGTAGACTGGTAGATGCATAATGCATTGCACAACTACACATGCTGACTTATATTCCTGTGATGGTTTTAGACTGAAGATCAAACGTGTGGGAATAGCAAAACGAGTTTCCCCATTATTTTACTTCATGGGTTTGATCCCCACATAGATCGCTCCATGGAAAACTGGCGTGATGTTTACCCCACCCACTTCCTTGATTAACAAAAGTTGGAAAATTAACACGTAGATCAACTAACCAGATGCCAAAGACCGAGAAGTATTGTCCCCACTCGAACATGACAACAGAAGCAGCATTTGAAGGCGCTGGAGTCCTCGGAATCATATTTCAGCCTCATTGTTTTGTCTTTTTTGCTTGTTTTGGTTTCCTCTTGATTACGTCACAAAATATTATATTATTAATGTGAAATCAATAATTGTATAAAGTAAATTATTGTTCTTCTGATTTATATATCAAGTCAAAATTATATTTAAGCTTGATTTTTGTTATTTAATTGCAGTTTTGGCAAATTTTAGAAATAATATAAGGATTTAAACAAAGAACTATTTCTTGTTATTTGTGTTATTCGGTCGAAAACATGGTCTGGTCTAAACTCGAACTTAAAATTGTAAGAAACGGAAGAAACGCGGGAAATCGTATTGAATTCAACCGAGACACATCGGGACAGCTGCCGTCAGGCTCAGGTAAAGTTTGCCAAAGGTGTTGTTACCACGCGTGTGACGTCGATATAACCGGAGACTATACATTAAACCTCTGATATATCGGAACGAGACTGCTCAGATTGAATTATCATGATTGTGTGTGACGATCGAGTTTAGAATTTATTCCCAATCATCGGCCCTTTCCGCCATTCATATATATATAAAATCACAATATAATAACATTGTACAATTTATAAGTACATGCACATAAAGAATTAAAAAATAGCGAAAGCTTGATTCTGATTAAACAACACAATTAACAAAGGCTATGTAACAGTAAGCAACCTAGGCATTTTAAATGACTGTAGCAAATGATTAAAATATCTGTAACAAGAATATCATACAGGTAGGTTGTACATATGAACCATTATACACTTATTTCATGTCTGTTTGGTTAACAGTCAAAACTATTGTCCCGAGGTATCGGGGATGACTTTTGAACTGTTGCACGAGGCCGATAGGCCGAGGGCAACAGTTCAAAATGTCTTCCCGATACCGAGGGACAATATTTTTGACTGTTAACCAAACAGACATGCAATAACTGTTTTATTACCTAATACTCTATATAACGACAGTAAAGATCTACTTATACAACAAACAAAAAGGATACTTCTAGGACATTTTGTCATACTAATTTTTGTTATAAATTCAAGACTGCCATTATCCCCATTATTTTATTATCAAACAAATAAAATCGCCATGTAATAAAGCAAAGGAAACATAATATTGTTCAAGAGTTATATTAAAAATACGCTATAGATCTAGGAGGGTGTTTTTGCAGGAAGTTATATTGCGCATCGTAGTGCGCAGGTAACAGTTCATCCAGGGGTGTAACAGTCAAAACTGTTGCCCTCCTGGCAATGAACTTGATGTTATTGCTGACAACAACTTCGAGCAGATTGTGAACTTCCCGACCCGTCTAGACAACACTTTAGATCTGATCATGACCACTCATCCAACTTTCATAAACCGCTGCAAACCCATGCCTTCCATAGGTAACTCTGACCATGACATAGTGCTACTGGATACCAACATCATAGCCAAACGCCCTAAACCAGTCAAAAGGGAAATCAACTTGTGGAAAAAGGCAGACATCGAAGGAATTAAGACAGACTTATCCACTCTACAAGATCAACTTAATAACCTAATGGACATCAATGAAGCCTGGACCCTTGTTAAATCTACAATATTAGAAACTATAAAAAAGAGAGTTCCATCTAAGATGACTACCAGTAAATACACAAACCCCTGGATGAACACCGATATAAAGAGGACTATCAAGAGGAAACAAAGAGCATTTAAGAAAGCCAGAAGAACAAAAATTAAGAGGGACAGAGACAGATATAGGAGGTTACAGAAAGAGGTGCAGTACATGACTAGAAAGGCACACAAGAAGTACCTAGAAGACACTGTTAGCGGTGACTACAAAGAAAACAACAAGCGCTTCTGGACGTATGTGAAGAGCCGGAGACAGGAAGCCGTTGGAGTCGCACCACTAAAGAATACCAATGGATATCTACAAAGTGACCCAACAGCACGAGCAAACATACTGAACGATCAGTTTCAGTCGGTCTTCACAGAAGAAGATCTCTCAGACATGCCTGACCTTGGTACCAGCCAAGTACCAACGATGCCCGACATAACAGTCAACTGGAAAGGTGTGCACAAGCTACTAGTCAATCTTCGTCCCTTCACAGCAGCAGGACCGGACTCAGTCCCATCTTTCATCTTGAAGACGGCTGCAACAGAACTTGCTCCAGCACTAGCCAAGCTGTTCCAGCTATCTCTCAACCTTGGCGAAATACCCAGAGAATGGAGAGAAGCAGTCGTTGTACCGATCTTCAAGAAGGGAGATAGGCACCAAGCATCCAACTATCGCCCAGTCTCGCTTACATCGATAGTCTGCAAACTACTGGAGCACATCATACATAGCAGTATCATGAAGCACTTTGACCAGAATGGCATACTATCGGACAATCAACATGGTTTTCGACGGAAAAGGAGCTGTGAAACTCACCTGATCACCACCGCCCATGAGATTGCCTCTGGGATGGCATCCGGAAACCAGGTTGATGCCATTCTGCTGGACTTTGCCAAAGCTTTTGACAAAGTGCCACATCAGCGTCTTCTCCTCAAGATGAGTCACTATGGCATCAAGAACAAGACCCTATCCTGGATACAGTCATTCCTACTAGACAGGAACCAGCTCGTGGTATTGGACGGAGCGCAGTCAGACAAGGCGAGGGTGAAGTCTGGTGTACCACAGGGATCTGTGTTAGGCCCACTACTATTCCTGGCCTACATAAACGACCTACCACAGTCGATAAAGTCATCCACCTCCAAACTGTTCGCTGATGACAGTCTGCTATACAAGACCATCCACAGCCAGGAAGATAGTAAACTTCTTCAAGAGGACCTTACAGCCCTGGAATCGTGGGAAAGTAGATGGCAGATGAGCTTCCATCCAGCAAAATGTGTAGTGCTCAGAATAACTACGAAGAAGGCCAAACTCATCGAAACCAGCTACCAACTCCATGGCCATACCCTGGAGACTGTCAAAGCCAGCAAATGCCTAGGGGTGACCCTATCAGACACATGGAGCTGGGACACCCATGTCCGCAACGTGGTAAACAAGGGCAACCCGACGGTGGGATTCTTGCGTCGAAACCTGCGGGAATGCACTCCAGAAGTCAAAGCAGCCGCTTACAAGACCATAGCTAGGCCAACAATGGAGTATGCTGCTGCAGTGTGGGACCCCACGACCCAGAACAACATCAAAGCCCTGGAACAGGTACAAAGAAGGGCTGCTAGGTTTGTCACCAACGACTATTCGTCAAAAACCCCTGGATGCGCCACGAAGATGATTGAGGACCTCCAGTGGGTATCCCTGGAAAGCCGTCGGAGACAAGCCAGGCTTCAGATGCTGTTCAAGATACACCACAGACTAGTGGACATCGAGACAAGCCAGTTTCTGAAGCCTGGGGACTCGCGTACCAGAGGAGGCCTGAAGTTTTTCCAGGAGCGCCACCATGACAAGACATTAGGAACCTCGTTCTTCCACCGAACCGCCAAAGACTGGAACCGACTTCCATCAAAGGTGACAGCTACCGACAACCTGGAGAGTTTCCAGAGAATGATCAAGGCCTGAGACATAAGGCATTCTGTACATAGTTTTAACAGTTTTTATAAGAGTGAATCAGAGACAGTTGTTCACGCATGTGTTAATACAGTATTCGCTGAGCTTTATACAGTCCGGTAGGACTCCTGCTCTTTAATTGGAAGAAGAAGAACTGTTTCATACCTGAATCTAAAAATAAACATTAAGACATGAAACAGTCAAAAATATCGAATTACTCGTTATATAGAGTGCTAGGTAATAATTTGAACTGTTGCCCTCGGCCTATCGGCCTCGTGCAACAGTTCAAAAGTCTTCCCCGATACCGAGGGACAATAGTTTTGGCTGTTAACCCAAAACAGTCATGAAATAACTGTTTTATTACCTAATACTCTATATAACTACAGTAAAGTTATACTTATACAACAAACAAAACGGATATTTCTAAGACATTTTGTCATCTACTAATAGCGGATATTGTTTGTTATAAATTCAAGACTGTCATTATCCCCATGATTTTATTATCCAACAAATAAAATCGGCATGTAATAAAGCAAAAAGGGACAAAACATTGTTCAAGAGTTATATTAAAAATACGCTATAGATCTAGCAGGCTGTTTTTGCAGGAATTTATATTGCGCATCGTAGTGCGCAGGGAACAGTTCATCCAGGGGTGTAACAGTCAAAACTGTTGCCCTCCTGGCAATGAACTGTTTCATATCTGAATCTAAAAATAAACATTAAGACATGAAACAGTCAAAAATAACGAATTACTCGTTATATAGAGTGCTAGGTAATAATACAAACTAAATGATCCTTCTAGGCTAGTGCGTCATAATAAGTGGACCATACACAATACCGATATATCAGACTGTATCTATATAGATGTTGTCGCCATATGTGTGTGTGATGTTGATGTGTCAGAACGGGACTACATATAGACGTTGTTGCCTTGAACATGTGACGTTGAAATATCAGAACGAGACTGTATATACGTTGTTGCCTTGTATGTGACGTTGATATATCAGAACTAGACTGTATATACGTCGTTGCCATGAATGTGACGTTGAGATATCAGAACGAGACTGTATAGACGTTGTTGTCGTTAATGTGATGTTGCTATATTAGGACAATACTGTATAGACGCTGTCACCACTTGTGTTACGTTTATAAATCAGAACGAGACTGTATGGACGTGGTTATCATGTACGTGACGTTTATATATCGAAACGAGACTGTATAGACGTTGTCGCCACGTGTGTAACGTTTATAAATCAGAACGAGACTGTATAGACGTTGTCGCCACGTGTGTAACGTTTATAAATCAGAGACGTTGTCGCCATGTGTGTAACGTTAATAAATCAGAACGAGACTGTATAGACGTTGTCGCCATGTGTGTAACGTTTATAAATCAGAACGAGACTGTATAGACGTTGTCGCCATGTGTGTAACGTTTATAAATCAGAACGAGACTGTATGGACTTTGTCGCCATGTGTGTAACGTTTATAAACCAGAACAAGATTGTGTGGACGTTGTCGCCATTGTGTGTAATGTTTAGAAATCAGAATGAGACTGTATGGACGTTGTCGCCACGTGTGTAACGTTTATAAATCAGAACGAGACTGTATAGACGTTGTCGCCATGTGTGTAACGTTTATAAATCAGAACGAGACAGTATGGACGTTGTCGCCATGTGTGTGACGTTAATATATCATAACGAGACTGAATGGACGTTGTCGCCATGTGTGTAACGTTTATAAATCAGAACGAGACTGTTTAGACGTTGTCGCCACGTGTGTAACGTTTATAAATCAGAACGAGACTGTATGGACGTTGTCGCCATGAGTGTGACGTTAATATATCAGAACGAGACTGTATGGACGTTGTCGCCATGTGTGTGACGTTAATATATCAGAACGAGACTGTATAGACGTTGTCGCTACGTGTGTAACGTTTATAAATCAGAACGAGACTGTATAGACGTTTTCGCCACGTGTGTAACGTTTATAAATCAGAACGAGACTGTATAGACGTTGTTCTCATGTATGTGACGTTTATATATCGGAACGAGACTGTATAGACCTTTTCACCATGTTTTTGACGCTGATATATCAGATCGAGACAGTATAGATGTTGTTGCCATGTATGTGACGTTTATATATCGGAACGAGACTGTATCGACCTTTTCACCATGTTTGTGACGCTGATATATCAGCTCGAGACTGTATAGACGTTGTTCTCATGTATGTGACGTTTATATATCGGAACGAGACCCTTCTCACCATGTTTGTGACGCTGATATATCAGATCGAGACTGTATAGATGTTGTTGCCATGAATGTGATGTTGACGTATCAAAGCGAGACTGTATAGACGCTGACGCCATGAATGTGACGTTGATATATCAAAGCGAGACTGTATAGACGTTGTTTCCGTGAATGTGACGTTTATATATCAGAACGAGACTATATAGACGTTGTCACCATGCGTGTGCTGTTTATATATCAGAACGAGACTGTATGGATGTTGTTGCCATGTAAGTGACGTTGATATATCAGAACGAGACTGTATGGACGTTGTCACCACGTTTGTAACGTTTATAAATCAGAACGAGACTGTATAGACGCTGTCGCCATGTGTGTAACGTTTATGAATCAGAACGAGACTGTATGGACGTTGTCGCTATGTGTGTGACGTTAATATATCAGAGCGAGACTGAATGGACGTCGTCGCCATGTGTGTAACGTTTATAAATCAGAACGAGACTGTATAGACGTTGTCGCCATGTGTATAACGTTTATAAATCAGAACGAGACTGTATGGACATTGTCGCCATGTGTGTAACGTTTATAAATCAGAACGAGACTATATAGACGTTGTCGCCATGTGTGTAACGTTTATAAATCAGAACGAGACTGTATAGACGTTGTCGCCCCGTGTGTATACTTAACGTTTATAAATCAGAACGAGACTGTATAGACGTTGACGCCACGTAGGTAACGTTTATAAATCAGAACGAGACTCTATGGACGTTGTCGCCATGAGTGTGACGTTAATATATCAGAACGAGACTGTATGGACGTTGTCGCCATGTGTGTGACGTTAATATATCAGAACGAGACTGTATAGACGTTGTCGCTACGTGTGTAACGTTTATAAATCAGAACGAGACTGTATAGACGTTGTCGCCATGTGTGTAACGTTTATAAACCAGAACGAGACTGTGTGGACGTTGTCGCCATTGTGTGTAACGTTTATAAATCAGAACGAGACTGTATGGACGTTGTCGCAATGTGCGCAATGTGTGTGACGTTAATATATCAGAGCGATACTGAATGGACGTTGTCGCCATGTGTGTAACGTTTATAAATCAGAACAAGACCGTATAGACGTTGTCGCAATGTGTATAATGTTTATAAATCAGAACGAGACTGTATGGACGTTGTCGCCATGTGTGTAACGTTTATAAATCAGAACGAGACTGTATAGCCGTTGTCGCCTTGTGTGTAACGTACATAAATCAGAACGAGACTGTATAGACGTTGTCGCCATGTGTGTAACGTTTTTAAATCAGAACGAGACTGTCTAGACGTTGTCGCCCCGTGTGTAACGTTTATAAATCAGAACGAGACTGTATAGACGTTGTCGCCACGTGTGTAACGTTTATAAATCAGAACGAGACTGTATGGACGTTGTCGCCATGAGTGTGACGTTAATATATCAGAACGAGACTGTATGGACGTTGTCGCCATGTGTGTGACGTAATATATCAGAACGAGACTGTATAGACGTTGTCGCCACGTGTGAAACGTTTATAAATAAGAACGAGACTGTATGGACGTTGTCGCTACGTGTGTAACGTTTATAAATCAGAACGAGACTGTATGGACGTTGTGGCCACGTGTGTAACGTTTATAAATCAGAACGAGACTGTATAGGCGTTGTTCTCATGTATGTGACGTTTATATGTCGGAACGAGACTGTATATACCTTTTCACCATGTTTGTGACGCTGATATAGCAGATCGAGACTGTATAGATGTTGTTGCCATGAATGTGATGTTGACGTATCAAAGCGAGACTGTATAGACGCTGACGCCATGAATGTGACGTTGATATATCGAAGCGAGACTGTTTATACGTTGTTTCCGTGAATGTGACGTTTATATATCAGAACGAGACTATATAGACGTTGTCACCATGCGTGTGCTGTTTATAAATCAGAACGAGACTGTATGGACGTTGTCGCTACGTGTGTAACGATTATAAATCAGAACGAGACTGTATAGACGTTGTTCTCATGTATGTGACGTTTATATGTCGGAACGAGACTGTATATACCTTTTCACCATGTTTGTGACGCTGATATAGCAGATCGAGACTGTATAGATGTTATTGCCATGAATGTGATGTTGACGTATCAAAGCGAGACTGTATAGACGCTGACGCCATGAATGTGACGTTGATATATCGAAGCGAGACTGTATATACGTTGTTTCCGTGAATGTGACGTTTATATATCAGAACGAGACTATATAGACGTTGTCACCATGCGTGTGCTGTTTATCAATCAGAACGAGACTGTATAGACGTTGTTCTCATGTATGTGACGTTTATATGTCGGAACGAGACTGTATATACCTTTTCACCATGTTTGTGACGCTAATATAGCAGATCGAGACAGTAAAGATGTTGTTGCCATGAATGTGATGTTGACGTATCAAAGCGAGACTGTATAGGCACTAAAGCCATGAATTTGACGTTGATATACCAAAGCAAGACTGTGTAGACGTTGTTTCCGTGAATGTGACGTTTATATATCAGAACGAGACTATATAGACGTTGTCACCATGCGTGTGCTGTTTATATAATTATCAGAACCAGACTGTATGGACGTTGTTGCTATGTATGTGACGTTGATATATCAGAACCAGACTGTATCTAGACGTTGTTTTCATGTATGTGACGTTGATTTATCAGAACAAGACTGTATAGACGTTGTTGCCTTGTATGTGACGTTGATATATCAGAACGAGACTATATAGACGTTGTTGCCTTGTATGTGACCTTGATATATCAGAACCAGACTGTATAGACGTTGTTCTCATGTATGTGACATTGATTTATCAGAAAAAGACTGTACAGACGTTGTTGCCATGTATGTGACGTTGATATATCAGAACGAGACTGTATAGACGTTATTGCCTTGTATGTGACGTTGATATATCAGAACGAGACTGTATAGACGTTGTTGCCTTGTATGTGACGTTGATATATCAGAACCAGACTGTATAGACGTTGTTCTCATGTATGTGACATTGATTTATCAGAAAAAGACTGTACATACGTTGTTGCCATGTATGTGACGTTGATATATCAGATAGAGACTGTATAGACGTTTTTGCCTTGTATGTGACGTTGATATATCAGAAAGAGACTGTATAGACGTTGTTGCCTAGTATGTGACGTTGATATCTCAGAACGAGACTGTATATACGTTGTTGCTATGTATGTGACGTTGATATATCAGAACGAGACTGTATCGACGTTGTTGCCATGTATGTGACGTTGATATATCAGAACCAGACTGTATAGACGTTGTTGCCATGTATGTGACGTTGATATATCAGAACCAGACTGTATAGACGTTGTTGCCATGTATGTGACGTTGATATATCAGAACCAGACTGTATAGACGTTGTTGCCATGTATGTGACGTTGATATATCAGAACCAGACTGTATAGACGTTGTATCTGTATTTGATGGTATCCTCGAAAGTATCTCACTAATGAGTCTTCGAGTGTGTGTGCGACTTGATATGTATGATGTTATTTACGCGAATTTAGTCTATAGTCCAATAGGGCACTTTTGAATGTTTTATTTTCACTTATAGTCACTAATGAGTCTGGTAAAGAGTTCCAGTCACGAATAGTTTGAGGCACATACGAATATTTATAAGTGTCAGTATTACTTAATGTTTGTACTACCGATTTGGAATTTGAGTGTCTTTGTTGACGTTGGTTTAGTTCCAGGATGTCATTAGCGGGGACGGCCACCAGGTCGTAGATGATCTTGTGGAAGAATGCCAAGCGTTGATCTCGGCGACGTTGCTTTAGCGTCTTCCATCCATGCTGGTTCATCATTTGTGTGACGCTGCTTTTCGTCCCGTAGTCATTACAAACAAATCTGGCCGCACGTTTTGTACGTTCTCAAATTCTGTCTATATCCTTTTGGAGATGGGGATCCCAGACGGTGCTTGAATAATCAAGAATGGTACGAACGTGGGAGATGTATGATTGTTCCTTGAAGTACTTGTTGCTGTGCTTTAGGTTCCTCCGTATGAATCCCAGAACGAATGTGACGTTGATATATCAGAACGAGACTGTATAAACGTTGTTGCCATGTATGTGACGTTGTTGTATCAGAACGAGACTGTATAGACGTTGTTGCCATGTATGTGACGTTGATATATCAGAACGAGACTGTATAGACGTAGTTGCCATGTATGTGACGTTGATATATCAGAACGAGACTGTATAGACGTTGTTGCCATGTATGTGACGTTGATATATCAGAACGAGACTGTATAGACGTTGTTGCTCTGTATGTGACCTTGGTGTATCAGAACGAGACTGTATAGACGTTGTTACCATGTATGTGACGTTGATATATCAGAACGAGACTGTATAGACGTTGTTGCCATGTATGTGACGTTTATATATCAGAACGAGACTGTATAGACGTTGTTGCCATGTATGTGACGTTTATATACCAGAACGAGACTGTTTAGACGTTGTTGCCATGAATGTGATGTTGATGTATCAGAACGAGACTGTAAAGACGTTGTTTCCTTGTATGTGACGTCGATATATTAGAACGATACTGTAAAGACGTTGTTGCCATGAATGTGACGTTTATATATCAGAACGAGACTACTATGACGTTGTTGCAATGAATGTGACGTTGATGTACCAGAAAGAGACTGTATAGACTTTTTTGTCGTGAATGTGACGTTGATGTATCAGAACGAGAACGAATATACGATGCCTATGACACCAGGATAATATCAGCGTCGTCAAGATATAGTCGTTATCGCCATGTGTGTGTAATGTTTATATACCTGAACGTGGATACATATAGACATTTTATAGCCAAGTGTGTAACGTCACTTTATCGAACGAGACTGTATATATATATAACGACGAATTACAATGTATCATAAATGACTGTGTATGCCTCATCGCCGCAATGTTTTTGATTTTAATTGATCGAAATGTAACACGCCTAGCAATAACATGGATCATAATTTGTATATGAAGATTTTATTAAATAACTTTGATGATGATAACAGAACATTCAGAAGACTAATCCCATATCTAAATAATTATACATACACATAAATATACATTCAAAAGATATGTACTCCCTAAACTGACATCGGACACTTATGGTCAACGTATAACATGTATATTGAAGTGTAAATTATTTGTTTGTCAGGTCAAGAACCATAATTAAACAAGAGCTGTTCACGGACAGCGCGCTCCACTATTTTCAGTATCATGCTAGGGTATTATAATCATAGCATATTCAAAACAAAATGAATTATAGCTGCATCATTACCCTCTTCTGTATAGAGATTGGGGCTTCTAAGTCGAAAAATGCAGATAATTTGAACAAAATGCTTGACATAGTTACTTACTCCTGTGTAGGGTTGGAGTCATGATGGTAAACAAGTATTCAAAAGCAGAAAAGTATCAAAGCAATACGTCAAGGCACTTTGAAGTTATTAGTGGTTAAAAAACCTTGCGCTCAAACTTTAACATTTGCATTTCGAAGTCCAAAAAGGGGGCATAATTTCAACAAAATGCTTGATATACTAGTAGTTACCTACCCCTGTGTAGGAGTTGGGGTCATGCCGGCGAACAAGTATGCAAAGTACCAAAGCAATATGTCAATGTGCTTTGAATATATTAGAGGTTAAACATGTGTACCTAAACATTAACATTTACATTTCTAAGTCTATAAGGGGGCATAATTTAACAAAATGTTCAATAGAGTTGCCTACTCCTGCATATGGGTTAGGGTTATATGATGGTGAATACGTATGCAACGTATTAAAGCAATACAAAAGACTGACAATCGAAGCGGTTAAAAATCTGAACTTTAACAAAAGCATTACGCCGACGCCGAACATCGGGTGACTGCAGTAGCTCCCTTATTCTACGAATAGTGGAGCTAAAAAAGATAACATGTACATTTGAATTCGAAACATTCGTATTGACTAAATGAACTCAATATTATTGTATAAATAGTCAGGGTATCTCTTAATATGCATCTTACAAATGCGTATGTATACACATATGCATCATCACTGTGATATACTGTACACCGGATAGTGCACGTTAATTTGAGTAATATCAGTACTTTTCGCTTCATTGGACTGGTGAACAGGTAACTGTATCATTAATAAAGAAACAAAACACGTTTTTTATCAAATTTATAATATCTTAGAAAGGTGCATTTGTACTAAAGTGGTCAGATTGTCATGGTATCATAAACAAGAATTGGCTTTCGATATCTTCATGAGGGAATTACATTTAATTTAAAGACATCATTCGAACTACCTACATGCAATATCTCATCGAAATTGATCGACCAGTTAACAAGTTATACCATGAAATGTATACCACGGTGTCCAGTCAGTCACTGAGGTGCATTCAATACAATGCTATTCTAAACAATAAAAAAGAAAGTGATTGCACGCGCTATGAGTTTATTTTTCTTATTTATGGACGGATTTTTAAATTATTGATATCAAATTAAAGACGAAGCTCTCTAGTTTCTGATTATGTTAATATATTTAAAATAACACAAGTATTAATGAAATGTTAATTAAAAACAAACTGCACCTCAGTGACTGTGTGGTCAATTTCCCGTGCTATAAACCTTTCTAAGATATTATAAATTTTATACAAAAATTGTTTGTTGACTATTTATTAATGATACAGATACCTGTGGACACGAGTGTCAGTTCAGCCACGATATTTTCCTAACGACTGATTCCTTCACGCATCTCAAATAGTTTAACATGCGTGTATAGCCATAGAAGAAACAAATCTATATTAGGTATTGGTTACTCAAACAGGTACAGATAACTGTACAGAGTATTGCCAAGTACCTCGTTTGTGTACATTACTCATTTTTAGTCATTTGCTCGCAATATTCAGTGTACACGTATACCGCAGTGATCATACGGCACATGAACTGTACAGAATGTGTGTAAGTTTGTCAGACAGATTGATACAATCTCAAACATTATTATCATACATTGTCCAGGATCGCAATCAAGTTGCACACGTACAGACTGGCAGACATGTCTTATCTGTATTTAATGACAATCGAAATCGGTATCTGTTCTCATGCATTGGACTCTTTAGGGCATAAAACATTACTAGAATGGTGTACTAGTATTTGTAATGCGTCGAAATATGAGGGTTGGGGCAAATTACTAAAATGATATTAGTTGCCTGGTTTTAGTATTTTAGAAATGTAAATAAGAGCACGAGATGTTGGTAAAGCACTCAAGTCCCATGACAGAAAAATAGTCAGAAATGTAAAAAGTCATGGAACCCTTGACTTACTGACCTCAAAACCAATTAGGGGTCTTCTACTGTTGATGACCAACTTTCATGTAAAGTTTGATGATCCTAGGGTCAAGCGGAGAAATTGAACGGAAACCATATGGTCTACATACTGACCGACATTGGCAAACCAATATACTCCCTCTTCTTGAAGGGGGCATACTAAAGAACACTCAAAATACAGCAACGTTAATTTTATATACTAGTCCTCAATTATAACACTACATCAATGGTAATAGTCACCTCAAATGTTCAACTCCGTTTCACCTGTCAGTTTACTCTTCGACCTCAATATTAAGACCAACACAGCACTACAAACGTTTCAAGGTTTACTGAATATAATTACTAGCTTATTTCCATTTTTAATATTTGTTTTTGCATTCAGTGTCAATATATCAACCAACCCCGTACTAAGACCAGGGTCCAAGAGTCACACTGTAGTCCTATAATTGAGTTGTGTCTATAATGATAAATGTACATAGAATTATATATAAACAAAAGTTCTCGCTCACGTACAACGTTTTCCCAAATATATACATAAACATATAATACATAAATAAACAAATAAACCAAACATTACCATTAAAATGGGACTAACATATCCCATTAAAATGGGCTTAACATCACCAATTAAAATGGGCACAACATCACCCATTAAAATGGGTCTACCATTACCCATTAAAATGGACCTAATGGCAAAAAACATAAAACATAAAATGCGTGAAAAATGTGAATCAAATACAAATGATATTAGAAATGAGGTTAAATATTATATACAATAAACACATAACTATATAACTGCAAAACAAATCAGTCTGATTTTCAGGAGTTCATAAAAATGAAGCACAATTTATAACATCTATGTAGACACTAAAATCAATTAAGACAACTGTTTACCGAGAACGACAAAACACATGTTCAAAAAAAATAAATCAATCTTATAATGTCCGGATATTCTGATATAAATACATACATGTACGCAGGACTACCGCCGTATAAACAATGTCTAGATAGTAAGAAAGCACGAGTGTCTTTGAGTTACCAAGATTTCTTGTGTGATGAATAACGGAGAGGACCACCGCATGCTGGGCAGTTAGGATATGTTTTCACTTCTTTCTTCGGTATATGCCAACATTTACTACACCTCAGTCGATACTTTTTATACCTGCAATGTGAATTATTGTAGTCTGGCTAAGTTTTCCAGTTTCCTGGTTTTACAACTAGCTTACTTCGTGCACAGCTTAGATCATTTTAATAGAATAGAAATACATAACTGTACATGTTCCATAGACAATTTTGAAAAACGACGTTAATTGAAATCAAAGTGTTTTAACCAAACAAGTAGGTATACCGAAAATTAATTAGTCTCAGTAAAACTGCATTTAAAATACTACTATTGCGTCGTAATAGTTTGATGAAGCTACAGTTGTGGTGTGAGTTCACCTTACCAGTTTTCCTGGAAATCGCTTATCAACTAGTCAGCTCTCCTGCTCTTTGACAAACATTTGACAACTCCCCGCGAAGGCCTAACTATAAGTAGGGCGGTCAGAGAATTTCCAAACTACCCGTGCTCCAACACAAACAGTTATGTCCCTGCAGGTTATCAATAAACTTGTCCTAAAATCCTGATCCAAACCACCGTCACGGAAGAACACAAGTAAGTCTATATTTACAATGTTTTACTTAGCAAACTATCTGCTGGAAATAAACTTAGAACTGATCAGCTATTGCAAATATGTCTTGCATACTACTGGGCTGGTATTCACATTTAGCATCTTGGTTGAAAACTTAAATATTTGACTTAAATTAACAGTCTGTACAGCACATATTTTGCACAAATTGAAGATTAACCAATGTTTTCTTTAAGTGACTATAGTACATCTTTACATAATGATTTGAACCTATGCAAAAACATCAAGCTATCAACCTTTCATACCAAAAGTTTAAGAACAATCTCCAATGCATATGCCTCTTAAACCAAGTCAGACAATAAGATATGACCCCAATACTCTTTACGAAGAATGTGGAAGTGGTTAGGACATGTGAAAAGAAAGGACAACGGTTCAGTCACGAAATACTCCGGATGAGGTCCTTTGTTGTTGGCTTGCCCTACATGCCAGAGGGCATAACGGACAATAAGTAAGAAAGTAAAAATAAATAATCCTGATTGTCATGTTAAGCTGACAAACTGAACAAGTTTTTTTAAAGAAAATTCTACTTTTTCTACTTAATATATGCTTTGTGAATACCAGCTCTGATCCAATAACCATCGAATGCACAATGCTTCCATGTAACCAAGTTTTAATTGCAAGTATCCTACTAAATGTATCTAAGTGTACAAACTACCTGATCCCACAAGCGTTGCAAAGTGGGGTTCCATCTTCCGCGTCCCGCCACAATGGTGTCCTGCGTGTTTTACACGATGCGCATGTCTTAACTGAAACAATCGTAAATGTCTTTCATGTACGATACATGCACGAAGTAGATACAGATGGTCTTAATGTTGCATTTCATTCAATTAATAACAATAATAAAATCTTTATTTCTATAAGGCAATATAGTCAGACAATCGCCCAGTTTTCCATATATGGGCGTCAATTGACGAATTGACGACCACTTACAAACCATTTGTTAAAATCTGTACATTGTACCTGTCCAATCAGATTCAACTACACGAACTTTCTAGAAGTAAGCTTTTACTAAGGAGATGCGTTCAAGGAAGCAAACGTAATGGAACATAACATAACGTTCTATACCCGTGATTAAAATGCTTATACAACTGGTTCAACAACTTCTATAAATCCTTTTATAAGTTAACTGAGTGTATACCAAAGGAGGCTCCGGTGCAGTTTGAGGACCCTCAAGTAGTTGAGGTGATTAATAATGTCTAAGTCCAATGACATCAAAATGAACAAAAACTACCTATGCTGTTATCCCTGGGGTACTGTGTCGTGACCCCGTCTTCTTGGTCCGAACAACTCCAACATCTGGAAGAACACCATCGACCTTGACCTGATGACCATCTATTCTTAGTTTTTGACTTTCTTCTTACCATAGGCCGTGCATTTACATTACTGTTGGTAGAAATTGGTTAATGCATGAAAGACACTTACTGGTATATACCGTACGAGATAATACATATATTGTATACTAATTGGCACTCGCAAAAAAGGTAAGGCGAGTTTTGTTTTGTAAACCACCCTATCGAGTCAAAGTCGAGTTGTTTACAACATGTCCGCAACACCATGTTTTAAAAGTTGTTTTCACGACCCACAATTATGACACTCCACTTTCTCGTGGAATCCTAAGTTTTAGCTAACTTTGACATCGACTCGACATCGAGTTACATACCTTCGAGTCTTACTCGAGCCTCTCGGGCAACCTAATCAAAAGCAATCTAAAAGTTAGTATCCCTAAAGGGTAGGAACCACCAAATATATTTGTTCTTAGTTCAATGTAAAGTGACAATGGCCGACCTCAAATTTCAACAAGTTTTAGTCTATGGCCACCTGGCAAACATATACCATCTTCAAAAAGTATACTAAGGCTTCAAAATAATACAATAAAAAGGGGGTCATGAATCTTTTAAGACACATTTTGCTCATAGAAGATAGAGAACAATTTTTTGCTATCGCGCGGATTGATCCCAAACCGGTTAACCCCTACTCTACTTTCACTTCCATATTTAGGTCTAAATGCCAAAATGTTCAAGATAAAACAGTTTCATTACATCCAATACATGTTTACAATGACTTTAAACACAATTTCATGATTTCAAAACAGAATTGTCACTCATACCACCATTTCCAGTCAATCCAATGTTTTTTCCAGGACTCTTTGGGTGTATCACCATTTGGACCGCTTAGGTAATTAGTAGTTACATACCTAAACAAAGCCTTTAGTATTGCTCTCAGGTGTAGCGCTATTACATCTCTACATAGTATAACGTTAGTTGAGAAATTGCAATAATTTTATTTGTATAAACGAAACAAACCTGTAAAACGCCGACATTTGCAGACCACTAGTTCCGTTCTGGAAAGATGTCTGTAACCAAACAGTGACGCCTCTAAATTTGGGATCTTCTTTCGAAGGACTTCGTTGGGGAATCGACAACTTTCTACCTCTTTTGACGACAGACAACCTCGGTTTGGTTACGGCGATGTTGTTAATAGCAACTTCTTCCTCAGAACTTGAAGTTTCAACCAGACTTCCAGCATCACTTACGCATGCGTCGCTGATGTCGCTATATTTTGGTGTTATTTCATTGACATTGTTATTTTCATCAACTCCTCCCGTCTCATCACCGTCACTGATATCACTGTAT
Organism: Spisula solida; assembly: GCA_947247005.1. NCBI lineage: Eukaryota > Metazoa > Mollusca > Bivalvia > Venerida > Mactridae > Spisula > Spisula solida. The sequence goes on from OX365948.1 coordinate 27,312,401, forward strand.
TGGTCACCAGTTGCAAAAAGTCTTTGTTTACAATATCTAGGAAATCGATAGGTTTCCACGTGACACACACCTTGAACAGAAGACGTATTTGTTTCCGTATGTTCAGCTATAGCATTTGGCTTTTTAGAGTCAGTATTCAATGCAACTCTCGGTAGATCAGAGAGGCATTCAAAATGATAATTTTGTTTTGCAGGCGACATATTTTGTTTGGGTGATGTCATATTCAAAGGTCGCGATTTTAACATTGACGCAATAGTTCGGTGCCCTCGACTAAGCTGCGAGGCTGCGTAATTGTCGCCATATGTTCTGTTTCTTTCTGCAATCATTTCAATATCAGCGTCATTGTATGGCATACGTTCAAGGCTGTTTGGAGTTCTGCTTGGAGGACACACAGATATACCGAGAGGTAAATATCCTACGGTGGTATGAGGGGTCTCTCTGGAAAGAACTGGTGAGACGTGTTCATGGTTTATCGGGGACCGTTGTATGGCTGCACCACTTCTAGTAATGTCAATACGCTGAAAATAGAATGATGGTTCCCTAATCGGAGTGGAACAAATATTCGGTGCTGCAAGCAGGACACCAGCTGGTATGAAATCCTTCCGCCATGCCGAAGTGTCGTCTGTGTCAATGGTGTGAAGCGTTTCAACAAATCCACTATCATTACCGAAGTCGAGAGGTTTAGAACTGAAAACAGAACAATAACAATGTAGTGAACGAGATGCCCATTTATTTTGGATGTATGGATGCTGCTTTTAAGACAGATGAATAAAAGACGATACAACCGGTCGTCCTAGAAGTGAACTGGTTTGATCCATCGTATATAGCGAGAACATGAAGTTACGTATTTATAGATGTATTTATTAATGTTACGTTATCGCTTGAAATCGCACGTAGTGGAGCGCAGGTCCTGACCCACATTTCATGGGCGCTGATATGCATGCGGACAAATAGAAAATCTCCAATGTTTTTTAACTTGTCGTTTTATATGTTTTGTGGATGCGGATTCGGACAAAAGGAAGATTGGCCTTACATGGATACTTTCATTTATTTTGACGAGTTTCTCAGTTGTTTTCTGATAAGTAGAATTAAGTATTTGACTGAGCAACGCCCTCGACAAAATTCAAACATTGTTTTCATTGCATGCGTGAAGAATCCGCACATATTTGTCACATGTGTACTGAAGAATTCGTTTTCTATGCTCGGTTGTATCACTTGAGTGCTGCCTTCACTATCCGAAATTTCATTATCTTTTGGTTGAAAAGTTAGGTTTTCAACATAGAGTCCATTTGCTAAGGTTGAAACGATATTTACCGTTATTTTATGTTAGTGGTAATAGTAAAGCCTAACTTTTATATCGGTTGTGAGTTCGAGTCAGCTGATAAATGCAGCGCCATACTTAAGGTGCGTCTTCACAGTACATTTTGGTGTATAAGTCTAGGATGTACAATTCACAAGATGTACTTTTAGCCTAACTACACAGTGAATCATGACTTATGAAGTACTCCTTAATTCTCCAAAACACTTGTTTACAATGGAGTTGTACATCTCCAGAAAATGTGTGGTAAAAGTGTAAGTAGAAGTTACATGTAACGAACCACACAGTGCATTTTGAAATATTATACACCAAAATGAACTGTCTAGATACACCTTTAGAATTCTCTGTAGAAACATTAAAATTAACAAATGTTTACTGTCGGTAACTGAAGAAGCGCAGTTTGATTGACCGATGTTTCTGCCGAACCATCTTCACGTAAGAATGTATCAAAATAAAAAATATAATAGAAAAATAAATTCTAGAACTGTGTGTATAGGTTTGCACACACGTGTTTCATTTTGCGTCATTAAACAACGAAATTTGTGGGATTCGAACCCAAGCAAAATCATCTTTCTTTATCTAGAAACAGAAGCACAGTCGACTGCACAACGGAGGTCTATGTAACAAGAGATGTTTGTAAAACACATATGCCCCTGTAACAGCCGAATAGTCAGAAATGGTAACATTGACTTTGACCTACTGACCACAAAATCAATAGGGGTCATCAACTGCTGATGACCAACCTACAAGTAATGCTTGAAGATCCGAGGACATAGCGTTTTTGAGTTATTGAACGGATTTCCATGTGAATAGTCAGAAATAGTAAAGGTCATGATGACCTTGACCTTTGACCTCAAAATCAATAGAGGTCATCTCCTGTAGATGATCAACCTCCATGTAAAGTTTGAAGATATTAGGACAAAGCGTTCTTGAGTAAGGGAACGGAAACCATTGAATAGTCAGAAATGGTAAAGGTCACGGTTAATAACCATTTGGTCTACCGACAGACAGACGGACGGACGGACGGACGGACGGACGTGTGCAAAGAAATAAAATCCCACATCAAAGATTTAGGACTTAATTATTATTTATTACAAGATCTTTTTCAGCAGCCTACATTTTCCACGGTTTCACAGGGTGCTGGACAAAACAGCACAGCTCCCTAAAAAGATCTTATATTTCAAGGAAAGCAAATAATTTTTGTGGCGTACATTTAATAGAAATCGATGAAAAAGTAAAATACTTTTTAATATGGCTATTTATGTTGTCCAATGTTAACAATTTTCTACTTGGACATGTAGCTAAAAGTCACGTGGTATTGCTACCCCTGGATTTCTGGCACACCTACTTCTTAATTGTTACCTCAGCGCGTGTAAAGATTTCAGCTGATGCTGACTTCGGACTTTGAGAAGCGAACAACGGATTAAACGTAGGGGTTGACTCAAAGAGATAAAGACTTTGGTGTAAATTTTACTAGCTACATGAGCGGATCATGAAACACCATAGGTGTGGTTATTTTTAATTATTTTAATTATTTGCTATTATTGGTGATACTGTTTTTATGCAATTCAGTCACTTTGATGGCCGACGAAGTTGTTATAATGCGTGTCTCTGTTTGCAATCGTCTAGGCATTCGATCATTCGTAATGTATATTTATATGCATGCATTTATATTAAAAAATATACATGCATAACTCCGCCTCGTGTTAAATTTTATAATAATATGGAATTGTACTTTGTCAGGTCTACAAACGAAGGCACATATAGAATCTAGAATCAATACAAACTGGTACACTATAAGGTAGAATTTTTACCTATTTAGGGCATTGACATCAACCACCTTTTCTGCCTCAATAAATCCTTCTTTAAAATATACTTTTTGTCGCTAATTGTTTTACGCAATTAATTCCACAGGGTCTGGCAATGCTATTGGCGTTATACGTGTATCACCTAATACTTACTGTTGGGACAATCCTACATAATTATGTGCAAAGGATATCTCGTGTTAGTGACGGTGACATTTATATAATAAACTTGTAGTCAGTTATTAAAACACAGACTACTATGACAACTAAAGAAACTAACTGATTGAGTCAAACCAATTTCCTATTTGCCTGTTCATTTTGTCACTAACTGTCTTAACAACGAAATATAGCATCGGGTACTATTACTTTAGTGCAGTGTAATATATTCTGGTATCACTGAGCTGTGGTTAAGAGTTAACTTCATGTTTGTCTTGAATTTGGTAAAGATTATAGTGTTATGATGCGTAATGCTGTGCCTTTAACAAAATCACATCAAAACGGGAATTCCGTGCGCCAATATACACCTGTCGTGACTAGCAATACTATCAAGCTGTCAAGCGCGGACCAGCAGTTTTTTTACCGGGGGGGGGGGGGTCAACTAGCATTTTCCTCGTAGGGTTGTCCTGACAGATTCACATTATTGACAAACCAGTCTCAATGTACATGTATTAATCATAATCGCTTTCCTTCTAGCCAATTGGGGTCTAGTTCTCAAGTCCCCGTCTGGAAAGGCGTATGAGGGTGGTAGCCTGTGTTTTATAATTGACTGTAGCGTATTGAACGTGTATACAGACGCAACGATTTAGGCTTTACCTTATAAATGCCTAAAGTCGGATATGTAGTTAACATAATAAGTGATATCACGTGATTAAGGTATTGTCTAAGTATATTCGGACCCGATCTCCCTTGTAAATGTAGGATTGCCACAACAGAAAGTATTGGTTATATACCACCAATAGCATTGACAGTCCCTGTGGAATATTGTTTAAATTTAGCGCCAAAAATTACTATTAAGGCAGAAAAGGGAATTATTGGCCCTAAATAGGTAAACAAGTCTACATAATAGTTTATTTTTTATGTTACTTCGTTTGTAGACCTAGTCTAACCCGACAAAGTGCGTTTTCGTAGCATTATTATAAAATTAACACGAGGCAGAAACAATGTTTACTTGTATAACTTTCTGTATACGCATGCATGCAAATATACATTACGAATCCCTAGACGCTTGCAAATATAGACACGTATTATATCGACTTAGCCAGCCATCAAAGTGACTGAATTGCATAATTATGCATACACTTTATCGCTAATAAAATCAAATATTAAAACTAGTTAAAAATAACCACATCTATGGTGGTTCATGATCCGCCCATGCAGCTAGTAAAATTCACATCAAATTCTCTTTGAGTCGATCCCTACGTTTAATCCGATGTTCGCTTCTCGAAGACCGAAGTCAGCGTCAGCTGAAAAACAAGAACGGTTGTACATGTATATAAGAAGTAGTCCGTCATATCACGTGGCCAGTTGACAGTTTATAAATAAGAAGTCACATGGCCGGATGGCAAAGTTTATTCGGCACAATCAACGCAATCATTGCAATTAATGTGTTTATTTGTTATAACTGCAATTTCGATATTTAGTTTAAATACGAGTTTACCTGTACGCATTCTGATACAGAAATATCTAAACAGAGAATGCAACAATGAAAACGCCCGAATACATAAACACACCGTACAACCCGCTGTGTGTAAGACAGTTCTGTATGTTGAAGGCAGAGACACACGCGTTTTACGCCACTAGAGTGGGGTAAGTATTTGTTATTTTATATGTGTTTTGCATTGCTTTTGAAAGCGACCACTCACATAAATCGTTCACGCGATGAATGAACAATAAGTATATACAATTTATGTGCCCTAAAATGCCATATTATTCGAGTAAACAGGGTGTAGGCATGCGATGTTTCCAAAAGTTCGAAACTTTCGCCTTTGACATTGAATTCTCAACTTAATTCGTGGTTGGGAACAATTTTAAAACATTGAATACAATCTTCAATCCTTTTTCAATATATCTGTCGTTTCCGTTTTGGAAAATGTGCATTTTCTGTGAAGATACAGAGGTTTAAATTGAACGAGGTACCAAAAAAATGCTAACGAAATAGGCAGTTCTGTTTTTCGAATGATAACGACAAAGGCAGAGCGTTAAATATTAATGCTAACGCAGAGGCAGAAATTCTAATGACTTGACAGGGCCATAAAACCCCTTTGTACGATTTGTATGTTATAAATATAACCAAGATTCATGTTAGGCTGTACTACAAAGTCCATTTCAACAAGAATCACGAGTGTTTAGTGGTTATTTTAGTCCAGTTGATTAACGGAATATATTACATCCCTGGTGATCGCTGACGCTGGCAATTGTCGGTTGTGATTGGCCTTTTATGTCTGTTAATGATGACTGCATGGCTTTTTGGGGGCGTAAGCTCTTCAAGCACTGTCTTAGAGTTTAGAAACGAATGGTTCCCTTAGTATTCCATCGATAATATAAGCAAAATGTTAACAAAATGACGGTGATATTTGCAGTTTTTGGGAGGCGCAATAAGTCATACAAGTTGAATTTTATAGTTTCCTAATCATTGAAGTCATACAATGGCCGGACATCAAAGGTTGTTGCACTGTCGAGGAGGTGGTACTTTACATCTTATTCGTGCTGGAGCTTTAATTCTCTAACTAAGTACATGTCCATGCACGTCTGCATATTTAATAAATGTAGATCTATGACAGTTAGGTATAAATACAGCACTTGTTTGTCAGCAGTTTACATGAACTGTAAGTCATCGACACTGGAATTTTTATGTGACACTCTATTAAACTGCTTTATGTAATATAGAAAGAGGATATTTGTTTGTTTTGATTGTAATATGGTTTATATCTCATCGCGTAGTGATAAAATTCAATATTTTCAAGAGCGCGTATATTCTATTTATTTAATGCTTATCGGGTGTCAAAACTGGTACTATTTATGCCAAATTAGAATCTACCACTGTGGTTAGGCTGCGTATGAATATATTATTCCATTCATATTTTTCAATTCAAAATCCGCCATCTTTGATTATGGTGAATAGGTGAAAACAACCTTTTTAAGAATTTTGCACCAACTTGTAGGAAATGTTCTAACTAAGAATAAAACATCCGCATGACATGTTTCCGTTTAGTAATAAAAAAGTAAAGAGAGACAGTTTAGTGTTGAGTTTTTGGTAAAATTAAAGTAGTCCCTATGAGGGGGCGGAGCTTATATCAGTCACATTATAGGTGATAACCAGTGACTGATTTAGGTTTTATTGCACTGATAGAACTCCATATCTCACCAGTTAGCATTAAATAAATACTTTTCATTTGTTCGAGAATCTGTAATGCGGCATTTTCAGGCAATTGTGTGTGTAAGTTTTTGAGGACATTTTGTAAATATATTTAGTGTATTGTATTCTCTAAATTGATATTTTGTACATATTAGAAAGAGAAAGAAAATAGGAAATGAACAGTAATGTATGAAACAAAGAAGGATAGAAACAGATAAAGTATCACGCTGACAACATCTGATAATTCTACTTGAAATATTTTTATCACCTTTTACAGACTTTACAATTATGCAAATTTCACTTCTGCAGGCTTAACGATTAGATTATCAGGGTATTAAGTTGTATCTGGCAATTTAATTAGAAAATTATATGTAATACAGATATGACTGATGACACATTTATTGTATATTCCGAATTAACAAGTCGATTAAGTACAGATCTTACGTCACATAGGAACGCGGTCTGTTTAGGTAAAGCAGATGTCCGAAAGTTTACGCCCACATTTATGATTGGTTGATGCAAACTTGCATAAACTGTATGAAATGATTTGATTGGCTAAAACAGAAGACACACACACTGTAGTGGACGTTCTGTAGAGATTTTGGAGGTATTCGAACTTGGTTCTCCAAGCTGAACGTATCAATGGTTTTCCATTAGAATTCAATTACGCAGTTAAAATTATATTTGTTTGGATTTTACCAACACTGACTATATCTTGTTCTTATATTATTGTTGATTGTGGCTTGTGAGAATTCTCACGCGCAAAATACAAAGTTTGGAAATCCGAACAGTCGTTAGTTCTACTTTATTCCAACAACAGTGAATGCCGGAAAACCGTGCATAACAAATCGACCAACTATAGTTATATACACACGTTTCTACAATCGACTATACTTTAGTTGATGAAACTACTTTTCTTCCTACACCGCCGCTAGGCAGCGCCATCTTTGCAATAGTAAACCGGTCCGTCGGTATTGCATAACAACCGACACGGATGTCAACCGTCATGCAAAATAGTTCCATCAATTGCAGCATATATATACTACAAAGCTACTTCATATTTCTAAATCTATAGGACAGTTGGATATCCCAATAAATAATTTAAACCTATTTCCAGTATTTCTTTGTATTTATAAAGCAATTACCACTTCTGTTAACTGCCTTCCGTACCTTTTTCGTCGGCATAAACTGTTACGTAATCATATATTAACTGCTGCATTTCGAACTTACGTATTCTATAGAATGCTAAAAACTTTTCGTTTCTTAACTTCATGATAACAAATGGAGCGCTTAATGCCCCCCAAACACACCAGTTCGTCATTTACAGACATAAAGGGCCACTCACAACCGATAATTGCCGGCGTCAGCGATCACCAGGTATGTAATATATTCCGTTTATCAACTGGACTAAAATAACCACTAAACACTCGTGATTCTTGGTGAAATGGACTTTGGAATACAGCCTAACATGAATCTTGGTTATATTTATAACATACAAATCGTACAAAGGGGTTTTATGGCCCTGTCAAGTCATTAGAATTTCTGCCTTTGACGTTAGCATAAGTCTCTTATCTCTGCCTCTGCGTTTGCATTAATATTTAACGCTCTGCCTTTGTCGTTATCATTCGAAAAACAGAACTGCCTATTTCGTTAGCATTTTTTGGTACCTCGTTCAATTTAAACCTCTGTATCTTCACAGAAAATGCACATTTTCCAAAACGGAAACGACAGATATATTGAGGAAAGATTGAAGTTTGTATTCAATGTTTTAGAATTGTTTCCAACCACGAATTAAGTTGAGAATTCAATGTCAAAGGCGAAAGTTTCGAACTTTTGGCAAACATCGCATACCTAAACCCTGTTTACACGAATAATATGGCATTTTAGGGCACATAAATTGTATATACTTATTGTTCATTCATCGCGTGAACGATATATGTAAGTGATCGCTTTCAAAAGCAACGCAAAACACATATAAAATAACAAAATCTTACCCCACTCTAGTGGCGTAAAACGCGCGTGTCTCTGCCTTCAACATACATAACTGCCTTACACACAGCGGGTTGTACGGTGTGATAAACTATTCCTTTATATAAATTATAATTCTGGATCACCTGACATCGTTCATAATAAGGCTTGTGTCAAGAAAGGGTTTTGTTGTTACTAATGACAAATCAGGTAAGAGTCTAATTTCTGACCCTTTACAATTATTACCACCCGTCTATGTCTGTTCAAGTTGATGTCAACGTGGTTCAAATATGGTTCAAATATTTAAAACATATCGATCGTATAGCCTTTTCCGTTTGCGAGACGAATTTAAAGGAATTTCTAAAACCGCATGATCATCTGGGCCCGAAATCACAACCAATACTTACACTCAGCACTCAACACTCAAATATTGTAAATGTAATATAATGAGCCGTTACTTTTCCTAGATTGCAAATCAAGATGAGGAAAATATATAGAATTGTTATAAGAGTATAGAAAATAACATTTGATACATTTTTTGCCATTGTGTACTATTTATGAGGTATATAATTATGTAATTATTGGATCTGAGTGCCACACTTAGACTGATAAATTACATAATATATACCTCATAAATACTCTTAATCACACGATGACATAAGCCAAAAATAATATTTAGGACCTATTTAACATTATAACAACTTCTTACTCTCAAAAAATGTCCATAATTATGAACCTCAAAAGAGTGAATTTCAAGATTTGAGTGCAGCAGAGTACTGAGTGTAAGTATTGGTTGTAATCTCGGCCCCTCTTCTCATGTGATATAATTTTTGCGAAAACACATGATTCCTACACAAAAATACATTGAATATCAAAGAGACATTGAAATCAAACAAGAACATTGCAGATTGTTTCGTTAAAAATCAGAATTTAAACATAATCTGATGATCACTGACCTTTTACACGTCTTGTACTCATCACTATAGTTCGTCACATCTGCATCATGTTCTCCGTCCCCTAATTCACCCTGATCAAGGCCCCGATCCTGAACACCTAACGTCCACCTATGTTCCACGTGTCCCGATGGACACACATCTTGTACAGATCGCTGCATGTTTCACAATAAACTCGAAACGATTTCTCAAAATCTTTGAAAATATTTACTGTTCAGTTTGTGCTGTCTTACTTTATGCCGATAGGTGTCATAACAATGGTTTCATGACAACGGCGAGAAGTCCGTGCTTCTCGGGTTTATACAGTGGTTCGACAGTGAAAACACGTTCGGATGTTTTCGTTGTTTTTACGCGAAGAAATTAATCGATTGTGTTATTACAAATTGCTAACATAGAATTACGTAATGAAATAACAAACACAATAAATTTTGGTTCTTAAAGTTCCACAATCATAATTTATAGTTTACCCTACTTCTTTGTCCAATCAAAAGCCAGGGATTTTCAAATTTTTGGACCACTTATTCATTTATGAGTGCAATGGGCACAACATCTAGTAAGTGGTTCATGAAGTAAATCCATTTATTAGGACAATTTGGCTGTTTCCATATAGGGAAAACTAGACCCGCCTTCCCTCTAAATTGTACAGTTATTCCTATATCAGCATATTACCAGCTTATATACGAGGGGTGATCAACAAATACAAGGAAAAAAGCCCCAATTTCTTTATTTGTCATTGTTATTGAATGAAATTTTCAATACATGAAGATAAATGAATTTCAAGTTGATTCACCGCTGATCATCAATATTAACCGTAGTCAGAACGGATGCGATTTCCTATGGCAACAGCACTCGACGTAATGCAGTCCATATTTTGCAACGTTGAACGTAGCAAATGATGACGTATCATTGGTGCATTCATGTTTTTTGTAATTTTCTAAAGGATGGGTTATGAATATGTATTATGTAATGATATAATATTACATTCATGATTTCAAAAACAAGTTTTAATGTCAAATTCCGTTTAAGAACTATTTGCATCAAAGTCGTCAAAAAATGAGTGCGATACTGAAATCGGCGATGAAGTGTTGTTGCGATTGAAACCTCATAACATACAAATGGCAATATTGCACTATGTAACGACTACATGTATGTAATGGCATACAAAACAGGTGTATGTTTGGTATAATTATGCTTTCATATGTAGCCGAGTGAAATCTGAATGCCGACATGCAAATTGGCTATATGACGTCAATAACAAATTACGTCATCAATACTAATGATCTCCAATAGCTAATTCTTATAATTTACATGCAAGTTGGAAAAGAAAAAATGATTTTCGGTTTACATGTCTATGAAGAGTATCTAGTTGTAAAGCTATTTTTAAGAATGTTTTACTGCATTATACATTATGAATTGTGCCACAAATGAGTATGTATACTGTTATATGTACCAACTCCGCGATGACGTTTGGCCAGTGTACCAATAGTTACGTTACAGTTTCAATGTTTTTTTTTCAAAACATGAGTTCAATGTTTTATAGTTAATTTTCGTAATACGTCAATCTTTTATATGACAAATTATTTTAAGTATTGGTCAATGTTATAAAGATTTCAAAGCATTTTCCCGCGTATTTGTTGATCATCCCTCGTACATACAATCTTGCCTTATTTTACCCTCATTACTCCATCAATGGGCATGCTATTGTTTGCAAACAAAAGCATTGGAAATGACACCAAAAAGTGGGCGGGTAAACTATAAGCCGGTTATAGATCACATATTAGAATAATATTATTCTAATATATGATCGATAACCTATACTTAATTGATAAAATCTTTAGCTCGACTTTTTTCTTCGAAATTGTCATGACGGGATCGTCTGCGTCTGAGTTGGTTAAGTTTATTGGCAGAGTCATTTTCTCAAATACTATCAAAGGTTTCAACTTGAAACTCAACATAGTTATTCACCACCAAAAGGGGAGTACATGCTGACAAGGCTGGTAACTATGTGACCTATATTTATGGAGTTATCTGCCATTGTTCGGGCTTAGTACATAAAAATAGTGGCAACTTTAATACATGCACTGCATTTTCTCAAACACTCTCAAAGCTTTCAACTTGAAAGTCAATACACTTGTATATGTGATGACCTAAGTCTAGTGACAAAGGCATACAATTCTATCCAGTATTCCCCTTTTTATGACTTTGAACTTTTACATGAAAATGTCTATTTCTCAAAGACTATCAAAGGTGTCTACTCGAAACTCAAGAAAGTTATTCACCATCACAGGGGAGTCTATACTGACAAGGCTGGTAACCCTGTGATCTATATTTATGAGTTATCTGCCGTTGCTACTCATAGAATTTTTACTCACAGGTGAGTAAGTGTACTATCTAGTACGAGAAAGTCGAGTGTCAAGCACTCGTAGGCGGTGCTCTTGTTATAAATGTTTTATCCTGACATTAGCTCTCGAACAGTTCCGTTACTATGTAAAGTAACCTACGACACCGAGGCTTGTAACCACTAGGTAGCTGAAGTCAGTCACATATCAACATCAGCTGATACTACAGGGTAATGGTAATATGGCTTCCACGCAAGGTAACTGTAGGTTCGAATTTACCGCGTAATTATATAACTACGTATATACATTTTTTTTTTGTATATAGAATCTTACCTCTTAGACATAACCTTTAGGTCACAAAACACGGACCTCATTCGGCTATCACAGATGCTTGAATGCAGCACAAACATTATAGGTCACAAACCACTAAATAAAATTGTTCTTTAGCTCAATGCAAAGTGCCAATTGTCAGCCCCTGATAGTATCATGTTAATGTATATGGCCAGTTCACAGACATATATCATTGAATAGCAGTATGTTTCAGCTACATAATTAGACCAAAAAACAGGGTGTCATGTTGAGCCTGCTTAACATTTTTTTCTTTTGAATATTCCATGCATGCTAAATAAGATAGACTGGTGAGATAATGTTTCTTCTTTAATAGTTTAAGTGATAAAGATTGCTTCGAACTATGGTGCTGATAAGCCCAACCTATTTATAGGTTATAAACCACTAAACGCATACTTTTTCATTACACTTGTGACCAAGAGTGATGTTTAATAAATTTCGTTTCAACCTGTGTATTGTTGATTACGCTTTGTAGATGGTAGAGTGTGCGTTTACAATCACCAATATGAACATATGCGTTATAATATATATCTAATTGAAGCTCTATCAAGTTGATGTGGTTGGTGCTATATGGATTGTGACTTAATGTAATACTCGGAGCAGAAAACGGAATATTTTCAAATATCAATGACTGATAGTGACGTCATTCTACTCCTTCTGAACCAGCTTCCACATGTGCTACAAAATGGCGGCTTTACTATATATTATCTTATTAATACTTCTCGTAACCTGTATGATGATTGATTCAACCTTTCCGTGATAGGATATGTCAATTATGTCGTTCACAGGATTAAACAAAACATCGATTTGTGGATTTGTTACATTTTATTTATGAACAATTATTGAAACAAAAATACGTACAAACGCGTATGAAATTTCTTCTGTATCAAAACACACATGTACTATGAAACCTATGAGTCCTACTAGCGTCCGTGTGCAAGGTTACGAACTGCCACATACAATATACGAGGGGTGATCAACAAATACGCGGAAAAGTGCTGTAACTTCTTTATTTGTCAAGTAGTGGAAACTTTCTAAACATGAAGATTAATTTATTTCAAATTGATTAACCGCTGACCACCAATATTAACCAGATACAGAACGAAGGCGGTTCCCTAGGGCAATGTCACTCGACGTTATGCGGCCCAACTTTTCGTATTTTTCGACGTTGCACGTAGCAAACGATGACGTATCATTCGTGCCTTCGTAATATTCAATACTTTCCTATAGGTTGGATTATTAATATGTAGTGATATGACATTATTTTCATTACTTCAAAAAAAATGCTTTAATGTCAAAATTAAGTTTAAGAGCTGTTTGCTTCAAATTCGTTGTCTGGAAATGAGTGCTATGCAGAAATGGGCGATGAAAAGTCGTATTGTGAATGAAATGTCATAAAGTACTAATGCCAATATAGCAAAATGCTACATGTAATAGCATACAAACAGGTGTCTTGTTTTGCATATTACTGATCTCATATGTGGCCAACATAGAAATGGGCTTTACGACGTCAACAACGTCAAATCATAAAGTCACTTTGTCCTATATAAATGGTGTGTACAAAATAGGTTGAAAACACATGTAGTTATTTTACACATGTGCATTTTATACAGATACAGACCGTCTTTGATACAAAGACAGTAATTGTATGTGATATAAATACAGTAATTCAATCGATTTGAATTGAGAAATATTGGCTGTTTTTAAGGTAGATGGCTGCTGAATTAAGGTGACCGCCAATGCATCAAAACTTGATGACAACCACAAAGCAGTGAATGTAGGATTTTTAAGTCTGTCGGTCGATAGGATCTATCCATTCACAGCAGATTAAAAATAACGAACGGGATTTAAAATAAGGCATGCGTTCAAACCGCATTTAAACCCACGTGTGTACACGTGTCTGTGAGAAAGTAATTTTGTAGATTCAAATATTCATCACAAATTTGCATCATTGTTAAGTTGCGATATCTATATTATCGTAGATTATCGTTTTTATCCATTTGGAGATGGTGACGTGAATGTGTGTCGTCGACCAGTGTCGTCCTGAACTCGACCAGATTTTCCAATATTTCGTAAAAAGTCATTTGGTATTAAAGCAGATGGTGTCTGAACATCCGGTTCCGGTGTTTGTGCGCATGTGCAGCAGTGTACGTTCGTTAATGTACTGTTATCGCCGCCTAACTTCTTCTCTGGGTTCTGGTGTAGAAGAGTTGGCATCACGTACTTATACTGAAATCAAAATAATTTAGTCTAAGCCACGGCATACCAACTTTTAAATACAAATATCATCCAAAACAATATCCTAGTTGAAGTGCGCCCCCTTCGAGTTATTATAATATCAATTCAAGACCGAGACATATCAAAATTCTCTAAACTGGTACTGTTCTGTTTTCCTTTATTGACGTTCAGCATAGTTAGTTCCAGGTAACTCTGGTTCACCCGGTGTCAGGATAATGTGACCGGTAGTCTTCATACAGAATAATGTGACCGGTAGTCTCCATACAGGATAATGTGACCGGTAGTCTCCATACAGGATAATGTGACCGGTAGTCTCCATACAGAATAGAGTGACCGGTAGTCTCTATACAGGATAATGTGATCGGTAGTCTCCATACAGGATAATGTGACTGGGTAGTCTCCATACAGGATAATGAAACCGGTAGTCTCCATACAGGATAATGAGACCGGTAGTCTCCATACAGGATAATGTGACTGGGTAGTCTCCATACAGGATAATGAGACCGGTAGTCTCCATACAGGATAATGTGACGGGTAGTCTCCATACAGGATAATGAGACAGGTAGTCTCCATACAGGATAATGATACCGGTAGTCTCCATACAGGATAATGTGACCGGTAGTCTCCATATAACTCAAATACTGTTGACCAATGGGACTTAAAACAAATACATTTAATAGATACAAAATTAAAAACAGTAATCTCCATTTTTATTCTTCAATTCCATTGTATACTCTCTTAACTATCAAACGATTATATCAACGTAGTGAATTTACAAAATGAAATAATATACGTGTACAATCATATTTACCACAGTCCAGGCGACGACTGCACCCAGTAAGAAACCGATGATGACGTCACAAGGGTGATGTTTATGATCTGTGATTCGCCCCAGACCACACATTACTGCCAACAATAACAACATAGACTGTACCACTGTTTTCAATATGATGGAAAAGCTGATTATCAGTCTGTCCTGTATGTACATCTGAAACAAGATGGATTTATTAATAGTACCATTAAACATGCCTCAAACTTTGAAGTCACGTACTTATTTACAGACATTTTTTCTATAGTATTCTTATAGGTAATTCTTACAGGGTATGTTGTTGTATTTAAATTTATTATTTTAACAGTATCATTTGTAGTATAGTCCGTTAGCGACTTAAAATTACATACCGACAACTTATCAAAGGCGGTTGTAAACCATAAACTAACAAGGGAAATAACAATTGTGATATATTGCAAATTTCTCTGCAGAGTTGTCGCTTTTTACCTCAGTACAGTCGCCATACTATTTTTGTTCTCAATAATGCTGCGTTTATTGTTTTTTTGTTTATTTGACTTCTTTGCAAATTGTTGCTGCAATGACCACCATTTAGCACAATATAAAAGCATGCAACTCGATAATAATATTAACTATAAAACCGCAATAATTAATACCACCGTTGAACATAGTATTCAACCACCCAGACCATATACCAGTCAATATAGTGCGTTCAAAGTCAAATGAGAACAGTTATAAACATAAACTCGCCCGTCGGGTAAACTTTATATTGGTTCGATATCAAATAGTGTGCAAATTTCATTCCATATATCAAAGGCGTGGTAGTGTAGTGGAAAACCCTCACTTCCTTCGAGTTTCTTTTATTCTGAGCTGTAGGTCCGATCCCCACTTCGGTCAACTTTTTTACTGCATGTATCCATGTTATAAAGTCTTATATTATACTCCTGTTTTAATGAATCTATACTTCAAAGTGATCAAAGTTTCATGTTGTAGTGAATATATTAAAAACGATCTCATGAGTGTTGTACTGTATATAAAATAAAATAATTGAAATACGACTTGATAAAGAATGAAAACATAACACAAAAATTAATCTACGTACTGCATACCTTACTGTGTGTATGTTATTATATTAGTTACAAATAAAAATAAGATACTTGTAAAAAGATAAAAAAAAGTTACTTAGATAGGTGTCGAACCAGTGGCGAGATTGAACAAAATGATTGTATAATAGCGATATGTTTACCTACTCGACTAACGAGACGATGAGAAACCTGGTTTTCAAGTATTATACTATTGATTTAAGGTATCTATTTTATTATTTAAAACATAAGCCTCCCCTATCCTTTTGAATGGGACAGTTCCCTCATAAGTATAACTTATTGAACCGACAGTACCGTTACTGGCATAGCCATCTTGTCTACTTAGCGTAAATAAGTGGACAAGTGGAACAAGTAGATTCTGCTTGAATTGGATAAGTGTTTCATGTCCAATGACTGTTTATGTAGTTGGGTTGAGGAAGGCCCAGCTACATAATATTAGGAGTTGTAGATAGACAGCTGAAGAGCAACCCACATTTACGAACAGGCACTGATAAGGATCAAGTGATTTGAATTCAGCGAACCTAACCTAGGTCAGGGGTAAAAACAAAAATATCTTACTGAATAATATAATGCTGTAAACATAGCAAACGACGAGTGACCGGAAGGGAATGCTCGTCTGCTGTCACGTATGTCGTCCAGGTTACTTCCGCTGCACGTGTACTGCGTGATAAACCTGCGTAAAGAAATACACGTACTGTTAATCAATTAATGATGATGTTGTAACACATACATTGTTGCTTTGTTACTTTTTTTAAGACATTTAAAAACGGAAAGCCATCTTCTAGATTTGGGAGACGAACAAAACATGTCACATAAAAGAAAAGCGACGTACCCAGGACACGCTGACGTATTATATTGTGGTCGACAGACATCCTTAAAGTTTGGTCTGAGTTCTCCAAATTGGTTTTTAATGATCTCGACGAAGAGTTCCTGGATGACAAATCCTACGAGGAAACCAGCGAAACCTCTCACACAGTATGACATCACGCCAGATAGTGCACATGTTTGCTTACATTTCTGCTCAGCGCAATTCAAAACCTCAACCAATACACTCTGAAAAGAAAAAATAATAGAATGAAATACTGTCTAACTTGGCCCCCAATTCCACGAAACCCTAAATAATTGCTCAAGTCTGCAATTTTGAATTTACTTCCAAACTGACATCTAGATGATACAGTGTAGCAATACCACGTGACTTTTACAACACTTAAGGCTACAAATCCAAGAATTATTTCTTCATCGATCTCTATTAAATAACATTACTGCCAGTCTAAGGGAAAATAATGTTTTCCACGAAATATAAGGTCTTTTCAGCAACTGGATGTTTTTCCCGCACCCTGTGAAACCTGTATGCGATCGGAGTATTGCACGAATTTTTCTGTTACGCACTGTGTACAATAACTTGTTCCTAACCTTACTTTAATGTTGGGAAAATTAATCATGAGAACATGTATTACACTTTCATGGACACGCTGATAATACGATAACTGTAGTTTCAGAGAATGATACGTACATGAATAATTTGTTAGTTATACTTGTACGAAATAAGGACATCATTATTATTTGGAATGTGGTCATCGAGTGTCTTTATATCAGGTAGTGTTTTAGGAAGTATTGCAATAAGTGACCGACACTTGAGAGGATAGTATAGTTTCTTAACCCATATTGTTCAAGTTCTTCTGTACGCGGAAACAATCGGGCGTTCGTATATTTATATCTAGAGTATTGCTTATCGCATGCTACTCAGAACATAGTTCAGCGTAACACAACATCCCCTAATATAGACTAAGTATACAACCGGTATAATTGATATAACAAACACTCAATGTGGTTCATGGGTACTGACGGGGCCTAACGCTGCCTAACTTCGGGCCTTACGCGGCCTAACTCGGGGCATTACACTGTGTAACTCGGGGCCTCATACTGCCTACCTCAGGACCATACGATGCCTACCTCGGGTATTTACGCTGCCTAACTCGGGGACTTACGCTGCCTTATTCGAGGACTTACGCTGCCTAACTCGCGGCCATACGCTGAAATACTCGGGGCCTTACGTTGCATAATTCCTCAAAGTCGTAGTGACGACACAGAAAGCGATACATAACTATGAACTGATCTGTCCGTTACTGTCATTATTTCACCAGACGTATTACAAAAAAAACATAATACTACATTATGCAAAGGTAATGGACGGTGCCTGTTTTTGCACAGTATAAAAGTAGTTAGCAGTCCTATGTTTTTGTCAGATTTGTCTTCTTGACAGAATATACATTAAATGCATAGTATGCCACCAACGACTTCACACTCAATTTGACATATAATTATGTTTTGCATGTACACACCTGGGACTCATTTGTCATTACAACATTTTTATTATGTCAGTATGAATTTTGTCCCAATACGACTGTCATGGTGGTGCTACGAATGTATGCTATATTATTGTATGATACACGTTCTCATCGTGGCATGAAAACTATGGATTGGGTGTGGGACGATAACCAATGTACTTCATTCTGGCCTGATATGTGTTAATAGCTTCTGTGTATCATTGCTATCAGAAATATACTGTAGTAACCTGGGATTGCAACTCAACTGGCCTTTTAAAAAAGCACGTTACTTAAATACGTAAATTCTCAAACATCTGGTAACGTTACTGTTTTATTTACATTGATACATTCATCCCGATTTAAATAGACGTAAACATCCTTTGAAATGACAGATTAAGTAAGTTTACATTGCCAATGAAAAATCCTAGGTATGTTTTATTTGTGATAGAAATGCAAGTACACGAACTTGAAAATGATGCGAACAATTTAATCAATGCTCATCACTTTAAACACATAAAACGACACTTAATTATTTAGAATTGTAAAGCACTACAGTAAAATTTCATTTTATTATCACATCGAAATTACAGCACAGCAAGACACACCAGTGAGCTCTATTTTTCACTGGTTCATACAGAAATTTGTCTTATCCGGGACGGCGTGGAATCCACCCTAACATCAACTAGCTAACCAGTTCCCGGTTTATTGTAAGTCTGTCATAATCACATGACAGAACGTCATTTGAATGACATAAAAAATTACTAGGAATGTATTGAAAACAAATATTTCCATGCAATTTATGTAGTCATATGGTTGCAATTCTTTCAATTGCTAAACGTAACTGTCATCAGCAAAAACCACAGCGCTCAAATTCAAAAGCTCATAATTATAAATCGCGTAGCTCAAATTCAAAAGCTCAAATGTATAATGATCGCCAAACTACGTTGACTTACCACTCCTATTGCGATTCCGAATCCAGAAAGTAGAAGTTCTGATGTTGATATCGAATCGTCCTTGTATGGATATTCTATTGAAGGATCATCACAGAAAAATCCTTTCTCGTACGGAACACCCCGAAGATAGACGAATAGTACCGGAATTGCAACTGAAATGTAAATGAAAATACAGTTAGCTCAGTTGAACCAGCTACAATACGCTATAGGGTCTTACAATAATCAAAGATAAGCATGTATGCATTACGACCACGTGAACCCCAAAAAATGTAGGACATATACTATGAAGTTAGGATAATGTGAGTGTGACGTTTTATAGTATGTGTCACAAAATATAACAACCATTACTTGATAGGTAAAGCGGTTGACGTTATAGTAGTGTAGTTAAGTATTGAAATAATAGATGTCTGTATAGGGCTAGGTCCTACCGAGGAATTCCACATTGGCGATGTTCTACCGATTTCTTCCGATACCACCCGGTTCATCACAATTCCTTCCGATATCACAAACTGTTTCATGACTTCCCCGAAGCTTCCCCTAGACAACGAGGAACCTGTTCCGATGTCCTGAATGATCATTAATTTAGATCGGGAGTACACCACCGAGGCAAAATGCTCAGTGGGACCTAGACTTAAGCTTTATAATTGATTTTGCACTTTAATAGTGGGCTCGTCCACGCCTTTACTCTATCATTATTATAACTAGGAAGTACAATTAAATAAAGAATAAAATGTACATGTATACGCTCGTATCGGTCGACAAATGATATTTTCATTATTAGATTACTAGATGTGTCTGTTAATACGGTAACAAAGCACTAAATATTTGATTACATTATCAATGCAATGGCTTTAAGTACAGATATTTAGCAAATGTAACTACCGTGAAAGAAGGATGAACTAAATTCAACGCAATTTTTCCGATCAGCCTGATACTAGTGCATGTTTAACGACTTAAGTATCGACTGACATGGAATGACACTTTAATTGATCTGATAAGCTGAGATGTGTCAATAATCTGAGAACGAAATGCAAAAATGCACACATCACGGAGCTGGAAATGGTTCAGTGGCATGTACGTGGCACGGTTTCCATGCTTATTGGTCATAAATCATTTTAAGCACCCAAAAGTTGAGCTGGAAAATATTTGAAACAGGAAATAAATTCCAATAAATATTAAATCTGTCTATCAATAGAGGAAAAAACGCAATTTCGATGAATTGATATCCTCCGAATAGATGTGAGGTATATATTTCATTGAAGTTGGCATGAACGGTCTCTGCACAGCAAAATAACAATGACAAGTAACAGAATGGAACTTTGTTTGTGCGAACTATTTGAAAATGTAATTCCATTCATCCACATTATGCATTTTTCAGTTAAAGTCTAAAGTAAACATAGCAATCATGACAAAACAAACGCTTGCTTCTTCACACTATGGTTCCATATAGTTTTATGAACTTCAATCAATTTCTTCCATCCAGTTACTTCAGTAATGTGTAAAATCATGCAAATGTTTAATTTCAATCAATTAAGGGGCCACCACTCTTATCCGAACACACTTTCATTATTTTAATAAAACATTTTTATTTAGTATCAAACAATATAACATGTTATGCATGATAATTATACGGAGGAAAAATACACATTCTTCCGAGTGATCCTAGCATGATGATTATAGAATACGTCGCGGGATAAATAGAAACAATATAACTGTTTTATCACCACTTTAGTCGTAAACTTGAAAATTAATTGCTTTTCAAGCCATAAGTTAAATATTAAGACTATCGATAAGCGTTTAGTAATCTGTGTTTTATTTTACTAATCTCAGACGCTGCAGTGCATCCCATTTAACGTCTGCATTTCTAGGGCTGGTGGTGAAACTGTACTCTCTTCTATTGTATGTATATGTACTTACGACAGTTTCACACTCGGTCCTTCATTTGTTGAACAACGGTACCAAAGGAGCATAATAAACTATAATAGGTAGATACTCCTATCTGATGGTTTGATGGTAATGCTTAGCAATAACTTGTATACACCCTGAATTTTATTTCCATTTCCTGCACCATAAACTATTCATAACATCTGTGTGGTATGAATCCATCTAAATTGCTCAGTATGATAAGGAACAAGTTAAATCATTTTACAAATCATTGATTCAAATGAGCATATATTGCAAACTCCATCATGTGCATGGATGTACGTAAATAAGATGATGAAGTATATCCTAGGATCTGTCTCTTTAGATTGGTTGGTTCAAAGCCGAATGGTAGGATTGACCAATGACAAACGCTGTATAATATATATGACTGTTAATTGAACTCATTTTTTTATAATTTTTAGCTTTAGTTGAATATTGGAACAAGCAAATATTATGTGTTCCACCACAACAAGTCAGTCTGTATTTGAAAATCGTGATAACAGAAGAACCCTAATAATAACACTTTCCTTGAAACTGGTCCTCGGTACAATGTGCTTTGATAATATAAACACTACAGGGTCGAATGACCGCTTGTTGTTAGCGTACACGTCAAAAGTGATTATGCACACGTTTAAACAAAATTGGACATTTAAATTAATTTAACTTTCATTTCTATTTGTTAACATAGACAAGTGTTATCATCGGCGGACTGTAGTCAACAGGTATATAGTAATAGATGCGTATACATATGAGCCCTAATGATCATGTGCTCGCAAAATAACAAATGACAGTGAATGTCCTTTTAAATCATTCCTGTTTTTATGTAATGTTTGACCACAAAACCAACAAACCAAGGTAGGTTATAAACATTCCCCGCCTTCTCAAGTATAAAAAACAATAACAAAAAACAATGGATGATGAATCAGAAGATCGATAATCAATAGACAGTATATCAAGTTCATGGCCTGTCTGACGTCACGTTCATTAATCGAACAATACCACCGTGTAATAAAATACCATATCAACTTTTATTGACATCAGTCGATAACAATAAGGAGTTTGACAGTTGAACATGATAATAAAAAACAACTGAACAGTACGATTATAAAAAAGTGATGACATGAATGTGTTAAAATAACTCCTGTACGAGTTTTATCCGAACTTATAGATAACAATGAACAAGTATCAAGTAGTCTATTGTTACTCATAAGACAAACTTCAAGTATTGAAATGTACATTTTAGTAGGAATGTCAAGTTAACACAGTTGACCCGTGCTAAATGTAGTTCGATTACTGACTTTGAGAGTGTTGGAGCGCAGTTGGTAGAGTGGTTAACAGTCGCACCAAAGATCCAGGTACGACTCCGAGGTTATGTGGGCCATGTTTTCCCCTTGATATTTACCGCGACCGTATTCCTCCACGTCTGGAGAAATTGTTATTTTTTACAGATGAGCATGTAAACTTTGTAATTTGTTGTATCAAAAACTAAATACATGTAAATTCTTCTTCTGTTAGTATTGTATGGTTTTCAGCAAGAAAGCTGATTAACTGATATGGTTGATGTATTCCTCGTCATCCTCAATAAAAAATACCGATTTTTCCTGTAGTTTAATATCAAGAAAATGAGAATCGTCTTGATATTCTTATACAATTACACTTGAGGTCCAAATGTGTAGCCTCGTTAAATAAAGTCTTTACTTACTATGATCACAATGATAATAGCACTCTCAGTACGCCGGACAACAAATAGTTTTTGTCAGTTTGTCTGTGATTATTAGAGTAGTCTTTAAGTCATGGAGGTTTCACTGTACACACTATTGTGAAGAAATGATTCTGTGACGTAGTATGGCAACATTATACCTGGAGCCATTTACTACCATCACAAGATAACATCTATCGTGTTTTTGCCATTAAAATTAATAAGACAATTTGTACACTAAATTCATTGAATAAATAGAATCATTATGCAGCCATTTGGGAGTCAAAGATCGGTTTTATTGTACATTATTCAAAGCCCTAAATTTCCCGTTTTATCATAAAAGAAAAAGAGAGCTTCCCGTCGCCAGCTAAAATTGGAATTTTAATCCTCCACAATAAACGATGGCATGCAAACTTTTTGAAAAGGGTATGTTCTATATGTTTTTGCATCTGAAAGACAAACACACAAAATGACTCATATGAATGACTTGGACAGTAGCTATAAAGGACATATGAGATCTCACCCGACGGGTGGGTTCAAACCAACAACACAATCTGCGATGGCTAGATGGTTTAGTTTATGGAGTATTCGCCTATAAGCATAGGGTCCAGCGTTTCAATTATTAATTGTATCTTAAAAACACTACTACATACACATCTCCACAAGAACTCCTTAGGTCGAACTTCCTTAAAAACCCTAGAAAATGCAAATAAAAAATAAAACATTGATTGGTCCTTTATTTACCAATTACCGCACAGCCAATTACTTACGATTGTATACTTAAAACAGGACTAAGTGGTAATATCACGTATTATGTTTGTTTGATAATACATGCATGTTGATTGTTCAATAACAAAACAATATAATGACGATTCAATATTTAAAGTGAACGCCTATAGTTGTCTTTCAATGACCGTAAACAATAGTTCACAACAGCTTTGCAATTTCCGTAAATTTGTCGAAATAAACTTCAAAGTTATACTCAATGCGGTTCAAACAATCCGTGGAAATATACGATGTTTTGTCCAATCGCAGCATATCTATATACATTGTACTAGTAATACTCGTTGACCAACGTATTTACGCTGTTTCACAACATCATAGTTTTCAGCCAATTATATTCGGTAGCTGATTAACCTAAATAGTTTTATAACTAGTACTAAATTACCCTTCCACAATCTACAATATACGGAACTTCTCCACACGTGGAGAAAAATCGAAATTGATGTCAAATTTGTCATGTAATAGCATGACCTGCCGTCACTGGGAATCAAACTTGGATCGTCGGGTCACAAATTCAGCGCACTATATATGTAGCAAACCACTACTTTATGAAGTGTGTATGTTCGTTGGCAAAGGTGCACATGTACTGACATCACCAAAACCGTTTGGAAAAATATATATCTATCTTGTATCAACCTTATATGATATATTCACTGTGAAGACCATTTATTACTGTTGTTCTCCCTCATGTTAATTCGAAAAACAACAGAGGTCATCCGATAGTGACCTCTTTGTAATGCTGAGGAAAATGAATGATTGGCTCATTTTATCAAATAAAACAAAGTTCTACTTATCGTGGGTACATTTTCACCTGCGTTGTTAAATTAGCAATTATGTTTGTGATTACATTTGTAATCAGTTTGTTCGTAGATAAATATGCAGTTCGGTGAGTTTTGGGTCAACATCTTGTGAAGTATGGCAATCTGTTGTGTACGGTTTTGTCCGTGAATTTATCTATGACTCGAAATTACCGAATCACTTATCGTCAGTACACCTTGAAGCATCAATATGTGGAAGGCGCGAACCCATTATGACCCTTACAGAACGTCGTATTTTGAAACATAAATCCGTAACTTCAAACTCAAACATTTAATACTGATAAATACCGATAGTGGTCTAGAATAGTTCACATTTCTGTAATATACTTGAGCCAGTCTTCAGGAAAATCTGCTAAATTATGTCAAAATAACAGATTTTGCTGGAGACTGGCTCACATGTATATGTGTTTTGTCGGGGAAAATTGGAAATTCTACTCCGATATCACATTTCCACACGATTAACTTTTTTTCTTTCATTTTATTTATTTTTGTATTTTCAATCCACTAGGTATCGGTAAGATCACCGCTTGAAACAAAATAATTACTACATACATGTATTCGTTTTGTAAATGATCTTACAATTAGCCACCCTACCAAATTTTTCAATAACAATCATAAAGATAAGTGTGTTGATAAATAGTGTAAGCTGACTCGTGAAAGTAATTGCAAAACCAATTTCACGGATATTAACTTAATGTTTAACATTGACTCTTGAATATTTCGGATAATTGCTGTAAGAAAGGAAAGACGTATTTTGTTTCTCCATATATCGAGGTTAATATCACATAAGCTTTGACTGTTTAAGTGTTTTTTGTTATATTATTGAAAATTGTGGCGAAAACTAGTCCAAAAGAAACGCACTATCTTCCATTGTGTTATTTTTCATTGAAGTTTGATGTCACAACTTGTTTCATTGATATATTGACTCGGAAAGCTTGAAAACAGTTATTGGTTAAAACTGCCCCTGTCAGAACGACGAATAGTTAGCTCCGACGATCTTTGACGGACCATCCAAGCTTGATATAAATCACCACACACGGCCTTGGAGCCCTAAACCAGACCAATCATCATTTCTAGTATTTTATGCTGATACGCAAAACCATTGGACTAGAACTGAAGATCAAGTAACGTTTCTTTTGTTTGATACTATACGACAAAACGTATATAATTGGCTAAACATAATGGGGTATTAAAAGTTACTTAATGGATTATTACATCAAACAACAACATTAACACATTTATATATAAAACGTATACAACTATAGATATATACATTGAATATACTGTAACAGTTTTTATGGGTTTTCAAACCATAAAAGGTTTAAATAAATCTTTTAAGCAAATAAGGAATTAATTTATAGCTTGGCAAGTTAAGAACGTACTGATAGATTGTGACATATAATGTATACCAGTAGGTAGACAACACATGTGTCCTCTTTAACTTATGAGATATCATTATATTGTATGTGTGTTTTATAATGTATCCTATTTTTCATGTCACTATTTAATTAGTTGTTCTACATTGTATGTGCGTATATACGATATCATTTTGGTCACCCGCCATGATATATGTCATTTATGTGTATACATACAGTCAAACACCACTGGTCCATCTTCGACCATGTATAGACATTACTATCAAAACTACCAAACAATAAAAATATTATTCCATGTTGAATATAAGTACCAATAAATATAATTATTATTATAGTTATTTAATAAAAACTTGTTACACGATTTATTGTCCGAAAGAAGAGGACTACGTCATCTTTAATATATATATCCTTTCTTTAATCCTATTGTCAATGTGTTGTATTCATATACAACCATCTCTTGGAACAATTATTATTTTAAACTAAACTAAACAACAGAAGTAATAAGATCACCATTAAGGGTTTTAAATAGCGGGTCTAAGAGAAGCAGGCTTATAAGGGTATATGTATTTTAGAAATGGTTTTAACTTCAAAATGAGCTCGGTCATTACTGGCTATAGAAAGATAACGGCAATAATTATACCACTTTTTTAAATACATGTACATAAAGTCGGCCTGTTAACACTGTTTCAATTGGCTATTTTAATATTGAGCTTTTACGGAATGTTCGCTTGGCATCCTTAAAAATCAATCATTAAATGCCATTTAATTATCATCGATTATACAAGATAAGAATACTCATTGCAACGTACCTAACATTCCTACAGTAACAATTTAGTTTGATTCTTAGAATAATTGCAATATATTTTTTTCTTTTTATTTATTAGAAAGACAAAATGCTAAATACCTGTTAGCCAGATTACAACATCGACTATCATTTGGAAAGATATCCGCCGACGGTTACAGCCTCCGTCGGCTTCAGAATGCACCTTTTCCATTATTATATCCACGTATTTAATGATAGTTAATATGTTTCTTATATGTTACAATTTACGTGTCAATCAGTATTTTATCTATAGTACCAAGCCTTAAACAGCTGGTTTATTTATATCGAATCCGTATCAAACAGTTATACCCAAACGTTTGCCACAAATACATGTTCAATTATGATTTTTTTTAACCAAACCAACTACATATATCCCACGCCACTATCAAACTACTTCAACTATATACGTCACGTGTCCAATGTTTGTACTTAATACATTGACCTCCTAGTAAGAATGTAAATACTGACTATCAATTACTGGTTTCCGGATTGTTCTGACTTATCGACGAGAAGTCTTCATAATTTCACATCATATGAATACAATTGTACCGGAAGCCATTGCCCTTGTTCTAAGCCAACGTGTTTTCATCTTAATACAGTCGTCCTATTATCAATAATGTTCGTTTTTTCTAGTTCACTAATACCGTTTTCATGTAACAAAATATTGCTTTCATATCGAATTCTGGTTTGATCACTAGAAGCTATTATGAAAAAAGAATGGTACATTCGGCTGTCACAAAATGTCTGTGGATTATTTCTCTTAAATTGTTTTAAAATTTTCAAACGAAATTTAGATGTTTTTAATTAAGCGGAAAAATGTTTGAACACGCTCAACATGATTGTGCGCATGCGCAGTAGAAATTCACCGAAATATACGAATACAATCGTTTTGTTTGAAGTCCGTTTAATGCTTGAACTTGAACCCATTTGCTATTACGCACAATTAAGTACAATTTATGCCGACATTTGATCAGGCTATAAGTTGCCGAGGTCATCGACATCTTGGTCAAATATTTCTTCGTGCTAGTTAATATATATGACATGGTACTGGGCATCATCACGAAAACTCGCTGAACTCACTTCATAACAATTAGTCATGAAATATAAATTAAATGTGTCATTGTCCATTTCGTGAAGTAGCCATGAGCTAAAGTATAACAGTACGTGCGTGAAACTCGTTCATATTCCGTGTTTTAAGTCCATAAAGTATATATAGTGAATTTGTTTACTACACAACCTACGTTTGATATTATAGGGTATAACAAATCGAGGTTTCAGGTTTTTGCATCACAGTTCAATGATAGTATTTCAGTCATTTGGAGGCCACAAATTATATTAGGAGACCACACAATTACATTTTGAGACATTACATTTTGAGACCACACAAATACATTTTGAGACCACACATTCACGTTAGAAGACCACGCATTAACATAAGTAGACAAAACATTAATATTAGAAGAACACACATTAACATTAGAATTATGAATATTATTTTGGAAACAAGGAAGTCACATTTGAAGACCACATGGTCAAATTTAAAGACAACACAGTAACAATTTGAGACCAGACTGTCAGTCGCTGAGACTAAACTGTAATAATAATAACAATAATAATGATAATAAAGACTTTATTTATGAAGGGAGCTCACACTTTCCAGAAATTGGGCCATCTTATATTCTATTCCTGGATTGAGCACCAAGTAATGGAGCTTTACCTGGGATCGAATGTTTTTGTCACAAGGAACATGATTGTGTGAGTATGAAGTGCACTCTAGTATTGCTTTTACATAACCCTGTTGGTCATATTTATTAAGCCTGAAGGTATATAAACGTATGATAAATTCCAATATGTCTTTTGCAAGGTCTTGTCACAAGGAGCATTGTGTGTGAGTACGATGGAAATCCGACAATAAATGGAAAACATGGCCAAGTTTAATTCATTTTTGCTGGACAAAATGCATGGTTTGTTATTTGTCAGTTAAGAAGTAGTGTTACTAGAAACTCTATGTGTCGATCATAGATAGATAATTTATTTGACTTTCCAGAAGGTCACAGACCCATGAGGACATACATAACATATATACAATACAAATATTAAAGTGTACACACACGTACACACATCACACATACCAAACACACCACACACACGCACAACAAACACACTCACACACACCCACCCATTCGCACACATACACCATGTACATACGTACAAATACACATGTTACAGCACAATATATACAAATTTAGGTTCATAACATCATTATACAAATTTGAAAAAAATACCTTATATGTAGTTATTATTATTGCGTATTAAAAATGCTTTATATATATAAATGCTTAATTTTCTGACTATCTTTTCTGTTTCATTCGATAAGAGTTCTATAAATTTCTGTACATTTGGTCTATGTCTATAATAGTAGGAGATGTATTGTTTTCTAATATCACTGTATAAACTGCACTCAAGCACAAAATGGTATTCATCTTCTAATATATCACAAATTAAACATTTTCTATCAGATATAGGTGTAGGATTAGGTCTTGTCCATCTACCACTTTCAATATATAATCGATGTGAGGCTACACGTAATCGAGTCAGATTCGAGCGAAATTTTGCAATAGTACATATGTTTAAATATGGTTGAAATTTAAATGATGCTAAATGTTTATATAATGATGAGCGACTTGATTCTTGAATTCTCCCATTCCACCCTTGTATAAATTGATCTCTTAGTCGTTCCTTCGCAGAAAATAGAAATAACTTAGGTTGGCCTACATCTTGAAATAACCACACGTCATAAAAGCCTAACGTACTAAGTAAGTTTTTTAAAAGAGTACACCAATTCTTTCTATTTGGATATATGTCACTGTCAGATTTTAACATAGTATATATTTTTTTATTATATTTATTGTTATCTGTATAAAGTAATTTTACCCAGTATTTTATTATTTGAAAATACCTTATCCATTGATAATTTAGACGCCCTAGTTCACCGTACACAAAATCATTTTGCGTCGTACGCTTAATCCCTAAAATGTGTTTGCAGAACTGTAGATGCACGCGTTCGATCGCATTACCTTGTATAAATCCCCAAACTTCACTTGCGTAATTTAAAATTGGAGAAATTAGTTTATCAAATAGATCTAGTTTATGCCCTACTGAAATATCAGTAAATTTATATAAATATTTTTTCATTTTAAAAACAGCTTTTAATGCTTGTCCGGATAAGGTATTCTGTGTATCAGTAAAAGAACCACCAGTCGAGAACACTATACCTAGGTAGTTAAACTTGCTTACTACTTCAACTTGATTACCATCAAAAATAAAGTTTAGGTTATTGGGAAGTCGCCCTCCTTTTCGAAATATCATTATTTTCGTTTTCTTTGTGTTAACAATTAACTTCCAACGTTTACAGTAATCATCTAATACATCTAAACTAGTTTGTAACTCAGCCGCGTCATTTGCGAAGATAACCATATCATCAGCATAAAGTATAAGAAATATCTTGAAAGACTCAACATCAATTCCGCTTAGGCCTTTCTCAGATAAAACACTTTCGATGTCATTCAGAAACATCGCAAATAAAAATGGTGACAGACATTCACCTTGTCTTACGCCGAGAGTACACGTGAATGAATTGCTCAATTGGTTACAGTATTTTACTCTAGATTTGACCGAACAATACATAGATTTCATGATATTTAAAAGTTTCCCACGGATTCCCAACTTAATTAATTTAGACCATAAGTTATCTCTTACTATATAATCAAACGCTTTGGAAAAATCGATGAAAGCACAATATAATTGTTTCCCTTTATTAATCATATGAGTTAGTAACCCATGTAATACAAATATATTATCGACAGTTCCCATTTTAGTTCTGAATCCCGCCTGTGCCTCTATGTAAACCGAATAATTTTCTGCCCAGTCCGTTAATCTGTTATTTAATATACGTGTAAAAAGCTTTCCCAAAGTACTTAAAAGTGTTATACCACGATAATTGTTTTGATCATTAATGCTTCCCTTCTTATGTAACGGTATTATATATCCCTCCGACCAGCTCTCAGGAAAGTATCCGATATCAAATATTTTGTTAAAAAGACGCATCAAATATGGAGCTAATACATTTTTCCCATGTATAAAGAATTCATTGATATGAAGATCTGGTCCCGCGCTTTTATTAGAGTTTAACTGTCCTATTGCTTTGAAAATTTCCGCTTCAGTAAATGACAAATCTAATTCATGAAACATAATTTGAAATTCATTGTTCTCGTATCTATCAATAAAGTGTAAAATGTCATCATCAGCTACGAAAAACGGATCACCCGGATTATTAACGCTTTTAAAATATTGCTCAAAAACTGACAATGGAATATTTGACTGGCTGATCCCTGCACATTCTTTTAACATTTTCCAGTATAATTTCGCATTTTTAAATCTAGCGTCCGTCAGTTTCTTTGTTTGGGAATGATCATAATTCAACCTCGACTTACGTAAACACGTTTTATAATCCGATCTGGTTTTAACCATTTCGGTACGATTTTCGTCCGATCCATTACGTCTAAATAAATTTAATTTTCTATAAAACAGACGTCTTTTATCTGAACATTCACTGTTAAACCAGTTATTATTGTTTGTCTGAGTATTACTATTATTTGTTTGAGCGTTGCATTTATGCTTAAATATAGGCGAAACTACCTCATCTATAAATAAATGAGTAACTTAAAGTCTGTATCAATTAGTGTTCGCATTTTTGGCACATTCCAACTTCAATGGTGATAACTATTGACTAAAAGGTAAACCACAAAACTAGCCATCAATGTCTACGGTCTGAAAAAGGAAGTTGAAAGTAAACTGGAGAATAAGTTGCGACAACATGAATTTGCTAACAGATGAAGAGACAGACAGACGGACTATACTCACTATAAATAATCTCCAAATTAATTGTTGGACTCTTTGAGACTTAAGAGGTATATATGGAATTGAGGTACATGTGTTAGGAACAGAAGCAAACATTTGGCGGTTAAATGACAGTGACATAACGGAAGTGACGTAACCATAATATTATGATGCATAACAATGTCGATTGCAAGAGTACTTTGGAGTTTTGTTCGTTCGAAATTGTTGTAAGTATTATATGTTCAATATATAATTCTCTTTACTAAATGAGTGTTTTTTAATATGAGTATGTTGTTCAAATATGTTTTCCCCAAGGCCAACATAATTCATATTACGTCAGTAAATTAGTTTTCTCCTAACATGCAGATCTACGTGTCTTTGTGTCATTGTATGTAGAACTTTTCACTCCATCATCATACCTTTTAGTCGACAAATTCAGCGAACTGATCCATTCGATGAATATTTTCAAACAATATACAGGACTGGTAGAATCGTTTATATCTGAATGTTGCTATCGTGATTCTCTCCGGACCTCACCATCCTCCTTCTTCCAGTTTGATCCAACTCACAACCAAACAAAATGTGCCGACACTGTATGCTTACATCTTAGAGTTGAAAGTTTTAAGGTAGTTAATGTTAAATACTGTAATGCAAAGTCATACAGAAGCGACGTCAGGGCCTAGCCATTCGCACAAGAGACAGACACAGTATATGCCTCCCGTATCCTCAAAAAAGGACTCTTAGTAACTAAATTTACATTTGCAGTGAATGAACTGCGTGCAGATTGATCGAGTTTGGCTTAATGCTGCAAGTCAATAATGTCCATGGCTAAATTAGGGAGTAGAATCGAGGGAGCATGCCTAGCGAATTTCATGAAAAGCCAAGCTCGCGTCACATTCATTTCAAAATGCATACTATAAATACAAATCTTGTACGGTATTTATGTTTAGTCTACATGATGTTTTCCCACCTCTGTCGCCTAAGATTCTAATTTATAAACCGGAACATTAAGTATTTAATCAGATATCATGATTGGAGTCGTTATTTTCGTCCATCCGCCCCAAGCACCAAGTAGGACCTACTAATTTACTTACAATGATGAGATTTTAATAACCATATATAGAACACTAACAACGACTTAACTACGACCTACCAAGTTTAGATCATTTATACAAACGTACAACTATAATTTAAACTAACGATTTGCTATAACTCACAAGCGTTCATTGTACAATTAGAAAGCTGCAAAACTGGTCATAACCCGCATGAAAATTGTCAATTGTTGCCATAGGATAAGGACAATAAAACACCGGACAGGGAAACAGCCCACTACTTAAACCGCTGAGCACTGAAATTTAAAAATAACACAGACCACAATTTCACGACACAATGCCCAACACACCATTAAATGAGCAATTGAACTTTTTTAAAACCACTGAAAGTCCAAGTTTCAGCTGCCAAAAAAGAAGAAAATTCAAGCTGTTAAAAAATTAAAGACCTAACTGCAGCTATAAACAATTGAATAACCCAGTTTCGGCTGTAAAAAAGACTGAAAGACCTTGTGCTAGCTGTCAAAAAAATCCTAAATGTTCAAGAATAACAGTAAATGGTCAGACTCTGCAGCCGCGCAAATAAGTGTTGATGGTAGTAAACAAACATAATATACGTAATCAGATAGGGAATGAATGGGCGCAAGATAAATAAAAGCTCCGCAAGCTGGATGTGTCGCCTGACAAAGCGCACGTACATTTTCATGGAAATCTATCCAGTACCGGGCAACACATCTGACTCACAAGAGTTCTCCAACTAAATCTTAACTAAATACGACAAAGTTATGTTCTGTCCAAAAAATGCCCTGATGAAATCAATCAGAGGGGAATCATTCAGAAAAGCACAAGGTAAAGTAATATCTCTTGTGCACTCCACTTTGTTATAATTGCAAAAAAACATGTATGCCAAGTTTCATGTTATTCAAGCTTATGGTAGCAAAGTTATGTATGCTCCGGAAAAGAAATACGCTAAAATCTTTCAAAGGAAAATAATTCAAAAACGGCACAAGATAGAGTTAAGGTTCTTGCGCACTGCACTTCATGTCACTGCAAGAAACATGCATACTAATTTATTATTCATTAAAACTCGTGGTAACAAAGTTATGCACCAGAAAAAATGTTCTACTAAAATTTATCAAAGGAAAATAATTCAAAACAGCGCCAGGTAAGAGTTATGGTTTTTGATAACTGCACTTAGACCTTTTGTAACAAACATGCATATCAAGTTTCGAGTCATTACGCCTGATGGTGACAAAGTTATGTTCTGAATAAGAAATCCGCTTATAAAATATAGCAAAGGGATATGATTAAAAAAAACAGTGCGATGTAGAGTAATGATTCTTGCGCACTGCACTTCATGTTACAGCAAGAAACATGCATACCGATGTTGGAGTCATTCATTCTTATGGTGACAAAGTTATGCCCCAGACAAGAAATGCTTATAAAATCAATCAAAAATACGAAACTAAGGACAGACGTAACACACAACAGAAACAGCAAGGCACAAAAAGGACATATAAAAACAAAAATACACTGAAAATGCCAAACGCACAAAACAAGCAACTACAAAACACGACGAGGTGGTCTAGTGGTATGGGCTACTGACTGCTGATCTGAATGATTGTGGGTTCGATCCCTACTTCAGACGGTCAAAATCACAAATGCTTTTCAGTGTTTCCCACCTAACATAACTAAAAGTCTTTGGACGAGACGTTAAGCGAGGTCCCG
Organism: Spisula solida; assembly: GCA_947247005.1. Lineage (NCBI taxonomy): Eukaryota > Metazoa > Mollusca > Bivalvia > Venerida > Mactridae > Spisula > Spisula solida. The sequence goes on from OX365948.1 coordinate 27,346,993, forward strand.
TGTATGATGCTTTACATCTGCACGTAAAAGAACCAGGGATGCTTCTGGAACTGGGGCATCTTCTGCATCATGCACTATCCCCCAAGAACTAAAGTGACTAACCTCTTCTGGGGGCCTCGCCCATATGGATTTCCTGTGGCGAGGATAAATAAAAGCAAATAAACACGACATCCCATTCCAAAAGTAAGCCGCCCCAGTCAGTCAAACTAACCCGGAGTAAGAACTAGGTAACAATGATATACATGAAACAAAGACACATGAAATTGCAGAAATTGCAGACATGGGTCATACGTACATAAAGGGTATATAATTATAAGGTTTTCTTTGGTAAATCAGGCTTTGCATTCACTTTGTATAACACGAATCATGGCACAGTTTTGGGGCTTTTCTTGAAATTCACATGGTTCCAAGATTCCAGCCCAGTAATAAACTCGATGAATTCGCATGATCGATCGATCGATCAAGATCGTTCGTTCGTAGTCGTTCGTTCGTATACACCGTCGCTAACAGTCGCGAGTAAGCTGTATGTCAGAGAGTCTAAAGCGAGTGATCTCCCGTGTACAGATGCACTTTATGACATCTTCTGATCGATCGTCATTATTAGTTATTAAAACCGGACAGAATTTCGTTGATTGAACATACGATTAATGGAAGGTGGAGTGAGGCGGAATGATTGCTAAACTCTTTTTTACCCTCGGTGTAAAATGAATTAATCACATCTTATACTTGAATTATGGATACATGTAGATATATATAGTTGCCGATTAACATATCATAAAGGGGAGGTCTTACACAGGTAATGCGCCAAACTCTTTAACAAAGTTTAAACATTTTTTTTATCAAATTGACCGTATCTAAATTGAGCTAGGTTCGATATATTTCATTCTTTTGTCTTCATTTTGTACTATAATAAATTTTGTAGTCCACATCATTGTGTGGGTATTATAAGTGAAGCCCACATCGACACCAGTCACCGGGCGTTTTTCTGATATTGTTCACATTGCTATGTTCGTTTATGTAAATAAGATAACATAAATAATATTCATATCTTCAAAGATTGTTAATTAAATTCTATTAACCGCAATATGCATCGTTTTTATGTTGAATCATTCGGTCCGATATTTTCCGGAATGTACCGAACACGCCCGATAGCATGTGTCATCAAAGTATCTAGTCATTATTGCGCACCTTATCAACTATTGTCACAGAGAATCGATTTGGCCAATTAACCATAATTATTTCATTCAAACAAATTCCACTTGAATGAAATGCAATATATCTATTGACTTCTTTCACGTACAAAGGATGATTAAACGTCTTTACACTAAACACCCACCTAATGTTTGAGTACAGAAAAGTGTCTTAAGCAAGCACTCAATGGATGTACATGTACATGTATATCAAAACATCATGTGAATTTTGATAGCAGGTTACTGTTCAATGCAAGTATATTAGATATAATCAACATCCATTGGGATTTAAAGATTGGCTGCTTACTGTATTGTGATAGTTTGATCATTGACCGGGTTTAGTTATAGATAGAGAACTGTAATCAATGATTATCGTATATAGTCCGCGGTGTCCGGGTGTTTTTATTCTATCTGTTTTGTATCATAGTTTATCTGAGGGTGTGGTTGGTTTGTGCACTATTTCAGTTATCGCCCTTTTCCAGTGTAGTCATGACACTCTTTACCACGGGTAATTTTGATACAATATTATTACAGACCGATGTAGTACGAAACCACTTAACTCATACAGTACAACCTCTGTAGAGCAATACCCTTTGGGATCTGCACATGTTGGCTGTTGTGTAGAGGTTGTAGCTCTACAGAGAGTAAATTTGGAGTAAATAATACCCAGGGGGAATTTTGAAGGAGTTGTTGTAGAGGGGTTGTTGCTCTACAGAGGATCGCTCTGGGGAGGTTGTACTGAAAGTGCAATGTTCTAATCTGCTCAGGGCTGGTATTCACAAAGCATCTTAGAAGAAAACTAAGAATTATCTTAAAAACATAACAAATCCTCAAGTGTGTCAGCTAAACATGACAATCAAGATTAATGCTTTTTTGATAGGTTTAAAGCATTGTGTAAAGAGCTACATTAATCACTAAGAAAACATGGATTATTCTTCAATTTGTGGGAAATATGAGCTGCACAAATATTTAACTTAAGTCAAAATGTTTAAGTTTTCCACTAAGATGCTTTGTGAATACCAGCCCTGTTCTGTGACTTCGAATTTCCCTTCCGTATTGAAGCAACTTTTAAAATGTTATTCAGTTCACGCCTGTTGCATTTCAATGATTTCTTTACACATGTTACAAATACCTGCAAAATGCGTGGTTTAAACTCACAAAACATTGTAAAATAACCCAACATTCACACGCAACTATGCATGAACTAATAAATTCAAATTTATTGATCTCATATAAAGGATTAGCGTTTTGGAACGTTTGTGACAAGTCATACAGCGTGAATAATGTACACATTTAGAAATGAGCGCTCGAGTGCTCTAAAAACGACGAATTAAATTTGACATGTTTTATAATCGTCTTATTAAATGTCAATGTTGATATGTACGTATATTGAGGGTATTCGTTAACCTTCTTGTTTTATGGAATGTTAATACCATCATATTTATGTAAGTTTTGATAAGAAATGCACTGGTAATTTATGACAAAATTTGTTAAGATATTTGTGATAAAAAGGGAACGCGAACAGCAATAATTTGACATAATTATGGATTAACGTTACGTCTTCGGATTAAAAAATGATGTGCCAGTAAGAAAAAAGCTTCCTGAGAAGTTTAAGGAATCATCTTAATTGTGGTTGTTATTAAATTCTAGACGAAATTTTGTTTGGAATTACTAATAGTGTTTAAAATTGCTATTTTACTTTACGATTAAACCTACCGTCGTTGATACCGTTTTTCTGCTATCGTATTTTTAGAAAGTACGATAAAGACCATCTTTCCGGTATCTGAACACGGACTGGGCGATATAAAAACGTGATTACATTATGGATTTTGTGTGCCGACGGATACAGAAGATGGAGAAGGCGGCGGGGAGATTGGAACCAAGTAAACGACGGGTGACTGTGCGGATTTTATTGGATTTATGTATCTGGTTGTCAGGTTAGTAAAGATTCGTCCGTCTGTTTGTTCTGGTCAGAAACTTTAATTGTCAGATATATAAGTTCTACGTCCTATCTCATTTGAATTATAATAAATTAAAAATAAACAATCGTCCCTGGGTGGCATTGTAAGTATTTAAATTCAGAAAGTTCTTAAATACTTTCTTTTTTTAAAAGCCAAATCTAAACAGTATTATAAATTAAATGTAGGATATTTTATCACAGTTGTAAATTGAATACATATAAAATTAATTCCCTACTAAAACATTAATAAACAGTCTGTTGTCAGAAGAATTATCACTGTATCATTATGTGTCTTTTGAGCTGATAATTTGCTAAGGGGTGGTGATATTGAATACAAAGCAGAACAGAAAATTAGTTTTTGATTTTGAATAGTTTTTATTATGTAGGTACTTGTGACTCATGATTTCATTCATTAACACATTTTAGAGACGATTACACTTACATATATTATTCAGAAGAAATACGTTTATAATTGTAAAACAACTCATATTACTGCAACAATGTTTTAGTGTGCATGCCACCAGATAAATAAGATATCAAAATCTGACAGTAATAAGAAACAAATTAATAAAAGAATAATGATTAATATCTGTTTATATGCAAAACGGTATCATATGGCTAGAATCAGTTTACAAGGCATACCATTGACAGCAGATAATGCCAAATATTTTCTGTGTATAGAAGTGATAATAATCTGCAAAATATTGCAAAAAACTACTTATAAAAGATGGCGTAAAACGCATTTAAATTGCAACACACGGGACAACTAGTATGACATGTTAATATGTTTCGTTAAAAATATATGACATGAACAGAAGAATTATTTGAGAGACGAAATAGTGGTCATTTAAACAGAACAGAACATACGTGACAGAACAGAACAGACGTGACAGAACAGAACATATTAGAACATATCATATTAGAACAGAACATATTAGAACAGAACATATTAGAACAGAACATATTAGAACAGAACAGGTTAGAACAGAACAGATTAAAAAAGAACAGACGTGACAGAACAGAACAGAACAGAACAGAACAGAACAGAACAGAACAGACCAGACCAGACCAGACCAGACCAGAACAGAACAGAACAGAACAGAACAGAACAGAACAAAACAGAACAGAACATATACTTTTTTAACTAAAATCTTAAATCTTACTTGAAAAAAATTGTAAATTTCACGTAAGACCATCTCATTAATAAGACCAGTTCATAATTCAGGCCTCAATTTTCAGTAGTATTGTTACTGTGTTCAAGGGTTCTAAGAGTGGACATATTAATGAGGTTCAGAAGCTACACAATATACTTGTACACTCAAACACGTGCCAGCTGTTACTGGAATCAAACAACCGCCCTTATTAAGCAACCAATAAAATTTATTAAAAATAAATACTGAGTAACACTTTTAAGATTAATTACACCTGTATTAAACAGTCTTCTTCTTTAAGCAGATATGTTTGGTCAGATCAGATTTAATACCCACGTCTTTTCAGTCCATTGTCTCTGTCATGAATGTTAGTTGTTCCATGTCTAGTGAATATGTAGACCAGCCATTGACAATAAATAGACAGTTTTCAGCTGTTCAACGTGTGGTCATATTGTCGAGGTTGAACTTTGCATAAATTATTTTGCATTATTTTTTCATCTCACTTTCACACAGTATGAGCTTCGGCTGATATTTTCTAAAAATAATAAATAGTACATATTAAATTCTCCATTAATTACAAGTTTTCTTATCCATCAACATTAATATTTTTAAATTGCAATACGAGAGGTATTAATAATTAACATTAAGAATGATGAATACGTTTATAATGACTCATTTTCGTCTCAATAACTTTAAAAACAGTAATTCATATCGATAGGTTAACTCGAAACTGTTCTATCTCCTTTCCATATTTTATGCACTTAGAATAGTATCGTTTTAATCATTAGCGTAATAAGCAAAGACTGATTTAGTGACTAAGCGTCACATCATCCTTCAAGTTATACTAAGTTAACAATTCACAGCATATAGACACATACCCTGGAAATATATATCACTCAGATACTCCAAGGCGTGTCATGGCTAGACAATTATATTGATACAATGGGTTGCATGACCTTATTTTGTTTAATTTTACCCGACCATCTCATTTTCCGTAGAGCCAGTAGTGGTATAAATTTTAGAGTTTCGCAGTCACTTATAATTAGTACACACAGAAATGTTGCAGTCGAAACCTGTAACGTCGACATCGGTAATCTCAACATTCCTGTCAAATTGTTTTCAAATCCCCGATTTCCGTCTGTGAAAATAATTGTATAGAAAATTGATAATAATATGTTCTGTAATCTTTCGAACGATTCACTTGTTACAAAACGAACCCGAATCGCGCAATGCAGCAAAAACATTCACTCTTTCTGAATACGATATTAAGCTACGATTATCATCATTTGTTAGAAGCTTTAGTTCATTTGAGTTGACTGTTGACACACGAACGAAACAAATCGACAATTACATGAAGTGCAGATTAGTTATCACATAAATATAATTATCCCAGCAAGATGATTCGCCTTGCAAATGGATTTATAATTCGTAAACAATTCGTCTTAACCGATTTATAGCATAAAACAATGTGATAAGACCTGGGGAGATTAGGTACTATACGTGTTATATCGTGTTTTAGAACCGTGTCTTTCAATATTCTTCAGTTTTGCTAGAATAAATTATCAACCAGAACTAATTTGCTCTTCTGCTAGAAACTGTATTGTACTCTACACGTGGAAGCGTGAATTTCACGACAGAAGACAACATGCCAAACGCTGTATTCGAACTGGGAGCGCTCTGGTGATAAGTGATTGCTCTACCCACCGCGCTAATCAGGCGGATGTATGATACATCAGAGGAACCTGATATTTTCTTTTTTCATATTCCGGGTATGGCCCAAAATGCTATCAAAGTTACGGGCAGTAATGCTGGTCAGTAACGGGGTTCTGGATAGTGTTTTCGGCCATATAGTATGTAGTTACACCTACCCTTACATACAGAGTGTAACATTGGATGTGTAGTTAAACCTGTGTAAATGGTAACTCTAAATGAAGCAGTCTTCTGTCAAAAGCCACATGTATTAAGTGTCTCAGTATACCTTTCGGTCAGTGTTGTACAAAATATAACTTAATTAAACAGATACATGCTTTAGAATTTTGGATACATGAGTTAAACTAGTCACATGTGATGTATAACTTGGTTGTCGGATTCAGACATGCCTTTCTGTACCCAAACTTCGTAAAACTCGGTATTTGACAATGTACATTTCTTTACACAAATAAACGAGAACATAATCATGATACATGTTGTGACTGATTTAGTCAAAAGTTTGTAAAAGTAGCAAAACCAAATTGCTATAAGTTTTCATTTGTTTTTAAACTCGATTATTTTATGTCAGGGGAATTTAAGGGAAACTCATGCGGGTCGCTTTATCGACGATGAATGATATCAGATTTCGTATTATATTTCTGTAATTTACTTATACTGTCGTTTTTCATCAACCCATGGTCAGTCATTGTATGTTAATATACAGGCGTGTAGCTAGAGCTATCCAAACGAGGTCATCTTTTCGCTTATATTCATATGTTTACGGAAACGTTTGAGTCAGTCCGATGTTCGAGAACAAAACGTATCGTCGCTTATTATAGTATTATTGTATTCTACCGATTCAGATACTAGTTACCGAGTGACTTATAGGATTTATCCACGATATAGATTGAGTCCCATAAACCTCACGGTGGCACTGCATGCCAGCTTCAGTGGCGTGTCAATTTCTTACAATATGCGTAAATTCTTCTATGGAAATTGACATATACTCCAGTAAAATCGGTTGTACCATTGAACGATATAGATCATATATCACTCATCCACGAAAGTTGGGCATGACTGGTAGTTGCAAATGAACATCCCCTATCCTGACAAGAACCAATAATCATTGCAAATATATTGCCTAATTAACAAGAACGGCTTCAGCCGTTTTGGTGACAGACTTGAAGTCTCTCTTAGCAGTGTGTAGCTACGGACATGTAGTATGATGTTTCCATAAACAGGTTTTATTTACAGATAACTTACCCTGGATGGAGGGTAACTGGATCAATTGTCAAATAAATGACCGTGATAGCGACTTAGTTTTCTAATGTCTTTAACCTTTGAACTTTTGAACAGTAATGTGATACATGTAAATTACAAAAGATTAACACAGCCTAGGATTGACAACAAATACATAAATCTTATACGTTGCTGAAATCGTTAGCGTGATCCTGAATTTAGCACAACAAGACACAAATACCCGAAAGTCATGATTCTGTTCTGTTCATGACTCAACCGAAAACTGATCGCCTCTCGCCGCTATTCGATTCCAAAATGTGAAAAGATAAGTAAACAGACCATAAAATGCAATCGATCGTTAGATTTTAAGATGTTTGGCCAACAAAGTATAGTACATGTAATTAATAACTAATTAATGTATTATGAAGAGGTCAAACATAGCAATAATTCAATCAATGAACTGATTATAGTCATACTGCAAAATGGTAACCTGTACGCGTAAGTACTGCACGCTTCCCAAGTTTCAGACAATCAAATTAAACAAAACTCATTCCTCTGCCAATAGTGCCAGATAGTCCTCTTATCGTTGTTCGACAAGTGTACATGTGTAGGAAGCACTATTATATACAGCAACATCTCAATAATGTCACCATCATCGGCACACAAACATAACTGGACTCCATAGACGTGAAATATTAGAATAACGTTATATATTTAGAATTGTTGTATAAATAAAACTTACCTGGTTATAGGCCTAGTCAATTGCAACAACAAAGTAAGTTTTTTATATGCTTTTATCAGTGGATGATAGATATTTGTCAGTGAGAAATAAATCGATAAATCACTTTTTGAAATAGTGAATTTTCATTGCTTAAGAAGCTGGTTCCATTACAATGCAGAAAAGAAACTTTGCAATTAACGTAAACATGTCTAACCGTTTATATTTCATCTGATCTTATACGCGTGGTTCCATGATGCTCCGTGATACAAGCGATACGTTACTTGAACCACCGTCTCATGGTCTCCTGATTGGTATCTTTAGTGGCAATATAGGCTCAATTAGCTGCGTTACATCAGAGATTTAAAAATGTATTACACGTAAAGTCATTGAAATTAATATTTCCTTCACAAGCAGCTCGTATTGCCCCCATGCCACCGTACATGTTATCTTTGAAACAGTTACCCTTCAAAATCAGTGTGGTATTATGTATATTCTGACAGAGAGATCGTTTATTGGTTTCTATAGAAACGTTTTCTGTAACATGAAAGACATTGAAGCTGAGTTGCAAAATCAGGCCATTGATGAAACACTCGCACTTAAGCTATTCCTATTTAACTACAAGAGCAGCATGGGTCAAAACGGCACGTCCCGACCTACAAACAACAGTTCAAGTGAGAACTATTTAAGAACTAATTACGTAGTATAAATTTTGAAGTTTGTTTTTATCTTATTATCAAGATATACATCTTGACACCGTCGTCGACACAGCGTAATCTTACACTTAATTAAGGTATTTGAGTTCAATTAGCGAATTTCTTTTTGTACACCGCCCATTTGGTTTAACATCGTTTCTTTCACTTAACAATTCATAAATGAAGCTCATACAGTCAGCCATACAGCGAATATTTTATTCAATTTTGATGAAATATGTGCATTACATTTTTGCATTTTATAATGGTGAGTCTTTTTATATTGTTGATCACCATCCATCTTTCGAAAAGCTTCTCCCCCACAGTCGGAGGTCATTGGCCAATCTGTTAGGAGAATGCGAATGATGCCCACACAATTACGAAAACCTCAGTCGAACACAAACAAATGCAACTTTTATTCAACTCGACTACTCAGTCGAGGTTTTGCGACGTATTTGTCTCATGTGTCTACCGTCAACTGTTTATATCATTGTCAGCAAACATTTATTGCATTGATTGCACAAACGTCTCAAAGTCTAGAAACTAAATTGTCGAGATTTGTGAAGTAATGTTAACAAGCGATAGGTTAATACATTAATGTGCACTTCAAACGTTGACATACGCATGAACGTTAACATTGTGAGCATATGCAATAAAGAAGATTGATGCATTGTGTGTATGTAATGCTTACAATCTCTATGTACTACCTATTTAATATCAAACATGATTTTGTGACGCCGTAATATAGTTACTTTTGCACTCGATTTATTTTCGCTATGTTCACGAGAGCTCCCCACAGCGTTCTGATTTAGCGAATTGTAAAGAAATCAACAAATTGTCACGATTAAGCCATATTTTAAAATCTGAATCAGTAAATAACTAAAAATGTATTCACAAATATCATAATCGCAAAGTATTATTTAGCGCCGAATTCGGGAACATTTGCGAGCGCAAATAAAACCCGTTGTACGTATTTTGCCTTGAACACAGAAATGCTTTTGAAGAATGTATAACGAAAACTGTAGATAGTTTTAAGACAGTCCGGAATGCGTATCGTTTATACTGGCTATATATGTATATGCTATGTTTCATGCCAAAATAAAGTTATGTTATGTTTATGGCTATTTGATGGTTTGAGAGTGAAATTAAAACACACACTATTATAGAGCGATAAAATTGATTTAAAACAGCCATTTAAAAGTGCTACACTATGTGTTTAATACTGCTGAAGGTATTCAAAACTGAGTGTTAACAATAATAAAACTAAGGTATGAAATGTTCTATAACAAAGTCCTCTTGTTCCCTAGGGATGCATCGTTATAAATCTTTCTACAATAAGTATAATTGATTTGTACTGCTTTTACAATTGACTGCACTCAATACGTGATAGTTTACTACCTCGTGCATGTGAATATGAAACGAATTGACAACATATTAATTATTATGTTAAGGTGGCATCAAATTCAACTTTGCAACGAATGTTAGTTGTATTACAGATTGGCGACATATTAATGTTCTCATTGTAACTTATTTCTAACAAATGTTATGTCGCTACTCATTCCAACAAATTACTAACAAATGTTATGTCGCTACCCATTGCAACAAATTGCTAACAAATATTACTTTTCTACCCATTGCAAAAATTGCTAACAAATATTACTTCGCTACACATTGCAACAAATTGCTAACAAATGTTACGTCGCAACCCATTGCAACAAAGTGCTAACATATGTTATGTCGCTACCCATTGCAACAAATGTTGAGGTGACAAGTCAACAAAGGCAAACGTCATCAATAAATGGAGCAAACTGGTCACAATGTAACATTACTTACATTCGAAATAACACACCTGACGTCACAGGGACGTTATGTACGACAGTCAAGTGTTGATCAGTACATAAACTGTCGAATAACTAATATATACCACTGAACGACAAGTATGCGCGATTTATGGTACTAATGAAGAATATCATTTGTGTCCATAAATTACTGAAAAACGGTACTTTATCTATGGCCTCTTGAACAATATCCTCATTCCTAGGACAAGACATAGTGTCTACCAATCCCTTTAAAAATAAATTTAAATAAAGTATTTAGCGACAAAGCTGTAAATTTTAAAACACTAAAACTTGGATGAGATGTTTTTGTTTCTAGCAAAACATTGTCTATTATTTTAAGGTTTTCACATACTCCTCTTTTAATGGTCTATTAGCAGGAGTATTTTTTTGACATGCCTAAATATTGTTAAAATTGTGAGCTAATAGTCGTCAACTGCGACAGTGTTATCATCTACATGTGGAGTTAATACCTAACATAACATTTCAATCAAATCAAATGCGTCAAGTGACACGACATATGCCAAGACACTAAATTACATAATTCGTACAAAATGCTTTATTCTTATCGGAAATAAAATATTTTCGTTGAAATTTTTATACTGTACACTGTATACGTGTCTATTTCCGCGGTTCAAACAGTTTCATATGTTTTAGCTTGTGGAAATATCTTGAGCGATTTCACTATGCACCAGTCAATTGAAACCACGCCCCCAACCCCGGGGAAGGGCGGGGGATAGCGGGGAACAGTCCCGTGTTTTACCTTGCCGATGTCCCCGCACTGCCTGGTGAGTGCGAGGCTTTTGTTTTGCGCCAAACTTGTGGAGAAATATAGCCGTCGGTTATAGGGCGGGGCAATTTGCGGGGATTTTAACATCTGTATGGCCCTGGGGGCAGGGATTTTACCCGAGGTTTCCTGGGGTAGGGGCCGTGTTTTACAATTTATTAGTGCAATTGTTCTTAGTAGACTTCTTTGTTAGGTACATTTTTGCTAGAGGAAATGTTGTAACTTGGCGAAACTCGCCAAAACTCGCCAATATTTCCACGTCGCTATTTAAAATCTTTATATACTTTTGTATACGGTATGTATATGTTATGTTATGTATTTAGTCGGATGACCTTCTGGACAAGTCCGATGTATTATGTTAAATAACGATCTGAAAATGAGTACCACTTGATACCATGATATCGGTATCATTACACTCGGAGAGAAGTTTGCAATTTGTTACAAATGTAGAAGCTTGTTAGGCTGTTAGTATTTCTGTGACTGCAGGTTAAGTAACTGCACTAGATCTGCTGTTAGCATGTTTTGCATAGAAACTTGCATTAGGTTAAAGTATAGGGTGCTGACAGTTTAATCTTGTCTAACCATTGTTTTGCTTAGTGATAAAGTAATGAGCATCATTTATATGCATAACACACATAGTTATAAGTAATTAGTTCAGTTTATTCATTGTCTTGGCAACTCACTTTGCCAAAAGCATCGTATTAACATCGGCCTAAACTATGCTTGTCTATCACAGTACACTTACAAGACTAATTTTGATACAAAGCATCAAAGACGGCGCGTATGTTTTGTTTTCAAATATCGCAAAAATAGCAGTCAATGCTTAAAGATCTATATAACTTATATTATAAGGTATCTGGCAGAGGAGTCAGTTAATTACAGCGGCCGACCCTGAAATATCTATGTAACTTATAGTATATGGTATCTGACAGGAGAGTCAGTTAGTTACGGAAGGCAGTTGTCTACAGCGGTCAACCCTAAAATATCTATACAGGGGCTAACTTATATTATAAGGTCTCTGTTGGGGGAGTCCGTTAGTAAGATGAGTTAAGCAGTTACTTAGATATGCGGAGTGACATAGGGTCGAAAATCGGTGGATTTCATAAGAACAACAGAAAAACAGAACTTACGGGGGGGGGGGGGGTAAAGTAAATACGCGGGAAAATGCTCTGAAATATTTGTAGCGTGCTGAAACTAGATAAGCTCATTATTTAATTTGATAACATGGTGTCTATATGTGACTGTAACGGATTTAAGTACTCAAACTGTAAAAACGATACAACCAACTGTGGTTGTGAATGGTTTCGTGTCGTTCGACATGCTCATGCATTGATGACCATCACGAAAAGAAGTTCCCCGACGAATATAAATTACTTTTATTTATAAAACGGTTTCTTATAATATTATGCTTTCAGTATCACTTCCGGGCCTGTATCTATTTCTTCGAGGAACACCACATGAAAAAGGATTTTTCTGTGATGACGTCACTCTCATGTATCCGGATGTTCCAGAAACAGTATCCACCACAAATCTCATCATTGCTGGACTAAGTGTTTCTTTATTTTTGGTAAGAATCCACGTCATATTTAAATTTATGCAAATGTGCATGTAAATTGCTCACATAAATGCTACCTTACTATTGGTCAATTTTGATACTGACGTCAGAACCAACCAATCATATGCTTTAGATTTTGATTCCTCTCCAAACTCATTTTATGATACACGTAGATTAAAATGGCTTTAAAAAGTATAGAATCGGAATAGTTTTACATAGAAATATCTAGCAATTTTTGTAATATGTTCGTTTTCTGTTTATTTATAATAATAAATTATGGATAACATGCATACATAAAATAAACACGTTACTGCACTTACTTAATTTGCTGAAACATGTTAGAAAGGTTACCTCACAATTACATTTGACAACTTCTTCACACGTAGAAGACATGGCCGTAACGAATGTCAAGGAAGAACATGTTGTTAAAAAATAAATATATTAACATTTTAGGTATTCTTGGTTGACATATTGAACTGTGTAGATAGGAAATGTCGACGTAGAAATGCGATGAAAGATGATGTATCTTATTGTGTAACAAGTTACCTAATATTCCTGATCGGTGTGGCTGTACAGTTATTTATCGTGGAAGTTATCAAAAATCACCTCGGCGAACTGAGACCAAATTTCTTCCAAGTTTGTCAGCCACAATTCAACAGAACGTCTTGCCCAGGGTAAGCAATACATTAAGTTTTATTTTTTGGAGCAAGGTAACTGTACTTAGTTTAAACACCAGTGGTTGGGTTTAAGTATCATTACCACCAGGACATCCCGTAAGGGCGAGCAAAAGTATAAACGGAAAAATGGAATATAAACATGTACACAGATGTAATGATCAAACAAATGCAATGATAATTGTATTTAGAGATGATTGTATACATCCATAAATGTACCTATTTGAGGAAAACTTACACCATGAGTAAGGACAAAGGGGTTCATGAGCCTGGTAACTCATGCAGCTGTCATTGATATTTGAATACGTATAAGTCACACGCAGAACTGTAAGAATGTACATTTTTCATTTGCTATCAATGGATTATAGAGATGCATTTATATAAGTTTTATACAGATTTTTATATAACAGCCAAGTCAAACCAGTGTATCTTATTTGTATAAACAAAAATATAACAATAAATGGGATAGGGGAAGTATAGAGAAATAGCAGTAGGGCTTCAGCCTTAGTTGGTGCGGACAGTGACAAATGTTTTTCACGTTGGGAAACATAAAAACTTTTTGGAACTGGACAGTGTAAACAAGTTTCCTGAAAAAATAAAACGTAGATCAGAATTATTAATATTATTATTATATTATTGTAAGTAGAGCTCTAAATACATAATAATGCTGTTTGTATAATGGAAATGATGGTTTCACCAAACAGATATGTCAGGTAATTTATTTATTGTTATACATAAAAACGTACATCGTGCGTATCAATCTGCTCATTATGCTTTCTAAATTATATTTTACAGGTTTGTTGCAGATTACGTATGTACCGGTAGTGACGTACAGAATATACGCAGCAGTCGGCAGTCGTTTCCATCCGGGCACTCATCATTTTCATTCTACATCGCTATTTATTTTTGTGTATGTATTTTTACAACGTTGTTTGTGCCTTCCATGTCATTAAGATACATTGTCGTGCATTATAAAAGCACACTTCGTAATTCTCAACATATTTATCGTGTCGTGCAATTTCATTGGATATGTAGTGCCGACTGCACATATTTGACCAATGAAATAACATGTTATATCGCTGTGTTAAAAGAGCTTATAGGGCTACATCTGACTTTAATTATTGAGTATGCATTCACCCAATTTCATTGGTCAGCAGGCAGTAGCTCATTAATGTTCATGAAAACAAAAACATAATGAAAACTCGGACAGGGAAGGCGGCACTCAAAAGAAAAATTCTAGCACGAAAGGCACAAAAAGGAACATACACAAAAGAGAACAACACAGACCCCAAGCATGTGCTACAATACCCAACACAAAATTGAACAAGAAAATTTCAGGTGAAAAAAAGTCCTATATAATCCCGTAACTGCATAAATGATGCCGCAAGTTGGTGGTTCTAAACAAAGCCTTTATTGTGATTCTCTCACGGTTAAACAAACAAATCCTAGCGATCAAGGAATTGCTAACCAGGATACCCCACATGAAATAATACCCTCTCCACATAGATTTGACAGTCGTATTTACATAGAAATCAGTGATTTGTTCTAGTTATCGAGATTAACCGGACCTGAGAACAAGTTGTATTTCGTATAATTATTTTAAATATTGATATTGCTTGCCCGTGAGACAACGAATACATTCATAACTAAACTAATTTCAGAGAGGCTCCGCCGTGTACTAATTCTAGTAAATTCAGCAAAGATTACTTGAGACCTGACGCTAATAAACCGCATGATCAGTAATTATTGATATTATTATATTTTATCTGACAGTGTTCGGTGAAACCGCCGTTTACGAACGAAACATGTAAAATAAATTTTGTATGGTTTATCATTTTCAGATATTCATTCAAAGACGGTTACACGTCAGCTTTTCACGACTGTTGAAGTTGATGTTACAATGCTGTTTACTGTTTACCGCACTATTATGTGGACTTGGTAGAATAAAAGACAACCAACATCATCCGGTAGATGTAGTTGCTGGTTCCTTACTTGGTGGAGCAGTAGCAATAGCCATGGTAAGTTAAAGTTAAGGAATGTGTTAATGTGTCGTACCATAACAAACGTTTTGAAGTGGTGCGATAGTGTACGCAACATTAAAACACGTGCTAGTTTATTCGCGTTTTGTTTGTAGTGGGTGTTGCATGTTGTATGTTGTATGTTGTATGTTGTATGTTGTATGTTGTATGTTGTGTGTTGTGTGTGAGAGTGAAGCAACTGTTTTGTGTTTTTTTTTGTATTTATAATGGTTTTGAACATGGACCATATTGGTCTATATCAAATGTGTCTTGTACATAGCGTTGACTTAAATAAAATTTCTCAGTTCACTTGTAGTCAGCAACAAATATGTATTGTCTTTGGCCATTTACAATATACGTGTGCATATAAAGTGTCAAAAAACAGACACCAACATGACATTGCGATGGCTCTGGTATGAGTCGGTAGACGGAAGCAATACATAATGATGACCTGTAACTATACATTCATTATGATGCCCTTCTATTTCAGTCACTATTGGTTGAAGGACCAGAATGGTGACCAGTAACTATACATTCATTCTGATTCCCTTCTATTTCAGTCACTATTGGTTGGCGGACCAGAATGATGACCAGTAACTATACATTCATTCTGATTCCCTTCTATTTCAGTCACTATTGGTTGTAGAACCAGAATCTAGAAATAGAAGTGACGAATCTTTAACTGAAAGCACCACTGAATCGATGGAAAATGGACATGTTTGTATGGCTGAAGATGGCTACTGTGTGTGTACGGACCATCAGGAACTACAAAATAAAAACCCATCGACATTATTACAATACAGAGATTAGCAGTGTTAACTGGAATCAATATCATGATATTGTTCAGAATAATTGAGAATGCCGAATAATATGTACACAGTATATGTTGGCTAAACCTTCTGTAAGAGATGTTTTCATTGGCTACCAAATACTGTGTACACAGTATCTGTTGGTTAAACCTTCTGTAAGAGATGTTTTCATTGGCTACCAAATACTGTGTACACAGTATCTGTTGGTTAAACCTTCTGTAAGAGATGTTTTCATTGGCTACCAAATACTGTGTACACAGTATCTGTTGGCTAAACCTTCTGTAAGAGATTTTTTCATTGGCTGACCAATAAACGTTTGGTATCTAATTTTCGATGGATTGCACCAATGACCTATGTGTACATTAGTACCATTGTATTTTTTTCACAATATCTTCTATCAGGCATAACAAAACATGAATGAACGAAAATGGCTATATGTTGTGGTTCTAAGCAATAGGAATAAGACTGGACAGTGTTTATAGTATTCCAACAGATCGTTTCTACAATGTGTCCAGTAATGTGTCAGTGATCATGCCAACTTTGAATCAAAGCATCAAGTGACTGCTGTGAGCAGTGACGATGAGATTTAATGCAAGCCATATGTTTATCACAATATCACGACATGCAGAACGCAAGTCAACCATTTTATACGATGACTTAGAAATGACTCGTAGACTTTTCTGAGTATCGTTTATCACCTGCTCACGTGAAGATATTAGCGTGCTTGTGCGAAATAAAAAACATCACGTGCCATCTCTTAACTAGTGCATGTATATGTACTCCATAGTTGATGTGTTATCAACTACCCTGACAGTGCAGGTCCAAATAAAGATGAGGTTATCAGGATGGCACGTTTAGTTATTTGAAAACAACTGTGAAGTCACCTTAACACTGTTGGTAAGATTATAACTGTTACTTGATGGTCGAGATAGGTGTAAATAGTTTTCTAGATATTGAAGGTACTTTAGTGGCATACTGTAATGACATGTTGACATGTCATGTCACCTCACCACGTGTGGTATTGATAGAGACTACTACATATATGTGTATATTTGTACAGGGATTATCGAATATGTTTTTAGAACCATGTTCTGTTTTATTAAATTTAATCCATCAATGATAAATATATGATTATATTGTTATAATGTTGTCGGACATGTTTGTGTCGTTCAGGCGAGATTTGTAAGTAGTTTAACACCATAAACGTCTCAAATGATTTTTTGACCTCTACTCTCTGGCCCAGCGCTAAAATACAACGTTTTTTCTTCAAAAAAGTCAGATAAAGAGAGATGCCCGTTTTGTCATTTTGCACTAAGAGGGGTCCGAATTACGTATATTAGTACGCTGTGAACTATGGTTTGACTCTACGGTGCTAAACCACCACGTATAAACCAAATCACTGTACTCATTATTGCAATCCTATAAAATTCAACGTGTACTCATTATTGCGATTACCGGAAGTTGACTCGTTTATACACTGTGTAAACTGGTCAATTGGAAAAATTAATGTTGTGTGTATAGTACGGAGAATTTGACACGTCTCTCGACCTTCAATTGTTTTCATAAACAGGAAGTATCACGAAGACCCTCGAGGTGTAATACCAACACAAATCTAAAGGACGGATATTGCACAATTTGCTCGCGGCATTTTATATATTCAACGCAAGAACCTTGCAATATACTCATGCATCAAGGTCAGGATCATGTCAAATTCTCTGTGTTTATACATCGATACCCTCATTAATCCAATACGAATTACCGATTGAATCGCAATTGCACAGAAGTGTCGTATGTATGTTTTGGTTCATAGCCAACTTTGAGGGTGTTTCGAATTTTAATGTAAATCAAACGTTTATCATGGTTTTCAAATTAACTGTGTTCTCAAATAACGGAGCTATTGAAAATAAATCGCTTAAGGAAACATTCATTAAATTGTCAGCTAAGTTAATGTAATAGTGTCACTTAAAACTACGAAACTGAATACTTGCAATGTCGTTAAATGATTTGTTATTCAACAAAAGCTATTTAAATAGTGACACATTAAAATGACACATGCAGCTTTGGGAAATATACCATTCACAATATAAACGCCTTGTTTGAAAATTAAATATTAAACAATTATTATGTAACTGGCTAGAGTTTCATTCATGTGACACATATTTACAGTGCAATACCAATAATAGGACCACCACTTAAGCTAATCCATTCCTTGTACCGTTTTCACAAAGGCAAGTCTAAATATATATATGAGCCGTTCTCCAGGAAAACCGGGCTTATTGACATTGTATTAGTCTTTATGTAATAAGGGTAAGACAATCCTCAAAAAAGAACTAAAAGGTCATGCTCTTTGATTTGAGTTTAAGTTCTTGGATAATATAGAACTATGTCTTAGATTTATTTTTTCTCATGAATCATGTTAAAATGTCTTCTGTCGTTGCTATGGTGACCAATTTCTGAAGAGTTATCCATATTGAGAAAAGAGGGGTTAGTGGTTGAAAACAAGAGCTACGTTTCTCTTAAAGCTAAAATTCACGATTAAGATATTTTTTATCAAAAAAAAGGAATATAATTCTAAATTGTGATACGATTTTGAAAAGTTTACGTCAAGAACACATCACTTCTTCTTCTTCTTCCTATTGAAGTGCAGGGCTCTCTCTGGAGCATCAACGCACATGTGACGACTATATACAGTGACTGTGAGGCGAAAAACGCTGTACAATTGTTAAAAACGATAAAAACATGATGTGCGTCTAATGTAGAGAGCCCAGACCCGCCTTGAAGCTGACCAAGGTTGGGGATGTGGCAACATCTTCTGGCAACTGGTTCCATAGGCGAGTTGATGAGGGGAAGAAGGAGTATTTATATACGTTCGTTCTGCAGAATGGAATGCGGTATCGCAGTGAGTGGCCTCTAGTTGATAGGGCAGCTGGATGGTAGTACTCTGTAACCGGGATGTCGATCAAATACTTGATTTATGAACTTCTTGTTAACGTAACGTCAAATCACGTTTGAATGACGTTTGCGACGTCACTAATAAAGTAGTGGGGAGTGGTTAGTTTTAAAAGTCTGTAACTTTGTAATTTGATGTTATATTTTGCTTAAAATTTCAGAAACTGTTCAAAAGAGTCTTGTCTTTCTAATGCTATATTATCACGATTTTCATAGTTTTGTAACTAAGCCCGGTTTTCCTGGAAAACGGCTCATATATATTTAAAAAAAACATTAACCATGTCGTTTTGCGGAGAAGTTCCATTTTAACCATAACGATAGTATCCCTCCACATCACAATGGAACATTTTTCGAAAAAGGCGCCAAAAGTTGTCTCAACGACAAGGACTCGATTTTAATTTGTAAGATAAACGTACCCTTTCGCATTCAGAATTTGAAATTCCGGCTGCTTTATATACACCCTAGGCCCCGTATATTCCGAACAAGAGTGCAGTATCACCCAATTCTAAGAGTATTCGACGTTATTACGTATACACTGTTCGATGTCATTTGATTGGGAACTACTAGAACGCGTCGGGTGACTGTAAAGATGAATTGGGACGTGTTGTTGGAACGGTGCAATCACATGATCCTATTCTTGCTAACCTACTGCGACAACAAGGAGATTACCGAAGGCACAACATTATGTTTGGGCAGCACTCGCGAGAAACGGCAATTAAGGTAAGCACAAAAAGAACACGCAAAAATCACAATTTTTTTAAGTACTCGGGCAAGTATAAAAATGGACAAATGAAACTGAACATCTACAAAAACTCGACACACCTCTTCGACAGCCAGTCGACCCAGCCAATCAAACATAACCTGTATAAGGGTCAGGAGACAACAAACGAATAACAAGGACGACCACTCATGAAAAGGATAAAGCCCACAGCAGCGCCTAACATAAACAGTGAACATGCCATTTTAAAATACAGGAAATCCTGTAGGCTTATATTTTACTTTAAAGTTGCAAACGGAACAAAGTAACAAGGGCAACCATTTGAATGATTAGTAAAAGAAAAGACAAAGTTTAAACAAATATTTAAGCTACTTTCCTTTTTCTTTGTTTTAGATAGAGAACGCAACGCGGGGTTGTCTTATTTGTCGCGTGCTTAAGACACAGGGTGTGAGTTTGCTATCTGGCTTGTAGAATAGTAGTATAATCACAAGGCCTATATGGTGTGTCTATAGTGCATACAAGTTTACATTTCCAATACTTTTTAAATAATTTTAAAATGAAGACCCTGCATAATCTAACCACTGAAATTGACTTTTACACGATGTTTGTAGCACTGGAAGGTCATTCATAAAATTATGAATAGAAATTCACGTGAATCATGCAACTAGTTTTTAGCTTGTTTTCAAAATTGAAAACTCAGAAAACGTTCTATCGCGAGTATATTACGAAAGTGACTCATTATCGTTTGAAGTTTGCCAAACACATTACCATAAATTTTCCATCCGAAAGTAAGCTATTGCAAAATTCATTATTTGAGAAGTGTTAACGTCATGTGGAGTTGCCCGAGGAATATGCAGGTGTGTGAATTTTACTGTCTCGGTATTAAACTCATCTCTTTTGTCGTAAATCTTATTTAACAATATCGCCTATTTCAAGTGTAAGATCTTGGTGCAGGAAAGATGCCTGTATATCAGAGTAAATCAGATGTTTTTACTGTTATTACGTGTTAAATCGTAAGGGTAAATTTCATTTCTCATACGCAAAAAGAAAGGATTATCAATATTCAAAATGTCATCAAGGTATCGAAAGGTACATGTATTACCAAAAGGAATAATGATATCCATGTTCTTTTATCCAATTTATTATTAGTAGAACAGGCCTTAGAATTGCTGCATGCAGAAAAACGTAGTTTATTTCCATACACGTCTAAGGTTTTCTCAACTGCTGTGCAATTAACTTTCCTTTGATACTATCATTGGGCAAAATGTTGTTTTAGAAAAAAAAAGTACAAAAGAAGTATACTGTTTTCTTTGTATTTTATCAAGAATTACTCCAGATGTTTCGATAAACCAAATACATATAAATTAATCACTCGTTAGCACAAACTTGGGACAAACTTACTTATTGGGTTAGAAGGTTACATCAACCACTAAGAGCTTGAAGATGATCTTATCCAAATATGGAAGTCGGTCACACAGATGTATACATAATGTATAAAACGGCGACATGTTCGATTTTAAAAAAGATGAACCACCTGGCGTGTCGACTGCAGTCATCTAAACTATGCAGCGAATAGTTACTGTTTTATTGCACATCTAATTAATTATTATATACTACTCAAAATTTGATAAGGGTTAACTATTCTAGTTGATATGTGCAAACTGAATAAGATGGACTGATATTTTTTAGAAAAATAATGTTACATCTGCAATATTGTAAACGAATACGTTTGGTGCCGAAGTGCTGATAAGCCCCATCTCACTAAAATGTTAATGCTGCATTGAAGCATAGCGTCCGTATTTTTTGCAACTTGGCTTTTACATAAATTGGAAATAATTTACTGTTATTCCAGACACTTTGGCCCCTGCCAATAGGGTTTATCAGTTACCTTTAAAAGACGGCATTATGTCAATGCATACCAAATGCATGATTTTTTCTAAATTTGGTACCAGATGAGATGGTAAATTAATTACGTTTGTTCAGTTAACGTAAGGACACGATTATTGATTTCTTGACCTACTAGCTATGTCAAAGTTTGAGTGGTATGTTCGTTGGTACTGGCCATGTGTAGAGAACACAATTGTCGTTAATTTGTCTATAAATTTCGTGCGTACATCTTTTCAGGCTGCCTGATGTTGATCCGGTGTACCCTATGTTATAATGTATGCAAAGTGACATTCATTTTAAACTGTGAAAGGTTAACTATATACGCTCACCTGTTTAAGTTATGGTATTTCTTCTAGTATTTCTCACTGTAATAATTCTAAATTAAATGCATGTAACAAATTGCCAAGTCGCTCGTATTTCACACCTGCATTTGGGCTGTATTAAGCCAATGCGCATTCACAACAGATGTTTCACACTGCCTACTCATGCAGATGAATGTTTATTTAATTTGTAATTGAAGCTATTGCACAAGATGCACGAAAGGGGTGACTATTGATTTGTTACAGTTAAACGTGAAAAGCAACGATTCAGATAATTGAAAATGTTGCTTATTTATTTTCCTGAATCATGTTCCTTAAAGTATAAGTGATATACTATATGTACATCAACCCTCTGCAGCAATTACATACGTTGTTTTTTGTAGTGTAAATATAAACATATTTCTGTCTTGCGTCTAATGCACACCGCTCCATCAAAATATCGGTCGGTACATGACAAAAACTGATTGTGTAATTGCTGCAGAGTGTTGAGCAAGGGGAACCTCGGATCATTTCAGTACGGTGTGACGCGCCCATGAAATAAATGGTAGGACGTTGGCAATGTCATTGCGTAGGTCAGCATGTCAAAGATCAAGGTCACAATGACCATAAACGTGAAACGAGCAATCGATTGTCAGTAGGGGTTGCTCAGTTGAGGGTTGCCCAGGTAGTTACAAATAGATTGAATTGCCGTTTCTCACAGTGCTGTTTATAGGTTTCTGAGTGCAGAATGATTGTGTTGTAGTGTAACCTCAAAACCTCACTGTCCCCTTTTTGTAGTACCACACAGACATTTATTACTACTGAAACCACGTGCGCCCTTAAATATACTCACAGACCGGAAGTAATTATTTATAATATCAACATGGCGATCTTTGACATCCCTGAGTATGCGTATTTGAAAGTTGGGTGTCTATCCACAATGTTAAGAGGCGGTTCTCTGTCTCTATGTACGGAGTAATTAGTCTGATAATTGTTCTCATACAGTAACATATCACTAACTCTGATCACGTTTACTTAATAAATGGGCGTTCCTTTTGTATCGTTGTTGATTTTGTGGACATTAAATTTCATGGATTTTGGTAAAAAATGAAAGTGCGGGGGTGTTCATTGGTTGGATACAAAATATAACTAGATAAACTAGACGAACATGAATCATCTACGAATGATAATTACTGGCATTGGCACTTATTAGTCTACGCCCTTCGTTCTGGTACAATATTAGTCATTCTCGTCAAGTGGGTTTGTGTGACATTTATACATGAAAGTTTAGGTTGAAAGTCATGTTTAATCATAACTATGGCGACTGACAGAGTCGTCTTATCCTGAATCTGGTTCAACCAGACCCGAAACTACCTTAATGCCAAGCGACGGCATTGACCTTGATGTGTTGTCACGTGTGTCTTAACCGATACCAACAGTTCACGAATCGGAGACGACCACTCGACCACAGCGGTTGTATATTAGCCGTTCAGCCTTCCATTGACATTTAAGTCCCTCTTGTCATACAGCTACCGGGTATCTAAGGCAACCTGCGTTCGAATCTCCCTGAGGAGACTATTTCTCTCCAGGTTGGTGTGCGGTCAACAGGGAACAGTCGTACATACAGTATGACAGGTATTGCTTGTACTACCAGGTTGGTGTGCGGCCAACAGGGAACAGTGATACATACAGTATGACAGGTATTGCTTGTACTACCAGGTTGGTGTGCGGCCAACAGGGAACAGTGATACATACAGTATGACAGGTATTGCTTGTACTACCAGGTTGGTGTGCGGCCAACAGGGAACAGTGATACATACAGTATGACAGGTATTGCTTGTACTACCAGGTTGGTGTGCGGCCAACAGGGAACAGTGATACATACAGTATGACAGGTATTGCTTGTACTACCAGGTTGGTGTGCGGCCAACAGGGAACAGTGATACATACAGTATGACAGGTATTGCTTGTACTACCAGGTTGGTGTGCGGCCAACAGGGAACAGTGATACATACAGTATGACAGGTATTGCTTGTACTACCAGGTTGGTGTGCGGCCAACAGGGAACAGTGATACATACAGTATGACAGGTATTGCTTGTACTACCAGGTTGGTGTGCGGCCAACAGGGAACAGTGATACATACAGTATGACAGGTATTGCTTGTACTACCAGGTTGGTGTGCGGCCAACAGGGAACAGTGATACATACAGTATGACAGGTATTGCTTGTACTACCAGGTTGGTGTGCGGCCAACAGGGAACAGTGATACATACAGTATGACAGGTATTGCTTGTACTACCAGGTTGGTGTGCGGCCAACAGGGAACAGTGATACATACAGTATGACGGGTATTGCTTGTACTACCAGGTTGGTGTGCGGCCAACAGGGAACAGTGATACATACAGTATGACAGGTATTGCTTGTACTACCAGGTTGGTGTGCGGCCAACAGGGAACAGTGATACATACAGTATGACAGGTATTGCTTGTACTACCAGGTTGGTGTGCGGCCAACAGGGAACAGTGATACATACAGTATGACAGGTATTGCTTGTACTACCAGGTTGGTGTGCGGCCAACAGGGAACAGTGATACATACAGTATGACAGGTATTGCTTGTACTCCAGGTTGGTGTGCGGCCAACAGGGAACAGTGATACATACAGTATGACAGGTATCGGTTGTACTAAGAGTACTCTGTCGACAACCGCGAGGACAGGCAATATGATAACACCGGTGTCAGGAGACCACTGCTGATATTGATATATGGTGTACCCCTTATAGCCATTTTACACATTTAAATTTTTTTTAGTTAACTTGGTACAAAAGGTATTTCGGAAAACTGGTTAGATATATGACTGACACATTGTTGAAAACATCGCTGAACGAGACGAATTAAACACACTGTATTTGTTGGATGTACAACATTTATTGGTCAATTTTTATTATAGGTCTTCTCATCATGAGGACAACTACATACTAGTACACAGATATAGAAAATGAAGAAAGTTTTAGGACCTGATTTTCTGCTTTAATCAATTGAAAGTGCATTATGTGCATGAGCTCAAACACCAATACATCCATCTCTGAGGGCAACCACCTCAAAGTATACATGTCAAGGAACATATACTATTGCAACTGTGAATTAGACTGTCTAGCTTCGCCTGGTGGGCATTAATTGATCGCGAGTTTATTTCGTCGGGAAAGGTATATGTATTTATGCTTCATGCAAGTACATGCAATGTTCGGAAGCAAAAACTCGTCAGAATTAATTTAAGAACAAACCATATAAATGTACATAATAATAGAGTATAGGCTATGAATCATGGCTTGAAGCCATAATGTCTGACAAAATATTACGAACTACAGGAAAATGTCTTTGTACTGTCGGCACATCCTCATTCATCAGTGGCCAAGATAGTCAGTTTCCCAGACAACAGGATCACTACGGTATACCGTATACCGGATATTGAACGTTAATTTGAGTAGAATAATTACTTCAGGGATTCTACCGAGGCACAATGCCCAATCCTGAAAACGAGACGCGAGTCTGTTTCGGGTGCATTTAGCACACATCCCTACAGCAAAACTCTGTTTCAAACTTTGTTCTATTTTTTAGAATTCAGCTAATGAAACTTTAAACGACGATAACTTAGTCAATTCTTTGAATCTTTTTATCAAATAACTTTTATTTTGTGCAGAAATATTCATTCTATCCGGATTTCCGGAATATTCCTGAATTGTGGGGTCCCTGTTATTTTTTACGACCTTGGACTAGAAACGAGTATAAGTTCAACCACGATATTTTCCAAAAAAAGTAGATTTCTTTCACGCATCTTAAATGGTTTTAAGCATCTTCAGATATTTATATTGCCATAGAAGACATCAAACTATAACAGGTATTCGTTTAAGTGCTTAAACTTCCTTGAAATCGGCGGCTGCTCACTCTAAAATGTTCAATTTCAGTAAAAATGATG
Source organism: Spisula solida (assembly GCA_947247005.1). Taxonomy (NCBI): domain Eukaryota; kingdom Metazoa; phylum Mollusca; class Bivalvia; order Venerida; family Mactridae; genus Spisula; species Spisula solida. Next base: position 27,373,140 of record OX365948.1, read on the forward strand.
AAAATTAAAAAAAGACACTATAAAAATACAAATAACTGTACAGAGGAACGGGAAGAAACTAGGATTTCATTTAAATGTGCTAAGCTGTATCACTGCTCTGCTAATAAATGAACATCAACATAAGACCAACGCAACAAGTCACTAAGAATTGCAAGCAATACAGAAGTCCCTACCGGTTTGAAGCCATGACCTTTAAATTATTTTCAATGTTTCTGTTGCCATGTTAACTACAATTTTGGTCAAAGTGTTGTATTAATTGATAGGTGTCATCTTAACATTGATCTCTATGCAAATACATGTATCATAAATCGTCAACCTAGAATTGATATTTTTATAATTTATACAAAGAACTAGTTAAAGGGAAGTAATTTAACTATTTCTGTATCTATAGCAATCATAAAACACAATCTCCTTTTAGACTCCTTTCCATATACCAAGTTGCACAGCCCTATTGGAAAGTGTTTGAGTTATGGCAGGATCCCAGATTTTGAAGTATTTCCTATCCAAAGACCAAGTTTCATAACATAGCTTGGAAAAAGTTTCAAGGGTCCGAGTGGTTGTTTTATCAACATATTGAGGTCTTACGGTAGGCATACTTATTTAAAGAGTATCCAGTTTATCCGACACCCCTCTCTAGAAACACATTTCATGTTTTATCAATCAAATTAGAAGAAACATTTATTTGAACATTGGAACTCGTTACATGCTCGCTGGAATACGTCACACAGAATGAGAAACATGAATTAAAGATGTACAAATTACTCACCCATCGTGCAAATGGCTAATAAAGCACGTGCACGCATGTAAATATTTCAATACAAACGCTAGGTAGCATGCTTTGCACGATTAAAACGTGATAAAAAGACTGGTAATGGTCTCGTTGCAATTAGAAAAACGGCGACTATTTATTTTAAGTTTTTTTGCAAATATTTTAATAGAATTAAATGAGATATGCATGCTATTTACTATGGATGGAGAGCGTTCTTGGAGCATACATCTTGTATGTGTGTCTCTAATCACCGGTGAACATGCAAATAGAAGCGACTGCCTCTGAAGTTTTTGTTTTAATCGTCTCGAATTACGTCAGCTAATACAAAAAGCCATGAAACGTGTTGTAGTGATGACATAATTATGTTCTAGAATGCGCTATTCCCTTATCAATGAATAACACTCTGCCAAGAATTTTTTTATATTTAGATTTTTTATCGAAGTCAATCGGTGCAGCCCTAACTATCTATCAAAAGTGCCGTTACACTCGGCAATATCGACCTGTCAACAACAGCCACATGTACGCGTCTCCCAAAGTATATTTCTCTTGGAAGTTGCAAGAATCCACTTAATGCGTATGCCTAAAACGGGAAGACAACCCCCCAGAAAATACCCTTGTTGAAGCTCCACGCTATTTAAGATGGTATATGTGTTCCAGACCATTTTAGCTAAGACCAGACTTTTCCATATTTATATTATTGAGAGCATACTAAGTGAACCAATACATTTTAAACAAGTTAAAATTCTGATTCATATAACTTTGTTTCAATGTACTTGAAGATTTAGGTGGCTTTAAAAAATCATATATTTACAAAAGACAAATCTTAGCTAAGATATCAAGGTCTATAAATGGACCAAAGGTGACCATAGTCTGAAATATGGGACTGAAAACTGTCCAACTACTGTACTGAAGAAGAAATCTGGTGGTTCCTTCACTACTGTATTATTTCAAGTCAGATATATTTCAGTATATTTTATTTTAGCGCCTGTACTGTAAATCACCCGTCATTTTGAAGAGATAGCAAAATTTCTTCCCCGAACATAAATACTAGTACAACATTTTTGTACAATTATCTTTATTTAATGACTAATTTATTGCCATCCTATCAACATGTATGTGGTAAAATACCTCACATTTCTATCCCAACAGCCTTTACCGACGTCTTTGGATTTTTTACAAATCATATTAACTTGCATGTATTTATCTCAATTGAGTTGCGACAGGCCAAATATAAAATTTGTATGACAAAAGTCCTAAATACCATGGCATTCATGTCTGCTTAAACTAGTGTCCATACGGTAAAAATGAAAAAATAAATCGGAACATATTTTTGATATACATGTACTAACGTTATTTTTTGTATCTGAACATGTCGATTATGACATTGTTTATCAGAATAATTGTGAATTTTATTTCACGGGCCGTTAGTGACAATAGCCGAGTCACCACACTTTCAATTCGCGACTGACCTCTTCTGGAATTCGAAACCGGAATTACAACGAATATTTTATACTATTGAAAAGGGGATATAATGAGCTGTTAATATTTGTTTTATATTGCAAATCTAGATGAGGAAAATGTATAAAATGTATAAAATGTTTTATTAATGTTGGAAATAATATTTGAAACCATGTCGTTGCTATTATATAATTATTATAGTACTCGTATAGATGTAAATATGGTAGTGCGATACTCAGAAATTAAAATTATACAATGTAGCAAACACTAAATGACCCTAAATAATGTACCAATTCAACGTCAGCAAGGGAAACAACTCTTACATTTAGAACACTAATTTATACTACCAGAGTTATCTTGATAGAATTAAGGAAATTGTGCAAAAACAACTTACGTGTACCTTGCGTAATGATTATGTCTACTAAACTCTATAAATGTCCGAGGAAGGCTACTTTTGCATTTGTCTTCATCCGAATAGTTTCGCATCCGTTTGCAAGCAAGTGAACACATGTATGATAACCATGAGAGGCATGCTTTCTGTATTAATATAATGATTAAATCAAGTGGAAGTTTATACCATTTCTCATGCTGATTAGTCAGAATGGAGATACCATGTAGCAATGAACCAGTTACATTATCCAGACACTGAACCAATCCGTCTGACGGAAACAGACTGGCGATGTCAGTGTGGTTTAGGCTATTTGTAACAATTTCACTGATGAAACACGTGAATCATTTGTCAAATTGAGGACATCAGCAGAGTGCCATACTGTCATCCAACAGGCAGAGTACCACATTTGTTCCAGACATGTTCTCAACTTGTGACATGTGAGTTTTCAAATGCTTTCAGAAACATATTGTACAAACATATGAACCTAGTCCTCACCATTATGCATGAATACAAATGTACATTTGTATATTGCAAAACACTATCAGTCCAGACTCCTTTAAGTTTGTGTTTGTAGTGCACATCATGTGTATTTGTAATCTGCTTATGACAAGATGGCCCAGAGGATCCTAGGTCTCTCACCTGTTGTCATAGTTCATGCAGGCCCCTAAATGGTAATCAGGTAAATGCAGCCTCTATTGCATGTACAAGGTTTTCATATTTGCTTAACAAGCGACCTTGTAATTTACGTAACATAAATCCATATTGAAGTTTAAGCCATGTTTTGCCTACCATTTGACCTAATGACCTAGTTTTTGACCCCTGATGACCCAATATCGAACTCCACCTAGATTTTGTTCAGATGATCATAATGAGACCAAGTTTCATAAAGATAAGGCCAACTTTGAGACTTCTAGAGACTACACAAGGTTTTTATATGATTTGACCTAGTTTTTTACCCCAGATGACCCAATATCGAAATTGACCTAGATTTGGTTGAACTGATCATTGTGACCGAGTTTCATAAAGATTAGGTCAACATTATGACCTCTAGTGACAACTAAAGGTTTTTCTATGAGTTGACCAAGTGACCTAGTTTTTGACCTCAGAAAGTCCAAAATAAAACTTGGCCTAGATTTTATTGAGATGATCATTGTGACCGAGTTTCATATCGAATAGGTCAAAACTGTGACCTCTAGTGTCTGTGACTACGCAATGTCTTGTGACCTAGTTTTTAACTGTGGATGACCCAATAACGAAGTTTACCTAGATTTTGTTGACATGATCATTGTGACCGAGTTTCAGAGATTAGGTCAAAATTGTGACCTCCAGTGACTAAGCGAGATTTTTCTATGATTTTACCTTGTGACCTAGTTTTTGACCCCGGATGACCCAACATCGACCTAGATTTTATAGAGACAAACATTCTGACTAAGTTTCATGAAGATTGGGCCATAAGTTTGGTCTCTAGTTTGTTCACAAGAAATTGTGAACGGTCAACGGACAGATAGATGGACTACAGATGAAGAGCGATCACAAAAGCTCACTTTGTGACACGAAAACAGCAAAAATTCCATCCTTTACAGTCATCTGTACATAAGGTTGTTGATCTGTCAAAGTTTGAAGAATTTCCAGCTTACATTGTGTCAGGAGTTCAATTTGGTGTTACTAACATACTAACAGCACCAATGGTATATGCCCCCATTTATAAGTAAGTGTGGGGCACAATGAAGTGTTAAATAACGTGTATGCTTACAGAGGACGAGGGTTATATCTCTGCACTTTTGAACTAGAAGTAGTTGATCAATAATTCCAGAAAAACTGATTAGGTCAGCTGATGTCCATATGTTGACAAATTAGTGTTAGAAATAAACTAAGACAAGCAGTGTCATGTGTCAAGGTAGGACATCTCCCACGTTCAAACTAATCAGGGTAGGCTGGCAGACAAACAAACTGACAGCCGAGGAACAAATTTCGCGAATGAGGTTTCTTTATAGCAAAAAGAACAAAATAAGAAAGTTTGTACGGCAAATACTTTATATATCTTTACAAAATGTACATAAACAGATGTAAGTTTTCACCGCAAGAAGTTAACAATTCTACATGTAAATAGATATTCCCAAGTAAAACAATGTAGTGGGTGATACACAAATGGAGGACAGAATAACAACACAAGGGGCCATAGTGAAAACTGTTTTTACATTTCAATGCATTTATGATTAATAACAAAGATTTAAGATAAAACAACAGAGAAGAATTAACAAATATCTTCCAATGAATTGTTGCAATATATAGCATGATTCACACTATAAGATACCATTTATACATTTTAATCAGTGTATAATATAGACTAACAAGTATTATATATATATATATCCGAAATCTTCAAGGGAAAAATCTGTAAGTCCCGAAGTTGAGAGGACACAAAAGGGGGCTTAAACCCAGGTGCTATATGTATGCACTTCAGTCCTTCCAGAAGAAATAAGGAACATATTAAAATTATGGAGTTCATGATTACAGTAATTAAACTACAGCAAGTCATGATAAAAAGATTTCATCTGATGCCATTGATGTTACATATACAAACACATGTGTAACAGATTTAAAACAAAATCTTCTACGTGATCATTCACATACATACAACTGTTTCAAGGATATGACCATCTAACTATACCTGTGGAAATATATCAAAATGATGAGGTCGAGGACAGCTGATTTAGTATCAATCTATCATACCATAATGTGAAGACAAATTGAACAGATAGTGGGGTTTATTGAGTCTAGTGTTAGTGCATATCAATCAGTGTGCACAATAACCAACTATAGTCTACCAGTGTATGTTGCTCACCTTGTTATTGAATAAAGTAACTAACAAGCAGATATACCCCTATACTTTGAATATAACAAGCATGTTTCCATTGAATGCCACAACCTGTTTATTTACGACACATTTATTTACATGTGATGGCCATAGAAAGGTAACTATGCATGCATACACTGTATGAAAAGCAACGATAGACCTATACGACTATAGCTACAGCAAACTGGATGGCTTTTCCAAAAGTTATTCATCATACCATGTTCCTTAACAATTTGCTTTATTCAAATAGCTGAAGAAAGGTTGTTGGGTTAACTGATTTTGACCATCAAAGCTTGCTAAATAGAGCTTAACTTTACCAGACAAAGCAATCTGTATCAAAAGTTTCAAATTTATTGCCCCCAGATAAATTTTTCCCGCCATGTTTGTCTGGCAGACACATTTCATGATCTCTGTATTCTTGTCTTTATAAAAGGATGCAATCAAGTTCAAGAATACATAACCAGACTACAATCACTTTTTTCACAATAACAGCATCTTCAGATATTTTATCTCATACAGTATTAGAGAAAGTACTGTCAGTAATGTAACATCATAGTATGGATGCAACTGTTGCAACTCATTAAATTCAAAGACCAGGTTAGGACAGTGGTTTTAAGGCAGTTTTTACCTAAATTTCAAATAATATTCAAATGGATCTAGTATAACCAAATAAGGATTCAATAAATGTTCGTAGATGATTCCTTCAAATACCAAATTTTAATGATTAAAGTATAAAAAGAATCTGTTAACACAAAATTAGTCATTCAATATGTAGAAACTATTCCGTCTGACAGGCAGCAATTCACAAACTCATAAACTTGATTCAAAATTGAATATGAAAACTTCATAATTATGTTTTAACAGAATATAAGAAAGCAAATACTGCCACACTAAAATTAAACTAAAACATTCACATCTTGATTTCATCCTAATTGCAAAATTAACTAGAGCTATCACTAGAGTGATGAATCATACTCCCGCAAGATGGCTTTGACATAGGAATATTATTTAAAATTAAAGTCTTGCATGACTATATAACCTTTGACCTCAAAGTGTGACCTTGACCTTTGAGCTAGAGACCTTGGTCTTACACATGGCACACTGTTGATGTGGTGAACATTTGTACCAAGCAATTTTAAAATCCAGTAAGAAACAACAAAGTTACAGAGCAGACATGACTTACTCGACTATATGACCTTGAACCTCTAAGTGTGACCTTGATCTTTGAGCTAGGGACCCTGGTCTTGTGCATGACACAATACACCGTCTTGAGATGGTAAACATTTGTACCCAGCCATTTCAAAATCCAGCCAGAAACGACAAAGTTACAGAGGGAACACGACTTGCATGACTGACTGTATGACCTTTGACCTTTAAGTGTGACCTTGATCCTCCAGCTAGGGACCTGGGTAATGGGCATGACACCGTCTTGATGTGGTGAACATTTGTAACAAGCCATTTCTAAATCCAGCACGAAACGACAAAGTTACAGAGCGGACACGACTTGCATGACTGTATGACCTTTGAGTTTTAAGTGTGACCTTGACCTTTGAGCAAGGGACCTGGGTAATGTGCATGACACATCGTCTTCATGTGGTGTACATTTGTACCAAGCCATTTTAAAATCCAGCAAGAAACAACAAAGTGACAGAGCGGACACGATTTTGCTAACAGACCAACCGCCCGACCAAAAGACATAGTGACTCTAGTATACCCTCTTCAAACTTTGTTTGCAAGGGTATAATAAACTACTGTATTTCAGAAATACAAATCTATAGCCTACCCTGTCTAATAAACAGATGAAAACCATTATGTTCCTTTTGCATTTGAGTCTATGTCTATACAAGGAAGTGATATAAAGCAAGCTCTGTCAAGTAACACGATTAGTAACAAAGATAAACCCTCGCATACATACAAGGTCACTTTAAACCTTTTATTCCTAAACATTAGAAGGTTAGTTTCATTTACAAAACCTGATACATAAAATTTGTGTTTTAATAGTAAAAAAAAGAGAGCACAATTAGTAATGGTTAAGTTAACATATGTAACAGCTAATATCATTAACAGTAATGTTACATGACCTGTCCCAACTGAGGAAGCCAACATTCCAAGGGCAGGGGTGTCAACAGAGCCAAATTAAAAATCCTGAAAATCTTATGCGGCTGACAATTTTTGACAAAATGGAGGCCGTCAACCAAATATAACTCAGTTTTTCAAACTTTTTATTGAAGAAAATCCTTCAGAGCAGATATAATTGACAATAACTTTGTCATTTCTTGAGATATTTTCATCAAATAACTTTTATTTTGATCAGAAAGCATACTTCTTCAATGATAGACAAATCCGGAATTCCGGATAAATCCGGAACATTGACACCCCTGCAAGGGGCATTTATATACCGGCATATATATTAGTTCAACTTAAATCATATCAACATTATTGTCCTTGACCAGAAGCATTTTGACAATTATATAAATATATATAAACCTTTGATGTGATTGCGTGGGTAGTAGGTGAGATGTGGCCTTGATAGTACCCATAGCTTGAATGCAAAACTGATAATTGTATTTAATTAAGTAAAAAGAGTAATAATTTTTATTAAATTCAAGGAAGAGTTATCTAACTGGGTGAATAATATTGCAGGGAAGGCTTGAGTATAAAGTTACAATACAGTATGTGCATCTCGATGTAATGCTATGATTGTAGCTTGCATGTAACAGTAAATACTATAACCAATCTGCAACACTAGATGTACGGACAAAGAATAAGTCCATCTCCCCCTGACGCTGCCATGGAAAATACAAGTTAAACCAGAATGGATAACTTCCTCAACTATCATTCCCTGCCCTCTTACCATGCCTCCATATCATGTGATAGTTGAAGTTTTTCGTATCAAACAGTTTATTTGTTGAAATGTGTGGCAGCATATCATTTCATGATATAAATTTAATAATGCAACACAATGTGGTTTTGAGATACATTGCCCCAAATAATTTAAAAATTAGTTCATAATGTGAACTTTTCCAAGGTGAACTTTAACAAGTTAACAGTGACCTGTGATTCCTGATCTCAAAATGGGTAGGTCTTGAAGAACTTTTGTCGTGGGCAAGCCATATTTGAAATTCGAAAATTCCTAAAAGAAGCGATTTCAATTTATAAGCAAGGTTAGTTTTGTGACTGACAAACAGATGGACATACATATCCCTTAAACATAGAACTGGATGATCATATAGAAATTGATTCATACTGGCCTAACACAATACAGCAGAAATTTATATCTACCGGTAATATTTCATTTGGATGTTGACAGGTAATTCGCAATGCAGATAACAAAACTGAAAACAACAAGTATAATATGTAATATCTAATTCATAAACAATTTAATACAGCTAACAATTTTGTCATTCTCCAGGTCAATTACTTATCTTCCTTTAGTCACATACAACAAAAATATATCATACAGAAAACATTAAGTTCAATATTTAGTCTTGTGATAATGTTTTTAAAAGGAGATGGATAGTTTCTCAGGAATCCATCAAATTTAATAAATAGAGGATATTTGTTTGACTGAATACAGTTCAGATCTCATTGTGTAGTGATAACACTCGTTATTTTAGTGAGTGCAAGTGAAAAGCAACTATACCAACATACCTAAGGGAGGTAACTAGAATTATCAAAATGACAAGAATCATCAACTGATTGATAAAACAAATCACTGGTAATAGAAATTAAAAAATAAGTGTATTATTTCATTCACATGCCAAGGATAAATGCTAGCCAAAAAGTAGAAAATTTTATCAAATAGAATGACTGCTGAACAACAATCTATTGAAATAGAAATATAGTTAAATATGAAACAGAATCATTTAGACCCCAAGCATATTGTATTACATTTCCAATTGCAAAGTTTTTGAAGATCTGTATAAAGAAAACAATCAAGTACACACTTCAAGACAGAATGATTCTCACAGGGCAATCAAGTACACACTTGAATGAAGGCACATTCATTTAGCAACACATATTTGAAAGGAAATGAATCTAGAACAAAAAATGTCAGTTTGTGCTTTACACTTTTAAAATTAACTTCATAAATGTTATTTTTATGCATTTTTTATCAATTCATTTGTTATATTTCAAATGACTAATTACAATGTTGCTTGAATCTATAAACAAGGACTATCACAGTCTTGTTTAATAACGTTTATAGATTCAGACAACACCAATGCTTGACCAGATGGAAGTTCCATGCCAAAACATTATCTTTGAGGGGTGCAGATGGAGTCAAAACACTTACAGTTTAAAGATGCGGAAATTGGGTTAAAATGAGAATCAATATATTCCCTGTTGTATGAACAAGTTGTACCAGTATTGACTGTAAGACATATTATTTGTGTCAGAAATGTAATTGATGTTATAAAACTACCAGTACATATGTCTAGGAAACAAACTTCAGTGGAAGGAGAAGTGAATAAACAGATGCTGTCTGACTAGTGTATATTGAACCCAGACCTGTCAGGAGACATTCTAGGAACCCAGACCTGTCAGGAGACATTCTAGGAACCCAGACATGTCAGGAGACATTCTAGGAACCCAGACCTGTCAGGAAACATTCTAGGAACCCAGACCTGTCAGGAGACATTCTAGGAACCCAGACCTGACAGGAAACATTCTGGGCCAGTCGTGCACTGGCTTCAACAGAGGGAGAAATGAACATAAATGTTTGTAACACATGTAAACTGTTCAGTCGTTCTAGAGATAAGACATAGACAAACATCACAGGCCCTACCACACACCAAATTACATTTATACTTAACAAACGTGACCGATCACCATATTGCAGCAAAACAAACAAAACAAAATAACTTTTCTAGTAACACAAAAAATATCCAAGAAACTGTATAAATACCAAGATCAATGTGCTTAACTGTGAAGACAGAATCATAATTTATAGTCAGTACAAACTATTGAGACATATTCATAGGTAAAAAGATCAAAATGTTCAAAATACTGAAAACTGCTTGTCATCATACTAAACTAGATGTTTTTCATATAAATTACATAGTGCAATTATTTCTAAAACTAGTGAAATCAGTAGATGGACTGAAAACTTTTACCCATACATATTATATAATCTTTTACAAGCAATTAAACTTTCCAAATAATAGTGATATAAAGAGCAGATATATCAAAGCAGCATGGATAATACTGCAAACATATGTCCATACAATAATAATTTACTGCAAACAAAGCAAAGTTCATCAATAATTCAATTAAGTCATGAAAACCACTAACATTTTGGCCAGCATTTAATTTCTTTGTTATATTATACATATATTATATGTCATTTTATAACCAAAACAAATAATGATTTAAAGAAATATAAACCTTTTATGTATTTAACCTTCAGTCAGGAGCCTGAGGACCAATATATAGCTTTTTGGAAATTTGAGAGGGTTACTCCAAAGTCTGATGATATCCTCTATAGGTACTTACAGCATTATGAATTTAGATGTGTTATTCATGCAAGTTAGTTTGCATCCATGGATGTAATTATGAACGTTTGATGGAGTATATGTGAATGTATGAATGGTCAGGTTTGTGATTGCTTCAAGTGTTAAAGGCTTAAATACCACACCCCCACACCCTAGCAAAACATCATTCTTTGGTAGGTCAGACTGAATCTAAACCAAAACCATTTTGGTTCAAAGATATTAAGACAAAAGGGAGGGAATCAGCCTAAAGAATGAAGAATCACAGGTCTGATAGGAGTGTCAATTCATCAGCTCCTTCCATCTCACAGTTTTGGATTATTCATAAACATAAAATCTGCAGTAACATGTTTGAAATTTGAGTATTAGTTAATTTTATCATTTATACAGTATCATTGTTACAATAGGACAGAACATAACAGTACAGGACAAAGGGTTGGGGATAGTTGCACTTAATTTGACTTCAGAGTGATAGAAACAGAAAAGATAGGAACTTGTAGAGTGGGTACGAACACACACACATATATATATACACAAAACACTACACATTTCTATTTTGATTAAAGAGAAAATATCTTAAATAACACAGTTTATATTTAGATATACAATATACTCTCAACAATCTACATCAGTAACAGAAGTTTTTTATTTATAGCATACTTGTATCTAAATCTCTCTAAAATGATAATGAATTAACAAAAAAAATCACAAGCAGATATGAAAAAAGAAACAAATGTTCAACATTACAAATACATGAAGGAAATATCCTGTAGATACACTACCTCATGTACTATGTTTTACTGATATTAACATAAATACAATAAAGTTGATACGCATATACAACTAAATATTTACAGCAAAATAATGAAAAAATATATATAACTACATGACAGTTTTTTCTTTGCTATCAAAAAATGTACATACCTATATACAACATAACATTACAAGAAAAAACACTGTTTACATTAATGAAACAATGAATTTATGCTTAAGGTAAGAAATGATCGTCATAGATTGGACAAAAACACCTGTGATTTAGTAACGGGAACAAATGGTAAGGTAATGAGCACTGTTATATGTTTATTATATACTGTGATAGCTAAGGTCTATATCCTGCACATTATGACAAAAATAATAGTATCACACAAACTGAAGTACGCTCAGGTAGCTTCTAACACTAAATTCAACATAGAATTGTTTAATCATCATTTCAGATGTCCGTCTTCTCCTCCCTTCAACGCGACATAAAACCCAACACAATTTTATCGAACACAATTTCATTTTTCGTAACGTATCGCGGATCTTGTATTTCGGTTGCTGTTAACTCTTACGCTTCACTTTCACATCAATCAGACAATATTACCACACTCGTAACTTTCACAATTCCACAGAATTAAATATGCTATCCAACTAGAATCACTCCCAGGGTTACAGCAACGCCACACATTGCATTGAATGACCTCGGCTATTTCTCGAAGTACTTCAGACAGCTCCAACAGATAAGAAGGTAGGGTAATGTAAGTGCTATCTATGATCCTGTGATGTCCGCCTTCGTTTACTGCTGCCACTCACTTTAGATGCTGATTGACTTGATGAGTCAACTGAAAATAAACATATAAAATATTACATACATCCTCATACATCAGTGGTTGGTCACTTTGCCAGACCTGATTCAGGTAAAGAATACAGTGATGGACGAGAATGGTTAAATACAAAGAGGTAAGATATTGCATTATCTTCACATACACTTAACCGATTTAGTAACGCAACAATTTTTGGGGCTTGTATTTGGTGTATTAATTATGATTTGAGTTTAAATCAATAAGTGGGGCAAGGTCTTATGCCTGGTATGATTTTCCGCCAAAAAATATTTCAATTTAACCCATTACGTCATATTGGCATATTTTCATAATTTACAAATGCCACAAAAACAAAACCACTTGGCGTTGACAATTTGACCGTCACATTGTAGGAGATCAATACTCCGACCGAAAACATCAATTAAGTTTAGAAGTGCATTGTGTACAGTGCCACGCTTTTAGGTTACAGAACATCCTGGCGCTATTGACATGCTTTAAGCAGATATGTGACGTTTAGTCAAGGCAAAGTAGTTTAACTGTCTTCTGGCGATGATATTAAGGCTTGCACAGTATTTTCAAGAAGCAGTCTACATCTATTGTCAGCGTCAGGTAAGCCGACAATAGAAGTAAGTAAACATGATGGCACCATGGAAATGTTTTTTTTTGAAGACACCACTTCAGATCAACAAATTGTGATGCTATACCTACAGTTTGAAGGCAATGATGCATTCAATTTGGTTAGTTCCCTCAATTATACAATCCATAACATTTTGTTAAATGTTTATTTTGACCCAAATTGAAAATTGCTTATTTCTTATTTATTCTTACATATTCAATTATCGACTTCCGAACACAGGTTTGAGATGCCATAGACCTTGGCAAGGTATTACCTTAACCATAGGATACAATACAGCGTATGCTAGATCAGCAAAATTACTGGCAGCTCATGTTACGAATGTGGAGGTCAATTAATTTTTTCTTGTGAAGCTGAATTTGAAGGCAGACACAGATGGCCGTCAATAAGTGCATCATCTAGCAGAAACTGCTATGCATTTGGAGTGTTACGTGTTTTCCTTATTGATGTGTTGAACAACATTGTACAACCCTATATTTTCCTGCCAATGAGGCACAGATGCCTGATTTGCATAGCAGGTTGCTGCTTATAAATACATTACATTTTGCGAATTTGACATTGTCGATCAATACTTTTCGTGGTTTGTTTTTGTGACCATCTAAACCTTGATTACAATGAAATTTGCAAATATTTGACTTCATGTATTGATTTCATCACATGCAAAATTTCAATAAATTTGAAGCACCTAAACTGGCTTAAATGTATCAAAAACTCACTGTTGAGTTTTTAAATCAGTTAAGTGTACTCGTAAAAAATACATTCCTATAATCTTTCAAGAAAATGACAAAATACCATTTGAAATTCTCTGCTTGTTAAAAAATGTACATTCTTGATTTCAATGTTTTATAGGTTTATATATAGAACAACCTAATTTGCTTTTTCATGATAGATTTTCAAACACTAATGAAGCCAGAAATAGGTTCTTTATACAATTTATTTATGTGTTTTTAAGCATTTTTAAGAAACACATTGAAATTCATGTGCTTTTCAAGGTCTGTGTAAACACTGAAATGATTAAAGTAGTACAATCCTTCTAGAAGATAGTAGAACAGATAAATAATACCTTTTGTTTCTTTTGACCTTGCCGACCTTGTAGTGCGCTTATTTTCCTGAGAATCTTCATTTTCGACGGTTACAGGTGAGTTTCTGCCACGTGTCCTGCTACCTCTTAACGGGGACTTCTCCCTTATAGGTACTGATAAAAGAAAAGCATTGTAATATACAATTCCATGTACATACCAACAATTACAATGAATGATTGCAAACAAGCAACTGATAACTTCTCCGCACTGAAGAACATAACCTGCTTGACCCAGTATTTGTGGGTGAAAGCGAGTGCACTAAATACTACACTAAAGGAGCAGGCCTCAACATTGTAGTTACTGACTTTGAGTTACTGAAATTGAAAAGACTGCACGATTTGGCTACAATTATATATGCCCCCCACTTAATATTTATGAGAGTAAATTTGAAAATATTTACTGGTGTATTCTTCATTGATTTATCCACTATAATCCACTGATAAGTAGATCTACTGAAAAGCTAAATAAAATTTTTTATGGCCGTACCTGCAGTGGTTGATTGTTTCTCAGACGCTGGAGCTGATGGGGACTGTCGATTTCTACGCATCTGTTGATTCCTCTTCAATTCCTCAGCTTTAGTCACTTCAATTTTCTTATCTATAATACCTTTACCACCGCCAACTTTCCCATCTTTTCTGATCTCTCGACCTGACTGTGGTTTTGTCTTTTCCTCTTGTATATTTTTTGCATTTGTACGAGTTCTAAGTCCAGTTTTTATTGATTCTGTTTGAGTATTTGATTCATCACCTGTTTTATTTTCCTGAACAGCACTTACAGTTGTAACTTTACTACCTAGCACACTTTTGTTATCTTTAGCACTATCTATTTTATGAGAGGTTTCAGCACAATGCTCCACTTTGACACGTTTTGCATCTTCCGAACCACTTGAATCATGTTCATTAGGGTTTGTCCGTTTCCGACTTCTCAATTGTCGTGGAGCTCCCTCAGACTTATCTTCAACGCTTTCCGATGAAGCTCTTCGTTTTCTCAATGTTTTTGATTGTCTCTGAACCCCTGAAGAGGACATCCTGGATTCAGGATCTTCACTTAGAGAATTGGTACTTGCCGACACAGGAACATTTTCTGTGTCTAGGTTTATATCCAGTACTGGAGGTCTTTCATCAGGGGTACTTACTTCAGTCACTGACACACTAGGGCTTATATTGATATTACTAACAGAATCAACAGAACAAGATGCTATAGTTGTTACACTAGCTGGTTTACTGATAACAATACTGCTTTCACTTTCAGTCTGCACACTTGGTGAATCTAGCTTAGTTCTTTTATTTTCAGTAAAATCAGACACTGCAGTTAAGACAGGTGGAGTAGAATTATTAGAGGAGTATGAATCCTGTGAACGATTAAGATCACTATCACATGAGTCTAATTCAGTAGTCACTTTGTTAACTGTGCTTGCTACCGGCTTGCCACTAGAAAAACTCAGAATTGGTTGACGTTTTAACTTGGGAATATCAGAATCTTCAGAACCTGATTTCGTCTCTGATGTAAATGGATGCTGTTTGTTTTTCAATTCATTCTTGTCATCACAGTTTACTTCAACTTTCACCTTTGAATTTCCTGACATACTAACAGTGCTGGTCTGTGTATCAAAGTTTTTCAGGGGATCTGTTTCAATGCATGAAACTGGACTGCTAGACACAGTTACAGAGGAAACATTAACACTAGGATCAGGGTTATGGGAACTGGATGGTGGGTGGGGTGAGGAACAAATATTAGCTGTCTCTAACAGCATTTCGGATAATCCCATTGGTTGAAATGAATTTGTGGCTTTAATATCGGAGCTTATTGAAACTGGGTACCTGACATTCTGAGGATGTAACAAGGGAGGTCCATGACCTGATGTTTCCACTGAGGAACGTTGTATTTCAGGTAGCACAGTGCTACTGCTGCTGCTTGCCATTTTAGAAATATTATTGCACACTAAACTGTGAACGTCACTCACACTAGTTTGTCCATGAGAGCTGCCAGCAATCTCAGTTCTTGAACCATTTTGCTGGGTAAACGTTGCACTATATGATGAACCTAACACAGAATCTCCCATTTTTGGCGAAAGAATTGAACTTGTCACAGCTGGAACTAACTTAGTAGAAGAAGTAGAAGACACAACACTAGGATAAGATGTCTGAGGTTGAGAGAGAATTGAGGATAATGATAAAGTAATGCAATTGTTTTCAGAGTTGAAAGCATCTAGTGCAGGTCTTTGAGAATTATCACTGTGGAAATCAATGGCATCAATGTTCACCCCAGTAAGTGACGGGGTGATACTGTCTATATCAAACACTGAACTATCCACAGGGTTATGTTGCACACTTGAACTTGCCGAAGGCGTCACAACTAATGGAGCAGCTCCCAGTGGATTAGAATTACTCAAAGTCACCATATGACCCGAGCTGGTTCTAGTCGACGAGGCACCCGATGTGCTACTTGACGGAGATCGGCGATTTACATGAGGTAGATGATCTAACAATGGTAATGGAAATAACTTCTGAACAGACTCGGTTAGTCTCTTTGGTGGAGGTAAAGAAGAATCAAAAGAATGCAATGAAGATGAGGTGCTTGTCGCAGCACCAGGTGAGGATCGCCTTGACGATACACTAGTGCTGTTCTTCAAGTCCTCATTCACAATTTTATTCACTTTAGTCACAGTTGAGTGTGCACCATTACTTTCTTTGTCAATTTTTAATGATGATATAACAGTAGTATTACATTGTCCAGCATGTAATGTATTTGAGTTAGGCACAGCCAAACTTTCATTCACAGAATTAATTTCAGGAATACTAGTATTAACTGACTTTGAAATAGGTCCAACAGGGCCAGGAGATCGAGACGAATGGTTAACACTTTCCAGTCCATTAGCAACACTAGTGGCAGCCACACGTTGAGCATGCTGCTGTAATTTCTGAAATAATGGTTCCAGTTTCTGCAATATTCCAGCATCTTTATTTGCCGCTAACATATTGAGCGGATTCAAGTGTTGCTGCCCATAGGCTGCCTCTAATGTTTTGAAGAGAGCCATGCTATCACTATTGCACTGTGGGGATACAGTACGAGACTCAACACTACCATGATGTGGAGCATCTATATGGTTCACATGGGCAGCTAACATGCCTGCCTTACTACCTGCAGCTACAGAATGTGGTGTAGGTAATGCATGAAACGGGGATTTTCTCTGCTCAGAGTGAGATTTACTGAGTTCATTATATGGTGATTTTGAGTGAGATTCCATTGTGGACAAATGTGCAGGCACATCTTGACTTCGGAATGACTGACGATTCATGCCCTGATTTGCCTCAGAGCTGCGTGGACTGCCACCACTACGTGGACTCCCAGGATTTCTAGGACTACCAGGGTTACGTGGACTACAATTCCCCCTAGGACTGTTACGAGGACTCGATTTCTTTTTCTGCATAGATGTCTCAGAACCTGAAGAAAACATTTAACAATAATTAAACACATGGAAACGGCATTAATACAGTCTTTAACATACAAACTTAACAAAACCTGTGAAATATAACAGGTGGGTCTAGGCCATTTTCAATTTTTGGCTCCCCCTATTGGAGTTACTGGTTTTAATTATTCCACTACTAGTATATCTAGCTACAAGATCAGTTGCCATGTAACCAAAATACCTGTATCCTCCTTGTGCTAGGGTGATAAAACTAGGGAGTCAGTTGGCGGGGATTATACTGTAGGAGTGAATTAATTCTGGTCTTAACTCATAGATCCTTCAACCTATTTGCTTCAGTATGAACAAGTCATTATTAATTGCAAGCAATACAGAAGTCCCCTACCAGTTTTAAGCTATTTTCAATGTTTCAGTTGCCATAGCAACCACAATTTTGGGCGGAATCAAAATATTTGTGGATGTGCATTATTCCCTTATTGCCCCCTATCCACATACCAAGTTTCATAAACCTAGCTTGGAAACTGTTTGAGTAATGTCAGGATCCAGATTTTTTTTAATTTTTAATAACATTACATACATATGAATTGAAGTACCTAGTAAATGTTTTGAAATGCATCTGCAAGGAAAAATAGTAGATGCTGAAATATTGAGTAAGCAGTTAGGTTAATATAAAGTGCACATGACCTAATGAAGATTGAAAACACGGAATATTGATCACAAAACATGCAGGTCTATGCCAACATTGAGTTCATTTATAAAGACAGCACTAAGATTAACTTGTGCACTACAAGACCAGAAGTTATTTCTGGTAAGTATTGAGTTTTTATTCAATTAATAATTAATATTATACCAGTGCAGAATTTATTACTTTAAGCTCACAAAGTTCAATACAAGTACAGATGGAAAGCTCAATAAGCAAGAATAAATGTTGTTTTATGGACAACTATTCCCTTAAATTCCCTTATTTTAACCCTTAAGCCTTCCACACTTTTATTTTGAAAAAGGATGGGGACATGCAAATCAAGACAAGTTTTTTAGTTTCAAGTCCCAATTAGTGACCCACATTTTTGTACAGACTGTCAATGTGACCGAGTCTCATAAAGAATAGATTAGGCTAAAATTGAGGACTCTAGTGAGTTGACAAGGTTTTCCCTTGATTTTACCTAGTGCCTAAGTTTTATATCCCTGATGACCCAATTCTTAAAGGAGAAAATATCACTGAATGTGATGAATACCCCAGATACTGTTTGACACAGTCACTCCAATGTGCTCTGACAAAATGCACAACTAGACTTTGTCATGATAAGTAATGCAAACTTTCATTGAAATCAAACCAATGGTTACAGAGGAAAAGCAAATACAAAACTTTTACCATGGTTCATACAAAATTCTCAAACCCAAATTCAAAGACCATTCAAGGTATAATAGGTATTTTCAAGGCATTATTCCAACATTTACAGAGGTTAAATAGAACGAAAATGCCATTATGCTCTGCCATTTAATATAATATTTCGAGTGACGTCATACACAAGAATACACCATTGCACTGAATTCATTCATCACATATCATTCAGTGACATTAAGGCAACCATACATTTATGTAATTTAATTTTTAGAAAAAGAGTGTTTCACTTTTACACCGATAATGCGCCTTTTTGACAACATCCATTCACTTTTATGGATATTCAAGGCTGAATTCAATGATTTCAGTTAAATTCAAATACCATTTTGGCAATTTTCAAGGCAGCACTAAATTTAAGTACCTTTCAAGGTTGAAACCAATTTCAAGGACTTTTTAAGGCCTGTGCGAACCTTGCATACACATAAAAAAGGGCCATACCTCCCATTAAATTGATCAAAGCATCTTGCGCTGACGATATGCACAACTAGACTTGGTACTGATCATTCATGCAAAGTTTCCTTGAAATACGATCATTGATAACAGAAAACTAGCAAGGACAAATTTTGCACTGACCAACAGACCAACCATCCTCAAGCATGACTTCAATATATACCCCACATACTTAGTATCTGGGTGTATAAGAATATTTTGTATACTGTAAATCCGGTATTATTTGCGGTGGTTTAATTTTCGTTAATTTTAGCGTGAATTTAATTTCACAACATAAGACATATCTGGGGAAAAATCAAAAGTGAATATAAACCACAGGATCAAGATGTTTTTGCACCATATATTATTTTGTGATAGTATATTGGTATAATGCGTATCTTAAAAGACAATTATCATCTCAATAAACAAGACACTGTTAACACGTATGTTTGAGAACAATAACAAGAAATGTGGTCTCTGGTGTTTTATAGATTTTTCTATTATTTGTCATAGTGACCTAGTTTTTGCAAAAATGTGACCTAGTTTTGACCCCACATGACCCAACTTTAACTTGACCTTAAGGTCATCAAGATAAACATTTAGACCAAACTTGGTGAAGATTAAAGTAAAAATGTCGCCTTTTTAATGGACTTACAGAACGGTTTTATGTGGCTACTTTACGCAATGAAGGTAGTTATTAGGGATGGGACATAGGTTGCAAATCATCAGCTAGAATTGACTGGCACTTCCAATGCGATATTTCCGATTAATAATCGGCAGGTCGGTGACTGAATACACAGTGTGCTGATGCCTGTTTTCCTACATCCCAAGTCGCGAAAAAGGTGACAAAGGTAAAATTGACGATTTTCAGTAGACGTTTTACTATCTGAGTTTGAAGAAATTGTTTGAATTGGTTCTAATAGGCATTCAATTGGTTGAAACTTCCAGGCTTCGAATTTTGCTAGCAAATATTTAATTAAAGAAGTCTTGTTTAACATTTCGTTATAATTATCCGATGATCGATTATGGATGAATGACATCGATCATCGGAATCGCCTGACTTCTGCACACCACTAATCAACTGGTTTGTCCATGAAAGTAGCCACCTAAGTATAGGTTTGTGGGCGCATACAGACAGACGGATGACGGACAAAAATAAATTATAAATATAAAGCGATTTACAGAGCACGTAAATGTTCATTGTGACCAAGTTTCATAAAGATGAGGCTCAAGTTGTAACCAGCAATTGTGGACAGACAGAGAGTGATCACAAAAGCCAATATGTGACACGTAAGCTAAAAATATGAGTAGTAATGAGTACAAGTACATTTACTGGAATTTTCAGCTGAGTATTGAGTACCAAGGAATAAGTACTGGAAAATCTACTTGTACTCCTTATGCATTTAAGTAACCAATCCCTGCACTCCAACCCCTCAGAAAATATTATTTTAAAGTCGGTTTTAAGATCAGCTTGGGTGGTATTCAATATTGATCTTACTTGACTTACGGATAAGAACAACCAATCAGATCACACCACATTAAACTCTTGGTCAGTAACAGGCAATATGATTGGCTATCCTTATTCTCCAATAAGATAAGATCAATGCTAGTCAGGCAAGCATAAAATTTACGATTAATACAGTACCATATCAGGTATTTTTCCTTAAAATTGTTATAACGTATTTATAAGGCATTTTTACTTCCAAGAACAATTCTTTAAAATCATGCAGTTTAAAAATTAAGACTTAACCGTACAATATCAATAGAAGTATTACCCAAATACAGATATTTCCACCTCAAATTACTGGGCTAGCCTACAGTCTCATTCTATACGTTGGAAAGAGAAGCCCAGAAAAATGTCAAAATAATGACCCAATTTTGCTAAATTGCTGAAGCAGCTGAATCTCCAGAATTATTCTATTTTGAAAAGCTTGGTCCTCATGTGACCCAATTGATGGCAATTACAGTAATCTTTTCCCAGAGCAAAAACTAATTGTCCAAATTAATATGATTATACTTGTCATAGATATCTGGCAAGCGACAAACTTAATTTATATCATAACATGCAGCAGTTTTGAGGATTTGTCTTATTCTGAATTGATATATATATTGATATAACATTCTGATCAATACTGTGAAACAAGCGGGCCAAGATGAATGGTCCTAAATCGCTCAACTTAAGTAAAATAGCCCATGTTTATACCCCATAGTGCTATACTAACTTTGCTAATCTTGGCAGGACATATACGGCATAATTATCGTGACAAAATCAAAGTTCTAGAACTTTTGAAAAAGGTTTTGAGAAAGAAGAGGCTCAACATTTTCACTTCTCGTATCTATTGTTCCACTCATGACCTACAACAGGAGCTGCAGAACTGAACTGTTTATACAAATTTGACAATAAACATTATTTCACATTTATATTATATAAGGTAACACAATTTTTAACATGATTCCCCATTACCAACTACAATGTCATAGAGCCGAAATGTTTTTTCTATTTTTGGTAACAGTGCCCCTGACCCCACCAGCCCCACTTTCAATCCCTAGCGGTCTTTTCACATAAGCTACCTACTGTGGCTACAAAGCATGTTTCATCATAATATCTTGTTCCTAACAGTAGATATCCAACAGAAATTAATTGAAGACGCCCATTAGAAAATCTGGTTAACATTTAAACAATTGGGGCAATTGTGTCTTCTTGGAAGTTTAAAGTAAGGTTTTTCAATATGGGACCCCAGGCTTGTAAATAGGAATTGAATAGCAATTTACTTTTTTCAAAAGTAGGGGAAGGGGCCTTTTCTTTGAATTTGGGGAAAATAAGGGGGAGGAAATACTTGATGTAAATTGGATTGTAGGGGAAAACTGCATGATTTTAAAGAATTTTCCTGAGGAGAAGGGGCCTATACAGCCCCTGCAATAGAAGGAAAAAAGCCCTGCCTAATTTCTACATATACCGATGAACTGCAGAAAATGTCTATTCAAGTCTTAAAAAAAAGATTTCCTACTGAAGCATAATATGACCAATCCGGAAAATAAGATGCAAGTTTGTTTCATGTGCTTATATATATTAGCACATTTCTCTACACCAACATTGTTCTGATGTTGAAATTAAGATTATAAAATTTTAAATGACAAGGGGTCTATACTTACTAACTTAGACAAACTTTGTCAATTTTTTCATCAAGTAACTTTTCAAGATTATTTGTGTCATAGGTTTTGATCTAGACAATCATTCTCACCAATTTTCATGAAGATCCAGAGAAAACTGAAGCATCTGTAGACTGCATAAAATTTACAATTTTTTTCTTTGATTTAACCCAGTGACCCAGCTTTTGACACGAGATAAGTTAACTATTAAATATTGAATGCATATAAATATCTTCTGAATCCAAATCTGGTGAAAGCGTGTCTTATACATACCCAGTATTCGAACAATCATGGTAAAAACTGTGACCTTTAGAGTGTAAACAAGGTTTTCTTTGATGTGATTTGGTGACCTAGTTTTTTACCCCAGATGACCCAGTTACAAACTTGACCTAGATTTTATAGAGACAAACATTGTGACCAAGTTTCATAAAGATTAAGTGAAAACTGTGACCTCTATAGAGTGTTAACAGTCCAATTGTTGACGACGGACGGTGGACGCCAGACATAGGGCAATCACAATAGCTCACCTTGAGCACTTCATGCTCAGGTGAGCTAAACATTTGCATGATTTAGAAAGACCAGAATATCTGACCCTGGAAAAGTTTCATGTCTAGAATGAAACAATATCTGGTACTCCAGTTTGAAAACTGATTAGATGTTACAAAATTACTCAAACTAAATCCAATACTGTACCTTGCATAGGGAACTGACCATCGACAGCGTGATGCAATGAGTTAGGTAATGGTGTTGACAATTTTGGACTTTTCCTACTCTGGATGCTCTCAAACATGGCTTGTTTTACTTTCGCTTCCACATTATTGGCAAACCTCATTTGCTCCTCGGTCTTCCAGTTATACAACGGTTGTGATTGACTAGCTGAACACACTTCAACTCTTTGTAGTTTTAACTTTGCCCTATCAAACGCTGAGTTTAATAAATCCTTTTCTGAGACAAGTTTATGATTTTTCTGAGTTTCCTCGAGCGCAAAACCAACAGTCATTATTTTAGCATTGGGCACAGGCGCTTGTTTAAGTGAATCTATGGTTGGTGTTTTGGCACATTCAAAAGAGTTATGATTGCCAGACTTATAGTCATTATCTCCTGGC
Source organism: Spisula solida (assembly GCA_947247005.1). Lineage (NCBI taxonomy): Eukaryota > Metazoa > Mollusca > Bivalvia > Venerida > Mactridae > Spisula > Spisula solida. The sequence continues at coordinate 27,396,914 of OX365948.1, forward strand.
TCGGACGGAGTGTCATCTGACCTCTCAGAGCAGCTACCAACACCAGAGTCATTATTATACGAGCGCTGGTCAGGACCTGGCTGACTGCCGGCATCAGGGCCATTATGAGTATCAATGTTTGAACATTCAGAATCACCATTACTGTCGGGTGAACCAGATTGTTTACCAACACTGTCATGTTTCACCTGTAACAATGGTTTATTGAGCAATTGAGGGGGAATAGATCTATTGTCAATTTCCTGAGGTAAGTTTTCCACTTTACTAGAACTTGCCTTTTTCATCAAATCCAAAGCACTTAATTCATCAAATTTACTTTCAGGTCGTTCCAATTTCACACTGTGTTCACTATGAATTGGTACTTTTTGTTCTAATTTACTAATAGACGTCATCACATCATTTTTTAACCGTGATTTTGTCAATAAATCATTGTTTAGTACTTCTGTGAACTGTTTTTGTTTCAGTATTTCACTCGAAGCATTCATCACATGACTAGAACCAAAAGGCATGAACTTATGCTCAGTAGATGGTAAACTGTGAGGATGCCTTCTTTCTGGAGTAAAGTGCATTTGAACATCCTGATTAGCATTTTCTATTCTACCCTGAATCCCGGTAACATTACCAACATCTGGTCGGTTATCTCCTCCGAACCCCATCCGTTGTGAAAGAGATCGCGGTGAATGTTTGTCACTGTCACTTTTTGATGGACTGGTATCAGATAAGTCCATCGGTTCTAACAGTCCTGTGACTGGGTTTATGATTTTACCAGCATTATCACATTCCTCTCTTTTATTAAGTCCAGGACTAGTTAATGGCACACTTTGTTCCGATGAACTTATAAAGTTTTTACCATGAATGAATGCCTGAGAAACACTCTGAAAGCCTTGATCCTTCACAGATGGATTCGCATTATGACTGACAATAGATGAATGTGTAGATGAAGTCATAGATGTCACCGGCATCATGTCATTTGAAGGTCCCGCAGCTGCAGCATTGGCTACAGCCTCTCCCTTCTTTTTCTTTTCCCTTGGTTTTCGAGGTTTCCTAACTTTCTTTGGAGGAGGTGGCTGCTGCAATGATTCCGGATCAAGTGTCGGTGGTAAACGCCCTGCAGCTAGCAAACTCGACAGATTTGGATCATTCTGCAATAGGTTCACTAACAATGGACTGGTACCAGGAGAACCAAAGCGTAATTTCTGGAAATTGTTCATGTATGAGCTGCCTTCAGGGTAGGGAGGGGGTGGAGGGAGATTGTCCAGAGCATGTCGAGGCCCGCCTGGAGGCATACCAGGAGGCAATCCAGGCGGCATACCCGGTAATTGCGGGAATTTCATTCCACTCAGTCCAACTGGACTCCGGCTTTGGCCGACTGAATTCACAGATGCACTTGAATTTGACGGATTATTATGATGACTAGGTTGATTATTTGTTGTTTGTGGAAATGCTCTATGCTGATCAATGCCATGCTCGGACAGTATATTGTTCACTTTCGCCCTTTGTGCTTCAGAATGCTGCTCACCAGCTTTTGGATTAAATATTGAGTCTAACAGTGCAGGTCCTTGTCTTAAATAATCAGCTATATTTTTACTAGTAGTGTCTACATGGCTAGGGCCAGGTCCCTGTGGTCCTAGTTCATCAAGTGAGGGAGAATTTGTGTTACACACTGAGACTGTAGGAGTCGATGCCTGTATGGTGTCCGCCGTTCTAAACACAAGCTGCGTCCGTTCATTATTCCTACCAGCAATAGTAAGTGAAATGTTCTGATCCTCAATTTTAACAGCAAGTACGCCAAGCTCTCGTAGTGTGGAATTTCCTTGCTGTGCTAATTGTTTTAACCGTGTAGCAGCTTCCCGTGGTATCTTGAATGTTACACGAACACTATTCCAAGGCTCCACTTTTTTCAGTATGAGCTTCTTTTTGTCTGAAATATAAAAATAAACTGATAACTTAAACTAAACATAAATAGTTCAATACAGGCCATTGGCCTGCAAGTGATGCTAACATGCTGTGACTTATTTTTTGACGCCAGATGACCTCGTTTATTTAGCAGAGACAAACACAGTGACAAGGTTTCGTAAACATTTCTCATTAGGTCAACTTAGTTGTATTAAACAAGTCTTCATTTGCCAAATTGGTCCAGTGACCTTGATAACATACTCACATAGTAGCCAAATTTGCCTAGATTTTGCAGAGGCAAGCATTGTGAACAGTTAACATAAAGATTAGATCAACTAGAAATGTGTCCCATGACACGGGTGCCCCCCTTATAGCACATATCATTTACAATGGGGAAGGAGAGAGAATAGCGGTTTGAGGTAACATCATTATTCAATTTCTTAGCCTTGTGTCGTTGTGGACAATAATTCTAATAAAAAAAAAATATCAAAGGTCCATCATATAGTAAAAGTAACAAAGGGCAACAATTCTGGAAAAAAATTTGCACAACAAAAATTCCATCCTTGAAAGTCATCTATACATTGAGATTATTAGTCTGTGAAAGTCTGAAGAAATTCTATCCAACAGTTTGTGAGGTGTTCAACCTACAAGATTTTTCACTATAGGGTATATGGTAAAAGTAACAAAGGGCAATTACTCTGGTCAAAATTTACACAGCGAAAATTCCATCCTTTAAGGTCATCTATACATTGAGGTTGTTCATCTGTGAAAATTTGAAGAAATTCCACCCAGTAGTTTAAGAGAAGTTCAACACACAAGATTTTCACTATAGGGTATATAGTAAAAGTGACAAAGGCCCGTAACTCTGGTCAAAATTTACACAGCAAAAATTCCATCCTTCATGATCATCTATACATTGAGGTTGTTCATCTGTGAAAGTTTGAAGAAATTCCACCCAGTAGTTTATGAGGAGTTCAACACACAAGATTTTTCCCTATAGGGTATATCTATGTAAAAGTAACAAAGGGCCATAACTCTGGTCAAAATGGACACAGTACAAAATCCTTCCTTTACGGTCATCTATACATTGAGGTTGTTCATCTGTGAAAGTTTGAAGAAATTCTACCCAGTAGTTTAGGAGGAGTTCAACACACAAGATTTGTGTTACGTACGTACGGACGGACAGCACCAATGCTATATGCCCCCCACTTATAAATAAGTGTGGGGGCACCAAACTGTGATCTATGTAGTTTCAACAATATTTATGACTTTTCTTTTAAGACCTAGTTTTTTACCCCAGATGAACCAATTGGCATGGGGTTTACAAGCTTCTGAAGGGTCATTTCGATGCTTTTTGCTAAATTTTATCATTTTATAGGCTAAATACCCATGACTTTAAGAGTCAAAAGAACCCCAGAATTGCTATTAAACTTGGCCTTGACTTCTACATGAGATAAACATTGTGACCTGTACACAAATACCTGAGAAGCCTGCTTCTATCTTTTCACAACAGTAGAAGTTCTAGAACTGTAAATGTCCATGAGCAACCTCCTTTTTGATGTCACAACTCATATGACCCAATAGTTTTGTAACAACTGGTTAAGGTAAGTTAGTAGGACCTCCGAAGATATTACCAGACTAGTAGTGATATTTTACCCCAGTGGGAACACTGACCTATCGAAAATATTACATACCTGTGAGTAAGAGGTCCTTGAGACTTTTCTGGAAGTCCTCAAGTCGATCCTTGAGATGTGGATCGTGATAATCTCCCTCACAGGTGAACACAGTCTCAATGTAGTCCTCTTGTGGACCCATCGTCAACTGAAGTCGCCTGCAAACATAAAATATAGTGTGTATAATAACAGCAGTTTCAGCAATTACATAATAGTTTGAGATTTTTTTTAGTATACTGGTAATAATAACCCTTTTCAAGAGACAATTGTTTTAAAAACATGTTGCCCATGGATTTATCATATTACTGACTACGAATTCAATAGGGATCATTTACTGGTTCCAACCAACCGGTAAATTTATAAATACCAAGACAGGGATTTTCTTAGTAGAGTCTAAACATTTTTGCAGTGCCATGCTAGGATAGTATTATCATTATATATTCAAAACAAAATGCTTCATAGCAGCAGCATTACCCTCTGCTGGGTAGAAGTTGGGGCTTCTACATGTAAGTCGAAAAAGGCAGATAGTTCAGTCAGACTGCTTGATAGTTACCTACTCCTGTGTTGATTTTGGCGTCATGATGGTGAACAAGTATGCAAAGTATCAAAGGATCAAAGGAATATGACAATGCCCACTGACGATATAAGAGGTTAAAAAACTTGTACCTAAACTTTAACATTTGCAATTTTCATTCCAAAAGGTGGCATAATTTCAACAAAATGTTTGATAGAGTTATCTATTCCTGTGTAGGTCTTGACTGTCATGACATCATGATCGTGACCAAGTATGCAAAGTATCAAAGGAATAAATTCCTGTGTAGGTCTTGACTGTCATGACATCATGATCGTGACCAAGTATGCAAAGTATCAAAGGAATAAGACAATGCACTTTGAAGATATAAGATTTAAAAATGTGTACCTAAACTTCAACATTTGCATTTGTAAGTCCAAAAGGGGGCATAATAGCAACAACAAAATGCTTGATAGAGCTACCTTCCCCTGTATAGGGGTTGCAGTCATGATGGTGAACAAGTATGCAATTGTAAAGTATCAAAGCATTATGTCAATGCACTTTGAAGATGAGGTTAAAAAACATGTACCTAAACTTTTACATTTGCACTAAATTGAAGTTCTAAGGGGTCTAACTTCAACAAAATGCTTGATAGAGCTACCCACTCCTGCATATTAGTTGGGGTCATTATGATGAACAAGTATACAAAGTAACAAAGCAATATGCCAAAGGACTTTGAAATATAAGAGGTTAAAAAACCTGTACCTAAACTTAACTATGCCAACGCTCAGGTGACTGCAATAGCTCCCCTTATTTTACGAATGGTGGCGCTAAAAAGGGCAGATAATTTTGACAAAATGCATGATAGAGTTACCTACTCCTGTGTAAGGGCTGGGTCATGAAAGTGAACAGTATGCAAAGTACCAAAGCCATAAGTCAATGGGCTTTGAAAATTGAGGTTGTACCTAGACTTAGCTTTAACATTAGTATTATTACGCTGACACTTGGGTGACTGCAATACATGTAGTTCATTGTGGAGCAAAAATGCCAGAACATTGTTCTGCACACGGTATAACCGGATGAATGCCCTATGAGTGAGCTCCATTTCGAGATTTGTTTTGGATAACAATTTGAGAATGACTGCGAAGGTTAAAATATACTATTCAAACAGTCTTGCATGCTATTTTCGCAGAATTCCACTTGTTCGGGACAAGCAATTGGTGATTTTGGCAAGTAAATTTTGCAGTTATTATGTATGAACTTTTATTTATTACATTAACTGTACATAGGAAAACTATTTAATTTTACTGAAATTCACATGTATGTAAAGGTTTCACAATACACCTACGGTATTATTAAATATTTGCAACTGTGATACCTGTCAACATTAGGCCATTAGCACTTCTCTCCATATTCGACAAGGTATTATCATGCTCTGTATGAGTGCTCTCACTAACAGTTAGGACGTTCCATGCTTTCACTGACTTTTTGAGGCATAGGTAGTGCATGTGACAGGCACAGAACCCTACAGTCTGTCTTAAACAATTTTCTTGTGTTAAAATTCAGTTACAATGTATGAAATTTCAATTGACCATAACTTTGTCAGTATTTTTTTTATTTCCTGCACAACAGTTCATTCTTTCTAGAGCAGCAAATCCAGATTTCCTGAAGTGTAGGACCCCTGAACCTTACAACTGTAATGATCATGACAAATTTTCTGCCCTTGGTTGCCCAAAGTGGACAATTCATGGGTGAATACTGTGAGTGCCTCTTAGTGTGATATGATGAAATTGTCTGGATACTGGCCGAGATGATGGAAGCTACTGGGGTAACTGCCAGTGGTGTCTGTATTAGAACGGTTTTAACCTTTTCACACTTAACTACCCTCTAACTACGATCATGCTGATCAGCCCTGACCAGAAAATCTGTACAAGATCAGCATCATTGGTGACGATCTGTGTGACCTTGTACTACAATTTCTCTAGGATATTTTGCTATTGCACTGGCATCATGTTTACACAGACCGATGCCGATTATGCGCCTTTTCTACTACAATAACGTGACGATGTAAAAACCCTACTATGTTGGCAGACAGACCTTAATTGCTACGACACAACAATGTTGCTTTGATTTACCCACTGTATAGCACTATACTAACAGGCCTATAATCAGTTATGATTCACTTATATTGCCATTCTACAATATATATATTCATTATTACCACAGGTAGGGACTATCATAGAAGAAAACATCTACAGGAATCTATTTTTATGTTAATAATTTTTTAAGATTTTTATTTCAAATTCTTTCATACTAATGATTCAATTACCTGTGCACTGTTCTAGTCTTAAGATAAATTGGCAGGTTTCTTGAAAAATATCACTGATGTGGACCGTCATTGACTTACTTAAAGCAACAAATATCCTCAAATATGTTAAAACAGATTTTATTTTATTCTACTCTGTCACTTCCTAAGCACCCATAGAATATGGAAAATTAAGCATGACAATTTGCAAAATTGGGAATTATTAAAGAAGTTGGCCTGGGTAATGAATTGTTTAAATTTTGCTTTTATCTACTGATTATACTCATGTCATATATATAGCACCAACTTTTGCCAATCTGAAAATATTGTTTGACTTAACCACATACCGTTTGTTGCTTTTAAACCAGCGGGAACAGAAGGGGAAAAGTTAGGGCTATTTGGGAACAATGGAGGTTATTTAGCTAGGGAAAAATGCCGATATTCAGCACTAAAACTAGCCCAAAAATCACTGACTATTCATTCTACACTTTGTACCCCAAGGTATAATCTGAACATCTCAGACATTGTCGCTCAATTAGTTCCTTAATCCCAGGTTTATAGGATAATGTTGATATGGTGAATTGGTGAACAACACTAGCTACAGGCCAGAGCTGCCATAATATTTACTTGCACAGAGTCTATTTCTGCATATAATTATGAGTAGATATGTTCAGTTCTGGTAGAACAGTAAAATATCACTATCAGTATTCCCACTCACGTGAATCTTACTTAAATCACACAATGAAATACAGTTTCACTTAAGTTAAGAATTTAGTACTCGGTACGAAAATTCCTGGGACCTAACAAAAGTCGGTAATTTCGCATTAAATTTTGTTGTTCTACTGCTTATAAATAAAGCAATCGTAAGCTGTTGATTGGTTGATAGTGGGGGTTTCTAGTGACATAGATAAAAGGTAAACACCATTATATAGACAAGTTACTTATTTTCTAATTTATAAATGTTGAATCAGGCTCGTATAGCAACAACGCCATAACCATTCTATTATTTTAGACCTGACTGTATAATATGGCGCTGACTATGGCTCCAGTAACAAAAGGAAAACAGAGACCGTCCTTGGTCAAAATAAAACAACCAAAGGATGACATACACTGAAAGATAAGTACTTATAAAAGTAAATATCAAAAACGGGCAGGGGTTTTCCTACACCTTCTGTAGGTCCTGAAAACAGACCATTCCCAATGGTAAACATAAATTTTTCCTATTTGTATGAAATTTCCATGTTGTATTCTAAAATGTCTTTTTAAAACTCAATCATCTATCTTTAGTTTTTCTATTTCACAATAGTATTACAACACTTTATAGACCAAAACCTCATTTGGGGTACAATACTGATGACCTTGATTTAAGCTTCTTTTTAAAAATCCCCATGACTAGGTCCTTTTCCCATAAGAGCCAGGAAAACTCCTGATGGGCTACCTCATTTCGGCTATCACAAAGAATACGGGAGAATCATCAATGGAACTGACACTTAGCTAAATTGCCTATAGGAGCCGCCATTTTGAAAAGAAATAAGGCGATCGGCATGCGTCAGTAGCGATAAATGCCAAGCAGACCGTTCTGATTGTTTTGCCGCTAGCGGCGCCATCTTGGATATTTAAAGCTTTTAGCCTTTGAAATATTTGGATTAACTTAAAGTAACCCTTGGTCAAATATAACGAAGGTGGGTTTTTATTTTGTCTATTATGTGTTTGGAATGTTGTTGCATAAATAATTTAAGACGATTCTTCCGATGATTGTGAAATAAACCAAATTTTGTGACCTTTAAGGGTCGATGATTTTTCTATCTGTTGTAAATGATCAAACCACTTTGTTTGTTAGTTATAATACGAAAACACAATTTCTTTCTGATACACTACTACGGCCAACTATAATGACAGAAAGAGACCGAGTTAACCGAGTGCGGTTAAACCTTTAAATAAAACAGACACGGCAGATAATAACAGAAGCGCGCGCAATGCATTATGTGTCATAATTCTGCTCTTTTTTAGACATTTGTGTATAATCTTTGGTTCAAGTAAAGTTGACATTTCCCATATTCTTATCGTTTTGCTAAAATAATCGCCAATATTGTACCCGGTTGCTCTATGCGTTATATGATGAAGCCCCAACCTAGATTTCGGATCATTCAGAATACCTAGCACAATGTCACACAAAAAATTCTATAATATTCAGGAAAACGGTGAATGGAAGGACCGAGCAGAGGGGTTACAAAAAGTGTAAACACATTGCATGGCTAACAATGTCAAAATAAATTTGTCACTGGTTGTATGCATCTAACAGGTTTCTTTTACACCTTCTTTTCTGTAGGATTGCCACAGTCAGACACTGAATGAATGACATTAAAAACAGTGCTAGAATCTAGAAACTGTCAGCAGAACTGGATAGATATAGGGGAGGTAATCAAACCATCAAAGAAAGAAGTCAACACAAGACACACTGCAAAAGACAATGTACGACATCATATATTGGCTGGTTGGTCAGTTTGCGAGACAATCATACCGTATAACCAACGAACAGGATCATATCGAGAGGGTGGGTGCAGGGCTAATCACATCCACCATGTTTGTTTTCAGCAGATTTGACCACGATTGCAAATTGATATAAACAACAAGGGACTTTCCAGATTGATGGGAAATTGCGCTTGTATGTTCATTCAAATGATTTCTTCGGTTGAAATATAGCAGTCTTGAGTAACGATCATAGTTGTCAATACGATTTTTTATTGTTGAATTCCGGTGGCCATTTTTGCAGGATTTTAGCGAATGGACCATACCTTCGCGTTGACGGTTTTTAAGTGCAATGACAGTGCATGGTGCATACTTCCTCAGATCTTTCAGACAGGGGAGGGATGGGTCTATAATTTCTTAATAAGAGGCCGGAGGCAATATACCTGTGGAGGCGAAAAAACGTTCCTATAAATGACCTTGTTTCCTCAACGCCATGGAACAATAACAAGTGCCGCCATTTGCAATACTATCAACGCGCATGCGTTACGTTTAGAAGGGAATGCTGGGAGTGACATCCATTTATGGCGGGAAAAATGAATCAGCTGTTTATCGTGTATATTGATTCAAAGAGTGCCTGCTTCAGAAAAATGGCTTAATATTCATTGGACAGTATAAAAAGTACATATACAATAATCAATTCATAACGCCATGGCGTTGTCGAGGAATTTGTCAAAGGTGTAATTACGGCCCACTATTAACCACAAAGAACTACAAACAGCGCAAAGTATCAAAAAGACACGTCATAGTGCAAAATGCAAGTTTCTCGCCGGAGTTACTTTCCTTTGCATTTATGTTAAAACAACTATGGACAGAATAATTGGTTTGGGAGTAGGTGTTGGTGACATGACGTAACCTACTTACATAGAGTAGAGTGTCCATATGCCACTTATTATTCTTAATTCAAAGAAAAATCGTTTTCATCGTGATTCGTGTATATAGAGTAATTTCACCGATTATCGAAACCTTATGAAAACAAGTTAAATCGTAAACTCTTCTTAATAACAATTTATAATCTTGAGATTTTTATAAAACAAGTTTTCATTGGTCGAAATTCTTAACATGATGTTCCTATTGCAATATATAGACCAATTGTTTGACAGTTTACAAACAGCAGTGAAATTACTGTAGAAATAAATGTTCCCGAATATCGACACCGATCCCCAATTATCGACACCCTCAAACTTTTTGAAAAGCATTCATATTCCTGCTGGAGAAACTAGCAAATACAGTTAAATAATCAATTTTAACATCAAATACATGAAATGCATGTATTTAGAAGTAGCACCATCGCTCTGAATTCCAATTACACACTCGCTAAGGACATGTGTTTTGTGGTGTTTCCACTGACCTTTATCAATGAACAAGACGTATAAATTAGAGGTAATACAATTTCGTTGTTAAAAGTATCATATTACGCATAGATCATCCCTATGTTTATGACACTATTAAGATATAAATTAAAAACAAATTTAGCGTTTTAAAAATAAGACAACTTCAATTCTGGTGTATTAATTTATATTTAATTAGCTGGTGTCGGTATTAGGGAACTATGTGTTTATATCGCGTATTATTCGCAACTCGAGATATTCTAAAAAACAAAGGTGATATGCACCTAAAAGACAGAAAAATTACTGCATTAAGCCATGGTTACACGAAAATGATTTTAAACTGAATAGAAGCACGGCATTAGGCGAGTTTACTCTATACAAGATACAATAAGTTTTATTTAAAGTCGGTTATGGCAAACAATATAACATTAGCTCGCAGAGCTATTTTCCGACAAACACTGTGTAAATATAACAACACGGTGTAAAACAGCCATGGAATAAAAGACATGGTTAAATATTATCAAGCAATTGTTATGATCAAGGGACATAATCTAAGATGGCTAACAGCTAAAATTGATTAGAGTTATTCCTCTTGGAAGAAAGTAATTTGAACCAGTAAAAGCACCAGGCACAGCCTAAGATAAAGATAAATCACAATAAAACTAACACAAAGCAAAATAAAGCACATCAAAAGCACAATGAAAGCATACATACAGCAAAATAAAACACATCAAAAGCACAGTAAAAGCATACAAAAAGCAAAATAAAGCACACCAAAAGCACAATAAGAGCATGCATTTTATTAGCAAAATAAAGCACATAAAAACACACACACACACACACACAATAAAATAATACCTTAAGCAAAATAAAGCACACATAAAGCGAGCACAACTATTAATAACTTAGACCAAATGCATTCACATAGAAATAAAGCACACATGAGAGATAGATAATAAGACATGGTAAAACATGTTTAGAAAACTGTTGAGCTACAGAAAGCAAGCAGTACATGCAATCTCATGCATAAGTAAGATGAATGAATAAATATAGACACACAAGCAGACAACAGTGACATTTACAGGCACATGGAACACTTACACCTCGGGCCAGTCCAGGCACGGATCAGTCTGCGGAACTCCTTGTAATTTGTAGTTTGTCTGAGCTCGTTCGGCAGACTGTTCCATACTCGGACTGCCTCGAAGCGGAAGGAATTCTTACCATATGTTGTTGTTCTGACTTGTGGTATTAAAGAGTGTTTTCATAGCTGAAATCATATCTAGCAGTCTTTAGCTTAACAAGGTCGCGGACAAATATAGGTGAAATTTCATGTATACATTTGAAAGTTTCTATGGCAATACATTGGATTCTGCTAAGGTGTCACGTAGTCATGTTGACACGTTTTAACAAGTCATCATACGAAGGGCTCTGTATTGTAGTTTTTCAAGTTTTTCTGTGTTACCCTTACTACAGAAGTGCCATACAATAGGACAGTAGTTAAAGTTAGATCTGATAAAAGTTTTAAAAATTGTTAACATAGTATTCCGTGATAAAAATTTACCCAGGCGCTGAAGAACATTCAATTGTCTTGCAGCCTTTTTGCACATGTGGGATATCTGAGTGTCAAAGTCAAGCATATAATCAAGCTCAACCCCAAGGAGCTTCACATGCTCGTCGCACTTGATAGCAGAGCCGCCGACTGTAAAAGACTCAATAGTACTGTTTGCTCTTCTACCAAAACTGCAATGGCCTGAAACTTCTCTGGGTTGGCCTGCATCTGGTTTTTTAGCAAACCAGTCAATCAGGATATTTCTTTCCTGTTCAAGTGTTGTTTTTAAACTGTCAATATTTGTGTGAGCATAAGATACAGTGTTGTCATCTGCATAATTATATAAGGTTGATTTGTTTAAGAAGTAAAATATGTCATTAATAATTATAAAGATATTAAAAATGAGCGGCTCCCATTATAGAGCCTTGTTGGACACACTTAATAGTTTGTAGCCAGCTACTTTTAGTATGCGGGCCCAGCTTTACACATTGTTTTCGTTCGGACAGGTAGCTGCTTATGAGACAACATGCGTTGTCTGATAAGCCATAGGCTTTGAGCTTTAGCATTACCAGATTATGGGGGAGGTAGTCAAACGCCTTTGACATATCCATGAGAATGGCGGCAACATACTGATTTTTGTCAAGGGCTTGTTTCCAGTCCTCGACTAGTCTCAACAGGGTTGTCTGACATCCAAATTTAACCCTGAATGCAGTCAGAAAGGGGTGAAAGGTGGTGTCAAAATAAGTTGTATATATATGAGCCGCTCTCCAGAAATTTCTTAACCAGGCTTATTGGCAAAATTATGAAAGTCATAATAAAGAAGCATTAGAAATTCTAGACTTTAATAAACAGATTATGAAAAATAGAGCCAAACATAACAACAAATTACAAAGCTAATGACCTTTTAAACTTACCACTCACGCCTTCTTTTTGAGTGACGTCACAAACGTTATTTGACACAACTTTACCAAACATTTCACAAATCCAGTATTTGATCAATTCTTTACCTAAACCTTTAAAATTGTATCACATTTTAGAACTGTATTATTATTTTGATAAAACATATCAAAAATCGTGAGTGTTTGGTTTTAGAGAAAAGTAGAAGATATTTTAGCATAATTTATGTAAACAAATCTAAGACGTAGTTCTATATTATACAAGTATTTAAAATTAATTAAAAGAACGAGATTTATTCTCATTATCATGTAAAGAGACTTCGAAAGCTAATTACTACATAATGTCACAAAGCCCGGTTTTCCTGGAGGACGGCTCATATATAATATAGAACATGTATAAGCATCTCTGTTGCTATGGATCTACTTTCCAACGCATCTCTCGTGCACTTAGAATCTGTTCCACTTGGCAATGATTGATTGACATTTCATAATGATACCCCAGTCCTTGTTTGTTTGTTTGTTGGGTCTCGGAGCAAAGATATAAAAATACTGATCTTTGATCGGGATTGCTTTCTTAGCTATCAACTCAGAAATCGAATTGCCATGCAGTTTAAGTTTAAACACATTTATTCAAGAAAACGAATATGTATACAATAGTACAAATAAAATTATGTACAGTTTGATTGGAAAGCAAGCAAGGTTGTAATAAAATACGTGAATAAAAATTATTGTCATTCTACATATCCTAGCTACATAGGTTGAAAATTTCAGCAATATCAAACACGTATTGACCCAGCTATGGGTAAATTAAACTTAATATATATACGTACATGCAGACTTATCAGCTTTGTTAATCTTTAGTATACATATAAAATACGTGTTAAAAAAGATCGTGGACTGGTCATTTTAATGTCAAAAGTAAAAGTTGACTAATCCTAGATGGTTGGAAAGCCAATTTAATTATCAACAGTAATGTATCTCCTTCTTTATCTCATTTGCTATTACAACAATACTATTTCAAAACAAATTTACTTCAATTGTTAATATAAGCTCTATCCGCATTTTAGTAACTATAGAAACAGTTTATCGTCGCATACATATCGTTCATTTGCCGTTAAACACAATTTTTAACTTCAAATATTTTCACTAACGAAATTTGTACATATTTCTAAGTGTGGGAAGAAGTTGCCTGACGTATATGCAAGGCCGCATATACATACTTATTCATTTGGGCATTGTCAATGTTCAGTAGAAACAACACCCGTTAACCAAAAGCGAGTAGAATTTCTATAGCATCAACTTGTATGTTTCACGCCTGTGAACGTGTGTCATTTAGAAGTTTTGCTATGAACTACAAAATACGTCTACCGGTCATACTTAAAAAAATATTCAAAGGACAGTAGGGAAATGGTTGGTGTTTTTAAGTGGCATTTAATATTCAGTGCGGGGAGTGACAAGTTATAAGACTGATTTCAAGGTCAATGAGAAGAACGCCCGTGAGTACGTCACAGATATAGTTGTAAAGTCATTTCAAGACGACCTCGCTATATAGAGGCACGTATTTTCAAGATTATGGATGCTGCACAATGATTTAAATTTTATTGGACAGTGAATGATTTGTTGATTTATATCTGAAATGGGTACACCACCATCGTAAGTAATAAACTTATGCGCCGCCCGCGCCATATGCTGTACAGAATATATATTTTTTCAACATATTCTAATGAAATTTTGCTGCATGCTCAGAATATTTTGATTGCATGTCAGTAAAATTTTGAAACGAATACGTATGATAGATTTAAAACAAAACATGTAGCCGTGCTTTGCTGCTTAATGAAATATAGACACGAGTTTGTATGCGTAGTAATTAAATCACGGCATCCGAACAAGTACTGTACAACGAGTAAATTCATTTTTGGGAGCAGCTATATTTTATCGCATAACGGTAAGTTCAATATACACAAAGAACGCGAATGTCACGTGTTATGTTAGAATTTATAATACAAGTACTTGAACAAAGAAAGGGAAAACGACATCAGTACCAGGAGTACAAAGAAAGGGAAACGACATCAGTACCAGGTGTACAAAGAAAGGGAAAACGACATCAGTACCAGGAGTACAAAGAAAGGGAAAACGACATCAGTACCAGGAGTACAAAGAAAGGGAAAACGACATCAGTACCAGGAGTACAAAGAAAGGAAAAACAGGCCTCAGTACCAGGAGTACAAAGAAAGGGAGTACAAAGAAAGGGAAAACGACATCAGTACCAGGAGTGCAAAGAACGGGAAAACGACATCAGTACCAGGAGTACAAAGAAAGGGAAAACGACATCAGTACCAGGAGTACAAAGAAAGGGAAAACGACATCAGTACCAGGAGTACAAAGAAAGGGAAAACGACATCAGTACCAGGTGTACAAAGAAAGGGAAAACGACATCAGTACCAGGTGTACAAAGAAAGGGAAAACGACATCAGTACCAGGAGTACAAAGAAAGGGAAACGACATTAATTAGGCTTTGCATAAATCTCACGAACTTGAGTGGACACAGGAACGCTACCCAGCTCACTCCTGGCATCTGGGACAGTCGACGCTGTGATCAGCGGAAAGATAAGACTGAATGTCATTTCTGGGCAGAGGAACAGACACCACTCTTCATTGTTAATACTAGTATACCAAATTTATATAGCACCTTCGTATGTATTCATTATCACGTTCAAAAGTGTTGTACAATCACGATTAAGACATGGTTATTATATAAGGGGAATTAGACATTTATAAACACTTTCCCGATGTACGGGAATTTGATAAACCCTGTCGTCACTTGAAGCGGGAATTAGACCTGGCCCGTATTTTATGGACCGGGGACGGGAATTAGACAGTTAGTATGAAGTTTCCAGGTTTCATTTAACATAATGAAAATCTACCATAGGGTTGACATCAAGAACAACCATACCACACAATTAGACAAGACTACACCAAAGACCTAAATATACATTTAGGTCTTTGACTACACTGAACCACTTTTCTAATTGGTCACTTTTCTAACCCCAATTACTTTTAACTGTGATCATAATGTTTGATGATATTTTTGCACACAAACTTTTTATGAAATTGTCAACAATCAAAATCACACGCCTAAGTATGCATGGTCAGTCATGCGATCAATGTTGAGTCCATTCATAAACCCTACTTGTGCAAAATATCATCTTCTGATCACTATGAATTCGGTTTTGAAAATTGACCAATTAGAAAAGTGGTTGAGTGTATCTGCACATGGGAGGGGAATTTCCAAAAATATCTGATTCCCCTATATAATCCCCCGCCCCCTGGGGGAAAACATTGACAAGTGCATAAACAAAATAAGGCTATGTAAGCATTTTTGTATGTAAGGAGAGGATCTACGTTCCACCTTCTATGGCCGTTAACAATATCTTCTACGACAACATCTTCTGTCGGTTGCAGGTATTTCCCTCGGTTTGGCCTCGAACGACGACATGTGAGCCAAACTTTCTGTCGTGCGTCCTTCAGATTGGGGCGAATTTGTGAAGTCACGACATTGGGTCCGTTTGTAAGTTTGTTACCCATTCACTCAGACAGTTGTGTATGGCTACTATGAGGGTGTGTATCTCGGATCCATAATTCGAGCGCCTCTCCTTATGGATAGTACAGTAAAGTTCCGCTATTAAGACCACCGACCGTTCTGACAAAAAGTGGTCTTAATAGCGAGTCGGTCTTAATAGCGAGTCTGTGTGCAGGGGCGGATCCAGGATTTAGTGTTAGGGGGCGTGAAATGAAAAATGAGCTGGGGGTCCAGGGGGAGGGGGTGCAGGGCAAAGCCCTGCTAGGGGGTCAAGGGGGGGGGGGCGAATCACCCCGGTAGCTCCTCGATTTTAGTGATTTTTCATGCTTAGACAAGCACTCCTCGAGCATGTCGCGCCTTATGTGCTTGCATCAAAGTACCAAATGTTAATTGCGCTCTGTGCGCGCAGAAAGCAGAACAAAAATGACTTTAAATATGTGATTTAGTGTGATACAACAAATGAATTGACTTTACTTTGGCGATTTTAGGGGGGGGGCGTACGCCGGGTCCGCCCCCCCCCCCCCCCTTGGACCCGCCTATGGTGTGTGTATGTATCTTGAAGAAGCTAGTACTGGTTGTTATATACTGGTGAACATTGTCTTTGAAGCTAATATACATATACATGTATAAATATAATAAAAACAAAAACAATGTACAGCATACACATTTAATTAATACAATATAATATATATATTAATTAGGCACAATTTATCCGAATTTTGAAGTTCCCTTTGTACAGTGAAATAGTGGAGCAGTCTGGAAAATTGATTGAGACTCCACTCCTGCATTTCGAATTGCCGTTTTCGCTCATCCATCAGTGAAAGCTTGTATCCTTGACTGAGCGGAGCTGCGTCCCTGAATCATAGCTGGTTCAGGGTAAGAGATTTCTGGAGAGCCTGAACTTTATCTATGGGGCGGAGGCCGTACGGTGCCTGGTTAGACTTTGCATTTGCTACCAAGCTTGTCTCAGTAATTTCTTCTTGATTTCGAAGTACTTCTCTTGTAAGTTTTCTATGTGAGGTTTCCACGTCAGGCAAATCAAATGTGATACAAGATGGCACCTTTTTAAGAACTTTCCTTGCAAGTGTTCTATGTGAGGTTTCCACGGCAGCCGACAGTCAAATCAGCTACAAAGGAAGGTTGGTATCTCTACCTGTGACACTTGGTGGTCATCAACTTGTAGATTGACTTTCTATTTTTGGTTGGATAGCCAGATGAGCGTAGTGACTGTTTTTGTTTTGTTGACAGTGGTGGCCTAGGTCCACTCTGCTACATCGTAGATGACAGTTTGGGTTCTTAGTATGGCTGTGACTGTACCGTCGGCACTGCAAATGGCAAGATTATCAACGTGAACCTAGTTGTTCGAAACGTGTCTTTGTAGGTCGGGCACCGCATCATTTATGTAGAAATAGGATGGGAGATATTACACCATCTTGTTGAACTCCCGAGTGTGTCGTCAAGCTTCATTGCTGCAGACCAGTTATACTGGAAGCTCTTGAGCCAACAGAACATATTTCCAGAGATACCATTTGGGAGCAACTTCAGAAGTAGAACTTCCTTCTAGATTCTGTCGAAAGCTTTGGACACATCTGAGAAGACTGCCAAAACCTTTTCCGTCTCTTGGAAAACGTCCTCTTTATCTAAGAGGACTGTTAGCCATTTGTATGTTGGCGATATCCAGTAAGTATTTGGACCTTAAATGGACAAGACTATTTCACTTAAGATGCAAAAGCAGTCTCTTGTTTACGATTCTCCCCAGTGCCACTAAGGCCACACTCAACTGATTAAATCATTCATTGGTATGCAGCCCTCAGTCTTTACAAAGACCTGAAAATACACAGATTGGACACTTAATTGAAAACGGAGATAAATGTAAAATAGCATGCAGCAGATTCTGATATTTTGCATGAACACTTTTGTTCGGCATCCTTTTTTAATGACCAATATCTCATTTTGAAGAGCTAAGCTTCTTCTACTGCATGTTGTAACTTATTTTTTTCTATCTCATGTAGATTTCAATTTTTTTATTAGAATGAGGCAGATCGGGTATTTTCTGATAAAATTGGAATTTCCATTAAAATGAGAGTAGGTCCGGCTCTTTGAGGTATACTGTTTTATTCAATGTATATTGAAACAGGAGATATAAGGTATTAAGAACAAACGAGATTTTGCGAGATTTCAGAAAACTGCCGCGAGATATTGAGATTTGGTAGATTTTTCCAATCTTTGTATATAAGGTCTTTATCTTGTTTTTCCTTTCTTCATGATTGGGTGTTCCATTGTGTGCCTCTTTCCATTCAGATGGGTATATGCCAGTGCCAGCTGACGATGAAGAGTTCAAAATGACGTGTGTCCAGGGAGCTAAAGCAGTTTGTAAGTCTGCTTAAGGGGGTTTCATGTTTAATGCTGGTCATAGCTCCTGCAAAGACTCAGTCATACAAGGGCTCTCTTAAACTTCAGCAGACATTTTCTGGCACTTATACTGCCATGGGTTGCCATCTGTCTGGAATCCCTGGATGTTTTTTCTGCTGGCAATCTCACCAATATTCAGCAGGTTAAGTTGTGGAGTTGACACACCTTTTTGAAGTGTTTTCTCATGACAGCTCCTTCTTTCCGGCCTCAAACTTGCTCAAACAGGTTTTTATATACAGTAGAATGTTATGTTCTGAAAGGTATATTAGAGCACATCGTCGGACCCCACATGTGCTCAGGCAAAATTGATCAGTAGTTTACAACATCAAAACAGTTCAACAGCCCATGATGAGATAGTTCGAATGAGTATAATACTGTTTGAACAAAATCAGTTACTGCCCTTAGCTATCAGTAATCATGTGTTGTTTTCCTGGAATTATTGAAGGCCATGGGTTGTGTTTGTACTTGGTTATTTCATTAATGAGAATTGAAAGATAAACACATTAAGCGTATATACTATCTTTTGTTTTTTAATAAACAAAACAAGATGTCATATTACATTTAAAAATATTACTGGTATAAACATTTATTTTTAACTATCACTGTTTTGTACAGTACATATATATGGCAACACAGAAAACTACTAGAGCTATCACAGAACATGATATTAAAAGGTTGCCGAACAGCAGAAATGCTGAAAGCAGCCCTCGAAGATTAGCAACTTAACTTAAAACAACTTTGTCTAGCCTAGGCCATTATACATTAAGTTTCATTGGAAGTCCTGTAAAATGGTGAGAGTAGTTTTTTCCACAAACTGTATATAAAGCACCACCTTCAAACTTTGTTTTAAAGTTACATAAAGTAAACAAAATATTTAACTGTATTATAAACTCTAACCAAAATGTCTCAGTTCAAAAATGGCCGTAACTCCTTACAAAATCATCCTAGAGTTATGCCACTTGTTAAGTAAAGTTGACTTACCGGTATGATAAAAGACAATTGTGCCTAGTTTCAATGCATTAGCAAGAGTCAATTTTAATATGCCACCCTTCAGGGGCATAAAAAATGCAATGAAAATCACTCTCAAATTGTATATCACTAGAAATGTATGAACACTGACCAAGTACTGTTAAAGCTGTAGTATAGTGCAACGGCAAAGTAAAATTAGGAGCATATAATGCTGGCCTTGTAAGAAGTCAAGAAATACAGCTTTGAAGCAAACGTTGTTCATCTAAAATAACAATTCTATTTCACAAACGTTCCTCATCATAACAAATGGATAAAATATTTAAGGGGAGCATACGATAAATATCCTAATTAAGTTATGTATTAATTAAACATGCTGTTATGAAAGTTGTAGAACCTGACCAGGAATCACAGTCAAAAGAATGTTTAGCTGTCAACTAGCAGATCTACTATGAGGAACTATTATTGCAAATAAAAGTCAATACAATGAATACATCATATTAAAATGCCTTTGGAATTTACACCAAACAACAACAACATATTATCATGATACAGCCTTGGTATATGTGTAGTCTGGCTGCTAAAACTAGGTGATTTTTACATCTAGACAAATATCAGAATGGCAGAGAGTGAATTACAGTCAACTCTCGTTATCTCGAACTCGCTTATATCGAATTTTCTGTTACTAGTATGTCAAAGTTTTTTTCAAGTCCCGATTTTTCTCCTTTGTCTATATGAAATCTCGAGACCCATTTTGAAGTTTTGGCTCAAATTCGGGTTGAAATTTTTGTAATTCCGAATTATTTATTTGGTCCCGATGAACTAATTCGCATGTTTATTGTATTGTTCAACTCGAATTTGGGTCGAATTCTGATTGTATCCGTGACAGACAAATAATGATACACAATGTATAAAATATATGAGCCGTTCTCCAGGAAAACCGGGCTTAGTGACAAAATTAAGAAAATCATTATAATATATCGTTAGAAAGACGTGACTCTTATAAACAGTTTCAGAAAATTTTAACAATTTGTTACGAACATTTACAAAGTTATAGGCTTTTAGAACTAACCACTCACGTCTATCTTTTGAGTGACATTGCAAATGTTATTCAAACGTTATTTGACATAACGTTACCCAGCATTTCACAAATGCAGTATTGGATAAAATCTTGACGTAACCTTTTCAAAATTGTGTCACATTTTAGAATTATATTCCTATTTTAATAAAACATGTCATTGTTGTTAGTGTTTGCTAATACATGTAGATAAAAGTAGCTACTGTTTTTAACCACTAACCTCTCATTTTTCTCAATATGGATACGTTTCAGAAATTGGTTACCATAGCAACAACTGAAGTTATTTTAACATAATTTAAGTGAAAAATAAAATCAAAGAGATAGTACTACACTCGGCAAAACTTATAAGTACACACGTCGTTTTATCGTTATAACTTTTTTATCTTTTATTATTTTTGCATGAAATTTTGTGTACATGGTATTGACTATCGAAGGACTGGATAAAAAAAGTTTTTTCTTCAAAATCAAATACAGCGGTTCATTGGACCATGACAGGTCAAAAACCGTAAAATGGCCGTGAAATTGACGTGTATTTGCAAAATATTTTGAAGTAAGGTAAATTTGAATTTTAGATTTATTGTCAAATTAAAAAAACACAAAATAATTCGATTTTTCTAACAACATGGTGTTTTTTACTTTTAAAAATATTTTTTATTGTTATGGTCAAGGGGAGTTAACCATGTTCCAAATTGCATTTTTTATCAGAAGTTGATATTTTTAAACCTAAATTGTGCTTGTTCCTATCATTATTTTCTTTATTACTGTGTCTGTGATAGAAACATAGACTTGAAACTTTACTGTATCAGCGCAGCGGGGCCATATGTGCATTAGCAACCTGACAATCGCCCGATGAACACACGGCATTATTGTGTTTTTTTAGATTCTGCTGTTGTCATCATTAGTTTATTCTGTTTGTGACAATTTAAATCAGATGTTAAAAACATCGATTCTATTGTAACTCTACATATCAAATCTACATATGTTGAAATTTTCAGCACGATCATGCGCGCATTGACCGAGCTATGGGCAAATAAACAAGTGTGTACTTATAAGTTTTGCCGAGTGTATATTGGCCAATAACTTAAACTTAAATCGAAGAACATGCCTTTTGTCTCATTTCAGACACTTTTCTAAATCCTATCACATTATAGCTATATAATGTCACTAAGCCCGGTTTTTCTGCAGAACGTTTCATATTTAAAAGACAAACCCAACAAATGTTACCCTAACATACATGCCATGTTTCGCAGACCCCTTTGCGTGAGATTGGTGATGAAAATCCAGGAGATTTCATTAAAATGCAGGAGATTTTTTTGCTGAAACTTAAGACTTAAAGTATTGAAGTTTATATGCTTTTTTCCATTATCTTAATTTGATGACAATACTATGCATGCTTCATGTAGCAATTTAAACTAATATTTGCCATCTTTTTCATAATGTAAACAAGAAATGTCAGATTCCAGTTTGTCTATGAAATGCGTGAGATTTGATAAATTGGCCTCTGATCATGCAGGAGTAGAGTCTCAAATGCAGGAGACTCACGCATGATGCAGGAGATCTGGCATGTATGCCCTAAGATGGACTCCAGATGGCAGGTGAAAGAGAGCAAAAACAAAAGTACAGTGTAATCTGAGAAAACTGACATGTGGGAAAACCGGAATGTTGTCCAAACCGACCTAATATTTTGGTCCCGAAATTTCTCTTCTTTAACTCAATGTAAAAGCTGTTTGAAAAACCGGAACCTTGCGAAATCTGAATACCGAAGGCTACTTTGTCCCCCAACTAGTAATAATACACACAAATCAAAGCTTAAATACCGAACAAACAAATTACCAAACAATCAATTTGTTAAATAACCCCAGGGAATGCGTGAAAAACTGTATAGAGAACCGTCGTAGGCCTCTGCTACGAAGGTGTTAATTGCCCATTTAAATCTTGTCGATAGAAGTGTAACGTAATAATTACGAAGGAGTGATATTTACTCTTACTCTTTACGATGAGCTCTCTTTCATGTAACAATGTGTGCTTTCAGCAGAGCATATTGAATAAAATAGTTTAACTCGCTTTTATCTTAAGTCATGCTATGAATTGTTTGTTCTTTAGGTCTATGTCCACTTAAATTTTAGTAATTTTCACGATGCGTTAATTTTACGATAAAACTTTATTTTGTGATACTTTGGATATCATCGTTGACATTATAACGATTTGTATAAATAAAAGGTATTTTTGTATTTATATTTGTTATTAGAAGCCCCTCATTAAACATCCGACACATGTTATGCACATATTGGCGCCTGATACTAAACAACACCAATCAAGGCCAACTACAACGCATTTAAGATAACAAAACAGTTGTGGTTTCACAATACCGAACTCTTGTGAAATCCGAACAAATCAGGCGGTCCGAAGGGTGTTCGGTTTTCTCAGATTACACTGTAGTACATTGGTGGATGGAGAGTTAAAAGAGGTGGGACTCACTCGGAAGTTAGCAGAAACTTCAAAAGAAAGCCAGATATAACATTATTGCATATGCTGTATGCATTACATCCATATCGTCACAGTAGCACTGTCTATGAATGGTATAAACAACTTTTCCTCAAATTTAGAAGAATCAATATCAGGTACCTATACTGGCTACAATGTATGTAGAATGGAATATTATGAATGAGAATTTTAAAGCCTAATAGCTTTTTGAAAGCTCTCATACCCTTCTGGCAATGGATACAATGTAACATCGAGAATGAGGTGTCGAGAGTGATACTTTTTTCACAATCGACCTAAAATAAATTTATTAATATATTTATATAATTCACAGCCCTGGCAGCTTCTATACACAATTCTGTGATCTAAGCCTCTCTATCAGTTTATGTCTGTCTTTTGGAAGAGTAGCAAAATATTCTTTTTGTGTCTCAGAGTACTTTTTTTCAACAGGAATAATGTCTCTGAAAGTCCAGTCTTGCCAATTTCCATTAAATCTCTCCAGAAGTTCTTGGATCTGCAAATTATCAGATAAAACTTTCACTGGTTCTTTCTCCACAAGATCAGGACACAAAGTATTCCTGAAAATCAACACTCCTCTGAGAGCAAACCAGCCTCCAAACCTGGGATGGATCGACACACCAAACATTTTCTGAAATAAGAGAAAATAAAGAACTTGACGCAATAAATATGGTATATGTACATGTAACCAAGTGATCGTAAAATAGAATTTGTTTTGATAAACAGATTACACCAATGTTACAACTTACATTGAGGTAAACATTTTTACCAAACATGAATCAACTTTTCCTGGAACTGATAAGCAGTACAAACTTAAAACTACAAACAATGCTGCAGCATGACGAAGCATGTATTCTTCTTTCATTTACCAGTAGTGAATAGAATTCCTTCTGGAGTGTCTAGTGCCTACATGTATGACCATAATCTACAACAGGAATCAAACCTGCATCTATTCAGAATGAGCCAAGCACTATTACCAACTATGCCAGCCAGGTAGGTGACAGAATGTATACTGAGGGATGGGAAAAACATACCTGGGGAGGTTCTTAAGTTTTAGACAAACCTACTGGTTTTCAACATAACATGATACTGTCAAATTGGGGAAAATTTCAGTATTATGGTAAAATGGGGTACTTATTTTCCAGAGGTGGACTTCATTTGTGGGAAAACTTACTTTTAAGTACATTTTCCAGGGGAAATCAGACTACAAACAACCAGCTCTGACCTACCTTACTTTCTGGCCATGGATCAGGCTGTACATCTGATCTCTGGTAGTAATATGCCGCACCTGCCACGTGTCCGGCTGTCTGAACCAACACTTTAGGTCTTCGACTAGGTAATAATTCAAAGTCATGGATAGCTTCAATGTCACAGTCATTAAAATCCTGAAAGTGCAGTGACAGTGTAACTGAGGAATGTTCACAAGACACAGCAATAAATTATTTGGCTGATTTGGGTGACCCTTAAGTGCTCTGATTCTACCAAATTCTACAACATATTCTGGCCAAACTTCAAGAAGATTGAACCTAAATTCTGGTGTCTATCATGTTCACCAGCAATCATGCATGGAAGAAGGACATTCACAAATCACTTTTTGACAGGTGAACTAAATGAGCTATAAAAAACAGAATTAAATGTGCCTCATAAGTTCACTAAACAGACCCGTCTTTAATATTGTGATTCTATGACGACATTTTTTATGATCAAAACTTCCACGAGAAGTCAGTTTGTGGATCAACATGAGAGATGCACTCCAATTCATAATTTTTTTAAGTGCATGTTCTGGGCCTAATGATCTGACTTGCCAGGGACCCAGGAAACACTATCTAGTAACTACTGTGAAAAATATGTGTGGATAATTTTGTACCTTTTTGATATTATTGAAACATTCCTTGACAAACTCATCCAGTAAATCTCCCGGACCAACACAGTCGTTTCTCGTGATAAATGGCACCAAACCTTTATCAAACATGTCTGGTGTGCTGATCACAACTAAAGCAAATGTATCATAGTTGTACGGAAATATGAATTCCTTTCTTACATGATCATTGTACCATCCAATCTGAAAGAGATAACAAAAGCAACAATGATGGTTTACTTCTATTGAAAACAATTAAATATTAATTAACTAGATTGCGACTCGTGTGAGCTATCACTTAAAAATTTACCAACCAGTTCATCTGACAAGTGTCTTGGCCAAGATAGAACCCGGAACCTTGTGATCCATAGTTAAGAGCAATGTGCAGCCCACTCAATCAACATGCTATTTCATGATAGTTATTAGGAATAATCCGAATATAAACTTAACTTACATGTAGAACTGCCCTGCGTTCAAGGAAAAATTATGTGACGCATGTTTCGTACCTGGTACGCAAACGGTACGAAACGTTTCGTACATGGTACCTACCAGGTACGATACGTGCATCACGTTATTTTTCCCTGAACGCAGGGCTGTATTGATCCCAGCCACTCCCAGTAGTTATTTAGGAAATAGATCGCTGTTTTGCGTGATATACCGGTGAATAGATAACGGTTTAGAGTTCATATGCGTAGGAATTAATCACGAAGGTCGTAGGCCTGAGTGATTAATTAAACTATGCATATGAACGACAAATCGTTATCTATTCACCGGTATATCACGCAAAACAGCGATCTATTTGCATTCTAACATGTGTAATTTGTACAAATTTAAACAGACTATTTTGTTTGCGAAGTTGGTGAGTTATTTATCATGTTGCTATAGACAACTTCCGCTGTTCAAAGAATCCTAACGTACGCCCCTGGATTTTTAAGCTTTACTATTATCTTTATTGGTCGCCAAACTGATGCTTATTTAACGCCAATGTCCAATTACGTATTTCACGTTTACGCATATGAATTGATACATGCAATAACATGTTGCTAGAATATAATATAATCGAATAAATAAACAGAAATGCTACGAAAAGAAAATTACGCAAAACGTTGCGCTCTACGGCGACGTCACAATTCATGACGTCATGAAATAAACAAGACGTAAATTTCATTGATAAAAATCGCGAATTATACGCGGGAGATAAATTAAACAGACGAAAAGAAAATTACGCAAAACGTTGCGCTCTACGGCGACGTCACAATTCATGACGTCATGAAATAAACAAGACGTAAATTTCATTGATAAAAATCGCGAATTATACGCGGGAGATAAATTAAACAGACGAAATTCCACCGTGATATACAGTTTATTAGATAACGCTACAGCTCTATACGTTTACATGGAGCAACTTACAGACAGTGTTAGAATAAATATTTTTCAACAAAAAATACCAAATTTTACTGCTGTAATTGGATTACCCTTTTAAATTAGTGAGGTCAATAGCTTGATTTTTTCTTTAAAACGTCTAGCTAAATCTATCCCAATAGGCCTACACGATTCTAGTAAATGAGATATATTCAAGAAATCCGGACCGAAGGGCGTTTAGACTGGGGACGAATAAAATACTTTTCGATTATTCAGAATTTTTAACTATATTCAAAACTGGCATCCCAAAATTTAAAAAAAAACGTTCCAAATCTAACCTTGA
The DNA here is from genome assembly GCA_947247005.1 of Spisula solida. NCBI lineage: Eukaryota > Metazoa > Mollusca > Bivalvia > Venerida > Mactridae > Spisula > Spisula solida. Next base: position 27,423,696 of record OX365948.1, read on the forward strand.
AGCCATATGTTTCGAAACCGAACTGAGACAATTTATCCCCAACTTTCTGTGCAATGTCATTTGCCAACATTTTTTGCAGTGCAAATGGCGCACAATATTAAGGGGAGGTTACTAAAAAAAAAAAATTCTCGAAAAAATGGTCAAAGGGAAATAACTCAGTTCAAGCCATGTTCTATTGTCTAAGGGAAACAACTCAATTGCACCTTCGCATAGATAATTATCTGTTCTACTGAACAGTAGGCGAATTAGGCTGGGTTTAGGCTGATCATTTTCTCGTTGTGTGTTGTGGCACGGAATTAAATCAAATTAATAAATACAAATGAGCCAGTCTCCAGGAAAACCTGCTATAATGACATTATGTAATCACTTTATGTAACAAGATTTTGATAAAGCTCTAAAATAAGGAAAAATACATATCTATTGATTCTATTTTAAGTTATTGACCCATATAGTACTATATATACCTTAGCTTTAAATTTTCCTATGAAGTAGGTCGAAAACACATACTTCGTTGCTATGGTGACCAATTTCAGAAAAGTACTCCGATTGAGAAAAACGAGGATTTAGTTGTTTAAAACAGAAGTAGCCTTTCTCTGAATGCAAACAATTTCGATTTTGATATATATTTTGAAAAGTGAAACATAATTATAGAATTTGGTACTATTTTGAACAGTTTATGTCAAGAATTGATCAAATGGTGTAATAATGAAATACTTATTTCAGTTACGTCGAATAACGCTCGAATGACGTTTGCGACGTCACGTAAAAAGGATCTGAATAGGGCCTCAACTAAACAGCTGTAATATCCTTAAAAATCATGATATAAACAAAATTTCTTTTGCATTTTGCTTCATTAAGATTACTCTTTGAGATAATAAAAAATCTCAAAATCAAATGTTTTGTCAAAATAGCAGGTTTTCCTGGAGACTGGCTCAATTTTTGTCAGAATCAAAATGTTTTTAGACGTGCATAATCCCCTTATTGCCCCCTATCCACATATCAAGTTTCATAAACCTAGCGTGGAAACTGTTGGAGTTATGTCAGGATCCAGATTTAGCCTAAGAGCTGAGGGCGATTTATTCAAAATTGGAGTCCATCTCTTAAACTTGCACCACAGTTGGACATATGACCGAACATTAAGAAAATCCATTTCTTACAAATTTCCTCTTTCACAACCGCTCAGCATCCAAGATGGCGTCCAAGATGGCCGCCATTTTTACGCGAAAATGGTACTGAACGCTTATTTGTGCATGAAATGAATTGTTTTCTCACAAATATGTTTCAAAATGTACTTATAAGTTGAAAAATGAATGGAAGACACACTTTTATCTGTTTTAATAGTAAATTTCGACATTTTGGAAAAGCTATGACCCATATAGAGGCCCAAAATTGGCTATTTTTAGGGTATTTTTCTTAATTTTGTATTGTATATAACTTAAAAGTACATTTATGACTGTAAATGTTACCTTTAATTGGTTTCATTTATTCTATATATTTAGTGTGAAAAATATGAGGGTGTAAGATGTACAACTTTTTTTAGTTTTATGCGTTCCCTAAGGGTGTGAAGTGGGTGGGGTAAATTCACATCAAAAGTGAAAAAATAAGAAACTGCCTCTTTTTAACTTATTATTTATGTATTTAGACCATATTGGGTTGACTTATATAATGTGAATGAAATTATGCATTTTGAAATCAGTTTTGGTTGCTCGTGCTCTATTTTACCAAGTGGGTGGGGTAAAATTTCATAAATAGTTTTAAGGATTTATTAACGAGATTAACCAACGATTGTTTTTAAACTCTGAGCTCTGTTTTTCTTCTGACCTATGATAAACTATTCTGAAATGTTCTTCAAGCTACTTTTGTATATAATAAATGAGAGATTGTACAAATAAACACGTTACATGACTTCGCCTGTTAAAAGTGGGTGGGGTAAAAAACTGCAATAATGAGAATAATGACAATTTGCAGAAATTGCATTCTATGAATTATTTTGATTAATTTAGACAGTACAAGTCTCTTTGGTTTTATAAGATATATTTATTGCAGCATTTCGCTGTTTTAAAATTGGTCATGCTTAATATTGTGAAGTGGGTGGGGTAAAATCACGTAAATAGTGAAACTTCATAATGGGCGCCATTATAAGCTAAAACCAATGGGTATGTGATCAGAAGAACTTTCATACACGCCGTCATCAGTAGTACAACCGCCACAATTGACAATAAACCGAATCAAATGAGACTTAAATTTCATACATGTAAATGATGTTGAATATTTGCATTCTGGTATATCTCATGATATGCAGCAACTTGCCTTGCAACACTGATCATTCCAAGGTCAAGGTTAGGGTCAATGTAGTTATAAGGTCAAAGTACAGAAAAAGCAACTTAATAACATTTTCTCACATTTCAGGTGATGTTTGAAATACTGATTCAATTTTATAATGCTTAATAATGAAATTATTTTAAATATACTATTAGGTCTATATATAAATAATTGTTTGTGTAAAAAGGACAATTATACTCATTGTAAAACGAAATAAAAGACGCCTTTGCTCGTACTACAACTAGAAAAGTCATAATAATCCCATGTCGTGAACTCCAAACAAGCATATAAAGCCATTTCTAGCCTTTAGTAGTAGTCACCACCGGTGGATGAAGCCATTTCTAGCCTTACGGAGGAGTCACCACCAGTGGATGAAGCCATTTCTAGCCTTATGGAGGAGTCACCACCAGCAGATAGAGCCATTCTAGCATGATGTATGAGTCACCACCAGTGGATGAAGCCATTTCTAGCCTTATGGAGGAGTCACCATCAGTAGATGAAGCCATTTCTAGCCTTATGGAGGAATCACCACCAGTGGACAAAGCCATTTCAAGCCTTTTGGAGGAGTCACCGCCAGTGGATGAAGCCATTTCTAGCCTTATGTAGGAGTAACCACCAGTGAATGGAGCCATTTCTAGCCTTATGGAGTAGTCACCACCAGTGGATGAAGCCATTTCTAGCATTATGGAGTAGTCACCACCAGTGGATGGAGCCATTTCTAACCTTATGGAGGAGTCAGCACCAGTGGATGAAACCATTTCTAGCTTTATGGAGGAGTAACCACCAGTGGATGAAACCATGTCCAGCCTTATGGAGTAGTCACCAACGGCATATGAAGCCATTTCTAGCCTTATGGAGTAGTCACCACCATCGGATGGAGCCATTTCTAGCCTGATGGAGTAGTCACCACCATCGGATGAAGCCACTTCTAGCCTTATGGAGTAGTCACCACCAGTGGATGAAGCCATTTCTAGCCTTATGGAGGAGTCACCACCAGTGAATGAAGCCATTTCTAGCCATATGGAGGAGTCACCACCAGTGGATGAAGCCATTTCTAGCCTTATGGAGTAGTCACCACCAGTGGATGGAGCAATTTCTAACCTTATGGAGGAGTCAGCACCAGTGGATGAAGCCATTTCTAGCCTTATGGAGGAGTAACCATCAGTGGATGAAACCATGTCTAGCCTTATGGAGTAGTCACCAACGGCATATGAAGCCATTTCTAGCCTTATGTAGTAGTCACCTCTATCGGATGGAGCCATTTCTAGCCTGATGGAGTAGTCACCACCATCGGATGGAGCCTTTCTAGCCAAATGGAGTAGTCATCACCAGTGGATGAAGCCATTTCTAGCCTTATGGAGGAGTCACCACCAGTGAATGAAGCCATTTCTAGCCATATGGAGGAGTCACCACCAGTGGATGAAGCCATTTCTAGCCTTATGGAGAAGTCACCATCATCGGATAGGGCCATTCTAGCTCGATGGAGTACTCCCCTTCTGCGTATGAAGACATTTCTAGCCTTATGGACTACTCCCCTACTGCGTATGAAGACATGTCATGCCTGATGGAGTACTCCCCTACTGCGTATGAAGACATGTCATGCCTTATGGAGTACTCCCCTACTGCGTACGAAGACATTTCTAGCCTTACGGAGTACTCACCTACTGCGAATGAAGACATTTCATGTCTTATGGAGTACTCCCCTACTGCGTATGAAGACATTTCTTGCCTTATGGAGTACTCCCCTACTGCGTATGAAGACATTTCTTGCCTTATGGAGTACTCACCTACTGCGAATGAAGACATTTCATGTCTTATGGAGTACTCCCCTACTGCGTATGAAGACATGTCATGCCTGATGGAGTACTCCCCTACTGCGTATGAAGACATGTCATGCCTTATGGAGTACGCCCCTACTGCGTACGAAGACATTTCTAGCCTTACGGAGTACTCACCTACTGCGAATGAAGACATTTCATGTCTTATGGAGTACTCCCCTACTGCGTATGAAGGCATGTCATGCCTGATGGAGTACTCCCCTACTGCGTATGAAGACATTTCTAGCCTTACGGAGTACTCCCCTACTGCGTATGAAGACATGTCATGCCTTATGGAGTACTCCCCTACTGCGATGAAGACATGTCATGCCTTATGGAATACTCCCCTACTGCGTATGAAGACATTTCTTGCCTTACGGAGTACTCACCTACTGCGAATGAAGACATTTCATGTCTTATGGAGTACTCCCCTACTGCGTATGAAGACATGTCTTGCCTGATGGAGTACTCGCCTACTGCGTATGAAGACATTTCTAGCCTTACGGAGTACTCACCTACTGCGAATGAAGACATTTCATGTCTTATGGAGTACTCCCCTACTGCGTATGAAGACATGTCATGCCTGATGGAGTACTCCCCTACTGCGTATGAAGACATTTCTAGCCTTACGGAGTACTCACCTACTGCGAATGAAGACATGTCATGCCTGATGCAGTACTCCCCTACTGCGTATGAAGACATTTCTAGCCTTACGGAGTACTCACCTACTGCGAATGAAGACATTTCATGTCTTATGGAGTACTCCCCTACTGCGTATGAAGACATTTCTTGCCTTATGGAGTACTCCCCTACTGCGAAAAAAGCAGTTGATAGCCTTATGGGGTACATGTACATGTACTCTCAATCAGCGGATAAAGTCCATGCCAGATAGAGTACTTGTCACAAGTGGATATGTCATTCCAAGGTCTATAAGAAACTCAATACTGCCAGAAAAAGCCATTCATATCCATTTTTAGAACTCCCAACCCGTGGTAAACTGATTCCCAGTCATGTTAGGGTATGCACCACAACTAGAATAACCATTCCTAGCAGTATGGAGTACTCACCACCATCGTATCAAGCAATTACTAGCCAAATGTTTACTTACTACTCCTAGCAAAAGCCATTCTTAGCCATATTAAGTATGGAGTATGTATATGAAAACGCTTGTTTTACTCTTATGTTTGCCTATCTATTGGTTTTAGCCTATAAAGTCGCCACACCATACCGGTGAACGCTCCTATTATCAGATATTTTACCCCACCCACCCATAAACTAAGCATGATGGATACACATCTAGTTTAAAAACAACAATAGGTCATAACAAATAAGTCTTTTATAAAGAAAGAGATGTGTACTGTTTATATTGAGCAAAATAATGCATAGAATGCAATTTCTGCATATATCCATTATTCTCATTTTTGCAGTTTTTTACCCCACCCACTTTCAACTTGCAACGTCATGTAACATACTTATTTTTAAAAACTCTCATCTATTATCTACAAAAGAAACTTATTGAACATTTCAAAATAGTTTATCATAGGTAAGAAGAAAAACAGAGGTCAGAGTTTAAACAACCATCGGTTAATCTTGTTGTTTAGTTTTTTTATTATTTGTGAAATTTTACCCCACCCACTTCGTAAAAAAGAGCAAGAGCAACCAAAACTAATTTCAAAAACACATCATTCCATGCACATTGTACAGCAAGTTCACCTATGATGCTCTAAATACATAAAGGAAGTCAAAATTATGTAATTTCTTATTTTTTTCACTTTGGGGTATATTTACCCCACCCACTTCAAACCCTTAGCGATAGCATACAACTAAAAAAGTTGTAAATCTTACACCCTCATTTTCTTCATACTAAATTTACGAAATAAATAAAGTAATTTAAATGTAAAATTTATAGTCATAAAAGTACTTTTAAGTTATTGACAATACAAAATATAGAAAAATACCCAAAAATAGCCAATTTTGGGCCTCTATATGGTTCAGAGCTTTTCCAAAATGTCGAAATTTACTATCAAAACAGATAAAAGTGTGTCTTCCATTCATTTATTAACTCATAAGTACATTTTGAAACATATTTGTGAGAAAACAATTCATTTCATGCACAAATAAGCGTTCAGTACCATTTTCGTGTAAAAATGGCTGCCATCTTGGACGCCATCTTGGATGCTGAGCGGTTGTGAAAGAGGAAATTTGTAAGAAATGGATTTTCTTAATGTTTGGTCATATGTCCAACTGTGGTGCAAGTTTAAGAGATGGACTCCAATTTTGAATAAATCGCCCTCAGCTCTTAGGCTAATTGTTTGACGGACGGACTGACTGACTGACGGACGGACCGACGTTCCAACATTTGGGGTTTACGGGGCTTTTCCTTTGATCTTTATGTGGTTTTTTTCCACATAAACTGGTTTATGTGGATTTCCTTCTTTATTTAACTAAAATTATGGACGGAATGAACCTCATAAACCATTGGATGTTGGCCCGGACAGACGGACGGCAAACCTATAGTCCCCTCCGGTCAAAAACCGGTAGGGGACTTAAAACATGCTGGTCCAGAGTTACTTAGGCATTGCAAGTTGCTCCCATCGTAGCCTTGAAGACTTCTAGTGATGGGGCGGTGATGATCACGTCTGGTAGGTTGTTCCAGACGCGGATGCCAGAAGGGAAAAAGGAGTATCTGTAGGTATTCACGCTGGCAAATAGTACTAAAAATCGGTTGGCGTGGCCTCTTGTATGTAGCCTACTCCTGTTGGGATGAGCATCTGCTGGGCTTGGACATCAACCAGATTATTGACGAATGTATACATCATGACAGCCTTGGTACGTTGGCGACGAGCCTCTAGTGGTACCCTGTCAAGGTCCTTCATCATTGATGTAAAGCTGCTGGTCTGCCTATAGTCTCCTGTGCGGAATCGAGCAGCTCTTCTTTGTACACCCTCGAGTTTGGTGATGTAGGCCCTAGTGTGTATCCCATATGGATGAGGCATACTCCAACTTTGGTCTTACTAGTGACTTGTAACATGTGGTATTGATGTCTCGTGGGCAGAAGTTAAAGTTTCTGCGAAGGAAGGAAGTGGTGTTATTAGCCTTCTTGGCTATCTCATCAATGTGGCTGTTCTAGGACAGTGTTTTGTCAAATGTGACGCCCGAGTACTTCGCCTTGTTCGTTTCTTGGAGGGTTTGGACATGTATGGAGTATCATCCGGCAACGATCTTCTTCTGGTTGGTGATTCGGATCATTTCGCATTACTCAGGGTTGAATTAGGCCATCTGTCAGTCCCGCTCCCATTCTTGTAGGTGGTTCAGGTCTTCTTGTAGTGTCTTGGTGTCTTCGTCCGACTTGGTGGTCCTATAGAGGATGATGTCATCGGCAAAGAGGCGTGCAGTGGATGAAGTCCTACCTGTATATTAAGAATAGGAGCGGTCCTAGCACGGTCCTCTGCGGAACTCCGGATGTTACTGGAGCTGAGCGAAATGTCTTTCCATCCAGTGCGACTTGTTATTGTCTGTTGGCAAGGAAGCTGTCTATCCGTCCTAGAGTCTTGCCCCTGATACCGTAGTGGTCGAGTTTGGCTAAGAGACGTCGATGGGGCACCTTGTTGAACGCCTTCGAGAAGTCTAGTAGGATGGCGTCGATCTGTTGTTTGTGGTTCAGGTCTGCTGCTAAGTCCTGCAAAGTGTTGATGAGTTGGGGCTCGCATGACCTCTTCTTCCGAAAACCATGTTTCTGATCGGAGAGGATGTTGTTGTCGTCGAGGAACTTCATAATGTTACTGTGTATTATGTGCTCCATTAACTTGCAGCAGATCGATGTTAGCGAGACAGGTCTGTAGTTGGCTGGCTTGCTCTTGTCGCCTTTCTTGAATATGGGGGTGACTAGGGGTGGGCCGATGCATCGAAATATCGATGTATTGCGATCCCGAGTGACCCGATAGTATGGATCGATAGTAAAAGTCTCGATCCAATAACTATCGCCGATAGTTAGCTCAACTATCGATAGTTACGATAGTTTGCTTTTTATAAATAAAGTGTATTATTAATTTAAAACAACTTCCGTTTTCGTTAAAAAAACTAATTGTAAATAACCACACGCATCAAAACAGCCACAATGGACCAATATCGCCTTAATTGTATTAATCTATTTCTGTCAAATTCATTTTAAACCATTTCCACAAATAGTAGATTTCTATGTTGTACAACAAAGTGATATCTTACACAGTGCAAATTTGCATTTACAAGTTAATCTCTGGTTTTCAAATCTTGGCAATAACTATTGCAATAGTATCGCAATAGTTTCCAGTAATACAATAATATCGCAATAGTACTTTCAGCAATAGCAATAGTATTGCAATAGTCAAAATTGGACTCAATAGTCACCCTTAGGGGTGACTAGTACAATCTCCCAGTCGTCTGGTACCTGGGACTGGTCGTGGGAGGCTTGGAAGATGAGACTGAGGGCTGGCGCTATCGAAGATGATTTGGTCTGGTCTGGTCTGAATCCTCAGCAAGCTTTCTTACATGAATAGTTAGGGGTGGAGCTGTTGCTGTGGGTTTCTGGCACATGTCAGGAATATTTCAATATCCTCATTGGTGAAAATTGAGGAGAATTGGTTGTTGAGTATCTCCGCTTTGGCGCTAGTTTCAGAGTAGATGATGCCCTCTTTCTTCAGTGGTGCCACTCCTGAGCTGTCACTCTTCATACTCTTAACATATGAGTAGAGCTTCTTGTTCATGGTGCCTTCCTCACTGACCATGTTGCGTACATGTTCATTCCTGTCATTGCGACACTGTTTCTGATTTGCCTCTTTTAGCAAGAGCACATTCATTGTCCATGAAACCGAATAATTATACAAATGTTTTTCAATTTTGATCTGAACATGGTTTCGCAGTGAATGTCTTTCAGGTAGCTGGGTAGATCGTTCCACCATTTTGGACCAGTAACGGCCATAGATATGTCTGGTAGTTCTGTTCGTCGTCTAGGAATGTGAAAGTTAGTGTCAAATTTATAATCCCATTGTTTGGCAATGTGCCTTGTATGTTGTTATGTTTTCTGTGCTTGGCGGGTTAAGTTGAGTGCTGCCTACCCTGTCCGACTTAATATAATCTTTTTTCATATCATATGCTGGAATAGCCTTAAAATCCCTTAAGAGAAGAAGACAACACAGCCGTCTCAGTCTCTTCTACAAAATCCATTGTGGACTTGTTCCTATAACACCATCACGATAGAAGACTCCTTACACAAGACACTGAAGACATTTCCATTATAAGTCTTATCAGATACAACATACACCCTTAGATTATATTAAGTACTCTTTAATTCTTCACACGTACAGTAGTTGAGGGGAACTCTTTACCGATACATGTACATGTAGTCAGTGTTAACACTGCTCTGGTCGGATCAGCTCTTAATTGTTACATTGCCGCACACACCTTATACAGTAAATATCTTTTATCTTTTTAACATCACTAACAACCTTGTTTCCCTAACCATGTACACTTAATGACACTCTCAATGCAACACCTAAATTTTTCATTATTTCTCAACTATTTATACTGCGATTTGGTTAAAATTTGTATAATGAATAGATACATTATTTAACCGATGTTCTTATGATTGTTTTATCAAAATCGATTGATTGCAAGATGAAAATTTATTTTAAATAATGAAAACCACTGAAAATTAAAAGTCACAAAAAGACATCATGAAAAATATCACCAAGGTGGGTTTAAATTTTACTTGACAGTTTATAATTTAATGAACAAATAAAAGAATAACATTTTGTTCCTTGTTTTAAAATTAGTATATTGTATGTCCTTCCTTGTATTTTATGATAGAGTTATACAGTTGTCCCATCGATCGAGAGCTCATATTCTTACCAATACCTGGGGAATAGTCCCCCTTTCCAGAATAAGGACCTGTTTTAGTAGTTTATGCCGCAATGGTGGTCGTCTGATTTGTCGCCTGCACATGTAGCTCGTCCCTACAAATTCTAAACAACCTTGAAATCCGAAGACTTTGACGATAGCGGCAACTGGTGTATGTTGTGATTATGCCGAAATGCTTGATGTTCACGTGCAATGTGAGCTCTGTTTGCAGTATTTTTACATGGCGACAATTTTGTGACTTTTCGACAAGAAGTACAGCAATGCTCATTATTTGGTTTTACATGTAGTATGCATCTTTCAAGTGAACTGATTTACATAAAAAATCTAGGAGACATTCAACGAGTATTGTTTTTATTCTCAGTCGAGAAATCATGAAAAAATATAGGTATGGCGTTGGGTGTGTGATTTAAGTGTATACATGTAGAGTTATTTGCACATTTCATGTCACGATTTTAGGACTGAGTTAGGCTTTTTTCACTATTTTCAGTCTTCACACTATATAGTCAGTTATGACTGTTAGCCATTATTGAAGATGATGCCTTGAATCGTTAAATCCTGACAATATGCACTGGGACACCTCATAGCACTTGTGTAAAGGCGTGTGCTCGGCTGGTTAAGTTGAGTGCTGCCTTCCCCGTCTGACTTAATAGATAATAATATGTTTTCATCAAAATTCCCAAAGGTCTAAATCTGATAGTTGAAATTGTGTTTTTCTTTGATAAAAATGATGACTTTGAGAGTTAAAAACTGGTCTTTTTAAAATATATCAGTTCTATCTAGATTTCTATTATCGTCTAAACAACAATTAAATGAATAAATTGTTACCATGGCAACAAGGAACAGTCTCTCAAGAAAAAAAGTGAAATGTCTTTTTTTCAAATTAAGACTGTATAGCCTATCGATACTGGCATTCGGACTTTTGCATGAATTTGTAATTTGGGCCAAACCGGTTCTTTTCGGTTGTTTAAATTTTGCTTGTCTTTAGTTTAGTTTACGTTGAGTTCAATAAACAAGGTCGCCAAAATGGCTGACTCAAAGTTGCCCGCAACGGGTCGACCTCCGCTTATAACGCCGCCAATCCCTAATATTGAAGCTCCGTTCGAAAACGAGAAAGTTTTTCATTACAAACAACGTATACTTGCGGCACAAATCAACAAAGGTAGTAGATATCCCCCATTTAATGTTCAACCGATGCAATGGGAACGAATGCGCGTAGCAAATCCAATGACAGAAGCGGACAGATTTCTCAGGAGGCAGTGGTGGCTAGATCAGAAAATTGGTCCTGGAGAACATGTCTACGTTCCTGAAGCTGATTTCAAGTGCGGATTAAGACGAGCTTGGTCGTATCCCATGGACGCGCTAGCAACTGGTTTAGCCTCAGTGACAGTAAGTATTCTGACACTGACAGAGTTTGGCACTTTCAGGTTTTGTAGATGGCAGTGGCTAGTCGTCCGGCGCCGGACGACTAATTTCGCTGTCTAGTCGTCCGGTGCCGGACGACTAGCCACTGCCTTTGTAGATACGCTGTCACTGTAACCAGTGTCTGGTAGTGACTTGGTCACTGGTAATTGACACGTGACAGGTACCCCGATAGCTCAGTGTGTAAAGCTACACTAGTACAGACTGACAGGTACCCCGATAGCTCAGTGTGTAAAGCTACACTAGTACAGACTGACAGGTACCCCGATAGCTCAGTGTGTAAAGCTACACTAGTACAGACTGACAGGTACCCCGATAGCTCAGTGTGTAAAGCTACACTAGTACAGACTGACAGGTACCCCGATAGCTCAGTGTGTAAAGCTACACTAGTACAGACTGACAGGTACCCCGATAGCTCAGTGTGTAAAGCTACACTAGTACAGACTGACACTACTACACTACAGACAGGTACCCCGATAGCTCAGTGTTTAAAGCTACACTAGTACAGACTGACAGGTACCCCGATAGCTCAGTGTGTAAAGCTACACTAGTACAAACTATCTACTAGTATTATAATACTGGTCTTATAATTATTACTGGATACCTGTCATGCCATGGGTACGTGTCTGCACTTATAGTTTGAGATGGCTCCCAGACACTTCTCACTGCCGACTTTTCTTACTGCAGATGTTTCTCACTGGTATGATTTTATGTATAATAAGTATATAGTCAGAGGCAAAGCCAGGCTTGAATTCATGTTACACTAGCATGTCTAGAAGTTGGTGGTTATAGTTGGGGTCCTCATGTTTGTGGACATTTTGGACTTTAATGACATTTTAGCTATATTTATATTTTTACTTCTCAAATTATTGTTATGCATGTGCGTAACGCTGGTTATACCCCTGATAGTGGGTATAGATAGATGGGGTGGGATAAGTTTGTAATAAGGTGTGAATTATTGAAGTCTGTCATTGTTGAAACGTTGTACAGTTTGACACAAGTATTGTAATGTCCTTATAAATAGAAGTAGAAGGCTATATTATTTTCAAATAACCTTTTCAGTATTGAAAATAAAGGCTATGAATAACTGAATTCATTTGTGATTTTGAACAATTTTCCTAAGGGTTGATTTTAATTGCTGATTTTCACCAAAAAACTGATAAACTGTTACAAAATATGTAACATCATAAATGAAATTGTACGCTTTTATGTTGTTTGATAATTATTATTCTTGAAACATGGTCAGTATGTCTTTCTGTATGAAATGTAGGTCAAGTTCGAAAATGTGTCACATGGGGTAAAAAACTTGGTCACTATAGTCAAAGCTTAGAAAAAGCTTGTGATCACTGAACACCTTACAGGTCACAATTATGGCCAAATCTTCATGAAACACAGTCAGAATGTTAATCTCTATGAAATCTAGGCCAAGTTCAAAAGTGGGTCCGGTCATGTGGGGTCAAAAAGTAGGTCACTAGGTCAAATCTTAGAAAAAGACGGAGCACGCAATTATGGCCCAATCTTCATGAAACTTTATTAGAATGTTTGTCTTTATAAAATCCAGGCAAAGTTTATAACTAGGTCATGTTAGGTTAAAAACAAGGTCACTTGTTCAAATCTTAGAAAACGCTTGTGAACTCAGAGGCCACAATTCAGTGATTTTTTTCTTTCTTTATTAGGGTCCAGAAAATGGACACTTTCCCAATTGCAAATAGGCTATAATTTTCCCAAATTTGAATGTAGAAATTCCCAAAAAAACATTTAAAAAAAATAATTTTCAGAATTGGACATAAAATGATAATGTTGAACATTTTTGACAAGAGGTCAAGCATTATAGTTCAAAGAAACCAGTAAACATTCACATGTCATTTACATGTAATCTCTTTTTGTGTTTTATTTGGCCTTTCTACTTAATATGGAAATTCCCAATTTCAAGTTGTCACGACGCGAAAATTCCCAATCTGAATGGACCCGGACCCTTTCCCAAAGAGGCAAAAAAATCACTGCAATTATAGTCTGATCTTCATTAAACATTGTTAGAATGTTTGTCTGTATAAAATCTAGTCCAAGTTTAAACAGTACTACTAGTAAAAGTAGTATCTATCAGTTGAACTTATTTGAGCGATGTGGAATAGTCTTGGCCCAAATGCTAGATTTGGTATGTAGCCAAATCAATATTTCTAAGGTGTGCGATATAGGGCCATCATGGCCCTCTTGCTGTTCTTTGTACCTGGGATCAAATAAAGTTCTGTTCTGTTCTTTCTGTTAACTTACAATGTAGACTTTTTGGTGCAAGTTACTATATTTGGCCATATCTTACATATTATCCATGCTATATAGCATTGAAACGTACTACACTTGTTTACCATCATAAGTCAACACAATTGGTCAAGTGCAATAACTCCATAATGATTTTACTTGGCGTTATGTCCCTTTTAATGCCCCCATCTTTGATGAGGGGGTATGTTGCTTTGCACATGTCTATCGGTCGGTCTGTGACTGTCTGTCTGCAAAGGGGGCATAGGTGTTTTACAATAATTTCTTGTCTCATCCAGTCCTAAGAGCAAGGATGAATTGAGTTGAAATGTTTATTTATGTTTAGTTTATTCATGAATTCATGTTTTTATGCCCCCGTATCGATAGATCGGGAGGCATATAGTGATTCACCTGTCCGTTCGTTCGTCCGTCCGTCCGTCCTGGTTAACCCAAATTGACCGTTTCTTCTAGCATTAATATGGCTTGCTACAAAGCTTCCAAACTTGCATGGATGTTGTATATGAACACTCTCCACACACCTGTATCACCTGACCCCATTTTGACCTTCACCTTGACCTAATTTTGGACTTAGACTTATTTATGGACAAGGCTTCCACAGGGGGCATAAGCGTTTATTGAACGCAGTCTTGTTTGTGCAATTTTATGCATTTTGTTGTGGAAATTAACTGATAACCTGAATTCTTCTAAATTTAGCAATATACATCAAAACTAAGAATGTAAGGGTACATTGTATACCACGTCTGTATGGGATGAACATTATTGCAAACTGTAATCAACTATTTTAAATTAATTTCAACAGTATAAAGTATATTTTAAGCCAAAGACTGATATATGATAATTAGTATATTTTAAGCCAAAGACTGATGCATGATAATTATACACAATCTGTATCCTGTAGAAAGCAGGTTTTTGTTTTCTGTATAGTTAAAGTAAAATATCTTGTAACGGACCTTACCGAAATTTAATAGTGATGTACCGTGAACTGATTGATCTAAATATCCCGATTCATCGTGCACGACGCTATACCACTACGGTACTTATAATATACATGTAGTGTTTTATACATTTCAGGGTGCAAATGCGGCAACAGCATTTAGAATGATGGCTCCAAAGTTTCTTCTAGCCTATGTTTTAGGGATAGGTGCATATTATCATTTAACATATAGCGCTAAGGTAAGTTTGCTTGTTACCTATACTATTCGAAGAATAAGGGTAGCTATTGCAGTCACCCGAGCGTTTGCGTTGGCGTTAAATGTTAAAGTTTAGGTAAAGGTTTTTTTAATCTCATATATTTGTGAAGTCCTTTGACATATTACTTTGATACTTTGCATACCCATCTAGACCCCAACCCATACGCAGGAGTAGGTAACTTTATCAAGCATTTTGTTGAAATTATGCCCCCTTTTTCAACTTAGTGCAAATGTTAAAGTTTAGGTACAAGTTTTTAACCTCAAATTTCTATAAAATGCATTGACATATTGCTTTGATATTTTGCATACTTGTTCACCATCACGACCCTAACCCATATGCAGGAGAAGGTAACTCTATCAAGCATTTTGTTGAAATTATGCCCCCTTTTTCAACTTAGTGCAAATGTTTAAGTTTTTAACCTCTAATTTTAATAAGGTTGTAAGTACTTACAACCTTCTCATTCTAAGCCAGTACAAGTATATTTCACAATTCGGTGATTGCTTATTTAATATTTATGTTGTATAATTTCAGAGTTGGGAGAATGATTATGGAGTAGCAATAAGCTGTTCTAGCACGGTAAGATCTTGTTTCTGTTTCCTAATCAGTTGAAGGGGCATGCCCAGAAACTAGAGTGTCATAGTTTGCATACAACAAAATTGCGTTTATCACTATAATACCGAAAAGTCAAAGAAGAATTTGACTTTAAAATTTAGTCTGTAATGCGCGCTTCGATATTTTGTATAAAAGGTTGTCAGCCTTTTATTGACGACAATGATATTGAGTTATTTTTGAATATTTATTTTTAAAAACTAGCGGGAAATTTTGTAACTTAATTTTTACAGGGTTTTCATTATTTGACTTAGGTATTAAAATGATACCAATTTGATTGCTATTCAAGACACTTCAGTTCCAGGGCATGCCCCTTTAAGCTATACACAATATGATAAATGCACAATTTAGTTACTGGTCTGAGTTGTATTTGATACCCTATTGTAGACCATGAACTGATTATGACTCGATCATATGAAGTTATTATGAATTCTAATTAGAGTCTTGAGGTCAATAAAATATCAATCAAAGACTCTGTAAAACAGCTTTACTGCTAGTATATAATGTAAATCTCTTGTCTGTGTTGGCTGAGTGATTAAGGCAGGGAGGTGGAAGGTTTGTATCCTAGAAAAGGTCTGATCTGAGCTGGTTGGTTTCAATTCCTCCGGACCATATTTGCTCTATTTTTCTACTGTATTAAGCGACTTTTGTCTTACGCGACCAGCGACCACTGTTTAAGCACAAAATAGATTGGTAAAATTGTATTAAGCGACCAAAAAATTATGTGAAAATCACTGGTCGTCTGTAGTGACAGGTTGTTAATTACTTTATACCTCGTCTTAAATCATTGTTTGTTCACACTTCGGAGTTTGTCTTTTGTTAACTGGGCCCCAATTAACAGCATTGATAATCATCATTGTCTCCGTAGGGCATGTCATTCAGATGATTTTAATCCGATTACACACATTATTACTGATTAATTGTTGTATCTTTTGCTGCAATCAGCTTGTTGTCACCATCCATTTAAATTTGGCTAAAACTCAAGACTTTTTTGGTTTTTCTCTTCGAGAACAACAACAATGTGCAAGCAAAACTGACTTACATTAATAGCATTGTGTAATATGTGAGTACGTTTATTAAATTGATTAATTAAATGCATATAAAGAAGATGCATAGAAGTATAGAATCATAATAAAACATATTTACACACTAATGTTTATCAATTGAAGTTGAATAGTATTCTGACAGCCTAAAGTCGGAAATTCGTTAATTACACTCGATGTTTCTTACATTTGTGTTAAACGACCATTCCGTTAAGCGACCGTTTTCAGACCTTTCCCAGGGTGGTCGCTTAATACAAGTTAGACTGTAATTTATTTGATTGAGAGAAGTACATGAGCGGCCAGACCGGGCAACTGTTAGATGTGGTCCAATACCACAATAAATGAATCCATTCATGGTCACTGCTTGCCACATCTTGTAAAGCATTGCATATTAACATTAAACAGATCAACTAGATATATTTATTAATATATACACTTAACAAATCTTATAAGTGTGCATGTATATATTTACCAATAACTTGGTCAATACTTGTTTGATCTTGTTGAAATTTTTACCATACGCAGCTTGGACATGTGGAATTAAAATTCAATAGATTTTATTAAAATTGGATAACAATTGTCACAAACAGAATAAACAAGAGCCGTCAGTGACGGGTGATGCTCCCCGTGGGATGTTTGTCACAGAAAAAATACTCCAGAATATGCAAAATTCTTAGCCATTGCACTTTCCCTCAATGAGTTCTATTTACCTATGAAGTTTTAAATTGATATCTCTAATACTGTTGAGTTATGGCATAGACAGGAATTAGGTATGAAAAATTACAAAGGGGAATAACTAAAAAAATATGCAATGAAGAGTCATGATTCTTGTGCACTGCACTGCCATTCGATGGGATATATTCACCTATGAAGTTTCAAATTGATATCTCAAATACTGTTGGAGTTATGGCCCGGAAAAGAATTAAGTATGAATAAAGTATGAAAAATAACAATGGGCAATAACTCCAAAAATAGGTTATGTAGAGTTGCGGTTCTTGAGCACTGCACTTCTACTCATTGAGATCTATCCACCTATGAAGTTTCATGATGATACCTCACATACTTTTTGAGAAAGGCTCCGGACAAAAATATTCGGATGGAACGACGGACGGACAAAGCGGCAACTATATGCCCCCCGAAATTTCGGGGAGCATAACAAACGATGACATCAACAAAAGCTAATGTCACACATTTTTGTCATGTGTTCATCGGGTATTTGTCTGGTTGTCAATGCAGCTATGCATCCTCTTTACTGATCAAGTTTGAGTTCAAGTCTATTTACTTAACACAGAGACAGAAAGAAAGAAAACAATGATAAGAATAAAGCACAATTTAAGTTTATAACTACTCACTTTTTTATGAAAATTCAGTTTTGGAAGAGTTACCTCCCTTTGACCATAAAATTTAAATTGTATTTTTAAAAGTTAAAAACCAACATTTTGCTGAGTGAAAAATCACATAATTTTGTGTTTTTTGAATGTAGCAATATATCTAAAATTCTTATTGACCATAAATAAAAATAATTTGCACCTACGCGTAAATTTCTCATGCATTTTACGTGTTTTGATGTTTCATGGTTCAGTGAACTGCTTTAGTTGATTTTGAAGAAAAAATGATATTAATCTAATCTCGTGTTATTCAATAGCATGCACATAAAATTTCATTCAGAAATATTCGTAAATAAAAAAGTTATATGGTAAAAACATGTGCACACTTATAAGATTTGTTAAGTGTATGTATGTATTGAATTCTTTTTATGCCCCCCTATCGATAGATGGGGAGGCATATAGTGATTCAACTGTCCGTCCGTTCGTCTGTTCGTCCGTCCGTTCGTCCGTCTGTCCTGGTTAACCCAAATTGACCGTTTCTTCTAGCATTAATATGGCTTGCTACAAAGCTTTCATACTTGCATGGATGTTGTGTATGAACACTCTCCACATGCCAGTATCACCTAACCCCATTTTGACCTTCACCTTGACCTAATTTTGGACATAGACTTATTTATGGACAAGGCTTCCACAGGGGGCATGGCTTCCACAGGGGGCATAAGCGTTTATTGAACGCAGTCTTGTTTATATATATTTTTCATTATCCTAAATATTTTGAAGATTGTCCATGTCTTTTGTCTGGATTTTACCGTTCAAACATGATTAATGTAAAATAATTTATGAACCAGAATTTATATAAGTACCACTTCAACTTGCTTGTTTTCCAATCCAACTGTATATTTTTGTATTTGCACTACTGTTAATTCATCTTCTTGAATAAATGTTTTTAAAAATTAAACAATATCATCTATTTCAGATGGGTGGAAGTAGTGTTCCCTTGGAACCCAGGTTCGCCGACTATAAGTTTCAGGAAAGAAAATTTGATACTTTACCAACAAGTTCAACATAAATTGTGTTACTGATATAGTTTTCATTAAACTATTGGTATTTATTAGTTCGGACAAATACTGAGGATGTTGTTGAATACTAGGTATTTACTCCTGACAGCTGTGATGCAAACTATTAATGTTGAATTTCGAAAAAAAACCATAAATATTTTATGACTAGGAAAATGTACTAATTGTTTTTGAAATACATACTTGTGTGTGAAACGTGGTTGTTATTGTTGTTATCACTTTGTAGTCGACCAGATCAATACATGCTGAAATTGTGCCAGTGTGGTCTATAGTGATTAGTCTACATTGAATTCTTTACTTAACACTACATGTGCATGTTTCAGAGTTTTTCGACCCCATATTTATGAAACAATGTTTGTCAATATCAAATTTATGCATAATTATGGTTCCAAGTCATTTATTGTCACCCTGGAGATAACTTGTTTAGAGAGTCTGTTTTGCAGAGGTATAAAATGTTCACTTTCATGTCACATTGTGGAAAATTGTTAAAGCCATGGCTGTATTGGGTACTTTTGACGACGAGCACTTTGTTTGTCTGTAGCAAAATGGCATATTGATATATAATCAGCGAAACTAAGAAGTATCCATCCTTCATGTCTTTATATATTAATGCTTGTTAAAGAAATTATCAAGCAAAAACAGTAAATGGTGAAACATTGGAACACTTTAATTGCCTACACCTTTACAGAAAGAAAAGGGGAGAATGACTGAACACAAAGGGAAATAACTGATATTGTTTAAACAGCATTATGATTACACAAACAATCTGGTAATGAACTGTTGGGACTGTTTCAATGTAAATTTAAGTACTGAAAATGTCTACCTTGATTGATGAAGTTTTAAGAAAACTTTTGGTCTGTTTCAAATTATAACAAGAGATGTTTGTAAAACACGTATGCCCCCATGGCAGCCAAATAGTCAGAAATAGTGAAGGTCACAGTGACGACCTTTGACCTAAATCAATAGGGGTCATCTACTGTTGCTGTCCAACCTCCATGTAAAGTTTGAAGATCCTAGGTCAAAGCGTTCTTGAGTTATTGAACGGAAACCATTTAAATAGTCAGAAATAGTAAAGGTCAAAGTGACCTAGTGACCTCAAAATCAATAGGGGTCATCTACTGTTGCTGACCATCCTCCATGTAAAGTTTGAAGATCCTAGGTCAAAGCATTCTAGAGTAATTGAACGGAAACCATTTGAAGTCAAAAAAAGTAAAGGTCACATTGACCTTGACCTTTGACCTCAAAATCAATAGGGGTCATCTACTGTTGCTGACCATCCTCCATGTAAAGTTTGAAGATCCTAGGTCAAAGCGTTCTTGAGTTATTGAACAGAAACCATTTTATACAACCAACAGACCGACCGACAGACATGTGCAAAGCAATATACCCCCTCATCAAAGATGGGGGGCATAATAAAGTGCATATTTATCCTACTCAAATTTAGATAAGGGTCAAAATACCAATATCCTTGTTCATCATAGGTTATGAAAACTGAACAAAACTTGATGAAGAAAACATGCACATATCATCGAAACTGCTGCTAAATTTTGAAAAATTCATGTGTTGCATTTGGTATGCATTGAAATATTTATATATGATAATGTCTTTTTCCAGGTAACTGATAAGCCCTATTAACAGGGACCGAAGTGGCAAAAATAACACAGAATTTTCGCACCTTTTCTAATCTCATATCATGTAAAACACAAAATGCCAAAATAGCTGACCATATTCTGTTATTACAGTGGTTTGAATGCAGCACAAACATTTAAATGAGTTTGTGCTTTTCAGCACTTATTCCATCAATCCATCTTGCTAATTTTCAAAATATTCACCAGAAAAATTGGATGACCATTATCAAATTTTTAGTACCGGTAGTAAATTATTTTACTGTGGTTATTTCGCAGAGACATTGGTGTCTTTTTTTTAATGAATATTAGATCAAAACTGTAACCAGGCTTTTCTATGATTTTGCCTAGTGACCAAGTTTAAACCCCTATCTAGTTGCGAACTTTGTCTCGATTGTACGGAGACAAACACGGCATAGAGATTTAATCAAATGGTTGATGACAACGGACACTGGATGATCACAACAGCTCACCTACTGTAGAGCACTTAGTGCTCAAATCATGTGACTACTGTGCAATTGGTTTGTTGATAAAGGAAAATGGTGAAAATCTCGGAAACATCTCTACAATGAAATGACACAATGTGAGGATACAAAATTTTAACAGTGTTTCATTTTGTTTTTGAAAACTATGAGTCCTTTCCCGCTGAACTTTAAAAAACAATGAGTCCCACTATGTAAAGTATAGAGTAAGAGTCCATAGCCAATTTAATAAGACAGAGACTCGGGACTCGCACCAAAATGAAACACTGACAGTTCAGACAATGCAGCAGATAGGTCACTTGCTTGTCGCCCCAAACCATACTTTGTCTGGCTTTGTCCTCCAAATAAGAAAGAAATTATCCCTAGCTTGTGGAAGAGCAAGTTAGTACTAATTGATGATTAATTTCAGATAACTGGGCTACAAGACAGCTTTCTGAAAAATGGACAATAATTTTTTATGATAATGATATAAAAACATTTAATTTTGGATTACATGTAAATCAGCATCAAAAAACATAATATACTAGAATATTTTGTATGTAATATGAGCCACAGTCTGTTTTTCTGGCACTAAGTGTATATATAATAAAATGTCAACTTAAGGAATTAATCAAAAGTCACGAAATTCATAAAAACCCTTTAATTTAAACATCTTTCTATGATGGAACGAGATTTTGAAATGAATGCTTTATTTATGTTCATACATGTACAGTGTCATCTTTGGCATTGTGTCAAAATCTCAGACTCTGGCTCAAATATACTACTCAAACTTTGCTAAGGGCCAAGAAATTGATTTTGATGTCCGTCTCACATTAAATGTACAACACCGATGACGAAAACGTTGTGCAATTAATAAAATACAATCTTATCTGCTTCTAAAGTTCAAATCTTGTTGTCTTGCATTTGATACGCATTGCCAGAATGAGGTCGTTTTCCAGGTAACTGATAAGCCCTATTGGTTGGGACCAAAGTGGCTAGATTAATATGGAAATTTTTATCCCGTTTTTATTACCATATCGTGTAACACCCAAAATGTCAAGAAAATGACCACATTCCGTTACTCCAGAGGCTTGAATGCCGCACGAACATTTTAATGGGGCTGGGCTTATCAGCACTTAGACATTTAATTTCGAAGTAATCTTTATTTGTTTACAATATTGCAGATGTAGCATTATGTTTTTGAAAATTCTACCGGTCAATCTTATTCAATTTGCAAAATATTCAAATGGAAAATTTCTTGGCCCTTAACAAATTTTGAGTACTAGTATAGTATTATGTACATCTAAAATGACAATAAAATATCATAAAATAAAATCATAAACAATAATTGAGGTAAAAGGGCAGTAACAATGTAAACTGTATTATTTAACACAAACAATTGGGAGACAAATATAACATAACTATACTAGTATTGAATACCTGGCAGAAGGAACTTCAATGGCCAATAGGTGTAAATTTAATTCATAGCAGATATGACTACCACGCAGATAAGAGTTCCATATAGGGTAAGCTTTTCAGCTGGTTTGTCAAATTGTGGAACATTAATAGTAGTATGAGGGTACCCACCTATGCCCAAAATAATGGAAGGAGAGACATATAGTGTATTTCTCCACCTTAAAAGGAAGCTAGAGGGTCATTTTCCCTGTTGTGTTCACCTGAAGACAAAGCAATTTTGGCATACCTAGTTTAAGGCTCCATGTAACCAAGTTTGAAACTTGACCTAGATTTGACACGGACAAATATGATACTGGCAAGGTTTCATTAAGAAAGGTCAAAACTTTTGACATCTAGAAGGCTAACAAGGTTTTTCATTTAGCCTTAGTGACTGCAGTATTTGAACATGGTATAGACAAACATAGTGACCAAGTTACATAAAGATTAAGTCAAAACGGACTTCTGGAGTGTTAGCAGTTGATTTCTTGATGAACATTAGGGTGATCACATTAGCTCAGGTGAGCCATAAATGCAGGTACACAATACTGGGTATTGATGTGCCTTAACACTCCCATTACCAAACTGTATGTACTAGTAATAGAAACCGGAGTACAATAAATATAAAATCTGTGTAATATGTATAACAAAGAAATAAAGCCTGAGTTAAAGACCACTTATTACAAAACCTGTCGGCAGAGAACACAATTTTATATCCCATCAGACCATTTTCAATGATACTGAACCTGTTAAGAATGACCACCTGTTACCAAAGGCCACTTTTTCTGTTCTCATGTGTGTTCTGTACTGCTAACACTACAGATACTAATGTAGGTTTAAATATCTTTCGAGAATGCCAGCCACTTCTGTGGATTGTCTTTAAGTATTTTATCTACATGTATCTGTGTTAGTCCTCGCTGTAACATCTTTGGAACAACATGTAATAGAATGTGGGAGTAACCATGGCCACCATACTTCATCTGAAAACATTTAAAATATTTAAGCAAACTTTAATTACAGTCAAACCTGAATTAAACAGGCATCTGTCTTGAGCAGCATAATGCCTACAAATCCAGTATCCTGACTTGCAGGGTTTTGGTGTGTGGTATGTGTTAATGGCTCCTTGAATAGACTTGCATCTTATTTTCAGGATCTGTCATATTATATGTCTCAGTAGGAGCCTTGAAGCAGTCACATATGATGGGCTGCTCAAGGCAGGTTTATTTGTTTGCACTACAATGTATATTATGTTACAAAATTAGGACAAGTTTTGTAACTCTCATCAATTCATGCAATGAGCACCAAAATCAAATACCTTAAATAAACCTATGAATGTGCATTCAAAAGTAGTCTGAGGGGCAATGAGATAGTGTGGTGTAAATACATGTAAAACAATTTGTCTGATCAACAAGTGTATTACCAATCTGTGTTTGGTATGAATATCATGAGCAACTGTGATTTTATCCTGGAAACCAGCATCCACCAAGGCTTTAATTCTCTGTATCCTCTGACCATCACTGGGCATATCAACCTGTTCCCATAACTGATAGTATGACGTTTCCAGTCCAAACAGATCGTACTCTATATAACAGCCTACATCACCAAACTCCAGTAGCTTGGATACATTCTGTATAGTTCCTAAAATATAATATACCCTATATAGCAGCCTACATCACCAAACTCTAGTAGCTTTGATAGATTCTGTATAGTTCCTTAAATATAATATACCCTATATAACAGCCTACATCACCTAACTCCAGTAGCTTTGATAGATTCTGTATAGTTCCTTAAATATAATATACCCTATATAACAGCCTACATCACCTAACTCCAGTAGCTTCGATACATTCTGTATAGTTCCTAAAATATAATATACCCTATATAGCAGCCTACATCACCAAACTCCAGTAGCTTGGATACATTCTGTATAGTTCCTAAAATATAATATACCCTATATAGCAGCCTATATCACCTAACTCGATAAGCTTAGATACATTCTGTATAGTTCCTAAAATATAATATACCCTATATAGCAGCCTACATCACCTAACTCTAGTAGCTTTGATAGATTCTGTATAGTTCCTAAAATATAATTATGATAAACAGGCACGTGTGAACAGGTTTGTGCCAAACTGATTACAGATGACAAGCACTATAATTTATATTCACATCATAAAATTATGACAATACAGCATCTTGCGCAAGTTTCATTGGATTTCATTAATTTTTACACACAATTTACACACAAGTTGTTTTGCTAGTGAATTATCAAAAATGATAAGAGGGTGTTATTTACCATTCCACACCACAAAATACATAAAAAAATATGAACATGTATGTAGCAAGTTTTGTCTAATACAGAGCATTGAACATCAGAAATTCATAAGGTACAAGTTGCTGTGTTTAGCAAACTGTTCCATAATGATATACTTACTATCTATATGTGACATAACCACTCTATCAGCATGTCCACCAGCCTCTAGGTATATTCTCATGATATCAAACGGTGCCTGGGGATCACGTCCAGGATGTATGATAACAGGACAGCCTGTATCGCACTCTACCTGAGCCGATGCTTGTAGTACAGTCTTCTCTGTATCTGAAATACACTCAAATATTAGAGAACATCTGAATTTATTTTGTTCGACCCAGACAGTTGTAGTGCGTGGCCATTCGGTTTTATCCCTGCCTAATTGGCCAATGACCTCAGGATTTGAGGCAGTGATCACCTTATAGTGACCTCAATTAAGCAACAACCAGTCTTAACCAGTCAATCAGAGCTACAGATAAGCTGCGTATTGGGGTAATTACCCAATTAATTTTCTTAAAAACCCAATAGATTTTGAGAGTAGGGAGTAAGAAAAAGCAAAGACAATTTGAAATACCCAAATAGAAAAGGATGTTATAGTGAAAACAGTACTTAAAAGCTTATTTACCGTTTGAGTTTTATTAAATACCCAAATAAATTTGTCAAAACCCAATCAAAATTGAAACTCAGGGGTAAAATACCATATTGACTAAAACCTTATCTGTAGCTCTGAGTCAATATGATGAAATTTCAAATAGTAGCGTGTATATTAGATTACTTGTCCTTAACACCCATATGCTTTAAAATTGTGGCCCTCCAGAGGATGAAGAAATCTCATTATGTAAAAACTTGTTCAGTGTTTTCAAGAGTCAGTACAATGGATCTAGTTTTTTTATACTAATTTATTCAGAATTACCTAGCCAGTAGATCTCGCAAAACTTTCATCTTTACGAAGGACTTACTGGGGTAAGTCTACACGCATTAAAAACAACTTAATTCTGTACATTGGTTATCAAAAACAAGATTTTAAGCATGTTTCAATCAGCATTTACTATAACAAAAGATGTTTGTAATATACATATGCCCCATGGCAGCAGAATAGTCAGAAATGATAAACTTTAAAAGGTTTACTAACCCCATAATCAATAGGCCACTCGAGGCCCATATTGAAGATTGCATTATGGTAAAATACTAATAGTGGTAAAGATTGAAGATTCTGTGTCCAACCATTATTGAGTTATTAATCGAAGACCATTTTTCAATTTATCATGTTAATTGACATTGAGGTTGGTCATCAACAGTAGATGTTCCGACCACTATTGATTTTGTGGCCAGTAGATCAAAGTTCAAGGTTGCAGTGACCTATAACACAAATAAAATGGACCAATTGCGATCAATAAATCAATAACTGTTGGGCCCAGGATCTTCAAACATCACACGCAGGTTGTCATCAACAGTAAATGACCCCTAGTTAGTTGGTCAAAGGTAAGTCAGCTGTAACCTTTAACTTGGATAAATAAGACCAAATTGTTTCTGATCAGTAATGGGCCAAACAATATACCCCCTAATCAAAGATCGGGGAGCATAATTAAACATTATTTACATGGAGGTTAACTTAAACAGGCGAGCTTGGAAAGTATCAGATCTATTTTTAAATGAATGTGAGAGGGAATAAATTCCAAAGAAAGTTGATATTACCTGGACAGTAAAAAAATTCAGAGTGTCTATGGAAAATTACAATGGCAAATCATGTGAGGTGTAATGAAATAGTAAAATAACATGATTTAGAAAATTTACAGCATAAAAATAATTAGTTTCACCAAACATTATACACATACAGTCAAACTTGTATTAAAGACTGCCTGCAAACAAATTTAAGACCATTAATACAAAACATGTCTGAATGGACATCAGACCATTTCCAATTATTTATCCCCCCGACCATCTGAAACAAAGACCACCTTTTTGCATTTTCCCATAGGGAGTGTTTACACACATGTTTGACTATATCTATAAAAGCACATATAGTACAATAGGGTTAGCGTTTGACTTAAAGCTATCACACAGTACTAGTAGTCTCTCTACATTCAGCAAATAACTTACTGCAGCAGCCTTTGCTTAACATTCTGTAATAATGATTCAATGTATCAAAGAATAAATTGATTACTTTTCTTCAATAAACAGATTTTCTTAATCGTTTTCCTGACCAGTGAAAAGACATTGTAATTTACGTAGAAGGCATTGTTTAGCTATTCTGGATGTTATGTCTTAAGTGATGACCAGAGGTAATAAAATTGATGCACCAGTCGAAAATCATGGTCAATTTAGGTTGCAAATAATTGGGGGGGGGGGTGTTAATATCAGCCTACAGTGGCACTAGTTTTCAAACGGTAAAATTTATATGCAATGAATACGAATTAAACTATGTATAAAACAATATTTTTTTAATGTGTGATTAGTTCCTCAAAATACTCATTAGCTAGACTTCAGTTTAAATAGCTATATTTTGCCAAACTGACACTGGCCAGCAATTAGCGTAACCTACTCTTGCTAGAGTTTGATCAGCTGGTCAGTTTCTTGCTTGTCATTTATTTGCAATCATTTGACTCCCTAAAGGTAGTACAACATACACTGAGAAGTAATATGATACCTTGTAGCGGCCAGGTACATCCTATTTCTCCAATGACACCAGCTGTAATGTCTGTAGTTCCACAACCTTTAGTTAACTCTTTATGCATCACATCAGCAAACATTTCCTGAGTCCAATCTACTGTACTTGGACGAGAGGATGCCACATAAAAACCTGGCATGTAAGACAAGAAAACACATATAAAGGTGATAGAATCTGCCAATAAAGCCCGATTTCATAATACATGGTTCAATTACTATCATTACAACTACATGTAGACCTCATTTTATCATACAAAGTCATTATTTATTAATATCGACAATCAATATAAAATTACAATATTTACTTGGTTTATTTTAGTAGCATGTTTTATTGTTTTTTATTCACAACTTAGTTGTTTTCTTCTTACCATGAAGGCAGCCCTTGTTTAGTTAATGCCTGACATACTATAATCATGTACTATAATAATAGTCCGGAACCAGACTAGGGCAACCACTGATATGACAAGGGCACCCCAATCAATGTCTTCTCAGATTGGGGTAGTATTAATTTAATTCTCTCTCTTTATTTTTTATCTATCTCTCCTCGACTACTGTAGTAAATCACTTTATATTCGCGTGAGCTTTATTTCACGATTTTCAGTTTTAAACTTATATCGCTAACTGATGAATTCGCGAACGAGTAGTCCAAATATTAAATTCACGAGAAAATCCACAAAAAAGTTGTAGTAGATAAATACATTATTCACGTAATAAATATAACCAAACATTGATTATTTCTAATTACTAGATCTATCTTAAGTTCTATACTGTAGTTTGTTAAATGCATTTCACACATTGAACATTGTATCAGTTAATCTTGTTTTCAGAGTTATTAGTTAATAGGGTGTTGTATGTTACATGTCTATTAATCTTGATTGTTTTAACAGTTTCATGCTTATGAAGATTATGTCTCTTAAGTCCCTTATACGGATACACATATGTTATACAAATATACTATGTGCATACCAAATTATATTGACCACCCAAAACGTCTTGTTCATGTGGTTTATATTTACTTTTGAAATTGCCCAGATATGTCTTTTGTTACGGATGTATATTTATGCAGAATGATTATTTTGCGATGAGTTCGAATCGCGAAAATTAGCGAAAATTAAACTACTGCGAATAATACCGGATTTACAGTATCCTTCCCTTGCCTCACCTACTTCAACTTGTACCTCATTTTTACTCTACCAACAAAATGCACTTGAACACTTACACACACATTCACAGAAACTAACAGTAAGAAAAAAACCTTTTTAAATAACATTTTGGTTATCTCAATTAAGTATACTATTTACTTTGTAACATCTTATTTAAAAAGTTTCACCAAAAAAGTGTCACATTTTGGGCAACCCTGTTCATCATATAATTAATTAAACTAATAGTACAATGTAAATCACTTCTAACAATATTTTGATACAACTTATGTTAACTGATTAAGTACACTGGTGTGTACACCACTTTTCTCTATATTTTGTATGACATGATTTCATTGACCAATGCCTCTTTGCAACTGTTCTATAAGGAATATACAAAGGGAAAAACTGTTACCTGTTCCAGCTACAATATTGACACCAGTAGCAGACGACATATCTGCTAATGTCTGAGGGTTTGGAACAATCCCGCTTGTGGTATTTTCAACAATGGTGCCACCTCCATTTTTCTACAATATACAGTCTTAGCATTTTTACCCAAAAAATGCAGGTCAATTGTGAATTTCTATTTATTTAACTTATATTTATTACCTCATTCCAGATGGTATTAATAACTAGTATTAGAGTCTAAGAGAAGTGAATTAATCTTGCATCCTAGAGGTGAAGCTAGTTTCCCTTTTAATGTTGAATGTCATACGTAAGGGAAATGCTGTCAGGGTGTGATTTGACAAAATAAATCCCCAACTTCCAGCATTCTAAGTGTGTGGATTTAAATCAATTATCATACCAAATTTTAATGATATACATTAATCTCCATGTAGTTTATTTGAATCTTGAACAAGCCCCATGAATGAACTGTTGGTTAAACAAGTTGCAGGGTGCAGTCAGATTATCAAGTCTTATAAATGAGTTGCCCTCCATAGTGAACATAATCATTATCTTGAAATACCTTGAAAAATCTGAGCTCTTCAAGCACAGCTTCAGATTCCTCTAACAACTTAGCATTGTCAAAACTTGAATATCTGAAATATAAACAACCATAGTGCATCATTCTTATACATGTACCAAAAACACTTTTTGCAAGTTATCTTAAAAGATTACAGAGGTCATTGGATTGATACGCAACATACCAAAGTCATTTAAACATGGTAATGTTATAAACGGCTTGTTTGGCATTCAGGTATAAGGGTAGTTTCAGGACTGGTTTGTCACATGATGTGATGGATAAAGTGATAACTAGCTAGCCAAAAACTGAAGTAAGTAAAATTACACATTTCTATAGCTGAGTTTGGAAAAACTTACGGATTATGTGTTACCCACCATCCAATACCAGGAGTTACTGGTTGTTTACCAAGTTCTGGGAATTCCTTAGCAGGTCCAGGGACCATTAAAGCCGAAGCATTACAGGACAGGTGTTCATGTGCCAGTGTTATACCAGCTTCACTAGGCTCTATCCATCCTAACACTGAAAGCATGAAAATAAAATACAAAATATTGTTATAATGACATATATGTTATCGAGATATATATATACATGTTAATAGTTGATAATTAACTGAGAAATCATCAAAATGAAAGAAATGCTTCATGGGAGGTTGCATGATTAAGCCCAGCTGAGGTTTAAGAACAGCTGAGGATGTGACAAAGTTTTTATCAATGGTACAGCAGTATATATATACAGTCAGTGAATTTAGGATTTTAAACTACTCGCCCGAATCGCCAAACCTGAAGATTTCCTATATATGTATATTCTATGCATAATTACTGCAGAAATTACTTGCCTGAATAAAAATTATTTGTAACAGACAATTGCTAATTTCGCAGATTATATATATATAATCTCCCATGCTTGGCACTTGGCACAGCTATAAGGTGCTTCATTCGTTGACACTGTTCACAAGAAGGTTGCATAAATTAATTTAGACTAACGTTAAAATGCATGTGATGTAAGGCTAACAGTCAATTTGTGTTGAACAAACAATGAAATAAAACAAAATAAAATCACCCACCAGTTGAAATCTTATTTTGTCTAGACATTCTCTCTCAAAGCATATTCCACAGTCTGGAAATGTACCTAAATAACTAAAGATAAATTGATATTAAACCAAATGTTGATTTACAATTTAACAATATCCAAATAACTATTATGCTAGGAATTAACACAGTAGAAATTGGATCAGAAACAAAACCCAGAAAAATATAAACATCAACAAACTTGGAATTTACCTTCATACAAACTTTATAATACGTTCAATGGTAAAAATTGTAAAAATGCTAGTGACATCAAGTTTTATAAATACAAAAGCTAGTCAGTCATGAATTATTTTAGAAATACATTTAATACTTACGTCAAAACTTATAATCTTGGAAAAGTTAAAAACAAATCCAATTGTGCAACTGATTCGTTTGGCGTACCGATAGTTACAAATACGAACACTTTAGTAAGTACGATATAGGCAACCTAAAGTTTGATAACATTGAATATCATAAATAAAACTGTCTGTCATCCCTATAATTCATATCCTGAATCATCATTATAATATTGCATTTCAATTGCCATAATATTCATACATTAAACATAAAAAGAATCGCAGCACTTACCACGAAATGGGAGCCAATAATGCGACTATTTAGGTCAAGACAAATGCCAGGGCGAATCAATAACAACTCTTCACAAAAGAGGTACGAGGATTTGGAAAACACGCAATCAAGAAATATTTGATACTCACTTACATTCTCTGATACCATAAATGACAGGTTCTGAAACTATGATAAATGTTGTGTATGTTATTGTATATCGTATTTAAAATGTTTGTGATCTATAGTTTTGTTTTAAACCCCTATCCTTTGATAAAGTTGAGTGATATTGCGCGCAATAATTATTTTGTTATTCTACAATTCTACTTTCACTTTGTACATACACGTATTTAGTATGTTTTCTCTGTGTTTAATAGAAGTGTGGTTTGCATAGGTGTCATCATCTATGGTATGTTACATTACCAAACGCGTTGTATTGTCTAAAGATATAATAAACAATCATATTAAACGGTAGACATGCTAATCCTTTCAATTCAATACAGTATAATTAATACAGACATTGTGGATTTGAAATTGGCAGTGTCTACAGATACTGGCGTATTCTCGATATCAACATTAAAGGATAAATACCGTTTTTCCGGATTCCAGAATTTAACATCAGGGGGATCCCACAAATGGTGGGAGTATGTAAACTCTTCTTTTTTCATCAAGGTTTAAACATGAAAAATGTATAAAAACATTGTACATTATCTTCAAGCATCTTGTGTTTTCAGCTTTCACAAAAATTCTGTATATTTGAAATATTGAATTTTTTTATTTTACACTGCTGCTTCCAAGCTTGACACTGACGGCGAGTAAATATACATATTTTCTGGGAAGAACAAATACAGAGGGAACGGAAACACGGGTTTTAAGCGTGACTAACCTGTTGGCCAATCACCGCGCTCCGATAAAAATTGCTCGATATCTTGAAAAATCCCGCGAAAGCGTAGACACAAAAATGCATAAATCTGTCGTTAATTAACGGTATCAATCATTGTAATTGCACTGTAATGAAAGTTTAAACTTATGAATTGAATTTTTATTCGAGGAAAAGACGAAATTAGCATATTTAAATCATATACCATTCATTGAAATAGGTGTGATCAACACGCTAATCGCTCTTTTGTCTCATTGTCCACGATACTAGCCATTTTGCAAGTTATGGATCTCACAATGTATTGTAGTGAATTATATAAACTTGTGTTTACCATTAAATAATACATCCCTGCTCGTGATAGGCTCAGTTTTATGCACAATTATCAACTCATTTTTTAATTATTTGAATTCAAAATACGCCGAATCGCCATGTTTTCAGCAACCAGTTTATTATTTCTCAATAATTATAGTACTTTTGAAACTTAAGGATCTCTAAATGTATTAAGGTAGATTTTCTAAAACTTATGTTTGCCATTAAATAATACATCCCTGCTCGTGATAGGCTTAGTTTTATGCACAATTATCAACGCCTTCTTGAATTATTTGAATTCAAAATACGCCGATTCGCCATGTTTTCAGCAACCAGTTTATTATTTCTCAACAATTATAGTACTTTTGAAACTTAAGGATCTCTAAATGTATTAAGGTAGATTATCTAAAACTTATGTTTGCCATTAAATAATACATCCCTGCTCGTGATAGGCTTAGTTTTATGCACAATTATCAACGCATTCTTGAATTATTTGAATTCAAAATACGCCGATTCGCCATGTTTTCAGCAACCAGTTTATTATTTCTCAACAATTATAGTACTTTTAAAACTTAAGGATCTCGAAATGTAGGAAGGTAGATTATCTAAAACTTAGTTTTGCCATTAAATGATACATCCCTGCTCGCGATAGGCTTAGTTTTATGCACAATTATCACCACATTCTTGAACTATTTGAATTCAAAATATGCCAATTCTCCGTGTTTAAAGTACATTTTTAAAGCAAATTTGGTTGCTCTATGTCCGCCATAAATTATTATAGATAAACAATACTTTTGAAATTTATAAAGTAGGGTTAATTTATATACAGTTGCTGTCTATGTTTTACGTAATTACAGTATACAACCGGAAACTCCCCGCTGAGACTTCTGAGACAATATGAGATTACTGTCTAGATAATGTACCTATCACAAGTTTAATACAATTATACCACCCCTCCCGTTGTGTAATCTACATAATGTTGTCTGTGACAGTAATTAAATCATTGTTTTTGTTACACCTCAGGAACTTGCATTCAAATAAATAAAAACATTACAACACAGTCTACACTATTAAATTATAATTAACTACCATTCATTGAAATAGGTGTGATCAACACGCTAATCGCTCTCGCTGTCCACGACACTGGCCATTTTGCAAGTTAATGATCTCAAAATGTATAGTAGCAAATTATCTAAAACTTGTTTTTACCATTACATAATAATTCCTAATCGCGATAGGCATAATTTTATGTACAAATTTTAAATAATTTTGGAACTATTTGAATTCAGAATACGCCTAGCTATTCGTCATGTTTTCAGTAAAAACTTTATTATTTATATAGTTATTTTCAAGCTTAAGGATCTCGAAATGTATAAAGATAGATTATCTAAAACTAATTTTTGCCATGAAACAATACATCCCTGCTCGAGAAAGTCATAATTTTATGCCCCAATTTTTACATTTATATTATTTCACTTCAAAATATGCCAACTCTGTGTGCTTTCAGTACACTTTTTCATTCCTTCACGTTAGTTATAGCAAATTTCCAGCTCCATGATGTCCAAAATGATTGAAAGCAAATTATGTCTTATTTATAATATCACATAATAAATCCCTGCTCGGAATAGGCATACTTTTATGCACATTTATTTATACAATTTTGAAATATTTCAATTAAAAATACGCCAGTTCTCCCGTGTTTATAGTACATTTTTATGCTATAATGTTTAGCAAGTGTGGTTGCATTTGTGATAAACACTATTTATGAAAATTATAAAGCAGTCTTAATTCATCTACAGTGGCTGTCTATGTTTTACTAATTAACAGTATTACCGGAAACTCCCGCTGAGACTGAGACAATATGAGATTACTGTCTAGAGAATGCACCAATCACGAGTTCAATACCGCCCTCCCGTAGTGTAATCTACATTTGTGACAGTAATTAAACCATTGCATCTGTTACACACATATTAAGAGAATTTATCAGACCTAGGACCTAGAATATTTAATTGAATGGAATCTGTTAAGTATATATTATATATATCGTATTATACCGATTCCCGACAATCACGGATAAAATTAATTTTGGAATGTACAACCATAAAACACAAATATAGACTATAATATTATATATATTTAATTAAAGCCTAATTTGAAACCTGTTTCTTGAATTTAAACCAGGGCTGGTATTCACAAAGCATCTTAAGTGAAAACTTATTTAAATTTATTAAAATCTTAAAATTTTCTTAAGCGTATCAGCTAAGCAAGAAAATCAAGACGACCAATATTTTACATAGTTTTGAAGCATTATGTAAACAGCTACTATAAGAACTTAAAGAAAAAAGGATTATTCTT
This sequence comes from Spisula solida, assembly GCA_947247005.1. NCBI lineage: Eukaryota > Metazoa > Mollusca > Bivalvia > Venerida > Mactridae > Spisula > Spisula solida. Next base: position 27,458,464 of record OX365948.1, read on the forward strand.
TAAATCGCGGGACATATGAGCTGTACAAATTTTTAACTTAAGTCAAATTTTTAAGATTTATTTGAGAAACAGAATCCTTTATTGGAATAAAACTATATGACATACAGGATATACAGACTGGAACATTATTAATTTTTAAATCGGACCGTATAATACCACGCACGTTAATTAAACTTCGTGATAATATCCACCGCAATCGTCAATCCCGGATTTATTATGGACCGTACAGAAAGAAAATACTACCGTACCGTATAAGCGGCCGTTATACACTCCGCTTATCGGCCGACAGGTTAGATATAGATAACGCTATATAACGTCATCGAGACACTCGTCCATCTCTTGTACTGTCCCTGATATTTTTCAAGTTAAACATACTGTACACCAAGAAATTATTTTGTGCCACTTAATTTCGCTGAGTTCACGAGTGGTAGAATTTCACAAAATTAGGTAGCCTTGAAAGTGCTAAAAACATTAATGGACATTGGGGGAAACTTAAGAACGCAAAAATTTGTAGTTTGGAATATGCCGGAGATCAGCGAAACCCGAAAGTTAGTATTCACGAGAGTAAATTGGTTTACAATATTATTCATGAAAAAAAATGTCTGGGAGGTCATGAAATAAGAGTTGTCATTGTGTAAGACTTTTCACGTATTCTTAACTTTTGGCAACAATAATCACAAATATTTAGGGCTTTTTTTCACTGTATACAAGGGGCTTATATTAGGCTGCTTCACAATTTCCTATAGGCCCCTTCACAAATAAAATTGGCGTCTCGGTTTTTTGAAATCAACTTCACCACAAAGCACCAAACAATCTAAGCATAGCTAACAATAATGTATCATTTTACTGGACTTGATATGAAGTATTCTAACACTGTATGTTGCTCCATGTAAACATATTGAGCTGTATCGTTATCTAATAAACGGTATATCACGGTAGAATTTCGGCTGTTTAATTTATCTCCCGTGTATAATTCGCAATTTTTATCAATGAAATTTACGTCTTGTTTATTTCATGACGTCATGAATTGTGACGTCGCCGTAGAGCGCGACATTTTGCGTAATTTTCTTTTCTAGCGTTTCTGTTTATTTATTTGATTATATTTATATTCTAGCAACATGTTATTGCATGTATCAATTCATATGCGTAAACGTGAAATACGTAATTGGAATTTGGCGTTAGATACGCATCAGTTTGGCGACAAAAAAAGATAATAGTAAAGCTTAAAAATCCAGGGGCGTGCGTTACGTTTCTTTGAACAGCGGAAGTTGTCTATAGCAACATGATAAATAACCCACCAATATCGCAAACAAAATAGTCCATTTAAATTTGTGCAAATTACACGTTTTAGAATGCAAATAGATCGCTGTTTTGCGTGATTTACCGGTGAATAGATCACGGTTTGTCGTTCATATGCATAGTTATTTATCACTCAGGCCTACGGCCTTCGTGATTAATTCCTACGCATATGAACTCTAAACCGTTATCTATTCACCGGTATATCACGCAAAACAGCGATCTTTTTCCTAATTATATCATTGATAAATGCATGTTTGGGACAAGTGGACAAAAAATGAGCTAACATCTGACAAATCTTATTTCATAATTTGGTGATTTATCACACTTAGCTTTTCACAATTTGAAAAGATACTGCGACTACTTTTTCACAATTTTGAACATTTTCGCGCTAAATTTTCACAAAGCAAAGGGTGTAAGCCTCTTCATTATTCAGCGGAAAAAAGCCCTGATATTGTTCCTGTTTGCTCTATGCGCTATACGATCCAGTCCCAAAACACCTCCCAGACCTCAATTTTGGATCAATCGGAATACTTCGCACAACATCGCTGAAGAAATTCTGGAATGCAGGTTTTAACCTATCATGTCGATACGGTGAATACGACTAGCCAATCCTACTCGCCTTTGTTAGTCGTACGTCACTTTTTTCAACATGCCAAAATACAGCTTTAATTTATACAAACCATAAATTTTTTTTATTTTTTTTCAAAAAAATAAATAATCATTAACACAATATCAACAATTTTACCAAATCAGTGCTTCAAAATATCATTAAAACAGCCGATTAAATTTGAACATTTTAGTTGTTTAACGGTACTGGCTAATGTTGGTATTTCCAGTAAAATTAGGATAAAATCCCTGACACTATTCAGCATTATTCAATCTTCCACAATTCTGTACACAGTGCCAACTCAACTACTCCTTTCCCACCAAGAACAATAAGGGGCAGGAACCATCTACCACCAGACATGCCAGTCTGTCTGGTCAATCTAAACCCTCAAAGAATGACTGGCTGCAATCTTAATCTTATCTCCTTGAATAGCTTCATTCTGTTCCAGAAATTAAATCACTAACAACATTTTAGTAAGTAAGGTCCTGTCTATAAAAGTCTATTTCTGTTTCAAATTTGTAAGAAATTATTTTTGAATTGTAATCAGAAAGTGGTAGAAAAAAGATTGCAATCAAGTCAATCAGACTTCAAGTGAGTGATTTTTACAAAGACCCATAAAAGAAGTATCTGATTCTCATACGTACATTTGCTTTGTTTACACAAATTATTTACATTTACATTTATCATGTTACTTATATCAGATGTCTATAATAATTGTTAAAATGGTAATTTGAGAATTATTTTTAAATTTTCCAGAAAATGACGTTTTCATTTTGGTTGCTTGCAATAGTTGTCATAGTGATGACACTAACCACACCTTCTTATGAGGAGAACAGAGATGATTGGATAGACCCAAATGATATGTTGAACTTTGACCCTTCAACAAACACGATGAGAAAGAACAAGGTTTAGTAAATAATTAGACCACCTTTGCAGGGTTTCCATTATTAAATGGAAATCATCGTTTAAAGTTGTATCTCGATCGATTGTTTTTCTGAAATATAACGATTTGTTTTATTAATACTTTAGAAAGGGCCCTGGTCCAATCATTTTCTCTTTGATGTCAATCTGTTGTCAATATTGATAATGAAAACCCTCATTTTGTGACCCCTGGACCCTGGTTTTCTTATTGAGGTGATCTTTCATTGAAGTTTGCTACCGAATAAAACCGTGAAAATGGACTTGAACATTTTTTTGTACTACACTGTATAACCGTATGTCCATATATATCTATATATCTGGACTTTTATTTGTTATTTTATGAATAATAATGGTGGTTCCAGCTAATTAAAAAAAAAATATACTGATATATATTATATACAATTATTAGTGTGTATATTTGTGTTAATTTAAAAATTGTTCTTTTATATTTTGACCAGTTTAGTGTATCTTTTATTCATATTGACAGCTATAATGCAATGTTACATGCTTATTAATATTTTGAATATATACATGTATCTTAAAATTTCCTGGTTGAAAGTAATTTATTTTATATCCCAATTTATAGCTAAAAATCGAGGACATTAAAAGACCAGCTCCGACTGAAACATTACCAGAAGAAGTGGAGCCTGATAAGCCAGCTGATTCCAGTGATGATCAAGATTCCTGTCCTCCTTGTAAGCCATGTGAAGCTCAAGAAGATTACCTCCCTTGTACTGAAGTCAGCAAGGATTGTCCCCCTTGTGTTAAAACAGAGTTACCAGTAGATAACTCTCGTGAAGCTGTTACTTGTCCTCCATGTGAACCAAGCAAGGAGTGTGTATGTGAACAAGCTGCACTTCCACTCCTAAGGAAGTATGTTAGAAGTGTGTTAAACCATATCGGAGATCAAGTAAGTGGGAAGGGTTTGTTGTCTGTCTTACCAATACATGTACAAGGGATGTTCAAGTAATTCATGTACTTTAATTATATTATAAAATGAATCATTCATATCAGTTTTAAATTTTGTCTGGCATTCAATCAAACTGTTTGGAGCATGTACGCAAAATTTTATTACAATATGTTACAAATTAAAATTTCTGTTTCATTATATAAACTTATGGTGCACAACGATGTCATTATTCAGCGCGATATGAAGTTTTCTCCATCTCAAACTATGCTTACACTGAGCAATACACATACGATGGTGCTGTACTCACTTCTGGTATACTTAAACAAACAATTCACTGTCTAATGAACAATTAAATTATTATGTAGCATCTATGCCATGAAAATTTCCATCTCGAGTGAGGGTGTCTTGAGCTCAGGTTCTCTGTGACATGCCCACAGACGTTCTTCTAGCTGACTGTTGATCATTCTCAGTCTTATCAATCCCAAAATTGAATCGTATATCCTTTCCACTGCCATAGCGTAATAATGCAGACTGGCCGGGATGGCCATTTCGGCCTTCCATAGTTTACGGCCTAAATTCCCAAATTCTGCTGTCATGGATACACTTGCATCCAAGACTAAAGGATATCACATTTCCAAGATCATGCACAGGTTTTTGGTCCTGCTGGCCCCCTATAAAGAGGGCTTTGAACATAGGTTTTCCAAAACTGAAATTACTGGTTATACCAGCCATTGTGGTACGAGTCCCTGTGGAATTGTGTTTTCTATAGAAGAAATATAAGGCTTGACAAAGGGGTCGGGATCTTTATAATTATATAATGAATCTCAATACTAGTAATACTGGAAAAACTATGCAATGTAATGTTGATGTTTAACGATACTAAATCTTAGTATTCATATATCTAGAGTACAACCTCTCCAGTGTGGCCCTCTGTAGATCAACCTCTACACGTTGGCAAATATTTGTAGCTCCCAAAGAGTGTTGCTATACAGAGGTTGTGTTTACATGTCACCAATAAATATTGTACATATATGTTTAGACACCAATGGGTGGTAAAGAGGATTTTACGTTCCACATGTCTCTGTCACATGATGACGTGATAGTACTGGAGAAGTTTGCAGATAAAGGTTACATTAAACATGTACACGACGTCCACGATATTCTCGGCGATATGATCGAGCGTGTAGCAGCATCACACATGACGAAAATGGAGAAAGTTGCATTATGGCTGGAACATAAAATTGGATTGAAACTTGATAGATTGATTCAGGTAAGAAATCTTTGGGAATAATATAATATCCCCCCACTTTGGAAGTTTTGGGTCTTAAGGAGGTACGAGCTGCCTTGTGCGCATGCGCGAAATTTCAAAATCGTATTAGATAATAACAAACATGAATTTTAGTTTCAATGATTGCATATGAATGTTGATTAATGAAAATAAACAAAATATTATCGCACAAATTAGATATTTTTAAATTTTTATGTTTTGCCTGTATGAAAAAGTGGGTGGGGAACGGCAAAATTGTGAATAATATGGGTTCACAATAAGTCCCTACAATTGTTCAAATGCATATGCTTATATATAATATGTAGTGCATGGTTTAGTTATAAGAGGTAGCCACACTTTGAAATATTTTTAAGAAAAAATATTTTCATTATAATATGCAAATTAGGTTAATTTTATGCAAATTTATTCATAATTAGTGCTTTTTTATGCACAGCTCCCAAAAAAGGCTGGTGACCCCTATTTTTTATTTGACTAAACTGGTGTTCTATTTGATACTAAACTTAGGGCCAATTTTAATTCATTTTCGATCGTTGGGTATTTTTTGACGTTCATTTGAAATCATTTGAAAATCACACTTTATTAGCAAGTGGGTGGGGTAACTATTTACCATGTTCAAATACTGAATTTGTTCACCAGGCAGCTGGAATTGTGACTAATGTCAATAGGAAAGACCATTGAACACACACAATATCATGCATTGCTTAAAAGTGGTTTCATACAGGAATAATCTTAAAAAGAACATAATGGTGCCATAAATGCAGGAAATAGATAAAATGACCAAAATACAATGGTAGGTCATTAGAAAGCCATGTATGTCGAAAACGAGCCTGGTGACATATCATTTTTATGATTTCAATGATTTTCTAGAAGACTGTTCTGTCATTTTAAGATGTTTCAAGGAAAATTCGATCGTTAGATAAAAGGTGCGCGTACCTCCTTAAGGAAATATTACCTAAATATATTGAAACACAGAAATTAAAGTGTAGAATTCCTGAATCTTGAACTGTTGAATCTGAATATGTAGGCAAAATTGGGTGTTGGCCTTCACAATCCTTGAAAAATGTATATGTAATACTAGTATACAAATATCTTCAAAAATGTTTTGTCTATTGTCATGAAACTTTGCGGGAATGTTTTACAGCAGTTTATCAACATGTAAAGTTGTGTACTGGGGGGTATTGCAGAGACCAAGTTTCTTTGAATTGTTTGTTTGTGTCATGTTTTATATTATTATGTCAGGTTTATATTATCATGTCATGTTTTATAAGCTCACCTGTCACAAAGTGACAGATTGAGCTTTTGTGATCACTCTTCGTCCGTCGTCCATCGTACGTCGTACGTCCGTCCGTCAACAATTGGCTTGTGTAGACTCTAGAGGTCACAATTTTAGCCTAATCTTTATGAAACTTGGTCACAACGATCAGCTCAACAAAATCTAGGCCAAGTTCGATATTGGGTCATTTGGGGTCAAAAACTAGGTCAAATCATAGAAAACCCTTGTGTAGTCACTAAAGGTCACAATTTTGATTTAATCTTTATGACACTTGGTCACAATGATCATCTCAACAAAATCTAGGTCAAGTTCGATAATGGGTCATCTGGGGTCAAAAACTAGGTCACTAGGTCAAATCATAGAAAAACCTTGTGTAGTCACTGGAGGTCACCATTTTGACTTAATCTTTATGAAACTTGGTCACAATGATCATCTGAACAAAATCTAGGTCAAGTTTGATATTGGGTCATCTGGGGTCAAAAACTAGGTCACAAGGTCAAATCATAGAAAAACCTTGTGTAGTCGCTAGAGGTCACAATTTTTACTTAATCTTTATGAAACTCAGTCACAATGATCATGTCAACAAAATCTAGGTCAAGTTCGATAATGGGTCATCCTGGGTAAAAAACTAGGTCATTAGGTCAAATCATAGAAAAACCTTGTGTAGTCACTAGAGGTCACAATTTTGACTTAATCATTATGAAATTCAGTCACAATGATCATCTCAACAAAAGCTAGGTCAATTTCGATATTGGGTTATCCGGGGTCAAAAACTAGGTCACAAGGTCAAATCATAGAAAAACCTTGTGTAGTCACTAGAGGTCACAATTTTGACTTAATCTTTATGAAACTTGGTCACAATGATCATCTGTACAAAATCTAGGTCAAGTTCGATATTGGGTCATCCGGGGTCAAAAACTAGGTCACAAGGTCAAATCATAGAAAAACCTTGTGTAGTCACTAGAGGTCATGATTTTGACTAAATCTTTATGAAACTCAGTCACAATGATCATCTTGATAAAATCTAGGTCAAGTTGGATATTGGGTCATCCGGGTTCAAAATCTAGGTCACAAGGTAAAATCATAGAAAAACCTTGTGTAGTCACTAGAGGTCACAATTTTGGTCTAATCTTTATGAAACTCAGTCACAATGATCATCTTAACATAGTCTAGGTCAGGATCGATATTGGGTCATCCGGGGTCAAAAACTAGGTCACAAGGTCAAATAATAGAAAAACTTTGTGTAGTCACTAGAGGTCACAATATTGGCCTAATCTGTATGAAACTTGGTCACAATGATCATCTCAACAAAATCTAGGTCAAGTTCGATATTGAGTCATCCGGGGTCAAGAACTAGGTCACATGGTCAAATCATAGAAAAACCTTTTGTAGTCACTAGAGGTCACAATTTCGACCTTATCTTTATGAAACTTGGTCACAATGATCATCTCAACAAAATCTAGGTCAAGTTTGATATTGGTTTATTTGGGGTCAAAAACTAGGTCATTAGGTCAAATCATATAAAAACCTTGTGTAGTCACTAGAGGTCACGATATTGGCCTAATCTGTATGAAACTTGGTCACAATGATCATCTGAACAAAATCTAGGTCAAGTTCGACAGGTGAGCGACCTAGGGCCCTTTGGGCCCTCTTGTAATATCATGTCATGTTTTATAATATCATGCTACCGGTATTTCAGTTCATGATGTTAGCAGCATTGGCATCAATTGTATTGTTGATAGAAATCCGTCTACAGATTGCTTGGCGACGTCGTGTTAGTCAGTTAATTGTTCTAATGTTTATCATCAGTATACCTTGGACATGGTATGATTTATATAAGGTAAGACTTACCTCTCCCCCACACCTGATATTCCATGATGAATATAATTATGTATTGTAACAATACGTCCGTCCGTCCGTTCGTCCGTCCTGGTTAACTCAAATTGACTGTTTCTTCTAGCATTAATATGGCTTGCTACAAAGCTTTCATACTTGCATGGATGTTGTATATGAACACTCTCCACGCGCCTGTATCACCTGACCCCATTTTGACCTTCACCTTGACCTAATTTTGGACTTAGACTTATTTATGGACAAGGCTTCCACAGGGGGCATAAGCGTTTATTGAACGCAGTCTTGTTTAAATCTGCCCCCTTCCTCTTCATAAGAAAAATTGAATCTTGTATTATACACCGACACGCCCACTGACTCCATTCACAAAGTGTCCGATATTTCTGTAAGTATATTGTTCGTACAAAATATTTACTTAGTAAACAATTGATCTATTAGACATACACTGGTACATGTATTATACTCTACAAAAACAGAAACTACATTATTCATATATTAATATTTCAATGCTCATTAAAAAAATAACCTAGTTCAGACATGGTGACATTTTAACTGCCAGTTGAAGAATTCCAGGGAAAACAACACAGAATTACGGTACGGAAAGGGGAATAACTTTGATTTTCGAACTTTTTTTTAAAAAAGCATTATGCATGTTCAAACTATCCATTCATGGGCTGTTGACCTGTTTTAATGTTGTATACATCAATACACATATTGTTGTTAAGAAAAACAAGTTTGATACTGAAAATGTCTAACGCTGATTAATACAGTTTGAGTCAAACATTGATATGTTTCAAATTACCTCCCTTTGAATTGAAATAAGAGCTGTTGCGTTTTTGATCAACTGTTTGCATAAGCTGTTAATTTCTTGAACGAAATGTGTCGGTTGTAGTTCACTGCATATCATTAAAACTAATTTTATCAATGCATGGGACCTGTAGGTGAATATTGAGTACACTTAAGTTGTGTCAATGGAAATCTTTTCTTTTTTTGTTGAGTATAGTTTTCTAATGGCCTTATACTTACACAACTTTAACCATGATGTTAACTGATGTTTATACAGCAAGCAGAGATAAAGCACCATTCTACAGTGATGAAGAAAATACCGAAGGAATGTGAAGATGGTGATAGTTGGTTTACCAGTCTGAAATCTATGGTGTCACTACAGGAAGATAAATGTCATAAATACCATGAACATATGATGATTGATCCAATTATCAAAGTGCCACCAACAAAGGTATGTTGTAACTTTTAATTTCTGTCAGTATTTCTTAATTAGAAGTGAGTAAAAGTGTATTAAATACCACCAATACCATACTTTTTGTAGACAGGTACCAAAGTGAATAAAGGGAGTACTATTTTTTTGAAAAAAAGTAGATTCTACACGAAAACATAGTTAAACCATAATTTCCTCCCTTGATTTGAATGGTCAGCCATTTTGATATATAATTCTGCATTGGTAAGTATGTAAAAATCAATCCTTCACTAATTCGCTTCATACCCCTTACACTATACTAAAGAGAGGAGTTTAAAGATGTTCAGATTTTTAGGATAAATATCAAGAATAATCTCCCTTGATCATGTGTCTTGATATGTCCAGTACCATAAACAAATTGTCTCCCCACCATCCTCAGTATTGGATAAAGGTATAGCTCAGAGAATTTGACATAAACCTGAACTTTATGCATGAATATATTACAGGGTTCTTGAGTTGAATATATAAATTTCCATGAGCGAATCTTGCAATATGGGTCCAATAGATTGGTGTTTGTATTACAACTCGAGTGTCTTCGTGATACTTTCCGATAATGAAAACATACAACCGGGATTACAGTTATAGACTATAAATCAGCTGTTAAATTATGCTAATAGAAGTTCGAGAGTCATGTCAAATTCTCTGGACTATACAAGACAGGGGAAAAGGACGCATGTTTTGACACATCTATGAAGTAAAGGGTGAACAATATATAGCATGAACATTCATATGTGACTACATTTTACCATGTTTTCCTAATGTGGTGTAAAAATAGTCAGAGTGAATTGACGGTAACTGTATATAGTTGAGCCTATGGCTGGTGGTTGTTAGCTGGCTGAGTGTTGGCCTTCTATAATATCTGATAATTTTACTGCTGTTTGATGCCTAACAAAGGTTTATATTAGCTGCATTATTTTCCCGTACTTATCTCTACCATATTTCTTTCTTGAAGGCTATTGCTGTGACTGTTGTTAGATTCTGGGTGGCACCGATGAAAGATATTGGTTCTGGATTAAGTGAGTTTATTCATGCACTGCTGGTGGACCTTCCATTGACCTTGTATCCAGTTGCCATATTGATTGTTGCCTTGTTTCTCTTTATGTTCCTATTCATGTGGTTTGGTTATAGTATAAGACTTCCGTTCTTCCTCACCATAGAGCCAGGTCCTAACCATGCTGTGGCTGACACACGCGTTCACCAAGCCATTAAGGATAATACACAGACTACAAATGATCAGGTATATCATAATTGCTCTTCCATGACTGTAAATAAAAATCCTGAAGCTTATACTTTCCGAACTAAAATTTATATCTACCGTGGTATATAAATATGACATTGAACTAGTCTGAATTTTTTTTTTGATCAATTTATTGAAAAATATCAAAAATTTAACTTTCGTGTTGATGAACATAGCTCGTTTATTATAGATTTTTGTTCAAAAAGTGTTCATTTCTAGCCAGAATATTGATTAAGAAGCATGGTATTACTCAAACAATTAACCTTGTCCTTTAACCTTCTATCAGCAGAATTTAACAGTTGATTTATTGCCTATGTTTAATTTGGGCTGGTGTTTTCATATGTAGAATTATCGGTACAAATTTGTACAATGTGTATTATAAGGACAAGTCTAATTGACTGGTAAAGCACATCTTTCTCTCCGATGCTTGTAATGTATTCAAGCGTATACTATAGGTAAAGGACCAGGTATATTTGTTTAGATAAGATTTATGTCAGTACGTTCATTTGAATTTTCTTACAGTGTTTTGTAATATTTTTTAATACCTGAATTTCAGACACATACAAGAAATTGAAAGTATATGTTTCACCTCTTTGAATCTATGTATTGCTTATCAGTATTGTGTATGCATTCTGGACATTTCTGAGTTGTGCTATAAAGTATAGTGCTTCAGGGCTTTTTTTTACTATATACGAGGGGCCTATATTAGGCCCCTTCACAATTTGCTATAGGCCCCTTTCACAAACCTAAAAGGCCCCTTCACAATTAGAATTTGCACCATGGTTTTTAGGTGAGCTATTGTGATCACCCTTTTGTCCGCCGTCCACTGTCTGCCGTCAACAATTGGACTGTTAACACTCTAGAGGTCATAATTTTCACTTAATCTTTTTTGAACTTGGTTACAATGTTTGTCTCCATGAAATCTAGGTCAAGTTCGTAATTGGGTCATCTGGGGTCAAAAACTAGGTCACCAGGTCACATCAAAGAAAAACCTTGTTAGCACTCTAGAGGTCATATTTTTGATGTAATCAGAATGAAACATGGTCACAATATGTGTTTTTATGAAATACAGGTCAGGTTCGCAACTGGGTCATCTGGGGTAAAAAACTAGGTCACAAGGTCACATTGAAGAAAAACCTTGTTAACACTCTAGAGGTCACCTGCTTTACCTAATCTATATGAAACATGGTCACAATGTTTGTCTGTATAAAATCTAGGTCAAGTTCGTAAATGGGTTATCTGTGGTCAAAAACTAGGTCACAAGGTCACATCAAAGAAAAACCTTGTTTAAACTCTAGAGGTCACATTTTTTATGTGATATTAATGACACTTGGCCTCAATGTGTGGCTTTATGAAATCTAGGTCAAGTTTGGTTTGCAACTGGGTCATCTGGGGTCAAAAACTAGGTCACCAGGTCACTGATTCTGCCTAAACTGCTAGTCATCAGGTGAGCCCTATAGGGCCGATGGCCCTCTTGTTGTAAAATCAACTTCACTACAAAGCACCAAACAAACAAATCACAGATAACAGTCATATATTCCTGTACAGGACTTGATATGAAGTATTATATCATGGATACATGCATGTTCCGGAAAAGTTGACAAAAAATTAACTAACATCTAAAAACATTTTGTATCATAATTTGATGATTTATCGCGTTAAGTTTTTCACAATTTGAAAAGTTTCGCGCTAAATTTTCACAAAACAAAAGGGCGTGGGCCTCTTCACAAATCATCGAAAAAAAGCCCTGTGCTTTGTATAATTGTTGCATGGTGTGTGGAAACATTTTGTGAATATCTTTTATTTTAAATCTATAATACTAGCTCATACTACAAATAGTACAAGTTACTTAGTTTATGTCCCACTGCTGGGATACTTGACTAATCCATATTTGCATAATATGTTATTCAGTATGCTGTAAGATTGATGCCTTAAAACAGTTGTTGTGCCTGCTACAGTCCTCAAAGTTAAAAGGGTGGTTGGTCATCACTAGGTCTAGGAGATGAACCCTGTATTGCAACTGAGGTTAGCAGGTTGAAAGGCAAGGTCACATAGATCTTTAACCTGAAATTACTATTTAGCTGCCTCAAGAAGGCATACCATACATTTTCTACGAACATCTTTTATAACTGTTTTATGTTAAACAGTAAGTTTCTTTTGTTTATTGCTTAAATCAGGGATTTTACGGAGACATAATACCCAATCCTGAAAACTAGTCACAAGTTTGTTTTTGGTGGCATTAGCAAACACCCCTACACCAAATTTTAGTTCAAACATTGTTCCTTTAATACAAATCTGCTTATGAAAATTCAAATGACCATAATTTGGTCAAAACTTTGATTTTTTTCGTTCAATAACTTTTATTTTCTGCAGAACTTTCATTCTTTCTAATGTAGTAAATCCGAATTTCAGGATTATTGTGGCATTGTAGGACTCCTGTTATATCAAAGTGTGGCTTTAAACTAAATTCTCTGTCTATGGGTGTTAGTTGTTATAACAGTATTTCCTTTAAAACACAAATGTAAGCCTATCATTCAGTATATGGCACAAATAATCAGTAAATAGCACATTACTAACATAACTATGAAACAAGGATAGACATTTATTATGTACCTAGCAATGTATTGACCAAAATACAGACCAAATCGCACTGTGGAATACTACTTCAGGGATCACATTTTCCGTTTCAAACCTGTTTGGTTTCTGAATCTGTTACATGCATTATGTGTGATGTGTTAAATGCTGAAAATATGCCAACGTTGATGCTGTCATGACGTGAACAATACCTTATTTGTAATGGGCGTTGTGTTATATGCCGACGTTCATGATGTAAATTTTTACATATTTCAAGCATTTTCGCACGTAAAAGCACTTTTTCACTTGTTGTAGGTTTATAATAAAGGAATATTACTGCAGTTGTGTTGATCCGTTGGGCCGTATTAGCTCTCATTGCTTGTGTTATACAGCATCTCGCTCGACCTAGCGGTCTTGCAAGATACGACATTACACAAGCAACTATAGGTAATACGGCCCTAAGGATCAACACATTGCAGGGATTTTCCATATTTATCACTGTATTTCTTTGAGATAAATTACAAATTATACAAAAGGAGCTTTTGTCATATCATTTGCTAACATCTAGTCATATAGCTTACACGATGTACATGTTCTTGTTATCCCCATGTGGAAAGATGAGTTATTGTCATTGCTTTATCGGCATCTGTGTGCCCTGGTTAAGTTTTATGTTAAGGTCAACTTTTCTGTTAAACTTCCAACGCTTTTACTTTGAAACTTGCAACACATGTTCACCATCAAAAAGCTGACTGCAAAGCAAGCAAGATATACATAACTCCCTCCTGCTTTTTGCAAGAATTATGGTTTTTTAGCTCCACTATTCGTAGAATAAGGGGAGCTATTGCAGTCACCTCAGCGTCAGCGTCAGCGTAATGCTTATGTTAAAGTTTTGGTACATGTTTTTTAACCTCTTATATTTTCAAAGTTCTTCGAGATATTGCTTTCATACTTTGCATACTTGTCCGCCATCATGAAGCCAACCCATATGCAGGAGTAGGTTACTCTATCAGGTATTTTGTTGAAATTATGCCCCCTTTTTCTACTTAGTGCAAAAAATGTTTAACCTCTAATATCTTCAAAGCTCATTGACATATTGCTTTGGTACTTTGCATACTTGTTCACTATCATGACCCCAACCCATATGCAGGGGTAGGTAACTGTATCAAGCATTTTGTTGAAAGTATGCCCCCTTTTTTCAACTTAGTGCAAATGTTAAAGTTTAGGTACAGGTTTTTTCACCTCTAATATTTTCAAAGAGTATTCACATATTGCTTTGCATACTTGTTCTCTATCATGATCCCAACCCCTACACAGGGGTAGGTAACACTATCAAGCATTTTCTTGAAATTATGCACCCTTTTGGACTTGGAAATGTTAAAGTTTAGGTACAGGTTTTTAACCTCTTATATCTTCAAAGTGCATAGACATATTGCTTTGATACTTTGCATACTTGTTCACCATCATGACCCCAACCCCTTCACAGGGGTGGGTTACTCTATCAAGCATTTTGTTGAAATTATGCCCCCTCTTGGACTTAGAAATGCAAATGTTAAAGTTTAGGTATGTTTGTTAACCACTAATATCTTCAAAGTGCATTGACATACTGCTTTGATACTGTGCATACTTGTTCACCATCATGAACCCAACCCATACACAGGGATAGGCAACTTTATCAAGCATTTTGGTGAAATTATGTCCCCTTTTAGACTTAGAAATGCCTATTTGTTATCCTTCATGACCCAGACGACCTACATATGAGTAGGTAACGGTCCTGCATTTTGTCCAAATTATCTCCATATTTGAACTTAGAAGCCCCAACCTCTACAAAGCAGAGGGTAATGCTGCTGTTATGAAGCATTTGTTT
Source organism: Spisula solida (assembly GCA_947247005.1). NCBI lineage: Eukaryota > Metazoa > Mollusca > Bivalvia > Venerida > Mactridae > Spisula > Spisula solida. The sequence goes on from OX365948.1 coordinate 27,473,543, forward strand.
TGAATATATAATGATTGTACTATCCTAGCATGTCACTGCAAATAGTGAACAGCTCTTGTTTTACTTATAAAAATGAGATTTGATGGTTACCGTTAAGTTTTGTGTTTAGCTTAATTTTAAGCTTATGACAAGATTTATTTCTTACTGTGACAAAAAATTAGTTGAGGGTCTGTACCCACTTTTGTTTATTTTCTGTTACTTCCAAAAGAAAGGAGACTGGTCGACACTTTCAAGTATGAGCATAAATGTGATGAAGTTCTTGCAATCCGTACATAATGACCATATTGATAAATTACTGTGTAAAAATGTTTTGTGTCATTCCAGCTTGAGAGAATACAATCAATGATGGAAGAAACAGAGAAACAGATCGCCGACAGGTTGTTACGTATGGAGAAACAACAACAAGCTGCCATAGAATACAATATGTCTATGGATTCTGGTAGTCCAGTAAAATCTCCCAGCCTCCCGTCACCACCCAATGTTACTACAAACAAGACAAATGATGTGAAAGTCAAAGCAGCGCCAAGCCTCTCCGTGACAGAGATCAGGGCGACATCATTTCCGACATCGGATGAGAACAATGTCAGATCTGAGGTACTGTCAGGCAGAGGTGATCCTGAAAATCTTGGAAATGTGTCTGTTGATAAAGATGAACTAAAGAAAATGAACCATTGTGATAAAATAAAGCCAGATGGAACTGCTTGTGAATGATTCTGTATGAAGATACATGTACAGTCGTTTCAAACGTTCAACTCCCTACGTGGAATTTCCTGTTATTTGGAACGTTCCCAAAGTCCCCGTTCTGTTCCTCGATTTTATATGAGTTACAACCAGTGCAACTCAAAGATTATGTCGAATTTTCTTTAAGAATTGTTTTCTTTGGTTCTGAAAAAAAATTATGTAACAAGACCACAAGATACCATGCTGATCTTTGTAGTGAATCCAGATAACATGTATGACTTTTCTTTCCTCCAACCCGGGGAAATCATTACAGTGAATGCTTACCCATGTGACAAGTGTTTTTATGCGTCTACAAGTGGAGAAGTTGTCAGTTGTTTGAAGATGTTGTTAGAACTGCTTGCCATATACAGGTGTAATGTAACAGTATACTGTTGGCAGCTGTACACAATGAACCGCAAAATTAAGCTCCTAAATATCGTTACTGTTCAGTATTAGATTTTTCATTTACTAAATACAATTCTGACTATGAAAAAATTGCTGCAGAATTCCGATAGTGTATCATGTATCTGTTTTGATTGGCTTAAAATATACCTCATTTTCTTGAAATTGCAACTTTAATAACGATGCATAATATGCTTGCCTGACAGAGTGCCAGCACAAATCATTCGGACCACCTGAGCGTGTGCTACATTGCATGGTTGATTTAGTACATGAACATGTGAATTACTTCTGAAAATCGATAGATTAGTGTGTGCGATGAAAAAAAACACAACTTTATATATCATGTTCTATTGGGTGGCCAATTAGAAATTTGTCGTAGTATATATGGTTATATTTTTGTGTGTATTACTTTCAACATTGTTGTAAATATTAATGATCTCCACAATTATGTACACAAATACTGTGATAATATATAACCAAGTTTGAAGTATAGCAACAGCAAGTACTAGTATGTTTTATATCTATATAGATCATGTTTTTCACCATATTGTGTGCAATTTTGATAACCTGTACATTGTTTGTATTTGCAGCATATTTATTATACATTTTGCATTTACCAGTACAATAATGTGTTCAACATTGAACTCAGTTGGATGTAGCTAATGTGTTGTGACTTGCAACTGTCATATTCTTGACAAATTATGTACATATTTCATACATAGTAAATTATTTGCAAACTATTGTAATGTTATGTATCTATTAATGATGTTATATGTGATTCACATACTGTAGAAAGCGTAGCTTGTACTAATTATCCCATTCTTTTTAGCTTATTCAGTTCAAGCATAATTCAGCAGTACACAAGTTGTATGTCATTAACTTCTATGTACATATTTTGAGAAAAAGTTGCACAAGGGGTGCTATAAACATGAAATCTCAAGAACCTGTTTTGAGGGTGGTAAAATGATTGGTATCACTGGCATCACTTCAAAATGCCAAAGTTACAGTTTTGGTGTTTTGGTAATTTTACATCATATGAATCATACAGACAAGACGCATCTTTCAGCAAAATACTGAAGTGGTAGAGTGTGGAAGACGAAGGTCTGCACCGTGGCTGCATCATACGAAAGACAATATAAAAATGTTTGTTTATTTCTCTTGCTTGATGCTCAGAATTAACAAGATAAAAAATTCACAAAATATGCCAGTCTGGGGCATGGTGAATGAGATTAAACAATTCAACTTGGCCTATTTAAATTGTTTATGGTAATTCCAAGGGCCATAATCCAAGATGGCCTAGGCCGCTGGGCTCATAAGTCATGCCCTAGATATTAAGCCCATAAACATGGTCACCAAGTTGAAGGAGTACAGACTAGGCCAACTGCACATTATTTTGGTAATCCTACGGCCATAAAAGGAGGCCTGGGTTGGTTAGGAATATAATCGAACTTGACCCTGGAAGTTATACCCATAAACATTGTCACAAGGTTTGAAGTCATCAGATGAAAACTGTTTGAATTAGAGAACAGACAAAATTACTGGACACTGCGGTCGCCCTCCTGCCTTCACTTCAAGGTTGATCGCATACGTCCTGTATAACGGGCGTATAAAAAGTAGGAACTGGCTTTTCCTCTCTCATACCCTTGCGGTGATTGAAAAAATCTGTAAAGATTATAATGCAGTAGCAGGTGTTACACATACTGTTCATGCACAGACAATCCAAGCCATACACAAACTCCAGTTGCAACTAGAGACTGACACAGATTGTACCATCTGTCCCCTTAAAGTTTAGCCCAAAACAGGTTAGCACTAATATACTCTGGATACCCCATGTGCATTGTAGGTGCTCTGGGATTATGACATGTGATTGCAGACAATTTACAATTCTGGATTGTACAATAGCAAAACACTAACAAGATAAGTTAGGTAAAATAATATTTTATATAAATCTGGCTACATGTATAATATGAATAATTATATCATTAACAATCTAACAAATCCAATAATGAGTCATAAATACAAACTTGCAATAAAAACACATGGCAGTTATGAGTATACCATTTCACATCCATCAATTTCATAAAAAGCAGAGCACATTTAAATCAAGGAAATTAAAAAAAAAGTATAAAATGCCATTGAGAAAAAAATGCTGCTGTAGACATAAACAAATGGGAGAAAATGCAACTTTGAAAAAATGAATATAGAGCAAAATTATGTAAAGAAAAAAAAAGGAATTTCCTAAACAAATCAGATTTTCTATTTGAAACGACTTGGCTGAAAGTTGTATTCAGTATAAAACACAAACCAGCTTCACAACTTTGTATGTTGACAAAAGTTCTTGTCAAGTGTCATTGAGGATATTAGGCCATCCTTAAAAAATTGTTTGTTAGCTATAACGCTACCCAAGATTTTTAAGGTGGATAGGGAGGTCGAAATTTTTATTTTTTTGTATAGAAATATTTTTTGGGGAACCTGTAAAAACAATTGGGTCGATATAGTTATACAAGGAAATGGGCTGAAAAAATAAAAGAATAGGGGTCCATTTTCTTGGGTAAGTAGTGTTCCCGCAAACAAACATTTTTTAAGGATGGCCTTACTGAAATGAATACATTCCGAGATACATGCAACATGACACCAACAAACCTGTCCACTGACACAATTTGCCAACCTAATCACTATGTCAGTAACTGAATAAAAGCACTAATATATTGAAACCAAAACAAAATTATGCATAAGAAATCCCTTTGGAATGTCTCCAAACATGTGTAAGTAGGTAGAGCCAAATTTATTTGGCAATAAGCCAAGCCTTTAACACAGTATGCATGCGTATATTATGCAAATGCCCAAAGATGAAGTTCATTATTTCTAACACACGAATCATTACTTTATTGTATGTCTTCATGCTACCAATACTCCACCAATTAAGAATCAAACAACAGAAACCAGCCGCTAAGTAACTAACGACGAAGAATATGCCATCTCTTTAAATGATTCAACCAAGTTTATATGTGAGCAAAATACAAAGATATTTATTTGAAATGGGGTGCTAAAAGTGTGGAATAGTATTAATTATATAGTTGAGCCTGTGTTAATGATCATCTCACTTAAACAAACACCTGTCTTATCCTTATTGGCTATTTATATTAAACAATACACCAATATTAATCAGCCACCTGCTCTATGCAGCCATACAGCCTTGACATACTGCTAAATACAGGTTATAAAATGGCTTCAGCTTGTGCTACTGTTTAACAGAGATAACTGAATGCCATTCGTTTCATATGGGGAATTAAATTCTGCTTATAAAAGAACAACATAAAAATACTAATGACTGGCAGTATTTGACTATAAGCAAAGTAAAACATGTGCTACGATGTTGCGTTCATTTCTTCTGAGTACATATGTACGGCATCTACAAACAGTCCAACATTTTCCGGATCAACGTCTTTATGTACACCGTGTCCTAGATTAGCGATATACCTCTGCGTACCAAACTTCTTAAGCATTGCTTTTACTCCATTCTTTAACTCATTCTGCAATATGAAGTATAATATTCAATTATCAATATATTATATATCAATATTTAACATGGGTTTTAATGAAATTGCCCTATCGGCACCTAACTTCTATTTCTGAATGATTAGGGGATTGTAGAACAATTAAGTTAAATAGCCCTAGGGTGACTGCATTAAAGTGGATCATATAGAAAATTGATGTGTTAAATATGTAACAATCCACAATAAAGTCATTATTATAATATTTAATTTAGATGAAAATGTAACACTCTCATAACATGATTACAAGTACTATCAGTTCTGTTCTATTCTTCAGTTATATCAGTAAAATGTATTACAATATTGTGTACATTATTTATACATCATAAATTACATTATTAACAAAACATACTCTCTTTTACAATCTTTGCCTCCCCTGTTTTGGATCCTTTCTTTGAAGGCAATTCCAGTAATTAACACTAAATTCTATCAAATATTTATGAATTGTTTGAAATTATTACAATCATTTATAAGTGATATTCACTCAACCACTGTGTTTTTTTATGTGTTGAACATAAATTTATGCATACGTTTACATTGCTGTACTCAAAAGTACTCTTTAGTATGCATGAGTACTCATTAGAACGCATGAGTACTGTCTGTAGAACTCAAGTAGTACTTGAGAAACGACCTAAAATCAGTACTCCATACTAATTGAGTAAGGACCAAATTCCAAAAAACTTTAGTACTAACCAGCTGTACTCTACTAATCCCTGCTATCAGAAAATTTGGTGATTCCCTAATTACTGACTGACTGACCGGCTGACTGACCAGCTGGCTGACTGACTGGCTTACTGACTGACCGGCTGACTGACTGACTTGGGATAATAGGATGATGAATGATTGCTTACGTATCTTGGCCACATGACAAATGTAACTTAGTTAATTAACATATAAAAACTTACCTCCTGGGCATACAGCAAACAAGGGTTTAGGTTTCCCTGTAGTGACACATGCTTCCCACATATCCTCCTGTAAAATCATACATACAATATGTAACTCTCACAGTGATGTAAGCATATAAAGCATTATATCAGGACTTACTTACAGTTTCGGGAATGGGTTGTAGACCGAAAATTAGCATCACAAATGTACAAATTGGGGAAAATGTTACGGTTGGAAACATATATAAAGTAAAATGATTACTCTTCATCTAAAATCATTCAATTTAATTTGTCATCATAATAAATTAACTCATTCATTAACAATTCCTATGATACAAACTAGTCAGTAAGCAATGATGCTTGACTTCCATTTTAATCCCTTACCAATTAATTGCATGGTTAAACTTGTTCTAAAATCAACATAAAATCACACAAGTGAAATAAAACCTGCTGATTTGGCATGTTAGATTTACCTTGCATGTGTAGGACTGATTGTCCAATCCAATGAGACAACATCATACCCACTGTTTGCCAGATCATCCAGAGCAAAATGTGCATCTTTAGCAAACACAACCTGTAATCAAACATAGTGATCATCTTATTGACATTATTGACCTGCCGCAACTACATAATGACACTGTAGGGGTACACTGTAGATAGGTCAACACCAGAAAGGTAAGGTTTAGTAATGAATATAAGGGTTCCTTTAAACCCTGTCTTGTGTTATCCTTGAATTTAATGTTGATTTGACATGGCTGTTTTATTGATTCATGCTTAAACATGTACATGTATTAACTTACTGTATTTGTATGTTATGACATTATCATTGCCATGTGAATGTTTACTTTATGTCAAATAAATCTATCCATTATTTCATCATGGCAAATAAAGTAACAATTCAAACAGATAACTCAAAACATGTAAATTCTGTAAAACAATGTTTATACAAGGGAGATAACTCACATGCTGATAATATAAATGAGAGAAGACTTTCTGTTTGAATATCAGATTAAACCATAATTATTCTTTTGTTTTAGAAAATATACTGATTTTGATGGTTAAAAAATAGGTTCTGTATTGAGAATGTCACTTTAATAGTATAGATTTTACATAGCACCCGAGAATATACCAGCTCATCCATTGTCCAATCAAATTTGTTATTTTTACCAGTCTAACAAAGGATACGAAGATTAATTAGCACCTGGTCAGATGTTATGTACTATTCAAATTATGTAATGGTTTGGCATAAAGCCAAGACTACTAACCATGGGTACAGGTTCAACCTGACATTCAATCAATTTTTCCTTCGTCCTGTATGCAATATCTTTCAGATAGGGTAGAGAGAATTCTTGAAATGCATCGGGACCAAGTTCTCCAGCACAGGATTCAAAAACTTGCAAAATCTATAACAGAAAAGTGAACATACATAATGTGCAATCACAATAATCATGTAACATGTGTAAATGTACATTTATTATACCTCACTTTTTTCTGCAATGCAAAAGTCCCATTGCCCCGGAGAGAGACATTAGGACTGTTATTGACAGTTCCAACCCATATGACACGTGATCGACCAAAAACTGACTGTCAGGTCATGTGATCGACCTGACATTTTCAATGTCATGCAAGGGCAAGTAACTGCGTCGATCTTACTCGTAGCTCTTTGACTGTTGAAATATAGGCCTACAAGATTTTGTAAAAAATAGACTGACAAAAGAAGACAACTAAAACAAATCTGTATTAAAAACTATGCGTTTCCTTAATTCAACTTCACCAGATTAAGAGCACTGTACACAAAACAATCATGTACAAGTATGTTAGACGTCATGACGTCATCAGCAATTACGTCATAACGTCAAAACGCGACGTTACGTTTGGCGCACTTTTAAAGCTATAGATCTATACAAAAATGGTAAAAAGCTAATTTATTGCTTATATAACACAAGTTCTAGATAATTTCTTAAAAATGATCTATTAGTTAAAGAAATCGGCAAAATGCACCAAATAAACGTTGGGCCTACACATACAATAGAATGTGAAATTGATACACAACTATGTATGAAAACACCGTCATGCCTACTGTTTATAATTATGGTAATAATAGCAGTGAACGTTTCGCTAGACTTATAATAGTTTTCGGTATAATAAAATAAATATCAGATGCCTGCCTGCGTGACATTGATATTGCCAACCCTCGAAACAGAATGTCACCCTCGGCTTCGCCTCGGGATGACATTCTGCCCTCGGGTTGACAATATCAATGTCACGCAGGCAGGCATCTGATATTTATATAATATCATGTCAATGTTATATGAGGCTCACAGGAAAGACTGAGTATACCTAACAGTGTTGCCTCTTTAAATAGTCCTTTTTGTCATTATTATCATTATATAATATCGTGACAATATCAATAAGGCTTGAAATACCTGACAGACCTCGTAGGTTAAGATAAGTATATGAATAGACATAAAACGTAAGGCCAGAGTTCTTTGATTTTTGTTACTCGGACCCTCCTGTTTAATTTTTTGGCATTTTCAAAAAAAAATTGCAAATCTAACGTAAAATGTACAATTTTTTTTATATCAAATATTTTGATGGTAATGTTACTATACACCTTGTTTTATTATGTATTTCAATAATTTACTAATGATAAGTAGGTACAGTGCTCTAATTTACCACTGTGCCATAGGTATCATTGAAAAAATATCTAACTGAAATTTATTAACACCAGTTACTGTCAATAATGGACCGTCATTGACTACAATCAACCATCAACTACATTTTGGGCGTATTTATTTTAATTTTTTTCCCTCCTCCTGTGGACTTTTTTCTCAAAAATGTCTGAGTAACAAAAAATTTAAAAAACTCTGGCCTAAATGAAACTGAATTTTCAACAAAAACTTAACAACAACAAAAACAAACTGCATAATGTTTTATCTTATAACCCGTCAAATGAATATTTAATGTCAAAGTACCTGCGACAGGTTGACAAACTCGAATAACAGCCAGTTAATAGAAGTGTAAACAAAGTACCTGAGCCCCAGCTTTCACTTGTCCAACCAGATATTCCACAACTTTTTCACATAGAAGATTGAGTAATGTTTTGCTAGCCTCAGGATACTTGACCAACCATTTACGAGCTTTTGGTAGTGGTGAATGTGAACCTCCATCAATCATAAACTTCATCAATGTCCACTGCAAACAAACAAGACAAATGACAATCAATAATTCATATAATAAACTCATGATGGTCTTTGTCAATTATTTATTAGACAATAAGATTTGTCAGGAGCTGTGGCCTAGAGGTCAGAAGCTGTAGCCTAGAGGTCAGAAGCTGTGGCCTAGAGGTCAGGAGCTGTGGCCTAGACATAGGGTGCGCGCTTTGGTATCTAGAGGTGCTTGGTTTGATCCCTGTCTTCACCACTGCTTCAATTGAAGGAAGAATAACCTACATGCTCCTCTTCACCCAGGTGTATAAATAGGTACGGCACCTACCAGGGTCAAAAGCCAGTGTTTTTAGGCTGCCGTAAGCACTGAGTGTAACAGCTGACTTGTTACTCAATGATCAGGAGGTAAATGTTCAGTCAGTTGAACGGGTGTATGTCTTGATTATGTCTTGCCAAGAAATGAACCCTTGCATTCTAAATCTGTACCATAGTTTCAAAATGGGCTCAATCTTACGGATACTTTTTGGTAATTTTGTAATGAACATTACCATTTTAAATCTTACAATATCTATAAAGTAAAGAAACAAGAGGGTCATTGGCCCTAAAGCGCTCACCTGATGACTAGCAGTTTAGGCAGAATCAGTTTTTGTTATGATATATGACCTTAATATTTTATTTAGATTTAACAGTGAAGCACTTTGTGGCCAGGTTAAATAAAGATGAGGTAAAAAATGTGACCTCTAAAGTATAAACAAGGTTTTTCTTCGATGTGACATGGTGACCTAGTTTTTTACCCCCAGATGACCCAGTTATGAACTTGACCTAGATTTCATAGAGACATACATTGTGCCCAAGTTTCATTAAGATCATGTATAAAATGTGACCTCAAGAGTGTTAACTAGGATTTTCTTTGATGTGACCTGGTGACCTAGATTTTGACCCCAGATGACCCAGTTGCAAACCTGACCTAGATCTCATAGAGACAAACATTGTGACCAAGTTTTATTAAGATCATTTCAAAAATGTGACCTCTAGAGTGTTAACAAGGTTTTTCTTTGATGTGACCTAGTGACCTTGGTTTTGACCCCCGATGACCCAGTTGCAAAACTTGACCTATATTTCATAGAGACAAACATTGTGACCAAGTTTCATTAAGATTATGTAAAAAATGTGACCTCTAGAGTGTTTAACAAGGTTTTTCTTTAATGTGACCTGGTGACCTTGTTTTTTACCCCAGATGACCCAATTATGAAAATGACCTAGATTTCATAGAGACATACATTGTAACCAAGTTTCATTAAGATTATGCCAAAAATGTGACCTCTAGAGTGTTAACAAGGTTTTTCTTTGATGTGAACTGGTGATCTAGTTTTTGACCCCATATGACCCAGTTACGAACTTGACCTAGATTTCATAGAGACAAACATTGTGACCAAGTTTAAAAAAGATTAAGTGAAAATTATGACCTCTGGAGTGTTAACAGTCCAATTGTTGACGGTGGACGGCGCACGACGGACAAAAGGGTGATCACAATAGCTCACCTTGAGCACAAAGTGCTCAAGGTGAGCTAAAAATTATGTTTCAGTCAAAATTCGGGGGGTCAAAATGTCCATTTTTCTGAAATGTTCAGGTTAAAAATTACGGTCACGACCCCTTCACGATAGCCTAGTGGTAAAGTGTCCGCTTCAAGAGCGGGAGGTCCTGGTTTGATCACAGGCTGCGCCATACCAAGACAAATTAAAATTGGTACCAGTTCTTCCCTTGCTAGACACTCAGCATAGAAGAGAATCTGGCTCATTTATTATTATACCCTAGTGGTGATAGATAACGTCAGGAATGAGGTGTCAAGTGTGATTTCCGGTAGGGCCAAACTTAAAATATTCTTAGTTTCCCCATCCCGACCCTAGCAGATTTAGAATGGGTAGGTAGGTAGGGTAAATATATTTTTTTTGGAATTGTTTCCGTATGATAGTTAATAGTCTAGACATACAAAGAATGAAATTTATAATGAACTCTAAGGTGAAAACCAACTAAAATTTAATGGTGAGAAAGAAGCCAGCAAACAAAAAATACAATTTTCACTTCCAATTTTTAATAAAATAAATATTATTTCAATTTGGGCAATAAAATATTTTGGGTAGGGCCCTTTTTAATCGGGTGGGTAGGGGATGGGGAAACAAACAATATTTTATTTTAGGCCTAGTATGTTAGAAAAATTTGTTTCACTATCAACCTAAAATAAACAGAACTGCTACAGAGTGACTAAGTTTACCCCCACATACCGCTTTGTCAGAGATGTATGGCAAACCACATCAATTAAAACTGTTACATGGTGGACAACAGTTGTACAGTTAATTTTAAATTCAACAATTTATGATGAAGTTATGGTCCAGACAACATAAATTAAGGTCATTTCTGACCTTTGAACTCTTAAGTATGATACATCGTTTGATAGGGATGAGCAATTGTGCCAGGTTATTTTAAAATCCCACAATAAATGACATAGTTTCAGCCAGGACAAGCTGGATCAAGATAATTTTTACCTTTGAACTCCAAATGTGACCTTGACCTTTGAGATATGGACGTAATTGTTTCGCATGACACACCTTCTCATCAAGGCGAACAAATGTACCCAGTTATTCAAAAATCCTTCAATGCATACAGAAGATACAGCCTGGACAAACTTTGGGACAGACTGAAGGACTGACCTACAGACAAAGTGACTCCTATACAGCCCTCCCTACTTTAGTAGTGGGGGTATAATTAGTATATACTTAATAGGGCTGCGTATCAGTAAGAATGATCGATTCGATATTTGTATCGAAACAAAATTGATCGATATTTGATATATCATTTGATATTTTCTTTTGACATTAAAATATCTAAATACTGTAAATAGGCATTTGCGGATTTACATCATGTATCTAACTTGCAGAACACAATCAAGTCAAGCCTGAGATGTGATAAACAATCTATTTGCACTTGTGTTCAATTGCAAGAGTCATTATGAGTTGTTTGCTTGCAGATTCTTGTTTAAAAATTAGGTTCAATCGGACTTAAGCTGCGTCGACGACCTGACCATGTTGATACGAAACAAATAGACTACGAAAAAACTTCACTGAAGATGGGGATTGTGTTGATTTACATGTGTATTTTTGTTGATCGATTTTTTTACCGATACGGACACGTTCGATACGATGTATCGATCAAACGCAACATACCAGTATTCGATTTATATTGGAAACCGGTACGCAGCCCTAATACTTAACCCATATCACAGTAAGCTATCAAGGTACATCATATTGATATCAACTCACCGGAGCACCAGAGAATCCAAACAGTGGACACTGTCCATTGAGTGCATGCCTGGTCATGGTGATGGCATCAAACACATACTTCAGATCCATACATACATTGGCATCTTTATATAACTTCTCAAGATCATCTGGAGTTTCTAGCAGGAAATCAAATATAATACCCTGAAAGGCAGAAACAGAGGAGATGTCAATACTGCAATAATCTAATAGTTACTTAATTCCGACAATATTTTCAAAAGCATTCTTAACAAGAATGAGTAATGAAGACTGCACAATATATATAGACTGCCTTTGACTTCTCATGAATAATAATTAGGTAAGTGACTTCTAAAGTCAGATAATAGACACCGCTTTTACAAAATAAACATCAGATCAGTTCAACTGTAGATGCTGACAGGGAAGACTGGGCTTGTTCAACTGTGCTGCCTCTTCAAATAAAGCTGTTAAAGACTTTATACTTTGGGAGTCATAAGATGATTTGTATGTACATGCAGCTTATACATTGTATGTTGTTCATGCCTCAGGTAATAGAGAAAGTTAGATATATGTATTTATAATACTATATTTACCTTTCCTTCTACTATATCAATACCCATACCCAACACTTGTGGAATGACGAGAATGTCTGAGAAAATAATGGCAGCATCTAGATTAAATCTTCTTAAAGGCTGAAAGAAAGGAAGAGTACAAATAAATCTTTATAAGTGGTTACCCAAATGAAGCAAACACCTGTCATAAGCAGGCTTATATAATTAAATACCAATCTGTCATGTTACATTGAATCCACAGAAATATACTTAATAAAATTAATTTCAAAATATTCCTTGGATTAAGAGTCAACTTTGCTATGCACTACAAAAATTTAATATTGTTACAAACATTGAGAGACACTAATCATTTCATCTCTTCCTTTAAGCACTGAAATGATGCAGGGATAAATTTGAAATATATAGACAGCAAGAATACAATACATACCTGTAGTGTGATTTCACATGCCATACTAGGAGTCTTTATCATATCAAAGAAACCAACATTATGTTTTGTTTTAAATCCTCCATATTCTGTTGGGAGAAAATACAAACATACAGAATTCATACCATACAAAATAAGTTATTGCACAATAATCGGAGTGACTAGTTTTAATATAAGTTATCATAAAACAGATCAATATGGAGTGCAATTTATACTTTAGATGCTTTTATTTTGGCTACTATTTTTGAATTGAGTTTCTTGTGAATTCTTTAATCCACGTAAATATACTTTCATAATATGAATACCTAACCATGAACATTTGGCCTAAATTTGTTAGTTCGAAAATAAGACTGTCACCGAAATTTGCGAAGTTAAGAACTTAATAAAAACTTTTTACAGTAAACCAATTATTATCGTTTTAATCTAATATGATTTCTCTAGTTTTGATTTTGATTGATTTGCTTTTTTTTTCAATAGTATTACAGCAGGGACTTCTCAAACGCAGGTTGCTTGCGTCCCTGATGCCATTTTATTGCTGCTGGACCTGCATTTCCTAATTTGTGCACATCCTAGGGACTCGCAAATGCAATCTGTCTTTACTTGTTCACTCATTTAAGCCATTTACATATATGTATCATTATTGTATAAAACATTTATCAAAATCACTTGTGCTCATATTTTCTGCTGCATCAAAATTTGTTAACAGCATTTAGGTCTTCTATTCAATATCCTTATTTGAGGGGCCCCCAAAATTTGATGGGGATCCCAAAAATACAAACCCTAAAGGTGATGTGACTCCCAAATGAAAATACCAAGGGAAAACCCTGTTACAAGGCTCTCATTAGTGGACAACTTGGGCAAAATAGTTGCCCTAGTAGGGGCCAGGGGAGAAGTGAAGACAATAAAAAATAATTTAATTTTGACATATGACAATGATTATTTATAAGCATAACAACCTACTTATACTTTAGATTTGTGCAAAATCATGAGTTATTGCTGATTTCTTATAAAAATCTATAAAAAATTATGTTACAACACATTGTTGAGCGTATGTACAACTAGAGCCATACTAAGGGTTGTATTATAATAACAATGTACCTGGAAGGTATCTACCCGCTTGTCTCATCAGCCATACTGGAACCCTCTCAGTTTTCTCCCCTCTAGCTGCACGAAGAATTAAATCATTCTTCAATGTAGGGAATGCCTGTAAATAACCAAGACACAATCATGAATGTTAATACAATAGTATTAAATCACCAACATATACAGTACAACCTCTGTAGAGCAACACTCTTAGTAATATGCAAATATTTACCATTGTTCATAAATAGGTTTTTGCTCTACTGTATAAAGGTTAAATTTAAGAGTGAATATCACCTTAAAAGCGAAAATTTGAGTATGTTGTGGAGAGGTGGTTGCTATACAGAGAGTTGCTCTTAAGAGGTTACAATGTACATTTACTGGTATTAACAAGGTTAGACGTCTGAAAACACCTGTGTCATATCCCTGTTCTCTTGATTTATGATTCTAACATAGCACGTGGGATTTGCCTTCTGTGCGTATAGTGAGCTTCCCATATTTTATTACCGCGATAAAATATAGCTGATTGATGACGTCATGTTTGACATCATATACTATGACAAATGACGTAACGGTGACGGTAACGTTCCTTGGAAAGAAAATAGTTTGACGTCAACCTGTCTTGTTTTGCTATAAATGGCAGAGTATTGACGATGTTAGAATCGAAATAATAAATAGGAGCTGTGCTTTGTTGTGTTATAAAATATAGGCACTGACTCGTTTGAATGCATACATTAAATCACTCGTGCTACGCACTCATGATTTAATTACTATGCATCCAAACATGTGCCTATATTTTATTACACAACAAAACATAGCTACGTATTCATTATTTCCACGCATGTTAATTAAATTGTATATGACACTCTATATTAACGTAAATATGCTGTCGCTTACACATATCGATCGGCCGATTAACAATGTTACCGCGGTAAGCGTAAAACGCACTAGTCAAATTCTACCCTGCTTTATGTAAGACCTCATAATTTTCATATCTATTATCCGATTTTAAATATTTAAAGCTTGTAATGAAGCAGAGATATATGTCTGTCTTTTAATACAACATTCATCACGATACCCTAATTATTAAATCCACGGCGACGAGTAAGAATCCGTTCCGCGTAAAAGTAAGTTTAAAATACCCCTTTTTTTACCAAATAAAAATACAACCAACGGTCGAAAATCATCAAATATGAATTTAATTTTCGATCGATTTTGTTCATTAAAACTTGTTTTAAAAGCTAATACTTTAAGGTTTTATAAAATGTAAAACTTATTTATAAAGCATTTGTGAGTTGTCGACCGCCAACGATTTGATTAAACTTCGTGCATTTATGTACTAATTATTGCAAATAAAATTTCAAAATGGCGGAATCACGTCGAAACGCGTATGAAACGGGCACCTGCACACCTTCCATGCGCCAATTGAAAACACATTTTTGATTGAAACTTGTTTAAATTATGAGATTAAATATGTTTTGAGGTACTGGTTGTACTTTTTTCTGGTTTCTATTGGTTCTGTCCTTACAAAATGGAGTCAAAAATAGTGATTTTTGTCACGATGCAGGACTATTTTTTTCGGTAGCTGTATTGAACTTGCTGACTAATATTGCCGAATGTTAATTATAAAATGGCGATTATTTACAATATAACCTGCTATTAAATGCATTTTGAGAGGTATTGGTTGCATTAAATTACGAACCATGATGCTAGCTTTTGAAAAAATCGCCACAAAAGATGATCAATGGTCGGCGTAGTTTACATCAAACATTATTATGAATACGTCCGGTCTGTTTTATTTTGTTGGCGGTCGACAACTCGCAAATGCTTTAAAAATAAGTTTTACATTTTATAAAACCTTACAGTATAAGCTTTTAAAACAAGCTTTAATGAACAAAATCGATCGAAAATTAAATTCATGTTTGATGATTTTCGACCGTTGATTGAATTTTTATTTGGTAAAAAACGGGATATTTTAAACTTACTTTTACGCGGAACGAATTCTTACTCGTCGCCGTGGATTTAATAACTAGGGTATCGTGATGAATGTTGTATTAATAGACAGGCATATATCTCTGCTTCATTACAAGCTTTAAATATTTAAAATCGGATAATAGATACGAAAATTATGAGGTCTTACATAAAGCAGGGTAGAATTTGACTAGTGCGTTTAACGCTTAACGCGGTAACATTGTTAATCGGCCTATCGATATGTGTGAGCGACAGCATATTACCCCTTTTACGTACGTTAATATAGAGTGTCATATACATTTAATTAACATGCGTGTTATTTCTTAAGTCAAGGGCCAAGGAACATTACCCTGTCCTAAGCTTATTGCAGAAGTGTGACTTTTGAAATGATTTCATACACATATAAATCGTGACCAAGCATCTCCCACACAGAATGAGACAATTTAATTATTTTCATGACAGAATAGGTGAAATGGAATAAATTGATTCACTTAACTAAAAGTGCAATATTTACAGCAGATTTAATTTCAACATATGGTACATGTACATTGACCCGTAGACTGGAACACGCGAATCGGAAACTTGACATTTGTTGTGTAACGAATGTAAAACAGCCATGTGTGGGCGATTAAACAGCATAATATCAAAATGTCACACCAAATTAGTAAACCTAAACTTGGAATAAGTGAGTTTGAAATACATTTTCAAAAGAATACGATACAAAATTACAGTAAAAAGATAGTAAAATTACCTCTTTCAGTGTCAGCGATGTTGTCATTTTCAGTTTAATTAGAGTGACTTCCCTTTGTCGACCGGCTGGTACTCGGTCCTGTAGTGATCTGCTATAATTTAACGCGGTTACCAGTAGGTACAGGTATATATGACAGGTTATACGAGTTTACCCGGTGTTTCAAGCGACAAGTATTCAATTTATTTTACACGCGTCAATCATTATTTATTGTGGAGTGACAGTGGTGTCAAATAAATACTGGAATAAAAATTATACGTACTTAGCGCATGACCTCATTGTTGAGTGACTCATGAATGTATGACCAGTAGGTTGCATCGTTAATTGAATTATTTCCACTATATTATTATGTAATGTTAAATCAAGTGTCAATTATACAAACTTAAACCTGAATGAAATAACACCGCATTGGAATACAAAATATCATTGAATAGCTACAATTATGGATTAATGAATAAAATTCCATAGTGAACTGTTGTCGTTTTTAATTTCTTATGGATTATGCTATATATATATATACCTTTGTCTCTTATTTTCGTGTCTTCTCATGAAATCCGTGCTTGGTTTAATTAAGCTCAAACATATGAACATATGAGCTGCATTGTTAATTCATCATATTAAAATTACCCAAAATAATAATCAGATAAATAGTAGGTATCAACTAAGGCAGTCATTTTGGACGACTCATCATAGTTGTCACCTTGACGACGAGGTAAATACGGCTGCGATAAACTGCATACTGTCATATTCACCAAGCACTTAATTATAATCAATAACATCTTACTAAGCGTCCCAATAAAAAGATTTATAATATATACAATCGGGCATAGAAGGCAGCATTCAACAGCAACATCAGAGCATATGATCGAAAGACACCAACAAAAGTATACAAATTGCTACCTCTGCATGAAAGTAGATATATCCTGATTACCGTGACTAATCTTTCCGTGACCCCTGCCAAAATGATGATTTTTGATTGACTAAAAATTTGAAATTCGATAATTACAATAATTATTATTGGTTTTGTAGCTTTAAATAAGATCTAACATCAATTTACAAATAGAGCTGTCAAATTGGAAAACAGCTGCACACTCAACAGTTACGCGAAATACAGTATATATGCCTTGATCGGATCAAAAAAATAGTGCAACACGATTTCCCTCGTTTACATATTTTATCAAGTTTTCAATATGGCATGAGAAAAATAATTTCGTCTTGGATTTGTAGCCTTTAGTGATGTCAAAGTCACGTGGTATTGCTACACTGTGTATAGTTTGTATTAGAAAAAACTAGCAGTGTGTTCCCTGATTAACCCAATGCATTTTGACAAAATGATTTTCTTCGAAGGAACCTCAATAATTTATCAAATCTAACAGTATGTATGTATGTTTATACCTTGTGGCCTATTGAAACAGTGCTACTGACATTTTTCGGAAACAGTGGGATGAGGTGCCTCACAAAAACATCCATCGGTAGCGGCCTTGGTCATTCAAATTCCTATTAATCACGAAGGATAAATACACAATTTAACCATGTGCAATACCTTTCGACGTATACTTGGACGCTGTCATCACTTCAATGCATGATAAATCCAGATTAGATAATACTTTTCCATTGTCATGATTGTTGCCCTGCCCATTGATGCCAAGTTAAAACGATTCACGCGACGATCTATGTAAGTGTTCGTAGACTACTCTCGTGCAGTCGATTGTGTACAGTATGTTCAGATATTCAGTTGTTACGTGCACTGGAGTGTGAACAACAGTTACAGAGAAAGTTTGGAAACGTTTGGGTAGGGTCACGACGCACAGGCATCTATTACATATAGGATCCGTCATGAGTTGTCTTTGGAGATCAACATTTCTTAAATGAGTCTAGAAAACACAGGTTACTGAGCGAGCCTTTGGCGAGCTTAATAATTTGTTTTCGTTACGAGTTTAAGAAATGTTGATCTCGAAGACAACGAATGACGGATTCTTTTTATACAACGTCAATAAGAACGTTTTTAAATCGGCGACGTTACGTTTTCGCGCCGAAAAGCTGGTGACGTCACGCATTTTGTTATCACACGTGTTGGTGAACATTGTTCCGTCATTTATTCTCTACGGTGACATAGGGGACACAAGAAATATTTTATTTATCACGTGCGCACGTGTTAGCATCACGAATTGGTCAGTCATTGGTCAATTATCACGTGCGCACGTGATAGCTATTACGTGCGCACGTGATAGCTATCGCGTGTGCACGTAATACTATCACGTGCGCACGTGATAGCTATCGCGTACGCACATTATACTAACACGTGCGCACGTGATAGCTAACACGTGCGCATGTTATAGCTACCACGTGATGCTAACATGCGCGCACGTGATAAATAAAATATTTCTTGTGTCCCCTCTATGCCACCGTAGTTCTCACATAGAATATCACGGTATTTATGTGATAAATGCTAAATCTTCCGTGAACCATTATTGCTTAAGAAATAAAAATCTGTTCGCGTATTTTGTCGGTGAATACACCGACAAAATACAAGAACAGAGTTTTTATTTCGATTCTAAATAACGTTACGATAATATCCCGCACTATTTAACTGCGCGCATTCCATTTTCACCCATTCGACATTTAACATAATTCCATGCTGAAATTGAGTGGCTTATTAGCTGGTACAATTACCTCCCTCGTTAATGAAAACGACCTTCGTAATTTTCTGAAGGAAATAACACATTTTAAACATTGAAACAATTTCAATAACACGAGTATAGTGTATCTATTTCATGAAATGAAAAATATAAATGAATTGATTATCAGAAGATTTTATGAATCTTTATTTCGAGAGTTTATTGGAGATTCTAAAAATAGATGCGTCATAGCTGTAACACTGGATACTCGTGGAACTCGCGGACCGTCAAAGTTTTACTATAATTCATTCTTTCATAAATAGGTCACGTGATACGGGGCGTTAATAGTAACAGCCAATTTGATACCGTGTAATAATAAATGGCTTGGTCTGCTCTATGTTTAATGGATTAATCCGCAGATCGTGTTAGAATTGAATCTATTACATAAGATTTCGAATATCATAACTAGATCTCACAGTTTACAAGTCTATAGCAACCCCATTTATCGCCATATCAGCATAAAGTACAAGAACCCCAGGGTGCTCTGTTTTTTTAGACTGACGTCAAGGGCCGCACCAGCGAGGAATTTTGCGTGGTTTGTAAACGTTTCTTTTAAAAGGGGAACTAATTTTCAACATAGAGGAAACACTACAATAAGGGGTGTGGTCCAAAGTTGCCTTACAAGAGCCCTTGAACGCTTCCATCTCTTCAATGAATGAGAACTCTCGATAAGAGAATGCTATTCCAATGTTGCCCTGTCCAATGATGATGTTGATACATACCAAGTTAACACGATTCACGCGATGGTCGATTTACGTGTCTTACCATAGTAAATAGAGAGGTTGCGAAAGACAACGTGTAACGTGTACGTCTAACTTTTGAGCATTTCGTGACCAACGTATATTTCTAACAATGTCTGTATTTTTCTCGATGTAAACGTATAGAGCTGTACAAAGCGGTATATAACGGTAACCTTACGGCTGTTTAATTTATTTCCGGCGTATAATTCGCTATTGTTATCAATGAAATTTACGTCCTGTTAAAGGTCATGAATTGTGACGTCGCCGTAGAGTGCGACGTTTTGCGTAATTTTCATTTCGTAGCGTTTCTGTTGATTTATTCGATTATCTTTATTTGTCGCCATACTGATGCTTATTTAGCAACAAATTCCAATTACGTATTTCACCTGTACGCGTATGAATTGATACATGCAATAAGACATCACTAGAATATAAATATAATCGAATAAATCAACAGAAACGCAACGGAATGAAAATTACGCAAAACGTTACGATACTTTGAACAGCGGAAGTTGTCTATAGCAACATGAAAAATAACTCATCAACCCCGCAAATAAATTAGTCGGTATAAAATTGCACAAATAACAGGTGTTAGAATGCAAATAGATCGCAGTTTTGCGTGATATATCGGCGTATAGATCACTAGAGAAATCTGTCCAAATTCAGTACCACAGCCAAAATACACTGTTTTGGGGGAAACAGGACCATTTCTCTAATGAAACGACCCACCGGTGTAGCATAAAATATTTACACCATTGAAAAGGATCCTACCGGAAGGTCACAGACAAATCTCTTTGTGCAAAGCCACGGACAATGCCGTTGACCGGACGGACAGACCGAGCGATGTCTATCCGGCCTCTGGTCCTTTAAATGTACACTGGTCGATCATCGGACGGTGATCGGATTCTAGACATAATTATAAACCCAGTAATAATTAGCAGGAATAAGTTGTAAGGCAGAACAATTTTGTTTTCCATCTAAATCAATATTTTATTATGTTACAAATAACGAAGTACGTGTATAAACATGTATAAACAGAGTTATACGTTATCAGGGAATTTAAATATAAATAATTACAGCACAATCTACTAAAGAAATACTATTAAACAGGCACACATGCAATTAAAGCGTCAACGTTATGACCTCAGTAGTGACTGTAAAGCGTCCAAATGCGCATTGATTACAGTTTAACAACTAGTAGTCTACATTAAATACATTCAGCCAATAAAGATACGCAACGTGTTTCCTGCTATTGTTTGTTTGCTAGCGTACCTCTCGAGGGAAACAACCTCTCATTGACAACATTATCAACATTACCAACAGTACCAGACCAGTAACACAGTTATCTCTCAACAACCGTCAATATCTCAACCTTCAAAAAGGCTGTTACCCTAGTAATGTACATGTTTACTGGTATATCGGATCGTTACTACTGACGTTGCAAGTGTTATTGTAAAACACATAATTTTGTTAATCAGGAGAATTCGGTCTCCAACCTCTTATAAACATTGAAATTTTCTGTTGATCTACCAAGTTTACACCACACAGACAATCTCGAATGGACAGTTCACCCTCTAGCACTTCTGTTAGTCGAGCACCATTGACCCCAAGTGCTTCAATTTGTTCAATAGTTCCATCTTTGATACCGATGTTAGACAAGGCCTCAGCGATTTCGTCCACTGAAAGGTTCTTAAAGGGTTTCGTTGGAGTTCGAATTTTCGCCCTGGAAACTGATACTTCGTCGGAATGTTTAGTCTTTTCTATAGCTTGCCTCCACATGCAATTGTGCTCACTGGTTTCACTATGGTCAGTAGACAATGCCGCATTTAAATCAACTTGTTGATCCTCGCTTGACTCCAGTTCAATAGCACCGCTGTGGAATGGATGTGGAGCATTATCTTCAAAACTCTCGCTTTTGTTCGTTTTCACATCCCTATATTCCTTAATCAAAGTAGATTCTGTTTGATGTTCTGTCATGTTTTCAAATTTATAGCTTTGCTCGGATATTGTTTCAATTGTAGAACATGCCGTGAACTTATGTGATTCATTTGTCAGCAAATTGTTTGTACACAATGCATCAACGTCATTTGAACATGTTGTAGTGTGAAGTGTTTGTGACTCACTAGTATTAAACATTGACGTCACCCCTATTCGCCTCGTTTTTATCTTAAGATCACTCGTTTTTTCTTCCGACTCGCTATGATTCATAAATGATCTACATTGTGAGTCACACGAATCAGTTGTAAACAAACTAGCAGATACTTTGCAGCTGAAATGCAAGTCTTCTTCGTTTTCATTTGATACATCTAAAAGCTCATTGACAGATTCAATGTCTGTTTTACTTTCAGTGTCAGAGTCATCCTTAATTGCCCCGTGCGATTCTTCGCCGATGTTCAAACGTTTATCTTCCACTCCCTCGTATTCTGACAAAGTGAGAATTTGTGCATCCTCTGTTACACTTTCTATCGAATTTTCTTCATCACCATCGCACTTGTTCTGTCTACCATTGTCATCTTCTAAACCATCGCCGTTAGGAGAATGTTGCTTTTCCTCATTTTCTCGTTTTGACACTAGTTCCATCAATGTTTGAATATTTTCATATATGGGAATGTCATTGTCCGCTTCTTCATCAGCAATGGTTTCACAAACTGGCCGTTTGGAATTAGATTTAGTACCGACGAAACAACCTTCTGAAAACGTAAACGTTGAAGGTCGTCTAACTTTTGCACTCTCCTTGTTATCGCGTGCTTGTATAGTCGAAATATCAGAGACTGCCGTGTGTAAGTCTTGCGATTTAGGAACTGCATATTCAAATGAGTCCGCGGAGCCTCGATTGGAATTGTTGCTATTGTTTGATGGGGACACCGAACCTGACGACACACCACTTGTACTGGATGACCTTGGCAATGGGGGCGGTGCACTGTCCGGCGGCTGTGTGCTTGGTCGGCGATTTTCACTTGAAATATATTCGGCAAAAACAGGATCCCTGGTAGGGTTTGTAGGAGATACCAAGTTAATGTAACTGCCGATGTTTGTGTGTGGTATAGGTGGCGGTATTTCAATTGTTTCACTCTCGTCTTCCATGTTATCAGACTCCTGTTCATCTCCGCTCTCTTCTTCGAAGAACGTACCATTGAAAGATATACGTGAACCACGTCTCGTTAAGCACGAGATTTCATTGATGGTGTTGTTGTTTCCGGAATTCCGCTTATATATACTCGGTTCTAAGAGGGGCACAGTTAGGTAATTGTTGCCAAGGCAAAAACTCATTCTTCCGGCTGATAGACATCGTCGAGCGGGTCTCATGCTCACCTCATCTGGGATGTCTACCGAGAACACACGAGGAGCACTCATAGCTTGAACGTAACTCTTCTGTAGTCGTGTTCTTATGATTGCTTGCGTTCCAATATCTCTGTTTTCGTTCGATGTATCCTCATTGTTGTTATTGGTAGTGCACACATCCTCTTGAGGTGTACCCAGAATGCAATGTTCTTGTATTAGTTCTTCGCTGCCAATATCATCACCAAGAGTAAAATTGTAACACACTTTGATATTTCTCATGTAAGACATTGCTCTGTCAGCGCAAATACTCATAGCGTTCCTATGGCATTCGTTCTTCCTTAGATCGTTGTCCATGACAGCAACGCGGAAGTATATTGCAGAAGAAACAGGTATCTCCATTAGAATGTTTTTGGAATTAATCATAGTGGCAGCGATTATTGACGTCTCTATATTGGACGATTCGGCGCGCATTAATCCTGTGAACGAGCAAGGCGTAACTGGAAATCGTCCGAATACCAGCTTGATGATTCTTGGAGTCAATTTCCTAGCTACTATATCACTCATTTGCATAACGTTCTTATTCGGTTTACCATACTTATGAGAAACTTGGTAAAATATTCCAGTTTGTTCGAATGGTAGAAGAATGTCGCGATCAGACTCGTCCCTACATTTTAGAAACTTTTCTGTGGTGTACTTCGGTTTCCGGAACAGACGACTTCTTTTCTTAGTCTCTCCGAAATAGATTTTGTCACATGACAAGAGGTCACCTGGTAGGAAGTGACGTTGTTCGTGTTTTTGCTGTGGAGAATCGACTGGTTCTATTAGCTGTATACCATTGATTTTCTTTGTTCCACCTATCAGAAAACGGTCTGTATTGGAATTAGCTAGTTCTTCAATCGTCGTAAAATGTGGTACAGCATCGTCTGCTTTAAAGTTTCCGGTAAGTCTTTGTAGAACCGCAAACCAACCTGAAGAAAGAGATAGGATAACTTTGGAATATATACGGATGATAAAACAACTAGAATAATTTCCGTAACAAACGAAGTCCACATACGCCATTCTAGAGGTGGAATATATTAAAGTATTCAATTTAAGTGTACTCCCAACATTCTCTCATACCTTCGCTGCGATGCATTCCATCAGGAATGAGGTGTCGATGGTAATAAATATGACAATAACTTATAAGAACTTTAACAATCGACCTATACTAAATTAGTATAAATGTTGGTGAGAAACATCAGTGTTTTGAGTTATGAATTTTGCACGTGCAAATATATTGCGGCGTATGAATATTATATTACGAGTAACCAGTATTGAGAGTACTGTGGGCCTACCTTATAATCCTCGGGAATCAGGATAGTTTCAACACTTCCTGATACTTGTCATATTCTATATACAATGCATGTGCTGTGTAGACCTACCTTTATAATCCTCGGGTATCAGGATAGTTTCACCCACTTCCTGATACTTGTCATCTTCTATATACAATGAGTGTGCTGCTACTTTCTGTAACAATTAAAACAATGCTCAAACTAAACATTGGCTGACAACAGTCCATTCATTGTATTTATTGTTTAAATATTTCTCTCATTCAAGATGTGACGGTCGTTTGTTTACTAGTATATTTTTAACTGGAGAACGATATTAAAATTGTACAAAATATAAGCTGATCAACCGATGAAAACTGGTTTTTCAAACTATTAACCCATATACGTTGTATACACAAAACAAGGCATTAGAAAACTATTTCGAATTTAAAATAATTTGTATTTAGCCTAATTTATTTATCTTATATGAACTATAATACAATTTTAACAAGAGATGTTTGTAAAACACGTTTGCTCCCATGGCAGCCCAATAGTCAAAAATGGTGAAGGTTAGTAACCTTGTCCTTTGACCAACCTCCATGTAATGTTTGAAGATCCTAGGACAAAGCGTTCTTGTGTTATTGAACGGAAACCATTAGAATAGTCAGCAATGGTAAAAGTCACAGTGACCTTGACCTTTGACGTACTGACCTCAAAATCAATAGATCTACTTTTGATGGCCAACCTCTATGTAAAGTTTGAAGATCCTAGGGCAAAGCGTTCTATAGTTATTGAAGGGAAACCATTTGGTCTACCGACCGACAGACAGACCGACCGACAGACCAACCTACATGTGCAAAGCAATATACCCCTTCATCAAAGATGGGGCATAATCAGTCTCGAATCTCGATAATGTCTTCTTGGGTTGCTAATCAATCTTCGTCCCTGTTTTGGGTATTATGAACATCAAATTTCGAAAGAGGTTTATCACATGTTTGGCGTCACGGTAGCGTAATAAGGTTTATCACATGTTTGGCGTCGCGGTAGCGTAATAAAGCCATTTTTTATTTTTTGATAATACACTAACTAGTGTAATAAAGCTTTGACGCGACGTCTTCCAAAGTATAGGCGACGTCGTCAAAGTTGCGCGTTTATTAAAGTGAAAATAAGCAGCTATTTTATGTTTTGGCCCGAAAAGGCTAACATGTGATAAAAAGAACATTACATTTGTGACTTTCCACTTTGAATTTATTAAACTCGTTGAATAAATTCAATATGAAAAGACAATAATTATATTAATAAAGACTTTTTTTTACGAGGAAACTCATTTGACAATTATGTTAAATGGCAATCTTCCATGAGATCCTCATTCATGTAATATCCTCTTTATAAGTGATGCCTATGCCTCTAAATGCTGAGCGTCAAGCAGACCATGTTTATTCACACAAAATACTATCGTCTACATTTCATGAAAAGGAGTTTTTACAAACGTCCAGGTTTGATTCTTAAAATGTTTATGAATACACGTAATAACAAAATATACCTGTATGTGACGTTTTTTATACAGCACCAAAGGTTGCGACAGATCAAAGTTGAATTCGTGAAACGGTAGTGGCTGTCGACTGACGTCGTACTGTGCCACAACTGGAAGTAGATGAGACTCTAACAATTCGGGTAATGTGTAAGATCCTTCCTCAAATGCCAAGGTTGGTCTTTTCTTCTTCGGCACCAAGTCTCCCCGATCGATACCAAGTTGTTCCATGATGTGAAAGGTGATCGGATTAACGTGGACACGTGCTCATGACGCGCTCTAGAAAATATTTACATACAGTTATTATTGGTCCCAACAATCACAATGTTTCATAATCACAATGTATTTTAAAATGAACACATGTATTTCCACGTTAAGTCAAGATATTAAAAAGCAACGGTCTAGAGTTAGTTATTGTATGGTAATCAAATTATACACAATTATCCCAAAGCCACTTTTACAGTCTATTTCTTCCTTGCTTTAATTATACGTGACCTTTTCTTCTCCTTATAAGAGTGATTATATGGTAAACATAAACAAATTGGACATAAATCACTTGACATCAATGATTTGTTGGTTAGACTAATCCAACATACGTCAAGGGCTAACTTCCTTATAGGAAACTTACGAAATTGTTAAACAGTAGATTCCATTGATTCCATTGGACCACTGCGACATTTTGTCTCTTTCCGGACATATACGGCAATTGCCGGTACGATCGTATAAGCTCGACCATTTCCGACTTTCTCCGGTAAATATATATAATGCATTAATGCAATTGCATAAAAGTTGAGGTGATTTATAGACATATGATTAATAAGGATCTCAATACATTTTTTCACTTCATGATATGACGAAAGAAGACAAATTGGTCGTTTTTAGCTGAGAAATGCATTAAATAATGTTCAGATGCGGAAAACTACGATATTCGCCGATCATCTCCGTAAAGTCAAATCAAATTAATGCATAAACAGGAAATATAACTTGAATCACTCCATATCAGATAGACTTTGGTCTCTCATTCATTCACCTACACAAATGAAAGTATTAAAGAGGCTAAGGCCAATATTATTATGATATTAGCATCTTGGATCCCCTTGTTCGAGTAATTCCGACCTTTTATTAAAAATCCTATATGATATATAATTTATAACGATGCTATTCAATTTCCAACATTTATAACAGAAGGAAAATCACGACAGCGCAAATTGAAATCGGCAACACGCTTGAAAAAATCATTGAGGGCTTGATTTGAAATGGCCTCAAAATGCGCAAGTAAATGTACATTGTATATGTTGAATCGTGAAAACGCTTCAAACCACGTACAAGACGGTACAAAACAGCAATCAAATATGCTAGTTGTCACCACATTAAGAAACCACCTGTGTTAAACAGCAATGTGTCAGTTTGACATTAATTGATACTGTAGTAAACATCCACCTGCTTTAAACAGACCATGGACTAGCTGGTTAAGACATAGTAAACATGTAACTATATAGTATTGTACAGTGAGGGCGTGTATACATAAATTATAACTATGTAATATGGTAATGGATTATTAACATATTTCCATTCGCGATGTAAACGTTTTTTCGTATATTATACTGCAGTTTGATAAAACTCTTATATATTCACAAGTGAGTTTTCGTTCCCTGTAACAATTGTAACGTTATTGCCATTTAAAATATATAAAGTACAGTAGTTCTGAGAAATGTACGTAAATGTTTTGTATTTATACAAGTCCAGTAGTTTGCATATTTATTATTGTTATGTAACAATCGTGAAATACCAAAGTTCAATTGTTGAAAGACGCTTGATGTTTTAATATAATGCCATTTTCCTGTTGACGTGAAATACCAGTTGAGGACAACTACACACAAGAAATGACTCATTTAGGGTAAAAATACAAATGTACATTTTTTGTAGTTTGTTTCTGGGTTTCCCGACTCTGATTACCGGCCTTAAACTCCCCGACTCTGACATTTTAGCGACTCGTACCTCCAAGAACGATGTTTTTGTAAGTGTTTTGTTTTAACTAAATATGCTAAAATTTGTAGATTTAAGATCGCTTATTGTTATATAAAAGCCTCTAATTCCATTCCCTGTTTCTGAGAATAAATCGACAAACAAACACACAAACAAACAAATACTATATATGTTGTAATACATTAACACTATATGATTCAGTAATTGTATTTATCCTTATTTCGCAGATCACATATATATAACTCTATTGAAGTGTATATACGATTGTGTAATATATCATCAAGTTATATAACTCATGATATAAACGTGTAACGTGCCAGACGGACAGACACCAACAAATCCCGTCAGTCAAAAGCTAGCGATTTGTTGGACGTACATGTATATATCATCTGTCTAAATCTACTACGCGTAGTAATGTGTGTGACGTACATTTAATTTTGCATTAAAATAACGTCAACGTCATGTTAAATACAGAAAATAGTCGCAACATTGTGCAACGTCACCACCATTCTTCTCTAATGACAATCTACAAGGCTTACAAATTGCGCATATGAATCCAATTACCCCCTTTATGCATTACAATGTACTAGTATTTATTATAATAAAATAATTAACCATGAGTTAAGGACCAGGTCAAAGTATAGGTTCACTCCATTAAACATTAGGGCCTAGGTAAGTTAAAATATCAAACGGTGGCTGAACAGCTGAAAGCAGCACTCGAAAAATTGGTAACATAACTTTAACTTTTAACGTAAATTATCCTGAACCAGTTGTTGTTGTTAACATGGACCCTGTTACTTAGACTGTCACCTATAATGCACAAAATGCTGGTCTTATAATTAAGTTCTTTATGTAATTTCAAATCGACAAGTTAAAGTTACATGATCCGGACAAGTGTTTCCGTGGTAAGCACCACTATTCGTCAAGTTAAAGTCACATGATGACAAGTGTTTCCGTGGTAAGCACCACTATTCGACAAGTTAAAGTCACATGATGACAAGTGTTTCCGTGGTAAGCACCACTATTCGACAAGTTAAAGTTACATGATGACAAGTGTTTCCGTGGTAAGCACCACTATTCGTCAAGTTAAAGTCACATGATGACAAGTGTTTCCGTGGTAAGCACCACTATTCGACAAGTTAAAGTCACATGATGACAAGTGTTTCCGTGGTAAGCACCACTATTCGACAAGTTAGAGTTACATGATGACAAGTGTTTCCGTGGTAAGCACCACTATACCATGACTAATAAAAAAGAAAAGAAAGACATGTTCCAAAGTATCCAAATATGAACGTTTGAAAATATATTAAAACTAAGTAGTTTATCCATAAAAAGTATGTGCTTGAATTCATCTTGTACATGTATATGTATTGTTAAATTACGATGCTGTTATTATCTGCCTGTCAATGTTATACATCGGCACGGGTTATAACCAGTATTTCCTCTAAAACAGAGCTTTTGTGTCCGTGTGATATACTTCACGGATTTAAAAACGCGACAAAGTGGGTATGTTGATTCGTACCAGGACAACAAAATTAGTTTTTATATTCCTATGCATATGACACGGGAAGCTCACCTCGTCATTTTGATACCAATATAATAAAAACCACTTATTAATACAGTCACGTTCAAGCAATTGGTAATTGTTAGCGTAGAACAATTTATCTAATTGGTGCGGACTTCGGTTAAATGCGAAGAAACGTTAACCACTGTACTTAACTTTGTTATAGTGCAGCTACTGTGCTGTTAAAATAATTGTATACGTCATTTACATAATTTACATTAAAAATTGTTGTAACATGACTTATTTCGCTTTTTTACAAAAGCAATCGACCTCAACACAGGCTGGTCATAGTCAGCGTTGATTCATTTTACTTTTATTTTCTAAGCAAATGTCTTATCCATGTCATAATATCATTTTTAATTATCCGTTTCAAAATGACGGCATCATGTTGACCTTAAAAACCATATTTAATAATGAAATATGGTATAGTATATGCCGGTAACAGATGAACTCATCCAAGTGTCGCGTTTTTAAAACCGTTAACCATAGTATTAGGATTTTTGGTGTCTTTCGCAATTGGAAAGTAAAAAATAAAAACATAAAAAATGTTTCTTTTGTAATTTTCCATGTATTCTTTTCAATCATGCAAAAAAGTGTATTATTCATGAACGTAAGCAGGCTTTTGTTAAAAGCTTTAAAATACAAAAAACGGTTGCGCTAATAAAACCAGACAGTCGACTGATCTTGATAGCGAATCGGTATTACTATCCGACCATTTTTGTTCCGGCAAAATTTTATGTCCGCATGGTTTCAAAAAGATAATTGAAGGGATCTCCAAAACAATTCACTTAGTACACGTTTGCGCTTGTTTTTGGCATTTTTCTTCCGCTTACCAACTATTCATCCGGGTACAAGTCACTCGTCACAGATACTCAATAATTCGTTTGGTTTAAATGACCTTTTTTGAGAAAAGTCGTTCAAAACATGTATTTACTTATTCTGCAAAATTATAAACTTCACTTAAGGTCAAAACAAATTGTCATTGTGGTTTAGGTTTCGATCTCCTGAATCATCTCAAGTAGAAATCTCAACTCAAACTGAGATTTTGCTCAAGTCAAGTGTATAAATTTGAGATCATTCTTAAGTTTGTGCTCAACTTGAGATTTTTACTGTAATAAACTCAGAACAATGTATCTGTTTTGTGGTGCCAACTTTATGTCTGGCATTCCATGGAAATTATCTTAAAGACACATGCCAGTATTTGAGAATAATATTTGAGAAATCGATGACGAGTTTGCCGGGTCTGTCCTAAAATATGCAGCTACTATATAATGGTTTTAGTATCGATCAACTTATACACTTAATTGCAGTATACCCAAAACACTGATTCCATGGGATTGAACTTGATTTAAAACATAAAAGAAACCCCTCTAAAATGAATATTTATGAGAAACCAAAGTGCATGTGTTTAGGAGATGGGTCTTAACTTGTGAGAGAAAATTAGCTTCAGTGAAGATAAAACATTAATTTGCTATATTTATTGTGAAATGGCGGGTCCAGGGTACTGTGTTATCAAAGCACTTACGGAATTTTTAAACAATAAGTCCAAATTTAAATTCTTTATAATTCTTTAACAACTTCAAAAATTAATTGTGGTAAAGGAATCTGCAGTCTTAACGATGATTCAGTCAATGAGCTCCTACAAACCGTATCTGTCCCCAATTTGTAGTTGTTAAAATGTTATTAGTAATTTAGGTTTGAGCGTAAGTTGTAGATTTCCTTAAGTGCTTTGATAAATCTGTACCCAGATGCTTATTATTTCAAGCACATTAACCGCGGTATGTTAGTGACAATATCCGTTATCTGTGTGAAACACCGCTGTCACATAATCATACACATAGGATGATGCTAGTAAGAAACATACGTCTAGGAAAACGTTAACTATTATGTAGCCTATATCGTGTGGGGCAATTGTCTTCAGTAGTAATTTTTGGCCAGCATAGCTTTTATACTACATACAACATTTAAATTCATGGACAATTTTATTTATGTAAATGTCAATGTGCATTATAGAACTATTAGAATGACGTGAGAAAATAACAACATTTACTATAACTAACGAGCCAACAGAAAACGTCCACATTCAACTTATTTTACTTCTGCAATTTAATAATAAATGTTTCTTTATAGATATTACCTTGATAGAACGGCGATGTTGTTGAATCCGATTATAGAATAATTTCCTGTAAAGTTTCCATACATGCACCACGTCTGCTAGTTGAGCGTTTATATGACACAATTTCGCAAACTGGTATTAACGTGCAACCACAATCATAGCATGTCGGTAATTTCCGTAAAGCTTCGGATTAAGAAAAAAACATCGGAAAATAGCCGAGGTGATCGGATAAATGTCCTCTGAATTACTTAAATATTAACGATTGCTGTCAACAATTTCGTCCCTGTTAACATCCACTCTTAAACGTCCAAGTCTTGACACGGGAACAGAGGAGTGTGGAAAAGTGAATAGTTTCTCATTCACAAGTGTTGTTGTAAAACCGAACACTCGTATGAATCCGCAACTTTCAATTGGGGCAATTTAATATAAATATTATTAGTCATTGAACGCTGGCCTCATTTCCTTTGACTTTTGATGTCAATTATACGATTAGCCATTAATTGGATAATCATTCCGATTCATTCGTGAAGACTTGAGAAAATCATATAAACTAATATACTACCACTATACTAGTAGAAGAAATCTTCACAACCCGGCTTAAAAGTGCCGTGATTTTCTTTGAAGTCAAACTAAGCCTGTACATGACTCTATGACAAAATATTAATTGGGTTTAAATATATGTGCACGTACTTATGTTCATGTTCAAGTACTTTGGGTCCATGTAAGTAGAGTCAACTTGATGTGTCTACCAATGAGTATATGCAATATACTGTGGATGGTATGTCTCTATAGTATATAGACGAATAGAATATAATAATCTCAACAACGTTTTAGGTTATACTAGTTTATAGTTTAACCTTAATAATAAGAACCCCGATTGGACTCTAGAAATCTAGAAAATACTTAACTTCCTGATTTGACTCCTCACAGTTCCAGCCACTAACCATCAACACCAGACTTACAAGAACAGCAGACTTCGGAGACAATTCGATGTCTAGCTGCCATAGTTGATTGATACTGGCCTTAACCACTATGTCCTAAGAAAGTCAATTCGAAAATTTTAGTTTGGCTAATGGGGTACTTCATTTTTTCAATTTTTAAATTCCCTGACACCTTTCTGGCCATGAAAAATCCAATAAAGGTTCAACACGTCACACAATAATCATATCAAGGTTTAAAATTAAACAATAAAAATAGCTAAAATCCTTTTGCGCAAACTTTAATGATAAGGGAGTTATGAATTGACCATGGCCCGAACTTAAGTAATAAACAAACAAACGTATTTACGGTAATAAAGTATTTATGAAATTACATGTTCAATGATCACCCTTTGTTATATCGGTATTACCTTTGATTGAGACAATAAATCCATAAACTAATGATAAACATGTATATATAACTATATAGTAATTCACATTCTTCACAAATACTTGATAATAATTACGCTATGTGGTCACCAATTGATACATGGGAGAATGAATGATATATATGATATTACTCACTTACAGGTGTTATACATTGGTATATTGATGGGATGTTAACACCGAGTATATCGCTGACTTAGAATGAGAAAGTCGTAAGTACAAAATCTATATTTTGAGAAAACAAGAAAAAAACTGTCTAAAACTACTCTTTACTTATGAAAAAAAGAAGCTTTTTCAACTTCAGTTTGGTCAGATGACCAGTTTCGATTTTCATGAAAATAGGTTCATAAGAAGCGCCTTGTGGTGTACAGATTTCAAATATGCACGAATCTTATGCGACTTAATACCATCTCATTCTAAGCCAGCGATATGTACTTATATAGTGCACGTGATGCGTGGGTAATACTCCAAATAGATCTAGTTTCATTTTGCTGTAACATACATAATTTTGAGAATTTAGATTGCGACGTTGCATTTTTATTGCGTAAAACAACCGTTTTAGATTTGGTTTTCGCTCACCATAGTGATCGGCGTCAATCAGCTTCCGTTCTATGTATCTTTCATAAAGACGCCACCTTGTTGCCACTTGGCAGCAAACCGATATAGTAGCTAACGTATATTAGCCTTGTTGACGAACTGTGGTTTGAATGTGTGTCTTGACATAAGCACGTGTGAAAATTCTCACGTGGGCGGAAGTAAGTGCCATATATTTCAACTGTTCAGAATGGACGGGAATCAGGAAAGTGCTGTTATATTCAAAGGTGTCAACTTTTATTAAACCAACCAACTAGTATAGTGCGGTCGCACGTGTTCATATGTCAGATATCAGTATACAAATTTCAGGGGTGGGTCCAGGCTTTAGTTGGGGGGGGGGGGGTATTGACACCCTTTCTAGTCAAATTGAGCGAGCAAATTGACCTAGAAAAAGTTGATTGTTTTTATATGAGCAGCATGCCCCGAAGTTATTTGCGATCGAAGCGAGCAAGAAAAAAGTGCGCATTCCGTAGTTTTTCACATTCAGGACAAAAGACGAGTATCAGTCTCGATACATACATTCCAAATGGAATACCCAAAGTTAAGCATTGCAGATAAACATACCAATATCATGTAATTGACTATGTTCACTATAATTTTACCAATCGTTAACATTTTACTAATTGCAAAGGCGAGTGATGTTTATTTTCATGAGTCCTACACTGTGTTCCATAGGTTTGTCTTACTATTTTCTTTGTAATCGAAACTGTGTTACATGTACATGTATTTATATTTGTGAACTTGTCTTTCCGCGTATAATGTACCCATTTGTATATTTTTTTATATATGTTGGATTGCATTATTGGAAATAGGTTAGCCTCGTAAAATAAAGACTTACCTTACTTTATTACTACAAAGATCTAAATGTACACAGATTGGACACTCAATTGAAAACTGAGAGGAAATGTATATTCAGATCGTTGATTACTAGTAAAGCAGCCACCTGTCTTACCAGTCAATGTGATTAAACCACAGTCAGCAATGTTTATATTTAAGATTTATTGAACAGTCATCTGCTTAATTAAAACAGCCTCATTAGATGAGCTTTAAAATTGTACAATAGTCTGCCAGCACATTTATACATGACACCACACAATCGCTTTTGTACCCAACACAACTATTTTGCTGCATTTGGTCATGACTGTCCAACTGACAAATAGTACATCTGTTTATTTTTATTTTTTTATTTTTTTTTTATTTATCCTCGCCACCGGATAATCCATATGGGCGAGGCCCCCAGAAGAGGTAAGTCACTTTAGTGTTTGGGGGATAGTGCATGATACAGAAGATGTTCCAGTTCCAGAAGCATCCCTGGTTCTTTTACGTGCCGATGTAAAGCATCATACACGGGACCTCGCTTAACGTCTCGTCCGAAAGACTGTTAGTAAGTTTAGTTATGTTAGGTGGGAAACACTGAAAAGCATTTCTATTTTGACCGTCTGGAGTAGGGATCGAACCCACAACCTTCAGATCAGCAGTCAGTAGCCCTTACCACTAGACCACTTGTCCACCTGTTCCTGCCATTAGACATTTTATACTCGCGCTTGACGCGAATAACGAGGAGCGAATAGCGAACAAAAATCTGGGGGTCTTCTCAACATTGCTGTGATCGATTTACAAACAATGTCGTCTGCCAAGCGCGGATCACAATGGGATGTCAGTGGTACATACATCCTCTATAGTTTATTAAGGGATACTTGTAAGGTGTATACTGGAATCCGTCCGTCTGTCTGTTAGTCTGTTTGTATGTGTATATTGCTATTATGTATGTACAGCTGTAAGGGTGTACTGCATTAAGCTTATCTTGTCCGTCCGTTTGTTCGTTGTTGATGCAACAATAGCAGGAGTTCATTACAATTTTCACAGATACACAACCTCAATATACAGGAAGGAAAGAAATTGCACTGTGACAATTTCGACTAAAAATATCATGGGGAGCGGTGACCTAGAGGTAGGACGCGTGCTTCAAAATCGAGGCCCCGAAGTCGATCCCCGTCTGTTCCACTGCTTATTAGCTCTGAGCAGGTATGACTATTA
The DNA here is from genome assembly GCA_947247005.1 of Spisula solida. Taxonomy (NCBI): domain Eukaryota; kingdom Metazoa; phylum Mollusca; class Bivalvia; order Venerida; family Mactridae; genus Spisula; species Spisula solida. Next base: position 27,509,557 of record OX365948.1, read on the forward strand.
TGCTCAACTGGACTAAGGTGTGAAATGTTTCCTGTCAGGGTGGTATCTGTACATGTTCGATACTCCTTAGCGCCACAGATCGACGTTGACTGCAGGAGAGAGACTCGAGCGCAGGTTTACTTAGGTAGCCCAATGACCAAGGGAATCTAAAATGTCAAAGGTTGGCTGATTGGCTATTCTGCTGAAAGCAGCCCTTGAAAATCGGTAACTTTACTTAATTTCTTATCATAATTGTTATTTTATACACACTATACGAGTATATAATATATTGTGACAGATCTTCAGGCCGCAAATCCTACAATTTTACTTTTAGCGACGGGATGTCTTTCAATTTTTTATATATGAACAACCTGGATATGTAGATGTGCACACGCATGTTTATTAATTAACATGCGTGATGTGCATGAAGGAAAGAATATAAGTCTGCTGAATGGCTACAATTTTAGACTTACATATCTTTCCATGTATATTTCTAGACGTTCATTGTAGCGCTACGATTAGGGGAGTTCCTACTTTAATACTACATGTGTTAAAATCTAAGATTAGTTCTAACTCAGAAATAAGTACATTTTATTTTTTATTTTGCCAAATTCAATTTCATAATGGTACTCTGCAACCTCGTCTGATGTAAAGTCATACAAAACCGCAAATTCTATAGCCTCTTCTAAGACGTATAATTATATTATTGCTAGACATGTACACGTAGTCCTAAAGATAAAAAGTTTTGAATGATTATAATGTTTGATTTTGAATTTTATTATATGTTATTGTAAGCGTCAACACACATCAAATGTGATCAGGTTACGTACAGCATTTTGCCAGTGGTATTGTTTATTCAAGTGATATAAGTTTATTTACATTACAAACTTTGCACTCATTAACAAATGCGAATTTGTCGAACATTTAAAATATAAAAAGATGTTTAAGTGAAACCTGAAATTGTACTTGAAACTTTTATTTTGTTAATAGATTTTTATAGCATAAACAAAATAATTATATGATCATTCAAAATTCAGGTTTTATTTACATAAGCACAGTAACACCTCAAAAGGCGCTACACTTTTGAAACTCAATATAGTAGAACAATCTGGTTGTGTATGACTGCGTGATTGAATGAGATGTTTTTGCAGATGACCATTATACGCTACACCATATTGTGACGATATTGTTTTTAGGATAAGACCCCCGGATATTTAGTTCGCTATTCGCTTCCAGCGCGAGTATAAAATGTCTATTAAGAACTTTCAAAAAGGCTGCCATGGTTCGAACCATGTTTCTGAGCTTCGTCAAAATGCATAGGGTTCTGAAGTACAAATGAGCCAGTCTCCAGGAAAACCTGCTATTTTGACAAAAATATTGACTTAAGATTTTCCGCATAGTATTAATTTTAAATAAGCAAATTGCAAAAGAAATTATGTTAATATCTTGAGTTTTAAGGAAGTTACAGCTGTTTATTGTAGAGTCCCTATTCGGAGCTTTTTGTGTGACGTTGCAAACGTTATTCAAACGTTATTCGACGTAACTGAAATAAGTATTTTATTATTACACCATTTGATCTATCATCAATTCTTGACATAAACTGTTCAAAATAGTACCAAATTCTACAATTATGTTTCACTTTTCAAAATACATATCAAAATCGAAATTGTTTGCATTCAGAGAAAGGCTACTACTGTTTTAAACAACTAAATCATCGTTTTTCAATCGGAGTACTTTTCTGAAATTGGTCACCATAGCAACGAAGTATGTGTTTTGACATAATTCATAGGACAATCTAAAGCTAAGGTATAGTACTATATGGGTCAATTACTTAAAATAGAATCAATAGATATGTATTTTCCTTATTTTAGAGCTGTATCAAAATCTTGTTACATATAGTAATTACATAATGTCATTATAGCAGGTTTTCCTGGAGACTGGCTCAAATGTATTCATAACTAGCCTTCAATCAGATTTCATATCAACTGTAATGCTTACCAGGCAACCACAATGAATACATGTATGTCATCTTCAATGCTAGAGGGTTGTTCTGTCTTAACCCAGTCACCGTGCATTTTTATTGCAGATTTGGACACACCGTTCCATCCAGCTTGGGAGCAGTTTTAGCTCTATATTGCTGAACCTCATTCTCTAAATATCTCAGCTAAATTCGTTTTGTTAAACAATACTGCATACCATAACATGTACAAATGTAGATGCTCCAAACCCTTTCTGAATCCTTATTCTTGTCAACATAAAGCTAAGACCAAGGCCTGACATGCCTAATGGGACTGATACTTTTTGCTTATTCCGGCTTTTCAGTTATAAATGATAGGGCAGATTTTCCTAATCAGTTTTCCTGGATGGTATTCTAACCAGTACTAACTTACCCTTCCACAAGGAACCAGAAAACCTCTCCATACGTGGAGAAAATACTGTAGACATTGTTGAGACATAATGGAAGGGTATGACTTTCTACAATCGAGAATCAACCCGCTTCGCCAGGTAACAGCGCATAGTCACAGCTCAGTAATAAATGCACAGTATTTTGGTTTTATATTTTTATTAACAAACAAAAGAGGTATGTCTCATAATTATGTGTCAACATCATTCAAACAACATATCATACCAGTGTTAATACAAACCTTTAACACATGGTTAACAAATATTTCAAACAAGAGCACTGCCTTGCAGGTGCAGACGCTCATCTGATCATTGTCACTGTAAGAAAGGCCCATTACCCTTGCATAAAGTAGGGCAGTTTATGAGTCTTGCTTAAAAAAGTGAGGTATTGATGGTAAACAAAAAAGCAATAACTCTTGCAAAATGCTGATCAGAGTTATGGGTCATGCTTGACATGGTCAGGTATTGATGGTGAATAAGTGTTGAAAGTTTCAAAGCAATAGCCCATATAGCGTATGAGAAAAGTGGACCTAAACACAAAACTTAACCAAGGAATGTACTTAGTCCAAAAAGGGGCATTAACTCTTGCCAAATGCAATTTAGAGTTATGGGTCATGCTTGACATGGTCAGGTATTGATGGTGTTAAAGTGTTGAAAGTTTCAAAGCAATAACTCAGATAGTTTAGGAGAAAAGTGGACCTAAACACAAAACTTGACCAAGGAATTTTCTGAGTCCAAAAAGGGGTAATAACTCATGCAAAATTCAGATCAGAGTTATGAGTCTTGCTTGCAATGGTCAGGTATTGATGGTGAACAAGTGTTGAAAGTTTCAAAGTAATAGCCCACATAGTGTATGAGAAAATTGGACCTAAACACAAAACTTAACCAAGGAATTTTCTAAGTCCAATAAGGGGCAATAACTCATGCAAAATGTAGTTCAGAGTTCTTAGTCTTGCTTGACATGGTCAGGTATTGATGGTGAACAAGTGTTGAAAGTTTCAAAGCAATTACTCTGATAGTTTAGGAGAAAAGTGGACCTAAACACAAAACTTAACCAATGCATTTTATTGCAAAATGCAGATCAGAGTCATGGGTCTTGCTTTACCGACTCAGGTATTGATAGTGAACAAGTGTTGCAAGTTTCAAAACAATAGCTTTGATAGTTTATGAAAAAAGTTTACCTAAACACAAAACTTAACCATGCAACCCCAACGCCAACGCCGATCAAGTGATGACAATAACTCATCTTTTTTTTCAAAAAACAGATAAGCTAATAAGACTTTTCTAAAGCAGCTGTAAAACACATTGTGACAATGTGCATTACGATCTTAAGAAAAAATGCAAAGAGATGTCATTGTAAATTATAATGCCATTAAATCGTATCAATAAAACTTTTTAAAATGATCTCTAATAATTATAAAAATACTTCTATCCAAATTATACAGGCGAAACAAGACTGCGTTCAATAAACGCTTATGCCCCCTGTGGAAGCCTTGTCCATAAATAAGTCAAGGTGAAGGTCAAATTGGGGTTAGGTGATACTGGCGTGTGGAGAGTGTTCATACACAACATCCATGCAAGTATGAAAGCTTTGTAGGAAGCCATATTAATGCTAGAAGAAACGGTCAATTTGGGTTAACCAGGACGGACGGACGAACGGACGGACGGACAGGTGAATCACTATATGCCTCCCCATCTATCGATAGGGGGGCATAAAAACACACACACACATGCTTGAAATGTTAACATAAAATATGACAATGTTCACCATTCTAATAACATGTCTTCGATGCCTATACATTTTTTGCTTGCTTATATGCTTACAATTAGGGGAACCTTTTAAACTAGGATATTAAAATAATTGATACAGAAATTGAGTGAACCCTCTTCTCATTAATTGATTGATCTATGGTGTCCCAACATCACTTTAATCCATAGTGTAATCATGTAGCTATTATATTTTCATGCAGTATTTCAATAACCAAGATTTTCTAAGATAAACAAGTCATTAAGAAGTGCAAGCAATACAGAAGTCCCCTACCGGTTTAAAGCCATTTTCAATGTTTCTGTTGCCATAGCAACCACAATTTTTGTCAGAATCAAAAATCCTCTTATTGCCCCCTATCCACATATCAAGTTTCATAAACCTAGGTTGGAAACTGTTTCAGTTATGTCAGGATCCAGATTTTTTGACGGACGAACGGACGGACTCACTGACTTGACGTTGTGGGTTTTTCTTTTGTTCTTTCTTTTGTTTGTAAAACCCCATAAGCAACATTTTGCACCCAGTAAGCAACGGAATGAATAGAATATAATATTGTTCCATACCCCACAACGTCAAGTGGGCGCGTACGGACGGACAGAGGGCAAACCTATATTCCCCTCCGGTCAAAAACTGGTAGGGGACTAATAAGGCTTGGTTCAGATTTTTTTATAACACAAATAAATTAAGCTTTACGTCTTAAAAAGTCAAATCTCCCATCATGCACTTAAAAAGTGCAAAAAGAGTAATATATACAATCCATTCGTACCCAGCATGATACCACAATAAAAATAGACTTTTGATAATTTAATATGATGGGAAATATGATAAAGAGAAATATAGTAGAGAAAATATGAAAACAGCATAATCTCTGACCGAACTGAGATGCAGTATATATTGTGATTACTACCACGTAACTTGTCTCTTATAAAACAAGTTGCTAATCAGAGCTACATGATGTAAAGGTAAAATTAATTGTAATCAGCTTGCAACTAATTTATACATGTTATCAATAACTAAATGCTGACCCTATATGAACTAGATATAAGATTGTCACACACTGTTATATGAAAGAACTGGTGAATATAACATGATTAACAGTCACGTGTTTAAGATTACACATGTTTTAAACTTCACATTATAAGGCACACATTACTGGTACTAAAATATAAGATAACTTGATAACTGAATCTTATTCTTAAAATGTTTGATAAAACAACAAAATAAAATAAATCAAAAGTTGAAACAATATGTACAAGGGTCATTCAATAATTTTTTTTATATATTGCGAACTGTCAATTATCTCTAAAACCCGTCAAGATAATTAAACGAAACTTCGCATAATACATATTTAAGTCATTTTCGTTTTGTTTAGTAAATTCAAGACAATTTCCGTCGATGACGTTATCAGCGCGCACCTTCCTTCGACATCACTAAATACAACATGGAAGCGGTAACGTCACAAGACAAACGTAGTTAACATAACAAAATCGAGCCCCGTCAAAACAAAAATTCACCGATTTATTATTGCCTTACCTGGGGCTGTTGTTAAAATGCCCTCTTTCATATTCCGAAGTGGCGAGATTATCAAATGAAAATACAATCGGCAGAAGAGCAATCAAAGAATACCACTGTTCAGGGCAGGATATCTATATAACGGCCTATACTAAACAGCGAACAATGAGAGAATTTGTGAAAGCAGACAGAATGTTCACATGCGAAGTGAAAGTCCTGGAAAAAGAGAGTAGTTTTGGCTCGGTTCATTCATTTTTGCAGAAAAAGTTAAACATGTGCAAGGATTGAGCACGGTGGGTGCCCTAATTTGTGACGTCAGAAAAGACATAACGTCGCTTTAAACGTGTAACCGGCTTGCGTAAGCACTTTATTGTGGAAGGGCAAAAGTTCTATCCATACTATTAGCTACAGATGAGACGTAGATACGTTCATACCAGCATGAAAAAGACGACTGTATCCTGGGGTTTCGACTTCCTGATTTACATCAGAATGAACAGGTCACGACCATGTAGTATAGAGTGTATGTGCCTAGCAACACAAATAGAAGGTCTGTCAAAATGAGTGAAGTCGATCATAGAACACATAGAAGGTTACATTGAATGATTATGTCCATGTTTGAATGATTAATATTGTATTTAAGAATATATTTGTTAGTTCGCATTATATATTGAATGACCCTCGTATATTCAAGAAAAACAGTCAACTCTCATTATCTCGAATTTCTCGGGACCGTTGAAATAACTTCGACATAACGAAAATTTGAGATAGAATTTTCGGCCCCAAAGTTACAAGTTTACTAATTTCTGTCATTTTACGGGTCGCTGCCATATTGCTACGTCGTAAGAACGACATTCATGAGAAATGCTTAATTTGATATTTATGTACATGTATTACTCTTTAATCATTATTTGAGATGACATGTTAATTGATGTTTGGACGCAACTCCGAATCTTCATGACAAAAAGTCTTGTTTGTGCAGTCGCAAACAAATAATTGTTCAACAATGGTAGGTACGAAAATTACAGGTAAATTGAAGATTTGATACCCGCGAGTTTTTGACGCGAGTTGGATACAATCAGAATTCGACCCGACTTCGAGTTGAACAATACAATTAACGTCCAAATAAGTTAATCGGGACCAAATGAATAATTCGAGATAACAAAAACTTCGAGCCGAATTCGAGCCTAAACTTCGAGATGGGTCTCGATATTTCAAATAGACAAAGAAGGAAAAAAATTGGGACTTGAAAATTTTTTCGACATAACGGAAAATTCGACAAAAGCGAGTTCGAGATAACGAGAGTTGACTGTATGACACAATATTGACTTGTTCAGATGTTGAAAAAGAATATCTTTTGAATACAAATGAGCTAAAAACAACAAGATGTATTTCAGACAGAGCTAAAATATCACAGATACTGTATAACTTCTATGACTACACTTTACGTATGTTTTCATAGAAACCTATCCAAAATCAAAAGATGCAAGTAAACAATGATAGATATTAGCAGCAATCTCGAGTTTTTCAAAAGTCGTTCAGTTTACTGATAGACTGACCATCATATGCAAAGCATTATACCTCACACTTAAAAAAATGGCTAATTTACAAAATCAAAACAGAACAAGACTGTATTCAGTATACGCTTATGCTCCGGTGGAAACCTTGTCCATAATAACTAGCTTAGTCAATCAGGGGCCATAATTCTGTAGAAATGTTGGTTATTGTTACATAGAGTTGACAATGTTAGATGTTTATGATGGTAAACAAGTCTGCCAAGTTTGAAAGCAATGCTTTAACAGACTTTGAAAATATTTGATTTTCCAGAACTTGAAAGTTTTGGCAAACATTTTCAATGGAACAAACAAATGGACAGGACAATCACTATAAGCCTCCCGCATCAGCAGATGCCGCTGGGGCATAAAATGGTCAACCTTAAAGTCATTAACATAATACAAACATATCACAGTTTAGTGAGGGAACAATATAACCTGCTGCCATTATTATTTCCCAACATTTCTTACATGATCAACATGCGCTCGTGTAAGGTTTGATTTGGTAGCTTTATGAACCAATTCATTGTTTGCTGCCTGTCTGAGTAAAATAGCTCGTCTACGAGGATCAAGATCAGGTAAAGGAGGACAACACTGTTCACGTTCTAAAGCAACCTGGAATTATACAAATTGGATAACAACAATGATAAAACAGTCTTTATTTAAAAGTCTTTTATGAAGGAGGGATTCGAACCCACGACCCCCAATGGCAACAGCATCTAGCACTTAAGTGACCGCTACCATACTTTTTATACAGTATGATTAAAAGAAGAAAGAGAGTGTTTTAAAAGCAAAACTTTTAACCATGTGCAATGGCAACATCAACAACCAAATGACTGTAAGATGTCATACAATTCTGGAATAATCTGGAAATCCAGATTTGCTACACTAAAAAGAATGAAGTTATTTGATGAAAAAATTCAAAGACATGGCAAAGTGAAGGTCATTTGAAATTTTATACGCTAAAATTGAACAATGTTTAAAACAAAGGTTTGGTGCTGGGATGTGCGCTAATGGCACCCGAAACAGACTTGCGTCCTTTTTTCAGGATTGGGCATTATGCCTCAGGAGAACCCCCGTGTAACAATAGCTCTAATATTCTATAAATAGTTGAGCAAAAATTGTCATGGAAAAATGAGGTGGTTTTATAATTGAGGGATGTTTCGAAGAGGTTTCACTGTAAACATATATAATATTACCTTTGGTACAAGACGATCAAGTGCTTTCACCCTGTTGGAATGAGTAGGATGTGTTGATACCCATTCTGGAATCCTCAATTCCCCAGTCAGATCATCTATGATAGACATACGATGCCATAACACACTTCCTTCTCTTATATCATAGCATGCCTGAATATATACCAACAAATCTTTACAATATCATATATATGTATACAGGTTTATTTCAAGAAGTTGGGATTGGTAATTAACAAAGGTAAAATTAAGATGCTGAATACCCCCAGAATTTGTCTTACACAGTTGTGTTTGCTTCAGAGTACTAATAGATAAGTAACCAGGTTAAAACTAAAAATGTGTTCCAAGGACAAGGTGGCACCCACTTGCCATTTGAACAAAAGCCATAACATAATGGATGAATCCGAATAAAAATACCTAGGTACATAACTACATACATGTATACTGACTAATATTTGTAAGAAGTTGACTGTAGCTCAAACACTAGCCACAGAAAAGGTCTGAAAACAACACGCCACCAATATGATTAACTGTCAAAGTTAAATGTAGAAAACTGTAGTGTTTTTGTCAGGATAATCAAGTTAATTTGCTGATTTATTTGTCTATCTTCATATCAATGTTCTTAATTATTTTCCCCCTGTCAATATTGTATATATGTTATGTCCTGTCCACATGGGTCTGTGACCTTTTGGAAATGCAAATAAACTATCCATACAAGAAGCTATTTCCTATCTGACCACAGGGACTAGTGATGTAATGATAGGAAGTGACAGGCCCATGTTTATCAGCTGTAATATATCTAAGTTACTACAAACCTTTCCCATTAGATGAAGTCCTATTTCATCTGCCTCGGATTCTAGTTCTCGACTGTATGGTTGGTGTACTAATATCTGAAATCACAACATTCATAATTCCTAGCAATATATTACACAGTCAGTGTCCAAGCAATTTAACAATATACCGGAACAGTCAAACTTCCTCAGTGATCATGGTCAATAAGTCGAAGGACAAGGGGACAAAATGTCCTCGGTGCTCACCTTAGTATTTTTTTCAAACTCAGATTCACAAAAATCCTAGTATGTTCAAACAAATTTTCTATGATTTGGCCTCATGACTTAGTTTTTGACCCAAGTTGGCCAAATATCAAAATTGTGAGTAGAAGACACATGAAGAGTGATCACAAAAGCTGACCTTACAGTGACGGGTGAGCTAAAAGCTGTAGGAGTCGCAACTTTGAGTATCTGCTCTGGATGCACCGACAAACAAACCCTTTGGGCAAATACATGTAACAATGAATCATGATTAAATATTTGTGAATTTAATATTACACAGAGATCTTCAAGTTTAGCAGGGTTCCTAGACAATTTTCCCTGATTTTTCATTGACTTTTCCTAGAACACAGAGCAGCTTTCCCAGACATTTTAGAGCTCTCGTGCACCAAAGCATCTATTTGTTAGAGCACAATATTATGCATCCTCATGCATCAGTGGTAAGTCAACCCCAAGACTACCACTGATTCAATTCCCACTATTCCGAGTGCAAACCTAAAAGCTCATTTTGTCAATATCAGGTGATTCTGTCTATCGTCAAATCAAAACGCTTGTTACCTACGCGGGAAAATTTATAAACAAATACATGAGAAAATGTAAACATGGATCGTGTTATGGGAATTAAATATTTAAGAACTTCATTAGATAAAGTACATCTTTAATTAAATGTAGTTAATAAGGCAGCCATTAATAATTACAGAGAGTTCTTTATGAGCAGTTAGATATATCCTAATATGAAATCAGTGAGAGAAAGAGTCCAATGTCTTTGACATCGAGTGTCCATGGAAGTGAAGTCGTGATTCAAAATAGATCTACAACTTTGTCAGAAATGCAAACCCCGACTACAATAAGTTGCAGACATTAGATCTAATTGAATAATAAAGTTAAACTGAGACTGTGTGCACGCCTCAAACGGAAGTAAAACAATTTGTAAATTTTACAATGATGATCAGGCAGGTGCGCTCGGAACTTATTCACCCTTGTCTCTAGTGAAAATGTTCCATGCCTAGCTAATTCTGATGTTAAGGTAATAAATGAATCATTTTCTCGTTCTACTGTTCTGAATACTATCATATTATCGATACAAAAATTGCAAAAAATGTTTTCGATTGTTTTCCGAACGATAAATTTGAATATTTTTTTTTGATAAAGCTAGATTTTGATTGGACAATGACAGGAAAACACCAGTAACAAATATTCAAAATTGCTATAAATAGAAATGAACGAAATAGATTTGATTGGTTGATTTTTCATTCATTGCACTCGAAATGCGTCGTTTTGAACCAGAGTGTGATGTCTCTGGTGAACGAGAATGAATCTGATGAGGCTGTTGATTGACATAAAGCTATTTTGATTTAGAATTATCCTGAGCCAGCAAGGCCTTTTTAGTTTTTTGTATTTTCTTCATACCAAAGAAACTTTGTTAAAGACATTGTTATAATGTTTTGATATTGAAGGGTAGTATTGTCATCAGTGATGGTTGATTGTTCAGCAGTGTATCCTACAGACTATGCATTTCGCACTCAGCTCAAGTTATTATCGAATTAAATGTTGGACTTAATACACAAAACAAAGTTGCTCCCATTATTTAACAAAGAATCAACTTCACAGGTTATTCAGAGCAAAAGTGTTGGATATGGGATTTAGACGATGGTCATACTGTGCAGTGATAGGTTATTTGATTTAGACAATGGTCATACTGTGCAGTGATAGGTTATTTGATTTAGACGATGGTCATACTGTGCAGTGATAGGTTATTTGATTTAGATGATGGTCATACTGTGCAGTGATAGGTTATTTGATTTAGACGATGGTCATACAGTGCAGTGATAGGTTATTTGATTTAGACAATGGTCATACTGTGCAGTGATAGGTTATTTTCAGCTTATTGTGATCTAATAATATAGGTTCCATGCTGGACACTCTTCAATTAATTGGTAGCGCCTAGAGTGGTGGTCAAATCTATAACACATAATATTGGCTTAGTTTAAACAATATTTATTTCCATAATTATGCATTTTTTTATGTGTTACATAGACAGATTTTTCAAGATAATAGGTACATATACAATAATTAGTAACAGGTAGTTTTATGGTAAATTTGGGTAGAAATTGGATTTGTAAACAAGTCTTATATAAGACTTATGTTAATACATTTCCGAGGTGATGAAAATAATTGCTGGTTCGTACAGTTAAAGTAAAATGCATATTTAATTAATAGAATAAGATATAATAAATATTAAAATGAAGGAAAAATGGTGTTCGTGAAGAAGTGTGGTTGCTGCACCTTATTAAAATCTATCTTAACAACAAAAATAATCGTCAAGAGTTGTGGATACTATCTAGCTAGGGAGACTATGCCGTGAAACGTCGCGTGGCGACAATATATTGTTGGACTAGGTGGAAGATATTGGTATTTTCGTCAAAGGTCAAGTGGTCTGAGCCATAGATTAGGTTCTGGAATGTAATATTGGCTTGTTGGAGCAATACTTTTTTTTGAAAATATATCCAATTGCTACATGCAACTTGATTGGTAAATGATACTTACATTCATTACATGCTTATAAAACCAGTTGGTTACTATGGCAATTCCATCATTTGGCATCATACACCATATAGCTGCCATAACAACAATGACAAAATAGTCGAAAAATTGAACATAACTTAACTGCTCCCCCTGCAAAAGAAGGTATGTACAGGTTAGACAACTGTGTATGATTTCAGTCTCAGGTCCAACCATTCTGGAGACACTGATTGGAAACTGTTCAGTGGGTGAAGGTCATTGTGACATTCTGACCTCAAAATTAATAGGGGTCATCTACTGATGCTGACCAACCTCTTTTAATGTTTGAGGATCCGAGCCGAACCATTCTCAATTATTAATCAAATGCTGTTGAACGCCATCTCGACCTTTGACATACAAATTTGTAGAGGCCATCAACCGATGATGAACAACCTCTCTGTAATGTTACAGGATTAAAGACCCAACTATTATATCAATAATAATAATATGATAATAACAACAACTTTATTTAAAGAGGCAACACAGATAGGCAAGCTCAGTCTTCCCCGTGAGTCTCACATATCCTTTCCGCTGCCACGATTTTTTGGGGGCCTATGAGAAATTCATATGGTCCCTATACCCCGTCCCTGAGACACAATTGACTTGCAGCATTGATAAAAACTCGATACATCCAGGTGCTACACACCTTCCCCAAAGTGAAAAGAGGAATAATTGTTAACATTTCGACTAAAGGTCACCGGAAATGACGATGTGACGATGACCCTTGCGCGAAAAGCTTCTTTTTTTCTTTTTCTTTTTAGCTTGGTTGGCCTACTTTTGGGCTCCTTTAGGGCACTAATCCTGACCCCTTTGTCTAATGCAATTCCACAGGGACTCGTACAGCAATGGCGGGTAGGACCAGTAATTTCAGTTTTGGAAAATCACCGAATTTGGGCATTTAGGTCGAAAACTACAGAAGGCCGAAATGGCCATCCCGGCCAGTCTGCATTAGTACGCTATGGTAGCAGAAAGGATATTGAATAATTATGTGAAAATTCAAAAACTGTTTAATCAGTATTTATATAAAGATATACATACACTATGAAGAACTAAGGCATGAGACATTTCATGTGCAAGAATACAAGCCAGCTGGTCCTCGTTCTCCACAAAATCTATCATACCAGTGAATACAAACATTGTACCATTCTGAAAAGTTAAAAGTTGAAAAACATCCAGTTACTTTGCCATATTTACCCAAGTAAAAATACAGCATTTACAGTTAGCACTCATTATAATGGAAATATTTGAGAAAGATGCCTTGGAATCACTCTATTATAGACATTTTATAAGTTATAACTGAAGAACATAAAATCTTTTAAACAAGAGGGATCTTAAGGGTTCCAGGTCGCTCACCTGACATAGTAGTACATGCAGGTCCCTACATGTTTGATAAGTAATCATTTACAATTTCTGACTAAGATGGTCTTAACCAATGACCTTTTTAGTTACATCAGATGTCTGATATTGAAACTTGACCTAAATGCCATTGAAACAAAAATTATGATCAACTTGTATCAAGAACCAGTGAATAATACAGCCTCTACAGCATACAAAAGGCTTCTCCATGATTTGACCTATTAACCTAGTTTTTAACACCAGATAATCCATAATAAAACTAGTTTAATAAAACTAGATATTTTTGGGATGATAATGGTGACCATCTTCCATAAAGGTTCAGTAAAACTGTACCCTCTAGTGACTACACAAAGTTTTTCTATTATTTGACCAAGTGACCTAGTTTTTCACCCTGGATGACCCAATATCGAACTTGACCTAGATTTTGTTGAGATGATCATTGTGCCCTAGTTTCATAAGGGTTAAGTCAAAATTATGACTTCAAAAAGCTTTTCTATGATTTGACCTTGACTTTTATCCTAGATGACCCTACCCAGATTTTGTTAAGATGATCATTGTGACCAAGTTTCATAAAGATAAGGTCAAAATTGTGACCTCTAGTGACTACACAAGGTTTTTCTATGATTCGATCTAAAGAACTAGTTAAAACTGTTTTTGACCCCCAGATGACTCAATATCGAACTTGCCCTATTTTTGTTAAGATGATTATTGTGACGAGTTTCATTCAGATTAGGTAAAAATTGTGACCTCTAGTGACTGCACAAGGCTTTTCCCTGATTTGACCAAGTGACCTAATTTTTTATCCTAGTTGACCCAATATCAACCTTGGCCTCGATTTTGTTGGGATTATCATTGTGGCCAAGTTTCATAAAGATTAGGCCAAAATTGTGACCTCTAGTGTCTACACAAGCAAACTGTTGACGGACGGCGACTGGTGAAGAGTGATTACAAAAGATAACTAAGTCACTTTGCGACAGGTGATTTTTGTCACAAAGTGACAGGTGAGCTAAAAACAGAGCTAAGGTTATTTTGAAACTTGTTTAAAACTTTTAAAAGTTGTTTAAATATTTGTATCCACATGTCGTCATAAAATATTTGAGACCACCTATATACATGTATCAAATACCAGGTTTAGACCAAGTGTGTTTTAAAATCTTTGTGTGCATGTTTTAACCCAGGACCTCAGGGTGACCTTAACCTGTGACCTAACTACCTAGGTATGGCATGTGGATCTCATGGCCTAGACAAATCATGATTAACTGACTGTTAAACTGAACAAAATCCTCGATCTCCTGAAACATCTCAATAATATTTATCTCAGCTCAAATTGAGATCTTGCCCCAATCAGTATCTGAGGGTTAGACAATCTTTAGCTGGAGCTCTTAAAATTTTGTTGTAATAAACTCTGTATGATGCTTGGGTTTTATCATATAAATTTGTTTAGCCTAACTCTCATATAGGAATTAACTCAAGATAAATGACAAGGTTGCAATGATGAGAAGTTTTAGGAAATCGAGGCCTGGTCCCTTACCGGTAGAACAAATGCATTTCGTTCTTCACTCTTCACAACATATGCTGTCCATTCCATCTTATCCATATCAGGGAAATCTGGATTGGCTTTAATCATTCGATTTACGATATTCACAACAAGAGAAACTTTAGGGTGGTCAGGTGGCAACAGATTATCGGCTTCCGAATAAGTCTCTATAAACTGAAATAGAAAGAGCAGTGCAACCTCTCCATATTGGTCCACAACATGACAACAACCTCTCTTAAACAATATTATCATTTGGTTCCCGAAGTAATCAGTTGCACTAAATTTTACCTCTCCAGAGCAATAACCTCTGTACAACAGACAAAATTTGTGTTTATCAAAGGGCGTTGTTCTACAGAGATTGTAATGTGTATTCAAATTGACAGTCAATTATTTGTGACAGCAAATAAACATCAAAGAGTTATGTCACATGTCTAGAACTGTTGAAAATTTAATGATACACAAGTGTGCAAAGTTAAATTTCGATAGCACTGACAGTAAAAAAATATGAATTAATTAATATATAGTTTATCTTATACCTATAGCAAAATTAATAGTTCTATGTACTAAGGGTCACATCCTCATACATCAGTGGTTAGTCAAGTTTCCAGACTACCATATGTTTCGGACGAAGAATACTCTGGTGAACGAGAATATAAGGGTCATAACTCCAAACAAGACTGCGTTCAATAAACGCTTATGCCCCCTGTGGAAGCCTTGTCCATAAATAAGTCTAAGTCCAAAATTAGGTCAAGGTGAAGGTCAAAATGGGGTCAGGTGATACAGGTGTGTGGAGAGTGTTCATATACAACATCCATGCAAGTTTGGAAGCTATGTAGCAAGCCATAATGATGCTAGAAGAAACGGTCAATTTGGGTTAACCAGGAAGGACGGACGAACGAACGGACGGACGGACGAACAGACAGGTGAATCACTATATGCCTCCCGATCTATCGATACGGGGGCATAAAAATAATCCTAAGGTTATGTCACTAAATTGCCTAGTACTTTTGATAGGGGGCAACATTTCTAGTTCAATAATTTGGATATAGTTTGACCATTCTACAGGCTTTGTACAGTGCAATATACCACAACTAAGTGACAAGAGGGGGGATAATAACAATAATCTTTGTAAGACTTACTGACTCGGCTTCAAATTCAGCAATTTTAACCGCCTGTTCCCTCGTAAGAGTAATGAATCGATTACGATCTGTTAGAGGCACCTTCTGCTTATGAGACTCATAATAGAAAGATGCACCTATAGCCATGCAAGCTAACAGTATTGCAAATCCAGCTGCAGTCATCTGGTGGTATTTCTTCCGTATGTGCTGTGGTTGTTGCTTCATCTTATTTCTGATTTTTCTACAAGTTAAAACATTAGAAACCATGTTTGTGAAAAGAAGAATCAAAATAATGACTTATAATAAATGTTTTATCCAAGAATCTTGGATAAAACATTTATTATAAGTCATTATTTTGCACCATTTGCGACTGACAGCGTAGGCCCTGCAAGATGACACAGTTGGGCACTTGGCGTAGGTTTTACAGAAACAAACATTGACTAGATAGCATAATGGAAGCCGAAGGGTGACAAATCTGTCACACTTCCTAAGTTGATATGCTGTGACCAAGTTTCCTAAGGATTAAGTCAAAACTATCAACAGTCAAATTGTTGCATTACACATGTAGGTCTATAGTAAAAGTAGGCTAGTATAAGCACATGGTGGACAATTGGTCCATTGGTAAGAGCTACTGAATGCTGATCTGAAGGTTGTGGGTTCGATCCCACCTGAGGAGCCGGATGAAAACAGAAATGCTTTTCAGTGTTTCCCACCTACCATAACTTCAATTACTAACAGTCTTTCGGACGAGACTTTACAACCGAGGTCCGGTGTATGATGATTTACATCAGGCACGTAAAAGAATCAGGGATGCTTCTGGAACTGGGGCATCTTCTGTGGCATGCACTATCCCCCAAAACTAAAGTGACTAATCTCTTCTGGGGGCCTCGCCCATATGGATGGTGCAGGGGATGAATAAAAGCATATAAACATACGTACCTTCCAGATAACACAGCAAAAAGCTTTGCTGTGCCTGAAATTAATCCCCAGAAAATTGGTGGTATAGCATCACGTCTACCGGACAAATGAATCCACTTTGTTCCTATTCCTGAGCTTAAATAAACGTCTTTGAATAATTTACTCCTGAGGTTATGTGAGATCAGTAGGCAGTTTTGTTGTTTAACAGCAGAACTACAAGCTACTGGCAACTTGGAACTCATGCAACGTGTTTGTGATATGAATGTGTTAAGAGATCGTCTGTATAATGAGGTTGTTGTTGTATACATCGGAAACCTAGTTAGGCATCTTGTCTGTAACAGATAGCATGGAAGACGTTCCATTTCTCCACTGGTAGTTTTATCAATCACGTTTATATGCACCTGAAATTATTAGAAAATATTAGATTTACAGCGTGGTAACTTGGTTGGGTGACACGGTGGTCGACTGTGGTTAACGCTCTCATATATGACAAAACTTGATAGCCATGCACTTACGCATGCCTCAATAAATCTACTCGTCCTGCAAAATATTTCCTTCTTTATTTAAATAGCAGGACAAGAAATATTTTGAGAATTTCTTCTTTGTCTATATTGCAGGACGAGTGCCTTAAAAAATATTTGTTGAGGCCTGTTAGGACATTCGATTTCTGTTCAAAGAAAAAAACCAGTCCCACTTAATACTACTGTTACAGTAGCGAAATAGCATCCCAAACAGTGATCATTGGCAGGTGATAGTCTGTCGCAAGGCTGCAGGTGCAAAGATTGGTAAAATCTTTAAAATGCCAAACCAGGAGCCTCAGTTGCCTATCCAAGCCGCTTCCAAATTGCGCTATCGAGCGCTTTCCAATATCTACGCAACGACACGCTATCGATAGCATACCGTTTCTTAACACTTTGCTAGGCCAGCGCTACCGAGCGCTTTCTTGCGGAACAGAACGTACGTTTCTGTAGCGCACGATAGTGCTTTGCTATACCTGAATCTTCGGGCCGTCATATTATAGCTTTGCTGTCTTGACCCCTTTAATACAGGTCTCTTCTTTAATTATCTCTTCTCTTATACATTTTACATTATCTTATGTCTCAGGGTGCATTAATTAACACTTGATTTAAATTTCTCCACATTCCAGTTCTCACAGTTCAGCAGTGACTTAAACTGATTAACCGTATTGGCGGATATAGTTTTTTCACTGAGTTTGTTCCAATATGGTATTGACCTCTGAATGTGTAAAGTCTAACATTATGAAAACACATTTTGGGCTCGAACTTCAGGTAATGTCCGCATAGTTCGGCCTGTGACAAGTTGAATAGTGCAACGGTCTGCTTTCCACGAGCGCTCACCGGGTAGCATGTAATTTTTCTGCTTCGTTTTCAATGAAACTTTTGAAAGGAGTTTCTAACTTCTAAGCATAGCACTACCGAGCGCTCGGTAGCGGTTTGGTTATAGGCAATGAGCTCCAGGACTAGGAAATAAAAAAATTGTACCCACCCCCTGCAAAAATTGGGTTTGTTTTATAAACATTTTATTGTAAACTGGTTAACAATCACTGTACAAGAAATAGGTATGAAAACACTTTCGATATCATGATCTGCTTTTGTAACTAAGATAAACTTTTCTAAGAGCAAAAAACAAAACAAGTTGTTACCTGTACTGTCGTTTTATCGGTTATTAAACAATTCTATGCTGCGTAGCCACGATGCTTCAGGGAGAACAATGACAGACATTTCATTATCAAATTGTAAGCTGATCAACAGTATGATGAAAGGAGCACTGACGAAATGTCAAATTTTCCCTGACTTTACCGGAAGTCGTTAGATTGGGTTTTAGCATTACCAGGAAACTGAACAGAGTAAGTTCCCTTATTTCAAATTACGCCATTTGTAACATAAGATTTTTGGACATGTAATCTATGCCTATTGACGGACCCAAGATCTTAACACATGTCTAGATCTTTAGTCGGACAGAATCGCGAATTATTTCATTTCTTTTAAGTAAGGCTTAGTCAATTTCACGTATTTGTGTCTGTGTAAAGCGACAAAATCAACGAAGTTGGTCTGTACCAAATTGAAAGTCTGGAAGCCTAACCACAGGAACCTGATATTTTAAAATATATGGCCCAAACTCTATCCAGACCCCTTTACTGACAAGCACCCGAAAAAAAAAAACAGGAATAAAACCGATTGTAATCCACCCACCACCGCTCATACAAGGAACTCGGCTCAGACAGTCACCGAAGATGAAAATCCAACATATGCAATGCTTACCATTCACATATTAAAGCGTACACACTCGATAATCCACATAATTCAAAGCTCCGTGTAGCCATTGTGCGTTGCCATTTGCCGCAGAGTAAATAGTCGAGTTAAACTCCAAACGCCCATACCGGGCCGTACAGATATTTATCAATGAAATTAAGAAATTTTGCACAAATTATAACAATTAACAACTATTTTATGACTAACCAACACCTTTGTACAATGACATGTAAATACGATTGCCATATGGTACCTTTAATATTTGTTGTTTATTTGTTATAATTTTGTCATTTTATAAGTAATTATACAGGTATGTGGATTTCTGTATAACCTGGTTTTACCTGCAAACTGCTTTATTTGGCACGTTTATCTGGTCCGATGGGATGCCGGATAGATCAGGTTATACTGTATCTCATTACTTAATTTTTCAGGAAGGACAGTGTTGAGTGTATTAACAGTCACAAGCACTGAACATGGCCTCAGCAGATTATGCTGGAGTGGGTTTTGGTGAGAGGTACAGGGATGCACATTTACCTAATGTTCTACTTATAAACAAAAACTTTTTATGTGTAGACAAAGGTTATGACATTAAAATCAACTGTAATGATCCTAGCGAAATGACGTTGGAACATCAACTGAGAAAAATGTATCCAGATTTAATTGACCCTTCTGTTGAACACAGTTTCAGGTACTTAAATATAATCATTTTGTCAGTGCGACAAATCTGATATTTTGAACTCAATTAGATGTCTGCATTTGAATTTGGATTGATACGTGTGTAGATGTTCATGTTTAATATTCACATATAAAGCCATTTTATTTTTTATCAACACTTTTTCAGTAATAACTAATAAACGGTGGCAGACTACCTTACATATGGAATGTATTCTTACCAGTTCCACTTACCCTTCAACAAGGAACAAGCAAGTTCCTTATCCACATTGATATAAAATTTTCATGAAAGTGTACAGTTGGATAAATAAAAGCATGTGACTGCACTGTATTCAAACACAAAACACTTAAAATGTATGCTGGTGTTCTCCCCTGCATCTGAATGGCCATGCACAATCCAGCTGAATGATCCTGTTCCCTCCACCTGAATGATCCTGTTAACCTCCATCTGAATGATCCTGTCCCCTCCATCTGAATGATTCTGCCCTCCATCTGAATGATCCTGTCCCCTCCATCTGAATGATTCTGTCCCCTCCATCTGAATGATTCTGTCCACTCCATCTGAATGATTCTGTCCCCTCCATCTGAATGATTCTGTCTCCTCCATCTGAATGATTCTGTCCCCTCCATCTAATGGTCATACCCCTTCATCTAAATGATTTTGTCCCCTCCATCTAATGGTCATCATATCCCTTCATCTAAATGATTCTGTCCCCTCCATCTGAATGATTCTGTCCCCTCCATGTGAATGATTCTGTCACCTCCATGTGAATGATTCTGTCCCCTCCGTCTGAATGATTCTGTCCCCTCCATCTGAATGATTCTGTCCCCTCCATCTAATGGTCATACCCCTTCATCTAAATGATTCTGTCCCCTCCATCTAATGGTCATACCCCTTCATCTAAATTATTCTGTTCCCTCAATCTAATGGTCATCATACCCCTTCATCTAAATGATTCTGTCCCCTCCATCTGAATGATTCTGTCCCCTCCATCTGAATGATTCTGTCCCCTCCATCTAATGGTCATACCCCTTCATCTAAATGATTCTGTCCCCTCCATCTAATGGTCATACCCCTTCATCTAAATGATTCTGTCCCCTCCATCTGAATGATCCTGTCCCCTCCATCTGAATGATTCTGTCCCCTCCATCTAAATGGGCATGAACCCTATATCTAAATGGACATGCACCCTCCATCTAAATGATTCTGTCCCCTCCTTCTAAATGGTCATGCACCCTCCATCTAAATAGTTCTGTCCCCTCCATCTAAATGATTCTGTCCCCTCCATCTAAATTATCCTGTCTCCTCTTGTCCCCTCCATCTAATGATTCTGTCCCCTCCATCTAATGATTCTGTCCCCTCCATCTGAATGATTCTGTCCCCTCCATCTGAATGATTCTGACTTGCATCCTGTTTTTTCACGATCGGACATTGTGTCTTGGTCGAACCCCTGTCTTTAACGATCCTGTCCCCTCGATCTGAATGATCCTGTGCTGCCCTGCCTCCTCACTACCCTCCATACAAATGGTTAATATTTATCCTGTTCCCAGCATCCTTACTCACAGTTTCTTCCTTACAAGTGATCCTGTATGTAATTGTTCTCACCAAATGATAATGTTTCCTCCATCCTCTCCCCTCCAAATTGTCCCCTGTTTTGAATTGTTGTTCCCTCCATTAAAATTATTCCTTCCCCCATACACCAACGGTCATTCTTTTTATACATTTGCATGTATTAATGTACAGGTAGTGAACAAACTCATTAAAAGCATGTTTTGCTGTGGCCTTCATGTTACTGTGGAATTGTATGATTTCTCATTTAAGATATGTACATAGATTGGACTATGCAACTAGTGGAATCTTGTGTCTGGCATTAAATAAAAAAGCTGCAAGAGTACTTGCTCAAGAGTTCCGTCTCAAGAAAGTTACGAAAATTTACCTGGCTTTGGTAAGTGCCCTGTTAGATCTATAATTACATTTTTAGCTCCCCTGCCACAAAATGGCAAGGTGAGCTTTTGTGATTGTTTTTTGTCCGTCGTCCGTCCGTTAACTTTTCACTGTTAACACTCTAGCACTTTGCTTTGATCTTCATCAAACTTGGTCAGTAGTTGTACCTCAATGAAATCTAGGTCAAGTTTGAAGTTGGGTCATGTGGGGTCAAAAACTAGGTCAATAGGTCAAATAATAGGATAACCTTGTTAACAATCTGGAGGCCACATTTTTGCTTTAATCTTCATTAAGTTTGGTCAAAATGTTTATCTTGGTGACCTTAAGGTCAAGTTCGAAGTTGGGTCATGTGAGGTCAAAAACTAGGTCAAAAGGTCAAATAATAGGAAAACCTTGTTAACACTCTGGCGGCCACATTTTTGCTTTGAACTTCACCAAACTTGATCAGTAGTTGTACCTCAATTAAATCTAGGCCAAGGTCGAAGTTGGGTCATGTGGGGTCAAAATCTAGGTCAATAGGTCAAATAATAGGAAAACCGTGTTAACACTGGAGGTCACATTATTGCTTTGATCTTCACCAAACTTGATCAGTAGTTGAATCTCAATAAAATCTAGGTCAAGTTTGAAGTTGGGTCATGTGGGGTCAAAAACTAGGTCAAAAGGTCATATAATAGGTTAACCTTATTAACACTCTGGAGGCCACATTTTTGCTTCAATCTTCATGAAATTTTGACAAATGTGTATCTTGATGACCTTAAGGTCAAGTTTGAAGTTGGTTCATGTGGGGTCAAAAACTAGGTCAATAGGTCAAATAATAGAAACACTTTATTAACACTCTTGAGGCCATATTTTTGCTTTAATCTTCATCATCTTTGGTCAAAATGTTTATCTTGAAGTTGGGTCATGTGGCTAAAAAACTACGTCAATATGTCAAATAATAGCAAAACCTTTTTAACACTGGAGGCCTCAGTTTTGCTTTAACCTTCATCAAGTTTAGTCAAAATGTTTATCTTGATGACTTTAAGGTCAAGTTCAAAGTTTGGCAATGTTTAGCAGGTGAGCGCCCCAGGATCTATGATCCTCTTGTTGTATTTGTACTGAAGCATATCAAAATTTATTTGGTTATATTTACGTTTCCTTTAAGTTTTGGTTTTATTGGTACTTTACTTCTGTTTTCTTATCCAAACTACATTGGTTTTATCAAGTTCACCTTCAGCCAAGGGAGTGAAGCATATTCAGTTAAGATTTGTAGTATCACATGAAGTGATTGTGTAAAACCCTCATTAGTTATTGTTGTGTCGTCTGCAAACTTTTCAATCGTATTGATTA
This sequence comes from Spisula solida, assembly GCA_947247005.1. Classification (NCBI taxonomy): domain Eukaryota; kingdom Metazoa; phylum Mollusca; class Bivalvia; order Venerida; family Mactridae; genus Spisula; species Spisula solida. The sequence continues at coordinate 27,532,718 of OX365948.1, forward strand.
CTTTTTCCCATTAAAATTTAAGTCTTGTTTTAAAAAAGTTAAGTCTTCTTCAATGGCTGTTTATACTTTAGTTTGGATATGGTGATGAAATGCACCGTCTTCTGTAAGTTCTGCCACCTCCCCATAGCTTAGTCTCGAAAGACTAGTCTTTAGGCCAAACTTTCTACCGTGCTTCCTCCAGATTGGGGCAGATTTGCAGTATATGGAATGGTAGTGGTTTCTCAGCACCGCATTCACATTCGGCTGTCTCTTCAACATCTAGTCTTTTCATAACAGGACAACTTACTTTAGTCATCACCCTGTTGACAACCTATTTTATTGATCACAAAGTCGGCTTTGTTACATAATTATGTTTTTTACTGATGTATTGCTGCAGGTACGAGGTCATTTAGAAGATGATATTCTATTTGTTGATGTACCTACTGGGGATCTAGTGGATACTGTATGGCCAGGGAGACGTTGTATACAGTGTCATCCTTCATGTAGGGATCCCAGACTCACACAGACATTAGTAGTTCCGTTAGAGACCGGTTCATTTGATGGGGAACCAGCCACCAAAGTTCTGTTAAAACCCATTACTGGTATGTCATAATTATATATAAACAGCTTAAATAATTAGAGAAGAGTAGTTGTGTACATGGCCCCTGTGGTTCCAGCATTGGACAATGGTTAAAACATTTATACATTTGAATTTTAACAGCAAAATGTGGACATGATGAATTGTCTCTTTCTTGATGTTCTGTAATTATTAACTTTGAAACATTTACAAAATGTATTTACTTCATGCACATATTTCCCTGACATTGTGGCAAACTGTATTTATCTTACATGAAAAGATAAGTATGACAGGGCTAAGTGTTGGTTTGACATTCCCCAAGACCAATATCTGGTTGGGCCCCTCAGAGAAAAGCAGCTTAGTGTGCACTTGTACTTTATGTATCATCATTTTGTTTGTATGCTACAGTGAACGTTGCACAGCATTGTTCGTTTGTATTTCTTTTAAATTTAACATGCAAAGTAGTTACTCTACCATTCTATCTGATCTCTAAATAATAAATGTTTTATATAAATATGATATTTTCTGGATTGTTTTGCAGGTAAACAACATCAGCTACGAGTTCACTGTGATTATATCGGTCATAGAATTGTTGGTGATTTCACGTATAGTTCGAGACAAGATACAAAACCAGAGAGAATGATGTTACATTCCCATAGACTGTTTGCTAAAACAAAACTTGAAACTTTGGACATATCAACTGAAGATCCTTTCACTTCTAGTGTTCTACCCGAGTGGACACCAGTAAACGTTTGCCGCTCATACTGTGATGCTGAAAACATTGCTGTTAATTTTATACCGTATGAAACAGAAAATATAAAAACAGTAGTTTTAGACTGTGATAACACTTGATATACAAATGTATAATAAATAATTTATCTTTAAAATTTGTGCCATACAAAAGCTCTCGAGTGAGGCCGGTATATTGCTTAGTTTATTGTAAACCAAGTTCGACACTTGGTCAAATCTAAGTATACAGGCCAATATCAGGTGCAACACTCTAGATGGGACACTTATGAATTCTGGTCACAAAAAGATAATAATAACTGGACAGGGAAGGCAGCACTCACCGGTAAGCAGGAGCAAGAACCAACATACAAGAACAGACAAAAGGACAAACACGCACCAAAAGGACAATTAACCCACATACATCACTCGACAGATACTATGTTCATGCACGTTTTAAAGGTCCAAAGCAGCCTTATGCTGGACAACGACATTGCAGAAGGATACATACGATATTACCACTGTTACACAAAAAGGTACAGTGGTCAATTGTGCTGTTACCTTCTTTTTATTAAACTTCAAGTATAGTGAAAATTGACTAAAGGGTTTCCGCCTTGGTACGGACAGCGACATATGTTACAGGGGTGTTAAACGTTTTACAGTGCACCGAACCTCACACCACACAGGCAACCTAATGGATCTCTGTAAGCAAAAGGCCGTATATAGTTACGGGTATTAAAATCATGTAAAACATGGCATCACCCACCGAGTAATCAATGATCTATCAGAAGTCGGGGTTTGCCGCTGTAAAAAACTGTAAATAATCTATGCCAAAGTCGCAACAGCGGTCTAAAAGTAGGTCACTCTGCCGAATAAAATCAAAACCTTGTTAACATTGTTGTTCAAAGTTTTGACCTAACCTTAGAAAAGATAATTAATATCGTTCAGGTGAGCGTTTTAGTACATGTACCAACGACCATCTTGTGTATCGCAAATCATCACACTGGGGTTGAGGGTAAAATAAAACTTACAAAGTGATATCCAACACATGTATGGTGTTGCTAAATATATATATGTCTTGTTGCTATCCATAGTATCAACTGTATGACAATCGGCGCATATTTATCACACTGAACGTTGTTGCTTGATCTCGTGTTGTTTTTAAACCAGTGATAAATGAGCAGAATAAGATTACGAATGTTTGTTTTCTATACAATCAGGGATTGTTCATCGTAAGGCTGTCGTGCGTCAATTGTTATGTAGTGCAACCATCGCACGTACGACGGTGCGACGGACACACGATAGTGCCTTTGCATCGTAGAGCCGTCGCACGTCCGTCGTGCGACAATTGTGACCGCTTTACAAAATTACCATTTCCAGATGTACGTCAATTGTGAAAGGGGTTTAAGGGAGAGAGAGAGACGTTACATATAGGTGTGTCCGGCGCTGCAGAAGTCCGCCTAGCTCTTGCATGCATTTCGAATAGACAGCCTGGTTCTTTAATGTGCCCGGTGTATAGCACCGATACACAGCTTCCTGGCACCTTGCCCAGATACTTTGCAGTGACACACGGTCAGTTGGGTGGGAAACACTGAAAAGCGTTTCAGAAATGACCAAGTGTCCCGGTCGAGATTCGAACCAGGGATCTCTTATTAATCAGTAGTCAAAAGCGTTAGCCACTCAACCACTGTGCCACCACTATACTTATCGTCTTAATGTGTGTAATGCTTGAACGAATTGTACGAATAGCTCTTAATGATGTGCAAACACATTGAGCTACTTGCCTAATTGTAAATTCTCCACCAGTTTCCAAAAAATATTTGATTTTCGCAACCATTTTTGTCGAGCCCGCTTGCGGTGAGCGAGACTTAGTCGCCACTTTTGGTGTATGTGCGTCCGTCCGTCCGATTTTGTCCGGACCATAACTTTGTCATGCTTTGACCAATGTCAGGTTCCTATCTCAAAGGTCAAGGTCACAGTTGGAGGTCAAAGGTCAAATTGAAGCTTGTCCGGACCATAACTTTGTCATGCTTTGACCAATGTTGCTTATATTTGGCATGAATGTTCACCTCCATGAGGAGAAGTGTCATGCCCAACCCCCAGGTACATATCTCAAAGGTCAAGGTCACAGTTGGAGGTCAAAGGTCAAATTGAAGCTTGTCCGGACCATAACTTTGTCATGCTTTGACCAATGTTGCTTATATTTGGCATGAATGTTCACCTCCATGAGGAGGAGTGTCATGCCCAACCCCAGGTTCCTATCTCAAAGATCAAGGTCACAGTTGGAGGTCAAAGGTCAAATTGAAGCTTGTTCGGACCATAACTTTGTCATGCTTTGACCAATGTTGCTTATATTTGGCATGAATGTTCACCTCCATGAGGAGGAGTGTCATGCCCAACCCCCAGGTACATATCTCAAAGGTCAAGGTCACAGTTGGAGGTCAAAGGTCAAATTGAAGCTTGTCCGGACCATAACTTTGTCATGCTTTGACCAATGTTGCTTATATTTGGCATGAATGTTCACCTCCATGAGGAGGAGTGTCATGCCCAACCCCAGGTTCCTATCTCAAAGGTCAAGGTCACAGTTGGAGGTCAAAGGTCAACCTGAAGCTTGCCCGGACCATAACTTTGTCATGCTTTGACCAATATTGCTTATATTTGGCATGAATATTCACCTCCATGAGGAAGAGTGTCATGCCCAACCCCCAGGTTCCTATCTCAAAGGTCAAGGTCACAGTTGGAGGTCAAAGGTCAAATTGAAGCTTGTCCGGACCATAACTTTGTCATGCTTTGACCAATGTTGCTTATATTTGGCATGAATGTTCACCTCCATGAGGAGGAGTGTCATGCCCAACCCCCAGGTTCCTATCATAAAGGTCAAGGTCACAGTTGATGGTCAAAGGTCAAATTGAAGCTTGTCCGGACCATAACTTTGTCATACACGGACCAATCTTTCTTATAATTGGCATGAATGTTAACCCCCATGAGGCGGAGTGTCTTGTCAGAGCTCCAGGTTCCTATCTCAAAGTTCAAGGTCACAGTTGGAGATCAATGGTCAAATTGAAGGCTGATTTAAGTTGTAACCATTTTCAACGTGCACCGAGGCGCGACATAGTTTGCCCGAGGGCACGAATTTCTAGTCTAGTATGTTGCGGTATTTGGATGGCATGTATGCACAGGTAACTGTATCATTAACAAAGAGTAAACAAACAAAACTATTTTGTATAAAATTTATAATATCTTAGAAAGGTTTATAACACGGGAAATTGACCACACAGTCACTGAGGTGCAGTTTGTTTTTAAGAACCATTTCATTAATGCTGATGATATTTAAAATATTATTGCACAATCAGAAATTAGAGTGCTTCGTTTTTAATTTGATACCATTATTTTAAAAATCCGTCCATAAATAAGAAAATACACCCATAGGGCGTGAAATCACTTTCTTTTTCTTGTTTAGAATAGTATTGTCGTTTCTATTGAATGCACCTCAGTGATTGACTGGACACCATGGTATACATTCCATGGCATAACTTTTTAACTAGTTGATCAATTTCGATGGGAATTTGCATATAGGTAGTTCTGACAATGTTGTCTATGAATGTAATTACTTTATGATGATATCGAAAGCAAATTCTTGTTTTTGATACCATGAAAATCTGACCTACTTGTACAAATGCACCTTTCTAAGATAACATAATTTTTTAACTCCTTACAAATGATACAATTACCTGTGCATGAATAAGGTTCATTTCCAAATAAAATTGCACCACTTTGTTTCTTAAACTATCACGTAGTTGATGAATAAGACATTACATGACACCATGTCACCATACACGTTATTAGTCCCTACCGGTTTTTGACCGGAGGGGACTATAGGTTTGCCCTCCGTCAGTCAGTCAGCCAGTTAGTCAGTCCGTCCGTCCGTCAAAAAATCTGGATCCTGACATAACTCAAATAGTTTCCAAGCTAGGTTTATGAAACTTGGTATTCGGATTAGGGGCATTATGCACGTCTAAAAATATTTTGATTCTGACAAAAATTGTGGTTGCTATGGCAACAGAAACATTGAAAATGGCTTAAAACCGGTAGGGGACTTCTGTATTGCTTGCAATTCGTAATTACTTGTTTTAAATATTGTATTTGCTCCCGCTTTAAGAAAACAACGATTCTTAAATGAGACTGAATATGGTCAGAAAAAAGTGACATTTTCCTAATCATTTAAGCATTAGTATATACATGAGTAGACTGTGTTAATTGACTTATTGTTACAGCTACACTGAACGGATTTTGAAATGTGAGGTATCTATTTAAAGCTACTACGATGATCTTTAATATGCAGCTATTTTTGAAAATGCATTGCTACAAGAAAGATATAGCATCACTTGCATTCCAATTTGAAGAATCCTCGTACACAAAATGTCTATTAAGATAATACATTAATAATGCTATGTTTATATACAATATACACAGACGCCGCGTCACAAGTTTTGTAGTCAAGGGATAACCTGTTTATACTTATAGTTCACCAGGAATAACTCTAGCCTTATCAATAAACAAACAAAGCAAATTATCAGTGCAGATTTAAGAGTATATCATTAAAAGTGTATATGCACAAGATTGAACAAAAATGAACATCGAAAATGTATTTCATTTTTATTTGTAAACAAAGGCTAGTGTTATCTCCGGCGAACTATATCACAATATGAACAGTATATGTTTACGAGGCAATCTGTTTGTCTGCTTTTAAATACTTCGGTAACTGTGTACAGATACATTTAGAACGACGTTAAAAGTGTTTAGAATTTCGTACGAGCATTTGGTGCATTGCAAATGGGATTCGTGTTGTTGTGAACTATTTGACAGTTCGTGAATGAAATGCATTTGTATACAATATGGTTTAAATGTTGTTGGATTATTTTAACAGATGAGTGTACTATTAAACGTGTCATAAGTTAATATTCATGTCAATGTATAACCGTAGAAAGAACTGAGCTATCTGTCTATCGTCATTCATCCTTAATTTACATTATATATGCATGTACTTGTTGAAACTGAAGTTTATACGCGCTCCTGAATGAAGTTTAAATAGAAAACATTCATTTGCAGTTGTCGACTGCTACATTCCAGGACATGCTTCCAGATTGTTAAAAGGCAAGCATTTTTTAAAAGGTGACGGTTGCTTGTCAGAGTTCGAAGAAAAATGAATTGGATCCCATTAACGTGTCTGCTGTGTTTATTTGGATTTATTAAAGAAATGCGACCGTCTGAAGCATTTCTCACCCTCTACTTGACAGGTCCGTGGAAGAATTTGACCATAGAGCAAGTCTCTAATGAAATTTATCCATGGTGGACATACTGGTACCTAATCTGGCTGGTGCCCATTTTTCTACTCACAGATTTCTTACGGTATAAGCCGATATTGGTACTGGATGGATTAGCGTTTATCGGAACGTGGTCGTTGTTGTTATGGGCACAAGGTGTTACAGCAATGAAAATTGTGGAGGTTTTATATGGTTTAGTAACTGCTGGAGAAATTGCATATTTTTCTTACCTTTATGTTGAAGTTCCAAAACTGCATTACAAGAAGATATCGAGCTTCACCCGAGCAGCAACTCTACTTGGTAAATTCTTGTCCTTCCTGTTGGGACAGTTGTTTTTCTCTTTTAACGTGATGGACTACTTTGATCTACATGTATTTTCGTTTGTCAGTGTATGCATTGCATTTGTCATCTCTCTGACTTTACCCTGGCCTCGGGTTTCTGAAATATTTCATAGAACGGGTAATACCAATGACACTGAGACTAAGGAACATGATACAGAAGTACAAGAAGACCAACATGTAACAACAACAAACGCTGGCCGTACTAACAGCGGTATATATAGCATAAACATTGAAAGTAAACCAGATAGTGGTAAAATAACAGAAACGTGTAATGAAGTAGAAGTAGCCGATTGCCGTGACAGAACGTCTAGTGTTGTTAATGCCGTTCCTGATGCATCACCTAAGCAAACTGAAACAAGTAAATGTCAGGAAGGATTCTGGTTCATTTGGACTGAGGTTAAAGCTATATATACATCGCGAATAGTGGTCGTATGGTCTGTATGGTGGGCGATTGCATCTTGTGGCAATCTACAAGTGTTGAACTATGTACAGAACTTATGGGCGGTGATATCGTTGTCCGACAGTCCAGGGGAAAACGACGATGTATACAATGGTGCTGTCGAAGCTGTATCAACTGCTTGGTATGGATAATTATGTTTTATAAATATTCGAACACAAAAAGATTCTACATAATTAGGTATAGGAACTTATTTAACAACTGATTTAAGTATATTTTCATAGTTTACGATAAAATAGTTACACGTTCAATAAGTTATGTGTTGGCGGCCACCAATCCGCTAGATAAAGCTAAGAACGTACACATTATATTTAAGGGAGTGGCACAGTGATGCTGGTAGGGTTTTTACCGATAGAATGGTCCAACAAAGCTGAACTGTTTATGGCTGGTGTTTGTGCAGGGAATTCAGCATTTCTCATCATTATGGCCCATACGTCCAGTATTTGGCTTGCGTATGTTATGTACGTGCTGTTCAGAATGTCCTATGTTACAGTTATCACCATTGCTACGTAAGTATATGTTTATAGTCGAAGACTATTTCTTTTCCTAACTTTTTATGTAGGGGTATATTACAGGGTTTCTGTATATGCAGATAAGATATATCAATTTCCACAAGAAAGACGCACCTGATAGATCCTTTAGATACCTCGTATTCGTATGTATGCTTAAAAACAAAATACGCAGTACATTGAGAAGACTTCAAGTGTTAGATTATGTAAATAGAGATGGGAGGACTAGATTAATGATTACGCGTAATTAATGCATGTACACGTGTAGTCAGAAAACATACTTCCAAATTACATTTGTCAGTACAAATATACCTTGTATCTGTAAAAAATGTTAAAGATGTGTAATGCTTTTCACGAGGAGTTTTTGACCGCCCGCTACCATCGGTAAATGCGTTAAGTACTTGGTCGCAGGAAGCTACTATATATTGTATAGGCCTACGCATATCGCCCGATGACAGCCAAACATGCTGGCCTATAAGCAAATGAAGTAAGACGGCTGTAAATTGGCGACATACATACACGTAACGGCAAGTCAACATTCTTTGGAAAAACTGCAGCAATTGTCAGGGAAGACTCGAAAAGACACAACTTTACCATGAGTATCTGTGATGACAACGTAAATTAGTACATCTATTCAGAACCAATTGACGTATTTCAGAACGAAATCAAGTCACATGATTATGTCTGACAAATACATACGAGTTGTATTCATATGATTTAATTCATATGAAATGAACTTACATGTGTTTGGTGTGTTGTGTTGTGTTCAGTTGGTAGATAACCAATTCTATGTAAATAGCACGTTCAGTTTGAGTCGCTGCATTGTACAGTGGCTGATCACTGGATCAGTTTCGATGTAGGCAAATTGATAGAAATCAGTACGGGTACTGGCTAGTCACCAATTCAATGATAAGCTACAATAATAAATGTAAACTAAATTCATTATATCAATATGAAATGCATTAATGTACAATCTCTCTTGAACATGACTCGTTCCCAGCATACATGACAATATCAGTTTTAAGTCGAAATATCGGTTAAATTTGCATCGGTCCAATGTCTAGCCGATATTGCACTGCAGGTCACCATTTCAGCAGTAATTCTGAAACACAGCGTTTGGTTATTGTACATAGGATGTTGCTCTGGAGAGCAATTGTTGTGTTGCTAATGACAGGTCGTTGCTATAGAAAGGACCGCAACGAAGAGGTTGTTGCTATAGAGAGGGCCACTTTGGAGAATGTGTTGCTAAAGAGAGGGCCGCTCTGGAGATATTGTTGCTATATAGACACCCGCTCTTGAGAGGTTGTTGCTATACAGAGGGCCGCTCTGTAGAGGTTGTTGCTAAAGAGAGGGTCGTTCTGTATAGTTTGTTGCTATAGAGAGGGTCACTGTATAGAGGTTGTTGCTATAGAGAGGGTCGCTCTGTTAAGTGTGTTGCTATAGAGAGGGTCACTCTAGAAGGTTGCTACTATAGAGCGGGTCACTCTGGAGAGGTTGTTGCTATAGTGAGGGCCGCTCTGGAGAGGTTGTTGCTATATAGACATCCGCTCTTGAGAGGTTGTTGCTATAGAGGGTCGCTCTGTAGAGGTTGTTGCTAAAGAGCGGGTCGCTCTGGAGAAGTTGTTGCTATAGAGCGGGTCGCTCTGGAAAAGTTGTTGCCAAAGAGAGGGTCGCTCTTAAGAGGTTGTTGCTATACAGAGGGCCGCTCTGGAGAGGTTGTTGCTATAGAGAGGTCCGCTCTGGAGAGGTTGTTTCTATAGAGAGGTCCGCTCTGGAGAGGTTGTTGCTATTGAGAGGGCCGCTCTGGAGAGGTTGTTGCTATAGAGAGGGCCGCTCTGGAGAGGTTGTTGCTATACAGAGAGCCGCTCTGGAGAGGTTGTTGCTATATAGAGGGCCGCTCTGGAGAGGTTGTTGCTATACAGAGAGCCGCTCTAGAAAGGTTGTTGCTATATGGAGGGTCGCTCTGTAAAGTTTGTTGCTATAGAGAGGGTCGCTCTGTAGAGGTTGTTGCTTTAGAGAGGGCCAGTCTGTAGAGGTTGCACTGTACAATCAGCTAAATTCTCATGCTGGTTTCTTATTGTGTTGTTGTTTTAGGGCACAGATTGCTCAACATCTGGTAAAGAAAAGATATGGTCTTGTGTTTGGATGCAATATGTTTGCATCGCTAGTACTGGAGACGATTCTCACTGTTATTGTAGTAGACAAAGCTGGACTGGGATTTGGAGTATTCGACCAGGTACGTATAATGAAAATACTTCACGTACGTTCAACCAGAGACAATAGATAATTTGTTACCTATAGTCTCTGCTCCAACACATGCATGTTCTCTGATTGCACACCAGCCGGTTCCTTGACAAAACTCGTCTCCACAAACAATAACCACTCAGTTGCGGTTCGTGTGTCCTGTTTTTCTCTAAGAAATCGGAAGATGTCAAGAAATAACTGGTAGTTACACGTTCAGACAAGTTGGTCTTACTTGTTTACAAGCTATATAGCTAGGGTTTACATATTGTGTGCTAGAAAGAAGCGAACAAACACATATCTCATTAGTGAAAACTATAATGTGTTTGTACAAGTTTTTCCACAAACAGCCCCTCATCATATGATGTCTCGTACGTTGACCCAAACATATTTCACTGCTGCCTTTTACAAAATCACATTGCGTTTCAGTTTCTTCAGTTAGTTGCTTAGACGTTTACCTTTGTTTTGCAGTTGGTCCGTCTTGGTGTGCCTTTACGTTCAACGTTTACGTTACGAAAGAAAATCTAAGTGCGAGATGTGTTCGAAAGAAATGCAATCGGCTAGAGCGTCAAAGACGTCTCGCTAAGCTAAAATCAGTCATAGAATAAAATACCTTTGGTTGTTTTACTTAGTTTTCGAACAGCCCTTGTAAAACGCATTTGTGCAAATTAGCGAGTTAGCTACGTACGCAATATAGTAAATAGTATTGAGAGGCTAACGCTCCCAAAAATTATACGGAACACTTAATCGATGGATTGTTTTGTTTCAGTTTACGGTGTATGGTTGTTATTTTGGAGTGATAAGTGTACTCTTCTTTACGGCGTTCGTGTACAGATGTGTTAAAAAGCCAAGTGAAACATATGGACTCGCTGATAAGCAACCACCTGACGACGATCGTATTTAGACAGTTTATCGATACACACTGTTTAAACAATGAATAAATGTTTTTTTTATATTTATGCCTGCTGTGTTAGTACCCTGTTGTCGAGAAAACTACGTACAGAGTGGTAAAGAGAGTTAACTCATAAGAATGATATACATTTTCATGACTAACCTCCCTTATAAAGTTAATTTGTACAACATTCATAGTATTCCACCTTTGGCGGAGAACATACGTGGGCGTAGTAGAAGGGGGGCAGGGGCCAGGCCCCCAATGTTAAGACAAGGGGGGAGGGGCAAAATATCATTTCCCCCCCACCCAATAATTCAGACCATATTAATAATTTTGCGCTAAAAATAGTCTTGTAAAAGGTAATTTGCCTATTATTCTTGATTAAAATGCGTAAAATGTAAATTTTCGTGCTCGCTTCGCTCGAAAATGGATTTTTATCTATGCAATATGTCATCATGTAGCATGAGCTACAAGAAAAATGGAGACATTGTAAGATTTTGTCCTACCTCCTATATATATTGCTTTTAAACTTTGTCATTTCTATGATAAACTATTCCTTACTAAACCCCTTAACTCTCAGAATTCGGGCATCTCAGCAATAATTAGTAAAAATATTTACAAAAAAACGTGTCTTCTAAAATTCCAAATATTATCTCAGAACGCACCAGCTTGATCCATTGTTTTAAAAATTTCCCGAGGGAGCATGCCCCCAAATCTAAAAAAAAATGTTCACCCCCTCCCTCCCAAATGTTTACCCCCCCCCATGTTGAAGACGCTCCTACGCCCATGACATAGCGTTGTTGAAATTCCGTCGTCCAGTCTAGATGTCTTGCTGATGTCAATATGTTCCGTACCCTGCTGTTTTGTGCAGTCGACATTTTTGGATAGGTCGCTGGTTTAGAATTAAGAGGTCGTAAGTACAAATACAACAAACATGACCACTTCCGATTTTCATGAAAATATGCTCATATGAAGGGTTTGAGATGCAGATTTCAAATAATTATGCATGAATCTTATAAGTTCTAGTTCTAAGCCAGAGAGGTGTTTATCCTTGCTGCAATCTAAGGAATGGTCCGCATGTATGGTAGGCTCTAGACATCATTCTTGAAGTGCCTACGTCAAGAGATATTGAAGTCAATTGATTTGACCTAGCACGTCTCCAAGACAAGCTGTGATGCAGCTTAAAACCAAGAATGTGTTGGTAATGCAGATAACATGGTAGACATAAAGCTCTATAGCAGTCGTTGACCATTGTCATCACATTTGCTCACTCCAAAGTTACCGAGACTGCTCGGTCGGACATCGTTGTCACCACTTACTCGCGCACTAAGTATGACATTGTTTTCTTCTTGTGGGAGTGCTTTAATGGTGCCGCTCAGCTTACTGTAGAAGTCATCCTTCGTGTCATCAGGTGCCATGTTTTGGCATACATAGTCAATACTAGTAGGTGGATAGTCAATCTGTGGTGTTATATTACTGTGAGATTAGGCTTTATGTGGCTGAGTCACACAACTTGTAGTAACTTTTCAAGCAGTGAGTTTCTGACTGCAAAGCCAACACCGTGTTCGCGAACTTCCTTCGTCCCTTACCAGAAGAAGGTATTGTCGGCTTCCTTTATGCATTCAGAGTCTGCTAAACGGGTTTCTTGTAGGGCATCGATATCTACTTTGAGTCTTAACAACTCATTGTTGACAATGGCAGTCATGATTTCGGACATCGAAGATGCTGGTCTTCCATCGTCGGTAACAACCCCTTGCATCCGCTGTACGCCAATTTAGGTATGGGTTATACCCGTTGACTGTTTTAAAACTGTTCCCCTGTCGTTTTCTCTTCGGTGCGCTAGCAAGATAAGATCAGTATGGAGAGACTGGATCCAACTCTCAGTCTTGCTGATTTGTTAGTTTTGTTATTAAGTCAAAAATGCCAGACGATATTTATTGATACGAATTGTAACGCTGGCAACATGATATACGTGCGGAATATATAAAGTATTGAACGTAAAGTAACATCACATTGGATGTTAGCTGAATTATTTAACAATCATACATGTTCATACACTGATCAAAATAGGTAACCCGATATTATCATTTCAAGATTTCACACGTACTGATATGACACAGTGTATATAATGTTGACTTGTTATTGATTTGGAAAACAGATAATTATTAAATTGATTCCATAGATTTTGAACAACATGGCAACCGCAGAATAAACGTTCTATAAATTCTACAAAAATCACTCAAGTTGGAGTCAACAGTGCTTCGTACATATAAAGATCTTTATTTGGAATTACTCAAAGTATAAATTTATCTTTAATTGAAAGTCCTTAAGAGTTATTTCTTCCGTCCTTATTAGGTGATTCGTTTTATATACCACCATTGAAGTCAATGATAATAATATCATTTGTACTTACAGTATAGTTTTCGCCGATGATAACACTACAGTAGCCTTTGTTTACAAATAAAAATGAGAATTAATGCATTTCCGATGTCTTTTTTTGATCGATCTTGTCATTGATCTCCTTACATGTATATACGGCACTGCTTCAAACTAGACTACTACAGTGATAAAAAGCGACCAGTCGACCATGCAGTGTTGATATTATCAATGTTTATTTATTGATGTGGTTAGGCCACACACAGCGCAAAACAGCTTCAAACACCAGCAGACAGTCCATTCATGGAAACGCAAGGGAAAAGAGAGGAAGACCAAAAACAAAACTGTTTGTGCAGAGATAATACGCAGACGTAAGTCGGACAGGCCACTCCTGGACACATTTGTAGAGGCTGACACAGAATCGGGATGCCTGGAGAACACTTGTGAGCGGCCTATACCACAGGAGGGCTAATATGTATAAGTAAGTAAGAGTTATCTCCGGCGAGCTATACATGTAGTAGGTCCATGTCCATAAAACGAACCTTGACATCAGTTAACCACAAGTTTGCCTGGAAGGCAAGAACTGACTTAAGTTTGAACGTTTCCCTAAACACAGTATAGATCTACATGTATTTACAAACTACATTCAATAACAAGACTTTTAGTATATTGAATTCATGAAACTAACAGACACCACCACCGCCCGGGGCCAAACTGGATATTTATATAAATGTTATTTAAGAAATAAAATATAGGCACGTGTTTGGATGCGTAGTAATTAAATCACGAGTGCGTAGCACGACTATTTAATGTACGCATTCAAACGAGTGCCTATATTTTATAACACAACAAAGCACAACTCCTATTTATTATTTTAATTCTAACATCGCCAATGCTCTGTCTTTTATAGCACAACAAGACAGGTTGACGTCAAACTACTTTCTTTCCTAGGAACGTTACCGTCACCGTTACGTCATTTGTCATTGTATATGACGTCAAACGTGACGTCATCAATCGGCTAAGGTCAATATACGCAAAGAAGGCAAATTAGAATAAAGGTTTATGTTTATATTTTACTATGCGAATGTGTGGTTTAATGAGATGACTTTAATTTTGAAATGTACATGTAGCCTACATGCACTTTATCATTTTAGATCTAGAGTAATTTCACCGATTATCGACACCTTAAGCATGAAAACAAGTTAAATCGTAAACTCTTCTAAATAACAATTTATAATCTCGAGATTTTTATAAAATAAGTTTTCATGGATCGAAATTCTTAACATATGTTCCTATTGCAATATATAGACCAATTGTTTGACAGTTTACAAACAGCAGTGAAATTATTGTAGAAAAAAATGTTCCCGAATATCGACACCGATCCCCAATTATCGACACCCTCAAACTTTTTGAAAATTATTCATATTCCTGCAGGAGAAACTAGCAAATACAATTAAATAATCAATTTTAACATCAAAAGCACGAAATGCATGTATTAAGAAGTAGCACCATCGCTCTGAATTCCAATTACACACTCGCTAAGGACATGTGTTTTGTGGTGTTTCCACTGACCTTTATCAATGAACAAGACGCATAAATTAGAGGTAATACATTTCGTTGTTAAAAGTATCAAATTTTACGCATAGATCATCCCTATATTTATGACACTATTAAGATATAAATTAAAAACTAGCGCTTTAAAAATAAGACAACTTCAATTTTGGTGTATTAATTTATATTTAATTGGCTGGTGTCGGTATTAGGGAACTAAGTGTTTATATCGCGTATTATCCGCATCTCGAGATATTCTCAAAAACAAGGTGATATGCTCCTAAAAGACAGAAAAAATACTGCATTAAGCCATGGTTACACGAAAATTATTTTAAAACGAATAGAACCAGGAGTTTTGAGGATGTATAAGATTGAGAGAAAAAATCGTGTTTCATACTTCACTTGCTAAATTTTGCTGAAAATATTTCAGTCAACAATAACTTGCACAAACGATCATCAAAAAAGTTGTTGTTGACATAATTTATGACGTCCTGACTATGTGCATCGTTTACGTTGAGTGTTGCAGTATTAATAGGTAATTAAATTGGAATTAGGCAAAGGTGTCGGTAATAGGGGGTGTCGGCATTAGGCGAGTTTACTCTATATGTGATATCGATTGACTTGTGGTCCGACAAATGTCCTTTTCTAATTAACTTCGTTACATCCTGTTCAGACGAGTTAATGTCCACAAACCAACATAACGTACTAGCTAGTTAGGTTGATTACCGATACGATGTCTTGTACGTTGTGTTTTAATAATTATCGTCGACTTTCGTCAATGTGATTTGTATTACTTTGGAATACGAGCAATATATATCCAGCTAAATATTACCCCAGCGGGTACTGTTTTATCAAAGCACTTACGAAATTTTTAAACTTACGTACACATTTAAATTCTCAATAATTCTTTAACAACTGCATATTGTGATAAAATGATCTGCAACTTTACTAACAATGATTCGGATAAGCAACTCTTACCAACAATGTGTGTTGTCAATTTGTCGTTGGTAAAGAATTATAATGAAGAATTTTAATTTAAGCTTAAGTTGAAGTTGTCCGTTAGTGCTTTGATTTAACAATACCCTGGTGTTTCCGTGACTTTAATTAGTTTACTGTCTGGATAATGTAAGCGAAATAATCGGGTTTGTGAAAGCATATTAAGTTTACTCTTGCCTACAACAGGGTATGGTAGCTATGGAAGCAACGGTGGTATGGTGTACGGGGACGGAGAGCACGACGATGGCTCCGGTGGTGGTATATTTGGAAGACTGTTTGAATTAATGGCCTTTGGTAAGTAACAATTTCATTTCTATGAAATCGAGTTCTGATCATAAACACAAGTTCTCATATATTGTTAAAATCATAAACTAACTGTGCTTTCCTGTTTCTGTTATCAATGACACCGGGTGCTTACCCAGTTCATTCAAAAACAATAATAACAAGAGCGCCTATTTCAGTCTAAATCTTCAAATAGTCGAGCAAATAATGAAAGAAATAGATAAAAAAAACATTAAAATGAGTTTCAGTTAACCAATTATAGTACGACCCGTCCGGATATTATCATATGGATTCAATGGGTGACTTGAAATGCCATACAGACGTTGGCGTTCACATCAATGCTAGTAATATAAAGTTACTTAGTACTTAGGCATGTTTTTTAATTAAGAAATAAAAATCTGTTCGCGAATTTTGTCGGTGAATAAAACATGGGCAGGAGTTCGGATGCGGAAAAATTAAATCACGAGTGCGTAGCACGAGTGATTTAATTTTCCGCACCCGAACGAGTGCCCGTGTTTTATTCACCGACAAAATACAAGAACAGAGTTTTTATTTCGATTCTAAATACGATAATATCCCGCACTATTTAACTGCGCGCATTCCATTTTCACCCATTTGACATTGAACATGATTCCACGCTGAAATTGAGTGACTTATTAGCTGGTACAATTACCACCCTCGTTAATGAAAACGACCTTCGTAATTTTCTGAAGGAAAAAAACGCATTTTAAACATTGAAACAATTTTAATAACACGAGTATAGTGTATCTATGTCATGAAATGAAAAATATAAATGAATTGATTATCAGAAATTTTTATGAATCTTAATTTGGAGAGTATATTGGAGTTTCTAAAAATAGATGCGTCATAGCTGTATCACCGGATTCTCGTGAAACTCGCGGTCCGTTAAATTTTTTTACTATAATGTTTACGTTCATTCATTCATAAATAGGTCATGTGATACGGGGCGTAAATTGTAACAGCCAATTTGTTACCATGTTTTATGGGGGTAATAATACATAGTTAGGTCCGCTCTTTGTTTAATGGATTAATCCGCGGATCGTGTTAGAATGATATTTTTAAAGTTTTGTTTCTGTTCTCGGTCAGTTTTAACAGTACTAGCATTTGTACTCGATAGGAAAGCATTAGGCATTTGCTCAGATACATTGGTATAATCAGACTCGTTGTGTGGATCTTGACGGTTTGCCTATAGTGTCAACTTTATGGAGTACATACGTACTTTGGTTGTATTAGTTGTGTGATGTCTACTGTCCAATAGTTATAGGTTATTTAACATTGTTCTGTAAAATACGGAAATATAATTGAACGAGAACCCAGTTTTGAAAACCATACCGGACGCGTCCATTACGACCTTTCCCGTGTTGTTCGATCACGTGTTACAATGCTCCTCAATGATTGGGCATTGAAACAAATCATGTGACATGTACCGCAGTGCAGTGTACGGTCACATGGTCAAATGAAGCGCGCTCATTGGATAAATTAAACAAATATATAATAATAACTCTTATATAATGCCAGAGACATTAGAACATCTTCTGTCTCTGTTAATGCTAATTGGTGAGATATGGAGTTCTATTAGCGAAGCAAAACCTACATCAGTCACTGGTTGTCACTCACTGCTGTGACTGGTCTAAGCCTCTACTTTAATTTTACCCAAAACTCGACACTAAACTCTACGTAACTGCTGTATTACTGAACGTAAACATGTCATGTAGGGGTTCATATCTACAAGTTGATGTATGTTTTGATGCAATATTCTCAAATAAGTCGCTTTCGCATATTCATCAGATGGTGGATTTTGAATTGAAAAATATTAATGGAATAACATATTCATACGCAGTTTAACCACTAATTAACCATAATAGTACCAGTTTTACACCAGATATAAGCATAGAATAAAAAGTGTTTGTTTTGATTGAATATGGTTAATATCTCATTTCAGTGTAGTGATTTCATGAGCGCGTAGCCCTCGTGAAAATATTGAATGTTATCACTTCACGATGAGATATAAACCATATTCAATCAAAGAAAACATACATTGTATATCCTCTGTGTATTTTAACAAGTATAGTAACATTTCAGTAATTGTCTTCATGTCCATTATACAATTGCTGACAAATAGTCAGAATGGTCGTGTTGGAGACGGGAATGGAGGAGGCTATCATAGAGATGGGGGTGGAAGCAGTGGCGGGGCAAGTAGCAGTGGTAAAGGCTGTGGCTGTAGAAAAGGTATCAGTCGAGGCGGCGGCACGGCTGGTAGAGGCAGTAGCAGTGGCAGAGGTAGCAGCAATGACAGGAGGCGTTAGTCACAAAGGTGCGACTGTTTTCCAAACACTTCATTTACTTTTCTTCCCATATTATGTGTGTATCCTATGTGGTAAAATATTAATGCGTATGCTTTTATTCTGATACTATAAAATGAAAATATGTACACTGCTTACAGTTTGACCTGTTATGGATTACAGTTTGACCTGTTATGGAAGTTAACTTGTAATATCGTAGAATAAATGCGTTCGAATAATCTGTCATCAATTCTAGTACATTACTTAGTTAGAAAGCACATTCATTATCAAATTACAAATACAAAATTTAATAATTATATCATTGTTTCAGTTCAAATAATACTTGTTTATTTTAAGAAATGGAAACACAGTTTACAGCAAACAGCAAGATACAGCAAGATACAGCAAACTATTTGATTATCTTCTGTGCATGAAAATGAAATGAAAATATTATATTGTTTTGTGTGTATTTGTGTGTAACTAAAGTAAAATTATTGTTGTTATTGGATCTTACAAGTTTTATAACTACTACCATAGTGCGCCCATGATAATGTGAAAGGCGGGAAACTTTGGTATGGTCCACAAAGGTCGATTACAATCATGTGCACCAATTATCAGTGATGTTTTAGTACAATACTGACCTTATCTGTTTATTTAAGTGATTTGTAAAACCAATTTTGCCACAGTTGACCAAACCGATTCATGTTTGTAAATATCACATTATCCTGGGCGGACTATACTACTTTGTTCTACCAAATGAGCTAGTCGGATGGGCTTCTCGGAAACTGAATACAAATAACAGAATGTAGATTATCATTGTTGAAGCACAGTTTTTAACAATCTGTTCATACATGTATACATATATGATTGATGCTGAAGGAAATAGCCCTTTCCCGAAACTAGGTTACCTCCCTTGGTAAATCCTCGATAACGTCCCCTGTTTTCAATAATTCCACTTCCGGGGTGTCCTGATAAGATCGGTATATAGTAACATAGAACAAATTGCAGTTATTTGAAGTATTTAGCTTACAAAAGTGTTCTTTTTTGTTATGTTTTTTGGTATTTTCTATTAGAAAAATTAATTTTGTATCACATACTACTGTATTACATTAGAATACTGCGAAATTAATTAAATATGTACGGAACAAAGTATAGAATCTACGGCGGTAAACATATTTTTTTAAATTAAAGAAAACACACGAAAGATATTGTTTGTTCGCTTATCACGATAATAATCTTTGAAAGTATCTGGTAAAATTAAGCAAACTGTTTTATGTTTCGTGTGCTCCATAGTTTTTTTTATTATTAAAAGTGAAGTAATTATAATATTCAACGTCAATCTCTCCAGCACACTTCTACTTTGATATATGTTAAGTTTTATATTATGGTATTTGTGGAATTGTACTATATACATTGTCAATGTGGTTGTAAGATGTTGGCATATTCGTATAAGTCATCGGGATAAGAGCTGTTTTATTACCCTAATATTAATCTCCCGCTGATATTATACAGATCTTACATCAGAAGGGATGCATCTATATGTCCAATTAAATAGCCACCGCGGTGACATATGTTGTATTATACAATGTGTCAGACACGTAGTTGACCAATAACACAGCAGGGGGTCTTTTCCGCTGATTACTTATTCAGATTATGGGTTTTATGACACTTAATTGGTTTTGAAAACATGTTTTAATATTGGTATTTATAGGGGCACGTTAAACGAATATCGGACTGTCATTTAATTTTCTCTATATACACGAATTAGGCATTTAATATTTTCAGAACGCAAACACACAAATTTCCCTCATTTTAATTAAAATACTTATTGTTTAAATCTAACATAATTAGTGTAATATTAATTTTTGTATTTAATACCACGAACACTATTGTGAAAAAGCATGCCGTGATATGTCTGCGTGGTGGTGGATTTATTTAGCACTTATAAGTGCAAGTTTATGCCTACGTAGGAAGTGTGTTGGTTCTACGAAGGTCGTTCAGTAAATATTGCAACTGTACACAAGTACAACATACTCGTAACACCAGCCTACGGTATTGTTTTATTAAGTGAAGTGTTAATCTTCTGGTGTAATTGTATAAAGTGCGTTCATAGTCCATTCTGTAGTCTAGAATTTACAGGGAAAATGGCTGATGTAATAGCATTATTGTCGTAATAATCGAGATCCTAAAGGATAATACGTTTGTTTTATAATCGAGTTCCGTAAATAAAAAGAAAGCGATCACTCGAGTAAGGAATTTACGCATGTGTGCTTTGAAAACTGCGTTATTAAAGAGGACTTGTCATCGTGAAACCTGTCACGAGGAAAGAGCGTAAACCTGACAAACGAAACACTTAATTAAAGCCCCAAGTAAGCCTTAAACGACTATGTAATAAAAGCAATAATTGGTCACCTATCTGCAGAATAATGCATTTTGAGTCCCAATGGTGGAAAACATTATAAGATGAAAAAAAACGAAATAAAGCCTTCGTAGACTAAGGGAAACGATTCTTGCAAAATTTGTATTTCGTCTTCAGTACATTTTATTAAATGTGATTTTTGACACACTATTTCGACAGATACTAGTATATTAAACATTATATCGTTAAATAATTGGTCATTTGTAAAAAAAAGTTTTGGGAGAGGTAATTGAAGAAATAAGGCGTCTACATGGTCCATGTCCCATCACCTGTCAAAAGGTAAGAATATTTTTCAGCAATTCAATGCGGACAAATCACGTTGCTTATTTAGGTCATTGGTAAACAAATTGTGTATCCGTCTCACTACCGTAAGTGAAAAAAGCTCTCTGTCCCTTACTAATATGTAAATATCTGTAGAGATAACAATATAACATGTCCTTAGACAATGAAATATAATACAATGATTATACAAATCAAACAAATAAAATATTCTCTACTGTATAATTATACCTGGAACTCAAATCGGAATGTGTTATGTATAAGCGTAATAAATGTTCCATCTACAAAAATCAGAGTTTGTAAGTCAACAGTATTAACCATGGACTATGAAGCCAAATAAGTAACAGTGACAAGATTCCGACTAATATATTTATACCACTGAAGGTACAATGCTGTATTATAACAAGATTGCTACATAAACCCAAGGGAAGTAACTGCTACGAGTATAAAGTAGCTTTTATCAGTTACGTGTACTGCCTGGATTATGATATGTGTGCGCTGTGCACAATTGTCCAGGACGAGGTCACTTCTTCAAACATTTCGATGTAGTTCTCGAACGTGTTATTATACTGGAATATAATCATAAAATATAAAATTATGATATTGTGGACGTCATATGGGCCAAATTGCCATTATGCTTTTTTTCATTTTATGTACTAGTGTTCTTGTTCAACTGTTTATTGTTGAGGATCTCATGGAAGATTGCCATTTATTTTAATTGTCAAATGAGTTTCCTCGTAAAATATAGTCTTTATTATTATTATTATTATTATTATAGCATATTTTAATGGTGACGACAATAAAACGAATGATGCACGGTACATGATTACGCGATGTACGATATACGTATAGTGTTATCCATATTGTCATCCAAGGGTCAGTCCATTTTGTTTACGTGACACCTGCTTTCTTCCTTCTTCTTCCAATAATGTTCCGGGTCCACTATGTGGCATTCTTGAACAATGTGTAAGCTATTTACAATGTGAATGTGAGGCTCAGACAACTGCAGGATTAAAATTGTAAAACATCTCTGTGAAATTTACAGTTGTCCGACGATACCGGACGTGAATGCCTCGATGGTAAAGGCTCCTGTCATGTTAGCTGAAAGTGGTCCATAGGCGTATGCTGGACAGGAAGAAGGAGTGTCGGTATGAGTCCGTTCTGTAATATGGCACCTTGTATCTCGCAGAGGTGTTAATTGCATGTGTGATGCGGTAGTGGATTGGTGGATCTATATCGACCAGGCAGTATACATACATTTGTATATATGATGCGATACACCATGATGACCTGGGTGTACTGTCTTCGTAGTTGCAAGGATTACCATCCAAATTGATTTATCATATTGTTGGTGCTACTGGTGTTATTATAGTCACTGGATACATCTCTTAGTTGGGGGTTTCAACGCAGGACAACGTATTCCATGATGAGTCGCATTAGATTTGTGTATTATGGGTTCTTAATTTGATGTTACTAGGACAGCTCTGGAGATTTCTGCGTAAGAAGGCTTGGTTGTTGTTTGTCTTCTTAATTGTTGATTTGATATTTGATTTCCAATATAGGTCTTTAAAAGGCTGAAATACCTAGTTTTAGCTGTCTGAAGTCCTAACAAGTTTAAGAATAACAGTAATACAAAAGCTGAATGCCCATTTCTTGCCCAGATACTCATCATTTATCAATACTGTACTTATATAGGCTAAAATCAAACGTTTTCCAAGTAGTACGAATCAGAGTTCCCTTCATATTCTGGCAATTAACGTATTGTTAGTATGCAGCAGCAGAAGCAATGTTCAACAACATTATTGTCAGCTTCTAAATCACAATTTGGCTTCTAGCATACAAGTATAACAAAGTACTATAGCGATACAGCCATGAAGCAGGCAGTGTATACATGTACTATAAAGAAGCAACAAACAAAGGTTGACTACAGTTTTACCAAATATGATGAGCATTAGTTAGTTCTTATGCGAGTTTGCAAGATTTGTTTCGTGGTCCGATAAAGATATGGTGGACAGAATAATTATTTAGACTTTGTGTCATTGGTGTTTGTTGTATGTATTGAAGAATAATCATTTGTTACTAATCTAGTGAAATTAAGCTTGTTGTAGCAAGATTTGTCCATGACGGGCGTTAAGTACATATTACTATTATATCCGTTCAGAGATGGTTGGGGGACTTTCACAGTATTTGCAATGATTATAAAGTTGTTTTATGACAAGGACTTAAAAAATGTCAGCATAAAGCCAGAGCTGAGTTTGCTTTTTACCACTGATTTTAATAATACATTTCGTCGACCGGCGTCGAAACCCTCGTATAATGATTTTGGTGCGATTTTCCTTTTTTTCCATTTCGCTTATATACGGCGTGCTTCATCGGCAGCGAAAATGCTGGACATTCTATCCAATCAGAAAGTGGAGTAAGATAGTGTTTTTAATATACAAGATTTTAGAATTACACGTTCATTTCAACCATTTGCAATAAGATACGAGATTTTCGAATTAAGTCTTATTTTAAGATAAAGCCTACAAATGCGCTATGTTGTACTTTTAACGTTGTTTGCCATGTGTGATTTATATTTAATAAACAGTTAAACAGTGCCTAATCCTCCATTGTGTTAAATATACGTCACAAACGTAACTCGTATAATGAAAGTATTGTCAATTTGCAATTCCAAAATATCGTATGTAAAATTCACAAAATAATAGAAATAGAGCTCTTATCTAGACATGTTCATTCCATAAAGGTACCGGTATAGAAAAGGCAACCTTGTGCAAAAATTATTCAGATTCGTCAAATGCATTTTTACGAAAACAGTTTTTTGTCTCTCCTGAAAACCTGCAAATAAATTATACGAGGGTTTTTGACACCGGCCGACGATTTGTGTACAAACATAGATAGTTTTTTAACATATCATTTCCCGCTGTTATACGAGTATATATGTCTCCGGTCAAACGATGTTGGTCTCGTTTGTGATGATTGTATATTTGAAACACACCTACATGGAAACCTAATACATGTAAGTCATACATGTACGTGATATTGGTCACTATAAGATTATCGAACATCAATCATCTGTCATTGCGGAAAACAATAAATTCACACAAAGTGTTTTGCGCTCATAACAATTTATTTGCACGCGGTATCAGCGAACTATTACTCGTCCGGTGCACTAATTCGGATAGCCTCGGGCCAGTAAACGTCACTGGCAAACAAATTGGTTGTAAGGCTTCATTACAAGATCATTGCTACTAATGAGTTAAGTGGAGGTATTGTGATATATGGCCAAAAATTGACTGGGTCGTATTTTTGTGAAAATAGTGTATTCATTTTTAATATTTCGGAATTGTGTGCTCTTTTATTTAGATTCTGCTTCAACTTTTGAATACAAATTAAAGTTATAATAGGTAAGATTGATAATTGACTAATCATTATAATTAAAATATAATTAATCGATTATATGTAACATGTTTTACGGTACAATCATTATTGATACTCCAATTTTCTTTTCCAGCGCTTTGAAATGTCCCGTTTGATTATTATTGTTGGGTACAATGTATGTTATTTTGTCATTATATATTTTATTATATATTATTTCAATTATTGATTAATTTTGATGTTTTGATCAAATGCGCGCTTAGCCATCTCGTTGTATTTTGACACTAACTCTGGCATGAAACATTTTTTCTAATTGAATGTTTATATTTTTGGTAGAATATAGTATTTAAATTTCATAGTGGTGAAGTAAACCGCGCGCTGATTGGTGTCGCAAAGTATTTCAAAGCAGAAACGGAATGAATATTTTTGTGCTCATTATTTGAGCGACATTTTATCAATTCAGAGAAGGTAAATATTTTAAAATCATTCAGAAAAAAGTGAAACTAATTCTTACTACATGCATAAAAGTCTGAAATAATGAACATCGAAAGCAAGGAAAAAATGACTTGAATTTTTAGTTACATAATTATATATTAGTGATAAGTGTTTCGACGGATGCGTATTTTCCGCTTCACAATACATCTGATATAACATGTTTAATATATTCAATGCTCATTGATAACTATGGTTTTATAATGCATGCATGCTGCGAGCAACCTTACCTATGTTGACTTTATTTGTTTTATGAGGATCCTCTGGTAGATTAGCGTTGTATTATATGCTAAATAAGCTTTCTCTATAAATAAAGTCTATATTTGAAGTTGTTTTACAATGGCTACCTGTTTGTAAAATATCAACTTTCAAAATTCTGATGTTCGGATCGAACTAAATAACATAATTTAATTACTCAACGTTGGGTAACATAATCCGAGTTTAGGTTGATTAAACTTTGAGCATGGCTTGTTGAATTAGAGCAATGCATGCAATTAGTGATAATGCAGCGTACTGAGTGTAACGTGATGAGAGCGGCGTGGTGTACGCAGAGTGGTATGTGACATGATGGTTTCGAAGTGAAGAGTTCACCATGTTTGGTTCAGAGTGAAGGGTGCGCCATGATGGGTTCAGAGTGAAGGGTGCGCCATGATGGGTTCAGAGTGAAGAGTTCACCATGTTTGGTTCAGAGTGAAGGGTGCGCCATGATGGGTTCAGAGTGAAGAGTTCACCATGTTTGGTTCAGAGTGAAGGGTGCGCCATGATGGGTTCAGAGTGAAGGGTGCGCCATGATGGGTTCAGAGTGAAGAGTTCACCATGTTGGGTTCAGAGTGAAGGGTGCGCCATGTTGGGTTCAGAGTGAAGGGTGCACCATGATGGGTTCAGAGTGAAGACTTCACCATGTTTGGTTCAGAGTGAAGGGTGCGCCATGATGGGTTCAGCGTGAAGAGTTCGCCATGTTGGGTTCAGAGTTAAGGGTGCGCCATGATGGGTTCAGAGTGAAGACTTCACCATGTTTGGTTCAGAGTGAAGGGTGCGCCATGATGGGTTCAGAGTTAAGAGTTTACCATGTTTGGTTCAGAGTGAAGAGTGCGCCATGATGGGTTCACAGTGAAGACTTCACCATGTTTGGTTCAGAGTGAAGGGTGCGCCATGATGGGTTCAGAGTGAAGACTTCACCATGTTTGGTTCAGAGTGAAGAGTGCGCCATGATGGGTTCAGAGTGAAGAGTTCACCATGTTTGGTTCAGAGTGAAGGGTGCGCCATGATGGGTTCAGAGTGAAGACTTCACCATGTTTGGTTCAGAGTGAAGGGTGCGCCATGATGGGTTCAGATGAAGACTTCACCATGTTTGGTTCAGAGTGAAGAGTGCGCCATGATGGGTTCAGAGTGAAGAGTTCACCTGTTAGGTTCAGAGTGAAGAGTGCGCCATGATGGCTTCAGAGTGAAGGGTGCGCCATGTTGGATTCAGAGTGAAGAGTGTGCCATGTTGGGTTCAGAGTGAAGAGTTCACCATGTTGGGTTCAGAGTGAAGAGTTCACCATGTTTGGTTCAGAGTGAAGGGTGCGCCATGATGGGTTCAGAGTGAAGACTTCACCATGTTTGGTTCAGAGTGAAGAGTTCACCATGATGGGTTCAGAGTGAAGGGTGCGCCATGATGGGTTCAGAGTGAAGAGTTTACCATGTTGAGTTCAGAGTGAAGAGTGCGCCATGATGGGTTCAGAGTGTAGAGTTCACCATGATGGGTTCAGAGTGAAGGGTGCGCCATGATGGGTTCAGAGTGAAGAGTGCGCCATGCTGAGTTCAGAGTGAAGAGTGCGCCATGTTGGGTTCAGAGTGAAGAGTGCGCCATGATGGGTTCAGAGTGAAGAGTGCGCCATGATGGGTTCAGAGTGAAGAGTTCACCATGTTTGGTTCAGAGTGAAGGGTGCACCATGATGGGTTCAGAGTGAAGAGTTCACCATGTTTGGTTCAGAGTGAAGGGTGCGCCATGATGGGTTCAGAGTGAAGAGTTCACCATGTTTGGTTCAGAGTGAAGGGTGCGCCATGATGGGTTCAGAGTGAAGACTTCACCATGTTTTGTTAAGAGTGAAGGGTGCGCCATGATGGGTTCAGAGTGAAGAGTTCACAATGTTAGGTTCAGAGTGAAGGGTGCGCCATGATGGGTTCAGAGTGAAGAGTTCACTATTATAGGTTCAGAGTGAAGGGTGCGCCATGATGGGTTCAGAGTGAAGAGTTCACCATGTTAGGTTCAGAGTGAAGGGTGCGCCATGATGGGTTCAGTGTGAAGAGTGCGCCATGATGGGTTCAGTGTGAAGAGTTCACCATGTTAGGTCAGAGTGAATGGTGCGCCATGATGGGTTCAGAGTGAGGAGTTCACAATGTTAGGTTCAGAGTGAAGGGTGTGCCATGATGGGTTCAGAGTTCACCATGTTAGGTTCAGAGTGAAGGGTGCGCCATGATGGGTTCAGAGTGAAGGGTTCGCCATGATGGGTTTAGAGTGAAGAGTTCACCATGTTTGGTTCAGAGTGAAGGGTGCGCCATGATGGGTTCAGAGTGAAGAGTTCACCATGTTTGGTTCAGAGTGAAGGGTGCACCATGATGGGTTCAGAGTAAAGACTTCACAATGTTTGGTTCAGAGTGAAGGGTGCACCTTGATGGGTTCAGTGTGAAGACTTCACCTTGTTAGGTTCAGAGTGAAGGGTGCGCCATGATGGGTTCAGAGTGAAGACTTCACCATGTTTGGTTCAGAATGAAGAGTGCGCCATGATGGGTTCAGAGTGAAGAGTTCACCAAGTTTGGTTCAGAGTGAAGGGTGCACCATGATGGGTTCAGAGTGAAGACTTCACCATGTTTGGTTCAGAGTGAAGAGTGCGCCATGATGGGTTCAGTGTGAAGAGTGCGCCATGTTGAGTTCAGAGTGAAGAGTGCACCATGTTTGGTTCAGAGTGAAGAGTGCACCATGATGGATTCAGAGAGCGCCATGATGGGCTCAGATTGAAGAGTGTGCTATAATGGGTTAATTTGAAAAGTGCGCCATGATGAGTTCAGAGAGAATAGTGCACCATGTTGGGTTCAGAGTGAAGAGTGCGCCATAAATGGTTCAAAGTGAAGAGTGCGCAATGATGGGTTCATTTGAAGAGTGCGCAAAGCTGGGTTCAGAGTGCGCCATGATGGGTTCAGAGTGTAGAGTGCGTCATGATGGGTCCATTTGAAGATTGCGCCATGATAGGTTCGCAGTGAAGAGTGCGCCATGATGGTTTCATTTGAAGAGTGTGTCATGATGGGTTCAGAGTGAAAATTGCGCCATGATGGGTTTAGATGTAAGAGAACGGCGTGGCAGCCCAGAATAATGAGTGTTGTGTGGTGTGCTCAGAGTGAGGAGATCGGCGTGGTGTGTTTAGAGTGAGGAGATCGGCGTGGTGTGCTCAGACTGAGGAGAACGGCTTGGTGTGTTTAGAGTGAGGAGATCGGCGTGGTGTGCTCAGAGTGAGGTGATCAGCGTGGTGTGTTCAGAGTGAGGAGAACGGCGTGGTGTGTTTAGAGTGCGGCGTGGTGAGTGAAAGTTAGGAGTGCGGCGTGGTTTATTTAATGTGAGGAGAACTGCGTGGTGTGCTCAGAGTGAGGAGATCGGCGTGGTGTGTTTAGAGTGAGGAGATCGGCGTGGTGTGTTTAGAGTGAGGAGATCGGCGCTGTGTGCTCAGAGTGAGGAGATCGGCGTGGTGTGTTTAGAGTGAGGAGATCGGCGTGGTGTGTTTAGAGTGAGGAGATCGGCGTTGTGTGCTCAGAGTGAGGAGATCGGCGTGGTGTGTTCAGAGTGAGGAGATCGGCGTGGTGTGTTCAGAGTGAGGAGATCGGCGTGGTGTGTTCAGAGTGAGGAGATCGGCGTGGTGTGTTCAGAGTGAGGAGATCGGCGTGGTGTGTTTAGAGTGAGGAGATCGGCGTGGTGTGTTCAGAGTGAGGAGATCGGCGTGGTGTGTTTAGAGTGAGGAGATCGGCGTGGTGTGTTCAGAGTGCGGCGTGGTTTGTTCAGAGTGCGGCGTGGTTTGTTCAGAGTGCGGCGTGGTTTGTTCAGAGTGAGAAGTGCGGCGTGGTGTGTTAAGAGTGCGGAGTGATGATTATAGCGTGACGAGTGCAGCATAAGGGGTCATGCGTGATGAGTGTGGCACCTTTTTAACTAAGTAGACCATACCATACATAGAGGAAGGTTGACTATAGGTCGCCTTGGTACGGATTGTGACAAATGTCAACATTAATTGTTACAGTCTTTGAGATCAGATGATCTAAAACCTTTAAAGAGCGTCGGCTTATATATTTTAAAAATAGATGTGTGGCATTTTCTAAAGTTCTGTCAAAAACATGAACACCAGAACGTATTGCATTTGAATATGGTGAAACAAATGGCACCTGCTCCCTAATAGTGTAATGTTACAGCTTACCATTCTTGTTCACGATTGGTCAACTTTCAGGAAGCAGTCATGGTTAAATTTCCCCGCCAAATTGAAATTATGCTAGTGTGAATACATCATAGCCAGTGTAAAGCTATCTCTACCAAGTAAAGTGCTAGCACTTGCTGCGTGTAATGAGGTCAAACATTTCATGTTGAAGTGCCAAGGAAAATATAAATGTGACTGCTTTGATGTTTAGACTACGGTTTACACGTGGTTTGTAGAAGATTAACATAAAGTCGTATAAGAACAGTAAATATCATTTAAGATATTTTTGTCATCTACCCTAGTTGATTCGTACATTTGTTTACATATATAGCCTTTCTATAAAATGTCACCCACTTAAAGTTTGTAAATGAACTTGAATAACTCAAGGCTTTCTTCAACGAATAGAATAATTAACATGGAAGGTGTGCCTTTTATCTAACGATCAAATTTTCTCCGAAACATCTTAAAATAACAGAATAATCATCAAAAACAACATTGAAATCATAAAAAATGATATGTCACCAGGCTCGTTTTCGAGATGCATGGCTTACATGACCTACCATTGTATTTTGTTCACTATATCTACATGTATTTCTTGTACATGTATATGTGATACCATCATGTTCATTTTAAGATTTTTATTATATCAAACCACTTTTAAACAATGCATGCTATTTTGTGTGTTCAATGGTAATTCCTATATTGACATTAGTCACAATGCCAGCTGCCTGGTGAACAAATTCAGTATTTGTACATGATGAATAGTTACCCCACCCACTTGCAAAAAAGTGTGATTCATAAAGAACACCAGTTTAGTCAAATAAAAATTAGGGGTCGCCTTTTAGGTAGCTATTCATAGTGAAAGGACTCGTCATAAATCTACACTATACGAATGAAGAATAAAGATTTTAATGGTCTTTCTGTTTTGAATATTTTGTAACTAGACAACCATTACAGCAGTGCTGAACACACTTATTTAAATACTATAATTATTCAAAGCTGAGTACTTTTATATAGATTACAATACTGTGTATTGTTCATAACATCGTGTAAAAAAACAACGGATAATCATAAAGTATAATAAAGGATTAAATACAAAATATATGTTCAAATTCATTCATACAAATACATAGCTAAACTTATTATTTTAACGTATCATATATTGAATAAAGCAATGAACATGAAACTAATTGTTGCGCCAACAAATTACGCCCAAAATTTATTATATAAGGTTAATAAACTTTATTATTACTGTTATATAACGTGAAACAACCACGTAACTTGGAATTTACCATAAAGCATTACAGACGAAGTTACGTATGAGTCATTCTACAAATAACGACTATTGGTCCGCTTATTGGTCAGATACAGGGCGTGTAGAGACCACGTTTGTTCGATAGAGTCACAAATACACACCCATGTACTTTATATACGAACACATATTCTGTGACAGTTGTTATAATCATTATCTAGCCATGATAAACTCGTTAATGTCGACCAGTGATTGATAATGCCATACCGATACAATATACTGAAATATATACCAAAGGACAATACTAATGTATATTCACATACAAATATATTCATTTATTACACACATACTTATACGAGGGGCGTTTTTCAAGTTCCAGGAAAAGTGCTCTATAGTGTTTACGTGCGTTCAAATTACTTCACATTAGGCATTTTAATGGTACAATTCATGATACTTATTTAAATATGAATTGAACGCATGAGAGCTTGTCATATGAAATGGCATTGCTGCTCGTATATCTATGATAAGCTGAATACTGTTTTATCAAAGCACTTACGGAAACGTTCAAACTTAAATTAGGGGACATACTATAGTATGGTCTGTATGAGTTCATTAAGTGAATCATTCTTAACAACTGCAGATCCTTTACCACAATTTGTAGCTGTTAAAGAAATTTAAAGAATTTAAATGTTGACGTAAGTTTACGAGTTCCGTAAGTGCTTTGGTAAAACAATACCACATCGAAAGCCTAGTGGTAGAGCTTCCGCTTCGAGTGCGGGAGGTCTCGGGTTCTATCGTACGCCGCGTCATACCAAAGACGAAATAAAAATGGTTTCAGAAATTCCCTTGCTATGTAGAAGCTCAGCACATAACGGAAACTGGCTTATATAATCTTCTCTCATACGCTCGTGGCGATAGGTAACATCAGGAATGAGGTGTCGAGAGTGAACTCGTTTCACAATCGACCGAATTAGATTAGTACATTTCGCACATTGACTAAACTATTCCGTAATTAGGAAGACGGAGCATTTTAATAAATTGATTGATACTTATATTATAATAGATTACAATAAGTTATACATATGGGACAGGGAGTACGTTTAAGGCTAATCTGGATATAACATGGACGGTATTTCAATTGTACATTTAGAATTTTACGTGTATTTCTTGAAATCAAAAGTGTGACAAATGATAATTAGTTTTCGAAGAAAATCTCTCAAGAGAGATGAGTGAATGTTGATGTACTTACACAATTCGAACTCGGTTCAAAGACTCACTAGAACAATATATCTGTCGGAATGACATTCGCGAAACCCTATCCTTTGACAGTATATCACTAACAATAAAGCTATTAGGGGCTTCTTTGGAACCAGTGTTCGAAGCTGAAACCGAAACAGGAATTAGTAAATCTTCATGTAACTTTGTATATCACTTAATTTTTGAATGTATTGCATTCGTTCAGTCAATCTATGCGTATACCTTGCATTTTAGTTCGAGAGTTACAGCCCTGTTAGGCTGTTCTGAGAGTGACGTTGTCGTTTATATGTACACAAAAGATTACAACCATTGTCTGAATTGGTAGAGCGAATATAGTATGTTAGTTTAGCAATGAAACAATAGCTGTCTGTATTAGCCTTTATACGAATAGGTTTACACCGTAATAGTGGACTCGACCCTAGGTCACACTTTTCTTACCCTGACTGGGCGGTATCTAATAGTATATTCTTTGTTGATGTATGCGATGTATGCGATGTGTAAATGTCAATAATTGAAGAAACTTAAATGTCAATGATAAATTCTTTTCATTAAACCGACTTCATTCATGTAATACTAATAAATTTAAGATGAAAATCGTTAACACGCAAAATACATTGATATGCACGTACTTTTAGCCACGGGCCAAAATACTCACAATTTAATTGTCTTGTACAAGTTAATTAAAATAAATGTAACAATTATATTACAGTACACTCACATAATGAGACATACTAACACAATATCTTGTCATACTATGACTACTGTGATTAGTAATTGCGCAATATGTGTCATCTATACAATAAATCGACCAGTCAAAATTATCGTGTCAACCCTACCCGACTTGTTGTCTCACTGATATACTAATAAACGCTTGTTATGAGCTATCATAGAACATAATCGAAATGTATGACATTTCGTAGTTTAATAAAAATGTAGTCATAATAGGAAAACACAAACTCGTATATATACGTGGTGGTATAAGATAACACAGTGGCCCCGTGAGCTCGTGCAATCAGTACACCGCTTCGCAGTTCCGTCAGATAATTGTTCTGTTTTCATATGACTCTGATGGAACTGAAAACCGATGCAACCATACGAAAACAGAACAATTCTCTGACTGAACTAAGAAGCGGTGTAACATGATACATACCGTGTCCCCCATTGGTGATATCTAACTTTATTTAAGACAAACTTAGGTCAAGACGAATTCGGATGAGCAGTAATGAAACAATCCGTTTATCCACAGTTCGTTAGGGTAACCATATGAAGCAAAATGCAAAAAGGAATTGTGTTCATATTCTTATTATTAAATAAGTTACATGTATCTGTGGAAACCCTTTTCGGAGCCTTTTTCATGAATCCCGAATGTGATGAATACGTGACATTCACTTTTCAAAAAAAGTATCGAGTTATTAAAAAAGTATGTTTTAAGTTATTTCACCATGCTTCGTGAGTAATTTTAGATCTAAGATATACATGACTATAATTTATATTTATCAAAATATGAATAAATGTCTCATTGTGCATGGTTTTTTTTAAAAAAAACCTTATTACACAGACCCGGTGGTAATTGCATAGTATTACTGTCATGGAGGCTTGCACTAGTGATTCTCATTGATATTTTATTTGTTAATTTACACCAGTCAACGCGTTGTGCAACAACAACAAAAACAGTTCGTTTACGTGCATGGGACAAATGGAATTTTAAGGAGATTAGTTTTACAAAATTGGTGTCTTTATGGTTTGTTTTCAAATTTACGAACACCAACTTCTCCTCATGTTATGTACATGTACCTTTGTATAGCAACATGTAATCACGTAGTGTTGATTTATGACTAGCAACAACATGTAAGTATAGTAATTTTGTTGATGTAACTGTTGTTTGTATAAGATAGACATTGTTCTAGTCATTAACAGTAATTAATCAGTTGTTTTTATTAATTATGTTCCCATACATGTATTGTAGGTTGAACAAACATGAGAAACCTTGCCGTCTCGGCATTTATTGTTGTGTGTGGATTGCTAGTTCCTCCAGTATGGATGTACAGAACCGGGGCCCCTACACGAGCTTGTGGGGACATGACCCCTCAACACGGAAGTCCAATAAACACAGAACCTGCTCCGTTCCTGGTAGAGGTCTCTAAAACACAATATGCTCCAAATGAGAGAATTTATGGTAATTTTTAAACATATTATATCATTACGTGAATGTATACTTCTGAATCAAAAGTAGTTTTAGAATCAGTTCAGTACTGCATTCTGCCATCTTAGGAATAAGGAAGTCATCAAATATTGTGTTGAGTTTAGCATTTACTAGAAGTAGATGAATAATTATCATAGCTAATTAAAAACAATAACCGCAGCTGACGGACGGACAGAAAAATGAAAATCTCTGACCATTGGTTAAAATAATGAATATTGCTCTTAGATCTTTCAAAATGAATATTTAACTACCACCGCCTGATTATCAAAACCATGTTATTAGTATAAATGATTCAGTATTGTTATTCGATTATTCTATAAATAGATATATCTAAACAAGATCAAATGAAGGTTTATGTGAAAAATCATGAAAAATAAATAAATGAAGACATATAACATGAATCATACCAACACTGACCGACAATTGACGTTTCCCATACATACATATCGTTGCTAAGGTGTTTTACCTTATCTGACAATATTGTGTCCACCTGACGGTGACGCCTTTATCACGTGGATACCATAACGACAATGAGAACTGGCTAATATTTTGCGCTATATCAAATACTTATAGGTTTTATTCATTACTGACATGTTACGATTTTTTATCATTAAATCAAATTTGTGTTCATTAAATGATAAATATTTAATTTGCCAAATGCGATTTTCTCTCAGTTGAATATGCCGAGCTATACAAGTCATGTAGATCGTACATATTATGGTTCGTTGTGGTCAGCCAAAATATGGTTTGCAAACGATTAACCTGTAGATATACATATACCATGTTAATTGAATATGATAAGGACCGACAACCTAATAACGCTGTCCTAAAATTAATTGAACATAAATAAAAAAAATCTTATGATATTAGGTCATCGCTTTCCAGGTAACTGACAGATAAGCCAACTGGCAGTGACCGAAACGACAATAATAAAATAGCAAAACATCTCGTATTCTCCTCTCATAATATGCGAGAGCCTCAGTATTAAAGTGCGGACTGCATTTTGTTAACACATTTGCTTTAATGTCACTCATTCAAGTGTGGCTGAGCTTATCAGCAATTAGCCATCATAGTGTAAGCTATCTCAGTTATATACGTTTATGTATTATCTTTTGTGTATCAGTTCCTAGTCTGCTATTCGCATGGAGAATTTTGTTACCCTTACATAAAAGTTCGACCTATTTATTAATCATGATTGCATTGAAACATTTAAAATGAGACTGTTTATTAATCGTCACAAGAATATTCGTTCATTGTCGTAAAATGAGTTAGTAAATTTGATAACATTGTTGTGTCGGCATTACAGTAAATGAACAGTTATATGTCAGGAACCGATGGTTACCCAGAAGTCAAGTCACAGAATAATCAAAATGTGTCCGTTTGATTTGGCAAAATAGTACATACATGTCTAACTATCAATGCATATCTTGCATATTTGCATGTTGTACGTGGACACTTGTATAACTGAAACAATTTACATCTAATTAATTACCGTAATTAGTGGTTCCTGTGGATAGTTGCGTGTAATGGTGTCGCACATGTTAGCGACAATGATATGATGTGAGTAGTTGTCTATACGCCTACAGTATGTCCACAGTTGATGGATGCCCACTTGAACTATTCGATATATTACCAATTATTCTGTAAATTGTTGGTCATTGTTTCTTGATTCTGAACTTGACGAAATCTTACGGTTGGCATACTCGATCAGTGATCATTTTTTTCTTGTTGGAAAACCGCGTAAACATTTTGACGAGGGTCGTTGCTTTCGTTTATCTGAATAATTTAAAATAACTCACATACATAAATAACAACGACACAGTAAAGACATGGTAATAGCTATATACAAATATACGATAACAGCATCAAAATAAACACAAACACATCCACAATAATTGAACAATATGGGTATCGTCTTAAACCTGTAATAATCTTCTTCTTCCAGTAAGAATCAGGGGATGTGGTATAGCCAAATTCAAAGGATTTATGATCCAGCCTCGGTCAGCCATATATCCTGATCGTCCGGCGTTTCTTGGAGCGTTCCTGCGTGTACGGGGTACAAGATATGAGTGTGTCAGGTCGGGGGTAAGTATTTCATTACATTTTTGAGATAGCTTTATCCCAAGTTTCGTAATGTTCTAGATGATCCACAGGAAAGTAGATGTAAATTTTGTCAAGTTCACACTTGTTTTAAAACGACACGTTTTAAACACTTTTGTATCTTCACGCAGAAACCTCACATAGAGTTTTAGGAAGGCCTGTGTTTTTGTATATTTATGTAATTTTTCAAAGCGATGCGACAGGTGATAATATTGTGTAGCCCGGAGTTATTTCAGTTTGTGCAGTTAAAAGTCTTGCACGCATTGCAATAACCGTAATAATGTCAGTATTGTTCACAATATTGTCCCCGCCTCAAGTGATTCACATAAAAGCTTGTAACTTGTAGGCTGTGTTGACACATAGCAACCCAGAAGAGAAGGGTTCAGTTACACTAACCTGGATAGCACCAGCTGGACCAGCCGGGCATGTTGTATTCAGGTAAGTACATTATTGTATAATCACTGCATTAGTATATGGACGTATGAAACCAATAAATGCAAAAACTGTTACTATTGGGACTATTTTCACTACATTAAGACCATTTTCACTATGTTTAAACAAACAAAAAGATAATAAGTCAGATATTGACAAGAGCGACAAATTCACAAACAATTACTGGTAAAATAACCACAATGTCCTTCTTGTCTACATATACTAGTTGGCATCTACTTGCCGAAGAACAAATGAGTGTGTGAATTACTTCCAGGAAACTTGTTTTTTAAAGCCAACTATCAGCTAAGGGTTGAACAGCACAAAACCACTGAACAAAATAGATACATGAACTTTAACAATTAAACCGCCCTCTCATATACAGTTTAGATTTATACATAATGATATCAAATCATTAATTCCATTACAGAGTGACATTTGTACAGTCCTACACCAACTATTGGGTTGGTATTAATTCACCAGTTATCTACGATGGTACGTCACGTGATCTCACTATAATGCAAGCATTCAGTCTCCAGTCTGCCACAGATCAAGCGTGTTTGCCTACACGAACTAAAACAACAACCACCTCGACAAGAAGACCAACGACAACAGTAACAACAACAACATCAAGACGACCCACAGTTCCTACAACCGTGTATTACCCTCCAACAGAACCATACACAACCACTGAATATTATCAACCAACAACAACAACAACAACAACATCAACTACAACAACAACAACTCCACGGCCAACGACAACAAGAAGAAGAACAACTACAACTACTACGACATTACCGCCGCCTCCACCTACCACGAAACGAATCACAACTACAGAGCGGAGAGCACCAACGACAACTACTCGTTATGTCCCTCCACCAACTGTTGATCCGTTATATTATGACTACTATTTCGAACAGACAACAGAAGTTAAGAATGCAACAACGCAATCACAAGAAACAACAACACAGAGGATCATGCCTGTTCATGTTCCTACACCAACTATGAGGTTTTATGAGCCCTCCACAACAACACAACCACCACCACCACCACCAACAACAACTAGAGCAACAACTACAACCACAAAACCTACAACAACGACACAAACAACTACAACAACAACAACTCGAGCAACGACGACCACCACGTTACCCCCAACAACAACGACAACGACGACAGCAGCACCAACAACACCTCCTGAGATAGTTACTATGACTGTACGTCCGTCTGTAACAACACTTTACCCAACAACGACTGAAGAGGTTTGGTCAACAACGCCTGAACCACCGAAACTCGTAACAAAACAAGAATTAACAAAGCAAACGATAATTACTCTTTCTCCACTTGTTGAACTATCTCCAACAACCCCAAAACAAATTCCGGTGGTAACTCTTAAACAACGTCCTGTTGTAACGACTACCGTTGTGAACACACAGACGTCTACAGCAAATCTTTTACCAAAGACCACTTATTTTTACGATTATGATATGGTTTCCAACTTCGACAAACAATTTGTACCGACCGACGGACCAGCAACTAAGACAAATCCACAAGTGAACCAACAATATATCCCAACTATGCTAAACATGTCGCATCTTCTAGAACCAGCTTCCAGTGTTAGCAAAGGAAATGCCCTACATGAAAATATTCCACAGGCAAACACTCCATTTGGTACAGTAACACAAAATATACCGCTTGTAGAGCTGTCTATCGAAAGTCGTACTCAAGTATCTCTCGAACAAGCAAACTTATCCAGAAACGATATTGCTTTTGATCATAGTCCAAACTCACAATTGCCAAATGGAAACGTTGTTCAAGAAAACATACCACACTCACATTTGTCAAACGGAAACATTGTTCAAGAAAACATACCACACTCACATTTGTCAAACGGAAACGGTGTTCAAGAAAACATACCACACTCACATTTGTCAAACGGAAACATTGTTCAAGAAAACATACCACATTCACATTTGTCAAACGGAAACATTGTTCAAGAAAACATACCACACTCACATTCGTCAAATGGAAATATTCCCCACGTACAGTTGCCTCACGGCAGTCATGATCATGCTCATGACCACGGTCCTCATTCACATGGTACAAATGTACATATTAACGCACCGACAGAGCCACCACGCCGAGAATACATTCCCCCTAGTACACGAGTTCCATTTTACAGAGGACAACCTACTTATCCATCTACTGATTACCCAAAATATAACCCCACAGCCAAACCAGACAGGTATCTAACATTCCCACCACAAACATATACAACTGAATCTAACACTGTATCCAAGACAGTTAGAATTGAACCTACTAGACCAGTCGCTGGTGTAGAAACCACTAAGCACACGACACAGGCTGTACCCAGGACTACAGTACCGACGGAGGCCAATCTATACAAAGATTCAGACTGTGGGGTGACCAAGGGATGTTTCGATGACTGCATAAACGGATTATGTAGCTATATTGTTTCCTGGACACCCGAGAAAGATTCAATGAAATTTGAAATACGAACGAATCCTTTAACCAAAGGATCATACTGGGCGGCTATTGGGTTCAGTGATGATAAAATGATGGTAAGCGGCGTGTACTGTAAGCTTCGTTTGTTTTAACAATATATACTAAAATGAATTATGTACAAAGACAACTACTAATTGTTATTGCTTGGTCATTAAGTGTAAGCTTCATACTGAATGTACGAACAATATCAATAGAAACTACAGGTCACCTCGTTTTATAGTTTGATAGTTTTAGCAGCTATATGTATATTGTCAAAGGCATTTCAAATGCCGATTATACCAATTAAACTGTAAACTGTATATTAGTGCCCTGATATGCCAATGTCACATACGAAGGCTGAGCATTATTTAAACTAATCTAATATGATTTGTTTGTGGATATTTGGATACACGTGCTTTTACTGTAGTTGTAACATGATGATATAATACAATACATGCGTGTTCTCTTGTACAATACATGCGTGTTCTCTTGCAGGGTCTCGACAGTGTAACAGAATGTATTCTAGAAGGAGATAGAGTAGAAGTTTATCAATCGTATAATTTAGATTACTACAGGAACATGAGACTCCTATCGGTATGTACTTTACTTTTACATGTTTGGTATACAATCAGTAAGAATAATTGAACTGCATATACGAGACGTACCTAAACATAGTTCTAAACTTGTTCATGAAGCAATTAGCGTTTCTTGTTAACAAGAGTGTTCCCTCCCGCACCGAAGAACTACTGTATGCGAACGGCGAATGGTCACGTTTTCTGACTGATTAATTTCTACGATATACATTGTCTCCCATTCGTCTGAAGGTCTATCACATTCAACCTTCCGATCCAACCAATATGTTAGTAAATAGTACAAAGCAGCAACAAACACTGAGTATTCCGTTTGCAACAACATTGTATTGTTTCTAGGATATATGGCTTGCTCATGTAATGACGTTGTCTGTTTCACCCCGACATCATCCTCCTTACTCGTAAACGGTTGCTCTGGTATTCTAATGGTGCAAATTTGTGAGTGCGGTGTTCTCTGTTATCATTTAATATTTTTTTAAAGACATTGTGCTCTTTTACATTACTATGCTATTTTATTCATTTTCTGGTTTGTTTTACAGCCCAAACTTGGAATAATAGACGAGGTGGGATCCGTAGTTAATGGAATATTTACTTGTAGCTTTATCAGACAGAATTTCGTTCAAGGAGAAAAAGATGTATTTGATCTAAACAAGGATTGGCATATGATGTTTGCGGAAGGCCCAGCTGTGAATGGTAAGGACACTAAACATACTGTAACGCACGTGTGGTAGGTTTTCTTGATTATGCCGCTACTTGTCGGTCGTATTCGATATACATGTAATTAGATCTTTATTATTAATCATTTCTATACTAAATGCAATGGTACATTCGACATTATTTTACAAATACATTTGTATCAGCTCGATTTAGGGATGTACGGCTTTTCTGTGTGACATCACTAATGGTAAATGTCCCAGTCTCCAAGCACGTATTTATGTGGTCAATGTACATTAATTTTGTATTATGGATGGCCGTTTTGTACTTGTTACCGTCACTTATATTCTACTTTGACAGGTGTTAAGATACCTCATCGTTATGACAGAGTGCCACCGGTAACTAGGGATAGAATGGATTTACAGCGCTATCCTCCAATGCATGAATCTTACGATTACTTGGCGGCGAGAAAAGATACACCTAAGGTTATTGACGCTAACCCTGGACCAACTCAGGTCTTAATACAGGTACAATATCTAGAATCAGCTAATACTGAGTATGAAGTAACAAGGTGAAGTTATAAGATGAGAATGGTTGAGCTTGAGTTCTGTAGACACTTCCCTCTGGGGTAGGCTTGTATGTCATAGTGTCACTATCGAAATAATATCATTTCACGGAAGACGAATCACGAAGATACTAACTCTTACAAACTGTTCTGTAAAATTAAACATAGTTACGTGCAATTACAAACGTGAAACTTCCACTGACCGTAGACCAATACCTATGTCTATGGTTACGCACTCTACAAAATATACTTCATGATGAAATCCATGGTTTCGAACCACACAACATGGGAAATGAATTCGGCTTACATATAATTTTTATTAATATAGTAGAAAGGCAGTTATTGATAGGACTGAAGATAGACGTTATATTTTGTACCACCAATGATGTCAAGTGTAAATGACAGTTCGTACCGGGGATATTGTGCACATTTGCTCAAAATGTACAGTTATATATACATCTGTAATTGAGACAAATGTAAACACTATCTCTATGTATGTTTTCAGCAAAGGGATATAGCCATGGATAAGTCATGTGGATCTACAAAATCGTGTTTCCAGGACTGCACGAGTGACGGATGTAAATTTATTGTATCATGGACTGGTTTGGCTGATCATGTAATATTCAACGTTCAAGCAGTCTTAAACAATACTGCCAACCAATGGATTGCTATAGCTTTCTCTGAGGATGATAAAATGGTAAAAACTTGTTTAATATTAGACATATAATTTATAGTTAATGCAAGTAAAAAGCAATGTTAAATGAGAATTATGTGCCATTAAGCCAGTTTTACAAATATGCCTTAATATACAGAAAACGATGATGATAGAGGCTTGATCAATGGGTCACCCTCTTCTCGAAGTTTGAGATTCTAGTATGGCGACGTCTGTTTACATGACTTTAAAGAATCTGGACTTCCTCCAGATCAAACAAGGAAAGATAAACGCCAAAATTAGTTCACTCAGGTATATACTCACGTTATTCAGTTATCCTGTATGAGACACACTCGCTCTTACCAGGTGGTTTATTGTTTAAGGTTGCGTAAATACAGGTCACGTATTATGGTATGCGGTCACTTCTTATAAGATGTCATGTTTTTATAAGAGTATAAAAAATACCGCAAACGATATAGACAATTACGCTTAGTCACAACGCGCAATTAAAATTCTGTGTTGTTTATGTCCATATATTGACAAGCGTTTTGTGTTTTATGTCGTAAGTCATTTGAGCCAGTGATGCTAATTCATACTAACACAGTTTGATAGATTTGTTGTTTAGGGCTTAGGTGTATTACGAATGACTGAATGGTTGCTCAAACTTATATCAATGTTTCATGTATTATGTACGAGGGATGATCCATATATAACGAGAAAATGCTTATAATTTTCTTATGATACTTTAGATTTTACTCAAACTTTAGCTGGAAGTAATAACATACATTAGCAATGTTTCCCGGAATTTCCATGATTACAATGTCACCATGCTAAAATCTATGGATGCTAAGGTAACCCTTGATACGCCTAGGCGGGGCATTTTGTGGATTTTTCACCGTTTTCGCGCAAATTCAAACCGTCACAGTTTTCATGTAAGCAATAGCAATGTGATGAAAATTGGTACTCGGGGACACTTAAGACTCGCCGTATTGATGGTGACGTCATACACGAGTTGTGTTGCCATTCGTTACATCACGCACGTGTTATCGTTCCGCGATAGCAAAAATAACGGACGATA
Source organism: Spisula solida (assembly GCA_947247005.1). Classification (NCBI taxonomy): domain Eukaryota; kingdom Metazoa; phylum Mollusca; class Bivalvia; order Venerida; family Mactridae; genus Spisula; species Spisula solida. Next base: position 27,575,561 of record OX365948.1, read on the forward strand.
CACGATTATCATTAGAATATTTAGTTTTGAAGAAAACAAGTAATAATAAAATTGTGCATGCTATTCAGTAATCATTTCGTGACCATGTCTTGTCAATAGCTTCGATTTGTGCACATTATAACACATTAAAAATTTACTTGAAAATGCTAGTGATCTAACGCAACGTAGGCGCAACATGACGTCGACGTCGGAACTTAAGCACGAAACTATTGGGTGTTCTGAACGAAATCCCAAAGGATGACTATCGTGCGTCTTTTCAACTTGGTATCGTCTTGGCAAAGACGTATACATATTGAAGGAGGATAATCTGACCTTTTTAAAAAAATTAATACAGGAGGACCTAAGGAATTTGATCGTTAAAAAGATCATAAATAAATTCTGAATGACGTTAAAAAGTTAAAAAGGACGTTGCCCCGCCTATCGGTTTCATATGTCGGCAAAAATGTTCCAAACAATTTATTGTTCGATATATCTCAAAAATATTTCGCACGTTTTCTTCTTATATATGTATTAGTCACCACATAAAATATTGTTAGAAAATAACATGTAATAGCAAAGTTATAAGCATTTTCTCGTTATATATGGATCATCCCTCGTATATCTCACTGAATTCACTTTGTAACATCTCTAGATTTTTCTATATTTTTAGTATTTAAAAGTTGTGAACCGATGTCTAGGAATTTTGTACACACCGGTCAATAATCCGCATTGAATCCTGGACAAACGGCATCGCTTGGTCATCAGATGGTCCCGACAAATCCCTTTTTGCTAAGTCACGACATGATTTTGTCTGTATGCATCTCGTAAGATCTTCGACTGGCCATGTAATTGATGCAACTTTGACCCACTTAGTATTAACAATGTACTGACTCGATACGATATGAAAGAAAAAAACCCAATTAAAATGAGATTTTTTATAATGTTTTATATTACCGTTACCAGGGTGATGACAGTGTTATACAATGTGTGTCACGTGATGACGGTACTATTGATGTCAGACATTCATTCAACAATGGTAAAAACAACATGAAACTAACCAAGGTAAGTAAGTTTCTTTATGGTACCATGTAGCATAGAAATCCATGGAGTGATGATTGTAGTTTGTTTCTGGTGACGAAACTTGTCCAGCGATTACTGTTGGGGTGTATTACCTATGGAATTATTCATTGCTGTGCTGAAAAAAGGAACAATAGTGTGATGGTACTTATGGAATTCCCTACTATACTTGCTATTAAAGCACGTTAACCGGTTTTTCTAGCTGTCTTTAAAATACCCTTTTATCTCGTGCTATGGGCCATTTATTCAACTACAGTCTACATGTACATAATTTTTCTACACTCTCACTCAATTCCACAATTGGGCGTGGCTGAGTCCCTTAATTTAGATCACAGGAGCCTGATATTTTCATATATTGCACGAAAGACTACTAATGAGACAATAGACTGGAGTGAAATGTATAGATATACTAACTACTTTTCCTACACAAGAAACTCCGTTGCAACTAAAGGTGCATCTACACGGTAAGTTTTGGCGTATACATCTTGACCTATAAGTCAAAATGTACCGTACGAGTAGTATTTTCGGCTGATGTACGACACATTCATTAGATAGTCATCACTGCGTAGCGGTAAATACTGCTTCACAGGTCAAGATGTATACGCCAAGACTTACCGTGTAGATGCACCTTAAGTTACAAAGGATTAGTCCTGTCCAGATTTCTACTTGGTGTAAAAAAAAACTCTTGCAATGTTTACTTAACACATATTATCGCATATGCGCTCACAAATTCACGTATTTCAATATGTTTCAATACTCTGAGAGGCCATCGCGTGACTGGTCATGTGCCGCAGTGACGGTAATTGATGTAAAGTCCGTACATCCGTAGAATTTATACATGTAGTACACAATGCTATGTTACCCAACCGAGACTTTAATAAAAAAAGAAAACTTCTTTGAAGGGTAACTTTATATTAAGACACTATGCAATTTTATGACGTTCTTATAATTCAAAATATATGAAGGTAAATAGAAATTTGCTAATCGAAAGTCTGTCTGTACAATACCAATTCATGTACGCAGTAATTATTAACAAACTTGTACATATACTTCAGGCGGAGACTGGACTATCCAACACGTCTGCACGATTTGTGGATGGTATATTTGAGTGCACGTTCACCAGGGAACGCTATGTTAACAATGATAAAATATTTGACCTTGACCGCAACTGGGCAATGTTCTATGCTCATGGAAAATCTAAAAATGGTAAGTCTACGAGATCGATATGTGTTGTTTTTTAACATGAATATTGAGGAATTAAGATATGTTTTGTGTTCTGGGTATACTATACTAATCCAGTTACACACCACAAACCACTGGTTTTTAGTCAGAATTAAAGCGGGTTAAAATAATGATCCAGCTGTTGGTAACAAACACCTCCTCCATTTCTCAACATTGACATAGTCATACACGAACGTTCACTACTAACTCTGGTCACAGATGCATAATCCATTGGCTACATAACCGCCCCTTAGCAACATACTAACAACGCTATATACGAACTCCCACTTGACAACACCGATCGTCCCATAGCCACGTACCGTACTGTACAACTGACAACTCTGGCCATACACGACTTGTCTAGACTACATCATCGTTACTTAGCCGTATATTGCACACCTGACAACTCTGGTCATTCACGAATTGTCTAGACTACAACATCGTTGCTTAGCCGTATACTGCACACCTGACAACTCTGTTCATACACGAACTTTCTAGACTACATTACCGGTTCTTAGCCGTATACTGTACACCTGACAACTCAGGCCATACACGAATTGTCTAGACTACATCATCGTTGCTTAGCCGTATACTGTACACCTGACAACTCTGGTCATACACGAATTGTCTAGACTACATCATCGTTACTTAGCCGTATACCGTACACCTGACAACTCTGGCCATTCACGAATTGTCTAGACTACATCATCGTTACTTAGCCGTATACTGTACACCTGATAACTCAGGTCATACACGAATTGTCTAGACTACATCATCCTTGCTTAGCCGTATACTGTACACCTGATAACTCTGGCCATTCACGAATTGTCTAGACTACATCATCGTTACTTAGTCGTATACTGTACACCTGACAACTCAGGCCATACACGAATTGTCTAGACTACATCATCGTTACTTAGCCGTATACTGTACACCTGACAACTCAGGCCATACACGAATTGTCTAGACTACATCATCGTTGCTTAGCCGTATACTGTCCACCTGATAACTCTGGCCATTCACGAATTGTCTAGACTACATCATCGTTACTTAGCCATACACACCAACTACGATTATACACGAACGATTCCCGTTTGTTGGCCTTACAGTACAATATGTGCATAATTATATTTGCCGACGAGCATAAGTATGTATTATCCGGTGTATGTTTTTGTTTCAGGTATAATGTTACCCCACACGCTTGCCGAGAAACCACATGTTTCAGATAATGATGTGGACTTTTCACGGACCGCTCCAAGTTTGATTAGCGCCAGCAACTTCTTTATAAAAATACATGGTACGTGCTCAACAGTTTTATATCTAAAACCTTTGGGTATAACATAATACTAGGTTTATTATGAACATGCTTTAATAACAAATGCATAAAATGTTTGCGATTTCTGACCTTTTTTAAATGCCGAGCATAGCCTTAATTTGCCAGTCACTTTTCTGCTGAAATATGGCAGGCGTATAAGTGCCTCGATCCGTATTGGAACCCGGGTCGCCAGATTAGAGGGCAAGCGCGCTAACCATAGAGCTAAGGAGGCACACATGTATTGAGATTTTAACTCCAGTGTCCGGTTTCTTAAAGCTACAAATTATGCCACATAAGCAATAACCGTGAGTCCAAATATTATTTTATGTTTAGGGTGTCTTGTCTGTAAAATGTAACATTTATTTAAGAATAGACACAAATACTGTTCCTTTTATATTATTATATCAAATAAATGTTGTGATAGAGAGCTCTCAACGGAATTCGCACTTTCAACAGTTTGAAACATTTAGTTATCTTGTGTATTCAATTTTCAGCTGCGTTAATGGTATTTGCATGGATCTTGTGTGCATCCGTTGCTAGCGTGATTGGACGATACTTTCAACCATACTGGTGGGGAGAGAAAATGTTTGGCAGTAAAGCTTGGGTCAAGGTACGATTTGTTACCAATAATACAATGTAATAAATAAGATAAAAATAAATAAATATACCAGATTTATATAGCACCCTTTTCATGCGAACACATGTTTAAAGGCGCTTTACATATAGTGTTGCAGCCACAAGGGCACAGGTGCATCCTCTACCATTGCAGAAACAGCATGATCTGATCAGAGGAACTGACTGAGAGAAAGCCTCTGAAGGGAGAGAGATACATTAGATACAGGCATGTCCGGCGAACAGACAGCCTAGTCCTTTTTTATGTACCCAGTGTATATCATCGATACACAGCTTCCTGGCACCTTTAACCAGATACTTTGCAGTCCACATGGTCAGATCGTAAAGTATCGTTGTTTAATATTACATTAGTTCAGTGTAAAGCAGGGTTGACCAGTCTTTACATAGTGATGTTTTAAAAAAAGACTACTAGATGTTCCATTACATGCATATCTGATAGAGCAATAGGTAGCAGATATAACATTGCACCAACTATTACGAGATACATACTATGTGTACCATATATTTGTTATTATTAAATACCAACTTATCGTTCGTTTAACGTATATTATTCTGTGATGTTGTTTTTTCAGGTACATTGGCTGTTTGTACTGATCACGTGTGCTGTTGTTATTGGTGGCTTTGCTGTTATCTTTGTAGGTGTTGGTGGAATCAGTAAATTATATGAGGTATACATACTAAAATAATTATTTTCGGAGTTGAATTTTCGTTGATTGCGTAGTTGAATTCGACCACAAAATCAAATCCCAACGACTAATCAACATCCTCAATACAGAACCTAGGTTAACCCTTCCATGTTTTGTAATACCCACGAAAATATCTGATTTTACAGTTTTCATATTGAATTTATCAAAAGAGTTGAAATAAATAATAAAGTTCGATGCTCATTTGTATGTACGGGTAGGCGATAAGATGCTGATAGCATTGTGGAAATGTTACTCCTGTCAGCAAACACTTGGGAGTTATTGTTTATTACAGACTTCGCATATAAGTCATTGTCAGTAATTTGAGGAATTTCCTTTTCGTCGGGAAATCTCCTTTTTCGTATTTTAGACATACCATTGACTTTTTAAATTTGTGAATATATAATTGTATGAGTTATGTATATTGTGATTATACAGCACTTTTTAACGTGTAAATACATGAAAAAAGGGCTATATAAATATGGTATAATAAAAAAATAGTATATCAAAATTTCAAGTTTTAAGTTTTTACTAGTGTATTGCATTAAATATAAATATATAATACATGCAAGTATTGTTGAACAAACGTATATATCAACCAAATACATAAAATTACAATTAACTTTATCCACTAATTGTTGTTGTTATTCTATTATTGCAGCATCCGACATACAGTTTCAATGGTACACATCCAATCATGGGTCTCGTAGTGTCGCTGTTAGCGTTGCTTAACGTGAGTATCTACCTCTTTAGTATTTGATCCATTTCATTTCATCTTTCTCAATATAGGAAAAAATATTAATTTATGGCACACTAAGAAAACCGGGACCCTTAAAAATTCACGTTCTTATTGAGTTGGTGCCATTCTGGAGTTTGAAATTTAACTTGAAGAATTGACGTGGTCATATTATAGCCATGGTATTTAAGGTACGTGTTTCCATTGTTATTAATTACTACGATACTTGCCGACTTTTCAGGATCAGTATTATATTTATATAATTGTACTCATGGAAACATATTTCTGGTATCAAGCTTTTCAAATCAAACATATCAAAAGTACCGTCTGGTTTGAAGATGTAGTGTCGCCTGATTTGTAACTGCAAGATGACAATATCTTATGGTTTAAATATTTAAGTGTCGTCTGCTTTTTAACTTGAATTACTACAAAGATGTAATATTCTGTGAAACTATTGTATACTTATTCAAATTAGTGTCTGAGTTCTCTATATTACGTAGTACTGTTTACTGTTTGCAGCCACTTTTGTTATGTTTGCGTCCATCTGAAGATTCCTCAAGTCGGGCGTTCTTCAACTGTATGTACTGGTTAGTGGAGATTGGTGCACATGTTCTAGCTGGTATGTATCTCATACTTTACATTATAAGGTGTTAGAATAGTCCTTATTTCTGTTTATAGCCGAGTCACTGAAGTTCAACACCTTTTTGGAATGGAAAAAGAGAGTTAAAATGGTTTGAGCAAAACATAATCCTCCAAATATGTTATTCTAAACGTACTCTCTGTATATACCAATACAGAAATAGTTTTCGTCACCATTTAACAATGTTTGTAACAACCCTATTGTTGCCCGGTTTCATTCTTATTTTATTTTTGCTGTAAATATGTCTGCATTAGGAGGATGTATAACCTTCCTTTCCTTTCCTTTCTAGACTCTGTTTTATCACATAAATACCGTGAACAAGTCTACAACGTGTGTGATAATAAATGCGTATCGTCACCAATTTTCGTCGCGAAAACGTAACATCGCCGGGCTTAAAGTCGTTATTACTGGCGTTGTTTTGACCCGGTACCTTTGGAAATTTAATTAAAGCACCCGTTACTTGTTGTCTTTGACATCTACATTTTTAAAACTCGTCACGTAAACAAGGTATTAAGCTCATCAAAGGTTAGCTAAATAACTTGTGTTTTCTAGACTCTTTTAAGAAATGTGATATCCAAAGAAAAATCATGACATATCCTATATCTGTTCATTAAGACACTCATGTATTACACTATGCAAGACAGATCGAAATGTTTCACGTATAGAATACATTCTACTATTCTTTCAGTTGTGACCATCTATGCTGGATTTGGACTGGCCAGCTTTCTCGTTCCTTCATTCTTCACCTTCCTGATTATCGGATTCACGGTCTATCAGATTCTTATCTTATTGTTCATGGAAGCCCTGAAAAGCTACGATGCTAAAAAGAGTAAGTGTGTTGTATTTGTTTAAATGTACCAACCAATATCACTAATGTAATGATTGTCTGAGTTACATTGATTCAAATTATTATTGGGTGAATTTTCTAATGATGCTAATTATAATGAAAAATACAGGGAAAATAGGGTCAGTTTCCATGATTTTATTAACCCCATTGAATTGTATTTCGTCTTTATGAACGCTTACTGCATTGCAGATTCGACAAAACGAAATGTACTAGGGCGATTACATTCATATTATTTAAATATATATGTTTTGGTTCAGGACCTGATTATAAGTTCGTTATTAAAACTATTGATATTAATATTGTCACACTACACATGTTATAGAAATTATTGCTCTGTTCGTATTTGCAGCTATTGAGAGAAAGAAGGTGTTCTTGTATGAGATGCAGATACGTCCATGGAACGCCAGAAAGAACAACAGTATAGCGGCCTATCTTGATCTTAATCACACAGTGAGTAAACAGTCTTGTACACGTAATTATTTTATCGCGTCTATTCTGATCAATTGCTTAATTAAGTGTCTAAGTTTGGTCAAATTGACCCGGCTTGTTCCTTTACTGTGAGCTAGATCTACATTCGTGTAGTTTGTGTTATGTCCTTTAATATCTGTAATTTGCTTAAAATATATTTATTTGATATTTGGACAACCTTTATTTGATAATCTGATCATGTTGGTGTACAGGAGATGCGTGTTTTAAAGTGTTTTGTATGTATTTTCAGAGCAAAGGACTGAAACAGACCGTGCTTGCGTCACATTTGATCCTTCTGTCAGCTCTGACCACAACCATGATTACCCTTATCATAATACATGACAAATTTACCGACTAACATGCTCACAAATTTCGACGGCGTACAGCTGCGGTTTCAAACATAAAGTAGCCTAATTAATGCTTTGTAAATACATTTTCTGCGTACAGTGTCGCGTGATTCGATAGACACTGTATGGAGATAAACATTTCGTTACTTATTTGTGTGTCACTGCAGAGACGATTATGTGTTTGGGAAAGATAGTGTTGCTTACGGGATGTTCGATTTGGAGAGATTGATCATGAGTTGTTAGTACAAAGTGAGTGAAATAAATGTAAACGAATGATGCTTTCAACGAGTGTTGATCTGTACTTGCTACGTTGTATAGATGTCAGTGTGTTTTGGTATGTTATAGGTATGTGAGTATTTTTGTGCTATGTAACATTTGACTGTCTCATTTCGCAAACAAGCATTGCGTAATACTGACAATGCAGGATCGTCACAATAGTTTTAAAGACGCGTACGCACCTATGTGTTTTTGTAATGCAAGTCTTCCAAAAAGACATTCCATTGTGAAATAAATCGATTTTTTAATTTATTGTTTCATTCGATTCAGAATTTTGCGATATTTCTGTTGTTTTGTTTTTGTCTTGTTGTGTACTATGTGTAATATGTATAGTCTATGTACTTTTCATTTGTTCATGTGAGTGTTATGGATAAAAGAGATAGGCCGTCATTGTATGTTGATAATTTCGAACTGATGCCAGAGTGTTTCAAAGTAACATGTTTTGACTTATGTATACATTGTATAATTTATTGGGGCGAATGTCTCACTATAGTGCTTACACATGGGCGCAGGGTAAAACGACGTTCAGAAGCTTGTCATAGAATAAATAAATGTTATCATATGGTGGAATAAAACTTTTATCACACTATTTCCATAGATTACTTTAACATTTCACAAATTCACAAATTTATGAGTTCATATCAATAGTTCATTAATTTACGAAATCACGATTTCACGCCGATTTACAAGTTCAGGATTTCACTTCAATATTTCACTATTTCAACCTTAGAATTTCGTAATTTGAAATCCTGATATTGTGAAGTTGAAATGTCGCCGCCGGTCTGTCGTACAGATACCAGTGCAAATTTGAAAAACTGTTCGCATTTGATCAACTTGATTTATAACTGTTTTATACATAATATAATGTACATAACTACTTATAACTACTTAATATTTTTCAATAAACGAATAATAACAATAACTATGAATTTATGTTATTTTGTAATTAGTACCCTTGTTACCACACCATAAAATTAAAACTTCTAGGAAGACTACTACCTTGGAATATAGTAAGCTTTGAGTATTTGTTGTGAAACAATTCTACAACTTATTATATTTACCCCCTCCCCTTAACACCCCATTAATGATGTCATACGCTATCAGTAGCTACGAGGGCATATGTTTCCCATGGCTACGAGGGTATGAGCGAGGATAAGCCTATGTTCCTATTCACAACCTTACCTAATGGTATAGTTCGAGAAGAAGTTTTCTTCTGATTTATGTATTTAATGGCATATTCTGTTGTAAACGAATGGCACTGTATTGGTCGTTGACTAAACCAAAGCTTATATCACCTAAACTAATTCAACATTACTACAGTAATCTTGAAATATATGCAGAACAAAACCTCCGCATGTTTAGTTCAGTTGAATGCAATTAGTTCAACCAGTGTAGGCATGAATTAGTAAGAGATACCGCTCAGTGACCTACAGATTGACAAGGCAATGAACCAAAAATCTCGAATGACTGGAGTGCAAAGTTTGTTCTGTTCAACTGTTTCGGTCAGCATAGCCTTCGCTCATCTATCTATGTGCTCTAGATATGGCATATCTTCAGATAAATGATACGGAACAATAGCTCGTACGTCATCGTCACATTTAGGACCAATGTGAAATTATTCGTGATGGTTTTCTGTTTGTAACTAAGTGCTTACATTTCGACAAAATTGTCATATTCGTGCACATTTGTAGTGCTGTAGTGAAGTATTATCCATTCTGCAGATTAACGATTTTAACATTGCATTTTTAAGAGTTCTAACTGGCTATTTCTGAAAACAGAGACCGTGTATACAACTGTGCATTTACGTATTAAGCGAATATGTAGCAACGCATCTGTGAGAGGACGTTCTGTTTTGTGAACGGTATTCTATTTGTACCTGCGTTTGCATCTTTTGCGCTGGACAAATACTACAATGTACAATTCATTTCAATTATAACAACTTAAAAATAGTTTTTTGTTAGATGAATGTGAACGATAACGTCTTTGTATCATTGTTATTACACACACTGTGTTGAACGGCCGTTCAGTTAGTAAACGATTTTTTATCATTCATTCGCATGTGCAATAATTTGAGTCTAGACCAAAGATTTGAAATACAGACATTCATTAAATGTATTGTTTATATAATAAGTTTATGAATTCACTCAAAACAGGACATATACGAACGATTATGCCTCGATTCCTTTACCCCGCCACCAAAGAAGCAGCACAGTCATTATCGTTAGAATATTGACCGACACATGAGGCGTACGCCATAGCGTGGGCAATATCGTTTTGTTCATGGGTTCCTGTGAGTAGGTGCGCCATAGGACCACGTGTGAATATCGCTACGTCATCACCACCATGTGTCTCTGATGACCTATATACACCGGATTGTTGTATGTAGTGCTTATCAGCTGTAAATAAACAAATCTGACTGATTTCGCCGGTAACTATAACATAATGTATATGTGGTACAATCAAAGTAAATTGACATATTGCTTTGATACTTTGCATACTTGTTCACCATCATGACCCCACAGGGGTGGTGGTAACTGTATCAGTCATTTTGGTGAAAGCATGCCCTCTTTTTCAACTTTATGCAAATGTTAAAGTTTAGGTACAGGTTATTTCACCTCTAATAGTTCATTCACAAATTGCTTTGCATACTTGTTCTTCATTATGACCCCTCCCCCTGTATAACACAACCCCTACATAGGGGTAAAAGGTAACTATATCAAGAATGTTGTCCCTTTTGGGCTTGAAAATGCAAATGTTAAAGTTTATGTACAGGTTTTTTTTACCTCTAATATCTTCAAAGTGCTAATACCTCCAAAAGCATTTTGTTGAAATTATGCCCCCTTTTGGACTTAGAAATGCTTATTTGTTCACCTTCGTAACACAGATGACCTACATTTTGTCCAAAGTATCTCCCTTTTTTACTTAGAAACCCCAACCTCTACAAAGCAGAGGGTAATGTTGCTGATACGAAGCATTTTGTTTGAATAAATAATTATTATACTATCACTGCATGGCACTGCGAATAGTGGAGCGCGCTGTTCGTGGACATCTCTTGTTCTATACATTGTATCTTTTCTTTAGATTTATTGTCCTGTGAATACGGTCTTACCTGTGATAACTGAGCCTTCGGCATTATGCCATACTTTACTTATACGTAGCACACTATTTCTTTCGGCATTATCCCATACTTTAGCATAAAACACATGACATTATTTTTTCGAAATTATGCCATACACTAGCATAATACATAGGAATCTATTATTTTCGGCTTTTGACAGCTTAAACGAATTATTTCGACTGTTTGACAGCTCGTCCAGCTGTTTTTAGGGCGTTGTGTCGTGTGATTGTGGTCTATGTTATTTCCATTTTCTGCGCTCGGCTGATATTAATGAGTACTGCCTTCCCTGTCCGATTATCCTCTCAACGCTGTTTATACACATCTTACTTCGGATATAATATAAAAACTTGAATATACATACTTGTGTCGACTTGTGAGATGTCCGGTCGATGACCAGAAGTTACATGATATCCAGGACCAGTACCATACAACAATGTAGTATATGGTAAGTTATCAGAAGCTTTACGTGTGCCACCATTTCCATCGTCAACTTTACCTGTTACATGGATACAGTCGACATCATAAATTTCATTAGACACACAGTTTGGTTCTTAGCTTATACTAATTTTTAAGGTTGATTGTAAAACAAGTTTTTCCAACTTATATTAATCACTATCAGCGCATCATTCCTGATGTAACCCATCGCCACGAGGGTATGAGAGAAGAGAAGCCAGTTTCTTTTTTGAGCTGAGCATCTCACGAGGGAGTTTATGGTACAATTTTTATTTCGTCTTTGATCCTTAAGGTGCATCCTACTGGATGAAAATGTTTGAAAAGGGCACTAATAAAAAAGCAAGTGCCATCAGATTATTATCGGTTAATACGATGTAATATCTGTCACTGACCCAAAATGAGCCTAAGTACCCCAAGCACACCAATCACATTATACAGGCGGATGTTTTAGAATGAATTTCGATTAATATAAGCCTATAAAGGAATATACCTCGACGTTTTCATGTGACGGATCATTTCCTTTTAGAGTGACGTGGAATAGAGTCTATTCGATTTCATAAAGGTTAAGAGTATTTTAAACCTATTTTGAGTGGCCAAATATTCAGGAATTACCCAGAATCGTTATTGTGGCATAACGGCTCTTTCCGACTCGAGTATGACTGAGGTTTTGGATTAAATGGTAATTTTAATATTAGCAAAATGCAGTCATATCCACTTAAAATAATACGATATAAGAGATAGTGGCAATGCTTAACAAGCTGATAAAAATGCTGTACTGTGTAAAAATCACATTTATGTTTAGTCCCCTACCGGTTTTTGACCGGAGGGGACTATAGGTTTGCCCTCCGTCAGTCTATCCGTCCGTCCGTCAGTCAGTCAGTCCGTCCGTCAAAAAATCTGGATCCTGACATAACTCAAACAGTTAAGTTTATGAAACTTAGTATGTGGATAGGGGGCAATATGGGGATTATGCACGTCTAAAAATATTTTGATTCTGACAAAAATTGTGGTTGCTATGGCGACAGAAAGAGTAAAAATATGCCCAAATCTGGATCCTGTCATAACTCAAACTGTTTTTAAGCTAGGTTTATGAAACTTAATATGTGGATAGGGGGCAATAAGGGGATTATGCACGTCTAAAATTGTGGTTGCTATGGCAACAGAAACATTGAAAATGCCTTAAAACCGGTATGGGACTTCTGTATTGCTTGCAATTCTTAATTACTTGTTGTATATGCATTTGAACAGGACAACCATGTGCCACATATTACATCACGCGTACGAGAGGTGTTCAACTTATATTTGAACAAAACTGAACATCGGATTTTATCATACTTATACAATAAAATCGATTTATTTCAGCTATGGAACCATGTGTTAACATGTGTCAAGTAGTATATACACTGATTTTGTATCATATTTGCATTATCTTTCTAACCAAAATCAACCACCTTGTAGAGGGCGTTGTGTTTTGGCTTTTTAAGACAAATTGTCCTTACAGAACCATAAACAAGTGTAGGTATATTATGAATTACCCATGTCCGTGAAGACTACAAGTTATATTTGTCATATGAAGGGTAATACGCCTTCACCTGCTTGTTTTGGAGAAATGGCACTAAATATTAAAATCAACAAAAATGGTCGAAATCTGCAATCGTCATGCCGATTGGTTCTTTGATATCTAGGACAAATCCAATAACCCAAAGTTGGATAGCAGCAAAGTTGTAAGTAATAGTAGCAACTTTCAATCAAATTATTTCGTAAATATAAGATGCAGAATATCAGCAAAATGCGGTGTTCATTAGCTAAATGCCAAGCAAAACAAAAAGCACAGACAAAGGTCTTGGAGGTTGTATATGCGACTACGGGACTGTGATTGGAAGAAAATATGTCGTTCCTGAGAAGTAAATGTTTTATCTTAGAGAAAATTATTACATAGACAGTCCGCTATTTTGGAAATTATCATGATGATAGGCATAAATTGCAGCTAGTTAATCCCCCACCACGAAGTGGTTGTTGGTCTTTAAAAATTCAAATTCAACACCTTCTATATAAAAGTTGATTCTGTTCTAACAGTTAGATTTCGTTGTGGAATTCATGAAAATATTGAATGTTCAAGTTTGTTCAAATATAAGTTGCACGCCTCTCGTACATGCTGGCCTGCTATTGTTTTTCAAATAAGATGGCTATTGCTGTTTTAAAAAAGCCCTTTCCATAAGAGTATATTTCAGATATTTTCAACTGCTATGGTGAACCTTGATTAGTTTGTCAAGCGAATACTTATGTACGTGTTATACCAATGTAGTTTTGGGTTCTAATTATAAATCTTGTATCAGTTTATCACTTTAATGTAATAAGTACGAGGATTTGGAGGTGGTAAGAGACCATGAAACTAATTTACCTAGAATATCATTTCCTCGAGATGGATAGCCAGCCATCTGCATGGTATGGGCGTGGTCAGCAGTTACAACAATCAGTGTATCACTTGCTGACGTCATCGTATCTCCTTTAGCAACTGCGTCTTGGAAAGCCAACGTATCATTAAGTGCTAACTTAGCTCGGCTTGCATGATGACCCAAGTCAATTTTTCCTCCTGAAAATGTGTAGTATATCAAAATATGTGTTTAATTGGTCTGGAATGTCCATAATTATGAACTGTTGAATGTGGAATGTAATTGACGTTGCTTTTTCAAAGTCAAACAAACTTTATTCAATCCTAGTACAGGTTATACATGTAATATAGGATTATAAACATTCATACAGTAATGACACAGTTCTTGTGAGTTTAAATATATAAATTTTAACACAGTTTAGGTACACGAAGTTCAACAAGTGTTCAGTTATATGGAATGATGCTAGGTTAATTAGTCTTATCTAAAGTGCGATTGTTTATTTCTCTGTATGTTTTGTTTTATATCATAGTTGAATCACGACGTCATGTATATTAATATACGTGTATAAATGATATTTATTAACATACACGCGGTAAGTGTTCTTAAGAAACAGGATTATTTTACTTATTTAAACATTTTAAACTTTTAAGTTTTTCACCTTCTACTAGAAGAAAGAAGCCTTTAGGATTGCGACTAAGTATTTGGATGGCCTTTTCAGTCATTTCTGCCAATGAAGGTTCGCCAGCTTTCTCTATGTGTGGATTATTTCTTTCATAATCATACTGCATGTGTGAATATTCGAATAATCCTGAAAATATCGCATTATGGTTAATATTCATAACCGTCCGGTAATATCATGCTTTAAAGGGAATATTTACCGGTGATTTAAACTTTTGTGTAATAGTTCTATTCGGCATCGTGATTGCATTCGCAACATTTTCCCCGAAATTCCCCTTACATTTACCTGTGTACAACCGATAGTTCACGTCCATTGTCATACCTGTACGGAAACTTACGGAAATATCTCCGGAAAAGTCCGATGTTAGAAACGAAGCGTGTGACGTCACAATCGTGCTATTAACAAGATGTCGGACAGCGAAGTTCTCCGACTCAGCTAATCTGGGAAGATATATACGGTCCCTGAGCTAATGAAACGATAAATTCTTCGGATACAGATTATGATGGCAATGAAAATATTTTGCCGAATCAATTCAAACCTATTATTAATAAGGGAAATCATAATAACGGCGACGAAGAAATCTGCCAGACATTCACACTGTAAATATCGCTGACCGCATTGGCTACACGGACTGGTAATTGACCTTCCTGTCGATTTTGATTGACAGGTGGCGTTAGCCAATCATATTGCAGCATTTCGGCTACGGTTTATTGGTTTTTGTAGGACACGAACTAAAATCAATGGAAATTGTGCAATATTTAATTAAGCATTATTTCATTAATAATGAAGAAATTCTTAATACATTGGCACGTTTAGAAACTAGAGAATTTCAACTTAAATTGGTTGGTAGCGATGCCATGAAAGTAATTTATACACTAAATAAATTTATTAAACCCTGAGGACCTCGGAAGTAAGAGATACATTATTATGTATATTTTCTTAAATTTAGTCTGAGTTTGAAGCAATATCATTTATATTTTCCAAAAGAATTGACAATCACATGTTGAGAAAAAAAAGCTTCGTCTTTAATTTGACTCTGTTAAAATATGTCATTTAAAGCCCTAGACACGTGAAAGTATGTTATTGTTTGTTATAAAATAAGAACACACAAATCCCAATTAACGAGAACGTGTGGATTTTTTCCATAAAAGCTGGTTTTATAATGTTGAACATAATTATGTTGGTTTGGTCTATGTAATAGTTAAAGCGCTCTTTAGTTGATATCATTGCTGTACTCAATTGCATTCAATCTCTAAAGCATAATTATAAAAATATAGATTTAAAATTATATGTAAGGTCTAAGACAATTGAAAATCATGACGGGCCGATGTAAATTTATTTGAAAGTATCTATAGGCACGGAAATACATTAGACAGTCTGTGTATATCCGTGCTATAGGCCAGAGTACTGTCAGACATATATAATATTATGTATACATTACTACAAATCGTATATAGCAACACTATCTGACCTTGCGAAAACTGCAATCAAAGTAACTGGTGACACATTGTTAATTGACAGTAAACTAATCAGCATGACACCGCGACCAGTCGTAGATCATAGAACCCCGACTGATTACCGCGGGATACCAACCTAAGCGATATCATCAAAGAATATAACACATTGGAATTTTAACTGACTTATAATCTAGGACTTATATCTTTAGTTCTGGTATAATGGTGCATATAAAATATGTGTAGCTCAAATTATTGTACTTGACCCGACATTTATAACGTTATGTTAGAAAACGAATATGTTTTTTTATTGCTAACGCGTGATTGTACATTGGTAATTAGTTTATTTGTTAACTGCCAATGGCAAACCGTGTGCGCATATTACACATATTACGGAAGTTGCAATTAAATACAACCTTGTCACTCTGTTGCTAGCAATCAACAAAATGTATGTCACTGCTAAGCGATAGAGCACATGGATAACACCAAAGATTATTCCGTATTCTTTGATAAACACCAATAAAAACCCGAGGTAGAAAATCAGGAGATTGGTTTACACTACTATTATTTTAAAAAAGTTATGCACATTTGAATTTGATTATTAATTAGCACACTAACATACTGACCGGTTGCAAACGATGAAAGGCTAGTTTATGGAATATTTCTTTACTCAGTGTATATATGTAAATATATCGCTTGCTTAGCAATAGAAGATAGTAAGTACTATTTACGACCTTATAAGACTCATACATATTTAAAATCTGCATCACGAGGCGCTTCTTATGAGCCTATTTTCATGAAAATCGGAACTGGTCTCAGACACGGGTATTTTCTTGTTTTCTCAAAATATTGATTTTGTACTTACAATCTTCAAATTCTAAGCCAGCGATATGTATTAACCCATAAAATCAATTATTTTTTACAATAAAAGATGCTTCTCTCAAGACAGGTAGTTAAATTTTCCCGATTTGCACTTAACTGTGATTGAAATCAACAGAAACATTCTGTTTGAGCACGCGGTTTGAGCGACAGATTAAACTGCGAGTACCGATTGTGACGTCACAGTCAGATTTTACGAAGATATACGAACGCGCTTCCGGAAATTTCCGATATCAGCGGTATCGGAAAATGTGCACTACGCGTATATGATTAGTCGACAAAAACATCGTAAATACTCGTAAAATATCGGAATTTTCGTTTATGATGTTAAAAATAGACATTTATTGACCTAAATGTATAATGGAAACAAAGTCAGTCAATAGTCCCTTTAAGTATTGTTTCAAAACTTCGGCAATATAACTGCTCAAGTCTTGTAGTATTTTGCTCAGCTATGCTGAACTTTCAATATATGATTTTGTATTAATTCAAAGCGAGGTTTATTCAATAAGTAAAATGAAATGGTGAAGTTCCATTTACCCCCCCCCCCCACCCCGATAATGGATGTTACATTTGCTTTGGTACCCATTTATACACCTGGATAAAGTGGACATTTGTGTTTTTCTGATTCAGAGCAATTTTATAAGCAGGAGTGCAAAATAAGATCGAACACGGAATCTCTCAACCAAAGCATACGCCCTACATCTATACTACCATCTTCATATACCTAAGATTGAATCAGTTGTTGCAGGGTCAACACTGTTAAAATCCGAAGCGTTCCAAACATATCTATGGGTACGTCCAAGATTCTGTTGACCAACCTTCCATTCCTGTATGAAGAGATAGTGTCATAAAGTTTTAGCTCATTTCGTAATAAATAATAATCATAATGACTTTAATTATAAAGGCAACACACCTAGGCAATTGCCCAATTTTCCATGTTAGCCTCTTGAAAATAAACAACATTAACAGATATATGTACGTAGCAACACAATACGTTTATTCAACACCATGATAGCAAAATACTATTTATATACAATGTGAAAAGCTATCAAGAACAAGGTTCACAATTACAGCTATTCTTTTGTAATGTAATACACATCAATTCAGCAATGTTTTCCAATAAGACATAATTATGCTTATGTTTGAAGGCATTCAATGTGCATTTCGAACATATAATGAAATACTTTAAAAAAATTCCCCATCATTGGCCCGGAGTAGTCGAGAGATTTGTTTACAAAATTCTAGCGTTGGTTTTTTAACATAGAGATTGTGCTGACACTCAGAGGATCTGAGATGGCAAATTGGACTTCATGAAGTGTTTTGAATTTGTCCTTAATGTATTGAAGGGGCTCATGATGTTTAATGATTTATAAATTTTATATTTTACTCTGTCAGGAAAAGTCATCCAGTTCAAAGTAGCAAATAGTTCTTCTAAAGGAATATCCAAGTCTTTATCAAGAATGAGTCTGGCAGCCCTCTTTTTTATAATAGTGCCCACATTACTGCTATTACAATTTTGCCAAATTGAGCAACAGTAATCTAAACGGGGGAGGTTATATGCATTATAAAACATTTTTCTGACTGGTATGTTGATGTAAGGTTTTTTTTCAAAAAACTTTAATGACTGCATCAATTTGATTTTTCCAGTTAAGATTTCTATCAACTTGAACCCCTAAAAGGCATTCTGTGTCGGACCAGTCAATTTGTTCTTGTCCAAGATGTCGAGAAATGTTTTGATTTGTAGTGGGTTTATTGGTTGCACTGATTTTCATTGTCTTTGTTTTCCTAGCATTTAAAGCCATTGAGTTGACTTGACACCATGAAAATATATTGTTTGAACTTCTTTATACGATTCCCCAACACATCTTAGAGTGGTGTCATCCGCAAACATGTCAGTAAATATTTCCTTCAGTTCAATTGGCATATCATTGATGTACATGATAAAAATATATGTCCATAGGCAGATCATTGAGGTACACCGGAAGTAATGTGACCCGCTTCTGAGAGCTTCCCAGACACACATACTTTTTGTACATATCTGTTTGTTAGGTATGATTTACACCATTGTAGTGTTGATGTGCTGAAGTTATATGATTTTAACTTGTCTAGGATGGTTGAATGGTTTATTATGTAACTGTATAAGACACGTTTTATATTGTTACTTATAAAGTTTAGCTGATATATAGGCGAGAACATTTGGCTTGTAACTAGTTAAACAGAATTTTACCATGCGTTATTAATAAAATTCTATACATTGTTGTACGTAACATGATGCATTTGCAAATTGAGTACCTGTATAAGATCACGACCGTCGCGTCGTCCATAATGAGCATTAGAACCATGTTCTGGGTCGGTCTGGTTATATTCCATGAAGAACCGACGTCCTCCGCCCATAATTACCTATTGTTGAAATGTTAAGATATACGTATGAGATTTAAGGCAAACACAAAACTTACAAAAATATGCTTCAATATCATGAGGACAAAAGATTTAGAAAACGCCGTAAAATGGACCAAAATAAGGTCTGCTTTCGTACCTGGGACCACAATCATTCTACCATATCCGGTGTGTTTTGATTGCGTCTTTTTTCACTTTCGGTGGATGTTTACTACAGTAAGTATTATATGTATCGAGTTTATCTCAGGGCTGCGAGTCAAAATCTAGGGACCACGTAAATTCCAAGTATAAAATAACCAGGTAATTTTCTCTGATACCCTATCAAATACAATTTGTTAGTCATCAAAGAAATATAACTTTATATTCATATAACGAGATTGATCTATACCTGAACATTTTTGTAGTCGTCGATGAGTTGTGCGGCGATGTCTTTGCACCCACCCGCTACACCTTTAGTATAGTAGTCCCCCTCCCAGGAACGTGAGGCAACATTAGCGTACAATCCTGCGGGTGTGGCGTGGGTTACACGTGCAGTTGTTACCAAACCCACAGACTTACCTGGTAAGGAACAATATAGACAGCCAATTACATAAATTATACATGATGTCAGTATAAGTGTGATTTAAAAGGGTAATACATTTTGTAGAAAGTCGCACAGGGAAGGCAGCACTCAACCAGCCGAGCACTGAAAACATCTCATACTACAATTACACGGCACAGTACTCAAACTAAATAAATCAAGTAAAGCATTATAGTCATCTGACTATCTAAGCAGTGATAATGTTGGTATTGGATACTCCATACACAGCATGATGTATTCCTATGGAAACATGGACATGCGAACTAGTAAAATAACACAGTGTAGCTAACTTCATGATGTTTGTGTGATAATGAACTAGCTGAAGAAGGATACAATGGAAAGAGAATGATCACAAAGGTAAGACAGATAACATATGCAAAGAAAATGAGCGAGAAATAATTTGGCACACTAAGCAATGGGGAAACATGATCATTTCTCCATTGATGAGTGATCCATAACCAACTATTGAGTTTTGTTACTGCTGGTACTAGTACTGGGCTTTAATGTTCTGTGTGGCCATATTCACGACCCTAAAAAAGAAAGTATTATTATAATTGACCTGTAAATATTTTATAACAAGCAGATGAATCACAAACACTAGCTTTGATCGCAAGTCTTAACACACGTGTCTTTAGAACATACTAACCTGCAGCCATTGACCAGTCGAGTATTGATGTTACTTCAGCCCCCTTCTGGCTGTTACAGTCACCATGATGAGCGCTACCGTCTACACCAATTGTTGCTCTATTTGTCTTCACACCACACAGGTAAGCTGTAGCAGACGAGGCCGAGTCTGTCACCTGAGTGTCCTGGCAGTATGTCTGTATCAATGTCAAGGACAAAAATATTCTTTTATCCCAAAAAATATTTTGACGGCATTGGTAAGTTTATAAACCTTGAGTGCACGTTTGGCATTGAAACCAATATGGCTATAGCCAGGCAAATTAAAACTAACGCTTACTTGTCCGACACATTGTAATTCACGACTCTATAAACAAGACGGCCGCCAAAAAGGCTTATTTTCGGGTTTCGACAGGACGCACGCAGTCAAAACTATATCTTGTCTACAGCGGATGAGAACGGTTTGTGTTTCAGTGTCAGAACCTATGCAACAAACATTGAAAATATCATCAAAATATAAAAGGCTCAAACCCTTGGTTGTAAAGTTACGGTCATTTGATCTTCACCACCTCCACCGTTTCGTAGAAAAAGGTAAAAGTTCCATAGCATACGCAGTACTTTTAAAGCTAATGCAATCCTATATTTTGCTCAGTTTTATGCTCCAGTCAATTGAAACCAAGGCCCCCAGACCCGGGGAATTTTACATTTGCTTTTTCCACCCCTGTGTAAAATTCATGCTTGCCCTATATCTCGCGCGAAACAAAAGCCCTGCACTCACCCGACAGAAAGGTAAATCACGTGACAGTTCCCCGCTATCCACCGTCCGGGTTGGGGAATTGGTTTCAAATGACTGCTGCATTACTCAGAATATAAACCTGAGCATGTTTTTTCAGCAAAGTGTCTCCCATAGCTCTCGAGTTTCTAATAATGCTAACATTTCCGCCATTGGTGACAATCTCCATTTTGAAGAATTACAAATGCTTCAGAGCTAGCTGATATTTAGTTTCTATGAGTTTCGCAAAAAAAAAGGACATAATTGGGTCTTTAAATACCTAATAAAATGATCGTGCCCATAAATACGCTCTACACTAAACCAATGAAATTACCCCCTTTGTTTAATTTTAAAATATTTTTGTCTAGAGCATAACTTGCAAACTATTATTAACAATAATAATAAAGACGTTATTTTACGAGGAAACTCATTTGACAAGGTAAATGGCAATCTTCCATGAGATCCTCAACAATGAACAGTTGATCAAGAACATTAGTGTATAAAAGAAAATAGTATAATGGCAATTTGGCCCATAAATGACGTTCCACAATATCATAATATTATATATCATTGAGGAATTTCATAAAAGGGTTTTAGTGAAAGGATGTACGAAAACCGATATGTTAGGGATCTATAATTAAAGGAAGGTATAAATATAAGTACTTAATCAATTAAATTTATTGTTAATTAGATATAGGGACATCATAAGAACCAGCATATCATATAACAACATGTAAATTAACACAATGACATTTTTAAAAGCATCATACAGAATTGAAACATAAAACACAAGTTACATGACAATTCATTTAAGGTATTGATTAGAAACTTGATATATGAATAGTTTGTAACTAGGAAAAGTGCAGTGACCAAGAACCATAACTCTATGTAGTACAGTTTTGTAGTATCTCCCTTTCTTTACAAGACGAGGAATCATGAAAAGTTCTATAAACAATGTTATTGCAATGTTACGAAAGGTGATGCTGAAAGACGACGATATACCCTGAACTCTAATTCAGATGATGGATGTTTGGTTGAAGTCGGTGATTTAAAAAAAACACTGACATTTTGGAAGGGATACTTCATCACTAATCGTTCGCAAGCACCCGGGTACTAGCAAAAAATATAGAATTGAAAGAGAGGTAGAATCACACAAAGCTACAAATGATGATATTATAGAGTCTTAATTGACAAAAACTAGCATGAGCGAAAGGAAAATCAAAATGCATTCTTAACTATATCAATATAAAGAATGTATTTATTCACTGTTTTTCCTATAATTGTATAATAACGGATGCTTTGCTTCTTATTTGATAAGATTACTAATTGCTTCACGAAAACTCATTAGGACCTCATTGTAAGTGTAGCTTAATGACTGACAAGGTGTTACCATCCCGATACTGTACGTATGACATTGTTTTGACATGCAGAAAAAGAAAAATCATTTTGTAAATAAGACAGTTCCAGGGGTGGTATTCAATATTGATCTTAGTTGACTTAAGGATAAGGACAACCAATCAGATCACTCCATATTAAATTCTTGGTCAGTAACAGGCAATATGATTGGCTATCCTTATTCTCCAATTAAATAAGATCAATATTGAATACCACCCCAGGTCCATTTTGCTGGTTCTGCCGGACTTAAATAGGTCAAATATAAACATTCTAGTCAATTAATTTGTTTATTTATCACATGACGAGAAAAAGGGGATTTTGTACTCATTATTTATCCTTTGTATTTGTTTTGTTGCTCAAAATATAAAAAATGCAATTCAATAATCACCTTTGAAAGTCCCGAATATGGAAATTCTTCAAAGCTGAGAACCGATTCCTCTCCAGTGTGACCTTGAAGTTGACCTTTAAGGATTCTTGCCGCAGTGAGTGTTGGAACACTCATTCCATCCCCGAGGAAAATTATCACATTCTTTGCTTTACCAACTGTACGAGGTATGTGAGCTTTCTTCAGAATGGCACTTTTCGCCTGATTTCTCCAGAAATCTGGAGCTACACAAAAATATTAATACTAGTCGTACATCATCTTGATATTTTGAAAATGGGAAAACAATCAAAGAATGCATGTATTCCCTGCACAGATCGTATAAAATCTTTGCAAATCATTGTGCTCTTCGTGATTAATCTTTCATTCTATATTTATCATATAAATAGGCGATATCTCTGGAAATACCAAAATAATATCCATGCTAGAGAATATGTGCCCACTGACACAATGATCAGAATACATAACAAGAGAGTCAAGATGGCCGTATATCGCTGTACACATTGTTAAAATACACCTAAGGGATTAAGCTATTCATAAAGTCTTTGAGGAATGGTGACTTCATTAACAATAACTCCATTTTTTTTGTTCACACGTTTGTGATAACAAAATAATGGAGACTTATTGTTTAGGACACGGAGTATGATCTGTAAAGAAAATTGTACTATCTCACAAAAAATCATACTCTACCCCCTTAAATATCCAGTTATTGCTTATTCACGGACATATACTACTCAAACTTTACTAAGGGCCAAGTAATCGATTTGGATGTCCGTCTCACGTTAAATGTACACAGCCGATGAAGAAATCGTTGTGCAATAAAAAAAACATAATCTTATCTGCTGCTAAATTTCGAAACTTGATGTCTTGCATTTGATATGCATTGCCAAAATGACGTATTTTTCCAGGTAACTGATAAGCCCTATTGGCGGGGACCAAAGTGGCTAGATTAACATGGAAATCTTTATCCCGTTTTTATAACCATATCGTGTATGACCCAAAATGCCAAGAAAATGATCGCATTCCGTTACTACAGAGGCTTGAATGCTGCACAAACATTTTAATGGGGTAGGGCTTATCAGCACTAAGACATTAAATTTTGAAGTAATCTTTATTGGTTTACAATATTGCAGATGTAGCATTATGTTTCTGAAAATTCTACCGGTCAATCTTATTCAATTTGCATAATATTCAAATGGAAACTTTCTTGGCCCTTATCAAATTTTGAGTAGTATATATTCACTGGCACTAAACTATTAGAACATTGGTTTCATCATAAACATTATAATAAGTCCACCATTTACTTCATCAAGTGGCACTGAGTAACACACACATAACTATACCTGTTTTCATAACTCCATAACTAGAGTAATATTGTTTAATTTCACTAAAGTTTCACGAAAAAAGCATGGTCTACTCGATCAGGGTACTGTTTTATCAAAGCACTTACGGAAATCGTTAATTTACGTTCAAATTTAAATTCTTAATTCTTCTTTAAAACCTACACATTGGGGACAAATATTGTTTGTAGAGGTTCATTGACTTAATAGTTATTAATACCGAACGACTCTTTGTCACAAATTGTAGCAATCAAATATTTATAAAGAATTTAAATCCAAGCGTAAGTTTAAGATTTTGGTAAGTGCTTTGATAAAACAGTACCCTGGCATGTTCAATTTTATATTTTGATTATTGAAGAGGTACATGAAGGTAATTTTGTAAGAGGGTCAATAAACACATTTTTCTGTAAAATTATTATGAAATCTGGCAAGTGTTTTTAATGAGTTTTTTAAAAGTTGTTTTCCAATCGGTTGCAATGGAAATCAGAGTTATTTATAGATTTTATTTCGTTTAGCCGTTTTTAGAAACGACCACCCAACGAACATGCATGTGAAGTTTGGTTGAAATTGGCTACGTGGATCAGGGGAAAAGTCGTTTGAATGAATTTTGACGGACGCACATGCGAAGAGTAATCACAAAACCTCACCACGTGAGCTAAAATTACCATTCAACATATTTTCATAACACACTATATATCTTATGCATGTTATTTGTGGCCTTGTACAATTTAGAGATTTATTTTCCACTGTGCTGCTTTTACTAGACGTTTAGCTTAAATTCACATTTATATCTGTTATTTCACTATTTACTATTTCAACATGTCAATTGCTGCACGGCAATGATCAATTACGTTGTTTGGCACGACTTTGGACTTTGGCGGATCTTTGCTTGTTTAATTTGGCATTGTACCTTGTATGTGTTTTTAATGTTTTCTGTGCTCGGCTGGTTAAGTTGAGTGCTGCCTTCCCTGTCTGACTTAATATAATCTTGTTGTATGCATGGCGTCGTTCAACTTAGTCACGACATACTCATAGGTCTTTAGTCATTTGAAATCAACAAATCTACTCTTTTTGCCAAATTGCACAACATGAATAATTCAAAGTAAAAATGTCAACTTACTTTCACCATTTCCAGAATATTGTTTCGAATCAAGAAGAAATCCCGCAACTGAAGACAGTAGCAAGGCACACAACACATTACTTAACGTCATTCCTGCGACCAAAGGCTCTTTCACTGAATGTGGCGTGAACGGAAAAATGATAACCCTAGGACCCTTATGCATATATAGTTCGCTAGCGGTTAAACGTATCCCATTAAAGTTACTTATGTGATAAACTGATAAGTACGATGTTCTTTCACTTTTAACAACTGGGGCGAGTCGACAATATTTGGGATCATGACGGTTTCTGCACAATCTCAGCGCTTGGTCGAACCTTGTATGGGATATAATCGTACGATGTACGTACGGATTTTGAAGACAAGTCTTGCGGAACTTGCAAGTGATGCGCATGCTGCATGTATGTTCGATGAAGCCGGCACTCGGATAGTCTAGCATTTGAAAGACATGTCAGCAAATGAATGAGGTTAATATTCGCTGTAATGACACGAATGTTTAGGTAATGCTTTGCAACCATTTTCAGAAATACAATGTGAAAGAGATAAAAAAAAGCATCAGAAACAACAGAGCACAAAACCTGCAACAAAAGATGACCACCCACTAGAACAGCCTGCTGCCTTTGTCTTTCAAACAAATCCGGAGCAAGAACCAAGAGACTAGAACAGACCAAAATGACAACCACACACCACAAGGCGATTGTGCGGTCAGGAAAAATTGGAACTGTCGGTATTATAAACAATATGACCAGTATTGGGCGCTTTTGTAGATCGTTGTAACCCTTTTGAAGTAAAAGCTGACTCGGAGACTATTCTACAGTCCTATACTTGTGCTATGTATAGTAAACCATCCACCAATACTGTAGACCAAGTGTGTTCAATGTTCAGTACAAAATGTACACCACCAAATGGCAACGAACCCCTAAGTAAGATTAGAGGTAATTATGCAGCTGTACTATCGCCGTAAAAACCCGTATTGCAACAAAACATTCTACGCAAAAATCTAGTCTGGCGACATGCTGACTAAGCTTTAACAGAGATCGACGGAAAAAGGTTGATAACACCTTGGGGGACTATTTCAAGATAAAGTGGTATTCTGCACCATAGGTAACCGGTGACATCAATGCGTAATATACTAGCGAGGTTGATGTAAAGACTTTGTGAAAATTAAGAAGATTTAATGAACATTTCGCGCGTACCTAATTTTCCCTTTATTCGCGTGCGAACTCAATCGCTTAAAAATTTAAAATGAATTCAGCAAAAATGCATACCAGAGTTCCGCGATTTTTCAAAGATGTATGTGTTTCTACTTAACTTCGTCAGCGTGATTAAAACAAAAAATGCCAATGATGAAATGGCTGATAAGCTAGTAGCGGAGTCAAGAATGGTGTCCAAATCACCACATACACATCGAACACACCCAATGAACGCTTTAAAATAGGAAAATATGCCCCTTAGTTCGGAAATGTTAGCGTCATGAGGAAATTTACAAACGATATGGATAGAAAGATTAGTGAAAGTACTGCGTGAGGGTTATATAAAAGGTTTGTTATGAAGAGTTAAAGATTTCAAGAAAAAAGAAAATCGGATGATTGTGATTATGAGGAAGTAACAGAATTGACTCCGAAGAAGCGCGGGAGAAAATTAATGACATATGAACAATGGCATTACGGCTTCAAGAATTAATCCACATGTAACATATGCCATAACTTTCAAATTACCGGATGTGTACAAACTTCTGTTTGACTCCAGCTTAATGCCGTCTCTAAACAATTTTTCAACGGTGACCGATTCACCTAATCAGTTTTGAAGTAGGCATTTGGCTATGTTATTGTTACCATGAATTTTCCATTTAATTCGCGTGTATTCTACTTGAAAGGTGTCAATCTGAAATATTTTCGGTAATTTCTCTTCAGAAAGGTGACAGAGTGTCTAATGACTGCGCCTCTTTTTCCGTGGAAATATTCAACATGTATTTGACAAAGAGAGAAAAAAGCAAAGTGTATGATTGCTTTCTGGATGCTAGACAAGTGTTTGACAATGTGTGGCATGACGACCTCTTCTATAAATTATTGTAGTGGCGACGAAAAGTTTTCCTACATAGCATTTCGTGCCATGTAGTCCTCCGTGGAAAGTCGTGTACTGAACCGATACTTCAAGTCAGACTGGTTTAGAAAACAAGGTACTCGACAGTGTGGACACCTCGCCCATATGATATCTGCTCTATATAAATGGACTAATTAAAGAACACGTCTGTACATCATGAATATCACCTCTCCTACAGTAGCAAACGGTATTCTGATCATTTTCTATTCAAATCTGGACAAGCCAATACGCTCGACATTTGCAATTAATATACATGCAACAGTAAATTTTGTTTCCTATACCATCCAAAGAAGTGCTGCGTAATCATCTTCAACGAAAGAAAAGGTGATTTTACTAATCGTCTTAGTCAATGAACTCTTGGTTCGCTTCTAAGCATTGCCAGGATGTCCACAGACTGGACAACCAGGGAATATGCCAATAACAAATTCCCAGCAGCGAAAACCAGAGACTTTAACTTTTAAAAAATGGCGATAATCAGTGAATTATCGGGATTTCTTTCATAAATTGGATAGAAAAGAATGTCTATACTGTAGGGTTAACGCATGCTTTTTCGGGCGGTAACGTCTGCAGAGTCCCGAGGGACCGTTGGTGCCAAAGTCCGCCAGGGCGGAGAACCAACGCTCACGAGGGACTCTGCATATGTTGTAACGCGAAAAACATGCGTAAACGCTATTATAGCATACAAAACAACAATTAATGCGTTTGTTTTCAAAATAATGATATTTTGGCGGGAGATTTTGTGACAAAAACAAACGTAACGTCATACAGGTTATTATTATGAGTGTCGACTTCCGGGATCGGCAAATACAAAGAAAACATGAATACTGCGGGTTTGTTTAAATTTATAGTTTAAATATTATAGAATAGTAATTAGTAGTCAGAAACAAAATGGGAATTACTGTTTATATGACGCTGTAGTACGTTTTTATTCGCTGGCGCGGCCCTGCAATGAGCATACGTAAAACCGGACGTTAACAGCGCGTGATTCTTTGTGTACGCATGGTTTTCGTCCCGTTAACATATGGGTAAAATCACCGTGTTTACGCTATAACGGTAGCTTACCTTTATGGTTTAATTATACATAAGTAATATTATACATATGAGCCGTTCTCCAGGAAAACCAGGCTTAGTGGCAAAAATATGAAAATCATGATAATTTAGCATTATTAAGACAAGACTCTTGAACAGTTTCTGAAAATTTGAGCAAAATATAACACCAAATTACAAAGTTAGACTTTTAAAACCACCCACTCACCCGTACTTCGTTAGTGACGTCGCAAACGTCATTCTAACGTTATTTGACATTACGTTAACAAGAAGTTCATAAATCCAGTATGTGATGAGTTCTGGACGTAAACTTTTCAAAATTGTATCAATTTTTAGCTTTTAGAGAAACATAGCTACTGTTTTCAACCACTAACCCCTCTTTTTCTTAATATGGATACTCTTCAGAAATTGGTTACCATAACAACGACAGAAGATATTTGAACATGATTCATGAGAAAAAATAAATCTAAGACATAGTTCTATATTATCCAAGAACTTAAACTTAAATAAAAAAGCATGACCTTTTTGACATTTAAGAGGATTTTTTTAACCTTATTACATAAATACGAATACAATGTCACTAAGCCCGGTTTTCCTGGAGAACGGCTCATATGTATTTTTTCAAACAGTGCATATTATCAGGTTTTCAACCATTTTTGACAGAATTATGGCCCTTTCTGTATTTTGTTCATATGTAAGATGTATCTACATAAAAAAATGACATGAAATAAAAATATGCCTGATGTAAAATTATAGCATTTAGGTGACCCCTCTTACCGTGAACTAACTATAGAATTTGGCAAATTTTTGACGTTACGCGTATTGTGTTACGCTTATGGGTCGCAACTTTTGACGTTACGTCAGAGAAAACGATTTCAGTTCGAAATGGGAAATCATAATGAAATGTGCCGTGTAGTAGTTCGTGTAAAGACAACACTTGAAATGGAAAGTAGGGTAGAGGTCACCTTACTAAAATTAGAAAAATTATTCCCGCTAAATAACTGTACTTAACAATGAGGTATCATATAATGAACTTGCTGTGTAGGTGGCTTGTCTGAAGATAACCGTTGGACCTTTGGATTAAAGATCACTCTTACAAAAGTTAAAAAGGCAACAATGCTCCATTTCTTGAGCTGAAAATGAGATTTTGTTAAGCGACTTGGACTGGGGAGGATTATAATTTGTTTAGTTGGGCATTGTGCCTTTTATGTTTTTGTGTTTTCTGTCCTCGACTGGTTCAGGTGGGCATTGTACCTTGTGTGTTTTTAATGTTTTCTGTGCTCGGCTGGTCAAGCCGAGTGCTGCCTTCCCTGTCTGACTTAATATTATCTTTTTGCAACGTATGTTACTTAGCTTGTGTGAAGCAAACACTTGGGATTTTTAAAATGGGGCTGGAGGGGTCAAGTTCACCATTATTTAAACAAGAGTTGTCGCCATTCGGCAGACTAATATACCTGGGCCGTCAAAGGGGCATACGTCTGTCCACAATCATTGCAGAGCAAACTATGTTCTTTCATGCACATCTACATGTTGAGGTTGTTTGTTTGTCTGTTAAAATTGGAAGGATATCCTGTTAAAACTATAGGAGGAGCTGCGTCCACAAGAATGTTCATTATAGGATTAAACGACCATTTGTTGACGTTCACTGATGTCACGTCAGTAATGTCCGAGGGTCCCGATTAGTGAAAACGGAGGTTCACTGATTTGTAAACGTCACGTCTTAGCCAATCATAATGCATGGGATTTGCTGACTTTGGAATTATTATATATTATAAAGTGCATAAATGTACAAAGGGCCAAAATCATCGCAAAGCAAATGCTTTATTTTATGCACATCTACATGTCATGGTTGGTCATCTGCGAACGTTTGAAGGAGATCCTGCCAAAAATGTAGGAGAAGTGGTGTTCACAAAACTTTTTCACAAGTGAATAGAAGAGCAAAGGTCCATATTTCCGGCAAAAATTATTCCAGTGCAATTTCTTTCCTTCATGCACATCTACATGTTGAGGTCGTTGATGTTTGAAAGTTTGAAGGAAATCCTACAAAATCTGTAGGAGTCTCGTTCACAAAAATGCGTCTATGGAAGGATTGGCGGACAAGCTGAATCCGGTTTACCCCGTTACAACTCGTTGTGCTGGGGTATAAATACACAATGTAGAAAAAACTTTTCACTCAATAAATTTAGTTAGAAATGAAATATCATGATGAACTTTGATGTGCGTATAGCTTATGGGATAACGATCCTTGCGATTGAAAGTGGGGCTGGTGGGGTCAACATCACCGTAACTGACTGCCATGAAAACTAGGTTTTCTTGTAATTTCTGCTTCCTGTTGACTGTTTATTTTGTATACAGGGTGTCCCAAAAAACCCTTATAACTTACCTATTGTTTAATGAATTTGACTGTTCTTTTGTGAGAGTGTGTAAAAGTGATCTCTACTTCTAAAATAGGTACTTATTAATTTGTTTTGCTTTAAAACAGGAACTGAAGTCATCATTTTACTTATGGCGTGAATTCCTGCTTTTTTGTTGACTTGCGTGGAAAATGTCATCATTTGATAAGACATTGATTGTTGTGTGAGCGATCATTTTGAGAAAACAAGGTTTTAAAGTCACAAAATTGAAGAAAAACTTGGGAAAAGTAAAGAACATTGCAATAAAACAATGAAAGCGGGGAAAAAGTGGTTAGTTTACTAAACAAAACGGGAAGCAGACAACCTTCAAAATATTCATTAACAATTACCAAAGAAGCAAAATATAAATATTAATTTATTATATTGTGAACAATCAACAAGAACGCTTAGTTAAAAGCAAGAGTAACGAGGTGAACTTTTATCCAAATTAACAGTTGATAGATATATATCCGAGTCATTTAGTGTGTCAGCAATTATAAGAAAGCAGAAACCACTTATTACAACAAATCAGCAGCAAAAAGAGGATACATTCGCAAGAAAGTACTGATAGTTGACCTCATACTTAAGGGCAAATGGCCTAGCTATACCTCCGATATGAGCCCTTAAGTGAATTTGTTTGCTGTACATGATGAACATTAGTGTATGCAAATCCATTATCCTTGACAATGGGACACTTGAGTTGTCATTTGGGGTCAGCGTGTAAATCTATCTCTTTGAACACGTTGAAATCCTTGTTCACTGTATGCTAATATACAGAAACATGTGATTGAAAACAAGGGAGGTAACTCAGGGTATTGAACTAATTAATCACAATTATGATGCTGGTATTTTGAACTGTGTTTATCCCTTAATGTTTTGTCATATTGGCAATGTGTTATTGATAAAAGAGACAAAGTTACGAATGTTTAGCCTAGGTCCCCGTTTTTTTTTTTTGGGACACCCTGTATACATGTATATGATAGAGAGAAACCTCTTGTGTGTAACTCATACATTTCTCCCAGGATTGTAACCAACTTATCACATAACGCATGTTATTTACTCTTGTTTGTTTGTATTCAATCATATTTAGCACAACTATTGGCCTCGATCGTCCTGATCTATCATTAGACTTTATGAAGCGTTATCCTGGTCATAAAATGTGGAAATCGTTGTGTCTTTTATTTTGTTAGCACTGGTTACGGGATTCTATTTTGGACGGGGGAAATGGGTTGCACTCTTTTCATTTCAATTCTGGGTTTCGTGTCAGTAGTTGTGCGGTCACGCTCCTGGTTATTCATTGAAATCATTATAACAATATTTGATTATAAAAACTCTGTTCTGAGAACTCTTCTAAAATAAAACAAATAAAGTACAAATCGAAAGTTTCGATCGAAGCTTTACTTTCTAGTGCAAATTTGTAGGAACGTACATGACCCATGTTCATTTCTGAACAGATAATGTAGTAAAAAATGGCAGCTGAAAATATCTCAATGTCGCGTTATTGCACGAAGAAACATCAATCAATAAAACTTAAAATCGAGTTTTACATTTTTTAACAAAAACGTGTTTTTGTTAGTTTAGTCAAGTAATAATAAGAGTTATTTTCAGCTACAATTTTATCCGGTTGTCTTTGTTGACTGCTGTTCCTTGTTTCGTATTTTTACAAATGATAATAAGTCACAGATCATAAGTCACAAATCATAAGTCACAGATAATAAGTCACAGATCATAAGTCACAGATAATAAGTCACAGATCATAAGTCACATATCATAAGTCACAGATAATAAGTCACAGATCATAAGTCACGGATAATAAGTCACAGATAATAAGTCACAGATCATAAGTACTCACAACAACGCGGACAACAACAAACATGAATAAAACAATCAACTGAGAAAAGGTGAAATAAACTCGACATCCCTCTCCGGCAATAAAGCATATCCATAGCAAGAGCAAATATAATCATATGGACGGGCGCACATCACAAGGACAACCCAGTAAGCAATACTCAAAAGAAACGGAACACATGTCATTTGAAAGAAACCGTGCAGCCTTGTTCAGCTTTTTGATTGCTGAAACTTATTCATTCTTCTTTTCGACAGCTTGGTTAATTGTCTACTTTTTAGAAGTTCGGACAGCTAAAACTAGGCATTGAAGCCATATTACTATTGGAACTAGGTCATTCAGCTAGGGCATTCAGCTTATTGATTGCTGAAACTAATTCATTTTTTCGACAGCTTAGACTTTGGCGAATCTTTTACTTGTTCAGTACGGCTTTATGCCTTGTATGTGTTTTATGCTTTCTGTGCTCGGGTTGGTTCAGTTGAGTGCTGCCTTCCCTGTTTGACTTAATATTATTATCCCTCGCCGATGAAATCGGTAGGGGGGTATTGAAATGGCGTTGTCCGTCCGTCAGTCCGTCCGTACGAATGCATCGGTAGTTGTGGGGTGTGGAACAATAGGCTATTTTTAGATTCCATTCATTCCGTCACTTGTGGGGTGCAAAATGCTACTTGTGGGTTGCAACCAAACAAAAGAAAGAACAAAAGAAAACCCCACAAATACCGTCTCTATGAGTACGTCCGTCCGTCCGTCCTTCCGCAGCCATTTCTCTGTAACTAGCTTGTAGAATGTCATGAAACTTAAAATAAATGTGAACTAGCATACTGGGATGATGCCCGTCAAGTTTTTTTTCTGATCAATAAATAACTCTGGTTGTCATGGCAACCGATTGGAAAAACTTAAAAAATTCATAAAAAATCCACAACTGGCCAGATTTCAAAATAATTTTACAGAAATAGTTGTTGGGTGACCTTCTTACAAAATTGACATTTTTATCATGATTTGTCAAAAAACATGGCCGCCAGTGGGTGGGGCTCATTTTCCCCTATATATAAATAGAAGTCTTTAAAATCTTCTTCTAAAACTACTGGTTGAATTTCATTATGAATTATTAACAATGTTCATTTGCTAATCCTCTATAAAAATAGCTAAAATAATTGAAATCTATAAATAACTCTGGCTGCCATGGCAACCGATTGGAAAAACTTTTTAAAACCCATATAAAATCAACCACTGGCCAGATTTCAAAATAATTTTACAGAAATACTTGTTAGGTGACCCTCTTACAAAATTGACATTTTTGTCATGATTCGTCTAAAAACATGGCCGTCAGTGGGTGGGGCTCGTTTACCCCTATATATAAATAGTGAAGACTTTTATCTGCAGACTGGATTTCAACACAACTTGGTAACAATATTTCTTGAGTGCTCCATTCTATGAATAGCTAAATAATTGAAATTCATGTAGAACCATGGCAACACAATCAAGGTCCTGTTTGAATATGGTTCTTCTAGTTCAATGTGCACAGGTGAGGGATACAGGGCCATCTTAGCACGCTTTGTTTATTCAATTTGGTCAATTTTCCTTAGAGTTACTGCCCTCGTACTGCCCTTGGTTTAATGACTAATTTCATCTAATAACTAGCGGGTAGAATTTCATGAAACTTAAAATAAATATGAACAACTATACTGTGATGATGCCGGTAAAGTTATTTTTATTGGTCAATTTTCTGTTGACTTATTGCCATTGATTTATTGACAATTGTTGTCTGATGGAAGCTTACATTCCAAACTGTGCCATGAAATACTGATAACCTGTAGGCGGGGGATATTAATTCAACGAATTTGCTTGTATTTTTATATATTTGTACTGGACAACGAATTTACAGTTGCATTAGGGTGTATACCGAATGAATACCACTTATCAACAAATCACAATTGCACTAATTATTATTGGACTGTGCTTCTAAACTACGTTTACATACAAACATGCATGAGAACAAAATTTCTAAACTATTTAAGCATTGATTCAATATATATTTATTCGATAAATACTTATCATACTGATATGAACAATTTCGAATGCATTTCTTTACCCCGCCACCAAAGATGCGGCACACTCATTATCGTTAGAATATTGACCGACACATGAGGCGTACGCCATAGCGTGGGCAATATCGTTTTGTTCATGTGTTCCTGTGAGCAGGTGCGCCATAGGACCACGTGTGAATATCGCTACGTCATCACCACCATGAGTCTCTGTTGTCATAAATACGGCAGATTGTGATAAATAGTGCTTATCAGCTGTAAGGATAATAATACAACATGTATAACATTACTATTAAATGGTATGACGTCCAAATAGGCCGTCCTTAAAAATGTTTGTTTGCGGCAACGCTACATATCCATCGAAATGCCCCTACTCATATTTTTTAGACTATTGCCTTATATAACTTCATCGACCCAATTGTTTTTGCAGGTTTCCCAAAAAGTATTTCTATACAAAAATAAAAATTCGACCTACCTACCGACCTTATAAAACTTGGATCGCGTTACCGCAAACAAAATAATTTTTAAGGACGGTCTTATATATAATCATATAACATTCAGACATTTTTGCATTCTTAATAACTGAAATATCTGCCATCGACTCGATGACTCAGTGGTAGAGCGTTCACTTCGAGTGCGGGAGGTCCGAGGTTCCGTGATCAAGTCATACAAAAAACATAACA
Source organism: Spisula solida (assembly GCA_947247005.1). Taxonomy (NCBI): domain Eukaryota; kingdom Metazoa; phylum Mollusca; class Bivalvia; order Venerida; family Mactridae; genus Spisula; species Spisula solida. The sequence continues at coordinate 27,611,480 of OX365948.1, forward strand.
AGAACTGTCATTATTGTCTGACACTCATCAGAAGAAGAAAAATGCTACTCTTCATTCATATCTTCGTGGCAATTGATGCAACCAGGAATGATTAGTCGAGGAAGATGAATATAAATCTAATTGGAACTAAACAAATTATTATTAACTAACTGAAATCATATAAAGGAATTATGCGAAGGCTGTTTCATTACCCATTCTATTCCTATTTATTTTAATTTTCATATGGCTACCATTTAAGGTTCGATTACATATTCCAACATACTGTTGTAATGTTTAATGTAAAAGTGGATATTATATCTTTGAAAGTGCTATGTTTGTATTGCCTGCGCCATATAATGGGTAAAAGGGATGTTTCATATACATGCCTTAGATCTTAAATATACATACTTGTGTCGACGTGTGAGATGTCAGGTCGATGACCTGAGGTTACATGATATCCAGGACCATCGCCATACAACAATGTAGTATATGGTAGACCATCTGATGCATGTCCGTTGTCCACTTTACCTGTCAGATGTTACAACAATATGCATGTACTGGTAGTTTGTATTATATGCATTGCGTTGCTTGCAGGATGCAGTGGATGCAACAGACTAGAAGACCACACCATTACACTTGAGAAATATGCACGCTCTCGCCAGGATGTCCGCTCAAAAATGTTTTGAAAACTGGTTGAGCTACAGTTATTAAACTTTAGGTATTCACCATGTTTTGTTGAACAACACCTATTTATCCACATCACATGTTCTTGTCTCGGGCTGCATAACATTTTTACAAAATGTGAAATAAAGCAAAAATGATAAAAGGGGGCTTAAGAATTGAATTATTGTTCAGTTCCTTTGAAAATGAAGGTACTAGTATCAGTTTTTTTACTTGTACAATATGATATAGGCGCATAATATAACAGTTATACACTTTACCAAGTATATCATTTCCTCGAGATGGATAGCCAGCTATCGTCATGGTATGGGCGTGATCAGCAGTCACAACAATAAGTGTATCATTCGCTGACGTCATCGTATCTCCTTTAGCAACTGCGTCTTGGAAAGCCAATGTGTCATAAAGGGCCAGTTTGGCTCGGCTTCCATGATGGGCCAGATCGATTTTTCCTCCTGAAAACGCACGATACAAATATTCGAAAAACAGTCAACCGCGTCTATAAGTGTAGTCCAATAAAATATACGATACATGCTCATAACTATTTTGTCTATTAAAATTAGAGTATCAATCGTATCCCTACCAATGTCATGTAACTTTTCCGAATTCGCGACCAATTAAACAGATTATGCTAATGTAGTTCACCTCTTTTGTCAATAGCATGTGAAAACATGCATAAAAACCCGTTGAATCATATAAATTGATATGTTCATAGCATTTTATTCGCATTTTTAAACAGTTTTTACATTATGCGAAAATAACCAGGATTATGGATACTTATGTTTTATGTTACCTTTTCCTTTTCGTCGAATAACACATGCGCTCACTTCTTAACCCTACTATATTGCACGATTGAGTACTTGATTTATTTCGAGCGTTAAATATGGCATTTACTAACTCGTACATTTTGTACTCGTTATGCATACAGGGTGATCCATTAATTCCGCACATAAGTAAATGCTTATAACTGTAACATCTTTAAAGCTATCATATTAAAGAAAACATGTAATTGCAGAGTATATGTAAGTTTTGTTCTGATCTAAAAGGAATATTCAACAATAGAAACCTATCTAAAGCAGACGTTCAATGTAACCAGCCACTTTCTCTGAAACGAGTTTCAGACGTCGTTTTAGATTCTGTACAGGACGCTGTTGCATGCTGCAAGGTAACCAGTCTTTTTCCCCGACGAATCGAATGTTTCATTTGATTGGACATATTCAACAATATTCCTTCTTGAAGGCACGTGTGCATTCGGACACATTTTTCAAGTTATCTTTTTGCTTAAATTACAGATTTTCCCAATTCATAATAAAGCTTTATGTTTCTAGTTAGGAAATTCTCAAATTGATGACGTCATCGATGACGTCATAACGTCACTTTGACGACACAGTGCCAAATATTGTTTTCATTTCACCAGAAATTTGTATTTATTCCCTTCCCAACAATACCAAATTTATATGTGTAAGTAAAGCAATAGTGAAGTTATAGGCATTAACTAATGTGCGGAATTAATGGATCACCCTGTATACCTTCCTATTGTTCAATGTGAACGACATTGTTGTCAATTAACTGACTTGCTCACCTTCTACTAGAAGAAAGAAACCTTTAGGATTGCGACTAAGTATTTGGATGGCTTTTTCAGTCATTTCTGCTAATGAAGGTTCACCAGCTTTCTCGTGGTTTGGATCATGTCTTTCATACTCATACTGCATGTGTGAATACTCGAATAATCCTGCAAACATTCAAGATACTATATTAAACTTTTAAGTCGGTCAAAAATCACAACACACCATTTTTGGCTTAATGGTTTCCAAATAATCCGTTTTCATGGCATACGTATTTGCGTCTTTTCGTGAACATACCCTTAGTCCTACTGAATAATGACCCATACAGTAAGCGTCATCAATACAAAATAAAACAATCCTCTGTCAAGGTAGGTGTTAACCCAGATTGGCAGGTTTTTGTCATATTGACTACGGTCCTAAAACTGGTAGGATCAGCTGGCCATCGTATACCACATAGATATTGGTAAAAGCGGAGTAAGACCATAATGATCTAGTGCATATTCTTGGTAGTGAGTGTCAGTAACTTTAATCAGTCAGTTCAGGATACTCAACTATATAATTACATGAGGTGAATAAAGTGTAGACATTACACATATGTAACGTTTTCGGCCGTCGTCTGATCAACTCAAAAAGTGGTAGCGTTTATCGTATGATTATTGCCTACGATAACCGTCCAACAGTAATGACCTAATATTTACAAAGTAACCGAAGTCAACAACGTTCACAGCTATGACACAGACCTGACTCTTACAAGAGACCCTCGATGTTGCTTCTAGCTATCTAATAGTATGGATATAGTCTGCTCTTAAGAGACTCTGCAGCGTACCCAGCTACCCACGGCTGTAGACTGTCTTTACCACCAGGCACGCACAACCCACGGCTGTATCTCTAGCCTTATACACGCTGACCACCAGGCACGCACAACCCACGGCTGTATCTCTAGCCTTATACACGCTGCACGAGCCTCCCACAAGACGTTCCACCAACTTGTTTCTTCCCCCAGCAAACGCACTGACCAAACAACACCTAGCTGGAACCTATTAATGACCAACCTCGATATGTTTAGGCTACTCCGCGACTATGTCCCCAATAGTTGTTCAAGGAAGCGAGGCTTCTCGAGAAGTCACTAGCAGGAAACACTCGCGTAAATACTCAAGAGTGTTGCGCTGGTCAATAATTCACTTTGTAAATCCAAAGTGAACAAGTCTTTCATTATTTACCTAAGATTGAATCAGTTGTTGCAGGATCGACACTGTTAAAATCAGAAGCATTCCAAACATATCTATGTGTACGTCCAAGATTTTGTTGACCGTCTTTCCATTCCTAAAAAGTACGGAATCACGAAAATGCTTCATGTACAATATGACCATGTTCAATGAATAATTATTTAATGACACTCGCTGAAAATTCTTCATTAATCTGGGACCCTCTCACTGATTCCAATATACGGAAGCTGGAGATGATGCAGAGCAGATCAGCACGGATAGTCTTCTCGGACTACAGAAGGACTAGCAGCGTCACATCTATGTTACATCACCTCAAGTGGACGTCACTCAAAGAGCACAGGGCACAAGCCAAGGTGACCATGACGTACCGAATTTTATATAAGCTGTTGTTCTATACTACACACTTCACTACAATCTGCACAACAACAGGTCATGGACTTGTCTACATGGTACCATTCGCTAGAACCCTGTGTTATCAGATATCCATATTTCCAAACACTATCCTCCTATGGAACAGCATTTCCCAGTCAGTCACCAGCTGCCTCACGATTGACGGCTTCTAGATGAAAGTGCAGATAACCTACGCTATAGACTCCTATTGGATATTATAACTGCACTATACATAGCATAACGTTTTACAACCACTTGCTAATATATCGCCATGTCATGCGTTTGTATATCATTTAAATGTATATGTATACATACCAAAATGTACGTTGTAAAATTGACCAAAGGCATATAATTTGCAGATTTCGCTAATAAAACTGAACCTTGAAAACCTGTTTTAAATATTATATAGACACACCTCTTTACGCCCGCCATGCCCCAGCACCAGTAAACGTCAGATAACGTATGTACTATAAAGGCAAAGAAGAAGTCATCGAACGGTATCAACTATAAAATCTAAGAATTGGTTTGTATCTGATCATTTGCAAATCGTGTACCTGTATAAGATCACGGCCGTCTCGTCGTCCATAATGAGCATTGGAACCATGTTCTGGATCTGGTTGGTCAAATTTTCTGAAGAATCGACGTCCTCCGCCCATAATTACCTAAAACGAGATAAATTCGTACATATATTGTAATCATGCATACGCAATTGGTGTTTTTCATTTAGAATTTTTATCAACTCTAGTATTGTCAAGAGCCATTTCAGTGTATAACTCCTATCTTGTCTCGTATGATTTTGTTGTAGAACGGGTTATGTAAAGAAATATAAATTCGAAGTTCGCGTTCAATACTTAGTATTTATTCAATGTCGACTTAGCTTTTTGATGTACGTGCATGTTTCTTATGTGTCATTGAACCTTCCTAACTTTTCCATTTATGTCAGCTGTAGACTGATTCGCTTTTTGTTAGTATTCAAACTTTCGGCGAACGGTGTAAATAAATGCTGATATAACAATACGATCAAATGGAATGATGGCATGTTAATATCTTATCGTCGTTTCAATGACAAGGTCAAACCAAAAGGTCATAACCAGTGGTGTTACATCACAATGTCTGAGTCTCTGACATGAGTGTAACAGACGAAATGATAAGCGTCTAGGCGACCGTGAACTAAATCATGACTTTTAGCGTTTATGACCTTCATGTAAGACAAAAACATATGTAATAAACCTTTAGAATATCACAGTTACGGTCAAGCTACTCCCTACGTCATTATTTCCAAACAAACACTCATGACTTGCTTTGCCGTAAAAGATTAAGAATCACACAATGAATGCAACATTCAAAATAAATATAAGAGTCTGAAGGCATAATAAGAACACATATATTACAAGAACAAACAAAAACTGAACCTGACTGCTACTTTCATGTGTCAATTTGGCACAATAAGTCGGTAAATGTCCAGGATCACGTAGACGTTTATCTTTGTATTCATGAATGTCATATAAAAGATTAATTCTTGATATTGTGTCTTTTATGCAGTCAAGCAAATGTTTAACAGCAAGTAAATCGAGAATTCGTCATACCTGAACATTTTTATAGTCGTCAATGAGTTGTGCGGCGATATCTTTGCATCCACCAGTTATACCTTGAGTATAATGGTCTCCCTCCCAGCCACGCGAGGCCACATTGGCGTACAATCCCGCGGGTGTGGCGTGGGTTACACGTGTAGTTGTTACCAGACCCACAGACTTACCTGGATAATGAATAATATTGTTGTCAGACAACTACATGTACCATTTGTCAGTTTGACTTAAAACGTTAACATGATTTTCAAACAATAAGTAAGCATGGATTGACCACCAATGCTACATAAATTCTAAATCGTTATAACAGCGTCATATGATATCATGTAATACAAACTGAAAGTGGCAAATAGTTTAAAGTGGATGTGTTCAACCATGGTGTTATACAAGTACATTAATAACATGGGGGCTGTTACTTCGCCACATGCCTTAATCAAGTAGATATAATATACATCAATTGGTTTTATGATTGAGTATTTGCACCTGCAGCCATTGACCAGTCAAGGATGGATGTGACCTCGGCCCCCTTCTGGCTGTTACAGTCACCAACACGAACGCTACCGTCCACACCGATTGTTCCTTTATTTGTCTTCACACCACTCAGGTAAGCTGTAGCAGACGATGCTGAGTCTGTCACCTGACTATCCTGGCAGTATGTCTGTAACAAAACATTCCAATAATAAAAGTCTGATGCTTCTGATGCTTTGAATGAGTTTGCGATGATACTGCTTCTTTCGACAAAGAATCGAAAAACGCATCACCCAAGGAAATGTGCACGTAATGTGTGAAGTATATAGTGGTGTTGGCATTATTTCGAATATAGTGAAATTAAAGTCAATCAATCGCTGTTAAGTATGACCTAGCCGTTAGTTGGCGAATTTGTAATCGGCAATCATTTATTATCATTCCATATGTTTCTCAATTGTATGTGTTGCATAGGCCGATGTCCTTGAAGCGAATAAAATAGTGTCTATACCATGCGCTGTTGAATAGTGCATTAAAAAAAATTAAAAAATCATATAATTCAATATTAACCTTTGAAAGTCCCGAATAAGGAAATTGTTCAAAGCTGAGAACCGATTCCTCTCCAGTGTGACCTTGAAGTTGACCTTTAAGGATTCTTGCCGCAGTGAGTGTTGGAATGCTCATTCCATCCCCGAGGAAAATAATCACATTCTTTGCTTTACCAACTCTTAATGGTATGTGAGCTTTCTTCAGAATGGCACTTTTCGCCTGGTTTCTCCAGAAATCCGGAGCTGCACAAAAAACACGTGAATATTTATGTTTTATCTAAATAATTCTTATCCGGCACCAACACATGTAATCCGGACTGTCTTTTTACTGATATGTCTTTCGCTTGTGCAAAATGACATATTCTAGCAAGAAAACTATGTCACAGTTAACTGGATGTGTAAACAGCTTCGAGCATAATACACAATGTTGGTCCTTTCATTCTAAATATACAGCATGACTGATAATTCAACAGTTGACTACAAGTTCATGGAAGTCCATGTGCTATGTTTTAGTACCCACACAATGTTTGTAAATGGACACAGCCAGAGGTAAAATCACAACAGGACACAAACAAATCACAGACTCTTTTCACTTGCATGATAGTTTTATGTTGGTGAATCAGATGGCGAGTGTAATTTAGGGATGAATAAATACATATACGTATTACATTGTCGATCGCAGTACTTATTACAATAAGTGCATACAAGTCTTTCTTACTTTTCGTCAAAAATATACTAGTAGCTGCTCAAAGGAACATGACGAATTTTGGACGACGATTCCATTGGATGATTCGTCCAATGCGGAACTGATCATCAAGCAATATGTACAATTATCATACAAAATGCGTCAACACCGATGTCAATACTGTTACACTGCGACAAGAAAACTGGTTTATAAAACTCTAAAATATCAGTTACTCACTTTCCCCATTTCCAGAATATGTTTTAGGATCAAGAAGAAATCCAGACACGGACGACAAAACCAAGGCACACAGAATACTGTTTAAGAACATGGCTACCGATTTGGAACCCCGTGTGGATCGTTGTCGCGATTATAACTCAACTGGCGACTTTTCTTATTTCTAGATAATACATTTGGATGTCATGCATTTGGTCTAGATGTGCCATAACGAGGTGGTCTGACCTAATACAAGCTAGGGATTACTGGAGGCAAACGAGGATACTTCATTAATGATTCCTAAAAAAACAAATAGCAGCCGTGTTTATTTATTTCCTGTGAGAATCTCCAACGTTTGCTTCCGTGACAAATGCAGTAACATGTTCACACATCTACACATTTGCTGAGTTTCATGCAATTCAGTCCAGACATTGAAAAGTTACAGAGCGGACACAAAATGTAAGGCTTAAACTGAGACCCTAGACTGAGACCCTGGGCTGACATAGTTGGAAGATGGGTTTTGCACATGGTTTCCATTAGTTACACATTTGCACCGAGTTGCATGTTATTGGGCCCGGGCGTTAAAAAGTGATAGATCAGACACGAAATGTAAGACTCAAGCCTTTGACCTTACACTGTGACATTGACTTTGAGCCGGCACAATGGTTTTGTTTGTCGTCTTTAATAGTTACACATTTGCTGTGAGTTTTATGCAGTTTGGTCGATGCGTTAAATGTTAAAGAGCGGACTTTAACTTTTGACCGTGAACTGCGATCTTGACATTGAGTAAGAATAGTTAGAAAGTGGGTTCTGCTCGTCGTCTTTACTAGTTACAGATTTGCTATAAGTTACTTATGGCTGTTTTTGTTTTCAAAGTAAAGCAAATTTCGTCTAGGACCTGTAACCAAAAGCCACGTGGTATTACTACACTGTGAGTATTGAAGATATACATATATTTACATGAAAATACTATTACATACTAACATATACATTTATATACAATTGAAACGGTTTGCATTATGCATAATGATATCAACAAATATATGCGGTAAGGGTTCATTGGTATATATATACATCACAATAATAATATACAACTATGTCTTACAATATTACATCATGACTATGCAAGGCTTGTACTACAAACACTAGCGACAAGGCACGATTTACTCGTGGAAATTGATATATTCGGTGTAAAAACAATGTAAACAAGAGTTGTTTGTAAAACACGTATGCCCCCATGGCAGCCCAATAGTCAGAAATGGGGGAAGGTCACAGTGACCTTGACCTTTGACCTCAAAATCAATAGGGGTCATCTACTGTTGCTGTCTAACCTCCATGTAAAGTTTGAAGATACTAGGTTAAAGTGTTTTTGAGTTATTGAACGGAAACCATTTTAATAGTCAGAAATAGTAAAGGTCACAGTGACCATGACCTTTGACCTACTGACCTCAAAATCGATAGATTCTTCTACTGTTGCTGATCATCCTCCATGTAAAGTTTGAAGATCATAGGTCAAAGCGTTCTTGAGTTATTGAACGGAAACCATTTAAATAGTCAGAAATAGTAAAGGTCAAAGTGACCTTTGACCTACTGACCTCAAAATCAATAGGGGTTATCTACTGTTGCTGACCAACCTCCATGTAAAATTTGAAGATCCTAGGTCAAAGCCTTCTTGAGTTATTGAACGGAAACCATTGAAATAGTCAAAAATAGTTAAGGATACAATGACCTTGACCTTTGACCTACTGACCTCAAAATCAATAGGGGCCATCTACTCTTGCTGACCAACCTCCATGTAAAGTTTGAAGATCCTAAGTCAAAGCGTTCTTGAGTTATTGAACAGAAACCATTTAAATAGTCAGAAATAGTAAAGGTCACAATGACCTTGACCTTTAACCTACTGACCTCAAAATCAATAGGGGTCATCTACTGATGCTGACCAACCTCCATGTAAATTTGAAGATCCTAGGTCAAACGTTCTTGAGTTATTGAACGGAAACCATTTTATACGACAGACAGACAGACAGACAGACCGACAGACATGTGCAAAGCAATATACCTCCTCATCAAAGATGGGGGGCATAAAAATTATTGCCGTAAGATGGTCTAGAGCTATATACATTTACTTCCTTTTAATATTTTCTCTCCTTTCCATTTGGTAAATCAACTACTTTCGAGAATGGACATCTTTATTCCGTTAATTCCGTTAATTAACTTGACGAACATTACCACTAAACACTCGTGATTCTTGATGAAATGGACGTGGAATAAAGCCTTACATGAATCTGGATTACATTTTATAACATAAAATCGTTGAATGGCCCTGTCAAGTAAATTGAATTTCTTCCTAATGCGTTAGCATAAGTTTTTTTTATCTATTTAACGCTCTGCCTTTGTCGTTATCTTTCGAAAAACAGAACTTAAGCATTTGTTTTGTACCTTGTTCAATTTAAACCCCTGTATCTTCACAGAAAATGTACATTTCCACGACGGAAACGACATATACATTGAGGAAAGATTGAGGTTTGTATCAAATGTTTTAGAAGTGTTCCCAACTACGAATTAAATCGAGAATTCAGTTCAATTAGTGGCAAGATATGATCAAAGGCTTTACGTCTGAGGTACTAAATATTTGCTATTTTAAAGAAAAGTCGCATTTAAGCGTCATAAACATAGCTCGATGTTCATTCGAACAAGCACCCGGTCAACATTCCAGCCACGTCTGAACATGTGACATCTGATAGAACATATTGAACAATAGGAATACAATGGATAATCATCGGGGGGTTCCGTGAGCTATCGATTTTTATGCATAAACTCGTATTTTCGGACGAAAAATGATTTTCTTACCTCTACTGCCGATCGTCGTCCTTCCATTTCATTGTTTTGCACCGAGAGAGACCCGTGCCAGCACCGAGAGGGTACCGATATATCAATTTACACCGAGAGGGTAGTGATAGAAAGATAGAAAGGCATTTATTCAACTTAGGAATCAATTTATATTTTAAACATATAAGTCCGGGTGCCAGATTTCAAAAGGGCCTTAAAATTGATTTTCATTTACCCCATCTGGTAGAACAAGTATTTTGGTATTTTCGAATAATATGGACATTCAGGCTTTGGAAAAAGGTGGATGCCAGTTTTTGTTATCTTGAATAGGGTGGTGACTATTGGGGTACACATATGCCTCGTTGATCAGCTTGCGACTTCTAAATGGGAGAGATGTACACACAAGATTATTACAGACCTTGTACATGTAGTAGGCAACTAGCTGGGAGACAAGGCGTCTGTTCTCAAGGGAGCTCAATTATAGCGTATTCTAAAGGTTTGATACGCTGGTATATCGGCAGTAATCGGTTTTAGCTCACCTGTCACACGGTGTATAACCATATCGGCACCCTCTCGGTGTACAATGATACATCGGTACCCTCTCGGTGCTGGCACGGGTCTCTCCCAGTGCAAAACAGTGAAAACAGAGAGGGTACCGGTGCCGCGTCTAAACCGAAAGTAGGGTGTTTTTAAAGAATTTGATGGAAGTTACCGAATAAAAAGCTTTTAGTGGCAAGACATGATCAAAGGTTTTACGTCTGAGGTACTAAATATTTGCTATCTTAAAGAAAAGGCGCATTTAAGCGTCATAAACATAGCTCGATGTTCATTTGAACAAGCACCCCGATCAACATTCCAGCCATGTCTGAACATGTGACAACTGATAGAACAAATTGAACAATAGGAATACAATGGATAATCATCGGGGGGTTCCGTGAGCTATCGATTTTTATGCATAAACTCGTATTTTTGGACGAAAAATGATTTTCTTACCTCTGCTGCCGATCGTCGTCCTTCCATTTCATTGTTTTGCACCGAGACAGACCCGTGCCAGCACCGAGAGGGTACCGATATATCAATTTACACCGAGAGGGAAGTGATAGAAAGATAGAAAGGCATTTATTCAACTTAGGAATCAATTTATATTTTAAACATATAAGTCCGGGTGCCAGATTTCAAAAGGGCCTTAAAATTGATTTTCATTTACCCCATCTGGTAGAACAAGTATTTTGGTATTTTCGAATAATATAGACATTCAGGCTTTGGAAAAAGGTGTATGTCAGATCTGAAAGTGGTGCAGATTTTTTTAACACGGGCAACACTTAAAAATCCGACAGTCTATGTTCTGGTGTGAGATTTTTGTTTATATATATATATATTGCGACATAAATGCATGGATATTGTTCATTTAATAATGTGCATCAAATGGACATACAACACGGACCTGTTTTAGGTCAGTGTCACTTCAAGGTCAAAGTGAGAAAAATAGCTAAACAATGATATTTGCTCTCTATTTTTTATTTTTCATTTTTCATAGTATATCATGTGTTTTGAATTCAATTTGGTTATAGGAATGATAGATGTGATGATTAGTACATATTTTCATTCAGTATGTCACCTATGGGGTTGGTGGTAAGCTTTAAGGAGACACACAGCTGTTGTGGCTAGTGTTGGGATGTATCTAACCCTACCTGCAACAGCGAATATCTCTACAAGACTCCGATGCCTCGTTTATTCAATGGTATCCCCCGCCCACACTAAGTATTCCGTCTGCCGAAAATCAAGCAGCATCTTTCCATTGATGCGTCTCTGGCATTAATGATGGATATCAGTAGCTGGGATAACATCCCAATAAACGGATCTATCGTGGTTTGTAAGTCACAGGTTGCAGGTCGCAGCTTGTAGATCATAGCTCACAGGTCGCAGATCGCAAGTCGTAGCTCGCAAGTCGTAGCTGGGCGCATGAGCATTTTCATTATTATTAAATAAAGTTCATTTTGTGAAGGATCGCCTGGTCATAAATGGATATCAACACAAGGCAGATACATGTACAAACATGGTGACAAAGACAACCAGAACAACGCCAAATTCGAACAAATAGACAAAACGAAACATACATTGGACAATTTAATTGGACCATAACCTTCTACAGAAGTCAGAGTCCGCGTACAAACCAATATCATGTAGCAGCTGATAACACTATAAGTATGACAAACATATTTGAGTTAAACATTCCACCTCGCGGTACAAAATATGCTCATGACGATCCTTACTTGATGTACTTGATGTTCAGAATGAACTCTTCACATATTGTTCTGAAGGTAATCATGTCATGATTTTGTGTGACCTACATTCACGGTGTGAAAGTTTGAGAGATTTTGTATAATTAGAACAAACAATAGCTCAATTGTTTGACCTAAATGACGCAATTCTCGAAGATAAGCATTTCAAAACTTTGTTACAGTTGTTTGTCTAGAAAGAAATCACATACATAATGATACCAATGATTCCGTTAAAACAACTGATCGAATAGTGTAAAAATAACTACCTGTTTATATGGAATGGCAGAATAGGTAAACCAATGCTTACATATTAAGACACTAGTGTTGTTGATTATATTATCTCTGCATCTGATGTTTTTTATTGTGTAAAAGATTTTTATGTTGAACCATTTTGTGACCTACTTTCTGATGTCCACTGTGCACTGACAGCATCAATTAAACTAAAACGAATTCCATTGACTCAGCAACACATGACACGCCCCGTCTGTGGGATACTTATAAAAAAGGTTTTTACACAAAACTTGGACTTAAATAAGATAACATATAATATAATAAAGCTAAGACTAAACAATATTGTCGATTAAAATGACTGTTCACAAACAGAGATTGATACGATAGTAACCGATATTGCAACAGTCTTTATTGATTGTTCTAAAGTATCGTTCGGAATAAAAAAAGCCTAAACATAGTCGAAATATAAGACCGAATTCATTCTCTTGCTTTAACCATTATTGCGTTCAAGCGCGGTCAAAAAACATTACGCCTTAAAAAACATAAAACGTAAGTAAACAAAATAAATATTCCTTAGAATATAACCTAAATTGTGAGCCAATGAAAACGCCGCATTTTCCCGGTTAAATGAAAATTTAATCATTAAATTTTTCTCTTAACAGACTTAACGTCATGCTTTAGCGCTAATTTCTATCGGCCAATCAGAATACAGAATGTTATATTCTAAGTTAGTTAGAACATATTAAGTAAATTTTAATGACTAAAAAGGACTCGCTTCGCTTCGCTCGCTCCGCCCTTTTTAATCATTAAAATTTACTTAATATGTTCTAACTATAACTTAAGAATAGCCCATAACACATGATACAAAAGTAAATAAATTAAGGTTCCTGAAAAGCAATAGTCCAAAAAGTATTGGTTTATTATTAATCACAAACCAAATTCAAATTGTTTAATATTGTCTTCGACAAAGGTATCGTCCCTGAGAGTTGGACTGAAGGAATTATTAAACCTATCTATCAAGGTAAAGGCGACCAGAAATCACCAGAAAATTATCGACCGATATCCCTGTTAAGCTGCTTTGGGAAACTTTTTAATCATCATATTCTGAACAAGAGATTAAAAAAAAATCAGAAAATATAATATTATCCACGATACACAGGCTGGTTTTCGCAATAATTTCTCTATTACAGATAACATTTTTATTCTAAATGTTATAGTCTAATAGACATTTCTAAGTCGGATAAAAAGTGTTTGAACTGTTGTTTCGTAGAGTTAAAACAGGCATTTAATTGAATTAGGATAACCACACATTTACGACTGTTAGTCGAACACAAACAAATAAGATAGCACGATGGTAGAGAACCGAAGAAGTTTCCGCAACATTCTTATTATTTTACAACTGCCTATGTCTTTCAGTGGCATATTGAACTCGGGACGACCTTAAACAATTAACAATACGACCAGCAGTGCTCAATGTTAAGTTTGTTTGACAATTATTATAGTTCTGCGTATACAATTTTCCCGCCGAAAGTTGAGACCATATCGTGCATTTGTGTTTTGACCCCTATTTTATTGGCTCTGGCTAATCGTACCCTATCCGGGTGGTTTATAATTTATAAAATTATGCAGCTGAAGAATAGTGGATTTAAGACTTTTTGTAGTTTTAAGACACTGGATTTTTTAAATTTTCTTGCGCCCATTCATCCCCAATCCGTTTTATTATATTATTTAGGTTTACTACTAAATAATAAGCGCGGAAACGTTTTAACAAATTTTTTATTCTATTTATTACGCGAGTCTGACCTGCAATACTGTATACCAGGACTGGTATGTCTTGATGTCCACAGGAACATTCGATGTTTGATAATTCATTTAAAGAGAATCTTATGAAGTATTGTGAGCGAAAAACAGAAAATACGGGGAATCGAACACACAATGTGGCATATTACTTAGGACTACAGTAGGTGTTTTGCATTCATGAGCTCTGTTATTTTGATGGGTCCGCTGTGGTGTGATTTAAATGAGTCAGCTGCTATCGCGTCTCTGAGACCTTGTTACAATATTCACATTTTTTGAAAATCCATTACCATGAAAGATGAAACCCAATATTACCATGAATTGTGATTTCCCACCAGTAACAATACTTCAGTACTTTGATTAACACACGTCGGGTGAATAGCTTGAACACAAATGACCAAATAACAGTATTTAAAACAAGAGGGCCCAAAGGGCCCTAGGTCGCTCACCTGTCGAACTTGACCTAGATTTTGTAGAGATGATCATTGTGACCAAGTTTCATACAGATAAGGCCAATATTTTGACCTCTAGTGACTACACAAGGTTTTTATATGATTGGACTTAATGACCTAGTTTTTGACCCCAGATAAACCAATATCAAACTTGACCTAGATATTGTTAAGATGATCATTGTGACCAAGTTTCATACAGATTAGGCCAATATTGTGACCTCTAGTGACTACACAAAGTTTTTCTATTATTTGACATTGTGACCTAGTTTTTTACCCTGGATGACCCAATATCGAACTTGACCTAGATTTTGTTAAGATGGCCATTGTGACCAAGTTTCATAAAGATTAAGTCAAAACTGTGACTTCTAGTGACTACACAAACTTTTTTTATGATTTGACCTAGTGACCTAGTTTTTGACCCCAGATGACCCAATATCAAACTGGACCTAGATTTTGTTGAGATGACCATTGTGACCAAGTTTCATAAAGATTGAGTCAAAATTGTGACCTCTAGTGACTACACAAGGTTTTTCTATGATTTGACCTTGTGACCTAGTTTTTAACCCCGGATGACCCAATATCGAACATGACCTAGATTTTGTCGAGATGATCATTGTGACTGAGTTTCATAAAGATTAAGTCAAAATTGTGACCTCTAGTGACGACACAAGGTTTTTCTATGGTTTGACCTAGTGACCTAGTTTTTGACCCCATATAACCCAATATCGAACTTGACCTAGATTTTGTTGAGATGATCATTGTGACCAAGTTTCGTAAAGATTAAGTCAAAAGTGTGACCTCTAGTGACTACACAAGGTTTTTCTATGATTTGACCTAGTGACCTAGTTTTTGACCCCGGATGGCCCAATATCGAACTTGGCCTAGATTTCGTTGAGATGATCATTGTGACCAAGTTTCATAAAGATTAGGCTAAAATTGTGACCTCTAGTGTCTACACAAGCCAATTGTTGACGGACGGACGACGGACGGACGACGGACGAAGAGTGATCACAAAAGCTCACTCTGTCACTTTGTGACAGGTGAGCTAAAAACACACACACAAATATGCTACGACGACACGTCGTTTTTGTTCAGCTAAGACGGCACGCCAAAAGTGATACAATCCAATGTGTACATTTTAAACATGATATGGGACATATTCGACAAAGCATTGACAGGAATGAACTCAGCGCTCGGAAAAGAATTATGAACATGTGTAAACTTTTTTGCTGATAATCTGTGGTAGTATAATGGATCAAAAGTCGATAAATACTATTAACATGGGCGCAAAAAAATATAAAACAATAAACGGAAAACTACACAGAGTGCTTTTTCCGTAACTCTACCTGCATACGAACTGGATAGAGTGCGAATATCGCGAACGAATCCGATGGGGACGAAACACAAATAACTGATATGGTCTCGACTTTTGGCGGGAAAATTTATATAACAGCGCTGGGAAAAGGGTCGTTCTAACGGTAGACCCAAAATAGTCAGCGGAAGTTCTCTGGTTAGTTAATGGAAGAAATGTGGATCAAAACTTTCAACAAATGCAGAGTATTGTAAATAATGAAAATTAAGCACACGTTAGATTAGGAGTTTCTTGCTAAATGGTATTATGGATGTTAAACCATGAATTATGTAAAGTTCGTCTGCTCAACGGGTTACTTTTGACTGGCCTTTTTTATCGACCCTCAAACATTATTAGTAATCTTACAACGCGTAGGAATTCATTTGCACAAATACATTTATTCATCGAAAAAAACTTTCAAAAAGTTCACACAATACAAACAAATAACAGATAATTCAATTGTTATGAACAAATCTTCTTAAAAACGATTGAAAATTACAATATTGGTTAAGGTTTGCTGGCACTTGTTTCTTGCTCGGATGAATTGGTCGTGGAGAAATTACATAGTTAAAATCGTAGTGATTTCTGAGATGGTATGTAATACGAAAACTGGTGGTTCCCCACAGTAAAAATGAGTGACCTGACGTCCAAACAAATTCAGGCAATACTCACCAAGATAACCGTTGATGCAAAGCATCAAAGGGCGCCATTAAAGAAGTTCTGAAAACTGTAGACATATATGATTGATCTTTATAAGAAACAGCAGGTGTTGTATTTTTCAAAATATAATGGCAAAAGTGAAATACAAAAAAATATATTTTCATCTTGAATATTAAGGATCTTAGTTTGTACCTTAATCCTCTTGTACAAGCATGTTATACGCATATATACGCATGCTATTCATTTAATATTATCAAATGGCAAACAATGCAGATGCACATCATTTACAACTCATTTCAGTGTGATGTGATGTGTAGTAACTTCATAATGCTAATTTCAGTTTATTGGTAATTAGTATAATGTAATAGTCAAATGGTGTATTGTGTGTAAAGTTTGTATAGCTATATATCCGATAGCAATTCAGTATGTGCAAATTCCATATTTGGTGCATACTATTTCATTGGTTGTATAAATTTAACAAACAAAGCTGAGTGTAAAGGCATTGCTATCAATTAAAAATTTTCTATATGATAAGATAAAAATAACAAGAATAAAATACAACAGGTATATGAACTTTGTTTTATTTATAAACAGAAAACTATTAACAATACAAGACATATGTGTTGCATAACCATGACACATAGAACGTGCCAAATCTGTATAGACAACCAAATGTATTTGTTTACAAGCAAACCTTATTTAAATCTTTATAGACTCTAGAATCAATTGCTTTCTAGACACTAAATCTATACAGATGTCAAGTTTATTCATGAGTCTATATAGACGTATTCAAATACGTATAGCAAGAATCGAGAACAATTGATGTAGAAGATGAGTCTACCAAGACTCAAAAACTCTACCGAGGACCAGTGTGTTACCAGCTAATTCAGATCTGTATAGAAACCATTTTAAGTGTCTAGATACCTGTAAAAGCAAATGCGTTCAAATCTGTATAGACACATCTCTCCATTGGCAGAACGACTGAAATCTATATCTAAGACAAGTTTTAGCTATTCCAAAAATAGTTTCCAGGGCATATCCATTTACCATGAAATGTTTTAAGATATAGCATTTCAATGTAGACTGCAGGGTCGGTCAAAGTTGTGCATTAAAAAGCTGGATAGCTATAATGTCGCTGATATGCAGTACGTACGGGTCATTCAATTTATATCGCATTGTATATTGAATGACCCTCAATTAAACAAATAGTCGGTATCAATTTTTCATTTGTTACTTTGTACGTGGTTTTCAAAATTGGTACCGACTATTTTGTTTCATTGAAGAATCTTTTCAGAGAAACCTGAACGTGGCACATTTTAATCCATACGCTGCACTTCTTGGGTTTTATAGATTACAATGTGGTAGATACATGTATTTATAGAAACTCTAATATTTACCTCGTCGAACGCGATTCAAGAGCCGTGCCGAGTAACGGTTTTTCCTGTTCTAAAAATAGACGGTGTACCCAGTGTATTTACTGATATGAAGCCGCTGTTCGTAAGCGATACGCTGATTGGTTGTTTATTTGCTGTGGACACTGGGTGTAATGCAGAGCAATGAATTGTGGGGAGTAGGATATGTAAGATTACGTAAGGTCTGTTGGTCAGACCGGTACCTTCATGTTAATGAGATATTTGGCCGGGGGCGACACAATTAGCTTTATGCAAATAAGTAATTTCGCCGGCCGGATCAGCGAGGTTCGCAAGGGGAATTTATGTATGTTAATCAAATAAAGTTATATTATATAGTTAAATTGTGGCTCCACGCGGGAAATTATTTATTAACTTCTTACAAATTGAGGCTCAACACGGGGAAGTGTTCATAAACTTCATACAAGTTGAGGCTCACCATGGGGGAACTGTCTTCCAGCTCATTATAACAAAGTCCTCCAATACAGACGCCCCGATCCATCGGGGCGCCAATAACTGGTACAAGATAACCATTGATGCAAAGCATCAAAGGGCGCCATAAAAGAAGTTCTGAAAACTGTAAAGACATATATTATTGATCTTTATAAGAAACAGCAGTTGTTGTATTTTTCAAAATATAATGGCAAAAGTGAAATACAAAAAAATATATTTTCATCTTGAATATTAAGGATCTTAGTTTGTACCTTAATCCTCTTGTACAAGCATGTTTTATAAATATACGCATGCTATTCATTTAATATTATCAAATGGCAAACAATGCAGATGCACATCATTTACAACTCATTTCAGTGTGATGTGATGTGTAGTAACTTCATAATGCTAATTTCAGTTTATTGGCAATTAGTATAATGTAATAGTCAAATGGTGTATTGTGTGTAAAGTTTGTATAGCAATTCAGTATGTGCAAATTCCATATTTGGTGCATACTATTTCATTGGTTGTATAAATTTGACAAACAAAGCTGAGTGTAAAGGCATTGCTATCAATTTGAAATTTTCTATATGATAAGATAAAAATAACAAGAATAAAATACAACAGGTATATGAACTTTGTTTTATTTATAAACAGAAAACTATTAACAATACAAGACATATGTGTTGCATAACCATGACACATAGAACGTGCCAAATCTGTATAGACAACCAAATGTATTTGTTTAGAAGCAACATTATTTAAATCTTTATAGACTCTAGAATCAATTGCTTTCTAGACACTAAATCTATACAGATGTCAAGATTATTCATGAGTCTATACGCTTAGATGTATTCAAATACGTATAGCAAGAATCGAGAACAATTGATGTAGAAGATGAGTCTACCAAGACTCAAAAACTCTACCGAGGACCAGTGAGTTACCAGCTAATTCAGATCTGTATAGAAACCATTTTAAGTGTCTAGATACCTGTAAAAGCAAATGCGTTCAAATCTGTATAGACACATCTCTCCATTGGCAGAACGACTGAAATCTATATCTAAGACAAGTTTTAGCTATTCCAAAAATAGTTTCCAGGGCATATCCATTTACCATGAAATGTTTTAAGATATAGCATTTCAATGTAGACTGCAGGGTCGGTCAAAGTTGTGCATTAAAAAGCTGGATAGCTATAATGTCGCTGATATGCAGTACGTACGGGTCATTCAATTTATATCGCATTGTATATTGAATGACCCTCAATTAAACAAATAGTCGGTATCAATTTTTCATTTGTTACTTTGTACGTGGTTTTCAAAATTGGTACCGACTATTTTGTTTCATTGAAGAATCTTTTCAGAGAAACCTGAACGTGGCACATTTTAATCCATACGCTGCACTTCTTGGGTTTTATAGATTACAATGTGGTAGATACATGTATTTATAGAAACTCTAATATTTACCTCGTCGAACGCGATTCAAGAGCCGTGCCGAGTAACGGTTTTTCCTGTTCTAAAAATAGACGGTGTACCCAGTGTATTTACTGATATGAAGCCGCTGTTCGTAAGCGATACGCTGATTGGTTGTTTATTTGCTGTGGACACTGGGTGTAATGCAGAGCAATGAATTGTGGGGAGTAGGATATGTAAGATTACGTAAGGTCTGTTGGTCAGACCGGTACCTTCATGTTAATGAGATATTTGGCCGGGGGCGACACAATTAGCTTTATGCAAATAAGTAATTTCGCCGGCCGGATCAGCGAGGTTCGCAAGGGGAATTTATGTATGTTAATCAAATAAAGTTATATTATATAGTTAAATTGAGGCTCCACGCGGGAAATTATTTATTAACTTCTTACAAATTGAGGCTCAACACGGGGAAGTGTTCATAAACTTCATACAAGTTGAGGCTCACCATGGGGGAACTGTCTTCCAGCTCATTATAACAAAGTCCTCCAATACAGACGCCCCGATCCATCGGGGCGCCAACAACAACTATTTTGATGAATTTTCAATTGGCTTGCCGTCTAAGCACTTCATTTTTACGTGATCTGGCATTTGCCTCGAATGTTAGACAAAAGTAAACCCTTGGTAAACACTATTTGGTTGCCAGTCTTAGTCAGAAATGACGTCACGTACCACGTGGTATGGCCACACTGAAACAGCAATTCAAACTAGGTCCGTATAATTATTACATGGTTATCACAACATCACTGTACAAGATTAATGGCATTTATTTCAAGAAATCACAATTTACCAATTGAAACTGGACGTTGGAGAAATATTACGACATTAGATAGGAAATGTGAATTATGCAATGACCTGGGTGACGAATACCGTTATTTGTTTTAATTTGACCCCAATTCACTGTTTCACGTCAAAAATATATTGATAAACGTACACACACAAGACCGAACATGGTGAAATTTATAGCTCTAATCTCAAGCGAAAATCTTATTACATTGTGCCGACTAAGTATATTTTGCGACATTATATTGAAATTCTTTAAACGAAAATAACAGCCATGTGTACTGTTTTTCACTTGCATTTAAATTTTTCGATAAATGATCCATAAACATGCATATATTGTAATGTGGTTTGTATTTGTAAAACTATTACATCCGTGGAATTTATGACACTTTTCTCGTATCGTAATATATATGCGTGCGTGCGTGTGTGGCGTGCGTGCGTGCGTGCGTGCGTGCGTGCGTGCGTGCGTGCGTGCGTGCGTGCGTGCGTGCGTGCGTGCGTGCGTGCGTGCGTGCGTGCGTGCGTGCGTGCGTGCGTGCGTGCGTGCGTGCGTGCGTGCGTGCGTGCGTGCGTGCGTGCGTGCGTGCGTGCGTGCGTGCGTGCGTGCGTGCGTGCGTGCGTGCGTGCGTGCGTGCGTGCGTGCGTTTATATGTTATTTAAAAGGATGTGATGTGATGCAATCATTGTATGAAAATTACTATAAGCATTATAGGTAATAAACCACTAAATGCATACGCGACCCAAAATCTCAAATAGTCCTTACAGAAACTTCTGTTTGCCTGGAAATGGTGACATGCCTTGACAAAATGAAAATAGAATCATCTTATTGAGTTAAAAGGTATTGTATACATGTAGTTGAATGAGTGAATGGGTTTTATCTTGAATATTTTGAGATTTTGGCATATTTGACAAAGCGATGTAGAGTAGGGTAAAACCCACATTGGATCGGTCTGCGCGTCTGTAAAAATTTGTCTACCGCCTTTGACGAACAAAATCTTTCTTATATTAAACATGACCCCCTGTTTTTTGTCTTATTTTGTAGCTGCAACATGTTGCTTTTCAATCATATAGGTCTGTGAACTGACCATAGACTTTAACTTCAACTTCAACTTCAAATTTATTGGCAAATCGGCATTTACACAATGCCTTTGGCCATTAATAAAACATATATACAGTACAGATGGCCACATATATAAATAAAACTAAACACATTGCATGCATAATAACAAACATATACATATACAATCAAATCAAACATACACATTTAAATATGCACTATTCAAGAAGCAGGTAAAATATTAAGCTTTTCTTGCCTTAAAAATAAAGAATCATGTATAAATTTCGCAATATTTCTTATTGTGCTATTTTTCTTACTGGATAATAATCTACCAAATTTTTGTAATGATGGAAATGATACATTTATACAATATTTGTTTCTTAAGTCATGATAAAATGGACAGCATGAGATAAAATGATATTCAGATTCAATAACATTCTGGTTACAACATTTGCAAAGTCTATCAATTCTATTAACATTTGTACTTCTACCTTTTTCGATTTCTAATGAATGTGAGCTAAGTCTTAATCTTGAAAAATCTTTACGAACTTTATCATTTTGAATAATATCCAAGTATTTTTCATATTTGAATTCCTGTTTAAACAATTTGTAGTAATATAATTTTGGTTGGTTTGCAATAGTTGCATTCCAATCTTGAATGTATTGGTCTTTAAGACGTTGTTTAATTAAAGGCATATAATTAGTTTCCGCATTAAATGTTTCCCAAATATAACCAAAACCTAGTTTATCTAATGATGATTTTACTTCATAAGCCCATGTATTATTTGGAACGTTGTCTATGTATTGTAACTGGTCAATAAAAAAAGAGTGTATAGGGCTTTGCGTATATTTCATTACTTTAGTCCAGTATTTGAGTGCTCTTTCCTTACATAATATAGATAGTGGATATCTTCCTAATTCCCCTAGTACAGCTACATTTGATGTTTGAGATTTCACTCCTAGCACGTGTTTACAAAACTTAAGGTGTAGTCGGTCAATGTCTTTGTAGTTATATAGACCCCAAATTTCACAACCGTATAAAATAATTGGAACTATAAGTGAGTCGAATAAACCTAATTTTGTTTTAACATCTAGATTAATCCTACTGAAAGTAGATAGCAGGGTATAATAAGCCTTTAATGCTTGTTCGTATAATGTTTGTACCGCATGTTTAAGACTCCCAGTATAATGAAATTTGATACCTAGATAAGTAAAACAGTCAACAATATCAATAGCTTCACCATTTACGGTCCATAGAAAATTTCGTCTCGTTTTTCGTTTTTCGAATACGCATATTTTTGTTTTGTTTACATTTATTTTTAACCCCCATTTACTGGAATATTCATGTACATTGTCTAATAAACTTTGGAGGCTATTAGGGTCCGTAGTGAATAGAGCAATATCATCAGCAAATAATAACATGTATAACGATAAAAGTTCAATGTCTTTATTGGTAAGATTATTAAAATTTATGGACTCATTTATATCATTAATGAATAGAATAAATAAAAGAGGGCTTAGTGGTTCCCCCTGTTTTACACCGAGCGTAATATCAAACAGTTCAGAAGTACACATATTTTTACAATCACGTATACACGATTTAACATTCATATATATTGCTTTTACCATATTTATCATTTTACAACTTATACCAGATTTTACCAGTTTTATCCATAGAGCTTCGTGATTTACTGTATCAAACGCTTTTTCATAATCTACGAATGCGCAATATAATTTTGATTTGTTATAAAGGACTTTTTGAATAATAGTATGCAGGATAAAAATACAGTCTGTGGTGCTGTGGTTATCCCTAAAACCAAATTGCGTATCATTAAAGACATTTTCATTTTCACACCAAGCATTTATCCTATTGCGGAGGGTAAGCGAAAATATTTTAGCCATAATATTGACAAGAGTGATTCCACGATAATTTGAAGGGTCGGCTCGATCGCCTTTTTTATATATAGGAACAATGATACCTTTAGACCAAGATTCGGGGTATTCTCCTTTATCATAAATGTAATTAAATATTCTTACCAGATAAGGTGCAATAAAATCTTTGCTATCTATGAAAAAATCCGCCACATTCTTTGTAATGTCAGCGCTTTTATGTCTGTTCAACATAGAAATGGTTTTACAAAGTTCCTCGACCGAGAATGGACAATCTAACATATCAATATTTACATAATCCTCTCTATTTACATAATCCTCATCACTGAAAGTACTGTGGTGAGGAGAATTAGACATATTTTTAAAATGTTCAACAAAGTCAGTAACATCGACTGGGTTAGTATTACCGTCATTTGAATTTTTGTATCGTTTAATGTGTTTCCAAAATTTTCTTGGATTATTTTTACTCAGACTAGATAATATATGTTTTTCTTTTTGATAATACGCATACTTAGCAGATCGCTTCGCTTTGCAGTATTCATTACGGGCATTCAAAAATAATAATTTATTTTCGTCATTTGCATTTGTACTAAGTAGACGCTTGCATCTATAAAATTCACTCTTATAACGTTTACAATTGTTATTAAACCATTCAGATTGTTTTCTCTTTGTTTTAGGATTAGACGTACTAGTTGTCCTACCATGTAAACAAAACGAGATGTCATATATTACATCTGTCATGTCATTTATACATGTATTTACATCAATATTTTCAGTCAATAAGTCATTGACTATTTTGTCGAATATGTGTCTTTTGTTGTTTAATTTTTCATTTAGAATATTTTTATCACAGTTTTCCCATACAATTTTATCATATGAAGTACTTTCAACATTATCAGTTTTCATATTTTCTAACTTCAATGCACATGAAATAGGACAGTGATCAGAATATTCGGTTAAATCGTGAACAAGCATGTTTTCTATTAATGAATGAATATTGCTATTACAAATAACATAGTCTACAACACTTGCAGATAAACTATTGCGTAACATGTTATAACAAGTATATCGCCCCAATTCCTTTCGACCATTCATGATAAAAATACTAGATTGCTTACACAGTGATAACAATTTGTTACCAAAAGTATTCGAAGTCTCATCAAAAGAAGACCTTACAGGTAGCCCTGTTGGTATATTATTATCTTCAGGCAGGTCGACATAACGGTGAATGTTAATGTTTTCGACCGTATCTGATTTTTGACCAACACGTGCATTGAAGTCCCCGCATAATAATATATCACCCATTTGGCTATAAGTTCTAACATTTTCTTCTAATGTTTCAAAAAAGTCATACTCGAATAGTAGAGACTCTCGCTTCTTATAAACACCAGAGTCCTCTGGTGGAATATAGCAACAACATAGTAAAATATCATTCAATGTACCAAAATATATCTTACTGAGTTTAATCCATACTATACCTTTTTCGTCTGAATCTATAAGATCAATATAACCTTTAAACTTACTTTTGTAATAAATAATTACACCTCCACTATGTCTTTTAGCTTTTTTGTTACATTTTGGTCTTGGACAAGAAAAGCAGTCATAGTTTTCAATCAACACATTTTTTGTTTTATGGTTCCATGTTTCAGTGAACAATAATATATCATATTTATTTACAAAATTGAGAAAATCACTATCATCTAGTTTACTGCACAGCCCTTGGACATTCCAAGTTAATAAATTGAGCTGCTTCTCACAGTTGTACTAAGCGTCCTCCATAGTGACCTGCACGCGTTCGTTTGCCGTAGCTGCTGTATTCGGATCAGTTGGCGCTGTGGTCGAGTTTCCGGCTTGATTGGTAACGTGATGTGAGTATGAATGGTTCCATGGTTGATGATTTCGGTTTCTTGGCGGTAGTTCCGGTACCGGGCCAGGCGGAGGATGTTCAGCTGTAAATCTTTGATTATTTATATAGAGAGTGTCGTACGAAAGCACTGCACGTTTGTTTTCATTTTTGGCCTGCACGAGGTATGGAATGAGTTTTTTGCGTCGCTCTTGTATGGCTTTAGGGAATTGATCACTTATTCGGAATGATAGGTTTTGTCCATGTGTGTCTTGATTATCACGTACTATGCGTTTGATCTCCATCTTATCCCCATAATAGTTAAATTTTGCAACTATGGGTCTGATTTTACCCCATTCGAACTGTCCTGTGCGGTGAACCCTATCCAGCTTAAATCTGGTAGCTGCGTCAGCAATCTGAAGTTCGTTGGTACAGAGATCGACGACCTTCTTCTTGCAATCTTCAGACCTTCTCGCTTCACTGGTCGGTTCCTCAGGTATATTAAAGAATAGCAAATTGTCCCGCATAAGACGTGATTGACTATCTATGACGTCATTACGGATGGCTTCATTGTCTCGCTTTAACTGATCGACATCGTTCAAAAGTTTTTCATTTCGTGATTTTTCCATATTTAACATCATCTCAAACTGATCATGGCTTTTCCTCAGATCGTCACAAACTTGACTATCATAAGCTCTGCTGGCTTCGAGCTCCGTCACCTTTACATCGACGCCTTTGACAGTAGTTTCGAGGGAAGATACTCGGTTTGAAATATTAGTAATGCTGTTTTCGATTTTATCAAGTTTGCTCAGTTTGGATTCAATAACCGACAATTTATCGATTATAAACTTGAGTGAATCATTGTATTGTTGCGTGTTGCACGAAGGTGATTGTTGTGCGGGAGTTGGTGGCGATCCAGCCGTTGAATATTGCGGTCCAGTAACATATTGTAAGTGTGGCGGCATATATTGTCCAGGATATGGCGTGGGAGGCAATTGTCCCACAAAACCCGCAGACGGAGGAGTATTCATGACGCTGATATGGTCTGCTACACTATCGTTTAAACGTTTTACTGGCTGACTAGAGGTAGACCCCGGTGATGCCTCTTCTTTGGGACGTTTCTTAGATTTTCCCATATGTGAAACAGCTTTTGTTATTTTAGGACACAGTCGATCATGTATCGTTCAGTTTACAGTTAATATGTATGCCAGTTATAATCTGTGTACTTAGCTATGCATACCATACATTGTCATTCAGTTATACAGTCATTTACCGTTACTTATCACAGTTTTCGAACAATGGGTTCGACCTTGACACTATATCACCAAATATTTGACATTTTTATATAGTTTTTGAATAACAAAGGAATCTCTAAAAAACGTTTATTACTCTATGATTCCACTAATTTTCAAATTGTTCTTTCAAAGTTCTGGTAAAGTACACTTATCTGAATTACTCTGTCCAAAATCCACATTATTTCCAACCGAATAAGGCACTTTATAGCTCAAGAAAGAGAGAGCGTAAATTTCATGACCATCAGTACATAAGTCACGTGAACAAAACATGATATTATCTGGGGCTGACAATTGTCACTTTACATTGAGCTAAAGAACAATTTTATTTAGTGGTTTGTGACCTATATGTCGTAAATGTTTAGTCTGTCACAATTACAGTGAGGATCTACCTAGCCACACATGCTTAGTGTAATAAAATGATAACATTTTGATTTCTATCATTTCAAAATGCTCTTGTGGAATGAAAAACTTGAATATTTCAAATTTAACATTGACTTTCTCTTTGATTATAATAATTATTTCATTTTGTGTGACTACAAATATTCGAAAACGCTGTTTTATGTCATATACCCAGTGTCACTGTGACAGCTTATTTGCTATTGTTAATTGGTTATGCTTATATTTCCTGTAATTTACAGGACTTTGCAATTATTGAATACATTGAAAATGAAACGCAAATCTGTAGAAATAGTGAACTTAAACTATCGATATATGTACCGATAATTCCTGCATTCTTCCTTTAACGAATATTGTACTAATTGTCTCCCCCGTATCTTCGAGTTATCTACATGCGTCATTATTAGTAACAACCTATAGCCTCTCTATGTGCATGAATACTATATGGCGAACAATGCATTATATATGCTCAAATGCCAATAAACCAATTTGAACTGAATATGTACTTTGTAAACGTCTTTGAAAAAAATTATGTTATGTTCCTAAAGATTTGTGTCAGTATTATTCATATAGTGTTGACCAGCAATACTATAATTTTATATACAAAATATATTCTCTAAATATGGTTAACGGATTAAAAAATGTGACACTGTGTTAAATTGATCAGTGGCAGGCATATTATCTTTGTTTCACTATTATATATGAAGCTAACACTAAGTGATGGAACATCGGTTGCAAATCATAATCGATTATCAGCTAGAATCGACTGACACTTCCGATGCAAATTTTTCGATTAATAATCGACAGGACAGTGACTGAATACCCAGTGTGCTGATGCCTGTTTTCCGTCTTTCCAA
Organism: Spisula solida; assembly: GCA_947247005.1. Lineage (NCBI taxonomy): Eukaryota > Metazoa > Mollusca > Bivalvia > Venerida > Mactridae > Spisula > Spisula solida. The sequence goes on from OX365948.1 coordinate 27,639,845, forward strand.
GTCGCGAAACAGGGTGACAAAGGGAAAATCGATGATATATTGTATATCTTCAATACTGAAGGAATAAAAGTAAAAGAGGACTATCAGAGGTTGAAGAAATTGTTTGAATTAGTTCTAATAGGTATTCAATTGGTTGAAACTTCCATGCTTTGAATTTTCCTAGCAAATATTTGATTAAAGAAGTTTTGTTTAACATTTCGTTATAATTATCCGATTATCGATTATGGATGAATGACATCGATCATCGGAATCGGCTGACTTCTGTGCACCACTAATCGATGTTATCCGATAATCGGTACATCACTACTGAGTAACACTTAAAAGAGCTAAAACATTCCTGTATTACTCACATGATTGCAGTTACCATTTCAGTGAATAAAATAAATTTTGTGGTCCTGTAACTTGCATGTGCAGCCGCTGTTGACATAATGATAACTTCTTATTGTCCTTTTTGACCAGGGTATAGTCGGACGATCCTGGTATAAGTATTTCAACGTGAGAATAAAATAATGTTGACTTTCTTGGCATGTAAGCATTGTATTTATAATATACATGTTAATTGTGGACCATATTGAAAATTGGTCTGGCACTAAATATGTCATCCACTATAATATAAAGTCGTTATTATTATAATCATTATGAATTCTTGTGTCATGATTTGACATGCTTGTTTTAAAGATTAGTGTTAGTAATATTAAGAATAGATATAAGCATGTAGGTTCCGAAACGTTGGAAACATAATCCGATCATATAGCCACTTAAAACATACAGATTGGTCAACAAATCTGGATAAAGTCTTATTTCAATATACATCATAAGTAAAGCAATCATCCCAGATTGAATCTTGATAGGTTATATGTAAGATTAAAGGATTTTCACAGTTTTCCACACGTTCCGTATTGAGCTGTTTTAGTAGGTTAGATACATACATCGCTCAGGTACAAAGTGAATCCAATCAATGTGACAATTAACGTGACAGCAAACAAACAAACAAAGTTAAACATGTCGTGATATAACTCCGTATAAATACGGAGAGAGGAGATGGTATCCTCATACCGTCATAATGATCATCATGTAGATATATACATTTTGTACAGAAAATCAGAAACCCTTATGGCCCTTCGTAGGGTCATAGACGCACAGAAATCGAACTATTTAAACCAAATATTGTTACATGTATATACTGTGACGAAAAAATGACATAATTATGATGGAATTCGGTTTGAAGCGATACGATTATGGATACATTATGCTGATGAACCGGTAAGTTATTTTATTCAATAGTTATGCTGTATAATAGTTTAATTGAAATGCGATTTTTGTGTGCCACAATCCGTGGTTTAATCAAACACAATTTCAAATCACCGGCTTTGCTATCATATATGTTTTCTTATTTACGATCCATGCAAGGGCACGATCACGCTTTCTTTAAAGCCAAACACATGATAGTATAGTCCGATTATTCCGGTCTGTCACTTGTATACAAAAATGCAATATCATAACACTGTACTGTATTGTTTTAAACTCTTTAATTGGAGATAAATGCAGTGGAAGCAAATACCTAATTCACTATTTAAGGTACATATTAATACACATTATATATATTTCAATAAGACAATAGAAATGGTAATGTTCATGTACACAATGTTATATAAACAAGTGACTGATCTGAATATTCGACAGTATAGAAAACACCAGGTACGTTTGTACGTAATTCTTGGACAACCCTCGTATGTATCATTACAATCAATATGAAAATTTGATTTTATCATTTCAGGTAACAAAAGAAAATGGTGGTATGATGGCTACAGTACGACTGTAAAACCATGTATAGCATGATCCTGCGATATTGTTAGGTGAGTTCATGTAGTTCTTGTTGACGGTTATCCGTATGGTGTAGGTTCGATAACCGGGTTAGGTGTTCGTCTTCCATGATATTATCTCCTGTCATGTCATTCACTCATGGTAAAGTTATCAGATGCTTTGGGAAGAGTTCAGTTAGTCATTGTTGATACTTTACATAACTGGTTATGTTAATTGGTTAGGTTAACTTGTTTGAATAGTTCGCTGTACATGTATATGCATGTCTTTGACTGAAAAATGGTGTAAAATCTAAGGATATATCCTCTATTGTTCGTCAATGAAATTGTTGGTTCAATATCAAAAGATGGGAAGTAAATTTCGCTAGAGGCTCCACGTTTGTATACGTCCCTAGTAATTTATCTTTACCTGTCTTATTCATTCACAATTTATCATAACGACCGGTTATATATATGTCTCCTATCTTACATTACACTTATTATTTTAAATAATTAGAAAATGTGCGTGATGTTGGCAGGCTACTAGTCTGCCAACTTCACGCTGCCAGGCTACTAGTTTGCCAACTTCACGCTGCTAGGCTGGAAACTTCACGCTGCTAGGTTGCTAGGCTTCCAGGCTGCTAGCCTCCGAACTTCACACACATTGAGAAATTAAACAATAAAATGAAAAACTAATTTGTTCTATTTCAGGCTGTCACTCGCACATATATGGGGATATATGATCATCTTACAACATTGAACTGTACATGAATATAACCCATGTAACTTTTCCGAACATGCATACGATCAAGAGTAATAAGAAGAAAATGCAACGAAAGAGATTGTTGAACGATATTGTTAAGTTTATACTTGTAATTGTACTTACTCTTATATCGATATTTCCGTCCAAATCAAAATAATTTGTTATTGTTAATTATTGATATCAAATATTATTTTACTTCGTTCGTGATATTTCATCTGTGATATTTTAACCTTTATCTTGTTTTACATTGACTATGAAATTTTACATTGACTGTGAAATTTTACATTTTACATTGACTGTGATATTTTGTCTGTGATATTTTACATTACATTGACTGTGATATTTTACATTGACTGTGATACTTTGTCTGTGATATTTTACACTTAACATTGACTGTGATACTTTGTCTGTGATATTTTACATTACATTGACTGTGATATTTTACATTGACTGTGATACTTTGTCTGTGATATTTTACATTACATTGACTGTGATATTTACATTGTCTGTGATACTTTGTCTGTGATATTTTACATTACATTGACTGTGATATTTTACATCGACTGTGATACTTTGTCTGTGATATTTTACATTACATTGACTGTGATATTTACATTGTCTGTGATATTTTGTCTGTGATATTTTACACTTTACATTGTCTGTGATATTTTACACTTTACATTGACTGTGATATTTTACATCGACTGTGATATTTTGTCTATGATATTTTACACTTCACATTGACTGTGATAGTTCACACTTTACATTGACTGTGATATTTTACATTTTACATTGACTGTGATATTTTGTCTGTGATATTTTACACTTCACATTGACTGTGATCTTTTACACTTCACATTGGCTGTGATATTTCACACTTTTCATTGACTGTGATATTTTACACATTGTGTTGTCTGTGATATTTTACACTTCATATTGACTGTGATATTTTATATTTTATATTGTCTGTGATATTTTACACTTTACATTATCTGTGATATTTTACACTTTATATTATCTGTGATATTTTACACTTCACATTGACTGTGATATTTTATATTTTTCATTGACTGTGATATTTTACACTTTTCATTGTCTATGATATTTTACACTTTTCATTGTCTATGATATTTTACATTATCTGTGATATTTTACACTTTACATTATCTGTGATATTTTACACTTTATATTGTCTGTGATATTTTACACTTTATATTGTCTGTGATATTTTACACTTTTCATTGTCTGTGATATTTTATACATAACGTTGACTGTGTCTTGAAATTCCGTTCTCGAGTTATTTTGTCTTATGTATATAAATCATGGCACTTTGGTTTGTACATGTATATATAACTATATGTTATAGTTGATAAAAATGCTATTTTATGCTGTCGATCATTAAAAACATAACAATTATACCAAGAACATACAGTGTTGTCTTTATCTTTGAGATGTTGTGAATAGCAATCAGAATAATTATATCAAACATCAAACTATCATTGTAATCCTGTACTAGTACGAATGATTCACTGATACATACCGAACTTAATATATGGTCGATCTGATTAAAATCATCTCCCCAACCCGCTACGCATGAGGTAAGGAAGATCAAGTACTTTAGTCAGATTGATATATGGTAGATTTCTGTCAGATGTAATTTATAGACGTTTGATCCAAACATAATTGTACAAATATAACACACAAAAACCCCACTGCCAATCCACACAAATACATCAAACTCTAATTTTAAAAAACCAAACATTAACACATCGAACACTAACTCCAAACCGCACATACCAAACAAACCCTCACTACAAACCACACATAACACAACAAACCCTCACTCCGAACCACATATAACACATCGAACCCTCACTTCAAACCACACATAACACATCGAACACTCACTTCAAACCACATATAACACATCGAACACTCACTTCAAACCACATATAACACATCGACGCCTCACTCCGAACCACATATAACACATCGAACCCTCACTCCAAACCACATATAACACATCGAACCTTCACTTCAAACCACATATAACACATCGAACATACCAAACAAACCCTCACTACAAACCACACATAACACAACAAACCCTCACTCCGAACCACATATAACACATCGAACCCTCACTTCAAACCACACATAACACATCGAACACTCACTTCAAACCACATATAACACATCGAACACTCACTTCAAACCACATATAACACATCGACGCCTCACTCCGAACCACATATAACACATCGAACCCTCACTTCAAACCACATATAACACATCGAACACTCACTTCAAACCACATATAACACATCGACGCCTCACTCCGAAACACATATAACACATCGAACCCTCACTTCAAACCACACATAACACATCGAACCTTCACTCCGAACCACATAAAACACATCGAACCTTCACTTCAAACCACATATAACACATCGAACCCTCACTACAAACCACATATAACACATCGAACCTTCACTACAAACCACATATAACACATCGAACCTTCACTCCAAACCACATATAACACATCGAACCTTCACTTCAAACCACATATAACACATCGAACCCTCACTCCAAACCAAATATAACACACCGAACCCTCACTTCAAACCACATATAACACATCGAACCCTCACTTTAAACTACATATAACACATCGACTCTCACTCCAAACCACACAAAACACATCGAACCCTCACTCCAAACCAAATATAACACACCGAACCCTCACTCCGAACCACATATAACACATCGAACCCTCTCTCCAAACCACATATAACACATCGAACCCTCACTCCGAACCACATATAACACATCGAACCCTCACTCCAAACCAAATATAACACACCGAACCCTCACTCCGAACCACATATAACACATCGAACCCTCACTTTAAACTACATATAACACATCGACTCTCACTCCAAACCACACAAAACACATCGAACCCTCACTCCAAACCACATATAACACATCGAACCTTCATTCCAAACAACATAAATTATAACACATCGAACCTGCTTTCCAAACCACATATAACACATCAAACCTTCATTCCAAACAACATCAATTTTAACACCTCGAACCCTCACTCCGAACCACATAAAACACATCGAACCTTCACTCCGAACCACATATAACACATCGAACCCTCACTACAAACCACATACGACACATCGAACTTTCATTCCAAACAACATCAATTATAACACATCGAACCCTCACTCCGAACCACATATAACACATCGAACCCTCACTCCGAACCACATATAACACATCGAACCCTCACTACAAACCACATACGACACATCGAACCTTCACTTCAAACCACATATAACACATCGAACCCTCACTTCAAACCACATATAACACATCGAACCCTCACTCCAAACCACATATAACACATCGAACCTTCACTTCAAACCACATATAACAGATCGAACCTTCACTCGAAACCACATATAACACATCGAACCCTCACTCCAAACCACATATAACACATCGAACCTTCACTTCAAACCACATATAACAGATCGAACCTTCACTCGAAACCACATATAACACATCGAACCCTCACTTCGAACCACAAATATCACATCGAACCCTCACTCCGAACCACATATAACACATCGAACCCTCACTCCGAACCACATATAACACATCGAATCTTCACTACAAACAACATAAATTATAACACATCGCACCTTCACTTCAAACCACATATAACACATCGAACCCTCTCTCCAAACCACATAAAACACATCGAACCTTCACTCCAAACCACATATAACACATCGAACCCTCACTTCAAACCACATATAACACATCGAACCTTCACTTCAAACCACATATAACACACCGAACCCTCACTTCAAACCACATATAACACATCGAACCCTCACTCCAAACAACATAAATTATAACACATCGAACCCTCACTTCAAACCACATTTAACACATCCAACCCTCACTCCGAACCACACATAACACATCGAACCTTCACTTCAAACCACATATAACACATCGAACCCTCACTTCAAACCACATTTAACACATCGAACCCTCAATCCGAACCACATATAACACATCGAACCCTCACTTCAAACCAAACATAACACATCGAACCTTCACTCCGAACCACACATAACACATCGAACCTTCACTTCAAACCACATATAACACATCGAACCCTCACTTTAAACCACATATAACACATCGAACCTTCACTCCGAACCACATATAACACATCGAACCCTCACTTCAAACCACATATAACACATCGAACCCTCACTCCGAACCACATATAACACATCGAACCCTCACTTCAAACCACATATAACACATCGAACCCTCACTCCGAACCACATATGACACATCGAACCCTCACTCCGAACCACATATAACACATCGAACCCTCACTCCGAACCACATATGACACATCGAACCCTCACTCCGAACCACATATAACACATCGAACCCTCACTCCGAACCACATATGACACATCGAACCCTCACTCCGAACCACATATAACACATCGAACCCTCATTCCAAACCACACATAATACACCAAACCCTCACTCCAACCCACACAAAACACATCGAACCCTCACTCCAAACCACACAAAACACATCGAACCCTTACTTCAAACCACGTCATTTATCACATAACCCGCGGTCCAGGAGTGCCGTAAAGCCGTGCCGTAAATATCGTTCGGCACTCCCAGACTGTGCAATAAATATTTAAATTAGCTTGACGTGACGTTAGCCAATCCATGCATTGATCCGTCAATGACGTCAGAATAATATCAACGTCGCCATGAAGTCGCGCTCAATGTACCGCTGAATTTTGGCTGAAACATATGCGGCGTACATCATACTTATGAACAATAATGAGCGTTTTCTAAGGTTATGTGATAAATAGAATCTTACATTCGTGCTCATTACATACGAGTTTTATTAAACTCGTCGACAAAAACAATATGACACTCGGCAAAGCCTCGTGTCATATCATTTTGTCCACTCGTTTAATAAAACTCGTATGTAATGAGCACTCATGCAAGATCCTCTATATAACACATCAAACCTTCACTCCAAACAACATCAATTATAACACATCGAACCCTCACTCCGAACCACATATAACACATCGAACCCTCACTACAAACCACATATAACACATCGAACCTTAACTACAAACCGCATATAACACATCGAACCTTCACTCCAAACCACATATAACACATCGAACCTTCACTTCAAACCACATAGAACACATCGAACCCTCACTACAAACCACATATAACACACCGAAACCTCACTCCAAACCACATATAACACATCGAACCTTCTCTTCAAACCACATATAACACATCGAACCTTCACTACAAACCACATATAACACATCGAACCCTCACTCCGAACCACATATGACACATCGAACCATCACTCCAAACCACATATAACACATCGAACCCTTCACTACAAACCACATATAACACATCGAACCCTTACTCCGAACCACATATGACACATCGAACCCTCACTCCAAACCACATATAACACATCGAACCTTCACTTCAAACCACACATAACACATCGAACCTTCACTACAAACCACATATAACACATCGAACCCTCACTCCAAACCACATATGACACATCGAACCCTCACTCCAAACCATGTATAACACATCGAACCTTCACTCCAAACCACATATAACACATCGAACCCTCACCTCAAACCACATATAACACTACGAACCCTCACCTCAAACCACATATAACTCATCGAACCTTCACTCCAAACCACATATAACACATTGAACCCTCACTCCAAACCACATATGACACATCGAACCCTCACTCCAAACCATGTATAACACATCGAACCTTCACTCCAAACCACATATAACACATCGAACCCTCACCTCAAACCACATATAACACTACGAACCCTCACCTCAAACCACATATAACTCATCGAACCTTCACTCCAAACCACATATAACACATTGAACCCTCACTACAAACCACACATAACACAACAAACCCTCACTCCAAACCACACATAACACAACAGACCCTCACTCCAAACCACACATAACACATAGAACCTTCACTCGAAATCCGACACAACACAACAAACCTTCACTCAAAACCACACGTAACACATCAAACCTTTACTCAAAACCAAACATAACACACCGAACCTTATATAACACATCAAACCCTCACTCCGTTTCAAAATGAGACTTAAGTATACAATAGAATGAGGATTGGATATAAATCGAGTTTGAGTTGTTGATTGGTCTGTAAATCCGTCTGTAGGTGGTCGGTAGGCTCAATTACTTCTCCAGAACTGTTAAATCTGTAGAGTTGGGTCAGATGATCCCTACTGATTTTGAGGTCAACGAGTCAAAGGTCAAGGTTGTCGTGACCTTGAACAAAAATGATTACACAAAATGATTTTCGATTAAATAATCCAAGAGTGGTTGCAGTTTTGACTAGGGGGGCAGTAAGCCAAAGGTCAATAACGCCGTAATTATTAACATAAATGACTATTTGGCTGTCATGGGGACAAGCATGTTTTATTCTCGTTTGTCCTATAAAACAAAACTGGTTAACTGCGATTTTGTTAAGGGTCTGGCTGAAGTTGTAATTTTATTTTCAGGAGTAATTTATAATCATGCGACCAAGCATAATGCGCCTGATATGACACAGGCTTAACAGTCCTATTTTTTCTATACATGATACACCATTATACTTAAGAAATAATGAATATGTACCTGTGCTTTATAGTAGAATAAAGCACAATCACTTGTTCAGATGCGTAGTAATTAAATCACGAGTGCGTAGCACGAGCGATTTAATGTACGCATCCGACCAGTGATTGTCGTTTATTATAGATAAAACACAGGTACATATTCATTATTTCGATTCTAAGATATCCAATAGTCTGCATTTGACAGCACACCATGACATAAACCACAGCACTTTTTTCTTCCTCGGAAGCTTATTTGCCGTTCGAAGCTATTCAGTCATAGCTGTGTTTTATTGGCAGTTCGTGTACACCATTGTTTCCTCTATTATTATTATGTATATAGCTTGCACCGCTGGTTGTATTAGAATATTATGTTTACACCATTTACGCTGTCTTTACACCCGCACGAGAAAAGCGTGCGCGTGCTTACACTCTGTGTAAACAGTTTGGATGAGGGGCGTTCATAAATCTTGAATATTTCGGTATATAGTTTCCTATATGTTTTATATAAACGGTTTCAAGACAGGTTAGCGTCAATAAATAAAATTTCTTTGGCTTTGTAACTTGTCTTTCCTACAAGCATAATTATAGTACATGTATTTATTGGTTTCTATAGTTAACCAAATGGCTTTACTATACGCACATGTTTTTGTACATTTTTATCATCCCTGTTTTGTGTTGATGAAATACACGAATTTAATATATAAACTCCACATATATCCGTATACAATGGTACATAGTGTCTACCTAATGTGTGGTACTTTGAAGGAATATTTCAACTAAAGGATATTATTAGGCTTTATATCATCGATTATATGAAAGTGAGTATTTTCTACACACGCCATGTGTGTATTGAACGGTAATCAAAATCATTGTTACTGCAACCATAGGCACAGTGTTATGTCGTCAGCTTTGAATTAAAATGTCGTATATATGCGAATAACTATATTCAAATTTACAGTGTACTTGGAATATAACTCTTTATTGCCGATAATTTCCACGCATATACTTGGTACCGGAATCGACAATAATAATATGTATACATGCATGTTTTGTTTATATCATAATGTGTATATTTGTGTTAAGGACATGGGGGGTGATCTATAGTGGGTGGGTGCATGCTTTTTTCAAATACATTTTATTCTTCAAATTGATATTTGATGGGTACAGTAAGCATAGCATTATGATGCACTACATATACCTTTGAAGTTAAACAAAAAATAAATATTAATAAAGTGAATTTATTGAAGTAAGACAGCATTTTCATTGTAAATCTTGCTCGTTCGCAAACACAAAAACTGCCCAACGGTACTTGCTAAAATGTATATCAGTCTTACAATATAACTCTAGGGAACAAACTCTTACTTAGTTTAAGACTGAAAAATGTATACTTAGAAAGATATTCAAGAAACACTGCCATATTTCTACTTTCGGTTTGCATGGTCATTGATGATCATTGAGTTTTTGCTTGATACAAGTTCATGAATTTGTTTCATAATTATTTCTTTGTAAGAGTTTGTTCCTTATACTATTGGCTATGTCCCCGACAACAAACTTTGACTCTTAATGCCATGTTGACTTTGTTTGTAAACGAGTAAGATTTGCAATAAAAATGCTGTCATGCTTCAATAAATTCACTTTTTCAATATTTATTTTGGGTTGAACTTCATGAGTACATGTAGTGCATCATAATACTATGCTTACTGTACCCAACACATTTCAATTTTAAGAATAAAATGTTTTTTAAAAATACATGCTTAATCTCACTATAAATTATCATCTGATACCTTAATAATTATGTCAATGCATGTTCGTATTTATGTATGTGAAATCATAGGCATATTGCCTTATTTTCGAAATAAACTATAATATCATCATCATCATATCATATAATAAGACAATTGAGTCAAACTAGTGTGTGAAATTAAATTTTTGCATTTACATGTTTGTTAAACCGGTAGCAACAAAATCAAAAGACCCGTCTAACTTTCAGCACGACTAGCACCGTTATGGACGGCGTAATGTGTCCTTCAAATTTATATATATTATATTTTATATTTAGCCTGTTCAACAATCACATGGACGTGTTGTGATACGCTTACCTACTGTCTACGTAATTTCAGGATAATACAAGTAGTACAGAGTTGGATCAAGCGAACTTGTCATGACGATGTACAATTATTGTTAGCTCAATGATAGGTGATTGACAAATACACCAAAGGCTTGTTTATGGTAGGGGTATACTTACACCATGTTTATGTTACAGAAAGTATATTATTGATTCAGACGTCTTGTCATGACGAAACCCATATATCGCAGACATTTAGCGACCGACCGTCCTACTTACGTACTTAAAGCGACCGTTTCATGGCATTCTGTTGTATGATTGGTTTATAGTTTTACGTGCAAAGTCGGAAAATGTAAACATTGGCCAATTTACAACGCCATGTTTAGCACAATATAAATGCTTTGTAGCACATTTAAAAATTGCACTGATCGTTTAACCAATGGTAAACCATGTGGAATTGTTATTTATGTACTAACCAATGGTAAACCATGTGACAATATGACTGAATGTACTAACCAATAGTAAACCATGTGACAATGTGACTGAATGTACTAACCAATAGTAAACCATGTGACAATGTGACTGAATGTACTAACCAATAGTAAACCATGTGACAATGTGACTGAATGTACTAACCAATAGTAAACCATGTGACAATGTTACTGAATGTACTAACCAACAGTAAACCATGTGACAAAATGACTGAATGTACTAACCAATGGTAAACCATGTGACAATATGACTGAATGTACTAACCAATAGTAAACCATGTGACAATATGACTATATGTACCAACCAATAGTAAACCACGTGACAATGTTACTGAATGTACCAACCAATAGTAAACCACGTGACAATGTTACTGAATGTACTAACCAATAGTAAACCACGTGACAATGTTACTGAATGTACTAACCAATAGTAAACCACGTGACAATGTTACTGAATGTACTAACCAATGGTAAACCATGTGACAATATGACTGAATGTACTAACCAACAGTAAACCATGTGACAAAATGACTGAATGTACTAACCAATGGTAAACCATGTGACAATATGACTGAATGTACTAACCAATGGTAAACCATGTGACAATGTGATTGAATGTACTAGCCAATGGTTAACCATGTGACAATGTGATTGAATGTACTAACCAATAATAAACCATGTGACAATGTTACTGAATGTACTAACCAATAGTAAACCATGTGACAAAATGACTGAATGTACTAACCATTGGTAAACTGTGATAATCTGACTAAATGTATTATATTCTAAAACATTCGCACTCCACATTAAGCAAATTATTCAAAATATGTTACTCGATTGTTAATAGGGACATTGCATTGAAAATGGGAAAGTACTTATAATAAATTTCCGTCAATGGTAATATTCAAGTTGGCGAAGAATTGTATGTACTGTATGCTTTAACAGTTTGTATGTATTCCCCCTAAATAATTGTCAGTTTGTCTTGTTTGTCAGTACGAGTAAATACCAGGACAAATGTTTTGACGTTAACTCAGCATACAAATAAAGAGTGTTTTTAGAATCATATTTATATCTTGGAAAGGACTCTGTGTTATATAATGCATTGTTCGTGCACATGCAATTCAGAATAATTTGTAGATAGTGTATTGGAATTAATGGTCGTCTTGCATAAGAGTTAAGCTAATAGAACAGTGTCATGATTAAACAATTCCTCATAAGTTTCGTCCTTGACCAACCCTAGAATATGTACTATATTTATATTAAAAGAAGCTTTGTATTCTGTTACAGATAGAAAAGAAATTACAATGGAATTAAATCGTTCAGACAGACATACGGAATACCAGGATCGGGAGCTCATAGAAGCAGTGTTGTCGAAGAATGACGATCCGTGTCGTTTGAATGATTCTGGCGGCTCGAAGGTCAGTTCTCTGATGCTGCCCCGTGCGAGCTTCCGGTCAACTGGAAACCTAAGTCGTCCTGCAAGTTTTGTATCTTATGGGTCGAGACGAAGTGTGGCTCTGTCTCAGGACAAACTCAGCGATGATGCTGATGAGGCTGATTTAGAAAAACACACTCGATCTAATTATCAAGAAATTCATATGCACATAGTAACAATGATTCTGTTGTGTATATCGTCGCTAGTTCTAGGATTACTCACAATTCAGTTATTAATTGGTATGTCTGTACAACAACAGAAGGTACTTCATGAACATATTAGTCTGATTGAATCCAACAGAACGCTGATGACAGTAACGGAAGTGGCAACAGCGTTATCCATGTTTGTGGTAGTGTGTGATGTCACATGTTTGCTGGTATGTTCCCTACAGTGTCTTGTTGTGATGAACGTCTTGAAACTAAATCTTGGCGATGAAAGGTAACCTATCATTTATTCGATGCTCTTGATTATCGTGTGGTGCTGTTTTATAGGTATGTTTGGTAGATATAAAGTTACGACTTACTGTTCGCAATGGAAACATGATTGTGTTCCTCTCGTACACGATGTGATACTGGATAATGTAAACACATGCAATATTTATTTATTTTTACAACTAAAATAATTTCCGTTATTGCTCAACTAAATTCGTGATTTGCATGGATAAATGCAAAATGTACATGTCTTAAGATCATTTGACATTACACCAAGGGTGGTACATGTATTCACAAAGCATCTCAGGGAAAAAACTTAATTTCTTAAGTGTAATATAGTGCGCCCAGGATAATGTGATAGGCGGGAAAATTTGGTATATTCCACAAAGGTGGATTACAATTATGTGCACCAATTATCAATGATGTTTTGAGTACAATACTGACCTTATCTAGTTATTAAAGTGATTTGTAAAACCAATTTTGCCACAGTTGACCAAACCGATTCATGTTTGTATTTACATCACATTATCCTGGGCGGACTATAGCTAAACAGAAACATCGATAGTAACATGTTTACATAGTTTAGTAGCTAGATCTACAATAATTGCAAAACATGGGTTGTTCTTTGTTTCTTGGGAAATATGTGCAGCTCAGTTTTGCTTTAAGTCAAACTATTTCATTTTTCCCTTAAAACAATTTGTGATAACCAACACAGGGCATGGACTGCTTTGTCTTAATGCTTTGTCAAACGCTTTCCTACTGTTAATTGTTTACGTTTTAGGACTTCTGACATCTTAAACTAGGTATTTCAGTCGTTTTACTGTTGGAACTGGGTCACTCAGATTGTCATTCAGCTGTTTGATTGCTGAAACTAGTTCATTCAGCTTTCGACAGCTTGGACTTGGGCGGATCATTCACTTGTGCAGTTGGGCATTGTGCCTTGTATGTTTTTTTCTGTTTTCTGTGCTTGGCTTGTTCTGTTGGGCGTTGAGCCTTGTATGTTTTTATGTTTTCTGTGCTGGGCTGGTTAAGTTGAGTGCTGCCTTCACTGTCTGACTTTTTTTCAAGCGATTCGTTGGGACATGGTTGAGCTTATATGTTATAGTTAAAATGTATTTAAAGGTACCATGTAATTGGTTGACAATTGACATTATACCTACATAAACTATACGACAGGGAGAGGTGTAGAGAGCTCCGCCTTATTTAAGGTCTACTTTCCGAAGAAAAAAGTCGAGCTATTGTCGTGACGGGATGGTGTGTGTGTGTGGGTGTGCTAGTGCGTTGGTTAAGTTTATTGTCAGAGTCATTTTCTCTGTCAATTACTCAAAGAAAATCAAAGGTATTCACTTGAAACTTAAACTAGTTATTTACCATCACAAGTGGAGTTCATACAGACAAGGTTGGTAACTCTGTGACCTATATTGTGATTTATCTGCCCTTGTTACTCTTAGAATTTTGACTCACAGATGAGCAAGGTTACTATCAAGTACGAGTAAGTCGAGCGTCCAGCACTCGTAGACGGAGCTCTTTTTTGTCGAACGTTGCTTGTCGAATGCTTTCAGTGTATACATTGGACCGCGGATGTGCTATAATTTATCGTTGTAATGTTTATACTAAGTACTTTAAGGAAAACTGGCGTAATGTCGATTGGATATATAGTGTCGCATTCTCTATTGCAGGGCATTGAAGTATCTAGATGAATGTGCCAGTTTTAGATCTTTAGCTATATCCGGCTTCTTTGTTTCCATACCAGTCTTCCTGATATGTACGTATCGTTGTTTTATATATACTCAGCGTCAATGGAAAGTTACACCCTTATTGACTCTTATATTTTGAAATTCACATTACACAGTATTAAGAACCCAACACGACTACGTTTTGACCTTACTCTGTAGTCACAACTATCCTATTTAATAATATTCAATTGCACACACTATAAAACTTTTGTACCGATAGGTCATATTGTATACAAATTGAAGAGGTATATATTAGTGGTAACTTTTCAGTGACGCCCAGTATATTACACCTTTGTAAAATTAAAGGGAACGTTTTATAGACTTAAACAATCAATAAATTAAAGATTTTCCCTGGTGAAAGCATCACGCGTATATAAGATTGAAACAACGAGTAACAGTAATCATTGAAAAAGGGTAAAACATATATTAAGGATAACATAAATTTTATAAAACAGCAACATATTTTACTATTTATCAATGATACAATTACATGTACCTGAAGTTGAAACATGGTGTTAGAATAGCCCCCGTGCTTGGTGCTTAAATCAACTTGAGCATGAAACGTGGTTTGCAACATTTTAAAAAATCATAATTAATTAATCAGGAAATATGACGTTTCCATCTAATAATGTACAAAAGTTTCAATCTAATATTACATCTGTTACTTTTTGAAACATTTGACGTTTTAGCATGAAATTGAGTTAAACATGAAACAATGTTATAATTATTTGTATTATTAACTACAAAACGCTGGCTTAGGATGAGAAGGTCGTATGTGCAAAATCGATATTTTGCGAAAACAAGAAAATTACTCTTTACTTATGGAAAACCGGCTTTTTCGACTTCATTATGCAAGAGTCTTTTAATGTGGTAAGTCGCACTAACGACCTTCTCATTCTAAGCCAGCGAAATTTAGAAAGAACTACAAATGTAGAATTATGTTGTTTTTTCTTCATTTCAGGTCTGATGTTATTTGTAATGGTTAAATTTACCACTACAGCGGCTATAACGTCAATAGTGATACTGATTATGGGCGGAATATTCTGTATTTTGAGTTTGATTCAGAACTTTTTTCATTGGAGGATGGAGAGGTCACGTGCTATATCTGGACTTCCGGTCTTCGAGATTGGAGCAGTGCCATCTGGTGGCAGGGAATTGTCAACATTAGTTTGAAATTACCTCAAGTTAGTCGTTATAAAAAGATAAACGAATTTATAAGCGTGTTTCATTTTGTATCGAGCGAATGAACTAAATTACTACCTGTACGGACATTTCACTCATCATAACCCGCACAAATCCGCAAGTATTACCTACAGTCGTTATGGCTCATCAACGTTCGATATTAACGCCGCCACTACGGTTCCAATAATAACTGTGTGCGTCGTGTATGTTCAGTCATTTAATCTTATGCCATTAATTGATCGTGAGTTTCACTATGAAATACATGTCGAACAGATCATTTGTAAAATGTGATAAAAACTTCATGACATATATTACACGTGGTATCAATACATCCCAATACTTGGTGGAATCTACTCTACAAGATATCAACACGTGCTTCACACGCAGTAGACAACAACATGTTAAATTCAAATAAGAAGTCAAACTTAATGAATTCAAATACTTGTTGTTTTGTATCTATGTGTGGAGAATGATGCTGCATTAAATGGATATGGGCTTCCGGTCTAGAACTACAAAGCCTGTAACATGACGTTTTGTATAGTGTCGTCGTAACTGTGATGATATGTTGTGCTCTTGAACATGAAAGTAACGGCATCACTCGGTATAAGGATGACTATACATACGAGGATTGATCGATATAATCAAGATTTTTTCATCTAGCATTTTTTTTTGTCATATAAGACTCATAAAGCAAACCATCATCATTCAGAATACGACCCTTTCATTTTATTCATACAAATAAATACAAGAACCCTGATCACATGGCCATCCTCCGCTGTATATGATTGCCACTTATGGGTATTAAATAGAAACAGAACTAGATAAAAAAAGAAGGAAAGAGATGTTAGGGAAAATAAATGAAGGGTTAATTAATAAAATGTAACCAGGCAGAGTCCAATAGAAGGGAAAATGTTTTGGCTGATCACCCCCATAATTGCAATTTGTCTGACAAAAATGTGTATAAAATCATCAAATTTTATTTAATTTTTAAAATGAAATGATTTCCCATGTGCCTAATAGTTATATTAATAAAAACAAAATCAATAACAAGCAGAAGATGCTATTTAAGATAGTAATGTTCATATATAATACCCACATAGTTTTTTTTATTCTACACAATATATAATGTCTAAGTTCCTCAATAAACTTCAATCAAATTAATGGGCATATAACACTGTTAATTACCCAAACATGTTCTTTATACTGTTATGAACACACTTAGACCGAATAAAATACAGGTTCACCTTGAAATTATCAAGATATAACATTTTGAATGACCCCCAGCACCATATTTCATGCTTAACGATGTATAAATTCCTATAATCCAAACAAAATATTTAAAAAACATATTTTCCACTATATAACTGTATAAATGCATGATTTAAATACAAAATTTACATAAACACTTAAAAAAAGACACGCTACCAGTGGGGTTTGAACCCACGACCCTCAGGAATATGTCAAAATTATACCAAAATTAAACAAAGATATGGCTCATCAACGTTCGATATTAACGCCGCCACTACGGTTCCAATAATAACTGTGTGCGTCGTGTATGTTCATTCATTTAATCTTATGCCATTAATTGATCGTGAGTTTCCGATGAAATACATGTCGAACAGATCATTTGTAAAATGTGATAAAAACTTCATTACATATATTACACGTGGTATCAATACATCCCAATACTTGGTGGAATCTACTCTACAAGATATCAACACGTGCTTCACACGCAGTTGACAACAACATGTTAAATTCAAATAAGAAGTAAAACTTAATGAATTCAAATACTTGTTGTTTTGTATCTATGTGTGGAGAATGATGCTGCATTAAATGGATATGGGCTTCCGGTCTAGAACTACAAAGCCTGTAACATGACGTTTTGTATAGTGTCGTCGTAACTGTGATGATATGTTGTGCTCTTGAACATGAAAGTAACGGCATCACTCGGTATAAGGATGACTATACATACGAGGATTGATCGATATAATCAAGATTTTTTCATCTAGCATTTTTTTTTGTCATATAAGACTCATAAAGCAAACCATCATCATTCAGAATACGACCCTTTCATTTTATTCATACAAATAAATACATGAGCCATGATCACATGGCCATCCTCCGCTGTATATGATTGCCACTTATGGGTATTAAATAGAAACAGAACTAGATAAAAAAAGAACGAGATGTTAGGGAAAATAAATTAAGAGTTAATTAATAAAATGTAACGAGGCAGAGTCCAATAGAAGGGAAAATGTTTTGGCTGATCACCCCCATAATTGCAGTTTGTCGGAAAAATGTGAGGACTATACTGACAAAAATGTGTATAAAATCACCAAACTTTATCTTATTTTTAAAATGAAATGATTTCCTATGTGCCTAATAGTTATATTAATAAAAACAAAATCAATAACAAGCAGAAGATGCTATTTAAGATAGTTATGCTCATATATAATACCAACATAGTTTTTTTTATTCTACAAAATATATAATGTCTAAGTTCCTAAATAAAACTTCAATCAATGGGCATATATCACTGTTAATTACCCAAACATGTTCTTTATACTGCTATGCACACACTTAGACCGAATAAAATACATGTTCACCTTGAAATTATCAAGATATAACATTTTAAATGACCCCCAGCACCATATTTCATGCTTTACGATGTATAAATTCCTATAATCCAAACAAAATATTTAAAAAACATATTTTCCACTCTATAACTGTATAAATGCATGATTTAAATACGAAAAATTACATAAACACTTAAAAAAAGACATGCTACCAGTGGGGTTTGAACCCACGACCCTCAGGAATATGTCAAAATTATACCAAATTAAACAAAGGGAGATAATTTTACAACTTGTTCATATAGTGTTATGGTTCTTGGTCACTTCCCTTCTCCTAGCTGCTTTCTATTTACCTACCAAGTTTCAAGTCAATACCTCAAATAGTTTTAGGGTTGTGCTCTGGATAAATAAATATTTTTAAATTTAATAAGGGGAGATCATTTCAAAACTTGGCCATATAGAGTTATGGTTCTTGGTCACTGCACTTCTCCTAGTTGCCATCTATTCATACACATAAGTTTCAAATCAATACCTCAATTACTTAAAGAGTTATGATCCGGACAAAATATGGGACGGACGCTTACTATTACTATTATATATTCGCCTTCGGTGGGGGATAAAAACAAGATTGGTTCTCAAATATTGAACAACAACTTGCCTCTACCGGAAGTGGGACGTGAAATTCATTGTACCGTATGATTTTTAGCTCGACTTTTCGAAGAAAAAAGAGCTATTGTCGTGACGGGATCGTGTGCGTCTGCGTGTGCGTTGGTTAAGTTTTTTGTCCGAGTCATTTTCTCAAAGGCTATCAAAGGTATCAACTTGAAATTCAACATAGTTATTTACTATCAAAAGGGGAGTCCATACTGACAAGGCTGATAACTCTGTGACCAGTTATCTGCCCTTGTTTGGACTTAGTACATAGAAATAGTGGCACATTTTACACTTAAATTGAAATTTCTCAAACCCTATGTAATCTTTCAACTTGAAAGTCAATACTCTTGTGCGATGTAATTACCAACATCTACTGACAAGAGGAAACAAATGTATCCAGCATTTTATGAGAGTTATTGCCCTTTTCTGACTTTGAATCTTTACACAAAAATGTCAATTACTCAAAGATTGTCAAAGGTTTCCACTTGAAATTCTACATAGTTATTCACCATCACTAGGGAGCTCATACATACAAGGCTGGTAACCCTGTGAACTATATTTATGAGTTATCTGCCCTTGTTATTCTTAGAATTTTGACTCAAAGATGAGCCAGGTTATTATCAAGTACGAGAAAGTCGAGCGTCCGTCACTCGTAGGCAGTGCTCTTGTTTAGCTCCACTATTCGTAGAATAAGGGGAGCTATTGCAGTCTCCCGAGCGTTGGCGTTGGCGTTGGCGTTGGCGTTGGCTCGGCGTAACACTTTTGTTAAAGTTTAGGTACAGGGTTTTTACCTCTTCAAAATCCTTTGTGATACTGCTTTCATACTTTGCATACTTGTTCCCATATGCAGGAGTAGGTAAATCTATCAGGCATTATGTTAAATTGTGCCCCCTTTTTTCTACTTAGTGCAAATGTTAAAGTTTAGATACAGGTTTTTAACCTCTAATATCTTCAAGGTGCATTGACATATTGCTTTGATACTTAGCATACTTGTTTACCATCATGGCCCAAACCCATACACAGGGGTAGGTAACGCTATCAAGCATTTTGGTGAAATTATGCCCCCTTTTTCAACTTGGTGCAAATGTTAAAGTTTAGGTACAGGTTTTTTCACCTCTAATATCTTCAAAGTGCATTCACATATTGCTTTGCATACTTATTCACCATCATGACCTCAACCCCTACACAGGGGTAGGTAACTATATAGCATTTTGTTGAAATTATGCACCGTTTTGGACTTAGAAATGCCTATTTGTTCATCTTCATGACCCAGAGGACCTACACATGAGTAGGTAACTGTCCTGCATTTTGTCCAAACTATCTCCATTTGTTCGACTTAATTTTGTGCTATTTAAAGGGGAAATTAGTTTGATACTTTTTAAAGAAAATAGGATGAGAAGTAATTAAATAACAAGAGATGTTTGTAAAACATGTATGCCCTCATGGCAGCCCAATAGTCAGAAATGGTGAAGGTCGCAGTGACCATGACCTTTAAACCTCAAAATCAATAGGGGTCATCTACTGTTGCTGACTAATATCCATGTAAAGTTTGAAGATCCTAGGTCAAAGCGTTCTTGAGTTATTGAACGGAAATCGTTCAAAAAGTCAGAAATAGCAAAGGTCACAGTGACCTTGACCTTTAACCTACTGACCTCAAAATCAATAGGGGTCATTTACTGTTGCTGATCAACCTCCATGTAAAGTTTGAAGATCCTAGGTCAAAGCGTTCTAGAGTTATTGAACGGAAACCATTCAAAATAGTCAGAAATAGTAAAGCTTACAATGACCTTGACCTTTAACCTACTGACCTCAAAATCAATTGGGGTCATCTACTGTTGCTGACCAACCCCCATGTAAAGTTTGAAGATCCTAGGTCAAAGCGTTCTAGAGTTATTGAACGGAAACCATTCAAAATAGTCAGAAATAGTAAAGCTTACAATGACCTTGACCTTTAACCTACTGACCTCAAAATCAATTGGGGTCATCTACTGTTGCTGACCAACCCCCATGTAAAGTTTGAAGATCCTAGGTCAAAGCGTTCTTGAGTTATTGAACGGAAACCAATTTAAACGACCGACAGACAGACAGACAGACCGACAGACCGACAGACCGACCGACAGACCGACAGACATGTGCAAAGCAATATACCCCCTCATCAAAGATGGGGGGCATAATTAACATTTTCTTATCACATGAACAAATTTAAGCATAAGTCGCAACCTTTGACGTTACGTCGATACACTTACATATTATAATATCCAGTTATTTATAAACGTGTTATTGTTTCAATGAAATTGTTTAATGTACATGCTATTGTTTAGATGAAATTGCTTAAAGTACATGTTACTGTTTCAATAAAATTATTTAATAAACATGCTATAGTTTAGATGAAATTGCTTAAAGTACATGTTACTGTTTCAATAAAATTATTTAATGAACATGCTATTGTTTAGATGAAATTGCTTAAAGTACATGTTACTGTTTCAATAAAATTATTTAATGAACATGCTACTGTTTAGATGAAATTGCTTAAAGTACATGTTACTGTTTCAATAAAATTATTTAATGAACATGCTATTGTTTAGATGAAATTGCTTAAAGTACATGTTACTGTTTCAATAAAATTATTTAATGAACATGCTATTGTTTAGATGAAATTGCTTAGGTAAAGGTGTCAGAAAATTGTGAATCGGTGCTATACACCGGGTACGCTGTCTATTCGAAATAAGAGCTAGCCGCACTTGAAATGCCTATATCTAATGTATCTCTCTCCCTCCAGGGGATTTCTCTCATGTGTCCCTGTGGTCAGATCATAAAGATTGATAATTCCATTGTAACTGAACCATTTGCCCATTTCATGAATTGGAACTGATTCAGGGTGTGGTACCAGAGGATCGTTCACCTTCTTCTCTCCGCTAACCATACTTACCATAGCTAATGTTGTGTTAAACAGTTTGTTCAGAACATTGCTATTGGTTGAGAAATGTATAAAAACTTCTTAACCTTAATGGTTGTAGAGTTTGGGTTGGTAGGGGGAATCTGGATATGATTAGGGTCTAGAGGGGGCATAACATGACGGGTGCCTATCCATTAGTCAAGGTAAATAACAATATAAACTGTAATTATTTATTAAACAAAGCGTTAAAATTGTCATATATTGCGAATAAAATCGACGAGATACCTAAAAACGGATTTCATGAAAGGCATTTCAAGTTGCCCATCTCGGACTTGTCTCTATTTCGTCCAGTCAAGCTCCAGTTCAGAACTCCAGCATTGAGAAAAGACGGCTGGTTGTATCCTACCTGTGCAAAAACAGCTTATCAGAACCACCACCCCCTAGGAAAAAGGTTTAGGTCGGATATTTGACAACAATTCCTGGATCCACATATAGGCTGTTAGGGGTGGGTCGATGCATCGAAATATCGATGCATTGCGATCCTGAGTGTCCCGAGAGAATCGATCGATAGTAAAAGTCTCGATCCAATAACTATCGCCGATAGTTAGCTCAACTATCGATAGTTACGATAGTTTCCTTTTTATCAATACAATTTATTATTAATTGTAAAACAACTTCCGCACGCATCAAAACTGCCACAGAGGACCAATATTGCTATAGTTATTAATCTATCTCTGTCCAATTCATTTTAAATAATTTCCAAAAATAGTACATTCAGTATGTTGTACAACAAAAGAATATATTACACCGTGCAAATTTGCATTTACAAGTTAACCTCTGGTTTTCAAATCGTGGCAATAACTATTGCAATAGTATCGCAATAGTTTCCAGCAATGCAATAGTAATGCAATAGTACTTTCAGCAATAGCAATAGTATTGCAATAGTAAAACATGGACTCCATAGTCAGCCCTATAGGCTGTACATAGGGACTACCTGAACTTGAAGACCTTGTCACATACTGAAGAATTCTCCTCAAGCGGGTATCGATTGAAAAATCAATAATCAAGGGACGCCAATGCTACAGTGTGTCTTTTGTCACGCTTTACTTCCCTTGTCGGTTATCGATTACGTATATTGGTGTTTGATGTTGACAGGTTTAAGTGCAGACAGGCGTTATAAAAACGAACACGAATACGAAAGTTAATTTTGCATAACGCATAATACAATGCTTTTAACAAATATTCTAACACGATCTGCGGATCAATTGTTAAATATAGAGCAGACCTAACAATGTATTATTACTCCCATAAAACATACCTATCAAATTGGCTGTTTCTATTTACGCCCAGTATCACGTGACATATTTATGAATAAATGAACGTAAACTTTATAGTAAACTTTTCTACGAGTCACGATGACAAGGCGAGTTGCACGAGAATCCAGTGTTACAGCTATGACGCATCTATTTTTAGAAACTCCAATATACTTCAGAAACCAAGTTTTATTAAAGCTTCTGATAATCAATTCATTTATATTTTTCATTTTATGAAATAGATACCATATACTCGTGTTATTAAAATTGTTTCAATGTTTAAAATGTGGTATTTCCTTCAGAAAATTACGATGGTCGTTTTCATTAACGAGGGAGGTAATTGTACCAGCTAATAAGCCACTCAATTTCAGCGTGGAATTATGTTCAATGTCAAATGGGTGAAAATAGAAGGCGCGCAGTTAAATAGTGCGGGATATTATCGTATTTAGAATCGAAATAAAAACTCTGTTCTTGTATATTGTCGGTGAATAAAACACGGGCACTCGTTCGGATGCGGAAAATTAAATCACTCGTGCTACGCACTCGTGATTTAATTTTTCCGCATCCAACTCCTGCCCGTGTTTTATTCACCGACAATAAACGCGAACAGATTTTTATTTCTTAAACAGAGATGAATAACAGAGTTTATAGTGTAGTGTAAAAGTATTCTGTCGATATTAATTATTTCTCTATTAATTTATTTCCATTTCCCTCTTATTATGTTTATATGCATGTTCATAAGTGTTTGACTATAACATGTAGTTCTATGCTAATAAACTTTATGATACGTATACATATGATCATCTGTCCTTCCATTATTATACAAAATATTTTATTGAATTATAAGAGACATTTAACGTACGTAATAACACTCATATTTAGCATCCCATGAATTACATTGCATCAATATTTACGCAAATAACACAAAAAGACTGAGCTAAGAAATCGAAATTTGGAAATATTCCACTTATGCACGCTTAAAATATCACATCAACCCGTTCATTTATATGTATACATGTAACTTGTGAGAATGCGCAAATAGCATAAATCTAAAAAATATCTAACTCTAGGCAGATGAAATACTATAGTCATTTTAAACTGTGTTTCAGTTTTTAAGTGTTTTTTTCCGGAATTAACCCCCAGTACCTGATTAATTGTAATATAAATATATATAACGGAAATTTATTATGCATCAAGCATAATACAATGCTTATATGACATAAATACAAAATAAAGAGATTAAAATCGATGATTTATGATAATAAAACAACCATCTGTAGCAACGCGTTACATATTCGATACAAGGGATTGTTTGAATAGGCGATCTTAATTTTATCTTAAAATAACGAAATATATATCATTTAAAGGGTAATCTTAATATCTGTAAATATCCATTTGCACCTAAGCGTTGACTTTGAGTTAAGTTGTTTAAAATCCAGGTTAAAGATACCCATGTTTGGTCATACGCCCATATTGTATATAGACAAAGAAGGAACAACTCACTAGCAAAGTGGTATAAAATATCTTCAAAATAGGCGATCTAGATATTTATTAAAATGCATGAAATTAATATCACCTTATGTGTAAGACATTAAAGATTACATATCTTTTTGCACCTAAGAGTTTGCTTGTCTAGTTTTTTCGTTAATATGAACTAAGGCATTGCCTAAAGGGGATTCAATCATCCATTGATACTATATCAAAATAACTCATTACAGTTATTAGTGAGTGGTTGTTCATACAGTTTGTATTTATTTTACATTTCATGAAATTCAGATAGAATTTTAATAACTCAAGGAAAATTGACTAATACAACAAGAGGACCATTGGCTCTAAAGCGCTCACCATATGACCAGCAGTTTAGGCAGAATCAGTGACCTGGTGACCTAGTTTTTGACCCCAGATGACCTAGTTACGCACTTTACCTAGATTGCAAAGCGACAAACATTGTGACCAAGTTTCATGTAGATTAGGTAAAACATGTTCACGAGTGCTCAGGTGAGCTAAAAACTTGACGGACATCATCACAGTATGAGCGTTCCTATTCATTTTAAGTTTCATGAAATCATACCAGCTATTTACAAAGAAATGAATGTGAATAGAAGGGCAGAGTGAATTATTCATTAAATCAAGGGCAATAACTCTAAAGAAAATTGTCCAATAACAAAACTTGACTGGCATCATCTTAGTGTGAGCATTCATTTTCGTTTTAAGTTTCATGTACTTTTACCGGCTAGTTACAAAGAAATGACTAAGAAAGGACGGGCGGAGGTAATTCTTCAATAAATCAAGGGTGACAACTCAAGAAAATTGACACACAGAATGCGTGTTCATATTCATTTTAAGTTACATGAAATTCTTCCAGCTAATTACAAAGAACTGAATGCAAATGGACTGGCGGATGAAATTTTTCAACAAATCAAGGGCAATAACTCTAAGGAAAATTTACCAATAATGATAACTTGACAGTCATCATCACAGTAATTGGGTGCTCATATTCATTTTATGTTTCATGAAATTCTACAAGCTATGTCAGGATCCAGATTGTTTGACGGACGGACGGACGGACGGACGGAGGGCAAACATATAGTCCCCTCCGGTCAAAAACCGGTAGGGGACTAATAAACCATTTGATGCACTATCCAATGATCTGTTTAAGCAACTTAAATGGATGACATTTCCACAACGTGTTAAATACAAACTAGTTATTTACAAATCTCTAGATATTACAAACCAAAAGTGTCCCGAATATATCTCAAATAAATTTAAATATGTTAAAGAATGACCCCTTAATCAAAACCAAATGAAAGGAATTATTTCGAAGTCTTTATGCAATTCTGGACCAAGACTTTGGCAAAATACACCTTTTCATATAAGAACATCTAGCTCTCTAGAACAGTTCAAAAGAATGTACATAAGATGGAATTTACAGACTGGGTCAGCACTACCAATAAAATAATTATGTTCTAGAATCATTACAAATATCATTTTAATTGTCTTGTAACTTGTCTATAGTATGTCTTTGTATCATTGTGTATATTTGAATAATTAAGCCATGTTAATACAAAGTTTACATTATTCATCTAAGTTAGTATGTTTTATCTACTTTCATTTCATTTGTTTAAGTTTGTCTACTTTCATTTCATTTGCTTAAGTTTGTCTACTTTTATTTCATTTGTTAAGTTTACTGTGTTATATGTTGAGGTCCGCAAGGAAGATTGTGTTTATATGCAAATGTGTTAACATCGTAAAATAAAGTCATCATGCCACACTAAGCCACACACGTAAATCGTTTGTGAAAATTGCATGTATTGTTTCGGATCTCACATCGAATAGTTAGACGAGAAGCCTTACCAAGAAACCTTGGTATTTAAATTTGATCTGTCTTTCAAGTCGGCACAACCATCCCTGTGGAAAGACGAGACGTGCGCTAAGGGCTTAACAAAGGTGTTAAGTGTAAACATACCATTTTCTTCCGAACTTGTGCCACAACCATGCAAATTACTGAATGTCACTGGTATCTTTTATAAGAATGTTATTCAGAAATAGATACATACAAACATACGTCTAGCATGTCCATTTGTTGTAGTTTGAAATGATGTGTTCCAGCTGAAGAAGAAAGTTTTGAAGGAAGCAAGACAAATATTGTTAACTAGAAATAAACATCACGGAAAAGTGTGTCAAAACATTTTAAACACCAATACGTCTCGTATATGTTGAGTCGAGTATATGCCTGGTATCTGTTAAATATTTATGATGACCCGGATAATGCATTGTATTTGTTCACAGAAATCTTCATGGATGTATTGAATACTCGTGCTCCACAAAAACAAAAACGTGTTAAGCATGAACATCAGCCAGACTGGCTTCACGAAGAAATTCCAAATACAATCAAGTCCTGGGATAATACAAAGGAACATAACAACATACATGTACACCAATACAAATACTAGCGTGAACAAGTAACGACACTTACAATGCTCTGTGAAAAAAGGAAAGAAAGAATATTATCAAAACAACATTAATTACAAGCACAGAAATCCTAAAAAGCTTTGAAATACCATCAAACAATTATCAGGTAAAACAAATACTCATCATACAAACTTCATTTGTGACGATAATGGTAATCCAATAGTAGAACCATTACAAACTGCTGACACTTTTAATGACTACTTTGCGTGTGTCTTTCTTTCTGCTAAAATTGATATTCATTCACTCAATACAGAAACTCAACAGTTGAACTCCCTGAACATCAATAAGTCCCCAGGATTGGATGACAAAGGGTCAATATTTTTAAAATCTAGTTCAAATATAACTGCACATCCTATTTCATAAATTATTAACTTGGGTTTTTATAAGGGTGTCTTCCAACAAAAACTTAAAAGACTAAAATTACTCCAATCTATAAAAAATGTTTTAAATCAGACAAAATCAACTACCGGCCTAAATCAATTTTACCAGTCTTATCTGAAAAACATGTCTCAGATCATTTAAGAAATTCATCTAAGTAAACAAACTACTTCATTCTCAACAGTCAGTTCTCCGAGTCAACCATTCATGTGAGACAGAGTTGACTGCTATCATTGATACCAAGTTTGAAGCTATAAACAATAAAAGAAAAAGAAGGTACAATATTTTTGGATCTAACAAAGGCTTTTGATTTGGTCAATCACTCCCTTCTTGTAGAGAAATTGAAACTGAATAACTGCAGCGCTAAATCAATACAATGGTTTGACTCTTATCTCTCAAGTAGAACACAGTCATTCTCTGTACCAGAGTCTAAAGCCATCACGGCTGGAGTTCTACAAGGCTCAGTACTCGGTCCCTTACTGTTTGTCATCTACATTAATGATCTCCCACTACAAATTCTGATATAGATATGTTTGCGGATCATACAACTATCTCCTCTTATGTAATTCTACTCAAATTGTTAATTGACAAAATACAAGAATAGCTAAAAAATATTGAGAAATGGTGTACCGAAAATTCAATGTGTACAAAAAATAAAGGTTATGAAAACTTCGGCCTCAAATCATACCATAACCCCCGGAAAATACGTTACGAAAGCTAGTACCAGGTGTTTTTCTAAAGTTGTCACAGCAAACACGGATACCAGTTCCTGTGACGTAATAACCCTTGCGACTAAACATGACCGCTGCACAACTTTCTCTTTATATAAGATACACTTAGATAATTTGAAACTATCTTTATACAGGGTACACTCACAAAATTTAAAACCATGCGCCTATGTACCTTCCCTGTCCGAATTTTCATTTCCAATTTGTCTTTTTGACCGGGGCCGCTTTCGTATACTGTTCTTTGTGTGCTTTCATGCCCTGTCCGATTCGTTATAAACATTTTGTTTGCAACAATTAAAAATGATGTCCGAAGCTGCAACATACCTTATACAGTGTTGTAACACTCTCATACACATTTCGCTGGCTTAGAATTTATTTTGACATCTGCACCACAAGGCGCTTCTTTTGAATCTATTTTCATTTGACCCTACTAAAGTTTAAAAAGCTTGTTTTTGATAAGTAAAGAGTACCTTTAGGACAGTATTTGTCTTGTTTTCCAAAATAGCAATTTGTACTTAATGACCTTCTCAGGATAACTAGATAGGATTTCGAAAGTAGGATGGACGCTAAACGAAAAAACAATTTGGTATGGCCTTGTCTGCCCTGACATAATGTTCATTGATTCAAGTTGACATAAGAATAATGAATTGTGTAGCTTTGTAACTAGTTTCGTTTGTTTCTTGTTCATTTTTATGGTTTTCATTATCGCTTGTGTCTGTCCCTTTCGTGCTGTGCTGTCTTCCCTGTCCGATATCTTATTATATGTATGGTGGTCCAAACGTACCATTGGAGTGCAGTAATTCTCGGATTGTACTACAGTAACGTTCATACAACGTACAGCATTTTGGCAGATATGCTTTTGCAAAGGGGAGGTAGCTCGGTCAATACTAAATCAGTTTCAGGTTTATGACTTAGATTAGTTTACCTTCAAGTGGACTTGTAAAACTAAATTTGATGTTAGGGTCATATACATAGAAATTTCATTTTTATCCGCAGTTGGCGTCGCATGTTCCCTTTCCCAAGTATACATATGTTCGGAAACTAGTAATACAATCCGATCGAACTTCCAATGAGGCATTTTCTACGTTGGTTGAACAGTTGACATACTTGCTGTCTTCATGTGGCAGCTTTTTAATTACTCACTGCCCAGCCCCAGCTACAGTGTTAATTGTGTGTGCTGGATTAGTTCGACTTGGTGAACTGATGTACGTTCGATGATAAGATATTCAGGCGGTTAACCATAATTAGCAGTAATAAAAACTGTTGTTAAACCTGATGATTCATTAAACCCATTCAGTTAAAGCCAACAAAGGTTTTTTGGTTGGAACAAACTGGTATGAATCGACTGTGCAGTATATACGCATTATGCATGTTTTTTATTGATAAGTCTAGAGTTATCTCCGGCGAACTATACACAGTGATACATTCAGTATTTATGTTTGTCTTCAATCGTTTAATTTGCCACATGCATTTTGGTCATCTGCATCACTGCTCATGTATCATCGTGTCATTTTGGTGGATGCGACTTTTGTGCCAATAATTGCTGGTACCAAACATTAATTGAGTACCAAACATTAATTGATTGTTTACTGATTACAGTGGTCGACCATCGGTATAAAAAAAACAGAAAAAAGGACAGGAAATTCAGCACCCAACAGTTATAAACAACAGAGCGCGAAAGGTTGAACATACTACATCCCACTTTAACAGCCTGCTGCTTCAGTCAGACAAACAAATCCGGAACAAGGGCCTTCCCACAAAGTAACACTCAACAGAACAGTGTACTTGCCCTTTTGAAAGAAACGAAGAAAAATCGCTTTTCGCCTGAATATCCTTGCTGAATCATGTTGTATATACCAGACTGCATTACCTTGTCCAATACTTGCAAAGCAAGTAAAACACATGGAACACGAAGTCATGATCTTAATCATACATGGAGAAATGTGGCTGTGTCTAGTTGCAAACATTATTTTGTCTCTCTGATAGCAATATGTATTATAAAAGCGTTTTGTAAGTGTTTTATATAAAATGATTAAAAGCAAAGCGTGTAGGAAATGAAATATGTCTTCATTACCCTATGGCTAAAATCAGTATAATATAATCAATCAATTTGATTTGATCGTGTTTTACTATTGCTGTGAGCTATGAAAATAACTTAGTTGCGTGTTTTAGTGGTCAATATTTGACATGACAGATACTAAGGAAGTAATAAAACAATCTATTGTGAAACGCTTTCAGCGATATCCAGATACAAGAGGTGTTCAACTTATATTTGAACAAAATTGAACATCCAGTATTTTCATAAATTTCACATTGAAATCGAATTATTTCTATTCAATAGCGTATAGTAATGTATCAAGATATATAAACAACCATTGTAGAATGTGTTTGTAATATCCTTAGAACAGAATCAACTATTGTATCGAGTGTATCAAATTGTATCAAAATTTAAGGTAAAAAAACTCCAAGTGCGGATGCTTACAATGCGCTTCTCCAGTAGATTTTTCAATATTCTCAAGATTTAAATTATATTGATACTTAATCAGGAGACTTCGGTATCCACTGTTGTAGGGTGTATTGGGAAACGCACTGTCTTTGGGTTGTTGCCAGGAAAAGGACGTGTCACATTTCTATCGAAAAAAAACTTTTAAACCTTTTGAATAAATAAAATATGCGTTCATTTGTGTCCCCTTTTTAATCATTTTGCGTTCCGCTTTTCCAAAATATCAAACACAAGAACATGGCATGAAAGCGGCCGCGAATACACCAAGCTTAACTCACTCCAACATATGTCTATCATCATGAAATCATCTAAAATAGCAGACTCTGTCTATGTAAAGATTCTCTCTAATATAAAACATTAACTCCACAGGAACGACACATTTTTTCCAATCACTGTTCCGAAGTCGCATATACAGCCTCCAAGACATTTGTCTGCGGTCTTTGTTTTGCTTGGCATTGAGCTAATGAACACCGCATTTTTCTGAAATTCTGCATCTTACATTTTCGAAATGATTCGATTGAAAGTTGCTACTGATACATACAACTTCGCTGCCATCCAATGTTTGGTTATTGGTGAACGCATATCACCCTTCATAATACAAATATTACTGGTTGTCTTCACTGACATGGGTAATTCACAGTATACCAACACGTTTTTTATGCTTCTATAGGGGCAATTTGTCTTAAAAAACCAAAACACAATGCCCTCTACAAGATGGTAGATTTTGATTGGAAAAATAATGCAAATATGAAACTACTTAACATATTTTCTTACATGGCTCAATAGAAAAGAAATCGGGTTTATTGTGTTAGTATGGCAAAATCACATGTTCGGTTTCGTTCAAATATAAGTTGAACACCTCTCTAACATGTACAGGTAGCAGGTATCAGGTATTTATTTCACAAACAGAACCCTATGACTAAAATAAGTAAAATGTAATCAATCAATATGATCGTGTTTTATTATTGCTATTAGCCATTTAAGGAGCGAGTTGTGTGTTTTAATGGTGTATATTAGACAGATAGTTTCACAAAGGAAGTAATAAAACACTCCATTATAAAACGCTTTCAGCGATCCAAATACATGTACATTACGAAACATGACGATTCAATGTATCAGGTATAAATTTATTTCACAAATAGAAGATATATACTGGTTTATTTGTAAATATGTTGTCCATGGACTCATCTTGTGCATGTATAAATGCTTCTGAAACAAAACTTCCCTGCGTATCCACTGAGTACAGAAACGCACATGTTACATTTTCTCTATCGAGTTACGAATGTCTGCATGAGTTACCGTTAAGCATAGCTGAGCCAAAGACGTAATTTAGTGTTCTGGGGAAAGAAGTACTGCAATGAAATAACAAATGGTCAGCAAATCGAATTGATATAACCATTTACTTATGAATAACAAAACTATAATTAAAAGTCGGACTGGAAAGGTAGCACTCAACTATAACAGCCGAGCACAGAAAACGATATATAACAAAGGCAACAGTCACAAGGCACAATACCCGAAACAAATGAACGAAGGAATAAACTAAACCGCTGAAAATTGGCTGAAAATTGGCGTTTCAGTTGTCAAAAAGCTGAAAGTCTATGTTTCAGCTGTTAAAAAACGAAAATACAAGCTTTAGGTGTCAAAAAGCCGCAAGTCCAAGCTTCAGCTGTCTAAAAGCGAAAATCCAAGTTTCCATCTTAAATGTGTATTTAGTTTGTAGAATATTTTGTTTTTGTAAATTCTCTCTAGTACTTTGTAGTATATTTGTATGATGAATCACACACATATACTTGTACATACATGTCGTTCGTCAGTGCCCAGAGCTGTCATGTGTGGTTTAACTAAACCTTAAAGCGATTTTCTTCAAACATCTCCACTTCGTTTTTGTTGTTGTCAACAACATACTTGTACGTATTTTGTCCAATTTAATTAAAATTTGTCTGACATGAGATATTCAAATTAAATTGCTTTAATTTAATTTTCAAACGGATTGTTTAATTCTGCCCAGTAACCCATCCTACTGATAATTACAAAAGTTAGTGAGTGACCCTAAGCTCGAAAAACATATTTGAACAGTAACATTACCAAGTAGTGAAAAGACTAAAGAGGGAACATAAACTATTGCCAGAGAACATGTTCTAGATAAGTGTTTTCTATAGTTTTATAAAATATGCAAACAAGCAAATAAAATACAAATGCAAACCTATGAATATGCACGAGTGGACTTGTTGTCGCAGTAAGAATGTCTTAATTTAAATATGCAGGTAGTTTAAAATCACCATATAGTTTGAAAGTATCTTCGCAAACCGATCAATATTTTGTAAAACGTATTACTTTGGTAAACACATATGCATTTATATTATATGTACTTGTTCTAGGAACATTATTTGGTTTCTTCGTTGCTATCGTTAGTTGGTCCATTTACTACATTTAAATTGATGGTTAAGGTATTGGTGTATTGTCTAGCATATATGCATCTCTCGTTGACTGGTTTCCACTCCATAAGGGACTTTTTCGCTTTTGTTGATAAAATAAGTCCTACTCCCTCGTGGGTGATGTGACCCATTATTTCAGCCAAGTATGTATAAGTAAATCATTAAATACGCACGTTTAAGGACATGGGGTATGATCTATAGTGGGTGAATTTATTAAAATATGACATCATTTTCATTGTAAACATTGCTCGTTCGCAAACACAAAAACTGCCAACGGTACTTGCTAAAATGTATATCATTCTTACAATATAACGCTAAGGAACAAACTCTTACTTAGTTTAAGACTGAAAAATGTATACTTTGAAAGATATTCAAGAAACACTGCCATATTTCTACTTTCGGTTTGCAAGGTCATTGATGATCATTGATTTTTTGCATGATACAAGTGAATGAATTTGTTTCATAATTTATAATTTGTAAGAGTTTGTTCCTTATCCTCGTACTATTGGCTATGTCCCCGACAACAAACTTTGACTCTTAGTGCCATGTTGACTTTGTTTGTAAACGAGTAAGATTTGCAATAAAAATGAAACTTCAAGAGTACATGTAGAGCATCATAATACTATGCTTACTGTACCCAACATATTTCAATTTGAAGAATAAAATGCTTTTTTTTAAAAAAACATGCTCAATCTCACTATAAATTATCCTCAGATACCTTAATACAAACGATCTCACATACTAAAGAACGCCTACATCGATGGTGGTTTTGGTGGTTTTTAACGTATGACATCAGTTTGGGTCGTGTGCAAAAGTGTGTTTAGCTTTATTTTAGCTTACCTGGCCAATTAGCTTTTATGTTCGGCCGGTGTCCGTCTACCGTTTTTGTCAGTCGTTCTTCGTTAAAGATTTATTTAAACAACATATCCAAACACACTGTGTCCTTTTCAACAAAACCGAAGCGTAGGTATTTGGTATGAAGCATCTTCTGGTGTGCCATTACCAAATTTGTTCAAATGAAGTCTCTGGGATCAAAATTGGCCTCCACCTCAGAGGTCACTTGATTTCAGATAGGAAATTTTTCACAATCTTCTCAGAAAACCAGAAGGCGGAAGGCTTCAATCGTTTGTGTGTAGCATTAGCTAGTAGACCTCTACAAAGTTAGTTTATATCATGCCCACTGTATAAAATTGACTCCGCCACGTGGTCGTGTGATTATACTTCATTACTTTATTTATAGATCTCAAAACCAACTATAAAAAAGCAACAGACAAATTCTAAACAAAGCTGATAGCATAACGCTTATATACTTGATATGCACTGGATCTCAACAAATCTTATAGAAATCATTACCCCTGGAATTTTTTTTGGACCCCTTGGGTCAGCTGATTTGACATAGAAAATCTTATAAAACCAAGCCTACCAAATTATACCATATGGTACCCGGCTTATCTATGTTAGACGTAGCATTAGCTAGTAGACTTGCATCCATATGGACCTTTACGAAGCTTGTTTGAATAACCAGGGTCAAATTGACAACCCTGCCTAAGAGGTCACTTCCATTGCAATGTTTTGTTTTTGTTTTTCACCTACATTACAATGTACCTAGAGAAATCTCACAAACGTTCTATAAGTTGGGTTAGATAGCCCTTTACTTTGATAACTAACTTTACCTAAATCGAATTCCCAGAGTTTAACGCCGGAAATTCAGGTGTGCGATATAGGGCCATCATTGCCATCTTGTTTATCAAATGTGACCCCAAAAAGTTCATTCACCTAAATAAATCGTATTGATAGATGTCAATCTTCTATATTTGACACTCCCCTTGCAAAACAAGGTTTTAAATTTTGCATTTACAAAGACTTTAGCCATTTGAGTAAACCTGATTGTCGATCATGGACAAAACTCTATGTGTTGCGGTAAGTCATTTTCTATTTTAAATATTTCACTTTTCGAATTTTCGTTGACGAATGTAACAGAAACTTGATAAATTGTTCGCTATTTAACATGAAAATTAAGGTATAAGTATAAGTTATATTATGATTATCTGAACAAGTTCAAAAACAGTATTGGCAATTTTTTGTGATCAAATATCTCCATTGTGATAATATTTCAGCAGGAAATATATATCTACATTGCACTATTACGTGACAAAATTAGCGACAAAATACTATACATGTATTTGTAGAAAAATAACTGGAAGGTTTTTTAAATTCATTGAAGTCGCATCACTTAATACTGCGAAATAGCTGCAATTTCACTTTAATGTTTCTAATTCCGGATAATTAAGCCAGTGTGATAACAAAAAGGATAAAGTATTTTTTGTCGTAATTTGTTCAGATGGGCATATGTAACTATACCTTTAAAACTAGCGAAATGTTTGACATGGTGTCCTTGTTTAAGTGATGTTTTTGTGCTGCATGAATTGTATGGAACTTTTTCTTCTTCTAATAGCAATGAATTGTAATTTATCAATTTATATATATATATAAAAAACAGTGTGATGTCCGTTCCCAGAATGTATAAATCATATCAAAAAGAAAAAAATGACGAAATGAGTAATTTAAAAGTTCATACTTTAATTAAAAAACCCAATGTATTTCATGAATATATAATATTTTCGTAACAGGGATCGAGTCAAATCAGGGATTTTGTCTAATCCCTGAATATTTTAGGGATTAAGTCAAATCCCTAGTAAAATCCCTGAAAGTGCTAGGGATTTGACTAAATCAAGGAAAATTAAAGAAAATTTGACTTATTCAATGACTTCATTTTTGGGCAAGTAAAAACAGGAACTAAACGAAAGCAATCTGTTTTCGATAGATTGATAACATGAAACATAGATATATAAACTGAATTTTGATAATAAAATTTAAATAAACCACCATAAGCAAGTATGTTAATTTGCTTTCAAACATTATAATGACAATTATGTGCATGCAAACATTTACTCAGAGTTAGTTATTTACTAAATATTTAGCCATTTGCATGTATTATATATTAGTAGTGAGTCTACGCATAACTATTTACAGGACTTGTACTGTTTGATTTAGGGTGATTGCAATAACTCCCCTTATTCTTTGAATAGTGGAGCTAAAATGACTCTAAACAATAATTTGATAATCGATAACAAAAATATAGCGTATCTGGTATCATACCTTTTAACGAGATAATAATCTTTGTTTATGGTCTTGTCATCTTCCAGTTCCTTTATACGTCTGTTGTATTCGAATGTAAACTCGATGTAAATATTCTGACAAATCGATGTATATTTGAACAGGACGTGTCTCTTGGGTAGAAAACTGCTTTGGAATGAAGTGAAATAGAAATTGATTAGTCAGACTCTCGACGATTTGTTTAAAACTTGTTGAGTAGGCATCAGGTTGAAGAATATTTTATCACATAAAATAGGCTCTGGGAGTTTAATAAACCCATTACATAAAAGTCATAATACACACGTGTAATAAACATGCAAATGAGGTATATACAAGGGCGAGTCACTTTATTCATGTATTCATACACGTTGTCAAAAAAGTAAAAGAAGACATTTTTAGAATAGAATAAATTCTATATCCGATTATGAGCACTCTAGGGCATGTTATAATCACACAATAACAGATGTACAAGAACTTAAGAGATATGACTGTAAGTAAACATGACGGTAGGTCCGTTAATAGTGGGTAGGAATAAGATCGGGACGAAATGTACATACCAAATATCTGGCAAGTGTGTGCATTCTTGACAAACTTTTACTGTGTATTTAGTTTATGTGATAAAAAGAATCTTACATTCGTGTCATTCCATATTAAATTTATTAAACTCGTTGAATAAAAGTGATAAAATGCTCGGCAGAGCCTCGCATTTTATCATTTTATCCAACTCGTTTAATAAATTCAATATAGAAAGACACTCATGTAAGATCCTCTATATAATGATGGCCAAGTTTATAATAATTCTGAAGATATTGGATCATCTTTAATTGCAGATCTTGTTGTTAGGCTTGTTTAGCCTTACATTGGCTGGTGAAGGTGACGGTGTCGTGAACTGTATGGACGACGGCGACGTTAGTATATTCTCATTTCTACACATTGTACAGTAAAGTGTTATATCAGTCTAATGAGAATAGGTATGCAAATATTTAGTGACCTTAGGAGCAAATGAAAGTGATTGCTGTCCCCAGATTATAAAACCAATCGAAGATGGCATATATGATTACTTGAGTGATATGGTATAGCTGTCAAGAAATTATTGACGAACACAATTTAAGTGACACTCCGTAAATTTATGTCCGTCGAAGCACCGGGTATGTTATTTCTATACAATGATATTGAATATACACGAACGGGCTGCCGAAGATTAATGCATGCATGTAAATCAAATTATATTTACCAATAGCGTGTTCATTGTTTTATACTTTTATTAGTAATAATCGGCATTTAAAATATATATGCGATGACCGATGACAGTATATTTACATACGAGGGGCATTCTGAAAGTTCTGATAACTGAGTGATAACTTTTCATTGGTTGGTCAGAATTTTTAAAAGTGAACATTTTCTGAAAGATCAATCTTTTAGCGAGACACACATAGCAAATTTATTATTTTATATCTGAGGATATATAATTTATTGGTATTCAAGCAATAAATGGTTTGGGGTATTGACTGAAATACCTCTTAAATACGCGAGGGAATCGCGTTGCATTGGCCCCATGTATATTTCAGAGCGCACTGTTGAAGTATCATTGAGACTGATTGAAATACATTTGATGTTATTTGAAAAATGCATAACAGTACTTTCCAATACCATAACGTTATTAAAAAAATGAAGTTAATAATAAAATAACAGCAATATATACAACCCATAAAAGAGACCATTTTACCACATATAACCCCTACTTAATTCAAGACATACGACACGTTTATGGACTATCAGCTACTCTAAATAAGCCAAATTTTATAGATTTGAATGTTTATTTTCATTCGGGGGACGTTATACATGTATTATTCATATAGTTTGAATTTTTGAGAAAAATATTGAGCTCTATCCATGATTTTAGAAAGTGGGTGGGGTAACGGGATACCCTTATACATGTAATAAAGATATCAATAATCCTTGTTCTTATAGTTTACTTAATTGTACTTACTTCAAATTATGGAAATATGTATTTTGTTTTGTTTCTCGAAATGCTATTTCGAGGATGTGACGTCATAAAACACTTATTTAGTGGGAATATAATTAGCATATATATACAATAAACGGCCACACTTTTTATATTCTCATGTAACACGTCCAGCAGTACAATGCAATGACCTGTAAAGTGCGTATTTCCGGTAACATGGCTATTTTCAAGAGCATTTGGGACATGGTCTTTTCCATGTACATCTAAAGTCATTTCTACTGTTAAAACGACAATTTTCATTTGTCGTTTGATCATCGGTTATATGATATAAAATATGTGTAACTCCTAAACGAATTGGATTTAAATTATATAAATTATTAACAATAATGTTGTCCCTTCCAACGACCAATATGACATATTTTGTCGTTAATCCATTGGGTTATATAGCTTCATGTACAACGGCATATAGATGAATTTCAAAATCCCTGACATTAATATTATGATATGTTTTCGGTGGAGGAAGGTTGTATCTTTCAGAAAATGTTCACTTTAAAACATTATGACCAACCAATGAAAAGTTATCACCCAGTTATCAGAACTTTCAGAATGCCCTCGTACATAAACTATTAAACTACATATAACATTACATGCAGTATAAGTAAACACATCCTATTATTAGCAACATACACACAACGTTAAAGTCGTAACAAAACGCTTACCGACAGTGGTGCAAGTGGTCAATTATCATTTTTGCTTGTTTTCCAAATTGCTTGTCTATGATGATAACTTGTGAGTACACACTGGATTTATTTATCAAAAGTTGAAATAACGGAATATATTTCTTTTCAACAGCATACAAAGGTTTGTGATGATGGTACGGGCAGCATATGTGCTTGGAATAAGTGTAAATGTCGTGCCGGTAAAAGTGGCTGCAGATTGGAATGCACATCCCGTATGGGACAATGGTGCAATGGTTTGGCAGAAGGAGACGTGAGTATATAATGTACTAGTATTTTATAGTAATAAATTCAAACTGAAGTCCAGAATAAAGACAAGATGTTTATTATACCATATCTTTATGTAGGACTATTATCATTTAAGTAAAAGTTTTTACACGAATTTAAATTTCGTATTATGAAAAATAAATGATTAAATGCACAAATTTTATTATTGATTTGTTTGTAGGAGTGTTACTTCCAAAGCGAGTATAGGTGTGCAGCTGTCAAATATGGAAAAAAGAGAAGCAGCAGCTTGTTGTGCCTAAACAATCCGGTTTTATAAAGGTTCTGTTCTGCCCTGCCCTGCCCTGCCCTGCCCGGCCCGGCTCGGCTCGGCTCGGCTCGGCTCGACTCGACTCGACTCGACTCGAAATTGTTTATCCTAAATGTGTTTAATTAAGCTGTCAAGATTATTTCATTTAAATTCTTGAAAACAGACACGTAAACATATATGCATTGATTCAAACTGCATTAAACTCCACTACATGTAGTATGCAATACGATTATTAAAATATCAATGTTTTCTCATTACGCGGCTTATTGATCATGGCAAATCAGCTTTGTTTGATAAGAACATACACTGTAAAATACCGTTATTCTTTTTCAGAACCAAACTTCGAAATTAAAAAAATGAAGAAATTTAAAAACAGCCTGGTTTGAACATTTGATCAGTGAACATGTAAATGTTTAAGATGGTGTTTAAAGTTCTATCAGCATGCCTAAATACACACAACTTATTTTTTAGATTAAGCCAGACGTGTATGGAACTTTCGAGCCGTATGAACTAACCTAAAACCTACATTTCCTACAAGAAACAACTACAACTACAACATCTGTCGTTTATTTAACCATACTCGTTGAAACACCAACAAACCTGCTAATTCATCTGTTATATGAAAATGTTTGAACTGAATAAAATACCACTATCATTGCTTTGTGTTTTGTGTGTTCAGTACATCTTCTTCTATCATCTGAAAAGTTATGAACTAAATAAAATAACACCATCATTGCTTTGTGTTTTCTATGTACAATACAACTTATCCAGACCTTTGTCGATCAACAACATCTATAGCAACGCCCTCAAAATATTTTCCAATATTTACTATAAATGTAACCCTTGTATAGCAACAACCTCTAAACAACGGTCAATATGTGTAGCTTACAAAGAATGCTACTGTACAGAGGTTGAACTGTGGTTTGAAGTATTACGACATTTATTGTGATTTTAATCAATGCATTACAGAAATTCAGTATACAATACAATTTCTGCCGAGCAACACCCTTTTAAACTTCAACTATTGACTGTTTTTTAGTTGTTTAGAGATGTTAAATTTATAGCAAATATCGGCCTAGGGAAATCTTGAAGGTGCAGTTAAAGAGAGGTTGTAGCTCTACAGAGGGAG
The DNA here is from genome assembly GCA_947247005.1 of Spisula solida. Taxonomy (NCBI): domain Eukaryota; kingdom Metazoa; phylum Mollusca; class Bivalvia; order Venerida; family Mactridae; genus Spisula; species Spisula solida. Next base: position 27,681,510 of record OX365948.1, read on the forward strand.
GCTCTGGACAGTTTGAGGGGTTTTATATTATTCATGGGTGTGTATCGCCGTATAGTCATGTCTAAACGGAAGTGCACGAAAATAAAGTATTTGGCACTTCCGTTTATTGGTTTATGTTTTCAATTTACTACAAACATTCGAACAGGATTGTCTCCCTTTAAAATATCACATGTCACTTTGATGATCAACTGTGATAACAGGACATCTTTGTAACACTTAAGTTTTGGGTAGTCCTGAAGGTGTCAACTTAAGCATGGTTCAACAAAACTTTCTTCAATCCCAAGCCTCTGCTGAAAGTTAAAGTTGTTTTTTGTTGGTATAGAATCCATGACTGACAAACAAAACTGTTCATGAGTTATTACTTATTATTGATTTATATTTATTTATCATACCATATTTATATAGCCCTTTTTCATGTACATACACGTTCAGAAGTGCTATACAATAATGAGTAAGACAAGGTAAAATCAATATGCATAAATTTTCAACTATGGACAAAAATATAAATCAACACATCCACCGCTTATTAAAGAAAACAGGTAAAATACACAATATAGAATGTTTCAAGTCCGGCTGGCTTCGTAAGCTGTATGGCCAGTCCACACGCGCATTACTCCCCAGACGATGTCACTGTGCTCTCAATGCTTACTAAATGCGTTAGTGTTTCCAGAACAGCGTCAGATAGCACTGTTACGAGAAACCGTCTCCGAAGGTATAACTGTGCTATCTATCTTCAAAGAGACCACTATACTTCAAAGAAATAATACAAAGTACTTTCTTTAAGAAGAAAACACATTAACACATAGTCAGCACGAGTAAGCTTTTGTAAAACAATGCGTTTTCAGCGCTTTCTTGAATGACGGTAGTGTTTTACTGTCTCAGAGTGCTGTTGGCAGTGCATTCCGGTGCTGCAACCGTGAAACATCGGTGAGAGCCTTTATCAACGGCACAGCTACAAGAACAGAGTAAACAGCGGTGAGAGTCTTCATACACGGCACAACTAGAAGAACAGATTTAACATCGGTGAGAGTCTTCATACACGGCACAACTAGAAGAACAGATTTAACATCGGTGAGAGTCTTCATACACGGCACAACTAGAAGAACAGATTTAACATCGGTGAGAGTCTTCATACACGGCACAACTAGAAGAACAGAGTTAACATCGGTGAGAGTCTTCATACACGGCACAACTAGAAGAACAGAGTTAACATCGGTGAGAGTCTTCATACACGGCACAACTAGAAGAACAGAGTTAACATCGGTGAGAGTCTTCATACACGGCACAACTAGAAGAACAGAGTTAACATCGGTGAGAGTCTTCATACACGGCACAACTAGAAGAACAGAGTTAACATCGGTGAGAGTCCTCATCCACGGCACAACTAGAAGAACAGAGACATTTTGAGATCTAAGCTGTCTTTGTGGAGTATATACTTCCAACATACTTCGGGTGTAGCTAGGGGACTTTCCATGAAGTGCTTTGAAAACATGAGTCAAGCCATTGTACTCAACTCTGTACTGTACAGTTAACCAGTGAAGACCATTCAGCACTATAACGCGATGTCCGTGTGATGAGGCGGGCAGTTGTATTTTGAATAGTTTGTATTTTGTGCAGAATGATTTTCGGGGAGGCGCAAAGTAACTGATTGCAGTAATCCAGTCTTGGTGGTAATAAAGAATTAATAAGGGATTTTGTGGCATCATCAGTCAACTATTGTCTAATTTGACCTATTTGTCGGATCTGCATTAAACTCGTCATTGAGACAGAGTTTACATGCTTATCCATGTACAAATGTGAATCCAACATGGCACCCAGGGTTCTCATCATTGACGTTGGTCTGATCACAGCGCCACCAACTTTCACTGTGAGATTATCGGCTGTACAAGAATTCCTTTTCGGTACAAATAGGATGTTTCGTCAGCGTTTAGTTGCAGAATTTTGTTTGTTCATCCAATGCAAGACATCCTTCAGACAATCTTCAATTTGTTGCAGTGTTTCATCACGCGAGACGCAATATTTTGGTTTGATCCCAATAATTATGTAATGTGACTCATTAGCGTAGAAATGATGTTGCAGTTGATGTTTTCTGCACCCACTGGTTTTGAGTACATAATGTAGTTCTTTGGGCCAAGCACAGGACTGGTTTTGAAACTTCACCATCTATACAAACAGTCTGGTAACGCTCACACAAATGGGATTTCATCCACTCCAATGGCTTCCTTGTCATAACGAAATGTTTTTTAAGTCTGCGTATGAGAGTCGTGTGATCCATGGTATCAAATGTTGCCGAAAAATCAAGCTAACAATTACTCTATCAAGCATATGTGATTAAACGTTATTATAAGTAATAATAAGTACTATGATTATATGGTAAGTTTAAGAAAACTGGTATATAAAATCTTATAAATTAAGCATTGAATGTGAACGCAAAATCAATTTTCTACATTATACTAAACATCTTTATCAAGGGGTACAACAAATGAAGGCATAAAGTGAATTTTCAAAATCCGTAAGGTCACTAGAGTTGTCTATCTTGAACATGAAACGGCATTATTTCTGAACTAACGCCAGTACTAAATCATGCAACATTCAATAACAAAACAATTTAAACTTGCAATATAAACACTATTTACAACATTTAATTTTTATTATGAGTTTCGACTAGAACTGTTCCAAAGATTACCCGTTAAGAACCTCAGTGACAATGATTTGTTAGACTTTGTAATGAACAATGCTCCGAGAAAAGTGGCTAAATATTTTAGTTAATATATGTGTTTACAGAGGTGATCAAAACTCTATATGTGTATGTCTAGGTTATGCATGTTTATGTACTTTAAGCATTAAGGGTATACAGTTAATCCCCCTGTTTAGCTACCCAAGTTGGAAATTTACCTATATAGACATTAATTGTGCGTACTGTATTTATATTTTTTATCCGAATGAATATACTATATGTTTAGCTTTTTGTATAATTCAGTTTAATTAAAATTTACAGTTTATTCAGAAAACTTATAAGGCCATCGGCCCATACACAACATATATACCAAATGTAGTGGTTAGTGTGATATTGACAATGAACATATACAATTTTATGGCAACAGTTGTTACTGTGATATTGACAATGAACATATACAATTTTATGGCGACAGTTGTTACTGTGATATTGACAATGAACATATACAATTTTATGGCAACAGTTGTTAGTGTGGTATTGACAATGAACATATACAATTTTATGGCAACCGATGTTAGTGTGATATTGACAATGAACATATACAAGTTTATGGCAATAGTATGTGGTACAGTTTTCACAGAAAGTCGAAAAAACTACAAATGCCAAAAATACAATAAAATGAATGAGAGTCGTATTATAGCCTTTATAGAAGTGTCGAAATCAACTGGACTGTTCTGAATTTTATAGAACCTAGACAATACCGTAAGTGTTTACTGTTTTGACAAGTGCGGTTCATACTTGTTCTTGTTTTTAGTGTCTGAAAACCACTAAGAATGCGCCTGTGACGATAAAGAAATTAATGCTTCCCGGGGGGCATGTCCCGACCCCCACCCTAACAAAATGTGGTCTACATATTTGTTTGACCTGGGCAGAGCGGACTGTCCCGTGTCATAATACATGTATTATAATACTTTTGAGTCGCCAGGGGTGTCTGTCCGCAACAGCTGTTCTTCCGATTGTTTTGCCTTGTAATATGACGGCATCGAACTAATTTAGCAAAATGTATATACCTATAGTAAGGTAAATAATGAAGTTGGTCCCATCAAACAGCAACACACCATGCAAATCGGTAGAAATTGGAAATATATACAAGTCGTCAAGGGTGAAGTAACCAAAACAGTAATTAGAATCGAGTTTTCTCCCGAGTTGATTATAGATATTTGGAGGTAAAATGGACTTGGGTCTGCAGCTAGCCACCGGGTAAGGTGGTCAGCTTGATTTCATTTCAAACCCCTTACAAAACAATGAAAAATCAAGATTTACTGACCGAAGTGACAAAAATTCGCCGTCAAAGTTAGTTAGGGATATCACTTCCGGTCTATACGCTATCCCCATTATAAAATCAAGTGCCATAACTGTACACTCCCCAAAAGTTCTAACCCGCCAATTTATATTTTATTCCCGTTTTGTGAATAATGCATGTATTCACCTGAAATTTCGCATACCGATACATAATTAAGAGATGCAGCTGAGTATTGGTTTATTTTGACCGTTTTGCAGTTAATTTTAGTGCATTCGGTGTATTGCGTAAAATACTAAAAATGCATTTTTGCACTTGCAATGCATGTGGACCAGAATTCACGCGCCCATCAACAAAATCGTCATTACTGATGACTGTGCATCTTGAAAAACACATAAAATGTCGAAACTGACTCGAGAGGAACACTCATGAGATTACGAAAAACCACTGTGAACACAATTCCTATTTTTTTAATAATGCATTTATTAACACGAAATTTCACATAATGACATGACTATCCAATGAAGCCAACTATTTGTATATTTTGGCCTACTTACTGTCTAATTTGAATTCGAATTTGGCACGAACAGAACGCGGTTGACTTGTCGGGATGTCATCAGTTTTGATAAAGTTGCGGCCCTTAGTTTTGCTTTTTATTACAAAAATGATTTTCTTGTAATTTTGTTGTAAGATTCTTACACTTCATCCAAGTTAGTTTTGCATCAATCTTGGCATGTTACGTGTTTTTCTGGGAGGGCAGACATCGGTTGTGCTAAATGTTAATGAATACGTGTTTGTTGCGTTGCAATATGCACGTGTTCATGAACAATTTGGGTGAAATATGTTGTGACTTTGTAAAATCGACGTCATTACGTAACGCGCCTGTAACGAGTAACATGTCCGTTTATCTGCAAAAATGAATCAATAATTAAATGCAAGTATTATTCAAGTATTGGTTTGCAAAATTTCATGAGAGTACGTGCAGTATTAACAAAATTATAACACATTATTATGGCGGCGGGTTAGAACTTTTGGGTAGTGTATAATGATTTGTAAGGGGTTCTAATGATTGGAAGATAGCGTCAAACGTTGTCCCTCTTTATCTATATGAATAAAGTTCCCCTTGTAACAGGGAGCAGAATAACACGGTATCGACATAACCAAAACGCTCTGACTCCCCGGCTATTGTCACGCAAATATTACCGCTAAAATGGCGAAATTGAATAAGAAAAAGCAGCTGAGATTAACATTTTTACGTATTTGTACAGTTAATCTTGAATTCTGAAGAAAGTAATACTCTACCAGAACTCCCACGTTCGTCCTGATTAGGTTAAAACTCTTCAAAGTGGATTCGGGGATGTTTGTTGGAATTCATATACTAGTAACATACGGTGTGACAAGGCTACATAAACTAATACCTTCCTAACCGGTTTTAGAATATTGCATGTTATTCTGTAGGCTTGTACTAATAAAGGGTATTGACCCTGATACGGTATCTAGAACGTACGTCATATTATCACGTGATGAGACAGTCAATCATGGTCATGTGACCGGGGGAATGTAACTGATTGATGACTTATGTCACTATGTGCTACTATGTTCCACGAGGATAGCAAATTTGTCAGGTTGTTAGATAACAATGTAGCGATATAGTTCACATTTTCTACCCTTGTCTTAGATCGAGTAGAATCCGTGTTGATGTAAATTGACAATTTCTTCCAAATTAATGTACTTCAGCAATACTTTTACAATTACGTTCCCTGTTGTTTTACGGTTGGTTTTATATGAAGTTATTTTGTTCGATCTGTCATCATTCACGGTGTATGTTACTCTCCCTAGACACTGTTTACCACTTCATAGATTGGTCTGTGACAATGGATTGGTTTTATATACTCTCCAAATTACGCAATCTTTATTAATACAACGTCGAGGCGAGGCGTTTATTTCCTCTATGACAAATTCATCCATGTACGAGGGTTGTTCAAATTGGAATGCAACTAAGCCCATAAAAAATGATCCTTGATAGATTTTAATGAAACAAGTATTTGATCCCCTTGCCGTATTCATCTCCGCTGTGTATGCGAAGTTTTATTCAGTTATTCCTTTTTTAAATTGCGATTTTGTTATCATTTCTGTGTACACTCTGCACATACTAGACATTAGCCAAACTAAGATCTTAACGTAACTGATATTTTTTCGGCAATGTAAATTAAGAGTCGTTTGAAACAAATAAATATCACAAGGGACAATGCTTGACAAATAAGGATGGTCGGAAAGAACTAGAACCTTTCACGCTTCCCAGAAAGTCGCGTTTATGGCTGCTGCAGGTGGAGGCCAATTTCTCTGCAGTAGCATGTCATACTTCAAATATTTGGCTTAGTAGCGATTTTCGGATTATTTCTTCAATTTCTGAAGAAATTTACCTTTGTTAAGCCTGACATTTACCCATTGTCCATTTTATACATCAAATGTAATGGTAAAAACTTGGTTTATATGGCAAAAGGTGTACATTTCCACTGGCGTCCATGGTGCGTTTTGCAATGCATACTTTTGTTCTGTCTTTGCTGGTCCATATTTGTTTATTTATTTGTCGCATTGGTGATAAAATGAACCTGTGTCTCGTTGGTGGTCCTTACTTTTGCAAACGGTCTACTTTTTTGTCTAGAAACTAGTTTAATCTATTTTTTGGACAGTTAACAAGGGCATATGTGCTGGCGTCTCAAAGCAGATAGGAGTACCCAAACTATATTTATCGTCCTAATTTTTGTAATATGGTCCATAATTGTAAGAATAACTCCTAATGATGTGCCAACACATTGAGCTACTTGCCTAATTGTAAATACTCTACCAGTTTCCAAAAAATATTTGATTTTCCCAACCCTTTTCTAGTATGTTGAGGTATTTGGATGGCGTCTATGAGGTTCATTTCTAAATACAATTACAACCCTTTAAAATTTCTTAAACTATCAAATAATTGATAAATAAGACATTAAATGCCATCATTTCATCATACAAGCTATTTTAGGTATTGTACTTGCTCCCGCATTAAAAAAACAACGATTCTTAAATGGGACCGAATTTTGTCACAAAAGAGCAATATTTTCCCAATATATTTTAGCATTAGTATACACGAGTAGACAGTGTTAAATGACGTATTGTTACAGCTACACTCAACGGATTTTAAAATGTGAGGTATCAATTTAAAGCTAATACAATGATCTTTGATATAAAGCTTACTATTTTTGAAAATTCATTGATACGAGAAAGATATTACAATAGTTGCATTCCAATTTGAACAACCCTCGTAATACCAGGGTCATATTTTCTCGGACAGTATCAAGATTGCGTTGAACTTGTGTTGGTGTCCTTCATGTGAGAAGTTCTGCTTCATCGTGCAATGGTAGGATGTCTTGACATAAAATAGTACAATTACCTACCAACTATGCTCGATTCACCAATAATTATGAAAGTATTACTGTAGTTTATTAAAATAGTTGATACACAGAATGTCTCGGTGTTCGTGAGAGACGGTGTCATTCCAAGTTTCCTGTGATCTACACATATCTATACCATAGATCTACTATACATTAAACAACAAACACTTCATAACTTATTATATAGTATAATTGTAGATAGCACTTGGGCACTAGCTTACTAGATCTATTATCAATACATTCATCATCCTATCAGCAACAGTGCATCTCATATATATGCATACACATTAATATACCAACATCATCTCATATACATAAAGTACATGTAACAAATTTATAGCACATAACACGTATCTTTCCGCGCTTTTATGAACTAAAAATTATATATACGTCTTGTAAGCTCTTAGTGCCGAAAGCTGAACGACCACATACCTTCAATCACTGCGCACGTGTTGTCGTGCGCTATGGTTACCAACATAACAATTCCTGATTGGTGCAATCAGAAGATCTTAACCAATCACAGCAAAGCATTTTCCGTCTTATGTGCTTCGCTTAACCGACAGAAAATAAATATAGGTTACGATAGCAGTGTAGCAATACCACGTGACTTTTGACTACAGTTACAAGAAGAAATTTGTAAACATTGGAAAATAAAAAAGCCATAAGTATTTTATTTCTTCGCCAATTTTTATAAAATCTACGCCACGCTAAGGGGACAAATATTTGCTCTCCATGAAATATAAAACCTTTTTCCGCTGCTCTGTCGTTTTGTCCATTACCTTGTTAAACCGTGAAACGTGTAGGTTTCACAGGGTAATGGAAAAATTGGTAAAACTGCTGAAAAAGATCTTATATTTCGCGGAAAGCAAATAGGTTTCCCCTTAGCGTGGCGTATATTTTATAGAAATCGATGAAGAAATAAAATACTTATCTTATGGCTATAATTGTGTTCCAATATTTACAAATGTCTACTTGTAACTGTAGCCAAAAGCCACGTGGTATTGCTACCCTGGATAGTGTCAATCAATCTAGCATGGAATGTCGTACAAATGACTGTATGACTATATATTAATTGCTCTTTCCTACATGTAAATCAGTTCAGTTTGTAATAAAATGTTGTCTCGTTGTTTTCTGGGAATCCTACAAGCACACTCACCCTAATCAAAAGTGTGGGATTTTCAAATTGAAATACAATTGTGGCGACAAAAGTGTTATTAATGTACGTACACGAGTTCGCCTCGTTAGTTTTACCATATTTGATTGTTTTTACTATAATCAATGTGACGGTAGAACATCACTTGTTTGAAATTGACTCTTAAATCAAACCAATATCGCCAAGGTGATCGTTCATGTGCAACTCCTGAAAACTGCACCACTAACAGGGCTGAGATGCTTCAAAATGAATGAATAGGTCAGAAGGAAGGTATCAGAGAAAAGATGAATGCATAGAGTTATAACGGTAGAAAGGAATGCGTCAGGAGAATTAATTGGAGGCATTAGAACGATGGCGTCAGAATGCTGGCTACATAATGAAGAAGAATACTGTAGAAATGAAGGCATAAGAAGTGCGGTGTCAGAATGCAGAGTGCGAATAATTGGAATGATTTCCCGTGATTGAATGAAGGTGTAAAATTGAAGGCAGTAAAATGAAGGAGTAAGAAGACAATGGCACATTTTTATCACACGTTTTATTCACAATAATTTATATAAATATAAATACAGATAAACAAAGAAGACAACAGACTTGCACAAAAAAGAATAATCAAATAGATCTATTGTAACGTTATTATAGAATTAAATCACATGCGTATATGTACATATGTATACATAGATTTGACAGTCGTACATGCCACGAATTATATACATGAAACGGTTACGCGATATTGCTATGGCAGCAATAATTAGGGTTTTGTATTTTGTTTCTGAAAATGAGTGACTCGAAATGATATAAAGCTGAATGTATTTAAATAATTATGTAAAACAAATAAAGATAAACGTTTTACAGCTCTTGTCCAGAAACCTTACGAACACCCCTCGTATAAGAACTCGTGTATATAATTATACTGCACAAAAATTCGAATATCACTAATGTGCTTGCATACGATTTTAGTTACCCAAACAAAATAAACTACATACATTCATTAACTACTATCAATTGACATCACCAACAGCGCTAACATGTTTTAATTTATTGAAATCTGTATTATGTGAGGGGAATGTTATGTGTTAATCAGATCTGTCGTTGTAGAAGTCAAAATGACGTGTCGGAAAGGATATGTCTACAATAGGTTGTCTGATTCCGTCGAAAAAACGTTAGAAACATCCATGGCAATCAGATTAAGGATACATTAACGATTGAATGCAAACAATTGACATCATGACTGTTTGACACTAATAATAAATAGTGCTTCTCATTATTACTGAGACAGACTAAATTTAATAAAATAACCCGAATATAGCAAATGAAAGCTTTCACGTAGCAACACGCATGTCTACTTCTGCTTTACAATATGACTTTTAAACATTTTGTTCTATTTCTTCAGGTTTTTATTATTGGAGAGCTCGATACGATTGATGAGTCAGAACTGACAAATTAACTGAACTTATTTAAAATGCAATCTTTTAGGAAAAATTAGAATGAAAAAATGGACAGGGAAAGCAGAACTCAACAGAAACAGTCGATGACAGATAACAGAAATAACCCATGTCATACTACTCGCATCTTTCCTACTGGTAATCATTTATGTCGTAGATTGTCTTGTGGGGTCTTGTGAGTTATAATCGTACTTGTTTCCATTGACATCATGTTTCAGCCAAACCGTTCACGCAAATATTCAAGATAGGTTGCGAGGCGAACACGTACACGAGAACATTTACGTACAACTATCAACACACGTAGACGTACACGTTTCAATTCAAATATGATTGTGAAACAAAGCGTGCACGTATATATATCACGTGACTGTTGAAGTATGTCTTCCACTTGAATCGACGTGGGTGATACTGAAACACGATGTGTCCATCGGCGATCCTGATAGATCTATCGCTCTATGAAATTTTCTACAATTGTAGCAACATGTTTCATCTATTCATTAGACATAATTACATTATGTCTACTTATATTATTCCATGTAGATGATAAATTGTGTTGCTATAGTAACGCTGCTACACATGAGCGAGGCAACTGAATGATCAGAATGTTGCGGTCGTCATGACAAGCACAAATACAAATCAAAGTTTCTCAAAATATTCTAAGGAGCACTTCAAACACTTCTCGTGTCTGCGAACCAAGTTGCAAAGCAGGTTTTTTTAAGTTTTATGTTGGGATCCCGGACAACCACTGGCGGGTCTGTGGCGTCATCGAAACATGATTTTCTCAACTTCTGGTTCACAGTTGGGAGAAACTATAAGTCGCAACGCATTAGGTCTAAAGAAGGTATGGGATGCAGTATAGTTTCATTGTCTTGCTAATGAATTGATGTGCTATATACATCTGGTGTACTATACATATATTTGATCATAGACAGTGTCTATGTCTGCTTTTACACAGCGAGACGCAAACATTAATAGAGTCACTAAATGCTCTATGTGCTTAACATAATGATCCGGAAATGAGGTCGTTATCATCATATTGTTCCCTGGAAAAACGTCAACATACTTAAATAGCATTTTGTGGAGGTTATTTGGCCGTCAATGTTAAGCAAAATCGTAGTTCTACAGACAATTTCAATAATGTTGTCATTGTGCAGCAGAATTAATTGTCCAAGTGGCAAAATATAAGTATGCATATAGTAAATGAATAGACGAAAAATGTAGCTGCAGTTGTAGAAAATTTCATTGAAGAATAGCGAGAAACAAAAATGATACGGCACTTGTCCGGAAACTTTCCGACCACCCCACCGCCCGACCACCCCACCGCCCGACCACAAGACTCCATTAGCGCAAATTCATACACGTATTATGCATTTAATACAAAATTTAAACCTCAATTATAAATAATGTACACTTGACATGCGATAATCATTTTTTCTAAAAATAACGTATGCGATATTTTAAATGGTTATAATTCATAATTAGTTAAAAGATCAACGTAAACATGCGACTGTTGTTATAGCTTTCAGTCTATGTTAACATTGAGGCATAGAGCCTCGCTTGATTCCCTGTGGTCGTCTCGAAATGGACCCAAATCACTTAGTGACAAATGAATGCTATCTTTTCTCAACGAGTTCGAGTAATTATTGCACGCATGTTCTCTCCCCTTCATATCAGTGTCACATATCACGCGCAATTCGTCCATACTTCGGCTTTCTGCAATTGACGATAAAACAACCTTTTTAGGATGATTAGACAAGCAAAACAGACATGCGGAATGTTTCATGCACAAGTTGTGTCCCTTGGATGCGGATATCAGTAACGGGCATTTACTATCGTCTGACGTCATTGGACTTTCACTGGAAGTGTAGGAATGTTGTCGTCTGAGAGAAGATGGTTGCGAAGATACAGACGACATTTTTATGTCAATAATTTCGTTTTCATTGCATTTTTGACCATTCTGCTGATGATTAAGGTATTTTTTTTCCTCATTTATATGAGCATACTCGCTATCGTTTTTAATAAATGGCACGTGACGTGTACCATTAACAGGTGCGTGACGTATTTGTCTATCTACTCTACAACATCTACAGTGTGAGAATACGTTAGTCTTCAAAAATTGGAATGTTCTTACAAACAATTCTTTCCTGAATAAGATGTATATCCATGGATCGAGTATTTGGTTGAGTGAAGCCAGACGGAGTGTATGAAGATCTGCGATCTTATCGACCTGTCTCTCGTGGATTTGGTTAATAAGCACACGTATCTGAAACAATACAAAATGGTGTATTTACTGAGCTACAGACTGTAGAATCATAAAACAAGTAAGAAGCTATGGTTGCTTAACTAGATATAAGTCATTAGACTTGTCCCTGCTGTAACCGTGTATTTTCATAACCAACACACTGTTCTCTACTTTTGAGAGTTCATCACAATTATGATACGTTTAATTTATTGCGTCTCTGGCGTTATACATCAATGTTTTTCTTATATTTCCCTGACCTGGTTACAGGACTCTCAGTGTACTCAGACTGACCACAGTTGTACCATCAAAGTTGAGAAATGATTGTAGTGAATATTCCATCTGATAGGATTAATGTTAGATATGTATCAGTTAATGATAGGCTCCGTACAATGGAGAGATATGATTAAATACCAGATTTGTAGTCGCTATGAGCTCCAATAGTCTTAGAAACAAATCTCGGAAATTGCTGTTATATAGTTCGTCTTGTAATTATATATTAGAATGGATGCCTGTCAGGAGGATGTTTCCTAGCAATGATAATGTCTCTCACTGAATGGTATAATTGTAAAAAAAGAAAGCTCTATTGTCTTTTATTGTCATTTTAATATACCGTATGTACACGTAAACGTCGTAACTTTTAATAAAGATAAAAACAGAGTGGATCGAAAAAATCAGTTTGTAAATAATTGACTTCGACATATTGCCTCCTTCCATACGGGTGCTAGTGGTTGGTGGTCGATATATACTCAGATAATTCTTTTAAATCATCGCCTTTTAAAATCTTGATAACACATTGCGCGTTTCATCAAGACAAACTACATAATTTACCCTGTAACACTAGTATTTATTTTGAACTTGACGATCAAATGTGAATAACGTTTTTCTCTCATAAAATAGTTGTACAAAATACAGGTATTTGAATGATTCGCTTGACTGTAAACTGAAGCAGTTGGAACTTTGTTTTCTTTAATTCTATACCACCAATCACCAGTCTACGCCATGGATGTCATCATGTTATGTACAATGTTGACAGAATAGAACAACACCTTTCATGTTTTCCTATATTTATTTTAATATTTCCGAACGTAAACATTCCTTATTGAGACGTGTCATGTTTTGTTCGATAACTGAATGATGACAAATTATATTTCATAAAACAATATGACAAGAAAATGAGGTAAACCAATGGCCTAATTAGCTAATAACAGCAATTACTTCATCGTTTCAAGTAACAAACAATGACAAGTGAATGACAGTTAACAATAGGAAACTGGGAAGTGGTTTGTGGCATCATATTTGCAACAATTACTGTGATTAGTGAATTAATAGCTTTCATGGAATTAATGTTTTGAAGTCCTAATTTACTGACAACTGTCAACTTCTCCACATGTGGAGGACAACCTACCCGAGCCCGGAAATAGACCTCGATATATGTCGGTTGTAAAGACGGAAATTATTTGTACGTATCCACTAAAGAAACCGCTACAAACTCGCAAATGCTGCACATCAATAACACAACCATAACGTATGTAATGGCACTTTCATGCTTCTGAGATTCACAGCCTTATGTTTCAATTTGGATATTAAACGACCATTGGTACATAATATATAGTTTGAAACCACTTCAAAACCACCAATCTAAAACCAAAACCGGTTTGTTGCCGACAAATCGCCCAAGCTTTCAGAATTTCGCTCTGTTGTAAAATCGCATTTATTGAACAAAGTGTATGATGATACAAATGATAAATATTCAATATTAATGATGTTTTGATAGTTTCATAAACATGCAGAGCCGTGTTTCACGAGTCTGAATAAACACTACCGACATAATACAATACCTTCACTGTTGTAAGGCACATTTATAGTTTACTCTACTTCTTTGTCCAATCAAAGCCAGGGATTTTCAAATTTATGGACCACTTATTCATTTATTGGTGCAATGGGCACAATATCTAGTAAGTGGTTCATGAAGTAAATCCATTTATTAGGACAATTTGGCTGTTTCCATACTATAGTATGGAAAACTAGACCCGCCTTCTCTCTAAATTGTACTGTTATTCCTATATCAGCATATTACCAGCTTATTTACGAGGGGTGATCAACAAATACAAGGAAAAAAGCCCTAATTTCTTTATTTGTCATTGTAATTGGATGAAATTTTCAATACATGAAGATAAATGTATTTCAAGTTGATTCACCTCTGATCATCAATATTAACCAAAGTCAGAACGGATGCGACTTCCTATGGCAACAGCACTCGACGTTATGAAGCCCAAATGTTGATATTTTGCAACGTTGAACGAAGCAAACGATGACGTTTTTTGTAATTTTCTAAAGGATGGGTTATGAATATGTATTGTGTAATGATATAATATTAAATTCATTATTTCAAAAACAAGTTTTAATGTCAAATTCCGTTTAAGAACTTTTGCATCAAAGTCGTTGTCAGAAATACAGAAATCGACGATGAAGTGTTGTTGCGATTGAAACCTTAAAACATACAAATGACAATATTGCACTATGCAACGACTACATGTATGTAATGGCATACAAAACAGGTGTATATTTGGTATAATTATGCTATCATATATAGCCGTGTAAATTCAATGCCGACATGCAAATGGGCTATAAGACGTCAATAACAAATTACGTCATCAACACTAATGATCTCCAATAGCTAATTCTTATAATTTACATGCAAGTTGGAAAAGAAAAACTGATGTTCGGTTTACAGGTCTATGAAGTGTATCTAGTTGTACTGCATTATACATTATGAATTGTGCCACAAATGAGTATGTATACTGTTATATGTACCAACTCCGCGATGACGTTGGGCCAGTGTACCCATAGTTACGTTACAGTTTCAATGTTTGTTTCAAAAAATATTACCTTGAGTTTAATGTTTTATAGTTATGTACATTATGTATTCGTAATACGTCAATCTTTTATATGACCAATAAATATTGGTCAATGTTATAAAGATTTCAAAGCATTTCCCGCGTATTTGTTGATCATCCCTCGTACATATAATCTTGCCTTATTGTACCCTCATTACTCCATCAATGGGCATGCTATTGTTTGCAAACAAAAGCATTGGAAATGACACCAAAAAGTGGGCGGGTAAACTATAAGCCGGT
Source organism: Spisula solida (assembly GCA_947247005.1). Classification (NCBI taxonomy): domain Eukaryota; kingdom Metazoa; phylum Mollusca; class Bivalvia; order Venerida; family Mactridae; genus Spisula; species Spisula solida. Next base: position 27,696,895 of record OX365948.1, read on the forward strand.
TATAGATCACATATTAGAATAATAAATGAATTAAGTACAGCGTTCGCTCACTTGTACTTAATTCGTTTATTACTCTAATATATGATCGATAACCTATACGTAATAAACACTTGTTGAAAGGCCCAATTACTAAAGGTGCATGTACACGGTAAGTCTTGGTGTATACATCTTGACCTGTGAAGCAGTATTTGCCGCTATGCAGTGACGACTATCCAATGAATGTGTCGTACGTCAGCCGAAAATACTACTCGTACGGTACATTTTGACTTATAGGTCAAGATGTATACACCAAAACTTACCGTGTAGATGCACCTTTAGGAAACTTTAATTTATAAATTGTGCTGAACTGTTCCGTATGACTTCTTCCGATACTTTATTTATAGAGTCTGCATCGATTATTAATAAAGTTAACAATTCTCATTAACTCTTATTAGAACACTGTAACGATTATATACGCGATTCGTAAAGGTTTTATTTTGTTACTTCGACTCTTTGTAAGCGTAGATGTAAACATTACTCAAAAAACAACAACAGTTTAGAAAGCCAACAATTGACAAACCATTCGAATCCACTTGGAGTTGAGCCATCTAGATCAGTGAAAGCCTGATACTCTATTTACTTCGTGATGCAAACGATTGTATAAATTACTTTGCAGTATAACCATGATAAATATTATTATGTTTAAAACAGTTATAATAAAATAATATTTTAATAATCATTTTAAGACCACTTCAATAATAAAACTCAGATTCAAGTTTATCTATTTCTGTTTTACGGTAAATTACATGAATAAAACATAATTATTATTACCACTAGCGTAATTTATGTTGTTTGATACAAACATTATCCTATGGTTTGACATGTTATTGATAATGCATTATTTACGCATTATTCAAATGTTGCAGTGTATTATCGTCTGTATCTAAGGTATACCAACATATGATACCATATCGGTAAGCTTATCAGGTTCTTTGTCAATCAATACAGCACAGCAAGCATCAGTATTGTATTCTACATTGGACGAAATAAAATTGTTGTTTTGAAATCAACTGTCGGGATGTCCGTTATCGGGACAACAAAACCCCCTGTCGGTGACGCGAACGCATACTCCACGATGGTGTTCTTTGGTTGCTTGGCAACTACATTTATAAGCCTGTATCCGATGACGGAATTCATCAAAAGATCCGAATAATATTTGACGATGAATATTAGAAAATACATCTGGAAATACATTTTGAAGGCCTGTATTAACAACAGTCAATTATTTTTGCCTGACGCTCTTATTTATGCGATTTAAACTTAAATCATTCGGCAATCTCACAAAATTTGCAGGACAACCTTTTTGGACGCTGTGTGAAGTCCACGATTTATATTAGATGTACAAAGAATGACTCGAATATGTTTCCCACATTTACAATATTTATCCCCTCCTTGCTGTGAATAGCAACGGGCCATCTTTGAATTGAGGCCCACGTGAAAGATTGGAGAACCAAATTTGTAGTCTCACCTACTTACTGAAGTGAAATCTTACAATCATAAATAGACGACATTACTTTATTTCATACTGATCAAATACTGGTATTATCTTCAAAAAATGTCAACTATATATAATGCATTTTAATTTAGATTAAATGCATGATATAATGATGTAAAATGACCAGATATAATGAATAATGCATTGCTTGACAAACAGACTACGCTTTTCATCAAACACTATTCCTGTTAGTATTGATGAATTGTTCTGTCTGTTATTACAATACAATACAATACAATACAATACAATACAATATGTTTTGCTCATTGTAGTAAAATATAGAGCAATAGAAAAAAAGTAAATACGTACATACATACGTACACATACAAATAGCGGCGAATGTAAAGGTTTGCAATAATGAATTGATTATCCAAAGGATTAATGTGGACCGTCAGTTACAGATAGAAAGTATTTTTTCGTCGCTTCTAAATACACCATATTGTGTGTAAGTTAAACAGTCCATAAAACAGACGCTATCAAATTCGTTCAGCACTTTAATCTGACGTCAGAGCTTTATCTGTTTCAGAGGTATAATGGTAAAATGTTCAAATGTCTGAAATTCCTTGCTGTGTTCGTTAAAGTTAGAATAGCTACTAATCATTGTCACTGCTGTACCATAACATTTTCCAGTTTGATATTCGTCGGGAAGGAAAAGAGAAACTTGTACAGAAAGTAGCAAAATTAGTAATCGTGCGATTACATGCACAGGTGTTGACAGGGTTCGGACTAGCAGTAACCATACGTGTACATCTAAAAGAGACAGCATCGTACTTTCTGTTTCAACCGTACAATAGTACGTTATTTAAATTGTATAAAGTATTAAAATAATTCGCTGGCATAGAATTTGAAGGTCGTAAGTAGCACTTACGAGCTTATTAGACTCGTGCATATTTGAAATCTGCATCACGAGACACTCCTTTTGGGCATATTTTCATGAAAATCGGAACTGGTCATGTTGACCAAATCGTTGTCTAAAAATCTTGTTTTCCATAAGTAAAGAGTAGTTTTCAGTCAGTTTTTCTCGTTTTCTCATTATATTGATTTTGTACTTACGACCTTCTAATTCTAAGCCAGCGAATTGATAATGTTTATTACTATTATAACTTACCATAAAGGGACACCAGCATGTAGAGAAGATAATGATGATGCCTAGAAGTAGTATCATCATCTGTAACTCACTGTCATGTCTCCGTGTGTTACTGGCGTTCATTGTCCGGATAGCATTTCTTCGCATTTTAAGCAGCACTGATGTTACAATAACATTGGAGATTGCGGTGATAATGATGACAAGCAAGCCAAATATTGAATAGAGGTAGGTAAATATTTGGTTTTTCAGTTCTGAGCTCGTGAATGTGAAGAAACACCACGATCCCGGAAATTGGTTGATGTTTTCACCCAGTCCCATGATCGGTAGAAGTCCCATAAATGCAGCAAAACCCCACAAAGAAATAATGATGTATTTTGCACGACCCGGTGTTATGTGAGTGTCGTAAAAGAACGGATATGTTATTGCCAGAAACCGGTCGACAGCCATTGTTCCCACAATGCATATCGTGGCATATCCGGCGAAAATAAGCATAAATGACTCATAATTGCACAGCGCCGACCCACCAACCCAGTTGAGCTTGTTTGCGTACACGGCTAACGTCACAGGGGATGTTGCGCAGGTTCCAAACAAATCCGTGCAAGCTAAAGCTCCAACGAGTCTGTAGAATACAGATTGTTTATGTTCACGTGATGATCTCGACAAGACGAAAATTGCCAGAAGATTTCCGAATACACCAGAAGCGAACATAATCGCCGGAACGGTCAACGATATTAACGGATCTCTATCAATCGGAATGGTCGTGTTGTCAGTGTTTGTATTGTATGTACTGTTCGGTAACATACTCGAGTTGGTAGAATTCCAAACATCCTGTATCCCAACTATGTCATCCAATACTTCTGCTGCTTCTTCTGACGTCATATCTTGTTTTCTGGAATACAAATCAATAATGATTAACTTTATAAGCTGTGTGAAGTTGGCTCAACATACGACATACGACATACGACATTCAAAAAATCGAATGTCGTGCAGCTCGACATACGACATTGGACGACATTCAAAAAATCGAATGTCGTCCAGCTCGACATACGACATTGGACGACATTCAAAAAATCATCAAAAATCGAATGTCGTCCAGCTCGACATTGGACGACATTCAAAAAATCGTCTAAAATCGAATGTCGTCCAGCTCGACATTGGACGACATTGGACGACATTCAAAAAATCATCAAAAATCCAATGTCGTCCAGCTCGACATTGGACGACATTGGACGACATTCAAAAAATCGTCTAAAATCGAATGTCGTCCAGCTCGACATTGGACGACATTGGACGACATTAAAAAAATCATCAAAAATCGAATGTCGTCCAGATCGACATTGGACGACATTGGACGACATTAAAAAAATCATCAAAAATCGAATGTCGTCCAGATCGACATTGGACGACATTGGACGACATTCAAAAAATCGTCTAAAATCGAATGTCGTCCAGCTCGACATTGGACGACATTGGACGACATTCAAAATATCATCTAAAATCGAATGTCGTCCAGCTCGACATTGGACGACATTGGACGACATTCAAAAAATCGTCTAAAATCGAATGTCGTCCAGATCGACATTGGACGACATTGGACGACATTCAAAAATCGTCTAAAATCGAATGTCGTCCAGATCGACATTGGACGACATTGGACGACATTCAAAAAATCGTCTAAAATCGAATGTCGTCCAGATCGACATTGGACGACATTGGACGACATTCAAAAAATCATCAAAAATCGAATGTCGTCCAGATCGACATTGGACGACATTGGACGACATTCAAAATATCATCTAAAATCGAATGTATAATAACATTAAGGCGTGCATTTAATATACGATCATTATTTCTGTTATTCTATGTTAACTTTGAACGTCTCAACTGACAAAGCACATTTCTCTGTTATATTATGCTAATAATCTTACTTACATTTAGATCTAGCATATTTACCCATATCAGAACGGCCTATCTAAACGTAATCAATTTCCGCGACTTTACCTTGTTTATGTGTGCATGTTTGGATTTAAAATGTTGCACTTTTTGTTCAATCATTGTAGAATGAACGAATATTGTCACTTGCTGATGTAAGGAGTCAGTCATGTAAAGTTTGTATTTGTTGATACTTTATTGTCCGCTATATTGTTTTTCTTTGTGATGAGTCGCTTAGCAACCGTAGGAGTTTAAATTATTCAATGTGCGGAACAACTTATTTGGTTTTTACAATCTTTAATCTTAGCATCAGGAAACGCAATTTGAGGTTATTTTGGTTGCATGGCTATTCACAGAAGTTTAAGTGGGGCGTTTTTTTTCGTGAATTTCAACGGTACACAATGCACAAAATTTCGGAAAAATAACAAAATATAGTTTTATTTACTTAATCAATTTGGTTAGGGGAGTTTATAGATTCGCTAAGACTTGTGTACTTTCAGTAAATCGTGAATAGTTTGGAATATTTGCGAGTTGCTTTGCGATATTACCGGATATTTTGGTTTTACTTTATACTTTTCTTGTGTCAACTGGAATATTTGTTATAATAATAGTTCTGTTAATAAAGTCACGGACATTTAATCTAAACTTGTGTTTGTTCAATAATTACTAGTTATGTTCAGGCAGCCTGACAAGGATTTAAGATAATATTTTGAATGCTCTTGTTCGTCCGTCTGTTGTATACTAGTATCTACAGTTGCTGTCCACGGTGCCTAAGAGTCGAGTGACACTCGGCACAAAAGTAGCCTATTCATGGGTAGGTGACAACTAAAATGCAACAAGCAATGTTAAATACTAATAGAACAGTGTATAAACGAGTCAACTTCCGGTTATCACAATAAGGAGTACACGTTGACTTGTATAGTATTGCAATAAGTCGTACAGTGATGGGAAATAACCGGATATTTCAATCACAATAAGTCATAAAAGTTAAATTGTATAGTATCACAATAAGTTGTACAGTGATTTGGTTTATATATGGAATATATAACTGTCGGCATGAATTATCAACATATTGTACGAACCCGGGAATCCAAAATGACGTCAAAGATGGACGCCATATTACTTACGAATACACCTGAAATTATATGTGATGCAATTTGATATTTATGTACATATGTAGTCTCAAATGCTGGTTTGGTTATTATTCATTTCATAATGCGCATGAAATGACATAAAACAAATCGAAAAAACTTACGAGGTTTGACCGCAAAACTTGAGTAATGCTGTGTACACTTCCGTTAGTGGAACGTGCACAGCCGAACCACAGGGTCAGAATCAGTCTAGCTATGCGTTCAACATACACTATTACATCATGATTGGTAAGCGAAACAATATGGACGTGGATAAACACACACTAGTTCGTTACCCATGTGTATGTAGTTTTTACAGGTATCGGGCTTGCGATAGACGTAATTGATACCCCAATCATACGAATCTCGAATCAGCCGGAATGGGTCCGAATGAGTCGGAATTAATAAAAACTAAAAATTTGAAACAAATTCCGAATGATGATTCGAAATGACCAAAATTATTACAGCTTGTCTAAATGTCGTTAGAAATACTTCTAAGATAATTCGAATACAATTCAAAGAAAATTCGAATATAACAATCATGCATTTCGAATCCGCCGACAGCGGGGAATGTGCACGCATATGTTTCCATAATACGGTACACACAATCATGGGACCGTTGTGAACGGGATTTCGCGCAGGTATAAATAACTACATACACTGGTTTTAATTATTGTTTTGAATGGGGTCAAAATGCCGTAACAATATTTAAAATGTAATCATCACTGCGGTATACTGTACACAGGATATTGCTAGTAAAGGTGAGTAATGTAATTAATTTTCGCGAAATTCTAGTGTACACCAGAGACGATATTTTCCAAATTACTGACTACTAACATCATCTCAACTATGTTTTAACGTCTTCGAGCTGCAAGGCATTCAATTACTGACAACGTTTTGAATGTCGTCCAATGTCGTCCAATGTCGAGCTGGACGACATTCGATTTTAGACGATTTTTTGAATGTCGTCCAATGTCGTCCAATGTCGAGCTGGACGACATTCGATTTTAGAGGATTTTTTGAATGTCGTCCAATGTCGTCCAATGTCGAGCTGGACGACATTCGATTTTTGACCATTTTTTTGAATGTCGTCCAATGTCGTCCAATGTCGAGCTGGACGACATTCGATTTTTGATGATTTTTTGAATGTCGTCCAATGTCGTCCAATGTCGAGCTGGACGACATTCGATTTTTGATGATTTTTTGAATGTCGTCCAATGTCGTCCAATGTCGAGCTGGACGACATTCGATTTTTGATGATTTTTTGAATGTCGTCCAATGTCGTCCAATGTCGAGCTGGACGACATTCGATTTTAGACGAGTTTTTGAATGTCGTCCAATGTCGTCCAATGTCGAGCTGGACGACATTCGATTTTTGATGATATTTGAATGTCGTCCAATGTCGTCCAATGTCGAGCTGGACGACATTCGATTTTTGATGATTTTTTGAATGTCGTCCAATGTCGTATGTCGAGCTGGACGACATTCGATTTTTGATGATTTTTTGAATGTCGTCCAATGTCGTATGTCGAGCTGGACGACATTCGATTTTTTGAATGTCGTCCAATGTCGTATGTCGAGCTGGACGACATTCGATTTTTTGAATGTCGTATGTCGTATGTTGAGCCAACTTCACACAGCTAACTTTATACGAGCTTTTATGTGCATAATTCTATATACGCACACTACAACTTTAGACACGAAGATGGTTTCATGCCAAGAAACAATTGTTTAGAATAAAGTTAGTAGTTTACGGGGTTAGCTTATTATTTCTAAATAATTTTCTTAAATATGTAAATTCTTACATTTGTTCCGACAATCCCTTTGTGAATATACCAAACGATGAATAATAGCATAGAGCAATGAAACTAACAGAAACAAGTTCCTGCAAATAAATACGGACAGTGGGGAATAAGGAACCAATATAAGCTCTAAGTATCCGAGATTAATCCAACCAATTGATCATTCATCACTCCCGTCCATATAGCAGGACCTTTATCATTAAACTCGCACAACCATCCATCACCACAATGAACCCTGTTGTTGGTGTTCATTACGATAAAAATGAGATTCGCCACATTTCATTGCTCCAAATAATAATATCCGACCATTAGATATGATATGGTGGGCTTTTTATCAATATAAACTAGATCTGAGGAATCAGGTTGCAGCGTTCATGTTCAGGTTGGTTCAATACTAGTAATGTGCATTTTATCAAACAATGCTAGTTATGCATGTTATTTGGCTCCCCTAGTTTTATGATGTGCTCATTTTGCGATATTTAACAATGTTTGCACGGTCATCGGTGGATTCATCCGCACTGTCCTCGGTGGACTCATCCGCACTGTCCTCGGTGGACTCATCCGCACTGTCCTCGGTGGTTTCATCCGCATCGGGTTTAAGCTTTAGTAGCAGCAACCAGATCGCCTCCCGCCACTACTCTCAGTGCTTTGATTTCAAATAGTGTTAATGCAGATGAGTTAACGGGGAAATAACCTCTGTAAACTTATTGTTGATGGGCTGTGTAAATACTTTAACAGATAAGCAATGTTACGCTAGATGAAGTGTCATTCTTGCGTGAATTCATTATAGGATAGGTCTTATTGGAAAATTGACTCCTGGTTGAATGAATCAAATATATGAGTCAAGTGTCGGTAATAATGTTATTCAATGGAATTAGGTGTTAAGCAATTAGATTTACATAAATATGTTTGAATAGAGCATTAGCTGAATTGTACCAGGAATTGTGCAAGGTGTAATAACTAGGAATAACACACGCAGTGTATTTGTCTTGGGACCCAATTTATTGTATTCTAACGTATATGCAACACACAATATGATACATTCAGATTAATCATTTGTTATTATTTCACCACATTACTCGACTAATAATCTATAATAATTATGCAGGCCGGCCCATTGGTAATTAAAATATTGGGTTTCATATTTCATAGCGCCATTTAAATCCTATAATACCAATGACCCACAAAATGTAGCTCAACTTAATGTAATCACTCCATTAAAAGCCTACAAAACAACATTGAATCAATCGAATTACACTAGCATTTAAAGGGGCGTGACTCAAGTTCAATAGAATTAACCATACTTGAGAAATATATGGATTATAGTTTTATTTTCACAACATTTTGACTTTTATCTTTGAGTATGCTGATATTAACATCTAACGGTACTACCCCCTGGTATTAAGAGATTATATTCAGAAGACGTATAACCAGTACCGTAACTTCATTTCAAATATACACACTTGTACCGAAACAAAATTATTGATATTAATGCTATATCAACTTATTGACTATTTCTAATTTACAACTTCTTCCTAAGTATTCTATTGTAATAGGGGTTTTCTATAGCCATGAGTCACGATACCCAATGTCAAAGCACGTAACAACTTCTATTGTGTTAGATATTTCTCGTACTTTAGCAACATATTTGTTCGTAAAAATGATAATCACATCAAGTTTGTTATAATATTTTTGTTAAAAATGCATCAGTATGTCTGTTATCAAGTTTTGATAAAAACGACTAAGCGAAGCCCTGTACCTTTAACGTCCACTTGTAGAGCAGAGCAGTCATGTCTTTTATTTTGAGCCACAGTTTGTAAAACATTGTTTTACAGTAACATGTGAACTAATATATATACATGAATTTATTAACCTGCTGCCTGCGGCAGGTTATATTGGATTGCCAAAAGTAAAATGACCATGGAGGGGCACGTGACATGTTCTCGATGGTTTACGATTTCAAATAAAATATAAAAAAGAAGCATTTTGTTAGAATGTCGTGAACCAGACTAATTCCATTATTCCATGCGGATAACATCGGTCTTTATCGCATTACAATAGTTTATTTACCAAAGAAAGCAGAACTATTCCGAAATTTCACTTTGAACGCGAGACCACGAATCTAAACAGCAGGTGTCTGCAGCTGCATAATATTCCTAGTCAGTAATAAATATAGTGGGCAATGCACTACATCCCGTAGAGAACACATCGCTAGATTAACAGAAGCTTGGTATTGATACATGATAAATTTTTTTCTAATTCTTTTGAATTTGTTCATTCGTTCGGCACATACATTTAACACAACCAAATAATTGGAGGATAATCGGTATTGTCCGATTTTACATGTATTGGAATTATTTTGACAGAAACATTAATTTAAATTACACCGGAATAAATTCGAATTGCATCCAAACTGCAAAAACCACATCCTAAACAATACAACTAAGTTACAAGGCCGCAGGTAATCACCCGCAGGAAACTATTTGACTTGTACAATATGGTATGGTACAATGGCGGGTTTCGGGGATGGTTAATTCAAACAAGTTAGAATAACAATATGGTAACTGCGGTGTATCCAAGTGATGATTATGCTATAAATAATTATAAAATAACATTCAATGTATTTTTATAATATAGGTGTATAAATACAAACGTACCAAATTGATGTTCTGATAAAGTTTAAGTTCCAGTCACTGCTGTATTCCTACACATGTATCAAAGCGTTTTGCTAGCAACGCTGCTGATGGAATAAAAAGTTCATCCTTTGAAACATCTCGTTTCGGGGTAACGGCATTTAATCTTATCATTTACGAACAGGCGGAATGTAGGCATATTTCAATTTTCTAAAATCTTTGTTTCATTTGGTTCATTTCCCGTACTAGTATAATGTAGAGTATGTTTCTGACTGTTATTTCCTGTGGGATTTGTGATAATTCCATCACAGTTGATCAGTAGATTGTTTATCGTTTATGTGCGATTTACGTCGCTAACGTTAAATGAATTTGATACGGGGATTATATTTCTAAGTGAATAATATCTGATCCGGCTCATGGGAATATATCCCGCGGTTGTGTATCTCGGCTCCGCAGTTTAAACGTATGTACTCGTCCCTCTCCACTTCCGGTACTACATCCGGGTAGCCAAACTCCTGACGTTACATGCCCACATGGGCCTTAACTTGTTAATGAATTTGAAACTTGACAGCGGTTATTTCCCTTTCAGATGCTTAAGTGCAATCGTACTCGGGATGTCAGGAATGTCCGAGGGGCCACGATTGATGTTAGTGTAACCTTTAAAGGGACTGCCTCACATATTGGTGTATTGCAAAATTAAAATAAAATTGTCAAATATTTTGGAGAAGTTGCCTGTATATCCCATATTCAACGACACTGACATCTAAAATAACTTGAGAAACTTCGGCATTTTGTAGTTATTTAGTATTTTTGCTACAAAAAATCTATAGGGTATTAATACCCTATAAAACTTACACAACCACTGCGGTATACCGTATACCGGATAATGCTTGTAACGTGAGTAACATTATCCATTTTTGCGACCTTCAATGGTACACCAGGGTAAGTTCAGATACGCTGTTTTGTCTTTCTGAGTGTGTTTAATGTAATTTTATACAAAAGTATCTACTTCGATGATTTCCCTAGCCCTTGAAAGCCGACAAACGACCATGAATTACTTAAAAGGGTCATTAAAAGACCAAACTCGTATCGTTACTCACGTAAAAAATAAGCTCGGTCTGTCAAATAAAGATGCTTTTGTTTATATTCTATGTTAAACTGCACAACCTGAATCGAGCAAAATGACATTCCAGTGACCAAGTTTATGTTGTTAATGCTTTACCAGGAAATAAATCATAGATAACGGTGCATTTTGAGAATAAAAAAAACATGTTAGTGTACAGAGTATTGCTTTATTGATACTCACTGGTGTACGGAGTATTGCGTAAATTGAGTAAATGCGAGGTAAAAGCAGTGTTATTTGGTTAATATTTCTTATATTGTCTAGATCTATACTTATTAAAAAAGGTTTAGCAAGTTGGACTATTTGATTTGTTTTTGTCAAGTTGCATGAACTTTTACAAAAGGAAAGTTTTTCAATCTTAAGATCAGTTCATTCCATTTGAAAGTCAACTGTTTAAGTGAAGGAAATGTTCATCCTGACGGAAATTCGTCACTTGTAAGGAGATAGGGGTCAATTAGAAAAATCACAAGAAATGTGATGTCGATTATGCCCCCCTTAAGGAGTCATTACAGTCGAACATGTTTGTCTCTTGATGTTACGGAGCTTTAAAACAACGGTCAGGGGGATGTTTTACCATTTTTGTCCAATGTTTACTCAAGGTCATGCACCTTGGATGGCATTTTGTTCCCCATCTCCTCCACTCTCGAGAAGGACCTAAATTTGGTAAATCGGTGAATATTCTAATGTGTTGGTTTAATCCATACGGAGATGGTAATTTTATTGCCTACAAGTCGTTATGCGATACACCAGACAAACCAACCTTACCAATGACGTCGCGTTAACGGTTTTCCAACGTCAGCATGGCGTCAATAAATTCTAGCGGCGTGTTGTCTATTCCGGTCGATTTTATAAAAAACAATAGCGCCGTTTGCATTCCTGACATGAACAACTAGCTGGTGAATTCACGTTTATCTGTTAGGCATTGACGTCACTGCAATCTAACGCCCTTCTTGTGACGTAGCTATTGATAGTCTGTTTGAACATGACCCACCTTTGACGACTCCTGTTAGCGAAATTATCATTGGAATGTTTTGCTTTGCCTCTTGCCTTCGTGACATCTTTCAACATTCAAATAGCCATTTGACGTCGTTCACTGTCATTCCTGTACCTCGAACCGTTGAATATTTTATAATTCTTACACCGGCTTATTTGGTTGTGGCATAATCCTGACAAGATCGTGCTTGTTTTTATTTACTACACGGGTCACATTTCCTCCTGCACGTGTTACACGTGCTTCCTTTATAAATGACGCCATGGCTTCACAAAGACACGAAAACACAAATTGACCACTGAAATTTTAATACTTAAGTCATGACCGATTTGTTAATTAAATCACATATGCATACATCGCCATACAAGTAAAAATATTAGTACCCTGAAAAACTTGCTAAACTTTATCTTTTCAGTATATATCTGTTGAAAACAGTTTGGCAGGTGTTTAGAGTATAGAGTAGAGGTTTAAAGAAAGTTCTGAGACATTGAAGGCGCTATAGAACGATATCGAATTTGACATCATTGGATTCACCGTTGGCGTTGAACATCAGAGAAACATGTGTCCTGATAAGTGTGAATGGCGAAACTGAACGGGCGATATTGACTGAAAAACTTTTTGTATGAAGACATGTCTATTATGTCATTACAAATTGTTTTATCGGTATATAAATGAATCGGCATAAGTAATGACTGTTTAAACAAGCCACGATACATTGTGAAATATGTACATTTTTTAAACGACGTCACACGACGTTATCCTTAAAGCGGTCACCAATTGTGCAGTCAGTTTCATATTTAGTGCCATTGTTATTTGCGTCAAGCACTTGAAAAGTTCCGGAAATATCGAGGAGACATTGTATATTTAACAAAAACTTGATTCAATATTCTTTCTGTCAATACCAAAACAATAACTATACTACCCAAATTCGCAAAGTTATTAAGTATTTTTTTGTGGAACATGTTTTTCGGATCACCCTGTACGTTGAGCGTTTTTGTGTCTAAAAGCTATACTACTCGTAATTTCGCTGGGTTAGAACGAGAAGATCGTAATTACTAATTACGACCTTATAAGACCCGTACATATTTGAAATCTGCATGACAACACCCTATTGTCACGAAAATCGAAAAAGGTCATGTTGACCAAACTGAAATTGAAAAGGCTTGTTTTTTCCATCAATTAAAAGTCGTTATTTAACAATGTTTACTTGTTTTCTCTAAATAGCGTTTTTATACTTACGATCTTCTCATTCTAAGCCAACGATTTGTCCATATTCCTTCTGTTTAACAATTTAGCTGTGATTCCTTTCACAATACGAATACGACAATAGTAAAACCTATCGTACAAAAATACATGTAACTCGTCATTAGCAATACCACATCAAACTAAGAACACCATTTACATGAGTCTCTGCCTTGATTGTCCGAGTACGTCCTTCAAATTTCAGATCCCAGACCAGCAATGATCATGACAACATTTGCCATATGATCTTTCCAGGCGGTCACACGGAACACGCCTGTACATTCCGTACATTCCGTTTCTACTCCATACCATGTTGGTCCGTCTTTATCCATATCTCTGTCGTGTAGGTCCGTGTTCGTCCTTCGCTGTGTCGGGACTGTCCTTGATTGGTCATCCGTGAAGGCGCCTTATTTAATGCGTGTTCGTCCGTCGCACTGTCGGGAATATCCTTTGTCAGCCGTGTAGGCGCCTTGTTTATGTTATAGTTAGAACATATTAAGTAAATTTTAATGATTAAAAAGGGCGGAGCGAGCGAAGCGAAGCGAGGCCTTTTTAGTCATTAAAATTTACTTAATATGTTCTAGCTAACTTAGAATATAACATTCTGCATTCTGATTGGCCGATAGAAATTAGCGCCAACGCAAGACGTCAAGTCTGTTAAGAGAAAATTTTAATGATTAAATTTTCATTTAACCGCGAAAATGCGGCGTTTTCATTGGCTCATAATGTAGGTTATATTCTAATGCGTATTACTGTCGTGTTTGGACGTGTTAGTCTGTATGGCTGTCATGTTACTTACTCACGGTGTGAAGGTCGCTGGGTGACCGTCGACGCTTAACAAACAGAAGAGCCCGGATCGTCCAGAATCTTGATCCGGGGTGATCCTGCACCCGTATTATGGTCTTATAATTGTTCATTTCATAAAACGTAATGTAATTTAAATAATGTATACATGTATATATGTCTTTATTTTTAGAAATTCGTTGAAAATGATCGGATATGACCAATCAACGAAGCAATAGTTCCCACTTAATAAATTACGTATATTTCAGCGATTCACTACTTCGCTAAATTAAATATAAATGAGTCTGAAGTAAAAATATAGAGGATATTTGTCGATTTACATGTAAGAGCGAATTTCCTTTTTATCCCAAGTACCTTAAATTATATAGTAAACGTATACATTGGATCGTTTTGAGTGCGATGAAAGGGAGGCTTGAAAGTTTGAATAACGATCTGCTTTTTACTTGCAGAGATATAGGTATTGTACACATGTAGCCATGAAGTAAGCTTAGCAGATTAAAATTAGTTGCACAAACCGTTCAAATATAAACTTTGGCAAATATAATCATCATGAAAAGAGTAGGCTGCTAGGCTGCCAACTTCACGGTGCTAGGCTGCTAGGCCGCTAGCCTGCCAACTTCACGAACATTGAAAAGAGACAACATATAAATGTATTTTCAGACAAGGTAAAGCATTTAATTGTGACTACTTCAAGCCGAGTATTTGTTTGAAATACTAGATGTATTTGTGACTTTCTAACCTATAAATGTGTTGTACATGCATATACTATTCAAACTTGACATTGTGTTATTGTAAAGTTTACTTTGTGTTATTGTAAAGTTTACTTTGTGTTATTGTAAAGTTTACTTTGTGTTATTGTAAAGTTTACATTGTGTTATTGTAAAGTTTACTTTGTGTTAGCATAATGTAAGGTTTTATTAAAAGCCCTCTAACAACATTTTTTGTTTAGTTATTTATTTTGTCTTACGAGCTTTTCTCAACTTTCATTTCTCATAAAGGCCACTTGATGGCCAAACATTTGCAACATTGCATAATGGCCTGGCTACCGACTTCATATATTATCAACTACTGTCTAAATAACTATATACGCTTACTTGTTTATTTTTGCCTAATTTTTGTGTTCGGCTAAATTATATGAACATGCAGATCTACATAATAGACATAATTTCGTGAAACAGAGTAAGTTGCTCATGAGTTATAGGAATAGATATCGATCACATGGCTTCGGTTTCGTGACAAATGACATTTATATATAAGGTTTGTACGGTGGCATAGAGGGGACACAAGAAATATTTTATTTATCACGTGCGCACGTGTAAGCATCACGTGCGCACGTGGTAGCTATTACGTGCGCCCGTGGTAGCTAACACGTGCGAACATGTTAGCTATCACGTGGGCACATGTTAGTATTACGTGCGCACGTAATAGCTATCACGTGTGCACGTGATTGTTGTTACGTGCGCACGTGGTAGCTATAACGTGCGCCCGTGGTAGCTAACACGTGCGCACATGTTAGCTATCACGTGCGCACATGTTAGTATTACGTGCGCACGTAATAGCTATCACGTGTGCACGTGATTGCTGTTACGTGCGCACGTGTTAGTTATTACGTGCGCACGAGTTGGTCAGTCATTGGTCAATTATCACGTGCGCACGCGATAGCTATTACGTGCGCACGTGATAGCTATCGCGTGTGCGCGTAATACTATCACGTGCGCACGTGGTATCTATCGTGTGCGCATATAATACTAACACGTGCGCACGTGATAGCTAACACGTGCACCCGTAATAGCTACCACGTGTGCACGTGATGCTAACATGTGCGCACGTGATAAATAAAATATTTCTTGTGTCCCCTCTATGCCACCGTAGGTTTGTCTAATAGAGAGTAATTTACAAATGTTGGGGATTATGTTCCGCTATTCCTGGGAATAATAGAACAGAAGAAAAGTTGTAATTAGGTTGTCTGGTG
Source organism: Spisula solida (assembly GCA_947247005.1). Taxonomy (NCBI): domain Eukaryota; kingdom Metazoa; phylum Mollusca; class Bivalvia; order Venerida; family Mactridae; genus Spisula; species Spisula solida. Next base: position 27,713,145 of record OX365948.1, read on the forward strand.
TATAGGTACATACTGATTAGATCGAACCCTGGAATGGACTATATCGTTGTGATATACTATAAGAACAGAAGGTATGCGATTATGGTGCACGGTATGTCAGTATAGACATATTATTTATTCATCATACTAGAGCGTGTCATATGACTAAAAAAGTAGAAAGTTAAGGGAATCGAACACCATTATCCACCATATTGTAATGCTGATTCTAAAACATCCAATGATGTAATTAACCATATACTACATAACACTATAGAACTCATTTGATATAATGTTTGATAATGATATCCATACATCTATATTTGATTATTTTCATATAAGATAATTAATGGTCCTTAATTACTAATGCATTGATGCTTGAAACTAAATACTACTTAACTGCTGTGCGAGTCACATGATATTTGAACATTTCACAAATCAATTCTACCGTCATTTATATGATCTATAAAATAATACAATATCCTTTTTAATAATAAAATACAAATCAGTTAAATCACCGTAAACGCTGTTATTTGAAATCAAATTGCTATCATTCTTGTTTGGTATACCGTGATATGATTGGCCGTTTTAATCACATGATTTCCGTATTTTACACACATTGGGGATAGTTCTATACACCGTATTTTTAATTAGACGCAACTGCTAAATTGATACAAAAACGAACCTAATTAAATGTACACACGCCTCTCGGTTGAACGTGTCTGTAATACAAATATACAATCGTTAATCTGTATCTTGTTATGTCGTTATGACGTACCAATACTTTCATTCAAAGAAACCCCACTCAGCAATGTGAGCCATTGGATTAGATTATAATTACCAATTATAATTGCAACTGAATAAGCAGAATGAAATTTACTTGAACATAATTATCATATCAGCAGTTATCTCACCAGGCGTGATTTGATCATTCCTTGCTCATCACTTCATTCACCAAGTTATCAGCTGTTTATCTGAGAACATTAAAACTATCTTTAAGCTCGTGTTCATCTTTTAAACTAGGTCATTAAATATCTTTATTCGATGTTACATTTATGCCTGTTGCAAAAGTGTATCGTATTTACCACAAAGTTTGCGTATACGAGCTCACCTGAATTAAGGAGGTACGCGCACCTTTTATCTAACGATCGAATTTTCCTTGAAACATCTTAAAATGACAGAACAGTCTTCTAGAACAACATTGAAATCATAAAAATGATATGTCACCAGGCTCATTTTCGACACACATGGCTTTCTAATGACCTACCATTGTATTTTGGTCATTTTATCTATTTCCTGCATTTATGGCACCTTTATGTTCTTTTTAAGATTATTACTGTATGAAACCACTTTTAAGCAATGCATGATATTTTGTGTGTTCAATGGTCATTCCTATTTACATTAGTCACAATTCCAGCTGCCTGGTGAACAAATTCAGTAATTGAACATGATAAATAGTTACCCCACCCACTTGTAAAAAGTGTGATTTTCAAATGATTTCAAATGAACGTCAAAAAATACCCAACGATCGAAAATGATTTAAAATTGGCCCTAGGTTTAGTATCAAATAGAACACCAGTTTAGTCAAATAAAAAATAGGGGTCACCAACCTTTTTTGGGAGCTGTGCATAAAAAAGCACTAATTATGAATAAATTTGCATAAAATTAACCTAATTTGCATATTGTAATGAAATAATTTTTTCTTAAAATTTTTCAAAGTGTGGCTACCTCTTATAACTAAACCATGCACTACATATTATATATAAGCATATGCATTTGAACGATTGTAGGGACTTATTGTGAACCCATATTATTCACAATTTTGCCGTTCCCCACCCACTTTTTCATACAGGCAAAAAATAAAAAGTTAAAAATATCTAATTTGTGCGATAATATTTTGTTTATTTTCATTAATCAACATTCATATGCAATCATTGAAACTAAAATTCATGTTTGTTCTTATCTTATACGATTTTGAAATTTCGCGCATGCGCACAAGGCAGCTCGTACCTCCTTAAGAAACCACTTATCTTAAGCACCTGTAAGTAGCCAGTATCATTCAGTGATTGTCGTATACAACCCCCTCTATTAAGAAATTAATGTCATTAGGGAGGTACGCGCACCTTTGATCTAACGATCGAATTTTCCTTGAAACATCTTAAAATGACAGAACATACTTCTAGAACAACATTGAAATCATAATAATGATATGTCACCAGGCTCGTTTTCAAAATACATGGCTTTCTAATGACCTACCATTGTATTTTGTTCATTTTATCTATTTACTGCATTTATGGCACCATTATGTTCTTTTTTAAGAATTTTACTATATGAAACCACTTTTAAGCAATGCATGATATTTTATGTGTTCAATGGTCATTCCTTTTGACATTAGTCACAATTGCGGCTGCCTGGTGAGCAAATTCAGTAGTTGAACATGATAAATAGTTACCCCACCCACTTGCAAAAAGTGCAAAGGTGTGATTTTCAAATGAACGTCAAAAATATCTAACGATCGAAAATAATTTATAATTGGCCATAAGTTGAGTATTAAATAGAACACCAGTTTAGTCAAATAAAAAATAGGGGTCCCCAGCCTTTTTTGGGAGCTATTCATCAAAAAGTCCTTATTATGAATAAATTTGCATAAAATTAACCTAATTTGCATATTGTAATGAAATAAAATGTTATTAAAAATATTTCAAAGTGTGGCTACTTCATATAACTAAACCATGCACTACATATTATATATAAGCGTATGCATTTGTACCATTGCAGGGACTTATTGTGAACCCATAGTATTCACAAGTTTGCCGTTCCCCACCCACTTTTCATGCATGCAAAACATAAAAAGTTAAAAAAGATCTATTATGTGCAATAGTATTATGTTTAGTGTCATTAATCAACATTCATATGCGATCATTGAAACTAAAATTCATTTAACTTATACGATTTTGAAATTTCGCGCATGCGCACAAGGCAGCTCGGACCTCCTTAAATCACAATCAGTCGTTCTTCTTCTATTAACTTCACGTTTATTTAACAATCACTTGTTTGAACGGGCACATTTGATGTATAGTACAACCTCGAATGGCCCTCTGTAGAGCAACAGCATCTGTACAAAGGCCAATATTTGTCACTCCCAAAGGGTGTTGCTGTACAGAGGTTGTGCTGTATACGGTTGGTACGTGAATGAAAAGTGCAAATACAATGAACATACGGAAAAAGAACATTGTATTCCATTGTATAAATGTGTGTAAAATATGGTTATCGTACAATGAAACTATCAGTAAATAAACAGTTTACTCAGCATATTTTACTAGTAAATGTGCGTAGATACCAATCCACGACGCTCAGTGAAAGTGTTTATCATCAAAATAAACTTCTTTTGTATTCAGTATCAACGTTTGAATGCGGAACCAATTTTCTGACATAATACATGAATTTAATTTTAGTTAAGATTTTATCATGTAACAAATCAACGGTCCGGATTCAGTTATTCCGGTGAGATATTGAGATATTTTAGCACGTATGTATGAACTACTAGTATGTCAAGCTGTCGACATCAGCTTTAGTCCAGTCATCCATCTTGTCTCCTCTATTTACGTTCTAGCATGGTATAGTATATTGTATGCTCATCGTATTTGTTATAATTATTTTACTCTAATGTAATTGTCATTCATAAACAGCCTGAAGAAATGTACTACAATTATTAAGCCTTGGATTATGCAAAAGTGCACCGTACATACGTCCTTGTATCACAATATGAATAACATGCTGTTAAATGTTATTTATAACTAATTAACGTAATTGCATGTTACAAAATCATAAGAATAAACACTTACATTAGCTTCTTGAAATCGAACTTAACGTGTTTGGTGTTTATTATAATATGACTGCTACTGAATGTGCTAGACAATTTTACTTATGAGACAACTGTTTTCGGATCACTTTAACTTCGCCCACCCCCCCCCCCCCCCCCCCCCCCAACATAATACATGATTATTCTTAACGTATAATATACAATTAATTTCACAGAATTTACAATGTTTCATGGTGACATAATATAATAGTATGAATGCAATGTATTCTTGGTATTAGGCTGGTAAAACACATGGCTTACAATAACCGCCATTTAACTTGCTGGTCACTCCTGCACCTACCACTTATAGAACGGACAATGTCCAATATTTGTGTATGCTTATGTGATAAGAGTATGTGTGATTGTATAATTTGGTGCATCATTTGTCTGCATGCCTTCATGTGCGTGTGCTAATGCTTCAACATATATTGTATCTGCTTAGGTGGTATATCTTAGTTATCATTTTGTGTACATTATCTGATTACCAATGTACGAGTATGTATGTTATTATTTGTCTTAAAATGCTCTCCGGTACAGGAGGAAATAAAGATTATACTGTCACTATCTCATGAGAATGGTCAGTACAAGCATGTAATACAAACATACTTGATTTCCACTATAGTTCGATTTCGAGCATTGAGCCGTGACTGCACTTTTAAGGTTTAAACCAATAATCGATATAGGTTGGTATCGGTTTGACCAGTACGATAAGTAATACAATTAAGGCCAGATATTTCAAGTGTCTGGTTGGTCGTGACGGTAAAGCGCTTGATACATTGTAAAATAACTTTTGTCCGATCAGGGCGAGTTCGAATCCCACTAAAATAATTTTTTATTTTCATTATATTTTTTAAATGCACACAATTGGTAAAATCCGTGTAATACTAGTATGTGTGACAAACCATATGTGTTACATATATATTGTAGAATGTTATGAAGGCTAATCAACCGAATATAGGATGTCAGTAAGCTCGAAATACACCAACGATCGAAATGAATGAAAATAATAAATATATTGAATCGACACCTTTCAATGGATAAATTAAATATATAAACAAAATCTTTAACTTACAATCCATTCAAACATAAAGCAACTAATAAAAAAATGAGCGAATCAGGGAATCGAACCGCCGACTTCTGAGTTTGAAATTCTGAACGTTGCCGACTGCACTAAACTGTAATCTGATTATAAACAGATATCTGTAAGAATCATATCATTACAAAATGCGCTCCTGGCGTAATAAATGATAGTCTACCTGCCAAAATGGACTAGTCGGAAGGTCATGGCTCAGAGTTCAAAATTGAACTATATTACTAATTATTGGGATTCTTTTCTAGAGAATATCGGGTTAAATCTTTCCTCTCTAATCGTTTTAAACGCAATCATTATTTTACTACATAAAACATTTTTCTAATTATAACTATATTTACGAAACTCCTGATAAACAAAGACTTTCCCAGTCTTTCCTGTGAGCCTCTTCATGTATATGTTCTGTTCTGTATATAAGAATTATAGTTTAGAAAATGATGAACTATTTTTTAGAAATACCACTTAAAAATTCAAAAATAACATACCTGAAAACTTGGAATTAAGATATTGAAAACTATTTAATATTTTCCCAAAATGATGAAGTGCAGTTCATCGATTCAGAATGTAGTTATTGGTGTATTTTCGCGACAGGAAACACGTGTCGAAGAGATTCCAGCGCGCGGTTCAGTGGAGAATTTTTAGTCCATTGGTTGTATTTATCCTGTGTGACCGAAGTCGATAATCCCGCCATTGTTAACGTTATACGCTACAATCACAAGTGCAATCAATCGTAAATCTATTCCACAGAAAGTAATAGCTTTTTTGCGTCCTGGTTTCATTGACACGGAATTACATCAACAAATTGTTTTCAACTATATAATTTATATGTACAGTGAATACCACCGTATTTTGAATATGTTCACTATCCGTAAACATCATTTTATGGTATGCTTGCTTGAACGTATCCTCAGTAAATATGTTATATATAATTTCTAAAACGAAAATTCAGCCACACGAATGTTGGTTTTGTTCAATATCCATTGTCCGAATTTACCAATGATTGAAAGACAAACGTCCGCTTTGTTAAGTTTTATAATTACATACTATTTGAGCCGCCAATTAATGAGCGATCTGTAGTAAGCCGACTGTTTCAATATAATGAATAAGCACTTATTACGATGGGATATTTTCTCTTAGTACATAGATGGTATCCGTAAGTCAATCAATAAATCAATCAATCTATATGTACGGTATATATGTATTAAACATGATAATACAATCGCTCAATACCGAAACTTTTCGTAATAAGTTCATATCCGAGTGTAGCTATATACAACATGTAGTATCCCGTCATGTGAGTAGTTGAACAGTATATTAATCAACATGTATCCGCCATATAAACATCTAAGCATTGTTTTCCCACAGCAACTACCGTAAAATAAATATTCTCCGTGGGTGTAATACTCGTTGATTAACTTGACCAGGATGTGCTCCCCGTACAATCCACCGTCTCCCAAATTACGAGAAGAGAGCTCTTCTGTTCATTGATTGTAATCCACGAATTTACGATCCCATGAATAAGTATGAAACAAAATCCACAAAATTTATCACTTTCTAAAATCATTGATTTTACCTTACATATATGTAGGCGGTGGTCAGGTTGAGTCTGACCTAGCGTACACATCAACCTTAATGTCGTTTATAAAATGTCTGAGAAAAAAACATCTTCACGTTGATTAGTTTTACTCCAAAAAATGTTAAAACACCAGCACATCAGGGGATCTAGTAAAACACCAACATTCCGAGTAAAAACATAGAATCGCGCCTCTGTTTACTGCAAAACATATTTCAGCATACAGGCATGCTCTTGTATTTTTAACGTCCGTGAAAAAATATCACATCGGGGGTGCCATTTAAAATGATTACTTGAAATACCAAAGGATGTATCTTACCTGGTGGAAGCATAGGTTAAATTCAGAGCACCCATACACAATATGGTAAAATCATACAATGTTTGTGCGTAAACTAGTACTTGTGGGTGGTGCACGCGCGGTTCTGTGCCTTTCATAAAGTAACCCACATTTTGAAAGGAAAATCACAAGTGGTATAGTCCAGTCAGGATAAAAATCCAGTGACGCAGCGGTCCACTATAACGATGTAAAACCAATTATAAAGGCTTATACTGTACAAACAACTATAATTTAAATGCTAAACTAACATACTAAACTTCGCTCTACCTGTTTAGACAATGGTTGTGTTTTTTTGCGTACACATAAACTGCAACGTCACTGTCATACTATCCTAATTGGACTATATAGACGCTTACATTTACATGTGTATTATGTAATCTTTATTTTCATCTAACTTATGTACAAACATAAGCTAGCTTGTATAAACAACAAAATAAAATCGTACACAACATTTTAATACAGTATTAAAAGTGACTTTTAGCAATGAGAAAAATCCAAGATATATTTATTAAATGGAGGATACTATCCACCAAAAAGCATAGTAAATTCCTATTGTATTGTGTCGAAAGATACCCGGATAAAGCGAGCGATCATGTACTTTGATTTAGGGTATATCATATAGAACCGTCATCATGTTCTTCGTTCGATTCCCTAGATACTTTTCAGGAATCCATTTCGCCGCGTGTAACAGAGATAGACACTGTAAGAGAGACATTAGGAGTGTGGTCGGTCACTGATGGTGACAGAACAGATACGGAAAACAATTCTATAACCACCGATTTAACTACACAAGCTAGTTTGAACTGCTATACGCACACATTCAGAACATAGCGTGCGACTCGGCAATCCGTTCAATTACAGGAGAGGTTAAGTCAGCATCCATTCATGAGGTCATATTTTTCACCAGCGCTTCTGCGAGTATTTGCTTGGTTTAGTTCGATCAACATGAACTGACAAAGTTTATGTATATGGTGTAATTGGTTTCTATGAACCAATCAAAAGACAAAAACCATCGAGTCATTTGTCTGCAGACATAAGTCTGTATAACAAAATTATATTTTGCACGGAACAGGAACGAACCAGTCCAGTTACGGTGTGTTACAGGAGCATAGATGAAATACATCAATATCGAAATGATAGCGAAATGGCAAGCGGTTTGAATGATTGTTTTAAAATAATAATACTATTTCATGTTGGTTCGGGCAATTTCCTCCTCAGCCTCCTGTCAATATTATAATAATGACGGAAATTCTATCATCGATTCTCTTCACTGAAAAGTAGAAAAACGGCTTCATGTAAATTGGCTGGGAGATATTTTTCTAATTGACGTACACGTTTCTACTATTAGATTATCATAACAAGCTATTGGTTACTAATGGACCTCCCATCCAGCTATAGGAAACAAAACATGGAGTTTGACCTGTTATAATATCAGCAATATTGGCGATAATAAATACTTGGCGAGAAAATAGTTATTTTGTTATCCAATCATAATACAAGGCTTCTGTGATCAGTTCTGAATGAAGGATACCATAATTATCATTTCATTAGTACAAGTTCATGAGCCACTTATTAACCCACGTTGTTCAGATATAGGTCACGTCAGATGGCTGACTCCATGGTCACTGCTGGGTCGTTAAGATGTTCTGATAGGTCACTGAATAACGAGAATGTCAGTGTAATAATTTAATGGTATTGTATATACGTTAGCATTTTGACAATGCATGTCAAAGTTTCCTATGTTAGGTGATTCGTGTGCATCTTCCTATGTAATAAGAAATAATAAATGAGGGGTGATCAACAAAAATGCTCTGAAATCAGTGTTACCTGACCGATATTGCTGAAACTCGGACAGATGATAGATTGGAGTAGTACAAGTACATATCTATAAAACATTAAATTCAAGGACATATTGGACGAAAAATCACAGAAAACTTAACGTCACTATGGCTGCACCAAACTAGTATCATCATGACGTCATTTTATAGCATAACATAATTTATACTCGTCCTTGGTATAATTAATGGTGCATGAAGCATTCGATGATTTTCAAAAAAAAGCCATACAACAAGATACATTTCATACACATGTCAACCGAAATCAAAACTTTGCCTTTGCAACTTACATGTAATTAATAAGATATAGCCGCTGAAGTGCATTTATATTGGTGATGTAACTTGACGTGTTTACGTCGTTTGTCCCATTTTTATGACGACATTGATCTTCAACGGTATATGTATGGAATAATATGCAATACAAACACATGTTTTATAGTTTTATTATCTATTGTTGCATTTTGCAACATTGTCATTGGTATTTTTTGATATTACACTTACAACACACGGCGCCGATTTATGTATCGCACTCATCTTCAGACAATGCCTTCGAATATGCGGGATTCTAATTAACGTCAAAAATATTTTTGAAATCAATGATGTAATTTTATATCAATGTAAATAACATTGTAACTAACATTGTAAATTCAAAATTCTAACACGATCTGCGGATTAATCCATATACGCATAGAGTAAATAAAGCTGTATATTATTACCGCAACATAATACACCTGACACATTGGCTGATACTGTTTACGCCCCGCGAACAGCAAATTGACCATATTTGTTTGTGCTCTCAAAAATGACAAAACAACTCAATAAAATACATAATAAGCAATTATTGAATATACTGTTACAGTTGGTTCTGCAAATAAACAATTTATACTCAGAAATATGTTTCGTTCCTTCACAAAACATCGAACATCAGCATGTGCCATTTAAAGTAGTTCAGTGAACATAAATAGCACGTGACATATTTATGAATGAACTTAAACTTTGTAGTAAAAACTTCAACGAGTTGTGAATAACGCAAGTTGCACGAGTATCCAGTGTTACAACAATGCCGCATCTATTTTCAGAAACTACATTATACTCTCGACTATAAGTTTCATAAAAAATTCTGATAATCAATTCATTTAGTTCGGATGCGGAAAAATTGAATCACGAGTGCATAGTCGGTGAATAAAACACGCACTCGTGATTTAATTTTCCGCTTCCGAACTACTGCCTGTGTATTATTCAACGACAAAATACAAGAACATATTTTTATTTCTTAACCAATACCTCATAATATTACAAACGCATGAATAGTACGTCAACGTTGGCTACGATAAATACGATATTTTAGGCCGCATGACGTCACGTGACGTTGTCATAGTATAGCGCGTTCAATCAGACTTTGATTTATACTGACGATCTGTGGTGTATCCATTTGAAATAAATTTATCTATATATTTATAACATAACATTTTTTAGACGAATAATTACGAGATTGCTAAACATTTTCGCGTAATTGTTGATCACCCCTCGTACAGTATTCTATAATAATGCTCAAAATTTCTCCTTCCCGTATATCATGCTCGTAATATAATTATATGCGTGAAAACATACTTAATGTTTCATGACTACATCTACGGGCAAATCGCTAAGTTCTCATCAGAATTAAACAATCACATGTCTGTCTTCCGCAAACACTATGATAAAATCACAGTCTGTGTACTCTATATTGTATGGTAGTCGAGTTTGTATTGTACACTTAACCGATTTAGAAACGCAACAATTTTGGGGGTCGGTATTTTTTGTATCAATTATTATTTAAATTTTATTGGAGTATAAACCAATGAACGGGACGCTAGTCTTATGCCTGGTACGATTTTCTACGAAATAATATTTCAATTTAGCCCATTACGTCATAGTGGCGTCATTTTCATTATTTACACGTGACGCGTGAGCAAAACCACTTGGCGTGACGATTTGACCGACAATTTATAGAGAAACGATACCCAAACAAAAAAACATACAATTGAATTTCGAAGTGCGTTGTATACGGTGCCACGCTTATACATAACATCCTGGCGCCTTAGACTTGCTTTAAGCAGTTATGTGACGTTTTATCATGGCAAAGTAGATGAACTGTCGTCTGTCGACGATATTCAGACTTGCACGATTGTCTGCGTCAGGTATGCCGACGATACAAGCGCGTAAACATGATGGCACCAAACGAAAGTTTTTTTTAAAGACGCCACTTCCGGTCAAACATATTTTCTGTTATACCTACAATTTGAAGGCAATGATGCGTACGATTAAGTCATTTCGCTAAAATATACATCCCGTAACATTTTGATTAATGTTTATTTTGACCCATGTTGAAAATCGCTTAATTTTGTCTGTCTTCTTATTTATCCTGACATATTCCATTATCCACTTCCGGTTACGGGTTTGAGATGCCATAGACATAAGAAATTTACGTTCTTAACCATCGGACACAATGCAGCCTATGCTAGATGGGCAAAAACTTGCTGACAGCTCATGTTGAGACTGCGGAGGTCATTGCATTTTTACTCGTGAAACGAAATTTGAAGGCAGACACAAATGGCCGTCATGAAGTGCATCATCAAGCAGAAACTTCTGAGCGTTTGGATTGATACGTGTTTTCCTCATAGATGTGTGGAACAACATCCTTCAACACTTTAGTTTCCCGCCAATGAGGCAAAGACGCCTGATTTTAATAGCAGGTTGCAGCTTATAAATACATTATTAATTATGCGAACTTGACATTGTCGATCAATACATTTCGTGGTTTGGTTTTTTGACCATCTAAACCTTGATTACAATGAAATTTGCACATCTATGACTTCATGTATTGATTTCATCACATGTAAAATATCAAGAGAATTGAAGCACCTTAACTGGCTTTAATTTATCAAAAACCCACTGTTGCGTTTTTAAATCGATTAAGTGTATTGTAGTTGTGTTTGTATTGTATAATAATCATGTTTGTTTTGTATGATTGTCGTGTTTGTATTGTATGGTAGCTGTGTTTGTATTGTATGATGGTCTTGTTTGTATTTTATGGTAGTGGTGTTTGTATTTTATGGTAGTGGTGTTTGTATTTATGGTAGCGGTGTTTGTATTGTATGGTGGTCGTGTTTGTAGTTTATGGTAGTGGTGTTTGTATTGTATGGTAGCGGTGATTGTAATGTATGGTAGTGGTGTTTGTATTTATGGTAGCGGTGTTTGTATTGTATGATGGTCGTGTTTGGATTTTATGGTAGTGTATGGTAGTGGTGTTTGTATTTTATGGTAGTGGTGTTTGTATTTATGGTAGCGGTGTTTGTATTGTATGGTAGCGGTGATTGTAATGTATGGTAGTGCCAAGTGGTGTTTGTATTTATGGAAGTGGTGTTTGTATTGTATGGTAGCGGTGATTGTAATGTATGGTAGTGGTGTTTGTATTTTTGGAAGCGGTGTTTGTATGGTATGATGGTCGTGTTTGTATTTTATGGTAGTGGTGTTTGTATTGTATGGTAGCGGTGATTGTAATGTATAGTAGCGGTGTTTGTATTGTAAGATGGTCGTGTTTGTATTGTAAGATGGTCGTGTTTGTATTTTATGGTAGTGGTGTTTGTATTTTATGGTAGTGGTGTTAGTATTTTATGGTAGCGATGTTTAAATTTTACGGTAGTGGTGTTTGTATTTATGGTAGCGGTGTTTGTATTGTATGATGGTCGTGTTTGTATTTTATGGTAGTGGTGTTAGTATTTTATGGTAGTGGTGTTTGTATTGTATGGTAGCGTCGTTTGTATTGTATGGTAGTGGTTTTGTATTTTATGGTAGTGGTGTTTGTATTTATGGTAGCGGTGTTTGTATTGTATGATGGTCGTGTTTGTATTTTATGGTAGCGGTGATTGTAATGTATGGTAGTGGTGTTTGTATAGTATGATGGTCGTGTTTGTATTGTATGGTAGCGGTAATTGTAATGTATGGTAGTGGTGTTTGTATTGTATGATGGTCGTGTTTGTATTGTATGGTAGCGGTGATTGTAATGTATGGTAGCGGCGTTTGTATTGTATGATGGTCGTGTTTGTATTTAATGGTAGTGGTGTTTGTATTTATGGTAGCGGTGTTTGTATTGTATGGTAGCGGTGATTGCAATGTATGGTAGCGGTGTTTGTATTGTATTATGGTCGTGTTTGTATTTTAAGGTAGTGGTGTTAGTATTTTATGGTAGTGGTGTTTGTATTTAAAGGTAGTGGTGTTTGTTTTTTATAGTAGCGGTGTTTGTATTGTATGGCAGCGGTGTTTGTATTGTATGGTAGTGGTGTTTGTATTGTATGGTAGCGGTGTTTGTATTGTATGGTAGTGGTGTTTGAATGGTTTGGTAGCGGTGTTTGTATTGTATGGTAGCGGTGTTTGTATTGTATGGTAGCGGTGTTTGTATTGTATGGTAGTGGTGTTTGAATGGTTTGGTAGCGGTGTTTGTATTGTATGGTAGCGGTGTTTGTATTGTATGGCAGCGGTGTTTGTATTGTATGGTAGTGGTGTTTGTATTGTTTTGTAGCGGTGTTTGTATTGTATGGTAGTGGTCGAGCTCGTGTTGTATGGTAGTGGTCGAGTTTGTATTGTATATTAGTTGTGTTTGTATTGTATAATAATCGTGTTTGTTTTGTATGGTACATTTGTAGTTGGTGTTTGTATTAATTGATTTGAACGGTTAAGCGTATTTGGATCATCTTTATAATCACGATACTTATTTTGATGTTACGTTATATAGAGTTACGCCTTTATGTACACTACCTTTCGTCGAGTGGGCTCTAATACGAAACGGATGCTCTATTTAAGAGAATCTCGTGCTTTAGTTCCCATTATATTACTCTATTAAAGCGAGTACTTTTGATTGTATATTAAAAGATAGAGTAAATACACTCGCTCACGCACTCATTTAATGGCGTCCCTCAGATTGGTTATGGGATCGCTTTCTAGAATCAACTCAGTGATTGTAAAGTTCCTCTTAGGCTCAATGAGACATAAAAGCCACGGTCAATATCGAGGCGTGTGCCTTGTAACCAAAAACTTTAATCAACCAATCACATTTGTTCCTCCACCCATCCCCTATTCAGTGTGACTTTGAGACTGAAAGTTCAGACACACCTCCTAATGTACCCTTGCATTTCAGTTGTCAATATAAACTTACCTTACCTACTAGAAATATCCTCTAATGCAATATGATTTTTGAAGATGCAAAAGAAATTACTTGCTGTTAATACCCCAATCACACGAATCTCGAACTAGCCGGAATGGACCCGAATTATTGTAGCTTTGTCAAAAAGCCGTTGAAATACTTCGAATACGATTCGAATACAATTCAAACACAATTCGAATATACTTCGAATATAACTCGAATACACTTCGAATCCGTCTGGAATGATAGCGGAGAACGAACACGTATGTTTTCACACTACGGTACATACCGTCATCGGACCGTTTTGCACGGGGTTTTGCACGGACAGCAACAGTAGAATTACTTCTTCTACTGTTTCTGGCACGGTTGGTGTGTTTAATAACAGTACGTATAGTGGTTTTATACCCCAATCACACGAGAGTCGGAATGAGCCGGAATGCCGTAGGAATAGTGATTAGGGGTACATTCTTGTATGTTCGAAGTGTATTCCGTCTGTATTCCGAGTACATTCTGTCTAATAATAATTTATACTGGTCATTTGGAATGTTTTCAAATGTATAACCTAAAATGTATATTAATTCAAATATTCCAGATCGCATGCCATCGGAATAGCCGGAATGTCACCAAAATGTATAATTTGATATGTATTCCTGCGTAATCGAAGTACATTCTTAACATATTCCGTCATATTCTGTTTGTATTCGTAATACATTCCATATAGTCCGGCCTATTCTTGTGGCCACGTGTGATGGGGGTATAAAGGTGCCGAACAAAATGACATATTTTAGAACAAATTCTAATTATTATTCGCTTCGATCGCTCCGCCTTCTTTAACCATTCAACAGTTACTGTAAATATGTTTCAACTTCTTTTCTGCATTTTGATTGGCCGATAGAAATTAGCGTTTAACCGCCACAGATCGGCGTTTCCATTGACTCAAAATGCAGGTTATATTCTAATGTCTAGTTAAGGAAACATTTGTGCTTAATGGAAACATAAAACAAAAGTAACCTATTTGTACGACAGGTCTTGCAATATAGGCCTTGAACTACATGTAATACATATGTGCACTCATTTTGAACTTAACTTACCCTATTACTCAGTAATACACCAATTACTTCTATGTTAATGAGGATCAGGGTTAGTATCTTTTCTTGCGTAACAAGATCATAATTAAGGCAACCCAATAATTGCTTTACTGATCAGACGCCATCGTCACGTCTCATATTCTAGTACCAATAGTAACTTCGCATTTGCCATCGGGGTGTGTGTCAATACTATTATAGTGGCCATCGCGCCAATGATGATCAACATTGAATAGGGAAACGTTCGATATTGCTTCAGTTATGTTCTCTCCAGCAAGTTGAAATTCAACCAATTGAATTTAAGTTTATGGATCATGTATGTCTTCCATTGATCAACGAACATAACGAATCCAGGCAGTTGAGTCGGTGTCGATAAAACAAATGCTTATCCTTGGCTTACGCGTCGATGATGTTTTGCTAAAATTGGTCAAAGATTCTAACACGATCTGCGTAATAATCCATATACGCATAGAGCAAACCAGGGCATGTATTATTACCGCAATAAAACATACTGTCAAATTGGCTGTAATTATTTACGCCCCGTATCACGTGACATATTTATGAACGTAAACTTTGTAGTAAAATCTTCAACGAGTCGCGAGTTGCACGAGTATCCAGTGTTACAGCTATGACGCATCTATTTTTAGAAACTCCAATATACCCCCCATCCCTGCTTTATTCATCGACAAAATACGCGAACAGATTTTTATTTCTTAAATATAACACATACTGTTGTTTTAACTTTGTGTTGACATATTTTTACTTGCGTTCTTATTCCAAACGGAGTTTAACTTTAACAAACTTTGATCAACTTAATTCAGCGTTCAGGAACGTTTATAAACGGAGCACAACTTACATCAGCGTTTATTTCCAAACGTCGGCAAAGTTTTTGCATGTTAACAATTTTCAACGAATACAACGTTCTTCAGCGTTTACCAACGATCGTCAACTTTTCAAAACTTTTAGTATCTTTTACTAGCGGAGCTGAACGTTTGCCCAAACGTCGGTAAACGTCGGTCCAAACGCTAGAGTGTGAACCCAACTTAATGAATTTAGTAGAACGTTTATCTAGCGGAGGCCAACGGGTATCCAGTGCAATGAACGCGGTAATACAAGGGCTGGCGTAAGCCAACTTTCCACAGCACAAAAGAACGTTTGATCAACGTAGGCCAACGGGTAGCAACTTTCAATAACGTGTCAGTAACTTAGGTAAACTTTGTTCAACGGATTCTGGCGTTTGGCATTTCGTTCGTCTAAGTCGGACTAAGTTAGAGACCGCTACACATACGCTAACCTACGTTGGCAAAAGTTCACCTACGCCGATAAAAAAAGCTACAACGCAGGTAAACGTTGATAAGCGCTTGTTACCGCTGTCAAACGCAGTTGAGCGCTGAGAAACGTTCCCAAAACGTTAGCGTGCGTTAGATTAACAACATTCGCAGTGTGAACCAAATTATTCCTCCTCACGAGCGTAATTTCACCGACGTTTGGGCTCATTTTTCTGACTTTTGAAACGCTGATCAACGCTGGTACAAATGTTCATAGTGTGAACCCAGCTTAAAGGAGGCCCCAACTACCTTGTGCGCAAGCACGGAATTTCAAAATTGTATTAGATAAGAACAAACATGAAATTTAGTTCCAATGATCGCATATAAATGTTAATTAATGACAATAAACATAATACTAGTGCAAAAAATTGATATTTTGTAACTTTTTATTTGTTGCATGTATAAAAAGTGGGTGGGGAACGACACAATTGAAAAGTATACGGGTGTTCAATAAGTCACTACAGTTGTTCAAATACATCTGTTTATATAAAATATGTAGTGCATGATTTAGTTATATGAAGTAGCTACACTTTGAAATAGTTTTCATAAAATCAGAGACTATAGATCTCTGATAAAATTGTATTTCATTCCAATATGCAAATTAGGTTAATTTATGCAAATTTATTCAAAATTAGTACTTTTTGGTGAATATGTCCCAAAAAAGGCTGGTGACCGCTTATTTTAATTTCACTAAACTGGTGTCCTAGATGATTTGTTCACCAGGTTGACCATAATGTTATGCATTGTTTAAAAGTGGTTTAATATAATAATAATCTTAAAATGAATATGTTGGTGTCATTCATGCAAAAATAGATGAAATGATCAAAAGTCAATGATGGGTCATTTGAAAACTGTGTATCTCAAAAACGAGCCTGGTAACATGTCATTCCGATAATTTTAATGTCGTTACAGATGATTATTTCGAAGAACATTCGATCGTTAGATAAAAGGCGCGCGTACCACCTTAAGAGAACATGTGTAATTGTTTAAGCGTTCGTTGCGGCAGTTGTCTGAGTAAACATTTATATTATACTTATAAAACTTATTTCTAATACGTTGATAATACCTATCATTTCTTTAATATAATTCCATAATCTCACAAATAAGACGTATGGGAATTAACTAAGTTTTGTCTGAATTTAATTGTACTCTGGTAAACAATATTGTATGAAAATAGAATATCAGAACTAGGAAACACGCACATGATTCATGTTCTGTCAACACGCTACTATAAAATATATCAAAATCTTATAAATTAGAAGCACATCCGCAAAAATATGGAACTGTTAAAGTTATATTGATCTACTGTAGCAACGACGCAAGTGTTTTTCGCTACTTGTAAACATTACAGATACACCATTTGTTGACCATAAATCGTACATTTTTCATCAATAAGTCACAAAGAACATCAGTTCATGCACTACATCGAATAGTGTCAGCCTATGAAGTTTTAAGATTATAGTGCATTAATCAATCGTTGCTTGGACATTCTAACACGAGCTGCGTATTAATCCATATACGCATAGAGCAAACCAGGACATGTATCATTACCGCAATAAAACATACTGTCAAATTGGTTGTTACTATATATTTACGCCCCGTATAATGTGACATATTTATGAATGAATGAACGTAAACTTTATAGTAAAAACTTCAACGAGTCGCGAGTTGCACGAGTATCCAGTGTTACAGCTATAACGCATCTATTTTTAGAAACTCCAATAAACTCTGGAAACTAAGTTTCATAAAAACGTCTGATAATCAATTCATTTACAGTTTTCATTTCATGAAATAGATACCCTATACTCGTGTTATTAAAAGTGTTTCAATGTTTATAATGTGTTATTTAACTTATTTCCTTCAGAAAATTACGAAGGTCGTTTTCATTAACGTGGGAGGTAACTGTACCAGCTAATACGCCACTCAATTTCTGCGTGGACTTGTGTTCAATGTCAAATCATTGAAAAGGAATGCGCGCAGTTAAATAGTACGGGATATTATCGTATTTAGAATCGAAATAAAAACTCGTGCTTTACGCACTCGTGATTTAATTTTTCCGCATCCGAACTCCTGTCCGTGTTTTATTCACCGACAAAATACGCGAATAGATTTTTATTTCTTAAGTATAAGTATGTGGATGTACATTATCCAATGCCAAAATCCGTACGATACGGTGCTCAAATTACGTTAAACAATGTTTAATTTGAGTAAAATGCCATGTTTAGTCACATCTCTGTTTGTGATTACAAGCAGGTTACGTAAAACAATATCAAGTTATAATAACAAGTTACCAGCAAAATTGATGTATCTTTTTAGAGTAATCATTTAAAGCAGTTTGGGGTTTTTCAGATAGTAAAGAACGTTGAGATGCGACGACTCACTAGATTTCACACACAACGTTTTACTACTGGATCACGGATACAATCCTGAAATGTAACTACTTGTAACACAAGAGTATAAATATCATATTTATATTTTATAGATAGGCAGCTCGTTTCCTGTCCATGACACTTGGTTTATTTCACTATCGCAGTATAAACATGGTCCCAGTCTAATGCCAGATCAAACTTTCCGATGAAACTATGAACCCACGTGGCAATGATGTATAGGTTAATGAAGAGATACAAAGTATGGTCTAGAGTACGCTCATTTTGGTATGTATTATTGATGAAATAAAACCAAACAAAATTGATGATCCGTTTTGTACGTAATCTGATATCCCCATTTTTATACTTCCCAATGGAGACGGTGATATTAAAACTAGAACAATTTGTTCCATCGAAAGTTCTACATGACACATCTAGTCATTGCATATGGTAGGGTGACAATCTCAGCGAAAAAAAGTTGGGGTAGGACCGCTCTGTTAACAAGACATGTCATATACCAAAATGTTCGGTATAGTCGGTAGTATCTGGGACTGCCGGCATAAATTGCCAAATGTGGTGGCGTTCCGAGAAATCCAAGATGGCGTCCAAAATGGCCGCCATTTTTGTCATTACTAGCTCTGCATAAACAATTGATACTTGCAGGAATATGATACTATTCTATGAATTAACTTTCATTCATTATTATAGACATTACCCATGACTTTACAAATACACCCTGTTCAGAATCTTCAAAGGTCAATGTCAAGGTCATTTTCCAGTAAAACCACTGAAAAAATAGCAAAAAACACCGTTTTACTTGATATCTGTTTTATTTATTTAATATTCATAAGTTACAGCTATCTTAAACACATATTTTAATATAGTTGTATGTTCCCCTGATCAAATAAAACTGATTTGGAACACTTTGGAGATAAAATAATGGAGATATACCGCTTAGTAGATCATATATGAAATTCATACCCCACCCACCAATTTTATACAGGGAATCTGAATCAAGTATTTGGAAAGTTTCAGAGAATTAGTATGTCATTATTTAGGGTAGTAATGTCATAAATGGAACTTATTATGCATTCATGGATGTGTATGTCTAAATTTGTTCAGAAAAAAATCAAGATGGCGTCCAAGATGGCGTCCAAAATGGCCGCCTTAGTATGAAAAGTCCCTTAATAGGCCAGTAGAATAGTTGAAAGCTTGAGAAAAAATTCTGATGTTAACAAACTCTTCGGTTTTCTACTCTTTAAAGGTCACAGAACACCAGAAAAAAAGTCCCAAAGAATAACTCTTGGGGAAACTTTTTGACGACATTTTTTTAACTTTTGCATAATAATAATTAACGCGTCTAAAATAATGTTTGGGGATTTTTTTTTTAAAAATGCAAAAAGTGTCACAAAGTGTATCATGTAGGATATCAAACTGACCAGTGAGAAGCCAGGAACTTTATTCAAGTAGAAATATTAATTTATATGCAATACTTAAAGATACGCACACAAATGTATATGTTCACAGCTTCCTGGCACCTTCCAACAAATACTTAGCAGTCCATAGGGTTAAATATAGCGGGCAATTACTACTGACAGAATTTCAGAAATGTAAAGTTCCAATGCCGACAATTGAACCCACGACCTTCGGGTTGACAGTCCAGTGCGTCACCACTGAGCTATCTCCGCGTATATAACTACATTTTGTACCAAAAATCAATGTGGTACTTTCATACTAGTATAATTATAGATATAATGTTGCTTATGGAGGATTCCATAGCATTGGGAATTGTTATCCTTAGGTCCCTATCGGGGACCCACCACCAGTGTGTATGGAACTGTCTTACTAGACCCTATCGGGGACTCTTCGGTATAGGGAACTGTTATCATATGCACTTTGGGGGACCCACAAGGGTAGGGAACTGCCACCCTTGACCCTATGGAGGATTCATCCAGGACCCTATGTGGGACTCTTCGTTGTAGGGAACTCAATCATCCTAGACCCTATGGATGATTCATCAGTGTTGGGAACTGTCTTACCATGTACTATAGGGACTCACCAGTGTAGGAAACTGTCATCCTATGCTCTTAGTATGGAGGACTCATCAGGAAACAGTCAGTATAAAATTATGTCCTATGGAAGACACACTAGTGTTTGGAACTACCATCGTATGTACTATTGGGGGGACTCACCATTGTAGGTAACTGCCATCATAGGCCCTTTGCGGATTCTTCATTGCAAGTATCAGTCATCCTTGGCCCTAAGGGGGACCCGCCAATGTTGTGAGCTGTCATCCTAGGCCCTAGGTAGGACCCACAAATGTTGGGAGCTGTCATCCTACGCCCTAAGGGGACCTGTCAATGTTGTGAGCTACCATCCTAGACCCTAAGGGGATCTATCAGGGTTAGAAGCTATCATCTTAAGCCCTGAGGGAGAGCCATCAATGTTGTGAGATGGCATCCTAGGCCCTATGAAGACTAACCAGTGTTGTGAGCTATCATCCTAGGCCCTAAGGAGGACCCACCAGTGTTGTGAGCTATCATCCTAGGCCCTAAGGAGGACCAACCAGTGTTGTGAGTTATCATCCTAGGCCCTAAGGAGGACCCACCAGTGTTGTGAGTTATCATCCTAAGCCCTATGGAAGACTCACCAGTGTTGTGAGCTATCATCCTAGGCCCTAAGGAGGACCCACCAGTGTTGTGAGCTATCATCTTAGGCCCTAAGGAGGACCCACCAGTGTTGTGAGCTATCATCCTAGGCCCTAAGGAGGACCCACCAGTGTTGTGAGTTATCATCCTAGGTCCTATGGAAGACTCACCAGTGTTGTGAGCTATCATCCTAGGTCCTAAGGAGGACCCACCAGTTTTGTGAGTTATCATCCTAGGCCCTATGAAAGACTAACCAGCATTGTGAGCTATCATCCTAGGCCCTAAGGAGGACCCACCAGTGTTGTGAGTTTTCATCCTAGGCCCTATTGAGGACCCACCAGTGTTGTGAGTTATCATCCTATGCCCTATGGAAGACTCATCAGTGTTGACAACTGTCACCCTAGTCCCTATCGGTGACTCTTCGGTGTAGGGAGCTGTCATCCAAGGCCAGCTGTGGACTCATTAGCGCTGGGGACAGTCAATGAAGGTCTTATGGGAGACTCGTCAGTGCTGGAAGAAATCATGCAATGCTCTCTCAGGGACTCACCACTGTTTATAGCAGTTGCCTTATGCCCCATGGGATACTTTTCAGTCGTATTTGGGTATATTAAGGACTCATAAGGGTTGTAAGCAGTCATCAAAGATCCTTTGGGGGACTTATACGCCATGGGGATACTCAATGAAAGACATACCATAAGGCTTATGGGGATTCTTCAGTGTTGGGAGAAATCATACAATGCCCTCGCAGGGACTCACCAGTGCTGGAAGCAATCGTATTAGGGTCTATGAAGGACTCATCAGTGTTAGCTACATGCACAGCCATGCCCTTTGCCATATGGATGACTCATCATAGTTGGCAGCAATCATCCCAGGCCTTATGTGGGACAGTAATCCTAGGTATTATGGGGGGCTCGACAATGTTGGGCCTGTCATCCTACGCACTGAGGGGACTCACCAGTGTAGGTAAAGTCATCCTAGGTCATATGTGGCACTGTCATCCTAGGTTTTATGGAACTCGGCAATGTCGGGAACTCGGGGATCAACAAGCATTGGAGTTATTAACTTATAGTCATCAGTGCAGGGATTAGTCAACGGGTGACTCGCATATGTTGGGAATAGTGATCATAGACCCTTCTTGGGACTTACCAGTGTTTGAAACAGTCATTGTAAGTGCCATTAGGGATACACCAACTGGCGACAAGTCCCATAATTATCATATAAAACATATACACATATAAAATCACTATTATATTTTGTCACATTATAACATCACCTTATCTCGGAAAAACAGGGGAGGTCCCGTAAGGATAGTACACGTGCTTACATAGAAACTGCAAGGTAGCTAGGTATTATCAAATCATAATACATTGTTTTGTTTGGCCTTCAGTTGTTGCACTGTAGGTCCTTATTCAAAACTGACAGCCTTTATACGGTCGTGTGTTATTTTACTAAAATATGTACTTTGCGCATTATGATTTACAGCACGTATCAACGTCATGATGAACTTATTGAGCGAAATAATGCATTAGAAACTATGTTTTGTTCTTGAATGGCAATACTGTATAAGTATGCAAATTACAAAACCGTGTACATTAAATTTAGTACATGTATATTTTTCCGTTTTAAAGTACAGAGAAAAATCAATTTATGCTATTAATAGACATGGGGTATCTTTATATTAATTGTTAAAAAAGGTGATTGATGATATACCCGTCGCTTTGCGTTTACGGAATCATTTTTACCCCACCCACTTTCGAAACATTGGAAACAGATTGAACAAAAGTAGTTATAATTAAAGTTACAACATTTCCTTAACATTTTCTGCACAATCATGTACATTTTTCTTGTTTATATACCCATGCTAATAAATCGCATATGTATGTCATGTTGCGAGAAATTATTAAATGATAAAGATATATTCTACACTCAAACGGCTCATTATAACATTGCTAGTAATTAATTATTCGCACTATTTCTGCAGTAAGATATAATAATTCAATACTAATTCAATTGAAAAAATATGTGTAAATGTAAATATTTGCAATTAAAAATACTTAAAGATGAAATAAGTGCAAGTGTACCATCTTATATATTATAGCTATATGAAAGGTACTTTTCATACTATGGCGGCCATTTTGGACGCCATCTTGGACGCCATCTTGATTTTTTCTGAACAAATTTAGACATACACATCTATGCTTGTATACTAATTTACATTTATGACATTACTACCATTCATATTGACATACTTATTCTCTGAAACTTTCCAAATACTTGATTCAGATTCCCTGTATAAAATTGGTGGGTGGGGTATGGATTTTATATATGATCTACTATGCGGTATATCTCCATTATTTTAACTCCAAAGTGTTCCAAATCAGTTTTATTTGATCAAGGGAACATACAACTATGTTAAGATATGTGTTTTAGATAGCTGTAACTTATGAATAGTAAATAAATAAAACAGATATCAAGTAAAACGGTGTTTTTTGCTGTTTTTTCAGTGGTTTTACTGGAAAATGACCTTGACATTGACCTTTGAAGATTCTGAACAGGGTGTATTTGTAAAGACATTGGTTGTGTCTATAATAATTAATGAAAGTTATTTCATAGAATAGTATCATATTCCTGAAATTATCAATTGTCTATGCAGAGCTAGCAATGACAAAAATGGCGGCCATTTTGGACGCCATCTTTGATTTCTCGGAACGCCACCACATTTGGCAATTTATGCCGGCAGTCCCAGATACTACAGACTATACCGAACATTTTGGTATATAACATGTCTTGTTAACAGAGAGGTCCTACCTACTCTTAAAATAGAAGACTTTTTTGGCAATAGTCACCCTACCAATAAATGAAGTCTGGGTCGATTCATTCCTAAATACTCGCTAACGCTTTTAGAACTAACCATTCTCTTCGCAAACGAAACTATTTCGAAGGAATTTGAGTGTAGTTTTATTATTTGTTTTAAACAAATACTGAACTGTCCATTAAAGACATGAAGTAGTTCATCCCAAGACAAAAAACATAGACACTCAAATAACGAGACATTAGATGGGTCTCGTCTTTATTGATAATGGCAGGGATTTGACACGAACAGTGCTTGATACCAGTCATATCTCTTCGTGGTTCTTTCTGTCTTGTCGAATTCAAGCGCCAAGTAGTTCGTGGTGGAGCCAAGCTGATTATCCGCCGCCTATTATTCAGGTCATGGATAGAGTTAAGGTGCATCTACACGGTAAGTCTTGGTGTATAAGTCGAAGAGGTACATTTCACAAGATGTTCAACTACACGGTAAAGAATGACTTATAAATCACACGTTATTTCTATCCAAGTACAATGTACCTGGTAACAATGGAGTCGGTTGAGGAAGATCAATTGATAGGACTGTTTGTAGTGTTGATATGTATCATACTGTACGGTATAATTCCACGAGCAGTTCCGTTTCGGTGACTATACAATATGCCTTTTCGACTGGGCTATTTCGTGAAGCAAGTTTTAGCCTGGTTCCCGTCCCCACAATTATAGCACTACTACAGTAATTCAACTGTAAAATTAGAACGGGAACCAGACTGTAACCTGCTCCACGAAACAGCCCAGTCGAAAAGGCTTAATGAATGTGTCGTACATCTCCCGGTGATGTGTGTTAGAAGTGTACTACTCGTTACTACATGGTGCATTTTGACTTATAGGTCAAGATGTATACACCAAAACTTACCGTGTAGATACACCTTTAGCAGTATACAAAACACGATGTCGTGCATTCCCTTATCTAAATATTTAGCACAATCTGTTTCGAATAAATGAGGTTTTAGCATGTCCTATCTAGCGCCAGTCAAGATATGAAATTTTAATAGTAAAAGTTATGTTGAAATGGAAATGTTATTTTTATATTTCCGATACAGCCACTCATTTATTCACAGATGTGCTGTGATTTTATTGAAAGTTATTTGGTCTAGATATTAACTTATTGTACAGAAACAATACACAGCTAATAAGGTTGTTGATAAAGATAGGGTTAATATACTTCGTGACTAAGTGGTACGCTGTGGTAGTTCCACAGCGGCGATAGCTCAGTGGTAACACACTGCGACTGTCAATCCAGAGGTCGGATTCAATCCCCGGCATGGTAATTAAAGGTGCTAAAAAGCTGTGTATCTGTGCTATACACATCGCGGTGCTATGCACCGGACACATTAAAGAACCAGGCTGTCTATTCGAAACAAGACATAGGAGCACTTCTGCAATGCCGCGCATGGCTACATATTTAATTCTCTTTCTCCCTTTCGCTCAGTCTATAGTCTATAGTCCGTCTATATGTGGTTAGATCACGCTGTATCTGTGAAGGTAGAGAATGCACATGTACCCATGTGACTGCAACATTATATGTAAAGCGCCCTTGAAAGTGTGTTCGCATGAAAAGGGGGCTATAAAAACTTGTTATATATTTTCATTTATTTATTTATTACTTATTGTACAATGTAAAAGATGGTGTAAATAGATGTGCACGTAGTTTATATATAAACGTCTCCATTAGACTTTCTCGCATCTAGTTAATTATTTACACAATTGTACCTCGGAAATTAATAGTTTATTGTTTTATGTCATACAACATCGATTTTCAGGCTTGGCTAAATGGATAGAATTTAATAATAGTCTATAATACATGTATTCCATGATTGTAGTTTATATTTCGCGCCTAAATATTTCATTAAAATTATATGTCGTTAATGCCACTTCACATTAGATAACAATTCACCTTTAGTAAAATCCTTTCCTCTGGGTTTATTATCTACTATTTAGCACTTCACATTACCCTACAATGTAGTATGGTCTTCAGTTACACCCGTATTCAAAATATTGCTGTTATTTTGATCGTTGTTATGCTTCAAACGAGATCCATACAAACCACAGGCATTTCAGGAAACTTGAACTATTTAAGCCTCTCTATTCCATATTAACTAAGTGTTTGACGCCATTGTAGAAGGTGGCCTATGTTATGCACGGTTTTCCGGCATTTACTGTTGTTGGAATAAAGTAGAACTAACGACTGTTCGGATTTCCAAACTTTGTATTTTGCGCGTGAGAATTCTCACAAGTCCACAATCAACAATAATATAAGAACAAGATATAGTCAGTGTTGGTAAAATCCAAACAAATATAATTTTAACTGCGTAATTGAATTCTAATGGAAAACCATTGATACGTTCAGCTTGGAAAACCAAGTTCGAATACCTCCAAAATCTCTACAGAACGTCGACTACAGTGTGTGTGTCTTCTGTGTTAGCCAATCAAATCATTTCATACAGTTTATGCAAGTTATTATCAACCAATCATAAATGTGGGCGTAAACTTTCGGACATCTGCTTTACCTAAACAGACCGCGTTCCTATGTGACGTAAGATCTGTACTTAATCGATTTGTTAATTCGGAATATACAATAATCGTGTCATCAGTCATATCTATATTACACATACGTATCTAATAAAATTGCCAGATACAACTTAGTACCCTGATAATCTAATCGTTAAGCCTGCAGAAGTGAAATTTGCATAATTTTAAAGTCTGTAAAAGGTGATAAAAATATTTCAAGTAGAATTATCAGATGTTGTCAGCGTGATACTTTATCTGTTTCTATCCTTCTTTGTTTCATACATTACTGTTCATTTCCTATTTTCTTTCTCTTTCTAATTTGTACAAAATATCAATTTAAAGAATACAAAACACTAAATATATTTAAAAATGTCCTCAAAAACTTACACACAAAAATGGCCTGAAAATGCCGCATTACACTTGTACGCAACTCGTTGTCAAGCGAGCGTACGTTTAAGTGTTTACATAACTCACTAGAACTTAACTTGATCTATCCTCGTGGATCCGAGACGTATTGTTAGGTCGCCACAAGATTTCTCCATCCCGCCGTGTTCTTAGCTTTGGCTTCTGTTTTTCCCCAAGCCAGTCCTAAATCTATGAGTTCCATCTCAGATCCGCCTCAGTTCCTCTTCTGTTCGTTACCAGGTGCTGTTCCGTATTTCTCTTCGCCACTAAACCTAGCGTGTCAACAAAATTGCTATTTTTTGGTGTAATATGAAACTGGCATTTGCTAGTAACCGAAACGTTTCTACTTGATTTGTTGGATGATGCAGATGGAATTTGTTCAATCTAGAAGCCTTTAGGGTTTTGTTGGATATTTCGTTTGGCCAAAATATTCGGCGCATTTGTCCGAGTCAGCCATGGTGGAAAAACTATGTATTTCAGCAGTTTTACTGTTGTAACCATGTCATTCAGCGTGGGCATTGAGCCTTTTGATTGCTGAAACTATTTCATTCAGCTTTTTGACAGCTGGGACTACGGCGGATCATTGTCTCGTTTGGCAGTGTGTTGAACATTGTGCCTTGTATGTTTTTATGTCTTCTGTGCTCGACTGGTTAAGTTGAGTGCTGTCTTCTCTGTCCGACTTAATAGTATCTTATTGGTTGTCTACTTTTTAGAATTTCTGACAGCGAAAACTTGGCATTGTAGCCGTTTTACTGTTGGAACTGCGAGGGCATTCAGCTTTTCGATTGCTGAAACTTATTCATTTTACTTTTCGACAGCTTGGACTCGGGCGGATCTTTACTTGTTTAGTTGGGTATTATTCCTTGCATGGGCCAAGTTTATGTTTTCTGTGCTCAGTTGATTCAGTTGGGCATTGTTCCTTGTATGTGTTTTATGTTTTGTGTGCTCGGTTGGTTTAGTTGGGCATTGTGCCTTGTATGTTTTTAATGTTTTCTGTGCCCGGCTGGTTAAGTGGAGTGCTGCCTTCCCTGTCTGACTTACTTGTAATATTATACTTTTGATAGTGATTTCATGTGCATTTTTTTAACATTTGTCACTCTCCAGCATATACTTTCATACATCAGTTTGAAATTAATATCGTAAATTCGCAATTCGATTTTCAGCTGTATTGTTTGAACTTCTAAATTGGTGTTACATTTCGGAATGGTGATCTTGATTTAGCTAATCTGTTCTTGGTGTCCATGTCTTAAGGGTTTGCAATGCTACCAACTAAACTAATGTATGTCTTTTTCAATCAACATGTCTGGCATGGCAAGTTGTGTTGAGACGCATTTCCTCTGTTAAGAAAACAATGTAACTATGTGGTTGTTATTTCAATATCTGCTTTTAGTGGTTTAGCTTGAATTCCACAAGCGTTGTGATAGAGGTAAAGTTGTGTATCAGTGTATTTCTGTAATCATCACCTCGATTTTGTTCGAAATGACGCTTCAATTAGTACAATGTTATGATTACTACATGCTAAAGCAAGTCAACGCCGACATCAATATTTTTCCAGTAATGAACTTCGTGATGTTATAATTACTTTTAGTACCAGTGTCCCAATTCGTTTGTAATTTATATAATACCGGAGCATTTATTTGACATTAAGTAAATAACTAGCACAGTCATCCGATTATCTAACCGCGTAATTTAATGCACTTTATGGATACCGCAAAAATACAAAGAGCATACGCCCCATAGTCATTAAATTAAAAGGCAATTAATTACCATTGCCATTGATTATGAAACAAGACCCAGTATAAACGATGTGAGATAACGTTAGTTTTTCAGCAGATCACGATGCAATAAATATATTTAGAGTCCGACATTAATTCCCCAGTGTAATATATGTAGAATGGTATTACTTTCATTATACAACATTAATCAACAAAATAGTTTTAAATAATGAGATATATGTTCCAGATTGTCATAGGATATCACATAATCGTTCATCGAAAACTGCCGGTCTAGTTACATGTAAATCCCACGTGAGTTCGATATGAAGTATGGCAATGAAACGGTTCTGGATTTATTATAATCATGCGTTCGGTTACATTGACCACAGGAACTTACATTTATAATTGAAAAAAAAAATTGAAAAAAAAAATATTTTTTTTCACTAGGCCTACTGTACTATTAAAATATATTTTAGTCATTTTTTTCACAAATTATAAATGCAAGTTCCTGTGCATTGACACATACTTAATATGAAATAGAATGGCAATGTACTCATGTGTATTTAGATTATACGTAATATTGTTCTGCTAATAATATATCAGTTGACGTTTGCTCATAAACAATTGATTAGCAAACCATTTAATGTCAAATCATAAATATTTAAAATCAGTTTAATCCGCATCATTTATATTTTAGAAAAACCTAATCAGTTAACGTCAAATGATAAATAACTGAGCAGTAAAACATCAGTTAACGTTAAATCATAACTGGCTTAGGATAAAAACACAAGTTTAACGCCAAATTATAAATATTTTAGAATCAAACATCAGTTACATCAAATAAAAACATTCTAAAATGATCAACGCCAATTCAACAACAAGAGCCGTCAGAGACGGGTGATGCTTCCCATGGGATATATCCAATAGTGTATGAGTTATGGCACAGACTTAAATTAAGTATGAAAAAGTACAAAGGGGAGAAACAAAAAAAATGCAATAAATAGTTATGGTTCTAGTGCACTGCACATCTTCTCAATGAGATCTATTCACCATGAAGTTTCAAGTTGATATATCTAATACTCATTGTGTTACATGGCCCATCAAAAACTACAAAGGGGAATAACTCCAAAATTATGCAATAAAGAGATATGGTTCTTTGGCACTGCATATCCTCTCAATTATATTTATTCACCTATGAAATTTCAAATGCATATCTCTAATACTGCATAAGTTATGGCCCGAACAAGAATTAAGTGTGAAAAAATACAAAGGGGAATAACTCCAAAAATATGCAATGATTGGTTATGGTTTTTAGACACTGCACATTCCCTCAATGAGATATATTCACCTATGAAATTTCAAATTCATATCTCTAATACTGTATGTGTTATGGCCCGGACAAGAATTAAGTATGAAAAATAACAAAGGGCAATAACTCCATAATAGGTTTAGTAGAGTTGTAAATCTTGAGCATTGCACTTCTACTCATTGAGATCTATCCACCTATGAAGTTTCATGATGATACCTCACAAACTGTATGAGTTAGGCTCCGGACAAAAATATCGGATGGAACAACGGAACTACAGAACGACAGAACGACGGAATAGGCCAGTCATTCTAGCCCAAAAATGGCCTTAACCTAGACAAAATTGCAAAAGTTTTGTTTTGAGTATTTTTAAGTTTTTTAATGTCTAAACTACTACCAGGAAAAAATCCCCTGTTCAGAACGTTGCGGAAGTACCTTAAAAAGCGATTTTAAGAAGGTCACTATACTTTTCATAATTTTATTCCATGAAAATTTGGGTATAACAGTTTATCAGTAGTTTAATGGTATACACACACACAGGTTAAAATATCAAACCATGTTGTTGATAAAAGGAATTTACAAGCAAAATATTTTCAATAAACCATTTATTTCAATTTTTAAGCAAATAATGTGAAAATGAAGGGGTAGATTTACCCCACCCAATTTTCAGAAAATATGATAATTATTTTTGTACCATAAACCATGAATTAAGGTTGTTTAGGACCTTTCTCCGACGTCATCGGTAAAAAATCGACTTTTCGCCGAATCTAATGAAAATCTCCAGATGTATGCTTTAACATGCTCTTCGTTTTATGTCGTTTTTATTTTTTTAGAATATTGCTTCGTTTCCTAGCAACGCGACGTTATGTACACGGAGCGTAAAATTGAGGTTTTAAGCGTATGTCTCCGTCAAATTAAGGTCTACGTTAATTTTAAAAACTCTACATGTTAGCCCCGGATCCGTTGAATACGCATACATAAAATTTATAGTGGTTGCGCAAAACAATTTCACAACACAAAAGGTTTTACGTCGAAAATTGACCAGTATTTTACGCCGTATTTGCGACACCCTACTCCCTTTAGGCCGCTATTAGGTCAACAAAGAGTGATTCAATCAACTAATGAAATACACAGCGATGATGCGGTAATTCTACACAACAGACTCAAACAATAAAAAAGGGGGGTCATCTCGCATTATTTTCGACAAAATTGATTTACAGCGAAAAGCGGACATGCGTAAAACGCATAACGTCGCACGACGTTACGCGCCGTACGTCCGTTTGTTTTTCAGACGTGCGTCTCAGTTACAGCAATTAAATGTTAAAGATAAAATACACGCATTATACCTGCATTTTTAAGGTAACTTTTTTCAAAGAAAAGTATGTATGACTCGCTGCTTAACAATCAGTTAAGTCTATTTAATCGTGACAATAAATGGAACAACACAGAGTTTTGTCACAATACTACTATGGTTTTATTATTATTCACGATGTGTCTTTATTGTATCGGTGTATTTTGTCTTGTTATTATGGACACAAACTCAATATAAAGAAACAGTTATATATAATTCACAAAGCACGGAACGAAAGTGTACATTTTCGTCATTTACTAATGTTGTTTCAAATCAGCTCATGTATTAGCTAACATATTGCTTGAATTTTTTTCGCTAATAGAAGTGGCTTCTTTATTCCTATTTTCTTAAAAATTTGATACAACCCGTCGTGACCAGATCTCTGGAAAATCGTTTCCAGATTAGTAAATGCAAGTCCGCTACCAGCGACTATCTTTGCATCCGTTTTTGTCATGAGCTGATTTGAAACAACATTAGTAAATGACGAAAAATGTACACTTTCGTTCCGTGCTTTGTGGATTTTGTAAGTTACGCTACGGACGCTCGTGACTTTATCATGCCAATTTAACAATTCTGCATGTATACATTTACACAATACCGCCAGCGCCTCCACGTCGGCATCAGCGTTATGAGCAACATATTCTGTGCCAATTAAGTCTCTAACAAGGCTTTGTTGTTTGTAATTATTCCTGCCTGGATATGCTCGTCTGAAAATGGGCAATGTATCAATGAAGCCTAGTACTGTACTACAGACACTTAATCCCGTGCGTAAACTTGCGTTAATCAACATTCTCGCATCAAAAGGAGCATTATGTGCCACTAGAATAGTGTTCCCGTGCTGTTTCAACCAGGTATCAAACGATAATAAGGCGTCGTTTAACTGATATGATGGTACTGGTTGCAGGTTAGAATACATAATGTGCCCATGCATCTCTATCCCGGTTAAGTTTGTAATCCTACGTGGTATCACCTTAGCTGTGGGCATCACATAATTCGAAAATACATCACCCGTTGTCATATCCTTGGCCGCTATTTGTATAATGTCATCATCATATCCTGTAAAATATTCAGTATTGATAAACAAAGAAAAAATTAAAATAGTTAACTTCTGGTTCCGTTTTGAAAAAGGTACAGCCATTTCGATTTCTTCGAGCCTAAACATTATTTCTAACGTTGACGATACATCAGGATATTGCTACATTGGATGGTTTGTAAACTCAGTAAATGATTCTGAGTACGTGTATACTCTTAATTAACATAATAAGCGTCTCACCAGTTTAATCAACGATTTCAAATTGTGTCAAAATGATATTCAGACTTCCAACATGAGTACATGCCTCATTTTTGCATTTTTTATACTGAACATGTACATACATGCATAGCGAAATTGTTAATGAAACATTCACATATTGATATAATGTGCGCTTTGCCTACAAATACAGCTAAGACCATAAAAATGCTGTAAGCGATTAATGAAAAGAAAATTTGAGTGATCAATTAAGAATACCTCCACCAGTAGTCTCCAAGTCGAAACACACTAAGTTTATATTTTGTGCGCAAATCACAGTTGGTACTTCCGGTCCTGGGTCTGTCAGTGGTTCGGGAATGCTAGTGGTGTCAACTGCAGGACCGTCCGCCACATGGTCAACTGCAGTATTATATGTAGGACCTTCCAATATTTCCATGTACTTTGTTTGTTCATTGCTGTATGAGGAAAAGGTATTTGAAATTATATATCTGATACATAGGCGTAGAAGAAGATATGCAGTATACTCAAATCGACGTTAAGACTCAATGACTGGTCTTATTCACACCCGTGTAGGCTAGCTTGATATTGGACAAATTGAGTAACGCATATAATCATATCGGCGTTTGTATTCATGGAAATATTCCGAAACAATTACGAATTTCATTTTTTCTCAAAAATATAAGTTTAATCGGTCTAATTACGATGTACATATGTATACATATATGTACTAGTCCCGCTAAAGGTCCATTACATGTACTTGAATTGCAACACGTTTATATAGATATAACTCATAGGCCTACCGTTCATTTTTTAATTCCAGTCTCCGTCTCTTCTTTTCCACAGTATTAAGGGTCTCTTTTTTCGATTATGGGTCATGTCCATTCTTTCAAACCTATTCTTCGTAAATTTTCCCGGTGATAAGTTATGTTTTTCATTCACCTGAAAAGCACGTTAAGATGACGCATTATTTATTTTATGCATGGTAAGAAACGAGCAGTAATAATATAATGACACAATACTATGATGACACCAGAGTAGATTTGCCAAAGTTATTTTACAATTTGTAGACACATTATGCAACCCAGTTCGAACCCAGAAACAACCATAATAAGTACAATAACAGGTCTGGTAGTGAATACAATTTATAAATATGTGTGTATACCTTAACCATGTAGGAGCTTCCATCATTCTTCTGTGATACGGCAGCTGACACCCTGTAATCAAGACTCTCTGAACCGGAATAATGTAAGCTCTTCGGTGCCTTTCTAGCAATTATTTGGTTCATATTTTCATTACAATTTGTTGATTGGAGGGTTGAGAGTTTGGACAACATCGGCACACTCATGTATTTATTCAACAGTTCCTGTAGGTCGTTTCGCAAAGATTCTCCTTTTAGGTCGCTTCCATGTGGTAGCTGTTTGTGTCTGTAATTTTCTTTCTGTTCGTCATATTTGCACCATTTCTGGTCTCCACAGAGGTTATGATCCCCGAACGCGTGAGGTACAATTGCAGACAGTGCTCCTTTCAAAGACATTGTGTCGTTTTCATTTTGTTTTAGTGCGTATGAAAAATCTTTAGAAAATTTTGAAATGGCAAGTTGGCCAATGGAATGTTTGTTCTTTAGGCCAATTAATGCACCCGTAAAATTCTTAATAACATGGTTACTGTCGCTGGATTTTTCTATGTCCGATGACACACATTGTCTTGCTCGAGTGAGAGTTGTTGTGTCGTCGTCCATTATGATTCTTTTTACATCAAATCCCTTGGCTTTCAGGCGTATAAGACAGTTTACAGCCAAAAACGGCTCCATCGCCTTCGCGCTCCCGTTCCAATTACGTCTGCATTGATGTATCCGTGGTCGTGTTCTGTATCGTGAGTGGTATGAACATACACTGCAATGCTTTTTGGCCACACCAAAGCCTAACACCTTTTTCCGTTGTCTGCCTATTACAGTCACGTGCCCTGCAAAATTTATAAATAACGTGTTGAATGCGGATGAATCATTATTTAGCCATGTAGTCCAAACTAGATCTTGATGTAAAGATACGAGAGTAAAAAATAATATATCGCTTACAGTTAAAAGCAACGTCTTTAGGCGCATTTTATTGTATTCCTATTTTTGTTTAATTCCATTTTTTTGTTTTATTTACAGCCCTGAAATAATCCATTAACGGTAGACAATTCAACAAAAGAATCACGAAGACCGTTTACAAATCAATTATTACGTCCCTTTAATAAAATAATAACTAAAATGTGTATACATCGTTCCTCTACGGTTATATATAGTTATAATGCAAACAATATTACTTGTTTATATAAAAGTAAATTGTTGGTTGTAAACATTGTGAAATATTGTCTCACACTTGACTATGGATATTGACATTAATCTAGCGTATATATAACCTAGAATGCAGATTAGAGTTTACGCGTCATAACAATCTTTATGTTCACCATTATGAAAAAAAAACAAAATATTTTTATGAAAAACAAAAAAAAAAAAAAAAAAATATATGTGATTCTTACAGAGAAGCACGTTGATGTAAAAAAGTATACCCGATAAGCTATTCCTGCAGCGGCCTGTTCCACGTTTCTGCCAACCACCATCTAGTCCCGCTTCGGCAAGTACTGTAGCTGTAGATGTGCTGCGTTTATGATAAAATATTAAAAATAAGTAGACAGTACATTCACGTATTTGATTAATCACATACAACGACCGTGGTTGAGTAGTTAGGGCGTCTGCATTGGAAATGTGGGATCGAAGGTTTGAATCCTGGCGGAAATTGAGTTAGAAATAAAAGATGCGGTAGTTTGGTGAGATGCCAGCAAAACGGTTACCGTAGGTCCATCACTGCCGGGCACCCATCAATAAGAGAAAGGATTCAGGGGTACTGTGCGCACAAAAGATAGGTAGGTACACCATAAGTCAAAAATGGCTGGAATAACAATAAGTCTTTACCTTACCTATACCATATGGGAACAAACTCGACTGTCATATTTTCAAACAAAATTGTTTTCAATTTTGACTTTCGTCACCCGTGTTAAAAAATTGTAGCTGATGGATGCATATTTATATACCAGTTGAAGGAAATAAAGCACTACCTTGGAAGTGAATTCAGACGTCGAATCATTTCTAGTTCTTCCTCAATCGCCCTATTGCACGACTCTTCACTAACGGTTTCTATTGTATTCCCTATTTCTCTTTCCCTTTTCTTTAGCGTCTTTGGACATATCGGTGGCAAATTTAATTCTGCTAGTATGTTGTTGATTTGTGATTGGCCAACTCCTGCATTAACCATTGCTGAAAGAAAACTCTTTACCGTAATGATTTCCATAG
The DNA here is from genome assembly GCA_947247005.1 of Spisula solida. NCBI lineage: Eukaryota > Metazoa > Mollusca > Bivalvia > Venerida > Mactridae > Spisula > Spisula solida. The sequence continues at coordinate 27,749,163 of OX365948.1, forward strand.
CAGCCATCAGTGTGACTGACAAAATTAATTTGTGTATTATGTCACACAGGGATACATATGTACGGGGAACTATATATTGTATCGCCCGTGGACTATATAAACACGCATATCGATTAGCAAAGAAATCATGTTTCAATTGTCACGTGATCTTACACGCACACGTTGTGTTTCGCCAGCCTAATGTAATTGCAACGTGTACGTACATGTACGGGTAGATACACGTCGAGTAAGCGTACACGATCACATCGCAACCTCTTTATTGCTATCATTTACGACATGCAGAGTATAGGGAAATTATAACACTATAATACTACGTACACGACACGCCAAGTTCGAGTATTTATAAGAACTTTCACAGTTTGAATATTTCAAATATCGGACGTCTTGTTATATATATCAACATGTATAAACTATCTATTGGAAAAGCTTAATACAATGAAACATAACTTGAAATATACCTGCTGCCATTTTTGTATTTATGTCGAATATTCTAGCTGGTCCTGCAGAGCTATGTCGCTTGCCGGTAGGAACTGCCGTTTCTGTATCGCAACATCCACAAACAATGTACAAAATGGAGCCGAGACCCTGTCTGGTTTCTCTGCGAGTATCACGAAGATGGAGAAGATTACCACATGCACACTTCATCTGGGTCGCTAACAATCCAAGTTCAACAACTCGTCTACCATCCTGCCATGTCGTGTCTGTTATATATTAAAACATACACAATTGAACAAAATTACCGCTAGTTGCATTCGCCGCCGCAGCCTAATTGCCATGGTATAAGTGATATGTTCTTACTTAGAACAAGTAATATATCAAACCCGAATGACTAGATAAGTTGTGGAAATATCTAATATGATATAGATTTTATTTCGATTTGTTTTCTGCATTGATAAAATCCAACCTTTTGATTACAGCGGGAAATAACCGGAAAATGCAATTCTTAATTAGAAAATAAACTAGACCAGTTATGTTTCAGTAACACTTCACATACAGACCGCGTCAATAAATTAATGAGACCACCTCAAAAATACGACCAAACTTTTCAAGGGGATTTATTAAAGATGATCTCGATGATTTTTTGTTTCGATGTTCGAATCTATTTCCTCTATAGCCGTTAGTCAGGTACGTACTTGAAATGACAACAATCTTACATTTATTAATGCAAAAATAACCATTTAGGGATTAAATATTCAGTCAGTAGTAACAGATAGATCTATTTGGGAACAAAAAACTAGTGGCGTATGATTGATGTCATTGTATTCTTATGATTTTACAAAACAGACGCACCTGTTTTGTGGAAAAATCGAATAATATTATTCAAAACATATTTTATTAAATAACATTTCAAACATACCTGTTTGTATATCTACGCTATCATGATCATTCCTACTCTGGCCATTATCACCGCTTGGTCCAACACCAAACAGCTGCAAATTCCCAAGACTGTTGATTCTTCCGTTACGTTTCCGCACCATTGTTGTCAAATGCCGTTTGATCATAACAATGAGAATGACGTCAGACGTCATTTCTGTTATACATGCACTTGGCGCCAAAATAGGCACATATTAGAGTATGATATTCTTTGTGAGAGATGAGTATGTTTAACATTGCGTACTCGTAGCCTAATGCTCAAATGTGTACTAGTATATCACTACCTATCATACCATTAATATAATTGGATTGGTATACATGTATTTCAGATCATACTATACATTCAGCATAGTGGTATGCTTTCTGATGCATTTTTAAGTTGAACCAATGCGACAGTGGTACCATCAGACATTGACGCCGACGTACAGATGCAGATATATTGCTCGTAACGTCGTGCGACGTTATGCGTTTTACGCATGTCCGCTTTTCGCTGTAAATCAATTTTGTCGAAAATAATGCGAGATGACCCCCCTTTTTTATTGTTTGAGTCTGTTGTGTAGAATTACCGCATCATCGCTGTGTATTTCATTAGTTGATTGAATCACTCTTTGTTGACCTAATAGCGGCCTAAAGGGAGTAGGGTGTCGCAAATACGGCGTAAAATACTGGTCAAATTTCGACGTAAAACCTTTTGTGTTGTGAAATTGTTTTGCGCAACCACTATAAATTTTATGTATGCGTATTCAACGGATCTGGGGCTAACATGTAGAGTTTTTAAAATTAACGTAGACCTTAATTTGACGGAGACATACGCTTAAAACCTCAATTTTACGCTCCGTGTACATAACGTCGCGTTGCTAGGAAACGAAGCAATATTCTAAAAAAATAAAAACGACATAAAACGAAGAGCATGTTAAAGCATACATCTGGAGATTTTCATTAGATTCGGCGAAAAGTCGATTTTTTGCCGATGACGTCGGAGAAAGGTCCTAAACAACCTTAAGGACGTTTAGGACCTTTCTCCGACGTCATCGGTAAAAAATCGCTTTTTCGCCGAATCTAATAAAAATCTCCAGAAATATGCTTTAACCTACTCTCCGTATTATGACGTTTTTGATTTTTCAAAATATCGCTTCGTTTCCTAGCAACGTGACGCTATGTACATAGGGCGTGAAATTAGCTGTGTGAAGTTGGCTCAACATACGACATACGACATACGACATTCAAAAAATCGAATGTCGTGCAGCTCGACATACGACATTGGACGACATTCAAAAAATCGAATGTCGTGCAGCTCGACATACGACATTGGACGACATTCAAAAAATCGAATGTCGTCCAGCTCGACATACGACATTTGACGACATTCAAAAAATCGAATGTCGTCCAGCTCGACATACGACATTGGACGACATTCAAAAAATCATCAAAAATCGAATGTCGTCCAGCTCGACATTGGACGACATTGGACGACATTCAAAAAATCGTCTAAAATCGAATGTCGTCCAGCTCGACATTGGACGACATTGGACGACATTCAAAAAATCATCAAAAATCCAATGTCGTCCAGCTCGACATTGGACGACATTGGACGACATTCAAAAAATCGTCTAAAATCCAATGTCGTCCAGCTCGACATTGGACGACATTGGACGACATTCAAAAAATCATCAAAAATCCAATGTCGTCCAGCTCGACATTGGACGACATTGGACGACATTCAAAAAATCGTCTAAAATCCAATGTCGTCCAGCTCGACATTGGACGACATTGGACGACATTCAAAAAATCATCAAAAATCCAATGTCGTCCAGCTCGACATTGGACGACATTGGACGACATTCAAAAAATCGTCTAAAATCGAATGTCGTCCAGATCGACATTGGACGACATTGGACGACATTCAAAAAATCATCAAAAATCGAATGTCGTCCAGATCGACATTGGACGACATTGGACGACATTCAAAAAATCGTCTAAAATCGAATGTCGTCCAGATCGACATTGGACGACATTGGACGACATTCAAAAAATCATCAAAAATCGAATGTCGTCCAGATCGACATTGGACGACATTGGACGACATTCAAAAAATCGTCTAAAATCGAATGTCGTCCAGATCGACATTGGACGACATTGGACGACATTCAAAAAATCATCAAAAATCGAATGTCGTCCAGATCGACATTGGACGACATTGGACGACATTCAAAAAAATGGTCAAAAATCGAATGTCGTCCAGCTCGACATTGGACGACATTGGACGACATTCAAAAAATCATCTAAAATCGAATGTCGTCCAGCTCGACATTGGACGACATTGGACGACATTCAAAAAAATCGTCTAAAATCGAATGTCGTCCAGCTCGACATTGGACGACATTGGACGACATTCAAAAAATCATCTAAAATCGAATGTCGTCCAGCTCGACATTGGACGACATTGGACGACATTCAAAAAAATGGTCAAAAATCGAATGTCGTCCAGCTCGACATTGGACGACATTGGACGACATTCAAAAAATCATCTAAAATCGAATGTCGTCCAGCTCGACATTGGACGACATTGGACGACATTCAAAAAAATGGTCAAAAATCGAATGTCGTCCAGCTCGACATTGGACGACATTGGACGACATTCAAAAAATCATCTCAAATCGAATGTCGTCCAGCTCGACATTGGACGACATTGGACGACATTGGACGACATTCAAAAAATCGTCTAAAATCGAATGTCGTCCAGCTCGACATTGGACGACATTGGACGACATTCAAAAAATCATCTAAAATCGAATGTCGTCCAGATCGACATTGGACGACATTGGACGACATTCAAAAAAATCGTCTAAAATCGAATGTCGTCCAGCTCGACATTGGACGACATTGGACGACATTCAAAAAATCATCTAAAATCGAATGTCGTCCAGCTCGACATTGGACGACATTGGACGACATTCAAAAAAATGGTCAAAAATCGAATGTCGTCCAGCTCGACATTGGACGACATTGGACGACATTCAAAAAATCATCTCAAATCGAATGTCGTCCAGCTCGACATTGGACGACATTGGACGACATTCAAAAAATCGTCTAAAATCGAATGTCGTCCAGCTCGACATTGGACGACATTGGACGACATTCAAAAAATCATCTAAAATCGAATGTCGTCCAGATCGACATTGGACGACATTGGACGACATTCAAAAAATCGTCTAAAATCGAATGTATAATAACATTAAGGCGTGCATTTAATATACGATCATTATTTCTGTTATTCTATGTTAACTTTGAACGTCTCAACTGACAAAGCACATTTCTCTGTTATATTATGCTAATAATCTTACTTACATTTAGATCTAGCATATTTACCCATATCAGAACGGCCTATCTAAACGTAATCAATTTCCGCGACTTTACCTTGTTTACGTGTGCATGTTTGGATTTAAAATGTTGCACTTTTTGTTCAATCATTGTAGAATGAACGAATATTGTCACTTGCTGATGTAAGGAGTCAGTCATGTAAAGTTTGTATTTGTTGATACTTTATTGTCCGCTATATTGTTTTTCTTTGTGATGAGTCGCTTAGCAACCGTAGGAGTTTAAATTATTCAATGTGCGAAACAACTTATTTGGTTTCTACAATCTTTAATCTTAGCATCAGGAAACGCAATTTGAGGTTATTTTGGTTGCATGGCTATTCACAGAAGTTTAAGTGGGGCGTTTCTTTTCGTGAATTTCAACGGTACACAATGCACAAAATTTCGGAAACATAACAAAATATAGTTTTATTTACTTAATCAATTTGGTTAGGGGAGTTTATAGATTCGCTAAGACTTGTGTACTTTCAGTAAATCGTGAATAGTTTGGAATATTTGCGAGTTGCTTTGCGATATTACCGGATATTTTGGGTTTACTTTATACTTTTCTTGTGTCAACTGGAATATTTGTTATAATAATAGTTCTGTTAATAAAGTCACGGACATTTAATCTAAACTTGTGTTTGTTCAATAATTACTAGTTATGTTCAGGCAGCCTGACAAGGATTTAAGATAATATTTTGAATGCTCTTGTTCGTCCGTCTGTTGTATACTAGTATCTACAGTTGCTGTCCACGGTGCCTAAGAGTCGAGTGACACTCGGCACAAAAGTAGCCTATTCATGGGTAGGTGACAACTAAAATGCAACAAGCAATGTTAAATACTAATAGAACAGTGTATAAACGAGTCAACTTCCGGTTATCACAATAAGGAGTACACGTTGACTTGTATAGTATTGCAATAAGTCGTACAGTGATGGGAAATAACCGGATATTTCAATCACAATAAGTCATAAAAGTTAAATTGTATAGTATCACAATAAGTTGTACAGTGATTTGGTTTATATATGGAATATATAACTGTCGGCATGAATTATCAACATATTGTACGAACCCGGGAATCCAAAATGACGTCAAAGATGGACGCCATATAACTTACGAATACACCTGAAATTATATGTGATGCAATTTGATATTTATGTACATATGTAGTCTCCAATGCTGGTTTGGTTATTATTCATTTCATAATGCGCATGAAATGACATAAAACAAATCGAAAAAACTTACGAGGTTTGACCGCAAAACTTGAGTAATGCTGTGTACACTTCCGTTAGTGGAAAGTGCACAGCCGAACCACAGGGTCAGAATCAGTCTAGCTATGCGTTCAACATACACTATTACATCATGATTGGTAAGCGAAACAATAGGGACGTGGATAAACACATACTAGTTCGTTACCCATGTGTATGTAGTTTTTACAGGTATCGGGCTTGCGATAGACGTAATTGATACCCCAATCATACGAATCTCGAATCAGCCGGAATGGGTCCGAATGAGTCGGAATTAATAAAAACTAAAAATTTGAAACAAATTCCGAATGATGATTCGAAATGACCAAAATTATTACAGCTTGCCTAAATGTCGTTAGAAATACTTCTAAGATAATTCGAATACAATTCAAATAAAATTCGAATATAACAATCATGCATTTCGAATCCGCCGACAGCGGAGAATGTGCACGCATATGTTTCCATAATACGGTACACACAATCATGGGACCGTTGTGAACGGGATTTCGCGCGGGTATAAATAACTACATACACTGGTTTTAATTATTGTTTTGAATGGGGTCAAAATGCCGTAACAATATTTAAAATGTAATCATCACTGCGGTATACTGTACACAGGATATTGCTAGTAAAGGTGAGTAATGTAATTAATTTTCGCGACATTCTAGTGTACACCAGAGACGATATTTTCCAAATTACTGACTACTAACATCATCTCAACTATGTTTTAGCGTCTTCGAGCTGCAAGGCATTCAATTACTGACAACGTTTTGAATGTCGTCCAATGTCGTCCAATGTCGAGCTGGACGACATTCGATTTTAGATGTTTTTTGAATGTCGTCCAATGTCGTCCAATGTCGAGCTGGACGACATTCGATTTTAGATGATTTTTTGAATGTCGTCCAATGTCGTCCAATGTCGAGCTGGACGACATTCGATTTTTGACCATTTTTTTGAATGTCGTCCAATGTCGTCCAATGTCGAGCTGGACGACATTCGATTTTAGATGATTTTTTGAATGTCGTCCAATGTCGTCCAATGTCGAGCTGGACGACATTCGATTTTTGACCATTTTTTTGAATGTCGTCCAATGTCGTCCAATGTCGAGCTGGACGACATTCGATTTTAGATGATTTTTTGAATGTCGTCCAATGTCGTCCAATGTCGAGCTGGACGACATTCGATTTTAGACGATTTTTTTGAATGTCGTCCAATGTCGTCCAATGTCGAGCTGGACGACATTCGATTTTAGATGATTTTTTGAATGTCGTCCAATGTCGTCCAATGTCGAGCTGGACGACATTCGATTTTTGACCATTTTTTTGAATGTCGTCCAATGTCGTCCAATGTCGAGCTGGACGACATTCGATTTTTGACCATTTTTTTGAATGTCGTCCAATGTCGTCCAATGTCGAGCTGGACGACATTCGATTTTAGATGATTTTTTGAATGTCGTCCAATGTCGTCCAATGTCGAGCTAGACGACATTCGATTTTAGACGATTTTTTGAATGTCGTCCAATGTCGTCCAATGTCGAGCTGGACGACATTCGATTTTTGATGATATTTGAATGTCGTCCAATGTCGTCCAATGTCGAGCTGGACGACATTCGATTTTTGACCATTTTTTTGAATGTCGTCCAATGTCGTCCAATGTCGAGCTGGACGACATTCGATTTTTGACCATTTTTTTGAATGTCGTCCAATGTCGTCCAATGTCGAGCTGGACGACATTCGATTTTAGATGATTTTTTGAATGTCGTCCAATGTCGTCCAATGTCGAGCTAGACGACATTCGATTTTAGACGATTTTTTGAATGTCGTCCAATGTCGTCCAATGTCGAGCTGGACGACATTCGATTTTTGATGATATTTGAATGTCGTCCAATGTCGTCCAATGTCGAGCTGGACGACATTCGATTTTTGATGATTTTTTGAATGTCGTCCAATGTCGTATGTCGAGCTGGACGACATTCGATTTTTTGAATGTCGTCCAATGTCGTATGTCGAGCTGGACGACATTCGATTTTTTGAATGTCGTCCAATGTCGTATGTCGAGCTGGACGACATTCGATTTTTTGAATGTCGTATGTCGTATGTCGTATGTTGAGCCAACTTCACACAGCTCGTGAAATTGACGTTTTGAGCGTATATTTCTGTTCTATTAAGATGTACAATAATTTTCAAAACTCTATTTGTTAGTCCTTCATCCTTTGAATACGTATATGTAAAATTTATAGCAGTTGCGACTAACAATTTCGCAACGAAAACGGTTTTATATCGAAAATTGACCTGTATTTTACTGCTTATTTGCGACACCCTACTCACTTCAGGGCGCAATTTGGTCAACAAAAAGTGATTCAATCAACTAATGAAACATACCGTGGTTTTGCGGTAATTCTACAGAATAAGCACAAACAATAAAAAAAGGGGGGTGATCTCGCATTATTTTCGACAAAATTGAATTTTAATGAAAAACGGACATACGTTAAAGGCATAACGTCGTGCCGTCGCACGACGTTACGGGCTATTGTGGCTACGTCAGCGTCATGATCTTGTGGTGTATCCGGCGCATCGGCACATTGTTTTAATATATAAACAATATAAGAAAGCCTTATTGATGAGATCTTCAATATACCCCTAAAATTGTATGAATATTAATAATTTCTAGTGATATACATGTACGTACATTTTCCCTATAAATAAAGAGATATGAACTTGCTACTAGCACACACTGTATAAAACACTGACCACCTCTCACAAAGAATATTGTGCTTTAACATTTTGGCTTACGACCTATATATTGTGTATGCACAGTAGGGGGTTCGGGGCAAAGTGTTACAGTCCCTGTGGTAAAATGTTTATTGTAATAAATACCAACAAACAGACTTTGGTATGTAGTTATATTTTCAATAAATGGTCAAAAGTTGTCCCAACACGTCTTCACAATGTGTTACATTTACGGACCATTTTAAACAGTTGAACTTGTTAATGCATATTCATGCAATGCAAATTGATTAATTAAAGAACTTGCATTGTAAAAATTAAGTATGGTTTGTGTATACATTATTACTAGGACTGTATAAGTGTACATGTATGCATTCAATAGGCAATGTAACAATTATACATAATATATTTTCCCCCAACTCACTAAACAGCAACAACACTACAGCTCTACAGTAAATCCCAAAGGTGGCCGAATCAAGTATCTTATGAACCAGTCATGGTAAAAACCCCGCAAATTCCCCCTGTCCTATACCTCACAGGTATAGTCAGAGCTGCATTTCCCCGCTATTTTGTCGCGAATCAAAAGCGTACCACACATACATCAGTGCGGGGACATCGAAAACGTAAAAACACAAGACAGTTCCCACTATCACCTGTCTTTCCCCTGGATTTGGATAGTAGTTTCAATTGACTGGTACATTATTGTAACGCCATGTTTGATGTGTAGGCCTACTCCAACTAAGGCACATAAGCCAAAATGTCAACCTATACCGTGAGTTTCGAATTAAACAAATTTGAAAAATTGTGAAAACAGTACAAAAATTCCAGAAAAAAGCGTTGTCAACCTGTAAAACAAAATGTGTGAAGTTAAACGGGCCGCGCATTAGCCGATCCAACAGCGGCTCAAACGTGTTAACATTATACACTTATTTCATGTCTGTTTGGTTAACAGTCAAAACTATTGTCCCGAGGTATCGGGGAAGACTTTTGAACTGTTGCACGAGGCCGAGGGACAATAGTTTTGACTGTTAACCCAAAACAGACATGAAATAACTGTTTTATTACCTAATACTCTATATAACTACAGTAAAGTTCTACTTATACAACAAACAAAAAGGATATTTCTAAGACATTTTGTCAAACTAATAGCGGATATTTTTGTTATAAATTCAAGACTGTCATTATCCCCATGATTTTATTATCAAACAAATAAAATCGGCATGTAATAAAGCAAAAAGGGACAAAACATTGTTAAACAAGTTATATTAAAAATACGCTATAGATCTAGCAGGGTGTTTTTGCAGGAATTTATATTGCGCATCGTAGTGCGCAGTAACAGTTCATCCAGGGGTGTGACAGTCAAAACTGTTGCCCTCATGGCAATGAACTGTTTCATACCTGAATCTAAAAATAAACATTAAGACATGAAACAGTCAAAAATAATGAATTACTCGTTATGTAGAGTGCTAGGTAATAATAACTTCTACTATCTAATACACGTGTAAGACATCATACTTATATATATAACGCTATCTTTCAATTTGCTGGCTGTTCATCTACCGTCCTTATTATTTTTGTTTTTAATTAAATTTAATCACGGTTACTTTACAATCAAAATGTAGCAGACCGCACAGCAGTCTTTAATCCAGCTGTCAACATGAATTAACATGATTGCGTAACAGTGAAACCAGATATATATGCGTGGTAAGTGGCAATATTTCTAGACAAGTGCGGGACTAACTTTCCAAATGTTTATACATCAACGATTTGCTTTTATACCAAACGCTATTATTATATACATTATAACTATGTATGACTGTAAGAAAACGATGTATACATATTTTAGTTATTATTTTATTAAAGGGACGTAATTATTAGTTTGGAAGACTTCAGTTAGTTTGGAATACTTGAGCTCATAATTATGTACAATGCATTTAATGTCCGATCGAATATCCCGAGTAGATGTTTAGATAATTTAAATACATAACTCAGCCGATGTTCTCTTTTGTATCACAGTGTATTTATCATGATGCTGTGTTCAATAAAGACACATTTTGAAGAAAAATAAAACCACAGTACTGATAGTATTGCAGGTATTGCGAGAGAAACTCAGTTTTGTCATTTTCACAAAAATTACCACACTTAAATTGGAATGAATAATTGCTATGTAGTGACAAACTTTGCTTTGAACAAAGCTATTATATATGATTTGATAATTGAACAGATTCAGGTGAAATGCGTGCATTTTATTCTTAACATGTAATTGTTGTTCTAGTAAATAGGACGCAAGTCTGTAAATAGAACGGACGTACATAGCGCGTTACGTTGGGCGACGTAACGTTTTTACGTAAGTCCGTTTTTTACTGAAATTCAATTTTGTCGAAAATAATGCGAGATCATCCCCCTTTTTTATTGTTTGTACTTATTCTGTCGAATAACCGCATCACCACGGTGTATTTCATTAGTTGATTGAATCACTTTTTGTTGACCAAATTGCGCCCTGAAATGAGTTGGGTGTCGCAAATGCGCTATAAAATTCTGTCAACTTTCGATATAAAACCTTTTTCGGTGAACAATTGTCCGTCACAATCGCTTTAAATTTAACATTTACGTATTCAACGGTTCAAGAACTAACATATGGAGCTTTGAAAATTGAAATAGACCTTATTCTGACCGAATTATGCCATTAAAACGTCAATTTTACGCCCTATGTACATAGCGTCACGTTGCTAGGAAACGAAGCAAAATTTTGAAAAAATAAAAACTGCACAATAAGGAAGGAATGTTAAAGCATATTTCTGGAGATTTTCATCAGATTCGGCCAAAAGTCGATTTTTTACCGATGACGTCGGAGAAAGGTCCTAAACAACCTTAATTTCTTTATTTTGGGTAAACATATCTAAATGAGAGTGTTTTATAAGTCATCAACTGATAAACATGCATCAGGATCTTAATTTGACCTACATACGTGTGTCCATCCGTTTGTCTGTGAGTGCGTCGGTCAGTCATGCTCATCCGTGAAGAAATCTTCATTATATGACTAAGTAAAATAATTTTCATGGTGTCGTTATTAAACTTAGTATGTGGAGAGGGGCCTATAAGGGGCTTGTCATGAGATAGTGAATAACATTTCATATTTATATTATGACAACAATCCCGGTTGCTATGGAAACGAAAATGGTGAAAACATCACATTTTCTTACATAAATCGAAATTTTGATTGTATGGTTTTTGAGAACTGGAGTATTAACAGAGCTAGGCCGCTAGCCTGCCAACTTCACGACCATGTAGGAATAATGCACATCATTGTATTGTTTGAATTTCACTAACTATTTTGCTGATATGGTAGCATGAACTTCTATTTCACTGTTTAAGCTTTATATTCGATTTGTTTAATGTTTCGTCACGTAGGTGATTTCCGGACAATCCAGGTCAATTATAATATAAATTATGTTTGTGATACCTTGGAACTTATGACGTGCAATCACAAGTCGGAGTTCCTTTTGCAATGAAGTTCATTTATGTCATAATAAATATACCAGTAATTATAAACACCAAAGTAGATTGAATGTATCTGACGTTTTATTAATATCATAATAAGGTTATGTTAGCAAATTATGACATTATGAAGTTGGACAAAGCAAAGTCTACGTTTGAGCTATAAAAACCACATGGTTAACTGATACTAGTCTACAGGGGGTATGGCTATAGTCTGGCAGTTGGTTTCCTTGGTAACCCCGCAACAACATTTAAAGACCGGTACAGAAATTTCTATGTTTTGAAGCCGTAAAACAAATTTATCAGTTATGTTTTAGTACAAAACTGACCGTATCTGTAGATTTGTTTGGATGTATAGCAGACAATTTTTGAAAATGATGCGTTTGGCGGGACTAACATTTAATGCAGGTCTGCGTTCAACCAAAACATGTATGCCATTGACACAGGGTGTGCGAAATGCCTAATTCATCAAGAACAGGATCGCATCTACCAACAACAACCACGGTTGTTGCATGGACGGCAGTTTTTAAAATAATGCGAAACATCGCCGATGTGTCGGGAAACCTCTGGGATGCCTCGAAGAATTAGTTTTATCGCGGAAGCATCCCCGATCATTCCCCGAGGTTCTGGATACCTCGGGAATGCCTCCCCGGGATATTCCCGAATTTCGGGGATGCCTCCCCGAGATGTTCCCGACATGACATCGTGAGTACATCGGGTAAAATTCAATACATACATTGAAATTTCCCGATGTACTCGCGATCTGACTAAATGTCTCAAAACTTCGGGGAGCTTCCATCAGACATCGGTGAACCTCCTGATGCCAATCGGCAATACACCCCGAAGCAGTTAGACCAACGCATAAAGTCGGGAATACATCGGGAGTTCGTCTGATGCCTCCCGATTCACAAATTGTTTTGAGTCTGCCCCGAAGCTTCCCACAGACCACGAGGATCATGCTCTCGATGTCTACCGAAGCTAAATTGTTTCTATCGGGAGTACATCGCCGACGCAAAAAAGCTCAGTGGGACCTAGGCTTTAACTGTCACACCTGGATAACATTTCAGTTAAGAAAGTGTGGGTTCACACATTAAACGTTAGCACCAGCGTTGTTTAGCGTTTCAAAGGTATAAACAAGAGCTGTCCACGAACAGCACGATCCTTTATTCTCAGTGACATGCTAGGGTAGTATAATCACTATATATTCAAAACAAAATTCTTCATAGATGCAACATTTCCCTCTTCTGTATAGAGGTTGTGCCTTGCGGTGATTTTTTGGCCTCTTTGGGAAACGGTCCGGTCCGTTCAGATTGGGAATTGTCGCGTCGTGTCAACTTGAAATTGGGAAATTTTTTGAAGCAGAAAGGCCAAATAAAACAGAAAAAGTTATTACATGTGACTGCTTACTGGTTTCTGCAATTTTTTATGCTTGATCTTTTGTCAAAAATGTTCATAACTTCTTCATTTTATGTCCGATTTTGATTTTTTTTTAAATGTTCATTGGGAATTTCTCACTTCAAATTTGGGAAACTAATAGCCTTTTTCAAATTGGGAAGGTACCGTTTACCGGCAGCAAACAAAGAAAGAAAAAAATCACTGCCTTGTACGTATTTTATGTTTTCTGTGCTCGGTTGGTTCAGTTGGGCATCGTGCCTTGTGTGTTTTTAATGTTGTCTGTGCTCGGCTGGTTAGGTTGAGTGCTGCCTTCCCTGTCTGACTTAATACTATCTTTTTTCTAAGTCTAAAATGGCAAATCACTTAATCAAAATGCTTGACAGAGTTACCTTCTCATGTGTATGTCATGGTGTCATGATGATGAACAAGTATGCAAAGTATCAAAGCAGTATGTCAATGCACTTTGAATATATTACAGGTTACAAACCTTTTATCTAGACTTTAAGATTTGTATTTCTAAGCCCAAAATGGGGTATACTTTCAACAAAATGCTTGATAAAGTTACCTAACTCTGTGTATGGGTTAGTGTACATGATAGTGAACAAGTATACAAAGTACAAAAGCAATATGTCACTCCGCTCTGAAAATATTTGATGCTAATACATGTACTTGTACCTAAACTTTAACATTTGCATTTCTTTGTCCAAAAGGCGGTATAATTTCAACAAAAAGCTTGATAGATAGAGAACAATAGGTTAGTGCCGTGGCAAGTTTATCTGGCAAGACGGAGAAATTTATCGGGTGAGCCGTAGGCCGGATAAACTTTTACTTCATTCACGGCACTAACCTATTACATGTATACTATTTATCAAGTCGCTTAATCTGCTCAGTAAGGGGATCAAACTCGGGACTATACTGTTACTCTTTATTAACTAGCGCACAACGTCACGTTCGTTCCGTGACGTCACGATAAACAACGACGTCTGACATATGGATAGACGTCGTGTAGACGCAGGGAAGTCGAAGAAAACCGATCAACCACCAGCTCATTTAGGATAGGAAAACCTCACCCTCGGTCACGGAAATGCAACCTGCGACTCTCATATAAGAAGAAGTCCGTCAGATCACACGGTAAGGTGACAGATTATCACTAGTCACATGACGAGGTGACCGAGTATAGATAAGTTTAATCGGCACCACGTTAACTCGCAGATTTTGCCGGAAGTGACTGGATAAAGTTCCCTACCCGTGTGTATGAGTTGATGTTATAATGTTGAGCAAGTATGCAAAGTATCAAAAAAACCTTGAAGATATTCGAGATTTAAGAAATTGTACCTATACTTTAGCATTTGCATTAACTTGAAGAAAGGGGCATTATTTCAACAAAATGCTTGATAGAGTTACCCACTCCTGTGTAGGAGTTGGGGTCATGATGGTGAACAAGTATACAAAGTATCAAAACAACACGGCAAAGGACTTTGAAAATATAAGAGGGTACCTGTTCCTGTACGTCAAAATTAGTGCAAATAGTAGATCCAAGTATAAATTTTAATTTGTTCGACACACGGCTTCCCATAGTCGGAAAAAAAATCTCACGTGACCTTGTTTGAATATGCCTTTAAAATGTTTTAATTTGTTTATATGGAGAATTTCGATGTTTTACTATAGTTTGCATTGTGTGAAATTTGAATTTGTTAATATGTAACATTTCATGTCGTCATAAACACAAGTATGGGACGCCGTGTTACATGAATTACTTTGCGCATCTTCCGAAAAACTGTCTTTATCAAATGCAAGAAAACGGCGATGTCTATCGATGGGGATTTTTTTCTGTGACTATATGGGACAACACTCTTCACAAATATGTACAAAGAAATTCTTTTGCAATTTTGTCTAGGTTAAAACCTAGAATGACTGGACTAGAAGGACTGACGTACGGACGAACGGACGGACAAAGCGGCAACTACATGCTTCCCCGAATTTTCGAGGGAGCATAAAAATACCATGTTTTTGTTGACTGATCGCCTCAGCTGTACACCTTTCATTTATGTGTATATGGTGGAAGGTAATCTATCAAGTTTTCCTGGAGTCTACAACCTGTACTCACTTGTTTTTCTGGAAGCCAAATTGACAACTTCTCCATATGTGGAGGACATACCCGTAGCCAATATCACTGAACAATAATACCAGAAGAACCCGTGAATTAAGTATGTAAACGGCCTTTTTCTGCGCATGTTCCTTGGTTTCATATATTGTGTGTGATTGGAATGGTCTCGTGCACCAATTGTTCGACTTGGTGCCGATTTGTTTGAGCCAATGCGTTTAACTTTCCTCGTCAGTCACACACCGTAGAAACGTGACATGATAGCATGCCCCTCACATTAGCATGGCACTTGACAGACCGTTGACGGCACAATCTTTGTATATAACATTCTGCTTCAAGTTTATAAATAAAGTTCCTCCACTTCAAGTTGAACCTGCTGGTCCCTTTTCTACCATTCACATCTTTCTTTTTTTGCCAAATATATATCATGGAAAGACCAACAAGGAGTAAGTTTACATTTTTGTGTTTCCTCTTTCACATAAAAATAGATTGACCTTGTAAGAAGGTGTTTTCTTTAAAGAGGGTATGTCCTTTGTATCGGCGTAGTGAGGCACTGTCACGCGAATACAGTAAAATAATTATCTCGAAAGAAATATACTAGTATGTATTTGGTAACTCAATTGTAACAGACGATTGGGTTTTGTATTTGTATTTATTGTTCAAAATCACCAGTTTCGTACAGATATATCGGCAACACAACAACCTTAAACAAAACTTGTTTAAAACTAACAACATGCATACGATATACGTTTGTTTTGGAAAATAATTAAGTCATGTCATCCCTGGAAATGCTTGTTTGCAATAACTGACTTTTTTGCCCAAACATGTCGGGTATAAACCGATGGGTCGAGGTAGTTTATTATTTGTTCCTGAATGTTAGACACACATTCATACTTGACACAGAAGAGTTAAGCAATAATGGTTGTGGTCAGGTATGGCGAACGAATGTTGTTTTAAAGTCCGGTCTCAGTTTAGATCAAATTTAGTGTTTAGAGATTTAAATGAACATATTGGTCTCTTTTAATAAAGAAAATCGGATGTTTAGTTATAAATGGCAATGCTTGGTAACACGCTATGGCACACGTAATTGTTCAAATGGAAGGTCATAAATCATATTGTTTTTTGAAATTACGAAGCCAAACATTGCAATATATTCAGATTCAATCCTTTACAGGGCCTGTCTTATCGCAAAGGAGGTTAATCCTTGTTTCTTGTAACATGGACGAAAATTGGATTATCGCACATGAAACCAATATACGATACATGAAGTTGGACATGTCAACTTTTTTGGGATTTCAACTGACACACTTAAAACATTAAATATATCTGAAATGTAAGGCACACAATTACATGGTTCGTCACAGCAGGCATTCATTAGACACAACACCATAAATTACTGTAAGACATCCCATTAAAGTTTCAGTCTTTGACAATAACATACTTATAAGTACGCATTCAGTAAAGTTCCGCTTCAATTATTTTGAAATCATGTTGATATTTACATAATTGTAAAAACATAGTTCTTACATTTTGAACACTAATAGTCTGCTGCAACACCGATTTACTATTAAGACCAATTTTATGTTGTCTGAATTTTACTGGCAGGCGTATAATACTAACAATTTAAGTAAATAATAACTAAATAATGTCAACTCAAAATTCCTTGAGAAATGTTTATGTCGTCTTTCTTCTTTGCTCCCTCTTTTTGTTGTAAGTCTGATAGTAAAAGTTACCAAACAATGCAATCAACGAAATGGCGTAAATAAATACAGCGATGTTAAAACCTCGAGGAAAGTCACAGTCAATCACCAAATTCCATCCAGTATGAATTACAAACGCAAAGAACTGAGTCTAAAACGAAAGAAAATCAAGAATAAATTAACAAATAATTCACAGGCTCCATATCGTTTACAGGCAGTTCATGCAATCTTCGATGGCCGGTTAATTGCCGAACAATCTACAACGCATTAGATAGTCTACATGTGTACGACACAGGCCTGCGATGATCACCCAGGATACCGATGTAATCCGGTTTAAGACCAGCAATGTGATGGAATCAGAACGAAAGGTAAATTGGTGGTTTTTATTAAGTGGTAGAATATAACTTTTTATAAGTTCAGCATACACCAGTAAGGTGGACGACAGCCATACGCCAGGGAATATCGTTCGGTCGAACAATTCGAATTAATCAAATAGAGAGAACGACTAGATTAAATCTGCTCTACACTTGAACTAGTGTCAACAGTGATTAGAACGAAGAGAAATTGCATTTGCATAATACAAAACGCCTCGTGCGACATAATAGTAATTTGTCACGAAGTAACAAATTGCATGTGTAATTTGCGTCTTCATCATTATATGTAGAAACTTGTACAAAACAGAGATATTTAACTATTTGATTGATCGTTCATTTTTGTGTATTAATTCGATATCAGCCAAAGTATCAAGAAAATATATACATGTACTTCTATTCACAATTTGATCTTAATTGGAATAAGAAAGATAAGCTCATGTATAGTCAAACCATATAATGTACAATATATTTCAACAATACTGTATATTCAGATAAATCTTTATGTAGTTTCACTGATAAAGGTTGTTAGTATCTTTGAATCAACGTACGGTAACATTTTGAATGATTATCATAGGTTGTAGGTATTAAATTTTATATTTTATATTTATGTTATGAATATTACACTCGGTGGCGTCACGTAAAAAGTATCATCTAGCAAGACTTGTTTTTATTGTGGTCAACCTTAAATCGTAAATGCTATAACACACGGGAAAACACTACAACAAGGTGTGGCATATATCACGATTAATTTAAATACAGAAAAATACAATAACGATTGAGATCAAATCCATTTGATAGAAATAACAAGCGATCATGTCGGCAGCAATGCAGAACACTTAATGGAACACACTATTGTAGTCGAATATCATTCTAATACTGTCGGAGTAATAAACCTTACACGTTACCTTAAATATAAAGTACACGAGTATTATTTTCTAATCACGGACTAACGAACGTGTTCAACATATGACTCCCTCAACGCAAATAACAAACCCATACAAATAGAATGAAATGAAACAATAAACATGTAAGCAATATCCATGCAAATTTCTTATACCCTAGACCATCGTTGGTAACTAAGCAACGAGTTACGTAAACAAATAATAATAAAAACGTCTGTTAAACATTCGATATTATCATAAACATATCAAATCAATTGATTACACGCTTTGCTGACAATGTTTCATTTAAAATGCATTCAAAACATGCATTAAGTTAGATCTAATAACGTGATAAACAATGTATAAATATGATATAATGACGTCATAAATTTACTGAACGCTACACGAGAACCTGAGAACAATATTAAACATCGCGAGGAAAGCGGAAATTAATTTCCAGTTATGTTAAAGACATTACAGAAAGCTTAGCTAACCTACCCATGTATGAGGGTCAGTCAAAAATAACTGAGAGTTAATAACAACGTAACAACATAAATGAGAGCAATAACTATAGATACAATAGATCATTTTACAGTGGTTTAATTAAGAAATTAAGAAATCGTGCTACGCACTCGTGATTTAATTACTACGCATCCAAACACGTGCCTATATTTTATTACGCATTCTAACATAGCACGTGAGTTTTGCCTTCTTTGCGTATATTGAGCCTATCATATTAATTTTTATTACCGCGATAAAATATAGCTTATTGATGACGTCACGTTTGACGTCATATACTATGACAAATGACGTAACGGTGGCGGTAACTTTCCTAGGAAAGAAAGTAGTTTGACGTCAACCTGTTTTGTCGTGCTAGATCTATAAATGGCAGAACATTGGCGATGTTAGAATCGAAATAATAAATAGGAGTTGTGCTTTGTTGTGTTATAAAATACGCAACAAAACATAGCTATGTATTCATTATTTCTTAACAAAGCACGGCTACTATTCATTATTTCTTAAACAAAATATAGAGCGGGTGCACCTTAATCCGAACATGCTTCTAATTCCGAACAAAATATAAAATTCTCACCTAATGATTCAATTTAACAGATTTTAATAATGTGTCGTCATTATTTCGACAGCACATTCTTTCTCTTTGTTTGCTAACTTTGATCGTCGAGGTGGTACTAGTTATTGTTTATGTCACGTTCACCTATAGTCTTAGCTTTTCATCAAGCAAACTTATCAATTTACTTATTTTTTGCACTTTTTTGCTAAGGTCATACAACCATTCGTATATTTGCTCCAGTAAGGTTCTATAGAAATAAATGGTGGTTACATATGTAAGTATCATCTGTGACAATGATAGGAAGGTAAGAAGGTCACATTTATGAGGAACTGTCACTGTTCGGAATTACATACAAAATTTGAGACCTGATCCCAATTACTTGGAAATTGATTACAATTCATTAAAATACAAACCTTTCAAGTAATTTGACAATATAGTTGCATGAAATTTTCCGTCTAGCAATATAAATTATGTAACCAATGTTCATATTGTATCCACATAACATTTGTAATACAACCGAGTCATTACTAATTGACAATACATAATTGTCTCTTCATAAAAAAGGTTCTGATTCTGTCGATCGATCTTGTAAACTGTTACTCCTTCTTGTGACTTGAGATGACCAATGAAAACATAGACCTAGGCTGCTGTAGTAGATACACTTAACATATTCAGGTTGGCTTTATAATAACACTACAGTAAACAAATCCTTTCATGTGTTAACTCTTTGATGTTTTGTGAGTCCTAAATTTTATGTTAACGCCCTTTGGGATAGAAGATACTGGTAGCCAAAACTCCTCATAGTATTCACTTACGCGTAGAGTTTGACAGGTAGCATAATATTATACGTGTAGTGCTTATAAAGTATATGTGACTGATCGCAGCCCTAACCGGAGACTGTTTGTTTAAAGGCAATTTCTACTAAGAAATACAAGAAATATGACTACACATGATGTTTGACAATTTTGCAGTATGATTTTTATTTATTATATAGGCTAGATCTACTTAAAAATCTGTTTTTACTATGATGTTGATAGTAAGGGATGTACATGGACATAGATTCTCCTTTAATTATTACGTACATGTATATTCTTGCTGTATCATTTAGACATTGTATTTTAATAAAATGTTTCTATGTTCGGAATTAGGAACACCAATGTTCGGAATTACAATCAATGTTCGGAATTAGGGGCAGTTGGTTGCACTTTTGTAATGACGATTATGTCCTTCTGTATACACATGGAGTGTTCGGTAATGGATGAACGTGTAGCTTTTTTACACTTTTTCTTAAAAGTTGTCTCCCTTCGCTTGGAAGGGCTCCTATTTCCGAACAGAATAAAAAGTGGCTTAAGTGTTCGGTAATTGGTGCACCCGCTCTAGACACGACGTGTTTGGATGCGTAGTTATTAAATCACGAGTAATATGTACGCATTCAAACGAGTGCCTATATTTTATAACACAACAAAGCACAGCTCCTATTCATTATTTCAATTCTAACATCGCCAATGCTTTACCATTTATAGCACAACAAGACAGGTTGACGTAAAGCAACTTTCTCTAGTTACCGTCAACGTTACGTCATTTGTCAAACTATATGACGTCAAACGTGACGTCATCAATCAGCCATATTTTATCGCGGTAATAAAATATGGTAAGCTCAATATACGCAAAGAAGGCAAATCACGTTTAGTAGGGGTAGACTCTTTCGAAGTAATATGAATAATAAATACCAAACTGGCAAATGCTATTATTAAGGCCCCCAAACTGGCAAATATATGTATCTAGAAATTCCAGTTTCCAGACTGATAGACAATTGTTTAGTGTTATTCTACAGACTGTGCTACATGGCGGGATCTAGGTTTGGTTTCCATATATAACGTATAACGGAAACTGCACCACTCAGTCGGTCCGCATATATCAGCAATACCAATCATAAATTTTAGAATAATCTAAAAGACGACACATGTAACAATAAAAGCTCCGCGAGTCGCATGTGTCGCCTGACGACATGCACGTTTCGTCGCCCGAGAACCATAGTGTTATATCGTCATTTTTGCCAAAAATGAGCTTTATATACCGTTGGAAAGCTCTCGATGAGAGCTACATCACAGTGACCTTGTCCTCTTTCGGGAACACCTCTATATGTAGATACCAATAGATCCATTTTGTTCTATCTGCAATTTTCATGTTTATTTGAGAACCAAATTGTTCTATCTGTGTTTTGACCAATGGATTGCTCCCATCAAGTCACGTGATGTAAACTAACATGGCTGAAGAGTTAACAGCATTCAATTTAACCAAACAATTTGTAATTGAGTTAAGTCTAAAGATCACAAACAGCTGTAGTATTTATGTACGTAATATCTTTTTATTTGAAACTCGTATTTTCTTGTGCAGTTGTTCTGCTCTATGAATGCCTCATTTACTTAAAATCTGTTAAACATAAGTGTTGTAAAATTCGGATGAGAAAGTATTTGGACAAAAGTAATTCACTTCAATTGTACGCTTCAATGACGTCTCCAAAAGCACTAAGCGCGATCAAAGAAGATAGAGTAGCTGCAACATCTATTGGTTTGAGTTTCCTCATAGACATGTTTCATAGACAGGGACTTGAAATACAACACTGGCCATATTCATAGTACAAGCCGATGTAGCAGGGATACACAATAGCAAGTGCCAGGTAGCTCATGGTCCCTAGAATTTGTGCTGGGCCCCTATAATGTTGAGGAACGTGTCTATATACATTTTTAAAAATCTTTGCTCTACTTTTCGAAGAAAACAAGTCGAGTTATTGTCGTGAGGGGATTGTGTGCGTCTACGTCTGTGTTGGTTAGGTTTATTGTTAGAGTCATTTTCTCTAAGACAATCAAAGGTATCAACTTAAAACTTAACATAATTATTCACCATGCCAAGGGAGTCCATACTGACAAAGCTGATAACTCTGTGACCTACATTTATGGAGTTATCTACCCTTGTTTGGACTTAGTACATATAAATAGTGGCAAATTTTACACATAAACTGATTTTTTTCCCAACACTATCAAAGCTTTCAACTTGAAAGTCAATACGCTTGGGGAATATGATTATCTACATCTACTGACAAGAGAAAACAACTCTATACATCATTTTATTAGAGTTTTTCTCCTTTTCTGAATTTGAATCTTTACACAAAAAATGTCAATTACTCAACGACTATCAAAGGTATCCACTTGAACTCAACATAGTTATTCACTATCACAAGGGGCGTTCATACAGACAAAGCTGGTAACTCTGTTACCTATATTTATGAGTTATCTGTCCTTTACAGTTTACGCTTTACAGGTCTCAAGTTTGTCACTTGATCACAATGTTTCTTTGTGTAAAATCTATATAGAACATTATGGTTCTAAGTGAAAAGGCGATTACGTTTTGTATAATGTTATATCTGCAGTAGACCGATTTCGAGTGCGGTATGTTTGAATCAACGATTCTTCAAGATATTTGGAAGTGTTCCTGAGATCTACATAAATAAAACATACCAATTTCTGTTAGAATTCGTCCACAAACAATAAAGTTATAAAGCCCTGAATCTTAAAACCTGATTTTCTCGATAACAAGAAAAAGACACATAGAACACTATGGTTCTCGGGCGACGATTTGTCATGGAAAACTATTCAGTATTGGGCTACATATCCGACTCACAAGAGTCCTCTAGTCATCTCAACTAAAAACGACAAAGTTATGCTCTGGACAAAAAATGTCCTGTTAAAATCAATCAAGCAAGAAACATGCATACCAATTTTGGTGAGGACAAGAAATGCTGATAAAATCAGTTAAAGGGGGTTAATTCAAAAATGGCACAATGTAGACTTGATCATGTTCTAAAAAAATGTAATTCTCTACTATTCCTACTACTTCGCATCCGACATTGTCTTAACATAGATTCTCGTAAACTGTTCTTCAATGCTTATATCCTGCCCCACCTAGACTATTGCTGTACAATTTGGGGGTCATGTACCAAAGAACTTAGAGATAAACTTTACAATTTTCAAAAAAGGGCAGCTAGAGTAATTCTGGATAAACCACATGACCACAGAAGAACTGTTCATTAAACTAAATTGGATGACAATACATGAAAGAATAATATATAAAAAAGCTGTTTTAATGTATAACTCGATGCAAAATAAAGTCCCAAAGTATCTGAGTGATAAATTTGTGTTAAAATCTAATCCTGGACTAAGATCAACAACGAATGAAGAGTTGGTTGTACCACACCCCAACATGGAATTCTTTAAGAAATCTTTTTCCTATTCAGGAGCATCTATTTGGAATAATATTCCATTATATATTAGACAGGCAGAGAACATAAGTTCTTTTATTAGACAATTCTTGGTATGGAAACGCAATACTACATAATATTCTAAGCATACATATCTCAATGTTAAAATACAAAAATATTTCGCCATTGTGCCTTTTTTGTTAAACTTTGTTCATTTTGTATGCGTCATTCTGCAATTTCGTAATCCAGCACAAGGCTGCTTAAATTGTATCTTTCAAAATTGCATGTGCATTATATATATGTTGTTGATTGTCCTTGTAGTGTGTAATGTCCGGTTGTTATTTTCTTGTCACCTAGCTCTCGTTCCGTTTTAGTTTGACTGACTGAGGCGGCAGACTTTCGGGACGGGATGTCGTGTTTTTGTAGTGGCTAGATTTTAATATTGGACAGTGTCTGTGCCGCCTATATGTTTTCTGTGCCCGGCTGGTTAGGCTGAGTGCTGCCTTCCCTGTCTGACTTAATATTATCGTTTTTATATATAATATAAACATATTGAATAGCACTTTTGTTCACAGTTGATTATTGATTTTGTATGTGTACTAGGCTATTTAATTATAGGTTAACGTTTTAAACAATACTTGAGTATCCTATATTGTAGAGTTTAACTTAAATACTGTTTCATTTTCTTTATAAATTTGTTTGTATATCATCATGTATTTAATGTATATATGTTTATTATGTAGACCATATTGAAAATTGGTATAACACCAAATATGTTATCTACTATAAAGTCGTCGTCGTCGTCGTCGTCGTCGTCGTCGTCGTAGACTTATGGCTCTTGTGCACTGCACTTCGGCTTATTGCAAGAAACATGCATACCAAATTTTGAATCATTTGAACTTTTGGGTGACAAAGTTATGCTCCGGACAAGAAATGCTTTAATAAAATCAATCAAAGGGAAATAATTCAAAAATGATGCAAGGTAGAGTTATGGTTCTTGCGCACTGCACTTCGGCTTATTGCAAGAAACATGCATACCAAATCTTATGTCATTTGAACATTAGGTGACAAAGTTAAGCTCCGGACAAGAAATGCTCTAATAAAATCAACCAAAGGGATATAGTTCAAAAATGATGCAAGGTAGAGTTATGGTTCTTGCGCACTGCACTTCGGCTTATTGCAAGAAACATGCATACCAAATCTTATGTCATTTGAACATTAGGTGACTAAGTTAAGCTCCGGACAAGAAATGCTCTAATAAAATCAACCAAAGGGAAATAGTTCAAAAACGATGCAATGTATAGTTATGGTTCTTGCGCACTGCACTTCGGCTTATTGCAAGAAACATGCATACCAAATCTTATGTCATTTGAACATTAGGTGACAAAGTTATGCTCCGGACAAGACATGCTCTAATAAAATCAATCAAAGGGAAATAATTCAAAAACGATGCAATGTAGAGTTATGGTTCTTGCGCACTGCACTTCGACTAATTGCAAGACACATTCATAGCAAGTTTGGAGTCGATCAAACCAAACGTGACAAAGTTATGCTCCGGACAAGCAATCTCGGACGCCGCGACCGCCGCCGCCGACCAAAGTAATCCCTATATGTCGCCTAGTCAGGCGACACAAAACTATGTGAGGTAAATAATGATACTTACTAATTGTAACCTAGTGAGGTAACGTTTCCACCAGAGGTATTTCTGCATATGAGGTCCAATAGCAGCAAGTGCATAGTATGAATACATAAATATATGGACGAATGAATTCAATGTAGCTACAAAAAATGCTGAAATACAAAATAAATATTGGAGTTGAACGAAGTCCTTGTAGACAATAGTGCAGTCCCGTACTTTCTTTCTTATTTTTATTTCATTTATACATTTCGTAAAAAATGACTGTTTTCGAAAAATAAGAGTATCACTTTGTACCGCGTGATGGTTGTCTTTACTTTGTTATGTCTGTTGTCTGTGTCCGGCTGTTTCAGGTGAGTGCTGCCTTCACTGCCATATGGTTCATTATATTTCTGTATACAGAAGTTCTGTGCATTTTCATTAGATGGATTCGATTTATGAAAGATATATGAATCTTAACAGCATATTAAAAGCAAAACAAAAGGAGTAAATGCATCTATTCTAGTCCAATTACTTGATAGAAGCAATAAAGCTTGGATTGTTCACATCATCAGAGCCAAATTCTTCATATTTTCATTTTAATGAATAAATAATACATTGGAATTTACGGTTTCCAGTTTTATAACTCCAGGCGTCGTGTCGATCCGTGCATAATTTATATGCATTATCTTATTACACACACACAAAGCACTTTTAAATACGAATTTTAAATTTTGAAATTGAAATGCCATCGCTGTTTGTCGAACAAGGAAAAAATAAAGACTTTTACCAGTATCCTTTGACGAATAGTTTGTGTTAAAGAATAATCTAAAGCACTGTCCTCTACCGATGACATTCACACATCACGTTGTGCATCATTTAAAGCTCATGTATGCGAAATCTAATATATAATAACCATCTATGTATTGTTTCCCATAACTGCACAAGACTCCTTTTAAAGCTCGTTTTATTTCTTATTATAGTGTTTGCACAACTATAAATATTTCAAGAGTACTTGTCTAATTGCCATCAAAAACCATGTTCAACGATATTGTGAAAAGGCCCATGCAAGTTCTGACGTTAATCTATTTTAGCCTATTAAAATTCTGGGCTGGTATTCAATATTGATCTTACTTGACTTAAGGATAAGAATAGCCAATCATATCGCCTGTTACTGACCAAGAGTTTAATATGGTGTGACCTGATTGGTTGTCCTTATCCTTAAGTCAAGTAAGATCTATATTGAATACCACCATCAAGCTTCAGGTATCATTACTTTTTGATCAAATCAAAGAAAAGTTAATTGCGCAGGTGGAGAAAATAATGGTAGGGAAACAACTACGTTTCTAGCATCCTACTATTCTAGTGACTTGTATTACCTACTAATAATAAATTGGATAAATACACTATGCGGAATAAACACATTTGAACGGTTGTACGAGGCATGCGTTATTCCTGTTTTAGAATACGGTGCAGGTGTATGGGGATACCGGACATACCAATCAACAGACAATGTGCAAAATCGAGCAATAACATACTTTCCGAAAGTTGGAGTGCACCGCACAATGTCGTAACCAAAATGTCCAGATATGTTTTAATCAAATTAAAATGTGTTAAGGCTACCGGTCTTTTACTTTTACATCGCGTTACGAGAACTGCATAATATAAAGCGTCGTCGCCGCTAGGGCCTGCGATCGGCACTAGGTTACAACTAGTTACCACGTTCGGCCGGGCCGCCTTTCGATGTACGCATTTTTAACATGCGTGCTTTCGATGAGGAACCTGGAGTGGTTTTTTGGTCTTATTATAATAGATAAAAGTACTCACATTGTCCTCCTGCCACGTATTTAGCTCCTAGATACCAGTTGATTATCATCGTACAATGATGGTATACATGCAAGAATGATACTTGCTCGTTTTTCTTACGGAGGATAAAAAATACCTGAAATACCAAAAACATTTAAAAATCACATGACAAGGGATCTGTGATAATAGGGTGCTTATGACAAAATTTACTTATTGTATGCATTTTACTTGAACCGTGTGTAAATAACTAATTTAACTCCTTGGGACAAAATAATAAATGAGGCTAACAAATGGAATAAAACAAAAGAGTATTCCAAGTGGAAGCGGACTGTAAAGGTTTTCCTGCACAGTCGGTGTGGAAGATGTTTGGAGACCTGGACATCAAAGTAAGAAACAGCAAAATACAGTCCAGGCTCTAGGTAAACCTGCAGAGAGAGCGTCGTTTTGGTTATGTCATGTCATAACGGATCAGGTAGGAAGCCATCACAAACAAACAGTGCCTGATCAACACTGTTGACCCACCATCTGGAGAGTGTCCGAGATAATGGATGAAACACTCGTAGTAGGAAGGATACTCAGCTGATGATGCTCGTGAGAAGCAGTAGACCTACTGTATATTACCATCAAAATATGACGTCGGATATATTTTAAGTAGTGTCAAATTCAACAGTAATGTTGTTGAATATATATATATATAACATACGGTATCACATTGCCAAATTCGCACTTTTGCTTTATTTAGTTTAAATCTTTTGAGTTTGTATTATCAGATTATATCAACTTGAATAGATACTTTCTCCGTGGGTTTCTGTTACTGAACACATTTTTAAAAGGGGGACAACTACTACATTTTACAACGTACCGTATCCAGCAGTTCTATCACCTTGGAAAAGAAAAACCACCAACATACACTCGCCATCTGTAAATATAATGTTGACATCAAAATGTTTAATGTTAGAATGAGATATACATTACAACAAAACAGTTTTTGTTTTTTAAACATTAAACTTACGCATTTGTTTAACATTAAATATTACATATTTGAAGCCAATGCAAGCGTAATATTCATATTTATGTTATTTAGTGGTCTTTGATCTACCTGTACAAGGTATATCAAAACTCATATTTATGCAGAACACATTTATAGTAATGATTTTGGAAGTTCCTGGCAGTTTTGCTCGGCTAAAGTAATCATTCGTTCAGGGTCATAAATTCAGGATTCTACATACAGACGATGTATATCAGGCGCGTGTCTGGGCCTACGCACTTACGCACGTGCGTACAGTTAATTGAAAAAGTCGAAAATTTAAAAACTCCAAAACTGCAATAAAAATCGCTGCCTGATCCGGGTGAGGCATATAAAATTGTCATCCTCTATGCATTGGCCTACAGAGTTATGCATTTTTATCAAGCTCGCTTCGTTCGCATTTTAATTAGTTCGTTATTGAATACAATTTAATCCATGTATTATCAAGTAGAGAACGAGTTTGTGTGAAATGCTGATCAAATTAACTCTCCATTTTTTTCTTGCTCGCTTCGCTCGCTCAACTTAATCATTTACCAATGTGAGGACAAATGTGTCTGGTATGTTTCTAAAATAAAGAATGCCTTTTCTTTTAGCTGTCATGTTGTTCAGAACAACAATGAATGTATTTTTCTGGCTTGCTATGCTCGTACAATATTTCGATCTGTTAATGGAATCAATTGATGAACGAGTATGCATAGTATGCAGCTCAGGCAAACAATGCAATTGTCTGCCTCAGTTCGCTCGCATAATAAGTTTATTATTAAACAGTTTCAAGCAGAGAACTAGGTGTAGTATGCAGCTCAGATAAAGCAATTGGAAGTTTTTTACTCTATTCACTCGCACACTGACATTATCAGTGAATGGTATGAAGGCTAAGTGATGAAAGAGTTTGTGTGGTATGTAGCTCAGATAAATAATGCATTTTGTCAGGCTCGCTTCGCTCGCACAATACCTTTATTAGTACATGTATATAATTTCAGACAGAGAACGAATGTATTTGGCTTGCAACAATGCATTTTTCGAGCGAGGCTTCGGCCGCGTAATAAAATTGTTGTGTTGTAGGCTGTTTGCTCGCACAATAACTACTTTGTCAGCGAATCCAATTTAGTTAAGGTCGAATTTGTATTTCATGCAACTCAAACAATATGATTGATAATAAATTTGTGAGTATTATTATATTAAGTAGAGAACGAGTGTGTGTGGTAGGCTGCTCACCGTATACTACATGTAGTAATAACGAATTATTTCTAGCTCGCACACTATTTATATAATGAGTTTGTCTGCTGTCCCTCCGATATTGCATTCTAACAACACTCTTGTGAGCACCGAGTCACAGCGTCCGTTAGCAGGAGGAGTAACCTTTTACTCCTCATCTAAACAAATACTCAAGGACCCAATGCCGCACCCTTTTGAAACAGCATAGTTACAGTCATGCTTGTAGTTGACGCCGGTTGTGTTGAAAAAATGTGTCTATTATATTGACATGTTGTACTTCATTCGCAGAGAGTAACGAATAAATTACGTTGTTCACTTTATGATGTTTTTTTAATTTATCGGTACATGTGTTTTTCTCATTTTAACCTATAATTTAAGACAATTCTTTATTTCTAAATACACCACAAAACGCACGTACGACGCTCCAAGAGGAACTTTTTTTCCGGGGGAACATGACGATGACGTCACTTCCAGTAGCGAAAAGAAAACAGTTTTATTGTGGATACATTGTGTGAACTAAATGTGTATAAAAGGAATTGATATCTACTATACAAATATGTAGAATGGTTCAATACAGTGTCTTACCCTCAATGCTAATGGCGAGTTGGAGTAATCAACCGGTTGACATCGTAAACTGTAGCCCGCTAACACCGCCGACATGGTAAACTGAAAGGCGGTGAAAACACTTGGTAACTACTGTATCAATTAATTGGTTTCTAATGATATACTATTTACGTAAGATGTAAAATCAAAATGGCACTAAAGAACACCTATTGCATTTATTTTGTTTCTTTTCTGGTAAATCGTGCATTCAACGCAATGAAAATACGTTGGGTAATATGGACCCGTTTACTACATAATGACTTCCATTTGAATGCATACATTGACCCAACTAGAAATAATACTAGACTTATGCTACATAATAATAATTATTTTTTTATTTTTGTACACGGAAACAAATCGGTTTGAAGCGATCCCAATGTGTTTGTAAAATAATCGGGACCCCTCGGACATTACTGACGTAACATGAGCTTCCGGAATCATGACGGAAAGACCCGAGCAGTTACGATTGTATGTAAAACTGATCAAACACATTCCTCGTGTATATCAGGAGGAATATACTGGAAACATATGCAATTAAATTCCACACAAATAAATAAAACAACAACAGCGGTCTAGTACACAGTTGATTGATTAACTGATTACACAGTATAAGTGTCATATCAGTAAAACATTTCTGACATAAATGTGCCAACAAGTAAACGAGCAACAACCTATTAAATACCAGACTACAGTGCTTGTGAACTATACATAAGAATTGCAGTGTAGTTTATTGCTCTTTTTCATTTATCGCCTTCGTCTGGAATCACATATGGGCGACGCCTCCAGAAGTTCCAAATACATGTATTATGGGAAACCCCCAAACCCACAGAAGAATGTTAGGAATTTCAGATTTTTGAGGTAAATGATGATACAGATGATTCCCTAGTTTCAGAAGTACCCCTGAGTGTTTGTATGTGTCGATGTGAAGCATAATATATACCTGCATATACAGTCCAGTTAGGTGTTGTCGTTAATGAGTACAGGAAATATTACAACCATTGTTTGAACAGGTAGAGCGAATATAGTATGTTAGTTCAGCATTGAAATTATAGCTGTCTGAAGAAGCCTTTATAATTGGTTTTACACCGTAATAGTGGACTCGGTCGCTGCGCCACTCTATTCTTACCCTGACTGGACTATACATGCCTGTAGATGGGACACGAATAAATATGCATATATTATATTACCTCATAAAACATATACACGGACAGTATCACCAGCGCGACATTGTAAGGTATGATAACCAACTTCAAGGGCACTGCTGGTCGATTCTTCATAAACCTCGGCCCCGCCCACGTCACAAACAGGTACAGGAAAAAGATGACCGCAGAGGGCCATGGGCTGGACATCAACAACCATTTCTCCACTCGTGGGTCTGAATACAAGTCAGTATGTAAAATTAAAAATATAGATTAACCATGGATAACGTAGTTAACTTCCACATAAAATGAATTTAGACTGAATAACAAGGCAAGTATACCCAGTTACCCACAAATATTCAGTAACAATATAGGCTAACAGGAAACGAATGACACTGAAGCTGGCATATCCAATGACAAAATAATGACAAAAATATTCCTATACATGTTAATACACAGATATAAAATATTTAAGCCACAACTTAGTGTTAATAGAATATTTATCATAGCTTACGTCATACTTGTTGACTGACCATTGATTGTGCGTTATGGCCGGGGTACACCAAATCATTATCACTCAAAGTCTCGATGACCCTATACGTATCTTCCGCTATAGCAAGTTTATACTGTCACACGAGCCAAATAATGCTCATAATGAAACTTCGGTTTGGTCAACATGACCAGTTCTGATTTGCATGAAAAAAGTCGCATAAGAAGCGCCTCGTGATGAAGATTTCAAATATGCACGAGTCTTATAAGGTCGTAAGTCGCAATTACGACCTTCTCATTCTAAGCCAGCGACAGGCCTATACAATCACTAACATTACATAACTAAATATTCCAAAGTTAGATTATTGTTTACCTGCGACCTCTATCGACCATTCGTGTAATCTGTGAAGTTTGCTCTGTAGTGCTTCCATACTGCTAGATCTAGAGAACTGGAAATAGTTTAATAACAACACCATCAAGCTACATTTAATATGGCTTTTCTTTATACAACTGCAATTATAATTATGCATGGAAAACAACCCTAAAAGTGTATCGGTGACTGACATAGATACCTTTAACTTTCAAATAATATACATTGGTATATGCAAAATTTCTGAAACTTCAAGGCAAGTGATATGTAGATTCTATATTTTAATATCATTCACTACCGTATGTTAGTTTACTGGCCAATCATAGTGCTGGAGTTTACATACTTATAATATTAGTCTTAGTTAGTTTAGCGTCTTTTAAAGTATTGTAAATAATGAGATCGACTCTGTAAATTTGCTTAATCAAGTTACATTCATTTCCGAAAATGTTTCCGGGCGTTCATGTAAGGCTCTCTTGTATAAACTAACCTAACTAATTAGTAAAAACCACGAGTCAATTATCTAACGACAGATGACGTCACAATCATGGTGTCATCCTACATGTACAATATTCAGTACGTCATGGTAGACGTCACGCATAATTTAGAAGCAGGGGCGGTGTCAAATGTCATGACATGGGATCAAGATATAAACCTTTCCCCCATCACTTAGACCAGAAACAAAATATTCGGCCTAAAATCATCTGGTAACAATTTTGAACTAGGCCTATTAAGTAGATTTCTAACTTGTCTTAACTTTTGTTCTTGGGGAAAAGTATGAAATGCATTTTTCGAGCTCGCTAAGCTTGAAAACAACTTTGATCTCTGAAAATATCTGGGCCGAAATAAATTGCAACTGATCTCGATCTAGCAAGCTGGAACCATTTTAATAAAGTGAGGAACACACCGCTAGGATAGTTCAATCGAGACAAAATTTACATCGACACACACTTTACCTGCGTACAACAAGGTCATAAGTTTTTAGCGAAATCTGGCAGTTAGGATAAGTTTAAACGCCAAATGGCGAAATAAAATAACAAATTAACTATAGTTTAAGTTACGATTTCTAGCGATTTCGACTTAAAACAAATAAATGTGAGGGTTATAAAATGTAGTACGCTTACCGGTGTTCAGCTCCAATCCATCCTGTTTATTTTACCCTGATAACGTTTCATGCGTCAAGAGGATGTTGATATTGTCCGCTTTACACTGGGTACAAATATCATAGAGCAAATATCACCACTTACATCTCCAACATGTGTTATGTCAGTGTATGCATGTGTACGAAGTATGTATATGTGGTTCATTCTATTTAAAATGTACAAGTGTGTTAGATCTTAAGCGCAAAAAAAAAGATTGGATATAGGTCTTAGATATTAATTATGCTCTAGATCTAGTAGATCTATAATTTTTACATCATATCCAGAAAAGCCTATATAAAATTTCAATTTTTAAATAAAGAATCTACTAAGCATTTTTTTCTAAGTTCACACGAAATTTTTGTTGTAAACTTGGCCAACATAGCTACAACTGGGGATGCGTCGGTGCGAACGCACCCCTCTTTTTCGCCAAAGTAGTATTTTTGTGGATACAAATGTAACACCTAATGCAATTGTTTTTAAGCTCGCTTTATTCGCAAATTAATTAACTATATAGTACCTATAACTAAGTATAGAACGATTCGGTGACATGCTGTGCAGAATCAGATAAACACTATTTTTCTGACGAAAAACGAGTTCGTGTGACATGCACCTCAGATAAACAATTTTATTTAATGCTAACTGATGAGATATGGAGTTCTATCAGTGAAATAAAACCTATATCAGTCACTGGTTATCACCTACAATGTGGCTGATATAAGCTCCACCCCCTCACAGGGACTACTTTAATTTACCAAAATCTCAACACTAAAATGTCTGTAACTTTTTTATTACTGAGCGGAAACATGTCATGTGGGGGTTTTTATTCTTAGTTAGACCATTTCCTACAAGTTGGTGTATGATTTAATGCAAAATTCTCAAAAAAGTCGTTTTCACCTATTCACCATAATCCAAGATGGTGGATTTTGAAGTGAAAAATATTAATGGAATAACATATTCATACGTAGCCTAACCACAGTGGTAATTTGGCATAAATAGTACCAGTTTTGACACCATAAAAGCATTAAATAAATAGAATATTAGTTTGTTCTGATTGAATATGGTTAATATCTCATCTTGTAGTGATAAAAATTTAATATTTTCACTCGCGCTTCGCACGATATTGAATTTCATCACTACACGATGAGATATAAACCATATTCAATCAAAACAAATAAATATTCTGTATGCATTTTTGATACGCTTCGGTCGCACAGTACCCTTATCTATGAATAGTATCAAGCCTAGTGAACGAGTTTGAGAAGCATGCAGCTCAAATAAAGTATGCATTTGGTTCTAACTTGCTTCGCTCGCACCATAACTTTATCAGCGAATAGTATCTAGTAGAGAACAAGTTTGTGAAGCATGCATCTCAAATAAATAATGCATTTGGTTCTAACTCGCTTCGCTCGCACAATAACGTTATTAGCGAATAGTATCTAGTAGAGAACATGTTTGTGAAGCATGCATCTCAAATAAATAATGCATTTGGTTCTAACTCGCTTCGCTCGCACAATAACGTTATTAGCGAATAGTATCTAGTATAGAACACGTTTGTGAAGCATGCATCTCAAATAAATAATGCATTTTCTAGTAGAGAAAAAGTTTGTGAAGCATGCATCTCAAGTAAATAATGCATTTGGTTCTAACTCGCTTCGCTCGCACAATAACGTTATTAGCGAATAGTATCTAGTAGAGAACACGTTTGTGAAGCATGCATCTCAAATAAATAATGCATTTGGTTCTAACTCGCTTCGCTCGCACAATAACGTTATCAGCGAATAGTATCAAGTAGAGAACAAGTTTGTGAAGCATGCATCTCAAATAGATAATGCATTTGGTTCTAACTCGCTTCGCTCGCACAATAACGTTATCAGCGAATAGTATCTAGTAGAGATCGAGTTTGTGAAGCATGCTGCTCAAGTAAATAATGCATTTGGTTCTAACTCGCTTCGCTCGAACAATAACGTTATTAGTGAATAGTATCTAGTAGAGAACGAGTTTGTGAAACATGCACCTCATATAAATAATGCATTTGGTTCTAAATCGCTTCGGTCGTACAATAACGTTATCAGCGAATAGTATCTAGTAGAACGAGTTTGTGAAACATGCACCTCATATAAATAATGCATTTGGTTCTAACTCGCTTCGCTCGCACAATAACGATATCAGCGAATAGTATCAAGTAGAGAACAAGAACAAGTTTGTGAAGCATGCACCACAAATAAATAATGCATTTGGTTCTAACTCGCTTCGCTCGCACAATAACGTTATTTAGCGAATAGTATCTAGTACAGAACACGTTTGTGAAGCATGCATCTCAAATAAATAATGCATTTGGTTCTAACTCGCTTCGCTCGCACAATAACGTTATTAGCGAATAGTATCAAGTAGAGAACAAGTTTGTGAAGCATGCATCTCAAATAAATAATGCATTTGGTTCTAACTCGCTTCGCTCACACAATAACGTTATCAGCGGATAGTATCTAGTAGAGATCGAGTTTGTGAAGCATGCTGCTCAAGTAAATAATGCATTTGGTTCTAACTCGCTTCGCTCGCACAATTACGTTATTAGCGAATAGTATCTAGTAGAGAACGAGCTTGTGAAACATGCACCTCATATAAATAATGCATTTGGTTCTAAATCGCTTCGCTCGCACAATAACGTTATCAGCGAATAGTATCTAGTAGAGAACGAGTTTGTGAAACATGCACCTCATATAAATAATGCATTTGGTTCTTACTCGCTTCGCTCGCACAATAACGATATCAGCGAATAGTATCAAGTAGAGAACAAGTTTGTGAAGCATGCACCTCAAATAAATAATGCATTTGGTTCTAACTCGCTTCGCTCGCACAATAACGTTATCAGCGAATAGTATCAAGTAGAGAACAAGTTTGTGAAGCATGCACCTCAAATAAATAATGCATTTGGTTCTAACTCGCTTCGCTCGCACAATAACGTTATCAGCGAATAGTATCAAGTAGAGAACAAGTTTGTGAAGCATGCACCGCAAATAAATAATGCATTTGGTTCTAACTCGCTTCGCCCGCACAACAACGTTGTCAGCGAATAGTATCAACTAAGACAAAGTCCGTTTTTTCTAGCGCGCTTCGCTCGCACAATAAATTGTTTGATGTATAGTATTAAGTAAAGAACAAGTTTGTTAAGAATATATTATTTCTTGCTCGAACACTGTTAAAATAACATTGTTTTTATGTGCTGCCTCTCAGATGTTTAGTGGGGGTGTAGAGCTACACCTCATGTTTATTTAAAACCCAACCTCCGTCAACAGAAGGGGTAACTCTACACAACTCTAAACAAACCCGTCACCTCTTCGAGACCCAATTTTCTGCCTGTCGTATACCAGAGGTCAAGTCAGCCACCGTGATACCGGTACAAACGTACCTTCCTGTCTGTCGTATACCAGAGGTCAAGACAGCCACCGTGATCTCGAGCGGTCCAAACGTACCTTCATGTCTGTCGTATACCAGAGGTCAAGACAGCCACCGTGAGAGCGGTCCAAACGTACCTTCATGTCTGTCGTATACCAGAGGTCAAGACAGCCACCGTGAGAGCGGTCCAAACGTACCTTCATGTCTGTCGTATACCAGAGGTCAAGACAGCCACCAAGAGAGCGGTACAAACGTACCTGCATGTCTGTCGTATACCAGAGGTCATGACAGCCACCGTGAGAGCAGTCCAAACGTACCTTCATGTCTGTCGTATACCAGAGGTCAAGACAACCACCGTGTGAGCGGTCCAAACGTACCTTCATGTCTGTCGTATACCAGAGGTCAAGACAGCCACCGTGTGAGCGGTCCAAACGTACCTTCATGTATGTCGTATACCAGAGGTCAAGACAACCACCGTGACAGCAGTTCAAACGTACCTTCATGTCTGTCGTATACCAGAGGTCAGGACAACCACCGTGAGAGCGGTCCAAACGTATATTCCTGTCTGTCGTATACCAAAGGTCATTACTACCACCGTGAGAGCGGTCCAAACGTACCTTCATGTCTGTCGTATACCAGAGGTCAAGACTACCACCGTGAGAGCGGTCCAAACGTACCTTCATGTCCGTCGTATACCAGAGGTCAAGACTACCACCGTGAGAGCGGTCCAAACGTACCTTCCTGTCTGTCGTATACCAGAGGTCAAGACAGCCACCGTGAGAGCGGTCCAAACGTACCTTCATGTCTGTCGTATACCAGAGGTCAAGACTACCACCGTGAGAGCGGTCCAAACGTACCTTCCTGTCTGTCGTATACCAGAGGTCAAGACAGCCACCGTGAGAGCGGTCCAAACGTACCTTCATGTCTGTCGTATACCAGAGGTCATGACAGCCACCGTGAGAGCGGTCCAAACGTACCTTCATGTATGTCGTATACCAGAGGTCAAGACAGCCACCATGAGAGCGGTCCAAACGTACCTTCCTGTCTGTCGTATACCAGAGGTCAAGACAGCCACCGTGAGAGCGGTCCAAACGTACCTTCATGTCTGTCGTATACCAGAGGTCAAGACAACCACCGTGACAGCAGTTCAAACGTACCTTCATGTCTGTCGTATACCAGAGGTCAAGACAGCCACCGTGAGAGCGCTCCAAACGTACCTTCATGTCTGTCGTATACCAGAGGTCAAGACAGCCACCGTGAGAGAGATCCAAACGTACCTTCATGTCTGTCGTATACCAAAGGTCATTACTACCACCGTGACAGCAGTTCAAACGTACCTTCATGTCTGTCGTATACCAGAGGTCAAGACTACCACCGTGAGAGCGGTCCAAACGTATCTTCCTGTCTGTCGTATACCAGAGGTCAAGACTACCACCGTGAGAGCGGTCCAAACGTATCTTCCTGTCTGTCGTATACCAGAGGTCAAGACTACCACCGTGAGAGCGGTCCAAACGTACCTTCATGTCTGTCGTATACCAGAGGTCAAGACTACCACCGTGAGAGCGGTCCAAACGTATCTTCCTGTCTGTCGTATACCAGAGGTCAAGACAGCCACCGTGAGAGCGGTCCAAACGTACCTTCATGTCTGTCGTATACCAGAGGTCATGACAGACACCGTGAGAGCGGTCCAAACGTACCTTCATGTCTGTCGTATACCAGAGGTCAAGACAGCCACCATGAGAGCGGTCCAAACGTACCTTCCTGTCTGTCGTATACCAGAGGTCAAGACAGCCACCGTGAGAGCGGTCCAAACGTACCTTCATGTCTGTCGTATACCAGAGGTCAAGACAGCCACCATGAGAGCGGTCCAAACGTATCTTCCTGTCTGTCGTATACCAGAGGTCAAGACAGCCACCGTGAGAGCGGTCCAAACGTACCTTCATGTCTGTCGTATACCAGAGGTCAAGACAGCCACCGTGGGAGCGGTCCAAACGTACCTTCCTGTCTGTCGTATACCAGAGGTCAAGACAGCCACCGTGAGAGCGGTCCAAACTTACCTTCCTGTCTGTCGTATACCAGTCGTCATGACAGCCACCGTGAGAGCGGTCAAAACGTACCTTCATGTCTGTCGTATACCAGAGGTCAAGACAGCCACCATGAGAGCGGTACAAACGTACCTGCATGTCTATCGTATACCAGAGGTCATGACAGCCACCGTGAGAGCGGTCCAAACGTACCTTCATGTCTGTCGTATACCAGAGGTCATGACAGCCACCATGAGAGCGGTACAAACGTATCTTCATGTCTGTCGTATACCAGAGGTCAAGACAACCACCGTGAGACCGGTCCAAACGTACCTTCCTGTCTGTCGTATACCAGAGGTCAAGACAGCCACCGTGAGAGCGGTCCAAACGTACCTTCCTGTCTGTCGTATACCAGAGGTCAAGACAGCCACCGTGAGAGCGGTCCAAACGTACCTTCATGTCTGTCGTATACCAGAGGTCAAGACAACCACCGTGAGAGCGGTCCAAACGTACCTTCATGTCTGTCGTATACCAGAGGTCAAGACAACCACCATGAGACCGGTCCAAACGTACCTTCATGTCTGTCGTATACCAGAGGTCAAGACAACCACCGTGAGACCGGTCCAAACGTACCATCCTGTCTGTCGTATACCAGACGTCAAGACAACCACCATGAGACCGGTCCAATGTTAAATGCCAACAGGTGTAAACATTAGTATGGTCAGTTATGTTTTATAGTGAGCCGCTCTGATCGTGTATTAACTTACATTTAATCGAAGTGGACTTCGTTAGCAGCCTTCATTATTAGATAAATACATTGTAACACGTTACATACAAAACATGTACATGTAGCATACACATGTGTGGAATATGCATAGGCCATATATGTCTAATAAAAAAACAAATTGCATCTTTGACTTTATACTTGAAAGGTAAACGACAAAAGAGTGTACATGGTTGACCCCAGTGGATTATAAGTCACATTGCACAGTGAAATATTCCATAAGCCTGGTACAAAAATATACAATACAAGTGTAAGCTGATATGTTTCCTTGTCAGTTTCACTGTGTTATACACTAGGGTATTGTAGGTAAAATAGCGTTATGAAGATCTAGTCACAATGTTATTCATAACCCCGTACACTAACGAGATACTTAGCAATACTCGGTACACTGAAACTCAATATTCGACACACATGCTTGAGCCTGTTTTAGTAAGTATCTTAGTGTAGCTACTATAAGTATATCCGGAAACGCTTTGTGAAGTGTGAAGGAGTTTGGAAAATATCACTGCTGAATGTGTGTACTCGTTCCGTGTTCATGTCGCGAAAAGTAATGCAATTACCCAACGTTAATTGCAATACCCAGTGTACCGTATACTACAGCAAGTTTGCTCCATTCCGTGGCCAAGTAGGCATCGTCAGAGCTTATTCGATGAAGGAAACACAATTATGTTCATTGATTCTGGTCACTTTTGACAATGAAAACTAACGGTTATTTCAACAAATTTAAATGCTATAAGGAAATGACTTCTTGTACGCTATGAAAGTTTTAAATCGCGGTAATCACGATTCTTGCAACACCGGAAGTCGGCTATTACTCAAAGTATCAGGTTCTTCAACAGTATTATCATCTTGTGATCCTTCGTAGATCGTGATGAGCTCAGCAAGAGAAGGTCGTCTACCTTCCTTGATGTAAGCATGCGCATGCGCATCCGGATTCATATCCTTCCGGCGTTTCACGTCGTATTTCATAACGTCATTCATACAAGAAGCAGGTCTCGAAGAAAGTGACGTGTC
Source organism: Spisula solida (assembly GCA_947247005.1). Classification (NCBI taxonomy): domain Eukaryota; kingdom Metazoa; phylum Mollusca; class Bivalvia; order Venerida; family Mactridae; genus Spisula; species Spisula solida. The sequence goes on from OX365948.1 coordinate 27,789,768, forward strand.
TAGTGAGCTAGTAGACAAAGTTTGAAAACTTGACGACCCCAGGTCTGTTACACTACGTTGATATTGAGGCTGAGTATTGAACAAATCTAAATCGGAAGCTTCAAATTTTGAATTTCGTCTGCTTCGAAATTCAGGCGATGGTGAGCGTCCGCGCTCTAGATTGACATCCGCTAAGGAGCCCCGGCGGACTCGCACTCGGCTGGGTCCCTTGGAAGACTGATCAGGGTTTAAGCTGTGAAAAAAGGAAAATAATCATTCAAACTGTTAATGTATAAATATAATATTAAGTCAGAGAGGGAAGACAGCACTCAAACACAGAGCACAGAAAACATAAAAACAAACATACAAGGCACAATGCCCTTGATCAAGTTCAAGCTATCGAAAAGCTGAATGAACTAGTTTCAGCAATCAAAAGGCCGAATGTCGAAGCTGACCCAGTTCCAACAGTAAAACGACTGAAATACTAGTACTTAGTTTTAGCTGTCAAAAGTCCTGAAAAATAGAACAAGGGATCATAGATCCAGTGGCACTCACCTGCTACACACGACCACACTTTGAAATACACTTCTATGGTTTGATTGCCTACTTGTATTTAATAGACAACTGAAAGTTTTCAAACTGATGTTACTATACAGGACGATCATTACTCAAGGCAATGTGATATCAGTGTGGTAGAGTGGTTCAAGTGTCAGACATGTGATCACAGGTATTGTGTGATTCACCTGAACTAACTTTGTACCTGGCCTGAAGATCATCAAAATAAACATTTTGACCAAACTTCATGAAGATTGAAGCGAACATGTGGCCTCTATAACGTTAACAAGATAATTCGACCTAGTGACCTTGTTTTTTACCCAACATGACCCAACTTTGACCTTTAGGTCATTAAGATAAACATTTTGATCATATTTCATGAAGATTGAAGCAGAAAGGTGGCCTCTGTGGTGTTTTATAGATTTTTCTATTATTTGTCATAGTGACCTAGTTATTGTCCCAATATGACCCAAGTTTGAACTTGACCTTCAGGTCATCAAGATAAACATTTTAACCAAACTTTATAAAGATTAAAGCAAAAATGTAACTTTTAAGGTGTTAATAAGGTTTTAATATAAGTTGACCTAATTACCTAGTTTTTGACCCTCGCATTTGACCTTAAGATCACCAAGATAAACATTTTAACCAATCTTCACGAAGATAAAAGGAAAAATGTGGCCTCTAGAGTGTTAACAAGGTTTTCTCATTATTTGATCTTATGACCTAGTTTTTACCCCACATGACCCAACTTAGTACTTGACCTATATTTCATCGAGATACAACAAACATTGAAAGTGCTTGGGACGTTCCGGACGTCCGGACGACGAAGAAAATAACAATCACAACAGCTCACCTTGCCACTTTGTGGCAGGTAAGCTAAAACAGTATTAAAACGCTGAATCCCAAGGTTTCAGCTAAATAACCTAGTTTCAGCAATAAACAAAGCTGAACGTCCGAGCCGGGTGACCCAGGTTCAACCAGTTTAATGCCTTTGCTAGATGGCCACCTGAACAAGCGCAACAATAGAACTACCCTGCTCAAATAATCTGAATGCCCCCAGCCGAATGGCCTACTGTAAACAATTAGTAAACCGAGGTTGAATGACCAAGTTTCAACTGCAAAAAGGCCGAAACACATAGTTTTAGCTGTCTAAAGTCTTAAAAGTAAAGAAGGACAGTTAATTATTGTTAATCCCTGCAACCGCATATATTGACTTATGAATGAACCCCATAGGTACGAATAGTGCGAACGAGTCAGATAGGGGACAAATAGTAAATACGAAGAGTAAAAACCCTAGCTCCATAGAATTGGCCTCGTCAAAATGACGAATACTGAAAAATCATGGCATATTGTTGATTATTATAGATGGAAAAACTCCACCGAGTTAACAACCAAATTCAGCCCCATATTTAATACTTTAAACGAAAACTGCGAAACTACGGACAGAAGGACACGAAAGGACACATGAAAACAAAAGGCAAAGACAATTAATAAGGATCGTTTGCATAGCAAAGAAGGCAATATTCTTACTGCAAATGCAAGATTGTAAAGCCAACAACATGTAGAAACAACAACGCACATTTATATTTCAAATACATGATTGCATAGCCAGCCACTAAGAGGTGTGAATGTGTCTTTACATGGCCCGAGAACATTCGTGTAGAACATGTAGCAACAACAACGCACATTTAAAACGACTCAGGACAACATTTAAACCAAAAGTGTTGCACACATAGATCAAGATAGTTTAAATAACTAGGATCTAGTTCAAATACCAGGACGTCTATCTAGATATGGGTCAGTTCAATTACTAGGAGTATAAATAATACAATGTGCATCAAAACATACAGTAAAGATAAACAACGCGCATCTAAAGTGCACGTGCTTCCCTACACAGTGATCTGGTTTGTGCAAGCTTTTCCAATCATCGTAGAGTTATCATTATACATTGTACACACATGTTTAACAAAGTCATCGACTTATGTCACTGAGGAACAGATCATGGAATATTTCCAAAAGATATGTTGGCTCTAACGACAAATTAGTCATATGTTGACAAGGCTAAATAACACAATCTTATACTAAAGCATAAGCTTGTTCTCTTGATTATATTTTAATTCATGACTAGTATCTCAAAATTTGCCGTTGAACGTTTCGTATGTTATATACATTGTATAATAATGTGACATTATAAATATTAATTTAATAAGGTGACGTCATTCTTTCCATGATCAACCACAAGAAAGAATGAACCACTGAATTTCCAAAGCGCGAACCTCCTAAATAGTCTTTGAGAAATGTCGTTTGTTGGGGGGTGAAGGGGTAACTCACAGACTGTTTATTACTACATTTGTTTTTATAAGTTATGCCGATATTCAAGTACAATAATCACATTGATCCCAACTCGTGCATGTGATGGTGCCAACTGAGAAATTGGGCTGCATTCGGATTATAGAAGAGGCTGGTACTCTAGTCTAAGACCACAACACCTTCCTCGTTAATCACAATTATATAGAAACGAAAAATGTGAAATCGAATAATTATGTACATTACAATCTGCAAACCTCTCATACTGCTGATAAACTTTATCCATTTCTCTACCCGAGTCCGGTGTATTACATGTGGTAGATAGACGAGGGAGGACTATAGTCGATGATGTGGCTGTATTTAAGCGCTTTGATTCGTTTGTTTTACTGGCAGTTTCTTTTATAAGATCTGTTATTTGCGCATCCTTCCAATCTATCTTCTTTTTCATATGTTCAACTTCTTCTCTGTGATCAGAAAGTACAAACATTACATTATACATCGTGAAAACCAACTTTCCTCCACAAAAATGATCACACGGAGATTAAGTTAACCAGTTGTTTCGATCCACCATATTTCCTGTGGACATAAAGGTAGCAGACATGTTTATAGTCTTACATTGATAAACATCTTCAACCGACATGCATATTGAGACATCCCCTCCGATCACTGGGTCTGAAGTCGTATGTTACGTGCATGTATGAACTAAGATATTAAAGTAAATTGGCTACAAAATATGTCTACAAAGACCACCAATTTTATTTCCCATGAGTCCTGAGTTGCAATCATATTTAATTTGTAAAGAGTGATCACCTGTTAACAAGACCCCTTTTCGCTGTTTCTTTAGTAGTGCTTACAGACAGGTGTATAAATGTATTTTGTATTTTGCAAAGAAAATAGAAGATATCTTTACCGCAACATGGCCATTTGAGACTTAAGATATTTCAGGTCAGTTTTGGGTTTTGCAGTCATCTTTACCCTCGCTTTCTGTCCTCGAACAAGTTCCAGCAATTGTTCAATTTCCTTGGCCAGTGCTAGTTTAGAACGTTCTTGCTTCTCAACAAACTGCTGTACTACCTCTGAAATTGCTTGGTGTTTATGCCGAGAGGATGCTCGTAATAGATTCATAACCGCCTCTTTCTCGTTGATGCTAACTGACGTATTCTCAATATTAGTCCTAGCAACTTGAATAAGTTTTCTGACATTTCGTTCTAACACTGACATTTTCACATTGTTTGCATCGTCATCCAAGTCTCTACTCTCTGTGTCCAAAAATTCATGCATAGCCATATTCACAATTCGTACACGTTCATTGAAGTTTTCGAATCGATCTTTTAACTGAATAATTGAGCTATTGTTCGCCGCATTAAACCTTGTTTGTTTAGCCAGTTCGTGTCTAAAAGTTCGCTGCATGTCAGTAACATCTTTACTCTTGTCAATCAACTCTTCCTCGCGTCGTCGTAGTTCATCTTTAAGACTTGAAATTTCGTCTCTCGTTTGAGCCAACTGAAAACCAATTTCCAAGCAAGATACATTGTATTACAAAAGCATAATATTGCACATTCATGGGCCTCATCGTATACATGTTATCCTATGATTATTGTTTAATGTACACCTGGTCCCGATCTCCCGACACATCTCAACTTGAGCTAAATCTCATCTCAAATACTGTCATTCATCTTTGAATTAATCTCAAAATTAGCATCACAAAACATCTACTTTATTCTGAGTTCATTACAGTAAAATGAGCAAAATCTCAATTTGAGCTGAGATTTCAACTTGAGATGCTTCGGGAGATCGGGCCATACGTACTTAGGACACAATGTGAATCTCCTAGCAAGGCTAGCATGTTTCATATATCAACCGCACAGTGTATGCGCATACATGTGCTCAACTGTAATAACTCAACTTTAATAATCATGAAAAATATATACATGTAATCAATCGAAATCGATTAAGAGCTAGCACTTAGGATTTATACAAAGAAAAAGTAGTTTGATATACTGGTACGTGCATAATGGTTCACTGACAGGAATCAGTGACATACAAATTATCTCCCTTGTAATGAGAAGCCCAACAAAGAACGAGTATAGTCATAAGTCCCTAGCCATGCTAACCTTCTGTATTTTGTTCTCAAGTTTCAGTTTACAGTCTTTATCGGACTCGTATACAACTTTCTTCGCGTCTAGAAAGTCCGATCTATCCGAACCGGCTGTTAGCCAGGCATTTGTGACGGCTCGTTCTTTTACCTGCAAGTAGACAATACGTTCATACATGATAGTGATCGCAGCCACCGGGAGAACCACAAGCGTACATAACATGTTTTTTTTCTTTTATGCACAACTCTCTGTAAAGACATCCGTAATGGAATAACCAATAATAGACTGGTTAGTCGAATGGAACATTAGTACTAGTTAGGATGGATACAGTCCAGGAAAACTGGTTAGGTGAATCTGTCATCATACGAGTACTGTATATGAGTGAAAACATATTGAGAAACGCCATTAAAACCGATTAAAACAAATAAACGCCTCTTAATAATTAAAATAAATTCTAAGAATATGCATAAGATTACTATAAAACATATATTCTGTACAATGTATATGTGAAAGATTACCTTGGTCTCTAGATATTTTAACAACCTCGACTTTGCGTCATCACTGACATGGCGGAATATTTTAGGAAATTTACCAAACACGTCTTCTGCACGAAGTAATTTTGTGTCGATATCTGCGAAAAACACAAGAAAATACTCTGTTGAGATAGGATCAGGTGAGAGTCTCCACTTTCCCAGAGTTATCTCCCGCTGTGTGTGCCCCAAAAGCAAAAGGAAATGTGTCAAGCTCCTATGCATGGAAATGAAGATGTCTTACATTCTATAAAATCTTCTATAGAAAGACAGACAGTCGTTACTGGGTACTCGCGGACAATTACCCACGGATACCTGTAGTTTACATCTTACTTGTTTTCATTTGTTATCCAAAATGGCTGCAGACACTAAAATAAAGCAACAGAGAAGACAATATATCACGTATGATAAGCAACTAATCGAAGCAGAAAACCGGATACGCGGCTTTTAGGCGGCTAGCAAATAAATAAAAGTTATTAAAAATTAATATTTGTGATAAATACAACAACTTACCTTCACCATAGAGATGGTCTGCAAGGAGCAGATGGCCTGTCAAATATAAAACATGGCGGAACTTCCGGTAAGCATCTCCACCGCGCAGGCGCAGTGTCTCCAGTAATGTGGTGTTTCTTTCAAACTGAGATTTCTTTGTCTAAAATTGAAATGCATTTAATTGTTACAAAGTGTGTTTTTATCTTTTAAAATACCGTGACAGATCAAAACCAATTCCTGTATCAAATTTTAGCCGCGTCATTACTCTTTAATAATAGACATAATTAACAAAATGAACACTGGCCAGAATGGGCCTCGATCATGTCAAAATGTTATACACGTCAAAAAGTAGAGTTGCACATTTATAAAACCGAAATAAAACACAAATATAATTACGACTGTATCGTGTTTTCACAATCGACTGTTCGATATACATGTTCATCTGTTTATTACATAGCCAAAGTCTATGTGAGCCAAAGGTCCTTACTTAAAGTTTGGAACCACCCCTGGGTGAAATCATGACTATAACCAATTAAGTCATGCCGTAACAATTGTTACACAATTAAGCGCATTACCCAGGAAGCAGTCATCAATGTCCAGAAATTCTTTTATATCATGTGTATAAAAACGTCCACGATAATAAATATATTTGTAACCCAATCCTACACTAAGATATATTTCTAGATATATATGTACCTGAATGTCGTGAATCATTGTATCAGGTAGAACATTCTCTGTCTTCAACAACTGGAAGAATTCTCCAGTCATGATAACGTTACCTACAAGCAATCCACTGTTCCTGTCCAGTATATCTCTCTGCTTCTCATCCATCCTATGTGTTTTATCATATACACTTATCCCAAACAACCAACGTATTCCAAACAACCAACTTATTCCAAACAACCAACGTATTCCAAACAACCAACTTATTCCAAACAACCAACGTATTCCAAACAAACAATTTAGTGCTGTCAATATAAACTGATATGGTTGTATGTAGATTTTACAAATACGCCAATTCACTGACGATACACAAGAAACGAATATTTTAATAAGGGTACAAACTGCATGTTTCCCGGTAGTTCTTTTCCCAGATATCTGTATTTTAGACTTGTAGCTTTACGTGTGTCCTCGTTGACACCTCATTTCAACGATTCAAGCACCGCGTTCCAGAAATTGGTCGTCTGGTGATATTCCCTAAAAGTCTTCAAATCTACGTTCCTGGTCGTCTGCTGCAACTTTTGGTTCACTTGTCATTTGCGCTAATATCTTCATTAATTAATCAACTTTAGACGGTAATGAATCAGACGACAAATACGTCTATTATCTTACCGGGATCAATAATAGATTCACCAAAGACTCTAAAAGACACACTCAGCTTACTGATTAACAACCTGAAATGATATTGATACGTGTGTGATTATGATATCGAATTATCAATATCACACCAATCGTGTGACGTCACAACTTAGAAACACAAGGTCACAATTTTTGTACAAAGAATTTTTTTCCATCTATATTATCCAAAATAACATGGTTAAGTCACACAAAGTTAGCGTTCGACTTGATATGTACAATACGATGTTAAACTTCAATCGTGTCACCCATGGTTCATTGGGAGAACAAATTTCTTTTGGATATGTAAACAAACACGTCAGACAACTTTTATTTTAACTGTTGATTTAGTCACATGCTCAATTGAAATCAATTTACCTTGCATCGCTTGAAGTACAGTTTGGAAAACAAATAATGGACGATTTTGCTGTTTTAAAGTGGATAGTGTATATATACTTGTATAAGACCAATTAGATTCGCATTAAAATATTTGCAATTTAATACCGACATATTAGACGAATTTTGTTAGAGACCTAAATGCGTTTTGTCAAACTATGATGTATTTCTAACCCTCGATTGTTGTATTGTCTAGCGATTGAAAGTAAATTCTTCGGTTTATTCAAATAAGACATAAGAAAATTGCCGTGAGAGGTAAGGTAAATACACTGACAGGGTCACTTATTTCATGATTAATGCATCAAACTAAATGTTTAATATTATTGTTTGCATTGTTTTCGTAGCGTCCTAATGTACATAGTTTAAAATTAAAATGCTTCAAATAACACGTCGACAGAATTAGGAGTGGAGAGATCGGAAGTTAAGTGATTAAATGACATTTGTGGGCGTCGTGCTCAAAGTGATAAGACAGCAAACGCTCGTGTTTTACTCACATGGGTAATGCACGTTGGTTGTATTTAGAAAAAGTATCCAGTTTAAGTCTTTTTTCAGTCATGCTTCCCTTCAACTTATGCACATTTAACCTCCCTGCAATCACAAGTCGACAGTAAACACGGCGCCGCTGATCTCAGGTACCCAATCTTACACCTGGGTCGAAAGTGGAGCATTCTTTTGCTCCTAGAAATTTCCCAGTGACCAGACGAGTATCGAATTTGGGACCTCTCGATCCGAAAACGCGCGCCCTATCATACCCTTAGGAAATTTATGAGAAATAAATGTACCCTCAGATTTGGAAAGTTTTTATAGATTTACATTGAGGAGTAAAGAAATAATAGCATTTAAGGACACCTGGTATTTATTGATAACCCCTCGTAAATATGCATTAAACAACCCCTTCTTTAAACAGCCACACACGATGCATCCTTTGACAGACTGCTTTTAACATGTTAATATGTTATAATACATGACCATGGCAAATATTTTAACCATTCCTTAAATATCGCCAATTTATTGATACATCACAGTACGGAATTTGACCCGGGTATTATGTTTGTTCTACATGGATGATTAGAGTGTCCATCAGAGATGTTGGTATCAAATATTGACCATCTTACATAACCTCGATGGATATTTCTCATGCAAATATTTACATAACTGCTCGTTCTGGGTCATCACTAATTAAACTGAGTTTGTGTTTGTCAACAAATTAAACCAAAGCAGTGGCTACATCATCATGTAAGCGGCATATTGGTATTATACATGAACTTGTAGAATGAGTTGAACTTGTCTGTAGATAGCACACATGTCAGCAGCAAATAATGGTCTCTGTTAACAGGTGGCTTCGCTTTACGTATCTGCTAGGAAATAAAATTGATAAGGTTAGCGAATTTTGTCTTGTAACCTACAGATGGGCGCATATTTGCCGTATGGTAATGATGTCTGCTCCACTGCCCCGTACTGACATCAAGCTGCCAAGTCATTTCATACCGCAGTGTCCCTCTCTGACATCCTGCTGCCAAGTCATTTCATACCGCAGTGCCCCGTACTGACATCAAGTTGCCAAGTCATTTCATACCACAGTGCCCCGTACTGACATCCTGCTGCCAAGTCATTTCATACCGCAGTGCCCCGCACTGACATCCTGCTGCCAAGTCATTTCATACCGCAGTGCCCCGTACTGACATCCTGCTGCCAAGTCATTTCATACCGCAGTGCCCCGCACTGACATCCTGCTGCCAAGTCATTTCATACCGCAGTGCCCCGTACTGACATCAAGCTGCCAAGTCATTTCATACCGCAGTGTCCCGTACTGACATCCTGCTGCCAAGTCATTTCATACCGCAGTGTCCCGTACTGACATCCTGCTGCCAAGTCAATTCATACCGCAGTGCCCCGTACTGACATCAAGCTGCCAAGTCATTTCATACCGCAGTGCCCCGCACTGACATCCAGCTGCCAAGTCATTTCACACCGCAGTGTCCCGTACTGACATCAAGCTGCCAAGTCATTTCATACCACAGTGCCCCGCACTGACATCCTGCTGCCAAGTCATTTCATACCGCAGTGCCCCGCACTGACATCCAGCTGCCAAGTCATTTCATACCACAGTGTCCCTCTCTGACATCCTGCTGCCAAGTCATTTCATACCGCAGTGCCCCGCACTGACATCAAGCTGCCAAGTCATTTCATACCGCAGTGTCCCGTACTGCCATCCTGCTGCCAAGTCATTTCATACCACAGTGCCCCGTACTGACATCAAGCTGCCAAGTCATTTCATACCGCAGAGTCCCGTACTGACATCCTGCTGCCAAGTCATTTCATACCGCAGTGCCCCGCACTGACATCAAGCTGCCAAGTCATTTCATACCACAATGTCCCGTACTGACAGCAAGCTGCCAAGTCATTTTATACCACAGTGCCCCGCACTGACATCCTGCTGCCAAGTCATTTCATACCGCAGTGTCCCGTACTGACATCCTGCTGCCAAGTCATTTCATACCGCAGTGCCCCGCACTGACATCAAGCTGCCAAGTCATTTCATACCACAATGTCCCGTACTGACAGCAAGCTGCCAAGTCATTTCATACCACAATGTCCCGTACTGACAGCAAGCTGCCAAGTCATTTTATACCACAATGTCCAGTCCGTAGACGAAAGATGAAAATGCTTCTAAACTACGTAAAACATTCTTAATCTCGATGTTCCTGGTTAGCTGATACTCTTAAGGAAATTTAAAGATTTTAAGAAATTTCTATGTTTGTCCTTAAGATATATATTTAATTTATACCAATCCATCGATCGGTAAATGTTCTCAAGTAGGGACTTTGCTTCTACATTATAGGATTGGAGGTTGGGGTTGTTATCTTTGTTCCTTATTTCGGAACGTTGTCTGCAGATTCATGTCCAGTTAGATGACCACCACACGCGGGAATATAAACTTACTATGTGTAGTTCTTTTTCATCTTCGGATTTATTTGCAGGGCCCAATCTGAGTTCGTTTGATAAATGAGTAAAACTCAATATCGTGGTAATACATGAAAAAACTAACAATGGTGTGGTTGAAAATAAGGTGTAAAATTCCCCCATGCTTAACATTTCGACCCTAAGCAGTTACTAAGAAATAACTGTCTCCCTAATTTAATCACTCGACAAGGAGACAACAGTAAAACCTCACATTAAGACCACATGGTTCATGTTTAGTGTTTTACTAAATGAACGGACCACCTCAAGCATGAGACTAAGTTTCATGTGTCCAAACGGTAGACACATGATTCAGATATTACAACGTACATACGTGTAGTTAGTTTAAGTATTACTTAAGTGTTACCGTACGGAAGCTAGACAAAGTCCATTACTATATCCATCAGCACTTAAAGTGAATTTACTCAAATGCTTATAAATTTACGAACGTATCTCCTATTATGTTAAAACTTGACATGTTGTCGTTACTGAATGTCTCCTTGACAAAAATAACAAACCTGTTCAATTTATCAGAAAAGCTCCGAGTTGTATCACGAGTAACCGTTTATAGCTGTTTATTTATTGCCAGTTTTCATTTCTCAACCATTATTCCATCTGTTTAATGACAAAATCTGATGAATTTATTGGCAGACGACACTTAAAAGTTTATCAATATTCTACAATAAGATAATGATTTCTTTTAACCTTAATTTTTCAGTTCTTTTGCGAAAGCCTGTGTAACGAAAGTTTAAAGAGTGGAAATTATATAGACAGGTCGTCCATCTTATATTTGATAAAAGGACATAAAATATCAAAAACATGGCTACATTAGTGTTGACAAGTAAGGTTAAAATAGATAAACATGGGTCGTAAAATTCGAACTCTATCATAAGTAGTAGAATAACCACAAGTGGCTCATGGTCATATATACTCAGGTTGGGGTTCTTTTTTGAATACTCAGGTTGAAGTATGTTTAGAAAAAGTGAAGAGGTCATTTCAAATTTTGACCTCTACGTTTTTAGATCTACGTTATGTTTTCTTCTGATATAAATATATATATAGACAATAGTCTATCCACAAACGAACGAGGTCTTACTGGTTCCCTGTGTCACGGAATTTCCAAATAAGCCATGGTTTGTGATTCCTACGTTTATCACATAAGTTGACGTCATCAGGAAATGACAAAATTCTTATAAAGGCATGCATGTTAACATGAACCTATGATTTTAATTTTGACATTAAAAATCCTTCCTATATGATAGATTCTACTTTGAGAAATCTTGCAGGAGATGTTGTGATAATTTTCTTTTGATAAAAACGAAAAGTTAATTTATTATAATTTTGCCAAAAGCACGAGTACCAAACTCTCAGGCCTAAGCTCATTATCATCTTTAGTTAGTGTAATTTTAAAACTACAATGGACTTACCTCGGTTCCTTCACTTAGTTGTTATAGAAACGCATTTCTCTGTAACCCGGATGTTGGAAAATAATAACTCCTTCATACAAGTATGTTGTTACGTACAATGTAATTTAACATGTAATTAGGCAAAACAGTGAATACGCGTTACACGTAAAACGTCTAGAGATATCCACAAAACTACCCCTGACGTTATCCATGCAATGTCCATATTTCACCTGTTTGTTTCCATATTTATTGTCATTATCACTATTGTTTATAAAATTTTATGTTCGAAATCATTGCTGAAATGTCTTTTTTATTATTTCGCCTGTTTGATGCAGGCAGGACTACGTACACTATAAAATATATTGAATTGAATTCTACGCTACACGTTTTTATATAAAGCCTGATACTGGATTGAGACAAACAACAAAGGTTTTATAATATTACCCGAATTCTAGCCATAGGTGACCGGTATGGTGAGATCAACATGGCCCCTGTATGTGTAACAAGCATGAATGTACTTCGACAATTCCACACCATTAGAGAAAATAATCGTTAAAAACTGTCAAACCAAACAGAAATATAATATACATGTACATGTACGTACAGGTCAAAATAAATAACCAGACAATTTTTATACATTTCCTACTGTTTTTGTCTGAAATTGTCATCAAAATGATCCCATTTCGTTCATTAACAATAATTCACTACTCATTGTATATACATGTATTTATATTATATAAAACAAATATGTTTAAAATGAAAAGCGAACACATAATCAATGTATACTTCATTATGACTTCATATATTTCTTGTCTTAAGTTCTCATTCGAATATCTCTTTATAACTTCGCACGACTTATTCACTGCATCTGTTTATTTTGTATATAATTATGTAGGCTAGAAGCATGTATAAAATTTTGCTTAATGCTGAAATAAAAATTATTATTGTTGTTGTTGTTGATCATGATGTTTAATACATACCGTTAGGCTATCATTATCAGCTAGTACACATGTATAATAATAGTAATAATTATAACGACTCTAAGTTCTGCTTATATATCTGTTGTATAGTATTTACTATTAGTGTACAAGTTAAATAGTTCCTGCGAGCAAACGATGTACCGACTTCATTTTACAGAGAATTGACAGGATCCTCGACCTTCTATCTGCATAATTCAACAGCTGATGTGTATAAAATTAAGCATGAAAATCTCAAAATTGTGAAAAAAATAAGCGCGATAGGCAGGTAGCTTTCAAATTGGGAAAACTTTATGCACGATAATTTGACATACCGGTATGAAATTTATCAACAAATTGTTAAATAATTTCATGTATAACAAACCAATGTTCAAGACACATAATTGCATGTTATATGACTCCCTTGTTCCATATAATATTTATATTCTTATAAATAAAACCTCGTATCAGTCCATTAAAGGTTTTATCATAAGACATGTGTTCAGTGTTCAGTGTTCAACAATATCAAAGATCATAAACCAATTCCAATAATTCCATAACAATAGACATTTAGAATTTTAATTCTCTGAATAGACATTAACACTGAATGGTAATTCTCTGACTCAGGAGACCTAAAGAAACTGTATATGTTGTTACTTTTAACAAGGGAAACAACCAGCACTTATTTTACCCGCTGATCCTAAAAAAATCCGAAAAATAATTTACGGAGCGTAGTGCCGGGTACGAATTGTGTTGAGTACGAACAAAAATATTCAGGAGTCGCACGAAAGTGTTGAGTATGAAACGTTAGCGAAGACTTTATCCAACGATAAAACGATCTAAACTCGTGTTTTAATTATACTCTTTTAAATCGAGTTGCGTGTATTTTTTTATCGTAGGGACGGGTTTTAAGGATAATTTTGTAGTTCTTTCTAAGAATTTCGACTTGCCTATTATAACCTATTTTCGTTCAAGAAAAATTTGAAATCGTGTACAAAATCCATCTTTTTTTTGGATTTTTTTTGAAATCGTAAACCATCGAGAACAGGTCACGTGCCCCTCCATGGACTTTTTACTTAAGGCAATCCAATATACCTTTTTTTGTCTTTAACGTTTTTATTTCCATAAGACATATACATAGTAATACATATATACATACAATATTACATTCACATACAACTATATAGATTGGTTACGTAGTATAACGTAATATTCTGTGTATGTCGTTATGATTTTTTGAGAATTTATAGTGTATAAAGAGTAAGAAAGAGAGCAGGACAGTGATGAAGAGAGAAGGAAAGAAATTATAGGTGGGGTAATACCAACATATTTGAAATATATAATTAAGTTATCTTTTGCCATTTTCTATTACAGACTTCTACTTTATCTTTGAAAATAGCTATTGTGTGTTCAAGCTTCTTCCTATAGTTAATATATTCTTTAAATTGCCAGATTAGCGGAACACTTTTATTGCATTTGTTTTTAAATATAAAATATTTGGAAAGTAGAACAATGTAGTTAGCAATAGGTCCATCTTCATCTTTAATGTTGATAATGTTGCAAAATGAGATATTTTGAAATGTAAGATCTATAATTTTTGAAAATTTGTCTTCTAAAAATAACTTTACTTCCGACCAAAAACCTTGTACAATATGACATTCCCAGAACATATGATATATTGAATCTGGATGCATGGTGCAAAAATCACAAAGACTTGACTGGACAAGATGACATTTATGTAGGAATGAGTTGTCTGGTATTATGTTCATGAGATATTTGTACTGGAATTCTCTTAGTTTCGTGTCTATTGTAATGTTATAGGATTGTGTGAGAATTTTTCCCATTCTATATCTTCAATTGGGTGATTAGTACTCCATTTTATTTTGTATTTTGGTTTAGTTGGTATTTTTTGTTTGATTAATGTTTTATATGATAATTTATTCATTTTTGTTTTCCCATTTACTTTATCAATCAAGTAGTTAGGTGCATCGTATGACATATTACAATTATCCAATTGTGTTTTCCATTCCTTTGGTACATTTTTAATGAGAGTGTAGTATATAATATATATATATAATCCAATATACCTGCTCGCTCAAGCTCGCAGGTAATTAAGCTTATACCTATCTGTCCTATAAACCAATTACGATTCATCAAAAACGCGTGTAATATGTTCGTAATAATTTAAGCAAAAAATCCAACTTAAATAAAACAATGTAACGTAACTCTCTGATTTTAACAGAACAAAATATATTCAGTATTGATTTAAAACACAGATTCCAAGATATTTATTAAGAAATAAATTTTTTTAGCGAATTGAAATTCTCACTAAACGCTGAGAATTCGCTGGGTGGACAATTTAAGCCTAGGTCCCACTGAGAAATTCCTCATCGGCGAAATGGAATTACAAATCGTGCCTCCCGATGACCCCCGATGGCTCCCGAATGCTCACGATATTCCCCCGAAGCTCCAAAATGTCCCTGATGCAGTGGGACCGACCTATAACGTCGGGAACACATCGGGAGTTCTCCCGATGCCTCCCGGTAATCCCCGAATCTGGGATGCCTCCCCCGGGATATTTCCGACATGATATCGCGAGTACATCGGGTAAAAATCAATACATCCATTGAAACCCATGGTACTCGCGATCTGACTAAATGTCCCAAGGCTTTCCGAAGCTTCCCCAAAACATCGGGGAGCTTCCCTCAGACATCGACGAACCTCCTGATGTCCATCGGCAATACATCCCGGAGGCAATTTGGACGACGCATAAAACCGGGAATACATCGGGAGTTCTTCCGATTCATCACGATTCCTCCCAATTTCACAAATTGTCTCATGACTTTCCCGAAGCTTCCCATATACCACGAGGAACATGTTCCCTATGCCTCTCGAAGCCCATTAAGTTCCACCGGGAGTACATCGCCGAGGCAAAAAATGCTCATTGGGACATAGGCTTAAAATGTAAATATGATATTATTGAATTTGTTGTTCAAAAACTCTCTTTGTTAGTGTTTTATTACACACCACCGTACTCCTTAGAAGTCCGTGTGTAAATCAATAATGTTGTTTATTTTGATGTGACATACAGATTTATTGTCATCAATTTGATGAAGCAATGTGTTTGCAGCCGGCGTTGAAGTAGGGTTTTATCACTGTTCATATAAACATTGTCATAAATTGTATTGTTTCGCCGGTATAAAACAGGATAGCCGAGTATCACTTTTATTATGTTTTGCTGTAAACCAATCTAATATGCTGGAAGAATAGTATGCTCATTTTATTGAATTTCTGGTTAAGGTATGAATACATGTATACAGATCATTGAGCTATAGTTGAGCACATTTGACCTGTCGCTAATCAATCCTCGTGAGTTTAGTTAAAAATAGAAAATCGGACAATGGATGTGCACAGGTGATAAACGTGTAGCACCTTCTAAGCCAGCGATTTGTTGCCACTTCGGCCTTTTCACATGTAACTTGCACCTTTCTTTAATAACATTGTGTCATCTGTAAGCCTAGTCGGGCTCTTCACAAGTTACTTGAGCCTATGGTACATTAATCTGACTGAAGTCACATGATACGTCAATGAAACAGAATTGACATGATCCGTCAACCTGACAGAAGTCACATGGTACATCAATCTGACAGAAGTCACATGGTACATCCATCTGACAGAAGTCACATGGAACGTAATCTGACAGAAGTCACATGGAACGTCAATCTGACGGAAGTCACATGGTACATCAATCTGACTAAGGTCACATGGTACGTCAATCTGATAGAAGTCTCATGGTACGTCAATCTGACAGAAGTCACATGATGCGTCACTCTGACTGGAGTCACATGGTACGTCAATCTGGCAGAAGTCACATGATGCGTCACTCTGACTGAAGTCACATGATGCGTCACTCTGACTGAAGTCACATGATACCTCCGTCTGACTGAAGTCACATGGTACGTCAATCTGACAGAAGTCACATGATGCGTCACTCTGATTGGGGTCGTATCATGATACGTCCGTCTGACTGAAGTCACATGGTACGTCAATCTGACAGAAGTCACATGGTACGTCAATCTGACAGAAGTCACATGATGCGTCACTCTGACTGGGATCGTCGAATGATACGTCCGTCTGACTGAAGTCACATGGTACGTCAATCTGACAGAAGTCACATGATGCGTCCGTCTGACTGAAGTCACATGGTACGTCAATCTGACAGAAGTCACATGATGCGTCACTCTGACTGGGGCGTCAAAGATACGTCCGTCTGACTGAAGTCACATGGTACGTCAATCTGACAGAGGTCACATGATACGTCCGTCTGACTGAAGTCACATGGTACGTCAATCTGACTGAAGTCACATGGTACGTCAATCTGACTGAAGTCACATGGTACGTCAATCTGGCAGAAGTCACATGATGCGTCACTCTGACTGAAGTCACATGATGCGTCACTCTGACTGAAGTCACATGATACGTCATTCTGATTGAAGTCACACGTTGCGTCACTCTGACTGAAATCCCATGCCACCTTAATCTGACTGAAGTGCACGATCGTCCTGACGAAGCATTACTAAATTTTGTATCAGATTGGTGTGCTAGACAGATCAGTTTAAAAGAGAAGAGCATGCTAAGAACAGGCTAAAACAATGAAAAATAGTCACAACGTTTAAGGTAACGAAAAATCAGAGAAGAAGCACTTGCTTAGACTGTAAGTAAGTAAAGTCTTAATTTTACGAGGCTTACATTTTTACAATAACGCGAACATCCATACCGGTAGGGCATTTAAACGACTGTCTGTATAACTTGACATGTGTCAGGGAAGAAAAACAACCACAATGAAAATTATCCTGCAAATACACCCTTGATATATACACGTATATGATCTTTGTACGAATATACTATAGACGTCGACAAGAAAGTTTGCGGTTACGTTTAGCCCTGTGTACGAATATTTTTGAAAGTGAAAGTAGACGACAGTGTAGTTTTCATGGTAACACCGTTTACTAAAATCTGCAAAAACGTGTTTCGGTTTCATTTCATTTATTATTGTTTATTTTGTGTAAGACAACTTGTTTAGACAACACGTTCGTCCATGTCCATACACCATATATAATCAGAACACGCAAGTGTGTCTAAATAGTTTGACTCCAGTGCGATGTATACATTTGGACGAGTGTAAGCTGGTGTAGGGTATGTAGGGTAAGGTCTTAATTGCTCTGGTAAACATGGCAATTATTGCACAGACTGTAAATGGCTGTATCTTGGATCACAGAAACTTCTCAACACTGGTAGTTGATGCAGATAAGTCAGGTACTGTTGAATAAGAACAAAATATTATGCATTTACATGCTCATTTTACCTTGAACATTTTTATATTTTACTTTCAGTTTCACTTTGCATACTGTATGATTAATTAACTAAAAATAATCTGCAGTGTAGACAAAACTTCTTCAATGTACACTGAAGTAGAAATTAATGGACGTGATTTTTTCTGTCATTTTAAGATATTTCACAGAAAATTTGATCGTTAGATAAAAGGCGCGCATACATGTACCACCTTAATCACAGGGGCGTAGCCAGCCATACGCACTTACGCACGTGTGTAACATCAATTTGAAAAGTAAAAGCATCAATACAGCCAAAAAATGACATTAAAGTCAAAATCTCGGGGTGTTGTACTTTATATCGATTTTTTAACATGAAATTTCACCATTTTTATTTAAAACTTGAAAAAATCTTCTACGGGAGGAGACACCCCTCCCAAATCCACCCCACTACGATACAATATATGTAGCCACCCGGTTATTATACCCTTCAAATCATTCAATTTTCCATGTAATCCCTTATCTCTACGAACACGAGACACTCACCATCCCTATCACAGGGGTTTGGCATGTGGATATGACCCCCATGGTCCCCTCTACAACCCAACATAAAAAAATAAATAAAAAAATCCAAATCTCTATAGAACATGTCATTTTTTTATTTATTTTTTTATGTTGGGTTGTAGAGGGGACCATGTGGGTCATATCCACATGCCAAACACCTGTGATCCCTATCACCCACTTCAAGGCTTTTGTGCGTAACATCCATTCCTGGCTACCCCCCTGAATCAGTTAGTAGTTACTGAATTACTACATTGTAGGTCCACCCGCCTTATATAAATTTTGTGAATGACCACTGCCACTTCTGTGTAGATATTTGTAAATATATCTGTGAATACCATTTATGATTATAAATAGCTCTCATCAAGGTTACGCATGAAGATAAAAGTCCAGACAATAAACCAAGCTGGATAGACTACAGCAATGTCAGCGTGACTGGTTGATATCCTTTAATCCATCCAAGCCTGCATCACCAGGAAGAGAACCCCTAATATGTTCCTGCACTTCTTCTTCCCCTCCTCCATCCCACTCTGGAACCAGCTCCCTGAGCAAGCCACAATATATTGAGGCCTTCAAGAGGGGTCTGGAAAGAGGATAGTCAGGATGCTGTCTTTTTTAACATTTTTAACTCTTCACTGTAAATACTTGTGCACTGCTCACAGGATCTTGCAATATATAAAGTAAGCTATTTCCCCAGAGCAGGACCTGTACTAAATCGGATGAAGGAGTAGACCAAACATCACAGAGTTTAGCCTTGTTAAACTAATTAAGAATTTCCCCAATTTTAGTTGTAACTATTTTATCAGCATTTTTACTCAGTACACTGTATGCAATGTATTGTATCGTATTTGTATAAAATATTTGCTCTACTGTCTATTTTCAGAATGTGGTCAGCATTTCATCCTAAAGCAATCCCTGTTTGAGATCAATGTTCCATTTCGAATGGACAGTCAGTTTGAGAAAATTCAAAGTTGTATGGAGAAAACTACAGAGGATACCAGAATAAGAAAAAAGGTTGGAATGCAGTTGTTGAATTTTAAGTGTAGTCAGACTGTCTCTATATATTATAATAAGCAGTCAGCAGTGAAATACAGTCACATAAATGAAAATTATAGGATCAGTTAATAATGAGCCTGATCAATGAGGCTGAACCTGACTCATCTGTATGTGAAAGTGGTTACAATTTGAAATATTGTCTTCTGATATATCATCCATCAAACTTCCTCAGACCTATTCAGAATGAATAGATTAGTGTTGACTTCAATGTAGATTAATGGACACAACCATGTACATTGAGAAGGTAAAACTAAACATAACATACTAAATAATGTAACCTTCCTATACTAACATGGAAATGTTATATTTGTTATTGTTAAATACTAGATAAAAGATACAATGTTTACATTATTTCAAGTTGTCCCAAGGTTATTTCTGTTATTTCCAGAGGAAGAGAAAATTACCAATGAATTTTGGTGAATGTTTAGCTGAAGAATATCATCAACAGGTAAGGTTGTTATGGCTCAGTAAATTGTTTGTTATAGTAACTTGTGCATATCTATATTTACAATACACAAATGAAGAGGCATCCTGTCCAATGGACCAATAAATCACCTTATTTAGATCTACTTAATAAATGTACATCTGACATTGTCATGTTAAATCAATTAATAAGGGCAGCATTATTTCACTCATGAAACTTGTGCTCTTTTGAGAGGTGATCTTAATGGGAAGTTTAACTATGCATCTTTATATACTGCTTTTCACTTGTATTGTAATTAAAATAATTTAGTCTTAATCTATTACATACATTTAGTGTTTGCACGACTTTTTCGACCAATCAGCGGACTCGATTTTCGTCGTCTAATCCATGAAGAACGTTCTATTTTTCGAATTAATGCGTCTTCATCAAGAAGTAAATTGAAGCCACTGCACATGTGCAAATAGACCACGCCTATTCGTGAACTTCATGCGATATGCAAATAGCACCCTGTTCTTTTGGTCATCCATGTTTCAACCACAGGTTACTGTTTCATTGATAAAGAGTAAAACAAATATTATCAATTTTATGTTATCTTAGAGAGGTGCATTTGTACTAAAGGGGTCAGATTTTCATAGTATCGAAAACTAGAATTGGCTTTCGGTATCTTCGTAAAGAAATTACATTAATGGACAACATTGTTAGAACTACCTTCAAGCAAAATCCGATCGAATTTGATCAACTATGTCGTTAAAAAGTTATACCATGAAATTTATATTACCGTGCCCAGTCAATCACTGAGGTGCATTCAATGAAAACTACAATGCTATTCTAAACAAGAAAAAAGAAATGATTTCACGCCCTGTGGGTTTATTTTCCTATTAAATGACGGATTTTTTAAATATTGATAACAAATTAAAGACTAATATCTCTAGTTTCTGATTATGTAAAACTATTAAATATAACACCAGTATTAATGAAATGTTTGTTACAACAAAATGCACCTCAGTGACTGGTTATTAGAAATTTTATAAAAACAATATATTTTTGTTTACTCTTTGTTAAGGATACAGTTACATGTGGTTTTATTCACCGATACAAATGCAGCTTTAGAGACGGCGTGTAGTAATAACCATTCATTTGAACGGGGGTATCAATATATTTCACAATTCAAACTACACCGACTTTATGGTTAAATACACACAGTTTATTGTTAAACACACCTAATAAAATGTAACAGTCTATTTGACCATTAAACGCGCCTCTTTCGCGCCAATTATTGTCCATGTACTGACCGATTTACAGGCACGCGAATCTCGTGCTTCATGGGGTTTTAATTATTCAAGGCGGAGCCAACACTAAGTCGGTTAGAGTTTAAAATATTTTCTTCAAAGATTTAAACCATGCTTCCCTTCGCTCGCTAAGGTTCAAATCTTTGAAGAAAATATTCAATAAACTCTAACCTATACTTAGTGGCAATATTTGTGCAATTTTCAAAATGATTGTACAAAAATTGTAAGAATAATAGAAAAAGTCCATGAATTTATCATACAACACTCATACATTGAACAATTCGCCTTCTGTTACTTTAGGTGAAAGATCATATAACAAAGGCATATACAGAGTTGTTAGGTATTGGGAAGGTGAAGGGTTACTTCATTGAACAATGTTCTACTGATGTTTATGATAACAATGTTGCTGCCAGACAGTCAGCTGTGTTAGCTTGTGGGGATCCAGACTTCATACAACAATGTGAAGAAATACCTGTCCATACCAGGAGGTTGAACATTGATAAAGGTGTGTAATATAAGAACAAGTAATTCACTTTCAGGGTCAATACAAGTACTGTCAAACCTGTTTGAAATGACCACCCATGAAAACAGACAAAGGTGTCTTTTTGACAGGTCATCAGTCACAGTCTCCGAATGTCTGAAAACTTCTTGCTTTTATCTATTTATTTCTCTTGTGTCTTTGATCTCATTTTCAGTCTGACAGATCCTCCGCCATTATTAGGAAGTCTGTAGATGTTATGCTTATCCTTGGGTCAGTCACTGTTTCATGATTAGCCGATATTGCTGGTATTATATCTTATATTTATTACAGGTACAGATTTATCCGGTCAATCTATGGTCAATGTTATTGTGAAGTATGATGGTAGCCGATCTGTGTTGGTGAAATATCAGAATCGTCAGTATATTATACCGTCCCATTGTTCATTTCTGATGTCTGATATATACTACCTCAAAATGTTCGCTAAAGGTAAGAATGTATGTTCATGTGTTACAGGTGTTTTTAAAATCTCTTGTTATTTTCAACAATGCAGCCATGGTCCTGTGGTTAGTGCACTGAATTTGTATCCCAGGCGATCTGAGTTCAATTCCCTGTTATAGCAGGTCAAATCCTTTCATTGACATTTTGGCAATGATGTTGATTTCCTTAACATGTGTAGAAGTTGCTGGTACCTTGACGATTGGTATGATAGGCCTGGTAACAATACACGTCCATCATAACTGGTTTGGTCAATTGGTAGCCATACAGGCCTACAATTGAAACATTGTTGGGTAACCCCAAAACAACATATTTTCAAATAACTGGTTTGGAAGGTGTTTACACCTATTCTCATATCAAAATAATCAGTATGAAACAGGGGTGTCAATTTTCCTGTTTTATCAAGAATTCCGGATTTAGTATTTTGAGGAAAATATCTCAAGAAACGGCAAAATTATAGTCAATTCAATCTGCTCTGAGTGAATTTCGTAAGTACAAACTGAGTTAATTATGGAAACAATGTCATTGAAGGCATCTTGTTTGGCCAAAAAATTTGGCCCTGTTTGTCACCCCTGATGAAAATAATCTGTACTGTATGTATAGATTGGAGGGGAAGAAACAAACAATTCTTTAGACTTTGTAGAAAGTATGAAAGTAAGTAAATCATAAAATGTTGTGTTGTATTTCAGATTTTGGTAGATATGATTTGATTGTAATGGATCCACCATGGGAGAATAAAGCTGTAAAAAGACAGAAAAAGTATGTTGTTTCTTTGTTGGCAGTAAATTTGTTTTGGTCACTGTGAAACAGCTGATATGTTAAACAAAGATTTTGGCCAGTCCATGTTGTCCTTAATCACACATACATAGTCAACATTTAGCTTGTGAGAGGTCACACTAATACTCTGAACACCCAAGTAATATGGTAACAGCTGCATTGGAAAACAAACTAAATCAAGTTTCAGCGGAACCTTGTGAGCATAATATCTTTGTACTAGTAGGGGCTTGTTTTAAATGGATTTTCATGAAACTTGCTCGGGACAGGTGTAAGGTAGGTATTTAACTACTCAAACTGTACCAAAACTAGTTGAATAAGGTGCATTGTTGACACACACTGTTTGCCTAGTTATTGTTTGTAGATTTTATTGAAGTTGGACTCAAATTGTAGCTTAAAGATTTATCTTTCTACTCA
This sequence comes from Spisula solida, assembly GCA_947247005.1. Taxonomy (NCBI): domain Eukaryota; kingdom Metazoa; phylum Mollusca; class Bivalvia; order Venerida; family Mactridae; genus Spisula; species Spisula solida. Next base: position 27,813,608 of record OX365948.1, read on the forward strand.
TGCAAAGAAATATGTATGAGCAATGTTAGTATTAGCAAAGATCTTTGGTATTGGTTATATTGTTTGATGTTGATTATTTCAGATACTACACATTAGATAATGATATGATACTGGAGATTCCACTACCTGAATTGATGATGTCACAATGTCTGGTCGTTGTCTGGGTAACCAATAAACAAAAACATATCAAGTTTGTCACCGAAGAGTTGTTTCCTAGTAATGGGATAGAATGTTTGGCCAAATGGTACTGGTTAAAAGTAGGTTGATTTATTATTTAATTGAATGTTTCAATTCTGGATCTGGATCTGGATCTGGATCTGGATAAATACGTTGTAGGGCCTTTCGGCATATACACAACGGCGGAGTGTGGGAGACGTTTAGTCCCACTTGAGAACAGCTGTTTTGAAGCTGTCAACTTTGTTCATGCAGGCGACACTGTCCTCTAGCTTATTCCAGTCTAGGATAGTCTTTGGAAAGAAAGAGTTCTTATATTGCACTGATTTGCACTGCACTGGTGTGAAACACCTTGAATTGTTTATTGTTTGATTTTCAATAATGTTCGAAGTAGTATGGTCAGAAAATGTTTTTGGTTTGATTTTACGTTTATGGGTGCGGACAGGAGTCAAATAGTCTTTACACGGCAGGGCTGGCACCAGCCCCTCGACCACCTTGAAGAAGAACACCAGTCGGTTCGCTTTCCTTCGGTCCTCGAGCGGCGTTAGTTTCTGGTCACGTAGCATCCGGGTGACACATCCAGCTGATCGGGTGGTATAATCCCCAGTAATGAATCTGGCTGCCTGTTTCTGTACCTTCTCCAGCTTGTCTATATCCTTCTGGTAGTATGGATCCCATATGATGCTGCTGTACTCCAGAGTTGTTCTGACTAGGGATAGGAAAGCAGTTTTTCGGCATGATTCAGGGCAGTGTTTGAGATTTCTTCGTAAGAAGCCAAGGGTGGAATTTGCCTTTTTGGTGATTTTCGAGATGTGAGAGCTCCACTTCAAGTCTTCTGATATGGTGACTCCTAGGTATGGATTCTCTGGAATTGTCTCAATTGTAATTGTATTATGAATATGTAGAAAAATGTAATTAGTCCCTACCGGTTTTCAACTGGAGGGGACTATAGGTTTGACGTCCGTCTGTCCAAAATCTTGATCCTGACATAACTCAGTTTCCAAGCTAGATTTATGAAACTTGGTATGTGGGTAGGTGCCAATAAGGAGATTATGCCCATTTAAATACTTGATTCTGAAAAAAATTTGGTTGCTATGGCAACAGAAACATTGAAAATAATTCAAAGGTCATGGCTTCAAACCAGTAGGGGGCTTCTGTATTGCTTGCAATTCTTAGTGACTTGTTATTCTTATGTTCTGTATGTGAACTGAGTTAGATCAAATAAAATAGGTAACTTGTTCTAAGTTCATAAATGTTAAGCAGCCCTCCTGTACACAAACATGTCTGTTTTCTTACCATAGTACAAGTTATTATGTTGTTGCCATGTGGTTATTGGCTTATGTTACCTTTTTTGTCAACAATAGGTTACCATTTTATGGTCATAGGTTACAATTTTGTTAACATTTGTTACTTTTTTGCCGCTGTAGGTTACCAAAAGTGCCGAGTGCGTTTTTGATCTGAATTCTCCTCATAAGAAACCTTATGAAACGTTGATCATTGGACAATTGAGAAAATCTGGTCACCGTGGAAACGATACTGATGAGGTTAGTGACGAGACAAATTCCAGTCAATCAGAAGATGACAAGGGTTGCCAAGGTAACAGAATCCCAGATAACAAGGGTTGCCAAGGTAACAGAATCCCAGATAACAAGGGTTGCAAAGGTAATAGAATCCCAGATAACAAGGGTTGCAAAGGTAACAGAATCCCAGATAATAAGGGTTGCCAAGGTAACAGAATCCCAGAAAACCAGGTGATTGTTAGTATTCCATGCAGTCTACATTCTAAGAAGCCACCACTGTTAGGTATGTGTTTATTCTGTAGTCTTAAACTTCTTTTTCTAAAATAACTTTATTTATTTCTCTTGTTTTTATCCAGAACACAATTTTGAAAGACCTGTTACAGACATGTTACAGGATTCCTCATGGTCTTGTGTAGGGGTTCAGCAGGCATCAACCAGATTAACTAGCAATCTCCTTTATATGATTCCCCCACCCAAAAAAAACGGATTAGATGCTTGTATACTATGAATCTTAATTCAGATATTTCTTTCTAGTTTCTGTTGTTTATTCACCGAGCTTGGTCTTTATATTTGCATGCATTTTGTTGAAGTTGGATTGCCAAATTTCCCTTGAACCATTGAGTTATTGCCCCTGCTACAACGTACAGTTCGTTTCATCATTGCATTTTTTAGCTCACCTGTCACAAAGTGACAGAGTGAGCTTTTGTGATCACTCTTCGTCCGTCGTCCGTCGTCCGTCCGTCGTCCGTCCGTCCGTCCGTCCGTCAACAATTGGCTTGTGTAGACACTAGAGGTCACAATTTTAGCCTAATCTTTATGAAACTTGGTCACAATGATCATCTCAACAAAATCTAGGCCAAGTTCGATATTGGGTCATCCGGGGTCAAAAACTAGGTCACTAGGTCAAATCATAGAAAAACCTTGTGTAGTCACTAGAGGTCACAATTTTGACTTAATCTTTATGAAACTTGGTCACAATGATCATCTCGACAAAATCTAGGTCAAGTTCGATATTGGGTCATCCGGGGTTAAAAACTAGGTCACAAGGTCAAATCATAGAAAAACCTTGTGTAGTCACTAGAGGTCACAATTTTGACTTAATCTTTATGAAACTTTGTCACAATGATCATCTCGACAAAATCTAGGTCAAGTTCGATATTGGGTCATAAGGGGTTAAAAACTAGGTCACAAGGTCAAATCATAGAAAAACCTTGTGTAGTCACTAGAGGTCACAATTTTGGTCTAATCTTTATGAAACTTGGTCACAATAATCATCTCAACAAAATCTAGGCCAAGTTTGATATGGGATCATCTGGGGTCAAAAACTAGGTCACTAGGTCAAATCATAGAAAAACCTTGTGTAGTCACTAGAGGTCACAATTTTGACTCAATCTTTATGAAACTTGGTCACAATGGTCATCTCAACAAAATCTAGGTCAAGTTTGATATTGGGTCATCTGGGGTCAAAAACTAGGTCACAATGTCAAATAATAGAAAAACTTTGTGTAGTCACTAGAGGTCACAATATTGGCCTAATCTGTATGAAACTTGGTCACAATGATCATCTTAACAATATCTAGGTCAAGTTTGATATTGGGTCATCTTGGGTCAAAAACTAGGTCACATGGTTAAATCATAGAAAAACCTTGTGTAGTCACTAGAGGTCACAATGTCGACCTTATCTTTATGAAACTTGGTCACAATGATCATCTCAACAAAATCTAGGCCAAGTTTGATATTGGTTTATCTGGGGTCAAAAACTAGGTCATTAAGTCAAATCATATAAAAACCTTGTGTAGTCACTAGAGGTCAAAATATTGGCCTTATCTGTTTGAAACTTGGTCACAATGATCATCTCTACAAAATCTAGGTCAAGTTCGACAGGTGAGCGACCTAGGGCCCTTTGGGCCCTCTTGTTTAGTTACACGTTTCTTTATTCATACTTACATCATTTCTGCATTTTATGCCCCCCGCCATGAAATGTGCGTGTTCGAAAATTGTGAAATCATGTCTTCTCTGTAACTTTGTCATTTCTTTTTGGATATTAATATAACTTAGTACTAATAGTCCGAGAGCCCACGAACTTTTATTGCAACGAAGGAGGCCAAAAGAAGTTCGTACATATTTTGAAAGGTTATTTCATATGCTATATGAAAACCCATTTCTTAAGTGTCAAAGCCGTGTATACCTACATTTTATTCTCATTTTTGTATCATGTGGTGAATGAAAAAAGGATAAATTCCTAAGGGGGGTAGGGGTAGCTTTATGTCTAATAAAAAACGAAAACAATGTTCAATGTGGACAATTCTTGCCAATTTGAACGAACACATAATGGGCAACACTTTAAACATAAAAAAACATAACCTTCACTTGTCATTATGATGTAAATAGGGGTCAAAGGTCAACAATATGATAAAACCCATAGAATTTATACAAATGCTCCAGTATACTTTTTCATCAAATTTCACATTTTCCCCCAAATTCAATATTTTGCACATAATTTTATTCCTTTATGTATACCGTATAGCGGGTAATTTCTGCGGGTTTTTATTTCTGCGTTTTTTGCGGTTCGAGGCTGTCCCGTAAAATTAAATTCCACAAAATTAAACATCCGTAAAAATTTTGTTCGCAAAATTTAACTTCCATATTTTGCTTCAATATACTGGTAAAATACCTTTAATCTATATCTTTCTAGTGTTTTGTTACTGTCGTATTTTTCACACGTATAGTGATCGACTGTCTTTGTTTGCTTGTTTGTTTAACAATTAATGATTGTGTTATATCGGTATTGACCCTCAATACACGTTGATGTAAGTTTGACAACTGGTTCAATTCAACACTGTAGTTTGTGTATAATTCTGTATAAAATTAACAATTAAATCTAAAACATACAAGCAGAGTTATCATGTTGTTGATCATGCCGTAGTAGATACGGTAGCTATTTACCTTTCGCAGAAATTTTTACCGGTTTCTAAAACCCGCAGAAATTAATTCCCGATTTTCTGGTAGGTCGCAGAAATAAAAACCGCAGAAATAAAACATACACGTTGATGTAAGTTTGACAACTGGTTCAATTCAACACTGTAGTTTGTGTATAATTCTGTATAAAATTAACAATTAAATCTAAAACATACAAGCAGAGTTATCATGTTGTTGATCATGCCGTAGTAGATACGGTAGCTATTTACCTTTCGCAGAAATTTTTACCGGTTTCTAAAACCCGCAGAAATTAATTCCCGATTTTCTGGTAGGTCGCAGAAATAAAAACCGCAGAAATAAAACCTACCCATTTTAGGCCCAAATCGCAAAATTTTCTACCCGCAGAAATAACCCGCTATACAGTACTTAATTTAAAATGTTATACAATTGATAAGAAGATATCCGAATTTCACAAAAAAACATGTTTGTATCATATGGGTGCAAATTGAAGCAATTGAAAAATAGCAGTATTTTGAGGGTATGCTTAGTTTTACTTCTACCATTGTTTCTATTGGTCAGTAACAATAGCATTGGTTGAATATTGTTTTCATATCAGGTAATATGAATATTCCATCGCTCATTAAATAAGTAAAAATATTCAACTATTTTACATGTACAAAAGGTCAAAGGTCAAATATGTAGAACAATAAATAAAAGTAGAGTAAAAACACAAACATGTGATATCTGTATAAGTCCGAGAACCCACCTACTTTTTTTAATGAAAGAGGCCAAAAGAAGTTTGCATATATTTTGAAAGAATAGTTCATAGCCTATCTGACAACCCATTTTATAAGTGTCCAAGTCGTGACTATCTATGCTCGTTTGCGCATTTATATGCCATGAGGTCAATGTGAAAATCTGTAATTTGCTGAAGGGGGTTGGGCTATGTCAATATCTACAAAAAAGACAAAATAAACTTAAATGTCAGCAGAATTGCGATATAGGTAGAAAACATATTTGGAAACATTATAAAAACTTACTAATTATAGAATGTCATTTGCAAGTACGTACTATGTGGGGGTCAAAGGTCACTGAACTTTTAAACTCTATGAAACTAAGGCAATCTTGCCCATACCGTTCTTACGTTAACTTCCATTTTTCCAAATTAATAATTTGTACGTAGTTTCATCCTTACATGTATTCTAAATCATAAGAATATATATTTGGTTGAAAAAATAAGTCCAAAGGCACAAGAAAACGATCATTTATCATACTGGTAGCATCACAAAATGGCCATCATATCGAGGAAATGGTCATGTTTATATCTACCATTTATTTACTTGGCGGTCTATGTAGATATATTTTAATGAATAACTACATATATGTCAGGTCATTTCAGTGGAGCAAAGTTTAACGTGAAAGGTCAAGGTCAAATATGTAGTAAAAGGTCAAGGTCAAATACGTCAAAAATATCAAAATTAGCCCTGAATGCGCAACAATTTGTTATGTTTTCATTCAGTACTAATATTTTATACCATGTAATTCAGTATTGTTCGTGTCTAAATTCATTTGTATGTCAATAAAGTGAATCATTGCTGACCAACCTACCCCACCTGGAACAGCCATAAATCATTGGCGAAAATGTACAACCATTCTAAACCCAATTGGCCATGGAGTACAACAACCTCGGTATCGGCCATCTAAGGTACTTACGACCACTATTTATTAAGACTCCTTTTATACAATAATTCAAACATTATAATAGCTAAGTACTGAATAAGGTACTCATTACCTTTGAAAACTGGAATCCCCTATACATTTGCGTAAAACTACATCTGGCTTTATCTGCCATAAAATTACGAGGTGACTTCTATTTAGGGATTCATTAGACACATCGAAAGTAAAAAACGCTAGTCCTTATCATTCCTGGTCTGATTGGGGACCCACTACGACTCATGTACACACACTCCTGATCTTTTAGGGTACTTAAAACCACTAGTTACAGTCATCTCTGGTCTGAGTGGGTACACGCTACAACCATATACAGAAATACAAAGTCTCGTTGGATACGTATATACCCAATATATCCAATCCTGGCCCTACTGGACAAAGGCAACTACCAGGTACAGTCATTGCTTGACCTATTGACTACTCACTTGAACCATGTAGAGACATTATTTGACCTTTTGGGAAAAAAGGTATAACCATTCTCAGTCCTAGGTGTTACTCACGACCATCAAGTACGGACATCCCTAGTCATATTGGATATTAAAAATTAAATTCTCACCATGTATAGACAGTTCTGGTATTGTTGGGTACATAACCCTTAGGTACATCTATTCCTAGTCCTTATAGGTACCAACGACCACACTGTACATGTATTACTGGTTCTTTTTAAACTCAAAAACTACAAAAAACAGACATCAGTGGTCCTTATTGGTACTTACTACTACCATGTGCAGACAGTCCTGGTTCTATTTGGTACGCACTAGGTACATACATTCATAGTCCTATATGAAATTTAAAACCACCATATACGGGAGAATATATTGCTGGTCGAAATTGGGCACCCATGAATAACTACTAGGTTCATTATAGGTACAATTTGGTACTCACTTCCACCATGTACATACATACTTGGTCGTATCGGATACTTATATGTTATTACTACTATGTTAAGACATTCATGTTTCTGTTGGATACTGTCGATCGCTAATTGACAACTCAGGGGCGCCATGTAGAGACATGCATGGCCTTATTGAGCAGGCATAACCATTCTGTACATACATTCAAGTCCATTTGGTGTGTTCAAAACTAGCATGTACAGATATTTGTACTCATCACTACTAGGTACATCCACTTCTAGTCCTAATGGGTACCAATAACAATTATATACATGTATTCCTGGTCCTATTTGGTACTCAAAATTGTCATGTACATACATAAGTCGTCGGATTGGGAACTCACTACTGCTAGGTGCGACCATTTGTTGTGCTATTGAGTAATCACTACCCCCGTGTACATATAGTCCGTTTTTATTGGGTACTCAGATACATTCCTAGTCCTATTGTGTACCCGAAACTACCATGCTCATGTATTCCTGGTCACATTGAATACTCAAAATCACCATGTACAGACATTTGTGGTTGGGTCGGGTACTTTCGACCACTAAGTGATGCTATATTGGTCGTAATGGGTCACCACTACCACCATGTACAGACCGGGCCTAGTTAGAAACACATAACCACTGTATACATACATTCATTGTCCTAGTTGGTACCCACAACCACTATGTACATACATAAGTGGTATGATAGAGTACTCGCAGCCACTATACATAGCCATTATTGGCCCTATTGGGTACTCACTACCATCATATACATGTACATACATTCCTGGTCGTATTGGGTACACATAACCACATTCCTGTTAGATACTGACAGCATCATGTACATACATTCCATTCAAACTAAGCAATATCAACCACTAGGGACATACCTTACTGGATTTATTTTGGAGTACCGGCAACCACTGGGAGCTTTCATTCGTCGTCCTATGACACCTTGTAGAGACATTTATGGTCTTATTGGGCACGCATAACCACTTGGTGAGACCATTTATTGTCCTATTGGGTGAGCATTACCCCCATATACGGACAATCCTGGTCTTATTAAATACTCGTATCGACTAGGTACATACATTGCTAATCCTGATGAGCCTGGTTACAATTAGGAACACAATTTCTCGTCCTATCGACTACTTAGTGCCCAAGTTAAGACATGCCTGTTCTATTTGGCACTCATAAACACTAGTGACATGCATTCCTTGTCCATGTATGTATTCACGGTCTGCTTTTACATAAAGTCCTAGTTTAATTAGGTTCTCGTAACCGTTAGGTACATCCATTCCTAGTCCTAATGGGTACCCACAACCGTCATGTTCATGCATTGCTGACCCCCCTATTCGATATTTATGACCAATATGTGCATCCGTTCGTAGTCATAGAGGGTACTCAATACCACAAGGTACAGGTACTCACTTTCACCATGAACTGACATTCCCGGTATTATTGGATACTCGCAATCACTATGTACACTCATCCGTGGTATTATATGTTGTGCACATTCATGTGGTATATCATGTATTACACTCCGGGTACTCGCAACTACCAGGTACAGAATGCCTGGCCCTATTTGATACTCACAACCACCCAGTACAGCTATTCCTGACACACCCATGATGAACAGCTCATTACACACAAGATACTGCCTTTCATAATACTCTGACGGTACTCATAACTCTCAGGTACACTCATTCCGGTCCTATCGGGTACAAACAGCCATTGAGTGGCTTTTACACGTAAAATTAACAGATACATGTTCTTGACTACATATGCATATGGGTACATACGACTTCAAAGTAAAACCATTTCTGGCCTAGTGGTATCTTTTACACTCCTGACTCTATGAGTATGTAACACTGCCTGTTTCAGTCATTCCAGACTATATGAGGTAGTTAAACTGCTAGGTTCAGCTATACCATGTAAACGTCGCCCGGTTCACCCACTCTTGAGACTAGTATGGACACCTAAGAGCGCTAGACCCAACAGGGAAAGGGTGAGAAGATAACACATTTGTATAATGATTAGTATTATATAGATAGATTTTGTCAGCTGATGATAATAAAAATGCGTTGTGCATTTTAAGACGTACGAAACTGGATACAATGTGTAGAAACGGAGTCGTCGTAATGACCAATATTGATGTTATTGTACCTCATGGCGGCAAGTAGCCATGTAATGGGGCTAAATGGCTGTACAGTTTCGGCAATGCATTATGGCTGTTCCGGATGGGGTAGGTTAGTCAGTGATCGTTCGCTATATTCACTATTGATATAAATGAATTTAGACATAAACAATACTAAATAACTTTGTATAAAATATTAGTACTGAAAGAAAACATTAAAAATGACTAATAATTGCGCATTCCAGGGCTAATTTTGATATTTTTGACGTATTTGACCTTGACCTTTTACTGCATATTTGACCTTGACGTTTCATGTTAAACTTTGCTGCACTGAAATGTCCTGACATATATATGCAGTTATTTATTAAAATATATCTACACAGACTGTCAAGTAAATAAATGGTAGATATAAACATGACCATTTCCTCGATATGATGGCCATTTTGTGATGCTACCAGTATGATAAATGATCGTTTTCTTGTGCCTTTGGACTTCTTTTTCAACCAAAAATATATTCTTATGAATAAGAATACATGCATGAATGGAACTAAGTACTAATTATAATTTTTGAAGAAAAATGGAAGTTAACGTAAGAACTATTTGGGCAAGACTGCATTAGTTTCATGGAGTTTAAAAGTTCAGTGACCTTTGACCCCCATACAGTACGTACTTGCAAATGACATTCTATAATTAGTAAGTTTTTATAATGTTTCCAAATATGTATTCTACCTATATCGCAATTCTGCTGACATTTAAGTTCATTTTGTCTTTTTTGTAGATATTAACATAGCCCAACCCCCTTCAGCAAATTACAGATTTTCACATTGACCTCATGGCATATAAATGCGCAAACGAGCATAGATAGTCACGACTTGGGTTCTCGGACTTAAACAGATATCACATGTTTGCGTTTTTACTCTTCTTTTATTTATTGTTCTACATATTTGACCTTTGACCTTTTTGTTTCATGTAAAAGAGTTGAATATTTTTACTTATTTAATGAGCGATGGAATATTCATATTACCTGATATGAAAACAATATTCAATCAATGCTATTGTTACTGACCAATAGAAACAATGGTAGAAGTAAAACTAAGCATACCCTCAAAATACTGCTATTTTTCAATTGCTTCAATTTGCACCCATATGATACAAACATGTTTTTTTGTGAATTCGGATATCTTCTTATCAATTGTATAACATTTTAAATTAAGTATACATAAAGGAATAAAATTATGTGCAAAATATTGAATTTGGGGGAGAAATGTGAAATTTGATGAAAAAGTCTACTGAAGCATTTGTATAAATTCTATGGGTTTTATCATATTGTTGACCTTTGACCCCTATTTACATCATAATTGCAAGTCAAGGTTATGGTTTTTTTATATTTAAAGTGTTGCCCATTATCTGTTCGTTAAAATTTGGCAGATATTTTCCACATTGAACATTGTTTTCGTTTTTTATTAGAAATAAAACTACCCATACCCCCTTAGGAAAATGTGCTTTTTTTCATACACCCAATGATACAAAAATGAGAAAAAAATGTAGGTAGTCACGGCTTTGACACTTAAGAAATGGGTTTTCATATAGCATATGAAATAACCTTTCAAAATATGTACGAACTTCTTTTGGCCTCCTTCGTTGCAATAAAAGTCCGTGGGCTCTCGGACTATAATGTACACCACATCAAAACCGTAAGTCATGCACAAGACCCAGTCCCTAGCTCTAAGCGACAAAGGTCAAGGTCACACTAAGGGGCCAAAGGTTAAGTAATTCCTTTTTGGATATTTACATTTGTATACAACGTGGTACAAATTTTCACCACATCAAGACAATGTGTCATATGTGCAGGAGCCAGGTCCCTAGCTCAAAGGTCAAGGTCACACTTAGAGGTCAAATATTAAAAGGCTCAGTCATTCAAATCATGCCCACTCAGTTCTTACAGTTAAGGTTTACAGTAATATCTTCAGCGCAACTATAGATACCAAATTACGTGATTTCCAGTATAAGTACTTAAAACGTGTAGTTGCTACAAACAAACTCCTATTAAAATGTCATATAGTAGAATCAAGTATGTGTTATTTCTGCAATAGTTATGAGGAAACTATAGAACACTTGTTTTGGTCATGCTGTCACTCACAGAATATGTGGAACAGGTTATTACAATATTTAAGGGGAAATGATATTGTTATTACATTAGATTATTCCATAGTTAGTTTTGGTATTACGAGAAAACGTGTAGACTATAACTTGATTAATTACATTATCATATCAATGAAGCATTATATTTTTTATACAAAGCAAAAACTAGGGTCATTACGCTTTGAACACTTTTTAAACTACCTTAAAACAAAAATAACTATTGAACGGGAAATAGCCTTAAAAAATGACAAGATAGATATTTTTGTGAACAGTATAGAGTCTTAAACAGTTAGAATCAGAGATCACGGTTGGTGATATAGTGTGTGTGAGTGTTTTTTTTTATTATTTCTTTCTGAAAGTATTATTACAAAATCTATTCGATACAAAGCCATAATTGTATAGTGGGATAACGTGTATAAGGAGATTATATATATATATTATAACTATTGTAAATGAGAACATATGCCGTTTTTATTGATGTATTTATGCAATCTCTTTGTACAAATTTATGTTTTAAATTGAATAAAAAAAAAAAAGTCTTTTGAGTAGGGGACTTTTTGCTTGGGTAGAATGGGAAGGGAAACAAACTATATTTTATTTTTGGCCTAGGTGTCTGATAACAGCACTAAGCAGGGGCATCTGTTTGTATGAAATAGGTCAAATACAACTCAATATATTGCAATTATGAAAATATATTTGGACTTTACAGACGTGTTAAAACAATACTTGCCTACTGAGCCTCGATGCCTGGAATTGTTTGCTAGAAACCTGCTACCTGGCTGGACCTCCTGGGGTAACGAGGTATGTGTTAGTATTGTAAATAAGAAACATGCAAGTTTTAAGAAAAACAGGGTCCGGTTGTGTAAGCTTATAAACACTCAGTAGCAAAGCTCTACGAAACAGTATGCTAACAAAGAGGATTTTGTAACATAACAATGCGGTAAATTTATTGGCAGATGGAGGTTGCTTGAAGATAGCATACAGATGAGATACGTCAAGCAAAATGACATAAAGCCTTTTGTTACCTAAGAAAACCACTTAGTTGCATTTAATAGCAAACCATTTGAAATGACACGCTACAGGAGAGCACTGTTATTAGGTAGGGTACCTTTAAAATATAGAAATATTTGCCATTTTGTTGTACTTTTCTTATCTGACATGCCCCAGGTTTCAAATAATATGCTGAACTTTGTTCCTAGGTAGCAACAATATTTGCAATATTAAACTTTCATTGTCATGTTGAGCCTAAAGTTTTTTATTATAAACTTGGTTTCATACTGATATTCCACTCTCACCTGTGACCAGTACATGTATTTCTTCTCTGTGTGGTTTCAGGTATTGTTTCATCAAGATAAGGATTACTACGAAGAAGTGACTTGATTGGTTTAGACATACCGGTAATCCGTATGCAAGGATATAAACTAGACAATGCTGACTGTGAGACAGTGTTGCCTGTGAGCTAATGTGGTCAGATACCCCCTGAGGTCTGGTGTGCTGTGTAAGCCTGACATTGCTGTGTAAGGGACATGTAAGAATGCTGCATTGTCTCTGTGTGTAGAAATAAGAAGGTTGAAACAACAGTACTACTGTTATACATCAAACGTTTGGTAAGCCTCGGATCTATGCTGTTGACAAGGGAGACTTACTAACACAGCAGTTGAAGGGTCTGTCTATGATTGTTATGTATCATGTGACAATCATTGACATCAGAACATACGGTCTGCACCTCTGAGGTCAACAAGACAAGGGATACTTAAATATAGGGGTCATTTCTCAAAATACAGGAAAGATCTGTTATACTTTAATGAAAACAAATTAACATGAAAAAAATGTTTATGGGGGAAAACACAAGTAATACATTTTATAATATTTCTTTTTTTTCCAAAAATGTGTATCATTAACAGTGTAATTTGCATACAAAAATGTACATGAATTTAAAACAGCTGAAACAACAATATCTAAATAAATCAATAGCAACATAATGTTAGGTACCGGTAGTCTATTTCTGCCTTTAAAATCATTGCTCTATTATAGTAGAATGAGAAATCAGTGTATATCAGTTTAGAATTGTTTTTTATGTTATTGCTATTACTAAGGAAGGTTAAGCTAATGTTCTCAATTGAAGAGATATAAGTGAAACTTCAAACATAATGTACCAGTAGAATATGGTAACATAAGCCTATGAAATTAATTAAAGCCGACATGGTTTTAGATAGCACTATGTGTATATTAGGATATGACATACTGAATAAATCAGAATTACGAAAAATTATAGATTGATGTGATTGTCTATAATAAAGCTTTACAAAGATAAACAAGAAGGATTTCTGACACATATACTTTTCCCTCACAAAGGGCCATAACTCTGGCAAAAATCATGTGACCTTTAACTCCTGACAATATGCATAACTAGGCTTGGCATGTAGTTTTATTGAAATCCAATCAAAACTAGTATGACAAACTATGTGACATCAATCAAGACAGACAGATGTCCAGCACATAATATATGTCTCCCCCACTATATTTGGGAGATCTAATTACAAAATTAAACTAGAGCTGTCACCATTCGGCAGACTAATATACCCCCGCCGGCAAAGGGCCATAATTCTGCCAAAATTCATTGCAGCGAAAATTCCTTTTTTCATGCACATCTATATGTTGAGGTTGTTCATCTGCGAAATCCTGCCAAAACTGTAGGAGGAGTTGCGTCCACAAGAATGTGTCTACGGACAGACACAGACAGACGGACAGACAAGCTGAATCCAGTATACCCCCCTTACAAGTCGTTGTGCGGGGGTATAAATATTCTATAAAAATCAATAATAAATGCCATAGCAATGACTTGGTTTTTTACATAATGCCTTCAGAATAATCAGTACCGTGCAAGGTCTAGGTGACTATCAAATATGACTACAGTATTTTTGTTTAGCCAAGAAACACATCATTTATATACAAAGCATATTCGATAAAAAAAAATCGGTTCACACACACACACACGCACACATAGATATACTAATATTCTTTTCAAAGTGTGCACACATTTATATATACTCATTTATCATAAACTTGACTTTTTACAAAATAAGCCAGTTCACTACAAACACTACCACCATCAAATATTGAGAGTATATATATTCAAGTATCACAAAAGTCCTGCACCCAATCAGTGACTTGTATACGTCGCTGACCCAATACATGATCAACCTTCAGTATTTTCAGATCTTCTATTGTCAGGCAATGAAACAAAAATGTTTATTTGACAACACACCCACCACCCAGTCAAATTTGTTCTGGCTCTCATGTGCTGGATATTTTTCAAGTAATTTTTTTAGAATCATAACAGATATCCTTACTTCCTATGATGTTGGCAACACCTATGTAACTATGTACAATGACTGCTAGTTGGAAATGATGGTGATTATATACTTGTCATGTTTAGCATAAAATATGTAGAGAGCGGTCCATGTAAATGTTTCATAATAAAAAATATTTTCGTATTGGCAAATAACTGGGCATGCCTAAAAATCAAGCCTTACGTTCCTGAAACCATAGGAAAGCAGGCCACACGTTGACAAAATGTGAATTTTTGATCATCAGTGAAATGGTGAGTGCCAAACAAACAGCTAGATGCACTAAAATGTGGGTTAGTCGATGCTCAGTATTCTATCTGTCCCATTGGTTTGATTTCATCGGCAACCTGTAAGATATGTGAAAATGTCTATTTGTGTTAACAAAAATACTGTACAGGTTATTCTACATATTCTGTTATTGTTTATTTGATTGGTCATGAGTGCATATAGCTTGCATAGGATACCTGGACTTCTAGCTTTGTTTACAAAATTGATTATATAAACTGGTCGTTTGTTTCTAGTGTAGTGTGAATGATTATAAGATTTCATGAATGTAGTTAGTTATGCACAAGATCAAACACATAATTATCAATGTTGGATATGCTTTTAATTGTCGACAGACTACCGTACACATTTATATTACACAGTCCATAAACACTGTATGTTTGTTTCCAGTAAGGGAATGTTGAATTCAACCAGTCTGTAAAGCAAGTTTGATATTAATATAAGAAAATCAGTTGATCCTTCAAAATCTTAACATACTTGTAAGCTTCAATGTACTACTGTCAAGGAAAATATGTAAATGAAAGATTAGGTCATTAGAAACAAGACATGGAAATTCCATGAAAACAAGATTTTTGTGGCAGCCAAGTCCTATTCTATTTTAGTAACAGTGACCTTGACCCCACCGACTTTCAATCCCAGGCAAGGTTTACATATAAGCTACATGTACCTACACAGCACGTTTTATCATGATATCTCATTCCTAAGTGAAATTATCCATTGGAAACTAATTGTGGACAAATGCCAGCCCGCAGGCTCAAAACCGCCTGCCGAATTCGCCAATCTAATAACCAGTTTTTGCCATTGCCAAATCAGCTTAATAAATCAGAATAAATGTGACACAGTAATCAATATTACTGACCTCGAAGTCACAACCCGTATTGTTTAGGACATCTTCCATTGAGATTCCATCAGCTAATTCTGTTAGCACAAGTCCTCTTTCTTGGTCAACTTCAAATACACACTGGAATAGATATTGTTATTTTAATATATTATATATTTTACATCAATTATAATTATTATACTACATGTATATAGTTATTATCACTGACACATTGTGGTAAGTTTTATTTCCGTACAAAAAGCAGCTGTTAATCTGTTCATGTACGGTCTGACCCAGGTGATAATCGTTTTCTTAAGCCATTTTTGGGAGGCGTTTAAGCCTCTCATTACTACCATTGTCCATTTCTTAATACAAAATTAACCGCCTTTAGGCTGCTATGTGAATCCGCATTCAAGTAGTTCCAGAAATTGTCAACATTCCCAATACTGCTACATATGTTTCTCCAAATGTTTTAACTGATTTAAGCCAATCAGCAACATTTGTTTATTCTAAGATCAAAAATTATTGTGAAACTGTTCGTTAAATCGATATTTTTGCAAAAAAAATCACTACACCGGCCGATACCGAACTTGTTTCGCAGTACGAAAATGACGTGTTCATCAAATGTCCCGGCTGTAAAGCTATTTTTAGAAACTTCAGACTATGGTCAAGTGATGGTTTTATCAATGAATAGTATACGGTCTGCAAAGTACTATTATGCAATCATATGGTATCGCTGTACTAGCTAGCGGCTTTCTATAGACTGTCTCACACTGTGAGGGAAGTGATTACAAGACGGTACTGTAGAATCTGATAAATAGGCGCGTAGTATTATTTTAAAGCCACTTTTGATATACGCATTCAATACACGTATTACATATAAATTAATATGCACCTTTTAACAGTTATTTAGATACCCAACATGCCTAAATAGTCACATATGCCTATTTTGACATTCAAGACAAGATCGGCAGTAAGAAAACGAATATAAACATGTAAAGTCGGTTTAAGCTTTAGTAGCAACAACCAGATCACCTCCTACTAGTACTCGCAGTGCTTTGATTATTTGTGTATTAGTGGTTGTTTTCTATTTCAGTTTTTTATAATCTTCATTTTTAATACAGTTTTACAGTAAAGATTGACAACTGCTCTTTGGTTTTAAATGTGTACATAAACTAATGTTAATTTCATATAAGTTATCTTTTTAAGAGAAGGGTAATACTATGCTTTTTATAGTCTAGTATTTTTATAAATATAAGTATGTAGAGTAACAATTTTATATACTTGTTGATGATAGTGTTTTATAATTCTTATTAGAGTGGCTTTGTGCAATGTTTTTACTGGGTTTGTATATGCATATTGTATGTTTGTTGTACAAAGATGAGTTAATAAATAAAATAAATAAACATAAACTGTTACAGGAACAGCCCCTGTATATGTGCTTGTCTTCTGGTATAGTAGTTTAATACCACCATCACTCTGTGTGCATTGTTCTGCATTCCAGTTCCATTAATTTACCATGAAAGGTAAAAAGGAGGGGAGACAACTACGGATATAAAGACACTGTTAAGGGAGATTATTCTTGATATTTGTCACAGAAAGCAGCATTTTAGACAGTTACAGTACACATTCTAGCTCATCACTTTATCATTTAGCTTACCAGAATACTGATGGATATATGAAGTCAAGGGGTTAAGACAATGCTCAGAAACAATAAATGAAATAAAGTACTTGTACTAAACTCTGATCAACAGTAAAAAGGCAAAAACACAAATCTATCTGTACTCACCTTTTCTGTAATGATCATATCGACACAGTTCTGTCCTGTTATCGGTAACGAACAATTATCTAGAATCTTATGATCACCATTTTTAGCTGAGTGTTCCATTGTGACTATCACCTTGTTGCCACTAGATACCAGATCCATAGCTCCACCCATACCTTTCACCATCTTGTTCTAAACAGATCCAAAAATTGAGAGTTTATTGTGAAACTATTTTATTCAGATATGTTATTGTCTTTTTACTCGGGTTTACATGAATAACATTGTTTCTATATATGTGTATTATCTATGCCAAAACTTTCTCTTCAATTATTTCAATTGTTTTCAGTTTTAAATTCTTTGGTTGCATTACATTAGAGCTTTTCTGTAGTGTGTTATGAATGAGAATCACAAAAAGGTTTAAATGTTGTACAATTTTGACCTCTTCTGTGTAAGAATTAGTATTTACATCAGTGATTTCAGATTCTAATGCACCGGTTAATTGAAACCACGAGCCCCCAAACCCCAGGGGATAGCGGGGAACAGTCACATGGTTTTATCTTTCCGATGACCCACACTGTTTGTAAGTGTGGGGCTTTTGTTTCGCTCCAAAATATAGCCATGTCTATACCAATGAGGAATAGGGCCAGGATGGTAACCATCTGTATGGCCATTGGGGCAGGGATTTTACCCGGGATTTGAAAAAGCAAAAGTAAAAATCCCCACTGTGCCCTGGGGTTGCGAGGGTGTGGTTTCAATTGACTGGTGCATGAAAGATATATCTTTTTTTTTAGAAAAATAAAATATTCATCTTGTAAAAAAAGACTTTGCAGGAATACGTACAGGAATCATGTAGTTAGCCAGGTCTCCATTTTTTGACACCTGCATAGCTCCAAGAATCGTAATATCCACATGGCAACTGTAAGTTATAATGTACACAACAGCATTTAATGAACATGTACTATATCAGGCAAAAATGTACAATCCATCATTTGATTATTTTCGTCCAAACTTTAATATCGTTCGGAAGATGCACTCAAGTGGCATATTTTACCTCTGCTAATGGTTTCGTCTCTAACTTAATTTCTCATAATATTGAAAGTACCAGTAGATCATCAGTTAGTTCCCTAGTTAATTGTAAAACACACTGTATACAACATCACAATCCATCCAAAACCATTTTTTTCAAACAGCTTAGTATCTTTGATTATTTTAATATACAAGAATGCATTCCCAACTTGATTATGAACATTATTACCCTCTGATCATCGCAAAAGATTCATCACTTGAGAAAAATGAGCTGCCTGGTAAATTAGTGACTGTCTCCTTTCCAGCATTGATCAGATCTGGGTCCACATTGTCTTCTGTGGGGAAAGGGCCCTAAAATAAAAATGTTTTATTGCATTACCGGTAATATAGATTGTATAAGAACTGTCATTAACTAAATTCCGAGCTCACAAAGTGTAGTCACAATATACAGTTAGTATTGAAACAAACAAGGGTTCTGACATTTGTTTGTACGTGTATAGTTATTATTGCTTCAATACCGTTATACATCTATATTCAGAGATATAAATAAACCCAGTCAGTAGTTGAACAATACTGCTGTGTGAGATCGTCCAAATGCAATAACATTGCAATACTTGGATCTACCTTGGCACATCTACCATTTCACCATTTCACTTGATCGTGATGTTTACAAATTCAATTAAATGCTTTAAAACTGTGCTCAGGTTTTCGTGCTTGGCAGTTTCTGACGAGTGCAGCCTTCCCTGTCCAATTATTATAATTATCTTTCTGCAACCTTCTGACTGACCATCTAACTTTAAACTAAGAGATGACATTTATATACCAACCAACCTTTGTTGTGGAGGTATAATGATACTACTCAACTAATGGTCAGATGTATTAAACAAACACCTGTCTTAACAAGCAATGATTGTAAAACATGTATGCCCCCAATGAAGATCCTAGGGCAAAGCGTTCTTGAGTTATTGAACAGAAACCATTTCAATAGTCAGAAATGGTACAGGTCACAGTGACCTTAGCCTTTGACCTACTAACCTACAAATAAATAGGGGTCATCTACTGTTGCTGGCCAACCTCCATGTAAAGTTTGAAGATCCTAAGGCAAAGCGTTCTTAAGTTACTGAGTTGAAACTATTTGGTCTAGCTACCGACCAACACGTGCAAAGCAATATACCCCCTAATAAAAAATGGGGGCATTATTAAGCAGCCATGGTTATAAAATTTCAACACTTTATTTCTTTAGTAAATACACCTTAATTAAACAGTAATCTGTTATAAGAAATCACATTATGTATCTCTTCAATTTCCTCGCAGTGTCGTGTTAATGTACTACAAAGGGAAGTAACTACTATGAGATATCTTTTAACAGGAGATTGTCTCCCTTGTTTATAACTTGCCTCCCTTTGTTCCTTATGTATAGTGTACAACTTGCCTTGTGTATCTTCTATCTATCTTTTTATACTGTCTAAAGCCTCTTTTCGAGTATTATTGGCAGGTATGTCTGTCAAGGGCAGACTTAAAATCAATGAAGAGAAAGAGGTGTGATACAAGGAATCCCGAGCTTGTTTTGAATAGACTCCTTGTTTCTTTAACGTGCTCGGTGTATAGCACTGATACACGCTAGATTACCTAGGTTTCAAACAAGTTTATCTCTAGTTTGGTGGGAAACACTGAAAAGTGTTTCAGAAATAACCAAGTGCCCCGGCCGAGATTCAAACCAGGGACCTCTCGATCAGTAGTCGAGAGCGTTATCCACTCGACCACTGTGCCACCCTGTGTATTATGCATTATAAAGAAAGACAATCTTTAAAGCATTTCTGAGAGAGCTAATCTGACTGTATTGTGTATATAAGTACTTACAAGTCCTAGGATACCATTCTCACTCTGTAGATGTACAATCATTCCTGGAGGTAGATGATTGCTGGCTAACATTGGCATCCCTATACCAAGATTGGCTGCATCAATGGTTAAAGAATACGTTCAACTTCATACAAACAATTAATGACTTGATACATTTATAACATGACATTTGCCACTGAAAACAATGTTTTATAACTTACATAAATCACCCTCTAAACCTTGTTCCTGATGGAACCCATCACCACGAAGGTAAGAGAGACAGAGAAGTCAGATTTCTCCTTTTATGCTGAGCGTCCAGCAAGGAAGATACTGGTACAATTTTAGTTTAATCCTTGGTATCATGCGGCCTGAGATCCAATTCGGAACACCCATTGCTCGAAGCAGAATCTCTAACACTAGGTTATCGAGGCAGTTAAATGTTTACTACTCGAACTTAAATTGCATTTATTACTACATGTATACTGGTATTACTGTTAAACATTATTTAATTAAACTCCAGTGACTTTAATCTATACAACCCAGCATAATATACCAACAGATATCACACAGCTCGACAGAAAGGATACCATACATGCCATCCTGGAATTCCAGGGCTGCCCTTTTAATGATTCGTAATCTCATAGCTTCAGCAGCGGTCATTTCATGTGGTTCATCAGTCTCTGCTTTAGTCAACTTTAGCCTCTATAAAAATACAACAGATTATGTAACAATTCGGGGAAATTATCAGGCATATATTTAACACAATATATTTTGCTGGTACTATTCAGCTTCAATGTAACAGTATGCAGTATATTGTATGTTCAATTCTTTATCAAAGTTTATGGATTGTTTCATATACTGCAATCATTGGTCTGAATACCTGAACAAGAAATGCAACACAACATTTTGGAATGGACAGACTGATAAACAAACATACAAGGGAAAAATCTGTATGCACCAAATATTTGTTGGGGGCATAAAAGCACACTCATGCCTAGTAAATGCTTGTGGTGAGGTTCCTAGTCATGTACCAACAAATGATTATCTAAAGCAAGTCAAAGGCACATAGTTTCAAATTATCAGACAGTATCCTATTATCTGAGTGTACCCTTAATATAGAGGAGGTTGTGCAACGGCCATGTTTAGCCACTACGAATATGCTGTCACGAAAAGCTGGTACCCAGTTTTCTACAGTTGTCACAGCAAACATGGACACCAATTCCTGTGATGTCATATCCATTGCGGCTAAACATGGCTGCTGCACAACCTTCTCTATATATAGGGTTACACTCAGATAAAAGAGTACACTAAGATAATAAGAAACCATGTACCTATGAAGCAAGTTTGTAAAAACATACAACATACCTCTATTCTCTTTTGATATAGCGGACCTTTGATGACACGTTTCACGTAAATATGTGGAACTTGTACATCATTCGGGTCAATCTCACCATTCTCAACGATCTCTTCTACCTCTGCTATCGTCACCTTGGCAGCCTTACACATTGGTACATTAAAGTTCCTCGCAGTTTTTCTGGAAGAATAATCATAAACTCTACAATAAGACTTATGTTGCTATTGCATTTAAGCAAACTGATATTATGGCAGTGCAAAGATCACTCTGTTCTATTATTTGTTGAAGGTTGTTCACGTTATTCATGTTATTTATATAAATTACCACTAAAATGCTCTACCTGAGCTGGTGCAATGACTATCATACCTGGCTTCCAAATTGCGCTATCAAGGGCTTTCCTATGCTTATGCAACGACACACTTCCAGCGAGCGCTCGCTTTCCTACACCTATGCAATGCTCGCCGATAGCATACCGTTTCTTAACACTTTGCTAGGTGAGCACTACCAAGTGCTTTCTTGTGCAACGGACTGCTTAGTTAGCGCTCGATGGCACTTTGCTACACAACGGTTTGCTATCTGCAAGCACTCACCAGTACTATATAATGTTAGGTTTGGTTAGGCAACAGGCTCCTAGTAGTTACTGCAGAAAACAGCAACTAGTTCACATGAATCACCTAAAATCGTTTCAGAGTTCACCAAGTGTCCCTGTCTGAGATTCGAACCAGGGACCTCTTGATCCATAGTCAAGAGCTTCACCCACTTCACAACCGTGCCATCTGTCTGTATTGTACAATCACATGCTTTGAGCAGATATATATTGCTGGCTAAGAAGGTTGTAAGTACAAAAATGCTATTTTGAGAAAACAAGGAAAACTGTTTGAAAACTACTCTCTACTTATGGAAAACAAGCTTTTTCTACTTAAATACGGATTTTCATGAAAATTAGCTCACGAGAAGCGCCTTGTGATGCAGATTTCAAATATTTATATTGGTTTAATTAGATCGTAATAGTCCGGCAGTTTCGTTACATTTTTTACCAAAATTGTGGGTTTGATGATAAAAGCATGAAACTTGGTATGATGATAGTTGGATGTATAACGGACAAATTTAGATATGGACCCACCTTCAAAAATATCCAAGATGGCCGCCATTTTCAAAATGGCGGACAAACTCGAAATGACAAATCTGGTACTATAAAAATATGTCAACCAACGACTAATAAATATAGGAGGCGGTTATTTTGAGTTTATTTGTGTTCAAATGTTACTCACTACATGTCTACAGTACATTTGACAATTAAAATATATATAATGCTGTTGTAATATTCAAAATGGCGGATATCTTGGGTAAGTCTAGGTTTAATCTCGGTTACAACCACCACCACAAAAAAATTTGCATAAAGCTGTACATAACATATCCGCCCTTTTTCATTGACATCAAGTTCTTTGCTTTGATTGAACTTAATAACCTCTTGCGACAGCTGAAACTCATTTAACACACGCGCCATTTCAGTACCAGAAACCATCCAACGTAGTAATTGTGACATGTTTTCGGTCAACCCAATAGCACCTCCTCCACTGTTTACAAGTTTGTTGTTATGTTCGTACGCATAATCAATCGCAAATGCACGAAAACTTACTATTTGTTTTGCGAGTGGCAAAATTGTCCTTAATGACTTCAGTTTCACCACTTGGAGCCGTGTTTCGCAAATTCATCATGTCACGAATAAGAACAGGACGCCATCTTGCATAATTTGGATGGTCAAGTGCAAAAAAAGGAATCAATGCATTTAGGGAGTCTTTGTAAAGCACAAAATTGGCTTGACGTAGTGACCGATCGAATATAAGAATCGTTAATTGAAACCTTATGGTAACAGACCAGAAGTGAAACAATGGATTCTCAGATTATCACTGTTGTCGCCACTCTTCAGAGCTAATGTCAGTTCCCTGAAGATCTTGATCTTGTAAGATCTCCTCATCAATATGTTTAACGAACACGCTGTAACCTGGTATGCATGGAAAGTTCTAGACACATGTGAAGCCTTTAGGAATGAGTCAGCGGTTCCTACTGAAGCAACATTAGCTTGCATTAAAGCACTTGTCTAACCATTATTATCTAACAAGTCATCAATTGATCTCAGCGCAGCAAGTTCAATATGAAGACCACCGAAAAGGACTACACCATGACACCCAGAGAAGTTTTCCGGGCAGTTCCATGGAATTGATTTTGCTAAAGCATAGAATGGTAGGTCGCAGGCCAATACAGGTACCTGTACGTGATTGAGAAAAGTCACACATTGTTAAGCCATGTTCATCGAATGACGAATCATCGCAGTAGATTTAGCCCCCTCAAAGGTCGCTAGGCCGCTAGCCTGCCAACTTCACGAACATCCTTAAAGAATAATGGCGTTAGAGAAGAAATAGCCAGATGTTTAGATTCGGTCGTTTCTATCTGATTTGCATGAAAAGCCGATCAGGACACAATAATATCATCAATGTTCTCTGATTGAAACACATCGCTGACATAGTTCAACCACATACAAATGGTACATGTGCTAAAGAACATGCATTAGCTAAAGCTATCCTATGCCAGTACATATAGTTAAAAGTATATGATGCCCTGCTAAAATTTGTTAATACATGCTAATATATATGCCACATGTTATATAGTTTATACATGTATATTAACATGGTGATGTGCATAATGGTAGCTATATAGATAATATATTTAACCCTTTATTAATTACCATCATGCTTAGGTTATTCACTAACAGATTAAAAAGTGAACAATTTGTATTTTAGATATTATTATCGTGTACCATGGTGAGTACTATTTCAAGCAATCTAATGTCTACATACGTATATACTTAAAAGTATGTTAAAGGCCACATCATAAATAGGAATGGTGATACATAAATCCATTCGAATGTTATAGATATGTTTTCTGTATCTATTTTAATGGGTGTATGTTCATTTCCAACAGCAGTTTGACAGAAAATCCAATCTAGTACATGATCGAGAATTAAGAGTATGTATGTATATTGAACCTTAAGCATGAATGTACTAGCATTAACTTCACTTTTCAGGCGCATAGACGTATAAAACACATATAGCTAATAGGCAATCAGAATAATATGTCCGTTAAATGAAAATATTTCATAGTTTTTACGTATCTCGTTTCTAAACTTAAAGCATTTGTCATGTGGGAACAATCACTCGTTAGGGGACCATGGACAGCTGGCATTTCAGATCGCCCGTGTGGTAGAACTGCAGGCGGTACGACTGAATATGACTCTGGTAATGGTTTTAAATGTTCATATTTATTTTCAATGTATTGAAAGGTGTGATTGATCGCTCCTTTGAACGATTCTAGAATAGCGAAATCGTTGTACCATGCAGCGGGCCTTGTTTTGTAGAAGAGCTTGGATTGTGGTCTACATTATCAACTGCAGCTGCTGTAAATATACCATGTCTAAGTTTAGCTGGACAAACGACATTGACGGCGGCATATTGGTCACATATTGAATTGCCTAATGCTGTAGAAAGTTGCATTACTCTATTATATGAAATTGACATTCCAAGACTGTTAAGCATTTCGACCAGGCCACATGTTCTAGTTTCGGCATGAATAATAAGACCAAGATACACTGGAAGTGGTGGTTCCCTGTCGCGTAATATGAAAAGATGAATATGTTGAATCTTTCTTTCTGTGATTGGTGCAACTCAACTCAAGTAATTGTGCTATTGTGAGAGTACTTTGGGTTTCGATAAAGTTACCAGATTGAGTTTAAATGTTTGGACCTCCAAGTATCATGGCTATCAACGACTTTAAAGACTGTGGAACAGAATCCTGAAAGCACCAATGCATCATTATCAGTATTTATGCATGTTGACTGTCTTAGAGCATTGTCAATATCGTCATTAAAGATAAGAATAACATCCCCCACCTATTTGTGTGCTTGTAAATCTGGTATAGCTGCTAATAACCGATTTTTTAAATCAGAGGAATGTATTCTACTACTAGGTTCAACACCAAATGGTTCAAGACGGGAAATGTACATTCTTGTAAAATCAACCAGTTTGAATATAAGTATAACATCTGTCTCAGTGCGTGATTCCTCACTATATGCAACCAATTCTGCAAGAACTATGCCATGTACTAGACTATTTGAACCATTTTCTGTCATATTTACCTTCCTGGGAAATGATATCACCAACACTTAATTTTGCAAGGACTGTGTCCAGCAGATCTAATGCACACTTCCTAACTTTTGTGTCAATATTAAATGTAGATTTTTCATGTAACTCCCCAGATGTTTGGGCACAAAAAAACAATACTTCGTCATTGTCATCGTTGACGACCCAACCCTCTAGTGTACCTTGTTTGGTGCGGCAGATTTCTCCACTCCGGATTCTTCCCTCTTATGAGTTTCATACCTTAATAGTTTTAAAACGGATAATTTGTTTCAACATGATTTATGCCATTTTGCTTGATTGTTGTACATGTATATAGTAACAGCGAAACCGTTACTATTATTCAACAAATCTAATGGAATGGGCACAGGCAACCATTGTAGCGATTCACATCTTTCAATTTACGCTTCAAGACTCTTGTAACCCGCGCCAACTTCTTGATCAGTATGTTTCGTTTTAGCAGGACATTGTAATTCTTCTAACGTGGTGACTTGGCAGAAAACACATTCTCTCTGGTCAAAGTTTAAAGACGAAGATGTAGATTTGCCAGGAATAGCTAGTTTTACAGTTTGTGACATATCTTTAAAGACAATATATTTACACAGTCATTCCCTTCATGTTAAGAAGAGTAAAATTATAGCTATTTGCTAGACTATTTTCTATTTAAAAACGAATTATGTTTGACGGTTGTGGTATTTATCATAAAATACTGTATATTGCAAACAGAGTAATGTTTTGTTAAGTCTAGCATTGCATACCTCCCGTTTTAATGGTTATATATACGTGGTAAGCAATATGGGAACCTCTGACAAACTTCACTGTAATATTTCCGGGTCGCGAAATTATATGACATTTCAATAAAAAGCTATCAATCCGTACACAATCGAATCAGATTTAACACTGTTTCATGCATACCCATAAACTTTTTAAATTTACATACCTGTATTAGTAAAAAGGTTCTATATTCGCCAATTACAAGCGTTATTTTGTTGGAAAGTTTATTTGAATAAATGGCGCCATCAATACTCAAAACCGTTGTTCCATGGATGGATAGAATATGTAAAAAGCTGATAATAATGTGTTGCAATATTGATTAGATGTATTTTAAACAATATGAAAGCAATAGGGAGAAAAGGGGGTAGATCTACTTACTTCTAACTCAATTATAGCTGTTAAAAGTAGTAAAATGGCCGCCATCTTGAAAAAATGCCGCCATTTTGTTTTGACAAAGTGGGTCCATATCTAATATTTTTTAGAATAGCATATACTATCATCATACCGAGTTTCATGCTTTTATCATCAAACCCACAATTTTTTCACCGATCTGCCTGACTATAAGTAGCACTTATGACCTTACTATTCTAAGCCAGCAATATAGCCTGCATGTGACTGACAGCTTATATAAACTGTAATACATGATATTAAAATCATCATGCCTTATCAGTTACAATTACAAATAATGGATACAATCTACTTAATAATGGTTGATCTAAGTATAGTTCATAAATACCGGAACATGAGATTTCCTGATTTATCTGCCTTCCATGCTTTAATGAGGGCAAAGTCTCCAGTTATGGCTTCCTCCATAATATAATTCTTGCCATGGAACATCCGCGACTGAAAACATAAACAGTGCAAGAAAGTTTACATCTATACAATACGTGTATACACAAAGAACACAATGAGTAAATTTTACAAAACATGTATGAAGTTCCTGAACAACTATGTTGTTCTCAAAGGAGGTAACCATTTTGTCATTTTTATGGTTGGCCAACCCGTTTCCTTTTAGGAACTATTAAATTATGAATTTTCCTTTCTGCATGCCACAGAAAACTGTCATATATGAGTCGGAGGTGAACAGATAATCAAATTGAAGCGCTCGACTGAAACAACTAGCATGGGATCATCTTTAGTGAACTCGATCAATATGATTGTGTTGATGTATTTGACTATTAAGCCATAAAAAATTAACTGCTGGATAAGAGGTAAGCAAAACAGTTTTGTTTCTGTTGCGATTTCCCTCCCTTATATGACCCTTTACTCCACATACACATCAACTAACAGTCTCACGCCCCACTCCCAAGGAGCACATCAATCATTTGCCAGGTATATCAGTATGGAGGGGAAACAATCCAATGTAATAATGTTCTTAACGAGACACCATATCGAGGGAGATCATTCACCTTATCAAGGGAGATCATTCACCTTATCAAGGGAGAGCATTCATCTTATCAAGGGAGAGCATTCACCATATCAAGGGAGATCATTCACCTTATCAAGGGAGATCATTCACCATATCAAGGGAGAGCATTCACCTTATCAAGGGAGATCATTCACCTTATCAAGGGAGATCATTCACCTTATCAAGGGAGATCATTCACCTTATCAAGGGAGATCATTCACCATATCAAGGGAGAGCATTCACCTTATCAAGGAAGATCATTCACCTTATCAAGGGAGATCATTCACCATATCAAGGGAGAGCATTCACCTTATCAAGGGCGATTATTCACTTTATCAAGGGAGATCATCTTATCAAGTGAGATCATTCACCATATCAAGGGAAATCATTCACCTTTTCAAGGGAGATCATTCTTGATATTTGTAAAAAAAGCTGCACATGAGATCTGTATATACATTCTAGTATGTCATTTGTCTGATCAAATGGAGAATACTGAAAAAATGTCACACTTCAATATTTTTCCATTAGGAAATAATTGATAATTTATATATTATTATCGTATTGGTCTATTCAATATACAAAATTGTGACTTAACTGACTGTGAGACTACCTTAATCTTTAACCATTCTTAAAAAGCTTCTTAATCCAATCAATCCCGGAGAATGCAAACAAATCTGTAATTTCATTTCAAAAAATATGGTGACCAGATAACTACTAGGTGTTTTAGTGTTTCGATAATGTTTCATGTATCACTAATGTTCACTAATGTTCTATAATACTTTGAATGTTTATTTCAATGTATATATTGTATTGTTATATATATGTATTATCTCATAGCATGAATTGTCTCGACAATACCCAGCTATGTATGGAAGACACCATTTCATGTGGTTTTCTGAATAAACATATTCTATTCTATTCTATTCCTTAATTTGGGACAAGAGAAATATAAGAGATGTAAATTAAGGTAACTAAACATGCATATGACCCTCCAAACAAAATTATGCACAAAAATAATGTGCATGCTATCATGGAATTATATCTCACATGGATTTAATTCCATGATGCCATCTACTAATTCTGGTATAATAATGTGCCAAGATACAAACGTACATGTATTTATAATTGTCCAGGTATTTTCAAACACTTAGTCATTGTTACATTTAGCCTCCTAGCATTGATAACATTAAAAATTATATCATTATATGACTAATTTATAGTAACAGGAAATAAAGATCTAATCTTATCAGTTTAGATAATTATATATTAATTATCAATCATAGTTTGTATCTGTACCAGGAACAGTATGTGGCTTGCCTGTGGAGCCCTGTTTGATACATGCTGTGACAGTATCTTAGATGATTCACTTATCTATACACTACAGATAAATAATAATTTTATACTGATCACTGTGAATGCTTTGTTTACAAACTGTTGATGTGATCTGACTCATACTGTCATTATTTATCTTATCACCCGATATTGAATTCTCAGGTTTATTGTAAACGAAGCTTTTTAAGTACATCTTACATCTATATTTTAACTACTTATTTCATAATAAATGTGTTCAGAGAGTAAGGTTTTATCATTACAAATAATTCATTAATTGCAAATTATACGTCTAAGCACGAGCAGATTTATCAATTAGGTCTCAGCTCGTGCACGGCTTAAACAATTAGTGAAACTTTTGGGAAATACCTGTGACACGAGCTATAAATAGAATAAGATAAAAATAGAACTGACCAATCAGGCGGAGTTATGCAGTAATAGTGGCGTGACACACTTGACTGAGTCAGCGTGTAATGTCAGGACACCGTGTATAAATTCAGCGTGCATATCGACAAATTAACTGTTTATCAACAAGAGAAGGTGTTAAAATTGTACAAATTCTTCACAAGATACGTGTATGGCCATCGCTGGATAAGACAAACAACGCAGGTAAAATCGTTACGTCATCGATTTATTATAATCAGTATTCTCAGGTAAATTATAAATTCATGAGCCAGACAAAATGAAGACTAACTCAAGGTGAGAATTTTGTGTTGTAAATATTTCCTGAGCATTGTCAACGCCTTGTTCTGGCGTATCTGGATAGATCTGGTTGACAGTTAACAAGGACATCCCCTAGATGTCTACTTCGGTATACTAGTTTTAAATGGAAAAAGGACAACAAAATTTTCAATATGAATTTATTTTGATCAATAGAGCCCACTGTTACTGGTAGAGCTGGGTCCTGTTTTCTTAATTACCCCCACTTTCTTGTAATTTCAGTGAAAGCATGGTCCGAGACAGATTAGCCGAGATGCAGGCAAAGAGTTCAGAGGGGGGTGAGAAAAAATCCAAAAAGAAAGAGAGTAATGGAACGCCATTACTCAGTTCTGAACAACAACTTGAAGATTGTCTTCAATGGGTGACAGATATGGATAATCGGTTAAAAGGAATGAAAGATGACGTAAGTGAAATGCAGAGAATACAAAAAAACATTATTTCAAATCCTTTAGTGGATCGAAAGGAAGTTAAAACTCTAGAACAAACCTCTGATAAAATTTTCAATATGTCATCAAAACTACAGAAGGAATTAAATCAGTATCGTTTAGAAGTTCGTGAAATGAATTTAGACAGTACACATGATAGAATGGTTGGAACACATATAGACAGACTAAGTTCAGATGTCACAAAAACAATGCACAGTTTCAGGTCTGCTCAAGTAGAATATATAGAGAAAACACAGAAATTACATCACAGAAAGTATGAAATAGTCACTGGTAATGAGGGCGGCGCTAGTGGGTCTGCAGATCCTAGCCAAGTTCAAGCTGTGTTCGCTGGGGATTATTTCGCGGAAGCACAGAAAGCCAAGATGGAGTTGAGAGAAATTGAGGCCCGGGATATAGAAATCAAGAAGATTGAAAACAGTGTTATTGAAGTGAATCAGTTGTTTAAAGAAATCAATGAATTAGTTATGCAACAAGGAGAGAAGATAGACACAATAGAATCACATGTAGAAGCTGCTGTTAATGACGTCGAATCTGGTGGAGTTCAACTTACACAAGCCAGAACGCATATGGAAGCAGCTCGTAGAAAGAAAATCTGTTGTATTGGCGTAGTGGTTGCTATTGTATTGATAGCTGGAATCATCATTACCATAGTGATTGTTTCACAACAGTAATATTACATAAATACAAGTGCATCTACTCGATATACTCAAGATACTCTTATATCTTGTAGGCAGAATAGTGCATAAGTTAACTGAAAGTGCTTTTAAACATTACTTGATTTGATCAGTTTTAAAATTCAGATGCTCCCGAGATGTGAACAAAACAAAATGTAATATTAATGTTAAGAATTTCCCAGTGCCATCTTAATGTTAAAGTTAAAGCATACATGTATGTATCATATATGAGACTGCTGGTTTCCACCACAGGTAACTGTATCATTGATAAAGACTAAAAACACATTTTTTTATTTCTTATAAAATTAAGGTTATCTTAGATAATAAAAAATTTATTCAAAAAAATGTACTCTATCGATGATACAGTTACCTGTGGTTTCAACCACCTGTTTTACAATATCACAAAAGGTTCCAGCTAAACTGTGGGTCTTAATTTTGTTGATTAATACTCTTTCGTGATGATATTTTGCTGTCTGACATTCAGTCAATAGCCATTCAATTAAGACATAATATGTTATATTAAAATGACAACTTTTTGTTTCATATGAATGTTATTTCTTCCAAGTTAGTCAAATGGTTGTATGCAGTTGTCGATCACAAGTCAACATTGGTTCAACCATATTCTCTGAGTCTGATAATTATGTTATTTAAGAAATAATGAATACGTAGCTATGTTTTGTTTCGTAATAAAATAGAGGCACATGTTTGGATGCGTAGTAATTAAATCACGAGTGCGTAGCACGAGTGATTTAATGTTCACATTCAAACGAGTGCCTATATTTTATAACAAAGCACAGCTCCTATTTATTATTTCGATTCTAACATCGCCAATGCTTTACCATTTAAAGCACAACAAGACAGGTTGACGTCAAATTTTTTTTTCTAGGAACGTTACCGTCACGGTTACGTCATTTGTCATACTACATAACGTCAAACGTGACGTCATCAATCAGCTATATTTTATCGCGGTAATAAAATATGGTAAGCTCAATATACCCAAAGAAGGCAAATTTCATGTGCTACGTTAGAATTATCTATAGTAAAATTATGTACAAGAACTTATACTCATTACAATAGATCTGATCAACAGCCCAGTCAAACTATCCACAGAGGCTTCTGACCTGACATTGATCTGAGACTACTTATAATTGAGATTGACACTGACCACTAGTGATTTCTGACCAGTGATAAGTAGGATCAAGCCAATATAATTATTGGCTGTATGTAATATTTACTAAATACTACAATTAGTTATCTGGATTTTCCTCCCATATAATCAAGAATAAACTGTAATACTCCATGTACAAGTATAATTAAGTATCAGGGCCTGGGGTGTCAATATTCCTGATTAATCAGGAATTCCGGATTTATCTATCCTGAAAGTGCTATGATTTCTGATCAAAATAAAAGTTATTTAATGAAAATACCTCAAGAAATGACAAAGTTATAGTCGATTTAATCTGCTCTATAGGATATTATTCAATACAAACTGAGTTAAATATGAAAACAGTGTGGTTGAAGGTCTTTTGTTCGGCAAAAATGGTCGTCCGCATATGATTTTCCTGATTTTTAGCTCCACTATTCGTAGAATAAGGGGAGCTACTGCAGTCACCCGAGCGTCGGCGTAACACTTTTGTTAGCTCACCTTTTGTTCGGCAAAAATGGTCATCCGCATACGATTTTCCTGATTTTTAATTTGGCCCTGTTGACACCCCTGAGTTATAATGAAGACTAAGCAAAAAAAGTTTCATGAAATATTTCTGGAAAGCAATTTGTTCTGTAGATACTCTCAGTCTCTGTAGTCTTTTTATGTGCCAATGTTGTTATAGTATACCCCAAACAATGTTTGAATAACATACAGTAACAGTCCTCCTAGTTTTCATTGAATCTTTCATTATTTATAGCAACACAGATCAGATGAATGAGAACTTTCTCACTGTTTGTGGATTAGTGATTTTTACGTTTCAGATTGATAATTTTGATATATAGTACAGAGATTTTAACATGATCCTCAACCTTCTATAAGCATAAACAGCTGATATATTGTCTATATTTATAACCTCGGTAGTATGTTCTCAAAAGTGGGAAGTATCACAAAGACGCTCAAGGTATAATACAAACACAATTCAAACCTAAAGACCTATATTGCACAATTTGTTCAAGGAAATCGCATAACCTTGTAATAGATTTATGCATAACGGTAAGGATCACGTCAATATCTCTGTACTAGAGTAAGTTTATAAGTATAGGACACACTGTTTCCAGGAACATCTTACTGTGCAATTACCTTTACGTTTTTCAAGACTTTTAGCTCGATTTTTCGAAGAAAGTAAGTCCAGCTATTGTCGTGACCGGATCGTGTGCATGTGCGTTGGTTAAGTTTATTGTCAGTGTCATTTTCTCTGTCAATTACTCAAAGACTATTAAAGGTATCAACTTGAAACTACCTAGTTATTCACTATCACAAGGGCAGTCCATACTGACAAGGCTGATAACTCTGTGACCAATATTTGTGAAGTTATCTGCCGTTGTTTGGACTTAGTACATAGAAATAGTGGCAAATTTTACACATGAACTAAATTTTCTCAAACACTATCTAAGCTTTCAACTTGAAAGTTGACCTACATCTATTAACAAGAGGAAACAACTTTATACAGCATTTTATAAGAGTTATTTCTCTTTTCTGACTTTGCATCTTTACACAAAAATGCCAATTACTCAAATACTATCAAAGGTATCAACTTGAAACTTAGCATAGGTATTCACCATCACAAGGAGTCCATTTATGAGTTATCTGCCCTTGTTACTCTTAGAATTTTGACTCACAGATGAGCAAGGTTACTATCAAGTACGAGAAAGTCGAGAGTCTAGCACTCGTAGGCGGAGTCGTTTATCAATCCATATTATGTTTTATAATTCTTCTTATGGACTGCATACTCTGTCATATAAGTATACAAACCGCTGCCCTGGCTTTGCTGCTTTTAATATTAATTTGCCATTCTCATCCCCCAGTTCACAGTGTCCACATTGCTGTAAATGTTGCTGTCACTAAACATTTGGGTTGCAGGCAAAACCTTCAAGTTCAGATAGGAAGGTTATACGAACAGTCACTGTTTTCATAGCCTGTCTGAGAAAATGTATCTATACCTCTCTCAGGCTCCGCGAAAAGATTTTAAACTTGTCAGTCCGAGTTGGTAAAATGAGTGAATGTTTCTATTCGTTGAAAAGAAAAATACAGGATTTTCGCGGAGTCTGCTCAATGAGACCATTCTTTCATTAATATGATTTGTAACAACAAAGTTCCATTATACACACAATAAAGGTCATTGTTTGTTTGTTTGTTTAAGATATCAAAGTTATTGAGCAATGTAATTGTCTATGTTTGCAAAGCATTGGAGTGTAATTTGTATCCATATTGTAAGTTAATATACAGTATATTGAGTCTCTAAGCATCAAACATGTACAGTCAACTCTCGTTATCTCGAACTCGCTTATATCGAATTTTCCGTTATGTCGAAGTTTTGTTCAAGTCCCGATTTTTCTCCTTCTTTGTCTATATGAAATTTCGAGACCTATCTCGAAGTTATGGCTCGAATTCGGCTCGAAGTTTTCGTTATGTCGAATTATTGTTTTGGTCCCGATTAACTAATTCGCACTTTAAATCTATTGTTCATCTCGAAGTCGGGTCGAAGTCTGATCGTATTTGACTAGCGTCGAATGTTTTTCTCACCTCGCAGTCTGAAATCTTCGATTTACCTGTAATTTTCGCACCTTCCATTATTGAACAAATATTTGTTTGCAACAATTTGCGCAAACGTGTCATAAAGATTCGAGTTACGTCCAAACATCAATAAACATGTCATTTCAAACAATTGTTTGTAAAAATAATAATTAAAGAATGCAAGATGTTAAAAGATGTCAAAATGAGTGAGTGCTTTAAACAACAATGTTCACAAACGAAAATGAATACTATGCATTTTCTCGAGGAGGAATACATGTACATAAATATTAAAACAAGCAATTATCACGAATATGTCGTTCTTACAATATGTAACAATATGGCGGCGTAAAATGACAGAAACTAGAAAACTTGCAACTTTGATGCCGAAAATTCTATCTCGAATTTTCGTTATGTCGAAGTAATTTCCACGGTCCCGTAAAATTCGAGATAACGAGAGTTGACTGTATTATGAACACCAGTGATTCTGTGTACAGTGTTTGTTTATTGTGGATTGTTCACTATGTTTCAATGTTTATTTTTTACTGCCTCATTTATATGAGTTCGTTAATAACGAGCGGTTAAATTCACTCTAGAAATGCTGAATCTCATGGTGCATTCTGAATGTTTCCATTGTATAGCCAAAATAACAAAAATTGACCATCCAGTAAGAATCAAAACGGAAATTCAGGGTTTGAATGGTCCATTCAGGTTTGAAGGGTCAAGTACCCCCCCCCCCCCCCCCCCCTCAAATTACAATGTACCCTGATAGTTGTTCCATTTGGTTAAACACTACCTTAAATTGTTCTCCCACATTCCATTTCTCTATGTTAATCATGTAAAACATGTATGCCATGTACTAATGATGTTAATTTGTTTTTGTATAGTGTATAATAAACCCTCAGCAAGAGATCTGTGTGTGTCTTTATTCTCCCATGATTACTGTAATATCATGTACTCTTTCATGTCAATATGTACTGTAAAATCATTGATATTAATGAGGGAAATATTTTGATTAATTTTATGGAGAAAGCCAATCACAAAATCAACTTCCTTAGGTTAACCACCCTGCAAACTATCTAGCAAAGTTTTTTGTCTTACATTTTCTAAATCTATGAATTTGAGACTCCACAAAATTGCTACTTTATCAAAATCCATCAAATTTTTATACCCTTGATTATGTAATGATTTTACACCATCTTGTTAATACTACTTAAAGTTTTCAGAAATAGAACATTCCTGAGAACATTCCCCAGGGCTGTTCTACTACACACAAAAGGTGAAATTATCTCCAATTTGTTCCTCACACAACAGGTGGAGCTCCACTGTTCCACACACAATAGGTGGAGTCCTCTTCAAACTGTTCTACACACAACTGATGGGAGTTCCACACACACACACAGCAAGTGTAGTTCGACACACACATACAGCCAGTGGAGTTCCAGACACACAAAGTGGAGTTCCACACACACAAAGTGGAGTTTCACACATAACAGATCGAGTTCCTCACACAACATAAATTAGAGTTTCACACACAACAAGTGGAGTTTCGCACACACAAAGTGGAGTTCCACACACACAAAGTGGAGTTTCACACACAACATGTGAAGTTTCACACACAAAGTGGAGTTCCACACACAACAAGTGGAGTTTCACACACAAAGTGGAGTTCCACACACAACAAGTGGAGTTTCACACACAAAGTGGAGTTCTGCACACACAACATGTGAAGTTCCACACACAACAAGTGGAGTTCCACACACAACAAGTGGAGTTCCACACACAACAAGTGGAGTTCCATACACACAAAGTGGAGTTTCACACACAACAAGTGGAGTTCCACATGCAACAAGTGGAGTTTCACACACTCCAAGTGGAGTTCCACACACAGCAGATGGAGTTCCACACACTAGCAGATGGAGTTCCACACACTAGCAGATGGAGTTCCTCACACATCGCAGATGGAGTCCCACACACAAGTGGAGTTCACACAGAATATATGACGTGCCTTAATACGAGTTCTGCACACACAACATGTGAAGTTCTACACACAACATGTGGATTGCCACACTCAACATGTCGAGTTCCACACACAACAAGTGGAGTTCAACACGCAACAAGAGGAGTTTCACACACTCCAAGTGGAGTTCAACACACAACAAGTGGAGTTCAACACACAAGCAGAGTTTCACACACTCCAAGTGGAGTTCAACACATAACAAAATTAATGGAGTTTCACATAGAACAAGTTGAGTTCAACACGGAACATGTGGAATTCCTTAACAACAGATGGAGTTCCACACACAACATGTGGAGTTCCACACACAACGTTTGGACCAGCTAGGTGTCATTTAACAACAAGAGGGCCCTAGGTCACTCACTTGTCTTAGAAGTTCATACAAGCCCCTATAGTGAGCTAAGAAATTATTTACAACTTTCTAAGAATCAAGTAAATGCAGCCTCTATTGCGTGTACAAGGTTTTCATATTTCCTTAACAAGCGATCTTGTTATTCACAACAGATAACCCATATTGACAGATAAGCCAACATTGTGATCTCTAATGTACCCTATACAAGTTTTTTCTATGACAGAGTAACCTTGTTTTTGACCCAGGATGGCGCAATGTCAAACTTGACTTTGATTTTGTTTAGATGATCATTGTAGCCAAGTTTCATACAAATTAGGCCAAAATTGTGACCTCTAGTGACCACACAAGGTTTTTCTACAATTTGACATTGTGACCTAGTTTTTTACCCCCCATGACCCATTATAAAAAGGAATCGAGATTTTGTGGAGATGATCATTGTGACTAAGTTTCATAACGATCAAGTCGATCAGGCCAGAATTGTAACCTTTATTGAATAAACAAGCAATTGTGGACGGACAGACAGACGCCCAACAAAGAATAATCACACTTTTCGACAGGTGACCTAAAAATAAATATTTTAAATTTTACTGTTGTATATGGCTATTCACCTGTGTATACAGAGTGTACTAGAGTCCGTCTATGCTTAGCTCTCTACAATGACATGAGACAAGTTCTGATTGTGTATCAAGCTCAGTCTACAATGATATGAGACAAGTTCTGGTAGTGTATCAAGCTCAGTCTACAATGATATGAGACAAGTTCTGGTAGTGTATCAAGCTCAGTCTACAATGATATGAGACAAGTTCTGGTAGTGTATCAATCTCAGTCTACAATGATATGAGACAAGTTCTGATTGTGCATCAATCTCAGTCTACAATGATATGAGACAAGTTCTGGTAGTGTATCAATCTCAGTCTACAATGATATGAGACAAGTTCTGGTAGTGTATCAATCTCAGTCTACAATGATATGAGACAAGTTCTGGTAGTGTATCAATCTCAGTCTACAATGATATGAGACAAGTTCTGATAGTGTATCAATCTCAGTCTACAATGATATGTAAACCTGACTTACCTCTCTCATTTCACTGACAATATCAATGCCAGCACCTTCCGCATTATATTTTATTGGTGCCCCTCCTTCATGTATCAATGTACCGTAGCCTGTTGGAGTGAAGAATGCTGGGATACCAGCTCCGCCTGCTCGAATACGTTCTGCTAGTGTGCCCTGCAGACAGAAATATTCTCATACATTACCAACACATCTGACAATTTTGGTACTTGTCATTAGTAATGGTCAAAGGGAGACAATTAGGGTATTATTTATTTAGAACTTAGATCTAGTCAGAATTGTTCATGGTTATTGGTTTTCATTAACACTTTCCTCCATACACCCTATATGTGTATTATAAGAGATGAGATAGAATATGTACACATCTCATTTGTGACATATCAAGAATGACCTCCCTTGATAAGGTGTCTTGTTTAGTCCATTTCTGTATTGGATTGTCTCCCCTTCATACTCATCACAGGAAAATAATTGATTATGGAATAGGGGCATGATATGGAATAAAGGGTTATACAAACATGGAGTCTGATTTCTATGTTTTTTCAAAAAAAATACTGATTTCAAATTACTTCTATGCAAATGACTTTGTATTGGTTTTTAAGTACGGAAATACATTTTACACTACCAATTATGGGGGTGCTTTGATATATACAATGTCCATGATAATCCAGTTCACCCTACATTGCAGAACACTTATTATTAACAAGGGGAAATAACTCTTACAAAACAAATTGTAGAGTTATGGTGCCTATGCTCTGCTCAGCCTCACATTGTGAATATTTTTGTAATTTGAGAATCTAAGCAGACATGGAAGTCATACACATTGATACAGTTTTACCTAGATAACATGAATTATGAGCACTTAAAGTTTGTTGAGAAGAATGTTACCAACTGGTAATTTGAAGATTATGAAATGGAATCCCAGTTTCAACAATGAGATAATAACAATTCCTAAATGAAATGCGAGTACTGAACTTTTAGTCAATCTTAGACTAATTTATCAAACTGAACTTAACTAGTTATTTTTTACATCAGTTGAGTTTAAAATTGGTGTACAACTTGTGTGATCCTGGAGTCATGTTTGTAACCAAAGGCAGCCTCAAAACCTCAATCCCCTTAAGCATCTAAAGTAATCAGGCCTAGACACTAACTATTTTGGCCACTGGTCCGACAGGGCAAAATCGCCAAATTGTAAACAGGACAGTTGCATGGTCCTTCAGAATTTTTACTGGTCCTTCTGGACGTTCACTGGTCTCGGACCAGTGTTAGTGTCGAGCCCTGGTAATATCTCAGCAATTGTAAGATTTTGCTCAGCCTATAGCAGACTTGGGGTAATCGAATACAGTTATTGTAATTACCTGTAATTAATTACTCAAATGCAAGTTATCAATGTATTTGATTACTACTGCAAATCTGATTACATGTAAGCCTTATAGTGAGATTTTTCTCTGTTTGAGTTTGAGACAAATCTGAAGTTGAAACTGCTGAATATTACTGTGATCCACTCAAAACGTTTTTCAAATTTTGTGTTACTGATTGGGTCTGATCAAACATGAAAATTAATGCAAAGACATGTGACAATATTTCAATCTCATTCAAATCAAATCCATATAATGCTTCACTACTTTACACTGATATATAGGATCTGATGGTACTCCATACGGGGTCATGTCGAAGTGACCTTTCAATCATCCAATCAAAACGTTACTTTCACAAATCTGAAAGTGAACAGGTGGCTAGCCTTGCACCAAGCTTTTATGTTTGTATTGATATGTTCTTGTGAATAGTATTTTAATATCACTGGTGACAATATATTCTCTTGAAATTTTCTGTAACTTTAAGCTGAGTTTTCTTGATTTCTACTGAACATAAAAAGGGGTTTAGCTCAAGTAAGATCACTATTTCTTTGGATGTTTTCACTGCAAGAGTTATCTCCTTTGCATATTCCGGTCATCAAAATGTAATTGCACGTACTAGTTTAACTGTAACATACTGTTTTTTTATCTTTTACACTTTTAACACTTGTAACATACTTATTTATTTAATAATAGTTTGCTCTGACAGTGCCACCCTGTAATAGTTTGATGCAGATGTAGATGTATTTTGGTCTTAGCAAAATTAATTGCTATGACTGGTGCCAGTCTAACTAGTGGCTACAAACTGACTGACTCACTCACTGCGTGGGAGAGAGGTCATTTTAACATGACCTGCTACAGAGTGTAGTCAGATCTAATAGCATAGCTAAATGTTAGGATCTGATTTAAATGAGATTGACAATATTTGAGATGAGGTTTAGCTGAGATTGAGATGATCTGGGAAATCAGGGCCAGGATGTGTTGGTATAACGTTGAGGCACTATATCATCAAACAGCAGATTAGTTCAGATAATGCATGTATTAAATATTTACCTGAGGTGTTAACTCCACCTCCAATTCTCCACTAAGGTATTGTCTCTCAAATTCAGCATTCTCTCCTACATACGATGAGATCATACGTTTTATCTGCAAATAAGTTTATACTAAAATTATCATAATGTCACCTTTAATAAATCATTACCATAACTTGAATGCTCTAGCTATGTTAACAAAAACAATATTCGTTTATTTACCTTTTAGACAGAGAATAGGCCTACATATACAGTATAAACAGTGGAAAAAAATATAACAAATGTAAGTAGACAAGTGGTAAAATTAGATTTTGCTGAGAGGAGTGTTGTATGTCCAAAATGACTACGTAATTGCTGCCTATGGCTGTACGTAACTGGACGATTATCAGTACATAGTAGCTTATAATGGTCAAAGGGAGACAACAGGTTATGCCCATTAGAACAGAGATTTGTGTAAATGGGCAAGTCATGGTGGGTGTAGTGCATTTACATATTGCATTGTGTTAAGGACCACCTTTAAACAGAGACCACTATAATAAAACCTGTCTGTAATGACCACCAATTTTAACATCATGGGTGGTCTTTACAGACAGGTTGGAAAAAAGTTCTTCAATATACACACTGTACCTGCTTTTCCTTCAACAACAATCCTAAGCCAAAGTTATCTACCCCTGCATTGTTACTGACAACAGTTAACCCAGTAGGTTTGGATTTCAACAAAGCAGCAATCAAATTCTCAGGAATACCACAAAGTCCAAACCCTGAAAT
Source organism: Spisula solida (assembly GCA_947247005.1). NCBI lineage: Eukaryota > Metazoa > Mollusca > Bivalvia > Venerida > Mactridae > Spisula > Spisula solida. The sequence goes on from OX365948.1 coordinate 27,855,400, forward strand.
ATGAAGTTGTGCATATGTTATACAGAGTTTCCAACTCATATAATATTTTGTTAACCCTTTACTACATGGACCTCTAACATATTAACATGTAAAGAATTAATTATTTTGAGAAAGCTTTGTGTTATATATATGTACTTCATCTTCATACTGCTTAGTTGAATATATAATAACTGGTGATTGACACCACAGGCTCCTTGAAAGTCCTTCAGTCCTGATCAACTGACAAATTTAAAAAGTTTTCTCGGAGCCTGCACCATACGGATCAAGTTCTACAACTAATATACTAAATCAATTTTGACAGAAGTGAGGCCTGGAATGGAAACAATGGAACCATGTTTAAATTGTCTTTGGTATGGCATGGCCATGGAGAAAACACAAAATATTCTATTTGCAAGCAATAAAATTATAGGCTTACATCTTTCAATTTCATAGAAAACATAATTATGGTACTGAGTAGAGAGATTTTAGAGGAAGAATGTGACATGACATTGTGGTAAGTAACTCTCCCACAACCAAAACTACTTATCATACCTCCAACCAACAATTTACTATCACTGGGTATGTCGGCAACAGCTTCCTCAGCAGTGTCAAAATACTTGGCAGAGTCTCTTCTGTGTGAAGTGCTGAACTGACTACATGGCTGAAAAAGAATGCAAATGACAAATTATATGAAGCGGAACACTGAACTAGAGATTATGATTATGAAAGTTTCATCAACAGTGATTTCGCAAGTTGGCCCAGAAATAAAATATTGTTTGTTTCCCCTTTCCGACCCTGGCCAATTAGGGTTGGGTAAGTAGGTAGGCAAAAATAAATTGAAAAATATTGTTTTAATGTAAAAAAAATGTTTTTGTACTCCCATACCTGACTTTTTTATGAAAAAAAAAATCAGAGGGTCAAAAACATTTGAGTAGGGAACTGATTGCTTGGGTAGGTAGGGAATAGGAAACAAACAGTATTTATTTTTGACCTTGTACCACTTTTAGCCAATGATGTAATAATATTAAACTTAAAAAATTTCACACATGAGCGATGCAAAACTTCGCCTAATCATACATGTTTGTATATTGCGCAAGTTGCTTTTTCACAAATAGCAGACAGATTTCCAGACAAACATGTATGATTTGATCTATTATTTAAAGTGGTGACCAATATCATACTCATTGGAGAATTACTGTAACGTACTCCCAGACTTTAACATGTTTTGAAAAATTGAACTATCATGTTAAGCCTAGCTTTTAGAGCATTGTGTTACAATATTTTATGGTATTATTATGCAGGAATGAAACAAAGTATGATTTATCCAGCAATGTGTAGCAATGTTTAAGCTATTCTCGATATCGACATTACTCAATAAAACCCGTTTTTCCGGAACCGAAATTTCACAGTCAGGGGGTTAGCGAGCAATAAGCGGTATAGCGGGAGTGTATATAATTCTTCTTTTTTCAACGTTTAAACATGAAAACATATAAAATAATTATTACACATTATCATTAAACATCTTTGTTTTTAAACTTTAGCAAGAATTATCCTAAAAAATGCTTTATATTTGAAATATTGCATTTTATTATACACGGCCGCTTCCGTGGCTCGATACCGATGTCGATAAAAATACGCATTTTTCAAGTTAAACATATCATTTAAGCGAAAATATTATCAGCGAGGTCGTAAAATTGTGTTGTCATTGTTTTCTAGTAAGACTTTTTACAAATTATTATCATTTGCCTTAAATAATCGCGATTTTTGTACCTAGTTGCTCTATACGCTATATCCGATTCCCCCCCTGACGTACATTCGGAATATCTCGCACATTGTCGCTCAATTAATTCCGTAATCCCGGAAAACGGGTTTTAAGTTGTAATGTTGATATGGTGAATTGCTATGCGGGAACAAAACAAAGTTCAGATCCAGGGCATGCCCCTTTAAATAAACCATGTATGAAGGCCCTTTTGGATGAATATAGTGGTGTGGAGTAAGGCAGCTACCTAATGACCTACATGTATGATCAATAGAGCTGTTACTAAATGACTGATGTAATCATGTTTCTAGGGGTCATGGGTTTGATCCACAAACAAGTCATGTTTTATTACATTAATGTGTTATGGATATCAATTAAATTCTGAGGTACGGCTGTTTTCAATTGATGAGACATTAAGTGTGCAAATTGACAACTACATGAATTCCAAAAACGTTTCCAAGGAGGTGTGACAATATCTAATAATTTCATTGGCCAACAAATTCAAGTTGAACAAATAGCATGACCCATTTCCAAGCCATGCTAAATGTGACATGTATTTCTCAAATATTCTGAAGTGTCTACCTATGAAATATATTGTTTTATAAAACATACCACATGGGTTTTCACAAAAACACGACTTGACTGCAAATGTGTAATTCTTAAAGACGAAAACAGCTTCTGAAATTGTGACATTGCGACCTCTTATTTATCTTTTTAACAACACAAAAGGGAAGTAACTCTTATCTTCTTAAAATACCAGGTTGATACTCTTCTTTTGTGAGATAAAGGTCACAAACCAATAAATAAAATTGTTCTTTAGCTCAATGTAAACATTGTCAGCCCCAGATAATAGCATGTTAAAGTCTATGGCCAGCTGACAGACCTATATCATTGAAAAGCAGTATGTTTCAGCTAGAAAATAAGACCAAAAATAGGGGGTCATGTTTAATATAAGACAGATTTTGTTCGTCAAAAGCGGAAGACAAATTTTGACAGACGCGCGGACCGATCCAATGTGGGTTTTACCCTAATCTACTTTTTCGAAAAGGCGAAAGTCTATACAGATTTGAACCTTGTGTCTACACAGATTTGAACTGCCGAAAATCGTCAGATACGTTCCAATTTACGTTCTGTCTTTGGATGTCTATTTTATCTTAGATATAGATTTCAGCCGTTCGCCCAATGGAGGGATGTGTCTATACAGATTTGAACGCATATGCTTTTACAGGTATCTGGGACACTTAAAATGGTATCTATAAAGATTAGAATTGTTCTTGATGTTTGCTATACATGTTTGAATACATTCTAAGCGTATAGGCTCATGAATAAACTTGATGTCTGTATATATTTGGTGTCTCTTCAGATTCGTACTGTATAGTTCTAAAAAGCAATGGATTCTATATAGTCTATAGAGATTTAAATAGTGTTGCTTCTAAACAAATATACTGGGTGTCTATACAGATTTGGCTCGTTCTATATACTGAGTATTGCTACCTAGAAAGGCTTAAATATGTATAGATGGGGGTTCGCAATGTTCGCAAATATGTATAGACACAACTTCAAGACACCAAATCTGTATAGACGCTAGACACCAAATATGTATAGACACTAGGCACCAAATCTGTATAGACATCAAATCTGTATAGACACCAGACACCAAATCTGTATAGACACTAGGCACCAAATCTGTATAGACACCAAATCTGTATAGACACTTGGCACCAAATCTGTATAGACACCAAATCTGTATAGACACCAAATCTGTATAGACACTTGGCACCAAATCTGTATAGACACCAAATCTGTATAAACACCAGACACCAAATCTGTATAAACACTTTGCGCCAAATCTGTATAGACACCAAACATCAAATCTGTATAGACACCAGACACCAAATCTGTATAGACACAACTTCAAGACACCAAATCTGTATAGACACCAGACATCAAATTTGTATAGACACCAAATCTGTATAGACACTAGGCACCAAATCTGTATAGACACCAAATCTGTATAGACACTTGGCACCAAATCTGTATAGCGCCAAATATGTATAGACACTTGGCACCAAATCTGTATAGACACCAAATCTGTATAGACACCAGACACCAAATCTGTATAGACACCAAATCTGTATAGACACTTGGCACCAAATCTGTATAGACACCAAATCTGTATAGACACCAGACACCAAATCTGTATAGACAACAAATCTGTATAGACGCCAGACACCAAATATGTATAGACACTAGGCACCAAATCTGTATAGACATCAAATCTGTATAGACACCAGACACCAAATCTGTATAGACACTAGGCACCAAATCTGTATAGACACCAAATCTGTATAGACACTTGGCACCAAATCTGTATAGACACCAAATCTGTATAGACACCAAATCTGTATAGACACTTGGCACCAAATCTGTATAGACACCAAATCTGTATAGACACCAGACACCAAATCTGTATAAACACTTTGCGCCAAATCTGTATAGACACCAAACATCAAATCTATATAGACACCAGACACCAAATCTGTATAGACACAACTTCAAGACACCAAATCTGTATAGACACCAGACATCAAATTTGTATAGACACCAAATCTGTATAGACACTAGGCACCAAATCTGTATAGACACCAAATCTGTATAGACACTTGGCACCAAATCTGTATAGACGCCAAATATGTATAGACACTTGGCACCAAATATGTATAGACACCAAATCTGTATAGACACCAGACACCAAATCTGTATAGACACCAAATCTGTATAGACACTTGGCACCAAATCTGTATAGACACCAAATCTGTATAGACACCAGACACCAAATCTGTATAGACACCAAATATGTATAAACACTTTGCGCCAAATCTGTATAGACACCAAACATCAAATATGTAAAGACACCAGACACCAAATCTGTATAGACACTTCGCGCCAAATCTGTATAGACACCAAACATCAAATCTGTATAGACACCAGACACCAAATCTGTATAGACACCAGACACCAAATCTGTATAGACACTTTGCGCCAAATCTGTATAGACACCAAACAACAACTCTGTATAGACACCAGACACCAAATCTGTATAGACACAACTTCAAGACACCAAATCTGTATAGACACCAGACATCAAATCTGTATAGACACTTGGTCAAATCTGTATGACACTGGTCCGAAAAGTCGAAAGTCTATACAGATTTGAACCCCTTGTCAATACAGATTTGTACTGCCGAAAATCCAAATCTGTATAGACACTTATAGCGTTTTCCAATTACCAACTCGGGTTACACGAGTTACACGATTTGTAAAAGGAACGGGTTGGGTAAAAGCAGTGCGCATGCGTATAATCTCTAACCTACTCGACCTAAGTAACCTCCAGTCCTTCGCGGGTTCTCTAGAGTCAAAATGGCGGAAAGCGTGAGGCATGCGTATAATCTCTAACCTAAATTTTGAACTTTGGGAACATTACGTTTCGTAGCACATATCAGACAGTTTATTACAATACAGTTGTTTTCAGTCATAATGTCATGCTCCTCGTCGCTGTTAAACATTTTTGTTCTAACATCATAATTGCTAGATTTTTGATCGCCATTTTGAACTCGACTCGATACGTACTCGATACGTTCTTGATATCACTACCGAGTTATTCGACTGCGCATGCCCAAAATTTTATTTTTACTCTGGTTGCCAATTGGAAAACGCTCTTAGTCAAATCCGTATATATATAGACATCATACATGCCAGATCTCCTGCATCATGCGTGAGTCTCCTGCATTTGAGACTCTACACCTGCATGATCAGTGGCCAATTTATCAAATCTCACGCATTTCATGGACAAACTGGAATCTGACATTTTTTGTTTACATTATGAAAATGATGACAAATATTAGTTTAAATTGCTACATGAAGCATGCATGGTATTGTCATCAAATTAAGATAAGTGAATACAGCATATAAACTTCAATACTTTAAGTCTAAAGTTTCAGCAAGGAAAATCTCCTGCATTTTAATGAAATCTCCTGCATTTCTTCTTCTTCTTCTTCTTAAATGAACTACACTCCTTCAAAGCTCTGAAGATAATGTGTAGGCGCTAGTTTTAAAAACAATTTTGAATGTGAGTGTATGATACACAGAAATAATGGTTTGTGTTGTAATACATGTGCAAGTTAAAAGATTGATTTTATAATCAAACATTAAGATTAAAACTTTGTACAATGGTTGCCATTTAGTATGTGAATGTGGAGACCAAGACAGGAACAGTGACAATGGTCTTAAAAACATCAACTGAGTCTGCTTGGTGTGCGGTTACGGGCAACATATTCCACTGGCTTATTGTTCTGGGATAGAATGAAAACTTATACTGATCTTGGGATGTACCGATATGCTTGTAGCCATACCCACTACTGTATCTAGTTCTGAGATCCGATGTGATTAATAAATTATTTTCCAGGTATATTGCGACAGTATGATGTATAATTTTGTAAAACATAATTAAGCGAGCTCGTGTTCTTCTAATTTCTAGGGATGGCCAATTTAGAGTGTTCATCATGTTTGAAACTGAGCTTGTGTTATGGTAGCGATTGGTGGTAAATCTAGCGGCCCTTCTCTGGACTTTCTCAATTTGAATTTTTTGGCATTTGGTATGTGGGTCCCAGACAGAAGAGGAGTATTCTAATTTAGGTCTCACAATGGCTTTATATGCGTGTTCTTTGACTTTTGAGAGTTTATTTTTAAATTTCTGCGTAAGAAGCCTAGGGATTGATTAGCTTTGTTGGAGATTGAGTTTATATGTTTGTCCCATTTTAGATTGCTTTGTAGTGTTACGCCTAGATATTTAGCAGAGTCAACTTTTTCGAGAATGTGGTTGTGTAGTTTATATTGAAAATTGGAGGTTTTTTTTGTGTAACGGTAAGGATATTGCATTTATCAGGATGAAAGTGCATGAGCCAGTCCTGTTCCCACCTGCCAGCAGCATCCAGGTCAGACTGGAGGAGTTTAGCATCGTTAGTAGTTTTTATTTCTTTGTAAATAATACTATCATCGGCAAAAAGTCTGAGTGTGCTATGTTGGATGTAGTCTGCAAAGTCATTTATGTAAATTAAGAATAGGATTGGACCCATAACTGTGCCCTGGGGTACACCTGAAGTCACTGGGACTTTTTCTGACATGATACCGTCCAGGGCAACAGTCTGGGTCCTATCTCCTAAGAAGTCTGAAATCCAGTCAATAACATTGCTATTAATGCCATAATAGTTTAGTTTATAAAGAAGATGTTTATGTGGTACTTTGTCGAATGCTTTTGCAAAGTCCATTATGATTACGTCAGTTTGAATTTTTTTATTAAATGATTGACAGAGATTTTGTATGAATGAAATGAGCTGGGTTTCACAAGAACGTGAGGATCTAAACCCATGTTGTAAGTCATATAAGATATTATGTTTTTCAAGAAATGACATCATGTTACTAGAAATGACGTGTTCCATTATTTTACAACAAATACATGTCAGTGATATAGGTCTGTAGTTTATAGCATCATGTTTATCTCCCTTTTTAAAAACGGGACAGACATTTGCATGTTTCCAGTCTAATGGAATTTTGCCAAGTTCAAGAGATTTGTTAAATATTATTGTAAGTATAGGAGATATATTATCTTTACATTCCTTTAGGACTCTACCATGGATGCCATCCGGGCCAGAAGCTCTATGGGGATTGGTGTTAGATAGTAGTTTGGTGATGCCATTTTGTGTGATTTGGATGTCCGACATTTTAGGGAATGGGCTGGGTCCTTTGTTGGGAATTTCTTGTGAGGTTGTTGGAGTGAAGGCTTTTTGGAATTGGTCGTTTAGAATATTAGCTTTAGACTTTGCGTCTGTTTTAAGCAAGCCATATTTACGTAAGGGTGGTATGGTTGAATTTTCTGTTTTCTGCCCTTTGATATATGAGAAGAGATTTTTTGGTGGTTTGTTAAATTTAGTTGTACCTTCATCAGGGATTTTCCATCACCAATCTCACGCAAAGGGGTCTGCGAAACATGGCATGTATGAGACATGCACTGGTCCGAAAAGGCGAAAGTCTATACAGATTTGAACTTGTGTCTATACAGATTTGTAATGCCGAAAAATCCAAATCTGTATAGGCACCAAATGAATAATTTATGCGTGTATGTCAGGAAATATGTAATTATTCAAATCTGTATAGACACCTATATAATTTACGACATTATACCAGTTTTACGACATTCAAATCTGTATAGACACTCAATTCGTAATCTGTAAAGACTTTCGCTGCCTCCTACTTTCGCTTTGTCAAAAATATGGCATAAGGCTAATTTCAAACCATTAGAATATATGCGGATACACTAAACCATTGCAACCAATACATGGGCGTAGGAGCGTCTTCAACTTTGGGGGGGGGGCAAACATTTGGCGGAGGGGGGGCAAATTTTCTTTTGAGATATGGGGGGGTCACAATAAGTGTTAATAGCTTATGGTGAATGTTTGTGTATATCATAACTAAGGTAAGATATATCAACTAAGTTGTTTTGCTTGTAAAAATAGCGGGTGAAAGATTAACATTATCATAAACTGGTATTGCAAGTAGGGGGGTCCGGGGGCATGCTCCCCCGGGAAAATTTTAAAACAATGGACCAATCTGGTGCATTTTGTGTGTTCTGAGATAAATATTTGGTATTTTACAAGACATGTTTTGTTGCAAGATCCAGCAAAATGAAGTCCTTATTTTGAAAATATTTTTACTAATTATTGCACAGGTGCCCACATTCTGAGAGTTAAGGGCTTTAGTAAGGGATAATTTAACATAGAAATGACAACATTAAAAAGCAATATAGGAGCTGGGGGCAAAGTTTATCTTACAATGTCTTTCTATAGTTTGTGTAGCTCTTTCAACAGCTACATGATAACATATTTCATAGATTAAAATCATTTTGCGAGCGCAGCGAGCACGAAAATTTTCATTTTATACTTTTTAACCAAGAATAAAATGTACATTACATATTACAAGACTATTTTAGATGAAAAATTATGAAAATTGTCTGAATTATTGGGGGGGCCAAACGATATGTTGGCCCCCCTTGTCCTAACATTGGGGGGCCTGGCCCCCCCCTGGCCCCCCCTTCTCCTACGCCCATGCAATAGTCTGTTCCACGGAGCTGATTAGCAAATTAAGTTAATTCGTAGTATAAACGCGTGGAAGAGTCTATATAATCAGTTCATATTACACGGTAAATAAACAAATCTGCGGGTCTTAATTTCTTTATTGAATGGCATACATTGCTTCTATAACAAATCCATTCGAAATTCTAATAGAATACATGGGTTCCTACATGGTTTGAACGTCCAATTCATTTGAACAAATGGGTTCCTACATGGTTTATACGTCCAATCCATTAGAATACATGGGTACCTACATGGGTTATACGTCCAATCCATTAGAATACATGGGTTCCTACATGGGTTATACTTCCAATCCATTAGAATACATGGGTTTCTATATGGTTTATACGTCCAATCCATTAGAATACATGGGTTCCTACATGGGTTATACGCCCAATCCCTTAGAAGCATGTGTTCATACATGGGTTATACGTCCAATCCATTAGAATACGTGGGTTCCTACATGAGGTATACGTCCAATCCCTTAGACTACGTGGGTTCCTACTTGGGTTATAGGTCCAATCCCTTAGAATACGTTGGTTCCTATATGGGTTATACGTCCAATTCATTAGAATATATGTTGGTTCCTATATGGGTTATACGTCCAATCCCTTAGAATATATGTTGGTTCCTATATGGGTTATACGTCCAATCCCTTAGAATATATGTTGGTTCCTATATGGGTTATACGTCCAATCCCTTAGACTACGTGGGTTCCTACATGGGTTATACGTCCAATCCCTTAGAATACATTGGTTCCTTTATGGGTTATACGTCCAATCCCTTAGAATACGTGGGTTCCTACATGGGTTCTACAACCTATACATTAGGATATGTGGTTCCTTCATGGGTTATACGTCCAATCCCTTAGACATGTCCAACAATTTGTTTCACGGCAATATTCCCATTTTCTTTAACTAACAAGTAACAACAGTTATCTTCCTTATTTGGTGCTATACCAGTTTTAATCTGATCGCTCTTATCTTGATTGCGTAATCACGCTGTGCAAACTCCACGGGAAGTCGGAATATAAGTAATGCCTATCATTTGCCTAAGGGGTTTTTGCCCTCACAAATATACTTGGGTTCCTACAGGGGTTATACGTCAAATCCATTAGAATACGTGGGTTCCTACATGAGTTATACGTCCAATCCCTTAGAATACGTGGGTTCCTACATGAGGTATACGTCCAATCCCTTAGACTACGTGGGTTCCTACTTGGGTTATAGGTCAAATCCCTTAGAATACGTTGGTTCCTATATGGGTTATACGTCCAATTCATTAGAATATATGTTGGTTCCTATATGGGTTATACGTCCAATCCCTTAGAATATATGTTGGTTCCTATATGGGTTATACGTCCAATCCCTTAGAATATATGTTGGTACCTACATGGGTTATACGTCCAATCCCTTAGAATATGTGGGTTCATTTATGGGCTTTACGTCCAATCCCTTAGAATACTTGGGTTCCTATATGGGTTATACGTCCAATCACTAAGAATACGTGGGTTTACTATTGTTTTTTAGACAGAAATGGAAACGATTCATATGATGTTTTTTTTTGTGATTTTTACACTTCACATATTAAAGATATATCTATAACTTCATAGATGATACGGTCAAAACCCCCACCCCCCTTTTACTTTATATCTTTTTGAAAACTTCCATTATCTTATTTTTTAAACTACATAAACATATGAAAAATAAATGGGACAAAATCATATATGAAAAACATTGTTGAATATACATTTGACAGCAAAATGATAAAATGTTTGCATGTAATTGAAATATTGTTTCTATCTTGTTGTTAAATGTATTATAAATGAAAAATAAACGGGGAAACCCGAAAGGGGCCTCAAATAGTAAAAAAAAAAAAAAGAATACGTGGGTTCCAATATGGGTTATACATCCGATCCCTTAGAATTCGTGGGTTCCATCATGGGTTATACGTCCAATCTCTTAGAAGCATGAGTTCCTACAATCATGAGTTATACGTCCAATCCCTTAGAAAACGTGGGTTCCTACATGGGTTATACGTCCAATCCTTTAGACTACGTGGGTTCATTTATTGGCTTTACGTCCAATCCATTAGAATACTTGGGTTCCTATATGGGTTATTCGCCCAATCCCTTAGAATATGTTGGTTCCTATATGGGTTATACGTCCAATCCATTAGAATACGTGGGTTCCTACATGGGTTCTACGTCCAATCCCTTAGAATACGTGGGTTCTTACATGGGTTATACGTCCAAACCCTTAGAATACGTGGGTTCCTATATGGGTTATACGTCCAATCCCTTAGAATATGTTGGTTCCTATATGGGTTATACGTCCAATCCATTAGAATACGTTGGTTCCTACATGGGTTCTACGTCCAATCCATTAGAATACGTGGGTTCTAACATGGGTTATACGTCCAAACCCATAGAATACGTGGGTTCCTATATGAGTTATACGTCGCAACCCTTAGAATACATGAGTTCCTACATGGTTTCATGCTTCCAATCCCTCAGAAAACACGAGTTGCTACATTGGGTATGGAAAACGTTTATTGCAATTACATGTATTTCTAAGATTTGTGATGTTTTGAGCATAGTATTTATCTATGTATGAAGTTTTTATCTATTAGACTAGAATGGTAATATAACACATGTTGTAGAACGTGTAACCTGGTGGATTTATAATATAACACATGTTGTAGAACGTGTATCGTAGTAGTGGATTGGTAATATCGCACACGTCGTAGAACGAGTATCCTGGTGGAATGGTATTATAACACATATTGTAGAACGTGTATCCTAGTGGATTGGTAATATCGCACACGTCGTAGAACGAGTATCCTGGTGGAATGGTATTATAACACATATTGTAGAACGTGTAACCTGGTGGAATGGTATTATAACACATATTGTAGAACGTGTAACCTGGTGGAATGGTATTATAACACATATTGTAGAACGTGTAACCTGGTGGAATGGTATTATAACACATATTGTAGAACGTGTAACCTGGTGGAATGGTATTATAACACATATTGTAGAACGCGTATCCTGGTGGAATGGTATTATAACACATATTGTAGAACGTGTATCCTGGTGGATTGGTAATATAACACATGTTGTAGAACGTGTATCCTGGTGGAATGGTATTATAACACATATTGTAGAACGTGTATCCTGGTGGATTGGTAATATAACACATGTTGTAGAACGTGTATTCTGGTGGATTGGTAATACTGTATAACACATGTTGTAAAGCATTTTTCCTGATGAAATGGTAATTTAACACATGTTGTAGAACGAGTATCCTGGTGGATTGGTAATATCGCACACGTTTTAGAACGTGTATCCCAATGGATTAGTTGTACATGTTTGTAAAACCCATGTATGAACCCATGTATTAAAATGGATTGGACGTATAACCCATTAAGAAACCCATGTATTCTAAGGGATTGGAAATCAATTAGATGATTCTAGTTCCATTTTGTCAAGGCATATCACCTTTTCCAGGCAAACAGAAGTTTCTGTAAGGACTATTTGAGAGTATCCGATGTTAATCCGCGTATGCATTTAGTGGTTTATAACCTAAAGAAATTTATCACATTATGAAAACAATCAATTGACATAGTCCAAAGCAGAAAACATTGACATATTGGCAGCGGCCTACACTTTTTCACAGAACTTCGAAAAAAAACCTTTCAAAAATGCAATAAAAATCAATGGGGGTATGGGCATAGGTTACTGAGGATTTCTAAACATCGAGTTTCGAGTATCGAGTTGAATTTATCGAGTTTCGAGTTGAAAATATCGAGTTTCGGGTAGCAGCTATCGCAGTTACAATGTGCAGTTTTCAGTACTCATAAATTGCATTTTGTTGGTTATAATTGCAGGTTGCAAACTTAGTCAATATGCGTTTTAAGTTATGATTTGTGGGTTGTTGGTTATCACATTATTTTTATGTTATATTGTATTCAATCCTATATTAAATGACAGGACCATCTTACATACACTGCTACTTTAAAAGACAAGAAACCAACAAGCCCTAACTTTTGGGCACTTTGCATCTGGAGTGAGTTACCAATTCCCCCCCACCCCATTCAGCACAAAATTTTCATTCAATTTCAAGAAATAATTACTGGTATAGAAGCAGTATCTGACAGAAAATTATAGGTATTTTTGCAAATTTTAATTTTCTTCAGTGCGAGTCAGTAAAATGAAAATGCATATAGATTCTCTAATAGGTTGAAACATGGTTACCAAAGTACCTTTATGACTAATTGGTTCCATTCAGTGTTGCCAAAATAGGGGCCCAAAATGGGATAAAAAAATTAACACAATTTGTCACCTACAAAATTTTAACTCGAAACTCGATATTTCCAACTCGAAACTCGATAATTTCAACTCGAAACTTGATAAATTCAACTCGAAACTCAATAATTCCAACTCGAAACTCGATTAATTCTACTTGAAACTCGAATATTTCAACTCGAAACTCGATAAATTCAACTCGAAACTCGATAATTTCAACTCGAAACTCGATAAATCCAACTCAAATTCGAATAATTCAACTCGAAACTTGATACTCGATGTTTAGTAAATCTCTAGGTTACTATATGAGTATATCATTAGTAAAGAGTTTTTTTTTTATAAAATTAACACTTATCTTAGAAAGGTTCATAACACTGGAAATTGACCACACAGTCACTGAGGTACAGTTTGTTTTTAATAAGCATTTCATTAATTCATTAAAAATTAAAAACTAGAGAGCTTCGTCGAAACCATTTTTTTAAAATCCGACCACAAATAAGAAAATAAACCTGTAGGGCGTGAACTCACTTTCTTTTTTCTTGTTTAGAATAACATTGTCGTTTCTAATGAATGCACCTCAGTGATTGACTGGACACCGTGGTATACATTGCATGGTATAACTTTTTAACTAGTTGATCAATTTCGATGGGATTTTGCATGGATGTAATTCTAACGATGTTGTTTATGAATGTAATTAATTACTATATGAAGATATTGAAAGCCAATTTTTGTCTTTGATAGCATGAAAATCTGACCACTTTAGTACAAATGCACATTTCTAAGATAACATAAATTTTATATAAGGAAACTTTTTTACTCGTAATCAATGATACATGTAGTTACCTGTGGGGTATAGTAGTGTCAAACTCACCTGGACTGCTATTGATCTTTAGTCTGAAAACAGCCCAGAGAACAAATACGACAGAATATAATTTCAAAAAATTCGGGGGGGGAGGACCCGCTACAATAAAGAAATCTATGTTTATATGGAATCTAGACAATACTGTAGAGTCCTACTTGTGTGATTTTTCATTCATGGCGACTGGGTTTCTGTCGTTTCGTTTCCTGACATAAAGAATGCATTCATTGAACATTCAACTGAACTACACTATTTTATTGTTGAATTTATTAAAACAAACGATTTATGTACATATACTGTAATCGCACATTATTTACTAGTATAAAACAATATTTGCTTGACTTAGCGCTGCGAACAGTTTCCTTGTTCTCTGCCAACTGTTGACTAGACAAGCGTATTGGTCGCTGGCGTCTGGCGTTATCGGTCGTATATCGATATATGTATATTAACCATATTCAATCAAAACAAACAAATATTCTATTTATTTAATGCTTATATGGTGTCAAAACTGGTACTTTTTATGCCAAATTACTACATACTGTGGTTAAGCTGCGTCTGAATATTTCACTTCAAAATCCGCCATCTTGGATTATGGTGATTATAACTCCATATCTCATCAGTTAGCATTAAATAAAGAAACTTATTTAATGCTAACTGATGAGATATGGAGTTCTATCAGTGAATTAAAACCTATATCAGTCACTGGTTATCACCTACAATATGACTGATATGAGCGCCGCCCCCTGACAGGGACTACTTTAATTTACCAAAAACTCGACACTTAACTGTCGTACCTTTTTTATTCCTGAACGGAAACATGTCATGTGGGGTTCATGTTCTTAGTTAGATCATTTCCTACAAGTGGTCTCAAAAAAGGCGTTACGCGCTCTTGAAAATAATGAATTTTATCATTACAGTACACGATGAGATATAAACCATATTCAATAAAAACAAGCGAATATCCTCTATTTATCAAATTATGAAAACAAGGTTATTTGATCATACATCTTTAACTTTCAATAGCATGTATTTCAGGGGCGTATACAGGTCGAGCACTGGGGGGCTGAGATGGGGTGGGAACGGGAGGGGTGTTCCCTCCCGGCGAAGATTTTTTCAATGTTTGAATAAAATGGTGCAATTTCCTGCACTTTTAACTTTAAAATTAGACCTAAAAATGATCAAAGTAGTGCTACTAATTATATTAAATGAACATAAAAAATGAATCAATTAAATAATCTGATCATTCGTGTTTTACATTCTAACATTAATTATTTAGAAATCAAAATTTATACAAACATGCATTTTTTAACACCCTTCCCTGCGAAGATTTTTTCTATATTTGAATAAAAATGGTGCAATTTCCTGCACTCCTTTAACTTTAAAATTAGACCTAAAATTAATAAAGTAGTACTACATTTGTATTTATATATGATTATATCAGATCTAGATAAACATTTTAAAAGTTCATGTTCAAGTTTTACTTTTAATTAATAAGAAATCAAAATTTACACAAACATGAATAAAAAATGATAATGATGTAATGCGATTTCCTGCACTATATACATTTTCAACTTTAATATTCGGATATAAAAGTATTACATTTAATTTATCAAAGAAGTTTAAATGAAATGAATGAATATTTAAAAATATTTCAATAATGTGATCATTACTTTCCATTCACACATTTAATACTATAGAAATCCTAATTAATCATACCAACAAGCAATTACAAATATACATTAATTTTTCTCACTGTAATGATTATTTGCATGTTAGAATTCTTCGAGTCAAATTTTATTTTTAATCATCATGCTCTAATTTAATGGGATTAAATGGTGATAACCATTGATATCATGTATGCTTTAATCAACCTAAACACACTTAATTTTTTATCAGTTGCACAAATCACACCTGCACAGCAGTAGGTCCTGTTGAGTCCTTGATTAGTGATGCCTGGGGGCTAAACAATCTATACACAGGTTGTCATATAGACTATCCAATATACAGGTCATTACCAGTATGGTAGATGCCAAGTGATTTAGTTAGCCCCAAGTTCATTCATTCAAACTGGTATATAGCCAGCCAGCTGGGGGGCTTCAGCCCAAAAGCCCCCACCCCCACCAAATACGTCCCTGTATTTCTGCGGGAATATTTTTTCATTTGTAGTGTATGATGAAGCATTTAAACCATAATAACCTAATCAGTCCCATGTTTTATTTGCTGTAAATACGGACCGCAGACCAGATAATGTTGACGCAGTGTATACATAAGTAATCACTCAAACGTTTGAAATTTTGTTAACGCTCAAAACCAATACAAAAACAAGCGTCTACGTGTTATTGATCTGTCCCGTTGAAAGTCAAGTTTCTTCATGAATTTCTGCAATTTGTTATTGTAATTCTCTCCATTTAATGCATTTGATGATCAGGTTATGCTGTCATCAATTGATTTGATGTATAAAAACTTAGATGCAATTAATGGGGAAACTGGTTGCATTCAATAAAACTGCTAAATTGTCGTGTTACCTGTGTTGTTAAGAACGCCTAAATTTTGTTCAGTATTTGGATTTGGACACTATGTCGTAAGTACTTTTTCTGTCTGTAAATTCTGTTTGGTTTATTGACATTTACTGAAATATGTACTACTGAAGTAAATCAAGAGGACAAAATTAGTGTGCTGACACCATCCATGTGCGAGGTCGTCCGAGTCCCAGCCTAGACATCTATTCTAACAGGCTGGCGACGTCACATTCTAGCCTGTACTATCCTGTTTTTATCCTGCACCCTTTCACCTATGATCTTTGATCTTTTTAACCTTTAATTTGAGCACATAACACAATTTTTAAACTATTTATAACACTGTTTTCCAGACAACGCGCCTCCCAATCATAAACGAGTTCGATTGTTCGGGAGTATAATGAAGATGTAGATAGATCACCAGGGAGAGAACCCCCATCAAGACGCCATACTTTATCTATGGCAGCAAGCTACAAGTTGTGACAGGGGGCAAATACCTCGGTGTAACATAGATGAAAAGCTTTCCTTCAACACCAAAGTTGCTACCACTGCTGAGAAAACAAACAGCAGCCTCGCTTTCCTCTGGAGAAACCTGACAAGCTGTCTTCAACAGATAAAGGCAGGCACAATGCTACCACAGGACAAGTCGCTTTTCAGGCCAATCCATGAATATGTAAGCTCTGCCTGGGATCTTCATACCAGGACCAGCATCAGTTAACTGGAGGCAGTTCAGCACCACAAGATATGCCAGATGAATGCTCATACATGCCATGTTTCGCAGACCCCTTTGCGTGAGATTGGTGATGGAAATGCAGGAGATTTCATTAAAATGCAGGAGATTTTCCTTGCTGAAAGTTTAGACTTAAAGTATTGAAGTTTATATGCTGTTTTCACTTATCTTACTTTGATGACAATACCATGCATGCTTCATGTAGCAATTTAAACTAATATTTGTCATCATTTTCATAATGTAAACAAAAAAGTCAGGTTCCACTTTGTCCATGAAATGCGTGAGATTTGATAAATTGGCCTCCGATCATGCAGGAGTAGAGTCTCAAATGCAGTAGACTCACGCATGATGCAGGAGATCTGGCATGTATGAATGCTGAAATTGGCTGGAAACCCCTTGCTGAACACTGTTCCAACGTCAAGCTGGTGATGATCTACAGAATCACACATGGACTCGTCCACATACAAGCAGAGACCTTCTTCCACCCAGCATCCATCATCACTCGGGGCCACTCCACCAGGTATTTGCTCCCTTCTGCCGCAACGATGTGTTCCTGCACTCCTTCTTCCCTTCGGCCATCCATCTCGATCTGTTATCAATGATAATGAAAACCATAATCAACATAAAAAGATGTCAGACATTTGCACACACAAAAAATAATGATGTATTCTGGTTGAAAATTATCAGATTTAAACTGTTGATTGACTAAAGCCTAGTGTTTGCTAGTCTGTGATGGAGTGTCATACTTACATCAATATCATAAGTTACGTTTATTTATTGTTTATTATCTATTTTCAGGGGTATACGAGATAGAATGAGACGAAAGAAGGAAGATAAACTTCTCCAAGATGGTGATGAAGATGAAGGTCTTTCAAATCCATCTATGGTACATATTATAATAAGATTCTTGTCTGATTTATACAACAGTATGAACAAAGAACAAAGCATTTATGCTTTAATGATTATCGAATAGCAAATTTATTCCTATATATTTGCTGGTTTAAACTGTATTATTGATAGAGGGGGGAAATAATTGCTATATATAAATTTTACTAAAAAAATATTTTGCTCTTCATTGATGATGCAGTTGCCTGGGAATGTTGGTAAAATAAAAAAGATATCTTCATTTTTTGACAGCACCAATTTCTTGTCTCATTCAGAACAGAAGTTGAAATTATCTTTATTAACATAAACAAAGACATTCTGAATTATTATTTACTATGTGGGTTATATTGTTATAAATGCACAATTATAATTTATGGACAAGGGGAGCATAAGCGTTGAATGTAGTCTTGTTTAATTTACAGATTATAAAACCCAAAAATATGGCATTTTACAAAAATCCGTAAAATTAAATGCCCTTGAAATTAATTGATTTTACAGTATAACTCAATATTTGTGTTTGTATATTGTAGGATGAAGGGCCAGACATGATGACGCAACCAAGTGGAACTGATTCCTCTCCGGAGGTAAGTATTCATGATTAATAATAGAAACAATATTATTTCATTATGATTATGTAGTAATCCTGTTGCCTCGTATATCCGTGCTTGTTAACAGTTTCATCGGTACATGCGCACTGGCGCTACCAAGTTAAATAAAATTCTTCATCATTTTGGAAAGAAAAATTGTTAATTTATCTAATAAAAACAAAAAACTGTGACAAATGTTAATGAAAATACGTAAAATTATAGCTTTTATATGCCTACAAATGTAGGTCGGTCCTCTGAATCTTGTTGACTGGTAACCATGAAATCTGTGCCTCCGTGAAACTTGTCTGTATTGAGACTCCATGTGGTGAACTTTAAGATTTCTTTTTAAATTAAGTAAATTTGGATTTGGAGTAGTACTTTCCAAAATGTGTTTTCAGTCTGTGTGTTATAGTATGTGGTGATAAATAAAATGCGTAATGAAAATGGCATGCAAAAATGATTAACACCAGTTGAAGAATATCATTTGGAATAAGTTAGTACTACCCGTATTTACATACCGTCAAGGTGACGGTTATAATGAGTCATCCAAAATGACTGCCTCAGTTGCTACCTACTATTTGTGTGATTATTTTTTGGGGTAATCTTACTATGATAACAATGCAGTGCATATGTTTGAGCTTAATTAAACCAAGCAGGGATTTCAGGAGTAGACACGAAAATAAGAGACAAAGGTATACGGTCTCAACATCTGTATCAAGTATTTCTGTATGAAAATATCGGTAAATAAAATTTATTTATTAAATATTCTTCTAGTGTATTACTATCTTCTATTACTTATTCTGTTCTACACCTGGGAATGACATCTTGGCAATAACCATTTAAATATTTTAGCTTGAAGCTGCAGAAGCGGATGCTCTTGTTAAAACTCTGAAAACAAAGAGGACAAAGAAGAAAAGGGAGGTAAGCAAGATTCTAACTGTGGAAAATACCTATTACTTACTACCATGAGTTATATACCACTATCATAATGTAGTTTTGGTTGATTTTCTGGTATATTGATGTCTATCAGTGACCACAAAAAGCCTGAAAGCGTGGTTTACATACGTTACGTGAGGTCACATTAACTGAAATAGTATATACATAGGGGTTAAAAAGGGCAGGGCGGTTAAAAGGGCACCAGGTTGGAAATGAATTAGAAACAGGCAATGCGCCCCGTTATTAATTCCTAGCTGGCGCTCTGGTCTTTATTATCAATATTGCATATTGATAATATATGGAAATGAGTATCCTGCATCAGCAGATTTTGTGCTCTTCAGCAAACATTTTATAATGCAGGTGTCAATGTTGCATTGAACTGTATTCAGATAGCAATTTTGCTTGTATATCACCTTGATGTATCTTAAAACTTTAAATACTGACATAAAATGGAAAGTATCAGAAAGCTCAATTAGTACAAGTGATTTTGTTCTTGTATTCAAGCTTGCACAAGAAGTAACTTCTCCTAAGGATGATCTTGCTCGTGAAATGAAAGAAGCAAAGAGAAAGAGTAAAGCTAAAGTGGATGAATCTGAAAGACAAGAACTTGAAGAGACTGTTGCAATGTCAGAAGTAGCTGATGATGGTACTTTACCGATGCCTGAAGGTGAGGAAGAGGGAGAAGCAGTAACTGAAGAACCTGTCTCCCCTAAAGATGGTAGTGAGACTGAAGAAAGTCGGATAAAGAAATTGAGACGGAAGAAGGAGCCTGTGGAAGAAAGTGAGTTTACAATATTCAGTAAAACAATTTTTCTTGGGGGGTAATATTTTGGATTGTGATAGATTGAACTCAACCACAAAATCGAATACCTAATGTTATTCCAGCTGCAAAATACTGGGAAGTAAGGGAAGTAATGACTTATGCCAACACTGTATTGAAACCCAGATGGTTCTGGTGATTAGTGAGTGTTCTATCAACTACAGTCTACACTGACTGGGAGGTCTGAAAATATTTGGGTATAATGTAAAGCCAATAACTGAATACTGATTGCAGCATTCATTTTAATGAGTTGAAATTTCATTTATTTCGTTGTTCAACTCTACCACGAAATCTAAAGCCCACGATTTATCTAACTCCCAAATACAAAACATGGTTTTACCCTTCTATGTTTTGTCATCCACAAATTAACAACCACAAGAAAATGGATTATATCAAAATCCATGAAATTTAATACCCACGAAAGTATGTAATTGTACAGTATCAGAAGTTGATTAATGACCTTGCTTACATGTGATGTACCATACATTGACAGCTCCCATAGAACCACCACAGCTTGATGATGAAGAAACTGAAGGTACAGAAGTGAAGGAAGAAGTAAAGGAAGAAGAAGAAAAGAAGGAAGAAGAACCTAGACCTCCTTCACCAGCTGAGACAGAACCTGCTGACACTGATAGGAAAACACCCAGAATGGCATCAATGAGACTTAAAATGAAGGAAAGATTGGCTAAAGCCAAGGTGAGAATGAAAGTTATTTATTTTTATGACAAAAGCAGCTTTAGAGTTTTGAATTAGAGTATGTAAGTGTTGAACTTAATTTTTTAGTAGTATTGAATTGAATAAATTAAAAACATGCTGTTTGTCCATACATATAATATACCAATGCAATATTTAGCTTCCCCGAAATTCAGAGGCATTATTTTGGATTAATCATTATCAATAATTTCCTCTTCAACTGACCAATATTCATTGAGGCATGATTGACATTTTCAGTCTTATTGATGAAAGAAAAGTTGGATTTTAAGAGGGTTAAACCATATTGTATTACAGTATTGTTATCACAATTGAGACACAAGGAGATTTTTTTCTGTAACAAACTAGTTGTCTGTTTTATGCTTCAACTTCAATGAAATTTAAACTGAATGGGGGGAGTCTAGCAGAACTCTTAACAATAAAATTATCAAAATAAAAAAGTGCATGTCATTGATAAAACTTAACATTAGTTGATAAAAACTTACTATTTCATTGATACGGCTCCACATTTGTTGATAAGCTTAATATTTCATTGATAAAGCTCAACATTTGTTTATAAATGCTTAATATCCCATTGATATAGCTCAGTATAGCATTGATTAAGCTCAATATTCCATTGACAAAGCTCAAAATTTCATTGATGAAGCTCAATAAGTCATTGATAAAGCTCAATATTTCATTGATGAAGCTCAATATGTCATTGATAAAGCTTAATATTTCATTGATGAAGCTCAATAAGTCATTGATAAAGCTCAATATTTCACTGATAAAGCTCAGTATAGCATTGATGAAGCTCAATAAGTCATTGACAAAGCTCAATATTTCATTGATGAAGCTCAATAAGTCATTGATAAAGCTCAATATTTCACTGATAAAGCTCAGTATGGCAATAATAAAGATCAATAGTTCATTAACAAAGCTCAATATTTCTTTGATGAAGCTCAATATGTTGTTCATAAAGCTTAATATTTCATTGATAAAGCTCAATAAGTCATTGATAAAGCTCAATATTTCACTGATAAAGCTCAGTATAGCATTGATGAAGCTCAATAAGTCATTGACAAAGCTCAATATTTCATTGATGAAGCTCAATAAGTCATTGATAAAGCTCAATATTTCACTGATAAAGCTCAGTATAGCATTGATGAAGCTCAATAAGTCATTGACAAAGCTCAATATTTCATTGATGAAGCTCAATAAGTCATTGATAAAGCTCAATATTTCACTGATAAAGCTCAGTATGGCAATAATAAAGATCAATAGTTCATTAACAAAGCTCAATATTTCTTTGATGAAGCTCAATATGTTGTTCATAAAGCTTAATATTTCATTGATAAAGCTCAATATTTCATTGATCAAGCTCAATATTTCATTGATCAAGCTCAATATTTCATTTATAAAGCTCAATATTTCATTGATCAAGCTCAATATGTTGTTCATAAAGCTCAATATAACATTGATAAAGCTCATCATAAGTATTAAATAAAACTGATGTAAGATTTATTGCTACATGATTTCAGGAAGAAGCTATGAGTGAAGTGAAGGAGGAAGCCAAAGAGACACGTAGAGAACGAAGATTACAACGTGATAAATCACAGAAAACACGATTTGATACTGATGTAAGTTGAACATTATCGATAGGAATTCCACCCTGTAGATAGTCAAATAACAAACATACCGGTATTAAGATATAGACAGTCAGTAAATACTTAACGTTATCTGAATGACATTTCTTCAATCTTGATGTTTTGTTCTTAGTATCAGTATATGGATAATGGGCATGCTTCGGTTTGTCTTCTGTAAGCACATTGTTATTTTAAACAAGATTCTCATTTCTTCATGATAATGGATTGATTATCATTAAATTGCTTGTGTAAAAACGTCTTTTTGCTGTACAACTTGGTAAAGTTACTTTTTTATTGCGTCTCTTCATACTTTTTGTGACAATAATACAATGTATTATCAAAAAGTACACATTTTTCTGTAGTGTATGAATATGTCTCGTTAATTTAGATTTTAACACAGTCATCTAAAATTATAATATTTTGTAAGGATTTGGTGTTGACTATTCTTACAATGAAACTGAAATAAATGTTCCATACTTAGCATTATCACATGCATGATTATTACGATAAGTAATACATATTTGTCTAGCGTAGTCATTAAAATATGTGAATATTGTCATAATACTTTGGTAGTTATTCCACCCTTTGAAGAAGTGGAGGTATATATTACTTAGCACATGTTGGTCGGTCAGTAGACAAAACAAGAGATAAGAACAAATCAGACTGGGAAATCAGGACTGAACAGAAACAACAGAACCATGTCTGATACATGTAGATAGTGGAAGAAAGCTTGAGCTTATAGTCTGTAGCAGATGAAAGGCTAAATGGCCTATTGGCTACCAGTATAGTGTGGGCATACAATGCTATCTGAACATCTAGTTATAACTTATATGTTGATTTTGAAAGTACTAAAATGGGTTGATTTTTACATTAATACAAATGTACAGGGTAATTTATCTAGAGCAACATCCATTGGACGAAGCAAACTTGATGTTCATTGGATGTTCTCTTTAGACTTAAAGTACTGTTGAAGAGAGATGGACCTCAGAGTACATTGTTTTCAATGAACAAAACCAAAGAAAAATGCTTTCAAAAGTAATGTTTAAAACAACATAGATCAGTTTCTGTGTATTCGTAAACAAAAGCATTATTGTAAATTTTCAACCCACTTTTGTAGGTAAATGTAATTAATTAATACCTCTAATCCTTGAATTGTTTTTGTCATGTTTCTTTAGCAACCAAGATCCAAGTTTGATGAGGTTTGTAGTCATAGTTACACACATTCATATCACCACACTTAGTGTATTTATTCTGCTTCAACTAATATCACCATTTCTTTCACCATTTCATTTTACCACACAAACAAAGTTGTATTGACACCATCTTACAATTCATTGTACGTAACCAGTCTGGTGTAAAAGACTAAATTTTAATGTTGTCTAAATAGTTCTGAAGTCGTCAGTTTTCTATGATTCTAACACACACCTTCATACAGGTTTATCACCATCAAGTGAAGATATGTGTGACAAATCTTCTTGTGTGTCGATCCAGGCATTACAGAGTTATTGCACATGGACTTGTTTAATCAAATTGGTTGAAGGCAGCTTGCTTGGATTTGATGTACAGTGTTTGTGACAAAGCAGTTCACTCAGTGATAGCTCTAGTTAAAGTTGATTTAAAGTCAATTTTCAGAATTCAAATGTTTAAAATTGTTTTAGTCTGATCCTATACAGTGATCCAAATTAATGAAACTGATATGGGAGATCAGTCTACTGAAGAAGCATCTGATTGGTTGTTTTGGAACTCAGAGTTCAAATTGACCAATGGTAAAGCAGCACTAATAGACTGGTCTTCAGCCTCAGTTTTAACTTTAAACAACTATACTTTATAACCCTGGTTATTTTTATGTCTTCATATTTTGTTTATAAAAGGGTTTCATAAATAATTTTGTTTTGCTTTTGATACATATTTTGTATTGGTAGAATATATATAGTTTCTTTGAAGCACATACATATTGTAATAAATATATACATATACATGTAGTAGAAATCTGTTATTATAGTATATTATTTTGCAGCAAATTTTTATCCCCGCCAATGAAATCGGTAGGGGGTATTGAAATGGCGTCCGTCTGTCCGCAGCCATTTCTCTGTAACTAGCAGGTAGAATTTTATGAAACTTGAAATAAATATGAACAATCATACTGGGATGATGCCTGTCAAGTTTTTTTCTGATCTATAGATCAACAACTGGCCAGATTTCAAAATAATTTTACAGAAATAGTTGTTGGGTGACCCTCTTACAAAATTGACATTTTGGTTATGATTCGTCAAAAAACATGGCCGCCAGTGGCTGGGGTCCGTTTTTCCATAATATATCTAGTAAAATCTTCATCTCTAAAGTGCTGGTTGAATTTCTTTATGAATTGGTAACAATGTTCCTTTGTGATCCTTTATAAAAATAGCTAAAAGAATTGAAATCTATAAATAACTCTTTGAAAAAATAATAAAAAATCAACTACTTGCCAGATTTCAAAATAATTTTACAGAAATAGTTGTTGGGTGACACACGAAATGGACATTTCTGTCACAATTTGTCAAAAAACTTGGCTGCCAATGGGTGGGGTTTGTGGTTTATTGGTTAATTTTCAGTAAAGGTATTGCCCTTGATTTATTGAACAATTGTTATCCAATGGAAGCTTACATTCCAAACTGTGCAATAATACTGAGCTTACATTCCAAACTGTGCAGTGGTACTGATAACCTTTAGGTGGGGGATATCAATTCAACAAATTTGCTTGTTTATATAGTAATTAGTGTATTAGTGTCATATGGGTCAGGCTGTTGACTAGTTAATAGTAGTTATACATTTAGAATGGACTCATGATACTGCATTTATGTAGTATCATTCTTAGTATCAGTCCATTAACTTAGAATCTTTCAAAGAACTTTAACATTGTTTTTTGAACTCTATTAAGTTTGTTCATTGTTCAAATTGACTAGGCATCATGTAAAGAGATATTGGTAATTTCAAGTTAATCTTTCATTTCCCATTATTCATCTTGTTTCTTTGTTGTTATTTTGTTTGTAATTTATTTTTGCTTTTATTTACGGTTTTGTTTGTGTGTTGCACATTTTGCTTTGTGTTCATGCTTGTTCTTTTATTAAAAAGATTTTTATACTTTCATTTCTTATACTTAATGTTACATTTTTGTCAATAAATGTATTAGCAATTATGCCTGATTAACCTGGAAAATAATTCTAAAAATCCTTAACTCTTGGCTGCCATTTTATACAAGTAATTACATGAACTTCCAACTCATAGATTGTGATTGTCCTTCCAGTGTTCATTCTTGTGTCTGTTTTTATTTGCTTTATCTGATAAGGTCACATTGATACTGTAAAGGGTTCCTACAATATTTGAAAGAAGGAACTTTTCTGTAGAAAATAAAAGTTATTTGATGAAAAAAGTCCAAGAATTGACAAAGTTATGGTCATTTGAAGTTTCATAAGCATTTAAAGTTTCATAAGTTGAATTGTTACATGTTTGAAACAGAGTTATGTTGTAGGGATGTGTACTAATGGCACCCGAAACAGACCTTCGACACATTTTCAGGATTGGGCATTATGCCTCAGTAGGATCCCTGCATGATTATGATACATCTTCATAAAACATTTATGTTAAATAAAATTTATAACTACATAAATGCTAGATTTATTATCTAAAGGAACGATGTTTAATTTCCTGGCTATGAATAAATATTAATATATGTTATATAGTTATAATAAATGCCATTGTTACAGATGGAGGCTGAGGAACTAGAAAAATTGACAGAGAAAAAGAGAAAAGAAAGAGAAGAGAGGAAGAAGAGGTTGGCTGCTACCAGAAAGGAGGTATACCAAAGTTATTTTGCAGTTCTAGTTCTGTCTGATTGACCAATGACCTTTCACTTCAAGGGAAGAGACAGAGAGTTTGTGTAATACAAGGAATCTGGGCGCACTGCCCTAGGTCTTTCTGAACAGACACTTTGGATCTTTAACATGCCTGGTGTATAGCACTGATACACACAAAATGGAGCTTGATTGTTTCTTTAGTATAGATAGAAGAAAGCATAAAAACACATATATAGTAGTATTTAATATGTAATAAGGTTGAGAAAACCCTCTTAAATGACAAACAAATTCATGCTCTTTGATTTAAGTTTTTTGATAATATAGAACTAGATTTATTTTTTCTCAAGAAATCATGTTACAATATCTTCTGTTGTTGCTATGGTGACCTATTTCTGACGAGTACCCATATTGAGAAAACGAGGGGTCAGTGGTTTAAAATAGTAGCTACGTTTCTCTAAAAGCTAAAATTCATTATTTAGATATGTTTTATCAGAAAGAGGAATATAATTCTTAAATGTGATACAATTTTAAAAAGTGTACGTCAAGAACTCATCAAATACTGGATTAACGAACTTCTTGTTAACGTAACGTCAAATAACGTTTGAATGACGTTTGCAATGTCACTAACAAAGTAGGGGGGAGTGGTTAGTTTTAAAACACTGTAACTTTGTAATTTGATGTTATATTTTGCTAAAATTTTCAGAAACTGTTCAAAAGAGTCTTGTCTTTCTAATGCTATATTATAACGATTTTCATATTTTTGTCACTAAGCCCAGTTTTCCTTGAGAACGGCTCATATATATGTCGAGTTGTTTAACCTACCAAATTCTAAAGTTGTGTCATACATACCTGAGTATTGTTATCAATTAGCAAATTAAATTTAAAAATGTGGGGTTTTACAATTTAATGTATGTAGTAAGAGCCCAGATAAGTCTTTATAAGTAAAGTGAAATCCTATATTAGTCCTATAGTATTATGTACTGCTATGTTGCTATTTTCTTGGTATAAAGTATCAACATTTTATTTTCTTGTAGGGAGTATACATGCCTTCTGCTGAAGAATCGTATGATTTCTTCACTCGTGATTGGGAACCGGAACCTGAAGAAGAGGAACCAGTAGAAAAAGCTGAAACTGAAGCCAAGGAGAAGAAGGAAGGGGAGGAAGGTGAAGAAGGAAAGGAGGAAGGCGAGGAGGTAAAACCTGGGGTGGTATTCAATATTGATCTTATTGAATTAGAGAATAAGGATAGCCAATCATATCGTCTCTTACTGACCAAGAGTTTAATATGGTGTGATCTGATTGGTTGTCCATATCCTTAAGTCAAGTAAGATCAATATTGAATATTACTCTGGTCAAATACTGTATTCCTAGAAATGGTTTCGCGCATTTTAAGTTAGCGACTTTCGCGGGAGGTATCATTTCGCGAAGTTTAATAGCCGCGAAAATGTTCCCTCCAACGAATCCGCGAACGTTTCTAGCTTCTTCATACTAAACATGCTAAAATCGCAAAACATTAGAAGAAGGATAATTGTACTTGCGCATACATGACGTGGGAACTTCTCTCAATAAATCCATATTTATAAAATCTAAGAACAATTGCGCTAATTTTCTCAATATAAACATCAATTTCGATCCTCTAAGAATCGTGCATATTGTAGCTTGTGTAGACATAAACACTGCTATGACGTAGCGTGTAATGTGCTCAATGTAAACAAGCACAGGGGTACATGGTTGGGGTGTTAATGAATCAGTTTACTTCTACGTATAATGTTTGTTTTTATCACGATTAAAGTCAATGTATTCCTGTACAGGTATTCACACTAATCATTTCTCATTTATTTGTTAAACATGTATGTTTGGTGGTTAATTCATAATTGTAACTATTTACCGGTTTATGTTGATAACACCTAGTGAAAACACTTTATGAAATCCTTTGTTATAAAGAGATTAATTGATCATCATAATTGTTATCAGGTCAGCTAAGGTCACAATCAATTGACTTTGATTTGTGTATACACGGATGGTGCTTACAAACAGTCCTATTGAAATTGCAATATGTGTCAAACATACCTTTATGCCGTAGCGACTTTAGTTTCGCGGAATTCGCGGGCGTTATGATTCCGTGAAAATTTGTAGCCGCGAATATGCCGACGGTATGAAAAACGCGAAATATTGTATCCGCGAAAGTATCTAGGAATACAGTAGTCACTTTGGGTGCCAATACTGTCTTACCAATCAAGAAAGATCTCAAATATGGCTGCTTAATTGAGCTGACTACTTTCACTGTACATTGCATCTGTATGTGTAATCACACTGGTTTTACAGTATTTGTATGTTCAGGGAAGTTTGATGATGAAACTTCTTTTATTTCTCAAGTAGGTAGCCATGGTAGTCTTATACTAGTCTATGGTTGAGCTGTTATGGTAACTGACCCTCCCTATTGGTTTGAATCCCCTCCCACTCTGATATATAAGTTGTGATAGAACCATCTAGCTAGCATATGGAAAGTCAGTTGTGTACCCAGTCAAATGGAGACTTGTTCATTCTGAATGGCTGAAATAGTCATTGAATACCATAATATTGACTGTTTACTTTCTCAAAGCTATGATAATATAACACAAAAAATAGATTTCCATTTAATTCTAAGGGTATAATCGTAGTCAATGTCAATATTAATATCTGTGTCACATTTACACCTAAATAGCTAGATCAACACTGTAACTGAGGAAAGTTACAAGAAGCTGCACAGACTGTTGTCTTTCTTCAGAGTTTAATAAATCTCTTAATTTTATAGGAAGGGGCTGAACCCACACCTGGTACATCAGATGATAAAGAGCCCCTTATTCCTAAGGGCCAGGAAGAGTTAGAGTATGGACTAACAGTGATGAGTAGAGCAGAATATCCGGACCAGGAGGAATTAATGAAGAAAGAAGAGGAGATATACTTCTATCCATCAATTAATACAAGTAATTTATTATTTACCAGTATATTTGTTTATCTTAGTTAATCATTTATGTAAAAAGAAAAGGCATTGACACTGGGCACAGGAATTCAGCTTTCACAAAAAATTGAAAAGTTCTACCGGCGACTTATGAAAGGGTTGAGACAAAAACCTTGATTTTTTAACCAAAAGTCACCCTACGACTTATGATTGCGTGTGACCTATGAGTGCTTATTTACGGTATATTTGTGATGTATTAATTTGCGTTAATTTTGCAGATGAACTAGATCACAAAATTAAATCCCCTTGAATATGTGACCTCAGAAATACCTAACAAGAGATTTTCTTTTCAATATTTTAAATCCACAAATTTAAGAAACCGCCAAATTACATTTTACCAAAATCCACAAAATTTCAAACCTGCAAAAATTAATGATTACAGTATTTCGCTGGCTTAGAATTAGAAGGTTGTAAATACTACTTAAGACCGTATAAGACTTATGCATATTTGAAATCTGCATCTCAAGGCGCTTCTTATAGGCCTATTTTCATGAAAATCGGAAGTGGTCATGTTGACCAAATTGAAGTTTAAAAAGCTTGTTTTTCCATAAGTAAAGAGTAGTTTTCAGACAGTTTTTTCTTGTTTTCTCTAAATATTGTTTTTGTACTTACAACCTTCTAGTTCTAGGCCAGGGATATGTTAAACCTTATTAGATAAAGCCACTCTTATGACTCCTGTGCTATTGGGCTTCTTTTGTTGATAGTCATGATGAGGTCAAATAAACTATTGAATATATGTATGCACTTGGAAATTGAATTTAAGTAGTTTTGTGGTGTTATTATTGAGGTGGTCTTATAAGTGTTTCTTGTTTACCCATGGTTGGTCAGACAGAGGTTGCTAGTGTGTTATCCTGCAATACTCTGACTGTCCAGGGAAATGTGTATATGGCACTATTAATTTAGGTAACACCATTACAAACTAATTTTGAAACATTGTTAAACAATACACCAGTGAAAGTAGGTATAGTAAAATGAATGAAAAGGAATGTTATAACCACCTAGATATTAAATCAAGGTATGTGATCTTTATTTTTGTAGTACCAGCCACTGAGAAAGTAGGAGAACAGACTGAGGTACGGTGTCTAGAAGATGAAGGATTCTATGTTGGTACCCGGCCCTCCACATCTGGCTGGAACCAGAACAGAATGGAGCATAGACTTATGAAGGAAGCTGAAAAAGTAAGCACTAGGCTCTCCAATATTTTGTCAGTTTGTTTGATAATTGTACTAAAAGTGCTGTGAAATGGTTCATAACAACAAAACGTATCTAGACCATGATCCAAAAAAGGCTTATTTATCCGGACTGGTCCTGATTTCCAGTTTTTGAACGATGGATTCTGTATATATGTATTGCCAATAATTAGTTTTCTGAATTTGAAATACTGTAGAGTGGTTAAGTTGAAATACTGGCAAATTTAGCAAACTTATGCAATTTGCTAATATTTTACCTAACATGAATTGTTTTCCAACATAGAACTCTTACTATGCTATTCTAAACATGTCTAATATTGCCAAATACCAAATGTCTAAAATCCTGAATTTGGCAACTTTTTGACAAGTGAAAAAATTATACAGTGCATGTATCAGTATTTAACATCAGTTACTTATAGGTGTATATAGATTTGAAAGCTACAAAACACGATAATCCAGTAAAATTCTTTGTAGGTTAGAAAATAAATTATCACTTTGAGATTGTTTTCCACAGGGGAATGATAACTGTAAGAAGTGGTTTGGTGAAGATGGAAAACTACTGGCCCTTCCTGACCCCTTAAGGGCACAACCTTCAAGACCACCTGTATCTGAGGAAGTTGAACCCTACCTTCAAACTGTCTATAAAAAGGTTTGATTTACTGTCACCATGTGGCAATTCTAGTTTGTTTAGGTTTAGATATAAAACAAGTTGGTCAGCTTTTCTGTAATGCTCCCCCAGATAGGAGGGGGTATATGGTTTGACACAGGTTGGTAAGTCTGTCAGTAAGCCTGGCAAGAGTTGGGTATATGGTTTTACACCGGTTGGTAGGTCTGTCAGGAAACCTAGCCTTGTCTGATCAATAATGATATCTAATGAACCTTTTAACCTTTATCCTTAAACTGAAGAGGGAGACTGATCATGCCATTTATTGCTTTTATTGCAGTTTTTCCACAAGTTTTCAGTTATATAAGGCACTCATGTGAACAAACCAGTTTTTCTGGAATGCATTATCAACCAGTATACATTAACTTGCTCTTGCAAGTGACTTGTTCTCCACAAGTGGACGACATGATCATAGCCAATGTCACAGGAAAACATAACCTGCCTGACCTATTATTAGACTGCGAATGAACCCTATTGCTGTAGAGGTCAAATATCAAGGTCACAGTGACATTTAATGTAACATTACTAGGTACAAGTAGAGGGCATTTACATTGTTCAAACATCTTGTTTATATAGCTTACAGTATATCCATTGATTAATGTTTTTATAATGAACTGTCTTTAGGCTATAATACGTGAGTTTGATAATCGTTACATTGATGGTACTACAGAGGGAGGTGGACATTATCAGCTAGACGTTGATCTCAGCCAGATCGCATTCAGTCATCATCACTTGTATAGTAGAGAACATGTTCTAGCACAGAGACTTACACAACTATACGATCAGTATATCTTCCGACAGAAGAAAAATATGACAGACTATCTGGGAGAAAAGGTATCAAACTTACAATGTATATATTGTTGTAGCTTGCTTGGGACAGATGAAGCAGGCCCCAATAAACGAATTTTCATGGAATTGGTCGAGGCCAGGCCAGGCCTTCATCTCCCAAAACATCTCAAATACAAATTTTGGCTCCAAATTGGGATTTAACTAAATTTGAGTTAACTCAAGTACAAATCTTTAAAATTTTGTTGTTATAAACACTGGACAGCGTTTTCCTTTTCTGACAAAGATATGCTAGTACAATCTTACAAGTAAGTTATCTCACCTAAATGAGACAAATTAGAGAATTTTCAGGAGATTAGACTTGGACTTGTTAAGACTTATGCATCCAGATCTTTCATGGAACCAATAGTCAGTGTTTGTTCTGAGCTCACAAGTGGTATAAAAAATTGTTAAAAACAGACGTGTTTCATCAATTAAAAACAGACGTGTTTCATCAATTAAAAACAGACGTGTTTCAACAATCAATTAAGACAGTTTCCTGCTGAAATGATAAAATTTTGTGTTGAGTTAAAGACGCTGTTATTTTGCTCTTTCAGTTGAGGGCTTTGAAAAATTCTGCACTCCACTTGCAAGATCATATTGTATCGCATAGGGTAAGTAAACATGTATGACTCATTGAAATGCTAAACAATTAAGATAAAATATGATATGAAACTTGGCAGTGTGTCAGCTTAGAGTGCAGGATATCTTGGTAGACTCCCTAACCACATCATATCAAAGACAAAATAAAAAAAGTATGGTATATCCATCACTTGGCATCACTTTGTGTGCCACCCTAGCTCAACGGTTAGCATGCTTGCCATCTAATCTGGCCACTTAGCTTCAAATACGGGTGGAGGCACACATATGCCTGTCATATTTTCAGCAGAAGGCTGACTGGCAAATAAAGGCTATGCTCGGCATCAGCGCTCACCATTAAAAAAAAAGGAAATTGATTTTTCTTATCACATGCCCTCATGACTAATTCAGGGTTCCCACGGTCAGGGAAAAGTCAGGGAAAAACATAATTTTTTCAAGGTCAGGGAAAAGTCAGGGAATTTTGAAATTAGTCAGGGAAATTTGGAAATTGAGCAAAAGTCAGGGAAAAGTCAGGGAATTCTTCATTAAAGATCTCGATAAGTGTCATTTCCTGTGAAGAAAATACCGAAAACTGAAAAAAAAATCCTCGCTGGCTATGCTCGCTCGGGATAATTTTACATTATGATTACTTTATGTTGATCAACAACATTAAAACTGCTATCTGAAACTTTTTGGTTCCATATAAAGCAAATACAACCTCCTTTTCACTGTTTCTTATGAGCTATTTCGCTCGAACAAAAAGGTCCCATCGCGCGAAAAAGTCAGGGAAAACTGCTCTCAAGTCAGGGAAAAATCAGGGAAAAGTCAGGGAATTTTGTCTTAAAATATTTGTGGGAACCCTGTAATTGTCTGCTTGTAGGGGGAATGTGGCATTAATGTTCGGGTACGTATTATTACAAATAGATGTCATAATATGTGTTATATGTTATACAGGGTGAGCACAGTTTGGCTGACAGATCTAACTATGACAGACGATTGCACGATTATAAGTCTGAAATCAAGTATGTACACATAGTATAATAGAATTATCTCTGAAATCAGGTATATACACAAAGTATAGTAGAATTATCTCTGAAATCAGGTATATACACATAGTATAATAAGAGTTATCTCTGAAATCAGGTATAAACACATAGTATAATAGAGTTATCTCTGAAATCTGGTATGTACACATAGTATAATAGAGTTATCTCTGAAATCAAGTATGTACACATAGTATAATTGAATTATCTCTGAAATCAAGTATAAACACATAGTATAATAGAGTTATCTCTGAAATCAGGTATATACACATAGTATAATAGAATTATCTCTGAAATCAGGTATATACACATAGTATAATAGAATTATCTCTGAAATCAAGTATATACACATAGCATAATAGAGTTATCTCTGAAATCAAGTATATACACATTGTATAATAGAATTATCTCTGAAATCAGGTATATACACATAGTATAATAGAATTATCTCTGAAATCAAGTATGTACACATAGTATAATAGAATTATCTCTGAAATCAAGTATATACACATAGCATAATAGAGTTATCTCTGAAATCAAGTATATACACATAGCATAATAGAGTTATCTCTGAAATCAAGTATATACACATTGTATAATAGAATTATCTCTGAAATCAGGTATATACACATAGTATAATAGAATTATCTCTGAAATCAAGTATGTACACATAGTATAATAGAATTATCTCTGAAATCAGGTATATGCACATTGTATAATAGAATTATCTCTGAAATCAGGTATATACACATAGCATAATAGAGTTATCTCTGAAATCAAGTATGTACACATAGTATAATTGAATTATCTCTGAAATCAAGTATAAACACATAGTATAATAGAGTTATCTCTGAAATCTGGTATGTACACATAGTATAATAGAATTATCTCTGAAATCAAGTATGTACACATAGTATAATTGAATTATCTCTGAAATCAAGTATGTACACATAGTATAATTGAATTATCTCTGAAATCAAGTATAAACACATAGTATAATAGAGTTATCTCTGAAATCTGGTATGTACACATAGTATAATAGAATTATCTCTGAAATCAAGTATGTACACATAGTATAATTGAATTATCTCTGAAATCAAGTATAAACACATAGTATAATAGAGTTATCTCTGAAATCAGGTATATACACATAGTATAATAGAGTTATCTCTGAAATCAAGTATATACACATTGTATAATAGAATTATCTCTGAAATCAGGTATATACACATAGTATAATAGAATTATCTCTGAAATCAAGTATGTACACATAGTATAATAGAGTTATCTCTGAAATAAAGTATAAACACATAGTATAATAGAATTATCTCTGAAATCAGGTATATGCACATTGTATAATAGAATTATCTCTGAAATCAGGTATATACACATAGTATAATAAGAGTTATCTCTGAAATCAGGTATATACACATAGTATAATAGAATTATCTCTGAAATCAAGTATGTACACATAGTATAATAGAATTATCTCTGAAATCAGGTATATGCACATTGTATAATAGAATTATCTCTGAAATCAGGTATATACACATAGTATAATAAGAGTTATCTCTGAAATCAGGTATATACACATAGTATAATAGAGTTATCTCTGAAATCAAGTATGTACACATAGTATAATAGAATTATCTCTGAAATCAGGTATATACACATAGTATAATAGAATTATCTCTAAAATCAAGTATATACACATAGTATAATAGAATTATCTCTGAAATCAAGTATGTACACATAGTATAATAGAATTATCTCTTTATACAAACTTAAAAATATAATCAATATGTTTTGTTAAATTATTGCTCAAGTGAGCATTTATTGCTTTCAAAATTTTTCTACACTAAAGAGATGTTGATCAATGATTGTCTGCTTCATGAAGTGAGCTTGGATAGGTTTATTTTTATGCCCCCGTATCGATAGATCGGGAGGCTTATAGTGATTCACCTGTCCGTCTGTTCGTCCGTCCGTCAGTCGTCCGTCCTGGTTAACCCAAACTGACCGTTTCTTCTAGCATCATTATGGCTTGCTACAAAGCTTCCAAACTTGCATGGATGTTGTATATGAACACTCTCCACACACCTGTATCACCTGACCCCATTTTGACCTTCACCTTGACCTAATTTTGGACTTAGACTTATTTATGGACAAGGCTTCCACAGGGGGCATAAGCGTTTATTGAACGCAGTCTTGTTAGAGTAATAAATATATATATATACGGCATGTTTCAGACAAACACGACTACAGCGTGATTGGGAAGAGAAGACAGATAGGACGTTATTGAAGAACATTATCCATACATGGAAGGAAATCAGAGCTCAACGAGATCTACAAAAATATACCAACACCCCTGTCAAACTGCAGATCAGAAAGTAAGTTTCTTCAGGGATTGTATTCAATATTGATCTTATTTAATTGGAGGATAAGGATAGCCAATCCTATCGCCTGTTACTGACCAAGAGTTTAATGTGGTGTGATTTGATTGGTTGTTCTTATCCGTAAGTCAAGTAAGATCAATATTGAATACCACCTCTGGTCTTCATAGAGGGTATTAAATGAATGATGACTGTCTGGTTAAAATTTTACTTTAATGCTATTGCAATGAAATTTGACATATTGTCTTACTATCATTAGTTAACAGTACTAGACAAGTTGCATAACTCTAGGGGGATATAGTGAGGAGTTGTGGTAGTTTTTAACTTAGAGGTTTTGGTTGTAGTGTCAATTGCTTAGTACTTTCAAAGGTATTTACTTATTACTCAAAGGTATATACTTGTTACTCAAAGGTATTTACTTGTTACTCTAAAGTACTTGTTACTCTAAAGTATTTACTTGTTACTCAAAGGTATTTACTTGTTACTCAAAGGTATTTACTCAAAGGTATTTACCTGTTACTCAAAGGTATTTACTCAAAGATATTTACTTGTTACTCAAGAGTACTTGTGTACTACCAGTACCAACTTCACACTTTTTGGGCATTTGTCCGTTACAGTGACAATTCTTGGTTAATTTGGAACCAATCAACACGCATGGTAAGTGTAACTTTGATTGTGAATGAAAATATTTCACATATTGTAGCATAGGGTGAAAATCTGTTTGAGTCATCTGGCCCCGTTCTCCCTAAGCATCTCAATCTGAGCAAGATCTCATCTCAATTACTGCCATGTGCCTTTATGGTAATCTACATGCGAGGCTGGACTTGGAAATAGCATCACTAAACAAAAATGTTATTCTGAGTTTATCACAGTAAACTTTCAAGAGCAGAAGCTTCAGATTTATCTCTAAATCCGACTCTGAGTTTAGCAAAATCTTAATTTGAGTTGAGATTTCTACATGAGATACTTCAGGAGATCAGGGCCTGATCACTGGATAAACAAGTGTTTATTTATTCAAATTTCTGACATTTTCTACCACTGATATTTTAGGGAAGAGGTAGATAAGGCTCAGGATCAGTTGCTATGGAAACAAGAAATGGAAGAGGAGGTTGAAGAACTGCGTGATGAACATGAACGAGAATATAAACATAAGATGCTGACATATGAGGAAGAGATGTCTAAATACCAGAAACAACAGACTGCCAAGGTAAAATCTTGATGATCAAAATGTGGCTTTTTTGGAAATTTCAAGGGTCAAAACCCCTACTCCCAAGTCAAATGGAACCCCTGAAAGTACATATATTGTCAAACCAAGCATGTCAGTGTTTTAATCCATTATTCTATACTCAATTCTGACTTAATAGTTTTGTGACAAAGCTCTCCTTAACCACTGATCTATGAATAGCTGTGCATGTTGTCAGGAATTTAAGTTAGAATTAATACATTTTTGTGTCTAAAACACTATTTCTATGGAGTTCTATATACATTTTATGTGTGATTAATAAAGAAAGAAGCAGAGAAGCGTTTAAAGAAGAAGAGAGGTAGGAGAGGTTCTAGACAAAGTGGTGGCAGTCAATTATCTAACACACCCCTCGACGATTATACTGAGGTATACTTGCTGCATAGTATATTACTGTTTAACATGTTTACTCGTCAATGTATACATACAATATGGCAACTTAATTAGAACAGGTAACTGTTCATTACAAACTGGCCCATTTGGATTCAATTTTGTTAACTGTTTAAGAATGACGGCCGCTTGATTTAAAGTGACCACTAATACATGTTTATCTGTACTTGAAAGTTGTTAACAATGGTTAAATTAAAGTAGGTTAGCCATTGAATACATACTTTACTTCTAAAGTACCAGTAGTTCTTGGTGTTCAGTACATATCACATGGTACTCTCAACAAGTGTTGAATTGATACTGGTGAAAATACTTAACATGATGTTGTTGCTTCTTTATCAAAACTGTTGTCAGTTTGTGGTTGGAATTTATCTTTCCACCAGGTTGTCTTGAGGGTTATTTTTCTTGACTAAGACAATTTGAGTAATACAGCTTGTTACCTGTATCCAAGGATGCTGAGGAGGGTATAATTATTGAGGTTTTATTGTATACTATAGGAAAATGAGAAACAGGATCAAGAATTGATGGCTGAAGCTGACTTAGTACAACCAGAACCACCAGAGGGATATGATGAAGCTACTGTCAGAGAACAAGTTAAAACTAAAGCTATGGAGAGTCGTAGACGACCCGGAGAACCCAAGCTAGAACTAGAACTGTCTAATACCAGCACTGTTACACCTTCCACAGCTTGTCCCAGGTATGTATATAATAAGGACTGAAGATTTTCTATTCCATAATCCCCTTTAAATGAAACCAGGTATTCTACGGTTGCTGGGGGAGTTTCCTGGTTTGTCTGGTCCATTACGGGTTTTAGCTGCAACCCGATATGCATTTCAACTTCCGTTTTGGAAATTTTGCCAATCCTACAGGTTACGAAAGATGTTCTTTTGATAAGGATTACGGCAATTGTATATTCCATAATCCTTAGTTGGTCTGCTCTAATAACCATTGTTATGATTTATATATTTTAAAAGCCCTGAAGACTGAAGGATTTAATACATTGATGACTGTAGAATACATACAAAGTGCTGGTATAATGAGTTGTATAACATGTTATTATGTTGTAGTGGTGAACATATGAGTCACAGCTGGCAAGGGCTAGAATCCAACACTGCACAATCAAGAGAAATAAAATAGAGTAGTCCCCCTTGAACCTATTTGCTTGCAAAAATAAATTTGAGATATATTCAGCATTATAACATACTTGTTATTATTTTGTAGTGGGGAACAAAAGAGAAGGGAAGAAGTTTCCAAGTGCAAAGTTTTTGTCAAAATCCTGTTTAATGGCAAGGAAGTGTCTCGAACAAATGCTAAGTATGTTTATTTTTGTATACATTTGTTTATTCCAAGTGGAATACCAGAACCAAGTTATTTAAATTTGAAAATTCATGCAGAGTAAATGTTCAGGGTAGGGAAGGTAACTGTGTAACTATTTCCTTGAGTATCTACAACAGCTTTCCTCAGAAATTTTAACTTACCAACTTGTTTTGTTTCATCATAAGCAAATAATGGAGTCTTTGTATTTCCTTCCATAATTGAAACTAGTAGTGTAACAGTATACTGTATTTATATAATATCTATATGTTGATGTTGTAATTTATTTCAGACCCTTATCTCAAGACTTTAAGGTTTTATATGGACAGATCTATAATCTGAAGATAATGCAATGGCCGGAGAGTATCTCATTTCAGGTAATTACATACTGTAAAATCCTTATTTTTGGAGGGAGCTGAATTTTTGTTGATTTCGTTGCTGCACTCGACCACAAAATATAATTCCCATGATTAATCAACCTCCTAAATTTTGAACATGGCAGGGCTCGACACTAACACTGGTCCGAGACCAGTGGAAATCCAGAAGGACCAGTGAAAATTCTGAAGGACCAGTAACACTGGTCCGAGACCAGTGGAAATCCAGAAGGACCAGTGAAAATTCTGGAGGACCAGTAACTGTCCTATTTACAAATTGGGCGCTTTTGCCCTGTCGGACCAGTGGCCAAAATAGTTAGTTTCGAGGCATGCATGTGTCAATCCTTTCATGTTTTGTCATCCACTACTTTACAACCCCACAAAAATGCATTTTTTTATCAAAACCCACAAAATTTAATACCCATGAAAATATGTGATTTTACAGTAATCTCTCCTAAGTGGAACCGTTGACATGTGTCCGTTCGCAATGATTATAGAATGAGTCTTAGCTCTCAATCAATATCACAAAATGAACCTGGAAAATAATTGGGGCCTAATATCTGTTTCGTTTGTGTGTTATAGGTGTATGAATCAATCGGTATAGGAAGTGATTTGATGGCAGAGTTATGTGCCCCTATGCCAGATACAAGTGTTACTGCATTATCTGTACAACAAGAAGATTTAGAGTTCAGCAGTGATCATAGAGTCAACCATGGTCATGAAGGAGTGGGCAGTGGTATGTATAGTTAGTTTGTATACAACATCTCACCTGTCTTATGCAGCTGATAGGTCAATAGTCAATAGGTACATACGTTACAGTAGCCTGTTGCCTATCTGAAGCATTACTGAGCGCTAGATAGTGATATGCTTCAAAAAAGGGCTACAAAGTGAAAAGTTCATATGCTACCAGCGAGCGCTCGCAGATAGCAAACCTTTGCATAGCAAAGTGCTACCGAAGCAGTCTGTTACACAAGAAAGCGCTCGTTAAAGGTTTGCCTAGCAAAGTGCTGTGAAACAGTACGCTATCAGTGCTTGCTTGTACATGTCGTTGCATAGACGTAGTCAAGTTTGCGATACCTCTATTTGGTAGTATTTGTTCTAGTTAGGCAACAGGCTCCAGATGTATTTGATATCAATATACCCGATTGTGATTTAACGATATTGTTGCTAAAATGTTGAAATAAGCTAACCCTTTACTCCATACATCTCACAATGAACTGATAAGAGATAAGCTAGATAGTAGACAAATCTCATGTGCAGCTTTTGAGACAAATCTGAAGCATGAATTACCCAGATCAGTGTCTAGTTTAGTCTAATTCCAAACTTTTGGATTTTACCCTTAATACTTTTTACAATGAATATGGAATAGGGATGTGCAGTACGTTTTTTATGGAATAAAGAATTCAAGTGTCATCCTAGTCGTAAGATTTTATGAAATTAAAACATCTGCTATAAAACAAATAAATTCTGTTACAAAATATTCTGTGTATGATTTCCATGTACAAACACATTTCTAAAGATGATGTCACATCATTTCTAAAGATGATGTTACATCATTTCTAAAGATGAAGTTACATCATTTATAAAGTCATTTCTAAAGATGACATTACATCAATATTAAAGATGACACTACATCATTTCTAAAGATGATGTTACATCATGTGTTATGTCATTTCTAAAGATGACGTTACATCAATATTAAAGATGACACTACATCATTTCTAAAGATGATGTTACATCACTATTTCAGGTTTACCGTTCACATTTGGCAAGACTGGACAGGAATTGATGACTCTGATAACCACTGGTACTCTAACATTTAGTGTAGCATGGGCAGTTGATGAGAATGGTCAAGCTTTAGTACCACCCACCTCTACCTCCAATGTCACCAGCATGTTTAAGTATGTAATGTGATAGTACAATGTACATATGTTAATGTCTAATGTAGTATGTAGGTTCAAAATGACTAAATAAAGTTGTACAAGGTGCAGTCAACTTTGATGATCATTTTATACCCAATTTATTACATAAATAATTGTTGTAATGTTTTTTGCAGCTGAGATCTGGCACAGTGTTATAATATATGATTTTGTAACTGAGATTTGTAGAAAAACGATATAGATTGTTTGTATACATGCCAGAGAATTTTTAAATGACCTGATTATCAGGCCTGAGTGATACGAGATAACTAATATATAAAATAACTAATTATTGTACTGATTAAAAGTATTTACCAAATGAATAACTTTTCTGGAATGTTCACCAAATCTGATCTTCACAATGTTTACACAACATGCAGAACCGGCTTTGTT
Organism: Spisula solida; assembly: GCA_947247005.1. NCBI lineage: Eukaryota > Metazoa > Mollusca > Bivalvia > Venerida > Mactridae > Spisula > Spisula solida. The sequence continues at coordinate 27,897,455 of OX365948.1, forward strand.
ATGTCTATTTCATTGTGTTAATATGCTGTTATAAGGAACATGAGAGGGTTTGAATCCTATTTGCGTTATTGTTTAATTTTAATCTTTCTACTTTATTTACAGCCATATGAAGAAGATGGACCCTCTTGCAGCAATAGGGGCCACAGGCATGATGGACATGAAAAAACTTGCTGATTGGTTTTATGAGTCAAGACTGGACCCTAATGATCCCAGCAATGCTGACATTGTGTACATTCTTAGGGTAATTATGTCTTGTATGTTAAATATACAGCAATGTGGGTATTGTATACATTGTTAGAGTATGTTACTCATAAATGATACGTGTAAAGCTACATTACTATATGGCTATGGTTACTGTATTTGTTCATCGTATCCAGAAATAAATGTGCTCAAGGTTTAGGTCTCATTTATACGACAAATTGGCTAGTCCTTAAAGTAGAAGTAACTCTTTGCTTCTCCAATTGAAAAAATGTAGAAATTACATGTAGTGTATACTATAGTGTTAAACTATAAAACTTGTTAAATACTGACATACTATATTCTCATTGCTATTTTCCATTACAGGGGAAGTCAGGCGATACTAGTCATCTTACGCCTGTTGAATATTTCCGTCTTGAACAATTGATGGAAGAATTTGACTTTGTAACGGACGATGAAATGACAGCCAATAAGAGATTTCAGTTGTTACAGTTGAGAGATGAGGAGGTTCAGGAATTCAGGAACTTCAAGATGGTGCCAGTATTTGATAGGGAAATACCTCGAGATACATTTGTAGTATGTACATTGTTTACAAAATTCTTTTTTTTTTTTTTAACATTTTGCTCATAAGTTTGCATTCCTTAGTACAGTGAAATTATTTAATTTCAATGGGACAAAATTTTGTGGTTTTCGTGAAAAAGAACATTTCGTGAGGATGTAATTTCAAGGATTTCGGATTTTATAAAAAATTGGCATGGTCAAAATTCACACAAATTTTTAGAAATGATACAAAAGTCAAACAGATAACCAAAAACCTAGTCTTATACCTAAATGAATTTGAAAGCAAGTATGGCATATAAAGGGCATTTGATTCTCTGATTAGGTTCATCCACTCTGTCAATGAAATTAAATGGCCCATGAATATCACTGATTTTACTGCATACCACGATAGTACCGATATGAAACTTTTATGATATTTAAACTGTTTCTGCAGTCAGATCGTGAAGGTGTGAATTTGGTTTGGCTTCATTCTGATATAGTCCATTCGTAAATTGCTTGATAGTTAAATAATGTTTACCAATCAGTTTGTTGAAATTATGCCCCCTTTATGCAAATGTTAAAGTTTAGGTACAAGTTTTTTACCTCGAGTATCTTCAAAGTGCATTGACATATTACTGGCCCTTTAAATAGGCGTGACAGAAATAAATAAACTTTTTACTCATGTTTATTTAATCAAATCTGTAATATTTCATCGTCTAGGATTATGAAAGAAAGAAACGAGAAGAACAGAAATTACGACAGATGGATGATATAGAATCTCACAGAGCAGCTGTTAAAAGATTTAGACAAAGGGTGAGTGATACTCTATTGATGTCTGGCTAATTTAATAGTGTTAAAGAACTGTTTTATGTTTTGATTTCATTTTACTGGTGAGCTATTTAAGAAAAGGAATCTATTTTTATGTATACATTAGTACTGTCAGTGGGTTATTTAACCACTAGGGCTAGAATAGTCACAGGTCTGTTAAAGGGGAGAAATTGTGTTGTTAAAGGAAAATATGGGAAAGCAATTGAAAAACTATGACAAAAACCCAATTCTATTTTTTATGGTGAAATTTATTACTTAGCGAAAACACATAGCGGGTACTTTGGAGAGGTAAATGGAGCTGAACTTCTGCCCCCAAAACACTGGTAGTTGAACTGAAAATATGGTAATACATTGTATGGTTATGTGGTTAATAATACCTGGATGGTATAAGCGAAATTATTGTACTGTTATATTTTGTTTGTATTAAGTCTTCCTCTCTTTTCTAAAATCAATATAGATTCGTGAACAAGTGATGCGTAGGTTCCGAGTACAGTCACATATGAAGAGACTAGAGGATGTTGTGTTAGAGGAAGCGGTACCAAACATTGCGTATGTAACTTACCTGAGTGTACATACTCCAATATAAGTCAACTGTTGAAACATTGTCGAACCTACCTTGATGATTGAGTTTGTTAATGTTGTTTGTTCATTCTTGGTCTAGTAACTTATAGCATTTACTTAGTTTGATAGAACAATCTTTTGATAGAGTGGCATCATGTTAATTAAACTTCTTCCGTTGTCAATATCAGGCAGTCTGAGTTTAAGTCAGTGTTACATATCAACCCATTACTGGTATAGTGTGATGGTAGGTAGTCGCATTGATTCTAGTTGTTTGCGCAACTTTTTTGAGGGGTTGTTATGATAGCCAAGTGATCTAATGATTTTATACTTTGCATTGCTAGGTGATAGCGCCATACAGTATGGGTTCGAGTTCCATTCTAAGTGCAAAGTATTTGTGAATGGAGTCCTTGCACTGCAGTCACACATCTTACTTAAATTCACCTTATTTTTTAGAATTCTTGGTACAAATTTACTCAAAGTGTTTGAAAGAAAGGCACCATTACGTCCTAAACGTAAAGAACGGAAGAAGGTCAGTGCACAGAATATCAAGGGTGAAGAAGTGAAGATATTGGTGAACATTAACCGTGCACAGAATATCCCGGTCAGGATGAGTTCATCGTCCGTACCGTAAGTACTGCATTGTTTACATGTAATTTTAAAACGGTCAAAACAAATTAATTGTATGGTTCTGGTAACAGGGTGAAAAAAATAGGGTAGGTAGGTAGGAAAAACATTTTATTTTTTAAACTTATCTTAATTTAATAACAATATTACAGTACATACCCACTAACCTTTGGTGAAGATCTAAAAAGATAATTACAAATCAGACAGGGTAGGAAACACTCAACAGAAGTAGCGAAAGTCGCATCGATACAAATGCAAAAAATGATATTTTTAGCCCAATATCAAATCTATCATAAAACAAAATCTGATTCCGCAAAATTATATTTTTTTTGCAATAAAATGTTTAGGGTCGGGCCAAAAAATTAGGGTTGGTCGGGTTACTAGAACCACATAATGTATTTGTTGTGGCCTAATTACTAATCTGTATGTATTGATACCTTCAAACCAACCAGCACGCAAATGGTTATATGATAGTGAGTTTGGAATACATTTTTATCACAGTGTCGTATGGCCGTGCCGTAAATATCGTTCGGCACTCCCAGACTGTGCAATAAATATTTAAATGAGCTAAACCATGGTTGTATGTTTACATAAGGGGGAAGTATTTCGAAGACATTCAATGTGTAATACAAACACAAATCTGAAGGACCTTTATTGCACAAAATGCTCGCGGACATAATATATATTTAACGCAAAAACCTTGTTATATATTCATGCATAAACATATAACAAGGTTTTTGCGTTAAACATATATGTCCGCGAGCATTTTGTGCAATATAGGTCCTTCAGATATTTGAGATTCTCATCACTGGTTTAAGAATTTAATCAGTTATTCAATCAGCCAAAAATTGGCATGTGAATCTTGGTGAAATGCTAAACTTTTTTACTTTTTGCCAGAATTATGGCCCTTTGCTGGCGGGGATATATTATTCTGCCGAATGGTGTCAGCTCTCGTTTTATCTCTTGTTATTTTGCATGATAGAGTGTCCTATGTTTATGTTACATAATGTATACTGTGTTTGTGTAACCTATTAACATCTATACCAGTGGGTATATACATACAGTATAGTGAGTATACTATGTATATATGAATTTCTTGTAGTTATACTAATGATATTGTACTGGTAATCATGAATGGCTTGATTTTCATTCATTTTGCTGTTACGTTAGAGAGAACATATACCATACTTTAGAACTGGAACATTAAAACCTCCACATGTCAGAACATTATACCATGCTTTAGAACTGGAACATTAAAACCTCCACATGTCAGAACATTATACCATGCTTTAGAACTGGAACATTAAAACCTCCACATGTCAGAACATTATACCATACTTTAGAACTGGAACATTAAAACCTCCACATGTCAGAACATTATACCATGCTTTAGAACTGGAACATTAAAACCTCCACATGTCAGAACATTATACCATGCTTTAAACTGGAACATTAAAACCTCCACATGTCAGAACATTATACCATACTGTAGAAATGGAACATTAAAACCACCATATGTCAGCTGAAACTGTAATTGTTATGGTAATTTTACTATACAATTCATAGCAAAGCACAGAGCAGTGTTGAAGTTGGACATGAGTTGACCTCACGTGTCAGTCTACATACTGCCTTACAAAGGTTACCCTCTCAGACCAAATCGTGGTGGGACGTACGATCTAATTCCTCTATGATTCTCAATGAGCTATCATCACTGAGGGTGCGTGAAGGTTTGAATGCTCTACATGCATCAACAAGTGTACAAGATCGTGTAGTAGAACAAGTATTTGTTGATGCCTTAGATTTCTGGTATTTAAACAGTTAAAAGTTGTACTGTTGTAGTTACATCACAAGTATAAAGTTATTTGAACAGTTGAAAGTTGTACTGTTGTAGTTACATCACAAGTATAAAGTTATTTGAACAGTTGAAAGTTGTACTGTTGTAGTTACATCACAAGTATAAAGTTATTTGAACAGTTGAAAGTTGTACTGTTGTAGTTACATCACAAGTATAAAGTTATTTGAACAGTTGAAAGTTGTACTGTTGTAGTTACATCACAAGTATAAAGTTATTTGAACAGTTGAAAGTTGTACTGTTGTAGTTACATCACAAGTATAAAGTTATTTGAACTGTTGGAGGTTGTTTCATTATGTTACCTCCCAAGTATGAAGTTATTGGATTAATAGGGTGAATTAAATTGTGTGCTACAACCAAAGATACTTGTACATAGTAATGACTGATCAATCTCAGTCTGATATATTGATGCTGAATACAGCCATAATAATAAACCATCATACTCAGTCTGATGTATTGGCGACGTTCAAGTTCATTTCATGTGTTTGATATTTACAATGTTTATTGTTAGTGTTATGTTTATTCATTCCAGTTCTGGGTTGACGTGAGTCTGTTACAATATAATTAAATTTTTCTCTGTTTTTTTATATCCGAAGATTATTTTACTTTTTACTACCTTATATCATTTGTTTTGCGTACCCCAAATTTTGCATTTTTTTGTGCCTTTTACAAGCATTTTGGGTTTTTAGGGAAAGTGTGAGTGATTTAATGTAATGGACAGCAGGCTTGTTTGAGACATTGGGGGGTTTATATATCCAAATACGCATACACAACAAAGTGTACTGCTGCAGACCTTTAATAATAGCCTCAAATACTATAAGATAATTTACCATGATTAAATACAAAATTTACAAAAATACATGTCATAAGTATACTAGTTAACCATACAGTGTATTAGATTTCACAAGTACTTTAATATTGCAATGATAATATCAATGTGACAGACTCTATCAAATAGTTAGGTGTTCTGCCTTACATGCAACTACATTAAAACTCTTTATTTTACTCTCAATCTGCCTAATTTCCCCTAATTTTCTCTAATTTTACTCCAAAGCTGCCTAATTTCCCCTAATTTTCTCTAATTTTACTCTAAATCTCCCTAATTTCCCCCTGATTTTCTCTAATTTTACTCTAAATCTCCCTAATTTTCCCTGATTTTCCTCTTAATCTCCTAATCTCCCTAATTTCACGTAATATTTCAGACTCGTCTCTCAATATTAGCAATTATAGCTGAAGCCTTGATGTCTATAACATTCCAACCAAACAAATCGAAAATATAGCTGCTTCAAAATTATATTTGTTTTGAATATCTTTTTTATGATCACAGTTTTTATAGCTTTTATTATATGCACATACTGTGTTTATAACAGAGTGGATAATGAGGCATCGACGCCATCATGGAGGTATCGTGAAGTGTCGTCACAATGTGTGCTTCATCTGTCATATCATTGGTTGACATAGAATGTTCCTACACATCCTTAGTGTGTACAATCGTTCTATGTTATGCCATCTACAGGGGGAGGGGCTGTCCAACAGTTTCCAGATTAAGCCTTGTAAAACATCAATTTGCTATGTATCTAAGATAATATTTCAGATCTGGATACAACGATATGCAATATATATATATACTATATTCATATAGTTTTACATGGGAACAAATGTTTTACAATGTTGTTTGTATGAAATCAGTTTACTCACACATTTGTTACGACATTTTGCTTGGGGACAAACAGCATATTGTTGTATCAAGACCTGCAGACTTTACACGAGTATGTAACAGAAATTTGTCTAGGAACGGGAAATACTTTTTGAAGTCATCACACATAAAAAAATGAAATTATGTGTTAAAAAATTAAATTTTGCTAGACAAAATCTGGAATTTTTGTAACGAGCCCTTGTACATGAAAACTTCTGTATTACTTTGTTGGTGTCAATATCTGATCATGTGAACATCTTCTTGATTACTCTACATACTTTCAATGTTAACACACAGCTGTAAGCAGGTTTTTGTGACATTTTGTGTACAATGTTTGAGCACCGAAATTATTTTAATTTCATCATTTGCAACACACTGGGTAAAATCTACTTCTGTTCAAAGGTCATTATCTTCATATTCAATTCGCTAATTTTTCGTTAAGAGTATTCAATCTGCACTAGAAAGAATAATCTTACATCATGTTCTTGTTTGTTCACAATCATAAATACACTCACTAATTATGTTGTACTCTTTTGTGTAGATGGACTCTTATTACTGAATAAAAATGTGTGATCAAGCATTAAAAAAAAAAATCTGGACATTGTATAACATTGTGCAACATTTCTGTAATGGTTCAGTCACCCTCGACCTGCAGGTGAAGTTCAATTTGTTCCAAAATTGTTGTAAATCTCAACTACATTGTTCTTGAACACTTTTAATTACATATAGACAGAAGGTTCTTTGTATTAAAATATTGAATGTGTTTTATTTGGATAATCAGCTAATTAGTGTAAAACTCAATGTATGCGGATAAAACAAAGCATTTCTTCCAAACCTCTTGCCCGTACACTAACATCAATAAATCAGTTTCTTTGCTTGTGCCTGTGTTAAATTCCCTGTTAACTGATTTTCTTACAATATTTACAGGACTGGAGGTACTCTGACAGCCAGAGAAGCTGCAGGAAAGAAAACGGAGGTACGTACTCTTGTTGTCATGGTGATACAATACCTTGTATGCTTTATGTGTCTGTAATTCATAAAACATTTGTGTTAGATTTAATGCTGCTTATAGTGTAGCCTCACTACAGATTTTCGAGAGTGAAGCGCAAAGCTAGTTAACTCTATCTTAGTATATTGTTACAATAATACAATAGTAACATTCAGATCATCATGTCACAGATATTTTTACTATGTCACTTACTACTAGACTGTAATACAGGTTTATTAGTCCCCTACCGGTTTTTGACCGGAGGGGACTTTAGGTTTGCCCTCCGTCCGTCTGTCCGTCCGTCCGTACGTCAGTCCGTCCGTCAAACATTCTGGATCCTGACATAACTCGAACAGTTTCCAAGCTAGGTTTATGAAACTTGATATGTGGATAGGGGGCAATAAGGGGATTATGATTATTTTGATTCTGACAAAAATTGTAGTTGCTATGGCAACAGAAACATTGAAAATGGCTTCAGACCGGTGGGGACTTCTGTATTGCTTGCAATTCTTAATTACTTGTTTTGCATAATGTACTCATCGATAGCTTGTGGTAGAGCGTCCGCTTCGAGTGTGGGAGATCCCAGGTTCAATCTCAGACCACATTGTACTAAAGAATTAAGATGAAATCAAAATGGTACTAGTAAGTCTCTTGCTTGAAGTTTGGCATAAAAGTGAACTGGTTTCTCTTCTCTCATACCCTTGTGGTGATGGATAACATCAGGAATGAGGTGTGGAGATTAATTTATGTTGAAAAAACTTGTTTCAGAATCAACCTTATATAAATTAGTATAGTTTATTATAATCATTGAATAAAATAAGGTACTCAAATAAATTATAAATTGAGCATACAGTAGATCTATAGCATGTATATCTATAGACATGACAAAAGTCGTAACTTTGTGAACATTACATGGTACCTGCTATATCAGTTTAGTGATTTTACCATCTTTTGTTTAAGGATATTTTCCTACATCGAAATATTGTTTCAGTGTTTCAATTTTCAGAGGCTTAAAATACCAAAGGTGCAAGCTACACTAGCTGCATCCAAAGTTTTGTGGCAGCATAAATCTATCGACTGTTTTATATCCTAAATACTACTTATATCCATTTTGTTTTAGTTTATTGCCATACAACTACATGAATTACAAAAATAAACAAAAACATGCCTTCACAAAAAACACACCTTCACACTGTGGAAAGCAACTAATTGGAAAAACATTTTAAAACTGCTCCTGAAATGTACAAGATGATTCCAGTTTCCGTCATTTCTCGCCATCTCCTGTTTTTGAAGTGAATATAATGAGATTATGTGTATTGTATTTTAGGTCTTTGATCATAAGAACCATCAAATGATTTATGTTGTTTGTGCTTCTTAACCTAATTAATTTAGTAGCTTACCGTAGTATTCCTGCTAATTACTGTAAGTGTTGATTTTATGATTGCTGTGCTGCTTATACGGTGGTCAAGGTTACCAGAGAATCCATCATAGTGACACATGGAATACTGATAGAGATGTATGACTTATATTCATGTATTTTATGTTACCACAATTTTCAGGATATTATAGAAGGAGTAAGTATTTACAACACCAAGTTTTGTCATCACAGTTCAATGAATGAATACATTTATGTTTTATCTCTTATCTATTTAATACAGGATATTTGATGATTCCCGTGTTAGATGGAATTTCATTTCACTGAGTGATTACTGAAATCAATATTTTCACAAGTGCAACACGAGTGAAAATTCAAATTTCTGTTATCACAAGTGAAATAAAACGTTATATTACACCAAAAAATCAACAAATTTTCTGACTATTGTATGCTTCAATTTCTCTTTAAATGGAAAAGGAAGTGGATTAATTGGGAAAAATCATGTTGGATTTATGGCACCATTATTACTTAACGCATATTTTAAAGCCCAGCGCCATTGACATTACATTTCTTTTTCTGTATGAAACTAGAATGGTGGAACCAGCTTCTTAACCAGTCAAAAAAAACAAAATTTTCACTGTTATTTTCACTGATAAATCTCAATAATCCATTGATAGCATATAATAGAACAATTATACTGGTTTTGATCTTGAAACAAATATCACCTTACAGACTAAAAACATTCTTTGTACTGATACTTTTCAATTAGACCAGAATAGATTTATATCTATGTTATCGTTCCTGCCCACTACCAATATATTGCAATGAATTGTCAATCCATATGTTTGAAGATCAAACCATATTCTTGTATTACTGTTATATCCACACCTAGTCTGTAACAAACTGAATGTCCAATTTTCTGATTAACAAATGTTATTTGATTTTGTAAAAGTTATATTTTTGTTCTATTGTTTTTCTCTGACTGTCACTATATTTTATCTCTACTATTGTTACGTCTATCCATTTCTGTGGAATAGTTTCAGTTACTTCCTCTGATCTGATACATCCTATTTAATTAGTAGCCATGTGGCAGCCATCTTGGAATTTAGGTTGTGGTCTTATTACTGTAAAACTCTCAACATGATCAATTTAAGGAAATATTAAAGTGTACATTTGTGCAGTTAATAAAACAGATTTGGAAAGAGCAATTTCATTCTAGATGGGTATATCCATGAATGTAATCAAATGTTGGTGTCAGTTTTACACGTTACGCACTTGTCTATTTTTCAAACTTAATTCTTTTCATGATATTTATATTATACTCATACCTAGTTAAATGGTTCTAAAAGTGCACTAAAGGTGCAGTAAATGCTCTATGGGTTTTGTACATCTTAGATGTAAAATGGCTCTAAAGGTACACTAAATGGTTCTAAATGTACACTAAATGGCTCTAAATGTGCACTAAATGGTTCTAAAGGTGCACTAAAGGTGCACTTAATGCCATATGGGTTCGGTATATCTTAGATGTAAAATGTCTCTTAAGGTGCACTAAATGGCTCTTAAGGTGCACTGAATGGTTCTAAAGGTGCACTAAATGGCTCTAAAGGTGCACCTAATGCTGTATGGGTCTTGTATATCAATCACTACACTTACGCACACTTCCAACGCAACACCTACACTTTTCATCATTTCTCAACTATTTATAATGTGATTTGATTAAAATTTGGCATATTTATAGATATATATTTAACTGATGTTTATATGATTATTTTATCAAAATCGATTGATTGTAAGATGAAAATAATTTCAAGTGACGACCATCACTGCAAATTGAAAAGTCACAAAAATACACCATGAAAACTATTACAAAAATTGATGTAAATTTTACTAAACAGTTTATAACAATAAATAAATAAAGGAAAAACGTTGTGTTCCTTGTTAATTGGGATCTAGTATGTCCATCCATGTATGTTATGATATATTTTTTCTTCTGTCCCATCAAAAGCACAAAATTCGTATCAATATCTGGGGAATGGTCCCCATTTCCTGAAAACGGCCCGTTTCTGTCGTTTTTGTGGGGTTGGTGGTCTTCTGGTTTGTCGCTTACACAGCTGGTCCCGGCAAATTCCAAATAATCTTGAAATCTGAAGACTTTGATTATATTGGCAACTGTTGTATGTTGTGATTATGCAGAAATGCTTGATGTACACGTGCTATGTGAGCTAGAGCTACGTCATGTCGTATTTTTACATGGTGTAATTTTTGTGACTTTCAGTTTTGCAGTGATGCTCATTTTTTTGTTTAATTTTTATCTTTCAATGAACTAATTTTCATATAAATTCTAGTAGACATGCAAAGAAGATGTATCAATTAACATGCCAAGTTTGAACAATATCCATCGAAAAATAAATGAGAAATTATGAAAAATGTAGGTGTTGTGTTGGGAGTGTGAGTAAGTGTATAGTATAAGTTCATATAGTTAATAAACCAAACATCGGGACGGAGATACTATTTATTACATGGTGCATGCACACTAACAATTTCTCTGTAATATTTAATTCAATTCACTAACTTGGAGATAGTATACACTGTACTGGTAATCACATATACTAAATTAGCAAAAGTGGTAAAAGTAGTAACTGTGGATGATGTAAAAGCCATTATATCAGTAGATGATGTGAACCCCTCAGTATGATTGGATGAGTTATATGCTGTTAAAGCTCATGGTAGGGGAATACTAAGTAACCTGTAGATGTAAATGTACATATTTCCCTTACACTTATATTTTACAGGAACGTTTCGAAGTGGTAATGCTATAAGCTTCATGTATTGAGTCAAAACATGTTTCATCAAACTTACATACTTCCATTCATTTATATCAAATACTATTGTTGACCTGTTTAATCTACACAAACATAAGTTAATTACAGTGTCATACACACACACAGTCATGTCACTAATGGCTTATTTTGTGAGTTGCATGTTGTCAGAATGTACATGTGTGATGATCATAACTTCATAGTTATGTCTAACCAAAGTTTTCCAAACCAGACTTTCTTCATCTTTGCATATTTGATAACCCTGTCATAATTTGTGTCTTTGAATTAACAATGGTTTAAAAACCACTCAAACTGCTTATTAATTAAACGTACCTCAAAGTGAACTGTATTATTTCATTATTTACTAAAGTACTGGGTATTTGCCGTTGTCTACCCTTCTCCGTTTTATTATCAAATCATGTTGATATCATATGTAGGGTAACAAGAGGTAATGCACCTGATTCAAGATTGTATGTTTAAGTTCCACTGTCACCAGGTTTTACCATGAACCATGTAATCTCGGAACTAGGCACATGTATGTGTTCGTTAGTAAACAAAGATCAGGCTTTTTAAGCTGTAACAAAACTTCCCTTTTGAAAATTTGTGCAACAAGGTTGTATCTCACTATATGCAAGTTGTTGTACCATAGGGACAAATTGATGTAGAATATCTGAAACCCAACAACGTTCCTGAATTGCAAACTTGTATGGGTATATTTTTAAGTTTGGTAGTCCAAACACAGACTTATCTTCTGAAAAGGGGAGGCATACTTTCATGTTGGGTATCTATTACAACTGTAAAAACAAATGTGTTTATACAGTACACCTAAATTCGGATTAGTCCATAGTGTACAGTACAAAAACATGCATAACCTAAAAATTTACTTATAAAATCCAGTTAGGATCTGGTGACAGTGACGTAACCATTTATGTGTACATAGAAGATTACAACCATTGTTTGAATAGGTAGTTTAGTTTAGCATTGGAATTATGGCTGTCTGTTTAAGCCTTTATAATTGGTTTTACAAGTTAATAGTGGACCCAACCACTGCGTAACTGTATTCTTACCCTGACTGGACTATAGTTTCTAAGCATTGATTACAGACATGTGTCATATCTTGTTCATATCAAAGGATTGTTGTATTTCTGTATTACAGACTACTGTACGACCATTTGTTGAAGTCATGTTTCAACACAACATTATACGGACATCAGTGGGCGAGGGATCTAATCCTAGTTTTAATGAAGAACTTGAAATACCATTCAAGTATGTTTCTATTCATAGATATAAATTTTTACTTCCCATTATTTCATGCTGGTATTTTCTTCTGTAAACAATCATTGTGAGTGAATACTTATGTAAAAAATGTATACATGTGTTTTAACCTTTAATTGGCTTAGAAACATCTTTGGTTGAAATTTAACGGAATGAATGCTGATAGTGACTGCTTGCAGCATGGCCCCATACATTTTCACTAATTTTAAAGCAGTAAATATAACAGAAAATACATTCCTTATAAATCAAAGTTGATGAGTTTTATTTTGTAACAGGAATTGTCTTTAATGCATTTGAGGTTATTTATCTGTATTTTGTAACCAGTCTTGGAATACAACCACACCACTTAACTGGTTGGTGTTGTATAGTACCAACCAATCAGAGGCTTCAGGTTTGAAAATGATACCTAACTCAGATTGTGTCCATCAACAACTAATACCAGTACTGTCTGATTTCAGAGCACCTAATGATGATTACAGTCCTACCAATCTGCAGACTGTAGAAGATTGTATATTCTTAAATCTTTTTGATGAAGTAGTAGTCGATATACAACAGGTCAGTTAACTACTAGTATAGCAATCATGTGTGTTTGTTTATACTTGGGTCTATATCTTCTTTCTGTACATGTTTTAATACCTAATGTTCATGTACATCAATTCAAACATTACGATAGACTTGCCTGGATTGAGGGGATTCACCACGAAATCACCACCACATTTTTTATGGCTTCTCGCATCACATTGATCGCAGTGATGGGTGAGTGACAGAAGAGTGGAAAACTCCAAATAAAATTTGTCCACAGTGGCTTAGTGATTTAGGCAAAAGTCGTGCAAGCTGTACTGTACCTGTGTTTAAATATGGATTGTAATGAAAGCATGCACATGGATGACTCTTTCAAGTCCCTTTCCTGGCAAACATATTACAGACGTTCAATCAGTAGAAATGATGATCATACTGGGTTTGATCTGCCTCTAAGCTAATAACGTCTGTCAGCTTCTCCAAAGTTTAACAAGAGGGCCCAAAGGGCCCTAGGTCGCTCACCTTTCGAATTTAACCTAGATTTTGTTAAGATGATCATTGTGACCAAGTTTTATACAGATTAGGCAAATATTGTGACCTCTAGTGACTACAAAAGGTTTTTATATGATTTGACCTAATGACCTAGTTTTTGACCCCAGATAAACCAATATCGGACTTGACCTAGATTTTGTTGAGATGATCATTGTGACCAAGTTTCGTAAAGATCAGGCCAAAACTGTGACCTCTAGTGACTACACAAGGTTTTTCTATTATTTGACCTTGTGACCTAGTTTTTGACCCCAGATGACCCAATATCGAACTTGATCTAGATTTTTTTGAGATGATCATTGTGACCGAGTTTCATAAAGATTAGACAAAAATTGTGACCTCTATTGACTACGCAAGGTATTTCTATGATTTGACCTTGTGACCTAGTTTTTGACCCCAGATGACCCATTATCGAACTCGACCTCGATTTTGTTGTTATGATCATTGTGACTAAGTTTCGTAAAGATCAGGCCAAAACTGGGACCTCTAGTGACTACACAAGGTTTTTCTATGATTTGATCTTGTGACCTAGTTTTTGACCCCGGATGACCCAATATCAAACTTGACCTAGATTTGGTTGTGTAGATCATTGTGACCAAGTTTCGTAAAGATTATGCTAAAACTGTGACCTCTAGTGACTACACAAGGTTTTTCTATTATTTGACCTTGTGACCTAGTTTTTGACCCCAGATGACCCATTATCGAACTTGACCTACATTTTATTGCGATGATCATTGTGACCAAGTCTCATAAAGATTAGACCAAAATTGTGACCTCTAGTGACTACACAAGGTTTATCTATGATTTGACCTTGTGACCTAGTTTTTGACCCCAGATGACCCAATATCGAACTTGACCTAGATTTTGTTGAGATGATCATTGTGACCAAGTTTCATAAAGACTAGGTCAAAATTGTGACCTCTAGTGACTACACAAGGTTTTTCTATGATTTGACCTTGTGACCTAGTTTTTGACCCCTGATGACCCAATATCGAAGTTGACCTAGATTCTGTTGAGATGATCATTGTGACCAAGTTTCATAAATATTAGACCAAAATTGTGACCTCTAGTGACTACACAAGGTTTATCTATGATTTGACCTTGTGACCTAGTTTATGACCCCGGATGACCCAATATCGAACTTGACCTAGATTTTATAGAGATGATCATTGTGATCAAGTTTCATAAAGATTAAGTCAAAATTGTGACCTCTAATGTGTTCACAAGGTTTTTCTATTATTTGACCTAGTGACCTAGTTTTTGACCCCAGATGACCCAATATCGAACTTGACCTAGATTTTATAGAGATGATCATTGTGATCAAGTTTCATAAAGATTAAGTCAAAATTGTGACCTCTAATGTGTTCACAAGGTTTTTCTATGATTTGACCTAGTGACCTAGTTTTTGACCCCAGATGACCCAATATCGAACTTGGCCTAGATTTTGTTGAGATGATCATTGTGACCAAGTTTCATAAAGATTAGGCTAAATTTGTGACCTCTAGTGTGTTCACAAGCAATTGTGAACGGACGGACGGACGGACGGACGCCGGACGAAGAGCGATCACAAAAGCTCACCTTGTCACTTTGTGACAGGTGAGCTAAAAATAGGTGAATTTGTGGACAATTACAGACTTCTCCAGATATGTCTGTCTGAATTTGCGAACAATTACTGTTTTTTCAAGATATGTCTGTCGGCAATAGCACCAAGTTTCTGGAAGACAGCTTTTCAAACTCTTGCCTTGTGTAAAGGCTAGTGACACATTTTGCGCAATGAACTTTAAAATTTGTCATTCCTTACCATGGTCTTTTATTGAAGAGTCCTGTGATTGTTGATGTTGGTGGCATGGTGTTGATGTAACACTCTTTGTTTTGTAGGATGACAGGGAAAGGTCTTCTACTGTTCATCAAAGAATAGAAAAGAAATGGCTGGGAAGTTTAAAAATTCCTTTTCCTACCATTTATTTTAATGGAAAGGTAAGAATTGATAAAATATCTCTTAGAATAGACAAGCTTTTGTCAATGAATATATAAGGTGTGCTGTCTACCTCCTTCAGATATTTCAGATGCTTTTTCAGGTGCATACTTTAAAGCTCTATTAAAGAGGTTCTACCATCAATTGTTTCTATAATAATCATGTTTGCTCCCTGGATATATATTTTTGGTTGTATTGAGTCTACCATAATGGCATTATATAAAAATGTGTTCAAGTCTTAAAAAAGCAAAACCCTTACCCCTTAGCTACTGCTTTCCACCCAGAATGTTTGAGGAAGCTGTCTAGCTTGCTTGCAGAAGGACAGTTGTTCTTACGAAGTTACGTTCTACTCTAGTGCTATTCTGCCCCCCACAATAATGCTATAAGCCTCTGCATATCAACTGCAAGAGTCACTACATAACACTATGTAGGACTATTATAAAATTAAATGTTAAAACCATAAATAAACCCTTTAGAGAATTAAGCTGAAGTAACTTAGTTGTAAGAAAGATGGTACATTCTGTGTTTGTTTCAGATTGACGGTACATTCAGTGTATGTTTCAGATTGACGGTACCTTCCGTGTATCTTTCAGATTGACGGTACATTCCGTGTATGTTTCAGATTGATGGTACATTCTGTGTATGTTTCAGATTGACGGTACATTCTGTGTATGTTTCAGATTGATAGTACCTTGTATGTTTCAGATTGACGGTACATTCCGTGTATGTTTCAGATTGACGGTACATTCTGTGTATGTTTCAGATTGACGGTACATTCCGTGTATGTTTCAGATTGACGGTACATTCTGTGTATGTTTCAGATTGACGGTACATTCCGTGTGAGTGCTCCTCCTGTGTTGCTAGGATACGTACATGAATCAGCCAGCCATCTTGGTGAGATGGATATTGGTGTGGATAAAGACATTAAAACATTACTCAGTTTATTTATTACTATAGAACCTCCACTCACTCAACCTGAACCTGTGAAGGAAAGGGTATGTATACATTGTTCTTATTAATAGAATATTGTGAAATAAATAAAACCCGCTCTATAATCTAGTGGTAGAGTATCGGCTTTAAGGATGGGAGGTCTTGGGTTCAACCATGGCTACATCATACCAAAGACAAATTACTGTAAAATCATATATTTTCGTGGATATTAAATTTCTTGGATTTTGATAAAAATCCATTTTTAGTGGGGTCGTAAAATTTGTGAATTACTGAACATGAAGGGGAAACCCATGTCTGAATTTGACAGGTCCATTAACTGTGGGGATAAGTTGTGGTGGTCAAGTTCAACAACTAAATCAACAAATATTCACCTCCCTTAGAAATAATAATTTTACAGTAATGCAGGCTTTCTACTGGGACCTACTATTCCTACTTTTCCGTACTATTTTGATCTGAGCCCTACTTTGCCCTACTTTTTTTCTAAAACGGCCCTATTATCCCTACTTTTTCATCTTAAAATAAAATATGTTAACTTTGGAGCAAAATGATACGAATACTTCTTCTTTTAGTTATAATTTCAGTGGAAATATAAATCATGCATTTTTTCCGGGCTCGCTATGCTTGCAATTAGACTAAATCAATTTTATAATTATTTAGTCACTATTTTTTCTGTCATTTGCCCCTGTAATTTATGTTTTTTTATGCCCTTCTTACACCGAATCCTGTACCTGCCTCTGGTAATATTAAACGTAAAAGGTCAAAATTCCTTATTTATCCCTACTTTTTAATGTCAGAAATTCCTACTTTGCCCTACTTTTTAAATAAAATATGCCCTACTTTTGCCGTACTATTTCTTGAAGAGGCAGTAGAAAGCCTGAGTAATGGTACTTGTATTTCACTTGCTTGATGTTCTGCATTTATAAGAGGGAACTGGCTTCTCTTCTCTGATACCATTGTGTTGATCCATTCCATCAGGAATGAGGTGTCAGAGTAATTGACGTAAGTTGTATGACTTGTGCCACAATCAACCTAATTTAAATAGATATAAATCAACTCAATTATCATCTCATTATCAAACTGCATGGTTGGTTGGAGGGCCAACAACAGCAGAGATGTGTCAATGTGCCAAAATCAAACACCCACATATAACAGGGTATGTTTGTTGAAAAGTTTATCTTCCATGGCTCTTATCTTTTATTTTGTCTCCATTTAAATTTATTAAATTATATATAAACTGCTTAAGTCAGTAAAAAATTTCTGCTAAAGCTTGGTTTGAATCAGTTATGTTGGTGTTAGTTTTGAACACTTCACTCACATCCTGTTACTAAGGAAATCCGGATTTTCTGCCTGAAAAAGAATGATCTTTTCTGCAGAAAATAAAAGTTATTTGATGAAAAATTCAAAGTTTTGACAAACACATGGTCATTTTATATCCTTTCCGCTACCATAGCGTACTTATGCAGACTCGCCGAGATGGCCATTTCGGCCTTCCATAGTTTTCGAAGTTATTCGCGCAAGGGTCACCGTCACATCGTCATTTCCGGTGACCTTTAGTCAAAATATTGACATTTTTTTCTACTTTCGGTTTAGGGTAGGTGTGTAGCATCCGGGTGTATCGAGTTTTTATCAGTGCTGCAAGTCAATAGTGTCTCAGGGACGGGGTATAGGGACCATATGAATTTCTCATAACCCCCAAAAAATCGTGGTAGCGGAAAGGATATGCAGAATTTTAGCAATTGAACAATGTTTGTAATTTGGTGTATGGTTGTATACTGATGGCACCTGAAACAGATTTACAACTCATTTTCAGGATTGGGCATTTAAGGCCTCAAAAGGATCCCTGTACATTAGTATGATGTAGGGGCCACATATTTGTCTTCATTTAAATACTATCTTAGCTAGTGTTATGTACATTTTACCTAACTTGTTTTTGAAGTTCATCAAATAATATTAGCTAGATGTACATATGTTTTACCTAAAGTTTATCTGATTTTCAGTTCACTACCAATGAGGACGAGAAATTGATGGTGTTTGCTGATGAATGGCAGGAGGAAATCTCAGGAAGATTCACACCAAAACGTGAAATAAAGACTTTTGTTACGGACATAAATTTTAAGTCTGTGTTTATCACTCGGTATTTCAAGGCTATCAAACCACCAGAAGAGTTGACAGACAAGGGATTATCACCCGAGGCCACGGCTGATGTTGTAGCAAGATATGTCTCTCTCATACCATTCATCCCTGATTCTATGATATTTCCCGGTCTCTGTGATATCTGGAACACGTGTGATGTAAGTCTCTCTCGTACCATTCATCCCTGATTCTATGATATTTCCCGGTCTCTGTGATATCTGGAACACGTGTGATGTTAGTCTCTCTCATACCATTCATCCCTGATTCTATGATATTTCCCGGTCTCTGTGATATCTAGAACACGTGTGATGTAAGTCTCTCTCATACCATTCATCCCTGATTCTATGATATTTCCCGGTCTCTGTGATATCTGGAACACGTGTGATGTAAGTCTCTCTCATACCATTCATCCCTGATTCTATGATATTTCCCGGTCTCTGTGATATCTGGAACACGTGTGATGTAAGTCTCTCTCATACCATTCATCCCTGATTCTATGATATTTCCCGGTCTCTGTGATATCTGGAACACGTGTGATGTTAGTCTCTCTCATACCATTCATCCCTGATTCTATGATATTTCCCGGTCTCTGTGATATCTAGAACACGTGTGATGTAAGTCTCTCTCATACCATTCATCCCTGATTCTATGATATTTCCCGGTCTCTGTGATATCTGGAACACGTGTGATGTAAGTCTCTCTCATACCATTCATCCCTGATTCTATGATATTTCCCGGTCTCTGTGATATCTGGAACGCATGTGATGTTAGTGAAGTTCTAACACAACCCACTACCAATTTTACTTAATTATATATATTGAGAACTTCAAGGTTTTCTTATGAAAGTTCTGAGGAAAGAATGTAGTTCAACCAAATAATGTCTTACTGGGCTGTGCACTCAAAAATGTGCACTATTCTCTGTGTTTTATCTATAATTGATATGGTCACTCACTAGGAGGCACACATTAAAATCACTTGTGCTGGGGATTCTTCCTTTTCAAAGCAGCATGCCATCTAAGCCAATAGCAAGTAATCAAAAAATATTTTGTCGTAGATGTGGCATGAATCACCATTTTCATGCTATAATAAAGATTCAAACACATGCGTTGACTGGATATCAAATCAATTCTGACTGGTAAACATGGTTTCATTTCCAAAGCCGTGCTGAGACGTTCATGTTGTCTGTTATTGTGATTATTGCCGTGTATTTCAGCAATTCATGCAGATGTTGTCCGGTGATGAGGAAGAACACGCCATATTACTGGTCAACTTTTTCCTGGCCCTCGGTAAGAAGGCCTGGTTGATATGTGGTACCGCTATTCCCGAGGGTCCGACAGCTTACGTGTTATCTGAGGAAGCCATTGAACACTGGATCTGGAATCCTAGCTCCGGGGAACACTTCCGTACACAAGATACTAACTGTCCATTACAAACCATTGGATGTCTGGTCAACCATGAAAATGTAAATAATTCAATATTTCATATAATATTTAACCATAACATGACATGATTTTATGTTTTATTATATTTTGGGTTATTACCTTTAATTACAAAGAGGAAAGAGGTATTGAGACATTTATTTGGGAATTCAAGTTCATTAGGTTTCCCACATACAGAATGACATTGATTTTGTGCTGGATGGATGAATGTCACAATGTGTATCCACACTAAGTCTTGTTCCCCTGATCATTGGTCAAATTTCAATGAAGTTCTAAGTCTAACTATTCATGCGGTCATGAATTTTAGGTCGAATGTTTTTGCTAGAATTATAGCCCTTTGTGGGAGACATACGTTTTGTGTCAAAAACCCTTCTAGTTCAGCTTGCTATAATCGTACTCTCCATGTTCAATACAATGTATATTATTTGGTGTATTGATGTAGATCTGGGCAAACATACAACAGTATGATAAACCATCACAGATGACCTACAGACTGGACGATACTGCTTGTTGGGAAAATATATTCAACTCTAAATATCACAATCCAGGGCTAGGGAGCATCCAGGTAAATATTGTCTTCATTTACCAGGTAAATATTGTCTTCATATACCAGGTAAATATGGTCTTTATATACCAGGTAAATATTGTCTCCATATACCAGGTAAATATAGTCTTCATATACCAGGTAGATATTGTCTTCATATACCAGGTAAATATTGTCTTCATATACTGCTATTTAAGAAATAATGAATATATACCTGTGTTTTATCATAGAACAAAGCACAGTCACAAGTATGGATGCATAGTAATTAAATCAAGAGTGTGTAGCACAAGTGATGAACTATATGCATCCAAACAAGTGATTGTGCTTTATTATGGATAAAACACTGTTACAAATTAATTATTTTGATTCTAATAACTGTCAATGATAAACATGTACATGATGATGAGCCAGGTAAATGTGTATCGTATTAACACCGCTGATTACGATGAATTATAATTGTTTATGACAGGTGGCTGCTTAAATCAGTTGATGACTGAGTACCGTTATATATTTTTGTTACTCAGGCTTTTGTGAGTGAAATGTTCACAGGAGGAAAAAATAAAAACTCCCAAAGTATAGCCACCACGCTGTGGACTAGTCGTCCAATTTAAAGCAATCAACACTGAGTTAGTTTTCAAGAAAACAGCCAATTTATCTTTGAACTGCACTTTTTATACCAGCTATCATTAACAAAATAAAGAAATAATAAAACAAGGCAGGTACATTACCATCAAAACTATGTACAATTTTGTTTTTTCACACAAAAAATTTAAAATAACAAAAATTTGGACAGGAAGGTTCGAGTTACGAAAAATCAAAGAACTGTGGGCCTTACACAGGTTCATCTGTACGCTGTATGTACATAATCAGGGACCCAACATATCTTGAATAATCTGTTTTTGCTGCCCCAGATAGAATTAACCTTTCTGCAAAATAAAAGTTATTTGATGAAAATTTAAGTATTTGCTGTATGTCAGAGCAGAAGTTAAATAACAGAACAATGTTTGAAAGAAGAGTTTTGTTGTAGGTATATGTCCTAATGGCACCAAAAACAGACTTGCATGATATATTCAGGATTAGGCCTATGCCTCATTACTAGGACCCCTGTATATAACTACTGTCATACAACTTGGTACTGTTTTATCAAAGCACTTACGGAATTCGTAAAGTTACGTTCAAATTTAAATTATTTATAATGCGTTAACACCTGCAATTTGGTGATGGATGTGGTTTGTAGGAGTTAATTAACTGAATCATTATTTTTATTAGATTTTAAATTTGATCGTAACTTTACGAATTCCGTAAGTGCTTTGATAAAACAGTACCCTGATATTTCCCTGTCTGACTTAATATTATTTGTTTGTTAGCCTAGTGGTAGAGCATCCCCTTAAAGTGTGTGATTTTTTTGTTTGATCCAAGGAATTGACATACCAAAGTCATTAAAAGTGGTACTGGTGTATCTATTTGCTTAATGCTTATCACAGTTAGCACAAGGTTACTGCTGGTTCACTAGGTGTCTGGATAATGTGACTGGGTATTCTCCATTTGATAGAAATACTGTAGACCAGAGTGTAAGTATAGGTAAATTTCCAACTTGGGTAGCTAAACGGGGGGATTAACTGAATAAACTCTATGGTTAAAGTACATAAACATGCATAACCTAGAAATATACCTATAAGCAATATTTTTTTAATACAAACATGTGTTTTCAGCCGGATGCCTTATACTACTTCCCGACAGACAAAGATTACGTGACAGAGTTGCAGGAGAAGATACAGTCTGTATTGAAGAATAAGATCATGGACTGGAGAAGTCGTTATATCACACGTTGGAATCGACATTGTACGCAAATCATGAGGAAAATGTTACCTGTGTAAGAATATTGACATCTTGCAGTAATTTTTTCTGGTATTTTGAAAAAAACACGCCCAAGTATTAGACGGCCTAATTCATATTGAGATTTTGTATCGGTTTGAAGGTTTGTGATATGTGATGGTTATATACAATTATCAGAGTATACTGTCAAATGAACAGCTCTTTTTGGGTTTTTGAGATAATTGAATAGGAATAGATAAGTTTAATTCTCATTGAATATTTCATGCAATATGATGCAGTTCATTTATCTGTGTTCAATGTTTATATGACGTCATTAATAAATAAATATGGGGCTATATAAAATATGATGGCACTCAAGTCAAATTTGGTGGTAATAATTACTTGTGAAAATGCTGCCCAGGGTCAACTACTGATTCAGTTAAATCCACTCTCACTGACTACAAAATATCACATACAAATATCCTCTGTATGTTGAATTTCTAGTCTAGTTGTTATATTTTTGTATGGCTGTATATTGGTAGTATTTGATTGTGATGAAATTTTCATATTTTAGATTGGAGGAGAATTGTGGGAAGTCTGTTGGTGAACAACATATACATGAGCTTGAACAGTCGTTTAGTTCATACAAGGTGGGTGATACTTGATACTATTGCATGTGTTATGATAGGCCAGGATAAACTATTTCCTCCATGATCATTTCCCTTCTACTCAGGAATCGCTCATTTTGTCAGGACTTTTATTTTCCTTCAAAAATCTTGAGTTTGTTAAATATTCAAAATCTGTTCAAGGGGAGGAAAACGGGCGAAAACCAAAAACACAAATATTTCATGGTTTTGAAATAAAATAATTCTACCTCTACATGGATAATTAGCTGTTAATCCATAAAGACATTATCAAAGTTCAAAGTATGGTACTGCATTATAGCAATACATGTTTAAATACCAGGTAGTTGCTGTGATCTTGTTTACATTCTATATCTAAGATTAGAATCCCTACAGTTCATTGGAAATTATACTGAATGATATATGCTGAATAAATGCATAGCTTTCTTTAAGATCCTGTTATCTCAACTCTGATATTTTCGAGTGCAAGAATTGTATACAAAACTTCTTAAAAGAATCATTACATTTGGCACATTTAAATGGTTTAATTACTCTAAGAGATATGACACATGTTTTGCTGTTCCACTGCATATCTGTAATTTTGTCATTATATTTCCCCGTTTTAGGCAGTGCCTTAGATCATATTATTATATTTTTCAGGTATCTGGTTTCCCTATCAACATGCCATTTACTGAAGTCGATCCAATAGTTGAGACGGTGTACTCTACAGGTGTACATGCACAGGAGTCGAGTGATGTAGAGTTTGCTCTGGCTGTATATGTTCATCCTTATCCTAACTCTGTGCTCTCTGTATGGGTGTATGTAGCTTCCTTGATGAGAATGAGATAGTCTTATAGGCCGTACTTAACTCTACACACTTAACTCTACACACTGTAATTCAAATAGAGAAAATATGGTATACAGTGAAATAGTGATATAGGCCATACTTGACTACACACAGCACCTCAGATAGAGAAATGAGATACAAGTGTTATAGGTCATACTTGACTCTACATACTGAACGCCAAATAGAGAAATTAGAGTATACAACAAGTAGCTTAGTGTTCGATCTTTCCAAAGAATCTTATTGACCAAATAAAATTTTGAATTTTAGCATCCTAATTTTAGAATATGTTACACTCTATTGTATACAATGTGGGATTTTGGAGACTGGGTTAAATATTGATTGCTACTGGATGTGATAGGAAGAGCCTCCATCAAGTTTACAGTACTGTTGTGTTTAATAGTTTCAAAACATCATGAATTCAAGGATTTAGGAATGTGCACAAGTGTAGCGATAGATTCCGTCCAAACCATAAGACATCTGTGATATTTATTTTATGGATTTTATTTATTACACAGGTAGTTAAGGATGTAATTTTAGATGTATATATCATGAACATATTGAAGTAGAATTACAAAAGAAATATATAATAGATATACATGTATATAAAACTAACAAATTAGTTGTTGTTTTTTTCAAAAGAATTGACATTTTTTTAGCTCAATGATATATTCAATACAGTATAGCCTGGTTTATCCTGAACCTGTTTTTACCGGCAACCTGTCTTCACCGGCATGGTTTGTCGGTCCCGGCAGAACTCCACTGTATTTCTATTAGATGGACCCTTACTTTAACGGAACCTGCTTTATCCATTATTCGGCATTGTTTGTCAGTCCCCACAATTGATAGTGTGTTTTAACACTTAATTAACCGGCATTATAGATAATACTTAAAAGATGTGCATCATCAGCAAATGTTTTTGCACATAATCTTTAAGAAAACCAAACAAACAACAATTATCAACTATTTTATTACTAACTAACACCATTATAACATATTTATGTCATTGGATACCTTTAATATTTGTTCATTTGTTATAATTTTGTCTTTTTATAGGCAATTAAACAGTTATATGTATTTCTATAAAACCTGGTTTTACCGGCACACTGCTTTATCCGGCACGCTTATCTGGTCCGATGGGATGCCGGATAAACCAGGTTATACTGTACTTCATAATGTCTTGTTGTTTCCTGTTGTCTGCTGAACCCAAAATGAAATACACATGACCAAGGGTTGGAGCCAGTTTTGTCCCTTGGGATATATATAATTAGAAAATTTAGTGCCTTAGCAGAAAGATGTCTTTTAAGTGCTACCTACTTATTAGACCCATACATAATTGAAATGTACATCACAAACACATCATAAATATGAATCTCGATCCATGAAAACTTGAAGAGGTCATGTTGACCAAACTAAAGTTGAAAAAGCCTTTTTTCGCAAACTGAAGAGTAGTTTTCAGACTTTTTTTTTAGCTCACCTGTCACCAAGTGACAGAGTGAGCTTTTGTGATCACTCTTCGTCCGTCGTCCATCCGTCCACAATTTACTTGTGTAGTCACAGTTTTAGCCTAATCATTATGAAACTTTGTCACAATGTTCATCTCAACAAAATCTAGGTCAAGTTCGATATTGGGTCATCTGGCCCCGTGTTCACAAAGGATTAGTATCAAGATCAGGATCAGATCATTTGATCCTCATTTTCAGACTCAGCTGATCTTGATCTCAATTTTGGTTTTCACGAAGCTAAAATTGATACTTGTTATAACATGCTCCTTATCATGGTAATTGAAGACTTATTTTGTGCTTTATTCAAAGGATTCGATATTGTTCTGTTCCAGCTTGGCTGCTGTTATATTAAATGAAACTTCTAGTAGTTGGTTTAATAACACTACTTAGAGCTGTCTATTATTGGGTATATTTAGAGAATCCTGGCGCCGATCTCCCGAAGCATCTCAAATAGAAATCTCATCTCAAATTGAGATTTTGCTCAAATCAAGAGTCTGAATTTGAGATAAATATGAAACTTGGGCCCTCGAAATTTTACTGTAATAAACTAAGAATAATGTTTCTGTTTTGTTGTACCAATTTAGAGTACTATTTCACATGGAAACTAGGTCAAACAATAGGTGACAAAATTTGAGTTGAGATTGAGTTCTCATTGAGATGTTTCGGGAGATCAGTGCCTGTTTTTCATTATGGAAATTTCACATCAATGTTGTTTTCCCTTACATATAGAGAAGATGTTGGTGCTTGGTTTAAGAATAAGCTAGAAAGCCTACTGGTTAGAATACAGTCCATGAAAACTGGTTTAGTGAATTTGCCACTGTACAATGTACATTGCGGAAATATAAGCATATTTTTTGCTCCACTATTCGTAGAATAAGGGAGCTATTGCAGTCACCCGAGCGTCGGCGTCTGCGTAACACTTTTGTCAAAGTTTAGGTACAGGTTTTTTAACCTCTTATATTCTCTAAGTCCTTTGAGATATTGCTTTCATACTTTGCATACTTGTTTGCCACCATGACCCCAACCCATATGCAGGAGTAGGTAACTCTATCAGGCATTTTGTTGAAATTATGCCCCCTTTTTCTACTTAGTGCAAATGTTAAAGTTTAGGTACAGGTTTTTAACCTCTAATATCTTCATAGTACATTGGCATATTGCTTTGATACTTTGCATACTTGTTCAGCATCATGACCCCAACCCTTACGCAGGAGGAGCTAATATTTAGCATTTTGTTGAAATTATGCCCCCTTTTGAACTAAGAATTGCTTATTTGTTTACCTTCATGACCAAGAGGACCTACACATGAGTAGGTAATGGTCCTGCATAATTTGTCCAAATTATCCCCCTTTTTCGACTTAGAAGCCCCAACCTCTACACAGCAGAGGGTAATGCTGCTGTTATGAAGCATTTTGTTTTGAATATATAATAATTGTACTATCCCAGCATGGCGCTGCGAATAGTGCACCCTGTGTATAAAGGATACATATGCACTTTCATTGTAAAATATATTGTGAATGAATAACATGTTTGCTACATTTGACTCGGATTTTATTTCTGATCTTTGCTTTCTTGCTGTGTTATGATGAAATAAGTATGTCTCCCAACACAGATTTTGTGCTCTTCATCTGGATGGATGTCATAATGTTTGTATGTGCTTATTCTCCTTTTCCATTGGTCGGATTTTAATGAAACTTTACATGAATACTTGGTATCTAGCCTAGTTGGAAATATTGTCAGCTATGGTAGGTCTGACGATATATACCAGAGTTAGGGCCCTTTGTTGGAGACATACATTTGTGTGTTAATAACCCTTAGGCTACTAGTTACAATTCATGTACATAATTAATATTACTGGTCGACTGACTTATCCTGTTAGTTTGTTATTGGAAACAAAATAGAGTCCTGGAGCCTGTTTCCTAACCATACCGCTACCGAGAGCAATGCAGACTGTTGAACAGCAAAGCACTTCAGAACCGGTTTGTTACGCAAGAAAGCACTCGCCTAGCAAAGTGCGGAGAAACGGTATGCTATCAGTCAGCACTGCTTGTTACATACACATAGGGAAGCGCTTGATAGCACTATGTGCTTTCTTATGTAGGCTGTGGTAAAGCATCTAAAATTTCTTTTATAAAATAGTATTTGATTGTGATAAATATGTATTCTATGCGGTTTAAAATATGTACCTGTATTTGTTTATACACATCTCTCCTGGTTACTGCTGTGTTAAATTGTTGCCTTAACTATAATATTTTTTTAGAGATATTTATATGGCAGTGGCTATTCTTACTTACGGCTCCGTAAGAACAGTGAAACAGCCCCGGAGTGGCAATTCTTACAGCAGTTTTGTACGGAGTTATGTAATGTGTCACATTTATATTTTATATTCTAAATGTATTTATTGACATTTTTTTTTCAAAATGAATGAACACACGTATCAAAAAATTGCAGTTCGATGAGTCCTTTAGTAATTGGAATTCCTTTGTAATTATCATCAAAGTTATAACTTACATTGTATAATAATATTCGTTATGATTGCATTAACATAACGACACTTATTTTTAGCAAATTACTTGTGTCTTCGCTCGTGTAGCCTCTACACAAATTACTTCCGTGTTTATCCAGCTTCTGGATGTAAACAAAAGGCATCCAAATTTAAATGGTAGACTGCTCCGCTGTGTTTAACTCTGCAAATCGCAGATCCTGTGTAATGTCGGTAACCCAGTCTGTAAGGTAGGCGGGTTCTCACTTTTTTGTCTGAAAGGATTTGTTTCTAGTCATTCGTCACTGGAACCTGTATACCAGTCTGTACCACTTCCTTTTTACGCCAAGCAGTAGCCGAACACACAATAAAATTAATAATCACGAAAATCATGTCTGTTTATGGAAATTGTGGTATTTATTGTGGATGTTGATAGATGATCGTTTGATTACTACTGATGTGTCGGGTTGCGGCTAGGTATCAGGTCCGGATGGTATTATTTTATAACTGATTTAAGAGGATTTCAACATTTGTGGTGTAGGCCTACACGAACAGATGAAATGCGATGAGTTGACAAGTACTGTAGTTTCTAGTTGTGGGCATGTTTATATACAGTTTGCTTTGCTAAGTACGGCAGATTATTCTACAGAATATGTCAGAATTGTCTTTATTACAAAATTAAGGAGCGTAGCCAGCGATACGCACGAGCCCTCCATTGTTTCGTAAATTTTGTGCTCAGATGAATTGACACGTAATTCCATAAATTTGTTTAGAATTTAGATACAAATTTAGCCACAATGGCTTTAAAGTAGGAATTCTTACAATCTAAGGGCTCTCAAGCACAATCACTAACTGCACCCCTGAAATTGAATTGATCAATATGGGATGACGTCATTTACTGATTTATGACGTCACTAAGTATCGCAATGTTTTGCAAGTTGTTCGTCATAGAACTATTTCGTAAGTTATACCATATACTCAATATCACTGGTTTCGCGTCATCATTGGAGTCGCGGTAATTTCTACAACTCAATCCTCCGAGGGTTTACTACAGTTAACTTCCTGTTATTGTTGTTGAAATAGGTCAAAGGCTACTAAAACTGATTTTTTATGGTGCACACGTTCTGAGAATTTGAAGAATCAAACTGAATCGGGAATGCTTACGAGGGACAGTCAAACTATTGCTAGCACTTCCATGAAGGCT
Source organism: Spisula solida (assembly GCA_947247005.1). Classification (NCBI taxonomy): domain Eukaryota; kingdom Metazoa; phylum Mollusca; class Bivalvia; order Venerida; family Mactridae; genus Spisula; species Spisula solida. Next base: position 27,926,791 of record OX365948.1, read on the forward strand.
ATCTTTTGGCAGCATGAATGATGATGAAGTATATTACTTATATTTTCCATTAAACCTATACCAACCTATATCGATTAATGGTTAAAACTTTAAAAGTGCAGTCACGGCTCAATGCTCGAAATCGAACTATATTACCGAAAAGTCAAAGAAGAATTTGATTTAAAAATTTACTCTATAACGCGCGCTTCGATATTTTGTATATCGATTTGAATCAAAGGCTGTCAGCCTTTATTGACGACAACGATATTTAGTTATTCTTGAAATATTATGTTTTTAAAAACTAGCGGGATATTTCGTAACTTTTTACAGGGTTTTCATTATTTGACTTAGGTATTAAAATGATACCAATTTGATTGCTATTCGAGACACTTCAGTTCCAGGGCATGCCACAGCGTATAAACGACATTACATCAATCTAGGATGATGTAGTCCATGAGCCACCAATAGAAGACCCTCCCCCCCCCTAGGGAATTTTGGTCACTATATTTTTCTGAAAGCATATGGTCCCTGGAGTATTTTCCTGAAGTCTGCACTTTGGCCATTGGGGCGTTAAGATTTTTTGGGGTAAAACGTCAAAAAATATAAACGAAAAGTACAAATTTTCGGAATCGGTTAACTACAATCTTATTTATTATGTTATTTTAAAATAAATCTCTGTAACAGGTAGATATTAACCTGTCCTATCTACACTGAAAAAATCAGAGTGCTGCTATTGTGCAAAATGGCTTTTTTGGGGGTAAAACGCTAAAAATTATAAGAGAAAAGTGCGAATTTTTGGAATCTGTGGACTGCATTGGCATTTATTTTTTTTTTTATAAAAAATACTCTAATTGAAAGATATTATAGTGCAGTTTCATACTGCAAAAAATTAAAGCCATGTTATTACGCAAAGTGTGATATTTTTGGGGTAAAACATCAAAAAATATAAACCGAAAAGTGGGAATATTAGGAATCTGTAGATTACAATAAAACCATTCATATGATAATTTTTTTGTAACTAAATAATATTAATGTGATAAATTTGTAGTAAAATGCAGTTTAAGATTTCAAATATATATTGCCAGATGAGATACTTTGGGGGAAAATTACAAAAATAATAAATGGAAAGTGTGATTTTTGGGAATTGGTGTCCTAGTTGTAACTTACGACCATCGGGTACGGACATTCCTAGTCCTAATTGGTATTCAAAATTACATTCTAACCATATATAGGCAGTTCTGGTACTGTTGGGTAAATTATTATTAAACCACTAAGTACATCCATACCTAGTCCTAATTGGTACATACAAATAACCATTACATGCAATATTGGTTCTATTTAGCACTAAACAACCCTATACAGACATCAGTTGTCCTATCGGGTATTAACTACCACCATGCACAGACAGTCCTAGTTTAACTTGATAGCATAGCCAATACCATTCCTAGTTCTATTTGATATTCAAAACCACCATACTTATACAGATATTGCTGGTCAGGCTGGGTACCCATAACCACTGGTAGGTACATTCATTCCTCGTCTCAATGGGTAGTCACACTTACCATGTTCTAATTGGGTACTCGTTACTGCTTATTGAAGTACATACATGCCCAGTCATAGTGGTGACTTACATATCCATATACAGACATTCCTGGTCCTATTTGGTACTCTAAACCACCATGTACAGGCATTATAGGTGCAATTGGGTACTCATTTCCACCATGTATATACAATGTATATTGCTGGTCGTAAAGAATACTCATAACCACTAGGTTCAGACATTCTCGTTGGATACTGCCGATCATCAATTAACAACTCAGGCGCGCCATGTGGCTACATGCTTGGCCTTATTGACCACTCATAACATATGTTCTACTCGAAACCTTCATGTACAAAATCAGTTGTCCGATTGGGAACTACCAACTACTAGTTGCGACCATTTGTTGTCCTATTGGGTAATCACTACCCCGTGTACAGACTGTGATGTTCTTATTGGATACTCATACATACATTCCTAGTCATAGTGGGTACCCCAACTACCATGTACATGCATGCCTGGTCCTATTGAATACACAAAACCACAATGTACAGACATTTGTGACTGGGTTGGGCACCAACAACCACTAGGTGCAGTCATATGTTGTTCTATTTGGTCACTGCTACCACCATCTACAGGCAGTCCTGGCCCTATCAGGGATACATAACCACTAGATGCATACATTCATAGTCCTAGTGGGTACTCAAAACCACTATGTTCATGCATAAGTGGTATAATCGAGTCCTCACAGCCACTATACTCAGCCATTATTGGTCCCTGTGGGTACTGATGCATATACATACATTCCTGGTCGTATAGGGTGCCAATAACCACGATTAACAGACATTCCTGTTTAGGATAGATACTGAACATCATCATGTTAAGACATCTCTCAATCACTTGTTATATACATTATTGGTCTTATTGAGTACAGACAACTATTGGGATCACCCATTCCTTGTCCTATTGACACCATGTAGAGACATTCCTGGTCTTTAAAATTCAGCAGTGAGCATGCCTAACCCTCAGCTGTGACCATTTTTTTCATCAAATTGGGTAATCACTAACCCCATGTACATGAAGCATGGTCTAATTAGATACTCATATCGACTAGGTACATACATTTCAAGTCCTAGTGGGTACCCACAACTATCATGTCCCATGCATTCCTTGTCCTATTGGATACTCCAAACCACAATGTACAGACGATTGCAGACGGATTATGTACTAACAACCACAAGGAGTGGTCATTTTTTGTCTGATTAGGTCATGATTACCATGATGTACAGACAGTCCTGACTTTATTAGGTACTCATAACCACTGGGTACATACATTCCTAGACTAAGTGGGTACCCGTAACCACCATGTACATGCATGAGAAGTGAGATAAAGTACTTGCAGCTACAATACACAACCGTTATAGGTCCTATTGGGTACCCACTACCATCATTTACTAGTACATGTACATACATTCATGGTATTATTTGGTATGCATAGCCACTATTCCGGATCCTGTTATGTACATACATTACTGGTCTTGTTGGGTACAGACAACCATTAGGAGCACCCATGCCTCGTCCTATTGACGACTTAGTGCCTAAGTAGAACATTCCTGGTCTTGTTAGGCAATCATAAACACTGGGTAGATCAGTCCTAGTCCATGTATGTATTCACGACCACCTTGCACATAAACTGTCTTATTAGGTACTCATAACCATTAGGTACATCCATCCTAGTCCTAATGGGTACCCACAACCACCGTGTTCATGCATACTTGGTTGTATTTGGTACTCATAACCACTAGGTGCATCAATTAGAGGGTACCCAATACCACTAGGTACAGGTATTTATGGTGCTGTTGGGTACTGACACACACCATGAGCAGACAGTACCACTGGATACACACATCCATGGTCTTATAGGATGTGCACTATCATGTGGTATCTCATTTATTGCATTATGTGTACTGGCAACTACAAGGTCGAGATATTCCTGGTCCTCTTGGATACTCACAACCACCCAGAACAGCCATTCCTGACACAACCATGATGCACAGCCATTGTGTCACAAGGAATAGCTGCTGTACAATAACATTTGGAAAAAAATGAATGTATATTTAACCCACCCACTATTGTAAAATACATGTAAGTATAATTTAACACAATCCATACAAATGTTACTGATGCCAACTATACATACATTGCAAACAAAGTGATAAAATGGAAATAGATTTCAAAATCATATTGTGAGTACTTGTAAATAAGTAGAACGGCTGTTTTCAATACTTTGGTCATTTTGGCGGCCATTTTGATGGCCATTTTCCATAATAGACCCACCTTTTGTGCATTTAAATGTTAAAATACATTTTGGGAATATGCCTTTATTGGTATTCACAATTGCAATTAAAATACAGTAAGGCACAATGTGTTATAGCATAGTTAAGTGAATACATCATTACAATTTGTACACCATTTAAAAGCAGGGGAGATAATCTTATTTTTGCTTTTCCTGCTGAACGCCCCAATGTCTGAAGTGCAGACTTTGGGAAAAGTATTGGTAGGTCAAAGCCTTTCATAATTACCAAAAAAAAAGATCAATGACACTGTATTCTGCCATAAAAGTGTACTGATTCTCAAAATTTGCAATTTTTCATGTATTTTTTAATGTTTTACCCCAAAAATATCCCATTTGCATAATAACACGGGACTAAAATTTTGCAGACTTAAACTATGAGTTAATATCAACCCATGAAAGTGTTTAATTACAAAATAACTTACTAAATGTGATAGTAATTAACCAATTCCAGAAATTAACACTTTCTTTCATATTTTTAACATTTTACCCAAAAAAATCGTAACGCCCCAATGTCTGAAGTGCAGACTTTGGGAAAAGTATTGGTAGGTGAAAGCCTTTCATAATTACCAAAAAAAAAAGATCAATGACATTGTATTTTGCCATTAAAGTGTACCGATTCTCAAAATTTGCACTTTTTCATGTATTTTTTAATGTTTTACCCCAAAAATATCCCATTTTGCATAATTACACGGGACTAGAATTTTGCAGACTTAAACTATGAGTTAATATCAACCCATGAAAGTGTTTAATTACAAAATAACTTACTAAATGTGATAGTAATTAACCAATTCCAGAAATTAACACTTTCGTTCATATTTTTAACGTTTTACCCCAAAAAATCTTAACGCCCCAACGGCCAAAGTGCAGACTTTGGAAAAATACTCTACTGGTCATACGCTTTCAGAAAAATATAGTGTCCGAAATTCCCTAGGGGGGGGGAGGGTTTACCCCACTGGCCCATGGACTAATGTGATTGGATTGAAATGGTTGGAGTAAAAGACACAACAATGTTCGTAGAATTATGTGAAATACTAAGCTTATACTAGTATACAAAAACATAATGACAAATTGTACGTATTTATTATTACGATTAACTTCCCTACCGTTCGCATATAAACTTATATATTTGTATTGCCATATGTTTGCTCATGTTATCTAAAATCATTGAACATCGTTTGACTTTTGTGAGAAAAATGTACATTGACTACTTTTAAACATCATTACCATCGTGATCTTGCACGTTTGAGTTCAATAATTGTACATAATTTAACAGATATAACATAAACATTTAATTTGCATGTTTTAAAATTTTTTTAAATGGTGTTTTACTGAGATCGAGGCCAAAAGGGATACAGCTATGATTGTAATCTCATTACTGTACGGTTAACTGATATTTTTTATAAATGATTTGTATATTTATTGTGATTGAGATGTTTTCATTATTGTGATTGAAATGCAGTGATTTGCCGTTTTTTCTTAGGACTATTCGGTGCATTTCGTTTGGTCAAATACTACCTAAATATTGTACTTAATCATTTTCAAAACAAAATTTACATTTATGTATCGATTGTGAAACCGTAAACAACACACTCACGATTACTTTCTATTGAGTCGTGTTATGATACAACCTAGATGTGCCAATTATCCATGATTATCTACAGGTTAGAAGAATTAGATCGTAACTAAAAAAGCCATTCTGAAAAAACAGGAAACATTGAAATATTATGCGGATTGAGCTCAGTGGTTTCTAAAATATTTATAATATTTCCCGCTGTATCTGGCCGTGTGGTCTGCAAAGTATCTGGAATTGCCAGGAAGCTGTGTATCGGTGCTATACACGGGGCACATTAAAGAACCAGGCGTTCACGCAATGTACAGATTTGCTAATAGAAGTCGAGTTATTTCGTCCCTTTCCAAGCCAGCGAGATGTATGATAACATTTTCAACCCCCATATTCATATGACTGTTCTGTACAGTACTGTTTAAACTAAACTTGACAAAAAGTGCACATGACACTAGATTTAAACATGGTATAGAATTACACTGGTTGTGGATCACTACAAATCATACAGTAGGCCTACTGGTATGCTGACAATCACAACACAGTGATAATGTTACGCATCGTTACCAGGGTTCCATTTGACTCGGGAGTAGGAGTTTTGACCCTTGTAATTTCCAGAAAGCCACATATTTACCCGCAAGATATTGGTTTGAAGGGACATTTTCAATTTTGAAGTTAAAATCATGGGTATTTTGTCTATAAAATAGTAATATTTACGGTCACAAGTATCAAAATGGCCCTTCAGATTCATCAGCTAGTAGAACCCCTGGTTACTTCTATGAACTGAGTGTGGGGACAAGGGAGGTAACTGCAGAGGAGCTTATAGACTGACTACTATAACACAGCAGGAGTTACTTGGCCACACAAACAGGATAAATGTTCTTTTATTTATTGTCACCTCTGGTCCAAAGGACTGAAGATGCACCAGAAATATTCCTGGGTACTCTTTATGGCATTCCAATTTAAAGCATCAATACATAAGATGTATACATGCCGTATTTCGCAGACCCCTTTGCATGAGTTTGGTGATGAAAATTCAATATATTTCATTAAAATGCGCGATATTTTTCTTGCTGAAACTTCAATTATTGAAGTTTATATCCTGTTTTCACTTATTCTACTTTATGACAATACCACGCATGATTCATGAAGCATTTTAAACTAATATTTGTGATCATTTTCATAATTTGAACAAAAAATGTCAGGTTCCAGTATGTCCAAGGAATGCGTGAGATTTGATTATTGATCTAGCTCCAATCGTGTGAGTAGTGTCTTGAATGTGTGAGACTCAAGCATGATGCAGGAGATCTGGCATGTATGAAGCTGTTTAAGTGTGTCCAGGTCCTTACAATGTTGATACTTAGATTGAAATCAGTTAACACCACACATTTCGATGCACAGAAAATGATTGCCATATTCTCAACTAAAATCAAACTAATTTTTCTCCGTTAATTAATAAAATCCAGCCAAGGTGTATGCCTACCAGTCAAAATAGAAAGGTAAACACTAAACACATGTAAACGTGCTTCCTCGTAATTAGCCAACAATCCTCGTACTTCTCAATAACAGCAGGTACCGACCAATGTGATATATGTGTAATGATTGTATGATTTATTTTGTTAATTTGTTATTTAAATCCTCCATGTACTATTTAATCGGGTATACAGTGGCGGGACTTTGCTTGTTTAGTGGACATTGTGCCTTGTATGTGTTTTATGTTTTCTGTGCTCGGCTGGTTCAGTTGAGTGCTGCCTTCCCTGTCTGACTTACTATAATCTTTTTGCAATAACATGACAATAACATTGTGGGGTGCTTCTTGTCCATGTTTTCTGGGCTGCGAGTTTGTCTGTACTTGCGATGTGTAAAAAGATAATATTAAGTCAGACAGGGAAGGCAGCACTCAGCTTAACCAGCCGAGCACAGAAAACATATAAGCGGTACAGAAAATGTCCAACGTAAAAATCCAGCAACTACAAAAACACGGCATCCCGTCCCGAAAGTCTGCCGCTTCAGTCAGTCAAACTAAAACGGAACGAGAGTCAGGTGAAGAGAAAATAACAACTGGACATTACACACCACAAGGACAATCTACAACACACACATAGTGTATAACTGGAGCTGTGGTTAGTCCACTAGGTTAAATTCCTGGTCCAGCATGACAACAATGTGTATAACTGGAGCTGTGGTTAGTGAACTAGGTTAAATTCCCGGTCCAGCATGACAACAATGTGTATAACTGGAGCTGTGGTTAGTGCACTAGGTTAAATTCCTGGTCCAGCATGACAACAATGTGTATAACTGGAGCTGTGGTTAGTGAACTAGGTTAAATTCCTGGTCCAGCATGACAACAATGTGTATAACTGGAGCTGTGGTTAGTGAACTAGGTTAAATTCCCGGTCCAGCATGACAACAATGTGTATAACTAGAGCTTTGGTTAGTGCACTAGGTTAAATTACCGGTCCAGCATGACACCAATGTTAATTTTCCTCCACATGTGATGCATTTGCTGGTTCCTTCTGTGGTTGGGGTATGTTTGTGCTGGTTAGGCCCACCCAGGGACACTTAATTTTTTGTGGACCATATTGAAAACAGATATAATTGTCAAATATGTAATCAACAATAAATAAGGTTGTAATAATTATTATTATAGTCCAGGGAAACAGGTTTGTGGAATTTGCCATCATATAAACCATACCAAGCTTCATAAAGACAAGCCCAAAATTGTGACCTCTACACAAGCAAATTTTGGACGAATAGTGATAACAATAGCTCACCCTGTCACTCCCACTGATGTAAAATAAATAACAAATTTAAAGACATAATATTTTATTACAGTTACAAAAATATTTTATAACAACATGAATATCTACAAATATTCAAAACATCTCGACAACTATGGTAAGCTTCAAGTTCAGTAACAGTTCTTGTACCTCGTGCCTATACCTCCCTGTCGCTCCAAGTACTGTAAATCCCTTTTTCGCAAGAGTTATATTTTAAAATTTGCCAGGACGTTGACATGTGAAATCAATATTCTTGCAAATATTTCGCAATACAAAGTCGGGAACTGGACATTGTCAATGAGGCAAATCCAAAATTCTCGTGAACAAAATGTTTTGAAATTTTTGGAATAATCGCGAAATAAAAGTAAAGCGAAAATTAAGTGATTACAGTATTTATATTTTAATATTGATGTTGAATGCCTGATGTGCCTATCTCAAACAGTACATTTACCTTTTTTACAAACCTTCATTTTAACCTCATCTTCCATCAACAACCACAACATGACCCTGTAGATCCGTACTTAGAGACAAGTGAGATTGTGTACACCATCTCTATACAGGTTATTGGAAAATTGTTGATTGACATCTAGATAACAAGGAGCCGGGAAGCACGGGGTAAAGAGGTGTGTCAACCATCATCAGAGGTAGACATACTTTGTTTATGCAACATGTAAAGAATGATTCAGATGTACACAAAGACACACAGCACATACAATGTACAAGATATTTCAAACAATCAGCTCAACTAACTTGGATATTACACCTGTAAAAGTGTATGAAACCAGAATCAGAACTTGGCTATCATACAGTATGAACACATTTAACCGACCAATCCATCTGTAGTATTGTTTTAACATCTCCACAAGTCAAGATATCAACTAACAACTTCCAAGTCAAGCTGACATCTTCACAAATCACCTTCATATCATCATATGTTTAGATCTTATCTAAACAAGTCAATGCCACATCACCAGTCAAGGTCTCATCCTCACAATTAAAGGTCCCTTTTCACAAAGTCAATGCCACATCACCAGTCTAGGTCTCATCCTCACAATTAAAGGTCCCTTTTCACAAAGTCAATGCCACATCACCAGTCTAGGTCTCATCCTCACAATTAAAGGTCCCTTTTCACACAGTCAGTGCCACATCACCAGTCAAGGTCTCATCCTCACAATTAAAGGTCCCTTTTCACACAGTCAATGCCACATCACCAGTCAAGGTCTCATCCTCACAATTAAAGGTCCCTTTTCACAAAGTCAAAGTCACATCACACTCTGTTTTTCATTTTCTTCAATAAATGTGCTGTTGTTGATTCTAAAGCAGCTTTTCGTTTCCTCTGAAAATGTATAAATCATGAAGAATGAGGAAATATCAATCATTTATCACTGGCAATAAATCTAGCAATCATAACAATATGAAATACAGGAGCGTAGCCAGCGATGTGCATGTGTAATTTGAAAAGTATAATATGGCTAAAATGTCAAGAGAGCATTCAAAATACAGCACATCGAGTCAACATCTTAATATTCTGAAACAATAAATATGTAAATACTTAGATTTTTGTTTTTTATCTTGCAATTAGCCACACTAGTGTTAGTACATAAAACTATTATAATGTAGAGTCTGTACAGGATTTTTAAAATCATTTTATGAAATCAAGAAATTAACAAATATGTGTATAATATTTCCTGAAAATTCTAATGACAGTCAAAATAAACTTACGGTCATAGCACTTGGAAGTAGGAACCAAAACATTGAATCATTTTTTAGTTTATACCTGATTACATGGGCATTCAGCTTTTTATAGCTGAAACTAGGTCATTCAGCTTTTTATAGCTGAAACTAAGTCTTTCAGCTTTTGACATCTGAAACTTGGGACTTTCAGCAGTTCAGTTCCTTTTCTCGTTCAGTTGTGTGTTGGGCATTGTGCCTTGTAATTGTGGTCTGTATTGTTTTCATGTTTCCTGTGCTTGGCTGTTTAAATTGAGAACTGCCTTCCCTGTCTCGATTTGTATTATCATTTAACAATGCATGCATATCAATTAATCATTCTTATAAAATGGTAATAATAAAACTTTACTAACTTCACTCAAATTCGGAGTAAGTGTTCCCACAACATCTATGGCATCTCGACTGTGGTCATCTTCACTTTGTCCAATCTCTAATAAGGGGTCAGGATTTTCAGGAAGAGGTACATCAGGGGTCTGAAATAAACAATAAATTTTGGTATTCCATGAAAACAAGACTGATGCACATTCCTCACTAAAACTTGTATTTATAAAGAGACATTAGGGATTCAAATAATATTGACAACCATGTTCGCCTAAAAAAATACAACCGGCAGTAAGCAAGTTGTTCAAAATAAATGTCTGAAAATACTGACTTTACCTCTAATCAGGGTGGTCATTATGATATGAATAGGTATAAGTGACACATTCTTTTACAAATTCAAGGAACCATTTACAGATACCATTTACACCATGACTACTGGGTATGTGAAGAGCAGTTTGATTGAAATCCAATCACCAGATCAGGAGAGGTACAGCTTGTGCATAGTATGGAGATAATAGCCTGATCCTAAGTTCCTAACATTTATGCATAAATATATTACAATGTTCTTCAATTGAATATATCAATTTCCTTAAGCAAATCATGCAATATCCATCCTTAAGACTTGTGTTTGTATTACACCTTAAGCATCTTCTTGATACTCCTCAGCTTATGAAAACATACAACTGGGGCTATAAAATACAGACAAGATATCAGCTGTTAAATTTGCTAATAGAAGGTAGAGGATCATGCCAAATTTTCATTTATTTATGTTATTGTTTGTTTGTAGAAGTATGGAGAATATGGCATAATCCTCTACCTTCTATTAGCAAATTTAACAGCTGATATCTTAAGTAAAAGACAAACCTTGCCAGGGTTAACTGTTTCATACTGATGTTTTAGTGTTTCTAACTCATAGTCACATGTAGCCAGTGCTAGTTTCAGCTCGTACAATAGTACAATATCCTGTCTTAACTCGTTGAAGTGACCAGTTATTTCATCTGTAGGCATCGGGTTATATTCTAAAACAAATATATATAACCAAATATAAATATATATATAAGCATCAGATTATATTATGCACACTATCTAGGGCTATTGGAACAATTATTGGTGATCCCATTGTATACTGTCATTTACAGTGGTCATATGACCAAACACATTTTTCCTTGATTTATGTGGACTGGTCAGTTGGCTTGACCAGTTTTATTGAATTGAAGTATTAACCAGAATTAACTTGGTCTTCTGCAAGCAACTCGTATCTTCTCTACATGTGAAGAACATGACCATAACCAATGTCACATGACCATAACCAATGTCACATGACCATAACCAATATCACATGACCATAACCAATGTCACATGACCATAACCAATGTCATGCAACAAACATAACCTGTCCCACCAAGGCAGTATGACTAGTTTAAGTCTAGGCATTCTCTAGTAATAAACCAACTGCCTGAGTCTTAAATACACAATATTTCAAACAAGTAACAAAAACTGTATACATGTATAATGAATCGGACATGAAACATGTTTCAACACATTACCAGCAATACATAGTACTCAAGTATTACCTATTCCTAATTCTTCTAACACTTGTTCAATGGCTTTTGTTTTCTTTTGACCCAGAGAAGCAGGTAACTTCATCTGAAACACCAAGCATTTGTAACTACATATTTCATACAACTGACAGCCATATTTACATATTTCATACACCTGTCAGCCATATTTACATATTTCATACAACTGTCAGCCATATTTACATATTTCATACAACTGGCAGCCATATTTACATATTTCACACAACTGCCAGCCATATTTACATATTTCACACAACTGCCAGCCATATTTACATATTTCACACAACTGCCAGCCATATTTACATATTTCACACAACTGCCAGCCATATTATAGACATTTAGTTGATCTGTAGGTCATTATCAATCTTTCTACCAATTGCGTGGGTGACAGTTTGAAATTCTGAAAAACCAGAAATCCTCAAAAATTGGCAATTAATATTATATATGGGGAAAATAGAGAAACAGGCTTTTTGGTTCTCTCAAATACGCCTGAAAACTTTCACCTATGCAATTGTTATAGTTGTAAGTAGGGCTTGGTACCACCAAGAAAGTGATTTGACAGTTACCAGCAATACCATGCACCTCTAGTTGTAGGCTCATATTTATGTATCAAACAAGGTTTGGTCTATTGAATGACTAACCAACATGTCTATAGCAATATACCTTCACTTCTTCAAGAAGGCCATAAAGAAAATTATATAACTATGTACATGTATATCCCCATAATGAATTATAAACAGCCTAAAGTCTAGCATAGATGAAAGTTGTGCTTCAAACAATTAATGTATAACAATTGCTGATCAACTATGGCAGGGTTGTAGCCAACAATACGGGCGTATGCACATGTGTGACATTAATTTGAAAAGTAAAATTATAAAAATGGTCAAAATGGCATTAAATGCCAAAATTTCCACGATCATGAGGACCCCCAACCATAACCACCAATGTCAAGGTCAGGGGCGTAACATCAGTTCAAGCCTGGCTATGCCCCTGGCTTGGGTGTATTTTAGGAATTACAAATGAACCTCGTTTATTTGAATTTGTCGAGTCAAAAACAATTCCAATGGTGCATGGTTTAAAACAAAGAATTGAAGGTATACACCACATACCAAGAGAGGTAAATATCCCACAGATACAGGTACAAATACATGGACCCTGTTGCGTAACCAAGCCGCTTCCAACTTGCACTATCGAGCAATTTCCTATGTCTATGCAACGACACGCTAAGAGGGAGCAGTGCTCGCCGATAGCAAACTATTACTTAACACTTTGCTAGGCGAGCGCTACTGAGTGCTTTCTTGTGCAACGGACCCCTTCGGTAGCGCTTAATAGCGCTTTGCTACGCAACGGTCTGCTGTCAAAGAGGTAGCAAATAATTTCTCCACTTCGCCCGATACATAGCACTTTTTTGAAGCAAGCTGTTTCCTAGCACAGCGCCACTGAGCAATCGGTAGCTGTTTGGTTTGGCAATGGGATCATGAATGGTGAAACAAGTACGTCAATGATTAGATGAGTTATCATACTGGAGACAAACATACCTTTTGACTTCTCACATATACACCTGGTTGTTTAAAATCAGGAAATTTGATTCCGGTTGTTTCTGGTGTTTGCTGGAATAAAATATAGCATCCAATAAAACATGAAATCTTTGGATTTAAACTATTAAACCTGTAAAACTGTTAAAAGTTAAAACAGTGTTGGAAACACAAAGTAAAGCTATCTTTAATGCACTTACAAAAACAAAGACAGTGCATTGATGCTCCAGAGAGCCCTGAACTTTATTAGGAAGAAGAAGAATATCGAAAAATAAATAAATTGTGAAGAGCACACAATTGTAGCAACTGTTAAATTTAAGAACAACTTGTACATATTCTCAATACTACCTGTTAATGAAAACAAAGGCTAAAGTTGAATATGTAACAGAAATCAACTGTAAATTTTGCTGATAAAAGATTTGAGGACCAGGGCTGGTATTCACAAAGCATCTTAGTAGAAAACTTAGAATGTTCTTAAAAACATAAAAAATCCTTAAGTGTGTCAGCTAAACATGACAATCAAGATTAATTATTTTTTACATAGGTTTAAAGCATTGTGAAAGAGCTACAATAATCACTACGAAAACATGGATTATTCTTCAATTTGCAGGAAATATGAGCTGCACAAATATTTAACTTAAGTCAAAATATTTAAGTTTTCCACTAAGATGCTTTGTGAATAACAGCCCAGATGTATGTGCTTGAGCTGCACAAGAACTTGACAACAATCCCACTTACTGCTGATGTTTCTTTGATCTTTTGTTGTTGCTGGAATTTTTTATTTGTTTTCTTCTTGTCAGATTTTCTACTATCAATATTGCTATCAGCTGCTGTAATCAACTTCTGTAAATCCTGCGTCTTCTTTTCTCGCTCTTTCTTCCGTAATTCTATCTTCTTTAACTCTTCAATCAACTTTTCTTCCTCTTCAACCTATTACAAACATACAAACATGTAAACACTGATATATTACAGCCTACAGTGGAAGCTGTGTTAATGGTGTGTATTATACAAGCATCACATCAAACCACAACTTGCTTTAACTTTGTTTCCTTATTCAGGTTTAACGCTGTTTTTCAACATTTTTTATATATATACATGAGGGCTGATTCACCTAACCAGTTTACCTGGATTGTGTTCTAACTAGAACTGACTAACCCTACCATAAGGAAGCTGGAACTTGTACATATGTCGAGAAAAATCAACAATGTTGTTAAATTTTCTACCGTGACTGGGAATCAAACCTGGATCACCAGACTACATATCCAACATACTAACCACTGGAACACGGCTGTTGCACAGCTTGTTTAAAGAGGCACCTTTAATAAAACCTCTAACAGCTTTCATAGGTTGAAAGAGAAAGTTGAACTAGCTGAATTTCTATAAACTTACATACACCACATGTTTAACCTTAACAGGAACTGTTATATGATGTGACAAGTGCTCTTCACTGGTATGATACATGATCTGTCATATGATGTGACAAGTGCTCTTCACTGGTGAGATACAGGAGCAGTTATATGATGTGACAAGTGCTCTTCACTGGTGAGATACATGATCTGTTATATGATGTGACAAGTGCTCTTCACTGGTGAGATACAGGAACTGTTATATGATGTGACAAGTGCTCTTCACTGGTGAGATACATGATCTGTTATATGATGTGACAAGTGCTCTTCACTGGTGAGATACATGATCTGTTATATGATGTGACAAGTGCTCTTCACTGGTGAGATACAGGAACTGTTATATGATGTGACAAGTGCTCTTCACTGGTGAGATACATGAACTGTTATATGATGTGACAAGTGCTCTTCACTGGTGAGATACAGGAGCAGTTATATGATGTGACAAGTGCTCTTCACTGGTGAGATACAGGAACTGTTATATGATGTGACAAGTGCTCTTCACTGGTGAGATACAGGAGCAGTTATATGATGTGACAAGTGCTCTTCACTGGTGAGATACAGGAGCAGTTATATGATGTGACAAGTGCTCTTCACTGGTGAGATACAGGAGCAGTTATATGATGTGACAAGTGCTCTTCACTGGTGAGATACAGGAACTGTTATATGATGTGACAAGTGCTCTTCACTGGTGAGATACATGAACTGTTATATGATGTGACAAGTGCTCTTCACTGGTGAGATACATGAACTGTTATATGATGTGACAAGTGCTCTTCACTGGTGAGATACAGGAACTGTTATATGATGTGACAAGTGCTCTTCACTGGTGAGATACAGGAACTGTTATATGATGTGACAAGTGCTCTTCACTGGTGAGATACAGGAACTGTTATATGATGTGACAAGTGCTCTTCACTGGTGAGATACAGGAACTGTTATATGATGTGACAAGTGCTCTTCACTGGTGAGATACAGGAACTGTTATATGATGTGACAAGTGCTCTTCACTGGTGAGATACAGGAGCTGTTATATGAGGTGACAAGTGCTCTTCACTGGTATGATACATGAACTGTTATATGATGTGACAAGTGCTCTTCACTGGTGAGAAACAGGAACTGTTATATGATGTGACAAGTGCTCTTCACTGGTGAGATACAGGAACTGTTATATGATGTGACAAGTGCTCTTCACTGGTGAGATACAGGAACTGTTATATGATGTGACAAGTGCTCTTCACTTGTAAGATACATGAACTGTTATATGATGTGACAAGTGCTCTTCACTGGTGAGATACAGGAGCTGTTGTATGATGTGACAAGTGCTCTTCACTGGTGAGATACAGGAGCTGTTATATGATGTGACAAGTGCTCTTCACTGGTAAGATACATGAACTGTTATATGATGTGACAAGTGCTCTTCACTGGTGAGATACATCAGCTGTCATATGATGTGACATGTGCTCTTCACTGGTGAGATACATGGCTGTTATATGATGTGACAAGTGCTCTTCACTGGTGAGATACATGGCTAACTTGTAAGCTGCAGTTAGTTTATGATGAGGATTACAATTAGCTCAAACAGCAATCATGTAATATGTATAGATTAAAGAAATAAATTAGTATACCGGCTGTTTTACAATGGTTTGGAGGTCTGACGCGTAGGAATTAACCATGAAGGCCGTAGCGTCAGAACGACAAACTGTTGTATAGCAAAAGGTATACTATGGCTTTTGAATATTTCATTTCGATTTTAACATGACTTAATACCCAATCATATCTTAAGCCAGTGTTTATTTGCAAGAGTATGTTGTTTACTTTACTTTTTTACCTAGATGATGTCATAAATCATTAATGGAATACCTGCATGACATCGACATCATTTCCATCAGTATATCTAACGTTATACAATGGTATGATTTGTTCTTGGTCTATAAAGGCAAAGTCTTCAGTCATGTTAGAATAAAGCATACAAGATAAAATATTACCTGTTCTGTTGTTCTGTCGAATAGTTTTGTAAGTTGAGATTTTCTCTTCCTCTCATGATCTGCATCAAATGCTCGTATCTTTGGTTCTGAGCCGTGTGGAGCACGCACCTGTATTAAACAAAGCAATGAATTATTTGTTGCTTTAACTATCAACATCTACATTATTAATCACATTTATTGGTATCTAAATGCTTTCAAATGGAGAAGGATCTAGGTTGTATTCCAGGCTTGTATAGACTATGTTCTTCAATGATATTGACTGCAGCTATCATATTCATATTTATTATATACCTAACACTGTATTGTCACAAATACAGGCCAACTCGTAAAGTGGAATACTATGCCACAGATTACATTTTCCGTATCATACATGTCTGGTTTCTGGAATCCATAACATGCATGTTTAATGTGTTATATGCCAAACATTTGCCAATGTCAATGATGTCACGACAAACATTTACCTTTTTATGAATGCACGCCACATTATATGCAGAAAATATACCGATGTTCATGACGTCAATGTATACACCTTAAACCTATTTATTGAGCAGTATGGCGCTAGCAACTAGAGGTAATACGACTTAACAGATCAACACGATTGCAGATATATTCGTAATAAATAGATATCTGCAATCGTGTTGATCTGTTAAGTCGTATTACCTCTAGTTGCTAGCGCCATACTGCTACGGCATTACACAAGCAACTAGAGGTTATACCGTAAATACCGGCCAACGGATCAACACACTGGAGTGATATTCCATATGAATTTTTGTATGATATAAATTGTACATAGTATTGGGTTATAAGTTATGTTTAAACTGCAGGTAACATTTTTAAGACCTGACAGATAAACAGTATATTATACACTCAATCATGAATGATATTGTGTTAAAACCATTCGTGAACATCTTACAATGATCACTATAACAAAACTCGTCTGTGTAGACCACCAGTCCTGTCTGTGTAGACCACCAGTCCTGTCTGTTTAGACCATCAGTCCTGTCTGTGTAGACCACCAGTGCTGTCTGTGTAGACAACCAGTACTGCAAACAGGGCTGCCAACAGGGTCAAATTAAAAATCCTAGAAATCATATGCAGCCGGCCATTTTCGCCAAACAAAAGGCCGTCAACCACATTGTTTCTATATTTAACTCAGTTTGTATTGAATAAAATCCTTCAGTAAAGATTAAATCAACCATAAATTTGCCAATTCTTGAGATATTTTCATCAAATAACTTTTATTTTGATCAGAAATCATAGCTCTTTCAGGATAGATAAATCCGGAAATCCTGATAAATCAGGAATATTGACACCCCTGTAAACAAAGACCAAGGTTCCAACTGTTCCTTTGTGTGGTATTTACAGACTGTTTTCAGATTATAGTGCACATACCTTGACTAATTTATTACAGATGTTGTAGTATCGTTCCTTCAGATCTTCCACACTTCTGTTAGCGTACTTCTCACGATCCCATCGATCATTCATCACTACAAATCTCAATGCAAACCTTTTACACAGATCAAACAGATGGTCGGTCTCTTGTCGTGTCCAACTTTCATCGTGTAAATGTTGCTGGTACTCCAGATCAGAATAAACAGGTACCTCAGGTTGCTGAATTAAGTAATACAGTGAAGTTTTACTAATAATAAATGGCAGAAAAGTGGTCCTCTTCTAACTAGCTCAACTAGAATGGTTTATTGACACAAAAATGTATGTCTCCTACAAGGGGCCATAACTCCGACAAAAATCATCCAACATAAAATTCTTGACAACATATAAGTGGATTTAGCTCAGTGGTAATGCACTGGGCTGTCAATCCAGAGGTCGTGGGTTCAATCACCGGCTGCGGAACTTGACATTTCTGATATATTTATAATATTTCCCGCTATACCTCACCGGTTGTTATTCAAAGTATCTGGGTAAAGGTGCCAGGAAGCTGTGTATCGGTGCTATACACCGGGCACATTAAAGAACCAGACTGTCTATTCGAAATAAGAGCTAGGCGCACTTCTGCAATGCCAGACAAGCCTGTATCTAATGTCTCTCTCTCCCTTCAGGGGCCTTCTCTCAGTCTGTCCCTCTGGTCAGATCATGCTGTATCTGCACTGGTAGAGGATGCACCTGCGCCCTTGTGGCTGCAACACTATATAATGTAAAGTGCCTTTGAACGTGTATTCGCATGAAAAAGGCGCTATATAAATCTGGTATATTTATTTATTTTTTTAACATGCATAACAAAGCTTGAACCAAGGATTCAGTGAAGTATCATTAAAGTCAGTCCAGTGGTTAAGGACAAACAAGTGCAGACTATTTTTGTGATGTCCATCCAGACAGACCCCCAGCAAACAATCAATATGTCTCCCCTAATATATGTGGGAGACATAATTAAAGACTTTTTGTCATAGCAAGTTAACTAGTATATTTATTGCAAGATGGTCCTCAATATTTTACTGATTATGTTATCAGTGATACATAGTTTGTACAAGTAGTGCTTATGTGCATGATAACAGAAATGTTCAAGAGATTGCAGATTGTTCAACAACAGTCTTCATATTGTAAACACACTCTCAGTAAACCTAAAGTTGGTCTATTCAAGCACAGTACAGACTAACAGAGCATATCATGTAACATTTAAGGAGTAACTTATGGTTCTTTTGTAGATACAGTTAATAAAATTATTAATTAAAGTGCCAAACATTCTTATAAAGCTCTAATGCAACTAGGTCCATAACATGACATTACAACTACATTCATCATAAAGACAAGTTTATCTATAAACTTACCTTGTTAAATCTAGCAAAAGGATAATCTTTGCCCTCGTCAGCGACACGTCGCCAATGATGAAATATAGCACCATCTTTTCTGGCAGGATTTGTGAAAGGCATCCATTTCCAGGGTCGCACTCTACTACTGCCGATCTTTGCTTTCATCTGCTTATAACCCTGGTTTGTATCTGTTGGAATGAGGGGTGGGGCATCTCTGTCGTAAATAATACATACGATACAAAATATACCACACAACATAGAAATCTTAACATTCAACTATGATAATCAACACACAAGTACTATAGCATAGTCTCGTCAAGACGTTGCAATGACTGAAAACAAAACTACATTGATATGTAAAAAGATCCATTTAAAACTCTGGCTTAATGCATCATAACAAGTATGATTGGGTAAGTTAGTATGCAAGCTATACACATTTCAAGTATTCAGTTCCCAGTAACCCATAAGCTCTATCCATAGGGTAACTACACTGTAGGGCAGGCTATGTCTCTCATATTGCAAGCTCAGTATTGCTGAATTATTAGATCAATGAAATGTTGGATTATTAGATAAGTACAATGAAATGTTGAACTATATGAAAAGATCACTGAAATATTGAATTATAAGATCACTGAAATGTTGAATTATAAGATAAGATCACTAAAATGTTGAATTATAAGATAAGATCACTGAAATGTTGAATTATAAGACAAGATCACTGAAATGTTGAATTATAAGATAAGACCATGGATATGTTTTTCAAAAACTTTAAGTTAACAAATGTCAGACATTACAGGCAGGTTCCAACAAGAAATGTCAGACATTACAGGTAGGTACTAACATGAAATTTCAGACAATACAAGAAGGTTCCAACATTAAATGTCTTTCACAAACTTAAAGGTAACAAATGACAGACATTACGGACAGGTTCCAACATGAAATGTCAGACACTACAAGAAGGTACCAACATGATGAAATGTCAGACATTACAGGCAGGTACTAACATGATGAAATGTCAGACATTACAGGCAGGTTCTAACATGAAATGTCAGACATTACAGGCAGGTACCAACATGACAATATCAAACATTACAGGCATATACCAACATGACAATATCAAACATTACATGAAGGTACTAACATGAAATATCATACATTACAGGAAGATACCAACATGGAATGTCAGACATTACAGGAAGGTACAAACATGAAATGTCAGACATTACATGCAGGTACCAACAGGGAATGTCAGACATTACAGGAAGGTACCAACGTGAAATGTCAGACATAACAGACAGGTACCAATATGAAATGTCTGACATTACAGGCAGGTTCCAACATGAAATGTCAGACATTACAGGCAGGTACCAACATGAAATGTCACACATTACAGGAAGATACCAACATGAAATGTCAGACATTACTGGCAGGTTCCAACATGAAATGTCAGACATTACAGGCAGGTACCAACATGACAATATCAAACATTACAGGAAGATACCAACATGAAATGTCAGACATTACTGGCAGGTTCCAACATGAAATGTCAGACATTACAGGCAGGTACCAACATGAAATGTCACACATTACAGGAAGATACCAACATGAAATGTCAGACATTACTGGCAGGTTCCAACATGAAATGTCAGACATTACAGGCAGGTACCAACATGACAATATCAAACATGACAATATCAAACATTACATGAAGGTACCAACATGAAATATCATACATTACAGGAAGATACCAACATGGAATGTCAGACATTACAGGAAGGTACAAACATGAAATGTCAGACATTACATGCAGGTACCAACAGGGAATGTCAGACATTACAGGAAGGTACCAACGTGAAATGTCAGACATAACAGACAGGTACCAATATGAAATGTCTGACATTACAGGAAAATACCAACATGAAATGTCAAACATTACAGTCAGGTACCATGAAATGTCAAACATTACAGTCAGGTACCATGAAATGTCAGACATTACATGCAGGTACCAACAGGGAATGTCAGACATTACAGGAAGGTACCAACGTGAAATGTCAGACATTACAGACTGGTACCAACCTGAAATACCAGACGTAACAGGAAGGTTCTAACATGAAATGTTCGACATTACAGGCAGGTACTAACATGAAATGTCATACTTTACAGGAAGGTACCAACATGAAATGTCAGACATTACAGGAAGGTACCAACATGAAATGTCAGATATTGCAAGAGTTTTGGCCAGGATCGCAGGAGATACTGTATTAAGATCACATCGCAGGTGATACTGTATTAAGATCACATCCAGACATTTAAGATTATTGTTTGGTATATCTATCTGCCATGCTGTGCTACAAAATTAAAAATAAACTTAAATTAACATGACAATTTAAACAACAAAGTAACAACAGACAAACAATGGCAATCATGCAATTAGTGTGGCAGTGGGATAGTCTGTTCTACATGTTACATGTGGTTCTACTACATAATCACACTCCATAACAACACACGTACAATCATACATGACAAATAAAATACTGAACATTCTTATACAATCAAAACATTATGTTTGTTTGGGTTCGACTGAGAAAGTTTTGTGTACATGTTTTTCCTGCCAGAATAGCCAATAACCTTCGCTTGAAGAGACAATTGTGAGATACAAGGAACCTGGGTGCTCTGCTAGGTTTGAATTTCTTCAGTTGATGTTCATTATAATACATGTTTTGATATAAGTCATGCCACTTCACGCCCCAGCAGCATACACATATAGATCACCAATTATTTTCCAACAATGTGTGTAAAAATGGGCTGGTCACACACTAAGAAGGGACCAGTATTCTATAGTATGCAAGTCTCTTGACTGGAACCAACAAGAAAATAGAAAGAGAGGTTGACCTTCCATGTCATGGCGAAGGACATCTAATACCTAGCTACAGAAGATTAGGATGACCTGAGGGAAGCCATGCAGGTGGCTTTAGACCGAGTTGGTAAGCTGTGATAGCGACCCATTGTCCCAGAAGGGTTGAAGAGGAATAAGTACCGTAAGTAAGTATAGGGATGATGAGCGTAATATTAACTAGTGTCATGATTACAGGTAAATGGTATCATCTAGGGAGTACAGGCTTCAGAACAATGTACCTGAAACAATATTAAAGGTAGTGTGTTGTGTTAAACCATCGGTCACAAAATACTTTAATAAACAACTGAATAAATTCATGGACTAAAGGTGGAACAAATTATTTGGATGCTTATTTTGAAACTAATCGATGTCTTTGTATTCATTATATTCTTTATTTGCATTTTAAGCCACCGGCCCATACACACATGTGCAAAACATCTGTCCAGTTTTATTTATCATATATACATGTACCATGCCCCATCAGTGGTGTAATAGAGTAATCTCCCTTATATAACAACCACAATTTGACAACAATGAAAGCCATGTCTATTAAACCCATATAGCCATCACAGTAATACAAGACATTCAATAACATGTTCATCAATGGTAACGACTATATTGTCACTGAAGCTATACAATATAATGAACATCAACTTATCCAGAAGCAACTGTCAACATAAATGGAACTGAGCAAATACCGTAGTTGAATGTGAAACCTGATCGGCATTACAATGCATAGATCAGCATCATTCTCCTGACTGGCAAATGTTATAATATGTCTGTGATTTATTTTCTTATCACGGATATGGAAACAGCCCCATTTTAAATATGAAATACAGCCAAACCAGTGTTACAGACAACCTACAAATAAAGGCTACAATTACCAGTACAAACTTCTTCTACAAAGACCATTTAATTTTCAAACAGACTATTTTCTGACCATTACAATGATATTTAACCTGTTAATAGAGAGCACAAAGATGCTCCCATTCGTTGTCATTACACACTGGTTTGACTGTAATATGTCTCTGTGATTACATACTGGTTTGACTGTAATATGTCTCTGTGATTACACATTGGTTTGACTGTAATATGTCTCTGTGATTACACATTGGTTAGACTGTAGTATGTCTCACAATTCATACATCAACACTTCCCCCATCATTGGTTATGACTTAAAATGGTAACCACAACAAAATTAACATTTTAAATAGCCTACATTTGTTTCAAGAATAAGTGAGTTTGGTTCAATTAAAGTTAACAAATTGTTCCACAATCAAACTTTTTTGTGACGCAAATTGTGTAATCACACAACAAACACGGACTCAATAAAAGCCCTGATGCCAAACCAGGTTTCACATGCATCTCATACTTTGAGTGTTTAGTGGAGAACCTTTTACATTGAATTGACATACCAAGGTTTCTACTAAGCTCTCAAATGTTCATATATTGATGTACTTACTTATTACATGGAAACCTTAAAATGAAGAGACAGTAATGATAACAATGAAGAGACATTCAGGTAACATCTGGAGCCCGTTGCCTAACCAAGCTGCTTCCAAATAGTGCTTTCTTCACTTAAGCAACGAAATGCTACCAGCTAGCAGAGCTCGCCGATAGCATAATGTTTTTTAAGAGTTTGCTAGGCGAGTACCGAGCGCTTTCTTGTGCAAAGGACAGCTCCAGTAGCGCTCAATAGAGCTTTGCTACGCAACAGTCTTCTATCCGCGAGCGCTCACCAGTAGCATATACAGTTTTCCCTTTGTCGGCTATGTAGCGCTTTTTTGAAGCAAACCTTTTCCTACCATAGCACTATCGAGCATTTGGTAGCGGTTTGGTTAGGCAATGGACTCCTGGTTCTATTCTTAATGCTTCTACATCAGAACTCGTCTTTTGTCAAGTTCACGATAAATACATGAGAAATATAGAACACACCATAGTATCATAGATGCAGAATATCATATAGAAATACAGAATAAAATATACAAATGATTCTTTTCACAGTTCTCCCACCCACCCAACAACACAGAAGAAACAAGAGATAACAAGAGATGTTTGTAAAACACAGATGCCCCAATGGTAGTCCTATAGTCAGAAAAAGTAAAGGTCAGAGACCTTGACCATTGACCTTTACCCTCAAAATCATTAGGGGTCATCTACTGTTGATGACCACCCTCCATGTGAAGTTTGAAGATTCAGGGCGAAGCGTTCTTGAGTTATTGACAGGAAACCATTTGTTCTACCGACAGCCAACTTACATGTGCAAAGCAATATACCCCCCTCATCAAAGATGGGGGAGCATAATAAATATACGGCACAAATGAATGAGAGCCCAGTAATGAGTATACAGAACAACAAGTTAGTACTTGTTGATATTGATAATTTCAGGAAAACTGATCAGGTCAACCATCTGTTGTGATGAAAAACAAATGAAACAAGTGAGGAGAAAGTAAATGAGAAGTTTGAGACCATATACTGAATTCTCAAACCATCACAATGAACAGAAAGAAAAATGTGATGTGATATATATATGAGCCGTTCTCCATAGTGACTGGGGATAGTGACAAAATTATGAAAATCATGATAATATAGCCTTAGAAAGATAAGACTCTTATGTCTGTTTCTGAAAATTGGAGCAATTATAACAGCCAACAAGAGTTGTTGGTAAAACATGTATGCCCCCATGGCAGCCCAATAGTGAGAAATGGTAAAGGTCACAAAGACCTTGACCTTTGACCTACTGACCTCAAAATCAATAGGAGTCATCTAATGTTGCTAGCCAACATACATATAAAGTTTGAAGATCCTAGGGCAAATAGTTCTTGAGTTATTAAACAGAAATCATTTGGTCCACTTACCGTCAGACCGACCGAGATGTGCAAAGCAATATAGCCCCTCATCAAAGATGTGGGGCTTTATTACATTACAAAGTTACAGACCTTTGAAACTTACTACTCCAAGTTACTTTTGGAGAGGCATCGCAAACATCATTCAAACATTATTTGACATAACATTAACAACATTTCCCAAATCCAGTATTTGATAAATTGATCTTAACCTTTCAAAACTGTATCACATTTTAGAATTATATTCTTATTTGTATTAAACATATCAAAACCGTGCATGTTTTGTTTTAGAATAAAGCAGCTTTGTTTTTCACCACTCACCTCTCTTTTTTCTCAATATCGGTACATTTCAGAAATAGGTCAACATAGCATCAACAGATCGTATTATAACATACTTCATGAGAAGACATAGTACTATATTATCGAAGTACTTCAAACTAGTTCAAAGAACATGACTTTTTTCCTCATTTAAGCACCTTTTCTAAACCTTTTTACATAATTACTAGATAATATTACTAAGCCCAGTTTACCTGGAAAACGGCTCATATGTATAAAGAAACTAAAGCCCTTTACAGAGAATCATCTACATGTACATTGTATGTCACTTGTGTTCAAGTATTATAATAGTATGCTGACTGTTCTAATCAGACAGAAACACTCAAGTTTAGAAGTGTCAAGTTGTAAGAAACACCTGATAACATCCCCAGTTCTACCCTCAATAAATCAGAATGACAGATACATGTACTCGGAGTGTCAATAATGGCCAAACCAGCATTACTGTATGTTAATAATGATAATAATGACAACCATATCTAAGTGATAGTACTTTGGTAGCTAACAGTAAAATTCAAACAAACACACCTATTGTCAGTCCACAACAATCCCCATAACTCCCTGTGCATTCCTTCGGGTCTCTTAAATGTCACATCTGATTTTCTTGTAGGCTTTTTCTGCAAATTGAGGAGAACAAACATTGAGACATTTTTAAATTACTACTAAGGCCGTTTAAGAAAAATGTTTGTTTGGGGAAATGCTACCTACCCATTGAAATTCAGCCCATTTCCTTATATAACTATATCAACCAAATTGTTTTACAGGTTCTCCAAAAAATATTTCTATACAAAAAAGAATTCGACCTACCCGGTACCTATCCACCATAAAAATCCTGGGTTGCGTTACCACAAACGAACAATTTTTTAAGGACGGCCTTAAATACATAATACTACTACACTTAAATTATTACTTAAATACATTGTACTACATTTTTGTACTACACCAGTTCAATTTGGTTTAGAAAACTTGAGTCCTTTCCCTTAGAACTTAGAATATCAATGAGTCCCAATAGTTAAAAATAAAGTATTTCCAAAATTTAATAAGTCCCACCCAATTTTATGAGTCAGGGACTCCGGACTCGCACCTAACAACAAAACTTAATAGTAATGAAGACATGAATTTTAATAAATGAACTTATAAATTATTATATATCAAATTTGAAAGCAACAAAACACTGAAATCAACAGAACACAACACTGAAATCAACAGAACACTGAAACCCCATCACTCCAACTGCAGTCATGGTTCTACACATGTGTCCCCTCAGCAGGCATTGCATGTAAGCTACAGTATAGAACCATAATATCTGGTCTAGGAATGCCAGAAGGTAATGAATTGTTCTCCTTCAGGGAACATGACTGTGCTCAACTGTTTCAATTTTACATCATAGCACAATATAGACACAGTGATTTAATCTTTGTTGGGGGCAATTTTTGGGCATTGATTTTTTCAGTCAACTTGTCTGGACAGCTAAGTGTTCTGAGGAAGTTATGGTGAGACTACAATTATGGTTCATTAACCCGATACTTCTGGAAGAGGACCATATCTTAAAAAGTGGCAATCATTTAATTATGCTATTTAATAATTAATATTAATTTAATCCTAGAAGTAGGAAAAAAAATTCAAGAGGAAAATGAGTGCCTGATGTTGGCTCTTAACCTCAACCAATAAACATTAATTTGGCACTCTACCAACTGAGCAAACCAGGTGGCCTTCATATCACATACAGCTCTCCCTCCAGTTTTGCATAATTTGAGGCTCATGAACAAGGGGATCATCACATACTGCTGCCATTGACGTAAACCAAGGGGGAAAATCACATACTGCTGCCATTGACGTAAACCAAGGGGGAAAATCACATACTGCTGCCATTGACGTAAACCAAGGGAAAAAATGCGTTTTGTAGGCCTCGACCCCAAACTCGAGCCTAGTGTGATGCTCTACTGACTGAGCTAACCAGGCACCACCCAACCCACACTTAATACTAATTATACTAGTATAACTATATAAAGTATCATATTTTCTTAAATATAACTATAAAGTATTACCTTCTTATCACTGTTCATTAGAGCATCTTTAGTGATAAATTCCTTTTCGGGACCTCTGTCCAGTTCTAATATATCTTTGACATCACTGCCACTCATCTTCGCGATTTAGCTGACCTAATAATAAACATTTAAAAAGATATGAGATTAGAAAGGATAACTTATTACAGCGCCGTGCCATAAGCGAACGTCAAAATGTTGTGTATGTGATATGTTTGTGACAAACGAGTCTGTGAAAACATTAACAGAATTATTTTCTCGAAACAGTATGTCTAGAGATAGCTGAATCTCTTGCCTGGTTGATAATACTTGCAATGTCAGATAAAAAACCCTTTGTCTTCTCTTTAACTACACTACAGTATCATCAAAAGTCGGGGATCATGGCCATTTTCACTAAATTTTACTGGGGGAACCTTTCTTGGCATCTTCTCTACATTACCATGTTGTCGAAATGTAGTGATAATTCATGTTAATGGTATTCCAAGCAATAGCTAACCAATGTAATATATCTGTTTGTCTGATTCCTGAGTAGTACAGTGATACAGAGGCTTCTTTCATTCTGCAATCCAACCAAGTTTGTTTACCTCAAAACAAATGCACCTAACACAGATGGCCAGACGCTTCTTTGATGTTTATTGTTTCTGGCGTCAATATCTAGACAAATAACACTATGGTCTAAATGAAACAATCCCTACATCTTTTTAAGTTCAGACCCTTATTTAGTTATCAAATCAAAACCAAGTGTCAAATTGAAACAATGTTTGGACATTAATTTGTGGCACGACACTGTACTTATATTATAAACAACAAATAAGAAATTGCATTTGAACTAGACCAGCTTGCTGTACTGTAGTGGCTGCTTTTCAATTTCTGACCTTCTAGCTACTACAATTTACTGTGTAAACAGTGTATTAAACAAGCATCCATTACAGTAGGCAAGATAGAAGGCTAGCCGCTAAGAAGACAGCTCCAGATTCAGGTGAACCGTGGATTGGTTCCACTATATAGATGTATATCTAGCTCTTTGACTAATGGCACTAAGCGACTATGCAACATTTAAACGAGACAGTAAGACAAAAGAATATGTAGATAGTATTCAACATATATTATTCTGTTTATTTATTTGTAAAAAACTATGTTCAAAATTACACAGGATACATTTTCCATTAACCATCCGAATTTCAGTGTCCGAAAACCTGAAAGTAAACAATTAGCGTAAATAAAGAAAATTGTGAATTTACGATCAAATTTGAAAGTAATATATTGTTCATGATGATATTGCTGTTACAAAAAGTGTATTTTATAGCTTGTTATTTACCTTAATTTTGACGAATTATGCTTCATAAAACCAAGCGCACAATTATTGTTGTTGTTGTCGTTTTGCGACCCTAGGTAAAACGCAGACGCATATTGCAGACAATATACATAAAGAGGGAAAACGCAGACAACATACACAAAGAAGGATTGCAGACAACAAAGACATAGAGTGATCATTGGAGTATGAAGGATTATAAGGGTATACTCTTGCAATTATAAGGGTATACTCTTACAAGGTGCGAATGGAGGTATTGTTGATCAATAATGACCTGGGGCAATTAATTAAGTGTTTGTCACAAATCAAATAAAAAAAATAATTACTTGATCAGATTTATACATATTTTGTGTTTAATAAAACATGATTATCTTTAAAATGATTGTTAATTAAATGAATTAGACTTAATTTAAGATTGAATTGATATTAAAACATTAATTAATATAGCTGGACATTATACATTTTTATATATTTTTTTAATGTAATTTGATAACCATTTTCTTTTTTATGCTATTGACAATTGAAAAATTAATTTCGGCAGGACGAAGCTATATGTGCGTATTTATGCCAATATGATGAGAAAAATGCTTTGAATAAGCTATTTACTTACACAAATATTATTACTCTATATGTGTATAGTCTGCATTTTTACTCTATATTTACAGTGTAGACATGTGTTTACTCTATCTGTATAGTGTCTGCAGACACTATAGATATAGAGTAAAAACGCAGACACTAAACATACAGAGTAAAATTGCAGACACTATACATATAGAGTAAAATTGCAGATACTATACATTTAAAATAATAATGCAGACAACTAAGATATAGAGTAAAATTGCAGACACTATAGATATAGAGTAAAAACGCAGACACTATACATAAAGAGTAAAATTGCAGATACTATACATTTAAAGTAATAATGCAGACAACTAAGATATAGAGTAAAAACGCAGACACTATAGATATAGAGTAAAATGCAGACACTATACATATAGAGTAAAATTGCAGACACTATACATATAGAGTAAAATTGCAGATACTATACATTTAAAGTAATAATGCAGACAACTAAGATATAGAGTAAAAACGCAGACACTATAGATATAGAGTAAAAATGCAGACACTATACATATAGAGTAAAATTGCAGACACTATACATATAGAGTAAAATTGCAGATACTATACATTTAAAGTAATAATGCAGACAACTAAGATATAGAGTAAAAACGCAGACACTATAGATATAGAGTAAAAATGCAGACACTATACATATAGAGTAAAATTGCTGACACTATTGATAATGAGTAAAAACGCAGACAGTATAGAAATGTTTAAAATGGTTCCACAAGTTCTGTGTAAATGCTCCACCTGATGTTTCCTGTATTGGTCAAGATATTAATTGTGGTTTTTGTCAACAAGAGTGAAAATAGTTCAAAATTCCGTTTTGTGTCTCAGCATATGACTGTTTATTGCGTGATGTACGCCTATTTGATATCAGTAGTGGGTATTGATTTATTAAATTGTTCTTATTACTTATGCATACTTATGTTGGTTATCATATTGTGTTTTTATTAAAAGTTATTATTGACTTGATTTATATAATAATAAATAGTATGTACAATTACACATGTATTACATTTTTCGTTTTTATATCAGTCATTTATTTCACCATCCAGTTATGAGTACAACCTCTCGAGAACATATCAATTGGGAAACTCAAAGATTGGCTGTTGTACAGGGTTTGTTGTGCTGAATACATAGCAAATTATTCACACACCAATAATCACTCTTTGTGTATATTGTCTGCGTTAACTCTCTGCATCTACATGGTCTGCAATTTCAATTCATTCGATACATTTTTCACACACCAGTGATCATTCTCTGTGTATGGTGTCTGCGCTTCCACTCTATATCTATATAGTCTGCATTTTTCGATTCATTAGAAAATCTTCACACACTAGTGATCACTCTTTGTGTATGTTGTCTGCGTTTTCCCTCTATATCTATATAGTCTGCATTCGATACATTCTTAACACACCAGTGATCATTCTTTGTGTATGTTGTCTGCGTTTTCCCTCTAAATCTATTAGGACATTATAGATAAAGAAGTAAAATTGCAGATACTATACATTTAGAGAAATAATGCAGACCACAAAGATATAGAGTAAAATTGCAGACACTATGGATATAGAGTAATAATGCCGACACTATACATATAGAGTAAATATGCAGACACTATACATTTAAAGTAATAATGCAGATAACTAAGATATAGAGTAAATATGCAGACACTATAGATATAGAGTAGAATTGCAGACAATATAGATATAAAGTAAATACGCAGACATCATACACATAGATTAATATGCAGACACTATACACATGGAGTAAACGCAGGCAATATAGAAATAGAGTAAATACGCAGATAGTATACTTATTGAGTAAAATTGCAGACAGTACACTTATAGGGTAAAAATGCAGACACTATACACATAGAGTAAATACGCAGACATTATACATATATAGTAATTACGCAGACACTATACAGATAGCGTAAACACAGGTCTACACCATAAATATAGAGTAAAAATGCAAACTATATACATATAGAGTAATAATATGTGTAAGTATATAGCTTATTCA
The DNA here is from genome assembly GCA_947247005.1 of Spisula solida. Classification (NCBI taxonomy): domain Eukaryota; kingdom Metazoa; phylum Mollusca; class Bivalvia; order Venerida; family Mactridae; genus Spisula; species Spisula solida. Next base: position 27,958,405 of record OX365948.1, read on the forward strand.
AAGCATTTTTCTCATCATATTGGCATAAATACGGACATATAGCTTCGTCCTGCCGAAATAATTAATTGTTGAATTGTCAATAGCATAAAAAAGTATAGGTAAAATGGTTATCAAATTACATTAAAAAATTTTTTATATAAAAATGTATAACCTCCATTATATAATATTCATTAATTTATTTATTTGATAATGTATTTATATCAATTCAATCTTAAATTAAGTCTAATTCATTTAATTAACAATCATTTTAAAGATAATCATGTATGAATCTGAACAAGTAATTATTTTTTTATTTGATTTGTGACAAACACTTAATTAATTGCCCCAGGTCATTATTGATCAACAATACCTCCATTCGCACCTTGTAAGAGTATACCCTTATAATTGCAAGAGTATGCCCTTATAATCCTTCATACTCCAATGATCACTCTATGTCTTTGTTGTCTGCAATCCTTCTTTGTGTATGTTGTCTGCGTTTTCCCTCTTTATGTATATTGTCTGCAATATGCGTCTGCGTTTTACCTAGGGTCTCGTTTTGCGATAGGCAGTGGCTAGCCGTCCGGCACGGGACGACTAGACAGCGAAATTAGTCGTCCGGCGCCGGACGACTAGACAGCGAAATTAGTCGTCCGTCAGTGGACTACTAGCAAACGCTACGTGCATTGGCTAGAGAAACGTCATTCTTTTTCTACGCATTATGCATCTACCTTATAATAAAGGTTATAATAAACTACGAATATAGGCAAGACATGTCAATGCCTTATCTGCAACCATTTTGTGACCTCCCGTGTACCTCCGTATTTTGTCCGCCATATTGGAATGGTATAAACTGGCACGAATGAATGCGGAAATCGCTGTCGGGTTTTATAAAGCGCGACAAATAGCAATGGTGCAGCTGTGTATTAGAAATGGCATTAGAAATAGAGCTAGAAGTAGTAAGGGAACAAAGAATGTTTCAATTACAGTATTATGAGGATTGCGAAAGTATTTTACTTCATGCTGAAAAAAATAAAATTGATGTGTAAGGTAATTGGCCGTTTGGAATGTCACTGGTTGTATAATAGTGTGAAAACAATGTTGCCGTTTATAAATGCTATCATGGTAAATTAACGTGCGTGCACAGCATTACCATTTCAATCAACTTGGATATTTTTTGCACTATATATAGATCTCATGCCGACAGCGATGTCCGCATTCATTCGTGCCAGTTTATACCATTCTAATATGGCGGACAATATACGGAGATACACGGGAGGTCACAAAATAGTTGCAGATAAGGCATTGCCATGTCTTGCCTATATTCGTAGTTTATTATAACCTTTATTATTATAAGGTAGATGCATAATGCGTAGAAATAGAATGACGGTTATCTAGCCAATGCACGTAGCGTTTGCTAGTAGTCCACTGACGGACGACTAATTTCGCTGTCTAGTCGTACGACTAATTTCGCTGTCTAGTCGTCCGGTGCCGGACGGCTAGCCACTGCCTTTGCGATATTCGCACTTAAAAAGTTTCGTACCAGAATGCCTAAAAACATGTTTATAAAACACCCCATCGGTGAATTATGTGAAATATTAGTTTTTTAAACATATGGAAATCAAGTTTAAGTGTCTAGTCAGTTTTATAACGGATAATATTTCCAGTTGACACCTTAAATTAAGATACTACCCTATGGCCTATCCTCAGACGCCTGCAGACTCTACAACCGCTGGATCCACCTCCTCATCTGGTCACATCTTGCACTTGTGAATGTTAGTTGTTCTTAATAATTGAATTTGAGTTATTGGTCCCCATTGTTTATATAGTCTTATTTCCAATAGTTTTGTAAGCAGGTATAGGCCTACATGATGAATGACGAATGGAGGACTGTTCCATGCATCAACGACTGGTGAATTTAAACTTTAATTCCTCTTGTTGGATTTATGTTGATTTTCTGAAAAAAAAATTATTAAATCCTGACCTCGTGTAGTTGTATGTATTCGGTCATATTGGCATCAAAAATTTGTTTCACTATTTTAAACACTTATAATCAAACAGGGTGTCCAATAATATGTATTAGTCTTAATCATATTTTAGACAGAGTTAACAATCACATCTACATTTTTCAGTCTTTCTATGCATTCTAGCAGGCGCGTAGCTAGCCCTCTATTCATGTGGATTCACTATAATGCTTGGGGTCGGAACATTTTGAAAATAATGGTGTAATCTGGTGCATTTGGAGCGTTCTCGTGGTTCTTAATTTATTTCTAAAAGCGTCAATTTTTGGAGCATTAATTTGTAAATATACGCTAAAACCGGCACAGTACTTCTCTGAAACAAGTACAGCTTATATAAGTGACAAAAGTAACACAAACATTATTGTAATATTGCGTAATAACCGGCTCTATTTCTGAGGATATTACAATGCAAACTCTATATAAATTTGGAATACATGTATAAACTTTGCCTGAAAAATATCTTTGTCACAATCATGTGGATTCAGCCGCGTACTCGCGTATAGGCAGCTACGCGCCTGTCTAGGTGTCGCAGACATGGGGTTGGGTTTGTGTTGAGACTTTTCTTTGTACGATCTTTATGTGGTCAATAATGCCCTTTCCTTTGTATGGTGACAACACTGCCCACAAGTACATACAAAAAATTATATCTCACTGGCCGTCAAGAGCCAGGATCAAGATGCAACTGACGTAGTTCATACATGTTCATGTGAATATGGCAAGTACGTATAAACTACGGTAGGTTTTTCGAATATCAAATACTCCTTCAGGGCATATACCAGTAATGCCATATGTTGTGTTAACATAGACCCTGTTTGGTTACGATATGTATGTGTGATCCAAAGAAGCTGGATTTGGCTACGATATGTATATTATATCCAAAGAAGCTGGATTTGGCTACCAGGGCTTTTTTTCGCTGAATTGTGAAGAGGCCCAGGCCCTTTTGTTTTGTGAAAATTTAGCGCGAAAATTCTCAAATTGTGAAAAACTTAAGCGCGATAAATCACCAAATTGTGAAATAAAACTTGTCATATGTTAAGTAATTTTTTGTCCACTTGTCCCAACATGCATGTATCTATGATACAATACTTCATATCAAGTCCAGTACAGGAATATATCATTGTTATTTATGTTTGAATTGTTTGGTGCTTTGTGGTGAAGTTGATTATACAAAAACCAAGACGCCAATTCTAATTGTGAAGGGGCCTATAGTAAATTGTTAAGGGGCCTTATATAGGCCCCTTGTATATAGTGAAAAAAGCACTGGCTACGATATGTTTGTTAGACCCAAAGAAGCTGGATTTGGCTACGATATGTATATTATATCCAAAGAAGCTAGATTTGGCTACGATATGTATATTATATCCAAAGAAGCTGGATTTGGCTACGATATGTTTGTTGGATCCAAAGAAGCTGGATTTGGCTACGATGTGTTTGTTAGATCCAAAGAATCTACATTCTGGCCATCTATGACGTCAATATCAACCATGTTATTACTAGTATTTTGTTCCACTATTTGACGACACGCGTTTGTAAGGACCAAGGGAAAGAACTTCATAGGCATAATGTTGTCTGATTGTAACAGTTATTGTCCCACAAAACCGTAGAGTCGCATACACATATAAACATGTATTATATATATACAAGAAAGGAATGATGTCCTTCCCCAGAACGTATATATATATCAAAAATAAAAAAATGCGAAATGACTAATTAAATTAAGATTTTTTAATGAGATTGTGTCAAAGTGAATTATACTAACGTATTATTTATTGTAAAAAATTGTAAAAAATGCACATTTCATAAACATGTGCACGTGTACAAATACAATTTCCAACAAATCAATGTTTAAGGATATGACATCACTAGATTGGTCTTTACCCTCACATGCGCGATTGTCTAAATAACAGCCTTTTGTGATAGCCTCATAAATACTTGTACGCGGAAAGAGTTGGAAAAGGGCACAAAAGGGGCACGGTTTCTGCGAGTGTTCTGTGACAATGTCTTCCAAAAAAATCCTAACGCGTAGAATATTGCTTTCAGCAAGGCCATGATAAGGTCGTTACATAGCATTTTGTCAACATTTCTTACCAAGGACATGTAGATGTTACATTAAAAGTCTTGCTGTGATGTATATAATGTGGTGTTTACCAAGGACATGTAGATGTTACATTAAAAGTCTTGCTGTGATGTATATAATGTGGTGTTCGATGTACAAATTTAATATGCTTCAAAAACAAAACTGCTCATAAATTAAGAACATACAGTCAAAGTTTCCAATGAAGGTGTTGTTATATTTAGATCAATTCGCTTAATTGATATGTATTTTTATAAACCATCAGGGTAAAGTAATGTAGGACCTGTTATCAAAATGCTATGCTCTTTCTGTCCAATAAATTTCAATTTAAAAAAAACGCTTTTGAAAAAATGCACTTACTATACAGATATTTCATCCACACCCACTAACTTATTAGATAAAAGTGTGAATATACTCGGTGTATTCAGGTACGATACGTGTCTTACTGTATTTGTATTGATCAATAGTCGAGAACTACTAATAAATCATACCAAACTTAGACCGATATATTATTTCGCACATATCAAAAAGGCGAAACAAAAATATGTAGGTGGTTCAAGAATACGCCTAGCTTTTTAGGCTGCCTCTCTTTGTTTGAATGATTTTTTTAATAACACAACTTGTAACAGAACTGATCATTCCCATACGGAATTCAGTATGTACTGTACATGTATAAAGACCTACCTGAAGCTAAAAAAGAACAATGAAAAGTTTGTTCCGACGACCCGAAACGTAATTTGTTATATGTTTCTTGAACCAGACCTATTTTTTATTTTGCCTGGACAGCTGTACGTAAACAACGAAGTAGTTTTTGTGATGTTCAAAGCACGTCACAGATGTTATGTATCTCAAACGGTAGCTTGACTTGATCCATTACCAAACTGATACTTGTATGATTTACTTGTAAAGAAAGTAAAAGGTAAGAATATGGAAGACTTTCTATATAACCGTCTGTGAATTTTACGCTAAAGTTTAACTTGAATGTACGTCAGTGCACACTTATAGTTTATGATGTTACGCCATTAGACCAGCGACTGCAGATAACTGTTATTTATAGTCTCTGATAAGACATTTAATCTCGTTTTACCAAAGCCTTGATGTTAGGTCGTTCATCTGTGTGGAAGATACATAATCAAATATGGACCAGCAAAGACAGAACAATAGAATACTAAAATAACAAACACACGCAGAAAAGTCATTTTGTAGAGTGTCATACTCTTGCAGGACAATGTGATTTCACACGAAGCGGTCACTAAATACGACTCTTAAAAGTGAAAAGAAACTGTTGTTGAGCTTCCAACACCGTCTTGCAGCGTTTACAGCACCTACCTTGTCCCTTATGACGTTTACCTGTTTTCAAGACTTTACCCATACATTGTAGGAAAAACGCGTTTAAGATCTCGGTAAAAGTACTCACAATGTACATAGGAAGAAAAATAATCCTTCTTAGCCGTATATTTACTCTATCTTCAATCACCAGAAAGACGTTACCATTGTATTGAACATTTGGTGTCTTATGTATTACAAAACATGTAATTAAGTTACAGGGCATTGACCAGACTAACGTCATCATGTGACCTTAGTGTATTAATGGTAACACTTTAGTTTATCAATTCCTTTCGTAACTAGTTGTTTGTCACATAGGAGCTAACGTGCCTTGTTCAATTTGGCCTGCTCTTGCCTCATTAAATGCCTCATCTGAAAAAGTTGCTTGCGTTTAATCAATTGTGTATGGAACAAATTCAAGACATCACACCCTCTTTATAAGTGGACAGCCACTGGCTTGTCTTAAATAGAATACAATCAACAAATTACCACCTGACTTAACCGAGCCCTTCCGTGACATCTATTTCGTGACGTCTATTTTCGTTACTTTTATCTCAGTGACTTCTATTTCCCAGCTCCTATTCCAGAAAACATATTGTTTACAAGTTTTAGCGATAATTTAACAAGTTGTCACACAAAAATATCTTCATAATGTCATGAAACTGTGTGACAATGGCACCAATATCAGACAATAGTGGGAAACTGCACGACAGTATCCCGTATTTCGTTTAAGTGTATATTCCTAGTTATCATTTGCAATTGCCTCCCTTTATGACAATATGCTCATTCAAGAAACCATATGTACAGTGAATAGAATAGAAGAATATAATTTATCACATAAATACATGATCTTCCATGTGAGAACAATTGACAGATCAATGTTCTCTAACGTGTGATAACAGGTGCGTGGCGTCACCAACTTCCCGGCGCGAAAACGTAACGTCGTAACGTGATTAAAAAGTCTGTGAGATCTCGTCACGAAAACAAATTATTAAGCGAACCTTTGGCTCGATTAATAGGCTAGACCTAACCTGTGTTTTCTAAACTCGTTGATCTCCATAGATAACTCATGACGTATCCAAGATCTATATAGAATACGTTTATTTTCCAATTATAACTCATTTCTGGCATACAATCACATTTATGTCATTATAATTTATTGTGAGGGACAGTATGCCTATATAAGCTTATTCAATGAATATAATATGAATGTTTGTGTATTCTATTCCATGTCTGTCTCTCGCGCGGCTAAGTGCTGCCGCCATTACTGTATGACTTCGATTTGACTGCGCATACATAGTATTTGATATGGTGATTATATATTGATATATTTCCAGTAGTATTTTTGAATTTTGTGAAATTGTTTTAGTGGTAACACAGTTGACACTTTGAAGTTCTAAAGGCTCTTGCGTTGGTGGCTAGTCGGTGCCACCGGTTATGTGTGACTTTGAATTGTCTGGCACTACAATATTTTATTAATACCCGTATTCACTATTCATGTAGAGAGGACCTAGCTAGTGATGACATAGAAACCATTTGGCTTGAAATGCGATGCTCAAAGCAAAAACCTATAGTCTTTGGATATATCTACAGACCCCCTTCATCAAAAAGTGACTGGAACTATGAATTTGAAAAAAAGTTAGAAAAACTGTATACAGAAAACAAGGAAATCATTTTAACTGGTGATTTTAACTACAATTCATTATTATTGGACTCTAATTCAGTGTGGAACAATACAATTAATTCCTTTAACTTGTCTCAATTGGTTGACAAGCCCACCAGGGTAACCACCCAAACATCCACTATAATAGATCATGTCTACACAAACATGCCATGCAACATAACAGAAATAAATATTCCTCACATTGCACTCAGTGATCACTACCCAGTCTGTTTTACACGCAAATTAACATCACAGAAGGATAATGGCCCATCACATAATTTGATTAACTACAGAAATGTAAAAAACTTCAATGAAACTGATTTCTTATGCTCTCTTGAGACACAACCATGGTCAATACTTGACATCTTCGATGACACTGACGATGCACTTGATAGTTTTATCAAACTATATAGTAATGTACTAAATCTACATGCTCCACTTAAACAAAGAAGAGTAAAACACAAAAATTTACCAGACTGGTTTAATCCTAATATAACAAATGCAATGAAACATAGAGACAAAGCCAAACAATAAAATAATACTGAAAATTTTAGATATTGGAGAAATAAAACTCAATCTCTAATCAAAGAAGCAAAAAAATCCTTTTATTCCGAATCTATTAATAATAACCAACAAAACCCAAGACAAATTTGGAAGAATTTAAAAGATCTATCAGGGAAATCAAGTAAACATCAAAGTCACTTAATTGTCGATGATTCAGGAAAGCCTATTCAAGATGCTGATACAACCGCCGAGTATTTCAATGACTTTTTTGCAAATATATTCAATAAAGCACCACATCACTGTGATACCATCTCACAAGATGATAAGACTATTTTAAGTGAATTCATCAAAGATCGCATATCACCAACAACTTCATTTCACATCCCATTAATTAAGGAGAGTTTCATTCTAAAACAACTTAAATCTATGGACTGTAACAAAGCCACAGGCTTAGATGGAATTGGTGTTAAATTTCTCAAATTATCAGCAGAAATCATAGCAAGACCACTTACTAATATATTCAATAAAAGTATCTCGTCTGCAAGGTTCCCGAACCTCTTCAAAAAAGCAAAGGTTGTACCAATTTTCAAAAAAGGATCAAAATCAGATGCTAACAACTATCGTCCAATCTCAATTCTTCCAGTACTGTCTAAAATACTTGAAAAACATGTTAGTGATAATTTGAAAACCTACATTGAAACACATTCTTTGATACATAGCACACAATCAGGATTTCGATCAAAACACTCATGTGAAACAGCTCTTACCTCAATCATTGATTCTTGGATATCAGCTATAAATGACAACAAAATTGTTGGGACAGTGTTCCTTGATCTCACAAAAGCATTCGACTTACTCAATCATTCAATACTGTTAGATAAAATGAAAGAATATAAATTTGATAAGAAAACACTTGCCTGGTTCACATCGTACCTATCAGACAGAACTCAGCAAGTTTCCATTTCGGGAAAACTATCAGGATCACGAGCTATAGCATCTGGAGTTCCTCAGGGGTCTATTTTGGGCCCCATATTGTTTATACTCTACATTAATGATCTACCACTACACCTCAAAAATACATCTACTGACATGTTTGCTGATGACACTACTGTCACTGCTTTTGAACAATCACTACCAGAAGTATATAACTCACTGCAACAAAGTATAACTATTATCAATGACTGGTGTTCACGAAATTCAATGTTGCCTAACCCCCAAAAAACCAAAGCCATGATAATTTCACCTTCAAATACAATCTATAACTCTCTTAAAACCAGCAGTGAGTTCACCCTAACAATGCAAAGCCAAGTAATAGGATTTTCGGAGACAGAAAAATTGTTAGGAGTTCATGTTGATCATAAACTTAACTGGCAAACACAGGTTGAACATCTGCTTAAGAAATGCAATTCTTTACTCTATCTTCTTCTCAGAATAAAATCCTTTCTAAATAAACACATGAGAATCCTCTTCTTCAATGCATACATCTTACCCCATATTATGACTACTGCTGTACCATTTGGGGAAATTGTAATAATGAGCTTCTCAATACCCTGTACAAATTTCAGAAAAGAGCTGCTCGTATAATACTAGACAAGGACATAGACACTCCATCACACGATCTCTTTCAAGAACTCAAGTGGATGACTATACATGAAAGAATCTATTTCAAAAAAGCCATTTTTGTTTACAAATCTATTAACAATCTCTTTCCTGAATACATGTCAAATTTATTCACATTCTCAAATAATCATTCACTAAGATCCCACACTCAACAATCCCTTAAGGTTCCAAAACCAAGACTAGAATTTTTTAGGAAAACTCTTGCTTATTCAGGTCCCAAACTCTGGAACACTATACCACTACACATAAAACAATCAGAAAGCTTGGCAATCTTTAAGTCATCATACCTTAAATGGTGGTTCTCTGGTGGGAAAAACTTGTTAAACATGTAAAATTCTTGTGTCACTTAATATGTATATAAATGTAATTTTATTCTTTGTTTTATAGTTCAATTTCACTGAACTGTTCTATAAATTGTTGGTCTAGCTTTCTTTTGATATGTTTTATTAGATTAATTAACGCACTGCTGTTAAATCTAATGTAAATATCATTCTGTAAATGTTATATTTGTTCACATTTGTTGTAAATTGTATGTACATATATATTGAGGCTCACGGGTAAGACTGGCTTTGCCAACTGTGTTGCCTCATTAAATAAAGTCTTTATTATTATTATTATTATTATATATGTATACATATATAAGTCAATTTTAAAATTCGCAGGTTTTCTTGTCCTGGTTGAATTACTTACATATAAATATGATAAATGTTAGTAAAACATTCATTATATAAAGCTATATATATTCTATTTATAGTAACACTGCAAAACTAAATGATTTGTCATCAGTAATTTTTTGTATTTGTGTTTTTTGCTGAACAGGGAACAATGAATGTCCCAGTACCATAGTGTTATGCTTTTTATTAAAGTATTTCATGTTGTCATATGTTATGAGACAAAACTTGTATGTGCATTTTGATGGTGAATATTTAATAATACACAGAAAATATATTGTAAACAAAAACATACAATGAATATTGCAAAAAATTATGTTTTATGCATGTCTCATAGCTTTGTGTCTTAGGTGTAACGAAATCGATAAGGTACATAATTTCATACCATGATCCCCTAAAATACCAAAATAACTTCTTTATTTTGAAAGAGTTCCTCATCCTTCACACAATAGCGATGAATGGTTTTTAATTTAATTTATAAATGGAAATCCATAGACAATTCAATGTTTGTATCCCTGGTCGTACTTTTTTCTTTGTCTTTGGTGTGACGCTGTTTATTATACATCCGAAAGCATATTTTTCAGAATAGTTCCACTTTTGGTTTAAGATATATGATAGATATATATATGTATACAGTAGTTTTGTACTGTCAGTATCGAAGTGCTATAAATGATGTGTATGTTATGATTTAAATTTGTTACACCATGGACAAAATCAGCAAATTAACTATGAAGTTCAGAAATATATTGACATTTTTAATTGCTTACGATTGCATTTCATTGACACATATTTCACGGGCGGTAATCACGTGACTTCGTCTAGTATTTTAAACGAATAATGGCGGATATTCAGTCTCGGTAAGTACCTATTTTTCTTGTTGTTATATGTCGTATATCATCTATATGAAAACTTCACATAGCCTATCATATGCGCATTGCATTTTTTCGAACGTTAGAACTTAGTTTTGCCTCGTAATCTGAACATATTTCGAGAACACTCATTGAATTTGATCAAAAGTTTCAGCTTAAGGCCGGTATGTCGCACGCATTGAGTAACATTTTGTCAAATTATTGACAAATACAGTTTTCTGGGACAAAATAGTTATAATATTATAGCAAATGTTTGATCATATCGTGAATGAACACTGTACGGATCCGCTTAGTGTAATATTCGGAAGTATATTTCCATTTTACGTAAGTAGTATGTACAACGAACGATTTTTGCCATAGTATGTCGCACGTACATATCTCTGTGTGTTCCAGTACGACAAGAGGTGGCTCTTCTTTACTCATCTTAGCACCCCATATTTATGGTTAACGTTTCAAAATATTTACAGAACACTACAGTTGAATAACAATTACTGCGTTACGTGATAAACTATGAAAATAGATAAATGGTTATATTGAAGAAAAATACATCAAATGTGTGTCATTCTCGACTCGGCTATAAACTCATTTTATTGCGCCTTTAAAAATAGGTATGACGCGGTCACGGATCGAAACTGCGATCCCCGCGCTCGAAGCGTACACCCTACTTTGCAAAAAGTGTTTTATCAATTTGACAATTGAGTATCGATTCTGTTATAATAATTTAAAATTATATCTAAGTGTTTAATGTAATTGTGTTTATTGTGTCTTACAAATGTTAGGTACAGTGCACATATATTACTTCGAACACTGAGATACGTAATAGATATACGACGAAAACTGTCCATTATGAAAAATATTGGACTATCTGAGGCGCGCCAGCGCCGAAGATAGTTCAATATATTTCATAATTGACAGTTTGAGTCGTATATCTTACTTAAACCATTGTTTACAAACTGAATATTGTTAATAATCGCTTTGTTGCAACCAAATAGTTACTTCTACAGCAGTTGTCTGCAAAAATATAGATAACAATGGAACTGAAAAGACAAAACCAACATCATTACTTCTTTTAAATGCAACAAAATGACCCCTTCCCTAACCTCATGTTTGTCAATCCATTAACATATTAAATGGACACGTGAAAATATGATCTCACGAACTAATCCAACAACAATGAATTTACACACACTGTGTTGAAATCATGACTAGATTTTACTAGCCGTGTAGGTGTTCAATTTACCCACCTAAACTGTCTCACAAAAATGGCGTCTTTATACATTGGAAGTGAAATTTTTGTCATTCAAAATAATATGGAATATGTGAAATTTCAAATTTAAATGGGATTTAATTGCTGACATTGTTAATGGTGAAATATATATGAAAAAATAGGCGTCCAACCGTGATGTTAATGTAACGCTAAAACAATCTTTAGGTGACTTTGGATTACTTCAACCATCTGAGCAAGGTAAAGGTAGGTGTTATTTTTCATTCGGCGTAAATAATTGATATTACATCAGTTCTTCAACGGTAATTGTACTTCATAAATAATTGCCATCAAGTCCGTTGTTTAACTTTTAAAATTTCAAATACAAATAGAACCTGCATCTATCCGTGTTATGTATGTATCACGTAGCCCCCTGAAGGTAGCCATTAATCATCTAGTCGACCCTAGTAGCCAGTAATCCACTAGCCGCCCCTGGTAGCCATGAATCCTCTAGCCACCTCTGATAGCCCCGGACCCTCTATCCACCCATGGTAGCCATTAATCCTCTATTCGCCCCTGGTAGCCATGAATCCACTATCAGCCACGGTAGCCATGAACCCTCTATCCGCCCATGGTAGCCATGAATCCCCCCTTCGCCTATGGTAGCCATGAATCCTCCATCCGCCCATGAAAGCCATAAATCCTCCTCCGCCCATGGTAGCCATGAATCATCTAATCGCCCATGGTAGCCATGAATCGTCTAGTCGCACCTGGTAGCCATGAATCTTCCCTTCGCCCATGGTAGCCATTAATCCTCCTCCGCCCATGGTAGCCATGAATCCTCCTCCGCTAATGGTAGCCATGAATCATCTAGTCGCCCATGGTAGCCATGAATCCTCTAACCGGCCCTGGTAGCCCTGAATCATCTAGTCGCCCATGGTAGCAATGAACCATATAGTCGCCCATGGTAGCCACGAATTATCTAGTCGCCCATGGTAACCATGGATCGTTTAGCTTCCACCGTTATACATATGTCCTGTAGCCCCCCCCCCCCACCTGTCATGTATACATGCCTCTTTGCGATTTTCATGTTTACAAATATTGTTGTTGTTTTCATTCCAGATAAACGAACGGATATTGTTTGCAGGGTTTCTATCCTCGACCAAAGACAAATTACATGATTAAGAACCAGTTATGTTTACAGCACGTCCGGTACAACAAACTCCCCGATGTACAGGATTATATACCAACATGGTGCTATATATGAACCCAAAATTGAAGTAAATTGTCAGGGAAATGGTGTCTCGTTTCTCGTGCAATTCTAAACAATGGACTAATATGAATGCTGATGGACTATCAATATGATGTAACATGTAGTTATTTAATATATTTGATCTATATGTATTTATCATGCATCTTTATTAAACACAGTAGTCATTGATTGTTATGTCCGTGTTTTCTTTTGGTTTATTGTAGCAGTCCAATATTTTTGTGTAGTAATATTGGACAGTTGAGTAAACATATTGGACAGTAAGCCATTGATAGCCGTCTAATATTAAATATATTGGACGATGAGAACAATAGCATGACGTCATAACAATGGTTTAAATACCAATATTTTATACTGGGGTCACTGAGTAGCCAGTTCTTAAATCCAATATTATGTGAGATATGAAGGGGCTGTCACAAAATCTAGGATCATTGACTTACGGACCGCTGCTAATCTGCATACATTATTCGATCATTCTTTTCACCTATTTCAGAACCTTTGCATACCGCACAAGTAAAACACGAGTTTACGATATGGCAGAATGCTGTGATTCAACAACGACAAATCGTTTCTACAGGGTATGTGCTGAAGGGTATGAAGTATTACCAAGGACAATACTCCCGTGTAAGCCTGTCTATCCTCTGTTAGAATATAACCTACTATATGCGCCAATGGAAACAACGACCTGTTCTGGGTATACGTTACAATTTATCATTAAATAAATGCACTTATCATACGTGACGTCAAATGTTGGCGCCACATACCATCGAACAATCAAAATGCATTTTCAACCACTAAGAATTGACTTAATATGTCCTAACTATTATATTTTACATTCAAGTCATAAATACAACACCTTAGTCGACGTGCCCCCGTAGCCAAATGGTTATCGCGCTTGCAGTCTAAATGCTCACCTGACGACATGGGTAAAAATACGGGTGGAAGCACTCACATTCATTCATGCCATTTTTCAGCAGAAAGCTGACTGACAAATAAATTTAGTTAATATCAAAATACTAGTGTTGTGTCTTAGTGATTGCACCTTTGAAATGGTCCACAGAAAGAGACCAGGAAGGAAAGGACCAAGCCAGAAACTGTCAAGGATTGCTTTCCAACGATGTGCTATTGGGGTCCGATGGGAGCGAGTGCGGAGAAACGAGTCCAAAATGTTGCTCTCAGATAAATGGGTATTGAGGAAAAAATGTTCGATAACAATGATACGAATAAACTATACAAATGTAAGAATGTCTTAATTGTTTATTGTAACACTGATTTGATTTACAGTGCTTCATGTTGGTTTTTAATACACCAAGTCCTGGCCTTTCCCACTGAACTTAAAAATCAATCCCACTGTGTAAAATAAACAATTTTCAAAATTATATTAATTCCAAGCCAATTTACTGAGTCAGGGACTCAGAGTTCGCACCAACATGAAACACTGGATTAACATAAAGAACGAAGTGATAGATATTTTTTATTATGGAAATTATAATCATTATCACAGACATCGGATATAATCAAATATTTTGTTAAGTATAAATCACAGAATAATAAAACAAAATCATTCATTAACAGCTGATGTAAGATTTACGTTGATACCACAGTAAATACCTACCGACAGTATAACAAACTTGACATTAAAACATGTAACTAGCATTTCTAAATTAAAATTGGATTCTTTACACGCCCTTAAGTAATGGCACAAGTCTAGTACTGTTGCATAATGATAGTAAATGTGTGTGTCAAGTTGTTTGGAATAACATTAAGGTAAACAAATATTAAAATATGTCGTGTCAATGCATCTGTATGGCGCCTTCCCTCTATGACCTCTTTCGTGACAGGATAACCCAGGTCGACGTTTGTAGTCTTTTTCACAATGTGTGCAAACAAACGACTGTTCCATTCTGAAACAAGTTAATTTAGATAGTTTAATGCTCACCAAACGTCCATGCAACATCTATATGATTTACCTATGTAGTCATATACGGAATGGAAACAATAGTACCAATGTAGTTACATTTTTGTAGTTAAAACCCAACGAGTATGCCAGTCCCAAAAGTTGTTAATGTTTGACGATTTTCCACTGAGAAACTAGGATTTCACTGGTTCTACCAGTGATTTTGAAGAAAAAAGAATGAAAATGTAGCAGCACTGATATAAAATATAGAAAATAGCTTGGATGTGTAGTCCGGTTTTATAGTAAGTAGCGTAAAGAGAATGTTTTCTTGCATATTGGATCAATCATTCAATATGTGGTCGTTTTTGAATTTATGACATCTAAATTAAAAGTGTACTGGATCCTTAGTTACAAACATAGCATATGACATTGTATCGATTATAAATATACCATTACATCTCTTATATATCTTTGAAAACTATTTTGACATGTTAAACATAAAAACGGGGTGGTAAGATGTTTAAAAAGAGCCACCTCATGACGTACTGAAACATACAGAGATATGTACGTGCGACATACTATGACAAAAATCGTTCGTTGTACATACTACTTACATAAAATGGAAATATACTTCCGAATATTACACTAAGAGGATCAGTACAGTGTTCATTCATGATATGATCAAACATTTGCTATAATTTTATAACTATTTTGTCCCAGAAAACTGTATTTGTCTATAATTTGACAAAATGTTACTCAATGCGTGCGACATACCGGCCTTGCGCTGAAACTTTTGATCAAATTCAATGAGTGTTCTCGAAATTTGTTCAGATTACGAGGCAAAACTGAGTTCTAACGTTCGAAAAAATGCAATGCGCATATGATAGGCTATGTGAAGTTGTCATATTAATGATATACGACATATAACAACAAGAAAAATAGGTACTTACCGAGACTGAATATCCGCCATTATTCGTTTAAAATACTAGACGAAGTCACGTGATTACCGCCCGTGATATTTTTAAAGCAGATATGTGTTGCAAAAAGCATAATAATGTCCTTATATTTCATAATAAAACTAATAAATGTAATACAGCTGTTACACCATGGACAATTTCTTTAAGGAAATCGATCTGACTGTTGACACATGCCATCCTTTCTGTTTTTGCATAGAGGTATTGGGTAGCACTGAATACACCACACAAGTATGCAATACCTTTTATCTTAAGTTTATTCCTAAATTTGATCAATTAGGTATATTAATGTGTTTGTCCATGGTGTAACACATCTGTCTGTGGTGTAATATATCTGTCCATGGTGTAACAATGTCCGTGGTGTAACAATGTAAATCAGGTATTATCATGTAATTGAAATAAAAACAGTCTTTACAATAGATGTACTAGTATCTTAAAGATAGCCTGCAGGAAATGCTACCTATTAGATATATAGTATCTTAATTAAGAGTCGAAACTATACATAAATGTCCAAGAAGAGTTTGGACAATAACATTGTACAATTAAAACCATTATAGTTGACAACAAATATTTAAGAAATTGGGGAGGCTAAAAACCTGCGAATTTTAATTGACTCATATAGAACTAGGTTTGGTTCATCGACCTCATAGTGCGTTCAAACACACCAGATGTGTTAATTATTAAGAGTTGTCTCATCACTGTATTGATTATAACTTACTAATGAAGTACTGCGTGGGCACTGACTGACTATTTATCAATTTTATTTTCGCAACTTCTTGTGTACGGTTGGTTTTATGCCAGTATAATATTCTCGATGGTTGCTCCCGGACTACCACTCTTGGTGTGTTGGGGATGGTTTCAGTTCTACTCGTTACAAAGTTAACCAACTGTCAAAATGTTAGTGATCCCGACAAATGGTTTCTCATCCACTGTAATAATCGAGATACATAACTTCTCAGTTAAGTCGAAAGCCAATGTTATGACGAAATTGAAAATTGACATAACTAATGCGGGCGGAAAAGAGGAGTGTTGCGTATCCTACATTCCGCCTGAGGGCTATAACGATTTTCAGTTCAGGTACAAGCCTCTGACGGAACCGAGAAGCGATGCATTTGGATTACTACCGTGTTCAATAAAAGTAAATGTTCAAAAGTTTCTGTACGGCTTGTCATTCGTTCCACACAGAGATGTATCAGCCATAACATACACACTAACAGGTGTACCGAGGGGATATCACAGATGTAGCGAGGGAAATACAAGGTGTAGCGACGGGGCATACATGGTGTAGCGACGGGACATACAAGGTGTAGCGACGGGACATACATGGTGTAGCGACGGGACATACATGGTGTAGCGACGGGACATACAAGGTGTAGCGACGGGACATACAAGGTGTAGCGACGGGACATACAAGGTGTAGCGACGGGACATACATGGTGTAGCGACGGGACATACAAGCTGTAGCGACGGGACATACAAGGTGTAGCGACGGGGCATACATGGTGTAGCGACGGGACATACAAGGTGTAGCGACGGGACATACATGGTGTAGCGACGGGACATACAAGGTGTAGCGACGGGACATACATGGTGTAGCGACGGGACATACATGGTGTAGCGACGGGACATACATGGTGTAGCGACGGGACATGCAATGTGTAGCGACGGGACATACATGGTGTAGCGACGGGACATACATGGTGTAGCGACGGGACATACAAGCTGTAGCGACGGGACATACAAGGTGTAGCGACGGGACATACATGGTGTAGCGACGGGACATACATGGTGTATCGACGGGACATACAAGGTGTAGCGACGGGACATACATGGTGTAGCGACGGGACATACATGGTGTAGCGACGGGACATGCAAGGTGTAGCGACGGGACATACAAGGTGTAGCGACGGGACATACATGGTGTAGCGACGGGACATACAAGGTGTAGCGACGGGACATACATGGTGTAGCGACGGGACATACATGGTGTAGCGACGGGACATACATGGTGTAGCGACGGGACATACATGGTGTAGCGACGGGACATACATGGTGTAGCGACGGGACATACAAGCTGTAGCGACGGGACATACAAGGTGTATCGACGGGACATACAAGGTGTAGCGACGGGACATACATGGTGTAGCGACGGGACATACATGGTGTATCGACGGGACATACAAGGTGTAGCGACGGGACATACATGGTGTAGCGACGGGACATACATGGTGTAGCGACGGGACATGCAAGGTGTAGCGACGGGACATACAAGGTGTAGCGACGGGACATACATGGTGTAGCGACGGGACATACAAGGTGTAGCGACGGGACATACATGGTGTAGCGACGGGACATACATGGTGTAGCGACGGGACATACATGGTGTAGCGACGGGACATACATGGTGTAGCGACGGGACATACATGGTGTAGCGACGGGACATACAAGGTGTAGCGACGGGACATACAAGGTGTAGCGACGGGACATACATGGTGTAGCGACGGGACATACAAGGTGTAGCGACGGGAAATACATGGTGTAGCGACGGGACATACAAGGTGTAGCGACGGGACATACAAGGTGTAGCGACGGGACATACATGGTGTAGCGACGGGACATACAAGGTGTAGCGACGGGACATACAAGGTGTAGCGACGGGACATACATGGTGTAGCGACGGGACATACAAGGTGTAGCGACGGGACATACAAGGTGTAGCGACGGGACATACATGGTGTAGCGACGGGACATACAAGGTGTAGCGACGGGACATACAAGGTGTAGCGACGGGACATACATGGTGTAGCGACGGGACATACAAGGTGTAGCGACGGGACATACAAGGTGTAGCGACGGGACATACAAGGTGTAGCGACGGGACATACAAGGTGTAGCGACGGGACATACATGGTGTAGCGACGGGACATACATGGTGTAGCGACGGGACATACATGGTGTAGCGATGGGACATACATGGTGTAGCGACGGGACATACAAGGTGTAGCGATGGGACATACATGGTGTAGCGACGGGACATACAAGGTGTAGCGACGGGACATACATGGTGTAGCGACGGGACATACATGGTTTAGCGACGGGACATACATGGTGTAGCGACGGGACATACATGGTGTAGCGACGGGACATACATGGTGTAGCGACGGGACATGCAAGGTGTAGCGAATGTTCCCAAAGATGTAGCGAGGGACATACATGTCGTAGCGACGGGACATACAAGGTGTAGCGACGGGACATACATGGTGTAGCGACGGGACATACATGGTGTAGCGACGGGACATGCAAGGTGTAGCGACGGGACATACATGGTGTAGCGACGGGACATACATGGTGTAGCGACGGGACATACATGGTTTAGCGACGGGACATACATGGTGTAGCGACGGGACATACATGGTGTAGCGACGGGACATACATGGTGTAGCGACGGGACATGCAAGGTGTAGCGAATGTTCCCAAAGATGTAGCGAGGGACATACATGTCGTAGCGACGGGACATGCAAGGTGTAGCGAAGGCCCCCAAAGATGTAGCGACGGGACATACAAAGTGTACAAGGAGTACAAAGGAGTACAAGACAAGCTTTATAAACATTATCGCTATTTCAAGAAAGAATGTTCACATCTATCCATGTATCATGAATGTTCATGTTTACTGTACACCCCTGCAAAATTTCAATGCACAGAGTGACATAATTTATAAGTTGCGCCCTCTGGCAATAATCAACAGATTATCAACAGATTATCACTTAAAGATACTGCTAAGCAACGTAATCTTTGTCAACATTTACTCTGCGTTTCTTCATTCTTTCAGTATACATGTATTTATTGTGTAATTATTTTTTATTTGCTTTTCTGCATGTTTCAACAAAGATTGCCAGAGTCTCCGAATGTCTAGTGGTTGATGTGTCATCTCCAGGGAGTATCGTCATACTAGTATCCTGGCACAGACGGCTTCATTCGACTGGGGCATTCAGCTTTTTTTATTGCTGAAACCAAGTCAGCTGAAACTATAGCGTTCAGCGTTTTGATTACTGTTATTATTTTTCTTTTTAAGACTTGAGACAGCTAAAATGGGGTATTTCAGCATTTTTACTGTTGAAACTAGGTCATTCAGATGTCATTCAGCTAGAGAATTCGGCTTTCTTATATATTAGCTGAAACTAGGTTATTCAGATGTCATTCAGCTAGAGAATTCGGCTTTCTTATAGCTGAAACTAGGTCATTCAGATGTCATTCAGCTAGAAAATTCGGCTTTCTTATAGCTGAAACTAGGTCATTCAGATGTCATTCAGCTAGAAAATTCGGCTTTCTTATAGCTAAAACTAGGTTATTCAGATGTCATTCAGCTAGAGAATTCGGCTTTCTTATAGCTGAAACTAGGTCATTCAGATGTCATTCAGCTAGAAAATTCGGCTTTCTTATAGCTGAAACTAGGTCATTCAGATGTCATTCAGCTAGAAAATTCGGCTTTCTTATAGCTGAAACTAGGTCATTCAGATGTCATTCAGCTAGAAAATTCGGCTTTCTTATAGCTGAAACTAGGTCATTCAGATGTCATTCAGCTAGAAAATTCGGCTTTCTTATAGCTGAAACTAGGTCATTCAGATGTCATTCAGCTAGAGAATTCGGCTTTCTTATAGCTGAAACTAGGTCATTCAGATGTCATTCAGGTAGAGAATTCGACCTTCTTATTGCTGAAACTAGGTCATTCAGATGTCATTCAGGTAGAGATTTCGACCTTCTTATTGCTGAAACTAGGTCATTCAGATGTCATTCAGGTAGAGAATTCGACCTTCTTATTGCTGAAACTAGGTCATTCAGATGTCATTCAGCTAGAAAATTCGGCTTTCTTATAGCTGAAACTAGGTCATTCAGATGTCATTCAGGTAGAGATTTCGACCTTCTTATTGCTGAAACTAGGTCATTCAGATGTCATTCAGCTAGAGAATTCGACCTTCTTATAGCTGAAACTAGGTCATTCAGATGTCATATAGCTAGAGAATTCGACCTTCTTATTGCTGAAACTAGGTCATTCAGATGTCATTCAGCTAGAGAATTCGGCTTTCTTATTGCTGAAACTAGGTTATTCAGCTAGAGAATTCGGCTTTCTTATAGCTGAAACTAGGTCATTCATCTATTTGACTCGGCTCGGCTTATTGAGTGTTGCATCACCCGTCCGACTTTCTATTCTATATCTTGTTACACATTCATGTATTTGACAAACATATACATGATCGTATTCTGGTAATTGAATGGTTGATAGAAGCTCAATCTCATACGTTTTTATAACTTTTTTGGTTATGAATTTAGTTTGTGATAGATTCTATACAAATTATGTTATATGAAGCCAATTTTTGACGTTTGTTCTATGTTATTTCTAGGATTGACATTTTCTTTTTCGCTGTAATGACACATTTTTAAGCATAATAAGGCGTGCATATGACACTTTTTACAGATTGCATGTGAAAATATGAACATAATTCCTGTTCAGTTAGAAATATACAAGATTACTTAAAATAATCGAAATCGGTATTGAATAAAGCTTTATTTTTTGTTGAAAATTGCCGATGATATTAATAATAATAATTTACTACTATTTATTATGATTATACAATATACATGTTGCAATATTAAGGCTAATACTATTCAGTCAATCGTGATGTTATGAAATGAATTTTGTGAAAATGACAAAAAGCCGTCGTATGGGACATTCTACTGGACAAATATAACGCTTGAAATGACGTATTAACTTTTACAGCAAGTAAAAACAAATCACACAACACGGTAGGTAATATTCTACCAGTTTATACAACAACAAAAATAAAATAATGCACTGGTGCGTATTTGCTCTGTCTGAAGCGTAGTATAATGTCTATGCCGTGAAACAACGGCGAAAATGAGTATTTTCCATATATCCTTTCCGCTACCATAGCGTGCTAATGCAGACTCGGTACACAGGCATCCCAGACTAAATGATAATACAGGCCCAGGATCGTGCACAGGTTTTTGGGCCCGCATGACCCCTTTAAAGAGGTCTTTGAACGTAGATTTTCCAAAACTGAAATTACTGGTCCTACCCGCCATTGCGGTACGATTCATGTATTTAGAATTAACCTAAAATAGAAGGAATATCAGGGTAGACAAAGGGGTCAGGATCAATGGGGCCCAAAAGTAGGCCTGTCAAGCTAAAAAAAAGAAAGAAAAAGTTGTTCGCGCAAGGGTCACCGACAAATCGTCATTTCCGGTGACCTTTAGTTTTCCTACTTTCAGTTTGGGACTGTAGCATCCGGATGTATTAGTGCTGCAAGTCAATAGTGTCTCAGGGACGGGATATAGGGCCTATATGAATTTCTCATAGCCCCCCAAAAATCGTGGTAGCGGAAAGGATATAGCCATTGTGTGTGCCGTTTGTCCGACTTTAGGAGTGTATGCGGTCGAAAATGATATCAGATGCTTTTATTCTCAACAACTATCCGTACCCAAGGTGAATAATAAAACAAAACACAGCTCCATGCAGCTCTAAAATCGTGTACAGAACCATTTATTGTCGCCAACGTGGCCACACAATATCTGTTTAGGTCACTCGAGTTTTCCCCGGATACAGATTAATGCCATATAGACGTCTGTACATACAGAACGCCCTCGCTATTTTGAATTCACAAACGATATAATGTCCGACATTGCATACAAAACGGAGTTTAATGAATGTTTCCTTTCTTAAAGGTTCTGCCTCACAGATTGGGCTACATTTATTGTATATCATGATTTTTCTACCTAACCAAGTATTGATGTAATAGAAAGACACTGACGGTTGCTTTATGAAATATTTGGTTCAAATAAGCAATTTTTACCACTGTCGATATCGCCCACTGAGTATTTTTTTCTTGCATAAAAAGCGCTAAGTTTCCTTCCAACATGCTTTGTGAATTATGTAATTCACATGTGATCGAACTATAACATCAACAAACTATGTACAGCGTAAACATCAGTGAGGTATTTGGTTCGTTTCTCGATTCGTTTTCATTAAATGCGAACAAATTTCAGACAATTTAAGTAATAGTATTAATTAGTGTTAATTCTATAGGGTATTAATACCCTATAGAATTTTTGATGTAAAAATACTAAATAACTACAAAAGTTATTTTAGATGTCATTGTGGTTGTTAAAGGGATATACAGGCAACTATACCAAAATTACGCGAATATTTGACAATTTTATTTTATATTTGCAATACACCAATATGTGAGGCAGTCCCTTTAAATGACATAAACTGTACGTTACTGTTTATCTTCGTAGTCGATATGACGATTTATGCAGTTCAAGTAAAATAATGCTTGGACAAAAGCCAAAAGCTTCAAAATGTCGTTTGAACATGTCCCCATGTAATTCTGAAAAGTAGAATGTATTATTTACATGCTGGCAACTGGAGAGTTGCTTCTGACCGAATAATAAAACAATACAGAACCAGTTTTTACTATCTAATATGGCATAAATGCGTGTATGGATCTAATTCGAATCATTAAACAAAGAGTAAATTTATAGATGGAGTTTTTGCCCACATAGGTTACGCACTGACTTAGGTCGTTGAAACGTATCATAGACATCAGTACCAAAGGTCCGTTTTAAGTTTGTAACATGCCGTTTTTTCATACTGACTAATTGGTCCAAATCGGTTACGTACTGACCAAGATCCGTGAACGTATCTTAGACCACCAATATAAACTCAGTACAAAAAGAAACGTAAGTGGTTTTAGGGTAGTATTTTTGATGTTGTGGGAAAAGTTAAGTACCTGTGGCCATGATTTTTGGTATACCCCATCGAAAGTTGTTTCAACACATCGTGAGTACACAAAACACGTTTTTTTGCATTTGATGGTCCCATATTTGCCTTACTTGTAAAAACACGAGATTCACGTGCTACGGATCTGCATGAATGTCTTTTTTACTGAAATCATTATGTCCGTGTAGTTAGTGGATCGCCACAGGTTCACCTTTAAAAAACAGTCGGTTGAAATCATGGGACGGCTGTCTGATGGTGTCCGTAACCAGGCTATTGGTCTGCTCAGTGCTGGCGTCAATGGAACTGACGTCGCACGTCGGTTTGGCTGAAGTCTAAACACAATATCCCGTCTACTGGAACGTTATAATGCAACTGGTACTGTAAAAGACAGACCAAGATCCGGCAGACCACGTGTTACTATCGTAGACAGGATGTCTATATCAGGACTGCGCATATGAGGAATCGCTTCCGGTCGGCAACCGAATCGGCTAGACTCACCATTGGGAACCATGTGTATGTGATTAAGCCATCAATTATGCAAATTTCATTGTTTTAACAAAAATATTCCATTTTACTTTTTTATCTTTTAACACCGATAACCCGTGTTTTGTCTCTTTTCAGCCGTCGTATACACCCAAATACAGTGAGGAACAGACTGAAAGCGCACCTTCTACGATGTAGACGTCCCCGTAAGGTGATCCCGATGACCCTACGCCACGAACGTGCTAGACGTATGTGGGCGGCAGTACATCGCAACTGGAGTCGTGCACAATGGGCTCAGGTTCTCTTCACTGATGAAAGTCGCATCCAGTTAGAGAGGGCCGACGGTCGTATGCGTGTCTGGGGGCGCCGTAACGAGCGACACGCCGAAGCATGTCTTTTGCGACACAACCGATGGGGAGGTGGCTCTATACATGTGTGGGCTGGAATTTCGGAACATCACAAAACCCAGTTGGTCATTTTTTATCAAAATGTTACTGCGCGGTCCTATGTCGCCAATGGTCTTCAGCCTGTGGCGATTCCTATGTTACAACAACAGTTTGGTGCTCGTGGAATATTACAACAGGATAACGCCAGGCCACATACCGCTGTGTTCACACAGAACTTTCTACGTCCGAACAATGTGAACCGTCTTGAATGGCCAGCCATGTCCCCAGACATGTCACATATCGAACAGGTGTGGAATGAGCTTTAAACAAGAATTTATAAGCGGGATCCTTTACCTGGAAACGTCCATGCGCTACGGAGGGCAGCAGTCGAGGAGTGGGACAACATTCCGCAGCGGTGCATAGCCGTATATGTCCGTAGCATGAGAAACCGAGTGCGCGAATTGCCTGCAGCTCGTGGTGGAATAACCCACTACTAACATTTGTGTACATGTGCCATTAAATCACATTTCTTCATGGACATTCATTCGTTTAAAGAATCCTCTTTTGTGTGTGTGTGATAATGGAATTATAAAGGTTCAGTTGAGTATCTGTTTTTGTTATCATTAACCCGACTTCATGTAAAAAACGTCCATAACAATACAACTTAAGTTTCTTTTTGTACTGAGTTTACATTGTACATAGGTGCTCTAAGCTACCTTTCATGGGCCTATTGTACTGGTCACCTATGGATAGTAAGTTAATAACATTCCGTGGTTTCATGTAGACCAATATTGCTATACGAGTCATTACATAAATCATTACAACCACAGTCAAGTCAAGGAAACACAATATATATAAACATTCGCTGATGGTCATGCCTTACGGTTCTTCCATGTTAATTATAAACCACACAATGGTTACGGTACCTGTTCCACTGTGGGAAACCCACGTGACCAGATGCTAATGTTCGGAGCCAATTTTGTAAACAAACCCCTCGATTCAGGTAACATTTTTGCTTGTAACTTTCTTAATAATTGATCGATCTGGATGAAATATAGACGAGCGCCGTCTCCTTTCAAAAGCAAATCATCGACGCTCTTACCTGGGTGACAAAATTGTGTACTTTTTGTTATTTGGGCAACGGCGCATTTCGTAAACCGCAATCTGCTATGCTACGGTTCGGAGCAATTCACTAAAACATGTCCTTAACAAATTACAGCTTCATTAAAAGTTACAATTTAATAGCGATAATGTGGGTCGCAAAATTTAAGATCGACAAGCAAAATATTTATGATAAATATCAGCAACAGACATAATGAGACGACATAAACAAAAATGCTACAGTTCGGAGCTAAAATGAAAATGCTACAGTCCGGAGCTGTTTTCATAAAATGCTACGGTTCGGAGCTATTTTCAGAAAATGCTACGGCTCAGAGCTAAGACTATGTGCAATATGCCTTTTTGAATATCAACACTATTCAGATCATCGACCAAGTATGAATATTCAATTTTTTAACAGTTTCGCGGAACACAAAATTAATAACACACACATGTCGATGCCGGACACCCCTTATAAAATGTATTCGTGTAGGCATCTTCCGCACCATTTTGTCATGTGGTGACAAATTTAGAGGCACAAAAACAACGCGTTTCTTGGAGTTTGAACTATACCTCAGTACATCTAGAAACGCAACAATTTTATCCTCGATATTTTTTCTTTTATTGTAAATACATCTGTTCTGTTCTGTTCTGTAAATTCCGTTTTCCAGAGGCGTCTAATCATTTGTCAAGAGCGCCTAGGACAAGGAAAGGTGATGAAATGTGGTACATTCCACAAAGGGTGGATTTTTCAGATGTGTACGATTTATCACTGATATTTTAGTACAATACTGACCTTATCTGATTACTTTAGTAATTTGTAAAACTAATTGTGCAACAGTTGACCAAACCGATTTATATTTGTAAATATCACATTATCCTGGGCGCACTATAATGGAAAGAAAATCACAACAGACGAGTCACGTGGTTCGGAATAAAAATGCCATGATTGTCCAAACATGTGCATATTCACACCTTTGGGACGTTTGTACAAAGAAGCACGGTGACCTATCTTCTTTTCTTAATGTTCTAATAGAGTACACTTTCATTAACATCATTTGGAAAAAATAAAAACATTCTTGGACCAGATTTTTTATTGGCCCCTAGAGTACTATTTTGCGCCATTTTCATGCCGTTTTCTTTGAAAAGGGAGACACTCCTGGTTAAATAGCACAAAAAGAAATACGGTGACATATGTTTTTTTCTTATTATTCTGATGGATCACACTTTCATCAACATCATTTGCAAATATAAAAAAAATTCTTGGACCAGATATTTTTTAATTAGTCAATAATGTGTCTTTTTTAATTTTCGAGCTTTAATTTTGGGCAAATTTTGAAAATTCATTTGTTGTCAAAAATGTGTGAATGTTATTAAAGATTCAAAATGTGCATAGGTATATTTAAGTAGTACATGTATGTATGTTTTTGAACACCTGAACTAAAAATTATCTAATGAAAAAAAATTGATTTTTATTAACAAATAAAAAATAAATGAAAATTCATGATTTTTGTCATTTTTAAAGAAAAGTGATGTTGCAAAATCTCATTTTCTGAGAAAACGAGTTCGGTGACCCCTGTTTTGCTTAGCTTATTGTTTTCAGAATAAGATTTCCAATACAATAAAGTGAGTTTAAAAAATCTTGGAAGAAAAAACTATAGACAATGTCTTGAGTCACGCTACTAGCACACTGACACCTTTCGCGACCGTCCCTGTTCAGGTCACCCACGTTTAAAAACTGCCCGACAGGACCAGTAACACCGCGTGAACATCCTCCGAAACAGGTTCACAACTGCTTCAGACATTGCGAGACAACATGTTGGTCGTCATTGGAAAGTAATCAATCCACCATTAATCGATATTTTGCATATTCACTTAGAACGACCATTCTGAAAAATGAGGATTTTTTTGCTTGAAGTTAAAGTTGTTAGTAGACTCAGTGTTGCGTTTCTAGATGCACTCAGTATATTTTTGGTGGAGCATACATGTATGTTACATGATTCACAAACTTTAACGTGTGAAACTATTGGTCACACACAACATGTTTAAAACGAACAGTGCTAGTTGTCTTGGTAAAATATTTATTTTAGTATTTTAAATATAATTATTATCAATTCAATATACATGTAATGTTTCTGAACATATTTAACCTTTACATCATGGTGTATATGCATATCGGACCCCTCTGTGTTGGCACTGGGCACTTTTGTGCAAAACGATGGTTTAACAGTCGACTCTGAATCAGAGATGTTAGAAAACGTTTTGTCCGAATCATAGTTTTTTGCTTACAGCTGTATTGATCACGAGTTGACGCAGGGTTTTGTTGTTCTATTAATCTGGTTTCATTGGCTGACACAAGTTCAAACTAAGATTGAATGTAGGCCGTGCTACTTTCTCGGATGAACATCGGGTCGTGTTTACGAAGCTTGGAGATGTGTCGTTGTGTGTACATGGTTCTGTTAAAATGTGTTCGGCTGTCATGTTATATTCCTTCTCATTCATTCCCATACCTTGATATAACATCATATTATACTCTATATAGCATGTGATACTTGTCAGACTGCATAGAGCCCTGCTTCTTTTCCTACATATGGTATACCTTGAAACTTAGCTCCGAACCGTAGCATTTTATGAAAATAGCTCCGGACTGTAGCATTTTCATTTTAGCTCCGAACTGTAGCATTTTTGTTTATTTCGTCTCATTTTGTCTGTTGCTCATATTTATCAGAAATATTTTGCTTGTCGATCTTAAATTTTGCGGTTCACATTATCGCTATTAAATTATAACTTTTAATGAAGCTGTAATTTGTTAAGGACATGTTTTAGTGAATTGCTCCGAACCGTAGCATAGCAGATTGCGGTTTACGAAATGTGCCGTTGCCCAAATAACAAAGAGTACACAATTTTGTCACCCAGGTAAGAGCGTCGATGATTTGCTTTTGAAAGGAGACGGCGCTCGTCTATATTTCATCCAGATCGATCAATTATTAAGAAAGTTACAAGCAAAAATGTTACCTGAATCGAGGCGGTTTGTTTACAAAATTGGCTCCGAACATTAGCATCTGGTCACGTGGGTTCCCCACAGTGAGAACAGAACATTTTATTTTCAGACTTGAGCTGTACAGCTCATCATCATACATATACATACATAAATAGACGTGACAGGTGAAGAGAATATGAAATTTAGAATAAAGAAACGGAAAAGATTAATATTAAACAATTACAAGTATCAGTGAAAAACAGGAGAATATGTTATAAATATTCATAGCAGGAATACAAACTGCTTCAAATACATTTTTGTGAAATATATAGATTTGGAGGTTGAACCCGAAATAAACAAACAAACAAACAAACACGCACGCACGCACACACGCACACACGCACAAAAACAACAACAAAATTATACTTCAAAAACGCAATTTTCAATACTATGTATAAGCAATGTTGCTAGCTTTATATAGCTTTATACATAGATGAATTTAAAAATCAACAATTCACAATACATTAATTGTAACTGTGTGGTAAAAACAAAGTTGAATCGATCGAGTTATTTTATGTTGTTAACACGTATACGAGGGTGATAAGGTGACCTAGCCAGTTTTCCTATATAATCTCAAAAACAATAGCTTGTCGCGGGGGCAGGTTGGTGGTGGTTGATCACCATTTCTAGGAAAACTGGCTAGGTCACCTTAACCCTTGTTTACGTGTATACATGCATGACTTAAGGTGCAACGCTATGATTAATCTCATGTTTACAACAAACAAACAAACAAGTCAGATCATGGTTTTATATACGGGTACATGTATTACGTAGCTTTCAGAATTAATTTATCAGAACAGTTGTCGTATAAAGTATAATACCAATTCATAAAACCAAATGTTTTGGACATGTTGAACCAATGTCTAATGTGTTTGTGATTGCACTGAATCACACCGTACAACCCGCTGTGTGTAAGGCAGTTATGTATGTTGAAGGCAGAGACACACGCGTTTTACGCCACTAGAGTGAGGTAAGTATTTGTTATTTTATTTGTGTTTTGCGTTGCTTTTGAAAGTGATCACTTACATATATCGTTGACGGGATGAATGAACAATAATTATATACAATTTATGTGCACACAAATGCCATATTATTCGAGTAAACAGGGTTTAGGTATGCGATGTTTGCCAAAAGTTCGAAACTTTCGCCGTTGACATTGAATTCTCAACTGAATTCGTGGTTTGGAACAATTCTAAAACATTGAATACAAACTTCAATCCTTCCTTAATATATCTGTCGTTTCCGTTTTGGAAAATGTGCATTTTCTGTGAAGATACAGAGGTTTAAATTGAACGAGGTACGAAAAAAATGCTAATGAAATAGGCAGTTCTGTTTTTCGAATGATAACGACAAAGGCAGAGCGTTAAATATTAATGCTAACGCAGAGGCAGAGATAAGAGACTTATGCTAACGACAAAGGCAGAAATTCTAAAGACTTGACGGGGCCATAAAACCCCTTTGTACGATTTGTATGTTATAAATATAACCCTGATTCATGTAAGGCTGTATTCCAAAGTCCATTTCACCAAGAATCACGGGTGTTTAGTGAATATTTTCATCAAGTTGATAAACGGAATATATTACAAACCTGGTGATCGCTGACGGTGATATTTAACGCTCTGCCTTTGTCGTTATCATTCGAAAAACAGAACTGCCTATTTCGTTAGCATTTTTTTCGTACCTCGTTCAATTTAAACCTCTGTATCTTCACAGAAAATGCACATTTTCCAAAACGGAAACGACAGATATATTAAGGAAGGATTGAAGTTTGTATTCAATGTTTTAGAATTGTTCCAAACCACGAATTCAGTTGAGAATTCAATGTCAAAGGCGAAAGTTTCGAACTTTTGGCAAACATCGCATACCTAAACCCTGTTTACTCGAATAATATGGCATTTGTGTGCACATAAATTGTATATAATTATTGTTCATTCATCCCGTCAACGATATATGTAAGTGATCACTTTCAAAAGCAACGCAAAACACATATAACATAACAAATACTTACTTCACTCTAGTGGCGTAAAACGCGTGTGTCTCTGCCTTCAACATACATAACTGCCTTACACACAGCGGGTTGTACGGTGTGTGAATGCGTAGTCTGGTTCCCGACGTACTGAGCACTGAACATGTTAGGGGTAGGTTATGTTTGTTTCCGCTCGCACGACCATTGTCAGTTAGGCTTGTGTATGTAGTTGGTACGGTAATGTGACAAGATCTTGTGGACTTGCTAAGACAATCATGCAATGTACAGTGAATGGAACTAGAAGAAGAGACCGACAAAAAATGGGACGACAACATTACGGAGTGGACGGGCTTATCTCTCAGCGAGTTTCTAAGGGAAGCAGAGAAAGCAGAGAACCGAGAACTGGCATGGGGATCTTCGGGGGTGCCCCAACGGTCCCCCATACATGTATATTTCAGTAGCGATATTGAGCGCTTTTCGCTAATTAGTCCCTAATTCCATGGAAAGTGGTTATATCTGGGCGCCATTGTAACTAGTATGTGGAAACGTGTAAACCATAACGTGTAAATCATTACTCAACAGCTATATTGACGTCTACGTGCATTCTATCAATAATAGTAAGCGGAGATGTGTCCGCTTTTCTCGGTGAGAGGCCAGAGTTGAAATGTTACGCGTGTGTGGTCTCTCGATCATAATAAAGCAGGGGAAGTTCGGGTCAGATTTTATGCATATAAACATGCCCGAAGATAGACTATATAACCAATGACATTTATCTTCATCTCATACCTCAAGTTTTATTGCCCAAATATATTCATGCAATTTGTATTCATAATAATCACTCAAAATTAAGAAGCTTGTTGTGAAAGAAGCAAGACAAACGCCCATTTTAATACTTAATTTAAGATCATCGTTCTGAACGTCGCCATAATGTAGTCTTAGATTACCCATGGCCGTTAGTCATCAATGAGCAAATTATGGTTTGAAGATCATCAACATATGAAGTGTTCCCCAAACCCGGGGGAGTCAAACAATGTGTTTATTGAAGGTATGGTTCCTCCACAGACAGAAACTTACTTGTATTTTGTGAATTTTTATCCAAGATTTACTTACTTAGACCCTACATCCCTCCCCGGATATATTATATATATAGCACTTTAATTGTTTTACTAACACGTAATTTTTATCACATTGGTCTATTGACGCTGTAAACATCAGACCTCGCAGTTCTGCGACACTTGAGCGGTTATGTTTGAGTATTAGAGGCCGGCGTGCCTAATTAAATGTGCGAAGACATACATTGTACACAGGCCTTACGCAAAATAACTTTTATTTCCAAATTAAACAGTATTAACGATATTTCGAATACACGAGAAATTTTAAACATATTCTAAAGTATTTTTGGAAAATATCATAAATGGTACTAATTAAAACAAAATCATGAATATTTTAAATGCTCAAATTCATGCAATATTATAACACGTCAATTGCAACCCCGATGCAACTGCCGTGTGAGTGTGGGGCTTTTGTGTCACGCCAAGATAGCGGGGAAATATAGTCGTGATTATATCCGGGAGGTATAGGGAGGTGGCAATTTGCGGGATTTTTACCGGGGACGTGGATTAAATTGATTGACCACTGACCAGTGCATAATTATTTGTTAAATCTAACTATATTTTGATGTATAAAACATGCACACCATATGAAACAATACTGTTATTTATGCATGTGTATAAATAGTCCAGCAACGATAATGTGTTATTTACAAACATGTCTATTTATAGCAAAATATATTCCAAATCAAAATTTAGGGTACAATAAATGAATAAGACATTAAGTCTACATCAGAAGCGTATGCTTCTGTGGTGGCTCGGTGGCAAGACACACGGCATTTACTCATGGTTGAATGTTTGCCTTTGTGGGTTCGAATCCACAGCTCGGCGTTTATTTTTGTCTTTTTTTATTATCAAATATGCCTAAATTACAAGTATAATTATACATGATAAAGCCAACAGTACTTTATTTCATTTGAATATATTATTCAATGCGTGCATTATATGGCTGTATGGGCACTTAACTGAATATAAAAATGTAATATTACATGTGGAATAGATTATATTGAGATGGATAATAAAACCCTACATTAAATAAAAGCACTGAATGTGTACAAATTCAATAAAAGCACTGAGAGTGCTGATGAGAGGCGATCTGGTTGCTGCTAACCGACTTTACACGTTTAATTTTCGTTTTCTTACTGCCGATCTTGTCTTGAATGTCAAAATAGCCATATTTGACTATAAAGGCATGTTGGGTATCTAAATAATTGTAAAAAGGGGCATATTATTTTATATGTAATACGTGTATTGAATGCGTATATCAAAAGTGGCTTTAAAATAATACTACGCGCCTATTCATCAGATTCTACAGTACCGTCTTGTAATCAATTTCCTCACAGCGTGAGAAATCTCTAGAAAGCGGCTTGTAAAGCGACACCATATGATTGCATAACAGTACTTTGCAGACGATATACGATTCATTGATAAAACCATCACGTAACCCAGGTCTGAAGTTTCTAAAAATAGCTATACAGCCGGGACATTTGATGAACACGTCATTTTCATATTACGAAACAAGTTCGGTATCGGCCCGGCGTAGTGATTTTCTTCAAAAATATCGATTTAACGAACAGTTTCACAATAATTTTTGATCTTAGAATAAACAAATGTTGCTGATTGAATTGTATCAGTTTAAACATCTGGAGAAACGTATGAAGCAGTATTGGGAATGTTGACAGTTTCTGGAACTACTTGAATGCGGATTCACATAGCAGCCTAAAAGCGGTTCAGGTTGCATTAAGAAATGGGCAAGGGTAGTAAAGAGAGGCTATTGCCTCTCAAAAACGATTACCAAATTAACAAGTATCTTTTCAAAACATAATATATACAAAAACAAACATTTATATAAAAATGTATTGCCAATGGTATTCGAACTCAGAACCTACATGGTAAACAAAAGTTTAATGTCTGGTACATTCTGCTCAGCACAATGAGCTATTCGGACTTCTGATAGGTTGGAGAAAAATAAAACGCTTTTTATTACTGTCAAGTCAATTAGATATATATCTAGCATGTAAGTTGTAACCCGTTATCAAAACATGGATGCGCCCAACCATTTGCGCGGGAATCACATGTATAATTTATGTTTAAGGTGATTATCCACATGATTGAACAAAAATGGACATCAGAAATTCATTTATTTTTTTTATTTTTTTTTTTTGTAAAAATGGCTAGTGTTATCATCGGCGGACTACACATCAATACATGTACATGTGCACAAGGTTCGATGACAAGAGATTAAGCAAATACATGTGTTACAATATTGCAATTACAAAAATGTATAAACATTCTATCCGTACATAACTATACACAAACGGATAATCACTCATATAAACGTATCACATATTATCTATTAATATAAGGTTAGTAGTCAACCCATGCGGCTGGTGACGTCATCAAGCACTTAATGAACGCTGTTTTATATCCAAGTATCTGTAAACTATGACATAGGTATATCAGCTAAAGTACGTGGGCTAACAATATGAACCCAACCCAATTATGTGACGTGTGGTCAATCCGGAGTACAAGACAACTGAACATGTTGATTCGACAACCTTTTATCCCAAAACTTTCCTAGGAAATTGGAACAGCTGCACATATATAACAAAACTTTTGAAACGAGTTTCATTCTCAAAAGTACGACGGCAGGTGTATTGCCCGAACGAGGCACTTTAAAATAAACAAGACATTTTACAAATTTTACAAGAATGCACGTTTTATCATGTTGTTCTATTCATGTACATCGGAAATACTTGACAGAAAATATCAACGTTCAAAGGAGCAACGCAAAATGATATGCAAACACTTATGCCATTTTTGGTAACAATCTTTTTTAAGCTTACAGTCGTTTTGACGTATTTATGCACATTCAAGCGTACGGTAACAGAAGTCTGTACACTCATGCTGACATTTGTTTTAACTTTGACATCAATTTCGTTTTCATTTTCATATATTTTCGTGATACAAAGTGTGAAACTGTGACACATGTTGGTAGTTATGGTATAAGTGAACTGACATCAACTGTTTTCTGTGCTACTATATAAAGATGGCAATATATTCATTAAGGTCAAATAAGGCGTCCATTGTTTCCGTCGTTCTCTTACCGTACAACAAAACGCTATTCACTCATTTACTATGCAAATGACGATGATATTTGCATTATGTCTGTATGCTTGTCATACAAGGCATTATTGTAACGGTAGGAAATGAAAGTCATAGTTCGTTCTCAAGTATACGGTACTTGGTCCAAGTGCAGGACGAGTGACCAGTTTACATATTACATGCATAATGATGTTGTTCTTGTAATGTTGCCTTGAGCTCAATCACACCATAGGCATTTGGTTTCAACTCGCCGTAAATAAATTATTTGCCCTAGTCTCTGATCGGCCCGGGTACTAAAGAGAGTACTACTCTCTTCAGTACCCGAGTTGATCAGTGACAAGTGCAAATTATTAATTTACAGCAATTTGAAACCAAATGCCTATGAATCACACGTGAATTATGTCCTCTTATGTAGACTAATGCGCAGAGTTAGTGATATGATTTTAATTACATATGCAACAGTCTGTCTGTGGCAACGCGGACTGGCTGAGACAACGCGGACATACTGTCTGTCTTTTTACAAGAAATTTGCATCTCCCCAACGTAACTATATAGTATACACTGTGTGGTAGCACACTAACCACACTAACCACAGGTATGGGGCTATGTGCGACATTAGTCCTAATATAATACGATATGACATTAATCTACAAAATCCAAAGCAAACTTTCTGTCACTTATGAGAAGTTCATGATGATATCTACTCATGTTTAAATACGTCAATCACTTGGCACATTGAAATAGGACCATGACAAAACTCAATGCCAAAAAAACATTAGCCTTTTTTGGCAGGTGTTTAAATCCTGGTTTTCTTTTTTTCTATGCTTTATACACTACAGGTTATATGTACATATATACAGTAAATGAAGTATTAATAATGTTGCAATTCTTAA
This sequence comes from Spisula solida, assembly GCA_947247005.1. Lineage (NCBI taxonomy): Eukaryota > Metazoa > Mollusca > Bivalvia > Venerida > Mactridae > Spisula > Spisula solida. The sequence continues at coordinate 27,994,352 of OX365948.1, forward strand.
TAAGTTTTCCAGTATAAACTTGTTTTAAATGAAAATTTGAATGATTGTCTAATTACATGTACTTCGGTTACGAAGAAGTTTAAATCAACATATATAAGCATACACAAATCGAATTAAATGCAGGAATAATTATGAATCAGTGACACACATTTAAAATGAAATTGAAAAAAGATAAAGTGTGTAAACAATACTTGACCTTAAATAAAGCGATATGTAAAGTCATCGGGTGTTATTATTGACTCGGACATGTATTAACAAAACGCGGTGCAGTACAAAAACGTTGACGTCATTTGAAAAGAGACGTCATGGACGGGCATGTATACATACGAAGCAGTGACATGTATAGGCATATACAATGTCATGAATGTAGTACAATTGAGAGTCCCCGTTATCGTCTCTTTTACTTTCCTTAGAAGTTATGTTAAAAGTTAGGTAGACTATTCCTATACAATAATCAAATCTCACTTTTACTTAGCAGGTAACAGTTGCTCATTACTTTGTGTCATTTTCCGGGTATTACACATGTCGGAGAAATATACATATTTACAGCGACCTTGTAATGTTTCCCAATTCAGTTTAATTGCTTTTTTAATTGCTTTTTTAATTGCTCGTCAAACAAATGAACGCCTGAACACCGTTGAACATAGTCGGGCCTATGACTCTCAACAATGTGACGATATAAAGGCAAAGCAGTCGGGTATTGACAAGGAGTTACAGAAGGAGCGAGACCGCATTACACAGCTTCAGCATCAATATGACAATATGAAGTCGATTCCCGAAGAAATTACTGACTTACAGTCGCGTTCTATGCGTGACAATCTTATTTTTTTTGGATTCGAAGAACTTGACACTGTTGAAGGTAGGCGTTTTGAGAACTGTGCAAAGACCGTGCTACAGTACTGCAAAGAAACGCTTGAAATCGTTGATGCTGAATCTAGAATAAAAATTGAACGAGCACATAGACTAGGTAGCAAATATGACAGTACAAAAAAGAGACCCGTTGTTGTAAAGTTCAACCATTACCCGGATAAACTCATGATCAAACAATCGGCCATAGATTATGAGAAAAAATTGTCATCGAATGTGGGGCCTAATGGAGAAACAATCAAGCCGAAAATTCGTGTCAGTGAGCAATTCCCCCAAATCATACGTGAACGACGCAGTGTTTTGATTAAAGCTATGATCAACGCGAAAAACGACGGGAAAACAGCATACCTGTCATACGACAAGTTATACATAAACAGGAAGATGTACACGGTGGACAACGTAGCCACATCCGGTTATGCTGATAACAGCTAGGAAAAAACTGAGAAACAGTTATCTTTTCTATTGTGGAACATTCAGGGTATAAACTCAAAGTTAAATGATTGTGACTTTATCAACTTTATTTGTGATTTTGACATTTTATTGTTTGTAGAATCCTGGAACTCGAACATTACCAACATAAAAATAGAAGGTTATGATTATTTTAACTGTCCTCGGCCTAAGTCAAATAAAAGGGCGAAACGTGAAAGCGGTGGAGTCATTGTGTACTACAAAGAATGTTATAAGGATTACTTAGAACTCGTTAGTTTAGATACCAGAGGCATCATTTGGTTTAAGCTAGACAAACATTTTATGCACTCTAAATCTGATGCTTATTTCTGTGTGAGTTATATACCGCCCGAAAATTCAGCTCTATATAGAAACAATAATTCCACACTATATGAATTTGACTTTTTTGATCATATTAACACCGATATACGTAATTATAGCAGTCGTGGGGATGTCTATTGGGTTGGTGACCTCAATTCGCGCACGGGAGACCTAGCCGATTATATACCTGACATTAACCTTAATCGTTATGTCGATTTGCCCGAGTCTGATGCACAGCCAATGAATTTACCGGTGAGACGTAACCATGATCAACAGGTCAACAATTTTGGGTTAAGTCTATTAAATATATGTAAAGAAAACCACATGTGTATAATAAATGGCCGCCACGATGAAGGAATGTGTACTTTTCATTCCACATTAAGAAATACTCCCGTTTCGAGTTTAGTAGATTATATTATCACTAGCTCTGCGAGGTATAATGATATAAATGACTTTTGTGTTCTTGATATTACGGAGTTTTCTGACCATTGTCCTATTGTATTTGCATTAAATTGTTGTATAGATATACCAAAGTATGATTCGGTAGAATATGACAAGATTTTTTGGGATACATCCAAAAAAGATTCGTTTCAAGAACAAGTGAATAGTAACTGTCTGCTATTCGATAATATTAACAGTAAATTATTATCAGGAGAATACAACATAGACCAATGCATGGATGAATTTACGAGTTTAGTTCATGATATCTCTCACAAATGTTTTGCAAGGACTGTCAATAGCCGGCCAAAATTCAAAAAGAAGAAGTCACTCTGGTTCGATGAAAATTGCAGAATAGCAAAGCATAACTTTTTCGAATCTAAACGACGTTATTTGTCTGATAAATGCGAGCAAAATAAAGTTAATTTTTTAAACTCTAAACGCGAGTTTAACAGAATCAAGCGTAAAGCTAAGTCAATGTTCTATAATAAAGAAAAAATTAAATTGTCTGATATGAGTAAGAATTCTCCACGTAAATTTTGGAAATATATCAAAAAATTTAAGACTAACAAAAACAATGCGAATAATGTAAATCCGGAAGAATTTGTTACTCATTTTTCAAATATTTCAAATGAATCTCAAGGTCAGTTTGATATAAATAATCATAACGTTCCACGTGATGAGTCAATAAATGTCGAACAATTAGATAGATCAATAACGATAGATGAAATAGAAAAAACAATTGCTTTACTGAACCGTTATAAAAGCTGTGATTATGAAAACAATGTAGCCGATTTTTTCATAGATACTAAATCTTTTATATCACCTTATTTATGTACCATGTTTAATCACATTTTTGAGAATTGTGTTTACCCAGCGTCTTGGGTAAAGGGTGTTATAGTACCCATTTATAAGAAAGGCGACACAGGTAACCCCTCTAATTATAGGGGAATTACATTGGTAAATGTTATTGGTAAAATATTTTCACTATTGTTGAGAAACCGCATAAATAAATGGTGTGAGACAGAAAATGTATATAACGATTCTCAATTTGGATTTCGTGATGGACGTTCTACAGCTGATGCAATTTTCTTGTTGCATACAATTATTCAAAAAGTATTATCAAAACGTGCTAAACTCTGGTGCATTTTTATTGATTACCAGCGTGCTTTTGATACCGTTAATCACGATGCGTTATGGATTAAGTTATTTGAAACTGGTGTCAGCTGTAAAATGGTCAATATGATTAAATGTATATATAATGTTGTGCAATCATGTGTTAAAATGTCTAGCACTATGGAATTGTCCAAATTCTTTGAAGTTACCATAGGACTCAAACAGGGCGAGCCTCTATCTCCCCTATTATTTTTGTTATTTATAAATGATGTTAGTAGTAATATAGATATTAACTTGCTAACAGACAAAGATATTGATTTGCTAACCATGTATATGATATTATTTGCCGATGACATTGTGATGTTTACGACTGATCCGAAAAGTTTGCAGTCTCAAATTGATAATATTTATCAATATTCTGAAACTTGGGGCTTGAAAATTAATGTTAATAAAACAAAAATATGTGTTTTTGAAAAACGTAAACAAAATGTTTATCCTGATTTTACCATAAACGGAGAAATTATCGAGAGAGTAGACAATTTTATATACTTAGGTGTAAAATTTACATATAACGGTAATATGTCAGGAGCTGTAAAATCCTTACATGATCAAGCCCTTAGAGCTTATTATAATCTTTTGTCATTGTTTGATAAAGTAAAATTTGATATAAAAACGAAACTTTCATTATTTGATAAAATGGTGGTACCTATATTGTTATACGGCGCTGAGGTGTGGGGAATTTATAACAACACGAGTTATAAATGTGTTGATAGATTACATATAAGGTTCTGTAAATATATTCTTGGAGTAAAAAATCAAACTCCAAACAGTGCTGTACTTGGAGAACTTGGTAGACTCCCTTTATCGGTCATCTGCAAAGAAAGGTCTTTAAAGTATTGGACTAAAATTATGAAAAATACTGAATCACCTATGTATAAAATGTATAATGATCTTTGCCTTAATGTACCAACTAATTGTTGGGCAACTAGAATCAACTCTGTAATCGATCACCTTGGTTTTGGTTATGTAAGACACACTTTCGATGTAAATATTAACTATTTCCCAACAATACAGCGTAGACTACGGGACCAATATTTGCAAGAATGGAGAGAATCTATAACCAATATGCCAAAATTAGAATATTATTGTAAATATAAAACAGAATTTAAATTTGAAGAATATCTTAATAGTATTACAAATGATGACCTAAGAAAACATTTTTCCAGAATGAGATTATCTTCTCATAGCTTAGAAATAGAATCAGGACGTTTTAGAAATATAGAAAGGGAAAATAGACTTTGTATTTTATGTAATCAGAATGTAGTTGAATCCGAGTATCATTTTATGTTATGTTGTGACACTTACAGAGCCATAAGATCAAAATATTTCCATAATATATCATGGCCTTGTGTACAAAAGTTTTTCTCTCTTATGTCAACAAAAAATAAACATTTGCAAATTAAAGTAGCCAAATATATTAAAGAATGCCTGCTTATAAGAAAAAATACCCTGGAAATTTTAGCTGTTCCTTAATTGTATGTTGTAAATAAGTTATTTACATATTGATGTATGTGTATATTTGATGTTCATTTACATTAATTTTGTATATGTATGTATTTTGTCTTTGCCATAGTTTTTTGTGTTTGTAAATGGCCAAAGGCAAGTTGTTTGCCGATTATGCCAATAAAATTGTATTGTATTGTATTGTATTGTTAATAGTAAAAGGAACTTGTAAGCACCAGGTGGTGTTGGTATTATGTGCGATAAATGAGACGAAAATGGCGACTTGTGATTAATTTGCAAAGATTATACCTTACCAAAGACAGTTAATTAATATTTTAACCACATTTATGCAAATGATTCGTTTGATATAGTAATGAACAGTGAGTGATCGATTTGTTACGCTAATTGCATTGTTACATTAGTGGTAAGTTGTTAGACAATGCGATATCATGTACTTCGTAAATGTGTGACAATAATGGAGAGAAGAGTGCGTATACATATCCTTCTTGTTTTAAAGACGTTTGTACTTTAAAAAAATTATTACTCATATTTCTGTTTTTATACTGTTTCTTTTCTTCAAACTGTTGAAAACTTAATTACTCTCCTAAGTTATAATTATAGTTTGTGGAAACTTCACACATTTAAACTACAACATTGTTCTGCCGAGCATAGCCTTTATTTGTCAGTCAGCTTTATGTTGAAATATGGCAGGCATATATGTGTGCCCATCCGGATTTGAACCCGGGTCGCCAGATTAGACGGCAAGCGCGCTAACCATTGAGCTACGGAGGCCACTGTGCCTAACTGTGCTACTTTCGATACGACAATGTTTGGCCACAAAATGATGGAAATGCCAATAAGAAAATACAGGTTCGAGTTCGAATAAAGTACAAACATAATAAAAATGCGAAATTCAAGATGACCATCGAATATGAAATGAATGTATTTTTAATACTGAAATTGTTTGAAGAAATTGTAGTTCTTGTGCTTAGAAACATTTCTAAACGTATATTTTAGATAATGAGATTTAGAGAGCTCTCTTAATCTTTAATATGCAAAAAATGTATTATCTATTATCCTATTTCTTACATATACAATAACAACATGTATATAATCATATTCGGCATTAATTGAATGTAGGAGTAGGTATTAATTGGTATATGTATATCAGTGACCGCAACGTTGACTATACTATAATATAGTATATAATTACGTAGAGACAATGAACTGTGTAAAGTCGGTTAGTAGGCCACCATACAATCTACTGCTACTGTCTGATTAGATTTACTGATACTATAATATTGTCGGTAATGATCAATGCATCAGAAATAAAGGCAACAAACTTGTGATGAACTCCGATGTAACACGCTACATCAACTTTTATGTCCAGCCGTGATAGTAAACGTCCGCTTATTTACATACCTACATACATGAACATGTAGGCCTACATCGGTATAGGGTCTAACAAACTCTATAATATAAGAATGCCATTACTTCTCCGTACTGACACAGCAACACGAGGACACGTTTACGAAGAAACCATGTGTACAGCCATATCGTACGGGAGCGGGGTGTACGACGAGGGGATAGGACATATGGCAATATGATAATACCTAAAACCTGATGTCAAAGTCATGCATCTTATTACATGTACATGTATACATACCTTTGTAAGTATGTATAGTTTCAGTACTGCCCACATATAATGTTAGCCATGACGACTTTGTGTCTAAATGTGCCATATCTCAGTCTCCCCTCAATGCACTGCATGTAGCACCAACGACATCACGGTAAATAATGTCCAGAGATGTCAGGGCTCTTTAACTTGGAAAATGGCTTAAGTGGTCTTTTTTTCAACACGGCCAAATTTTGATAAAACACCAGGTTTTTATAAACGCACAATGTATGATATTTCCAAAAACAAAAAAATAATAGTCATTTATGACACGAAAGCAGAAAACATGAGGATACATGTACATGTATAATTATTATTATGTGTGTCGCGTTATGGCTAAGGTTCAGCCATATCGGTCATTACATGGTGACAAATGATATAAAGACTTGGGCGTAACGCACTCAGTTCGCTGGATAATGTATTAATATGTATAAAACATGATATAAATGTGAGTATAACTATGTTCATAGTGAGTAACAACGAACTTTGTATATAAGGCATACATTCACGATCTAATTAGGATACAATTAAACATTTATTAAAATTTGAAACTGCGGGCGTTAATATGTAGGTAACAACTCGTGATCATGTCCTTGTTAGTACTGGGCCCACATGTACTCACTGACCATCTACTTGTCCTTGTTAGTACATGGGCGTAGGAGCGTCTTCAACATTGGGGGGGCCAAATATTTGGGAAGGGGGGGGGGGTGAAACATTTTTTTGAGATATGTGGGGGGTAACATTAAGTGTTAATAAGCTATGGTGAAAGTTTGTGTTTATTTTCACTAAGGTAAGGTATATCTACTTAATTGTTTGCTTGTCAAAATACCGGGTAAAAAATTAACCCTATCATAAACTAGTATTGTAAGTAGGGGGGTCCGGGGGCATGCTCCCCCGGGAATTTTTTTAAAACATTGGATCAATCTGGTGCGTTCTGAGATAATTTTTTGGTAAGATCAATCAAAATTAAGTCCTTATTATGTAAATATGTTTTACTAATTATTGAACAGATGCCCGAATTCTGAGAGTTTTAGTGGTTTAGTAAGGGAACTTAACATAGCAATGACAAAGTTTAAAAGCAATATAGGAGCTGGTGCAAACCTTATCGTACAATGTATTTCTGTAGTCCTTGTAGCTTAAAATTCACATTTTATACTTTTTAACCAAGGATAAAAGGCAAATTACCTTTTACAAGACTATTTTAGGCGGAAAATTATGAATATGGTCTGAATTATTGGGGGGGGGGGGCCAAATGATATGTTGGCCCCCCCCCTGTCCTAACATTGGGGGGGGGGGCCTGGCCCCCCTGACCCCCCCTTCTCCTACGCCCATGTAGTACTGGGCACACAGATATGTGCTCACTGACCATCTACTTGTCCTTGTTAGTACTGGGCACACATATATGTACTCACTGACCATCTACGTGTCCTTGTTAGTACTGGGCACACAGATATGTACTCACTGACCATCTACTTGTCCTTGTTAGTACTGGGCACACATATATGTACTCACTGACCATCTACTTGTCCTTGTTAGTACTGGGCACACAGATATGTACTCGCTGACCATCTACTTGTCCTTGTTAATACTGGACACACAGATATGTACTCGCTGACCATATACGTGTCCTTGTTAGTACTGGGCACACAGATATGTACTCACTGACCATCTACTTGTCCTTGTTAGTACTGGGCACACATATATGTACTCACTGACCATCTACGTGTCCTTGTTAGTACTGGGCACACAGATATGTGCTCACTGACCATCTACTTGTCCTTGTTAGTACTGGGCACACATATATGTACTCACTGACCATCTACTTGTCCTTGTTAGTACTGGGCACACATATATGTGCTCACTGACCATCTACTTGTCCTTGTTAGTACTGGACACACATATATGTACTCACTGACCATATACGTGTCCTTGTTAGGACTGGGCACACAGATATGTACTCACTGACCATCTACTTGTCCATGTTAGTACTGGGCACACATATATGTGCTCACTGACCATCTACTTGTCCTTGTTAGTACTGGACACACATATATGTACTCCCTGACCATATACGTGTCCATGTTAGTACTGGGCACACAGATATGTGCTCACTGACCATCTACTTGTCCTTGTTAGTACTGGGCACACAGATATGTACTCGCTGACCATATACGTGTCCTTGTTAGTACTTGGCACACAGATATGTACTCGCTGACCATATACGTGTCCATGTTAGTACTGGGCACACAGATATGTGCTCACTGACCATCTACTTGTCCTTGTTAGTACTGGGCACACAGATATGTACTCGCTGACCATATACGTGTCCTTGTTAGTACTGGGCACACAGATATGTACTCGCTGACCATATACGTGTCCTTGTTAGTACTGGGCACACACATATGTACTCACTGACCATCTACTTGTCCTTGTTAGTACTGGGCACACAGATATGTACTCACTGACCATCTACTTATCCTTGTTAGTACTGGGTACACAGATATGTACTCACTGACCATCTACTTATCCTTGTTAGTACTGGGCACACAGATATGTGCTCACTGACCATCTACTCGTCCTTGTTAGTACTGGGCACACAGATATGTATTCACGGACCATCTACTCGTCCTTGTTACTACTGGGCATACATATATGTGCTCACTGACCATCTACTTGTCCTTGTTAGTACTGGACACACATATATGTACTCACTGACCATCTACTTGTCCTTGTTAGTACTGGGCACACAGATATGTACTCACTGACCATCTACTCGTCCTTGTTAGTACTGGGCACACAGATATGTACTCACTGACCATCTACTTATCCATGTTAGTACTGGGCACACAGATATGTGCTCACTGACCATCTACTTGTCCTTGTTAGTACTGGACACACATATATGTGCTCACTGACCATCTACTTATCCATGTTAGTACTGGGCACACAGATATGTGCTCACTGACCATCTACTTGTCCTTGTTAGTACTGGACACACATATATGTGCTCACTGACCATCTACTTATCCATGTTAGTACTGGGCACACAGATATGTGCTCACTGACCATCTACTTGTCCTTGTTAGTACTGGACACACATATATGTACTCACTGACCATCTACTTGTCCTTGTTAGTACTGGGCACACAGATATGTACTCACTGACCATCTACTTGTCCTTGTTAGTACTGGACACACATATATGTGCTCACTGACCATCTACTTGTCCTTGTTAGTACTGGGCACACAAATGTGTACTCACTGACCATCTACTTGTCCTTGTTAGTACTGGGCACACAGATATGTACTCACTGACCATCTACTTGTCCTTGTTTGTACTGGGCACACAGATATGTGGTCACTGAGCATCTATTCGTCCTTGTTAGTACTGGGCACACAGATATGTGCTCACTGACCATCTATTCGTCCTTGTTAGTACTGGGCACACAGATATGTGCTCACTGACCATCTACTCGGCCTTGTTAGTACTGGGTACACATATGTATGTACTCACTGACCATCTACTTTATCAGTAGTATTGTTATAACTCATGCCTCAACAATTTGGCCAGATCATGTATCATGTGTTTTGTTGTTTTCTCACAATAACATCAACACTGACGTAGGTTAGCATGACAAATCTACACATATATACATGTACCAGTACATTATAATCACCTATCCAATCCCCGAGACATACCGTACTAATGTAATACCTGTACGTGTACCTTTCAAGTACAACCTCTCCAAATACGTCACCTTTTGGACGACAAATACTGTGTTATTGTATCGTAAATGCTACATGGAAAGGCGCGACATGTAGCAGTTACCTGGTGCGGATGAGACGAGGCTATTAGAGGGCGAACCCCATGCAATACGTTTCAACACTGGTATATCTACGCAATGTACCTGACGCCCTACGTTTGAAGACTGGTACATCAAGGCAATGCACACGAAGTATTACGTTTGAAGACTGGTACATCAAGGCAATGCACACCAATCATCACGTTTCAACACTGGAACATCTAGGCAATCCACACCATGCATCACGCTTCAACACTGGAACATCTAGGCAATGCACATCATGCATCACGTTTCAACACTGGAACATCTAGGCCATGCACATCATGCATCACGTTTCAACACTGGAACATCTAGGCCATGCACACCATGCATCACGTTTCAACACTGGAACATCTAGGCAATGCACATCATGCATCACGTTTCAACACTGGTATATCTAGGCAAAGTATGTCATGCATTACGTTTCACCACATGTACATAGATCTATCATAACTTAGGTTTTTACACTGATATATCTAGGCAAAGTATGTCATGCATTACGTTTCACCACATGTACATAGATCTATCATAACTTACGTTTCAACACTGGTATATCTAGGCAATGTATGTCATGCATTACGTTTCAACACATGTACATCTAGGCAATGTATAGCATAACTCACGTTTCAACACTGGTATATCTAGGCAATGTATAGCATAACTCACGTTTCAACACTGGTATATCTAGGCAATGTATGTCATGCATAACGTTTCAACACATGTATATCTAGGAAATGTATATCATAACTTACGTTTCAATACTGGTATATCTAGGAAATGTATATCATAACTTACGTTTCAATACTGGTACTTCTAGGCGTTGTACCTCGTGTCACTATTAAATTTCAATCTGTAGGCCTATGACGTCATGGAAAGCTCCATGTTTTTTTACGGACAGGTCCTTCATATGTGAAATCAATGCTTATGTCAGTTCCACACAGCAGTGTTGTGATGTAATATATGTCAGTAACAGCGTGTGTGTGACCTACAGCGCGTGTGTGACCTACAGCGCGTGTGTGACCTACTCTGGAAGAACTACTTCTCTGGAACAACGACCTGATTATGGTGGAAATGTCAAAGAATACATGTACGTGAATAGTGTATATTCGTGGAAATGTTTAAAATAACGACTGTCCATAAAACAATATAGTTCTTAGTAAGAACCGTCTAGACTGGAATAATTGTGATTTCAAATTGTCAACGTGATGAAGAGGATTCATTTTGGAGAAGGGCAATGACTAGGAAATCAATGATGCAATGGGATGCCTATTTAATAACGTTTTTTGGCATTTTAAGGTACATCAACCCGCTCATTTTTTGTCAATGCACTGACAGCATTTTTCTTTAGACATGCATACTACAAAAATGTATAAACTATACATGAATACCCAACATCATAGCAACATTCATAAAAAGTTGAAAACTCGTCATCAAACCATTTCCTGATTCTGTGCACTATTTCTTATAAAAACACGAAATTCGATTTTTTCATTACATGGTAGGAACATTGCAGACAATACTCCTACACATTGCTTATATGTATAAAAAGGAGTACATCTTGGAAGATTCTCTTAGATAGTAGAATATTCTAGCACCATGATCACGCCTACAGAGGCAACATGTCAGAGGTAACAGCTGAGACTGGAGCGTATGGCATGTATGTTTTCTGAACTATATTTTACGTGTTATTGTAGATACAACGTGTATTGTGGAAATGGAGAACAGGTTACATGTGGGAATTTTGAAATAAAAATAAAGTGTCGCTACAGATGTATGCATCATCTTTCTCCCGACACAGAGGTGAATATATTGCATTACAGTGAGAAAAATAATTTGGTACTACTGTGCAAAAGATAATGTAAAATCGGACAGGGTATGCAGCACTCAGCAGAGATATACCACATACCACAAGCACACTGCACAATGCCAAGCACAGACCTGAACGAGAAAATGCAACTAAACAGTTTAAGAATCACTGTAAATGGTGAATACCATGCAGCCGCAAACATGATTTTAGAAGAGTAATTGACCTGTAAATAGTAAATATGGCTCCGGGAAACTTATAGGCCTATTTTACCTGTCGACAGTAGAGGAACTCAAATTAATCAAACGAAAAGATGTTTTATTATACTGGTTTGTTTTATTACTAAAATAGATTATACAAACCACGTAGGCCTGCCGTGAACTGGTGCCTGATAGACACTATAAGACAACCGATTTGCTGGAAATTTCTTCACGAATGTACACGATAATTGGGAAATCTTTCTTAACATCAACATTACTATGGAACCGAGATTGCAAGCCGACGGTCCTGGCGTGAGTATGGATGTTCTATATAAGCATTTGTCACAAACTCGCAATTTATAGTTTTGTTCAGTGTGAAAGCGTATACAGCACGAGAATATTTGTGGTCAAAAAGGCAGATTTGAACGTTCCAATGAACTCCGTACCCACGACCATAGCTTTATTATAAGACACCAATACTTAATACAATGTACAAGAAGAACGAATGATTGTCAATGATGACACTGGAGCATACTTTGTATGACTGTTTGCTGTTGCGCTCGGCTTGTTGGCTGGGCCTCTCAGCTAAGGCATTAAACTTGTTCATCCGAAAGTAGGTCATCCGACTGGGGCTTTTCAGCTTTTTTATTGCTGAAACTAGGTCATTCTGCTGAAACCATGACATTCAGCTTTTTAATACTGTTATTATTCTAATTCTGACAGGTAAAACTAGGTATTTCAGCCGTTTTACTGTTGAAACTGGGTCATTCGGTATGGGCATTCAGTCTCGGCCATTTGATTGCCGAAACTAGTTAATTCAGCTTTTCGAAAGCTGGTATTTGGGTAGTCCAAGGTCTTTGACGATGATCATTCCATTTCATCAAGGTCGACACGTCAGTGTAAATAAAAGACCATTTAGTTATGGTATCCAGAACTAGGATTTGGGAGGATCATTTACTCATTCAGTTGTGTGATGGGCATTATGCCTTGTATGTGTTTTTTATTGTTTTGTTTTTGTGCTCAGCTGGTATAGTGGAGTGCTGCCTTACCTGTCTGACTTAATATTATCTTTTTCTAGTATTTTTTTTAATTTTACATCCGACAATTGTAGCGATCCAACTGTGTTTTCAGAAACATTTGTATTATAACAGTTACAAACTGGACCAAGGCAATATTAGGAAACATGGCGAGGCTGGAAGCTAGTCCTAGTCACAGAAGCCTTCAAACTGGACCAAGGCAATATTAGGAAACATGGCGAGGCTGGAAGCTAGTCCTAGTCACAGAAGCCTTCAAACTGGACCAAGGCAATATTAGGAAACATGGCGAGGCTGGAAGCTAGTCCTAGTCACAGAAGCCTTCAAACTGGACCAAGGCAATATTAGGAAACATGGCGAGGCTGGAAGCTAGTCCTAGTCACAGAAGCCTTCAAACTGGGCCAAGGCAATATTAGGAAACATGGCGAGGCTGGAAGCTAGTCCTAATCACAGAAGCCTTCAAACTGGACCAAGGCAATATTAGGAAACATGGCGAGGCTGGAAGCTAGTCCTAGTCACAGAAGCCTTCAAACTGGACCAAGGCGATATTAGGAAACATGGCGAGGCTGGAAGCTAGTCCTAGCACAGAAGCCTTCAAACTGGGCCAAGGCGATATTAGGAAACATGGCGAGGCCTGAAGCTAGTCCTAGCACAGAAGCCTTCTTTCAAGCTACAGATATAGTCTTCATTTCTTGATACGTTCACATGCATTCAAGATGATCATGCAAGATGTGATGTATTACATTGCTACTAGTATGTCATTTGTGACCGACAGCAGACATACATGTATGATACAAGTGTTCTCGTATATCCGTGACTATTCGACAGAGTGTCAATACTTTAATATTGTTGTAGAGAGTAACCTATCCATCAGAAGGTATGTACATTGCATCTATTTGATTCCATATATAAAACAATTGTAACGAAATCTTCATGGGCACAAAGTATCACAACATTAAAACCAAACGTGATATCCATTGTTCATGATATACCTCAGTAGTTTTATACCTTCATGTAGTTGAATATTAATGGTCAGCATGAATCTACCTGCCAAGTACCCAGTCGGGGTTGGGAAGTCGTGTACAATTTGGCTGCCCCTTTAAATAAGTAATACCAGCATACCAGTTAGTACATTACACTTTACAAGAATAACCTGATAGCAGGGGTCCTACTGAGGCATATTTCTAAATCCTGGAAACGAGTTGCAAGTCTGTTTCGGGTGCCATTAGCACACGCCCCTATACTAAATCTCAGTTATGTGCATTTCATCTACAGCATTTTGATTTCATGACTTAAGTTAATTTTCCTGCTGTAAAACATCTATAGTAAGTAAGTAAGAAAGTAAGTAACGACTTTATTTAAGGAGGCTACACATTTGGTTTCCCAATCTTCCATGTGGGCCTCAACATCTATACCTTTTGCAATCAAGTCACAGCCCGCAGCTAAAACACATATAAGTCACTTCAAAAATATCAACTTTGTTGGAATACATGTTGATAGCTGCAATAAAGTTCAAAATGGGGAAGTGAATTTCAACCTGCGGCGCAGTGAATAATTCTGACACATTAATCACGATATGTGGCGCCATGAGATTGAAGACCCGCATCAAGATGGCAGAAACAGAAGACAACACCTGCTTTCATTTCAATATTTTTTTTATTTTTCTGATATTTTTTCGATCAATAGACATGTCTAGATGTAACAGTTATGAAACATGGTAATTTACACAATATTTGCACAAAATAAGTCATTAAAACACAACTAATGCTACTTAGTATGTATGCCATTCTTTTACAGTCCTAATATACAAAACATAGTATCTACATACATTCATTTATCAACCATCGGACCACTGATATAACATTTCTCTTCTTATAACATCAAATGTTTATGAACAGTAACTTATAGACTAGGCTTTGTTCAATAACTCACAGAAATTGCTATAACATATGTAAGAAATTATGCAAGAGAAAAAAGCATAAAAACTTAAATCCAATTGTACAATGATGTTTTTATTATGCAAAAACATTACACAAACTGATTCATATAAAATCTATGGTGGTCATACTATGGCCTTATACTTGTGTGTTTGTTTTGTGAACAAATAAAGATATACCCATGTTCACAACCGTTTTTTGTGACAGTAATCATCTTTTTCCAGGCGTACTCCCATATGAACTACAACCAATATCTAATATTTCATCATAACATTAACAACCATTCACTCTCATACACACTAGCACATGTATAGAATAACACACAATGTGTTTATGTGTAAGTCGTATTTCACGAACGTCAACCGAATAATTAACTTATTAAATAATACAGTTGACAAGTCAAGTTGAAATTCAGTGACATGCACATATCAACTTTAAGACATTATGTATTACGAATAAATGACAACACGTTTATTAGCACAGAGCAGTAATTAACATAATGCAAAGAAAAACGTTATAAAATGACAGGAATATCTGTAGCATAAAGACTAGTGTTACTGATCTGGTTGGTAAGGTAGCGTGTAAAATATATTAACTAATTATTCCACGTAGGGAATCATACATTGTCACATACCACTTAGAGCAGTACACAACTATAAGCAAACATAATCCCAGATAACAATTGGATGAGTTCCACCTAATGCACCAAACATGTGAATAACATAATAAACATAGATATTTCAGGAAACCAAGATTTTGGGCAACATCCGGTCTTCTTCCCCTATCGTGACTACAGTATGTTCATTGCGTGAACGTATGCTATTATTTATGTAATTCTATCGAGGCATTTACATAAAATACGCTTATGTAGTCGATTATCTGGTGTTTGTTGACTAAATTATAACGAAACCAACAAAAAACGTTCATGGAAAGAACACACTGAAGTCACAATAGGGGCAGAAAACCAGATAACGCCAGATTTCAGATTTTCAAACAAGTCCCTATAACTCAGCTCAAACTTGGTTCAAGCACTAACAACCTCCTGCCCCACCGTGTATAACTTCACACACCATGCGGCACTAACAACCTCCTGCCCCACCGTGTATAACTTCACACACCATGCACCGTTCATGAACAAAGCTGAAATATGTATAGATCTATGTGGACACCAGACAACCTAATATCCAAATCTATTAACGATTTTCCACTTTTGTAAAAAACACAGAATAAATATCAAGTAAGGTTCGTGGTTCCAACTACGAGCTCACTACATCATGTGATATACACGCACTTATGCGAGCTCACTACGAGCTCACTACATCCATGACATCATGTGATATACAAGCACTTAGTGCGAGCTCACTATGAGCTCACTACATCTATGACATCATGTGATATACAAGCACTTAGTGCGAGCTCACTATGAGCTCACTACATCCATGACATCATGTGATATACAAGCACTTAGTGCGAGCTCACTATGAGCTCACTACATCCATGACATCATGTGATATACAAGCACTTACTTTTATGCATCAATGTTTAATGGTCCACACCAATCTTATATTCCCTGACTTTATCTTGTAACAAAACTAGATGACAATATCAAGTTTCACTTAAAGGAAATAAAATGACAATTCTCATCAAGTCTGTGCTACAAGTCCATGCTACAAGTCCGTGCTACACGTATCACAATTATTGGAGACAGTACTAGTACACTGGATAACATTATGTAAGTCTGTGAACCAGGAAACATTGTGTATGTCTCAGGACCGGGTAACATTGTGTATGTCTCAGGACCGGGTAACATTGTGTATGTCACTGGACCGGGTAACATTGTGTATGTCTCAGGACCAGGTAACATTGTGTATGTCACTGGACCGGGTAACATTGTGTAAGTCACTGGACCAGGTAACATTGTGTATGTCTCAGGACCAGGTAACATTGTGTATGTCACTGGACCGGGTAACATTGTGTATGTCACTGGACCAGGTAACATTGTGTATGTCACTGGACCGGGTAACATTGTGTATGTCTCAGGACCGGGTAACATTGTGTATGTCACTGGACCAGGTAACATTATGTATGTCTCAGGACAGGGTAACATTGTGTATGTCACTGGACCGGGTAACATTATGTAAAATAAGTCTGTGGACCAGGTAACATTTTGTTTGTCTTTGGACTGGGAAAGATGTTTGTTGCTGGCCTTGGTACCTGTATGTCAATATCTAGCTAAATCATTGTTTGTATGTTATAACAGACTAAGATAGATAGAACACTAAGGGTTTCACAAACCATGTGTTACATTCATATTGCAACATAGACACAATACTTCAAACAATACATCACAAAACCCATTAACAAGCTCACCAATGAAGGTAGACTACATCGGGAAATAATAGCAGACACCAAGCGTCAGCTTAACTATTAAACCTGAACAATCTAATCCATTTCACCGTGTGGTTTGCGTGGTTGGATGACTGAATAGGCATGTTTTAGATATAGAAACCGATTAACCTATTTATTTAACATAATTCCTTCTATGGAGAAGCCATTAACTTTAATAGTTGGTAGATTTCTGTAACTTAATCAAAAGTTAGATAAAAAAGTAGATTTTACTGTAAATATTATTAGAAACAAGATCTTACAAAGAGAATCTGTGCTTCATGCAAGTATTAAATTCAGACAGTGTCTGGTGATTTCTCAATTTAATTCTAGAATTGAAACTAATTGGCGATTTCTCAATTTAATTCTAGAATTGAAAATAACTACATCCTAACAAGAAAGAATATGAAAATATCATCATTAACAATAGCATAATCTTTTTACAGCACTGTATTTCCTTTAGCACATTATAGCCTGGAGATTCTAAAAGTGCACCATTTCAATACAAACAATCAGTTGCAGAGATAAGTTTTAAAACGATCAAGTATCAAATTGAAATCCTACTACAGTCTTAAACCACAACTTAATGCCAGTGAGATTGTGAAATGACATTTGACTAAACACACTCGGGATGTTGATCATGATAAAAAAATCAGCAGCAACTTCAAAGAGGTAGGCATAGTAACACTTTCTTTGTATTTTAATATATATATATAGGGGGAAATTACACATTGAGTGCAAAATGGAATCTGTCTAATCAGTCGCTGACATTGGACTAATATAGAACTGAATTGTTCCTCACAATCTAGCAGAAAGCAGTGAACATCGCGATTGAAAATTACCTTTAAAATGAATGATACAAAACTGCAAAATGACAATTTCATCAATCCAGAGTAAATCTAAGCAAATTAGAATACAATGAATGAAACATGATCAATTTTCAGTGAATATGTTTGTACAATGATTTGAAACGTTTGCTGACAACAACTGATGTATGGAGAACCATAGTCCTCCGTCAAAAAATAATAATTTCTATCAGATAGTATTGAGAATAAATAGTATTAACATTCTATATACATGTGTAGGACAAGACACAGAGTTTTGTGTAGTAGCATTTTACATGACAAAATTACCTTCCACAAAACACTATCATACATGTACAAAATAATCCAAAACAAATTTTAACAATTTGCATTAAATTTCACAAGTTTCCAAGAACATTGTACGTAAAAGAAAATTGTACAGCTACAGGATCAAAGGAAACTATTCTCACGATCTACGTGGAGTTGTTCCCCTTTGTAGCAACTCTCCTCTGCTGAAGATCAGACTTGGTTAACAGCTGATTCCTCCACATTGAAGAGTATTAGGTAAGATAACTGGGGAGGGGGAGTGATTATATCACAATGCACTCTGGTCCATTGTCTTATAACATCACAAGTGTTTGTTTTGTGTTTCATACAACATCATCACCAAACTATTTTTGGCACAAAGTTTTCCTAGAAATAACAATGCAATATTAGATGTGTCTCTATCCATCAGTCGCTGCGATTAATTCTGATTCATATGCAAGTATAAGGGATCACCATTTGGTGATGCGTACACACTTTCATGTCCTTGACGTACGGGGTAGAGTAACCGTACGTCTAACGTAGGATTATGGTCTTTTAACGACTCCTGTTGGTGATGTAGCACTAAATGCATTAAAGTAGGATGCCTAAAGAATGGCTCGGCAAATCCATAGCCTGTTCTTCTATGAAGAATCTTGCAATGTCCAATATTGCCCTGGCATCTGGAAACAATAGAAAATAAATGTTAACAACTTCATACCAAAATCAAAATTGACAGCGACTGATATCCGATACTTCTATATAAATACAAATATATGAGTTATGTTGGCTATAAACTGACATTTAATCAATACATATAGTTAACTTACAGTGACTTTCTGTAAGCTTGTATCATACTACAGTAGTTTTTTAACAGGAAGTAGTTGGGATACGTGTATACTTTAGTTATACACAATTTACCAACAAGGGAACATCTGCACTTTAATACAGTACCTGATGTTAAACATGTACCTAAAGCTGTTACTTTATTTGTAGCAAAATGGCCATGTTGGGAAACCGATATAATCCATTTGAATATCCACAGGCTGACCTGATAGACCAAGCACTAGAATCCGACTTGGTGACACTGTTAAGATTTCAAAACCTTATATATATTCAACTCAACATCACCTGATAAATGAAGAGTTTGATAAATTATATTAAACTTTAGTACTGGCATGAATGGAATAAGTGAGGGTTAGGAGATACTTACGAGATAGATAGTACATAAACATCACCGTCTTCGTGTTTTGGTCGTATCAAGAAAGTTCCATCAGGTTTGCCGGTAAGTAATTTTTCGGCATTTGGACGATCACAGTCTATAAGCCACAATTCTTGATTATGATGTGGTAAAACCGGAACTTCAAATGACGACACTCCGTCTGTGTCTTTCTCTTCAAGTATACTGTCTAACTCTGCAGCCGGAACTTTTTTGTCCAAGAGCCACCTAGAATATAAACATTATTTGGTCAGCCTATTATACTACAATTCAATTTTAATTAAATTCAGTTCACAACAGTATATGTCGACATTAAATCATACGCAAAACCACAAAACCAAACAAGATAGCAGAGTTTAACGTCTTCCAATGACATCTGTACTTTTAGATATTCCCTCTTTTTTATAGTTTATCTTTCATCTTGCATTTATGATCATCAATTAACATGTAAAATATGTTAACAGATGCTTGTTTGTGTGAAATATCAACATATACACTGCATGCTATCTATGTAGGCTTTAGGGGCAAGATGTCTACATCAATCAAGTGATATTTCAATATGTAAAACAATTCACACACGCACATCTCACTGGAGTGTTAAAAACATAGCAAATTAAAACAGACACTAATAAACTGTCATTAAATTATTGTGTTGTTTCTATGTAGCATATGTTTGTACTATGGTGTCAGCATGTTGGTTAACATAATGTTATCTAAACATTGCCCTTTTCCATCAGTTTAGTTTATTTAATCAATATAGATAATCATGTGTTAGAAACAAACTGGGATTTTTATAATGGCAAGTACATGTATGACACCATACGTCATTTACCAAGTGAATAATGTCAAGTATATTCTTGCTGACATATAAAACATTATCACAAGCATTAAAAGTACAACAGAATGTGTTGGAGAGATCATTGAACGGAGAGACCTCAATCTGTTGATCAATAGTACCAACCTAATTTCTTATTCTGTACAGAAAGTCATTATCTATGTCTACCAATCAATAATGTATGTACATCAGTACAGTATGCTAGTATAGCAGTGACCTGGACACCAGACACTCACAGAATCTATCATTTCTGTCAATATCATATCTAGGGATTCCACTAGCCTCTCAATATGAAGGGTCAATTTGATACTTTCGAATATATTTTACCATTTTATAGGCAAAATATCCATGATTTAAAGAGTAAATGACCCTTTAAACCAAAATCTTGAGAGACAATGTGGTTTCTTGGAAATTTCAAGGGTCAAAAGCCATACTCCCTGAGTCAAATAGAACCCTAACAACCAAGTGATATCTGACCCTATGGAACAGTTGTAAGCAAAGTGTGCTCAGTTTTATATACATGTATCAGGGGTGTCAACAGAGCCAAATTTAAAATCCTGAAAATCATATGCGGCTGACCATTTTTTCCAAACAGGAGGCATTCAACCATATTGTTACCATATTTAACTCACGTTTTTATTGGATAAAATCCTTCAGAAAATATTAAATTGACCATAACTTTTCGATTTCTTGAGATACTTTCATCAATCAACTTTTATTTTGGCTAGGTATCATAGCTCTTTCAGCGGAATTCCGGGTTAATCAGGAATATTGACAACCCTGATGTATACACAGTATTAGAAAAATGGAACTTGGCAATAAAATATTTCGTTTTTAATTTTTACCTCTATTTGTCAGTTTAAAACATCACATAATGACTTCACACACATAATATACATACTTTTTAAGCTGATCTCTTTGTCGGCTAACTCTCTTAATTTCAGGTTTTAAACTGTTCATTTCACTTATCAATGCCCTATTATGCTGAGTTTTGCGTTTTATGTCGATTTCTAGTTGACTCTTACTCTCCATGATACTCATTAACCGACCCTTCAACAGCTCGAAGTTTTCATGTAACCTGAAATATACATGATACTCATTAACCGACCCTTCAACAACTCAAAGTTTTCATGTAACCTGAAATATACATGGGTACTCATTAACCGACCCTTCAACAGCTCAGTTTTTATGTAACAGGATTACAAACATACATTTATAGACTAGATGTCACTTGCACAGCAGTGATAATTTTCAGTCATTTACTAATTGTCTGTATGTCACAAGCAGCTATAGATACAAAACAGGCCCGTAGGTACATACATATTAGTGATGTGGAATAGAAAGTTTATCTGGCAAGGCAGTGAATATCATCAGGTGAGTTTTTTGGACTCTTTATTTATTTTTGCATCAGCATACACCGATGTCAGGCTATTCAGTGACGTCTTACATAAAAGACGTCATTTATAAATCATAAATGTCATAGACACAGCTAAGTTGAGCAGTCATCAACCGAATAACTTCCAAATCTCAATGTCTAAAAAAATCATCAAAATTTTACCTCTGAATTTCATGAGGTGAGGCTTCACCATGGAAACGTTTGTGTAGCTCCATTTGTTCCTCAAACACTGCTATGGTTTCCTTGAAGGCATCCAGCGCTTGATGTTTCAACTGAAGGTCGAGCTGAGTTTTAGAATGTTCCTCGTATAACGAGTCATATTCTAACTCTTTTATTTGATATTCTTTGTTGATTTGTCTAAGACGCAGTTTCTCTTGTTGTATGTCATCAGACGGTGCGTTGTCCTGGAAACAAATTCAGTAAATATTAATTGATTTTCAATTTTTGATCAAAATTGTTCAAATATTCGAAGTATCGAGAATAAATTGATTGTGTAACTAACCAACTGTTATCCAACAAGACTTACAACTACCAGGATTTATGACTCTTATGTTAAAGTAAATTCCACAACATCATACTGGACCCAAAACAGGTAAAACAATGGAATAACTTCACTATTTAAGTATAACAGCACTTTGAATTTGTGCTTTTACATCGACTAGTAACAAATAAAAAAGAATCTATGATAAGAGATAAATTAGTACTTACCACAGCACGACTATGACAGACTGGATAAAGTAACTTGATATCTAGGGTCCTGTTATATATAGCCAGGGAATATTGTTTGTAATACTGAATTAAATCCACTACTGAGTCACTAGTTAAAGGCTCAACAAAGCCATATTTCCCGTCTTTATGGTATATTTTAATGAGCTTATTAGCTCCACCTTTACGTAAGGTCAATGTATAATCGCCTGGTGTTGAAGCATCGCGCACTAAGAACGTTCCGTCCGGTTTATCCCTAAGCAGTTCATTCACTTCCTCCCGAGATACTGTTCCCCAGTACCACTCGGCTTCCTTTAACTGATCCTGTGGGGACATAGTGTTGTGTTTCACTGATGACGGGTGCAAGTCCTCTTGGATTTTAGGGCGTGGTGGAATGGGAGGGGGTGATGGTGGCGTTGATTCACCCCAACTTCCATTACGCAGTAACTCTTCAAAAATTTCTATATGAAGTTTTGTGTTTTCAACAATTTCTCTGGAAAATAAAAACAGCATGCATGTTAATGACAACTCACAACAATAAATAAGAGTTTCTCATCACGCACAGAATTAATATACAAGGAACAAAAATCAATAGCTTTATTGTAAGTAGGACTTAAACGAGAGAAAATTTTATGCCAATTATACCAGCTCTTGCACCATGGTAACACAAGACTAGTTACATCCTAGTTCCATTCTTTCTAGTCATTAAGCAGTAAGTATATGTAATACGATCCAACGTAATTACCGGAAACCTACATCAGGATCGAATAGATTGGTATTACAGCACTTGCGTTAGCGTGCGTACGGGCGTATATTACGCCAGGAAATCGGCCGTGTACGCCGGAAATCAAACTATCGTTCGTACAGCGTACGTCAATAAAATATGTTATACGCCGATAATCAATACGCAGGACGTCCTGTTGTGTAAACTTCAGACGGTGAAAGCCGCATCAGACTGATTTCATTAATCACGCTAGATCATTGGCCAATCGATAAACGTATGCTCCGCCCACCTATTGTCAGCTAATTTGATTGACGGCCTGATCATGCGTACTGTACATAATAATGTACGCGATCGCTGCGGTAATCAAATTCACCAAAGGTGTGTAAAACGCGTCGCGCTAATAATCTCGTGTAGAGACAGATAATTGTGTAGTTACAAACCGTTACGTAAACACGTATGCTTTCATTGATTTGATTGAATTATCGATTTTATTTTATAAATTTGTCGTACGTTGGGTAAGCGTAATTCTTAGTTGTACGCATAATTAAAAAAAGACATGAGTCAAAACGTATGTTCTGCAAAAATCGAGTTTAAAAAGAATAATTTACCTTGTAATTCATATTTTGCGCGTTTACATAAATCCCAGACACAATATATCACAACTCTAACATACTTTTGCCAACGTTCGGTCGGCAGTTTCATCAAACCAGCGTGCGGCATCAATGTCTATGTTAAGGACGTTTGATGTGACCGACGCGCTTCCCTTCAAAGGTGCGGGTAGTGCCTCGGCGGTCTTTGATCGTGCGGCATGCGAATTTATCCCGTAAACTGTATGCGATACACGTGTGTTAAATTTGAGGAATTTATTGATTGACGCAGCGAATTTTTTTCTGAATTTGCATAGCGCGAACATTAAAATCGTGTAAATGACGTGGTGTTCGGAAGCATTAAATGGTGCTGGTATTATTCGAGTTTTAACACATTTTGGGGCATTTAAACAATAGCAATTAAGATATGAGTTTAGGTGCATAAATTACTGCAAATGACCGGGAAAAGAACGACTTATATGACATACAAGTTGCACTATTTCGGATATGTACATATCTTCGGATAAACTCGTGTTTTATTTTAATCAGTCATACGGTTTTGGCTTCTATTATTGTAAGAATTCAAGTGTGCTATTAGTACTTAAATCAAGTAACATTTTTTGAACATCTAATTCTTAACCCTATACTCCATAGACATACCTCAATTTTCAATAAAATATGTATCATGTTCAGAAATAAATTTTCATTGTTTACCTCATGATTGTGTATATACATCTTGCTGGTACACTGAACTGACCATATCATTGAGCAATCATACATGTAGCTGGATTGATCATATATCAAAACAATACACAGTAACACATATTAAGTAAAGGGTTAAATGGGCTCTAAGTACAGATAAAATATTTCATGAATGTAATCTGAACTTAGTAACAATGGTTGGACAATCCTACATACTGTTGGATGGCACTACATTACTGAATGTACACGCAGAGTTGATGTTCGAAACTTGGGACTTCCGTAAAATCATACTGGGACTTCCCAAATCAAAGGTCAGGAAGTCAGGACTTCCTGAAATTTAACCTTAGTGCAGGGCCTGGTATTAAGCTGTCTAAAGTCAACTTTATAAGGCAAGAGGACAATTCCAGCATACTTGATGGATTGTTTATGTGTGTAGTACAATTCATGTTGATGAATACAGATTTTGTGCGGAACATGACCAGGTAAAATAGTACAGCCAGGTCAACAAGGTTCAATGTTTTATAAGAATTGATCACAATCTACACATACATGATTTTATCCCATGGTGGACGTAGCAAGATATGACAGAAGACATGTGATAGTTTGTCGAGTCCATCCTCCATTCCCGAGTCATGTTGTATACGCCAGAGACGAATAAAATGTCCCATCAGGTATCGTAGCGTTGACTTATGGTATACAGGCATCTGCTCAACAAGTTCTAACAGTGTTTTCACCATTTCTATATTAAACGTAATATTTTCTGGAAAAAAAACAACATAACATGAATCAGTGAAATATTTCAACAAAAATATTGATTTAGTTACACTGGATTGATAACATTGAAACTTTAATACACAATTTATTCAATGTTTTTTTTAAGATTTATATCAAAGCCGACGACAATTAGACCAAAGCAGACTACAAAAAAGATCAGATTCAGAGAAAGCACTTTGGATAACCAATCAGAGAAGGCAGCAGGAATGGTAGAGAAATTGTCACAGATATACCAGAGAAAGTGGTATATTGATCGTGTGATAAAGGAATACCTCTAAGTTACAGTAATACACTAGTTAATATCCTGTAGTCAGATACCTCAAACCTCTCATCAGTTCAATCAATAAAAAATACCTCAAACCTCTCATCAGTTCAATCAATAAAAAACATTCAGAATGAAAGGAAAACCTAAATGTCAGGGTTCGACACTAACACTGGTCCGCTGGTCCGAGGCCAATGAAAATCCAGAAGGACCAGTGAAAATTCTGGAGGACCAGTAACTGTCCTATTTACAAATTTGGTGCTTTTGCCCTGTCGGACCAGTGGCCAAAATAGTTAGTGTCTAGGCCTGAATGTTGAGCTGGTTGAACACAACTACACAACTTTCAATAATAAAAACGGAATTTCCTATCAATTAAACCCCTTATACCATAAGTGTTTTAGGGGTCAAGGTATAACAAGTGTATTATCTATAACATCCAGGATATGAATGTATCAATAGTTTGACAACTGACTTTAATAGTGAGACTTTGTCAAGTAACCATCAGAGCAAACAATTTCATGTTTTAGTATTTCCAACTAATTATATTAACTATTGTTTCAATAATTCAATACAAATAGTTGAGATCAGCAGGAAGTGGGAAAAGTCACGGCCCTTAGTTTATGTTTATATTATGTATCAGTGAAATTTTATAGTACGAGAGTACGAGCATGAACTTACTAGCTGCATCTATAAATAGGCTGTACATTTCCACCGGTATAACAGGGTTAGGCAATTCACGAAGATATTTTTTCAATGCACCGGCAACACAATGGACATTAAAGTTGTCTAAATTAAGCTGAGCTATATCACCTGCAAATAAACAAATATACAAATAACATGTTTCATACTTCTTAATCAAAAAACTCTTTTTGGTGCAATGTTTTTTCTTTCTTCTTTTTTTAAAGTATCAGTTTCTGAACTATATGTCTCAGCAAGATTCAAGATTAGAATTTTTTTTTCTAACATTTGACTAGTCTGGTAAGAAGAATGTAAGATACAGACAGAAATATATTACAAACTTAGAGTCTTCAATTTATTAACTTCTATCTGAAGTATTCCAATAATGAGAAGAAATCTCAATATTCTCACGAGAAGTTGAACAAGGAGTGCCGACTAAATTAAAACTTCTACAAAGGGAGACAACCCTGATGAGTCACCAACAATCATGACTTTTTATATAAATTAATGCCAACTGAAAACTCTAGATATTATCAGAACCAAAACAGATCGAAGGTATTTTAATTGATGTCTTATCAGTTTTTGCATCAACTTTTATCATTAAGGAGGGGCATTATGATCATTTGAACTTTAAGTCATACTAAAAGTAAAACACAGGTGGGTTTTTATCCAACAACGTCTTTCTTTTTCATTTACAAATAATTACTTGTCAAGCAATTAACATTCTTGTAAGAATTATAGTGTACATTAATTAAAGATAAACACAATACATATTAATAAAAGTAATAAATTAATAAACAGATTAATTAAAGTTCAGAGAACCAATTTATTCCTTTAATATAACACATTATGTCATATCAATTATGACCTCATGCTTACCTTTGTTAAATATTGATTTTATTTCATTAATTTCTTCAGTTTTACCAGAAATCCTGTAAACACTAAGTGCTTCAGAGGCTGAAATATAAATATGTAAAACAATATCAAAATGTTGCTTAGATACAAGTTGTCACTAGTTTACACAACATTGCACAATTAGACTATTTCATTCAGTTTAAAGATATAAAATTAAAAGGTTCATGTATGGAGAATCTAAGATGCATTTTAAAAAACGGACTGGTAAAAAGCAATATTCTGGTATTCAAGTTAATGACAACTGAATTTTCCAAATTTATAATATTACCCTCATAATTGAGGCTAACGTTGACTTGTCAGGTTTTCATTAAAGTTTTTTGTCATTTAATTTTAAGTTCAAGCTTTATACGTGTACATGTATGTAGTCTATAAAATAGTCAATCCCATAAAAGCTGATTATAGAGACCCCCTCTCTACCTTGTTTCAATATTAATATATAACACATACCATGATCACTAACAGCTTTTTCTATTTCTTCCACACATTTAATAACAACAGCAGGAGCCTCCCCATGGGTCCTAGTCATCTCTTCAGTGAGATCTGCACCAAACACAGAATCTAAAATAGAAAATCACATTTCATATATATATATATATATATAGAGAACAATATCACGCAATTCAGTTTATATATAAAGTACAAAATCACACAATTCAGTTTATAATACAATTTACAAAATCACACATACATTCTGTTCATATATGTATTAATTTATAAAATAATTATACCTGAATTGTACAAGAGGTAGATTTGAGTAAACTGGCATGATGGGAAATCTAAATCTTAAACTTCACATACTATATAATACAATACCCAGCTTCTCTCAATACAATACCCAGCTTCTCTCAAAAAATATATTTTCTAAACCTTAAAAACATTCTCTTTTCAAAATCATAAAATGCACAAATTTCTGATTCTATGCCGATATAAACTGCAGAATAGTTATAAAGTTCGCCTGTAGAGAATGTGATTAGTTTACAGGATTTCTCTCCCTTTGTCTACAATGTTTAAAACTGTAGACGACCTGCTAACCTGTATCTGAAAACCATGACCCATTTATAACAAAGAGCAGAGATTGTTACATAAATAGAACAGGTTTCAGTCGGCTATCTCAGCGATCATTAAACAGCCCACATAATGTTCACATCTATCATATTGTAGTTTAATGGCGTATCAGTATAGATACATGTATTATTTATACAAAACTGCGAAATAGATGTAAGAAATGTGTATGTGTATTTATATGCACACACATACACACATGATAAGATCATATGGATGATTGTACATGACTGACTTTATTACGGTTATTGTAGCTGAGCTAGTTGGAGAGAAATATGGAACATTTATACGTAGTTATATCTACACAGTAAAATAAGTACTTAGTATGGATTAACCTGCATATAGGGATTATAAAAATCTGAACAATAGAACTCAGTCAAACAAAAGATTATTGTTAAACATTGGTTATTTTCCAATATTTAAAATTACATGTATAAGTAAAGGCATACATAATATAAAAGCCAGGTTCAGTGAATACAAAAAATGTGACTTTTCTGAACTAACACCGGTAAAAAATGACACAAAATATGTGCCATGCTTTCTAAGCAGGAGGTATTAAAGTAATAGTGAAAAAAATGGGTGTCTAATACTATAGAATGTAGTAACAAAAGTTCCTTTGAGAGGCACATTTCACTTAAGTGTTACTTGATATTCTGCACTCATTCTAATGTTTTCACCTTTTTGAAAGGTGTCAAAATCATTCAAAAGATATCTAGGGAAAGCATAGTACAAAAAGACTATAGTATAGACTATAACAAAGGTGGGTTCAGATAATGCCAGATCAGAGATAGGTAAAAGCTATGATCAGATAGTCACAATGCCATCGCATGATAGGATGAGTCACATATATGCAAGGCAAAGGCTAAACTTTCTCTAATATAACGTAGCAGTAAGGATATTGACATTTTGTGCCAGTTATTTAGGAAACATTACACCTGCAGTCTTAAATGAAGATCAAAGGTTGCTTTGATTAAAAATGTGCAAGATTTTTACTGATGTAACATCAGGGATTAATATTACAAAGGAAAAGAAATGTAAATTATATAGAAAGTGCCAAGAAATGCTCCAGGAAAAAGTATGAGTATTTGTGCATTATCGAGAGTGCAACAAATTTTGCTGCTATCCAGAGACCCTACTCAAAGAACCCTGGACATTCCACATACATGTATTGTTCTTGGGAACTTGAATTTTTGAGTTCTGTAATCCAATACTTGCATCATTATATCTAATACAAATCTCAAAATGAAAGCAATGTCTACCTCAAATCAATTTTCATCAATGGCTTGTTATTGTATATACATGTTGAAGTCTACTAAGGACTACTACACAGTTTTAAGTGATTGTCCTATGACCTTCATACAAACAGTGCATTTCACATGCAAGGGGTCTGTTTATTTTTAATACAAGGTACAAATACATATGATTGTACCAACACTTGAGTAGCAGAGACCTCAGTTTGTAAAAACACCCACATTTTTTCAAGCACTGAGAAAATGCTGACATCAGCTTAAAAGCAGAAAAAAATCCCCATTCCTGATTGTGTGGATATTTTGAGATGTGTTACTATGACAATACTCACTTTGTGTAAAACTTGGCCGTCTGTGGCGTTCCAACTTTGGCGTGCTACATTCTGACTGTTTCGTTGATGAACAATAACGATGACTGCAGATACCACATTCTGAAACACAACAACAGAATTTTTATAAATTATGAGGACAAAATATTCTAAATTACGAGGACAAAATCTTATAAATTATGAGGACAAAGTCTTGTAAAATCTTATAAATTACGAGGACAAAATCTAAAAAATTATTATACAATTCAAACAGTAAACGTATGGTGAACTGCAGACGACTATCAAAATATGAACTAGTTTAAAACATCTGCAAATGGTTTGAACTTTGAAGGATGTTTAAATATTAAATTCGAATTGAACATCTTGAAATCTCATGATCTACTTTATCTGGTAGACAGTAAATTATGTAATATTCAACATCAGGTGGCAATGTAACATTCGGTATCAATTTTCATTGTACTCACATTTCTGAAGATTTTAGACAAAGCACTATATGTCTGAATATACTTACAATGTATGAGTTAAACGGGAAAAAGATCAACGTATGTGACCGACACACTGAGAGTTTAATTATCAGAATGCCATTATATTCAATTTTCATTGGTCAGACTATCCTAAAGTTTCAAAACCTGCCCAACTACAACCAGAGGCAACTTTTTTAAACTGATAAATGTACAATAAGATGACAGACATTTGGACTGATTCTGGGTGAAACTTAGTCTGAATCATAATTTGCCACACATGTTTGTCATTTAGACCGAATTTCGGAAAATCTGTATGGCATTTAATGTGTATGTATATATCCATGACTTGCATACATGAAATGTACAATACTTCTAGAAAAAGTGAAATTTGCAATACTATGCTGAATGCTTACCCCTGCACTGGACCCCTTGTCGCATCAATCCATAGAGGAATTTATCGCAAAGATGACATCTCTGTAGTGATGAGAAGCTGTATTCAGCAAATCTATGATTCTCTGAAGCCGCACCTCCGCAGCTACTCGCTGTAACACATAAATAATAGCATTAATACTATATGTTCAGGGGTTCCTGACTACCGTAGCTTCTGAATCTGAAGGGGTAAAGGAGAAAATGACCCGTTAAACCAAAATATTGAGAGTCAAATTTTTTTTTTTAAATTTTAAGGATCAAAATCCCTACTCCCGAGTCAATTAAAATCTCTGTAATTGATTAGTCTTCATCATATTTTGATAATTAATGTAGCACAGAATTGTTGGTTGGAATTTTCCAGCAGATATAATACCAGCTAGGGTAATTTGGTTCTATATAGGAAATTATAATATTTATACTAATTTTTGTTTTTACTATAGTATCTTGACATAATATGTTATGTTGATTGCAATGCTTCAATGAATTAACCAGAATGTATTATTTAATTATTCAATGTAGTGTGTTTTGGGGACTGATCTTGACAAAAGAAGTCCTATTTCACCCCTCCCCCATAAACGCCAGTATGAACACTTAAAACCTCCATCAACATATTATATCTTGATGCATAGTGTGGCCTTTGTAAATGATGTAAATTTAGCAGACTTCATTAACCTAAATGTTTGCCATGCGAATGCCCTTAGGCTAGCGTACATGGTAAAATGGCCAATAATATGTATACAACTGTTATGCAAACGCATGAGGTTTAAACAAAACTGAAGTAAAATTTAAAGCAGGGTTTTAATACAGTAACAGTCAAGATAATAACTAAATGGGAATTAATTCAGTCAGTACAATTTTTTATACAAGTAGTCACGATTCATAGACATAGAAATTATAATCTCGCAAAATGATATACATGTATATTGGTATACAATGTATCTCCATACATCAAATAACTTATATTGGTATCTATAGTACATTTTTGTGTATGACCATACAGGCATTTTTATAAACAGTCATCAACTACAACGTTTTGTTCTGCTATCTCAATCACAATTCATCTCAGAAATAAAATCATACTAACAATTTGTTTTATCAACCATATATACTATAAAAGTACTTTCCTTGTGGCATTTACTCGTAATGGGATTTTTTTTCTTTGCTGTTCCTGTCTAGTGCTACATTACCTGACCAATTTTTTATAATATTAATAGCGCTCTTCCCTATCCAATTTGTTACAATACTGTTTCTTTCATTTAAAAGTCGCCGCCATTTTAACAAATAGAATAGAAATGTTACACCACTATGGCCATCAATCATTATGATGTCAGAGAACAGGTTTACAGAATATATATTATATAATACTTGAAACTTGAGACAAATCTACAGCTAGGTCTGATTATGTTCAGAATTTTAGATGCAATTTCTTCAGAGTTTATCATACTTTTAATGAGTTACATACGCTAAAAGTTAAGATAAGCTTATTTACGCATGTATGATTACAGTGGAGATTTCGCAATATTAAAAGTTTTCATGATGGCAAATTTTGTATGGGAGAATTTACATTAAATAACGCACGGAAAAAGAATACTGCTAACTTAACAGTTAACTATGTATTTTCCCCCAATGATATTAGCATAACATAAAATTAGCTATGTACTGAAGTTAAAAAAGAAAAGGATTTTCAGTTTAACACAATATTTCTAAAACATGACCTGCATGCTGTTAAAATTTTCAAATGCACTATTACCCCATGTTGAACCCCTAAGAAACTTGCTATTTTTTGTTTCTTTCTGCAGTAGGACACTGCATGTTGTGTTACTCAAATTTGCTTTGTGAAGCCAGAAAAAACTGCACACATTCAAATTTGAGCAAGCGAGATAATTTCTTGATATTCAAACGAACATAGCTCAATTTTCTAATTGAAACGGATCTATGCCTTTCTGTAACATAGTATTACAAGTTGCATAGAAAATTCAATACACCAAATGAATGAAACATTATTTTATTTGAAGCCATTGAGACAAATTATGACAAATACAATGACATAATTATACGGACACACTCCCTTCTAGTGATATGTACCCAGCTAATATCAGTGAACATCTGGAGGGTGTTATAGGACTAATATTACAATTTAGCTAGTCAATATTATTATCTATTAGTATTATACTATTACCAGTTATTTTATCACAGTCAAAAATTGAATATTCATAGTTCATCAACCTAACACTTGTACTATACACTACAGTAGTCAGTACTATAAGTATTTGAATTTAGAAATATTAGATTTTTAAGAAGTAAATATATCTAAATCTTAGTGAGGACGGTTACACGGTGTGGAACCGCTTGCCTGTGATTACTACAAGCCTGGACAGTTTGGACAGCTTCAAATCTGCAGTCCAACCTGTGATGAGGGTGTGAATTCAGATTTATATAAACATTTATACAGTTTAAATACACCTAGGAAATCTTATTCTTCTTTCAAATTCTTTGAACTTTTTACTTATTTCTTACTTTTCTATTTACTTCTATACAGTTCTTATTTTCTTTGACCAGTAAATCACCCATCACATAATAGTCAAGTGTGACTGACGTCACTGAGTAAAAATGATGTAAACTATAGAATAATCTGATGTAGATTGGACGTTTTGTTCTTGTTAAAGCCAGTTTGTTCCAGTTAAGTTAAGTTACAGCATGAGCTTCACATTCACCATCACCAAGATGTCCAAGTTGAGGATTGTTTGGAGGAATAATCATTGAAGAAGAAGGGGTTCCACTAGCTTAGAACTGAATCAGAAGGATGATTTTGATCCTTTTGACTAAATTTTACCATTTTATACGGAAAATAACCATGATTTTACGAGAAAATTACCCTTCATGTTGCTTTTAGGAAATTCGAAGGGTCAAAACCACAACTCCCATCTACTAATCAATAAAATGTTAGAAATGTTACATTTGGGATCAGTAATTAAAGTGGAAAATAGCACAGTACCGTTAAACCTCATGATCAGGGCCGGGAATTACCACCGATACTTACAATCAGCACTAAACACTCAAATAATTGAAAATGCAATATAATGAGCTATCATTAAGAGTATTTTCAATACTCGAGTGTTGAGTGCCGAGAGTAAGTGTTGGTTGTAATTCCGGGCCCAGATCTTTTGAATAGATGCTTTTGAAAACCGATCATTATTTCAGAGTACCTTGGTCCAAAGAATTGAGCATAACAAGAGTGGTGAGGACTTGAAATGTGTGTCAGAGCTACATATAAGCTGTGTATTGGGGTAATTAACCAATTAATTTTCTTAAAAACCCAATAGATTTTGAGAGGACGGAGTAAGAAAAAGTAAAGACAATCTGAAATACTCAAATAGAAAAGGATGTTATAGTGAAAAACAGTACATAAAAGCTTATTTACCCTTTGAGTTTTATTAAATACCCAATTAAAATTTGTCAAAACCCAATCAAAATTGACTCGGGGGTAAAATACCCAATTGACTAAAACCTTCTGTAGCTCTGGTGGGTTGTATTTTTTACCTGGATTTCTTATTGAGGTGGGCTTAAATCGAGGTATATGACAGTACTGTACATCATATATGTAAGTATCATTGAATCAGGAAGATCTAGTTGATACGGTGAAATGTTATAATAGTGATGAAAATAAAGAATATCTTACCTTCCATGTCGGACATAAACTGTCCTGGGGGCGGGAGCGCACTGCTGTACGGTGCCTGTGGGGAGTAGAAACTAGGATGATAAGAATGCCCGCTACTGCTATAATCCACACAATTACAAAAGCACTCTGTCTTATCGTATTGCATATTTTGACATTTCTGTAGATCTGAACTTAATCCAGATCCTAAGTATTCCAAATCAATGTCTGCAAGTCTTTTGGTGATCAAATTTACAGATGTCATTCAAAACGGCAAATAAATTCCACAGAAATTATAATCCAGCTCCGTCTAAATCCAAAGGAAATTTACTGTATCTTTTAAGTCCATATAGAACAGGTTTTTTATTATTCCGCATTAATTAAATGTATCCGTAACGTTAGACAGTTTTTCTAATCCAATAGGGTTGCGTTATTTATAAATTTAACTAAAATCGCCAACGCCGATACAACGTGTTTTTCTAAAACCCTCGCGCACGTAAACACGTCTTTCAACTACTGCGGTATGACTGTCTATGACCGCTATTCTAGCTTCGCTGTGTAAACTCAGCCAAGCGAACACAGGCGAGAAAGACGATTGGCGAGCTGCCAGCGGAGTTAACCTACTGGCATATACGCCAGGTATGAACGATTGACCTAGAAACGGGCCGACAACTTGACACGAGGCTCCGAAAAGATTTGACAAGATTATAGTCCGTTTCTAAATACATAATTAATCGTACCTGTATATTTAAAGCGCGTTTCAATAAACGACGAAAAGTGTATTGAAATTTTGCGAGATATTAAAGGGGAAACTATTGGATTGGTGAACGTTGGAGCGGCAATTGAAGGTAATAAAAACAGAATAGCCAATTAAATTAGTAAAATAAATTGTTGGGAGTTTAGGATAAGATTCTATAGTGTGGTTTACACTCCATATATTTGGTACAGTGGGCTAAGTCTATTTAAGTTAATATATACGGTGCATTTTTTGTGAGGTTAATTTCGACTGGGGTCAAATTTAATTCGTTTGCTAGTACCTGAAATTATAAAACTTGTATCAAATACAGCAGGGTCGGACTAGTTTACTATTAATTCACAGTTGAATTGAAGTTACATGATCCAGGTCAAAAGGTGTATATTGGTCAGTATCATCAGTATGTAATCTCTTATCTCTACCTCTATGCACAGATAGTATCTCCTGTGTCCTTGTATCATATGGAGAGCAGTATGTTATAATATTACACAAGATAATTTTATAAAAATAATGATGAATATATTAGATCAGTATGCAAGATCTCAACACAGACACAAAATAATATGACTGCATATGTGTATATTGTATAGTTGAATTAAACAAGAGGGCCCAAAGGGCCCTAGGTCGCTCACCTGTCGTTATAGTTCATGAATGACCACATGGCAACGTAAGAAATCATTTACATCTTCAAAGAATCAAGTTAATGCAGCCTCAGTTGCATGAACAAGATTGTCAAATAGTCCTAACCAGCAACCTTGTTATAATTTACATCAGATAATCCATATTGCTAGATTAGACCAAAAGTGTGACCTCTAGTGCCTAAACAAAGTTTTTCTTTGATTTGACCTTGTTACCTATTTTTGACCACAGTTGACCCATATCGCACATGACCTAGATTTCATAGAGACAAACATTCTGACTAAGTTTCATGAAGATTGGTCCATAACTGTTGCCTATAGCGTGTTCACAAGCTCTTCTTAAGATTTGACCTAATGACCTAGTTTTTGACCCCACATGACCCAGTGTCGCACTTGACCTAGATTTTATAGAGACAAACATTCTGACCATGTTTCATAAAGATTGGGCCATAATTGTGTCCTCTGATGCGTTCACAAACTTTTTCTAAGATTTTACCTAGTGACCTAGTTTTTGACCCCACATGACCCAGTTTCTAACTTAGCCTAGATTTCATTGACACAAACCTTCTGACACAGTTTCATGAAGATTGGGCCATAATTGTGTCCTCTAATGAGTTTACAAGCTTTTTCTAAGATTTGACCTAGTGGCCTTGTGTTCGACCCAACATGACCCAGTTTTGGACTTGGCCTAGATTTCACAAAGACAAACATTATGACGAAGTTTCATGAAGATTGGGCCATTATTGTTTCCTCTAATGTGTTTACAAGCTTTTTCTAAGATTTGACCTAGTCACCTTGTATTTGACCCCATATGACCGAGTTTGGAACTTGACCTAGATTTTATGGAGACACACATTCTGACCAAGTTTCAAGAAGATTGGGTCGTAACTGTGACCTCTAGTGTGTTCAAAAGCAATTGTGGACGGAAGGACGGACGAAGAGTGATCACAAAAGCTCACCCTGTCACTAAAAAGGGGGTGACCCTGTACTGTGGGTGATGGTAAAACTAGGTTAACTGCTTATGGTACAACATATAACAGATCAATTTCGTCCACTTAACCCAATTCTAATGAAAACTGGCAAGATATTTGTGATGGTTATAAGGACAATTGTACAGTGTGTACCTGAATTGACCACCCCCTGCCACTAAGCATGCCATGAAACATTATAATCATCTCAGTGCCGAGTAGTAAGGCATTTGAGGCTGGTCAAGTTTTGAATCCTGGCAGGGATTTGTCTGTTGGTGTGATACAATGAAGCTGGTTTAATAGTGTGCCTATATATACCTGAGACCAGGAAACTACAGAATATTCCACATACACAAGATATGTAGACCCAAAACTCAGTAATTGTCATCTGATGATCATGACTAACGTACAGTCATACATATCAATTCAAAGTTATTTCATCAACAAAATACCAGCAGTTTCAACCTCATTCAAATATAATATTGTGTTTGTTTCTAAAACAAGCACATTATAACATTAAACGCAATGCCAATTATTATCACTAGTAGCAATTCATACTGGAACGTTTCTATCAAGGAAATGCACACTTTCATTTGTTCTTAATTATCTAGCGGAAATTGTTGGCAAAATAGCAGGGCGTTTCCGCTAGCAACCAAATTCTGGTCGTATATTAAATGTCCAATAGTAATGATACCAACAGCAGCGTGTTCTGACGGAAGGATTCAAGTTTGATATGTGATAGTACACCATCCTTTACTTATATGTTGTTATGACTCATGTTTCTACAAGTCACAACATTATCAAGGGGCTTTATCTCTTATCACTTGTGAGTAAATTGCTCCACAGGCATTCAATTCTCTGTATCAGAAGGGGTCATGTTTTTTATTTTTAGTATGTTTGAGCTATACGTTCGACAATAACAAAAATATCCACAAACATGGCCCCTACTGAAATGTCAATAAGGATTTCATAGCGCAAATTGTTTATAACAGTATAATCATTATTTACTACTAGTTAAAAGTCTTTATTTATTATATACAGGGTATTATAGGTGTCACATTTACTTCTATCTGAAGGGTCAGCCAGTATCTACTAGCTGGTCGTATTTACTTTTCTTATTCAACCTTTCTATGCCAGGCATGTAGGCACATCAACTGTCAAAATTGCTAAATATTATTGAACAGCTCAAAAATCAGTCATATCAGAAAAGACCCCTACCGGGAGTCAACCCTTCGACCTCCTACTCTCAAATTGTGCGTCCGTTAACCTCTAAGCCTTGAGGATTTACCCAACTAATACGGGTATATATATCCTATTCTGAACCTGCACCAACCTATCTAACGTTGCAGGTAATTCCAGGGGTTAAGGTGAAACAACTATTTTTTATCACATACACAATGTAATGCCCTCAAGTGATAAATCGAGACCATATAAGGATACATGTATGTATGTGATATATCCTTCTTACAATATACAATATGGCCATTTTCTCAAAACAAATCATTTTACTGCACCAAAGGTTATTATACTCATTGAAATCAATGACCCTCATTTAAAAAGCCAAATTTTAAGTTGAAAAACATCCGGCAACTTAATTACCATATTACTCTATGGAAAAAGTATGTTAACCTCAAAATGACCTCTATTTATACACATTAACATGATTTATCTTGCTCTACATACAAAACTCCATTATATTAAATATCACAGTGAAGCATTACATGTATACTCACTTTCTCCAACTTTACAACGTAAGCATAAATTGCGCAATAACAATCATCAAATTACCGTTACAAGTAATTTATGTGTAAACCCTTTTAAAAAAGTTTTGTGGTATCAAATGCACTGTTAGTTAAAAACATAAAACACAGCAATGTTGAGATATCTCACATAATTTATTCGGGAAAACTATAAAGCATGAAGAGAGACACATGAAGTAAGACAGAGTTAATGAACCCTGCCCACATTGAGTGTTGTATACCAGTGACAATCAATCACCATCAATCAGTGAGTATAAATATACAATCATCAAGTATAAGTCGTTTGCTAGATAACTAATCGTATAAATTTTAAACAACTTAAAATCTAATCATCAAATTTCAGTCCCAATTGGCATAGCACAATGATTTCACCCTTACATACTCCAATTCCAAGTTCAATATTTTTTCATTAATTATTAATAAAGTTGTGTTCTTTGTTGTATATTGGGGAGGAGGCAATCTAGCATTCTGCAGATCAGTAACTATCATTTATTTACCGTTATTATCTATGGCCATGGGATTTACGTGCTTTTATCCATATGATTAACATTGTATTAAAGGCCTGTACACCCACATGCAATGTTTGTAAATGTATGAATTTGAATATGTGGGGATGATATTTGTAGATAGTTCACACTATTTGCTCAATATTTCGACCTAACAAGGTCTTCTTCAGGAGAATGCAACACTTTAATTTTATTCACATTGTGGGGATGATATTCCGTATGTTGCATAACTAAAGAGAATACATTGAATACCAGACGGGCCTCGTATGTAATAAAAACAACTTAATCATAAACTAACCTATAGGAACTACGTAGCTATCATCAGTTAACAAAATCATAAATTTGTTTGAAAAATTCATCTAAATCATCAAACACCAAAACATAACTGCATAAATGGTATGACAGATTTCTCATTGTGACGAAGCGGCCAAAAACAGAACAACATAAGACTGTATCAGTTTGAATAGAAAACATGTGTTTTGGCACAGAGATACTTCTGTGGCAATCTATTGTGACAGCCAGCTATATTAATTTCTAATGTAGGTAGACAGCAATCAGAAAGAATCAAATTATGATTCACGACTTGTCACATTGGAGTCTGAAGAATCTAGGTTAGATAAACATGGAGTGGAATATGGAACAATATTGATCAAATCAACAGGGACCTGAATGGAAGACAAGGGAGAATTATAATGTATAAAGTAATATTCCATACAGTCGACATCACTCAAACATATTAACTATCTAATACGGGGACTTGGTTGATCTAGTACGGGGACTTGGTTGATCTAGTACGGGGACATGGTTGATCTAGTACGGGGACTTGGTTGATCTAGTACGGGGACTTGGTTGATCTAGTACGGGGACATGGTTGATCTAGTACGGGGACTTGGTTGATCTAGTACGGGGACTTGGTTGATCTAGTACGGGACTTGGTTGATCTAGTACAGGGACTTGGTTGATCTAGTACAGCGACTTGGTTGATCTAGTACGGGGACTTGGTTGATCTAGTACGGGGACTTGGTTGTCTAGTACGGGACCTTGTTGATCTAGTACGGGGACTTGGTTGATCTAGTACGGGACTTGGTTGATCTAGTGCAGGGACTTGGTTGATCTAGTGCAGGGACTTGGTTGATCTAGTGCAGGGACTTGGTTGATCTAGTACGGGGATTTGGATGATCTAGTATGAGGATTTGGTTAATCTAGTACGGGACTTGGTTGATACAGTATGGGGACTTGGCTGATCTGTCCACATTAAAGCATGATTAATGGATAGCATAAATGTTCTTAATTTAACTTAAAACATCACTAAAGTTTTGCAGCAATGTAATTTGTCTTTTTCACAGTTTTGACAGACGCTATTTAATCAGCATTTAATGTACATAGAAAGTTGACCTAGTTGATTCATCACAAGAACATATGCTTGCCTTGCAGTAAAATGTAGTTTATATAACAATACCATTTCTATACAAGGTGAATGACACTTCAGGCTGTCGTTACCTAGGCAACTAATGTCATTAAAGTATATTTACAGCAAATGTATATTACATACAAACAAAGATAGATTTTTGGAAACCACACCATGACAACACAGCCCCGAGTGATGTATGTTTATAACTATACTGACATATATGTACATTGGGCCCCGTGTAATGTACTACATGTATATTTATACTGATTGTCTTCAAAAGATTGTTTTAGCCAGGACAAGTAACTGTCCTTTACAGTTGTTAAATTGTTTTGTTTTGGTTTAATATTGCTTCTAAATAATTTTCCTGGACTGCATTCTAGCCAGTACTCATTTACCCTTCCACAAGGAACCAGCAACTTCTCCACATGTGGAGGAAAATTAACATTGAAGTCAACTTTTCATGGAAGGGTATGACCTGCTGCGTTTGGTATCGACGGATGGCAAATCCTGCAGACTAAATTAAAGCACGGCCGTGGCTCTGTAGTTGTCTTCATTTAGAAGGTAATAAAGTTCAACAATCAACCATACAGAAGCTTAATCGTCTTATAAGTATATGTAGATGCATTATTATAGAAGTCTATATATGATTACACATATACACTGCACAATATGACAATGGCTATCAAAGAGGATAAGTAAAACAAGGTTACATTGAGTTGTCTCTAACAATGCTGAGATATTATCCACCCAAGATAACTTTGTGTACAGTTTGGGAACATCACATTTAATACCATAGTCATAACTTATACTAGTACATATTAAACATTTTGGACATGTACGATAACACGCATCAAGACAGGCGGCATATTATTGTAAACCGCTAAATAAATACCCGGCTTTATATCGCTCTATACAATCAGCTGATTTGTTGGTTTTGCGGTTTTTATCGAAAGTGGGTCAAATTTAATCTGTACTATAAAAAGTTTGAACAGGGAATTGAATGGATCTCATGCATGAAATACCCTCGGTTTTATGTTTTATACGAGTATACTGTAGGGTAATGTAATATAGGCAAGCATAAGGTTTCAAAACGTGACTTGAATAATCTTATAGGCAGACTTTATATTTTACGCTATCAAATTGTAATGAAGATGTATTATAGTGTAAGAGGGATGATAAAGAATTATGTGGACTTAAAAAAAAATTGCTCTTATTCAAAAAGCTTTCGTCTTGCAAGTTACAAATCTGTGCACCCAATCACATTTAATGGGCAATTAGATATTGGCCCTGTTATTTGTCCTTGATCTCAGTAGTACTGACCTCGTCCCCTGGCCAATACGACTGTCCTCGGACAAATAATAGTGCCAATATCAAATCACCCGTACTATAAAATATATTATCAGCAAAACACTGAAGTGCAAATGTAGCGACACAATCAAAGCAGGTTGAGTTTTTCAAATTTTATTTCTGACCAACATTTCGGCTTATATTAAGCCTTCATCAGGGTCTATAAAATATATTGGAATGAATTGATCAATTACATAC
The DNA here is from genome assembly GCA_947247005.1 of Spisula solida. Lineage (NCBI taxonomy): Eukaryota > Metazoa > Mollusca > Bivalvia > Venerida > Mactridae > Spisula > Spisula solida. The sequence goes on from OX365948.1 coordinate 28,036,592, forward strand.
CTACAACTTTTACTTAGTTATTGTATTTTTGTGTTTCTAAGGAGATAATGTGTTCTGAAGAGACAGAATACTTATTTAGTCATATGTTGATATATTTACAGCAAGACCTAATATACACGGTAATAAACATCTACTAGTTTCGTAAGTGAATGTTTCGTAATGAATATTGATTTGTTCTTGAAGGATGGGTTTAGTACGGTCAACGTCCTCTTCACATTTTTATTAGAGAAAAAATATAAACTTCAGGTTGATTTCAAACCAACTTATATTGATCACCTCATTATTGATGGTATCTTGTCAGAGAAGCCCTGGTAGTGCTGAGTGACTTAATAAAGGAGAAGACTTTTTATTTAATTCAGTCATTGGTGATACCACACCCTGCGGAGGAAACTTCCACACTCAATCTAAGCTAACACTCCACCATTAGGCTAGATATTCAAGGAGCGATTTCAGTATTTCAGTGTTTCTCACCAAACACTTACTTCACTAACAGTCTTTCGGGTGAGTCTTCAAAAACTGAGGTCCTGTGTATGATGCTTTTAATCATCAGGCACGTAAAAGAAATGCTTCTGGACCTGGGGCATCTTCTGTATCTTCTGGTTTATCCCCAAAAACTAAAATGACAAACCTCATCTGGGGGCCCTGCGCATATGGGGCGCTCAGTGGCGAGGATAATTAAAAGCATTATACAATATCCTACTAGTATGAAAGCTCTAGACATAGAGAGGTTTCACATGGACATCGTATACTTTAAATGCTTCAATATACAATGTACCTAAAGCAAATAAAGATAAAAGCTCCGCGAGTCGCATGTGTCGCCTGACGAAATGCACATTTGTCATGGAAAACTATCCAGTATTGGGCTACATATCAGACTCACAAGAGTTCTCTAGTCATCTGAACTAAAAACGACAAAGCGATGCTTTGGACAAAAAAATGTCCTGATAAAATCAATCTGAAGGGAATCATTCAAACACTACACAAGCTAGAGTTATGATTCTTGCGCACTGCACTTCATGTCACAGCAAAGAAACATGCATTCCTATTTTTGAGTCATTAATAGTTATGGTGACAAAGTTATGCCACGGACAAGAAATGCTTATAAAATCAATCAAAGGGAAAAAATTGAAAAATGGCACAAGGTAGAGTTACGGTTCTTGTGTACTGCACTTGGACTTTTGGTAAGAAACATGCATACCAAGTTTCAAGTCATTCAACCTCATGGTGACAAAGTTATCCTCTGGACAAGAAATGCTCAAATTAAATCAATCTAAGGGAAATCATTCAAAAACTATGACAGGTAGAGTTATAGTTCTTGCGCACTGCACTCCGGCTTATTGCAAGAAACATGCCTATCAATTCTTGAGTCATTTGAACGTAAGGTGACAAAGTTATGCTCCGGACAAGAAATGCTCTAATAAAATCAATCAAAGGGAAATAATTCAAAAACTATGACAGGTAGAGTTATGGTTCTTGCGCACTGCACTCCGGCTTATTGCAAGAAACATGCATACCAATTCTTGAGTCATTTGAACTTAAGGTGACAAAGTTATGCTCCGGACAAGCAATTTGTGACGCCGCCGCAGCCGCTGCCGCCGCCAAAGTAACACCTATATGTCGCCTTCTCAGGCGACACAAAAATCTTCCGACACTACAAATCTTCCTAAATTCTGAACAAATATCCTAACTCACAAGCCGCAGTCAAATACACTGATCCAACAAATGAACATTGAATGGCAACTGCTGCTAAAGTACAATGTAATTACAAGTAACAAATCAAGGGGAATTGACTTTAAGTCGACAGTCAGGTTTTCTGTTTAGTCCATATTGAAAAAAAGAGTCTATTTATAGGTAATAAAGTGTCATGCAAATGAAAGGCAAAGAAACTGTTTGAATTTATAATTGAATCAATAAAATACACAGTCGATTAAATTATCCCTATGATTAAGTACACATTGATTTTACAAGTCAGTAGGTCATGAGTACTTCAAATGACGGATATTTTCAGCAGTGTAAGAACGAATGCTTTACAAATACCCCGTATTTGCTGAATACTTTAATCAGAAGACTACAGAAAAATGTGAATGTAAATACAAATACTTCATTACTTTGGTATATTAGAATTTCTATTTTTGGAAAATCTTTACGCAAAAAAAACCTTCAAATATTAAGTGAGCAAATATACATTTTCATTTGAATAATGTTGAACACAGTTTTTCAATAACTTGATTTACAGGCAAATTATACAGTCTGGTATCAATCATACAGTGAATATAATACCACGGGAAAACCTGTCACTAGATTCCATACATGACAAAAGTACATAAAGAATTTTTGAAGGGAGGGACATCACTATATTCTTATAGACAGGGTAACAATGGACTGTTGCCCCTTATTGACAGGATCTGGGCCCTTGAACACTGAAGCCAACAAGACAATCTGACTGACATTGGTCCTGCATAACGGATGTCCTACGCTACAGTATCATTGATGTCCGCATACATTATGACAGCCCTGACAGTATCATTGATGTCCGCATACATTATGACAGCCCTGACAGTATCATTGATGTCCGCATACATCATGACAGCCCTGACAGTGTCATTGATGTCCGCATACATCATGACAGCCCTGACAGTATCATTGATGTCTGCATACATTATTGCAGCCCTGACAGTATCATTGATGTCTGTATACATTATGACAGCTCTGACAGTATCATTGCTGTCTGTATACATTTTGACAGCTCTGACAGTATCATTGCTGTCTGTATACATTTTGACAGCCCTGACAGTATCATTGATGTCTGTATACATTATGACAGCCCTGACAGTATAATTGAAGTCCGCATACATTATGACAGCCCTGACAGTGTCATTGATGTCTGCATACATCTCCTAAGACATTACACCGACGCTTCTATCATATTTTCCATGCTGATGTAATTAATTAAGGTTTTATGTTATAATAATACAGATATATTAAATGAGAGTCTTAAGTGAATTGCCACCAGGTTTTTTTCAAATATTGGTATTGAGATGGTGTACATTATAAATTTAATCACCTATCAGAATTAATGTTGACAAGTCACTTAGAACTGCAAGCAATACAGAAGTCCCCTACCGGTTTGAAGCCATGACCTTTATTTTTTTCCAGTGTTTCTGTTACCATAGCAACTACAATTTTGGTCAGAATCCAAAAATATTTAGATGTGCATGATTCCCTTATTGTACCCTATCCACATACCAAGTTTCATAAACCTAGCCTGGAAACTGTTTGAGTTATGTCAGGATCCAGATTTTTTGATGGAATGACGGACGCAGGGCGAACTTACAGGGAACTAATAATGACTGAGATAGTGTACATGGAGGAAAGGATTAAACTCACTATATACATGTATATGCCCACTCACTGTTATATTTGATGTTATAAACTGCCCCCCCAGTACATAGGTTACTGGCACAGTGTGAATGTCATGTGTATAATGTTTCATATCAGTAACACAGTATATAGTTCATATCTCACCAATATGTGTCAGTTTCACTAAATACTATGGTAACCCATTTGATTTCAAAGAAATGAGCACAAACAATGCGATCAGTATGCTGACTTATTATAAAAGAATGACATAATTATATACAGATGTCTTTTATTATTAAACAATAGAAATCATGAGAATAATTATAACCGAAGAATTTATAAATATCATCTTTATAAGATTGTCGACCTGATAAGTTCCTGAAAGGCATCCATAGGTATTTTTAATGTTTTAACCATATTAACTAATTGTTTACCTTCCAACTGTGTGATAATGAGAGTACAAAAGTTTGTCAGAGTGGACATACCGTGTGCTACATGATGAAATATTTGTCTAAGAAGCAATTAAAATTCGGTCAACATTAAGTTAAAAACAAACATGAATATTTTATTCTTAGATCGATTTAAAAGAACTTTTGCACGTAGCATGAATAGTACTCATTCTCAGACTGAGCGTGGAAGGTGTCCCGTTAAAATGGGTCAAAGAATAAGTTTCCTTCGCGTTGACAGATTTTTACTTGCGTTCTTAGCAAAAAATGATGTCACATAGCACATGGTATGCCCACACTACCAACGAAGGTGACAGAATAATATGAAACTGATAATCGTGATGGTGACAGTCATTACTGACATAATAAGGCTACAATGTAGGTAGGCTGCAGGGTTCAATAAATGACAAACACCAACATCATACAATTATAAACTTTTATTAATTTGTAGATAAACCATGAAACCTAGGGCACTTGTTTGTGTGGACATACCTCATGGTATGAGACATATTTTTTTAGCTAGGAACGCAAGTAGAAATCTATCAATAAAATGTTAAAAACAACCGTAAGTATTTTATACTTCGACCGCTTTTAACGAGACTTCCAAGACGCTCAAGCTGAGAATGAGTACTGTCCATTCTGCTTAATATTTGTGTATAAAAGTTAGCAGTTTTTGCCAGAAACCCACTCAACTGCTATCAACTGCTATCTAGGCATGGATAGTACTCATTTTTTACAGACTTCTACTTACAATCTTAGCCAAAAGTTAGGTCACATACCACACAGTATATCCACAGTGCTTATAATATAAAAATTATGTACATCCACAAAACATAAGACGATACAGATATTCATTCTTGGATTTAGACGGAGCATTAGATAAACTGACTCTGTCACTGACCAGAAAACCCATGTATAACGCTCAGCTGGAACTCAGATGTCATTATCTTGAGATCCGTCCAAGATTTACATTGGTTTTCAGTTCCGTCAGAATCATATGAAAACAGTACACTTCTCAGACAGAACTCAGAAGCAGTGTATAAGTATGGGAATTTAAACACCTACTGGCAGCTAAATAAAAAGTCATTGAGCAAAAGCCATATAAGGTTCATCTGCTGGCCAATGACTACTATCCACAGTAGAATTGTAGGTGCTAGTCAGGTCTATAATTCTCAATGGGACATAGTTGAATAATTAGTCTTTAATAATTGATGGGGACAGGCCATCATGTTCAAAGCAATGTAACCTTCACCTCTTCCATAGGTTGGGCAATGTTTATTACTTTCAATAAAGAGAAAACATGTATACCTCATCTGGGTTTCTTCCACATAACTCATCCACACACACCAAGATGGCTTTACGGTGATACTCTGTTAATACACCCAAATCCTGAAAGTACACAGTACAATAATCTCATCAGGATGATAACAATATCAGACTTGTACAAAACCTTGTAAAATATCCCAGCCAGGCCCCAATCTCCTGAAGAATCTTAAGTAGAAATCTCATCTCGAATTGAGATTTTCCTTAAATTAGAGATCAGAATTTGAGATCAATTAGAAGTTCCAGCTACTGAAATAAACTAAGAATAATGTTTTCTGTTTCTGTTTTGCGATGTGAATTTTGAGTTCAGTCTGTTTCCCATGGAATTTACCTAAAAGACACATGACAATATATGAGATGAGATTTAGCTCACATTGAGATGTTTAAGGAGACCTTGGCCAGGTATTAGTGTTGATTCAATGAGACTAGCACCTCATCAAGGCTGACTTAATCCTCCTAAATCAGGTCGCCTTATAGTTACCATGCACAGCCTAAGTGGCATGAAATAATCATTCTTGTACTTTGCCCAATTTCTTGAAAGATCTTTTATCGCATTACAGAAATATTATCACTTTAAGATAGTATTTCAATTGCAGTCTTGGCTCTTAACTCGTTATCACCAAATTATTTAAACATTTTTTTTAATTATGTCTGGAGTTTACTAGGAAAACATTTCATGAGTTATAAACCTTTAAAAATAATAGATTTGTCTCAAATTCTAGACAGAATTGGTCAACACTCTGGACTTTGATTCCAGCAAAAATCTCAATATACATTTGAGATGATTTTAAAGATAATGGACCCTGGTATTATTAGCAAATGGAAGACTTAATACTGCAACATGCAATATAGATGTTTTTGGTGCAAAATAATTAAAGCAAAAGTTGATAAAATATTTTAACTTAACATTTTTTTCTCTAAAATATACTTGCTTGTATTTAATTACAACTTTTAATTTCACATTCTATACATTACAAACATATTTTAATTGGAAGCATTGAATTTAAAACAATTTGTATTAGAACTAGAAATGTGTCCATTGATAAGGAATTGTACGGGATCGACTAGGTTAGTCATTTAACAATGTCAAGGACTGCAACTGGACGAATCCCTGTAAGTGTGAAACTTAGTAATTACGGTACATGCTAACTCAACTTTGATGAATCTCCATGTACATTATGCTATCAACAGTGAAATGTTGTTTTCAATCCAATGTCAAATTAGAAAAAAATAAAACTTTATCATCAACATCTTTTCAAATGACCTCTGACTACCAGACAGACAAACAGACGGACATACTGATTAATGAGATAGTGAATAAAGCTAGGTTATATCAACGGTAACGGAGATAACATTATGCAGTTATAATCTGCAGTTTTGCACAAATATATTATAGGGTCACATCAGTGAATATCCTAACAAATGACTGACAACTCACAGTAACTTACTGTCAGAATTGTTGCAGCGTTCTTAATATAAAACAACCCGTTTGACAAGATGATTTTTTCATAAAATCTCAGAGGGTCAAAAGCTTTTAAATAAGTTGATAAAAGGTATCTCCTGTGTACTGTTTTATCAAAGCACTTATGAAAATCTTAAACTTATGTTCAATTTTAAATTCTTCGTAGATCGTTAACAAATTGGTATTCAGGACAGGTATGGTTTGCAGGAGGTCATCAACTGAATTAGTATTGCTGATCCATTTACCTCACTTTGATGAAGTAGATGTGAAAGAAATATTAAGAATTTAATTTGGTATGTAACAAAGATTTTCGTAAGTGCTTTGATAAAAAATTAACCTGGAGTATTATGCCCAGTTATAGTACAGAGAATTCGACAAATTCTCGACCTTCATTAGCATAATTTAACAGCTGATATATTGTCTATATTTAGCATAGCATAGTATAAGCAGGGTGTACCAAGGAGATGCTAAAGGTGTAATACCAACACAAATCTAAAGGATATTGCATGATTTGCTCGCGGAAATTGATATATTCCAAGCAAGAACCTTTTATAATATATTCATGCTTAAAGAACAGGATCAGGGCAAATTATCCGTGTTATATGACATGGAAAGTACCTTGAATTCCCTATTATATAATAGAGACCAACTCATTAACAGAACTTTACCTCATGTATAACTAAAAGACCTAGGTACTGTTTTACCAAAGCACTTACGATAATAGTAAACTTACGTTCAAATTTAAATTCTTTATAGCTCTTTAACAGATACCAATTGTGATAAAGGGTTGTTTAATACTAAATAATAATCAGTCAATGAACTCGTACAAACAATATCAGTAACCAATATGCAGGTTTTAAAGAATAATTAAGAATTTAAATTTGGACGTAAGTTTAAGTTTTCCGTAAGTGCTTTGATAAAACAGTACCCTGATCTGTACAAAGAAATTTAATGTAATCGACTTATACTAACTATGACTACATGTATATTGCATATCAGTTATATATACCCTACATATAAATACCCATAATCCTTTAATCATGGATTTAATTCATCATGTACATATATTTTCATATCAGCTTATAATATTAAACCAACATATACAGTTTGTCCTAGATAACTAACCACTGTCCAGCTTTGACCTACATGGATTATCCAGCCTGTTATCTTTTTGATAGCCACGGGGAATTTTATCTTTGGATAGCCCGGAATCAACAATACAGTTACATTTAGAACAGGTCGTTAAACCCACGACCTTGCCTGGCATACAATGACCACATGTTCAAGTCATGTAACAGCTTACATCATGTTATATTTGATGAAGATCAATTTAAACAAGGTGGAAAAATCAATACCTGATGATTCATAGTAGAGATACAGTCATATAGAGAAACCTGAACCTGTTAGAGGATCACCAAACTTGCACTGGCCTGTAAGTAACCCCTACATGACATGTTTAAACCAGCTCAGAGACCTGCCTCAGGTACAATTCTAACAAAACCAGCACTTTCAGCTTTGTACACACAGAGGAAACCAAGGTGTGCATGAATTACTGTTAAAACACAGATACGGCAAATAACTTAATAGCCTTCCCAGGAAGAAAATAGTGCATTAATTACTACATGTTTTAGTGTTGTCGACCGCAGAATATTGACTATGTTACAATCGAAATAATGAACATGTAACTGTGTATTATCTATTAATCTATATTATTACTATCTGTATTATCTCACTAAATTAGAAGCATACATTTATTCACTTGTGCTGTACACTCGTGATTTAATTACAACACATTCAAACTTGTAACTGCTTTGTTCTATGATAAAACACAGGTACATATTCATTATTATTTCTTAATTTTAATCGTCATGTAATTCACAGTGATTTTTTTCCTTCTTTGTTTGCTACCGGTAAACGGTACCTTCCCAATTTAAAAAAGGCTCTAATGTTCCCAAATATGAAGGGAGATATTCCCAATGAACATTAAAAAAAAAAAATTCAAAATCGGACATAAAATGACAAAGTTATGAACATTTTTGACAAGAGATCAAGCATAAAAGTTTACAGAAACCTGTAAACAGTCACATGTAATCTCTTGTTCTGTTTTATTTGGCCTTTGTACTTCATGAAAATTTCCAATTTCAAGTTGTCACGACGCGAAAATTCCCAATCTGAACGGACCCGGACCCTTCCCCAAAGAAGCGAAAAAAATCACTGATTCATAATACAAAATGTATGCACATGATCTTGACAGTACTTCTAACATGGACACCATAATCACACTTGAACATGCATACACCAGCAAGGGTTGTATCACTCACCATTTAATCATGATTATCATCATTTATTGGTAAATGATCTAGTAGGTACAACCAGGCTAGACTTATACATTTATCAGCTGAATTTCCTGAATGTTAGATACATAGATTTTCAACTCAGCCATGGTTAAACAAACTGGCCGACATAAAGGACACTGGTGATTTATTGTAGGTCACAATGCAGGGACAATGTAACAGCATTATGTCCAGTACTGCAGGGTCAATACTAATCAATGTTGTGTTAATCATGTGTAAGTTATACAAACAGACTTCAAGGTGATACCCTCCCCCCTCACAGATATGTTAGTCAGTTTAAAACATGGAATAATGAAAAACCAAGTATTTAAGTCAACATTTGTAAAATTTTACATACAAAACATTGCAATCTAGTAGATTAAAATATCAATTAATTCTACTAGTAAGTTATAATTATACATGCCATATAATATTTAAGAAAAACAAACGTAAAAATAACTTTTTTTTTTAAAAATTGTCTCCTAATAATTGAGAAATCATAAGTTACTGCTCTATTACCAAAATTCTGTAACAATATGACCCTATAGAAAATCCATCTGGAATTCCGGTAATTTTTTTGTCCAGTTGACATCACCGCAATTCCACAGGACTACTGGTATTTTCAAATTTAACATTCCAAAATACTTTTTAAAAACAAAGGCCAGCTTATTAATATAATTTATTATTCATATTATCATAAAAAATGGACATATTGATGAAATTAATTTGACACAGTTCAAAATTAATACTTTAATCTTTACATGAACGAAGCAGCAGTATAAATACTATAAACTTCTGTCATTATTTAAAACTAACTGAATCAGTGTCTTGAACCTACTAGCAGCAATTGTTGCGTTCTTGCCTTGTAGTTCTTACATGGTGTATGGCCATGGGACAATTAGCTTTTTAAGTAAAATGCAATTATAAAATCTAACAACTTAAAGAAATAGATTAGTGGAATTTTCTCTGGAATTCTGGCGGAATTCCGAAGACAATTTTCACTAGGGAACTATAATGGACCTTTTGGACATGTTCTCACAACTCTATAACTTATAATAGCCTCACAGGCCAGTTCTCACTGTGAGCTATGTAAGTTATGATGGACCAGTTCTCACTGTGGGCTCTGTAAGTTATGATGGACCAGTTCTCACTGTGGGCTCTGTAAGTTATGATGGACCAGTTCTCACTGTGGGCTTTGTAAGTTATGATGGACCAGTTCTCACTGTGGGCTCTGTAAATTATGATGGACCAGTTCTCACTGTGGGCTCTGTAAGTTATGATGGACCAGTTCTCACTGTGGGCTCTGTAAGTTATGATGGACCAGTTCTCACTGTGAGCTCTGTTAGTTATGATGGACCAGTTCTCACTGTGGGCTCTGTAAGTTATGACGGACCAGTTCTCACTGTGGGCTCTGTAAGTTATGACGGACCATTTCTCACTGTGGGCTCTGTAAGTTATGATGGACCAGTTCTCACTGTGGGCTCTTTAGTTATGATGGACCAGTTCTCACTGTGGACTCTGTAAGTTATGACGGACCAGTTCTCACTGTGGGCTCTGTAAGTTATGATGGACCAGTTCTCACTGTGGGCTCTGTTAGTTATGATGGACCAGTTCTCACTGTGGGCTCTGCAAGTTATGATGGACCAGTTCTCAATGTGGGCTCTGTTAGTTATGATGGACCAGTTCTCAATGTGGGCTCTGTAAGTTATGATGGACCAGTTCTGAAAGAGTCAATACCAATTGTTGATGCGCCAGCTATATGGTGCCCTAATACGTATTTTCACAATTTTGTGCTTTTTTATGACACATTAAATTTTGTAGCTTGTTCAAGCTTCAATCAACTTTAAAAATACATGGCGTCCCATTAAATGTTTGTTTTTAACACATCAAAGAGAAATTTTGAACAGATTTTATTGCTCTAGCTGTATGTATGGTAATCAATTAGATCAACACTTAGACTGAAGTTTGTACTATCGGAGGACACTGACCTGTATTATCTCATCTTCAATACATTTACACAATCACTTTCTTGACACATTAGCTTATTGTCTAAAAACCAGGGTACGTAAACAAGTAGGAACAAGTAGGAACATATGGACCTACAGACAAACTGCAGTGCCGTACAGACTGACTACAGTGCTGCAATTTTGGGGTATGCCTGGAAGCTAGTCATAAATTTCACCTAAATCAAACAAGAACATTCTAATATATCAACCATACTTAAGTATAATTTGTTTAATTGCAGATGATTCTTTTAGATTGTCACACTATGATCAATTTAAATGACTAATTGAGGAAGTAGTTAGGTTTAAAGTTTGAATACAACACGACCACAATCAATTATCGTTACTGAAAGCCAACTATGATAGATTATATAGACATATACACATTGCATGCAGCATATATTTACACGGCAATAGCTATGTTGTTTTTCTAATGATTAGCAATATTATACTAATAAGAAGTCCTTTTTTAAGTCTTTAAAGCTTCTACGTGACTGCTCAGACCATGTGGTAGCGAGCGGAGAGGTTGCGAAAGGAAAGTGTACAAGAACCTGTATGTGTAGCTAACAGTTCATGTATTCATACCACAGGTAACTGTATCATTAATAAACAGTACCTAAAAAAAAATTTTTTGTTAAATTTATAATTCTTATACAAGGTGTATTTCCCGAAGAAGTGATCGCACAGTCACTGGGTGTATTTTTTTTTTTTTCATAATTTAAAGCATTTACGGCATTAATCATCTATTTAAAGCTGTGTGTGAACAAAAACATCTTTGTGAATCGAAACCATTCGAAAACATGCTTAAATTTACCTTCGTACAATATAATTCCTTGTTTAAACTATGATTTTATTTTTCGAGGGCGTAAAACGCTGTAATGACGGCTGTAGTGGTTTTTAGTGTGTCTGACGGGTATTCGAACGTATTTTATAACGGTCGTTTTCATTGGCGTAGTATACATCGTTTGTACGCTGGTAACCAAGTCCTGGGAAACCCCAATGGAATCAACCAATGAAAATCGTTGTTACAAAAAGGAAATCACGCGCATCATTCGGAACATTCGGACAAACATGGAGTCATTTTGACATTTAAATATGCCAACGATTCGTTTTTCGGCTTACACGTATACATTCACTGAAGTGAACATGTGTCAACCAGGTAAATCTGTTCCAACTTTTTGGTTCTTTAATTTTACCGCATTATTATGTTTCTACACAACGGTAAATTCGACATACGTTGGTGATTTCCTCAATATTTCCGTTTTTTGTTTTTATTGAGTCCACCCCAGTGACTGGGTGGACACCGTGATAGGTATTTATGGCATAACTGTTTAACTACTTGACCAATTTCGATGGGATTTCGCATGAAAGTAGTTATAGTCATGTTTGTTTACGAATATAATTACTTTATGAAGATATCGAAAGCCAATTCTTGTTTTTGATACCTGGTCAATTCATGGAAATACACCTTGTATAAGAATTCTAAATTTAACAAAAAAATGTTTTTAATTTTTTTAGGTACTGTTTATTAATGATACAGTTACCTGTGATACATACAGGCTGCAATTAAATTTGCTTGAGAAACCAATCATGCACTTTTAAAATCATGTGACAGTAATTATATTGGAGTATGATTTCTTCATTAGTTGACGGGCGACGACATCTTGTGTTTCCTGCACAAACGCATACCTCCGTGTTATAGTAATACATTTGATTTTCGTCTTTCACACATCCATTACTAGTATATTCAAAACTATGCCATACCTGATGCATTGTTTGGTGATGATTTGATTTGTACTAATACATGGTGGCTAGTGAAACCATTAGTTTTACTTATAATATAATGCTCATTAACTTAGTTAAATCAACAGCTACTTTAATTAAGGCTCACATCAGCATGAACACGCAGGTATAGTTAGTGACTGTGCTGAAAATATTTCTCTCTTCTCTAATTAAATTTATAAATGATAGAAAACATAAGTGATGAATGGAAACATGATGGCTGGTACCCAAACAAAACCACCTGATTGCTGGTACCCAAACAAAACCACCTTATAGATGGTACCCAAACAAAACCATCTGATAGCTGGTACCCAAACAAAACCACCTGATAGCTGGTACCCAAACAAAACCACCTGATAGCTGGTACCCAAACAAAACTACCTGATAGCTCAGGTACACAAACAAAACCACCTGATAGCTGGTACCCAAACAAAACCACCTGATAGCTCAGGTACCCAAACAAAACCACCTGATAGCTGGTACCCAAACAAAATCACCTGATAGCTGGTACCCAAACAAAACCACCTGATATCTGGTACCTAAACAAAACCACCTGATAGCTCAGGTACCCAAACAAAACCACCTGATAGCTGGTACCCAAACAAAACCACCTGATAGCTGGTACCCAAACAAAACCACCTGATAGCTCAGGTACCCAAACAAAACCACCTGATAGCTGGTACCCAAACAAAATCACCTGATAGCTGGTACCTAAACAAAACCACCTGATAGCTGGTACCTAAACAAAACCACCTGATAGCTCAGGTACCCAAACAAAACCACCTGATAGCTGGTACCCAAACAAAATCACCTGATAGCTGGTACCTAAACAAAATCACCTGATAGCTGGTACCTAAACAAAACCACCTGATATCTGGTACCCAAACAAAATCACCTGATAGCTGGTACCTAAACAAAACCACCTGATAGCTGGTACCCAAACAAAATCACCTGATAGCTGGTACCTAAACAAAATCACCTGATAGCTGGTACCTAAACAAAATCACCTGATAGCTGGTACCCAAACAAAATCACCTGATAGCTGGTACCCAAACAAAACCACCTGCCAGTAACAGAAGTCTCCAACAGCCAAAAATACCATCAAGAAGCAGTCTGGCAGTAACAAGAATAGAATCTAATCAGAGTGATGCCAGTCTCAACAGTCTGTATCATGCTGTTATATGCCAAGTAGCATGGATAGAGAGTATGTACAAGATATATAGCATCTGCTTCTACTATCTCAGTACTATATTACTTATAGAAAATACAATATTAAAACTGTAATACAGGTGAATATACACTCAACTAGCTGCATGCTTCTTAACTGATTGCATGGGTTTTTATTCTAAAAAGCCCCTCATTAATAAAGCAACCCCTCATCAAACATATGTGATAAAACAGATGAAGGAGTGAACAAGAAACCTGTTGGCCTCAAAGTGCTCACCTCACAACAAGGCTAATTTATTAATGCTTTGACTGTGAGTATTTGTTTCCAGATGAAACCATTGTACACTGGACACACAGTATTACCATACATATGTAATTATTAAATTTTATGTCACAACTATGACCTCTACAATGTTAACAAGGATTTTCTTTAATATAGCCTGATGACCAAGTTTTTTATCCCAGATGACTGAATCCATTGCAACTTGCCCCATTGTGAGCAGGTTTCATAAATACAAGGTCAAAACTATGACCTATAGAGTAAAACAATTCTTTGACATGACCTCAGGTGAACAAAGTAGAGGATATCCATTTACTAACTTGACCCATATTTTACAGAGAAACAAATAATGAGGCCAGGTTATATAGGGATTATATATAGGTAAAATATGTCAGACCTTCAGATTGTTGACCTAGTTTTTTACCCCAGATGACCCAGTAGCAAACTTGACCTGGATGTTCTAAAGACACAAACTTTGACCAGGTTTCATTTCTATAAGGTAAATTTGTGACTTGAGAATGTTAAAATTAAACTAGGTTACCGTTTTTCTTTTTCATGACTTGGTGACCTAGTTTTTGACCCTCGCCCAGATGACCCAGTTGCAAACTTGGTCTAGATTTTATAGAGACAAACACTGAGACCAAGTTTTATAAAGATTAAGTGAAAACTGAGACATTAAGAGAGTTAACAGACTAAGTATTATATTAGTCTGATTATTCTCAGGTGAAAGTGGTCGGGTGAGCTAAAAAAAGTCAATACACAATTATCATACAACAGCAAACCATTATGCGTTTTAGATATTTAAAGATTTTATTCTGGCTTTCTTATTAAACTTATAAACTATTATCCTGAAATCAATCATTTTATTATGCAACATATGCATTGTAACCAACTTGAATAAATAATCCCATACTTGTATGAATATTGATAATGTGAACTTAATACATTTTAAATTTTGCTGAATAGACAGAAGTCAATATGCAGCTCAATTTTACAACCATACAATAGGCATATCGCAAGTAGGTCGAGTAAGTGTTACAGGGACATTAATGTTAGCTTTTGACACACAGCAGGTCTGTAGGCCAACCTGTTACACAATATCGTATTAAAGAAAGCAATAAATAGGTATATACCCCTGGGGATTTGTATAGATAATAAAAGCTAACTGTATAAGTATACCCCTGGGGATTTGTATATATAATAAAATCTAACTGCAAACCTCTATCAGGACATCCATCTATTACATGTAAATTACATCGAATAATTGTATATGTGTATATGTACATCAATAAATATTACATATATAGTTCGCCGGGGATAACTCTAGCCTTATCAATAAACAAACAAAGCACATTATAAACACTGCACGGTCGACTGGTCGCCAGTTATCAGTGTAGATTTAAAGAGTATATCATTAAAAGTGTATATGCACAAGATTAAACAAAAATGAATATCAAAAATGTATTTAATTTTCATTTATATTTGTAAGCAAGGGCTAGTGTTTTTTCCGGCGAACTATAGTTACCCAAAGGGTGATAATCACGTCTGTGACCTGCTTGTATCCAATGTTAGAAATAAAAATTCTCCATCAACCCAACACTTGTACAGGCATCTCAAGAACTCAGGGGAAGTTTGACTATTTAAATACCATAACAAAGGTACAGCTATAAGCTGTATTTCTAGGTTATGCATGTTTATGTACTTTAACCATAGAGTTAATAAGTTAATCCCCCCCCCCCCCCCGTTTAGCTACCCAAGTTGGAAATTTACCTATAGCTAGACACTCAGCCACTGCATGGTGGCGAACTGAACAATTGCTAATGTATAGTGGTTATGTATCATGAACATGTAGGGAACTCCCACTCCACCACTGTGAGCCCCACTCCACCACTGTGAGCCCCACTCCACCACTGTGAGCCCCACTCCACCATTGTGAGCCCCACTCCACCACTGTGAGCCCCACTCCACCATTGTTAGCCCCACTCCACCACTGTGAGCCCCACTCCACCACTGTGAGCCCTTTCCTGAACAATATCAGGGGGGCCCTTCTCTTTATGACTTTAGCAACCACTGAGCAACTTTTACACTTCCCGAGTACAACAACCACTTCAGTGAGAGGCCTAGCGGTAATCTTATTAATTCATCTTGATTTATAATGATCAACTAGTTTAAAACTGAAAAATCGATCAAATAACGAGTGATGAAGAAAGCTATTGAAGTCTATTCTAATGACAATCATGGTCAACAACCTAGCTTATTACCGAGCTCAGCATGTAACAGAGAAAGAGATGGATGCCATCAGCAATGAGGTGTCTCGAGTAATTTAAGCATGTTGTAAGAATTTGTTTCACAATCGGCCCAAAATAAGTTATAAAATATATATAATTTTATTCAAACATAAAAAAGTAAAATATTTTTATGAAAAACTTGATTAATAACAACTTTGTGTGCATAATTATATTGTATACGACGTAGAAACGGAGACACTCGGTTCAAGAGCGAGGGAGGGAGTGTGTGGGTTTTGTGGTCACATGGTAAATGATAATCACATTATATCATAAGATATAAAACATTGCGAAGGTTAACACCTGTGTATCATTTCAACCACTAAATTTAATAAATCAAAATAATTCTCAGAATTGAATCAAGATGGTAGGAGGTTAAACAAAAGAAATATTGGTATATTATTGCATGTCTTGTCATACACACTGAAGTTTGCGTGGCAAAAGATGGACAGATATGAGACATTTATATTGCAATAACTGGTTAATCTGTATGCCAACCCACATAGTTGTCAACTTGACCAAAACTTCTGATGATCTTTGCAAATGTAGTTTTTTCTTTATTGTTTTAATGTGGTTGTGACAGAGTAACAACAGAACTTTTCTTTTCCGTTTGACATTTTGCCAGTTGTTATTGAAGAACCTTTTAATCCATTTTAGTTAAACCCCAGCATCGGGTAGGCCCTACCAGCGGGCTTTGTTTAACCTGTTGTAGAGTATAATATTATACTATACCAGCATACATTAAATGGTGTATGAGGCAACCAGTGAGCTGATAATACACAGGTAAGCCTGGATGCTTACTTGTTGGTATAAACACCATGCAGTAGTATAGTTCTGTTTACACCATGTGACTAGTGTCAACGATTATGTCAATTTCAAATTTTCATCCCAATTGCTGTAATATTTCATACTTCAGATAAATCTAGTGATTTAACCAAAGGTTGAAAATGCAAAATATTACCACTATCTTAAAGTGCATATAAATGTCTTATACAGTGGCAATTTTAAATGTAAGCATAAATTCAATAATTATTTTATTTCAATACAATGTATCTGAATACAGAATGTTGCAAAAATCAGCCACCATTTGATATTAGGCTCCTCTTTCTTCCTTTTATATAAATTCCTGGGGTTTAAGCTTCTTTGAGAAGTCTACATGCATCCAGTCTATATTCAGTGTACATTCAGTCTATATTCAGTGTACATTCAGCGTACATCCAGTGTACATCTAGCGTACATCCAGAGTACATTCAATGTATATTCAGCCTACATTCAGCGTATATTCTGTCTATATTCAGTGTACATTCAGTCTATATTCAGAGTATATTCAGTCTATATTCAGTGCACATTCAGTCTATATTCAGCGTATATTCAGTCTATATTCAGTGTACATTCAGTCTATATTCAGAGTACATTCAGTGTATATTCAGTGCACATTCAGTCTATATTCAGAGTACATTCAGTGTATATTCAGTGCACATTCAGTCTATATTCAGTCTATATTCAGTGTATATTCAGTCTATATTCAGTGTACATTCAGTCTATATTCAGAGTACATTCAGTCTATATTCAGTGCACATTCAGTCTATATTCAGTGCACATTCAGTCTATATTTAGTGTACATTCAGTCTATATTCAGCGTATATTCAGTCTATATTCAGTGTACATTCAGTCTATATTCAGAGTACATTCAGTCTATATTCAGAGTACATTCAGTCTATATTCAGTGCACATTCAGCGTATATTCAGTCTATATTCAGTGTACATTCAGTGCACATTCAGTCTATATTCAGTGTACATTCAGTCTATATTCAGTGTACATTCAGTCTATATTCAGTGCACATTCAGTCTATATTTAGTGTACATTCAGTCTATATTCAGTGTACATTCAGTCTATATTCAGTGCACATTCAGTCTATATTTAGTGTACATTCAGTCTATATTCAGTGCACATTCAGTCTATATTCAGTGTACATTCAATCACGTAGCATATCAATCAGAAGATAAGCACCGATTCAGTCAAAATCTACAAAGGACAATCTGCCCAGCAACTGAACACCCAGCTAAACATGGCTACAAAATGCATGGGTTAACTGCGACATTTCAACTCAGTATTTTAAAACTGTCTATTATAACCAAATAGCAATTAAATTAACATAAATGTAAAAATCTTTCATAAAATGATAACTTATAATGCAGATACATATACTTGTGATGAACCACATGCTGTATGAATGATTGATTCCATTCAGACAAGATTTCAACATATATTACATTTAAGAATACAGAGCTTTCAACATATACTACATATCAGAATACAGAGCTTTCAACCTATATTACATATCAGAATACAGATATTTCAACATATATTACATATCAGAATAGGACAAAACCAACCTGCTCTCGTTCACAGTTAAACATTTTTAAAGTATAACAGCTAAGGTAATGACGTATGATTTATAACTAACAATGACATATGGGAGCCATTTTAGAACTAGACAGAGTGTTATTATTATAAAGGTAAGTTTTTGTGTTCACAATATACGACTATTACAGCTGTCAACTGATTGTTGGAGCCCCACTTTGGTGTCTCCTATGTTAAAGTCCCATTCCTATACATACAAGAAAGGATGACTGGTACACAAACGTAGCTAGAACACAGAGTTACCTGCAATGTGGTACATATTTAGGTACAGTCAAATCTCGATATAACGACACCCGATATACTGACAAATTCATTATACTGACATCAAATTTGGGGACAAAAATACTAAAATGCTCTTTGTATCAATTCAGTATACTGACATATTCGTTACAACAACATTTTTCTTGGAAACAAACAGCGTCGTTGTATCGAGATCTGACTGTAACATGTATCCTTCCCAATTCGACCAATTAGATAATACTCCCCCCTGCCCCCCACTCTTCTATTACATTACATGACTTTTGAACTCAGGTAAACCTCTTTTTACTGATTTTGATTTGAATTTCAGTAATTACTGAGATTGACTTGTCGAATGTTTTCAAAGTGTGATATTGTCTGTGTGTAGCATACCTATATCATACATTATGCAGCACAAAGTGATTTTATGTGTGAAATAATTATTACAATAAATCAGAGTGAAGAGATGACCCAGATTGTCAATGTGGAGAATATGACCCGATAAATCAAATATGCAGGGGAGTGATCCATGTTTTATAACACACAGACAATATATAGGAGTGAATCAATAAATACACACTCTATCATTAGCATTATTACACATAATGACTTATATAATATATTCACATAGTGGGTGGTCTGTCAGTCAGCCCCCCTGGGACCTACAGGTAATTTAATGTTAACTACCCACCCCTAATCACCTGTATACATGCATAATTAAATCAATATTGTAGTATTTTTACACCAACAATATACCTGGCACCATAAAGACAATTGTAAACCAATTATATCATTAATTAGTGATAATGATCATTACCCTCAAGGAGACAAGAGACCCATAATATTATTTATATACACAACTCTGTTCACAATACACCATTTACCAGATTGTATGTACACAGAAACACATTTTATCAGAATATATGTACACGAATACACATTTTACCACACGGATACACATTTTACCAGAATGTATGTACACGGATACACATTTTACCAGAATATATGTACACGGATACACATTTTACCAGAATATATGTACACGGATACACATTTTACCAGAATATATGTACACAGATACACATTTTACCAGAATATATGTACACGGATACACATTTTACCAGAATGTATGTACATGGATACACATTTTACCAGAATATATGTACACAGATACACATTTTACCAGAATATATGTACACGGATACACATTTTACAAGAATGTATGTACATGGATACACATTTTACCAGAATATATGTACACGGATACACATTTTACCAGAATGTATGTACATGGATACACATTTCATCAGAATGTATGTACACGGATACACATTTTACCAGAATGTATGTACATGGATACACATTTTACCAGAATATATGTACACAGATACACATTTTACCAGAATGTATGTACACAGATACACATTTTACCAGAATGTATGAACACGGATACACATTTTACCAGAATATATGTACACAGATACATTTCATCAGAATGTATGTACACAGATACACATTTTACCAGAATGTATGTACACGGATACACATTTTACCAGAATATATGTACACAGATACATTTCATCAGAATGTATGTACACGGGTACACATTTCATCAGAATGTATGTACACGGATACACATTTCATCAGAATGTATGTACACAGATACACATTTCATCAGAATGTATGTACACGGATACACATATTACCAATATGAATCTACAGGAATACACATTTACCAGTATGAATCTACACGATGGAAAAATCACAGAACATTTGATCATTAACTAGCTTTCATACGAAACCATAGAAACAACACATTGAAGTATTTATAAGACTTCTGTTCTATACAAAAATGACAAATCATTATATTTTTTTGGAATATATCCTTTATCAGAAGTAGAGGGATTGGCTCAATAAAGTTTTCCTGGTTGAAACATATAACATAGAGTTGCCCTTTTTTCTCGAAATTACCTCAGTTATTTGGAAAGTACATTGATACACATATCATTTTAATTGTCATTTATATACAGGCTAAGTAATAAAGATATATTTATGTATAATGCTGGCAAATATCATGAAATGGCAAATGTATTTTTAAACCAATAAAACTAAGCTTAAGAAGATTCTGACCTTTTTATTGTACAGTACACGTGAATGTAACACTTCTGCAACAACTGCTGATTGGGATATAATGTAGCAGCATCATCTGGATCACATGCCACACATTCTGGATCCAGACCACATAATCTAGATTGCAGGTCAGATAAATCTGGATCACAGGTTACATAATCTGGATCACAGGCCACACATTCTGGATCCAGACCACATATTCTGAATCATAGGTTACATAATCTGGATTACAGGTCACATAATCTGAATCATAGGTTACATAATCTGGATCACAGGTTACATAATCTGGATCACAGGTCACATAATCTGGATCACAGGTCACATAATCTGGATCACAGGTTACATAATCGGGATCGCAAGTTACATAATCTGGATCGCAGGTTACATAATCTGGATCACAGGTTACATAATCTGGATCACAGGTCACATAATCAGGATCACAGGTTACATAATCTGGATCACAGGTTACATAATCTGGATCACAGGTCACATAATCTGAATCATAGGTTACATAATCTGGATTACAGGTTGCATAATCTGACTCACAGGTTACATAATCTGGATCACAGGTCACATAATCTGGATCACATGTTACATAATCTACCGTATATCGGGTAATTTTCGCGTACTGCAAATTTCGCGATCTTCGGCAAAATCAAATTTTAGCGAAGCTAATTTTAGCGATTTCTAACCTCTGTTTGTTTTTTTCGCGTTTTCCATCTTGTAAGGGGAGATTAATCCAACATGATTTTTTTAGCGCAGCTAAAAGCCATTATGGACCGGTTGGTACCGGCGTGCGTATTTTGTTGTCAACAGCGGGATCGCATATAATTAAAAACCAGTATGTACCGCGTTGTCATATGTATAAAAGATATTTTCACAGGTGAAATAGATCTACAGAGATATGTATTTCACACCTCGTCATTTATTTTCAATTGTTTCATACAATAGACGGGAAAATTCTTTTGTTAAATTGGCCCTTGTTTGTTTACATGCAAGACTGATGAATAAGTGATAATACGCTTGTTGGTGTAATAGCATCTTAAACAACATAATTGTTTAAACTTTGAACTTTATAGGTGGTTTAGTTCAATTAGTTTTACTAAAAGATTATTTATGATTTATACGGATTATGTTATCGTATAGTACTAGACATTAGTATAAACTATCGATTTTCATCACGCGTTAATATTACGACGCCGGTAGACGAAAACGAAAGTAGAAACATTCATCTTCGGACAATCGCGAAATTCTGGTATGCATTTTTCGCTGTTTTCAATTTTAGCGAATTGGTTTGGACGCGAATAAAGCGAAAATTAGGTACGCGCGAAAATTACCCGATATACGGTATATCACATGCTATACAATCTGAATCATAGGTTTCATAATCTAAATCGAATTCTTCTTTTCTAGGTGGGGTTTGAACTCACAGTGATGAGGGGAGGTCAGTGATTTGAAGTTGGAAACTGGCATAACATAAGGCACTAGGCAAATATGTCCCTAACTGAAGATTAACCCAGTTAAGGTACAAATATATTCCATGCAGTATGGAACAATAAACAAGAGGACATAGTTACATCAATGGCAGCAATGTACATGCCAGCAGATACAGGGTCAGGTGGAAGTCAGAACATACAATTCTTTTGTCACAATATATTTTCTATCATATTTACAACAATGCAATATTCTAATCAAGATCATACAACAATTGTCTTTGTCTTCAATGGTTAAAAAAAATCTATTGAAGTTAAGAACCTGTAAGGGTCAACAAAAAACCCTTTGATATCATCATGTCACATTTATAGATTAATATTACTAATAATAGCACATATATCAGGCAGATATCTGTGATACATTATCTGCTCGCTTAAACACAACACCAACAAAAAGCACATTTCATGGAACAAGAAAATTAAACAATAGCATTAGTGCTGCATTAGCAATCATACTCTGAAGCTATGTACTGCATATATTGTAAGATCCACTGTACCAAAAGCTACCTTCAGGTATGAAAAACAGTTCAAAATAGCTCCCCCCCCCCCCTAGTTAACTTTAATTGTACTCGAATACATTCTTGAACTTATAAATGGACAAATACTGAACAATTATCTGTATGAGCATTGAACATTCTGCCAATAATGCATAACCTATGACTAGGTACAAATGAGTCCTGTGAAATTTTGTTAAAATCATACTAATGATAGGTGGACATCGAATTTGTCAGAAACAGAAAATCTTAGCGACTGAAAGCCGGGACTCCAAATATAGCCCCCATATACAGGCAAAACCTTGCAACATTTTAGAGACTATATTTTTATCTATATTTATAATCAATTTGATCACTTAAAACGCAAGAGTTTAGATGTAACAACAATATTATATGATATATAAATTAACCCTAACATAATTATAAATAATATATTGAATGTCAACATTATGAAAACTCCTGAAGAACGTGACAAAGTACACCAATATACGTTGATCACTTTTAGCTAAATAATCAATATGCGCTATATATTAACCCGATCAGCTGTTTGACGGCTGATTTGGATGTGAATAAATTATGTCTCGGATCTGGGACATGATTTGCTGATTCATGCAATTTGTTTAATAAAATCTGGGGTCACAATGTAACAATTTTCGTATGAAATATTTGTGAATTATGAAATAAGCTTTGATATTAAAGTGAAATTTCATGGATTTACTTTAGTTATATGAATGACCTATATTGAAAAGATTATATAAAGATAGGTAGCCTATAAGACGCTTAGAGAACTTACATGAGATTGGAAGCTCTGATACCAAGAAGCCTGTGGATCATTAAAAAGTAAGACTACAACAAAAGAGTGCAAAAAGGTTGTTATATAAACTTCAAAGGCTCACAAATGATCACATAATCATGCTAATAAAAGCCCACTTAAAATGGAATTTCTTAAATACTGCAATAAATTGAACAAAATATGAGTTATATATTTCTCATCTTTTAAGCAAGGTGGTTACTACCCATATAAATTGCATTCCAGTGGACATCACCAAAATTCCACCTGACTAATAATTCCAGTGGATAATTATGGAATTTGTTGGAAATTCCAGTGGAATTCCGGAGACGATTTTCACTAGGGTACGCAAGCGTCCACTCAGTTCATGATCTGGTGCCTCTCCAGGGCTTTGTACAGCATATCAAATACACCATTATAACCATACACACACTGTCCAGCTGTTGACATGCACAATGACTCTGAACATGATACCAGTGAATGAACAATACCAGTACATAAGTTCCAGGCTGTCTAACAGACAGGGAGAGACTTTTATGGTGAATCAGCAGTTCACAAATCAGCTATATGTGTAAATGTCAGATGATGTGACATGTTGGACAATATGAAATTCAGCAGTTTAGTAAAATGAAATTTTGAGACACACATCTAGATTAAACTTATGTTTCAGTTATATACTTTTTATTGATTTATCGGAACAGTTGAAAGATATATATAAATCATTTAAGTGCAAGTTCAATATGTACATAGAGCATTAAAGGCTTTAATTATTTGGCACCTTAAGTCAGATGCCAATCAAAGTGCATTTTGGTCAATCAGCTGATCAGGTTCATGTATTGTACATGAATATCTGACATTGTCCATTGGTTAGATCACACAAATTCTAATCCTTATTGTAACACTATTTAACGATAATTTGAACCGGTCAAACTTCAACCTCAGTTAATTGCTAATCAAACTGCAACATTACTACATATTATAAAAAACTTTATATTTATTTCATAAATCAAAATTATCATATCAATGTCTTTGACCGTTTACTGTACAAAAAAATATCATGGTAGCCAATGTATACATTAATAAAGTGATCATAGCCATATCATATATCTCATTAATCCATCAGACAAAAGTAGCATCCATTTGAATTAGTTCATTCAGCAGCCACTTACAATTTCATTAAAATACTTGCTCCAGATCACCACATTTCAAACATGACCTAGAATTTCATTTAAACTCATTTATTTTAGGTCGACTGTCACTGCGGTATACAGTACACCGGATATTGCGATAAGGTGAGTAATTGTTATCCATTTTCGTGACCTTCAAGCGCACACTAGGGTTAGTTCAGAGTCGCTGTTTTGTCTTTCTGAGAGTGTTGCCTGATGACATATATACTTATTATTGTTTCTTTCCATAAATTCTAGATTTGGTATTGCAATGACAGTATTATTAAGGGCTGGCATGATCAGTGAGCAGCTTTTTTGACCTATATGAGTATGGAGTGTGAGGAGGATCATACCTGCCAAGTTTCCAAAATCCAAAAGTGAGTGGTAACGCAAAACGTGTCGCGAGACGCGTCTCGAGTCACGTTCTGTTGAATTACTTTTATATAAAGAGGGTGATAACCTTGTATGATTCACCATGTTTAATAATAATCATCCAATTATTCAATTAAAACTATCAGCCTATATATGTGTGATCATTTTCATAATGTAATTAACCAATGTCAGGTTCCAGTATGTTTAAGTCTTATTGACTCATAGTTCAAACTATTTGTAAGTTACCTGACTAAATGCTGACTGCATATATCAAAGTTTCAAAAAAATGTTTTCTGAATACCATGCAAGTTTCAAATCACAAACCAAAAATTAATTGATCAGGAAATAGGGCCCTACATCAGTGACCGACTGGCTGCAAAGGGAAGTAACTGCTGTTAGGAGTTCTGTAGTGTCCGGTCTAACCTTTAACCCCAACCAATGTTGACAAAAAAGAAGTCGGGCAAATCTGAAAATCGGATATTTTATTGTTTTTCAGAAAAAATTGGAGAAACTCATGTCTAAATAGGAGTACTTGGCTGAGGTAGGAGTTGAAACAGGAGTGGACTTGGCCCTACGTGGTAACAGAAACTACAGAGAGAACTGACAGGTGTATAAACACATACAATACTAATGTTACATATGTACTTTATTTTTAGCACACATTAAACCGATGAAATAATAATTCTACTTGAATCTTTTTAATAGCTGAAAATTCTAGTTTTGATCAGGTGATGTCTAACCTCAATTTTATAAGAATCTTGGTAAAACACAATAAATTAAACTCTTAGTTTCCCCTCGAGTCTGTTAACCAGTACAGATGGTATAGAGTACAGTCAGATAACGTGTCATGATCACTATCATGCTAGAATACAGTACTCATAAGGAGGATGTTAATTGTGAGTTCAATTTAGACTTTCAATGCAACAAATTAGATCATTGTAAGATATTCACTGAAATACTTTAACATCAATCACCAATATATACAGATAAAGTATATTATTCCATTCAGTTTTATGCATTTTATAATGCAGTCATATATTTGCTTATGGTAGATTTATAGTTGTTGATCATACTAAACAGTTTTCCTGGAGTTTGTTGCTAACCAACATCAAAATAGTGCTATCAAAGACATTCCTACGTCAATACAACGACACATTACCAGCGAGAATTGTGCATACGGCTTCTCAGCACTTAATTGCTAGGTGAGCTCTACATGGCTCTATTTAGTGCAAAGGACCACTTCAATAGCATAGATTTTTCGCGTCATCCGTTGCGTAGTCCTTTTTTTAAGCAAGCAGTTTCCTAGCACAGCACAACCAAGTGCTTGGTAGGGCTACAGTTTGGTAAAGGGCTCCTCAGTGGGCTCACGGTGCATATGATGGGTTCAGGTTACGCATCCTCCAATACTGTTACATACTAACCAACTTGGACAGTAACACTCCATGGATGTTGGGATTACATGTATGTTAATCCCCCACCCCAGACACAAAGTTCAAAAGCTGGATTTTCTAAAACAAACTAAAATTAGCACACAAGTAATATTTAATAGAATTGAGATAAGAGATCACAGTTACTTTAAAGTAGGCTTTACCATTGTTGAAACATTTCCGTACCATATTAAGAATATTTACACAAAAGAAATCTTAACAACATAAAATTTGTAGAACAGTCAGCAACCTATATGCACAGGGAAAGTATTAACAATCCAATTACTAACTGTATTTCTGCAGTATTGACCTACTGAACAAAGGATTTAAGCTAACACGATTACCAATAAGCCTAGATTTCAGACAAATTCATGCGATATAGCCATACAGTATGCATGCACAGCAAAATTTAGATTATAAATTGCATAGTTGCTGGGGGTATTCTAACTGAAGCATTTTGATTTAAGCTACCGGTACATTTGAATTTAATAATGCATATATACTGTATTTATAGGTGACCATGTAGCCATTCCAAGGCTGCATATATATAATCACACAGAAATCTAAATATGTACATCAAGCCTTTAGATGTCCAAGATATAGGTCTGGAGGTTTCTACTTGTTCAAACCATAAAACTCAGAAATAGGATTGAACAAACAGACAATCAAATATTTAATTAGTACCCTAACAGAGACAGATGGTACAATGGAAATATGCCGGCAAATGTCTGTAAATCTTACACACAGTACAATGAAATACTGAACTTAAGTATCATGTTTATACCTCATACTGGTTATTTTATTATATTTATGTTGAAAAACCTGACTTTGATACAATATACTGCTGTACTTTTATATTATGTATACAGTGCAACCTCAGTACAACCTCTTCATAGACAGCATCTGTTCAACAATAACCTCTCTATAACAACACCTTCAAAATTTCACTAAGCCAATATTTACTATAAATTTAAGTTCTGTAGAGCAACAACCTCTATAAGCAACAGCCAATATTTGCAACTCACAAAGAGGGCTGCTCTGGAGAGGTAACATTGTGTACTGTATATCACACAGTCTGAGGGCCGCTCTGGAGAGGTAACATTGTGTACTGTATATCACACAGTCTGAGGGCCGCTCTGGAGAGGTAACATTCTGTACTGTATATCACACAGTCTGAGGGCCGCTCTGGAGAGGTAACATTATGTACTGTATATCACACAGAGGGCCGCTCTGGAGAGGTAACATTGTGTACTGTATATCACATTCTGATCTAAATTTTCTGGACTGCTTAAATCTTTACCAATGGAATATATTCTGAACGCTTACATGTAGAAATGTATAAGAAATATCACATATACCTATCTTTCTCATGAAATAAAAGTTTAGGCAGTCTCTGACTTCATAAACAGGAGAGTTACATGATGTACTGGAGTCGGAAATTTTCCCATCTGACAGACGGTAATTACAGCAAGCACTGGATAGAAACAGGCACACGCCAAGTACCTGACTGACGGCCAAATATCTCAAACAGATAAAAAACTGATCTGCCACTGTTAGTTTTACTCGGTTCTGTCTACAGGCCAACCTTAAATTATTGTTCATTTAATGTAACCTTTAATCCAGTTAAATTTACACAAATGAAGGTTACAGGTGGGTTCATATGTTTATTACTTTTCATAGTCAAACTAAAGTGTTAACCCTTTACCACATAGCAGTATATTTGACAAATCTACTTTAATATCTGTGTATTCAAATATTTAATAATACTATCACAAATTTTGCAATTTTGTTATAGAGGTATGTGTTATAGGTGTCCTATCGTGACTTTCCTTCAGTTTTAACTGGAATGGAGATTGAAGACACACAATTTACTCACTTATAGCTAGTACTGTAGGACAAGAGGGCCCAAATGCCCATTAGGTCACTCACCTGTTGTAGCAGTGCATACAAGTCCTGTGAATTGACATAGTGACCTAGTTCTTGGACCAAGATGACCCAATATCGAACTTGACCTAGATTTTGTTGAGATGATCATTGTGACCAAGTTTCCTAAAGATTAGGCTAAAATTGTGACCTCTAGTGACTATACAAGTTTATTTCTATGATTTGACCTTGTGACCTAGTTTTTAACCCTGGATGACCCAATATCAAACTTGACCTAGACTTTGTTAAGATGATCATTGTGACCAAGTTTCATAAAGATTAGGTCAAAATTGTGACCTCGATTGATCACACCCGAGGATTTTCTATGATTTGACCCTGTGACCTAGTTTTTGACCCCAGATGACCCAATATCAAACCTGACCTAGACTTTGTTGTGATGATCATTGTCATCAAGTTTCATAAAGATTAGGTCAAAATTCGAGTGACTTCACGAGGGTTTTTTATGATATTTGACCCTGTGACCTAGTTTTTGACCCCGGATGACCCAATATCCAACTTCACCTAGATTTTGTTGATATGATCATTGTAACCAAGTTTTATAAAAATTAGGCCAAAATTGTGACCTCTAGTGTCTACTCAAGCAAATTGTAGACAGACGGCGGATGAAGAGTGATCACAAAAGCTCACTCTGTCACTACTAATGAGTTAAAAGGTTTATTTAAGGTATTAATACCCTATAGAATTAACGCTACTATCACTTTAACTGCCGGAAATTGGTTTCCATTCCATGAAAACGAATTACAAAATGAACTGAATACCTCACTGATGTTTATGCTGCAGTTTGAAGATGTTTAACAGTTCGATCAAGTGTGAATTACATAATTCACAAAGCATTTTGGAAGGAAACTCTATGCTATTTTTAAAAGGAAAGATACTTGGGTATATCAAGAGTGGTTTAAATTGCTTAGATGCACCAAAGTTTTCATAAAGCAACCGTCAGTGGCTTTCTATTACATCAAGCTTGGTTAGGTTGGAAAATTACGATATACAAAAATTTTAGCCCGATCTGTGAGGCAGCACCTTTAATGTTATGGTGTATATGCAATATAGGGTAGGCTACCCATTGGTATATAAATATATATACCATGAACCATAATATTTTACATTATTTATGATGGCCTTATGTATTACAATATGAATGACTTGCCAACCCTTCATATCATACAGTCTAAGCTTCATTGTGACAGGTATCAAAGAAAAGTTGAAATATTTTAAACATGTGGAATGTTGGGATGCCAAAATCATATGCCAACATTGAATTGCCGAGAAATAAGTTCTAAATTCATGACAAAGTTAATGTTTTCGTACTCATTTTCAATTCGACAAGTTTTATATAATTACATGGTAAATTTGGCAAGCAGTATAATAACATGCAGTAAATGTTCTATTTTCAGCGATAAGGAACGCACAGATTTATACAGGAGATGAAATTACTGGTACAATTTTTCTTTTGTCTTTGATAATGACACAGTCTGGAAGCAAACCAGGAACCAGTGAGTCCCACACACAAAGTGGATGCACTTTTAAGCACAAGGCTATTTTCCCAGTCTGGAAAATGTCTAAGTCAAGGGCCATAACTCTATAGTTTTACCAGACATTCTGAAATTTGGCATAAATGGTCGGACATTCGGTCAAGAAAGGTCTTACAAACTGCCAGACAAAAAGCAAAACTACCGGACCAAAAAAACCCTGATAAAATAAATTATTTTTGGAACTCTGAATGTGTTTCAATACGCAAATTTTGTCCACTTTAATTAACCATCTATGATATTTAATCCATTTTTCATGCAAAGTATTATTTTCCCGTTTCTTCATACTCTGTGCATCTTTTTACGTGTTTGCACATTGTCAAAGTCGTTTAATGACGCCATTTTGAATTTTGACAGTTGTAGAAAAAGGGCGGTCAACCAGACATTTCTCTACAAACTATAATATCACCAAAGACTCCCCACAGCCTAGACTGAGACTGACTTCAAACACACATACACACACACTCAACCAGCAGACAGATTTGAAAGAATCTGACAATTTATAAGTGCTTACAAGTTACTGGGTACATTTAGAAGAAAACACATTTAACGGATAATGAAGAACAGAAGTCGGAAAAATTACGTTACAGAGCATGGTGATCTCGTGCAGTTTGTGATTTATTCATATTTGCCAGAAACTCCTTTGTTTTTCCTCGAAGGAATAATGAAATACAAATTATATTGGTAGCCAACAGCACTGTTTGATGAGAATTATAGAGATTTTCTCATTAAATAACTCCCTTAAATGTTAAAGTTTTATATTCAATACCAAATGACGCTAATAATTACTTGTAGTTTTCAATGAAGTCAAATACATATAAATATTTCTTTAAGTGCCATGACAACACATTGCACTAAATCAACTAAGGCTGGTAAAACAATCACAACATCATCCACAGTCTCTGCATAGCTGGCAGTATTTTTCATGCGAACACACACCCTTTATTCGAATTCTAGAAATGCATGATGGGGTCTAGCAGTATCAAAGATGTTTCAGAACTATAGCAAGCGGGTCCAAAGACCCCTAGGTTGCTCAACTGTCATTGTAGTGCATGCAGGCCCTTACAGATGGTTACCTAAGTAAATCATTTACAATTTCTGACTGAGATTCAAGAAAATGCAGTATTCAAGGTTTTCATATCATCTTAACCAGTAACCTTAAAATGATATTTTCACCAGATGACGAATATTGAAACCTGAGCTAAATTCCATCTAGACAAATAATTTGAGTGAATTAGTTTTTGACCTCCGATGACCCAATACCAAACTTATATTAGCTGGATTTTGTTAAGAATATGATAATAATTATAATTGCGACCAAGTTTCATAAAGAATAAAATAATATGCCCAAATTGTGACCTCTACTGTGAATACACATGTGAACAATTGTGGATGGTGAAAAGTTAAATCACAAAAGCGCACCAAATGTCACAGTGGGACAGGTGAGCGTAAAAGACATATCTGAAACATATGCAAGTTTTTTATAAATAAAATAAATACCCCCACCCAATATCATGTTATTGATAATCTCTATATTGTCCTTAAATAGAAGACAAGAATATTATATGAGCTTCATTTAAGCCATTGTTTTTTCGCTTGAAAAAAATCACATGATATCAATTACAGAAATCATCCAGAGCATGTTTCATTTTAACAGTGTGGACATGAGCTGGCTGATTCAATATGCATGATTTACTCCAGAAATCAATATATCTGTACTATGGTTCAACTTCAAGCATACAAAATATCAAAATGAAACAAACTACAATGTTTGTTAAAACTTACAGCATAATGCTACACTTTCTTCAGATTATACACCTTAGAAACAATTAGAGGGATACAGTCTAACCTTAGAAACAATAAGAGGGATACAGGGGACATTACAGTCTAACCTTAGAAACAATTAGAGGGATACAGGGGACATTACAAGTCCAGGGATACAAGGGAAATTACAAGTCGAGGGATACAGGGGACATAACAAGTCCAGGGATACAGGGGACATAACAAGTCCAGGGATACAGGGGACATTACAAGTCCAGGGATACAGGGGACATTACAAGTCCTGGAGTACAGGGGACATTACAAGTCCTGGGATACAGGGGACATTACAAGTCGAGGGATACAGGGGACATTACAAGTCCTGGAGTACAGGGGACATTACAAGTCCTGGGATACAGGGGACATTACAAGTCCTGGAGTACAGGGGACATTACAAGTCAAGGGATACAGGGGACATTACAAGTCGAGGGATACAGGGGTCATTACAAGTCCTGGAGTACAGGGGACATTACAAGTCGAGGGATACAGGGGACATTACAAGTCCTGGGATACAGGGGACATTACAAGTCCTGGAGTACAGGGGACATTACAAGTCAAGGGATACAGGGGACATTACAAGTCCAGGGATACAAGGGACATTCCAAGTCCTGGGATACAGGGGCATTACAAGTCCAGGGATACAGGGGACATTACAAGTCCTGGAGTACAGGGGACATTACAAGTTGAGGGATACAGGGGACATTACAAGTCCTGGGATACAGGGGACATTCCAAGTCCTGGGATACAGGGGACATTCCAAGTCCTGGGATACAGGGGACATTACAAGTCCTGGAGTACAGGGGACATTACAAGTCAAGGGATACAGGGGACATTACAAGTCCAGGGATACAAGGGACATTCCAAGTCCTGGGATACAGGGGCATTACAAGTCCAGGGATACAGGGGACATTACAAGTCCTGGAGTACAGGGGACATTACAAGTTGAGGGATACAGGGGACATTACAAGTCCTGGGATACAGGGGACATTCCAAGTCCTGGGATACAGGGGACATTCCAAGTCCTGGGATACAGGGGACATTCCAAGTCAAGGGATACGAGGAACATTCCAAGTCATGGGATACAAGGGGCATTCCAAGTCGAGGGATACAGGGGACATTACAAGTCGAGGGATACAGGGGACATTCCAAGTCGAGGGATACAAGGGACATTTCAAGTTCAAGGTTAGGACAGTTTGCTAAGGTTAGGGCAGTTTGCTAAGGTTAGGACAGTTTGCTTAAGGGTTAGGACAGTTTGCTAAGGTTAGGGCAGTTTGCTAAGGTTAGGAGTTTGCTAGGGTTAGGACAGTTTGCTAAGGTAAGGACAGTTTGCTAAGGTTAGGGTAGTTTGCTAAGGTTAGGACAGTTTGCTAGGGTTAGGACAGTTTGCTTAAGTTAGGACAGTTTGCTAAGGTTAGGACAGTTTGTCAAGGTTAGGTCAGTTTTCTTGGGTTAGGACGGATTGCTAGGGTTATGAAAGTTGGCCAGGGTAAGGACAGCTGGCTAGGGTTAGGACAGTTTGCTAAGGTTAGGACAGTTTGCTAAGGTTAGGACAGTTTGCTAGGGTTAAGACAGTTCGCTAGGGTTAAGACAGTTTGCTAGGGTTAGGTCAGTTTTCTTGGGTTAGGACAGATTGCTAGGGTTATGAAAGTTGGCCAGGGTAAGGACAGTTTGCTAGGGTTAGGACAGTTTGCTAGGGTTAGGACAGTTTGCTAAGGTTAGGACAGTTTGCTAGGGTTAAGACAGTTTGCTAGGGTTAGGACAGTTTGCTAAGGTTAGGACAGTTTGCTAGGGTTAAGACAGTTCGCTAGGATTAAGACAGTTTGCTAGGGTTAAGCCAGTTTGCTAGGGTTAAGACAGTTTGCTAGGATTAAGACAGTTTGCTAGGGTTAAGCCAGTTTGCTAGTGTTAAGACAGTTTGCTAGGGTTAAGACAGTTTGCTAGGGTTAAGGGTTAAGACAGCTGCTAGGGTTATTATGTAAGATTTAATAGGACCATATTGACCATCAAATCAGTAAATGGAACTGTCCAGCAAAAGTATTCATAACAATTATGTTTCAATTTAGTTGAAAAGCTAATAATGGATCCATGATGACATGGATGCCATTTTAACATGTCAAGGGCTATAACTCTGCTAATACTGGATGCCATTTTAACATGTCAAGGGCTATAACTCTGCTCATACTGGATGCCATTTTAACATGTCAAGGGCTATAACTCTGCTCATACTGGATGCCATTTTAACATGTCAAGGGCTATAACTCTGCTAATACTGGATGCCATTTTAACATGTCAAGGGCTATAACTCTGCTAATACTGGATGCCATTTTAACATGTCAAGGGCTATAACTCTGCTCATACTGGATGCCATTTTGACATGTCAAGGGCTATAACTCTGCTTATACATGATGAATCTGAATATAAATCCGTAGGTGCACAACTAGTGTCGACTTGTATCCCTAAGTTTGACGACTGTTACTGAGCTCTAAAACTTCAAAAGTTAGGTGCCAAAGAAACCATGGCAACATTGCTTTCAAGTGCTATAATTATATGCTAATATTGGATGAAGAAAAATACCAAGGTATGCAATTTCACAATGTCATGCTGACAACATAATAATATTCAAACTATATATAGCTCGAACACTTTCAGTTATATACAACACAACATTTTATAATGAACTCTCCTTCAACACAAGTGACATTGTCACATTTGAATCATTTGATTTTTTTGTTTCAAGCACAAACCTTCAAGCAACTGACTGCCACAGGCAACCTTAATTTGGTGGGAGTCATAGAAATGTGAATTAGGACCGGGACGATTACTTGATTAATTAGATACGGTTCGATGGGAAGGTGAAACGGGTATCAATTTTGCAAAACCGTTAATCATTCTAAAACAATAAATATCCTACAATGCCAATAAATTGTATGTTACTGCGTGTATAATTGCACTATTTTTTGACCACAACATGCCTAAATGTGTTGATCAACACATAAACAGCAGACTAGCTGGGTGCGTTTGGGTAATCATTAATCCATATATGATCTTATCTAACATATAAATCTTATATTGATATTGTATACCTCGAAGAATGAAATAAGCACACACAAGTTCAGCTGCTGAAAGTACCTAGGCCGATTAACCAGTTCGATTCGATTTCATACCAACAAATAACCGGTTTCAAAATATTGAAATCGTCCCGGTGTAACGGTCAATTTTATCCCCCGCCCAGTTTATCCCCCCCTAGGCCTCTTCTTCCCCCACCCCAGGCCTTTTCTTCCCCCACCAAAAAAAAAAAGTTTTTTTAACGTGCTGAAAATAATTTTTGTGAATTAATAAATGTTGGTGAGAAACATGAAATAATGGTAAATATGGCCTGTGAATTTGTTTTTGAAGTGATATAAAGTAAAAAAAAAAATTTGATTTAATCGATAAATTAGGTTCATTATTGCCATAATTAATCCCCATCCGAGTATAATTAATATGGAGATGGGGAGATATAGACTGGTCTTTTTTATCCCCCACCCGAGTATGAATCTTACACAGATGGGGGAGAACTAGACTGGTCGATTTTATCCCCACCAGAGTGAAATTAATATAATGTTGGGGAAGAAGTAGACTGGTCAATTTTATCTCCCATCTGAGTATAATTGATAGCCGCCCAGGAGGCGGCTATCTTATGGAATACCAACCAAATTTCTCCCCTGGACGAGAAAGGACAAGTTACTGATAGTTATTAAAATGAATAAATTTGTTTGCGTGGATATTGAAGCTATTAATTGATACCTGTACAAACACATTTAAATTCTCATTGATCCCACCATAAATGACATTTTTTGGATGGATAATGTTCGTAATTAAAATAAAAAATGTTTCCGTATTAATAATTTAATTGCTGATCCCTTTTTGCGTAGACTAGCTGAGGTGTCTATTTTTTTCTACTACTGAACTGATCGCTAATTTTATCGATAGTTGTATTCGTTTACCAATGATGCTGATGTTTTCGCATGAAAACAATAATATGGAGTTTCATATAAATTTTCTTTTTTTATCAATTATAGTAATGAAAAGAAAAGAAATTGCTGAAATTTAAACATTAATTTGATAAAAAAAATGTTGAGTCGCCGGTATTAGTCTATTCATAAATTCTGTACTATAAATAGACTTGTTTAAAACGCGGTAAAACTACCGAATCTGCGGTCACAGAATGGGTAGTCTGGATTACCTCCCCTATCACTACTAAACAAATATAGAACGACAGGGAACCAGACTACAGAATGGGTTGGCCCGGGTACTTGCTTCCAAAAGTTTAACGGTAACATATCAGTATTTTAGCAATTATTGTGATATTGTGCTGTTTATTGTGATTATATAAGTAGTTTTCATATATTATGAACAATATCTTGATGATTTTAAAGTTGCTTGATTTGGCCGCACGTGCCCGCAGTTTGGCCGCGTTTTAAACATGACGGCGGAAGTAGATATATTGTTTTGATAAAACTTTACTTATTAAAAATAGCCGGGAATAAGTGAATACAAGACGCTAGTACTTGTTGAACAAGGAAAATCTTCTTTAATACTCATAACGAACGTAGTTATGCAATTTCATCAACATCCGATACAGACCTTGAAGTAAGTCACTGTCGTACTCGTACCGATTCGACCCAAAATGTTAAAAAATGTAAACAACTTTTGAACAATGTTATGCATCTATTGTGCATTGCTATTTCGTTTTGCACGCCAATTGTTTACATCAGTACGAGGCATCGTGTGCTACACTGTAACTGTACGAATTTAACACTATTGAAAACTGTTAAATAAATGATAAAATCTGAAATCTTATAAAAGTTCACTAACCAAAATGAATAAATTTCACAGACTTATGACATTAGATTGATTCAGTCGAGCTGGGCAGTCTTGGATGAGCATCGTTAATCATATGCTTGTGAAATCCTTTTTAACAGTATGTTGTCGATTATCTTCCTTATCTGCATGATGGTCGGGCCAATTTTTTTTCTTACCCACATGATTGACAGTCATGCCAATTATTATTTTCCTTATGCGTCTGACAGTCGTCCCGATTACTTTGGTAATCCGAACGACAGTCGTACCAATTATTTTCCTTATGCGCATGATGCTCGTGCCAATTATTTTCATTATCCGCCGCACGACAGTCATACCAATTATTTTCCTTATGCGCATGATGGTCATGCCAATTATTTTCCTGATGCGCAAGACAGTTGTGCCAATAATTGAATTGTTTTCCTTATCCCCACGACAGTCTCGTAAATTATTTTCCTTATTTGCACGATGATTATACTGATTAATTTTCTTATCCGCACGTCGGTTGTGCCGATTATTTTCCTTATCCGCACGACAGTTCAGCAAATAATTTTCCTTATCAACACGACGGTCAAAATGTTGTCAGTCCGAATGAATATTTGTCAGTATGAATGAATATTTGTCAGTTCGAAAAAAATATTAAAATGAAAATAGACCTAAAGTTGTACCTTTTAAAATTTTTAATTGCTTTATTGAGAGCTAAATAATTTAAAAAAAATGCATGTTTAGCTTTTAACATATTTAATAAGTGATTGCCAAAGGACCTAATTTGTTGTTTACCTTTTTACAATAACCTGAATGAGCATAGCTATAAATTTAACCCCTGTAGAGCTGAAATACCTCAAAATGACAGCCAATATTTTCAGCTCCCAGAGACTGAGAGTGAAGTAGAAAAACCCTAGGTACAATGTAACTGCACCGTCATCGAATCCCAAGTCCGCATTTAAAATGCAGGAGGGCCTAATTGTGTATTTTTTATGCTCCCCGAAGGGTGAGCATATAGTCGCCGCTTTGTCCGCCCGTCTGTCCATCTGTCACACTTTTGTCCGGGCCATAACTTGAAGAGTATTAGAGATATTAATTTGAAACTTCTTAGGTGAATAGACCTCATTGAGGGGAAGTGCAGTGCACAAGAACCATAACTCTTGATTGCATATGTTTTTAGTTATTCCCCTTTGTAATTTTTCATACTTCATTCTTGTCCGGGCCATAACTTAAACAGTATTAGAGATATCAATTTGAAACTTTATCGGTGACTAGACCTCATTGAGGGGAAGTGCAGTGCACAAGAACCATAACTCTTGATTGCACACTTTTTGAGTTACTCCCCTTTCTATTTTTTTTCATACTTCATTCTTGTCCGGGCCATAACTTAATTAGTATTAGAGATATCAATTTGAAACTTCATAGGTGAATAGACCTCATTGATAGGAAGTGCAGTGTGAAAGAACCATAACCCTACAATATATATTTTTGAGTTATTTCCCTTTGTAATTTTTTATACTTAATTCTTCTCTGGGCCAGAACTCATACAGTATTAGAGATATCAATTTGAAACTTCATATGTGAATAGATCTCATTGAGAGGAAGTGCGGTGCACAAGAAACATAACTCTTTATTGTAAATTTTTGGAGTTATGGCCTTTTGTACTTTTATACTTACTTCTTGTCCAGGTCATAACTCCTTCATTATGGGAGGTATTGATTTGAAACTTTATAGGTGAATTAATCTCATTCAGGAGAAGTGCACCTTTATTGTTTTTTAATTATCTCCCTTTTTCATACAAATTAATGCTTGGCAGGCCTTCACTTGAACAGTATTGATGGCATTTGATTGAAACTCAACATAATGGTAGAGGAAGTGCGGTGTCAAAGAACCAAAATTCTACATTATTTTCTTTTTTTACCTGTATCTGTAATAAGTTATTTCCAATTTTGGGACAAACACTTGCTTCGGGAAGCATAATTCGGTTTTACCGATTCATTGTATTCTACATTTACTTTAATCCAATAAATATGTGGAACTATCAAGTACTTCAAATTTATTTTGAATTATGTTAATAATCTGGTGACATTGCAACACTGCACATCCAATTGGTCAAAGGAATGATGACTAGTTTCCAATACCAGTAAGCTATTTAGAATGGTCACATAATAATGTTTCAGTGATTTATAATGTGCTTGTAATTGTATATATGCGAGGGTTGCATGCTACATGTATTTACGTGTTTTTACTTCATATCGTGCAGCATGTATATATAAGAACGTTTTGCTCATCCATATAGAAATGCATTTGTAAACGAAATTGCTGTTAAACAATAAGTAGAAATTAAAAGATCTAGATCTGTTATACAATACCGTTACTTATACTCAATGAAAAGTTAGGTACCATCCTATCAATTGACTCTTATATTTAAAATTCACGTTACACTGTGTTAAAAGCCGAACACAACTATGTTTTGACCTTACTGAGAAGTCACAACTTTAACAATATTCAGATGCACACACTAGAAAACTTTTGTACCGATAGGTCATATTGTATACAAAATACAGAGATATATATAAGTGGTAACTTTTCAGTGACTCCCAGTTTATAATGTCAAATACCTGTGTATATTGGAATATTTCCTGCTCAATTTCATTCTATCTGAATGAAACGTTAGAGATTTCAGTCGTTTAGAATAATTTATAACACCGTTGCTTGATATAACAGTATTCATGCCATGTAAACCACAAAATTGCGGCTACTTTGATGCATTGCATCACAAATTTGTCTTGTTATTATGGGGATGGTGGAAGAAGAGGCCTAGTCTATCTTCAGGTGGGGGATAAAGTAGACTAGGCCTCTTCTTCCCCAACCTCTGTATTAATTATTATATTAAGGTGGGGGATAAAGTAGACTAGGCCTCTTCTTCCCCCACCTCTGTATTAAGAATATTTTAGTGGGGGATAAAGTAGACTAGGCCTCTTCTTCCCCCATCTCTGTATTAAGAATAGTTAGGTGGGGGATAAAGTAGACTAGGCCTCTTCTTCCCCCACCTCTGTATTAATTAAAGTCAGGTGGGGGATAAAGTAGACTAGGCCTCTTCTTCCCCCATCTCTGTATAAAGAATAGTTAGGTGGGGGATAAAGTAGACTAGGCCTCTTCTTCCCCCACCTCTGTATTAATTATAGTCAAGTTGGGGATAAAATAGACTGTCGTCTTCTGCCCCCACCTCTGTATTAAGAATAGTTAGGTGGGGGATAAAGTAGACCAGGCCTCTTCTTCCCCCACCTCTGTATTAAGAATAGTTAGACCAGGCCTCTTCTTCCCCAACCTCTGTATTAATTATAGTCAAGGGGGGATAAAGTAGACTAGGTCTCGTCTTCCCCCACCTCTGTTTCAATTATAGTCAAGGGGGGGATAAAGTAGACTAGGCCTCTTCTTCCCCCACCTCTGTATTAAGAATGGTTAGGTGGGGGATAAAGTAGACTGGGCCTCTTCTTCCCCCACCTCAGTATTAAGACTAGTTAGGTGGGGTTAAAGTAGACTGGGCCTTTTCTTCCCCACCTCTGTTTCAATTATAGTCAAGGGGGGATAAAGTAGACTAGGCCTCTTCTTCCCCTACCTCTGTATTAAGAATAGTTAGGTGGGGGATAACGTAGACTAGGCCTCTTCTCCCCCACCTCAATATTAAGACTAGTTAGGTGGGGATAAAGTAGACTGGGCCTTTTCTTCCCCCACCTCTTTTTCAATTATAGTCAAGGGGGGATAAAGTAGACTAGGCCTCTTCTTCCCCCACCTCTGTATTAAGAATAGTTAGGTGGGGGATAACGTAGACTAGGCCTCTTCTCCCCCACCTCTGTATTAAGAATAGTTAGGTGGGGGATAAAGTAGGCTAGGCCTCTTCTTCCCCCACCTCAATATTAACCTCAGTATTAAGAAAAGTTAGGTGGGGGATAAAGTAGACTGGGCCTTTTCTCCCCCCACCGCTGTATAAATTATAGTCAAGTGGGGGATAAAGTAGACTAGGCCTCTTCTTCCCCCACCTCTGTATTAAGAATATTTTGGTGGGGGATAAAGTAGACTAGGCCTCTTCTTCCCCCATCTCTGTATTAAGAATAGTTAGGTGGGGATAAAGTAGACTAGGCCTCTTCTTCCACCACCTCTGTATTAATTAAAGTCAGGTGGGGGATAAAGTAGACTAGGCCTCTTCTCCCCCACCTCTGTATTAAGAATAGTTAGGTGGGGGATAAAGTAGACTAGGCCTCTTCTTCCCCCACCTCAGTATTAATTAAAGTCAGGTGGGGGATAAAGTAGACTAGGCCTCTTCTTCCCCCACCTCTGTATTAAGAATAGTCAGGTGGGGGATAAAGTAGACTAGGCCTCTTCTTCCCCCACCTCTGTATTAAGAATAGTTAGACCAGGCCTATTCTTCCCCCACCTCTGTATTAATTATAGTCAAGTTGGGGATAAAATAGACTGACGTCTTCTGCCCCCACCTCTGTATTAAGAATAGTTAGGTGGGGGATAAAGTAGACCAGGCCTCTTCTTCCCCCACCTCTGTATTAATTATAGTCAAGTGGGGGATAAAATAGACTGACATCTTCTTCCCCCACCGCTGTATAAAGAATAGTTAGGTGGGGATAAAGTAGACTAGACTAATTATACTTAGGCGGGGGATAAAATAGACCAGGCCTCTTCTTCCCCCACCTCTGTATTAATTATTGATCAATTAGACCAGTCTATTCCTTCCCCCATCTACATGATAATTATACTCAGGTGGGGATAAGATAGACAAGGGCTCTTCTTCCCCATCTCCATAACAAAAAAAATCATAATTTTTAGGTGGGGGAAGAATAGGCCTGGGGTGGGGGATAAAGAGGCCTGGCGGGGGATAAAACTGACTAGGCCTCTTCTTCCCCCGGGGGATAAACTGGGCCGGCCCGGTTTATCCCCGGGGGATAAAACTGACTGGGGGAAGACGGGGCCTGTTACACCGGTCCTAATGTGAACAATTTTTTACAGTAATACCTAATTTACAATTTTTTACACTAATACCTAATTTACAATTTTTTACACTAATACACTAATACCTAATTTACAATTTTTTACACTAATACCTAATTTACAATTTTTTACACTAATACCTAATTTACAATTTTTTACACAAATACCTAATTTACAATTTTTTACACAAATACCTAAATTATACTAATCAGCAAAAATGAATATATCTGCAGCTACCTCACCTCATACTTTATTATCAAAGTTTTATAAATTTTAATACTACAAACTAATACAGTACAAAATAGCAGCATTCAGAAACTAATCGAGAAGTTGACATAATCGAGAAGTTGACCTGGAAGTACTGCATGCAGATATCATCCACTGGGAAGTACGACATGAAGCCCTATCATCCACTATAACCATGACACTCACATGTTCATCACGATCAATTTCAAATAGAATATTCTACAAAAAGCCTGCCTGTTGTTGTAAAAGAGGAGGCTGTCTACAGACTGGAGCAGACAAAGTGTCCTTATAGACACATTATAAAGTTCACAGACTATAGATTTTAATTGAATACCAAGCTTCAGACACTGTTCAAGGTATTAATAACTAGAGGGGCACTAGGTTGCTCACCTGTTGTAGTAGTTCATGCAGGTCCCTACTAAGGTGACCAAAAAAATCATTTACAACTTCTAAGAATCAAGTAAATGCATATAGATTAGGCCAAAATTGTGACCACTTGTGACTACACAAGGTTTTTCTATGATTTGATCAAGTGATCTAGTTTTTGACCCTTGATGACCCAATATCGAACATGACCAAGATTTTGTCGAGATGATCATTGCTGATGTGTTTCATAATGATTAGGTCAAAGTTGTGACCTCTTGAGTGACTACAAAAGGTTTTTCTATGATTTGACCTAGTGACCTAGTTTTTGACCCCGGATGACCCAATTTTGAAATTGACCAAGATTTTGTCAAGATGATCATTGTGATCAAGTTTCATAACGATTACCATAAAATCAAATGTAAAAGTCGCGGTCGTGTATTGCACGCAGGTGAAAAATGAGAAAAGAATCAGAGGAAAAAAAAATTGAAGGAAATCGAGCAATAATTGTGAAAATACAAGTAAAAACAGTAAAAAACGTATTTTTGGCCGCCATTTTCGGCGCTCCGTAAAAAAATACCAAATCGTGATAATTACTAGTTAACTGGTGTCAAAATAAAATATAGGACAACTGCAATTGTTTTTATTTATTGACAACCAAGAATGGTGAATAGTGTTGTTAATATATTGAGAACAGAGAAGCATGTTTGTGACATGTGTCAAAAGTGTATGAGTAAGCATTGAAATCTCCACTCTATTATCACAATGGGTCACAACTTTTCAACACAAGTTTGCAAACACCTTCTCAACATCATGTCAACACCTTCTAAAACTTATCAATGGATGTTTATTGCCTGGTCAATTAGCACACATGGCACACATCCAACTCAAAATCGGTAATTAAGACTGTTTGTGAAACTTGCTAAGTTAAGGGCCATTTAATGTGAAACAGTATCGAT
This sequence comes from Spisula solida, assembly GCA_947247005.1. Taxonomy (NCBI): domain Eukaryota; kingdom Metazoa; phylum Mollusca; class Bivalvia; order Venerida; family Mactridae; genus Spisula; species Spisula solida. The sequence goes on from OX365948.1 coordinate 28,080,257, forward strand.
TGCTTTTAATAAAACATTATTTTCTATTCTTTACGCTTTCATTAATATTATTTTTGGAAAAATGTATAAATTATCAAGTTATAAATTTTCGTATTTATCGTAAATACAACGGTATTAAAATCCGCAAAATGTACGGAACGGTATGGCACTTAGCCACTACCAAACCAGTACAAATTATTTCCCCTTTATTGTTCTTTTTTACCGATGGAGACTTTGAAAATGGCTATATCATTGTAAAAGACGCATCTATTTTTTGTTTCGATTCTGGGATAAAAAATGTGCGTGTTATACATGCAAAAATACGGTAGGTCTAAATTGTGACCTAGTGACTACACAAGGTTTTTCTATGATTTGACCTAGCCAGTATACCTACAAGTTTGTGCATCTTATATTTGAAATGGGCGCATCTGCACAAAAACAAACACACTGGCATCAACCATGTGATAAACAATATCAATTATCTGTCTTTAAACAAATTCAAACAAAAAATTGAATGTCAAACAGCAAAAACTTGCAAAATCGGCCTCAATTTTACATGTAGTCAGCAGTCTTGATATAAACATTTGTGACCTGTAAGTTCGTGCACATAAACTGATGACGTCATTAGGATCGAACGGGAAGGATTTCGCCATTAAAAAGTTTTGTAAAATAAAGTTTGATCATTTGTCTGTAAGTTAGCACCATTTTCCAATCATAGATATACCGTATCTAATGCAAATTTTGAGGAAAACAAATGTCACCCTATTTCACGACCGGAATCGGTGAATATGTAAACAGTAAAATCGGTGCTCGGACAAAACTCACCGTGAACGTATCGAACCCTGTTTTTGTCGCATTGTTTTGCATTATTCGGCTGAATAAATGTCTTTTAATGACTTAAAAAGAATTTGGACACAGAAATGAGATTTTTAGCGAAGAAATGAACGTTTTAATAAAATGCACGAACTTGTAGGAATACACGAATTTATAGGAATAGAGGCTAATGGCCTAGTTTTTGACCCCAGATGACCCAATATCGTCTTGACCTAGATTTTGTTGAGATGATAGTTGTAACCCATTTTCTTAAATATTATGCCAAAACTGTGACCTCTAGTGTCTACACAATCAAATTGTAAACGGATGGACGACGGATGAAGAGCGATCACAAAAGCTTGATCACTCTGTCACTATGTGACAGGTGAGCTAAAAAGCAAATTCTAGGTCTTGGGATGTATTTAGAGCCATGTATCACCTTGGAAATGAGATGCAAGGGCTGAAGAGTCATACACGATAAACCAACGGACACATTTGTAAATTTCCAGTGCAAAAAAGTTGCCAGTCTCCATGTAATGATGTACCATGAACTACTCTGATCTAATCAATGATTCTATAATTAACACTGTAATCGGAGCATGCCATTATTTGTAATGTATTTTACCAGACAGGTCATCAGAGCAATATAGATTTGTAAATACATCGGTCTCAGGGTACAGGTATAAAATATTCATTATCCGACAAGCATCCGGCCATTTCCCCTTCTAGGACATAGAATTTTGTGCACGGGGTCATGGAATTCTTTGAATTCCGCTTTGGTGTTTTTAAAACTACAATACATAGAGTCATGACATTTTGCATAGAAGCAGGTATGCTTTTAAAAAGGATTGAATCTTATCTATTAAATATCTATTAAATGTAAAATTATAGTTAAAATCTACCAATTTTATCACAAAACTCCCCATTTGATCATACTAAGTCATGCTATATGGAGTGTATAAACTATATAATTACATAATATAAATGCGTGACTTACAATCAGTGTTTGTTCATCCATGGTTGCTAACCTCTGGCCATTGACATTACTTTCCTTGAAGAGTTCAGCATATCTATATAGATTAACAGCTGCCATCCATTCAGCTACATTCTCAGATGTCCATTCCTCGATAGACTGAAAGTATACAACAATCAATACCTTTGACAAGTTTAAATTATATTAAAACAAAATCAAACTGAAAGTTTTTGTCTAGGATAACAAGCACACACATACATCATATTCTGTACTTCCTAATACCTACATAATATCCAATCCGATGGCAATCTGATGATCGCATGGGATACTTTTTCCCTGATCATGCCAAAGGCAGGATAGGATACCAACCTCAAACATCGGGGCATAATTGTAAAGCGACTGGGTGGCAGTCAGATTAATTTTAAGACTCTTTTTAATCAGGGGGGTGACTGCGTGGAAGTACAAACAGCAGATATCACATGACAATCAGGGGTTGACAGTGTGCAGGTACAAACAGCAGATTTCACATGGCAATCAGGGGTTGACAGTGTGCAGGTACAAACAGCAGATATCACATGACAATCAGGGGTTGACTGTGTGGAGGTACAAACAGTAGATATCACATGACAATCAGGGATCGACAGTGTGGAGGTACAAACAGTAGATATCACATGCCAATCAGGGGTTGACAGTGTGGAGGTACAAACAGCACATATCACATGACAATTAGGGGTTGAGTGTGTGGAGGAACAAACAGCACATATCACATGACAATTAGGGGTTGACTGTGTGGAGGTACAAACAGCAGATATCACATGACAATTAGGGGAGTGACTGTGTGGAGGTACAAACAGCAGATTTCACATGGCAATCAGGGGTTGACAGTGTGCAGGTACAAACAGCAGATATCACATGACAATCAGGGGTTGACTGTGTGGAGGTACAAACAGTAGATATCACATGACAATCAGGGATCGACAGTGTGGAGGTACAAACAGTAGATATCACATGCCAATCAGGGGTTGACAGTGTGGAGGTACAAACAGCACATATCACATGACAATTAGGGGTTGACTGTGTGGAGGAACAAACAGCACATATCACATGACAATTAGGGGTTGACTGTGTGGAGGTACAAACAGCAGATATCACATGACAATTAGGGGAGTGACTGTGTGGAGGTACAAACAGTAGATATCACATTCCAATCACGGGGGTGACTGTGCGGAAGTACAAAAAGCAGATATCACATTCCAATCAGGGGGGTGACTGTGTGGAAGTACAAACAGCAGATATCACATGACAATCAGGGGGGTGACTGTGTGGAGGTACAAACAGCATCTATCACATTCCAATCAGGGGGGTGACTGTGTGGAGGTACAAACAGCAGATATCACATGACAATCAGGGGGGTGACTGTGTGGAAGTACAAACAGCAGATATCACATGACAATCAGGGGGGTGACTGTGTGGAAGTACAAACAGCAGATATCACATGACAATCAGGGGGGTGACTGTGTGGAAGTACAAATAGCAGATATCACATGACAATCAGGGGGGTGACTGTGTGGAAGTACAAACAGCAGATATCACATGACAATCAGGGGTTGACTGTGTGGAGGTACAAACAGCAGATATCACATGACAATCAGGGGGGTGACTGTGTGGAAGTACAAACAGCACATATCACATGACAATCAGGGGTTGACTGTGTGGAAGTACAAACAGCACATATCACATGACAATCAGGGGTTGACCGTGTGAAGGTACAAACAGCATATATCACATGACAATCAGGGGTTGACAGTTTGGAGGTACACACAGTAGATATCACATGACAATCTAGGGGTGACAATCTGAATCTCAGGTATATTTAACAACAGATATCTCAGCACTCAACTGAACTCACAAGATGATACACTGCGAACAATTTGATTAAAATAGAACTCAGCATTATGAAGTAGCAAAAACATTAAGAAATTCCATGCGTTAAGGGATTGCCGCCAGCTTCCAACGTTTTATTCCAGGAAAACCAATGAAGATCAGAACCTGCAGTGAGTGAGTTACTGTGAATATTGTCTGTACATTCTGTGATCTTAAATTGTTCGCATGTTTTGCCATAAATCTGCCAACCTGTAATGAATGGGACTAGATAATATTTTATAATGGGAATATTCAATGTTCAACAGCATGTTTATAATAAATAATATCTCCCATCTTCATCATTCACTATCAATATTCTATTTTTGCACTTATTTAAATAGAGAGCTGAACTATAAGCATCAACACCTTTAACAGCTTGCTTTGGAGATTACTCAAAACTTTTACCTGCAAGGAAACATTCACACCTTTACTGGCGCATTCGCTCAAACCTTTACTGACTCATCACTCTAACATTTACGGGCAGCATCACTCAAACATTTGCTGACGGCTTCACTCTTACATTTACGGGCAGCATCACTCAAACACTAACCGGCAGCATCACTCAAACATTTGCAGACGGCCTAACTCTAACATTTGCTGGTAACATCACTCAAACATTTATCGGTGCTATCACTCAAACATTTACTAGTGGCATCACTCAAACATTTGCTGACAGCCTCACTCTAACAATTACGGGCGGCATCATTAAAACATTTGCTAATGGCCTCACTCTACCATTTACAGGCGGCATCACTCAAACATTTACGGGCAGCATCACTGTAACATTTACGGGCCGCATCACTCAAATATTTGCTGACAGCCTCACTCTAACAATTACGGGCGGCATCACTCAAACATTTGCTAATGGCCTCACTCTACCATTTACGGGCGGTTTCACTCAAACATTTACGGGCAGCATCACTGTAACATTTACGGGCCGCATCACTCAAACATTTGCTGAGGGCCTCACTCAAACATCTACGGGCGGCATCATTCAAATATTTACCAGCGGCATCACTCAAACATTCACTGGTGGATTTCTCAAACATAACCGGCGATATCACTCAAACATTTACTGGTGGCATCACTCAAACATTTACCAGCAGCATCATTCAAATATTTTCTGGTGGCATCACTCAAACATTTACTGGTGGCATCACTCAAACATTTACCAGCAGCATCATTCAAATATTTACTGGTGGCATCACTCAAACATTTACTGGTGGCATCATTCAAACAGTAACTGATGGCATCACTCAAACATTTACTGATGGCATCATTCAAACATTTACTGATGGTATCACTCAAACATTTACTGGTGGCATCATTCAAACATTTACTGATGGCATCATTCAAGCATTTACTGGTGGCATCACTCAAATAGTTACTGGTGGCATCATTCAAACATTTACTGGTGGCGTCATTCAAACATTTACTGGTGGCATCACTCAAATAGTTACTGGTGGCATCATTCAAACAGTTACTGGTGGCATCATTCAAACATTTACTGGTGGCATCACTCAAACAGTTACTGGTGGCATCATTCAAACATTTACTGGTGGCATCACTCAAAACATTTATCAGCGGCATCACTCAAAACATTTTAATTTTAAGAGCTGAAAATGATGATGACCGATTTCTTTTCTTCGAATAGAGTTCACCTAACATCAACTAAGATTGGGGAGGGCATGAAACAATGGACAGATAGGATGATATTCTAGGAATTTATTCATTTTTGGCAGAAACAAATGAAATATACATGGTGATTATGTAATTCCAAAATTTTCCATTCATTGGGGAAAACAATTGACATCACCATTTCTTTGAATTTCATAAAATTTCTAGAACTATCTAACAACATACAGCTTGTTTTCAGGAAATACATTAATTTCATAGGGGTACAAATTAATATCATTTTACCAAGAATAAGACACAAACATAATTTATACAGATTTAACAAGGTTTTCAACCAGACAAGAAGTTATTATAATTGGATGTTTTATAATAGATACTGGTAGAAGTTTTCACCACAAGATAGATCGCTGTTAAGTATGACGTCAATGAGAACGATTTTTGTAAGTAATTTAGATTTTTTTCCCATCAAAATGCTATTTCAGCAGGATAGAAGGTTGAGTATATCATGTAAGATTATAAACTTTTTTCACAGGTAAACTTTTTTATATATCAATTACTGATGAAAGGATGAAATAAATAAATGAACCACTAAAGATATAAACACAGGAGTGTGTGATTTATATGTCAGTTGATAAAATAATATTGATGGATCAAATAATTAAATGTCAGAAATAGAATTATAAAAGACATAGTTTTTATATAATAAATGAAAACATTGTCAAAAGACAAAACAAGAGATGTTTGTAAAACATGTAAGCCCCGGACATTGTAGCCACATAGTTATTAATTTTAAAGGTTACAGCGACCTTGACAAGTTTGAGTTACTGACCTCAAAATCAATAGGGGTCATCTGCTGTTGAAGCGGTCTTGAGTTATTGAACTAAAACCATATGGTCTACTGAACAACCGATCAACAGACCGACCTGCATGTGCAAAGCAATATGAAGGGGTATAATAAGACTTTAAGGATTTTTGATGCATTTTCAGAAACTATCATGACATACATTTAGCACTTTCAGAAACTATCATGACATACAGCACTTTCAGAACCTATCATGACATACAGCACTTTCAGAACCTATCATGACATATGTACGGCACTTTCAGAGCCTATACGTACGTACATACTTTCTGATCCAGTCAACCGCATGTTGTCGTGAATGATAGGACTGCATAACGAACAATGTAACTTACTGAGGGAATTGATCAAGCACATCATATTCAATGAATGAATGTCTTTAAATGAACTCGTCTGGATGACAGGAAAGGTGGAGTGATTATGTGGTCATGTGACTAGACAGAGACCACTCAAAGCAATACAGGAAACATCATCTACTTGGACACCTACACATTCAACACTTCATATTGAACCAGTCTGCAGTATCTGGCACCATCACATAGGCATATAATACAAGGACTTGTAACAGTCTGGTTCTCTGCAGTTTCACAAAAGAAATTCGGTTTGGTGCCAGGACAAAGTTACAGAGCGGACATGATTTTGTGCCTTTTAACCTTTGACCTCCAAGTGTGACCTTGACCTTTGAACTAGGGACCTGGGTCTTGCGCATAATCATACATTCAGACAAAGTGAAACTATGATCATCCATTACCATAACCTGGCAGACTAATAAATCCACAAAAAACCTGCAAACAAACCACAGTGTAAGTATTTCAAGCTAATTGCATTGATGTTTCTGCACCTCAGGTCATTAATCAATGAGAATTTATAAGCCACAATTAAAGGAGTCTAAACTGAGAAATGTCAGATAGCAACTTGAAGCCAGTCTGAGAGACGGCATACACTTATAGGGATCAAGTTGCCTGGTTAGATTTGAAGTAATTGAAGAGTTAATTCAATCACAGTTCTCACACATAGTAAGTATGTTTATAGGTGAGAGGTTAAACTCTAGAACAGCACAGTTGTGGTGAACATCCATTGAACATACAACCAAACTCACCAAGTTCCCCAAACAAGGTCAACATCAGTAGAATACATTAGGAATATATACAGGGGGATCCATTAATTCCGCATATTAGTAAATGCCTTAACTTCACTATTTCTTTACTGACACGTATAAATTTGTTATTCGTGGAAAGGTAATAAATATAAATTTTAGCTTAAATGAAAAGTATTTGACATTCTGCTGTAAAAATTACTTTATGACGTCGACGTCATATAATTTCAGTATTTTCAAAATGTCCAAAACGCAGAAATCATAAAACTTTATTATGAATTGGGAAAATTTGGGAATTTAGTGAAAAGAAAACTTGCAAAGTGAGAAGGAATATTGTTGGATAAGTCCAATGAAATGAAACATTTGATTTGTCGAGAAAAGAAAACTGAGAAAAAGAGAAAAGAGACTGGATTCCTAAGTTGCACGCAACAAAGTCATGTACAAAATTTAAAACAATGTTTCAAACTCGTTTTAGAAAAATGGGTGGTCACATTGAGAGCCTGCCTTAGATAAGGATTCTATCGTTGAACAATTGTATTAGATCAGAACAAAATTTACACATATACTATGCAATTACATGTTATCTTTAATATAATTGCTTTAAAGATGTTAAAGTTATAAGCGTATACTAATGTACGGAATTAATGGATCACCCTGTATGTGTATGAAGTACCATTCATTGTAATTTTAACCCAACATATATACCAGTATACAGTGGAACCCCGCTAATCCGGACCCCTCCAATCCGGATTTCCCTCTAATCCGGGCGGATCTGTTGGTCCCAAATATTCTTATTCATGTTTTAATACATTTTTACCCCTCGGATCCGGAACCCCTCCACTCCGGACACCGGACAAAATTAGGAGGATTTATCACATATTTGCTCTAAAATTGACCCCTCGGATCCGGACAATCGATTTGAACATTGCCCAGGCCAATGTTTTGACAGGTGTCAACGTGTTGTATATTCGCACCATCGTATATGCAATTAAAATAGTCCGATCATTTAACGGTATCATTTAAGACAATGCAACACCATAAAACACTATCATCATTTGGTTAAGTCCAATGCATTATCAACAAAACATACTGTTTTGTACCTAAGTTCAATGCAATACCATCAAAACACTATCCTCATTTTTATAAGTCCAATGAAACATCAACAAAACATAGTATGAATAAGTTGAAGAGTAATGAAACACTAACAAAACATTGTTTTCATTCTTCTAAGTGTAATGAAACATCAACAAAACATAGTTTGAATAAGTTGAAGAGTAATGAAACACTAACAAAACACTGTTTTCATTCTTCTAAGTGTAATGAAACATCAACAGAACACTGTCGACTTAACAAAACACTAACAAAATACTAAATGCCTGAAATCCAGATAGTACAGTATTAGTATTTTGTTAAATGCTGCACTAACAAAACACTTTAACAAATTATAAAACTATGTTTTGTTAGTAGTTTGTTAGTGTTTTGTTAGTATTTTGTTGATTTTTTTTTTCGTTTGGGGTTGTAACATCAACAATTAGCAGTGTCGGTGCGTACGGGTTATCGACACGGGTGTGAAAATCACAACTTGGGACAATTAAATATTATCATTTTAAAAGCGCTAATTCACAGCGTTTATTGGCCTATTCAATTAATTAAAAGACTATTGCTGCATTGTTTTGTCTACACGAAGGTCAGTTGAATCGAATACAGGTCCACTTAATGTTTAATTTTGAGAAGGTCGTTATCGACATCAAAGGAAAACAATTCGGACGTTCTCAGTTTGGATAAATCTACGAGTAAATGCTATAAAAATCCATCAAAATGCATTTGACGGATAGTCATTCTTTTACAGAATGTCATATGATAATCATGTCTGAGCCTCCGTCAAAACGTCGTAAGGTTGAAATCGACCTTGAAGCTAAAGTAAAATTGATCAGAGAATATTTTTCTGTACCAAAACCAACAATGAAGGTGTGTAATCAATTGTTGCTGTTTTACATGTCATTTTTTTGTGGTGTTTAGCAATGCCTTCAACTAAGATTAACATACAAGTATCTAAAAATAGAAACCCCTCTTATCCAGACACCTCTCTAATCCGGACTTTTTGTCTGGTCCGGACGAGTCCGGATTAGAGGGGTTCCACTATCAAAGGTTAATTGGCTTTTATATATGTGTAACTAAGTATAAAACACAGTCAATTGTTTATTCAGTCATATTCATATTATATCAAAACTTATAATTAAATACTGTTCATTAAATAATTGCATATAGACTTTTGGTAATTACAAGTTATATCAGTCAAGACATGTCACTAGAATTGTTTATATATTGTTAATCACACCATTCAGATTTTATCAACTTATTAGGATTTATACTACCATTTTCAAAACGTTGTTTGTCACAATTTAATTTATACTCAGCTTACTTAAGTGAAAGGTTTAACTAATATTTTGGTCTCTTACAAGGTTATGCATGTTACTTTACTATCATTTTATTAGTCAAATTATTATTGTTGCTATGGTTAATACAAATTGTTGAATATCAAATACATACTACATTTCATCAGTCTTAAACTTGAATTTGAACCAGACACATCGTTTTAAATATTTGGTGTTAGCCTAAAAGTCATCTGGTTACTAAACATTACTAAAGGTTATTAATGGTTAATTAAAGTTACTAAACGTTATAAAAGTTACTAAAAGTTAAATCTGGTTACTAAAAGTTATTAAAGTTATAAAAAGTTATAAGTTACACATTGAATTGAATTAAATAGTATGATATATGGAACTGGTGAAAATAAATGAAAGAACCTGGAAATAGACTTGTCGTTAACGTATTTACATTATTGTTGGTAAAATGATCAACATTAGAGTTTATCATCATACGCAATCATATATTGCTACATTGGACAATTGAACAAAGCTTTACTATTTGATGCACATTGATGCACTCGGGAGATATAATGACAAACAGTCATTGAACCATATTGGACAACAACATAGTACATGTACATCACATTAGTACGGATGTACATAGCGAACATTAACATACTCATCAACATCAACATTGGAGAACACTGTACAACCGGAGGTTCGGGGTACGATACCGGAGTTGTGGCGATCGACTTCTACCACATAGCTAATGTTCCCCACAAAAAAGCTACAGTCGACGCCACTGCCCAACCTCTGGTCACAGCTGTTTATGGCGGAGAATCCGAAGGTACAAGATCCAGTCAATCAATTCGTGATGAGATGTCAAACAATCAATTATTCCTGTGGAACAACGAAGGAAGACCTGTGATGTCCATACTATGACCCAAACCGGTGGAACAGAGGAAGCCTAGAACTGCCAATGCCAAAAGTGCTAACAAATGAATTGTTTGAAGTTAACGTCAGTGGGTAAGTGAAAATCATTATTTTGTGCTATATCTTTGTTGTTGCAAATTCAGCAGTTGCTACTATTTATAATTGTAAAATTGTTCTCTATTCAATTTTTGAAATTAATTGTTACCACAATTTTTCATATAGTCTGGATTGTAAATTTGTTTCATCAAGAAGTTTACATTATTGCAATTTTAGAAATTTTTACATAGAAATAAAATTTTGTTAAATTGTGCTTGAAAAACTGATCAGTAAAATATTTTTGAAATCAACAGTTGATTTTATTTAAAAAAAAAAAATAATTATACATTCAGGATCTTAATCTTTAGATTTTCACTTACATAAGTAAATTATTCATTAAATTTCTGCCTGTTAGCCCAAGTTTACATTTATTGCAATTTATTAGCAAATACAAATATATATTATTTTAACAAGTTTGATTTTGATAGTGCTTATAAACATTAAAAACAGCTTAAAATGGCTCCATGTAAGACAAATTGGCAGTGTTCTTAACAAGTAATAGTTCTACTGTTACACATTATAAATGTGAACAACCCTCTGTTTCCCTGAATGTCTCCCTTAGACCTAAATGATAGCAAATTAGTGCTCCTAAGCTATTTGATTCCATGATTCCTGTATTAGTGAAAACCTAATTTACAAGGCATTTAAGTCCTGCAGTTTTCAATGAAACTATAGTTGCAGTGTAATACACTGAAACCATTTTAAGAACGTTGAAATTAAAGACTCATTTAAGACTCAAGAAGGTCCTTACGTCTGCCCCTATCCTATCCTTTCCAAAATTTTACCACCCTTCCATCTTGGTGACTGAAGGCTTTGGCCTGTCCCAATTTGACCATAGTGGTTAAGGACCATATGGTGGCAGAGCGTAAAATGACCAGGTAACCAGATGACTAAACGAGGTAGGGTTGACACTGGTTGAAGCTGTAAATGGTATCGACCATACCTTGCCAACTCTCCATTTACAGTGTTACTGATATTATATCAGTAGTGGATAAGCAAATAAAGAAGTTTGATGGATGTCACGGTTGATAGGCACTGCATCTGCATCCTACAAAGCCAGATTGTTTTCAAATCTTCATCTGCTTAATGGAAATGCTGATGGTCTTTCGGGGTATACATACCCTGAGAATGGTAAACTATGGGAATCAATTCTGTTGACCTAAGTAGCATGTGTTTTGCCAATCTGATAAGCAAGAGCTTTCTGCGGTAACACTCTTAACTGGTCAGGAACAGAACCCATTACCACCATCAGTTGCTCCAGCCACAATACACACTGAGGCAACACCAAATCACCAAGTAACAACAACATCCGGTGAACATAATGCAAACAACAGTAAATCAAATGAATAGCCACACTCATTTGACCAAGCAGTACATCAGATTCACAAAATATAAAACAAAACATTTACCTCCACAGTACAGAACATAAGTTGCTCTACAGAACATAAGTTGCTATTTGAACATTGCAGAATCACAGAACATACCTTGGCACAAAGACATTAATATTAATACAATTTATTAATGCAGAGATGACATGACATTCACTTGGGTTTGTTAAATACGCATTGGTCACCGGCCTTTACTCGAACTCTATAATGTGTGTGTCAGAATATTCTCGTTCAGAATTTGTGCCAAAAATAGTCAACGTGGTTAGATATTGTTCATAAGCCTTATTTAAAACATCAGATTTAAATTGTTGTATGCAGTATATATTAGATTGTTGTTATACTTCATCATATATCACCTAAATTTGAAGTACATAAGATGTACAATTATTTTGTAGAAAACTTCAGTCATGATTAAATGGATGAAACAATCAGTATATCTATTCAAACATTTCGTAAAAATACATTTTCTGTAATAGTAGTAAATAAAAGATAGCAACTGTGGTTTTGCAGAGGTAAAGATGTTTCATAAAATTTTGAATTTCACAATACCATGTATTATATTAAAGTAAATTGTGTGTGTTAAATTGAATAGAAAACATGCATAGATGTAAATAATTTCGACAACTCCTGTAGACACTACAAAGAAGAAATATTGATAGTGTGAATTGTGAATCTTTAAATAAAGATTATTTCAGTGCTAATATAAGTGATAATCTTATAGTGTGGATGTTTAAGTTATCACTTGTGATAGTGAACCCGAAATAAATAGTTCTGACTTTACCAATGAAGATACAAGAAAATCCAAAACAGGAGATGTTGAATGACATTGAATGAATTTCATATGTTAATATTGTTTGTTATAAAGTCGCAAAGTTTTGCATTATATCTATTTAACTATTAATTATCGTGAGAATGATATGACTGAGCAGAAGTGTCATATTGAGTATATTGTATATTAACCATGTATAGAGTTGAAGAGTAGATCACTGAGTAATAGTGGAATTTTTGTGAAAAATAATTATATTAATCCATACAGCTGATCCCGAATGTTGCATTAAATTTGATCTGATCAGTATGTCAGTAAAGTTGCATTGAGTAGAAGAATATATTGATTGTAATATTTATATTAATCTATACAGCTGAACCCGACTGTTGCATTAAATTTGATCTGATCAGTATGTCAGTAAAGTTGCATTGAGTAGAAGAGTATATTGAGTGTAATATTTATATAAATACATACAGCTGATCCCGACTGTTGCATTAAATTTGATTTGATCAGTTTGTCCGTAAAGTGTAGAAGTATAGTTGAGTGTTGAAAACTTGAGTTGAATTTTGATTATTTGAGTTGAGTTTCATTATTTGTGTTGATTATGATAATTATATTTTATGTGTATTGATGAATGCAATCATAAAGATTGTTAATGCCAGGCATAGGCAATGACTGTATATACATTTGTTAATTAATGTATGCTACGTACAGGTGAATTTAAACAAGAGGGCCCAAAGGGCCCTAGGTCGCTCACCTGTCGAACTTGACCTAGATTTTGTTGAGATGATCATTGTGACCAAGTTTTATACAGATTAGGCCAATATTGTGACCTCTAGTGACTACACAAGGTTTTTATATGATTGACCTAATGACCTACTTTTGACCCCAGATGACCCAATATCGAACTTGACCTAGATTTTGTTGAGATGATCATTGTGACCAAGTTTCGTAAAGATCAAGCCAAAACTGTGACCTCTAGTGACTACACAAGGTTTTTCTATTATTTGACCTTGTGACCTAGTTTTTTACCCCAGATGACCCAATATCAACCTTGATCTAGATTTTGTTGAGATGATCATTGTGACAGAGTTTCATAAAGATTAGACCAGAATTGTGACCTCTAGTGACTATGCAAGGTTTTTCTATGATTTGACAATGTGACCTAGTTTTTGACCTCGGATGACCCAATATCAAACTTGACCTAGATTTTGTTGTTATGATCATTGTGAACAAGTTTCGTAAAGATCAGGTCAAAACTGTGACCTCTAGTGACTACACAAGGTTTTTCTATGATTTGACCTTGTGACCTAGTTTTTGACCCCAGATGACCCAATATCGAACTTGACCTACATTTTGTTGTGTTGATCATTGTGACCAAGTTTCGTAAAGATTATGCTAAAACTGTGACCTCTAGTGACTACACAAGGTTTTTCTATGATTTGACCTTGTGACCTAGTTTTTTACCCCGTATGACCTATTATCGAACTTGACCTAGATTTTATTGAGATGATCATTGTGACCGAATTTTGTAAAGATTAGACCAAAATTGTGACCTCTAGTGACTACACAAAGTTTTTCTATGATTTGACCTTGTGATCTAGTTTTTGACCCCGGATGACCCAATATCGAACTTGACCTAGATTTTGTTAAGATGATCATTGTGACCAAGTTTCATAAAGATTAAGTCAAACTTTTGACCTCTAGTGACTACACAAGGTTTTTCTATGATTTGACCTTGTGACCTAGTTTTTGACCCCGGATGACCCAATATCGAACTTGACCTAGATTGTGTTAGGATGATCATTGTGGCCAAGTTTCATAAATATTAAGTCAAAATTGTGACCTCTAGTGACTACACAAGGTTTTTCTATAATTTGACCTAGTGACCTAGTTTTTGACCCCAGATGACCCAATATCGAACTTGGCCTAGATTTTGTTGAGATGATCATTGTGACCAAGTTTCATAAAGATTAGGCTAAAATTGTGACCTGTAGTGTCTACACAAGCCAATTGTTGACGGACGGACGGACGGACGGACGACGGACGGACGACGGACGACGGACGAAGAGTGATCACAAAAGCTCACTCTGTCACTTTGTGACAGGTGAGCTAAAAATAAAGTACATTAGCCGATCATTGATTTCACATTATGTCATTCATTATATTATGTTTATATATAAACATTTAACTTTTAATTGTTTGACTATTACTGTATTTACATTTATATTAATGTATAATTATTGCAGGTGCATTTCAAGTCGGACAGTACAATTTTATATTTTTCACATAATGCCTTATGCTTAAAAGCAAATTCTTCAAAAACATAAAGCTTATAATTGAGTAATGGACCCAAAATATTTTGTTTACATTTGATTATTATTTCATATTATGTCTTATAATGTTATATTAATTGTAGCTTAAAAATTTAGTTGGCTTATCATATGCATAAGAAATTTGATATGAAGTTGTTACCATAGTTATGGTTATTATTCAAATGGTTTGTTTAGTTGATGCATAACTAATGACCAATAGTTGTGGGCTGGCTATTCAGATTCATTTGACTTCTTTAATTACTGGATGAGTTGTTAATTGACTTGTGACCAGTGGCCAATGGTTACGGGTTGGTTATTCAGTCTCATCTTGTGAAGGAAGTTTACAAATGAATCTGCAATACTAGTATTCTTTAATTGTGTTTTTATCATGTCTAATCTATATATTCTATTTCAGGTATATTGTTATTATTAATTGTTATTATTATTGTTATATTACGCATGCATTGAAACCTATTTTTCATAGAATAAATTTTTTTATCAATATTACCATCAGATTGAGGACAATCTTTTTAGAAGGAAGGGTGACATGTAACTAAGTATAAAACACAGTCAATTGTTTATTCAGTCATATTCATATTATATCAAAACTTATAATTAAATACTGTTCATTAAATAATTGCATATAGACTTTTGGTAATTACAAGTTATATCAGTCAAGACATGTCACTAGAATTGTTTATATATTGTTAATCACACCATTCAGATTTTATCAACTTATTAGGATTTATACTACCATTTTCAAAACGTTGTTTGTCACAATTTAATTTATACTCAGCTTACTTAAGTGAAAGGTTTAACTAATATTTTGGTCTCTTACAAGGTTATGCATGTTACTTTACTATCATTTTATTAGTCAAATTATTATTGTTGCTATGGTTAATACAAATTGTTGAATATCAAATACATACTACATTTCATCAGTCTTAAACTTGAATTTGAACCAGACACATCGTTTTAAATATTTGGTGTTAGCCTAAAAGTCATCTGGTTACTAAACATTACTAAAGGTTATTAATGGTTAATTAAAGTTACTAAACGTTATAAAAGTTACTAAAAGTTAAATCTGGTTACTAAAAGTTATTAAAGTTATAAAAAGTTATAAGTTACACATTGAATTGAATTAAATAGTATGATATATGGAACTGGTGAAAATAAATGAAAGAACCTGGAAATAGACTTGTCGTTAACGTATTTACATTATTGTTGGTAAAATGATCAACATTAGAGTTTATCATCATACGCAATCATATATTGCTACATTGGACAATTGAACAAAGCTTTACTATTTGATGCACATTGATGCACTCGGGAGATATAATGACAAACAGTCATTGAACCATATTGGACAACAACATAGTACATGTACATCACATTAGTACGGATGTACATAGCGAACATTAACATACTCATCAACATCAACATTGGAGAACACTGTACAACCGGAGGTTCGGGGTACGATACCGGAGTTATGGCGATCGACTTCTACCACATAGCTAATGTTCCCCACAAAAAAGCTACAGTCGACGCCACTGCCCAACCTCTGGTCACAGCTGTTTATGGCGGAGAATCCGAAGGTACAAGATCCAGTCAATCAATTCGTGATGAGATGTCAAACAATCAATTATTCCTGTGGAACAACGAAGGAAGACCTGTGATGTCCATACTATGACCCAAACCGGTGGAACAGAGGAAGCCTAGAACTGCCAATGCCAAAAGTGCTAACAAATGAATTGTTTGAAGTTAACGTCAGTGGGTAAGTGAAAATCATTATTTTGTGCTATATCTGCTGTAAAAATTACTTTATGACGTCGACGTCATATAATTTCAGTATTTTCAAAATGTCCAAAACGCAGAAATCATAAAACTTTATTATGAATTGGGAAAATTTGGGAATTTAGTGAAAAGAAAACTTGCAAAGTGAGAAGGAATATTGTTGGATAAGTCCAATGAAATGAAACATTTGATTTGTCGAGAAAAGAAAACTGAGAAAAAGAGAAAAGAGACTGGATTCCTAAGTTGCACGCAACAAAGTCATGTACAAAATTTAAAACAATGTTTCAAACTCGTTTTAGAAAAATGGGTGGTCACATTGAGAGCCTGCCTTAGATAAGGATTCTATCGTTGAACAATTGTATTAGATCAGAACAAAATTTACACATATACTATGCAATTACATGTTATCTTTAATATAATTGCTTTAAAGATGTTAAAGTTATAAGCGTATACTAATGTACGGAATTAATGGATCACCCTGTATGTGTATGAAGTACCATTCATTGTAATTTTAACCCAACATATATACCAGTATATATCAAAGGTTAATTGGCTTTTATATATGTGTAACTAAGTATAAAACACAGTCAATTGTTTATTCAGTCATATTCATATTATATCAAAACTTATAATTAAATACTGTTCATTAAATAATTGCATATAGACTTTTGGTAATTACAAGTTATATCAGTCAAGACATGTCACTAGAATTGTTTATATATTGTTAATCACACCATTCAGATTTTATCAACTTATTAGGATTTATACTACCATTTTCAAAACGTTGTTTGTCACAATTTAATTTATACTCAGCTTACTTAAGTGAAAGGTTTAACTAATATTTTGGTCTCTTACAAGGTTATGCATGTTACTTTACTATCATTTTATTAGTCAAATTATTATTGTTGCTATGGTTAATACAAATTGTTGAATATCAAATACATACTACATTTCATCAGTCTTAAACTTGAATTTGAACCAGACACATCGTTTTAAATATTTGGTGTTAGCCTAAAAGTCATCTGGTTACTAAACATTACTAAAGGTTATTAATGGTTAATTAAAGTTACTAAACGTTATAAAAGTTACTAAAAGTTAAATCTGGTTACTAAAAGTTATTAAAGTTATAAAAAGTTATAAGTTACACATTGAATTGAATTAAATAGTATGATATATGGAACTGGTGAAAATAAATGAAAGAACCTGGAAATAGACTTGTCGTTAACGTATTTACATTATTGTTGGTAAAATGATCAACATTAGAGTTTATCATCATACGCAATCATATATTGCTACATTGGACAATTGAACAAAGCTTTACTATTTGATGCACATTGATGCACTCGGGAGATATAATGACAAACAGTCATTGAACCATATTGGACAACAACATAGTACATGTACATCACATTAGTACGGATGTACATAGCGAACATTAACATACTCATCAACATCAACATTGGAGAACACTGTACAACCGGAGGTTCGGGGTACGATACCGGAGTTGTGGCGATCGACTTCTACCACATAGCTAATGTTCCCCACAAAAAAGCTACAGTCGACGCCACTGCCCAACCTCTGGTCACATATGTATTCAACTACCTTTGTAGAGAACATTAACTGACCTTTGTAGTTTTATGCCTTTTTCCATGCAGCATGTGTGGGCCTTTGTGGCTTTTGAATTCATTAAGCTCTATATTGGGCCTATGAAACTGTTCTTCAGTATTAGGAAAAGTACACCAGAATTACCTGCACCTCAGGTGAAACCCTTGCATTAGTTTGTTAAACTGTATGAACTGAACTAACTTTTAACTTCAACAAAACAATAGCCAATTAGTAAAAGAATTAGTAACAGTTAGTTCATGTTAATTTAGTTGCCACAATAATAAATCATTCTATATATTGTGAGTGTCTTATCCTGCACAGTTATGGTTTGGCTCAAACAGAGACAGCTTGAACAATTCCAAACCCAACATACCGGACCATGAAATACACAAACCGCAGTGCACCTAAAATAGCATTCCTACAAGTAATTAACATGTTCAAACAAAACACAGACACTTCAAATTACTAATTGTTATTTCATTCCAATTGTTAATTTTCCACATGTTTTTTGGAAGAGAAAATCTAGACAAGCCAGTAGTTAAGTACAACCAGTTCAATTCAATCACGCATTAAACTGCATAATCACACCTAATTGTTTGGTGTAATCGTATATTATGTATCATTGTCCCTATGCATGACAATCTGCAAACCAAAACTGTAATACATACTACATATGTATATATACACACCATGGCAAGCATGCATTTACTATGCAAATTAAGCAATACTATAATAGAATGCAGACATTAGGTGAAAAACAAGAGGACCACGAACACTCACCTGAATATCTGATTGTCCTACCTTATATAACAAGTAATTAAGAATTGCAAGCAATATAGAAGTCCCCTACCGGTTTGAGGCCATTTTCAATGTTTCTGTTGCCATAGAAACCACAATTTTTGTCAGAATCAAAATATTTTCGGACGTGCATAATCCCCTTATTGCCCCCTATCCACATATCAAGACTGACTGACCGACTGACTGACTGACCGACCGACCGACCGACCGACCGACCGACCGACCGACCGACCGACCGACCGACCGACCCACAGACTGAGGGCAAACCTATAGTCCCCCCCGGTCAAATACCCGTAGGGGACTTATAACCACCAGATGGACGCATGCTTATATATAATAAGATTTTTTAGCTTTTCGAGCACGGTATGAATCTCGATACACCGCTTTTTAGTTCCGTCAAAGAATTGTTCTGTTTTCAAATGGCTCTGACAGAACTGAAAACTGATGTAACGCTCTGACGGAACTCATGACATTTGAGTTCAGTCAGAGCGTTACATCAGTTTTCAGTTCCGTCAGAGCCGTATAAAGCAGAACAATTCTCTAACGGAACTACTTGATATAATGCAACATGCAGACTGGAACAATTTATGCATATAAATATATCTTTGAAGGAGTCAGGACCATCCAAATGATAAATTTCTGTGAAGTTTGGTCATTCAGTATTCTAGAACTGCCATGTTGACAAGACTACTGATAATGTAAATGGTATGAAGGACATCTAATAGCTTACCATGTATGATCGAGCACCGAATAATGCGTGTTACATGATCAGGTGAGCTAAAATAGAACAACTAAGCAACTTCTAACCGAGATATATCAGTTATTTCACTACATGATCAGGTGAGCTAAAATAGAACAACTAAGCAACTTCTAACCGAGATATATCAGTTATTTCACTACATGATCAGGTGAGCTAAAATAGAACAACTAAGCAACTTCTAACCGAGATATATCAGTTATTTCACTACATGATCAGGTGAGCTAAAATAGAACAACTAAGCAACTTCTAACCGAAATATATCAGTTATTTCACCTACTGCACTAAAATTCAAACATTTCATAGATTAAGTCTATTGTATTACAAACACAATGGTATAGAGCATGTAACATGATAGCTTGTGTTCAAGGACTTCTCTTACAATCAATGGTAGGGATCAATGGAACTGACAAAAGATAATATTATGTCGAGCAAATTCTGTTCTTCCTACAAGACACCAACTGATCAACCTTGACGGCAAGGGTTGATGATAAATACTGCCATCAATGTGACCATAAAACATCATCATTCACACCTCATACTCAGCTCTTGCTTATTTTCAAAGATTTTCTTGTTAATACTTAGAGACCACCAGTCCTGGCAACAAGGGCCACTCAGAGACCACCAGTCCTGTCAACAGGGCCACTCAGAGACCACCAGTCCTGTCAACAAGGGCCACCACTCAGAGACCACCAGTCCTGTCAACAAGAGCCACCACTCAGATACCACCAGTCCTGTCAACAAGAGCCACTCAGATACCACTAGTCCTGTCAACAAGAGCCACTCAGATACCACTAGTCCTGTCAACAAGAGCCACTCAGATACCACTAGTCCTGTCAACAAGAGCCACTCAGATACCACTAGTCCTGTCAACAAGAGCCACTCAGATACCACTAGTCCTGTCAACAAGAGCCACTCAGATACCACTAGTCCTGTCAACAAGAGCCATATTTTAATTAGAAGTGGTTTTGGTATTCTGTGTATGGTTATGTCAGTAGTATAGCCGAAAGTTCTCATAAAATCCCTAAAATAGGAGATCCTTTTCAGGATCAAATTTGATCCAGATCAACAATAATAATTTCACTGGCAGTGGGGGAGGGTTTAAACATTTTAATTTAGGCTTCGGTAATGCTGGGTGCTGCGGCATTTTAATTATGCTTATTTCATAAATTAACTTAATAAGACTTTTTTACAGGTAATAAATCATGACCTCACAATGAATCAAGTACTTTATAGTAATAGATTATTTATGAATTAATAATATTATATGCAATTTAGAAGAAATTGAACCATAATTACATAACTTACAGCCAATTGTCACCTATCATATATCAACATAAATAGATAAATGTTCAGAAAACCACAAATATTTGTAAGCATAGTGGCTGATTATATACTAATGGGTTGAAACCTAACAGTTTATCGTATGATCTACCCTAGACATAGTTCTGATAGCTTCAGTAATGTTTTAATACAACACAATCTCCCACTGTCTTTTATTCATAACAGAATAATAACTACACCATGAACTTATGATTCATATTAAGACACTGGAGACCAGATAAATTTGTCTATGACATGCAGCTAAGTATTATTATAACAGCCATAGATAAAGTATTCAAATTATGACAATAAATCATTTGCTTAAACTTTCTGAACTCGAATCTTTAGTCAGACATTTCGTGATAGCAGTCTCTTGGTAGGAGAAAAGACATATTAATACATATTCTGGCTAGTAAAACTTCTCAAACGTATACTTCATATCTTGAACTCAAAGAACAATGTGTGACATTCCAACGCTTTGCACCATTGATAGAGCAGTGCAAGTATGTATATAGGTAACCCTAGGTCCCGATTTTATAGGCGATTTTTATGAGATGATCTTATCTGAAATAAGATTATGGGTTAAATGAACTGTTATCACAAATAAGATCATCATAGAAATTGTTGTAATTTCAAATGGACCTCTAAGAAATCTTAGTTATGTAAAATCATAAGTTTCATTGAATGTTTTATAATTCTGTTTTTTTTTTAAAGGTGTTTCTTAAGAATTTTTCTGTAGCAATTCGGTTGATCGATTCTTCTAACCAGTTCCTGTACTGTATCCTAAAACAAGTACTTACTTATCCTTCCACAAGGAACTTAACATAGATTGCATACCTGAGGGAAAATCAAGATTTACTGCAAAATGTTCATTGAACCTGAATCTCTGAGTTATAAATCCACAGCTCTCTAACCACTGGAGCAGGGAAGCCACGCTCATAAGTTTCATACATATATTGGCCATTCGTATAGGAATAATATACCAGATTTATATAATAATAACGTTCAACCTATGATGTTTCCTAGACCTTAAGATGAACACAAGTTTCTGTTGGTATCGACATCAAACGACATCAAACCTTAAGTTGATTAGTTGAATATAGACATATGAAAGACTTGAGAAGCTTATTAAGGATATACACCTAATACGATATTCTATATTTTACAGACACCATAAAGACAATCCCATAGCGTACAGTAACCTCTCAGAAATTAGGTGACACACATAAACTATGACTAATCTCAAACATATCTCATTGATTTTTATGTAACTGATCCATTTTATCTATATATGGCATTTCTTAATTATAACTTCAGTAGAATTCGGCCAAATCAGATAATACATGGTTAATTAAAATACGAGATAACGAGTCTTTGATATTTGTGCTATGATTGTTTAAGGCGATCAGTTTTTTTGTTCCACATAAGTCAGGCACGAGAACTTGCACCCAACTACCTAAATATATAATGGCTGAACACTAATCTGATCTTTGGTGCAACATGTCAACTTTATATATTGTTACAAAATATAATTAATTATGTACACGTCCAGTAAAGATCAGCGAATGAGATAAGACAAGATGGTGCACCAGTTCTTATAGCAATAAGGGATTAAAATAGTGGTCAGCCATTATAATTTTATCATTAGTTTTGACCTTACTTCTTATTCATATTTGTTTGGAATAACACACCCCCCTTTCCCAAAGTAGTCAATCCAGATACACCACTTCACAGTTCTAGCAGAGGATTGTGTGCTGTTTTCATATTCATATGGCTCTGATGGAACTGAAACTCAGATGGAACTCAGATGTGACATGTATCCCGAGTTGCATCAGAGTGTGACATATAGATTCGGTTCTCAGTTTCCCCGAGAGCCAAATGAAACCGTACAATTCACTGAGGGAACTGATAAGCAGTTTATCTGGATGATTACCTAGCCCCACCCAAAAAAAACGTTGTCAAGGTGTTTTTTTAACATTTAAATTTAGAGGAACACCTTTTTGAAAAGTTTAATAAGTAACAAAGCCACAGAAATAACTTGGCGCCATAAAACATTGCACCAAAATTTACAGTAGGTCAGGGTCACTATAAAATTAATATGACTTAAAACAATGCATATAATGATCAATGCCTCCGTGGAATGATTAGTTCAACATATATCGCTGACTTAGAGTGAGAAAGTCGTAAATTGTCCTTCGTTATACGATGCAAACATATTTGAAATCTGCATTACGAGGCGTTTCTTACGAAAACAGGTTATGATGACCAAACTGAAGTTGGAAAAGCTTGCTGGTTCCTATAAGTCAAGAGTAGTTTTCAGACAGTTTTTTCTTGTTTTCTCACAAAATTGATTTTGTACTTACGACCTTCTCATTCTAAGCCAGAGATATATAGACTGAGGTAAATTGTCCTAGTAGATGAGTGTAATAATGAATAAGACGTTGAGCACATAAATTCTAAACTACTTTACACTATCTGATTGCCATACATGATTTATAATAATTGATATTTCTAAAAAGGAAAATATTTGAAAGATGGAATGTTGTACATAAATCAGCCAACGGGAGGAGTAATTAAATAGTAATGATGATCAGTAAAACTTTGCTTTGAAATATATTTGAAAATGTTCGCCATAATATTTAGTACAACTGTAATGGAAATTGTGAATTCATTATATCTGCATAATGACTCCATTTAATTTGCTCAGTTAACATTGATTTTGCTCAGCCCATTAATTTCCCTAACAAGTAACATTTATTACTATTTTCAAAATTTTTACTAGCATACATGTATATATAGGCCAGGTGTACATTGAATATATTCTAAATAGCTTGGGCTTCTGTAAAAATTAGTCTGAATATATTAAAAAAAATTCATGGCAATTTACATAAGACCATTTCAAATACATTCTATCAACTGGGTACTGTTTTACTAACATTGCGTAAATGTCGCGTAAGTTTGCGCATATATTTGTCACTTACGCAAATCCTTAGGTGTGTTTTACTAATCAATCGCAAGTTGTTGCATACATTTACGTAAAAATATTGAATATTGAACGTAGACCGGGTCACAATATTACCAATATAACGGGAACCAGAGTGAACAAATATACATTAAAGTTCGATAAGTTTTGATGATTAAACATGTTTTTATTACTTATCACGGTCTATAACAACAAGTGACGGTCGAAAATCAACAGTGCGTGGCAAAAACTCCTAACTACGTTCAAATTTGCTATTTACGCTTACTCCGACCTTGCGTAGAATTACGCCAATACTTACGACAAAACATGAGAAAAAATATCTAAGTAAAACGCATTTGGGCAAATATTATCGACGTACGCAATATTTACGGAAAACTTAGAGTTACGCTAGCGTAAATGCTTTGATAAAACAGTACCCTGGTCCTTATCAGAAAAACTCAGCGGACCATGCCCTAGCTATGTCTTGCTATACCTTTATGGAGGTTATATAGGTAATTAATGCATTCCCTCATAACAACAAATAACAACAAATGACAAAGAATTAATAAACAGGAGGGCCATTGGCCCTACTTTAAGCGCTCACATGATGACTAGCAGTTACGGCAGATGATAGGACCTTAATATTTGATGTAGATTTTACAAATACACACTTTGTGGCCAGGTTTTATAAAGATGAGGTAAAAAATGAGTATAATCAAGGTTTTTCTTTGATTTGATCTGGTGACCTAATTTTTTAATCCAGATGACCCAGTTAAGAACTTGACCTAGATTTCATAGAGACAAACATTGTGACCAAGTTTCATAAAGATTAAGTGAAAAATGTGACCTCTTCAGTGTTAACAGTCCAATTGTAGATGAGGGACTACGCACGATGGACGGTGGATGTCGGACGCCTGACATAGGGTGATCACAATAGCTTATCTTGAGCACTTTGTGTCCAGGTGAGCTAAAAACTAAATTAAGTAATTGTTGATCATAAGCGTGTTATTCAGGATTAATTTAGAATATAATTAATTACTTTTTTTGGATTATAATTGGACCGATTATTGTTGAAGGCACGATTATTCTAGGCAAAAATTTTGTCACTGAACAGGTGATTACGATTAAGAAATTTTCACAAAAAATATTTATATCCAGGATCCAATCCATCTTTTAAGCCTCAATATGGAATGTACTTCAGCAATGTTGAAAGGTAACAAGCATAATATTATATTATACCTTAAATTTGTAATGGAAAATTACTGTACGATCATGGCATAAAAATTTCAGAGCACATTAAACTTGGTCCATTGAAAGACATGTGATAAGATGGGTACAAGCATTATTAATGTGACAAGATTTTCTAAAGATATAAAGATTTAGTTATGAAATATTGTGAATACCAAATTCTTCATTAGCATTTTTATTAAAGTGCAAGATAATCAAATTTGAAAAGAGCAGTACATATGTTAAGAAATGGCAAAAGGGGTTAATCTCCAAAAGTGATGATACAAATAACATTACACCAGTGGCATGTCCAGGGGAGGGGATAGTTCATAATAAGCTTTTCTGCATCATTGTGCAATTATTCCTAATTCATCAATGACAGTTTAATTCAATCAAGAGGGGTTGAAATAATTCCCACTAACTGTACAAATAACTGAAACAGTCACATTCATATACCTTCTAAACTATGAAAGGCCAAAATGGCCATCACGGCCAGTCTGCATAAGTATGCTATGGTAGTGGAAACGATATTGAGTAACTTCTACATACAGCACATCTTTATATAGCACATAATTATATAAGAGAAATTAAAAAACATGAAATCAATTTAAAAGTCCCCCCCCCCTTAGTTGTGACAGTGTCATTGACATTGATGTTTCCCTGGCACATGTGTTATGACACGCGCATTTCATATGCCCTATACAAATAATAGTAATTTCAACTTCTTAAAAGGGTTTGAATACGCAGGTTCCGTCAACTCATCTCTCTTAATACTCCACAACATTGTACCAAATTATACGCTTGACAAATTGTTGCTTTCCCATTTGGCTATAATGTATTCACTAACTGTGGAATGCTCCAAAACTAGGATAAAACTCTCTAACTTGTGTGGGAATTTCAATTTTGGTAACTATTACAGTCCGCTGCCTTGACCCAGAAATGTTGACTACTTTATAAATTATTGATAAGGTTGCGGAGAAAGTTGGAAGAATTTAATTGTAAAGCTGATGGTAATAAGGTTACTGTATATTTTCTACCCAGTGTTCCAGTATAACACTGCCTTATATACTCTAGCGTTCGATTTCAAGAAATATTTCTATGTGGTCAAATTTGGGAAATTTATCTAAGCACATAACTAGAGTGTTTTGATTGAGCACATAACTAGAAAGTTTTGTTTGAGCATATACCTAGAAAGTCTTGTTT
Source organism: Spisula solida (assembly GCA_947247005.1). NCBI lineage: Eukaryota > Metazoa > Mollusca > Bivalvia > Venerida > Mactridae > Spisula > Spisula solida. The sequence continues at coordinate 28,107,071 of OX365948.1, forward strand.
GAGCACATAACTAGAAGCCTTGTTTGTACACATAACTAGAGTTGCTTTGTTTGAGCACATAACCAGAGTGTTTTGTTTGAGCAAATAACTAAAGTGTTTCGGTTGAGCCCATAACTACACAGTGTGTTTCGTTTGAGCACATAACAATAGTGTTTCAATTGAGCACATAACTAGAGTGTTTTGTTAGAGCACATAACTAGAGCATTTCATTTGAGCTCATAACAGGAGTATTTCTTTTGAGCACATAACTAAATAGTGTGTTTCCTTTCAGCACATAACTAGAGTGTTTTGTTGGTCTCTTCCACTAACTGCCACACATTCCTATTCACATTGTTGTAGAGCAACAATAAACTAGAAATTCAACTAATAGAAGTCATTCACTTCAGACAATGTCCATATAAAGTAAGAGGACCTACATGAACACAGGGCCTTAAGTTATTGAGCGGAGACCTTTTTTAAAATTATGAAAACAATATTTGAACTTATATCCAACTACATGCAGGTAGGGCTTTTTGAGGTCTAAACTATATCACAACTCTGGGACTCATTAGGCCCATTAACTTTAAACTCCAATAATAAGCCCATAATAGACCCTGAATACTGCAAGACCCTAGACCTTTAGTAAATAATAAACACCAAGTGTTGCAGTACTCTGTAACCTGCTTGCAGACTTGAGACCTTGTAACTTCAGGACCAACTAGACGTGGCAGTAACTTTAGGACCAACTAGACGTGGCAGTAACTTTAGGACCAACTAGACGTGGCAGTAACTTTAGGACCAACTAGACGCTGCAGTAACTTTAGGACCAACTAAACGTGGCAGTAACTTTAGGACCAACTAGACGCTGCAGTAACTTTAGGACATTATGCACACTAGACGTACCCAAGTGCACCAGTAGTTTCAGTCTGATTGTTTTAATTGACTTTTACTGATAATTATCATGATACAGTAAAGTTCCGCTAATAAGACCAGTCAAAAAGGTGGTCTTTATAGCGATCGGTGTTATTAGCGGACCTTTTTTGCTCTAAATTTAATACTTTGGGACCTTAAACTGTCAAAAATCTGCATGATTTCAAGATAATCAAAGTGGTCTTATTAGCGGAACTTTACTGTAGTATTGACAGCCACCAGTGTGTACACTCATCAATCATTTAAGTATTCTGTAAAATCACTTTGACTGGCGATTTCGTTGTTAATTTCGACCATGAAATCTAATACCCGCGAATGATCACACTTCCAAATACATAACATGGTTTTACCCAACCATGTTTTGTAATCCACGAATTTACTACTTCACAAAAATGGATATTTAACAAAATCCAAAAAATTTAATACCCAAGAAAATATGTTATTTTACAATAATTGCTATAGCCTACATGTGATATAATTATATTCCGTGTCATCCTGACCTCGTATATTATGGTGACATTACAGCGCATAATCATATATAGTGGTAACATACGTAAACGTACATCATCATATATTAATTGTGGTGATGTTTAAATATACCACAGCCATCTGTTACAATATATAATACATGTACCAGTTTGTTACACTGACATACAAACTTGTTGCCACAAAAACTTCAAACACTAATTTTACAACAGTATAAAATTAAATCATAATTATAGAGAGCTACCAATGCAGTCTCATTATAAAGACATTCAGCTGACCAGAAATCCCCTTTTTAGCTCACCTGTCACAAAGTGACAGAGTGAGCTTTTGTGATCACACTTCGTCCGTCGTCCGTCCGTCAACAATTTGCTTGTGTAGACAATGGAGGTAACAATTTTGGCTTAATCTTTATGAAACTTGGTCACAATGATCATCTCAACCAAATCTAGGTCAAGTTCAATATTGGGTCATCTGGGGTTAAAAACTATGTCACAAGGTCAAATCATAGGAAAACCTTGTGTAGTCACTAGAGGTCACAATTTTGACCTAACCTTTATAAAATTTGGTCACACTGATCATCTCGGCATGATCTAGGTCAAGATTTATATTGGGTCATCCGGGGTCAAAAACTATGTCACAAGGTCAAATCATAGAATAAAAGCTCCGCGAGTCGCATGTGTTGCCTGACGAAATGCACATTTGTCATGGAAAACTATCCAGTATAGGGCAACATATCAGACTTACAAGAGTTCTCTAGTCATCTGAACTAAAAACGACAAAGCGATGCTCTGGACAAAAAAATGTCCTGATAAAATCAATCTGAAGGGAATCATTCAAACACTACACAAGCTAGAGTTATGATTCTTGCGCACTGCACTTCATGTCACAGCAAAGAAACATGCATTCCTATTTTTGAGTCATTAATAGTTATGGTGACAAAGTTATGCCACGGACAAGAAATGCTTATAAAATCAATCAAAGGGAAAAAATTGAAAAATGGCACAAGGTAGAGTTACGTTTCTTGTGTACTGCACTTGGACTTTTGGTAAGAAACATGCATACCAAGTTTCAAGTCATTCAACCTCATGGTGACAAAGTTATCCTCCGGACAAGAAATGCTCAAATTAAATCAATCTAAGGGAAGTAATTAAAAAACGATGCAAGGCAGAGTTATGGTTCTTGCGCACTGCATTTCGTCTTATTGCAAGAAACATACATACAAAATCTTGAGTCATTTGAACTTAAGGTGACAAAGTTATGCTCTGGACAAGAAATGCTCTAATAAAATCAATCAAAGGGAAATAATTCAAAAACTATGACAGGTAGAGTTATGGTTCTTGCGCACTGCACTCCGGCTTATTGCAAGAAACATGCCTATCAATTCTTGAGTCATTTGAACGTAAGGTGACAAAGTTATGCTCCGGACAAGAAATGCTCTAATAAAATCAATCAAAGGGAAATAATTAAAAAACTATGACAGGTAGAGTTATGGTTCTTGCGCACTGCACTTCGGCTTATTGCAAGAAACATGCATACCAAATCTAGAGTCATTTGAACTTAAGGTGACAAAGTTATGCTCCGGACAAGAAATGCTCTAATAAAATCAATCAAAGGGAAATAATTCAAAAACTATGACAGGTAGAGTTATGGTTCTTGCGCACTGCACTTCAGCTTATTGCAGGAAACATGCATACCAAATCTAGAGTCATTTGAACTTAAGGTGACAAAGTTATGCTCCGGACAAGAAATGCTCAAATAAAATCAATCAAAGGGAAATAATTCAAAAACTATGACAGGTAGAGTTATGGTTCTTGCGCACTGCACTCCGGCTTATTGCAGGAAACATGCATACCAACTCTTGAGTCATTTGAACTTAAGGTGACAAAGTTATGCTCCGGACAAGCAATTTGTGACGCCGCCGCCGCCGCCACCGCCGCCGCCAAAGTAACACCTATATGTCGCCTTTTCAGGCGACACTTTCAGGCGACACAAAAACCTTGTGTAGTCACTAGAGGTCACAATTTTGCCTAATCTTTTTGAAACTTTGTCATAATGATTATTTTAATGTTATGTAGGTCAAGTTTGATATGGGTCAACCTGGGTCAAAAACTAGGTTACTAGATCAAATCATAAGAAATCCTTGTGTATTAACTAGAGGTCACCATTTTAGCTTAATCTTTATGAAAATTGGTTACAATTATCATCTCAACAAAATCTAGGTCAAGTGTGAGGTCACTAGGTCAAATCACAGGGCTTGCATGCACTACTACGACAGGTGAGCGACCTAAGGCCCATTGGGCCCTCTTGTTAACAAATGTAATGTAAAATAATTTATTCAGTCAAATTTTTCTTATTAAAATGCTTTAAATTTGAATTTAATACAAAATGCCAAGCATATGATAGGTTCAACAATGCGATTCAATGTCTATTACACACACAAACATCATGTAAAACTCATCACGTAAATTAAGCACTTTCTTAAACAAGGGAAAACAATTTAACTTGGCATTATTTAAATACTGTTGTTATTCATTCACCAACCTAAAGTAGAATATTAAGCATTTTCAAAAGAAATGAACTGTGTAATGTAATATTGTAGAACAAGAGGGCGGTGATAACCCCTGATTGCTCAACTGTGTACAATGCCAATTGGCTGTGACTGTGTTCACCCTGCCCCCTGATGGCTGACGTTTCTTACATATTGGAATATTTGAACAATTATTCATAGAAGATCATTTTAAACTAGGCCAGTCAATTTGAAACAAGACAGTTGCTTCAAATGTAATTTGTTTGTTAATATCTTGATTGTAGCCGTTTTTCAACAACTTTTCATTTATACATGGCGAGCGACTCTGACCTTGTAACAACCAGTTTTCCTGGACGCTTTCCTAACCAGTACTAGCTTATAACTAACATCTTCAATAAGAAACCGGCAAATTCTCGACATGTGGAAAATTGACCTGCTGCGAACAGGAATCAAACCCAGATTGTCAACCCCTGGGCTAACTATTCCAACACGCTAATCTGTTTTAAACGATCTGAACAATCGGAACAATATTATTAGTTTTAACATCTAGATAATGCTGACAGTACCAAATATGTAAACCTATAGGGTCTTCCAGTCTGTGTTCAGGTGAGCAAAAACAATTCTAAGAAATGCAGAGAAATTCTTAGAAATTCTAAAATATGTAAATTCTTTCAGGGTGTAAATGATAACCTAGAAACCGGTGATAATATACATAAATTACACATTATAGAATACAAAGAGCATTAACAATGACAAGCTTATAATTATAGCATCCTGCAATTTCTTTTATCACAAAAATAATCACATGATATTTTGCTTAAATCTATTTTCATGGTGTTGTCCCATAAAATCTCTTGTTACAACAGATATTGCCGCTCTCTGTAATTGCACAAATGGACGTTGTAAAGACAATACATTCTATCAAGCTGTCATGGAGACGCATTCTATAAAACTGTCATGGAGACACATTCTATCAAACTGTCATGAAGACGCATTCTATCAAGCTGTCATGGAGACGCATTCTCTCAAGCTGTCATGGAGACACATTCTATCACGCTGTCATGGAGACGCATTCTATCAAACTGTCATGGAGACACATTCTATCAAACTGTCATGAAGACGCATTCTATCAAGCTGTCATGGAGACGCATTCTATCAAACTGTCATGGAGACACATTCTATCAAACTGTCATGAAGACGCATTCTCTCAAGCTGTCATGGAGACACATTCTATCACGCTGTCATGGAGACGCATTCTATCAAACTGTCATGGAGACACATTCTATCAACCTGTCATGAAGACGCATTCTATCAAACTGTCATGGAGACGCATTCTATCAAACTGTCATGGAGATGCATTCTATCAAACTGTCATGAAGACGCATTCTATCAAGCTGTCATGGAGACGCATTCTATCAAACTGTCATGGAGACACATTCTATCAAACTGTCATGAAGACGCATTCTATCAAGCTGTCATGGAGACGCATTCTATCAAACTGTCATGGAGACACATTCTATCAAACTGTCATGAAGACGCATTCTATAAAACTGTCATGGAGACGCATTCTATCAAACTGTCATGAAGACGCATTCTATCAAACTGTCATGAAGACGCATTCTATCAAACTGTCATTCTATCAAACTGTCATGGAGACGCATTCTATCAAGTTGCCATGGAAACACAACTCCTGTTGTAATAGAGCTTTAACAGAATGAGTGTGGAGGTGAGTGCAGCGATTGTTTGTGCCTTCAACTGAGTGCCAGTTGTAAGTGAGTGACAATCTAATTTTGTCCCTGCCTTATTGGATAATCCAAGGGAAGAGACAGAGAGTTGAATGTGTGATACAATGAATCAGGGCTCACTCAGCTACTCTTATAGCTCTTTCAGAATAAACTACTTAGTTCTTAAACATGCTCAGTTAGTAGCACACGAGACTGCCTTTGGGTTACCAACCAGCGAGACTTGTAATTCCTCTGGGTTAAACCAACAACCAGTTATATTCTCTAGTTAGGAGGGAGACACTATAAGCATTGCAGAAATGACCATGTGCTTAGCCTGAGATTCAGGCCAGGAACCTCTTGATTGGTAGTGGAGAGCGTTACCCACTGGACCACTGTGCATGGATTAATTAAGCTACATTGGCAACTGCTGCAGAGCCCTCCTAAACAGATCCCTGTAGGTGTCCATCATAAAATGAACACGGGTTAATCAGTTTAATAGGTTCATATATGTTAATTAGAGTTGTATAAATTGTTCATTTACATGTTATAAAATTAATACCCACATTTCAGTAACCATAGCAACCTTTTTAATCATAAGATGATTAGATAACAAGATTGATATAAAACTAAGCAATTGATTCAAATAATGGTGATGTCAGTACCTGAGGTGATACAACTTCGCTTTGATCTTTATACTTCATGCTAATCAATTACATGTCATCAACCATTTCTTAGCAACCCATTGCTTCAGGGGAGTCAGACTACTAGCTTATTAAATATTTTCAGCATTCAACAATTTTTGGAGAAATATGGGTCACAGCTTTTTTCACTAGGTTAGAACCTTTGTGTACTTGTAAGTGTACGGGTAAGGACCTTTGTGCACTTGTAACGTGTACGGGTAAGAACCTTTGTGTACTTGTAACGCATACGGGTAAGAACCTTTGTGTACTTGTAACGTGTACGGGTAAGAACCTTTGTGTACTTGTAACGTGTACGGGTAAGAACCTTTGTGTACTTGTAACGTGTACGGGTAAGGACCTTTGTGTACTTGTAACGCGTACGGGTAAGGACCTTTGTGTACTTGTAACGCGTATGGGTAAGGACCTTTTTGTACTTGTAACATGTACGGGTAAGGACCTTTGTGTACTTGTAACGTGTATGGGTAAGGACCTTTGTGTACTTGTAACGTGTACAGGTAAGGACCTTTGTGTACTTGTAACATGTATGGGTAAGAACCTTTGTGTACTTGTAACGTGTATGGGTAAGGACCTTTGTGTACTTGTTACGTGTATGGGTAAGAACCTTTGTGTACTTGTAATTTGTACGGGTAAGGACCTTTGTGACTTGTTACGTGTACGGGTAAGAACCTTTGTGTACTTGTTACGTGTACGGGTAAGGACCTTTGTGTACTTGTAATATATTATACAGTATTATAAATTTGTAAATTTAATATGCACATCTTTCTCACCTCAAAACTGGTAAATTTTCTCTCCTCAAAACTGGTACCACTTCGTAGCAAATTCATACTTTATAAATAAGCTTATAGAGTACTGAAAGGGTCATTCGAAACATGTTCAAACATGTTCAGATGGTGATACTCAAGGATAAAACACTGTTGATAAAGTCACTACCATCATTATGCACAATAGGCACATTATGATAATGATGCACGTTATCAGTTCAATAATTCAAATAGCTAATGCTATAGAGGCATACTGTTTGTGTATAACAGTGATTTTCAGCCAAACCATAATTTGTATTATGTTAACATTTAGTTATCATGAACAGAAAGTACATATGTACCAGTTTCATGCCAGCCATATGTCTAATGTAGTGCATTAAACATGTCTATAAACAATTTACATCAAACACAATTAGCAGTGCAAAACTAATGTAATTTGTATGTATTAAACAGTAATGTTAACACCATCTTCCCTCAGAGATTTTAAATATCGAGAGAGCTGTAACAGTGCGAAGGAATAAGCTTATTGGCTGTTTTCCCGTCGCACGCACTTCAAACTGGTGTTCCTTTTCCTAAATGTTTTTCCTAGTTCACCAATCACTAGAATTTACTTGGAAAAATAAGCAATATTCTCAGAAGTGGGAAGGAAGCCAGTTTAATAGTTGGTAATTCAGGCTGCATACACTGTAAGCATTCAAGTATTGCGCAATATTTGTTTTTCTTACAGTGGAATGTTTTTAGGGATGATGACTTAACCTAGATTAAAATGTTCTCATCACAACGGAGAGTGAATTCATTCCAGTGGAAAAATTTGTCATTAAAGAATTTTTCATTGAAACCCTCAAAAGCAGTACCCACGCCCCTTACAATGACCTTGCCATTATATGACCTTGGAAGTATGGAGGGACCAGATTCTGTATACCTGAACAAACCTTATAATATCATCTACAGTCAAGCACAGTGAGTTGTATAACTGTTAATCAGCTTTGATAATGGACAGGTATGCTATATACAATGAAATGGCCTTATATGTGCCGTATGTTTCCACCAAGTTGTGTGACCACCATTTTACAAACAAAATATAACAAACAATGTATAACTTGACAATCATACTTACGATGATTCTATCAGCAGTAGGAACATCATCCTTTTTCATCCTCTGGCACGAATTCTTGGCTGTTTCCACACAGCAGTCATGGCAACATGCACCGCAAGCTGAAAGTGAATAATATTATTATGGTTAAAACACATCAAAGCCTACAAGCATAGACTTAGTACTGAGAACTTTACATCATACCGAAATCTGACCACGACATACTGTGTGTATCAACATTCCCCTTGTGATGATACTAGGACATTGAATATTTTCATGCTATAGTTATACCGGTAAGAACCTTCAGTTAAGCTGTTTTCATATTACTGAGGTGCCCTACATAATGCAGGCCACCTCCTTTGCTAATTTGTTATAAAATTTAAGGAAACTATAATATGATAATCACCAAAAAGGTGTGAGGATTGACCAAACTATCGGCAGATTATACTAAAAATAGCACAGATTTACTCAAAATAGAAAATAATCAGGAATTTCGGCACCATACTGTAGGAGCTTACTTGGTTGAACTTGTAAGGACTTTTCCACAAGACTTCATGTCGTATAGCATGTCGTTGTTAATTATGCTCAAGTAAGAAACGATCAGCTGGTTTTATAATGCTATAGCTAGCATGATGTAGGTGAATGAGTGGGTCAACGTCTGGATTAAACAGCGGACAAGAGAATTACTGAACATTCCATCTATATTAATACAGTCCATATATAAATAAGATTAAACTAGTCCAAACTTAAGGTGATTCACAAGCCTTTGATAAGATCAAACTATTCCAAACTAAAGGTGATTCACAGGTCTTTGATAAGATCAAACTATTCCAAACTTAAGGTAATTCACAAGTCTTTGATAAGACCCAACTATTCCAAACTTAAGGTGATTCACAGGTCTTTGATAAGATCAAACTATTCCAAACTTAAGGTGATTCACAAGTCTTTGATAAGATCAAACTATTCCAAACTTAAGGTAATTCACAAGTCTTTGATAAGATCAAACTATTCCAAACTTAAGGTGATTCACAGGTCTTTGATGGGATCAAACTATTCCAAACTTAAGGTAGTTCACAGGTATTATTACCTTAAGTTTGGAATAGGATCAAACTATTCCAAACTTAAGGTGATTCACAGGTCTTTGATAAGATCAAACTATTCCAAACTTAAGGTAATTCACAAGTCTTTGATAAGATCAAACTATTCCAAACTTAAGGTGGTTCACAGGTCTTTGATAAGATCAAACTATTCCAAATTTAAGGTAATTCACAAGTCTTTGATAAGATCAAACTATTCCAAACTTAAGGTAATTCACAAGTCTTTGATAAGATCCAACTATTCCAAACTAAAGGTGATTCACAGGTCTTTGATAAGATCAAACTATTCCAAACTTAAGGTAATTCACAAGTCTTTGATAAGATCCAACTATTCCAAACTTAAGGTGATTCACAGGTCTTTGATGGGATTAAACTATTCCAAACTTAAGGTAGTTCACAGGTATTATTACCTTAAGTTTGGAATAGGATCAAACTATTCCAAACTTAAGGTGATTCACAGGTCTTTGATAAGATCAAACTATTCCAAACTTAAGGTAATTCACAAGTCTTTGATAAGATCAAACTATTCCAAACTTAAGGTGGTTCACAGGTCTTTGATAAGATCAAACTATTCCAAACTTAAGGTAATTCACAAGTCTTTGATAAGATCAAACTATTCCAAACTTAAGGGTAATTCACAAGTCTTTGATAAGATCAAACTTTTCCAAACTTAAGGTGGTTCACAGGTCTTTGATCTTGCTGAACAAGAGCTGCATTGAACAAAATGGTGCATTATGTCAATAGACTTAAGAAATAATTTAGGTGGTACATTTAAATGAATTCATAATTTCTTACACTTTAAGTTGAAAAGGGGGACATATTATATTTCAACAAAGTGCTTGATAGAGTTTTCCCGTGGATATATATTGAGTTTTTGATGAAAGTGTACATACCTTAACAAAGCAATATAATATGACTTTCAAATTTGCATCATATGACCTATTTGTTTGCTTCTATCACTATGATTGACCTATAGTCTAAATTAAATAATTGGCCTATATTTGTGATGGACACTGTAATAATAAGTGTGACCTCTCGAGTAATTTACACGATTTTCTTGGCCTGGATGACACAGTTCACTGTGGGGTATAATAGTGTATCAGTTAATAGTTTATAGTTAATAGCTCATGTGTTGAGTAAAACTTAACATTAAGCAATATGAATATTGTAATGTACATTCCTGTGTGAAGATCAGATAATGTCAGGACATTGGCACCATTACTGATAAAATCAAAATTATAGTACAACATTCACCAAGATTCCTTCACAAAAGTACAGGTATAATTCGGTTACATGAACTCGTAACATGCATTCACAGTCCTACACTGTGATACAATAATAGTACAATCTAGAAACCAGTATTTTTCATGGGGGAAATTACAGTGTACACTTACAAAAAGTTTGATACAGTTTGAATATTATATTAAACAGACAGAAACCAAATTAAAAGAGTTTAACAAACACAAAAAGATGTCCAGCAGACAAACAGTGTCCTTGTTGTCTCTGGTTTACAGTGTCCTAGTTGTCTCTGGTTTACTGTGTCCAAGTTGTCTCTGGTTTACAGTGTCCTAGTTGTCTCTGGATTACAGTGTCCTTGTTGTCTCTGGTTTACTGTGTCCTTGTAGTCTCTGGTTTACAGTGTCCTAGTTGTCTCTGGTTTACAGTGTCCTTGTTGTCTCTGGTTTACTGTGTCCTTGTAGTCTCTGGTTTACAGTGTCCAAGTTGTCTTTGGTTTACAGTGTCCTTGTTGTCTCTGGTTTACTGTGTCCAAGTTGTCTCTGGTTTACAGTGTCCTAGTTGTCTCTGGTTTACAGTGTCCTTGTTGTCTCTGGTTTCAGTGTCCCAGTTGTCTCTGGTTTACAGTGTCCAAGTTGTCTCTGGTTTACAGTGTCCTAGTTGTCTCTGGTTTACAGTGTCCTTGTTGTCTCTGGTTTACAGTGTCCTTGGTGTCTCTGATCAAAAGATCACATTCTAACAAACAATTCTAACAAGTCCTTAAATATTATGTTTTATTGAATTATGAACAAATTATAGCATTGTGCATGCAGACTTCATTAAAACATTATGTGGTGGTATACAGCAACATTTGTAAATTATAATAATCTATACAAATGCTGAGTTTGCTCAAGTTTAATGCATATACAATGGTAACAAAATATATTATACATAACAAGTTATATAATTTAATCCTTCCCATCTAATATTTGTCTTTGTTTTTTTCAAACAGAGACTTTGCAACTGCTACCTCAAGTCGGTTAACAGTGACCTTGACCTCTGGATGACCTTACACATGATCATGACTTTGATTTTCTACTTTCCTTAACATCATCAAGAGTCAATTATACAATTAGCTACTCAGAAATAATATTATGATATATTTTGAAGCCAATGAAATATTGATCAGAAAACCTGATTGTTTTAGGCTTCTGGTGTCAGATATCTAATCTGTTCTGTTGCTTCAGAAGCCTGGTAATTTCTGGATTTTTTCACTTTATAGCCGAATATGTGACAGTTTTTACTCAATATTATCTTTTTTAAGAGACTACTGTCTCAAACATAGAAGGTAAACTGCCACAAGGTTAAACTAAGGTCAAATTGATTTTATTTATGACCTAGTTGCTACAGTTAAACCTAACCCCAACTTATGTAGATGTTATACAGGTACATGGCCTGTGTACAGATGGGTTAAGACAGGCAAGCCATGTCTTAAATCAAGGTTTTGTGCAGTGTTTGGTCAAAATTGTCTACGGGCATCCAATCTTCCTAAAACTATAAATAGAAAATTATTTAACTAATGCAGCCGAGACTGGGACGAGATAGGGTTATCATTTATATAGTCCCTGCACCTCTTTCCCATTTTAGAAAAACAGTACATGTTACAGTGTATCGTAAGGCCTTTTCAACTAGGCTGTTTCATGCAGCAGGTTATAGTCTGGTTCCCATCCCAACAATTAAAAGAGTACTTAACTATCTGACCAGGGATACCTGACAGTGACGTCGCATTGTGTTTACAATCCAATGCTTACTTTATTAATTATTCTACAAAAATGTCGATTATCATTATATTTCTTTACCTATGATCTCAATATGACATCGTAGCCGAGAGGATAACGGCGCAGTATTAGTAGTTGAAAGGTATCGAGTTCGAACCCCGTCAGCGTAACTTTTTCCCGCTCGTTTCTATTTTGCAATTGAATACAAAGCATGTGTGAAAAATGAATTAAGTAAAAAATCTTTGCCATTTCACTAAACTTAAAATAGCTAAATTGAATGGCTATAACGTGTTTTAAATTATTGTAGAGAGTCTTTGAAGAATAATGAGAAACCAACGTCTCAAAAGAATGTTGTCCAATTCGTTATTGTATTAAATTACTAAATATGTTTCCGGTATATTATACAAAAATACATTCATATAGTTTGTCTACCACCAGCTTTGAACTTGGACCGCCTGTGTGAGAAACAGCCAACACATCCACAGGACCATGTCTTGTTTGGACTATTAAAATTTACAAGGACTTATCTAATATAATCATTAATCCGTTGGGGATATACCCTGCTTATTTATAGATTGTTGACAAAATGACGTCACTGTCAAAAATTGTTTGTCGAATAGTATAGTGTATACTACAGTAACAATGGAATAGAACCAGACTGTTACTATAACTATCCACAAAACAGCCCGGTCGAAGAGACCTATTCCCCTATTATCTGTATGGATTTAATAACAATTTGTTTATAATTTATAATGGGCAAAGACTAATATGTAAAACAAGCAAACCCAGCAGTTACACTGACATCTAACATAGTAGCAAATTCTTTTGTTTCAAGTTTGAAAATATATATTTCAGCCATCATTAATAGACTGTGACATACCTATTTTATATTTATTCAACATAGTTTGAAATCAACCTACATTATTCAGCAGATTTTTAATGAATTCCTTGCCAATTAAGTATTAATGATCAATCCTAAAAGTATTACAACTACAATACATAATACATGTATTCAGATAATTATAAGGCTGAAACATGGTGTGTTTCCAGTGACACTCGTGGTATGTAACTTAAATTACTTTACGACCATCATATTTTTCAGTGTTAGCTGTCTAGCTTCATATTTAACCTCGTTTTGACCACTTCAAAAACCAATGAATTGTTTGCAAATAAATTTGGAGTAAATTGATACAGGTGCCTGATAGGTAGGAATATGCTATACTCACCACAAAAGATACCACAAAAAATTACACTTATCTGCTATATAAACGCTGTTTTTCTTTTTTAAAGATATTTTTTGATAAACTTGTAATTATGTTGGTCATGATTATATGACCACCACTCTATAACATAAATGATTAATACATACTTATGCATCAGTGTAATTGAATGTATCTAACAGTTTTTCCAGTGAGGTCTATCAAGTTTTGTATTTTCTAGCCATAATAACAGATATCAGGTCAGGGGGTGAGGCGTTAACGTTTCATCTTTTAATTATCATATCTGCAGAATGAAATAATCTGTTATTTAATTATTATGATTGCTTGCCCTTGCTTCAGATATTTTATTCTTACATCCTCTTGCTTCAGATATTTTATTCTTACATCCTCTTGCTTTTGGAATTTTATTCTTACATCCTCTTGCTTCTGGTATTTTATTCTTACATCCTCTTGCTTCTGGTATTTTATTCTTACATCCTCTTGTTTCTGGTATTTTATTCTTACATCCTCTTGCTTCTGGAATTTTATTCTTACATCCTCTTGCTTCTGGTATTTTATTCTTACATCCTCTTGCTTCTGGTATTTTATTCTTACATCCTCTTGCTTCTGGTATTTTATTCTTACATCCTCTTGCTTCTGGTATTTTATTCTTACATCCTCTTGCTTCTGGTATTTTATGATTGCCTCACCTTGCTTCTGGTATTTTATTCTTACATCCTCTTGCTTCTGGTATTTTATTCTTACATCCTCTTGCTTCTGGTATTTTATTCTTACATCCTCTTGCTTCTGGTATTTTATTCTTACATCCTCTTGCTTCTGGTATTTTATTCTTACATCCTCTTGCTTCTGGTATTTTATTCTTACATCCTCTTGCTTCTGGTATTTTATGATTGCCTCACCTTGCTTCTGGTATTTTATTCTTACATCCTCTTGCTTCTGGTATTTTATTCTTACATCCTCTTGCTTCTGGTATTTTATTCTTACATCCTCTTGCTTCTGGTATTTTATGATTGCCTCACCTTGCTTCTGGTATTTTATGATAGCCTCACCTTACTTCTGGTATTTTATGATTGCCTCACCTTACTTCTGGTATTTTATGATTGCCTCACCTTACTTCTGGTATTTTATGATTGCCTCACCTTACTTCTGGTATTTTATTCTTACATCCTCTTGCTTCTGGTATTTTATGATTGCCTCACCTTACTTCTGGTATTTTATGATTGCCTCACCTTACTTCTGGTATTTTATGATAGCCTCACCTTACTTCTGGTATTTTATGATTGCCTCACCTTACTTCTGGTATTTTATGATTGCCTAGCCTTACTTCTGGTATTTTATGATTGCCTCACCTTACTTCTGGTATTTTATGATAGCCTCACCTTACTTCTGGTATTTTATGATTGCCTCACCTTACTTCTGGTATTTTATGATTGCCTCGCCTTACTTCTGGTATTTTATGATTGCCTCACCTTACTTCTGGTATTTTATGATTGCCTCGCCTTACTTCTGGTATCTTATGATTGCCTCACCTTGCTTCTGGTATTTTATGATTGCCTCACCTTACTTCTGGTATTTTATGATTGCCTCACCTTACTTCTGGTATTTTATGATAGCCTCACCTTGCTTCTGGTATTTTATGATTGCCTCACCTTACTTCTGGTATTTTATTCTTACATCCCTTACTTCTGGTATTTTATGATTGCCTCACCTTACTTCTGGTATTTTATTCTTACATCCCTTACTTCTGGTATTTTATGATTGCCTCACCTTGCTTCTGGTATTTTATGATTGCCTCACCTTACTTCTGGTATTTTATGATTGCCTCACCTTACGTCTGGTATTTTATGATTGCCTCACCTTACTTCTGGTATTTTATGATTGCCTCACCTTACTTCTGGTATTTTATGATTGCCTCAACTTACCACTGGTTTTTTATGATTGCCTCACCTTACTTCTGGTATTTTATGATAGCCTCACCTTACTTCTGGTATTTTATGATTGCCTCACCTTACTTCTGGTATTTAATGATAGCCTCACCTTACTTCTGGTATTTTATGATTGCCTCTCCTTACGTCTGGTATTTTATGATTGCCTCACCTTGCTTCTGGTATTTTATGATTGCCTCACCTTACTTCTGGTATTTTATGATTGCCTCACCTTACTTCTGGTATTTTATGATTGCCTCACCTTGCTTCTGGTATTTTATGATTGCCTCACCTTACTTCTGGTATTTTATGATTGCCTCACCTTACTTCTGGTATTTTATGATAGCCTCACCTTGCTTCTGGTATTTTATGATTGCCTCACCTTACTTCTGGTATTTTATTCTTACATCCCTTACTTCTGGTATTTTATGATTGCCTCACCTTACTTCTGGTATTTTATTCTTACATCCCTTACTTCTGGTATTTTATGATTGCCTCACCTTGCTTCTGGTATTTTATGATTGCCTCACCTTACTTCTGGTATTTTATGATTGCCTCACCTTACGTCTGGTATTTTATGATTGCCTCACCTTACTTCTGGTATTTTATGATTGCCTCACCTTACTTCTGGTATTTTATGATTGCCTCAACTTACCACTGGTTTTTTATGATTGCCTCACCTTACTTCTGGTATTTTATGATAGCCTCACCTTACTTCTGGTATTTTATGATTGCCTCACCTTACTTCTGGTATTTAATGATAGCCTCACCTTACTTCTGGTATTTTATGATTGCCTCTCCTTACGTCTGGTATTTTATGATTGCCTCACCTTGCTTCTGGTATTTTATGATTGCCTCACCTTACTTCTGGTATTTTATTCTTACATCCTCTTGCTTCTGGTATTTTATGATTGCCTCACCTTACTTCTGGTATTTTATGATTGCCTCACCTTACTTCTGGTATTTTATGATAGCCTCACCTTACTTCTGGTATTTTATGATTGCCTCACCTTACTTCTGGTATTTTATGATTGCCTAGCCTTACTTCTGGTATTTTATGATTGCCTCACCTTACTTCTGGTATTTTATGATAGCCTCACCTTACTTCTGGTATTTTATGATTGCCTCACCTTACTTCTGGTATTTTATGATTGCCTCGCCTTACTTCTGGTATTTTATGATTGCCTCACCTTACTTCTGGTATTTTATGATTGCCTCGCCTTACTTCTGGTATCTTATGATTGCCTCACCTTGCTTCTGGTATTTTATGATTGCCTCACCTTACTTCTGGTATTTTATGATTGCCTCACCTTACTTCTGGTATTTTATGATAGCCTCACCTTGCTTCTGGTATTTTATGATTGCCTCACCTTACTTCTGGTATTTTATTCTTACATCCCTTACTTCTGGTATTTTATGATTGCCTCACCTTACTTCTGGTATTTTATTCTTACATCCCTTACTTCTGGTATTTTATGATTGCCTCACCTTGCTTCTGGTATTTTATGATTGCCTCACCTTACTTCTGGTATTTTATGATTGCCTCACCTTACGTCTGGTATTTTATGATTGCCTCACCTTACTTCTGGTATTTTATGATTGCCTCACCTTACTTCTGGTATTTTATGATTGCCTCAACTTACCACTGGTTTTTTATGATTGCCTCACCTTACTTCTGGTATTTTATGATAGCCTCACCTTACTTCTGGTATTTTATGATTGCCTCACCTTACTTCTGGTATTTAATGATAGCCTCACCTTACTTCTGGTATTTTATGATTGCCTCTCCTTACGTCTGGTATTTTATGATTGCCTCACCTTGCTTCTGGTATTTTATGATTGCCTCACCTTACTTCTGGTATTTTATGATTGCCTCACCTTACTTCTGGTATTTTATGATTGCCTCACCTTGCTTCTGGTATTTTATGATTGCCTCACCTTACTTCTGGTATTTTATGATTGCCTCACCTTACTTCTGGTATTTTATGATAGCCTCACCTTGCTTCTGGTATTTTATGATTGCCTCACCTTACTTCTGGTATTTTATTCTTACATCCCTTACTTCTGGTATTTTATGATTGCCTCACCTTACTTCTGGTATTTTATGATTGCCTCACCTTACTTCTGGTATTTTATGATTGCCTCAACTTACCACTGGTTTTTTATGATTGCCTCACCTTACTTCTGGTATTTTATGATAGCCTCACCTTACTTCTGGTATTTTATGATTGCCTCACCTTACTTCTGGTATTTAATGATAGCCTCACCTTACTTCTGGTATTTTATGATTGCCTCTCCTTACGTCTGGTATTTTATGATTGCCTCACCTTGCTTCTGGTATTTTATGATTGCCTCACCTTACTTCTGGTATTTTATGATTGCCTCACCTTACTTCTGGTATTTTATGATTGCCTCACCTTGCTTCTGGTATTTTATGATTGCCTCACCTTACTTCTGGTATTTTATGATTGCCTCACCTTACTTCTGGTATTTTATGATTGCCTCTCCTTACGTCTGGTATTTTATGATTGCCTCACCTTGCTTCTGGTATTTTATGATTGCCTCACCTTACTTCTGGTATTTTATGATTGCCTCACCTTGCTTCTGGTATTTATTCTTACATCCCTTACTTCTGGTATTTTATGATTGCCTCACCTTACTTCTGGTATTTTATGATTGCCTCACCTTGCTTCTGGTATTTATTCTTACATCCCTTACTTCTGGTATTTTATGATTGCCTCACCTTACTTCTGGTATTTTATGATTGCCTCTCCTTACTTCTGGTATTTTATGATAGCCTCACCTTACTTCTGGTATTTTATGATTGCCTCACCTTACTTCTGGTATTTTATGATTGCCTCTCCTTACTTCTGGTATTTTATGATTGCCTCACCTTACTTCTGGTATTTTATGATTGCCTCACCTTACTTCTGGTATTTTATGATTGCCTCTCCTTACTTCTGGTATTTTATGATTGCCTCACCTTACTTCTGGTATTTTATGATTGCCTCACCTTGCTTCTGGTATTTATTCTTACATCCCTTACTTCTGGTATTTTATGATTGCCTCACCTTACTTCTGGTATTTTATGATTGCCTCACCTTACTTCTGGTATTTTATGATAGCCTCACCTTACTTCTGGTATTTTATGATTGCCTCACCTTACTTCTGGTATTTTATGATTGCCTCACCTTGCTTCTGGTATTTTATGATTGCCTCACCTTAACTTCTGGTATTTTATAATTGCCTCACCTTGCTTCTGGTATTTATTCTTACATCCCTTACTTCTGGTATTTTATGATTGCCTCACCTTACTTCTGGTATTTTATGATTGTTTCCACTTGTTTCAGATACAGTAAAATCTCGTTATCTCCAACTCGCTTATATGGAATTTTCTGTTATGTGTCCACGTTTTTTTCAAGTCCCGATTTTCTCCTTCTTTGTTTATATGAAATCTTGAGACCCATCTCGAAGTTTCAGCTCGAATTCAGTTAGAATTTTCGTTATCTTGAATTATTTTTTGAAGTCGAGTCAAAGTCTGATCGTATTCGACTAGTGTCTAATGCTTTTAACACATCACCAGTATGAAATCTTCGATTACCTGTAATTTTCGCGCCTTTTATTGTTGAACAAATATTTGTTTGCAACGACTTGTGCAAACATATCATGAAGATTCGAGTTGCGTCCAAACATCAATAAACATGTCATCTCGAATAATTGTTTGTAAACTGAATAAAATGCACTATTAAGAAAGAGTAACACGTATACATTAATATAAAGTCATGTAATTTTCAATAATTTTCACGAATATGTCATTCTTACGACGTAACAATATGGCGGCGTAAGAAACTTGCAATTTCGATGCCGAAAATTCTATCTCGAATTTTCATTATGTCGAAGTAATTTCTATGGTCCCGTGAAATTCGAGATAAAGAGAGTTGACTGTATATTTATTTCCTATATATCTTCAGAAGTACCAGACATCTTAATTGAAAGGTATTTCTTAGTTTGTGAACTAAATGTACGAAATTGTAGCCTGCAGAGTGATTTATTTTATTATGCAAGCAACAAAAAACATTATCTCATCATAATGTATGACTTGGGTGGAGGAATATTGCTACCTGTAAGAGAGGAAAATCTACAAGTAGTTGATTAAGTAGAATAGTCTGCGGATTTCAGTGACACAAGATTCATAATCCTAGTATATATAACAGTACTATATGATAAATATACATACTTTCACATTTCTTGCCAACTTTTCCGGTGCCCCAAATGTAATCATTACCTGAAAATATACATAACAACATTATTAATTACAATTGGGCTAAATGCTAAAATATCGTTAATTCATGCATTTTGTGAGTTTTAATTTTCATAGATTTTGATAAAATGACATGCAGAAATTAGACTTCGGACATCGTTTAGATTTCCTGGTGTTGAGATGGAAATTTGATACTACAGTAAGAGAAGAACACTTCAATCAAAGTATATCAAAAGGCTTATCAGTACAATGATTCCATCACCTTTCCACTTTATACTGCATGAAGCCAAATGCACTTAAATTGTATAGTACCAGATTTCTGTCAGAATAAACTAAAAGCAAGAACTGAAATATAGCCAACATGGTGAGATATTATCATTATCCTATAACAAGATTATGACATGCATTATGCCTGCAGAGAATGTTGCTATAGAGTGAAGTACTGCACATATACTGACCGTGTGCCAAAAACAGCCACCGTTGCACACTTGTTGCTATAGATACAAGGTTTTATGATCATCAAATATAAGATATATATATGATCATAATCTCATATAAACTTCTCAAATATTGAAAGCAAAACTCATCTTTTTGTTTTTGTTTTCAATAAAGAATTTGGTACAATAATGGAGAGTATTAACCCAACTTTTAAATGTTGAGAAAAAAGAAACTATCACACAGCATGAAAGTTTATGACATTATCAAAATAGCCTATACTGACTGTTTTAATTAAGGGTCTATAACTCTGGAACCCAATCAGGAACAAAGGGCTAAATTATAGAGATACAGGTTGTGACAGGTTGTGTGCAAGTTTGGTCAAAATCAAATCATAAATGATACCACAAGATCTGTTAAAAATAAAATTGAAGTAAAAAAATTACTATACAACAAAATTATGATAATTATAATATAATAATGGTCAACGACAGTTTATGTTAATATGAAGAAAGTAGTAACAAAGTTAAACAAAAACCTACTTTGTACATATAATTATAGTAATTATAATATGAGTCAGTTTCATTAATGTAATTAAATTCATCGACACTAATTTTATAATCATCCTGGATGTTCATAATTAGACTAATTATAATGAATTTACGTGCATGTATGACCTACATAGAGAAAAGCGTGCATGCCAATCAAACAATATTCTATTTTCAGTAACACATGAATTACTTAAAGTTTCACAATCTGTCACACACTAGTCAACTTGTCTATGATTAAACAGTGAAATAACTCACAAAAAAGCTTTTAAAATATGCCTGACATATTCATTATTCTTTGCCAGAGGTGGAGCTAGGGTTTTAGTTCAAGAGGGCAACTTAGTGTTAATTAGGTTAAAATGAAGACATATATAAATGCCTTTGAAGCTCAATGGTTAGCACACTTGCCCTCTAATCTGGCCACCCGGGTTCAAATACAGGTGGAGGCACTCACTCTGACAAATGCCTGCCATTATTTTCAGCATAAAGTTGACTGGCAAATAAAGGCTATGCTGGGCATATAGTCATGTCCATTAAACGTTTGTTATAACTTTAAAAATCACTATTTTCTTTAAAAATATGCCCTATTATGTATTGCTCCATCAAATCAGCATCTCACTGAGATGAAACAATAGACATTGTACACTAGTACACATTTGAGTCAATTAACCTGAAAAATATCATTTAAAGGGTCTGCCTCACATATTGGTGTATTGCAAAAATAAAATTAAATTGTCAAATATTCATGTAATTTTGGTATAGTTTCCTGTATATGCCATAAACAACCACATTGACATAAAAAATAACTTGGGTAACATCGGTATTTTGTAGTAATTTAGCATTTTTACACCCAAAATTCTATAGGGTATTAATATATATACCCTATAGAATTAGCACTACTATCACTTAAATTGCCTGGAATTTGTTTCCATTCGATGAAAACGAATTGCGAAATGACCCAAATACCTCACAGATGTTTCGGCTTTAGTTTGTTGAAGTTACAGTTTGATCATGTGTGATTTACATAATTCACAGAACATTTTGGAAGGAAACTCTGCGATATTTTCAAACAGAAAAATACTGAGTGCCAAATATCAAGAGTGGTTTAAATTGCTTATATGCCATAAATCTTTCATAAAGCAACCACCAGTGACTTTCTATTATATAAATACTTGGTTAGGTAGGAAAATTACGTCATACAAAAATTTTAGCCCGATCTGTGAGGCAGCAGCTTTAAAATCATCAGTCGTAGCTAAGCAATAACTTAAAGAGTTTTTTCTTGGAATTGGGGCAACATTAGCTTATATCATGATTAAGATTTCTTGTGACATCAAATTAACCCACGTCATTTCATATAGACACCCAAAACTCTAGCGAATACAATTAAGTCATTACATTTATTTTGATCCTATCTTTTAGACACTTAATATTACCATTTTATTCTATTGAGTATTCACACTGCCATGTCATTAATACAAGAGGGCCCAAATGGCCCTTAAGGTCGCTCACCTGTCGTAGTTGCATGCAAGCCCAGGGATTTGACCTAGTGACCTAGTTCTTGGCCCCAGATGACCATATATCGCATTTGACCTAGATTTTGTTAAGATGATCATTGTGATCAAGTTTCATAAAGATTAGGCTAAAATGGTAACCTCTAGTTACTACACTAGGTTTTCCTATGATTTTACCTTGTGACCTAGTTTTTGATCCAAAATTTTGCAATATCAAACTTGACCTAGATTTTGTTGACATGATCATTGTGACCAAGTTTCATATAGATTAGGTCAAAATTATTACCTCTAGTGACTACACACATTTTTTTTATGATTTGACCTTGCGATCTAGTTTTTGACCCCAGATGACCCAATATCGAACTTGCCCTAGATTTTGTTGAGAATCTGATGATCATTATGACCAAGATTCATAAAGATTAGGCCAAAATTGTAACCTCTAGTGTCTACACAAGCAAATTGTTGACGGACGGACCACGTACCACAGACAGCGGACGAAGAGTGATCACATAAGCTCACTCTGTCACTTTGTGACAGATGAGCTAAAAACCCTGGCTTAATATTATAATGCAGAGCTGAGATTATAGTTAATTATCAAATACTTATTATATAGTAATTATAGGTAACTTATGATTTTAGACTTTCGGTACCAACAGGTACAATAAGTTGAGTTGTTAATGAAATAAATCAGTTCAAAAGTTCATTGAATTCTGGGTGGTATCCTAACATCAGACAAGCTTATACATCTATGCCTGCCTGGTTTTCTAGACATCAATCACATTGACATAATGATAAATTATAATGAACAATACCCAGGTCACTATACTTGCTTATCTAGTTCAACACATTCTGGTTATACTTGCCAAAAATTCATCAATTTGTTTACATTAAATGGGGTAATTAAAAGACAATTAATAATTATATTAAAACCCTCACAAATTCATTCCCCAAATATATATTACAGGACTTTAGCCTAGCTGATGCTCAACCTTCTACTATCCTAATTTAACAGCTTATATCTTGACTATACTTTTAATGCTGGTTGCTTATTTCATAAGAGTGGAGTATTAACAAGACCGTAGACAAACACAAATCTAAAGGACCGATACTAGATTAGGGTCCTGTAAATGCATGATCATATAATGCATTAAATGAACCTGAACCTAGCTTTAGCTGCTGCTGGAATTCTAATGATGAGCTCTGTATAAGATCTTTCACCTACCATGAAATACAATCATTAGCCTCTCTTTAAATGAAATGTCAAAGGCAATCATTAAACAATGTCTCTGTTGTAACAAATATTCAAATCAATTTGAAGCTTTGTTTTGTATGATTAATATAAATGTGCTCATTAACCTATACACTATGTTACAAGTATGGACCAGCATATTATAGTCTGTATGCCTGTATTTGATATATGTATGATACCAGCATGCTATAAGGGATACTGTAAGGCTCACATGTGATAGGCTGGTCCTGTTTGTTCCCCAACCAGAGTAATAATCAACATTAAGGGAAGCCAAACTCTTATGGGCCAACCCATTAGTCTTCCCTGACATTGGGTGAGAAAAAAAATGAACATTGCAAAATAGTTAATACAGTCATCAGATTTAATTATATAATTATGCTGATGACCTTTTAACAGTTTTTTCTGTTAACACTTTAACCAACATAATTCTTATAAGAAAAGAGATCAGGCTGTATAGAGTTTACTTCCTCAAGCCATTGGCAATATAAAGTTATACAGTCATTTCTAATAAATGAGCACATTACATATATATATATATATATATATTATCTGTCTACATTAAAGCTCACTGCTTGTCATTACAATATGCCTGTATATATATATATGTATATACATATGCCCTACATTTTCTACATAATGAGATGTATACGTATTACTGACCTAGTTTTTCAGCCATATCAATTAAACCGAAAACACAAAGGCAACATAAAGTAGGTCCTTTACAAAGACAACTGAGAACTAATGAAGAATAAGTGGCTGCATTTAGAACATTAATTTTGCATGTCCTCAACCATGCCGACAGGTGGGAGAAAATGTTGTCAGATTTACCAAGTTAAACAGATTTTGCAGATAACAAAGAGCATTAAATTGACAAATAATTGGCGGGCGTTATAATGATGGAAAGTTTGCAGTGACAATTATAACGTAGTTATAGGGAATTGTTCCAAATTTGAAATTGCTGTAATATGATCTGTTGTAACTTAAGGACATTAGATTTCATATACTTTATGTTGCACATTAGAGGTGCATGTAAATAGCAATGAGCTCACCTCTTTTCAGAATAGTGTGGGCGTATGGATTAAAGGGTTATCATACCCTGGGGACAAATGTTAGAGTAATACAGTTATTAATGCAGATCAGAGTTATGGGTCTTGCTTTACAGGGTCACATATTAAAGGTGAACAAGTGTTAAAAGTTTCAAAGCAATAGCTCCCATAGTTGATGAGAACAAAATACTTAAACATAAAACCTAACCAAGATGTTTCCAGTAAGTCCAAAAGGAGCAAAAACTTGCAAAATGGATATTACAGTTGTGGGTCATGATATACAGGCTCAGTGAGGTATTTTGCTCCACATACATGTACTTAATGTTGTAGATAATACCAGAAAGTATAGCAAGTTTTATTTGAAGATCATGAACATTTTTTGAACTATGGCGAAAGTTTAACTTTTTTAAGCTGAAAAAGGGGCAAAAGTCAAAATTTATTAAAGCTAGAGTTGTTGCCCTTTGTTACAGATATGCGTATTACCACTGGCAATAAGTATAGCAAGCTTCATTTGAATATCTATTATGGTTTTGAAGTTCTGAAGAAACAAAGATGAAAAATGAGGAAAATTGTAATTTAACAAAGGGCCATAATTCTTCCAATATTACAGCTAAAGTAATGCAATTAACTTGGCATAAAATAGCGTTCTGTTGTTGTGATCTTATGTTTAAAATTTGAAGTTGATATCTTCAATGATTTTTCAGTAATTATGAAAAAAATGAGGCAAATTTGAATTTTACAAAGCGCCTTCACTCTTCCAATATTGTAGTGAGAGTAATGTAACTTGCCATAACAAAGCATACTGTTGTTGTGAACTTATGTTTAAAGTTTGAAGTCGTTACTTATAATGGTTTTCAAGTTATTTAGAAAAAAAACATGAAAAATGTGGACAGACAGACAGACAGACCAATGGACAGACGGCGGGGCCCTAGTAACTCTTCCTTTTTTCTCTCAAAAATCAGATGAGCCCAAAAATGCTTATAAAGCATTATTTGTGTAACTCAAGAAGTGGAAATAATATGTCATCATAATAATCATAAACTTTCAAAGAAGAATGCATACAAAATTATGAAGAAAAATACCATACAAAAATTCAAAAGCCACACAAAGAGGGGCGTATAAAAAATCAAGATATCAAAATTCCATTTTTCAAAAAAAATAATTATGAAGTAATACGGAAGACCATAGTTAATGATGATTTAAATTACAAGGCTCTGATGATCACAGACGGTTATTACTTACATAAATCTTATATT
Source organism: Spisula solida (assembly GCA_947247005.1). Taxonomy (NCBI): domain Eukaryota; kingdom Metazoa; phylum Mollusca; class Bivalvia; order Venerida; family Mactridae; genus Spisula; species Spisula solida. The sequence goes on from OX365948.1 coordinate 28,132,813, forward strand.
CTCGTATAATTATCATAGTAAAGTGAGGGCAAAAATTTTAACAATACATACAAATATGAACATAATGCCACTTGCGATATTTATCTTCCAAACCTTCAAAGTCGACAATTTGTACAAATTGAGGCAAACCTGGTGACAGACAGCCATGATTATAACAGTGACAGTAATGATTTAGTGGTGTATAAAATATTTAAAGTCAAATGCAGCCTTCAAATATGACTGACCACAAAATAGAAGGAAATAAGCCACCCAATTAAATGTAACAATAATAAATAACTTGAATTGAAAGACATGAAAAGTTTGTTCTAACAGCAGTGTTTAAATGTGTAAATACACATCTCAAATAATTACATACACATCTCAAATAATTACAAACACATCTCAAATACTTGTCATGGATGCCATACAAAACTTCAACATCCACCAAAATTTGATATTTGTTAACAGGCAATGACATGTACATCAAGAGAAAGAATATTAAATACCTTTTATTTGTTTCAATTGTTTTCATTTTAAAGTACATTATCTCAGTCACTTAGTTTACCTGACCCCATTTCTTAAAAGCATGTGACCTAATTCCCAGGCTGTCATTATACCACAGGGCCCACAAATTGAATTGTGAGATTGTGACCCTAATTGTGGTTACATCAGCCGCTTTCACTGTATGACAGGTGGAGTAATTACACCCCTCTTTGTGAAGAGAGTGGATACAATAGCAGCAGCCAATGTGTAGAATATAATACCAGACAATATCAACTAATGAACTGTATCCTTGAATAGTAGAGTCACACATAGAGAAATACATTATTAACTTATACATTGGTTAATTGTTGGTAAGAGGGAACATTGTTTGATGTTAACATGTTTGTAAGACAGAACATTGTTTGATGTTAACATGTTTGTAAGACGGAACATTGTTTGATGTTAACATGTTTGTAAGATGGAACATTGTTTGATGTTAACATGTTTGTAAGACGGAACATTGTTTGATGTTAACATGTTTGTAAGACGGAACATTGTTTGATGTTAACATGTTTGTAAGACGGAACATTGTTTGATGTTAACATGTTTGTAAGACGGAACATTGTTTGATGTTAACATGAAGCACTTGTGATTTTGTGCAGCTTCTTTAACCTGAAGGTTTTATAAAATTGTTTCACAATGTTCTCAGAGGACAGTGACAATCACAGTAGTCTGAGGACGTGACAGTCACAATGTTCTCAGAGGACAGTGACAATCACAGTGGTCTGAGGATGTGACAGTCACAATTTCTCAGAGGACAGTGACAATCACAGTGGTCTGAGGACAGTGACAATCACAGTGGTCTGTGGACGTGACAGTCACAATTTCTCAGGGGACAGTGACAATCACAGTGGTCTGAGAACAGTGACAATAACAGTGGCCTGAGGACAGTGACAATCACATGGCCTGAGAACAGTAACACTCACAATGGTCTGAGGACAGTGATAATCACAATGGTCTGAGGACAGTGACACTCACAATGGTCTGAGGACAGTGACACTCACAGTGGTCTGAGGACAGTGACAATCACAATGGTCTGAGGACAGTGACAATCACAATGGTCTGAGGATGTGACAGTCACAATGGTCTGAGGACAGTGACACTCACAATGGTCTGAGGACAGTGACAATCACAATGGTCTGAGGACAGTGATAATTGTAACCATCTGAATGTTAGGTAAACAGTTCTTCAGCATTATACTGAGTACTTTTATAGCAGGTGCTATAAGACATGTATGTATGTTTATTGTTTCTAGGTTAACCACATCTTTATAGAACATACAGATATACAAAAAACCTATTTCATCAATCATATTGCGATTGAAGTGCTTTGCCAAAGACATTTAGTGGTTTTACACCCAACTTAATGCTACCACTCTCTAAAACTACTTGGCAATACTGTCAGGAAACATAATTAAGCATGGATAATGAAAAATATAAACGAAGCCTTTATAGTAATTGCTCTATCTAGGTTAGTTGCTTTTCCTTTCTATTATTTATAAGTATGCCTGAAGTTGACTACCAGAGCGTTTGTAATGTAAGCTGATGAAGATTTAACGATCATCATCAGTGCAATAAATGAAACACCTTGTTTTTGAAGATTTGATCATTTCCCATATCAAAGCAAATTGAAATTCTGTAGTACTGTATAAATGAAGGTGTACATCAATAAATCAAACTAGATCTATCATACTTAGTAGTCTGCATACAGATTCTATGTTTTATTATGTTTTATAAGTTGATTCAGATGACATAGATGATAACAAGTATCTCTATTCAGAAGCTACAGACCTCAGAGACCACTATTAAAGTCTGTGATTACTCATATACACCTTTACCATTAATTAACGTTGCTATGTGTTAGTCAGCCATAATAACGAAATTGACTATAGTTTTTGTAATTTTCATTTCAGAAATTATACTAAGATGTCGACTGCCATTTCAGCCATTTTAACACAAAGTCACTGCTTGATATTATACTGGTGATAATTTTGCATGTTACTATTATTCAAACAAGCACTCAGTTTATGGCACAAGTCTGTACATATTAGTTGGAACCTGAAATGTTACATAAAGCTGAGTCACAATAAAGCACATACATTGCATTAACAAACCTGTGCATTTCAGAAAAGAGCAGCTGGTTCCAAGTAAGATAACTACATGTTTTTCTCACCCTTCATACACCAATTATTTTTTTCTCAGGGAAGTGTTGACCAGCTATTTTAATGCTATTTTTCTTTGAGGGTGTGACACCCTTATTAAATTCTAAGCCCTATCAAACTTGCGTACATACATGCATATAAACATGTACGCCAACCAACAAAATTTTGGGGGGGGCAGATGCGGACAAGAGTGGTCCCCCTTTTAATCTGCACATGCAAAGATTTTATAAAAATATATCATAAAGGTTATGGGAAATAGTGGAAGTTCAATGTCAAGACTTGCATGTAGGTAAACAAAGTCCCCTGTTCATTGAATTGTTCTAATATATACCAGGCGCAAGGCACATAAAGAATTTTTATACAACAGTTTGCTGGCAGTAAGAAAATCAGGTTAATTTTCTGTTACAAGGATGAAAACCATGTGTGACATATACTGCAAACTGTTAGTCATTCCAGAACTATGTTTCCAACAATATTCCTGATAAACTTGACAATTATAGCAGTCAAAGAGTATAATAAAAGTCTTATTATGTACCCATCCGAAGCTCCGATAATATGACACTTAAAATTATAAAACAAATTTGTTTTTATGTTTTCAGTACTCAGCTGTTTAAGTTGAGTGCGGCCTTTAATAATGTACCAAAGGGTGTTTATAAACCTCATACAGTGACCATGCCCTACTGATCCACAAACATGGAAATTTGCACACTTCTCAGCTCAACCACTGAGTTTCAAATCATCTGCATGAAGAAAGTAGAAAGTTACTGAGAGAATGTATATCAAGGCACATCATTATATGCTTAACCTCAAGAAAACATTATTATATCCATTAAAAACTTTGAGTCAAAAATCTCATCAAAAGTCAGTTTCAATTTCTACAAATCTGGACAGGTGCCATACATCTAACATTTATTGATGGGTATGATACTTTCTGTTTCTGTAGTGTGCAGGTATCAGGGTTGCTCTAAATTTGCCCCCCCCCCCCCCCCCTGTACAAGCCAACATTTAACTTTTTTCTAGTAGGCATAAGTACAGCAGGGTCATTACTTACTATACTGACAAAATGTATTTACCAAGGAAATTTTAAACTGTGTCAAAAATAAATTAAATTGTTATATATATGCATGAATGTATTTCTAAGTAATGAAGAATGAGAAAAAAATAAAATTAATTAAATTCCTCAATATGATGAGCAGAAATTATCATCTCAAAGACATGTTATTCTGCTGACCCAGCTATGTGAAAAGTTCTATCTAAGACATGTTATGTACTGCTGACCCAGCTATGTGAAAAGTTCAATCTAAGACATGTTATACTGCTGACCCAGCTATGTGAAAAGTTCTATCTAAGACATGTTATACTGCTGACCCAGCTATGTGAAAAGTTCTATCTAAGACATGTTATATACTGCTGACCCAGCTATGTGAAAAGTTCTATCTAAGACATGTTATACTGCTGACCCAGCTATGTGAAAAGATCTATATATATATTATTTCTCTTAGAAATCAATATCTACCAGTTGATTTCCTCTCTGTCCAATATTGAGAACAGTACTAAATTGATACCAGTATATTAACACAGTGTAAGCAAGATGACATTAACCTCATACATGTATTATGAAACCTTTTAGCTCCATTACTTGGAAACCTAAATGTTTCACATTCAATATTTATGCTAACATCATCAGGTGGTCAATGGTTTGTATTCTGTAATTTTCAGTAAAATGTCTTTTTGTATTTCATCACATAGTAAACCACAGAAGTGTTACAGGAAAGTGTTACCAACATATACCGGGGTACTACTCAAAATTTGATAAGGGTCAAGATCACTGTTTGATAAGATCGAATATGTTTTTAATGGATTTAAATTCGGCATACATCTTTTCTGTATCTATCGAATAGATGAAATAATGAAAATAACAAATTATTAAAGTGTAACGACGGCTTGGATGAGGTACAGGTTGAATAACGTCATTTTGTTGGTATGGGGTGAAAATAGAAAAATTGAAAGGAGCAGTTTTAAGGAGTAATTATTGGTCACAATTAACTCTTTGTAACGTGTATGGTGTCCACATGCATTAATAACCGCTTGACATTGCCTTTGCATACTGGTGATATTACAAATTTTGTGCTGCGGGATTCTAGCCCACTCCTCTAGCAGAGCTTCTCTAAGCTGTCTTATTAACGTAGGCTGTTCAGGACGAGCTGAAATCACTACCTGAAGCATGTCCCAGACATGCTCGATAGGATTTAAATTCAGGTACGAACAGCCCAGTCTGTGCGAACAATTGTTGCATTCTGTAAGTATTCATTGCATGGTCCCACGAGCCCTAAGTGGACGAGCATTATCGTCCATAAAAATAAAATCTGGGCCAATAGTACCAGCGTAGAGGCAAACATAAGCGCCCAGAACTTCATTAATGCACCTAACAGCTGTTACTGAGCCGTTTTCAAAGAAGTGCAGGTCTATCTTTCCTTGGACGCTGATTCCAGCCCAAACCATAATCGACCCCTCCATACCGATCATGATCAGCCACACAAACAGGTGCAAACCGCTCATTACGCATTCTCCAGACTCTGGACTGCCTGTTTGTAAAATCGGCACAGAACCTGGACTCGTCTTAAAAAAAGACAGGGGTCCAGTCTTGGAGTCTCCATGTGACATAGTATTGGGCTCATTGCAGACGTTCTTGCAAGTGAGGCAGTTGAAGAGGGACACGAACAGCTGGTCTTCAAGCATTCATTCCAGCATTGTGGAGATGTTTCCTCACTGTTTGGGTGGATAGTCTTACGCCAGTGGCATTCTGGAAGTTGTTTCGAATACTTGATTGAGGCAGTTTGAAATCGGTTTCTGCAAGTTTCGACGGCAATTAAACGGTCCTGAGCCTCATTAGTAACCTTGTTTGGTCTCCTCCATGTTGATGCATGACATTGCTGTGTATGGAAGTGTTGGCACATCCTTCCTCAGACACTCTGTGACACACCCAGTATATGGGTAACCTCTCTTTGGTTGAACCCTGCATCAAGCATTCCAGTGCCTCTATTCTTTTCATCTGCACTTAGATGCCTTCTAGCACGTTCATTTCCCATAGTTTCTTGTAGTGTTAACAACAAGAGTAAATTTACAATGAAACAAAGTGTTCAGTTTAAACATTTTTTTTTGTACCCTCCGGTACAACATTTGTACTTCAACCACCTGTTTTTCGCGTGTAAGTCATTTGCCGTGCTCCTTGCGCGAAGCGCCATAACATTTGGCTGTGTAAACTACATAATGTGCTATCCAGTAACATGTATGTACTGACTACAATCAAAACAATTTGATACCAGTCCTGCCAACAATCAATTCAAAATATATGATTTAATTCTTGACCTTTATCAAATTTTGAGTTGTATATTACACCACATAATGATCATCATCCAAAAGGGAGAATATTTAAAACTGCTACCTCCAATTTCTGGGAAAATTTCATAACAGCTTTAAAAGCTATTTATTGTAGCCATCCTTTGGGTACCAGTGAGGCTCATGCAGTATGGGTACTCATAATACAGGAAAAGTCTTCCAACATATAGCAAATGTTTTGGGGCTTAAATAAGGGAATACCGCCTCCTCGATAGCCTAGTGGTTGAGCGTTCGCTTCAAGTGCGGGAGGTCTCGGGTTCGATCCCTGGCCGCATCATACCAAAGACGAAATAAAAATGGTACCAGAAATTCCCTTGCTAGACGCTCAGCATAAAAAGGAAACTGGCTCCTCTTCTCTCATACCCTCGTGGCGATGGATAACATCAGGAATGAGGTGTCAAGAGTGATTAATATAAGTTTGAAAAACTTGTTTCACAATCGACCTTAAATAAATTAGTATAAACTAAACTAAGGGAATAGATTTTTCATGATCAGATTAGAAGTGCATGGAGGCGGCATTCATATTATAATTATCAATAATAATACAGTGAAACCTTTGTCAGGTGACACTTCAACTCTGATGAGAGTCATTTATATAATATATAGGATCCATCATGATCATCAGTTCTCATTGGATGTCAACATTTCTTTAACGAGACAAGCTTAATAATTAATTTGTTTTCTTGACAGGTTTAAGAAATGAGGATTTTAAGGACTCGTATTATCACATTACCATAGTTACTGGGTGAAAACAACATAAGATATATTGAATTCAGGCCTGTGACATATATATATATGTTCACACTAAAAAAGCTGGTGATGTCACATACTTGTTATTAGAAATGTTGGAAAACATAATGAATATTCCCCGATTTGTTTTCACATGCATATATGGAAGATCATCAGGTTAAATATGTGATAACCAGCATTAAATAGTCTCGATCTGCCTTGATCATTTAATATTACACCTTGCAACAGCAGCTTTTTAAGACTTACCAATGCATTGCCAAACATTGCAAAGTTATAATATATACATGTATATTAATTGTTAAACAAATGTACAGTACAACCTTTCCACAGCGACCCTCTATAGAGCAACAACCTCTCCACAGCGACCCTCTGTAGAGCAACAACCTCTCCACAGTGACCCTCTGTAGAGCAACAACCTCTCCACAGCGACCCTCTGTAAAGCAACAACCTCTCTACAACAATGCCTTCAAAATTGCTCAAATGTGATAATTACTCTAAATTTACCCTCTGTAGAGCAACAACCTCTACACAGTAGAGCAACAACCTCTACACAGTAGAGCAACAACCTCTACACAGTAGAGCAACAACCTCTACACAGTAGAGCAACAACCTCTACACAGTAGAGCAACAACCTCTACAACAACCTCTACACAGTAGAGCAACAACCTCTATAACAACCTCTACACAGTAGAGCAACAACCTCTACAACAACCTCTACACAGTAGAGCAACAACCTCTACAACAACCTCTACACAGTAGAGCAACAACCTCTACACACAAGCCAATATATGCAAATCTCAAAGGTTGTTGCTCTACAGAGGTAACATACTGTACTTATAAACTGTTTATTCCGAATTAGCAAAATGTTCAGACTTGAAGTACATCGTTTAGAATAACATGATATATATGTTTACTGTACTTCAAAACCAGCAGTGTACTGATTGACACCATTGATACATGCAGTAACACAGGTGAAGGGGTAAGCTACATCATGATCGAGTGTACCCACAAAACATTGCCAACATTATACTGAAATTGTATTTGTGCACCAGATTAACCTGTTAGAAATTCACAAATCTTCACTGCTTACAGTGCTATCATATGTTTATACTGAAGTTGTTACAGTAGAGTAACAGACAATACCATCACATAAAGCAATGGCACTTAATGTCAAAGTAGGAATGTTAGAATATCTTCTACAAAGATATAGAAAATATTCCCAGGAAAGCAAGCTGCCTCAAGTCAATTGCTTGGCAGCAAATTTCATATTTCAAACCTTTTGCCCTTTATAGCCTGTCATTTATAAGAGATAAAAATTGAAGATTTGTAGATGAAAAGATGTAAAAATTTGGAAATGATTTCAGGGAAGCAATAGATTATATGTTTTTGTACAGGGAAAGGAAATTGATGATCCTAACAGACGAAACTTATTTATAAAATAATTATTATAATTTAGTTGAATGATTCTCTGACTATAGAGCCAATCTGGTTTATGTTATTTAGAGTGCACCCTAGTTTTAGGTACTTTAATGAACAATTTCCATGTTTAATGGTTTAAAGAAATTATGTAACCAAACCATATGCATACTCAGGTCATCAAGTTTTCAATAAACCTGTAGTTATTTAATAATTAGGTCACACAGATACATCATGTAATAACCAGGAACCAGCACTTACTGTTCTCCACATTGTACTGGAGGGACATTCACCAGGAACCAGCACTTACTGTTCTCCACATTGTACTGGAGGGACATTCACCAGGAACCAGCACTTACAGTTCTCCACATTGTACTGGAGGGACAGTCACCAGGAACCAGCCCTTACAGTTCTCCACATTGTACTGGAAGGACATTCACCAGGAACCAGCACTTACTGTTCTCCACATTGTACTGGAGGGACATTCACCAGGAACCAGCACTTACAGTTCTCCACATTGTACTGGAGGGACAGTCACCAGGAACCAGCCCTTACAGTTCTCCACATTGTACTGGAGGGACATTCACCTGGAACCAGCACTTACTGTTCTCCACATTGTACTGGAGGGACATTCACCAGGAACCAGCACTTACTGTTCTCCACATTGTACTGGAGGGACATTCACCAGGAACCAGCACTTACTGTTCTCCACATTTTACTGGAGGGACATTCACCAGGAACCAGCACTTACTGTTCTCCACATTGTACTGGAGGGACATTCACCAGGAACCAGCACTTACAGTTCTCCACATTGTACTGGAGGGACATTCACCAGGAACCAGCACTTGCAGTTCTCCACATTGTACTGGAGGGACATTCACCAGGAACCAGCACTTACAGTTCTCCACATTGTACTGGAGGGACATTCACCAGGAACCAGCACTTACTGTTCTCCACATTGTACTGGAGGGACATTCACCAGGAACCAGCACTTACAGTTCTCCACATTGTACTGGAGGGACATTCACCAGGAACCAGCACTTACAGTTCTCCACATTGTACTGGAGGGACATTCACCAGGAACCAGCACTAACAGTTCTCCACATTGTACTGGAGGGACATTCACCAGGAACCAGCACTAACAGTTCTCCACATTGTACTGGAGGGACATTCACCAGGAACCAGCACTAACAGTTCTCCACATTGTACTGGAGGGACATTCACCAGGAACCAGCACTAACAGTTCTCCACATTGTACTGGAGGGACATTCACCAGGAACCAGCACTAACAGTTCTCCACATTGTACTGGAGGGACATTCACCAGGAACCAGCACTTACTGTTCTCCACATTGTACTGGAGGGACATTCACCAGGAACCAGCACTTACTGTTCTCCACATTGTACTGGAGGGACATTCACCAGGAACCAGCACTTACAGTTCTCCACATTGTACTGGAGGGACATTCACCAGGAACCAGCACTTACAGTTCTCCACATTGTACTGGAGGGACATTCACACACATGATTGTTGGGCTTGATCAGAATATTTCAGCAGCCTGGTTGGAGAACAGATCCATGCTGACATGATATAATGGTATTTTAACTCTCCAAAAAAACAATTTTGTCATAAATTTAGAAATATATTAAATTTTTATGAATCTCATCCTATATTATTGTTCAACTTCGTAAATAACAATGCTGTCACAATACAGCACAAGCTATTTAAGAGCAAGCTATTCCTGAAGGGATAATAGCGCATTCATTACACTTATAAATATTGTATATATTTATTAACAGACAGTAAACTATTCAATTGCTTATAACTATTAATAAAAGTTAATGATGTTCTTTATGTGAGATTGTTATCGACAAGCATACAATCTGGGTCACCTTCATTGAGCTGCCGGGGTAAATGACTTATAAATGTTGGTTCTAATGGTGTAATAGCTAGGCTAACCCAGAAGCATATAAGAGCGCATTTGTAATAAATCGGTTGTCGACCTTAGTATAATTCACAGCTGTCCCGCAAAATATATACAACCAATTTTCATTGGAATTACTTGTAACAGTATAAATTATAACTCCAACGCGATAAATTGCAATACAACAATAAACACAAAACCCGCTATATTTATCGTTTCTGAATATTTAGGAGCATGAAAACTTTACATGTTGTGCTAAATGTGTGATTGCTTTCAATGGTAAGTGTTACGGTCCTTGATTTTAATCCATAACAAAAATATAGGCAATATTGTGTTTGTTTTTGTACTGCAATTTATCGCGTTGGAGTTATAATTGTTAATATAAATAACATAATATATAAAAGCTCCGCGAGTCGCATGTGTCGCCTGAAGACATGCACATTTGTCATGGAAAACTATCCACTATTGGGCTACATATCGACTCACAAGAGTTCTCTAGTCATCTGAACTAATAACAACGAAGTGATGCTCTGAACAAAAAAATGTCACAGCAAGAAACATGCATACCTATCTTGGAGTCATTAATACTTATGGTGACAAAGTTATGCCACGGACAAGAAATGCTTATAAAATGATCAATGGGACAAAAATAAAAAATGGCAAAAGGTAGAGTTACGATTCTTATGTACTGCACTTGGACTTTTGGTAAGAAACATGCATACCAAATTTCAAGTCATTCAACCTCTTGGTGACAAAGTTATCCGCCGGACAAGAAATGCTCAAATTAAATCAATCTACGGGAAATAATTTAAAAACGGTGCAAGGCAGAGTTATGGTTCTTGCGCACTGCACTTCGGCTTATTGCAAGAAACATGCATACCAAATCTTGAGTCATTTTCGGACAAGAAATGCTCTAATAAAATCAATCAAAGGGAAATAATTCAAAAACTATGACAGGTAGAGTTATGGTTCTTGCGCACTGCACTTCGGCTTATTGTAAGAAACATGCATACCAAATCTTGAGTCATTGAACTTAAGGTGACAAAGTTATGCTCTGGACAAGAAATGCTCAAATAAAATCAATCAAAGGGAAATAATTCAAAAACTATGACAGGTAGAGTTATGGTTCTTGCGCACTGCACTTCGGCTTATTGTAAGAAACATGCATACCAAATCTTGAGTCATTTGAACTTAAGGTGACAAAGTTATGCTCCGGACAAGAAATGCTCAAATAAAATCAATCAAAGGGAAATAATTCAAAAAATATGACAGGTAGAGTTATGGTTCTTGTGCACTGCATATCGGCTTATTGCAAGAAACATGCATACCAAATCTTGAGTCATTTGAACTTAAGGTGACAAAGTTATGCTCCGGACAAGAAATGCTCTAATAAAATCAATCAAAGGGAAATAATTCAAAAACTATGACAGGTAGAGTTATGGTTCTTGTGCACTGCACTTCGGCTTATTGTAAGAAACATGCATACCAAATCTTGAGTCATTTGAACTTAAGGTGACAAAGTTATGCTCCGGAAAGAATTGCTCTAAAAAATCAATCAAAGGGAAATAATTCAAAAAATATGACAGGTAGAGTTATGGTTCTTGTGCACTGCATATCGACTTATTGCAAGAAACATGCATACCAAATCTTGAGTCATTTGAACTTAAAGTGACAAAGTTATGCTCCGGACAAGAAATGCTCTAATAAAATCAATCAAAGGGAAATAATTCAAAAACTATGACAGGTAGAGTTATGGTTCTTGTGCACTGCACTTCGGCTTATTGTAAGAAACATGCATACCAAATCTTGAGTCATTGAACTTAAGGTGACAAAGTTATGCTCTGGACAAGAAATGCTCAAATAAAATCAATCAAAGGGAAATAATTCAAAAACTATGACAGGTAGAGTTATGGTTCTTGCGCACTGCACTTCGGCTTATTGTAAGAAACATGCATACCAAATCTTGAGTCATTTGAACTTAAGGTGACAAAGTTATGCTCCGGACAAGAAATGCTCTAATAAAATCAATCAAAGGGAAATAATTCAAAAACTATGACAGGTAGAGTTATGGTTCTTCTGCACTGCACTTCGGCTTATTGTAAGAAACATGCATACCAAATCTTGAGTCATTTGAACTTAAGGTGACAAAGTTATGCTCCGGAAAGAATTGCTCTAAAAAATCAATCAAAGGGAAATAATTCAAAATATATGACAGGTAGAGTTATGGTTCTTGTGCACTGCATATCGACTTATTGCAAGAAACATGCATACCAAATCTTGAGTCATTTGAACTTAAAGTGACAAAGTTATGCTCCGGACAAGAAATGCTCTAATAAAATCAATCAAAGGGAAATAATTCAAAAACTATGACAGGTAGAGTTATGGTTCTTGTGCACTGCACTTCGGCTTATTGTAAGAAACATGCATACCAAATCTTGAGTCATTGAACTTAAGGTGACAAAGTTATGCTCTGGACAAGAAATGCTCAAATAAAATCAATCAAAGGGAAATAATTCAAAAACTATGACAGGTAGAGTTATGGTTCTTGCGCATTGCACTTCGGCTTATTGTAAGAAACATGCATACCAAATCTTGAGTCATTTGAACTTAAGGTGACAAAGTTATGCTCCATACAAGAAATGCTCTAATAAAATCAATCAAAGGGAAATAATTCAAAAAATATGACAGGTAGAGTTATGGTTCTTGTGCACTGCATATCGGCTTATTGCAAGAAACATGCATACCAAATCTTGAGTCATTTGAACTTAAGGTCACAAAGTTATGCTCCGGACAAGCAATTTGTAATGCCGCAGCCGCAGCCGCCGCAGTAACACCTATATGTCGCCTTTTTAGGCGACACAACAACATGTTGACAGTAATAAAACCTGTCCAGGCAACAAATAGTGTTTTTTCAGAAATAATGTCCAACAATATGTGGCATAATTATAAACTCAGCCCGCATCCACTGTATACCGGTATAATAATGCCTAAGACTAACACAGACCATTTATTATATGAACTAGTAACACAGTTGCATGTTTACATCAATTATTCCTCGATGTTTGGATACTTGTGCTCCATGTGAAAGTTTCACCGAATTATTGTATGAATATACACAACATATACATAGCTGTTAATGACATGTTGGAAGGTACAAATGTAACAGTACATTACAAAACTGCATGAGTGAAGCTAATATCTGCAATGATTTAGTAGGTCTGATAACTTAATCTTCAAGGGAACTGAACATTGAATTTAAGCAAACATTCATTAAACCCTGAATATTTTTAATGGGTCTTTACATATCAACATTTTTTCTTTGGAAAGTTGAGCTAAAGTGGGTCAAATTTAAGGCCCTCTAAGGTTACTCACCTGCCATAGTAGTGAAGGTTAGACTCTATGGTAAGTAACATGCATAATAATATTCAATTTCTGTTTAAGATTTCTAAAAATGAAAGTGCAGCCCAGTAATGATGATGCACAAGGCTAACACATTATTTGAACAGGTGACCTAGTTGTTGACCCAGATGTCCCACATTCAAACTCAACATAAAATTCACCTTAAGGAAAACATTCTGACCAACTTTCAGGAAGATAGTGAAAAGATGCCCTTATTGCATACACAGGGTTTATAATATCTATGATTTGACCTTAGAGACCTTGTTTTTGACCCCAGATGACCCAATATCAAATTTGACCTAGATTTAGTTGAGATGATCATTGTGACCAAGTTTCATAAAGATAAGGTAAAGAATTTTGACCTCTAGTGTCCACGTTACACAAGGTTTATCTATGATTTGGCCTTAAGAGTGACACCTAGTTTTATATAAATTGTAAATTATGTATAGTGAATTCAGTCACTTTGTAATTATAATATTTAAGTCTGATAGTTAAATTATATGTATTGCATTATAATATGGCCCTGATTGAAAGCTCTGACCAGAATACAACACAATTAAAGAAATGGATATATTATATTGCTATATTAATTCAATTGAACTGTTAAAAATTGAGTAGGTAACACAGTGAGACTAATAACTAGAATATTATATAGAACTAGAATTATAATTGAAGTACTTCAAAGTATTGGGACCCATTGAGTACATCTAATCAGGCAGAAAATACCAAACATATGTAATATATAACATGGAGCCAGCAGTCAGATTTAACTGTCTATGTGGTTTAACAGGATCTCATTAAATAATGATCTGGTTGACAATTCAAATGAATTAAACTTACATTTTATACTATTTAAAGGATGGACTAGGCAAAGGTCAATTATGTCGACCTATATTACAATAATTAAGTGACAATCAATAAAACAGGTATGTAATTATTTAATTCAACCATGAAATAAGAATAGATGGAAAACGAGTTTTGACATTCAACTATAGACTCTAATATATACAGAAAAGGTACGAGTTTTGACATTCAACTATAGACTCTAATATATACCGAAAAGGTACGAGTTTTGACATTCAACTATAGACTCTAATATATACCGAAAAGGTATGAGTTTTGACATTCAACTATAGACTCTAATATATACCGAAAAGGTACGAGTTTTGACATTCAACTATAGACTCTAATATATACCGAAAAGGTACGAGTTTTGACATTCAACTATAGACTCTAATATATACCGAAAAGGTACGGCTCACTGAGGTCAGATTCTATCCATACATTGTTGAAACAGAAGTATAATTCCTTGTAGTTACCAATTAAGACAGCAATTACTCACTTACCTGAACTGGAAATAGAACAATTAAAAGACAACAATTTAAAGAACAAGTCAAAATCTCTGACACATCCCAATCTGAGCTAAATCTCATCGCAAATATTGTTACATATTGTTACATATTGTTACATATTGTTACATATTGTTACATATTGTTGAGTGAATTTCTATACGAGACTTGACTCAAAATTGATATTACAAAACAAAACAGAAATATTTTTCTGAGTGTATACCACAGAAAAACATTAAGATCGAGCTCCAAATTCAGATTTATCTGAATCAGACTCATGCAGGTTTAGTAAAATCTCAATTTTAAATTTATCCTTTCGATGCTTCTAGAGATTGGGGCCCCGGCCTCAAACTGGTATATATAATAAAATAATGTGCTCGACTAAGTTCATGAACTGTTGATGGATGATTTGGGATTAATTTAATGTAAAACATATTCTTGAAATGTTCATGATCACAGTTTATGAAGCATTATAATCCACGCATATGTATGGCTGAACATTTATTTTCTTGACCACTTCAATATTTGTTTCATTTAGCATGAGGAGGATTTTGAGGAAATATTGGAGCCGCTGAAGCTTTAACAAATTAACTGCTAGAATGCTGCCAATCAATGTGGTCTATAAGATCCTAATATAGCCTCTTCATTAACTCAGAAAATCCCATTACTTGAGATATTTCTTCTAGAAAGCCATAAAATCAGTCACCAGGCAACAATATACGGCTGAAGATTAAACAATAACCTTAGATAGAAATGTACCGAACAATGTCACATGACATAATACATTAAAATTTCAAATTTTTTAGTACATGAACAGGGAGGCAATTAAAAACTCATTAGTATAGAACTAGTTCAGAGGGGTTTAAGATGGATACCAATCAGTGGCTTCCGATCTTAATTAACATAAGCGTTTGCAATGTGGGTCGTACGCACTATATACCAAGGTTACTTAACACAGTACTAGAAAAACATACACAATGCTCTTACACACTAGGGGAGTTGATGGATATCATTGTATTAAGTTATTATACTTATCTTCACTGATATATTATAATTAAATGATATTATACTTCAATATGGTGCATTACGTACAGACAGAGATCATGTAACATTCAGTTTGGTACCTTGTTCCCACCAGGCGGTAAATGGCTTCCACCAGGCAGGGGCAGTAACCGTCAACATGGCTCCCACCAGGCAGGGGCAGTAACTGTCAACATGGCTCCCACCAGGCAGGGGCAGTAACCGTCAACATGGCTCCCACCAGGCAGGGGCAGTAACCGTCAACATGGCTCCCACCAGGCAGGGGCAGTAACCGTCAACATGGCTCCCACCAGGCAGGGGCAGTAACTGTCAACATGGCTCCCACCAGGCAGGGGCAGTAACCGTCAACATGGCTCTTGAATTGAAAAGGGACTGTTACCATTAAAATCCATATGCAGACATTTATTAATTTTGAATACAAACAGTGACATCCCATTCAGTTTCTAAGAGAAACATAATATGAGCATCTATGACATATTACTAATGACATGTCAAACAGAAGTGTATTTGTATTGTGTTTCATTGAATAGAAGTCTGCCTCATATTGTTGTAGATCTTGCAATAATGATATAAGATTGAAAGAATATCAACTGAGATACCAAGTGATGTAGATGATGATAAATGGTCCAACCATAGATACTATCCTACCAGGCATACATGTCAGTGACGTCATACTCTGCCATATATTGTCAAATCATAGCCAACCATAGTCAAATATGGTCCAGTCATTGTCAACCATAGTCAAATATGGTCCAATCATAGTCAACCATAGTCAAATATGGTTCAATCATAGTCAACCATAGTCAAATATGGTCCAGTCATTGTCAACCATAGTCAAATATGGTCCAATCATAGTCAACCATAGTCAAATATGGTCCAATCATTGTCAATCATAGTCAAATATGGTCCAACCATAGTCAACCATAGTCAAATATGGTTCAATCATAGTCAACCATAGTCAAATATGGTCCAATCATTGTCAACCATAGCCAAATATGGTCCAATCATAGTCAACCATAGTCAAATACTCAACCATAGTCAAATATGGTCCAATAGTACCACATAACAATCTTAGGTATCTTATAATCTAAAGAACCTGATTCACACACAGAGGAAGAAAATTTGGTGTACACTATAAAGCATCAGATAAGAATGATTCACTTGAGCAGGTGGTTGTATCAGGTTTTTACCAATTTTATTAATAAGTATAATATGTATTACTAAGCAACAGAAATACAGATTGACATATTCACTGTAAGTTGAGTGCATGGTAACAGAATTATATATAGATCTGGTTACTATGATAATATCTGTGACAATCAATATCTATCAAGTACTCGCTCACTGGTACACATAGTTTTTCCAGATATTTCTTGAATGATTTTGTTTTGTTTTGGGCCTAAAATAAAATATTGTTTGTTTCCCCATCTCCTACCTACCCGATTAAAAAGGGCCCTACCCAAAATATTTTATTGCCCAAATTGAAATAATATTTTTTTTATTAAAAATTAGAAGTGAAAAATATTGTTTTTGTTTACTGGCTTCTTAAATCTTACCATTAAATTTAAGACTGTTGGTTTTCACCTTGGAGTTAATTTAAATTTCATTATTGGTTTTCACCTTAGGGTTAAATCTAAATTTCATTATTTGTATGTCTTAACCAATAACTATTATACTGAAACAGTTAAAAAAAATATTTACCCTACCTACCTACCCATTCTAAATCTGCTAGGGTCGGGATGGGGAAACCAAGAATATTTTAAGTTCGGCCTTGTTAAAACCAGTTTGTTCCAGTTAAAGTTACCGGTGCCGCGCATGAGCTGCACATTAACCTTCACCAAGATGTCCAAGTTCAGGAGTTTGTGTGGAGTATATCATTGAAGTTGAAGATTATCAGGCACTTTAATTATGACAACTAATAATGAAGTCCCTATCAGGTAGGTTAACCGTATCTTAATACGAAACATCCATGGTGTTATAATTTCTTAGAGCACCAAATATATGTTCTTCTCACGAACATAGACTTTTAATATAATTCAACATGTAACTAATTTGATCAAAATACGGAAAACAATAGTACATGGTACATACATTTTTTATAATAACCAAAAACAAGTTAGTTCAGAACATATAATTTAGATGGGCTACTACAGTTTTATAGGCTGCATATAAGTACAAACTTCAGAGGCCCGTACAGTGGTTTTTCAATAAACACTATACAGTTAGAGGCCCATACAGGGAGTATTCTATGAACACATAATTATAGGATCATATAACGGTCAAGAAACACACTTCAGAGGCCCATACAGGGGGTGATCAATGATTTCGGAGGTATTTATTTTTCAAGATAATCTTTTAAATACAATGCTTAACATACAGAATTAGTTAATGTCCATTTATCTATTAACATAAGTGCACACAATCTAATATAAATCTGCACCCAAGTATTAAAAATCCCCAAAATATTATTTCCAAATTTTGCAAACTTTGTACATAATGAAGTTGTGAATCAGCGATCTGACTAACATCTATCTGCTGACTCAGTCAGCACAAAATTAACAACCAGATGTTTCATAACAGTCAATGCATCCGTTGTCCTGTATCACAAGATTTCTTTGCAATTCATTGAAATTAATAAAATGAATCACAATAAAAAATATCAAAAACCATACAAAACGGTTCCAGATGACACATTAGAAGTGTCTCGCGGATAACTCAATGTTAACTTAACTTGAATTGTTGAGCTTATAATGAATATCCCCCCCCCCATATTGTGGCTCTCCCAACTGAAGTAACAACAAGACAGCGTTCAATTAACGCTTATTATGCCCCCATGGAAGCCTTGTCTATAAAACAGTTAAGTCAATCAGTGTTAAAATGTTGGATAGTTTTACATGGCTTTGATAATGTAAGGGGCATAAAAAGAATATTTTGAGAAAATTGGCAATCACAATTGACAATAAAATAATTAATATCACAGGAATTTTAAATTCATTATCTGAAAATGATAAAGGATCATAGAAGTCGACCTATTTGAAAATTGCTCTGGAAAAATACATAATTATATATATTATAAAAGACATAAAAGACATGAGTGCATGCACACTGAGGACCCTTCCCCAGGTCCAACATGTATCCCATTTAATCTGTAATGATATATTATAAATGAACATGAGTTTGATAAGTAAACCAGCTATGAATTTTGATTCTGCACAGCATGTTGTACCTATAATTAGAAATGGTGATAAATCAGGTCAGTGTATATTGAATCAAAGCAATGTAGGGACTGAATGATGCTGCATGAAACCTCATTCAATACACTCATCAATCATAGTGTCAGATACACAGAAAGTCAGTCAGTACACAGAAAATCGGTCAGTTGGTCAAGCTCGCCACATCTAACAAGGAAGGCCAGAGGTCATCTGTACTTTAAATCAGTAACAATTAAATTAATGAAACGTCAATGAAGAGACTAGTCCCTGATGAATTTCTGGTATTTCATGTAGGATCATGAAGGTCAATATAATCAGTTCATCAGTTCATTCATACAATATAACTGTACTTTAGGCCAAGCTTAGAAAGTGTTAGTTTTTAGGAAAAATAAAAACAAATAAATCAATACGATGTTATAATAACTTAAATAGCACATGGCAAAAAAAGAATGGAAAAAACTGTTTTATCTAAAGTGTTACGGTATGTAATTTTGTTTTAGTTTTGTGAATCACAACAATGTTACTGTGTAAGCGTGTATACTCGATTTAGAAGATAAACGGCTAATTTTTTATAATAATTTAACTAAAAACAAGCATAAAACTAAAGCAAATAAGACCAGGCATATACAGATGCACACATTAGAATCATCATTTATTATTTTAAATCTAGTAGGGGTGGGCCATTGCGATTCCGAGTGTCCCGATAGTATGGATCGATAGTAAAAGTCTCGATCCAATAACTATCGCCGATAGTTAGCTCAACTATCGATGGTTACGATAGTTTCCTTTTTATAAATAAAGTTTATTATTAATTTAAAACAACTTCTGTTTTCGTTAAAAAAATAATTGTAAATAACCACATACATCCAAACAGCCACAATGGACCAAATTTTATCAATCTAGTTCTGTCAAATAGTAGATTTGTATGTTGTACAACACCGTGATATCTTACACAGTGCAAATTTGCATTTACAAGTTAATCTCTGGTTTTCAAGTCTTGGCAATAACTATCGCAATAGTTTCCTGCAATACAATAGTATCGCAATAGTACTTTCAGCAATAGTAATAGTATTGCAATAGTCAAAATTGGACTCAATAGTCACCCCTAAAATCTAGCAGGTAATTAAGCTTAGTTATTGATCTACCAACCAAAGAGAAGACATATATTGGGTTATAACATGTAATTTATAATGACTATATTGTTTTTACATAGAAACCATCGCTGGTTGATTACACTCAAAGTGAATTTTTGATACTTTGCAAACTTTAACCATTTCATCTTATACCATCAATGTTTCCAGCTTATGCCTGCCTACAGGTAATGTGAAATAAACTTGTAAATGCCTGCCGATCATCCGTACAGCAGCCACAGTTAGTCATTTACAAGTCTGCATGAATTGGCCCTTAGAACATCATTATAATATCATGCGTTCACAGCTGTTAATTTATCAACACCAAGTATCCTATTGAAGAGCCGTTCACAAAACACAAAGACCTCAAGGTCTTCTCGACTAGACCAAACTGGTGTTTACGCTCATTAAAAGGTGACCTTGAGTACTCAGTCATAAATTTGGACCCAGTGACACTGAGCTGACCCAGGGCAAACATCCAATCGCATCTGTCAAGGGCTGAATGTCTTTGTCCATTTTAATTGGACCGTTAACAATACAGCACATAAAGGGGCTGTCTGGCGAATGGAGAATGCACATTAAGGGAACACACGGCCCCATTTATTACTGATCATCACAAAGTGTCCAAGGGGCCAATATATCACAATGCCAAAACATTCTCAGCAGCCTAGAACAAAGTGGCCCCTAATTACTGATCCTCAATGAGTTACTAACAGACACATAAATTATAGGGCCAGGGATTCGTCTTTAAATATGTGTGCATGGGACAACATTATCATAGACTGATAATATTACACAAACAACATGGATCGCCAAAACAAAAAGTTTGCAATACTATTAAAGTTACTGTTGAGTGTAAGTAAAAAATAAAGGCTGCACTAGCAGATAAGAATGGTATGACATCCATACAATATGTACAGTCAACATGAAGGAAGCCAGCTTATAGGATACACAAATAACATAGAATGTACAATAATATAACAAGCCTCTCTACTCTGGTGCCACCCATCACCCCTTGCAAATTATATGCAATGTATATAACTATCACTTTCAGTCCTGTCAGTTACAAGGACTATTCACAAATCATGTGCAAAAGTTTAATTATTAAATCAAGACATAAACACAGACCATGCTTATAAGTTCATATTTGAACAAACAATGCGCAGTATTATCAATTGTCATTGAACACAAATTACCAAACATACTTAAGAATAATTAAGCTACAATCCTGTCAACCATATTTCTGTTACCAAAAATAGAACACAATATTGGTTGTTTTATTCCATGTGTATCATTAGGTACTACATGTAGTAGCAGGCACTGTCAGACATGGGTGTATTGGTAACCTCTAGTTGACCTCTGACAGACAACACTGTTCAATGTATGATCACATTCTTCATAACTCATAATGCCCAGGTTGTCTGCAGGTCAAATAATGGCTCATTAGTTTCCTGTTGGGGCCCCAAAGCATATGCTTTGTTTCCAAACAATGACAAGAATATTGGTCATGTGTTTCAATGATATCCGTTTATGATTTGTCCTTGTATATAAGCACTCAGGGTCTACCCAAGGGTCAAGGTCAACTGAAATTACATTATTTGATTAATAGAAGGTATGAGCAAAAGGCAATATCCAGTTGCCAATAGCTTTTATTTACCAGTAGTTTTTTTTTTGCTAGATTTTTACACTAATGACCTTTGCCCCAGTGACTGTCTAGAGCAGCCTGACTGACGATGCTGCTTGTGAGTTCAAACATTTTTTTTACCCAAGTATAGCAATTCCAAATTTCAGCCTAGCTGTTTTTTGCACAAAACTAAGTTAAAATTCAATTCAAAGTCACTCATGATATACATATAGAAGACTGTGTTTATTTACAGTAATTAAGTACCCGAGCAACTGACTCCCGAATCCCAGGCACCATCATTGAGTAATTCCCCATGACTGCAACTGTGAGTTATGCACAATGGAGTCAACAGAGCATATAAACAATGAAAGTAAATGTGGGTTTTTTGTACAATATAAGTTAATGAACAACACATACTTTGTGGATGTCAGGATATATCGGTTGGTCGGTAGGTCTGAAATAATGCAGATGTACAACTTTGGCATATGCAAAATGTCCGTAGGTATTCAGGGAGAGACGAAAATAGCAAGTAGAGGTCTGATTTATCAGCACAGCTGTGCCATTAACCGACTTTCTGTCCTATATTGCCAATCAGTATTTACTCTATATCTTCTCAACAGACTGGTTTTAGCATAAAACCAGAATGCTAATCAATGTTCACAAGCAGTTACACCAAGAATTTTATAATGCAAATTTTACCCCATATTATTAGTTACAATGGCCTCTAATTTCATATATTCCTGTCACATATTTTTACAGGGGTATACATTAACTTCATTTTGATTAAAGGTCGGCTGATTTGGAAGGAAAATGAATAATAAAATAACACTTAAATGTCAAAATTAACTGAATTTCTAAACGGATCAGGTTAATACTAAGGCATCCTATTAAATGTATAGTGTTACATCTAGTGGTAATAATTGTAGACTTTGGTACAAACAAAATATGTTCAAACTTTTGAACAAACTGACCTGACATTTACGATTAAAGTAATTATGATAAATTGTCAATGAATGCCGACAAATTCGGAATTGAAAAAACTTGTGTCTTGGTATAATTATGTTTCAGGCAAACTGACCATAAAAGTCGCAATTTGCAAAAAAGTTTCATAAATTCTGGTATTTAAACTTTGGACAGAAAAATTGACATATTTGGGTTTGGTGATAGGGGGCTGGATCTGAAGTTCCAACAAATAAATCCTAAAACATTTTTGTTTCTTTGTTCTTCAGGAAAACAAAGAAACAAAACAAAAACACATCTATTATAAGGAACTAAAATTTCTGCCTAATGGTTTCTGGCACAGAAAAAAACAATTTGAACGAAAGATCCCTTTCTTGGCATTATTATAAAGGAATGGAAGAATTCATTACCTTGCTATGAACCCTGAGCTGGTGTTATATAGCATGGTCAGACAAAGAATTATGATAAAATACAAGGTCCTGAATGATTTCACCATCCATCTTATCTGGACAAGATATATAGACACTGACTGATGGAACTGATAGAACTCAAGGTTGAAATACATTATATGAGTTAACCCAGAACTTCCAGTTCATTACTAATTGGACAACAAAAGAACAATGAGATAAAATGATTGTATCAGGTTCCCTGGAGAGTCAGGCTTCTAGCAGTGAATATTCAAACAAGTATTGTTCCACTCCATAAACATACCTTCTATGTCATCAAATATATTTAGTTGTAAGAAAAATACGGCAAATGTTTCCATTAGCCTAGTGCAGCTCAAGCTAGCTGGCAACCGATCAATCATTTCATGTTTGAAGCTCGTAGTGACCTTGACCTTTGACATGAAGGACCTCAACTCGTGTTATATAGTACCCAAGAAATCAGAAAATCTCTCCGTAGGCAGAAGGTTTGCATCTTACAATTGATATTCCTTCACTCATTTTAAATTCTATAGATGAAAATATGATTGGTTGTAAAAAATAAAATTTTTGATAAAGGGAGGTAATAAATAAAATAAGAACATTTAATGAACAATTTGAGAACAGTGCAGTTTTAAATTGATCTTAACATGTACTTGAAGTCACTGTTCATAAAATTGACTAAGAACATTTAAGATCACAGGGTGTTCATGAACTGCTCTTAAAACGTCCCAGAAGATTTCTTCTTAACATGTTCAGGAATTGCTCTTGAAAGGTGTCTGTTGTACAACTGTTCTTGAACACAGCCACTAAGAGCAGTGAACTGTTCCTATAATGTTCTAGAACATTTCTTGAACAATTCTAAAACAGAGGCCATCACTCCATTATAAATAAACCCAACTGACCTACCAGAACTATCACTTACCTGAAGAGAATTGACAGCTAAAGACAAGAACTTATATAAAGAACATAAATGAAACATAATGGAATCACTGTGCTTCAAGAGGATCATGTCATTAACAAACATACTTGATAAATGGACATTTTACCTCAGAGCTTCTTAGCTAAATTAGGCCAATAAATGCCTGCTAGAACTATGGGCCATCAATACAATGAACTCATCACTGAGAGTCCTACTTCATGGAATATGATTTATATTCTCTGTGAAACCATTTCCAATAGACATGATAGGAACATGACCGGGCTATTGTTCCAGGAAATTATGCTATAAACTATAATACCAGCCCCCACTGTTACAAGCACTTTAAAGTACCAGCTCTTTTTAATGATGATCTAAACTTGTATTGACATGATTATTGGCAGCCATTATATATCAGAGAATCTAATATAGAGGACTATGTATGGTATTTGACCCCTGATGTGAACTGTACTGTAGCTGACCTCGGCACTTATTCAGCATAATGGTACTGATCATGTTCCACACGGACAAATGTAATACTTCAAATAATGGATCAGTCAGATAAATAACATATTGTATTGATATTGACTATAGACATTGAATTTCACACAACCTACAGGACTGCCCCTTTACATAGGCTTTGTTTGATCAAGCCAAAATGTAACAAGAAACGTATAACAAATTCAACAAAGGCATATAAAGAGGAAAGTTCACATTCAAGGCAAAAGGTTTAAAAGTTTACTATGTTATATATATAATTTCATGTTTTTTTCTTTCAGATAAAAGCGCTGACACAAAGCATATGTCCAAAAAAAGAAGTTTGCCTGTAGTCTTGAACCCACCAGCAACTATTTCTGACCTTTAATCTCTCCTATATAATTAATTACATACCACACAAGGACAGTGTCCCGACCAAATCACCATTGTCTAACAAGTTCACCCAATATTCTGACGATTACCAGTATTTTTTTTCAATATATTATCTGCCATAGAAAAGCTGTCTTATCTACCTAATTAGCAGCCAATCTGTACAGTAGCCTTTTCACCTGGCCGCTTACCCCTTTCATCTGTCTCTTACCACTATCTAAATGTCAATCAAAAATGTTCAAAGTTTATTATTAATGTTGTATTTTGACACATTCATGACTCAATGTTTGAAAACAGCTGTTTATACAGTGTTATGTTTCACATTAAAAAGAAAGTTGGAAACTGGCACAAGTTTGACCTCTCAGTGACCTTCACGCATTCTTTGTTTACTTAATTACATGAAAAATATAAATGAATTGTAATAATGGATTGACTGGCCTTAGATACACATTTCTACTGAATCAGCGTTTTCAGTTTGAGTATAATTTACCGACAGACACTGGACAAAGGTTTTTTATAAATGAACTGTAAAAGTTCAATAGGTTCTTCTTGTCAAAAATTTGTTGTAAAATTAAACCTTAGTTAATAATATATACATGTATAGGGTATATGAAATTAGAGAATATATAATAGCCACTTGAAAAGGCTTTGTTAGGGTAACTGTTGGCAACAACATTAAGTTGGAGAATTTTGTATTAGTTAATTAACAATTTAGTATAGTTTTTAATTTCATCCAATTTGTAATAATTATAGAAATAGTAATTTAAAATAATAAAACCATGCAACGGGGAAATGATAAAGACACTGCAAAATATTAATAATAATATTGTAATTGCACTCTTTGCACTTATATTGTTAAGCCATGAGGTAATTCAGCACCAGTCAATTGAACCCCCCCCCCCAACCCTGGGGAATAGCGGGATTTTTACTTTTGCGTTTTCAAACCCTGGGTAAAACCCATACCAGGCCCCAGGGCCATACAGATGGTAAAACCCCTGCAAATATCCGGCACTATACCTCACAGGTATAGTCACGGTTATATTTCTATCTTTCTCACAGGTATAGTCACGGTTATATTTCTATCTTTCTCACAGGTATAGTCACGGTTATATTTCTATCTTTCTCACAGGTATAGTCACGGTTATATTTCTATCTTTCTCACAGGTATAGTCACGGTTATATTTCTATCTTTCTCACAGGTATAGTCACGGTTATATTTCTATCTTTCTCACAGGTATAGTCACGGTTATATTTCTATCTTTCTCACAGGTATAGTCACGGTTATATTTCTATCTTTCTCACAGGTATAGTCACGGTTATATTTCTATCTTTTTAAACAAAAGCACCATACTCACATGGCAGTGCCGGGGGGGGGGGGACATCAGAAAGGTAAAAACACAGTACTGTTGCCCCTGCTATCACCTGCCCTTCCAGATTTGGGGGCAGGGGCTTGGTTTTAATTGACTGGTGCATTATCAAGAGGTTATTGCTGAAGAGAGCATCAGTTAAATCCAATTAAAACCCAATTAGGTGCAATGAAAATACAAATTTAGTGTCCTGTGAATTGGTTAATAGAGATAGAAACCATGGACAATAAGATGAACAATTAATAGAGCAAAACAATTTAGATTTGAGATAATCGTCAAGAAACTATCAAACATGAAAATATTGCTTAGACATATATTTGATTGCAAAAAATAATTCAAATAAAGATTTAAATGAAAAATAATTAAACTGTAATAATCCCCTATTCAAGATATTCACCCCATTCGCCCCACATAGAGAAGTAACAGTAAAATCACAACCATATCACACGCTCATTGATAGCTCGATACACTACTTGATTTTATTGCTAGCCATTCTTTCCACCAAATTTACATTTAATCCCCATGACGACAAGATATTGCCATATTCCCCAGATTTTTTATCAAACATCATCATAAATAACTAATGTTTCTTCTAACTCCAGGAGCCCAGAGAGATAAAAAATATATTTCTTTGTGACCCCATGACCTGAGAGGAACCTATGACCCTTGAATGACCTGAACGCTCAGGTCATATAAAGGTCAATATAAGTAAATGTGAGATAACGTTGTGTAAAGTTACATGGTGGTGTGGCTAACCTAGTGCTCTCTATATGAACTATTGACTCAAGTATAAAATGCTTTTTATGATCAGATGATTACTACAAAGGGATAGCAATAACAAAGCTGGAGAAATAAATCACAGAGCATTATATTAATAAAGCGCATGAATCTTTAAATTGAATACTCCACCGTGCAATTAATCATTGTTTGGTGTTGCCATGGTTTAACAAGTAAATGGTTAAGTGTGAAACCATAAATGGTAACAAAACAATTGGTAACAGTAACTTTCTAACTAAATCGAATCATTGTATTAGTTAACAAACCATTTCAAAAGAACTCTGTTTTCATTTTCCCTGACAGCATTACAGTGTCAGGGACTCCTTGGTTGAGGGGTTATAATGGTTGCATGCATCTTTCTGCGGCAGCTACCAAAGGTATCCGACCCATCTAAGGTATACAAATGTTGTGTGTAGGGGCGTAGCTTGGTCTAAATCAATGTGCAGGCCAAGTTATTTTAGGGGGTTTGGGGGCATGGTCCCCCAGATTTTTTTTTATTTCTATATTGTCAGAGGTGCATTCTTAGCAGTTTGCAGACTAAAAAACAAGTATATAAGGAACCACTACATGCTGGCATGCGCATGTTCATCAGTTCATGAACAATCATAAACCATTCATGAATGTTCTTGAATTGATATGTATTCATGGAAAATCATCAGTTCATGAACTGTTCATTCTTAATGAGCATGTATTCATGGAAAATGAGCATGAATATATTCATGTACATAACTGCATGTTCATGAACAGATTGAAAATATTCATGAACTTTTTAACATGTTCATGAACGTTAGTAGTTTAAGTGCATGAGCGTTAGTCATTCCTGAACCATATAAACTCATGAACTGCAAGATTCATGAACCAAAGGAATTTGTTATATCATTAACTTTGCAATTCAGGAACCATAGAAATTCATGAAATTTTTTCTATTTATGAACTGCTCATGTTCATGAACTGTTAATGACCTTTTGAATGGAAAAAAAGCCATTTAACTACTCCATTATGTTGCAATCCATCTTTATATACAATATAACCTGTCTGAAATAGCCAATTACACAACCTGGCTGCTCAAAACAGGTGGTTGTCAAATAAAGGTAGATGTAATAAGAAAATGGCCGATTGACACTTAATGGTATTGGCAGCTTTAACATAATTCCAGTGATTTTAAAAACAGATGTGACTGTTTTCTCCCCATTTTGTACTCTGTACACAGAACTCATTCACTTACAAAACTGATCACCTACTCACCCTATCGTTATCTACAGGCGCTGATTAAAGGCTCACAATATTGCCTACAGTTAGATATGATTTTAATTTTTCATCAGAACTTGAACGCTGATATGTACTCCATGGATATGTACTCCATACACCCGGATACAAGGTGATCATACTAACTGTACTTGTAACCCCAATCTCAAACAAAACATGACATATACAATATATTAATTAAAGTTTGTACTTTCACATAAAACAGATAAAACAAGGCCCTAGGAATCCTGATGTTAAGTGTTATCTAAATCATACTTCAGTGTCACAATGTATTGAAAGGACTTCAAGTTAAGTAAACCAGCTAAAACTTCAGCACATATATGATAAAGTCCTGACCCCTTCGAGTGACAGAATACTACTGTCAACCAGTACAAAATGGTAATTAATGAATTAACTGAGCTATTCCATGGGTTTATGTCAACACAACTTAACAATGTTGCCTACAGTGAGTATGTTGATATTTAATTCCTTAATTTCCCTTCATTTATACTGTCCTACCCCCTGCATGCATTATGTTGACATTTTATAGCTCAATAAATTGACTGGCAATAAAACACAGATAAAAGATTCTAGTAAAATCTTACATTAATATAAAAAAAAATACATTAAACATTTGACTTATAATTTATTTTTCAACATTAAAAATTTTAATATTTGTTATTATTCATGTTTCCTTGACCTTCTGATGTCCTTAAAGTCTATGTTTAAATATGTATAATACAGTAATCACTGTATTGTACGTGTATTATACTACACAGTCTTTCCACAGATCACTGTTACAGGAGGCTGTATGTTTCGATTGATCTGATTTTGTGAGAGAACAAAACAGTCCAGAGAGGACAAATCTCTGGTATACACAACAACACAACATTGCTTACAAAATACCAAAAAATGTTCTTGTTATGGATTGCAAGAACATAATTATAATAATCTATTATTCTATGTTTTAAAAAACACCAAGCAGGAAATATAAAAATAAATGAAGCCAATAAATTTTAAAAGTACAAAATAGATAGTAATTGTATCAACTCCCACGCTATATAGTAACATTTTAAATGATTATAAGTTCATGTGAGCCCCTTTCTCAATCAATCATGAATTTACCCCTGATAGGCCCCTTCTTTAACAATATGACTTAAAGTTCAGGGTCACTCTGTCACATAAATCCGTTGATGCATATCAGAGTCTCTGATTGGTCAGTTTGCGGTAACCTATTTATATTCTCCCACATTCTGATTGGTCCAAAATAAGGCTAATGGGAAAGTGCAGTCATGAATGTTCAAAGAAAAGGTCAACAATACACAAGGGATCCAAAAATAGTAATTTGAGTAAAAACATGTCCCACACTCAAGGTCGGTCAACAATAACAATGCAGTTAGTGTACAGTGTACAGTTTACACCAGCTGCATGATGTTACACACCATCACATGTGAGCCATAACTACATCATGCTATTGTCTTCATACAGATGATGCAATCCAATGCAAAAACAGGGGGTTTGTAACAGTAATGTATTCATGCATTCCACATGGGAATTTCAACCCAAACTACATGTAAGGATATGCAATATTTAAATAGGCAGAATGTTGTAAATTATATTTGCACTTACATGCAGTCATAATTAAGACCACATTTAATTTATTACTTAAGACTCAGCCAGGTTTAAATTTAATTATTATTTTTACAAATTGTGTTTCAGAATTTAATAGAACTTGAATTGCGATTTATACAGTATTGTAACATTTCAACAACAAATTTTATTTGTTTTATAGAAATTAAACAAGGGGGCCATTGGTCCTGTAGTGCTCACCTGAGTTTGTAGCAATTCTGGCAGGTAAGTAAATAAATTTATAGTATCATCAAGCTGACCTAGTTGGCCAAGTTTCAAATGAGATGAAAATTGTAATGAAGTGTCATCAAGATGACCAAGATTCAATGGAGATGAAAATTGTAATGAAGTGTTCATAAATATTAAGTGAAGACAGTGACAACTTCAATCAAAGCACTGAGAGTACAATTGGGAGGCGATCTGGTTGCTGCTATTTAAGCTCAAACCGACTTTTTATGTTGGTTTTCTTTCAGCCGGTCTTGTCAAATGGCAAGACAGGCATACACAGCTTATCTAAATAGTTGTTAAATATTAAAGTATTAAATACGTACATCAAAAGTGACACTAAAATAATTATAGTTAAGTGCCTATTTACCAGATTCTACGGTACACTTGTAAACCATGACCTCGCTTTGGAATTCCAAATAAGCGAGACACATATTGGGGATAATAAAATATATTAAATCAACTATAATCCAGTTAGGATCTGGTGACAGTGACGTAGCCGTTTATGTGTACACAGAATATTACAACCATTTTCTGAATAGGTAGTGCAAATATAGTTTGTTAGCTTAGCATTGAAATTATGGCTGTCTATTTAAGCCTTTTTAATTGGTTTAACACTGCAATTATAAGTGGACCCAATCGCTGCATCACTGTATTCTTACCCTGACAGGACTATACAATGGTACAAGACCCAATATTTGTTGCTATATATATATCCCTAACCTAACCTATAATAAAAGCATTCCTGCCCTTATTCCAACGCCCTAATTTTTTAATCACAGGTCTTTATGTACTTTAAGTGACCCTCAGATATATATATATAAGTTATTTAATCATAATTATAATCACCACATTGGCATCCTGGACAATCTAAGGTTATCTAAAGGGCAGACAT
Source organism: Spisula solida (assembly GCA_947247005.1). NCBI lineage: Eukaryota > Metazoa > Mollusca > Bivalvia > Venerida > Mactridae > Spisula > Spisula solida. The sequence continues at coordinate 28,164,045 of OX365948.1, forward strand.
TCTTATACAGCACAGAACCAAACATAGGTTTTAAAAAGTAACAGTAAATCGGTCATTCCAGATTTCTGCTGAGAAGTTTTAAATAGGGCATTAAATGTACACTTCAATATGATAACCCACAAAGTGAACTTATAAAAGAACACTTGCTCCAGTTTACCTGAACAGCTAGACAAGCAACCATCTAACACCCATTTACAAGAGGTTTACACAAAAGTATCAGCTCAACAATATCTTGCCAGGCCTGTTCAATATCCAGTTCAATAGTTGCAGGATTGTTCATCATGAATCCAGTTTTTCACTGCAGTGACCTAATTCAAACTATTATCTAACATATCACACTCACAGGTGAAGATCTATGCTTATTATATAAGTTCGGCACACCTTAGCAATATATATAGATTGGAATTGTATACCCAGTAAAAATGTCACTGGAATGCCAGTGGAATACCACTGCATTCCAGTGGATATCATAAATCCAGTGGTATTCCACTGTCGTTCCAGTGGTTACTGATAATATTCCAGAGGACATTATAAATCCAGTGGTATTCCACTGGCATTCCAGTGGTAACTGATTCCAGTGAACATCATAAATCCAGTGGTTTTCCACTTTCCACTGGCATTCCAGTTGTAACTGATTCCAGTGGACATCATAAATCCAAAACCACCGGTATTCCAATGAAATTTTTACTAGTATACCAGTGGAATGCACTGAAATTCCAGTGGTATACCAGCCGTAAAAAATTAGTGGTATGCCGATGAAATTTACCGCTGGTATACCAGTGCAATATCGCTTGTATTCCAGTGGTATACCACCGGTATTCCAATGAAAATTTTACTAGGGATGTGCCAATAGATTATTCTTGAACTCAACATCTCATAACAGGGCAAACACATAACTGAGACAAGTCTGACTCAAAACCCTGCTCAACCTTTAACATAACAGGGCAACTGACTCCAGACCCCGCTCAACTTTTCATACCTGAGAAAACTGACTCAAAACCCGCTCAACCTTGCATAACAGGGCAACTGACTGCAAACCCCACTCAACCTTTCATAAAAGGGCAACTGACTCAAAACCCGCTCAACCTCTCATAACAGGGCAACTTTACATACCTGAGAAAACTGATTCAAAATCCGCTCAACCTTTCATAACACTGCAGGGCAACTGACTCCAAACCCCTTTCAACCCCTCATAACCAGACAATTGACTAAGACTCATAACCGGACAACTGACTCCAAACCCCGCTCAACCTCTCATAACCAGACACCTGACTAAGACTCATTACCGGACAACTGACTCCAAACCCCGCTCAACATCTCATAACCAGAAAGTAGTATGTCCTGATTTGATTTTCTTAAAACAAACACAAAATTAATGTTTTAAACGATGAGCCAAATTTAATGTATTCCTTGACTGGTTATTTAAGACAGATTAGACTGTATACCAAATTTACCATAAGATCAAAGTCAACAATTTCCCTCCCATTCAGATATTTGTAGACAAGAAAGGATGTATTAATACCAGAATTTGATTCAATCAATAGGTCACCTTGACATCTAAATCCTGGCTGGTAGCAGCTATTTCTCTGCCATTCATTGAGGACATTCACTCTCTGACACACGATTTTGCAAACTCTCCTAGTTTTTCCCTTTTTATTATCATTCGATAAAAACAAATCAGCAGAAATTCAGGACATATAATAGTGAAATTACATGAGAATCCCTAGAGAGGTTGAATTAGTGGTATAGTACATTCAGTAGAAGTTATGTGTTACATGTACTTTGGTGATATCGATTTCAAACAGAGAGTGTGTCATTATGTCACGATGATCTCATCTCTCTCTCTCTCTAGGCTGGAATATACACTCAGCAATAAACATTCCACCACTGACCCACTAACCTACTCCAACACTCTGCAGCAGCCTGTGTGAAGAATGTCATGTAACAGCATGTGATGGTGTATTGTTATCACTAATCCATCTGTTGTCATTCTCATCGGAAATATCTACTGGTAAACAATTAAAGGGAAACTTTATTGTCATCCCCGGCTACCATGAACATACCACAAACATACCATTAACATACTATAAACATACCACGAAAATATCACGAACATACCACGAACATCCCATGAACGTACCATGAACATACTATGAACATACCACTAACATACCATGAACATACCACGAACATACCATGAATGTACCATGAACGTACCATGTACATACCATGAGGTAAATTATATACCATGAACATACCACGAACATACCATGAGCTAATATCATGAACATACCACAAACATACCATGAACATACCACAAACATACCATGAGCTAACACCATGAACATACCATGAAAGAACCATGAGGTAATACCATGAACATACCACAAACATACCATGAGCTAACACCATGAACATACCATGAAAGTACCATGAGGTAATACCATGAGCATACCATGAGCTTATACCATGAACATACCATGAACTTATACCATGAACATACCATGAGCTTATACCATGAACATACCATGAGCTTATACCATGAGCTTATACCATGACCATACTATGAACATACCATGAGCTTATACCATGAGCATACTATGAACATACCATGAGCTTATACCATGAACATACCATGAACTTATACCATGAACATACCATGAGCTTATACCATGAGCTTATACCATGACCATACTATGAACATACCATGAGCTTATACCATGAGCATACTTTGAACATAGCATGAGTTTATACCATGAACATAGCATGAGCTTATACCATGAACATACCATGAACTAACACCATGAACATACCACGAACATAACATGAGCTAATATACTCATCCTGCTGTATAAATAAGGAAGGAAAAAATTAGCAGGACGAACGAACGAGTAGATTTATCGACGTCTTAGCAGGACGAACGAACGAGTAGATTTATCGACGTCTGCATGATACCATGAAACTGGGAGGTTACATCAGCAAGACAATGAACGCCCTTTCTTACGCACTTGTCCAGTTAGTGATCACAGTGGGATCATTTGGAACAGTAACTGTCAAACCAGTGGGTTCTTTCTGGATCGATGAACCAGTCAAGCCATTTAAGGCCCTTTCTTTCAAACTAATGAGCCAGAGGACCCCATCTGTGAAAATGCCAAGCTTTTACCTTTGTTGTTCACAAATGCTATGTGTACCTGATGACTAGGCATTGAGTGGATACTGGAAGATGCAGAGCAATGAATACAAGAGTCTTAATATCACTCTCGCCGCTGCCTGATAACGGCTGATGTCCGTCATAAGCCTCTGGTCCAATGTTGTCCGATGCACGAGGTGATCGGACTACATTGTAGATTAATTACAGGACATAACCCTTCAACTTGCAGTGATATATCCTGATCCAGCCCCTTTTCATAGAACGACTAATCGTCCCCTTGAAGTAACAAGGTTGTATCTTACTATATACTACATAGTGAGATACAGCCTTGTTGCGCCAAAAAGACGACTGGTCTCTTATCTGGGTTATCAAAGGGGAATCACCTAACTTTACCCAGTAGTTATGACATCATTATATATACATACATAATAGTGCATGCCAAGACATAAATAACATTTTTTTACTTCAGATTATCCTAGAAGTGTGTGCATCATAAAACAACAAACTGTATATAAATCACAACCAACCTCGAAATATATAACAACAGATGCCCTGCCAGATCTAATGTGTGAAATTAATGTAAATCTGGCGAAAACACAAGATTTTGTCATCATAATATACTGACTTATTATATTGTATGGTTACTATGCATGTGCAGCTCTCTCTCTCTCTATATATATATATAACTGTCATATCTCAGTATGTTAGTCACTTGTGAGATGAACATGTGATTTATAGTCTACTAGCATACATGCGGCACTTTAACCAGGTCAGTGGAATTAAAGTAATACTATCTTACAGCAATTAAAGCTGACTGTGTAAATATTATAAAACCCCAATTGGCAATTTTTATGTCAAATACACCTGAACTAAAGAGCCACTGGTTATAAGCAGCCAATACATGAATCCCTCCATAATGGCTACTACTAGTTTTAAGTTCATGATATTCTTGCATTTCAAACAACAGTGGTAACTAATGTAAGACTGATTTTATAATTATAGATGCGCCATAAAAATATGACAAAATCACTAAAATTTAAACAAAAATTATTTATGGGGCAATTTTTTTGTATCTAGGTTTTCAAGCAAGGTGATTATAATAGACCCAGAGACAAGAAAATCACTGCGAGTAATCTGCCCAGCAAACTGTACTGAATGTAAACTTTTGTTTCATGCTGCCATTACACCTCCATCCACTATCATACCTGTGTCACATACACAAATCTAAGCTAACCAAGATTTCAAGTATCTGATCAAGTTTGGTTGATACACATTTTATTTGGTTTTTATACATTTTAATGGCAATATATAGAAGATATTTGTTGATTTTGGTGTAACATTGAATTTCCTATCGCCAAAGATCACAGATATCAAAATTTAATTTCTGTGATCGGGATTGAAATAAATTTGAGATTTCACCAAAAATCAACTAATTTTCTGTTTGTTAGTATAAAGGTACAGTAATTGGCTTAATTGGAAAAATTACGTTTAAATTAGAATGTCACGACGTGGCAATTATGGCGCCATTGCATATTGACGTTACGCAAAATTTGAAGCCTGGCGCTTCTTTTTCTGTATAGTAATGCAACCAGCTTTTAAAACAGTGAAAAATAACAAAATGATAATGTCACTGTTACTTTCACAGTAGCTGTTATTTTCACTGTTAATTACACTGTTATTTTCACTGATAAATCTCTTTACTCCATTGAGAGCAAATAATAAAGATTAATTAGTAAGTTCAAACAAGCCACCCTACATCATGTACACTATATATACTGTATCTCTCCTATATACACACCAACTGATATATATACACACACTGTACACATATATCTTACATATAGACAACCTCCTGACCTAGTAACCCAGAGATGAATAGTATAGGTATACATGGTACATCATTACACACTTAGCAATGTATAAACCAGGAAAATGTAGAACAGTTTGTATGTCTATACCATGAGGAATGCATACATACACTCAGTGATGGTTTTATCAGAAAGTGGTATTCTAATAGTTTTTCAAGAAATATATCTCAGTTAATAACACAAATAATGAGAAAAGCACACTTTCAGAAGTTTAAAGCCCTACATATATGTATATATACATAATACTTTTGGCAAACACTGTCTGTAACATATAGTTTTTCGCTTTTTGATCCTGAAACAAATTCTTAAATCACACATACATCAATACCTGATGACCTGATGACCTTGCAGGGTAATGAACTTCTAGTTCAGATAGTATCTGGATCGACTAATTGTAGAAGTTTGCATAACAGATGGTGTTTTACAACAGATATATTTAACAAGCATGTACATGGGGTGATCAAAAAGAAATGAGACAAATCCTATAAAATTACAATGATTAGTGAGTATGGATTCCCCTAGTGATGATGATTCCCCTAGAGATGGTGAATAACTATGTTGAGTTTCAAGTGGACACCTTTGATCAGGTCTGACATTTTTGTGTAAAAATTCAAAGTCAGAAAAGGGGAATAACTCTTATAAAATGCTGGATAAATTTATTTTCTCTTGTCAGTATTTGTAGGTCATCACATTTCACAAGTGTATAGACTTTCAAGTTGAAAGCTTTGATAGTGTTTGAGAAAATCCGGTTGATGTGTAAGATTGCCATTTTTTTCTATGTACCAAGTAGAAACAAGGGCTGATAACTCATAAATATAGGTCACATGGTTACCAATAGGTCATATGGTTACCAAATTTGTCAGTACATACTCCCCTTGTGATGGTGAATAACTATATCGAGTTTCAAGAGTCTTTAAGATAAAAGCTCCGCGAGTCGCAAGTGTCGCCTGACGAAATGCAAATTTGTCATGGAAAACTATCTAGTATTGGGCTACATATCAGACTCACAAGAGCTCTCTAGTCATCTGAACTAAAAACGACAAAGCGATGCTCTGGACAAAAAAATGTCCTGATAAAATCAATCTGAAGGGAGTTATGATTCTTGCGCACTGCACTTCATGTCACAGCAAAGAAACATGCATTCCTATTTTTGAGTCATTAATAGTTATGGTGACAAAGTTATGCCACGGACAAGAAATGCTTATAAAATCAATCAAAGGGACAAAATTGAAAAATGGCACAAGGTAGATTTACGGTTCTTGTGTACTGCACTTGGACTTTTGGTAAGAAACATGCATACCAAGTTTCAAGTCATTCAACCTCATAGTGACAAAGTTATCCTCCGGACAAGAAATGCTCAAATTAAATCAATCTAAGGGAAATAATTAAAAACGATGCAAGGCACAGTTATGGTTCTTGCGCACTGCATTTCTGCTTATTGCAAGAAACATACATACAAAATCTTGAGTCATTTGAACTTAAGGTGACCAAGTTATGCTCCGGACAAGAAATGCTCTAATAAAATCAATCAAAGGGAAATAATTCAAAAACTATGACAGGTAGAGTTATGGTTCTTGCGCACTGCACTCCGGCTTATTGCAAGAAACATGCCTATCAATTCTTGAGTCATTTGAACGTAAGGTGACAAAGTTATGCTCCGGACAAGAAATGCTCGAATAAAATCAATCAAAGGGAAATAATTCAAAAACTATGACAGGTAGAGTTATGGTTCTTGCGCACTGTACTCCGGCTTATTGCAAGAAACATGCATACCAAATCTAGAGTCATTTGAACGTAAGGTGACAAAGTTATGCTCCGGACAAGAAATGCTCTAATAAAATCAATCAAAGGGAAATAATTCAAAAACTATGACAGGTAGAGTTATGGTTCTTGCGCACTGCACTTCGGCTTATTGCAAGAAACATGCATACCAAATCTAGAGTCATTTGAACGTAAGGTGACAAAGTTATGCTCCGGACAAGAAATGCTCTAATAAAATCAATCAAAGGGAAATAATTAAAAAACTATGACAGGTAGAGTTATGGTTCTTGCGCACTGCACTCCGGCTTATTGCAAGAAACATGCATACCAATTCTTGAGTCATTTGAACTTAAGGTGACAAAGTTATGCTCCGGACAAGCAATTTGTGACGCCACCGCCGCCGCCACAGCCGCCGCCGCCGCCAAAGTAACACCTATATGTCGCCTTTTCAGGCGATACAAAAAAGACTCGGCTAATAAACTTAACCAACGCACGCAGTCAGACTATCCAGTCACGACAATAGCTCAACTTTTTTTAGATATAATAATCAGCAGTTTCTCAACCTTGGGTACAGCAACTCGCAGTTTACAAACTACGTCAATGATGTCACATACGTAAACAGTGAACTATTCGAACGTCACAATTTGCTCCAATAAATCGCGCAATTCTCATACACATATAGATTAAATGCTCATTTAAGCCTAACGAGTCCCAGTTTAATGTAGTTTACTAATATTATACTCTATTGCTGTTGTTGTTATTATTAGTTATAGTTTATACTAATTTATTTAAGGTCGATTCAATGTGAAACAAGTTGTTCAAACTTATATTAATCACTCTTGACACCTCAATCCTGATGTTATCCATCGCCACGAGGGTATGAGAGAATAGAAGCCAGTTTCCCTGTTATGGGAGCTATCGAGCAGCAGGCAGTTGTTATTATTGTTATTCTTCTTATATTATTATCCCAACCATTAATTATATTATGTAGGGAACCATCAAACATGTATCTTTGTGTTTGTTATAATCATTTTATTCACTATAAAAAGAATCCAATTTCTGTTCTTTCCCACAAAGAATCCTGTTTTACAAGATACAAGAACCTTTCTGCTTCTTATTGCTCCTTGTTGTCTCATTAAATCATGCAAACTTAATGAGAGAGCTGCCTGCAAAATATGGTAAATGGTGAGATTATACATAGGAAATAAATTAGCAAGAAGAAAAGAATGCCAATGGCCAAAAGAATACTGTGGTCTTGTAATGGACTGATATCTAATCCCATTACTTAAGCCTGTTCAATGATTCCTGTAAGAAATTTGAGACTTACGGTCTCCCATGAAGTTCCATATCGTCTATATGAACTAAAGGTACCAGGCATGAATCATACCCAATAATCACCAAGGCATGTATGAGTAATATTGTAAAATACTAGGCCAATATACTACATTATAATCATAGCATGACAGTATCTTCCCCCATTGTTACATCTGTATAATCTAGCTGACTATAATTCATATGGACTCTTTAATGTTTTAAGACTCCAAACAGTAACAGAACAATCAAGATACATGAGACAGATTGTTCACCTAATCAGAGAGCACACTCATGTTCAAGAATAATACTGCACCAGCTAGCATATTATACTGTTATTGACTAATGTTGAGGTGAATATAATGTTTTGTTGACCTGAAAAAAGTGATATTGACCGATGACGAAGTCAGAGGTCAATATCACTTTTTGAAGGTCAACTAAACATCATATTCATCGAAACATAAGTCGACAACTGTTATATTGTATACCATGCCATACGTCAAGGAAATAAAACCTATTGACTCTTTTTAAATTATAACAACTTCAGCCTCTCTTCAGAAACAAAAGACGACTCTTCAAATGTTCTAGCTAACAATGCTCTTCTTATGGATATGTATGAGAGAGTATCAGTAACGTATATATTAACGGCATTTATCATTAATGGCTAGGTCAGAGCCTATAAACATGTTTGAGCAGCTGTAGGCCAAATACTACGGGAAATAACGTTACGTTGTCTGGAACGTTATACCGCAGGAAATGACGTCACGCCATAAAAAAGTAATATCCACCCCAGCCTCGGTTTGGGGAGGTGTATATTAAAAATTATAGACCTCTAGTGCAGGCCATCTAAGCCAATCAGAATCCTTGTTACATAATAGGTATACAATATTAAAAAATATTGACTCCGTACAAATTAAACAGTATAATGCCAGACTTGGTGAAAATTGTCAGTCCTCCGGTTCTGACTGAGAAATTCTGATTTGTTTGTATCCAGTATTTTTCTATTAGAAGAATTTATGGAACATTCATTCATTTTACCAATTTGGACTAACAATTAGATAAAAACTTTTTGCGGAGCCTATAATGCATAAGTATTAAGTTCATTTTGTACATTAAATATCAACAAAATCACCCCCATTTACAAACTATTACAATTACAGGAGATGTGTTCTCATGGCAGCCCTGAAGAATAATTGTTATAATAATTTTAACTGTATCTTGATGGCTGTGCAGTCAAGAAGCAACTCCCTATTCTGTATTGTAACAATTTTCTATAGTGTTATCTTCAGTGTAGCAATACCACGTGGTTTTTTACTACAGTTCCAAGTAGAAATTTGTAAACATTGGAACACAAATGTAGCCATAAGTATTTTATTTCTTCATCGATTTCTATGAATACTACGCCACGCTAAGGGGAACATTATTTGCTTTCCATGAAACATAAAATCTTTTTCAGCTGATGTGCCGTTTTGTCCATTACCCTGTGAAACCGTGGAACGTGTAGGTTTCACAGGGTAATGAAAAAACCGGTATAGCTGCTGAAAAAGATCTTATATTTCATGGAAAGCAAATAATGTCCCCCTTAGCGTGGCGTATATTTAATAGAAATCGATGAAGAAATAAAATACTTAAGGCTATTTTATTTTCCAATGTTTACAAATTTCTTCTTGTAACTGTAGCCAAAAGTCACGTGGTATTGCTACACTGATCTTAAGACTCAACTTGTATTGTAACCATGTAAATAGTACCTGCCTAAAATGCGTTCAAGGAAACATTTCGTGAAGTACGTTTCTTACCTGTTACGGACATGTTATTAGTTGAACAATATGTTTAAAACAACATGTTTTTCACATTAGCAGAGTTTGGCTAACCATATCTGGAGGTGGTGTGCCTAAATTGTTTAATTTGAACAAAATGGCGGACAGATGCAAACAAAAGAATTTGAATAGTAAAACCCGTACATTCGCACATATTTCAAACTGAGAACGGAAAAACGGGGATTTATACTTGTAATTGTTTGCCGCAAACACAGCATACAACGAAGGATTATATCAATAAAAACCTGTGATTTTTAAACATGTTTGCAGGTAGCTTTCCTCGAACGTAGGGCTGAACTTGCCATGGTAGCAGTAATACTTGAATGTTGAATATGTTAACTGGTTTCTAGCCAGTCATTGCCCTTACACCTTTTACCATTTGTATCATTTAGTACAAACCAATTAAGGAGGTAATTTAACACTAATTTATACAATAAGTAATATGATTTTCTTCAGCAGGAATTTTTATTGATGCCATAAAAAATGTAGGTCACAAAATCGTTCATGGTGAGGTAACACGACGTCATAAACTACACATATATCCTGAATACTTACATACACAGAAGATGAGAGTTCAGTGCTTACAGAGTGACCTAACCACATTATACCAACCATTTTACCATGGGCAGCACATTTTCTTGATATATTGCCTACATATATTTTCTTGGCATTTTTATACAAATTGAAAGAAAGTTGAGTGCTCATGGAGTATTTCCTCATTTCCGTATATCCCAACAATGGATACAGATAAATGTCAACAAAAAACATGTGTTGAAATAAATTATATTGTATTATCAACGCTTCGGCATTTTGCCTTCATCAGGAAATACAATCATAGTTGTTTGGTTTTTTTAACAATTATATGGGCAATGCTAGTGACCTTAATTCAAGGTCTTCAAGAACAATTTTAAATATATATAAGCATGTTAGAACATTAGATGCTAATATGGCAGCAGATTGACAACTAGCAATAGCCAGATTGTCATATGACTATTGTGATAGATGAATATATAGGAGCAGCATATTTTGAGCCTCACTATAATTTGAACATGTTTCAGCGACAGGAACAAGTCATAGAAGTCAGATGAATTGGAAAATCAGATATTTTTTGTATTTCAAATAAAATCGGAGCAACTCCGCTTAAAGTGAAGAACTTGGCATGTGTATGCTTCCGAACATGTAAAGCACTGTATGATAGGGTTTCGGAGTTGAACATAAAACCCTGATCTTTATTACCATGAGCTGAACAAATTCACTCCACCCAGATAAAGCTTCCTGTATACAGTACTGGAATCCCTTACATAGTTATTACTATCACAAACATTATCTTGGGTACACTCAATGTCAGAGTAACATATCTCTGTTATAGCCAGAATATATAGCACAGAGAATTTGACTTGAACCTGACCTTTATGCATGAATATAATTATTACAATTTAGGCTCCTGCATTGAAAATATAAATTTCCGAGAACAAATCGTGCCTTTTGATTTTAGTTGGTATTACACCCCGAGCGTCTTTGTGATGCTTCCCCTTTATGAAACATACAACCGGGATTATAAACACAGGCAATATATCAGCTGTTAAAATTACGCTAATAGAAGGTGGAGAGTTATGTCAAATTCTCCATACTATATCTGTGTGGTTATAACAGTAATATTAGTCATGTGACAGCAAATCTGTAACACATTCATGCCTTCTGTATAGTTTCTAAGGACCCAAACCCAAAATAGAAACCCTTATTGATAAAGCAATTGGTAATCAAGACCTACTTCAGACAAAATGTGACAGTTAAAATGCACTCTGATGATGCAATACCAGCTCTTGATGATAATAACAAAGATATATTTCGAGGGCTCAGTGCAAAACTATTGTACATGCCTATATAAATTGATGTAGTTACAATAGTTTTGCACCGAGCCCTCAATTTGCTCTGTAAAAGCCAGCACAGGCGACCTGACTGCAGGCTTCAAGGATATAGTCAGCACAGGCGACCTACTGCAGGCTTCAAGGATGTAGTCAAATTGTTGTTTATCTCGATACCTACCTTACTTTAGGACACAGCTCAAAGGTTAAATAGTAAAATAATCTATTTATGCCAACACATGTACAGATAAGAACAGATGACCTATTGTATGTTGACATCCTCCATCACATTGCCTTAACTCAACCTTGGACATTATATACCGTACACCAAAATTAACGATCGCACAAAACTAGGAGGATTTGTTCTTTGGAACATATTTATTCCATTGCGCTTTATGCTATTTTTGTAAGTCATTATATGTAGGCACACATATGAACAACAAGTTTCCCTTAATTATCAACCAGTGCAAACTTGCTAGCTTTTTAATACAGTTTGTTTGACTTTGACTTCTTACACAAGCAGACATCTTCAGAACGTGACTACCTGTCGAACCAACCGAGATTGTTAAAATAACCGAGACTGTCAAACCAACCCAGGTGACTGCTTTTAATTTGGCTGCTGAAGTCAAATAACCAACTAACTGTAGTGATATATAAAGACACAAAGTAAGTAAGTAACATGTGGTACTGTCCTGAACCACAAGATATTTTGGTCACAAATTTCTGAATCATTCTGGAATATTCCAAATTTTATCACCCCTGAAAACAGCAGAGCAGTGTATAATAGCTCACATACAGTACTTACAATTGAAGCAGAGAACAGGTCGAAGGAAAAAACAGTCTACCAATCTATGAGGAACACCAGGTGGCTCTGAAATAGAGAAATATACAAATATAACATTCATGACATTGGTAAATGTAACAAGGCCCCCATCTCCCGAAGCATCTCAATCTAAGCTAAATCTCATCTCAAATACTGTCATTTAACTCAAGTTAATTTATATGGTAGGCTGGATTCAAAATTAGCATCACAAAACAGAAACATTTTTCTGAGTATTTAAGGATCTTAAACTTCAGGTTAATCTTAAATCAAGACTGATTTGAGTAAAATCTCATTTAAGCTGAGACTCCTTCTTGAGATGCTTCAGGAGATCGGCACACTCAAAACCACCAAACAAAGTACCTAGCGTTCATATTAATACAGTAACTATGTTCCAGGAACAACAAGTGAATAACAACAAAATGTACTATAACTCAATACAAAGTACATGACATCAGTACCACACAGAGTACATAATATCATATACTGACATGACATCAGTACCACACAGAGTATATAATATCATATACTGACATGACATCAGTACCACACAGAGTACATAATATCATATACTGACATGACATCAGTACCACACAGAGTATATAATATCATATATTGACATGACATCAGTACCACACAGAGTATATAATATCATATACTGACATGACATCAGTACCACACAGAGTATATAATATCATATACTGACATGACATCAGTACCACACAGAGTATATAATATCATATACTGACATGACATCAGCACCACACAGAGTATATAATATCATATATTGACATGACATCAGTACCACACAGAGTATATAATATCATATGCTGACATGACATCAGCACCACACAGAGTATATAATATCATATATTGACATGACATCAGTACCACACAGAGTATATAATATCATATATTGACATGACATCAGCACCACACAGAGTATATAATATCATATACTGACATGACATCAGTATCACACAGAGTGTATAATATCATATATTGACATGACATCAGTACCACACAGAGTATATAATATCATATATTGACATGACATCAGTACCACAGAGTATATAATATCATATATTGACATGACATCAGCACCACACAGTGTATATAATATCATATACTGACATGACATCAGCACCACACAGAGTATATAATATCATATACTGACATGACATCAGTACCACACAGAGTATATAATATCATATACTGACATGACATCAGCACCACACAGAGTATATAATATCATATACTGACATGACATCAGTACCACACAGAGTATATAATATCATATATTGACATGACATCAGTACCACACAGAGTATATAATATCATATATTGACATGACATCAGTACCACACAGAGTATATAATATCATATATTGACATGACATCAGTACCACACAGAGTATATAATATCATATATTGACATGAATGACATCAGTACCACAGAGTATATAATATCATATTGACACTATATCTATATAACGAGGGATTTCAATGATGAATCAGTGATGAAGCAAATGAACATCAAGTTGTAAAATGACTCAAATATAGAGAATGCTTGTGTACCCATCAGTGCCCTTGAGTACAGTGATAATATCATATTGTAAGATGCAGCAGTGTTGGAAACTACTAGGTCACAACAGAGATGTGCAACTGCATAAATACATGCACTTTAAAAGAGAAGTTCAGTGAACACTCAACGCGTGCTATCAGTTATGTTTATTCAGCAAAACCAGGTCATGTTAACCAACACTAGAAGAGTACAGCATACACTCATGCTGGGACATCAAACAATGGTCCTAAAAGCAAATACAAATTGTAATAGTTCCTTTGTCATAAACTTTTAATCTGTTTGAAAAGCAAACAAATTCAATAGCTATAACTAGGTTATTAGAATCATCCACTTTCAATACAAAGTCTTGTACTTTAACATTTAGAAATATTTCAAACTTGTTCACAGTTTGTTCAATAACAATGAATACCAATCTATATAAAGACACATTTCAAGAAAAGAATTATAGTCTAAAACCAGCCACATCTATTCAAAAGCCTTACAAGTCTCTGCTCCAAATTGACAAGTTGGAAAACGGGGGACAATTGATTTCTTTCAGGACCTACATTCAGTAAACTTCCATCAACGGTTGGGCATCCGGTGAGTGTGGCTTACATAAAGCGCCACCACATAGACAACATCATTAACATACCACAAACTGCTTCATTATATCTATACATATCAAGCATGTATTATTAAATAGTAAAGGCTAATAATAAATCATAGAAATACAGATACATCATCTTTAATTCATACTTCCTCTGCATTGATTCAAACAACACAATGCTTTCAGCACTTTGATGTAATTAAGCTGACCACTGGGTAAATACTTGTTTGCAAATATGATATCCCCTAGTTTAAGAAACCCTTAACACATAATGACCTTGACATTTTACCATACATATATAGTGAAATTAAGGTTGACTGATTACAAAGCATTTAATGCAAGCTATGCTAGGACACTTCAGTATTAAATTTACAACATCAAAGTCAATCAATCACTATAAGAACACCGATGCAGTTCAAGTACATTTTTATTGCAGCTGTGTACTTTTCTACTATCAGAATGTACTTTTATATGTATAAACCGGCTGCGTTTATTTAGTCAGTAATTTTACAGCCATTGCCTGCTATAAACACTTTGATAAGTTCCTTGAAGCCAACAGATTGTGGGGTTATTCAGAATTTATTATTCAATGCACTGACAATTAAACCATGCAGGTAGGCTAAGATGGTCCTTAGGTAAGCCTCATATCACCGACCTGAGCAGTCATTCTGTCGTAAACGAAACTCAGTGAAAAGGTACAAAATGGAAAACACAATGTTCACATATTATTTGACCTGGTGACCAAGTTCTTCAGCCCAGATGACCTATACTCAATCATGACCTAAATTTGATGGAGGCAAATATTCTTGTCAACTATCAAGAAAAGTCAACAAGCACATATGTGCGTTTTTGTAGACTTATAATACAAATATTGTAATAGAGAAAAGTGTTCAAAATTTCAAACACTTAATGATTTCATGTAATGACCTAGTATTTCATTTCCATATGACCTTGCCTTTCAATACAAACACCCGAATGAGTCGAAAAGCTAACGCATGAATAATGGATGGCATTTTATGTAAGATATTTCTACATTATTAATAATGCATAACACACAGAATCATTAGATTTAAAAGTACATTGGGCAGACAGATAACATTGAGTGAACACCACCAGGGAATATGAGATTATATTAAAAGTACAAACATGTGTATATGTAATTTAGGTAGAAGGACATTAGATGTTATTTTATATTTCAACTATTTGAATGGACTTGCTACAAGTTGTTTACTGATGAGAGAATAACTTAATTAGTTAGAATGTTATACAAAATAGTATTCAACAAGTCACAAAGAATTGCAATACAGAAGTCCCCTACCTGTTTGAAAGTCATGATTATTTTCAATGTTTCTGTTGCCATAGCAACCACAATTTTTGTAAGAATAAATTTAGAAAAAAATATTTAGACATGTATAATCCCCTTATTGCCCCCTATCTACATAATTATCAAGTTTAATAAACCTAGCTTGAAAACTGTAAGAGTTATGTCAGGATCCAGAATTTTTGACGGACAGACAGTCGGACGAACAGATGGACAGACAGACAAACTCACACGGCAGTGCGGGAACATTGGAAAGGTTAAAGCATGGGACATTTCCCCAGCCCTTCCCGGGAGTTTGGGGGCCATAGTTTCAATTGACTGATGCATTACCTGAACATTTGGATAGCTATATTCAGATGTTGGTGATCAGTCTGCTGGTATATGACCAGGCTATGTATTAACATAAATAATTAATTAATTTATCACATGCAGTTATCTTGGGAAATTCTAGAACAGCAATTATTTTACTTTACTGATATTCCTTGAGACTTGCCCTAATTCAAGACAACTGATATCCACAAATATAGCAACAACCTGTCATCTTAAAGTGCATTGACCCCTTACTGAACAACTAGATTTATGGTCAATATTTGACCAGATAAAGGCTCAAGGTGTTCACTAAACTGACCAAAGATAAAATATGGCTAACTCAGCAAAGAGGCTTTATCTGTATCTAGAATGTTACACATACCCGGTAATACAATTAGATCAATAGCATATTTTAGGTCACTGGGACACCACAGTTTGTGCCCCCTTCATCTGATAAAAGTTCACTGTTGAATTACTCACTTTATATAGGTATTGGTAACAATTACTGTGTATCGTCCTGAAAGAGCAATTCAGGGTAATTATTATAAAATAATTTACATTGTAATCTATAATCATGTGGATTCACTATTGTGCTAGGGGGTCGGGGGGGGGGCATGCTCTGGTGCATTTATGTAGCATTCTCATATTTTGATGACATATGTCATCATAGAGTGATGGTAAAAAAGGTAATAGACTACAGCAATCTGAATGCTTTGACTTATAACACATCCCAGAGCTTGACACAATAAAACCAGTGTTATATTTGTCTACCTGGGGATTAAATGACCCCTAATGATGTAAGCTCTGACCAAAGTGAAATAACCTTGACCGAGTTTGGACAGTGGAAATATAATATAGATAAAAAGATCCTTTGATTATCATACAATAGACTTGTTAGGGGGGGAGATGGGAAAATATTGTTAAAGGAGGTTATGGTTGTATAATATTATAATATTATTATCAGACAGTTGTCTGTACAAATAAGAAATTTAGATAATGGGGTCACTAGTTGATAAAAGATACTTGTTTTACTTTCGCTCCAAATTAAAAGTTATGTAGTGTAGCAGTGATTTGACTCTGACATTTCAGTCAAGATATTTCTAATGTGTACACAGAAACTTGGTTAACAGGAAAGTCAACCATAAAAGAAGGGATAAATCAAAGGTATGGTTACAAAGGAAGTTGAGTAATCCTGAAAATGAGGTCAAATGAACTGTTAGCATTAAGATAAAGATTTCGGGTCACTGCCCTTATAATGATAGAGTTGGTGATAAAAGTTAAATTGAGAGTTTAATGTCCTTGGCTGATCAATACAAACTGGGTCAACTAAGGGCTTGATCAAATGCCAGGAGCAATGTAATGTGGTAAACAGCTTAATTTATTATATAAACACATATAATATACTCATCCTCATACATCAGTGGTTAGTCAAGTTCCCAGACAATGTTTCGGACGAAGAATACTCTGGTGAACGAGAATGAATATCCTATAATTGCTGATAATTAATACAGGTTAATTTAGTATATTTTAATTCAATATCTGAGTTACATAATTTATCACTCAGACATCCTCAAAACTCAGGTAACACATAATCAAGTTACACGATGTTCACAGTTTCACTTTTCATTCAACCTCAATACAGAGAATCATTATTATCTGCATACATTAATATAAATTAATGCAGTAAATAATTGTTTCAACTTATTTCCTGAACTCCTCAGCTGATGATACTTCTTCTGAAATATATTTGGCAACAAGTTTAACAGTAAAATTGATGGAATAATAAGGTTTAAAGATTAAAATGGAATTTATCAAAATGTAAAGTACAGATAAAAAACTTCCTGAAATTCTCCAATCATTTTGATAACGTGTAAAATTCCAACATTTGGCCTAAACTTCTTATAACCACTTTTTTATGTATTCAAGTAAAAAAGATTTTGCTAACGATAATTAGAATTTAAGAAATTGTTCATTTGCCAGCTACATATGTATCTCAAAGATGCTGTGAAACCCCAGCCCAGGGGTGGTACTCAATTTTATCACATAAAATAGGCTCTGGGAGTTTAATAAACCCATTACATAAAAGTCATAATACACACGTGTAATAAACATGCAAATGAGGTATATACAAGGGCGAGTCACTTTATTTATGTATTCATACACGTTGCCAAAAAAGTAAAAGAATACATTTTTAGAATAGAATAAATTCTATATCCGATTATGAGCACTCTAGGGCATGTTATAAGCACACAATAACAGATGTACAAGAACTTAAGAGATATGACTGTAAGTAAACATGACGGTAGGTCCGTTAAACGTGGGTACGAATAAGATCGGGACGAAATGTACATACCAAATATCTGGCATCTACACAAACACAGCATCGGATGTTGATTTCATTGTATAAATCCGTTAATTTTGAGTATTAAAGACGATTTTCCTTGCTTACCAAGTACTTGCATCGTGTACAATCAGTTATTTTCGGCTATTCAGACGAATCGCGAATAAATTCACGCGGAGAACCTAGTTACTTCCCCTGTCCTTGGTTGTTACTAAAACCCGGAACGGAACACGGAACAGAACAGAATACGTTGTGTTGCTGCGGTCCTAGATTTAATTATTTACTTTGTTAAGCGTAGTTTTACATCTGCAGGATTTTAGATACCCTAAAAATATTATTTTCAAAGGCAGAAAAATTAACATATTAAAGTATACATTGTTGCACTATTTTCTTAGCTCTTTCAATGAACCGCTTTACTCCTATGGAGTTTATTTGCTAAAGGGGAAGTGTGTGCATTCTTGACAAACTTTTACTGTGTATTTAGTTTATATGATAAAAAGAATCTTACATTCGTGTCATTCCATATTAAATTTATTAAACTCGTTGAATAAAAGTGATAAAATGCTCGGCAGAGCCTCGCATTTTATCATTTTATCCAACTCGTTTAATAAATTCAATATAGAAAGTCACTCATGTAAGATCCTCTATATAATTGATCTAACTTGACTTAAGGATAAGAACAACCAATCAGATCACACCATATTAAACTCTTGGTCAGTAACAGGCGATATGATTGGCTATTCTTATTCTCCAATTAAATAAGATCGATATTGAATACCAGCCCAGGTCAGGATGGAATTTTCGTTCATGATTTATATACAGCTTGATCAAACAACTTACTGCACACAGTATTTGGGTCAGATGAGACAGTAGATATTTTATTAAAGTCTCATCAACATTTCATATATACAATGAACTTAAATAAATTTAACAATACACGCATGCAACCAATCATGATTGAAACATGTAGCCAAATAGCCAGAAATTCACCTACTCACTGAAACCACAAAATCAACTGAGGTCATCAGACGGGTGCTCATAACCAACCCTCCTATGAAGATCCTTAGTAAGACCAAACCATTCTTGATTACTGATTGAATGGTTTGGCGGTCAAGAGTCATTCAGGTAAAAGGTCAAGGCCACTTTTGACCTACTGACCTTAAAACCAATAGGGTTAACATATAGACGATGGCCTGAAACTCCCTATTAAGTTTGAATGAGATTCTGTTTGATCAACAGAGAGTTTTTGAGTATTGATTGCTCAACAGTGAGTTCTTGAGTAATTTGATCGCTCAGCAGTGAGTTCTTGAGTAAGATTTGATCGCTCAACAGTGAGTTTGTGAGTAATCAATCGCTTAACAGTGAGTTCTTGAGTAAGATTCGATCGCTCAACAGCGAGTTCTTGAGAAATTGATCAAAACAACTTTGGTGTATACCAACCAAAAGATATCACATACACTGCCCACCAAAAATAAGTATACAGATGTTATTTGCCCACTTACTTGCCTGTAATGATACTATTTGCAGAACAGTAAAGCAACAATACATTTGAAGAAACTGAATATTTGTGTTTATTAAATGGAAAGGACATACATTAATTGGTACCCTAGGTGCAAAATCTAAAGTTTCTTAGTCCCTCTTGAATGGTAACTTTGTTACAATGAGATGGAAAATTCAGCCTTTTTGATCACATGGTTATTTTGGTTCCGAACATCTTCATTTTTATTTCGATCTCTATTTTGGCTCATTTAGTAACTGTAGTTTCAGAAACTAGTATACTTATGACCGTCTGATAAACAGATATGGAATAATTTAACCAAGTTTAATGTTGCAACAATTATTTACTGTATACTTATTTTTGGTGGGCACTGTATAATCACCAACAGAACGACTGACATGAGCAAAGCAATAACTCTATAACCTTCATCATCATCTTCAATAGAGCCTAAATATTACATTGAACCTCTGAGTACTCATGATGAGACAGACTTAATTCTTGTTGTTAAAGACCATCAATGATCTTCACAGTGCAGAAAGGTTGTTACAAAGTTAAAAGAAAATTTGATCATGCGGCTAAATCACCCGGCTATAATCAAGTAGAATATATTAATAAATTTGCCCAAAACTGGAAATAACAAGCAATTTATCCCAATGTCAATTGAGACAAACAGTACTAACTTGACCTTATATTCAACAAATGAATATAGTACGGAGAATTTGACATGACTCTCAACCTTCTATTAGCATAATTTAACAGCTGATATTGTGCCCATATTTGTAACCCTGGTTGTATGTTTTCCCGAAGACGCTCAAGGTGTAATACCAACACAAATCTTAAGGACCAATATTGCATGATTTGCGCAGAAATATATATATATATATTCAACGCAAGAACCTTGTAATATATTCACGAATAAATGTCAGGATCAAGTGAAATTCTCCCTGCTGTACCAACTTTACCCTATATTCAACGAATGAACAGAGTATACACAGTAATTATGTAAGCATTCAATTTCAAGCAAATGACAAATTAACCAGAAGATTATGATCGGTTATATACAGTATTTTTCTTTCAGCATAAGATACAACATCAAACAAAATCATACATCATTTTACAAATGTACTTGGTGAAAAATCTATCAACAAAAATATTTCATAGAACGACCACACATGTTGACTTATTCAGACTTGGCTTTTGAATTTCGCAAACTGTTAACACATTTCATACCTGAAATTTTACAAAACATGAAATGTTGTTCTTGAATATTGACGGTTTTTGCTGAAATTTGGCATTCTATATATAACCATGAATTGAGCCAAATAATAAAAGCATTCCTTCCAGTAGTGGCTTACAATGTCAGACTTCATCATTCAAGTTTCTCAAGGCATACCAATAAAGACAAACCTGTACGTGTTACAGCTAACTTGAATTAAACAGTCACCTGTCTTAAAGATATTAAACTTTCTTCATGAACAAGTATAGCTGTTTTGGGTGAGCGAAGCAATTTATAACATTATTAAACAGCTATTACAAAGTGCTAACATTCCGGATGAAAATGTTTAATACACTCTTAATTATAGAACAATTAAACTAAGCCTTAAACAGACGTTTTCAACAACACTTGCTTAATGTCACTGATTAGCCTTGTTACTTAAGCCTGCAGCCACGGTCTACTTCAGCTTGCAGCATGCACAGTGAGTGAACAGAGCTCCAAATTACTTCATACATCATGTGAAGAAACTCATTTGCAATAAGAACATACCCTCTAAATAGACAAGATGACACAAATCAAGCCTGCTGATTGGTCGAAAAAGTAGAGCAAACACTAATTGTGAAATATGGTTTATATAGTTAACACAGTGCACTAAATGTATGCCTCAGCCTTCACCATCTATACATCATTAGCTAATGATGGACGAATGGTGGCGGGTTTATTTGGCGGTCAAAGAAATAGCCTACTTTTATAGTATACTACTAACTGCAGTAACAGATTATGAAGTAACCAAGTAACTATGTTGTCTGAAAAGGTCATTGTAAATGAAGGGAGATGGCAGGTTAGACATGAGATACTTAAATTACTATATATACTGACATACTTTTCCTATATAGTATTAAAAGTCTGTTAGTGATCAGGCTGGACCCCTATAAACCTCAACAAGAGGGCCATTGGCCCTATAGCGCTCACCTGATGACTAGCAGTTGAGGCAGAATCAGTGACCTGGTGACCTAGTTTTTGACCCCAGATGACCCAGTTATGAACTGGACCTAGATTTCATAAAGCTACACATGACCCAGTTACGAACTTTACCTAGATTTGATAGCGACAAACATTGTGACCAAGTTTCATTAAGATTATGTCAAAAATGTGACCTCTAGCGTGTTAACAAGGTTTTTCTTTGATGTGACCTGGTGACCTAGTTTTCGCCCCAGATTACCCGATTACGAACTTGACCTAGATTTCATAGAGACATACATTGTGACCAACTTTCATTACCATTATGTCGAAAATGTGACCTCTAAGAGTGTTAACAAGGTTTTCCTTTGATTTGACCTAGTGACCTAGTTTTTGACCCCTGATGACCCAGTTACGAAATTAACATAGATTTCGTAGAGACAAACATTGTGACCAAGTTTCATAAAGATTAAGTCAAAACTGACCTCTAGAGTGTTAACAGTCCAATTATTGACGGTGGACGGTGGACGGCAGACGGCGGACAAAAGGGTAATCACAAAAGCTCACCTTGAGCACTCAGGTGAGCTAAAAATATCTTTAAAAGCATTTATGCAATCTTATTGAAATTTGGCATAGTTCACAGAATTACCTTTACCAACTCTGCATTTCATTTTCAGAATTTTTTACTGACCCATTAATTCTTTTCCCTTTGGGTCCAATGGATTAATTTTGATATTTTAATCAACAAATGAACAGGGAGTAAAATCATCAATTACAGTCATGTAGTTAGAAAAATGCTATTGTATTTGTAACAATTGTAACAGGATAAATATGGGTAACTTTGACCTACATTTGATTGATCATCAAGGCTTAAATAGCTGAGGCCCATCTTCTGAGTTCAATAATCATTTGTGCAAACACCTCTTGTATATAAATGTTTTTCTTACAAGGGTTTCAATACTGTTTCTCTAGTTATTGCAGCAACATAAGGTCAGCTAAAGCATTTAAATCACCTTAACTTTGATGTCTGGGCCTCATTATATATTTACAATGGTTACTCAGGTGTGTTACTTAATGTACTGTTATATTGGACCACTTTGCTGACTTTTACTGTTCTTGACACTTGAATAACCCATACGTATTTACACTGTATAAGAACTGAAATTTACATTGGAAGTAAATGCCGAGTGCACATTTCTGTGGATCAAAAAATCTGTTTTATTTTATGAGAGTTGGTAAGGTTGATTTATGAAGATATACCAACTTCCATTCTAATCGGCATTGTACAAAAGCTCTTTAAGATATTTAAGGTTTACTGGGGTCCAACATGATGGCTAACCAACTATAACATACTTTTTGTTGAGCAAATATTATACTCAAATTCTATTTAGAAACACATGACAGATAATCACAATTAAAAAGGATTATTAAATAGCTGGGGTCTACCAAAATGCTATACCAGATATCATTGAAGCAAGAGGGCTTAATGTTTCAACAATGACAGAATTAATAACATCTGTGATCATATGATAGCGAGGGTAAACAGTTACAAACTTGACATAATTTCAACGACACTAAAAGAAATGTGACCACAGTAAAGTTGACCGTTAACCACTCCATGTAAAACATGTAATTGGATAACAATTATAAATTCATTCTTATATTCATGAACAAACTGAAACTAAAAATAAAGATAGAAATGTATAAGTTTTATATTTAATCACCAAATGTCTTTTATCTGAAAGAGTCATTGATTTCATAATTAATTCTTAAAAACTTCCTTTAGCTGTAATTTAATCCAGAGAATTGTAGAGAATAATGTATCAAAGTAAAACCTTGAGTCAGACTGTAACAGCTAAGATAAGTTGCAGGTCATAACCATTCAGAGCAAATTATGTCAGACATCCTAACATATAAAGCTTTCTTCGCACCCTAACAGTGACCTTGAAGCCAGCCTGCCAAACCATAGAATGCACGGAATAAAGTGCCCTTACCATAATAACACCCTTTGTGTTTTTCTGAACATTGTCACTGTGTGATGAACAGGGTATATAATATAATAACTTGACACATGTGTGATGAACAGGGTATATAACTTGACATATGTGTGATGAACAGGGTATATAATATAATAACATGACATATGTGTGATGAACAGGGTATATAATGTAATAACATGACATATGTGTGATGAACAGGGTATATAATGTAATAACTTGACACATGTGTGATGAACAGGGTATATAATATAATAACTTGACACATGTGTGATGAGCAGGGTATATAACATAACAACATGAAACATGTGTGATGAACAGGGTATATAATGTAATAACTTGACACATGTGTGATGAACAGGGTATATTACATAATAACATGACACATGTGTGATGAACAGGGTATATAACATAATAACTTGACACATGTGTGATGAACAGGGTATATAACATAATAACTTGACACATGTGTGATGAACAGGGTGTATAACATAATAACATGAAACATGTGTGATGAACAGGGTATATAACATAATAACATGACACATGTGTGATGAACAGGGTATATAACATAATAACTTGACACATGTGTGATGAACAGGGTGTATAACATAATAACATGACACATGTGTGATGAACAGGGTATATAACATAATAACTTGACACATGTGTGATGAACAGGGTGTATAACATAATAACTGGACACAAGTGTGATAAACAGGGTATATAACATAATAACTTGACACATGTGTGATGAACAGGGTGTATAACATAATAACTTGAAACATGTGTGATGAACAGGGTATATAACATAATAACATGACACATGTGTGATGAACAGGGTATATAACATAATAACATGAAACATGTGTGATGATTAGGGTATATAACATAATAACATGACACATGTGTGATGAACAGGGTATATAATATAATAACTTGACACATGTGTGATGAACAGGGTATATAACTTGACATATGTGTGATGAACAGGGTATATAATATAATAACATGACATATGTGTGATGAACAGGGTATATAATGTAATAACATGACATATGTGTGATGAACAGGGTATATAATGTAATAACTTGACACATGTGTGATGAACAGGGTATATAATATAATAACTTGACACATGTGTGATGAGCAGGGTATATAACATAACAACATGAAACATGTGTGATGAACAGGGTATATAATATAATAACTTGACACATGTGTGATGAACAGGGTATATTACATAATAACATGACACATGTGTGATGAACAGGGTATATAACATAATAACTTGACACATGTGTGATGAACAGGGTATATAACATAATAACTTGACACATGTGTGATGAACAGGGTGTATAATATAATAACTTGACACATGTGTGATGAACAGGGTGTATAACATAATAACATGACACATGTGTGATGAACAGGGTATATAACATAATAACATGACACATGTGTGATGAACAGGGTATATAACATAATAACTTGACACATGTGTGATGAACAGGGTGTATAACATAATAACTTGACACATGTGTGATGAACAGGGTATATAACATAATAACTGGACACAAGTGTGATAAACAGGGTATATAACAAAATAACATGACACATGTGTGATGAGCAGGGTATATAACATAATAACTGGACACAAGTGTGATAAACAGGGTATATAACATAATAACTTGACACATGTGTGATGAACAGGGTATATAACATAATAACGTAACACATGTGTGATGAACTGGGTATATTACATAATAACATGACACATGTGTGATGAACAGCTGGGTACTACACATATATATGCAACAAGGATTGCAGTATATATCACATAGCCTGGTTTGTCATATTATCCCTATAATTATATGGAGTGCTGACTACTATAATTTAGGTCCCTGAAAGCTAACTCTCCTGAACTCTTAAAACCCCTTGAGTATAATAGTAACAGATCATCTTCACTCCATCCTAAACCCAGCAAATTCCAAGAAAAATACAAACAAGCTCATGTATATACAAGTTCAAATAAGGTTCAAACAGAATAGAATCATATGGAAGTGGTAACTGGTAACCATGACAACTGACAATAAAATATTGTGGAATTATTTATGGAGGGGGATTGCTATAATAGCTAATGCTACCTTGAAGCCATTCAGAGACACAATCTGTATATAGAAGCCATACTGCTGTAGAGAATATCCATCATTATTTATTTCAATATTTGCAGACCAGGGAACACAGGACTATATAAATACTGCTTTATGATCTACATCTCCATATAAAGTTCTACAAGGATAATACATCTAATTAAAGCATCGATTGTCATCAGGAGGATAGAATGGAATCTATAAATGGATGAAATGGTAGCTCCGGTGTATAGGGCAGTGGGACAATCAGCTATATGATAGGAAATCAATAGACATCATTCTCTAACACTGTTCTACTGTAACACTTATACACATCAGACACTATATCCACTGTTCTACTGTAACACTTATACACATCAGACACTATATCCACTGTTCTACTGTAACACTTATACACATCAGACACTATATCCACTGTTCTACTGTAACACTTATACACATCAGACACTATATCCACTGTTCTACTGTAACACTTATACACATCAGACACTATATCCACTGTTCTACTGTAACACTTATACACATCAGACACTATATCCACTGTTCTACTGTAACACTTATACACATCAGACACTATATCCACTGTTCTACTGTAACACTTATACACATCAGACACTATATCCACTGTTCTACTGTAACACTTATACACATCAGACACTATATCCACTGTTCTACTGTAACACTTATACACATCAGACAATATATCCACTGTTCTACTGTAACACTTATACACATCAGACAATATATCCACTGTTCTACTGTAACACTTATACACATCAGACACTATATCCACTGTTCTACTGTAACACTTATACACATCAGACAATATATCCACTGTTCTACTGTAACACTTATACACATCAGACACTATATCCACTGTTCTACTGTAACACTTATACATATCAGACACTATATCCACTGTTCTACTGTAACACTTATACACTCTTCTTATAGTCCAAACATCAAACAATATAGTAACACAGTACATACACTATCTCCATACTGAGCTGGCGCCTATACAACAAGTCTAGAGATGTGCCCTTTGACGTTACCTCTCTAGAGCAGTCCTCTGTGGAACATTATGTTACCTCTCTAGAGCAGCCCTCTATGGAACATTATGTTACCTCTCTAGAGCACCCCTCTGTGGAACATTATGTTACCTCTCTAGAGCACCCCTCTGTGGAACATTATGTTACCTCTCTAGAGCAGCCCTCTATGGAACATTATGTTACCTCTCTAGAGCACCCCTCTGTGGAACAGTATGTTACCTCTCTAGAGCACCCCTCTGTGGAACATTATGTTACCTCTCTAGAGCATCCCTCTGTGGAACATTATGTTACCTCTCTAGAGCAACCCTCTGTAGAACATTATGTTACCTCTCTAGCATTGGAATTACAGTGAACTACTGACATCAGATTCCTTGGAGTCCACTTGACTTGACACATTGGTTGTTAAAGACCGCTACCCAACCTAACATATCGCTTAACATTGATATGAGCATTTTGTACTCAGATCTGCATGAGCTATTAAAGCTAAACGAAAACAATACCCTAGGTCATGTTGCCTTTACATAAAGGGAAGCTATCATCATTGTTTGATAGTCAAAGGCCCTTTATTTTTATAATACACCAAACTTCACAAATTACTGTTTTATACCGAACATGTCATAATACGTACATCACGACACAATATGTCACCTTCTTGAAGTGAACTTCCTGCTACAGTATCATGAATATGTTAAAACATATATGAGGGGGAGGATAAAGAACAATGCAAGCATACCAACATGCTCAAAAAGCCACAATGCCCTTGTGGTATAGGACATAATGACAACAGTAAGAATGCGTAACTCATAAATGGACAATAAAACCAAAAAAGTCTGACAGAGACAATGAATCGGCTGATTAGTAGGTGGAGGAACATGACACATAACAGTTGGACGACTCGCTTGTACATCAGGGAACACCACATTACAGTCGGACGACTCGCTTGTACATCAGGAAACACCAAATTACAGTTGGACGAAGTGCTTGTACAACAGGGAACACCACATAACAGTCGGACGAAGTGCTTGTACATCAGGGAACACCACATTACAGTCGGACGAAGTGCTTGTACATCAAGGAACACCACATTACAGTCGGACGAAGTGCTTGTACATCAGGGAACACCACATTACAGTCGGACGAAGTGCTTGTACATCAGGGAACACCACATTACAGTCGGACGAAGTGCTTGTACATCAAGGAACACCACATTACAGTCAGACGAAGTGCTTGTACATCAGGGAACACCACATGACAGTCGGACGACAAGCTTGTACAACAGGGAACACCACATTACAGTCGGACGAAGTGCTTGTACATCAGGGAACACCACATTACAGTCGGATGAAGTGCTTGTACATCAGGGAACACCACATTACAGTCGGACGAAGTGCTTGTACATCAGGGAACACCACATTACAGTCGGACGAAGTGCTTGTACATCAGGGAACACCACATTACAGTCCGACGAAGTGCTTGTACATCAGGAAACACCACATAACAGTCCGACGAAGTGCTTGTACATCAGGGAACACCACATTACAGTCGGACGAAGTGCTTGTACATCAGGGAACACCACATTACAGTTGGACGAAGTGCTTGTACATCAGGGAACACCACATTACAGTCGGACGAAGTGCTTGTACATCAGGGAACACCACATTACAGTCGGACGAAGTGCTTGTACAACAGGGAACACCACATTACAGTCGGACACAGTGCTTGTACATCAGGGAACACCACATTACAGTTGGACCAAGTGCTTGATCGACAGGGAACACCACATTACAGTCCGACTACGTGCTTGTACATCAGGGAACACCACATTACGGTCAGATGAAGTGCTTGTACATCAGGGAATACCACATTACAGTCGGACGAAGTGCTTGTACATCAGGGAACACCACATTACAGTCGGACGAAGTGCTTGTACATCAGGGAACACCACATTACAGTCCGACGAAGTGCTTGTACATCAGGGAACACCACATTACAGTCGGACGAAGTGCTTGTACATCAGGGAACACCACATTACAGTCGGACGAAGTGCTTGTACATCAGGGAACACCACATTACAGTTGGACGAAGTGCTTGTACATCAGGGAACACCACATTACAGTCGGACGAAGTGCTTGTACATCAGGGAACACCACATTACAGTCGGACGAAGTGCTTGTACAACAGGGAACACCACATTACAGTCGGACACAGTGCTTATACATCAGGGAACACCACATTACAGTTGGACCACGTGCTTGATCGACAGGGAACACCACATTACAGTCCGACTACGTGCTTGTACAACAGGAAACACCACATTACAGTCGGACAACAACAACAGGGAACACCACGTTACAGTCGGACGATGCGCTTGTACAACAGGAAACACCACATTACAACAGGCAAGAACAAAAAGCAATTGAATGCAAGTATTATTTTGGCCATGATTCTATGTGACTCATGTATTTGAATTGTCTAAAATGAAAATATACATTATACAGATCATAATTATCATGCCTGACATAACATTCAGTTTGGCCTTGTTGCCTGACATTATACTCAGTTTGGCCTTGTTGCCTGACATTATACTCAGTTTGGCCTTGTTGCCAGTGAGTAGCATGATGTTTAGTTTGGCCTTGTTGCCTAGCATGATATTCAATTTGACAAGTTGTTGCCTTGCATGATGTTCAGTTTAGCCTTGTTGCCTTGCATGATGTTCAGTTTGGCCTGGTTGCCTGACATACTGTTCAGTTTGGCCTTGTTGTCTTGCATGATGTTCAGTTTGACCTTGTTGCCTTGCATGATGTTCAGTTTGACCTTGTTGCCTTGCATGATGTTCAGTTTGGCCTTGTTGTCTTGCATGATGTTCAGTTTGGCCTTGTTGTCTCGCATGATGTTCAGTTTGACCTTGTTGCCTTGCATGATGTTCAGTTTGACCTTGTTGCCTTGCATGATGTTCAGTTTGGCCTTGTTGTCTTGCATGATGTTCAGTTTGGCCTTGTTGTCTCGCATGATGTTCAGTTTGACCTTGTTGCCTTGAATGATGTTCAGTTTGGCCTTGTTGTCTTGCATGATGTTCAGTTTGGCCTTGTTGTCTCGCATGATGTTCAGTTTGGCCTTGTTGTCTCGCATGATGTTCAGTTTGACCTTGTTGCCTTGCATGATGTTCAGTTTGGCCTTGTTGCCTGACATGGTGTTCAGTTTGGCCTTGATGTCTCGCATGATGTTCAGTTTGACCTTGTTGCCTTGCATGATGTTCAGTTTGGCCTTGTTGCCTTGCATGATGTTCAGTTTGGCCTTGTTGTCTTGCATGATGGTCAGTTTGGCCTTGTTGCCTGACATGGTGTTCAGTTTGGCCTTGTTGCCAGACATAATATTCCGTATGGCATTGTTGCTTGGCATATGATGTTCAGTTTGGCTTTGTTGCCAGACATAATATTCCCTATGGCATTGTTGCCTTGCATGATGTTCAGTTTGGCCTTGTTGCCAGACATAATATTCCGTATGGCATTGTTGCCTTGCATGATTTTCAGTTTGGCCTTGTTGCCTGACATGGTGTTCAGTTTGGTCAACACCTTGCATGATGTTCAGTTTTGCCTTGTTGCCTGACATGGTGTTCAGTTTGGTTGCGTTGCCTGGCATGATGTTGAGTTTGGTCAACACCTTGCATGATGTTCAGTTTGGCCTTGTTGCCTGACATGATGTTCAGTTTGGTCGACACCTTGCATGATGTTCAGTTTTGCCTTGTTGCCTGACATGGTGTTCAGTTTGGTTGCGTTGCCTGGCATGATGTTGAGTTTGGCCAACACCTTGCATGATGTTTAGTCTGATATAATTGTCATTGTATAACTAGCACAGTGACATTAACACACCTGCTACCCAACCTATTAACCTAACACAAGCTAACATATACACTTACATTATGAACTTTCTATTGATTGACAGTTTATATGATTATTATAGTAGTGAGATTCTGCACAATCTGGCGGCAGTGACTTATCACCCAGCAAAACCATGATACAGAAATTGATTGAAGAACATTTTTATATATCAAGAACATTTTTATATATCAGTAATTGGATGAGTGTTTATACTGTCAGACATATATAACCAGTTGGCATCCAGGACATGTATAACTCCACTTTTCATTGATTACTATGGTAACCTATTGAAACTAAGCTGTATATGTCTTAGCTATAAAACAGCTGTTTGTGAGGAAAGTATAAAACTGTAAAGAATATCTAGATAACAGGTCATTGCCCATCAACATACATACCTGAGTATCAAGGTAATTGAAGTCTCATCTACTTCGGACCTCTTGAAAAACATTCACTAACAGTCATCAAAAATTTCTAATAATTGCTGACAATGATAAATATGCTAAATTACTGTAAGATGTCAACTAACGGGTGGACGCAGAAAATGAAGAATGAAATTCTCTGATCATTCCTTGAATTTTCCCTGGCTGAATAGTTATTTTCACTGATCGTTTGCAGTGTTCACAACTCAGATAAAGCTGAAAATATGGCATCCAACCCTACCCTTATATCCATACCTCTACCACCAAACTCATAATATCAATATCAAAATATGCTTATACTGTAAGATTTCAAATAAATAAAGTTATCAAAGAATGTTACCATAGAAATGAAGATATAATCATACATTGTGACCTTTACACAAAAGGCAGTTCAATTTTGGTTAATACATGATTCCAGGAAACTACAAATACATGCAGAGGATTATCAAACTGGATCATTTTGTGAAAGTATGTAGGAGAAATTATGTAGCTAGATGAGAGTTTTCGTGACATTATTAATTGGCTAGTCATCCTGTCAGGTTCATTAGTAACAATTAACTACAGCACTTACATCTCCCACACATAATACCTCGCATAATGAAGGAACATTTTCTACTTGATGAACACAAAAATATATTTACAGGTTCAAACAAATAGCTTTTTCCATAGAATGGAAAACATTTTTAAAGGTCATCAAAAGCCAAAGGCAGATTCATCTTGATATTTAATTAAGTAAGCCACTGCCAAGGAGTTTCTGAATCCTTGCTGAATTATTAGAATGCTGAAATGTTGCCGATGAATATATAAGATGGGGAACTTAGTTATCCTATAATATGTTTCTAGTTGGACATGATGGATGCAAAGGCCTCTCAACTTAGAATTCAGGTTCAAATTCAAGCAAGGTATGCAATGTTTCAGAGGTGTATAGGAATGACATGCAAGGGTTCCAGAGGTGTATAGGAATGACATGCAAGGGTTCCAGAGGTGTATAGGAATGACATGCAAGGGTTCCAGAAGTGTATAGGAATGACATGCAAGGGTTGCAGAGATTTATAGGAATGACATGCAAGGGTTCCAGAAGTGTATAGGAATGACATGCAAGGGTTCCAGAAGTGTATAGGAATGACATGCAAGGGTTCCAGAAGTGTATAGGAATGACATGCAAGGGTTCCAGAAGTGTATAGGAATGACATGCAAGGGTTCCAGAAGTGTATAGGAATGACATGCAAGGGTTCCAGAAGTGTATAGGAATGACATGCAAGGGTTCCAGAGATGTATAGGAATGACATGCAAGGGTTCCAAAGGTGTATAGGAATGACATGCAAGGGTTCCAGAGATGTATAGGAATGACATGCAAGGGTTCCAAAGGTGTATAGGAATGACATGCAAGGGTTCCAGAGATGTATAGGAATGACATGCAAGGGTTCCAGAAGTGTATAGGAATGACATGCAAGGGTTCCAGAGATTTATAGGAATGACATGCAAGGGTTCCAGAAGTGTATAGGAATGACATGCAAGGGTTCCAGAAGTGTATAGGAATGACATGCAAGGGTTCCAGAGATTTATAGGAATGACATGCAAGGGTTCCAGAAGTGTATAGGAATGACATGCAGGGGTTCCAGAGATGTATAGGAATGACATGCAAGGGTTCCAAAGGTGTATAGGAATGACATGCAAGGGTTCCAGAGATGTATAGGAATGACATGCAAGGGTTCCAGAAGTGTATAGGAATGACATGCAAGGGTTCCAGAGATTTATAGGAATGACATGCAAGGGTTCCAGAAGTGTATAGGAATGACATGCAAGGGTTCCAGAAGTGTATAGGAATGACATGCAAGGGTTCCAGAGATTTATAGGAATGACATGCAAGGGTTCCAGAAGTGTATAGGAATGACATGCAAGGGTTCCAGAAGTGTATAGGAATGACATGCAGGGGTTCCAGAAGTGTATAGGAATGACATGCAGGGGTTCCAGAGATTTATAGGAATGACATGCAAGGGTTCCAGAGATGTATAGGAATGACATGCAAGGGTTCCAGAAGTGTATAGGAATGACATGCAGGGGTTCCAGAGATTTATAGGAATGACATGCAAGGGTTCCAGAGATGTATAGGAATGACATGCAAGGGTTCCAGAAGTGTATAGGAATGACATGCAAGGGTTCCAGAGATTTATAGGAATGACATGCAAGGGTTCCAGAAGTGTATAGGAATGACATGCAAGGGTTCCAGAAGTGTATAGGAATGACATGCAGGGGTTCCAGAAGTGTATAGGAATGACATGCAAGGGTTCCAGAAGTGTATAGGAATGACATGCAAGGGTTCCAGAAGTGTATAGGAATGACATGCAGGGGTTCCAGAGATTTATAGGAATGACATGCAAGGGTTCCAGAAGTGTATAGGAATGACATGCAAGGGTTCCAGAGATGTATAGGAATGACATGCAAGGGTTCCAGAAGTGTATAGGAATGACATGATAGGGTTCCAGAAGTGTATAGGAATGACATGCAGGGGTTCCAGAGATTTATAGGAATGACATGCAAGGGTTCCAGAAGTGTATAGGAATGACATGCAAGGGTTCCAGAGATTTATAGGAATGACATGCAAGGGTTCCAGAGATTTATAGGAATGACATGCAAGGGTTCCAGAAGTGTATAGGAATGACATGCAAGGGTTCCAGAGATTTATAGGAATGACATGCAAGGGTTCCAGAAGTGTATAGGAATGACATGCAAGGGTTCCAGAAGTGTATAGGAATGACATGCAAGGGTTCCAGAAGTGTATAGGAATGACATGCAGGGGTTCCAGAAGTGTATAGGAATGACATGCAAGGGTTCCAGAGATGTATAGGAATGACATGCAAGGGTTCCAGAAGTGTATAGGAATGACATGCAAGGGTTCCAGAGATTTATAGGAATGACATGCAAGGGTTCCAGAAGTGTATAGGAATGACATGCAATGGTTCCAGAGGTGTATAGGAATGACATGCAAGGGTTCCAGAAGTGTATAGGAATGACATGCAATGGTTCCAGAGGTGTATAGGAATGACATGCAAGGGTTCCAGAAGTGTATAGGAATGACATGCAATGGTTCCAGAGGTGTATAGGAATGACATGCAGGGGTTCCAGAGATTTATAGGAATGACATGCAAGGGTTCCAGAAGTGTATAGGAATGACATGCAAGGGTTCCAGAAGTGTATAGGAATGACATGCAATGGTTCCAGAGGTGTATAGGAATGACATGCAAGGGTTCCAGAGATTTATAGGAATGACATGCAAGGGTTCCAGAAGTGTATAGGAATGACATGCAAGGGTTCCAGAAGTGTATAGGAATGACATGCAAGGGTTCCAGAGATTTATAGGAATGACATGCAAGGGTTCCAGAAGTGTATAGGAATGACATGCAAGGGTTCCAGAAGTGTATAGGAATGACATGCAATGGTTCCAGAGGTGTATAGGAATGACATGCAGGGGTTCCAGAGGTGTATAGGAATGACATGCAATGGTTCCAGAGATGTATAGGAATGACATGCAAGGGTTCCAGAAGTGTATAGGAATGACATGCAAGGGTTCCAGAAGTGTATAGGAATGACATGTATTTGCTCCTATACTGTGTAATGTGTGTATACATACATTGTCACTCACCAAGCAACATAAATATAATGTACTCTCTTGCACCAGATAAATTTCACTTAAAAATGGCAGCTCATTTATTGAATACAATGACTATATGACATGTCAGACACAGACAAATTCCTTAGTCATGATTATTTATGAGTTGTTATGGAACACTGATTATGTGACACTGTCCGCTTTATTGCTGACCAATGAAGATCAAAGAAGACAATGTCCAGTTTCATGATCATTAATGTCCATCAGAGGTACAAGTTTCTACTACATTTATATATATATACATATATACATATGCACCACCACCAGGAAATGTATATAATAGCCTTGACATATGAACAAGAGGACCAAACACACAGACTTATCAATTAAGCAGTATAAGGGTAATGTACTGTATTCAAGCTTCCTCCTAATCAGATATGAAGATTATAAACAATCATTGCAAGACCAGGGTACTGTTTTACTAATATTGCGTAAATGTCGCGTAAGTTTACGCATATATTTGTCACTTACGCAAATCCTTAAGTGTGTTTTACTAATCGATCGCAAGTTGTTGCATAAATTTACTTAAACATATTGAATATTGAACGTAGACCGGGCCACAATATTACCAATATAACGGAAACCAGAGTGAATAAATATACATAAAAGTTCGATAAATTTTGATGATTAAACATGTTTATATTACTAATCACAGTCTATAACAACAAGTGACGGTCGAAAATCAACAGTGCGTGGCAAAAACTCCTCACTACGTTCATATTTGCTATTTACGCTCACTCCAACCTTGCGTAGAATTACGCCAATACTTACGACAAAACATGAGAAAAAATATCTTAGTAAAACGCATTTGCGCAAATATTATCGACGTACGCAATATTTACGGAAAACTTAGTTACGCTAGCGTAAATGCTTTGATAAAACAGTACCCAGTAGCCTGTTGCCTAACTTAAAAGCACTACGTAGCGCTTTCCAAGGGAGGTAGTTACAACAATGTCTTCTTTATTTAATTGAACAGGAGGTATCTGAATGAAGGCCCTAGGTAACGCTTTGCTTAGGAAACGGGACACCATATCATTCTTCTTTAAAAGAGTTGACTGTAATACATGATTATCCTTCTTACAAAGAGTAAACTTTTGAACAACATCAACCTTTTGTTATATATTATACCGTATAGACCTTCTTTTGAAGAGTAAATTATGGAACCACATCAACCTTTTGTTATATATTATACCATACAGACCTTCTTTTGAAGAGTAAATTATGGAACCACATCAACCTCTTGTTATATATTATACCATATAGACCTTCTTTTGAAGAGTAAATTATGGAACCACATCAACCTTTTGTTATATATTATACCATACAGACCTTCTTTTGAAGAGTAAATTATGGAACCACATCAACCATTTGTTATATATTATACCATACAGACCTTCTTTTGAAGAGTAAATTATGGAACCACATCAACCATTTGTTATATATTATACCATACAGACCTTCTTTTGAAGAGTAAATTATGGAACCACATCAACCTTTTGTTATGTATTATACCATACAGACCTTCTTTTGAAGAGTAAATTATGGAACCAGATCAATCTTTTGTTATATATTATACCATATAGACCTTCTTTTGAAGAGTAAATTATGGAACCAGATCAATCTTTTGTTATATATTATACCATATAGACCTTCTTTTGAAGAGTAAATTATGGAACCACATCAACCTTTTGTTATATATTATACCATATAGACCTTCTTTTGAAGAGTAAATTATGGAACCACATCAACCTTTTGTTATATATTATACCATATAGACCTTGTGAAGAGTTTTTTTTAACCAAATCAATCTTCTTTTGACAATTAACTATTCATTCAGTACAATATTTTTATCATTAATTTTATTTTCTGCATCATTTATAGGAAATAAACCATTGGAAATGACAACCTCTGCGAACGGAAAGGTTAATTGATAGGTAAGGTAATTGTAGTCAGACAGTTACTATTACAGAATATAATGAGAGAAGCACCAGTTCATTAAACTGTAACATAAGCCAGTTCCTGGAACTGTAACTTTGTCAAGTCTGAGTTTCTAGAACTGTAACACCATGGCATACAGGTTGTGTTTGACACTGTGATATAACCATATGTCACATGAGACATCGATCAGATTTCCCTTAGGGCAACAACCGTATATTATATATTGTCCTTCACCCAAGACTAGAGAAAATATCACATTATATATTGTCCTTCACCTGAGACTAGAGAAAATGTCACGCAACATATGTCCTTTAACTGCATTACGAGTACTGAAAATATGACAATCATCAACTTATGACTATGACCCTGACTTTAGGCCATACTTATGCCTGTCTGCATGTTTCTAGCCCAGATGATCTAATATTGAAGTATAATATTAATCACAGCATGAAGTATATGCCACAATGCATGTACCCATTTCAAACAACAATCAAAGCATGAAGAATATGCCACAATGCTGGTACCCATTTCCAACAACAATCAAAGCATGAAGAATATGCCACAATGCTGGTATCCATTTCCAACAACAATCACAGCATGAAGAATATGCCACAATGCTGGTACCCATTTCCAACAACAATCACAGCATGAAGAATATGCCACAATGCTGGTACCCATTTCCAACAACAATCACAGCATGAAGAATATGCCACAATGCTTGTACCCATTTCCAACAACAATCACAGCATGAAGAATATGCCAATGCTGGTACCCATTTCCAACAACATTAATGGAAGGTCAAAAGCCCAAAATTTGAAAGGGTGTCGATAGTTTGTTTATGATTGTATATCCAAACTAAAACAACTTGCTAAGATGAGAACCACATCAATGTGTTTTGGAAAAGGAGTTCAATTATTTTGGCATCAATAGGTATACATCAAAGTGTTCTAAAATCAGGTTTTTCAAAGCTTGAACAAATCAAAGTTACCAGTCTCTGATGAGATTTAACAATGATATATACCTTGTCTGGTTGGTTCCGTCACTGGCTTCACAGGCTTTCTAGATGGCACGACGGTAGCTTGAGGAGGAACTGGGGCAGCATCAAATACAGCATAATCTCCTGGAAATACAACAACAATACATATTTAATATCATTAATCACTGATAAATATCATCTATACTGCTGAAACAATACTTAACCACTTTACCACAAACAATTAGGAGATGCATTTTGACCCATCCAGTGGTATCCAAATCATTTGCCAAATGGTCTATGTAGAATAGGGTGAGGGTTATCAAGTTGGTTTTTGTTTCCACCCAGTATATAATATGAACTAATGCACTGCATCCAGCGGGGTTTTCCCCATCAGGTTTTTGGATAAGCTGATCGAGGGAAAAATGACTAATGCATTTGTTTGTTCCACAGATAATATAGATCTAGCCTCTGGCTGCCAGACAGCACCACATAGGAGACCAGGCGAACAAATACTTAGAAAAGAGTATTGCCTATCTAGGAGACGGGTTGCACAGATATGCCCTATAAATAGTTATTACGGTTTTTCACTCGGCTTTTATTTGCTATTTATATTTCTATTCAACATATTCAAAAGTTGGCGCGCTATGATGTCGCGCTAATGTGCGATGACGTCGCGTTCAATGATGTGAAGTTATTTCCAAGGTGCCCATATTGTTTTTTTACGTTGGATTAAATAAGATATTTATTTTTTCAATAATGTTCATGGTTTGAATCAGGCTTATATGCCGAAGTGTTATTAAAAGAGTGGAAATGTATTTATATTTCATATTGGAAACAAGACTGCGTTCAATAAACGCTTATGCCCCCTGTGGAAGCCTTGTCCATAAATAAGTCTAAGTCCAAAATTAGGTCAAGGTGAAGGTCAAAATGGGGTTAGGTGATACTGGCGTGTGGAGAGTGTTCATACACAACATCCATGCAAGTATGAAAGCTTTGTAGCAAGCCATATTAATGCTAGAAGAAACGGTCATTTTGGGTTAACCAGGACGGACGGACGAACGGACGGACGGACTGACGGACGAACGGACGGACAGGTGAATCACTACATGCCTCCCCATCTATCGATAGGGGGGCATAAAAATAAATTAAACTAGATTGGTTCTAAAATCTTGAGCAACAACTTGCCTCTACCGGAAGTGGGACGTGAAATTCAGTCTACCGAATCATTATTCTGCATTGATTATAAGGGATGATCAACATTCTGTTTGAATGAAAAAATTCTTTTTGCTTGACTAGCAAACTGACCAATCTAAATGGATTGATGTGATGGTATAACTTGAAACAAAATATAGAAATAACACATTCCAGACAAATATATGACATAATGACAGTATAGTCAACTGTAATTGAAACAATAAATTTCAATGTATTTAGCATCTGAACCATATCTTGGACAAGTTGGTGAAAATTTCAGACCAACGTGCGCGGACGATATGCACAACTAGACTTGGTACTGACCAGTCATGCAAAGTTCGGTGAAATCCGACCAATTGTTACAGAGAAACAGCCCTGACATTATTTTCACGGACCAACCAACGGATCACAGACCAACCGACCTCAAGCATGATTTCACTGTATGGTCAAGCATGATTTCACTGTATCGTTCAATTTACATGAAGCAGAATTTTCGGGCGGGGCAGTTGGAGAGTAGCATGACTCCAATGTAGTCCCCATATACTTTGTATCTGGGAAATAAAAAAGCTTTTCTCTTACAGAATCAATTTAAAGCAAGCAGAAAGTACATGGGATGAGAAAGTGCATGAGATGAGAATGTACATGAGATCTGTGATATACTGAAGACAAGATGAGAGGAGTGGAAGTAAATCTGCTCTCATTCCTGGAAACTAGTCAATATTCTTAGAATGCTTATTACCATGGTAATCAATGGAGGAAAATATTCTAGCATAGAGTACACTGTGTATGAATCACATTCATCTCTTGTATTGATCCATGTGCAGCAGACAGAGTGTGCTACTGACATATATATCCAGCGTGTTTAATGTGTGCTACTGGCACATATATCCAGCATGTTTGATGTGGCTACTGACATGTATATCCAGCATGTTTGATGTGGCTACTGACACATATATCCAGCATGTTTGATGTGGCTACTGACATATATATCCAGCATGTTTGATGTGTGCTACTGACACGTATATCCAGCACGTTTGATGTGGCTACTGACACGTATATCCAGCATGTTTGATGTGGCTACTGACATGTATATCCATGTTTGATGTGGCTACTGACACATATATCCAGCATGTTTGATGTGGCTACTGACATATATATCCAGCATGTTTGATGTGTGCTAGAGACATATATATCCAGCATGTTTGATGTGGCTACTGACACGTATATCCAGCATGTTTGATGTGGCTACTGACATATATATCCAGCATGTTTGATGTGTGCTAGAGACATATATATCCAGCATGTTTGATGTGGCCACTGACACGTATATCCAGCATGTTTGATGTGGCTACTGACATATATATCCAGCATGTTTGATTTGGCTAGTGACATATATATCCAGCATGTTTGATGTGGCTACTGACATATATATCCAGCATGTTTGATGTGGCTACTGACATATATATCCATGTTTGATGTGGCTAGTGACATATATATCCAGCATGTTTGATGTGGCTACTGACATATATATCCAGCATGTTTGATGTAGCTACTGACATGTATATCCAGCATGTTTGATGTGGCTACTGACATATATATCCAGCATGTTTGATGTGGCTACTGACATATATATCCAGCACGTTTGATGTGGCTACTGACATATATATCCAGCATGTTTGATGTGGCTACTGACATATATATCCATGTTTGATGTGGCTACTGACACGTATATCCAGCACGTTTGATGTGGCTACTTACACGTATATCCAGCACGTTTGATGTGGCTACTGACATATATATCCATGTTTGATGTGGCTACTGACACGTATATCAAGCACGTTTGATGTGGCTACTGACATATATATCCATGTTTGATGTGGCTACTGACACGTATATCCAGCACGTTTGATGTGGCTACTTACACGTATATCCAGCACGTTTGATGTGGCTACTGACATATATATCCATGTTTGATGTGGCTACTGACACGTATATCCAGCACGTTTGATGTGGCTACTGACATATATATCCAGCATGTTTGATGTGGCTACTGACATATATATCCAGCACGTTTGATGTGGCTACTGACATATATATCCAGCATGTTTGATGTGGCTACTGACACATATATCCAGCATGTTTGATGTGGCTACTGACACGTATATCCAGCATGTTTGATGTGGCTACTGACACATATATCCAGCACGTTTGATGTGGCTACTGACACATATATCCAGCATGTTTGATGTGGCTACTGACACATATATCCAGCATGTTTGATGTGGCTACTGACACGTATATCCAGCATGTTTGATGTGGCTACTGACACGTATATCCAGCACGTTTGATGTGGCTACTTACACGTATATCCAGCACGTTTGATGTGGCTACTGACATATATATCCATGTTTGATGTGGCTACTGACACGTATATCCAGCACGTTTGATGTGGCTACTGACACGTATATCCAGCATGTTTGATGTGGCTACTGACATATATATCCATGTTTGATGTGGCTACTGACACGTATATCCAGCATGTTTGATGTGGCTACTGACATATATATCCAGCATGTTTGATGTGGCTACTGACACATATATCCAGCATGTTTGATGTGGCTACTGACATATATATCCAGCATGTTTGATGTGGCTACTGACATATATATCCAGCACGTTTGATGTGGCTACTGACATATATATCCATGTTTGATGTGGCTACTGAC
The DNA here is from genome assembly GCA_947247005.1 of Spisula solida. Taxonomy (NCBI): domain Eukaryota; kingdom Metazoa; phylum Mollusca; class Bivalvia; order Venerida; family Mactridae; genus Spisula; species Spisula solida. The sequence goes on from OX365948.1 coordinate 28,206,453, forward strand.
ACGTATATCCAGCACGTTTGATGTGGCTACTGACATATATATCCAGCATGTTTGATGTGGCTACTGACACATATATCCAGCATGTTTGATGTGGCTACTGACATATATATCCAGCATGTTTGATGTGGCTACTGACATATATATCCAGCACGTTTGATGTGGCTACTGACATATATGTCCATGTTTGATGTGGCTACTGACACGTATATCCAGCACGTTTGATGTGGCTACTGACATATATATCCATGTTTGATGTGGCTACTGACACATATATCCAGCATGTTTGATGTGGCTGCCATACAACTATGCTCTGTTTCAAGCTATAACCATTGGATTTCAAAAAAAAATGTGATACTAGAGCTCATGAAGGCAATACACCTTCTGTAGTCCTAAGTAATATTATGTCACATTGTTTGTTTGATTCCATTTTTCACCGAGTTTTCCGCTCACATAACTTCATATGATGCTCGTTAAATGAATTATCAAACATAGGATATGCCCGTGGACATCAAGACTTACAAGTCCTAGTATGCAGTATTGTAGGTATCGTGTAATAAATATATTAAAAACATTAATTTTGTTAAAACATTTCAGCGTAAATTAATTTGATGATAGTTAACAAAAGGTTTATAAGAAATGGGATAGGGGAGGAATGAGCCTCAGAAAATGAAGAAAATCTAGCGTGTATTTGTAAAACTACACATAGTCCTTATTCTACAGCTCTTCAGCTGCATTATATAAATTATTAACCAACCGGATATGGTAAAATTAGCAAGAAAGAATCATATAGGGGTCGAAACACAAATACGCGATATGGTCTCGACTTTCCACGGAAAAATTGTATACACAGCAGTGCTCGGAAAAGCATTCTATGGAACAGGGTTGTCCTTAAAAGGCAGTTGCGAACTATTTTGCTGATGATCTGTAGTAACTTTATGGACCAAACGTTGATCAATACTATTATTATGGGCGCAAAGAAATGAAAAATATAGTCCTTATTCCATAACTCTATCTGCATACCAACTGGATAGGGTATGAATTGTGTGAATGAATCAGATTGGGACAATACACAAATAACTGATATGGTCTCACTCTCAGCGGGAAAAATGTAAGCAACAACGTTGGATTAAGGGTCGTTCTAACGGTAGACCATAACTATTTAGCTGAAGTTTTCAGTTAGTAAATGGATGAAATCATGAAACGTGGATCAGTACTATCAACAAATGCAAAATATTTTAAATAGTGAAAAAATAAACACACGTTAGATTTTACAAACACCATAAAACTACAGTATAACCTCCCGAAACGGCACCTCTGAGAAGCGGCAACCTCCGAGAAGCGGCACTTTTATTCCCCCCCCGATCGTTTTCACTCTTATTTTAACCTCCGTAGAACGACACCTCCACAGAGCGGCAAACGACCGTTAAAATTGTCTACCTTTTGTATGGTTTACCTCTGAGAAGTGACAGGTGTGTTTTTACAACGGCATATTCCCACGTGTTTACATAACTCCATACGATGTTGTTTTCTATTTTTCGCACCTTCGTGGATTATAATAATTATCGCTCATCAGGTAACAATAGCCACGGGCGCTAGTAAATTAGCGACTGTCTTTGGGATCAGTTCGACAATATGACACAGTAACACCGTACATAACATGCACTTGCTGAGATGCATTAACTCGATTTTTTAATAATTATTAAATTATTAATAATTTTAAATGAATTATCAATACGCGCTTATCAATCAGTATCAGAAAAGAAATTTACGTACACGTCGTGTTAATGGTATAACCAGGTCGTCTAAAACTGTCAATTTCAGCATATGCACAGACCAAGTTACACGCGAGAGGTAAACAAATTACCGATCACGTGACTGTGCAAATTGTGTACTGAGCCATATGACATAATAGAAATTTTAACACTTTGAAGGTAAACAATTCAATTTCAATTGAATATGGCATATGTGCGTAAAATAATATGGATTCGGTTTATAATGTTGAGAGTTGCGTTTAATAGCAATAAATACTAGACCCGTGAATTGTACGCATTTTTGTATCTAATCAATGATCTTAATTAAATCATCCTCAGAATTATATATTATTATATCGCAAAACGCGCGGCTACGAGTAGATCTAATTGTATGCATTTAATCAGAAACAAACGACATCAATTTAAAATTACCGTGATTACGTACACTCAATAGTCTATGAAAGACATTCTGAAACAATCAACCTCTACAGAGCGACACCTCCGCAGAGCGGCAGTTTTTTCTGTCTCCGCCGAATGTCGCTCTACGGAGGTTATACTGTACCAAAATTGCAAAACTAAAAAAAACATATTCGTCTGAAATTTTAAATTCATCATGTTGAGACCTAAATTAGAGAGTTATAGCATTTAAATTAGTTAACCATTTAATTATATGCAGGAAAAAAAAAATCCAGAGTGCTAAATAATGCAAATATAAAAATCCAAATATAACAATATACAGTAAAACCTCTTCAGAGCAGCCCTCTGCTAGAGTAACAAACTCTATAACAACACATTCAAATTTCCCTGAGCTGATATTTACAGTAAATGTTACCTCTGCAGAGCAACAAACAAACATTTATTATGGCCAATATTTGCACGTCCCTCTGTAATGTACTGTAATATACTATACAGATTAATGCTAAATATCAATACTGTCCATGTCTGTAATAGTTGGTGTGGTCAGGTGGAAAATTATTCAAGGAAAAGTATTGATGCTGAATACTTTATCCCTAAATCAACAAGAGGGCCCACATTGCCCTAGGTCGCTCACCTGTGCACATTGAACAAGTAGAACCATATTTTTTTTAAGTTTTTTCCAATCAGTTGTCATGGCAACCAGAGTTCTGCATATATTATATTTTAAGAAATGATAACCCATTGTTACCCATTTAACATGAATTCCAACCAGTACTTTTAAATGAGAAGATTTTTAAAGATGTTACTATGGATATAAAGGAAAAAACGGCGCCCCACCCACTGGCCGCCATGTTTTTTTGAAGAATCACGACAAAAATGTCAATTTTGTAAGAGGGCCACCCAAGACTAAGATTTTCCTATCGGTTGCCATGGCAACCAGTTATTTATAGATTACAATTCTTTTAGCTATTTTTAGAAAGGACCACCCAAGGAACATTCCTGTGAAGTTTGGTTGAAATTGGCTTAGATCTAGTAGTTTAGGAGGAGAAGTCGTTTGAATGAATTGTTGACAGACGCACACACGGACGGATGGACGGGCTGACTACGGACGAAGAGTGATCACAAAAGCTCACCTTGTCACTATGTGACAGGTGAGCTAATAAAATCATGAACAGAGAGTTGAGTAGCAGATAGTAAATGATTCGGGGGACTCTTAATTTTGACACACAGTCAGTAGCTACAGGAGATGTAAGGCTCACAAAACGTGTTCAAGCCCGTCCAATTTCAACCATCTACAACTCCAGCCAAGGAGATCTACAACTCTAGTCAAGGAGATCTACAACTCTAGTTAAAGAAATCTACAACTCTAGTCAATGAGATCTACAACTAGTCAAGGAAATCTACAACTCTAGTCAAGAAGATCTACAACTCTAGTCAAGGAGATCTACAACTCTAGTCAAGGAGATCTACAACTCCAGCCAAGGAGATCTACAACTCCAGCCAGGGAGATCTACAACTCAAGTCAAGGAGATCTACAACTCAAGCCAAGGAGATCTACAACTCCGGCCAAGGAGATCTACAACTCTTAGGTCAAGGAAATCTACAACTCTAGTCAAGAAGATCTACAACTCTAGTCAAGAAGATCTACAACTCTTGTCAAGGATATCTACAATTCCAGCCAAGGAGATCTACAACTCTAGTCAAGGAGATCTACAACTCCAGCCAAGGAGATCTACAACTCCAGCAAGGAGATCTACAACTCTAGTCAAGGAGATCTACAACTCCAACCAAGGAGATCTACAACTCCAGCAAGGAGATCTACAACTCTAGTCAAGGAAATCTACAACTCTAGTCAATGAGATCTACAACTCTAGTCAAGGAAATCTACAACTCCGGCCAAGGAGATCTACAACTCTTAGGTCAAGGAAATCTACAACTCTAGTCAAGAAGATCTACAACTCTAGTCAAGAAGATCTACAACTCTAGTCAAGGATATCTACAATTCCAGCCAAGGAGATCTACAACTCCAGCCAAGGAGATCTACAACTCAAGTCAAGGAGATCTACAACTCCAGCCAAGGAGATCTACAACTCTAGTCAAGGAGATCTACAACTCCAGCCAAGGAGATCTACAACTCCAGCAAGGAGATCTACAACTCTAGTCAAGGAGATCTACAACTCTAGTCAAGGAGATCTACAACTCCAACCAAGGAGATCTACAACTCCAGCAAGGAGATCTACAACTCTAGTCAAGGAAATCTACAACTCTAGTCAATGAGATCTACAACTCTAGTCAAGGAAATCTACAACTCCAGCCAAGAGATCTACAACTCCAACCAAGGAGATCTACAACTCAGCAAGGAGATCTACAACTCCAGCCAAGGAGATCTACAACTCTAGTCAAGGAGATCTACAACTCCAGCCAAGGAGATCTACAACTCAAGCCCAGGAGATCTACAACTCAAGCCAAGGAGATCTACAACTCCAGCCAAGGAGATCTACAACTCCAGCCAAGGAGATCTACAACTCCAGCCAAGGAGATCTACAACTCTAGTCAAGAAGATCTACAACTCTAGTCAAGAAAATCTACAACTCTAGTCAAGGAGATCTACAACTCTACTAAAGATAAGATAATTATCTAAGCCATATTAAAGGTTGAACGTCCTAGGTAACAATTTCCCTGGTTGACTAATTCTCCTAAATGTACTTATATGGATCTTTGAGGCTGATTGAGTTTTAGTCTCCACAATGCCTCATCCTAATTCCAGGAATATATCAACCAAGGACTGCCTAGTTCATAGTGTAAGTGACAGAATCAATAATATAATCTTACTGGCTCTGTAATTCACAATTGACAGATGTAGGTCAAATTATAGAGAAAATTTGTCCTTGGCCATCAATCCAACAAAATGATATTTAATGATGCCTGAGTTACTTCCCTTACTGAATTGTGCCATCCAAAACACAGCAATTTAGTTATGCCTTATTTGTTAAAGGAATCGATCTCCATTTTAACAGATGCAGAATGGATATCAAATCATGAAATGATTTGCCAATGGTCAGCCAAGCAACTCAGCCCAATCATGAGCTATCACTGAACAGATATTGCCTGACACTATTATGTTAGCTTTAGAGTCTATAAATCCCACTACAGTACCAGAGAAAAACTGAGGGGGGTGGGGGGGGGCAAATAAATATTAATAAAACTCAAAGGGCAAATATTAATAACTAAGTAAGTAAAACTTGATCTTAGCATTACACTTAAGTTAAACTGCTCAGATATCAGATATTGAACTAGGCTTGGTACTCATGCATTTAATTTAAAAGTTTCTTTAAAATCTGGCCAATGATTACAGAGAATAATAAAACAGACAAACAAACAAAATTCTAATCTTTGCAAACAGATCTGTCAGTAAGCAACTTTTTTAAAGGGAGGCCTCGAAATACTCCACAGCAATACATAAAAAATTGTGCATTTTAAGCTTTGACCATGAACAGGCCAAGAAAGTGAGTAGGGCACATAAATTGTACAAATTAACACCCCTTAACAAATAAACTAACACCACAATCAAGTGAAAATATCAGAATGATAAATATAATGGCACATAGTGATAACACAATTTATTTCTATATAAAAGTACTCCAGACCGAAATAATTACACATAAGTTGACAATAGCCGTGCAGAAGACTGACTGCACATGCAACATGAATACATAATGCAGCATTCTACCAGCAATCATTTATCAAACTCATGGAATGCACACTCTAAATGTTTGGTAGCATACTAAATTATCAGCATGAACACAATAGAGGAAGTTTGAATGTTTTTGTTGCTACAGTTCTATTTCCCAGCTTGTTAATCAGATTGTGCAGCTGCAACCATATGTTATAAATCCTGCTATTTTCCCATGTTGGCACCCAGCGACATACAATACTGTATAATGATGAATCATATTACATTACGTAACCATTAAATTTTCGTTGATTTTTTAGCTGAACTCGAGCCCAATATCATCGACCTCCTGAACATTGAGCTAGGGTTTATTTGAATCCTTGATATTTTTACCCTACAAATTTGCGTTTAACGAAAACACACAAAATTTATTCACTTGCAGCCCAAGAAAATGCACGATATTTCAGTAGAACATGCTGAACAATACAGTCAAAATATTTCTAACCATTTTTAGCTCACCTGTTACATAGTGACAAAGTGAGCTTTTGTGATCACTCTTCGTCCATCGTACGTCGTCAGTCCGTTCATCCATAAATCAACAATTTGTGTAGACACTGGAGGTCACATTTTTGGCCTAATCTTTATGAAACTTGGTCATAATTAATTAATGATCATCTCAACAAAATCTAGGTCAAGTTCAATATTGGCTTATCTAGGGTCAAAAACTAGGTCACAAGGTCAAACATAGAAAAGTCTTGTATACTCACTAGAGGTCACATCTTTATGAAACTTGGTCACAATGATTATCTCAACAAAATCTAGGTCAAGTTCGATATTGGGTCATCTGGATTCAAAAACTAGGTCCCTAGGTCAAATCATAGAAAAACATTGTGTAGTCACTCGAGGTCACAATTTTTACTTAATCTTAATGAAACTTGGTCACAATGGTCATCTCGACAAAATCTAGGTCAAGTCTGATATTGGGTCATCTGGGGTCAAAAATTAGGTCACATGGTAAAGTCAAAAACTTTCTGAGTAACAATGTAACACTGGTTGTTGCAAGTTGTCATGTAACAATATAACACTGATTGTTGTAAGTTGTCATATAACAATGTAACACTGGATGTTGTAAGTTGTCATATAACAATGTAACACTGGATGTTGTAAGTTGTCATATAACAATGTAACACTGGTTGTTGTAAGTTGTCATATAACAGTGTAACACTGGTTGTTGTAAGTGGACATATAACAATGTAACACTGGATGTTGTAAGTTGTCATATAACAATGTAACACTGGATGTTGTAAGTTGTCATATAACAATGTAACACTGGATGTTGTAAGTTGTCATGTAACAATGTAACACTGGATGTTGTAAGTTGTCATATAACAATGTAACACTGGATGTTGTAAGTTGTCATATAACAATGTAACACTGGCTGTTGTAAGTTGTCATATAACAGTGTAACACTGGTTGTTGTAAGTGGTCATATAACAATGTAACACTGGATGTTGTAAGTTGTCATATAACAATGTAACACTGGTTGTTGTAAGTTGCCATGTAACAATATAACACTGGTTGTTGTAAGTTGTCATATAACAATGTAACACTGGTTGTCGTAAGTTGTCATATAACAATGTAACACTGATTGTTGTCGTAAGTTGTCATGTAACAATATAACACTGATTGTTGTAAGTTGTCATATAACAATGTAACACTGGATGTTGTAAGTTGTCATATAACAATGTAACACTGATTGTTGTCGTAAGTTGTCATGTAACAATGTAACACTGGTTGTTGTAAGTTGCCATGTAACAATATAACACTGATTGTTGTAAGTTGTCATATAACAATGTAACACTGGATGTTGTAAGTTGTCATATAACAATGTAACACTGGATGTTGTAAGTGGTCATATAACAATGTAACACTGGTTGTTGTAAGTTGTCATATAACAGTGTAACACTGGATGTTGTAAGTTGTCATATAACAATGTAACACTGGATGTTGTAAGTTGTCATATAACAATGTAACACTGGATGTTGTAAGTTGTCATATAACAGTGTAACACTGGTTGTTGTAAGTGGTCATATAACAATGTAACACTGGATGTTGTAAGTTGTCATATAACAATATAACACTGGTTGTTGTAAGTTGCCATGTAACAATATAACACTGGTTGTTGTAAGTTGTCATATAACAATGTAACACTGGTTGTTGTAAGTTGTCATATAACAATATAACACTGGTTGTCGTAAGTTGTCATGTAACAATGTAACACTGGTTGTTGTAAGTGGTCATATAACAATGTAACACTGGATGTTGTAAGTTGTCATATAACAATGTAACACTGGATGTTGTAAGTTGTCATATAACAATGTAACACTGGATGTTGTAAGCTGTCATATAACAATGTAACACTGATTGTTGTCGTAAGTTGTCATATAACAATGTAACACTGAATGTTGTAAGTTGTCATGTAACAATGTAACACTGATTGTTGTCGTAAGTTGTCATGTAACAATATAACACTGATTGTTGTAAGTTGTCATATAACAATGTAACACTGATTGTTGTAAGTTGTCATGTAACAATGTAACACTGGTTGTTGTAAGTGGTCATATAACAATGTAACACTGGATGTTGTAAGTTGTCATATAACAATGTAACACTGATTGTTGTAAGTTGTCATATAACAATGTAACACTGGATGTAGTAAGTTGTCATATAACAGTGTAACACTGATTGTTGTTGTAAGTTGTCATATAACAATGTAACACTGAATGTTGTAAGTTGTCATATAACAATGTAACACTGGATGTTGTAAGTTGTCATATAACAATGTAACACTGGATGTTGTAAGTGGTCATATAACAATGTAACACTGGATGTTGTAAGTGGTCATATAACAATGTAACACTGGATGTTGTAAGTGGTCATATAACAATGTAACACTGGATGTTGTAAGTTGTCATATAACAATGTAACACTGGATGTTGTAAGTTGTCATATAACAATGTAACACTGGATGTTGTAAGTTGTCATATAACAATGTAACACTGATTGTTGTTGTAAGTTGTCATATAACAATGTAACACTGATTGTTGTTGTAAGTTGTCATATAACAATGTAACACTGGTTGTCGTAAGTTGTCATATAACAATGTAACACTGGATGTTGTAAGTTGTCATATAACAATGTAACACTGGTTGTTGTAAGTTGTCATGTAACACTGGTTGTCGTAAGTTGTCATATAACAATGTAACACTGGTTGTTGTAAGTTGTCATGTAACACTGGTTGTCGTAAGTTGTCATATAACAATGTAACACTGGTTGTTGTAAGTTGTCATGTAACACTGGTTGTCGTAAGTTGTCATATAACAATGTAACACTGGATGTTGTAAGTGGTCATATAACAATGTAACACTGATTGTTGTTGTAAGTGGTCATATAACAATGTAACACTGGATGTTGTAAGTTGTCATATAACAATGTAACACTGGATGTTGTAAGTTGTCATGCAACAATGTAACACTGGATGTTGTAAGTTGTCATATAACAATGTAACACTGGTTGTCGTAAGTTGTCATATAACAGTGTAACACTGATTGTTGTAAGTTGTCATATAACAATGTAACACTGGTTGTCGTAAGTTGTCATATAACAATGTAACACTGGTTGTCGTAAGTTGTCATATAACAGTGTAACACTGATTGTTGTTGTAAGTTGTCATGTAACAATGTAACACTGGATGTTGTAAGTTGTCATATAACAGTGTAACACTGGTTGTTGTAAGTGGTCATATAACAATGTAACACTGGATGTTGTAAGTTGTCATATAACAATGTAACACTGATTGTTGTTGTAAGTTGTCATATAACAATGTAACACTGGATGTTGTAAGTTGTCATGTAACAATGTAACACTGGATGTTGTAAGTTGTCATATAACAATGTAACACTGGATGTTGTAAGTTGTCATATAACAGTGTAACACTGGTTGTTGTAAGTGGTCATATAACAATGTAACACTGATTGTTGTTGTAAGTTGTCATATAACAATGTAACACTGGATGTTGTAAGTTGTCATATAACAATGTAACACTGATTGTTGTTGTAAGTTGTCATATAACAATGTAACACTGGATGTTGTAAGTTGTCATATAACAGTGTAACACTGGTTGTTGTAAGTGGTCATATAACAATGTAACACTGGATGTTGTAAGTTGTCATATAACAATGTAACACTGGATGTTGTAAGTTGTCATATAACAATGTAACACTGGATGTTGTAAGTTGTCATATAACAGTGTAACACTGGATGTTGTAAGTTGTCATATAACAATGTAACACTGGATGTTGTAAGTTGTCATGTAACAATGTAACACTGGATGTTGTAAGTTGTCATATAACAATGTAACACTGGATGTTGTAAGTTGTCATGCAACAATGTAACACTGGATGTTGTAAGTTGTCATATAACAATGTAACACTGGATGTTGTAAGTGGTCATATAACAATGTAACACTGATTGTTGTTGTAAGTTGTCATATAACAATGTAACACTGGATGTTGTAAGTTGTCATATAACAATGTAACACTGGATGTTGTAAGTTGTCATGTAACAATGTAACACTGGATGTTGTAAGTTGTCATATAACAATGTAACACTGGATGTTGTAAGTTGTCATGTAACAATGTAACACTGGATGTTGTAAGTTGTCATATAACAATGTAACACTGGATGTTGTAAGTTGTCATGCAACAATGTAACACTGGATGTTGTAAGTTGTCATATAACAATGTAACACTGGATGTTGTAAGTGGTCATATAACAATGTAACACTGATTGTTGTTGTAAGTTGTCATATAACAATGTAACACTGGATGTTGTAAGTTGTCATATAACAATGTAACACTGGATGTTGTAAGTTGTCATATAACAATGTAACACTGGATGTTGTAAGTTGTCATGTAACAATGTAACACTTGTCGTTTTCATTTCATTTCCTAGCTCTATGTTGATCACATGGTATCACATGAACTGAGCGGTCGGCGACACATGCTGCTTGGGGGCGAATGAAGTCGGTCCTTTGTTTCCCTAGAGGAAAGTATTAAGTTTGACAAATAACCCAGTGATGCTTAGTTTTACATGGCAAATCCAACACAACAAGTCTATATGCAGGCGGTTATTGAATTTCTAAATTTGATTTATTTTGATTAAAATTAACTTAGTCAACTCTACATAACATAAAAGAATATCAAAAATAGTTCATTAAAATGTAATCTGAACCTGGCAATAAACCCGGATCATGGAGTACATATCCTTTATTTTTAGGCAACTTCACTAACGTCACAACTGAACTATATTTACTGACCCATTTTAACACTATAACAACAGGAACAATGACCCAACTATTAAACAATAAAATCAGCATATATCAACAGTAATTTGCATAATACTGATCTTTTGTCTGCTTCTAAACCTAGTTAAAGTAATTTACAAGAGTCGAATTACCAACTTAAAAATCTCATTAGCCATAATAAAAGCCAATGTATGCATGAGAAATACCTCCTTAACTTAGAAACAAAATACGGTCAATTTACCAAGCTTGTGAGACATGACCTTGTTAACACTGGTAACAACATTGTGGGGAGTGGTGGCCTAGAGGGAGAATGCGCCCTTCAGGATTGAGAGGTCCAGGGTTTAACCCCTGTCTGGACCATTGCTTAATTCCCTGAGCAAGAATTACCCACATGCTCCACTCCACCAAGGTGTGAATTAGTACCTGTGAGGGCTGTGTCTGAACACATTCGATAGTCCTGGGCCCCGTAGATCGATGTTGGCTGGTCACCAACAAGGAGAGAAATAGTCTTCCTAGGGAGACTCGAACGCAGGTTTCCATAGCTAACCAAATGACTAGGGGAAGTTAAAAATGTCAAAAGGTGGCCGAATGAAAGCAACTGTCGAAAATTGGCAACTTAACTTTTCAACTAATTACAAATAATTATGCTTAACTGTAGATGATAGAGATATATATTACAGGAAATTCAATGTTTCTGCGTGTTACTTTCACTGTTTTCGAAGCTCATTTATACAAAAAGAGGAATGCAAAACCATTTGCACCGAGCTTAAAACCGAAGTTACTTAATAATTGTCACATGAATAGGTCATGAACCATGTTTTATGAAGTCTTCATGAATAAATCTCATTGGCTGTTCACATCTTTCTCATGAAGTCTTCAAAAAGTGCCTATAAGAGCCTTCAAAAAGTACAATTGCTTGAAAAAGACATGAATTGTCCATGAAGGATTCTGTTACATTTCACAGACAGGGAGTGCGCAGCAGTTCAAGAGGTAGTTCACACATTGATCACCTATCCTTTTTGTTAGGTTGGAGGTGACTTAGTAAGTAAGTAAAGACTTTATTTAACGAGGCTACACATTTGGTTTCCCAATCTTCCATGTGGGCCTCAAATTATGAACAATAAAAGTAAATCATACAGAATATGGAAAGATTTTTCCACTTTCCAGTTACATAATTTTTTCCATATATAGTATCTTCGATCATACAATAATTAACTTCACCTTTCCCCAATACCAATCGAGCATAGTGCGAAAACCGATCAGCACGACACTGGTTATGGTAGAAAAATAATTACGGTTGACATGGAAGGATTGGTTAGCAGAAAACCCTTGGAAGAAAACAAAGTTGTACATTGACAGACAATAATGTTTGAAGTTTAATCAAAGCGCCGAAAGCATCAACGTTGTTCGAATGAATGCAGAGGAAGTATATATTAAGATGAATCAGCAGATGTAGCTGTATTTTTCACAATCTTATTATTTCTTACGATTTAATTGTACATTTATTACTAGCGTATACTCTTTATTAACGCATGCTTGAATGTCTTGACGTAAATTTCTGTCCATACTAGCTGTACTGGAAGATATAGCTTTCTGGCATGATCATATATGTGTCAATGACTGCAGAAATCAGGCCAGACGCTAAAAAATTACATTTTGATTTTTTTTCATTTTCTTGAAGAACAGCCTTTCAAGAATAAATTCTAAAAATTTCAGGTGATTCTGGTGATTATTTTTGATTTTACAGCAATTTCTTATCATGACTCAATGCCAACAAAATAATGAAAAGATCGAACGGCTGGAAAAAAGCCTATGAATCCTTCAAAAGGAAATATCCGAGCTCTTCTGTTCATTCTTTGTGAATTTTACACCATGTAACATCATCAAGTTCATATATTGTATGAACAACTAGCATTCTTCGAAACCACGGTTACTATGACAATTTTACAAATTGTAATAGTTACCATGGCAACAGTACTTCAACAACTATCCAAGTGACTGAATGAGATTTTTGGGCTTTTGGGACAAAATAAGCACTGTTTCATTGTCTGACATTTATTTAGTGAAGTTTCTGATACTTAAGCACACACTGATATATTTAATGTTTACATAATATTGAAAAATGCTGTTTCTAAGTAACACTGTCTTAGTGCAAAACTATGACTTTCAGTAACATACATTAAACATTAAAACTGTGTTAACTATAGTACAACAATAAACAAACAACAGTTACTATAATTATAACTCTTTTATTTTCACAACAATTTTATTATCATCTGCCTGTAAAATAATGACATTTTTTGGTTGCCTAGCAACAGGAGAGAAAATGACAAAATTCTTCATACATTTAATCTAAGGAAGTACAATATGTATTTAATTGTAAACAATTCTGAGGGCAACTTAAGAACAATATTAAAGCTTCTGCTTGTACTTTTAACAGAAAATGAATGTTGGAATTTGAATTTTAGGTTTACATGTTAAATTATGAAGCTTTTGATGCATTTACAATAATAAAGAATGGAGCATCATTTACCTTCCATTTAGACATGTTGTAGAGAACTACATGTAAGCATGGTATATGCTATATACAAGTAATATTCAAGCTGATTCACACATAATCTTATCATAACAATTTTGTATATGCATTTTGAAACATGCAAATGTCCTTGACAACGGGTTGAATAGAATATTTTGCATAGCAACAGTAAAAATTAAGAAATATTAGACCGTTTCAGGTGGGTTTGTACTCAATTGTTCTCCTAATTGTTGTATTAGCCCATTATTTATGACATATTATTGTATAGGTACAAAACTACAGTCCAGCAAATCATAATAATAGAATACTTGACAAGGGGTCATTTTAAACCAGTAGTAGCAGCAGAAACACAACATCAAAATGAAAAAAGAACCAACTAAGTGTAAAAACCTACATTTTAGAAATCAAGATATGAGATAACATCAACAATTTCATAGATTGTTACTATACCACTGCAATAGCACCATAGTAGTAGATTACATTTGTATATACATGATATGTAAATCTAAACTCATAACAGGAACATGCTTCAACTTAACAGAATATAACTTATCTCTTAGAAAATAGTTTATCTTGGACTTGAATAAGTTATAAATTATTCAAATAGTTTTTTAATACTATTCAAATGTTCTTCAAATGTTATTTGTAAGCATTTTCTACAGCTAGAACAATTCAGGTAGAAATGACATCCACTCATAACTTGTTTATTCCCACCAGTGGCCAATTGATATGCTATGTCACCTTAACTGTTTCTGTAATCTCTGTCATATGGTTTCTGTATCAATGTTTCTGAAATGAAAACAGATATCTATACTAAACATTTTTAAACAATCAAATAGACACAATTTACAAATTTTAGTCATAAAATTATGTTTCATATAGTGCAAAATACACAGTTCAAGCTGGGCATCATATTCATTAATCAAAAGTCCTGATAAAATAAGGATGTGTATTGGAAGGGCAACTGATGCTGTTGCAAATTGCATTTTTCTTTAGGCCTAATATTAAAAGAATCTAATTAAACCATGCATTTAATATCTATGCCGCATCTAAACATGAATGGTCAGCCGCTCAACTACAGTCTAGTATTATTAAATCTTTGGTTATAAGGTAACCTATAATCTATCATTTTATTTTACAAAAGAAAATATAATTTGAAACTTATTATAATATTGATAGGCTGACTAGTAAAACAGATACTGAAATAATTGGCCTAATGTCATATATATACATGTACATGTATTCCATATAATTCTCTTGTCCTAATCCAGTTCTGTGGATCAACCACTTCATAATTAGCACTCTGAGCAGTCATGTATACAGTATAACAACTGGTATTAATGTCATTGGCCCAATAACCATGGCAAAGAACTAGTGATATGAAGGATTTACTAATGAAATTGTTATTACTGGATCAGTTGCATACCTGAGACAGAGAGGCCTAGCTCAGTCTCTTCACAGTAAACTCCAAATAACAGACATTTTCATGTGTTCTTCAATGAAAGTTCTTGTAATTCAAGATCAATTATGAAACATCCTGAAAAAAATATAAATTAATTTCATAAGGAGCATATAGATCTCAATTATAATTATCTGCAATTCGCCTTTGAGAACATCCGGACAAACTGTTAATACTATCAACAAAACAAACATCTTGGATGTAGAAATCTATACTAAACTGTTGTAGAGATGTGGGGTTAGATGGCCACCCGGTTAAATCCGGATGAGCCCCATGCACATTAATTATGTGCATTAGCCCCTCAGTTTACAACAACTGCGAATTGACCCCGTGAGTTTGAGCCTTGTATTTAGGTAGGAGAGTGTGGGGTAGGCCTACCTGTCTACAAAAAGGTAGGGATGTAACTTGAGTCAATAACTCAATTCAGTGTGATATTTACTGGACACTTCAGAGGGGCATGGGCACTTTCCCTCAGTAAACAGTAGTGTATAAACATTACTGAATTATAGACAGAATGGTTGATCAAAGAGTATGAAAAATACTGTATGTAAAGGTGGGTGGGGAGATGAAAACCAAACAACATGAATAATAAGTTCAGCAGTAAACACTCCTCATGTAGGATCATGTAGGCTGATGACATTTGTTCTTTGCTATGAATTATGTAGTCTACTTTGCCCTCGCCAAAATAAACAACATACTTTTTAGTAAATTTGTACGAAGTAAGGGTCTACTTTCGTTTTCTAATTTCATGTCATCAGCACATGTAACCGCGAAATTTACAACAATAAAAGAATAACAAGAAATAAAAGATAGGCTTACCTTCACATAATAGCTTCATAACTCGATAACAATCAGATCATACCACCATGAGCGTCAACTTTTATCATTAAACCTTACAATATGCAGTCAACAATCGACAGTACGCCATCTTTGACCTCTACAGCAGTAGCCAGTAAAAGGGGAATAACTCTCAAAACAATGGCTAGACAACACTAAAATTTTCATGAGAGGTTGCGGAAATAGTCTTGCGTGGTGAACAAAGCAGGTACACAAACTTAAAAAAACATTTTCAACCAGATAATCTTGAAAATGTCTGTTAATTAATCAGAAAATCCGCGAAAAAACAATGAACGTTTTTGACGTCATTTTTCTAAAAATAGACGTTACCGCGTCTGGCCTGATTTCTGCAGTCACCGTCACATATATTAATCTACAAGTGTAAATGCTTAAAATCATCTAAATTTGCCATTTTAAACACACATAATAGTAACCTTCACATACACAACGTACACAGTTAGAAAGGCATATCAGTCAGTGTTTTGCCCCCTGTAATAGTAACGGTGAAATCGGTCTATTTATTGACTGGGTGGTCTTCTTATGCAACAGAGACATTTATTCAAAAGCATGGTCTCAGTAATCTTGCGTTAACTGTGAAATTTCGGATGTTACTCCGTGCTTAGGTAAATAAAATTACGAAAGGCAGTTAACAGCAGTGGCAATTGCTTTGTTAATACAAACAAGGGGATCATAGATCCTCTGGCGCTCACCTGCTAAATATGATCAAACTTTAAACTTGTCCTTAAGGTCATTAAGATAAACATTTTGACTAAAAATGTGGCCTCCAGAGTGTTACAAGGTTTTGCTATTATTTGACCTATTGACCTAGTTTTTGACCCTGCATGAACCAACTTCGAACGTGACCTTAAGGTCATCAAGATAAACATTTTGCCCAAAGTTGAAAAGGATTTAAGCAAAAATGTGACCTCAAGTGTGTTAATAAGGTTTTTCTATTATTTGACCTAATATTGCCGTGTGTCTTTGAGTTAATTTCCAAGGGAGGCTGGACTTAAATTGGGCGACTAAAAGCAGAAACATTATTCTCAGTTGATTACAGAATTTTACAGGAAAATTTCATGTGCTCAAACTTCAGATTTATTTCAAAATCAGACTTTTATTAGAACAAAATCTCAATTTGAGCAGAGATATCTACTTGAGATGCTTCCGGAGATCAGGGCCAGAATGTTTTGTATGCATGCCAATCTCAAAGTACAAAATTATCAAAATCAACCTGTACAATACAACTCTACATCAAAACTTATTTTAAATTGACCACAAAACTCGATACTTTGCATCTTATAAAGGACAATGGCATGCGCCTATATTATATTTAAAACCAAACATTAGAAAGAAAAGCCAAGAAATATGAACATTGGAAATGGTCATTATTTCCAACCCCCACAGCGGAAAACTCCTACCCCACCCATCTTATAATATTAGAACATAATTTCCTGTGTTCTATTCTATTTCTAGCTTTAATCAAATATTTACACAAGCTTTCTACTCTGACAGATATTCAGGTGATTGAGATTTGTGTCAGTGGGTTATTCTAACAAATCAACCCACTTAATGCCGCAGATCGATTCCATGTGACCCATTATAACAGCTAAAGTGCACATGAACAATCATACAATGTAAATAAAACACAGTACAAGCACATATATTATATATAACATTACTGATAACCTACTTTCCTTCACAGCCCACACGTGACTATAGCCAGACCATGTTATAACGGGACATGTGAGGAATTGATAATATCTTAGATAATAGAGATTGCTGGGTATTATACAAAGCTATATAGCCAAATGTAAGGAAAAGTGCAAGGCCTGAGACTGCGGACCCAGCGACACACACACAGACCAATTACAGTTGATGACAACTTGTGGACCAAGCAATACAAACATGGACCAATTACAGTTGATGACAACCTGTGGACCAAGCAATACAAACACGGACCAATTACAGTTGATGACAACTTGTGGACCAAGCAATACAAACACGGACCAATAACAGTTGATGACAACCTGTGGACCAAGCAATACAAACATGGACCAATTACAGTTAATGACAACCTGTGGACCAAGCAATACAAACATGGACCAATTACAGTTAATGACAACCTGTGGACCAAGCAATACAAACACAGACCATGCAATTACAGTTGATGACAGCCTGCTGATCAAGCAATACAAACACGGACCAATTACAGTTGATGACAATCTGTGGACCAAGCAATACAAACACGGACCAATTACAGTTGATGACAACCTGTGGACCAAGCAATACAAACACGGACTAATAACAGTTGATGACAACTTGTGGACCAAGCAATACAAACATGGACCAATTACAGTTAATGACAACCTGTGGACCAAGCAATACAAACACGGACCAATTACAGTTGATGACAACCTGCGGATCAAGCAATACAAAAACAGACCAATACCAGTTGATGACAACTTGTGGACCAAGCAATACAAACATGGACCATGCAATTACAGTTGATGACAGCCTGCTGACCAAGCAATACAAATACGGACCAATTACAGTTAATGACAGTATGGGGACCAAGCAATACAATCTTAGACCAATTACAGTTGATGACAGTTGTTTTAAAAATACTATTTAAGCTAATTAAATGACATAAAACCAAATGAGCTAGTAACAAGTATGCAGGGGAGAAGAAGCTTGATTATATATCTAACTGAGCACTGTTACCACAGGGTGTGGTTGTATATGCCAACCTTAACAAATCATGTTCACTGAAGATAAACAAATTGTCTGATGCCGGAGGCATAAAGCACAAAAGGCAAAGATTTTCACCTACTTTTACATAAATATTTATAGATTACCAATATCCGCCCTAATCCAGGTCAAATTGATGTGCAAATATTTATATTTGGTTAACTATCTGTCAGACATGAAAGTATACAATACCCTCACCACCTTACAGACAGTCTCATACTTCATTATTTGACTTACTTATTATAACAAGAGTGCCACAAGACGGAAGCCACGCTCCACTAGGTCAGAAACTGATTTTCCATTTTTGACAACAATAGGCCTTCATTCCTAAGCAGGGTCTTCTCATCAGCTGCCTAACATCACATGTCTCATTCGCAATCAAAATACTCATTTAAACCCCTTTCACATTTGTCGTAGGAATTTTGTCGCACTTAGTCGAAATGTACAGATGTAAGTCTGAAAAGGGTAATTTTATGGAGGGGTCGTATGGCGGTCGTGTGATTGACTCAAGGCTGTCATAGGATAGTGAATGTCCGCAAGACTGACCATAGCTTGTCCATCATACGTCCATTACATGATATTGGTATGATTCTTAGTGCTTATTTTGACCTTATAATCTTAAACAAATCGTGCATCTATTGCACAACCGTCGTGCAACGACATAGGGCATCGCACGACAGACTTACGACAGTCACGGACGTACGCAAGAAAGTCCCCAAATTTGCATTGTAGACCCAACGCATGTTCGTTCTACGACAATTGTTAAAGGGGTTTTGCAACCCTCTATCTGATCTGGAGTGGAAGGACAACACTGAGACTTTTAACAACTTATATTTATAAATATTTCTGCCTTATCAGTCTAAATAGTAGGCAGTCAAGAAAATGGCAACAAATGACCATTTCCATAAAACCAAATTTCAATGATTTGAAAAACGTTAAAAAAATAATGCAACAAAACATTCCTTGTGAAAGATGTATTTTCTATAAAGAAGAAGTAAACATATTAGCCAAAAAAGACTCTGAAGCAAATCTAAATTTTAATAGAGATCAATATTCCTTTCTTGATAAAATATGCAATAACCATTTAAAATGACAACACAAGGCTGTATGGTTACAAGTTCAGTAACATTACATGACTCGTTGCACAAACCTAGCCTAGCAACAAATAGGTCATAAAAGGAAACTCCTCCTTATCAAACTATTTAGGGATCAATGACCTAAACTGACTTGTAATTGAGCTCACGCTAAACAGATCCCTGACTTCCCTAGATAGATGCCTGACTACACTATGTGCATTAGTGCAATAATCTGATTTCAGAATTTACAACTGTTCGTAATTAAGTATAATAGAACAGTCATCATAATTCAAAAGCAAATCAAACTTTCCTCTACTGTATGTCATAACAGCTTTTTAAAGTTCTTTTAAAACACGACCATACAGTAAAAGTGCACTGCAAACATTGTCCCATATGTAAGCAGAGTAGATGGACAATTTAACACGATTCAGCAAACAGAATGGGCGGTCAAGAACCTCGTGGCCGGGGTAAATGCCTGATAAAAATGTAAATTTCAAGAGCTTTGACAAACACGTATCAATATAAGAGGATTTAAAATAATGACCCCTGGTGACATGATATCTATACCTAAGGAAAGTCAGGCTATGTATGGTAAGGACACTGGCCCTTCAAGTAAACATGTATATCCATTTATTTGGACAATTTAATCAAACAACTTTCAATGTTAACAGTGTGGTACTATGAAGCCATACATTTACAAAGCTACAGATAAGCTGCGTATTTGCGTAATAACGCAATTAATTTTCATAAAAACGTTATTATTTTTAAATCAGTGCGTACAATCGCGCAAATAAAATACCAATAACATAAAACGTTTAAAACACGAGCGTAAAAACGTAAACAAAATCCAATGTTTACATATTTACGCAACTTCTGATTCCTTAGACTGGTTGATTATTTTAATTTGAAATGCTTCGTATAGAACTGGTGCTAGTGCTCTCCATTCCGTTCATTTCGGTAAATAGTACATAATTATATCAAACCAGTCTATGATTGGTAATGTGTAAACAAACAAATACAATTTGGGTATTTTCCTTTTACTTAGTCATGACATAAACCCTTACCCTGCAGGTGTGACTTGAACCCCCCACAACTCAACAGCGCCTAGCGCTGAAGTGACCGCAACCATACTAATGCTGTCACTTCAGTGCTAGACACAGTCGCTGTCATGGTTCATATTAAGTATTTAATGGATATCTACTGTCAGAAGCATTCACAAAAGCCAAGTGGTAAACTGTCTGTCTGTTAGGCAAATAAATTAAGTAGTTAAAATTATCAGAATTTATTTATGATTTAAAATTAATAGCAGTAGATAAAAAATTGAGTGTACAGCTTTTATAAGGATTAATATTCCGTGCTATCTAATTTTACATAAGTTGGCATACATTCATCATGTAGAGCGTTTGAGCACATTGGTTCATTGAACCCATCAAATAGAAATTGTGTTTAATTTATTCACAATATTAATATTGACATTTAGCGGACATAAACAACATTCTAATAATGTTAACAACAAATAGCCCTAACTTGATGACAGATTCTCCCTCCTGGCATGGAATGCACATTAACATCGCAGACTAGGTAACAGCATGAGGTTAACAACCTACCAAATACCATGTTGCATTGACATCAATACCTGACCTAATTCCTACCTATTGCCAGGAAGCATTGTACATGTATATAGGTGAATGAACTGTTAGTCACAATATGCATATGAATTTATGTCTGTGAACGATAAATCACAACTCAGTCTTTGTGCACATGTCACAGTGACCCTAAACACAATGAATATGTTTCAGCATATATTAAGCATAACATTTAGGTGCTTGAGGACATAGTACATCAATTATAGCCTTATTATAGGTAATTTTTTTACCTTGGTAGTTTAAATGGACAGATTTACTATACAAACCTTCTAGTAAAAGTACAATAACATGCATAACCTAGACATTAAGCTATAACATATTGACTGATATTCTAACACAACTAGCAGTCACTTCCACCTATATATACATAGAATAAACCAAGTGCATAAATTACCGTTACACAGCTACTACAAAAAACTTAATAGCGTTCCAAGGAAGCTACTATATGTTGTGTTGTCAAATGCCGAGTATTGGCAATGTTAGAATCCAAATAATGAATAATTATAGTCCAGTTAGGATATTGTGACAGTGATGTTGCAGTTTATGTGTACGCAAAATATCACAACAATTGTCTAAACAGGTAGAGCGAAGTTTAGTATGTTAGTTTAGCATTGAAATTATAGTTGTTTGTACAGTATAAGCCTTTATAATTGGTTTAACACCGTTATAGTGGACTCGACCGCTGCGTCACTGGATTTTTATCCTGACTGGACTATACGTGCGTTTTATCTAATATAAATTATCTATAATGTTTGGATGTATAGTATACATTAAATCATTCTTGCTACACACTCATGATTTAATTTGTACATATCCAACTCATGACCATGCTTTATTCTATGATAAAACACAGGTATATATTCTTTATTTCTTAATTAAGGCTCATGATAACTACAATGGCACCCCTATTAATCGAACACCATTTTGACCAAAGAAAAAGGTTTTTTGGAGGGGTTATCAGTTGGGCAGTTTTTTTTGTTATCGAAAAATAAAATATGTATAGTTCACTGGGGATAACTCTAGCCTTATCAATAAACAAACAAAGCAAATTATAAACACTGCAGGGTTGAATGGCCGCCAGTTATCAGTGTAGATTTAAAGAGTATATCATTAAAAAAGTATATGCAAAAGATTGTAAAAACATGAATATCGAAAATGTATTTAATTTTTATTTGTAAACAAAGGCTAGTGTTATCTCTGGCTAACTATACATGAAAACAGTAAAAAACAAGACTGCATTCAATAAATGCTTATGCCCCCATGGAAGCCTAATTATATGTCCATAAAAAACCTAAGTCAATCAGGGGCCATAATTCTGTTAAAATGTTGGATAGTGTTACATGGCTTTGATAATGTAAGGGGCTTATGACAGATGGTAAACAAGTTTGCCAAGTATGAAGGCAATGCCTTGATGGACATGATATAAGACGAAAAACAGTCAATTTGAGTTAACCAAGAATTGGACACTTTATAAGTCTTAAGTCCAAATTAGGTCGATGTGAAGGTTAGGTCGATGTGAAGGTTAGGTGTATAGCTGTTTTAAGAGTGTTCATATACAACAGCCATGCAAATATGAAAGCTTTGTAACAATCCATATTATTAAAGATGAAACGGTTAATTTGGATTAACCAAGAATTTGGCCCTTCAATAAGTCTAAGTCCAAAATTAAGTCAAGGTGAAGGTCAAAATGGGGTCAGGTGATACAGGCGAGGGAAGAGTGATCATATACAACAACCATGCAAATATGAAAGCTTTGTAACAATCCATATTATTAAAGATGAAACGGTTAATTTGGATTAACCAAGAATTTGGCCCTTCAATAAGTCTAAGTCCAAAATTAAGTCAAGGTGAAGGTCAAAATGGGGTCAGGTGATACAGGCGAGGGGAGAGTGTTCATATACAACAACCATGCAAGTATGAAAGCTTTGTAACAATCCATATTATTAAAGATGAAACGGTTAATTTGGATTAACCAAGAATTTGGCCCTTCAATAAGTCTAAGTCCAAAATTAAGTCAAGGTGAAGGTCAAAATGGGGTCAGGTGATACAGGCGAGGGGAGAGTGTTCATATACAACAACCATGCAAGTATGAAAGGTTTGTAGCAGGCTATATTAATGCTAGAAGAAACAGTCAATTTGGGTTAACCAAGAATTTGGCCCTTCAATAAGTCTAAGTCCAAAATTAGGTCAAGGTGAAGGTCAAAATGGGGTCAGATGATACAGGCGTGTTCAGAGTGTTCATATACAACATCCATGCAAGTATGGAAGCTTTGTAGCAAGCCATAATAATGCTAGAAGAAAGGGTCAATTTGGGTTAACCAGGACAGACGAACGGACCGACAGGTGAATCCCTATATAGTATATGCCTCCCCATCTATCAATACAGGGGCATAATGAAAATTGAATATGTACAGCATCCCCAGTTATACATGTATGTAAACAGTTCCACACTTGATTGCAAATTGATTTGATTGTGAAAATAAAGGGGTGAATTTTAGTTTTACTATATTTTTTTATTATAGGGGACACTTTTACATAGAATTTAACCAAAACAAATATGATAATACATACCGGTACCTGTTAAGTTTCAAGTATTCAGGGCGATTTTGAACTATCAATTGGGGCAATGAAATTGTTCACTTTTGAGAGGTTTTGGGTTTTCAGGGGTTTTGGGTTTTTAGGGGTTTCGGTTTAGGGAGTACAGATTTTCGGTATATCAGTACAATACAGGGAATATCATTGTGTTAACAGTAACAGAAGGTGAATAACCTGATCTAACAGACAGCCACGTAAGACATCATCAATCCTATCCTGATGTATCACCGATGTATCACCGTATTACATTAGATTACTATTAATATTATTTTTCATAAAGCCTATGGCTTTCACATGTACAATTAGCATTTCAGTCATAGTACTGGAATGAGCGCTTTTTAAAGACCCGAGAAAAAGTGCAGTGCACCGTATAGTATATATCACGTGTGCACCTGTAATCAATCATATTTAGTCTAGCGCTTGAATGAGCAAGACGTTCGTGCGACAATGTCGCGTGGTAATTTTTGGTTTTTGCGGCGAAATTACGACTTTCGTTGGCAGTTTACATTCGAGGAAGGTAATTGCGATGAATGTATTGTATTTTTCAATCGTTATGAGTTTTTTATCTTCCGTTATTATCCTTTATTGTTGAACTAAGGAGACTTTTTTGGGAACCGGAAGCTAGTTTGTAAAACAGCTTGTCACGATAATGATTACTTTGGCCGAGTTTTGAGCCGGTTTTGTCCCATGTCTTCTATTTGCATTGCTAGTTTGTGATAGTAAAACATGGTTATTATAAAAATATGTCCTCTGGACAATTTTATAGACGAATTACGTCTTTGTGCATAGTACGTAGTACATGCTTTTCGGATGTTAAAATTCGGACAAATTTGTTCCGTTATCCGAGTGAACGCGTCTTAGGACGCCGATTATAATGCGATGACCTAGTCTTTTGATTAGAGGAAATGTTTATTACATGCCAAAAGTGTTGGCTTTATAACATTAGTATGATATTGTCTGTAGCAAAGGTCGGCTGACTGTCCAGTCAGCGCTGCCAATAAAGCTTAGGCTTTGGCTATCTTTCAAGATACTTAGGTATCTGACCTTTTGTTGTGAGTATCTCACGACCCTTGAAAAGGGTAAGTTTTGAGTTTAACTGACTGTTACTGTAGGCAGTTATCAGTTTTAGATGAATTGTGACTGTATATGGGCTCTGTCTAACAGAGTTTTGTGAAAAGCCTGAGAGCACATGCTCATTTGATATGAAGGTTACGTTTTTGTACCTTTTATGAGAATATGAGAAATTAGCTTATTAGCAGTTACAGAAAGTCACTTTGAGTCTGACACGGTTTATTTGATAATATAACAGTGTGTTATGAGTACATAACCTTAGATGGAGACCATTTGTATATCGGATATTTATTCAGAGATTATTACATGGGCAGTACTTATTGTATATTTAGAAAGGTACTAAGAGTATTATATTTCATGACAAACTCAGTTTGTGTGTAATTAGTTGATAGTTGAGAAGAAGTTTCGTGATTAAGTAAGACCTGTTTTGAAGCATAACGTAAGAGTTCTTTGACATTTGTCAGGGGAGAACGTGTTTGATGCGTGTTTATGCTATTGTTAGAATCCATATGAACAAGCATTTAGGTTGCTTTTTGTCTGCTATGGGTATGGTTATATATGAATTTATTAATTTGCATGCTTATGCAATCAAGATATATTTTATGTAAATTTAGATTGGTTACCCTATGAGATAACTCAATATTTGGTAGTTTGGATAGTTGCATTGAGTTGGAGTAATTCTAAGTATTTGAAATCAGGTATAACGTATGGCACTGAGTTATTCTGACCAGAGACTTATGCAGTTTGTCATTTGCTTTTGTGGTGTGTCGTCAATCTATTAGATTTGACATAAGTGTGTATTTGGTTCTTTTTTAGAATTAATATATTTTTGGTCATGGAACATGATTTTGATATTTGAGGGAAGTTATATTTATATGACACTGTTTTTAAGTGACATGCAGGATGGTTTAGCATGTTTATGATTATAATTATATTTTGATTTCGCTATGAGTCTGTCAAAGGCATCAAATAGTGAGTATTTGGTGTTGATTGAATAAGTATTTTGTGAGTTAAAAGGTTTCATTTGAATAGAGATATCAAGTTCATGTTTATGAATTGTCTTTAATGATTATTTTATTTATACGGCAGTATTATGATGGCTTATATTTATATATGATACTGAATAACTCAAATGTTTGGTGGAGAATTGGTTACAAGAGGAATGATGTTCATTTTGATGAATTGGTACATTTGGATACAGGTTGAACTTATTTAGATGTATCTGCTTTTAGGTATTCATGTCATGAATTTTGGAAATATATGTTGCTGTATTCTTAAATTTAGCCATATATCAATTATACTTATGATATACTTGAAATGAGTGACTCAGTACGAATTACTTATAGACTTATTACCCAATGCTTTTTGCATTCTGAACATTATCACTGTAGCAACAAGTGTTGTGTTTTTATGACCGATGAGAGTACAAATTTTTAGTTGTTTATATTCATTTATTTGTCATGTGATGATAGGATGTTGTCAGTCGTTAGTATAAAATCTACTATAATCTAGTATTTTTACTATAGTTCCTCTTGAGAAGGGATATATATATATATTATGTAACCAGTATCCCTGGATATATGTTTATAAGTGAGACTGTTTTGGAGTATCATGTATTTATAAATATACTGGATATGTGTAGTTTTACGATGCATAATATTTTAACAGACTTATTTATGCACATCTACATGAGTAAATATTTTAAGACCTTATGTCTGAACTTCAGGTTTTGGGTGTACCAAAGAGTATGTTTTGCTGTATTTTCCCAATATAATGGTCCTTTTCTGAGGATTTCAGGGTTTTCAGGATTTTTAACTTTCACCTATGCTTTAGTGATTATCAACTATAAACTTTACGGAGTGAAGCTGATATTTGAAAATGAGTGATTGATTATCAACTATAAACTTTACGGAGTGAAGCTGATATTTGAAAATGACTTTTACAGTAAAGTTAAGCAGGATTGTTTAGTCATTGTTCATAGTTAGAAAGGAAGGGTTGAATTTACATACATTTGTACTTCTGTTAAGCAACCTGGGAATTTGAATTAAAAGTTATTTTTTAGAAACCTATTGGTAATAGTTGTAAAATATTAACAACTTGTTTACTATTTAATGTAGTTTTGTTTTTATGGTTGTTTGTTTTATATGTGCTGCTAGTGTTAATTAGTTAACATGGATCCAGTTTAGCCTTTTGGAAGCGATTATATGTTTGCTTTATTATATATGTTTCTTTGGAAACTCCCTAGCTTATTATACATGTTTATTGGGAAACTAGCTTTTTGTGTCCAGGAACATTTCAAGCATAGATAATATTTCATAGTTTCGGCTAATGGTAATGTATATATAGTGGTTGTTACTTTTTATATGTAATTATATGAGTATTTGAGGTACTTTATTCTTTAAGTTTTTATTAAGAGTAATTATAGACGTATCTGTTACATTTGTGTGTTATTGTAATGGATTTTATTTCTTTTCGAAGAAACAGGGTTAGTGTTACCTGAGCGGAATTTGGTTTAGATATTGACTTTACTTATTTTAATGAGGAATTTAGGGATAATAATGGCCTTTGTCATTTATTAGTGGTATCTTTTATCATAGTCATTTAAGATGGTCATGATACGAATATGGCAGTATTGTGTCTTTGCAGAATGATCTATTTATATATATTATATATGGAAAGTCTGTAACAGTACTATTATTTTCTTATATTCCTATAAAGGTTTTATTTACTTTAGTTTTATTATTTATATTACATATTACATGTATATCATGTTTTAATACGTGATTTCTTTATTGTCAATGAATAGCACTTAAGCTGCATAGCAGTTTTCTTTACGGACCATATTGTATATTTTTATGATTTAAGAAAGGTTTGATGTCATTTCGTTAAGGATGTATTGGAGTGTAATAAGTTTATGATCTTGACATAAACTGGGCTTGGATGGAATTGTATTTGCCGTATACAAAGAGTGGTTATGGCTTGTGTCTTGTATATATGTTAAGAATAGAATTATAGGTGTTTATGTAATAGTTATTTATTAACCACTTTTTCAATTTGAAAACAATACTCTGATTCACTGATGGTCTGAAGTTGATGAACTATTTATTATATCATTTAAATTTAATTTATTATTTTGTTAAAATCTATAAGCTTTAGCTTTTGACAGTTAACAACTGGTTGTTGATTTGCAGGTTTAGAATGTTTATTTGAGGATTTCTGTATCGGCATTGTTCTTTTGAACTATCAAAGTGTTATAAGGTTCATTTTTTGTTACTTAATATTTTTAATGGTGTTTGTTTGGTTGAGGTCCTTTGATCCTTTGAGATATATTTGAATTTCAATTATTGACATAATAGAGGTTTTATTACCTGTGGAGAAGTATTCTAACTCTATGATGGTATTAATATATATTGTTCATGTATATATTATTGTTACTCTTGATTTACAAGGTGTCTAGTCTGTTTTACATTATTGTATTACACTTTATTTTTAAGAGGGTTTTTGTTTTAATGGCAATATGTTTTGTTGCCCTACTTTGAAGATGCTAATTGTACATGTGAAAGCCATAGGCTTTATGAAAAATAATGTTCCCTCATCCAAGCTTTAGTGCAGGATGAGGGTCATTATTGGAATAAAGCCGGAGGCTGAGCATGTACATACCCTCCCTTTGTGTCAGATTATCATTATATTTAAAGTGTATATTTGTATACATACAGGTATCTTTATTTTATGGTGTAATGTTATAATTTGTGTTGTGATATTATGTGTATCTTTCAGCCTTTTATGCTTTGCCCTCCCTAGTACATGCTTATCACTTAGATTAGAGATTAGCCTATTGTTTAGGGCGACAAAACTTTGGCTTTGAATTATGATTGATTACAGGTGCACACGTGATATATACTATACGGTGCACTGCACTTTTTCTCGGGTCTTTAAAAAGCGCTCATTCCAGTACTATGACTGAAATGCTAATTGTACATGCTCAGCCTCCGGCTTTATTCCAATAATGACCCTCATCCTGCACTAAAGCTTGGATGAGGGAACATTATAAGCTGCAGTCATAATGGTACATCAAACACATTTCATCGAGATATAATAATAGGGGGTTTTTGTGAGCGGAGGAATTTCAAAGTTTTTGTAAGCTAGGCGAATTCAAAGAACAGAACAGATATTTATTTAAGACTTGTACATAGTACATCATCTCAAATCTGGGAGATCCAAAGTAATCATAATGTAGCACACTGTTTGTCATTAGACGGGTTTCTGGTTGAGAATGTAATGCATGTACATGTATATTATAATGTCATCAGAATACAGGAGTAATGTCTCCAGTTGTATCCGCTGTGACCCGGTTTCGTGTAAGTTATGCGGAATGTACAATAGCAATACAGCAAGCACAACAAATAGAGCAATGTGATATAATTGCTTAATTTACCAAACCACAAATCAACCCATTAAAATTCAGTAATTAAACTGAAACCTGATAACTGTCTCAACACTCGGGGTCAATGAACAATGGACTATATCAGGTAACTCAATCACCGTCAGTGTGACAAATGCTCGTAATCTGCAGCATAATCTTACAAACAAATGTACATATTCTCCCTGACTTCTCTGTTTGACGGATCTTTAACCTACAATGTCAAGCTACCTAATAGTGACACATTCAGTTCCCCATTACAATTAACTTAAGCCATTATAACTATAATGTATGAATTAAGTGTGCTATACATGCAATCAGGTGTTCAATTTTATTACCAGTTGCTTTTTACAAAATACTTTCCTTTTCCTTTTAATTCATTTCTCGTACATTTTCACAGTGAAATAAAACCAAAAAATCACCTCAGCTCAGTGGGACCTATTCGCAGCGCCATGCTGGGATAGTTCAATCATTATATATTCAAAACAAAATGCTTCATATAACAGCAGCATTACCCTCTGCTGTGTAGAGGTTGGGGCTTCTAAGTCGAAAAAGGGGGATAATTTGGACAAATTAGGCAGGACCTTTACCTACTCATGTGTAGGTCCTCTTGGTCATGAAGGTAAACAAATAAGCATTTCTTAGTCCAAAAGGGGACATAATTTCAACAAAATGCTAAATATTATCTTCTCCTGTGTAGGGGTTGGGGTCATGATGGTGAACAAGTATGCAAAGCAACATACCAATGCACTAACAATGAACATATTAGACGTTAAAAAACCTGTACCTAAACTTTAATATTTGAATTTCTGAGTCCAAAAGGGGACATAATTTCAACAAAATGCTTGATAGGGTTACCCACTCCTGAGTAGGGGTTGGGGTCATGATGGAGAACAAGTATCCATAGCAATATGAGAATGCACTTTGAAAATATTAGAGGTGAAAAAACCTGTATCTAAACTTTAACATTTGCAGTAAGTTGAAAAAGGGGGCATAATTTCACCAAAATGCTTAATACAGTTACCTACCCCTGTGTATGGGTTGGGGTCATGATGGTGAACAAGTATGCAAAGTATCAATGCAATATGTCAATGCACTTTGAAGATTGTTAGAGGTTAAAAAACCCGTACCTAAACTTTAACATTTGCATTTCCAAGTCCAAAAGGGGGTATAATTTCAACAAAATGCTTGATAGAGTTACCAACCCCTGTGTATGGGTTGGGGTCATGATGGTGAACAAGTTTGTAAAGCAATATGTGAATGCACTTTGAAAATATTAGAGGTGAAAAAACCTGTACCTAAACTTTAACATTTGCACTAAGTTGAAAAAAGGGGGCATAATTTCACCAAAATGCTTAATAGAATTACCTACCCCTGTGTATGGGTTGGGGTCATGATGGTGAACAGGTATGCAAAGTATCAAAGCAATATATATGTACATGCACTATGAAGATATTATTATAATATTTGCATTTCTGAGTCCAAAAAGGGGGCATAATTTCAACAAAATGCCTGATGGAGTTACCTACTCCTGCATATGGGTTGGGGTCATGGCGGAAAACAAGTATGCAAAGTATGAAAGCAATATCTCAAAGGACTTAGAGAATATAAGAGGTTAAAAAACCTGTACCTAAACTTTAACAAAAGTGTAACGCCGACGCTCGGGTGACTGCAATAGCTCCCCTTATTCTACGAATAGTGGAGCTAAAAATTGAAATTGTGTTTTAATGTGTTCAAAGGACCTGTTGTGTTTTGTTTTAAGGGACTGCATTTATGCCAAAATCTGAGTCTGTGCAGAATAATGGATTTATTATCTGTGACTCAAAAACAACATCAAAAGAAACTTGTTAGCCACGACTGGAAAATGTCTATGCATGAGCTCTAAGCTACCAGAAAATGTACTTTTCCATAAATAACATTCCAAGGAGACTATTTAGGAACACTCCCTGACCTAGCTTAATATAAATTAATGATCAGTATACTTGAGGCAGTCTTCTATTATCTGCCAGAAAACCCAATGATCTGAGCTATTTCTATTTTGTAATTGGATTGTAGGTAAGGATATAGGTCAGAATAGAGACAAACTTGACGTCATCAACTAAGCTGATATTGATGACAGACGACAGAGCTAATAATTGCCATCTCAAAGTCTTTGCATCAGTTCATATTTGAAATGAATAGACAAACTTAACACACTTTTATTATAGCTATCAATATATACTGCACACATTTAAAAGCATGTGTTGAAAAAAATATGTAAGTCGCCGAGTGCACTTTTCTTGTTCGACTGTGCACCATGGTTTATAAAACAAGTATGTGCTTACTAAGTGGTTTAAGAGCACCAACTGTGGACAAGTAATTGATCGAACATGACACAGAGTCTGTCAGACAGACGGACGGACAGACAGACGGACATTCTCACTGAACTGACATTGTGGGGTTTTCTGTCGTTTATCCTTTTGTTTGTCGCACCCCATAAGCAACATTTTGCAGGCAGGCAGGCAGTGCTAAATTCCAGCACAGCTAGCATATTTATTCACCACTTGAATGAACCACGGCATTATTAGGAAGCCACGATAAGCGGCTTCCTTCTTGGAATGCAATGTGAATTTCTCTCATGGACGTTAAAGGACAATTTACTGCTAGTTAATACAATGAATAAATTCGTTTGCGTGATATTACAGCTATTAATTGATGACTATGTATAAACATATTTCAATGCTTATTGATCCCACCCTATTTACATTTTTTTGGATGGGTAATGTTTGTAATTGAAATAAAAAATATATTTCTGTTTTAATAATAATTGCTGATCCCTTTGACCGTAGACTTGCTGAGGTGTCTATTTTTCTTTTCTTCAAAACTACTGATCTGATCGCTAGTTTTATTCGTTTACAAATGATGCACTCAGATGTTTTCGCGTGAAAACAATTATATAGGGTTTCATATGAGTTTTCTTATTTATCGATTATAGATAACGAAAATAAATTGCCGAAATTCACAAAGATTAGTATCGCCTGGAATAATTATTGTCTATTAAATTAATTCACCGTTACTTTAAATAGCACTTATTAGTCTGGTTGCTGGTCCACTAATAACCGTTACCGAATGAATCGGGAACCAAGCGAAGTGACTACTAAACGACGGTATCCTACGGTGTTATCCGGTGTCAATAGAAAATCCAGGTATTGATAGTTAATCACGCTGTATAGTACATTAAATTGTAAACTATGTTGTATAATTGAAACATGCCTGAGGCGGTGGATTAACTAATTATAGATAGTGCGAATGGGTGTGTAGAAAATGTCTATTTAGAATGGTCACATAATAATGTTTCATTCATTTATAATGTGCTTGTAATTGAATATGCCTATTTGCGACGGCTGCACGCTACATGTACTTACGTGGTTTATTTCATATCATCCAGCACGTGTATATTAGAACGTTTTGTGCGTCCATATAGAAATGCATGTGTATACGCAATTATTGTAAACAATAAATATAAATTAATAGATCTAGATGTATTACACACTACTTATATACTCAGCGTCAATGAATGAAAAGTTACCATCCTATCAATTGACTCTTATATTTAAACTTCACCAGCTCGAAGTTCAGTTGTACATATTGTCTCATCTTTCCACTCGGACACAATAATTATTACAGCCTTTTCAGGGCCTGTCATCTGGCGGTGTCTTGTCAGCTCCACATCTCCTATACCCTTGGTCCGATTTTAATGAAACTTCATAGGAGTGATCAGCATGAAGTCTTTTCCAGTTATCAAGGGATTTTGAAATAACTTTGGAAAAATGATTATTACACCATTTTTCATGTCCAAGACCTAGTTCCAAGGTCAAGGTCACAGCTGTCAAACAATAAATGGGGTGTATTTTGCATCTGTTCCATTACTCTACCATTCATCCAGCGATTTTCATATCACTTGTCATAAATGTTAACCATAATGAGACGGATTTGTCATGCACAAGACATAGCATCATGGTCATACTTACATGTTTTTTTATTGTATATGGCAAGGATTTGTCTTTACTGACAGAAGAAAAGCAGGGCTATCCGTGTTGTTCAGACACATTAACAGTTTTGGTTTGGAACACGACTCCTTGAGCTTTTTTCTTTCAGATTGTACACCAAAACATTACGGCTTCCGTTTGATGCATTGCATCAACCATTTTTCTTGTTACAATTTTAAGACATATAAATCTGATAGTCAGTACATCTGTACCAAAGCAGAGAGCTTTGTACTGATAACACGGCATTATTACAATTTGAAGACATATAAATCTGATAGTCAGTACATCTGTACCAAAGCAAAGAGCTTTGTACTGATAACACGGCATTATTACAATTTGAAGACATATAAATCTGATAGTCAGTACATCTGAACCAAAGCAGAGAGCTTTGTACTGATAACACGGCATTATTACAATTTGAAGACATATAAATCTGATAGTCAGTACATCTGTACCAAAGCAGAGAGCTTTGTACTGATAACACGGCATTATTACAATTTTAACACATATAAATCTGAAAGTACATTTGTACCAAAGCAGAGAGCTTTGTACTGATAACACGGCATTATTACAATTTTAAGACATATAAATCTGATAGTACATTTGTACCAAAGCAGAGAGCTTTGTACTGATAACACGGCATTATTACAATTTTAAGACATATAAATCTGATAAACAGTCAGTACATCTGTACCAAAGCAGAGAGCTTTGTACTGATACAGAGAGGACAAACGTGTCATCTGGAGAGAGAAAATCATCTAAATCTTCACTGTTTGCTAAACTTGAGGAATCCGCATTTAGAAACCTGTAAGATGATATTGCCAGCAGTCTCCCCAGGATGAAATCAAGGATTAAGGTCATCAGACATGGGTACACCATTAATTCTCAGAAGTCTGATACTGTAAGGTTTTCTGTACTTTCAAATCGGTCTTAGTGACAATTACCAGTATACTACAAAATTATAAAACATTCAACCCGTTAGAAAATTAATTTAGAATACATTGCATTTCACCTTCCCTCAACAGAATTTTTAAATAAGCTTAGCTTTCTACTCAATCCTTGATTGGTAAAAATGAATGAAACTTCCTAATTAATATATGTCTCATGAAAATAAAGATGGTTTTAACTAGAATTTGAAACAAAAGCTAGCACTTTGTTATTTGTTTCAGCTGGTTTTGGCAATTTTTCAGCCATATTAGACTACCACAAGCATATGTTACAAGTTCTTCAAATAAGGTAATATATCCAATTACCACAATGGCAGTTTAGGTATTGCAGGGAGCAGCATGAAATACGGCCACGCTGCAAACCTGAACCAATCCTGAACTTTTCTCATAAACAACATTACTTATCAGTCTTTGTTAGATGCGAACATGAACTTTACAATGATCCCCTGGACATGCCAACTCACCATAAGACTCAGTTATAAGTTGTGATATAAGGGTTCGCCCATCTAGCAAATATTGCCTAGCCTGGTAAATCAGCACATGATCATTTGCAGGATTGTTTGCTTCGTTAAAATGAAAAATTTGCTACTTATAATCTACAATATACAATCTCCAAGGTGGTCACTATTCAAAAAATTCAATCAATGATTAACAGGAATTTCAATCGTATAACATATTCTATCAATGATTAACAAGAATTTCAATCACACAACATATTCTATCAGTGATTGACAGGAATATCAATCACACAACATATTCTATCAGTGATTGACAGGAATATCAATCACACAACTTATTCAATCAGTGATTGACAGGAATATCAATCAAACAACCTTTTCAATCAATAATTGACAGGAATTTCAATCACACAACATTCAATCAGTGATTGACAGGAATATCAATCACACAACATATTCAATCAGTGATTGACAGGAATATCAATCACACACCATATTTAATCAATAATTGACAGGAATTTCAATCACACAACATATTCTATCAATGATTAACAGGAATTTCAATCGTACAACATATTCTATCAATGATTAACAGGAATTTCAATCACACAACATATTCAATCAATAAGTGACAGGAATGTCAATCACACAACATATTCAATCAGTGATAAACAGGATTATCAATCACACAACATATTCAATCAGTGATAAACAGGATTATCAATCACACAACATATTCTATAAGTGATTAACAGGATTATCAATCACACAGCATATTCAATCAAAGATTGACAGGAATATCAAGCACACAACATATTCAATCAGTGATAAACAGGACTATCAATCACACAGCATATTCAATCAGTGATAAACAGGATTATCAATCACACAACATATTCAATCAGTGATAAACAGGATTATCAATCACACAACATATTCAATAAGTGATTAACAGGATTATCAATCACACAGCATATTCAATCAAAGATTGACAGGAATATCAAGCACACAACATATTCAATCAGTGATTAACAGGATTATCAATCACACAGCATATTCAATCAAAGATTGACAGGAATATCAAGCACACAACATATTCAATCAGTGATAAACAGGATTATCAATCACACAACATATTCAATAAGTGATTAACAGGATTATCAATCACACAACATATTCAATCAATGATTGACAGGAATATCAAGCACACAACATATTCAATCAGTGATTAACAGGATTATCAATCACACAACATATTCAATCAATGATTAACAATTCAATCTTACTACCACTAGGCTGTACACACAATATGTTGGTAATGAAATGTGTGTTACCTTCTAACTGTCACAGAGTAAAGACAAACTTTAATAAAAATTATAAGCAACAAAAATAAGGTTGAATATTTGCATTAATTGTACATAATTGTCATGTAAATAGTACATTGTACATAAAAATAAATCTATCTATCTAAGAATAGACTGAGAACTTCATATGATAATTATCAACATAGGACCTTATGCATTTTATCTGAAATAAGCACTTCTAATGGTCAAAGGGAAACAACCACTACATGAAGTCAATAACAAAGTCCAACATTGCTAGTCTAAGGGAGACAATTATTGAAAATTATGATATAAATTATTTCAGCATTGCCTCCCTTGTTTGGTTCATATTTTTTTCATCCTTTTATTTCATCTAGCGAGATTACACTGAATCATACATGTATAAATTAAAAGTTGCTACATTTTATATGAACATCCTTTTAAGAATAACTACTGTCCTAAGGTATCGAAATCTTCAATAATTTTCATCTTTTTGATATTGACCAATCAAAGTTTCAATAAAATCATATGTCCAGGTTTTTTGCCTCTCAACCACATAAACTACTTGATAATTAACCAGAGTTAGGTTTTACCGGATGAAAATGGATACCTGACAGTTTTCTTACCCTCTTACCAGCAAATTTATAGGGAAGTTGTGGCACAGAATTATAGAAAGTTCTAATTCGTGCAATTGTTGTAAAACAAATTTGTTGCTGTTGCAGGAGTGAATACTAGGCTGCAGGCAATTTGGTTGCATGCATCAATTTCCTTAATGTAAACACTCAATTCTAAGTTTTACTTTGTACAACATACTTAAAGTGACATGCTTAAAATTATGCATACGGAAATTATATACAAAATTAAGTGCTTTATTTCCTACTTTTTAAATAATTCTCCCATTTAAACCCCACCCTAGTCAAACAATTATACCTTACAGTTTATAATATAATGGATTAAAACAATAAAACGCAAGCTAGTGTCAATATGAAAGAGACGGGATGCATGAATGGCAGATCAGAACAAGTAGCTGAGGAAGTGACCCTCAAAATCCAGCAGGGTTCTTCAGATGATTATAGTAACAGTCTGTGTGTAAGCAAGTAAACCAAGTTCAGTACGGATAATACAATTTATAAGTGGACAGATGTCTGATGTTTACGTATTCAGACAAATAACTGTTCCTAGTAAATCACTAGACATACAAAATGTATCTAAAACTTTCTAAAGAATCTAAATTCTGTTTAATTCTTTTACAAGTACAGGTTGGGAAAAATTAAATACATAAATATACAACCCTCAATTTCTTTTAAATGGGAAAACTAACTGAACATTTATAACACTCGCAACAAATTGAAACTTTTGATAAGAACAATAAAGTTTGTTTAAATTAAAACAAAAAGCATATCTTAACCTTTTGCATTAAGTATTTTATTCAACCCTACCCAAATCTTAAATTTAGTCGAGATCTAGGTCTCTCAGCTCTTTAACAACTGGAACTAGGAAATCTAGGTCTTTAACACTTTTTTACAGCTGGAACTAGGAAATCTAGGTCTTTAAAGCTTTTTTTACAGCTGGAACTAGAAAATCTAGGTCTTTAAAGCTTTTTTACAGCTGGAACTAGAAAATCTAGGTTTTTTAAAGCTTTTTTACAGCTGGAACTAGGAAATCTAGGTCTTTAAAGCTTTTTTACAGCTGGGACTAGAAAATCTAGGTCTTTAAAGCTTTTTTACAGCTGGAACTAGAAAATCTAGGTTTTTAAAGCTCTTTTACAGCTGGAACTAGGAAATATAGGTCTTTAAAGCTTTTTTACAGCTGGAACTAGAAAATCTAGGTCTTTAAAGCTTTTTTTACAGCTGGAACTAGAAAATCTAGGTCTTTAAAGCTTTTTT
Source organism: Spisula solida (assembly GCA_947247005.1). Lineage (NCBI taxonomy): Eukaryota > Metazoa > Mollusca > Bivalvia > Venerida > Mactridae > Spisula > Spisula solida. The sequence continues at coordinate 28,244,688 of OX365948.1, forward strand.
ACAGCTGGAACTAGGAAATCTAGGTCTTTATAGCTTTTTTTACAGCTGGAACTAGGAAATCTATGCCTTAAAAGCTTTTTTACAGCTGGAACTAGCTTAGATAAGGGTTTTTGACAACTTGGGCATTCAGTGGTTTAGTTTGTTTTTTAGTTCAGTTGTACGTTAGGAAATTTGCTGTGTGGTCTGTGTTGTTAGGAAATTTGCTGTGTGGTCTGTGTTGTTAGGAAATTTGGAAATTTGCTGTGTGGTCTGTGTTGTTAGGAAATTTGCTGTGTGGTCTGTGTTGTTAGAAAATTTGCTGTGTGGTCTGTGTTGTTAGGAAATTTGCTGTGTGGTCTGTGTTGTTAGGAAATTTGCTGTGTGGTCTGTGTTGTTAGGAAATTTGCTGTGTGGTCTGTGTTGTTAGGAAATTTGCTGTGTGGTCTGTGTTGTTAGGAAATTTGCTGTGTGGTCTGTGTTGTTAGGAAATTTGCTGTGTGGTCTGTGTTGTTAGGAAATTTGCTGTGTGGTCTGTGTTGTTAGGAAATTTGCTGTGTGGTCTGTGTTGTTACTGTTTTCAGTGCTCCCTGTCTGATTGTATCTGTCTGGATTTATATAATCTTATTACAGCTGACAGCTTGACAATATGATTATTGCCAGGAACCAGCATCAACATTGTAAATTCAAAAATTCATCCGCATGTGACCTAAAAATATGAACCTTTCATGACCGCTACATACCTCATGGTGAAACACTTTGATGCATTTACTGGATTTCCATGAGAATGCATTTTGATGCACTTACCTAATTTATATACAGATGTGATAGTACACGCATAATATAACATGGTTCATAATAAAATTACCTCTGTGAAATAGTTGATCAAGTTACGTTAGTGTTTTGAGATTGATATCTACAGCATTCTAGGTTAGCTATATACACGTTTAAAACAAAAACTGTTTGAAACAAGACTGCGTTCAATAAACGCTTATGCCCCCTGTGGAAGCCTTGTCCATAAATAAGTCTAAGTCCAAAATTAGGTCAAGGTGAAGGTCAAAATGGGGTCAGGTGATACAGGTGTGTGGAGAGTGTTCATATACAACATCCATGCAAGTTTGGAAGCTTTGTAGCAAGCCATGATGATGCTAGAAGAAACGGTCAATTTGGGTTAACCAGGACGGACGAACGGACGGACGGACGGATGGACGGACAGGTGAATCACTATATGCCTCCCGATCTATCGATACGGGGGCATAAAAATAAAGTATCAAATACAAGGAGCATGTTCTAGTACCTACCAGTATCATTGAGGCCTGAAGGCATTTCCAGTCTACTTGGTTGTACTGACGTAGATCTAGGTTTAGGTGGTATTGCAGGAGGTGGATCAATCACTTCTCCATCATGCCCTTTCACCCCTAAATAGTTCACATAGGGTCCAGGAAACAGTCCCTGCAAGTTTCTAGTCACATTATAGCCCCTCAACCATTGCTGGGGATTTTCTGGAGGCAATCCTTCCAAATCTTTGCCCACCACTTCGAGGATGTCACCATGTTCAATGAGGATGTAAGTATTAGTGTCGTCACCATGGTCACCAGGATTATATCTGTACCTGGCTTCGTATACATGTACCTCCCCCATCAATGCTTCCACTGATTTCACCATCTCATCAGATAATATTACACAATATTCCCTCGATTAATGATTCATCTGACTGAAAGTAATTAAAACATTAATCAGTAAATGGTCTAACTTTAAAGATATAAAACCTTTCTATTATATTACACCCTAGTGATGAATATCAGTATCATATCAATATGCATGTCTATTGCCCACAGTCTCAATCGCCCACAGTCTCAAAGCCTCGTGGTAATGGATACCATCAGTAATGAGGTGTTGATAGATAGAGGATATTTGTTTGTTTTGATTGAATATGGTTTATATCTCATCATGTAGTGATAAAATTCAATATTTTCAAGAGCGCGTAGCACGAGTGAAAATATTAAAATCTTATCGCTACAAGATGAGATATTAACCATATTCAATCAAAACAAACATTTATTCATTAAATGCTTATCTGGTGTCAAAACTGGTACCATTTATGCCAAATTACCACAATGGTTAGGCTGCGTATAAATATGTTATTCCATTCATATTTTTCAATTCAAAATCCGCCATCTTGGATTATGGTGAATATGTGAAAACGTCTTTTTGGAGAATTTTGCATTAAATCATACACCAACTTGTGGGAAATGGTCTTACTAAGAATATGAAACCCCACATGACATGTGTCCGTTCAGTAATAAAAAAGTTACGGACAGTTTAGTGTTCAGTTTTGAGTAAAATAAAAGTAGTCCCTGTGAGGGGCGGAGCTTATATCAGTCACATTGTAGGTGATAACCAGTGACTGATATAGGTTTTATTTCACTGATAGAACTCCATATCTCATCAGTTAGTATTAAATATTAATTATTAATATTAGTTCTAAGTATGTGTTTCACAATCAACCGAAAAAATAAAACACAAAGGGCCACATGGCCCAGTATCATTTACCTGGGACAATGTAAAACGGGTATGTCCACATGACAGCCTAATAGTGAGTAATGTTAAATGTCAGCATGTGCCCTACTGACCTTAAAATCGTTAGGGATCATCTACAGATGATGACCAACCTCCATGTAAAGTTTGAGGATCCAAGGGTCAAGCATTGTGGAGTTACTGAACAGAAACCATTTGGTCTAACGACCAACCAACACGCAAAAAGCAATATACCCCCTATCAAACAAGGGAGGCATAATTCTGATTTGCACATTAAGTTATCTATTTTCGAGGGCTGATTCCAGCTGTTTAGCCACTCTTTTGATGTTTTCACTCCCCTTGGTCATTGGGCTACCTAAGGAAACCTGCGTTCGAGTCTCTCTGGGGAGACTATTTCTCTCCTGGTGGGTCACAGTGCAGCCATAATGATCTGGAGCACCCAGGAATATTGAACATGTACATACACCGCCCTCACAGGTACCAATTGACACCTTGGTCGAGTGGAGCATGAGGATTTACCATTAATCTTGCTCATACCAATTCAGCAGTTGCGCAGACAGGGATCAACCCCAAGACCTCTCTATCCCGAAGCCAAGCCCTACTTCTAGGCCACTGCTCCCCACATGTCGGTTGGTTGGTCTGTGTGTCTGACTTTATATTGACCATTAAACAAAACCAAACATTTCAGTGAATGCTCTATCAATGAGTTTTAGCTTACCATTAAACCTGCTTTCTACACCTGTAAGGTCAGCCAATACTGATAAAACATATTTTGGCAAATACTGACCAACAGATGTGTATACATTAACAATATTCTCATTTATTACAAATGATGAAGTAACTACAAGCCAAACACAATATTTAGACCCTTGGAATAGTCCACAATTATACATGAAGTAACTACAAGCCAAACACAATATTTAGACCCTTGGAATAGTCAACAATTATACATGAAGTAACTACAGGCCAAACACAATATTTAGATCCTTGGAATTGTCCACAATTATATATGAAGTAACTACAGGCCAAACACAATATTTAGACCCTTGGAATAGTCCACAATTATACATGAAGTAACTACAGGCCAAACACAATATTTAGACCCTTGGAATTGTCCACAATTATATATGAAGTAACTACAGGCCAAACACAATATTTAGACCCTTGGAATTGTCCACAATTATATATGAAGTAACTACAGGCCAAACACAATATTTAGACCCTTGGAATAGTCCACAATTATACATGAAGTAACTACAGGCCAAACACAATATTTAGACCCTTGGAATAGTCCACAATTATACATGAAGTAACTACAGGCCAAACACAATATTTAGACCCTTGGAATAGTCCACAATTATACATGAAGTAACTACAGGCCAAACACAATATTTAGACCCTTGGAATAGTCCACAATTATACATGAAGTAACTACAGGCCAAACACAATATTTAGACCCTTGGAATAGTCCACAATTATATATGAAGTAACTACAGGCCAAACACAATATTTAGATCCTTGGAATAGTCAACAATTATACATGAAGTAACTACAAGCCAAACACAATATTTAGATCCTTGGAATAGTCAACAATTATACATGAAGTAACTACAGGCCAAACACAATATTTAGACCCTTGGAATAGTCCACAATTATATATGAAGTAACTACAGGCCAAACACAATATTTAGATCCTTGGAATAGTCAACAATTATACATGAAGTAACTACAGGCCAAACACAATATTTAGACCCTTGGAATAGTCCACAATTATACATGAAGTAACTACAGGCCAAACACAATATTTAGACCCTTGGAATAGTCCACAATTATATATGAAGTAACTACAGGCCAAACACAATATTTAGATCCTTGGAATAGTCAACAATTATACATGAAGTAACTACAGGCCAAACACAATATTTAGACCCTTGGAATAGTCAACAATTATACATGAAGTAACTACAAGCCAAACACAATATTTAGATCCTCGGAATAGTCCACAATTATACATGAAGTAACTACAGGCCAAACACAATATTTAGACCCTTGGAATAGTCCACAATTATACATGAAGTAACTACAGGCCAAACACAATATTTAGACCCTTGGAATAGTCAACAATTATACATGAAGTAACTACAAGCCAAACACAATATTTAGATCCTTGGAATAGTCCACAATTATACATGAAGTAACTACAGGCCAAACACAATATTTAGACCCTTGGAATAGTCCACAATTATATATGAAGTAACTACAGGCCAAACACAATATTTAGACCCTTGGAATAGTCCACAATTATATATGAAGTAACTACAAGCCAAACACAATATTTAGATCCTTGGAATAGTCCACAATTATACATGAAGTAACTACAAGCCAAACACAATATTTAGATCCTTGGAATTGTCCACAATTATATATGAAGTAACTACAGGCCAAACACAATATTTAGACCCTTGGAATAGTCCACAATTATTTATACAAAGCAAGAGATGCAATGTATGCCCTCTTCTTGCAGCCAATTTATCATTTAACATGTGCTCTTGACTTTCAAACAGCTTATCTAATAATTTCAATAGAGGTCATCAACTGGTCATGACAAAACACCATACCAAATTTGAGGATTCCAGGTCAATCTGTTTTTTATTATTCATAAACAAGAGGGCCCAAAGGGCCCAAGGTCACTCACCTGTTGTAGTAGTGCATGCAAGCCCTGTGATTTGACCTAGTGACCTAGTTCTTGGCCCCGGATGACCCAATTTCACATGTAACCTAGATTTTGTTGAGATGATCATTGTGACCAAGTTTCATAAATATTAGGCTAAAATGGTAACCTCTAGTTACTACACAAGGTTTGTCTATGATTTTACCTTGTGACCTAGTTTTTGACCCCATATTACCCAAAAGCTAAAAATGCATTTGATGTTGCAAGTGATCAAATTCTCTTACTGACATACAACAAAATACCAGAAAATCTTCATTACTGTTACTCAATTTGTTTGGGTTTGGACAAAGTTTATTTGTGGATCAATCCGATTAATAAAAAAATTATGGTAGATGAACATTTTTACTATTATTACATAATTTTTCATCAAATGGATATTTCAGATTGTCCATGCTTTTTAAATGGTTCACACCCTCATCTTTTTAACAAGAGCACCACCTACAAGAGCTGGACGCTCGACTTTCTCGTACTTGATAGCACCCTTGCTCATCAGTGACTGATAACTATAAGAGTAACAAAGGCAAATAACTCACAAATATAGGTCACAGGGTACCCAGCATTGCCAGTACGGACTCAGCTTGTGGGTGAATAACTATGGTGAGTTTCAAGTGGATACCTTTGATAGTCTTGTGAAATTGACATTTTTTGTAAAATTTTGAAATCAGATAAAGGTGAATATTTCTTATAAAATGCAGGATAGAATTGTTTGTTATATTATCATAGAATCTCTATCCACCACAGTTGTACTCCCATAGTTTTATGTAATGTTTCATATAATCTGTGTACATGATGTACAAACTTAATTCTTCCTGCTTGTGTTATAAAACAGTGGGAAAGAAATCATCAGGATTTTGTGCACATATATTTAACCTTGTATTACACTTGTAACCATTGTCACGATCACCTACCAGTACATATTTGTACACTGAGCTAGCAAAGTACTATACTTATATAGTCCAGTTAGGATATTGTGACAGTGACGTTGCAATTTATGTGTACGCAAAAAATCACAACCATTGTCTAAACAGGTAGAGCGAAGTTTAGTATGTTATTTTAGCATTGAAACTATAGTTGTTTGTACAGTATAAGCCTTAATAATTGGTTTTACACCGTTATAGTGGACTCGACCTCTGCGTCACTGGATTTTTATCTTGACTGGACTATATATCTCATTATTTAATGTATATAAAATTATAAATGTACTGACAAATCCCTATGATTATACGAGAGGTCCCAAAGGGCCCTTAAGGTTGCTCGCCTGTGTTAGAAGTGCATGCAGGCCCCTATGGTGACCTAACGTTTGGCTAAGGTTTAAGAAAAAAACCGTCTCTATAGCAAATACAAGGTTTCATATTGTCTAAACAAGTGACCTTGTTATCTACATCAGATACTCATATTAAAACTTGATCTAGATTCCAACTAGACAATCATGCTGACCGAATTTCAGGACGATCCAGAGAAAAATACAGCCCCTATAGCATATATTATATGCAAGGCTTCTCCATGATTTGACCTAGTGACCTAGTTTTATACCCAATATCAGGCTTGACCAAGATATTATCAAGGTGATAATTGCGACCAAGTTTCATAAAGATTATGCCAAAATTGTGAATAGACAAGGTTTTTCTATGATTTGACCTAGTAACATAGTTTTGACCCCAGGTGACCCTGAATATCAAACTTGACTAAGACTTTGTAAAGACAATCCTTGTGACCAAGTTTCAAAAAGATTAGGCCCAAATTAAGACGTCTACTGACTACACAAGGTTTTTCTATGATTTGATCTAGTGACCTAGTTTTGTACCCCAATGACCCAGTAACAAACTTGGTCTAAATTTTCATAAAATGATAATGGCGACAAAGTTTCATAAAGATTAGACAAAAAGTTTGACATCTAACATTCTTTATAGATGGAGGAACTGTGGCTGAGTGATTAGCGCTCTTGATTACCAATCCGGAGGTCACTGGTTCGAATCTTTGCCGGGGCACTGGAAATTTCAGAAACATTGTTTCCCACCCAACTATGAACTGGTTGAAAACCCTGAGGTAGTCTCCCGTGTATATAGGTGCTATACACCGAGCATGTTAAAGAATTCAGAGAAAGCTATAGGGCAGTGCATCCTGATTCCTTGTGACACACTGACTTTCTATATCTTCCTTTAAAGGTCATTGGCCAATTAGTCAGGGATTGAACTCACCTAAGTTATAAGCTAGTGGAAGCACAACCCAAGTTATAAGGAGGATGTGTTGATCAATGTGTTAATTACAAGGGAAGGGGAGTATTTTACAAGCTGAAAATGTAGATGGGAAATAGCCACTTTTTTCAATGAGCTCATCAACATATTTTGACATATCTGACATATCAAAACTACTTTGAACAATAAAACATCTATATTAAACACAGTTTAGTTTCTAGCTACCTAAGACTGGGATTTTTCTAAGTTATAACTTTGTTAGTCACCTAGCTTTGCGTTTTTTACGATTTTGTAATTCAAATGACAATTTATTTACATTTAAAAAATCCTGTATCACTGACTTGGGTATTACTCATACCTTGAGAGGTGTGATATTATATAAGTGCGGGGAAGTCACCCTGTAAACATTTCTCAAGTTTGGCAGCACATTTAATGACTCAAGATCAAACAGGGTTACATGCTTGAAGAAAGGTTACCTGAACAATTACTAATCTAATAAAGCTTAGAGCAGGTAAAAAATTACATATTTTACATGTTTACTTTTAAAAAGTGCTATATCCTACCGGAAGACTAGTTCACATCTATTCCGAAATTAAGGCCAGGATAAATAAATCCCTACCATACTTTGTTTATCATCCCCACCCACAACTCATATTTTCACAGGATTTGACCTATTTGAGCGGATTTCATAAATATTAGGCCAAAAGTGTGACTTCTAGTGTCTACACAAGCAAATTGTCGAAGAGTAAGAGTTAGGAACTAGTACTGAAAATCACACACATTCTTTGAAACAAACTTGGATGGCCCTTTTTGGGAGGCGATTAAGCCTCTCATTACTACCATTGCCCATTTCTTAATACAAAATTAACCGCCTTTAGGCTGCTATGTGAATCCGCATTCAAGTATTGTCTAACCAGATTAAACTGAGACTCCTTGCATAATTCGTTCAAGTCCGGAAATTTCCAAAGTTATAAAAACATAAAATAACATTTATCGCTATATGTGGCTTTACTGAGTTACTACTAGATAACAATATGTGATGGCCCAGTGGGTAAGTATGTTGTTTGAAGACCACAAGGTATCGGGTTCGAGGCTAGATAAATATATTTTTTATTTAACATTTTTATCTTTTTATGCAAGTATGCTATTTGTGAATTATAATCATCCCTATATTCACATATCCATTACAGAATTCAGTCATACATTAAATTTATAATGGCCAAGTCGTTGAAGCCTTTTTCATGTACTTGAAATAAAACAATATGCAATTGAAAATATTACAAAAACCGAAAATAAAGACAAAATAATATAAGAACGTACGGGGTAAAGTTTTAAACACAAACCCCTTGATTCACGGATAGAAAGTTGAAATAGAAATATTAATGACAAAAGCTTGCAGTAAGTTTCGAACCTGTGACCACTGGCGTCAAAGGCGCAAACGTTTCCACTGCGCTACAATGCATGTTTAGTTTTGCTTCCGATTTTGTTACAAATGCAGAGATTACTGCACATGTAGTAAATAAACATACGAATCGAAAACAGCCGAGTACAGCCGGGGGTATACGGACTTTGATCAGAGTCTCAGTTTAATCTGGTCAGACAATAGTTCCAGAAACTGTCAACATTCCCAATACTGCTACATATGTTTCTCCAAATTTTTTAACTGATTTAAGCCAATCAGCAACATTTGTTTATTCTAAGATCAAAAATTATTGTGAAACTGTTCGTTAAATCGATATTTTGGCCAAAAAAATCACTACACCAGCTGATACCGAACTTGTTTCATAGTACGAAAATGACGTGTTCATCAAATGTCCCGGCTGTAAAGCTTTTTTAGAAACTTCAGACTACGGTCAAGTGATGGTTTTATCAATGAATCGTATACGGTCTGCAAAATACTGTTATGCATTCATAATTATGGTGTCGCTGTACTAGCTAGCCGCTTTCTATAGACTGTCTCCCGCTGCGATGGAAGTGATTACAAGACGGTACTGTAGAATCTGATAAATAGGCGCGTAGTATTATTTTAAAGCCACTTTTGATATACGCATTCAATACACGTATTACATATAAATTAATATGCACCTTTTAACAATTATTTAGATACCCAACATGCCTATATAGTCACATCTGCCTATTTTGACATTCAAGACAATATCGGCAGTAAGAAAACGAACATTAAACGTGTAAAGTCGGTTTAAGCTTTAGTAGCAGCAACCAGATCGCCTCCCAATAGTACTCTCAGTGCTTTGATTTTAATGAGTTGTTAGTGTTATGTTACAGTGATAATATACATACAATACAAGTCTGTCTGCTTGAGTCCTTTTATTTTCTCAAAAAATCTGAATTATTGTTTACCACACCCTTTCCACTTTTGTTCTCACTCCACCCCCTTAAGGACTAAATTAAACAATCAAATTAATGTCTGGTCATGTGTATATGATGGTTTTACTTAAGTCCTGTTTAACTATATGTATACCAGCAATCTAATATGCTGGTATAGTCCGTTTGCGGCGAAAAAAATCGTCTAAAATAAAGATTTCTCAGTATTCACTGCACCTACAAGTATGAGATTTTGCACGAGTAAATGAAATGTATCTACCTAATATACAATTAAATCTAAGCAACATAGGACTTGTGTGAAAAAAGTTTTGTTCATAAGTTCTATGTAAAATATTTGTAGTTTACAATGAAACTTCGTGTTAGAAGACTCAATACACACAACAGCCAATTTTATGGTCACGTGACACGCCTAACGGTAGATTAACGTATTTGTAACCTATTTAATATAGCATATACGAGGCCCGTCTGTACATCTGTACTGTCCATGTGTATTATATTTTCAGGTCTAAACATAAATATGGCTTGCGTCTAGCAGCCTCCTTCTGGAACTATAAAAACACGGATTTTACAGCGTCTTTGACGGTTTTGACTGCTTAATATTAGGCATTCTTCAAACGTGTTCATGACTGTCGATTTCAGACTTATTCTAAAGGTTTGGGTAGATGTATATTACCCAATTATTTAGGACTGATTCAGTCATAAGACTACAGTACATGTCATTGCGCACATAAACATTACAATGATTTTATTAAGTTCTTAATTTAACATTATTATATACGTGTATGTCCATGTATAAGTATATGCATAGCTTATGTAGCTTAGTAAATAAGGGTTTGGTTTTCACTGCTTTTCCGTGATATTACATGTTTTATACATAATATGTATACACACAAGCGACATACCTAAATAAATCGACTTATATGGGCCTCATAAATTTCGCTTTCATCACAGCAATGTTAATCTCGCTGATCACGGATTATAACAGTTAATAAAATTACAGTTAATCATCAATGGAATACCAGATATCCTCCCTGCGTTAAAGTGTTCAAATGCAAGTAATATCAATATACAATTAAGAATAAACTTGTTTAAATAAGTAATTAAAAATTATGAAATTTAAAATGGGAGTAGGTAGAATGTAATTATGATTCTACGTAAATTTTTATCAACATCTGATGAATAGATTTTAAACCATTCAAAATTTAGACGATTTTTTTCGCTGCAAACGGGCTATAGTTTGAATATATTATTAGCACTTAAACAAGCGACATACCATTACACATATTATATCACCTACACTCATGTACGTAGTAACAGCAAACAATCTTTATTATAAATTTTTCATTTTATAGACATCACGACTTGGGACATACAAGCACTGTTGAAACACTGTCGTAACTCAATATTGTATTACTGTCAGGTACTTGAAAACTACACTTTGAGTATAAGGTAACTTCCTATATGTTAAAAACTAGACAAAGAAGAATATGATAAAATGATTGCACAATACACATACATACATATAGTTTACCTGTGTCTTAAAAAGGAAGATCTTAATTCATGTTCAAAATATCGGGCTTAAATAAATAGTATCTGACACAGTAACCTTAACCCTTTTATTATAACCCTTAATTAATAAATATAATATTGCTCATATTCATCTAGTGTCAAACTGACAACCAAAAGGGAACAATCAGGATACCAGGGGCCGAGGGCCTGAATTCACATAGCTGCTGAAATTTTCTACCAGGGCCCGTATTCACATAGCTTCTGAAATTTCATATTCACATAGCTTCTGAAATTTTCTACCAGGGCCCATATTCACATAGCTTCTGAAATTTTCTACCAGGGTCCATATTCACATAGCTTCTGAAATTTTCTACCAGGGCCCATATTCACATAGCTTCTGAAATTTTCTACCAGGGTCCATATTCACATAGCTTCTGAAATTTTCTACCAGGGTCCATATTCACATAGCTTATGAAATTTTATACCAGGACCTGTATTCACATAGCTTATAAATTTTCGGAGATGAAAAACATTTCACTTGGTAGAAAATTCTAACTGATTTCAAAGAGCAATACGCGGACAAAAATCCAACTATATATTTTTATAAAAATAGTTTTTCTTAGAATAGTTAATATAATTATAATAGGAACCAAGTATTAATGACATTGTAAACTGAAGGGTATTGTTAATAGAACTACAGTTCTGGGAAACAGAGGAGAAGCTAGCCAAAGACAGACTCTGATGTAGCAAAGACCTATACATTACAATAGGCCTTTGGATGGACGTTCGTTGTAATTGCCTTACATACTAGAAGGCATAACGGGCAGTAAGTAAGTAAGTAAGTAAGTACGTAAGTAAGTAAGTATAGTAAGTATAGTAAGTATTAATATTAAACAAACAACATGGTAGAGAATAATAGATAATTTTGCGCTCGAGAGTCACATACTGATGTGTCATCATTTTTCCATTGTTAGCCAAATCAATTGTTAGTTAGGTATTTGAAACAATCACATACAAGTATATTAGATATATGTGTGTTGGGTAGACAATTAGTTGTAGATAACAAGTGATAAGCTACCTCACAACCTCAACATTGTTGTAATATGTCTTATCAGGGCAAGCAAAGAAACTTTATTAATTCAATTATCAATTAACAAGATTTAAAGGACCCTAGGTCGCTCAACTGTCATAGTTGTACAGGTCATGGTAACCTGTCAGGGGGTTTTCCTGGCTCTTTTGGGAAAAGGACCCAGTCGGGAATTGGGATTTTTTTCAAAAACTACAAGATTAATTCCATATCTCCAAACTGTATCCTAAGCAATGGTTTGGTCTGTAAAGTGTGGTAATATGCTTGTTTAGTTGAAAAACAATGAAATAACTGAGGATTGAGCTTCAAATAATATGAAATATCAAATAATGTAACATGAATATTTATACAATTGGGAAAAATGGATGATAGATCCCATTGGGAATGGGTCCTTTTGCTTTGGGAATGGGTCTATTTTCAGGACCTACACAGAAGGTGCAGAAAAACCCCTGCCTGTGTTATCGTTTCAATTTGTGGCTAACACCCATGAAGATCAAATGAAAACTGGTGACCTAGTATTGTACCCCAGATGGCCCATATTTAATCTCAACCTACGCTGAGTCGCAAATCAAAGCATACATCATGTCATAAGAAATGAATTTGTATCAAATGAGGTGAATTGAAAAAATGTCAAGTTTGAGAAAAGTGAAATAACGTTTATATGTGTATTTCAGCATCTCAATACAACTGCACATAATTTATACTGTCAGAAATATTGCTGGCTTCTCACAAAAGTCCAATATTCTTAGGTACACCTCAATGCAGAGTCTGGTGTGTACTAACAACATCACATGATGCACATGCACTTCCAGATATTTTCTCATACAACCGTCTCCAACATGATCGAGATGAATACATGTGAAAATACTTCTTAAGTTATTCAAAAAAATAATTGTTTGGACGTATTTAACTGCACCTCAATGGTGTCACAAAAGTGACAAATAAGAAATTTAACAATGAACAAAGACCTAAATATGGTCTTTGCAATGAAGTTGTACATTTAATAAAAAAGATACATAGAAAAAAGAATAATTATATACACTCCCGCTAATATGCCGCTATACGGTCAAATGGCCACTATAAATCACCATTCAACCCCATTAAATTGGAGCATGATTATTAGAAAATAAATCCCATCTCAGCCCCCCCCTCCCAAGTTCGACCTTTTGTGCATACGGCCCTGTAATTATAACTCTCCTGAAAGATCATTTTTAGAGGTATCATTATTAATTTAATTTAACTCCTAAGCCTGATGTCAAATTCCTGATTCTAGAAAACAGGTTTTGTCATGTTATGTCGATATCAAGAATGGCCCAATTGAACCCCCACGTCACTGAATTGGCGAACTAAAATTGGTTTAACATCTGCTTTTTCATTTTATGCTTTTTTGCTAAAACGAAAGGAAAATATTTGCATGTGTTTCGGATAGAAACCATTGCATCATATGAATATATTTGGCTAAAATCATTATGTCATGAATTGGCAAGAGGAGGTCAGCAATGATGTCATGAATTGGCAAGAGGAGGTCAGCAATGATGTCATGAATTGGCAAGAGGAGGTCAGCAATGATGTCATGAATTGGCAAGAGGAGGTCAGCAATGATGTCATGAATTGGCAAGAGGAGGTCAGCAATGATGTCATGAATTGGCAAGAGGAGGTCAGCAATGGTCAGGACTATGAGTCTATAATGAGAATCAAGTCATGAAGTCTAAAACAGCTAAACACATGGTCATTAAATTTAACAATAACTATCCAGCCTTCAAGACAGCTTCCATACAAAGGTGTTGTTTACTATTACAGCTACATGTACTATCATGCATAAAATACATGACTGTGTCATTTGGTAGAGATAGAGCAAGAAAACATTGAATGATTGAAGCTGGGATCATCAAAATAAAGGCCCAATTTGGGTGGAGTAAGCTAGACAGACGATAATTATCAGCCTCCGTGTTCATTCGTGATGACAACGATTTGAATCATTTAATATGTATAGATAAAAGTTGAAAATGTGGGAAATTAGCTCTGATAACGTGCATTATACTTACACAATCGCTAAAAATGTGAATATTTTGCACAATTTCAATCTGAAACAGGAAGAAGAAACGCTACTCGGATCGTCTCTGATATTACCGTAGGATTAATTCAAGTGAAATCGATTAACGTTTCATATGGTATTGGAAAGATTATGGTGTTAAAATATTTACACAAATATTTATAATACAATATGGTTAGTATATGCATACACGTTAGGAGTTTGGTCTACGAAATTTACATTCATATGACTCGGGACTATTTAACTGATAGAAAAATTGTTAACTTCCGCCTAACAAAAAAAACATTCAATAGATCACTCCGCCAAAATGTCAACGCAATTATCTCCCTTTAACTAAGTTAACCAGCCACCACACCACGCACGTGCGTAAATGAAAATAGAGTGTACCAATTGTTGAAATACTTCATTAGGCTATCTTTTTCTTTTATGCCAGGAATTCTTGTCTCCTTATTTGGGGTTTTAGTTTGCATAAATTTACATGATTTGCATTTTGGAATCAAAATGTATAGGCACTTGACTACTGGTATCGGAGGTCTTAAAATTGTTGGAATGACATATATTTTTCTGAAAACTATTTCAAAGTGTACTTTAGATGCACGACATATTTTCATGGGCGTAGGAGCGTCTTCAACATTGGGGGCCAAACATTGGGGGGGGGGTATTTTTTAGATATGAGGGGTCACATAGATCTACAGTGTTGAACTGTTCTGTTAATAGTTTATGGTGAATGTGTGTTTATATGATTACTAAGGTAAGGTATATCTACTATGTTATTTGCTTGCCGAAATAGCGGTTCTAAATTAACCTTATCTTAAAGTAGTATTGTAAGTAGGGGTCTGGGGGCATGCTCCCCCGGGATTTTTTTTTAAAACAATGGAACAATCTGGTGCATTCTGTGGGTTCTGAGATAATTATTTGGAATTTTACAAGACATATTTTGTTACAAGATCCAGCAAAATAAAGTCCTTATTTTGTAAATATATTTACTAATTATTGCACAGATGCCCGAATTCTAAGAATTAAGAAGTTTAGTAATTGCTAATTTAACATAGAAATGACAAAGTTTAAAAGCAATGTAGGCGGTGGGGCAAACTTATCTTACCATTGTATTTCTATAGCTCTTGTAGCTCTTTCAACAGCTACATGATAACGTATTTCATAGATTAGAATCATTTTGCGAGCGAAGCGAGCACGAAAGTTCTCATTTTATTCCTTTTTAACCAAGAATAAAAGGTACATTACCTATTACAAGACTATTCTAGACGGAAAATTATGAATATTGTCTGAATTATTGGGGGGGGGGGGCAACCGATATGTTGGCCCCCTTGTCCTAACATTGGGGGCCTGGCCCCCCTGGCCCCCCTGGCCCTCCCTTCTCCTACGCCCATGATTTTATATCCTTTTCGCTACCACGATTTGGGGGGGGGGGGTAGGAGAAATTCATATGGACCCTATACCCCGTCGCTGAGATATTATTGACTTCCAGCACTGATAAAAACTCGATACATTCGGATGCTACACACCTGCCCGAAAGTGAAAGTAGGCAGAATTGTCTACATTTCGACTAAAGGTCATCGGAAATGATGATGTGACAGTGACCTTTGATTTCGCAAATACTTTAACTTTTTTTAGCTTGGTAGGCCAAATTTTGGTTTCCCTTTAGGGCGTGGTCCCGACCCAGCTAGCCTTATATTCCTTCTATAGAAAAATAAAAACTTTTTCGCGCTAAATGTTAATGCAATTTCACAGGGAATCGAACCGCAATGGCAGGTATGACCACTAATTTCAGTTTTGGAAAACCTACGTTCAAAGCCCTCTTTAAAGGGGGCCAGCGGGCCGTAAAAAACCTGTGCACGACCTTGGGCCCGAATTTATTCTTTAGTCAGACTGGGATACATGTGTACCCATGATGTCCTGCAAAATTTCCGAAGTTGGGCATTTAGGTCGTAAACTACGGAAGGCCGAAATGGTAGCGGATTTTTGTGGGAGGCAATATTTATTTATTTTTATCTATTTATGCTGGATTGAAGGATTCAAGAACGTTTATCATTATTTAATACAACTACATGAAGAATAGAGATGTTGAGGACTTTATTATGCCTATATGTTTTTATACATAGAGGATATTACATGAGTAACTTTTCATATTGAATTTATTAAACGAGTTGAATAAAATAATAATATGCGAGGCTTTGCCGAGCATTTTATCGATTTTATTTAACGAGTTTAATAAATTCAATGTGGAAAGTCACGAATGTAATTTTCTTTTTATCACATGTTAGCCTTTCCCGGCTGAAACATAAAATAGCTACTTATTTTCACTATAATAAACGCGCAACTTTGACGACGTCGCCTATGCTTTGAATGACGTCGCGTTCAAGCTTTATTACACAAGTGTATTATCAAAAATAAATAATGGCTTTATTACGCTACCGCGACGTCAAACATGTGATAAATCTGCATATATCCTTTCCGCTTTTATCACATAAATACCGTGATCTTTCATGCGATAACAAATGATGGATCAATTAATGTTCTCCAACACGTGTGATAACAAATGCGTGACATCACCAGCTTTTCGGCGCGAAAACGTAACGTGGATGGCTTAGATACGTTCTTATTGACGTTGTATTGACTTGGTAACTATGGGAATGCGACCAAAAGAATCCGTCATTCGTTGTCTTTGAGATCAACGTTTCTTATACTCGTCTATAAACAAATGCTCGCTTAATAACCTGTGTTTTCTAGACTCGTTTAAGAAATGTTGATCTCCAAAGACAACTCATGACGGATACTAGATTCTATATTATGTTATTCGATTGGTTTACTATTACTTAGCCTAAATTGTAAATTACTAAATAATATAGCGAAGCTACGTTGTATGTCAAAATGAATTAAAAACGAAAGGTAAAAGGCTATAATGTAATATATAGGTCTAAACTCTTTGCGCAAAAAGACAAAACCATTAAATTTTGAGACCAAACTCCTCACATTGTAAGACGTACTCTCCAATCAAAGCGCTGTATGGAGCGTATGTTAGACGGTACACATGCTACTACAGCGTAGTGAAAGGGTTTGATATCGGACAGGAAATGCAGTACTCAACAATAACAGCAGAACACGAAAAGCAAAAAGGGGACACACAAAAAAGGACACAGACCACAGACACACGTCACAATCATGAGTGTCCAACACAAGACTGAAAACAAATGCCAAATCATAATGTTCTATAAAAACAACCTAACAATTAAGTCCTATGTATGAGATAAAATACCTAGTTAGGAGATTAAAAACTCCTACGTATGAGATAAAAAAGTGTAATTAGAAGATAAAAAGCCTGATTATGAGTTTCTAAGTCCTGGTTGGGCTTTACAAGGGATCGAACCCACTTAAACCGCCTACTGTATATTGCGTACTGCTTTATGATTACTTTGGGGGTCTGGCCCCTCTTTCAGATCCAAGATAAGGCGGTGGTGGTGGTCTCGTATAGGCATGCCATACATCTTCACTACGTGGTCATACAAAAGGACTGAAACAGAGGCACCGAAATTGCTATAGTAGCAGTGTATTAAAATTAGCGTTATTGGCGGATTGATTTCAGCCCTTAAAGTGCCCAAATCTGGATGTGTGACTCCGAAAACCGGGAATGTAGATGTATGCTTGTCGATACGAGTCGCACGAGACCACCGCTAGGACCAAATTTTGGTCTGAAAGAGGGGCTATGGCCCCATAATAGCAACAAAACAGTATGCAATAGGCGACTGCTGACCAGCATACAAAACTGGTGATACTTTCAAATCACTTTAATTTCTGAGGCACTTGTAAAATATTCTGTCTCATTTATTGTATGAATATTTGTTTTACATAACCATAGACATTGAATTATAAGAGACTATTGGAACTCAATTTAACGAGCCATCGTCTGTAATTTGCCCAAAAAACTTACATTTGATGTTACTAGTATGACGTTGTTATGTCTAAGTGCTTGCCATTGAATAGTTGTTAGTTTTGTGATTTCATTCCCTGACGAAATAAAAGAAAGATCTCGTACATCAAATATACTACAGAATGAGTATTTCCTCAACGGACAATTTAAAACAATTCTCGTCTTTATTTTATGAAATCCAATCCAGTCAAATGGATAGCATAGTGCAAATAACAGCGCCACTCCTATCAGGCAATACTTTCATATTGGATGCATTTTCAATTATTGATAGAACGAAATACCATTTCGTTCGCTTGGGGAATTTATATAATCAAAACATTAGTTTTCAGATTCATTTTTTATTTAAATACGAAACCTACAGTCAAGTAACGTAGGTGAATTCCAACCAACAACACTATATTACGGTAGGAAATTTACTCATCAAAAATGACATGTCAAAAGTATATATTAACTTTTATCAGTCTGTGTTAGTTATACTAAATAGAATAATAAATTTCAATGAAATACATATTTTAACCCAAATACCAATCTTCGCTACACATTTGTGGCTGCTGACCAATTGTAGAACGTCTCCAAAAATTGACGCGGTCTACTGATAGTTCACTTTTTGATGTTGCCAAGGAAAGACAAAACAACTGACATTCATTGATTAGAGGCGGGTTTGGCGCTAACTATAATCTGGGCTGGTATTCACAAAGCATCTTAGTAGAAAACTTAGATTTTTCTTAAAAACACCAAAATTTCTAAAGTATGTCAGCCTAACACGACAATCACAATTATTGATTTTTGTTGCATAGGTTTAAATCATTATAGGTAAAGAGCTACTATAATCACTAAGAAAACATGGGTTAATCTTCAATTTGTGCACGATATATGCAATACTAATTTTTAACTTAAGTCAAAATATTTAAGTTTACAACTAAGATGCTTTGTGAATACCAGTTTCGATTATCACCGCATGTCTGGTTTCTCCATATGCAGAAAAAATAGTTTCGTTTGTTCAGATTAAATAAGAATAAATTTATTTATACGAACTAGCGTTGGTTCGAGAATAGTTTAACTACTGAATGCCTTAAGTTGAACTATGATGGTGAATGCCAAACCAAGCCTATATAAGGTTACCATATACACAATGGACATTTGAATACATTTTATCTGAAGATGGAAATAGCATTCATTTGAACTAAATCAGGTATTTTTATCATCAAAATGACAACATTTACATTGAATTCAATGGGTATTTTTTCTTCGATAGTTCAATAGTTTAAAGATACGAATGTTTTAATTATGGTAACCAGAATTAGTGTATTATAAGTCTAGAATTTTCATTGGTAATCTAAAGTTGCAAAGAACGTAAATGTTAATCAATAGAGATTATAATAAGACTATTCCAGCATAAAATTATGATATATATAATTCGACTTCATGGAATCTTAAACACATGTTAACATTATAAACTCTCAAATATATCATGCAGTTTGTAATGTGTGTACGTGATGTGAAGCTTCAGCACCTGACAGTAGACATTATAATTGTCCAGGAATAGTAAATCAATGGTTGGGTTACAGTTATATTTGATGTCAGTGGTGTACACATGTCTTTGACATCAGACTCGATCTCGTTCAGGAACAACGTTGACACGTTGAGTATTTAAATGACTTGTTGGCACGAACATTTCATGAAGATATACCCACTGTGGCTATTCATAATTCAAGTTCAAATAGTTCGCGATATAAATCATTGGACATGAACGACTGTGCTCCGGATTTTTACACCGAATGTTTGATTGCTCTCTGGATTTGGAGAACAGTTCCATTTGTCCTTATTTCCATTGGTACGTGTGGAAATATACTATGCATTATAATACTTTCAAGATTAAGACAATATTCTACGAGTGTGTTCTTGATAACGTTGGCCATAGCGGAGCTTCTGTTTCTGTGGGTAGCGAGTTTCCCTGATACGATTAAGGCGATAACTGGAACTAATGTGGACGACTTTGGAGAAATAATATGTCGTCTTAGACTATGGCTTGCGCACATCACAGGTGCCTTTTCTGTCTGGATACTTGTGTTGTTGAATATTGAAAGGCTTTTGTTCATTAAAGCTCCCGTGTTTTCAAGAACGAAGCTAACCCCAAAAAATTCTCTAGTCACCACCGGAGTCACCCTGTTAATATTGGCGGTACTAAATATTCATTTGGTGATTGGTTTAAGCATTCAAAATGTCCCGGACAATAACACATCTCAAAATGTTAAAGGCTGTGCTTATGTATCAGACGCTTACAGGCACTATTCAGAGAGAATATTTAGTGTGTTGATGTTAGTGTTGTACACATTACTGCCGGCATGCATAATCTTCATTGGAAACATCAACATAGCAGCCGCCTTGATCCTCAGACGTAAACGACTCGCAACAGTTCATCCGTCAAACGACCAGATAGTATCCACACAAAGGAAGAGGAGATCTTCAACACTTCTTTTGTTTATCCTTTGCACATTCTTTCTGGTGACAACAATGCCTTTTTGTGTTTACCTTATACTGATAGGAAAGGCTAACAACATTGAGGGTAGATCGTTAGCTCGATGGCAGCTTACAAAAGCGGTTGTGTATGTTTTGCTGTATTGCAACTTTTCGTTTAACTTCGTTTTCTACTTTGCAACAGGAACATTATTTCAACAAGAATGGAGGAAATTGGTAAATAAAACAAAAGTGAAGTTCAGAAACATAACTGGAACTTTCTGAGGTGGTACACTCAATACAATAATGTGTTCTTGATTACGTTCGCCATAGCGGAACATCAGTGTTTTTGTGGGTAGCCGGTGTCCTGCTTCGATATTTGTTGATGACTTAGGTTTGAGAAAATGACTTGAACATACAGCGGCTTTTTTGTCTGGATACTTGTTTAATGGCCGTTAAAGCGCATGTATTTCAAGTACTTGATGTAACTCCTAACAATTCACTAATGATCATTACGAAGTACAGGCTGTCCATAAAAAAGTTTTCTTGTTGTTATTCATGAGAATACGTATATGTGTCCGTTGGTTTTTGGTCGTACACTGGCGATTCAGATACCTCAAAAGAAAGAAGTATACCCGACCCGTTCTTTTTTTTGTTCAACAACTAAAGTTCAAAATTCCGCAGGAGTGCTATATGTTTGAATGATGAAAGGTTCGTGCAAAATAGGACAGGGCCGCATATTGCAAATAAGATGTTGGATTAATTTTATAAAACAGTTGGTGACAATTTACTTTCAATTGTGGTGTGACATCTACCAGCAACTCACTGGTGTTTAATCCCCTGATCGTTTTCTTTTTGCGGTACTATCTGAAGTCGTCGGTAACCCAGGTCACGTGCTATGATATAGATATAACCATTAGTCCACAAGTTTCGCGAAATGATTTCTTGGAGACAAACGGTTGTATTCCGGATTTTTACACCGATAGTTTGATTGCTCTCTCTGGATTTGGAGAACAGTTCTTTTTGTCCTTGGTACGTGTGGATCGAAATATAATCAATATTATAATACTTTCAAGATTGAGACAATATTCTACGAGTGTGTTCTTGATAACGTTGACCATATCAGACCTTCTGTTTCTGTGGGTAGCGGGTGTCACCAACACGATACATGCGATATCTTCGATAATAGTAAAGACGTAAGAGAAATAAAATGTCGTCTGAGAAAATGGCTTGGACATACGATAGCAACTTTTTCTGTCTGGATACTAGTTTTATTAAATATTGAAAGGCTTTTGTTCATTAAAGCACTTGTGTTTTCAAGAACGAAGGTACTCCAAGAAATTCTCTGATCACCGCTGGAATCATATTATTAGTATTGAGTGTTCTAAATGGTCATTTTGTAGTGGGAATGACAATTGAAGATAGGTCGGACATCATAACCTTTGTTACAACTAAATGTGTTTATGAATCAGACGAACACAAACACTTTTCAGAAAGAATATTTAGTGTGTTGGTAGTCTGGTACACATTAATACCGGCTAGCATCATCTCCATTTGCAACATCAACATTGTTGCCGCTTTGATTATTAGACGGAAACGATTGACACCAAGTGAATCCGTCAAACGAACAGCAAGTTTTCACCATCAAGAATATGAGATTACCAACGTTGCTTTTGTTTATCATTTGCACATTCTTTCTGGTCACAACAATGCCTTATTGTATATACATAATAGTAACGAGAAACTTAGTGAAGATTGAGAGTAGATCACCAGCTCGTTGGCAGCTTGCTGCAGTCGTTGTAATGGTGTTACTGTTAAGCAATGCATCGTTTAACTTCTTTTTCTACTTTGCAACAAGAACATTGTCCAAACAAGAATGCAACAAATTAGTAAATAAAACACTGATAAAAGTAAACAATGGTTTCGAAACATTGCTGGAACAACCTAAGTTGTAACTCTGAATTTCTTGTGTAGGTTTATGAGTATGGAGTATTAGAACTATGATTGTTGCTTGTGTAGGTGTTTGAGTGTGGATATATTTACTGGTATTTACCGATAATATGGAGTATTAGAACTATGATTGTTCCTTGTGTCTGAGGTGTTTGAGTGTGGATATATTTACTGGTATTTACCGATAATATGGAGTATTAGAACTATGATTGTTGCTTGTGTAGGATTATGAGTGTGGATATATTTACTGGTATTTATCGATAATATGGAGTATTAGAACTATGATTGTTGCTTGTGTAGGTTTATGAGTGTGGATATATGTACTGGTATTTACCGATAATATGGAGTATTAGAACTATGATTGTTGCTTGTGTAGGTTTATGAGTGTGGATATATTTACTGGTATTTATCGATAATATGGAGTATTAGAACTATGATTGTTGCTTGTGTAGGTTTATGAGTGTGGATATATTTACTGGTATTAACTGATAATATGGAGTATTAGAACTATGATTGTTGCTTGTGTAGGATTATGAGTGTGGATATATTTACTGGTATTTATCGATAATATGGAGTATTAGAACTATGATTGTTGCTTGTGTAGGTTTATGAGTGTGGATATATTTACTGGTATTAACTGATAATATGGAGTATTAGAACTATGATTGTTGCTTGTGTAGGTTTATGAGTGTGGATATATTTACTGGTATTAACTGATAATATGGAGTATTAGAACTATGATTGTTGTGTCACAGGGGGAGAAAAATGTGCAACCAGACCGGGGCTCGAACCCGGGACCCTTCGCTTACAGGGCGAATGCTCTACCGACTGAGCTAGCCGGCTGCCTACACACTTCCTCACCCATACTGTGAACAGGTTCAGACCGTGACATACTCCCCCGTCATAATGAAATTCGTCCCGAATTTCTGACAGGTCTAGAGAACAAGGTAAACATGATCTCGGAGAAATACACTCACGGCCCCACGTTGGGCGCCAAATGTCACGGTCTGAACCTGTTCACAGTATGGGTGAGGAAGTGTGTAGGCAGCCGGCTAGCTCAGTCGGTAGAGTATTCGCCCTGTAAGCTAAGGGTCTCGGGTTCGAGCTCCGGTCTGGTTGCACATTTTTCTCACCCTGTGACATTTGGCGCCCAACGGTAGCCGGCTGCCTACACACTTCCTCACCCATACTGTGAACAGGTTCAGACCGTGACAGTTGCTTGTGTAGGTTTTTGAGTGTGGATATATTTACTGGTATTTATCGATAATATGGAGTATTAGAACTATGATTGTTGCTTGTGTAGGTTTATGAGTGTTAATACATTGATTGCTATTTACCGATGACATGGATTTTGTGCCATTTCAAAGCCGAAAAATGCGTCTATAACCTGTGCCACGACATTTTGTGTAATACATTCGTGATTGAAATACGTATTCCATAATAAAAATGATATAAATTTGTATACACGCTTACGTTTCAGCTTGGTGAATAATATGCCCGAGTTCAATGTTTGGTTGCCCGTATAATTTTTCTTTACTAAACAAAAGTATTAAGGTTCGATTTACTGATTTATGGTGGCAATTTTCATTACATTAAAACAGAACATAACAACTCGGCCAGGGAGGCAGCGCATCTTAAAGAAACAACAGATCACGGCAGGCACACAAAGGGACACATATAAAGAAAAATCACATTCCACAAGCACATACCACAACGACAAACACAAACAAGAACAAGAAAAAATGAAAGTATACAGCTGCAAAGTCCTACTTTCATGTATCAATTTTATGATTATCTGTGTTTACTTTTATTATACATGTAATAAACCTACTTTTACAGTTTTCTGATTTTATTTTACCTTCTACTGTATTATGTTTTTGTTGTTGTGCGTTTAATAAACATACCATCATTTTAATTTTCATTCATGTTCTATGTTAGTATATAATTATTGCATTCACGTCATATTAAACATAACGCGATAAAACAGCTCGTGCTTCAGCTAGTCGTCCACAAAAATGTTAAACAGACATTGAAGAAAATAAAGTAGAATATGTATACTGTCTGATCGGGAAGTAAGGCTGGTATTGAAAAAGCATCGTAGTTGAAACTTTGCTTAAGTTAAAAATTGTGCCGCTCAAATTTCCCGTAAAATGTTTTCTTATTGATAATAGTGTAATGCCGTGTGTTTTATCGTTGTTATACTGTTTGTGAATTTGAGCTCAAGTTCAATGCTGTGTGTTGTTGTTGAACACCTCTGTCGTATGTGTGTCGGGAATTAGCTCTATGGTAGCTATCCGTTGGTCCGTGCGTGTGTGTGTGTGTCAGTTTAGCTCTGCTTACGTAGTAAGTCCAATGCGTTTTTCCAGTATAATTTCAAATCTGATAACAAAGTTTCAACTAAATAAGTTATGACAAATCCTCAGTCAGTTTTTACTATTTTTATTTTCGTCCTTTCTCAAAGTAAATAACAACTAACAAATATGGTTTTAAACACACTAAGTTCGTAAATTAGCGTAGCATAGTGGAACTCCACTTTCGCTAACTTTTTAAAACCTACATCATAACTGTCTTAGTCCTACATCATTACTTTTTTTTGTCTATCCAGTCTAAATCAAATCTTACTTAATATACATTATTTTCAAATCATAGAAAATAAATGTTAAAAGCTTTTGACCAATCAAATTACACGTTACAAAATACTTAAAACGTTCTTAGCCAATCAAATGTCATGTTATATAATTTGTAAGCCAATTAAAACGTGGCTACAACATTATTGCATAATTACTTCAAAAACAAAGGGTTTACCAATATTGAAATTATGACAACATGAGGTTGACTTTAATGTATCGGATAACAATCAGTTAAGATGCTATCTCACGCATCCTGCTTTAACGTAGACATTTTAATGAGAATTATATACGAATAATATCCAGTAGCCCATGGCTAGTAAAAGAGTTTAAAGACTCATATTCAGAACGCGTTACTAAAATGGTTAGTTAACATTGACAATTTAAAACAAATGATGTGGCCAAATATTACCGCATAAAAGTTTCCCCTCCCGTATTTAACTTCATTCCTATGAAGTGGTCATCCAATTTTATCAACAGTACTTAAATATACAAAAAATATGCAGTTACAAATAAAGTCATGTACACGGTCACATTATCTATTAGCCATTGAATATATTGTGCCTATTCCACAAATGTTAGAGTTAATAAACATAGTGTTCAGCAAGGCTGAAACCGGAAAGTGTTGAAGTTTTCCAAATTTCAACAGTTGATTGGAACCATGTCCTAACATTCGGACGTTTTCAGTTAGTAATGCTACCAACATATTCAAAGTGGCAATGTAAAATCTTTTCAAGAATCATGTAAATAAGACAGACAATTATTTAGTTTACTTGTCTCCTGTTGTTTTTATAAACTGATTACTATCGGACAACACTCCATTCTTTATACCTGCAGTTCACGTCCCTAGGGTTTTGAGTTCAGCAATATTATGTAATTCTATATAATTACATTTCCCTATTTTCTGGTAAATGCACAATTAATTAATTTATGCCTATGCTACCAGCTCACAATAGCTGAGTGCATTATATCCCGTGGATATATCCCGTGAATTAAAGACAGCTATAAAGTTCTTAAACTGCAGCCCACTTAAGGTTGATTCCAAAATACCGTATGGAGACACAGAACGATGGAAAGCAGAAACATCACCAGTCTACTCCAGTCAACTAAAATATAAGAATTTGACTGTTATCTACCATAGAAGCAACATCTGCAGAATACTGCATCCGATATATACCAGTACTAGGTGTTAAAAAATACCTTACTCACACTAATAATTAGAATATATAACACACTCACACCTTTCTCACAAAAAATATACACCCGTAATGGTATTGGGATAACCAATGACCAATATAAAGTGCTACTGTAGCACAATAAATAGATTGACTGAAA
The DNA here is from genome assembly GCA_947247005.1 of Spisula solida. Lineage (NCBI taxonomy): Eukaryota > Metazoa > Mollusca > Bivalvia > Venerida > Mactridae > Spisula > Spisula solida. Next base: position 28,271,435 of record OX365948.1, read on the forward strand.
AAGAGCTTAGTGAGCCTGAATTTCCTTAATTTATCATATGATATTAATTCTGCGGTCCAAAGTGTTATTTATACAAGTAGTCCTCGATATTTGAAAGGACGTAACATGCATACAAACTTAGAAGTATTTGTGAGCTCTTAACAACCAAGAACATTGCTGCTTAATCCATTTTTACCAGTAACAAAATAATTATTACCGCCTAAAACAGTTAATAAATTATTTTTAATATTGCTGACTCTTACCCCCCTTAGAATTAATGTAACTCATTGTATACTTAATTAAATGTCTCTCATACATTTTAACGCCATGTGTTGTCGACTATGCCTAAACATTTAAATTCAAGTTGACATATTTTTCTCCATTTTCGCATAAATATTAGCTAAACTGCAAAATGTCTAAGATGACTATTTACTTAATATTCCAAAATTATCATCTGATCGTGTAAAAAATAAAATTATTGATATCAATATTACGAATTAGATGTATTAACCACTGATTTAGAAAAATCTACGTATGAAAAAAATAACACACATTTAATGCAAATGCATAAGACACTATTTAGACGATAAAACATTGTCAATGATATTAAGTACAGTTCTCAACTGTGACGTGAATATAATAAAAGTACCAAAATTTACATAGAATAAGTACAAATTCATCGACACAGAAGGTCCACTGATAATTAACCATCCAAAGTTTAATGTCTACTGTTTCTGCAAATCGCATGCTTCTTCCACCGTCCTTGTGGTGAATGTAGACTGAGTCCATGGGTAATCCATATGTAATTCATAATCGATTGATGTTGAAAATCCACCGAATATCGCCGATTGATCATTCTAGTAGAAGAGTAGAAATCGAACGTGCCAAATTTTCGAGAATAGGTATTTTCCCACTGATATAATTTAATGTGATTATTTAATTTCACAATTATGCACTGATTCACTTTGCTGTATTTATCACTGGTTGAAATTCGCTTATCAGCAATAACTCGTGTAGAAATTCGCTTGGCTGTAGTTATTCGCTGATTAAAATTCACTCGCTTGGCTGTAATTATTCGTTTGGTAGAATTAACATAATAGTAGTAACTCGCTTGTTGAAATTCACTCGCTTGGCTGTGATGCTGTGAGGTACCGCAAATTTTACCCTCTCTTCTCCGCCAGTGTAATGCCGTGTTTAGGCGTTGTTATACTGTGTGGGAATTGGCTCATGTTAGGCGTTGTTGAGATCTGTCTCTGAACTCTAATCTCAGAACTCTGTGTTAACTCTTGATGTTGTTGTAGTACGCGGAATCCAGCTTGTTGTTTAAACAACAGTATTGTATGTATGTTGTTTTGGGAATTAGCTCGTATGTAACAGCGTTGTGTGTGAGCTGTCAGTTTAGCTCTGCTTACGTAGTAAGTCCAATGCGTTTTTCCAGTATAATTTCAAATCTGATAACAAAGTTTCAACTAAATAAGTTATGACAAATCCTCAGTCAGTTTTTACTATTTTTATTTTCGTCCTTTCTCAAAGTAAATAACAACTAACAAATATGGTTTTAAACACACTAAGTTCGTAAATTAGCGTAGCATAGTGGAACTCCACTTTCGCTAACTTTTTAAAACCTACATCATAACTGTCTTAGTCCTACATCATTACTTTTTTTTGTCTATCCAGTCTAAATCAAATCTTACTTAATATACATTATTTTCAAATCATAGAAAATAAATGTTAAAAGCTTTTGACCAATCAAATTACACGTTACAAAATACTTAAAACGTTCTTAGCCAATCAAATGTCATGTTATATAATTTGTAAGCCAATTAAAACGTGGCTACAACATTATTGCATAATTACTTCAAAAACAAAGGGTTTACCAATATTGAAATTATGACAACATGAGGTTGACTTTAATGTATCGGATAACAATCAGTTAAGATGCTATCTCACGCATCCTGCTTTAACGTAGACATTTTAATGAGAATTATATACGAATAATATCCAGTAGCCCATGGCTAGTAAAAGAGTTTAAAGACTCATATTCAGAACGCGTTACTAAAATGGTTAGTTAACATTGACAATTTAAAACAAATGATGTGGCCAAATATTACCGCATAAAAATAGCACTAATTAAGCTCTTAACATTAATGCCTCAAAATTATGTAAAATATATTAATAATCTAGCTGAAGGAATTTTAAGAGTTTTAAGAAAAGTTTTCTACTTAAATTAGATGATCTCAGAATACCACCCAGTTATATACTCGCATTCAATGAACATACCATATATAGCATGAAGGCTACCCATTTTTCCAAGCCTTTGTAGTTTGTAACCAGGTTACATGGTTACAACCCCAACAATACAAAGTTTCAGCACGGAAATACATAAGATCTAGTGTATATCCGTGGTTTCAGTGAAAGAAATTTTGAAATTATAAATTAAGAGAATTGTCATATTAAATATGCTGTAAATTGTCATTTTAAACAAAAAATACTATCCGTGTTTTAAATATACTGTGAATAGGTATGTTGTGGTTCTCCTGTTTTTACACATACATTTAACTCCCTGTCAATCTATACAGATTATAAATAATATTTATAATTTTATATAATTTAATTCATAGTATATTCACAATATTCAACAACATTCCTTTTGGATAATTTTGGAAATTCGAGAAGGCGAAATGCATTGGGTTTTTATTAAATTATCGAGTGTTAATTACGAAAGATCATACCAGGGACGGTCCCTGATATAGGGTATTCTTTGCGCCTACCACGGAATGTATGAGATATAATGCCATGCCCTTACCAACACCAACCTCATGTTTGTATTATTGGATGACCTGTCGAATTCAAAATGATTCACTATCTATCGCGTTCACTTTCTTCTCACGGCGATTACTAGTCAAAATACAGAAGCTGAGCTACTGTCCCACACTTTCTCTGTCTATAAGGGGAAGTAACTACTACGGAAAGTTCGACTTGTGTACGGGAATCGGGTTTTCCACCTAACCCAGTTTCTACCCGTTCGCCGTTCACAAAGCCGAGAACCAACACCGTTACCAGACGAAATTCTTACGCTATTAAAAAAATATCGTCTATATTTAAAAATACACTTGCCAAAAAACGTCAATTTTAATTTTGTTACTATTTCGTTTCATTAAATGTAAAATAATTGTGTGTTTAGAACAAAATCTCGATTTAATAAGAGGACCTATTTTATGCGTAAGAACATTGTTTACAACGTGTGTTGTCAGGTCACAATTTTTTGGTCCAAAATGACCTGAATGCAATAAAAGTGTTAAATTTTGGATAAAAATGAGAATTACACAGCAGGTAAGTACATGACTGCGTTTTAAATCGATGTTATCAATCGAACAATTTGATACGGAAGGGTTTTCAACGTAAAAGACATTGCAAGGCATGTCATGCCATGTTTGACATCAATTAATTTTCAATGTTGTAGTGGCTAAGAGTTATTTATCTATCTATTGATACTGCATCACCCCCTTGCGGATATTATGTGCAGGTTAGACAGAATTGCTTATAATTTCTGACTGTCCAGCCCCGGATAGTATGAGCTTCTTCTTCCAAAAAAAAGTTTCTTATCTAAGCCTCTTTCAAGCTGCAGACTATCTATCTTCCATTAATGTCAAACCCCTTGCGGAGACGTAGACATTTGTCTAGGCAGACATAAAATCAAGAGAAAGAGGTGTGATACAAGGAATGCGGGTACGTTACCCTAGCTCATTTCGAATAGAATCCTTGGTTCTTTAACATGCTCAGTGTATAGCACCGATACACGGGAGACTACCTCTGGGTTTCCAACCAGTTTCGTCTCTAGTTAGGTGGGAAACACTAAAAAGCGTTTCATAAATGACCAAGTGACCGGGTCGAGATTCGAACCAGGGACCTCTCGATCAGTAGTCAAGCACGTTTCCACTCGACCAGTAGTCAAGCGCGTTACCACTCGTCTCGACCACTGTGCCACCCACAAAGCATTGTGATTCAAGAGCCATAACCCAGGTTAGCTCAGTTGGTAGAGCACCTGACTTTGGTGTAATCAATATCTCGTGAGATTTCAACCTGAAATAAAATTCAGACATCAGGGCACTGTGCCACATCATTCACTCATCCTTTGGGAATGTTTTTTAATAAAATATTATGTTTACTGACAAACAATTTACGGTTTTACTGAAAATCATTTGAAAAATGTTTTCCTTAAGTTTTCAACCCCTATGTCATATTAAAACTCAAACCATTTCATATTTAAACAATAGAAAGACTCTGAATTGATTTAAAAATGTCTGCAAGACAAGTTCATTTAGCACTAAAATTTGTATCACAGTTGTCATATTCATATAGTCTTGCACAGATAGAAAGGGGACAACTCTTGACCTGTCAATTTCACCATAGTCGCATATCTGCGAGATTTTGTAAATATCAACTGGCACCCAGTCTATCTCGATCATAGGTCTATGGGGTGGGCACAATAAGATAATAGTAATTGATAGTAGTAACTGTCTACTAAATTATCCAGTATGGCGAAAAACTAATATACAACTCAATATCTACCCCTGTATGGCTCCAACAAAAAAGTAAATAATAACCAAATTAACCAGGATTTTGATTAAAGTGTAATATACTGGGCAAAAAAAACCATGTACAATATGGTATAGTTACCCCCGTATAATATTTTATTTACACCTGCTAGAACTCAATAACTACACCATATTTTGATAGATTTACTCCGGAAACCAATTTAGTCTGGTTAATCCTGTGGTACAAACAACTTCAACAGTTATCTGTCCTGTTGTACATCTTTTAAATAGAAGCACCCCTTTTAATAAGCATAACCTAACAGTAACTATATCAAGAATAATTGTGAAGCTTGCGATTGCCCTCATGTGGAAACACATCACATGAATCCCATGTTTTGGAAACACATCACATGAATCCCATGTTTTGGAAACACATCACATGAATCCCATGTTTTGGAAACACATCACATGAATCCCATGTTTTGGAAACACATCACATGTATCCCATGTTTTGTGCTGGTTTTTGGCTGATTGAGAAGAATACACATTAAACGATAATCGTGAGCAGAGCTTTAGTTAACAGTAATGCCATTAGGTTATTCTATGTAACAAAGTGTGTTTCTGTTCATTAGCCAAAAAAATATATGATTACTGTTTGAACTTAATGAGTTCTAGTAGCCCCACATTGAACGATATATATAATATATTACATATAATTTGTTTGTAGAGGTTTCTTCTTTTGTCTGGTATGTTATATGAATGTAAGTTACATACTGTATAGCGGGTATATTTCACGGGGTCCATTATTCGCGTTTTCTGGATCCTTTTCAATTCAAGGTGTCTTGATTTCGCGCAAACGACCCCGACCGCGAATTTAAAACCGTGTTGGTAAACATGAAATGGGAGTTCAATCTTACATTAGTTACACCTTGGAAAAAACTGAAATTGATTGCTGAACACGGCAATTTATAAAGCTTAAATCCAATATTGTAAGAAAACCGGGTGTAATGATGATTAAATTGTTCATTAAATGTCGATTAATTGTGAACATACGTACGTTTCACAAGTCCGATATTGCTATCATAGTCCCTACTTAATAATTAATTAAACACGTCCGACAATTTTGAACTGATGAAACGCTATGTTATTATTTTTCTCGCACACACAATCAAATAAACAGTTCCGATATGCAGGAATATATTAGTAAACATCATTGTGTCTGAGTTATTTAAAGCGTTTGATCTTGTTGGGGCGCACAGGGAAACTCATTGGTATACAGGGTCTAATAAGAAGTCAGCCTTATTTTTATGACTATTTACCCCCGTCCATGATTTATTTATGCTCCCCAAGATGGCATCGGTATAACATAAAAGGGCGTGTGCTTCTTTCTTTCCAAATTTGATGATTCGTAAACGATTTACGGGATTTACAAATTACACAGTAAGAGTATTTATTTTATTCATAAATCGCTTGTTTCGACTGTTATTTTGAACGGTTTGTTTGATAGCCGAGTTGACTATCATTATAAAATGAACACAAACAAATACTTTTTCGGCAAACATTTACACATTTTGCAAACAAAATCGTTAAATTTAACAAGTTTATTGCACCTGCTTAACACCTTTTAACGTTGAGAAAACGTGATGCACGTATGATATTTGATACAAATGCGTAGATTTTAAACACATTTTTACACGAATCTAATTTCGAATTATAGTTTGTCATTTATCATAAGTCGTTGTCTTATTGCCGTATTTTACCGAATTTTGCTAAACTTTTGCTTCTTGCAAAGTCATTGGGTCAACGTTGTTTTATTAATTGTTGCTCCATCACATGTTTTTAATCATGAATTGTCTCCCTTTCTGAAGTTTGTATATATACAAGATGAATTTTCGCAGGTTTAGATTTCGCGCTATCGATGTTGACTGCGAATATAGCGAAAATTAAACCCCCGTGAAATATACCCGCTATACAGTATATAATATTACTTGTACTATTAGTTTCACTTTTATACATACAGCCAAAAATATTTTAAACACCCATGGTGATTTAAACACACAATACTAGGATTTAAGGGGCTGGGGGAAAACTGATTCTGGCTTTTTGGTGCTTGAGTACATGGGGAAGGGCAAATGTTAAGGATATTGTACTCATCCATGGGTCTGCTTCACACTTTTGCATGAAAATAACTATATAAGGCCATATCTCACATTAATGTAGTATTCATGCTGTTGCTCAATTTTTATTTCAATTGGAGTTATAAATGCCAGGCGCGTAGCGCCGATTACTCGTTTACTCGATCGAGTATAGTTGAAAATGAAAATCTCAAAAGTAACAATCGTTTAAAATTAGAAAAATGTATTAAAATGTACATTGATAGTGTGCATGGGGGTATGGGGATTCTTACGTAACTCATCATCTTAACTCCAACCTGACCTTTTCAATACTGCACATTAGGTTCCCCAGAACACTCAGGAGGCTCAAAATGAATCTGTTGTTTTCAAAAATTTCCCGGGGACCCCCTAGTGGCTGATTTTCAAATATTTTACGTTTCTGTTTTTCACATACAGATTTTCAACGGACGTACATTTATGTTGTATGCTGAATATATAAAGATTTGCATAAGCTTGTTCTCTAACAAAATTTCAGTCAATATTATCACGTTCATGAATGTATATCAAACAAATACTGTATAGCGGGTATATTTCACGGGGTCCATTATTCGCGTTTTCTGGATCCTTTTGAATTCACGGTGTCTTGATTTCGCGCAAACGACCTCGACCGCGAATTTAAAACCTTGTTGGTAAAAATGAAATAGGAGGTCAATCTTAAGTAAGTTACACCTTGCAAAATGAAATAAGCGGAAATTGATTGCTGAACACGGCAATTTATAAAACTTAAAACGCACATGCAATATCTTAAGAAAACCGGGCGTAATGACAATTCAATGGTTCATTAAGTGTTGATTAATTGCGAACATACATACGTTGTCACAAGTCCCATATTTCTAGCATAGTCCAAAATTAATTAAACAAGTCCGACAATTTAGAACTGACAATACGCTATGTTATTATTTTTCGAACACGCAAAATCAAATCAACGCTTCCGATATGCCGGAATATATTACGTCATTTTCTCAACACAATATGTACTCATGCTGTGTCTGAGTTATTTAAAGCGTTTGATTTTGTTGGGGCGCACATGGAAACTCTTTGGTATGCAGAGTCTAATAAGAAGTCAGCCGTACTTATAAGACTATTTAAACCCCTGTCCATGATTAATTTATGCCCCCACCGGTATAACATGTAACGGCGTGTGCTTCTGTTCTTCCAACTTTGATGATTTATAAACGATTTACGGGATTTACAAATTACACAGAAAGCCTATTTTTTTGTTCATAAATAGCTCGTTGCGTTTCGACTGTTATTATGAATGGTTTGTTCGATGGCCTAGTTGACTATCATTAGAAAATGTACACAAACACAATCTTTTTCGGCAAACATTTACACGTTTTGCAAACAAAATCGTTAAATTTAACAAGTTTGATGCACCTGCTTATAATTAACACCTTTTAACGTTGAGAAAACATGATGTACGTATGATACACTTGCAAAGAGTTTACACACGTTTTACAAATATCTTTGATAAATTTCGAATTATATTTTGTAATTTATTATAAGTCAAAGTCTTACTCAACCGACATACTTCTTGCAAAGTCATTGGGTCAACGTTGCTTTTTAATCATGAATTGTCTCCCTTGGTAAACTTTGTATATTTACGAGGTGAATAGTTCGTGGGGTTTAGATTTCGCGCTATCGATGTTGACCGCGAATATAGCGAAAATTAAACCCCCGCGAAATATACCCGCTATACAGTATGCGGCATGCTCTTCAGATAACGATGTATTTTTTCGTGCTCGCTATGCTCGCATAATTACTAGATCTTGAAAATTATTAAGTACATAATGAGTTTGTGTGGTAGATCTATAATGATCTGTTATAAGCAGTGCGCTTTAACAGTTTTAGAGTTTTAATGGTATTATCGCCTTTTGAAATGCCTATGACCAATGTTCGCACAATACCAAATACTTGAACAAAAATTCTATTCAGATTAAAGCCTAGCCAGTTCACTAATTATCCAGTGAGTTATGTCCGATGTTCATCTGTCAGATGATCAAAGACTTACAAAACAAAACAGAGTTAATGTTGTTACAGCATTTTTTTTTTAAATCTTGTTTGATGTAATGAGACAAAATTGACCTCAAAACTCCACCAGAGACGTTTAAGTCGATCGTTCAATACAATTGTTTCCTGGAGGAGGACCTCCAGACCACCCTTCCGCACTAATCCATGTTCGAGTAAGTTCAAATAAGACTACGCTACACCCCTGAATGCCCCTTTTTAACTTAGACTTTTCTTGGTTAAAGTTACGCGTGGAAGTCACATTCAGACCATTTTTTATAAAAAAATATACTATCAATGATATTGCATTGGAACTTACAACAGGGGTTCCATTTGACTCAGAGGTACGGTTTTTGACTCTTGAAATTTAAAAAAACAAACATTTTGACTCTCAGGGTAATTTTATCTTAAAAATATCACGGATACTAGTATAGCCCGTTTGCGCTGAAAAAAATCGTCTAAAATGAAGATTTCTCAGTATTTACTGCACCTACAAGTATGAGATTTTGCACGAGTTAATGAAATGTATCTACCTAATATACAATTAAATCTAAGCAACATCGGACATGTGTAAAACAAGTTTTGTTCATAAGTTCTATGTAAAATATTTGTAGTTTACAATGAAACTTCATGTTAGAAGACTCGATACACGCAACAGCCAATTTTATGGTCACGTGACACGCCTAACGGTAGCTTTACGTGTTTGTAATCTATTTAATATAACATATACGAGGCCCGTCTGTGCATCTGACATAGAACTGTTTGTTTGCATAATATTTCCGGGTCTATTGGCTTAAAAATATGAAAATACATGCAACTAACCCCCTGGCTGGTAATACTCAAATAGATTTACCGAATACGTAAAATATTACACAAGTAATATATAAATATATAATAGTGAACATATCTAATACTTAAATTATAATTTTATATGTACATATTAAAATATACTTCTACTACTGAATAGGCCGTCTATCAGTCATGGCCTGGCGGATTCGATCCATACAGCTGTCGGTCGTACTGGTTGTACTATAACTTTTTTAGGTATTTAGGATAAGGTAATGATCGTTTAGTTTTGTTTGTTTGTTTTATACATGTTTATTGTTCAGTGTCATAGTAAAATAGTTTATGTATGAACATAGACAGAGACATGAAGAAAAAACATACACGTACATATCATAAGTTTATTTCATAATAATTTTCATATTGCCTAGCCCGCAAACAACAGTATTGCACAGTACAGTTCGACTTTATATTATGCTATGTATTATTCATAGATCTATGCTTCAACATCGCTATCATACAGATCATCAAAATGAATTACTATTTTCTCAATTCCCTCCTTTACATTGTCTTTTTTCCAATATGTCTTTTCAATTTTGTCTTGGACATGTTTGCATGCATTCTCCCACTTCTTTTGGGTGATATAATCAAACTTTTCTTAATGAGTATTTGCATATTTTTAACTGATTCCGAATGCATGTTCTGTCCGCAGGTGCACTTTCCTCAACGAAAAAACGGCTTCCCTCTTGCCGCCTCCTTCTCGAAATATAAAAAAAACTGATCTTACAGCGTCTTCAAACGATTTTGACTGCTTAATATTAGGCATTCTTTAAACCATTACACAAGGTTTGTGTAGATGTATATATAACTCACTTTTTAGACCTGGTTCAGTCATAAGACAACTGTCATTGTGTACATTAACATTGTAATGCTTTTATTAAGTTGTTTTAAAATTAACATTAGGATATACATTTGTATATACATGTATGAGTATGTACATAGCTTAGTGAACAAGGTTTTGGTTTTCACTGTTTTTTCATGATATCATTATACATTATCTGTATACTAGCGACATACCTAACTAATCCGACTGATACGGGCCTCAAAAATTTCGCCTTCGTCACATCAATGTCAATCCCGTTGATCACTGATTATAATGGTTAAAAAAATACCGTAAAACATCAATGGAATACCAGATTACCTCCCTGCGTGAAAGTGTCCAAATACATGTAATTTCAATATACAATAAAGAACAAAGTAGTTTTAATAAGCAATTAAAAATTATGAAATTTAAAATGGGAGTAGGTAGGATGTAATTATGGTTGTACGTAAATTTTTACACACATCTGATGAATAGATTTTCAGAAATTTAAATTTTAGACGATTTTTTTCAGCGCAAACGGGCTATATATGCCTATAAAATGGTAAAATTTAGTGAAAGTATCAAAATGATCCTTCAGAAGCTGGTGGAATACCTGTTACAACACTTGTTTTATATCATTAGTCAATGGTACTGGCAAATGGCAATATTCTCCTTCAATTTTATTGTGATTGAATGATTTTTCAAATAGTCCATTGCTGGACTTAGAACATGAAATTTTATGTCAAGTTTAGGGTTTAGGCTAACCAAGATAACAATAGTCCAACTTCAACTCTTGTATAATTTTTATTTTGGCTAGCCTATTTAAAATTCACATGGATTCTGTATGAAGCTTATTAAAGGCATGATGTATTTAAATTGTTTATACAAATGTTTTTATCTGTTACTCAGCAGAACTTTAATCTGCTAATACTTACAAATCACCCTGACACTGGACAATGTCCATGTGTACGGGGACAATGTTCATGTATTCGATGTGTACCCAATATTTAAGCATCGTGCTGCTAGCTAGACGCCTGCCAGCCGATGAGTAGCAATGTATATGTCAAAAGAGACCTTAACACTCCAGCTGCAGCACGATGGTACGTCGATGCAATGTCTGTCTTGCCTCCTGCACGATTAGGCCAAAGTATGATTGGACAGTGATCAAATTGCATTTGTGACCAGGTACCAAGTTAGGCATGTTTATAAAGAAGGAATGGCTCATCAAAAATTTATTAAGAGTCTAGACCAGGGCTCAATTCTTTCAAATAATAATCATTCAAAACCAATTGCCTAGATACATGTAATAAAACTATTACCTACATTATGTTCAGTAACTTCAGTTTATAAATAACAAATGTTTTACAATATGATGTTATTTACAGTTGTTGCGGTCCAAAGCTGCTGGCCCTTTACAGTCGGTGGAATATCTGGATCTATCCAATCTTGGTATAGGTAAGTACTAGGTTTATGTGCCGTATTTTATGTACATACTCTTGGTCATGTATAACTTAGTGAATATAAATCATACAAAATAAAGAATAAATTATTACAAAGGCTAGCTCAAATAATGAAGTAATCAGTCCGCGAAATCTGCAACAAGACATAACCAGCAATTTCAACTATATATACACGAAGAGGAAACCAAGTTGTGCATAAATTTTCGTCAAAACACAGCTGCAACAAATAACATAATAGCATTCAGAGGAAGAAAATAGTGCAGCGGTTACTATGTCTTGGTGTGTAAAGTTCTGTCTATTGCGCACTCCTGATTTAATTTCTATGCATCTGAACTTGTGACCGTGTTTTATGCTATGATATGACACAGGTACATGTTCATTTCTAGTATTTCCTAATAAAAGGGAAAAAAGAAGACAAACGCATGTAGATGTTCAAATACAACGCGTTTTGTATAGTATACATCTCCAGGTATAGGAACACAAGTTTGACGGCATGACCCCACCAGATATGATGTCATAATGTCAAAAAGTGATGTTAGTGACAGTTACGCTTGGTATAGTTTATATACAAAATTGGTAAATAGCTCAGTTAGTTAAGACAAATATCATGTGGGCCTCAGCATGGATAAAGGGAACAAGGAGTATGATACCATAATATTTATTTGCAAGAAACTATTTTTCAAAAAGATCAGGGCAGATGTACATGTATGTATTTTGGACTGATATAGCTTGTAAAGACCACTGGTCCGCTTGCTTATGTTGATGTTTCCAATGGTAATTTAAGGTAGTAAGTACAGTATGTACAAGTGCAATAGACATACATGGCGATGATGCGCTTAATAAAATCCAATAAGATATGATAAGTATTTCACCATCATCATGATGAGTTACACTTTAGCAATCTAGTAAATCAATGTAACACTTTCAATTCATGGATTCAATATCAACAGGGCAATTTATCATAAGTATAGGCAAATAGGCATTGATTGAATAGATAGTTAATATTCCTAATCAACTGTTGCAATCTCCGTGATCCACTTCAAAGTAAAAGCTTCATGTTGAATAAAATATGGACTTCTATTGTTCCATGTACATTGTATATATCGAGTAGTGAGAGCGAAACTGGTGTATATACATGTAAATAATGGAAAGCGATTCACTATAGATAGAATCTGACTTCTGAGTCGTAACCTTCAGGTACTGGTATATAGTATTGCACCAGTCATATTAAGCCCACAAGGGGAGGACGGTGTAGATACATGGGGAATTAGACAGACAAATCTTCCTGACAGGCTGGAATTTGATAACCTTATCGACTACATACATGTACGAGTCTCCGGGAATAGACTTTGGTCCGGGAATTTCGGCACCGCAAAAGACGACAGCAATACTTTTTTTGTGTTTTATTAAAGTACCCGGATGAAAAAATATGCCTCACGATGGAGATTTATACATAAAAAAATGTATAATTTCCCCTGACTCGCCCCAAGCTCCCCCAAAATATAATTTCATTATATTGAAATACAAATGCATACATTGGTGTTTTTATGCTATAATAACGTTTACGCATGTTTTTTTTCGTGTTAATGACAGAAAAACAGTTGATATGAAAAAAACACAGAAACTTTATCCTGTTAACCTTTTCATTTGCTCTCATCTTTATTTAGTATCTGTGGAAAAAGTCAACTGTTGTCCCAAGTTGCAGACGTTGAATCTACGAGGTAATACCATCGCAGAGGTTTCAAATTTAGATCAGAACAGAAACTTGTGGACGCTTGATCTCAGTAACAATGAGGTAAGTATCCATTATCAATTATTTAATACCAATCTGTTTGGTGACTCTTCACTTGGAGACTTTTGTGACTCTTCACTTTGAAGGTGTTCAGTGTCAATCATTTTTTGGATGCTTATGTAGAGAAAGCTGAGGATGTTTGTGTTTTTGAAGGTCTGTTAGGCCAATCCGGGTCCGGAATTACAACCAATACTTACACACAGAACTCAAATATTGAAAATGTAATATAATTAGCTATTATTTGTCCTACATGTGTATATTGCAAATCCAGATGAGGAAAATGTATAACATTGTTATATGAGTGCTGAAAATAAGGTTTGATACATTTTCTTTTCCCTTGTGTACTATGTATGAGGCATAGATGTAATTATTGAATCTGAATGTCACAGTCAGCACTCAGACTGATTAATTACAATTATAGCTTACTAATACACTAAATTACACTATGAAGTAAGCCAAAGATAATTTTAAGTACCAGTTTAACATTAATTTCAACTTTTTGCGCTTGGGTTATGACCAGCAAATATTACATTAGTTTTATATTTATTGTTTATATTAATGTCCATTAGCATATGTATACAAAAATGTGACATTCATACATGCGACTTGTTTTGCAATGTGTATGTAAATTGAAATATCATATTGGTTTAAGGTTAACTGCATCCGTTTAGGGGTCATTTTAATTCACTTGCAATGAATATCTAATAGTGCATTATAATTATTCCTGTGAGCCAGACATTTTGCGGATTTAAGGTATATAAAATTATGTCCATAGTATACAATGTATACACTATTATAGATAGATAGTTATAGTATTTTACACACTGTTTGTATAACATGCTAATACAAACACTTTCTTATTGAACATTGCCTTGATTTTGTTTGCTTTGTTGAGTAAGTTGAAGCGAGCAAGCATGTATGGTAGCCAGAAATTATTTACTTTTAGTCAATGGAATATGTTAAACTTTGATTATCATTGGATATATTCAGCAATTTTAATGTATCTTTCAATGAAGGAAGTTCAGCGCAGTTAATCAAATCTTAACATTTCTGATTAGTTCTTTAATATGAAAGTTGGCAATCATACCTAACTTATATATGGTGCAAAATATTAATGATTGATTTAATAATTATTTATTGAAGGCTTCACAATTTATCGGGACACCCTAGGGGGTATAATTCATATACTGGAGATAATTTCAATTACACACCAATCTGCTGATCAGAACATCAAACTGTTTAATATGCCTGTAATCTAGGGAATAATCTTTTTATTGTAATTCAGGTATATGATAAAGATTCATCGTGAATCACCGCATCTCTCTGAGTTCTGTCAGTGTGTAATGTAGTTTTACAGTTACTGTATGTCAAAGCATTATTTTGTGTTATTGTGCATGCGTGCATTAACACATAATTGAATATAAAATTTATTCCACCAAAACATGTAAGACATGTTTAACAGGACTCAGGAACATGCTTTCAGCATAAATCAGTTCACAAAACCATTCACTTTTTCAATTGTCTACTTAAGCAATTTGTGACTGTTCACAAAAGCTCACCTTAAAATTCAGGAACGAATCTTCAAGTGCTGTAAGAGATACCTCTTTGATTTATGGAGGGATCAACATGTATATCTAGGATCTGAGGCAGAAATGTTTTAATTCAGTATTTATAAAGAAAGCAGTTGTAATAGGTCTGTGTTATAACCTTGAAATTACATTTTATTTTATAGCAATTGTATTTACTATTTCTACTCTAAGTTTTCTTGACATTTGGACTGATTTATCTGAATAAATCTCCCTTGTTGACATTGTATTGATCTTAAATCGTCCAAAAATCATAGTTAAGCCATTGTTGTGGAACTAGAGCATGCTCAACCAAAATTTTAGATATATATGCATTATAACACTGATATTGATTTTATGTCGTTTTGTGAAGACCCAATATCATTGATGTGGTCTTCACTGCATTTTTCTTCTCACCTTATTAGAATATCAATTGTCTTAATAATTAAGCCTGAACAGTTAGTGCAGTGGATAGAGCACTGGCTTGTTACCCAATCGGTCACACATCCTTTACATGTGCAGATGTTGGCAGATGCATGAGGAAGAGCAAGTTTGTACAGGAAAACTGGTTAGGTTAAAACTTATGCCCATTAATGACAGAAGCATAAGAAAGAATGTGAAAAACATTAGAAAATATCTTGATGATATCTCATTTTTATGCCTCCGTACAGTGATTCACCTGTCCGTTCGCGCCCACAAACATATACTTAGGTGGCTACTTTTTATGGACTAAACAGTTTAAAATAATTAAAACGAAAGTAGAATTTTCTTTTATGTGGCTAAAATTGTCTTTTATGTGGTTGTTTGTGTCTGTTATACAGTAGTTATCAATCAGTTGTTGTTTGTGTCTGTTATACAGTAGTTGTCAATCAGTGGTTGTTTGTGTCTGTTTTACAGTAGTTGTCAATTAGTTGTTGTTTGTGTCTGTTATACAGTAGTTGTCAATCAGTGGTTGTTTGTGTCTGTTTTACAGTAGTTGTCAATCAGTTGTTGTTTGTGTCTGTTATACAGTAGTTGTCAATCAGTGGTTGTTTGTGTCTGTTTTACAGTAGTTGTCAATCAGTGGTTGTTTGTGTCTGTTTAACGGTAGTTGTCAATCAGTGATTGTTTGTGTCTGTTCTATGGGAGTTGTCAATCAGTGGTTGTTTGTGTCTGTTTAACGGTAGTTGTCAATCAGTGATTGTTTGTGTCTGTTCTAAGGTAGTTGTCAATCAGTTGTTGTTTGTGTCTGTTTAACGGTAGTTGTCAATCAGTGATTGTTTGTGTCTGTTCTAAGGTAGTTGTCAATCAGTGGTTGTTTTTGTCTGTTTAACGGTAGTTGTCAATCAGTGGTTGTTTGTGTCTGTTCTAAGGTAGTTGTCAATCAGTGGTTGTTTGTGTCTGTTTAACGGTAGTTGTCTATCAGTGGTTGTTTGTGTCTGTTATACAGTAGTTGTCAATCAGTGGTTGTTTGTGTCTGTTTTACAGTAGTTGTCAATCAGTGATTGTTTGTGTCTGTTTTACAGTAGTTGTCAATCAGTGATTGTTTGTGTCTGTTCTAAGGTAGTTGTCAATCAGTGATTGTTTGTGTCTGTTTTACAGTAGTTGTCAATCAGTGATTGTTTGTGTCTGTTTAACAGTAGATGTCAATCAGTGATTGTTTGTGTCTGTTCTAAGGTAGTTGTCAATCAGTGGTTGTTTGTGTCTGTTCTAAGGTAGATGTCAATCAGTGGTTGTTTGTGTCTGTTCTAAGGTAGTTGTCAATCAGTGGTTGTTTGTGTCTGTTTTACAGTAGATGTCAATCAGTGGTTGTTTGTGTCTGTTCTAAGGTAGTTGTCAATCAGTGGTTGTTTGTGTCTGTTCTAAGGTAGATGTCAATCAGTGGTTGTTTGTGTCTGTTCTAAGGTAGTTGTCAATCAGTGGTTGTTTGTGTCTGTTTTACAGTAGATGTCAATCAGTGGTTGTTTGTGTCTGTTCTAAGGTAGTTGTCAATCAGTGGTTGTTTGTGTCTGTTTTACAGTAGATGTCAATCAGTTGTTGTTTGTGTCTGTTTTACAGTAGTTGTCAATCAGTGGTTGTTTGTGTCTGTTTTACAGTAGTTGTCAATCAGCGGTTGTTTGTGTCTGTTTTACAGTAGTTGTCAATCAGTGGTTGTTTGTGTCTGTTTTACAGTAGTTGTCAATCAGTGGTTGTTAGTGTCTGTTTTACAGTAGTTGTCAATCAGTGGTTGTTTGTGTCTGTTTTACAGTAGTTGTCAATCAGTGGTTGTTTGTGTCTGTTTTACAGTAATTGTCAATCAGTGGTTGTTTGTTTCTGTTTTACAGTAGTTGTCAATCAGTTGTTGTTTGTGTCTGTTTTACAGTAGTTGTCAATCTGTTGTTTTACTGATTATTATTATCATGACTATTTGAATATGCTGACTCATTCTATACATGAGCTATCAGTAATGAATACCGAAGCAGATCAGATTTCTCAGGTTTTGTTATCATTGTAAACAATAACATGATTTTGAATACATTCAGTAGTGTATGACTAGAAATAATTTGTTTATTTGTATTATACTAATCATGTTAATTAACCTTTTGTCATAAGTATTTAATTGTGGAAAATAATCATTTAAAGATTAGTTAAAAAACTAATGTATTCATTACAAAAAGTGTTCTTTCGGTCCTATTTCTGTGTTTAGGGCACTGACATTTCTTTGACTGTGGTAGACAGACAATGTGGCAATATTCTATGGCACCATACAATGGTACTACAGGTACATGAACCTTACAACCTCGCAAGCTTAACACTCCTCTAAGGGCAGCCTCAATTCTTCAATTGGATACATGCATTCCCCACCATCTGTTTTATGCTTCCCTGGTCTTGTTTACTTTCTTCCGAAAAAATCACAGGCAAATCAGTTGTCAGGGAAACGAAACCAGTCAAATCTGTTACATGCAATTTTTATCCTGGCTTTGAAAAAATCTAGCTTCCACTCCCTCCCCCTTTTAATGAAGATTTTCATGAAATTGATCAGTTATTACTAATTTATAATGACCGAAGTTATAACTTTTCAAATTTCCCTAATGGTGAACATATGTGTTACCAGCAACCTCTGCTCAACAGGCAGCATTCCCCACAGGGTATTGTACTGGAGAGGTTGTACTGTATTTCATTTTAGCATTGCTTATCTGGAAGAATATTGAGACAATTTACAGTTAAACTGCTGTTTCAGTAAGTGGCCATCTAAATTAAACAACCACTGTCGTATGCAGCCAATTATGTTTAAACGAAATCAGGAACTGTACTGGAATGGGAATAGCCTCATGTTTTCCACTTCATTTTCAGGGATTTGATCCCATAGTAGTATTCAGGGGTTTGATCCCACAGTAGTATTGAGGGGTTCCAGTGTTCAGGGGTGTGATACCACAATAGTATTCAGGGGTTCCAGTGTTCAGGGGTTTGATCCGGTATTCAGGGGTCCAGTTTTCCTGATATCATGTAATATGGGTTTTGATATTTAGACGATCTGATTAAAATCATATCCTCAAACCTGCTACGCATGAGGTAAACAAGATCATGTACTTTAGTCAGATTGGATATTTAGAGTTTCTGTTATTGATGGTTTACAGGTATTTAAGGTTTTCCGTTTTGCTGGGGTTCCAGTATTAAGTTGTTTAACTGTCCATATACATATTATAATTTGCTACCATATAGACATATTTAGTCTTAAGTTTTACAACTATGATAGCTTTTATGTTTTGATGGACAAACAAACAGATTTAATCTAAGCTGTTTATATATCAGCTTATCTGATAAGCCTAAGCAGAAAAATAATATATCGTAAAATATTTCCGGTTGTCAAAATATTATACTAACCATAACTTGATACATTACACCATGCATAGATTATTCAATACCTTTATATTTTATTGTGTTTATATTGGTTTGGCTCCTATAGATATGTTGTCTCGATAAATCGACTAAAATCATTATAGTTCAAACAATCATGTTCCAATCTGGCATTTGGCCATTCCTAGTTGTATACTAACTGTAGTAATATGTCTTTGATGTTTTTTTGGTGAATTATTTCATTGATTGTTAAGAGTAAGCTTTTAAAGTTTCAATTATAACATATTTAAAAAGGGTTGTTTTCATTATTTCAGTTTGCTATTGGTAGTAATTATACATGTGTATATATATCGCTGGCTAATTGAATGAGAAGGTTGTATAAGTACAAAAATGCTATTTTGAGAAAACAAGAAAATTCTGTCTGAAAACTACTCTTTACTTATGGAAAAAAAAGTTTTTCAACTTCATTTTTGGTCAACAAGACCTGTTCCGATTTTCATGACATAAGGCTCATAAGAATCGCCTTGTCATGCAGATTTCAAAGATGTATGAGTCTTATAATGTCGTAATTAGACCTTCTCATTCTAAGCCAGCGATAAACTGACTGGAAAAAGAAACACAACTTAAGAGCTGATACTTAAGCTTCTACATTTTCTGTTAAAACTTGAAGAACAGACTGGTAACAAAATGCATAGATTTGATTAAATGAAAAATTACCAAGCAATAGGAGGCCATTGTCTTATAAAAGTGCCACCAAGCCCATTGCAGCACTTTGCTCCTAATATCCTGACAGCAGATGTCATACTGTTTCACACCAAAGCGCTATCAAGGGCTACGGTAGTGAGTACAAACAACCCCTTGGACACACTCACCTTGCAGAAAGGGTTTGCAACATAAAAGCACAGAATGCTTGCAAAGACTTTCGGAAAGCGCTTGAGATAACATGGTTTAATATGCAGAATAGATAATAAAACTGCAGTATTTAAAGTTTAAAAAATTATTTCACAGGAGCAAGTAGGGACTGATTAAATCATTGATTTGTACTGGGGTGTCTAATTATTGACAGTTTGACCGCAATAAGCTGGCCTTGGATGAGTGTTACATATTTAATATAAGAATGTGACCTTGATGTATTATTATAGAAATCTTTGGGACATGTCATTATTGATATCAAATGTTCAACTATTGAATGACAATATGTTTAACACATAATTAAACAATACATGTAGTTAAATAAGTAGCTCTAGCCTCATCGATAGCCTAGTGGTTGAGCGTCTGATTTGAGTGCAGGAGATCTTGGGTTCAATTTCAGGCTGTTGTATTCCAAAGAGGAAATAAAAATAGTACCAGAATTTCACTTGCTAGATGCTCAGCATAAAAAGGGAAACTGGCTTCTATCCTATTGTACCCTTATGGCGATGGATAACATCATGAATGAGGTGTCGAGAGTGATTAATATAATTTGGAAAACTTGTTTCACAATCGACCTAAAATAAATTAGTATAAGCTTACTACAATAGTATCCTTCATGATAATGTGGTAATAAGGAGAACCTACTTGATTATTTGATAGATCTCTACATACAGTGTAGCAATACCATGTCACTCTGACCTCACTAAGGGCATCAGATCCAAGATAAAATTGTCAATATTTGCTCCACTTTGAAAATGAAAATTGATGTATTTTATTTCTTCAAAAATCTTTTATGAAACATATGCCAGTCTAAGGGGAAAATTATATGGTTTCCATGAAATGTAGGATCTCTATCAGCAACTAGGCATTTATTCCCAGCACCCTGTGAAACCTTCAAATTGGTTTATGTGCGAGCGGACTACTGTTCTAAGCAGTCTTGATTTCCAAGGTTTAACAGGGTGTAGGAAAAAACACAGGAATTTGAAATTCTATCCCTAAAATATCAAACCAGTCGGTCCATTCAAAATCGCTCTGTGCATTTATTATAATGACAAAAAACGCAAGGCATGCACCCCCTCCAAAAGGGAATCCCGATCCAGTGTTAACAAAATAAAAAATACAAGCGATCAAGTTAGCTCTTTCTACGAAGAATATTTATGAATATCACAGGCACTTGTAACTTTTGTTGGTGTATTTTTCCCATTGTTTCCTTAAACACTTAAATCTCTTCATGCAACCCACCCCCTTTTAGGAGACTTACATTTTGGCCATTGTTTAATGGTTGAAAGCAGTCTTTCAGACAACCATGCGGAGAAAATTATGCTGCTGTATAGAAAATGCTGAAGAGAGTAGCCATTATGGAGAGGTTTTTACCTTGAGGTTTTGTGTTGACTGTAGCTAGAAGTTTTGCTATGCATCAAGAATGTTTTCTCATATATTTGCAGATTAAAGACTTAGACTGTCTTTCAAAATTTATTGCACTTGGCACTCTAAACTTGGCCAATAATGACATCAGCTGGCATCAAGTGGGACAACTTCGTCATCTACATGTATTAGAACTGAGTCTTCATGGTAATCCACAGTTAGAGAAGGATCCATACTGTAAGTGTCTGCATGTCATCTATTCTGTCATCTATGTATTATACGTTGTGGAAAAGAAGTAGCTTTTCATATGTATGAGGGGTGTTCGAAAGAAATGTGCTTCAAACTTGGCATGTGTACCTATTGGATTTTTGTCTTCGCTTCTCTTGGTTATAATTTGGGTAAAATCAATTCATCAGTTTGGTCATAATGTATGTTTAATAAACATTTACTAATTTGTACTAAGCTAAAAAACATTCTAAAAACGTATCGCCAAACTGACTGAATCAATGAAAGGTCTAAACTTAATTCAAGTGATAAATCATACATCATAACTTTTTTGCTCAACTATTCGAAGAATAAGGGGAGCTATTGCAGTCACCTTCGCTTATGTTAAAGTTTAGGTACAAGTTTTTTAACATCCTATATTTTCAAAGTCCATTGACATATTGATATATTGCTTTCATATAGTGCATACTTGTTCACTATCATGACCCCAACCCCTACACAGGAGTAGGTAACAGTCTGACAAGCATTTTATCCAAATTACATTGTATCTGCCCTTTAGGTAACAAACCACCAAATAGATTTGTTCTTTAACTCAATGTAAAGTGACAAATTGCTGACCCAAAAAATGTCAAACTTTTGTTCATGGGGACCTCTCAAAATCCACCAATCAATAGAAATAGCATTAAGCCTCAAGAAAATGAAAAAAAATCAGGGGTTGCATATCATATAAGAAAAATTTGGTTCGTCAAACGCGGTGAACATATTTTCTCACACGCGCGGACTGATTCGAAGTCTGTTAGCCACAACCCTACTTTCACTTTCATATTTAAGCCAGAATATCAAAATTTTCTAAATCTACATCACATACATGTGTACAAAGCATTAAAAAACCAATAACATGATTCTAATGCTGATTTGTCAACACATACCACCATTTCCAGCCAAATCAAAGTTTTTTACAGGACTACTTGAGTGTATCTGATTTTGGTCTGCGTAGTCATTTGGTGGTTTGTTACCTTTAGGACTTAGAAGCCCCAACCTCTGCACAGAAGACGGTAATGCTGCAGCTTTTTATAAAGCATTTTGTTTTTAATATATTATGATTATGTTATCCAAGCATGGCACTGAGAAAAGTGAAGCATGCTGTTCATGGAAAGCTCTTATTTTAAATACAGGATTTTGAGTAAACTATTTTATCTAATTCTTTATAAAAACCAGGTTATCTTTTTCTGAGCCCAATACTGGATATTCTCTAAGTGTAGAAGGATTTACAATTTATTGACCCTTTCAGAAGATTCAATATTTTTGGTCAATACTGGGAATGAGTATGCAAACAATTTAATTTTGGGAAAAGAGTGTTTAAGGACTTTCTAATTTATAAATCGACTAAGTATATTTACATTTAGTAAAAGATCTTTGTTTGTGTACTTTAAAAGTTTAATGGACGACTTTAAGGAATTGATATATACTTATTTATTAGAAAATGCCTGGTTTATTGGATTCTGGTGCATCATTCTAATTATATGTATTGTCTAGATAGGTTGATTTATTTCATTAAAGGTACTTATAATACAGGGTATTTCTAAGGTTGTTCCCAAAATTAAAAATGATACAGATTTTTATTATATACCTATCTGTGTATTGCCAGAAATACATGAATCAGTATCATGCATGTCTGACGTTTAACACACCGTAAATATGCCTGAAGTCTTGACGTCAACATATACACATTAAACGCGTTTTCGCGCGTACAAACGCTTATTTTCACTTTGTAGGTATATAATAAAAGGAATACCACTGCAGTGTGTTGATACATTGGCTGTATATTTACCTCTAGTTGCTTTTATAATGCCGCTTCACAGTGTAATACGGCCTACTGTATCAACACACTACAGTGGTATACCATATTTATCGGGGCTCAATACATAGTGTGTTGATGGTGCTGTCTGATACTGTTGTCCGGGTTTAATCCTGTCCCTCTGGTTTGGTTGTTGAGCTTAGTTAGATTGGATGTCTTCCAGTGTCATTTTGTCCTAATCCTTGACGCAGTAATGACTTTTATCATATTTTTTCAGATCGAATCCATGTAATTGATTGTTTACCACATGTTTGGATGTTGGATGGTAGAATTATCACATGTAAGTATCTGTGTACACATAATTATCACATGTAAGTATCTTTGTATACATAATTATCACATGTAAGTATCTGTGTATACATAATTATCACATGTAAGTATCTGTGTATACATAATTATCACATGTAAGTATCTGTGTATACATAATTATCACATGTAAGTATCTGTGTACACATAATTATCACATGTAAGTATCTTTGTATACATAATTATCACATGTAAGTATCTGTGTATACATAATTATCACATGTAAGTATCTGTGTATACATAATTATCACATGTAAGTATCTTTGTATACATAATTATCACATGTAAGTATCTTTGTATACATAATTATCACATGTAAGTATCTTTGTATACATAATTATCACATGTAAGTATCTTTGTATACATAATTATCACATGTAAGTATCTTTGTATACATAATTATCACATGTAAGTATCTGTGTATACATAATTATCACATGAAAGTATCGGTATATACATAATTATCACATGTATTAGTATCAGTATTAGATTTTCACCCAACTGATATTAAAATATATACACTTGAATTTAACGCTTTGGCTTTAGTTGAAAGTGTTTGTTAAAAAATGATAGGCCAATGTTTAAAATAGTATGTTCATCATACACTGACATTCCCATGAATTGGCCTGCATACTATAGTATATGCATATCCTCTGTATAGGAATGTACTTTATGAAAATTAACTCTTTCCCCAGGGCACCATTTAACCGTGAACCAAGTTTCAGGTTTACTGTAGGTCATAATTATTTGTTCATAATTACAGTTTATACTTCCAGTTGGTTGAATTTTAAATTAAGTAAGAAAACTTTGTTCATTGATCGAAATATTGATTCACATATGACTTGAATGCTTCTTTAATGTGCTTGTACTGGAAAATACAATTGGTCTTAAAATACAATTGGTCTTAAAACATAATGTGTTGAAGTTTAACATGACCTTTTCATTATGAATTCACAAGAGACTGATGTAATGTTCCTTGTTTTCTTGATCCAGTTCTTGTTATCAATAATCAACAAATATCAACCTAACAAAAACACAATAAAATGCAGACTAATACAGTTTTAAGAATTTCAAACAATTAGAGATGAGGAAAATGATGGTGTTTACCTTTATTGTATGGTGTTATTAAGGCAACTAATTGTGTTTTGATTGTATGTTTTACAGCTGCTGAAAGATTACAAGTGAAACATTTCTTTGCTGACTCAGCACTGTCTGAACACCCCATAGTAAGTACTGTCTGAACACCCCATTGTAAGTACTGATTGAACACCCCTTTGTAAGTACTGATTGAACACCCCATTGTGAGTACTGATTGAACATCCTTTTGTAAGTACTGATTGAACACCCAATTGTAAGTTCTGATTGAACACCCCTTTTTAAGTACTGATTGAACATCCTTTTGTAAGTACTTAACACCCCATAGTAAGTACTGTCTGAACACCCCATTGTAAGTACTGATTGAACACCCGTTCGTAAGTACTGATTGAACACCCCATTGTGAGTACTGATTGAACATCCTTTTGTAAGTACTGATTGAACACCCAATTGTAAGTTCTGATTGAACACCCCTTTTTAAGTACTGATTGAACATCCTTTTGTAAGTACTGAACACCCCATAGTAAGTACTGTCTGAACACCCCATTGTAAGTACTGATTGAACACCCGTTTGTAAGTACTGATTGAACACCCCATTGTGAGTACTGATTGAACATCCTTTTGTAAGTACTGATTGAACACCCAATTGTAAGTTCTGATTTAACACACCATTTTTGGAAAGTACTGAGTCATTGACTGAACACCCCTTTGTAAATGCTGATATAATGCTCATATAATGTTTAACCAAGACAGGTTGCAGTCACAGGTAAATGTATCATTGATAATGAGTAAAAAAATAAATATTTTGTTTATAAAATTAATATTATCTTAGAAAGGTACATTTGTACTTAAGTAGTAAGATTTTCATGATATTAAGAACAAGAATTGGCCTTTGATATCTTCATAAAGTAATTACATTCATACACGGCATTGCTAGAACTACCTCCATGCAAAATCCCATCGAAATTGATCAACTAGTAAAACATTTATAGCATGAAATGTATACCATGGTGTCCAGTGCATTCAATACAAACGACAATGCTATTCTAAACAAGAAAAAAAGAAATGGATTTCACGCCCTATGGGTTTATTTTCTTATTTATGGACGAATTTTAAAAATATTGATATCAAATTAAAGACTTTCTAGTTTCTGATTATGTAAATATAAATAAAATAACCCCAGTATTAATGAAATGGTTATTAAAAACAAAATGCACCTCAGTGACTGTGTGGTCAATTTCCCATGTTATGAACCTTTCTAAGATTGTTTACTCTTTATCAATGATACAGTTACCTGTGGTTGCAGTAGGCCATGCTTTGTATATTATTGGTCTTAAAAACATTATTTTATGTTGGTTTCATTATATTAAATGTAAAGAATTAAGTGGGAAGTTTTTTATACCAATTTGGGGTCATTGAATTTACTAAGAAAGGTTACTATGGCAATGTATGAATAATGTGATGTTATTTATTTGTCAGTTGTAAGTAACATTAAATTAAATTAAAGTATCTAGAGGATATTGCATGAATCCTCATTACATACGAATGTAAGATTTTATTTATTACATAATCTTAGTGAACGCTCATTTCGTTCAAAATGATGGTGTAGTATGCTGTATAGGTGTTACCAAAATTAAGCAGCACAATGAGTGCGACGTCATGGTGTGACGTTGGTATTTTCCTGACGTCATGGGCTGATCAAGGCATAGATGGGCTGAAGTCACAACAGGCTAATCTGTGAGTGTGATATTTCCGATATGCCTTTAGCCGCGGGTTATATGATATATAATATTTTTTACCTTTAGTGGGATTTGAACCTGTACTGTGCAGTGCCATCACCTAGTAATAGTACAAACACATTACTTGTATTATAAATATGAGTGTATAAACTGTTATAAGTTAATAGTTGAGCTTACTGGAAGTGTTTGGTTCTGAAGTAAGTTCTAAATAATTGGAAATATGTAATAGCATTTCCATAACAATTAGTTTTGTAATGTTTCAGAGACGCAGACTTTCAAAGGAATGGTTTGTTCCATCCTCACTTAAGAAGATTGAAGTCCATGGTGTGTATGGAGAGAAGGTATTTAGATTGTCTTCAAACTTTGTCACAGTGTTTATGAGAATAACATCTTGAGCAAGATTTTCTGCAAAACTACCTTATGCCTGCATGTATTAGTAACAGTCCTTGAATTAAAAAAATAGGAAATTAGCCTTTATAATTATATCAAGACTCTAATTCAAACATTTTTAGTCTGATTGCCTTCAAATTTGTGAGCAATGTTTATCGGCAAAATTGTCAAAGGCTTTCCATGATTTTGGTCATTGAATTACCAAAAATCAAAGGTGAAATTAGCCTTGTTTAGAAGGGCACTGTTTTATCAAAGCTCTTATGTTCTTATTTAGTTTCATTAATTATTATTCAAAACTTACACATTCGGGACAGATATAGTTTGTATGAGTGCCTTGACTGAATAATAATTATTATTGAACAACCCTTTATCACTAATGGTAGCTGTTAAAGAGCTATAAAGAATTTAAATTTGAACGTAAGTTAACAATATTGTTGAAAGTGCTTTAATAAAACAGTACCAAGGGTTTCATCTTTTCCTCCTCAAATTTGCTGACCATTCATGGTTATTAGCTTTAATAACTCAATTATATAATATGTAATATATATCATAATTTTTTTATTTATTATGTTTGCAGGCAACACATTTAATGGTCAGATTTCCAGCAAATGGAGCTAGCAATATAGGTAGGTCAGAAATGCTTGCTTTAAATAACTTTGCTTTCTTTCTTGTCCTGATAACCTCCCCTTACCACTTTGTGGATAGTCTATGCTTGGAACCAGTCTAGTCCAGTTCCATTCTTGCCCTTACCACTTTGTGGATGGTCAATGCTGGGTACCAGTCTAGTCCAGTTCCATTGGTATGCTGGGTGCAGTGTAATTTGACCAACTGGTATGTCCTGCAGTCCAATGCACACCTTAAACATACTTCTTTGAAACTGAAGGGAGAATATACCTGCTAGTAGAACAGTATGGTCGGGATGAGAACCCAAAGTGATCCCTGCATAGTGCCCATGAGACCCATCCTTCAGTTGTGATTTTGCTGGTATCTACCAGTACAATGTACATTGCAGGTGAGACATGCCAGTACATGGTGACTGGTCAGTTTCAATACTGAGATAAATATAAATATTCTATTACAGAAACAGACAAAAGAAGATTAAAGTATCTTGCATTAAATGTTGAAGATGATCTTGCCCTGGAGAAAAAATACACAAAAAGGTAAAATATCAAAGTACTGTAACAGCTCGAATTGACACATTAGATGTCAGGGAGTAATAAAGAAATAATGATTTCAGTTTTAGCTATAATTTTTGAATGATATTCAGTTTCTACATTAACTCTTTACTTTATAGATGGGTCACTTTATGCCTCCTAATGTATGTTTATCTTCATGCGTTTCCTATAACTCATATGGAGATGTTTAAACAATTGGAATAATGTGAATGAATTAGAGGTGTATGGGGTATAGTGTTAAGGTTAGAAATAAGGATATTTTAACCCTTTACTCCATAGATGCCCTCACATACACTGGCCTCCAAAAGTTCTTTCACACTCCTAAAAGTATATGATTTACTAAAATTTACAAACGCCAGTATTAGATTTAATAGTTTTATTGCAGATAAATACCGACATAGAGTCAATGAAATAAGAAATTGATAAAATACGATCATTTATATAGGGTTTGAAAGAGACCATGCCCTTACACTGGTGTTTGTCAGTTTAAGTAAATCGTATAATTGTAGGAGTATGAAGGAACTTTTGGAGGGCAGTGTATATACATTATGTAGCTATAATGTACTGATATTGTGTACACAATGTCCATATATGTTATTGGGCAATATTTGATAACTGGCAATGTTGTGCAATTTGCTTGGAAATCTAACAGAAACATCAAAATGCTTCGGTAAAGAGAACGGTAGATGAGCTCAAATGTAACAAGAGTTAAAGAATTAAAGTTTGTCATACTTTGTTTTCAATAAGACATTACATTAGGTTGTATATCTCCACATTTTGTATCTCACCATAGTATTTCCAGTATGTTACTATGTTGTGCTTATAGTGGCATCTTATTGTATTTTCACTTATTTCCCGTGTAATTATTTTGTAGAGAATTATCTGTGTTAAAGTACAGGAAGACATTTATAGAGGATATATTGGATGCTAGATGGGGTGACCGAGAGAGATGTAATATGTTGTTGTTATTGCTAGTGGTAAGTTTCATACCTTGTTAAATTTGGGTTTTATACATGTACTCAATGCTCAGGTGCTAAAAACATGTACTGTAAATCACTTTCACGTAACTTTTATTTCGCAATTTTTCCGAAAATTTCAAGATATTTTTGCCATTGAGAATTTTTAATTTCAGTCATTGAAAATGTTGAATTCCCAACTTTGTATTGTGAAATTTCGCGAGAATAATGATTTCACGAATATTAGCGAAAATGAACTATCGCAAAAAAGTAGTGATTTACAGAATAGTGAATCACTCCATGTAGAATTGTTATCCGATTGCTTCAAAGGACAAGACATGTTGATCTGTTTTATAGGAGAATCATTGTTTTGTAATACAGTCTACAAAATTTAATGCAGCCTTACCATTGGCCAATTTAAATACTTAAGCTCAGAAACAACCAATCAGATGCTTCATTTTTCAGACTGGTCAACAAGTTGCTTTATGACTTTAGACGCTGGAAGTTAAAGCATGAACATGAAAGATATTTCCAATAAAAAAACTCAAAGTTAATAAATTTCAGTGACTCTGGAATTGAATTTAGATTGTTCTGCTGTGTCATATAATCAGTTGTGCATACTCCCAGGAATAGTAACAACTACATATTTGTTTGTTAATATTTCAGGCCACGCTAGAATTTGTCATGCCTACGCATTTGGTGAAGGAAACTTTAGAAGTTGCCAAGCTCAGCAAAATAGGGTGTGTATACATGAGTTAACAATCTTGTTTGTTACTCCCAGAATATTGAATCTTTGATATGAGTGATCATTAAGTTGTCATCAAATTTTTCTAAATGTGGCCCACATTGTTAGTCACTAAGTGATTAGTCACTAAGTGATTGTGGTTTGAATACTGGGTTGGACATGTTATGTTTTTCTGTGACATTGCCCTCCAAAGTTGTTTGCGGAAGAGCAAGTTAGCACTGGTTGTTAATAATTCCTGGAAAACACGGTTAGGTCAACTGTCTGCTGTATTTGACTCAATTTTTGTTGAAAAGTGGCTGCTTAAAACACCACAAAACATACAATTCTCAGAATGATACCTATAAAAAAGTTCATTGGAGGAATACTTTGTACATTATGGAAACAGTATTTATGACTTCAGTGTACACTCAATCCATGAATAGGTCTGTTACAACCATATCTCCTCATCATCGAAAAACATTTCATGTTTTTTGTATATAAATATTGTTTATGTACTAGGTACCTTTGTAGTATTTATTTAGTACTTACTATGTCCATTTCTTTTACAGGAAAGTGTATTCCATGGATTTATTTCTGTTGCCAAAAGATATTCGATGTCGTATTGTTTGTATATTACTGGGAGCTGTCAAAGTAGATAAAGATTCTAAGGAGGTACAATACCAATTTTAACAAGCTGTCCTGACATTTCGCTAATTCACATGTAGAATAAGTCTTGTGTTGATGATTTTATACAGAAGTGTTAAACACTAAGTGTAGAGCAATAACTTTAAATGAACTTTTAGCTTGTCTGTTTATTTGCAAAAGTTATTGCCCCATTTTGAACTTAAAAATATTGGTTAAGTTTTATGTTTTAAAGGTAAACTTTTCTCGTACGCTATGGGAGTTATTGCTTTGAAAGTTTCAGCACTTGTTCACCACCAAATACCTGAACATAGCATTTGATTATAACAGAGATAAACTGGATTTGAATAGTATTGTGTATTGCTGAAATATTGGCACTATATTTGCAGGATGAATAGTATTGTGTATTGCTGAAATATTGGCACTATATTTGCAGATGAATAGTATTGTGTATTGCTGAAATATTGGCACTATATTTGCAGGATGAATAGTATTGTGTATTGCTGAAATATTGGCACTATATTTGCAGGATGGTGGTCTCTATGACAAACTCTATCTATGTCTATTCTACACAGTTGCTGAACTCTCAAAACTATCTAACTCCATATTTGGTAGAAACACAGCTCCAAAAGTCAAAATAACTCAACTGTAAGTATATAATATGTTTAACTCTGTACTTCATCAATCCCAAGTCAGTCTTCGATTATTTATCAATATAATTGAGTTATAAAGGAATAAAGGAAAACAATCTAGTTACAGGGGAGATCATTCTTGATATTTGTCCCAGAAAGCTGTACATATGTTCATATTCACGCTCACCTCTTATCAGAAAAGTGTCACTTGTATGTTCCCGTGCTATATTCATGGAAGAAGGGGTTATTTTACTTTGCACATTTCAGCCAGTCTCTATGTCAGTATATATATATGGCTCCCAATCAATAACTAAAAAATGGTTAGCATAGGTTCCACCAATAGGGTATACAATTTGGTTGTTACCAGTAGATGACCCTTATAGAGTTTGAGGTCAGTAGGTCAAAGATCAAGTTACCAGGATGTTAGACAACATAGCAGTTTATGATCTGTAACTTATATATGGCCTGGCCGAAGATCTTCAAACTTTATATACTGGTTGCTGAAGATAAAACAACGACCCCTATTTTATTTAAGGTCAGTAGGTTAAAGGTCAAGGTCAGTATGATATAAATAAACAGTTGACTGCTGTGGGGTGTACATGTTTTAGAAACATCTCTTGATTTATGCAAAGTATATTCAGTTTTATTATTGTAATGATAAGTTGTCCAAGATACATAGATAAATGATGATATTTACAATTCTTGCTCTGTTGTTAGCTCTAAATTAAAAAGGTAAATATATTGTGTTTTGCTAATTCTAGTAAATGCTTTGATAATACAACAATGCATTATGTGCATGTTTTTAACCTTATACCAAATGTTTAATCAACAAAGTATGTGATAAGTGCATGATATTGACCAAGACAATAAACTTCTTTGAACGACAGGTGTAATTGTAACGCCTGTCTAAGTTAACAGAAAACCTATGACTAACCATATTAAGTATGCATTATACAAAAGGGGTTGTCTCACCAATTCTACAGTTTAGAACATACTAACTATGGATTAAATTATAATATGTCATACATTTTAAATAGTATTGAGCAATTGTCAAGTATCATTAAGAAATGATTTGATTTTGCTAGTTTCTTCTAGATGAACTTGGCATTATGCTACCTAGGTAAGTGAGTGTATGCTGTGTGTTACATACACCAGGTTTTATACTAATTGGTCACAAGGTGTTTATGATAAAGTTACAACAATTTCATTTGACCTTGTATTGCCCTTTTGACGCTTGGAAAGGTCACAAATCAGATTTTGACCCTCATCAGAATGGTTGGTTATTTTTCTTTAAATTTCAGGTCGTTTGGCTTAAAATGGTAAAACCCAATAACTGCCCTAACTTATCCTTATGATCCTTAATCGTGACTCAGCTCACTGATACGTTGTTATAAAAGTAGTTCAAGGATTGGTTGGCACTGAATAATCCTCACATGATTAAGGTCATGCCACTCTATCACATACATGCCAGATCTCTTTCATCAGGCGTAAGTCTCACACATTTGAGACTACTCACGCATGATTGAAGGCCAATTGATCAAGTCTCACACATTTCTTGGACATACTGGAACTGGACATTTTTTGTTTACTGTATGAAATATGTACAAATATTTGTTTAAATTGCTTCATAAAGCATGCATGGTATTGTCATAAAAGTAACATAAGTGAAAACGGCATATATACTCAATAATTGAAGTTTAAAGGTGCTGCCTCATAGATTGGGCTAAAATTTTTGTATATTGTGATTTTCCAATCTTACCAATTATTGATGTAATAGAAAGCCACTGATGGTTGCTTTATGACAGATTTGATGCAAATAAACAATTTTAACCACTCTCGATATTGCCCACTGAGTATTATTTTCTTGAAAAAAAAAGGTAATTATCCTTCCAACATGCTTTGTGAATTATGTAATTCACACGTGATCGAACTGTAACATCAACAAACTACAGCGTTAACATCAGTGAGGTATTTGGTTTGTTTTTTTATTGGTTTTCATCAAATGCGAACATATTTTAGGCGATTTAAGTAATAGTAGTGTTAATTCTATAGGGTATTAATACCCTATAGAATTTTTGATGTAAAAATACTAAATAACTGCAAAATGCCGAAAGCTCTCTCAAGTTTTTTTTAGTTGTCAGTGGGGTTGTTTATGGGATAAACAGGCAACTATAACAAAATTACGCGAATATTTGACAATTTTATTTTATTTTTGCAATACACCAATATGGGAGGCAGTCACTTTATAGTTTGAGCAAGGAAAATCTCCCTCATGTTAATGAAATCTCCTGGATTTCCGTCACCAATCTCACGCAAAGGTGTCTATGAAATATAGCATGCATGCTATCACTGTGTTTAACAAGCTCCTGCTATATCATATTTTATTGTATTTTCAGGTATAGAGACTATAAATGTTTGTTGGCATCTGAGATTGTTCAACTGTTGTGTATTGTTCCAGCATTTTTTGAATATATAGACAAGGACGTAGGTAAGAATATCAGTGTCACTATGGTAACCTGGCTTTCTTCTGAAAGTGATGGAAGTTTGTTATAACGATTTCTTAAATCAGACAATAGTTTGTAGAAGTGAACCTTTTAATATTTTAGTGGATCCATGTTTTTATTGATCTAAATAGTGTTGGTAATACTGAAATTAAATAAAATTTGTTCGAATTTTCATAACACAAAAGCTGTTGTTTGGATTTGTTTTGACATTTTGGTTGAATTTTAGACAAGCCTGGTTCAGCTGGTAAGGAGTTAGTTCCCTTTAGTTATACATTTGTAGTTACCTCCCTTGAAAAGCTCATCTGGAGGAATTATTGTTTCAAACTTTGTTGGCTTTTTGCATGCATGTTGGTTATTAGTTACATACACATATAGTGTTGTCTTAATTAAGAATATAAAGGATAATTTTACAATTGCCCACAAGATGGTACTATTTATATTACAACTAAGGGCTATAACTCTGCTTTAGGTGAATAGAATTATAATAAATTTGCACCAATCTGCAGTATCTGCCTCCATTTAACAACCAGTCTTAAGTGCTTCTTATTGAAGGTGCGGTTTTTGGCAGCTTCATTAAATATATTATTTATTACATTGAATGTGCTACACAAACTAAGCTTTAGTTTTCATCATAATTTACTTTACACACGCTTTTGATGCATGTATCCAGTTATTTCATTGTACATATATTTTGATGTTTAGTATTTAAATAATTTTTAACTCCAGATGAGCTACTTAGATTTATAATGTTGTTATATTCCCTCGTTCTCTGTTCACATGTTCAAAATACAACTTTCACTGATTACCTTAATAGATATTATCTATATCCACATACTAACATTTTTCCCTTTATGTATTGGTCTGATTATAGGGTGGGCACATTCACACAAACAGTGTCTCCTCACAAAGTGTGGCCACATTCATAAAACAGTGTCTCCTCACAAAGTGTGGCCACATTCATAAAACAGTGTCTCCTCACAAAGTGTGGCCACATTCATAAAACAGTGTCTCCTCACAAAGTGTGGCCACATTCATAAAACAGTGTCTCCTCACAAAGTGTGGCCACATTCATAAAACAGAGTCTCCTCACAAAGTGTGGCCACATTCATAAAACAGTGTCTCCTCACAAAGTGTGGCCACATTCATAAAACAGTGTCTCCTCACAAAGTGTGGCCACATTCATAAAACAGAGTCTCCTCACAAAGTGTGGCTACATTCATAAAACAGAGTCTCCTCACAAAGTGTGGCCACATTCATAAAACAGTGTCTCCTCACAAAGTGTGGCCACATTCATAAAACAGAATATACCAACAAAGTGTAGCTACATTTATAAACAGGATCTCACCACAAAGTGTTGCCACAATCACAAAACAGTGTCTCCCCAATAATTGTGACCACATTCACCAAACAGAGTCTCCCTAATAAGTGTGGCCACATTCACAAAATAGTGTTTTCCTTCCAAGTGTGGCCACATTCACAAAACAGTTTTTCCCCACTAAGTGTGGCCACATTCACAAAACAGTGTCTTCCATCCAAGGGTGGCCACCTTCATAAACAGAGTCTCCCCACAAAATGATTTTGTTGAAGTCATCTTGCTTATATTACAATTTTCCAATGGCTTGAAAACTACAGATACTAGTATATGGTGAATGTTGTTTGTTCCTGTTTTGTTTGGAACCCATTCCTGTTTTATTGTGTGCCAGACACCAACACATGCTCACAATGGATTAACTCAGTCACTTCAACTTCCTGTTAGCAC
Source organism: Spisula solida (assembly GCA_947247005.1). Taxonomy (NCBI): domain Eukaryota; kingdom Metazoa; phylum Mollusca; class Bivalvia; order Venerida; family Mactridae; genus Spisula; species Spisula solida. The sequence continues at coordinate 28,306,693 of OX365948.1, forward strand.
ACTTTCTAATTCCTCTATAGTATTAATGCCTTCATGCAGATATAATAAATTATGTTGCCTAGCAACTAGTTAGCTTGTCATATGCCTCTGTAGTGCTTTCATGAATGTTAGTTAGCTGGTTACCTTTCTTTTGATGAGGGCTGATATGATAACTTTTGTGTTTGGGAACCAGTCTGAAAACACATTTCTCTCATTGGTTGTTTCTAATAACAGTTTGAAATCAACCAAAGAGATATGAGCATTCTGTTACTGGTCTACAAACTTAGTTTGTAATTCATCTTTTCCATCAGGAATGAATTTAAATAATATGCTCAAGTTTGTTAATGTGCCTTGGGAGATAATTGGTGTCAAATGCAGTTCTCAAACTACTACATTATCATGTATACTTACATGCAAAATTGCATGCTTTTCCTTTATTTGTACATCAAATCGCTCAAATGGAACTAATTAGCAACACATTGTGTGTGGATATGGTAAATGTACTTGGAATTCTTCTTCCGTATACGGAACAGGAATCCATCAACTGGAGTGTAGTACGAATTACATTCTTAGATATCGTGCTAAGCAAGATATTTTAATTAACTATTGATATGAAATCAGCGTCTGAATGTTACTATGATATTGAGGTTTTATTACCTTACAAAAAATACATTAGATATTAGTCTTCCCTTGTCACGTTAAGGTTACTTATCTATAGTGTGTAGCTACTGTGTAATTAGGTTTATTTTGAAAGGTAAAAAAATCCACATAATAACATGACCCGTTAAAAACTTTGTGGAAGTTTTATGAACATGTTGTTTATATTTCTACAGGTGTTATGAATCTGGTGGTAACAGCTACTGGGGATCGTTTCATTACAGAAAAAGTCACCAAACTATCAGAAAACATAGGGGTAGGAAATAAGTTTGTCTCACCCTAGGTGAATAATTAAACAAATTGCTTCAGGTGTATTTCTCACTGTATTCCATTCTTGTTCTACTTACTGGTAGCAAGGTGAGCTATTAAAACAGCCATCCACAATCTTACAGATTTATGCAAAATGGGTAAATTTATCTTGTCTGACACCCTATTCCTCATCTCTATATAAACCTGTTTTTCTCTACATAAATAGAGGATATGTCACAAGTTGTCTGGAAATTTAATAAGGCAAGCCTTAATAAATTGACAAGTGTTAGATTCTTTTTATCATTTGACACCAATATAAAAAAAATACACATTTCTCTGTTGAAAAAACTATATTATTAATATAATATTATATAAATAATGCCAAAAGTATTGTCATTTAAAAGATATAATGAAGTCATTTAGGAGATAAAAGGTTGTCACATGAACATTATACTAAACTAGTGTAATATAAGAATATACATACTCGTAATGCTAACCCTGATACAAGGAAAGTCATGTGACATATAATTATAGATCATTTCATTCAGCTACATTCTGTTTATCCACATATAGTAAGAATGGTAGAATAAAAAACAACAATGAATATAGTATAACAATTTATGTTGTGGTGTTCCATTGTATTGATTGTTTGTTTGATCAGGGTGATATGAGGAAGGTCTATGAGGAGTTATCTGACTTTCTACTACAAAAAGTACAAGAACAATCCCTCAACTTGACAAACAAGGCCCTCAAACTGTCAGCAGAGGAACAAGTCATTACGGTATTTGTAAACTTTGTAATTTTTGTATTTTTCAAGCAGAAACCACAGGTAAATTTAAGCAGAAACCACAGGTAATTGTATCATGGATAAAGAGTAATAAATATTTTTTTTATAAAATTCACATTATCTTAATTTTTATTACTCTTTATCAATGATACAGTAACCTGTGGCAGAAACTGGTTTCAAACATTCCAACAGCTCTACTAAATACTCCTAAATCGATGTTTCGGGGCATGTTTTTATGTTTTGTAAAAACTTAAGTTCATAAAACAATGTGTGGATTGAAATCTTTTGTGTTTATTTTCATGTTACACACACATTATTTCTGAGCCAAAATTTGAAAAGTGAACCATTCATTCCACAGGTAAATGTATTGTTGATGAAGATTTTTTTTACAGAATTTGATTTATAGTTTTACCCCTAAAAAATATGATGCAGATCCCTGTGATCCATTCTGCTTTGGCTCCCAAGTCAATGGATATGTGTTTCACCTATGAAAATAGGTAGATGAAATAAATGTTTGCCTATTTTTGTGCAGATATATAACATAGGCAAGTTACCAAGAAATCACATTGTTGGTTTATAAGTTTAGTGTTCAGTGTAGTCAACAAGCTTAACTATGGAATGTCAATAAATGTACATTTTTTGTATATTATTTGATTGTATGCTTTTAGTAGTGTTTTAACTGTATGATACTGACTTTCAGGTTTGTTTAAGTAGAAAATAAACAAAAATAAGGATGACGATATTAAAATTCTTCTAATTTTTAGCAAACAAAGTCAATACCAATGAAGAGTCACAGGTCAATGGTAGATGCCTCTGACTTTCATGCCAAGGGTGTAACAAGTCCGAACCTTGATCCACCTACTGTACTCAGTGCTAGAAGACAGGCTGAGAAAAATAGAAAACATTTCCCTCGTAAGTTGTTTCTCCTTGTTTGAGTCTTGAGTTCTTTTTTACATGACCATTTTTTCTGTTGCAAATTTGTTAAATTTCTGAGGATTTTGACAGCTCTTGTTTTATGACTAACTGTAAGTTTTACTTCATAAGTTACTACACTGCGCACTGCTGTCTCCATTTTAGACCAAGGCTGCATAGTAAGGTCATACAGTAGAATGAAAGTCTAAATGAGACCAATTAAGGGAAAACATATGTTTTATATTGAGTTATTGAATTCCCATTAATTGATTCTTTGTTAATGGGTATTCTGTGATGTCCTTTGTTTAGAATTATATCAAGTTGTTATCTGATAACTATCCTGGTGTTTTGTAATGTTAGTAGTGTATTCAATGAAGTAATGTTTTTAGTAGATTAAACCTGTATTCATTTTCTTTCAGACTTAGGAGACTACCTTCTTCTGGGACCACAGGTATATGTCTCTATTATATCATAATTCTCTGTGTTACAGTTCCACTTATTTTTCTTCTTCAATTATCTTATATAATGTGGATATTAGTAGTTGTAAAGAACCTGATTTTTAAAGTTTAGAACAAATGTGGTCTAAATAACAACCAATCAAGTAATGTAAAGTTGTGAAGTTCATTTTGGGCCCATAAACATACAACTTATAAATACTGCTCTCATATTTCAGACTCTGGGTAAAGTGATTGGATTACCACAACCGTTTGTTGCACATGTTGCCATGGATTCAGTCCCAGGTAGGGTTAGAATTACCGGTATAGTGCTTCTCCCTAGCTCAATGGTTAGCATGCTTGCTGTCTAATCTGGCGACCGGGTTCAGATACGGGTGAAGGCACTCATATGCCTGCCATATTTAAGAAGAAAGCTGACTGGCAAATTTAAATAAATAAAAAAATAATCGGTATACTTAAATATTAAATAAAAAAATCAGTTACAACTTGCGAAATTCACATCACAACGCAATGTTTCGGAACAACCCCTTCAACAGTGTGATATACATTATATGGTATATTTTAAGAAAGAAAAAATATTATTTTATCCTAACACTTATTGTAATATTGTTAAAAGTTATTTCTCTAGCCTAAATCAAACATTGCTATTTGGCGGTACCTTCTTGTTCCATGCGGATACCAACCCAAGCCTTTCAAGATTCTAATGCTCAGCCCGTTTACTCTTTTACCAAATCATGACGTTTGTTTCAGTGGCCAATGGTGCCATGGAGAGTAAATTACGTGAAAGTGAGGACCACTATACATATGTCAATATGGACCAGTTTGATTTTGATGTGGAACTTAATTTCTGGAAGCCTAGAGGTTCTATAGGAGACAAGTATGTCGTTCATTTATTTCCCTATCTTATTTATTGCTTGTATGTTTTGCATATTTTATGCTAGAATTTGCATGGATGTATTTATTCAGCATTTGTATGATTTCATTCTCTTGTAAATAATGATATTGATCTGTATATATTTAAAGTTTGCATGCACATGTATTTTTTAAAACGACTCATGTCAGTTTATTTTCTTTTTTAAATCCTCCCCGTAGCCTGTAGCTTAATTAATTGAGAAATAATAACAATGAAATTATTAAAATGGTTTAGTCCTACCCCCTTCCTAATCAAAATAGTTTCATCCTGCCCCCTTCCCAGTCAAAATAGTTTAATCCCGCCCACTCCCCAGTCAAAATAGTTTAATCCCTGACCCCCTCGCCAACACCAAACCATACATTATGAGTACAGTTGATATGCACCATGGTTATGACATAGAGTCATATATACTGTTGTGATTTGCTCTAAAAAAGGGTTGTAGAAGTTGACTCATTCACATTGAGTGAAGATGAATTGCGATTTTGACTAAAATTATGTTAAAATTAGTTGCAATAATATCCTGCTTGAAAATGTATTGAACAAAATTGTGATCTATATATGACACATGGTGCTCATACCTTTAAACATAATAATGTTATAAACTAAAGCACTGTTAGGACAATACTATGGTCATGTGGCTGTAGTGGGAAGGCATTAAAGTTGTACACATACATTGTGTACCTGCATAAAACAATGTTGGTTTGCTTAATTAATGCTTAGATACATAAATACACCTGCATTTACAGCACTTTCACTCCCAAAACGGTCCCTTTTTATTATCCCTTTACTCCATGAACCCCTAACCTTTGGTGTACTACTGTCAGTTTACTGATTCTATGTACACCGTCTCCATACTGGGTATTGGTAAATATTTGATGATTGACATTTGTTACCCTATATGCTTGGGAAGTCAAATTTATATGAAAATGCATCATCAGTATGGAGAGTGGTAGATTTATCTTCATGGAGTAATGGGTTAAATATCATGGACCCCAGACCCTTCTCATCTCCCGACAGCTGGGGTTGTCCCTAGAACAAGTTCATGGACCCAAGACCCTTATCTTCTCCAGTAAGCTGGGGTTGACCCTACAACAAGTTCATGGATCCCAGACCCTTATCATCTCCAGACAGCTGGGGTTGTCCCTAGAACAAGTTCATGGACCCCAGACCCTTATCATCTCCAGTAAGCTGGGGTTGACCCTACAACAAGTTCATGGATCCCAGACCCTTATCATCTCCAGACAACTGAGGTTTTCCCTAGAACAAGTTCATTGACCCCAGATAGCTGGGGTATGCCCCTTTTACTGTTTGCTTGATTTAACAGTATATCAAAGTCAGCATTATTGATGATTACAGCATGCTTCAAGAGTTTCTAGCATACAGTAATGTTGCTTCAAGGTAAACTATAGGAATTAACATAACCTATTATTGTGTATCTTTAATATTTTATATTGCCACTGTTTCCTATCTCGCACTGCTTTGTAACATTACTTCTTATCTAGATATTCATTGTAATAGTAAAATCATTTGCTTGGTGTAATTTTAGAATGATAAAAAATTAAGCTCAATTTGGTTCATATCCTTTAAGGTGATTCCAAACTCGTCAGTTGAGCGGAAGTTTAGAAATCGGTGTAAATAAGACGTATTGAAAGCGTCTGACTATCATGATGAAATAGTGTGAAAAACTTAAAATTGATGTGTCAGCATGTTCTCATGTCTTAAAATCGCGAGTTTACTGTATAGTTATATCACTAAACTTGTACAGTTTTAGTTTTTCTATCAATAGTGCATGATTAACTAGATCAAATGCTTTGGTTAGATCTAAGAATATAGTTCCAACATAGGATTTGTCACTTATAGCTTGAATCCACTCATCAATTATATTTGTAAGAGCAGTTTCACATGAATGGTTTGAACGAAATCCTGATTGAGTGGAATATAGAAGTTTATTTGTTTCTAAGAATTGTTTTATATGATTTGAGACATGTCTTTCTATGATTTTAGATAATATTGGTAGGATTGATATTGGCCTGTAGTTGCTTTTGTCTGTTTTGGAATTTTTCTTAAAGATTGGAACTACTTTTGCTGTCTTAAATGTTTCTGGAAATTTACACTTATTTATGCTTAGATTTATTATCTTTGTGAGTGGTCTGCAGATAGTTTTATGACATAACTTTAAAATTCTTGAGCTTATATCATCAAGACCTGTTGCCTTTGATTCATCTAATAGCCTAAGTTCTTTTTGAATAAATTCTTCAGATACTGGTGGTATGTAAAATGTACCATTTTCTAATTTACTGGTAAAGTGTCAATTACAAAAATCTAGCTGAGCAACTGCCATGAAATTTGGAGTAAAATTTCTATAATAGCTACTCTCCTGGTTGCATGTACGAAAACAGTATGTTGTTCAACTATTTTTTTCGTATAACTTAAAAATGAAATATCACATATTTTAAAATATCATTTAAAAATACATATAACATGCATAGTCAAAAACAAACGTTATCGTGTGATTCCGTTTCTACAAACGTTCGTGCATGCCAAATTTCATGTAATTCAATGTCAAACTTTTTCGGTGAAATGCAAATATGAATTTTTAGGGGGATTCCCCAAAATCTAAAAATATCTTGAAAACTAGCCGAGCAAAACTGTTATGGGTTTGAACAATCACTATCATGAGTGTGTTCTTCATAAAAATCAGGTGTTTGATACCTCTTGTACAGAACAATTTAAGAGTCTGGAATCACCTTAAAATGGTTTATTGACCTACTTGGACTCACAAATTAAAAGATATTGCATTATTTTTTGCTCAAAACTTAGATGTGTAAAACATTGATCAAAACCTCGAAAATCTACATGAACACTTATGCAAACAAACCATGTTTTATGATGGCCATAGTAATTTTAAATTATAGACCATCAAACTACACAGGGATCATCAAACTACACAGGGATCATCAAATCACTGATAGTTCATTCAACATTCCATGTTTTACTTGGCAGGTGGTTTTGTCATAAACTGCATAATATGAACATTCTGTCTTTTGTGGTCAGTATGTCATAGGTCAAAAAGATAATAGAACGTTGGACAGGGAAGGCAGAACTCAACTTAACTAGCCGAGCACAGGAAACATAAAAACACCACATATCACAATTACATGGCACAATGCCCAGCACATAACTGAATGAGAAAATGAACTGCCCAGGTCCCAAGGTGACAATGACTTGTTTAATGCCAGTACAAGGCGTGTACATGTTTTATACATATTTCTTAATGACATGTTTACAGTTACATGTATTTTTGTATTATGGACCTAGAGAAACTATGTGTAAATAATCGACATACATTATAACATGTTTGTTATTGCTACCGGTAGTATAATGTTGTTTATTGAATTGTCTATCATATACTGGACAATATTGTTTATTCAAGTAGCTTTTATCTACTTTCTGCTTCACCTCTACTGTCTGCATCTAGTTGTTCTTTCATATCCAAGCAACATATCGAAATGAGTATAGAATTCACTGTCTGTCCATTACTAAGGCAGATGTGTTGACAACATTATTCATTACAGTTAAACCCTCACTAAAAGACTGTTCAGCTCTATTTTCATGTCCACTTCGAAATGTTCTGCTCTATGTTCATGTCCACTTTGACTGTTCTGCTATATTTTCATGACAACTTTGACTGTTTTGCTATATTTTCATGATAACTTGAACTGTTATGCTCTATGTTCATGTCCACTTTGACCATTCAGCTCTATGTTCATGTCTACTTTGACGGTTCAGCTCTATTTTCATGTCCACTTTGACGGTTCAGCTCTATGTTCATGTCCACTTGGACTGTTCAGCTCTATGTTCATGTCCACTTTGATGGTTCAGCTCTATGTTCATGTCCACTTGGACTGTTCAGCTCTATGTTCATGTCCACTTTGACGGTTCAGCTCTATGTTCATGTCCACTTGGACTGTTCAGCTCTATGTTCATGTCCACTTTGACTGTTCAGCTCTATGTTCATGTCCACTTGGACTGTTCAGCTCTATGTTCATGACCATTTCATGATTTTGCTCTATTTCATGTCTTCTTTCATGATTTAGCTCTACTTCATGACCATTTTCATTGTTTCCTCTATAATCAAACCTAAATAATATTTAGAGCAATTCAATAAGAAGCCTAGTTTTCAAGGGTCCCTCTAAGGTGGTGTTATTGTTGAAGATTGACTGTATTACTCCTGTACTATGACAGTTCTAAAATGTTATATTTATGATATATACTATACTTGTTCATGTTACCATTACTATATTACCTTGCCTTTCTACTATAAATACTATATCATCTTTTAGAGGAGTAGAGTGGAACATATAATACAGTAATTATTTAATGTTTATTTATGGTAGTCACATTGTTTCCCTGCATGATCTCACTATTTGCTTGCAATGAATTATATTTGCATGGCCTGTAAACAATCCTGTCTGTGTGCATACATTTAATTGAGATTCTTTAAATATCAAGCTATAGTTAGTACGATGAAGTCTTGAAATAATGATAGTGCAGAATTCTCATTATGACTCCCTGTAAAAATCTCCGTGAAAGGCAGCGCCTTAATTAATATTATCATTGTGTTTATCACTTTATGAACCCTCTGCTCTATGCACCTGTCACTATTCTGAAAAGAGATGAACTATGATGTAAACACAATATTCTTATGTTGATGAATGTCAAGAATGATCTCCCCTTAATGATGTGTCTTGTTTAGTCCATTTCTATAATTGAGTTATCTCCCCTTCATACTCATTATTTGAAAATAATTGATGAGGACCATGTGATAGAGGCGTGAATTTATGTATCTATTTTAGTAAAGTGTAATAAATGTGCTTGCAATGTGTCACCTCCTTTCTATGGTATTGTCCTCTATACTACACTTAGTAATCTGGTCCCAAAATATACAATAGTGATTCAAGAACATGTGAAATGTAACTGCCCGGGTATTAAGTATGAGGCGTGTAACCTCAGTAGATAAATCTCTGGCTTAGAATAAGAGGGTTGTAAGTACAATTTTGATATTTTGAGAAAACAAGAAAAAACTGTCGGAATACTACTCTTTACTAATGGAAAAACAAGCTTTATCAACTTCAATTTGGTTAACATGACAAGTTCCGATTTTTTATGAAAAAAGGTTCATTAGAAGCGCATTGTGATGCAGATTTCAAATATGCATGACACTTATAAGGTCGTAAGTAGCACTTACAACCTTCTCATTCTAAGCCAGCGAAATGTTAGCTTTCCAATATGGTAGATGTAGGTACATGTTGTGTATATACAGTGTATGTTGTATTTGTTGTTGTTTATGTATTGTTAGATTGCGCTTATAATATGCTTACCCATGATATGATATGCCTTAAAGTTCACATCAGCCCTGAAGCTGCAATGTAAAATGTCTCCCTTCATCTTTTGGAAAAATTACGAGAAGACCATCCTACAACATCATTGTGTCGCATGAACACAACGTTGCAAACCAAACTTGAATGTGAACGTTTTCCAGCAATTTTTTCTGATATGGCCAAATATCTTGTTCATGCTACATGTGAGACCATTGTTCAAGCCTCTTACATCAACCTAGCTAGCCATGTCCACCATCTGTCTGGAGATCTATAATTATGTCTGATGTCTCTCTCTGTAATAAAACTATTAATATACTGGAGTAAGAAATTGTGCGGCTGATATGAACAAGGCTTTACCTTGGATCCCTCCATGTGTGATTGTATGATGTTTCCTGATGAAATGTTACCTTATATCCCCACCCCATGTTTATGTCAAGTTTTACCTTTCATATATTGCAGTGTTATAATTCCATTACATCCGTCTCACTCAATCATTAGTAAATTGTGCACAAATTATTAGTCTCCTACCGGTTTTTGACCGGAGGGGACTATAGGTTTGCCGTCCGTCCGTCTGTCCTTCCGTCAAAAAATCTGGATCCTGACATAACTCAAACAGTTTCTAAGTTTATGAAACTTGATATGTGGATAGGGGGCAGTAAGGGGATAATGCACGTCCAAAAATATTTTGATTCTGACAAAAATTGTGGTTGCTATGGCGACAGAAACATTAAAAATGGATTCAAACCGGTAGGGGACTTCTGTATTGCTTGCAATTCTTAATTACTTGTTATATTTTGATCTGTGAGTGAATACTGAATCCTTGGGATGTCTATAAAGTATCTGAAAACATGTATTATTTTGAACATATCTTAAACATTAAAGTAAAATTCTTCCTATCATATTGTATTATTATTGTGATTAAACGGTTAGTTTCTGTTTTGAAATTTTGAAAAGGATAACTAAATCGTTTTGATACATTTTAGTCCATTAAGTAATTTTTAACATGTTTTTTTGATTGGTAATAAAAAATATTCATTAATTGATTTCATCTAGAATGCAGTTATTTATTTTTTGTGTTGAATGACTGTATTTATTTATGTATTATGTTTGCAGTACATATCGTCGTTACCCAGTTATACAACCGGTAACTAAGGGGCTGTTGTTTGCTGCGGCCCTACCATTGGTGCATCCCCAACATTATGTGTTCAGATGCAAATGGTAAAATAGAAATCTGGTTTAAGGTGGAGCGGATTGTTTCTATAACATCCTTGGTTTAAGGCAGAGTGGGTTATTTATATAAAATCCTCGGTTTAAGGCGGAGCGGATTATTTATATAAAATTATTTACTCATATCTCTCTTTTCGTAACAAGTTTAGTTGTATGTTATGACTCTGTTCTTAACTTTCAGGGCATGGAAGTAGATATTTGGTTTACATATTTATCATTTTGTTTTAGAAAATAAATTTAGACACATATATTATGTTAACATCTGATCTGGAATGGACAATAACATGGTAGAGATAGGGTGTTTAGTTTCAGAGTTGACCTTTAGCATGATTATAAAAAACACTGAGTTATGCCCCTTCTAAAGAAATATGTATTGCTCTCTTACTGGTTTTCATTAAGGGCTGTTCTAGGAAAATTGGTTTGAGGGGGCAATAATGATAACCAAAAAACTGCTTCCCACTTATTAAATAAGAGTTTGGTTATTCTGACACTCCTAGACACATTATTCAGGGGTTCTACAATTTGGGATTAATCTGGAATTCAGGATTTAATCCCCACCCAGGAGACAATGCGTACTGTCTTAATCCTCACCGTGGGACATAGTTTTTCATCCGGGTATTTAAGAAAAACACGAATAAAAATATCACTGTCGTCTTTGGTAGTGTTGAAATTCCCGGACTTTGTCTGTCTAATTCCCCTGTATCCCCACCCCCCAGGCGGGCATAATATTGACTATTATATATATATACAGTAGATGTAGTTTAGGTTTGTATCAGGTTATAGGGACATTGGGATCCTGGAATTATAGTAACTATACATTTGTACTTAGTTGAAATTTCTTTGTATAAGGTTGTTTAAAATACTACATTGAATATCTACGTACAGTCATCATAATGTTCATAGCCTAATCTTTTTGAGGCATTCCGTATTTGAAGTACTTAGTCTGTAATTTACTAAATAACATGTATTCCAACTCGACATAGTCTGTGCGTTTGTTTCTTTGATAGATGTTAAAACAGTATTAAACTCAAAATGCATGTTACAAAATATTGACCAATCAGGATTATGATATCAATGATTTCCTCAGTCCACATTATCAACAGGAGAAACAAATTGTTGCAAGTACTGCAATGTCAATGTATTGTTCATGATAATAGGGTACACACTAACAATTTGTTAATGATGACCAATCTATCCAATATTATTGTATGTAAAACTTTCGTAAAAAGAAATAGAGTCTATTTATTCAATTATTCAAATTCTATCCTTAAACAACATTAGTCGCAAGTTTTGAAATTTTTATTTTCATGCACATACTCATCAAATTGATTTATTTTAGTAATTAGTAATTAGCCCCCCATTAGTAGTGTCATGAACGAAAAGCATCCAGTTGATTCATGTTGCTTGAACTTCTCATTCTTTATTTGGTCAGGTTTACAATACATACGATTGAAGATCTACGCAAGGAGTTGAACCGAAGATCAAATATTGTTAATGATCAAGTACCACGCCCTAATTCACCAGAAGAATCACATGGTTATCTTAGTTACCCAGCTACACCTGGACGTGATACATCCACTCCACTTATATTCTCCGCCGGCGGAATGCCATCTATGTCTGAAGAACATTTAAGCAAAAAATCCCCAGTAAGTTCTTCTGCTTCTTCCAATTTATTTGCAGGGACTTTTTTGGGGCATTGTCGCTAATGAAAGTTTACAATAAAAAAAAATCCAGGAAAGTGAGACCACGCAGCAGTGAGATCTTATTTCAGATTTGAACAAAATTTTGGAAAGGGAAACAATTCAACTTCTTTGATTGACTAATTATAATGGCGATGGGGTGGATTGGTTTCAACATTTCTTGTCTCACACATATCTCCAAAGGTTATTGTAACCTTATCAATTGCCAGGAAATTTACTTGAATGTTGATCTGCATGTGTAAATGTGCATCTTGAGTGTTTTGTATTTGCTGTAGCAAGGTTTTTACAGAGTTGTAGGTCCTGTTTAAGTTCATGATTTTTTATTGCTTTTTTGCAGAATATTAATAATTCTCTAGAATGATCACTACCATATGAGTCTAAGTTTGTTTGTCTCTTGCATGCTGTATAGTGTAGATTATGGTGTCTGTGTCACCACAAATAAACTAAACTTCTTGAGAAGGCTACTATATTCACTGGGCTGGTGCTGGCTATTGAGTTATGCCCCCTTTTTACATGCAATAATGAAAAATAAGAAGCATGTGTTAAAAGCATGCGTGTTAAGTTTTTTGGAGAAAAAAAAGTTGGCTATTAATTCATAATTGCCAGCACCAGCCCTGAATAAACTACTTATAGTAATTAATGGTCCTTATAGCAAACTTCTGTAGCATTGCTTACTGTGATAAATTCTTACATTTATTTCAGAGGTCTGAGTGTAACCCAAGACCAATGACATCTTTATTAAAGGAAAAGTTGGATCTGAAATTAGATTTTACAGGACGTCGAATACACTCTGCTGCCTCAGCTGACAGACGGACGCACAGTCCTAACAGTCCTCGAAATACACCAGAAAGTAAACTAAAGGTAATATAACTCCTACATACTCTTATTGTCTTACGGGTATGAGTATTCTCTCTTTGTATTGCTGGTAAGTATACTGCAGAATATCTCTTATTTAACTTAATTATGCTCAATGTAAACTAGTCTTGTTAAAAAAACATGTGGTGGCTGTGGTTGGTGTCCTTTAGGGGAAGTAACCACGGTGGGGAATAAAGACATTGTGGTGTATAAGCCAACTCAGTTATCCCTATCAACACTTACTATATGAGACACCCTAAAAAAGCAGTTACTTCCATTTGCCATTAGCAATGATTTCATTATTCTTAAGTCTTAACCAGTGAAATCAACGGATAAAAATTGGATATGTGTACACATTTATGTGAGCCTGTGTTCCCTCGGCAAATTTACCTGTCATCAGATAGGGTCCTATATGTAATTGTACATGTGCAGTAAAAATGGTCTGATGGAAGATAGAATGGGTGGTTTTTGTTTTTATGCCCCCGTATCGATAGATCGGGAGGCATATAGTGATTCACCTGTCCGTCCGTTCGTTCGTCCGTTCGTCCGTCCTGGTTAACCCAAATTGACTGTTTCTTCTAGCATCATTATGGCTTGCTACAAAGCTTCCAAACTTGCATGGATGTTGTATATGAACACTCTCCACACACCTGTATCACCTGACCCCATTTTGACCTTCACCTTGACCTAATTTTGGACTTAGACTTATTTATGGACAAGGCTTCCACAGGGGGCATAAGCGTTTATTGAACGCAGTCTTGTCTTTTGGTTGCATATGGTCTTTGTAAACAGGTTTTGTAATAGTGGTCTTTGGTTGCAGGTGGTCTTTGTTAACATGTTTTGTTATAGTGGTCTTTGGTTGCAGGTGGTCTTTGTTAACAGGTTTTGTAATAGTGGTCTTTGGTTGCAGGTGGTCTTTGTTAACAGGTTTTGTAATAGTGGTCTTTGGTTGCAGGTGGTCTTTGTTAACAGGTTTTGTAATAGTGGTCTTTGGTTGCAGGTGGTCTTTGTTAACAGGTTTTGTAATAGTGGTCTTTGGTTGCAGGTGGCTTTTAGCACAGGTTTGAGTGTATTATGATATATCATCATGTGTATGTTATATTATACAGGATATATCAGGAGATGATGACAGAAAGGATCCCGGGAACCAGTCTGCAGATTGTGTACATTGTGCTGCATTAGCTGCACTCAGCCAGGAACCAGAACAGCAAACAGATCACCAGGTGAGACAATTATAGTTCTAACAAATTTTACCTTACTGCTTCGAGGAATTTAAATGAAATTGCTTACAGAACTAAAGTTAGGCCTAATGTTTATAATTAATGTACGGTAGTTTGAATAACATTGTGCAGATATTGGTATGAATAAGGGCGATTAATTAAAATCAGCCTAGATCATTGGTTAACTATTATTATATTAACCCTTTACTCAATACATGCTATATGATCTACAATGATAATATGAACTTATCTTATACTAGTATGCAGCATTTTGAGACAAATGTCTGGAATTATCTCCCTTGATAAGGTGTTTTTGTTATGTCCATCTTAGTAGTTTGATTGTCTGTCTCCGCTCATTATAGGAAAATGATTGGTGTTAAACATGTGTATGAATTAATGCATCTTTGGAGAAAAGAGACTGTATATGAAAGAAGCGTCAAAAAATATTTTTTATTTCAAAATCTGACGAAAGAGGTTTTGGTTTCAAAAATATGTGTATTTATACTAGCCTAATCTATACATTCTGAATTTCATGATTTTTGACATATGAGCTCTGCTCTAGAATTTCCAACCAGAGGTCAAAATCTCACCTCTTCAAATGTTGATTGAATTGTGTTGTTTAATGTTTAAGGTTTCAAAATAGTTCTACCTGTTCAAAATGGTCCAACTAAGTGGCATGCTATGACATGATGAAAACTAGACAGATCGATTGAAATGACGTTATTGACGTCGTGTAACACAATAATTATAATGACGTCATCTAATTAGCACAAATCTCCTTGTAAGAGCAACATTTACAAAAATGCAAAATAGAATACACAGAAAACAATTTTGTTGGATCACAATATGTTAAGGATGTCTTGTACAATACTGAAATCAAGTTCCATAGTATGTGGTATTTTTATGGGGTAACATTACAAAATAATCAATAGATTCACAAAATTCATACTTTTCTCCCATATTTTGTAATATTTTACCTCAAAAAGACTGTTGTTTAGCACAATATTCAGGCAATTTATTTTTGATGCATTTTACACAAGTTACTATGTTCAGATCACAGTGATTAATTATCAAATCAATTTATTAATGACTTTGTAGTCAACCGATTCCCAAAATTCACGGTTTTGTTTATTTTTTTAAAGGTTTTATCCCAAAATATCGCCTTTTGCACAATAACACGGAAAACGATGTTTGATATCTTAAACAAAAATAACAACCTACCTATCAAAATACATTATTATCAAATAAACCCATTAATGACAAAGTGAACTATAAATTCCAAAAAATCATGCTTTGCTTCTATATTTTGTCAGGTTTTACCCCAAAAAAGTCGACTTTCACTAACAAGTGTGGACCTAGATTTTTAGTATGTTACAAGACACACATTGTGTGACATGATCCTAGGTCACCACAGTATGACCATCCTCTGTGGCTGAGAGGTTCGAGGGTCCACCATGGTAATAGAAGGTTCTATCTAAGGCTGTAACATATCAATGTTGTTACAAATGGTACTGGTATAGCTGCTATACTGAATACTCAGCATTTGGAGGTTAATTTCTGGAAATTGATGCTTGGCATGTCAGGATTATGACTGGGTATATATAGTCTTCATATGACTGGCATGCTGCATAGCGACTTTTAGGTCAATAAATTGATAAAACTAATTCATATGTGTATTTAATAAGTGCATAACATAACAATATAAAAACACAATACAAGCAATGCTAATATCTGTAATACTAGCATGTAGACAAGTGCTGTTACTTCTTGAAGTCAGACTTACAGTGTTTCAGACATACAAGAAATGATTTTTGACTCACTATAATTTTAGAATGACATTGTGTTCATCACGGTAGTCCTCATCAATAATTAAAAAATGTCTTTATAAGCCACGTCATCTACAATTACTATTTAAAGTTTGTGGATCTTCGTTTAGTCTCTGGCTGCTTTGGATCGATTCCATTTTTGAGAACCTTTTTCAAGTGAGCAGTCGTTGCGTAGAATTCGGCCATTTTGTTATCCTCGTCTGGAGACTCTTGTTCGATACCGGCTCGCAATAGAAAAACACACATATCATAATTGTCCAAGTTAGCGGCATGATGTAGAGCTGTCTTCTGCTTGTTGTCGCGACAATTGATATTTGCATCGTTATGTAGTAAATAAGTCAGAAAACTCAATGATTGAGCTTGTACTGCATAATGCAAGGGAGCTAATCCATGCAGGTCGCGGAAGTTGATATTAGCATGTGCCTGTACAAGAAGTGTTCCAATATTGAAGCTATGGTTTTCTATAGATTCATGCAATGGTGTTTTATTGCCTGTTGTGAGCATGTTGACATTTGCATGATGTTTTATAAGGAGTTGGGCTGTCTCAGTCCCACCATGCTTTGCTGTTATGTGTAACGGAGACTTCCGGAACGTCGTGGAAAGGTTGACGTCTGCTCCATTATCAATCAACATTCTAGCTATTTGTGTATTGTTTAAGGCACATGCTAAATGTAGGGGTGTTCTTCCCATTAACTTTTCTTTTGTATTCACATTGGTTGTACTTTTCTTAAGAATTATTCGAGTAACATCCACATAAGGTCCATGTACAGCTAAATGCAATGGCGTCAAACCCTGCTTGTTTCTAACAGTAACGTCTGCTCCTTTAGTTATGAGCAGTTTAGCAATATCAATGCTTTTATAAGTTAAGGCAACATGTAGCAGACTATCACCAGCTTCATCAATTGCGTTCACTTCTCCGCCTCGGTCGATCAGATACAGTGTCATCTTTGTACTGTTCCGTAACAATGTCAGATGTAGCGGACTTCTCCCTCCACAATCTCGTGCATTAACTAAAGCTCCACGCTCCACTAACAGATGTGTGGCTGGTAAATTATCTCGTAAAACAAGTTTATGTAGAAGTGACATTCCGGTACGTTTTGATAATGTTTCATTGACGTCTGCTCCACTGTCTATCAGCATTCTAGCAATGAGCAGATTGTTGTAGAGTAACGCCATGTGTAGTGCTGTCTTGCCTTCATTGTTTCTAGCATTCACGTCGACACCAAGGTCCAGAAGTAACTGAAGTCATAGCATGTATAATAATAACTAACGCTCAAGATAAATCAAATTACGGCACAACTTTCTAGCAGAAACTCTTATATTCCATGCAAGATTTTAGCTTGTAATATATTTATACTCATAAAGATCAAGATAACGCTAGTAATATATTAATACATAAAGATCAGGATCATGCTAATATGTTTGTACAATGCACGGTTCCATACTTCACTTGTTTACATCATGTAACGTATATTTCATGTTAATGGCTTCCATTATTGTTAGTTTACTAGTGCTTCTTGCATTACATGATTGAAATATACTTGTATTCAAGATCTCATTTTTTATAAACATACATGTACTTAAGTATCAAATTTATCATGTTGCCATGGTAACATTATACAGACAAACATTTGACACTTTTGTCTTTACAATATGCACTATGGTCCTTTCAAAGATAAAACTTTGCTGCATTGTTTTTACAAAAATTAACTTGGCTGATAACACCCCCCACATCATAGCAACCATTACCTGATGTCAAACTATCCTGAAGTATGTATATTGATTATCTTACTGAATTT
The DNA here is from genome assembly GCA_947247005.1 of Spisula solida. Taxonomy (NCBI): domain Eukaryota; kingdom Metazoa; phylum Mollusca; class Bivalvia; order Venerida; family Mactridae; genus Spisula; species Spisula solida. Next base: position 28,324,653 of record OX365948.1, read on the forward strand.
CCTCCATTATTGAGTCTGTGATGTTTAAATCTTTGCTGAAGTGCACTTCAAACTAAATATGTTTATGATTTTATACAGCGAACTCTTAAAACTTGGAGTTTGAAATCTTTTTAGGACCAACTTATAACAATAATTGTTTTTTTGTCTCTTTAGCTACACAAATTTGACTTATGGAAAAACTTTAAAAATCTCCTGACATTTATTTGAATAAAATGATCAAATGATGCTACTTTCATAACATTTTCATAGCTCAAATAATAACAAGTTCTCTTGCATGTGCTCTTTCGGGCACTCGTTACTGTTGCTTTCAGTACATTTTGATTTATCACTAAATAATAAATTGTTTAAGCTAATATTTGAAGTGGTCTCTTTATGTTAATACCCGAGTTACTTTAATTGATTATATGGTTGTCGGTATAGTTATGTGACTGTGAAACTAGGCATATTCATACTTTGATTATATGGTTGTCGGTATAGTTATGTGACTGTGAAACTAGGCATATTCATACTTTGATTATATGGTTGTCGGTAAAGTTATGTGACTGTGAAACTAGGTATATTCATACTTTGATTATATGGTTGTCCGTATAGTTATGTGACTGTGAAACGAGGTATATTCATACTTTGATTATATGGTTATCCGTATAGTTATGTGACTGTGAAACGAGGTATATTCATACTTTGATTATATGATTGTCAGTATTGTTATGCGACTGTGAAACGAGGTATATTCATACTTTGATTATATGGTTGTCGGTATAGTTATGTGACTGTGAAACGAGGTATATTCATACTTTGATTATATGGTTGTCGGTATAGTTATGTGACTGTGAAACGAGGTATATTCATACTTTGATTATATGGTTGTCAGTATAGTTATGTGACTGTGAAACTAGGTATATTCATACTTTGATTATATGGTTGTCAGTATAGTTATGTGACTGTGAAACTAGGTATATTCATAATTTGATTATATGGTTGTCGGTATAGTTATGTGACTGTGAAACTAGGAAATGCATACTTTGATTATGTGGTTGTCGGTATTGATGTTTGTTATGTGACTGTGAAACTAGGTATATTCATACTTTGACCTTACTTGAGCAGTATTTTATTGATCACGATTTATCTAGGCACTCCAAATTAAGCCTTACAATGCACCTATCATAGAAAACACTGCCTTTATTGATAGATATAAAGTAAAGCCACCTAGCTTTAAAAATCTCGTAAATTGCAGCTTTCAATTTAATTGGGACATTTGGTATAGTGGCGATTTTAATACTTATTGATTGTGGTAAACTGACGAACAACATCTTCAAACAAAGTTTTTAGCTCTCGGGCAAATTGTATAAAGCACTACGTTTCAGTTAGAACAAGCGGCTGCATTGCAATGATTTAAATCCTCTGCACAGTTTTTTAATAGTACTTTAATATGCATTCAGAGTTATGTGTACAAAAACTGAATGATTCTCTTAATAATAAACATATATTGACATTCAATTTCTATAACACTTAACATACACATGGCAGTTGGCAACAAAGCAAATATACAAGTTGTTGTATGGTACATTTATAATTGGATTCATTGTGGAATTATGAAAAGCTTTGTCAATGAAAATTGAAGACACTTGAAACATTTATGAGCGCGAACTAAATCATATTTGATCCTGCTGTCTTAATTTTTTATTTATTCGTATTTAAATGAAATTGAAGGTCAGATGTAAAAATATTGTGTATGTGCCTTTAGCGTAAGTAAGGTACAGTAATATTACACCAACTACTCAAAAATATGACTTGTATGATTCTATAATTGTTATAATATTAGTATTCTCACAATGAATTCTGTAGTGTGAATTGAATATTTTTTTTGCGATATCTCCGAGGAGGGATAATCTTATATACCGTACTATATTGAATTGGTCTTGTATTCTTGAATTACTTTAATATGTTGTCATAATAAATTAAAGAATGTTACATAGGGATTATGTAAAATATAGGCTGAAAATTGTGTTACTATAAATAACTTTCTATTGGTAAGCTTAAGGACTCTGACATTAATTAAATGGATCATTCTTAAAAATTCAAGTCAGCATATTAAATTTGATTGGAATTTATTGTAAATAAAATGAACGTCCGAAATATGTTGTAGATGATACATTTTGTTTCAACTTCAAAATTATTAAATAGATTTTAAGTTTGTTTTATTACATGATAAAGAGTTGTTGAATATTTTGACTGAAAATAAATTGAACGTACCTGGAGTATTTGTGGTCTGGAATGTTGTGCCATAGCATGAAGTGCCGTACTTCCATCTTGTACAATGATCGTACAAATCTCCCGTGAATCTCGGTCATTTTTCAGCAATATACGTACGACATCCTCCTCCCGATCGTATTTAACACACCTTACAACATTCTCCGCCTCCTTTTCAAGCAGTTTGTATCCCCTCATATCGGGGTCCTGGTGCTGGCTCGGTATCGCTAACTATAATAACAAGTATATATAATGTGAATAAGTTACATCAAGCCGATACCTAGTCTATTCTATTGTCAATATATGTCAAGTATAAATTTTTAATTATATGTACTATTGTCTTACTCACCTTAGGTTTGTCACTATAGTGTTGTATCTGCTTTGTTCTCAAGACTGAGTTTGAGGGTTTTATGCATTTAACTTTCAAATCTAGACCTTATTCTTGAAATTCAGTGAGTTAAGACTATTTGATTTTCAGCCATCAACCTAACACATTTTGTTGCCTGTGCTTCTGGTGATTATAGAAGTGATGTCATTATGAGTGTTATTAGATTAAGTATGGTAAATACACACATTGATAATTTCTATACGGCTTATTATATTAGTGCATTAAAATTTCAGTTTAAATGCTTCAGAATTTTTCCCCAATGAATTACCTTCTTTGTTTATTATGAAGCATCAATAATTTCACACCGAGATTTTTTCCCTTCGTCAATATTCATCAAACGAGAGAGATCAATACATAATCAGTCCTTTCATTATAATCCCTCAGTATATTCCATTCAATTCATCACGCATTATAGAATTGAGTTGATGGATAGTATCAGGTTACTGTTAGTTAAACATTGTATGACACGCAAAAGTTTAATAGTAAAAATAACATCATTTTCTATATAATTTATCTAGAATGAATACATTAATGTTTTAAATCTATTATAGTTATATAATCTATATGTATAAACCCTGATGAAGGCTTAAGTGTTAAGCCGAAACGTCGGTATAATAAAATAATGATAAACACCTCCGTTGTTTAGTCGTGTGGTTCCACTTACTCCTTTATTTTTGTACTCAATCTATTATAGTTGTACAGAATTACTTTAAATGTTCTTGGTGTGTAAAGTCTTTTCTACTGCTTGTATATACCTAATATTAATTTGATGTTTTATTATAGATACTGAAATCTAGAGTTATACTCTAGTACTAACTTGTTCTTCCGCAATTAACTGACAACTTCTCCACATGTGGAGGATATGATCATAGCTAATTTCATAGCCTGGCCCAGGAATCAAACCCCTGATCTGTCAAATGCTACGAGTCTATGTGCTAATTAAGATTGTCAACTGTTCTAACATTCAGGGCTGCATTATGTTTTCTTCATCCAGTTAAATTTGTTTTAGTGAGAACCCAGTCAATTACTGGTAGAATTAATTAGTTAAAAAACATTCATTTCCATTCATTTGTTGGAACGTATATTATATGCATTCCTGGCGTTCAGACCTTCTAATGGTTCAGGAAGTCTTCAGACTAATTTAGCCCCTACATTCATGTATTAAAACTTTTATAGTTAAGTTTTGAATTTCCAATTAAAGAAATACTATGTTACAGGGTTATAGGATTTTAGTTGAAAAAAAAAGTTATTTCAAGTACATTGTGCCTGTTAATATTTTAGTTGGAAGACTATCTCATTATAATTGTTTGCTGGTTCCTTAATGCATGGCCAGTTAAGTACAACTCCTAATTTCTACCTAGATAGCTTTTGATTATTATCTTTTGGAAAGATTTTCTTGCTCCCTGTTCATCATCAAGGTTTTCTTGTTCACTTTCACTAGCCCATTCATCATCAGGTACAGTCAGGACTCGATATAACGACACCCGATATACTGACAAATTCATTATACTGACACCTTATTTGGGGACAAAAGTATAAAAACGCTCTTTGTATCAATTCAGTATACTGACATATTCGTTACAACGACATTTTTCTTGGAAACAAACAGCGTCGTTGTATCGAGTTCTGATTGTATATGATGATTGATTCATAGATATATACATGTATAGTCCTGTGATAAACTATGTGCATAATTCATAATGTGGATACATTTTGTCATTGATACCTCACCTTCCTGTGGGTATTGAACAAAGCATTGATTGAAGTAAAAAATACATAAAATGGCCAATCAGAGTTAATTGATTACTGGGCCTGGAGTCTGTGAACATGAAAAATAATAAAAAATGGTATGTTGGGATCAATACTCGATTATGTCACTGCCTGGTCATTAAATAGCCATATTATGCTATTGGTATCTTCTATGTTATAATTTTCCAAATCCCACTTTTGTTTCATGTATATTATACTTTTATGGCATGATATGCATGCTAAAGACTTGTCAAACCTCATGAAGCACCACTTCAGTAATGAGATCACCTCAATATCGTGGACACATTTTTCAAGTCCTTTTATACTGTTTTGCTGTTTATGAAACCTTAATATACAGACCAACTAAGTTAGAAAACCTGTTTTCAAGCGTTCTATAAGTGGTGATATTATTGAGGTTTTACTGTAATTTCATACACTGTGCAAAATAAGACTTACTTCAGTAGTCCAAACTAATTCTTAAACAAGGTATTTTTAGAATGTTGAAAGTTAAAAGGTATGTGCAATTAAACTTGACTAAAATGTCATTACTTTCAATAACTTAAATAAATTGTATTAAATTCCACAGTCATATGCTTATAAATAGTAAGCCATATTCGCTTGTATTAGGTTTTATTTGCTTTTATATCAAGCCCTATTAAAAAAGGTTTTAACAAAAAGTTAAGTGTACCAGGTACAAGAACCATGCAAGCCAGAAAAGAAATATAGTTGAAAAAGAAAAACTCCGTCTTACCTCCATGTTTTAAACTCCTTAGAAACATAAATATCCAATTTTTAACAAAAAATCCTGTCACTAAAAGATTGTAATCTTTTTGTCTTAATACTAGTAGATTTAGTTAAGTCTACCCCTGTAATTTCATTTTAAATTCATTGCTTGAACGTTTTAACTTCGTGAGAAATATGGATAAAAATCATTGGATTATCTATTTTAATAAACTGTCAATCGCGCGATTTATTGCTTAACCCCCGCTATGTAATTTACAAGTATATATTCAGGTGTACAAAAATTGACAGTAAATCAAATTTCAGACTTGATTATAGGTTAAAAATTAAATATGAGAAAGATTTCAAAACGTTCAAAGAGAAATATGACTCTTAGATGTCCTTTAAGTTTTGTGTTTATCTTAGTAGATTGGTCAATGTTTGCAGAGAATGAGTAATGTGAGTCGTTAATTGAAATATTGGCAATTTATAATCGAACAAGCTGAGTTTTTGTTTGTGTAAGAAACTGTAATCTAACCAGATATACGATAAATAACTTACCTTCTTTGCCTAAAATCATATCATGTCAAATATATTCCTATTTATTTTTCCACATTTCAAAAAATGATCTAACGTCTGTCAAACTCTACTTGTTTGAATATCTGAAAACTTCAAGTCTCTAATGTACTTCAAACATATCAAGTGCGAGATATATTGATGTGGTTTAATTTGACGCACAGATTTTCGCTGGTCTTTTAAGGTTATTTTCCTAGCGTATTCAGCGAATTCAATGAAGATTTATCGACTATTATGGCTGTAAGTGTAAATGCAGCTCATTTGCATATGTTAAATGATAGTAAATATTTAACAAACCTCGAAAAATATTGACAATTCATATACCATTAATCCTATTGAATATTTTGGCAAATATTCGATGAGGTTAGAAATGTTGTGGCACTGACTTTACCAGTTTTTCGTTAATTGTTCAAATATGGCACATGTTTAAGTGTATCTCTCGATTCTATTTTCACTCCATGGTCTATATTATATAGTGTGTACATTACATTATTAAATATCTTATATACATAAAACTTTTACACAATTTAGTCCTAAGTGAAATTAGGCCTCAAATTTATCCGAAACCAATTATCAAAGCTTTTCAATATATTTCTATCACTGCAATATATGAGGTTATTTGTGTTTGGTAATTACAATGTAAGATTATAAGTGCTTCTAAGGTCTCGTCTTTTAACCAGCCACTTGCAATAAATCTTTTTATAAAATTGACCCCTGACTCAAGGAATACAGGATTAATTGTGATTAATGTATCTCTCGTAGAAAGACAGAATAATTGAGGCTTGTATGTATTGTATATATATATTTTATATGTTTGTATACATACAATTGATGGAGTTTCTATGTCAAATGAATTATGCAGTTCTATGTATGTTATTATGCATAAATGTGGTTCTTATAAATAGTGATATAATTCATTGAATTCTAATTCTACAGTGAGTGTTTGCAGATTTGTATACATGTATGATTTTTTGGGGGTATTTTTGCTTTAGTTTTATTCTTGTTAGAATGTTATTTCAACAAAGGCCCCATTGTAAAAGTGTATGTTTCTATGTTTTTACCTTTGCTACCTAAAGCCTTTAATATTATTTTAATCAAACAAGTTTTCAGCAATCAGGAACAATCTTAATTGTACTGAGACCTGGAGTCTGTTGTCTAAGCAAAGTGATACAAAGCACCTTTATTCAGTTACCTCCCGCTCTATTTGATAAATAGAAGGCAATGGATTACCTCCCATGGAAAGTGCTACGTAGCATTATTCTATGATAACTGTCTTCAGGAACGTCATACTTTCTTAACCAGTTTTTGTGTTTGTTTTGTTATGGTTTGTGGTTAAAAAGATGATTAAATTTTCTACAAGTAGATTGATATTCATTGTATGTATCAGTTAGTGAGTAAAACAAATAAGTCTAGGAGAATAATAACCATATATGAGTAATATTTGACATCTTATCATTGTGAATAAAGTCAGAAAATCCCCCCATCCTAGCTCTCACTACATTTTAGGCTATCCTTGAAAACTATTTTGTTTATGGTTTATCTTTACCATTTATCTGCGGGATGGGTCTACTGGTAACTTTTTGGCATTTTAATATAATTGTAAAGTTTTAGAGCAGTAAATTAATCCTGCATAGAACATTTTGTTTATGTGGTCATATTAGCATTGATTAGGTTATGCTTATGGGAGTGGTAAACAAGAACTATATACTGTTTAAGTGTACGCTCATTCAGGTTTGTCCTTATATGGTCAAACCTCTAAAACATTAAGTTGCACCTTCTTATGAGAACCGTTTATCCAAGAACATTATAAATACATGTAATTAAGTCTTAATACTTCCATCGAAATCGAGCTATGGAAACTATGTTGATCAATACTCACTTGGCCCATCCTCCAGAATCACCGTATCACTTGTGTTTGATACCTGGGCTGGTATTCACAAAGCTTCTTAGATATTTTCGTAAGATTTTCTTATCTGATAAGAAATTATTTTAGCTAAGAATAAAATTTATTTTTGTCTTAAGTTGTATTCAAGAAGCATCTTAGAAATATCTTAGCTAAAATATTATCCTAAATCTAAGAAATATTTTAAAGTGGTTGCTATGTAAAACGGGATTTTCTCGCTCTAAAAATAGTAACGGAAATGAGGACTCCTTCCAAGGGAGGGATTAGTCCTCGATCATTTTCGAACCGCTTTTATTATCATTTGAAATCATGCATGTATATAAAAAAATAGTTGGGTTTCATGAATATTAATTTGTGTAATGTTAAACCGGGTGTCTATTATAAATAATAACTTCTAAATTATATTCACGTACAGTACATTCTGTTTGAATTACGTGTTTGAAGAGTTGTGTGTATAGAATACATGTAGTTTGTTTTTACTGAAGTCATGCGTGGATCCGGAGGGTTCCGAACCCCCGTGGAATTTTGGCATCATGTGTATCTTGTATATATCTTGTCAGGGGGCTTAGAGTGTAATTACGGCACCGCTCTAAGACAAATAGTAGCTGATAGACCCACTGAGAAAAATGTTAGTCGAATATTTTACAAAGTTACTTATGCACCAGTCAATATTATGCCCGCCCCGGGGGAATTAGACAAACGAATCTTCCCGACAGTCGGAAATTTGATAATCTTATCGACTCCGAGTCCCGTGAAACAGACTTTGGTCCGGGAATGTTGACACTACGAAAGGCGACATCGATAGGCCTACTTTTATACGTGTTTTTATTAAAGTACCTGGATGAAAAACTATGCCCCACGGTGGAGATTTAGACAGAGAGCATTGTCTCCAGGGTGGGGATTTATACATCAAAAAATCGAAAATGTCTAATTCCCCCTGGGTCGCCCACCGCCTCCACTCAGAGAGACGAATAATGGATCACTTTTCTGATTTCTTATATAATGTACAAATGCTATATGCAGTTGTATTGTCGATGTCAGCCAGTAATAGTTGTAAGTTTTTACATACATCCTATGTGGGATCTCTTCTTAAATGTCACTGTTAATGTAAGGAACAAGTATCTAGAAGGAAGAGGTTAAAGCCGTTTTGCGAGTATTTTAAGCTGTATAATGTATAGGTGAGGCAGTCATAACTCTCTACAAAAGTTTAACTCCCTTTCACAATTGTCGTAGGAATTTCTTCATCTCCCGACGCTTCCGAATCTACATCGAAATTCATCGGCATATGTCTTGAAATTGTAATTTTGTGGTGCGGTCACAATAGTTGTACACCGGACGCACGACGGCTCTGCGTTGACACACAGCATCCCTACGATGAACAGTTGTCGAACGCCATATTTTTACGAGTGTCGTGCAAACGTCGTACGTGCGTCGTGCGTTTATCGAACGATAATGAATGTCCGCAAGAATGCCGTGCGTATGACATGCGACAATCGCACGACCATCGCACGTCCATCGTTCGTCCATCACATGTCCATCGCACGTTCCGTTTCCTGGTTCAATACTGTAAACGTTATCATAAACTTCATCTAGTGCATTATGAAAACTTATGAACACTGAACATACTCGACTTTCTGCCAGAAAAAAAACCATGTAAGAATATAAGCAATGTATCTACAAAACCAATGATGCCATCAACAATGTCATCAAAATTTCTATTTCAGCCTTGTATGGCACTTGTATTAAATTGTGGCAACTCATTTGACCATGTATGTCTATCAATCACATTATATATCACAGAAACATTATTATGTGACCATTGTAATACAGAATTATAAGAGACTAATAAATATTCACAACGATATTACAAATCATAAATAATAATAATAATAACTTTATTTTCCGATGATATACCCATTAAGCCTAGGGCTATGCACCTATATACATGTGTACACATATTATTGATATATTTATCATTATCAAAAATGTAATTATACAGTACAAGTAATTAAAATCAAACTTTAAACAGACGATGAATAAAGGAACTTTTAAGTTTTGCCTATGAAGTGTAAACTGTGAGCTATGAAGTGTGAACTATAAAGTGTGCAATGTGAACAATGAAATAAGGACTGTGAACTATTGAGTGCGAACTGTGGAGCGTGGAATGTGAAATTTGGAGTATGAACTGTGGAGTGTGAACTGTGGAGTGCGAACTATGGATTGTGAACTGTGGAGTATGAACTGTGGAGTGTGAACTTGGAGTATGAACTTTGGAGTATGAAATATGAAGGGTGAACTATGTACGGGTGTTTATATTTAACATATGAACCATACAGCAATATTAGACATGCAGTTCGAACTGTGAAGCATGAAGCATGAACTATGAAGTCACAACCGCGCCTTCGAACAATAACACAGCCAAAGTGTGCGGAACCCGTCCGGAGCTTTTAGGTTCGTAAAGCACTTGCAAGACACTCCTATGATAGCCATATGGTGGTCACACAGTGTCCGTGTGAGTACTTTTCGATAAGGCATGCGAGCATCGACAAGCCTATTAGTGTTCAAATCCGTACGGATATCATACTTAGCTCGTTTGATGTCGGTATGAGACCCGTATGAGATGTTCTCGACTTCGAAATCCGCGCGAATACGTGTACAACTCGGGAGTTCGGTGAAACATTTTCACTGATATACGAATTAAGAAAACTGTAAGATGATCGGTAGTCTACCATATCCACATTGGCTTATGGACGTCGTAGGCTTGCTAGTTTGCAAAAGTCAGCTCGTGTATATCTCGTAGCATAAATGTGACCAAGGTATTAGTGTTTGCTGACAAAATTGACATGTTTGATAATATAATTCAACGAAAGATATTGCGTTTTAAAATGCGTAATAAAACATTAGTGTTATAGATCTACTATAGGCCTACTTTGTGTTAGCCAGTAATTATTGTGGCGTGATTATTCTTATATACTTATTTACACTTTGTAAATTACATATAATGCACGATGAATTTAGCAACATATCTATGTCTGATTAACTGTGTGTTATAAATGCAAAATGTGGATATTTGAGACTATACATGATTAAACATGTATGCATCAATAATCCCGAATTCCGAAAACCTGTGTCCGGAGTTTCCACCTAACCTTCTACTTTCGCTTTAGGCGGATGCGACACCGGGTTATTTCCCTTGAACTGGGCGTTTGGTTGACGTTTTGATAAATTGCTAAGTTTTTTGGTCTAAAAGAATGATTTAATACGTATATAAGGGCGGTTCTTCATTGTTACCCATTGCTTGATGATTTCCAAGCTTTAAAACCGGTTTTAAACACATAATAAAAAACTCCTATTTTCATCTTAGAAATTTCTTAAATAGTAAGATACCTATGTACGTATCTTAAATATAGGCACATTTCTTAGTTGAAAATGGATATTTATGACGAAAAGTGGCTATTTAAGAAGATCTTAAGTTTAAGATATGTTGTGAATAGCGACTTAGAAAAAAATTAAACTTAAGACAAATTTTATCATAACTAAGCAATTTATAGGATATTTAAGATATATTTTTATCTAAGAAGCTTTGTGAATACCAGCCCTGAATCATAAAACTCTATTATCTCACTCAACTTATGTGAAAACTGACTTAAGTTGAGTTCAATATTTAGGTTGAAGTTTAATTAAATTCATGATATTCCACTGCCTGAATTTCTGTATTTAATGTGTATTTTGTTCTTAATAACGTCTACAAACAAACTTATATACTTACAGTTTGAGCGGTGTACATGGTGGCCATGGCCATCTTGTGTCTAACAATTATATACCGGTATTCCTTGTCACCATATACCACACACAGTCAACAATCTAATCCATATGAACTGCATGTAACATGTCTGCTTATTTTAAGTCATAAATAATTATGTTTTGTCTTCGTTACATTTTTAGCTGTTCCTAATTAGATTAATGTCTGTATAATCCGTACTTGACCATTTGTTGCCACCTACTTATCCCCATACTGTACTCAGTACATTGATTATGTCAGATTAGCTAATACTTTTGACCAAGAAATAAGCTACCACACAAATTTTTACAAAAATCATTAAAGTTATTTAAGAATTCTACGTTCTACATGGCCTAGAATATTGTATAACGTATTTATTCACTACAACTTGCTCTACAAGGCACTAGCACTTAGTTGAGAGTTAATATTTGTTGAATTGATCTCAAACACAGCTTGAAATGTTGTATAACAATTAAGATCTTTTGACTCGGAATCAATCTATAGTAATTAAGTATATTTTGTGTATCAATATGGTAATGTTTACATAATTAATAAAAATGTTTTAACATTTTCTATATTCTATACAAATATAACGTGTTTACATGATGGAATAGCTACAGTAACTTAATTATCCAATCCTATTGTACAATTTCAATGTGAAGTAACAGAAATCAATGAGCTATGGGTGCTGCAATATCAACATTTAGTTAAAACGCTATGCCCAGCATAGTAAGTTCCAGGCAACTCCTGGTATCAGGATAAGTTGCGACTGGTTAATCTACATATGACTAATGTACGTTGGACAATAGGGATTCATAAACAATGTTTGAAAAGAAAAACAATCAAATTATCATAAAATATGAAATCCCAACAAATGTTGACTTCTGAAAATGTAACAAATTAGGCAGTTATCTCCCCATGTTTTACTTCCACGAATTCAACCCCACAAAAGTTGCAATTTTCCCACTGTACATGACATTTTATACCCAACTCAGTATGGATGATTTTACAATTATACATTGTTTTAAGCTTATCGTTAATGTGAACATAGTTTTGACATTATTTTTTCTTGATAAATATTTCTCAAAGGGAGACAACTCCAAGACAACTACTATATTTGTTATTTGTGCAAAAAGGAGACAACTATAATTGAGACAACTAAACAACTAATAGATCCATTCCCCAATCGTGCACAGTAGTTCGTATGCCAGCAGTGGCCATTCTATGGTTAATGAACGAATACAGATACTAAAGTTTGTGAAAGGGAGACAACTTGAATTGAGACAACTTTCATTTGTGAAAAAGTGAGAAAATTAAATTAATTTGTGCAAATGTGCAACAACAAATACCTGATTGTACAAATGTATGTTATATTTACAGAATGATGAACATGAATGTACCTCTGACAAAAAGGAAGAAGATGTCTCAGAAAAAACAGAAAATGCTGAAAAAGTGCGAGATTCAAACAAAAGGTATTTATCCAAAGTTTTTGACTATTAGTAGAGAACTGTTGTCACTGATATACTGTATCACTTACTTTTGTATTGTTCAGTAAATTGGAGCAACTCACATCTGTCTATAGTATACAGTGCCCACCAAAAATAAGTATACAGTAAATAATTGTTGCAAAAATAAATTTGGTTAAATCATTCAATATCTGTTTATCAGACGGTCACAATTATACCAGTTTCTGAAACTACAGTTACTTAATGAGTCAAAATAGAGTTAGAAATAAAGATGAAGATGTTCGGAACTAAAATAACCATGTGATCAAAAAGGCTGAATTTTCCATCTTTTTGTGACAAAGTTACCATTCAAGAGGGACAAAGAAACTTTAGATTTTGCACCTAGGTTACCAATTAATGTATGGCCTTTCCATTTATTAACCAAAAATATTCCTTTTCTTCAAAAATATTGTTGCTTCACTGTTCTGCAAATAGTATCCTTACAGGCAAGTAAGTGGGCAAATAACATCTGTATACTTATTTTTGGTGGGCAGTGTATATGGTGTTGATTTTGGCACACCTGGCACAGAGTGAACTTTTAGGATTGGGTGCTGTCCATCGTCGGTCTTCAACAATTTCTTAAACCAACAGTTCCTTAACCACCGTGTCAATTTCAACAACTTAACAGGGTGTTCATTGCTTGAGGCTTTACGGAATTCCATTCCATGCAGAAGTTTGTCATTCTCCACATGTGCAGTAGATGTCATTCAATGCTTGTAAGAAGAGCAGATTAGTAAGTACTGATTGATATTTAATTCCAGGAAAACTGATGAAGCCAAATTCTAAGCTGCCATTTTAATACATACCGGTACATGTATGTCTGAAGAATAGTTGGTATAATGCTATATGTAAATTCATGTAATAAAATCAGACAGTGCAAGTTACAAGTTACCTTTGTATTTGTATAATATTAAGTTATTTCAATGTTTTTCCCTGAGTCTGATTAGTGAGAGGATAATCTATCATCACATATGTTACATCTTACAGTAGTCAGGAGTCAAACAAAGAGAACCATCGACCAGATACAGCATTTACTACAGACAGCCTAGTTCACTCTGATGAGGAGCCGGAACTACAGCATCTGGGTACCAAGGCAACCGATAAATCTAATAATGGGAACCAGAAATCTCCTACAGGAAACCAGAAACCAGCGGATGAGAAAGCTATTACCCCGAGAATGGTCAATTCAAGTTTGAAGATAAATATACCACAAGTAAGTTAATCCTAAAATTGTGCTATGCCTTCTAAAAGCATGCCTTATGAAAATTATGGCAAGTGGTTCTTACCAATGCCGTGCGTAGCCTTTATTTGCCAGTCAGCTTTCTACTGAAACATGGCTGAAATATGTGTGCCTCCACCCGGATTTGAACCCAGGACGCTAGATTAGACGGCAAGTGCGGTGAGCTAGGGAGGTTTACTGGGATTTAACGTATACCTTGTTCAGATCCACCATCAGCTGCTCTAAGTCCTTCTCAATAATTTTACTTTACCTTTACTGTATCATTATGATCAGGTTATAGTACAGTCAGGACTCGTTACAACGACATCCGATATACCGACACTTTCGTTATAACGACACCAATGGTGGGGACGAATTCTATACAACGTTAATTCTATCCGTTATAACGACATATTCACTTACCGACACCGACAGCAAAACATTGGGGACGAATCGAGTGTTTACACAGTAATTAATACTCGATATACTGACACTATCAAGGGACTATTTTTCACACTTGAACTATTTAGCGGCTTTACACAAAGTCGCCGTCTAAGCAAGGGGCCTACTTATCTAATTACACTTGTGAAAATCATTTTAATTGCTCTCATTATAATAGTGGAACCTATCACAGTTTGTGAAATACGGCTCGCGCATTCGTAATCAAGGGAGATAAGCGAAATCATCGCATATATTCGTATTTTAGAAATCGTACGGGTCACGAAATAAACGATGTCAATCGAGATTTCTCGACATGATTTATTAATTCATGAATTCTTAAAGTCGATAGGGTATAATTAGTAACAAAATGAATCACCAATTTATTCTCTAGAGCGTTATATTTTATAGTTTACTGTAGTAGTATCCGGACATCTTTAAATTCGGACGCACGTTATTTGGAGCTCTCTCAAAACATTGTATTTTATTTTAAATATTATTTTATGCAATTATGATCATTTCATACTGCTGATTTTGCTGATTATGACAATTTTATGACATAATAAATTATATGTTAATCAATAATTGATTTTTATGAAACAATCTCCCAATCAAAATTCCCGTCACTAGTGAAATTCAGTATAACGACAAATTCGTTATAACGACATTTTGATCGGGAACGAACAGTGTCGTTGTATCGAGATCTGACTGTATTTATTCTGTACTTAACCTACCTATCCTCTTCATGCTGGCTGGTACATAAGGCTGCTACCAGAGTTCTCCATTGCTTTCTATCTTTTGCAATCTTTTTCAATTTCTCCGAAAGTCTTCCTCATATGCTGTATTGAATATTGAATGCATCAAGACAACACAGACAGTGTTGTTAGGAGATGGGTTTATTGCTACCCAGATTCATTTCACTGGACATAATTATAGGGCTGTATTTTCAGCAGGTGATTTTGGTTTATTGATTGATGTTTTTCAGTTTATGGTTTATTACATAGAACATATCTGCATGTTGCATATGCTTCATAATTATGGTTCTGTCCTTTATAAAACTGTTCTCAGTATCTCTATGCATTGGTCAGTATTTTGTAAAACAGGCTTTCAGTGTCCAATCAATTTGTAGTTTGTTGCAACCATTCTATTAAATTGTTTTTGTTGTCAAGACTGTTGCCTAAGCAAAGCTTAGTTACCTCCCATTCAATTAAATATAGAAGGCATGGATTAATACCCGTGGATAGCGCTATGTAACACTCATCTATCTTATGTGAATGGTCATGAAATGTTGTTTCCATGGTAACAGGTGGAGATTATGGACAGTGAGGATGAGAAGAGTGCCAAGAAGGGGAGGCCACCTGTCATCAAAGGGAGACAACCATTCATGTCAGGAAGATCTACACTCAAAACAGGGTAGATAACTCTGTTACCTTTTAAAATAATTTATAAGTCTTAAAAATCTAGGCTAAGAATCACAATCAATAAATATTATGGTACAAATGTACTATCAAGCATGATGAAAATTAGTTTGAAAAATAGGCCTGAGGGAGAGAAATTCAATAATTTATCAGTATTTCTTTAGTTTTATTACATTTTGCACTTAGGTCCATTTTGCTTTCACATTTACCATTGTGATATCTGTACATATAGGCAATATAATACTTGATTCTCAAATTAAGCACATTATTTGTAGATTCTATATTCTATATTTGAAAGCTATATAAATAATGACAATTTATAGGATATGATCTTGCAGTTTATTTACTTAGGTCTTGATTTGAAGTCTCGTTTTATTGCAATATGATGGTAAATCTTTATATGTGACTTAAACTGAATTCCACTGGTGTTTGACTTTTGCATGTTTGCGCATCGTAAATATTTGAGATAAATATGACTTAACAATGTGAACCTACCAGTTCAGCTATAGGTGTTTTATAATGTGCTTTGTCAAGCATTTGATATTCAACAGGAATGTTCTTAGTCTAATCTGGAAGATGTTTAGTTCTTTATATAATTGACAATCCATCGTAGTTCTGTATAAACTTGAAATATAATAAACAATGAGTTTCAAGCGTACCAATATAAAACAAGGGTCAGAAGCTCACTGGATAGATCTTTGTGGAAGGTAATAGTGTACTTATTACTCTCAATAGTCGGTCATCTTCTTGTATTATGTCAGAAGTAATTGTGGACAGAACTATATACTGCAGAATTATTTGTCAATTGTGCTTTATTCTATATTGCAGTTGATCAGTTATCAGTACAGAGATTGACTAGTTATTTGTCAAACATTATTTGTGAAAGGTTTTAAGTTAATACATTGGATTATGCACCTATGTGCTGTAATTTACAACTAAAATAGCATCGTTCTTTGTTGGTCAACTGTTAAATGGACAATTGGTTTTTATATGTTTCAGGAAATTGTCAGTGCAGTCTCGTAATCGACCGTTCAGTGCCATGGATGCATATCGCTACATTCTAGATCATCCGCGTAAGAGTCTAGGTGGTTCGGATGTGTTTAACACGTCGTACCAACAACAGCGTACAGAGGCTTGGAGACAAAGTGCTTCTACTTCTGCTTCTAACCCTCAAACACGTAATACAGCTTGTAGTTCTATCCTCTTCTTCTATCAGTCATTGTTATTTTCCTGGCAGTTGTCAACTTGTCATACCCTCTCTGAACAAATGTTTGAAGGAGGTATATAGGGTCGAGTCAACCTAGGTTGGTCAGTCCTGCAGTCTGTATTGATCAGTTGATCCATATGTTGTTGAAAACTTGTGGCACAAAGTACTTCCACAGTGTTGAAGGGATTTCAATGATGTTGTTAACACATGATCTCCATCAGTATTAGAGGTACATGAGCAACATGAGACAATGTTCATGTGTGTCGGTCCAGGCATCACTGAATGCTTTTGTTGTCTGACCATGGCAGTATTGTGTGGGTATTAATATCTGTCAGTAATAGGTCTTGTTAATTTACGTATAAATATCCTAAAGAAATTCTACTATAAATTTACTTATAAATTCTTTGCATTATTTTGTCATGAGATGGGTAACAAGTGATGAAATGGATTTTTGTAACTATGATTGTCGAATTTTTGACACATACTGTGAAATCTTTATAAAAGAATGAAGGCAGCATCATAAGATAGCAGACAATGACCTGTCATTTAGTACAGAGATAAACGCTGACACAACATTTGCTATGTTTAATGTTTCCTGATTCTTGATAAAAGCCTCAGACTAAAATTTTGTCTTGAGTTAATTTGTACAATTATTTGTGTTATAGGTCTGATGTAAAAATATATAAATTGGGATGTCTGTCTTATTGCAAAAGTCAGGCAATGTCACTGATGAATATGCTATAGTATCTTTAGAAAAGGCAAAGCTCCTTTTTAGAGAGTATTCTGCTCTATAATCAATGGGAGTAAATTGATGTTTTTCACATAAAAATGTATAAATATATTAAAAATAGATATTGCATAGTTAACTCTTTTAACCCTTTAATCTATATACCATACCGAGGGCTCAGTGCAATACTATGGTACATCCCTATATAAGTTGATGTAGTTATTATAGTTTTGCACCGAGCCCTCGATACATTATTCCGATAAGACATGAGCTAGAATGTGTTCATATCTCATGTGCAGCTTTTTTTGGGACAGATATCAAGATTAATTTCCCTTGATAAGATTTCCTGATAAGTGTATTTCTTTATTTGAATTGTCTCCCCTGAAGCGAGGAGTGAAGGGTTATATGGTAATCTGATGAGTGAAGTCCTCTTTTTGACGCTAAAATGTATCTGGAGCTCTGTAAATAATCATCCATATGTAAATATAATGAAAGACTTGCCCGTTCACAGAGTCCAGCGACTATGCACATTCTGAATGGGGAACCTTATCTGATCAACAAAATATAAGTAAAATTGTGAAGGGTAAGAATCTATGTTAATCACGCAATGTTTCAGGATATATGGTTACAGGTATCACCAATAATACACAATGTTAATGAAAAAAAGTCATTGTATGTTTTTCATTGAGTTACCGTTATAACCTATAATAAATAGTAACAATAAGAATCGCTATAACATTATTTGTACTCTCTGTTGCTGTATTAATTAAGTATCATTATCATTGGTAATTGCGTTATGTTAATAAAATGTGTTTCTGTTGTAGTTTAGATCGGTTTACTGTGGTAAACGATTATTATATGCAAATGAAGTAATTGTTATGTTTTAAACAATTAGGTGAAGGTCCTTTATACAATTACCAAAATATGTCTTTTATTAATTTAAGTGGTTCTTGTTTTGAATAGAATTGTGTGAATGAAATCAGATTGTTTTATCATGCTAGTATTTTTTCCCCGCATTTTTCAAAGTCAATAAATAATTTTGTTATTACTCAAAGTTAAATTCAGTGCTTTCAGTAGCTAAGAAACTGACTCTGTAGGCTATTCCATGATTAAAAGCATTGCCATATACCGGTACTTTAAGTGCTCAGATGTTTGTTTGTTAGTAAGGTTTCCAAACTCTGTCTAAAGTCTAAACTAGTCCCTAATGTAATGTTGCTTTCCTCCATTCATGAACTATAAGGTTCTTTTTGGCCCCTTAGTCAATTTGTGTGACTGCAGGAAGATAGTTCAAGCTTGTTATAATTTTGTATACGTTTAAGACCTACAAATGATCTTTGTATCTTGCTTATATTGCTGATTTTGTTTGTTTATTCAAGTTTTAGCATCATCTGAATTCCATTTTGTTTGTGAGCTATTCTTCATTATCAATTATAAGTTATAACTTCACTGCCAGCATGTTGCATTCATCAATGATTAATTTATTTAGATCTTTCATTTAATTTGTTGCTGAAACTGCATGAATAACTATTCAACCAATGAAATTAAGCAATATTCTTAACATATAGTATTTTTCTTTCAATTGAAGATCTTATCCATTGTTAAATGATATCTCATTGGTCAGCAAGTAATTTTTAAATATTCATGAAAAACTGTCAATTATCTGACATGCACTATTCTTGGATTCTGATATTTTGGTTGTTTTACTGTCTATTTTCTAATCTATATCTAATTATCTATGCTTTGAAGAGTGCATGGTGTTTATAGTATATATTAGTGGTGTGAGATGGCGTGCACACACTTCTTGCAGGGAAATTGTTTTAAGCGCTTGATTGGTGCATTGTAGTATGAATTTTGTTTCCGGATATTGGATTAATTTACAAAGTTTTATTTTATTTCTGCCTTTGCTATGGACTTTATTTAGTTGTTGTTGCATGTGGAGATCACTTGGTGCTTGATAAATTGTAACTGTCATGTTGAAATAGAATTTTTTTTGTAAAAACAGTCTTTGTATTCTGCATGACCTTGATATAAGAGATAACCCTTAAATAATAATAAATTCTTTATCATGAGATTGTAAAGAACAATGTGGTGTACTGTATCTACATTTATAGATACTTCAGTAATCCAGGGACTAAATCTGTTTTCTTCAGCAAATGTGAATGATACTTGAAGTAGCCTGTTGTCAGGGTTACCCTCATATGTCCAGAGTTCAAGTCTCTGTTACTAATCTATTCTACAGATAAATGTTGTTTATGTTGACGCTATGTTATTTTAGGTCAGTTTATAGTTTGGCCTACGCCTCCACCACCATCTCCACCGCCGGCCAGAAACCAGGATACACCAGACTCAGTGTACAGTGAATACAGTGATTACAGCTCTGACTTTCTCTATGGTGGAGAAATTGTCTCCATTGAAGATCTCTACTGTAATTCAGTCATGTACCATCCTCCACCCACTCCACAAATATTGTTGCTGTTCTACCTTTCAAATCCTGTCACTGGTCATAATAATTCCACATATTAATCTTGCTTGTTGTAACCATGAAGTTTTTCCATTTTGTGATTTTGTTAACGGACCATGTTTGTATCCCCATGTAATGTCATTTTCATATGATTACATTTCTATGTGATCATACACTGCTTCCATACATCTCCATGTGCATATGTTTCCATGTGATTATGTTTCCTTGTGATCATATTTCCATGTGATTATGTTTTCATACATTTCCATGTGTCTGAATGTCAAAATTTGACACCTATAACCAATAACTACTTGTATATAAAACAAAGTTGTATATTATCAGTTGATTCCATCCTTGTTATATATCACTGTTCTTTGACCCCCATTGCATATCCAATCACACCATTTTATCCTAATTCTCATGTTAAACTAACAGCGTTACTGTATAATTGAATGTATTATATACCATAACCATATATGTACCAAGCTTCTCCCCAATGTTCTGTTCCCCCATGTCTTGTGGCAGTCTCATCATGCGAACATCTACTGTAGTTCTGTTTGGCAGTCAGCTCTACAAGGTACCTCAGAGTTGGCTGAATTAATCTAATGACAGTTTGGTAAAATATCATATAATCCTGTGTGAAACCAGGGTGTAAATATTGGTGTTGGTTTGATTATGCCCCAGCTGGTGTAAGGCAAACTTTGAAATCGTTTATTACGAAGAATCAGAATACAAAAACTATGATCAACTTCATTTGTTCTGGTGCATTTTCATACTTGTATTTGGATAGCTAGTTTATATTAAGTCTTTTGTCCATTCACACAGTCTTGTGTGTGTTGGTTAAGAAGCGTCACATTTACAAAAGTAATAATGTATTCTGAAATTTTCAATGACAAGGGAGAGTTATTCTGTGTGGCTGCAAGTGAGAGAGTGACGAGTGGATGAGTGGGTGAGTGGATGAGTGGGTGAGTGGATGAGTGGGTGAGTGGATGAGTGGGTGAGTGGATGAGTGGGTGAGTGGGTGAGTGGATGAGTGGGTGAGTGGGTGTGAGTGTGAGCTAATATCTTCATCAAAGTAAGGTCAATCTCACTCTAGGACTTAATATTTTAATGGTAGTTGGTTTCTGTATTAATTGATAATCAATGAACTGGTTAATCGGTTAATCGTGTAGATGCTTGCATGTTGTTTTACGAAGAATTTTATTATTTGCTTGTAGAAGTCTTGGGTTTTTCTTGCAAAAAAAGAACATAATTTTTATTTATTGTACTTTTACATTTTCCTTAAATATTTCTTTTTAACGATCCTATGGTTTAATTTTTTTAATAATCAGTAAATGAGTTAAATTATAAGAAACATTATGCATTTAAAAAACTACATCTATATGAGGATTATTTCTATGAGAATCTAGCTACATGGTATCTTCATTTGTATCTTTCCATTAAGTGCTGCATTGTTCCACATAATTATAATGAATAACAGTAAAGTTCTACTTATAAGGCAAATCATAAATGTAGCCTTAATAGTCAATTGGTCTTAACAGCAGACCATTTTGTCCTTAATTAAATACTTTTGTCTTATCAGCAGAATTGTATATCAGAATTGTATAGCAACAAAGACCGAATAAATCAGGTTTCTCTATAAACTTCTTCACCCTTTAACACAGTATCAGTTCAACATGTTTGCAATATTGAATAGAAAACTAATTTATTACTTTATTGTTAATGCTATGTTTATATTATTTAACAGCAAGACAAGGCACGCCCCCACCACAAAGACCCACCTCCCCTGATCATAAGGCACGCCCTAACTCCGCCATGTCAGTGACGAGGGCCAGTGATTGGTTGGCTGGAGGTCGTGACCTGTACTGGGAATCTATGCAGAAGAGGCCTAGTTCAGGTCATGTACCAGGTTGGAAGGAAGGACTACCCGACAGTATGAAACGACCAAGATCAGCTGTAGCCGCAAGAACCCTAAATAGGTACTACTATGATGTTTGTCATATCAGTGCATAAAATTTAATAAATCGTCTGTTACATATATGCACTGACAGTTCACACTTGTATGGCTGTTGATTTCAGAGTTGGTTTGGCAAATTGTTTTCCATAATATTCGTCTTAACCATACTTTTGAAAAGGGGGTGCGAAATCGGACCTTAAAGATGATTTGAAGAGATGGTGTACCCCTACTGTTGATGGATGTAGTGTTCAGTGCCCACAAGAGTTTTTAGCTGACCTGAGCACGAAGTGCACAAGCTGAGCTATTGTGATCACCCTTTTGTCCGTCGTCCATCGTGCGCCGTCAACAATTGGACTGTTAATACTCTAGAGGTCATAATTTTCACTTAATCTTTTTTAAACTTGGTCACAATGAGGTCACATTTTTGACATAATCTTAATGAAACTTGGTCACAATGTATGTCTCTATCGAATTTAGGTCACGTTCACAACTGGGTCATCTGGGATCAAAAACTAGGTCACCAGGTCACTTTGAAGAAAAATCTTGTTAACACTCTAGAGGTCACATTTTTTACTTAATATTAATGGTCACAATGTATGTCTCTATAAAATATAGGTCAAATTCGTAACTGGGTCATCTGGGGTCAAAAACTAGGTCACTAGGTCACATCAAAGAAAAATATTGTTAACACTCCAGTGGTCACATTTTTATGCCCCCGTATCTCTCCACACACCTGTATCACCTTACCCTATTTTGACCTTCACCTTGACCTAATTTTGGACTTAGACTTATTTATGGACAATGCTTCCACAGGGGGCATATGCGTTTATTGAACGCAGTCTTGTTTGCCTGATATTTATTAAACTTAGTCACATGGTGTGTATCTGTATAATCTAGGTCAAGTTCGAAATCAGGTCATCTTGGGTCGAAACCTAGGTTACCAGGTCACATCAAAGAAAAAAACCTTGTTTACACTCTAGAGGTCACATTTTTACCTAATCTTTATGAAACTTGGTCACAATGTTTGTATCTATGAAATCTAGGCCAGGTTTGTAACTGGGTCATCTGGGGTCAAAAGCAAGGTCACTAGGTGACATCAAAGAAAAACATTGTTAACACTCTATAGGTCACAATGTTTACCTAATCTTAATGAAACTCAGTCACTATGTTTGGTTTGTCTCTGTAAATTCACGCACGTTAATTAAATGTATATGACACTCTATATTGACGTAAATATGTTGTCGCTTACACATATCGATCGGCCAATTAACAATGTTACCGCGGTAAGCGTAAAACGCACTAGTCAAATTCTACCCTACTTTACATAAGACCTCATAATTTTACTATCTATCATCCGATTTTAAATATTTAAAGCTTGTAATGAAGCAGAGATATATGTCTGTCTTTTAATACAACATTCATCACGATACCCTAATTATTAAATTCACGCTGACGAGTAAGAATCCGTTCAGCATAAAAGTAAGTTTAAAATATCCCGTTTTTTACCAAATAAAAATTCAATCAACGGTCGAAAATCATCAAATATTAATTTAATTTTCGATCGATTTTTTTCATTAAAGCTTGTTTTAAAAGCTAATACTTTGAGCTTTTATAAAATGTAAAACTTTTTTTAAAGCATTTGCGAGTTGTCGACCGCCAACGATTTGATTAAACTTTGTGCATTTGTGTACTAATTATTGTAAATAAATTTTCAAAATGGCGGAATCACGTCGAAAAGCGTGTGAAATGGGCACCTGCACACCTTCCATGCGCTAATTGAAAACATATTTTTGATTGAAACTTGTTTAAATTGTGAGATTAAATACTTTTTGAGGTATTGGTTGTACTTTTTATACGCCCGTTGAAAACGGGACATATTATGTGAACACCCTTGGTTGGCGTGCGGGCGGGCGGCGGCGTCCAGTAATTTGTCTGTACTCTAGCGTAAACAGTTTTCATCCGATCATCTTCAAACTTGCTGACAATGCTTATGGGCATAATATCTAGGCCAAGTTAAATTATAGGCCAACTCGGCCTAGGCCTTATTGGGTTATGGTCCTTTTATTACCAAATAAGTATGAAATTGGCCTTGTCTGTACTCTTACGCTAAAAGTTTTCATCCGATCATCTTCAGACTTGCTGACAATGCTTATGGGCATAATATCTAGGCCAAGTTAAATTATAGGCCCAATCAGCCTAGGCCTTATTGGGTTATGGGCCTTTAATTACCAAATAAGTATGAAATTGGCCTTGTCTGTACTCTAACGCTAAAAGTTTTCATCCAATCATCTTCAGACTTGCTGAAAATGCTTATGGGCATAAAATCTAGGCTAAGTTTGATTATAGGCCAAATCGGCCTAGGCCTTATTGGGTTATGGTCCTTTAATTACCAAATAAGTATGAAAATAGCCTTGTCTGTACTCTAACGCTAACAGTTTTCATTTGATCATCTTCAAACTTGCTGACAATGCTTATGGGCATAATATCTAGGCAAAGTTCGATTATAGGCCAAATTGGCTTAGGCCTTATTGGGTTATGGTCCTTTCATTACCAAATAAGTATGAAATTGGCCTTGTCTGTACTCTAGCGCAAACAGTTTTCATCCAATCATCTTCAAACTTGCTGAAAATGCTTATGGGCATAATATCTAGGCCAAGTTCGATTATAGGCCAAATCGGCCTAGCCTTATTGGGTTATGGTCCTTTTATTACCAAATAAGTATGAAATTGGCCTTGTCTGTACTCTTACGCTAACAGTTTTCATCCGATCATCTTCAAACTTGCTGACAATGCTTATGGGCATAATATCTAGGCCAAGTTTGATAATAGGCCAAATCAGCCTAGGCCTTATTGGGTTATGGTCCTTTAATTACCAAATAAGAAATTAATTACTAAATAAGTATGAAATTGGTTGTCTGTGCTCTAACGCAAACAGTTTTCATCCAATCGTCTTCAAACTTTGTGACAATGCTTATGGGCATAATATCTACGCCAAGTTTGATTATAGGCCAAATCGGCCTAGGCCTTATTTGGTTATGATCCTATAATTACCAAAATAAATGTGAAATTGACCTTGTCTGTTCTCTAGTGCAAAGAGTTTTCATCTGAGTATCTTCAAACTTGGTGACAATGTTCATGGATATAATATCTAAGACAAGTTCAATTGTAGGCCAAATCAGCCTAGGCCTTCTTGGGTTTTGGTCCTTTAATTAAAAAAAATGTTGCATTGTTTTTTTCATTCACCATGCCCTGAGACTCACCATGCCCCAAGACGGGCGTATTTTGTGACATTTTGGCACTCTTGTTTCTGGTTTCAATTGGTTTTGTCTTTACAAAATGAAGTCAAAAATAGTGATTTTTGTCATGATGCGGGACTATTTTTTTCGGTAGCTGTATTGAACTTGCGGACTTATTGCCGAATGTTAATTATAAAATCATTAAAAATGGCGATTATTTACAATATAACCTGCTATTAAATACATATTGTTAGGTATTGGTTGCATTAATTAATGAACCATGATGCTAGTTTTTGAAAAAATCGCCACAAAAGATGATCAATGGTCGGCGTAGTTTACATCACACATTATTATGAATACGTCCATTCTGTTTTATTTCGTTGGCGGTCGACAACTCGCAAATGCTTTAAAAATCGGTTTTACATTTTATAAAACCTTACAGTATAAGCTTTTAAAACAAGCTTTAATGAAAATAATCGATCGAAAATAAAATTAATATTTGAGATTTTCGACCGTTGATTGCATTTTTATTTGGTAAAAAATGGGACATTTTAAACTTACTTTTAGGCGGGATGGATTCTTACTCGTCGCCGTGGATTTAATAATTAGGGTATCGTTATGAATGTTGTATAATTAGACAGACATATAAATCTGCTTCATTACAAGCTTTAAATATTTAAAATCGGATAATAGATAGTAAAATTTTGAGGTCTTATATAAAGAAGGGTAGAATTTGAATAGTGCATTTTACGCTTACCGCGGTAACATTGTAAATCGGCCGATCGATATGTGTAAGCGGCAGCATATTTACACCTTTTACATGCGTTAATATAGAGTGTCATATACATTTAATTAACATGCGTGGTAGATTCTAGGTCGATAATAAACCTGGCCACAAAGTGTGTCACTGTAAAATCTAAATGAAATATTAAGGTCATATATCATAACAAATACTGATTCTGTCTAAACTGCTAGTCATCAGGTGAGGGCTTTAGGGCCAATAGCCCTCTTGTATATATAAGTATCATTGTGTGAGCTAAAGATAATGTATTTTTATAGTAAGCATCATACCATACAAACTTGTTCTCTACTTGATACTATTCACTGACATAGTTATTGTGCGTGGGAAGCATACTAGATAAAATACCACCTAATGACAATTTTCAATGATGTTACATTTAACATGTCATACCACAGGATGCTATCCTCTCTTCGTCAATAATGTAAGGGAACCAGCATCACGACAAACAATGTTCTAATGTTAGGGAACAGGCTTTGTGACAAACAATGTTCTAATGTAAGGGAACCAGCATCGTGGCAAACAATGTTCTAATGTTAGGGAACCAGCATAGTGACAAACAATGTTCTAATGTTAGGGAACCAGCTTTGTGACAATGTTCTAATGTAAGGGAACCAGCATCACGACGAACAATGTTCTAATGTTAGGGAACAGGCTTTGTGACAAACAATGTTCTAATGTAAGGGAACCTAAGCATCGTGACAAACAATGTTCTCGTTAGACTTCTGATTACATACATTTGTTGTTATGTTTGCATGCGTAAATCTAATTCAAAGTTTTTTTTAACCAAGTTTAAATGTGATTGTACAGCACTTTTGGACATGTAATTACATAATAAAAGACTTATATAAATATGGTATAATAATGATAATTTCATGCCAATTATAATCATAGCCCCATGTATTATTTCAGACAAACTCGAAGATCGCATCCAGTCACACCGTCCTCATTGGCTTACGAGGCCATGATGCAAGGTATACTCTCACTGTCACAGTGCATGTCTTAATGTCTGTTTCACCAATGTTTTTATGTTTTAAACAATTTGTTATAAACATGCATGGATCCAGATGGGGGGGGGGGGGGTCCAGGAACTACTTGAAATTTTGGTAAAATGTGGTTATGTTATATATATCACGACTTGTGAATGTAAGGTCTAAGAAAACCCCTTCTGTTAAAAACAGCTGGATCCATACATGATGAACTGACTAAAATTCTTTATTTAACGTCCATTTTTATAATCAACTTTAACTACTTCCTTACTTTTGTAAAATTTGTTTTCTGTGATTGTGAAGTAAGAGTTAATGGCCCCAAATCCACAAAACAGTTCCCTTTTTTCCGGACATTTAAACCAGCTAAAATAAAAACTATTTGGTAATTGAAGCATACATTTATTGCATGTATGTAGAAGTAAGAACAGTAAAGCATGTACATATAGTTATGTTTTAATGTTTATTTTCAGTGAAATATTATATATTTGATATTTCTGAACAAGTTGAATATGAGTTAGAAATTTATTAAATGGTATATTCTTGCACATTTCATGCATTGCAAATGGTATATGATGTTGTGTACTCAGAGTATGGGCTAGGGTTTAGATACTACTTCACAGATTAGAGTCCAAAATATTGTTTAAAGCCTTATTACTGCAAACATGGAACTTCTCAACTGGTAAAATTTAGATATTTGCATGTTT
Organism: Spisula solida; assembly: GCA_947247005.1. Lineage (NCBI taxonomy): Eukaryota > Metazoa > Mollusca > Bivalvia > Venerida > Mactridae > Spisula > Spisula solida. Next base: position 28,352,679 of record OX365948.1, read on the forward strand.
CATCTAGCCCTGTGATCAGGAGAAGACGTTTGAAGTTCAGTCTCCCACATATGGTAGGGACACATATTGTTTTCGTGCCAGTCGTCTGGAAATGTCAAGTTTGTCCACGCTTATTATCCTGAGCTGTTGTTCAAATTTTTATGAAATTTCACATGAATTTTTGATACAAACCTAGTTGTGCATACATGTAATGTCACGAATTTTATATTAAATGATTATTGCTAGAGTTATAGCCCTTTGATGGTCAAAATCATACGTTTTTGTATCAATTATTGATTCTTTTTTGGTAGTAGATAAAAAAGCTCTGCACAAAACCTGAAATTTAAGTATAAAAGTACCATCAGTTGAAAATTAAACCTTCTGATGTATGGCATGTTGAGCTTCAGTTAGGTATGAGTTCTTTGCTTGTTTCATAAATAGGATGTATTTATATATCGTCAAATTGTTTTCAGCTTTTATACGTAAACTTAAGGTAATCAGATAACTGAAACTGAAGTTATTTCTGTACTTGTTCTCTACACAATGGTCATTTCTAGTTATAGCTCTGTGTACCCAGAATAACCTTAACTCATTACTCCATATTGTCACATTTTGGCATTTTGAAGTATAGGACTGCAGAGAAGACCATTTTGTTCGAGCAACAGTACCTTTTATATGATGATTGTTTTGACTTTAGAGCTAGACAGATTGCAGTGTAGCAATACCATGTGACTTTGTCGTCACTAAAGCCATAAACTTCACGCACTAATAGATAAACATAAATAGCCATAAGTACTTTATTTATTCACCGATTTCCATGAAATATAAACTAGTCTGAGGGAAATAATAAAATCTTTCCTACGAAATATAGGAGCTGGGTTGTTTTTTCGTGCGCCTAATGAAACATTGAAAACAAGACGGCTTGGCACAAGTCTGCTCGTATACAAACCAATATCAAGATTTCACAGGTTGCTGGGAAAAAGGCCTTGTTGCTGATTAAGTTCCTATACTTTGGGGAAAGCTTATAATTTCCCCTAGGCTGGCATATGGTTCATAGAAATCGTTGAAGAAACAAAATACTTATGGCTTTTTTTCTATTTCCAAGCAGAGCAAATGTTGACAAATTTTGTCTTGGATTTGATGCCTTATATGTCATCAGAGTCACATGGTATTGCTTCAATGGATGCAATTGCACTGAAAATTACGTTTTTTTACTGTACAATAGTGAGTGCTTGCTTATGCTTAGGACTGGGGTTAACAAAGTAAGTGATCTGCTGATGCATTTTATTAAACTCCTCGCAGTGGTTACTTCCCTTTGCAAAGCGGTTACTTCCCTTTGCTCCTAAAGACAATGTAATGGACGTGTCCCTGTGAGGAGGTTGGTATTTTATATGATGCAGATGTACATTGCACTTACTTTCTTGGTGTTTAAGTCACTTTGTCTGTTGGCGTGACTCTCAGGTTACATCCAAGAATCTGTTTTAAGCTTCAAAAGATGGCATATTGCATTTTCTTGCCAGAATTGTTAAGCAGTTTGTTGAGAATATTGTTCCTGTTTGCAGTAATAGCGCAGTGTGTTCCTTGATATACTGAGATCCCTTGCACTGATAACTCCCAACATCAACCTGACCACTTTAAACCTTTACAGCTTGTTCTCTATAGCACGTGTTTTATGTTTAAACAATATCAGTCAAACCTGTCTGTAACAACCATCCATTGAGCAGCTGAAGTGGTCTTTGTTGTAACAACCATCCATTGAGCAGCCGAAGTGGTCTTTGTTGTAACAATCATCCATTGAGCAGCTGAAGTGGTCTTTATTGTAACAACCATCCATTGAGCAGCTGAATTGGTCTTTGTTGTAACAACCATCCATTAAGCAGCTGAAGTGGTCTTTGTTGTAACAACCACCCATTGAGCTGCTGAAGTGGTCTTTGTTGTAACAACCATCCATTGAACAGCTGAATTGGTCTTTGTTGTAACAACCATCCATTGAGCTGCTGAAGTGGTCTTTGTTGTAACAACCATCCATTGAGCAGCTGAATTGGTCTTTGTTGTAACAACCATCCATTAAGCAGCTGAAGTGGTCTTTGTTGTAACAACCATCCATTGAGCTGCTGAAGTGGTCTTTGTTGTAACAACCATCCTTTGAGCTGCTGAAGATGTCTTTGTTGTAACAACCATCCATTAAGCTACTGAAGTGGTCTTTGTTGTGACAACCATCCATTGAGCAGCTGAATTGGTCTTTTTTCACAGGTGATCTCTGTCAACAGGTTAAATATCATTGAGATGTTCTGATTGGAAATAAAATATGTGTTCAGTGCTGAGAGGTTCTGTAATAAAGGTCTTTGTTGACAGGTGGTGTATAACACAGGTTTGACTGTACTGAATTTGATACAAATTATTTTGAATGCACCTATTTCCCTGCATCCCAAGTTGTTGTATGTTTCACCGTTATTTTGTGTTGACTTGTTTTGGTGTACGGTATCACTGCACTGTGTGTCATTATGTCCCCTTTCAGGAGGTCGTACGGGGTCACCACGATGGTCCTTTGAAAACTTACAACTCCCAGATATGATGGACCTTGCTGAGTACCCACCAATGTACCAGCAGATTGGTCTGCCACGGCGACTAGGGTCCACTGGATCCCTTGAGCAATCCCCACACGATATGGTGTATAGGTAGAGCTAGCCTCATCTAAACTATTGTTGCTTATAGCACAGTGCTGTGATAGTCACTGTACAATACACATGTATTTTAAACATTAGACAATCATTTCAAGTGAAATATTAGTATCTAAACGAGCTTGTAAAATATAAAAGGAAGTCGGACAGATATTTATTTATTTATTTATATTTATGATATTCAGTTATTTATAGAAGTTACGATTATATACATCCTTTAAGAAAGTCTTCTGTTTTCTTTTCCAAACCAAACTGAATATCTTCAGTCTTATTTCTTTACATGTACGGTACTTATAGTTACATGTTTTTACAAGTTTACAACAACAGTTTTTTTTAAAAAAGTAAAATGTTTTCTTAATAGTATTAATGGGAGAATTAAATGTCTATTAAAATTTCATCTTAATTTATTCTGCTTTTGTTACGCTTTACATTTTTAAAGTATTTTTAATTAATGTTTATATACATGTGTATATTTTATAACAGTATTATATGTGTTACATGTTTGATAATTTTATTGTTATTTATTTTTCTTGTCTATGTTTTGTTGATGTTCAATAATTAGTGTTTAATCTTAATTAATAAATGACGGTTATCTGTGATAGTCCTAGCTGCATGTGCTAATCGTATTTGTGATAGTTAAAGTGTATATATAGTTCAACAATTCTGGTATGCAAATTTTAACGGTGAAGGAATGCTTATAAGCCATCTACTTGTAGAACTTTGCTTTAATCCTTTACTCCATGGACCCTTAATTCATTGAATATGGTATTCTGAAAGGAGACAAGTTTGGTTGTGTACATTGATCTCCATACTGGTTTAATATGTGAAAATTATTGGCAATTGAAACATTATACTAGCATGATATTCACAAAGCATCTTAAGGGAAAACTTAAAATTTTCGTAAAATCTTAAAATTTCCTTTAGTATATATTAAGCTAAAGAGGAAAATCAAGATTGTCATGTTTTTCATAGTTTAGAAGCATTATGAAAAATGCTACAATGAAATCATGGGTTATGTTTTGTTTCTTGAGAAATATGTGCAGGTCAAATTTTTCAAATATTTTTTTATTTATTTTTCAAATATTTAAGCTTTCCCTTAAGATGGTTTGGAATACCAGCCCTGATTGGTCATGAAATGATGATACCATGGAGTAAAGGGCTGAATAAATCTGCTTTTAATAATAAAATAATCATGGTACGATTCTATAGCAAATGTTCTATAATCTATGCTATTTATAATTAAGAAACTAAATGTTTTTTATTGTTTGAAGTGAGAGACAGGTTTCCTATATGCGAGCGTTAAAATGGTCCAAACTTTTGAACATGAAGTTACACAGGAGGTGCCGGTAATTAGAAAGCATGTTAAACGCATGTTTGGAATTTCTTGATCTGACAAAATCATTCATATATAAAGTTCTTACTAGGAGTGTACATATTGGCTGCGATCTTTAATATATTATCATATATAAATAGAACTTATTGTGACCCCCCAGTGTGTGCGTGTGTTATAATCAACCCATGGACTAATAACTTATTGATATAGTCCAGAGATGTTAACCTCAGATCTGTTTAACTGTTGACGAAATATTGTCTATTTATAATTTCCGCTCTCTGTATTCAAATGCAGGAAGTTTGATGAATTTGCCCAAGGTGTAATAGAAATGCAAATCTTAACGTACAAATAATGCTCAATTAGCTCATGAAAATTGTTAAAGTCTGCCTATGAATCTTGTACTATATTCCTGCATGAAGGGAAGGATTGTGTTAATATCTCTGGACTAATACCTGATACTTAAACTAAAGACTAAAATTGTCATGTTCTACTTAATTCTGTCAGTCAACAAAAGTGATGTTGTATTATGTAAATAAATAAAAGTGATGTTTAATTCTGTTGATCAACAAAAGTGATGCTTAATTATGCCAATCAACAGAAGTGATATTTAATTCTGTCATTCAATAAAAGTGATGTTTAATTATGCCAATCAACAGAAGTGATATTTAATTCTGTCATTCAATAAAAGTGATGTTTAATTATATCAATCAACAAAGTGATGTTTACTTTTCAATCAACAATAGTGATGTTTAACTATGTTGATCAACTAAAGCGATGTTTAATTCTGCCATTCAACAAAAGTGATGTTTAATTCAATCAATAAAAGTGATGTTTCGTTCAATGAATAAAAGTGACATAAAAGTGAGATGTTTACTGTTTAAAAGACAAAGGTGACATAAAAGTGATGTTTACTATTCAATCGAGAAAGGTGATATTTAATTCGGTCAGTCAACAAAGTGACATATAATTCAGTCAATTAACAAAAAGTGATGCTTAATTCAATCAACAAAAGTGAGGTTGATATGCATGTACATTATATTGGTAAATACACCCTGAATATCAAGAAATAAATAAAAACATTCTTCTGCTTATACTGTCGTTAATTATAATTATTATTTGTGAATCATACATAGGATCTGAGTTTTGATATTGCATATTTATATTATAAATGCTCATTTTAGTTTTTTTGCTTTAATTATTTCAGCAGCTTTTAGCTTATAAAACTGCCAACCTGTTTACTTTCTATCATTTTATTTGATATAATAACTGATCCTTGTTATAGCTTGAACATTATATTTACTGATACTTCTAACTGTCTGAATCATCAGTTTTATTCTAGTTTAATAATCAAACAATGTAGGTAAATGGTCAGCGCTTTGGCATACTAGAAGTCTAAAATGCTTTAATCATGTTTGTTCATAAACTCAACATCTTTACTAAATACATCCAAGATGAAAATGAAATCTTTTAACTAAATCTTGTTTACCTGTCATTTACAGTTTCTTTGTCTCCATTATGCCTTGTGTCCAGAAAATTAACAATTTATTGAATGTTTTGTCTGCGTCTGCTGTCTGTCCACCATCTTGTTTTACATGTAAATAACCTTCAAGATGATTCATAGCTCTACCTTGCCTCAATAAAGTGTGTTGGTTGCTATGGAAACACCCTGGTTGCTTGGAGACTGATCTTGGCTGAGTATCCTTGGTATTTGGTATGCTATCTTTTTACAAATAATTATTTCTGCTTTCTTCTATCAAAACCCTGTTAAAACTCTATTACAACACTGCATTGTGTCTCCTGGATGTTACAACAAGCGTTGCATCTCCATGACTCCACTATGGGTGTCATAGAGACACAACTTTTGCTGCAACATCCTTATAAGGCTGTAATTGAAATGCAACTCCTGTTTTAACAGAGTTTTAATGGGGGTGATAAAAATGCAGACTGCTTTGTAAACTAGTTGTTGTGTAGTTTAAATATAGACTGATATACACTCTGTTTTGATCTCAGACTGGTACTTGGTTTCAGTATAGACTGGTACTTGGGTATATATATACTTGCTGTAGACTGGTTTTCGGTATTGATAAAATCTTGCTTAAAAATAGGGCTATTTTCATTACAGAAGGCTTTTGATATTGTCATGCCTTTCCTTTAACAAAGTGTTAGGCTAATTGTTGCTGCAACTATTCATTGCATGATGTAATTTTCTACTTAATACTATCATGCTTGCATGCAAAATGCTTTTTGAATTGATTAACAAACATTAACCGTCAGTTCAGTATTACTATGTAGAAAAGACATTTTAAAAAATGCTTCATATTCTATGTTTGTATCTACGTTTATACTGGCATGTCTCAACTGGTAAGCATACTCCATTAGATGCATGTTTGGTCTTCAGTAAATGGGTATGTAACATTGATTGATTGGTCAGTCCCATATGAACAATGTATACTTATAAAGACTTAGAGTATGCATCTAGCTGGCCCACTCAGCTTGGTGTATGGAGACAAATGGGGGCTGATCCAACACCATGTTGTATGTTAGTTTGACTTTGTATGGTTGAGAATAGTATGGTTTATTGGAATAATTCCTAAAGTTAGTGTTGTTTTGTTGCAGACTTCCACCTAGTCCAAAGACACAGAGTAGTGTGAGTGCACATGGTCCTGTCAATATGGTGAGCATACTCGAAGATGATGAAATAGGTACCATAGCAACAACAGAACGGGAAAAAACTATGACAGATCTTGATACACCTCATGTCTGAGGGATATATTGTATAACATCACATGTGATCATTTATTCTCCTGATAGATCAACGAGTTTCATATTCCGATAATGTATCAATTGGAACATAAATAGAACAGCATATTCATTATAAATTGTACCTAGTGCATCATCGTTTTCACATACAGCAAAACTGTGTACAAACTCAGTATGATGTGACCTATCACATCCCGTGTCAGACTTATACAGGTACTCAATATATACTGCTGTAATATGGACTACTAGTGTGATATGTATAGGATATTACACAGGGATGGCGGACAATACATTGATACCAGTCCTTATGTACTGTGTAAAACATAAGATCACAGCAGTGGTGCAACAAATATGGTCTTAATCTGTATAAATAAACACAAATGTTGAACATGTGATTTAGGTGGTATAGTCCAGTTAGGATATTGTGACAGTGACGTTGCAGTTCTTGTGTCCGCAAAAAATCACAACCATTGTCTAAACAGGTAGAGCGAAGTTTAGTACGTTTGTTTAGCATTGAAAGTATAGTTGTTTGTACAGTATATGCATGTATAATTGGTTTTACACCGTTACAGTGGACTCGACCGCTGCGTCACTGGATTTTTATCCTGACTGGACTATATGTATGGCTTTTGTTTCTGATTAGTGTTGTTATCATTCATAATTACCTCCTTGTAAGGCTTAATAATGCACAGAATTCAAAGTCCACAGTGTGTCATTCATTGTGGAGAGCGTATATAGGCTTTTTCAATTTTTAGGGATGTGGATAGTTTGTTCTATGTCTGACTCTTCCGGAGATGGCTAGGTGCTGTCGTTTCTGTGTGGCTTTTGATTGTCTGTATGCTACAGTATTTTTTTCTATCAATGTTTGATGAATGAGGTATATTAGATGTAGCATTATAACATCCTTGTGTTAGTACATTGTTGTGTTTAATGTAGTTATAGTTACATTAATTGCTTCTGCATTTGTAACATAAGTACATGTGAATTGTTTTTCAAACAAAAATACCTGTAGTATTACATAGTATAATATTTCCTGCCTTCAACTTATCGTTAAACACAATTGTCAACTTGATATTTTTATGAAAAAAAAGTATCGAAAAATATGTATCATTTTCCATCTGTGATATTTTTGATAGACTTCTTTTTGTACTTTACTTTAGATTGAATATCTTTATTTATAAGACTTTTTACTGGTTAAGTTGAAATCTTTGCATGTTACTATAAATGTGAAAGTTGCACACAATAATTAACAAAGTATCTCAGTAAATTCTAGATACTATGATTAGTCCTATGCTGCTTATTGGTTCCAGGTATTACATATTAGTACCCAAACATTGCTGATAATTATGTCCGTACATACATGTAGTTATTGTGTATGGTATTTGCTCACTGCCTTAGTCATTATATAGAATCAAAATGTATAAATTACCTTAGAAATGTTATGTTATGCCTTCTATCATTCAATACCTTATAGAATTGGAAACTATTTTTAAGAGGTCTGAATCCCAGTGGGGCTCTGGTTTGGGAGGTCTGAATCCCAGTAGGGCTCTGGTTTTGGGTCACCTGCTTGTAAAATAAAGGTATCCATATGACTATGTGTCTGGCATTAAAACATTGAAAATCAGGAAAATATTTGTGCTCTGAGAGATAATGTCTTCTAAGCTTAATTGGCTGACCCTTGAAGGAGGGATTCATTACACCTAGCATATAATTTTCCACTAGCGCATTTAATGAGCTAAATGTACAAAAAGCTACAATTGTTTCTTTAAAAAGAAAATGTGTTGAAATATGCCTATATGATCACAAAAATATATTTAAATTACAAATAATAATTAATCGGTGTCAGCAGTTTATACAGCATGCTGTATTTTTCACTTATAGACAAAGGGAAACGACTCATTCAAGCTTGCTGGCCAAACTTTAAAATATTGATGACTATTTTCGCTCATAGCGGAAATATATTTTATATAACTGTTTTGAGTTTTTTGGTGAAAGTTTGAGGGTTTTTATCTGTTTCTTTTTAAAACAACAGCCTCAGAAATAATAAGCTTTTGACTATATTAGTCTTCTTTAGATTACATTTTTTACACAGAATAGAGTAGTATGAATTAAATGCATGAGTACTGTGGTTATTATATATCTTTCATGTAGTTTCAATGGTTAGTCTGCAAGTGCCAAGTTTTATGTTGTCTAGTTAGTAATCAGTATTCTTTGTTTATTGTGGCAACATTGGATTGGAACTCAGGAATATTCTGTGCTTTTCTGTCGTCTTATCAGGTTTGATGTTTGAAGAAGTCAAAACATTTTAAAGATACAGTAATGAAAATATGCAAAGAATAATGAGTACAAAACTTCAACTTCAATGTTGAACATTTAGTTGGTTTATTGCCAATACAATATGTAATGTGGCAAGTTGAAAATTTTAACAAAAACATATATACGCTTGAACATGTACAAAAAAACGAATGAGAACCAGTTCAATAATGTCGCACTAATACATGTATATAACTTGATGTTGTTTTTGCATTATAGTATTTAATTTATTTACATGTAATATTGAAAATGGTCTGAAGATATAAATAGTTCATATCTAATTTATCTTATAATTTATTATACCTTATAGGGTTTTGCTTTTGTACAAACGAGCGGGAATCATGTGCTCAGTCTGAATATATCATGTGACGTATATGGTGGGGAGGGTATACGAGTCTGTGGTCAGCATTGCATATCAGCAGCAAGTTATGTCTTAATCAATATTTATTTCTGTTTATTTCTCAGTACTATTTTTCATTATTTGATATTTCAGTGAAATGATCAGTTGACCCTGTAATAAACATCACTATTTTAATTAAGGTGAATACATTAGGTGGATGAAAATCATTTGAGGAATTATGTTACATTTCCTCTGTAGGTTTGCATAGTAGTATGCTGTATGGTATAGTATAATGTTGTTGGCTACAAATTGTTCAATCCCTCATTTATGTAGTACTTTGTTCTTTTTTAGTCTGAATTGAATTGTCCATATACTCTTGTCTGACTAGGGAACAGTCGTGTTACTATAGTGCCTTGTTATTGAACAATTATCGTATAGATTATCTGAATTTGTTATTGTAAATATTTAGTCTTTTACACACTATGCCGATGCTTTACTATATATGATGTGGGGATTGGATTTCATTGTCGAGCTAAACCATGAAATCCACAAACATTCAACCTCCTCAAAAAAAAAAATATTTTACAGTATTTTGAATACCTGTAAATCTTATCAATGAAATGCTTTATGTCATGTCTACATAATTGGTTATAAATCTTCATACATCTTCCTCACTGACATGATTATCCTGCATTGTTTTATTTTAGGCCAGAATTTTATAAATCCTACATTATCAGCCTGAATAAAATGTACTTGCTGTCCTGGGGTGGTATTCAATACTGATCTTATTTAATTGGAGAATGAGGATAGCCAATCATATCGCCTGTTACTGACCAAGAGTTAAATATGATGTGATCTGAGATCAATATTGAGTACCACTCCTAACCCTGTTTTATTTCTTTAAATAAAAAAAAATGTTTTAAAATGTTTAAAAGCTAAATTGTAAGAATTGGTCGATAATCTTAACATTGATTCATTCTGGCCTTGACTATGTTCACATATATACGTGTATAAGAAATTAAATAATATATTATATTTTTCAGATTTTTTTCTTATTTTAGTAAAATTTTGACAAACAATGTTTTGCTGTGTTATTTTATTTGTTTGCACAGAAAACATATTGTGATATTACGATAGTGTCTTTTTATTTACTTTTATATATTATAGCTGTGATATTGTCTTTATTTTTACATGGAGTACTTTGAGGTTGTTTGACATTGTACTTAAAATGAAGAATAAAAAGGAAGTTGTAAATGTAATAGTTAGTTGTGAAATTCTTCATTATTATATTTTGAGTCACGGTGTGATTGTGGCACTTATAGCAGAATTCACTGCTAGATGGAAATGATGTCCAAAGTTATAAAATTCATGGAATAAACTTTTTACATGCCATAGCACTCCAGGGGACTGTTTTATGAAAGCACTTACGGAAATCGTCAATTAGCATTCAAATTTAAATTCTTTTTATTTTTTTAGCTGCTACAAATTGTGGTAAAGGGTTGTTCAATAATAAGGATAAATTAGTTAACAGACTCCAAACCATATCTGTCTCCCAATGTGTAGGTTTTATAGACTAATTAAGAATTTAAATATGAATGTAAGTTTAAGATTTATGTGCATGCTTTTATAAAACAATACCCAGATGACCATCAAAATACTAGATATTAAAAGTGATGTTAAGATTGTTTCTGTATATTGTGACTGGAAAGTCTCTATAATATTATGTCTGAAATAGCTGAATGTTCACCAACTTTTGTTATCAACACTAAAATCACTGACACTGGCTCCTATGTGTATCAGACTTCTTTTTGTACAACCCTGCACATGAATTGAAACTTTAAAAGTTGTTCTGATTATTCCTTTAAAGAAAGAGCCCATATGTCAGAGTCTATCACTGTTCAGCTCTAATATCAAGGGGAGTAAGCTACATAAAGCACATATTTCATCAAATTGGATTACTTCCCTTAGACTGGCAAACTGTAGTGTGTTCCAGTAATGGATCAAAATACATTTACAGTTTCATCATAATGCAACTTGTGATGCTTAGCATTTAACTGCATAGAATAATATTATTAGTTATGGTATTGAATTCATGAATCATACACTTACTATATTATGTGGCTCTATTAAAATATTGTATATATTCAAAGGGTAACTCTTGCTAGCTTATCTAATAGTAATGCTGCAGTTACCTCCCTTAGATCAATAAACAGAATCTTGTAAAATATTGTTTCTACAAAAGTTCTGTATAACAATGTACACCATACCATCAGCCTTGAAGCTGCATTGATCAAGGCTCAGTGACCATCTCCCTGAAACCATCATTCCTCAATGAGACCCTGTGATTACATGTTCACAGAACATTAACACTATCATGTGACAGTTAAATAAAAAAATAGATATTTCGTGACAATGTTGACTAAGCCTGCTCCTAGACAGAATAATATGTAATAGAAGTTTTATGACCTAAAGTGATAGTTACATTCTGGTATAATGCATGACTGCATGTGCCATCTACCTCACCTGGCGTCCCGATGTATACACATGACTGCACGCTATTTACCGTAACAGGAACTAGGAATAACATTAGACGTCATACGATATTTAAAAAGATTACATTAAGTCAGACAGGGAAGGCAGCACTCAACTTAACCAGCCTAAGCACAGAAACATTAAAAACACACAAAGCACAATGCCAAACTGAAAACACAGCATCCCGTCCAGAAAGTCTGCAGCCTCAGTCAGTTAAACTAAAACGGATTGAGACCCAAGTGACAAGAAAATAACAACTGGACATTACACACCACAACGACAATCTACAACACATATTAGGGTACATGCAATTTTGAAAGATACGAAGCAGCCTTGTGCTGGACAACGAAATTGCAGAATGGCACATACATAATGAACAAAGTTTAACAAAAAGGCACAATGTCGAAATATTTTTGTATTTTTACTATAAAGTGGACAATTCATACATAGAGGAAGGTTGACTTAAGTGTTTCGGTCTTGGTAGGGACAGCGACAAATGTCACTGGGTGCTTAAACGTTATACAGTGCACCAAACCTCACACCCAATTAATAGATCACCTTATAGATCACTTTGTGCGATAAATGTCACATTTAACAACGTAGCAGTAAATAATCAATATTGTTTAAAGTTGAAGTACAATTGAAGTGTTCAAAACTATTGACCATTGTCTAAGAAATGTTCACAAAAGATAAAAAAACTGTCCTTATATTAGAAATAATTGTTCTGTATTTAACCCTTTCCTCGATAGATGAGATCATTATTCACACCATATCCACGCATTCACCAAGGCTGTCAGAAAGAATGAATACATTCCGTGTTTTATAAAAGCTTGTTCATAATCATATTCTTTGATTATGTCATTCAATGCACGCTAATCAGAAGGTTTAACCCGAAGGAATTAATAGGATCAATTTATGTCTACATCAAATTCACCAGTCCTCTTTGCCTCACTATTTCCTGGTATATTTCCTTCTTCGTTTAACAGTCAGCCAGGATCTGTTTTAGAAATGTTAAGATAAGATTTGTTTTGAGTAGGCAAGACAATGAAAATAAATCTTATCTTAATGTTGCTGCTTGAAGGTGGCCATTGAGTACAGGGTGTATTTATATCAGTATTTACAATTAGGATTGTATAATATTGGCTCCTGGAGACAGGTGGTTGCTTACTTTGTACACTGTATGTTGTGGTAAGTGTGCAGTTAAGATTGAACTACATGACTGTATACTTGTGCCTACCTGACATGTGACATATCGTTCATACAGGTTGAACGGTTGATAGGCATTTCTTCATAGAATTCCGTGTTGAAGACAATGTAGAAACCCTGGAAGTTTTCTCTCAGACTCTCTTCTGTGTACCAGATATAAGAGGGCTCATCTGCTTCTATCCAGAACTACCAAGTCATTGCCAATCCTTTCATAGCGACAATTGTATTCCTTGTGGTAAATATGCAAAAGTGTCCTCTCTCATAGTAGTTGTTATTCAACTTGTGAGAATAAGATTACAGTTTGGCGTACAATTTTAGTTTACACCCACAGACTTTATGAGTATTAATTGATCTTTTCTTAGTGTAAATCAGCTTAGGTTGTAATAAAATGTTGTTTCGTTATTTTCTGGGAATTCTGCAAGCGCACTCACCCTAAGCAAAAGTGTGGGATTTTCAATACCGGCTAAGGGTGCAACTTATCCTTATATTCGGGAGCATATTCGTCTACGAAGTCCTAAAACGAACCTCCTGTCACATACAATATTTTCACAATAGTTTCTACGCATGTTCAAATTCAACAACCACCTTTCATTTTGTTTAAAACAAGCATTTTTAAGGTCAATGACAAAAGAACGTCAATGCATTTTACAGACATCCAAAATCATCAAGTATTAAGATTTATTACTAAAATTGGCAAATTCAAAATCCTATCATTTTAAACATTTTCAAATGCGGTAGGTTAGAGCTTGTGTAAAAGTAAACCAGAACTCTGAAAACTTGTAGATGCTTAAATAAAAGGGATACATATTGATTAACAAGTGCCTACACCATCTCACAACATGAGCACATTAAGAGTATAATGCTTTGCATAGCCTTATTGAAATCCTGATCTTTTGCCTAGGGTGAGTGAGCTTGAAGGATTTCTAGAAAATAATTAGACACCATATTATTACAAACTAAACTGAATTATACACTGGTAAGATCAATTAATACACATGTAAAATTGTTTTGCTTTAACATAAATACGTTGAGCGATATTGGGCTTTGAATTAGGTGAGGCGTTTTTAAAGTCCTTGAGTGTAGCTGTTTGTAACAATGCCTAAAGGTTATAGTGAGGTGCGAAACTCTTGATGACGTATACTGTACAACCTCTCTAGAACAGCAACCTCTCTATAACATCTATCATTAAGTTCCAGTAGTAACCATTTACAATCAAGTTTACCTCTCAAAAGTAACAACCTCTGTACAACAACCAAACTTGTGTTTCCAAGAGGGTGTTGTTCTTAAGGGGTTGTACTGTATGCTGTTTTCGTATCATCATTCATGTTGTTACCATGAAGTATATGTAGACAGTGTTTAGTGGTTATTATAACTTGGAAGTGTCGGAAGACAAAAAAATACATGTGATTATGATACAACCACATTGCACAAGCAGTTTTAATCCACAGTCAAAATATGTGTGGCTTTGATGACGAGACGTTTGTGTGTGTTTGTGCATACTCCTACATGCTTTATATACAGCCAGATGTGCAATCAGTTACAATCCTCCTACTGATTATCATCCAGTCAATGTGCACAATCTACTGGAGACCGTTAACATGGGCGAGCGCTACGTAGCGCTTTCCACGGGAGGTAATCCTTGCCTTCTATATTTAATCGAACAGGAGGTAACTGAATAAAGGCGCTCAGTAGCGCTTTGCTTAGGCAACGGACCCCTGGTTTTTGTAATCCATTCAGTAACAACTCAGACTCATACGCAGTGACCTCCCTTACCACTATGCTAGGTAATGACTTACTGCGAGGAGTTTGGTAGCAACTATATATAAGGTATAAAATATGACAAATATCAACTTCTAAGTTTTACCATTTTTATTTCACCCCAGAGATAAGGGGACAGTATGATAATAACTTTGTAATAATATAATAGTGAACAGTATACCAGTCTTGCTGGCTTATACAAGCTAACAACCAGAAACCAGTCTCTTTATAAACAATGAATTCTAGAAGATGAAAAAATGGAAAAAAAGGGAAAATAAGTTTAAATCTTAATTTAAAACACTGTGAAGGTTTAAGATGTGACCAGAAAAAGACTATGAGAGTACGTAGGTGGATCTCTTTTAGTAGCTGCATTTTAGTAAAATTAATGAAATTTAGAAACTGGGTTCTGATATTGAATACAATGAGAAGATGGCACGATTTTTACAAAATATCGCAATTGACTAGTACCACAGAAATAAAGGACAATATTTCACACTATTGAGAGAAGAAAAAGCACCAAACATTAACAACAACAAAAAACAAATTAAATTAACACAAATAAAAACGATACAAAATCAACATGACAATTTAAAAATTAACTACACAAAAATTAAGGATCACTTACAGTTGATTAGTCTATAATTATACTGATTGAAATCCAAACCAAAGCCTGCTTGGCAGAAATTAAAGCAAAGAAGTGAAAAACGAATGCAAAAAAACAGAATTAAAGCACAAAAATAGGAAAGTCATAAATAGCTACGTATGATTTTCTCTGGTTAAATATAATTATGTGTGATTTTGTGAAACTAATCTACTTATAGATATGGGCACGTGAATGCACGTGAAATATGTAATGACCATAGATTGGTCTACAACTACTGAAACCGGTCAATTGAATTCTAACAATTTCTGAACACATATAATTGCACGAAATATCTTGTTGGTTTGATTTTAATGGCTGATATACAAGACAATGATCTATCACCAAAACTATATATTCATATCAATATATATGTAAGTATTTTTGGCAAAAAATAAAATATACAGCACTTGTTGCTATGCAAGCAGATCTAGGAATATACTATAATATCAAGATAAAATCTTAAAAAGCATAGAAAAATAAAAAAGAGCACTTTATAATTTTTCAGCACAAGTATTCACATTTGAATGGTGAAAGATATGCGCAGTCGTTATGTTTTTGATAAATTTTGTAATATCATTTTGCAATATAAAAATATGATATACATATTCTATATAATATCTATATACGCAAACCAATAAACAGTTTGTGATCAAAGTTTCGGCAGTTTTAACAATATTTATTTGATTTTAATCATAAAATATGACAATTTAACATGTCTCCAAACAACAGCCAACATTCGCATGACCTGTGACAATGATTAACATATCGAGAGCTTAGTGCAGAATGATTGTTAAGTCATGTTACTTAACATGCAGAAATACTACAATCACCGTGCACCAACCCTGCGATATATCTTGGTCTCAATACACTATACAATGTATTTGTAATAAAAATGTACACCTCTAACACCTCCCTGTATGGGCCACCTGGGGCGACCAGCACCCCCTCTATTGGTTGCCACAGGGTAGACTTTGCAACAAATACTGAACCAGTCAGTCTACAGATACCTTCTGTAGTTACAAAAAATGAAGGTTTGTCCATAACAAGAACATAACAAAATGGCTAACAAGACAATTTCACAAATTATTACTCAACAACAATTTATATAGTCTTAAAACCATCTATCCAAATGGATTAAACCTTAACAAATCTACCCAAAGCATCAAAACGATACTGATTTCATGAGTTACTGATCTGAATGTCTCAGACGCTTACAAGAAAACAGTTCACAAGTGCCTCTTCATGTGGAGAGACAAATGGTCACTTCTAGAAAATGCACGTTCACAAAGATGGCACTGGAATGGACGATCACCGGTATGTTTGCGATAATGTCGTGTAAGTTCATCAGAACGTGCGAATTTCCACCCGCAACCTTTCCATGTACAACAATAGGGCTTCTCTCCGGTATGTGTGCGTAGATGAGCTTTCAGATGAGAACTCTTTGTGTAGGTCTTGTTACAACCTGGATGAGAGCAGGTGTGAGTAGTTTGACGTTTACGTCCCCATGTACGACGACCACGTTTCTTGGGTTGAACCATAGCAGGATCCATAATGCTCTGGGGCAGCAATAAGTCGACAAATTGCTGTGGTGAAGAAGGTGGCGTCACCATATGAGGTGGTAACTGGGTCATGTGACCATGTTGTCCAAGTTTGGGCATCATATGCTGAGACAAGAGGTACTGCTGGAACTGTTGATTCAGATGATGATGTTGTTGCTGATGAGGATAGGGTGGCAATGCTGAGTGAGATGCTCTCATCTGCTGTAGTTGTGGCATGTTAGGTAGACATTTTGGCGTGTTATCCTGATACAGCTCGGGAGATGATGGAGGTGATAACTGACTTTGAGGAATGTTCATATTATAATGCATCTGTCCTTGGGATGACGATGTAGCACACTCTTGTTGATGAGGCATAGGTGATGTAGAATAGTTCAGTTTTTGATTGAAAGAAGCACAAGAATTTGACACATTAGTATTTTCTTGTTTAGGTATTCTATGTCCAAAGTCAATTGTATTACTTTCTGCTTCCATGTAAGAGTTCGGAGTAGCTTCAACACAAGCTTTAGAAAAGTTTTCAAATTTAATATCAGGTATGTCCAAGAAGCTTGAACTAAAATCAGGTAGTGAATTATCAACAACTCCCGGTTCTTGTTTCACTTTCAGCCCGCCGACGACGTCGTTGTCATACAATGATAAATTGTTCGTGTCCATTGTGTTAGATAGAATAAAGTCAAAATCCAATAAATCGTCGTACAATTCCTGATTCACACACCCTGTAGGCGCCGGGGATCCCGTGCTGCTAACCGGACTATTGCACGAGTAACTTGATGGCGACGAAGGTGAATTGGCGGGAGACACGGGACTTCCAGGATAGGCGGATTTCATCCGGTCAAAACTCTGCAGAATTCCAGATTCAAATTGCTGAGGTTCGTTGTACAAACACTTCTCAAATTCTTGCAACGCCTGAAAATACACAAGAAACACCAAACATTAGTTTTACTATGCAGCGAATGCGCAAGATTTACCACTCATTTATGAATACATTCGGCGTCTGAAGTCGTACCTACACACGTGCGCATCTACTCGGCGCAGCTTGCGTCAATGAAATGATATCTTCAGAAGAAGTTAGCGTTCAATTTATTCAGGACATCTTGATCCCGATGTTTGACGGGATACTTAAGAATCCGTCATGATCAAACAAAACTCCTGATAAGACTTCATACTTTCAATTAATTATGATATGTCGAGCGTAATGTATCATTAAACATTATCGGTGAGAAACACTCAACATTCCAACAATATCTACTATCGTTTTACACGTATATAGATCTATATATATATATGATTTATTCTAAGTATTTAAAACGAAATCAAAATCAAGACTCAAGATATGTACAGTACTGTTATAACCCTAATGTGTTACGTTAGGCGCTGAAGCGATGCGCAACGTGCTCAACGCGGAATTAAATCCCAGCGTTTGAAAGCATGAAGAAATTTGGCGCAAATAATAACAGCTTAGATTCAACGGTGGAATCATTCTAAATTTCAACCATTTAATTCCTTGTTTCAACAATTCGACAATATTGAATAGTTTCTATAAAAGTTTTAAAATCTATATTTTAACTATTTATGCATCATTTGAAGAAATGGTTGCATGTTCAGTTAAGTTACATTATATAAAGTGATCGCGACATTAAAATTAGTTCAAAAGCATGCTGTTTAACCAACGAGCACGAAAAGTTATGCTGCAGTCAAATATTTAAAAGTACAATACGTTCTAATTAGTAAAATTATTTAATGAATTAGCAATAAATCCGTGTACATACCTCATTTACATCAAGGCAATTGCCAGTATCCCCAACCAATGTATCCAACATTGTACTTTTCTGTTTGCTATCTCAAACAACAAAATATATAAACACCAAAAAAATTAATCAGTGGTAGAAAATTTGCATAAGTTAAGCTAGTCAGAGAAACTCTAACATGTGTCTGCTCACTCTGCAACACTATTACAAATTGAGTAAACGAATATTGTACATTATAATAACACAGTAAATTGCAGTCCGACAGTGTACATGTCATATTTTCCGCCTCTCGACCAATGAGCGCGCGCTAGTTATTTATAGAACGTATATATAGTTGAGAATTACATACAGATAGTATTCAGTATAGCACAGGACGCTGTTGTGAGTGGGAAACGAAATACCGCTTAACGATTACTCATTTAATTCTCGCACGTATGAATGACTAGGTAGCTTTTTGCCTGCATGCTTACCATGTAAACAAATACAAATTGATGTAACCTATACACACAACAGAAAGTCGTTCCCTTAGAATTAAAATAAATTAAATAGGACGAATATTCGTTAAGATAAATGTGGTTGAATAACGTAAACTTATAATTTTATTTCAAAATACTTCATTCCATCTATAGAAATATATTAATAGCAAAAGTTTAAGGAAGGTTGAAGAGCGTTACATCAGCTGTTCTAGATATTTGTTCTATATTAAACTCTAATGAGCAGGTATCATTTGAACAGAACATATCTTATATTGGATCCGATTCTGGTTACCCTCAATTCTATCTGGAGCGTTCATTATATAATATATTATATAACATAGATCTACATGATTATCTTACTAAAATATGTAAATCAGGTCTTGATCATGTTGCATTCAATCTTCTATCTGTAGAGCTAATAATGATTGCTTAATGTGTGCGAAAATATTTATTCTCAAAGTAATAGTTGATCACATAACATTATAATTTCTGATTTACCGAAATCATCGTACACATTACGTGAGATCGACGTGCGTACGTACGACTAAAGTACGATTTTGCGGTACGATTACGTTTCAATTCTCAGAAATTTGTACAGCAGACATAACATTATTCACAATGCGGATATTTACGTCTCGTACGGTCAAAATGTTTTTTGATTATTCTAATTAATTATTAATTAAAGCTGACTCACTAAGAGAATTAACAAAGACGTTGTCTAAGAATAATTCAATCATTCATTTTAATACTAGATTGTATCCTTTGTATGAATGCAATCGTTGTAACGTAATTTATGCTTCTCTTCCTTAATTTTTGGTCAAATAAAACCACACTCACGGTGCATTTTGAATATTATTACTCAAATCAAATGGCAATAGTTCATCTGTCGATATACTGTACATGCAAAATATATGTAGATATATAACGCATGTTGTAAGCGTACGTATACTATATATTGTGAACATTCGTATATAAATATTGTTATCGGTCAACAGTAATTCAGTCATTTGGAGCCGACCTAGTCACTCCGTGTGAAAGCATTAGTAACCCGGAAATAACTTCACAGAGCGCCTAACAAGGAAGATACCAGTATTATTTTAATGACTGACATGTAGTATGTCGTGGCCTGGGATCGTACCCTAGATCTCTCACACTCGGAACGGACGACATTCGTAAGCATACACCTATGTTCGTAAGCTGTTCATGTGTGTATTGTTTCTAAAAGTACATTGATATATTCAAAGAATACTTTGTATGATCTTTGATATATTAGTACGAATATTGTATTGCCTCCAGTCTTTGAAGTGTAAGCCCAAAACTTACATGTCACTACTGAGTAGATGCAAAAACTTCGGATTGGTAGGCATCAGGGCAAGTTTATTAACCCGACAAAAACTGATAAAAAACCTGCACATTAGAAATAACCGGAAAAGCTAACAAAATACTCAAGTTTTTTTATAGATATTTTGAGAACAGATTTCAAAAGTGGCCCTTGTTCTTACGGTACGTTGGAAAACCACAAAACAAATATGTTTTTATATTTTGCTCACGTAAACTATTTGTAATAACGCATTATTGAGAACCCACAATTTCTCGACTGTCTGTATTAACTATTGTACTAAATTCCACTGGCCAGGTTATAAACTAGTACAGGAGAGTCAAGTGACAGGTTTAAGTCACTGGGTCAAATATTTCAAAATTCAGGATTTATTGACTAATAGTCATATTAACAACAATTTCAAGAATATTATTCATTACAATACAAATCGTGAATGTGTTGAACAAAAATAAAGTCCGTAATCTTCTTAACTGAATAGTCATGAGAAATAATATAAAATCGTGAAAATATTATAAGAATAATCCTATACCTTTACGTTCAAATAAACATGTTCGTTGTAAATATAGGATGATACAATTCATGATACATTTGTATTTTAAAATACAAGTGTAACAGTAACCCACACGCGGGTTTTGATAAATCTTGATTACTGTTCTCGGTGCTCCGTGACATAAATGAAAACACTGTATCATTGTCAATGTAGAATAATGATAAGATTGAGAAACACTAATGAAATTATCTGACAATTGTCGAGAATAATAACAAGTCAGGTTAATATTACTTTATTCTAATTATGGTAGAGTGTATGATAGCCTGTAGCTGGTACGGAGGTATACGATGCTTTAACACGTGCATTAAAGGACTACATACATTTTCCACGAATCGTTTGGCTCTACATATCAATTCCAACACAGAGCAGAACTTTACTGTGACTTGTATAGTGTACGTAAGGTTCACATATCACGTTCATTAACCAAACATTGTATAAGAGGCGTTATTCTGTGAACTGTATACATGTATATATATTTCAAAGAATTCAAATGAGTTATAGCACAGAGATGATCCTGACCTTAATGCATGAATATATTACAAGGTTCTTGCGTTGAATATATAAATTTCCGCGAGCAAATCGTGCAATATCGGTCCTTTAGATTTGTGTTGGTATTACACATCGAGCGTCTTCGTGATAGTCCCCGCTTGCGAAAACATACAACCGGGATTATAAATATAGACAATATATCATCTGTTAAATTATGCAAGTAGAAGTTCAAGAGTCGTGTCAAATTCTCTGGACTATACAACGAGTTCAGCATACATTCTTAGATAATATTATGCTCCATCCGAGTTTCAAACAGCTGTACTCTTTTCTCGTGCAAATCTACAGAAAACCAAAATATTGACGAGTCAATGACAATCCATATTTCCTCAACAGTATCAAACTCAATGATTTTCACGTGCTATAATCACCTTTAAATTTTACTTCATCCGTATGCAAAAAAATCTGTAATACAAATGTGACTGTTGATATCGCTGTCCGCGTCCAATATTTGATTTACACAAGATACATGTAAGTAATTTACTCAAAATTACCTGAACGATTACAAAATATACTATAAACTTTATTACCTGCGAGCCTTGAGCGAGCAGGTATATTGGATAGCATAAAGTAAAAAGTCCATGGAGGAGCACGTGACCTATTCTCGATGGTTTACGATTTCAAAAAAAAAATCCCCAAAAAGATGCATTTTGTAAGAATGTCGTGAACCAGACTAATTCCATTATTCCATGCGGGTAACATCGGTCACTCACTCACTCACTCACTCACTCACCGTCACTCGCTCACTCGCTCGCTCGCCCTTATTTAAAACAAGATCGTTATTTGAGATATTGAACGTAGATTGTATTTTTTATTTCTAGCAAAAGTGAGGGTTTCTGACATGTATTGGGGAGACATATCGTTAAATATTTTATAATACCGTATTGTATATTGATTACTGATTATGGTTAAACGCACCAAAGATCTAAACACGAGTACGATTTAATCCATGCTATCTTATTACCTATATATGGCAATTCCAAGACATTTTATCAAATTAAATTTAAAACAATTTGTTAAAGATAACGATTACGTATTATTCCAATTAACGTCATCGATCAACTTCATAATCAGTATTGTAAGTTGAAGTATCAAAATATAAGTTGTTTTATTTGGGAACTATTAGTCTGAAATATCTTGGAATTATTTACGCTCTCATCCGGTAGGTCGGGAATCCGAACACTCCAAATACCAAATACCACGTTATCATATCTACATGCCATATACAGTGCTAGTTCTCCTATATAATATGTAATCTGCTGAAAATACGGTGGTACATGTACAAGTTGATAATAATTAAATAGATTAGGGTACATCGCTAATCTCATCGAAATCTTCTTTTAACTATACGCGAGGCTACGCTGCGAACTTACTTTGGAGTTTGGAACTTTAATACTTTAGTACCAGATTAGTTCATCACAATACCAGTGCAAATGTTTAATGTCATGTAATAGACTTGTGTTTTGGACTGTGGGCGGGTGGTTATAACTGTCACGATGGTGACCGTTCAATTATCAATTCTGTGTGTCCTCAAAATTATAAAAAATATAACGTTACTGAGTATATCCATTTTCTAACGACCAAAATGAATACGGTCGAGGGTTGTAATCTTGCAGCTTTAAATCAGGATGTCTTTCACATTTTCGTCAGGAAGTATTGTTGACGCCCTGATCTCGCCCTGTTCTTCACCATTACACCAATTTCTTGTTTGCTTGACCCTGTTAAAACAATAGAAAATACGCATGTTTTCACACGCTTCTGTTTATAAATTTAGCTAGTTATTCACTAAATTTAATTGTCATCTTCCGTTATTACTGGAAATATACAAAACTTCCCATCAACCGTCGAAATGAGGTAATACTACATGTTTCCAACTTCCGGGTGTTTACATTTATACTCGGCACATTGAAGATCACGCCACTTGCATGGAAACATCTCGAATTATGAATTTTACTAATCGTTAATATATAATATGTTCTAACACGATCCGCGGATTAATCCATATACACATAGAGCAATCCAGGGCATGTATTATTACCGCAATAAAACATGGTATCAAATTGGCTGTTACTATTTACACCTCGTATCACGTGACATATTTATGAATGAATGAACGTAAACTTTATATTAAAAATTCAACGGTCGCGAGTTGCACGAGTATCCAGTGTTACAGCTATGACGCATCTATTTTTAAAAACTCCAATATACTCTCGAAATTAAGATTCATAAAAACGTCTGATAATCAATTCATTGATATTTTTCATTTCATGAAATAGATACATTATACTCGTGTATAAAATTGTTTCAATGTTAAAAATGTGTTATTTCCTTCAGAAAATTACGAAGGTCGTTTTCATTAACGAGGGAGGTAATTGTACCAGTTATTAAGCCACTCAATTTCAGCGTGGACTTATGTTCAATGTCATATGGGTGAAAATGGAATGCGCGCAGTTAAATAGTGCGGGATATTATCGTATTTAGAATCGAAATAAAAACTCTGTTCTTGTATTTTGTCGGTGAATAAAACACGGGCACTCGTTCGGATGCGGACTCCTGTCCATGTTTTATTCACCGACAAAATACGCAAAACACGTCAAAAGCAATATACTTGACTTTGTATCGTATTGTCCAAATATATTTACGTGGTACGCATGCGCGAATATTCGTGCTTATTCGTCGTCCTATCCAATTTGTTATTTTACAAAATGTCCTTACGGTACAATAACGAAAACACGCGAGGTTCAATTAGTACTCTAGAACAATATCATTGAACAATACATTCTAAATTGGGAGAATGTTTAAATAATTGTTGTATTTATTCAATAAGGACCACGTACATTTAAGTATTATTACAAATCTATTTCTGGGATGTGGCATATACAAGGCATAAACAATATTAGAGATGCAACTTGTTATCATATGGTCTTGGCTTTGGAAGCAAGCACACACAATAAAAGACTAAACTTGAAAAGTTTTCGTTAAACAATGAAACTACGTTCATTATACGTACATTATATTATAAAGATTGTTTCATACGATATTATTATGTAACGGCATTATTAGATATTATAGACTTTTACTCTATCTTCTATGTTAATGGTGACATAATGGGTGTATATTTTATAATCTTTACCTATTTATACGTTACAAGAAAGTAAATTTCATTTTGAGTTATTTTTTTGATCGGTGCCATGGTTATTTCGCGCTCGACCCCTACCTTCAATATATAATATAATTATATACAAATAGAATTTAAAACGCATGCATACGCTGATATTAAATGATGCACATGTTTCCGCTACCGGTACACACATGTGAAAGTTCATGTGAAACTTGTAAAGTCGGTATTCCAACCCCCATGACTCCGGTACGCGGCGGGTTTCACAGAAGCGTTCTGCATTCGTGCTGAGTATGCGCAAAATCTGACCAAGCGACTTTCTATTTCCCTATTAGATGTGTATTAACCCGTACACTGTTATATAGTTTGTTCTTACTTTACGCAAAAAATTATGGAGTAACCTACGGATGCGGGTCGTGCATGCGGAACACGCGGAACATCCACCTCCGACGTAACGAGCACGCCGAGTCTTATACGAGCACGCCAAAGCACCCTGCTAACAATCAAGTCAATACATTTTTTTCAATAAGTCGCATAATTAATGCTGAATAAATTCTGACATGTGGACTTAAATAAAACATTATGACACGAGAGGTTTTGTCCGCAAGTATAAATTGGAACCGAATATCGCAACCGTGAGGTTTCTATTTGCAGCCGCTATACTATATAATTTTTGACAACTTTATCAAAAAGTTATTTTATCAAAACTGATTATCATATTTGCATTATGTTCCAAAAACTTCTGAATGGGGTTAACAAAGTTGAGTGTATGTTACCTGAAACGTATGCAACTTTATACGAACAATCACAACTGTTTTGCCGGGCAAAAACACCAAGAAGTTTAACCCCCATGTAATAAGTTAATTTCGTATCTTGATTTCCCGTGATTTCTAAATTTAGAGCCTATAAATACGAGCGTTAGCCTAGTGATGTCGGGCAGACGAGAAGTATTCGTAGCGGGACGAACATCAGCTCTGTATAACGTAATACATATAACTTACTGGTTTATATATTTTGTATGTATTAAATAGACGATAAAACAGAAGTCTATTTACTATTACGTAAGACAGTGAGCTTTAAAGTAACCTTCATAAATCAGTAATTAATGTATTAGTCAGGGCATGTACAGATATATATGACTTACATAATAACTTAATTAATAATTTAATACTCATTTGTTCGCATTAATTAACCTTGCTCTAAATTTCTTATATACTTATGCTTGTATACTTATGCTTGTGATAGTTTCGAGGCTTCAGAAGTACGTTTAAATTAAGTCGTCAATGTTAGCTCATGAAGATCAATATGAAACAGATATTTAAAAACAGGATAATATATTAATTTTCCTGATGGAAAAAACCGAACAAAAGTCAAATCATGCATTAATAATGCTATTTCAATGAGGCATTAAAATTATAATTGCAAATGCGTCATAGCTTGTAGTTTGATATCTAAATGTGTCCTACTATCGTCACTTGTTATAATGACCACAAATTACGGTACTATGATTAGTGCCTTTATTAAGGACGTACGTGACACAACATTTAGAATAATCAGACTAGAAATTGGGTAGAAATATTATTCATTTGGCAAAATACAGCTATTATGCGGAAGTCACGTCTGCAAAGGTCTCAGTTCTTTTCCGTTTTGTGGAATTAAATTTTAGAAATGTATTACCAATAACCGCATTCTCTCTCTCTTTCTTTAAATGTAAAACTTCTCTATAAGTCTATGGTTTTCGATGTGATAATTTTTCCATTACCATTGCTATAAAAGTCATACACACCTATTATGCAATTGTGAATATTACATATGTCGAATACAATTAATTATGTTTAAACTAATGGTAAAATAAATAGAAAAAGGCTTGCTATATAAAGTTTATGAGGTTCGTACAATTTCGTCATTTGTCACGTAATTCGAAAAAATGCAAGCTCGTGAGAATTTGAAATGGTGCGATTTGAATATATGAATGAACGGATGGATTGTTCGTCTTGTTGTTGTTGTTGTTGTTGTTGTCTTATACAAGTATTGTCCATCCCGTAATTTGAGAGTTTCATACAAACAGTAAGCAGGTTAATTTTAGATTTCTCTACACTATAACAGTTTTCAGAATGTTATGTGGTACGTGATAACTGAGACCTTCCTTGCGTTAGTTACATAACAAAAACAACATGCAATGTCACGTACAATGTGAATTTCTTCTCACGATAGCCTCTAGAGCCAAGTGGTCTCTCCCGATAGCCTCTATTGCCAAGTGGTCTTCTCCCGATAGCCTCCATAACCAAGTGGTCTCTCCCGAAAGCCTCTATAGCCTAGTGGCCTTCTCCCGATAGCCTCTATTGCCAAGTGGCCTTCTCCCGAAAGCCTCTATTGCCAAGTGGCCTTCTCCCGATAGCCTCTATAGCCGAGTGGCCTTCTCCCGATAGCCTCTATAGCCTAGTGGCCTTCTCCCGATAGCCTCTATAGCCTAGTGGCCTTCTCCCGATAGCCTCTATAGCCTAGTGGCCTTCTCCCGATAGCCTCTATAGCCTAGTGGCCTTCTCCCGATAGCCTCTATAGCCTAGTGGCCTTCTTCCGATAGCCTCTATAGCCGAGTGGTCTTCTCCCGATAGCCTCTATAGCCGAGTGGTCTTCTCCCGATAGCCTCTATTGCCAAGTGGTCTTCTCCCGATAGCCTCCATAACCAAGTGGTCTCTCCCGAAAGCCTAGTGGCCTTCTCCCGATAGCCTCTATTGCCAAGTGGCCTTCTCCCGAAAGCCTCTATAGCCTAGTGGCCTTCTCCCGATAGCCTCTATAGCCGAGTGGTCTTCTCCCGATAGCCTCTATAGCCTAGTGGTCTTCTCCCGATAGCCTCTATAGCCTAGTGGTCTTCTCCCGATAGCCTCTATAGCCGAGTGGTCTTCTCCCGATAGCCTCTATAGCCGAGTGGTCTTCTCCCGATAGCCTCTATAGCCGAGTGGTCTTCTCCCGATAGCCTCTATAGCCGAGAGGTCTTCTCCCGATAGCCTCTATAGCCGAGTGGTCTTCTCCCGATAGCCTCTATAGCCGAGTGGTCTTCTCCCGATAGCCTCTATAGCCTAGTGGCCTTCTCCCGATAGCCTCTATAGCCGAGTGGTCTTCTCCCGATAGCCTCTATAGCCGAGAGGTCTTCTCCCGATAGCCTCTATAGCCGAGTGGTCTTCTCCCGATAGCCTCTATAGCCGAGTGGCCTTCTCCCGATAGCCTCTATAGCCTAGTGGCCTTCTCCCGATAGCCTCTATAGCCGAGTGGTCTTCTCCCGATAGCCTCTATAGCCGAGTGGTCTTCTCCCGATAGCCTCTATAGCCGAGTGGTCTTCTCCCGATAGCCTCTATAGCCGAGTGGCCTTCTCCCGATAGCCTCTATAGCCGAGTGGCCTTCTCCCGATAGCCTCTATAGCCTAGTGGCCTTCTCCCGATAGCCTCTATAGCCTAGTGGCCTTCTCCCGATAGCCTCTATAGCCTAGTGGTGGTTCTAGTGATTGCATTGAGTTCCGGAGGTATGGATCTCGCTCTGTGACCGTGTAATACTTATAAGTCATTAGATTTATTGATATCATGTTTTTGTTGTTTCAATGTTTTACTGTTGAGGGGCCTTACAGCAGATTTACAATTGTGTCAAGTAAGCTCCCTCCATAAATAAAGTATTTATTATTATATAGAAGTATTACCAGTATCTGCTGTTTCTGTTTAAAAGGGATTAAATGACTTCTCACCTCTCATACTATCGAAGCAATGGACACCATCATGAATGAGGTGTCCAGAGTGATAAATATAAATTGAAGAACATGTTTCACAATTGACATAGAATAAATTAATAAACATTGTACTTCAAATATTAGTTTTCTCAACTGATTGCTCTGTGACTTTATGTTACAGTACAGGTCTGTATTGATAAGCTGGTCGACCATTACATAGGGACGCCAATATTTCGTATGCGAACGATTTCTTAGACAATTCAAAACTCCTGATACTACGTGAGTATTGTCACCACTGTGTTTTAACTTTATATGAAGTTTGTTTACTATACCACAGAATGTTCGCGCATAAACTAAAAATAAAAAATTACTTTACATTATACCGGCTATAGGCATGTTTCTATTATAGAATGCACATTTACCGTTTTGTGAAAACAGGTTTATAGCAACGCGTGTCATCTGTGCACTTAATGTAATTAAATAAGTGCGCAACCAGCATTAATTAATTGCGTAATTTTATTATTTAGTTCATTAAGTACAGTACCTTGAGTTAACTTTCCATTTGACAAACATGCACCGTGAAGTACGAGGTATGTCATGTAAGATGAAGGTTCTTGTACGTTGTCATGCAAAAAAATGCTCTTGTACATGGAATTGCCATGCAAAATGAAGGTTCTTGAACTTAAAATTGGCATGCAAGACGAAGGTTCTTTACGATGAATTGTCATGTAAGAGGAAGGTTCTTGTACGTTGAATTGTCATACAAGAGGAAGGTTCTTGTACGTTGAATTGTCATGTAAGCGGAAGGTTCTTGTACGTTGAATTGTCATGTAAGAGGAAGGTTCTTGTACGTTGAATTGTCATGTAAGAGGAAGGTTCTTGTACGTTGAATTGTCATGTAAGCGGAAGGTTCTTGTACGTTGAATTGTCATGTAAGCGGAAGGTTCTTGTACGTTGAATTGTCATGTAAGCGGAAGGTTCTTGTACGTTGAATTGTCATGTAAGAGGAATTATACTTGAATAAGGATGGGCAGTGGGGCCAGATTATAAGTGTGGAACTTTAGAACGTACTAAACAACGAAAACCGCAGTCATTATATAAGAGAAATCTATCAACGTATTGTATTTTGAGTTTAATTAGAATTGTGTAGTGTGAAATTAAACCTGTGAACTCAGTTCGGACATAAAGTTCTATTGTGATCACTCCTCCATCCGAATATCGAGACTCAAACACCCAACACACTGGTGGCATCGATGGGATATTCTCCATTATTTCAATACTCAGACTCAACACCATACCCGTCACGGAAATTTAACAATATCTAGCAATATCTTCGGGTTTAAGAAAAATATTAACGTTCTATTGCTGGAATAGTATAAATGAAACCTGGCTTAAACTTGTCCTACTGTACAATGGATTGATTACAAGTGTGTATGGTAGATCTATATCAATTAAAGAATTTGAATTATGTATCAAATAATTATCAGTATATGTGAATGTTAACATGATAGCCTCTTAGTTTACTGTTCACCTGTAATGTATACTCACACACTACAATAGCGCACTTACACGGATAGGTTCGAAATCGGAATTTAGCTGTACTGATCGAAATGTAACACTTCTCGAGTAGTTAAAGTCTTCGTATTTAGTCTGAGAAGGTATTTACAAGGGTCTCGGACTTTATCAACTCTGTGAGAAGTAATGACGATATTCGCATGGAAGTTTGTCATAACTAAGGTCCCAGCATTATACTGATGTTACGTCACATCATTTTGATTACCATGTTTAAAATCTCTGTTAATATACATCGAGCTTATTTGTTGAACATAGTTGATGAAATGTGTTTGTTCCCGGTCTTACATTATTTGTTTGTCCTCGGCCTTACACTATGAAAAGAAGAATAGCAACGAACAGTTAAGGAGGCACGCGCACCTTTGATATAACGATCGATTTTTCCTTGAAATATCTTAAAATGACTGAACAATCTTCTAGAACAACAACATTGAAATCATTAAAATGATATGTCACCAGGCTCATTTTCGAGATACATGACTTTCTAATAACCTACCATTGTATTTTGTTCATTTTATCTATTTCCTGCATTTATGGCACCATTATGTTCTTTTTTAGATTTTTATTATATGAAACCAATTTTATGCAATGCATGATATTTTATGTGTTCAGGGGTCATTCCTATTGACATTAGTCACCGGCTGTCTGGTGAACAAATGCAGTATTTGAACATGATAAACAGTTACCCCACCCACTTGCAAAAAGTGTGATTTTCAAATGAACGTCAAAAATATCTAGAACGATCGAAAATAATTAAGAATCGGTCATAAGTTAGTATCAAATAGAACACCAGTTTAGTCAAATAAAAAAAGGTCACCAGCCTTTCTTGAGAGCTATTCATCAAAAGGACTAATTATGAATAAATTTGCATGAAATTAACCTAACTTGCATATTGTAATGAAATATTTTTTTATTAAAAATATTTCAAAGTGTGACTACTACATATAACTAAACCATGCACTACACATTATATATAATCATATGCATTTGAGCAATTGTAGGAACTTATAGTGAACCCATATTATTCACAATTTTGCCGTTCCCCACCCACTTTTCATACTGGCATGCAAAAAATAAAAAGTTTAAAAATATCTAGTTTGTACAATAGTATTATGTGTATTGTCATTAGTCAACATTCATATGCGGTCATTGAAACTAAAATTCATGTTTGTTCTTATCTAAAACGATTTTGAAAATGCGCGCATATGCACAATGTAGCTCGGACCTCCTTAAGTCTGGCTCATAAGACACCGAGAAAGGTTGTCTTAATATCGAATCCGGGGTTTAATAGGGGGGGGGGGGGGGGGGGGGTCCTAGATTAAGACCATGGTGATATATCCGCATGGTTTCAGAATTATTGAAATAAAGTGGTCTTATCCCAGGCGGCCGTTAACGTTCTGTATGCCCTATACATGTATATATACATGTTTGTTCTGTATGTCCTTGTATTAAGTGTAGAGAGTAATAAACATAAGGATGGTATTGTCCAATTCTAATGTATCATATCCTACTTAAAGTAAAATAAATCTCGAAAATTTAGTTGCTGACAATTCACTATAAAGTTACATAGTTGAGAACCGCGCCAAACTCGCGTTTTTTTACTTTACAATTACTGATCTGTTTTATTGGCGATGAAGAAGGGACTTAACAACAATGAACCTACCGAAAGATACGGGCACCTGTGGGTCTTAATAGCGGTAGTTAACGGTCTGTCCTGCGATGTCTATACATATTGTATCTAGACTAACACTAAGATACGCGATTGAGGTAAGACTATTTGTCTCACAGCTAGACCGGTAATGACAGGAGCCTTGAAGAAGAGGTGGAAGAAGGAGAAGAAGGAGAAGAAGAAGAAGAAGAAGCAGAAGAAGCAGAAGAAGAAGAAGAAAAAGAAGATAAATATGAGAATGATAAAATGCAGACTGGTATTATACGTTTAGCATCGTGTGTCGAGAAACAAGAAACTTCAGTAGGAAATGGTTTGGCACAACAAATATATATACGAAATATTCTTCGACATCATGTTTTCTAGAACGTTGTATATATACATAGTGCAAGCCTGCTACAAGCCCAGAGTTCAATTAAGTCGCCGATGGTATGAGCGTATCTGACAAACGACATGTTACCCAATTAATTAGTCTGATTAACACACTAATTTTGTAAATAATTGAGATCGGTAAGTTATTTTATAATTTATATATATTGTATCTCATCTTTTATCTTAGGGAATATTTCAAATTTTCATTTATCTTTAGCCACCTGCGGTAGTGTCGACATATCATATCCGAAATGAACAAGTAATGTTTAGGGTATCTCATTTATATACTGGTTTAAAAATAGATTTGATTGTTAATTGTTGGGTACGGAAGATGAGGAGGTTTATCCTTCTCCATTTACGTCATCAAACCATATAGGGGTATATATGACATGATGATGCACAAACTTCCTTAGTACTGTGTTTATTTGTCGTGATGTACTTGCGATTTACGTCCGACGAAAATACACTTTCTCACATTATTACAACATTTCTATGGTTACGGAATGTTTTTCAGATAATTTAGTAAAATTAATCGGTAGTTTTCAATTTTTAATCGAAACATCAAAAGAAACACATCATGAGTGAAAGTAAACGATCATTCTTCGGTTACTAACGTGTGAAATTGTAAACATAGCTAGACGAATATCCCCAACCATGCAGAACGAACAATGGTCCGTAAGATGCTACATACGCGCATTTAGAATACGGTGCATATCTCTTGCCCTTTCCGACACAGAGGAGCATGCGGTGACCATGCCTCCGTGGTTACGGTCGTGATCCAATGCTCTGGATCTGTAACCCGGCAATCGGGGTTGGATTCCTGATTGCCATCATTAATACTCTTCCATGGATTTTTTTCATCAATGTTGATTTTCCTTTTTAAGTTAGTACTAGATTCTTGTTTTGGATAGATGGTCCGTGAACA
Organism: Spisula solida; assembly: GCA_947247005.1. Taxonomy (NCBI): domain Eukaryota; kingdom Metazoa; phylum Mollusca; class Bivalvia; order Venerida; family Mactridae; genus Spisula; species Spisula solida. Next base: position 28,385,810 of record OX365948.1, read on the forward strand.
CTGGTTAGGTGGATCGGCTGCTGTAAACACTATCCGATATACCGATAGATGGTGGCCAGACAATGTTGAAGAGCTTATTATTGCTCTGCGAGTCTTCATGAGATTGTTCAGACATCGGTTCCGGCACAATAACAGTTGCATTTATGATTAGTAAGTTTGTAGTGTCTGTGAAATGGCGCCGCTTAGACACGACCATTTGGTGACTTTGGTCGTATCATAAGCAAGTTTTGTTTGTAAATACAAATTTCAAAGGCACTTGTGTTTAAGTTTTAAGTGATGAAACATATATTAAAATGATAATGGCAAAAGTCTAAGAATGTACAAATTACACTCAGCTAGCGAAACACCATCTTGTCCAGATTGTAGGCGTCAATCTTTGATTCCTCCTAGAACCACTATTAAACGTGTTTGCACACAGGCCGTTTGCCTAAAGTTAACAAATCGTTATAGAAACGCCTATTTTACAATGCAAATAGACTATCTGAATGCATTTCATAACCATATAAGGAAATAAATAAATAAGCACAGAGGTTCAATGTTCGTGCAATAAATGTTGCATAATGCATCTCTCGCTCTTTTGCATGATTTTGAAACCTTTTGTTAATACAAATGACTGGGTTTTGCAGTGAACGATGACGTCATTTCATACCCAAGTCGTCGCTCGTTGCGTTCAATAAACACGTTCCCCCAATTACAGACGAGAAATTCATCGACTTTGCATGGATTAATGTATTTGAGGTCGCGGCTTTTTATAGGAAAGATAATAAATATGTTCAAGGGCTTGTAATAACCAAAATCAATAAGCACACTCCCCCGCTTGTCTTAACGTTCTAAACAAACATCATACCGTGAACCTATGTTGTCATGTGACTTAAAGTACAAAAGTGTTGGTGGATGTTTGTGGTTTATACCCTATAAGGTGATTTACGACCTACCTGTCTGGATGCATGAATGCGCTATCATCTGTCGTATCACTGAGCTCAACGTTTTTGCTATAGTTGTAAGTTAATATTTGTAAACAGTTATAAACTTGGAGACGAGGTTGTCCTGTGTGAAGTGTGGGTGTCATAGTAAAATTTACAACCATTGGCTCTGAGTGATTTTAAATCACGTCAAGTGTTTTAGGTATTGAATGAATATGATAACTTGAATGTGAAATGGCAGAACTCAAGGTCAAATAAGACTGCACTCAATGCTCATTTAACATGGTTAATACTGCTGGTATCAAGCTGAAAACGAAGGAGTCCCTAAAGTGACACACAGACCTTTGTATTCGAAGAAATATTTTTATTTAGTAAAACTCAAATAATGAATTGATTATTTGAAGTATCGAAATGAAATAAAGATATTTGGATTTTTTAAGAAATTGTGATGTCGCTTTAGCTGCACCGTATAGACACAGTTGTAAGATCAATGTCCACGTATTTATCTTAATACATTAAATCATTTAGCAACAAATGTACATTATCGTGCAAAATTCATTTCGAAACAAAATGTGTACGTGTAAAACACCATGTGACAATTGAAACACACTTCGCTCATGGATCAACCTGAGTGTGAATAAAACGCGACGGGTCCGTGAGCTTCTAGAGGTTCTTGTGCTTACCCGTGTGACAATGTACTCAAACCTCTCTGAAATATATACGTTATTACGCAATCACAGGTCTGTATCACTGAATAAAAATGGAAACATTTTTAATTTTTTTTATTTATCTCATAGGTTATAAAGTATACATCAACTTCTGTAAAAAGATCTTCATCAATGATACATGTACATTTACATGTGGAAGAAATTACACATGCCCTTCATGTACAGGCCCTAATTCCACGAAAAACTTAAGTTATTGCTCAGCTAAGTCTGCTATTTTAAAAAACTATTTTGTGGATTAAATGACTCAAATGTATACTAATTTATATTGTTTCATCTCAGTCAAGATGCCAATTTTACAGAACAATACATATAATGTCCGATTTGTGCAGAATGTAGTGTTTAAAGGTATAAACATCTAAAGTAAAAACTTAAGTCTGTTATAACAAGCTCAAGTACAAGGTTCATTATTGCTCATAACTGTTGGACTTCCATGAGCATTTCATACAAAAATCACCTACTATAGCATTATTTAGCAATAAATACACAGTTTCTGGTATCAATCTACGTCACATGACTATAATTGTTACCATATGATAAATTCAAAATAGCAGACTCAGCTGAGCAATAACTTGAGTTTTTTCGTGGAATTGGGGCCTTTTGTGCACGTTGAGTTACGCAACCTCCCTATTATCAACATTTGATGAATTGATACTTCTTTCAAACCACTGACCACTTATTCGATAATGATAATAGTTTATAGCAACCAACAGTCTCTGAAGATGGCGACAGACTTATTAGTTCTATGAATTCCGACGAACATAAATGAAAGAAATATGATATGTTAGCAAGACATTGTTGACTATTATGTCCCAACACCAGTCTTGAACCAATGGACATATAAATACATCTATTGTATGCAATCCAGACTTGACAAGGTAACTGCTATTTGCGTATGTCATGTATCGACAGTTAGTTTCAATTTGGCGCCTTGGATTGTCCGCTGGTGTTGTACAATAATTTATGTGTGTCTGTGATAGGTTTGTTGTTAGCGTTTTAAGTGTTTAATACTTGATGTACATGTATGAACTTGGTGGTGAACGATGAGGCCATAAATGTATTTAAGGCACCTTATTAGATAATGACGCTCGGCTCATTATTTTCATAGGTTCAGAATGTTTAGCTGATGCAAGCGATGATGTGTGACATAATTTGACATTTTCATTTATAACTTGACGATTTTTAAAATTAAAAAATTGCAAACGGTCCAATTTTGGAAGTATTTTCCCGCCCTTTCTGCGTTCAAAAGTCCGAAATTGCAAAACACAACTCATACAAGATTAAAGCTACTAATGATATTGTTCAGTCTGATATGTGTCATGTAATTTACACATTTCAATCTGGGAAGGTACGAGCACCCGTTAAATTCGCTCAGACCACGGTCTAATTAAAAAAAAAACTTTTATAGTTTACCGCCGTTTTATTTATTAGCAATGTAAGCTTTGAAGAAACGGAAAATAATCACTAGAAAGTAAATATTATACGAGGTATAAATGTCTAAAGAATGTTCAAGAACTTGGTAAAATGTAAACAAATAAACAAACATCGTGCGTATCTATTTACCAACCAAGCGACGAGCCAAGATATATCAATACGGTTTAGATTGATAGTTTTCACGTCCGTATGCAAATTGTGGACCAAATTCGCCGACGCGTCATATCATGGGTATACCAACCGCTAAATTACTGTTGATTGTGTGGGTTTTTTTTCGGATGACTTAATGATTTTGTATTCGTCCGGCATTTCACCGTATCGAACGATTTATTTGTTTGTTGACAAAGGAGTGCAGTTTGTGAATGCACTTAAATATTTACAGACGGTCTTGTGTATCTTTATGACGTAGAAATAGTTACCGGCTGGACTTCGGTTGAGTCATAGTAGGTAAGTACTGGGTTTGGAGAATGAACATATTTCCTGTTTGGTTTCAACAAGGAACGCCATCCAAAGTACGAGGATTGGTGACAAGCCCCAACACTTTTCTTACAAAAAAACTTCGAAAAGCTCAAACAAAACTAGCTTCGTCACTGAGGAACATTGCAACATACGAGGAAACTATCTCAATAAGCGACACTTACGTGTATGGTTATTATTTTATTCAAAAAGGTTACCTGCATGCCAAATCTTCTTCCATTACGCTCCGTGATTGGTAGCTTCTTCCGGTGCTTATGCTTGCCCACAGTTTGGGGTTGGCGGAAAACGAGTCTCACCGCAGATAATCAGTTTCTAAGCACATCCATCAGGTTGATCAATTTAAGCTTGGACTCATGATTCTAAAAGATAATTAAGTACAGTACTTTTAGAAATACCAACCCTATTGGGCGACACGAAATAAGGCTGATGTTAGTAGGCTGTTGATCTAGAGTGAAGGTTCAATTCAACCCTTATAACAAGCAACTATACATGATGAAAATATCAATTTAGAATGGTTACACTTTAAGTGAACACGTCTTTGTACTTCGGAACATCACAATCGTGAAAACTCGGCCATTTCCGTTTGCCTCCCGGACTATTGCAAAGTATAAAGGCCGAGATGACCAGAATGGGGAACATCATTGTCTCCACTTGCACAAAACATCGATTGCTCTTAATTTGTTTTAGATTATTTTGTATACTTAGGGTGAACATAAACAATTCAATTACAATATGTTTGGTAGCAAGTTTGTCTGAACATGTTAGAAGAGATTACAATGTTAAAGTTGTTGTTTGACGAGAATGCGTGACCGACAGCAAACGTATCTTCTGCAGCAAACGTTCTTTGTCGCATCCATGGTAAGAGAACCTTTGCTTTTTAAGTTAAATTAGTTTGATAAATGGCTTTTGTTGGTCCACGAGTTACAAACCTGTTCCAAAAAGATTGTGGGAGAGTGTAAATCATCATCCCCCGTCTGCGTTCCTTGGTTGTCCACGTGACTACTGTTGATGACGTCAACAAACGCGTTGTCATGATAACTGCATTCCATTACCTACTTGACTCTGTCCTAGTTTCTCTATTTTTATCCTTTTGATGTGAAATTTATCTTTTGATGCAGATAAAGCAAGTTAAATAAATCTTGGATTCATAAATTTTTAGGATTTAAACATCACGAAAGTGGAAGACATTGAAAGGTTACGTACTGCTAAACAAAACGATCTACTTGGCGTCCATTATAGGCAAGCGGTATTCGGTGTGATCTATAAGAGTGTAACATTATATACAATGTGACGGAACCTTACAAAGCGTCCATTTTGTACCACAATTTATTGTTGCCATGGAGGGGTTTTATTCTACATACATTTCTTCGTGTTTTGTACTGAATTATAATTTTGAACAAATCATTCTTAATGCTTGGCATCACCAGTTTGTTCTCTGTATTTGCAAGAACACCAAAGCCACCATTTATGTATCTTCAGTAATTCACTAATATCTGCAGCATTAGATCTACATGTCATAAGCATGGTTATACTGTATTATATATAAATTTGATAAAGTAGTTTGACATCGAACTTTGACTTTGTATGCTATCTTTTATGATTGTGCCTTATCCTTCAATATGTTGAATATACTACCATATTGTTAGAATATCAGTATAATTATAAGGCTGACGTATCTTCAACGAAGGTCGTACGTTGGGTGTAAATGTTTTATTCATATAAAATAACATGTTTATGTACCATAAATCACTATTCTATCAACATTTTACCAATAATCACAGACTATTTAATGTTCAGATATGTTAACAATTTCATTAAATAGACAATAAGTCGAGTATCGATGTCTAGTGTGTTTCAATGTGTCCAATTTTCCTTGACCATTATTTATTGACCTACTGACTGTGTCATAGAATATCTATATAAAGCTTTCGTATACTAAAATTAAACATACATTATCATAATTTCCACTTAACCGTTATCTTGCGTTTGTAGTTACATATCGGACTGGGGTAATAGGGCACTGTTAAAAACCGTGTTGACAAATGTGTCCGGGATTGACATACCGGATTAAAGGGAATTTAGTATCACCAGTATGTAAAAGAGGCCGATATTTTAATATAAAATTTGCACTTTAAAGCGTAAATAAAGCGTAAATAAAGCGTTTAATTTAGAATGTAGACTATATCGATTTAAATTAAAAACTATTTTAAGACGAATATTTTTAGTACAAAGAGTTGGAGCTTACTCTTTCAATCTTTATAAAGCGGCAAGCGGACCATATTCATTGAAAGCGAAAACAAGATATTGACGCTTTATAAGGTTTATTATTATGTAAAATCACGTTCATTCATTTTATTTTAATTTGGGAATGAAGGGCTGGAGATATATCAGTTCAATTAAAGTACAAAATGTATAAATTATTAGTTATTGTAGCTGTTTCACCTAATTCTTTAAAAAAAAGAAGCCGACGGTTCTAAATCATGAAGCTGCATAATCATGCCTTCTATCTAACATGTCTTAGGCTGACATTCTTAAAGAACTCATACTATAATGACATATTTCATGTGATTAGTAAGACGGTGTAGCAAGTAGCGCTTCTATAATACTGAGCGCATCATTTGAGTCTTCTCAATAAGCCTGCTTCTGGTAAAGTATTACATTAATCTCTCTCCCTCCGTCATAGATTAATTTGTCAAAGATTTAAATACACAGCTCTTGCATAACATTGTGCATCTACAGCAAGCAGTGTATAGCGTGTAATGTCAGTGTTTGCTAGTCATGATCCTTGTTTTATAGTTCTGACCTGTGCTATCAAGGTTTGCCAAGATACCAACACTACTGGAGGAATTAGTGTCGAGGTTTTATCATAGTTCACCGTAAACACATGATAAGTCAGCTGTCTCCATCGGATCAAGATCATGTCCATCATTGATACCTCGTATATACTTGGTTATATCATTTAATGAACACCGCTAATTCTCGACTCTTTATTTATCTTATCAAATATTGTGAGCTTTACCGCTGTGTATTACATGTATTGTTTAAACAGGAAATCCACCGATAACGGTGCCCACTTGTCAATAATTGCCGAACATTACACTGCTTTCACTTTCAATTTAAACAGCCATCATAAGAATACTTTATCCTATCAATCATGGGTCATTTACTGTTGAAACTAGGTCATTCAGCTTGGACATTCAGAGTTTTGATTGCTGAAACTCGTTCATTCAGCTTTTTGACAGTGGTACCTGGACAGTTTACTTTCTCGCTCGGTTATGTGTGCCTTGTATGATTTTTTAATGTTTTCTATGCTCGGCTGGTTAAGTTAAGTGCTGTCTTCCCTGTCCGACTTCATATTTTCTTTTTCATATCTACAATTACATTGTGAATTATTCTAATAAAACATAATGACAAGTTTCAACAAAATAGATATTTTATATATCAAATTAGGTTTTTAATGGAATGAAGCTTAATTGGTATTGGTCAAACCACAAATACCATAGAAAATTCGGACAGAGTGAAGGCAGCACTAAACAGAAACGGCAGAGCACGAACGTACGAAAAGGAAGACAGGAAAAAGAAATATCACAGACAAACAAGTCAAAATTACAGTGAAGTTCCGCTAATAAGACCAGTAAAAAGGGTGGTCTTAATAGCGAATCGGTCTTATTAGCGGACCTGTTTTGTTCGAAATTTAATACTTTGGGACCTTAAACTGGCAAAAATCTGCATGATTTCAGAATAATCAAAGTGGTCTTATTAACGGAACTTTACTGTACTAACATAAAAAATGAACAAGAAAATATAGAATTTTAAAACAGTTAAATTGCTGCATGCATGTGTGAATTTGACACAAAGGACAGCAATATGAGCATGTATTACCACCAAACTCCTTCTGTGTTTTGGGTGATCATATCCAACGGATAAAATGAATTTTCATGTTACATATATCAAACATTTATCTGTAGTGACTAAACCATATACACAAGTATGCATAATTTATATATGTATCCGTAAAATCTGATCGCTTTCACAAGTTGTCTATCATATGTCGAAATCGGAGCGCTTGCCACGAGTTGTCCATCATGTGTTGAAATCGGATCGGCTATACTCGGTGTGTTAAATGTAACATGACTTCCAGGAACAAGTTGTGTAACATTGCAAGTACAAAGTCAAGTTCAAGGTCAAGTTCAATGCTTTCTGGCGCATGGTATGGTGCATTGTTTTTCGTTCCATATAACAATATTAAACGCATTTCTCAAACAATTTGTTTCGTCCTCACCACAAACTCCTTTGTCGACATCGGATAATCCAACAACCTTCTACTTTCACGTTTATTTTAAATAAAGAGGTCTACTCTATTAATTAGGAATATAATAATGTGTTACAAAGTCCATTTAATGACGGTAAAACTATTTATATTTTTGAGTGATTTCTTAGACAGTTCACTTTGGTAGTTTAGTACAATATAATAATACGAGCTGAGGCAATATTATGTCTTCTTTAGAATTTCTGAGTTTCTTTAGAATCGGGATACATCTTTCGACGAAAGGACAAGGTTCACAAATGATTTAATTTGGCCCTGTGATTTTTCATAAAAATAAAACTATGATGCATATTCCTAAAAATGTTTCCTTTAATTCAAATAACTTAACATTATGAGCATACATATCACGCGAATAAGGTCGTTTGTGCTACTTGCGATCTTATAAGACCCATACAAATGCGAAATTTGCCTTCCCTGTCTGACTTAATATTATCTTTTTGCATCGCAAGGGGCATCTTATGTACCTATTTTTACGAAAATCGGAAGCGGCCATATTAACCAAACTGAAGTTGAAAAAGCTCGTTTTTCCTGAAGTAGTAATTTTTCAGATATTTGTTTTTGGTTTCTCAAAATCGCATTTTTGTACTTACGGCCTTATTCTTCAGCGCTTCCTATCTGACCTTTGAAACTTTGCGCCACCATTTAATCAATTTTGCAAAATAGTGACCTAAAGTTAAATATTACTATAAAGTAGGTGACTTGCGTCAATGGAAGTCAATGTTTTCGACTTTTAGCGTGTAGTGAGCGGTAGTTTTATATCACTAAAGGTGGCTAACTAACAGGAATGTGTCAGTTGTTGAAGGTAATGTTCGTGGAACTCAATACGCTTAGTGTAAACATATCACATAATGTGTAATGAAAAGTGATTTTGTTGTCAGATATGGTGGTAAAATGTAATGAAATGACGCACTTTGATGGAATCACCATTGGCTAGGATTGTAACAACATGCTATGTTTTATCGCATTATAAACACCAGTCAGGTGGCGGATCACAACGTGAAACTGATAGATCTGAACTTGAGCTACTACATGTTTGTCGGTATTGAACTTGAACTTGGAATGTCTACTGATACTTTTCTCACATTATTGGTGGCTTATTGTGTTGTTTATGGATTGTAGCATGATACTTTAACACAATCCGATATAGACGTTAACGTAATAGTATGAACTCTACCCAGATATGTTCTACAAAACCCGGTGCTGAACTCCTACATGTCTATCAAAAATATTATAAATACGAAAACAAGAATAAACAGACTAATATGAGTTGAGAGCCATTTATTCAAAATTTGAGACCATCTCTTAAACTTGCACCAAACTAGGCAATATGAATGAACATTATGACAATGTTCTCTTTCACAACGATTCGAATCCAAGATGGCGTCCAATATGGTATAAATGTGATTGATATTTATACAGACTATACTTCTCTCAGTTAGTGTTTGTTTGGCTGTGCTTATGAGTAAACAATGCAGAAATATACTTATGAAATCATATTCTGTATACATTGTGTAACTTTGGTTATGGCAACTCGGTTTATCTCGAATGTTTACCTGTCCCGTTCACTCAGTTATCTCGAGTAGTTTACCTATCCCGTTCACTCGGTTTATCTCGAGTATTTAACCCGTCATGCTCACTCGGTTTATCTCGAGCATTTTACCCGTCCTGCTCACTCGGTTTATCTAGAGCATTTTACCTGTCCTGTTCACTCGGTTTATCTCGAGCATTTTACCTGTCATGCTTACTCGGTTTATTTCGAGTATTTTACCTGTCCCGTTCACTCGGTTTATCTCGAGTATTTTACCTATCCCGTTCACTCGGTTTATCTCAGCATTTTACCTGTCCCGTTCACTCGGTTTATCTCGAGTATTTTACCTGTCCCGTTCACTCGGTTTATCTCGAGCATTTTACCCGTCCCGCTCACTCCTTCAGATAACGAATCTTTACTGTATTCACACCTTATTAACGTTTAACAATTAAAGGCTACTTTATCAAAGCACACTAACTCTCCTATAAACATTTCCGTCGAGCTGAAACACTTACAAAGGTTGTAACAGAAGAAATACTTAAGAGGTCATTTCATTCACCCTTGAAAAACTAAAACAGTGAATTGAAGCGAGAGTAATGGTTGTTCTTATCTGATTGGAATTGGATCGTCTGGGTCGATCTGGAATGTCGAAATCGTTACATTGTTTCTTTTTGCTTCATTTATTTTCTATACCACATTGTTTTAAATCCGGATAATGACCAAGGAAATAAAGTTAAGAATGGCATATACTCTCTTGTCTGATTGTATTCTTCTATGGCAATTTGGAACTGGGCATTCAATGACCAAACAGACGACCAAGCCCAAATCTCCAGAAGTATCTCCATCTGCGCAAAATGTAAGCTCAGATATCACGTAGAGGTGATTTTCATGCAATATCGTACTCAAAATATGTGTGCAAATCACAAAACAGAACCAGCGATAATGTGTAGTCATTTTAAGTGCTTTTTAGTCCCCTACCGGTTTTTGACCGGAGGGGACTATAGGTTTGCCCTCCGTTCGTCTGTCTGTCCGTCCGTCAAAAAATCTGGATCCTGACATAACTCAAACAGTTTCCAAGCTAGGTTTCTGAAACTTGGTATGTGGATAGGGGGCAATAAGGGGATTATGCATGTCTAAAAGTATTTTGATTCTGACAAAAAAATTGGTTGCTATGACGACAGAAAGATTGAAAATATGCCCAAATCTGGATCCTGCCATAACTCAAACAGTTTCCAAGCTAGGTTTATGAAACTTGATATGTGGATAGGCGGCAATAAGGGGAATTGTGCACGCCCAAAAATAGCTTTATTCTGACAAAATTGTGGTTACTATGGCAACAGAAACATTGAAAATGGCTTCAAACCGGTAGGGGACTTCTGTATTGCTTGCAATTCTTAATGACTTGTTCATTTATGATTGCCACTACTTGGGTGAGATTCCAACAGTGAGTCGTGAGTTGACAATCGAAATATACAGGAGATGTACGATGGCCTAGCATAGAATAAAAAAATTCTAGGTACAGTCAGTGTATCTGGTGGTTATCACATTATATGTACAGCGCTATTCAGACACCACAGGGTAAAAGGAAAAAGCGACGTCGACGCAACCCCTCGAGAAGACATGTAGAATCGGAAATGAAAGGGAGTGGAACAGCTGGAACACCCTGGAACAAACAATGTTCCATAAAACAAATAACCTCGATATTGTGTAGAACGCATCCTGTGTGGTGTAGAACGCACTTTGTGTGTTGTAGAACGCACCCTGTGTGGTGTAGAACGCACCCTGTGTGGTGTAGAACGCACCTTGTGTGTTGTAGAACGCACCCTGTGTGGTGTAGAACGCATCCTGTGTGGTGTAGAACGCACCTTGTGTGGTGTAGAACGCACCCTGTGTGGTGTAGAACGCACCTTGTGTGGTGTAGAACGCACCTTGTGTGGTGTAGAACGCACCCTGTGTGGTGTAGAACGCACCCTGTGTGTTGTAAAACGCACCTTTTGTGGTGTAGAACGCACCCTGTGTGGTGTAAAACGCACCCTGTGTGGTGAAGAACGCACCTTGTGAGTTGTAGAACGCACTCTGTGTGGTGTAGAACGCACCTTGTGTGTTGTAGAACGCACCCTGTGTGGTGTAGAACGCACCCTGTGTGGTGTAGAACGCACCCTGTGTGGTGTAGAACGCACCCTGTGTGTTGTAAAACGCACCTTTTGTGGTGTAGAACGCACCCTGTGTGGTGTAAAACGCACCCTGTGTGGTGAAGAACGCACCTTGTGAGTTGTAGAACGCACTCTGTGTGGTGTAGAACGCACCTTGTGTGTTGTAGAACGCACCCTGTGTGGTGTAGAACGCACCCTGTGTGGTGTAGAACGCACCCTGTGTGGTGTAGAACGCACCCTGTGTGGTGTAGAACGCACCTTGTGTGTTGTAGAACGCACCCTGTGTGATGTAGAACGCATCCTGTGTGGTGTAGAACGCATCCTGTGTGGTGTAGAACGCACCTTGTGTGGTGTAGAACGCACCCTGTGTGGTGTAGAACGCATCCTGTGTGGTGTAGAACGCATCCTGTGTGGTGTAGAACGCACCTTGTGTGGTGTAGAACGCACCCTGTGTGGTGTAGAACGCACCCTATGTGGTGTAGAACGCACCCTGTGTGGTGTAGAACGCACCCTGTGTGGTGTAGAACGCACCATGTGCGGTGTAGAACGCACCATGTGTGGTGTAGAACGCACCCTCTGTGGTGTAGAACGCACCCTGTGTGGTGTAGAACGCACCATGTGTGGTGTGGAACGCACCTTGTGTGGTGTAAAACGCACCCTGTGTGGTGTAGAACGCACCTTATGTGGTGTTGAACAAGGACATAATTGATATATTCTTACTGCCTATCACATGTTTCATTGTTTTATATCACAGTAAATATACTTCCATAAGTATTCTTTAGACAAACGCATTTGTATACATTATATATTATTGTACCAGACTCCAAATTTCCAGAATTATGAACGATTCTCAATAAAATTCACCGACTTTCTCTGCGTCTGCAATGTACACATTGTATTTAGTCGCCGGTAAAATTAGTCAATCCTCCTTCCGTACTTTCCGTAATTCCGAAAATGTTCCTGCATAATTGTGTAGCAAATTAAAAACGGACTTTGGAGTTTAAATCTAAAGTGCGTTCCCCTTTTTGTGTTCAACACCCCATCGCGTTCCTACAAGGGAGTCAATGACACTTTTGCATTTTGTTGGGAATGGTTATACACTTTATTTTCATGAGAACTACGGTCAGATACTAAATATAATGTATTTTATAGGTACATGGACTAATACATTATTAGTCACTAATTAATTTGATTCGAACTTCCGATGTGTTTAATTTGGCAAACTATCTAGAAACTTATCATACGGTTTTAGATTTCCCGAAATCCCCTTATTAGTACAGCAAAAACATAGATCGGTTCTTCCCCAACCTATTCTTTGTTAACGTTCCAAAACAAACGTTAAACTTATATAGAATGGAACAAACATTCTGTATACTATGTCTTAATCTTTTATTTAATGACTCCGAACTCAGTCACTTTAGTGGATTTTAGACAAAAAACCTACTAATAATCTTTATCGACCATTGATTACATTGTGTTCCAATATATCGTCTGTAATACAACTCGAAATATTAAGATAATAATCAGGACCCGAGATCTATGAAACAAACGCACATATGACAGTGTTTAAAGAGATATATAATTGATAAGTAATTACCGTAAATTGTTTTCAAAATCAGTTATTGATACGGTTATTGTCAGTGAATTGTATCAAAATATAGACATGTGCCGTAATACTTAGTTTATGCTCATTATCTGATATACCTGTTTGCTGATAATGTCACATTTTAAAACAGTAACAAATTGGTGACCCTAAAAGTAGAGAGAATAAAGCGTTAACGAGACCTTTAGAATCAAATTTAGTCAGATAAATGCAGATCGATTACAAGACTAAAATACACATTGTATTGCATTGTTTGTGACCAATGAAGAAGTTATATTAAGATCAGTAAGGAAAGTAAAGACAAGGGTCTGAGTACGTAAGATCACCGTGCCATATGGTTGAACTAACACCGTATAAAGGACTATGGTATACAGCTAATATGTACTTCTTTTGATTGTCGTTGGAATTGTACTATTACAGTGCATTGTTATTTCAGATTGACAGAGAAATATCTGGTAAGCTGTGTTGAACCGTGAGCCTAAGATTTTGTATCCTCTGCTGGTATATTCATATATACTTTAACAAAATTGTTATAACTGTTCCCACATGAGGATATCATAAGCGCACAGATATCTGAATTCTGTTCATACGAAACTACAAGATTAATCAATAAAGAAGTTTAATTCAAGCATTTATTCAAAAACCAACATACAAAAACACTTTTGTTTGTCCTATCACATAATTTAATACAAGCTCTCAGTATTGCATTTTTCCCCCTTTTTTTTCCTTTTTTTTAAATTATGAAAGTTCCTGTGGTCCTCATGATTACCGAAGAGATCCGGGTTCAAAAACGTAAGAAATCCAAGAACTTCAAGAATGTGGTAAACTTTTTAATTTGGTTTCGTTTCTTTGAATGGTTCTATATTTACACCATTATAATATGAGAGTAGGAAAATGCTAGAGCCCGTCTGTTTGACTAATACCACGATACTAGCACTACATATCAACAATAAAACATTCACTCCCACTACTCCTACAAGTTTTAAAACTCATTAAATCAAAATCATACTAAAATAACATAGTTTGCAATGATTGTAGTCGTATGTCACTTGTCAATGAGACTAGTTTTGATGAATTGGTACACCTATTTAAAACCTTAGACGGGGACTTTAACTCCCACGAACTATTTCATTAGATGTTTTCGACCGCACAAATGAAATTAAAAACGACAACGCATTTTGATATGAAAAACTGCTAGACAATAAATATAAACATTGGGACATATAGAGATCCGTTCTGATTGCTGGCTGTATAAGAACACTTGATAGTTTTGAGATGTTACTCAATCGCTCGTCAGTTTAGCTCACACGGTACAGCACTTGGTTGATAAACTTTATGAGTTTGAACTTATAGGACGACATAATGTTCGGAGTGCAACCATGATGGGTCAACCACCATCATATTCATGCTAGGATTATGTCCGTGCTAGATATGTTAATGGCCAACGGGTGAAGAGAATAGGCTAATGTTAAGCCTAGGTCCCACTAAGAATGTTTTGCCTCGGCGATGTATTCCCAATGTCTCAGGGAAACTCACCGATGTCGTGGGGAAGCTTCGGGAAGTCTTTTAATTTTGCCCGAATTTTATCCTCGAAGCACCCAGAGCCTCAGGGAATGATTGGGGGTGCTTCCATTATAAAAACGTATTCCGAGAGGCACCCAAGGCTTCTCGACACATATGCGATGTTTCAGGAACTTTCGGGGATATCTAAATGTTTTACGAACAGTCAATATTTCTGTGACACATTGGCGGTCTCGGGATTTTATCCCCGAATATTCGCTGATATTCGAGGATGATTCTGGGGGTAACAGGAGGCATCGGGAGAACTCACTATGTGTTCTGGGTAGGTCCCACTGCCTCGGGGTGCACTCCCGGCGACAATCTGGAGCTTCGGGAAGCGTCGGACACATGTGCTGAATTCCCGACTGTTCCATAGGCTTTATTGGTCACCGGGTACAGAGGATGGGCTAACTGATATTTGTAACTATTTGTTGTTAACAGCAGGTAAGTGTTTGTTCTCACATTCGGAGCAAAAGCAGGATCGGTTAATATGCGATCAATGGTTGTAAGGACAAAGTGGTATGTGAGTACTCAAGGCGCTATAAGTCTTTCACACAATACGTCCACGCAGTACGCCAGCATTAGATATTACAAGTAATTTTACACAATTTGTCCGTTCAGTATGCCAGCACTTTTAAACCACTTTAAATACTTTCACACAATATGGAAGCGTATTTCAGTGACTATCGCTCACATAAGGCATACACAAGACAATGGATAAACGACAAAGCTGCCGGTGGGTAACGCTATTAGACAGAATACCGAGAACTGAACATATACCTTCTCCAGTTATAGGTATCTGTACGTTTCTGTGAACCATTGCCTTGATAAGTAACACCTACTACATATATTATCAAAAGCATGTCGAAGGAGTTTTAATCGCATTCTTTGAAAATCATTTTTACTCCGCGTTTTTTAAGTATTGAGTCATATTTAGTGTAGGAGTATAAAGCGATTTGTCTTCGGACACCTGTGTCAATTGCTGAATACGTGTTCTATGCACATTTAGTGTAGGCACGCGTGTTAATTAACATGCGTGGTGTAGGATGCTCAAATAATCAGAGGTGATCGATGATCTCGGACTGTCATATCAACGACAATAAATGATTGTTTTAAGGGGCACGCAATCTGCCATGGGGGCAATACAACCTTTCCAATTGAGCCTTGATCAAATAATGAAAAAAATGATAAATTGTGTCTTTTCCAACGATCATGACTGTTACGATGTATATTTTACTGACCTTGTTTTTCAAGACAACTGGCCAGGCGAGATTACGTCACTGGTTTGACACCGATTGTCAATTAATTTGTTTCAATTTGTTCCCGTCATACCAGACACGGTTACATTTTGTTATTTAATTAATTGACTGTACGATTAAATTGAAGTAGACTATATGTAGAATATTATTATCATATGGCACATGTATCGATGTCGAAGTATCAGGAACATTTTTCTTAATTTCTTTTGAGAAATTTTATCGCACTAAACTGTAACTTAAACAGTAACAGGTATGTATTGATGCTTTGTGTTTTATAAATAAAAATGCACATTCGGTATTTTGCTTCAAATAATTGGTGCAGCTTCGACCTTTTCACGTGTAGCAGGTAAAATAACATGTCAAAAAGACGAACTTATATCTTTCTACGACCGTAATATACCGAAGCTGCAGTAGGTTCCGTGTTTTGCTGTTCTGACTGGACGATAAATTCGGCATTTTGAAGAAAGATGCGATAAGACTATATTATTACGATGAAAAAATCACAAACATCAAAATTTGTACCTTCGGCATTTTGAAGTGTTGTCATAGATACGAGTGAAACAAAAATACCACTGGCCAGATGTTATGGTACACGATGTTAAATTGTTAAACTACACTATAATATTGCTGGCATGTTAAAGTTAAAATGTAGACACATGAGTAATTTGACATGCCAAATTAGCATAGAGACATACACATTATAACACACATGTATATAACATCTGTATAAAACAAACGTAAGGTTTGCATTTTAAACTTTCAACGCCGTAATTTGTTGACGCCGTATTTAAATGGACATTATATCATGTTATATATTAGGTGTTGTGACACTCGCGGCATATTTGGAGTTGCGAAAACAAGTGTACTTTTACGTTTCAACATGGTTATCATTTCGTATTAGCGAGTGTCGGTAGTGAGTAACTAGTATGGTGACAACAGTGCACCTCAGGCGGACACCTCGGTCAAATAACGTAGCTTGTGTGAGGCCGTCTCGGCTTCGTGAATGTGGTTAACCTCGCCGTAATCCATGTCAGTGAGTGGATTTATTACCTGCGAGCCTTGAGCTCGCATGTATATTGGATAGCTCAAAGTAAAAAGTCCATGGAGGGGCACGTGACCTGTTCTCGATGGTTTACGTTTTCAAAAAAAAATCCAAAAGAA
This sequence comes from Spisula solida, assembly GCA_947247005.1. Taxonomy (NCBI): domain Eukaryota; kingdom Metazoa; phylum Mollusca; class Bivalvia; order Venerida; family Mactridae; genus Spisula; species Spisula solida. The sequence continues at coordinate 28,402,960 of OX365948.1, forward strand.
TATGCATTTTGTAAGAATGTCGTGAACCAGACTAATCAAACCGGTCGTTACAAGATTTCAAATTTGTCTTGAACGAAAATAGGTTAGTTCTACGGTTAATGTGTCAGGATTACGGAATTTCGGGTGTTAACCAACACCTGATCGGTATTTTTTACGCAACCGATATTTTCTTACGCAAAAAGATGGCTGACGTATGTCGGCCCGGGCAAGTCGAAATTCTTAGAAAGAACTACAAAATTATCCTCAAAACCCGTCTCTACGATAAAAATGTACACACAACTCGATTAAATGAGTATAAAACACGAGTTTAGATCGTTTTATCGTTGGATAAATTCTTCGCTAACGTTTCATACTCAACACTTTCGTACCACTTCCCACCGTTCGTCCTGAAATTTTTTTTTGTACTCAACACAATTCGTACCCGGCACTTCGCTCCGTAAATTATTTTTCGGATTTTTTAGGATCAGCGGGTAAAATTAGTGCTGGTTGTTTCCCTTGATAAAATTAACAACATATACAGTTTCTTTTGGTCTCCGGAGTCATATAAGGAGAATTACCATTCAGTGTTAATGTCTATTCAGTGACTTAAAATTCTAAATGTCTCTTGTCGATTGTCATGGAATTATCGGAATTGGTTTATGATCTTTGATATTGTTGAACACTGAAAACATGTTTTATGATAATACATTTTAATGGACTGATACGAGGTTTTATTTATAAGCATATAAATATTATATGGAACAAGGGAGTTATAATATGCAATTATGTGTCTTGAAAATTGGTTTGTTATACATGAAATTATTTAACAATTTGTTGATAAATTTCGTATGTCAAATTATCGTGCATATAGTTTTCCCAATTTGAAAGCTACCGGCGTATCGCGCTTATTTTTTTCACAATTTTTAGATTTTCATGCTTAATTTTATACACATCAGCTGTTGAATTATGCAGATAAATGGTCGAGGATCCTGTCAATTCTCTGTCAAATAAAGTCGGTACATCATTTGCTCGCAGGAACTATTTGACTTGTAATTACTGGTAATCTGTTACAACATCTCCAGTAGGTACTGAACTCGCAGCAAAATACGTCGTGAATACTTAATACTATAGACTAAAACTACCACTTTCTAACGTTTAAACAACATTATCATTTGATATCGATGTTTCGTCCTCTATAATACGACCATCTATGAAAACATTATAAAGTTTACCTAAGTAAAATTGTATTACTTTAATACTTTAATTATTCTTCATTTTCTGAAACAATCATATCTAGGAATCAAGTAACAATGATATTGCAAGAGATCGAAGTCTGTGTTCGCCTAGACGTAATGGAGGGAATTCAGACTACCAATAGAGGACGATGCTTAATGTGGGAAAAGTGCGCTGTATTGTGCAATTTAATAGAATTTTGATTGGTTAATAAATGAGGAACTGTATAATAGCCACTTAACGCCTTTACAAACCACAAATAATGTGTGAGTAATACTTGAAAACATGCAACACTTAATACTATAGTTGATATACATTATGATAACTGACAATGTCTCGTTTATATTATAAGTGTACATACGGTGAATACTTGAGAGGTAGTTAATTAAAGTTTAGTGACCGCCTTACAGCCATTATTAATACAACCTTGTATATACTTGTATTAAGCATTTGTCTATTTTTGTGGCCACCCCCGCGCGGTGACGTTACGTGAGAGTGAAGAATTTGTGGTGAAGTAATATGTCAACACTATAATTGTCATTTCTGTTGACTTCACTTACTTCAACGTCCCACCGCATCATACGTAATGTATGCGACATTGAGTCAGAGCTCTAGCTAAATAGGTTAGTCTAGAACCATCACCATCATCAACAAGCGTATCATCATTTTGACATCATTAACTTAAATATCATATTTTTCTTCTAATTTAATTTAGGCTACGATCGGTCGTGGAACAAGTTCTAGAGTTAACATTTATCACTCTAAACACATCATTCTTGTAGGTATCCATCGGTAAGAGGGTATGAGAGAAGAGAAGCCATTGTTCACTAATATGCTGAGTGCCGAGTAATGGGACCATGGGTCCGTTGTCTAAGCAAATCTCTACCGAGCGCCTTTATTCAGTTACCTCCCGTTCAATTAGATATAGAAGGCAAGGAGTACCTCCCGTGGAAAGCGCTACGTAGCGCTCGCCCCTGTTAACGGTCTCCATATGTACATTGAGGACGCTCTATCACCAAGCGTTCGATGCGATTTACAACAATAGGGACTTTTGTTTGCTGCACCCAGTGGGCTGAAGTCAACTAGTAAAGATACGAAATCGTCTATGTAGCTAGAATTCGAATAAATAAATTATTTGTCGAAGTACCAGCCGCACTATGATGTTTCATACATATCAAGTTTCTTCACGATGAGATGAATAATGATGAGGGGCCCGGTAATACCAAGTTCCACTACTCGCCCATATACTGCACTAGTAAGTTCCTCCAGTCTGCCTAATGCTTCACTAGCAAATAAGTCAAGTTCCTCCAGTCTGCCTAATGCTTCACTAGCAAATAAGTCAAGTTCCTCTAGTCTGCCTAATGCTACACTAGCAAATAAGTCAAGTTCCTCCAGTCTGCCTAATGCTACACTAGCAAATAAGTCAAGTTTCTCCAGTCTGCCTAATGCTACACTAGCAAATAAGTCAAGTTCCTCTAGTCTGCCTAATGCTACACTAGCAAATAAGTCAAGTTCCTCTAGTCTGCCTAATGCTACACTAGCAAATAAGTCATGTTCCTCTAGTCTGCCTAATGCTACACTACCAAATAAGTCATGTTCCTCTAGTCTGCCTAATGCTACACTAGCAAATAAGTCAAGTTCCTCCTGTCTGCCTAATGTTTCATTAGCAAATAAGTCAAGTTCCTCCTGTCTGCCTAATGCTACACTAGCAAATAAGTCTTGTTCCTCTAGTCTGCCTAATGCTACACTAGCAAATAAGTCAAGTTCCTCCGGTCTGCCTAATGCTACACTAGCAAACAAGTCAAGTTCCTCTAGCATACTTAATGCTACACTAGCAAATAAGTCAAGTTCCTCTAGTCTGCCTAATGCTACACTAGCAAATAAGTCAAGTTCCTCCGGTCTGCCTAATGCTACACTAGCAAACAAGTCAAGTTCCTCTAGCATACTTAATGCTACACTAGCAAATAAGTCTTGTTCCTCTAGTCTGCCTAATGCTACACTAGCAAATAAGTCAAGTTCCTCCGGTCTGCCTAATGCTACACTAGCAAACAAGTCAAGTTCCTCTAGCATACTTAATGCTACACTAGCAAATAAGTCAAGTTCCTCTAGCCTGCCTAATGCTACACTAGCAAACAAGTCAAGTTCCTCCAGTTTACCTAATGCTACACTAGCAAACACGTCAGGTTCCCCCAGTCTGCCTAATGCTACACTAGCAAATAAGTCAAGTTCCTCTAGTGTGCCAAATACTGCACGTGCAAACCCGTCAAGTTAGTCTAGTCTGCCAAATAAACGCATGCAAACAAGTCAAGTTCGTCTAGTTTGCCAAATATCATAAATGCAAACAAGTCAAGTTCCTCTAGTCCGTCAAATACTACACATGCAAACGAGTCAAGTTAGTCTAGACTGCCAAATGCTACACTTGCAAACGAGTCAAGTTCGTCTTGTGTACCTAATGTTACACTTGCAAACAAGGCAAGTTCGTCTAGTCTGCCAAATTCTACACATGCAAACAGGTAAAGTTTGTCTAGTCTGCCAAATATTACGCATGCAAACAAGTCAGGTTCGTCTAGTCTGCCTAATGCTATACTTGCAAACAAGTCAAGGTCGTCTAGACTGCCAAATTCTACACATGTAAACAGGTCAAGTTCGTCTAGTCTGCCAAATATTACGCATGCAACAAAGTCACGTTCGTCTAGTCTGCCAAATGCTACACTTGCAAACAAGTCAAGGTCGTCTTGTGTACCTAATAATGTGCAAACAAGTCAAGTTCGTCTAGTCTGCCAAATAATGTGCAAACAAGTAAACTTCGCGCTAAATACTTTTAACTGTAATCATAATTTTTGCCGTTATGTTGCACACAAACGTGTTATGCAGTAGTCCTAACACTGAGTCACTAAGTATGCGTGATCAATCATGCGATAAAGTTTGCATTTACGCCATCAAATAATATGATCACAGTTAAAGTGGGTTTGAAAGGTGACCAATTAGAAAAGTGGTTGAGTGTAAGCCCTATTTATAAATGACATAACGGTTCAACGTTTGACAGTTCTTGGTGACGTTTCCAACAAACAGCATGTACGAATTCGATAGACAAGTCCCCCACATAAGTTTAGGTTATTGAATAGGCAAATACAATAGTGCAAGCCACGTGCACTAGATGAAGTAAACTTTTCGTCTGTCTTGGTGTGCCGTACTTTAAAGGCTGACCAAGGGACGAACAGTTGTACATGGCGACAGATGACGCTGCTGACCAAGGGACGAACAGTTGTACATGGCGACAGATGACGCTGTCTGTTTCGCAATATTATTTACACAATGCATGTATGTTGTTAATTAAATTCATCATTTGTTGTGTTTTTGTAATGTGGGGTGATGGCACATTATACCCACAACTTGCCAATTATCAAATACAATTTACATTTTTTGCAATACCTAAAATTGTTGACTTTAGTCCAAATGCATGTGAAGACTTTAAGTTTTGTTTGAGTGTAATCACCAACGTGACACTTTCAATGCCTTCAGACATTTAATGACTTCTGAGAAACAACTTTTACTTTGTATGAATTTTTGTATCAAAAGAATATGCATTTTTCGGTCTCTCTGTTTTTACCTTTTTATTTGCCTGCGTGATAAAGCTCACCTTTTGCTTGTTAAAAATGTGGAATGTTTTATATTGCGTCACAACATACGTGCCACTTAGTAACATTTGTTATTGCATCAAAGTTGAATGACATCAAAACCGATATTTACAAACAAACACGAAATAAAAACCTCAAAAACGACAGTGCAACTATGTAACATTACTACTTGGCAAAAATGATAATTTGTACATTTTGAATGTAACTTAAGGATGGAAAATTAAGGTGTATGGACGAAAACCGACGACTTATACTAGTTACTTCTCTCCAATTCACAGGCCATTGGCCATTTAGGCAGGGATAAAACCGGATGGCCGCACACACAGGCCATTGGCCATTTAGGCAGGGATAAAACCGGGTGGCCACACACACAGGCCATTGGCCATTTAGGCAGGGATAAAACCGGATGGCCACACACACAGGCCATTGGTCATTTAGGCAGGTATAAAACCGGATAGCCGCACACACAGGCCATTGGCCATTTAGGCAGGGATAAAACCGGATGGCCGCACACACAGGCCATTGGCAATTTAGGCAGGTATAAAACCGGATGGCCGCACACACAGGCCATTGACCATTTAGGCAGGTATAAAACCGGATGGCCGCACACACAGGCCATTGGCCATTTAGGCAGGTATAAAACCGGATGGCCGCACACACAGGCCATTGACCATTTAGGCAGGGATAAAACCGGATGGCAGCACACACAGGCAATTAACCATTTAGGCAGGGATAAAACCGGATGGCCGCACACTAACGAGTGTCCAAATCCAACGACCAGTGACCTACAGAACCTTTAGGCTAACAGACACATGCATGGATATACCAGTGATCTACAGAACGTTAAGGCTAACACCACATGTATAGAGATGTCAGTGACCTACAGAACCTTTAGGATAACAGACACATGTATGGAGATACCAGTGACCTACAGAACCTTTAGGCTAACAGACACATGCATAGAGATACCAGTGACCTACAGAACATTTAGGCTAACAGACACATGCATGGAGATACCAGTGACCTACAGAACCTTTAGGCTAACAGACACATGCGTGGAGATACCAGTGACCCACAGAACCTTTAGGCTAACAGACACATGCATGGAGATACCAGTGACCTACAGAACCTTTGGGCTAACAGACACATGCATGTAGATACCAGTGACCTACAGAACATTTAGGCTAACAGACACATGCATAGATATACCAGTGACCTACATAACGTTTAGGCTAACAGACACATGCATGGATATACCAGTGACCTACGGAACCTTTAGGCTAACAGACACATGCATGGAGATACCAGTGACCTACAGAACGTTTAGGCTAACAGACACATGCATAGAGATACCAGTGACCTACAGAACCTTTAGGCTTACAGACACATGCATGGAGATACCAGTGACATACAGAACCTTTAGGCTAACAGACACATGCATGGAGATACCAGTGACCTACAGAACCTTTAGGCTAACAGACACATGCATGAATATACCAGTGACCTACAGAACGTTTAGGCTAACAGACACATGCATGGAGATACCAGTGACCTACAGAACCTTCAGGCTAACAGACACATGCATAGAGATACCAGTGACCTACAGAACGTTTAGGCTAACAGACACATGCGTGGAGATACCAGTGACCTAAAGAACATTTTGGCTAACAGACACATGTATAGAGATGTCAGTGACCTACAGAACCTTTAGGCTAACAGACACATGCATGGATATTCCAGTGACCTACAGAACCTTCAGGCTAACAGACACATGCATGAATATACCAGTGACCTACAGAACCTTTAGGCTAACAGACACATGCATAGAGATACCAGTGACCTACAGAACCTTCAGGCTAACAGACACATGCATGGATATACCAGTGACCTACAGAACCTTTAGGCTAACAGACACATGCATGAATATACCAGTGACCTACAGAACCTTTAGGCTAACAGACACATGCATGAATATACCAGTGACCTACAGAACCTTTAGTCTAACAGACACATGCATAGAGATACCAGTTACCTACAGAACGTTTAGGCTAACAGACACATGCATGGATATACCAGTGACCTACAGAACGTTAAGGCTAACAGACACATGCATAGAGATACCAGTGACCTACAGAACGTTTAGGCTAACAGACACATGCATGGATATACCAGTGACCTACAGAACCTTTAGGCTAACAGACACATGCATGGATATACTAGTGACCTAAAGAACCTTTAGGATAACAGACACATGCATGGATATTCCATAGACCTACAGAACATGACGCACTGAGTCCATCATCACTTCAAAACTCAAGATAAGTTAGTAAATAGGTTATATGATACAATATTAACTCTGACAGAAAAACTACAAGTAAGTCATTGCAGTAAACAGTATATTGGTGTAAATTAGTAAACAACGGAAACTCATGCCACCGCCGGCTTGCAATGTTTCATTTTGTTTGAGTCACATGATTTAAGAATGGGTTGGCTTTTGTTGTTTATGGAATAAACGAGCATTTACTATACACTTGTTTTGTGAAAAGTATAAAGATATACTAGTAAGGAATAAATGTGATAAATGCAAGTTGTCATGAGTATATTACATAGGCGTATACAGTGAGTGAGGCAGTGTTTGTTGTAGGGACAATATATGATTTTAGGCGGATTCAATTATTATCTATATGTGAAATAAATTTAAATAAAAAACTTTTCAACATAAATTTTTTTACTCGGGAACATCGATTCCAAAGCACACATCCTACATCTAGACCACGGCTCCATGAAATATCGCAAATAACTACCGTCATTGACCCCTCCATCCCTTTAAATAGCGCATATCCAACCTCTTGCCAATTGCTCTCGAATAATACTAAAAATAGGTATCTACGGTCTTGGAAATAGTTGTGACGTGGCGGACGCTTATTAAAAATGCCGATTTTATAAATGTTATCTTTACTTTAGGTTCACATTGGGTAGATGTAAATTGTACATGCCACATGACCAATATTTACTCTATTTTAGGTTAACAGTGGGCAGGAATGCTCAATGTACAAGCCGCATGCCCAAATACTAACTCTATCTTAAGAGCTTATATACTGTCATTGTATTTACCATTGCCAAACGTTAATTATACTGTAAGGGGCTGATGGCCTATGTCAAATGGTACATGTAATGATTACTGATACTGTTAGGGGCTGATGGCCTATGTCAAATGGTACATGTAATGATTACTGATACTGTTAGGGGCTGATGGCCTATGTCAAATGGTACATGTAATGTTAACTGATACTGTTAGGGGCTGATGGCCTATGTCAAATGGTACATTTTATGTTTACTGATACTGTAAGGGGCTGATGGCCTATGTCAAATGGTACATGTAATGATTACTGATACTGTAAGGGGCTGATGGCCTATGTCAAATGGTACATTTTATGTTTACTGAATATATTTTATCTATTCTGATCCAAAATGTTTATTTGCAAACAAACTAAAACCGGTCTATACATGCCAACTATGTTAATATTAGGGATGTAAACCAATAGATGCATATGTTGGAAATATGTTACACTCAATATAACTACCAACAGGAGATGTTCTAACTTATTATGTGAATTTCGTTTGATTATCTTTTACGGGTTTTAGAGATAATTGATAGTTGGCATTATATATTGAATGACCCTCGTACGTGTACTTTTATAGGATGAACTTTGCAATGATGCGAGCACGATGCAGTAGTTTGTATAGTCAAATCCATCCAGCTAACATTTTTCTATGCGCTGCTACCATGTAGTAATCAGTAAAAAAACACTTTGAAACTTTTTGAAATCAGAATATTACAAATCAATCTATTGTACAACAACAAAATAAATTTACAAGAACATGTAAAATATTCATGTATTAACAAAATGAATGACAATGATAAAACAATGCTAGACATTGAGCCACTTACAACAATTGGATAAAAAGTGGATATTATAAAGTATGTTTGCCGAATAGTTTTGAAAAAAGAATGAAGAATCAATATGGGATAACAAGAACAAGTTTTCTCACCTACCAATCAGTTGAAGGCCTGTATCATTTTCTCAGAATATACAGAAAGTTTAGTAAGTACACATACGTAGTGAACATTTCAAAGCATTAGGATACTATAAACAGCTGGGATAAATACTGTCGACGTACAGACTTAAAAGAAATGAAATTCATCACCTAAACAGTTAGTATTACATAAATGACACGACCTTTGTTCTCTAGGAATACCAAAAAACCTACACAACATACAACCATTATCATCAATCTGATCACCTCGGTCTTTATGCATTTAAGATTCAAGGTTTAGTATAAACATATTTATTTCCAAATATATATATAGTATACATTCATTTCATATTCAATAACACAGTTTATGGAAAGAAGGATTAGAATGGAAGACATTTAGTCTTATTAAATTCTCCTCCTTGGTTTGACTTCCAGTTTATTAAAAAAATATACATCAATAATTTAGCTATTGGTATACGATGTATAGATTTGGATGTAAATTAAACAGAGATGAAGAGATGGAAAACGAGATCAAAAACGCAAAGATAAATTTTGTAGTGAAATGAAATACATACACAGTAAGGAAATGCTTACTGTATAAGTCTAGAGGGAAATAGGTTGAGGTTGAAGAGAAGAAGAAAGAAAGAGGGCTTCTCTAACACCACGCAATAAACTTATTGTATGAATATGTTTCTATCACGTATATAGGCTTGAACCTGATTAAAGATGAATGTATTTTCTTGGTCGGAAAGGATTTTATCACCAAAAAGAAGAAGATCTAGAGTGATATCGTAATTTTCTAATTTTCTAAAGATTCAATGTTTATTGTACAAATTGCAATAGTATATTTACCGGAGACAAACGGAAATGGCCGAGCTTTCACGATTGCCATTGTCATAAGTCACTGAAAATGCCCGTTGAAGAATTGTATGTAACTTATGAATACAAGAATAGCTTCTTTGCTTCTTTTTATTGTAAATATGTGTAAATTTGTATTTTTTCTACGGTTTATTGACTTCATTTACAAGCAGTTTAATATAAAATATGGATGCTTCCTATACGCCCCTGTATTAATGTATAACATCACAGGGTTTAGGGAGCATATATATTTCATACACTCTGTCAGCTCAGTAGTTTGTTTCATTTGTCATATTTAATCAATGATGGTGGCTGTACTATAGTAATTTGACTCATTTCTGGTGACAGTAAAACTATATATACTATTATCCACGCTCAACAATCTTGTTTCGCTTGTAATGTTTTTCATCAGATTTTCCGGAATTTTTACGGGTTTTAATTCTTTTAACATAATCGTTTCTTTTGTTTCTCAAGTTTACACGTTGAATGGATCCCACTAGGTAACATAACATGTCAAGAACATGAAAACATAGGTATGATATGCAGGGTATTAAAAAGTTCTTTCTCAACGTTTAAGTTTCAATAATTTTATTTTTACTGACGCCAATGTCATATTAAATTCCAGATGGTTCTACCAATGTTCTAATCTCACTGGTATTGAATGAAGCCATTTTAGTAAGAACATAAAATTGTACATTGCGAACATGGCTCAGATTAAAGTATGAATTTAATTTTTTTAACACCCTGTATACAATACATAATAAATGTACATTTAGTATGTATACGTAAGAATTTATTTAGCAATAGAAGAAATAATGTATACAAATAAATAAATAATTAATATATATTAATTTTTGTGTACAAGACACACATTGATTATAATAATGTATCAAACGGTTAATTTAATTGCACCCAATACCCATTTATAGCAACAAGTAAAATATTATATCTAAATAATTAACAAATATCTATCCGCAAACATATGGGTACAAGTCGCCTATGGACTTCCCAAATTACCCGAAACCTGTCCTTGGATGTTTTGTTCCAGAGTTTATGAATTCTGTTGCAGCTTGTGTGTGTCTCGGTGGCTTTCTATTTAAGAAGGGGTTAATGCAAATATTAAATATTCCCGCGGCGCGAATAAGTTTTCAACAGTTTCGGTGGAAAATAGCATTTTTTTAGTATAATTAAGTACATTTAAGTCGCAATTCAGTTCGAAGAATATAATAATGATAAGAAAATAATACTATTATTTCTATAAAGTTTATGTAAATATGTTATAGTCGTTTTTTTTTTTATACACTTATCTTCCTTTTTGTCCTATACCTTATAGTATATTAGATGTATAACAGTGGTTATGAACGACAAAAACAGAGTTTCTGCTTTATATACTGCTCTATAATTAGCGTTACGAGCAACTAATCATGCATGGGCATCATCCAATCATTTCATGGGAAAATGTTGTATTTTCACTTATACTACTCTATAATATGTACCGTATAAACGTAAACATGCCACATATTTATATCTAATTATGAGATATAGATGCTTTTATTTCCTGTAATGGATTTTAATGTATTACATATAAAGATTATTATGTGACCTTGGATGTTTTTGGTGGTATGTAAGTGATGCAATAAATAGATTTGTCATTGTCGATAAATGTATCCACAAACTGTTACTACAGTTTTAATGGTATAATCGACGATGATGATGATGATGATACAAGATTCGATGTCCAAACTTCTAACCATAGACTTTAAAATGTTGCAATGAGATTTATATACTGGAGAGTAATCCAGTCCGTATGAAGTTTGTTATTCAATAAAATCAACAAGTTGAATGTTTGTGAGGCGAAAACTTGTTTCTAGGATTAAGTAATACTAAATGATTTGTTGTAATTAGAATGGACAAAGTTTCATACATATGTATAATATAATTTTGACATGAAGACTTATGTCATGTGTAGGACAACACGTGACGAAGTGAACATTTTATCAATTTATAAATAATTTAGTTTCAGTCAGGAGACACTAAGTCTTGTTGATAGAATGAAAAATGGACAGATATCTGAAAGTGCATCCGCCCCGATCTCCCGAAGTATCTCAAGGCCTGAGAAATCTGATGGGGCGCTATTTTTATACCTCGACTGAGGCATCCTATTTATCAAATACCAATGTATTTCATCTTATAAATGATACCAATAGATGCTATTTTATATGCTATTATTAATTTTGAAAACTGAGTAATGAAAACACATCATTTGAAAGCAAGTGTTACGTCCATTCAGTTCTCGGTAACCACATTTTGATAACAGTGCAATGTACATACACACATACACATGTAATATGTTTATAATCTTCATACATTATAAGAACACAAATCAACGACAGTTTAAACACGCAAAAATATGTAATTATTAAAATATATTAAGAAATATATAATACCAGTACGAGTTCACTCCGGTACGAGTTATCTCGGGTACGAGCTAACCGAATTCAGGAAACTACGAGCTGACTGGACAGCTCCTAAAACAATGTCCCATTGTTTCACGTTTGCTTAAATAAATAAAATTTTGAACATTCATGAACCAAAATATTTCAAACAACAAAATATTATTGATTATCCCTGGAACGATTTCTGTTTAACTATTTATGTCTTATATATTAATGACATCATGATTATTTCAAAGGACATTCATCAGTTCGAAAATAGGCTAGACAACTACTGGAAATCCCATCCTCTACGTTTTGATTTTAAGGCGGATTATAAACTATCACCGGAAGTTAAACGCATTGTGTACTATCAGAATAATGAAGAGCTGCATACAGAGCACCCATCAGTGCTGCGTGCAGAAGCGACATAAGGTAACATAAGGTAATAAGGAGTTATATCAACAAATTCCTTTAAATACCTTATTTCGATGATTTAACATGTTAAACGAATGTTAAACAGCATTTAATGTAATTTAACAGACCTAGGTCCGCAGTATAAACGTGTATAGGCCCGTATATACTACCGCAGAGGTCAGCGGTTTGAACGTGGTCATATCGCTGGATATTTCGGGCAGTATCACGGATTCGGTACAAGAAGTTGCGATTTGTGCATTGCCACTTAGAAGGTCACAAACCACCAAATAAAATTGCTCTTTAGCTCAATGTAAAGTGACAATTGTCAGCCCCAGATTATATCATGTTAAAGTCTATGGCCTATATCATTGGAAAGCAGTATGTTCCAGCTACAAAATAAGACAAATAGGGGGTCATGTTAAATATAAGAAAGATTGTGTTTGTCAAAGGCGGTGGACAAAATTTTACAGACGTGCGGACCGATCCAATCACGGTGGGTTTTACCCTACTCTACTCGCTTTGTCAAATATGCCAAAATCTCAAATTATTCAAAATGATACACATTCAGTCACTCATTCAACTACATGTATACAATACCTTTAAACTCAATAAGATGATTCTAGTTCCATTTTGTCAAGGCATATCACCGTTTCCGTAAGGACTATTGAGTGTATCCGATTTTGGTCCACGTATGCTTTTAGTGGTTTATAACCTAGAAAAAGGCATTCCAGTAGTACGGCGACTTCCGTCGCCACACAATGATTTATCTTGTAATCAATGTTTACAAAATTTAATAACCACGAAAATGAGTGATTTCCCAATATGCCTACACTGCTTCCCGACAATCTCTATACACCAGGAAAAGTAACACGTCCTTAAACTTGACTTTAAAAATTAATATATTCTTAAAACTTCTTATCTAAAACATATTGAAATCTCACACTACGAAATACAAAGATCGTGAAAATGGTGATTTTATAATAGACCTTATTTGGTGCTTCGCGTAACAAAATAGTTCCAGGACTAGTTGGTCAAGTGTCAGGATAAAGTGACCATGTCCATTATTCTTTTGTATCATTGTTTTTCTGGTTCATTTGTTCATTGTTGAGGATCTTGTAAAAGATTGTCAAATTTATATATTGTTATATACGTTTCCTCGTAAATTATAAAATATTGTCAAATTTATATACTGTTAAATAAGTTTCCTCGTAAAATAAAGTCTTTATTATAATAAAAAATAGTCAGTCCATGCGTTATTTTATTACTCAGATCCTCCTGACCAATTTTTGTTATTAAAAAAAAGGAGAAAAACTTGAAAAAGAAAATTGAATATAATGTTTTGATTGTAATGTATAAGCCTTGCTTTATAAGTTCATTATTTTGTTAATGATAGGCTGGTATTATGAGTGTTTCAGAACAGTGTATATACTAGTATACATATATAAATTGGCCATTTCTTGAAAACTAATTAATGCCGTTGTTGCATGATTGCTTTAAATCGGACCGTCATTGACTAGGCCACTATCAACAGCGTGGTAGTCTGAGTGACAAAACAACATTGTTCTTCTTCTTATTATTATGTTTACTAAGTATCAATGGCCGTATCATTGGAATAATGTCGACGGAACTACATATATAAACGGCTTTTTAGAATGTCCAAAAAAGTAATTTAAAACACGTGACGTTTGAACTTATAAATACAAAAAGTCAATGTACTCCTGAACACAAACCAACACCTGGAGAATCTAACTATCATGTTGCTTCTTGAAAGTAGAACAGACAATGGACTGACTTATTTTGGTTGGACCGTTTTTGTCAATTTGTTTAAATGCCAAATTCCTGACTATTTAACCCGTTTATGGGAATAGGTCTAATTAACATTTGAATGTCGTAAAAACGTGTAGTTGGTTCAATTAAAAATCCTTTATAGTACAGTGACACTTGACTCGACTAGGTAGTTATGATATATTTGATGTAATATCAATATATCTTAAAATGATATATATTATTATCTTAATAACAAAAATCGCTCATCAATTTAACGTGATCGCTTCCATTGATAACTATCGTGTTATATAGTTTCTAACGCACAATTTAACTAACTAATAGATTGCTAACTGATATCAGCTAAATAGGTCGATTATTAAATAGTCTAAAATTTAAATAGGCTTAATGGAAGTAAGATAAGACATTTGTTTACTGTGGACGAATAATATTCTAATTATATCATATTTTGTACGAAGGTATTCGTATTATGATATGTTATGCATATGTTAGAGTTTTCTTCAATGAATAGAAACTGATAAAGAATAAAAAAAAATCTTTAAACTATATTCTAACACAATCAGCGGTGTCAGCTATATACACATAGAGGAAAAGATGTTCACGAATTTCCAAACTGCAAATAAGCCTTCCGAGGAAGAAATAGTGCTGTGATTTATTTCTTGGTGTGTTGTCAAATGCGGAATTTTGGCTATGTTAGTATCGAAATAATGAATATGCACTAAGTTTTATCTATAATAAAGCACAGTCACTTGTTCTGATGCTACGCACTCGTGATTCAATTTCTACGCATCCGAACTCGTGACTGTGCTTTATTCTACCTTAAAACACAGCTACATATGTATTATTTTTTAAATCGAATACATGTAAGTGTTTGCTCCTGCAACAATTCGCTGGTTTACAATTAGAAGGTCGTACAAAATCAATATTTTGTGAAAACAAGAAAAAACTGTCAGAACTCTACTCTTTACGTTAGGCAAAACACGCTTTTTAAAGGGACTGCTTCACATATTGGTGTATTGCAAAAATGAAATAAACTTGTCAAATATTCGCGTAATTTTGGTATAGTTGCCTGTATAACCCATAAACAACCACACTGACATCTAAAATAACTTGAGAAACTTCGGCATTTTGAGGTTATCTAGTATTTTAACATAAAAAATTCTATAGGGTATTAATACCCTAGAGAATGAACACTACTATTACTTAAATTGCCTGAAGTTTGTTCCCAATAGATGAAAACGATCGAAAAACGAACCAAATACCACTAT
Source organism: Spisula solida (assembly GCA_947247005.1). Lineage (NCBI taxonomy): Eukaryota > Metazoa > Mollusca > Bivalvia > Venerida > Mactridae > Spisula > Spisula solida. The sequence goes on from OX365948.1 coordinate 28,418,608, forward strand.
GATGTTTACGCTGTAGTTTGTTGATGTTACAGTTCAATCACATGTGAATTACATAATTTACAAAGCATGTTGGAAGGAAACTTAGCACTTTTTTTCAAGAAAAAAATACTCAGTGGGCGATATCGAGAGTGGTTAAAATTGCTTATTTGCACCAAATCTTTCATAAAGCAACCATCTGTGGCTTTCTATTACACCAATACTTGGTTAGGTTGGAAAATCTTGATATACAAATTTTTAGCCAAATTTGTGAGGCAGCACCTTTAACAGTTTGGTACAACATGAACATTTCAGATTTTCATGAAAATAGGTTCATATAAGCAGCGCATTGTGATGCAGATATCAGATATGCATGAGTCTTATGAGTAGTACTTACGACCTTCTAATTCTAAGCCAGCGAATAGTTAAACCCACAAGGAGAAACTCGTGATTTACGCTGAGGGCAACAACACGCCCCGAAAATATTGATTATTAACAACAGCAACAACAAACATAATAATAATAATAATAAAGACGGGGGAACTTATTCGACGTTGTAAATTTGAAATCTTTCATAAGATCTTCAACAATGAATAAATGAACACATTATTACGCTTTTCAATCTGAATAACAAATTATGTCATTGAAAAGTAATTCAGATGTATATTTATTACCTAATTCTGATTCGTATAATGTCATACGAAAAAAATAAACATAATAAACAGCCATATGAAATATTTTGCAAAGACTGCACGTAATCACTTCGAGTTTGTTCCTCAATAGGTGAACTGCCTTACTTGTGAACAAAACAAAATATAATTTATCAATTGGAATTTTAAAAGTACCTTGTAACCTGAAAATTGCTTTTAATATGAAATATGATAATAGCGACTTGACGTTCATAATTCTTCGATTATTTGTCATAATGACATGGTATGGAAGCGATTGGTTTTGATCATAGCCAACGCCCCTGTATCAAAATACACGACGGACTGACAGATTAATAGCTCTACGAAAGCACTTTCAGTTTATGTGAATAGCGCAGGCAAACTGACAATAGATCTGAGATAGAGTGTTTGAAGTCAGCTAAATGTTTAAAGCGCCTGTAAAGACCGACAGGTCGTGCATTAATCATTGGTGAGAACGAATGGTAAAAATAAAAGAGTTGTAATGTTTTGAGTATTAATATAGTAATCGTTGAGTAAGCAGAGGTAGCCTAGTGGTAGAGCGTCCGCTTCCAATAAAGGGGGTCAAAATACCCGAAATAAACATGATACCAATACAGTGGTGCCCTTGCTTGATTCTTCCGCAATTAAAAAGGAAAATGTAATGAGGTGTCGAGAGTGATTTCTCCGTTCAAGTTGTGAAACTTGTTCCACAATCGCCATCAGGAATGAGGTGTCGAGAGTGATTTCTCCGTTCAAGTTGTGAAACTTGTTCCACAATCGCCATCAGGAATGAGGTGTCGAGAGTGATTTCTCCGTTCAAGTTGTGAAACTTGTTCCACAATCGCCATCAGGAATGAGGTGTCGAGAGTGATTTCTCCGGTCAAAGTGTAGCACTTGTTCCACAATGGAGGTCAACAGAATACCGGTAAAAACTAACAGTATACACTTGTAAATATGAATTAAAACTGTTGCATTGGAAGAGGTGTGTTTAATAGTCCGAGAAAACAGGAATGATACAAGTTATTCCACATCTTCTTTTTTGTTAATATCTAGTAGCTCATAATTAATAGATTAGCGCGTGGGAGATCTGGAATAGCGCGTTCATGCCGGTAAAAGCCTGGTAGATCTGGTTATAAGCACGTTCGTGACAACGGTTTCTGTTGCCATAGCAAACACAATTTGTAGACGTGCATAATCCTCTTATTGCCCCCTATCCACATAGCAAGTTTCATAAACTAGTCCAGGAGCCAGATTTCAAAAGAGGCTTAAAATGGATTTTCATTTACCCCATCTGGTAGAAAAAGTCTGTTGGTATTTTCGAATAATATAGACATTCAGGCTTTAGAAAAAGGTGGATGCCAGATCTGAAAGTGGTGCAGATTTTTTTAACAGGGGCAACAACTCTTGCTATCCAAGAAATTTACGAAACTACCCGGTAACCTATTTTCTAGTGTGGAGTTTTTGTTTATATATGTATTGCCATATATTTGCATGGATATTGTTAATTTGATAATGTGCATCAAAAGTACATACAACACGGACCAGTTTGAGGTCAAGGTCAAGGTCAGTGTAAGGTCAAAGTCAGAGAAATAGCTAAAAATGAATATTTGCACTATATTTTTCTTTGTATAGCATGTGTTTTCAATTCAATTTGGTTATAAAAATGATAGTTATGTTCGTTAGTACATATTCTGTCATTATAGCCCATTTGTTTGATTCAAAATATAAAAATATTGTCAAAACAGCCATTTTATGCAAATGCATGTTGGCCGAAATGGCAATCTTACGAAGACCTCTGGCATTCTGTGATCTGGTGTGATTTTTTTGTTTATGTATGTAGTGTCTTATATTTACATTTATATTATTCATATGGTTATATGCATCAAATGGACATACACCTAAGACAAATGTGAGGTCAAGGTCAAGGTCATTTCAAGGTCAAAGTGACCAAAATAGCTGAAAATAGTAAAAAATAAGACTTCCATTCCATTTTTCTTAATATAACATGTGTTTTGAATTAAATTTAGGTTATTAAAATGATAGTTGTGTTGTTAAGTAAATATTCTCTAATGATAAGCCATTTGATTAATTCAAAATGTATCATTTTTGATAAAAACCCAGTCATTTTATGCTTTCCGGGATGGCATTCATACGAATATTATGACCTTATGTGATTAGTTTGTTTACGTATGTTGTGTCTCATATTTGCATTGATATTATTAATTTGATTAAATTCATCAAATGGACATACACCTTAGACATATTTCAGGTCAAGGTCAGTGTCATATCAAGGTCAATGTGAAAATATTAGCTAAAAATGTACAAATTGATATTTCCGCTCTACTTTCCTTATTCTCGCGTATGTTTTAATTCAATTTTGGTTATGAAAGTGATAGATGTAGTGGTTAGCACATATTTTCTCATTATAAGTTATTTGTTTAAAAAATTGGTAAAACTGCCATTAAACGCAAATGCATGCTGACCGAGATGGCATTCTTTAATTGCTAGCTACTTTCAAATATACTTGTATTCAAATATTATTTTCATTTCTGTCAGTATTATTGAATATTAGTATGAACATTGTTACATTGTCTTGCACTTAAGTGGATATAAAATGCTGGCCCCTTCAAGGCCAAGGCCAATGTCATCTCAAGGACAAGTTACGCTTGAACAATTCAAGTTTTGTCTCATTTTTTCGTTACATGTAATATGAAGCACTTTGTACACTTTATTTTGTTTCTAGTTTGTATATTTAGGTGTGTAATTATTTTAGCTGGGAACATTCTGTCACCATCTTTTATGAGGCGGTATACTGCTTTACACACGTCGGTCGGTCTGTATGTCGGTTATGAAGATCACACGGTTTCTGAGTAATACCCTACCGATCCTTGGTCCTAGGATCCTCGCCCTTGACACTCAGGTTTTTCTGGACCTAAGATCTTCAAATTTTATAGAACAGTAGATGAATTTCATTGGTTATGAGGTCAGTAAGTCGAAGTAATGGTCTATGAACCTCTTAAGGTCTGATATGGATGTGTCGGTACTAGATGCTGGTGTGTATCCGATGGACATTGGCTGACTGTACATGATGGTGTTGAGTATCTCACAGGGCCTGGAATATCTGCATTTAGCGGCGATTGGTAACCCTACTGATCTGGTATATTTGGCTGCACTGGGTGGTGATCCTAGAATAACTGTACAATGTATTAGTGAACACCCAATAGGGCATGGGATAGCTCTACACAGTGATGGTGAGTACCCTCATAGGTCGTAAGTATCTGTACTTTGCCGTGACGCATCTCCAATAAGGCCAGGCATGGCTGTACTAATAGGTTATGAGTATCCCATTTGGCATTCTATAGCTGAACCCTGTGGTGGTACGTAAAATCCAGAATGACTGTACCAGTGATAGGTAGGTACCCCACTAAGAAAAGTTTTCATTGTGATAGGAGAACATATGGATTTGATAAATAGGTAGAGAAACTGTTAACTTACTTTTTTACACCCTGTTTATACCAGGCTTTGTTAACTTTCACACAGTATCAAACAATTTTAGTCTCTAATGCGATGAATGGCAAAACCAGTCCATGTAAAGTACTCAACACGACTTTGAATAGCTGTACTTGCCAATGGTGAGTACCAAACATGACGTGTGAGTGACTCTACTCCGATGTTGGGACCACTCCTTACGACCTGGTATGGTCGCAAATGCGGTATATATTGCGCAGGGCCTTGTGTATCTACCCTGTGTTGCCAAATACCTTTAACGGTATGTGATGGCTGCACTTGGTTGTGATTAGCATCCTGTAGGACCAGGGACGACATAATTATATGATGATGTGTACAAGACTTTCGCTGTTTGATGGCTTCTAGAGTATTATATCGTGGTGTATACCAAAATACAGCCTTAGATGCTCATACTCAGCGTTGGTACTACTTAGTCTGTGATGACTACATGTATATACAGTGGTTAGTGATGGTTAGGAAATGGGGTTGCACGAGTATATTCCTTAGGACCCGGTTTGTCAGTACTTGGTGATGATGAGTACCACAAAAACTTGGTGCGTTTGTATTCAGAGGTAGTGAGAACAGTGTAATCTATATGGCTGTTGTGTGTTGGTGATTTCATTGTATACAGCTATGCTATGTTCTGTTGGTTACCAAATAGGGGCTTTATGTAATATGTATCCGATTGACATGTGATAGCTGCAATCAGTGATGGTTACGTGTCCGGTTTGAGATGCATAAATTATTAAGTGATGAGTATCTCATAGGCATGGAGTGGATATACTTTGTTGTTTTGAACATAAGTATCTAACTTTTCCTTCGGTGTCTTTACAATATAGTGATATGGTGTATGTAACAGATATGGTCTAGGTGTATTCTTAGGTATTATTGAGTACATTACGGTCTGGGATGCTTATATTCTCATTTGGTAAATACCTTCTTTAGTATAGGATGTCTGTACATTACAGTGGCTGCAAGTGGCATATGTCCATGAGATGCATATTCCTTGCAGTGATGTGTACCCACATTGTGCTTCTGATACCTGTACCTTGTAATGATGCGTACCACATAGTGTCTTTAATGTATGTACCCTGCATTGGTGTTTACCACATAGGCCCTGAGATGTCTGTACCAGCTGGCAGTGACTTGTACCGCATAGGGTCTAAGATGCATGTACTTGGCATTGATGCTTACCTCATTGGGCATATGACTTATATACTTACTAGTGATATCCTGTAGGGCATGCATGGCTGAATTATGTTATGATGAGTATCACATCAGGCCTGATATTTCTGCACATTGCAGCTGTGAATATAACATTGCCCAACGGGATAGTTGTATTATGTTCTGGTACGCACGCCAATGGGTCTGCGTGAGTGTTTCTAATAGTAACAGTGTTCTAGATAGCTACGAATAGAAGATGATAATGGGTTTTCTCAAGGGTCTGGGAATCCTATATATACTTAGGTTTATTGATACATGTAATTTGTATCATTACGTATGAGACCCCCTCTGAGTCAATGGTGTATATAAAGGATTAACGGCTGTTACGAAAACAGATAACTGGTTGTTTTAACATTATGAGTAGTGTATACATGCGTGGACTTCATCACCTGGTCGTTTAGTCAGTTGCAATTTCATACAAAGTGAGGCAAATCAAAATTGCACGTACAATAAAATATACTGTTGACCTAAGATCACATTGATCATGTCAATACATTAAGGGAACATTCTACAAATAATATAAAGTCCATACTATCTATACAAATATATGATTACATCATTATAAATATATGTCAATTTTGAATGAAAACGACTAGTTCTACGAATGCAACAATGCCAACACCCTGATACGTAAAATAGCTAGTTTAATAACATTTTTATTTAAACAAATAACTTTAATTATAATGAAGGAGACTATGTTCTAACCCACATATTTATTACTTCAATAACCAAACTTTATTCAAAACCTATGCCAGAATAAGAACAATAGAGAGGAAATATCAATGTTTAGCTATTTTTCACATATTGACCTTGAAATGACCTTGACCTCAAATTGGTCTAAGATGTATGTCCATTTGATGAATTTAATCAAATTAATAATATCCATGCAAATATGAGTCACTACATACGTAAACAAACTAATCACATAAGGCCATAATATGCCGGGGAATTTCGTATGAATGCCATCTCTGAAAGCATAGAATGACTTTTTTTTCAAAGATGATACATTTTGAATTAATCAAATGGCTCAGCATTAGAGAATATTAACTTACCAACAAAACTATCATTTTAACAACCTAAATTTAATTCAAAACGCATGTTATATTAAGAAAAATAGAGAGGAAATCTCATTTTTTACTTTTTTTCAGCTATTGTGGTCACTTTGACCTTGAAATGACCTTGACCTTGACCTCACATTTGTCTTAGGTGTATGTCCATTTGATGCATATAACCATATGAATAATATAAATGTAAATATAAGACACTACATACGTAAACAAAAAAATCATACCAGATCACAGAATGCCAGGGGTCTTCGTAAGATTGCCATTTCGGCCAACATGCATTTGCATAAAATGGCTGTTTTGACAATATTTTTATATTTTGAATCAAACAAATGGGCTATAATGACAGAATATGTACTAACGAACATAACTATCATTTTTATAACCAAATTGAATTGAAAACACATGCTATACAAAGAAAAATATAGTGCAAATATTCATTTTTAGCTATTTCTCTGACTTTGACCTTACACTGACCTTGACCTTGACCTCAAACTGGTCCGTGTTGTATGTACTTTTGATGCACATTATCAAATTAACAATATCCATGCAAATATATGGCAATACATATATAAACAAAAACTCCACACTAGAAAATAGGTTACCGGGTAGTTTCGTAAATTTCTTGGATAGCAAGAGTTGTTGCCCCTGTTAAAAAAATCTGCACCACTTTCAGATCTGGCATCCACCTTTTTCTAAAGCCTGAATGTCTATATTATTCGAAAATACCAACAGACTTTTTCTACCAGATGGGGTAAATGAAAATTGAAATTCTCGTCACCAGCTCCTAGACTAAACCTAGCTTGCAAACTATTTCAGTTATGTCAGGATCCAGATTTTTTGACGGACGGACGGAGGGCAAAGCTATAGTCCTCTCCGGTTAAAAACCGACAGGGGACTAAAAAGACTGCCTTTATTCACAGAGAGCAAACGAAACCAGAACATGTGTTTAAATATGATGATACCTCTCAAATTGTTCCAAAATTTCATTAAATTTGATGATACCTCTCAAATTGTTCCAAAATTTCATTAAATTTGATGATACCTCTCTAATTGTTCAAACTAAGCACGATACGTACTGTTACGTTTCATGCAGGTGCCTCGAACCTTCGTCACACTATTCGTGTTGCCTGTATTTGATACTGATTAACAAACTTCTATCTATCTTAGGAACTTACCTTTTCATTGATTGTCAAAACATAGATATCCGTTATTGTCTAAAACACAATAAGAAATGGTTTTAAAAAATCTCGATCAAAAGGAAGAATGATATTGTAAAATTAGTTTAAATTACGTAGATTTTTTTTTGCTGTATCATTTGATAAAATCTTTTACAAATTTCATTATAAAAGGGTCATCAAGTTTTATTTAAAAGCTCGTCTTTTAATTTATAGTCGATAAAGTGTATTTGTCATAAACGTATTGTATAAGAAACTATCGATACTTCACAAACAATGGTCACATGTTGATTAAATCACTTGATCAAGTATAATGTTGCTGATGATGGAATTTGAAATATGGCAATATAGGTAGAATCAATATGTCTTCACTAACAAGACTTATAGTCGTCACCACGCCTTTAATTTGCTGTTAAATCATGATTAAGCAGTTATAATTCGGTCATAATCAAATGTTCTATTTATAATTTTTTGTATTATCACACTTTTATTCGTTGTGGCACCTTGACTTAGCTACTGTAGTCTCAAAGATCTGAAGAAACATGTACTTGGTAGTCTAACAAACAGTCTGTCATCCGATGTTTTGTGTATCTTCACTACCAGACAGCATAGTCTCAAAATGATGTCAAGTTGGAGCTCTTGCAAACAATGTTTTCGTTTGGTGATGTCAACTTGGAGCTCTGCAAACAATGTTTTCGTTTGGTGATGTCAATTTGGAGCTCTTGCTAACAATGTTTTCCTTTGGTGATGTCAAGTTGAAGCACTGCAAACAATGTTTTCCTTTGGTGATGAGACGGTCCCTGGTTGTGTAGAGATTTAACTCAGCTTGTGTGTTGTGTAGAGATTTAACTCTGATTGTGTGTTGTGTAGAGATTTAACTCTGATTGTGTGCTGTTTAGAGAGTTAGCTCTGATTGTGTGTTGTGTAAAGATTTAACTCAGATTGCGTGTTGTGTAAAAATTAAGCTCAGATTGTGTGTTGTGTAAAAAATAAGCTCAGATTGTGTGTTGTGTAAAAATTAAGCTCAGATTGAGTGTTGCTCAGATATTAAGCTCAGATTGTGTGTTGTGCAGAGATTTAGCTCAGAGTGTGTGTTGTCCAGAGATTTAGTTCAGATTGTGTGTTGTCCAGAGATTTAGCTCAGATTGTGTGTCGTGCAGAGATTTAGCTCAGATTGTGTGTTGTGCAGAGATTTAGCTCAGAGTGTGTGTTGTGCAGAGAGTTAGCTCAGAGTGTGTGTTGTGCAGAGCTTTAGTTCAGATTGTGTTGTGCAGACGTTTAGATCAGATTGTGTGTTGTCCAGAGATTTAGTTCAGATTGTGTGTTGCAGAGATTTAGCTCAGATTGTGAGTTACCCAGAGATTTAGCTCAGATTGTGTGTTGTCCAGAGATTTAGCTCAGATTGTGAGTTGTCCAGAGATTTTGTTCAGATTGTGAGTAACTGTTGTCAAGAGATTTAGCTCAGATTGTGAGTTACCCGGAGATTTAGCTCAGATTGTGTGTTGTCCAGAGATTTTGTTCAGATTATGTGTTGTGTAGAAATTTTGTTCAGATTATGTGTTGTGCAGATATTGAGCTCAGATGTTGTGTTGTTCAGAGGTTAGAGACGGAGACAATAATGCTGTGAGGTGTACATGGTTCCTGTTGTTTGTTAACACACTCAAATTAACCATATCGCTGCTTACTGCAATCAGAATTAGTGTTGAATTGTTACCAGTTATTCCTTTGCTTGGCACATAGCCTCTCTTTGTTAGTACACTCGTGGTGAGGTAATAACATCAGAAACGATGTAGGCCTAGTATCTCAATAAAACAACTTGCAGAAACAAACTTACCCTTAGTTGAATAAGCATAAATATAACAACATCTGCCCACAGTCCAACATAGTGTCTTACAAAGGGTTCTACTCTGAGAGGACGATGTACTGTTATCAATAGAGCTGTTAGCTAGCCCTCGTTGTGTGTCTAACCATTTCATTGAATCCTCTTATAATACGAGGGTTCTCTTTGATGTGTATACATTTATCCTTAAATTGCATTTCTTCTATCAACTTATTATTTATTTTCAATCGCCATGCGTCTGAGCCCCCCCCCCCCCCCCTCATTGTACATTGGATTTTGACACTCCCAAATACCCATTCGTACACCTGAGTTATTCTTGCTGAGAGAAAATTAGCAATGGCGAAGACGGGGATTGAACCCTCTACTTGGTCACTGCGCCCTAAATGTTTCTTTACTTAAAAGTTGTCTAAATATAGTAAAACGGCGCCCCATAAAATAACAACATTGTGCGTCAACATTTTTACACCATTGAGTTTAAGTTGCGGACTATAGAAAATATCAACTAAATATTAGAGTAACAGAATATATTACATATTACTATAACCAATCCTGTATGTATAAGTATGGTCGTGTAAAACCTCACCACAGGTGTTAGCAAATCAAAACTTATCTATACAGCCCCGATGACATTTTTATTAAAGTATTTAAAAAGATGTTACGGCAATAACCGACAAAATGGCGGGATCAGGGTATGAAACTACTAGTATAATATATTTATTTGTTATTTTACGACTCAGATACCTGTTACGTTTCGATACAGTAAAATGATACGATTTTTTCACATAGGAAAATAGGAATTGCACGAGAATTATATAGTCCATAGATATGATAATGATAAGTATTGGGGGATGAATTAATTACATGAACAATGAGACCCCACCTGAAATTGTCCGTTTTATAAAGGATGTTAATTTTGCGGCCAGTTTCTAAATGTATTATTTTCCGGAGGTTTTTCCCACACGCAAGATGTGATAAACCTGTACTTACACTCGGAATAAAGTTTAATTAATATAGTAGTAAAGTGATGTTTATGATCATAAAACGGAAATATCTAGTGTCTGTTGATTATAATTATTGCGATACTAGTTCTAAATATACTCTTGTACGACCAGTGGAATAGTTAATATACTTACAACACCTGACTGTATTTAAGAGGTTTATACCGGAGATCCATTCTGTAAGAAAAACGTCCGCGAGTGGTCAGGAATACGGAGGGGGTATTCGGTTCAAATGAAACTGTCAATGCTGCAAACTGCTTAACGTAAGCTGTTTACTGGAATTCGTAAACGAAACGAATCATGCACGCACAGTGGAAAAGGTGACCCGTTTCACAATAAGAGTTTGGAGTGCTGGGTAGCTTTCAAGTGATATTCCGGGATAATTTATAGTTTATCTTAATTCATTATTTTCTTGGAGCTGTATCTTAATCTCCTACTTTCTATGAGCATCCAATTTGTAATGACAATAAAACCCTAATTAACTACCTCCAAGAAGGGTTTAAGGGCGCCGCCATTTTGGCCAGAGATACTCTCTATTTATCAGATAAACCCGTACCTAGTGACGTCACAGAGTCAATTGATACAAAATGCCTTGTATACTTTATAGCACTGTATGTAGGAAAAGTGTATCGTTTTGACTGTTGACTGGAATTAATTTTAAAATTCTTTTTTAACACTTTAATTATTTGCCTTCTATAAAGTGTTTTTCAGAAACAATAATAAATCATTATGTAAAACTATTATATCCCACTAGCATTTACTACTGTCTTCTCAGAGCCTAACTGACGCTGTGACGTAGTACTGCAAAGATACCTGGGTAAAATATGGCGGCTCTCCAAGTCAGAGAGAGTTTAATTACCCTAGCTAATTAGGGTGTGAATAGGGGGCTATAAACACTGAATTTGAAGATAGTTTGGGGTTCTTTACAACATGTCTTCGACATTCTGTGCATTTATAGATTTTAAAAAGGCATATGATTTTATTGACCGTACTATTTTATGGAACAAATTAGCTAGCTCTAAAATAGGAGTAGAAGGTAAAATGTTTGCTGCTTTGAAATCCCTGTATAACAATACTTCATCATGTGTTAGAATCAATGGATATTATACCGATAGTTTTGCTGTACATTGTGGATTGAGACAGGGATGCTCGCTATCTCCATTACTATTTAATTTGTTTGTTAACGATTTAGCTAATTTCAATTAAGGCAGTCGGTAAAGGGGTATCTATCGAAAATGAAAAAGTATGTATTTTACTATATGCTGATGATATTGTTTTATTAGCTGACAATGAAGACGATTTACAATTTATGTTAAATATGTTAAATGACTGGTGTATGTCAAATAGCATGATTGTTAACCCATCTAAGAGTAAAATTGTAAAATTTTAGACCACGGTCTGTCAATAGATCTGCTTTTAGTTTCAAATGTGGTGATCATGATATAGAAACGGTGGACAAGTACACATATCTTGGGTTATTGTTGGGTGAGCATTTGGAGTATGGCCTTACAGCTAAATGTGTTGCTCAAAGTGCCAGTAGAGCATTAGGTCTGCTTATTGCAAAAAGTAAATCAATAGGAGGAATGCCATATAAAACATTTAGTAAGCTGTATGAAAGTACAGTTTGGCCTGTTATATCATATGGTGCATCTTTTTGGGGTACGAAGTCATTTTCTTGCATTAATGCTGTTGAGAGTAGAGCTATGCGTTTCTTTTTGGCTGTTGGTCGATATACACCCAACAATGCTCTTTATGGTGACTTTGCATGGCGCGGCCGCCATATGTGAAACAGTGGAGATCTGTTGCACAACAGTGGCATAGATTCATCAAAATGAGACATGATAGGGTCAACTATAAGATATTCAAATTTTGTAATGCTAAAAGTAATAATCGATGTAATAATTGGCAATTTGAATTTAGGAATCATATGACCAAGATTGGATTGGCACATTTGGTAAATAACTGTGGTATTTCATCATCTAAAAATTTTTGTAATAAAGTCTTAACATGTTCAATGCAGCAATTCATTCCAGTATGGAGAGAGAATATTAATAAAGACGTTGGGTGTTCTGGAAAGGGACGTAATAAACTTAGGACATATAAATTATTTAAACAGGATTTAACACTTGAAGAATATATAACATGTCAAATTCCTGCAAAACACAAATCTGCTTTGGCTAAATTTAGATGTGGTGTAGCCCCTTTGAGATTGGAGACAGGGCGATATGAAAATATTCCAGAAAACCTACGTATATGTCCAATTTGTAAAACTGATGTGGAAAATGAAATACATGTTTTGTTTCACTGTAATGCCTATCAAAATATCAGAGATATACTTTCTGTTAAGGCATGTGAGGTAAATGTCAATTACTGGAATCTTAGTGACCAGGATAAGTTAATATTTGTACTGTCTAATGTGAATATGATCAAAATAAGTGCCAAAACCTGTTTTATGATTTTAAAAACTAGAAATGACTTTTTATACAAATGATAATGTGTTTTTAAAGTTTTTTTTTAATACCTATATAATGTTTTTAATGTTAACTGTAATTAACTGTAATACTTCATGTATGCTTTAAGAAATATATGTAATCAGTCCATAGTTACTAGACTAATAATTCAAAGTTTTGTTAAGATATGTGTGTAGATATTTTTATGTTTCTTACTCATACTTAATACAATTTTAAACTTTGGACTTTTTAGATAGTTTTCAATTTTTGTTGTAAAATAGTTGTTCTTTATGAGTATATGAATATGTTACTAGTCTCTTATAATTCTAGTCAGAATGACCACATCTTTTATTTGTTTGTATATAATGATGTTTGTATAATTGTAAATGTGGATGAGACATAAATAAACAATAATATATCAAAAAATAAAAAAATGCTGAACTTTCACTTTAACTAGCGCTATAAAGAGCCGATACTGGGTCACGTTGTGTGGGGGATTATACTCGTGCTTCTTCTTAGCACTTTCATATATAACGTCTCTAGGAGTGAGTATAATGAGGCTAGGATCGGGTTGCTTCAAAGTACACATTATAAAGTACATGTGAATAAGTGAGTACATGTACTAGTACTTCACACGATCATGTTTATTCTGCCCTTAGCCGACAGATGGACAACGATTCATTTACTTTTGCTTAAGTTTTAATATCGTAAGAACTGAAAATAGACAAAACCCAACCTTACAATCAAATACCAACACACACACACACACAATATTCATAGGCAATATAGAAAGGATTCAAAGTAAAATTCTTCAACTTACAATCCTAGAAAAGTTCTTCAACTAACAAGCATGCATGCAAATGTCAACAGATAATAATAATTCTAACTAGACCTACATTCAAGTGTAAATCCTTTAGTTATAGTACACTTTAGCATGTATTCAGTTTTAAAGATAATAAAAATACAAATAACAGAACCATCATAATTTTTACAAAAGGTAGAAAAAAAGACTTCATATTGTAAACCTACATTAAATTACGAGCGGTTAAACACCGCTATAAACTGTTCCAACCAGGGGCGTAACTGGAGCATATTTGATTGTACTCCTAATGCTAGGGGGGATTGGGGGCATGTCCCCCCCAGAAAAAAAATTTAGCAGGAAAACGATTTCCTGGCATTTGAGAGTATCAGGACTATATTTTTGCGTCATGCTTTAAGACAGAAAATTACTAAAAACTAATAACTTTTATACATGTTATTTTATCGTTTTATTTTTATACGTACATGTTACAAAACTACGGGTCTTAAAGAGGTGACGGGGGATGTTTGGATAATGAGGGTGTGTAGAGCTGTTTCTCTTTGACGGAGGTTGTGGCTCAATGCATAATTATTACATTCATTGGACAAGCGAAGCGTGCTCGAACAAAAATGCATTAAGTTTTCTGAGCTGCATGAAACACAAACTCTACTTGATGATATTCAAAGAAGCGAAGAAGAAGACAATTGCATCATTTATCTAACAACACAAACCCTTTCTCTACTATATAAGTTTTTACTGTAAAAATAAACAGGGAGTCTGACTGATGCATACCACATAAACCCTTTTTAACTATTTACTGTTAACAATAATGAGCGAGCGAAGCGAGCTAGAAAAAAATGCTTTGTTGATATAAACAGCATGTCAGGTAGAAGAAAAACGCATTCCTCATCCTATCAGTGTACCAGACAAACGTGTGCTCTAATTAAAAAATGTTTCATAATAAAGTTATTGAGCGAGCGAAGCGAGATAGAAAAAAATGCATTGTTTATCAGAACAGCGTGTCACAGACTCGTTCTTAACACGGACCTTCGTGTAGTGTTATCCAATTCCCTGTTCTAAATTTGAAGACATTGACATTGCGAGCCAAATTTACGATGCATTGCTTGTCTGAACAGCAGGCCACAGACTCGTTCTAAATTTGAAGATATTGAATGAAGCAAGCGAAGCGATCTTGAAAAAAAAAGTTTATCAATTTCATCACTAAAAATGCATTGTTGATTTGAACAGCGTACCAGCTAAACGAAAACTCATTCTTAACCCTAGCAGCAGACCAGACACATTTGTTCTCTACTTGAAAACTGTTTTAT
Organism: Spisula solida; assembly: GCA_947247005.1. Lineage (NCBI taxonomy): Eukaryota > Metazoa > Mollusca > Bivalvia > Venerida > Mactridae > Spisula > Spisula solida. The sequence continues at coordinate 28,433,640 of OX365948.1, forward strand.
GATAGTTATTTAGCGAGCGAAGCGAGCTAGAAAACATGTATTGTTTATCTAAACAGCAGGCCACAGGCAAGCTTGAAGATATTGACTGAAAAAGTTATTTGCGAGCGAAGCGAGCTTTAAAAAAAGCAAAGTTTATAAATTTCACCCAATTAAAAAATAGAGCTATTATTATATATATACCTGAGAAATTATGGATCTTTTAAATTGGTATTATAAAGTGAATTGTTTGTAGACACATTGTATCTGCATGCCCCTCAACCCCCTTAGAATCTGATTATTATTAGTGAATTCGAGTTTTAATTTTTTTAATATTATTTTGTCCAGATTCGAATTGTACGCACGGGCATACAGGAGTACGCCTAGTTACGCCCCTGCCAACACATGGTTGGTGTGAGTGACCACACACAGTGTCACAGTACGTCCCCTGCAGTCACTGGGGTCACTAAGGTAACAGGGATGGTGAAATATATATGATGATTCTTAATTATGATTTATTTATGTGGTGTCCAGTTGTGTTTTTACAAAACAAAAGAAGAACGGAACAAAAAATAACAGAAATGAATCAAAAGGACGGTACACTGCTCCCGACAGTCTTTATCTTATAACAAATTTACTATGATATTCGAATAAACAGCTTTGGGGCTCATCCCTTCACAATTTAGCTATTTTTTCTTATAAAAATAATAAAATCGTTGATATAATATTTGAGAGGTAAGTTTATCAAAGTAGTTTTGGGTCGAGTAAGAATTTTACAGAACGCGATTGTCCCATCGTGAAACCTGGATAACTGAATATTTATTCCGGAATAAGAACGAACCTTGGATGTGACATCATATGAGACACCTATTGTGATATACAGCGAAACATGTTAAACGGAGGAACTAAATGAATATGCTTTAAGCACGTGACTGTTTACGGCAAGTGTCTGTTTACGGCAGGTGTCTGTTTACGGCAGGTGTCTGATCCTCAGAATAAAATATTCGTACATTTGCAAATTGTGGTTAAATAATATTGACTGCTTCCGACAGGTACCTGCTTACTTCAGAAGTTTAATTTATAACGCGTTTTAGCACCGTAACGTAATTTGTTATTACTTCATTAGTTAAGAATGAAAACTATCAATACAACAAAAGGGGCTGAATCACAAACAATACAAATAAAGGGACTGTTTAAAAAGTCAAACAGAGTAACTCACTACGGCACTGTTATGGCAGTGAATTTGCAAAAAATGCGAACATTTTGTTTTAATTATTAGGATACTGAAATACGGGTGCGATTGTATATTTTGGAGAGTGCTGACAATCTAGATGAGCACACCACGTGAGCATACATTGAGAGGTTTGTATTGATGAGTTCTAGTCATTATACTGATGACAGACCGTAGCCTCACTAACATTGACAAATATATTTGAATCCATCTATTCCTACAGAAGACGGGTGACACTAATAGCTCATATTTCATTTATTATTTAAATACTTAGCCTCAGGATCTATCTCGTGCGGTATGTCATCAAATCATTGTTAATTTGAAACATGGACGTGAGGATTGAGACGCACGCTTTGTGCAAGGTTAGGCCGAACACGAGGCCATTATATGAGTATTACTATCATATTCTTGGAGACACTAATTAGCGATATAAAATACTTAGCTATTTTATTATCAACCAAGGATGACCGTGAATGCCGGTGGAACACACGTGCCAGTGTCCATGACTTGCTTACTGTTTAAGAAAGCGGAAAAAAACAACATGAATAAATAAGCTTTCATAACTTGTTAACTGACAATACTGAATGTAAAGTTTCGTCTCTAAATCTAATTTAAACTGCTACTTTTACAAAAAAGACTGTTGAAATGAAGTACATAATTGATATTCTGGCTATCAACTACACAATCATGAAACTTTCATAGAAATAATATTAATTTTAACAAATTAATATGTGTATAACCAACATAATTATGAGCACATAAAAAACCAAGCGGTAAATATTTGCACGGAAATTTTATGGCTATAATTTCCCCCAAGATCATTAAATAGTTTCGTAGATTGCGGCTTCTGTAATTTTTCCGTAGTTTTATACATTAGCATAACAACTTTCTCTAAAACGACATCTTCGAACTATACAGTGTGTCCTTGTTATTTTTCAAATCGGACACATTAAACAGCTAAACTTGCATTATATTTTGTGATTTTATATGAAAATTTGGTGAAAGTGGACACACCGTTGTGCCATTAGATGTAACGTAGTCTATATCCACGTATTGAGGTAAGTCCATCGAGGGTGAAATTCTGATACTTATACTCAAAATATAGGATGAAAATACGTGACATGTCCATCCTAAATCATAATTACATTTTGTATATTACATGATATTTCAGTGTGCAAGATATTGTGTTGTAATAAACGCTGATTATTAGCATTTAAGCAACGGGTTTGTAAATAAGCTGAGCTCTCTAAACAAGCATTGCCTTTGTGAAAATAAATGTTTGTTATAATTATATGTTTCATGAAAATATATGCTTTTAAAACCACAGGTTACTGTATCATTGATAGAGTAAAAAAATCGTTTATAACATTTATGTTATCTTAGATATTATAAATTTATTTAATAAAAATTGTTTTTGTTTACTCTTTATTAATGATACAGTTACCTCTGGTAAAAACCAAATGCTGCTTTGAATACGAGTAATAAAACCTGTATTGTATTTTAAGAGTCACCGTGTATTTTATATTTTATTTACGATGAGTTTGATATATTAGTATAATGTATTTATAAGTTTTGAGAACCTATAATTATCGTCGCCTGTCTTCGCAAAGGACGTATCTTCATTTTGGCGCAATGTTTTTATTTGCTATCAGAAAATACAGTGACTTATACGTCGTTTGTGAAGACTCCTGTACTTGTAGCAAATCAAATAGAAGAATGACGATGTATTATATTACGTCGTTTATTTCATTTGGTCCATATTGTTTTAGAATTAGCCAACAGCTTATAAATCAAGCCGCAGAGTTTCAAACGTATTGTTTGATGGGATCAAGATTTTTTGCTAATTTTGCATAATGGGGTATTATTACCATGCAGTAAGTATTTATACACGGTTTGTGAGACATTATAGTATATAGGTGGTGTAATTTGTAGAAGCCAAAATATAATTATTAATGTGTTGTTTTGTAAGATTTTTTCTATATCTGACCGGAAATGTGATTGACCTTAAATCCTGACACAGATAAGCAGGTTACAGCGATAATGTGGGGAGTCTGTCAGTCTATGCAAGGTGTATCCTCCGTAAATATGGCGTTTACGACATGATTAGCTATAAGAGCTGTAGTAATTGCCTGAAAACTCATTTACATGGTCACTATCAGCACTAAGAATGGTCCATACAGCACACAGAACACATCTATATTACAAGATACGGTCACCCAGCATGTTAATAGTGTAACTTGTCGGCAGATAATATATGTGTTATGTTACGATGTCCAAGCTGTAATTGTTATGACCATAACTGTTTAAGTGATTGTCATTTAAGATATAAGCATACGACACTATAGGACAGTAATGTTCAGTAACTGACTTAGTCTATAGTTTACGATATACCGGGGTACATATATTTCAAGTTTGTCAAATATTAGCTGCGGTCACTGGTTCGTTTTTGGGTGGCTAATGTGATGAACTTGGTGTGTAAACGATGTGTTGTTCAAATCTGTTTTAGCATGCATTTACTCTAATTGAGAAAAACGAAAAGCGTTTCTCCGAAATCATTTGTATTTTTTTCGCAATGCACGCACGCGTGGTCATTTTTTTATATTTTCCGGGTGGTCATTGTTTGTGTAAGTTTAATTTCTTGGGCTGTATTAATTTACTGTAAGATTAATATAAACGAGTTTAAAAATTGTGAAGTATACTAATGTTCTTCGTTGTTTTTAGTGTCCAGATGTCCGTATGAGTCAGTGAGATGCGTTTTCCCATGGTTATACGACAATTCACAAAGTCGGTCCAGATCTGATACAAAAGCCCGTCGTCTCATTCTCCGGAAGTAGTTAATCATTAGGGTAAATAATAAATTAATATCCCGGGTAATAAACGTCCGAATAATGGTACAGTTCATAATCAGTACAAATTAGAATGGTCATCTGATGTCCACCTTTGATATATGTCAGCCGAGGTGTAAGACCCAACTCGCCGCGCGCCATTACTGTCAAACATGTCACGTGAGCAACAAGATGTCGTCTGTCAAAGTACGAAATGTATTCTTTGTTACTGAGCCGACAGAGTACCTTCAAAGAAAACACAAGTTAACGAACTTGTTCAAACTTGGGGTCAAATGTTGCACGTACGTGTTTAGTTTATGCAGCTATTAATTACCTGGCTTTAATTCAATGCAATAAATTAAATACTTTACCTAATGCTCATTGATTCCACTAAATGCATGCAAGTCATGCGAACCAATTACACATTTCGCTGACTGTACGCTTTTCAAACTTTAATTAATTTTACTGACCAAAATCATTAGAATTTACAAGAGCAATGTCAGATGTCTTAGTTACACTGTCTATAAACAATGTTGCACAAAATGAACATCGATCTTTAGAAAACCAACTTGTAGTCTCTGATTTCTTATATAAATTATTGCTTTCATTTTTAAGCTCTTCAGAATTGGAGGAATAAAAGTTATATGTTGTTATTGTCACTATCAAGTTTACTCTTGGCTATAGCGTCTAATTTTGTAAGGCCATTGCAATGTTTAGAGTGAACCGTGTAGAGAACAGCAGCTAGGTGAAACAATCGAACGGAATGGTCCGCTTGATCAATGCTCGACGTAATAACAAAATATTCGATGTATCGATACGATTTCCGGAAGCTGTAAGAGCTGATTAATACCCGACAAGTGAACTAGTAAATTTGCACATTTGAATTTCTTAATGAGCAACATTCACGCGATGTTTACATTGAATCATTGACAGTTAAATAGAATGATAAATACAAGAATGAGACATAGTGAAGTATACATTACTGATTGATCGTCTGAACTTGGAGCATTCAAGTTTAAATGGTACAAATTGAAATAGTTAGTTCGTTTAATGTACTAAGTCTTTCAATGACTGAAGACAGAAACGTTGCAGAACATAACTTATTCAGTCAAAGACCGTTTGGGATGAAAGGTTTTATACATAGTGTTTTTTACTCGGTGTGCATGTTTAACAGGATAACAGCCAGTCGGTTGTAAGCTCATACAAATAAAGAGCAGTTTTAGCTTGTTGTCATTGTATCAAGTACTTAGGTGACCTGAACATTACGTGGCATAGCAACTGTGTATTCATGAATAAATTATATTTACTTATAAAAAACACTTAGCGGGACCATTTTTGCAAGCTTTGTCACCATGCTGTTCAGTGTTTGACCCGTACTTTGTTAAGGTACTCTTCATAGATAGATGATTGCAGAATGTATACGGTCGGCAAAGGTGATTGTTAAACGATGACAACCTTCCAGCGTTATAAGTGGTTCGATACAATGTTGACTCTAGTGGGGTCTATGTTAACACAAAAACCAGTGAAAACAACAGTAGAAACAGCAGAATTAAATAATTTTATACGACACATAGCTTTATTACTTATTTAGCCGTACAGTAGTTCGTACATATTCTATCATGGTTTCAACTCAGTCAATGAGTTGGGAGAACTGTTGCTGTAAGAACACGTGATTTGTGCAGGATATTCTATCATGGTTTCAACTCAGTCAATGAGTTGGGAGAACTGTTGCTGTAAGAACACGTGATTTGTGCAGGATATTCTATCATGGTTTCAACTCAGTCAATGAGTTGGGAGAACTGTTGCTGTAAGAACACGTGATTTGTGCAGGTTACATTACCACTTGTAACAGTTGGTGTCTGGTAAAGACGTAGGTACTGAAGTATTACATCAGAACTATATACAGCAGTTTAGGTTTTCAGTAAATACTCCACAAGTCTGACTTGTATAATGCAGTCAGACACATCACTGCTTGAAGCATGGTTGTTCAACATGGGTGTATTTAATATGAAAATGGTAGTCTTCAATAGATTCATATACAACCCAATACTGGCTTTAATTATTTAACATGAAAAGCGCTGATTTTGGATTTCATATTTTGACTCTTTAATGGGCCCTTTACCACGCCTACATACACTGAACCCTATTCTGATAACTGATTAGCCAGAACGTGTTAACATCACATGTGCAACTTTTTGGACAAATAACAAGAATGATCTCCCTTGATTGGTAATTTCATAATGTGATGGTCTCCCCTCCATACTCATTTGAAACTAATTGATAGGCAAGGGAACTGAAGTAAATAGTGCAGACAGGTGGTTGGTTAATTCAGATGCCCTTTCTATACGAGATTGACTATAATTCAGTTCTATGCATATTTGTAATGATCAAATAAACAACAGAATCAACACATGAGATAGAGGCTAACTTTATTAAACAGAACAGAAAAACATTAGATACTTCATTTAACAGAGAAACAAAGATAAGCATTAGTAAACATGTATTACAAAGGTTACTGTAGTAAATTGTGATAAAATTAATGAATAAATACAAAAAATATGAAAACTGAACAAAACAAAAGAGACCTCATTATTAAAAAGTGTCAGCGATCATATTGACATTGTAACAATTAGTAAGTTGTCAGAGTTACAATAAACCGGTTGTCACTCATTAATAAACCGTGACATTTTATAACACATTTTTACACTTCATCTTCTTGAATGTGTATGACTTTTTGTTACGTTTTCGGTACAGTTTCCTGATGCCAAATGTCATCCAGGTACAGATGCTATCCACTATAGGAAGCAAGCTGCATTGTAGGAGGATTTCAAACAGGGGTTTTTTGGTCCATCAAACATTTGAACTTGAATTTTTTCGTACAGTGATGTGTCATAAGCAAGAATGTTAAGTAAAAGAAAGTTGACTAGCAAAACTTGAAGTTGTTACTGTGTTTTGTGACCTGTTCTGAGTGTTGTTAAAATTAAAAAATCAGTTCAAGGTTAAACATTTAGTTTTGAGACATTCTCTCACAGCCTCCATGATTGGCTGGTTTGGAACACAGTCTTAAAGGTGACCAATGACAAGCCTGCATTCTAAGATAAGTAGGCTAGTGCTAAATTACTAAGGTTCTAGCTGTGTGTGGTGACTTTGATCTGTTATGATCTGCATTTAGCGATTGAATTGACTAAACAATGACATGATCTTAGGCATATGTAGGGGTAACACTGCATGGCACAACAGCCTACTTTGAATATCTTGGCAATATTTAAACAGAAAATATAATGAAGTTTCTGCTATAAAAGAAATTTAGGATTATCAAAACTGCAAGAAACGCTGCATATTTTTAGGGATAAGACAAGTTGTTAAATAATTCAACAATAGCTACAGTATTATCTTATACTGATCAACCATACCACACACAAATATTTACATTACAATATATAGAAGAAGCAGAGCAAAAGACATATCATGTACACTTAACAAATCTTATAAGAGTGCACATGTTTTTACTCTATAACTTTTTTATTTATGAATATTTCTGCATAAAATTTTGGGTACATGCTATGGAATAACACAAAATTAGATTAATATAATTTTTTCTTCAAAATTAAATACAGCGGATCACTGAACCATGAATCATCAAAACATGTCAAATGCATGAGAAATTTATGCGTAGGTGCAAATTATTTTTATGTGTGGTCGATTAGAATTTTAGATATATTGTTACATTAAAAAAAAAACTTATGCGATTTTCTATCAACAAAATGGTGATTTTTAACTTTTAAAAATACAGCTTAAATTTTATGGTCAAAGGGAGGTTACTCTCGCAAAATTGCATTTTAACACAAAAAGTGAGTAGTTATAAACTTAAATTGGGCTTTATTCTTATCATTGTTTTTTCTTATTTCTGTCTTGGTGATAAGTACATACACTTGAACACAACTTGATCACCAAACAGGATACATAGCTGCATTAACAACCTGAAAAACACCCGATGAACACATGGCAAAAACATGTGACATTAGCTTTTGCCGATGTCATCATTTGTTTATTCTGTTTGTGAAAATTGTTATCAGATTGTAATAAAATCAATTGAATTGTAATTCCACATATCCAAGCTGCATATGCTGAAAATTTCAACAAAATCAAACAGTTATGAGTAAATATATTCATGCACACTTATAAGATTTGTAAACTGTATAGTTCATGTAGAGTTAATGTATATATAGTTAATGTATATACTTATAGTTAATAGACTCTCATTGATTCAAGGTATGTACATGTATCTTCCAGTATGCACAGCATACACTATATACATAATATTATGGTTATCACATGCATATATGGGTGCCAATTAGGGATCACATGCAGACCTGGGAGCCAATTAGGGATCACATGCAGAACTGGGTGCCAATCAGGATCACATGCATATCTGGGTGCCAATTAGGAATCAAATGCAGATCTGGTGCCAATTAGGGATTACATGCAGACCTGGGTGCAAATTAGGTATCACATACAGACCTGGGAGCCAATTATGGATCACATGCAGACCTGGGTGCCAATTAGGGATCACATGCAGACCTAAGTGCCAATTAGGGATCACATGAAGACCTGGTAGCCAATTAAGGCTCACATGCAGACCTGTGTAACAATTAAGGATCACATGCTGGCCTGTGTGCCAATTAAGGATCACGTGCAAATCTGGGTGCCAATTAGGGATCACATGCAGACCTGGTGCCAATTAAGGATCACATACAGACCTGTGTGCCAATTAAGGATCACATGCTGACCTGGGTGCCAATTAAGGATCACATGCTGACCTGGGTGCCAATTATGGATCACATGCATACCTTGGTGCCAATTAAGGATCACATGCAGACCTGGGTGCCAATTAAGGATCACATGCTGACCTGGGTGCCAATTAGGGATCAAATACAGACCTGGGAGCCAATTAGCGATCACATGCAGACCTGGGAGCCAATTAGGGATCACATACAGACCTGGGAGCCAATTAAGGACCATGCAGACCTGGTGCTAATTTAGGATCACATGCAGACCTGGTGCCAATTAATGGGAACATGCAGGCCTGGGTGCCAATTTAGGATCACATGCAGACCTGGGTGCCAATAACAGATCACATGCACAACTGAGTACCAATTAATGAGAACATGCAGGCCTATCTCCTAGATGACTTCATGTATTATACATCATACAAGCTTCGAGAACCAATAAAACATAGAGCTGTTGTGTGAAGTCCCTATCTGCTGGCTAGGTCACAATGTATGAGTAACCAAGTTCAAAATTCTACAGAGAAAAACATGTATATATTAATATTGTTAGTAAAATGCAAATAAATAAATGCCAGAAATAAATTATTTCCTGTTTTCAGAAAAAATGCGGAATAAAAGTTAAGCAAAAATTAAGTGATTTACAGTAATAGCATTTGTGGTATCAATGCTCATCTTATATGTAGTATAATATTATACATAATACAACATTTATTGCATAGAAATGAAAAAATACCTAAAAAATATTGTAACAGCATTATCATCTGCAGTTACAAGTAAACATGATTTGACAGCATTTGCAAAGACACAAACCACAATCTCAAAGTATTATTGCTGCATAAAATGCAAACTATATACATAAAATTGCATGTTACAAAATTTGAGTAAGCATAATATTACAAGACAAAAATATGACAATAAATGCATACTGTAGAGTAGTTTATATACAAACAATAAAGATAAGTGAACTACCTTCACCAGACATAGTTTTATTTCATTTTAAAGCACTTAGTAAAAACAAAAAGAAAACGAAACTATGAAATCTAACATTAAACTTCTTACAAAATACTTATTCCCATCTATCAAGCAAATGTCATGTGATGAAAATATTTGTCAAAACAATTTGTCATTCTTTTCACGAGAATTTTCTGGTACAAACTGATTAAATAATGAACAATTACATAGTTAAAATACCACATTCAACTACTATCACTCATAAAATTGTGTAGTCAAGTATGCACAGTTTCAAGAGCATGGCAATTTATACCACTTTACAAACACACATATTACAAGGTCAAGGTTATAAACAAATGACCTTGAAAGTTGCTGTTTGATTGTAATGGATGAAACAAATGGTACACAAGAGTAAACATGTAAGTTCAGTGAACTCAATTCACAATTATAAGAATGTATTCAACAAAACACAAACTATGGTAGATCCAGAATGTGCGTATATTGTGTAATCAACTAACAGACTAGTATGACATCTCTAAAAACTTTTAAAACATCTCATCAACATTCGTATATGTTTATTCTGAGTAGAATTGCAACCTCTCTAGAACAAACCTCTTTAGAGCAAAAACTGCTCTAGAAGACCTTTAAACTCCAGGGGTCAATAAAATCTCCAGAGTAACAAACCTCTATGTATAGTGGCCCTTAGACTCATATGAAATTTGAAAAATTACTATTTTACCAAATCCATGAAATTTAATGTTAATAAATATAAATGATTTAACGGCGAGTTTAAACAATTGGCAATTGCAGTACCAGTGGGAGGACCAAGTGGTTCCAGTAGGCGGACCAAGTGGTTCCAGTGGGCGGGCCAAGTGGTTCCAGTTGGCGGACCCTGTTTATTTCTTCCAATTAGAGCCAACAATTGAGTTACTCTGCAAACTCGTATGGAGTGAGTCAGAAATAATTAATGAACAATATCTTAAATACTGGTCCTTGAAACATACAATAGCATAAAACAGAAGATTGAAGTATTAGAATGTTGTATGTTGTAACCATGGAATGTCTGTTATTTATCTACATCACTATAAATACATCTATTCTAGTTATTTGTAATCATAATACTTAACATACATTTTATCATATCCCCAAGTTTGTAAGTTTCTCAAAGAGATTATCCAAAACTATTCACAAGCATAGATTGTGTGACAGAATGTGAATGATGTATCATTTGCTTAACCACATTGGATATCATCCATTCCACAAGAATCAAATTCTAAACTATATTTATTATACAAGTAATGTAACTTAAAACAAGGTCAAATGTGTGCGAAAAATGTACTTTGTTGCATAAAAATACCATAAAAAAATAACAACAACGTATCTCTGTTTTGTTGAAATCTTAGGTACAATTTAGATCAAAGGTTCAAACCTCATTTAAAAAATTGCTGCTCAAATCCATTTTAGGATCTATTCAAATCAAAGCTGAATTTATTACTTTTGTAATTAATACCCACTACCAGACAACAGACTCATCATTATAAAATCATTTTTCACTATTTTCCTGTCTTATAACGGTAAATACTTCAAAATATTAATAAATATTCCATAAATCATATCAGATTTTTGTAAACCAATTAAAAACTTCAACAAATACATCAAAATTAATCATAATTCATTCAGTTATTAATCATCATTATTAGGGGTGGTGACAAAACTAGCGTAACTGTTACCTAAATCAAACTGATTTACAACAGTCAAGTCACCAACCAATCATTTTCATAATTATCATATTTCGTTTAGAAAATGAATAACAAGTTTGAAATTCAAAATCAAACATGGTAATTTTCTAATCAATGTTTTTCATATTTTAAACTTAATTTTATAATCTGATTTTTACAGAAAAAATCATATAACAAAATTATGCTTTCTTCTATTGCATGAAATAGAAATATCCAGGGTTTGACCTTCAAACAATTGGATTAAAGCACTCACATTGCAAGGTAAGAAATTTAACCAAAAAGTACCCCAAAAAAATAATTAGATTTATTAAGTATATATATATGATATGTAACAGGTGCTCAGTAGCTGTAGGGTTAGTACAACTCTTACGTTAAAACGTCAAGTAAGTAAAGTATGATGTATTCAAATAAAACAGTAAATGATAACACACAAGATGAAGACACCTGCAGTATTATGCATTAAACAAACAAACGGCACAAGCCATGTAATTAAATACATGAACGAAACGGCTCAACAGACCTTAACAAAAGGAATGTACCAAGTTTGCAAGATATTTTCAGATGCCGTTTGCAAGTTTTAAAGTCTCACGGATGCATTAACTGGTACATGACGAATCACAAGTTGTTTTTTTTTCAGGGAGGCACTATGAGCAATATCGTACGGCACGTGGGTAGAAATGGTGACCTTGGGTAGTATGAGCAATACTTGAAATCATACGACACCTGGGTAGAAATGGTGACCTTGGGTGACCTTATTTTCCTCTCTTACAGACCCGACTGTCCTACATACTAATGTCCTGGTGTAAGCTTATTCAGTACTCAGAATTTAAGCTATTAAACTTACATCTCACTTTCTTAAGATCACAACTTTTATGAAAGGGATGTTTCAGCAGTTCAGCCCTACCTAGCTATGATAATTATCATGACTTGAAAGGAAAAATTCAAAGGTAATATTCCTAGCTTCCTCATATATGGCATTTTTTCCTACATACAAACACACCTGTATTTGAAGGCGTTAATTTAAGTCCAGAAACCAATGCGCAGATATTTGTGTAAATGCATTATGGCCCACTCACCACAACAATAAATGCAGACAATATCACGTAAACAGCATAACAAGTAGGTAAAACAATAATTGAGTGGGGTTAAACTATAAAAGCCATTAATTTCATGAAAGTTTTTATTTCCACATTTTTGAGAAAAGCTTAATCTCATAAATGCATAAGTTCGCTAAATTTGAATGCCAGATTCATGAAAGTTTCCAAGGATTTGTTCAAATGATGATTTCGTAAATTCATGAACTCATGAATAAGTCAATAACAAAGCATTTGTGAAATAACGCATCAGCATTAACGATGGTGTATACGGTAACCATGGTGATGGAAGTCCATAAATACTTCACAAGAAAACACAACAAGAAACATGGAAATTCTATCAAAACCTCCGTGTTATCTAATATTAGGTCCGTAGTTCTGCTTAAACTCTAGAACACAATTAACATAACATGCTGATCATACTATGCGTAACTTTTTTGGGGTCAGAGGGTGAGAAAAATAGGGAAGCCTGACAGGGAGGTCCTACCTGGGACCCTTTCCTTACAGAAGGAATGCTATAAGGCAGTGCTATCCAGCCATATACACACCCTATCACCCATGTAGTGAACATGTTTAGATCAAGACTGTGAAAATTTGTCTAGAACCAAATATGCCATCCACTATAAATAAAGTTGTTATTATAATTAAGACACAGGTAAAACAAATGTCAGATATACCAACTTCTGCTACCTTAAATGCTTTCATAGCATTGAAGAAAACCAAATAATTTTTATATTTTTTATACTTTGTGAAGGGAACTTGATCTTTCTCTATGTGAAAAAATTCTAAAATCTTTCCGACCTACTAGTTTCTAGGTCTAATTCATATATCAACACATTTTGCAAATAACAATCCAAGTCAAGCCATGTAATCAATGGCTGATCATTTACATTCAATACAACATTGTTAATGTAAATATATTAAGAGCAGTAATTCCAAATATGGGCGACGGTACCCCTGATATACTACATGTATACACCCAACAACACTGACCAGCAGTAAGGTACATAAACACAATCTATAAACATGATCTGTAAACAAGATCCATAAACACAATCTATAAACACGATCTATAAACAGGATATCATCTGTCAAACAGCAAAATAAATTATAAGTAGGTATAATTGAAATATCGAAAACATAACAGTGTACAAGTCAACGAAGAATTGCAAGCAATGCAAAAGTCCCCTACCGGTTTGAAGCAAAGACCCTTTAAATTATTTTCAACGTTTCTGTTGCCATAGCAACCATATTTTTGTCAAATTAGAAGTATTAATAAATAAATGACATCCCAACATTGGTCTCTATCCAGATACCAATTATATCAGGAACCTAGCATTGAAAATTTTGGGTTATTGACTTATTGTAACTAAGGTCCAGCTAAAGTGAAGTAGCAACAACAGTTTATGTCAGATTAAAAATATTTAAACTTTCATGATCTCCTTATTGGTTCCTATCCACATACAAAGTTTCATAAACCTAGCTTGGAAACTGTTATGCCAGGATCGACATTTTTGATGGACAGACGGTCGGACGTCACCATATACCTTAGGTGGTCTTTTCATTGTTCAAGATCAAAGGAATGATCACTTAAAGAACAAAAGAATAGATTTCTATTCTGTCAGGCAACACCTTAAATGTGTGTAGACTCCAAGGTAGCTCAAGTGTGTGTAGACTGACGGACCCACAGACAGACAGACAGACAGACAGAGGGCAAACATACAGTCTAAAAATTGCAAGAAATACTGTATGGGAGAGATCATGTTTGTATGATCATATGACGCCACATAAGAAAATTATAAGCAAAGTACACAATTTACTGGGACAACCCTCGTACATACACAAAGACAAGTGCTTCATAACCTGTTAAGGATGGATAGCAGATAGAGCAAGGACGATGTTGATACAAGAATATACTTGTGAATCTTACAGTAATTATAGTTCCTTCCCAATCTTATATAAGTATCATGCAACAATATCATGTATTCAATATATTATGAATGAACAAACAAACAGTGACATACATAGAGGTTGTTCAACTTGCGGACGTGCAGGCATGTAGAATAACAACACCAAGTCACTCCTACAAGTTACTGTTTTTACTTTAGATTTCCAATGAAAAAAATGTGTTTTTCCTTCATTTCCATTGTTCAAAGATCTTTCAATGTTGACAAATTACTTTGACCGGTAACTTACATTTGTATATTAAAGATGCATTGTTAGACAACAACAAACAAGCATACTGGTTTTTCTAAAATTTTGTTTTTGTCCTTATTGTAAACAGTAGAACTTCGATGCCTTCGGACCAGGAAAATAGTTTGAGCCATCTACCTGTTCGAGGCATCTATGATATTCAAGTACATGTACTAGTATACTGTATGTATGTGTGTATAACTTCGAAGTGATGTTGGTATGATGTTTGTACAAATTGTGTGTGTCCATTGCTTAATTATTTTGACAAAATTGACCTGGAATCTAATTTATCTTGACAAGCTGTTCGAATTTTGACAAGAATATAGTAGATACTCGGACAGGGAAGGCAGCACTCAACTTAAACAGTCAAGTACAGAAAACATAAAAACATCACATATCACAATTCTATGACACAATGTCTAAACGAGATAATGTACACAAGACTGACTAAGGTTTCTTGTTATATAAACACAATGTAACATATTAATATAAAAAACAACAAATCACGGAATATCCTCATGTCAAAGCAAAAATTCCAAGTGCTAAGGGGGCAATAACTCCGTAAAAGCAAAACCCGTAGTTACCTGCTCTTGTTTATACAATGGGGTATTCCCCTTAAACAAGTATCTCAAGCTTCAAGATAATATCTTAGAAGTTTGATGTCTTAGTATGGAGACAGTGACAGAGTGAGCTAAACATTATCAATATGTCTAGGTTTAATTAAAAACAAATCACAGGGTTATCTACCTTGTTGTAATGGATTGCCTTTTTGATAGTGAACAAGTAATCCAAGTTTTAAGTGAATACCTTTGACAAGTATTTTTTGTAACAAAATTAAACAAAATATCTAAGTTTAAGTCAAAACAAGGGCAATTAATTCTAGAAATACAAATCACAGGGTTGTCTACCTTATTGTAATAGATAGTGAACAAGTATTCCAAGTTTGAAGTGAATATCTTTGATAGTTTTGAGAAATCAACAAAAAGCTTCATCTACACCCTCACAGATGCCCATACAGCCAACCTTGTCACAAAAATATCTCTTTTTTTCTATGGATAGTTAAGCTTATAATTGTCTTCAATATCTTTTTGAAGGTGCTGACCTGCAGTTAAAGGTAATAGTCAACTTTTGAAACACTTTTTCTAACAGTTAAGAAAAAGTAAATACAAAACAGTCCAGAGGTATATTGCCAATTTCTAATGAAAATATAAGATTTTGGAATTTAATGTGTTTCAATTGGAATTTATTAAAATGTTTAACATTCTGCAAATCATTTACAGTGGTTTTAAAAGATTTCATGTTTTGACTGTCCTCTGGAGTCAAACACCTTTAGCATTAATATTTTCCCATAATCTGGCAGATCTCAATCCTGGCAAGAGATGTTAGTAAGGTTAGACAAGCAATAGACAATATATTCAAAAATGTTCTGTTTCAATAATCCAGCTACTTGGATCCTGAAGGTAGGATGTTGCAAAGTCATGAATTATCTCCCTTGAAAGCTCTTCATTCTTCTTCCTGCGTCTGCTGGTAGGTGGATATAAGGCAGCATGTTTGTGATCATTTTTTGTGACTATCGCCAGACGTGGGTACGTGAAAAGCAACAGGGGATCAGGGTCATCAGAATTGACTGAAAAGAGAGAAACACCGAAGTAAAATAAAACTGTGAAAGTCCATGCAGTATATATACTACATGTACAAATAATTATGCATAGATATTCAGCCATCAACAGTTTCCTAATACAGGTCAGACTGTCAGCATGGGATTTTTAGATGTTTTCAAAATCAATGCATTTGACAGAAAAATTAGTAAGTACATCAAAATGTATCTGCATGCAAACAAAGTATCACAAAGAGCATATTTGTGTTTTTCGGAGTAAGATCGAATGTTATTGCACCGAGTGAACAGCTGATGCAATATTTTAAAGTTGGATGCTCACAAGATAATTTCGAAGCATAGTGAATATGGTATTGGTTTCCACTGCCTTTTTCCCCAATTAAAATGTTTAAAACAATAAAAATACAATGTTATATGATATTACAATGTTTGTATACAAGTAACAGACCTGAATAAATGGACTATAACTTCACAGGTGCATCGACCTATGAAGCACAACCTGTAAAGGTAAACCACTTTAAATTGTCAATAGTAAAGTATCACCTACAGAGCCTAGAAGAGAAATGTAAGCTACAACACACATGGTGTGTGAAATTACCTATGTAGCATTATTACATTATTCATTGAAGTGTTGAATGAATTTATCAGAGAACTGTACACTAACAAGGTTGTTTACCTGTCTATGCTTACATCAATGACTTAATTACGTCTAATACACATAACTTTAAACTTATGAATGATTGATGACTTTCTCAACATTTAGGTTAGATCGTTTCTCACAAATTGTTTGTTTTCCAGACTATGTCTGACGTATGCTACTACAAAATAAGCCTTAACTCAAATAACTAAAATTATTCTGCACTTTATATTGAAGAGTACATGTATGTAGTGACATAGTGCAGGTAGATAATGAAGTGGTCTGTACTGACATGCCCTCTAAGTGAGCTTTCTTGATACTTGCTTCCTACCTGAAGCTCAGGTTTGAGACAAGATTTTTTGATAGGGGTACTGTCCAGTTAGGATACTTATAGAGTGACACAGTGGTCGAGTTGACCATTACAGTGTAAAACCATCCAGACATCTATAATTTTAATTCTATGCTAAAATACTTCACAATGGTTGTAATCTGCTGTGAACACATAAAATGAAACGCTACTCTCACATTATCCCAACTTGACAGTACCTAACTATAATAAACAAGAGATGTTTGCCAAACATACTATGTTCCCATGACAACTAAACAGTCATTAATGTTCAAGGTCACCATGACCTCTGACCTATCAACCTCAAATCAATAGAGGTCATGAACTGGTGAAAACCAGATCTGCATACCAAGTTTCAGGATTCCTTGGCAACCTGTTTTACTGCCCAAGGTAACAATAACTTTGATCTTTGCCCATTCTATAGTAATGGTAATTGATAAGAAACTACCAGGCGGTTCTATGAACAAACAGATCAACTGATACATGCACAACAATCACTGGTACGGAGCAATGTCAAAGCGTAAGACAACTCTTTACGACATCATGCTATGGACTCTGTCAGGCGAATGACAAGGTTTCTTCCTATCTGAGGGAGGGCCTAAGAGGTTAAACAGATATTTTCACTTAGTTATCATGTTTCTTCTGGAAGCAAACTTAATTTCTCACAGTAAATTATTATCAAATGTATTTATGAACCTGTATAGTATTATTAACACGTTCAAAATACTCTATATTTTTATTTTGATACGATATCATTATAATGTAACAAGCGAAAAGACGATCTCTGTAATTGAAGGCTTTTAGGTGAATTAAAACGAAATTTACCATTTGAGCAGCAAAACAAACACCTTAAAGCTGATATTCTTGTACTATAATGCCAAAATAATAAACTGGTAGCCCATAATTTCCAAACTGTAATATTCAGACATGTTATGGTCTCTTGCAGAGTGTGTTATGCACTATTTACAAAGTCCAGTTATGGTGTTATGCTCTCTTACCGAAAACATTTATAAAATACACTTCTTTAAGAATCCAGTTTTTGTACTATTTCTTACATGAACATGCTATGAAGTGATCGATCTGAACAGAAAATTGTAAGTAAGTCTTTTATAGGTTCTCGGTCATTTTAACTTGATATATGTAGGTGTTATATATACAATATCACCTAAGTACAAGCAGGTATGTTACAGAATCACACAAATACAAATAGCATTCTGTAACAACTGCACATTATTACCAGATATGTTGGATTGGCGTTTTTTTTAACATAAATAACATTTATTAATAGTGTACACAACTTTATCATATTCGTATTTATTCTAAAACAATTATTTTGTGTGTGTAATTTTTAAACTACCCTAAGCGCTTTGATGTAACAACGCCTAGAACCTTAAGTACTAATTTTAATAATAGCAATACAGTACAACCTCTGAGCTGATAGTCACTATAAATAAACATGTATTTGAAAATCATATTTAGCCATGATCATCAAAGAATGGTTGACCTTTTTCAGTTCTGGACCTATATTTTCTAAGAATCACCGCATCAAAAGACATGGCCATAGACACATTAAAATGTACCTTTTGTTGACCAACCAGATACGTTGAGAACGGTTTTAAGTTTGTACAACAATTCGTCTCTTACTGTGTTAAAAGTCAAAGCCGAGTGGGCCCTATACGTGAATTTTGTATCTGCTTGGTATCTTTACAACCACTGATCTACGCAACTTCAACCTTTATTTTTAAATCAATGATCCTTTGTTTGTTAGACAGACCTTAAACATATTAAAACATACACTTAACAAATCTTACAAGTGTGCATGTATATATTTACTCTTAACTTGGTCAAAATGTGTTTGATTTTGTTGTTTTTTCAACATATGCAGCTTGGATATGTGGAATTACAATTCAATTGATTTTATTACAATCTGATAACAATTTTCACAAACAGAATAAACCAATGATGACCTCAGGAAAAGCTAATGTCACACGTTTTTGCCATGTGTTCATCGGGTGTTTTTCAGGTTGTTAATGCAGCTATGTATCCTGTTTGCTGATCAAGTTCGTGTTCAAGTGTATGATCTTATCACCGAGACAGAAATAAAGAAAACAATGATAATAACAATGACAAATATAACTATTCACTTTTTGTTTTCAAATGCAATTTTGGAAGAGTTACCTCCCTTTGACCATAAAATTTAAGCTGTATTTTTAAAAGTTAAAAATCATCATTTTATTGATAGAAAATCGCATAAGTTTGTGTTTTTTTAATGTAACAATATATCTACAATTCTAATTGACCATACAACCATATAAATTTCTCGTGCATTTTACGTGTTTTGATGTTTCATGGTTCAGTGATCCACTGTATTTAATTTTGAAGAAAAAATTATATTAATCTAATTTTGTGTTATTCGATAGCATGTACCCAAAATTTTATGCAGAAATATTCAAAAATAAAAAAGTTATGCGGTAAAAACACATGCACACTTATAAGATTTGTTAAGTGTATTATCATGTACATAATTATCTTTTTATTATAAACATTTTGCCTTCAGACTAGTTCTAGTAACATACAGGTCTCAGTTGTAGATAAAACATGTTAAAGGATTTTGTGTCTTGATTCTCATGCAATGTACATTATAAGTTGCTCATAGGTGATGATATAAACTATAGGTCTTTGTTAATGTTTGTTCCCACTTATTTGAAGTTGGCATACACATTTTTTGCAATCAACCTACCAAACCACTCCAAAGTTGTAGGAAAAAAACCCAGAAAATCATAGTTTTTCACAGATGGCCTCAGAGTAAGCATTCATTTCATTAACAGCACATAAAAAATTATTTGAAGTTGGCATACACATTTTAAGCAATCAACCTACCAAACACTCCCACAGTTGTAGGGAAAACATGACTGAATTCAATAAACGCTTATGCCCCCTGTGCAAGCCTTGTCCATAAATAAGTCTAAGTCCAAATTTAGGTCAATGTGAAGGTCTAAATGTGGTTAGGTGATATAGGTGTGTGGAGAGTGTTCATATACAACATCCATGCAAGTATGAAAGCTTTGTAGCAAGCCATATTAATGCTAGAAGAAACGGTCCATTTGGGTTAACCAAGAATTTGGCCCTTCAATAAGTCTAAGTCCAAAATTAGGCCAAGATGAAGGTCAAAATGGGGTCAGGTTATACAGGCCTGTAGAGAGTGTTCATATACAACATCCATGCAAGTATGGAAGCTTTGTAGCAAGCCATAATGATGCTAGAAGAAACGGTCAATTTGGGTTAACCGGACGGACGAATGTACAGACAAACGAACAGACGGACAGGTGAATCACTATATGCCTCCCGATCTATCTATACAGGGGCATAAAAAAAAGAAAATCATAGTTTTTCACAGATGGCCTCAGAGTAAGCATTTATTTATATTAACACAAATCAAACTAGTTTTTTGTTCAGCATCATTAAGAACAGATCATTCATTCCTTAAGCAGGTGATTGCTCAAATAAAACAATAATCTTAGAATTGGTGGGTTATATGTATCCTTATCAAATACTGTGTCAAAAACCTACATTCCATCATTGGTGGCGGCACAAAAACCTATATGCCCCAGTGGACTGACGGCACAAAAACCTATATGCCCCAGTGGACTGACGGCACAAAAACCTATATGCCCCAGTGGACTGACTGCACAAAAACCTATATGCCCCAGTGGACTAACAGCACAAAAACCTATATGCCCCAGTGGACTGACGGCACAAAAACCTATATGCCCCAGTGGACTGACGGCACAAAAACCTATATGCCCCAGTGGACTGACGGCACAAAAACCTATATGCACCAGTGGACTGATGGCACAAAAACCTATATGCCCCAGTGGACTGACGGCACAAAAACCTATATGCCCCAGTGGACTGATGGCACAAAAACCTATATGCCCCAGTGGACTGACGGCACAAAAACCTATATGCCCCAGTGGACTGACGGCACAAAAACCTATATGCCCCTAGTGGTGCTGGCACAAAAATTTTACCGGGATTAGTTGCAAAATTGGTGAGTTCAGTGCACTATTTGCATTGTTTTTGTTGTCATGTATTATGTTCCATAATTCAATAGTCTTATATCATCATTTTCATTAGCAGTGTATAAAACTGTTGTGTTAGAAGTATTTTGCGTGTGGGCGTACATGTGAGTGTGTGCGTGCGTGAGTGAGTGTGTGCGTGTGAGGGTACATTTATGCATGTATATATGTTTTGTATTGTGCGAATTTGCCACTTTGATCCTAGTATG
The DNA here is from genome assembly GCA_947247005.1 of Spisula solida. NCBI lineage: Eukaryota > Metazoa > Mollusca > Bivalvia > Venerida > Mactridae > Spisula > Spisula solida. The sequence continues at coordinate 28,455,325 of OX365948.1, forward strand.
TAAATATATTGTCCTCATAGGTCTACGACCTTCAGGATTAGGAAAATAAACTACATACATATATTTGTAAATGGTGACATTGATCTGACATTGATCTGACAGTGATCTTGATACAAGTTACAATACTTGATCGATATTTATCAGACAAGTCAGACAATCTCATTTGTCACATCATCATACATTCTGCATGCAATAATGAAAATAACAGTAAACATACAGGTATAAACTTTTTTCTATTATTTTAAGCATTAGTTGCTAATATTACACCAGGCTAAAGAACCTAGAGAGTTCGGGTATTGCATACAGTATCACACAACTGTCTCTTCCTTCAAACACAGAGTATTGCATACAAGATTCCTAATGTATCACACAACTGTCTCTTCCTTCAAACACAGAGTATTGCATACAAGATTCCTAATGTATCACACAACTGTCTCTTCCTTCAAACACAGAGTATTGCATACAAGATTCCTAATGTATCACACAACTGTCTCTTCCTTCAAACACAGAGTATTGCATACAAGATTCCTAATGTATCACACAACTGTCTCTTCCCTCAAACACAGAGTATTGCATACAAGATTCCTAATGTATCACACCACTGTCTCTTCCTTCAAACACAGAGTATTGCATACAAGATTCCTAATGTATCACACAACTGTCTCTTCCCTCAAACACAGAGTATTGCATACAAGATTCCTAATGTATCACACAACTGTCTCTTCACTCAAACACAGAGTATTGCATACAGATTCCTAATGTATCATACAACTGTCTCTTCCCTCAAACTCAGAGTATTGCATACAGATTCCTAATGTATCACACAACTGTCTCTTCCTTCAAACACAGAGTATTGCATACAAGATTCCTAATGTATCACACAACTGTCTCTTCCCTCAAACACAGAGTATTGCATACAAGATTCCTAATGTATCACACAACTGTCTCTTCCCTCAAACACAGAGTATTGCATACAGATTCCTAATGTATCACACAACTGTCTCTTCCCTCAAACTCAGAGTATTGCATACAGTTTCCTAATGTATCACACAACTGTCTCTTCCCTCAAACTCAGAGTATTGCATACAGATTCCTAATGTATCACACAACTGTCTCTTCCCTTAAACACAGAGTATTGCGTACAAGATTCCTAATGTATCACACAACTGTCTCTTCCTTCAAACTCAGAGTATTGCATACAGATTCCTAATGTATCACACAACTGTCTCTTCCCTCAAACTCAGAGTATTGCATACAGATTCCTAATGTATCACACAACTGTCTCTTCCCTCAAACTCAGAGTATTGCATACAGATTCCTAATGTATCACACAACTGTCTCTTCCTTCAAACTCAGAGTATTGCATACAGATTCCTAATGTATCACACAACTGTCTCTTCCCTCAAACTCAGAGTATTGCATACAGATTCCTAATGTATCACACAACTGTCTCTTCCTTCAAACTCAGAGTATTACATACAGATTCCTAATGTATCACACAACTGTCTCTTCCCTCAAACTCAGAGTATTGCATACAGATTCCTAATGTATCACACAACTGTCTCTTCCTTCAAACTCAGAGTATTGCATACAGATTCCTAATGTATCACACAACTGTCTCTTCCCTCAAACTCAGAGTATTGCATACAGATTCCTAATGTATCACACAACTGTCTCTTCCCTCAAACACAGAGTATTGCATACAGATTCCTAACGTATCACACAACTGTCTCTTCCCTCAAACTCAGAGTATTGCATACAGATTCCTAATGTATCACACAACTGTCTCTTCCTTCAAACACAGATAATTGCATACAGATTCCTAATGTATCACACAACTGTCTCTTCCTTCAAACACAGAGTATTGCATACAGATTCCTAATGTATCACACAACTGTCTCTTCACTCAAACTCAGAGTATTGCATACAGATTCCTAATGTATCACACAACTGTCTCTTCCCTCAAACACAGAGTATTGCATACAGATTCCTAATGTATCACACAACTGTCTCTTCCCTCAAACACAGAGTATTGCATACAGATTCCTAATGTATCACACAACTGTCTCTTCCCTCAAACACAGAGTATTGCATACAAGATTCCTAATGTATCACACAACTGTCTCTTCCCTCAAACACAGAGTATTGCATACAGATTCCTAATGTATCACACAACTGTCTCTTCCCTCAAACACAGAGTATTGCATACAGATTCCTAATGTATCACACAACTGTCTCTTCCCTCAAACTCAGAGTATTGCATACAGATTCCTAATGTATCACACAACTGTCTCTTCCCTCAAACTCAGAGTATTGCATACAGATTCCTAATGTATCACACAACTGTCTCTTCCCTCAAACTCAGAGTATTGCATACAGATTCCTAATGTATCACACAACTGTCTCTTCCCTCAAACTCAGAGTATTGCATGCAGATTCCTAATGTATCACACAACTGTCTCTTCCCTCAAACACAGAGTATCACAACTGTCTCTTCCCTTAAACACAGAGTATTGCATACAGATTCCTAATGTATCACACAACTGTCTCTTCCCTCAAACTCAGAGTATTGCATACAGATTCCTAATGTATCACACAACTGTCTCTTCCCTCAAACTCAGAGTATTGCATGCAGATTCCTAATGTATCACACAACTGTCTCTTCCCTCAAACACAGAGTATCACAACTGTCTCTTCCCTTAAACACAGAGTATTGCATACAGATTCCTAATGTATCACACAACTGTCTCTTCCCTCAAACTCAGAGTATTGCATACAGATTCCTAATGTATCACACAACTGTCTCTTCCCTCAAACTCAGAGTATTGCATACAGTTTCCTAATGTATCACACAACTGTCTCTTCCCTCAAACTCAGAGATCATTGGTCATTCTAGGAGGGAAAAGAACTTGATGACCATGCACTTTGTCTTATTACTGTCTCAGTTGAACACAAACAAATAACAAGCCTTCACTCAATGGATACACCTTTTGGTGCATCTACATTACATCACTGTCCACATGCATTCACCAGGGTACTGTTTTATCAAAGCACTTACAGAAATCCTAAATTCAGCTTAAGTTAAATTCTTGAATAGCTTCAAATTATTGTAAAGGGTTGTTCATTATGAATAATGATGCAGATAACACTGTAAGAACATAGAATAAGGGCTGTAAGGACAAATAGTTGACATTCAAGTAGTCATGCATAGCATGATTAAACCATAGTTTATTCTCTCAGAGTCAGATGGTGAAATTGTGATATAAAATCAAATTATAAACAAACATTAATATCAAAGAAGAAAATACATATATAAAACTTAGTTAGATGGTGTAACTTTCTAATAAAACTTTCCAAATCATGCTTTTTCAGACATTTAACACAATTTATTTTTTGTGATATACCAGGGAAAACGGATTTAATGTTAAACAGGAGTGTTTGATGTGAACTATCCCCAAATGACCATAAAATCAACTTCAAACTGTGTTAACAAACTATAAAGAACATTGAACCATGGTTATATGAAGCCTAGTATTCATATACTCATCAAACATTTAGACTCGATGTCCAAATTTATATTATAGAACTTTTTAAGTATTTAGTCAACTTAAAAAGTCTTTGTAACAGACTGATGTAAATTCTAACTTCAGAACCAATCATGGAACCAGCACAGACAAGGAACCAACAGTCAACAAACCAGCAATGTCAAGTCAAATAACAGTTGAGGAATCAACAGAGTTGAGGAACCAGCATAATCGAGGAATCAGCACTGTTGTAGAACCAGCTGAGTTGAGAAATTATCATTGTCGTGGAACCAGCAGAATTAAGGGAACAAGCACAGTTGAGGAATTATCACTGTCGTGAAACCAACAGAGTTGAGGAATCAGCACTGTCAAGGAACCAGCACTGTTGGGGAATCAGCAGAGTTGAGGAACCAGCACTGTCAAGGAACCAGCACTGTTGAGGAATCAGCAGAGTTGAGGAACCAGCACTATCAAGGAACCAGCACTGTTGAGCAATCAGCGCAAGCAAAGAATCGGCACAGTCGAGGAACCAGCACTGTTAAGGAACCAGCAAAGTTGAGGAACCAGCACAGTTGAGGAATCAGCAATGTCAAATAATGAGGAAAGTTGAAGGGCAAGTGAAATCTGAGAAAACACAAACCCTAGACCGATTGGAAGCCATTTTGGCATGTCCTTCACATGAACATGTCAACTAAATGTAATGCTGATTAGACATTACTACTAGAAACAACATAACATAAATACCAGGAGATGTCCCAATCCTATATCATTGACATACTAACCCATATATAGTATTTGTATGGAAGTATCTATGCAATATCAACAATATCATATAATATTGACATAACACTTTACACCTTATATAGAACACTTTGAAATATTTGCTAACCGTAGGCAATGAATACAAATGTGCATGTTTAGCTCATAAATTACTCTCAATCTACCTACTATAAATCAACAGTCGGGTGCAATACAAGAGTATGTGTGAGAGAAAACGAGGAAATTTACAGTTTTCTATTACCATCAGATTGAAAGTAGTTTATTGCCACTAGAAGCATGAAACACAAGCACCATTACATAATAGAGATCAAGTATATCCTAGACAGTTTAAACATCAGAAACAGCTTACCCTGTCTGTATGTCTGTTCCTTAGGAAAACAACAATCAAATGATGTCATTTTCCTCAATGTTTTATGACATAGCTGACTGATATATTTGCTTTGTTTCGATAGGATTGGTTCACTATGAAATGAAGTGCCTGGCTCTAAAGGGTTTGAATGAAATGGGCTCTATACATGCAGTTTCTATGTGCGCTGGGTATGGAGTATACTATATTCATTGAGCAACAGATTCTTGGTCAGGAGATATAGTCTTAATAAGTTCAAGGATATCTATGGTTATTATACCAACAAACTGAACAATATATCAGAATACAAGTCAAGGTGACTTCCGGAAATGTTCAGAATGTTCGTCACAAACAGTCCCAGTCCAATTTTCAGCAAAGTCCATTGTCATAGCAACCCTGGAAACATAATCCATCTGCATGACATTATGTACCAGGAGAGAATCGACCATTCTAACACGATCTGCGGATTAATCCATATACACATAGAGCAAACTAGGGCATGTATTATTACCCCCATAAAACATACCCATCAAATTGGCTGTTACTATTTACGCCCCAAATCTCGTGACATATTTATGAATGAATGAACGTAAACTTTATAGTAAAAACTTCTACGAGACGCGATGACAAGGCAAGTTGCACGAGTATCCAGGGTTACAGCTATGACACATCTATTTTTAGAAACTCCAATATAATCTCGAAACTAAGTTTCATAAAAACTTCTGATAATCTATTCATTTCTATTTTTCATTTCATGAAATAGATACCCTATACTCGTGTGATTAAATTGTTTCAATCTTTAAAATGTTTTATTTCCTTCAGAAGATTACGAAGGTCGTTTTCATTAACGAGGGAGGTAATTGTACCAGCCAATAAGCACTCAATTTCAGCGTGGACTTATGTTCAATGTCAAATGGGTAAAAATGGAATGCACGCAGTTAAATAGTACAGGGTATTATCGTATTTAGAATCGAAATAAAAACTCTGTTCTTGTATTTTGTCGGTGAATAAAACACGGGCACTTGTTCGGATGCGGAAAATTAAATCACTCGTGCTACGCACTTGTGATTTAATTTTTCCGCATCCGAACTCCTGCCCGTGTTTTATTCACCGACAAAAAACGCGAACAGATTTTTATTTCTTAAATAGAATGTCATCTTTATGAATGAATAGCTATGATGCATAATTGCAGACCAATGAAATTGCATGTAATAAGTTCCATGCTACTCTTCAAACTAAGTTACAAATGTGCATTTGTATGTTAATACTCAAGAAGGCATTGGTCAAACTGTCCATGCTAATATGTGAATTTCCCTCTGGATTAACCGATGAAATATTTTGGAACTTACTCATGAGTAGAAAAGTTTTCAATGACTATTAAAGGCTAGTGAAAACATTTGGTATCCTATTAATTATTTATATTAAAGCACTGGCACAGCAAAGTGTTCTGTTACATTGTCTCCCTGCAATGATATCCTATACATCATTTATTAAGTACTATAATTGTATGAGTGTACAGCAGACCAAGGGAGACAATACGGACCCCAAAATGTTCCACATGTCCTGAAAACATGTCAAACTGTAAGTTAATTACTAGCAGTTTAATATTATAAGCTAAAATAAATAAGTGTACCTGAGGAACAAGGCTCAACATGGACAGCATACCTGATAAATGGCCTGTGATTGTGTCAGAGTGAAGATAAAAATCTTTGTACAGTCTTTTCATGGTGACAACAAACAAACAAAGACAAACATCAAATAAAAACGAGTAGCTTTGAGTACACAACAAAATAAACTGAAGTTGAACACGCCCCCGCATATTTACCAAGACACTAAACAACCAGTTGGATCTCAATTACAAACGCTAACGGGAAGAAACACAATGTTACATCTTGCATCATATAAAAAATCACATAATGAGAATAGTGCTTAATATACATGTAAGTTTGCCTAGCATGGCTTTATATCTTTATATTATAATTTATGCATAACGTGATTTTAGAATATGATTTTAGACTATAAATTATGTATTATATGACCTACTAAGGTTAAATTAATTAATATTTCGATAAATTATGTCTTCAAAGAAAAACAAGGAATTGGTAAAACCGAACTATGCTCCCTGAAGCAAGTGCTTGTCCCAACATGGGAAATAATATATAACAGATTCACAGATACAGGTAAAAAAAGAAAATAATGTTATTGTTCTTTGAAACTGCACCTCCTATTGAAGGTCTCTATCATTATGTGAAGTTTCAATCAAATGCCATCAATACTGTTCAAGTAAGGGGTCAGCCAAGCATTCATTTGTATGAAAAAGGGAGATGATTAAAAAACTAAGTAAGGTAGAGTTATGTTTTTGTGTCACTGCATTTCTCCTCAATAAGATCTAATCACCTATCATTTTTCAAATTGATATCTCTAATACTGTATGAGTTATGGCCCAGACATAAATTAAGTGTGAAAAATTACAAAGGGGAAAAACTCAAAAAAATGAAATCAATACGAGTTATTGTTCTTGTGCACTGCACTTCCGCTCAATGAGGTCTATTCGCCTATAAAGTTTAAAATTGATATCTCTAATACTGTATGAGTTATGGCCCGGAATAGAATTAAATGTGAAAAATTACAAAGGGGAATAACTAAAAAAATATGCAATGAAGAGTTATGGTTCTTGTGCACTGCACTTTGACTCAATGAGGTCTTTTCACCTATAAAGCTTAAAATTGATATCTATGATACTGTTCAAGTTATGGCCTAAACAAAAGTGTGACAGATGCACGTAGCAATGTTTTGGAACCTGATGTTATCCATCAACACGAGGTTATGAGAGAAGAAAAGCTAGTTTCTCTTTTAAGCTGAGCATCTAGCAAGGGAATTTCGGGTACCATTTTAATTTTGTCTTTGGTATGACGCGGCCTGGTATCGAACCCAGGACCTCCTGCGAATGCTCTACCACTAGGCTAACAAGGAGGCAGTAAAAAGGTAAAATAACCCAAAATAGAAAAAGTATGTCAAATTTCAAAAGCACAAATAAGTGAGCACCACTTTCATTTAAGTGTCTGAAAGAACTTAAATCTAACATAAAAGGGTTTTTTGACATCTGACTATCCGTTATAAAGCAATTAAACCTCTATTAAGACAGACTAAAATGTGTAAATTGAAATAAATATCTACCGGGCAAAACATTACTACAAACGACTTATCCACATAAAAGAAAATCAAGTAAAATGAGAAGATAAATTGCTCAAACATAGTTATGTAGTTATATCAGCACTATGGAACAATATCAACCCATAATAACTACCGGTAACCAGTTCAATTGTATCACACTTTACCAAACAGATAGTCATGAAAATAAATCATCAGGCATCTAGGGATAATTATATAGTATTTTATAACAAGAAATGAGGGAAGAGATCAGTCTCTCATTTCAATCTGTCCATTGGTCAATTATATTTCTCTTAAAAACAACAAAACACAGAAATGTTTTCATTGGTCAATTATAAAATATTCCACATGTCAATTGACCAATCAGAGGCTTCAAGGTTGAGACTGTCTCAAAACTCTGACTTTCTACTACAGGACTTGTCATTATAAGAAAATCTTTTTATCCAATCATAAAGCCTTTATTAGCCCGAAATTGACCTGTCGTGTAGATTTTTGCTTTATTATGCCATGTGAGCATTATTAGGTTATATGGTCACATGACATGGGACTACTTTCGACTTCAAAACATGTCACGGGCCTGATTTATTCTATTTATCCTGTCACTAAATCTCGTATTTTACTTAAAAACTGGGAAACGTCACATACTGCGTGACGTCATGTAGGTTTTGACGTCATTACAACTTCTAATTTCTAGAATGTCATTGATAGATCTTGAAGAGATTCAACGTTGAAACACAAAATGTGTTTACATGTAGTGCATGTTATGTTAAATTGTAGGTTTGTATTTATTGATTGTATTTGAATTGTAGCGCGTTACTGAATTCTGTATGGAACTAGATTTTTTAGTTTTAATTTGGAGACCTTGGAATGCCGATGTTTCAGTATCTTTGTGCGGGTTCCACAGGGTTTTGTGTTCATATTTTAAAGGTGAAGAATCATTTTTGTGTTAGAAAAGTGTTGCAGGATAAATAGAACACTACGATTAGTGCCTTATATTACTTGAATTTATTGGGTTTGTCTCCGAAAGGCTTATTCTTTCTCCAACTAACCCAATAAATTCAAGTAATATAAGGCACTAACCCTAGGCTAGTATTCTCTATATAATACGTCATAACAGCAAAAAATAAGTTGATATATACAACCTTATTAGTACATGACATTTACATTCAAACATTTCAGTTTCATAATCAATGAACACAGTTCATACTATCACAAGTTACAGTAAAAACTGTACAACTTTATATCAACACATTCAATTTCTGTCATTATAAAAGGGCAAAGTAATATTTTCTCCCTGACAAGCATTGTCCCCTTGTAAAATCCCTATTCTGCATCTGGGTACAGGTCGTGAAAAAACTCTGTGATCAAACGATTTATTGTGAGTAATTGTCATTAATGCATGAAGGATTGAAACACCAAGTTACTCTACATCTGGCTGCTCTTCCAGAAGAATAAAAATCTTCTATTGAGATAGTTTAAAGGAAAAGAAAAGGTTAATTTCAATTAATTTGTTGAAAAATACGGTTCAGTTCAAATATTATGGCACAAACAGAATGAAAATCTGTCAATTATTAATATAAAGTCATCACTAATTGAAACCCTCATTTAGGCATATTTTTTCTGAGTAACGATAGAATAAGTTTAAGAATATTGACTACTTAAGACAGGTGGTTGGTTTACTCAGGTTACCATTCATATAGATTAGTCTGTGTAATGAAGTACACCGGCATACCCAGGTAGGTATGGTTAGTATATACTTGCCACAAAAACGCCTACTTTAAACTCAATCACAATCAAATATCTGATCAAATACAAGGAGCAATTTCTGATTTGTTTAAATATGATGGGTATTAAGCTACCCTACAGTTAACAGTAGTTTAACATAATTGTATACCATACAATACAGCTGGACTAATTATACCTGACATTTTTATTGAATCAAATTTTAATTTCATTTTCAAGCATATCAAACAGTGATAAGCACTAAAGATGAGAACATACAGATAATTAACACTATAATCTAAAGTGGCTAGCACAATAAGCTCACCACTCACTGACGTAGTTTAAATTAATGTACCCTAGAAACAAGGACATAAACAAATACAAGGTGCATACATTTACAGCGCAACACCCTCCTTAAGGTAGCACCCTTTTAAAGGTACAAATATTATTTTTTCTGTTGTTGAAAGGTTCTTACTCAAATAGGAGAAAAGGGGGAGGGAGGGGGGTGAAAGAGGTAAATAGGGGAGAGGAGGGGAATATCTAAACAAGAGGGCCCTTTGGGCCCTAGGTCGCTCACCTGTCATGGTAGTGCATACAAGCCCCTTTGGTGACCTCTTTAACAAGATTTTCCTATGATATGTCCTTGTGACCTAGTTTTTGATCCTAGATAACCCAATATAAGATACTTTTGCTAATGGTTTGAATTTGATATATATACATATACAATGTAACCATGTAATGTTACAGCTTTAATAAAAAGCCTCTCATTATCTAGAAATAATTAATTTGATTGATTTAGCTAATAAAAGTAGACTGTAGTAAAATGTAACATGTAGCATGACTGCATACACCAATGCAAACATGCCAGATCTCCTGCATCATTCGTGAATCTCACGCATTTGAGACTCTTCTCATACATGATCATGGGCCAACTGATTAAAGCTCACGCATTTCTTGGACATACTGGAACCTGACAACTTTTTGTCTACATAATGAAAATGATCACAAATATTAGCTTTAATGGCTTCATGAAGCATGCATATGGTATTGTCGTAAAAAAAGTGAAAACTGCATCTAAACTTTATTAGTTTAAGTTTTAAGTTTGAGCAAGGAAAATCTCCCTCATTTCATCGAAATCTCCTGCATTTCCATTATCAATCTCATGCAAAGAGATCTGCAAAACATGGCATGTATGCCAATTGCGAACATTATTTAAAGAATGCAGCAAAACTAATATACTAAATTTCTTAAATTCTGAAAATCATGAAAATATTTAAGTTAAAGAAGGTTGTCATGGCAACCATGAAGCCCTTATTGACGTCATCAGTATGTTTAAACAAATTGCGGGGGAGATATCATTTAAATTAGCAATGTCATATTGTCGTAGTATTATTCATCCTCATAGGAACGAGACACAAAGTCTCAAAGATTAACTACTCTAACAAATTTGTTGCTAGAAAACACACTGACATTCTTATACAGCCAAACTGTTGCCTGATGGACAAGTATGTACTATTATAGATAGAGCCAGGGTACTCCATTCCATGATAAAACCTATATTTGAAGTCAGGTCGGCTATAATGGCAGACATTCTAACTGTGTTACTATGTTTATCGGTGAGTGATAAATATAAAGTACATAACTGACCGTTATCTAAACAAATCTGGACACTCCATGAGATGATGACAGTGATGACAGGGACAGCTAGTTATCGACAGACTTTCTGACAGGACTGTATCAAGATTTGATGAAGCTTATACTTAAGACAATTGGCTTTAATTGCTGAATAAATAAATACAGCACTGTATTAAAGAATGCATTCAGCTGACAATTATTTTAAAAGCTAACAGTGTAATAGTAGTATACAGGTATGCTAACAGAGAAGTGGACATGTATGCTAACAGTGTAGTTGGCAGGTATGCTAACAGTGTAGTGGACAGTTATGCTTACAGACTTTTACACAGGTATGCTAACATAATAGTGGATGGGTATGCTAACATAATAGTGAACTTGTATGCTAACATTGTAGTGGACAGGCATGCTTACAGAATAGTGGACGGGTATGCTAACAGAATAGTGGACTGGTATGCTAACAGAGTAGTGGACGAGTATGCTAACAGTGTAGTGGACAGGTATGCTAACAGACTAGTACACAGGTAATGCTAACATAATAGTGGATGGGTATGCTAACAGTGTAGTGGACAGGTGTGCTAACAGTGTAGTTGCCAGGTATGCTAGCAGCGTAGTGGACAGGTATGCTAGCAGCGTAGTGGACAGGTATGCTAACAGTGTAGTGGACAGGTATGCTAGCAGCATAGTGGACAGGTATGCTAGCAGCATAGTGGACAGGTATGCTAGCAGCATAGTGGACAGGTATGCTAGCAGCGTAGTGGACAGGTATGCTAACAGTGTAGTGGACAGGTATGCTAGCAGCATAGTGGACAGGTATGCTAGCAGCATAGTGGACAGGTATGCTAACAGTGTAGTGGACAGGTATGCTAGCAGCATAGTGGACAGGTATGCTAGCAGCGTAGTGGACAGGTATGCTATCAGTGTTGTGGACAGGTATGCTAGCAGCGTAGTGGACAGGTATGCTAGCAGCGTAGTGGACTGGTATGCTTACAGTGTAGTGGAAAGGTATGCTAACAGAATAGTGGGCAGGTATGCCAGCAGTGTTGTGGACAGGTATGCTATCAGTGTTGTGGACAGGTATGCTAGCAGCCTAGTGGACAGGTATGCTAGCAGCGTAGTGGACAGGTATGCTAGCAGCGTAGTGGACTGGTATGCTTACAGTGTAGTGGAAAGGTATGCTAACAGAATAGTGGGCAGGTATGCTAGCAGTGTTGTGGACAGGTATGCTATCAGTGTTGTGGACAGGTATGCTAGCAGCCTAGTGGACAGGTATGCTAGCAGCGTAGTGGACAGGTATGCTAACAGTGTAGTGGACAGGTATGCTAGCAGCCTAGTGGACAGGTACTGTATTCCTAGATACTTTTGCGGATACAATATTTCGCGTTTTTCATACCGTCGGCATATTCGCGGCTACAAATTTTCACGGAATCATAACGACCGCGAATTTCGCGAAACTAAAGTCGCTACGGCATAAAGGTATGTTTGACACATAATGCAATTTTAATAGGACTGTTTGTCATCACCATCCGTGTATACACAATCGAATTCAAGTGATTGTGACCTTAGATGACATGATAACAATTACGATGATCAATTAATCTCTTTATAACAAAGGATTTCATAGTGTTTTCATTAAGTGTTATCAACATAAACCGGTAAATAGTTACAATTATAAATTAACCACCAAACATATGTTAAACAAATAAATGTGAAGTGATTATTGTAAATACCTGTACAGGAATACATTGACTTTAATCATGACAAAAACAAACCTTAGTAGAAGTATAATCAACTGAATGTTAACACCCAACCCATGTTCCCCTGTGCTTGTTTACATTGAGCACGTTACACGCTACGTCATAACAGAGTTTGTGTTTACACAAGCTAAAATATGCACGATTCTCAGAGGATTGAAATTGATGTTTATATTGAGAAATTAACGCAATAAATTAATTGTTCTTAGATTTTATAAAGATGGATTTATTGACAGAAGATTCAATGTCATGTATGCACAAGTACAATTATCCTTCGTCGAATGATTTTGCGATTTTAGCATGTTTAGGATGAAGAAGCTAGAAACTTTCGCGGGTTTGTTGGAGGTAACATATTCGCAGCTATTAAACTTCGCGAAATGATACCTCCCGCGAAAGTCGCTAACTTAAAATGCGCGAAACCATTTCTAGGAATACAGTATGCTAGCAGCATAGTGGACAGGTATGCTAACAGTGTGGTGGACAGGTATGCTAGCAGCGTAATTGACAGGTATGCTAGCAGCGTAGTGGACAGGTATGCTAACAGCGTAGTGAACAGGTATGCTAGCAGCGTTGTGGACAGGTATGCTAGCAGTGCTAGCAGCGTTGTGGACAGGTATGCTAGCAGCGTAGTGGAGAGGTATGCTAGCAGCGTAGTGGACAGGTATGCTAGCATCGTAGTGGACAGGTATGCTAACAGTGTAGTGGACAGGTATGCTAGCAGCGTAGCGGACAGGTATGCTAACAGCGTAGCAGACAGGTATGCTAGCAGCGTAATTGACAGGTATGCTAGCAGCGTAGTGGACAGGTATGCTAACAGCGTAGTGAACAGGTATGCTAGCAGCGTTGTGGACAGGTATGCTAGCAGCGTTGTGGACAGGTATGCTCGCAGTGCTAGCAACGTAGTGGATAGGTATGCTAACAGCCTAGTGGACAGGTATGCTAGCAGCCTAGTGGACAGGTATGCTAGTAGCCTAGTGGACAGGTATGCTAGCAGCATATTGGACAGGTATGCTAACAGTGTAGTGGACAGGTGTCCTAGTAGCTTAGTGGACAGGTATGCTAGCAGCATAGTGGACAGGTATGCTAGCAGCGTAGTGGACAGGTATGCTAACAGTGTAGTGGACAGGTATGCTAGCTGTGTAGTGGACAGGTATGCTAGCAGCATAGTGGACAGGTATGCTAGCAGCGTAGTGGACAGGTATGCTAACAGTGTAGTGGACAGGTATGCTAGCTGTGTAGTGGACAGGTATGCTAGCAGCATAGTGGACAGGTATGCTTACAGTACAATGGACTGGTATGCTCACACGTGTAATTTGCAGGTATGCTTGTAAAGTGGATTAAAACATTTTCTACTTCAATTATAACGAAACACAACATACATGTATAAAACATAAAAATTACGGCATGAAAATTTAAATCAAGTATTTACGGTTAACAAAAGGGGTTTATAAGTTCACATAAAACTTGTACTGGCATTATATCTTTTGATCATCATTTTAATATGAGATAATTCAAACTAAAGTCAAAGCCATGAAGCTAACAGTATAATATCATTCAAATAAAAGTCACAACCGTAAAGCTTACTGTATAAGCCTAGTTTAGCCAAGCTACATATACCATTAATCCCTTGAAATACAGTAAAATAAGATATTCAGTTTTGAGTTGGGTAATAAAAGTCACAAATATTTGTCAAGATATGTTTTTTTTTATATATTTTTGTTAAAAATCGTCAGCTATATTTTTTAGTTTTGGTGATATTTTAAAACTCCATGATATCAAGAATGATCATCCTTGGTCCTTCTATAACTGTATTGTATTGTATTGAAAATTGATCATCCTTGATAAAGTGTCCATTTCTATAACTGTATTGTATTGAAAATTGATCATCCTTGATAAAGTGTCCATTTCTGTAACTGTATTGTATTGAAAATTAAATTTATCTTAAATTGACATGGGATCGGTGTAAGCATTAAACGAAAAGGGTTCAACTCTGTGAATCTCAGTAAAAGGTGTAATTTCCAGGAGTCATTAATCCATGGTTTAAAACAGAATGATTTAATGGTAAATGAGTTCTAAGGATGATCCTGCGCCACAATCTGTCATACTCATTTATTATCTAGAGGTGTTTACAAAGTTCTAGGCTATAAAAGGCACTTACACGCTCTTGAATGTCCGTACAACGATGGCACAAATTGTGTTGCCCATACAGAATACATCCTTACATCCAAGGTCATCACCACAAGGTCATTGTAAAGGTCATACGCTACAGAGGTCAGATCCTGTAAGTAGACAGAGTTACAACAAACATCAAAACAAACTCATTGTAAAGGTCATAAGCAAATTTGTATTTCAGAGATTTAGCATGGGAAAATGTTGCTGCAATAAAAAATTTGCGACATTCACCAATATTTTTAACCATTTATGCAGTATATCTTTATTGATGAGAAAATGACCCATCCTTCTAGAAGGCAGCTATGCAGCAAACAAGCGATGAATAAGTAACTTACTTAGACAAGATCATTACTCTTCAAAATATCTAAACATGAATGGGCATCAGTTTGTGGATACGATACTTATTTACTTGTTTAGTAAAGGAATGAATGTATAAAAAATAACAATAACAAAATAATGTCAAATTTCATCTAGATATGATCAAAATGAATTGGTGGCATAATAACACCATATACATGTACATGTATTTAGACCTGTCACAATGTAGTTACGTTCTCACAGAGTCAATCCTACCATTGTTAGGAATACAGTTGCCATGGAAACCTTTAATTTTGTAACATAAGGAAGTAGCGGAGACAACAAAAATCTCCTGCACACAATGTTCATACAATGTGGTCCTATTCTATGATACAATCACATCCCTATGTCTTGAAATATGACATTCTGGTTATGATAAATCTCAGATTTCATGCAAAAATAATATAATTCAGTCATTAAGACAAAATAACTTACAACAGTATTCCATCACATGTTATAATTGGTGGCCATTCTTGTAAATTAAACTATATAATGTGATGGTTGTATTGGTGATACATTAGTTTGTTCAGTGACACATAGTGTACAGAAAATGTAGACAAAGACTATGAAAACACAATGTACCAGGGAAAGGGCAAATACACAACTCTAGTAAATAGCTTAAATAACAAAAATACTGATTAGATGGATTAATTTGACCTTGGGAAGGCCATATACCAACCTCTCGATGGCCAGATAGATCCTTGGCAAATATCAACATACAATACAGGAGAAGCTGTATTCTGGGTAATGTGCGGTACTTGTCATATGGTCAAGCCCCACATTACACACATCCCCTTGATTCACTTAAAGCCCCATTATCCCTCCCAAAACATTTTTTCCGATCATCCAGTAAATACAAGGAATTAGGATGTTATTCACAAATGACCAATAATTCACGATGTTACTATATCTGTCGAAATAGTATGCCAAAGATCACATTTAAGTATAATGAATGAAAGACAAAATACTAATTTTGCAAGAGTTGCTTCCCTTAGACTATAAATTGAGCATTTAGTGTTTATTATTAGTTATTTTGTAAATAAAACAACTGGAGGCTGTATTTCGTTTTCTTCCATCTTATGTTGTTTTCCACTCTTGGGACTCAACTAAAGTGCTCAAAATCCATCATTTTGCTGATAGATTACCAACTTACTGCTTTTTGAAAATAGTTGTTGTAGGCTTAATGAGCCTTTAACCACCAAATATTTTCAAATAATGTGATTTGATTGTACACAATCAGTATAATCATAATTATAAGGATTCTGCATGTGAACAGTTAAGGGGTATATGGTTAATACATGGAGTATGTCAGGCAAGGAATCATATACACATATCTACCTGATAAAACTGAACTGTTTCTGTTAGATTATCCGGGTAAGCCAAAGCAACAAGAATAGGAAGGTCCTCGTCTTTCAACATACTGAAATAATGGGGAAAATATAAGTTCTTTCATCACAGAATGATACTAACAATTAATCAACATTGGAACACATTGAAATTACATGAAAATCGAAATTTACCCCGGCCGGATGCATTTCAACTTTGACAATAGAACATCTCATAATTATAGACAAAGAAGGGGGAAAATTAGGACATAACAAGATCACCGCCTACGAGTGCTGGACGCTCGACTTTCTCGTAATTAATAGTACCCTTGCTCATCTATGACTGAAAATTCTAAGAGTAACAAGGGCAGATAACTAGTAAACATAGGCCACAGGGTTACAAGCCTTGTCTGTATGGACTCCCATTGTGGTGGTGAATAAAAATGTTGAGTTTCAAGTGGATACCTTTAATAGTCTTTGAAAAATTGAAAAGGGGAATAACTAAATAGATTTGTTTCCTCCTGTCAATAGATGTAGGTCATCACATTCCACAAGTGTTTTTACTTTCATGTTGAAAGCTTTAATAGTATTTGAGAAAATTCAGTTTATATTTAAAATTTGCCACTATTTCTATGTACCGAGTCCAAACAAGGGCAGATAACTCCATAAATATAGGTCACAGAGTTACCAGCTTTGTCAGTATGGACTCCCCTTGTGATGGTAAATAACTATGTTGAGTTTCAAGTTGATGCCTTTGATAGTCTTTGAGAAAATGACTCTGACAATAAACTTAACCAACGCA
The DNA here is from genome assembly GCA_947247005.1 of Spisula solida. Taxonomy (NCBI): domain Eukaryota; kingdom Metazoa; phylum Mollusca; class Bivalvia; order Venerida; family Mactridae; genus Spisula; species Spisula solida. The sequence continues at coordinate 28,472,910 of OX365948.1, forward strand.
GACGCTGAGGCAGATGCACATGATCCCGTCACGACAATAGCTTGACTTATTTGTTCGAAAAGTGGAGCTAAAAAGTACTTTGACGTAACGAAAATTTGGATATAAGCGAGTTCGAGACAACGAGAGTTGACTGTTCGCTTACAAAGTAACACACGTTTACAGCGATTTTTTTCCTTCTTTGTTTGCTACCGGTAAACGGTACCTTCCCAATCCGAAAAAATGACAAATTTTCCCAATTTCAAAGGCAAGAAATTCCCAATCTGGTGCAAAAGCCATACTATGTTAATTTATAAAGTTGTAAAAAGCTTAATGTTTCTTCAAATTCATCTGGATCTGAGGCAGATCGTAAATTATGATAGCCATTGACATCACTTGTATTTTTCACACCTCTATGGGATTGGTATGCAACTATGTTGTATGACCTTCATGGTGGGATAAAGTCTAATAAATTGGCCTAAATGAAATAAAACTTTGGGCAAACGATGATGAACATTATGAAATAAGTCTAAACTAAAGTCAGTGAATAGGGGTTTAGTTGAAATAAATTTGTTAATATTCTGACAGTAAGATTAACCTGTCTTTTCCAATTTAACCTCCCTAAGGCCTTTCAAGAATTCCCATTAATTAAAATTCCAAATTTTGGTCAAAACGCCGCGAATGTTCTCAATTTGTCTGGTACACCTGTACCTTTCACAATCAGACCAAAAACCTGCTGTTTAAGATATAATTGTATGTTTAAGTCATGTTAGAATTGAAATATTCAAAAGCTGTGGCACACCTTTTTAAACAAGTTTGATATTGTGACACTTTGTCATGAACCACTCAGGCCTTACAGCCTTCATGGTTAATTCATATGCTACAGAACTCCAAACCGACGTTAAACAGTCAATACACCTAGTCTTTTTATTTCATTCTTAAATACGGTATGATTATGCTTACGCAGACAGATTCGACCTTACATCAAAGTCCAGTTTAACAACAGTATTTTTGTCTGCTCTTATAAGCGGAATTTTACTGTATTTGAAATAAGAGCCAACCTAACATCAAAGTCGAGTTTAACAACAGTATTTTTGTCTGCTCTTCTTAGCAGAATTTTACTGTATTTGAAATTAAAACCGATCCTAACATAAATGTCCAACATTAACAACAGTTATTAGTACCTGAGTGATTTGCAATACAGAAATTAACAACAATATTCCAGTGAAAAAAACCAGTGTCAGTAGTTGGTTCAAACAAGGATAGCCACATGAGGCATGGAATAAACCCCTCACAGCACCGCCTTGTCATAGCAACCACATTTTCATGTAAACAACCAGCTACAACAAGTAATTAAGAATTGCAAGCAATACAGAAGTCCCCAACCGGTTTGAAGCCATTTTCAATGTTACTGTTGCCATAGCAACCACAATTTTTGTCAGAATCAAAATATTTTAGATGTGCATAATCCCCTTATAACCCCCTATCCACATATTAAGTTTCATAAACCTAGCTTGGAAACTGTTTGAGTTATGTCAGGATCCAGATTGTTTGACGGACGGACTGACGAACGGACAGACGGACGGAGGGCAAACCTATAGTCCCCTCCGGTCAAAAACCGGTAGGGGACTAACTAGAACCATGCTGCTTTTTCTTCACACAAGCTACTACCAATTTTAATCGTTATACTTCATTCTTAACCTGGGAGTAAACATACGCTTATACTGAGTCCCAGTTTGTAATAGAAGTTATCAATGTGAAACTGATATTCTATTTTATGTAACAGTGACCTTAACCCAAACAGCCCAACTTTTCAGCAATTTCATCACAATATTTTATTCCTATCTAAAGTTATTGTCAGGAAACCAATTTTTTTAATTTCAGTAACAGTGACATTCATGCCACCAGCTCAACTTTCAAACTTGAGCAGCATATTTACATAAGCTACATATACATCAAGATTCATCACAATATTTTATTCTTACTAAAGTTATCATTTTGAAACCATAAATGGACCGACAGACAGACGGGGAGACTGACAGACAAGCGCACTCCTATATACCCCTCGAACTACGTTTGGTTGGGGTATAAACAGTTGCAGACTGTAAATTCAATGGCCAAATATTTATTAGGAAAGAAAAATTGATTGAAGAATAGATTGATTTTATAATACAAACCTTATAGAGGTATGGAACATATCTGAGGTGAGAGGTGTGACTGGTAGACGACTGTGATCCAATATAAACTCAGTTATAACATCAGTACAAGCAGCTACATCATCTTCGCATGTCTGGGTCACATTAATCTGGTAACTGTAATAGTCAAAGGGAGGTAATTCATAAAAAAATCATAACAAAACAAGAAAACTTGTAGCAGTTACTTCCCTTGATAATGAATTGAATCATTTATTTCAGTTTTATGTAATATTCTATATGCATTATATCATCAGAGGTTACTTATACAATAAAACATTTGAAGTCGAATAAGGTACATAAGATAATGATATGATTTATGAATGATACTTTATATACTGAGCAAAAGTTCAAACTAGACTATTCTTAAATTTCTTCCAGTATTTTATATTTTAGTTTTGTTCTGAAATATGAATTATGATAGTTGTTGGGTACAATGAAAGTCTTTATTAAACAAAGCTGATTTGTCAAGTCTGTCTAAACAGTGTAATGAGATAAATGAATTTATAACCTATGTGGTTTGTGAAATGTATGAAGAAGTTCATTATCTGGATCTTCCATTGTATGGAGCAGGGGAATTCCAAGTTCCATCACTGTAGCTTTAACACCATCTCTTCTTTCCAACATCAGCTGTAATACAGTGTATACACAAATACAAGTACACTGAGCACATAAATAAACACACATGTTACATTCTCCCCATACGGTTACATGTTAAATCAGTCATTTTGGACAGTCTGCGGCCATTTTTCCTGTACTACCGGTACGTATATCAGTCATGTTTGTGTCTTCTAGTTTCCAGGTATCTATGCTTTCATTCTTACACTGTATTCACATGTGACTCTGATTTAAAGGTTTTTAAATGCAACTTGTTAAAAGAGCATTTTTCTGGGAAATAACGCTTTCAGCAGTTTCTTCTTTAACAGAATTCTTGGCTGAAGAGGTAAAGTTTGAAAACTAACTACCGAAATAACTTTGTTAACAATCAAATAAACCAAAGTCAATGTTCTGTGTGACCTTCAGAGAAAGTTATGTAATAGATATACGACGAAAACTGTCCATTATGAAAAATATTGGACTATCTGAGGCGCGCCAGCGCCGAAGATAGTTCAATATATTTCATAATTGACAGTTTGAGTCGTATATCTTACTTAAACCATTGTTTACAAACTGAGTATTGTTAATAATCGCTTTGTTGCAACCAAATAGTTACTTCTACAGCAGTTGTCTGCACAAATATAGATAACAATGGAACTGAAAAGACAAAACCAACATCATTACTTCTTTTAAATGCAACAAAATGATCCCTTCCCTAACCTCATGTTTGTCAATCCATTAACAGATTAAATGGACACGTGAAAATATGATCTCACGAACTAATCCAACAACAATGAATTTACACACACTGTTGAAATCATGACTAGATTTTACTAGCCGTGTAGATTTCAATTTACCCACCTAAACTGTCTCACAAAAATGGCGTCTTTATACATTGGAAGTGAAATTTTTGTCATTCAAAATAATATGGAATTTGTGAAATTTCAAATTTAAATGGGATTTAATTGCTGACATTGTGAATGGTGAAATATAAATGAAAAAATAGGCGTCCAACCGTGATGTTAATGTAACGCTAACACAATCTTAAGGTGACTTTGGATTACTTCAACCATCTGAGCAAGTTAAAGGTAGGTGTTATTTTTCATTCGGCGTAAATAATTGATATTAAATCAGTTCATCAACTGTAATTTTACTTCATAAATAATTGCCATCAAGTCCGTTGCTTAACTTTTAAAATTTCAAATACAAATAGAACCTGCATCTATCCGTGTTATGTATGTATCACGTAGCCGCCCAAAGGTAGCCATGAATCCTCTAGTCGACCCTAGTAGCCAGTAATCCACTAGCCGCCCCTAGAAGCCATGAATCCTCTAGCCACCTCTGATAGCCCCGGACCCTCTATCCACCCATGGTAGCCATTAATCCTCTATTCGCCCCTGGTAGCCATTAATCCTCTATTCGCCCCTGGTAGCCATGAATTCACTATCAGCCACGGTAGCCATGAACTCTCTATCCGCCCATGGTAGCCATGAATCCCCCCTTCGCCTATGGTAGCCATGAATCCTCCATCCGCCCATGAAAGCCATAAATCCTCCTCCGCCCATGGTAGCCATGAATCATCTAGTCGCCAATGGTAGCCATGAATCTTCCTCCGCTAATGGTAGCCATGAATCATCTAGTCGCCCATGGTAGCCATGAATCCTCTAACCGGCCCTGGTAGCCATGAATCATCTAGTCGCCCATGGTAGCAATGAACCATATAGTCGCCCATGGTAGCCATGAATCATCTAGTCGCCCATGGTAGCCATGGATTGTTTAGCTTCCACCGTTATACATATATCCGGTAGCCCCCCCCCCCCCCCCCCTGTCATGTATACATGCCTCTTTCCGATTTTCATGTTAACAAAGAGTGTTGTTGTTTTCATTCCAGATAAACGAACGGATATTGTTTGCAGGGTTTCTATCCTCGACCAAAGACAAATTACATGACTAAGAACCAGTTATGTGTACAGCACGCCGGTTACAACAAACTCCCCGATGTACAGGATTATATACCAACATGGTGCTATATATGAACCCAACATTGAAGTAAAATGTCAGGGAAATGGTGTCTCGTTTCGCGTGCAATTCTAAACAATGGACTAATATGAATGCTGATGGACTATCAATATGATGTAACATGTAGTTTTTTAATATAATTGATCTATATGTATTTATCATGCATCTTTATTAAACACAGTAGTCATTGATTGGTATGTCCGTATTTTTTTTGGTTTATTGTAGCAGTCCAATATTTTTGTGTAGTAATATTGGACAGTTGAGTAAACATATTGGACAGTAAGCCATTGATAGCCGTCCAATATTAAATATATTGGACGATGAGAACAATAGCGTGACGTCATAACAATGGTTTAAATGCTAAGATGGAACATGTGCATTTCTTCACATACTCAGTGTAGGATTGTTTTAATATTCTGAAGTTTAAGATAAAAAGTTATATTTAGAAAGGTGTCAGTAACAAATACACAGGATGGTGTATGCTCCCCTATGGTATTGGTATTTTTCTTCTCCTCTCTTGGAGAACAGCATTGAAACATGATACTATGTTTATAGACTAAATTAACATGCTGTACAAATGATAAAGGACAAGGTTCACTTATGGCTTAATTTGGCCTTGTGATTTTTCAAAAAATAAAAATGCATGTTCCTATAAATCTGTCCTATAATTCAAATAACTTAACATTTCCTGTATAAAAAATAAACATACATATCCCAATTTCCCTTGTAATTTGTTGACAAAACTGCCAAGAATATGACATATATGTCATGTTTAGCCCAAAATGTCATTTTTGGCCATTTTCATGACTATTAACGACGTAAATCCTTCCCAAAAACCACGATGGCACTCTTGCAACACTTTTATATTTTTACATAACCAGTGTTCTGCAAGTCTTTATATATGTACAAAATATCAAAGTGTCGCAAGAGTGCCATCATGGTTTTTGGGAAGGTTTTACGCCATAAAAAACCATGAAAATGGCTAAAAATTACATTTTTTGGTAAACTTAACCTACCGGTATTTCAAGTAGATTGTCGACATATTACGAGGGAAATTTGGAAAAGTATGCTTGATTTTCTTAAAAACAATGTTAGGCTATTAGAAACATAGCACAGATTTATAGGAAGATGCATTTCTATTTTTCGATAAAACTCAGGGCCAAATTAAGTCATAAATGAACCTTGTCCTTTGTACACACATTAGATTTTACAAAAACTAACATTCCCAAAACATGACTATACATTGGTACACCTTTTTATTTCTGTTCAAGGGAATGAAATTATCCGATTACTTATGAGACCTGACTCCACCCCTTTTTATTTCTGTTTGAGGGAATGAATATTTAATAAACTTATCGAGAAAACATACCTTGGTTACCATGACATCTGCGTTATCAGCCAAATCCTCTGAATGAAGTGAGAAACAATCGAGGACACTATACAGATGTTCACATAGCAGACGTAAACATTTATATCTCCAATATGACCCTTCTGTATCCATGGTAACCACGGACCGAACACTGGCCATCAACCAAACATCTTTATCCTGGTAAATACATGTTGTTTGTATGTATTCTTTTCATAGTGTACATAATTCAAATACAACCATCAGAAGTAGAGAGTAGTATAAGTATAATCATATATAACAGTATCAGTCTAGTGTAATCGACCAGACAAATTTAGCTGTTTTCAGAAATACACTTTTTCAGCACATTTCCTTATTGGCTCTAATCCTGTGATGTCAGACACAAGGCAGCTAGGTACACAGTAATCATTATTTAACAAGCTAGTGGCTCACCAAACAACCATAGCAGAATGAACACTTTTGACTCCTAAGTTGGATTCCATAACTAGACAGCACACAGTCACAGGAGACCATGCATCTTGACATTACTGGAGGAATGACAATGTTATGTACATGTATATCACCCAAACAATTTACAGAAACAGACTTACAATAATTAAAATGCATGTCTATTTTTAATAATAAAAATTCTCATCAAGTGTCAATGATTTATTTCTTTTCTATCCTTTTTTATATCAAGATCCATAAAAGTATACTTGGCACAAAACTGAAATGATTACAACAATAACAATAAATATACCTGAAACTTATTCATCAGAGTGGCTTTATTTAGATTTGTAACAGAATTGTCTGCTATTCTTGAGAACCATTCTAGTACAGGCTTTGTCTGAAACACATGAATAAATGTGTTAATGGCCACCTCAATTAAGCAACTACTGGTACATGTATGTCCTATGCAATCTAAATTGATTAAATTTTGTCAAACATACCGGTTTCCAGCCAACTGCTTTAAACAACCATATTTGACATATTCATTCAATGACTGCTTATAGCAAGTTATATTTGAGTCATTTATAAACATCAGTTCTGTCGTAGTCAAATATCAATATTTCCTGTGAGTTGAACTTGAGGTATAAAACAATGTTTGCTGAATGTACATCATATACATTACCGCCTCCTCGATAGCTTAGTGGTTGAGCGTTCGCTTGGAATGCGGGAGGTCTCGGGTTCGATCCCTGGCCGCGTCATACCAAAGACAAAATAAAAATGGTACCAGAAATTCCCTTGCTAGACGCTCAGCACAAATGGGAAACTGGCTTCTCTTCTCTTATACCCTCGTGGCGATGGATTAATTTCATCAAGAATGAGGTGTCGAGAGTGATTAATATAAGTTGGAAAAACTTGTTTCACAATCGACCTTAAATAAATTAGTATAAACAAGTAGTACTGATTCATCATATACAAGGTGAAATCTGAGAGTAACTCTAGGAGTTAAACATAAGCACAGTATTGAGTACCAGTAAGTATACATATACCTGTATAACTCCATGATAATCCATTCTGACATATCTCTGTAAACCTTTCCCACTTGTTTCACTCAAACACTCCGATGTATCCATCCAGCCGAGACCCCTATATGCAGTAATAGTTGGAAACCCTCGGATATTATGGTTACGACACAGTACAGGCTCAGCTGTACAGTTAATGTAGTACATAGACCCTCCATCTGAATAAGACAATGTCAATATAGAAAACCCTGATAACATACTTACATTGAACAACAAATAATGTCAAACATACAATCATACAAAATAACATCTACAGTCATACTGACCACCTGAGAACAAACTTCAACAAAGAACACTATTACAAACCTATCTGCAAAGACATCAATTTTATCTCCAACAAGACCACTTTCAGTTATGAAAAACCACTTGTCATGCTGAACATACAAAAAGGCACAGACGATATATATGGTTCTCTTAATCATGGATGTTTCTGATTATCATGGATGTTGCTTAAGTTCAAGACCTATAAATATTGATAACTGTCAGTATCAAGAATTATATAAGTACATACCTATGTGTGAGACAGCTTCTCTTACATCATTGAATGTCTCATTTTTTCTGCGACAATTTCCACAGTCAGCCATAATGAACACCACCTGAAGAGGAGGCAGGTTATAATACATTAACAGGTTACTTAAATCACTAACCATGCTAACTTTATTAAAATAAACATTGTTTGAATTCACTTCAGTTTTGGTTCCTCTTTAGGACTGAAGGAAGAGTTATTGACTATAAGTTGATTATAAAGTAAATTGATGGTTGGACTATGGTAAATTTGGTTCCCTATTACCATACTGGTACCCAGCAAAATGTTCATAATCTTGATTGGTTGATATTCTGTAAGGGAGGATCCCTGTTGAATGTAACCTGATTAACCATGGTAAATGAACAAAATTCCTCCATGTTTAGTGTCGTGTGGTGGCTGTAAAGTCATCCTGTACTTCACTTCAGTGTAGTTATCATTCATAATTACCTTCCTTAATTCATAAATATGCACAAAATGCAAAGCCCACAGTATGTCATTCTTAGCAGGTTAGGTATAATTATAGGCTTGCTTATAAAATACCCTTTATGGGGATATGGATGGTTCATTATATGTCTTACTCTTGTGTGGGTGACTAGGCGCTGCCTCCCATTCTGTATGGCTGTGAATTGTGTGCGTGATACAGTATTTTATAACCGTACCAATTACACAACCCCAATCTTTCGAAAACCTTGGCTCAAATAGTGTCTCATGTCATTCAAAGTCAGACTTACAAACAAAATTAACTGATAAATGAAAAATAGTTTCAGAAGCTTTTATATGCTGAACTATGGGATCCTTTTTGTCGTATTGTGTCCCTTTCACTCCTGTGATTCACTATTAGATAAAATTTGTCACATAATCATATGTAATTTTCTACTAACCAGTGAAACCTTGGTAACTTCTCCAGCCCATGTACCAGATTTATAGAATATATGTCTAGGAGCATGAGATTTCTCCACTACATCCGTCCATGTATCCATAGTTAACAATGGTACCTTATTATATGTCTCCAACTTTCTCTCTATTGTATCTGTATCAAACTGTATACCGAAATCAAGAATTACTAACACAGTACCAGAAAATTAGATTATTGATTCATATGAACTACAACAAGCACATGACAAACTGTAAGTTTGATGGTTAACAAGTAAAATATCACCATATACTGATATACAAAATAATGGTCTTTTATACTGACCAATCAAACGAAATAAATCATCCAATCTCATTGAAATCACCTCCACAGTATATGTGATGCTATGCTGCAAACTAGGAGTTAGACAGATTGTGTATTCCAGTCAGATTGCAGTTAACCAAGTAAATGGAATGCTATGCTGGGAACTAGGAGTTAGGAAGATTGGCTGAGACTTGGCCCCTTTGGACCTTTATTCAATGAGTTCCTTCAGATCGGGTGTTTACACAGTGAACGTCAACAAATGGTCTTGTAATCCTATAGTAACTGCCTTTCTTCACCAATACTGAGTTACAAGATTTCTACACCCAAACCCTTGATACATAGACTATACTCACCAGATCATGCATGGATTGTTTTACAGGCTCAGCAGGCTTCACTTTGACAACCACCGATTTCTTCAGTATTCTCTTCTTGATGACAGGTTTTATAACAATGGGTGTGTTATCTGTCATGTTATGTGCCCAGGCTGTACAGTGGGTACCTTTAGGTCCTTCCATTACATCACAATACTAAATATCAAAATACAAGTGAATATTTTAATGTTTTTTTTTTTATTTTACACCATACTGCACATATTTGCATAATCCAATGGATTCATTTGACTTACTTGCTTCACTTCAGACACATTACCGGTATAAGGTTTGGATGTCACCGATTTGTGAAATCAGTTATATTAATCACCCTAATAGCTTCCAAATTGTATCCATTGCCTAGAGGATATAAGAGAAGAGAAGCCAATTTTTCCTAGAATGTTTTAATGCAAAGCACCATGCAGACTTGTAACAGAATATTGGCAACAGCAGACTTGTAACTGCCAACTTGTAACAGCTGACTTTTAACAGCGACTTTAACAGCAGTGATCAGGGAGTAAATGTACAGTATGCTGAACAGACATGTCTTTAACTCGGTACTTTACTTTTTTCACCAAGCAAGGGTAATACTGGTACCTTTTTTATGTTGCCTTACGTTTGAAAATGAAATTTTATCGTAGGAAATTTGTTCAAATAAAATTGTTATAAAAGATGCTATCATGGGTGATATGAAGAATACCATACCTGATCAAAGGAGAGAACTCCCCATGGATCAACATATGCTTGTATCCTGGTCTCATCAAGTACTCTCTTACCCAACCTCTCCATATGTTCATACAACAACCAAGGATAGGGACGTCTCATATGTACATTCTCTGACTTCACACTACCTTTATCATCTAAATAATTCAACATCAATGTTTTAATGTAAACAATGTGCATGTAAAGATGGTAAACATCGGGTAAATATACACACATTTCTTGAATTTACATATCCAATGAATTTGTGTATATTGCGTGAAATTATTTTACCTGGTACACATTGATCTTCATGTGTTTGCGTTTTTGTATAATAAGAATGTTTTGACTTCTTAAATAACAGAACAGAACTGAACATACACATTATTTTCACCTAGGTGCAGCAACATAGAGCAGGAAATAACATAATATGGTTAAAAATAATTGTATAATTTTTTACAACTGAGTATATTTAGTATAAACAATAAATTCAAAATTAGCTGTCAATTCATACATGAAATACATTTCAACAAAGTAAGATCTAACAGAACTACGGACTAACACTGGAAATTTATGAGTACCAAGTAAATACTGCAAAACAATACATGAACATGAATTAGTAAAATCAAAACGATATGAGAATTTCCAAAATAGCAAATCCCTATTGGTCGAGTACTTAGCAGATAAAATAGACTGCTAAAATAGGGTTTGAAATAGGTGAAGGATGTGTTCTTCAGAGGTAATGAGACTGAAATTAACAATTCCCACACCTCTGAATTTTGATTCATAATGAAAAGTTGTCAGATGACAGATGATTTTGTGTGCATAAAAAATATTAATTGCCCAGATACAAAATTGAAGTGTGTTAAATTGACTGCAGTTAGATATTTACTTAGTAACAACACATATTAATTACCTAATGGTTTATATAGACATTTTGTAATATACAAATATGTAATACTTTACCTTGATAAAACAACGCCAGGAATGGAATTTGTTTCATGGCTCCAGATCTTAGGTGCCTCATTACCACTGAAATCATACATACATCAGTTGAATGTAGTACATTGTAGTATAGTACCTATGATTGCAAATTAATCTTTAATACCAGTTACTGTAAAATAATTTAATTTCAATGGCATACAATTTCGTGGTTTTGGTGAAATAGATAAAATCATGGGGACTTAATTTCAAGGATTGCGGATTTCATAAAAAATAGCAAGGTCAAAATTCACAAAAATATCTGAAATCATTCAAAAATCATATAATAATTGTTTTATTACATGTTGAATTATGCAAGTAAACTTCCCAATACCCAATTTTATTCCTGATTGAACATGAATGCAAGTATGGCAGGCACTGTACACTTAATATATTTATTGGTAAAATTATTCATTGGGCATTTAATTTCGTGGTTGAGGTCATCCACCAAATCCAAGAAATTAGATCCTCCACATATATTAATGATTTTACAGCATTTGACATGCATTCATTCTAAAAGACCAGATCAAGGTCTCATGCATATAAACATTTACTGCAAGACTGCCTTCCACAATTTGTAAGAGACTGTAAGCTAGGTTAATAGCAGTGCATACACTTATTACATTGTATTTAAAATACGTTCAGGAATTATAAGTTGGCAACTGTTGCACCAATGGTTTGTTCTTCAAAATTCATAAGAATGAAACATCACTCACAACAGAAACAGACATATATTGTAGTTCTTCAAGCATGATCGTTTCAATCAACATACAGGTAAGATTTTAACTCACATTTTTTGGAAGAGTCTTTGACTAGATCAACAAGTCCAAACTGTAAGTTGACATTATCTGCCTTATATTGTTGTACTGTAGCTTGATAGGCATGTAGATAACCAAATACATCATGTGCCCAATGAGCATAGAAACATAACAATACCGGTCTGAACTTCCAGGATGGATTTTTATTGTCTCCATGCAGCAGACGTTCAAACGATTCCTGTCATAAACAAATATACACATACTAGGGTGAAGGTTACAAGGGGTCTATTTCTTAACATAATAATGCTAGTAGTGTTTGAGAAATGGTCACCAACAAAAAAACTTACCTAACACCCCACAGATAACCTTGTCACAGCTCTTTTTTTCTTAAAAAAATCTAGCTAAAAAATCAGAAAGTCATTAAGTACTTAGTGTAAAGAGATTACAACATATTGAGGGTTTAGTGGATAAACTAATTTAGAAATTATATCCAACTCTGACTGAGATCTGACACACAGATACCCCTTCAGGAACTTACCATGTCCAATATTGGAGCGCCTACACTGTACGCTGCCATAAACACTTTTATCACATGTTTTTTCACTTCCTGTCCAGATAACACAGTGGAATCTTCATCTATTGTACCATTCACTACTTTAAACAATAAATACATTGATGTAATGTTTTATGATAGTGCGCATATTGAGAATAGTTGAAAGCATGTTAAAATGTACCATTCACCACTTAAAACAATGTTAAAATAATAAGCTCTGATTGGACCATGATTGCAATCTCATTTTTTGTAAATGTATGTCAAAAACTGTGATGTTACGTCACTATTAAATGGTATTTTACCAGATACAATAACCCAGTAAACACTTCCTCAAATTGATGAAGTAGTGTTAATAAAATATAAAAATATTTGTTTAAACAGTATACTGAAGAGATGAATATTGTCTTTAGAGACCAACATGCCTTAAAAGAGTCCAGAAAACATAGGTTACTAAGCGAGGCTTTGGCAAGCTTAAAAGTTTGTTTTCCTGACGTGATTAAGAAATGTTGATCCCAAAGACAACACATTACAATATAAAGTTACCAGGTCAAAACAACTTCATAAATTAAGCAGACGACGTTACATTTTCGTGCCAAAAAAGCTGGTGACGTCACGCATTTGTTATCACACGTGTTGAAGAACATTGTTCTGTCATTTGTTCTCACATGGAAGATCATGGTATTTATGTGATAAAATGAACTCTTTAAAACATTGATGAATATATTGCAGAGATGTTGTATTACCATGATTGTGCATAATGACCACAGCCGGGTACTTTGTTACTCCATACCTCTGCTTCAATGATCTGCAATGATAATCAACAGTAAAACCACAGTAAAACTACTATTGTAATATGACTGCTCTACCATTTATAACAATTCTTTATAACAAAAACACATTATGCACGTACAAACTAGACTTAATCATACATGCCATGTTTCACAGACCATTTAGCGTGACATTGGTGATGGGAATGCAGGAGATTTCATTAAAATGAGGGAGAATGTCAGGTTCCAGTATGTCCAAAAAATGTGTGAGATTTTATCAATTTGCCTCCAACCATGGATGAGTGGAGTTTCACATGTATTAGTCTCACGCATGATGCAGGAGATCGGGCATGTATGCTTAATGAACAGGTTTTTTAATTAACCCAAGTTATACTTGTAATTTATTTGAAAAATCTATTTATCATTAAAGCAAGCAGGGATGATAGCTGCACTTTGAAGTCATCAATGTTTGTACTTACTTCACTTGTGGAGAATTTAAATGTATAGCCATTGCTTTACATGAATCAGTCTCATCAGCTATCTGAAAATACAACATGAACACTTCACTCCATATAATTCTCACTTCACATCCCTATCCATAACTCCATCAACAATACTGAGTAATAAGGGGAGACAGTCCAAGTATGGATATGGATTAAGCAAGACACCTTATCACAGGTGATATGTACAAAAAGCTGTATGTGAGATGTGTATACATTCTAGTGTATAATGCATGAAATTAATGGTTAAGAAAACATTTGTGTGCATCTGCAATATGTCTAGAAATACTATACAGTTTATATATCGATTATTTAAACCAATTACATAATCATACCTGTACTGAACCATGATAACAAGTATTTTACAGAATCGGAGACTTGACCAAACAGAACCAAAACAATACAAGAACTAATTTAAAGTAGCAGAGTGATGTCAGTAGCAGAGTTATGTCAGTAGCAGAGTTATGTCAGCACCAGAGTTATGTCAGTACCAGAGTTATGTCAGTACCAGAGTTATGTCAGCACCAGAGTTATGTCAGTAGCAGAGTTATGTCAGTAGCAGAGCTATGTCAGTAGCAGAGTTATGTCAGCACCAGAGTTATGTCAGCACCAGAGTTATGTCAGTAGCAGAGTTATGTCAGTAGCAGAGCTATGTCAGTAGCAGAGTTATGTCAGTACCAGAGTTATGTCAGCACCAGAGTTATGTCAGCACCAGAGTTATGTCAGTACCAGAGTTATGTCAGTACCAGAGTTATGTCAGCACCAGAGTGATGTCAGTACCAGAGCTATTTCAGCAACAGAGTTATGTCAGTACCAGAGCTATTTCAGCACCAGAGTTATGTCAGTAGCAGAGTGATGTCAGTAGCAGAGTGATGTCAGTAGCAGAGTTATGTCAGTAGCAGAGTGATGTCAGTGGCAGAGTTATGTCAGTAGCAGAGTGATGTCAGTACCAGAGTTATGTCAGTACCAGAGTTATGTCAGTAGCCAGAGTTATGTCAGTAGCAGAGTGATGTCAGTAGCAGAGTTATGTCAGTAGCAGAGTTATGTCAGCACCAGAGTTATGTCAGTACCAGAGTAATGTCAGTACCAGAGTTATGTCAGCACCAGAGTGATGTCAGTACCAGAGCTATTTCAGCAACAGAGTTATGTCAGTACCAGAGCTATTTCAGCACCAGAGTTATGTCAGTAGCAGAGTTATGTCAGCACCAGAGTGATGTCAGTAGCAGAGTTATGTCAGTACCAGAGTGATGTCAGTAGCAGAGTTATGTCAGTACCAGAGTTATGTCAGTAGCAGAGTTATGTCAGTAGCAGAGTGATGTCAGTAGCAGAGTTATGTCAGTAGCAGAGTGATGTCAGTAGCAGAGTTATGTCAGTAGCAGAGTGATGTCAGTACCAGAGTTATGTCAGTACCAGAGTTATGTCAGTAGCAGAGTGATGTCAGTAGCAGAGTGATGTCAGTAGCAGAGTTATGTCAGTAGCAGAGTTATGTCAGCACCAGAGTTACGTCAGTAGCAGAGTTATGTCAGCACCAGAGTTAGCAGAGCTATGTCAGTACCAGAGTGATGGCAGTACCAAAGTTATGTCAGTAGCAGAGTGATGTCAGTAGCAGAGTGATGTCAGTAGCAGAGTTATGTCAGTAGCAGAGTTATGTCAGTACCAGAGTTATGTCAGCACCAGAGTTATGTCAGTAGCAGAGTTATGTCAGCACCAGAGTTATGTCAGTAGCAGAGTGATGTCAGTAGCAGAGTTATGTCAGTAGCAGAGTGATGTCAGTAGCAGAGCTATGTCAGTAGCAGAGTTATGTCAGTAGCAGAGTTATGTCAGTAGCAGAGTTATGTCAGTAGCAGAGTTATGTCAGCACCAGAGTTATGTCAGTACCAGAGTAATGTCAGTACCAGAGTTATGTCAGCACCAGAGTGATGTCAGTACCAGAGCTATTTCAGCAACAGAGTTATGTCAGTACCAGAGCTATTTCAGCACCAGAGTTATGTCAGTAGCAGAGTCATGTCAGCACCAGAGTGATGTCAGTAGCAGAGTTATGTCAGTACCAGAGTGATGTCAGTAGCAGAGTTATGTCAGTACCAGAGTTATGTCAGTAGCAGAGTTATGTCAGTAGCAGAGTGATGTCAGTAGCAGAGTTATGTCAGTAGCAGAGTGATGTCAGTAGCAGAGTTATGTCAGTAGCAGAGTGATGTCAGTACCAGAGTTATGTCAGTACCAGAGTTATGTCAGTAGCCAGAGTTATGTCAGTAGCAGAGTGATGTCAGTAGCAGAGTTATGTCAGTAGCAGAGTTATGTCAGCACCAGAGTTACGTCAGTAGCAGAGTTATGTCAGCACCAGAGTTAGCAGAGCTATGTCAGTACCAGAGTGATGTCAGTACCAAAGTTATGTCAGTAGCAGAGTGATGTCAGTAGCAGAGTGATGTCAGTAGCAGAGTTATGTCAGTAGCAGAGTTATGTCAGTAGCAGAGTTATGTCAGCACCAGAGTTATGTCAGTAGCAGAGTTATGTCAGCACCAGAGTTATGTCAGTAGCAGAGTGATGTCAGTAGCAGAGTTATGTCAGTAGCAGAGTGATGTCAGTAGCAGAGCTATGTCAGTAGCAGAGTTATGTCAGTAGCAGAGTTATGTCAGTAGCAGAGTTATGTCAGTAGCAGAGTTATGTCAGTAGCAGAGTTATGTCAGTAGCAGAGTGATGTCAGTAGCAGAGCTATGTCAGTAGCAGAGTGATGTCAGTAGCAGAGTTATGTCAGTAGCAGAGTGATGTCAGTAGCAGAGTTATGTCAGTAGCAAAGTTATGTCGGTAGCAGAGCTATGTCAGTACCAGAGTTATGTCAGTACCACAGTTATGTCATCATGGTTACTTACAGCATAGACCATATCTTCTACTTCATGATGTCGAGGACCATCAGGAAATGCCAGCAACAATATATGATGGTGTCTCTGTGTTTCAGTGATACGTTCTAACGTGACCTCGGCACTTTGGTCAGCATACAGGCTTGTCTGAAATATCAAACCATCATGTATTTAGGAACAAAACCATTTCATTACCATCAGCATCAACACTTAGCTAATACCGTTGCCACAAAATATGAAAATCATGTATTTAATAAAGAGTGGCTTCCTCATATCATTGTGACAATGGACAGTACACCTCAGGAATGAGGTGTTGAGTGTGATTTATATAAGTAGTAGAACTTGTTTTACAATCCATCCTAAATAAACTAGAATACATTTTGTTTCAGTAGCTTTCAAATTTAAAAGTTTAGTATATATAATTGTGTATGGTTAATGTAGTCAAAATAAATGTAAATTTGTGTTTATTAAGCTATGTTTGCGTAAAAATAAGCATTAACCCTTGAACAAAATGACATATTTTTATACATCTATCTCAAACTTATGCAAACTCATTCCAGATGTCAATCACCATATAACGTATGGAGATGGTACATACTGAATTGAAATAGATTAGGGTTGTATAGAGTAAAGGGTTAAAGAAGTTCATGTACATTTAGTTTAACGACAGTATTGTATAAAACAAGACAACTTCTACGCATGTGTTATGACTTGACTTACAAGTTGAGTAAGCCAGTTTTTCAAATCTGATTTCCTGGTCTTTCCACCATACTGGTAGGCTGATGACTCACCCAGGTAACATCTGACAGCAGGTAGTTTCTCTGGTAGGGCATTATTTGGTGGCATAGGAAACTAAAATACATGCAAATAAATTAACATACAAGATCAGTTGCCTTTTATGGTGGACCACTACATCATCATCTCTAGTAATCACTGAAAAAGAAAATTAACCATTCACAGGATCAGGAAACAAAACAGTAAAAGACTACACTTACATGTATATATTAATTTACAATGTACACAGCAGTTTAAAGTGAAACAAAACAGCTTTAAACTAGAACTATCACTGGAGTGATGAATCATACCCCCGCAGCACTGCTTGACACAGGAATATTATTCAAATTTATAGTTACTTTTATCTTTTAAAATCCAGTAAGAAACACGACATGCAAAACTATATAACCTGTGACCTCTAAGTGACCTTGACCTTTATGGTAGGGACCTAGGTCTTCCGCAAAAAAAATTGAAAAAAAAACTACAAACAAAAAAATCGGAAAAAAGGAAAAAATAAATAAAAAATGAAAAAAATCGAAGAAAACAAATCAAATGAAAAAAAATTGAAAAAAAATCTAAATTATTTTTACAGTAAAACCTCGTTATCTCGAGGACCCATCGGGACAAGCCAAATGCTCGAGTTAAGCCAGGTGCTCGAAATATCCGAAGTCTATGATGAATTGTTGTTATGACTAAGTGTAACTGTGTTTATAATGAAAACACGTATGATACATGTATTTGGTTGTAACTACGAATACTGTCATTGTTTATCAAGTCTATACGCAATTTGAATCGTGTGGACATTTGCCGAATTGAACAAATTGCATATGAAAGTCGTAATAAATCTTTTTACATTAAATATCAAACTCCGTTTAACGGTAAAATTGTAATAAAAGTTTGCATCGGCAAAAAGATAACATTACCCAAATCGCACGATAGATCCTACATGTTTGAACAAAACAAACACCCACGCACAAAAATCGCACGTGATAAAATAAAACCCAGATGCAAGTCGATCCAGTTTCCAGCACAGGGATACGGCTCATTGAGTAAAAAACATACACTATATTATCTATGATAATTTATTTAGGACATGATGTTTAGCTGAATGAGTTATATCCCTGTGGTTTCCAATTGAAACGCGCGCTACAATTTGGAGACATCAAACGCGGCGGTCTTTCGACTGACTTCAAACGCGCCGCACATCAAAGAAATTGCCGGTACATTTGGGAGTAGTGTTTAGTCAGAGTTCCATACCGCGGTATGAATTCGCCAATCGGCGCATAGTGTAGATTCAATTGACATTTAATTTTCTACTGTACAAAGTCGACGAATTTTGTATTCTTCAGGGTTGTTTAATAAGAATTAGATTTAATCGCGGACTTGATCTACTTCACTTATTCAGTATCAGACACGTGAAATTGTACTGTACGTAAGTTTACATTCGCAGGTTTTCATGAAATACGGGAAATGAAAAGTTTTTGAAATGATTTTTACTTGCAGTTTTATAACGAACGGAGCCTAAATATTTAAGATTCTACATGGACGTCGGTTTATCTTACGACAATTTAAAAGTATGTGCGAGTCAGTACGTTCGAAGCAACGATGTTGCAAATAATAATTCTAGTTCTCGTATAAGTTAATGTTCCCAATTGTTGCTTATTGAACTTGTTCTGAAACGTATGCGTAGTTTAAATCACGCTCATTAATTAAATATCTTCTACTTGGTGTTTAATGTAACGGATCGAAAATACGTTAATTTAAGTGTTAGGGATTACGCTATTGTCATAAACTGTGATTATCACGATGTGTGAAAAATACGGACCGTAACAAAATTTAGTATGACATTTTTCGGAGGTGTGAAATTTCGCTCGGATGATTGCCTCGAGATAAGGTAATTAATTATCGTTGAAAATTGTTGATTGGACCGACACCTGCGCTCGTATTAGACCGGATGCTCGTAATAACTTTACTCGAGTTACCGAGGTTTTACTGTATATAAAAATTCCAAAATAAAGTTGAAAAAAAAAATTTGAAAAAAAATTAAAAATCGAAAAAAATATTTGAAAAAAAAATGTGGAAAAAAAATGTGGAAAAAAAATTTGAAAAACAAACAAAAATTTTGGAAAACAATTATAGAAAAACTTGATTGATGTGGTAAACATTTGTACCAAGCAATGTTAAAATCCGGTAAGAAACGACAAAGTTACAGAGCGGACACAACTTGCATGACTATATGACCTTTGACCTCTATGTGAGACCTTGTCCTTTGAGCTAGGGACCTGGGTCTTGCGCATGACACACCGTCTTGATGTAGTGAACATTTGTACCAAGCCATTTTAAAACCAGCAAGAAATGACAAAGTTACAGAGCGGACACGATTTTGCTAACAGACAGACCGACCGACAGACATAGTGACTCCAGTATACCCCCTTCAAACTTTGTTTGCGGGGGTATAATAATGTTACTTACAGTAAAATTCATGTTCAAACAGCTAAGTAGACAACCATGAAAAACACATTGGTTCAATAACAATGCACATGAGCATAATGGGCAACAGGAGTACAGGCTTCGCGAAAGTGAGAAAAAAAGGCCGGACATCCGGTCCGGCATAAAATAAATTTGGCCGGACCGAATCAATTTTGGCCGGACCGAACAATATTAATAGGAAACAGTCTTTGTTGAGATTTGTATTCACAAAATGTGTTTCGGAAAATAACATACTGAAGACAGAGTACAGTATAAGTATTCGTCAAATCAGCGTCTTTTGGCAAATTAGTTCTCTTTCCGTCCTTTAAACAACCAACCTGTGCATGCGCATTGTTAAATTACCGGAAATAATACTTCGTACCGATAAATTTCGAACCAGACGATACGAAAAGTTTGACGGACATTCGGACCGGCGAGCTATAATTTTTGTCGGACCAAACTGATTTTCACCGGTCATGACCGGCGGTCCGGCGACTTTCGCGAAGCCTGGGAGTACATTAAACCTATGATAGCGGATACATTAGTAGGAAGCCCAGAACTGATTGAATATACCTTGCTTGGACTAAATGCTCCAAACTGCCAATTGCTGTAGGTAGCTTCAGTGTTCTTGTTTTGCCACAGGTCATGTGTCACCTTCTCCAGTTTGGAGCCATTACCTGATGTAGAAATCAGAGAAAAATTGAAGAGGATATTCATTATACTTGTTGTTGTTTTTTCTAAACTTCTAGTATAATTCTATAAATAACAAGAATAAATGATAAAAATGTAAAAGATAATAAATTTATTATTTTATCATTGGTCCTGAAAACGCAATTGAATATGCTCTTAAAATTCTAGCAAATTTAATGGCATTTATAGCTAGAAACAATAGGTATTTTAAGAAAAAATAATCAGTTGAAATTAAACTTTTAAAACACATTGTAGAATCCATTTTTAAGTTTTAAAATCATTTGTCTGTGAATGTATTAAAAAACGCTAATACAGTGAAATCTGTGGTAATAGGCGATAACTATAGTTAAGCAACCACCTGTTTTTAAACAATCAAAGCAATTAAAACCCAATTAGTCATACGATAACACCTTTGATATGTCGTAGCGTGTATAGGATTGATAATTAATTCACCCTGTATGCAACAGGTCCCATGTTCGAGCTTCATTCTGGTTGCACATTTTTCTCAGCCTGTCACAGATCTATAAAACCACCACCTGCTATAAGCTGTCATGTGTAATACACCGATTGGCTAGTTGCATTAAAAGACAGGATTGACTGCACATGTATATCACTTGTTTCTGATCAGTTATGTTTTCATATAATATATTTTAACATATACTGAATCATACTCACTTTCATTCCTGAATACAACACAAAAAGGCTGATGCCTAGATGTTTTGATGTGTCTTTGAAAAACATATGATGGAAAATCTTGAAGCAATGCATCATAACCTGAAACAATAAGCATGTGCAAATATTCCAAACTATTATTTTTATTGTGAGCTGAACTAGCGCACTTTTTTTTACAAAGAAATCACGACATTTACAAAAAAATCGACCAAAATTACAGAAACTCAATTACAACCGTTGTCAACAAACGGACAAAGATGCCAGACATTTCATGCACAAACTCTAAAAATAACATATTTTCTATCAAGTTGTTCCAAATGAAAATATAACTAATAAAATATTACTTTTCACAGCTGTCACAGAACTAATCAAAGACAGCACGCAAAATATCATAAAAGAGAAGCGAGAAACAACTCGCATGTCCGCCATGTTGTATACAAATGAAGAGTGGTAAAGGGACGTAACTTGTATTGAGGCCCGTCCTGCTAAATATATAATTAAAAATTAATGTACTAGAGAGAATAAAATAGAATAGAATATTTTTATTTCGCCAATCAAGGGCCATATAAAATGACATATATAATAAATAGATAAAATATAATTCATAGAAGATAATATACATAAACCATCAATAAAGCATGGTAGAAATGAGGTTATGAACATAACTAAGGCTGAATTCGTATTAGTGATAACACAAATAATATAGGAGTACTAATGCCAAAGTAAGAAGAAAGTAAACACAAAAGTTAACTTGTACAAAAACTTTATCATACACTTAATAAATTTCTTAGAACAAATTTAACATTCAACATTCACCATTCATCATTCAACGGTCTGTCAAATTCATGTTTGCCAAAAGAACAGTTCTTTTCTCATATATATCAAGTAAAAACTAAGAAAATACATTCAAGACTCTGTTGTCCGCAAAAATCAGATGACATTAACCAAACAAACTTTTGGTCTTTATTTAACAAAACAAAGTTTTTATTTAGTATCTCCACGCATGTTAATTAAAAAATTAACATGCGTGGTATCTCAACATCTTTAAACAATGATTCTCTACTACTGTCAAAACTTTTACAACACATAGAGAAATGAATTTCGTCTTCTATTGGACTAACAGAGCAACAATTACAAAACCTTTGATCTGCTGGAATATTTCTATATCTACCTGTTTAAATAGTCATTTTGTGTGCGCTTATCCTTATCTGTATCTGTTCCTGTATCTTTATCTTTTATATGTCTAAAGTAGGGTTCTCTACAAAATCTATTAAATAACAAGTAACACCAGTTGATTTTGTAACTGTTTACTAACTTAAGTTTCACAATATTATACAAAGTTCTTATTAGACAGATCAGCATCAGAAATATCTAAATACTTAAAACAATGGTTAATAGAGAGATGATGTGCGTATACCTAGCAGCATATTTTATTCTTTCGTCGTGCTTCCAGTGTCTGCACGGTCAGGGTGTGACACAGGGTGTAGCCAGATAAAAATATACTTACATATCTACATATAAAAGAGTAACGTTACCTTTATATCCTTTATTATTATCTTTGTAAATATCTTGTAAAGTTTTACGTACAGTTTGGTCATATTTACTGATTACACAATATGGGCAAATATCATACGAATGTTTTGCAATTGTTTTACTAAAGTGGAAGTCAACTTCAGGGGGTAAACCCTAACACGATATAAAAGCAAAGCATGAAATTTAGGCATCTATATAGTGCGACTTACGACCTTTTAAGACTCAGACTCTGCATCACGAGGCGCTTCATGTAAACCTGCATTCGCATGAAAATCGGAACTAGTCATGTTGACCAAACCAAAGTTTAATAGCTTGTTTTTCCATATTAAGTAAAAGTAGTTTTCAGACAGTATGTTCTTGTTTTCACAAAATATTGAGTTTGTGCTTGCGACCTTCTCATTCTAAACCAGCTAATGCACCATGATTCAATATTTTGCCGCCCTGGAGAGCGGCGGGCGACCCAGGGGGAATTAGACATTTTCATTTTTTATGTCTAAATTCCCACCCTGGAGACAATGCTTACTGTCTATATCCCCACCGTGGGGCATAGTTTTTCATCCGGGTAATTTAATAAAAAAACGAATTAAAGTATCACTATCGTCTTTCGCGGTGTAGAAATTCCCTGACCAAAGTATATTCCTCGGGACTCGGAGTCGATAAGGTCGTCTAATGCCCGCCTGTCGGGAAGATTCGTCTGTCTAATTCACCCTGCATCCCCGGCGCTTCCCCGGGCGGGCATACTATTGATTGGTGCATAGTTAATTACTGTGATAGGTACATATTGCCTTGCAAATTAAGGCATCAAAAATAAAGTGCCTGAATATTTCGCTAAATGAGAGTCTTTTTGGGGTAAAATATCATAGAATATAAACGAAAAGTGTGAATTTTGGAAATAGGTTGATTATTTTGTAATATTAACCCCCCAAAAAACAACGAATACCGCACACTGTGGAAGATTTTCAAAATTTTACATGACATCCATAAGTAAGAGATGACCCAACAAAATTTATTTCTGTGTATTTTATTTCCCTTTTTGTAAAGTTGGCGCTTACAAGGGGACCTGTGATAATTAAATGACGTCATCATAATCATTGTTTTACGTGACGTCAATAACGTCATTTCAATCGTTATGCCAAGTTTTCATCATGACGTAGCATGTCAATAGGTTGGACCATTTTGAAAAGGTATGATTTTTGGAAACGTTAAACATTAACATTAAACTACATAATTCTATCAACATGTGAAGTTGTGAAAGCCCAAAGCAGAGCTCAAATTCACCTTAAAAGACTGCACATACTGTAGTAGAGTAAACTCGCCTAATGCAGACACCCCCCCCCCCCCCCCCCCCCCCCCTATTATCGACACCTTTGCCTAATTCCAATTTAATTACCTGTTAATACTGCAACTCTCAAAGTAAACGATGCACATAGTCAGGACGTCATAAATTATGTCAACAACAACTATTTTGATGATCGTTTGCGCAAGTTATTGTTGAACTTGTTTTATAAAAATCTCAAGATCATAAATTGTTATTAAGAAGAGTTTACGATTTAACTTGTTTTCATGCTTAAGGTGTCGATAATCGGTGAAATTACTCTAGCCTACTTTACAAAAAGTCTTGGCCCTTGTCGTTGCCGTACTTAATTAAAATCCGGGGAGCACGCAAATTGAATCCGTTACACGAATGCACCTCAAATAAACACACTGAGAAAATGTTTTTATTAGGACGTTGATGGGTTACATAAAAAGCCACTTGGTTGTAAAAAACAATTTAATAATATTTCACAAAATTTATAGTATTTTTCAGCATAGATTTGTATCACATAATGTGCGACTAGGCGCTACGTCCTTGTGACCGTGCATATAGCCACGTGTATCATGTTTTAGAACTAGTTCTAGTCAGTCGAGACTATTAAACTTTCTCTCCGGCTGCTTATTTATTTAAGATGGGTAACAAAACGCATTTTTGTCAAAACACATTTATATATTTAGCATGTTTATATGTTGAACACCTTCCCTAACCTCACATATCCTTTAATATAGGTTAAGGTTGGGCTGATTTATGTGGTGTTTTCTGTGGTATGGATTATCCTTGGATATTGTACTGTATACATGTATTTAAGCGTTTATTTGAGCAAACCAAAATGTCTAAGGTAATTACATATTTAATTAATCTATTCAACTTGTACAAAATGCACTAGCCTATACATGATCGCTACTTCTATAAATAGTAATGATCTATTAAAAGGCTCTAATCCGGCATGTTGTGTACCGCGACGGTTGCCTATGTGGAGGTTTCTATTAAAATTCACGAACTATATGCTTGAAATCAAGAGCAACCTTGAGCATAATATGACAAAGACCATGTTCACCAAACAAGGAAAGATTGATCATTGTACGATCAGTGTAAGAATAAATTATGCTGCATATCGATTATGAATGCTGGCAATTAGACATGTCTAACTGTATACGTGTAAAGTATATGGAAAACGAAAGTAGGACGGTATAAAAGATAATTGTCGAAATATTACCGCACATTGAATCTTAAATATCGGTATAGCAACAATGTGCATAGTAGACAAACCACGGGAGTTCTGTTTGATCTTCACGACCACGCCGGTATCGGCGATGAAGGATGTGGTTCGTCTCAGACGTCGGACATCAATGTCTCCATAAAGCTTCTGGTCGAGGGTTGTGTCTCAAGTTCTCTTCGCATCTCGCTCCTGGTCGCGACGTTTGCATATTTGGAGGATGTGTTCTGCTGTCTGGTCTTCTGTGCCACACGGACAGATCGGTGACTGGGCCAGTATGTACTTCTTGTGCATGTGTGCATTGAGTCGGTTGTGCCCGGATAGGAGTATGACCATTACCACTTACTCTGACCTGATTTGGAGATGATATTTATTTTTTGTTTCGCGCAAAAAATAGCGGGGATATATTGTCGTAACTATATGAGGTATAGGGCGGGGAAGTTTGCGGGGGTTTTACCAACTGCATGGCACTGTGGGTGCAGGGATTTTACCAGAGGTTTGAAAAGGCGAAAGTAAAAATCCCCGCCCTTCATCGGGGTTGGGACATGGTTTCAATTATGTTCACCGCTTCATCATCGTGAATCCCGAGCTGTAATTAGTGAAACTTGATGGGATCCAAACAAAAACGCAATACAATCTGGCTGGTATACATTTGTATTTATTAATGTAACTTGACATGCAGTAAATATAGTTTATAGGTGTTTGTGGTTAAACATATATTCGTG
Organism: Spisula solida; assembly: GCA_947247005.1. Lineage (NCBI taxonomy): Eukaryota > Metazoa > Mollusca > Bivalvia > Venerida > Mactridae > Spisula > Spisula solida. Next base: position 28,499,146 of record OX365948.1, read on the forward strand.
GCTTATGTTATCAGGAGTCTAGTTCTTCTCTTCACTGAGACATACTACTTACTGTAGCAGTTACAGGGTACCGGGTATTCTGGGGGGAGATAATTATTCATATTCGGTGTTTCAAAGGGTGTTTGATGAACTACATGTAGCTTCACTATGAACTTTGTGTTGAGAATCTTTGTCACATTTTTGTCACAAACCCGTGCACTTTTCTACATTGCCTAAAACTCGTTATGATACAATGAGTGAGACACAAACATACGCGGAAAAGTGCTGTAATTTCTTTAATATTTTTTAAAATTCTATATGACTTTCTAAATATGTACATGTAGGTGCATTCATTTCAAATAGATTCTTAATTGATCGTTAACTTATTATAAACGAAAGTCTGAACGAACGCGGGTGGGTTTGAATGAGCACTAATATAGCGTTACATCTATGATGACAAGCAAAAGATCGGCGACGAAAAGTTGTGTTGTGAATGTGTATCTTGTTGTACGGCTAATTTTTAGGGTCAGTTAATGCGCCTGCCTCAAAGAGTATGCATAATTATGTTGCATGCAATGACGTCATGATAACATTGGGCCGGTGTAGTCATAGTGAAGTTCCGGTTTCTATGGTTCTTCGACCAAATATTTCCTGGAATAAAATGTTTTTTATAGATTGTACTCGATATAGGGTAGGCCTAGTAGATTGATTTCTTGTATCGCGAGTGTGAACAAGTATATCAACTAAGCGTGCCGTTAACAATGATATTCGGATATTCGGGTGAACGAGCTTCAACATTGTCACTTTCCCACGTATAACAAAACAAATTGGTCCATGTCACGTTCAGAATGTGATGTTGTGCACTTGATGTCATGTTTTGAATGCGATTTTTAATGCTCGCGTCTTGTTTTGATTATTAGAAAAGTCGTAAAGAAAATATTTCGGATTGATAACCGACTTTAAATACCATATCGCGTTTGACACACTAGGAAGTTAGAAACACTATCAGAGTGCTAATAGAATAACAGGATCCCATCTCTGTCATACGAAAAATGTGATGCCTGTTAGGTGGCTATGGCAGTCACACGAGAATTGGATGTCTGTCGAGTGTCTGTGGTAGTCACACGAGACGTGGATGCCTGTCGAGTTTCTATGGGAGTCACACGAGAACTGAACGCCTGTCAAGTTTCTATGGTATTCACACGAGAACTGAACGCCTGTCGAGTCTCTATGGTTAGTCACACGAGAACTGAACGCCTGTCGAGTTTCTATGGTAGTCACACGAAAATTGGAGGCCTGTCGAGTCTCTATGGTAGTCACACGAGAATTGGAGGCCTGTCGAGTGTCTGTAGTAGTCACTCGAGGATTGGATGTCTGTCGAGTCTCTGTGGTAGTCACACGAGAATTGGATGTCTGTCGAGTTTCTATGGTAGTCCCACGAAAATTGGAGGCCTGTCGAGTCTCTATGGTAGTCACACGAGACTTGGGTGCATGTCGAGTGCCAATGGTAGTCATACGAGAATTAGATGTTGTCGAGTCGCTATGGAAGTCACACGAGACTTGGGTGCATGCCGAGTGCCAATGGTAGTCATACGAGAATTAGATGTTGTCGAGTCGCTATGGTAGTCACACGAGACTTGGGTGCATATCGAGTGCCAATGGTAGTCATACGAGAATTAGATGTTGTCGAGTCTCTATGGAAGTCACACGAGACTTGGGTGCATGTCGAGTGCCAATGGTAGTCATACGAGAATTAGATGTTGTCGAGTCTCTATGGAAGTCACACGAGACTTGGGTGCATGCCGAGTGCCAATGGTAGTCATACGAGAATTAGATGTTGTCGAGTCGCTATGGTAGTCATACGAGAATTAGAAGTTGTCGAGTCGCTATGGTAGTCATACGAGAATTGGCGGCCTGTCGAGTCTCTATGGTAGTTACATGAAGAATTCGGTGCATCGCTTAACAGACGTCCAAGTTTACGTGTAACTTCCAAGACTCGGCATGCATCCAAATCTCGTAACATAGTTGGGATTCTTTGAGAACGACGTTGGTTTAACTTGTCTGTGCTATCTTAACATCTTAACATTTTAATTACTTACAAGATCAAAGTTAACTCGACATTATGTATAGTTCAGTTATTCGTATCCTCTCGGTTCGTTTGATACCGCAGGCAAACAGGAAGTGAGCTGTTGTCTGCCTTAAGCAATATTGTGACAAATTGTAACCACAAATTTCTAAATTTTGTTTCTGCTTTTTTATCTGCGATCGGTTCATACAGACTCAGTTGTTTTATGTTCGACCGAATTATTCATTGCCGATATCCCAGGAGTATTCGATATAAGGTAGTGTTTATAAGTAAATTTTCTTTACACGTAACTTTACGCTTCAGTTAATATTTTGCGTGCACGCGTGTATATGTTGATTAACTTGTTGTTGGTGTTGACAAGTATTATAATTTAATTGTGCAGTGGCGTAGGTGAACTTCAACTTGCGTGTGGTTTGGTGTGTACAATTTGTTTAGAACTGCCTTCCACGATCACAAGTTACATGGTTGCGTCTGTGGTCAAGTAATTAGGACAACACGCATATATTTTATTTTGGTCAAAAGTTTGCCTGATTAATTTATCTAGAAAAGTTCGATCGGTATTTTACGCGATATTTCTGGTCGTTGAATTTGTTTAACCATTTAAAACTATTATGTCGTAACACATCCAAGCGTAAATGTCTGTGCATATAAATATCGATGTTTGGTGACATGTGTTAATGTAGGGATCATGGACGACGGATTGAATAATTTATACAACTGATAGCGACCACACATATACATGTGCATGTATATTTTTCTCGTATTAGTTGGCTAGGTGGAAGGGTGTTTTGTACCAAAGTGATGCCGGTGTCTGACGTCTGGTTGACTCCTAAACCAATCAAAGAGACGAGACTGTGGAAAGTTGGGAGTACGGTCATACTGGCATGGGTGGCTGCCTGGAGTAAAGTATTACTGGGTAAGAAATCATTTTATATACACGTACATTTCATTTTGTAAATTGTAATGTACTGTTTACCGTTTCAGTATTACAAAGGGGTACAGTACTTTTAATTGTTAAACATGTGTTTCCATCGGACAGAATGGAATTAGGTTGATGTCAATTATGTTTGTTGTATGCCTCATATTTTAACCAAGTGTTTTATGTATGGTCATAAAACTTCACAGAAATATTGATCACCATGTGAGGTATGCAATAGATGTTTTGTTTAAGCTGTGTTCTAACGCTAGTGGAGTTATGACACTTGTTTGAACGCATGGTTTCCATTGAATTGCAAGGTTTCTTGTTTAATATTGCATATTACTTCATGTTTTCTGGGATTACTTTAATTAATACAGTTTGTGTTATTTAATTAACACTTTGCAATTGATGTATGAATAAGGATTTTAATTTGTATTTTTAATGAACTGATGTATATACTGCTGTACTTTTCTTAATATCTTTGTCAATTTAATATAGGCATGCACATTTAGTACTTTATGAACATATATAAACATGAATTTACTATTAAGACAGTTACACATTAGTTAAAAAATCAATGTTCATGTATATACTTAACAACCTCTATATAAATACCAACTCAATAAGAGGACCATATGTCCAGAGAATCAAGGGTGTTGACTGGTCTTGGTATTGAGGTGTAACTCTATATTAAACTATATTTTGTTCCTCTATAGGTTGTTTCAACAAACCCACTATACATAGAAAGGATGTATTTATGAGATGTGTTACCCAGAGGCCAGCCAACAAATCACTGATAACAGTTAGCAATCATTACAGTATGGTGGATGATTTCCTCATCTCATGTAAGTATCTGGTCACATGTTCTACAGTATGGTGGATGATTTCCTCATCTCATGTAAGTATCTGGTCACATGTTCTACAGTATGGTTGATGATTTCCTCATCTCATGTAAGTATCTGGTCACATGTTCTACAGTATGGTGGATGATTTCTCATCTCATGTAAGTATCTGGTCACATGTTCTACAGTATGGTGGATGATTTCCTCATCTCATGTAAGTATCTGGTCACATGTTCTACAGTATGGTGGATGATTTCCTCATCTCCTGTAAGTATCTGGTCACATGTTCTACAGTATGGTGGATGCTTTCCTCATCTCATGTAAGTATCTGGTCACATGTTCTACAGTATGGTGGATGCTTTCCTCATATCATGTAAGTATCTGGTCACATGTTCTACAGTATGGTGGATGATTTCCTCATCTCATGTAAGTATCTGGTCACATGTTCTACAGTATGGTGGATGATTTCCTCATCTCATGTAAGTATCTGGTCACATGTTCTGCAGTATGGTGGATGATTTCCTCATCTCATGTAAGTATCTGGTCACATGTTCTACAGTATGGTGGATGATTTCCTCATCTCATGTAAGTATCTGGTCACATGTTCTACAGTATGGTGGATGATTTCCTCATCTCATGTAAGTATCTGGTCACATGTTCTACAGTATGGTGGATGATTTCTAAATCATGACTAATAACAGTCCTCCAAAATATGCAGATACACCCTTTACTCCATTCTTGCCTAATTCATTACCTGCAGTATCCTGATGAGATATTAGTTGGATGGTGTTTACCATTTCCATACAACTTATTAGAAATTACGGCACTTGGTGTTAATTGAGCACTGTTTACTGAGGGCATGAAATGGCAGTGCTATGGAGTAAAATGTTGCTGAATTTAAATGTATAGATGAAAATAATTCAATAACAACATGTATTACTTTTGTATTTTTATATTATTAATTTCTATTATTTTTATCTTTATATTATTAAAAATATTTATTATTAATTAATTTATTTTTATCATTACATTTTTTTATTATTTAAATGTAAAATATAATGTTATTATTACAGATATGTTACCATGGAAATGGTTACTTCAAAGAACTGGTGTAAGATGGTTGCCAGGTGCCAAGGATGTGTGTTGTCGTAGGTTCCAAACCTCTCTATTTTTCCAGTTAGGTCGAGTGATACCGGTGGTACGAGGCGATGGTGTTTATCAGAAGTGTATGGACTTCTGTGTTGATCGTATGAATGAAGGCGACTGGGTACATATTTATCCAGAAGGAAAAGTAAACGATACAAAGGAATTTATGAGATTAAAGTGGGGTAAGTTTGTGAATATTGTGCTTACATCGATTAAGGGGACAGTTGGGTACTACAAAGATGTGTGAGAACTTTATCAATGAATATGACTAATGTACTGTTCTGTAGTCAATGACACTTCCAGGACAGATACAATGGAATTATGCATCACATATTACCCAAACACACGCAGTAACTTACAATTTATTGGCATTGTAGGACGTGTATTGTTTTAGAACGATTAGCAGTTTGGCAAAATTGACCTTGCAATGGAATCGTATCTGATTAAACCAAGTAGTTGTCCCGGTTCTAGACACTTAGGTTGCAGTCATGGCTTAGGGTTATTATACATTAACCTTTCACTCCATAGATGCTTTAATTCACATCCTTTTCCTTCATGTCCATCATCATGTTTACAAACATTGAGCTTGTAAGGGAGACAATCCAATGTAGAAATGTTCTTAACAAGACACCTAATCAAGGGAGATCATTCTTTATATTTGTTACAAAAAGCTGCACATGTGATATGTACACATTCTTGCTCATCTCTTATCACTATAGTGTAGGGCATATGGGGTAAAGGATTAATTACATTTCTAGAATCATACAATTAAAGCCTTGGAAATTTGATTATATAAATTAGCCTTCCATGCTCAGCTATTAATGCTTTGATTTCTCTGTGACTTCAGGTATAGGCAGATTGATAGCAGATTGTGATGAGTGTCCTATAGTTTTACCATACTGGCATGTAGGTATGGATGAGTTCTTTCCAATGGTGAAACCCTACTACCCGAGAGTGGGTAAAGTAAGTATGGTGATATATATCAGTGTTTAATGTATAAGGTTGTAAGACCAGAAGTCTGGAAGACAATCCCTCATTAGTTTGCATTATAGTGTGAATTTAACCCCATCCTTCATTCTAGTTATCAGAAATCATTAATCAAACAGAGACAATAATTGTTGTATTACTGTTTTATAAATTGATAATGTACGACGTCATTTGGTATGACCCTTGATTGGCGAAATAAATTTATTCTATTCTAGTGGTTAACTTTTCCACTTAACTCCAATGAAGGTCCGTTAAATATTACTTAAACATGATTCCTACGTTTATTCAGAGTTAGCTCTCCTAGAATTTATGTCTCTGTTGAATGTGCAAAAGAAAATATGCGAAATATGTAGGTATTATGCTCTAATTCTTTCTCAAATTGGATAAATATATATTTTTGAACATGCATATTATGTATCATTTCAGGATATTACAGTTGTGATTGGTAGCCCAATCAATTTTGAGAATGATCTGAAGATGTTAAGAGAACAAAATAAAAGCAATGTAAGTACATCATGCTTGTAATGTCACCTCCATTGCCTAGTGGTCCATCATCAGATTCTGCTTGTAATGTCACCTCCATAGCCTAGTGATCCATCATCAGATTCTGCTTGTAATGTCACCTCCATAGCCTAGTGGTCCATCATCAGATTATGCTTGTAATGTCACCTCCATAGCCTAGTGGTCCATCATCAGATTCTGCTTGTAATGTCACCTCCATAGCCTAGTGGTCCATCATCAGATTCTGCTTGTAATGTCACCTCCATAGCCTAGTGGTCCATCATCAGATTATGCTTGTAATGTCACCTCCATAGCCTAGTGGTCCATCATCAGATTCTGCTTGTAATGTCACCTCCATAGCCTAGTGGTCCATCATCAGATTCTGCTTGTAATGTCACCTCCATAGCCTAGTGGTCCATCATCAGATTCTGCTTGTAATGTCACCACCATAGCCTAGTGGTCCATCATCAGATTCTGCTTGTAATGTCACCTCCATAGCCTAGTGGTCCATCATCAGATTCTGCTTGTAATGTCACCACCATAGCCTAGTGGTCCATCATCAGATTCTGCTTGTAATGTCACCTCCATAGCCTAGTGGTCCATCATCAGATTCTGCTTGTAATGTCACCTCCATAGCCTAGTGGTCCATCATCAGATTCTGCTTGTAATGTCACCACCATAGCCTAGTGGTCCATCATCAGATTCTGCTTGTAATGTCACCACCATAGCCTAGTGGTCCATCATCAGATTCTGCTTGTAATGTCACCTCCATAGCCTAGTGGTCCATCATCAGATTCTGCTTGTAATGTCACCACCATAGCCTAGTGGTCCATCATCAGATTCTGCTTGTAATGTCACCTCCATAGCCTAGTGGTCCATCATCAGATGCTGCTTTGAGTGTGTGAGGTCCCAGATTCATATCAATGAGAACATAAAATAAGTACCATTATTTCCCTTGCTAGAAATTCGGCATAAACATGGGTTTATATTTTAAATAGATGTAAATCTGAAATTACTGAAAAGGCGATTGCCATGTTAAAATCATGTCCTTATTTTGGCAGGTATCATAGCACAATTTTAATAGGGTACTATTGTTTAGAGGGAAATTACCAGTATTTCTAGCAATCAGGAATACATAATAATTATACTGGTTGTTACATAGGTTGATTGTAATGTTGATGACAAGATTGTCATACTTAAGGTTTTACATACTTTCACTGATTATAACTTCTATATCTTACAGGAAGAGATGTTGATGACAAGGTTGTCAAACTGAAGGTTTTACATACTTTCACTGATTATAACTTCTATGTCTTACAGGAAGATATGTTGATGACAAGGTAGTCATACAGAAGGTTTTACATACTTTTACTGATTATAACTTCTATATCTTACAGGAAGATATGTTGATGACAAGGTAGTCATACAGAAGGTTTTACATACTTTTACTGATTATAACTTCTATATCTTACAGGAAGATATGTTGATGACAAGGTAGTCATACAGAAGGTTTTACATACTTTTACTGATTATAACTTCTATATCTTACAGGAAGATATGTTGATGACAAGGTAGTCATACAGAAGGTTTTACATACTTTCACTGATTATAACTTCTATATCTTACAGGAAGAGATAAGGAAGTTCATAACAGATAAAATTCAGGATGTGTTTTTGACATTAAAAGAAGAAACAGAACTGCAACATGAAAAGTCTAGTAGTTGATATGGAAATATGTGCTCTGCAAGAATTATGAATTTCAAATACTAGTACAGCCAATGAGTTTTAAATACAAGTGAAAGATAAGATAGAAGATCATACCAAGGAGTGTATTTATTACAATGCAGGGAATTAAGATCATATCTAAAGAAGGTTGCCTGTGTACAAACTGAACTATTGTCACGACATGTTTACCTGACACTTGTCAATGGTTCAATATCAAGTATTTTTCATCTCCAATCTGCTAAAGACATAGTGTGACATTTTAAATGATGGAGTGACATAATTTATGTGTGATCAAAAATCGTAGAATTTATACATCCTTTTGTGCTATATTTATTCGCTGGCGAGGTACTATGAGATTTACTCTTCCCAATAATTGGGAGAGAGCTCAAATAATTGTTTTTTGTTTGTAAGTTTTGCTCTTTGCTCAGTAGCCTCTAGATTTTGACATACAGTAGAACCTGTATGAACGACCACCTCTATTAAGCGACTTCTCTATTAAACGACCACTTAAGATCCCGCCCATGAATTTTCACTATATAAAGTTATTCTATTAAGCGACTTTTCAGTTATCTGCCCAGCGACCGCCTTAAACCAGTCCCGAGAGTTAAAATTTAATCCATTCAACGACCACATACACTTAATCTCGTCGAGCATTCCCACCTATGAAAACAGTTGGTCGATTAACAAACTCGTTAAATGGTCGTATGTAAAGATAATTGTTGTAGATTAGTGGTTATCAACTAAAAAGGTGAGAAAAACAAACTAAAAGTGAGGGATATGAAGCAAATAAAACAAGAATCATGGTCAATTAACATTACATGGGTGGACAAGTGGTCCAGTGGGAAGAGCTACTGACTGCTGATCCAAAGGTTGAAGGTTCGATCCTGCAGTTCTCTGCTTTTCCGTTTTTCCCACCTAACGTAACTAAACTTACTAACAGTCTTTCGGGCGAGACGTTAAGCGAGCTACCATGTATGATGCTTTACGTCAGGCACGTAAAAGAACCAGACATGCTTCTGAAATTGGGGCATCTTCTGTACTATGCAATATCCCCCAAAAACTAAAGTGACTAACCTCTTCTTGGGACCTTGCCCATATGGATTTCCGGTGGCGAGGATAAAAAAAGCATATAAATAGTAAAAAATAACATAACACATGTTCACCATCATAATAAAAAAGTCCATATCAGTGCATATAACATTGCAACTGTACTGTTTTAGATAGTAGCAGTACTGAATAAAGATATGAAAACTCGGCATTGTACTTAAACTAATAATTTCGTCCTGATCTATTAAGAGACCACTTACTTAAGCGACCGTTTTATCCCGGTCCCAAAGGTGGTCGCCCAATGCAGGTTCTACAGTACAGGGTGTCTCAAAATAGTCATCCACTTATATTATTTCTTAAATATTAAGCTATATACATATTTGATTTATATTTAAAATAAACAGACTTTCAATAAATCAAACTTTATCATGCAGCTTATTTGGAAGTGTAAGATCACCACAAGAAATAAATCAGGAGAGTTCTACAAGTCATGGGACTGCTGCAGTACAATTGCAATTTGAAATTCTACCTTGCTTTTTTTTCCCAAGGTACTAGGGATATCTTTTATGGCTATGATACGCTTTGGTTATGTGTGAATGTCTGCTTTTTTTTGGCAACTTTAGAAAGTACATCGTCATGACAGTGTGATGTCACTGCATAGTCACATGACATTATACAACAATCAAGTTATTTGGCAGAATTATAACTGTTCAACAAGCAGACAACATATTTTGAGACACCCCATATATTTAAACATTTAAACAACGACATAGAATACTCCATACACCATTTTATTGAGAAATGAGCTAGTATGTAGCTTTGGAAGATAATTGATCGACTAGGGTTGGTCGTGATTTAACATATCTATGGAGTAACAGGCAAAGGTGTTATATAGAGGGTTAGTTTTCCATGCTACATGTATGCATCTAGTTTCAGTTTACATTATTGCACCAATCTATGTTATATTTATGCAGAATTTGTGTTTTACTTCTGTAGAAATGTAAATGATTTTGACATGTACTTTTTTTTATATTTCACGAATTTTGTGAAGTAAAATTTTAAAGATACATTTGTGTTGTTTTAATCTGACTCAATCTCCGCTATTGTCCCACTTAAACAGCTAACCATCCTGCTTGAGGAACAGATTTTTATTCATTCCTTGGCTGGTTTAAGACGTTGACTCACAGTACTGGTCGTTTCAAACATTGGAATGTCCAAATACTGATTGTGACAGATGATTTTCATGCCGTTTTCACTATAACTCAGGTATATTCATACTTGAATGGAATTTTGACAAATAGCTCATCCACCTCCAGCCAAGGAATGTCTATGGAACAGTTCAACCTTCAGCCATGGAGCTCACCAAATGTCTATGGAACAGTTAAACCTTCAGCCATGGAGCTCACCAAATGTCTATGGAACAGTTAAACCTTCAGCCATGGAGCACACCAAATGTCTATGGAACAGTTAAACCTTCAGCCATGGAGTGCACCGAATGTCTCTGGAACAGTTAATCCTTCAGCCATGGAGCGCACCAAATGTTTATGAAACAGTTAAACCTTCAGCCATGGAGCCCACCAATTGTCTATTGAACAGTTAAACCTTCAGCCATGGAGCGCACCAATTGTCTATGGAACAGTTAAACCTTCAGCCATGGAGTACACCAATGTCTATGGAACAATTAAACCTTCAGCCATGGAGCACACAGAATGTCTATTGAACAGTTAAACCTTCAGCCATGGAGCACACCCAATGTTTATGAAACTGTTAAACCTTCAGCCATGGAGCACACCCAATGTCTATTGAACAGTTAAACCTTCAGCCATGGAGCACACCCAATGTTTATGAAACTGTTAAACCTTCAGCAATGGAGCACACCGAATGTCTATGGCACAGTAGAACCTTCAGCCATGGAGCGCACCAAATGTCTATAGAACAGTTAAACCTTCAGCCATGGAGCGCACCAAATGTCTATAGAACAGTTAAACCTTCAGCCATGGAGCGCACCCAATATCTGGAACAGTTAAACCTGCAAGAGAACAGCCGTGTAATGTCCAAGAAGCGTTCATTAAACGGATACTTACTACAAGAAGCCAGGCCAAAGTAGTTCTAGAAACGGTTGAAACAGATACCGACAGGGGAAGTCTATTAAACATCCAATCATGTCTATATAATGAACAAACAGCGTATTAAACTTTAAGGTAAGTATGAGAAACAAGCAGATTATGGCATGAAGAACTGTGATGAGGCAACACGCTGAGTTTGAACTTTTATAAGACACAAAGTGGACGCTGATAAGACTTATTACACACAGTATTCATCCGTTTCATTTGTTACTCATACTTTAGCAGACAGTACTCGAGAGTTCCTTAGATATTCGATGTTCAGTAAGCTAAACTGAATTAATGCGTTAATCGTACGTTTTGGAATGTGTTGGCAGATAGATGGATAAAAAGGCAAAACATAACTTGAACACAATACATATTTGCAAAATGTAGTTTATTATCATTCAAGAAATAAAGATCTCTTCTGCAAAATACGAAGTTACAACTTCTGATGAATTTTATAACAATAATCAGTACTCTGCATAATCTATGGATAAGAAAGTATCCGATCATGTAAGATAAACACTATTCCAGTCATAGGTAGTCCTTCTACAGTATTACAAAAATAAACATTTCTATTTCAACAATGATATTCAAATATGACATATTTACTACGAAAGCAGCTGCTGTTTATATGAAACAAGAAATTAGTCATTGCTCTCCCTCTCTCCATATATATATATACAAACAATATATATACTACTATGAGTGAGTCAAAAATGAGAGTCATAATTATGACAACTCATTGCAATGTATTTCTTTACTGATGTAATCGTAGAATAATTGGTTAATCAGATTTTATAAAACAAGACCTCCATTAACCACAAGGCATTATCGGAACAACAACAAAATGTTTAACATTCATCAATGTTGTTATATTATACATATTCATTATGTAACTTCTTTAGAATAAACGACTAGGTTTTCTCAGTCACCACACCCTAAAACCAAAACCCAACACCTGTTAACAAGAGATGTTTGTAAAACATGTATGCCCCCATTGCAGCCAAATAGTCATTAATGTTAAAGGTCACACCAACCTTGACTTTTGACCTATTGACTTCATTATCCACATATGGATTGAAGATCCTAGGCAAAACGTTCTTGAGTTATTGAACGCAAACCATTTTGGTTAACCAGCCTACAGAAAGACTGACCGACATGTGCAAAGCAATATACCACCTCATCAAAGATGATGGGCATAATCATAGTTGTGGAATACTATGACACAACATGGAATTTGTAATAAAATTATTTTTCATAATCATGCTTGTACGTAGAAACACAAACAGGTTGGTCAAAAGTGACTCTAACAGGCAAAATCATTGCAAACAATGTAAAAAGATTTGGACTGAAGTCAAAATCAGAAGTAGTTTGCAACCAAAATAAATGTACATGTGCATAGCTGTGCATTAATTTACTATTTCATTTAAAACAAAGAATGAACATCATATTCTATAAACTGCTAAACGTGGGAACATCATTTGTATACCATACTATATTATCTGAGACCTGCTAAACGTGGGAACATCATTTGTATACCATACTATATTATCTGAGACAAGGTTCATATATATATATAGCTGTGTAACACTCCACAGCTTCAAACAATAGTACCTCACAGATACAAGAACAATTCTGCAAGAATGAATACAAAATAAACAATAGCTACACAATGCCAAAGTCTAGATTTGTCAAAGACTTTCAGAGAAACAGATATTGAACAGCAGATCTATTGTTATGGTATATAACTAAACACTTACAGCAGCTCCCTCTGACAGTAGAACAGATAAATCACTTTTAAATGAAAAGTTGAGTAAAATTACGTTAAAACAAGTCCTCAATATTCATCCTGTGTTTAAAATACATCTTCACTGTAGGAAAATGTGATACAACAATCAATGCCCACGATGAAGTTACTGAACCAACAAAATCACATTACCGGTAAAAGTCACAATATTTCTCTAACTATTACAGATCACTGTATATAAATCAAACAGGAAGAGTGGGCGTCATGGAAGAGGCATGTTGGTTTCATAGAGGTTAACATAAGGAGTTTTGTACTTCACATTACATCAGATCATCAGAGATAACTTATACTTTTTGCAAATGAATGAAACATGTAATAATTCAGACCAGACTAGCAATCAAAGTGTCAGGTGAGTTCATACAAATTCTGACATCTACAGTCATTTTAAAACCAATTTATTTCTCCAAAACTGAAATTATAAAGATACAAACTAATATGATCATCTTGTTAAGTAAACATAGTTAAATGACATGTCAGTCTAGGCCAGATTTTGTATAAGTAGCATATAATATTATAAGGCAATGCAAGTTCATTTTCCAGAGTAATCCCTTGTAGGAGGAAGGTGATGTCATTAAGAATGATTTGGATACAATGTTCTTGTCTGGGTAGCTATGTCAGTAGAAGCAACTGGTATATATCATACAAGACATCAAGCCAGTTTATAAATAAGGTGATACGTATGGTATGGATGAAGCATTTAGTGAGTTATATAGACATGCACAAACTGTTCACCAGGCTATCAAAGTCAACGTTCGCAGAATTATGCCTACCGCGAAAACCACTAACTTAAAATGCGCGAAACTATTTCTTAGGAATATAGTATTCTCTATCTCCATTGTTGATGATTAGCAACACCCGATGAGTAAGGAAGCATGATGAAACTTGAAATATCTTGTTAACATACAGTATCATGTTTTACTCCATGCTGCCCTGTGTGGTCAGTCATTACATTCTGTTGTTTATCATGAATTAATGTGGATATAAATATTATTTTCTATCTTCTCTGATGCATAATCTGAATTCTTGAAGAGACAATGTGCTTGCATGTTACAATATTTAGACAAATGGTCTGTGATGCACATCATCATAAATTCCTTGCCAATAACACAAACTATACTTGGGAAATGTTTGCAGACTAGTATTTGTACCAAAGAGCAGAGAACAGCGTAGTTGTTGCGAGTCGTTTAAGAGAAAAGCTGAAACTGGTATAAAACAATTTGTGCATATCCTTGTATAATAATGAGATGTATATAAATATGTATCCCTGTTATATAGATTTTTTTTACATAGTACAACGTTAAGAGTTATCACTGAGTGGGGGTACCATAATCTTTATTTAGTAACAACCGATTAGCAAAGCAAAATACAACTAAAAATCATATATGGCCAAACATAAATTATCTCATGATAGTGTCAGCAAATTGCAAGCTAATATGACAATAAAGTGCACTTCAAACACTCCATGTAAACATTCTATGACACCACTGAGTAGAAATTCAGTTTGGTAGGTGAATTAGATGTTCAAACTATCTAGGGGTGTCACTCTATGGTATGTAAGTGTGGCAACATGGTTACACATAACTAATATATAGCATATTTAGCATGGTGCTTCTCATATACATAACATCCTTATCATTAAGTACTAACCCTATACTACATAAACTCGCACATATCTCCATATCAATTTTTGTCCAATATTAAGTATGAAAGGGAGACCATCTCTAATCAAGGGAGATCATTCTTGAATTTTATTCCAAAAAGCTGGACATAATGTATATAGTTTCTAGGCTGATCTCTCATCAACATAATGTTGGATATATAGAGAAGAGGGTTGAATTATTACACAAATGACAAACTATAGTAATTGCACAATGTAGGCAAATGATCAGTACTGAATAATTGAACCATTGATTGATGGGATTTGATCATATGTAACTATTTCTTTATGTAATATTATTCCCAATATAACATATAATTACCTGAATTTAAGTATTAATTAACAAACCAACTCATTATCCAACCAACTCAGAAGCGCTTACAATGAATCCAATAAGTCAGTTTTTCAACATAACTATCAATTTCATTCAAAACTGAAAATAAAGTGAATTGGAACCTCCTTCGACTAGATGCATTTTTGGGCATGTGGTGGGAACAATGGCTTGTATGGTAATGAGGACATAATAGAGCTGGAATATTGACACGACTTTGACACTAGTATTGAAAAATAAATCAAGTATAAACAGTCCAGTCTCAGGCTTATTGACACAAGCTAGTGACTAAACGTGATTTACTATATTGGACAATCGCAATATAAATATAAGTTGCCAAATATTAATTTTATTATATAATGAAAATGGGTGCACAGTTATGATTAGCACAATACAGCGAGACTTATCACCTTATAATTCAATATGTTTTAAAGCTTAAAGTCAATTACAGAGAATTATGAAGATTTTAGCCATGTATGAAGTTTTGTAATGTTTTCATATTGTACTGGACGGACAAGTCTGAAGCAACCAATGTAGGGAAGATAGTTTATCATTAAACAATGCCAACACTAATAATGTACAAATGAATGGATCGATTTCGGATAACAAATAGGTAAATATTTCCTATACTTACCAGCCAACAATGACTTAGTTTGCTAGTACGATATATTTAGAATAAACAATGGTAGCTGATATTGAAACTATCCAAGCAATGAGATCATAGTTGCAAATAAACTAAATACAATGCATACATAAAGAAATGTTTCAAAGAATGATAAAACAAAAATGGTGGTAAACAATTGCACATACAAAATAAATTGTGTAACTCAAAATTCAGGTCAGGTAACTCTTGCACTGACACAGTCATCGCCTAACTCGAGAACTGTGAGAACTTTTAACACCTAACTCAGGAACTGTGGT
This sequence comes from Spisula solida, assembly GCA_947247005.1. NCBI lineage: Eukaryota > Metazoa > Mollusca > Bivalvia > Venerida > Mactridae > Spisula > Spisula solida. The sequence continues at coordinate 28,515,201 of OX365948.1, forward strand.
AGACTTAACCCAACTGAAATACTAACCTCTGACACTATGTGCAATAACTCATATTTATCTGTTGATTCTGTATTAGTCAAGAAATTTACATAAAATTATAATAATCCAGCAGAGCTAAAGATCAGGTTTTTTGCCTATTGGGTATTTTACCCTATAAAGTATTAATTGTGCTGGGGTATGGAAATACTTAATTGGGTATTAAATGAAATGTTTTACGAAAATGATCATTTCCTTAGTTTTTGTTACTTCTATCTCAAAATACACAAACACTTAATTCATCTGCTTGATATATTACTGAGTAAATGATGAAACTCTACAAATTGTTACAAATAAGATGACACTGTTAGACCATGTGGTTTAAACCTCCAGTGTATGGATTAAACCTCCATATTTTGAGGAATACAATACTTCAAATTCCAAAAAAAAAAAAGAAAATTATAATCGAGAAAGTAACAAAATGGACAAGCATTAAACCATTAAATGCAAATGTCTAACAACCAATGATTGTGAATAGAATATTAAATCAGTTTCACAACAACACAAAATACTTGATTTATGCGATACACAATGAGTTGGTAATCATGTATGTTGTTTCTCACCTGTGTAATGATGCTTGCAAGGAAAACCTAACCCTTACTATGACATATACTGTAAAATCACATATTTTTGTGGGTATTAAATTTTGTGGTTTTTGATGAAAATGCATTTTCATGGGGTCATAAATTTGTGGATTACAAAACATGAAAGGATAAACCTATGCTCTGTATTGGGGATGTTGATTAATCTTGGGAATTATATTTCGTGGTTGAGTTCATCAATGAAATCAACGAAATTTCAACTCCCTCGAAAAATAATGATTTTACAGTAATACAGACATTACAAAACAGACGTTTCAATAAAATAAGTATTCAATCTTGGCATGTGCTTATCATGAATATATTTCTTTCATTTCAACAAGCTTTACACTATTTTTCTGAGTATTCATAACACAGTTACTGAACGTCACATGGTGTAATAGTAGGCGATGTACTGACAACTTTCCTCTATACCAGCACCTTACAACCAACTTTCAGTTATGACGTGTTAATCAAAGCTTAGGATAAATACAAAGAAAGAAAAACATTTTCATCTTGAAATGAAAACTTATTACAGATATTACTGACACATAGAACACAGCCAAAGTAACTAAAGAAGTAAATAAACAAGCATAGAAAACTATTGGAACAGTTGTGTTTTTGTGTTAAGCGTATTTTAAACATTCAGACACATTTCAGCACAAAATTCATATAATCATTATCACACAATATGATCACAATGGTTTTGCAGAGACATATGTTATGCGTTGAATACTACTGTACCTCACAGGTATGAAATACATTCATGGAATATTTGGTTTTCACAAAAATATAATCACTTCATACTAGCCTTGTCAATGGTTCAATATTTTCTATGTTAACAGTGTTTTATAGACCCAACACTTCCAGCACCATTGTCTAAATGACAAACGAGTCAAAACAAATTTCTATGTAGCCCTTATAAAGTCACAAAATTAAGTTGTTTTGTATCTCATATATTTTTAACAAAACCTCACAAAATTGTACAGAAATGTGCATTTTTATTACAAAAAGATTTTTCAACACGGCCATTTATTATCCAGTAACATTTATTTACACAATGAGAGTTTAATATAATACTATGATTTTATTACACAACGTGTTATGAATGTAAAAAAAATATAATTTTATTAATATGCTGTTTAAATCTTGAAAATATTTTAACAAAGTCAGGTGAAAAGGTCTGGTATGTCAGTAAGATTGGGTTTTCATAAGGCCCTAAAGACAAATGTTAATGTTTTCACAAAGTTTAATATGAAAATGGAACCATAAAATATATTCTTCGTATTCAAGTAAAACTGATTTTACCAGAATAAACTGTTTCTACACGTTAATGGGATGGTCACATGATTTTAAACAACATTTACACAAGGTATTTAAGAACTGGATCCCAGCCCCAATCTCTCTAGCATCTCGATGATAAATCTCAGTTCAAATTGAGAATTTACTCACATCAGAGTCTCAAGTATAAAACAAATCTCAAGGTGGTGCTCTGAGACTTTGTAATAAATTCCAGATATATTTTTCATTTTGGGAAAGAAATGGATTGAAAAACTCTCACAGATACCAGATAAGTGAAATATTTGACGTGAGCAGAGGTTTAGTTCATATTGAGATATTTGAAGAGACTGGGCTTCACTTCGATAGACAATCTTAGCATGTATTATATTGTTCTATATTGTGCCAGCATAAAGTCCATGCCGCGAAAAGATGTATCAACAATGCTGTCTCAATCTTGCTAGATTATCATAAAATATATCATAATTTTACCTAAATGTCAGAGCTCACATAGTGGGCTCCAAACAACTTCAGAAGGAATCTGAGCTTAAGATGTATGAATGAAACATATTGTATTCTGTAACTATATTATTACTGTAGGCACAACATTTTTAGGAGGAATGTAGTTAAATAACAACATTGTGTGTATTATTTTTGACAATCAACAAATACAAGCTTACTCTGTATGAGAAATACTACAAGAAGTAAGCTAAATGACTTGTGTTTCATTACAAGGTCTCATTATAAGACTGACACATCCACAAACTACAATGGAGAGAGACCGTAACAAAACATGACCATCATAAAATATGCCATAATTTCATATAGTTATCTTACAGTGGGAAAAACATTAGACATATAACAATGATCTGACTCAAAAAATAATACTATAGAGAATCATAAAGGTCATAACATTTCTTATAAACTCCTGAAGATTCTAAGAACACATTTTTCTCGATTTATCACGATTATCAATATTCTGTACATTGGTAAGACACAAATGTTACACAAAGTCTGTATGAGAACACGATCACTCACAATGATGCTGAATGCATAAATGGCAGTACATGATTCAATGAAAGTGGTGTAACAAGCGTTTTATTCCTCGAATTAACTTATCACACAACAACAGGTTTTGTCACATAAAATTTCAACTTTGAGCTATGTGTGTATATGGATCAAGCTTATTTTATCCGGCTATCCGATAAAATCAAAGTGAAAGTACAAGATCTCACATATAAATGATGTATGTGCCTGGGCAGTTTTAACACATTTAGTAAGTGGGCACTCAAGCAAGGAATATCGCGCTAGGAGAATCTCCACCACACAACGAACAATGAGCAAATAGTCATAGTGATTATAGAATGCTTCTAGATATTTCAAAGTAAAGGACCATTAAACACAATCACTGGTTATATATATCCTTCGGTCAATGTTTGCACACACAGCCTGGTTTACAGCAGCATTGCCATTCAGTTATCAGCATCAGAATCTGACTCAGAGGAAGATAGAGTATCGTTCAATTCCTGTGCATTAGGTTGATACACAGGGATATGTTTCGGGCTCCATATTTTAGGTATTGTTTTTGCAATTCCGTTTCTCGGACCATTCTGTTGCTGCACTTGTTTGGTTAGGTCCTCGAACGCTTTCATATCATCTTCAGTGATCTCATATTCTTCCTCGTCTGCCTCGTTCCAACCCATTTCACGTAACAACCTGTCAACATACATTATCTTTATAATCATCTAGACCTACTTTATCTATAATGAACAGGAAGTAATATAGAGTTTTCTGTTCCTTACAGTTTTCTTCCGTACCTGATTTATCTGATTCTGGTTTAAGTACCAAATAGGCACAGGCCTATTTTAATCTATATCAACAACAATAATTCTGAGACAAGGCTGATTTCTTAGTTTTCTAACTTGGTCAAGATATTACGTCAATAAACATTGCCAGTAAATTTGAGGAACATTTTTATTTAATAAAACAAGGGTAATTTATCTTTTAGGGTAAATCAAGGGCATTGTCACCGTGTTTGAAGACAATCAGATTAAAGACACTTAATATAAGCTGCCCCCTGCCCATTTTTAGCATTCTCAAAACACATCCCGTCTTCTACGGGAATACGAAAACTACATGTACAACATTTATTACATTGACAGAGGTGTTCACATGGTGGTGTGAAAAGTTCAGGCCAAATATTGTTTACCTCTGTTCAGCTTCTAAAGAACTGGAAAGTAGACCACTAGTATCATGTATGTCCATACTATCAACGCCATTCAATAAATCATCAGTCTCTCCTGTAGGATGCCCCTGAAAACATAAATGATAGCATAAAATATATAAACATTCTTATTATTTTTCATCAATTGTGAATCAAGTTATTATGTATCACTCTCCTGCCTAGGTTACTAACCAGCATTTGTGCTGATTTCCGGGGATTGCCGTAAGAACAAAATCATTATTTTGAGAAAATAAGAAAAACTGACTGAAAACTACTCTTTACTTATTGAAAATTAAGCTTTTTCAACATCAGTTTGGTCAACATAACCTGTTCCGATCTTCATGAATAGTGGCTCATAAAAAGCGCTTTGTGATGCAGATTTCAAATATGCATCAGTCTCATAAGGTCGTAAGTCGCCCTTAAGACCTTCTCATTCTAAGCCAGAAATATAATATTGTGTATGGGCCAGAGGGTTACATATCACAAATAAAATGTTAAAAGTTCTTTTCATTAACAATGAATATTTCACACTTACTCCCTTTTTCTCATCTTCTTGCCGTAGTGTTTTTAAGAAATGGCTTTTCTTATCAGATAATGTTTTTGGCTGGGTTACAAATCTAGTATTATGAATGTCAACAGGTGGTGTAGATGGCTGTGATAACTGAAAGAAATGTATCATAAACATTGAATTCACATAGAATATCACAGCACTTACTATGAAAGCATAACAATTCATCAACAACCTAGTCGAACTGCATCACAATGATAAATTTGTTAAGCTACATTGAATGATAGGAGACAATTAGCAAGCCATACATCATACATCAACTAGAACTATCACTGGTCTATGACAGCTATCATACTGATTAATCAATCAATACTTCTATGTAAGAGGTTTCACAGGCCCCATGATTCGGCAGTACAGGGGCTGTGATTCAGCAGTACCTCATACTTATATGTGAGGCCCCATGATTCAGCAGTACAGGGACCGTGATTCAGCAGTACCTCATACTTCTATGTGAGGCCCCATGAATCAGCAGTAACTCGTACTTCTATGTGAGGCCCCATGATTCAGCAGTACAGGGGCCGTGATTCAGCAGTACCTCATACTTCTATGTGAGGCCCCATGATTCAGCAGTACAGGGGCCGTGATTCAGCAGTACCTCATACTTCTATGTGAGGCCCCGTGAATCAGCAGTACCTCATACTTCTATGTGAGGCCCTGTGATTCAGCAGTACCTCATACTTCTATGTGAGGCCCCGTGATTCAGCAGTACCTCATACTTCTATGTGAGGCCCCGTGATTCAGCAGTACCTCATACTTCTATGTGAGGCCCCGTGATTCAGCAGTACCTCATACTTCTATGTGAGACCCCGTGATTCAGCAGTACCTCATACTTCTATGTGAGGCCCCGTGATTCAGCAGCACCTCATACTTCTATGTGAGGCCCCGTGATTCAGCAGCACCTCATACTTCTATGTGAGGCCCCGTGATTCAGCAGTACCTCATATTTCTATGTGAGGCCCCGTGATTCAGCAGTACCTCATATTTCTATGTGAGGCCCCGTGATTCAGCAGTACCTTATATTTCTATGTGAGGCCCCGTGATTCAGCAGTACCTCATATTTCTATGTGAGGCCCTGTGATTCAGCAGTACCTCATACTTCTATGTGAGGCCCCGTGATTCAGCAGTACCTCATACTTCTATGTGAGACCCCGTGATTCAGCAGTACCTCATATTTCTATGTGAGGCCCCGTGATTCAGCAGTACCTCATACTTCTATGTGAGGCCCGTGATTCAGCAGTACCTCATATTTCTATGTGAGGCCCCGTGATTCAGCAGTACCTCATACTTCTATGTGAGGCCCCGTGATTCAGCAGTACCTCATACTTCTATGTGAGGCTCTCTGATTCAGCAGTACCTCATACTTCTATGTGAGGCCCCGTGATTCAGCAGTACCTCATACTTCTATGTGAGGCCCCGTGATTCAGCAGTACCTCATATTTCTATGTGAGGCCCCGTGATTCAGCAGTACCTCATACTTCTATGTGAGGCCCCGTGATTCAGCAGTACCTCATACTTCTATGTGAGGCTCTCTGATTCAGCAGTACCTCATACTTCTATGTGAGGCCCCGTGATTCAGCAGTACCTCATACTTCTATGTGAGGCCCCGTGATTCAGCAGCACCTCATACTTCTATGTGAGGCCCCGTGATTCATCAGTACCTCATATTTCTATGTGAGGCCCCATGATTCAGCAGTACCTCATATTTCTATGTGAGGCCCCATGATTCAGCAGTACCTCATATTTCTATGTGAGGCCCCATGATTCAGCAGTACCAACAACAACCATGAAACTATAGACTCTTCAAGGCAAGGCAAGTTTTTCTTTGGTATTAGTCTTAAAATATAATAGACATATGGAATTCTAGCATTACAGCAAATTAAAATATAAGAGAATGATTAAATGTATTTAGAAATTATAAGTTTGACAAAAGAACCTATTCTATTTTGTTTAACTGATTAATATATTATCACAACATAATGGACTAGCACAATCAAGGATATATGTATCAAATATGCACAACCACTAAATAATACGAAGCAATGAGTATTAAGTTATCATAACAGTTCATCATACCCTCGAGGACATCATTTTATACACATTCAGTATACAATCCAATGTAACTGTCAGAAGAAATAGTTAAAGGTCAATCAATTAAATTTTATAACACCCTTAGTAACAGTGTCAAGATTTATAACTCATGTTTAACTGGTAACTGGCTGTCAAACTAGACGATCAACTTATTGCATTCTAAGAAGTTATATTAAGTATTAACAGTAGTACTCGACATTAGGACAAAAGTTTAGAAGCCAGGAAAAATACTTATAAAACCATTTTTGGCTAAAATGGTAAATGCTAAAATTTAGTGTAGTTTTTTTAGAATTAATTATATCCAAAGTGCTCAACACACGGAAAAGCATTCCTGAAATGTTTTATGACCACAGCTACTATCGTAAAAAAACCTTTATATTTATATCTGCAGGTTTGTTGTTTTTTACTGTTATTAGTGATCCATTAACTAAACTACTTTTGGAGGATGGGTTTTTGACAAAAAATTGTATATCTACCCCGACCTCATCATAGACATCTTAACATTTATTGATTTCATAAAAGCATTTGATACACATAGCCTATATGAAGCTGTAGGAATCCTGATGTAAATTATAAAACACGTAAAATACTGATCCTTAACACTCATAATTGGAACATAATTGGTGACGGACATGGGATAGGGGCCTGAATCAAAGTAACAATGAAGTAAAAAGTTAACTTGATACCACAAAAACTTCTAATCTACTGACTTGTTACATGGAATACACAATCTCCATACATGATAGTGGAGAGTTATCAAATTATATACACAGTTGTACAGTTCCTGATTAGAGATTGTTTCACCGTACTCTATCTTGGGGTGTAAAATTGGGAAGCATGGAGTAAAGGGTTTAACTGAAGGCATCATGTTTCCTGACATTGCTGCGGTACTTGTCAGACATTTGGTTAGAATGTCTAACAATTATTGTCTCGCATAAAACATTTTGTCGGACATTTATTAGTTTTGAATACAAATATAATAGGTTATGGACCTCAGGGAAAAAAGCTACATGACCCTCCTTATGTTTTACTTGTCAGACAGTTTGGAGAAGTGTATGAACCCAGTCTGTGAATTTAGAATTTGAAACTACAAGACCGAATCACCAAAATTGAATTAGTTTTTCTCTATACAAATTTCCAGCAGAAGTTACTTGTCCGAATGAATATTTACTTGTCCCAGACAACAGGACAAGTGCTAATTTCGCTGACTATGAACTAAAAAACAGGCAAGTAAAGACAGAGAACAATAAAGTATACACAAGCCATGCACTTTTTTATAAAAGCCACAAGCTATTAATTAGCAAAATTACAATATAGATGAATAAAACAATAAACAACTGTTTACACCAAGTATATGAAGGTATGACATCATTAGTTCAGTAAATTAACATGTTATGACTTTCTTATAAAGACCACAAAGAATGCTCCAATCATTGTATTTAGCATATGATAAACTAATACCGGTAATAAAAATAGATGTGTAATAATCATTGAATACAAAGACTTGAATCATAATCATACAAGACAAGAAATGTGTGTAAAACACGTATGCCCCATGGCAGCGCAATAGTCAAAACTGGTAAATGTCACAGTGACCTTGACCTTCGACCAACTGACCTTAAAATCTATAGGGGTCATCTACTGTTGATGACCAACCTCCTAGTGAAGTTTGAAGATCCTAGGGCAAAGAGTTCTTGAGTCATTGAACGGAAACCATTTGGTCAACTGACAGACCGACATGTGCAAAGCAATATACCCCCTCATCAAAGATGGGGCATAAATATCAATTAGAGATCAAAGAAATATAAATGTTATCAAGTAGCCAATCAGGATGCATATATCATATTATCTCATACAACTATATGGAGTTCAATTCAAAACTGCTGACCACAGTGCTTTAACTAGAAAGTATGTTGTGTTGTTTAGGATACCCCACCCACTTAATGTAACACAAAACTATAAAATTGCGATGGAAATATGAAAATAATGCAGACTATTACAATGAATCGGACATGATGATATTAATATGTAGAGTTATACCTCTTTATTAGATCCTGCACTATTACTACTACTACTTGCGGGAGGTTTGAGACTGGAGACAGGACCGGTGTCACGTGGTACGCTGCCATTCACTCGCACAGCTCTTCTAGTTGTCTTTAAATGGACAAAGCATGCATTAAGTCAAACACAATACTTCTAATTTTTCTTAAAGGAGACAACAAACAAGCAAGAACACAAGACTTAATACAAAATTCAATGAATTGATCAGTCAGTGATGAATGCCCCTGTATGACTGCCCATTCCATTTAATGTATGAACATTACATACCAACTCATTTATAATTTCTAGAAAGTTTCATTGAAATACTGTGCATATTACAGTCATATTTGTGCACTCACATACATGCTAAGGGTATATAAGAATAACAGTAAGGACAAATAAGCAGTGCAATAGGCCTTTATTTTAAGGGCTGTGACCACGATAGTGAATGTTTACACTGTTCCAGGAACCTCAACATGGCAGGTGGATGCACTTTTTGTACCCCCATGTGGTAATTTATATACTACCCATCTGTATCTTATTATCACTATTTATAACATGATACTAATAACACACACAATTTGTAAATAGCAGTGTAACTGTGCATTCCAGCCCTCTATGTGACTGTGCATTCCAGCCCTCTATGTGACTGTGCATTCCAGCCCTCTATGTGACTGTGCATTCCAGCCCTCTATGTGACTTTCCTTTAATAGTCACAAGTCTGGAGAACATTGTCTATCATGCAAACATTACTAGCACACATACATGTAAAGCTTCATATAATGTCAAAGAATACTTATATGCATGCAAATGTTAAACATGTGTACACAATCACAGCATAACATAGATAGAGAAGGTATTGTTAGAATGTTATCAACTTACAGATCGCCAATAGTGAATGACCGGCTGACATGGCAGATAATAATTCATTACAATTTGATAAATTTGATAATAAAATTAAAATTTTATACAGATAAGTATTTATTGCATATAACAAGCATGATAAGGATGACTGTATACTATGCCAGCCAAACTCTTCATCTCACTTAAATAGCTTAAATTGTATGAATGCATTCACTCTCTAACCGAACATTGGCAAGAATATCAGTTACGTTTACATTTGATCATCTTCAACAAGGTAATAATAATAGGTGACTAATAACTAACAGAAAATAACATATGATTGTCACGACTTAGAAAGTTGAATTAGATCTATCATAGTACATGAATAATACCCTTGTAATACTGCTTTAAGCAGTAGTCACAGATAAATAACCCAAATCCATTAGCAACAAGAACAATCACAGATGGTCTAAGCATAACATGTGAAATCTGATCATTGTTACAAAGGAATAGTGCAAACTAAAAATCTGAATAAATATTCAAGGGTAATGACAGTTAAATTGTTCCAAGCACAAACTGCCACGATAAGTACAACTAGACTAGGTACTATACTCTACAGTATGGGTTCAAATCCCACTAAAGGGATAAAATATCCGTATCTGGGGTATAATAAATCTGCAATACCTGGACTGACACAGGTGTACACTTAATGGAGATCATGTTTTATTAGATAATTGTGTATATGCTTCTGTGACTATCCAACAAACAGACCATTCAACAAACTGACCAACCATAAGCAGATTCCTATATATATATACTCCCTATGGGGCTATAACGTACCTGTAGTTAGTTTTTACAAAGTGTACACAAAGCAGCAAAAACGTATACTAAACAAAAGCAACTATGATAAAAAAGCATAAATTACAATGACTATATAATGTTTACTTTGCATATTTGTGTTACATAAACCCATACAGGGTGGCACAGTGGTCATTTTGATACATAAACCATCACAGGGTGACCCGCACAGTGGTCATTTTGATAACACTCCTGACAATGGATCGAAAGTCATTTTTTCAATTCTTGGTCATGGCACTTGGTAATTTCTCAAATGCTTTTCAGTGTTTTCCACTCAACTAGGGGTGAACTAAGTAACAACCCAGAGGAAAGGAACTTGCATTTATCGGTGCTTTACACCAGGCCATTAAAGAACCAAGAAATAGATTCAGAAAGGATTCCTTGTATCACACAATGTCTCTTCCCTTGAAGTTAAAGGTCATTGGCCAATCTTGCAGGGCTAAAACTGAATGATTATATATACACTTACAACTGTCTCAGTGAAAACAAACAATCAAAAACCATCTCATATATCATACAGATGCTGCAGTTAGCCTAATATATAATTTAATATAAAACAAAGTGCAAATAGCAAGTCTGCAATAAAACAATTAGTATAAAAATAGAAAAAACAAGACTGCGTTCAATAAACGCTTATGCCCCCTGTGGAAGCCTTGTCCATAAATAAGTCTAAGTCCAAAATTAGGTCAAGGTGAAGGTCAAAATGGGGTTAGGTGATACTGGCATGTGGAGAGTGTTCATGCACAACATCCATGCAAGTATGAAAGCTTTGTAGCAAGCCATATTAATGCTAGAAGAAACGGTCAATTTGGGTTAACCAGGACGGACGGACGAACGGACGAACGGACAGGTGAATCACTATATGCCTCCCCATCTATCGATAGGGGGGCATAAAAATCAAAATTCAGTCATCACAAAACCTATACACCTGTATATTAAATGGGAAGTGTGATACAAAATGACAAAGACATAAAAGCAAAGTTGAACATAAAATACCTTATTTGGCACCAGTTTGTTGTAAATATTGGTGTCTCTTAGCACTTTTGATTGACTAGCATCACTGAAATCTTCCCCTGGTTTACTGGTTCCACCATTCTTACCAATAGGAGGATTCTCTATAAACACAATGCAATAAACATATAAAGTTCACTTTATCTCAGACATAAATCTATAATTCATTTAATCAATGTAGGGAATTAATTTTGGTAGTAAAACATTGATATTATTATGCATGGTTGTATAAGCAAATGTTTGGTTCAAAAGGAGATTTTTCATTTGAAATAAGACTGCCATCAATTAACGCTTATGCCCTTACAAGTTTTGCTTAACATTTTTAAAGAACGAACAAACAGATGGACAGGGCACTAAAACCTCCCCATCAGTAGATGCCGGGATATAAAAAGAACACTGCCATTAAAGCTCTGTTTAGACTAGAGCAATTGTTGTGCAATGATTGTATGTAATTGTTTTCGTTCTGTATACACTCAGTTTAAGACTAGTGCAATTGTTGCCAAATGATTGCATGTAATTGTTTTAGTTCTGTATACACACAGAAAATTGTTGCGTGAACTCATGCTCTACATTGGTTTTAATGCATGTTGCTTAAAAATTGGAAGTATCAGAGATTATAGATAACATGTTATCTATAGTCTCTTGAAGTATTTAATCAGTTTTTTATACATAATTGTATTATGTAAACCCAGTATACAGTGCCACCTCTCGAGAGCAACCATTCTTTGAGCACCCCTACTTTGAGCAACAACCTCTATTTAGAAACATGATCATTTTATTCTTGAGCTTTACTAAACAGTTCACATCTACAAAACAACACTCTTGGCACATAAACCAACGGTTGTTTAGAAAAACAGGTTCATAAATTAAATTGTGCTACATTTTTTACAAATATCCATTTTAAAATAACCTGAGATAGCGAAATCTTTGATAATTGTTCAGTTTTTTTATATTGATCAATTAAAGTTTCAGTAAAGCATCTGTCCAGATACCTTTTTGGCTCTCATTTGTATAAAATACTTGATAATTACCAATAGTTGGGCTTATCAGGAGGTAAATGGATACCTGACTGCTTTCTTACCCCCTTATCAGTTAATTTATGGGAAAATTGTTGCAGGGAAATAGAACAAGTTCTATTTGGTGAAATTGTTGTGAAACAATTGAGCAGCGGTTGCAGGAGTAAATACATTAGGCAAATTGTTGACGGCAACAATTACAAGCAACAATTTAACGTAATGTAAACTCACTTTAAGACAGGTAAAACAAGAAATATCACTGAATGTGATGAATACCCCCAGAAACTGCTTGACTCAGTCAGCTTTGCACAACTAGACTCAAAATTGATCAGACCAATGTGTGCTGATGATATGCACAACTAGACAACTATGTACTGATCATTCATACAAGGTTACGTTAAAATCTGACCATTGGTAACAGAGAAATAGCGCGGACAAAATTTTTAAATGTAAAAAACAAAGGGCAACAACTCCCTTAAAATTGATCCAACCAATCTGTGCCGATGATATGCACAACTAGACTTGGTATTGATCATTTATACAAAGTTTCTTAAAATCAGACCAATGGTTACAGAGAAATAGCACTGACAAAATTTGCACGGACCAAACGACTGACCGGCCAACCAACCTCAAGCATGACTCCAATATAGCCCCTATATACTATGTATCTGGGGGTATAATAATGGGTTTCAGATGTTTCTGGTTTTGAGGATACACTGTATACGGAAGATCTTTTAAGCTCTCTCTACAGGACAGAGTGAATAGTGATATTCAATACATATAATTATTGAGTCATCAGGAAAATAATGAAGAAATCTGATGGTATTGAAATATTTGTATATGTAGATCCAACAATATAACACAAGTTGACAGTGAAACATGATCACTAATGTACCAGTAAGATCCATACTTTAATTCTACACACATGACACCACTAGTTCAGCTAGCTGTCTGTTGTATACATGCTTGTATGAAATGGCCACCTCCTGAAAGTTGGCATCTTAAGTTGGTTACTTACAGAAGGTTAGACATGTGACATTGAATACTTACCCCATACACCCGTTCCATTAACTTGTCCACCTTTAGAGGGTTTCTCCTCACCATTTAATGATGGCTGAAAGCATCAAATTATTTCTAATTAAATATAAGACAGAATTTTTTTTCAATATTCCTACATTAACTGCAAGTCATGGTATTGAATTTCATAATTGATTCTGAAAATTATACTGCAGTTAGTCAGCAATTCCAGTATATCACAAGTTGTTAAAATTAATTGTATTCACCTAAGTTTCACTTAAATTTATTTGGCAGAGGGCATAGTAGAAGAGTTGCCTCTGATTTTTATATATGTTCACCTTACTTTTTCCCTACCTGAAACAGATTCCATGAATTACTACTTCTTGTGGAATATTGTAAAATTGTATTGGACAACTTTATTAGAGAATTATACAACTTTTCCAACTTATTTAACATTCGGGCATTTCAGTGACCAATATTGGGCATTTCTTGGACCAATTTCTAGGTATTTCAGTGACCAATTTTCGGGCATTTCACTGACCAATTTTTGGGCATTTCTCTTAAAATCATGGGTATTTTGCCTATAAAATGTTAAAATTCATTCAAAAGTATCAAAATGACCATTCAGATTCAGAAGCTAGTGGCACCCCTGATGATTCATTTCCTGCAATATTGTATCACGCTTTACTTACAAAATCTTCATGAAATGGTTTCTTTTCTGAGTCTTTATCTTTCTTTTCCTCCTTGTCTTTGCCTTCCTTAGAATTGCTGCGTCCATCTTTCTCATAGTATGTTCTCTTAGAATTACCTCTTCCTGGTGGGTAGTTATAGTAAGGGTCGTTCCCATAGTATTCATACGGTGGTAAGAAATCATAATATGGGGGATAACCTACATTCATACCCTGAAACAAACAATTTTTCAACTTATGTAACATCCCATAACTGACTACAGAAAACATTTTTTGGGCATCGTGCAATGTTATAAAGTTAAAACCAAGAGATAAATATTGTGCATAGGCCTACATACATATGTATGTACATAATCCCATTAAGTAATGCCGAAAATGAAAAGATAGTTCTCCTAGGCATGTCTTCCATGCATGAAAATGTTTGCATGTCACTTATCAAGTTAGTATGGGTTGAAATTACTTCTAGGAAAACAGGATATACAATAGGTCAATTTGCTGCAGTATATGATTTAGAATACCATAGAAAACTCTAGGGAAATGGTTTAAACTTTTACTCCATAGATACGTCTATTCATGCTTCCAGTATACCATCTCCATCAAGAATTATAAACCACTGAACTCCTTAGCAGACTTAGCTGACTGGCAAATAAAGGCTATGCTCCACATTTAAAGAAAAAGAATTATAAACCAATAAGTTGGGGAGACAAACCAATCACTAAAATGGATACTACAAGGGAGATGAGTCTTGATATTTGTCTAAAAAGCAGCATATGATAAGCTGAACACGAGATGTCAATCTAGCCTATCTCTTACCAGTATATTGTTGGGGTGTACCATGTATTGAGTAAAGGATCAAAACAGATGAAGTAAACAGTTAAAGCCTAATGAAGACATAAAATAACTCAATGTTACCTGTGCTGCTCCATATCTAGCATGCGGATGTTGATACTTGCTGTCTCTCTGTCCACCCGACCTCAACAATGATGGTTGTGAGCTATAATGCATTCCGTACTTGTCATGGTAACCATAGCCATTATAATAACCATATGGTCCATAATTATATGCGTAGTAATCATCATCCACAGAATGATGACGGAATTTGTTGTTAGTTGGCGGAAAACGTTTACCTGTAATCATTGAAAATTCCACAATAAATTAACAGCAATGATTTAATCATGAATATAAAGCAAGAATCTCAACAGTGATTTTAATGTTTAGTTTATTTGTATTTCTCACATTTACATTTTTATAAAAATTAATCTGAAAACTTCTTTTAAAAAAAGTTTCAACTAGAATAAGACGAACTTTGTAAGAAAGATGGTAACAGTGCTGAATAATTATTCAAGTTCAATAATCTATAAATGTTAGCAGCAAGTGAATATAATTAATGCTTTCAAGTTCGAAATTTTAATCTAACAGATCTGGCAGCCATTATTTCTAAACAAAACAAGAGATGTTTGTAAAACATGTATGCCCCCATGGCAGCCCAATAGTCACAAATGGTGAAGGACGTGGTGACCTTGACCTTTGACCTCAAAATCTACTGTTGCGGACCGACCTCAATGTTAAGTTAGAAGATCCTAGGTCAAAGCGCTCTTGAGTTATTGAATGGAAACCATTTAAATAGTCATAAATGGTAAAGGTCACAGTGACCTTTGACCTACTGACCCCAAAATTAAAAGGGGTCATCTACTATTGATGACCAACCTCCATGTAAAGTTTGAAGATCCTAGGTCAAAGCGTTCTTGAGTTAATGAACGAAAACCATTTCATAGGACAGACCGACATGTGCAAAGCAGTATACTCCCTCATCAAAGATGGGGGTCATAACAAAGAAATTAAGAATTTAGTAGAGGGTCACTCAAGGTACTTTCCTGTAAGTTCATAGTGAAATCAGCAATTTCTGAGGAAAAGATTTTCAAAGTTCTTATTGAGAAAACAGCGCCCCCTGGCAGCCATGTTTTTTATCGAATCATGATAAAAATTAGGAATCTGAAAGTGAAATCCTAGCATCATTCTAGTAGTTTCATTAAAAGTGGCAGACTAATTTATGAGGAGAAGTTGTCTGAATGAATTGTTGACAACGGACACCGACTGATCACAATAGCTCACCAGTGCTTCGTGCTCAGGTGAGCTAAAATAAAATGTTATGTTATATGCAATTTAAGTAATAGACATAAGAAAGGGGAAAAGAGGGGGGTACATTTAACAATATATATTAAACACAAAAGGAATGTACTATGCTCAACAAAATCTCAACTAATTTAAACGAAGATGAAATGTACATTTATAAAGACTACAACAATTGTATCCTTCACGTGTCTCAAAGCTATATAAGCAGTGAAAAAGTAAGCATTTGATGATGAAAATAGTATTGTGGATAAGGAACCTTTAGATATCAGATTTATTATACCAACTTTGGTAAACTGACTATCAAGAAAATATTTAAAGCCATGCAACTTTTTCTTCACCATTTGACAGAATACATGTACCGGCCATGACCCTTTTTGCTCACCTGGTACAATTTACCATTTTTAGAAAGTGGCGTAGATTTAATCCATAACAAGACAGCTATATCCCCATCACATTGATGAATAGTAAACTGTTAACATGACACTGCGCAGATGGTTACTGCTATAACCTACGTATCTACATAATTTACACATTAGTTTTAAAGTTTAATGAAAATAGGTCACAGAGTTTGAAATATATTGAGCAGAGATACTATCAAAGGCTTAATCCTTTCAAGTTTGACTTTGACCTTGGCAGAAAATCACCATGGCAACAAACCAACAACAGACAAAGGGTGATCACAAAAACACTTCCAGCTCATGAAAGCTCTTTATAATAGAAATAATTCAATTTGAGCATTACTGTGACAGGTAAGCTTGATTTAAAGATGTCAGGTAAAATGAAGAAGATGAAGTGTTCTAAACTTCTTGCTCTAAATGAATTTCTTCAATATAAAGCAAGTAAATAGTTTAAAGCTAAATCTAAATATGCATCTATTTTAGGCCACATAAAACATAAACGCAACAACAGATGTATGACAAAATCAGGCTGGTATTTAAATCAGCATTTAAATGATTGACAAGAAGCAATAGAGTGATGTATTTGTGTAGGAAGGGTGACCAGACAATATAGAACAGACTGAGACCACTGTACAACTATATCACAGACAGATGTGTACATGTGAGTTCCAGGTGTTTATAAGAAGGTAGAGCGAGGCAGCTACTCGGTAGATATGCGCTGCTCTTACTTCCATCACTACTTTGCTCTAATGAGTGATGCCGATACAGTCTATTATAGTCATATGGACCTTTCTCTTCCTTATAATAGCTATGACTGATTCTATCATCAGCACCAACCTCACCTTGTTTATTGCCGGGTGGCTTCTGAAATAGACAAGAAAACACAAAATTTAACCAAATAACCTAACTTACAAAACTTTTACCTGGTGTTTCTTCAAGTTCTTGATAAGTAAATGATCTACTACTAAAAATATATGGATCTTTGATAAAAATGCATTTCAAAACAAATAGCCGAGTCACGAATACTGGCTACAACATACCAGGTATGCAAAACGTAATATTATTGGCTCACCAAAAAATTAAAGAATTAACAATAAAAGATCAGAGTATTTTAAGCAATATACCATTCTGCATTTTTTTTCATAGTAAAGGGTATGCACTATACACCAGTAAATAATATACAATCAAATCACAATTTCAAGAAAGATTGCAAAAATTCCTCTCCGTCCTCTTTAAAATTAAAGACAATTTAGACTACACAGTTTTTTGTAGTAATTAATTCAAATTACAGCAACACAAATTCCATGAAAATCAGGATTTTTGTTCCAGCACAACACCCCATAGCAGGTACACAATTTCACATGCTGACAAACATTCACTGCAAAGTTCCATATCAAGAGCAATGCCCAGGAATTACAATTATTAGACAGTCACTTATGTTGTTCCAAAATTTGTATTATAAGTACTAGTACAGTACTTGACTATTTCAATATACCTTTAAGTTATCATTTATATATGGTGAATGTGCTCAGACTATACTTACGGAATTGTCTGAGTTAGGAATCTTCAGCCAAGCCGGAGCAAAATCATGCTTTGGAGCGTTGTTGGTTGCCATCCTAAACCATAGCCATAGCCAGGCCTGTTGAATAAAACCAGTTGTTGACCAATGAAGATCCTTCACAAAACACAGTTACAACACAATAATAATGTTATATTTTATGTATAACCCTGATGAAGGCTAATTACGTTAAGCCGAAACACTGGTAAAAATAAATAGATTCACTTATCCGTTGGTGTAGTCGTTAGTTCCACTTACTTTAATACTTATTTATTGTATTCAATTTTATTTTATCAGTACAGAACCTTATAGAGCTGAATATTTTTACTTCTATTGACGATTCTGGAGGTATTTTCTTATTACATATTGGTAAGGAATTACGAAAATGCATTTGTCTTATTTACAATTATCTGAGACTACAATGCAGGATTATCATCATCCACTCAGAATCGTCGTTGGTCCATCGTACTGTCAGTTTGTCAAAGATTTTTGTCATTCAGGACCGACGGATTGACAATTTTTGCGAAGCCTGGGACTTAATTTGTGATCCTCAATGTGATATTGTTAATATTGGCAGAGGTATTCTTATAGGCACTATTTTACAGAAGTATGTGCCCAGTCAGTGGCATGTCATGGTCATCAGAAAACAACACAAGAACTTATTGTGAAAAAAATAGGTTTGTTTTGTTCAATTTAAAGTTCTAATGAGTTCAAATCACCTTTAAAGTTATTTGAAACAATCAATACAGGGTCTTCCTACTTCAGTTTCACGTTGAAATTACATGTTGTAGCCACAATTATTATTTTTAACGGCAATTATTTCTGTCTGACACATGCGCATGGATTGGTTGACAAGTAATTATGATAACAGACCAATGAACATCTAGGTGTGTTACATATTGTGTGCAGTGAAATTACGCCAAGCAAGATAAGCTTTTAAGGCGAGTGCAGGTGAAGCTTGATTTCTTCCTTAAAAAAGCGTTCGAACTGGTGAAATTGATCGGTCAAATCGTCAGTCTTCAGAAGTCTGGACATCTGTGATAGTCGCCACACAAAAATTACTGACTTCTTGTCAAATTTTGGCATAGGAACTTTGGGTGATGTAGTCTTATTGCCAATGCAGGGTTACGCAATCAAAGTTCCTAGCACCTGTGGTAGTACTAGTAACATGTTATAAAATGGTCCAAGATTTTTTTGACGACTTATTTTCATAACCTAATAATTAATAACAAATGTCGATTATTTTAAATATAAATGAAAGTATAAAATAGTATGTTTCCGACTAAGCGGTGACTAAAGTATACAAATTACTTACCAAGGACAGTCGGTAAGTTAACCAATCAGTCTACAATCAACAGTTTTTAATGATCCTCAGAATAAAATGTTAAGTAATAAACAACACAAAATAAAGAATAACTTCTTCTTATAATTACTCCACCATTAGAATAATGAATGGTTTAAGGCACTATTCCTACTATGAGCACTGACAAACTAATACATATGTGAAGTTCCTGAGTCAAATTCTAGCACCACTAATTAAAACGAGTATGCATGTAACTCTTCACTTATCAATTGTTTGTAGCAAATAAACGTATATAAAAAGCTGTCTCTTGCAAAGCAACAAGTGCTTGCAAACTTCAGTGAATGCTACAAAATGTCTTCCTCCATCTTTATATGCTCAAGCTAATTGTAAACTTAAACATGCATCTACAGTTGTGCCTTTCCCACTGCTTAGGTTCACCACCTTATGCAACTCAGAAAACTATCATTTTGTCAGGTAAACAGTCATTCTTGATATTGAAGACTGATATGTTCACGTGTAATAGTGAAACTAGCAGTAAAACCAAGAAACATTTGATAAAATAAAGGAATTAAAGACATGTTATGGTTCACATCGTCAGGAAAACGCGGTGTGGTAAAAAGGTCACATTTTCTGAGATATTTTTTACGCTATATGTTCGTGTCAGCTTATTCAAGACAATCGTATGGGTTTATTTGAAGATTGGCAATGCTCTATAAGAGCTTCTTTTATGATGTCACGACGGCACTTTGCAGAATATCACATTTATGTTTTCTATTTCCAATATTTTCAATTCCCTCCAGCAAAATGGCGACTATAATACCCACAATTCCAAAATCACGGAAGTTGAATTTCCTTGTTCGTCCTCAAATATTTCGAACTCGATTTATTCGTACTGTAACGGCTGACACGCAATGGTCATTCTACAAATTAAAATTCTCTCGCCTAGTCATTTTCTTGCCTGTAAGCATATTATTATAAAATTGGATATATTACAACAGAACAGCTAAATCAATTATTTACGTATACAAACTTATTTGCATTTTTAGAATAATATAACAATTAAGATTATCATACACATTTTTCGTAAAAGAGGAATTTAATTGTTTTATATTCAAATTTTGTGGTTTCTGGGGATGTATGTGGAGGGACTTTGGTCCACAACATTTTTACCATTTAATCTGTGACATCTATCAAAGATCTAAAGATACACCTTAGATCTTTGTGTATCTATTTTTTGAAAATATGAGCTATACTTATTATTATCATCAACCACACAGTGTATAAACTAGTCAACTTCCGGTTATCGCAATAATGAGTACACGTTGAATTATAGAGTATTGCAATAAGTCGTACAGTGATAAGAAATCACTGAATGTTTCAATCACAATTAGTCATACAAGTTGAATTGTATAGTATCCCAATAAGTCATACAGTGATTTGTAGTGTTTCCTGTCTCGCAAGTGACAAGTGGTCCAGTGGCAAGAGCTAATGACTACTGATCCGAAGGTTTTGGGTTCGATCCCTCCTCCAGACGGTCAAAAATAAAATGCTTTTCAGTGTTTCCCACCCAACATAACTAAAATTACTAACAGTCTTTCGGACGAGACGTTAAGCGAGGCCCCGTGTATGTTGCTTTGCATTAGTACGTAAAAGAACCAGGGAGGCTGCTGGAGCTGGGGCATCTTCTGTATCATGCACTATCCCCCCAAAACTAAAGTGACTAACCTCATCTGGTGGCCTGGCCCATATGTATTATCGGTAAATAAAAACAAATAAACCAATCTGGCATGTGAAGACACAGGTAAACTGGTAATTCAACATGTCATCTTTCGTCTGGGCAGCGTCAACTATAATACCGTTGACAAAAACGTACTTGTAACACCAACTTAGACCAAGGCACTTTTCCTACTTGCAATATTTTTCCTTAATTTATATATGCTTATCATTTGATTATAGAGATGTGGCATTACAGAAGCAACTCTAGGTAATATAACCCAATCTATCAACACACTGCAGTGACTTTCCGTATACATGTTCATACTTTGAGTATTGCCTCGAGACCTTTCGCGCAATAAATATTTGAATTGACGACACTCATTTTTTATTTCTGTAATTTATGCTGTGCATGATCCACTCGGTGTTGTTGAAACTAATGTACGTATGCCAAGTGTAATAAACACTCGGGAGCTGTCTTATTTCTGTTATTGTCATTATTTCTGCCATTGAGTGCATCAATCACACCGAAGAAGGGAAGTAGTGTCCCGAAACATGTACTAACTTTTAGTAACTAACGTTAGTATGTCACTGTGATAATAAATTTCGAAAATTGTGGCTAATTTTTTTATTGAATGTCATTGTCAAAGGCATGACCAATGCCGATAATACTACTATAAATACCCTGTTAAAGTATATTTTCAGACATGCACCCGTTTAACCAACCAACTGTACATATACCCCTCTCCATCATTGAGTCGCAATTCGACTGAACATTAACACGGCGCCGCTGCCAGCAACAGGCTCAGCACATTGGTATTTGATACTCTCAGGTACCCATCCATACACCCAGTGCGAAGTGGAGCAATGTTGGTTGTTATTTTGCTCATATAAATTAACCGAGGTAGGTCAGTGTTTACGACGTGTTTTTGTTAAGACACGTAAGGGCATAGTAGAGTGTACAGTTTGCGTGAAATTTATCTGTATAAATGCACCATTGGAATGTCAGTTCGAGGGCAAAAGGTTATCACAAAAGGAACACCATTCTGCATTGGCATGTAGGTCTATAAGATGTATTTATGATCGATTGTGTGCAGTGTGTAGGAAGTACAGGGTGATCCAAAAAGATGTCCCACAAACAATGCATAATAAAAACATTACTTGGAGTCATTCTTTCAATTAAATAATTGTGAGTTTCCTACTATCAAATGCAGGCTATTAAATAATTTGCCTACTTTATAGTATAAATTTACAATTTCTGCGTTTTCAGCCATCTTGGAAGTCTTACAATAATATATGATGACATCGCTGATGGCGTTACCATAGTTACTATGAAATTATATGACAGTCTCCTTTATATTCAACAAAAACTTTATTCAATATTATTTCTGCCAGTAGAGCTACCAAAACAATAATGCACCAGTCAATATTTTGCCCGCCCGGGGGGTGGGGGTGGGGCGCGACCTGGGGGAATTAGACATTTTCAATTTTTTATGTCTGAATCCCCACCCAGAAGGCAATGCTTACTGTCTAAATCCCCCCACCCCCGTGGGGCATAGTTTTTCATCCGAGTACTTTAATAAAAACACGAGCTGTCGTATTTCGAGGTGTCCAAAATTCCGGACGAAAGTCTATTCCCCGGGACTCGGAGTCGATAAGGTCGTCTAATTCCCGCCTGTCGAGAAGATTCGTCTGTCTAGTTCTTCGGTATCCCCGCTGCCCCCCGGGCGGGCATAATATTGACTGGCCAGTGCATTATCTTATAATCTAACACAATTCGCAAAGTTCTTAAGCATTGTTTGTGGGACATGTTTTTTTGGAATCACCCTGTATATTACCTGTAGTTTATACCATCCGTAAATGTCTGCATCATTTTGTGCATTAATGGAAATTGATCAAGATTCTAATCACGAATTGATATCGGCATTGGATTTAGAAAATGGAAGTCCGCTCAACACTTCATTTGAATATTGGCGCCAAAACGGTCGGCCTTTTCCGTCTCTCCTCGTAAGACTCATGGCCTTGACCTCGCGCCAAACACAAACAACAATCTAGATCTGTATGCCTACACATCGTTTCTACAGTTGGTATGCCCGTATAAATTAATATATATACTTACAAGTATTATTTAATGATGTTGTCTTTACAAATTAGAACGAAATTTTACTCTATGTTACCTGTCAATAAATTAAACTGGCCATGAAAGACATTGTCACATGA
Source organism: Spisula solida (assembly GCA_947247005.1). Classification (NCBI taxonomy): domain Eukaryota; kingdom Metazoa; phylum Mollusca; class Bivalvia; order Venerida; family Mactridae; genus Spisula; species Spisula solida. The sequence goes on from OX365948.1 coordinate 28,538,772, forward strand.
ATTCGCGACCTGTCGCATATTGTCAATTTTCACGTGCGCGTAGATCTACGTTTCATTTCACCCAAGCATTAATTTTTAAATATTTATAGGGCTTGGAGACGAATATCTCAATTCATCCATGCTAATAGCTGAAGTAAATATTTACGTAACATAGATTCGAGTCGAAACATGCATCCAGGAGCCCGTTGCCTAACCAAACTGCTTCCGAGTGCTACGCTAGGAAACGGCTTGCTTCCAAAAAGCCGCTACGAAACGGAAAAATTATATGCAGACCATTTCGTAGCAAAGCGCTAACGAGCGCTTTCTTATGCAACGGTATCCGATAACTTCGGAAGCGCTTGCCTAGCAAAGTCTAAAGAAACGGTATGCTATCGGCGAGCATTGCTCGCTCGCAGCGTGTCGTTGCATAGACGTAGATAAGCGCTCGGTAGCGCCTTTTGGAAGCGGCTTGGTTAGGCAACGGGCTCCAGATTTCTTTCTGAATTGGCCTACTCAGCTATAGGCCAGATCCTGCTTATTACTGGTTGCTTTCTGCTTGCGACAAGTGAATACTATCTGTTTCGCAAATCCAGAAGCCAGACTAAGGTCTACATGTTTAACATACTGTACATGCATCTACCACAAAGGTGGATTTGGGGGAGGAGGATGATGTACGCCTCTCCTAAAATTGCTGCAGCTTACATAGAGCGGGTGCACCTAAATCCAACCATGTTTCTAATTCTGAACAAAATATAAAATTCTTTCCAAATCATTCAACTTAACCGATTTAAATAATATGCCGATATTTTTTTGACCCCACATCCTTTCTGTTTGTTACATTTGATCGTCAAGGAGGTACTAGTTATTATGTACTTTACACGTTCATGTAGAGTCTTTGCTTTTCATGAAGTAAAATTATCTATTTGCTATTTTTTTGCACTTTTTTGCTTCCGTTCTATAGAATAAATTATGTAGATACATGTAATTATCATCTGTGACAATGATTGGAAGGTATATATAGGAAGGTCACATTATTGAGGAACCGTCACTGTTAGGAATTAGATACAAAGTGATCCTAATTCCGACCAAAAGATATTTCAAGTGTAAATCACTTGGAAAAGCCACTCGTGAGAATATTGATTTCTGTGATTACTCGGTGGAATAAAATTCGATCTTACTCCAAAATCAACAAATATCCTCTATTTATATAATATACCGGTACTCTATGTGGTGCTACTCTTTGAATATTTATAGGTTATGAATGTTTTACCTTTTCAGTTTTCAATGATGAACACAAGTCCAAAATCTCTTATAGGAAGGTGTGGTAGAAGAATACTTAAACATACCAGTCCATTTGCCACTCTGTTGTTGGACTTGTCATCTGAATTGACAGTGGATGAAGTCTCACAGTTTAAACTAGCTTTAACCGTGGATAAACATGTGTCCAAACGCAAACGAGTTGAGTTGAAAAATGCTGCAGAAATATTGTTGCATTTGCATGAGACAGATATGATAACACATACAGACACTAAGTTTCTGGAGCATCTGCTTGTAAAGTTACATCGAATGGACTTGGTGAACAAGATTGCCAAATATCATGATAAGCACAGTAAGAAAGGTACTTAGTCCTGGGCCAATACTTAACTTCCTAAGACCATCCTGCTTATTTAGACTTAGAAAATGAGATTTGATGATTAAGTTTTGTGTTAGGTTAACTTAAGTTATGACCATATTGCCTTTTTACTGGGACAAAAAATCAGAAAAATGCCTGCACCCACAAGGTGGTGCTCTTGCTTATTCACTTCGCAATTTAAATTAAAATTCCAGCCATATTGTTGCCTGTATGATGGTCATACTAGACCTGTCATTTATCATGTGTTCCCAAATATTTTCTAGTGCTTACGTACAGCATTGCTACATATCTTATCAATTTCAGAAAATGACCAAACCATAGCCAAAGTACCTTTTGAGAGGGAAACATCCAGTAAACAATGCAGTATAGCAGATTTTACAGCATTAAAAGAACTGAAAATAACATCAAGTCCAAACACATCAACAAGGTACACTGAATGAACTTACTCATCAGGGCTGGTATTCACAAAGCATCTTAAGTGTAAACTAAAATATTTTTACTTAACTTGAGCTGCATATATTACCCAAGAAATGAAGAATAACTCTGATTTTCTTAGTGATTATTGTAGCTCTTTAGATAATGCTTCTAAACTATGTAAAAATGGATAATCTTGATTTTTCTATTTAGCTGATACACTTAAGGAAATTTCAAGAATTTAAGAAAATTTTAAGTTTGCCTTTAGATGCAACCCAGTTATTATGTTTATTAGTTTGTTCTAAACATGTATGTTACCAAACCGGGAACCATTTGTAATCGTTGTAAAAACTCATTTCTATGCTTCCCAATGTTGTTTGGGGTGTATCATTACAGTTGTTTACTTTTCTCATCGCTAGTTCTGTACAACTACTTAAAAAAATGCAACAAATCTTCACATGGAGTTTCATTTTGACATGGAGATGTGTATGACCTGGCTGGAAGAATTCTGTCTGCCACATACCTGTATATGCAATATAGTGGGGGAGACTCAATGATTTGGTGCTGGATGTCTGTCTGTCTGAATGTCACAAAGTTTGTTTGCAATTTCAATGAAACTTCACATGATTACATGTACTTGGTACCAAGTTCAAGGCTTATTGTACCAAGCCTAGTTGTTCATATTTTGACAGGAATTTTAGGTCAGATGATTTTGACGGAATTATGGCCCTTTGCGGGAGAAAAAAATTCTTGTGTCGAAAACCCTTTCAGTTGATAATGTAATGGCCCTATGATTATTTCTACACACATGTACATCAGAGAGATTCTTGTTCTTTTTTAGTTGTTTTTAGAAATTTGATTTAAAGTGGATGCTTTCTACATGAATGCCCTAACCATGTGTCAATCCTGACCATGTGATGGGAGCTTAGATCAGTTCTTCAGATACCTTTTTAACATAACGTTTGTTTTGTTTGAAACAGTCTCAAACAAAAAGTTAATCAGGGTAGTGTCTGAAGACATGATATTTTAGATGGTACATTAACTAAAATTGCATATAGACAAAGAACCATTGTACATAAGAGGTTACCAGTATTATTAACGTATTCGAACCATCATTGAATGGCGAAGAATAAGGCATAATGTTTATTTTAATTCAGGTCATTTGGAGATGGTTGTTCTCTCACAGAAATCAAGTACACCAAGGCTCATAGTGAACAGGATCATCTGGATTTATCCCCGATGGTAATCGATGAAAACAGTCAAGAACAAAAACTATCACAAATGTCGATCTCAGATGAAGAGAAAGAGAAACTAAGTCATAAAATGGCTCTCATTGATGATGATGTTGTTTTACATTCACAGTGAATTGTAAAAGTACTAAGTTTGTCTTGCCAAATGTATTTATTTTACTTATTAGTTAAAATGTTTTATGAAGTTTGCAGGCTGTAGTTCATTGAGCCCCATTTCAATGTTTTTTCCTGCAGATTCATCTTTTCCCAATTTATGTAATAAATGATATGTTCAATGTTAAAGCAGCTTTACGAGAAATCCTCCAGTTTGTGTTCAAAACATTGAAATGCCATGAAAAGTATTAATCATATCCAATCATATCGACACATTCAATGTCTATCTTAGAAGTCATAGATTGGCATAACAGTACATGTATTTCTATCTTCATGTCGTTCACACTAGTTAAGTTTGTATGCTGATCAGCTTAGCTGGTCTCATGTACAGCCCATCATAGACAAGGGGTCTTTGTTGACAGGGATTTCTCTTTGCTGATTAAATATCATTGAAAAGGATCTGCTGTAGAACTTTGATGCCTCAAACACCCTAGATACCTTAAAAACAGGGGTTTCTGTCCCTGCAATATGAGGTTGTTCTAGTATACAGTGGATTCCTTGAAATGGTATGTGACTCGAGCTATTTTCCTGGTCCAAAGCAGTTCATGACATCTAAGTTCTACTTTAACTAGAGGTTTTGTAACAACGGTATTTGTTAACACAGGTTTTGAATGTATGAGGGAGTTGTTTTGCCAGTCTTAGTACTGTTTATTTATATTTTTAGCATACTATTTAAAACATTGTTCAGGTTGTTTGCAGTACAACAAAGACAGTCTAACTTGTACTAGCGACCACGCGTATTAAGCGACCTTTGTCTTAAACGACCTGTTTGAACTCCTCCTGATCTTATTTGTTCTATTTTCCTATTGTATTAAGCGACTTTTGTCTAATGCGACCAACGACCACTATTTATTAAAATGGTCAATTGAAATGTTTATGAAGACGATGCATACAAGTAAAGACTCGTCATTAAACTTATTGACACACTAATGTTTATCAATTGAAGTTGAATATGATTTGGACAGCCTAAAATTGGAAATATGTTAATTACACTCAATGTTGAATACATTTGCGTTAAACGACCATTTCGCTTAATACAAGTTAGACTGTAGTATAAATTTAAAATATCTAATGCTTCGAGTTCGGTCAAAATTGTCATAGCACCACAATTATCTCATACTATTTTCATATTTGTTCATTAATAAAAAAAATTCGAATTAATGTCACAATAATATGAATATCTCATATGATACTTATGAAATTGTTTTTACGAATTGTCTAAACTGCTGCGTTTCTGTGTGTGAACAGTTGATACATGCATTTCATTAATTTAGGTCTGTGGGTGCAGAACTTATTGAGAAATCATCAGTTTGTACGATTTGTTTTACCTCTTACGACCTATTAAACTATTTTTCTCTATCAAGATAATTGTGTATTTTTTATTGTAATTGCCTGTAAGCATAAAAGCATTTTCAGACATGTTTCATTTTTGGGTTTTTACTATTAACAGTGGAAGAAATTGCCAAATCGGGCAATTTGGTGATTCCCATTACCGGTATTATTTTTTTCAAAAGTGGGCATTTAGGGGAATCACCGAACTGCCCAATCGGGCAATTTCCTTCACTGATAAAAATCGACTAATGGGAATATGTTATATGTGCAGTTATATTGTTAGTGCTTACTTTTGTTATACTTGTATAGTCTAGCTTTTATAGCTTATAGGTTGTATGACAAGGTTTTATTCTTAAGTATACTTTGACTGAAGCTGTACAAGTTTTCAATGAATAGCATTGATTACCTTTTTCAAAACTGGAATATTAGAAATGAATCTGACAGGTTGAATTTATCTTGCCAAAAACAAGAGGTTCTCTTTGTTTTGTTGGTACATTATTATGAACTCTTCATATACTTGTTTATAAATCTTGTCATACTATATAAATTTGATGTTAGTTCATTTTTCTGTTATCTAAATCAAAAATGTTATGTTATCTTGGATTTGTTTTGACTTAAGTATAATAATCTGTTTTACTAGTTTTAGTCATTTGCTTGATGCTCTATACACTGAACGAAACTTAAACTGACACCCAATAATTGGAGGTGTAAAAGACCCATCTACAATATTTGTATTCAAGATAAAAATAATTAAGACATTTTAAAACTGTACAAAACACGAAATACTGCGTTATTTACAAAATTGATTTCATAAAGATAATACAAAATGTATTATAACTATAAAAGTGAACCATCAGTTCAGCTTGGGCTCCCATGACAGTAAATAATGCAGTTTACCTAAAAAAAATGATGGCTTTTAATAGATATTTGCCAAATTTTGGATAGATCTATTAAGTGTTGCCAATAAATCACATTTTATAAAGTGCTGGTTTACAAGTTAAGTTCAGTGTATGATGTTTGTTAATGTTATTTTTCTGTGTTTTCCAAATCAAGAAGGTTATGATATCTTGGATTTGTTTTGATTTAGTATTATTATCTGTGTTATTTAGTTATTTGCTTGAACAAAAATTTCGTGTATTTTTGTTACATCAGGTAGTTGTATTATGTTATATACAACTACCTGGTTACATTTATGTTGTGCAGTGTGGAGTGTGTTTTCCGTAATCTCACAGAACTATCTACATTGTGTGGTTATATTGAGCAGAATGAAAGTTTTCTTTGTGTTCATTGCAAACCAAATGTTGTCTTCTACTCTGACCCGTCCCTGAAGTACTCTCAAGCTAGCACGAACATCGGCACTATCTCTATGTATTGCTTACCATATATCACAATACCATCATGATTATCTTTGTTGTATTCAAGAGATATTAACCTGATCCTGACTTTTATGTTCCAGTTTAAGCTAAAAAGCTTGCATTTTGGTCCTTCAGATTTCTGCTTGTTAGCTCACCTGCCACAAAGTGGCAAGGTGAGCTTTTGTGATTGTTTTTTTCCGTTGTCCGTCTGTCCGTTAAACTTTTTACCGTTAACACTCTAGCACTTTCATTTTTGCTTTGATCTTCATCAAACTTGGTCAGTAGTTGTACCTCAATGAAATATAGGTCAAGTTCGAAGTTGGGTCATGTGGGGTCAAAAACTAGGTCAATAGGTCAAATAATAGGAAAACCTTGTTAACACTCTGGAGGTCACATTTTTTGCTTTGGTCTTCATCAAACTAGGTCAGTAGTTGTACCTCAATGAAATATAGGTCAAGTTCGAAGTTGGGTCATGTGGGGTCAAAAACAAGGTCAAAAGGTCAAATAATAGGAATACCTTGTTAACACTCTTGAGGTCACATTTTTGCTTCAATCTTCATGAAGTATGGTCAAATTGTGTATCTTGATGACCTTAAGGTCAAGTTTGAAGTTGGTTCATGTGGGGTCAAAAACTAGGTCAATAGGTCAAATAATGGAAAAACCTTATTAACACTCTTGAGGCAATATTTTTGCTTTAATCCTCAACTTCTTTGGTCAAAATGTTATCTTGATGACCTTACGGTCAGGTTTGAAGTTGGGTCATGTGGCTAAAAAACTAAGTCAATATGTCAAATGATTGCAAAACCTTTTTAACACTCTGGAGGCCTCAGTTTTGCTTTAACCTTCATCAAGTTTAGTCAAAATCTTCATCTTGATGACCTTAAGGTCAAGTTCAAAGTTTGGCCATGTTAACAGGTGAGCGCCCCAGGATCTATGATCCTCTTGTTGTATACCTTGTGCGTATTTGTAATACTATCCCCTTATGTTTACATACAGTCTTAAATTAAATATACACAAAAAGTCTACTGTTCAATTAGGCTGATGAAGTTTATGAGGATCATGTTAATATCTTTACACTATATGATCTCATTATTACATTTAGTTGTAAATTGTTATGCAAATAGTATAATTCTTGTTGTTCTGATGACAAGTAAATCATTTAGTAAAATCTGTTGTAGATACAACTCCCATATCCCCTAATCATGGTTCAATCTTGCATAATTATGATACTTATGTACATGTCACTGTAAAATTATTCATTTTCTTTGGAATAAATTTGACGGATTAGTTTAGGTACAACCTCAAATATATTTAAATCCTTTTTGTATATGTTCACTTCTTACAAAGTTTACTTTTGTTGCTTTGATCATACATAAGGTCAGCCATTGTTAGCTTACATGGCACTGAGAATAGTGGAGCACACTGTCAATACTGTGACAGCCTCAGGTCACGTCCGTAATCCGTACATATCCGAAATTATGCAAGTTTCACCTGCCAGTTGTGACTTGCATCACAAAGCGATTATATCGCCGTAATTATCATTAAACATGTATAGCAATGATTTATGTATGTATAATTCATGGAATTTCAGTAAATATCATCATCTAACCTGATAAGATAGCTCGGCAAAGCTTTTCGTCTGTTTTACTGATACCGAGTTATCCGCCCATGGAAGAACCTGCTGTAACTATGGCGTAGAGTGTAATATGGTTGACATTGAAGTTGTTATTGAAATTTAAAGATGTGTATATCATGTTGAGTTTATCTTCGCATGTATGTTTAGCAGTATTATTGATAATAACTAAGTTGCTACTTCTGAATCTTACATTGAGTTTATTCTGTGCGGCGAGGCAGCACGCACTATTTTGTAATCCGGTCCGCGCAATGCTGGGGCATTGCTGGCGCCAACATTTAAATTTATTATATTGCATATAGTCAACCTTACTATTAGTTGTTTGATCTATAAAGCGTATTTTATAGTATCTTTGTGTTAAGTTACTTGTATTGTTTAACTGTGTTGTCATTTAGCGCTATTCTACCAAATGCTACGCTTAGCCCTATCACTATCTTTAGCTGGCACTTTATTTCCTGCAATCTGATTGGCCGCCAGCATAAGCGCCAGCATTGCGCAGGCTATATAAGGCGCACTGTCGCAAGCATTGTCAGCCCAGCTCAGATCTTTGCATCTAGCACTTGAAACTTTTCGTTTACTAATCCAAGTTTAAATACGATTTACAATGGCTAACCATTACAAGCCTTCTTCAGGTATATAACTTGAGTATAACATAATCATTAGAATAGATCTTTTGAGATCTTTTAATTCTTTATTTAGGTCTACTGAACAGTGCTTGCTGCGGCTCACCTTCCCCCATCCCTTCTTTTTGTTTATCATTGTTGTTGTTTAAGACTATTTCCGTCATCGTATTTTAATGCATAGATCTTATTCTATCTTTGGTGTTTGTTAAGAATCTATTCTGCTATTGTTACATGTATGTGGAACCATTAGATACAGGCAAAGAACAACCCTGTCAATTAAATATATATTCACTTTACAACGTTGTTTTTCCGTATTTTCTTAGTTTATAGACCTAGTGAGAAGTGGCTCACAATACATGGCACTGAGAATAGAGGAGCACAGTCAAAGGACAGCCATTGTTGGCTTACATGGCACTGCGAATAGTGGAGCACACTGTCAAAGGACAGCCATTGTTAGCTTAAATTATTTAATGGCACTGCGAATAGTGGAGCACATTGTCAAAGGACAGCCATTGTTAGCTTACATGGCACTGCGAATAGTGGAGCACACTGTCAAAGGACAGCCATTATTAGCTTAAATCATTTAATGGCACTGCGAATAGTGGAGCACATTGTCAAAGGACAGCCATTGTTAGCTTACATGGCACTGAGAATAGTGGAGCACACTGTCAAAGGACAGCCATTGTTAGCATACATGGCACTGCGAATAGTGGAGCACATTGTCAAAGGACAGCCATTGTTAGCTTAAATCATTAAATGGCACTGCGAATAGTGGAGCACATTGTCAAAGGACAGCCATTGTTAGCTTACATGGCACTGCGAATAGTGGAGCACACTGTCAAAGGACAGCCATTAGTAAGCTTACATGGCATTGTGAATAGTGGAGCACACTGTCAAAGGACAGCCATTGTTAGCTTACATGGCATTGTGAATAGTGGAGCACACTGTCAAAGGACAGCCATTGTTTGCTTACATGGCATTGCGAATAGTGGAGCACACTGTCAAAGGACAGCCATTGTTAGCTAACCTGAATTCAATAGTGCTCAAGGTGATCGCTTTCTTAAAACTATGTTGTGGCAATATATGTGAATGTTGATAAAATGGTATACTCTATCAAATATGTAACTCAGTGACTGTTGATAAAATGGTAAACTCTATCAAATATGTAACTCAGTGACTGTTGATAAAATGATAAACTCTATAAAATATGTAACTCGGTGACTGTACATAAAATGGTTAACTCTTTAAAATATGTAACTCGGTGAATGTTGATAAAATGGCAAACTCTATCAAATATGTAACTCGGTGACTGTTGATAAAATGGTAAACTCTATCAAATATGTAACTCGGTGACTGTTGATAAAATGGTAAACTCTATCAAATATGTAACTCGTTGACTGTTGATAAAATGGTAAACTCTTTCAAATATGTAACTCGGTGAATGTTGATAAAATGGTAAACTCTATCAAATATGTAACTCGGTGACTGTTAATAAAATGGTAAACTCTATCAAATATGTAACTCGGCGACTGTTGGTAAAATTATTGCTAATTATTCTCTAGTCTATTCACCCTATTCATTGTATCATGTTCACAAATTCAAGATATTCCAGAGTAATGTGTATGCATTTTATTTCTTTTAGAATTAGAATGTTTATAAATGAATGCATCAGGATGTAATGCCATACTTCCTCCTCGGATCATGCAACAATTCCTTTTCGTTATTCATTAGATTCATTTGTTGTATTAAATCACTAGTATTTTACATGAGCAGAGATGGCATTCAATGGATTGAGTGTTAGAACTCATTTGAGTCAAATACAAAAAGTAATGCATCTGTCTTTTCTCTTCACTCTAGCAGACTAGTAGATAGGGTTCTGTGTGCTCAATGTTCCTCTTCGATACAGAACATGTAAAACCAACATCAGTTTTCCTATTTGGTGCTGTCCTACTGTGTTGGTTCACTATCCAACTCAACTATTCTAATGTCTTTCTTCCGTCTTATTTTTCCTGTCTTATTTTACCTGACATGTTATATAGAAAATGTTTGTTCTGGATTTCTTTAATAAAAATGATAAAATTTGCCATGTATTGTTCTTTTCATGACTCTTTCCTAGTCATCAAATTATACAATTTCCTAAATTTGACAAACACATGTGTTTGGGTATGCAGATCTAGGCCCGAAATAGCAACCAATACTTGCACTCAGACCTTAAGATGCGATGTATTTAGCTTTTATTTGTCACAGATTGTAAATTTAGATAAGGAAAATGTTAAATGAGTGTTGAAAATAACATTTGACACATTTCTATTTACAAGGTATAGATGTAGTTATTGAATCTTATTGTCACACTCTATACTACAAATCACTATTGATCTCCAAAAAATCTATATTTGAGTACTGAGTGTAAGTATTGGTTGTAAATTCAGGTTCCAAGACAATGGTGCTCAATGCCATTGATTAAACTCAACCAAGGAATGGAAACAAAAACACCAGCAAATGAGATTAGATTAGCCATCTTAGTCTTGAGAAACAATATCAAGCAACAAGTTCCATTTTATTCAAAAGATTTTCACAAAATGGCAAATTTGAATCTTGATTATACACAGAACACAGTTTAGTTTATAATCTCTTTTTCAACATGTTAGCATAAGGGCTTGTATCATAGTCGTCCTCAATGTCTTCTTTAACTTCCACTTTCTTTGGAGGATCAAATATTTTAACACGTTCCTTTCTCTCTTCCTCAGACAATTCTGCAATGTTTACAGGTACCTGAAATAACAAAACAAGAAACATGGAAATTCCACAAAACATCTTCATACGACGCCCATAATTATGTTGAAATACAGTTCCTTCAAAAACAAGACTACTGGGTACTATTTAATCAAAGCGCTTACAAAATTTTTAATTCTTTAAAGCTCTTGAACATCTATAAGTTGTAATAAAGCGTTGTTCAATATTAATTACCCGATATTAGTTTGTCAAGGTACTCCTACAAACCATATCTGTCCACAAAGTGTAGGTTTTAAAGAATAATTAGGAACTTAAATTTTAACGTAAGTTTATGATTTCTCAATATCATTAAAATCAGACCCTTACATTTGCTCCATTTCTTTACGCTGTTGGAGATCTGACTACAGTCTGTAAGAGGTCATGTTCAAATGACCTCTCTGGCGCACAATGAAGTCTTATTGCCTCAGCAGTCTTTCACTGCACTTTCAGACTTGTGGAAGCAGCGGTTTGATTTTATGACGTAAAGTTCACATCAAAATGACCCCAAACAGAGTGTTGTTAGATCGTATATTAGGGTAAAGTAGTGAAGCGTAATAAGGGTCTGATTTTAGAGATTGGCATTTCCTGAAGTGCTTTGATAAAACAGTAAGCTTGTGTACTACAGTCTACTTCACTTACTGATAAAAAGTGCTGCAAAGTTTTATATCTATAGCTAAAAATTTACTTTTCTTACCAAGACAAGTGCTACCAAAAATAATCATTGCTCCTGTCTAAATGAACTTGGCATACACAATTATAATAAATAATTAAACAACTGTTCAATGAAAACCTGTTTGCAGTTTAAACTTACAAACCACAAAATATAGAAATTTAATAACTATAAAACAAGTCAAGCATTTGGAGCTCAGCATGACACAGTGGTCATGTTAAAATGATTAAGGTTCAATAAAATTATTGTTTGTTTGACATTTATCTACCTACCAAACAAAAGTACCCTACTCAAATAATTATATCACTTTCCAGTGAAAAAATTATTGTCTGACAAGGCCAGAACATTTTAAAGGTGCTGCCTCACAGACCGGGCTAAAATTTTTTGTATGACGTAATTTTCCTACCTAACCAAGTTTTTATATAATAGAAAGTCACTGGTGGTTGCTTTATGAAAGATTTATGGCATATAAGCAATTTAAATCGCTCTTGATATTTGGCACTCAGTTTTTTTCTGTTTGAAAATATCGCAGAGTTTCCAAAATGTTCTATGAATTTGAATTATGTAATTCAGACATGATCAAACTGTAACTTCAACAAACTAAAGCCTAAACATCTGCGAGGTATTCGGTTTGTTTTCGCAATTCGTTTTCATCGAATGCAAACACATTTCAGACAATTTAAGTGATAGTAGTGCTAATTCTATAGGGTATTATAGCATAAAATAGGTGATTTTGCCCATACATTAACGGGACGAAAACCATGCGTAAACATAAAGATTCACGCGCTGTTAACGTCCAGTTTTAGGTATGCTTATTTCAGGGCCGCACCGGCGACTATAAACGTTATACAGCGTCAAATGAACAGTAATTCCCATTTTATTTCTAACTACTAATTAGTTTTCTATAATATTTAAATTATAAATATAACCAAACCCGCAATATCCATGTTTTCTTGGTATTTGCAGATCCCTGAAGTCGACCTGCATAACAATAACTGGTATGACGTTGCGTTTGTTTTCGCGACTTCGCCACAAAATCTCCCGCCAAAATATCATAATTTTGAAATACAAACGCATTAATTGATGTTTTGTGTGCTATAATAGCGTTTACGCATTTTTTTTTCGCGTTATAACATAATGCAGAGTCCCTCGGGAGCTGTTATAGCCCGAAAAAGCATGCGTTAACCCTACATTAATACCCTATAGAATTTTGGGTGTAAAAATGCTAATTACTACAAAATGCCGATGTTTCCCAAGTCATTTTTTATGTCAATGTGGTTGTTTATGGCATATACAGGAAACTATACCAAAATTACATGAATATTTGACAATTTTATTTTTGCAATACACCCATACGTGAGGCAGTTCCTTTAACGTTACATTTGACAGTTGATGAAAGGTTATAATATACTACATACATGTATCAATTTAAAGGAACACTAAGCTGAAAGCTCAATATATGAATATGAAACCATCAATATACTAACTTCTGCAATATATAATATGCATGTTGTAATATGAATATATACATGTATACCTTTAACAACAGCCTTGGTTTCTCATATCTTATTCTTACTGAGGAACCATCAGGGTGTACTAGGATTGATGGATATGTCCGTACATAATGTTCTTGTTTAGCTCTGGTAATTGATGCTCTGTTAGAATTGTAACGCTGGCAACAGATACAAGTCGTTTCTCCAGTGAGAAATTTGCTGGATAGTAAAATATTGAGTCTGGAATAAATAATGACCAATAATGATAGAATAAATCAAAATTAAGTTCAGAATGCTATAACAGATACCTATGAAACATTTGGCTAGCGTTTTTTAATTTTTTTTAACTCAGACTCACTGGCACCAGAACACCAACTTGTGGTTTAAATTATGTCAAAATAAGTTTTAAACCAAAAAAGCCATACACAAACTCAAAAAGGCTGATTTATTGACATGGCCCGTTCGTTGTTAGTCTATATAGTAATATATAGACAGTTATGAACGGGGCCTTGTCAATAAATTTGCGTTTTTGAGTTTGTGTTTAGATTGTGTTGGCTTAAAACTTATTTTGACCTATAATTTGAACCACAGTTTGGTGTTCTGGTGCCAGTGGGCAGGAGGGTCCGAGTAACAAAAAATCAAAGAACTCTCAGGCCTTACATGTACTAGTAACAGGATTTTTATTATTATTATTGGTAACAGTTTGGCAGGTAAAGACAACTGATTTGGTCAGGACCCTCGCTATAGAAATTATTAATAAATGTGCTCATGGTCAGCTATTGTGATTGGTCTGTGTGTGTCGTCTGTCCTTCGTCAACAATTCATTCAAACAACTTCTCCGTCAATTTTGATGAAACTTTACAAGAATGATGTTAGGATGGTCCTCTTTCAGATTCCTAATTTTTGTCATTTGTTAAAAAAAATGGCCGCCAGGAACAGGGCAAGAACTTCGAAAATCTTCTCAGAAACTGCTGGCCCGATTTCAATGTAATTTGACAGAAATGTGGCGGGGCTAGTTTCCACTATATGGCTATATAATTATATAGAAAACTTAAAAAAAATCTTCTCAGCAACTGCTTGCGTGATTTCAATATAATTCCCCAGGAATATTCCTTGGCTGACCCTGTACCAAATGACTAATCTTAATGTTGATTGCTTAAAACAAATTGGCCGTCGGGGACAGGCTAGTTTCCACTATATGACTATATAGATAACTTAATAAATTTTCTTCTCAGATTTCAATATAATTCCACATGAATGTTTCTGGGCTGACCCGTCAACCTATCAAGGTTGAAACCAAATTCAAGGACTTTTTAAGGCCTGTGCAAACCTTGAGTATCATTGAAATCTGAGACAAAAATGATTAAGGGGAACAAGGGTGGACAATCTTTTTTGACCATGAAAGGCTGTAACTCGGGCAAAAATAAACCAACACAATTTTCTGGCAATATGCATAACAAATGTCTACGTCCCTGTAAGGGGTTTGACATTAAAGGAAGATAGATATGCTTGGTACCAAGTATTCATTGAAATCCGACCAATGGTAAGGCGGACATACTTATTTTTAAGGAAGTGGCTAGAGGTCCGGTAACCGGACATCTAGCCCTGGAGTCTGGAGGTCCGGTAATCGGATCTCTTGACAATGCTTGTAGGACAGGCTAGAGGTCCGGTAATTAATTTCATATGGATAAACCATTATACAATGTATTCTATTTCGTGTCAAGATTTTCAATGACATAAATAAGTGTTTACCTTGCTGTACAGGTTAATACTTGACAAAAATGTAAAACATTTACTGGGAATAACACCTATATATTGGGTCGTATAACAGTGATCTCGAGTGTTTCGATATCGTGAGAATGACATGCTACGGTTTAGCAACGACAACAACTGATGTGAGAACTAATACACATTAATTTTACAATGACTTGAAGTCTAGAGGGGTACCACACATAGTAGTTGGATCACTTTTTCACAGATACACACGACAGAAGGGTCAATTTGTATAAAGTTGGACATAGTAGAAACTCGGAGAGTTGACGGAAAAAACCCACTTAGCTAAATATTATGCCTGTGACATATTCAAAAGACTTGTATGGAATGGAGCGTTTACCTTTGCTTGTCAATTAACACAGTAGCATTATATTTACATCAACACCGTTTACGTCTACCCATCAAGTAGTGACATCACACACAGCCATTTGACGACAACCAATTTTCTTAAGGCCCTTAATTTGAAATCCTTGGGTGCGTTCGGCGATTATCACCATATTTATGCTAAAGCGTCCTAATAAATGAACTTCACGGAATTAAAATAATTTAAAATGCAATAAAAATAATAAAATTAAGGAAAACCTACAACAAACTCTGCCACCCTTATAAACTTTGGACATTCCCGAGGGGCTAAGAAATTATCTTAAAAATGAGTTTGTATAAACATGGAATACAACAGCACACTCACATTTTATGTTTAATAAACTATGATGAAATAAATAAATTTAATTAAATACATAATAAACGATTTACCCCATCATTGATATATTCCATAAAAAAGTAGATCTACCTCACAATATCCATTTAAACATTTAATTGAAACATATGAAGATCTGATTAAAAAGGATGTGTTTGTTTGCAGTTTCAAAACTGATGCGTGAGCAAACAAATACTAGAGCAAATACCATAGAACAAACAAAAATAAAATCAGCAATTACAGGCAGCATAATAACTTAATTAAGTGCGGCACACTTCTAATCAAATTGATCACTAATCAAATAACTACATTGTATTTTTAACAAGATTTCTGTCAAATACTTACATGTACCTGTATACACATGTAGCACTTGAGGTAAATACATTGAAAGTCTCAACACAATAAAATATATGGATTAAGCATGTCATATGAAATCAAATACCGGACCTCTAGCCTGTCCTACAATCATTGTCTAGAGATCCGGTTACCGGACCTGCAGACTCCAGGACCTCAAGCCAGTTCCTATTAAGAGTATGTGTAACCTTTTTTAAACTTGTCAGTCCGAATTGTTAAAATTGAGTGAATGTTCCTTGTCATCTAATAGAAATATACAAGTTTTTCTGTAGTCAGTCAGAACTGGACTGACAGTTTTCACAGAGCCTGGAAATTTACTTGTCTCGGTGTCTGCAAGGGTGATGCAGTATCTGAGTATGAAAAGATAGACATCGCGAATTCATATGACATAATTCAATATCTAATTTATTTACAATGTATTTGTGTAGTTCCATTACTGTGTTATTATAAAACACGATTGTTTGTAGAATAGTAGCAAGTTCGATGAAAATTAAACAGTGATACATCTAAAAGAGGCATAAAAAGTTTCGTCACCTTGAAAATTTTACGACGGACGCCATTTTTGTGTCTCTTATAACTTTAACTAAAATTTTAGGCTTATATTTGTTAAATTACATAAAATAGACATACAAATGATTCATCTATGATTATAAACGTATGTTAGATAATTAATACGGCTTAATTTAATCTTAAATGTCTAAAATATGCTATTTTATTAACGTCGCTTACATCCTTTGAAGTCAGAACAATCACGTGACTTGTCATGTGATACTGCATGACTTGTAAACAAAGAATGGTGTTGTGAATAAACATGGCTTTTTACTACGTATATGTGATACTTTCATGTGTATCAATAGGTTTGTACATTTTGTAACTGTATAATAGCATTTTCATTTCAATGAATGAGCTAGATCTAGTCTTGATATATTTTCTGATTGTATTATTATGTTCATTTATGTTGTGGGTCTCTATGTGGGTCTTGTATCACACTCTAGCCCAATGTTCTATGCTAATTGGCAGCTGTTTATTGCCACATCACTCTATAAGAGTAATAAGACGAATGATGTCTTGTGACCATAATCCAATGGGGATCTTTCTCCAGTTGTGATGTCTTTAATTCTGTGACAAGATGAGCTGTGCCAGTAGGGACACTAAATTGACTAATCTCTGGTAGAATTTAGAATGCCGGGAGGTCATGTTCTTTGAGGGTATCACAAGGCACAACTGGGAACCTAATCTTTTACTGTAAAGGCCTTAGTTATTTCAAAATCTACATCTACATTATTACGTCAGTGATTTTTTTTCGCTTCTTTGGGAAAGGGTCCGGGTCCGTTCAGATTGGGAATTTTCGCGTCGTGACAACTTGAAATTGGGAATTCATATGAAGCCGAAAGGCCAAATAAAACAGAAAAAGAGATTACATGTGACTGTTTACTGGTTTCTTTAAACTTTTATGCTTGACCTCTTGTCAAAAATGTTCATAACTTTGTCATTTTATGTCCGATTTTGAATTATTTTTTTTTAAATGTTCATTGGGAATTTCTCCCTTCAAATTTGGGAAAATTATAGCTTTTTCCTAATTGGGAAGGTACCGTTTACCGGTAGCAAACAAAGAAGGAAAAAAATCACTGTGTAACGTTATGCTGTCATAAATTTGATATAACGGTGCGCAAAGAAAAGGGGAGTAAAAATAGGAAAGACAGAAGAATAGGCACAGGCAAATATGATTGCAGGTAAAGTTTAAAAGACATGAAGTAATAGAAAGTGTTGCACAGTTACTTTCAGCCATCAGGGCAAGACCAATTCAGCTTCCGTGGCGGTACCAAGGTGCTAGACCCCGCTGACATACATGTAGCTCTGGCCCTTCATTTGGCTGTACTTTGTAATTGTGCATGAGGATCCCTTTAGAAGATCAGGTTTCATCATACATGACTTTCATGAAAAAAATCTGAAACTAAGATATAGTACTATATGGGTATTACTTAAAGTTAAAATTAAATCAATATGTCTTTTTTTAAACTCTTTTTGCGTTCAGCAATTACATTATATCAAAATAACAGGTTTTCCTATAGACTGGCTCTTAAACGAGGGTTGCCCCAGTAAATTGTGTACTTTGCTTATTGCATAAAATGTATTCAAAGAATTAGCTTCAAATTTTCTCAGATAGTAAATAAATGTGATCCGAACAGGTATCCGGAATTTCATGAAAATGTTTAAAGCAATAGAATTTCTGTTTACATTATTATAACACATGGTATGCAATTGTGTGGCACAAGCAAAATATATTTTAGCCTAGTGATGGGACATCGGTTGCAAATCATAATCGATCATCAGCTAGAATCGACTGGCACTTTCGATCCGATTTTATTCGATTAATAATACGCAGGACAGTGACTGAAATTCACTGAATACCGTTGTGCTGATGCCTGTTTTCCTACTTATCAAGTCGCGAAAAAGGTTACAAAGGATTTTCGGTAGACGTTTTACTATCTGAGTTTGAAGAAATTGTTTAAATTGACTCTTATAGGCATTCAATTGGTTGGAACTTCCATGCTTTGAATTTTCCTAGCAAATATTTTATTAAAGAAGTATTGATTAACATTTCGTTATAATTATCCGATGATAGATTATGGATCAATCTGTAAATGACCTGACCCAAATTTGCATTCAACTGCTTGTAGAATGTTAACCCCAGTGGTGCATGGTACAGTAGATATGGTAAATATACAACCAAATGATGTCCTAAGCACCAATACATCTTCCATGTCAGTTTTACACACCTGTTCTAGGCACATTACTTTATATTTGTCCGGGGTCTTAAAATATCACAGATATATATATTGTTCTACAGGTGTTTCCTCTTCTTACATTGCATTTCTCGCTTGTTTCTATTTTCAGTGCGGCTCTTCAAACATGTGCAATTGTGCATTACCCGCACAATTAATGTAATTTCTTTTGAAATCTACTGTGATGACGGCATAAAGACATTAGTAAATGCGGATGTGAAAATTATGAGCCACAATAAAATGAAATCTTGATATTTACAAGTTATTCAAACAAATATTGACCGAATTACGACGCATTATATGGGTTGCGTCACATTCGCGTACATGGTGTTGGTCAGTAAACGAATATGATGTGTCATATTCATATCTGACCTGATTTCTATAAAAAGAGAACACATAAAGGTAACTACAAAGAATCATGATCATCTGACTCTATGACAGAAAATTATCAGCAAAGTACTCAATTTACTGGGACACCTCTCATGTATGGCATAATGCATTTATTGTATGTGGACAATAATGAAAATCAGTTTGCAAATTATGCTATACACATGCAGGTCAGAAAGTAAAGTTGTTATTATGTTATGTCTGATTGCAGTGGGTTGTGTACAGCTGCAGTTTTCTGACGGTGATATTCAAGTTGTGGTTGATAAATCAGTGACTATAAAATTGACATCAAGGTAAGTTGTTCGATGTTTAAATTTCTTATATAAAATCTGAATAAACTGAACTGAACTGAAGAGTGAAGAGTGAAGAGAGTAAATATGTACATGCCGATGTAGTAGTGTATCATTATAAAATTGTTAAAATAATTGAATATCAGGTATTATGTTTATGTCTCTCACTAATAGTGGGGAAACATATTGAATTTGTGATGGACATCAGTTCTGTCAGATTTATATCTTTCTGCCTGGATGCAGTTTGACTGTGCTTGTTCGCCTTAACCATTGGCTTGATTTCAATTGAACTTCACTGTGAATAAAAACTTGGTACCAATAAGTCTTTAAAACTATTTTTGGGATTAATCAATGCGCCTAGCATCATTCTGTGGTATTTTCTCAATAGCCTAGTGCTTGAAAGTATCCACTTACTGGGTGTGCAGGAGTACAGCATTCATTCCCTGGTCTTCTCATACCAATACAATGTAGTACCAGTATTTCTCAGTAGCAAACAACCACAACTGACTTCTATCATACCCATAAAGCAATGAAAAACATCAGAAATGAGATGCAGGAAGTGATTAATAAGAATCTTTCCTAGTCAATCTATATGTTTTCGAATTTGTCATGATCACATGAATAATAATGTACCAGATTTATAATGCCCAGTCATTCTTAGTCTTACTGTCTCTAAACTTAGTTAATACATACATGTACATGTATATTATATTTACATTTTAGTGGACCTCTAGTCAATGAGACTGTGTTACAGTTTACGTATCAGATTGGAAATAATGATGCTGAAACCAGTCAGGGTTTGGACAGTTATGTGAAACCATTAAGTAACATAACAATTCCTGCAAACTCTGTTATAAACCAAGATGTAACGATATATGGTGTAAATCCAGGACATCTCATCATTGGACTGCAGAGTGAATCAAGTGAAATAGACGAGTAAGATATACAGTTTATCTTTACCCTCAAACTTGTCTGTAAAGACCAGTGGTCTTGGACCACCCATTAAGTCCACACATGGGAACATTGACATTTGTTGACACAACTTAGTGGTCTTTCTATAATGATTAAACAACATTGAAAAAAGTCTGATGGGTAATAACAAAATGATGGTCTTTGTAGACAAGTTTTGTAATTGTGGTCTTTATTTGCAGGTGGTATTTATAAAATGTACCCACTTAACGTCTATGTTCAGACATGAGTCTGTTCAACGAACTGTACTTTACACCCGATCCATGAGTCACAAGTCGACTGTTAACACGGAATGCAGTTATTGTGAATTTGATTATTGTGTTATGTAATTCTTGTACAATCTTTGATAAATGGACTACAAATTTTTTTTGAAATAGACATTTTTGTTTGGAAGAGGATTTTAGACTACAATAATGGTAGTGTACAAAGCCAGTGTAACTGAGTTTTGATTCAGAAAGCCATATGAAAACTGATTGTTTTCTACTAAACAAACGGTATGTAAGGTTTTAATAACTTCACCAAAAAAAGAATTTCCCCTCTTGAACAAAGTATAGATGTGATAGCATTTAATTTTAGCTTAATCTATATCTGTGTATAAAGGGATTATTCTGTATCTACACAATACAACAGTGAACTGATTATGTCTGTATGTTGTTTTCCAGCTTGGCAGATGTATTTATAAGAGTGGATCTTGTCAACAGTAAAATACTCGTGACAATTAATGCTGTTATTGGTTGGGTATATTTTGCTGCATGGTCAATATCCTTCTATCCTCAAGTGTATGAAAATTTCAGAAGAAAAAGGTAAATGTACTGAATAGTATTACATGGTAACATCACATGTTTGCTCGCTTGACATACTGCAATGGCCCTTACATATTGTCCAGTCAGTGTAAGAATAGAGTGACGCAGCGGTCGAGTCCACTATTACGATATAAGGCCAATTATAAAGACTTAAACAGACAGCTATAATTTAAATGCTAAACTATTAAACAGTATTTGTACTACCTGTTCAGACAATGGCTGTTATCCTTTGTGTGCACATAAATGACTATGTCACTCTCACATTATCCTAACTGGACTGTACTTACAGGGTGTTGGGGTGTAGTAATTCTTTTCCATATTGTCCACTTCCCTTGCTTTGACTCTTTAGGTTCTTATTAAAAATTGTACTTACAATCAATATTATTGATAATGTGTAGCTTTAAGTTTATTTTGTTTGTTATAATAAGATAACTATTGCATCCAAAAGAGAGTAATAGAATGGACTGTTCATCCTTGACATTCCATTCCATCACCCTCTGTGGTATGTAATGATATTTATATATAATTAACTATATTTTGGAGATAAAATTGTTAAATCCAACACCAAACCCCTAATTTGTAATAATAATAATAATAACAACTTTATTTGTTATGGATGACATATTTGGTTCTAGACCAATTTTAATATGGTCTACATCAGCATGGAATATAAACAGTAATCTACAGAAATACGTGATAAATATGAGAAACATAACACATGACTCATTGAGTCAATTATAAAGTGGCAAGCAAAACAAAAACAAAGCAGCATGGTGTGTATATGTATGTAATTGATATTTTTGTATTTATGTATTTCAGTGTCATAGGGTTGAACTTTGATTTCTTACTGTATAATATTACTGGGTTTCTTGCTTATGGATTCTTTAATATTGGAATGTTTTGGGTGTCATCAGTCAAGGTGAGTAGTCATCCTTTATCAACTTGCGTTTAGTTTTGCCCAAAAATATAAATAAAATTCTTAGTTGGTTTTGATAGAGTGATAACAGTCTTCTTTATTCAATTTGCTGGTTTATTTTTATTTCATAAAACATGCATGGGGCAAGCATTTTAGCTGTAAAATCGACTTGGGTAAAACTGACCCAATACCGGTATTATATAGGACTGAGATAAACCTAGTTGTACATAATGTATTAGTTATTTTGTTTGGATTGGTTATGACAGAGTTATAACCTTTTTCTGGTGAAAAAAGGACATATTTGGCGATGTCTGTGCATGTTCTCCTAAATCATTGCTAAGAGTTCTATAAAACTTGAAATGAGTGAATGGTGATACAGCAGCGATAGCTCAGTGGTAACACACTGGGCTGTCATTCCAAAGGTTGTTTGTTCAATCCCTGGTATGGGAACTGTAGTATTTCCTGCTATATCTGACTGTGTGGACTGTAAAGTATCTAATTAAAGGTACCAGGAAGCTATACACCAGGCACATTAAAGAATCAGAAATTATATAAGAGCTAGGCACACTCCTGCAGCATATCTGATGTCTCTCTCTCTCCCTTCTATGGGGGCTTTCTCTCAGTCTGTCCCTCTGGGCAGATCATGCTGTATATGCACTGGTAGAGAATGCACTATTTCTGTCTCCTTTATGCCTGTTTGGTCAAATGTGGTTAGAAACTTTAGCTTACTTTACCTTGGTAAATGTGATGGTCGCACATGATATATTGTATTACGTAATGAAATAAAGATACACTATTACTGACTGAGTAATGCTAGTTAGTTATTTATAATCACTGTTAACATAATGTTGCCATCTTTATTACAGACAGAATATCATAACAATCATCCAAGGGGGATAAATCCTGTACAACTCAATGATGTCATATTTACCTTACACGCTATATTTGTGACTATCATTACAATACTCCAGTGTTTTATCTATGAAGTAAGTACTGATACATTTATCTTATAGAGTCTTTGTAATCTTGGAGAAAGATAATAGAATAGGAAGGCAGCACTCCAACTTAACCAGCCGAGCACAGAGAACACAAAAATCACATACCACAATTACATGGCACAACACACTACTATACTATTGTTTTCTTGGCAGGACAGTTTAAGAACGTAATACCGTCAGGTATAAGATCTGTCTTTGTGAAGACATTCTGCAATATTGATCAGAGCTCTGGTCTTTGATATAATACAACATCATCTGGGAATAATGGAAAGTTACGAAATTCATAAAATGCCTTGTTACATACAATTTCGAACATAATATATCGCCTTGTGACTCAAGGAAATGTCTTTCAAAAACAAACAAAAACTAGAGTTCATCCTTTTTCATTAGTGTTAAATACGAAGATGGAAATAGTTTTAGGGAGCAGTGATAGAGAGTATTGATAGATGTAAGAGAGCCCTGTGTAAGATTCATAATTATAAACTACCGGTATGACTTTGATGTATGTATGTGTATAGTTACTAACATTTTCCATCGTAATGTATTTTATGCTAAGCTGAATAACTGTTTTGGTGCTTCTCAAGTATACTAATACTGTATGCAATCTTATTTTGTATTTTTAGAGAGGAGGACAAAAGGTGTCCAAAATAACCCGAGTTTTGGTGACAGGGGCGTGGCTGTTTGCTGGCATTTCATTGGTTGTTACTCTGTTTCATAAGATCACATGGTTGACGTATTTATATTACTTCTCCTATATAAAACTTGGAGTTACGTTGATCAAATACATGCCACAGGTACGTAATTGTTATATGAATTATTATGTGTTAACTTATTGGTTTACATAAAAGAAAAATATAGTGCTTGGTCAGACAAAAGCTATACATAGCTTATGTTATTTTTTTTGTACCAAATTTCCGACAATAAATAAATTTTGACTTGACTTGACTTGGTATTTGAGAGGTATATCTGCCTGGCATTAATCCTCACAACACATCTTAAACTGAAATCTCAGCTCGAAATTGATATTTTGAACAAATTGTTGTCTGTGTTTATAACAATTTTCATGCTATAAATTGTATTCTGCTGTATCTCTGCACTATATATTCATTTTGTGATACATGAAAATAACATAAATGATAGTTAACAATATTGGTGTTGAGATTTACTGTTGAAATGGAAGTATTTGAGGCGATTGTAGCCTTTGAGTCATACATAAAGGAATGGGATAATCACTTGGTCATTGTGCAACAACTTGAACTTCATATAGAGGACGTTTCTATCCCCTGTGAAAAGCAGTTATGAGTATGAAGATGGAATAACTTGTTTCACAATCACTGTTGAATAGATATGTTTCACTAAGAACTAGCCTAAGCTTGTCTGAGTCAAAATCATGTTTGTTGTTGCATTTTTTTGAAAAGGATCTTGATCATTATACAGGACCCTCAATTATAAAACCTTTTGTCATCTTATTGTGCTTGTCTTTATACTGTGTTTAAATAAAGAACGAATATACAAAATGGACTAGAAGGCTTGAGGTGATTTTGGGATGTTCATAAATTTTTTTTATTCAATGAATTGCTGTTTATTATTCGTATGTTAACAGTTATGGTAAATAAAGTAAATCAAGACAAACTCCAGGATTGTTCTACGTTTCGACTATATTGTCTTCATCAGGAATGATAAAAATAAACAATCTACAGTTATGGTAGATGTATTTTGTATAATTTACCAGTCATGTTCATGTAGAGGGATCTCTATTGATAAGTGTATCATTTTCAGGCATTCATGAATTTTAAAAGAAAAAGTACAGAAGGATGGAGTATAGGAAATGTATTGTTGGATTTCACCGGTGGATCTCTTAGTTTGTTACAGATGTTTCTATTGTCATATAACAGCGGTAGGTATTTAATACAGTAAACATTGGTTATAACTAGTCATCAACCTCATATCAGTGATTAGTGAAGTTTCTAGACACTATGGGATTGTTTTATCGAAGCATTTAGGTTATCATAACTCGTTGTTTTCTGTAAATATTGCGTACATAGATAATATTTGCTCAAATGCATTTTAATAAGATATTTTTTCTATTTTCTGTAATAAGTTTTAGCATATTTCTACGCAAAATGAGACTAACCGTATGATAGCAAATATGAACATAGTGAGGAGATATTGACATGCACTGTCACTTGTTTTTATAGAATGGAACAAAAACATAAAATTAATTGTGTATAGTAGTTGTAGAGAAATTGTAGTGATGGTGAAGATATTTAGCAATTATCTTGGTTTTGACGGCGATTTCATCTCGATTGATACTAATAGTCAGGTCGAGAAGATCGGCATGATCATTGTTAGAGTGATGCTAAGCGTGAACGGGGTGTAACTAACTTGTAGAATGGAAGTTAAAATGAAAATGAAAAACCATTCAGTGATGGTCTTTCTGATTACGTTCCTGATAACATGCACTCTGTAATGTAATGTTTACGTTCCTGATAACATGCACTCTGTAATGTAATGTTTACGTTCCTGATAACATGCACTCTGTAATGTAATGTTTACGTTCCTGATAACATGCACTCTGTAATGTAATGTTTACGTTCCTGATAACATGCACTCTGTAATGTAGTATTTATGTTCCAGATAACATACACTCTGTAATGTAATGTTTACGTTCCTGATAACATGCACTCTGTAATGTAGTATTTATGTTCCTGATAACATACACTCTGTAATGTAGTATTTATGTTCCAGATAACATGCACTCTGTAATGTGATGTTTTCGTTCCTGATAACATGCACTCTGTAATGTAATGTTTCTCTTGTTTTCAGATGACTGGGGTTCGATATTCGGAGATCCTACAAAATTTGGACTTGGATTTTTCTCAATATTATTTGATTTGTTATTTATGGTACAGCATTATTGTCTGTACAGACACAATGAGCCATACGGATCGTTGGTTGATCATGAATATGAGGACAAAGAAGTTTTGGTGAATGCTGAATCACCTCAGAAGACTTACAATGGAATAGGTTAGAGGTGCACACCTTATGTATGATTTCCCAAATAATCAGTGATGGCATACTTAGTATTCTACACAGCAATAATAAGTCCACTCTGTATTACATCTTGTTTAACACACCACCCCTTATTCTTAATTAATTCCCATATAATCTGTATTTGTATACTTAGTACTCTACACAGCAATAATAAGTGCACCCCCCCCCCCCCATTCATGTATATCAAGGATGTACATATTTGTCAGGCTGATTGTTGATCTATACAGGTAGTTGAAATTTTCAACTTTATTAGCTCGACTTTTCGAATAAAAAAAGTCAAGCTATTGTCGTGACGGGATCGTGTGTGTTGGTCAAGTTCATTGTCGGAGTCATTTTCTCTGTCAATTACTCAAAGACTATCAAAGGTATCAACATTAGACTTAACATAGTTATTCACCATCACAAGGGCAGTCCATACTGACAAGGCTGATTACTCTGTGACCAGTATTTGTGAAGTTATCTGCACTGGTTTGGACTTAGTACATAAAAATAGTGGCAAATTTTACTCATAAACTGAATTTTCTCAAACACTATCAAAGCTTTCAACTTGAAAGTCAGTACACTTGTGGAATGTGATAACTTACATCTATTGACAAGAGGTTACAACTCTTTACAGCATTATAACTCCTTTTCTGACTTTGAATCTTTACACAAAAATGTCAATTACTCAAAGACTATCAAAGGTATCCACTTGAAACTCAACATATTTATTCACTATCACAAAGGGAGTAAGTTATCTGCCCTTGTTACTCTTAGAATTTTGACTTACAGATGAGCAAGGTTACTATCAAGTACGAGAAAGTTGAGCGTCCATGGCATAAAAAAATAGTATACATTTAGTACAGCAATGTAATCATTTTCATGAATAACTTCCACCTTTAATTTTTGTCATCATTTAAATTTTTACACGCAGAAGTCTTCCATTTATATGAATATGTTCAATATATGTCTGTGTATATTTAGTTTAGGTTGTAAGTGATTACTCAGATTGCTGCAAATTGTACAGTTGTTAACGGTGAAAAAGATTTTTCCAGTGTTTATGTTATCACAGATATTTACATGATTGTTGCTTTATATGCCATTTTTCCTTCTTAAGCACATTACAATTTAGACCTATTACTCACTCTCTTCATAGAACAGGGGTGTAGTGCTTTGCATATCTTCTTGGTCGGTCAGTCACCAAGTATAATTCTTGCCCATTGTATAGTTTGTCTCCCATATTATCTATAGATCAATCACAGTATAACATTATCTATGGGTACAGCACTACAGTTCTGTAACAGCATTATCAAGTTACTGAATCTTCTATTTGTATGTTTTAGCTTGGGTCTGGTTGGCCTCATTTTCCAAAAAATAAAATTCACTAGTGTATAGTTCTTTATACTGACACGAAATAATTATGTTTTTCATATACATTGTAAATATTTAAGGTCAGTTAGACTGCATAATGAATATGAGAATGCACAGAAAATTCACTTAGAACTGTTTAAGTATGTCTGTATGTATTTTCTCTTTTATTAAAGAGTAGCAAATTGTAACAAGTAATTTCATTGGTCAGCAAAGATGAACAATGAATATAACATGGGAGAATTTATTTCCCATGTTTATTTTTTTGAAAGTGATTATGATTTTTAGGTCCCAATTATCTTCTATTTCATAATCAATGTCATATATTGAAGATGTTAACTATTATACTATGATTGGTAATTGTAAACATTATAAAACTTATTACTAGTACATATTTTCATTGTGCAGATTTCTATAATGGTTGTATCTGCGATATTTTAGTTCAGGCAAAACATTTTGAAC
The DNA here is from genome assembly GCA_947247005.1 of Spisula solida. Taxonomy (NCBI): domain Eukaryota; kingdom Metazoa; phylum Mollusca; class Bivalvia; order Venerida; family Mactridae; genus Spisula; species Spisula solida. The sequence goes on from OX365948.1 coordinate 28,566,915, forward strand.
CCAAACTGGTATTGTTCATTTATTATCCTTTTATAATGTTTTTCAGAACAAGGCAACAGTATCCAATAGTAATATTCTGACTTCTTCTTGTAATGGATAAACAATGGGACTGTCAGTAATACTCCACAGACTGTTAATGTAATTAATTGTTCTATTCTCTACCCAGTGCCTACCACTACTGGTGACACACAGATTTACTAAGAAAAAAGTACCTGTTTTAATTGGTAGTAAAACTAGTCATTAATCAATTTTTTGCATTGGTTATTTTTGTTTTTGATATGTATGCTGTAATTATTAATGATCACAGATTGGTTAAGGTTGTTTTTGTTTACAAGGTATGATGGACAAGTAATAGTTTAATAAGGGTCATTGTTTGACCGCATAGTTTGGCCTAATTTCACAAAAGTTTAAGCTGGATTAGTGTTTCAACTTGACCTAAATCTCTCACAAAGTGTGATACAATCTCCTAAACATTGCTTATCTAATGTAATTATGCCACCCATTTTTAGTGGGGAAACATATTGAGTTTGTACTAGACGTCGGTAAGTCTGTCTGGATGGATGTCAGTTTGTACTAGACGTTTGAAAGTCTGTCTGGTTGGATGTCAGTTTGTACTAGTCATCGGAAAGCCTGTCTGGATGGATGTCAGTTTGTACTAGACATCGGAAAGCCTGTCTGGATGGATGTCAGTTTGTACTAGACGTCGGAAAGTCTGTCTGGATGGATGCCAGTTTGTCTGCCCTTGTTCTCCTTAACCAATGGTCAGAATTCTATGAAACTTCACATGAATACTAACCAAGCCTATAGTTGTGCAATTGTCAGGAATTTTAGGTTGGATGACTTTTGTCGGAGTTACGGTCCTAAAATTATGGGAGACAGAATTTTTAGTGTCAAAGCCCTTCTCGTTCTAGAATTGTGTTCTAAAAATACAGCCATTAAAGGGTTATGTATAGAGAAGTTATTTCACATTGAACATCAAGAAATTGGTGCAAAATCGTGTGCATGATAGTTTATCTTCATTCTCAACATATTGTACGTGTATATTAATGTTATTTGATAGTAGTTTTGTTAACTATCTGTATGTGATATGATTACGATGGTTGTATTTGTTAATAAAATGATTTGTTAAGTTGTATGAAGCCAGGAGTGTTGAAATTTTTATGCATGAATATTATATGAATATCATTACCAGTATACATATAGGTACTGTGCAATATTTTGTTTGTTTGTTTGCTTGTTTATCCATTTCTTTGTTTCGTCGTTTGTTGTTCAATGCATAGGTTGTACACGTTGGTGGCTAATGAAAAAGTATATAATTATATTTGTTACCTAACGATGTTTGAAGACAGGAAAGTATGACTTGTAGATGTGAGATTTGTCTGTTATGACAACTGATTAATTATCTTCCATTTTGCCAAAAAGATCATAGAAATTCATGATACAATCATTGATGTTTTTGTGCAGTATGTATGTGTATACTTAGATATTGTGTCAAAGATATGGAAGTTGATTAGGTAAGATGCAGATTGAGGAGATGATCCTCTTCAACTTGTTTAGCATAAAAGTTGACTACACATGTACTTGCCTACAGGAATTATTACATACATTATGTAAATACTCGAGGTGTACTACAAACACAAAGGACTAATAAATGTAAAACTAATAATATGTTCTGTATACTGTAAATTACTTTAAATTTGTGTTAGCTTTATTTAGCGATTATCGGTTTTTAACTTATTTCGCAAATCCACAAAAGTTAACAAATTCTAGTAAATAAAAACATTAAGCATGTTTTAAATTTAACCAAACATGGATTATTTCTAATTACTAGATCTGTCATAAGTTGAATACTGTAGTTTGTTAAATGCATTTCACACATTGTATCAGTTAATCGTGTTTTCACAGTTAGTTAATAGGACGTCGTATGTAACATGTCTATCAATCTTTATTGTTTTCTAAACAGACTTTCCAACAGTTTCATACTTATACTTATACAGATACATGTATGTTATATAAATATACTACATGCATACCAAAATAATATTTACGACCCAAAATGTCTTGTTTTTTTGGTTTATATTAACTTTTGAAATTTCCCAGATATGTCTTATGTTATGAAAGTATATTTACGCGAGATGATGATTTCGGGACGAGTACGAATGGCGAAAATTAAACTTCTGTGAATAATACCGGATTTACAGTACTTTGTAATATATTTAGATTTAAATCTCTTGACTATACATGGGATATACAATAAAGCTTTGAAGTTCGATCTCTATGTCAAACATGTGTTAAGTTATACTCATAATGTGGATTGATGTATTGAGGCTTGAGATCAATCTCCTTGCTGACAGTTCATTTCCATACTGTACTTTCCTGCTTTATTGTCATGATTTGTTGTATACGTACAGCAAATATTTGAATAAATTATGTCATATTCTGTGTTTTATGATTAGAAGTTGGTTGACAATTACATGGGTTGATCCAAAGTAATGTCACTGATGCTATTAAATCGTCCACAATGAAAGAAAAACTACCAAATTTTACACAAAGTTACATGAATTTATCTTGAATGTAATAGCCAAATTTCATGAAAACACACTGAACAGTTATTGAGATATTACCATATACATGATGCATACTAACGGACATCGCTGCAAGCCAGACGTTAATGACGTTACTTCTGTGGCACTAAGACTAAGTCTTCTTAGACTCCTGAATTAATGCAGCCATTTATGTGTCCTTTAAGTGTTCAACCCAGCCAACACTCGCTATCGGCATGTTTGAATTATTTCTAAGTGTCATCTGGATAGTCCCACAAGTGAAATCTAACTCTATTCACAATGGTCGCTTCAATGAAACGGCGAACTGCATTTACGGCGTTAGAAACAAACTTGGTGTTCTTATCGGAACTACCACATACCAGTCTTCCAGCCATCTGTTGACATTGATTCGATCAACTCCATCCCTTAAAAGCTTATACAACATGTATACGAGCCTATGTCGTTGCCATTATACTTTTGGATCTACCCACATAGTTTACAGATGTACATATTTTCACTTCTGTTGTAATATTTCTAGTTGTGTTGCATTGCGGTTCTAACTTTACTTGAGATTCATATTTATATTCAGAACAACTATTTTGTATATAGATTAGGCCATGGTCAATGAATTTCTAGCTCAAATTTATCCAATTTTCTACAATTTTTAAAAACATAATGCCGATATCTGGTTTTGCTACTGAACACTCGATTCCTTTTATTTTTAATAGTTTTTAAAATAATAAGTTTTCCAATGAATCAGGGGATCAATACATTGTGTTTTAAAGCAAAAAAAAGTTTGGGAATGAAAAATATGGAGCAAGTGGAATGATGATTTAGGAATTTGTTTATGTTGGCCTCAATTGAATATCGATGGTGCTAAGAATATGTCTAACTTGCAAAATACATGTTTCTAGTATTATTCAGTTATTCTGAACAAAAATGAGATTCCATATTTATTTGTGTAATCTATGTCTTTATATTGAATGTTTCTACACTACTCGAGGTAGCTAGCACATGATATATACTCATTTAAATCATTTAATGTTGATGCTGGTTGAATCAGTTGACAGTAAGTTCACTTCACTCACAAATGAGCAAGAGTACTATAAAGTACGAAAAAGTTTAGCGTCCAGCACTCGTAGGCGGTGCTCTTGTTCCCCTTAGGCTGGTGAATGTTTCATAGCAATCAGTATAGAAATCAAATACTTACGGCTATTTTTGTTTTCAAAGTGAAACAAATTTCGTCTTGGATCTATAGTCCAAAGTCACATGGTATTGCGACACTGAATTCAGTTAATAACAGAAATAACTGTTACGTTTGAATACCATAATGCGATCTTGTTGTAATGTAGTTGTTGCTTTTCTCAAGCACTTGCTTGATGTTATGTACATGTATTCACTTTTTTGCAACATATTTGGAAAATCTGTCATATATTCCTCAAATATGTACAACCTTATTGCTGACAGTTGTCACGAACTAATGTTACTGTAGTGGAATTGGCTTCCTAGTTGATATAAACACGCGAACACTGCTTGATCGTAATATTTTAAAAAACATGTGTATTTCGTAATTTATGATATAGCCTAGTTCATGTTTACGTGAGAACGGTTGTATACTAACATTAAGGTTGTCATGTTTTACAAATAATTTACCAATATTCATTGGTATTTACAATTAACTTTTAATCAATGATGAATATGACTATCCCTTGCATTGTACTGTTAAGAATCTGTTGTATTTCTCTATTGTGATAACACTATTTCAATAAATTCTTCCAAAATTATTACATGTACTGCAATTTGCTTTATGTTGTTTATTTATACACATATATGATGCCAACAAATTCTCCATACACAGTTTGATAAGTAAGATATCAGGTTTGTCTGGAGCGTCAATCATTGTATAGTAGGGCTGTGGATTGCAGGTAAGTGCTGATCCGATTCGATCCATGAGTCGGGGTGAGCGATTCACAGATAGAACCACGAATCAGCACTCACATATGTCATGAAGACAAAGACTGCCGTGATACCTTTTACTTTAAATAATAACTTCACATACTTTGTGTAACACTAATGTACGAACAATCTGTTATCACATAGCGACAAAAACAAGTTAAATAACACTAAACAACAATGTCTTCTCACTCCATTGACTAGTTAATGATACATTTAGACAGCTTTTGCATACTGCCTTTTTATCATCCTAAATGGAAATACCGCAGTAATGCCACGCCTTCAATGTGAACTTGCCTGACGGATTTCGGTACGTTCGTTCAGCCATTGCAGACGGTTCGTCGTATGGCATGATCAATAGAATGTTTATTGGCATGGGCTTAATGTACTTAATTTTCAAGATATAACGTAAACAATCTATTAGTAATTGAATTACAAATTAATGTTTCATTTCTAGTTAGTAACTTTAATTACGAGACTTTGTCCGACCATAATTTATTCAAATGCAATGACGTTGCTAGCTTCACTTATAATAAAGGTTTACTGTCGAATTGCACAGTCACAGTCTTGTTTACTGTCAGTATATTGTCTTAAAGTTATCCTGTAAACTACATGAATTAACTCACGAGCCATCTATATAGGATATGCATTTATATCAAAGATCATGATCCAACGATCTCGGAGATGACGAATACTCGTACTCGATTTTCTAGCCCAAATCGTGGATATCCGAGTACCCGAATACTAGCAACAGCCCTATTGTATAGATACTGACCTACACTGAATGCAGTCAGTACAGAGATGTACCAAATGAGGCTGCTTTAAGCAGATAGCAGTTTAATACAGGTTGATTTGATCATGGGTCAACTAGGATTTCATATTGACTACATGATTTCACAGGTAGTTGCTTGTTTAGGTGATCATTAAAGTAAAGATGACAAGTCATTAAGAATTGCAGGCAATACATAAGTCCCCTATCGGTTTTAAGCCATTTTCAATGTTTCTGTTGCCATAGCAACCACAATTTTGGTCGGAATCAAAATATTTTTGGATGTGCATTATCCCCTTAATGCCCCCTATCCACATACCAAGTTTCATAAACCTAGCTTGAAAACTGTTTGAGTTATGTCAGGATCCAGATTTTTTGACGGACGGAGGGCAAACCTAGTCCCCTCCGGTCAAAATCGGTAGGGGACTAATAAGCTAGAAGGAACTCGAGAGTAAGTCAGGTTGAATATTGCCGTAACATGTAGGTGCCGAGCATTCTGCATTATAGACCTAGGTCATATTTTAGAGCAACCATGTCCAGTGTGCTTCTAGGGAGCAGCTAGTCATACCTTTCCATGAAAATTTGACAATGTTGATTTTCCTCGACATGTGGACAAGTTGCTGGTTTCATGTGGAAAAGTATGCGAGTGCTGGGCAGAGGTTAGGATTCAGTCCAGGAAAACTGGTGAGGTGAATAAGCTGCCGTATTTAACTGAAATATTGTTGAGATATGGTGTTAAACAGGAACAATAGTCTTCGTCTTATTCATTGGTTGCAGAATATTTTGAATAGCTGCATACTGTATACACCAGTAAGAAACTTTGTATGTACATATTAAACTTGCTTTATAAGTGAACAGACCCTCATTTCTCCAGAATAAGAACAAACACCAAGTTTTGTACACATTGGATCATTTAATGGTACTATTTCTTTTGATTCATAAAATACAGAATTGCATTAAGTAAAAAAAATAAAGGCATGGGCTTTCAAACATTGTCACCAGATCAATTAACAGACTCATCTAAGCTGTAGTTGCATACTATTAACAAGATAATACTGAATTATGTTCACAGAGAGAGTGAGATCCACGGTCAATGTGTATTCATACTGTTATGTTTTTCCAAAAAGAAAAGAAGAATCATTACACCGGAAGGGGTATCGGGCACAGAAAGTCAGAAGTGAACATTCAACAATGTCTAGAGCAGATGAGAATAGATTTAAACCAACATGCTTTAGTATTATGACAGAATCAAAGATGGTGCAACTCATATATAAAAGCTCTGGGTAGATTGCAGTAAGTGTTGAGGTATATAATGATGAAAACAGCAATGTCCATATAATGTTATAATTAATAGAGAATATTCCATACTACGATCTGTTTCATATAGAACCAAAAAACAACTATGTGCATTAAAGACCCTTAGTTACAGAATCATCTGTTCATAACAATTATCCAATCTAGCTTTTAGATTAAGAAGAAATAAGATCAATATTTAAGGAGACATTACCTATGTACCACATTTAAAGTCCACGCTGTCTGGCAGTATGATAAGAGTAATCATTTATTCATCACATTTATTGGATTCAGGACAAATAATTGATTTTATAGCATTAAACTGAAGCATCTATATTTGTTTTATTCACACAAGACTATCAATGCCAAGCTTTAATGTTCACCGCTTTTCATTCCATCTATAATCAATGATTTTAAGTATTCAAATATACAGCATAACCAGCATTAATCTGGAATCAGTTTTGTTCAATCACTTATCATACAGGAAATGAAATATTTGACAACAGAAAAATCTAGATTCAGGAGAAATGCTTAGAAACTTGGCCTTATTCAATAGTAAGGCTGTAACTGATAAATGGAAGGAAAACATAGACAGCTGGAATAGAAAGCACTTGTAATACTTTTTTATAAATGAATTAAAATCATTGAAACTACAAGAACTTATGCTTGACTTAGCAGAAGGAAAATCATTTTATGACTTACATTAAGTATTATGTGTACACTTAAAACAATTACAACTCAAAAATAATATAAATAAAAAAGATCCGTTACAATTGATAAAGTAGAATCAAACTACAGAAATAAGCATGCTAACTAGCTTGGAGTCTTCTGTCATACAACTAGGATAAAATAATAAATCAGTACAGGGACAAACTGAACACATCTTTAGCCCGACATAAAATCACGAAATAAATAAGAAGGTAACAATCATATACATAAATAAAATATGGCATACCTCAAATGTTTTACAAATAAATATGACTACAATCATGCAATATGCAGAACATACAATGAGAAAAAAACGAAACGATGATCAAAGGAATTCTGCTCCAGAAACATGAGCAGAAACAATCTGTTTCTTCACAGATGATGTACTAAGCAATGAAGCCAACTAAAATTATCCTTTAAATATGAATCCTAATGATGAATCTGGAACATTCGAGCATCCTATACATGTTTCACCTTGGACCCATACTTTACAAATGCTATATTGTAAACTATACAACTTAAAATATGCAAATTCTTGTAGTATGTCCAGCATTACCTGTTGTTTTCAAACATGAATGAGAGGTCAACTGTTAGGTTTTTAACAACTTACCATATGAAAGTACCATTGGTTAATTTGTACTCAAAAATCATGGTATGATCCTGGCATACATGTTTAACTACTTAAGTCATACCAAATTTTCACGGTTCCTCAGAGGATGAGAGTAAAGCACTATTTGGTTGTAGTTAAGAAAGAAGTTAAGAAAAACATGTGATCCGTATTTGAAGAGCATTCACTAAATAAAACAAACTATGAGTGAATATGGGTCCTTGGTGATACAGTTTCTGTGCTGAGCTTGACAAGTCAACTTGCAAACACGAAAACCTACTTTTGATTTTCTTAGCATACTGATATGAATTAAAAAGAATTATGAATCTGGCTACATTACTGTCAGAGGCAATTTTATTTTTTATACAATAGGACCAACTTTGGTTTAATATTAAATAAAAACAAACTTTCTTTAACAATAAATGTCATAAGATACAAAATACTATCACATTTCTCGTACCATATGTTTAGCTGTTTTAGTAATAAATTTGATTTGTATGTGCTTTTAAACAAGTGAGAATAGAGACAAACATTTCAACAACCACTTAACAAAGTACAAAACAATAAATGTACAAAAGAATAGTTTTTTTCAAATCATATTTAGGTGATAAATTAATTTCAAGGCCCCATTAAACTCTACAAATCATTAAACAGAGATAAATTTGCATTAAATCTATCCTATGTACACATACCCTGTACAGACTAGCTATTCTCTGCTTATCATTTACTTCTAATGCAAAAACTACATTCACACCACACATTCTAACAAAAAGTCCAAACTATTAATATCACTAATCAATTGTGCAGACTGTTATGTCCTCCGGTAGAAACATCATACAAAATATATTACAAATTGTATATAAATATAATCATATTTACATAATGTTTGAACTATATACAAGTTGAGAATGTGTGGAAAACACTGAACATTAACACATTACGATGAAGGGATGCATGCTTAAAAGAACAATTCAAGTACAAACACACAAAATGGTGAAAATGGTTGAACACAAAGTTATCAATATAATCAAAAGAACAATATGAAAACTGATGATAGGAATTGATAGGAATTTTGACATTTCATTGTGGCAAGACGCCTGTAATTCAGCACTCGGTCAGCATTCATGACTTCAATGGATTGTACTGCTTTCACTGATATTGCGATTCTCTTGCCTGTTTCTAAAAGAATGAATACTTTCAACAAACAAGCAAATTTAGTAAAACTTAGCACATTGCGACATGAAAAATATTCACAAAGATGACAAGAAAGCACATCTGAATAAAATAATAAACTGTTGTTGAAACAAGCAATACAGTTCTGTTTAATCAAACAATAAAAAGCACAGACTTCTGTTTGACAAATTGCCAATACACAATGCAATATGAACATAATTATAAAACAGTTTGCCATATTGTTTAATAATGTATTATCCAGTGAAATGTGTTGTTTTCAATCCGAGTAAAATGGTCGTTATCAATAAAACATGAACATAAAACATGTAGTAAAACTAAACAACAACAACAATAATGTGTATCCAGCTAAAAGTATCACACCAGCAGTTCCTTGCTAACTATCACACTACATATATGGTTGTTATACACATCCTCTCACTAGTCACGTGTCACCAGAACTACTGATAGAAATCAGGTGTCTGCTATTTCAACATTCACTATGGCGATTCTTGCATACACTTGGAACATACTTGCTAAGGCTACTCAATCTTGAATCGTTTGGCTGTTGTTCCATCACCAGCTGCAAAATTGTTAGAGACAGGCATAACAACAATTGTCTTTGCACCTCCCATACCCCCACTTGTTGTAGCAGTCTTTACTGCTAGAGTTCCAGGGTTTCCACCAGAGGATACAAGGCCTACTGCACCATTATGATTAGCAGTACCAGCTGTAGTTGAAGTGAGCACCATTAAAGTTGTTGCCCCCGAGTTAGCTCCGATATTGTCGGCGGTTGTTCTAGTAATGAGGGATGTGGCTCCACCCAATGCTTTGTTCAATGGAGCCTGTATGAGCGTAGGTTTGGTGACTATGGTGCTGGTTGTTTTGTTGATGGATGGTACTGTAGGTTTCTCAATATCTGGCTCAGAGAAACTCATTGCAACTGCACTGCTGAGATCCACAAACTGTAACAATAAGTACAAAGTTATACTAATTGTATTAAGGTTGATTGAGAAACAAGTTCTAACAACTGTAGCGTCGGTAATGTTTTGGCCGCCATTATGTTACGCTTCTACTCTAATGCAAAATCGACATTGAAACTTTGTCAACTGATATAAATCTCTCTCACGCTCCTGTTGGTATCCATCACCTCAAGGTTAGGAGAGAAGGCAGCTTTCCTTTTTATGCAGAACATCAAGCAATTGAAACACTGGTACCATTTTATTTTGTCTTTGGAATGATAGGGACACCAAGCAAATATGGACCTTCCCCACTTGAAACTACTTTGGATGATCAACATGAATCATCAACAATATAAACTATAAACCTGCCCCAAGATACTCAATAGAAAAAATAGTTTAATTATTTACTCAGCAAGTATACCATTATTTAACTATCAAGTATAAAGCACAATATTTAAAATGATAGTTCTACATACTAATTAATCGCAATGCGAAACTCACCTCTCCCATTACAGCGATAGGAGTTTCTCCAGTTGCTGAGGCAACTTTGTGTTCCACTAGATAAAACATATACTCGTCATACAGCAAACGAATCAGATGAAAAGATCCAAAACTTGCTGCACTTCTCAATGTGAGATCTCGAATCACCATAGAACTACAGAAACAAATAAAGTAATTAACATTGCAATCTGCATAAAATTGTTTCAAGATCTTACATAACTTTATAATGTTTTAATTGTTAAAATGTTTACTACCGTTCGGTCACTTTGATATTTTCCATGAAATTGACCCTATTTTATTCTACCAAGCCTAACAATTCCCAGTGTGACAGAAAGAAAATGTTGTCGCATATTATTGGCATTTCAATGCATGCCACCATTGATATTTCAGCTCAGAGTTTAGATATTGCATTGAAATGAATACGGGAAAGTGAATTGCAGAACATATAGGCAGTCTCACCAAAACTGTATCAACAGTATTATGATACATACTGAAATAAAGATCTATGTGAACAAATAACAAAATATTTCTATAAATTCAGGATCATACCCCAACAGCCAACCTGATAAAAAATGTTTGGTTTACCTGTAAAAAGACCACTTGAGTAGAAATTGTCGAGCAGCCTTGGGAAAGTTGTCCCTTCCTTCATGTGGCTTTAAGACTTGATTGACTACACCTTCCAGCCATATAGCCCACTGTTCAAGGGAATTTTGAGCTTGTAAAGTCTTCTTAAAATCTTGTTCTAATTGCTGTACCATACTATCATCACATTGACAAACCCAACTTGCCTGTTCCTATAATCAATCAGATATATAAAATAGACATATATATAAAATAATTCTGTTTACTGATATATCAAAATACCTGATATAGAGCATGTTCACTACAACATTTATTGGAACCTGTCAGGTCATTACAAAATCCAAATGATAATATCAAGAAAATATCATGATTTAAACATTCTGTTTGATTGTTTTAAAATACTAAAATAGACGCACAGAAGCTACAAGTGTGGACTATATAGTAAAATGGTTCAGATTGAATACATATCTCCTGATGTAAAGTATGAGTATTTACTAATATGTTTGTTAAAATATCAACATTGCCCTAGAATGGAAATGAAATATAACTGCAGTACACAGTAGTCTACATGTATTACCTGTACATTTGCGAAGTCGACTCTATTTAAATCTGTCAACATCTGATTGATTTGTGAGGTATTCTGGAGCACTGCCCTAGCAGCTTGAGCAAGATGGTTAAGGGACGTGTATCTTCTTAGTGTCTGGGCAAAGGCACTCACTGCTCCGAGCTATCAATTACAAATTCATTCATTACATGACACATTTGACAATAAATTAACTAAACTGTAAGCATTAAACTGAAATTAGTTTCTAGCGAAAGTATATAAACATGGTGCAAATCATTATCTGCACCTACAACTCCATTATGAAGTTGGAATACAGGTTGCAACATTTAACACAACAAAGAACAATTTACACATTCAGTCAAATTTGACAAGAAATATTTGTAAAACATGATCCCCCACCCTCTGTGGCAGCAACATATGTCATGGTAATATTAACCTTTCAATAATGAGTAGTTTAACAACATAGTAACAAACTAAGTACTACAAACTTTGATAACTGAATATTGATTCAATAGCCTTGCATATTTTCAAGCTTTTCCAACCTTACTACACAATTACAATAAGGCCGGTTTCCAGAAGAACAGTGCATATATTTAAGATTATGTGGTTGATAAACAATATATATCACCTTTGTTTTCATCATATCATCAGGCACATTGGTCATGGATCCCTTCAGCCAGTTCTCCAAGCTTTTGGCAAAGTTTCTAATAGCTTGAGTTAATGAACCTGTTTAATAGTAGGAAGTAGAAATAAACATCTGTAGAAATAATCGCCTAATACAGACGTACCAAACACATTCATCATTGGAGCCATATTAAATTATCAATGTAGTATGAAAAAGGCAATCAAGCGCACTGAAGAAACAATGCTTTAAACGTGAACAAAATATTCAATTGCAAACCAAATTATGTTTGCCATGCAATAATGCAAGAATACAGAATTGTCAAATAAAATTGTTAACAGCAAAAAGTTGTCTTTGTTGACAGACAGTCTCTAATAACAGAATAAATATCATTAAGGAAAATGATATGAGATGATCAGATAAAATGTGTAGTTTTGCAGACCTGTTATGTTATAGTGGTCTTTTTTCGCAGGTGGTGTTTTTAGACTGTACATGCTGTTACCATGTTACTTCTCTTGATAACCAATGTACCCACGAATGTCAAATAACTTATGTTGAGTAGATGTCATGTTTTTGTTATGGGCTGGTGGCCTAAATAATTCATAAACCTATTGTACTTACTGTAGTATTGTAACAGTAATGTGTTGGACTTACTTGGAATAGGTCTTAGGACATCCGGGATGAGAACTTCCACTAGAGCTTGATAAAACATGTAATCTGACTTGCGGACATAATTTTGGACTGGTTCGTACTTGCACATTGAATATAATTTATCCCTGGGTAATCTGCGCTCATAGTCATTGTCAGGACTGCAAATATAACATGGACAGTGAATTCAACAACAAATGTGTAGCATAATCAATGACTGTTGCTATTTCAAGATCATTATTCGTTGACATTTAACAATCAAACTATGATAAAAGCATCCACACAACTGTTATAACATATTGTCATTGAAATAGGACCTCTTAACATAATCTAAACCAGTAGATTATTCCCAAAACATTCATTTTGTTCTCCTATGCAAATCCTTTCTTCCTGTCAAGATGGGCAACACTTTTTACCCCTCTATTCTTCTTTGAACGCCAATGGTATTTATAAAAAGAACCTTCTGATATGGATATGATATCACTGCAGGTGATTATAAAAATGAGACTTAAATGCTAGAAAACATTGGTATAAACTAAATCTGGTGACTAATGAGGAGTTCATGTTATATACCTATGATCTAATGATGCATTCCTCCAGAAGCCTTGCCATAATGCCTCAATCAAAGAGAATTGAAGGTTGACAACTACATCAACAATAGCCTGAAATAAACAGAAATGTGCATGCTTAATTGATGTACCAGGTAATCACATTTTTTCAGGCAAACTATATTAATTTCATTTCCTTCATATTAAATCATATCACACGATGCATGTAGGTTTGACAAACGTTTCTGGTCATGATTTTTATCATTTATGTTGGTTAGAAATATCAAGCAGGGTTGTCATTACTACATTAACAACAGGCCTACTACACTACCAACAGGCCTATCACACAATCTGGTCAGTTTTGATGTTTCAGGAATGCATTTGTACCAATACTTTAGCAGCTGGAAATACTGTACCCCAATATGCGAAACATAATTTTGATCCAAAGACTTTAAAAGGTTGATATCAACTAAAAGGAGGAGAAATCAGACTTGTGTGTCTATATGAGAAGGATGAAGGAAACCTTACCTCAGCATGTTCCCTGTACATCTTTTGAAATATATGTACATGATCTGGAGTGATGCCATCAGGTAAAGGCTGAGAAGACATATCAATATCACCAAAGTTTGGTATCGCCCCTGATGCATCACCAAGGAACTGTTGATGCTGCTGTTGTTGTGTGGTTGGACCCTCTGGTTGGGTTTGACTCTCAGAACCTCCATACCCACCTTCTCCACCTTCAGATTTAGGTCGGAATCTGAAATAATCAACAGTAGCTCAATAGCAAGATCATATATGTACCTGAACAACTACAGTATGTTCACGATTACTTGAAAATGAGAGCTTAGAGGTGGTCAGTCAATAAAGACATATTTTACCATGATGGCCAGTGAACAGATATTAAATCAGTTAACAATAGAGAAAATGCAACTGCTGAAATGAAAACATGAAAAGTGATCATGTTTCTTAATGTTTTCTTTTCAAAACAATTTCACTTTTCTGAGGTTTGACAGTAACATTTTTTAGTTTGGTCAGAAATTGATGCACCAGTATATTATTTGTACGTTAAATGTTAATGATCCAATGCTTATATACTGGTCATACTAACTTGCGACACAGATTGTTTAATGATAAAGTACCAGATTGTCTGACAATAAAGCACAAGTAATAATACTGCATACTTACTTTTTCCCCTGGTACAGAGGTTGTTGTCTCATAGCCATAGTTTGATCATCAGTGAACTGGTTAAGTGGAGAATTAGCTTTGATTCTTATACCATAGTAATGGTACTTGGAGTTACCTCTGAAAATACCAACATACTTGTTTAGTACACAGCAATATGGCCACACTATAAAGAATACTTCACTGTCTGTAGTTAAATCTACCACATTTTAAATCAGACTCACATCAGAGTCCCGTTACCTCATCGTTGACTTAAGAGTGTCTTCTAATATAAGATAATTAAACACACAAATTTTAAACTTTTAAAGACTACGAGTAAATATATATCCACATTCACTACACTAATTGTTACATTTTTTGTAATTTTAACCTGCATGTTCTCGAGATAAAACTGGACATTGGTCAGAGGAAGAAGAATACAGTATTTACCTGGTTCCTAGTCTTCTAGTACGTAGACCAAGAAACACAGAACGGATAAGTTTACCAAATGAAGCTGGATTCATTGGATCTAAATTTTGTTCCTGACAGTGTCGTAGATAGTGGTTATATAATGTACTTCTAGGTAAGCTAACACCATCAGCTGTCTCGTAGTTATCTATCAACCATTGTACCTGTAGAAACAAATCAGCATATTTAACCTTACTCTAGATCTCTAACATCACGCATAACCCAGCCTCTCTATACAACTTGACACTATATTAACTCAATGAAATAAGTCAGAAGATAAATCTTTTCTTCAACATTAAAATTTTCAACTCAAAAACACAACAGATATGAATACATCAATTATAATAAGAAATTGAAAACCAGATAAGAAATCACTATGGTAATTTAAAAGTATAATTTAGAGAAGTTTAAGAATGTATCACATTGTTGTGCAATATTGCTTAAAAATCCTATCAACAGCACATACTTTTAATTGCTAAATACAAATGATATCATGTTGTTAACAATATTACTTATCATACAAAATAGCATTTAAGACATAAAACGCATTCCAAAAAAATGAAAAAAAATGATCATGCATTGCAACATTGTACAAACTTGAACGACACACTATCTACATCATGGCATCATATCTGTTATATATACACAAATATTTGGAAAAGAACTAAAAGTGTGTTAATGCATTTCTGAGCTATAAAAATGAAAATAATTAGTGAACAACGATAATTAAACAAATTCTGTAGGATACCTGGCACAAAATAAACATAAAAGAAACTGAAAATAAGCATCCAACACTTGTTCAAACATGCTTTATTCCAAATATCTAATACTCAAATGATCAAAATGGAATGTAACTAATACCCCGCAATAGAACTTCATTGGATAGTCAAAGGGCAATAACTATGAAGCTTGGACTGATGTATATATATATGAAGATTATATCAGACACATCTACATTTGATGGTCATCAAGTGTATTACTATTGGTTGGAATCCCACTCAAACTGTGAAAGTTATCTTTGCCACAAGTTTTCTACAAGTTGTTCTACACTGAAATTCTTTTTATCTGGGGCTTGGAGGTAGCAGCCATCCAGTAGACATAAAAGACTATTCTTGACATAAATTAGCAAGGGAGGTAACTCTAGATACATTCCATGTAAACTGTTCAAATCCAGATTTTACAATAGGTTCATATGACAATTAACCCTACTTAGAACCCCGAAATCCTGAATTCTGAAATTGTAAACCACTTTTGTTAGCAGTAGACTGACCAACCAACTGACCAAGATGACTCCTTTATACTCCCCTTTCAAACTCTGTTTGCAGGGGTAAAAATATCATTCTTTTAAAACTTGATAATGATACCACATATGAATAAAGTTAATACATAATCTAAATGTTTTATTTATAAAAGCACATGAAATTAACATGGGCATATCAAACTAACAAACATACCATGACAATAAATCTAGGGTAAACACAAATTTAATCACATAGAGTATATACAATAACTTATAAATGCCAAAAGGTGCGGTAATTATTATTAACCATTTTTCTTAATAACTTAATACTTAAAATTAGACAAACAATCCTTCATGTGCTTTTTTAAAATTCTTGTGACTACGGAGTACCCAACCACCAATATAAGAAGAGTAGCATGCTGTCCTAAAAGCAAGGGTCCACATATAAGGCCATCCCTAGCCCTGTCATGCAGCCTAGGAGCAGGGCAACAATATACAGTACATTCATCTAGATAAAATAGATGCGGATAGCAGATACATCATGGATGTCAGGGTCACCAGTAATTTACCTAACAATCAGACATTTCAACTGGCTAGATACATAATGTATCATATATTAAAGACAAGGCATCAGTTATATATCCTATAAGGCAAGAAAAACTACACATACATAATGTAGTAAGTATATATGAACACAATATCTCTCTGGAATCAACATATAGGGAAGGTTATGGTCTAAAAACTGACATAATTTTTAAGAAACCACAACAATACTAAATTAATGCAACACTAACATGAATTTAATACGCAAGACCCAAATTTCAACGATTACATAATATTTTCAAACAACTACGCTATCGCTGTAATGCTTTGTCTAATGGTAAAGGATAACCAAAATCTTGCTTATAAAACTCTCAATAGTAAGAATTTATCTGCAATCCACATTAATTTTATCCAGTTTTTAAGTATATAATAATCATGTTGGATTACCCCACTCTTGAGTGATGGAACGTCAAGGTTTACAGAGCTACCTTTACCCTCGAAACTGCTGGCATATCTAGCCAGAGCGGATTGCTGTAACAATGAGAAAGGCAAAACATACATCAAAACTAGACGACTCATATTTATACAAACTCTTCTCACTGACAAAGTCATCTGCATATATTCAATTACAGAAACAAACGGTCACAACAAAAATAAGAAAATTTGCATGCATAAAGTTACAAGGATATGAATTGGCAAACTAGCAAAACTATCTAGTTTGCAAAATTAGAAATATCTATGTATGATATTTGATAACTGTTACAGCTTCATCTACCGGTACTAGGATTATTATCAAAATGAAAACTTGTATGGAAAATCTTGTCATTTTCAATCTACTAAAAGCAGTAAAGGAATAGCTCTGTAAACAATGAAAATCTACACAGAAAAAAGTCTGTCTACAATAAACGTGTATCAATCAACAACATGTACAGCAGAGATGATAGTGAAGTCAAGAAACATGTGACTTTACATAGTTACACAACAAAACTTCTGTGACTGGGAAATTGAAGTGTATATTTATTAACAAGTTGTCAATGAGTAAAGTGTCCATGAATTCAATTATTACTGCTGTTGTTGACTGATACATTTAAGTTTTTATAATAATAATAATAGCGAGTCAGAGCTACTAGAGATGAAGGAATTTTCAAGTTTCTGTATTATATACAAGAATAGAGTAAAAGACAAGATCTCCCATTGATGCCTTATAAAACAAAGGATACCTTATCTGATGTTGAACATATATACACAAATACAACATCAATATATATAGATTATTATTAGATAAATATTAACATCAGAGTTACACTTGAAATTTTGTATGTAGGCAGTAAAGCGACAACATTTCTCACATTGAAGAACATTCACGCAGTGTATTTATTTCAGTAAGTTGTAACAGACCAAAGCAAGTTAAAGCACCAATGGGGCGATCTCATTTTTATAGAACTAAGAAGTAACTGTTTATATAAATTATGCCCTGGAAGATTATCAACATTATCTCAACTTTAAGCATCGTAATCACAACATTGAAGCATGCATGAAACCATAACCAGCCATGTTGTTACACTTAGAAAATCATAGACAGTATCTATAGAATTAAAATACTGCAGAAAGATAAAAAAAATTGTAAACATTTTTGTGCATTAATATATTGTATATAACTGTATGCTTAGAAATAATCTTGTATAAAAGTCATGTGAATATGCATGCATTAATAATGTATACAATGAAACTTGATTATTTGGTTAAATTAGTTGGCTGGCAATTCACAAAGATACGATTCCACAATATCATGTACAGGAACCATATTTTGAAGGATAATGAAAGTGCACTATATAAGGTATAGTACTTACTTCTTGACTGCGATTGTACAACTCGTCCTACAAATATATAATGATTAAAACCTAACATATTGGAACATATAAACCCTAAGTATGAAGGTAAGCACAGTTTTCTTTTTGTTCATCAGACAAGGTATCCTGTGTTAGTTGGTGGTGATTGATGATGAAAGTAGTGAGTGATATATGAACGTATGGATCAATGATTGCATGAGATTGGTTAGAGAATGAGAAAATAAATCCATTTACTAACTACAACTGAAATGGGACTGTTCAGAGCACTAAACATTTTCGGACATGAATCATAAATAAATTTGGTCCAAAGAATGAGAATTTTGAGTTGGGAGTAGTTTCCATCTATAGAGAACCAGAGTTGTCAACACAAGATTGGAAAGAACTACTTCAGCAACTGAAATTTTAAAAATAGAAATATTTTACATCACATCGAAAGCATAAATCAAGTTAAGACTTCTATCAGCATAGTGATCATGGACCACCCCAAAAAAACACACTGACAAAACCCCCTCACCTTGACACGTCAAATCAACACATCAGTAGTACAAAAACGCGACCAATGAATGAGGTGGGCCAAAGGTCACGGGCTGTCTAGAGTATACTTAGGTTGTGGAAAAGCTTACAGGCAAGCATGTCAATAATACATGAATGTTTTGTGATATTCTAAGGTTTTGTTTCAGTATACTCAGACACCATCATGATCTTGTGACCTCTCTGGCAAGATTTTTGCATCTAATAATAATAATAAAGTGCCAGGCTGAGAAAGGAAAACTGCACACTATGTGGTGGTAGTCTTATATACATGTAAGAGACTGCAAAAAGGTATTTGACCAATTGGTGCATCAGATGAGTCCTAGGATGGATTCAAACCACTCAACAGACAGAAAGGTTAGTAATTTTGGAAGGCTGGAAGCATAGAATTGTGAACAGAAAATGAATTTTTAAGTTGATGGACACACCTGATGGCACTTATGGTAAACCCAGTGTCCGTAACTAAAGGAGACTTACTGTTGCTGGTGATGCTCTTGTTGTATGTGTGAGGGGAGTACCTTCACCATCCATAGTTCCACCCTGTATCAGGTAGGTATTACCCCCTTGTTGTGTAAGTATATGACCTTGCATGGTCTGTATTGTGGCTCCCATACTGGGGATACCTTGTGTAACCTGAAGCAGATACAGCAAATAAGAACACATTGTTTAAATTAAGTCTTAACTACACAAACATCATATTTTTGACATAACTTGTTCCAGTGGAATATAATCAAAAGTTCTGAAAGCTACCACTGACAATTCCCTCTCAATACTTCTTCTCCTACCCCAACTCAAAAACTGCCTGATTGCAAAGTATAATTGGTAAATGAAATATTCAACTATCTGTCAACTACTTTTATAATACATTACCAATGAAAGTTCATTTCGTAAATAAATGCTACAAACCCAAATACATGTTTTTCGATTTTAAAACTTGAAAAAATTCTAACCTGGCCACTCCCTGTCTGGTAGTATGTACCAGAGGATGTGTTATATACTGTAGTCTGTCCATAATCACCACCATATTGTTGTCTGAAATAAAATATCTCATTTGAAAACACTAAATAAGATTGATACAATGACTGCTATTTAAGTAATAGTTGTTACCACATCAAAATTTACCATTTTAGCTTAATAAAAAAGTAAACATAAGAAATTAATCGTGAAATATAGATGAACAAAAATAATCATGAATATAATAGATCTCTTAGGTGTTAAAAAATGTAAATAAGATGAGTAACAAAAGGAACTGATCCAAGTATAGGTTAGCTTACAAACAGAAACTATAAGAAATGATAAATATGATAACAAACATAATACTCTCATTTGAACATCCATATAAACAAACAATAAACAAACACAACAACATTGTTAATGCAAGCCAGTGCAACAAGCAAAACTTTTTGACCACGGTTCTCCACAACAGAAATGTGACCCCGTCCCCGACTAAATGTTTTCATAATAATAATGACTTTATTTACAGAGGCAACACAGTTGGGTATATCCAGTCTGCTCTGTGAGCCTCATATAACATTGACATATGCTATAGCATAAATACAAATGAAATGGATTAATATGTCCACATAATTATGTAAATTCTGATATTAAACTAACTGATTTTATGACCTGATAGACAAAACATAGGAGAAGAATTTGGCAACTGCATACCATTTGCTACAGAATAAGAAACTTTAGCATGTGGCAAAACAGTAAGTAGCTTCAAAGACTAAGACCCAATTAATAATACAGAAACAACAAACTGCACAACAAAATCCATTTACCCTTCATTATTCCAGCGAACCCTGCCAAATTAACAAAATAAAAAGCCTAAACATGCATTCCAACAAAAAACAGTGCAAACTTTAATCTAATCAACTTTGTCACTACAGAGCGAAGCTGACAATCAGACAGGAGCAGTCTTGCCTGGTACAGATAAGATACTCAGTGTGCAGCATAATTCACCAAGCTTTTCTTTTATTGCAAGTAAGCTGATAACTCATTGAATCATTAGAAAGTTAAAACCAAGGTGGGAAGTATTTCAGAGATAGTTACTAACAAGCCAACATATTCATGAATTAAGGACAGTAATCTTACAATGTGCAGTATTCTAGTCTTTGTTATATAAAAGCTAATGCAAGGTAACTGAAGAACCCTAAGCAGCAACTATTCATTTTGTCTGTATTTTTTTTAGTAATGACTTAAATTTTCTTTTATATCATTAAATAAAATATAAACCAAGCCATTTTCACTAATTATGTAGTCCACAATCTCAAATCCCGAGACTAATTAATACCAAATAACTCAATACTTAAATTAAACAACATGCACATATACAACTATGCATGCTTGAAATACTGAATTAGACACATGCATTATTTATCCCCAGAACAATGACTGTAACAAACTTGATGCATACAAATTATGAAATATCTATTTTTTACCACAGAGGCAAATGTTATCATGTTACACACCATTTAGACACATCAAACAATTGTTAACTAAAACAACAAAATTAGTTCACTGACAACATCAACAGAATACAACACAGGTGAAAATAAAGTAAAAAAATACCTCAAAAATACTTAGCTAAAAAATCTAAAACTCAAATTAAAGCATCAACTAAATAATAAGTTGAAGAAATAATTCAAGTTATCTTTAGAAGTCTTACAAACAGTCAAATTTGTGAATAAGAGATATGTTTTTAATGCAACTTAGTTAAGTCACATTTAATGAATTACAGTTGGTGTATCAAGATGTGTAATAGACCACAGAGTAAAATTAATACATATTGTATGTTTTAAAAGAAATGTATATACTAGGTAGCTTAACTACTATTTTTAGGTAAACTTGAATATACTTATAATGTAGTACTTACTGAAACAAAAAAAGAAAATCTAGCAGACAATTTTCAAAATACCATATGACATTGTCATAACAAATCAATATAAATGTCTGACTTAATCCAATTGTAACTTACGCTTTAAATGTCACAGAAGACACAAAACATGTACAAAGAAATAAGATAAAAAAACTTAGATTTCGCTTCCAACAGACACTGTATTATTATTATAGTGTATAGAAATGACTTAAAATTAAATAGTGACTTGATTATGTACAGAGCTGTTGTTTACTACACATCTTGATGTGCTCCAAAATGTTAGTGAGATTTGGATAAAACAACACTTCATTCACAGACAGCTGAGTGCATTATTGATACACAAAGCTTGAGAGAAGCCATGCTAGACTGACAGCACCACAATGTTAAACGGAGCACCATCACGTCTAGTACATGTTAGTTCATACATTTGACCGTTTGTAGATGCGTAGATACTTGGATCATTGCCTTCTACATACTGAACATGTGCTGGGTAGATTGTCTGGCCTCCTGGATGTATTGCAATATTCTCTTGGTTACTCTGGTTCTGTTCTCCCAGTGCTTCTGCTACAGATGCTGTTGAGATATAAAAACCATAGTAAATTTTTACATAACTGTTACCATAGTAACCATAAGGCCAGTTTTTTAATTTTTTGTTACTCAGACATTTTTCGGAAAAAGTCCACAGGAGGGAAAAAAATAAAAATAAAAACTCCCAAAATATAGCTTCCACAAGCTGTTAGTGGTAGAATAGTCAATGACGGTCCGATTTAAAGCAATCAACACTTAACAACAGTTTTAGTTTTCAAGAAAACAGCCACTTTATCTTAAAGACTAGTACACTGCTGTGAAACACTAATACAATAAAACTTATTAATAATAAAATAATGAAATAATAACACAAGGCTGGTCCATTTATCATCAAAACATTATATGCAATTTTTTTCCCAGTTTTTCAAAAAAAATTTTGAAAATGCCAAAAAATTGGACAGGAGGGTCCGAGTAACGAAAAATAAAAAAACTCTGGCCTAAATAACAAAGTAATATGAAAGCAACAGTATATCTATGACATTCAAAACCAGTGATCTTTATCTTCAAATAAAAAAAATTATAAGACATAGAATTGTAGAACTTGTAGAACAACTATTACAATAGCATACTTGCACAAATGCACACACAAATAAATAAATGGAAGCATTTGATTATTATTACTTCTGAAATATGGCACTTTCCTTATCCTTCAATAAATTTCCATTCTAGTGGACTTACTTGTAACAATAAACTGCTGCTGGCCTGAATGAGCTTGTGCAGGCTGTATAATAGTAGCAGTCTTCTGACCTTGGGTGGATTGTGATGACACCGGTGACTTGGAATTCTGTATAAATAGATCATAAAAAGAAATGTTGAATACTGATAGTTTGTTTCGTATGATGAAAGGCAACAAGTTACAATTATAAACTTACTTTTTAAAACTTAAACAACATGAGCAAGACAAAATGGAGGAAGGTGTAGTTTCTGTTGCATAATTGAAACTGGGTAATTTTAGAATTAAGAAAGGAATTTATCTGTCAATTATCAAAACAATTCTTACAATCATAATGATTCAGTCAAATCAACCACGTTCATAACTCAATCATGTACTACAATCCAATTCCTTCAGAATCAAGACTTCACACAAGTGAAATAATGAAATACTTGCATTTGGTTTTAACGTTTGACAAAATTTAAAAACAACAAACCTGGTTCACCTGATGTACTTGTACGACTGTGGGATTCATTGCTTGTAGGTCGGTCACGAACGTCTGTGTGGCCATTAAATCAATGTCCTCAATCTCTTCATCCGAATCAACTGAAAGTGTAACAACTATCTGTTAGTAATTCACATTCTAGCAATCACTATGAGATATTCCTCTTGTCCAACAACACAGAAGTAGATGATTTAGTACACTGAATCTTCAATGTGTACATTACATAACATAGAATAAACATTTGATATAAACAGTGAGACAGATAAGAGTTAAGGCTGCACTGCACACCAGTAGTATAATATGTATACAAAAGCAAACTCAGCTTAAGTTAAGATAGTAAGATTAGTTACATTGGTGGTCAGTCACTCCTGCATATCAGCTGCATAAAGCTTGTTCATCCAGCAGATAATAAATATTTGCACTGCCATTTAAATGGCCAAGTCTTTAGTTTATAAAACAGTATGTGTAACACTAACAGTAATTAATGCATTAAATCTTATTCAAGCAAGTTTTCAAGTAGTAACTGCATTATTATACTGAGTAATTGTTTAGTAGCACTTAATGTCATTTACTAATTTAATCATGAATTTAAAAAAAAATTATTTAATGAATATACATTGAATGTTATTCGTGTTTGGTGGTTATATTCTATTTTTGATATATTATGAATTAATAACACAGAGATTAGGCTATTCATCATTTTCTAAAATTCACTTTTATTTTTTAAAAAGAACATGGATAATAGGTTATAAACGATCGAACCTCTGATACAAAACATAACTTCACTGACAGAAAACACATTATAGCTTGATATGGACTGTTTAAGATCTAGATGTTTAATTTAAATCATGAATAAATTGATTAAAATCAAAGTAAATTGAGAAATAGAATATTGTAGAGCTAGTATTATTTTACTATGTAATAAAAAAAATATGGCATTTCAAATATATTATTCACAAGTACTGACAGCTGAAATGTAGCTAGAAGCTTAACTGGGCTAGTGAACAGATCAATGTATAAGTTATTTATACCCAACATACATGTAAAAATTGGCCAGCTGACTCATTTAATATTAAATGATAAACTTTAGATTAACTTAATCCTCTCTTAGTAATAGACTATCTATATTATTAAAATTCATATAACACAGTTGTCTTGTGTAGAATTTATACCATCAGCTTAAATCATCCTACATTTTTATTATTACAAATTTAAAATGTTAAATAGAAGCACACCTGAAACTATCAGATGAAGTGACCTAAATTAATTTGACTTAAGTAAGAAGTACATGTTTTAATGCAAGCAAATGAAAGGTGAACTTATCTTAATTAATTTAATTACCATTTTAGAATAAATATAAAATAAAAATCACCAAAAAATAGTTGCTAAACAGATGCAAGTCAGTTCCTGTTAAATCATAAAATCTAAAAATAGATTTTCTCTTTATTTCACAATTTAAGTCAAATAACACACTGGATAGAGATAAAATTGCTTAAAATGATAACACTAACATATTTAACATAATTTCACCCGCCCATCAACATTATCTAGCACATCTTAAACATCTCTTAGCAACCCGACTTTCCCCCTGGTAGCGTCTACGCATCCATGGTATTTGGACGCTTTGATCAACCATTTTGAATGCCCCAATTCCTGTGCCAACGCCACATTAGGAGCAATAATATTATTAGAAAACAATTACACATCGCATCCATGATTGCTTCCGCACTCATTAGCTTAATAATCCATCTGTATCCAATGATGATTTCAAAACTACCGCCAAATTCGATTATTTTCACTCAAAAATTTGGTCCAGTGCAAACGAAGGCCTCGCCATTTTCTGTCAACAAACCAAGACGGATTATGGCCGATTAAAACGTTCAACATTTTAAGGGAATTGTTGAAAAATACGACAAGAAATATCTGCAAAAGTGATGCTGGTGACATGATACGTGATACTACATACAAAATGAAAGAAAAATCACCTGTAACGTTGGTGGGTAACAGTCGTCACAGCTACCGTGTCTATGGCGTTTATTCCTACGGCAACAGTTGCCAGACTCTCGCGTCACTAAATTTTGTATTCATACGCACCACACTAACCGGAACTGGTAAATTTATTTGATAAAAAACTCATCAAACAACCTATATTTTATTAGAATAAGACTAAAACTTTCTATTTTATAATTCGTTTCTATTAAAATGCTAAAGCAAAGCAAATTTCGAAAGAGTCGACGTATAAACTGTAGAACTATTTTCTTCGTGTATCATAAAACAAAACGTGATACGACACGAACTAGTTGAAAGACAAAATGGCGACCAATTTCGCATAGCGTCTTGACAACTGCGGAATTTTATTTGGTGTACTACTATGTTGCTGGTTATAGCGCTTGGAACTTGTGTTGTTTTTGTTCAAGAAGTTTTTTAGCGTAATAAATTGTGTATATTGTTCTTAGTTTGCCTTGTATTGTGTTGTTTGTTTGAATATAACCTTGAGGTCACGTGGATTTATCTCCTCCTTTGTCACGTGACCAACAAGTGCTTGTGAGGCTACTAATGGGATATCTTGTCGAAAAGAGGCCCGATGACATAGCGATGGGCACAAGGGGTTAAACGTTTTTATGTCTTATTAACATTTTGTTGTTTCTGTGCTTCGGAATATTTAGATCTATATTTCATCCAGATGATAAATTAATCTATTAAATCTTCCACTTTGATCAGGAACCAGACATTAAAACTGCATACCTGATCAGAAATAGTTATCAAGACGGAAATTTTGCCATGTTCTATTGAATTGGAATAAACACGCACATTAATTAAAACTTCGTGAAATAAGCCTAGTAGATCTCAAGATCCAACGTTTAATTCTTTAAGGCATTAAATTTTACATTTACTCATTGGTTTATATACAAGATATAAGAAGACTTATTTTACGTCGGATAGACTATACAAACACATGACATAATTAGCTTATAGCTACTTTCTCTTTTTCACCCTCAGTATTCTCGTTTATGACCTCTTGTTTTGTATATAAATAAATTTTAATATTATATCTACAATTTAGCCCCTGCATGGTATGTAGATCTATTTCATTTTGATAGGTCAATACTTAATTTATATAGATATACATTCTAGTCTTTCAGTTTGGTATGATGAATCCATAGTCTGGTACTGACATAAGTATTAAACATGGTCTGTCCAAAATTTTTTATTGATAATCTATTTATTAATTTCTATAATTTTTATCCAAGGGAGATAACTGCAATATACTAGTAATAATAATGACGATCCGGTTGCGCCTCTTTGTGTCGCGTTGGGCCAAATGTTGTAAATTGTGACGAGTGGTAGTTCTGTGGAACAGGTACACTATTTAAACGCGCTTGATAAGCACTGGCACTACAACATCGTGTCATGTGCACAGGTAACTCTATCATTAATAAAGAGTAAACAAACAAAAACTATTTTTAAAAATATATATATAATATCTAAGATAACATAAATTTATAAAAGAAAACTTTTTTACTCTTTATCAATCAGGATACAGTTATAGTTTAGAGAATTTGACACGACTCTCGACCTTTAATTAGCATAATTTAACAGCTGATATCTTATCTATATTTATAACTCCGGTTGTATGTTTTCATAAACGGGAAGTATCACGAAGACGCTCGAGGTGTAATACCAACTCAAATCTAAAGCACCGATATTGCACGATTTGCTCGCGGAAATTTATATATTCAACGCAATAACCTTATAATATATTCATGAATAAAGGTCAGGACCGTGTCAAATTCTCTGGACTATACCTGTGGTTATGTGAATGCAACTTCCGTTACGCCTACAGTGCCAATCTACAGAAATGGTCGTTTCGATGAGTGACTGTTTTGTTTTTTCTTTACTACGAAACCTGCAAAGATCAAAAAATAAAAATATTTGAATGGTGTACGATTAAAATCTCACAGTCTCTCGTAGCAATTTTATGAAATCTTTCTGATTTTTTAAAAACCTTGTATCTCATATATATCGTGATATGATACCTCTTCAAAGTGAGACATTGGTCATGGAAAAAGGATGACAAACAAAACGTTTGATGCAAAATAACAGAATCTGTTGCATGCTATTTTGCATTTTCTCCCAGCTTTCAATTGAGTGTCCAATCATTATCTGTGTGTTTAGATCCTAGGAAACCTGTAAGCTTAAATTGTATCAACCAGAGAATGTAGTGCTATACACAAACTAAGTGTCGGTGCGTTGTGGTCCGCAGCAATAAAGTAAACACTGCTTGAGGAAAAGTACATTTTCCATTCATTAATTACTAAGGGGAAGCTAACAACGTATTAATGATCAACACATTCTACTCTTAATCACACTCCCAACGCAACACCTATATTGTTCATAGTTTCACGACTATAAATAAATGGATATTAATCAAAATTTGAACGGTAAATAAAATTATATTCGTTGAATTTCTTTTAGAATTTTTATATAAATCAGTTCATTGAAATATAAAAAAATCAAATAAAAAATGAGCATCGCTGTCTAAAATGAAAAATCACAAAAATGACGCCATGTAAAAATATTGCATGACGGAGCTCGCATAGCACATGCAAATCAAGCAGTTCTGCATAATTACAACATACACTAGTTGCCGCTATCATCAAAGTCTTTGGATTTCAAGATTATTTAGAATTTGTGGGACGACAAATCTGATGACCACCAACCCGGCAAAAACTACAAAAGCACCATCCGATTTTACCAGGTATTGGTAAGAATAATGTGCTCTCGATGGGACGGAGGTATAAACATAGAAGGCCATACAAGATACTAATTAACCTGGAACAGAATGTATTTTTTTATTATTTCATTGTTATAAACTTTTAAGAAAAATTTACACACACCTTGATAATATTTCTCATGGTGTCTTTTTGTGACTTGTCATTTTACAGTGATGTTCATTATTTGAAATTATTTTCGTTTTACAATTAAAATGGGGGAGCGGTGGCCTAGAGGTAGGGCGCGCTTCGTGATCGATAGGTCCCGGGTTTAACCCCGTCTGGACCACTGTTCATTTCTATTAGCAAGAATAACCCACATGCTCCATTCGACCAAGGTGTGAATTGGTACCTGTGTGGGCTGTGTCTGAACATGTTCGATAGTCCTGGGCGCCTCAGATCCATTTTTGCTGCACACCCACCAGGAGAGAAATATTCTCCACAGGGAGACTAAACGCAGGTTTCCATAACTTCAACTTCAACTTCAATATTTTATTTGACGTAAACATATAAAATGTTTATTGCCAATGCAATAATAATAATGTGGCAAGTTGAAAATTTTAACAAAAACATATATACATGTACAAAAAGACAAAAGACAAGATGAATATATACAAATATGCAAACAATCATATATGGTAAGCAGTGTATTTTGAGAAAAGTGTGGATATTTAGCCCAACAACCAGGGGAAGGTAAAATGTCAAAGGGCGGCTGAACGACTGAGCCCTTGAAAATTGAAATTAACTTTTTTATAAAACAATCCTAGAAACATCGGTTAAATAATTATGTATCTATAAATATGCCATATTTTAACCAAATCGCGTTATAAATATTTGAGAAATAATGAAAAATTTAGGTGTTGCGTTGGTGGTGTGATTTAGTGTATATTCGTTTCGTTACAAAAACTGCATTTTATAAATAGGAAATCAATAGATCCCAATGTAACAGGCTTGTATAAATGCGTTTTTGAAGTTATATTAAAAAGTGTACTTCTGTACACATACAAAACTAGTCCTGTTGCACGAACAAGTTGGATTCCGTACAATTTCACCTTTTTAACTTTTTGCTCCAAGTCTATTTTATAAGTACAGAGTTCAAAAATCTAACCATTAGAAATGTCTGAAAAAATGTCGAACAAAATAAATGTTTTGTTGTTCGTATTTTACATGTAACTCGCATTAGAACGATATATGGGACAGTACTATTATCTAGCCCCTTTTTCACGTGTCAATGTTTGATGGGACTGACCAGTTAGGAAGTCTATCTGTTATATGTTTTTCAAAATTCAAACATTAAGATAGAAATTATGACACATGTTTTATTATAGAACACTTTCAAAATACCCTCACAAGAGACTTTTAGGTGCGTTTTAGCTGGAAAATCAAAATGGGGTCACGTCATAAAAGGGGTATATTTCAAAAACAAGCATTGTGACCGCTATTTTTTTTCATTTTTCAGCTCATAAGTGAATGCTCTTAAAGTGTGCAAAGAATTATAAAATTCTGAATATCCTGGAATTTCGGGGAAGGCAGCGATCCTGCTTAAATAAAATAATTCAGCAACAACTTAAGTTACATTAGTGTAATTTTATCACATACATGTTTCGGCTAAACTACCTTCTTCAATGTGATTTTAGACTTAAAAATACACTTGTGTCCTTCATTCTTCTGTGATACTGCTGCTGATACTCTAAAGTCTAAACGCTAGGAACAGGAATAATGCTGTAAATTGGCCGGGTAAAATATTGACTGACCAGTGCATTGCCTTCATGACACGCGACAGGTATGCAACGAAAATTGGCATAACTTTGTAAAGTTGGTAAAATTGTCAATATAAAGACTATTCAACCTAGAAAAGATTGTATTTTAAGAATTCAACAAAAACTAAAAATGTGAAAATTTTGTCTGAAGGCCTGAAATCGCATGACGCGGCTGGTAGGTGTATGGAAAAGTGAAAAAAGTGGGAAAAACGTCAATAAGTGCGGAAGCGGAAGGAATATAACTGAAAATAAAATTGAAAAAAGGACCTTCAAAAACTATATGACTATATATGGTCTCTAGAACTTCACGAATATGTCTAAACAACAAAGCTGCATTATAATATAGAACACATGTACACAAGAGCAACGCCCCTCGTGGTTGTGATGGTACAGTAAAACTCCCAAAATCAACTAACAAATTTCATTTGTTTTTTTTTAACTTTAATGTTTTATAATATATGTAGTTCATTTCACACTTTTTGCTATCTTTAAAGCTTTTCTCATACGTTCTAACATTTTTCATACGTTCTTACACTTTCTAATTCGATCTTACATTTTTCATCCTTCTTGGACTTGCTGACATTTTATAACTTGAGCTTGGAACTATGCACGTGCCTGGGTACACCTAACTTTTAGGTATAACCAACGAAATGACTATTATAATTTGATGGACTTTTCCAAGGTCTCCGATAACCAATCAAAATAAATGTTAAAATGTATTACATGTATGTAAATTAACATATGTTGTTGTGCGACATTTTTCCTTATTAACTTAGTACGATGGAAACAAAAGATACTTAGAATTTTGGCATGTTCTTTCATAATAACCCATGCACGAATGCAGAGTTTGCATTATATGCTTTGCTGTGCATATTTCCATTCTCATAATGTCAGCAAGTACACTCTCATTCAACATGTATAATTAGAATTACTGAAATAAAATAATAATCATTTAAATAACGGTATAGCCTGCTAGGTTATACACCTCCCTTTCTTATAGATTAAAAGGCGTCAGGATGTCAATTAATCTTAACAAAAAAACTACAAATGTATATAATTAAATTAAAACATAGCAGACTACACTAAAACAATGCGTATAATTAATAAAACAATCATCAAAATCAACACAAACAGCACTGTTCAAGTGTCTTCGAAAGTTCAAGTGAACACTTTTTTTTACATTTAAGCAAAATAATAATAATAAAGATAATATTGATAATAATTAGATCTAATAATAATGATAAACACTATTGTCAATCGTTCACTGCTCTCTGGGGTGCACGTGTCTTTGTAGTAATAGGAATACTTTCGCGAGATTTATAATAATCTTATATTATAAAAATAAGTTCATTATTATGTTCCAACGACGAAACCAACCAGCGATGGGAAGTTGAAAGTTGTTCCTTATCTGACAAGTATGGTATAATTGTTACCAACAACCAGCGACGTGATGTTGAAAGTTGTTCCATATCTGAGAAGTATGATATAATTGTTACCAACAACCAGCGACGTGATGTTAAAAGTTGTTCCATATCTGAGAAGTATGGTATGGTTGTTACCAACAACCAGTGACGTGATGTTGAAACGTTGTTCCATATCTGCGAAGTATGGTATGGTTGTTACCAACAACCAGCGACGTGATGTTGAAAGTTGTTCCATATCTGAGAAGTATGATATAATTGTTACCAACAACCAGCGACGTGATGTTAAAAGTTGTTCCATATCTGAGAAGTATGGTATGGTTGTTACCAACAACCAGTGACGTGATGTTGAAACGTTGTTCCATATCTGCGAAGTATGGTATGGTTGTTACCAACAACCAGTGACGTGATGTTGAAAAGTTGTTCCATATCTGCGAAGTATGGTATAGTCGTTACAAACAACCAGTGACGTGATGTTAAAAGTTGTTCATATCTGAACTAAGTATAGACCTGCCGGGTCAGGCGCGCGTTATTCCAATTGAATAAATGCACTTTGGTGTCCTATATTGTGAGTTAAGTAAACACATGTTACTATCGGCGTTGAACGTTTCTTGTTGTTGTTAGACTCGTCCGTTTAAAAATAGCTCGTTGTCTTATATATGAGCCAGTCTCCAGGAAAACCTGCTATTTTGACAAAAATATTGACTTTAAGATTTTCCATAGTATAATATTACAGGATAATGTTAACTACCGGTAAGCAAATTGCAAAAGAAATTATGTTAATATCTTGAGTTTTAAGGAAGTTACAGCTGTTTTTGTAGAGTCCTTATTCGGAGCTTTTTTGTGACGTCGCAAACGTCACTCAAACGTTATTCGACGTAACTGAAATAAGTATTTTATTATTACACCATTTGATCAATTATTGACATAAACTGTTCAAAATAGTACCAAATTCTATAATTATGTTTCACTTTTCAAAATATATATCAAAATCGAAATTGTTTACATTCAGACACGCATGTTGATTCAGAGAAAGGCTACTTCTGTTTTAAACAACTAAATCCTCGTTTTTCTCAATCGGAGTACTTTTCTGAAATTGGTCACCATGGCTTAAACGCATTTGCTCAACACAAACTGAAGTATATGTACGATTCCTATATGTTCCCTTGTAAAAAAACGAAATCGGAAAGAAAAACTACTTCTTATACATTGAAACAGACTTCTAGGACTCCCAACAGACAAAGTGATAACATATGCTTACACTCATCTTTGTCCCTCTGTACAGCAGTGTTCCTGGTATCATTCGCTGAAATTTAATTTCTCTGCCTTAGTTGAAAATTTAGTGCTGGAAAAGTTTATCCTCATTTGTCAGGGCCGTATCCAGGATTTGTTTTCTGGGGGGGGGCCAAGAGGGGTGGTGCGGGAGGGGAGACCCCTCCCGGTCGAGATTTTTTTTAATCTTGTTGTTGTAACGGTGCATTTTCCTGATATTCCAGGCATCATAAAGCATGGAAAAAGTATCACACTCAGTATCATAATTATAAAAGCTAAAAGCTGAACTCTCTGTTTGGACTACTTATGTATGATCTACCAAGATCTCTTTGTATGGACTCAATATCTTGACCACTGGAGGTTCATTTTCAGCACGCATGTTAACATGCGTGTTTTCAGTTAATTGAATTATTTTTTTATGTTTGAATAAAAATGGTGCACTTTCAGCTTTAAAATCAGACCTAAAAATAATTAAAGTTGTGCTACTAAATAGTGTACCCTCCCAGCGAATATATTCTTTCGAGTTTTGACTGAAATTGATGCAATTTCGTGCACTTTTAGCTTTAAAACCAGACATAGTGCTACTGATTAGTGTTCCCTCTCCAAGCGAAGATTTTTTTCGGTTTTTGCTTAAAAATGATGCAATTTCCTGCACTTTTAGTTTTGAAATCAGACATTAAAATAATTAAAGCAGTGCTACTAAAGAGATCTACTAATTTTTAAAAACTTAATAATCTGATCATTCATGTTTTACCATTTTAACATTAATTATTAAGAAATCCAAATTTATACGAACATGAATTTTTTTTAATGTAATGTGATTTCCTGCACTATGTATATAAATTATGAACTTTTATATTCGGATATAAAATTGGACTACTACATTTGATTTATGAATCAAATTTCAATGAAATGGATGCATATTAAAAAGTATTTCAAGAATGTGACCATTACTTTCCACTCAAACATTAAATACTATATATGGAATCCTAATTAATCACCCCATCAAACAATTAAATAATATACCTATTTTTCTCACTGTAAGGATTACATGTAAGTTAGTAACTTACATTTTAACTATCAATTCTTTAAGTCAAACTTTAATTTTTAATCATCATGCTCTAATTTAATGGGATTAAATGGTGATAACCATTGACATCATTATGTAATATCTGACTGACCTTCTTTAATCAACCTAAACACACTTAATTTCTTATCATTTGTCCTTCTAACGTTTTTATCATCATCAGAGGAAACTCCACTCCACGACTCCACTACAGGCGCGTCGCGCGCTCCCGAACATTGGGGAGGCGGGGGAGGGTTCGAAGGGAGGGGTATCCCCTCCGTTTATGTACGATTTTTTTACAAACTAAAGCATAAATGGGGCCATTTCCGTGACTTTCAATGACTTTTATAGTGTATTCTGAATGATGGAAACTTCGGATTGTTGTGTGGAGATTATTGTTCTGGAGCAATATTTGAATATACCTCGGTTATAAACCATAACTGCTGTTTTCTTAAAGAAATTTCTGTCGTCAAAACTTTGATGATACTAAAAACTCACGGAAAATATAAGCAAACAGTCATGGTTATGATACATAATGTAATATAAAAATAAAACAAATTATGTAAAGTGTCACATAATCTAATTTAATAAGCATAACGTACATGTGTGTGAGCATGTATATATCTATAGTTTAAATGATGTAACATACATGTATATGTAACATAAATTAATGCTTTATGAATACAAACCCTTTTGAAACCAGCCAGCATTTAATGAATGAAGTTCAGGCGACTTTTTGCCAAAAAAACGCCTAGGAAAATTGAAGTTATGAGGCTGATTAGCTTTAGCCATGTTGACGTTTACAAGATATGTCGAGAAATTAATCAAATTTTCATTATTTTCTTTTTGGCGATTTTGAGTAAATACAAGTAAATTTAAAGTTGTTTTAATTATGACTTGCGTTTGTCGGTAATCCAATTATGACAACGACGATAAACGGACTGTGACAGTTAGATACATGTCTATCTATACCGTACATTTTCACACCTTAGTGATACATATAATTAACAAGATGTCATCATCGACACATGTTATGTTAGAAGGAAGGAAACCCCAAGTCTTTTTTTTCGCCGTTTTGCCTCTCCAATGTTCAGCTAAAATTGAGATTTTGTATATTTGTATGAAAAAAAAATGCCGTTGTTCGCTGAAATATTGGGGCGGCGGTCGCCGCCCCTGCCGCCCCAGTCGCGACGCCTCTGCACTCCATGTTTAGCAGTATGTCCGCCGAAAGCATCCGGTGTGTTCCGAATGAGCGAAGTAGGGTAAAATACATTGGGATATTTTTACCTGGGAACCGGGAAGGAAAAACAACAAACAGTCTCAGGTATTTTTGTTTTAAAATGAAATGATACGTTTTGTCTCGGTTAGCACTAGTATTTTTGTTACTCTAATTTATTTTATCTTAAGTTACGAACTGTATGTGTCAGAATACACTATACAACCTCACTTGATGGATTAAAGGATATTGCTCTACTATCTGCAGAAAAAGGGAAACGGAATATAGGCCTAATTAGAGGAATTAGATAATGTTTGCATTTTTTATCAGTTACACAGTACCAATGATGAGCACTCCGACAAATTAGCCAATTATTTTATAATGTTTTCAATAATTCCTTTATTCATGAACTGATTTAAGTTGTTTTTGTCGATCAATTGTTAATAACAACAGTATTATACCTCTAGTTCCTTATTTGCCCTTTTACGGAACCTACCAAAGCATTTACTCTCTAATATCAATTTATCGAACAGACCCTAATTCCATCAGATCATGCGGACGACTAGCAAACGCTACGTGCATTGGCTAGGGAACCGTCATTCTATTTCTATGCATTAGGCATTCGAAATAAAGTTATTTTCTTGTGATAATTAAGTATCACGTATGTTTCTACCTTGTAATAAACTACGAATTTGGCAAGACATGTCAGTGCATTTATCTGCATCCATTTTGTGACCGGCCGTGTATCTCCGTATATGTTTGGACGCTTGATCCCGTCCTACACTGTACTACTTCTTGTTTGGCTGCTTGATCCCATTTCACACAGTACCAGGGCTCACGCTGTCAATCGACATTATCCTACACTGTACTATGTCTTGTTTGGCTGCTTGATCCCATCCTACACTGTACTATGTCTTGTTTGGCTGCTTGATCCCATTTCACACAGTACCAGGGCTCACGCTGTCAATCGACATTATCCTACACTGTACTACGTCTTGTTTGGCTGCTTGATCCCATCCTACACTGTACTGTGTATGTCCGTGTGTCCAATTTTTGTCTTGACAAAACTTTGTCATGCTTTGACCAATATTGCTTATATTTGGCATGAATGTTTTACTCCATGAGGGAGGGGGATTGGCATGCCCCCAGGTTCCTATCTTAAATGTGAAGGTCACAGTTGGAGGTCAAATTGAAGCTAGTCCGGACCATAACCTTGTGATGCATTGACCAATCTTTCTTATATTTGGCATGAATGTTAACCCTCAGGTTCCTATCTCAAAGGTCAAGGTCACAGTTTGACGTCAAATTAAGGCTTGTCTGGACCATAACTTTGTCATACATCGAATAATACTGAATAAAATCTATCTTTTTATCGACCAATATTTCTTATAATTGGCAAGAATGTTCACCTCCATGAAGCGGAATGTCATGGCCACCCCCCATGTTCCAATCTCAAAGGTCAAGGTCACAGTTGGAGGTCAAAGGTCAAGTTGAAGTTTGTCTGTATCATTTCTTTTTATGCATGGTGGAAAAGATTTAACTTGGCACATTTAAGTTAGTGCTTATTCCTGAATTTCTAGTATTATAACGTTTTTGCATGTAATTGTTTTTTTTAGAAATAGGAAAATACTATGAACCTCAGCAATGTATAAATGTATGTGTATATTTGTGACATTGTTTTTACAGATTCAAATCTTCATAGGATGATTGAGTAACAGTCGCACATTATGTGGTCCAAAGAAATTGATGAGCTAGGAATGTTGAATGAAACACAGAGGGGGGCAAGCTGCTCACGTATATTCAGAATCATTCTGATTGGTTTTATGATCGCTATATTGGTATATAAATCTTATTTCTTTATGCAGACAGAATTGATGAGGAGTTTAAGTTCAATGTTTGATATAGACCAACTAATTAAATGTCAAAATAGTTGTAATATTTTCCTGTTTATAATTTCACAAATCAAAAGGTGCGAAGAATTTAAGGGGTGTACTGGTATATTCCTTTGTATTATAAGTTACACACAAAAATGTGTGAAATATTTAAGATAATTGTATATTCTATTGAACAATACAATAAATAAATGTTGTTAGATATCTGTCATAGTCTCAGTCTGTATGTGTTGTTGTTGTATGTAAACTATTTGTTTAGAATGGAGGAAATTGCATTTTTTTGGGGAAAAAAATCCTACACAACACTACCAAGAACCGGGCTCTTCTACTATGGTTTTATTCTAAGACCTAAATATTGCAGAACAACTAATTATATGGCTTTATGAATCAGACATTTTACATGCTTCAAGGGCCTATATTTCTAGGCGGTTCGCGCTAAGCGATTTGAATATCCAGTTTGTGCGCCTATTATTGAATTTGCCATTTTTGCGGGCTTTAATTCAATCTTTGGTAGAATCTCAGGTTTTTGCATGATTTTATTATGGCAAACCTTCAGCCAGAGATCCTACTATTGGTTCCAGAGGTATGGCAACTGAAAGGATTAAAATTTGGCATGATCATAGATTAAAAAAAAAATATGTATATAAAAAAAATCGGTTAAGCACTATTTTAAACCAGCATCTTGTTGTTCTGATACTTGGTTATTTATTTGCAGGTTGGTGGATTTGCCATTCTAGGTATTGGGATATATGCTCATGAGGCGGAGTATGGTAGTAAGGCAGTTGGTGGACTCCTAGGCGTTGCTCTGTATAGTGTCGACTCTCTGATGTTTATAGCATGTGGATCAGTGACAGTGTTTATAATGACCATTGGGCTGATAGGTCTTCTGGCTCCCCAGAAATGTCTACTAGGACTGGTCAGTACTAGAATATTCTAAAAAATTTCCCATAGTCTTTTGTTTTATAAAAAACATTGGTGTAGAATATTCTAAAATATGTCACTTTTGTGTTATATAAACATACTTATTTACCTGATCCCGGCATACTATGTGGGATGTTCAGATATAACGTAGACTTTAACTCTGGAGTTTGTATTTGTTATAGCACAAAAATGATAAATACACCGTCATAATTCAGAATCTTTCTGCGATCAGTACACCAAATTAGGAATATTTGTAACAAGGCTGTACTAAATTATGGCTTCTCAAAACTAGCCACTACCACGCGCCCTGGGCAACACAAATGACGTTAGTGGCGTTACAATGTCGGTGTCGATCAAATAACTTCAATGATCACCTAACTAAGTCTCCAATTTTGCAATTTATGCCCAATGCACTTCTCAAAAATTCCTTTATACTACTTGTGATCGTAATGTGCGATAATGTTGGTGCTAGTCTGCTGAATGTCATATAGATTTCTTCTATTTCTTTCTAGACCTCGCATTACGTTTTTGTGCCTGAAATACGCAACATAAACGTCAACGCTGCAACTTTATGTGTTCTAAAGCGACCTCAATCTCTTAAATGCCATTTTAATATCCTTTTTAAGACCAAAGTATGACTGCCAGAACTTGTCCTTATGCATATTATTGATCATATTTGAGATTTCAGTGGGATTTTCCCCTAATTCCTTAATTAGTTATTGCTACATGATTTTTCGCGTTAATAAATAACGTCATGATGTATGTAATGGATTGTTGAACATATGTGCTATTCACATGTTGTGTACTAAGTACTACTTCTATCCATAACGTTTAAATGTCACCAAAACATCTGTGTACAATGTTTTGACATAATATGATATATTGGCAGAGTTTTAAACAGAAAGTTTAACCTGAAATGATACTATAAGCAGTGAAAGTAAAGAAACAAAGTGGAGGTACCGGTAATATCGTGCATATTGTTGCTATACACTGGGCTTTTTAAAGAACCAAGGAGTCTATTGGGAACAAGCTAGGGTAACGTACCCGGACTCCTTGTGTTATACAATAAATAGCTACACATAAACAGTAAATGTATAACATTTCATTGTATTATACCTCACTTTATTCTACAATGCTAAACACCCATTACCCTAGAGAGACAGTATGACTGTCAAGGGAATTCACTACTCATTTGACATGTGATAGACTGAAAAGTGGCTGTCAGGTCAATGTGTTTGACATGACATTTTGAATGTCCCGCAAGGGCAAGTAACTGTGTTGATATTTAGTTCTTTGACAATCTGATTAAAACCATATCCTCAAACCTGCTACGCATGAGGATCTGGCGGCGACACATTAAAGGTCACCTCAGGCGACCTTTCCCATTAGCCAATCGGCGCCTTGCTTTCACAATTCTGAAAGTGATTTGTCCTATTTTTAAATACAGTAGTTATCACGAACACATGTATCTTACGTGCCTTTGTTCTGATCACCTCGGTCTTTATGGATTGCAATATTTATCGGAGACAAACGGAAATGGCCGAGCTTTCTCGATTGATAATCAACAGTGCGTTTTCATCAAATTATCAGTACTACAAATTCTACATTGTCCGAATTAATCAAAATTACTAAAACAAGCAGACTAAAGTTGAGGAAAACTGTCCTATATGTAATTTACCATTTATTAATACGACCGAAGTACCAATGTAATGAGCTATATGATTGGCTGAATTATAAATAGATTTAAATTGGCGATAGTGGAAATTCCGATTTCTGTAAATACATCTTCGTAGAGCGTTGTCATCAGATCTACCGGTAAGGAAGATCAATACTTTAGTCAGATTGGTTCTTTGATTGTTGAAAATACAAGATTTTCTAAAAATAGCATGTGGAATATACATAATAATTTATGAAAGCACAGTGATGTCTTCTGTTAATAACTATCCCAATCATCGCAGTGAACATTTCACTAGACTTATTTTTTAGTTATAATATTTTTCAGTACAAATGTATAATAAAAAAGATATTATATGCCAGCTTGTACGACATCTACAACCCTCGAAACAAAATGTCATCCCAAGTTGATTGCCTGGGTGACATTCTGTCCCAGGGTTGACAATATTAATGCCATACATGCTGGCACATGATATTTATATAGTATTATTGAAATGTGTGATGGTTTGTAGTATTAAATGTGTAAAATTTTATTTTTCAGCATCTGTGTGTGATGACATTTTTGGCTTTCACTTTATTCGCTGCTGGAATCCTCGGATATGTGTTTGTTGGTGAGGTAAGGGTCTGATACCGTAATTTAGTGTGAGATTATATCTGTAAATCCATTACATTTTATACATTGTAATACCTAGTTAACAACTTCTTAATACTCCATTGACTGAATGTTATCCTAAACTAAACAATCTGTCATTAAGTTCTTGTTGATCATCTTGTTTGCCCAGTGTAGCAAGTTTGGATATTTTGATTGACTGGTGCTTAAGATAGGTTAGTCTGTATATTTATTATGCCCCCCATCTTTGATGAGGGGATATATTGCTTTGCACATGTCTGTCGGTTGGTTGGTCTGTTGGTCGGTCGGTTGATCGTATGAAATAGTTTCCATTCTTTACTCAAGAACGCTTTGACCCAGGATCTTCAAACTTTACATGGAGGTTGGTCATCAATAGAAGATGACCCTTTATTAATCCCACGCCACGAAGTGGGAGGGGATTATAGGAATGGTCTCTGTCGTCCGTCCATGCGTCCGTAAACAAAACCTGTCCGCTCCATAACTTTTTAATGCCTTGGCCGAATTGCATGAAACTCATACCAAATGTGTTACTAATAAAGACAATGTGCAGAACCCATATTCCAACATGCCGGTTCAAGGTCAAGGTCACAATTCAAGGTCAAAGGTTTGAATCTAACATTTCGTGTCCGTTCTATAACTTTTTAATGCCTGGGCCGAATTGCATGAAACTCATTTCAAATGTGTAACTTATAAAGACGATGTGCAGAACCCATATCCCAACCATGCCAGTTCAAGGTCAAGATTCAAGGTCAAAGGTTTGAATCTTACATTCGTGTCCATTCTATAACTTTTTAGCTCCACTATTCGTAGAATAAAGGGAGCTATTGCAGTCACCCACGCGTTGGCGTCGGCGTAACACTTTTGTTAAAGTTTAGGTACAGGTTTTTTAACCTCTTATATTCTCTAAGTCCTGTGAGATATTGCTTTCATACTTTGCATACTTGTTTGCCATCATGTCCCCAACCCATATACAGGAGTAGGAAAGTCTATCAGGCATTTTGTTGAAATTATGCCTTTTTTTATACTTAGTGCAAATAGTGCAAATGTTAAAGTTTAGGTACAGGTGTTTTAGCCTCTAATATCTTCATAGTGCATTGACATATTGCTTTAATACTTTGCATACTTGTTCACCATCATGACCCCAACCCATACACAGGGGTAGGTAACTCTATTAAGCATTTTGGTGGAATTATGCCTCCTTTTTTCAACTTAGTGCAAATGTTAAAGTTTAGGTACAGGTTTTTTTACCTCAAAT
Source organism: Spisula solida (assembly GCA_947247005.1). NCBI lineage: Eukaryota > Metazoa > Mollusca > Bivalvia > Venerida > Mactridae > Spisula > Spisula solida. The sequence goes on from OX365948.1 coordinate 28,608,682, forward strand.
ATTTTCAAAGTGCATTCACATATTGCTTTGCATACTTGTTCTCCATCATGACCCCAACCCCTAAACAGGGGTTGATAACTCTATCGATCATTTTGTTAAAATTATGCCCCTTTTGGACTTGGAAATGCAAATTTTACAGTTTAGGTACAGGTTTTTTAGCCTCTAATATCTTCATAGTGCATTGACATATTGCTTTGATACTTTGCATACTTGTTCACCATCATGACCCCAACCCATACACAGGGGTAGGTACTCTATTAAGCATTTTGGTGAAATTATGCCCCCTTTTTTCAACTTAGTGCAAATGTTAAAGTTTATGTACAGGTTTTTTCACCTCTAATATTTTCAAAGTGCATTCACATATTGCTTTACATACTTGTTCACCATCATGACCCAAACCCATACACAGGGTAAGGTAACTCTATCAAGCATTTTGTTGGAATTATGCCCACTGTTTGACTTGGAAATGCAAATGTTTAAGTTTAGGTACAGGTTTTTTGACCTCTAATATGTTCAAAGTGCATTGACATATTGCTTTGATACTTTGCATACTTTTTCACCATCATGACCCTAACCCATACACAGGGGTAGGTAACTCTATTAAGCATTTTGGTGAAGTTATGCCCCCTTTTTTCAACTTAGTGCAAATGTTAAAGTTTAGGTACAGGTTTTTTTACCTCAAATATTTTCAAAGTGCATTCATATATTGCTATGCATACTTGTTCTCCATTATGACCCCAACCCCTACACAGGAGTAGGTAACTCTATCAAGCATTTCGTTGAAATTATGTCCCCTTTTGGACTTAGAAATGCAAATGTTAAAGTTTAGGTACAGGTTTTTTAACCCCTTATATCTTCAAAGTGAATTGATATATTGCTTTGATACTTTGCATACTTGTTCACCATCATGACCTCAACGCCTACACAGGAGAAGATAACTATTGTGCATTTTGTTGAAATTATGCCCCCTTTTGGACTAAGTAATGCTCATTTGTTTACCTTCAATGACCAAGAGGACCTACACATGAGTAGGTAACGGTCCTGCATAATTTGTCCAAGTTATCCCCCTTTTTCGACTTAGAAGCCCCAACCTCTACACAGCAGAGGGTAATGCTGCTGTTATGAAGCATTTTGTTTTGAATATATAATGATTGTACTATCCTAGCATGGCGCCGCTAATAGTGCTTGGGCTGAATTGCATGAAACTCATACCAAATGTGTAACTAATAAAGGCGACTTGCAGAACCCACATTCTAACCATGTCGGTTCAAGGTCAAGGTCACAGTTAAAGGTCAAAGGTTTGAATCTTACGTTTGTGTCCGTTCCATAACTTTTTAATGGCTGGGCCGAATTGCATGAAACTCATACCAAAATGTGTAACTAATAAAAGACAATGTGCAGATCCCATATCCCAACCATGCCGGTTCAAGGTCAAGGTCACAGTTAAAGGTCAAATGTTTGAATCTTGCATTCCCTGTCCACTCTTTAACTTTTTAATGGCTGGGCCGAATTGCATGAAACTCGTACTAAATGTATAACTAATAAAGCCGACATGCAGAACCAACATTTCAACCATGCGGGCGTCATCTTACATTTTGTGTCCACTATATAACTTTTTAACGCCTGGGCCGAAGAGCATGAAACTGGTACCAAATGTGCAACTAATAATTTAAAGATGACATACAGAACCCACATTCAACCATGCCAGTTCAAGGGTAAGGTCACAATTAAAAGGTCATAGGTTTGAACCTTACATTTCCCATCCGCTTCTTAATTTTTTAAAGCCTGTGCCAAATTGCATGAACTCGTAGCAAATGTGTAACTTATTGGACAAATTTTCACTGTTCAATAATGCGGCGGGGGATTATAGCTGTCTTTTGGACTGCCTTGTTGATTTTGGGGTCAGTAGGTCAAAGGTCAAGGTAACAGTGACCTTTACCATTTCTGACTATTGGGCTGCCATGGGGGCATACATGTTTTTCTAACATATTTTGTTTACTTTATATTTTCAGCTTGAAGACTCAGTGCGTGGATCCCTGCAGACTAGTGTAACAGAGAAGTATGGTACACCTGGTCAACAATCCATCACCAGAGCATGGGATAATATACAACAAACGGTAACATACCACATGTTCTAATTAGCAAACAATGAAAACTGGCAACTTCTGTATGTGGCCTTAGTAGCTCAATGGTTAGCGCACTTGCCGTCTAATCTGGTGACCCAGGTTCAAAACCGGGTGGAGGTACACATATATATATGCCTGCCATATTTCAGCGGAAAGCTGACTGGCAAATAAAGGCTATGCTCGGCATGTACACCAGAAAGTTATTAATTACAGATGATTACAATTACTGTATTCAATTACCCCAAGCCTGATGTGTATATTAACAACGAGATTAATTTCTTAGTTACATACACAGATACATAGTAGATTCTGGCTGTAAGTAAGTAAGTTACAACTTTATTTTACGTGGATATCATATTTGGTAGAAACCAATTTTCAATATGGTCCACACATTTGTAGGTTGAGGTCCTCTAGTACTAGCTCTTTGTTTTCATTATAGTTCAAGTTCAGTCCAGTCATTAGTTTAGCATCTTTAAAAAGATGTCCATACATCAATTTCACTGTTTATTGACAAAATTATATTTTAGACAGGTTTATGCTATGTTTGAGACCATTCACCAAGGTCAGGTCAACTATATAACCATCATGCTTAACTGATTATACATGTATTTGTTTGAGAAAAGCATAAAACATAAAACAACTAACAACTTAATGTGACTTGATTTAGGCTTCCTGCCACAGATCTTATATCGATATTTCAGGATTGTTGGCTGTAGAAAACTGCCACCTATGACTAACCCACCCCCTACCAAAGACCTTATATAGATATTTCAGGGTTGTTGGCTGTAGAAAACTTAACTGCCACCTATGACAAACCGACTCCCTATTTCATAGTTTTTACTGATGATGATGTTTATGTACAAACTGTTTATACTGATTATGTTGTTTATGTACTAACTGTTTATACTGATGATGATGTTTATGTACTAACTGTTTATACTGATTATGTTGTTTATGTACTAACTGTTTAAACTGATGATGTTGTTTATGTACTAACTGTTTATACTGATTATGTTGTTTATGTACTAACTGTTTATACTGATGATGATGTTTATGTACTAACTGTTTATACTGATTATGTTGTTTATGTGTAAACTGTTTATATTGATTATGTTGTTTATGTATAAACTGTTTATACTGATTATGTTGTTTATGTGTAAACTGTTTATATTGATTATGTTATTTATGTACTAACTGTTTATACTGATGATGTTGTTTATGTACTAACTGTTTATACTGATTATGTTGTTTATGTACTAACTGTTTATACTGATTATGTTGTTTATGTACTAACTATTTATACTGATGATGATGTTTATGTACTAACTGTTTATACTGATTATGTTGTTTATGTACTAACTGTTTGTACTGATTATGTTGTTTATGTATAAACTGTTTATACTGATTATGTTGTTTATGTACTAACTGTTTATACTGATTATGTTGTTTATGTGTAAACTGTTTATACTGATTATGTTGTTTATGTACTAACTGTTTATACTGATGATGATGTTTATGTATAAACTGTTTATACTGATTATGTTGTTTATGTACTAACTGTTTATACTGATTATGTTGTTTATGTACTAACTGTTTATACTGATTATGTTGTTTATGTGTAAACTGTTTATACTGATTATGTTGTTTATGTACTAACTGTTTATACTGATTATGTTGTTTATGTATAAACTGTTTATACTGATTATGTTGTTTATGTACTAACTGTTTATACTGATTATGTTGTTTATGTACTAACTGTTTATACTGATTATGTTGTTTATGTATAAACTGTTTATACTGATTATGTTGTTTATGTACTAACTGTTTATACTGATTATGTTGTTTATGTACTAACTGTTTATACTGATTATGTTGTTTATGTATAAACTGTTTATACTGATTATGTTGTTTATGTACTAACTGTTTATACTGATTATGTTGTTTATGTACTAACTATTTATACTGATGATGATGTTTATGTACTAACTGTTTATACTGATTATGTTGTTTATGTACTAACTGTTTATACTGATTATGTTGTTTATGTATAAACTGTTTATACTGATTATGTTGTTTATGTACTAACTGTTTATACTGATGATGTTGTTTATGTACTAACTGTTTATACTGATGATGATGTTTATGTATAAACTGTTTATACTGATTATGTTGTTTATGTACTAACTGTTTATACTGATTATGTTGTTTATGTACTATCTGTTTATACTGATTATGTTGTTTATGTACTAACTGTTTATACTGATTATGTTGTTTATGAACAAACTGTTTATACTGATGATGTTTTAGTTTGGATGTTGTGGTGCCCATGGTGATGAGAATTCCACTACATCCTGGTACTTGTATCAGTCAGAAAGTTTTTGGTACAAGGACTCTCACAATAAAAGTAAGTATTATTTAATCAGCTGGTTTATTAAATAAGAAATTATTAAAAAGATTCATTGATTTTCTTGTTTAGTTAATGGTGGGAAATTTTCACAAAGCATACAATTTAGAAATAGATATCTATAAAGTGATGTGATTTGTGTGAAACTTGTACAGTACCATACTTACATCATGTTCTGTGTTTTCCTGCAATTAATTATTTGTATTAGTATTGTATAGTTTATTAATTGATTGCTCATCATTACCAATAAAATTTATTGGCTTAACTTTTATAAACCATCTAGACGCATAAAAGTGTGGAAGTACAATGTCACCAAATATATAACTGATACAACAACAAGATACTATTAATGGAATACAAACATTATTTTACCACCAGATCATTCAGTGCCCAACAGTTGTTGTGTGAGTGGTATGAACATAGATTACTGTACTGGATATTTGACCAATAACATCACCGATAATTGGCCACCTAACTCTAAGCCACCAGTTTCTCATGAACCAACTAACTACACCCTCTTCACGACTGTAAGTATAATAAATCTTCTTCTCATCTTTATGCAGGCATATTTTACTAGCTACATGCGCAGAATATATCAATATTTTTAGCTCGACCTTTCAAAGAAAAAAAGTGTGTGTTAATTAAGTTTATTGTCATAGTCATTTTCGCAAATGCTATTAAAGATATCAACTTGATTTTCAACATAATTATTCACCATCACAAGGGGAGTCCATACTGACAAGGCTGATAACTTTGTGACCTATATATATGGAGTTATCTGTCCTTATTTGGATTTAGTACATGGAAAAAGTGGCACATTTTACACATGAACTGAATTTTCTCAAACATTATCTAAGCGTTCAACTTGAAAGCCAATACACTTGTACAATGTGATGACCTACATCTACTGACAAGAGGAAACAAATCTATCCAGCATTTTATGAGAGTTATTCCCCTTTTCTGACTTTGAATCTTTACGAAAAATGTCAATTACTCAAAGACTATCAAAGGTATCCACTTAAAATTCTACATCACTAAGGGTGTTCATTCATACAAGGCTTGTAAGCCTGTGACCTATATTTATGGAGTTATCTGCCCTTGTTATTCTTAGAATTTTGACTCACAGATGAGCCAGGTTACTATCAAGTATGAGAAAGTCAAGCGTCCAGCACTCGTAGGTAGTGCTCTTGTTTTGAGTAGTATTTATCGTACACCTTGTATATATACATACTGGTACCATTCCCCACTTATAAAAGTAAAATTTGAAGTTAAACCAGTCATGTTCTAAGCTCACCTTAGCAACCTGAGCTTAACATGAGCTTTTTAGAACACCCTCCTTTAGTCTGCTCATATAAATATATGTGTGACTTATGACTGCTAAACATGTATGTAAAGTACCAATATAGTTCTTCAAAAGATGGGCTTATGTACAAATGTCCATATGATGTTTCATCTAATCATATTACCTACTATAGAAGCTTTACTTGACTTAGTTTGTCCGAAGATAGTCCTCTTTCATTGTTGTTTTATCAGCACCTCATTGACTCGCGCAAATAATCAGTTGTATATGGATATTCTTGGATTTTACCATTTGTTTGTCTTATAAATATTTAGAAAGTATCTTGTAATGCTTTGTTACATTTAATATAGGGTTGTTATGACAAGTTGGAGAAGTACCTTGAGCGTAATGGAATACTGATCGGTACTACGGCTGTTGTGATGGGTGTGTTTATGGTAAGGTTATCTTCAAACATAGTTCTTCTTATTCTAATGAAATATTGTCATTTTCACCAAGTAAAGCTACACATTGTAAAGGTTGATGTTTTTATAATACCAGGCATGTTAAAGACCCAAGGAGTCTGTTTGAAATGAGCCAGGTTATTTGACCCGGATTACTTGTATCAAGCAACTGCATCTTCCCTCGACGATTATTGGTCAATCTGGCAGGGAAAAAACAATTGACCACACATGACTGTCTCAGTCCAAAGCAAACAAACAAAAATAACATGACTGTATAGTATGGCAACATTGAACTTCATCTTCAGACAGTATAGTTGTGGTTTGTAATAGTGTACCTGAAGAATATCAACCTTATGAAACAATATGCCTGCTTTATTTACGGAAAGAAACATAATATTCATGGGCGCCAGGTCAATATTGCTGTGCCATATATGATACAGCGTATGATATGAGAGTATTCTATCTTAGTTACCAGTAGGGATGTCTAGTGGTTAAATCATTCATAGAAGCAGTCAATCAGAACTTTTCGTACAGCATTTAAACGTGATAAAATACCCTCGGATGCATCAAGCAGATGAAGCAGAAGCATGTTTTCCCAGAATTTGTGATGTCTAAGAAAATAGATCCGTAGCTATTCCAAAATGGCGCCGTTTGTCGACAATTTGGAAAAACAGAACAATTTCTATCTTCACTCATTGAGCAAAACACGCAGCATCTTAAAGCTTGCTTTGTGGGCGTGTACTCCATTGAATCACTTGTTTTAAATACATCTGACGTCATGATGTCGTAACAGTGAAATGAGTTAAAAAATGGCACCTTTCAATTAACATCTTCGAGATGAATCGCAAGAAGTTGTCCGAGGTTCCCCGATTGAGAAGCAGTCTTTGTTTGTTCCCAGACATGTATATACTGGTTCACGTCTTTCAAATGCTATAGCTCTCTTGCTTGACCCTAGTTGGTTCCCAGACATGTATAAACTGGTTCCTGTCTTTCAAATGCTATAGCTTGATCGACCCTTGTTGGATCGCCCTGTGTTTAGACTACAAAGTCGCCATATGACTAAACTGATGTTGACATGTGGTACTTTTAACAATATTTAAATATTCCCTGATGAAGACTATGTGTATTAGTCTAAACTAGTTGGAATAAATAAATTGAAAAAATACCCGTTGTCTTGTTGTGTGTTCCACTATACTCCTTAATTATTATATTAATATTTAAAGATTTAAAATAAAGATTTATAACTTTGTATATACAGATAGTGGAGATTGGGATGACAATCATTGAATATCGCTCCCTTCATTGAGAACAACACAAGCTACCAGAAGTCTCTAACAGGGTACAGCTTATTTCAACTGATGAATTATACACCGTTTAACCAACAGTGTTAATTACAGAAAATAATATATCACATGTTGATGAAATTGTTTTTAAATTTAGATATGTTGAACATTGTTATAAAACATATTTTAAGATGTATATTATCAAGTTTTAGAGAATAACTCTTATTGAGGATTTATTTTTATTCATTATTATGTTGTTGTTTTCAACTGTGTCTAAAACAGACAAATATGACAATATTGAATGGCCTGAGCTACACCACTCTGTTGTTGTACAGATTGCTCATTTAATTGTGATAAGTGTTTTATTAGTCATTGTTTATTTTTTGTATTATATAAGCATTTGATATGTATGTTATATGTCAAACTCAGCACTAAGCAGGGTACTAGTTATCTCTAGGGTAGAATCTCATGATAGTCTGTATCTGTATACTGATGCTTAATTTACTATAAAATCACTAATTTTCGTGGGTATTAAATTTCGTGTAAGGTTAAGCATTCAATGCTGTACTTTATACAGTGGCTTACAGTTTGTATCACATTTAGCGTTTATTGCCAAAGCACTTCTGGTACATGGTGAATAAGAATTAATTCAGGGTAGAAACTGACACAAGTCTGACAATGGGAATTACTGGTTGTGTTTCAATTTGTTAGTGCCATTATTTGATACCTGTATACTCAGCTAACATAATAACATGAAAGTTGAAGCTTAGATTTCCATTGATGCATCTTTATATTTGACTTATTATTTTTGTCTTTATGTCTTGTGTTGATAAAATTAGTGATTTTTATGGTTTACACATTCTGTTTAAGGAGTTAAAAGATTAAGCAAACAGTTGCCAAAAATCAAGGTCCCGTTTCATAGACACATCTTAGCTAAGATCGGACTTTTCCATATTCTAAGTGAATCCATACATTTGTGACACATTAAAATAGTTATTTATGACAATTCTAGATGATATAGCTTTGCTTGAATGTACTGGCTGCCTTAGATAGCTCAAAATAACATATGGATAAGTCAATTCTCTTAGGCCTTCTCAGCTCAGTGGTAAGCACACTTGCCATCTAATCTGGTGACTTGGGTTCATATCTGGGTGGAGGCACTCATATGCCCGCCTTGTTTCAGCAGAAAGCTGACTGGCACGGCTCTGCTAAGATATTTCTATGAAACAGGACCCTGAACAGCAATTTGTTCTTAATTTAGTTCATAGGTAGATAGTTTGAAACATACCAAAGTTTGGCTGATCAAACTATTTCAATCAGTGTTGGATATTTTTATGCCCCCATCTTTAATGAGGGGTATATTGCTTTGCACATGTCTGTCGGTCGGTCGTATAAAATGGCTTATGTTCAATAACTCAAGAACGCTTTGCCCTAGGTTCTTCAAACTTTACATGGGGGTTGTTCAGCAACAGTACATGACATCTATTGATTTGGAGGTCAGTAGGTCAAGATCACTGCGACCTTCACCATTTCTTACTATTGGGCTGCCATGGGGCATACATGTTTTACAAACATCTGTTGTTGGTAGTTAAGGTTATTTCTTTAACTACTATACATTTATTCATGTTAACACCATCAATACATTTCAGCAGCTCATGATCAGATTGTTTTATAAAATCAAAATCCTAATGCTGTTTGAAGGAAATTAGTTATTTCCCTTTGCATTCAGTAATTCTGTTTTGATTTTGCTAGAATTCTTTAATGGTGTAGGTAATTAAATGTTCCAGATGTTTGTACTTTGAAATACAAACATATAAAGGATGATTTTTTTTATTTTGCTGAGTATACATTTACCAGTAAAATGACTTTGGCTTGTGAAAAAAAATTGTATATAAAAAACTTTATAAAAATGAGAAAATATAGTACATATATTGTGATATACTTTGATAAATTGTCATTACTTACAGTGACAGTATTATAATAAGAGTTAAATAATTGACCTACTGTTTCTTATGCCTGGCATATATGTTAAATTAACGTAATGTAAAGGTATGTACAGATCTGAAATAGAAAATGTTAATGTGCAGTTTTGTTTTGAAACTCGAATAGTATGAGAAACAAGCCTGTTAGTTTTGCACTCCCAAAATTGTCTTTTGTTGCTAATGAAAATGTCTCTGGTATGTGCTGCAAATATTTAAGCAAAACAATGCCCTATCTCTGTACATAGTAGTACCCGTATATTGCATGTATTGACTCACTTGCTCACATGTCATTGAGAAGGAGTATTTTACTGTTTTGAGTACAAATTTTGCTCAATTTACTCAAACATTCTACATGTACTACAGTAATGATATTTATGCATCTTGTTCAGTGCAATTGAAGTATTTTGGCCTACATATCGACTACTTATCAACTTGGGATTGAAGTGGTAGTATTTGTATCATGTACTTATTTCTTTTATATTAAGGCGGACAAAAACATTAGTGCAATAAAATATTTTCTGCTTATATAATTGCAAATCAGAGAAGAAATAAGTATTGTTAAATTGATGGTAAAATATATGAAAATGAATTTTTGTGAACAAAGGGAATTGTGCTCACATCTAATGTTTGGGACTTTAATCTTTGGGTACCACTTGTATCATACTGTAACAGTATTTATTTCACTAAACTATGCTCACCTGGTTGTATGAAAATAACTTAATGTTTATGTTGTTGCTGTCAATGTTTGTTTTATCCTTTATTCTCACATTCATGTACAATATTATGAGTTCTGATCTGTGATTCTGGCACTTTGTGTATATACCCGCCTATAAGATTACCTAAATTACATGAACAGTGTTGTGTGATTCTGGCACTTAGTGTACATACCCGCCTATAAGACAACATAGATTATAAGAAACACAGATTATAGACCAGAAAATTGTGAAATTTGCATAGTCCTCATATAAGCCAGGTTGCTTATAAGGGGGTGTATACAATACTACATGAAATAGCATTCAGAAAGGTTGAAATGAAATTCATAACTACGCATTGTTTTACATATTTTGATCTTCAGTTTGCCAGCAAATATACAATGAGCATGGATGTTGAACATCAGATTTTGAAATGAAAAATAACTGTATTCAGGAAATTCATCTCTTTCAAATACTGGTACAGATGAAACATAGACATCAACTTTTGGCATAAGTGCCAAAATCACAGTCCCTGGATCATACACAATGTTAAAATAATGGAACAAATTGTTATAATCTGTGATTTCAATATGAGATATATGTTTATTGTTATAGTCAGAATACTCAGTAACTATGCTCAGTACATTGGAACACTTACACACACAGGCTTATACCTTTGATGTGTATTTTAAGCATCATTTAATTGTTGTATACCTCATTTCATATGATTTGTTTATTGATAGAAAGGTACAGTCAAACCTGTCTTAAGCTACCAGTCAAGGAATACATCAACCATGGCTACTTAAAGCAGGTGATTGGATGATAGTGACACACCTCTTAATAAAGTGTTGACTGATTGGTCGATAGTAACACACCTCTAAATATAGTGTTTACTGATTGGTCGATAGTGACACACCTCTAAATATAGAGTTTACTGATTGGTCGATAGTGACACACCTCCAGTCAAGGGATACATCAAACATGGCTACTTAAAGCAGGTTCCTGTTTAATACAGGTGTGTTTTAGATAAAATAGTGATTTAATGATATTGGCTGCTTAAGCAATTGTGGATGTTTAATTCAAGTTGATCAAATTGTCTTACATTCTTTTAAAATGTACTGAGTATATAATGTACATTTTGTCTGTGATACCTAATCTCATTATTTGCTTCATACTATAGATCTGTCTTGTTCTAATTGTGTACTTCATTTCTGCAATAACAGGTTTTAATGTTTGTTTTACTTTGTGTTTAAGTCAGACAATTATAATTGTAATAATGTTAGTGGTCTTCTTCTATGTACATGTACTTATTAAGTGACTACATTTAAATGATGTCTAGATCATTAAGACTGTTTTGTCGTAACAGTCGGTTTAGTAATTCTTTGTAGTTAAATAATAACTACACTACAGATTTAAAAGAATAAATACATTGTAACTTCTCTTCAAAACCTCATCTTGAGGGTTTCAAAACCTCAACTTGAGGCTTTAAAACCTCAACTTGAGGGTTTGAAGTATAATTAAGTCTTGTATATCGTCGCTGTCGTTCAAAAATGACGTAACTGCAAAATCAATAGTTTTCAGGAAGGACAAAAAACTACACTGAACTTTTCTGTGGGAGCAAAAAACTACATAGAACTTTACAAACTTGCTTAATTGAGTTCAAATTTGATGTTTAGCTATTGTACACACTTTGTTTATGGCAACATGTTCTTTATTAGCCTATCAAATGTTGTAATGATAAGCAATTGTAGTTACGACCTTTTTTATAATAGGGATGATAGTTTTTGTTCAGATACACATATTTTTCTGAACCGATAACCGGATATTCAGTATTGTCCAAGCTATACTAACTGTAAAAAGTGTTTTAAGTTGTTACTGCCTTAAAACAAGTATAGTTAACGGCCTTGAAATAACTTACAACAACCCATCACCTCACACATAACTTGGAGAAAATGTTGTTTGTGTCACTATCAAAAAATGCGTGTAGCGAAAATGGTGAAACTATGTTGGTCTACTGCAGATACGACTTTTTCTCCAAGCAACCAGACAACATTTTGACTTTTGACTTTTTGTCACATGCTAGTATCGTTCGTTTCCTATTGTACTGGAGGTTCACTACTTTCGCATATGACGCGGCAAATAGTATTCAGTTGGATAAACACGGAACACATTTGTCGAAATTTTGCAGTTACGTCATTTTCGAACGACAGCGACGATATATAAACATATAAAATTATAGAAGAATTTGACTGCCCTCTTCCAGTCAAAACGTTTTCCTTACGCTCTAGGACAGAATTTGACATGTTGTACAAAAACTATATGATTCATCAAAATGGCTAAATGCACCATTTTGTGTTACAGAATGTATATTAATTCACAAATTATTATTTTGATCTGAATTGTCAAACATTTATACAGTACTGGCTTGATTTCCTGAAGCATCTCAAGTAGAAATCTCAGCTCGAATTGAGTTTTTCTCAAATCAGAGTCTGACATTCAGATAAATCAGAAGTTTGAGCTCTTGAAATGTTACTGTAATATCACAGAATCATGGTTTCTGTTTTGTGATATTAAGTTTTAATCTAGTATCCCATGGAAATTAACATGGTAATATTTGAGGTGAGATTTAGAACAGATTGAGATGCTGAAAGAGATCGGGACCAGAAGTGTCAACTGTCCTGTGTAAACTGTTAGGTTATTAACAGTTGCATATTTTGTGAAACTTATTACAAATAGAAGTGGATTTTCGAAACCTGAAGCATGTTTTAGTCAATATTTCAAATAATGTAATAATGATTTTCTTTCCTGCCTGATGATGTGACTTTGAACGTACATTGAGAAAGATTCTTACTGCTTTAGGTAAGTTGTTTGTGATCAAATTATTTTTAACAAAACTGCTTTCGTTCTTGACAATACTCAGCTAGGTTTAAATATATGTTTTATTTATATAGATTTATAAATTATATTGTTTGTGTGTCAGAGTGCATTCAGTATTATTGTAACATTATATGACGCTAACCGACGGGTACATCTTATAAGCTTGATATGCTTTTATTTGTTTCATTGGTGTCACTCCTCAGATGCCAATGAAATAATGATGTGCAAATTATCAGGTAGATGAAAGGTTGGTTGGGCATCAAACATGTTTAAACATTTTTAGCTCGACTTTTCGAAGAAAAAAGTCTAGCTATTGTTGTGACGGGATCGTTTGCGCTGGTTAAGTTTATTGTCAGAGTCATTTTCTCAAGACTATAAAAGGTGTCTACTTTAAACTCGACATAGTTATTAACCATCACAAGGGGAGTCCATATTGACAAAGCTAGTTACCGTGTGACCTATAGTGTTATGGAGTTATCTGCCCTTGTTTGGACTAAGTACATAGAAATAGTGGCAAATTCTACACATAAACTAAATTTTCTCAAACACTATCAAAGCTTTCAACTTGAATGTCAATACACTTGTGGAATGTAATGACCTAGGTCTACTGCCAAGAGGTTATAAATCTATCTAGCATTCTATTAGAGTTATTCCCCTTTTCTGACTTTGAATTTTTACACAAAAATTTCAATTTCTCAAAGACTATCAATGGTATTCACTTCAAACTCAACATAGTTATTCATCCTCTCAAGGGGAGTCCAAACTGACAAGGCTGGTAACCGTGTGATCTTTATTTAACTGCCCTTGTTACTCTTAGAATTTTCACTCACAGATGAACAAGGGTACTATCAAGTATGAGAAAGTCGAGCGTCCAGCTCACGTAGGCGGTTAATTATTAATTTTCTCCCTCTATGTGTTGTAAATTTGTAACTACCATTTTATGACCTCATTAAATTAACCTCTGCAAACATTTATTCCCTTGGATAATTGTAAATAATAATGATTGTGTAGTTAGATTATCAGATTAAACACCAGTGTATATAATATATTAATTGATCACCTATTGAATTATCGCACTGTAGCACTCTTCATCATTGCTTGTTTCTGATATTTCCTTGATTGTGTTACTGTTCCCCATGGTTTCTCATAGTTTGGTTTAAAAATTTACCTAAGTAACATTATATTCTACAGTTTGATCACAACTGTTTTAACTTTTATGTATGTGGATTTTGTCAATATCGTAATCCGTCCTGTGTTGTATTCATTGTATAAACTGCTTGTGTGATATTTCTTAAACAGGATTATTTTGCACTCACTTGGTCAATATTGTGTGATCCCATCTTATCTGAGATACCTTGACCAATATTGTATGATTCCGTCTTATCTGAGATACCTTGACCAATATTATGTGATTTCGTCTTATCTGAGATACCTAGACTAATATTGTGTTATCATGCTTATTGAAGACAAGTTAGCCAATATTGTGTGGTCATGCTTATTAAAGACACATTAGCCAATATTGTGTGGTCATGCTTAATGGAAAACACCTTGGCCAAAATTGTGTGGTCATGCTTTATTGAAAATACCTTGATCAATATTGTGTGATCACATATCATCTGAGACACATTGGCCAATATTGTGTGATCATGCTTTATTGAAGACACGTTGACCAATATTGTGTGGTCATGCTTTATTGAAAACACGTAGATCAATATTTGTGGTCATGCGTAATCAAAGACCCGTTGACCAATATTGTGTGGTCATGTCTTATCTGAGATACCTTGGCCAATATTGTGTGGTCATGCTTTATTGAAGACATGTTGACCAATACTGTGTGGCCATGCTTTATTGAAGACATGTTGACCAGTATTGTGTGGTCATGCTTTATTGAAGACACCTTGGCCAATATTGTGTGGAAATGCTTCATGGCCAATATTGTGTGGAAATGCTTTAATGGCCAATATTTTGTGGTCATGCTTTATTGGCCAATATTGTGTTGTCCCTCATAAGTATATTTATTCTAACAGATTGTTTTGATGAGCTATCACAGGTGAATATGTTGGCCTGTTGATGTCAGATATACCTTCACTTTCCACGTTTACATATCACCTTAAAAGTAACGTTTTTATGAGTTCTATTCTGATATCTTATATATGTTATATACTTTTTTGTTAGTTGAAAATGCACTGAAGAAATAAAAACTTATTTTAGAACATTGAGTTGTCCTTTTTCTGAAGACATGAAAACCAAGTTTAAAACTGGGTCATGTAGGGATAAAAACAGGGACACTAGGCCTAGGCAAAGAAGAGTAAGTTCACATTGTTTACACTGTACAAGTCGCAGTTTTGATTCCAATTTTGTGAAACTGATTATACATATGGGTCCTTTGCAGGTAAAAAACCTGGGTCAATAGACCAAATAAAGGAAACACAATCATAAACCAGCTTAATTGATTTAATTTGAAAACATTACCCAAACGTCACTCCATGTATATGACATACTTGTATACATGTATATTGTAGTGCACCTTTGTACTATAATCACATCACATTATCTGTGATTGACCTGTGTTATCAGATAGGTACACACTGTTATACTTCCAGTACAAGAAGACTGAATAATCGTCGATTTTTGTGGACGTTAAATTATGTAAATTTGAGTGAAATGCAATTTTGTGGGGTCGTAATTCTCTGAGTGCATATTTTGAAGGTAGATTAATCATGGGAGATTTAATTTAATTAGTCCAGTTCATCCACAAACTTCAATGATATGTGTACACCATGACTTACAGGTGGTCAGTAGTAGTAGCATATTTACACTTCAGACACTCCTGCCAGCCAAATCCAATTAATGGTTCAGGTCCAAATTGGTTGACTGACTGTAGACTGACCGAAAATGCCACGAATAATAAATAGTTAACAATAGGAGTTTATCAATCACTTAACATACCAAATACGACAAGTACTAAATCAAATGGACTACATATAGGCTATGGATCCACAAATTTGAATGGTCATTCAATTTGTTTTCCAACACGCCATGACTAATGGTGAAATCAAATACCTAAATATACAAAGATTGGAAAAATCTACCAAATCTCACAATATCTCGCGGTAGTCTTCTGAAATCTCGCGAAATCTCGTTTGTTCTTAATAGCTTATTTCTCCTGTTTTAGTATACATAGCAAAAAACTGAGAAGTTCATGCAATGGATTTATTATTCTGCTTTACAATGATACCTAACTTTATTGAAATCAGTCAATGAATAAAATAATAGACCTAAAAGAGCCAGACCTACTCTCATTTTAATGGAAATTCCAATTTTATCAGAAAAAAACCAATTTGCCTCATTCAAACAATAATTTTATGAATTCTATAAGAGATAGAAAAAAAGAGTTACAACATGCAGTAGAAGAAACATAGCACTTAAAAATGAGATATTGGTCATTAAAAAGGATGACCAATAAAGACATGCATGCAAAATATCAGCATCTGCTGCATGCTAATTTGTATTTTCTCTCCGTTTTCAATTAAGTGTCCAGTCTGTGTATATTTAGGTCTTTGGGTGAAATATTACATCAATAGTCCAACAGATTGTATAGATAATCTATTTGAAGATTAAAACTACATGTAGACACGTGAAAAATGATGCACACTGATCAACAAATTAAGAGGTATACAGTAGAGTGATAAGGAAGAACTTCTACTATTGCAAATGCTTACCAGTATATTTATTTTAAATTATTAAATAAGCCAATAAGGTCTGTGTCGATTATATCATACATCACTCAAAAGTCGATACAGTGCAACATCTGTAGAGCAACACCCTTTGGGAGCTGAACATAATGGTCATTGTACAGAGGTTGTTGCTCTACAGAGGTTACATTTATAGTTAATATCAGGTTAGGGAAATTTTGAAGATGTTGTTTTAGAGAGGTCATTGCTTTGCAGAGGGTTGTTCTGGAGTGGTTATACTGTAGTTTCCTCAAAAATAAACAGAACGATGTACCAATCAGCATTTTAGTGATTTCATCCAGTGTGCCGCAGCTGATATACATGTACATACGCCATTAATAATTCAAATCAAATTCTGTACCAAATAAAAGTGATGAAAGTTTTGGGTGGAATCTGATAGATCAGGTATCCAGGCACTCTGTAATCTGTTATAGTTATGTTATACGTTTCATTCTCATTCAAATTAACAAAATTTGCTGCGATAGAATCATCTTCCCTCGTGAAAAATATGGATTTCAGGTCTGGTTCTTCTGGGAGACTTGTAGTGTATTCCAGAACTTTCGATCCAGGTCGTACAAATTTACTGAAATGTCCCATCGCATAAAACATAGGCTGCTTGTAGAACTCATCTCGTTCCTTGTCCACAATTATAGGACTATCAGCTCTGTTACCTGCCCAGTTTGGACCACCTTCAGTGTCTAGAGCCATGTTGGAATCAACCCATCCAGACACACCATGTTTCAAGTCTTCTAGTATATCCATATAGTAGCGTTCACCTCGGTGCCAATCTCCTAGAAGAACATTTCTGGATTTATTAACAACAGCTCGTGTAGATGCCTCGGTGTTCAGTATGAAATATTCGTCCCCGAATGCCACATATGTTTCATCAAGGACAACTGTGGGCACCTTTTCATCATCATACCAGTGTACAGCAATACCAGATACATATTGTGCTGCTGATGAATCGTTAAGGATCACTCCAGGCCATGAAGGTAAATATGACCGCTCATCGTCCAAGATCATTAGTTTTATATTACCAAGGTCATTTGCCTCAAGTGCCGGGCCAAGATCGTTGATTATAAAATCTCGCTGTGTCTCTGCAGTCCAACCTAGGCATTGGTAAGGGAAATTTTGAGTAAATCCATCACTGGGTTCATTCTGTGCAGTCAATCCCCAAATATCCACACCAAGTTGTTTGTATGCTTGGACAAACTTAACAAAATAGTTTGCCCATGCTTTATGGTATTGGTCGCCAGGGGAACCTTTGAGTGTACCCATTCCAGACATGTTATTATTAGTTTTCATCCAGAACGGAGAGCTCCAAGGTGTGCCAAACAGCGTAACATTTCGTTTACTGGCTCGAACAGCATCTCGGATAGCTGGAAGTTTGTATTTCATGTCTTCGTCTGCAAGTTGAAAGTTTGTTAGATCAAGATCGTTTTCAGTGTCATCATAAGAGTAAACTCGAGTTGAGAAGTCATTGCTGGCCATTGGTATACGACCCATTGTGTACTCGAGACCATTTTGCTCGAAGTATGAAGCAATAAGCCGATGTCGAGTTTGTGGTGATAGAGAATTCATTGTCATCGTTGCAGCGTCTGTAAAAGCCCCGCCAAAACCAAGTATCGTCTGCTTTGTGTCGTTTCCAATGTTGTAAACTTGTTTGTATGGTATATACTGATCATCAAACGTACCCAAATCACGATATAGTCGTAAACCATGTCGAGAGGTAGTGAATGTATTATAGTAGGTCCATAGAAGCCCACCACCCTCTATCCCCGGGGCATCACAATACGTAGAGTTACAAACACACACAATAGAGTCCTGATCAAATTTACGAGTTGCACATGGCACTGCGTCGCCAACAACTTGAAGAATAAGTAATCCAAGAAAGAAAATGACTTCCAAAGTCCCCATACTTAAATAATAACATCTGTATAACTTTTGAACTTGTTAAGTCTTATCTCTCTATTTGCAGAACAACAATCATTAGGTCATTTGAGGTCAAGTGTGGCAAAGACAAAACTGACAAGACAAGGTCAGTGGAGACATCTAAGTCAATGGAAACCGCTGAACAATATGGACAGGTTGATTATGATAAAATTGATTGAATTAGTAAGAGCGAAAAATTTGGGATGTCAAAACTCTGCATTTTGTGATTAAATATCTTAGGCCTGTGGATAAACCATCAGTTGATAAACTTGCAAAATAGTTGAGGACAAGCACATACTGCAAAGTGTAGGAAACTGTACAATGATTATTAATGGTAGTACATTATACTCTATGTCATTCTAACCACCAAATCACAATGTAGTTGGCTGATAGTACCGGTACACTCATTTTGTATTACAAAAAAGCAACAAACTCTGTTAACAGTTTAAAATGCATTTAATGATTAATGTTTTATATAAAAATAATAAGACACAATATATCTACACTAATTAAGAAACACATTTACGTTTTTCAGTGATTACACAATAGAAAAACACAATTAAATATAACAAAAAATCTTTGATTTTCAAATTTGGTGAAGTGGAGATAATACTAACACACAAACAGATAGACATACTTGTATGCTGAAAACATCAGGTTTCCTGTTAGAACAATACAGATAAAATCATAGGCCATCAAATCAGATCCCCTCCAATTAGGGTATAAGGGATCTGTTACAGCTCCCTAACTTCAAAGGCACGATTAGAGTGAACCTGCACGAGATCTCAATACACTATATCACATGACATTACAACATTATGGTCTCATATCAATGGTGCATCAAGAGATTTCTAAGGTATTCCATGCTCAAAATTGTTAAAGTTTGCACACATGCTTATTTTGAATGAACATCATGATTAAATCTGAAGAATACAGTTGGAGCAGACATTAGGCAGTAGTCAGAAACTGGGTTTTTAAATGTGGTCAAGGAACAAGTTCCCATTACGATAATGAATTTTCTGCTTTAATTAATCACCCAATCAAATATGGCATATGTGAACAGTCAAACCAGCGCAACCAATGGCCAATTGTACAAAACCTGTTGGCAAAGACCACATATTTTATATCCTATCAGACAATTTTGTTCATATTAAACCTGCCAACAAAGACCACATTTTGCTGTCTGTGTGTTGAATTTACAGACAGGTTTGACAATATATAAACATGATATCTATAGTACTATATTCCATCTGAAGAAACCATGCCCATTTCCAATATCACTATCTACACTTCTATGACGGGTAAATATGCCATACGTTTTAATTTCTTAAATAATACTTCTGAACTAAACTAACTGCACACATCATTTGTGCCAGTCTGACAGGATACGATGACATTGTCATATTGTCATGTAACATGTGATATTGTCATTGACAGGATACATTAGAACAGAAAGGCATGGTTTAGTGGAGTGGATGGCATAGTGTCAAAGCATACTGTGTTTTCAGCATTCTGATCTACTTCTACAAGAAAACAGTGAGTTGTAAACACCAGTATAACATTATCTATTACAGACGTTTGTTATAATATATATGTACAATGTTATCTCTGTATAACTGATAATTTACAATGTATTTACAATAGATTTATTCTGGAATTCAATGTAATCGGGTTTCCCACACTATAATCCTGTGGTACAAACAACTTTCACTGTTATCTATGCTGCCGTACATTAAATATTCCTACACGGACTATAGAAACAGGTAATGCTTATTTAAATCACAACAGCATAAGCAGTGGATTTCACTGAATATTATAAATATTATTTGTACCAAAAACTTGTGCATTCCACATTACATCTACGGTAGTTATTGACCATATAACATGTTCCATCAGTAATATAGTAAGTCTTAAACAAAACAATTAGCATAATATATGTACATGTACAACTATATAATTATGTAAATATACAGCAGTAAAAAGTGTATGAACAACACACACGTGTCATGAAAAAGCTCTGTAGAGTATTTTTTATCAAGGGCAGCTCACAGACATAAGAATATGCATGTATGGTAATTTTATAACAATTTAAGGCACTTGCTTTGAGCAAAGCTTTATCATAAATACACCTCAGGCTAATTACATGTGTAATGACACTAGAAATAAAAAACGATTTATCTTAGTTTTTTGCAGATATCATCAATTGATTATTTACGACAGGTTTGTGGCTTGCATAAATTCATATGCCCTACATTTGTACCTGTAGTATAGATGGAGTTTCAAACAAAATTTAGTAAAATGTCTCCCATGTTACAAAGAGTAATATTCACAAAATAAATACATTTACCTATGTCAAACAATGTGCACTATGACTAAAATACAACTAAATGCAAAAATAAAATAACAAAGAATTTTGCATATATTTCGGAAGGTATGTGCATTAACAGTTCCATTAACATACATAAACATCACACAATATGATAGACACTGGTAAGAACTTGGAATACCTAATACTTAAAGGTACTGTATTTAAGACATGTTTACCAGTTAAAAAATTGAAGCACTTCATGCTTAATATATACATGTACATGCATATTTGTTTAGGTCTAAAAAAAAATATGGTTTGTTTCCCCAACCGTGACCCATGTCATTTTTTGGTCTGATTTCTCGCCAAAAGTTTGGTGGGTTAATAGTAGCAGGAGAAACAAGTAATATTTTTATTTTAGACCTTAAAAAGTATTTGTAGTAATCTGAGACATCTATATGTTACAAAAATGTAAAATTTTATTTTAATCTATTTTATATGCAAAATGAACATCTGGAAAAATATAGATTTAAATATCAAATTTATGACTTAATTATTACATATTTGTAAGAAAACCACCGAACAGAATGACTTTAACAGAGCTGAGCTCAATAATTAAGAAATATACACTACATAACCCATGCAGTATACAACTCCTGGTTACAATGATAAGCAAAACACTAATCTCATGTTTGCAAAAATGCATCAAATTTCTACACTTGTTTATACACATATTTCATACAATCAAATAGAATTTCCTACATAAGAAAGGAAATAATGGATTTCAAATAAGACATTATGACAAGTTTCAAACACTTGTCAATTAAGTCTGTCCAACAACAGCTGAAAACATTTCAGACAGAAGACAAAGCTGTCAAATCCAAACAAAGACATAATACAACAAAGTTTTGGATGTTAAAATTAATTCCAATTGAAAACTTGTCAAATCAGGTTCTGATATGGTGAAATATGTCTATCAGATTAGCAGGTTCCAGAAAATCTACTCAGTACTGTCATAAATATTTTGCTAACAGACATCAATGTTAAATTACTATAACAAATAGCAAAGTCAAGGATGTTAACAATTTTGCCATCAAAACATCCAATTATGAGCAAGGGGTTTGATCAATTAAGTTTTAATTAAAACTGTTATGTACGTTTACATCTTTGGTACAGTAGCCATGGTATTCAACAACCAATTACATGAACATTCACAAATAAACAATGGATTGAGCAGCAAAAAAATATTACAACATGTTTGTAACTTCACACAAGCATACTGTTACTGGATGCTGAACAATATTGCAATATATAAAACATGGACTTCATTGTTATCGACGTAATTCAGCCTTCAGAAAAAAGATACAAGGATGTTTAACTTTAGCGATATACACAATTTTAATTAAATCATAGCCATAAAAAAAAAACATGTTCATGACATTTTATAGTCTTACTCATATCCACATTAAAATGCTGTTAAAAAACATTTCAACCTCCATAATAGAAAAGCATTCCAAAATCACAACACATCTTTAAGAAAAAATCAGCAACAAATATACGAGAACAACCTGGAATGCTTTCTAAATGCAGAAATATATTTTTGTTTTGTAGAGAAGTACATGTAGTTGTGTCATAATGTGTGTTCCAATGTCATGTAAGCATGAAAATATCATAACAATTATATAGTGTATAGTGTATGTATAATGAATCAACCATTGAGGTTTTTATGATGTGATCTCTCCTGTGTGCCTACTCTCTTCTTTGCTAGCGGATTATTTGGATCAGGTTGATTCAATGCATGGAACTTCCATGAGGTAGCAAATAAATCCACCTAAAAATCAAAACAAAAAACTTAAAATAATCTCATTCTGGTTGAAATCTTTGTGTAAACATTGACTTATGTACATATTTATGACAAACAAGCAACTATTAGTACATTTTTGTACCTTAGTCTGCCACTTGATATCTAGGTTTAATGCACTGGTTTGTCAGATGATGTTTAGCCCTGTGGTACTTTATGTTTATATCTCTGCCATGTAGAGAATTAAATTGCCAGCAAGATCTTAATAGAATAAATTCCAGGAGAACTGGTTAGATAACCTGGCCCCAATCTCCCGAAGCATCTCAAGTAGAAATCTCAACTCAAATTGAGATTTTGCTAAAATCAGACTAGGAATTAGAAATATATCTGAAGCTTCAGCTATTGAAATTTAACTGTGAAAAAACTCAAAATAACATTTCTGTTTAGTGAAAAATAACATAAAGACACATGCCAATATTTGAGATGAGATCTTGCTCAGATTGAGATGCTTTGGGAGATCCGGGCCAGACTGCCATATATGACTGAAAATTGATGAAGAACGGCAAATACTTACAGTTACAATATTGTCTTTCTTGTTTTCCTTTTCTAATTTTTCTAATTCTTCAGGTGTTAATACTGGAAGTCGTACCCACTGTATAACATTCTTGGCTACATCTGCCACTGGTTTACCTAACACAACCTATAGTGAAATAATAAATAAAATATACAACATTGTGTCCAACATGACACATGTATCAAAATTCACATTTGGGCTTACACAGTATCTTAACTTGTGCAATGTGGCAAGCTATATTGTTAGTATTATTATACAGGTAGTCAATATTGTACATCGCTGTAAGGGAAGAGGTTTGATTGTCTTTCAAGATTCCAAGGGTATTTTTTTTATTTGTATATGCTATGATCCTAGGTGACCTTTTTAGCATCATTCTAGGCATAGACCACTCATGAATAGAACCACTCATCACTTGAATGCCAGCTTTAATTCTGCATAACAAGCAGTGGTAGATATAAGTATATGAGTATTAAATATAATAGGGAGTTCGTGAAACAGAACGCATAATATGTACGACTAGTGAATACTAATTCTAAACATTTCGTCATCCAGTTGTTTGTAGTTTCTACAAATAAAAGACTCGTGTCAAGACGAAAATTAAATTCTGAACTAAGTCGCACAGATATGCAAAAAAAATTGCCCATAGACTCAGAGAGTTTACTGTTGAAGCATGTTTTCCTCATGAATTGAAATGAGTGTGAATGAAATGTCAAGTTTACAAGTACATGTCACTATGCATATAGACCCACATACACAATGGTTTCACAAACTCCATAGTTAATATCACAATACAATGAAGTTGATAGGGACCACAGAATATTTTTAATTCATAGCTAGATTTTACATATTGCAGTTGTGCCCCCAATATCCTTATTATTATACATACTGAGTTAACTGCAGCCCATTCTTTGATGTATTTAATGATTTCAGCCTCGTCCATGTTCAAACCATCAACCTTCAGGATTTCTGACAGAGCATCTTCTGATAACTCCTGGAATGCCTTTGACTTGAACACACTCTGAAAATATAGAGGACAAAATAAAACACAGCCAAAACATGTATTATCCTACAAAGGGCCATAATTCATCCAAGCATAAATATTGACAGCATACACAACTAAGCTTGGTACCAACTATTCATGTGAAATTTCATTAAAATCTAGCCAGTCGTCAAGGAGACTAAGCGCGAACAATTTCATGACATCCAGACAGTCAGATGTCCACCACAAAAATCCAAATGTCGCTTCCCCCCCTATGAAGGCTTTTCTTAAATAACAACTGAGTAATATATGGAAACAATGAGATTGAATGCCTCTTGTATGGCAAAGATGGTCGACCGCTTATAATTTTCAGGATTTTGAATTATTTTTTTTGATACCCCTATTGTTTTGAAGGAACTCTTAATTAGTCTGGTTCATGCAGCTGGTTATTGATCAGACAGGAAATGTGTGTAACGGGACTGTACCAGTATTATATAATAAAAAAGAAACATTTCAGTTTAGACACACTTCATACAACCTTTCAGAATGCCATTATCCATTGAGTCAAGTTCACTTTATGAAGCTGCAAATTACCAGTCAACCATGATATAACCCTGGGACTTAAGAATTTTTTTTACTTATTTGGATAGATGAAATTATTCAATAACAACACGTGTTACTTTTGTATTTTTCATATTATTTACGTTTCGGCTTAAACCTTCATCAGAATATATATACATGCACACCTTGGACATACTTTTTTTTCTTTACTTCTTTGCAAATACAGTAAATGATTTAACACATAAAGAACCAACCTCTGTATGTTGTTCAATATAAATAATAACTTTCTCCTTCAGTTCTTCCTGTCCGTACGTCACTGCAGCCTGCATACAATCACACGCATTCTGTACACTCAAATTCTCCTCCAAATATTCACAACATAACTGAAACAATATAGATCAATACAATCACAGGCATTCTGTACACTCAAATTCTCCTCCAAATATTGACAACATAACTGAAACAATATAGATCAATACAATCACAGGCATTCTGTACACTCAAATTCTCCTCCAAATATTCACAACATAACTGAAACAATATAGATCAATACAATCACAGGCATTCTGTACACTCAAATTCTCCTCCAAATATTCACAACATAACTGAAACAATATAGATCAATACAATCACAGGCATTCTGTACACTCAAATTCTCTTCCAAATGTTCACAACATAACTGAAACAATATAGATCAATACAATCACAGGCATTCTGTACACTCAAATTCTCTTCCAACTATTCACAACATAACTGAACAATATAGACCGATCAATACAATCACAGGCATTCTGTACACTCAAATTCTCTTCCAACTATTCACAACATAACTGAAACAATATGAATCAACATTAACTAAATCCTTTCAATGCATGTCATAAATTTAACATTAAACAATTATCTACTTTACATTAAAAGTCACTGTGACCTTGATGTTTTCCCTCCTGTCAGAAGCAATCGCTAGGGTTTATCTGCAGGTCATGATCAACCTTCCTAGCAAGTTTGAAGACCGACGTTTCAAGCATTGTCCAATTATCTATCAGACATGGTTTGGACAGACAGGCCAACAGACAAATGACATATCTATAGCAATGTTTCGCACTAATTTAGAGAAAATAACAATGAAGTTAGACCTAATATGTGTTACTACAGTATGTTGTACCTATGCACTCTGGCTGCATAGCTTTATCTATATAACATTATTATGTAATTTGTGTATGACAAAGTCTCTGAAGCCTTAATGTACATATATCTAAATGCCAAACACTCATATTGTCATGTGTAACATTATTCATTCATGTTTAAAACAAATGATTACATGTTTGACAGATCATATTTAGCCTTCATCATTTGTCATGAATTGCACTTTGCCACATGAATACTTTAAAAATCTATTAAATTTCTTTATCTTGTAAAACATCATTAAAACATGTGAATAATATCCTTACCCGCCGCAAATCATCCAAACCATATTCTAAGGCAGTTGCGAGTACTTCTATTGCCTGAAGTATTTAATACATATATAAATATTTTATAACTATAATACATTATGACATAGACTTGTATTAATTAATTAAAAATAAAATATAAATGAAGTTGGTCATGCATTATGCCAAATATTTATTATACACAGATATATATACTATATATTGCTTAACAGGCATTAAATTGCATGGATAAATTGTAACAGGGCAAATACAATATGTAAGGTAATAAAATCTTGAATTTAGAAAATTGAAGAACAATCCCAGACATTTCACTCTCAGATTTCCAAGTCAATCCAAGACATCAATATTTAAACAAGGAACATTATTACAGTATGCAAAAAAGCTATAAAGTACTGATACAATATACATCAATTTATACATACTATTTTTGGAGTAAGAGTGACACAGTTTGTGTAGATGAATTCTAACATGGCTACAAATATATCCGGATTCATATCTGATAATACAAATGGTGTGTCTTTATCTATTGTGCCATTTTTCTGTGATTGTTCGGCAAATGTAGCCTTGAACACTGCACATCTTGATGATAAAATACATCGGTGGGCATACACAGCTTTTCTGTTCTGTCCAATGAGAAATTTAACATCACTGAAAGTAGAAAAACAAAGAAGCAGAACCAAATAACACACATTATAAGTAGTACATGTAAGCATCTAATTGATAATCATGTTTAATGTTGATAAGCCATTGTCACTAAATAGAATGACCTTTAATCAAAAGAAAAAAATGTAAAGGTTTTTAGTCAGAGTTAAAAATTCTTAGTAAGCCCACACTGGAAAATACCTCAACTATTTGAGACCCTTTAACCAAGCCCAGCAATAAGTCTCAGAAGTTTGAGCAGTTCTCTTTATAATATCTGCAACAAGAATTCTACCAACATTCCATGATATGTTGGCAGACAAACACCCAGAATGCGTCACAAATATGTTGACAGACAAACACAATGGATATGTCACAAATATGTTGACAGACAAAAACAATGGATATGGCACAAATATGTTGACAGACAAACACCAGGATATGTCACAAATATGTTGACTGACAAGCACCCAGAATGCGTCACAAATATGTTGACTGACAAACACCCAGAATGTGTCACAAATATGTCGACTGACAAACACCCAGAATGCGTCACAAATATCTTGACAGACAAACATCAAGGATGCATCACAAATATGCTGACAGACAAACACCAGGATGTGTCACAAATATGTTGACTGACAAACACCCAGAATGTGTCACAAATATGTTGACAGACAAACACCCAGAATCCGTAACAAATATGCTGACAGACAAACACCCAGAATACGTCACAAATATGTTGACAGACAAGCACCAGAATGCGTCACAAATATGCTGACATACAAACACCAGGATGTGTCACAAATATATTGACAGACAAGCACCCAGAATGCGTCACAAATATGTTGACAGACAAGCACCCAGAATGCGTCACAAATATGTTGACAGACATTTACCCAGAATGCGTCACAAATATGTTGACAGACAAGCACCCAGAATGCGTCACAAATATGCTGACAGACAAACACCCAGAATGTGTCACAAATATGTTGACAGACAAACACCCAGAATGCGTCACGAATATGTTGACAGACAAGCACCCAGGATGCATCACAAAAATGTTGACAGACAAACACCCAGGATGTGTCACAAGTATGTTGACAGACAAGCACCCAGAATGCGTCACAAATGCGTTGACAGACAAGCACTCAGGATGCATCACAAAAACGTTGACAGACAAACACCCAGGATTTGCACAAATATGTTGACAGACAAGCACCCAGAATGTGTCACAAATGCGTTGACAGACAAGCACCTAGGATGCATCACAAAAATGTTGACAGACAAACACCAGAATGTGTCACAAATATTGACAGACATGTAAGCACCCAGAATGCGTCAAAAATGCGTTGACAGACAAGCACCCAGAATGCGTCACAAATATGTTGACAGACAAACACCCAGGATGTGTCACAAATAAGTTGACAGACAAGCACCCAGGATGCATCACAAAAATGTTGACAGAATAACACACAGGATGTGTCACAAATATGTTGACAAACAACTGACAAGTATCCAGAATGCGTCATTAATATGTTGACAGAATAACACACAGGATGTGTCACAAATATGTTGACAGACAAGCACCCAGAATGCGTCACAAATATGTTGACAGAATAACACACAGGATGTGTCACAAATACGTTGACAGACTAGCACCCAGGATGCGTCACAAATAAGTTGTAAGAGAAACACACAGGAAGCATCACAAATATCTTAAGGTATCAGAGGATAATTTATAGTGAGATTGAGCATGTTTTTTAAAAAAGCATTTTATTCTTAAAATTGAAATGTGTTGGGTACAGTAAGCATAGTATTATGATGCACTACATGTACTCATGAGGTTCAGCCCAAAATAAATATTGATAAAGTGAATTTATTGAAGCATGACAGCTTTTTTATTGCAAATCTTACTCGTTTACAAACAAAGTCAACATGGCATTAAGAGTCAAAGGTTGTTGTCGGGGACATAGCCAATAGTATAAGGAACAAACTCTTACAAAGACATAAAATGAAACAAATTCATGAACTTGTATCATGCAAAAAACCAATGATCATCAATGACCTTGCAAACAGAAAGTAGAAATATGGCAGTGTTTCTTGAATATCTTTCAAAGTATACACTTTTAAGTCTTAAACTAAGTAAGAGTTTGTTCCCTAGAGTTATATTCTAAGAATGATATACATTTTAGCAAGTACCGTTTGTCAGTTTTTGTGTTTGCGAACGAGCAAGATTTACAATGAAAATGCTGTCATACTTCAATAAATTCACTTTATTCATATTTATTTTGTGTTTAACTTCAAGGGTATATGTAGTGCATCATAATGCTATGCTTACTGTATCCATCAAATATCAATTTGAAGAATAAAATGCATTTAAAAAAAGCATGCACCCCGACCCACTATAGATCATCCCCTATGTCCTTAACAGACAAAACCTCAGGATACATCACAAATACATATATATTGACAGACAAACGCTTGTACGATTATACACCAGTTGGTTATGGTGCAGTATTGGAAGAAGAAGAAACACCCAGGATGGCTTGATCACAAACACGTTGGCAGATAAGCACCCAGGATGCGTCGAATACACTGACAGACAAAACCTCAGGATACATTGTAAATATGTTGGCAGCTAGGCAGTACCTCAGGATTCTTCACTAATGTGTTCACAGACGAAACCTCAGGATACATCAGAAATACATGTAAAGTGTATGTTGATAGACATATACACCCAGGATACATCACTAAGTGACTGTACATATATCATGTACACTCTTTGTAGACCTACACTGTATAAGACTTCATGAGCACTAAAACTGCAGCAAAGCAATATGCAAATACATTTGGTCAGCATGCAATCCATATTTTGGTTATACAGTAAAAGTATGACATTTGTGCAACTTTCACTTTCTATTTTACTTCCAACTATTAAACTATTAAGTACCGTCCAAAAATGGGAACATAATACGTATATGTGACGTTGAAGGCTTTATCATGCAGTATAGTGTGTTTGATTAATATAAGCAAAAAAGACAAAATAATAACAGAATGTAAATAGCTTTCAATATTTAGGTAAAATCAATTCATTTTCAGTTTGCAACCACCCACCTATGATCTTTGTTATTGACAAGTTTTTTCATGTTGGCTGCAAACTCCAACACATCTCCTTTCATCAGCTTCTCATTCGCCATGATGATTATTCAGATACAGTGTCAGTAAGTTAAATTCCTGCAAATTTCAAAGACTAATTGGCAATTTGCGTCTTGTTGTCAAGCACCTGTCGATGAACTTCCGGTTTTCAACCAACAACAGGGGAGGTAACTCAACATTTTGTGTCAATCGTCGATCTTCTTCCTGATTGAAAACATTGCGATTTTGTCTAAAAAGGCTTATAGTCAAGTTAATCTGAAATTGTGTGTCTTTCTAAAATAATATTGAGTCGAAATCAATTGAATGCAAATGAATTAGTGACAGTTTATGCAACATTTCCTCAGTTCCTTTTATTCAGGTTAGTATTCGTCCTCATGTACTTTCGTACCTAATTTTATCCACAGAACTTCAACAACAAACTGTAGTTTTTCAGTGTTTCTGTGTTATATATAATTCAAACAGCAAATATTACTTCATAGTATTGTATTGAAATTTTCATAAATGTGGCAAAGGTTCCATACTCTCGTAAAGTAATACTGGGTGCTTTAAATAATAAATCATTTTAGAATCCAAAGACCTAAGTATACAAAGATTGGAAAAATCTACCAAATTTCACAATATCTCGCGGCAGTCTTCTAAAATCTCGCGAAATATCGTTTGTTTTTAATACCTTGTATCTCCTGCTTTAATATACATAGGAAAAAACTAATAAGTTTATGCAATAGATTTATTATTCTGCTTTAAAATGATGCCTAATTTATTGAAATCAATCAAGAAATAAAACAATAGACCTCAAAGAGCCAGACCTACTCTCATTTTAATGGAAATTCCAATTTCATCAGAAAATACCCAATTTGCCTCATTCAAACAATAATTTTCTTAATTCTATAAGAGATAGAAAACAATAAGTTAAATCATGCAGTAGAAGAAACTTAGCTCTTCGAAATGAGATATTGGTCATTAATGTAGGATGACAAACAAATGCGCTCAAGCAAAATATCAGCATCTGCTGCATGCCATTTTGCATTTTATCTCTGTTTACAATTAAGTGTCCAATCTGTGTATATTTAGGTCTTTGTAGAGTCGAAATAAAATATTCAAAAGCTGCAGTATATTTCTTCCAAGTAAACTTCATCCCTTTTGATATACAATTATTTGTTGATCTAACGCTTTGTTATTAACCACTACGGCCATCATGGTTAATTGCTACGCATCAGAACTAAACCATCACGGCAGAGCTTTCCACAAGCCCCAGCGGTGAGCGATTTAACTGACTACTCAGGGATTTACCACCGGCAACTTTTTCTCAAACTGAATCAGTTCCAAAGAGTTTAATGTTTAAAATGATAAGAAATTAAGGCTTGAATGACATGTCGACAAACACACCACTGAATACTTTGTCACAATCGCTGGCTATATTCAAATTACAGATTGTACGAAAAACTGTTGTAGGCGGTATCCTATGGGTTTTAGCTCACCTGTCACAAAGTGAGCTTTTGTGATCACTCTTCGTCTGTCGTCCGTCCGTCAACAATTTGTTTGTGTAGACGCTAGAGGTCACAATTTTAACCTAATCTTTATAAAACTTGGTCACAAAGATCATCTCAACAAAATCTAGGTCATCCGGGGTCATAAACTAGGTCACTAGGTCGAATTATATAAAACCTTGTGTTGACACTGGAGGTAATATTTTTTACCTAATCTTTATGAAACTTGGTCACAATGATCATCTCAACAAAATCTAGGTCAAGTTCGATATTGGGTCGTCTGGGGTCAAAAACTAGGTCACAAGGTCAAATAATATAAAAACCTTGTGTAGACACTAGAGGTCATATTTTTGACCTAATCTTTATGAAATTTGGTCACGATGATCATCTCAACAAAATCTAGGTCAAGTTCGAACTTGGGTCATACAGGGTTGAAAACTAGGTCACAAGGTCAACTCATAGAAAAACCTTGTGTAATCACTAGAGGTCACACTTTTGACAAAATCTTTATGAAACTGGGTCACAACAATCATCTCCATAAAATCTAGGTCAAGTTAGATATTGTGTAATTTGGAGTCAATAACTAGGTCACATATAATGATAATATCATCGGATAATTTAATATTCACCAGTATGACATTATACATGTAGGGGTATTACCAATTGAATAGTCAACAAAGTGAGTCATATTAGCACTTGGAAGGGGTAGCATAAATGTTAATCACTTCTATGATTTCAATCCGTTTCAAGGGCAGATTTAAGGGGGGCGGTAGAGGGCATACACCCCCCCCTAAAATCGTCGCAGCATGGAAATTTTGTCTTTTGTTCTATGTGAAACAAACATAAAGTATGCAATTTTCGCGCTCGCTATACTCGCAAAATAACTTTAATCACTAAAAATATATAGTATTACGTAGATAAATGAAAACATCTAGCTCTAAACTTCTAAAGAACAAATTGGTCTGGCTTTTGGCTCAGATAAAAATCTACTATGACTCTTAATTGCCTTGCTATAAACCCCTCCTCATAAAAGTACTCAGAAATCGGAAATACAGATATACATCTACATGCGCAATATTAATAAGTTTCATAACTCATAAATGAGTACAATATACTATTATTGGCTTGATTCTGTCTGATCACCAAAAAGGTACCTCACATCGCACCTGGTACAAATGTTCATCACATCAAGACAGTTTGTCATGCGCAGGACAAAGGTTCCTAGCTCAAAGGTCAAGGTCACACTTAGAAGTCAAAGGATTTATAGTCATGCAAGTCGCATCCACTCTGTATCTTTTTCGTTTCGTACTGGATTTTTAAACTGCTTTGTACAAATGTTCACCACATCAAGACGGTGTGCCATGCGCAAGACCTTGGTCCCAAGCTCAAAGGTCAAGGCCATACTAAGAGGTGAAAGGTTATATAGTTTTGAAAATCTTCTTATAAGAAACTATTGTTCCGATTTCAAACTAATTAGGCACACATGGTTCTTTGGTGACCCTCTAAACTAAATACATAAACAACGCTATGATTCAAATTACAACATGGCCACAAGGGGGCGTGACAAATTTCCTCTATAGATAATCACATATTAAAAGGCTTGAACATCATTTTTTTTTAAAACTACTGCTCTAAATTAAAATCAATTTGGCACAAATGGTCATTGGGTAACCCTCTGCCAAAAATCTGAAAATAACTTTGATTAGATGTAAGAAAAACATGAATATTAGGGAGTGTAGCACATTTTCCCTATGTGTATGTACTAACATTGATAACTTTCTCAGTATTTTTCTTAATAACCAGCAGTTTGATTTCAAAATAAATTCGCTCAAATATTGCTTTGGTGTTTCTCTACCAAATCCTTTAAAACAATTAAGGTTCCTCGAAAGACATTGTCACTAGGATATAAATTCCACTTTTTCGTAGTGGTTGTAATAGAAAACATTGGACATTTTCCTCGCCGTAACTGAATATCTGATACAAAACAAATGTTACAGGAATGTTCCTTGGTTTAATCGTTTACAATCAAAACGCATTAAAAGTAAAATACTCAAACAGGTCAAGACATATACCCTCCAAAAGAAACAAATGTCGCGAAAACATGTGACAATTCAATATTATGAGCATATTTCTAAAAGTACATTGAATTTTTCTTAGGACATTTTTGTTCACGGTTTACATAAACTAGATGCACTATATAAAAATTAATGTTGCAATTAGTTTGAGGTTAAAAGTTAAAATGACTCGCCTATTATAAATGTTAATTTACAATAAAGACATCATTTTTTACTGAATCTTTATGAAAGATGCTTAGAATATTTGTCTAAGGGTTTTGATTATAGGTCACACATTGCTAAGTCAAAATTAGATCACAAGATAAGACATAAAAGGTAGCGGCTGTATTTTCTCTTGATAATTGACATGAAAGTAGATCTGAATGAAAGGTGAGACAAGTATGGCCTAAGTCACCAACTCTTTACATAGTTTTTACATGTTGATTCTGTTTGATTATTTGTTTATGATTGTTTGTACATGAACAAAACTTACACATTCAATATAAGTTTACAGCTTACTCAAGTATTTTTCTCTGTTTTTCAGAATGGCAAGTGACCTTGCTAAGAGTGATGATGAAGAAGAACCCTGTGATATTTATAAGGAACATTTAATGTTACTAGACGCTGTGAAAGATCGTAACTGTTCTCTAGTTCATGATCTTATACATAATCGAGGCATGTCTCCAGATTTTAATGCTGATGGTCATTCTCCAATATGTCGTGCTGCTCAGTATGGTTTTGTGGATATACTTGATATACTTGTTGAAGGAGGCTGCAGCCTTATTACTTCAGATTCTGATATTTGGCGAAGACAGGCCTTGCATGTTGCAGCATCTAAGGGGCATCGAGAGTTTGTGAAAAGATTGTTACATTATGGTGCTGATGTAAACAGTATGGATAATGACCAAAGAACACCGCTACACTGGGCTGCAACTTATGGCAATGCTGAGATGGTGAACTACTTGCTATCACAAGGTGCAGCTGTCAATATGGCGCAGTGTGATGGCTTCACTTCTCTCCATGCAGCTACATGTTTGGGTCACCATGTTGTATGTCAAACATTGTTAGATCATGGGGCAGAAATCGACCGGTGTGATCGTGATGGTTGGTCTGCTTTCCATACTGCAGTTTGCTATGGTCACAAGGAAGTAGTGCGGACATTGCTTGCTGCTGGAGCATCCTTGAAGAAAGTGACTTCTGATGAAGAAAACATTGTTCATATAGCTGCTAGCAGTGGTCGAGTGGAAATTCTCAAACTACTGATGCATGAAGATATAGATTTAAACAAACTTAACCAAGGTGGAAGTACACCTTTGTATATGTCCATATATTACAATGAATTTAAGATGGCCAAGTATCTCATAAAGCTTGGTGCTGATATGTACATACCATTAGGTTCCAAATCTTCACCAGTGTATCTAGCAGCTACCAGGGGTTACATAGACTATATATTTCTCTTTGTAGAAGCTGGCTATAATTTCAGTTGTGAGGACTGGATACTACAGCAAGACTATCCTGAATTACTTCGTACGAACATAGTTATGTGTAATATGTTGTACAGAAAAGCAACTAACCCATTATCATTGAAAGATGCCTGTAAATTTAGGATCAGAAAATCTTTGAAATGTGACAATCAGTTTGACTCGCATTTAAAACGTCTTTGCTTGCCTTTATTGCTAAAAGTATTTGTGTCATATACAGCAATGGACAGCATTCAGCCACTCATTCAACCAATGGTTTAAACAAATTATTCTTAATTGTTTACTCACCTGAGCATTAAGTGCTCAAAGTGAGCTTTTTGTTTGCTTGGATGTCCGGCTTCCATTAACAATTTTTCTTTAAATACTATTTTCTAAACTACTGAATTGATTTTTACATGCAGACCCCTAAGGTGACACGAATTACAGTTTCTACAGCATACAAAAGGTTTTTTATATGATTTGACCTTGTGATTGATCCCAGATAACCCATGCTCAAACTAAACTTTGGTTACATCTTAACAAACTTTCTGACTAATTTTCACTAAGCTCAAGTGAAACATACAGCCTCTATAGCAAACACAAATATCATAACAATTAGGTCAAAATTGTGACCTCTAGTGATTATGCACATTTTTTTTATGATTTGACCTTGCAACCTTGTTTTTGACTCTGGATGACCCAATGTAGAACATGACATAGACTTTGTTAAGATGATCATTGTGACCAAGTTTCATAAAGATTAGGTCAAAATTGTGACCTCTAGTGACTATGCAAGGTTTTTCTATGATTTGATCTTGTGACCTAGGTTTTGACCCCGGATGACCCAATATCAAACTTGACCCAGATTTTGTTGAGATGATCATTGTGACTTGAGTTTCATAAAGATTAGGTCAAATTTGTGACCTAGTGACTACTCAAGGTTTTTCTATGATTTGACCTAGTGACCTAGTTTATTGGATGACCCAATATCAACACTTGATCTAGATTTTGTAAAGATGATCATTGTGACCAAGTCTCATAATGATTAGGTCTAGTGTCTACGCAAGCAAGTTGTCGACGGAAGACGGACAAAGAGTGATCACAAAAGCTCATTTTGAATTGAATTGTGAATTTCCAGCCCTTTCTGCAGAAAAAATAAAAGTTAGTTGGTGAAAAAATCTGAAGTGTTGACTGCTATTTCATTTGAAAGTTCATAAGCTTAGTGGTACAACAAATTTTATATCCGATTGTCTGGATTGAGCTATTTCTGGCGTTAACACTAGTATCTCAGTTCAAATCGCTGAGATTGGCATGTAGTATATCAGGCATTACATTTGCATGATCTCTCATTTGTTGTTAACTTCTGTCTCCATTTGTGTTATTGAGTGACTTAATTTTTTGTGTGAAGCGTAATAAACATAGAAAGTGAACACGGTATCCTTGTGAACAAGAACTGCAAATTGTCATTTCTTACTTTTATTGCCCTTTTATATTTTTCATATTTGACTTTTTTTTATTTTGAGCATAATCCGAAAGCGCACAATTTATCTTCATGAAACTTCATAGGTGGGTGGATCTCATTTAGCAGCAGTGCAGTAAACAATAACTCCAACTCGGAATTTCCGAGGATGAATCACTATGAGTATAAGTGCATTGCTTGATTTTGGAGTTATTGCTCTTTGTTACTTGGGAAATTTGTTAATACCTCTCATATCAAATATGTAACCTCATGTGTCTTCATTTTGAACTTTATGCTCTCCTGCGACAAACATCAGTTCTGTGAACTTGTTACCAACGGCTTCTAGTTTTAAATTTAACCAATTGGCTCCATTTGTTTAGATTAACCTGGTGAGCAACATATGAACATCTTGTGATTGGCATATTGTATGTTAAGATTTCATATGTTGAATGGTGATATTGAGATATGTTATGGCGGTAGTATATGTGATTACATGGTGTTGGTGATACTATGTGAGCACTCAGCTAGTTTCCATTTGTGCAATAAAATTTAGCAAAAGAATATCTAGTTTGTTAATTAACAAAAACTTTTGAAAATCAACAATAATATGATTCACATGGTCAAGATTTTTGAATGCAAAGATTGGTATGTATCATTGTGTTCTGTAGTTGCCAAACTGTTGCTATAAAATGAACAGATTAAAATCTGTATTTAATGTTCTGTCACTTAGCACTTCAACACAACGGACGGCATCATGATCTTGTCTGGCTTTATAATGTTATTACCATTCAACCGACACGTTCCCTGTGAAAATGTTATATTTGCCGTTGGTGCTTTATTCATACTGACCATGCACCATTTAACCTATGTAATGTTTTCCTGAATTCCTCTGGTTGAGTCCAACACATGTTACTGTCAGTGTTATACACATTGTATCTAAAAATAGCCACTTTTCAGGAGAGATGTTCTTCACCTGTCTCTACTATATAGTGCCATTGTTGTTGTTGTTCATGTACTTCCCTCCAGTAGTTGTTGGAGCACTCCATCCACCATATGTAGAGGATGAATATTTAATTTTCTTCACAATTACCACATTCTGTACAAACAATCAAAGCAAAAGTCTTTTCAGATGTATATTTACGGGAACAAACTAATACGTACTTGTTCAAATACGCGTGCGGCCATTCAAGATACTTTTTTTTCGTTCTGTGAAATAACATGGTTAATCTTGACACTTTGAGTGATCTTTTGTCTTATTTTCAATATCAACACTTGAATTATATATACAGAAAATTTATTATTTCAATAGAATTCCTGTATTGGATGTGAAATAATTTCAGATACAGTAGTGTTTTCATTAGTACAATTAAGCATCCAATCACTATGTGTTTTTATCACAACAGTTTTCCAGTGTTTCTGATTGGCTTTTTGATCCAGTATTTTTGCATTTTATCGGGACAATATGTATACCTTATTTGATATCAGATATCAAAAAGTTTAGATACTAGGTTTGCGCATAACACTGATGTTATATTATTTACATGAGGCCGTAATAAATAAGTTCTTAGATTATCATTCCTGCATGTCCGTTATTTTTCAAATAATTTCAAATCAAATTTAGTTCGACTTTTCGAAGAAAAAAAGTGAAGCTATTGTCATAACGGGATCGTGTGCATCTGAGTGTGTGTTGGTTAAGTTTATTGTCAGAGTCATTTTCAAAGACTATCGAAGGTATTCACTTGAAACTCAACATAGTTATTCACCATCACTAGGGGAGTCCATACGGACAAGGCTGGTAACCCTTTGACCAATATTTATGAGTTATCTGCCCTTTTTACACTTAGAATTTTCACTCACAGATGAGCAAGGGTACTATCAAGTACGAGAATGTCGAGCGTCCAGCACTCCTAGGTGGAGCTCTGGTTTGATTTAAATGTTACAAAACTATCGACAAAACAAATATACTTCATAATAAAATCCCGAAACAAACTCTCTTTCTTTTGATACAATTTTGAAATGATAATCTAGCAATAAATGGAAACCAAGCATTATTTGAACAAGACAGGAGACCAACATGATCATGTAATATCACAAAAAAGATTATTATAATAGGATGGGCATTTAATTTTTGCAACAAGGGAAAAAACAAAACAAAATATATACACATTTTATAATTATGTTCATTTATATCAGTAAATA
Source organism: Spisula solida (assembly GCA_947247005.1). Taxonomy (NCBI): domain Eukaryota; kingdom Metazoa; phylum Mollusca; class Bivalvia; order Venerida; family Mactridae; genus Spisula; species Spisula solida. Next base: position 28,647,577 of record OX365948.1, read on the forward strand.
TTCAATACAAACATAGACAATCATTATATTCCAATTGTGTGTACCAAACACAGCTTGTAAATAGAGATCCAGCTCAAAATCCTGAACATTTGTGTACAAGATCACACATCAACAAGTTATTGGTTAGTTCATGTGTGAACGCATCCATGGTAAATACATGTGTGAACGCATCCAAGGTAAATACATGTGTGAACGCATCCAAGGTAAATACATGCATGAAAGCATCCTATGTAAATACATGCCTGAAAGAATCCTAGGTAAATACACGCATGAACGCATCATAGGTAAATACACGCATGAACGCATCCTAGGTAAATACATGCATGAACGCATCATAGGTAAATACACGCATGAACACATCCAAGGTAAATACATGCATGAACGCATCCTATGTAAATACACGCATTAATGCATCCTATGTAAATACATGCATGAACGCATCCTATGTAAATACACGCATGAACGCATCCTAGGTAAATACATGCGATGAACGCATCCTAGGTAAATACACGCATGAACACATCCTAGGTAAATACACGCATGAACACATCCTAGGTAAATACATGCATGAACACATCCTAGGTAAATACACACATGAACGCATCCTAGGTAAATACACACATGAACGCATCCTAGGTAAATACACGCATGAACACATCTTAGGTAAATACCCGTATGAACGCATCCTAGGTAAATACACGCATGAACGCATCCTAGGTAAATACATGCATGAACGCATCATAGGTAAATACACGCATGAACACATCCTAGGTAAATACACGCATGAACACATCCTAGGTAAATACATGCATGAACACATCCTAGGTAAATACACACATGAACGCATCCTAGGTAAATACACACATGAACGCATCCTAGGTAAATACACGCATGAACACATCCTAGGTAAATACCCGTATGAACGCATCCTAGGTAAATACATGCATGAACGCATCATAGGTAAATACAGGCATGAACACATCCTAGGTAAATACACGCATGAACACATCCTAGGTAAATACATGCATGAACACATCCTAGGTAAATACACACATGAACGCATCCTAAGTAAATACACACATGAACGCATCCTAGGTAAATACACGCATGAACACATCCTAGGTAAATACCCGTATGAACGCATCCTAGGTAAATACACGCATGAACGCATCCTAGGTAAATACACACATGAATGCGTCATAGGTTAATACACACATGAACACATCCTAGGTAAATACACGCATCCTAGGTAAATACACGCATGAACACATCCTAGGTAAATACCCGTTTAAACGCATCCTAGGTAAATACATGCATGAACGCATCGTAAATAAATACACACATGAACGCATCCTAGGTAAACACACGCATGAACACATCCTAGGTAAACACACGCATGAACACATCCTAGGTAAATACACGCATGAACGCATCCTAGGTAAATACACGCATGAACGCATCATAGATAAATACACACATGAACGCATCATTGGCAACTACACACGTGGACCAATTATAGGCAAATACACTATGAACAAATCATTGGTAAAACAATTAATTGACCTGCATTTAACATAAAGTAACAGACTTGCTAAACTTTGATACTTTAAATAACAAGAGATGTTTGTAAAACACGTATGCCCCCATGGCAGCCCAATAGTCAGAAATGGTGAAGGTCGCAGTGACCTTGACCTTTGACCTACTAACCTCAAAATCAATAGGTGTCATCTACTGTTGCTGACCAACCTACATGTAAAGTTTGAAGATCCTCCATCAAAACATTCTTGAGTTATTGAACGGAAACCATTTAAATTGTCAGAAATGGTAAAGATCACAGTGACCTTTGACCTACTGACCCCAAAATTAATAGGGGTCATCTATTGATGATGACCAACCTCCATGCAAAGTTTGAAGATCCTAGGGCAAAGCGTTCTTGAGTAATTGAACGGAAACCATTTTATACGACAGACAGACAGACATGTGCAAAGCAATGTGCAAAGCAATATACCCCCTCATCAAAGATGGGGGGCATAATTATGAGGTTAATAAGTACATCCCTGAGCAAGAGCACATTATAACCACTTGATGCTTCCATACTGGTAAGTACAAAAGCCAATAGAAGACCACCATGTGTATATCTCTAAATCATACAATAATAATAACTTCAATATTATAAGCAATGTGTGACGTGATTGTACATTGTGTAAGTAAGTAGTAATAAAGTCGGCCAAAATGTATCAAAACATATTGATAAAACTATATCAAATTCACATTGTCCTGAATAAAAGATAAGAGTCCCGTACAAAGTCTGTATCTGTCCATTGGTTAACTATATTCTGTGTATTGTAAAGCTTCAATCTTTGTTGACATATATTTATGAACATGGGGCCATATTTCATTAGAGTACTTCCCCTTGAACTCCTGTAGGATGCCATGCTCCCTGCAATATAGAAACATTACACCATTATTAACCCTTTACTCCCTACATGTGACAATTCTCACTCCTATCTCATATCCATCTGGCATCATCAATTACATCATGTTGTTGTTGTTGTAAACTTTTGACAGCAATTACAATGTTTTTCACACTTTATCGGGCAATTATTGATTGTTTATTGAATTGAAAACCCTCCAGCATGTCATAAAGGTTTGTTACACAATAACATGCTCATTAATTGTTACTTAATCTCCATAAATTAAAGAGTTTGTTGTATTTTCAAATAAGAAATACGAAAGTGGAGTGTAAGTATCGGAATATCAGATATTTCGTTACTTTTCAAACAAAAACGGAGAAACTCTGCCAAAAGTGGAGTACTTGGCAAGTATGATTACATGAATAATTTTATTATTATGACAAGGGCTTTTGAGGGGAGAGAACTTAATCGTGGACATGAATTTAAGCATAAGAAGTTTAAACATTGTTTCACATAAAGCTGCCCGGTAACATTAAATGAGAATACTATGTACAGTGTATACACCTAGGTACTGTTTTATCAAAGCGCTTACGGAAATCGTAAACTTACGATCAAATTTAAGTTCTTTATAATTTGCTTACAATTATAAAGTGTGGTACATGGGGCTGCAATACTTATAATGATTCAATCAAGGAACTCCTACAATCCATATCCATCACCAATTTGCAGTAGTTAAAGAATTCTGAAGAATATAAATTTGAGCGTAACTTTAAGATTTACGTAAGTGCTTTGATAAAACAGTACCCTAGTATATTAATCCATTTTTGTAATACATGTATTAATTTTGTTGGTACCTGGTAGTAATGGAATGTCATTAATTATTCAGAGGTTCTAAAAACTCTTCTAGTACATGTACTTGCAATTAATTAACTGTTCATATTTGAAGTTGAAAGTATCGCATACCTGTAGAAATCTAAGACTGGCTGTGTAAGTTTGCTGTAAGTTTCCAATCGTTTCTTCACTGTCTCTTCTTTATCATCATCTCTTTGTATCAAAGGTTCTCCTGTTACATCATCCTTACCCTGTAAACACATACAGTTACAATCTCTTTATACATGTACATGCATTTCTTGAATGCCAACATTTGTGACTATGTATAATAATAATCACTATGCTGACAATGCCATATGAGTACTATCATCCATGATGCACCAGTCAATATTATGCCCGCCCGGGGTGGCGGCGGGGATACAGGGTGGAATTAGACAGACAAATCTTACCGACAGGCGGGAATTAGATGACCTTATCGACTCTGAGTCCCGGGGAATAGACTTTCGTCTGGCAATTTCGACACCGCCAAAGACGACAGTGATACTTTTACTCGTGTTTTTATGAAAGTACCCGAATGAAAAACTATGCCCCACAGAGGGGATTTAGACAGTAAGCATTGTCTCCTAGGTGTGGATTTAGACATAAAAAATTGAAAATGATTAATTCCCTCCTGGTTTGCCCGCGGGCAAAATATTGACTAGTGCATGATTACCAAATATTTTTGCATTACAATGACAATAATAGTACAAACGTATTTGATATTGGCCACCTGCCCATAACAATAATATGAGCATTTTTACAGAAAAAGCATATAGAGTAGTACCTGAAATAAACACAACAGATTTTGAAAACAAGTATGTCGTCTTTTCAGTAAATATCATGTCTTGTAAACAAGAAAGGTGATTCCCATCAACTCTTAAAATAAACGTGTCACTCTAATTACAAGAACTAGAACAAAATAATGTTAATATATGGAATACAGTTCAACCTTTATTAAAGACCACCTGCAAACAGAGATCAAAACTACAAAACCTGGTCAGCAGAGACCACCATTTTATCACCCATCTATGATCAACCATTATTGATGGTATTAAATAGAGATCATCTGTCAACTTGACCACACTCTTTGCTCTGACCTAGGGAGGTTTTTACAGATAAGCAGGGGTTCCATCAGACTCAGGAGTAGGGGTTTTGACCTTTGTAATTTCCAAGAAGCCATACTTGACCCTCAAGATATTGGTTTGAAGGGTCATTTTCACTTAAAATCATGGGTATTTTGCTATAAAAAGGTAAAATGTGGTCAAAAGTATCAAAATGACCCTTCAGATTCAGCAGCTAGTGGAACCCCTGGATTAGGTTTGAACATATAGCATGTCATAGTCAAAGAATAGAAGTAAAATCTTACTGGTTCTTTGGGAGGATTAAACTCAGTATGATAAATCCTTCCACTTGGAGCATGTGTCCATCTACCCTTAATTCTATCAATAATAATGTAGTCTGGTATGTTCAGGTTTAAAACAACATCCAGTGGTTCTCTGTCGTATAAAGCTTCTGCTTGCGGCACTGTACGAGGAAATCCTGCAAATATATCATTGATCTGACAATAATCATACTTTCAAACCTGTTTTAGCGGTCACTCTATGGCTGTTTGGTTATAAATAACAACCACCTGTTTTAATTAAACAGACAATATCATTAAATTCAAATTGCCCAATTAAAATGATATAGAATTAAACACACATGTCACAGGACCAGTATTTGACTGATACAATTACTTGTACTGTCGTCATCCCAGGTAGCTCAGTTGGAAGAGCACCTGACTTGCAAGTGGGAGGTCACGGGTTCGAGCCCCGCCCTGGGTATATGATTTTTGTTAACCTGTAACATTGGCGCTCAATGGGGGACTGGTCTGTGACTGTTACATTAATTGCTACGCATGTGCTTCTGTCTAATTTATGTCTCTAGTCTTAAGGACAAATTCTAATAAAGCAGGATTTTTATGAACCTGTGACACACACCTGTATAAGACAAGTAAGGCTGTTTTAATTGTTGTTAAATCATTTAACATAATTAAGCTAACAGCAGAAATATTTTATTGACTGTTCAAAATTTGTCAATAGTTCTGACTCAAATAAGTTAAAAGCAGGTTTATCAGTTTTAATTTTAACATTATTCTGAATTACGTTGCAATACAAAACGTACAAATGTTATTGCATTTGAGAATGTAAACAGTTCACTGAACCCTACAAAGTTTATATACTGACCATCAAGCAGCCAGCTGCAGTCTTTTATATTATGAAGTTCATTTGCAATCAAATCAACCATATTTTTATCAGGAACTAAACTTCCTTGATCTATGTACTTCTTAGCAGCAATCCCAGCAGCTGAAATAAAACAAAAGGGTTTGAAGAAGTAGGCGAGCAGACGGCTAGGCCTATATCAAGTTGATACATGTACATGTTATTTTTCATTAATGCACCAGTGAATTGAAACCATGCCCCCCCAAACCCATGGGGTATAGCAGTGACTTTTGCTTTTTCAAAACAAAAGCCTAGCACTCACGCGGCAGTGTGGGTATATCAGAAAGGTAAAAACGGGACTGTCCTCCCTAACCTTCACCGGTGTTGGGGGTGGGGGTTGCGTGGTTTCAATTGACTGGTGCACAATTGACCACATTCGATTGATCTTCCAATCTACTACTATTCGAACCAATCCAACGCACACAGTGAACACTGAAGATCGGAAGCGGATATACCACAACGAGATAGCAAGCTTGTCCACCTAAGAATTACAAGTAAATTTAAAACCAGACATGTATACCTGTTTTATTGATGATCTGTGACCTCAGTAAGTCTCCACTTGAGAGATGCTTCATAGAGAAATCTTTTATTATTCTAGAAGATATGGTTCCTTTCCCTGAGCCTGGTGGACCCATAATAATGGCCCTTAGAAGTTTAAGTCTCATCTTGGAGATGACATTCACTATTTCAAACAGAATTGCTATCTTGCCTGACCCTTCAGTAAGTTACTGATAACATTTTGACATTTGAATGAACAATGTCGTAAAACAATTAATTAAACATAATTATAAAATCATTTTATTGAGAATATGTGTTTGAGTTCTTTGCATATTAACGTCTTACTTCATAGAATATTGACTTAAATTTCAATTAAATTTCGTTTTAATTATCATCGAATTTCCACGATGTATCGTAAAACAACCACAGACTGCTTTACGATATTTACAGCGCGGTTCAAAACAATGAATAAATTTTGAAAATGTAAGTATAAAATGCTCTTTTTCTTACATATCAATGAATAGTTCGTACTTATCTTACGTGCAATTAAAGACATGTGTTGAAAAAAATCCAAATTGCATATTGATTATTAATTTTTATTTTGTCACTAGTTTTCGCGATGCTAAATGTTATATTTTGTTGCAATCGTAGGCAGTCAGCATGTTCTCCCCCAGTAAAGTCAACTGAATCATTTAAGAAAGTCGCAGATCAACAATTGGAGTGCTTGTCTCATCACTTTAAAGTGTCATTCGTTGCACAGGTGCAAAGCCTAAGTCCCCAGCAGGGGTTTGGCTATCAGATAGAAAACACAAAATCAAAATTGGCTATACACTATCAGGGCTTTCATTTGACCCAGGACTACAGGTTTTGACACTTGAATTTTGCAAATGACCCAATTTTGATGCTCAGAAATTCAGCATCGTGCATCATCTTTACCCTTGATAACAGGCTTCGCGAAAAGTTTTAAACTTGTCAGTCCCACAGGTATTCGGCATGTTGGCTGGGACCCATAGGGGTGAGACACAGATCTATTGCAATTACTCATTTTAGGGAATTCACGAACAATTAAGTCTTACCTACAATGTGCACGTGTTTATAACAAGCGTATATTTGATACTAATTGACACCCCTGTATAGCCCTTGATACGCATAAAGTTCACAGGTGTGACCTAATGTGTATGTGTCACTGGCATTGCGGGAGTTTAGAATTATTGTAAGGCCACAACTTTTTATCTCGTGGTTAACAAGAATTTTTTGAACAACCGGTAGAAAAAATGCTTTGGTGTTGAACCCCATCACTAAATTTCGTTACGAATTATTTTATCCTTCAGTCCCAACCTCTATATTCTACTTAAAATTTGCGACAGAAGCAGATACTCCGTGTGTAGGATCCATAGCAACAACGTTATGTATGCGTTAGCCCATAGCAACGTATACGGCAGTCAACGTGCGTAACACTAATGTACGCGCGAAAAATGGTGAAGTATTAATAAAATGCGTGAAGGTTATGAAATAAATTATGAAAACATTAATTCAACGTATGTATACATGGTCAACAAATAGCAAGATGTAGCTGTTGACAATAAAACGCAACTATAAATCACCATGCCCTTACTATTCCGATCAAAGACAGCAGTGCCGACATTGTAACTTCAGAAGTCGCCGACAATCGTTAGATGACTAAAACTCAGACATTGCCGACCTTTGTCGGGCAATCAAAAGAAACTATTGCGAACTGACATCAAAGATATCGTAGCCGATGCACATTCGAATTTTGACTGATCTACGAATATTTGCACACTTTGACACAATTTATAGAAACACATTGAAATCATCGCTCATCGCTCATTTATAATATGTTAATCAGTGTTAGAGTAATAATTCATGAATATTATTTATTGCATTGATAAAACACATATGTAACAATAATGGATTAGATCTAATATTTAAAGGTAATTCAACTCTTCTTGTCTCAATTCAAAGTTGGTTCGACCGCATTTTTTATAATTTACGTAGTCCAGAGCTACAGATAAGCTGCGTATTTGCGTAATTACGCAATTAATTTTCAAAAAAACGTAATTATTTTATAAATGAGTGCGTACAAAAACGCAAATAAACTACGAATAACGTAAACACTTTTAAAACACGAGCGTAAAAACGTAAACAAAAGCCAATGTTTACATATTTACGCAATTTCCGATTCCGTAGACTGGTTGATTATTTCAATTCTGAACGCTTCGTACAGAACCGTGTTGGTAAAGCTAGTGCTCTCCATTCCGTTCATTTTGGTAATTAGTCAATATATTAAACCAGTCTATGATATTGGAAATGTGTAAACCCCGTTCGCCGTAATTTCCGGTTTCGTTTTCAATCATGGCTGCTCGCGGCAGGAAAAATCGGTCACAACCGACACAAATTATGACTGTATAGTTTCTTTTCTTCTGGTTCCGATGATGGCGAAGTAATTTGCAAGCAAACAATAGATGAAGTAATTAGTAATTCAACTATACAGCCACAGTATTTTAAACAAAATTATCGATGGTTACAAATTGGTTTCGTCAAAACCAAAAAACATGACTATTCTTCTGTAAGCAAATTAAGGATTTGATGACCAAGTTTCCCTTGTTACAGGTCTTTTGTGGGTGGGTAACTTCCAATATCGAAGATTATGTTATGTTTAAAAATACAATGTTTGTCAATAAAAAATATTACCCAATTGATTTGATCTTGGGGGGTAAAAATTTGTTGGTACCCAATTGTAATGACAAAATACCCAATTAGAAAACAAACCAGGGGGTTCTTACCCAATTACACCAAAAGCTTATCTGTAGCTCTGGTAGTCTCACCTTTTTGACTAGTTGTCACGAATAATGCGATGTACAAATAATATAGCATCCTGGAAAATAGTATTCGGTCACTCTAAATTATAAATTAATTAAAATCTATGCACAAAATACGGATACTTGCGCATGCAGTTAACTAAATTAAATTACATGTACAATTTGGTCACTGTTTACGTCATCCGTCTATTTACAGAAAATAGAGTCTAGTTTTCGAAAATTGAGTTCACCTAGTTCATTTGACCTCAATATTTTCCCATTTCGAGGGTCGTCGGTTTTGTAAACCAGAAGATATAAAAAAGTGGCCTTAGATGTTTATAATTTCTATACATGGTTACGCATTTTAATATTCTACGAATCAAACTTTTAATATTCTCCCAACTGAACTTGACAAATGAAAACACAGCGACATATCGAGTGTAATTGTGTTACTTGGCGTCTTGGAAATTCTATATTACGAGTAGGCCTGCATGTAATTATTTCTCAAAATATGTTAGAAATACATTTCTATACATGGTTACGCATTTAAATATTCTCCGAACTGAACTTTTAATATTCTCCCAACTAAACTAGACGAATGAAAACACAGCAACATATCGAGTGTAATTGTGTTACTTGGCGTCTTGGAAATACTATATTACGATATTATGAGTAAGCCTACGTGTAAGTACTTTAAAAAATATGTTAGAAAAAAGTATTAAAATATATAAAAATATATTAGCTGAAGTAAACCACAGTCAAATTGTCACCGTGAATCCACCGCGTTTGCCCACTTTGGCCCACCGCGTTTCCACCTTGACGGTCCATCTACGAGATATCGGTAAAATGCCACGGTGGCAATTTAGAGTGGAAGTTTCTGTCCACGGTGGCATGCCACCTCAAATTAATTATTGACGCGGTGGCTGAGTGGAAATTGGAAAACCCACCTTGCGTGTACTGTAGTGACCCACTCTACGACCCATCCAGAGAGCGGAAACATGTGTAAAAATTGTTCAAACAATATACAATAACATTTCACTAAACATCTAAAAAACACCAGTTGGTGTGGAATAACATGAATGAAAGGTGAACAAGAATGGCACCCTCGGCTACCACTCAACTTCATAGAAACACTACAAACTTCCACAAATATAGGCCCAGCTTGACAACTACAAGCTATTTTCAAACGGAAAGGATGCCTCTATATAAATAAACACAAACAACTACCGGGCCTTCAACAATTTGTCGATCACAGAGTCCTTAACTCTCGACATACATGTTTTTACGTTGGTCATCTTACATCTGATGTAAGGACGAAACTAAATTGCACGTATTACGCAGGTAGCAATAATAACTGAGGTTGTTTATTTTTATTATTCCTGATGAAGACAATATAGTCGAAACGTTGAACAATCCTGGAGTTTGTCTTGATTTACTTTATTTTTGTCTAATAGAAAAATACATGATTTTCTGTCAGTCAGAATCAAAATTTGTCAGTCAGGACTGGAGGATTGACAGTTTTCGTGGAGCCTGTCGATAAATTTGTTTGTTTTGGCATGACATGTAATTTATGGTAATTACTGTATTATTTTTCACACCTCACAGTGACACTGTGGCTAAATTGATTGACACAGAGTCACAGTGACACATGACAGGTTTTTAGCTCACCTGAGCACGAAGTGCTCACTGGTGAGCTTTTAGGATAGGTGGCTGTCCGTCGTCGTCCGTCGTTGTCCGTCGTCCGTCAACAATTCCTTTAAATGACTTCTTCTCCTAAACCAATTGATGGAATTTAACCAAATTTCACAGGAATGATCCTTGGGTGGTCCTCTTTCAAAGTTGTTCAAATGGTTCTGGTTAATTTATTAATTAGGTCACAGGAGCTAAAAATAGATTTTAAAAGTGAAAACTTAAAAAATCTTCTTCTCTGAAACCACAGGGCCTACAGCTTTGATATTTTGCATGAAGCTTCATCATGAGATCCTCTACAAAGATTGTTAAAATTTTGCGCCTGGGGTCAAAACTGCACCCGTCCCGGGGGTCACTTGTTTTGCAATAGAGTTATAGAGAGAAATCTTTGAAAATCTTTTCCTCTGAAACCACAAGACCTACAACTTTGATATTTTGCATGTAACATCATAATTATTGGGGTCCTCTAACAAGATTGTACAAATTTTACCCCCATAGGGTTAAAATAGCCCCCTACCCCAGTCACTATGTTATTGTAGAAAACTTTGAAAATCTTCTCTTATACCACAATGCAGACTCCCACTGACCTCACCTTTAGATAAGAAATAATGTTGGATATTTCTTTCTTGCTGACATTAATGACTTTTCAATGAGATATATTAAACCCTGACTCTGGTATCTGAATTAAAACATGTGTAGACCATCTGGTCATTTGTTCAGTCAGTAGGAGAAGTTTATTGTGTGTTCAGCTAGTAATTGTAGTCAATTAAGAAAATTGTATGTTTTACAGTATCAAGCTTGTACCATGTTTGTTAAGCAACCGTTGTCTTATAATTATAATCAATTTGATTATTTCAATCCATTATTTCACAAAATATCATGCCCATAAAGTGTATATATTTGCATACAAGTTAGTTGTGTTTTATATTCTTCCACCAAATATATCCCTCAATCTAAGGCTAACCTTAATAAATTCTTTGGTTGGAGTTACTCTATCTACTCACGAAAATCCCAGCAACATATTTGGCCTTCAGGAGACATTTTTTACTTTAATGAGATTATTAAGTGTTCGTAAAAAATAATTAAAAACATTCCCTACTTACCTACCCGCCTAAACATTTCTGTGTAACTCCAAACAAAGAATTTTTTAAGGTCAGCCTGAGATATTTGGGGTAAATTGCTTTCTACATGTCAGCTGTCTGGTACACTAAATGGTTTCAGATCAATAACTCGAGAACAGTTTGGCCTAAGATCATCAAACTTTGCTTTGAGGTTGGTTATCATCAATAGATGTCCCCTATAATGTTTTTTGAGGTCATTAAATAAACAGATAAGGTCATTAACCTTAAACATAATTATCATAGAGGCATATCCTACTATTCCGGAATAATCCGAGAATCAGGATTAGCTGCACTAAAAAAAATGAACTTCTATGTAGAAAAAGTTCATTTCTCGACTTAACATCACTCGAATATTACTCAGGTGAGCGATCCAGGGCCTTCTGGGCCCTCTTGTTTTTCATTATTTTTGCTATAGATACGCGCTGTGCGACAATGCTCCAGAGGAGCGATGCACAGTATTTGAAGAAGAAGAAGTGTATTTATTCATTAAATTTGTAAAAAAGCACAATTTCATGTTTTAACTTTTATAGATGGAAGTTTCTAAAAGACATCGTAGAAGTTATCACAGCAATATGCGAGGAAATCCTGAAGGTGACAGTATTGTTAAGAAACAGAGATATAAAGTTGCTGAGCCCGAGGCAGAGTATGATGTCACTGATTATGGGGTGTCGCCAGTGAAGAGAAGAAAACAGCATGGGTATGTGTAATTGTAGAGGCAATCTAGGAAGGCCCTTAGGCGGATAGCTTTGAAAGTGATTAATAGTTCAATGTGGTTTAATTATCCTATTATCAAACTTTGCTATTTCATAAACGATTGCATTTAAGGCATTATAAATTAATTGCTTGTTTATAAATCCATACTTCTCTTTTAAGTCCTTTGGTACGGTTTCCAAAAACATTTCCATATATTTTGATGACTTAAATGAGAAAATATTTGCTTTAAGATTCTAAATAATGACTGTCTTGCTTAAATCAAAACTCATGGAACTGAATGTGGTATCACTTAAGTTCATTTCTCAGTTTCTGATGAAGAAACTTTAGAAAGATGTTAAGATCATTTTTCATCATGAATACATTTAACTTATTACAAACTAGTCACATTTATGATTTCAGGTTTGAAAATTATCATTCTACAAACCGTAAAGGTCAACATTATGGTCAGAGTTATTTAGAGACTGATATGTCAGCGTTAGATATGACTGACACTCCAGACTCCCTGTCACAGATCAGTGCAATAGCTCCTGTATCAGACATATCTAACATACAGCCTAGTTTTGTCAGATCTAAACACAGTAAACTTGCTGCAGATACCACATGGGAGAATGCCGTGTCACATGCTAGGGGTGAACCTGATGGTGCTGAGAGGTCATTTCATAAAAAGAGGAGTAAAGCTAATATGAAGGTACAGTCAGCACTTTGTACATACAAGATGAACAACATTATTAAGTCTAAAATTTGTTTGTTTGATGTAAATTTGTCTGTAAGCAAACAGTTGTACAAAATCAGGACTTGACAAATACACAGTCAATGGTTAGGACTCGTCCAGTAAACAGTCAATGGCAAGAATTCGTCCAGTAAACAGTCCATGGTTAGTACTTGTACAGTAATCAGTCCATAGTCAGGACTCGTCCAGTATACATTCCATGGTCAGTACTTGACCAAAAACAGTCCATGGTCAGAACTGGTCCAGTCAACAGTCCATGTTCAGTACTTGACCAATAAACATTCCTTGATCAGGACTCGTCCAGTAAATAAGTCCATGGTCTGGACTCGTCCAGTAAGCATTCCATGATCAGGACTTGTCCAGTAAACAGTCCCTGGTCAGGACTAGTCACGTAAACAGTCCCTGGTCAGGACTAGTCCAGTAAACAGTCCCTGGTCAGGACTAGTCCAGTAAACAGTCCATGGTCAGGACTAGTCCAGTAAACAGTCCATGGTCAGGACTAGTCCAGTAAGCATTCCATGATCAGGACTAGTCCAGGAAACAGTCCCTGGTCAGGACTAGTCACGTAAACAGTCCCTGGTCAGGACTAGTCCAGTAAACAGTCCATGGTCAGGACTAGTCCAGTAAACAGTCCATGGTCAGGACTAGTCCAGTAAGCATTCCATGATCAGGACTAGTCCAGGAAACAGTCCTTGGTCAGGACTAGTCCAGTAAACAGTCCCTGGTCAGGACTAGTCCAGTAAACAGTCCCTGGTCAGGACTAGTCCAGTAAACAGTCCATGGTCAGGACTAGTCCAGTAAACAGTCCATGGTCAGGACTAGTCCAGTAAACAGTCCTTGGTCAGTACTTCACCTATAAATAGTTTGGTAAACTAGAAACATGTTGTTGACAATGCAGCCAGTTTTGTACCAAGTTATCTTGACAATTCAATACCATGACATACTCCTATAATGTTTGTACTGTAAGTCTCGTCAATGTGTGATTAATGATAATACTTCTACTGTTGTAGGATCATTTAGAAACCGTACCAGAAGAAGACTCTATGAACAGTAGAGGTAGTAGAAGTAGTAACAGTATGAAGGAGGTAAAACCCTCACCTAAAGTGGACAAAGAACAACCAGTTGTGGAAAGGAAAAAGTCAGTCAAGGTATTGACATTACCATTACATGTGTATACAGTTTTAGCTGCTCGGGTTTTTATGAAATTCAAGAAATAATATGACTAGGAGTTTATTTCAAATAATTTTCAACTATCAGTGCATCAATGCTCCAAAGAGAGTCCTGCACTTGAAATGGAAGAAGCGTTCGTAGGTAACAAGATCTATTCTTCCATGATATTGAATGTCATGTGATTGTTTTACATTTCACAGGGGCAGTTGAGGAAAGCAGCCTCTGTATTGAAGAAGGCTAGATCCAAGTCCAAACTTCCAGAGAGTAAAGTTGGTACCAAAAGAAAACTAGATGCAACATTAGCAGATGAAACAAGTAAGACTTTATTGGACAGATAATCTTTGTTTATTCCAGTTGAATGCCATACATTGTTTTCAAATTTTCATGGAATGGTAAGACTTGCCACATTTGGGAGTCGATCCCAGGTTGCCATGTTACGAATCCAGCATACTTAACCACTGGACCACAGCTATGGCTTTGAACAGTAATGAGTTATAGATATCCAGTTGTTATTTACAAAACATTTCAACATTTTGTTTTAAGTACTTGTTATTATGTCGACAGTCCTTCAATAATCTACATATGTGATGCTGAACGATATCAGAATGTGTAGTTTCTTCGTGAATGTTTTGTGTTAGACATTGTAAGGTATTACTTATGTTCATTGTTTTGTAGTGACAAAGAAACCAGATACTAAAGAATTAAACAGAAAAGAAAGAAAACAAGTAAGGAGGGCCATGAAGTCCAATTTTGAACAGATTCAAAGATCCAAGAAAATATGGGAAGAACTTCGAAGGTTAGAACAAATATTGTTTCACTTTAGTTATGTTGTTTGATTAAATAATGTAGCGCACAGACAATCCAAAGCCACACAAAAATGGACACAAGAGTCAGACATAGAATGAACCATCCATATCCTCAAAAATGGAAATTTTTTAAGCAAGCCTATATACTCACCCCGCAATGAATGACATACAGTGTACTTAGCTACACTTAAACTTAGCTATATCTTATTTGACTTAAAATGACATTACATTTATACGTATGAAGTTTGGCAACAATGCAATGTCAAATACTTTGAACAGAGCTAATAGTAACCACAGGGACATAAATTGTAAAGGCATGAGACAGAGAGAGAGAGCGATGGGACATTTCTTAATAATTTCTATTCTAATAAAATAGTTAAAAATATATTTTAAAATATGCACATTGTGATGTGTGTTGTTGTTTGATGACTGTGTAGTTGTATAATTTTTATGGTAGATGATTCAAATTACTGTTTAAATGCTCTAAATTTTGTATTGCCACTTACATGTATGTGTGTCTTATCTGTTTTCAGGTCTAATGTCGGGAAGGAAAGAAAATTGGAATTGTGCAATGAACTTTTAAGTTTTGTAAAAGGAAGAATGAAAGAGGTATGGTTTGTTTGTTTTCATTATCAGTCTTGGAACTTGAAGTTACAGAAATGTTTTTTAGTGTTTACCACCCAACTAGAGATCAACTGATAGATAACCCAGAAAGAGTCCCGCGTGTATCGGTGTGATACACAGGGCACGTTAAACTACGACTTCTCAGATGAGCGCAAAATTTTATCATTCTTATCCGTTATATATGTATTGTAAAACAAAGGATTCTCTGTAATACCTAAGAGGAAGAGATTAATACAAAGTTAGGTTTAGTTCATTAAATGCATCCAACTACAGGTGCTTCGGTCCCTTATCACTGAAATCCCTTTTCATAGTCAAATGGTATTAACCTGATCGTGCCCTTTATGCATTAATAAATCACAATATTCCTATATGCGCTTTGAATTTATTAGATGCTTTTACTACATAATGGCAGAGTTTATTGAAGATATTCTTAGAGTCTTTAATTTTGATACCATTTTATAAGATTTATTTGTGTATAACCTTACATGTATTCAGAATTTTCACATCATAGTTATTCTCACACACAGGTGACTCTTGTTTTCAAGTCTGCAACTTTGCGAAAATTAATTTTTAATATCTGAGATCAAATTTATATGTATTATTGGTCCTATAGATTTGTGTTTGTAGTACGCCTCGGCATATTCTTAATGCTTCCTGGATGTTTAGTAAGAAATCTTATAAGACTTAGCTAATAGGATAAGGATTCTTTAGTAATATTATAGCAGCTGTTCCCAGTCTTTTCGCTTCTAAACAACCATGCTGCTGATAACTCATTAGTAATCAAATGATTTATATTGTATTGCTCAGGGGTGTAGAACTGTTTTCTTTCAGCCAGTTAATCTTCAAAAGTAGGTGGTTTGTAAGTAACAAAAAGAAAATGACAAAAAGTCGCCGGCAAGCATGTTCAAATAGCCAGTGATTTTTTTCGTCTTGTCGGCTCATTTCTCCATCCCTGATTGCTACCTCCTGGCATAGAACTAAATATCTTATCTTGTTTCGCCAAAGGGGCATGAACGTTGCCGTAGCATATACAGTAGGTGATCATAAATATGTATAATGTATTTATATTTTATTTCAGTTTTGTTTTGCCCATGATACTGCCAGAGTAATTCAGTGTTTAATTCAACATGGAAGTCCAGAACATCGAGAAATGGTGTTTGATGAACTTAAGGGTATGTTGAGTCTGTAGAAATTTAGTTATATTACATATATTTTATTCAGTACTGTGGCAGGCAAACACACTGTAGTTGACCTGACCAGTGTTTCATAGAAGGAAGTTTGTTCTAACTTTATCATTTGCTTACAGCTGACACTTTACCACATGTGGAGAATATGACTGTAGTATGTAGCTACAATGGGAGAACATAATCTGCCTAAACAAGGAATCAGTCCCAGATCACCTTGGCGATGGTCCAACGCTCTTACAATAGCATTAGCGAGACAGGCTTGTCAAAAAAATATCTTATATGTTAAATTGTTTTAAGTGTTGACATGTTCCTTTGAAATCCTGTATTCATACATATATTCATTTCGCTCCAGAACATTTAAATGTTTAAAAAATTTTAATCAAATGCAATTGTCTATTTTACAGATGACGTTCCAACTATGGCAAAGTCTAAGTATGCCAAGTTTTTGGTAAAGAAAATGTTAATGTATGGGTGAGTATTTAATTCCTTGAATGTTTAATTGTTTATGAGCTGTTTTTCAGTTTAGAGCTGTTTGTTTATACACCATTGCCCTGTATTACTGCCAATACTTACACTCAGCACTCAAATATATTAAAGTCTGTAAATAAAATAGTACTCATTGAATCATCATCATTGAAACAGTTTATCGTAAACTTAATCAACTTTTTATTGTGTATTTTGAGTATGCATGTACATGTACATAATTATATATCAGGAACAAATTGTGTTTTACATTGCAGGACAAAACATCATCGTAATATAGTATACAAAAGTTTTCACGGACATGTCCGCCAGCTGATACGTCACAAGGTATTATTTTCTGCTATAATTGTGGATTTTGATTGTTTGTTATTTTGTAGTGTAGATTACTCAGTGTATTTTTATTGTTCCCTAATCTGATACAGATATAAAAAAAAAGTAATTGCCGATGAGCTGGGTCACAAATTACCCAAAAGCCAGAAGATGTTCGACTATCTGATGTCTGCCCTATGTCAATGCATCGTGTACACTTCTGCCAGCAGACGAGAATATATCACATGATGCTTTCAAACTTATCTGGTTGCCGTCTGATGCTCATTTATGCCCGGCCGATGTCTGTCTGGTCTCCGGCCCAATTAACCTAAACTCAAAGGTAGATCATTACTGATTGGATGTAATTTGTGAGCCAGGTATAAACACATAAAGTCTCAGTAAGATACAGAGGTTCAATTATTAATCATTAAATATTATTGAGTTCCATTCTGGTATCTGTTTACAGACTGCTGCTGATGTTGTTGAGTATGCCTACAATGAATTTGCAAATGCTCACCAAAGATTGAGCTTGTTGGAAGATTTTTATGGCCCAAGCTTTTGTCTTTTCAAGGTAACATTTATGTGTGTTTAATTTTGATCTTTATTTTAACTTACATGTACATGTATTCAGTAAAAGAGTTCAGGTTTTACTTTCAGTACCATATAAATGATACTTTTCCTTTAATTGATCCACAGGATGTTCTCATAATGCACCCAGGATATTGTGATGACTTCCAAAGGTATTGTTCAGCAATCAAACAATTTTTGCTACTGGCCATAATATTGTGACAGGTTTGACTTCCATTTGTTGATGCACTAAAATCTAAAGTTTTCCAGGATTTGTTGATACACTAAAAACAAAAGTGGTCCGGATTCCTCCTGAATTTGTGATTTTCCGGATTTTGAGTGTCTACGTAAAATGACAATTTTTCATGATTTTAGGATCTTCAGTTTTGTTAAACGTTTACTCATGCATATGTGTGATAGGACATTAGTGCTGATATAATATGTGTTCTGATGATTACATATGATTCGGTATTACAGACACCTGATATCAAATGCCTAGGACAGATCATGCTCAGTCAACCAGATAAAAGAGAAATGATTCTAAGAAATATGAGAGAAGCCTTGATGCCGTTAATAGATAAGTATGTATTATACTTTAATGTTTCATAAAATACATGATTTTCAATAATATATGTTGAATAGCATTTGCAATTCAGATAATGCCTTTACTGCTGTAAATATGTTTTATATTTATTGGTAAAAGTTTAATTATTTTTACCAGTCCAGAGTTAAATGTTTATCTAATGCTGAACATTTGGAAAACTAGACATTTTTTGCAAACAATGCTGTAGAATATTGTGTTTAAACTGTTTCAATTTTCGTTCGGTTGGAATCAAGTTTTGTTATGTATTTTTTGTCAAGTACAAGTCACATGAAAGTTGAGTGATATGCTTTGAATCATATTTCAGAAACATATTGGTGCATTCCATGGTTCACAAAGTATTTATGGAATATTTCACATATGCTGATGGTAAAATGAAAGCAGTAAGTATCATGTTTGTGTTGTGTGTCAGCTGCTGCAACTATCTAGTACTTTTACCCTTGTCACTCTTACATAGAGCGTATAGGTTGGTGACAAGATGTGTAAGTTTATCTGGCATGGTGGAGTTTATCAGCAGCCGAGTTGGATAAACTTTTACTCCGTCCAGGTCACTTACCAATATTTCTATTTATCCAATCTCATAATCTGCTTAGTAAGGGGATCCAACTGGGGGACTCTTTCATTAACTAGCCGGATCCAACTCGGGACTCTTTCTTAAACTAGCCAGGTCCAACTTGGGACTCTTTTATTAACTCGCCCATAATGTTCATTGCGTGACATCATAAAAAACAATGAAATCGGACATCTTAATAGACGTCATGAAGATGCAAGTAAGTTTTAGAAAATAATTGATCAACCGCCAGTTCTTTAAGGAAAGGGAAAACTCACCCTTGTGTACGAACGGAATTTCAACCGGCTACTCTCATACATATGAAGTAGTCTGTCAGAGCATGTGGTCAGTTGACGGTTCATCACAAGTCACATGACCAGGAACCAACAAAGCAAGGTTTATTCAGCACCCTGTTATTTGGCTGATATTGCCGGAAGTGACTGGATAAATTGATATAAATTCCAATGTTATATATCGTGATGATGTTTGTGCAGGAACAACATTAGATGGCAGCTGATAATTCTATGCCCTGAAACAATTAACAATGAATTTATCCAACATCAAAAATATGTATATTTCCTAGTTGATGTGACATTTAGTTTTATGAATTTACACAACATTTTGGGACAAATATCAAGAAAGTTATGTCCATTTCGGTAATTGTATTATCTGCCCTTTATACTTATTGATTGAAATAAATGGGCGATGGAGATAGGATGGATGTGTGGATTTTTATATCTGATATTCTATGGAGTAAAGGGTTGATAAGTGTTATTGTTTGTTACAGGACATGATTGAAGCCTTAAGAGAATCAGTGATTCATATGTTACATACAAGAGATGGTTCTCGTGTGGCTATGCAGTGTATTTGGCATGGAACAGCTAAGGTAAGCATACAACTGTTCTGTGGAGCTTTCTGTGCTGTTTAGTTCATCTTTATTTCTTTATTTTACTGGAAATTCTAGTTGAGTTCTGTAAAAACCCATTTTGCTAGATCTCTTCGTCTCGTAAATATATGGTTATTACATTAAAGTTGTTAAATAAAAAAATGTTTAAACTAAGATCTGTAAAAACTGGGAGAGTTTTAAACATAAAAGACTAAAACAAATTAATTCTGTAAATTTCTATTTTCATCCATCAGAGCTTCACAATTCAATTTTTGTGAATTGTAGGAGTGTTTAATTAGATACTTCCTAAAATATTGTGAAGTATTAAAATATCTGATAATTTTTTGAAGTAGAGTTTTCTAAATATCAGAATAAGATGTGTATCAGCGAACTATTTATGCCAATGCTAACATAGATGATTGTGCTATAGGACAGAAAGACGATAATAAAGAGTTTTAAAGGTAATGTGGTGAAGATATGTAAGGAAGAATACGGACACCTTGTCATGTTAGCTGTATTTGACTGTGTAGATGATACAAAACTTGTTAAAGGTGCTCTAATGGAGGTATGTATTATTTGGCATAAAAATTTTCAACTTATGTTTATTCATTCTTAACACTTTATTCCTGATAGTATCCACCTCAACAAAGGTATGAGTGACGTCAAACAAGTAATTTAAAAATTTAAATTGAAAAATACCTGTTGTCTTGTCGTGTGTTCCACTATACTCCTTTATAATTGTATAAGTAATTTACTGATACATTGTCTTTATTACCATGCAGCCAGGGAGCAAAGCCAGTTCCCCTACCCCACCCCATACTCATCTTAAGACTGTTCCATGAAGTTAGGCATGTAAACTTTGCGTTCAGTCCTGTTGTCTTTCTTAGGCCAAAACAAATTAATTATGTGGTTCTAGTAATCCGACCGACCCTAATTCTTTGGCCCGACCCTAAACGTTTTATGCAAAAAAAGAAAGAATTTTTGTGGAATCAGCGATGTTTTCAGGTGTATTATTCTCACATATTACCATTGACGGTTTTCGCGATGGCCTGCTTGGGTTGGCAAAATAAAGTAATTTTTAAAATATAATGTTTTTCCTACTGACCGACCCTAATTTTTTTGCCATGTTACTAGAACCCCATAATTCATTTGTTTTGGCCTTATTATAAATATTAAAATTAATTCACAACAGAGATAAATGTAGTCATATGTTGTTTTGCGGCAGTTTACTAGCGAGTCTATGGGAAGCATTCGCAATACCATGTGCATGCATGTACTTAAAAATTAGACCTTTGCATCAGTCAACTGAATTTTCAATTTACATCTATTAATGTAAGTTCAATTTTGGGTAAAACACCGACCTTATATACATCCATTGACATTTAAGAATTTGATTGACGTAAAGTGGTTTTAATTTGTAGGAAATCTTGAAGAGTTTACAAGAGGTTGCGGAGAATCAGTATGGAAGGAAAGTGTTATTGTATTTATTAAGTCCACGAGATACTCACCATTTTTGTCCTGATATTGTTCGAGTGTTACAAGAGGGAGACACCAGTGTGACGAGGTACGGTACTTTGAACTTACATTATTGTAGACTACTGTAACGTATAAAAAATGTGTCAGACATTCAGACTGATACTGGTTGATTTGTTGTTCCTAACCAGGCATTGCCAGATACGTCCAGTAGACTGACAGGTTTTGATACTGGTTGATTTGTACAACCTGACCAGACATAACGCTGCGTTCAACGAAGATTTACATGACACACATTTCGTACCTGGTACTCGTAAACTGAAACAGGTTTGAATCGTGCGTCACATAATTTTTCGTTGAACACAAGGCAGATATGTCCAGTAGACCAAAAGGTTTTTTGAAGTCAGTGTATGAGTGATGGTAATGAAACATTTCATGACTATTTATGTGAATCTCTTTGATCATGTGACCACTGATGTGAATTTGTTTGATCATGTGACCACTGATGTGAATCTGTTTGATCATGTGACCACTGATGTGAATCTGTTCTATCATGTGACCACTGATGTGAATCTATTTGGTGATAAATTTCAGTAAGAAGGATAAATCAGTGAGATATGAGGAGTTATTGTCGGGTGTATCGTCCCAGTTACTACAGTACATAGTGGATAATGTCAGTAAGCTAGTCGTCAACAACAATATGCTTGTACTGATTGTGGCAATCATTACACATGCTCAAGGTATGCTATGCTATCTACAATTATATTCTATTCTGTATAGACCTGATGGAGTAGAAATGACTGACAACAGTAGTATCCCACAGCCAACATAATTCAAATTCAAATTCTCCTGACATACTACACATATTGTACAATTTCTTCTGACACCCACAGAATTTTTAGTTGTTGTCACTCCTACCAAAGATAGATTGAAGTTGGTTGATGTTTGATCAAAGTACCCATCTGGGGTTTTCCTTGACCTTATTTGCTAAAATAATCCCTATATGACCCCGGCTGTTTGTGTGGCTTAGAGCCCCATGGCATCAACTTCTACTGATTCAGATCTTTCTTGGGTAGAACTGAGCTATATTGTAATGTTTCAAATTAAACATTTAAAATTAAAGATAATTGGTTAAATCAAACAGCATTTATGAAGCAGGGTCGGTGAATGTATTGCAATGTGACAATTATGTTTGTTTTACTAGTATTTTGCATCATGTCAAGATTTGTTGGACCATTTAACAGGTGATCCAACAGCAGCCATGGAGGCCGTAGCCAGTATAGCAGCTGAACCGTTCTCTTTGGGTAAAACTGGGGCAGCTCTTCATATTGTGGAGAATCCAGCAGGTCACATGACCTTAAAATGGTTGATACAGAATGATAAACAGCGACTGAAAGCTGACCAGAAAGGTATGTTGTAGTCTCTCTTATTTATTTCTACATGCAGTTTAGTTATAAGGATATGGTATCATTGCAATGTTTCTGCAGTGATTATGGTTACCATATATGACCACCAACACATTTGATGAGGGATGACCATATGAATATGGTTCTTGATGCGGGAGACCCTTAACATAATGGTGAAAATTGCTCTTTGGTCAGGAAAATATCGGGGAATTTTGTGTTAGAATATTTTTTGGAACCCTGATATAATGGTGCGACAGGTGGATTTTGTGAGGTATATCGCAGTTTGTCAATGCTTGTTCTCCTTAAGCATTGGTCAGATTTGAATGCAACTTCAAATGAGTAGTTGGTTCTAAGCCTAGCTGTGCATATTATCAGGAGTTTTAGGTTGAGTGATTATTGCCTGAGTTAGAACCTTTTATTGATTTTGGTTCATAAGGTGCATAATTCAAAAACGTGTTTGTCTGTGCTTGTGTATATCATGCTTCCTGTGTGTTAACTGCTTTCTTTGTAAAGATAGGCCCCATTCTCACAAAGCACCTCTTAGAGAAATCTCAGCTCAAATTGAGATCATGCTCTACCAGTCTCTGGGTTTAAGACAAATCTCAAGTTGGAGATCTTGAAATTTTGCTGAAACTCTGTAATACATTTTGATTTTGCTATACAAATTTTGAGTCCAATCTCGCAATGAAAGTAAATCTAAAGATATCCGACAAAATTTAAGCTCAGTTTGAATGGTAAGGTGATGGGCTTGCTGTTCTTACTGGTGTATTAACTTGTGTTTTATATGTTTCAGTGTTGTTTTCTACGGTACTGCTAGAGAAGTTACCTGATGGTGCCCTCAAATCATGGGGTGCTTGTAATCGTGGATGTTTTATTATTGTCTGGTAAGCATGTACTGCACTATTTCATATTCATGGAAGTTTTTTTAACAAGTACGCTATTTTACTAGTTTTTGTCTCATAATATTAATGTGACATAGATCTAGATATTTCCAGTTAATCTTTCATTACAATAGTTCTAATTACGGATATTTTAGCTAATGTGACCAGAAAAAGGGAATAAATGAATTTATTATTGAATTGTTCAGATGGGTAGGATATAACTTCAAGCAATGTAACATAGTGGCAGAGCAACAGATAAGGTTTTAGGCGATTGGGTATTTTACCCCCAAGTTTCAATTTTATTTGGGTTTTGACAAATTTTAAATGGGTATTTAATAATTTTAATTGGGTAATTGGTCTTTTATGTATTATTTTTCCCTATGACATCATTTTCTAAATGCTTTTTGTGTCGCCTGAAAAGGCGACATATAGGTGTTACTTTGGCGGCGGCTGCGGCAGCGGCTGCGGCGTCACAAATTGCTTGTCCGGAGCATAACTTTGTCACCTTAAGTTCAAATGACTCAAGAATTGGTATGCATGTTTCTTGCAATAAGCCGGAGTGCAGTGCGCAAGAACCATAACTCTACCTGTCATAGTTTTTGAATAATTTCCCTTTGATTGACTTTATTAGAGCATTTCTTGTCCGGAGCATAACTTTGTCACCTTACGTTCAAATGACTCAAGAATTGATAGGCATGTTTCTTGCAATAAGCCGGAGTGCAGTGCGCAAGAACCATAACTCTACCTGTCATAGTTTTTTAATTATTTCCCTTAGATTGATTTAATTTGAGCATTTCTTGTCCGGAGGATAACTTTGTCACCATGCGGTTGAATGACTTGAAACTTGGTATGCATGTTTCTTACCAAAAGTCCAAGTGCAGTACACAAGAACCGTAACTCTACCTTGTGCCTTTTTTCAATTTTTTCCCTTTGATAGATTTTATAAACATTTCTTGTCCGTGGCATAACTTTGTCACCATAACTATTAATGACTCAAAAATAGGAATGCATGTTTCTTTGCTGTGACATGAAGTGCAGTGCGCAAGAATCATAACTCTAGCTTGTGTAGTGTTTGAATGATTCCCTTCAGATTGATTTTATCACGACATTTTTTTGTCCAGAGCATCGCTTTGTCGTTTTTAGTTCAGATGACTAGAGAACTCTTGTGAGTCTGATATGTAGCCCAATACTGGATAATTTTCCATGACAAATGTGCATTTCGTCAGGCGACACATGCGACTCGCGGAGCTTTTATTCTTACTCCCTCCTCTCAAAATCTATTGGGTTTTTAAGAAAATTAATTGTGTAATTACCCCAATACGCAGCTTATCTGTAGCTCTGATAGTGTTTATCATGTCTCCCACATATAGTGGGGGAGACTATGCATTTGTCTGAATGGTAGTCACTTCCCGCACTTGTTCTGCTTAACCACTAGTCGGATTTCAATGAACTTCACATCAATGCTTTATACCTAGCCTAGTAGTGCATATTGTCAGAAGTTACGGGTCAAATAAATTTTGCCAAAGTTACAGCCCTTTGTGTGAGACATAAGTTTTTGTGCCAATTACCCTTCTATTATTAATCATGATGTATTGTACATTTACAGTTTGTTGGACCTTGGGCATGAGGAGATTACTAAGACAGTTGTCAGTCAGTTGAAGGGAGTGAGACATAGTTTGAAGAAAATGACATTTAAAGGCGCACAGGTCCTTGCAGAGAAACTCAGCGAGGCAAAAACATCTTTGTGAACTGTACATATTTGATGAATGAATTTTTATGTTAGGCTGAAATTGCAAATCTTGCTGGGATCAAGAAAAACATTGATTTTATTTCTGGCAAGTGTTTATTTGCATGTGTTTTCTAATTGGACAAGAAGTGTACAGTGTAATTTTGATTTTATTTCTACCATTTATTGGCCTATCCTTTTAAATCAAGAAACTGTGAATAATACATCAATTGTGTTTTTTTTGTCTTTAATAATCTTTTGAAATTGTGAATAAGGTATTATAAATAAAATTGGTTTTCAGATTATGTTTGTTTATTTGTTTGAAAGATCCCCAATGTAACTATGTATAATTCAGTTGATCAGACAAAGATGTTACTATGCTTGACAAATACAGTCACACAAGTACTGTCTTCACTGGGTTTAATACTCTACTGACTGTGCTTTTCAGTCTGCTCATCTGTTTTCTGATATAAAGCTGAGGAGGTTACTGTGACAGGGAAATAAAAGCACCTTAGTGTTATAAAGGCTTGTATAGTACTGAAAGGAATAGAGGAAATCAACAATTTGATAATTCGAAGATGGATCTAATTTACAATGCCTTACACATCAATTATATTGCAAGACCAAACAGTAGCATCACAAGTTTCTGAAAGTGTCAAAAACACAACATGCTAAATGTTGGACCAGATAGGAGATACATTGACGACATACAACAAGGTTCAGGAGATTTATATATTTGTTGGTAAATCAGATTATGCCACATCCCCTTCCATTTGTAAAGATCAACAGTACAGCAAAGAAGTTTATTTAGTGTGTACATTGCATGCACAATAATGTACTTTAAAGGTGATGCATCGGCATATTTCATGTCTTGAATATGTGACATAACTTCATACTGGTTATGTAGCACACAGTTTTCAAGAAAAACATGTAAGTAAATGTATTAATACACCCTCCGAAGATTTCTGGTTACATAATGAAAAAACTTGTATTATGCCAGAATATTTATGGTATAATAACCTGATCCTTTATCACAAACTTTTTGTGCAGAATGTATTTATTTCTACAAGAGAATAGATACATGTATAATAATGATAGGACGGGAAAGGCAGCTTGTCAGAAACAGCAGAGCACAAAATACAGAACATGACAATCTGCCACCTGTCAGCAAACAGTACACATGTTGCAATGTAATACTCATAAATAGCAAAGCTGATGAAAACAGACCGAAGGCGAAGATAAATATATAAATTTATAGTCCATTGAAGGGACGAGGACCAAGTTCATTTGTTCACATGATACAAGGAGTTACACATCGCGCACATTAATTTCTTCTTCTTTGTGTACACGTTTACCATTCAAATGGGTATAGTGTTTATATTACTGAAATTATCTGTTGAATTTATAGACTTTGGTGTTCATTTATCTTGCGTTTAGTTAAACTACTTTGGTGTAGCATAAACTCGGATAAGTAGACGCAGTTTCGAATTTATATTTTGTACATTAACCATCAAGTAAAGAGAAATAAATGTAGTTATTTCAGTTTATGTGAATCAATTTGTACCAATGCAGTTATAATTAAATTTTTCAACCTGATTTTCGATGTTAGAAAAAAAATTCTCATACGAAGTCAAGTCTGTGCACAGCTCTGGATGATCTGCATGTGAGGGAAATTTCGTTTTGGTTTTTCCCCCGAAGAAAACTTAAATTATGGACGAGGAGGATTGGGATGATGAAATTGAAACAGGAGCTGTGCATACCCCAAAGATCGATACTCAGGTTTACCAACGCAGTAACCATGTGCAAAATGGACATGCATCGGAAATAACCCGATCTACCGGTAGAGGCCGGGGATTTTGGAACAATTCGGACAATGTTGACAATTGGAGAAAGCCGGGTGGTGGTGGCAGGGGTGGTGATTCTGGGTGGGGAAGGGGTCGCGACAAGGATCAGTATGATAGGTCATCAAACGGACTCAATAATCGCTCATCTGGTTTCGGAAGGGGTGTTTTAGGAGTGCAGAATTCTAGCAATGACCGAGGATTTGGTGGCGGACAGCGTGGATTTGGTGGCGACCAAGGTGGACAGCGTGGATTTGGTGGTGACAACGGTGGTCAGCGTGGATTTGGTGGCGACCAAGGCGGTCAGCGTGGATTTGGTGGTGACCAAGGTGGGCAGCGTGGATTTGGTGGCAGGAACAATGATAGAGATGATAAGACAGAGATAACAGTTCCCAGCAATTGTGTGGGAAAAATAATAGGTAGCTTTATAAAACTTAAGTTACATGTTTTATTAATTTACTTCTATTATACCATTATATCATGGTGGGCATGTTTAGCTCATCTGCTTTTTTGGGGAAAAAGATCTGTTATTCCCATCACTTGACCGGTGTCTAAGGGGTTCCATTTGACCCGGGAGTTGGGGTTTTGACCCTTGAAAAATTCCAAAAAGGCCACTATTTGACCCTCTTTCAACAGTCATTTTCTCTCATAATCATGAATATTTTGCCTATAAATGGAAAATATAGTCAAAATTTCAAAATGACCCTTCAGATTCAGAAGCTAGTGGAACTCTGTGTCTGCATTGCCTGGTTGTTTATGTCAACAGTCGACTCTTCTCATTAACTGTCAAAGCTCACGGTCGAGTAGGCCATGCTCTTCACTACTGACTGGAAGTCTCCAGGTTCAAATCCTTGCCATTTTTAAAACCCAGTTAGGATGAATATGACTGTCTCAGGTGAATGGATATACAAACAAACATGGAATATGAAAATGTGATTCAGCATTATTTTAGCAGCTCTGGATATTATATAATAATTTATATTTTAGAAATGGCAATTTGTACAGGCTCATTCAGCTAGTCTAACGCTTAAAGGACTCTTACACTAGTTGGCTGACAGCACTAAATTTTATGTTAACAATTCAGTATTATGGCATTTTGTTATGATTCATTGAATTAATTTTTTTTTACTTTTTAACTTCTATAATAAAACAGCCTCTAAAGTGTTTATTTGGAGTTGCTTAAATGTGTTCATCCTACATAATGTGACGTCTTTCAGAGCGGCTTACAGACAAGCCGGTTGGGTCTGTAGTCCTGTATAAGTAATCACTTCTAAATACTTTGCTCATTATGCAATGATGTACATTTCTGATTTCAATTTGGTTCTAGGTAAAGGAGGGTCTAAGATAAGAGAACTTCAAGAAGAAAGTGGTGCCAGAATTAATGTAAGTCACTCTTGCTCAAGGTTAAAAGTTATGCCTATTGCCAACTTGATTTATGTTTCTACATATAACTATCGGTAGATTAGCAACTGACATTTTGAATCACGGCAATATTAGTATATACAATGGCAAGATGGTGCTCCAATTACTTATACAGATTTTCAAGACTTTTTTAAGACTTAATTTTTACAGTGGGGAAGTCTGCAATGACTGGACCATGAGTTAATTGTAAACTAAACTTAAAAAATACACATTTAAACTTCTAGAAATAGTCTGTTGAACAGTTGCATGGAAAATTTGCTATGAGTGACGTTTCTTTGCCCAATAAACATAAAGACAGTTATATGCACATTTTCCCTTAACACTAAACTGATCCCTCAACTATGTGAATGTGGAACATGTCGTTGATTGAAGAATAAAGTGCTTGTTGTTTTAGGTACAGAGAGATAGTGATAACTATGGAGAAACTACTGTAGAGTTGAGTGGCTCGGAAGAAGCAAAGAACAAAGCCAAAGAATTGATTGATGAATTGATAAGTGACTCTGGCTCTCGGTTTTCTGGTAAATATCAAACATGTTGCTTTCATGTACTGTAAAACCTCAATTAAAAGACTACCTTTTGATGTCTTGAAGACAGGTTGGTCTTAATGTTGAAATTAAACATAGAACAACTTGGACTTCAAAATATATGTATGTTCTTAATTTCAAGGTGGTTATTTTACTGGTGTGGTCATTCAGTTAGGTTTCATTGTATTTCAATTAGGGGTCCTTTTAAATGAAAACAGACACTATGTGTCCTAATGGCATCTAAAACTTGACTTGTGTAATATTTTCTGGATTAGGCATTATGCCTCAGAAGAACCCAAGTTAATTGTTAATTTCGTGGCAAATGGATTATATTAAGTTAACTTTTTAACTGAATTGGTACATATTTGCATTAAGTACTTTCATGAATTTTTTTTATTAATGTTGTCATTTTAGGACAGAACTCTAAACCCGCTTCGAGTGAACCAGTTACAGCTGATCCTCCAAGACGTATTAACTGGTCACAAATTATGGCAGACAAGGAACGAAATGATGCCAGGAAATTTGCTGGTAAACTGAAACTTTGAATTTTGTTTTATGTTGATTAATTGTGTTAGTAAGTTCTATACTAATTTCATTCAGATCTTTTTGTGATTAGGAAAAATATGCCGTGGTTAGTGCACTGGACTTGTAACTCGGCTGTCTAGGTGTTGGCAGGTCTTACCTTTCCATGTAAATTTGACATTGTTGATTGTCCTCTATATATGGAGAAGTAGCTGGTTCCATGTGAAAGGGTAAGTTAGTGCTGGTTGGAATACAGTCCAGGAAATGTGGTTAGGTGAATCATCTGTCGTATATAACAATAAAAAATGGTTGCAAAACAACCTTTAACCTGAATAAACAAAAGAAAAAAATATTCAAAAATAGTTTGAATGGTTGATCAAGATCATTTGGATTTTATTGTGCTATCATTGGCCTAGTTGTGGTAACTGGAGTTAAGTATGTTATTATATTTTCTTTCAGATCTTCCACCTGTGAAAAAGAATTTCTACACAGAGAATGTTGAAGTAGCAAACATGCACCCGGACGAAGTAGAAGAGATGAGGTGAAGTGTTGAGTTCTGATTAAAACTGCGAACTTAAACTTATATAAAGAGACAGTGTTCATTTTGTTCTTGACTTCTAGTCTTTAATTCTAGTAGCTTATTAACTGTGTCAATATCAGAATTAACCAAACTGGGATTCAAACTTTTTAACATTTTCTTCCAGCTACGACTCCCATACTCACTTGATCCATAATACAACCTTTATACTGTCACGTGCTAGCGGTTGCGTATTGTCTACCGACAATATATTGGTAGCGTGTGCTGTTGCACGGACAAGTAACAATAAAATAAAATGGACTCTGGTTAAGAATAATTAAAGTAAAAAACGTCAAAGTATAAATTCCAGTCTCTACGATTTAATATATGCAAATTATTAAACTCTTCTCATATATTGTAACTAATCAATAACAGTAATAAATAGCAAATAAATGTTCAATGCAGATGAATATGTGAATTAACAATAGCCTAAATCTCTAAAATACTTTCAAAACATCTCATAAATATCCTAAGTATTTGCACCATGCAGTCTAAAATACCAGCATAAAATACCTTATTAAAGCTATAACTATTCAAATGTATCCTTAAAAACCAAATAATGTAAAAGAATTAAGCCTAAGTTGCTAGAATTAAAGTGAAAGAAAAATAAGAAAAACAAGTCTCGCACCTATAGTAAAATAATACAGAGTCCTAGAGTCTGTGCAGACCTGGTCTTATATAGCGCACCAGAGCGCACCAAAACAGATGTGCGCTTTACAATGTAAAAGCGCACAACGTCGAATGAATTCACGTAGCGCACCAATAGCGCCCCATGAGCGCACCAACTCAGATGCGCGCAAAGAAACAAGATTTTCTCTTTAAAAATGAATGAAACAGGTTAAAACTATTACACAAACGTTAAATACAATAAATAAAATAATAGATCCTTACATAGTACTCAGTTTCCAATGTGTAGACAAGATAAAAAGTGATGATAAGCAGATCGAACGCTGTAAAAATGCTAGGATGTCTCTAATGTCAACTACCCACAAATCACTTTACTAGGTCAAAAATACAACTTCCGGCGAAATATTAATGGCGGAAGTACTCGACACATGTTTATTTACCACAGATATAATCACAGATCTCGGGTTCATTACGTAGAGTTCAGGTAAATAAGGAATTCAGATTAAGTGGAAATGTATCAAAGATCATAAGGATCGTAATTACAAAGCTTGCCAGTTTGTACTTGAATAAATAAACGGGAGAAAATAGCCGGGTCTAAACGTAAACAAACATACATGTACATAAAGTATGACGAATCTAGGGCATTACAATACTTTCTTACTATTGACCTGGTTGTAATACTTGTAGGGTTTAAGCTGTAAAATTAAAGCACTGTGTTAACTAATGGCACTTATAAGTACCTAAACAGAAGTCTTCCACTTAAGTATTGTGTAATGTCCTTGGTGTTCAGGATTTTCTTTAGTTCCAATTTCATGTTTGTAAATCGTAGACCTTCTTTATTTAAAATGTATTTTTGTTATTTTAAGAAAGAACAATTTCAATATCACAGTGAATAATTTGAGCAAGGAGGGTGACACATGGTTGCCTAATCCAGTTAGAACATTTGAAGATGCCTTCGAACATTATCGTAAGTTGTTACACTATTCTTGGATTGTATAATTCTAATGGGGGTAGGAAGAATTTCAAGTCTGTATGTTCATATTCAGGTTAATTGATCAATTTTGATTTGCTACTTTATAATATAGTTCGCAGGAGATAACACTAGCCTTTGTTTACAAATAAAAATGAAAATTAAATACATTTTCAATATTCATTTTTGTTCAATCTTGTGCATATACACTTTTAACAGTATACTCTTTAAATCTACACTGATAACTGGCAGCCAGTCGACCGTGCAGTGTTTATTATTTGCTTTGTTTGTTTATAGATAAGGCTACTAGAGTTATCCTCGGCAAACTATACATTCATTTAAATGTTTATAAATAAATGAATGTCTGTAATGCCCATGATAATTTCAACCTAATTCTAGTCTTATGACGGCCATAGTCCCGACAGGAAAAGACAAGTTTATCAAAATACAATGAAACAATATGGATCTTCAAAGTTATAAGGAGGTTGGCTATCATAATTAGATGATCACTATTGACTATGATGTTAGTGTTGCTGTGATCTTAAATAATGATTGATATGCTATATGATGATCTTCAAAGTTATAAGGAGGTTGGCTATCATAATTAGATGATCACTATTGACTATGATGTTAGTGTTGCTGTGATCTTAAATAATGATTAATATGCTATATGATGTGTGGTATGTACATTTAAGATATTGTATTCAGCTACTTCATCGTTTTCATGTTATATTTTCAGCTGAAATATTGGACACAATTTATAACCAGAAGTTTACTAAACCTTCACCCATCCAGGTAATGTTGCTTGAATAATTGTATGAAAGTGTTTTCTCTCTGTTTCTATAAATGATTTGAAAAGAGCCAGTATAACTTCCAACAGATGTTGTGCAAGTACTGAGCAGCATGGTTATAGTAGTTAAATGTAGAAATTACAGTTCTTTAAGTTTCGAGTTTTCAGTTAATTAATTTGTAAAATTATGTATGTTATTTATCCATTGAGGCATGTGTATATTCACTTCAGTTGAACTAATTTGATCTTTGGTAGGCAATTAATACTGTACAGTATTATTGTAAAAAACAACCTGTAAGTTACTTAACATTTGTTATTCCCACCCCCCTTCCCCATCCATGTCCGTCGATCAGTCCACCAAAATACAGTCAACTCTCGTTATCTCGAATTTTGCCGGACCGTGGAAATTACTTCGACATACTGGCGAGGTGTGAAAAACATTCGACGCTAATCAAATACGATCAGACTTCGACCCGACTTTGAGATGAACAATAGATTTTAAGTGCGAATGAGTTAATCAGGACCAAAAAATAATTCAAGATAACGAAAAATTCGAGCCGAAACTTCGAGATAGGTCTCGAGATTTCATATAGACAAAGAAGGAGAAAAATCGGGACTTGAAAAAAACTTCGACATAACGGAAAATTCGATATAAGCGAGTTCGAGATAACGAGAGTTGACTGTAGTTCACAATCAACAACTTAAGAATAGCTGGCCTTGACTCCTCAAACTTCACAAGGAGCTTGGTCATCATCTGTATCTGGCCCCTATGACACTGTGCAAATATCTCATATTACAGTTCATGTAATGATCACTATTGTTATTTACAGTGTCAGGCTTGGCCAGTCTTACTGAGGGGCAAAGATTTAATCGGTATTGCACAGGTAATGATATATATTATAGCGTTCATGTATTGATGATAAACATGTTTGTTTAATAACGCCTTTATATGAGATATCTACTACTTTACTTTATTTACTTTCTGATTCCCACTTTTAATTGCTAGTTACATGGCTGGTAGGAACATAATAACTTAATGTTAAACCTGAAACCTCTTGCTTCCAATGCGGATACCTTGACCACTCAAATCTGACTTGACTTGGTACATATTTTTTTCTCCTTTGTAGTAACATTACTTTAATTAATTAGTTGGCACTACTAGGATGTTACTCATCAACATTATTTATTTGTGGATGGTTTGGTGTATGAGTTGGTAATTTTGTCTTATATATTTCAGACAGGAACTGGTAAAACCTTGGCCTTCCTGTTGCCAGCATTCATCCATATAGATGGTCAACCTGTGTAAGTAGAACTCTAGAATATGGTGTGCCAGCTTTATGTTTTAATCCTTTTCTTCATAGTAAAGCCTTTTCACACTTAATGAAAGTCAATGTATAACTGTATGATATCATATGTTCATATACAACAATGTCGATTTTCCTCCACATGTGGAGAAGTTGCTGTTTCCTTGTTAATGTCAGATATGAATTCCCATTTTATACTTCCAATCATCGCACTTAATAAATATCTTTGCTCTGAAAATGGCGGACAATCTGGAACAATGGTGATATGTACTTTGATTATGGAAACTTTGTATATCACTGGAAGACACAGTGGTTTAATTTGTTCATTTATTTCATGTTTTAGCCCTAGAGAAGAAAGGACTGGACCCAATGTACTAGTTCTATCACCAACAAGAGAGTTAGCTTTACAAATTGAAGAAGAAGTTAAAAAGTTCCATTATAAAGGAATAAAAAGGTAGACCTGATTTATGCCCTCCCTTAATCTTCATGTGTGTGTATGTAAGAACATACTGACAGGGACTTGATACTTAACACTACACATTTTCAATCATAGTAAAAAATGTCTGTAAACAGTCGTATTTTGAACATTTCTGCTTATTTTTGCCACTTGCTGGAAGTTGAAAATCTTGATTCTTTATATTAAGAAGTTCATTTCTGGATGAAGCAACACTTCACTGACTGAACACAATTTACTGATATTGAAGTGTAGTCAGACTCCATTTATAAATAAATTTAAACTTGTTCAAGATTGTAATTGATTGAAACATGGTGTTGGCATGGTGTGATTCAGGTATCCCATGAGTAGAAATTTGAATCTGAGAATATTTTGGATAACTCTCCGAATTTAGCTAATGAGTTGTGGATATATGAAATGTTCAATGTGTATATATTTCAGTATATGTGTGTATGGTGGAGGAAATAGGCGTGAACAAATTGCTAAAGTAAAGAAAGGTGTAGAGATTATTGTTGCTACACCAGGTAGACTCAATGACCTGGTGATGAATGAAATTGTCAATGTGAAAAGTGTCACATACTTGGTGAGTCTTTCTACATTCGGTTAGTATGTGCATCAACTATCAGCATGAAACTATAGCACAGAGAATTTGACATGATCCTGACCTTTATGCATGAATATATTACAAGGTTCTTGCGTTGAATATATAAATTTCCGCGAGCAAACCGTGCAATATCGGTCCTTTAGATTTGTGTTGGTATTGCACCTCGAGCGTCTTCGTGATACTTTCTGCTTATAAAAACATACAACCGGGATTATAAATATAGACAAGAAATCAGCTGTTAAATTATGCTAATTAAAGTTCGAGAGTCATGTCAAATTCTCTGGACTATACCAGAGTTTTAGATGTATAGTGCTGTTTTATTGACCTGTCAAATAAATACACATCACAGTATCTGCACACTTTAGATAGGTCTGTGAGGATAGTCAATTGATTGTTCTGCATTTGCAAAGGACTTGTAATACTTTCTGCATTAGCAATATCAGATAATGAGATTAATTCGGATTGTAAATCCAGTTTGAATTTAAGCGTATTTGTGAGAAAATTTCTTAGCTTAAACAAGTTATTGATTGTATCATATTTAGTTCAGCGTATATTATTATTGGAGCCTAATGTGGAGATTTAGACTGGTTGATATTTCGAGAAATCAAGAAAATTACAAATATTTCTGTGTCGAGAAGTTAAGCATTTACATGGTATAATATTCATAAGTCCTCTTCAATGGTGCACTTTATGATGACACTGTTGATATAAAAATATTCAAAAGATATTGTGCACTCAAACTTCAGAGCTCAGACTCAGAGCATGAATCAAGGTCTACATTGATTTTTTTTGTGATTGTTTTTTATCCGTCGTCCGTCCGTCAGTTAGACTTTTCACCGTTAACACTCTAGCACTTTCAATTTTGCTTTGATCTTCATCAACTTGGTCAGTAGTTGTACCTCAATGAAATCTAGGCCAAGTTCAAAGTTGGGTCATGTGGGGTCAAAAACTAGGTCAATAGGTCATGTGGGGTCAAAAACTAGGTCAATAGGTCAAATAATAGGAAAACCTTGTTAACACTCTGGAGGTCACATTTTTGCTTTGATCTTCACCAAACTTAGTCAGTAGTTGTACCTTAATTAAATCTAGATCAAGTTCAAAGTTGGAGGTCACATTTTTGCTTTGGTCTTCATGAAGTTTGGTCAAAATGTTTATCTTGGTAACCTTAATGTCAACTTTGAAGTTGGGTCATGTGGGGTCAAATACTAGGTCAATAGGTCAAATAATAGGAAAACCTTGTTAACACTCTGGTGGCCACATTTTTGCTTCAATCTTCATGAAGTTAACAAAATGTTAACCTTGGTAACCTTACGGTCAAGTTCGAAGTTGGGTCATGTGGGGTCAAAAAGTCAAATAATAGGAAAACCTGGTTAACACTTTTGAGGCCACATTTTTGCTTAATTCTTCATCAACTTTGGTCAAAATGTTTGTCTTGATGACCTTAAGGTCACATTCGTAATTGGGTCATGTGGGGTCAAAAACTAGGTCAATTTGTAAAATAATAGCAAAACCTTGTTAACACTCTGGAGGCCACATTTTTGCTTTAACTTTCATCAAGTTTTGTCAAAATGTTTATCTTGATGACCTTAAGGTCAAGTTCAAAGTTTGACCATGTTTAGCAGGTGAGCGCCCAAGGATCTATGATCCTCTTGTTATGAGTAAATTCAGGGGTTCCATTTGACTTGGGAGTAGGGGTTTTAACCCCTGGAATTTCCAAAAAGCCACATATTGACCCTCAAGATATTGGTTTGAAGGGTCACTTTCTCTTAAAATCATGGGTATTTTGTCTATAAAATGGTAAAATTTAGTCAAAAGTATCAAAATGACCCTTCAGATTCAGAAGCTTGTGGAACCCCTGTAAATGTATTGTCATATTGTGAATATGTTTCTCAGTGTGTATGCCATGTTGTGTTACAGGTTCTAGATGAAGCTGATAGAATGTTAGATATGGGATTTGAACCGGAAATCAAGAAGATATTGTTAGACATTCGACCGGATAGACAGACTGTGATGACAAGGTAACTGGTTTATTACATTACATGTATTGTGCATATTACAAATCATATTCTCATATCAGTGGTCTGTATGATAATGATGGTATATCAACTCTTCTTTCTTGCATGAATGTGGTGATTTGTCCAGATTATTCAATATTGTTATTTTGTTGAAGGCTTGAGGTTCAGACCAAGAATATATTTGATTGGTTGGTTTCTACGGGTGTATCCTTTATAAAGTTGTTTAATTGGCTTGATAAGCTCCAGACTGCTTAGTTCAAGTGTCTACTAGCATTTGATCTGCATTTGAAATCTACTGTTTAGTTAGCGCAGTTGGTAGAATGCTTGGCTGAATGTCTGGGTTTGATTCTCGAGTGTGGGAAGAAATGTTCTTTCTTGAGATTGGCTTATGGTTGTGCCCTACATGTGGTGAAGTTGTCAGGTAATTACAGACGACTGAGAAGAGCAAGATAGTAATTGTTTCTGGAAAACAGGCTAGATCTTTTGTGTGCTATATACGATAAGTTCAGATTTGAATCGTGTAGATCTTCAAATTATTAATTTATTTGTGTTGATCATTTTAGTGCTACCTGGCCTATAGATGTACAAAGAATTGGTGAAAGATATCTGACAAATCCTATACAAGTATTTGTAGGCAGTCTGGATCTAGCAGTATGTATGCTTGTCCTATTATCTTATAGTAGAAACATGTTAACTTGTCTTTATGCCCCGGTATATAGTCCTTGTCCTGTCTGCCTGTTTGTCCCATTGAAAATGTTAACTGAAACTGAAATATCAAAGTCCATCAAGGCATTGCTTTCAAACTTGGCATACTTGTTTACCATCCTAAACACATAACATTGTCATCGTCATTTAACTCTATTCAACATTTCAACAGAATTATTGCACCTGATTGACTTAGCTGTTTTTTGTATTTAAAATGTTAACCAAAACTTTCAAGTTTTTCAAACTGAATTTTTTTCAAAGTCCTTCAAAGAATTGCTTTCATGCCTTGCACACAAAGTCTTGCTCAACACTATGACCCCTCTTAATAAGGCATGTGTACACAACCTTGTCTTGTAGTAGAACATTGAATTTGTTATGTTTTTGTTCAAATAGAACTAACAACTGTACACATTGTAACAGATCACTTAAATTACTAGTCTACTAATGGTTTACGTCTGGTTTTGAGTATATATGTATTTTAGGCTTGTTTACCATTGGTCAGATAATGGCATTGGCCAACTAATAACTTTTCCTTACCAATCATGCCTTTTAATTTAAAAGCCTATCCATATTTGCATCGTCCGCATATTTATCTGTCCCACCTTTCTCACTCACTGATTGATTTTGTGCCGGACATCATTATAGATGTCACAAAGTTAGTCAGCACTTGTTCTCCGTAACAACTGGTTGGATTTCAATGAAACTTTACATGAATAATTTTTTCAAGCCTTGTGCATTTTGTCAGCGTTTAGGTTGGATGTTTTTTGCTGGAGAAATGTCCCTTCATGGAAGACATGTTTTTGTGTCAAAACCATTTTAATTTATCGTTTATTTTCCTGTTGTAACTTTGTAAATAGTGTGCTGGTATGTAGAGTGTTTTGTTACTTCAGGCTGTACACAGTGTTACACAGTTTGTGGAGATTGTTGGTGATGATGAGAAGAAACAAAGGGTAAATGATTTTAGTTCATTTTGAGTAATTTTGGTTCAGTTATTGAGTGATTTTGGTTCAGTTTTTGAGTGATTTTAGTTCATTTTGAGTGATTTTAGTTCAGTTATTGAGTGATTTTAGTTCATTTGAGTAATTTTGGTTCAGTTATTGCGTGATTTTAGTTCATTTTAAGTGATTTTAGTTCATTTTGAGTGATTTTGGTTCAGTTATTGAGTGATTTTAGTTCATTTTGAGTGATGTTGGGTCATTTTGAATGATTTTAGCTCATTTTTAGTGATTTTAGTTCATTTTGCGTGATTTTGGTTCATTTTGAGTGATTTTAGTTCATTTTGGGTCATTTTGAATGATTTTAGTTCATTTTGAGTGATTTTATTTCAATTTTTGAGTGATTTTGGTTCAGCTATTGAGTGGTTTTAGTTAAGTAATTGAGTGATTTTGGTTCAGTTATTGAGTGATTTTGGTTCAGCTATTGAGTGATTTTAGTTAAGTAATTGATTGATTTTGGTTCAGTTATTGAATGATTATACGACGCAGTCACACTACAATGTATTACTACAATAATGTACCTGACATGTTCTCATTCCATGATAGTCAGGATTCCGATATCATTTCGTTTCTTGAGAGTTCTGATGACGTCATATGATAAATGTTCACCTTGGTAAATATTAACAAAAGCTTTTTGCAACAGTCATGTCGAAAAAATGAGAGTGAAAGGGGTAAGATTTCAATACGTATTCAATACTTTGATACACCAATTCAGCCTTAATACTTACTTTAAGAATTGTGTCAACCTGCATGGTTTGACATTTCCATACAGGAAGTAATGGAATTTACCCAAAATTTTGAGATAAGGGTGTATTAACTTGTAAAACTTACCAAAACTTTGCCCAAATTCTTGTATGTTTGGCATACACTGTAACAGTCTGTTGAAATACATTGTAGTGTGATTGTGCCATTAAATACTTGATTTCCTTATTAAATTTAATTGACAGACATGGTTCGCTCATTTCCAAATATCAAACCATTACCGTATAGCATATACATGTAACACTGAATTGGTTTATTGAAGTACATGTACAACTAAGTTGCTAACTGTTTAGCAATAATTTTTTTTTTTCAGTGCAACAAAATTGCATTTTGACAGAACTGTGCAAAAAATGAGTTCCTTCATAATGCAATAATATTTTCATGTTAGATGATAACTGCTTCCTAGTATCTCCTGACTACTGCTCACTTTAAGTGTCATCATATTTTCTAGGTTCTTGACTTTGTACGGCATGATATGGGACCAGAGGACAAAGTTATTGTCTTTGTTGGAAAGAAAGTCACGTAAGTGTTTTTGACTTTAACTACGACCTATGAAATCGTTTCATTTCGGCTTTGTTTGTTGGTTTTGAATTTGTTGCAATTTTAATCAAGGTTAACAAACACCAGCCAAAAAATCATAATGTTCTTGGCCAAAAATATTATTAAGAAAATATTGCCGGATTTGGGTTAAGCGGAAAATATGTCAAATTTGAGTGTTGCCTATGTTCATTTATGATAACTAAATGGATTGGCCTACTTCAAGGACTGAATTGCTGCATAATTATCTATGTATATATAAGGTTAAAGCTAATCATATATTATAGTTTTAATTATTACATGATGTGTCATCACCTTCAAAAATTCCACTACTGGGATACTTGTGATTTACTATAAAATTTGATTGTTGCGATGCTCTCTCTTACCTCTCTTAAAAGAGTCAGAAGAACTAAATAATGGATTGGCCTAAGACTGTTGAATTCCGGATTGTATTCATTAGATGATCAATATTGATTTTGAGATTGTTAGGTCACCATGACATTGAACATGGATGATTTTAGTTGCTATCTGGGTATACATGCTGTACATATCATGATATTTCTTGTTTCTCATATTTCAGTGCCGATGATTTATCTAGTGATTTTACACTCAATGACATTGCTTGTCAGTGTATCCATGGAGATAGGTAAACTATTGTTTCCGTAGTAACATTGTCAACATTCATTCATTATTGTTCAATTTAAGGAAGTAGAAACCCCTTTTATTTAGCTATCAAAATTTCTCAAAGCAACTTAGTACTGTAGAAAGATTTTCCTCAATGATGATAAAAATTATACGTCACAAGTACTAGGTAACACAAACCTTAAACAATACTTAAAATTTAATAACAATAAAAAATGTTTTGTAATACATGTAAGGTTGTCAACCAGACATGCTTTGACTTTTTAAGAGCTGCAAATACTGGTACATAACAAGGTGACCTGTGTTATAACAGTTACACAAGCTAGACATTGAAATGTTACATGATATAATACGGTCCATGTATCCAGTCATACTGTGTCATACTGTGATCTATTACAGGGAACAATGTGATCGGGAACAAGCATTGGAAGACATTAAGTCAGGATTAGTGAAGATACTGGTTGCTACAGATGTCGCTTCTCGTGGACTGGATGTGAAAGATATAACGTAAGTGTAGCCGTTCTGTATATGACTATATCTATAGTGTTATATACAGGCATCTACTTAACTTGCTTTCATTGAAATTTTTGTTGTAGAATTTACTGCACAGTAGACCCTAAATAAATATTTATAAAAGATTACATAAATAGGTACAAATTGAAGTAGAAAACTTGCTTTTAGTTATGAAGAAAATTGAAGAATAATTGCCTAATCTTTGTATGTCTGTGTTTAACTATTTGCCTATGTTTTGTAGGTATGTGTTTAACTATTTGCCTATGTTTTGTAGGTATGTGTTTAACTATTTGCCTATGTTTTGTATGTCTGTGTTTAACTATTTGCCTATGTTTTGTATGTCTGTGTTTAACTATTTGCCTATGTTTTGTAGGTATGTGTTTAACTATTTGCCTATGTTTTGTATGTCTGTGTTTAACTATTTGCCTATGTTTTGTAGGTATGTGTTTAACTATTTGCCTATGTTTTGTAGGTCTGTGTTTAACTATTTGCCTATGTTTTGTAGGTCTGTGTTTAACTATTTGCCTATGTTTTGTAGGTCTGTGTTTAACTATTTGCCTATGTTTTGTAGGTATGTGTTTAACTATTTGCCTATGTTTTGTATGTCTGTGTTTAACTATTTGCCTATGTTTTGTAGGTATGTGTTTAACTATTTGCCTATGTTTTGTAGGTCTGTGTTTAACTATTTGCCTATGTTTTGTAGGTCTGTGTTTAACTATTTGCCTTATCTTTGTAGGTATGTGTTTAACTATTTGCCTATGTTTTGTAGGTATGTGTTTAACTATTTGCCTATGTATTGTAGGTATGTGTTTAACTATTTGCCTATGTATTGTAGGTATGTGTTTAACTATGATATGCCAAGGAACATTGAGGAGTATGTACATCGTGTGGGTCGTACTGGCAGGGCTGGGTATGTAATCAAACTTTCTTCAGTCAGATAATTCTGTTACTTGCCTCAGTTGTTTGATACTTTTAAATATACTTAATACTGTATTATAGTATTTATATAATTTTAGAAAATGTAATACTATGTAACGAATAAAAAGAAAATGATACTAAAAAGTCAGGTAAACGTTTCCTACAATTCTTGCAAATGATTATTTAATGTTATAATATGTATATATTCATGTGTTACAGGAGAACAGGTACGTCTGTTACCTTGCTTACACGGCAAGATTGGGGCAAGGCTAAAGATCTCATCAAAATATTGGTCGAAGCAAATCAGGTAACACTCATTCTAAAAAATGTTCAGTCGTATAAATAAACAGTAGTAATAAACCCCTTGTATTACCAGCAATTCATGAATCTTGTTGTTGCATATTTCTGCCTGTATATTCATTGGTCTTCAATTTATGGTTGAAAAGTTAAGTTTCAACAATTGTGTACTTTAAATCTTGTGTTGTCAAATGGTTGCTCTTAGCTTTGTTTGTTGATCTAACCAAGCAATCACCATTATTCACAGGAAGTACCAGACGAGTTGGCCAACATGGCAGAGAGATTCAGGGAAAACAGAGAGAGGAGAGATGCTGAAGGTGGCGGTAGAGGTGGTGGTAGAGGAAGGTTTGGTGGTGGTGGGCGTGGCGGCGGAGGGTATGGTGGCGGCGGGGGATTCGGTGGTAGCAGTTTTGGTGGAGGCGGTGGTGGACGTCGGCGACGAGATGAGGGTGGTATCAGGTTGAGTTTCGGTATTCCCTGAGTATCTGTCGTACTAGAGTGAAGTTCTAGTCACTGTGCTGCACCAGATTACACAATGGAACAAACATTCCTCATGTGAACATTGCATGCTATGCTAGAATTCCTGCATCTAGAAAATTATGGAATTCTACGACAGCAGAAAGCAACAGTAAGATTTACTGTTTCTGATGGATTGTATACATTAAGTGCCAAAGAGTATGTAAAAGTGAAGTGGTAAAACATGATTGGTTAAAAATGTTTGATCCGGATTTAATCAAACAACTTGGTGCTTTCTCTTGCTTTCTTTTGTTATACCAAAAGTGTGGACTAACTTTTCATTTATTGACAGAGGAGTTAACCTTAAATTATCTGGTATATTTCATACTGAGATATGAATCATATGAACGAAGATAATAAGCTGTGACATTTTGAACAGATATGTTAACATCCCATTATTTAGTCTTTTCAATACAGACCTGTGTAATGTATACACTAAAAGCTCCTTGAAACAACTTGCCTATAAACCCTTTAAATCAGGCCCTGATCTCCCAAAACATCTCAAGTAGAAATCTCATCACAAATTGAGATTTTGCTCAAATTCG
Source organism: Spisula solida (assembly GCA_947247005.1). Lineage (NCBI taxonomy): Eukaryota > Metazoa > Mollusca > Bivalvia > Venerida > Mactridae > Spisula > Spisula solida. The sequence continues at coordinate 28,691,442 of OX365948.1, forward strand.
AGTCTGAATTTGAGCAAAATATGGAGTTTGCACTCTTCAAATTTTACTGTTATAAACTAAGAATAATGTTTTCGGTTTTTGATGCGAATTTCGAGTCTAGCCTCCCATGGAAATTATATAAACGACACATGGCAATATTTGAGATGATTTTAACACAGATTGAGATGTTTCGGTAGATCGGCGCCAGGTCTTCTAGATGGGTTGTAATATTGAGCATGCATAAATAAGCAAAACTTCAGAATGTGGTTGTAGTGATATTAAGGTCAAAATAAATGATAATGTGGTCTGGTAACCCTACTTGCGCTATTTTCTTGTCACTACCCTAAAATTTGTATCGACATTTTGCTGGAAGTCACTATAGATTGTTGAATTTTCCGTGCGTAAAATGATCATAGAAATAAAAGTTTTTCTTACCCACCTACATTAATTCTTTGCAACATGTTACCAGAACCACACTATTAATTTGTTTGGCCTTAAGTGAAGTTTTACTGTACTTGTTAACTTGTCAAGTATTAGTGCAATATCATAATCATGTTAAAACTTATATTATTGTGTGCTACTATGTGTATGTCTGGTACGTTTATCTGGTGAGCTTTACATGATATTTACTCATTTTATGTGTTTGTTATATTTTTTTATCCATTGCAGTAGCATGTAGAGCTCACCAGATTTCATGTACCATTGGTACTTTCAATAAAAATGTTGTACATTGTACATAGATTTACCTATCCATTACAAGGATATAAAGTGTGTAATGAACATACTTGCATTAGGAATTTTGCTTTCATTACATGAAGTTCTTATGTGATAACGTGTTTTCATGAACTTGTGTTATTTGGTTTAACTGTTCAGTGATTAACTATGTTGCTATGTTTTGTTGTCTGTTTGATTGGGCTGTTGTTGATCAGATGTTTTGTATTGAAACATCAATCTAGAACATATCAGTGTTTCATCAATGCATCATCTGATATTAATGTCACAATGAAATTTTAAAAGTATTCTGGAATGTGAATTATGCTTACCTTTTGAAGAATAGTCTAAATATGGCCTTGCACATGTCAGTCTGGCTGTCAGTAGGTCTGTCAATTACTATGAAATAGGTTTTTTCTTGGAATCCATCCTCAAACTTATGTGCAGGTTGATTGTGACCAGGGTACTGTTTTATCAAAGCACTTACGGAAATCGTAAACTTATGTTCAAATTTAAATTCTTAATAATTCTTATATTTAAACAGAATTGAACATCCAGTATTTTCATGAATTTCACAACAAAATCAAATTGTCTCTATTTTAAAGTGGATAGTAATGTATCAAGTGATATAAACACCGTTTTAGAGTGTATATGTAATGCCCTTAGAACAAAATCAACTATTGTATAGAGGATGTTTATTTTGCTTTTTTTGAAGGCCAAAACCTCCCAAGTGCTTATGCAAACAATTCCCTTCTCTGAATGTTGTTTCAATACTCTCCCAGATTTAAATTCTACTGATACTTCTTCAGGAGACTTCTGTATCCACTGTTTGGGTAGAAAATATTTCCTAGTCTAGTTTGTAAGGTTTCTTCATGACATGTTTTGTAGGGCAACAGGAAGTTCAGTATTGGTGAAACACCCTGTTTATATAATAATTTCCTCTAATCATGTAAAACATGAACTCCTCAGAGGCGACACATTTTTTCCAAATACTGTTTTAAGTCGCATATACAGCCTCCAAGACCTTTGTTGGCGCTCTTTGGTTTGCTTGGCATTGAGCTAATGAACACCGCATTTTTCTGTAACTCTGCATCTAACATATTCGAAATCATTTGATTAAAAGTTGCTATTGACACTTACAACTTTGCTGCCATCCAACTTTGGGGTTATTGGATTTGTCCTAGATATCACAGAACCGATGGTCATGGCGATAGCAGGTTTCGAAATTTTTGGTGATGTTTAATATTTGATGGCCTAATTTCATCAAAATAAGCATGGGAACGAATATCACCCTTCACATGTCAAATAATACTGAATGTCTTCATTGACATGGGTATTTCATAATATACCAACACTTTTATAGTGTGTTATAGGAGCAATTTGTCTTAAAAATCCAAAAGCAATGCCCTCTACAAGATGGTTGATTTTGGTTTGTAAAATAATGCAAATATGATACAAAATAAGTGTATACTACTTAACACATTTTCCTACATTGTTGAAAAGAAATACATATATTTTATTGTGTTAGTATAACACAATATGATGTTCAGTTTTGTTCAGATATAAGTTGAACACCTCTCGTAGTGGTACTTGTTTAGGGGCAGTCTTTATTCTGAGCTTGTATCTTTGTGTTTTATGTACATCTACAGTTGTATCTCATTCTTTGTACATATGTGTTGTTTATGTTTTGCATATAAAGCTTAACTCATTGGACAGGTCATAACATTATGCCAGTCTTTTAATTTAATCTGAATCTCAGACAATACTCTTCCTTTTAATTTAAAAATGGCTGATTGAGACGTTGTATTGTTACGCATCTAAATCTAATGTATACTACTCCAACTTTGATAAGGGTCAACACATTTTCTATGCAGATATTTTGCAAATTTGATTAGATGGACTGATGGAATGTTCACAAAACATAATGTTACATTAAGTATTTTGTGATATTGTAAATAAATATGATTGCTTCTAAATCTGATGTCTTAGTGCTGATGAATCCAGTCTCACTCTTATGTTTAAGCTGCATTGAAACATCTGTGATGACAGAATGTGGTCAGCATTTTAGTCTTACCCAAATATGAGAACGGAAACTAAAACCATAAACATTCCATGATATTCTTGTTACTCGAGCTTCAGCTGGTTGACTATCAGTTACCCTTCAAAAATACAACATTGTGTCAGTACATGCCAAATGCATCACTTGAATTTTTAGAAATGTAGCAGCACACTTGATTATACTCTTAATATTTGCACAAGGGTTTCTTCATCTATTGTGTTTGGCTAATGAAAGACAGACAGGACTATTGGTTTGTTGACCCTTATCACTTTCAAAATTAGATTAGTTATTTCGCCAATGGAAAAATTGAAAGTGATTTTATATTTATGGTATCATCCCCATCTTCTTATAAATAACTTGTATTTTTAAAAATCTGACATTGAAAAGATGTTTTAGAGGCAAATATAAAATCATACAATGTACATTAAAAGTTAATTATCTAATTTCGTAACTCTTTCCACCTTTTTGTTCAATCCACAATGTTCTGTGACTGATAATAAATCATTTGATTTAAAGACCTTAATTTTCATGTACGAGAGTTAACTCATTAGTTACTGCTTTCTAAATCCACTGTCAGTTTTTATGGTCCAAATATTTTGTTTTATTATTTAAATTCATTGTGAATCATTGTTTCATATTATTGTTGTTGTTGTTGTTCAGAAATGATCTGAGTATACTTGTTATACATTAAAATAAAACTTATTTCCACAATATTTTGTTCACTTCACTTACAATGCAGAGTCAGAAAATGACAAAGGTTTGTCTTCTGTACGAGGGGCATTCTGAAAGTTCTGATAACCGAATGATAACTTTACATTGGTTGGTCAGAATATTAAAAACTAAAAAATTTCTGAAAAATAAATCTTTCAGCGAGACATTCATAGCGAATTTATTATGTTAACTCTGAGAATGTATATTTTAATGGTATTCAAACGCTGCATGGTTTTGGGTTATGACTGTAATATCCTTGAATACGCGAGACAATTGCGTTGTATTGTCCCCATGTATATTTCAGAATGCACTGCTGAAGCATCATTCAGACTGATTGAAATGAGTATGATATTATTTGAAATATGCATAACAGCACTTTCGAATAACATTAAGTTATTAAAAAAACTAATAAAATAACAGCAATATATACAACAAAATTAGGAGACCACTTTGCCACACAAAGCCCCTACTTAATTATAGACATATAATACGTTTATGGACTAAGCTATTCTAAACAATCAAATTGTCTAGATCTGAATGAGTATTTTTATCCGGGGAACGTTATAAATGTAATTTTCGAAAGTTTGATTTTTGGAACAAAATCTTGTGCCCTACCCTTGATTTTTTTTTAAGTAGAGTGGGGTAATAGGATACTCTTATACATGTTATAAAATGGTCAATAACCCTTGTTCTTATAGTTTTATTAATTTTATTAACTTGAAATTAAGGAAATATCTCTGGTCTGACGTCATAAATCTAAAACACATGTTTTTGGCCACATGGTCATTCTTTAAGCTGCTGTATTGTTGAAATTATAAATATTTCAGAATTCGTATTTAGTGGGAATAAAAATAGCATACGCATGCACATAACGGCCACGCATTTTATATTCTCATGTAACATGTCCAGCACTACAATGCAATAACAAGTAAATTGCGTATTTCCGGTAAAATGGCTATTTTCAAGTGCATTTGGGACGAGGTCTTTTCCTTGTACATCTTAAGTCATTAAAATTATGCAGTCAGAACATTACTTTCCATTTGTCAGTAGATGCACCGGTATATAATACAAAATATGTGTAAATTCCAAACAAATCGGATTGAAATTATAGAAATTATTAACAATAATGTTTTCCCTTCTAAGGGCTAATATGACTGAATTTAGTGACAATCTATTTGGCTATATACCTACATGTACAAGGGCATTGAGGTGAATATTAAATTCTCTGATATTAATGTCATGACATATATTCGATGACAAAATGTTGTATCTTTCAGAAAATGTGCACTTTTATATACATTTAATGAGCATTAAACAATTTACAGATGCATTATCAAAACTTTCAGAATGCCCCTTGTATTATCTTCTTTGACAGCTGATATAATTACCTGATTACATGGAAAAACAGACAGAGGATCTATCACAAGTTGTCAATTGATATAAACTTATATTAAACGAGTTTTGAAAATTTATTAAGCGAGCCTTTGGTGAGCTTAATAATATTTCCTTAACGAGTTTAATATAAGTTTTTATCAATTGACGAGTATTAGATTATATCATAATACTCTACTAACACAAAAAACGCACATTTCCGGTGGAAAAACGACTTCGCTATATAATCGACGCCAAAAATAACATCATTTACGGCATAAAACAACATCATTTAGGCGATTAAGTGACTTCATATGAACTAACCAGGATACAACCAAAGTCATGTGATATTTAATTTTATCATATGACTTACCTTGTATCCGGGTTAGTTTAACGAGTATGCATATTCACTTTCTCCTAAATGACGTCATTTATATCCCGCAAATGAAGTAATTTTTGTGTCGTTTATAAAATGGGCTACTTTTTTCGACGTTTATTAAACTTATTCAGGAAATTTCCAGAACTTGTTTAATAAGTTTGTATCAATTGATAACTCGTGATTGATCCTCTATAACATCCTGTTATATGTCCATTTGTATATTAATTTGAAAAGGCCAAGTTATTTATAAGCACATGTTGGGACTGTTTAATGGTTAAACTGTGTTAAATTAACAAATACAAAAAACTGTTGCAAGTCATGACTGCAGTTGAACCCCAATGCTTTGAGGTCTGCAGCAACCTAGGATCTTCATACTGTTCTAAAACTTGCCTTTCATTCAACAGGGCTTTGCATATTAACTGGCCATTAGTTAGCTCAGTCAGTGGAGCACTTGTCAGACAATCGGGAATTTGTATGTTGGGTACCAACTCGTTACAAACAACATCGAAACATTATTCACAGCTATTGGTAGTTTATTCAAGTATATATATGCAAATAGAAAAATATAAATAACACTATTCTGAAGCATGAAACACACAAATCAAAACAACTAATTTACAAAGTGTCAACAAACCATGAACAATAGTACTCTATTTATAGTAATGATATGCATGAGGTAAACATATATCAATCAAGCCTGTGGAAGTAATGCTACATGAGGTGTATGTTGGTTTACTGCAAGACAAACATTCACACACCATAAACATATCTTAATGACTTAACCCGACTCAGTGTCATGGAATCTACTATACTAAAGATAAAACGATTCATGTAGAAAAAATATTTTTTTAATAATCAAACCTCAATGATTGCAAGAAAGCAAACAGAACTGATAATAAAATTCTAGAACTGAGAATATGACCATCTACATGTACAAAATGTATATCAATTGTAACATAAATATGATGTCATTTAGAATGTAAAGGCACTTGATAGCAAATAAAGTTCATGTAAGCAAATAAAATGATAGTATATGGAGCAGCACCCAAGGCATGTAGTTAGGCCAGCTGAAAAATAATGCCAGCAGTAAAAAAGTTCATACTATTGTTTGGCATTAACTGAGACATTTTGGTATTCTGTGACTTTACTTAGGTAATCATTGGTTTCTGAACGAGAAATGTGCTTGAGACGAACACAAACACCAGATAACATAACAGCAAAAACACAGTCGTTCAGGTAGCATAATGATATGGTTACAAATTCACAAATTTACAAACATTACTAACAATTCTTAGAGCGTCAAGTTTAAAAAATAGTCTATCTTGGTTGAAATTTGCTGGAATATACATGTACACACCTAGCATTAATTTACAATATACATGTACATACAGCAACTTAATAATATGGTAAAATAATAACTGGTTATGAACTGTTATCCAGAGCCATGATGTCCAATAAATTTATTCAAAACAAACATTTGCCAAAGAAAACAAGTTGTGATAAGTAAATTGAAATCATAAAATAAAACTAACATGACATTTGATTCATACACATGAATATTTAAATGATTCATAAGGTGGTTATTTGTTTTGCTTTTTTGTTGACCTGGAATTAATACCGTATTGAAAAGATGGAGTCGAGATACAAAGTAGATTACAATGAATTGATAACTAAACAAGTAATTAAGATTGCAAGCAATCATAAGTCCCCTACCGGTTTGAAGCCATTTTCAATGTTTCTGTTGCCATAGCAACCACAATTTTTGTCGGAATCAAACTATTTTTAGACATGCATAATCCCCTTGTTGCCCCCTATCCACATATTAAGTTTCATAAACCTAGCTTGGAAACTATTTGAATATGGCAGGATCCAGATTTTGGCATATTTTCACTCTTTCTGTTGCCATAGCAAACACAATTTTGTCAGAATTGAAATATATGTAAACATGCATAATCCCCTTATTGTCCCCTATCCACCTACCAAGTTTCATAAACCTGGCTTGGAAACTGTTTGAGTTATGTCAGGATCCAGATTTTTTGTCTGACAGACGGCAAACCTATAGTCCCCTCCTGTCAAAAACTGGTAGGGAACTAGTAACAAACAATAATCATCACTTTTGCTCAACAAGGTTGTATCCCACTATATAGTATATAGAGAGATACAATAATTGTGTAAGGCCTAATAAATGACTTCATTAAGTAAATGAGTATAATATGTTAATGGACTTTAGGTGTAGTTCATTGGAAATAGTATCAAGTAACTTCAGTGATGAGTACTACAATAGGTATTCGGCTATTTGTAACCAGGCTGATTAGTAACCGTCCATTTTCGGCTATTTCGTAACCTTTTGTAAACACATTTCGGCAGATTCGTAACCGACCTGAAAAAAGCTTGAAATAAAATTTGCTATTCATTCCGTAAATTTTAATGAAATGATTAATATATTGTGATATTCAAACTATTTTAACACCTTTAAATCATTTTTCTATGATGATATAAACCATATATATAATAAACTTATATCATTAAAAGCAATAAATCGGCGGTTACGAGTTCGTTGATACTTTCTTGGTTACGATTAAGCCTGGTTACGAAATGACCTGTATACCTACACTACCAGGTAATCATTGACAACAAGAGGGTACTCACAATAGTACTATAACTAGTAACATGTAAATGACACTTATTGAATGTAGTGCTACTGTGAGGCTTACAATAAATCATGGAAGAAAAGAAACATTGTAATGTAATATCGATGGTATATCTAGTAATGATTATGGATTTTTCGAATACCTTTCATTTAAATAAACAACTAATCAAGTAGCTTGACGTCATCACAAACATACGTCATTCAGACAAAGTATCAATAATACACTATTCATACCATTTATTTATACCATTTATTTTTAGACCTACAATAAGTGTACAGAGATTAAACTAGTAGAACAATAGAATAGTCAACAAGTTATAGCTAAAGACACTGAGACACTGCTGTTACCTTTGTTCAGTAAGTCAAACATCTAAATATGGGATATATCAACATCAAAGTTCATGACCTTCACTAACACATACATGATATATCATTGTATTCTTCTCATGTTCTAACACACATCTTGTTACGAGACAGCAGAATGTATTATGTAAACATTAAATTAACACTATATGTAAACAAACAGCATATATGTACCCTGTATAATAGTACCGTATATCGGGTAATTTTCGCGTACTGCAAGTTTCGCGATTTTCAGCAAATTAAATTTTAGCGATTTCTAACCTGTTTTTTCCCCGCGTTTTCCATCTTGTAAGGGGAGATTAATCCAACATGATTGTTTTAGCGCAGCTAAACGCCAGTATGTACCGGTTGGTACCGACGTGCGTAATTTGTTGTCAACAGCGGGATCGCATATTATTAAAAACCAGTATGTACCGCACATATTATATACATGATTTTCGTTGTTATATGTATAAAATATATTTTCACAGGTGAAATACAGAGATATGTAGTTCACACCTCGTCATTTATTTTCAATTGTTTCATACAATAGACGGGAAAATTCTTTTGTTAAATTGGACCCTGTTTGTTTACATTCAAGACTGATGAATAAGTGATAATACGCTTGTTAGTGTAATAGTATCTTAAACAACATAATTGTTTAAACTTTTAAACTTTGAACTTTATAGTTGGTTTTGTTCAATTAGTTTTACTAAAAGCTTATGTATGATTTATACGGATTATGTTATCGTATAGTACTAGACATTAGTATAAACTATCGATTTTCATCACACGTTAATATTACGACGCCGGGACGAAAACGAAAGTAAAAACATTCATCTTTGGACAATCGCGAAATTCTGGTATGCATTTTTCGCTGTTTTAAATTTTAGCGAATTGGTTTGTACGCGAATAAAGCGAAAATTAGGTACGCGCGAAAATTACCCGATATACGGTATAATGCACTGTACATCAGACACTATGGTAACAATATTAGGCCAATGTTCGAACAACAGGGTTTACCGACTCTAGTCAAAATACAGGAAATGTAAGAACAGCCTATACAGTACGACTGTACATCACAGTACAGGGACTGTCCATGGGGACACTACAATATTAGGCCAATGTTAGAACAACAGGGTTTACAGACTCTAGTCAAAATACAGGAAATGTAAGAACAGCCTATACAGTACGACTGTACATCACAGTACAGGGACTGTCCATGGGGACACTACAATATTAGGCCAATGTTAGAACAACAGGGTTTACAGACTCTAGTCAAAATACAGGAAATGTAAGAACAGCCTATACAGTACGACTGTACATCACAGTACAGGGACTGTCCATGGGGACACTACAATATTAGGCCAATGTTAGAACAACAGGGTTTACAGACTCTAGTTAAAATACAGGAAATGTAAGAACAGCCTATACAGTACGACTGTACATCACAGTACAGGGACTGTCCATGGGGACACTACAATATTAGGCCAATGTTAGAACAACAGGGTTTACAGACTCTAGTTAAAATACAGGAAATGTAAGAACAGCCTATACAGTACGACTGTACATCACAGTACAGGGACTGTCCATGGGGACACTACAATATTAGGCCAATGTTAGAACAACAGGGTTTACAGACTCTAGTTAAAATACAGGAAATGTAAGAACAGCCTATACAGTACGACTGTACATCACAGTACAGGGACTGTCCATGGGGACACTACAATATTAGGCCAATGTTAGAACAGCAGGGTTTACCGACTCTTATCAAAATACAGGAAAGAATATATATATTATTATAGCAGTAAAGGGTTAAACAGAATCTTGACATGAATATAACAATGACATAAAACAAGAGCTTGAACATCAGCAGTACACAGTATGATATTGGTGGTTTTACTCTAAAGAACAACTGGTATTGTTTACCGACTTGTAAGTACTATCATACAGTATCGCAAACAGAAACATTTGTATATTCACTGATTCTTTACACAATTCATATACAAGAATGAATACAACAAAATATCAAACATACTTATTTAACAATAAATGACTCGCTGTTTTTAACATGATTAATGTAATTCATAAGTAGTATGTGTAACAGAGAGTCCAAAATTCATGTCAAGTAAAATTTGCAAATAAAAAAACATGTACTGTTACTTGTAAATAAAATTGACAGTTTTCATGGTTTTGATTCTTTTCAATCAACTCAGTGACCAGACAATGATATCTGAAATGGTATGAGGTATGAAAAACTGAATGTGGATGCTCATTAAAAATATCTATAAAAGCAACCATAAGCACAATGACAAAACTGCAAAAATATGTTATAAATTACAAGTTATTTTCAAACAAATTTTCTGAATGGTATCAGTATAAGAAGTATTTAAGGAATTTACACGAGATGAGCTTCAAAACATATGACATGTAATGTATATACAATGATATCAAATGTAGTATGTTATTATTACAGAAGAATCAAGACTCTGTAAGTATAGTGACCGGCATTAACCATTCAACTATCAGAAGCAGCCATAATGTGCATCTCTTATTGGCCACTTTTATATAAAATACACCTTATAAAACAGCCACATTGAAGCAATCAACTCTGACATAGGGTAGGCTATGCCTTAAATGACTGCTAATGAGTCAAAAGAATGGTTGGACTGTGATTGGTGTAATAAATGAACAAGAGGGCCATGATGGCCCAATATCGCTCACCTGATTATACATGAAACCCTGCACAGTTTTCACCCAAGGGAATAATTTGAACATCTTGGTAGAAAACCACAAGATGATGCTACATACCAATTATCAAAGCTCTATGCAGTGTAGTTTTAGACAAGAAGATTTTTATATGATTTTCCCTATATAAGTCTATGTAAAACGGTGACCCCCGGGCGGGGCCAATTTTGACCCCAGGGGAATTATTTGAGCAATCGTGGTAGGGGACCACTAGATTATGCTTCATACCAAATATCAAAGCTCTAGGCATTGTAGTTTTTGACATGTTTTCCCTACATAAGTCTTCGTAAAACGGTGACCCCGGGGCGGGGCCAACTTTGACCCCAGGGGCATAATTTGCACAATCTTGGTAGGGGACCACTAGATGATGCTACATACCAAATATCAAAGCGTAGGCATTGTAGTTTTTGTCAAGAAGATTTTAATATGTTTTCCCTATATAAGTCAATGTAAAACTGGTGACCCCCGGGGCAAGGCCAATTTTTACCCCAGTGGCATAATTTGAACAATCTTGGTAGGGGACCACTAGATGATGCTACATACCAAATATCAAAGCTCTAGGCATTGTAGTTTTAGACAAGAAGATTTTTTATATGTTTTCCCTATATAAGTCTTTGTAAAATGGTGACCCCCAGGGCGGGGCCAATTTTGACCCGAGGGGAATAATTTGAAACATCTTTGTAGAGGACCTCTAGCTGATTCTACATACCAAATATGAAAGCCCTGGGCCAAGCCGTTTCGGAGAAGAAGATTTTGTAAGGTTTTCCCTATATAACTCTATGTAAAACTAAGGGCCCTCGGGGCGGGGCCAATTTTGACACCAGGGACATAATTTGAACAATCTTTGTAGAGGACCTCAAGGTGATGCTACATACCAAATATGAAAGCGCTAGGCCTTACGTTTCAGAGAAGAAGTTTTTTGAAGTTTCCTTTTTGAAAATCTATTTTTAGCCCGTGTGACCTAGTTATGCAATGGACCAGAAAAATTTTAACAACTTTGGTAGAGGTCCACCCAAGGAACATTCCTGTAAAGTGTTATTAAATTTGGCCAAGCGGTTTAGGAGGAGAAGTCGTTTGAAGAAATTGTTGACAGATGGACGACGGACATCTCGGTATGACAAAACCTCACCATGACCACTTTGTGGTCAGGTGAGCTAAAAACTAGCAATGGATAACGGAAAATATATGATTACATAATGGAAGTTGAATATGACTACTTTATTTGCCCTTAATCATTGTTAATAATGCTGTAAAAATTACAAGTATTATAATGAAATGCAAAATGTAATATGTTTTACAATCAGAACCCAAATTGATTTTCACATTTTTAAACTAAAATACAATCTAGGCTATCAATTATAACAGGTATTTTTCAATACATTTTTGTAAATATTATTTACAAGGAAGGTTAAATGTGATTGAGTTCTACCTCAACAGATTTGCTCAGTTAATTTCCACAGATAATTCATGGCTAACAGTTTTGTTAACTTGTTAACATGGGTGAAATTATTGAGCAAATATGTCTCTAATAAATAGGTATACAAAATATGTTTACAGCTTACACAGTATGTTTGTAGATATGTGAACTACATGTTAAAGGATACATAGTGGATGTAACATAAATATAGAGAACCAAACCAAAAGCTCAGTGTAAGGGACAAAGTTTCAAACTTTGCTAATAATCACAGAATTGCATCTTGATTAAATACAGAGCCATCTACATACGGGACAGAGAAAAACTGAATGTATATGTTTGATAGCTAGGATAGATAATAACCACAACTAAAATACAGCTGTATAACATATACACCATGACTTGGTTATAGACATGTCTAGCATTTATGACAGTAGAGAATCAGCAAAGTGTGGTAAAAAATTGTTCATTTTTGTTGAAATCAAATAGTTCTTGGTGACTAAATCATATTTTTGTGTAGGTAACTTGTACTATATACTTGAGTAGAGGTCAAGACAAGGATTATAATTTCAGACAAATTAAATACTGGTTACACCTTTGAATTATATATCAATAAATGAGTATTTGATTTTAACAAATCTACAATAAATGTCATAAATGTCACACATTTCTATATGGGTTGGCCATGGTGATAGTCTGATTTATAACCAGTTGTACATTCTAAACCCGTACACTCGTGCTAATTTGTGCACCCTCCTCTTCAGCGGGATCCACGTAGCCACGCCTATCTATCAAACTGGGAAGACGTGGAGAACATAATACAAAACAACAGTTCTGTACACAGTTACCTCTACTGTATGGATTAATGTTGTTTTTGAACTTTTTGTCATTATAAGTTCCTTTAATATCTTCATTAGTTGTCATTTCACGAGCAACAAGCATTGAATGATAACACATTAAACCACCAACTGACGCCAGGGAACCTAAACACACAATACCCTCAATCAAGCTGGCCACAGATTTCTTAAACGCATCGCCGACGTCTGACTCCATGGCACGTAAAACAATTGTTGCAACATTGCAGCCTAGTACATAACAACACATTATTGTAGTAAAGGTAACAAACAGGTAGAAATAACGATAATTCCTCCTTCCTATACAATTACCCACCATAGGACAGTGATGATCAAATCTTTCTACACAATTATTACACCGACTACAATGTGATGCTCTCGGTGGTCGATACATCTGGCATGTTTGGCAATATGTTAACTTAAAAGTCCGTCCTTTTATTTCCACCTCTTTAAATCTTGGAGCAGCATATGCTGTTCCATTCTGGTTTTCCTGATTTTGGTTTTCTAACTGATGAAGTCTGTCTGTTTCGAGGGCCTCAGGTAGGGAGGCACGAGGAATGATACCTGGGTCTATAAAAGTGGTCTGGAGAAGGCACCCAATGATGAAGATAAACAGTAGACCACCAATCACAGGGATGACAGGATTCACCTTGACTGCAAGGTACGGACAATCAAAGGCAAAAAATAATCCCCCTGAAAACAGATTATACAAATATACATGATAGTGGTGTCAGAATAGAACAAACATGTTAAGATAATAACTCCATATTAGAGATACATTTTTTCTGCATTATCAAGATCATTCAAGTACATGACTTGTGTTGCCAAAAACGTTCTTCTCCCTAGCACTGTGTATCACTCCTCTGGAGCATAGTCACTGTATAAGATACCGGTAGCCTAGTGTTAAGTTAGCAAAGTTGTAACATTGGGTAAATTTGCAAGTTTGCATGAATTTCAGCCTATAAACAATGATAGCGGTAATATAACAGCACACGGAATGCCTGAAATTCAATATATCCCCTTATACTGTACAGAGACTGAGTAGTCATTTGCCTACTTACAATACCTCGCCATATTTCAGATGATTCAATATTGCTGGGAAAATGAGATTATTGTCACTCTCACCTAGTTTGTTCATTCTGGAAGCTCATCAGCAGTTTATGGATTTTGCAACAAGACGTATTTCGTAAACAAGATATCATATGAATGTGTTACAGCCTGTTTTCAAAAGGGAAATCATCACCAACAGACACCTGAGCATAAAATTGTTTCTTATTTCTGTGGTTTAAAAATATAACTCAGAAGGGTTTTTGGACACTAATAAGTCTCCCACAAAGGGCCATAACTCAAACCTAAATTTCTTGACAATATGCACAACTAGGCTTAGTGAAATTTCATTGAACTCAGCAGATCAGTGGTTAAGGACAAGCGTGGACAAACTTTGTGGCATCCATCCGTCCAGCACAAAATGAATCTATGTGACTGTGAGAGACATTAAAATGACTTCAACCGGGACATTCAGTTTCTGGTTCTTGTTTGGTATCATTTAACCCTCAACTCCTTAAACTTGCTATCACTCAACCCTTAACATTGTAAGTGCCACTCATCTTTCTGAAGTTAAACAGGTTGGTCGGTCCTGAATCCATGTTTTCTGCATAACTGACACACAATTTCACACAAAGAACCCCCATATATTAAATCATATGCATCCAAGGACCCACTAACAGATTTCTCTTAGAATTTTAAGATTATACAAAATATTACTATAAAATCAAACAGGGAATTACATGTACTTTTTAAATGGACATATTATTAAGAACTGAGGAACACTAGTGATATTCATAATCATATTTATAACTCTCTAAAATTACATGATTGCTCTATCATACATATTAAACTGCGTATCAGTAACTTTCATCCCTGTTTTGTTTGTTGTGCAAGATAGTACTGTAAACCTAGAAATTATTTCGCGCTATTTAGTTTCGCGGAGTTCGCGAGTGGTATTATTTTGCGAAAGTGCTAAAAACATTAATTTGGACATTGCAGGAAACTTAAAAATGCAAAAATTTGTAGTCGCGACTATACCGACCATCAGCAAAATGCGAAAGTTAGTATTTGCTAAAGTAAATAGGTTAACAGAAATAATGTAAGAATATTGGTTATACCATTAATTTGAAATAATGAGTTTGACTACATGTTCTTTTCATATTGGAGTAAATACATTTATAAGCACATGTCACTTTGTGTGACAGTCCTGATGAGTTCTTCAACAAAGAAGTGAGATGTTTCACATCTAAAAGCAAGTACTGTTATATCTCAATGAGAAATTACAATACTGTCAGAGGAAATCTACAGATTAGGTACCCTATAAGGACCAATGTGCTAATTGGTTTTCCTCACGCTTTATATGACAAGGGAGATAATGTATATGTCTCTTAATCGTCAAGTTAATGTCTCTCATTGTACAATTTTCATTTATCTTTATCAAATTCAAATCATTCCTACCATGGGTTCAGATGTGTTATGTAATTATTCAAACCTAATGATCAAGGATAACCCATTAAAATGCAAGCACTTATTTCCAATGGGGTCCTCTGTTTCTGCTGACGGGACAGCAAGTACAAAGGGCAGTGGTGTGATACAAGGAATCAAGGAGTGATACCCAAGCTCTAACCCAACAGACTCCTTGGTTCTTTAATGTGCCCAATGTATAGCACAGATACACGCGAGACTACCTCAGGTACAATGACAGAAAACAGGCTGTTTTAATGTTAGCTACTTTGTCTTTAGTCTACAGAACTTAACAATTACTGATCAATAATTTAGTACATGTCACATACATACAGAATGTACATAAAAATTTTGTACATGGAAATAACAGCTGCAAATTGAGACAAATCAAATAGATTGACAAATACAATGCTCAATAAATTTCTATTTCTGAGAATAGTCAATAAAGCTTTCAAAGGTCTATCAAAAGTGCACTCCTGAACTTCATGATTTATTTGATATTTACATATTTGATTAGGATTACTTAATTGAATAGCTGCAATGGGCTCATGATAGCACTACATTATCCATCTGAGAGCTGTGTGGACTCACACTAATACACTCTGAAATAATTTGACTAGGATAATATGGGCATGCTATTATTATGTGCGCTAATTTGACCCGTATAGTCACCTTTAAGCCCCTTACAGAAAGCTGAGCATGCAATATGACCATGCCTGTGGTAGATGAGACCCACACATGGTTAGGACTCCTACAATTTTGAGATCATGCTGAATACTAGTATTGCCTGTAAGAAGTGGGTATGCTGGGAGTTACATGTGACATACAACATTACATCTTCTAGTTGTTCTGCAAAACCATTCAAGTTTTGAAGTAAAGCCAAATCTAGAAATAAATGGATGTATAAATAGTTCACTACACTTATAGGGTAATACTTTACCTTGTTTATCTAAGATTAATAGGAACAGTGCTAGTATGCACAAGCCAGTTGAAAATGTTAGTTTTGTACCAACATTGTAAGATTGATCATACACTATGAATGTGAATGAAAACTACTACATACCTGTAACAACAATTAGTCCCATACAACATAGAAAGCCACCATAATCTGGTGAACTAACACACCGTCCATTACAATAAAACTTGTTTCTTCCAGGATATATCTCCCACTTACGCTGCATCTTTGTAGATTCTGAAACATAAATCAACGGAACAGTAAATTAATCTTACTTTTCAAACTCAATTATTACTTATTACGCTTGAACATTTGAGTAACCGGGTGAGAAAAATGTGTAGACAGACCAGGGCTCAAACCCGGAACGCTTTGCTTACACGGTAAATGCTCTACTGACTGAGCTGGCCGGCCACAAAGTTTTTCCCCTATTAATATTTTATCCTATACACATTACTACATTTGAATATTCAAACCTGCTTAAGTTACCACCTGAATTAAGCAACAACCTGCCTTAAGCAGCCAGAATTACTATAAATCCCAATACACATTTTAATATGAAATACACCAGTCCAGTAAACAGCCTTAAGAATCCTAATCTAATGTACGCATTGACTGGTTGTTGTATACAGGTTAGACTGTATATATATTCCTGATATAAATAATTGTCTATAGATCATCAAGTCAGTATCTTTATATACAGATGGCCTACTTCCATATCCATCCCTTAATATAGTCTACAAGTCAGAGAGTCAAACAATCAAACATACTGTTTCCTGGCTGAATCTCATTCCAACAAAGTTTATGAGGCTTTTAAATGGAATCTACATCTCAAGTAGGACCAGAATATCAACATAAAGTGGACAAAATGAATACAGGAGACAGACCAATACACTCTGATTGCATAAACACAAATTTATGGTGATTAGGAAATAGGCAATTTGGAGAAACCTCCGACTAGCAAATGAAAATCCTAAAATAAATACAAAATGTAATATACATGCATTACATGGTGGATTCGTTTGCCAGGACTTAATGGATCACAAAATTTATTACACAACAATTGACTTCTTCATCAAATGTATATTTTTTCTTTTTATTTGAGAGCCGCATATATTTGATTTACAGTGTACTCAAAATAGGCAAACTGTAACAAACCAATTAAATTGCCATTTCACTGAAATCCAGGAAACGCAAATCATAAAATATATATACAATGTAGGAATCGAAGACGAAAATACAATATACAGCAAACTTTAATTTGAAACTGTCAGTTACAAAATGGAAATCCTAGAATAGAACTGATTTTAAAATCCATACTGTTACACGTAGAGAACATTTGTACTAAATTTTAAAGCAATGACATTGGTATCAAGCAAAGGCATGGGTACTAAAAGCAACTGCCCTAAGTTGAGTACTTCTTGAGTACAAGTGGCCAGTACTGGACCCATCCCTGCTTACAACAGAAAAGACCATTGCAGAAATGAAGCTTTAACCTCCTGCTCTCAAGACAGATTTATTTACCACATGTCCACAGTAGATGCATGTACAGCAGGTTTTAAAGACATTTCAGTGCGGTCATTATGATCAGGCACATTAGAGAACCATTGAGGAAGAGCTCAGTTATTGCAACTGAATTGATCAACATCAGAGCAGTAAATTCAGCTTTTGCACTTTTGCAAAGAATATGTAAACATGAAAAAATAATGTTCTTTAGAATGATCAATCTTACCAGTACTCCTTTGTCCAGCAGAGGTTTGAGGGGAATGTGTAACCTTGGTGTTAGCCATAATGTCCAAACATCGTCTTAGGGTACCACACTGAAACAACAAAAAAACACATTCTCATTTATAAAACACGGCACCTCCTGAGCTTAAAAATATAATAGCATCAGAGATGCTTGGATTACTAGTTGAATGATGTCACAGAAACTCAGACTACATGTGGCACTATTCTGATGGTTTTTACCAGTCAAATCAAATTTATATGACAGCACAAAATGTCTAACAAAGCAGTTACAAGGACAGGGGGAACAGCTGAATTTTAATAATAAACAAGAGACAAAATGTCACAAAATATGCCCGTCTCGGGGCATGGTCAATGAAAAGAATCAATCCAACATTTGTTTTAATTAAAGGACCATAACAATTGAACTTGGCCTAAATAGTATGCCCTTAAGCATTGTCAGATGAAGATGGAAAGATGAAAACTGTTTGAGTTAAAGTACAAGGTCAATTTCACTTTTTGTCGGTAATTGAAGGCCCATAACCCATTTAGAAGACCTGGGCTGATTTGGCCTATAACCGAACTTGGCCTAGATATTATGCTCCTAAGCATTGTCACAAAGTTTGAAGATGATGGGATGAAAACTTTTCAAATGGTGTATAAAAATTGTATGAACAATACTAGTAGCATTTTTGAAGTCGGTATGTCTCCCATAAAGGGCCATTGTATAGCTCAAGCATTAATCAATCAACAAAACATTCCTGACAGTATGAACAACTATGCTTGGTACCAACTATTCAAGTGAAATTTCATTGAAATCTGACCAGTGTTTCAGTAGCACAAGCGGGGAAAAGCTTGTTGACATCCATCCAGACGTCCAGAACAAAATCAATATGTTACAACCTCATGTAATTTTATGCTAGTATAATTTAGATGCCAAATTTAGACCTCATCAAATTCAAATACACCATAAATTATAACATCAATCATTGGTAATAAGCCAATTCAACAAATTATAGTTATTTTCCACATCAATGATTTTGTACAATCCCATACAACCTAATAATGGCAGCATAAAACTACACCCTAATTCTTTTGAATAAATCTCATTATTTCTCATAATGAAACCCAATATTTTTAGTAAGTTCACCTAAAAATATGTGAGCTCTATAAACAAGGCAAATGACCAAACCCTACATAAGATAATGTGCAGTCATAATTCAGAACATTTGACTGAAATGAGCTACACAAGCAATGTCAAATGACTCAGACAAGAATACCAAGGGTGTACTAGTATTCAGGATCTCCATATCATAAACACAAAGCCATTAACAACACATGCTATTACAGGGGACCGGTTCAGGGACATGCTCCCTAATTCTAAATGTTCTAAATGTAATACAACATTGATGCCATCTTGTGCATTGTAAGTATGTTAAGCTTTGGCCTGATTTAAAATATTGTGTACACTTCTTGTTATTTTCAAGTTTGTCCTTCTGCTTCTTGTAGTCTGTGTACCCTTCCGTGTGCCTTTCATACTCTACTGTTTCTGTTGAATGCTGCCTGTCGTGTCGGATATTTTACTGTCTTTTCTCAGAGTATAGACATTAAGCCTACAGGAATCATTGCACAATTAATTGCTTACAATGTATGTGCTGTCAATCCTTTTTTGAACAATTCCTACATTAAAACTTGAATTTTAATAACTTTTTCAGTTTATTCTGAAGGTCAGACCAGGCATGTCCAACAGTGTTGCTTCTATAATCAAAGTTATCATCTGTCATTATTATTATTGCCAGTATATTTAAATTTCAATATTAAAACCCACTCAATAAAAAGACCAGTTTAAATGGTCTCCAAAGGCGGTCTTATTATTGAGATTTGATGTTAGACATATTGATTTACAATTACTGAACCATAAAATATGGTAATTTCTGATGCTGTCATACACATAAACATCTAAAGTGACATTTGAATCTGAACAAATAAAAGAGTTAATTCGGACCTAGGAACAAGAGGTCGGTAATTATGTTACTAATTAAACATTTATCAATTTATGCTTATATGATTGTGATCAAATCAATAACAGTAATAATTACAAATAGGATCAAATGAATAAATCATGAACAGAGACACTGCAATATAAAGCATTCATTTCCAGCATTCATTTCCAGTGTTAAAAGTACATAATCATCTGGGCGTCAGTTTCTATCCATGAACAGGGCCAGTCTGGTCTACGTGAGGAACTGAATGAAACTTCTATTTAAATAACTTTGGGTTTTATTGATTTATTTGCCTTCCTGTATTTGTCTGATTATTAAAAGAGTACTGAACCAGGTACAATGTAATACTTTGCCATATTGGTAAATAACAAATATACCAAGAACTGGTTCATTCCAGAGTACTATTTAAACAAGTAAGAGTACAGTCACCACTTTATAGACAGTGCAACGATTTGGCCAGATGTGCGATCCTTCACACTTTTACAACCAAAATTAAATAATTTCATTGTTCAACTTAATGCGCTATTTACATCAGTTCTGGTGTTTGGCCAATTTGAGGTGGTGGTTTTGCTTCTTAGTTTAAACAATATTTATTTCCATAATTATGCATTTTTTTATGTGTTACATAGTCAGATTTTTCAAGATAAGAGGTACATATACAATATTTAGTAACAGGTAGTTTTATGGTAAATTTGGGTAGAAATTGGATTTGTAAACAAGTCTTATATAAGACTTATGTTAATACATTTCCGAGGTGATGAAAATAATGGCTGGTTCGTACAGTTAAAGTAAAATGCATATTTAATTAATAGAATAAGATATAATAAATATTAAAATGAAGGAAAAATGGTGTTCGTGAAAAAGTGTGGTTGCTGCACCTTATTAAAATCTATCTAAACAACAAAAATAATCGTCAAGAGTTGTGGATACTATCTAGCTAGGGAGACTATGCCGTGAAACGTCGCGTGGCGACAATATATTGTTGGACTAGGTGGAAGATATTGGTATTTACGTCAAAGGTCAAGTGGTCTGAGCCATAGATTAGGTTCTGGAATGTGATTGGACATGGTAGGTTAGCTAAGAATGTTTGTCTCTGTATAGTGTAGTTAGGACAATAAAGAAGGTAGTGACTGGTGGTTTCAATATCGCCACATGTACAGTGTGGTGAAATGACTATTGATTTTCTGTAGAGGTCGTGGTTCAGGGAGCTACATCCGAGGCGCAATCTGGTGTGGAGAACTTGTGATTTTCTATGGCCGTTGATATAGTATGGTTTTGTTTTAATGATATTACCGTTTAGTTTGGTTTTGAAGCTGTTGAGTGAGGGACTAAGTTTAATGTCGTCTGGAAGAGAGTTCCAGTCGCGAATGACAGAGGGAAGGAATGAGTCTTTGTAAAGTTGTGTTCTGGTTTTTATGATTGGTATGCTGTTGTTGTTGCGAAGTTGATAGCGAGTTTGTGTCTGGTCAGGAACGAGGTTAGAGAGATATTCAGGTACGAGATTATGTGTCATTTTGTAAAAGGTGGTTAACTTTTGTTTTTTCCTACGTTCAGATAGTGTTTCCCATTTTAGTTCGTTATATAGTTTGTCTATGCTACAAAGCTTGGTGGCACCTGTGACGATTCTTGCAGCTTCAACTTGTACAGATTCAATATTATATTTTTCTTCATTCGTACAATTATCCCAGACAGTGTTGCAATATTCTAATAAAGGACGGATGAAAGTAAAGTAGAGTTTTTCTAGTGATTTTCTATTTAGGACAAATTTTAAGGATCTTAAAATTCCTATACGCTTCCAAGCTCGAGAGGTGCATGATGATATATGAGTATGCCATTTGCCTTCGCAATCGAATATTATACCTAAATGTTTGTGCTCTTTGAATTCATGTATTAGAGTGTTGTTCATCTTTAGTTCAGGGTGAAAGGGTTTATTTCTTTTCCGAGAGAACAGGACAGATTCAGTTTTGTTGGGATTGAAATCTATTAGCCAATCTGTTGCCCATGAGTGAATATGTTCAAGGTCATTATTAAGTGCGAGGGCTGTAGTTATAGGGGTGTCGACGATCAAGTATAAACTTGTGTCGTCGGCAAAGAGACGTATGTTGGAATCCACTCTGGTAACAATGTCATTAATGTATATTAAAAATAAAAGGGGGCCGAGTATTGAGCCTTGTGGAACTCCCGCTGGGATGGCACTCCAGGCAGATTGGGTGTTACGTATGACAACGCGTTGGAGTCTGTTAGAAATATATGATTCGAACCACCGAAGAAGCTGACCATTGATTCCAATGGAAGAGAGTTTAGATAGGAGACCACGATGCCACACACGATCAAATGCCTTGGAAATGTCACAAAAGACCATCCTTACCTCTTTGCCTTCGTCAAGGGCTTTGCAGATGTCGTTATAAATGTATATAAGTTGGTTTGTTGTAGAATCACCTTTAATAAAACCTGATTGGAATTGGGATAATATTTTGTTACGTATGATAAAGTTATAAAAATGCTTGTGAATACAACGCTCCATGAGTTTCCCGATACAGCTAAGCAGAGAGATAGGTCTGTAGTTGACAGGATTGGAAGGGTCGGATTTTTTGTATACAGGGGTAACGTTCGCTTGTTTCCAGTCAGCAGGGAAGTAAGAGATGGATAATAGTCTATTAAAGAAGATAGATAAAGGTGTGCTGAGTTCATTTGATGCTTCCTTAAGTAGTCGAGGACTTATACAATCCGGACCGGAGGATTTTGAGGGGTCAATGTTAGTTATTGCGTCTTTTACATCTTGTGGTGAGACTGTAATGGCGCTGAGATATGCAGGTGGGATAGAGTCAGTAGTTGGTGGAGTTTTGTTATTGTCCTGGACAGTAGACTGTTGACAGAAGAAAGTGTTCAATAGATTTGCCTTTTCTGAATCAGTATTTGCGTGGGTGTTTTGTGTGAATAGTGGCGGGATTGATTCATGTGACTTTGTGAGTTTTGTGACTGTTTTTGCTAGTTTGAACCATTTCTTTTGACTTAATGTACTTTCGTTTAGTTTGTCTATTAGTTTTTGCTGGTATTCTGATTTTGCTTTTCTGATTTCTTTTGTGACTTCGTTGCGTTTGTTTCGAAACTTTGACCAATGATATTCATTGTTCTTTGTTTTGGCAATTTTGTGGAGTCTTCGACGTGAGCGTATGAGTTTTCTTATGTTTGTATTTAACCACGGTACGTCATTCGGGCGAATTGTTACATCCTTGTTTGGTATTGTTTGTTTTGCAGCATTTATGATAGTTTGCGTTAATTGGGTTGTTGCATGATCAGGGTTGTCATCATTTAAAATTAAATCCCAATTTGTGTTGTGCGCCAGAATATTTCTGAACTGGTCATAATCACCTTGTTCATATTTCCAGATATGTCTTTTAAATGAGTTAGATTGTGCTTTTTGGTATTTTAGGACAATGACAATAGGACAATGATATCGTATAAGATCTGGGATGAATGGGTCAGCCACAAAGCTTGTTAAAACGTTATTAATGTTTTTTACAAGAAACAGATCGATTAGAGAGCTTGATGTCTCAGTAAAATGTGTGGGGTCAGTAATAGTTTGGTGCATGTTATAAGAAACTAAAAGGTTATTCATCTTGTGTCTGTTTGGGGAATTTAAATTGCAGTTAAAATCCCCGCCTATTACAATGTCTTTATGATTGGTGTTGTGTGCTCTGTCGATGCTTTCTTATAATGAAGAATGCAACAATTGAAGATGTTAGTTTGGAAAATTTGAGCCAGTGAATACCAACATAAATGTTTGTTTTTGGTGTGATGGGTCTTCTGCCCTTCTAAAAAAATCATGGTCTACTAAAAGATCATGCAAAGCTGACCATTTTAAATTTTTAATATATACCTTTGAATGTTCATACTGACAGTTTCGCATAACAATACAGAGATTTAGTTACATAATGCTTCGGATGAAAACAATAAATTTTGAATGTCTTGGCCTTGAAAGCTGATTACTTAATAGGAAAACTCATCCAACTGGTGTCATGTCAGGTTAATGACGCCATTGTATGTGACATCCTGTAGTTAAATCTTTAACCTGATTTCAACACAACATAATTATTTAAGTTGAAATTTACATGTAAGTTCAGGCTTAAATCAGATTAACAACAATATCATGCACTGCAGAGAGGCATTTCACTTTAACCAGTAATTTCTACAGTGCATATATTGCAGGCTAAGAATTAGATGGTCGTAAGTACAAAATCATTTTGAGAAAACAAGAAAAAAACGTCTGAAAACCATTCTTTACTTATAGAAAAACAAGCTTTTCAAACTTCTGTTTGGTCAACATGACCACTTCCGATTTTCATGAAAATAGGCTCATAAGTAGTGCCATGATATGTAGATTGCAATATGCATGAAATTAATTTTTTTTAATAATGAATATGTAATTAAATTTCTGTAGATTTTTCAAAATCTTTATCAATGATACAGATACATGAGCACTGTATTTGTTTTAATAATGGACCGTCCTTGACTACAATCAACCATCAACAATATTTTGGGAGTTTTTATTTTTTCCCTCCTCCTGTTGACTTTTTTCTCAAAAATGTATGAGTAACAAAAAATTAGAAACTCTGGCCAAAGGATAAATTAATATGTAACAATCTTTTAATAATTATGAATGTATTTGCTTAGTCCTACTTTAATTATCTTAGACTGACATATGTACATGTTGTATATAATTGTTATACTTGTTTTATTTCTGCAAATTGTGTTAGTTCCTTCATGACCATGTACAAAGCATGGTTATTTCATGTGATATAAGACAACCTATTATAAATAGTGTCCTTCAAAAACTTAATTAATATTATCTTCAACTAATAATGAAATTTCAGAAATCATAATATTACTAAATTTACAGACTATATACAATTTTAGAGCCAGCAACTTTCTTGTCAACTCACTGTATTTTCTGTCCACTGATGATCCTGATAAATCAAACAGATTAATTTTGTCCGTATAGTTTAGCATTGTAATTTTTGTTTTTAGTTCGTCTTGCATATTTGTAGTTTCATTTGTTAATTAATTCTCTTGTAACATTGTTTGTATATATTATTATATGACTCATCTAAATGTTATATATATTCGTTTTCATCAAATGGAAACAAATTTCTATTTATATATTATTATATGTCTCATATAAATGTTATATGCATATACTTAAATATATGATTTCTTTGTTATGTCGAATACAAGCTTGTAGCTTATGTTTATTATGTTAACTATAATCGACGTTAAATAAAGTTTATCTTATCTTTATCTTATCTTATCTTAAAGCCAGCGATATGTCCAGATGCTCAGTTTAAAGACTGTTACAGTTATCCGTACTTCACCGTAATTCTCTGATTAACATTAATCGAATCATTAAACGAGCAGTTAAAGTAATAACTTATAAATCATCATGTTTTTGTTTGTTGTTTGCAAGCAGTTTATAAACAAGAGCAGTGCATTGCGGGTGCAGACGCTCATCAGATCATTGTCTCTGTAACAAAAGGCCCATTACCCTTGCATAAGCACAGAGTCATAAGTCTTGCTAAAAAAGTGAGGTATTGATAGAGCAAAAGTGTAGCAAGTTTCAAAGTAATAGTTTAATATTTTATAGAAAAGTTAACCTAAACATAAAACTGCCCCAATATATCTTATAATCCAAAAAGGGGCAATTACTTTTGCAAAATGCACATCAGAGTTATAGGTCTTGCTTGACATGGTCAAGTATTGACAGTGAACAATTTTAACAGAAAAGCCCTATAAATGTATGAGAAAAGTGGATATAAACACAAATATTTTCAAAGGCATTTTCTGAGTTCAAAAAGGGGCAATATCTCTTGCAGATCAGAGTCATGGGTCTTGCTTGACATGGTCAGGTATTGACGGTGAACAAGTGTTGGGAGTTTCAAAGCAATAGCCCACATAAGTGTATCAGAAAAGTTTACCTGAATACAAAACTGAACCATGGAATTTACTGAGTCCAAAAAGGGACAATAACTCCTGTAAAATTCCAATAAGAGTTATAGGCCTTGGTCAGGTATTGGTGAATAACAATTGTTGAAAGTTTCAAAGCAATAGCCCACATAGAGGAAAGTCCAACAAGAGGGCCCTACAGCACTCATCTGATAACTAGCAGTTTAGGCAGAATCAGTATTTGTTATGATACAACCTTAATATTTGAAGAAGATTTTACAAATACACACTTTGTGGCCAGGTTTTATAAAGATGAGGTAAAAAATGTGACCTCTAGAGTATAAACAAGGTTATTCTTTGATGTGATCTGGCGACCTAGTTTTTTACCCCAGGTGACCCAGTCACGAATTTGACCTAGATTTCATATAGACAAACATTGTGACCAAGTTTCATAAAGATTAGGTAAATAATGTGACCTATAGAGTGTTAACAAGGTTTTTCTTTGATGTGACCTTGTGACCTAGTTTTGAACCCCAGATCACCCAGTTTCAAACTTGACCTAGATTTCATAGAGACAAACAGTTTAAATAATTTCATAAAAATTAAGTGAAAACTATGACTTCTAGAGTGTTAACAGTCCAATTGTTGACGAAGGACGACAAACGCCGGACATAGGATGATCACAAAAGTGGACCTAAAAACAATACTTAATCAAGGAACTTTCTAAGTCCAAAAAGGGGCAATAACCCTTGCAAAATGAAGATCATAGTTACGAATCTAGCTTGACATGGTAAAGTATTGATGATGAACAAGTGTTACAAGTTCCAAAGCAACAACTCAGATAGTTTAGAAGAAAAGTGGACCTTAACACAAAACTTAAAACCCAGGCATTTTATTTTCTAAGTCACACAATAATTCTCGCATCATGAAGATCAGAGTTATAGGTCTTGCTTTATAGGCTCAGGTATTGATGGTGAACAAGTGTTGCAAGTTTCAAAGCAATAGCTTGTTTAAGAGGAAAGTTTACCTAAACACGAAACACCAACGTTGATCAAGTGGTGACAATTATAACTCTTTTTTTTCTCTCAAAAAATCAGATTTTCTGTATGTTAGTTTCAAGTGTGCTAATTTTATGGTTTGACAATTCAGGGGTGTGCAATTCCTATGTCCGACTTGGGCTTTTTTGCCGGCGGGCAAGTTGATTTTTCCATCATGCAAAATTATCACGAGAAAAATAATATTAAGTGCCTTATTTTACCGTAACAATAATTAATCCCTTAATTGCTGACCAAAAATGAATTACTTAACAAACGTTGAATAACATGACTAGTACTCTAATCCTTCACATGATAAATAATTAGTGAATGAAACTGAAATTTTGTTGCTGTTTTGTGATTTCCTTGGCAAGAAGATTTAGTTTTCGGGCAAGTGGATTTTTCAGTCCAAGTTGCCAAGTGAAAAATTTGGGAATTTCCACACCCCTGGACATGTACAGGTTTTTTACTGTGTCAGTGACTCTGTAAGAAATCAAGCATGGTATTACTATGCGGCATGCCAAGTATTCTGGCTGGTCTATAAGGGAATGAAAATGATAGAATGAACAAGATGGTTGAAATCAAGGTCATAATTGTGATATAGCTGTGTTTAAGTTGTCGGATGAACATGTGGCTGTGTATTTTATGAATACATTAATGGTGAATATCGCGAGAAAAAGGTTCATTCTTCGTGGACATGTTGCAAATTGTGTCACTTTACATGTATGTTCAGTTTTTTGGATTAAATTCGATAGCAACTTTTTGAACTTAAAAAAGTTAATAAAAACTACTATATATCTCTGGCTTAGAATTAAAAGGTTGTGAGTACTACTTACAACCTTAAAAGCTCATGTATATTTGAAATCTGCATCTCAAGGGAATTCTTATTTTCATGAAAATTGAAAGTGGTCATGTTGACTAAACTGAAGTTTAAAAAGCTTGTTTTTCCATAAGTAAAGAGTAGTTTTCAGACAATTTTTTCTTGTTTTCTCATAATATTGATTTTGTACTTACGTCGTCACCTTCAAATTCTAAGCCAGCGATATAGCATACATGATACATACACAAATTAGTGGGAAAAACTGAAAATAAAGTGACACAATTTGGTATGTCTCAGGTGTGGGATACCACATCGAGACAGCAAGACTGCAAGCATACCCAGGGCATATGGATCTACTAAAACCCGTGACGATACAAAACCAGTGACTTTTTCAATTATACCAAAGGCCTAAAACCTGTGATGGATTAATGTCCCGTAACAAATATGAAAATCGTCACACGGTTTGCTATTTCTGAGACGAAACTTTGTAAATGACAACATGACAGTTTTTTTGTATTAAAGTGTTCGGAGACAATATCGTCACTGGTTTTATACTTTTTGTGCCAAGCAAGTGAAAACTGTCAAAACATAACGTTTTGTACTAGTAAATAATAGATAAATATGTTTCGTGCGACTGACTACATTGTGGATATCGTCACAGGTTTTGCAATTTCTATGTTGCTATGGCGCTAACGTCATCGTGACGTTTCCGGTGTTTGTTGTTTAAAACCCAAGATGTTCTTGAATTGTTGCCGTAAAACCTGTTTCAGAACCAGGACAATACTGGCAGGCGCCCTACATCCGAACACTTTTGGCATATTTTTCACGATAACTCGAGAAATGTGTAAATCAAGTCATTGAAATTTCACCTGAACGAAGCTAGGTTCATCCCTGAACTGAAGAGCTAATTTGTTTACTTCTAAAAATAAGTGCATTTTTGAGGGCCGCTGTAGGGGTCACAACATCACCATTTTTAAGTCCAACAGGACCATCAATCCAGACACCGTGTTGTCCCGTTTTTTATTACGAAAAAGGCGTGAACTATCGAATTAAACTGTGTAATAAATCAAGGGAGAGCACCACAGAACGGTTTGTACAAAATTTGTAGGAATTATCTCCCGTGAATATTGGAAAAATATGGATCGAAACTTAGCGGTAAAATTTTAAACGTTCAGTTTTCATAGCAGGCATTTTGATACAAATAGCGTTGTCGATGTTTTGAAATTCTGCACGTATTTATTAAAGCTATATTTTCCTGGTTTATCTGTTTACAAAACATCTCATGGGTTTACCTCATATTTAGCAGAAGGACCGTAGTTTACATTTCGGGGCTGCGCAGTTATGCGATTTTCGACTTCCCCCGTAATGTAAACAAGCTTTGTGAGTACAGACGAACATAAATGCAACATTTCTTGTAAAATATTGATATTTAAGCGTTGCTACTTCGTAGTGTTGACAAAAATCAAGCGTCTGATTGAATGACAACAGATGATCAAAATCAATGGCCGCAATAAAGCGTTTTTGAGGCTGTCCAGATTGGTGGTCTTCCGGACTTGGTGGTCGCCAGCCAGTATGGTACATGTAATAATAATATGAGACCCGTGATAAGTCGAATAAAACATTGATAATAGTGAATAAAATCTGTGACGATACTGTACAAAACCCGTGACGATAAAGACAAAACCTGTGACAGTAAGTGAACAAAACCTGTGACAACCCGTGACACGCATGTTAATTAAATGTATATGACACTCTATATTAACGTATGTAAAAGGTGTAAATATGCTGCCGCTTAACAATGTTACCGCGTTAAGCGTAAAACGCACTAGTCAAATTCTACCCTGCTTTATTTAAGCACTCATAATTTGCGTATCTATTATCCGATTTTAAATATTTAAAGCTTGTAATGAAGCAGAGATATATGCCTGTCTATTAATACAACATTCATCACGATACCCTAGTTATTAAATCCACGGCGACGAGTAAGAATCCGTTCCGCGTAAAAGTTAGTTTAAAATATCCCGTTTTTTACCAAATAAAAATTCAATCAACGGTCGAAAATCATCAAACATTAATCTAATTTTCGATCGATTTTGTTCATTAAAGCTTGTTTTAAAAGCTTATACTGTAAGGTTTTATAAAATGTAAAACTTATTTTTAAAGCATTTGCGAGTTGTCGACCGCCAACGAAATAAAACAGAACGGACGTATTCATAATAATGTTTGATGTAAACGACGCCGACCATTGATAATCTTTTGTGGCGATTTTTTCAAAGGCTAGCATCATGGTTCGTAATTTAATGCAACCAATACCTCTCAAAATGCATTTAATAGCAGGTTATATTGTAAATAATCGCCATTTTATAATTAACATTCGGCAATAAGTCCGCAAGTTCAATACAGCTACCAAAAAAATAGTCCCGCATCGTGACAAAAATCACTATTTTTGACTCCATTTTGTAAAGACAGAACCAATAGAAACCAGAAAAAAGTACAACCAGTACCTCAAAACGTATTTAATCTCACAATTTAAACAAGTTTCAATCAAAAATATGTTTTCAATTAGCGCATGGAAGGTGTGCAGGTGCCCGTTTCACACGCGTTTCGACGTGATTCCGCCATTTTGAAAATTTATTTGCAATAATTAGTACATAAATGCACGAAGTTTAATCAACTCGTTGGCGGTCGACAACTCGCAAATGCTTTATAAATAAGTTTTACATTTTATAAAACCTTAAAGTATTAGCTTTTAAAACAAGTTTTAATGAACAAAATCGATCGAAAATTAAATTCATATTTGATGATTTTCGACCGTTGGTTGTTTTTTTATTTGGTAAAAAAAGAGGTATTTTAAACTTACTTTTACGCGGAACGGATTCTTACTCGTCGCCGTGGATTTAATAATTAGGGCATCGTGATGAATGTTGTATCAAAAGACAGACATATATCTCTGCTTCATTACAAGCTTTAAATATTTAAAATCGGATAACAGATACGAAAATTATGAGGTCTTACATAAAGCAGGGTAGAATTTGACTAGTGCGTTTTACGCTTAACGCGGTAACATTGTTAATAGGCCGATCGATATGTGTAAGCGGCAGCATATTTACGTTAATATAGAGTGTCATATACATTTAATTAACATGCGTGCCCGTGATAATACCGTCACGGGTATTAGGGTCATCACAGGTTTTAGTAGTTCTGCATGCAGGGCATGAAAAATTTGTTCTGTTAAAGTCTGTTCCAATTTTAAACCAGTGAAATCCTACATGAAATTTGCACTTTTTCGCGCGAAACAAAATCCACGCACTCACATGGCAGTGCATGGATGACGGAAAGGTAAAAAAGGGGCAGTTCCCTGACTCCTGAGCACTATCCCCGCCCTTCCTGGACACAGGGTTGGGGGCATGATTTCTTTTGAGTGGTGCATAAAATACATTGACAACACATTTTTGTTTTTAAAAATATACTACACCATAATATGTTAACCATACTCGCATTTTGAAATATCACTCCCATAGAAATCTTAAATATAGACAACAGTGAAACGATCATACGATGTCAAAATTTGTGACATTTTCTTACCGGAGTTTATTTTTAGTCGCTGCTAGACGACCACGACAGCCAACACGGGACGATGTACTCACAATCACACAGGCTTCCTATTTTATATAATTCACGGTAAGAATTGCCTAGAATGACCATGAGTATTGCAATGTTCTATAAAATCACAGTAAAATGAAATATTTATTTTTCCGTGTTTCCAAGATGGTCGGTGTTCCATGTAAATAGTTACACCATGAAAGTTACAAAGATATGTCACGTGATCGTGTAAATTGTCACATGATTACAAAATGGTAGAGGGTATGGTAGAGTTTGATCTCAAATTTTGAAGAACTAAGCTTGTTAATCTTATTTTTACCTTTCGGTATGTTCTTGTTTCAACGGTTCAAGCTGTTAAATGCACTATTATCAGTTCTATCAATAATAATTCACAATTCACTTTGACAATAAATTTTAAATTCTTTGTAAAAGTAAGAACCTGAAATAGGTGAACTACATGTATAGATGTCACTGGAGCAGTCTGCTACAACTTTGTTTCGGGGAGTTAGTAATTCTTTTTAATTATGCCAATTTCCTTTGGTACACCGGCTGCATGTAAATTGTAGATGTCATTTTACATGCTTACCAACTTTCACGAAACATCTGTGAATCAATTTTATATCTCAGGTGTGCAGATTCAAATAGATTCAAAATTGCGGAAACATCGATTTGGTTCACAATCACCAATGTCAAAAAGTGATAGCCAGGCTGAAACAGTATAGGATTTACTAGCTCCTATCATTAAACATTTTTGTTTCTAAACTTTAGCAAGAATTATGCTAAAAATGCTTTATATTTGAAATATTGCATTTTATTCTACTCTGCCGCTTCCGTAGCTCGATACCGATAGTGAGAAAATATACGCATTCATCATGTTAAACATATTATTTAGGCCAAAATATTGTCAGCGAAGTCGTAAATTATGTTGTCATTGTGTTCAAGTATCAAGTTCACTTACTGTCAAAAGCAGATGAAATGTGATACTTTCATGAAGAAATCAATAGTTTACAACTGCAGTGTTCTTTCTTTCATTGGTCCCTGAAATTTGTAGATTTTTTTGCCCCTCTTGCACCAAATCCTGTATAGATGCCTGTCGAGATATTGAGCTAAAAAGGTCAAAATTCCTTATTTATCCCTACTTTTTGATGTCAGAAATTCCTACTTTGCCCTACTTTTTCAATAAAATATGCCCTACATTTGCCGTACTATTTTTGGAAGAGGCAGTAGAAAGCCTGGGTAGAGGATGCACCAGTCCTGTGCCCTTGTGGCTGCAAAACTATATTTAAAGTGCCTTTGAACGTACGTTTGCATGAAAAAGGCGCTATATAAATCTGGTATATTTATTTTATTTATTTAATGCTTGACTCAAACTGCATTAATCAACGTTAGACATTTCCAGTATCAAACTTGTTTTTCAAAACAACAACATGTATATTGATGTTTACAACATTAAAACAGGTCAACAGCCCTTTAACGGATAGTTTGAATACACATAATGCTGTTTTAACAAAATCAGTTATTCCCTTTCCGTTCAGTAATTCTGTGTTGTTTTCCCTGGAATTATTCAACAGGGTGGGCAGCTAGAACGTCACAATGTCTGAATTTGGTTATTTGTTTAATAAGCATTGAAATATCAATATATTACATGAATAATGTAAAGTTTCTTTTTTTGTTGAGTATAGTTTCCTTCAACAAGATCTATAATAATCATGTATGTGTAACGGTTGTTGGGTGCATAAAGGGAGGTAATTGGTTAATTATGCACATATTGTAAACCTTGTACGGTAGTTTGTCATTAGAGTAGAATGGCATATATAAGTCCAACAAATCACCTGTAGTGGTGAGCTAGCTTTCCACTGACAGGATTTGTTGGTGTCTGTCCATCCGGCACCTTACATATGTACATCTTTCCCAGCCTATTTAGAAATCCCAACTGGGTCAACAAGGCATATACTAATACACCCTATTAGTCACTGCTCCATGAAATCCAACTCAAACTTTTTCAACTCTTCCTTCTTCCTTATACCACAATCCTGTGGAATAGGTTATCCTCCCATATCACGACCCTCACTGATCTTGAATCGTAAAATCAGTCAGAGGCCAAGATAAATTATATCAGTAATACCAGCATTTGTTTCTATCTTTTACTTTTTACTGTTTTAACATTTTAATTATCTCTTGCTGGAAGTTCTCTCTGTCAGTTTTTATCTTTAATCTTGTCCTTTATTAATATCCTATGTGCACCCTGCTAATAATACTGGCAAGAGGCGTTAGGTCGTATGAAGAGATACCATAGATAGACAGAGGTGGATATTATGTAGTTAGTTTCTGTGTGAATCTTAATGATGATGTATCGCAATGATTTCAGGGTGACCCAATAGTACAACCCAAGTAGAGGGTATTTCACAGGCTTCACATAGTTTGTACCAACAATGAACAGAAGTTTATGCTGATCACATCGCCAAAAAATGGCCAGCAGGTATGTAGATTGTAATATTGAACAGTGCCACATATTTGCATACATGTGTGCTTTACAGTACACTGAATGACTGATACAATGATGTCAAACATACATCATGATACAAATCAACTGCATAGAGAGGAGGACAGGGGAACACAAATATAAAGCATACATTATGTTTGTTCTATGAGTAATGCTTGTGATATGTCACAGGCTTAGTAATAGTAGGAGCACAATCCCTAACGTTTATGCTGAATAATGTATGGATTTGTCTTGCTAATTAAGGTTTCACATTTGTATTAAAAGTTCTTCTCCAGTTTTGAGTTTCTGTAGTTCTAATTACATGGGAGATGTTGTCATAATACATACATTTTTTACTGTTACTTATAGTTAAAGGCACCAGTCAGTAAATTATTTGTTAACTAATTTATGTAAGATTCAATTGAAATAGATCAGAACAAAACAGGTTTACTGTGGCATTAATATATCATATCTCCTTTCAAGAGACTGCAAACATTAGTATCAAAACAGTTAGGAAAAGTACATGTTTGGATGATATACAATTTTACAATATCTTATTTTATTGTTACTTGTATAATGTATAATACATTTTTTGGCATTTCATTGTTGTGTTGTTGTTTTTTTTAGGGTTTTTCGGCTGTCCACTGTAGGAAATAGTGTGAGAAGAGCCATTGCTGTGAAACATGTTGGAGCTATGAGTACAAGCTCTGATGAAGCACATTATGGATCGACCAATATGACCAAGTTTAACATTAACAAGGCAGCAACCAAGTCAGATACGATCGTTGTAATGTTTGGTTTCTATGGTGCCACTGAACGAGCCTTGAAAAATTACTCCGATGTCTACCAATCATTTGGATTTGATGTTATGCATGTGCCAAGTTACCTCAAACATTTTGCGTGGCCTAAAAACTCTGTAGAGCTTGCAGATAGTTTATTGTCTTACTTGCAAGTATCTTGTTCTTCATATGATCAGATTGTGATTCATGCATTCTCTATGGCTGCCTATAATTTCACAGTGTGTATGAGTGAGATGTATACGAAACCAGAATATGGAGGCATTCAGGCGAATATAAAAGCTGTGGTATACGACAGTCTTACTATTGGTAAATTAAGACACATGGCTAGAGGTGTTGGACAGGGTGTTTCAAGTAACAAGATTGTACAAACTTTTATCCCTTTAACAATGTCTATGTATTTTCGATTGACATACGCATGGACTGTGAAAATTTATAATGAATACATAGACTTATTCAAACAGAAACCACTGAAAGTCCCTACCTTACTGTTTGCATGTAAGAACGATACGATGTCCCAGTATAGTGTAGTTGAAGATTTGGAGAAGAAATGGCGAGAAAAGTTCAGTTTTCCTTTAATGGTGCATTCCTGGGATAAATCCAAGCATTCTGCACATCTGATGGTTCATAAAGACGACTACATACATGTTTTAACAATGTTTCTTAATAGCGTACCTGGTCTGATACCACCATATAACGCTAAATCTAGATTGTGAACCAACCAAACCTTTGCTCATCATTTCTTATACATATGTATATTGATTCCTCTTGATTACCTGAAATCAAGGCAAACAGCTATTAATCTATGCGGATTTATAAAATAATATATTAATATTATACCTTATTTCATACATATTTTGTAGTATTTTCGTCATTAAATAGCTCAAAAATTGTAAATTGAAGAGGATTTATCCATATTTCACTTTTTAACAAAATTACCATTCCATTGAAAAAACAAATAGTATTACTTATTTTAATTGTCATTTGGAAATGAACAAATAGTGGATGGAGTCCTCTGACTTCTTAATTGTTAACAAAGAGCCAACTTTTAAATTTGTAAAGACATTGTTATATCCTTTTTAATTCATAGTTACATACTTTTATGAATGTAAACTGCTATTAAGTGTGTCCTCATACATCAGTGGTTAGTCAAGTCCTCAGACCATACATTTGGAAACCAATTGTTTTGTAACTGTTACAGTGAATCCAGTATCAGACCCGGACCTATGCAGAGTAACATCGAGAAAGTAATTGTCTCAGTGCTTTTTTTGTCGCTGGATACTGCCCTGAGTATACATGTATTATACTAAGTAAGTTTCTGCATTTTATTAACATGAAATTATTATTAGACATTCTTGTTGCATCTTGGATCGTAAATACATGTATTGGATAGTCCTCCAGTTTAACATATCATGATTCGAAGCATTGGACTGTGTTTAAATTATGTATGCATTATCATACTATATATATAATGTAAATTCATTTACATTTTTTCAAATTTCAATCGAAATACAATTATATTGTAACCATTGACCTTAATTTCTGGACTTATTTTTAGCTCATCTGGGGGCTTTTGTGGTTGCCCTTTGTCCATACACCATCCACAATTGCTTGTGTAGACTCTAGACGTCACAATTTTCAAA
Organism: Spisula solida; assembly: GCA_947247005.1. Classification (NCBI taxonomy): domain Eukaryota; kingdom Metazoa; phylum Mollusca; class Bivalvia; order Venerida; family Mactridae; genus Spisula; species Spisula solida. Next base: position 28,728,170 of record OX365948.1, read on the forward strand.
GAAACAACATTGTGTATGCAATACATGTATGTGTATGCAAATAAGTTACATTGTCTAGAAACGATCTAGGTCAAGTTCGAAAAGGAGTCATTTTGGCTCAAAACAAGGTCAAATCATAGAAAAAACATTGTGTGTAGTAGATGCTGCATATTTCATCGGATCTTGTTGTTCGAAAAGGAGTCATTTTGGCTCAAAACAAGGTCAAATCATAGAAAAAACATTGTGTGTAGTAGATGCTGCATATTTCATCGGATCTTGTTGAATGTTGGTCAGAATGTTTGTCTAGTTGATATTTACGTGGAGCTCAAGTATAGGTTTGATATCTGGGGGCCAAAGATACATGAACGTAGGTCAATGGGCCAAATAAAATTAAAACAAACCTTGTACATGCAATATGCACCCATCAATGTTTTCCCCCAGGGGGGAGCGGCGGGCATACACGAGACTTTTAACAGAAGACTGTTCCCAATAGGTGGGAATTTGACAGACAGAATGGTGCCGAGTCCCGGGACATTTTGACTTTGGCCGAAATTTTGATTCTGGGGGGTATGTAAATCATCTCCCAGTGAGGGGATTTTGACAAATTGCCCTTGCTCTAGGGTGGGAATTTAGACTTCGAAAAAGTAAAAATGTCAAATTCCCCTGTGTCAGCCCGCCGCTCCCCCCCTGGGGGAAAACATTGATAGGTGCATTAGAGGAAGCATTTTTCATTGTTCTTTTCTGAGACTTGTCCACAGTCCGTACAAGTATCAGTCAATTTAGGAAACACATTGTAATTCTGTATTTTAGTCTGTCTGTCCGTCCACAATTGCCTATAAGTCGCAATGTTTGCCTAATATTTATGAAACTTGGTCACAATGACCATCTTTACAAAGTCTGGGTCCCTTTTGATGTTGGGTAATCCAGGGTAAAAAACCAGGTCAAATCAAAAGTAAACATTGTGAGCACACTAGAGGTCACAATTTTGGCTATAATAATCACAATGACCATCTGGAGTAAAAAACTAGTCCACTAGGTCAAATTAAAAGAAAACATTGTGCGCCCACTAGAGGGCACAATTTCGGCCCAATGGACTGCATCTCAAGAGATCTAGGGGAAGGCTTCAATATGTCTGTGCAGTGGAGCAGATGCAGTCTCAGTTGAAGACACATAGGAACAAAAAGGCGATGGAAAAATGATACAACATATACATGTATCAATGCTAGTTCATACTGAAACAGGCACATCGTTTTAGAGCAATTGAAGGGCTGGATGAAGATGGTAACACCAAAGAAAATAACTGGCATCAAGTGAAAGAAGCATTAACAACAGTTGCAAAGAAACTATGAGTAGATATAACATCAAAATGGATTTCAACAGAAACACTCATCAAAGTAGAACGACGAAAGAACATCAAAGAAAAACTGGACAAAAGTAAAACAAGGGCAGCACAACTCACAGCTAAAACGAATACCCCGAAATATGTTAAAATAGCGATGGGAAAGACAGGAACATTGTTTTGAAACTTGCAGCTGAGGCAGAGCATGCAGTAGGACAGAACAGCGCCACAGCTCTGTAAGACAACATCAGACTATAATTAACAAACATAATCCAGTCTAGTAAAAGATAAAGACGGGAAAACATTGAACATGCACTCAAGAAGAACAAATGTGTAGATGAGCCGAACACTTCATGGATGTGTTATGCCACTGAAATTAAGCAGTGACGCAGACGAGGGTCGAACCCAAGCTCTCTGGATCCCAAAAGCGCGCCCCCTAACCCGAGACCACCGCTCCCCACCACTTGACAGTAGCAGCAGCTACCTTGTCAACCATCTTTGAATTATTTATCAACATCAGCAACACCTAACATTATGTAACTGGTCCTTGCGTGGGGGCTGATTACTAATAACAGTCAGCCGAGCAGAATTGCATGACATAAAATGTTTAGTGTGTTAAATGTGTTTTAGAAGGCATGCGTAGTCTGCGTACTTACTACGTAACTAATGTTTGCCCATTGCCCAAAAAATAGCGATTAGGAAAACAAAATTCTGAGCCCAGATATATACTCATGGTCTTTTTGGTGATTAAAACGTTTTAGACAGCCAAGAAAATTAGTTATGTTTGATTTTTGTACAACAGGTTTTGATAAAGGAGGGAAATCATATTTCACAAACTTCAATGTAGTGAAGATACGTTTCACAATTTACAAATTTACCTTTTGTAATTTTTCATAGTTAATTATTGTCCGGGCCATAACCCATACAGTATTGGAGGTATTACTTTGAAAACTTTATAGGTGAAAAGATCTCACTGAAGAGAAGTGCAGTGCCAAAGGCCATAACTCTACCTCACATAGTATTTTAATTACCCCCCTTTTTCATATAAATAAATGCTTGTCCGGCCCCTAACTTGAACAGTATTGATGGCATTTGATTGAAACTTCTCATAATGATCATCAAGGGGAAGTGCAGTGTCAAAGAACCATAACTCTCCATTATTTTCTTGTTTTACCTGTATCTGTTATATGTAATTTCCCATTTTGTTTCGGGGAGCATAATTCTGTTGTACCGATTCCTTGTCTCAGTTATCTGTGGTGAACAAAAAGATATTCGTATTTAACCAAATGGTGTGTTTTCATTGAATGTGAGTATAATTCACAAATATCTGTCCCAATGTTCTGTCATTTTACATGAAACATAAAAAAGATAATTGATCGATTTCATCATATAGGCATATATATATATAATATATAGATTGGGTTTTTAATTAAATTATGGAGTTTTAATTACTCATTTCGTCATTTTTTACTTTTGATATATACGTTCTGGGGACGGACATCATTCCTTTCTTGTATATATATATACCCTCTACCCAACGCGCATTAGTTAATCAAGTATAATTACCAAAATTAAGAAGGAAATTAATTTTCAATACCACTCACATGTAAAGAAATAACTAATGAATTTCTGGAAAATTATGTGTAGTGTTGAAATGGGAGACACATTCGCGACTTTTGTGGACAACCCTCGTATATTAGCAGGATCTTTGATACGTTACATTCAAGGGAAAGTTACCCCGACTTTTAAATGGGGTTCATCTCACCCTTTTCACTATGGAGTTCTCTCTCTTGATTTCAAGGGAAAGTCATTTTTGTTTAAGATTAAACGAATATAGTCCCTTTTCCGGATTCTCGAGGGGGGGGGGGTTAAACTATTATAGTGTGACGAATTTGACCTGATCCTCGATCTTTTATTACCATAAATTAACAACTAATATATTGTTTATATTTACATGTATATGTATAACCATTTATAACCCCACTGGGTAGCATGTTTAATAAGCGGTGATATCACAATCGAAGACGCTCGATATGTTATTTACAAACACAAATCTAGTAAGGGCTCACATCTAGTAAAGGACTGATCCATATTGCACAATTTGCTCGCGAAATTCATATATACAATGCAAGAACCTTGTAATATGCATAAAGGTCATGATCTCAAACTTTCCGTACAATGCATAGTTATAGTGCACCCACGTTAAGGTCGATTAATCAGATGTACACGAAATTGACCATATCTGTTTACTTTAAACAATTTGTAAAACCAATTTTGCAACATTTGACCAACCGATTCATGTTTGTAAACGTATCAATCATATCCTGGGCGCATTATATACTGTCCAGTTAGTATTGTGTGAGGGTGACGTTGTCGTTTATGTGGACACAAAATATTACAACCATTGACTGAACGGGTAGAGCAACTATAGTATATTAGTTTAGCATTGAAATTATAGATGTCTGAATAAACCTTTATAATTGGGTTTACACCGTGTGGACTCGACCTTTGTGTCACTGTATTCTTACCTTTACTGTACCCCATTGATTTCAGGAAAAGTAACTCTTACTGACTTGCGAGTGGTGGGACAGAATTCATTCCCCTGGTTGCCAAGTGTTTATGGGGAAGTTACTCTCACACGTTTGTTCTTTTTCAATGGAAGTGGAAACTAGTTACTTCTGATAACCCACCCTAGATTCACCGGGAAAGTTACTCTAATTGACTACAAATTAGTCAAACAGTGTTTCTTCCCTAAATACAAGAGATGTAACTCTATAATTACAGATAACTGTATACTTACTGACTGAATAAAGATTTCACCATGACCTCCAAGGGAAATAACCCTCGTACTGTTGAGTTAATTTCCTTGATATATCTCTAAAAAAAACTCAAGGGTCATGCGAGCACTCACTGTAAGACATTTTAGTCACACATCTATACAAACAAGCGAACTATCGAGCAATTGCAACCAAGGCAAAAGTACAATAAAACACATACCCAATGAATAATTCACGAACTTTTTTGGAGGTTTGTGGCTTGTAAACAAGACACCATATGCGCACCTCTAATAGGTAAACCGACTCATCAACAATAATAACGCATGTAGTTATTGACCAGTTAATTAATGTCATTTTGTACCTAGGAATGTCAAGACAAGACTCTACCAGGACTCTCTGTAGCACCCAACCATGAGATTTTATATTTATCTCAAGTTTCACGCATGTTATTATGAATGTGCTATCAGTGTTGCTGGTGACTCTCTTTATTTCTTTTCTATATCACCAAATATCAGATTTGTAAACATTACTTTCGATACAATGTCACTAATGGAGTCATTTAGTCATATTGCTCTCTCGTAGCATTTGTTCCCCGGGCATTTTCAAAATTGGAACCATCATCATCCCAACCGTTGACTTTATATCTTCTCTGTATTTCTTGTAACTCAATTAAATAGGTCTTACCATAATTGATTTATCAATATCACCAACTTTCCTTTTTAACAATTCAAACTATATCAAAGATGAAATGTGAAGACAAATGTGAGTATATGTCACCTGGATCATATTTGTCCAAAAACATGTGTGGCAATTTGTGCTTGAACTCCGAACTATGTATGTGCGTAACTAGGCGTACTCCTGTACGCCCGTGTGTACAATTCGAATCCAGACAAAATAAATTAATAATAAATTATTAGATTTTTAGTGGATGAAATTTATAAACTTTGCATTTCTTCAAGATCGCTTCGCTCGCTTAAGTCAATATCTTCACATTTAGAACAGGGAATTAGATAACACTACACCAAGGTTCGTGTTAAGAACGAGTTGGTGACACGCTGTTCAGATAAACAATGCATTTTTTCTATGTCGCTTCGTTCGCTCAATTACTTTATTATGGAACATTTTCAATAAGAGCACAAGTTTGTCTGGTACACTGATAGGATGAAGAATGTGTTTTCTTCTACCTGGTTTGCTGTTTAGATCAACAAAGCAATTTTTTGTGTGGTATGCATCAGTCAGATGCAATTGCAATTTTCTTCTCGCTGTTTATTTTTACAGTGAAAACTGATATAAAGTAGAGAAAGGATTTGTGTGGTCAGATAAACGATGCAATTTTCTTCTTCTTCGCTTCTTTGAATAACATCAAGTAGAGAACGAGTTTGTGTGTCATTAGGACTACAATCAAATATGCTCCAGTTACGCCCGTGGCCCTGGTTTGATTTGAAACATGTGTGGCGTGGCGAAGAAGTTTTGTGATGACTGTGATCCTACATCGCTGTGTTCAGTGGTTCTTGACTTTTTTCCAATAATATTCAAACTAGATTTGGTTTTAGAAAACGTCGCCCGGATTATAAATCGTGTTTATGTAAGACTCATGACCTACGACAGAGACGCGTTATCAACATTTATCTTAGATGTTGCAACCTGGATCATTTTTGTGAGCGGGAGAGCGAGGGTTCGAATCTCCGAAGGCGTCTGTTGCGATACGATTGGGTATTAAGCTGTCAATGGTTATCGTCTGCCTACCTTTTCGATATTAAAATATTAACTAAATGTTACAAGATACTAGGTGTCATCATAAGCTGCTTTGTTATTGACCCACAGATACGTCCTTCAATATGTGGGGAGATGCCAGCAACAAGAGACGGTACAGTTCATCACGACATCCAAGCTGACCATATCAACGGCCGCAGAAGATGGATTACAGAAGAAGGAAAGACGATAAGCCACTTTGACTGTAATTCAAATAAGGGCGCTATTTCACTTACCGGCATTTCTAACGTTGTCTGTTGATGTTTGTGCATATCTCTAAAACTATAAGTGCTTGATAAATTCACCAACATTTCACCAAATTGACTTTTAAACATTTTAGTACATACAAAGTTGCTTTGTAAAAACGCTCGATGCAGTAATTTACGTCACTGAAACTTTAGAAGTTACACAATTCAATATCATAAACTAAATAGGCATACATTGGGTATTTTCAATGTTTCAGTTAATATACGTATAATTCATAATAAAATTTGCGACTTTTATTATTTCAGTAGAATAGTTGTCTAGTGACAGTATGATGATACTTTTTTTTATAAAATTTAATTAGAACTCGTGTCAAATCTTGATGTTTGAGTTTGCCATTAAAAAAAAGAAAACCCGCTGAAAAAAAGCAAATGTAGCACTAGTATCGCTAAGACAACTGTATAATAAATGATAAACAAATGTTGATATTCCTTTTAAAGGGACTGCTTCACGTTTTGGTGTATTGCAAAAATAAAATAAAATTGTTAAATATTCGCGTAATTTTGGTATAGTTGCCTGTAAATCCCATAAACAACCACACTGACATCTAAAATAACTTGAGAAACTTTGGCATTTTGTAGTTATTTAGTATTTTACATCAAAAATTCTATAGGGTATTAATACCCTATAGAATTAACACTACTATTACTTAAATTGCCTGAAATGTGTTCGCTTTTGATGAAATCGATTCGAAAAACAAACCAAATACCTCACTGATGTTTGGGCTGTAGTTTGTTGATGTCACAGTTCGATCACATGTGAATTACATAATTAACAAAGCATGTTGGAAGGAAACTTAGCGGGGTTTTTTCAAGAAAAAATACTCAGTGGGCGATAACGAGAGTGGTTAAAATTGCTTATTGCACCAAATATTTCATAAAGCAACCGCCAGTGGCTTTCTATTACATCAATACTTGGTTAGGTTGGAAACTCACGATATACAAAAATTTTAGCCCAATCTGTGAGGCAGCACCTTTAACAACAATGTATGTAATGAAATAAATACAAAGACTTGCGTTTCTAACATATTTTTACTATACATGTATTAAACATACAGTAAAATATCACCGTTTAAGATCCCTCAATAATAAGACCACCTCACAAATAAGACCAAAACGTCCATCACGTTTCTCGTTGAGTAGGGCCATGGCCCTGAATTACAACCAATACTAACAATCAGGGCTGGTATTCACAAAGCATCTTAGTTGAAAACTTAAATATTTTGACTTAAGTTAAAAAATAGTATTGCATATATCGTGCACAAATTGAAGATTAACCCATGTTTTCTTAGTGATTATAGTAGCTCTTTACATGATGATTTGAACCTATGCAAAATTTTTCGTGTTTTTAAGAAAAATCTAAGTTTTCTGCTAAGATGCTTTGTGAATACCAGTCCAGAACTCACCACTCAGCGCTCAAATATTAAAATTCATTACTTTGCGGTTCATAGCGACATTTTTGAGAACAAGAACTTGTAATAATGTTAAATAGGTACTAAATATTATGTTGGCTTATTTCAAAGTGTAATTTAGTGTATTTGTAAACTATAAATGTAATTCATCAAATTGAGTGCTGAGTGTGGCACTCGGATTGCATAATTACATCTATACCTCATAAACAGTACACATTGGCAGAGAAAATGTATCAAGCTGTGATATTTTCAACACTCATATAACAATTTTATACATTTCCCTCAATTAGATTTGCAATCTAGGACAAATAATACCTCATTGTAATTACATATTCATTATTTGAGAATTGAGTGTTGAGTGCTGAGTATAAGTATTTGTCGTAATTCCGGACCCTAGGTGGTCTTAATATAGAGGGTTTACTGTACCAGTATCCAAAGCTTCTGTCACTGTTGATTGATATTGCACTCGTACGACATGCAGTATGTCAACCTATCAAAATATACAACGTATCCATAACAGTACAAATGTTTGGTAAGCGTTGTAATTTTGGTAAATTTTGAAACTTATTTTGGTTTAAATATACCAGCTGACGGGTGTAAAATGTCAATTCGCGTACATGCTGCACAAACATGAATCCAAGTCACGTAAATCCGTCAAAATTGAAAAACAGCTAAGTACATCATAGAATATTGAAACATCATTAATATTCATGAAGGATTAATTTTCATTGATTCAAGGCATTTTTAACTTGAAGAGGCAATCCGTGGAGGAAATCAACCACGATATTAAATCCTACGGATGAATCGACTCTGAAAGAATAAACACGAGATTTCCCATCCAATGTTTGAAATCCACAAATTAATTATCCCACGAAATTTACCATTTTTTCTAAAATCCAAGAAAAACAATACCCACGAAATGTATGATATAACGATTTGCAGTGTCAAGCCTGTAAGTAAATACCACTCATGGGAAGAACACAAAATGGTCCTTGTCAACAAATGGTCCCTCTTAAAAGGCTTTTTGCGGTATACTAGTAACTGAAAATGGTCTGACAATAGATCCAATTGGTGGTCCCTACAAACTTACGTTGTTTGTATATCAGTGTAGCAATACCACGTGGCTTTTGGGCTACATGTCCAAGACGAACTTTGCTTACTTCGAATTTCGACTTGGACATGTAGCCAAAAGTCACGTTGTATTGCTACGCTGTATTTGGTCTTTAACACAGATTTGACTACACATGTATTTTACTCAGATAAGCTGGGATTGGAATCACTACATTCTCGAACTGTCACACCTATATGTCCTCTCCGTAAACTTGTCGTCGGTACGTCAGGAAAATAAACATAATTAGTGAAGGATGTGTTAGATTCAGCATCCGATAAACTGTCAGATAAGGACGAGAACGAACCATTTCTCTCCCGATATTGGATTAAATCCGGTGCCAGCGAATCTAGGTCTTCCAGCTGCTGTTCCATTATTTGTTCATACACACCGCAGTAATTTTCAGTCAGATCATTATGCGGATTATGGCAGCATTTGGAGAAATTTAAAGCGTCTTCTCCATCGACTCTGTTTTTTCGTGATGTTCTCTTAAACCTACTGGAACTGTCTGTATTTTTCGCGATGTTTGAAACACTTCTCCAAGATTTATCGTAACTTTCATTATGCATTAAACTATTTGAATCACTTCCGGAAGAGACTTCGGACATTTCCGACAGGGAATAATCGGTTTTCCAGGTATCACACTGTATCCACAGCGGGTATTTCTCATTGTATCTAAAACTATAACTATGGATATTATCATTGCACGTGTTACACTCGTTCGTTAAATCTAAGTAAGTGTAATCCATATAAGGTGATGGAAACGTCAATTTTGATGTATTTGATAATCCTGGCGTCTGGATGACGTCACAAGCGTTCTGATTGGCGTCTAAAACGACGTTACCTTTAGTAAATGTTTTTCCTTCTCCATATCGGGTTTCCATTCTTTCAGTTATACTGTCAATCTGTTGTACTAAACCATTTACTTCACCAAGAACTGTATTTATATTCACCATAACTTCTTCTATGTTGTTTACCATGTCGATAATATACTTGCGTAGATGACGTCTCTTTGACGAAGAATTTTGTTGTTTAGCCATCAATGATGTTGCCGTAAGTCCATTCTGTTAGGTCAATCTTTGAATGGGTAACCTCAGAATCAAACCAACCTGCAAGTAGAAAATTTGAAGGCTAGAGCTAATTATTAGAACCAACGCTGTTTACAAAAGTCAAAATCAAGCAGCTATCAAAGCCACATAAAATCTGGTATAACACTCAATATAAATTTGCTGTTGCAGCCGACTGCAACCTTATGTATTCATCGATATATTAAACTGTGTTGTGAAATAATTTATCATTATCGAAATACTCATTATTGTAAGAAGCATGTCCATGTATCTTGTATTATTCAATATAATACACTAAATCATTCCACAAGTAACATATTTTACGATGTCACAAAATGCGAAGCAACAAAATGTCAGCATGAATTACACCAAATGCATTGCCGTTGTCTGAGTTGATGTGCATTACACTTTTAAGAAGCAACACAAGCATGCAATATTAAAAGCGACGGACAGAAGCCTTTTCATTTTGCATGCACACATTTCGATTTATTGTGTGCAAGATCTTGACATCATGCAACTATCAAAATATCCAAGCTTTTCTCGTTTCAAGCACGTGTAGCGTGTTTTATAACATCACAGCGTTTATCGTGCTCCAACAGTGGTTGATGGTTTTGATTTATTACCCCATAACAATCTTGCTGCGGTCACACAGACCAATGCATAAACATCAATTTATTCCATGCCTGCTTTAATCCATCTTTACAATTCTCAGAACAGCAAGTCAACAAATTTAACAGCGATTATTCAGAACGCAAAGCAAGCAGAATATTCTGTTCCGTATTAACGACCGATCTGTCACGCAATGCGAAACATCAGATCCCACTGATTTCATTGACAGTACTCCTGATTTTATATCAACCAATACCATTTGTATAACATTACGTACACATATTTTTTCATGCCTAAGTCAACTTGAAGGATAGAATTAGGTCCGGAAAAGACGGAAACGATGGCATTTCGCTCCATCTTGCTGACACACGAGGAACTTAAGATTACGGAAACTGTATTTTCCCGGGGCTATCGATCCACCTAAAAGAATAAATGTAAGAGATATATACATTACGCCATTGGAAAATTTTAGAGTTGTATTGTAAGGGGAATCAACGTTAGGTTATAGACCAGTATATAAGCAAGAGTTGGTAGTTTTATCAATCATCGCAAAGAGAGGACACATGTTGTACTGGTAATATATTTTACAGATATTCGATGACAGCTGACTGAATAAATTCAACGCATGTAATTCCCCGAATTATGGAGACATATGAAACACAATAAATGTGTTTCGAGTCACGTACAGCTACCGTACTAAGTAAGAATTATTACGGAGAAAACAGTAATGCTTTTAGTACATTGCGTTAACTCTATTACTATGCGAGTTGTTTCTCGACATAGATCTGTTGACTGTTACAGTAGGATTGATGTGTCTCAACGACAACAGCTGCTATAACTTGTATTGTAATAGTGTTTTAATGAGTATCTACGTATATCTAATGTTGTGTGTCATATTAAAGACGAAATAAAAATGGTACCAACAATCCCCTTGATCAACGTCTCTCTCAAATCCTCGTGTCGAGGGATAACATCAGACGTGAGGTGTCGTGAGTGATTAAAACACGTTTAGAAAATAATGTTCAACAATCGACCATAAAATAATTTAGTTTAAAGTAATGGGGTGTGTGATTAGTTTAAGAGGTTGCACGACATACTACGCTAACGAAAAATGGTAGCCTAACACCATGATTTTATAAATTTTGTGTATTTATGTTTGTACGCATTGTTTCTGAGCACTACCAGCAACCTCCTGTGACTTCAGGTATTTGTATACTTATAAAAAACGTTTAGCCAGTTGGACTATTGTATTTGTTTTCGAGAAGTTGCATGATATTTAACAGAAGGGAAGTCTTTCAATCTTAAGATCATTTCATTCCATTTGAAATTCAATCATTTAATTTAATTGAAGGAAATTTTCATCCTGGCGGAAAATCGTCACTTGTAAGGAGATAGGGGTCAATAAGAAAAATCACAAAAAATTCCATGTCGATTATGCCCTCCTTAAGGAGTCATTACAGTCGAACATGTTTGTCTCTTGCTGTAACAAAGCTTGAAAACAACGGTTAGTGGAATGTTATACCAGTTTTGTTCAATGTTGTTTGCTCAAGGTCATGCGCCTTGGATGGCATTTTGTTCCTCATCTCCTCTACTCCCGAGAAGGACCAAAATTTGTTAAATCGGCGAAAATTCTAGTGAGTTTGTTTAATCCATGCGGAGATGGTGATTTTATTGCCTACGGCCCGTTGTGCGATAAATATTGCCGTGGCAAACCAACACTTCCAATGACGTCGTGTCAGCGGTATGCCAACGTCAGCATAGCGTCCATAAATTCTAGCGTTGGATTGTTTATTCCAGTCGATTTTTATAACAAATAATAGTGCCGTTTGCGTTCCTGATATGAACAGTTAGCTGGTGAATTCACAGGAATCTGTTACGTGTTGACGTCACTGCAATCTAACATCCTTTTTGGGACTTAGTTATTTTTAGTCTGTCTGAACACGTTCTACCTTTGACGCCTCCTGTTAGCGAATATTTCTTCTTTAGGCGCCTAATGATCAATTAATTGTCATTAAAATGCATTGCTTTGCCTCTTGCCTTCGTGACATCATTCAACATTCCAATAGTCATTTGACGTCGTTCACTGTCATTCTTGGACCTTGAACCGTTGAATATTTTACAATTTTAACACCGGTTTATTTAGTTGTGGCATAAGACTGACAATATCGTGCTTGTTTTTCATCCTTTATACGGGTCAGATTTCCTCCTGCACGTGTTACACGTATTTTCTTTATAAATGACGTCATGGCTTCTCAAAACCACGAAAACACAATTTACCACTGACATTTTGATAATTAAGTCATGGCCGACATGTTAATTACATCACGTATGCATACATCGCCATACAAGTAAAAATATAAGTACCCTGAAAAACTTGCTTAACTTTATTTTTTCGGTATATTATCAATTATGTATGGAACATGAATACTTTGGGCTACGGTTTGATAATTTTTTCTATGGATAGTGTCATTGAAAAAGTTGTATCATTTAATTATTTTGTTATAGTTATACACCCACTAGGACTGATGCAGGTATGAGTACATAATAGGTTAATGTGCGAATGCAAAAGCTACATTTGTAATTTCGATCGATCGATCAGAAAAAGTAGAACATCTGCTACCTAAATACACTGTGCACTTTACCAGTACAATGTAGGAATTGACATGCCGACAGTCGACAGTATAACATTCAGTTGGCAAGTAATAGGATTAAGTTCTTATTGTAACTTATAGCACATATTAACATTACTCACTTGAAAAACTTCGATAATCAACCATCGGCAAATAATTATGAGATTACAACGACACAAAAACGGGGTATGATTGTCAGTTTTTCACATTTCTTACCAAATCCCGAATATATCTAGTAGCATCTCAACATGATCGAAATCTCCGCTCTAACATTGTCTAAAATCGTTGAAATTATTACAGTAGCATAAAGCAGAAACACTGTGCTGAGTGTATTAAAACCGGAACACTGTTCGGAACATGTTCTTTCTGTGCCCGACACATAGGTGGTGCAGCCAGAACAGTCACGTGATTACAGCAATAACAATGGTCGAACAGTGTGCGGAACAGACGTTCCGAACATACCCAAGTATTAAGAGCTCTCACTTCAGTTTAACAATATCTTAAAATTTGAGCCGATATTATGACTTGATAAGTGGATTGCCTTGAAAGATAATTTCGCAACGATAAGCGGCTTTCTTCAGAACGAATGTGTTGCAATATTGTCTCTCTATACATGTATTTGTTCTCCTTCTCTCAAGCAATGGACACGACTAATAAAACCCTTACGTCAACCAACAATATACGTATTTTACGACAACTTTATTCAATATTCCCTACAACAAACTACGTTAACATAATGTGCAGCAATAATTATGTTGTGTTGACGTCAAATAAGTACATACATAGAGGATATTTGTTTGTTTTGATAGAATATGGTTTATATCTCATCGTGTATAACTCCAACGCGATAATCTGCAATGTCAATATAAACAGAAATCACTGATAAAATTCAATATTTTCAATATTTTCAAGAGCGCGTAGCGCGAGTTAAAATATTAAAATTATCACTACAAGATGAGATATTAACCATATTCAATAAAAACAAACAAAATTAATATTCTATTTATTTAATGCTTATATGGTGTCAAAACTGGAACTATTTATGCTAAATTACCACTATGGTTAGGCTGCTTATGAATATGTTATTCCATTCATACTATTCAATTCAAAATATATGAGTGTTGAGTGCTGAGTATAAGTATTTTTTTGTAATTCCGGCCCAGTTCAATGAGGCACTATACAATAACAAAAACAACATAATATGCACTGATCGATAAAGCAGAACGACATCTAAACACCAACAAAAACATTCTCTCTGTTATGGTGAACAACATCACAACGAACACGTGATCAAATCGAGTCTGGTATTGCTATTTCATAGACAGAATAGACATCTCATTGGTGTCAATTTACATCCATCAAACATCATGCAAAACACGAACTACAATCAATGACGGTATTTGAATACCAGATTCAAGATTTACATTTAATGAACAGACAAACCCTGTCTCAGGAGGGGACAAACATTATTAATATATCGGGGGACTTTTAAGCTGAATGCAACTTTTATTCTGAATGTATAGTCTGCCGAAGATAACACTTGCCTTTGTAGGTGTGTGAAGTTGGCTCTGAGATCGTTAATCGAAGATCGACATTCAATACAGACCTAGGTGCTAATACAGATCCAGCTCTGAAATCGACATTGGCAATTTAAGGTGAGCTAATACAGACCTAGTGGCCAATACAGATCCAGCTCTGAGATCGACATTCGCAAAAAAAGGCCTGTGAATACAGATCTGAGTTTGAATACAGAGCCAGGTCTGACATCGTCATTCGATGTACACCGACGGCGAATACAGACCTAGGACCGAATACCGACCCAGCTCTGAGATCGACATTCGCAAAATAATGCCTATGAATACAGCTCTGAGTTTGAATACAGAGCCAGGTCTGACATCGTCATTCGATGTACACCGACGGCGAATACAGACCTAGGACCGAATACCGACCCAGCTCTGAGATCGACATTCGCAAAATAATGCCTATGAATACAGATCTGAGTTTGAATACAGAGCCAGGTCTGACATCGTCATTCGATGTACACCGACGGCTAATACAGACCTAGGACCGAATACCGACCCAGCTCTGAGATCGACATTGGCAAAATAATGCCTGTGAATACAGATCTGAGTTTGAATACAGAGCCAGGTCTGACATCGACATTCGATGTACAACTATGGCGAATACAGACATAGGATCGAATACCGACCCAGCTCTCACATCGACATTCGATGTAAAGCGACGGCGAATACAGACCTAGGATCCAATACCGACCCAGCTCTGACATCGACATTCGATGTATAGCGACGGCGAATACAGACCTAGCATGGAATACCGACCCAGCTCTGACATCAACATTCGCAAAATAAGGCCTGTGAATACAGACCTAAGTTTGAATACAGACCCAGGTCTGACATCGTCATTCGATGTACACCTACGGCGAATACAGACCTAGGACCGAATACCGACCCAGCTCTGAGATCGACATTCGCAAAATAATGCCTATGAATACAGATCTGAGTTTGAATACAGAGCCAGGTCTGACATCGTCATTCGATGTACACCGACGGCGAATACAGACCTAGGACCGAATACCGACCCAGCTCTGAGATCGACATTGGCAAAATAATGCCTGTGAATACAGATCTGAGTTTGAATACAGAGCCAGGTCTGACATCGTCATTCAATGTACACCTACGGCGAATACAGACCTAGGACCGAATACCGACCCAGCTCTGAGATCGATATTCGCAAAATAAGGCCTGTGAATACAGATCCGAGTTTGAATACAGAGCCAGGTCTGACATCGACATTCGATGTACAACTATGGCGAATACAGACATAGGATCGAATACCGACCCAGCTCTCACATCGACATTCGATGTAAAGCGACGGCGAATACAGACCTAGGATCCAATACCGACCCAGCTCTGACATCGACATTCGATGTATAGCGACGGCGAATACAGACCTAGCATGGAATACCGACCCAGCTCTGACATCAACATTCGCAAAATAAGGCCTGTGAATACAGACCTAAGTTTGAATACAGACCCAGGTCTGACATCGTCATTCGATGTACACCTACGGCGAATACAGACCTAGGACCGAATACCGACCCAGCTCTGAGATCGACATTCGCAAAATAAAGCCTGTGAATACAGACCTAAGTTTGAATACAGACCCAGGTCTGACATCGTCATTCGATGTACACCTACGGCGAATACAGACCTAGGACCGAATACCGACCCAGCTCTGAGATCGACATTCGCAAAATAAGGCCTGTGAATACAGATCTGAGTTTGAATACAGAGCCAGGTCTGACATCGACATTCGATGTACAACTATGGCGAATACAGACATAGGATCGAATACCGACCCAGCTCTGACATCGACCTTCGATGTATAGCGACGGCGAATACAGACCTAGGATCGAATACCGACCCAGCTCTGAGATCGTCATTCGAAGTACAGCGACGGCGAATACAGACCTAGGATCGAATACCGACCCAGCTCTGAGATCGACATTCGCAAAATAATGCCTATGAATACAGATCTGAGTTTGAATACAGAGCCAGGTCTGACATCGTCATTCGATGTACACCGACGGCGAATACAGACCTAGGACCGAATACCGACCCAGCTCTGAGATCGACATTGGCAAAATAATGCCTGTGAATACAGATCTGAGTTTGAATACAGAGCCAGGTCTGACATCGTCATTCAATGTACACCTACGGCGAATACAGACCTAGGACCGAATACCGACCCAGCTCTGAGATCGATATTCGCAAAATAAGGCCTGTGAATACAGATTCGAGTTTGAATACAGAGCCAGGTCTGACATCGACATTCGATGTACAACTATGGCGAATACAGACATAGGATCGAATACCGACCCAGCTCTGACATCGACAATCAATGTGTTCCGACGGCGAATACAGACCTAGGATCGAATACCGACCTAGCTCTGACATCGACATTCGATGTATACCGACGGCGAATACAGACCTAGGATCGAATACCGACCCAGCTCTGAGATCGACATTCACAACATAATGTGGGCGAATACAGATATGAGTTTGAATACAGAGCCAGGTCTGACATCGTTATTCGATGTTAACCGACGGCGAATACAGACCTCGGATTCAATACCGACCCAACTATGACTTCGACAATCATTATTTACCGACGGCGAATACAGACCCAAGTGTGAATACAGATCCATCTCTGAGTTCGTCATTCGCAAAATACGTTGAGGGGAATACCGAGCTGGGATGCAATATTATTGACAGCCAGAAACCAAGAAAACAATAAATTTTACATGCTTTATATTTGTTGTTAAATGCATGAAATCTGTAAAAGCAACATCAATACATACCGTTTTATTTATTTCTTAATTATAAACTAATAGTGAATGACCAATATAAATGAGTTCTAATTAAATACATTGCAAATTTACCATAGTTTTCATTGATTATTTAAAATTTATTTTAAAGGGAAGTAATAAAGCAAGTAATAAAGCCTTAACAATAAACGTCACTGCTACGTATCCACAGTTTAATGCATAGACCGATGACGAATACAGACCTAGGATCGAATACCGACCCAGCTCTGAGATCGACATTCACAAAATGTGGTTGGTGAATACAGATCTGAGTTTGAATACAGAGCCAGGTCTGACATCGACATTCGATATGAAACGACAGCGTATACAGACCTAGAATCGAATACCGACCCAGCTCTGAGATCGACATTCGCAAAATAAGGCCTGTGAATACAGACCTGAGTTTGAATACAGAGCCAGCTCTGACATCGGCATTCGATATGAACCGACAGCGAATGCCGACCTAGGATCGAATACCGACCCAGCTCTGAGATCGACATTCGCAAAATAAGGCCTGTGAATACAGACCTGAGTTTGAATACCGACCCAGCTCTGACATCAACATTCGCAAAATTAGGCCTGTGAATACAAACCTGAGTTTGAATAGAGACCCAGGTCTGACATCGACATTCAATGTATACCCACGGCGAATACAGACCTATGATCGAATACCGACCCAGCTCTGAGATCGACATTCGCAATATAAGGTAAGTGAATACATATCTGAGTTTGAATACAGAGCCAGGACTGACATCGACGTTCGATGTAAACCGAGGGCGAATACAGACCTAGGATCGATTACCGATCCAGCTCTGAGATCGACATTCGCAATATAAGGTGCGTGAATACATATTTGAGTTTTAATACAGAGCCAGGTCTGACATCGACATTCAAGGTATACCCACGGTGAATACAGACCTAGGATCCAATACCGACCCAGCTCTGAGATCGACATTCGCGAATTGTGGTTGGTGAATACAGATTTGAGTTTGAATACAGATCCAAGTCTGACATCGACATTCGATGTAAACCGACATCGAATACAGACCTAGGATCGAATACCGATCCGGCTCTGAGATCGACATTCGTTAAATAAGGTTGGTGAATACTGAGCTGCGTTTGTATAAAGAGCCAGCTCTGACATCGAAATTCGATGTATACTGACGTCGAATACAGACCTGCGGTCGAATACCGGTCGTCCAGATATGAGATCAACTTTGCTAAATAAGGATGGTGAATACAGATCTAAGTTGGAATACAGATCCAGCTATGACATCGACATTCGGTGTATACAGCCGGCTAATCAAGACCAAGGGTCGAAAGTCGATCAAGCTCCGAGATCGACATTCCCAATATAGGACCGGTGATTGCAGGTCTCGGGTTGAATACAGAGTCTGAGATCGACATTCGTTGTATACCGACGGCGAGTACAGACCTACTATCGAATACCGACCCAGTTCTGAGATCGACATTCGCAATATAAGACCGTTGAATACCCAGCTAAGTTTGAATACAGACCAGGCTCTGACATCGACATTCGCAATATATGGCCGTTGAATACCGAGCTGAGTTTGAATACAGAACTAGGCCTGACATCGACATTCCATTTATCTCGAAGGCTAATGCAGACCAATGAATGAATAATGATCCTGCTCTGAGATCGACATTCAATATTATTCCGATGTCTAATGCACACCAAGGTCCAAATGCAGACAGAGTGCAGACCTAGTGCAGACCGAATGCAAATCAGCTCTGAGAGCGACATTTTTTGACATCGGGCATAGCCTCTATTTGCCAGTCTGCGTTCTGTTGAAATATGGAGTACAAATGAGTGCCTTCACCCGGGTCGCCAGATTAGAAGAAAAGTGCTTTAACCACTAAACCTCGGAAACAATAATTCGATATATACCTATATCGAATGCAAAACCAGGTCCGAATGCAGACCTAGCTCTTACATTGACATTCGATATATACCTTCTGCACAAACAGGCCCTAGGTTGAATATAGCTCCTACTTAAGCAGTATGCAGAACTTACTTTGAATCTTTGTGTTCCGTTTGAACAACACAGAGCTTAAAACAACAGTTTACGTTTTTCTTCTCTGACCGATTTGAACTAGACGCACTTGACACCTTTTTTGGTCGTATGATGTCTTTCTTGATAGGGTGCCAAAACTTCTACGAGAGATGTTCAATATACAATATTACAGTGATCATAAAAAACTACAAGGCGTCATAATTGCTTTAAATAATTTCAAACCCATTGTGTACTTTGTGGTTGTCGTCCATTTTACACACACCACCGGGAGTGATTACTCGAACCTTGCCGATCACAACACCATGCACTGGTACATTTTCGGATGGATGAGGATCAACTTTAATGTCAAGAATATTTAGATAAAATAACAACAACTCATGTTCCATTCCATGAGGACAATTTTTGTGCTAGTACACTATTATTCCTCATAACATATCTCATATCTAAACGACCAGGTTTCCATAGTGTATTGACTACTTCTTATTTTAGTCTTGTAGGCCTAGTATACAAGTATCATGACATTTGCAAAATGTTCGGTTAGTACATCGCTTATAAATGGGGCACACGTCTAATCGCCATCCGATGATCGATCGGCATACCCACTACCTAAGTGGACCGGAGGCCGGACGGACATCGGCTGGTCTTCGTGGAATTGTCGGATTAAATCAGAACGTGACGTAGGGTCAAAGTGATATTTCCGTGATGATCCAATGTGTTTTTTATGTCCCTCAACCGTTCCCGTCCGCCATCCTTTACAAAGGAGCAAATGTTAACCAGCGGCCGACGCTCAGTGTATACACTATGCCTATACACAGGTTAAATAGTTATGGTATACGGACACCAGTCAGCCAGTGTGAGCAAGGTATAAGCTAATTTTCTAACTCATAACATGTCGTAATAACCCGATTATCTGCCAAAACGTCACAGCGCAATCAGAAGCTAATCAAGGAAATCTATGGTTAAGATAATAAGAACCATACACATAATTGAACAGTCCTCTTTGTACATGCTATGGTTTGCGCTCTACTAGGCTTTGGTGTCGAAATTCAAGGCAAACACATTAACCTTGTAATCGAACATTCGATAAAGCATCATTTAAACGTTAACTAATTGTCAATAACTTAAAACGATATTTGTTTCCATCAGCAGAAAGTATTGCGATTATGTACACGGTATACTATAAACACAAATCTAAATATCCAACAAGACACGATTATCTCGAGGAAATTGATACTTGTCGTGCAATATATCGATGCATAAAATGTGAGAACTAAGTTCATTTGGTTGAACTATAACTGTGGTTTACTTGGTGCATTCATTTCGCGGCAAACCTGTCTTAATGAAGACAAACTATATAGCATCTGGCCCATATTGTATATAATATATACACAATATGTACGTACATAACAACTAGATGGTCATTCACCAAATTGCAAATAACCTTTGCACAATACATGCTAGCAAATGTAGAGTATGATACATATTATAAAATTCGTAAAAGCTACTGCATTTTGTTATAGGTGAAATAAAAATACCAATTTTGGCTAGCAATTGTTATGGTAAGGTATGACCTTAACCGATCGAGGTTTGGAAGCGGATCACCGGCGGTACCAGCGCTATGACTGGACTTGGAACAAAATAAGGCAGATTAGTAATCGAAAGGATTGATATACATGTTCATAAAATATACAAAAGTAATCCGATTGATTTCAAATTTGCACATTTTATGCATTTTATACTTGTTTAACTAGTGATATATCAACATTGATGTTTGAAAAGTCTGAATGGCTTTAGCTGTACAGGAAATCTGCCATGTTCCAAATACTCTTGAAGACGGCATTTTACTGGTACTATGCCCTATACAGTGTTACTGAATTTTGCTGTTGGACGTGTTAAGTGGGAAACTCAAATATGTAGATATTTTAAATATCTAAATATGTTGTTTTTTCACAGAACAAATAAATTCAGAATAATTCATCATTTGTCGTTTAAAACTATGTATTTTAGATGTATGACGTCATATCCCTGATACTATAATACGAACAACAAAAATAAAACAAAGGTGGTAATTTCATGTAAGCACAATTACATGAAAAGGACAACATGTGTGAGTTTTCTTTTTTTTGTTTATAATGAGGGTATAACATTACCCCATCCACTTTTTAAAAGTTAGTGTCGAACATAAAAATTCTTGTAAATATATACATGAGGCAAAAAGGATTAAAATCCTCCGACGAAAGAACCATCATGTCATATTCTAGAAATGTTGACATATTCAGAATAAATAAGTGAATAATAAGCTAGTATGCATCCAGTATTCATTAGGATGTATGTGTGGTATTTTGGGTTTCGCGTTTGATTCATTTGTATAGCTATAGTTTAAAAATAATTTAGCGGTTTCAAAATTACAGATTGTCATTTATGAATACAATGGTACATATTCGAATAATATGAATTTAAATCCAATCCGCCTGAATGACATTTGAAAACAACGCTCAGAAACCGTATGAGCCCATATAACATAATTGTATTGCGTAATTATGAGACAAGTATTGTCCAGTGCAATAAAACATGTCCTGTTTGAATATCAATGAACTGAAAACGCATTCATTTTTTACGAAACCGTTTCCATCTCATTGATATTGACAAATGTCTAGCTGAGAGTAGTAAACCCTCGTAATGAATATCATCTCACACATGGGTCATTAAAATTATGTCAATAAAGTAATCATTGAAAAAGTACATGTGTTTAAACAATTACAAAAATCACCTTTGTCTATATGCACAAAGTTACAATTTTAAATTGTTTCAAACGTCACATGAGTTAAGGTGTTATACATATAATGTTTTCACGTCTGCGTCGCTGCATATATAGTACACTAAAGGAACCTTTAGTAACAATCCACAATCCACCCACAGCAAACTTAGGCTATGAGACCAAAGGGGGTCTTAATTTTCCCCCGTATTAGGGAATTTTGCTGACAATTATTTTCTGACTGCCCTATGTCTACTGATCAAAAACTACTTTGTTAGTCCTAGAAAATAGTACTTTGTATATTTGTTATTTTACTAGGTATACAAAAAGAAATTAAGAGAACTTTTGTTATCTTGTCAAGAAAGAGAACTGTGTATCCGGACGGAGTATTCCAGCCAATCCCAAAAGAACCACCCTGAATAACGACAAGGTATTATGTTAATAAAGAGACTACAGATATAGTCTTGATTAATACAAAACTCATCTTAGTTATATTATATGATAATTTGAACACCGTGATACTCTATTTAAATGTTTCAAAGCAAGGCTTGGATCACGCACATCCATCCACATAACAAGCAGAAGTTGGCTATGTTAGAGTAATTGTGATAATAATAATATACCTGAAAGTCTGCGAGTGTGCCATAAACAGACGCAGACATATGCAATGGACTCCTAAGAGTTCCTAGAGGCCAAAACTATCATTTTCTCCATTGGCACCGAAATTCCTGAAAGTCCTCAAGTGTGTCATTAACAGTCGCAGACAGATGCAGTGAGCTCCTAAGTGTTCCTAGAGGCCAAAAATGTCATTTTATCAATTGGCAACAAAGTTCCTGAAAGTATGCGAGAGTGTCAGAAACAGTCGCAGACCGATGCAAAGGACTCCTATGGAGAACAAAAGTGTCATTTTTGTCAATTTGCACCAACATTCAGGAGAGACTGCGATGGGTGTCCGAAACAGTCGCAGACCGATTGAATGGACTCATGAAGGTCCCTAAATGTCAAAAATACCATTTTCTAAAAAGGCACGAACATTCCTGAAAGTCGATGAGTGTGTCAGAAACAGTCGCAGACCGATGTAATGGACTCGTAAGGGTCCCTAGATGCCAAAACTGTGATTTGTTCAATTGGCACCAACATACCTGAAGTCTGCGAACATGTCAGAAACATTCGCAGACCGATACAATGGATACCTTAGGGCCTCTAGATGTCAAAAATATCATTTTCTGAATTGGCACCAAAATTCATGAAAGTCTGCGATAGTGTAAAAAAAAAATATTCGCAGACCGATGCAATTGACTCCTAACAGAGCTTAAAGGTCACACATTTAAAACAATCAAATGGCACCAAAATTCCTGAACGTCTGCGAGGGTGCCAGAATTAGTCGCAGACTGATGCCATGAAATCCTAAATCTAATGTTGATGTCAGAGCTGGCTTTGTATTTAAACTCAGATCAGTATTCGCACACCTTATTTGCGAATGTCGATGTCAGAGTTGGGTCGGTATTTGAAGTCGTATATTGCGAACATCGATCTCAGAGCTGAATCGGTATTCGATTCTAGGTCTGTATTCGCTGTCGGGTTACATCGAATGTCGATGTCAGACTTGGATCTGTATTCAAACTCAGATCTGTATTCACTAAGCTCATTTCACGAATGACGATCTCAGAGCTAGATCGGTAATCGACCCTATGTCTGTATTCGCCGTCGGTATTCGTAGAATGTCAAGCTGGCTCTATATTCAAGCTTAGATATGCATTGACCCAGCTAATTCCGCGAATATCGATCTCACAGTTGGGTTGGTATTCGATCATAGGTCTGTATTGGCTGTCGGCTCACATCGAAATTCGATGTCAGACCTTGATCTGTATTCAAGCTCGGTAGTCACAGGCCTTAATTTGCGAATGTCGATCTCAGAGCTTGGTCGGTATTGGAACCTAGGCCTGTATTCGTCGTGCGTATACATTGAATGTCTATGTCAGACCTAACACTGTATTGGAACCTAGGTCTGTATTCGCCGTGGGTATACATTGAATGTCGCTGTCAGTTGAGTCGGTATTCGATCATAGGTCTGTATTCGCCGTCGGTATACATCGATTGTCGATGTCAGAGCTGGGTCGGTATTCGATCCTAGGTCTGTATTCGCCGTAGGTATACATCGAGTGTCGATCTCAGAGCTGGATCGGTATTCGACCCTAGGTCTGTATTCGCCTTCGGTAAACGTCGAATGTCTATGTCAGAGCTGGCTCTGTATTCAAACTCAGACCTGTATTCACCCGCCTTATTTTGCGAATGTTGATGTCAGAGCTGGGTCGGTATTCGATCCTAGGTCTGTATTCGCTGTCGGTTCATATCGAATGCCGATGTCAGAGCTGGCTCTGTATTCAAACTCAGATCTGTATTCACCCACCTTATATTGCTAATGTCGATCTCAGAGCTGGGTCGGTATTGGATCCTAGGGCTGTATTCGCCGTGGGTATACATCGAATGTCGATGTCAGACCTGGCTCTGTATTCAAACTCAGATATGTATTCACCCACCTTATATTGCTAATGTCGATCTCAGAGCTGGGTATGTATTGGGTCCTAGGTCTGTATTCGCCCTCGGTTTACATCGAACGTCGATGTCAGACCTGGCTCTGTATTCAAACTCAGATCTGTATTCACCAACCATATTTCGCGAATGTCGATCTCAGAGCTGGGTCGGTATTGGATCCTAGGTCTGTATTAGCCGTGGGTATACATCGAATGTCGATGTCAGAGCTGGCTCTGTATTCAAACTCAGATATGTATTCACCAACCACATTTCGCGAATGTCGATGTCAGAGCTTGATCGGTATTCGATTCTAGGTCTGTATACGCTGTCGTTTCATATCGAATGCCGATATCAGAGCTGGCTCTGTATTCAAACTCAAATCTGTATTCACCAACCACATTTCGCGAATCTCGATCTCAGAGCTGGGTCGGTATTGGATCCTAGGTCTGTATTCACCGTGGGTATACCTCGAATGTCGATGTCAGACCTGGCTCTGTATTCAAACTCATATATGTATTCACGCACCTTATATTGCGAATGTCGATCTCAGAGCTGGGTCGGTATTGGATCATAGGTCTGTATTCGCCGTGGGTATACATCGAATGCCGATGTCAGACCTGGCTCTGTATTCAAACTCAGATATGTATTCACGCAACTTATATTACGAATGTCGATCTCAGAGCTGGGTCGGTATTGGATCGTAGGTCTGTATTCGCTGTGGGTATACATTGAATGTCGATGTCAGACCTGGGTCTGTATTCAAACTCAGGTCTGTATTCACAGGCCTTATTTTGCGAATGTTGATGTCAGAGCTGGGTCGGTATTCGATCCTAGGTCTGTATTCGCCGTCGGTATACATTGAATGTCGATGTCAGACCTGGGACTGTATTCAAACTCAGGTCTGTATTCACAGGCCTTATTTTGCGAATGTTGATGTCAGAGCTGGGTCGGTATTCGATCCTAGGTCTGTATTCGATGTCGGAATACATTGATTGTCGATGTCAGAGCTGGGTCGGTATTCGCTCCTAGGTCTGTATTCATCGTCGGTGTACATTGAATGTCGATGTCAGACCTGGCTCTGTATTCAAACTCAGATATGTATTCACCCACCTTATATTGCGAATGTCGATCTCAGAGCTGGGTCGGTATTGGATCCTAGGTCTGTATTCGCCCTTAGTTTACATCGAACGTCGATGTCAGACCTGGCTCTGTATTCAAACTCAGATATGTATTCACTTACCTTATATTGCGAATGTCGATCTCTGAGCTGGGTCGGTATTGGATCCTAGGTCTATATTCGCCGTGGGTATACATTGAATGCCGATGTCTGACCTGGCTCTGTATTCAAACTTAGATATATATTCATCCACCTTATATTGCGAATGTCGATCTCTGAACTGGGTCGGTATTGGATCCTAGGTCTGTATTCGCCCTCGGTTAACATCGAATGTCGATGTCAGACCTGGCTCTGTATTCAAACTCAGATCTGTATTCACGCAACTTATGTTGCGAATGTCGATCTCAGAGCTGGGTCGGTATTGGATCGTAGGTCTGTATTCGCTGTGGGTATACATTGAATGTCGATGTCAGACCTGGGTCTGTATTCAAACTCAGGTCTGTATTCACAGGCCTTATTTTGCGAATGTCGATCTCAGAGCTGGGTCGGTATTCGATTCTAGGTCTGTATACGCTGTCGTTTCATATCGAATATCGATGTCAGACCTGGCTCTGTATTCAAACTCAGATCTGTATTCACCAACCACATTTTGTGAATGTCGATCTCAGAGCTGGGTCGGTATTCGATCCTAGGTCTGTATTCGTCATCGGTCTATGCATTAAACTGTGGATACGTAGCAGTGACGTTTATTGTTAAGGCTTTATTACTTGCTTTATTACTTCCCTTTAAAATAAATTTTAAATAATCAATGAAAACTATGGTAAATTTGCAATGTATTTAATTAGAACTCATTTATATTGGTCATTCACTATTAGTTTATAATTAAGAAATAAATAAAACGGTATGTATTGATGTTGCTTTTACAGATTTCATGCATTTAACAACAAATATAAAGCATGTAAAATTTATTGTTTTCTTGGTTTCTGGCTGTCAATAATATTGCATCCCAGCTCGGTATTCCCCTCAACGTATTTTGCGAATGACGAACTCAGAGATGGATCTGTATTCACACTTGGGTCTGTATTCGCCGTCGGTAAATAATGATTGTCGAAGTCAAAGTTGGGTCGGTATTGAATCCGAGGTCTGTATTCGCCGTCGGTGAACATCGAATAACGATGTCAGACCTGGCTCTGTATTCAAACTCATATCTGTATTCGCCCACATTATGTTGTGAATGTCGATCTCAGAGCTGGGTCGGTATTCGATCCTAGGTCTGTATTCGCCGTCGGTATACATCGAATGTCGATGTCAGAGCTAGGTCGGTATTCGATCCTAGGTCTGTATTCGCCGTCGGAACACATTGATTGTCGATGTCAGAGCTGGGTCGGTATTCGATCCTATGTCTGTATTCGCCATAGTTGTACATCGAATGTCGATGTCAGACCTGGCTCTGTATTCAAACTCGGATCTGTATTCACAGGCCTTATTTTGCGAATATCGATCTCAGAGCTGGGTCTGTATTCGGTCCTAGGTCTGTATTCGCCGTAGGTGTACATTGAATGACGATGTCAGACCTGGCTCTGTATTCAAACTCAGATCTGTATTCACAGGCATTATTTTGCCAATGTCGATCTCAGAGCTGGGTCGGTATTCGGTCCTAGGTCTGTATTCGCCGTCGGTGTACATCGAATGACGATGTCAGACCTTGCTCTGTATTCAAACTCGGATCTGTATTCACAGGCCTTATTTTGCGAATGTTGATGTCAGAGCTGGGTCGGTATTCGGTCCTATGTCTGTATTCGCCGTAGGTGTACATTGAATGACGATGTCAGACCTGGCTCTGTATTCAAACTCAGATCTGTATTCACAGGCATTATTTTGCCAATGTCGATCTCAGAGCTGGGTCGGTATTCGGTCCTAGGTCTGTATTCGCCGTCGGTGTACATCGAATGACGATGTCAGACCTGGCTCTGTATTCAAACTCAGATCTGTATTCATAGGCATTATTTTGCGAATGTTGATGTCAGAGCTGGGTCGGTATTCGGTCCTATGTCTGTATTCGCCGTCGGTGTACATCGAATGACGATGTCAGACCTGGCTCTGTATTCAAACTCAGATCTGTATTCATAGGCATTATTTTGCGAATGTCGATCTCAGAGCTGGGTCGGTATTCGGTCCTAGGTCTGTATTCGCCGTAGGTGTACATTGAATGACGATGTCAGACCTGGCTCTGTATTCAAACTCAGATCTGTATTCACAGGCATTATTTTGCCAATGTCGATCTCAGAGCTGGGTCGGTATTCGGTCCTAGGTCTGTATTCGCCGTCGGTGTACATCGAATGACGATGTCAGACCTGGCTCTGTATTCAAAATCAGATCTGTATTCATAGGCATTATTTTGCGAATGTCGATCTCAGAGCTGGGTCGGTATTCGATCCTAGGTCTGTATTCGCCGTCGCTGTACATCGAATGTCGATCTCAGAGCTGGGTCGGTATTCGATCCTAGGTCTGTATTCGCCGTCGCTATACATCGAATGTCGATGTCAGAGCTGGGTCGATATTCGATCCTATGTCTGTATTCGCCATAGTTGTACATCGAATGTCGATGTCAGACCTGGCTCTGTATTCAAACTCAGATCTGTATTCACAGGCCTTATTTTGCGAATGTCGATCTCAGAGCTGGGTCGGTATTCGGTCCTAGGTCTGTATTCGCCGTAGGTGTACATCGAATGACGATGTCAGACCTGGGTCTGTATTCAAACTTAGGTCTGTATTCACAGGCCTTATTTTGCGAATGTCGATCTCAGAGCTGGGTCGGTATTCGGTCCTAGGTCTGTATTCGCCGTAGGTGTACATCGAATGACGATGTCAGAGCTGGGTCTGTATTCAAACTTAGGTCTGTATTCACAGGCCTTATTTTGCGAATGTTGATGTCAGAGCTGGGTCGGTATTCGATCCTAGGTCTGTATTCGCCGTCGCTATACATCGAATGTCGATGTCAGAGCTGGGTCGGTATTCGATCCTATGTCTGTATTCGCCATAGTTGTACATCGAATGTCGATGTCAGACCTGGCTCTGTATTCAAACTCGGATCTGTATTCTCAGGCCTTATTTTGCGAATATCGATCTCAGAGCTGGGTCGGTATTCGGTCCTAGGTCTGTATTCGCCGTAGGTGTACATCGAATGACGATGTCAGACCTGGGTCTGTATTCAAACTTAGGTCTGTATTCACAGGCCTTATTTTGCGAATGTTGATGTCAGAGGTGGGTCGGTATTCGATCCTAGGTCTGTATTAGCCGTCGCTATACATCGAATGTCGATGTCAGAGCTGGGTCGGTATTCGATCCTATGTCTGTATTGGCCATAGTTGTACATCGAATGTCGATGTCAGACCTGGCTCTGTATTCAAACTCGGATCTGTATTCACAGGCCTTATTTTGCGAATATCGATCTCAGAGCTGGGTCGGTATTCGGTCCTAGGTCTGTATTCGCCGTAGGTGTACATCGAATGACGATGTCAGACCTGGGTCTGTATTCAAACTTAGGTCTGTATTCACAGGCCTTATTTTGCGAATGTTGATGTCAGAGCTGGGTCCGTATATCATGCTAGGTCTGTATTCGCCGTCGCTATACATCGAATGTCGATGTCAGAGCTGGGTCGGTATTGGATCCTAGGTCTGTATTCGCCGTCGCTTTACATCGAATGTCGATGTCAGAGCTGGGTCGGTATTCGATCTTATGTCTGTATTCGCCATAGTTGTACATCGAATGTCGATGTCAGACCTGGCTCTGTATTCAAACTCGGATCTGTATTCACAGGCCTTATTTTGCGAATATCGATCTCAGAGCTGGGTCGGTATTCGGTCCTAGGTCTGTATTCGCCGTAGGTGTACATTGAATGACGATGTCAGACCTGGCTCTGTATTCAAACTCAGATCTGTATTCACAGGCATTATTTTGCCAATGTCGATCTCAGAGCTGGGTCGGTAGTCGGTCCTAGGTCTGTATTCGCCGTCGGTGTACATCGAATGACGATGTCAGACCTGGCTCTGTATTCAAACTCAGATCTGTATTCATAGGCATTATTTTGCGAATGTCGATCTCAGAGCTGGGTCGGTATTCGGTCCTAGGTCTGTATTCGCCGTCGGTGTACATCGAATGACGATGTCAGACCTGGCTCTGTATTCAAACTCAGATCTGTATTCATAGGCATTATTTTGCGAATGTCGATCTCAGAGCTGGGTCGGTATTCGGTCCTAGGTCTGTATTCGCCGTCGGTGTACATCGAATGACGATGTCAGACCTGGCTCTGTATTCAAACTCAGATCTGTATTCACAGGCCTTTTTTTGCGAATGTCGATCTCAGAGCTGGATCTGTATTGGCCACTAGGTCTGTATTAGCTCACCTTAAATTGCCAATGTCGATTTCAGAGCTGGATCTGTATTAGCACCTAGGTCTGTATTGAATGTCGATCTTCGATTAACGATCTCAGAGCCAACTTCACACACCTTGCCTTTGTTAACAAATAAAAATGAAAACTAAATGCATTTTCGATGTCCATTTTTCTTCAATCTTGTGCATTATCACTTTTAATGCATACACTATTTCAATCTACATAGATAAAAAGCGGCCAGTCCATCGTGTAGTGTTTATATTATCCATGTTTATCTCCGGTGAGCGATAAAATCAAGCGTGTTGAGATATCACAGTTTATAACCTTGTGTTACTGATGAGAACAAACTGCTATTGACATTCATACATACATGTACATTTCAAACTTACAACCAATGTTAAGCGACAATAGCAAATCGATCAGAGCAGCCACCTTTCTATAACAGAAACAGTGTATAAACTATGACAGGAGCATCAATGTAAATGTTTACGGTTAATTCTCCGAATGATAAAACCACATACATTATTGTAGAATTTGCAATTGAGAAAGCTATTGATTCGGAAAGGCAATGGTTTCATATAGGCCGCTTCACTCACAGGTATTTGGCATGTGGATTTGACCCCGCCTGATGATCCCCTCTACAACCCAACATCAAATTTTAAAAAATCAGATCACTTTTAGATCATCAATGATGTAATAGTGATCTGATTTTTTAAACATTTGATGTTGGATTGTAGAGGGGATCATTAGCAGGGGGGGGGGGGGGGGGGTCAAATCCACTTGCCAAGCACCTGTGGCTTAACTCTGAAGCTTGGATAGAAATATTACACGACACTGGTTATCTATACAATTACAAAAAGAAGTACGTAAAGAATCGTACGACTGCCTGAAGTAGTCCATTGGGTTCCGACGATGATATAAATTGTGCTTAATTCTATGACATCACATGGGCTCCTCATGACGAATCCAGAAGCCACAAACACTGCAACGATGGTAATCTGTTAGTGAAGCGATGATGATTTCGCCCTGTTTCTTTCCTCCCTAGCTTTTTTCAGACGAAATAGTATTTTCTCTCCAAACTTGTTGGTTGCTTTGCGGATGAGTGATCTCCATTTTGATTTGTCACTTGCAGTTGCTTCTATCTCGTGGCTTTATGTCTTTTACAGGGCTCATCAGAGTATCTTTGTTCCAGATTTCTAGCTTGATTGTACCTTGCTCGAGCTCACCTAAAAATGCTTTGGAATTATGTGATCTTCAATTCTGATTACATCTCCAGTCTAGCGAAGTTGAGCTTGAATTATCATTGACTCGATGCTTGGTATTGTTCTGTCTAGCACCTTTCATGTCCTGCTAACGAATGCCCATAATGGCTCGTAGAGATCTCATGTTAAACTGCTCTACAGTAACGGCCTTATGTATCGCTTGTAGAGAGTCCATGTTTCACATCCATAGATTAAGGATAACATCACTACCACCTTGTATATCTTCATCTTAGTACATGTACCGGAAATCTCAATAAGACAGAGACGAAATGTGTGGACAGTATTACGTAGAAAACCTACATACGTTGCGTTCGTATTGCAATTTGTTTCACAATGACATAAACAGTTTCAAACAGTAATAAACATGACAGAACCTACTTACTGAAGGAATAATAAGTATCCCACCTCATCGATTATTAAATAGCATTTCTAGGACGCATGCAACAAACTGTATGCTTTGATAATCGTCTGGGAAGAACATAAGAAACAATATTCTTTGACAATCGTCTGGGAAGCAGAAATCAAACTATAACCTTTGACAATCGTCTGGGAAGCAGAAATCAAACTATAGCCTTTGACAATCGTCTGGGAAGCACCAATCAAACTATAGCCTTTGTCAACCGTCTGTGAAGCAAAAATCAAACTATAGCCTTTGACAATCGCATGGGAAGCAAAAATAAAAATATAGTCTTTGACAATCGTCTGGGAAGCAAAAAACGAACTACATGTAAATGTATATCCTTTTGCGATCGTCTAGGAAGCAAAAAGCAAACTAGAGCCTTGGAAGCAAAAATAAAACTATAGCCCTTGTCAATCGTCTGGTTCGCACATAACTAACTATTGCCTTTGACCATCGTCTTGGAAGCAACAAAATAAACTATAGCCTTTAACAATCGTCTGGAAAGCAACAAAATAAACTATAGCCTTTGACAATCGTCTGGGAAGCAACAAAATAAACTATAGCCTTTGACAATCGTCTGGAAGCAAAATAATAAACTATAGCCTTTGACAATCGTCTGGGAAGCAACAAAATAAACTATAGCCTTTGACATTCGTCTGGAAGCAACAAAATAAACTATAGCCTTTGACAATCGTCTGGGAAGCAACAAAATAAACTATAGCCTTTGACATTCGTCTGGGAAGCAACAAAATAAACTATAGCCTTTGACAATCGTCTGGGAAGCAAACAAAAACAACAAATATAGCCTTTGACAATCGTCTGGAAGCAAAATAATAAACTATAGCTTTTGGCAATTGTCTAGGAAGCAAAAACAAACTATAGCATTTGGCAATTGCATGGGATACACCCTTTGACAATCGCCTTTGACACACAAAACAAATTACTATGGTATACGAGCAAACCTTTGACAATAACAATCGGGTGACGCATATAGCACCAACTACAGGCTTACAATTTCATTCAGACACGACTTAATAGATTGCATGTGACAACATAGTGAATTTGTGGTTAATTATTATTGTGAATGTTCAGAAAATCTAAAAGCGAACGCCATTGTTGTCTGCAACAATAGTTTTTTTAGGTATGGTATTGGAATGCCAATTTCTGTGGTTATTTGTTTCTTGTATTGAATGAAGCTTCCGCCATTCCCCGAAGTCATTCCCTATCGTTCTGTGTATTGATCTAATACTGGGAGCAAAAAACAAAACGAGATAACATTTTCTGATAATCGTTGAGGATATGAAATGCACGTATTGTGAGAAAGGAGCATCAATCAAGCTAGCTTATTACATAAGTTATTATCTTAATTCCACAGTTAGGCAATTTGTAGGTACTGCCGGCGCGTTTGATGTTCAAAACTCTCTGACTCACTGAGAAGACTTAATTGATTTTACTGTGTCTGGTTTTGATATGAATAGTATAGTTGTAGTGATTCTTTATCAAACACAACGATATGGATTGGCTTTTTCAAATGACTAGACGAAAACAAATACAAAGATAAAACAAAATGGCATATCGCCCAGGCACGTATTCAGGTAGGGGGCCAGGGGGCCTTGGCCCCCCAGCTGACTAGCTAGCTACGTTTTTGTATATCTTTCGGCCCCTACAACTATTGATTTAATACACCACTGATCAATTTCTTGGGGCTGACTAAATCTTTCCGCTCTATCATACTGGACCTGTATATTGGACATTCTAGATGACACCCTGTGTATATATTGTATAGCCCTTCGCATGTTAATTAAATGCGTGATAGCCCCCAGACTAATCAAGCACTCAACAGGACCAACAGGTGAAGGTGTGATTTTTGCAACTGATAAGAAATTAAGTGTGTTTAGGTTGATTAAAGAAGGTCAGTCAGATATTACATAATGATGTCAATGGTTATCACCATTTAATCCCATTAAATTAGAGCATGATGATTAAAAATTAAAGTTTGACTTGAAGAATTGATAGTTAAAATGTAAGTTACTAACTTACATGTAATCATTACAGTGAGAAAAATAGGTATATTATTTTATTGTTTGATGGGGTGATTATTAGGATTCCTATATATAGTGTGGAAAGTAATGGTCACATTCTTGAAATATTTTTAAATATGCATCCATTTCATTGAAATTTGATTCATAAATCAAATGTAGTAGTCCAATTTTATATCCAAATATAAAAGTTCATAATTTATATATATAGTGCAGGAAATCACATTACATTAAAAAAATTCATGTTCGTATAAATTTGGATTTCTTAATAATTAATGTTAAAATGGTAAAACTTGAATGATCAGATTATTAAGTGTTTAAAAATTAGTAGATATCTTTAGTAGCCCTGCTTTAATTATTTTAATGTCTGATTTCAAAACTAAAAGTGCAGGAAATTGAATCAATTTTAAGCAAAAACCAAAAAAAATCTTCGCTTGGAGAGGGAACACTAATCAGTAGCACTGTGTTAGTTATTTTTAAGTCTGGTTTTAAAGCTAAAAGTGCACGAAATTGCATCAATTTTAGTCAAAACTCGAAAGAATATATTAGCTGGGAGGGTACACTATTTAGTAGCACAACTGTAATTATTTTTAGGTCTGATTTTAAAGCTGAAAGTGCACAAAATTGCACCATTTTATTTAAAATAATTCAATCATGTTAACATGCGTGCTGAAAACGAACCTCCAGTGGTCCAGATATTGAGTCCATACAAAGAGACCTTGGTAGATCATACATAAGTAGTCCAAACAGAGAGTTCAGCTTTTAGCTTTTATAATTATGATACTGAGTGTGTATCTTTTTCCATGCTTTATGATGCCTGGAATATCAGGAAAATGCACCGTTACAATAACAAGATTAAAAAAATCTCGACCGGGAGGGGTACCCCCTCCCGCACCAACCCCCTTGGCCCCCCCAGAAAACAATTCCTGGATACGGCCCTGATCGCCAATGTCATATGTACATGTATTAGTAATAACATTAGAAATTCCTTTGCGACGGGTTCCTGTCCATATATGCATAGCGTCCCTCTGGGGACATATAGAAATCATACAATAGTACAGTAATATATGTGCCATAGCTTGGCTCTCTGTATAAATATGAATGGTGGTCTCATTAAAGTTAGAATAATGTGATTGTGTAGTCACAATTACAGTTACACAATTTCCCTGGCTTGGTATGTGGTTTATACATGTTTATGAACATGTAGACCGATTACAGATTGGCTCATCGATAGTCGGTTGGTGTTCTGTGGTGTGGACACTATGGTATGGTGGATTGATGTGCTATATGAAAACATGATTGAGTCAGTCTTATTCTTACAATAATAATGAATACCATGATGATATTTTGTGGGGTTTTCTAGTATAGAGTGAGACAGAAAGGAAGAGTTTAGTGTAGATAGTAAGGGGGGGGGGGGGGGGTCATGGGGTGGAGGAAAAACAATAAAAATCTTGTAAATTTCTGTTATTTTCTGTTACAGACCTGTTGTTTTGTGATTGGCGCGCAGGGATGTTGATATCACGCCTTGGGAATTATTATAAGAAAACGGGTCATTTTGCATAGAGCGACAAATATATGTACAACTCATCGGATAGCAACTGCAACTAGTGATGCAGAAATGTATGCATCTGGTTTTCATAATTATTTTAACTTACGAGTATGTCGGAAGGATTGAGTTGTAAAACTCATTAAACTAGTCCACCATCTCAGCAAAACATAAAGAGTGTAGGAATGAAACACTCATGTGAAGGGATAGTTAGGAATTGTCTTGGTTCTTATATTAAAACAACGGTGAACTATATAAGGGGACATGAGGGGCCATGAAGGGAACATGAAGTAGACAAGAAGTGGAAAATAAGTGTAAATTAGAAGTTGACAAGAATGGTCAAAGAATGATTAAAGAATTGGACCGAGGTGGAAATGAGGGAATCCATTACACAGTACATGTTAAGAAATGAAGACGAATAGGGGAAGATAGGACGTTAGTATCATAGTTCTATAACACCAAGTGTATTTGTAGTTGTACAAAGGAAATAGTAAATATCACACTATGAGAACACGTGTTATATCGTTTACATCGTGGATTTTCTTCGGCAATATTATAACTCAATTATTGCCACTTTTCAGGAAACGAAAACATTGAGTATTATTTGCTTTTAACATGATGACTTCATTTGGAGCATCATTTGGTTGCCCTTACATGTACATGCAAGCAAAGAAAATGAAATTTCGTTTTACTTTTAAACCCGACTTGAAATGTCTTATTGTAGTTTTCTGAGTTTTGTTCCGTTTTTGTTGTCATTACATTAGTAATAACATTAGAAACTCCTTTATGACGGGTTCCTATCTATGTATTAGTTTTCAATAATAAAACACAATAATAAAATACAAACGTAATTGTTAAAAGTTGGTAACTCTACGGCAGCACGGTGTTATCAGCAGCACGTTTACGAAGTTTTCGAAGACAGAAATGTGAAACATTAAAACATTTTCTGTTCGGAATATTTCCCGTGCTCATTACAGAGGCAATTGATAAGATTATCTTATTTTCGCAGAACATTTTTCAGAGAGTCATTGTATGGTCTTACCGATGCACATGTGATCATTTTTTGACTTTGTGGTCAGTAGACTGACACAGTTCCATGATCTTTAGCATATTTGACTTTAATGGTAACATACACGTTTTACAAACATATCCGGTTTATATTACTTTCAGCTCCGCACAAAAATCTGCCATTCACCAAAAGCTAACTGGTGGGCACATTTGCATTTGAACAACTCGGTATACAAACATGATCTCTCATATAAGACAAATAAATAGATCGATGTTTGTTCCATTAGACTGTCTCTCATCAATAATGACTGCTCTGCGTGTTAATCAAACGCGATGGAGACAAGATTTTGTAAAATCTGGCCATATCACGTGATGGGTACATGTATATACACTCTCGTGTTCTGTTACGTTTATTTACATCAGCAAAACAGATTTTACAAAGAAAATACAGTAGGACCTCAGATTAAGACAAACTTAAGACAACATAGATACATTGTATAATACAAAGTCAATATACCATCTTAATGATAAGATAATCTAAATAACGAGAACACCTTAATGATAAGATAATCTCAATAATGAGACCATCTTAATGATAAGATTATCTCAATAATGATACCATCTTAATGATAAAATAATCTCAATAATGAGACCATCTTAATGATAAGATTATCTCAATAATGATACCATCTTAATGATAAAATAATCTCAATAATGAGACCATCTTAATGATAAGATTATCTCAATAATGATACCATCTTAATGATAATATAATCTCAATAATGAGACCATCTTAATGATAAGATTATCTCAATAATGATACCACCTTAATGATAAGATAATCTCAATAATGATACCACCTTAATGATAAGATAATCTCAATAATGAGGCCACCTTAATGATAAAATAATCTCAATAATGAGAACATCATATTGATAAGATAATCTTGATAATGAGACCACCTTAATGATAAGATAATCTCAATAATGAGACAACCTTAATTATAACACCATCGCTATTTTAAGACCACTTTAATAATGAGACCATGTCTATAATCAGACAACTTAAATCATAACACCTCTATAATCAGACCACCTTGATAATAAGTCCATCTCTATAATAAGACCATTTCAATTTTAAGACCACCCTAATATATTGTAAAAAAATCACCCCTATACTACTTTAACAGTAAAAACACGATTTAAACTGTTTCAATCTTTACCAAGCTCAATATCAAAGCCAACCCAAAATGAAGACCAGCAAAAAGGGTCCAATATGCTAGTATCGTATAATATCAGTGAAGTGTCTGCTAGTCTTCTCGGCTGCCATCATCACGTAAGTTCAGGTGACACTGTATACTGTACAATCAGGTATAAACATGTCCTGTCCTTATTAACCTGCGGCCTTGAGCCGCAGGTTATATTGGATTGCCAAAAGTAAAATGACCATGGAGGGGCACGTGACATGTTCTCGATGGTTTACGATTTCAAAAAAAATATCCAAAAAAGAAGCATTTTGTAAGAATGTTGTGAACCAGACTATTCCATTATTCCATGCGGATAACATCGGTCTTTATCGCATTACAATAGTTTATTTACCAAGGAAAGCAGAACTATTCCGAAATTTCACTGTGAACGCGAGACCACGAATCTAAACAGCAGGTGTCTGCAGCTGCACAATCATCCTGGTCAATAATACATATAGTGGGCAATGCACTACATCCCGTAGAGAACACATCGCTAGATTAACAGAAGCATGGTATTGATACATGATAAATATTTTTCTAATTATTTTGAATTTGTTCATTCGTTCGGCACATACATTTAACACAACCAACTTATTGGAGGATATTTGTTTGTTTAAACTGAATACGATTTATATCTCATCATGGCATTTGTTGTTAGATTGACCGGTATTGTCCGATATTACATGTATTGGAATTATTTTGACAGAAACATAAATTTAAACTTACACCGGAATAAATTCGAATTGCATCCAAACTGCAAAAAACACATCCTGAACAATACAACTAAGTTATCAGCCGCAGGAAACTATTTGACTTGTACAAGTTTCGAATACTAAAATAAGGAAACATTCAGCAAAAACAAGTACGTTTTTTAATGTGTTTCTTTTGCGGCGGTCTTTGGTGTCCTTTTATTCTTGCAACGTTCACAATTCCACTTGTACAGTTTTAGTACAGTAATTAATTTAAATACAACAGTTATTGTCTGAATAACGCTAAGCATACTTACAGTGCAAGTGCTCTTAAGTTATTACCCGTACGCATTTATTGTGGCTGAACGTCGAATGAAAGAACAATATAAAAATGAAAAATAAGAGAGTAAAAACCTGTTCAAGAATATTGACGACCATCTCCTATCGTATTTATTACATCGTCCACTTTCATAATCCTAAACAATATATTTCCAATACCGATTCTAGAAAATCTCTTAACAGCGTATTTAATAGCCAAGTTAATTCCAAGCGTTTATGATACATTGTCTGGCAGTAAAGCCGGTATATTGTCGACCGATCGCTAGTTGGCTTTCTATATTCTTGTTAACCAACACTGCAATAAATTATCTGTCTGTCTTGAAATAGCATTCACAGCGGATTGGGTTACATAACAGTTTGCAGGAGTCTAATCTTTCTTCTATTTCCTCATTGCATTTCCTCGTGAGATGTCGTAGACCTAGTGATCCTACTGGGATTGAAAATGGATAACAATATTATAATGTCATCAATAATCAAATAGATTGCCAAGTCTTAATACCAGAATCAAATTAATCGGCATTGAAGACACTCTAACTTAGAGCATTAATCGATATAATCTGTTTGTTCGTTTTTATTGCAGTCTTATATTGTTTCATCCTTCACTAACTACGTCGTGTATATATATACATCATTCCTTTTTTGTATATATATATACATATATACATACTGTATACTAGTATGCTGTCTTGACGATGATATGAAAACCTAACTGACTTACTATAAAGGTCACCCGTGAAGATACTATGTTGTCTTGACGAAGACATGAACAATTAACTGGCTTGCTATCAAGGTCACCCGTGAAGATACTATGCTTTCTTTACGATGATATGAAAAACTAACTGGCTGGCCATAAAGGTCACCCGTGAAGATACTATGCTTTCTTGACGATGACATGAAAACTAACTGGTTTGCTATAAAGGTCACCCGTGAAGATACTATATATATGCGTTCTTGACGATGATATGAAAAACTAACTGGCTTGCTATAAAGGTCACCCGTGAAGATACTATGCTTTCTTGACGATGATATGAAAAACTAACTGGTTTGCTATAAAGGTCACCCGTGAAGATACTATATGCGTTCTTGACGATGATATGAAAAACTAACTGGCTTGCTATAAAGCTCACCCGTGAAGATAATATGCTGTCTTGACGATGACATGAAAAACTAACTGGTTTGCTATAAAGGTCACTCGTGAAGTTACTATGCCGTCTTGACGATGACATGAAAAACTAACTGGTTTGCTATAAAGGTCACCCGTGAAGATACTATGCTTTCTTGACGATGATATGAATAACTAACTGACTTGCTATAAAGGTCACCCGTAAAAGTACTATACTTTCTTGACGATGATATGAAAAACTAACTGACTTGCTTTAAAGGTCACCCGTGAAGATACCATGCTTTCTTAGCGATGACATGAGCAATTAACTGGCTTACTATAAAGGTCACCAGTGAAGGTACTATGCTTTCTTGACGATGATATGAGCAATTAGCAATGTGAAGATACTTTGCTTTCTTGGCGATGATATGAACAATTAATTGACTTGTTATAAAGGTCACCAGTGAAGGTACTAGAGACATAGCAAAAGGCAAATACATGTTGGAATATATAGAATATAAAACGTGTACGTTTTTGAAGAGCATGTTCTAGCGACATGCATGTTAGTTGACAAAATTGTACTTGACTTTGTGGAATTCATTATGAGAACCAATTGATCATAACGTATATTTGCTCTTGTCCGTTCATCCGTCCGTCTGAAGGTATATTGTACGTACACGTATGTACGTCCTGTACGTCGATACCGTACGTACTAATAAAAATAAGATAATGCACTGAATGGCTGGGTATTAGTTTTATATTGGACCAGTTTCTCAATTGATTTAAACAAAAAAAAGATAGGCATCCTTGAAGGCGAGATCTGTAATCAATATTGCTTATATCTAAATCGACCAATTACGACAAAAAGCTCTTATTTTGAGCCAAAAGCACAAACAATGATAATTCCGTCTCGTACAGAGGGCGAATTCTAATATATATGTTCACGTTATTGTTTGATATATTCTACAAGGACAATGCTGTTATAATTTTAAAGTGGTCTGACGAGACATTCAAATTACATGTTTTGCTGATTCTGCAAGAAATATTGACCAATGACGGAAGCCAGAGATCTGGGTTGGTATTCAATATTGATCTTATTTAATTGGAGAATAAGGATAGCCAATCATATCGCCTGTGCGTGACCAAAAGTTTAATATGGTGTGCTCTGATTCAGTGTCTGACTCATTCATCATCTTTATTTAGGGATAACAGATTGAAATTAAACACCACACAAGACCGTTCCGTTCAAAAATCAAAATTGCATCTTCAAGATCACTAAATAAAATAATTGGTTGTTAATGGTTCTGTTATTATACAAATAATCATAAATGCTAGAGTATTGCTCAATGTTTTAAAATTGACACAAACACTAATTTTGTGGGTTATACCAGGTTATCTGTTATCGGTTTGTTTATAGCAACATTTAATATTAAGGGGCAGTCGGATTAAACTATAGGGAGTGGGTGAGGCGATAACATTGAATTTTTATTCTTGACTATTCCACACAACACGTGGGACTATACAAATACTTATAGTTTAACATATAAATGTCGTAATATGGTGAATATATTCAACATTTATAGACTGTATCCTTAAGAAACACTGCCATACACTAATTCAATTGTGATCGTAGTATATCTGTAACGCTGTCAAGATGTTGAAGAGAAATCAAAGTTGCTAATGGATTTATCTCTGACATATCTCGCTACTGGCAAAACATTTGTCAGACATTTTGAACAGTGTTGTTGTTGTAATAGGTGTGTTATTGTAGCTGCAATAGTTTTGTTGGTGTAGTTGTTGTTTTAATAGTTGTTGTAGTAGTTGTTGTTGCTGTAGATGTTGTTGTTGTTGTAGATGTTGTTGTTGTTGTAGATGTTGTTGTTGTTGTAGATGTTGTTGTTGTTGTAGATGTTGTTGTTGTTGTAGGTGTTGTTGTTGTTGTAGGTGTTGTTGTTGATGCTGTTATAATTGTTATTGTAGGTGTTGTTGTTGTTGTTGTTGTAGGTGTTGTTGTAGTTGTTGTTGTTGTAGGTGTTGTTGTTGATGCTGTTATAATTGTTGTTGTAGGTGTTGTTGTTGTAGGTGTTGTTGTTGTTGTTGATGTTATAATTGTTGTTGTTGTTGTTGTAGTAGGTGTTGTTGTTGTAGTTGATGTAGGTGTTGTTGTTGTTGTAGGTGTTGTTGTTGTTGTAGGTGTTGTTGTTGTTGTAGGTGTTGTTGTTGTTGTAGGTGTTGTTGTTGTAGTAGTAGTTGTTGTTGTTGTTGTAGGTGTTGTTGCTGTTGTTGTTGTTGTTGATGCTGTTATAATTGTTGTTGTTGTTGTTGTTGTAGGTGTTGTTGTTGTTGTAGGTGTTGTTGTTGTAGTTGATGTAGGTGTTGTTGTTGTTGTTGTTGTTGTAGGTGTTGTTGTTGTTGTAGTTGTTGTTGTAGGTATTGTTGCTGTTGTTGTTGTTGATGCTGTTATAATTGTTGTTGTAGGTGTTGTAGTTGTAGGTGTTGTTGCTGTTATAATTGTTGTTGTTAGTGTTGTTGTTTTAGTTGTTGTTGTTGTTGTAGTAGTAGGTGTTGTAGTTGTAGTTGTTGTTGTTGTAGGTGTTGTTGTTGTAGGTGTTGTTGCTGTTGATGCTGTTATAATTGTTGTTGCAGGTGTTGTTGCTATACTTGTTGTTGTTGTTGTTATACTTGTTGTTATTGTAGGTGTTGTTGTTGTAGTAGTTGTTGTTGTAGTTGATGTTGTTATACTTGTTGTTGTTGTTATACTTGTTGTTATTGTAGGTGTTGTTAGTGTATTTATTTCCTTCATACATTTGCTCATATAATATGCACACCATCCAAAGATTTCCAATATACTTGAAGTCTGTCATTCAATATACTTGTGTTGTGATTTACATACATAAGAGACCATGCAGACGAATAAATAACTTCAAACAAAAGATTCACCAACTG
The DNA here is from genome assembly GCA_947247005.1 of Spisula solida. Taxonomy (NCBI): domain Eukaryota; kingdom Metazoa; phylum Mollusca; class Bivalvia; order Venerida; family Mactridae; genus Spisula; species Spisula solida. The sequence goes on from OX365948.1 coordinate 28,770,908, forward strand.
ATCTGTGGATGCAATTCTTCATGCATTTTGTCCTCGTGATGTGTTTTTTACACAACCGTGTCTGTGGAATATCGACCTATAAATCAAATCAAAGCGCACAGTTAGGCGGTATCGATTAGTCCATAGTTTAAATCGCAAAGCAATTTAAAATGGTGCACATTAATTTTGCAAATATTTATTTTCTATCAAATGAAAGAGAAACTGTGCGAATATCGTTTGTTTAACGATTCAGATTTTGTATTATCATTTCATGAAAGGAGTGATGCGTTGTGTAAACTGATGAGTTGATTTTAATTAAGAAGATTGATGGGAGCGTTAATAAGGTTTTGATTCTATATGGACTGGGCTCTTAATTACAACCGATATAGTCAGAAACTTAGACCCAGTGTCATAGAAATACAGCTACAGTACAACTTCTAGACGGAGCGTCCCTTTGAAGAGCAACTAGTTCTCTATAACAACACATTCAAAATTTCCCTAAGCTGATATAAACTCTAAATTTAACCTCTGTAGAGCAACAACATCTGTACAAAAGCCAATATTTGCCACTCCCAAAGTGTCCCGAGTGTTGCTATACAGAGGTTGGACTGCATTTCAGTTCGCCATGGTTGGTTCAATCTGTCCATATAATGATGAAACTAGGCATGGATAAAACATATTATATCGAAACCTGCATATAATGCTTCAACTGCTTGTATAGTCCAGAGAATTTGACACGACTCTCGAACTTCTATTAGCATAATTTAACAGCTGACGTCTCTATTTATAATCGCGGTTGTGTGTTTTCATAAGCGGAAAGTATCATGAAGACGCTCTAGGTGTAATACCAGCACAAATCTAAATAAACGATATTGCACGATTTGCTCACGGAAATTTATATATTCAACACAAGAACCTTAATATATATTCATGCATATAGGTCAGGATCATGTCAAATTATCTGTGCTATATACTGGTATAGGTTTCTCGCAGACAAACACGCTTCTTGACTTATACAAAACATATAGTAGTATATTATGTACGAAGTATACTGTTTGAATGTACACCAGGCGGGTGGGACTCGAGCCCACAACATAAAGATGTCATTTTGATATGAATCAGATATTGTCGACGGTTACATTCTATGTTATAACATACAGAAAGTTACCGTCGACAATATTTGATTCAACGGTCTGTAACAAATGACTGACTGTAATACGTGTCACATACAGATCACTTAATACATGTACTCCAGTACAGATCAATCCACTGTCTTACACTGAAAGTCTGAAACGCTACAACAAATCGTCGACAATGTGTGATTCAACGGTCTTAAACGAATGACTTACTATAAAACATTTCACCCTACAACTCATACCCCTCTTATAAACCAACTTTCACACTTGTATTTGATGATTGAATTATTGGTAAAGGATTTTACTAATTCACGCTACCATGGTAACAGTAATACAAAATATATGATGAAACATTTTTCGGATTATGAAATAATGGTTTTATTGTGTTTTTAACCTGGAGCTTGATCAAAAACATATTTTCTGACTAAATGTATCCTCCCTTATACCAATGTGCAGGTAATCAACAACATATTTCGTGATTCATGTAATAATCATTCTACAAAAATGTTTGTAATCGTAATTCCGCTGAGAGATAAACATTCAAACTTGTTTTACGTAATGAAAACCTGTACAATTAATATCTAGATCTAGGTGTTCTTTCACATACTTATAATTGAAAGGTTTAGTTGAGAAAAAATCTTATATAATTTGTTCGCATAGTTGCAATCTGTACCATCACTATTCTTACAGTCTAAATACATAATATTATACTTTATTATTATTATCATATTATTATTATTATTATTATTATACTAAACCTTTACTTAGAGACCACGTAACTAATCAAGCTTAATTCTTATGTAACATATAGTGGCATGCAACACGAGGTCATTATAATTCGGGCGAAGCCCAAGATTAATTACCGGGTAATACATCAGTGTTAAAATATTGTTCTTTTTTTAGTCATAGTTAAACAGCGGGCGTGGTGGTGTGGTGGTAAAAATGCAGTATTGCAGTTACCGCGCCATTATCGAGTGATGTATTGCAGTTACCGCGCCATTTTCGAGTGATGTATTGCAGTTACCGCGCCATTTTCGAGTGATGTATTGCAGTTACCGCGCCATTTTCGAGTGATGTATTGCAGTTACCGCGCCATTTTCGAGTGATGTATTGCAGTAATTGCACTATATACGAGCATCACGAACTTTTATATACGATTTAAAAGTCCGTGCAATCATATAGCACGTGTTCGTTACAGCACGAACAACTGAAATTAAGACGACCGAAACTATCGCTCATGGAAACGTGACTGGTAAATGTATATCAAACCGAGCCTATCCACAACCTTTCTTCATAATTTCATTATGGAATTCATATTTTATACTTTATCTTAGGCTTGTTTTAAAACCAGCATTTTGGATCGTAAGTTGTAATATGCACATAATTTGGTCCGCAATCGCGATGTATAAGTTGAAACTAACTTATTTTTGTCATGTTCTGTTTTTACGGTATCGCACTAAGTAGGCGATTGTCTCCCATGTTTTAAGTACTTTTAACTCGTTACGACTTGCCTCCCCTTGATGATTGCTATTATTCAAATTGTGTTATAAGTCTATATAATACTGTGATATTATAATTGTTCTAGAGTTCAGACTTCGTTAATTATAAGTTCGCGCATGAACTTAACCACGAAGCGAAGCTTAAGTCCTAAATACGTACTAGTATATAGATCTACGAAATACGTTACTTGGCGTTTCCCTTCCAGATTCGTATATATAGCCATGGATTTTCAACTCCACTCAATTACCACTGAACAAAACATACGCTAATTTCAATGCCCACGAAAGCTTATGAATCTACGATTAGTTGTAGTTTGTCGACAACGCCACAAGCTAGGTTCACAAACATGTAATGCTGATATTGCGTACAGACAGCATAAATTAACGATTACTTATCACCCAATGTGTGTTTTAAAGTATGCTGTAAGGAGGAGAAATACAAACTGATAGACATCAGTTTTCCGGTCGGTACAACATGCATTTAGCATCTGGTTACATCACAATGTGGTTGTAATAATTAACATGACGATAAAAGATTTATTCTACACTGCACTGCGCAACTGTATGTGTGGTGTTGCAATAAAGTTGATGAGTTAGTGCATAATATTTCTATATCTTTTTATCTGATATCGAAAGTTTTTAACTTCCTCAATTTCCAAGATACTTAAAATGTCAGTGTCATCCTATCTATCCGAATTCAGACTGGCGTGGAAATTTATTTTAGAGGAAATATACTATGAACCGTCTACACGTGTGCAACTCAGTGATTAATTTGTTCAAGTGAGCAGTTTCCATTTATCACTATATATGTATTTTAACACCAATACAAAAAAGACGCCTATAATTAAGGCTACTCCATTAACATGTTCAACGTTCTGTCTCATGGTCAGCCTCTAGAATGTCTCTCAGTCATGTATGAGCATGGTCAGCCTCTAGAATGTCTCTCAGTTATGTATGAGCATGATCAGCCTCTAGAATGTCTCTCAGTTATGTATGAGCATGGTCAGCCTCTAGAATGTCTCTCAGTTATGTATGAGCATGGTCAGCCTCTAGAATGTCTCTCAGTCAAGTATGAGCATGGTCAGCCTCTAGAATGTCTCTCAGTCATGTATGAGCATGGTCAGCCTCTAGAATGTCTCTCAGTCATGTATGAGCATGGTCAGCATCTAGAATGTCTCTCAGTTATGTATGAGCATGGTCAGCCTCTAGAATGTCTCTCAGTTATGTATGAGCATGGTCAGCCTCTAGAATGTCTCTCAGTTATGTATGAGCATGGTCAGCCTCTAGAATGTCTCTCAGTTATGTATGAGCATGGTCAGCTTCTAGAATGTCTCTCAGTCATGTATGAGCATGGTCAGCCTCTAGAATGTCTCTCAGTCATGTATGAGCATGGTCAGCTTCTAGAATGTCTCTCAGTTATGTATGAGCATGGTCAGCTTCTAGAATGTCTCTCAGTCATGTATGAGCATGGTCAGCCTCTAGAATGTCTCTCAGTCAAGTATGAGCATGGTCAGCCTCTAGAATGTCTCTCAGTCATGTATGAGCATGGTCAGCCTCTAGAATGTCTCTCAGTCATGTATGAGCATGGTCAGCCTCTAGAATGTCTCTCAGTCATGTATGAGCATGGTCAGCCTCTAGAATGTCTCTCAGTCATGTATGAGCAAGCATGGTCAGCCTCTAGAATGTCTCTCAGTCATGTATGAGCAAGCATGGTCAGCCTCTAGAATGTCTCTCAGTTATGTATGAGCATGGTCAGCCTCTAGAATGTCTCTCAGTCATGTAGGAGCATGGTCAGCCTCTAGATTGTCTCTCAGTCATGTACGAGCATGGTCAGTCTCTAGAATGGCTCTCAGTTATGTATGAGCTAGGTATATCAGAACATTTTAATCACTAGTATATTAATTAACAACAGGAGCATCGCTTGTGTGTAAACGGGATAGTTTCTTAACCCTTTTTAAACTGTCCCTTTTTGGAACATATTTAATGAAAACAAATTAGTTTATTTTAGACCTCAAGACCATTATGACACTGTATGGCATGAATACATAAAGGAAGGAAAATTGAACGAAATATATATTAAATCAATGTTATTGCGGTTTCTATGTCATATATTTTTAGTTCACGTATCTCTCCTCACTCTTCTGACAACGGTTAAGTTGTGGGTTAGTTATACTGACTAATGTATGCCCGAAGTCATGATACATGATATTCAATGATAACGTTATATACTTGTATACACATGATGATTGGGCCACATGCACACACATAAATGTGCATAAATGCATATAAATATATCATGTTGGTATATTCGAATGTGACAAGTTGTATAATTATCGAATTGTATGTATCGGCTGTAATACGTGGAACGTGCGTGCATCTGAACCATTCAATCACATCCATAGATATCTATATACAGAGTGATGACATAAGATATCTACACGTACGTCTAGTATTGTAACAATCTTGAGTAAATTATACTTGAGGATCTTATGGAAGATTGATGTTTGTTGTAAAATATGTTTCCTCTTAAAATAAAGTCTTTATTCTTAATAATAATATTATTATTATATATCTTTTCCTGTTTATTCAGGGATCCCGAAAATACGACAGAGTACTTTTATAACTAGAATGTAAGTGATGGTTAAAGGGATACTTTATGCAGAAGTGGTTGCTGTTCATGGGAGGTCGATCAGCGCAGGTTGAGTATTTACAACATTGAGTGCTCAACCAAATAATGTTTATTCATTTTCATAAATTAGTCTGTTCTCGTATCCAGAGCAACAAACTGTGAAGTTTTTTTTAAAAAAAAAATTACCGTTCAGTTTTTTTTACAGATATTTAAGGGAAAAGGAGGAAAATCAAGCAGCAATTTCTAGACGTTTCTGACGTCTTTTGCACGATTTCCACATACAATATTCATTCGTGGTTGATCAAGTGTAATAATCAGAAAATTGATCGAGCATTTTTACTCAATTTAAAAATAATCATAAGTAGTCATAATCAATTAACGGTTTGATTCTGGAACTGGGCCCAAATGGCACCAAATAGCGACGCCATGTGACGTCACTGTAATAAAAACGTTAGTAAGCAACGCAGATGGGTATGATATACGTCCGTACTAATTTTCAAGTAAATATGTCAACTTTGAAATTCAATACGGAAGTAGAGAAACACGTTATGCCTAAATATAATTATGTATACAGGTACACTCAACCACTTTTCTAATTGGTCACTTTTCAAATCCCAAATACGTTTAAACTGTGATCATAATGTTTGATGATATTTTGCACTCAACCGTTTTATGCAATTGTCCTAACACTTAAATTATTAAAAATCAAAATCACGTGCCAAAGAATGCATGGTCAGTCATGCAATCAATTTTGCATTTTCGCTATCAAATACTATGCTCACAGTTAAATGTATTTCGGGTTTGAAAAGTGACCAATTAGAAAAGTGGTTGAGTGTATATATAATATAGTAAAACCTTGCGTTCGTGGCTACTAACAGTACATACATATCGCACATGAAACACCAAACGTTCAGTACTAAAAACACGCATGTAAACTTATCAGCTAGCGGCAGCTTTGATGCATTCTGATAGGTAAATCGCCGACAATTTACACAGACATGTATACAATGTAGTGTACAATCAGACACTATGAAGTTCATGCCACATTGCATTGATTGTATCAATTATTATACATTTTTTAATATGAATTCAAAATAACTCACATTTCTCGACGTTAATAATCCACATTCCCTTGTAAAATAAAAGTTAATCCATCATGACCCGAATGTGTTTTTGTCGTCTTCAAACCCTGACTAACGTATACTGTGAACGTAGACCGTTGTACGCAATGATAAATAACTTTAATTACTGTGTATTGTCAGTCTATATATATATGCATGTGGTTTTCCGCTATTTATAAACTTAAAGAAAAATACCAATGCTCGAAATTGGGAGGACACAAAACAATTTACATGGGTTTATGAACATTAGGAGTATAACGTAAAGTTTAGTATATCTTTTTTACATATTGTTTTAATTGTTGAATACATATTTTCCATATTTATGTACTCGAATATATATGCACGTATTAAATTTATATTTAAACCGATTACGTTCAGCGATATTTGGCTTTTATATATACTGGACGTATAAAGTCACGTTTTGGTTCGCATATCACCAATTACATGAATTAAGTTCAATTTAATTTGAGAGATTAAAACCTACATTATAAGCTCGAGAAACACGTGTTCCACGCAAGGTGCTTGATGTAAAATGACTGATTTTAGTGGGTATAACCACAGGTATTTGAAGTTCTACCAATAAAATATTATACAAGTCGGTCCATCACAAATCACTCTACATATACATGTATATATATAATACATATATGTAGAGTGATTTGTGATGGACCGACTTGTATAATATTTTATTGGTAGAACTTCAAATTCCTGTAGTATAACATATTGAGGCTTTCGATGAAAGTGCATTTTCTTGGTTGTGAAACCACAGGAATTTGAACTTTTATCTATAAATTATTATAACAGTCGATCCATTAAAAAACATTTATTATACTGAAAGGATGGCAACGCATTCTCCCTCCAAAATTGAATCCCGTAGCCAGTGCTCACAAAATAAAAGATACAAGGGATCGACTGATATGATATTTTATGGATAGAATTTCAAATTCCTATCGTGAAACGATTACTTCTAAGGGAACGAATACCCCACAAGACTCCATGTCAACACTAAATATGAGTTATCTCTCTTGTAGAACACCTGATCGCGGTTCGACGACCTTGGAGAAGGTATAACTGGTTCCACTGTGGGGAACCCACGTGACCAGATGCTAATGTTCGGAGCCAATTTTGTCAACAAACCGCCTACATTCAGTAACGTTTTTGCTTGTAACTTTCTTAATAATTGACCGATCTGGATGAAATATAGACGAGCGCCGTCTCCTTTCAAAAGCAAATCATCGACGCTCTTACCTAAGTGACAAAAGTGTGTACTTTTTGTTATTTGGGCAACGGCGCATTTCGTAAACCGCAATATGCTATGCTACGGTACGGAGCAATTCACTAAAACATGTCCTTAATAAATCACACCATCATTAAAAGTTACAATTTAATAGCAATAATGTGGGTCGCAAAATAAATTTAAGACCGACAAGCAAAATATTTCTGATAAATATGAGCAACAGGCAAAATGAGACGACATAAACATATGCGACATGCGACGTGAAATTTTCCATTTCAGTTTACCGTAAAATGTTGTATTTAGTAGGTTAAAAGTGTGTCAAACCATTCGAATACGTTCATGTATTATATGACTATCTTTATTTATCATAAATTGACGATTCTGCATGATTAAAGTGACATTTGGAGAAGTGCTGTTGTAAACGTGAAATTAGAGATTGCCGTTGTAAACCTGACAATTTTTCTTTGGATACCTTCAAAACACAAAAGGTTAACACGAGCTTTATACTAGTAAGTAATACATAATAATGAATTTACTTACTAACATATCAATTTTTTTGCAGATAGTATGTCATGGAAAAGCGACGAAGATAATGTTTGTCTTTGTGTCAGATGTGGAGGATGTTTACAGTCACGTCCCCAGTTCTAATTAAGAACGTATGGTTGTCACCATGGATGAAGTCACAAGCCGGTTAAATGGAAGTAATAATCTACACCCGTTATGACGATTTCTCAATCACCAATAAAACCTACTTTAATATATCCACCAGTGTGGAGTTATTTCACTTAATTAAACTGCACAAAGTGTGAACACACAGAAACAAATCTTAGACAGCAACAATCAACATGATACTGTCGATAGCTGTTTCAGTCATCTCACTGGTGCAAAAAATCTTAGTTTTCTGTGTTGGTTCTTCTCATGCATAGACAGGAACCATGAGAAATGTGTACAAGGAAGGAATAGAAGGAAAGCACAATGAAGCTGGGAAAAAACTAGCCAAATCAAACATGACAAATGTGTCTATTGATATGATAGAGACTACTAGTATACTTGAACCGATGTCAGTTCCTGTGGCAGTTGCACACTTCATTGAGACAGTTGAAAACCAGATGAGTGTTCATGGAGGTGTACTCGTATGTGAGGCTAATTTTGTAGATAGTGATAAGCGGATAACAATGATGTTATTTCGTGCAAAAGAAAGGGTAACAATGAGATTGCCCCTTAGAAATCGGTTCACAGCCGGATTGCCGGGATACAAATCCAGCGCACTAACCACTGCAGCAGCTAATAGATTACAGACTGCTGTTTTGTATATGCCAAGTGTCACAGTAAAACCTCACTAATAAGACCGCCATTGGTACGTTGAAAATGCACTTATTATAGATTTGGTCTTAATATTAGAAGTACACAACTGTGAAATCGTGGAAAGTAACCTACAAAATTATGGTCTAGGTTTTGAGATGGCCTTTAAGTGAAGTTTTACTGTTCATCTTTGTTAATGAGATATATAAATATGACACTTGTTTACGTATTTGAATAAGCTTTTTAATGACAAACATATTATTTATACAGTAAAAGTTACATATACATAATCAATATTTGCGATACATGTAATAAATAAAATTAATAGCAATAAAGTTTTAATGTTTTTTCTCCACAGAGCTTTAAATTCACAAATGCCATTTGTGAGCGGTCTCCTTCACCAGTGGTGTATGCACATTGACTTTACTGTTAAAAGCTGTCGGAATACAACATAATGAAAAGGGTACATGTTGTTAGCTTTCAAACATATCAATTCCAAGAAATTCCCTCTGGGCCATAATATTTCTGTTGATTGGATTTTACAACAGTTTTTATATTTCTTCAGATAAACGTTCATGCAGCACAGAGATATATTAAGCATGTTAAATTTAACATAACACGTAAGTCCAGTGCTTGTAATATTCAGTCGCAGCTTCATCAATTGATTAGCATGTTACTGTCCAGCCAGCTAGAATAATAGTCAAATGGTAGCATCCATTTTCACTAACAAGTGCCTGCTAGGAATGCTCTTAATTTACAACAGCATCTGTAATAATAATTAATATTATAAAATATGCCTGTCCATATATCATGATCTAATGATCAAGATGTAACAACATGGTGAATGGTTAATAATTTTGGTTATCTGGGATTTACATCTATTGCTAATGTGTGATTATGTCGTGTGCCCTATCCCTCAAATAATATCAAAAAGACAGCTCCAAACCGTAATTTTATAAATAAACAAGAGCCAAAAAGTCATAAAATACGCCCGCCTGGGGAATAGCGAATGAAAATAAAATAATCCAACTTGGCCTATTGCACATTGTTTTGGTAATTAATAGGCCATCCCACAAGAAGGCCTTGGATGATTTGGACTATACTTGAACTTGGTCTAGATATTATGCTCATAAACACTGTCAACACGTTTGAAGATGACCAGATGAAAACTGTTTGAATGAGAGTACAGACAAGAGAAATTTCACATTTTGTGGTAATTAAAGGACCATAACCCAAGAAGGCATGGGCTGATTCGACCTTCAATTGAACTTGGTGTAGATATTATGCCAATATACATTGTCACCAACGTTGAAGATAAGCAGATGAAAACTCTTTGAACTAGAGAACAATGTCAATTTTTTGGTAATTATAGGACCATAACCCAAGAAGGCCTTGGCTGATTCGCCCTATAATTGCATTTGGCCTAGATATCATGCCCATAAATAATGTCAACAAGTTTGAAGACGATCCTATGAAAACTGTTTGAACTAGAGTACAGACAAGGCCAATTTCACATTGTTTAGTAATTGAAAAACCATTACCCAAGGACTGGGCTGATTCCAAAATGTGTATCGCTATTTGAAGAGTTCGAATCGTTTCTAAAATGTACATACATAAGTATATACATGCCCTTGTCCACACGCACTTGAGTACCAATATCGATTGTAATTTTGTAGTTATACATGTGTTTGATTTATGATATTGTCGTGATATTTATTTTCTTGCAGTTGCCATGACTTTGTAAATATTCTGGGAGAGGGCTTCAATAATGCTGAAATAACTTGTGCCCAATCCCTTTGTGTATAATAAATGCAGTAAAATATACTTAAACTTAACCAATCGAAGAATCCCAATTGGAATAAGTACCACCCATATTGTTTCTCGTCGTCAAGGTAACTTCTATGGTGAGGCGTCCAAAATGACTGCACTAATTGATGTAGACCATATGTGTGATTATTCTAGGGGGTAATTTTAGTCAGTAAAAATACAAAGTAGCGCATATATTAGAGCTGAATAAAACCCAACACGGATTTCCGGAGAAGACACGAAACTATTAGACGGAGGTAAACTATTTCCGATCAAGCGACAATATGTCAACAATTACAATACTGCACAAACAGAGTCAAAGCTTTGGGACTTGAAAAATCAAATTCACACAAATGGTCATACACTTAACACAAATGTGTACATGAATACATTAACCCATAGCTCGGTCAATAGGAACTTGATCTTGCTGAAATTTTCAACATATGTAGCTTGGGTATGTGGCATTACAATTCAATCGAATTTGTTACATCTGATTGCAATTGTAACAAACAGAATAAAAATGATGACATCAACGTGAGCTAATGTCACACATGTGTCACGGTGTGTTCATCGGGCGTTTGTCAATTTTTTAATGCAGCTAGATGCCCGCTTTGCTGATCAGGTTCGTTTTCAAGTGTATGTACGAGGGACATTCTGAAAGTTCTGATAACTGAGCGATAACTTTTCATTGGTATGTCAGATGTTTTAAAAGTAAACATTTTCTGAAAGTTCAATCTTTCAGCGAGACATATATCATTAATTTAGTAGTTTAAATCTGCGAATTTATATTTTATTGGTATTTAAACAGTACATGGTTTTGGGTATTGGCTGAAATATCTCTGGAAAACGCGTGGTGATTGCGTTGTATTGGTCAGATGTATATTTCGGAGCGCGCTGCTGAAACACTATTAAGACCGATTGAAACAAATTTGTTATTATTTAAAACATACATAACAGCACTTGCGAATAACATCAAGATATTAAAAAACCGTTGAGTTATTGAAAAAATAACGGTAATAAATACAACCTAATGATTTGACCATTTAACCGCTTATAGTCCCTACTTAATTCAAGTCATACAGTACGTTTATGGACTATCAGCTACTATAAACAAGTCAAATTGTCTAGATTGTAATGTGTATTTTTTTTTTTTTTTTTTTTTTACAGGGGAGATAATTTTATTTTCCTCGTCAATAGGTAGATGTGGGTCGAGGGCATCCCACATACTACCGTACAACATGTAGTATAATTGTAAATGAATCATACAATAGTATAATATACATACATTCATTCATTCATTCATACCTACATACATGTTTACAAGTGTTGCAACTTATATACATGCTTACACATATAGCATTTCAAAAATCCCCTGTTTGTTTGTTTTTGGTGGGTACAGGTACTTTTTTATGTTTAAATTCCGTCGGTGGTTCCTTTCTTTTATATATGATACTAAAAGCTAGAATTTCTCTGGGCTGAAAGTGCAGTACATTTGAAATATTTTTTTTTTATTTCTTGAATTATTGGAAAACATTTAAGTACATATTCCAAGTTGCATTAAAAGAGTTCAAACTATTCAATTTAATCGCAACCCCTTTTTGTACCTTATATTGATAATTGACATAATGTTTTGCTCGATTTAGGGTCGGATTAATTTCTTGAACTTTACAGTTGTAAATATATCTTTTAAGGTATGTGAACATAAGGTTAAGTACAGCTTGCTTATGATCTCTGATTCCTAGTATAAAATTTTCACAATTGAGATATGTTTTTATTACTTCATGATTTCCAAAGAAATTTAAAATCAGTTGTTTTATTTTATGACAATCCCAAAATAAATGTTTGATTGTTTCGGTCATAGTTTTACAGAAAGAACAGTTTGCATTATCTATGAAGTCAATTCTAAATAAGAAAGATTTTGTTCCAATAATTCTATGTATAATTCTGTATTGAAACCATTGCAAGTTTGAATCTGTTGTTATTTCGAAAGGAGTTGAAAATATGATATTCCAGTCTTTATCTGTTAATTGCAAGCCTAAATCCTCGTTCCATTTTGGTACACAGGCTGGTTTGACTTCTGTTTTTATCAGAATATTATACATTGGTTGAGTTCCTTGTTTAAATTTTAGAATATTTTTAAAAAGTGTTGGAATGTACGGTCTGGTTATTTTGTCTTTACTATGGCAATCATTCTGTTTCAAGAAATCAGATATAGACCTTATTACACCTTGATATTGAATATAGTTGGTTATGAGATTATTATTTTCTTTAAAATGTTCGAAGCTGTAAAAGTTGCCTTTATTGTCTAACAGGTCTTCGATATTTTGCACACCCGATTTGAACCATGAGTTGTAAAAAATGGGTTTATTATTTATAAGGATATTAGGATTGTAGAAGATGGGTTGTGCTATCAATTCTGTTTCATTGATTTCTTGATTTTTACACAATGTTACAAAAGCATTTAATGCATCTCTCCAATAATTATTTTTAATTCCATTTGCAATTAATTCTGGGTAGTAATAGCTACATTGTAATAATTTTTGTATGTCAATCATAGTTTTTGCTACGTTTGTCCATTTTCCACTACTCATTACCATTCTTCTGATACATGTCAACTTTAAGGAATGTATAAAAGTATTTATGTCTGTTATGTGTATTTTTATTCGGGGGACGTTATAAATGTATTTTGCCTAAAGTTTGATTTTAAGAGCAAATAATTGTGCTCTACCCATGATTTTAGAAAGTGGATGGGGTAACGGGACACCGTTATACATGTAATAAAACTGTCAATAATCCATGTTCTTATAGTTTAATTAGTTGTACTAACTTTAAATTAAGGAAATATGTAATTGTTTTTGTTTTGCGAAAAGCTAGTTCGATTATATGACGTCATAAATCTAAAACACGTGTTTTTGGTCACGTGGTCATATCATTTAAGCTGCTGTACAGTCGAAATTATGAATATTACAGAATTAGTATTTAGTGGGAATAAAAATAGCATATGTATGTACAAAACGGCTACGCGTTTTTTATTCCCATGTAACACGTCCAGCAGTACAATGCAATAACACGGAAATTGTGTATTACCGGTAAAAGGACTATTTTCAAGAGCATTTTGGACGTGGTCTTTTCAATGGACATCCTAAGTCATTTATACTGTCAGAACAATAATTTCCATTTGCCATGTGAAACAAAGTTATATGATACAAGATATGTGTAACTTTCAAAACAATTGAAATGAAATTATAGAAATTATTAACAATAATGTTATCCCTCCCAAGGGACTCATTTTGTCGACAATTCATTGGGCTATATACATACATGTACAATGGCATGTAGGTGAATATTAAATTCTCTGATAATAATATCATGACATGTTTTAGACGGTGAAAGGTTGTATCTTTCAGAATATGTTTACTTTTAAAAAATCTGATATACCAATGTAAAGTTATAGCTCAGTTATCAGAACTTTCAGAATGCCCCTCGTACTTTTCACGGAGACACAAATAAGGAAAAAAAGGTTTACAACAAAGCCCAATTCAGGTTTAGAACTTATGACTTATGCGACGTCACACAAAAATAGTGGGGCTGGGGTGGTTGGTTTTAAAGCTCTGTAAATTTGTAAATTGATATTATATGTTGCTCAAATTTTCAGAAACTGTTCATTAGACCCTTGTCTTTCTAATTCTGCATTATCACAGGGAGTTTAGATATATTTATAGAACAGGTCCTGATTATCATGACTTTCATAATTTTGTCACTAAGTCCGGTCCATTTTTTTCAGGAGAACAACAGGGTACAATATCCTCGACTATCTAGGTCTAGTTCGTCATGCTTAGTATAAATGTATCGCTCCCCAAATTTCACAGGTTTCTCAGAAAAAATATATAGCATTATACTGATTGACAAATAATAAAGCATATCGTTTGTGATCTACAGTACTTACGATGGGAGGTAACTGCTGTGCGTAACTAACCGGATTAGACCGTAAACGGTATTTAGCATATCCTATATTCGATACTCTTCAGTTATTATCCGTATACGTAATGACCTTCTGTTGAAGAAATCAAAACAATGATAACGTGATGGCATCAAAAATTGTTGGAGCTACAGTGCGTGCTGTCTCAAGAAAGAGACCAATAATACCGACAAAAGCCCCATTAATTCTTGTAAGTAACTGTACAATGCAGATTGATGTATTAATTTATTTTGTTATATAAAACAACTGTTTTACTTTTAGACTTTTTGGAGGGGGGGGGGGCATGTTGAGTGTTGCGTAATTTCAACTGTTCACTTCGATCAAGTCAACACTAGTATTTTAACTTACACTTATAAGGGAATGCTTACTAGACAATTTTCCAATTGTGTTCAATATAGACCTAGTTGTGATTCATGACATAGGCTACAGCTCCATTCTCACTCATAGTCAGATAGTTGGCTGTCTCAACATTGATGATTGGCCATGTTGGCAGAGCTATATATTAAAAGTTCAGTATGTTGTTCTGCTTGACTGTCGATGAGATGGTTGTATGTGAATTGTCGTGTGTTAGTCTAACATTTTTGACAATGATCATTCCATTTCATCTAAGACATAATATTATAAAATAGGCAGTGGCTAGCCGTCCGGCGCCGGACGACTAGACAGCGAAATTAGTCGTCCGGCATTAGAAATAGAAGTAGTAATGGAACATAGAAAGTTTCAATTACAGTATTATGAGGATGAGAATAGTATATGACTTCACTTCATGCTGAAAAAATGAAATTGCTGTGTTAGGTAATTGACAGTTTGGAATGTCACTGGTAATAATAGCGTGAAAACAATGTTACCGTAAAAGATTATGAATCGTATCATGGTAGGTCCTATTCTAAACTCCCTGATTGTATATTGTATTTAAAATTTACAAAAAAATACAATTGTAATTGTATTGTTTTGTATATATGTGCTATTAAAACTGCGAATGAAAAGTAATTAATTGCCATAGCTTTGTTTGTGTTACTTCGGCAAATTAACGTGTGTACTTTGTTTGTTTTCCAATATGGCGGACATTATACGGAGATACACGGCCGGTCACAAAATGGATGCAGATAAATGCACTAACTTGTCTTGCTTAATTCGTAGTTTATTACAAGGTAGAAACATATGTGATACTTATCACAAGAAAATAACTGAAATTTTGGATGCCTAATGCATAGAAATAGAATGACAGTTACCTAGCCAATGCATGTATCGTTTGCTAGTCGTCCGATGACAGACGACTAATTTCGCTGTCTAGTCGTTTGTCGTAATATTTTATTAAACTGCTGATATTTTTTAACAATTAATATGTCTTAAATCAACATAAATATATTAGTTTATTGGCCTCGATAGTCAAATAACTGTATTAATTATGTGGTCTCAATACTCCATAGTCTGGTTTCAATACTCCAGAAATTTTCTGGTCTCAATACTCCAGAAATTTTCTGGTCTCAATAATCCATGGTCTCAATGCTCCAACAGCCACCAGAAATATATGGGAAAGTTGCAAAATGAGTTTAACACGATCAATTTTTCTAGGTTGGTGTGTGAGAAATTCAGCGAAACATTTTTATCTATGTGTTATTTCACAGACACTTGGGGTCTGGACCACGCCCCCCCCTCCTGCTTCGCGCTTGAAATTTATTTTTTATATTAATTATATATCCATACCCATTCAGTAATCACACAAACATTTGTTGGATGTATTTGATATTAATTCAAAAATCTATGTAATTCCCGATTCCTCTATTCTAAATATGCTTGGGTCGCCCGGGAAGGGGAAACAAAAAATATTTTAAGTCTTAATATCTTTGGGTGGCCGGGTTTAAAGGTGGACAGAACAGAATGGACTTACTGATGGAAATTGACATACAGGTTCCTGTATAACCCTTACAGGACCATATATGTATGTAGACCATTATATTGAAAATTGGTGTAATACCAAATATGTTATCTACTATAAATAATGTTGCTACTTACTTACTTACAGCGCCTCCTTCTTAAACTACAGGGGATGTCTGTACCACTATAGTGCGTTCAAAGTAAAATGAGAACCGTTATACACATAAACTTGTCTGTTAGGTAAACGTTAAATGGGTTCGATATCAAATAGTACGCAAATCTCATTCCATATATCAAAGGCTCTGTAGTGTAGTGGATAAACGCACACTGCCTTCAAGTTTCTATTTTATTCCGAGTTGTAGGTTCGATCCCCACTTCGGTCATTTTTTATTGCATGTATCCATGTTATAAAGTCTTGTATGATAAGGCTGCTGTAATGAATCGATACTTCATATAATCAACTTTTCATGTTGTAGTGAATTCATTATACATAAAAATAAAATAATTGAAAAGCTACAACTAGATAAGGAATGAAAATATAACACAAAAAATTATCTTCACACCTTACTTCGTGTATTTTCTTATATAAGTTACAAATAAAAAATAAAGTACTTGTAAAAGATAAAAACTTTAAAATTTATGTAACTTGGATGGGTTTCGAACCAGTGGCGAGATTGAACAAATCTCAACAAAATTACTGGTATAATAGCGGCATGCATATCCGCTTGACTAAAGAGACGTTGTGAAAACTGGTTTTCAAGTAATATACTATTGATTGAAGGTATCTATTTTATTATATGAAACATAAGCCCCGTATTCTTTTGAATGTGACAGTTCCCTCATTAGTATAAAAATGTATTACTTATTGGACCGACAGTAACATCACATTTTGATCCGCGTCTGACAGTATGAAATGTCTATTCTAACACGATCTGCGGATTAATCCATATACACATAGAGCAAACTAAGGCATGTATTATTACCCCCATAAAACATACCAATCAAATTGGCTGTTACTATCTACGCCCCATATTACGTGACTTTTTTATGAATGAATGAACGTAAACTTTATAGTAAAACTTCAACGAGACACGATGACAAGGCAAGTTGCACGAGTATGCAGTGTTACAGCTTTGACGCATCTATTTTAAGAAACTCCAATATACTCTCGAAACTAAGTTTCCTAAAAACTTCTGATAATCAATTCATTTATATTTTTCATTTCATGAAATAGATACCCTACACTCGTGTTATTGAAATTGTTTCAATGTTTAAAATGTGTTATTTCCTTCAGAAAATTACGAAACAAATAATATCAGTATCAATGGTGGTTCAATGTCATGTTTTCAAAACAGGTGTGAAAAACAATGTTCTACACTCTACCTGTCACATGACAGAATAGATATAAATTGGTCATCCACAAGTTTACTTCAGATCATAGTTATTAAATTGGAGACTAAATTGATTAAATTTTACTTATGATTTACATTTGAGTAATTTAGCAAGTAATTGTAATTTTTCATGATTACTGGCCTTGTAATTGATTAAATTACATAACATGTAATTAGTCTATTTAGATTTGCTAGTAATCAAGCTGCCGACATGAGACCATCATGTTTATTGACCAGGGGATCTAATCATAATTATTAATAACATCATTACCAGGGGTGTAGAAATGAGCCAGAAGGAGGCAATATTAACTGGCTATTAGAGCATTCTTTTAAAGTTAAACTGGCTACTTGAAAACATGTCTACAGCATTACTTCCTCCACAAACAAATCAATTAGATTAAAGAAAATTTGGGACCAGAACAATAATCTAGGAACGGATTTATTATGGCCTTTAAAGGTATTATTTTATGAAAACTCAAGATTGACAATTTGATACGATTATAAATTTTACTTTTCAGACGTCTTCTGCTGTTAACAAATTGAAAGAGTTGATGGTAGAGAAACCAAATATGGTAAGCTTTTCATACCTTCATGACTCAGTAAACCTTTTCGTACCTTCATCACTTAATAAACCTTTCCATACCTTCATGACTCAGTAAACCTTTTCATACCTTCATCACTCAGTAAACCTTTTCATACCTTCATCACTCAGTAAACCTTTCTATTCAACTTGTTCACGTCTACAGGTGTTCGTCTTGCTTCTGAACTTGAAGGGTCATTTTGATACTTTTGACTAAATTTTAACATTTAATAGGCAAAATACCCATGCTTTTAAAAGAAAATGACCCTTCAAACTAAAATATTGAGGGTAAAAATGTGGCTTTTTGGAAATTTCAAGGGTCAAAACCCCTACTCCCGAGTGAAATGGAATCCCTGCGTCTACCAATTGGTATACTTGTGTATAGTCCGTTTGCGTTCAGGGTTGGACCCCCATAAACAGTAAGTACTACTTACGACCTTATAAGACTCATGCATTTTTGAAATGTACATTACAAGACAAGCTTATTTTCATGAAAATCGGAACTGGTCATGTTGACAAAACCGAAGTTTTAAAAGCTTGTTTTTCCGTAAGTAAAGAGTAGTTTTCAGACAGTTTTTTCTTGCTTTCTCAAAATTTTAATTTTGTACTTACGCCCTTCTAATTCTAAGCCAGGGATATATGCCTTGATGATCAATAAAATGTAGGTCAAAGTTATTCATATTTATCCTACCGGACCCGTTATTGTTGTTACAAATACAATTTAGCATTAGTCTAACTACCTGACCATACTGGATTATTTTACTCCCTGTCCATTCGTTAATTAAAATACCAAACTTGATACTTTAGACCCAATGGGAAAATAATTAACAAATCAGTTAAATCACTTGAAATTTAAACACAGAGTTGGTAAAGTTAATTCATTTAACTGTGCCAAATTTCAATAAAATGCGTAATTGCTTTTAAAGAGATCTACGGGTTATGGGGGTTCAACCTGATTGCAAACTCACTATACTCTTTTATTAGGCCATTTTCTGACTCATCTGTGTAATATAAGATGTTTTTAAAAGCCTACAATACATTTGCTGCATACATTGAAAAGCCTACAATACATTTGCTTCGTTCATAAAGATCAGAATGTCTCAATTCAATCAGTGCAATGTATAGTGAGCTTCAAGATGCTCTAAGTATGAAGTCATGGGTTGTCAAAAAGGAGAAATAATTATCCATACCAATTTACGTTTGTTTATAAATATTACCTGTACTTCTACATTGGTTTACAGATTGGTTTAAAGATTGGTGTGAAGACTCGTGGATGTAATGGTTTAACATACACATTGGACTATTGTACGGAGAAGGGCAAATTTGATGAAATTGTGGAACAGGAAGGTGTGTTCTTAGTTAATTTGTGCCTAGGTCACAATTCAGCTCTGATGGATTAACCCCGTCCTAACTTAAACTTCTACATTGGGTGCTAAGTTAATTTGTGCCTAGGTCACAATTCAGCTCTGAGGGATTAACCCCGTCCTAACTTAAACTAGAGCTGGGATGATTTCATTATTTTGAAACCAGTTAGTCATTGGTATGAAATCGAATCGAAGCAGTTATTTCAAAATGGTCTGTCCTTTCATGACCACTGTATCAAGGCACTTTCAGCAGCTGAACTTAGTTATATTTATTTTGTCTTCGAGATTATATGATATCATTGTAATTGTATATGTTAAATATGAACATATATGGATTAATGTATCACATGTTATCGAAACACACCCTGACCCAGCTAGTTTGCTTGTTTATGTCAAAGATAAAATGTGTACATGCAGTAACATACATTTTATTGGCATTGTAGGATGTGTATTGTTTTAAAACGATTAGCGTTTTTTCAAATTGAAAAAGGTTACACCTTGCAATTTAATTGTATCGGACCTAGTCCTGACATATTTTTAGCTCACCTGTCACAAAGTGACAGAGTGAGCTTTTGTGATCACTCTTCGTCCGTCGTCCGTCCGTCAACAATTGGCTTGTGTAGATACTAGAGGTCACAATTTTAGCCTAATCTTTATGAAACTTGGTTACAATGATCATCTCAACAAAATCTAGGCCAAGTTCGATATTGGGTCATCTGGGGACAAAAACTAGGTCACTAGGTCAAATCATAGAAAAACCTTGTGTAGTCACTAGAGGTCACAATTTTGACTTAATCTTTATGAAACTTGGTCACAATGATCATCCAAACAAAATCTAGGTCAAGTTCGATATTTGGTCAACTTGGGTCAAAAACTAGGTCACATGGTCAAATCATAGAAAAACCTTGTGTTGTCACTAGAGGTCAAAATTTTTGACTTAATCTTTATGAAACTCGGTCACAATGATCATCTCAATAAAATCGAGGTCAAGATCGATAATGGGTCATCCGGGGTAAAAAACTATGTCAAAAGGTCAAATCATAGAAAAACCTTACAGTGTAATCACTAGAGGTCACAGTTTCAGCATAATCCTTACGAAACTTGGTCACAATGATCAACACAACAAAATCTAGGTCAAGTTTGATAATGGGTCATCTGGGGTCAAAAACTTGGTCACAAGGTCAAATAATAGAAAGACCTTGCGTAGTCACTAAGGTCACAATTTTGGTCTAATCTTTATGAAACTCAGTCACAATGATCATCTCAACAAAATGTAGATCAAGTTTGATATTGGGTCATCCGGGATCAAAAACTAGGTCACAAGGTCAAATAATAGAAAAACCTTGTGTAGTCACTAGAGGTCACAGTTTTGGCCTGATCTTTACGAAACTTGGTCACAATGATCATCTCAACGAAATCTAGGTCAATTTCGATATTGGTTTATCTGGGGTCAAAAACTAGGTCATTAGGTCAAATCATAGAAAAACCTTGTGTAGTCACTAGAGGTCACAATTTGGAACTAATCTGTACAAAACTTGGTCACAATGATCATATCAACAAAATCTTAGTCAAGTTCGACAGGTGAGCGACCTAGGGCCCTTTGGGCCCTCTTGTTTACATATTCGACCAACTGGGTCAGGTTCAAGTAAACATATTGAGCTTTGATAGATGTGTTAGTATCAATCTGATGAATATCACACAGTTTGAAATAATATTACCCAGAAAAACATGTCTTTGCTTATTGCCGACAATATTTTACCGATACAATCGGCCAAATGTCTACTGGTTACTTGCTGATTGCCAAGTCATTAAGAGCTTCGAACATGTGTTTTGTTATCATTGACTATCATTACACCGATTTCCTTCCAATGTAGTGCTGATGTCCTGTATGACACATCAGCTGGATATAGTATAGAGAATTTGACACAACTCTAAACCTTCTACATGTATAAGCATAATTTAACTGCTGATATATATTGTCTATATTTATAATCCTGGTAGTAGATTTTCACCAAGACGCGTTTAGCAAAGTTTATTCAGCACCCTATTATCTGGCTGATATTGCTAAAAATGAATGCATAAAATGGTGTGATTCAGTTTTACTTTCTTATATTTCAGGTGTAAAAGTTGTTATTGATGCAAAAGCTCAGCTGACATTGTTAGGTACAGAAATGGACTATGTAGAAAATAAACTCGCCGCTGAATTTATCTTTAATAATCCAAATATAAAAGGGACGTGTGGGTGCGGTGAAAGTTTTAATATATAATATTTGTGATTAGTTCTTTAAAGTGTTGTTTAATGATATGGATACTGTGTTAATGGATTTGTTATTGTTGACTATATAGACTTGTTGAAGGATCTACCTGCAATGTAAAACGATGGTACTTTAACCCAGTCCTCGTTCAATGGATTCCAGCTTTTCGATATTTTCGATATGATAAAAATGAACACAATGCTTAATGTGCATGTTTGTGATGACTTCGTGTTGCTAATTTAATTGTTTGCAATGTCAGATAAGTGTTTCTTGATTTCTCTTCATTTATTACTAAAATACATGTATTTTAATTTAAAAAACAGTGAAATAAAACATTAAATACCGACTCTTTTTCTCTAACGCTTGAAGTAAACCTTTGAAACTTAGCAGCTCAGCTAGAATAATAGATTTAATAGGGCATAACCTCTTACAACAGCACGGTGCACATTAAATGAACATCACCTCCTTATCCATAGAGCTCATATTTTATTGTGCAATCCTTGTCCTGTCCTAAACTGCCGATCTCATACGTTTTAGCTCACGTGTCACAAAATGACAGATATTTTGTGATCACTCGTCGTCCGTCCGTTAACAATTTGCTTATGTAGTCATCAGAGGTTACAATTTCGACCTAATCTTTATGAAACTTTGTCGCAATACAATGATCATGTCAAAAAAATCTAGGCCAAGTTCGATTTTGGGTCATCTAGGGTAAAAAACAAGGTCACAATGTTCCTGAGGGTCGTGGGTTCAAACCCCACTGGGAGCATAATCTTTTTTTTAAGTGTTTAGGTATTTGTACTGTTATATGGAGGAAAATATTTGTTCCAAAATATTTTGTTTAAATTATAGGTCAGATCATAGAAAAACCCTGTGTAGTCACCAGATGTGACACTTTCGACTTAATCTTTATGAAACTTGGTCCTAATGATCTCCTCAACACAATCTATGTTAAGTTTGATATTAATTCAGTCATCTGGGGTAAAAAACTAGGACACATGGTCAAATCATAAAAGAACTTGCAATAGAGGCTGAATTTCCTTAAATTTTATACAGAAAATGCTTAGGGTCACCATAGCAAATCAATATCTTCTCTTAAAACACGATATTATCAAAATATAAAGCACCTATATTTTACGTACAGCACTAAACTATGGCACCTCTTGTTGTTTTCTGAAACAGTCACTTATAATGTATTATAACGGATAACCATTTCGAGATAGAGTTTAGTCTTGGGGCTTAAACCCTATTGAAAATGTAAAGTCTGGGCTTGACATGTGGCATAGACTTATGTAGTAAAAATGGAATTGAGACCGCACTGAAATGATAGTGCTCAGCTATACCTCAGGCAGTATATTTTGTCCACGAGAACGTGTAGAAGACAGACATATGCTTTATTGACGGCTTTGTGACTTTTGAATCCAGAGTCAATTTACAATACGTACTAGCAATGAAATCCAGTTCTGTAGTTGTTGAAATAGTTATCAATATTGGGTAATACGCAGTTCGTGCAATACCACATCCATATGCCAAACCGTGACACAAATTGCAATTGTGTGTATTTAGAAAAGTTGCTGAGTATATTTTGTTGATCACAGCCAATGCTCTGAAGCCGCGTTGTCACACTAAGCATGTCATGCATTGCTTCAAATACAGATCTACGTCGTGTTTCGCAGCATTGACCTCAAGGTCGCGTTAGGGACGCTGTGTACATACTCCGAACTTGGATTGATTTAAAGCCACATTATTTCTCCCAATACCCTTTTTCCGATTATCCAGTAAATAGACTAATTACAAGGGATTGGGATATTTTTTACAAATGACCAATAATTGACGACAGAATGTTAAATGTATCCGTCGAAATCGTATGCCAAAAATCTCATTTAAGTAAAATGTATGGATGACAAAATACTAATTTTGCAAGAGTTGCTTCCCTTTGATTATAAATTGTGCATTTTATGTTTACAATTCATTATTTTGTAAACAAACCAACTGGAGGATGTTTTTCGTTTTCTTTCATCTTATGGTGTTTACCACCTTTTTGACTAAACTAAAGTGCTCAAAATCCATGGCTCTTCATATAGGTTACCAAGTTATTGATTTTTGAAAATAGCTGTTTAAGGCCTAATGTGGCTTTAAGAAAAAAGGTTATCAATGCATTCTCCTTCGTATGTGTGCCTCCTGAGCTCAGTGGTTAGTGCGCTTGTCGTTTAAACTGAAGCTCGGGTTCAAATACGGGTGGAGGCACTCATGATTATGATTGCCATATTTCAGCAGAAGCTGTCCGGCAAATAAAGGCTATGCTTGGCAAACGTTTGACACGATGACGGTGACCTAAACTTATCCAAGAGAAAACAATCATGCAGGCCGACAGTTGAGTCAGTTTTGATAGACTGGTGCATAACAATATAGCACGTTCTTATCATGACGTAACCAAATTCCGGCCTAAATTATATCGCATGCTGACAAATAAAAGATCAGGGGTAGTACTAGTATTCAGTATTGAACTTACTTGGCTTAAGGATAAGGACAACCAATCAGACCACACCATATTAAACTCTTGATCAGTAACTGGCGATATAATTGGCTATCCTTATTCTCTAACTAAATAAGATCAATATTGAATACCCCTCCCTGGACCATTCGGACGAATTATATCTAGCCAGAGATGACCAGAATTTCTAATTATGACATAATGTATGTGCCCTTATACAAACAATGTAGGTAACTTAAGTTACTGTAAGTTAATTATTTCAAGAAATTTTTATGTTCGAAGGTTTTTTCCGATTTTTTGTGATTACCCAAATATCCATATATAAAGTATTAATCACATTATAAATTGAACATCAGAACAATACCAAAAAATTATAGGATTCGTTTTTCAAATTCATTTTCAAGACACATGCCAACTTTTTCCACCGGTACACGAAACAGAAGATTAATTCTTTTTCATACTTCGGATACAAAATTCGACTTAATTTTGAGCCAACTATATTTTTCTACTTCTAGTGGTTCCGTACAACCATTCCAGTTATGAACTTAAGCCAAATATGTGAGTACTTGAATGTGAAATAAGTTCACTTCACCGTCAATTTGTGCTGTTTATCCAAGATCAATAGGAAAAGTTAGATGCGTGTACGAACAAAACGCTACTTTTGTACCAACAATGTACCAACAATTTAGGTTTGATCGTACACCGTGTATATATAATATATAGTATCTGAAGAATAAGATGCTTAAACCATTAAAATATGCATGAAGGAATCAGCCGTTTGGAAAATGTCCAGTCCAATGTCGTGAAAAGTAATGATATTACTCAAATTAACGTTAAATATCCGGTGTATGGTAAACCGCAAATATGTCTGTTGGCCAAGTTTGCAACTTCAATGAACTTGGTCAAATGGGTAAAACACTAGGTCACCAGATTGATGTATAAAAACTAGCTGGTTGTGTCTAAACTGCTAGTCGTGAAATATAATTTATTTTTGTTTATAAAACAGTATTTATAAATTAATATGACAAGAGGTTTTGGCGAGCTAAGGGAGGTGAGTCAGTAAGTTCAGTATTGTCGATTATATAACTTGTTGTCTCCCGTATTGAAATATGGTGCCGTTTCTTCAGGCGCATGATCAACTGTGGCGAACGTTTCCTATCGTTTGGCTGTGTTTGACGGTAGCATTTGATAGCATCAAAACATCTCTTGCGACTATAAAACTGAAAATATGCATATACATGTACACGCATGTTCCATTCTTTGTTAAATACGCAAAACATATAAAATAACACTTTCTATAATAATTGCTGTGATTCACGTTAAATGGTAGTTAATGGGAGAACGTTTTATTCAAATAATCATGAAAAGATAATTATGAAGCATTATGGTGACCTAACATGTTGACGTACGTCGGGAAACCAATCGCGCAGGCGGACATGGACAGCTACACAGGACATAAAACAGTCACATTAGTACAACCGATTACAGAAAAACTAAGAAACATTATTGCAAACTTTAAATCTTTTGCAGATGGCGACTTAGTGCGTAAGTAGTAGAAACATTCATTAATAAGCACATGCATGAACAGTTTCGCTAGGGAATGTGTGACAAGCTGCGGAAAGTGGAGATGAATTATGAGCCAGGAACTAAGGGAAACTCACATTACAAATGACACATACATACAATGTAATTATATAGTGGGGAGCGGTTTTCTAGAGGTAGATCGCGCGCTTTAGGATAGTGAGGTCACGGGTTCAATCCCCGTCTGAACTATTGCTAAATTTCAGTCTAAGCACGAATAACCCACAATGTTCCACTCGATCAAGGTGTGAATTGGTACCTGTGAGGGTGGTATCTGAATATGTTCGATATTCTTGGGCGCCGTACCTCGATGTTGGCTGCACACCGACCAGGAGAAAAAAGTCTCCACAGGAAGACACGAACGCAGGTTTCCTGAGGTAGCCCAATGACCAGGGGAATTTAAAATGTCAAAGGGTGGTTGAACGGCTGAATTGCTGAAAGCCGCTCTTGAAATTTGGTAACTTAACTTATATCCAAATAATATGCAAATATATTAAGAAAGTGACAGTGTTCTAATCCATGGATTAGCAGGTTTTACTGCTGTCCTGAAGAAACAATGGTAACTATTATGTGATAACGTGAACGTAAGTTCGGAACCCAAATTCTGCTTTCAAAATGTCTGACTAAAACTACTTTATTGTTTAATGTAGTGTAACTTCAATGACTTGTTACATACTCAAACGAACGAAAACATATACAGGGTGATTCATAATATCTGTCCCAGTTTTAAACTATTACAACTTGTCCTTCATGCACAAGGTATTAGGGATGCACGAGGCAGTTGAAATAATTGGACTTAAGGTAAACATTTTGTGATTCGGAATGTACAATCAGATCGTCTGTATGTCAAATATCCCGTACAGGTTAGTTTTGTCAAAAGTGTGCGTTTCTATTGCCCGATCGGGCAACTTCCTGCACGGATGATAAAGTTTTATCTACAGGGTGTCCAAAAAGAAAGTATACAGTTTCAGTGTATATTTATCAAATCTTTGCACATGTGTAGACAAAAGCTGAAAGTTTTTTCTAGGACCAGTTTTAAGATTATTACTTGGATAATTTTTAGAAAAATGTATATTTACTGAATTTAGCTTATTTTGCCTGTGACGACTTTTCAGTAATTTATGACGTTCTCAAGATGTCAAATCTTCTTACTTTTCCCTTCTTGCACTTCTTTTAGACTACTGATAACATTTGCTCATATATCTAAATTGATCTTCTTACCGTCTCTTTTGATGTTTCTTGTGAGCATAGACGTGTCTGTTGGCTTTGTGCTGTTAAACATTAAATAAGCCCTGACCTCATCGTCAGACAATATGGACGCCACTTTGAATATATGATACGAAATACAACTGTTTGTCGTATAAAACATTATATAAATGATAGTACATATACATGTAAATACATCATATAATAGTATATGGTATGAACTTTAAACATGTTTATCATGCATCACTATGTACTTGTAAATTTGTAGATACACATAACAAAAAGCATATAGAGCGTGACGTCACAACTATAAAACAGTTTGTGTTTGCAAACATGCAGAGTCCGTTTTGTCTAAATTGGCATCTGGACTAACTTGTAACCACGTTGGTCATGTTGTTACTCCACCATGTTACTCCACCATGTTACTCCACCATGTTACTCCACTATGTTACTCCACCATGTTACTCCACTATGTAATCTACCATGTTACTCCACCATGTTACTCCACTATGTAATCTACCATGTTACTCCACCATGATACTCCACTATGTAATCCACCATGTTACTCCACTATGTTACTCCACCATGTTACTCCACTATGTAATGCACCATGTTACTCCACTATGTAATCCACCATGTTACTCCACTATGTAATCCACCATGTTACTCCACTATGTTACTCCACTATGCAATCCATCATGTTACTCCACTATGCTACTTCACCATGTTACTTCACTATGATACTCCACCATGTTACTCCACCATGTTACTCCACCATGTTACTTCACTATGTAATCCACCATGTTACTCCACCATGTTACTCCACTATGTAATCCACCATGTTACTCCACTATGTTACTCCACCATGTTACTCCACCATGTTACTCCACCATGTTACTCCACTATGTAATCCACCATGTTACTCCACCATGTTACTCCACTATGGAATCCACCATGTTACTCCACCATGTTACTCCACTATGTAATCCATCATGTTACTCCACCATGCTACTCCACTATGTTACTCCACCATTTTACTCAACCATGTTACTCCACCATGTTACTCTACTATGTAATCCACCATGTTACTCCACCATGTTACTCCGCTATGTAATCCATCATGTTACTTTACCATGTTACTCCACCATGTTACTCCACTATGTAATCCACCATGTTACTCCACTATGTTACCCCAACATGTTACTCCACTATGTTACTCCACCATGTTACTCCACTATGTTACTCCACCATGTTACTCCACTATGTTACTCCACTAAGTTAATCCACTATCTTATCCACCATGTTACTCCACCATGTTACTCCACTATGTTACTCCACTATGTTACTCCACTATGTTACTCCACTATGTTACTCCACTATGTAATCCACCATGTTACTCCACCATGTTACTCCACCATGTTACTCCACTATGTTACTCCACTATGTTACTCCACCATGTTACTCCACCATGTTACTCCACCATGTAATCCACTATGTTACTCCACCATGTTACTCCACTATGTTACTCCACCATGTTACTCCACTATGTTACTCCACCATGTTACTCCACTATGTAATCCTCATGTTGAGAAGTTGTCAGCTGCCTGTTGATGAACTAGTTAGCTTGTTAGTATTCTGTCTATGTCAACTTTTCGATGATCAGCGGAAACATTTATATGTTCCATGGTAGCGTATAACTGTTGATGCAACGAATTGTTTTTGCTTACCTGAGCACAAAGTGCTCAAAGAGCTATTGTGAGCTACTGTGTCCGTCGTCCGTCTTTCGTCAACAATTTTTTCAAACATCTTCTCCTGCTAGACTTCTTGGCCAATTTTGATTAAACTTCACTGCTAGGATGGTCCTTTTTCAGATTCCTAACTTTGATTACGATTCGCTAAAAAACATGGCCGCCATGATAAGAACTTTGAAAATCTTCTTCTCAGAAACTGCATGCCCGATTTCAATATGATGTGACAGAAATGTTCCTTGGGTGGCCCTCTACCAAATTCCCAATTTTAACGTTGATTGCCGAAAAAACATGGCCACTAGGGGTGAGGCTAATTTCCACTATATGGCTATATAGAAAACTTCAAAAATCTTCTTCTCAGAAACTGCTTGCCCGATTTGAATATAATTTTACACGAATGTCCCTTAGCTGACTCTCTACCAAATTCATAATTTAATGTTGATTTGTTTAAAAACATGGCTGCCAGGGGTGGAGCTAGTTTCCACTATATGGCTATATAGAAAAATATTTTTCTCAGATACTGTTGGCCTGATTTCAACATAATTCCACAGGAATGTTCCTTGAGTGACCCTCTACCAAATTCCCAATTTCTGTGTTGATTTGTTGAAAACTAATGGCTGCCAGGGGCGGATCTTGCCCATATTTACATAGGTACATGTAGACGTGTTAATCAGGTGAGCGATCTAGGGTCATCATGGCTCTCTTGTTAAATATTCGAGAGGTGCCCAACTCATATTTGAACACCATTGAACATCCGATATTTTCACGCTGACACGCTATAATTGAAATGTCTTTATATAGCCATGTATATTAATGTGTCGACTAACAGTTATATACTCTCACTGTTTGTTATTTTTGCACTTTAGTTCGACCCCCAAATCAACAATTTGATAGGGGCATCCAATTGAGCCTTTTAAGACAAAACCCCCCAATTAATGGTGTAAACATTGATCGAGTGTAATCAATGCTGCTTTATCGTTAAGATTCCAAAGTTTCTGAATACTGGATTGTAAGACTTCGGCATTCACCATTCTGATGTAATTTACTTGTGATTCGTTTTCTTAAGGTATCGAATGGATTGATTGTGGTGTGGTATGAAGCTGGGTCTTGACCAAAACACCATGTTCTAGGAATACTCGTCAGGAACGAGATGTGGCAAACATTTTGTCCAAAACCTATTTTAAACGTTAGGAGCATAGTACTGTGCGCTTATTTTCCCTTTGTAGAATAAATATGAGTTCTATTTTATTAGTTTTAACAAACAACAGCACAAGTCATGCAACCGGGTGGGAACTCACGTTGCTTAACGAATATTAACTTTTTGATAGTCTCGTAGACATTTCACAAATAGCGATCTGTTTTGTTACCGTAAATATCTGAATGATAATGTATCTTCTCAACAGAGGGGACACAGTCATCGAAATTACCGCTCCGTTGTCGCATGTACGGGGGTTTAAGATGATTGTCTCCCTTTGATTTTTTGGGTAAAATCGCTGGTGAACACCGACCGTTTTTCAGAGTTTTGCACTCGCCATTTTTGAAATTACTTGATTAATAGTTTCGAAGGATAGTCCTACCTTCATTGTAATCCCAATTTTGGTTATTGGAGTTATCCTAATCATCAAATAACGATTTTTGAAGGAATCGTCACGTTTTGGCATTTTTTAATATTTTGTGTCATTTCACATATTAGAACAACAGAACCTAAAGCACCCTTCTAGGGACGAAAATTACTGAAAGTCTTCACAGAAACAGTATATCCATGATCTAGCAACACCTTCTTGGTGCTTCCTAAGGAACATTCGCCCTTCAAAAAGCCAAACGCCACATCCTCTACAAAATTGCTGATTTCGGCTAGAATCATATTGCAAACAAACCAAACAGTGAGTGCACATGTTACTTGATATATTATTTTACGCCGTTCAAAAAAGATATTTCATTTATATCGGGTTAACACGAAAATATCGGATATTCAACGGTGTTATAAATGGGGCACCTCTCGTATGTGTTGTGACTTATGTCAATAATACAATGTAGATAAAATCCGCTGTTGTATAACGTTCATACCAATCTGACATAAAATAAACTTTTTGGAGCAAAAGTCCACGTAATTCGGGATCACCCCTCGTATATGACAGAAAAGGGAAATAAACAAATGTTTACTATTCGTATATATATAATTTCGTATCGGTAAAACATAAATGAAAACTTTAAACTGATGCTGGTCAATTATAGGCTTCCGTGAATTACTGCATTCATAACTTTTTAGTTTGGGCATTCAGCTTGGGCATTCAGCTGTTTGATTGCTGAAACTAGTTCATTCATGGACTTGGTGGATTATTTACTTGTTCAGTTGGGCATTGTGACTTGTATGTTATTTTGTTGTTGTTTTTTTGGCGCTGAGCGCTGCCTTCCCTGTCTGACATAATATAATATCTATGTTTACAGTTGTATAAATATATTAGCATGCCGTTCTTTAAAACTCGACATTTTCGTCTCATGATACTACACAACACACCACATGTACTTGTCGAAAGATTAGAACATCTAGACAAGCTATGTATGGATACGTACTGACAAATGTTACCGAAACCCGATGATAACTGAATTAAGGTCAACTAATACAGAAATGTCTGAGTTTATTTCTGTAAAACAACATAGTCCGCCATGGATAATGTGAGGTTATTGCTTACCATAATTATACGGAGACATTTTAACAAAGACTGTTATTTTAAACATAATCATTTCAGTGAAGGGCGGTCACAACCCAACATGCGTGCTTTAGCACGTACATCTTTTTAGGAGGCCACGGTCGTTACGTTTTTCTCTCTAAACATAGGAAGGAAGTGAATGAGGAGGGAGTACGTCGACGCATATCTTACGAAGACCGTACTTACATGTGCTGTAGTAGAAGGCACGCGCGTCGCACGTACTGGGGTGAATTCGTTTCCCGAACGCAGCTCGAACGCAGCGAAGTTCCTCATACACGAACGAAAAGTCGGGTCATGACCGCCGCTTATGCACAATACTGTTTGGAAATAACAATGCGTCTTTAACTCATTTGAAGAGCAAGATTTGAACATAAAAACTACACACATTAAGGTGGTACGCGCCAATCGAAGTTTATCCGAAACACCTTAAAATGACAGATAACTCATCTAAAACGACAGTAAAATCCTACTAATGATAATTGTTTTATGTCACAATGTTTGTTTTCGAGAGACACGGTTTTCAAATGACTTACCATATTATTTTGTTCATTCAGTTTATTTCTTGCATGTATGACATCACCATATTCAGTTAATACATCACTTTCTTAGTCTTGCATTAAGTTTTATGTGTACATTGGTCTTTCCTATTCACTTAAACAAAATGTCATGAACAAATTCAGTATTCTTACATGATAAATAGTAACCCGACCTACTTGAAAGAACATTGAAGACATGGCGATTTTTAATTGCCAAACATTACTAATTTTGCATAAATCTGCATAAGATAACATACGAACCCTCGTAATTTGCGCATTGGAATGAGAAAAATATGTTCAAAGTGTAGCTACTTCATATAGCTACATCATGCACTTCATATTTCATGTGAGCAGATATATTTGAACAATGGTAGGGATGTATCGTACACTTATGGACTTTCAAATTGTTTCCCACACACGGTTTATGCATGCAAAAAATAAAAAGGTTAAACAATATGAACATAGGGCACAATCATTAAGTTTATTATCGTTTATTTACTATACGTTTAAATGCCACCATTGGAACTAAGTTTCATGGTTTTTTTCTTATTTATCACTGACAAATCGAATTGTAAATTTCCGCGCATGCTCACTAGGTAGCGCTCCACCTTAAACTGACAGTTGATTGTAATCTAAACGAACTTTCGAACATCAAAATATTTTTGTGGCGTCAAACCTGTACCAGATACCTATGTACTTCGTATACATGATCAGACTTAAATGAACACATTTGATCCTACAGGGGCGAAGGAATCTCAGCCCTTTTTTTCTGCATTGACGAAGTTAATCTCATACCTTTGATCCTACATTTGCGAAGTTATCTCAGACCTTTGCTCCGCTCATACATTTGCGAAGTTATCTAGGGCCTTTGCTCCTACATTTACGAAGTTATCTTAGACCTTTGCTCCTACATTTGCGAAGTTATCTCATACCTTTGCTCCTACATTTGCGAAGTTATCTCAGACCTTTGCTCCAACATTTGCGTAGTTATCTCAGGCTTTTGCTCCTATATTGGTGAATGTATCTCATATCTTTGCATAAATACGTTTGCAAAATACATGTTTAGTGGGTTTTCCTTTTGGATATGAGGTCATCCTTTTGGTCTGTTCTCGTCCTTTGACTCTTGCTCCGGATGTGTTTGACTGACTGAAGCGGCAAGCTGTCGGAGTGCGTTGACGTGTTTCTGGAACTATTCAGTATTTTGTACCCTGCTGTTTCTGATAAGTGCTTTCTTCCCTGTCCGATTAGTATTGTCTTTTTCATTTAACAAAACAGACATTTGTCGAACCGTTATGCCTTCGTCATATTTATAAGTTGTTATTTCCTGGCAGAAGAGTCTAGTTTTTACTGGCTGATGAAAGAATTTACGTGAAAACATGTAGGGTCAACTGGACGCCTAACCAACATAAAACATTATTGTATTGGACGTTATATACGTTTGGAACAGCAATGAGAAATAAAATAAAATATGAGGTTGGATATCTGGTATCTTACTGTGGGGAAATGGTCGCTCTGGGAAATTATGAATAACGAGCCATTGTGTGTCATAATATATTATATTGTGTGTATTGTTAAGATGACGAGAAATAGTAAAAAAGAAGAAAGTGCCATTGTCCGTCAATTACAATATACATTTTGTACTTCGCATGGTTCCTTTTAAAATAACTAACATTATCGTGTTATTCTGATTATTATTGTTGCGCCAGTTGTCAATTGTT
This sequence comes from Spisula solida, assembly GCA_947247005.1. Classification (NCBI taxonomy): domain Eukaryota; kingdom Metazoa; phylum Mollusca; class Bivalvia; order Venerida; family Mactridae; genus Spisula; species Spisula solida. The sequence continues at coordinate 28,805,058 of OX365948.1, forward strand.
TACGCAATACGTACTATGAGTTTGTGGCATCGTTTGTGTATAGACATACCAAACGATTGAAAGAAAGCATAGCAAATAGAAAAAAAGATCAAGATTTTGAGCGGTTAGAATTTTAATCAGCACATTGAGCCACAGTGTAATCGGTGACACTTTTTCCCGTATAACTAGTATCTTACTTCCTTGTTAGTGCGACACTTGTGTTCGGGCGGTCAACCTCAACTTTAATTTTATTCTTCAGACTTTTATTCAACAGAATTTTAACTTGAAGAAGTGTCACAGTGATGCAAATGGAAAACATATCGATTTCTTGAAAGTTGGTATCAGTATATTGATCACCGACATACAATGTCTCGTTCAGTGTATTATTGAATTATGAAAAATGGAGGCTTCATTCCTCAGTTGCAGGGGAAACTATCGACAAAACTTGGCCAGAATTGTACGGCGATATGTGCTTAATCGAAAAATTCTCTGGACATCGCGGAAATGTTTTATTCAGTACGGAATCATTGAGGATAGAATATGAATAACAAGGAGACGCGTAAGTGAAATGAGAATGTGATTCAATCATGGTTCTTGTGTTATTGGAAGTTTTCATGCGATAATCCAACAATGTGAATGGTAATGAAGCAGATTTCCGTGTTTACAGTTTTACTGTCCTCTTGTTATAATCATCATGTCATGTCAATATCCGGTGCTGTAGGGGGAGCGTTCGTATTTAAATCACACTATGGAATGTATGGTGGGGTGTGTGTTTTACCCATTTTTAAGATAATTTATTTATAAGTAGATTTACAGCACATAAATGTTGACTTGTATATATAATGTGCTTAGTAAATCAGTCTAGGATAATCGTGCCATGAACATGTAAGTAGATATACATTCATTTATCCGGACCCAATGTTCACTATTCTGAAAAAAAATCAAATCAGCAATAAATAAACAGTAGATCTCTATGTAGGTTGCAAATTAACATGTAAATAAGCTTACTACATAACATATATTATACATATATAATATATGTATACCATCTTAAACACTATACTGAAACTTTCTGTTTCAAACAAGTTTGAATATATGACTCGTATCTTACAATATTTCTCAACATGTCGCATCTTTGGACGAAGAGCATCAATAAGTTTTTTCTAATTTGTTGAAACTGAAAGGTTCGTTATGTTTGTATGATGCCTCAGACAAGGAGACATGTCTATCAATCTCCGAGATTTTGATTGTATTTGGAGAAATCAATGGCCAGATGAAATATTTATTACATTTAATGACAACTCGTATACATCTATCGATACTATATAAGTGTCTGTTTACGTGCATTCATAACATATGGGAGACATTTAGTATATAATCATAATCATAATTTGCACACATGTAGTGATATATATGCATTTATATAATATAAGAAAATATTCAATTACTTATTCATGCAATACAAAACACATATAAATATTCATTTATGCAATACAATACGTTGTATAATCCGAGGACTGTGTGCAAGATTGCAGTAATACTACTTAAATAATAAGCAGTTTTTACAGTCTTGCGAGCAATCCTAGAACTATGTATATCCTTGCAAAACAATACTTTATAAGTGAACATTCATACAAAATAAGACATTGCGTGTATACATTCATACAATAAAAGAAATTATATGCGTACACTCAAACAACACATTATATTATAAGTATACATCTACACAATACCAAACATTAGTACATTCATACAATACAATACATTGCGTGTATACATTCATACAATAAAATAAATGATATGCGTACATTCATACAATACATTCAATCATATGTATACATCCACACAATACAAATACATAGCATATATAAATACATTCATACAATACAAATACATAGCATATATAAATACATTCATACAATACAAATACATAGCATATATCAATACATTCATACAATACAAATACATAGCATATATAAATACATTCATACAATACAAGAAAGTATATCGAATACATCCATACACTTTAATACAAGTATAGGTATTCATCCATACAATACAATGCATTATATGTGTCATATTATCCACACATATTTTGTTGGTGACATTCTTAGTATACACACAGGAACTTGCATTTATAATTTGAAAAAAAAAATTGAATTTTTTTTTTCACTAGGCCTACTTTACTACTAAAATATAGACAGGAGTGCAATGCGATTGTATCCCACGAACTATTCTAATACAAATATTTTCTCTATACCAACTTGACAGTTAAAACACATGATCTAGGCAGTTAAAGGGGCTAATACCAATACAGAATACATCCGCACCTCAACCGATCGGTACCGATAATCGTCTAATATCGGCTTTTAAAGCCAATATTTGTGGAGTTTTGATTTGGCGTCGACTCCATTGAGCGTCCGCTCCGAGGTGAATGATAATATGGTTAAATTATAAATGCAAGTTACTGTGGTATACAAGAATGTATTTTTATACACAGTATAAAACAAAGTATGTGTTTATCAATACAATACAATAAATCACGTGTACATCCGTACAATTCAAGACGACATATGTTACGTCTATAAAATGCTATAAATCATTTTGTATATATTCATACAATACAGTAAATATATGTGTACATCCATACAATACAAGAAATTATATGTGTATATCCGTACAATACAAGAAACTATATGTGTACATTCAAACATCACACTAACTTTGATGTCTACATCCATACAATACAATTAATTATATGTGTACATCCACATAAGACAAGAAATTATATGTGTACATCCACTAAATACCAGAAATTATATGTGTATATTCAGACAACACAAGCAATTAAATGTGTACAGATATACAAAACAAGAAATTATATGTGTACACTCATACAACACACATTATATGTGTACATTCACACCATACAATAAATTATATGAGTACTGTCATACAATACAAGTAATCAAATGTGTACAGTCATCAAAAAAAGAAAAGAAATTATATGTGTACATTCATACAATACAATAAATTATATGTGTACAGGCATACAACACAAGTAATTAAATGTGTATATTCATACAATACAAGTAATTATATGTGTACAACCATACAACACAATAAATTATATGTGTACAGGCATACGATACAAGTAGTTCAATGTGTATATTCATGCAAAACAAGAAATTATATGTGCACACTGATACAGCACAAGAAATTATATGTGTGCATCCATACAATAAATAAATTATACGTGTACAATCATACAACACAATAAATTATATGTGTACAATCATACGACACAATAAATTATATGTGTACATCCACACAATACAAGCAATTATACGTGTATATTCATACAATACAAGTAATTATATGTGTGCAGTCATACAATACTAGAACTTATATGTGTACATTCATACAACACAATGCATCATACCAGGGATGATCCATATATAACGAGAAAACGCTTATAATTTTCTTATGATACTTTTGATTTTACTAAAACTTTAGCTGGAAGTAATAACATAAATTAGCAATGTTTCCCTGAATTGCCATGGTTACAGCCACACCATGCTAAAAGCTATGGTTGCTAAGGTAACCGCCGATACGCCTAGGCGGGGCATTTTGTGGATTTTTCACCGTTTTCTCGCAAATTTAAACCGTCATCATGTAAGCAATAGGAATGTGCTGAAAATTGGTACTTAGGACCACTTAAGACTCGTCGTACTGATGGTGACGCCATACACAGGTTATCTTGCCATCCGTTACATTACGCACGTGTTATCGTTCCGTGATAGCAAAAATAACGGACGACCAACGATTATCATTTAAATATTTAGTTTTGAAGAAAGCAAGTAATGATGAAAGTGTGCATGATATTCAGTTATTATTTCGTGATCATGTCATGTTAAAAGCTTTGATTTGTGTACATAATAACACACTAAAAATGGACTTGAAAAGAGCTTGTGATCAAACGCAAAGTAGGCGTGACGTGACGTCGACGTCAGAACTAAGCACGATAATATTGGATGTTCTGAACGAAATTCCAAAGGATGACTATTGTGCGTCTTTTTTACTTGGTATCCGCATTGGCGAAGACGTATAAATATTGTTGGAGGATAATCTGACTTTTTAAAAAAAAAAATAAGATAGTAGGACCTATGGAATGTGATCGGTAAATAGATCATAGCTAAATTCTGAATGACGTTAAAAAGTTCAAAATGCCGTTGCACACCTACCTGTTTCATAGGTCGGCAAAAATGTTCCAAACAATTCATTTTAGATATATTTCAAAAATATTTCGTAATATATGTATAAACAACCACAGAAAATATTTTTAGAAAATAACATGTAATATCAAAGTTATAAGCATTTTCTCGTTTATATGGACCATCCCTCGTATGTGTACACTCAAACACCACAATACATCATATGTGTACATTCATACAATACAGTAAATATATGTGTACACCCATACAACACAAGTAATTATATGTTTATATATTTATACTTTGTATATATCCATACAATACAGTAAATATATGTGTACATCCATACAACACAATAAATTACGTGTACATCCATACAACACAATAAAGTATGTGTGCATCCATACAACACAAGAAATTATATGTACATGCATACCAATGCTGTTAATCGTTTGATTTTGTTTTATTTATATTCTATAGTTGTGAACCCAAGTTCGCAGAAGCCAGTGAAACAACACCCCATATACGGTAGTGTTTATCACACATATAACCCGCATTCATTGGAATTCATGGAGAAAACTCATATACATTGGAACATGGGATGAATTATTTACAACAATGTATGCCCGGTTTAAGGAAGAAAATCCTTTCGCTGAAACTATTATTAGTGTTATATATCTTAATATACGAATAAAGTAGTCCAGTGTTTTGAAATGCTCAATATATAAGCATTACAATGGTAACATTTTGGTCAGGTACATAATGATTTGGTCGTGTTATAACTGGTTACTAACGACTCTACCCTTGTTTGTGTACGGATACACTATCAAACCTGACATTGGAATTGGGGCAATATTCGACGCTGCTGACTATGAGGACTTTAATCAAGTGTTTACACGTGGCTATAAGGAGAATCTGCTGTTAGAAAAGAACAATTTGACCATTCAAGCACGAGCGGCTCCTTTAAATGAAGATATCTACACGGCTATTAAGGCTATGTGTTCATTTCTCGACGGACGTGACGTCAGAGTTCTACTTGTGGTTGGTTCCGAGCACACTATAAGAACAGCTAGTCAGGTATCGGAACCATTGGGTATACCAATACTCGGATATGCCAAAACTACGACTATTGCAGATCAAAGTGTACAGGTAAGTGCTATTGGCTATTTTTTCATCAATTTATAATAACAATAGTATACATTAAAGAGTTTATTATAGCTAAACTACTAATGGTCAAGTTGTATTGTATTAGGTTAATTAACTAAAAATAAAATCAAATTCTTGTCTGGCACTTAGGTTGTATAAACATAGCTTATATCATACTATGTTTACTTTAATCTCGATAATAGATATACATTGTAATACTTAATTGAACTAAAGGGGAATCTGATACTAGTATACCGAGTTCAATGGATAATTACCGCAAAGAGAAACTGTACAGTTCTAAACTACCTTTAAGTTAATAAATTTAATATCCTTTGTTTACCTGTTGCAATAATCCACGATAGGCTGACTGAATTGGGTACATTACGGTAGTAAAAGTCAAAAGTGGGCGCAATGATCTGAATGTGAGAGCGCCTACCAAATACATGTACATGTATATATTATGTGTATACGCAGTTACACCAACCACTACTTAAATGCACCACCCTTCAGAAAAGTTTGTGATATGTACAGACTTAAATGCACATGTACTTTAACACATAACATCATCATATCATAACATCATTACAAATAAGAAAGAGGAAACAAGAAAAATATGAACATATGAAAATATTATGATGAACATTAGCTATCGCCGTTTTCTGATTAATTTGAAATACAGCTTGATTAACGGTATGATAGCTAAAGAATGATAGTAGAAAACGTAAAACTTTCTTTTACAGGAACTGTAATATTGAATATTTTTTAACACAATGTTGATTGCAATTTTGAAACAGTTTGTTCTTTATGATTTTGTGCTTCTTTATGGTTGTTGAAGATGTTCTTATTTATACTGCTTATGTATATTAACCTCATTTGAGAACGAGCAAGTTGTATTGTAGTAAAATTGTACCCTGGCACATGACAGTGTCAGTAACAGTTCTGTGTTAATTTCCATGTAAAACCGCTAATTGTTAAAATTCTTCTGTGAGTATTCATTAACGCATCGTTGTATAAGGCACCTGTAACTATTATTAGCACAGTTCCATGTACTCCTCAATGGCGGCAAACCCATGTTTACGATTCATTTACTATAAAGTAAAGGCTGTCCGTCAAGTAGTTCACGATTTATATCACAATATTGTTAATTCTACAAATCAGCATGAAGTAAATGGTACAAACTTCTCTTTTCACTTTACTCGATACAAATCAAAATAAAGTATTTACGATCCATTTTGAAGTAAAGTATATAAAATATATATTTGAAATCCAGAAATGCTCGACTTCACGGAATTGCATTGTCCTCAATATAATCGACCGTTATACGCACTGTAATTTAATAATAATTCAGATTTGGTTTAAGGCATGTGTCCTTTCAATTTATACAATAGTACTATACAGGACTTTTATCCGTTAGGTTATTGAACTGCTTTTGTTCAGCAACCGTCATTGTCATCACCATAAATACATATATTGTGTCTGAACGTGACCATTGTATTGTACACATCTAACACAGATACCACGAACAAATATCACGTTCGTTCTAACAAATGATTAGCAGCAGTGAGACAAAACGTTGAAAACAGATGCTGAATACAGATGTTGAATACAGGTGCATTGAATATAAAAACCCGGGATTGAAATTTAATATTGGCTGCTTTAGGCAGAGTGTTGTTTAAATCCGGTTTTAGTGCAGATGTATATATATTGCATCTGGGAAGTTCTTCTATGTTTATTGTTATCATGAGAAAAACCAATGCACGTCATATATACATGAAAAGTCATGTTTCAACTTCTACACAATAGTATAGTAGAACAACCATCGTAATACTGATACATTTTATAATAAATGTAATTAAAATTAACATGTAAATGGGGGTTCAAAAAGTGTGTTACAGTTTCTAGGGTAAATAACATTCTTATTTAATGTAATTTGTGAAATACGAAATACACAGTTGGACGAGGACATTTAAATGTTTTTATTCCATATCAAACATTACAGCCTAGTTTTTAATATGCATATTTATATATGACGTCAATTTTGGTAAATAACGACGTCGTCATGTTGTATATTGCAACTAGACTACGTGAAAACACACGACTGTGACGTGTTTTACATTACACCAGATAGTGATTATTGTATTAGTTTCATTGCATAGAGTTCTGTGCTCGGCTGTTTAAGTTGAGCGCTACCTTCCCTGACCGACTTTGTGGCCTTACCGTCAGAAATGATTTGTATCTGAAGGAAAAACGGGAACTTTCGATAACGCTACACTCTCTAACACACTTAAATAACACTAACAATACTTTCCACGATCGTTGAGATTCTTGAAAACTGTCACTGAATTTGTATAGATGATGTATTAGCCTCTCAATTTAATCATTTTGCAAACTGTTTCGTGCATACTGTACTGTGCTACATGTTCTTACAGTGGTTGTTGTCATTATAATGAATAGTTATGCACCCTGATTCCCTAGCAAGTGTTTTTGTTGTTGTTAAAGTGTCCTTATTCAGCACAAGAAAATATTCCGTTATGCGGTTAATGATATATCAGGCTCATCTATACTAGAACAGTTTGATCTGGTTCCATACATTGTTATCGCTATATTGGCAAAAACATACTTTATTAATCCTTTACCTCAGAGAACCCCAACCCATCCTAACATAACATGCACCAGATTAATTATTCGGAATATAGATCTGAGACCTTATGTAACGTTAATTTGAACATAAATGATACTTTACTAGCAATAAGGTATCTGCATCTAAATTAGGTAAATGCATCAAACTATGGTAGTGCTAGGACATATTAACTCTACACGAACGTAATTACAAGATTGTAACACAGAATGTATCAATTACAATGCATATTTCAATACTTCCACTTTTGTATACAGAAAACCAAATTAAAATAATTTTATAGAGATTTAGTCAACTGTTAAACTATGCAAAAAAAGAGTTTAAAAAGATAGGGCTGGTATTCACACAGTATCTTGATGGAAAAGTTATGTATCTTGACTTAAGTTAAAAAATTGTGACGCTCGTAAATCGCATTAACCCATATTTTCTTAGTTTGCCAAGGGAGAACATTTCCGGACTATATGGTAGTTGTCAAAATTCGTCTCCATGGAGTAGCTAGTTATTGCGAACAATTGGAATGTTTAACTAATAAAAATTATCTTGCTCGTCATATATCATGTTGTACACACGGACTAAACTTCTTTAAATTTATAGGACTTCAGACAGCTAAAACTAGTTATTTTAGCCGTTTTATGCCTACTGTTGAAACTACTATGTCATTCAGCTTGGGCATTCAGCATTTCGATTGCTGAAAGTAGTTCTTCGGCTCTTTGACAGCTGGGACTTGGGCGGATGATTTTCTCGTTCGGTTGAGTGTTGGACATTGTGCCTTGTATGTTTTTATGTTCTGTGCTCGGCTTGTCAAGTTGATAGCTACCTTCACTATCCTACTTAATATCTTTTTCATCAAATCACGTCTTGTTATAAAAAGATAGTATTAAGTCAGACAGAGAATGCAGCAATCAACTTAACCAGCCGAGCGCAAAAAAAAATTAAAACATACAAGGCACAATGCCTAACTGAACCAACCGAGCACAGAAAACATAAAACACATACAATGCACAATGCCCAACTAAACAAGTAAAGATCCGCACAAGTCCAATTTGTCGAAAAGTAGAATGAATTAGTTTCAGCTATCAAAAAGTTGAATGCCCAAGCTGAATGACCCAGTTCCAACAGTAAAACGGCTTAAATGCCAAGGTTTAGCTTTCAGAAATCCTAAAACGTAAACAAATAACCAAAAAGATAATATTTAGTCGGACAGGAAAGGTAGCACTCAACTTAACCAGTCGAGCACAGAAAACTTAAAAACATACAAGGCACAATGCCCAACACACTGCCGAACGAGAAAATGATCCGCCGTAGTCCCAGCTTTCAAAAAGGTGAATGAAATAGTATCAGCTATCAAAGGCTCAATGTCCACGCTAAATGACCTAGTTACAACAGTAAAACTGCTGAAATACGAGTCGTACATAGTTTTAGCTGTCTTAAGTCCTAAAACGTTACATGACAGTGTACAAAATTTAATGCTGCATGCCATGGTTTCAGCTGAATGACCTAGTTTCAGCAATAAAAAGCTGAAAGCCCCAGTCGGATGACCTAGTCACAATAAGTAAAGTCTTAGTTAAATGACCCTGCCTCAACAAGTCAAGCATAACCAAGGACGACTTAGCTCCAATAAGCTGAACGTCCGCAGCCGAAAGACCCAATTTAAAGAATTAGTATGCCCAAGTGAACAACGGCGCTATCTGACCACAGTGGACGATATGGAGCAAGGAAATTGAAAAAAACCCAGCAACCTTTGTTTACGAAATATTGACTGGATCTAAAACAGTGAAAACATCATGCAGATTTTTTAATTAACCAGATATAAACGTTTGTAAAGGCAAATAAAGAAATACACAATGATCACAAAATTACTTTTTAAAGCAACGTGTATGTACGGCAGTCATGAAAAAGTACCGGAACGAAATATTCGACGAGATTTCATACATAAGCAACGTGCTGTTTATCAAGAACTTGGGCAAAAATCTGAAACTTAAGTACGAATTTAAATGCTGTATAATCCTTTCACAACGGCTAATTGGGGAAAATGAATGCTTTGTAGGAGTTAATTAACTGAATTTTTTTTTCATTCGGAGAAAGTCGCATTAGGAAAGAACAGTTAAGTTTGATTTAAATCAGAACTGTTAGCGTAAGTGAACGTTTGATTGAAGAATGTGTGTGAACAAGTGTCTGGTTCCTGAGTGTAACAAGAAGAGGCACTGTGACCAGACATACAATATCACACTAAATAAACATGGTCAATGATGAATTAATAATGATGTATTTATACATGTATACGAGTACATTAATATAAGCATAATGAACTTTAAGCATGTGTTTCACTGAGGAATTCCACATCGGCGATGTTCTCCCGATTTCTTCCGATACCATCCAATTCATCACAATTCCAAAACCGATATCACAAACTGTCCCATGACTTACCCGAAGCTTCCCATTGACCACGAGGAACATGTTCCCGTTGTCCTCATCAATTTACATCGGGAGTACATCGCCGAGACAAGAAATGCTCAATGGGACATAGGCTACAACATGAAACATATACATGTACCTTGTCTATGTATTTAAGTACTTTAAAGGACTTAGGAAAATAAGAAAAGCAAATCGACGCAATGAGTGTGACGTGTAATTATCACAGATAACCGTATCATTAATAGAATCATTTTAGAAGGTACCTTTGACGGGAAATTGCCCAGACAAACGCTGAGGTGCATTTTGTTTTTCATAATTGTTGTACATGTATTAATGTATATTTATCAATAATATAATGCTGTAAGTGGACAAAAATACTATTTGGTATCGAAAGTATGCTCTAATAAGGATATAATTCGTCATCATTGTTATCAATGAAAATGTACTCAAACAGTTGAATCAATATTATCACACCAAATGTTATATTATACGATTACACAATAGCAAATTCAACATTTAATCTGGTACATGTAGACTAATGTCTTTTTCTTCAGTTTGCCCTGTATTGAATGCACCTTAGCGATAGACTCAAAAACGGATCTACATTTAATAATTAATAGCATAATGATGTGATTTTGCATGAATCGATGTTGTTTAGGTATTTTAATTGTTATCATAAATAGTATTACTTCATTGAGATATCTTTAACAGATTCTTGCTTTTGTTTTTGATACTCTTGAAGAAATTCACCTTCTAAAATGTGTTTTAATTTCAGTAGAAAATCTTTATCAATAATTTAGATGCATGTGATAATAATGTGATGATTTGTAAATATGCATGAAATTTTAATGATCCGGGTGATTTCACATAGAATTATTACGTGCATAGGATGTAAATACGATATAATGGCTTATTGATGATGGTCCCATTGGTTGATATAAGGGAGAAGCTTTATGACACTGTAATTGTGATATTTGTTGGTATAAAATTTATGTTTATAGTTTAGTTCTGGCTTAAATTCCTATAATTTCTACAGTTAACACCATTGACAATGAAACATTAATGGACATAGCACGTGCTATCAAGTTTGATGCGTACGCTACGCATGACATTTTAGTTGAATATTTGATTCTTTAGTCATCTGTTTAAACGATTAAACGACCCACTCTATATGGGAGTGAAACGTTTGCACTGCGTATGTGCGTGTAAAGTGTAATTGAAAAGGTACGACCACACAAACAATCGTTAAACAATTGGACATCTTTAATGAAAACGTCATGAAATTCCTAGTGATTACAGCTTCTGAACTGTCATAGTGACATTGATCAATGACGTCATCACCTAGGGAAATGCTAATAATACAACTCTTCATTGTTAACGATGCGCAGTATTGATGAAAACAAACCGATTAACTCTGATCTAAAACACAATGATAACGCTAACGACTGCAATAGAAAATTAGGTTTGTCGTAATGAAGGCCAGACAGACAAACCACTATAATCACCCAATCAGTACTTCCTGATAACTGTGCAATATATCAAAGCTCCGATATCGCGCAGCAAAATGTACACAATTCGGGACGCCGGAATAAAAGCTTTTGTCAGACGAGTTTGGTCACTTAATTGGTTTAAAAATATTATTAATCAAAATATATATACATCTATAGGTTACAAGCATATACATATCACAAAATCAGAAAACATGTGCCATAAGTCTACTCAAGGACCTATACATAGTTTATGATAATGGGTATGAAATAGTTCAATATAAAACACGGAACCTAGATGATGCAAATTACAAAATTGATAAATAACTGACAAGCTAATACCGGTAATGTATGTTAGATGTCATAAAACAGCAATATACCAAATAAAAACTTCAGATATGCTCTAACATATATCCGATTGAAATAAATTATATAGAACGATCGTGATTGTCCTCATGTCATACACGGAAGCCACCAAATGCCGCAACATACTGGTACGCTAACACATGTACAGTGTCGTATCTGTAAGTTACTTTAATGTGTCTATGGGCATTAAGGAAGATGGGCATGTAAGTCTCATATGACTGTCGTATGTCACCAACTAGAAGATCGACAATTGGAAGTTGACTGACAAAGGGCGACTAGAAAGGAGCATGTTGCGATAAGTTTGGAATAAATGGCACTGCAGGAAGTAGCGGAATGCTGCATCTATGCTACCACATGTAAACATTTTGATTTAAGGAGATAATGGCGATGAAGATTAAAGTTTGGACAGGTGAACTTCCACCTGAGGCGTGTAGTGTATTGTATCACATACTGGTATCTGCTGGTTCCTAGCACCTACTTTATGTCAGACGTAGTAACGTGCACTGTCTATAGCGGTATACAGACGTAGTAACGTGCATTGTCTATAGCGGTATACAGACGTAGTGACGTACACTGTCTATAGCGGTATACAGACGTAGTGACGTACACTGTCTATAGCGGTATACAGACGTAGTGACGTACACTGTCTATAGCGGTATACAGACGTAGTGACGTGCACTGTCTATAGCGGTATACAGACGTAGTGACGTGCACTGTCTATAGCGGTATACAGACGTAGTGACGTGCACTGTCTATAGCGGTATACAGACGTAGTGACGTGCACTGTCTATAGCGGTATACAGACGTAGTGACGTGCACTGTCTATAGCGGTATACAGACGTAGTAACGTGCATTGTCTATAGCGGTATACAGACGTAGTGACGTGCACTGTCTATAGCGGTATACAGACGTAGTGACGTGCACTGTCTATAGCGGTATACAGACGTAGTGACGTGCACTGTCTATAGCGGTATACAGACGTAGTGACGTGCACTGTCTATAGCGGTATACAGACGTAGTGACGTGCACTGTCTATAGCGGTATACAGACGTAGTGACGTGCACTGTCTATAGCGGTATACAGACGTAGTGACGTGCACTGTCTATAGCGGTATACAGACGTAGTGACGTGCACTGTCTATAGCGGTATACAGACGTAGTGACGTGCACTGTCTATAGCGGTATACAGACGTAGTAACGTGCATTGTCTATAGCGGTATACAGACGTAGTGACGTGCACTGTCTATAGCGGTATACAGACGTAGTGACGTGCACTGTCTATAGCGGTATACAGACGTAGTGACGTACACTGTCTATAGCGGTATACAGACGTAGTGACGTACACTGTCTATAGCGGTATACAGACGTAGTGACGTGCACTGTCTATAGCGGTATACAGACGTAGTGACGTGCACTGTCTATAGCGGTATACAGACGTAGTGACGTGCACTGTCTATAGCGGTATACAGACGTAGTGACGTGCACTGTCTATAGCGGTATACAGACGTAGTGACGTGCACTGTCTATAGCGGTATACAGACGTAGTAACGTGCATTGTCTATAGCGGTATACAGACGTAGTGACGTGCACTGTCTATAGCGGTATACAGACGTAGTGACGTGCACTGTCTATAGCGGTATACAGACGTAGTGACGTGCACTGTCTATAGCGGTATACAGACGTAGTGACGTGCACTGTCTATAGCGGTATACAGACGTAGTGACGTGCACTGTCTATAGCGGTATACAGACGTAGTGACGTGCACTGTCTATAGCGGTATACAGACGTAGTGACGTGCACTGTCTATAGCGGTATACAGACGTAGTGACGTACACTGTCTATAGCGGTATACAGACGTAGTGACGTGCACTGTCTATAGCGGTATACAGACGTAGTGACGTGCACTGTCTATAGCGGTATACAGACGTAGTGACGTGCACTGTCTATAGCGGTATACAGACGTAGTGACGTGCACTGTCTATAGCGGTATACAGACGTAGTAACGTGCATTGTCTATAGCGGTATACAGACGTAGTGACGTGTACTGTCTATAGCGGTATACAGACGTAGTGACGTGTACTGTCTATAGCGGTATACAGACGTAGTAACGTGCACTGTCTATAGCGTTATACAGACGTAGTGACGTGCACTGTCTATAGCGGTATACAGACGTAGAAACGTGCACTGTCTATAGCGGTATACAGACGTAGTGACGTGCACTGTCTATAGCGGTATACAGACGTAGAAACGTACACTGTCTATAGCGGTATACAGACGTAGTGACGTGTACTGTCTATAGCGGTATACAGACGTAGTGACGTGCACTGTCTTTAGCGGTATACAGACGTAGTAACGTGCATTGTCTATAGCGGTATACAGACGTAGTGACGTGCACTGTCTATAGCGGTATACAGACGTAGTGACGTATACTGTCTATAGCGGAATACAGACGTAGTGACGTGCACTGTCTATAGCGGTATAGAGACGTCGTGACGTGCATTGCCTACAGATGTATAGAGACATCGTGACGTGCATTGCCTACAGATGTATAGAGACGTCGTGACTTGTACTGTCTATAGCTGTATAGAGACGAAGTGACGTGTACTGTCTATAGCTGTATAAAGACGAAGTGACGTGTACTGTCTATAGCTGTATAGAGACGTCGTGACTTGTACTGTCTATAGCTGTATAGAGACGAAGTGACGTGTACTGTCTATAGCTGTATAAAGACGAAGTGACGTGTACTGTCTATAGCTGTATAGAGACGTCGTGACTTGTACTGTCTATAGCTGTATAGAGACGTCGTGACTTGTACTGTCTATAGCTGTATAGAGACGTCGTGACTTGTACTGTCTATAGCTGTATAGAGACGTCGTGACTTGTACTGTCTATAGCTGTATAGAGACGTCGTGGCTTGTACTGTCTATAGCTGTATAGAGACGAAGTGACATGCACTGCCTACAGATGTATAGAGACGTCGTGACGTGTACTGTCTAAAGCTGTATAGAGGCGTCGTGACGTGCATTGCCTACAGATGTATAGAGACGTCGTGACTTGTACTGTCTATAGCTGTATAGAGACGTCGTGACTTGTACTGCCTATAACGGCAGTGAATACACTTCGTACATGTTGGCTAAACCCAGTAACCCAGTAGTTAATCCTCATCTCCTCAAATGTTCTTAAAATCAAATCAGTTTTGATCTACAATTGCAAGCCTTTCTTAGAACCAAACGGTCTCCTGGTACTTTTTTACCAAATTTTTCCAATTCGATCGATCAAAATGATAGCTATTCGTGTGACTCTATATGTTCCAATATGGAAGAAATATTGATTGTTGTGAACAAGAAGCGGACATTAGATGTTTTTATGATCGCCGGGAGTTAGATAAAAAGTTTGTGAGAAAATATTGAAATTTTATAACGACAGTAATTAAACTCTGACTACTGCTTTATGCACGTAATGCTGCTTCATTGCCGCCTCTTTATAGGATATAGGTCGAATTCACTATCGTATAAATGCAATCAATCATTATGACAACACATATATTATGTATAAATGTAAATAGATGTATGTTTGCATATCCAGGACTCTGGCTATCATTTATGTCTCATTAGAACAAAAACCGAAATGGATGAAAGTGTCCAGTCCCAAATGGATGCTGGATGTTTATTATAAAACATAGGATAAACTGAAGGAAGGACGGACAAAAGGGCGATTATTTGCTCACCCTTCGGGGAGCATAGACTATAATGAGACCAAAAGGTTGGTGGAGAGGAGGTGGTGGTTACTGAAGATTGAACGCTTTATGTAATATTGAATGCCGACACAATGGAGGGATGCTTACATTGGTCTGATTCACCCAAATTATCGCCAGTCACAATTATTCCCCAAATACCAAAAAATGACACAACGTCACAAAAGTAACACAAACTTCCCAACCCTAATACCTTCCACCAAATTATTGCTACCACAAAACATATACAAACACAAATTATATTGTTGTAGTATAGAAAGTATAATTTTAAACAGAAAATGTGTACAATCCGTGTATACGCAGTATTAGTGTATGTTCTGTTTTTGAATGCCACATTTTATGTATACATTGTGTGTGAACGCATTGTGTGTGGATACCACATTTTGTGTATACATTGTGTGTGAACGCATTGTGTGTGGATACCACATTTTGTGTATACATTGTGTGTGAACGCATCGTGTGTGGATACCACATTTTGTGTATACATTGTGTGTGAACGCATTGTGTGTGGATACCACATTTTGTGTATACATTGTGTGTGAACGCATCGTGTGTGGATACCACATTTTGTGTATACATTGTGTGTAAACGCATCGTGTGTGGATACCACATTTTGTGTATACATTGTGTGTGAACGCATTGTGTGTGGATACCACATTTTGTGTATACATTGTGTGTGAACGCATTGTGTGTGGTTACCACATTTTGTGTATACATTGTGTGTGAACGCATTGTGTGTGGATACCACATTTTGTGTATACATTGTGTGTGAACGCATTGTGTGTGGCTACTACGTTTTGTGTATGAACTGTTTGTGGATACCACGTTTCGTGTATGAACTGTTTGTGGATACCACGTTTTGTGTATGAACTTTTTGTGGATTCCACGTTTGTGTATGAACTGTTTGTGGATACCACATTTTGTGTATGAACTTTGTGTGGATACCAAGTTTTGTGTATGAACTTTTTGTGGATACCACATTTTGTGTATGAACTGTTTGTGGATACCACGTTTTATGTATGAACTGTTTGTGGATTCCACGTTTTGTGTATGAACTGTTTGTGGATGTCACGTTTTGTGTATGAACTGTTTGTGGATACCACGTTATATGTATGAACTGTTTGTGGATTCCACGTTTTGTGAACGCATTGTTTGTGGATACCACGTGTTGTGAACGCATTGTTTGTGGATACCACGTTTTTTGAATGCATTGTTTGTGGATGTTACGTTTTGTGAACGCATTGTCTGTTGATGTCTCGTTTTGTATATGAAGTGTATGTGGATGCCACGCATTGTGTATGTATTGTTTTCGGATATCACGTTTTGTGATAGCATTTTCTGTGAATGCCACGATTTGTATATATGCATTGTCTATGTATGCACTGTTTGTAAATGTTTTGTTTTAGTGTACATGTACTGCTATTTTATGTTTGCACTGTACGAGACAAAAAGCGACATTGTATGAAATTTTTATGGTATCGGAAGATGTGATAAAATATTCGTACTACACTTTTTGGCTTTTTGTGATGGATATTTCGTCTTAACGCTTAATCGCATAATTTTCCCCTAGGGTGTTTACAGGTTAAGAGAAGTGTACAAATCTGAATATTCACTGTACGTAAGATCTATAGTGTTAACGGCACGAGATCATTTATACAACTATTCTCGTATTTCCTGCCCCCTGTAAACATTTTTTGTGTTCACAAAATATCTAGAAATGTTGCGGACTAAATTGGAATTGTAAGTGTCTGGCTTTCGAGACTGATTAACTGAAGCATGTCGTACAATATTGGAAGTATAAAATATGAAGATATGCCTTGACAGAACACGAAGCGAAATTTTCATATAATGTCTGTAAAAATGTTATCAATAGAACATCAATAAATGACCTGTTAGATAATAAAGAAATGGACAAGCGCTGCGATTGTATCAGAAAAGTGACGCAATTGATGTTACGTCGTTGTAGCAATAGTATAGGTCTTATGTAACAGAAAGGATTGTAACAGTAAGGTAAGCCGGGTTTCCATGGAGCGTACTATTTCCGCGCTAATTCTTTCGGTGCGTAATAACGCGCATACTTACGCATCGAAAAACTGTTTTCATGAAGACGCGCTTTTTGGATAAAAACGCATACCTTTCATCGATATTTTAAAGAAAAATGGGGGACTTCTAGGCCGTAACAAAAGATGCATGTTTTCTAGCCCGTTTAGACGGTGATTGCGTTTTTGGGCAGACAAACATTTGACGTAACTTAAGGGGAAAGAGAGAGAGAGTCATACTTCTTTGAGCTTCTCGTCAACCAGTTAACCTAAATGCATGCTATTTAAGATAAGTGGCTTCAATTAAGCAATACTTAAATCTAGGGAACTATGTCAATTTATGCCTTAATTTTTCAAAAAAGCGTCAATGGAAACGGAAACATGCAATATAGACTGAAGCAAAATATATTTATATATAATACCCACCGAAAACGCGTTGGTTTTTACGCTTCCTGGAAACGGGGCTTACGCGATTGGAGCAGTAAGTCTCCGGCGTCATTGTAACAATATCGTAATTAAATTGTAACCGTAATAACGATTGTAATTCGTATGTTATGCAACTCAATGCAACAGTTAGTAAAACGTTTTGTTACAGTAATGTAACAGGATTGTAACATAACTAGTATGCCATCTTTGTAGCAGTAATATGGCGTCATTATAGTTCGATACATTTATACTATTAGTAATGTAACTCGAGTCCAACTGTTGTAACGACGACTGTAATGCGTGTTGTAATGTGACGTCAAAAGTGGCGTTGATATGACGTCATTGTAGCACTACTAAATATGACTTCACTCACTGTGACAGTAATATGACGTTATTGTAACAACTATGCCTACTATGTAGTTGATCTAGTTGTTGCAACACAATTGTAGCTGTATTGTAACACGATTTTAACAGTAATGTAACGCTTTAAGTGTTCTGTGTTATTTAGTCAAAAGCCAATCCTTTTTGGAAATTGCTTCTTTTAGTTAGATTCTACAAATATTCGTCTAAAACACATTTGTTCATGAATTCTATCTGACGGTTTAGCATTATGACAAAGTATCTGTAAATAATCACAATAGCACGCATAATTGATGAATGTAATTGTTTATATTACTATATAGTTAACATGATGCATGTTAATATCAATTTCAGACATTCACTTGAACATTTATACAAATATGGCTGCTAGAATCTATTTGTTATCGTAAACACAAGAACACAATATGAGCGAATTATTTTCCAGCAGAAGAAATAAAAATGGCGAACAATATCGCTTTAAACAATAGATTCGTTACTCTCGATGTCTTGGCAGAAAAAGTTCTAACTGGAATCACACTAACTGTATTACCGAAACCCATAAAGCATGGACGGCTAATTTCAGTCTATAATTGACTGATTTTATTCAGCTGTCACGGGGAATCGCCAAGATGACACCTGGTATAATTGTTTGTCTATGAAAGTGAAGACAGGCTATAGGAAGTGTAATTGGATGAAGAACACAAATTGTCTCAGTAAGAATCACCTGCTGCCTTTAACAGAAAGCGTGTCAGTTTGTAACATTCTACAATGTGATCTTAGTATTAGGCTTGCTACAATGTAAATATAACTATAACAACTGAAAGTATCTACTCAAGCAGTTTTAAAGGATACCACGAAAGCGTAGCATGCAAACTTAAGAAACATTTGTATAGGCAGTGCTCAGTATATATCAGGATTGCATTATGACAGTACAACCAGTCTGGCTTTAACCAATCTAACACAGTGATTGTCCAGCATAAATCATTTAAAACCAATGCCTGTCATGCTTGCAACAATCCTACAGCAGTACATATAGATTATGGCTAACTCTAAGAGCAATACTCAGATCAGAGATCAAGCCAACATACAACGTTCTAAAATAATGTAGCAACAATCTACATCCTACCATAACAACAGTCTAGTTTGCTACATTCTACCACAGCGGGACTAGTTTGCTGCATTCTACCGCAGCGGGTCTAGTTTGCTACATTCTACCACAGCGGGTCTAGTTTGCTACATTCTACCACAGCGGGTCTAGTTTGCTACATTCTACCACAGCGGGTCTAGTTTGCTACATTCTACCACAGCGGGTCTAGTTTGCTACATTCTACCACAGCGGGTCTAGTTCGCTACATTCTATCACAGCGGGTCTAGTTTGCTACATTCTACCACAGCGGGTCTAGTTTGCTACATTCTACCACAGCGGGTCTAGTTTGCTACATTCTACCACAGCGGGTCTAGTTTGCTACATTCTACCACAGCGGGTCTAGTTTGCTACATTCTACCACAGCGGGTCTAGTTTGCTACATTCTACCACAGCGGGTCTAGTTCGCTACATTCTATCACAACGGGTCCAGTTTGCTATATTCTACCACAGTGGGCCCAGTTTGCTGCATTCTACCACAGCGGGTTCAGTTTGCTATATTCTACCAGAGTGGGCCCAGTTTGCTGCATCCTACCACAGCGGGTCCAGTTTGCTGCATTCTATCACAGCGGGTTCAGTTTGCTGCATCCTACCACAGCGGGTCCAGTTTGCTGCATTCTATCACAGCGGGTCAAGTTTGCTATATTCTATCACAGCGGGTCCAGTTTGCTACATTCTATCACAGCGGGTCCAGTTTGCTATATTCTATCACAGCTGGTCCAGTTTGCTATATTCTACCACAGCGGGTCCAGTTTGCTATATTCTATCACAGCGGGTCCAGTTTGCTATATTCTATCACAGCGGGTCCAGTTTGCTACCTTCTATCACAGCGGGTCCAGTTTGCTATATTCTATCACAGCGGGTCCAGTTTGCTATATTCTATCACAGCGGGTCCAGTTTGCTATATTCTATCACAGCGGGTCCGGTTTGCTATATTCTACCACAGCCGGTTCAGAACCATACATTCTACCACAACCGGTTCAGTCCGCTACATTATAACTCGGGACAGTCCAGCTCGCTCCAGTCTAATTTTGAGAAAGTCTAGCAGTATTATAACTATGGTATGTTCAGATAACAATATTCTATCAAATACACTACCTAGCTTGCCGCACCACTGTATATACATTGTACATGTATACGGATAATCCAGTATGTGACCGTATAACATAGCGACACTTCAGTGAACGCCATCCCAACATGGAATAATTTAACTTGCAGGATCGTTCATTGTGAAATATTACCATAAGATCATGCACACCAAGTAAATTTGAGAGGAAATTACAAAATTAAATCGAATTTTATCTTCAAAGACAGTCTGTTAAAACACAAAGCAGCATGCTGGTATCTGTTGGCGATGATCAATAATTTCATTAGGTTTAACTAGGGCACCTCATCCAAATAGGCTTGATTAACGTACATAGACTATAAAGCGCAAAATGTTTCCCCGGTTATTTGCGCTAATGCTAATCAAACACAATTGAATGCATTTTGTTTACTAGTATTCTAGCTCATAATTAAATATATCAATAAACCGTGTGTTTTCGTCCACTTTTTCATGAAATTACTTTTTTGTATCCATTAGTAATATCTTAGTATCCGTCTTTTTGTCGGATGTGAACAATAGAATATTTAAATTTCAAGTACATGCATGTTGTTAAATAAATAAGGCACACGGAGTGCGATATTATAGAATAGATAACAATTCGGTATTGTAGATAGAACACACTTTCGTTAGTTACTCTGGTACAAATCTTTACACCTGTCCTCTTTTGTGTGTCGGATGCGACCAATGTTATTAAGTAATATTAAATTGATGGAACTACAAATAAGAGGGCCTATATCAAATCAATTTTTTATTAACATATATAGTACATGTATGGTGTTTAAATTCAGTATTAAATTTAAGGACCTCGTTGACTTGAGTGACTATGAAGCTTTCAATAGTTCGTTTCATTTTATTCAATTCGTTTCAATGAATGTAATACTAAATCAACGCTCATTCAACATCTTTCTAGATTAATGTCATATAAACGTGAAACTTTTTAATCAACGCTCATTCAACATCATTCTATCTAAATGCCCTGTCTACATACGTGTATCTTTTTATTAGCTTGAAGAAGTAATTTCATCATGCTTTAACTAGCACAGAACCTAACTTGTACATGAGAACATGTTCGGGGCGATTAATCTCTAACTATGAGCTTGGTTGTATACTTTGACATATTTACAGCGATATTTGCCCTGTGCAACCAGCGATCGACATTTTTGCAGCAACAAGGCTTGAATTGTTTTCGGAAGTAACCGTCTATGGCACTAGACGTAATAATGTGATATCCTCTTAGCTTTTCGACCTGCTGTCCAATATTTATCTCTGACATTTTGTTCTTAATTCCAATAGAACCATATTGCCAGTAATATAAGTCACAACACGAACAGAATTATTTATTCAACAGGAAGTATAAGAAAATGTTTCTAGGCAATACAATAGAAAAACCAAGTAAATTTGTATACATGTATATTATAATATTATACATGTACAGTGAAGTGTCAAACGAATCGGACTATATAGCTGACCATGATATTTGCTATTTTGGTTGCATGTGCCCAGCAATGCAAGCACCACATATACATAGACAGATATACAATGTACACTCGTACACTTTGCCAACAAGTTAATAACTAGTCTGTGTTTTCAAACTTTTGGAGATTTTTGGCTTACAATCTCGCGCACTTTATTTCATGGTGAATAAACAGTCTTACTTTATGACATGCAGACGTATTATGATATATGTTTAACAATGATGCTATTTTCGTATAGGTTCATCCCCGAAATATTTCCTGACAATTTAATACAAAGTTTACCAAACCGGGTGATAATAACGCTGTAGTTTGTGAGAAGAGTGCCAATATGTCAACACAGTCGGTGTTACCTCTCTCTTGGTTCCCGATACATATCTACTCTTGGGAACACATGTGATATTTGTTCCATAGCCGAGATGTGTTCATGGGTATAAGGGATGATTCCACACGCTGGTTGGCATAGCTTGCCACATGTCAAGGGACGGACCTCTTCCAAGACCATTGGCATTGTAGCTTGATGTCACTAGGTTATGACATCAGGTGGGACGTGCTACGGAGTGCTTGTCTACTGAAAGGCTGTGTACTTAAAGGTCATGCTATCTTGCACATGTTTTTGGTAGGGGGTGAAAGCGGAAGATGGCAAGCACACACTATTTGCTCGTCTGGTCCAGTAGTTGTACCAATTTTCATGACTCCTGTTTTTCTTCAATACCAAATTATATAATTGGTAAAGTTGTATATAATATATTATTATTACTTATAGAAATCACTTAATTATAAAAAGGAAATAAGAGTCCGCGTTATTCCACATAAACGTGTTACAAGTCAGATTCTCCAGATGCGTTATGTATTCTATCTGTTTCGATGTACGGAGCACGAGACGCCAATCTGAATTGTTCGTTGTTTTCGTAATTTATCATTATCAATCAAACTATTATATTCTGAATGATTGAAACTTCTTTGAAATTATTGAAACGTGCCAAGCTGGACATATCGCTCACAGCTGATTGACATGCTTGAATAAATTTAACACGCAATCTTGTTTTTATGAAATTGGAATATACAGTCAAACCTTTGTTAGTGGACATCTGAATGAAAATATGAGAGCAACTCGGACCGTGAAACACGTAATAAAAATCGGACAGGGAATGCAGCAACACTCAACTTAAACAGCCGAGAATAGAAAAACATATAAAATGTAGCACTAAGTAGAAACAGCAGAGCAAATGTTAACATGTGCTATGTTAGATCACTTCATCACTAGAGAGACAAACTTTAGTAAACCCTTTTGCATATCGCTGGCTTAGAAGTAAAAAGTATTTTTTGAAAATTTTTTCTTGTTTCTAAAAATATTGATTTTGTACTTACGACCTTCTAATTCTAAGCCAGCGATGTGTGTTTTCGTACTTTCCACTTTAATTGTACAGAATGTACTGGCAATATAACCATTTAGTAAATACACGTGCGTACTTAGGTAATTTAAAAAATGTCATCATGTTTATAATTCACACCCTATACAAAAAAGAAAGAAAATGTATCAGCCTTCTGCAACTGCCAAGAATAGTGCTAAGAAAAAGCTGCCAAATATAGTGCTTTCTTCGGTGCTTCAGTACTTTGAATTTGCACCGATTGGTTATGATAAAGCTCAAAGTATTGTTCCGTTTCGATCTGTATTTTCAGGAACTGTTAATTTCCCAAGTTAAGTCAGCCTGCGTGTCTATAAATAACAATTAGCAGTCTCGTATAAGCTAGAAGTATATGCATTTCCACGATTTGTTTTTCACACTTGAATACTCTCGTTGGTATCCCATCCTTCAACATTACTTCCTCTAACATGTGACGGAAGATTCCATTAATATTCAGTTCTCTCTAACTTTGTGTCGATATCATTTTCTGTCTCTACAGTTATACTCCATTCAACCAATGGTATGAGACGTTCATCTAATAATAACTGATAACAAATCATGTTTGCAAGTCAAATTTAAACAACTTGTCACAAATCTGCGAGAACTTAATCAATGGGTGAGTGATAAACAACAAGATGTTGAAACAGTCTTACAAGTAGTTAAGTTATACAGTAATAACTAACTCAATGTCTTCATTTTCTTCCTCTGAATATTCTTCTCTTACGCAAAGATAATTCGATACTTCGATACTTTATAATAAGGAGTTTAAAGTCGACCATGAATGATTGCTGCCACAAATGGATTAAACTAACTAACAGCTGTACCTTAAATACAAGGCTCTGAACTCCCAAACAAATTCAGCGATCTACTTGAATCTGCAGTAGGTCAATTAATGCTCCTTAAGAACGAGATTTGGTCTGTGAGAAACAACATCGACATCAGTCATTTTCATCTAATGAATTATGTAATCATTAGTCTCAGAAAAGATAAATAGCTGCATAATTGCATATTCTTGCTAAGATGACATATCGATTTACCAAACAAATCCGTATTCTGCTAAAATGAGCTGTGCGTATCCTGAATTTGAATTTAGTTTTTGCACAAATCGCATGTTACAAAAATATCAATTTATGTATGCTGTCAACCATGCATGCTATCTAGATTTTTCGGGACCATGGAATTTAGTCCGACGTTATAAACGACCCATACTCATGAGCTATAATTCGACTATTGTTATCTAGATTTCCCGAATTCAATTGTCGTTATCTCGAATTTTCTGCAGCCCTGATATGTAACTCGATATAATAAGGTTTCGTCTTAAACGTCAGGAACCGTACTGGTGGTAATTCAAGATAATGACTAGTTCCTGACATCGACTGTTTATGATACTAACTCTACTTGTTGGTCTAATTGTTACATTTTTGTTTTGCAGAGACACAACCCATTGCAACTGATGCTGAAACCGTCAAGGACCGATCAGGCGAACGCATTTCTACAGTTTTTTCAAGCCAACTTTTGGTTTAATATCGTACTATTTGTTCAGGACGTGTTAGTCGCGGATGGCTTTTATGAAAATGTGAAGAAAAAGAGTGGTGATCCTAAATGGGATGTACACGGAAAGATTATATCCGAGACTCTGTCCAAGTCTGATTTAAGTATTTTGGCTACCTCAATTTTAGGAACTGATCCAAGAATAGTGATAATTCATGCGGATTTAAAACTAACAAAACGGATATTTAGAGCCATAAGTGAAGCTAATCTAACTTCAATAAACCACGCTTGGTTTGTAACGGAAACCAGCTTTACACGTGATCATGATCTGCTGGATGACTTTCCTTCCGGAACTCTGTCTATAGTTCCAAGTTATGTGGCAAATATAGACGATGTGATACTAGACGGAACCAATTTTATGATTAAATCTGTGATACACAATACCGTCAAGAAGACAGTATTACGTGGCTGCTGGAATGATTCTAGTAAACTTTATAAAACTGTGGGAGCAGAAATGTACAGGTATGTTATGTTACGTGTCTAAGGTGAGCAATGGACATATTTAGTGTCTAAGGTGAGCCACGTACATATTTAGTGTCTAAGGTGAGCAATGGACATATTTAGTGTCTAAGGTGAGCAATGGGCATATTTAGTGTCTAAGGTAAGCCATGGACATATTTAGTGTCTAAGGTAAGCCATGGACATATTTAGTGTCTAAGGTAATCCGTGGACATATTTAGTGTCTAAGGTAAGCCATGGACATATTTAGTGTCTAAGGTAATCCGTGGACATATTTAGTGTCTAAGGTGAGCAATGGACATATTTAGTGTCTAAGGTGAGCAATGGACATATTTAGTGTCTAAGGTGAGCAATGGACATATTTAGTGTCTAAGGTAATCCGTGGACATATTTAGTGTCTAAGGTAAGCCATGGACATATTTAGTGTCTAAGGTAAGCAATGGACATATTTAGTGTCTAAGGTAAGCCACGGACATATTTAGTGTCTAATGTAAGCCACGGACATATTTAGTGTCTAAGGTGAGCAATGGACACATTTAGTGTCTAAGGTGAGCAATGGACACATTTAGTGTCTAAGGTAATCCGTGGACATATTTAGTGTCTAAGGTAAGCCATGGACATATTTAGTGTCTAAGGTAAGCAATGGACATATTTAGTGTCTAAGGTAAGCCACGGACATATTTAGTGTCTAAGGTAAGCCATATATATATGTAGTGTCTTAGATTAGCCGTGGACATATTAAGTGTCTAAGGTAAGCCATGGACATATTTAGTATCTACGGTAAGTCACGGACATATTAAGGGTACCTCGGACATATTTAGTGTCTAAGGTAAGCCATGGACATATTTAGTGTCTAAGATTAGCCGTGGACATAGTAAGTGTCTAAGGTAAGCCATGGAAATATTTAGTGTGTACGGTAAGTCACGGACATATTAAGTGTACCTCGGACATGTTTAGTGTCTAAGGTAAGCCATGTACATAGTATATGTCTAAGATTAGCCGTGGACATATTAAGTGTCTTAGGTAAGCCATGGACATATTTAGTGTCTAAGGTAAGCCACGGACATATTTAGTGTCTAAGGTAAGCCACGGGCGTATTTAGTGTCTAACGTAAGTCATGGACATTTAAGTGTCTAAGGTAAGCCACGGACATATTTAGTGTCTAAGGTAAGCCACGGACATATTTAGTGTCTAAGGTAAGCCACGGACGTATTTAGTGTCTAAGGTAAGTCATGGACATTTAAGTGTTTAAGGTAAGCCACGGACATATTTGGTGTCTAAGGTAAGCCATGGACATATTTAGTGTCTAAGGTAAGCCGTGAACATAGTATATGTCTAAGGTAAGCCGTGGACATATTAAGTGTCTAAGGTAAGACATGGACATATTTAGTGTCTAAGGTTAGCCATGAACATAGTATATGTCTAAGGTAAGCCACTGACTCGTACAATATGTCCTGAGATGTCTACATTTAGGCATATTGCGACATTCAAGCTCTCGCCTTTGTATGAGAGTCATTATCTATTCTCGCCTACGTCAGACGTATCCAAATATAGATCAATTAGCACATTGGTCTAACCAGTCATAATATTCTCCGTCTGATTATTGCCATTCCTCAAATAAATATGTCTGTTATTCTATTATGAGACGTCTAACCTATGCTAGTATGACAAATTAAATGCCAGACATATAATATGTCAATCTATTCCATGTTCAACAACTGACAATGAAATTCATTATTTAAGCTGAAACTGTACGGATAAACAAAAAGGGGAAGGCAGCACTCAACTGAACCAACCGAGCACAGTTTACATAAAACACAGACAAGTCACAATGCCCAACTAAACAATCAAAGATCCGTCCAAGCTGTAGAAAAGTATATTACATTATTATTTTTAGCAACCAAAAGACTGAATGCCCTAGCTGAATGACCCAGTTTCCACAGCAAAACGACTATAATGCCAGAATAATCTGATGCATGTAATGTGAATCATAATATGTATATACATGTATTACATTATAATTAGTAAACTTTAGATGACTTTGCAAGTTAATTAAGAAATAAAAATATGTTCGCGTATTTTGTCGGTGAATAAAACTCGGGCAAGAGTTCGGATGTGAAAAATTTAAATCACGAGTGCGCAACCGAACGAGTGCCCGTGTTTTATTCACCGACAAAATACAAGAACCGAGTTTTTATTTCGATTCTTAATACGATAATATCCCGTACTATTTAACAGCGCGCATTCCTTTTTCACCCATTTGACATTGAACATAGTTCCACGCTGAAATTGAGTGGCTAATTAGCTGGTACAATTACCTCCCGCGTTAATGAAAACGACCTTCGTAATTTTTTGAAGGAAATAACACATTTTAAACATTGAAACAATTTTAATAACACGAGTACAGAGTATCTATGAAATGAAAAATATAAATGAATTGATTATCAGAAGTTTTTATAAAACTTAGTTTCGAGATTATATTGTAGTTTCTAAAAATAGATGCGTCATAGCTGTAACACTGGATTCTCGTGCAACTCGCGACTCGTTGAAGTTTTTTTACTATAAACTTTACGTTCATTCATGCATAAATATGCCACCTGATGCGGGCGTAAATAGTAACAGCCAATTTGAGAGGTATGTTTTCTTGCGGTAATAATACATGCTCTGGTTTGCTTTATGCGTATATGGATTAATCGGCAGATCGTGTTAGAATAGAATACAACTTGCATACAAGTACCGCAGGATCACGCGTTCTTTATTTGAGCAACCGCTTGCTATGAACAAAGCACCACCCCACTTCTATCATGGGACACCTTAGACAATGTTTATAGCTGGATACATATACGCATATACCATTACAACATCAAATACATTTTGTCCGTACACCTCTAATTAATTTGAGTTAAAACGCCACTGTTATATCTATAGTTTCGTCTACATGATTAACAAGTTATCCGCCACTCAAGCCTAACGGATGGGCACCCACTTTCAGTGCAAGAGGATGTTTGCTCCGTGGCAGCGTCAAACGAAAGACGATTTTAGATGGTAGGACTATTTCCCTGGCATACTGTGCATTTAAGAGCGTTTTCCAATTACCAACTCGGGTTACACGAGTGACACAAGTTGTAAAAGGAACGGGTCGGGTAAACGCAGTGCGCATGCGTATACTCTCTAACCTATCGACCCAAGTAACCTCCAGTCCTTCGCGGGTTCTCTAGAG
The DNA here is from genome assembly GCA_947247005.1 of Spisula solida. NCBI lineage: Eukaryota > Metazoa > Mollusca > Bivalvia > Venerida > Mactridae > Spisula > Spisula solida. Next base: position 28,834,241 of record OX365948.1, read on the forward strand.
TCAAAATGTCGGAAAGCGTGAGGCATGCGTATAATCTCTAACCTAAATTTCGAACTTTGGGAACATTACGTTTCGTTGCACTTATCAGACAGTTTATTATAATACAGTTGTTTTCAGTCATAATGCCATCCTCCTCGTCGCTGTTAAACATTTCTGCTAGCATCATAATTGCTAGACCTTTGGTCGCCATTTTGAACTCGACTCGATACGTACTCGATACGTTCTTGATATCACTACCGAGTTATCCGACTGCGCATGCCAATTTTTTTTACTCGGGTTACTCGGGTTGCTAATTGGAAAACGCTCTAAAAGGGAGAAACTCTCTGTTCTCAAACTCTCGTGGCGATTTAAACCACCAGGAGTAGAGGGTGATTACTATAACTCTTAGAAGTTGTTTCCAATCGAACTCAAGTAAATCAGTACAGAAAGTTCGTAAGAATGTTGCTCTTTCGTTAATTAGTTGTAAGAATGTTGCTCTTTCGTTAATTAGTTGTAAGAATGTTGCTCTTTTGTTGATTAGTTCCATTACCGTTGTATATAAAGTACTGGTATAGACGTCACTGGACGAGGTAAGCTCACGTTTAAATCACATACGGGTCAGACAGACACTATTAGACAGTTCTATTACATTATAATCTATACGTAGTTTTATCAGTAAACTACAACACCTCGGGTTGGTTAGGTTCTGATTAACATTGCTAGGTTAAAATGAAACAAAATATATATGTTGTTCATATCTACCTTAAGAGTTGCTATTTTTAATGATTCCTAGGGAACGTGCGTTTCTGCTGCGTGCAGATCATTTCTTTTATTTATTTATTAATTTTATTTATTTATTTATTTATTTCTATTTAGTTTATTTGAAACAATGAAATGAGCTGACTGTGTTGTACTAGATTTGTACATTTAAAGGTGCTGCCTCACATATCGGGCTAAAATTGTTGTATTACGTAATTTGCCTACCTAACCAGGTATTTATGTAATACAAAGCCAGTGACGGTTGCTTTATGAAAAATTTATGGCAAATAAGCAATTAAAATCACTCTTCATATCCACCACTCGGTATTTTTCTTTTTAATAATAACGCATGGTATCGTTCCAATATGCTTTGTGATTAATGTAATTCACACATGTTCGAACTGTAACGTCAACAAACTGCAGTGTAAACATCAGTGAGGTATTCAGTTCGTTTTGCTATTCGTTTTCATCGAATGCAAACAAATTTCAGGAAATTTTCAGTGATAGTAGTGTTAACTCTATAGGGTATTAATACCCTATAGAATTGTGGGTGTACTAAATAACTTCAAAATGCCAAAGTTTCCCAAGTTATTTTAAATGTCAGGGTGGTTGTTTATGGCATATATAGGCAACTATACTAAAATTACGTTATACATCAATACGTGAGGCAGCACCTTTAAATTTGGTCAAACCCAAAAGTTCCAGATACAGATTTAAAATCAAATTAGTAACAACCTATTAACAGGTATAAAGTACAGATGAAAGAGAAATGCGCGTTCATGTGTTACAATAACAGTCATACCACAATTCTGACTAATGTCAAAACATGTAACGGAGTTCTCTAGGAAAATTTCAATACGAGTTCTAATTACAATTTTGCATTTCTATTGATATTCTGCATAATTGTTAATAAATAATGAGCAGTGTGTTCATTTGAACTAATTCGAATTATTATACATGTAATTATTATAATATGTGACATTGGGAATTGAACACCAGCATATGATATGATTCTAGTTATGTCACCTAGTACTCAATCAGCAAGTATGTTGTTCTTTTAAAATATGTAGTTTGGAAATTGTTTACGATGAATATCATTTTATGTAGGTAGATACAAACTAGATATAAAGGTAACAGGATAGCACGGTGGTCGAGTAGATAACGCTTTTGACTGCCAATCGAGAGGTTCCTTGTTCGATTCTCGACTGGGACACTTGATCATTTTGAAACATTTTCTAGTACTTCCCATCCCATTAGAGCTAGTAGTCTTTAGTGAATCAGTGCTGTACACTGGCCATGTAAAAACCCGAGGGTATATTCGAAAAGAGCTATGATACCGCACCAGGATTCCTTGGACCACAAAAATGTCTCTTCCCCTAAAGTCGAAGGCCATTGGCCAATCTGGCGGCGGGGGACGGATGATCATGCACGTACGAATGTCTCAGTCGAACGCGAACAGTCAAACAAACGAATGTGAAGGTAAAGAAATAACACACATAAAGAAGTTAAAGGGACTGCCTCACGTTTTTGTGTATTGTAAAAATAAAATAAAATTGTCAAATATTCGCTTTATTTTCATACAGTTGCCTGTATATGCCATAAACAACCACACTGACATCTAAAATATCTTGCGAAACATCGGCATTTAGTAGTTATTCAGTATTTTTACATCAAAAAATCTATAGGGTATTAATACCCTATAGAATTAACACTACTATTACTTAAATTGCCTGAAATTTGTTCGCATTTGATGAAAACGAATGGAAAAACAAACCAAATACCTCATTGATGTTTACACTGTAGTTTGTTGATGTAACAGTTCGATCACGTGTGAATTACATAATTGACAAAGCATGTTGGAAGGAAACTAAGCGCTTTTTTTAAAGAAAAAAATACTCAGTGGGCGATATCGAGAGTGGTTAAAATTGCTTATTTGCACCAAATCGTTCATAAAGCAACCGTCAGTGGCTTTCTATTACATCAATACTTGGTTAGGGTGGAAAATCAAGATGTTCAAAAATTTTAGCAAAAACTGTGAGGCAGCACCTTTAAGGGTTGCAAACCGAGGTATGTTTATTGACGAATACTGATATTCCGAATATACATGGGTATGCACTTGTAGTAAGTATCATCTAAATCCAAATTAAATGTCAGCTCAAATATTGTCACACATAATTTCAATAGCTCAGAATGGAAAATAATAAAGTAATTATCTTTTATTTTATTTCATTCAAATTTAAGTAGTTTACTAGATTGCAATATTTGAATACTTTTTTATCAAGCAAAGTCTTGAAATTAATAGAAACATTTCTTCTTACTACCAATGACCTCATTATTGTGTGCAACTCTTTTGGGACAAATGTCAAGAATGATCTCCTATGAAAGGTTCTATTGTTAAGTCTATTCTCCACCCCACGCAAAAATAGTGCGTGTCTAAAATGAGTAGACTACTGGTAGGCAATCAATTCGATAAAACTCTACATTGTGAACTTCAAACATCTTAGATTGAATGCAGCTCTGATTTCTCATACATTTAAGTAGATTCAGGAGCTTTTCATCTTGGAGTACTAGAGATATCAAAAATAGTATATCTTTGAAGAACACATTGATGATGATAATTGCAGATTTTTTTAACAGTTTTGCTTGGACCACACCGCTCAACAATACACAATGTTATTTAAAAGTGTAATTTATTTCGAAAACCTTCTGTAAAATGTTACAGTGTGGACATACTGCCACGTAGAAAAGGGCGTAATTTTTGGCTAAGGCCGCACGAAAAAACATGTTATCCCGCAGTGGAGTCGGTATCCGGCAAAAACGGTGACCATTTTGCTCAGAAATATTAAAATGCGTAGATAACGTACTCAATCTTAGTCTGAGCGTCGAAGATGTCTCGTTAAAAACAGTCAAATAATAAAATACTTAAGGCTATTTTTGACCTTGAATTGGCAGTTTTGCGGTCTTAGCCAAACATTACATCACAAACCACATGATATATCCACACTGGTTAGCCTATACCAATAATGTTTTATAGACATTATCATGAAATTACTAACTTGCACTCGGTTCTAAACTTCAATGAAGCTCTTATTCAATTTAACCCTAATCCTGAGCTTCACACTATGACTTAAAAGGAAAATGGAACTGTTCACATATATTTGACTGTCTTCACGAAAAGTCGTACTTCCCTACACATCAACATACTTGTTACCAGTAATATTACAGCGATTGTATATAGTACAGTTATATACTCGTTGATGTTATAGACACAGTTGCCGGAAGCTGTATCTTGCGAGTTATAATTCTCGTTTTCCCTGTGCCATTAGACGCTTCCTTTTCTATAGGGCCTATGTGTACCATGATTGATAAATTCCTCTCAAATATACAATAAAGAGGGGTGAATAACCTTACGTAATCGAGTTTCTAGAATTTTATTGAAGCTATAGGAAGATGTTAAAGTCTATTCAATAAAAAATCCCGAACATCGACATTGGAAGAAACAATTTGAGCAGAGACTTACGTTTTTTTGTAAACATGGATACATTTAATGGAATAATCTAATACAGGAATTGAAAACTAGCATGCAATTCAAGAATACAATAGGCGAATTAAAGGCAAGTACGTGACCCTACAAATGTGTTTCACTAACTGGTTGATGCGTATAATAAGAAGTATTATAAACGCATCATGAACTTGCGTAGGATAAGAATACCTCACCCGAGGGATTGAATCAGAATTGAACCAGTCACAAGGCTTGTCGGTCCATGGTAAACTTTCCGATCCCGATAGTTAGATATTATATCACTGAGGTACCGCACATTGTTTTACTCGTACATGGTGGCTCAGTTGAGATGCTTAGACGCCTTAAAGGGAAGTAAATACTTCTGCAGTTTCTGCACTGCATGAGTTAAACATTGATGAATACACCACTGTCTTAGAGTATTAAGGTCGCAAGTGCTAACCTCCGTATACGACCGAGGCCTATTTAAAATCAGCGACGCAAGGCCCATCTTATAAACCGGTTTTTATGAAAATCGGAAGTGGTCATGTTGACCAAACTGACGTTGAAAAGGCTTGTATTTCCTTAAGCAAGGAGAAGTTTTCAGACAGTTTTTTCCTGTTTCTTTTTCAAAATGGCATTTTTGTACTTACGACCTTATTATTCTAAGCCAGCGACATGTTATACTGGGTCTCATCGAGGCATACTTATAAGCATCAATGTATGTGTTGATGTGCATTGTTTCACGCCAGAGCAGGATGACGTCGCGGTCGGACCATCTGAAGACCATTACGTATGTTTTGTAATCAATGCTTTTCCTTCTATTTCAGAACTCTTGTTAAGACGAAAATGACAGGAGTATCAGGTGACATTCTTTTCGACAATCGCGGGAAATTAAAGGCTAACAGTTTTGTTGTTCAAAACTTGGAATATAAGGAAGGTCAGCGGTTTTGGAGGAAGATTGGTCACATTCACGGAGAGGACGTTAGTCCATTCGGTATAATATGGCCTGGGGAGTCTATATCAGGCAGTGTAGCATATGGTCGAAAGCGATATAGAATTGTAACCAACCCTGTTAAACCTTTTGTGATGGACGAAGATCCACATTCGGATTACGGTAACTGCGCAAAGGCCACAACTTGTGTGTATATAAACACAACAGGCAAACATGATATCATTACAGCGCTTCGGGATTATGAAAATGGTTTGAAAAATGACAGCCATCACCCTTATGTTATAAAATGTTGTCGTGGATTATCATTAGATTTGCTCAATAGATTAGCTAGTGATCTAGACTTTGATTACAGCTTATACATAGTGTCTGACAAAACTTACGGTAACGAATTGAACGGAACTTGGAATGGGATGGTACGGGAACTAATGGCAGGAACAGCTCATATGGCTGTTGCAGCTTTCAGCATTACAAGACCTAGAGTGAAGGTCATAGATTTTACCAGTCCATATTTCTTCTCAGGATTTTCTGTTCTGTATTCAGAGAAACAAAGAGCCTCTAATATGCAAGCCTTTTTGGAGCCTTTTGATATTCCTGTGTGGTTTGCCATCATTATTAGTGCGACGATAGCTGCTATTGCCATGGGTATATTCGAATGGAATAGTCCTTTTGGACTAAATCCTTGGGGTAAAAAAAGAAAACAGAATTATACTTTAGCTTCTGGAATGACTATGGTGTATTCTGTGCTGTTTGGCCATACTGTGAAAACTAAATCTCCAAAGGCGTGGCCTAGCAAAGTAATGCAAAATTTCTGGGCGTTTTCATGCATATTTATCATTGCAAGTTACACTGCTAATTTAGCCGCCTTCATTGCTGGTAAACACGCCGGTTTGTTCTACGCCAACATACACGATTCAAGGGTAAGTCTTACTTATTTCTATCAAATATATCGGCATGATAATCTATAGCAACCTTCATTGATACATTATATCGCCGGTTTAGAATGGGAAGGACGTAAGTGCGACTATAGACCTTATAAGACTCGTGCATATTTGAAATCTGCATCACAAGGCGCTTCTTTTGAGCCTATTGTCATGAAAAACTGTTCATGTCGACAAAACTGAAGATGAAAAAGCTTGTTTTTCCATAAGCAAAGAGTAGTTTTCAGACAGTTTTTTCTTGTTTTCTCAAAATATCGATTTTGTGCTTACGTCTTTCTCATTCTAAGCCAGCGATAAATGTCCATATATATTGCAACAACAACAACTACAACAACAACAACATTCTGTAAGACTAGACCCCAAATAACATGTTACCTAAACCGCATTTCAGTTGTTTTCCAGTTTACCAAATTCGTCAGCTTCCACGTCAAAAATAGTTTCAATTCAATGCAATACAAAATACATGTACCAGTAATCTGAAAATTGGTTAGAAAACTTTACTTGTTTTAAAATGTTTCAAGAAATACTTATTTATCAAGAATCATTGTCACTTATTTGACAGAACGATGTGTATACGTATTTACTCTGGTAATTATATTTGCCTTTACTCTATGGATGTAGTGTGTCGAAAAAGCATTGCAAGTATTGATGTATAAGAGTAGGTGTTTCCAATTGTTGTCACATTCAAATCTCTATAAGTGGATTGTTGTGTAGAAAATCCCAAATGCCATACTCGGCTTGATATCAATAGCGAATTCATTTGATCTGTCTGGTTCTGTGATACAAAGGCTAAATAAATGCGATGAATATTGCAACACCTAAATAGTTAACACTCAGAGAATGTGGAAATGCAAACCTGTTTGATAAATTGATTAGCGTACTTGATTGAATATTAATGAACTCTTATGACAGATGATGTCATATATCTCTCTCGAACAAGTTGTTTAAATCGGTATTCTATATCTCTATTAATAACTATCCTCATTTTGTGATGAGGTAGTACGCAAGTACTGTTAGAACTATAACAATAACCATTTGGTAATGTTTATTCATTGATCAAATTCGAAAAACCATACCCCGCATCACAACAACGACATGTGCCATTATATTAAATATATTTAAATGCCAATGTCATACGTGTGTACAATTATTATATTTTCATTGATTTCGAAGTTGAACTCGACACCTACGATAAGTTGACCTCCCACGGAGCAGGTGGTTTCTCTTCCATGTTTTGCAATCCACGAATTTACGATCCCACGAAATAGCATGTTTACAAAATTCCACGAAATTTAATGTCCATAATAATCATCGATTTACAGTTTTTCTCGTTGACCCAAAGCGTTAACCCCGTTCACAACACCGCCAAAAGTAATAAGGTACACGTATCATTAAATATTTGTTGACTGTCATGTACATATTAATCTTTGTCAGTATTCAAGATGTATTTGTAGGTGCTAGTGCCTTTTATTTCATTATTTGAGTGATATGGTGCCGTTTTAAGAGCGGTCGTTGGTGTAATATCATCACTAGTATGCGGTATAAGTTAATAGCCGAGTAGAAGACATTTGTCATGATTTCGCTGATCAATAGAACGGTGAAAGAAGATTGAATTTATGTTCCACAGCTTCAACGTTTTCCTCTAATCCTGATTTCGTTACGCAGAATAATCACCAAATCTTCTGATGAACAGCTTCTGACATTTACACCATGGTAAATGGCTAAACTACACGTAAAGTCATTTTTAAACTAACCTAACTTCACAGTTACGTTAGAAAGCCACACATTTAATGCCTGACGAAGCATTGTTCGTTCGCTACAGAAAGAGAAAAAGTACTTACATGTACGGCATGTTTTAATGGTGTTTTAACTCACATAGTCAACAAGGCTCAACGATTTGTCTGTTTGAAGCAATTACTAGAATGATAGAGAAAGTCCCTAGGTGCTTTCTAGTATTATGTTTGTTTATGGACGTGCATACTGATTGTACATGTACCACTCTTACACCAGCAGTAGCTGAATACCAACATAAACATACTGGATTCCTTTCCTTTAAATGACACATACAATTACATACACTGTCATGGTCACACTGGTATAGAATAGATTAATATTCAACAGGCAGATGAAGTTGAAAAGAGGTAAACAAGATATGCCAGTTGCTGTTTGTAAGATATAAAATCCACGCACACTCAACAACAAACATGGATCACAGGGATTCGACACATGCACCGACAAAGATTAAATTAACTAGTGTTTTCATAAAATACGTATGGGAATAAGCTAAGGAGTATCAATTTTGAAAACACTTATTGTATTTGATAGTTGTAGGTTCATGTGTCTTAACCCATTCGACATAGATAGGCATTGCTATGAACATGTAAAAATACATTGACCTATCTACAAGTATTTTCCTAAAAGTACTTTCGTCCTAGTCACGCGAAGAGTTTATTCGAGGAGGCGATTTTAATCAGATTATTCAGATTGTTATATTACTTGTCAATAAAACCGGTTTCGATATGTATTTATATTATACATTGTAAATTTGAAGCGAAATCTAGCTATCTAAGGATGACATCGACAAGGAGACGACAAATCAGAACAAATGTCATAGTTCAGTGCTACGTCCTAGCGTAATTCCCCCATTCCATAACATCACGACTTTCCTAATTATTGTGCCAGTCTAAAGAAATGGATTTTATAAAACTCGACAGCGATTTAAATGGGTAAATCCCTTGTATATATATTTTGCTTTAGTCTGGTGATATATGTTCGCGTGAATATGTCAATTACAAGCTTTTGTAAAGGTTCGCACGAATAGCTTATATAGGTCCGTCAACGAATGTCGCTGTTGTCTGCACTCGTAAATTTCATCTTATTGCTTTCGATAATATAGCGAGTTATACGGAGATTGCAGTATGAAATAACGAGGGCCTTTAGGGAAAATATGTTTCATAAACACTGTAAGCCAGTAGCCAGAATGAGATTCTATATATAGGCAGACGTTCAACATTGTCCATGAAACACATTTGTCTATAGAAACTTTAATGGATGCTCCAGCTGAATAACGCGATAAGAGGGATCATTTATAAAAAAGGAGTGTCCACGGTATTGTGCCTGTTTCATAGACGCCCGATACAAATTACTGTTTTGTTGCAACACATGGACCCGAAGGAATACTGTAACTATGTTACATTATTTATTTCATTATCTTTGAGAATCACTATTAATTGTTTCTGAAAAGGTATACATGTACTTTACATAGTATAGCATGAATGAGTATAACGCAAAGTTTTAAAACACATCAGATTATATGTTATACATGTCTGGAGGATGTTAGTTGCTTCTGATATGACATGAACACATGTACTAGATGGGTCACCTAGACTAGACAAGCCACCTATCTCAATGTTGCCTGATGTAAGAGAGTCCACTTTGGGGGATTCAGGTCGGTGCGGGGTTGCCTAACAACCCCGTCATGCATGTGACGAAATTTTAGTGTTTCTATTCCTTTGTGTTCAGCATCAAAATTAACATGATTTCACGTGTGTCTTAACCTCGCGTATACAATTGATAATAAGGTACTGAGAGTAGTTCAAAACTGATAGAAGTTGTTTCACAATCAACCTAAAACAAATTACATATACGAGGGGTTATCAACAAATACGCGGAAAAGTGTTGTAATATCTTTATTGGTCGTTGCAAGTCTTTGAAACTTTGTAAACATGAAGATAAATTTATTTCAAATTGATTCACCGCTGACTATTAATATTAACCAAAGTCAGAACGAATGCGGTTTCCGATGACAATGTCACTCGACGTCATGCGGCCCAAATTTTCATATTTTCCAACGTTGCACGTAGAAAACGATGACATATCAATCGTGCGTTACCTACGATAAGGTGACCTCCCACGGAGCAGGTGGTTCCTCTTCCATGTTTTGCAATCCACGAAATTACGATCCCACGAAATAGCATTTTTACAAAATTCCACGAAATTTAATGGCCATAATAATAATGGATTTACAGTTTTACTCGTTGACCAAAAGCGTTAACCCCGTTCACAACACCGCCAAAAGTAATAAGGTACACGTATCATTAAATATTTGTTGACTGTCATGTACATATTATTCTTTGTCAGTAGTTAAGATGTATTTGTAGGTGTGAGTGCCTTTTATTTCATTATTTGAGAGATATGGTGCCATTTTAAGAGCGGTCATTGGCGTAATATCATCACTAGTATGCGGTATAAGTTAATAGCCGAGTAGAAGACATTTGTCATGATTTCACTGATCAATAGAACGGTGAAAGAAGATTGAATTTATGTTCCACAGCTTCGACGTTTTCCTCTAATCCTGATTTCGTTACGCAGAATAATCACCAAATCTCCTGATGAACAGCTTCTGACATTTACACCATGGTAAATGGCTAAACTACACGTAAAGTCATTTTTAAACTAACCTAACTTCACAGTTACTATAGAAAGCCACACATTTAATGCCTGACGAAGCATTGTTCGTTCGCTACAGAAAGAGAAAAAGTACTTACGTGTACGGCATGTTTAAATGGTGTTTTAACTCACATAGTCAACAAGGCTCAATGATTTGTCTGTTTACATCAATTACTAGAATGATAGAGAAAGTCCCTAGGTGCTTTCTAGTATTATGTTTGTTTATGGACGTACATACTGATTGTACATGTACCACTCTTACACCAGCAGTAGCTTGATGCCAACATAAACATACTGGCTTCCTTTCCTTTAAATGACACATACAATTACATACACTGTCATGGTCACACTGGTATAGAATAGATTAATATTCAACAGGCAGATGAAGTTGAAAAGAGGTAAACAAGATATGCCAGTTGCTGTTTGTAAGATATAAAATCCACGCACACTCAACAACCAACATGGATCACAGGGATTCGACACATGCACCGACAAAGATTAAATTAACTAGTGTTTTCATAAAATGCGTATGGGAATAAGCTAAGGAGTATCAATTTTGAAAACACTTATTGTATTTGATAGTTGTAGGTTCATGTGTCTAAACCCATTCGACATAGATAGGCATTGCTATGAACATGTAAAAATACATTGACCTATCTACACGTATTTTCCTATAAGTACTTTCGTCCTAGTCACGCGAAGAGTTTATTCGAGGAGGCGATTTTAATCAGATTATTCAGATTGTTATATTACTTGTCAATAAAACCAGTTTCGATATGTATTTATATTATACATTGTAAATTTGAAGCGAAATCTAGCTATCTAAGGATGACATCGACATAGAGACGACAAATCAGAACAAATGTCATAGTTCAGTGCTACGTCCTAGCGTAATTCCCCCATTCCATAACATCACGACTTTCCTAAATTATTGTGTCAGTCTAAAGAAATGGATTTTATAAAACTCGACAGCGATTTAAATGGGTAAATCCCTTGTATATATATTTTGCTTTAGTCTGGTGATATATGTTCGCGTGAATATGTCAATTACAAGCTTTTGTAAAGGTTCGCACGAATAGCTTATATAGGTCCGTCAACGTATGTCCCTGTTGTCTGCACTCGTAAATTTCATCTTATTGCTTTCGATAATATAGCGAGTTATACGGAGATTGCAGTATGAAATAACGAGGGCCTTTGGGGGAAAATATGTTTCATAAACACTGTAAGCCAGTAGCCAGAATGAGATTCTATATATAGGCAGACGTTCAACATTGTCCATGAAACACATTTGTCTATAGAAACCTTAATGGATGCTCCAGCTGAATAACGCGATAAGAGGGATCATTTATAAAAAAGGAGTGTCCACGGTATTGTGCCTGTTTCATAGACGCCCGATACAAATTACTGTTTTGTTGCAACACATGGACCCGAAGGAATACTGTAACTATGTTACATTATTTATTTCATTATCTTTGAGAATCACTATTAATTGTTTCTGAAAATGTATACATGTACTTTACATAGTATAGCATGAATGAGTATAACGCAAAGTTTTAAAACACATCAGATTATATGTTATACATGTCTAGATGATGTTAGTTGCGTCTTATATGACATGAACACATGTACTAGATGGGTCACCTAGACTAGACAAGCCACCTATCTCAATGTTGCCTGATGTAAGAGAGTCCACTTTGGGGGATTCAGGTCGGTGCGGGGGTTGCCTAACAACCCCGTCATGCATATGACGAAATTTTAGTGTTTATATCCCTTTGTGTTCAGCATTATGAACATGATTTCACGTGTGTCTTAACCTCGTGTATACAATTGATAATAAGGTACTGAGAGTAATTCAAAACTGATAGAAGTTGTTTCACAATCAACCTAAAACAAATTACATATACGAGGGGTTATCAACAAATACGCGGAAAAGTGTTGTAATATCTTTATTGGTCGTTGCAAGTCTTTGAAACTTTGTAAACATGAAGATAAATTTATTTCAAATTGATTCACCGCTGACTATTAATATTAACCTAAGTCAGAACGAATGCGGTTTCCGATGACAATGTCACTCGACGTCATGCGGCCCAAATTTTCATATTTTCCAACGTTGCACGTAGAAAACGATGACATATCAATCGTGCGTTACCTACGATAAGGTGACCTCCCACGGAGCAGGTGGTTCCTCTTCCATGTTTTGCAATCCACTAAATTACGATCCCACGAAATAGCATTTTTACAAAATTCCACGAAATTTAATGGCCATAATAATAATTGATTTACAGTTTTTCTCGTTGACCCAAAGCGTTAACCCCGTTCACAACACCGCCAAAAGTAATAAGGTACACGTATCATTAAATATTTGTTGACTGTCATGTACATATTAATCTTTGTCAGTATTCAAGATGTATTTGTAGGTGTGAGTGCCTTTTATTTCATTATTTGAGTGATATGGTGCCATTTTAAGAGCGGTCGTTGGTGTAATATCATCACTAGTATGCGGTATAAGTTAATAGCCGAGTAGAAGACATTTGTCATGATTTCGCTGATCAATAGAACGGTGAAAGAAGATTGAATTTATGTTCCACAGCTTCGACGTTTTCCTCTAATCCTGATTTCGTTACGCAGAATAATCACCAAATCTTCTGATGAACAGCTTCTGACATTTACACCATGGTAAATGGCTAAACTACACGTAAAGTCATTTTTAAACTAACCTAACTTCACAGTTACGTTAGAAAGCCACACATTTAATGCCTGACGAAGCATTGTTCGTTCGCTACAGAAAGAGAAAAAGTACTTAATGTACGGCATGTTTTAATGGTGTTTTAACTCACATAGTCAACAAGGCTCAACGATTTGTCTGTTTACAGCAATTACTAGAATGATAGAGAAAGTCCCTAGGTGCTTTCTAGTATTATGTTTGTTTATGGACGTACATACTGATTGTACATGTACCACTCTTACACCAGCAGTAGTTGGATACCAACATAAACATACTGGATTCCTTTCCTTTAAATGACACATACAATTACATACACTGTCATGGTCACACTGGTATAGAATAGATTAATATTCAACAGGCAGATGAAGTTGAAAAGAGGTAAACAAGATATGCCAGTTGCTGTTTGTAAGATATAAAATCCACGCACACTCAACAACCAACATGGATCACAGGGATTCGACACATGCACCGACAAAGATTAAATTAACTAGTGTTTTCATAAAATACGTATGGCAATAAGCTAAGGAGTATCAATTTTGAAAACACTTATTGTATTTGATAGTTGTAGGTTCATGTGTCTAAACCCATTCGACATAGATAGGCATTGCTATGAACATGTAAAAATACATTGACCTATCTACAAGTATTTTCCTAAAAGTACTTTCGTCCTAGTCACACGAAGAGTTTATTCGAGGTGGCGATTTTAATCAGATTATTCAGATTGTTATATTACTTGTCAATAAAACCGGTTTCGATATGTATTTATATTATACATTGTAAATTTGAAGCGAAATCTAGCTATCTAAGGATGACATCGAAATGGAGACGACAAATCAGAACAAATGTCATAGTTCAGTGCTACGTCCTAGCGTAATTCCCCCATTCCATAACATCACGACTTTCCTAAATTATTGTGTCAGTCTAAAGAAATGGATTTTATAAAACTCGACAGCGATTTAAATGGGTAAATCCCTTGTATATATATTTTGCTTTAGTCTGGTGATATATGTTCGCGTGAATATGTCAATTACAAGCTTTTGTTAAGGTTCGCACGAATAGCTTATATAGGTCCGTCAACGTATGTCCCTGTTGTCTGCACTCGTAAATTTCATCTTATTGCTTTCGATAATATAGCGAGTTATACGGAGATTGCAGTATGAAATAACGAGGGCCTTTGGGGAAAATATGTTTCATAAACACTGTAAGCTAGTAACCAGAATGAGATTCTATATATAGGCTGACGTTCAACATTGTCCATGAAACACATTTGTCTATAGAAACCTTAATGGATGCTCCAGCTGAATAACGCGATAAGAGGGATCATTTATAAAAAAGGAGTGTCCACGGTATTGTGCCTGTTTCATAGACGCCCGATACAAATTACTGTTTTGTTGCAACACATGGGCCCGAAGGAATACTGTAACTATGTTAACTTATTTATTTCATTATCTTTGAGAATCACTACTAATTGTTTTCTGAAAAGGTATACCTTACATAGTATAGCATGAATGAGTATAACGCAAAGTTTGAATACACATCAGATTATATGTTATACATGTCTGGAGGATGTTAGTTGCGTCTGATATGAAATGAGTACATGTACTAGATGGGTCACCTAGACTAGACAATCCACCTTTCTCAAACAGCCAATGTTGCCTAATGTAAGAGAGTCCACTTTGGGGGATTCAGGTCGGTGCGGGGGTTGCCTTACAACCCCGTCATGCATGTGACGAAAGTTTAGTGTTTATATCCCTTTGTGTTCAGCATCAAAATGAACATGATTTCGCGTGTGTCTTAACCTCGCGTATACAATTGACAATAAGGTACTGAGAGTAATTCAAAATTGATAGAAGTTGTTTCACAATCAACCTAAAACAAATTACATATACATGTACTACGTATAAACTGGTTATTTAATATCAAACTATCTGTATTGTGCGGCCACCTTCTTTGATCAGCCACATTTGATGTATCAATGACATGGTTGTTTAAGACAAGCTAAACTGTATGTTATACGTTATAAATTATTTAACCACTACTCACATGGGAGAATTGATGTCCTTCATGTATCATCATTCTATCAAGTGATGGTGTTTCAGGATTCTAGTGGATTTTCCCAGTATTGACATAGAACACATTACCTATCAATGTCACGTTCATATCCCAGTATCTGTTTCCTCGAGGTGTATATTTAAGTACACTTATGGTTTGCTCGTTAAGAAGTGTAACATCTAGATAGTGAGATTCCTTAGTTAGTCCTATTGCATAAGGTTAATACAACCAAGCCTGTGTTTGTGGCCACCTGATATAATACGTCAGCTGTTTATAGTAGACAGGTTGTGAAAGATAGGCGTACGAGTATCTATACGTGCAGCTTACTGTAGATGTATACGTACAGACCAGTTATAAGATATTTTGAGAGAGACGTTGCCGTTTATTTGTACACAAAAGATTACAACCATTGTCTGAACAGGTAGAGCGAATATAGCATGTTAGTTAAGCATTTTTAAAAATTATAGCTGTTTGTATATGTAAGCCTTTATAATTGGTTTTACACCGTTATAGTGAACTCGACCACTGCGTCACTGGATTCTTACACTGACTGGACTATACATGCTGCACTTTAATTTTCTTGCAAAAACAAAATAGTATGTTCAAAACCCAAGTGACATTTGGGGCATTATTTCTTCATAAATTGATAACGAGTGCTTATATAAACTCAAAAAGGTGATGATATATTGTGTTTCCCGTGCATACGCATGCCTCTGCGCATTAAGAAGTCAGTCATGGTCATACATTGATTAGCTGCTTAGGATATTGCATACGGACTCAACATTTACATGATAATGAAGAGGTTGCTACATTTTGCAATGTGCTCCGATTTATTCTGAATGACAATTGTCAACAACAATACCTTAAGAAAATATTCTAGAATTGGTTTTGTTAACGCTCTCAGTGGGTGCAGACTTAATTGAGTATGCACGTGACTTAATAAGAGAGAAGTTCGTATCTAGTCAATCCAATCTATAAACATCTCAGAAGTGAGGAATACACGGGGTAATATGTAACACATAATACATTCACTGTAATTCCGTTGATTAAAAATGAAATAACACAGTGGCAAACTTTTGAACAACGTGCATTGCAAATATTCGACTAGAATACACCATTTTAATTTCTTTCCTTATTTGCTTTTTACGGACAGTATTTCGTTTTACCGAAATAACTATACAGCTATAAGTATCAGAGATTTAAAGTGTCGGGATGTTACATTAGTTGCCGAGTAAGGCTAAATATTTTAAATGTTACTTTAATGGCGACATGATTTTGAATATATGAATGTTTGGTTAAGTTTACCAAATACCTAAGTTTATCATCCTTATATACTAGTATCTTTCTTAGAGTTACTTTACATTTTCCCATCCAGGTAAAGTTATGCTTCCATCCGCTAATTCCTGACAAAACACCCCGCTAGCCTCACATGTAGGAGTATATCAGGTTAGTTTGTTGACGTTGAAGAGTTGACAGTAATTGTAGTATCCACGGTAATACTGCCGGCTTCAATATTGACAGTAATACTAGTAGTTCTGAACTGAACACAGCCGTAATACTGCATGGTTGGTTATATAGCATTCTTGTTTGTTGCTGGTACTGTTGCTGGTACTGTTGCTGTTGCTGGTACTGTTGCTGTTACTGTTACTGGTACTGTTGCTGTTACTGCTGCTGGTACTGTTGCTGGTACTGATGCTGGTACTGTTGCTGTTGCTGGTACTGTTGTTGTTGCTGGTACTGTTGCTGGTGCTGGTACTGTTGCTGTTACTGGTGCTGGTACTGTTGCTGCTGCTGGTACTGTTGCTTGTAATGTAGCTGGTACTGTTGTTGGTACTGTTGCAGGTACTGTTGCTGTTACTGCTGCTGGTACTGTTGCTGGTGATGTTGCTGGTGCTGTTGCTGTTGCTGGTACTGTTGCTGGTACTGTTGCTGTTACTGCTGCTGGTACTGTTGCTGGTGCTGTTGCTGTTGCTGTTGCTGTTGCTGTTGCTCTTGCTGTTGCTGTTACTGTTGCTGTTACTGTTACTGCTGCTGATACTGTTGCTGGTGCTGTTGCTGTTGCTGGTACTGTTGTTGTTACTGTTGCTGTTACTGTTGCTGTTACTGCTGCTGGTACTGTTGCTGTTGCTGTTGCTGGTACTGTTGCTGTTGTTGCTGGTGCTGGTGGTGGTGCTGGTACTGTTGCTGGTATTGTTGTTGGTACTGTTGCTGGTACCTGGTACTGTTGCTTGTGCTGGTACTGTTGTTGTTGCTGGTACTGTTGCTGTTGCTGTTGCTGGTACTGTTGCTGGTGCTGGTACTGTTGCTGGCACTGTTGCTGTTGCTGGTACTGTTGCTGTTGCTGGTGCTGTTGCTGGTGCTGTTGCTGGTACTGTTGCTGGTACTGTTGCTGTTGCTGGTACTGTTGCTGTTGTTGGTACTGTTGCTGTTGTTGGTACTGTTGCTGTTGTTGGTACTGTTGCTGTTGCTGGTACTGTTGCTGGTGCAGGTACTGTTGCTGTTGCTGGTACTGTTGCTGGTGCTGTTGCTGGTACTGTTGCTGGTACTGTTGCTGTTGTTGGTACTGTTGCTGTTGTTGGTACTGTTGCTGTTGCTGGTACTGTTGCTGGTGCGGGTACTGTTGCTGGTGCTGGTACTGTTGCTGGTACTGTTGCTGTTACAGTTGCTTGTACTGTTACTGTTGCTGGTACTGTTGCTGTTGTTGGTACTGTTGCTGTTGCTGGTACTGTTGCTGGTGCGGGTACTGTTGCTGGTGCTGGTACTGTTGCTGGTACTGTTGCTGGTACTGTTGCTGGTACTGTTGCTGTTACAGTTGCTTGTACTGTTACTGTTGCTGGTACTGTTGCTGTTGGTGGTACTGTTCCTGGTGCTGGTACTGTTACTGGTACTGTTGCTGGAACTGTTGCTGGTACTGTTGCTGGTACTGTTGCTGTTGGTGGTACTGTTGCTGGTGCTGGTACTGTTACTGGTACTGTTGCTGGTACTGTTGCTGTTACAGTCGCTTGTACAATTACTGTTGGTGGTACTGTTGCTGTTGGTGGTAGTGGTAGTGGTACTGCTGCTGGTAATGTTGCAGTTGCTGGTACTGTTGCTGTTGCTGGTACTGTTGCTGTTACTGTTGCTGTTGCTGGTACTGTTACTGGTGCTGGTACTGTTGCTGTTGCTTGTACTGTTGCTGTTGTTGGTACTGTTGCTGTTGCTGGTACTGTTGCTGTGCTGGTACTGGTACTGGTACTGGTACTATTGCTGTTGCTGGTTGTTGCTTGTACTGTTTCTGTTACTGTTGCTGGTGCTGGTACTGTTGGTAGTGCTGGTACTTGTGCTGTTACTGTTGCTGGTACTGTTGCTGGTGCTGGTACTGGTGCTGGTACTGTTGCTGTTGCTGGTACTGGTACTGGTACTGTTGCTGTTGCTGGTTGTTGCTTGTACTGTGTCTGTTACTGTTGCTGGTGCTGGTACTGTTGCTGGTGCTGGTACTGTTGCTGGTGCTGGTACTGTTGCTGGTACTGTTGCTGGGGTGGTTCTGGTGCTGGTACTGATGCTGGTGCTGGTACTGTTTCTGGTACTGGTGCTGGTACTGTTGCTGGTACTGTTGCTGTTGCTAGTACTGGTGCTGGTACTGTTGCTGGTACTGTTGCTGGTACTGTTGCTGGGGTGGTTCTGGTGCTGGTACTGATGCTGGTACTGTTGCTGGGGTGGTTCTGGTGCTGGTACTGATGCTGGTACTGTTGCTGTAAGTGGTACTGGTGCTGGTGCTGGTACTGTTGCTGGTACATTTGCTGATACTGTTGCTGGAGGTGGTACTGTTGCTGGTACTGTTGCTGTAAGTGGTACTGTTGCTGGAGGTGGTACTGTTGCTGGTACTGTTGCTGGTACTGTTGCTGGTACTGTTGCTGGTACTGTTGCTGGTGCTAGTACTACTGCTGGCAATTATGCTGGGGTGGTTCTGTTGCTGGGGTGGTACTGATGCTGGGGTGGTACTGATGCTGGTACTGTTACTGGTACTGTTGCTGGGGGTTGTTCTGGTGCTAGTACTGATGCTGGTACTGTTGCTGGAGGTGGTACTCTTGCTGTTGCTGGTGCAGTTGCTGGAGGTGGTAATGTTCCTGGTACTGTTGCTGTTGCTGGTACTGTTGCTGGTGCTGTTGCTTGGGCTGGTACTGTTGCTGGTGCTGGTACTGGTGCTGGTGCTGGTGCTGGTACTGGTACTGTTGCTGGTACTGTTGCTAGCGCTTTTGCTGTTGCTGGTACTGTTTCTGGTGCTCGTGGTGGTACTGGTGCTTGTGCTGTTGCTGTTGCTGGAGGTGGTACTGGTGCTGGTACTGGTGCTGCTGCTGGTACCGCTTCTGTACTGTTGCCTGTACTGTTGCTATTGCTGGAGGTGGTACTGGTGCTGGTACTGTTGCTGCTGCTGGTGATAGTGTTGTTGTTGTTGGTGCTGCTATTGGTGGTATACTGTAATAGTGACAATTTATTTACAATTACAGTTGTTTATTGGTCACGGTCAACACATGACGCTTGTATTAGGAATAACTTAAAAAAGATCTATATGTTTTGATTTTTTACAAAAATTTTGTGCATATTGTATAATTCATAGCTAAATATGTGGTTGATTAAACCCCCATATGACTGATTAGTAAAGACGAGATGAAAACTGAAATCTAGTAATTATTGCTATTATGTCTCCTATGTCATTTGGCATCACCATCTGTGTTTCCGTCTGTCCGCCCTCAGACGCGGGTTTGGGATGCGGAACAATGGGATGTTTTAGATTTCATTTGTTCGTTTGTTCCATTGCTTACTGTGTGCTAACATCGTTTATGAGTTACGACCAAACAAAAGAAAGAACTAAAGAAACGCCAAATGACTCTCGTGAGAAAACGTACGCCCGCACTTCGCTTGTCATCTGTTCACAACAACCATGTTTAGAAAAGCTCAAACTTAAAGTTATCAATAAAATCACAAAGTTATATTTCCATTCATGTTTTACCTTCTTTCATACTGTCTTATCTCAATATACACGAAAATGCGTAATAAAAGAATACACAGCTCAATCGTTTATAACTAACGAAGGAGTAACGAACGAACGTTGTAAGGGAGCTTTCGAAATGCCCGTGCAAGTCTCTCGTTAACAACCTCACACCATTTGTTAGGGCGTTCGTCACTAACGATATTGTCGAGATATTGACCCCTGATGTCTGTAAGTAGTTTCGCCAAGCATAACATCAACGTCGTAAACAATTTAATACTATTATCATCTTCATCCTTCCCCACCTTACAATCGTCAATGTCAACAATCATCTCAATCAGTATGTGTACTTTGTTCTGATGTGTTCGTATCATCATTGCTATTTCTCTTGCTTGACACTAACATGTTGATCACTGCGACAACGTCAGATGTCGCATGTAGATCTCCGCGTATAGATCGACCTCCCACAATATGTCCGTATGTCTCCCTCACAAACAGTATGACCGCATGGTACCACACTTGTACGGATCTTAGTTTTAGAGAGTTGTAATGCTATTTTCGAGCCATTGGCGATACCGCAACTACCAACGGACTCTCAATGGTTTGCTCGTTCAATGATCGTACGAGGGTTGTTCAAATTTGAATGCAACTAAGCCAAAAAATAAATACCATTGATAGATTATAATGAAACAAGCCTTTGATCCCATTGCAGTATTCATCTCCGATATAAATGCGAAGTTTCATTCAGTTATTCCATTTTTAAAAAGCGATTTTGTTATCTACACTGTGCATATACTGGACATGAGCCAAACCGAGATCTTAATGTACGTGATATGGCTAAAAATTATGAAAAATGTGAATTCTCCTATAAATGATATGTATATCGATATCACTATAAACGTTAGAAATACGTCATGGGCAAGTCAAATTAACTCTATTATAGATCATCTTGGGTTCTCCATTATGCTGATCGCATAAACCATTTTCGTATTATTAAAACTAGACTCCATGACCAATATGTTTAAAACTGGAAAGGTACAATTAACGCAATGCCAACATTAGATACTTATTGTAAATACAGAACTGATTATACATTAGAAAAGTATTTAACTGAAATTGCTAATGATGACTTAAGAAAATGGTTGACTCGTTTAAGATTAGGATCTCATACTTTGGAAATTGAAACTGGAAGATATGGTGGAACTGACAGAAACAATAGGATATGTAAATTATGCACCCAACATGTTGTTGAAAATGAATATCACTTTCTTTTATGCTGTAGTAGATTTTCAAACATTAGAAAAGCATATTTAGGTAATGTATCATGGCCCACTACTGATAAATTTATTTCCCTTATGTCGAATAAAAGAAAATCAAAACTGCTAAATATTGCTAAATTCATAAAACACACTATGTTTATGCGTAATGACACCCTTAACGTCATTACTGTCTCCTAAATATTTTATGTTACTTGCTAATATGTCATTGAATTTGTGCTTGCATGTATATATTTTTGTATATATTTTTTGTAAATATGTTTTTGCCATATTTATTTGTTCTTTGTAGATGGCCAAAAGCAATGTTCTTTGCTGATTATGCCAATAAACTTTGAACTTTGATATTTTTCCGACAATGCAATTTAAGAGTCGTTGAAAACAAATAAAGATCACAAGGGACAATGCTTGACAAATAAGGATGGTCGGAAAGCTCAAGAACCTTCACGCTTCTCAGAAAGTCGCGTTAATGGCTGCTACAAGTGGAGGCCGATTGCTCTGCAACAGCATGACATCCTTCAAACATGTGGCTTAGCAGCGATTGTCGGAGTATTTCTTCGATTTCGGAAGGAATTCGCCTTTGTTAACCTTGTCCTTTTTTGTACATCAAACTTAATGATAGAAACTTGGTTTATATCGAAAAATGTGTACTTTTCTACTTGCGCCCATGGTGCGTTTTGCAATGCATACTTTTGTTCTTACTTTGCTGGCCCATATTTGTTTTAAGGATATGTCGCATGGGTGAAAAAATAAACCCGCATCTTGTTAATGGTCATTACATTTGCAAATTATCTAGAAACTGGTTTCAACTATTTTTGGACAGTTTGCAAGGGCATATGTGCCGGCGTCTCAAAGCGTGTAGGGGTATCCAATCTACACTTATCGTACTAATTTTTGTAATATTCTTGATAATTGTTTGAATAGCTCCTAATGATGTGCCAAGACATTCGGCTAGTTGCCTAATTGTAACCAGTTTCCAAAATAATATTTGATTTTCGCAACCCTTTTCTAGCATGTGGAGGTGTTTGTATGGCGTACATGAGGTTCATTTCAAAACAAAACTACATGTTTTTTAAATTTCTTAAACTATCATGTAGTTGATGAATAAGACATTACATGACACCATTTCACCATTCAAGTTATTTTAAATATTGAATTTGCTTCCGCATTAAGAAAACAACGATTCTTAAATGGGACCGAATATGGTTAGAAAAATGTGACTGTTTCCTAATCATTTAAGCATTTGTTTACACGAGTAGACTGTGTTAATAGACCTATTGTTACAGCTACACTGAACGGATTTTTAAATGTGAGGTATCAATTTAAAGCTTATACAATTATCATTGATATACAGCGCACTATTTTTAAAACTCCATTGATGCAAGAAAGATATAGCATCAATTGCATTCCAATTTGAACAACCCTTGTGCGACCGTGCAACAATACGAAACATTATTTACAACCCCCTTGCTTTCTGCGTGCTGTACATATTCCAAGAAGCTGTCGTTAGTTTTGCAATTTCAGACTCAATAGTACGTGGACTCCTTTTACTTACTTGGCTTCCTTACATTACAGTGTAAATCTAGTGATGAACATTCAAGTCTAGTCAATCTGATACTTCTTATAATAATGAACTGAAATGCCATTGAAGAGGAGTATACGATATGTGTGTATATACATGTACGGTGTTGAGACAAGTAATTTACAACCGGAGTCACAACCGGTAATGGAACACCGGGTGTTAATGGTCTCGGACACGATACAACCCGGTAATTTCCGTTACTCCGACTGTGTACGTCAACCGCCACACACATACGATAGTTACTGGCTCCAAACATTTACTACCACGTGATCCATTAAATGTCACATGACAAAGTGCAAGACAGGCGGAATACGAATGTTCTGACAATCGATTTATCCAAGCCTATAATCAAATCATTTACGAACGCGTTTAAATGAGTACGTATGATTCGATTATACAAAAGTGTCGAGTCATGATACTTAAATTAATAAATGAGAGAAACTTCACATAATTTGAGTTCTGCTAGGTCACCACTAAGCAAGTATAGTTTTACAAATCACTTATAACAACGGCTAACAGTTTGGTTCGTGAAGGCTTTGGTTTACGCACTACCGGTATCCACTTAGCTATCGCAACCGGTATTTCATGTAACGTCCATTTTTGATTTCCAAACAATAAGCACTCTAATCTTCATGACACGTGGCTAGTGGTTGGTATCTGAAGAGAAATGGTGATGTCAACTAGCTAACAACTAATGGACAACTAGCCAAAACTAATAGACATCTCGCCAACAACTAATGGACAACTAGCCAAAAACTAATCAACAACTAGCCAACAACTAGCCAACAACTAATGGACAACTAGCCAACAACTAATGGACAACTAGCCAACAACTAGCCAACAACTAATGGACAACTAGCCAACAACTAATGGACAACTAGCCAACAACTAATCAACAACTAGCCAACAACTAATCAACAACTAGCCAACAACTAATCAACAACTAGCCAACAACTAATCAACAACTAGCCAACAACTAATCAACAACTAACGGACAACTAGCCAACAACTAATCAAGCCAACAACTAATGGACAACTAGCCAACAACTAATCAACAACTAGCCAACAACTAGCCAACAACTAGCCAACAACTAAAGGGCAACTAGCCAACAACTAATCAACAACTAGCCAACAACTAATGGACCACTAGCCAACAACTAATCAACAACTAGCCAACAACTAATCAACAACTAGCCAACAACTAATGGACAACTAGCCAACAACTAATGGACCACTAGCCAACAACTAATCAACAACTAGCTAACAACTAATAGACAACTAGCCAACAACTAATGGACCACTAGCCAACAACTAATGGATCACTAGCCAACAACTAATGGACCAACAACTAATGGACCACTAGCCAACAACTAATAGACAACTAGCCAACAACTAATGGACAACTAGCCAACAACTAATTAACAACTAGCCAACAACTAATAGACAACTAGCCAACAACTAATGGACTACTAGCCAACAACTAATCAACAACTAGCCAACAACTGATCAACAACTAACGGACAACTAGCCAACAACTAATGGACCACTAGCCAACAACTAATGGACCACTAGCCAACAACTAATCAAGTCAACAACTAATGGACCACTAGTCAACAACTAATCAACAACTAGCCAACAACTAATGGGCTACTAGCCAACAACTAATCAACAACTAGCCAACAACTAATGGACAACTAGCCAACAACTAATCAACAACTAGCCAACAACTAATCAACAACTAGCCAACAACTAATCAACAACTAGCCAACAACTAATCAACAACTAGCCAACAACTAATCAACAACTAACGGACAACTAGCCAACAACTAATCAAGCCAACAACTAATGGACAACTAGCCAACAACTAATCAACAACTAGCCAACAACTAGCCAACAACTAAAGGGCAACTAGCCAACAACTAATCAACAACTAGCCAACAACTAATGGACCACTAGCCAACAACTAATCAACAACTAGCCAACAACTAATCAACAACTAGCCAACAACTAATGGACAACTAGCCAACAACTAATGGACTACTAGCCAACAACTAATCAACAACTAGCCAACAACTGATCAACAACTAACGGACAACTAGCCAACAACTAATGGACCACTAGCCAACAACTAATGGACCACTAGCCAACAACTAATCAAGTCAACAACTAATGGACCACTAGTCAACAACTAATCAACAACTAGCCAACAACTAATGGGCTACTAGCCAACAACTAATCAACAACTAGCCAACAACTAATGGACCACTAGCCAACAACTAATCAACCACTAGCCAACAACTAATGGACCACTAGCCAACAACTAATGTACCACTAGCCAACAACTAATCAACAACTAGCCAACAACTAATGGACCACTAGCCAACAACTAATGGACCACTAGCCAACAAATAATGGACCACTAGCCAACAAATAATCCACAACTAGCCAACAACTAATGGACCACTAGCCAACAACTAATGGACCACTAGCCAACAACTAATGGACCACTAGCTAACAACTAATATACAACTAGCCAACAACTAATGGACTACTAGCCAACAACCAATAGACAACTAGCCAACAACTAATCAACAACTAGCTAACAACTAATCAACAACATTCCATCAACTAGCCTTCAAATAATCGGCATATACATGTACGTATAACTGAGAAACAACAAAAGTTTAAAACCCTTAAACAAACACATTTATCAATCAGAACGCGGCTATCAAACCACCAGACAGAATAAAACAAACATCTAGTGTTCCCAGGACTCTGTCTGAGACCGGTACCTATTATGCATAAATGTTTTATGTATGAAATAGCGGATAGTTTGGTTGACGTACATGCCGACGTATTTCATAAGTCACTTAATCCTTCATGAGAAACTAACTCGTGTAAATATACAACTCTCGTTTACTATAATTGTGGAATAATTTCTATCATAATAATTAGTGAGAACTACTGACATTAGTTCGTTTTTTAATTGGCTTTTAAATGTATGGGCTAGGTTTATAGGGCACATTTAAATGCATTATATTTGGGAAATTCAAATCAACCATGGGTATAGAAAAAAATAAATTTCTTTTATGCACATTGTAACACCACATGCAGTATACATGTCTTAACATGCTACTTTCAGAAAATAAAGATGTAATCGTCATTATATTAAAACAGCGTCTATTTGTGCTTGAAGAACGAAAGGACCACCTCATTACTATTAAAAAAATATAAAAGAACACCACTAGTATTTGTTGGGTCAATTTTCAACGGTGTGCTCCTTGTTCAATATCAACATATTTGTGACTTTCCACACATAATTTATTAAACGAGTTGAATACAATTGATAAAGCCTCGCATTTTACTATTTTATTCAACTCGTAAAATACATTCAATATGATAAGACACCCGTGTAATATCCTCCTGGTCCATGTCACACGACGTCATCTAAATACTACATTTTGTATATATATGTACACAGTAGACCGGCAAAATCGGTTACTTATTTATTGTCAAAGGCATAACAATGCCGACTGTACCAATAAAACTGTAAATTGTATGAAAGAGCGAAACTACAATTTCACAAAATATGGTATAGAAAGGTTGTTTACAAGTAGCAGTCTATGTCTGAATGTCTTTGCTTTATATTACCTGGAAATAAACACATATCATGGTGACTCTATATATCATGGTATATAAGTGCATTGCTTTTAGTTGTAGAAACAATATTGTAAATTTGTGGAAATATTTTGCTGCCAATACGCTGGTTATATCGTAAACCTGGTGCAATTTTCAATGTTTACGATGAATGATCAAGCATTTCGTGTTATCGCGAAATTCAATATAGCTTTATCTATTTTTCATTTCAATACATTTAGACAATTTTCTACATTTACAAATGAAAACTAATGTTATGAGTTGCGGAATTTTTGTTGAAACTTGTTGGTATACTTTAAATCGCGAATAAGTTTATCATACACACAGTTCAGCATAAGACTGACCGTCGGATGTGACGTCCTCTGTTTTACTGTGTAAATACGACAGCAATAATGTTATGTATCAGACACGGACGTGTATGACAAACAGGACAGAAAATTTCTGATTTATTGACGTGGATGTATCCCTTGAGATAGCCGTATCAGCATGTGTCATTGTGTGCGTCTGGGAAGTAGAAAGAAACAAACATATTATGTATAAACGTATGCAGTATTATCATAATCCAGCACCTATAATGAATAGAGGACGATTGTCACGTCTTTGTGTTTTGAATAATGGTCCAGACATAATTAATTAGAATATACAATTGTCGTATAAGCGTATGAGTTTACGATGGTAAGCCCATTATCCCGAGGTCTAGTTGTCAAACTACTTCCCCGGGTGTAACAGGTGGCAGGTTCGACACTATGCCACGATGAAGTCGGAGTCGAGATAAAACTCTAGCTTTGCGCTCAGTATATAGCGCCAGTTATACGACTAGTCGATCCAGTGTACGGATCATGTGACTTCCGATCTCGTGTTTTTGTAGTTGTTTAGTTTTTTTGCTTTAGGCATTGTCTTCGCCTTTTCGTTTTCCTATGTCCGTTTGGTGCCTATCATGCATGTTGTCTCTGTTGAATGCATCCCCTGTCCTTAGATCGTATTTCTATATATAAATACTAATTTGATTTATACAAAACGAACTCCAGGCTCGACTATATTAAGCCCTTTTCTTGAATATCATTGTAAAAATAAGTCAACAACGTCATTTAAATTACTTGAAAATGGTGCTAGGTTTAATGTTAAGCCCCAATACCATCTACAGTAATAGTTGTCATACTTAAAAGTCAGATGTAATTAATCCTCAGAATTCGTCATCTTCACCCACAGCAACTTTATTTTCTTTCGGGGCTAGTTATTTTCTTCGCAATTAACAATTCGTTCCCTATCAGATTAATTCGCGCTATTCGTACCCTATCCGGTCCGTTTATAATTCACATAAGCAGTTGTTGGGTTGTGGAATTAAGGCTTTGTCTACCTTTTTGTGTCATCTTTCTTTTTATTGCTCACAATCATCCCCTATCCACGTAATTTTTTCTGACTACCATACAAAATCACTCGTGCGGGTGCAGGGTTTTACCATTTACAGCGATTCTTAAACGTTTTAGAAATGTCTGACAGCTAATACTAGGACTTTCAGCTTTAAGACAGTTGAAACTTGACTTTTACCGGCTTGTTTCATTTTCCAGTTCAGTTGTGTGTTTTGGATTATGTCATGTGACTGCGCTCCGTGTTATTTCTGTTTGCTGGGTTCGGTTGTTTAAGTTGAGTGCTGCCTTCCCTGTCCGAATTTTCATTACGAATCCTATTGGTGCTTTAATGACTTATCGCAAGTAAGTTTAAAAGTAGCATATTAACCCAAATTATACAGTCATGATCAAGGATAACGCGAACATCATGAGACATACAAATACAAATGCCGAGCACAACTGAATTCCATTTGTACATGTATAGTCACCCCATTGTACGCAATATTGAGACATGGACAAATGATCGATTATCATTCGCTATAACGATTGTTATTAAATGGGCTATATCTAAGACAACTTTTGTGCCCCATTTAAGTGGTTTCTGCAGTTTTTGCAATACTTCTATGTATTTGTAGCACAAAACAATTAATTCTAGACCAATTGAAGTCTGAAAAAAGACAAATGCGCATACCCGCCTTTAATGAGAAATGTGGTTAGCGCCTGCCAAATATTATGGATAGTGACATTTAATGGAGTTGTATTTGTCTACAAATGTCGCACTGAACACTAATTTTGCTTTAGATGATTAATTATATGTCTATTCTTCATATACTTTTTCTGAAATCTTCTAGTTATACAGATAAAAGTGGTTAAACACCATCAGGAATGCAATTCCATACATTTAAATGCAAACATGAACATGCATTTAATGGATTTTTGCACTTCTTTAGGTTCTAAAACACCACACACATTTGTTCTTTAACTCGATGTAAAGTGACAAATTGCCGACCCAAGAAACGTCAATATTTTGTCCATGGGGACCTCTCAAAATCCACCTATCTTAAGAAATAGCTAATAGTCTGAAAAAATAACAGGTGGTTGTGTATCATATAAGAAAAAAATTGGTTCGTCAAAGATACAAATGAAACTTCAAGTTACAATTCGCATACTGAGAATCCTGAATCAAACTTTGAAATACCTTTGTCGAATGAAAAGTATAGATGAAAAGTTTGTAGAAAAACAGCTCATGAACATTGACCCGTCACAATCTACAGGCTTAGATGGTTTAAGTCCTAAATTTCGGAAAATGTCAGCAAAAATAATATCCAAACCAGTCACTCAAATACTAAACCTGAGTATTACAAAACAAACATTTCCTGATGTATTCAAAACGGCTAAAGTGACGCCAATTCATACAAAAGGTTCTAAATGTGATAGAAATAACTACCGACCGCATGTCTTTGACTACTTAAAGAAATATCTTGAAGGAAATAACTTACTTTACATCAACCAGGCTGGTTTCAGAGCCAATTATTCTCGTGAAACTGCTTTAACATCTATTGTTGATAGGTGGATAAACGCCATTGACGAAAATGAATATGTTGGAACTGTCTTTTTAGATTTATCAAAAGCCTTTGACCTAGTAAACCATTCACTCCCCTTAGACAAATTAAATCTTATAACTTCAGTCCATCAACACTCCAATGGTGTAAATCATACCTAACAAACTTATATCAAACAGTATGTGTGTTTGGGAAGCTCTCAGAAGCGGGTCACATTACTTCCAGCGTACCTCAAGGATCTGTCCTCGGACCTATAATTTTCATCAACTACATCAAAGATATGCCAATTGAACTGAGGGAAATATTTACTGACATGTTTGCGGAGGTCACTACTCTTACAGCTGTTGGGGAATCGCATGAAAAAGTTCAAAAAACCTACAGGCAAACATTAATAAAATCTTTTCATGGTGTCAAGTCAACTCAATGGCTCTAAATGCTAAGAAAACAAAGGCAATGAAAAAAGTTCAACAATAAACCCACTACAAATCAAAACATTTCTCTTCATCTTGGACAAGAACAAATTGACTGGTCCGATACAGAATGTCTTTAAGGAGTACAAGTTGATAGAAATCTGAACTGGAAAATCAAATTGATGCAGTCATTAAAATGCAATTCTAAACTTTATCTTATGAAAAGAATAAAACCTTACACCAACATACCAGTCAGAAAATGTTCTATAATGCATATACACTCCCCCATTTAGATTACTGTTGCTCTATTTGGGGGAGTTGTAGCAACAGTAATGTGGACACCATTGTAAAATTTCTAAAGAGGGCTGCCAGACTCATTCTAGATAAAGACTTTGATACTTCATCAGAAGAACTATTTGCTACTTTCAACTGGATGTCTTTTCCTGACAGAGTAAAATATAAAAAAGCCATCATTATTTATAAATCATTCTAACACGATCTGCGAATTAATACATATACGCATAGAGCAAACCAGGGTATGTATTATTACCGCAAGAAAATATTCCTGTCAAATTGGCTGGTACTATTTACGTCCCGTATCACGTGACATATTTATGAATGAAGGAACGTTAACTTTATAGTAAAATCTTCAACGAGTTGCGAATAAGGCAAGTTGCATTGGTATCAAGACTTAGTGTTACAGCAATGACGCATCTATTTTTGGAAACTCCAATATACCTTCGACACTAAGTTTCATAAAAACTTCTAATAATCAATTGATCCATATTTTTCATTTCATGCAATAGATACCTTATACTCGTGTTATTAAAATTGTTTCAATGTTTAAATGTGTTATTTCCGTCAGAAAATTACGAAGCACGTTTTCATTAACCAAGGAGGTAATTGTACCAGCTAATAGCCACTCAATTTCCGCGTGGAATTATGTTCAATGTAAAATGGGTGAAAATGGAATGCGCGCAGTTAATTAGTACGGAATATTGTTTAGAATCGAAATATAACTCTGTTCTTTTATTTTGTCGGTGTTTTATTCACCGTCAAAATACAAGAACATTTTTTGTTAATTAAACAACATAAGCCCCACATACATTAAGGAAAAATAAAAAAAACTCCACGAAGTCCAAATTCGCCATCATAGATCCTCTGGGTGTCAGCAACATTTCTATATAAAAAAATCAAGGCTAGAATTCTGTAAAAAATCTCTCGACTACTCTGGGCAAATGATTTGGAATTCTTTACCATTGGATGTTCGCAATGCAAATACTTCGAATGCCTTCCGATATAAGTATATGTCTTATTGGAAAAAATTGCTGAATTGATGTGTATTGCATTACAAAAGAATATCTGTAATTGTGAACCTTGTTCTTGATAGCTTTTGCACATTGTATATAAATAGTATTTTGCTATCATTGTGTTAAATTAATGTATCGTGTTGCTATGTACATATATCAGTAAATTTTGTTTATTTTCAAGAGGCTCCCAGGGAAGATTGGGTAATTGCCTAATTGTGTTGCCTCTATAAATGAAGTATTTATTATTATTATTATTATTATGTTAACATATTTTCTCACACGCGCGGACTGATTCCAAGTATGTTAGCCCCAGCCCTACTTTCACTTTCATATTAAAGCCATCATGTCAACATTTCCTAAATAAAACAGTTTCACTACATCACATACGGGTGTACAAAGCATTTAAACCCATTTTCAGATTTGTCTAGACATACCACCATTTCCAGCCAAATCAAAGTTGTTTACAGGACTACTTGAGTGTATCTGATTTTGGTCCGCGTAGGCGTTTGGTGGTTAGTTACCTCTATTAGGATGTTGAAAAAGAACTTCTGTCCTAAACATATATTTTTCATTTCGGGGTTACATTCGTGATGCATCTTATTACACTAGTAACAAGAGCACATGGAAAGTGGTCAATCATAAATAGCAACAACCAATCAGAACATTGATACAATTCAGGATCTTTTTCTTAAAGACGCAATATTGACCGTTTTTTAATTGCAGATGTATTTAGGCATTTCATTGGTCAATCAAGTAGGTCTTAATATGTTTCTTTTACAAATATAGACATAAAATCTGGTCATTAAAACTGTTCCTCGTTAACCCGATTTTCCAGGATTATTCGCTTATAGTTTATCAAGAAGAATTTCCTCATCTAAGAATTTCACTAGGATGTCGATTTAGTTATTACGCAAACGTCTGCTGAAATAATACATTATAAGATACAAGAGTCATTGACTGGATCGAACACATGGTTCTAGGGATTATTGTCAGTCTGGAGTTATTGCTCAAGAGATATTAATTGGATACGCGAGTTACAAGAGATATGATATGTATAATCCAATCTTATTCCGTTTGTGAGACTTCCTTGTTTTTCAAGAATAGCAACGTTGGACGATTTATTCGTTACGTACGTTTGTTATGAATTATACAAACTTTTAACTACCCATTGCAGTGTCGGTCAGTCCCCGGGTTAACCAATTCCAGTATATTGTGGTAAATCTGATTTAGACTGTTAGGGACTCCCCCCTTTATCTCAATCGATACACTTGGGTATTGAATTCCGGTATTTATATCTGGTGGATTTTGAAGTATAAATTTGTCAAGTTTTAGCTTTGCTCTAGTACAATAATCTCGCATTATCAGAAGATACAGCCTACACTAAATACTCCAAGCCTCGCCTGCCCTAAGTTTGTTTAAAGATTGATGACTTTAATACTTCTACTATATCAATATGATGTTTATATTTTTCCATATTTGTCTTTGATAGGGATGTTGTTACTTTCGCCATCTTACTTGCCATTGATAATCGTGGTGAGCTTGTACAGTTTTACACCTTTCTCGTTCTAACTGCTTCTTCAGGTGGTCCTGCTTAGCCATGTACATACATTGTTGCTTTTCTTACTTGTTTCATGGCCTCCTTATTAACAGTTCTATATTTATTTTTATATATGTCTTTTAACCTTTCTGATGCTACGTCTTTTTTCAAGTGCTTCCTAAGTATCAGGTGATATTCATGTCTTCATTTTCTACCACAACTAGACCTTAGTATGGTTAAATTTTCTTTCCGTCACATAAGATTCTGAAAGGTATATTAACTATATATAGTCATCTAATTTCATATTACGGTTATATTTATTTGAGGTAGTATGATTGTTAAAGATGTCCTCTCCAATGCCCCAAAGCTTTGACGGCCAATGATCTGATTTTGACATAAACTTTTATTTTCCGTTATCGCGAGTCCCTCTGGTGTCAATTTTAAGACAATGTGACGCGGGCATAATATAGTAGAGAGTTATTATGTTCTTCTGCAATTATTATGATCGGCCTGGAAAAAATATCGGTTTGGTCGGATTATAGGCACCCAATAGTTGTAACCCCATCGATGGAAGATCTACTTTGTATTACATCCATATTATTATTATTATGTATTTTTCCTTACGAATCCATGACAAACCATATTTCTTTCTCGATCCTTATTTTAACATCACACGAACGTAAATCACAGCTGAAAAACAGAGTCCATTAGTCAAAACACGTTTTTGTGAAGCGATTCTTATGGGTGACAGTCACGCATGTGTTATAGGCAACTGTGACTTGACAATTCAAGTTTCGGTTTATTTGAAATGCTACTTGAATAGTAGTTGTACATTAATGACGTTCTAATAGCGCAGATAAATTGCTTTATTACCACTTAAAAACCAATGCATCTGTACACGTTATTTTTCCGTTAAGAGTGTTTTACGAATAATTGGCGCTAGATATAGTTTGAATGAGAAGAAAGTACGCATTAGCGTCATGGACACCCAGGCTAATTCGAGGATAAATATCATTCATTTCGTCTAGTGGAAAGCAAAATCTCTCTTACGAATCTGTGGATACCATATCGATTGCGTCCAATTTTCAACTGACTGATCTGGTACGAAGTAGAGAATATCTAGGCGCATGTCCCTACGGCCGTGTTAGACGCTGGTGTTGATTTGAGTACTATAGTTATGAATATTTAGGATCAATGGAAATATTTGACTTCATAAATATTTTGTCTTGCGTGAAATTATCGCGCTCCTATCATCCTGTATATGAATGGTGAATATTATGCATGTTTTGTAAGAAATACATGATGTAGCGAATGTATCCTTGGGAAATTTTCTAGATATTTCAACATTTACAAGTTTAATCAGTTTTAGTGAAGTTTTCGTCCGATTTATTTCCATTAATCAAGTCTTAATTAATGCTATTTAGTTTAAATATTTCCTAAAGTAATATGTTTAAATGGGAAACAGCACCAGAATTTCAATGTAATTTATTAATGAATTAAATGGAATAGAACGATCACTCGTGATTTAGAGAGAAATCTGGTTCGTCTCAGAATAAAAGACATATATTTTACTTGGCTTCTCTCTATATTATGTTACATTAGCAAACACGTCTAAACATAGAACCACTGAAATGTATCATTTATCCAATTGAAAATATTTTGTATATTAATTACCGACACGTCTATCCTGTTTGTGGAATATGAAATTACTATACTTGAGACAAAAAAGGATGGATTGGAATGAGTTATTTTCAACTTGGTTCACAAATGATCTTAAATCAATAATTATTAGTTAAAAGAAACCCCGTTTATATGCCATCAAATGTAATGATACACGTTTATTGCAAGCCAAAACTGTCAAATACAATAAGGTAGTTCCGATACAGACTTTGAACAACAATAAGATTTTCATATCGTTTTACGTGATATATACTTAGTATTTCCATAAACAATGGTCATTACGCGGTACATTTTCTAGGTTCTTCTTCCGGTTTCATGTTAGTTCGTTATTTAACTGTTTAACTAGTTCCATGTTAAAAGCACCAAACTATACTGTGTCATGTACTATTCCATGATAAATATAACTGGAGATAGAACTCTGCCCTGTTTGTTTTTATTTAAAATTTTAGTGCTGCTGCTATGTTTTTCAATTTTCAAAATTCCAAATACCAACACAGGGTACAACCAACAATATGTGCTATACACGAAATATATGATGTTCTAAGTTTCTTAACTAACGGAGTGTCTGTTTTTATTTTAAATATGCTGGCGGTTTATCACAGAATTTCGACGAGTCATTATATCCGACAAACGGGCGGTGTAATTGTCAAATTGATGGAATATGTTGGATATTTTCAACGTAATTCCCATGGAGCGTTTAAAAGCATAAAAGGTATATTTAATAACAAAAGTAATGACTTTATTTATAGAAGCGACACATAGGCATGTCAAGTATTCCCCGAGAGCTTGTATTTCGTTTCTCAAATTGTTGCCTAAATCTAATTTATAGATCTATTTGTTGTAAGCTTAGTGCTATTTTTCTTCTCAACGATGGCGGATAAATATAATGTAATCGACGGCTATATTCTCACATAGGAAATAAAATATGTCGTGTGTTTCCTTACTCTATAATTAAATACAACTCACGCTTGTTATATTTGTACTTATGGGAACTGTAAGGACTTATAATTTCTCATAGAATAACAACTTGATAGTAGTCGAGCGCGATGGCAAATTTGTCTTTGTATATCATATCGTTCCATTGTGACTTCGTATCGCCTTATCGTGTCTTCACATTGTTTCATCGTTTCCTCGTATCGTGTCATACTGTCTTTGCCCCGTTTTATCGTTTTCTCGTATCGTCCGATCGTGAATTCAAGTTTCCGCGTAAAGTCTTATCACAATTTCGCCTTTTAGAAATTTACGATCGATGTTATAGTTAGAACATATTAAGTAAATTTTAATGATTAAAAAGGACGGAGCGAGCGAAGCGAAGCGAGGCATTTTTAGTCATTAAAATTTACTTAATATGTTCTAACTAACTTAGAATATAATATTCTGCATTCTGATAGGCCGAAAGGAATTAGCGCCAACGCAAGACGTCAAGTCTGTTAAGAGAAAATTTTAATTATTAAATTTTCATTTAACCGCGAAAATGCGACGTTTTCATTGGCTCATAATGTAGGTTATATTCTAAGTACGATTAAACGATGGCTCTAACGGAATATTTTCTTTCTCGTTTTTCACCGGGGAACTGCAATGTCGCGTGCTTTTTCTATGTTGTCTTTGATTTTACGGGGTCATGGGGCGAATCCCGGACCCAACTATCGAAATAGGCACCTTAAACCTACAACTACATTTGATCGATGCGGTATTGAATTTAAATATACAGTTATACTATGACAATTTATAGGTACTGTTAACAGATAATTCACACTCGCCGGATGAACCATCAATTACATTAATTCATAGTGTTTTATACATATTTTTTACAAACAATCTGTCTGATCATAAACTGCTACATGTCATTGATATATAATTCAGATTTATTTCTCGATTTCCAAGAATTTAAACATGGTCTAGTTTGGTTTAATGTAATAATGTTGCTTCTATACATTGGCAAAGTATAATTCGAAAATGCAAGATGATGGTCGTCTTCAATATCTCCTGTATTACAATACTAGCATACTCGATCATTTCTATCTAATCTATTTCTTGAATATCCTTCATTGTGTAGATTTTACATAGATTAAATCTAAATTTAATGTTAGTAGTTCATCTCCAGTTGAAAGAAGAATAGCATTTTCTAATATAAAGTTCTACATCGAGTCGTTTTTTTGTCTCGTATTGTGAATCAAGTTGAGGGTATAGCTGGCAGACGATAACTCTAGTTTCGTATATAAACAAAACACTGTCAATTGGCCGCTTGTATCAAGAAGATCAGTGTCAAACTTTATTTGCTTTAATAGTGATTATGTGCGAGATCGAAGACAAATCGACATCGGAGATGCATTCAATTGTCACGTTTTGTTTTAAAAACTAGTTAGTATTTTCGTCGGTTGACTGTAGTATACCGACCGACAATATAAACACAAGTTTTAATGTACATTTAAGAGGACATTTAAAATTTAATTCCATATACAACCTTCCAACCTGCACTGCACCCTCTGATAAGCATTGGAAGCTGTAAATACAGACCACTATATAGAAGTTGGTGCTCTACTGAGATTAAATTAATAGTAAATAGTGGCTTAGGGAAGTTGCGCAGGTGTTGTTTTAAACACCATCCAAGACAAAGTTTGTTCCAACCAAAAACTCAGAAGCAAAATCTCTTACCATGGGTTACACAAGAAATAGAAAGTTTAATTAGAAAAGGGAGAAACTCTATCAGAAATTGACGCATTAGAAACGTCAAACTCCATACACAGATATGATAGAAAAGTTCAAAACCATCAAACACCTCAACTAGACAGAAAAAAATAATAAAAAAGTCATAAGAAAGCATACATTGAAAACGAACTTGACATCCAACACACATATAATGTAAACTCATTGAACATATAATCGATCCAGCCTATCCACTCACTTCACCAAACACAAAATCCGCTACAAGCATCAACACGGATGTTCCATTGGGGTTCTTCCTGGGACCATACTCTTCCTGCTTTATATAAATGACATTCTGACAAACTCATTTCCTAGGCACGGCTGTTTGCTGATGAAATAGCCGCTTACCTTATAAATGTAGTCACCTCCCTCTCAGATTGACATGCGTTAGTAAATGATCTGCTTAAACTTGAAAACTTGGAAAGACAATGGAATATGATATTTAACCGCAGTAAGTGTCAGGTTCTCCATATCTCAAGGAGCAGAAACCCAATCAAATTTCCGTACATGCTCCATGGTCGAACTCTTTCCTCAGTCACAGAGGCAAAATATCTTGTTGTCGACATCAGTGACGACATCAGAATGAACACCGACATAACCAGGATAACAACAATAGCAAACCAAACACTTGGCTTCCTCATACGTAACAGCACAACACAACATAATCACATAAATTCCCTGGCATACAAAACTTTAGATATACCACAACTAGATCACCACCTACACAGGTCAACATTAACAAGCTGGAAATAATACACAGGCGTGATATTAGATGAGTAGAAAACATTTCTCCCGATATACCTGCGTATCGGACCTTTAGGATGGAGCTCCCTTGAGAACGGAAACCTGTTATATTGGGGTTAATTAGTTCGACCATTTTTCTAATGTGACGTTGGTGTATGCTTTGATGAACATCTAAAAAGCGATGTTTTCTCATGTTAACCTTAATTCCAAGATGTGGGATTTTGGATTGAAAATATAAAGGAAATAATGTATCCATTCGCAAGTTATCAATATTGGTAATTTGGCATAAATAGTACCACTTTTGACATAAGATAAACATGAATTAAATAGAAGGGGCTCATGAAAATATTGAATTTTATCGGTACACATTGAGATAAAAACTGTATTCAATCAAAACAAACAAAAATGTCTTGTTGATATGACGTCACTTGTTGTAAACAACCATTTTGACAGGGTTTCTGAAGTTCTCTACCAGTACTGTGCACAATTCAGATAATACATTTAGGAATTGGCATTTTTAACTCCCGGTAAGAGAAGGGTCACTACAGACAACAAGACGACGTCGTTATTTCACAAAATTGACGTCAAATCTAAGCATGGTATTTTCATAAAAAGGACACAGTTTTCAAACTAGGTTGGAATGTTGCATGTTGAATTAAATTTTGAAATGTCCTCTTTCAACTGTGTGTTCGTTTTATACATTTTTATCAATTATGAAATGTATTAACTCACGAATGACAAAGATTTCCACGCTGTTCTTCCACTTTGGACGATGCCAATAGTTTTACAAATGACCTGGAAAACGACACCCTAGTGCTAATGCATGTCAAAAACATCACATGAAGACATCGTAATTTACCAACAGACAAAATAATATGTATTAGCTTTCTTCGTCTGTTGTATTAAATATATGAGCCGTTCTCCAGGAAAACCGGGCTTCGTGACAAAATTATGAAAATCATGATAATATAGCACTAGAAAGACAATACTCTTTTGAACAGTTTCTGAACATTTGAGCAAAATATAACATTGAATTTAATATTTACAGACTTTTAAAACTAACCACTCCCGCCTACTTTGTTAGTGACGTCGCAAACGTCATTCAAACGTTATTTGACGTTACGTAAACAAGAAGTTCATAAATCCAGTATTTGATGAGTTATTGACATAAACTTATCAAAATTGTATCACATTTTAGAATTACAATGTACAAATGTATATTCCTTTTTTAATGAAACATGTCTAAATCGTGAATTTTAGTTTTTAAAGAAATGTAGCTACGGTTTTTAAACACTAACCCCTCGATTTATCCATATGGATACTCTTCAGAAATTAGTCACCAAAGCAACGACAGAATAAATTTTAACATGTTTCATGAGAAAAAATAAATCTAAGACATAGTTCTATATTATCCAAGAACTTAAAATTAAATGTAAGAGCATGAATTTTCTCATTAAAGAGCCTTTTCTTAACCTAATTACATAAATACTAATACAATCTCTCTAAGCCCGGTTTTCCTGGAGAACGGCTCATATATAAGATGGACAGCTATTGGTTTTGGTGATCCTTATCGAATTGTAAGTAGATAAGTACGATAAGTACGTATTTAACGAGTGGTGGGGTGACAATAAATCGTTAACGGAACTTATTTAACGAGAACTCCTATAAGGAACTTGAGTAAAAAAACCTGTAAAAAAGTAGTAAAGTTTTTGTTAACTATGGTTCCATGACTGTCATCCCTGTTTAAAGGGTCGATCATAATGTTTTATGAGGCACCTACAATCTGATCACGTTTACTTCCTGATAGTTATAATGCATACCCGGACTAAAATCGGATACACTCAAAACATATGTTTGACTGGAAAGGGTGATATGCCTTGACAGAATGGAACACGATTCACCTTATTGCGTAAATAGGTATTGTATACATGTAGTTGAAGTAGTGAATCTGTTTTGTCTTGAATATTTTTAGATTTTGGCATATTTGTCAAAGTGAAAGTAGAGTAGGGTAAAACCAACATTGAAGCCGTCCGCCCATCTGTAAAAATTAGTCTACCGCCTTTGACGAACATCTTATATTAAATATGACCCCCTGTTTTTTGGTCTTCTTTCGTAGCTGAAACATACTTCTCTTCCATGATATATGTAGTCAACTGGCCATATACTTTAATATGATACAATATTGGGCCGATAATTGTCACTTTACATTGAGCTACAGAACAATTTATTTAGTGGTTTATGACCTGGTTCGTGCCCTCGCTGGACCTGCCTCTAGACAGATAGACACACGGTTGCTATTATTAGTTAGCTACTGGCTCACTTACCAGTCATTTGAGAACGGTATCCTGTCGTTATATAAACATTTGGTATCCCGCTGCTGAGGCGGATACCGTATAAACCTCTTACCCACATGAGGCGATATGTAGGTATTAGAGATGACACGTTTATGACCTATTTGCAGAATATTTCTAGAAATATCCCATGTGTGATAACAAAAACTACCAACTTGCATATACGAATCTGGCAATAAATGCAAAATAAGCTCGTCTATATGTCTGGATAAGCTACAAAACTTAATACCGGTATATGAAACTGCTTCATATAAGGCTTTTCATAATCTGCAATATGTTCCAAGCAAAATCGATATTAAATTCTCCCAATATATACGATGGTATACTGATATACCAGTATTGGTCATGCTATCTCGCCTATGTAACGGTTTAAGACGTTATCTGTTCCGTGATGGTGTTTTCGTAGACAGGTTTCTAATAGACACTTGTTCCTTTCCTTCCTCTGATGTTATCTTAGAACTTATTGTGGTGATTTTTGTAGCAAAATAACCACTGCGTTTGATATGGCACGCATTTAAGCACAGTCAGTAACATCTTATTGAACCCATGATTTAACAGTTACCTGTTTATTACGCGCACACCTAATCCGATCGCCGTCCAATAGTCGGACCGCAGTGTTTGGTCTAATTTGGCTGGAGTCGGATATCA
Organism: Spisula solida; assembly: GCA_947247005.1. NCBI lineage: Eukaryota > Metazoa > Mollusca > Bivalvia > Venerida > Mactridae > Spisula > Spisula solida. The sequence goes on from OX365948.1 coordinate 28,875,376, forward strand.
GCCAGTCATCGGGCGGCGGCGGAGACATTTATGTTTCTTTTGATATATGCATTGCTGCTTATCGACCGGCGTCCACACAAAACCTAGACATCGGGAAACATATACGGACAATTTCCGGTATCCGGGTGATTTGTGACCATAGTACGATACGTCATCGTACAACATGTACTTCAACGTATTGACATCGTGTAGATCAGTCATTGACTCGTACACATGTTATTTGGTTTATATTTTACTTGTGTTTAAACTTGGTTATTTTCAAACGGATGGCATATGCAAATTCAGTATACTAGTATACGACGTATTTCGATTATTGTTCTAAACTGTAAATTTGATGGACAACTCGTGCAGTCATCCAGTATTTGTATAAAGTATTTATATTTGTAGTCCTCGATTTGCATACATTAAACTTTGTTTTTGATAAATTTCTACATTATACAATAGAGGTTGAATATCCATCTTAGAATAATACTTTTTTTACCACCAATGTTAGAGAGCTCTATAATAAACATCACATCCAATAGAGGCTGATAGAATGGGATGTTCACCCGGTACAAGGGATGTCAACTGAGACGTTAGCCATTCTATTACCCGGTGTTGGATATAATATTTATTTTATCATACACAAAACCTTATATCAAAAGGGAATATATATAAAAAACATTTGTTGACTACGAAAAAAGCGCCTAAAGCAGGGGAACCCCAAATGAGCCCACACTAACGACTCTTTCGGTCGGTCGCTAACAAACCCAAAAAACGCCACCTGGTCCAAGCGAGCCAATATGATGTTAGTCATGTGATAAAGGACCATCATATATACACAAAATGACGCAGATACTTGCTCTTGTGCGACATTCTAAATGACATGACAGGCACGTTTTGGTCGATCACGTATCAAATGGGTTGAACATGTCTTTGACAGCCTCTTTCTGGGGGTAATGAAAGTAGCATTGTAGAATAAGGTGCGGTATAATAAGATTATTACCCGCTGGTGTCAAGTAAGGTTATATGGCAAATACATCACGCGGTGTACAGGTAAACTAAAAGTTGATTTCCATGGAAGGCTAGACTCAACATTGGCATAACAAAACAGAAACGTTATTCCGAGGTTTTAACAGTAGCATTTCTAGCGCTCAAACTTCAGATTTATCTGAAATTCAGACCACAGTTTTGAACAAACTCAATTTCAGCTGATATTAGTACTTGAGATGCTTCGGGAGATCGGGTCCTGAACTTGGGCGTGTGTGGTTAGTTAGAGGCTCACGTAGAACGTGTGTCCGAGGCTATATCACAGCTGTATATAATAAATATTTTCACAAACTATTATAAAGTACGCCAAAACTCAATTAAAGCAAACATATGGCAACAATAGAATTCTTCTACATGTATATCAAAACAATTTGCAACATCGGCCAGTTGTCATGTTAGTCTAGAAGACATATGGACATCCGAGAGGATCAAAACAGGACTGTCTAAGAAATCATGACAAAAACTTGACTTGCATTATTTCAACTCGTTCTTTTTTGTCTGGTAAAGCTATTGAAAGCGTTGTAAATATTCTGATAACAGAACGAGAATGCATACCGTATAATAAACCTAGTATTTATTTGTATTGTTAGTTACCAAAGCAAAAACATAAAACATTAGCATGAACTATCGAATAGCGTTTGTTTAAAATTCAGGATTAACGTATTATTAAGTCAGTCTTAATGTATTAGGAAACATTGCATTGTTTTAATGTTTTTGGTTGAGATCATTGAGATCAACTTCAATCTTGTAAAACTTTGCATTTTTTGTGTAGATCGTTGACACCTATCTGCTAATATAACTGGAGATAGAACTTTGCCCTGTTTGTTTTTATCTAAAATTTTAGTGCTGCTGCTATTTTCAAAATTCCAAACTGCGTACTTGGAAGAGAAGTACAAATACCAACACAGGGTGCAACCAACGATATGTGCTATACACGAAATCTATGATGTTCTAAGTTTCTTCACAATCCAATCAATATAAACCGAGTGTCTGTTTTTATTTTAAAAATTGCTGGCGGTTTATCACAGAATTTCGACGAATCATTATATCCGAAAAACGGGCGGTGTAATTGTCAAATAGATGGAATATGTTGGATATTTTCAACGTAATTCCCATGGAGCGTTTAAAAGCATAAAAGTTATATTTAATAACAAAAGTAATGACTTTATTTATAGAAGCGACACATAGGCATGTCAAATATTCCCCGAGAGCTTGTATTTCGTTTCTCAAATTGTTGCCTAAATCTAATTTATAGATCTATTTGTTGTAAGTTTAGTGCTATTTTTCTTCTCAACGATGGCGGATAAATATAATGTAATCGACGGCTATATTCTCACATAGGATATAAAATATGTCGCGTGTTTCCTTACTCTATAATTAAATACAACTCACGCTTGTTATATTTGTACTTATGGGAAATGTAAGGACTTATTATTTCTCATAGAATAACAACTTGATGGTAGTCGAGCGCGATGGCAAATTTGTCTTTGTATATCATATCGTTCCATCGTGACTTCGTATCGCCTTATCGTGTCTTCACATTGTTTCATCGTTTCCTCGTATCGTGTCATACCGTCTTTGCCCCGTTTTATCGTGTTCTCGTATCGCCCGATCGTGAATTCAAGTTTCCGCGTAAAGTCTTATCGCCATTTCGCCTTTTAGAAATTTACGATCGATGTACGATTAAACGATGGCTCAAACGGAATATTTTCTTTTCGTTTTTCACCGGGATACTGCAATGTCGCGTGCTTTTCTATGTTGTCTTTGATTTTACGGGGTCATGGGGAGAATCCCGGACCCAACTATCGAAATAGGCACCTTAAACCTACAACTCCATGTTATCGATGCGGTATTGAATTTAAATATACAGTTATACTATGACAATTTATAGGTACTGTTAACAGATACTAGTAATTCACACTCGCCGGATGAACCATCAATTAAGTTAATTCATGGTGTTTTATACATATTTTTACAAACAAGCTGTCTGATCATAAACTGCTACATGTCATTAATATATAATTCAGAGTTATTTCTCGATTTCCAAGAATTTAGACATGGTCTAGCTTGGTTTAATGTAATAATGTTGCTTCTATACTTTGACAAAGTATAATATAAAAATGCAAGATGATGGTCGTCTTCAATATCTCCTGTATTACAACACTAGCATACTCGATCATTTCTATCTAATCTATTTCTTGAATATCCTTCATTGTGTAGATTTTACATAGATTAAATCTAAATTTAATGTTAGTAGTTCATCTCCATTTGGAAGAAGAATAGCATTTTCTAATATAAAGTTCTACATCGAGTCGTTTTTTTTGTCTCGTTTTGTGAATCAAGTTGAGGGTATAGCTGGCAGACGATAACTCTAGTTTCGTATATAAACAAAACACTGTCAATTGGCCGCTTGTATCAAGATCAGTGTCAAACTTTATTTGCTTTAATAGTGATTATGTGCGAGATCGAAGACAAATCGACATTGGAAATGCATTCAATTGTCACGTTTTGTTTTAAAAACTAGTTAGTATTTCCGTCGGTTGACTGTAGTATACCGACCGACAATATAAACACAATTTTTAATGTACATTTAAGAGGACATTTAAAATTTAATTCCATATACAACCTTCAAACCTGCACTGCACCCTCTGATAAGCATTGGAAGCTGTAAATACAGACCACTATATAGAAGTTGGTGCTCTACTGAGATTAAATTAATAGTAAATAGTGGCTTAGGGAAGTTGCGCAGGTGTTGTTTTTAACACCATCCAAGAAGGCATCACAAAGTTTGTCCCAACCAAAAACTCAGAAGCAAAATCTCTTACCATGGGTTACACAAGAAATAGAAAGTTTAATTAGAAAAGGGAGAAACTCTATCAGAAATTGACGCATCAGAAACGTCAAACTCCATACACAGATATGATAGAAAAGTTCAAAACCATCAAACACCTCAACCAGACAGAAAAAAAATAATAAAAAAGTCATAAGAAAGCATACATTGAAAACAAACTTGACATCCAACACACATATAATGTAAACTCATTGAACATATAATTGCATCCAGCCTATCCACTCACTTCACCAAACACAAAATTCGCTACAAGCATCAACACGGATGTTCCACTGGGGTTCTTCCTGGGACCATACTCTTCCTGCTTTATATAAATGACATTCTGACAAACTCATTTCCCAGGCACGGCTGTTTGCTGATGAAATAGCCGCTTACCTTATAAATGTAGTCACCTCCCTCTCAGATTGACATGCGTTAGTAAATGATCTGCTTAAACTTGAAAACTTGGAAAGACAATGGAATATGATATTTAACCGCAGTAAGTGTCAGGTTCTCCATATCTCAAGGAGCAGAAACCCAATCAAATTTCCGTACATGCTCCATGGTCGAACTCTTTCCTCAGTCACAGAGGCAAAATATCTTGTTGTCGACATCAGTGACGACATCAGAATGAACACCGACATAACCAGGATAACAACAATAGCAAACCAAACACTTGGCTTCCTCATACGTAACAGCACAACACAACATGATCACATAAATTCCCTGGCATACAAAACTTTAGATATACCACAACTAGATCACCACCTACACAGGTCAACATTAACAAGCTGGAAATAATACAAAGGCGTGATATTAGATGAGTAGAAAACATTTCTCCCGATATACCTGCGTATCGGACCTTTAGGATGGAGCTCCCTTGAGAACAGATGCCTTGCCTCCAAGCTAGTTTCCTACCACAATATTTATAATAATCGTGCATGTACGTCTCAACAAGGCACATGCAAAAAAACGCAATACGTAAATGCCTGTAACTTTTTTAATGAACGGAAACCTGTCATATTGGGGTTCTTTTAGTTCGACCATTTTTCTAATGTGACGTTTGTGTATGATTTGATGAACATTCTCATGTTCACCTTAATTACAAGATGTGGGATTTTGGATTGAAAATATAAAGGAAATAATGTATCCATTCGCAAGTTATCAATATTGGTAATTTGGCATAAATAGTACCACTTTTGACATAAGATAAACATGGACATATTAAATTTTATCGGTACACATTGAGATAAAAACTGTATTCAATCAAAACAAACAAAAATGTCTTGTTGATATGACGTCACTTGTTGTAAACAACCATTTTGACAGGGTTTCTGAAGTTCACTACCAGTACTGTGCACAATTCAGATAATACATTTAGGAATTGGCATTTTTAACTCCCACACGCACTCCAGTTTATATATTATACCCTATCCTAAGACACCACATAGTGTGTGCCATACCAAACGTTATGTTAGGTAAGAGAAGGGTCACTACAGAAAACAAGACGACGTCGTTATTTCACAAAATTGACGTCAAATCTAAGTATGGTATTTTCATAAAAAGGACACAGTTTTCAAATAGGTTGGAATGTTGCATGTTGAATTAAGTTTTGAAATGTCCTCTTTCAACTGTGTGTTCGTTTTATACATTTTTTTATCAATTATGAAATGTATTAACTCACGAATGACAAAGATTTCGACGCTGTTCTTCCACTTTGGACGATGCCAATAGTTTTACAAATGACCTGGAAAACGACACCCTAGTGCCAATGCGTGTCAAAAACATCACATGAAGACATCGTAATTTACCAACAGACAAAATAATATGTATTAGCTTTCTTCGTCTGTTGTATTAAATATATGAGCCGTTCTCCAGGAAAACCGGGCTTCGTGACAAAATTATGAAAATCATGATAATATAGCACTAGAAAGACAATACTCTTTTGAACAGTTTCTGAACATTTGAGCAAAATATAACATTGAATTTAATATTTACAGACTTTTAAAACTAACCACTCCCGCCTACTTTGTTAGTGACGTCGCAAACGTCATTCAAACGTTATTTGATGTTACGTTAACAAGAACTTCATAAATCCAGTATTTGATGAGTTATTGACATAAACTTATCAAAATTGTATCACATTTTAGAATTACAATGTACAAATGTATATTCCTCTTTTAATGAGACATGTCTAAATCGTGAATTTTAGTTTTTAGAGAAATGTAGCTACGGTTTTTAAACACTAACCCCTCGATTTCTCCATATGGATACTCTTCAGAAATTGGTCACCATAGCAACGACAGAATAAATTTTAACATGTTTCATGAGAAAAAATAAATCTAAGACATAGTTCTATATTATCCAAGAACTTAAAATTAAATCTAAGAGCATGAATTTTCCCATTTAAGAGCCTTTTCTTAACCTAATTACATAAATACTAATACAATCTCTCTAAGCCCGGTTTTCCTGGAGAACGGCTCATATATAAGATGACCAGCTATTGGTTTTGGTGATCCTTATCGAATTGTAAGTAGATAAGTACGATAAGTACGTATTTAACGAGTGGTGGGGTGACAATAAATCGTTAACGGAACTTATTTAACGAGAACTCCTATAAGAAACTTGAGTAAAGAAACCTGTAAAAAAGTAGCAAAGTTTTTGTTAACTATGGTTCCATGACTGTCATCCCTGTTTAAAGGGTCGATCATAATGTTTTATGAGGCACCTACAATCTGATCACGTTTACTTCCTGATAGTTATAATGCATACCCGGACTAAAATCGGATACACTCAAAAAGTCCTTTCCAAAACATATGTTTGACTGGAAAGGGTGATATGCCTTGACAGAATGGAACAAGATTCACCTTATTGCGTAAATAGGTATTGTATACATGTAGTTGAAGTAGTGAATCTGTTTTGTCTCGAATATTTTTAGATTTTGGCATATTTGTCAAAGTGAAAGTAGAGTAGGGTAAAACCAACATTGAAGCCGTCCGCCCATCTGTAAAAATTAGTCTACCGCCTTTGACGAACATCTTATATTAAATATGACCCCCTTTTTTTGGTCTTCTTTCGTAGCTGAAACATACTTCTCTTCCATGATATATGTAGTCAACTGGCCATATACTTTAATATGATACAATCTTGGGCCGATAATTGTCACTTTACATGGAGCTACAGAACAATTTATTTAGTGGTTTATGACCTGGTTCGTGCCCTCGCTGGACCTGCCTCTAGACAGAAAGACACACGGTTGCTATTATTAGTTAGCTACTGGCTCACTTACCAGTCATATGGGAACAGTATCCTGTCGTTATATAAACATTAGGTATCCCGCTGCTGAGGCGGATACCGTATAAACCTCTTACCCACATGAGGCGATATGTAGGTATTAGAGATGACACGTTTATGACCTATTTGCAGAATATTTCTAGATATATCCCATGTGTGATAACAATAACTACCAACTTGCATATACGAATCAGGCAATAAATGCAAATGGATAAGCTACAAAACTTAATACCGGTATATGACACTGCTTCATATAAGGCTTTTCATAATCTGCAATATGTTCCAAGCAAAATCGATATTAAATTCTCCCAATATATACGATGGTATACTGATATACCAGTATTGGTCATGCTATCTCGCCTATGTAACGGTTTAAGACGTTATCTGTTCCGTTATGGTGTTTTCGTAGACAGGTTTCTAATAGACACTTGTTTCTTTCCTTCCTCTGATGTTATCTTAGAACTTATTGTGGTGATTTTTGTAGCAAAATAACCACTGCGTTTGATATGGCACGTATTAAAGCACAGTCAGTTAAGTCTTATTGAACACATGATTAACAGTTACCTGTTTAATCCGCGCACACCTAATCCGATCGCCGTCCAATGGTCGGACCGCAGTGTTTGGTCTAATTGGGCCGGAGTCGGATATCAGCCAGTCATCGGGCGGCGGCGGAGACATTTATGTTTCTTTTGATATATGCATTGCTGCTTATCGACCGGCGTTCACACAAAACCTAGACATCGGGAAACATATACGGACAATTTCCGGTATCCGGGTGATTTATGACCTCAGTACGATACGTCATCATACAACATGTACTTCACCGTATTGACATCGTGAAGATCAGTCATTGACTCGTACACATGTTATATGGTTTATATTTTACTTGTGTTTATTTTGGAAATTTTTAAACGGATGGTATATGCAAATTCAGTATACTAGACAAAGCGATGACTTATTTCGATTATTGTTCTAAACTGTAAATTTGATGGACAACTCGTGCAGTCATCCAGTATTTGTATAAAATATTTACATTTGTAGTCCTCGATTTGCATACATTAAACTTTGATTTTGATAAATTTCTACATTATACAATAGAGGTTGAATATCCATCTTAGAATAATACTTTCATTACCACCAATGTTAGAGAGCTCTATAATAAATATCACATCCCATAGAGGCTGATAGAATGGGATGTTCACCCGGTACAAGAGATGTCAACTGAGACGTTAGCCATTCTATCACCCGATGTTGGATATAATATTTATTTTACCATACCAAAAACTTATATCAAAAGGGATTACAAATGTATATATAAAAAAACATTTGTTGACTTTACGAAAAAAGCGCGGGGTAATGGAAGTAGCATTGTAGAATAAGGTGCGGTATAATAATTCAAATCATTACCCGCTGGTGTCACGTAAGGTTATATGGCAAATACATCACGCGGTGTACAGGTATAATAATATGGAAAACAACTCAACTACAAGGTACGGGGAGTTGAATTTTGATCTATGCGTTTAATATAGTTATGAAATGTAGGTTATTTCACGATACTAGGCCCCGATCTCCCGAAGCATCTCAATCTGAGCTAAATACAATTTCATAATAAAAGTTGATTTCCATTGAAGGCTAGACTCAACATTGGCATAACAAAACAGAAACGTTATTCCGAGGTTTTAACAGTAGAATTTCTAGCGCTCAAACTTCAGATTTATCTCAAATTCAGACTAAGTTTTGAACAAATTCAATTTAAGCTGATATTAGTACTTGAGATGCTTCGGGAGATCGGGTCCTGAACTTGGGCGTGTAGCATGGTTAGTTAGAGGCTCACATAGAACGTGTGTCGGAGGCTATATCACAGCTGTATATAATACATCTTTTCACAAACTATTATAAAGTACACCAAAACTCAATTAAAGCAAACATATGGCATCAATAGAGTTCTTCTTTATCAAAACTTATAATTTGCAACATCGGCCAGTAACTGTTGTCATGTAAGTCTAGAAGACATTATTGACATCCGAGAGGATCAAAACAGGACTGTCCAAGAAATCATGACATAAACTTGGATTGTATTATTTTAACTCGTTCTTTTTTGTCTGGTAAAGCCATTGAAAGCATTGTAAATATTCTGATAACAGTACGAGAATGCATACCGTATAATAAACCTATTTATTTGTGTTGTTAGTTACCAAAGCAAAAACATAAAAAATTAGCATGAACTATCGAATAGCGTTTGTTTAAAATTCAGGATTTACGTATTATTAAGTCAGTCTTAATGTATTAGGAAACATTGCATTGTTTTAATGTTTTTGGTTGAGATCATTGAGATCAACTTCAATCTTGTAAAACTTTGCATTTTTTTGTGTAGATCGTTGACACCTCTCTGCTAATATAACTGGAGATAGAACTCTGCCCTGTTTGTTTTTATTTAAATTTTAGTGCTGCTGCTATTTTCAAAATTCCAAATACTGCGTACTCAGAAGAGAAGTGCAAATACCAACAAAGGGTGCAACCAACAATATGTGCTATACACGAAATATATGATGTTCTAAGTTTCTTAACAATCCAATCATTATAAACCGAGTGTCTGTTTTTATTTTAAATATGCTGGCAGTTTATCACAGAATTTCGACGAATCATTATATCCGAAAAACGGGCGGTGTAATTGTCAAATAGATGGAATATGTTGGATATTTTCAACGTAATTCCCATATGGAGCGTTTAAAAGCATAAAAGTTATATTTAATAACAAAAGTAATGACTTTATTTATAGAAGCGACACATAGGCATGTCAAGTATTCCCCAAGAGCTTGTATTTCGTTTCTCAAATTGTTGCCTAAATCTAATTTATAGATCTATTTGTTGTAAGTTTAGTGCTATTTTTCTTCTCAACGATGGCGGATAAATATAAGGTAATCGACGGCACTATTCTCACATAGGATATAAAATATGTCGTGTGTTTCCTTACTCTATAATTAAATACAACTCACGCTTGTTATATTTGTACTTATGGGAAATGTAAGGACTTATAATTTCTCATAGAATAACAACTTGATGGTAGTTGAGCGCGATGGCAAATTTGTCTTTGTATATCATATCGTTCCATTGTGACTTCGTATCGCCTTATGTGTCTTCACATTGTTTCATCGTTTCCTCGTATCGTGTCATACTGTCTTTGCCCCGTTTTATCGTGTTCTCGTATCGCCCGATCGTGAATTCAAGTTTCCGCGTAAAGTCTTATCGCCATTTCGCCTTTTAGAAATTTACGATCGATGTACGATTAAACGATGGCTCTAACGGAATATTTTCTTTTCGTTTTTCACCGGGGATACTGCAATGTCGCGTGCTTTTTCTATGTTGTCTTTGATTTTACGGGGTCATGGGGAGAATCCCGGACCCAAATATCGAAATAGGCACCTTAAACCTACAACTACATGTTATCGATGCGGTATTGAATTTAAATATACAGTTATACTATGACAATTTATAGGTACTGTTTACAGATACTAGTAATTCACACTCGCCGGATGAACCATCAATTACAGTAATTAATGGTGTTTTATACATATTTTTACAAACAAGCTGTCTGATCATAAACTGCTACATGTCATTAATATATAATTCAGATTTATTTCTCGATTTCCAAGAATTTCGACATGATCTGGCTTGGTTTAATGTAATAATGTTGCTTCTATACATTGACAAAGTATAATATAAAAATGCAAGATGATGGTCGTCTTCAATATCTCCTGTATTACAACACTAGCATACTCGATCATTTCTATCTAATCTATTTCTTGAATATCCTTCATTGTGTAGATTTTACATAGATTAAATCTAAATTCAATGTTAGTAGTTCATCTCCATTTGGAAGAAGAATAGCATTTTCTAATATAAAGTTCTACATCGAGTCGTTTTTTTGTCTCGTATTGTGAATCAAGTTGAGGGTATAGCTGGCATACGATAACTCTAGTTTCGTATATAAACAAAACACTGTCAATTGGCCGCTTGTATCAAGATCAGTGTCAAACTTTAGTTGCTTTAATAGTGATTATGTGCGAGATCGAAGACAAATCGACATCGGAAATGCATTCAATTGTCGTGTTTTGTTTTAAAAACTAGCTAGTATTTTCGTCGGCGGACTGTAGTTTACCGACCGACAATATACACACAGTTTTAATGTACATTTAAGAGGACATTTAAAATTTAATTCCATATACAACCTTCCAACCTGCACTGCACCCTCTGATAAGCATTGGAAGCTGTAAATACAGACCACTATATAGAAGTTGTTGCTCTACTGAGGTTAAATTAATAGTAAATAGTGGCTTAGGGAAGTTGCGCAGGTGTTGTTTTAAACACCTTCCAAGAAGGCATCACAAAGTTTGTCCCAACCAAAACCTCAGAAGCAAAAATCTCTTACCATGGGTCACACAAGACATAGAAAGTGTAATTAGAAAAAGGGACAAACTATCAGAAATTGAAGCATCAGAAACGTCAAACTCAATACACAGATACGATAGTCATATGAAGCATACATTAAAAACATACTTGACATACAACACACAGAAAATGAAAACAACACCGGATTCACTCATAAAGAATACCAAACACGACAGCCAAGACATTGCTTCCTTTAGAGATCAGACCAGTGGTAAAATAGAGTCTGATAACTCCACCAAGGCCAACATCCTGAACAAGCAATTCCAATCAGTCTGTTCATGTGTCTCATCTCTATCTCTTCCCCAGCTTTGTAGAAATGTCATTGGGAACTCCAAATACCTGACCATGCCCGATATAGAAATATACCCAAGTGGTGTTCCTAAGTTACTCCAAAACCTAAAAGTTGACAAGACTGTTGGCCCGGACTTTATCAAGCCCATAACCAAACGTATCAAGGAGTTATGTTAGGTAAGAGAAGGGTCACTACAGAAAACAAGACGACGTCGTTATTTCACAAAATTGACGTCAAATCTAAGCATGGTATTTTCATAAAAAAGACACTGTATTCAAACTAGGTTGGAATGTTGCAAGTTTAAATTTTGAAATGTCCTCTTTCAACTGTGTGTTTCGTTTTATACAATTTTGTATCAATTATGAAATGTATTAACTCACGAATGACAAAGATTTCCACGCTGTTCTTCCACTTGGGACGATGCCAATAGGTTTTACAAATGACCTGGAAAACGACACCCTAGTGCCAATGCATGTCAAAAACGTCACATGAAGACATCGTAATTTACCAACAGACAAAATAATATGTATTAGCTTTCTTCATCTGTTGTATTTAATATATGAGCCGTACTCCAGGAAAACCGGGCTCAAAATTATAAAAATCATGATAATATAGCACTAGAAAGACAATACTCTTTTGAACAGTTTCTGAATATTTGAGCAAAACATAACATTAAATTTAATATTTACAGACTTTTAAAACTAACCACTCCCGTCTACTTTGTTAGTGACGTCGCAAACGTCATTCAAACGTTATTTGACGTTACGTTAACAAGAAATCCTGTATTTGATGAGTTATTGACATCAACTTATCAAAATTGTATCACATTTTAGAATTACAAATGTATATTCCTTTTATAAGGAAACATGTCTAAATCGTGAATTTTAGCTTTAAGAGAAATGTAGCTACGGTTTTTAACCAATAACCCCTCGATTTCTCCATATGGATACTCTTCAGAAATTGGTCACCATAGCAACGACAGAATAAATTTTAACATGTTTCATGAGAAAAAATAAATCTAAGACATAGTTCTATATTATCCAAGAACTTAAAATTAAATCTAAGAGCATGAATTTTCTCATTTAAGAGCCTTTTCTTAACCTAATTACATAAATACTAATACAATGTCTCTAAGCCCGGTTTTTCCTGGAGAACGGCTCATATATAAGATGGATAGCTATTGGTTTTGGTGATCCTTATCGAATTGTAAGTAGATAAGTACGATAAGTACGTATTTAACGAGTGGTGGGGTGACAATAAATCGTTAACGGAACTTTTTTAACGAGAACTCCTATAAGGAACTTGAGTAAAGAAACCTGTAAAAAAGTAGTAAAGTTTTTGTTAATTATGGTTCCATGACTGACATTCCTGTTTAAAGGGTCGATCATAATGTTTTATGAGGCACCTACAATTTGATCACGTTTACTTCCTGATAGTTATAATGCATACGCGGACTAAAATCGGATACACTCAAAAAGTCCTTACCAAAACATATGTTTGACTGGAAATGGTGATATGCCTTGACAGAATGGAACTAGATTCACCTTATTGCGTAAATAGGTATTGTATACATGTAGTTGAAGTAGTGAATCTGTTTTGTCTTGAATATCTTTAGATTATTGCTTATTTGTAAAGGGGAAAGTAGAGTAGGGTAAAACCAACATTGAAGCCGTCCGCCCATCTGTAAAAATTAGTCTACCGCCTTTGACGAACATCTTATATTAAATATGACCCCCTGTTTTTTGGTCTTCTTTCTTAGCTGAAACATACTTCTCTTCCATGATATATGTAGTCAACTGGCCATATACTCTAATATGATACAATCTTGGGCCGATAATTGTCACTTTACATTGAGCTACAGAACAATTTATTTAGTGGTTTATGACCTGGTTCGTGCCCTCGCTGGACCTGCCTCTAGACAGATAGACACAAGGTTGCTATTATTAGTTAGCTACTGGCTCCCTTACCAGTCATATGGGAACGGTATCCTGTCGTTATATAAACATTAGGTATCCCGCTGCTGAGGCGGATACCGTATAAACCTCTTACCCACATGAGGCGATATGTAGGTATTAGAGATGACACGTTTATGACCTATTTGCAGAATATTTCTAGAAATATCCCATGTGTGATAACAATAACTACCAACTTGCATATACGAATCTGGCAATAAATGCAAAATAAGCTCCGTCTATATGTCTGGATAAGCTACAAAACTTAATACCGGTATATGAAACTGCTTCATATAAGGCTTTTCATAATCTGCAATATGTTCCAAGCAAAATCGATATTAAATTCTCCCAATATATACGATGGTATACTGATATACCAGTATTGGTCATGCTATCTCGCCTATGTAACGGTTTAATACGTTATCTGTTCCGTGATGGTGTTTTCGTAGACAGGTTTCTAATAGACACTTGTTCCTTTCCTTCCTCTGATGTTATCTTAGAACGTATTGTGGTGATTTTTGTAGCATAATAACCACTGCGTTTGATATGGCACGCATTTAAGCACAGTCAGTAAAGTCTTATTGAACCCATGATTTAACAGTTACCTGTTTATTACGCGCACACCTAATCCGATCGTCGTCCAATAGTCGGACCGCTGTGTTTGGTCTAATTGGGCCGGAGTCGGATATCAGCCAGTCATCGGGCGGCGGCGGAGACATTTATGTTTCTTTTGATATATGCATTGCTGCTTATCGACCGGCGTCCACACAAAACCTAGACATCGGGAAACATATACGGACAATTTCCGGTATCCGGGTGATTTGTGACCTTAGTACGATACGTCATCATACAACATGTACTTCACCGTATTGACATCGTGAAGATCAGTCATTGACTCGTACACATGTTATTTGGTTTATATTTTACTTGTGTTTATACTTGGTTATTTTCAAACGGATGGCATATGCAAATTCAGTATACTAGACAAAGCGACGACGTATTTCGATTATTGTTCTAAACTGTAAATTTGATGGACAACTCGTACAGTCATCCAGTATTTGTATACAGTATTTACATTTGTAGTCCTCGATTTGCATACATTAAACTTTGTTTTTGATAAATTTCTACATTATACAATAGAGGTTGAATATCCATCTTAGAATAATACTTTTATTACCACCAATGTTAGAGAGCTCTATAATAAACATCACATCCCATAGAGGCTGATAGAATGGGATGTTTACCCGGTACAAGGGATGTCAACTGAGACGTTAGCCATTCTATCACCCGGTGTTGGATATAATATTTATTTTATCATACCAAAAACTTATATCAAAAGGGAATATATATAAAAAAAACATTTGTTGACTACGAAAAAAGCGCCTAAAGCAGGGGAACCCCAAATGAGCACACACTAACGACTCTTTCGGTCGGTCTCTAACAAACCCAAAAACGCCACCTGGTCCAAGCGAGCCAATATGATGTTAGTCATGTGATGAAGGACCATCATATATACACAAAATGACGCAGATACTTGCTCTTGTGCGACATTCTAAATGACATGACAGGCACGTTTGGGTCGATCACGTATCAAATGGGTTGAACATGTCTTTGACAGCCTCTTTCTGGGGGTAATGAAAGTAGCATTGTAGAATAAGGTGCGGTATAATAATTCAAATTATTACCCGCTGGTGTCACGTAAGGTTATATGGCAAATACATCACGCGGTGTACAGGTATAATAATATGGAAAACAACTCAACTACAAGGGATGGGGAGTTGAATTTTGTTCTATGCGTTTAATATAGTTATGGAATGTAGGTTATTTCACGATACTAGGCCCCGATCTCCCGAAACATCTCAATCTGAGCTAAATCTAATTTCATATATTGTCATTGGGCTAAAAGTTGATTTCCATGGAAGGCTAGACTCAACATTGGCATAACAAAGCAGAAACGTTATTCCGAGGTTTTAACAGTAGCATTTCTAGCGCCCAAACTTCAGATTTATCTCAAATTCAGACTAAGTTTTGAACAAATTCAATTTAAGCTGATATTAGTACTTGAGATGCTTCGGGAGAGCGGGTCCTAAACTTTGGCGTGTATTATGGTTATTTAGAGGCTCACATAGAACGTTTGTCGGAGGCTATATCACAGCTGTATATAATAAATCTTTTCACAAACTATTATAAAGTACACCAAAACTCAATTAAAGCAAACATATGGCATCAATAGAGTTCTTCTTTATCAAAACTTACAATTTTCAACATCGGCCAGTAACTGTTGTCATGTAAGTCTAGAAGACATTATTGACATCCGAGAGGATCAAAACAGGACTGTCCAAGAAATCATGACAAAAACTTGGATTGTATTATTTTAACTCGTTCTTTTTTATCTGGTAAAGCCATTGAAAGCATTGTAAATAATCTGACAACAGTACGAGAATGCATACCGTATAATAAACCTATTTATTTGTATTGTTAGTTACCAAAGCAAAAACATAAAACATTAGCATGTACTATCGAATAGCGTTTGTTTAAAATTCAGGATTAACGTATTATTAAGTCAGTCTTAATGTATTAGGAAACATTGAATTGTTTTAATGTTTTTGGTTGAGATCAACTTCAATCTTGTAAAACTTTGCATTTTTTGTGTAGATCGTTGACACCTCTCTGCTAATATAACTGGAGATAGAACTCTGCCCTGTTTGTTTTTATTTTAAATTTTAGTGCTGCTGCTATTTTCAAAATTCCAAATACTGCGTACTCGGAAGAGAAGTGCAAATACCAACACAGGGTGCAACCAACAATATGTGCTATACACGAAACCTATGATGTTCTAAGTTTCTTAACAATCCAATCAATATAAACCGAGTGTCTGTTTTTATTTTAAATATGCTGGCAGTTTATCACAGAATTTCGTCGAATCATTATATCCGAAAAACGGGCGGTGTAATTGTCAAATAGATGGAATATGTTGGATATTTTCAACGTAATTCCCATGGAGCGTTTAAAAGCATAAAAGTTATATTTAATAACAAAAGTAATGACTTTATTTATAGAAGCGACACATAGGCATGTCAAATATTCCCCGAGAGCTTGTATTTCGTTTCTTAAATTGTTGCCTAAATCTAATTTATAGATCTATTTGTTGTAAGTTTAGTGCTATTTTTCTTCTCAACGATGGCGGATAAATATAATGTAATCGACGGCACTATTCTCACATAGGAAATAAAATATGTCGTGTGTTTCCTTACTCTATAATTAAATACGACTCACGCTTGTTATATTTGTACTTATGGGAACTGTAAGGACTTATAATTTCTCATAGAATAACAACTTGATGGTAGTCGAGCGCGATGGCAAATTTGTCTTTGTATATCATATCGTTCCATCGTGACTTCGTATCGTCTTATCTTGTCTTCACATTGTTTCATCGTTTCCTCGTATCGTGTCATACTGTCTTTGTCCCGTTTTATCGTGTTCTCGTATCGTCCGATCGTGAATTCAAGTTTCCGCGTAAAGTCTTATCGCAAACGATGGCTCTAACGGAATATTTTCTTTTTCGTTTTTCACCGGGGATACTGCAATGTCGCGTGCTTTTTCTATGTTGTCTTTGATTTTACGGGGTCATGTGGCGAATCCCGGACCCAACAATCGAAATAGGCACCTTAAACCTACAACTACATGTTATCGATGCGGTATTCAATTTAAATATACAGTTATACTATGACAATTTATAGGTACTGTTAACAGATAATTGACACTTTTATCCAACTATCTGCGTTAAGATGTATGTGAATTCGTCTATTGCATATGTCTGTACATGTTACCTTCTCTAAATAAAGATATTGTTATTATTATTACACTCGCCGGATGAACCATCAATTACATTAATTCATGGTGTTTTTAACATATTTTTACAAAAAAGCTGTCTGATCATAAACTGCTACATGTCATTAATATATAATTCAGATTTATTTCTCGATTTCCAAGAATTTAAACATGGTCTAGCTTGGTTTAATGTAATAATGTTGCTTCTATACATTGACAAAGTATAATATAAAAATGCAAGATGATGGTCGTCTTCAATATCTCCTGTATTACAACACTAGCATACTCGATCATTTCTATCTAATCTATTTCTTGAATATCCTTCATTGTGTAGATTTTACATAGATTAAATATAAATTCAATGTTAGTAGTTCATCTCCATTTGGAAGAAGAATAGCATTTTCTAATATAAAGTTCTACATCGAGTCGTTTTTTGTCTCGTATTGTGAATCAAGTTGAGGGTATAGCTGGCAGACGATAACTCTTGTTTCCTATATAAACAAAACACTGTCAATTGGCCGCTTGTATCAAGATCAGTGTCAAACTTTATTTGCTTTAATAGTGATTATGTGCGAGATCGAAGACAAATCGACATCGGAAATGCATTCAATTGTCATGTTTTGTTTTAAAAAATGGATAGTATTTTCGTCGGTGGACTGTTGTATACCGACCGACAATATAAACACAGTTTTATACTGTGCATTTAAGAGGACATTTAAAATTTAATTCCATATACAACCTTCCAACCTGCAGTGCACCCTCTGATACGTATTGGAAGCTGTAAATACAGACCACTATATAGAAGTTGTTGCTCTACTGAGGTTAAATTAATAGTAAATATCGGCTTAGGGAAATTGCACAGGTGTTGTTTTAAATACCATCCAAGAAGCCATCACAAAGTTTGTCCAAACCAAAAACTCACACACGACATAGAAAGTTCAATTAGAAAAAGGGACAAACTCTATCAGAAATTGAAGCATCAGAAACGTCAAACTCAATACACAGATACGATAGTCATATGAATTATACATTTAAACATACTTGACATCCAGCACACAGAAAATGAAAACAACACCGGATACACTTATTAAGAATGCCAAACAAGACAGCCAAGACATTGCATCCTTTTAAAGATCAGATCAGTGGTAAAATAGAGTCTGATAACACCACCAAGGTCAACATCCAGAACAAACAGTCTTTTCATGTGTCTCATCTATATCTCTCTCCCAGCTTTGTAAAAATGTCCTTGGGAACTCCAAATACCTGACCATGCCCGATATAGAAATATACCCAAATGATGTCCCTTAGTTACTCCAAAACCTAAAAGTGGATAAGGCTGCTGTCCCGGACTTTTTTTTTACTTGATCAAGCACATAACCCTGAAGGAACTCGGCCATGATATCCTTGACATAATATCGCTAATATTCAAAAGATCCCTGACTACTGTCAACTAACGTCCGACTGGAAGAAAGCAAACATAGCCCCTCTATCCAAGGAAGGTGATAATAGCGATCCTGATAATTATCGACCTATATCACTAACTAACTAATTGAACACATAGTTGCATCCAGCCTATCCACTCATTTAACCAAACACAACATTCGCTACGAACATCAACACGGATGTTCCACTGGGGTCCGTCCTTGGACCATTACTCCTCTGCTTTATATAAATGACATTCCTGACAAACTCACTTCCCAGGTATGGCTGTTTGCTGATGACACATCCGCTTACCTTATAGTCACCTCCCTCTCGGATTGACATGCGTTACAAAATGACCTTCTAAAATTTGAAAACTTGGAAAGACAATGGGATATGATATTTAACCTCAGTAAGTGTCAGGTTCTTCGTATCTCAAGGAGCAGAAACCCAATCAAATCTCCGTACATGCTCCATGGTCAAACTCTTTCCTCAGTCACAGATGCAAAATACCTTTTTGTCGACATCAGTGACGACCTCAGACTGAACACCCACATAACCAGGATAACAACAATAGCAAACCAAACCCTTGGCTTCCTCAAACGTAACAGCACAACACAACATGAACACATAAATTCCCTGGCATACACAACTTAGACCACAACTAGATCACCACCTACACAGGTCAACATTAACAAGCTGGAAATAATCCAAAGGTGTGCTATTAGATGAGTAAAAACATTTCTCTCGATATACCTGCCTATCGGACCTTAAGAATACACAAGGATGGAGCTCCCTTGAGAACAGATCTCTTGCCACCATGTTAGTTTCATACCACAATATTTATAATAATCGTGTATGTACGTCTCTTCAACAAGGCACATGCAAAAAATGCAATACGTAAATGCCTGTAACTTTTTAATGAACGGAAACCTGTCATATTGGGGTTCTTTTAGTTCGACCGTTTTTCTAAAGTGACGTTTGTGTATGCTTTGATGAACATCTAAAAGCGATGTTTTCTCATGTTAACCTTAATTCCAAGATGTGGGATTTTGGATTGAAAATATGAAGGAAATAATGTATCCATTCGCAAGTTATCAATATTGGAAATTTGGCATAAATAGTACCACTTTTGACATAAGATAAACATGAATTAATAGAAGGGGCTCATGAAAAGATTGAATTTTATCGGTACACATTGAGATAAAAACTGTATTCAATCAAAACAAACAAAAATGTCTTGTTGATATGACGTCACTTGTTGTATACAACCATTTTGACAGGGTTTCTGAAGTTCTCTACCAGTATTGTGCACAATTCAGATAATACATTTAGGAATTAGCATTTTGAACTCCCACACGCACTCCAGTTTATATATTACACCCTTTCCTAAGATACCACATAGTGTGTGCACATACCTAACGTATCAAGGAGTTATGTTAGGTAAGAGAAGGGTCACTATAGAAAACAAGACGACGTCGTTATTTCACAAAATTGACGTCAAATCTAAGCATGGTATTTTCATAAAAAGGACACAGTTTTCAAACTAGGTTGGAATGTTGCATGTTGAATTAAATTTTGAAATGTCCTCTTTCAACTGTGTGTTTCGTTTTATACATTATAAATCAGTTATGAAATGTATTAACTCACGAATGACAAAGATTTCCACGCTGTTCCTCCACTTGGGACGATGCCAATAGGTTTTACAAATGACCTGGAAAACGACACCCTAGTGCCAATGCATGTCAAAAACATCACATGAAGACATCGTAATTTACCAACAGACAAAATAATATGTATTAGCTTTCTTCGTCTGTTGTATTTAATATATGAGCCGTTCTCCAGGAAATCCGGGCCTCTTGACAAAATTTTGAAAATCATAATAATATAGCACTAGAAAAACAATACTCTTTTGAACAGTTTCTGAATATTTGAGCAAAATATAACATTAAATTTAATATTTACAGACTTTTAAAACTTACCACTCCCGCCTACTTTGTTAGTGACGTCGCAAACGTCATTCAAACGTTATTTGATGTTACGTTAACAAGAAGTTCATAAATCCAGTATTTGATGAGTTATGGACATAAACTTTTCAAAATTGTATCACATTTTAGAATTATATTCCTTTTTTAATGAAACATGTCTAAATCGTGAATTTTAGCTTTTAGAGAAATGTAGCTACGGTTTTTAACCACTAACCCCTCGATTTCTCCATATGGATACTCTTCAGAAATTGGTAACCATAGCAACGACAAAATAAATTTAAACATGTTTCATGTGGAGAAAAAATCAATCTAAGACATAGTTCTATATTATCCAAGAACTTAAAATTAAATCTTAAGAGCATGAATTTTCTCATTTAAGAGCCCTTTCTTAACCTAATTACATAAATACTAATACAATGTCTCTAAGCCCGGTTTTCCTGGAGAACGGCTCATATATAAGATGGACAGCTATTGGTTTTGGTGATCCTTATCGAATTGTAAGTAGATATGTACGATAAGTATATACGTATTTAACGAGTGGTGGGGTGACAATAAATCGTTAACGGAACTTATTTAACGAGAACTCCTATAAGGAACTTGAGTAAAGAAACCTGTAAAAAAGTAGTAAAGTTTTTGTTAATTATGGTTCCATGACTGTCATCCCTGTTTAAAGGGTCGATCATAATGTTTTATGAGGCACCTACAATCTGATAACGTTTACTTCCTGATGGTTATAATGCATACGCGGACTTAAACCAGATACACTCAAAAATATGTTTGACTGGAAATGGTGATATGCCTTGACAGAATGGAACTAGATTCACCTTATTGCGTAAATAGGTATTGTAAACATGTAGTTGAAGTAGTGAATCTGTTTTGTCTTGAATATTTTTAGATTTTGGCATATTTGTCAAAGTGAAAGTAGAGTAGGGTAAAACCAACATTGAAGCTACAGAACAATTTATTTAGTGGTTTGTGACCTGGTTCGTGCCCTCGCTGGACCTGCCTCTAGACAGATAGACACACGGTTGCAATTACTAGTTAGCTAATGGCTCACTAACCAGTCATATGATATCGGTATCCGGTCGTTATATAAACATTAGGTATCACGCTGCTGAGGCGGATACTGTATAAATCTCTTACCCACATGAGGGGATATGTAGGTATTAGAGATGACACGTTTATGACCTATTTGCAGAATATTTCTAGAAATATCCCATGTGTGATAACAATAACTACCAACTTGCATATACGAATCTGGCAATAAATGCAAAATAAGCTCCGTCTATATGTCTGGATAAGCTACAAAACTTAATACCGGTATATGAAACTGCTTCATATAAGGCTTTTCATAATCTGCAATATGTTCCAAGCAAAATCGATATTAAATTCTCCCAATATATACGATGGTATACTGATATACCAGTATTGGTCATGCTATCTCGCCTATGTAACGGTTTAAGACGATATCTGTTCCGTGATGGTGTTTTCGTAGACAGGTTTCTAATAGACACTTGTTCCTTTCCTTCCTCTGATGTTATCTCAGAACTTATTGTGGTGAGTTTTGTAGCAAAATAACCACTGCGTTTGATATGGCACGTATTTAAGCACAGTCAGTCAAGTCTTATTGAACACATGATTTAACAGTTACCTGTTTAATCCGCGCACACCTAATCCGATCGCCGTCCAATAGTCGGACCGCAGTGTTTGGTCTAATTGGGCCGGAGTCGGATATCAGCCAGTCATCGGGCGGCGGCGGAGACATTTATGTTTCCATTTGATATATGCATTGCTGCTTATCGACCGGCGTCCACACAAAACCTAGACATCGGGAAGTATACGGACAATTTCCGGTATCCGGGTGATTTGTGACCTTAGTACGATAAGCCATCGTACAACATGTACTTCAGAGTATTGACATCGTGTAAATCAGTCATTGACTCGTACACATGTTATTTGGTTTATATTTTACCTGTGTTTATACTTGGATATTTTCAAACGGATGGTATATTCAAATTGAGTATACTAGACAAAGCGACGACTTATTTCTAAACTGTAAATTTGATGGACTACTCGTACAGCCATCCAGTATTTGTATAAAGTATTTACATTTGTAGTCCTCGATTTGCATACATTAAACTTTGTTTTTGATAAATTTCTACATTTATACAGTAGAGGTTGAATATCCATCTAAGAATCATACTTTCATTACCACCAATTTTAGATATAATAAACATCACATCCCATAGAGGCTGATAGAATGGGATGTTCACCCGGTACAAGAGATGTCAACTGAGACGTTAGCCATTCCTCCACCCGATGTTGGATATAATATTTATTTTACTTTACCAAAAACTTATATCAAAAGGGAATATATATATAAAAAACATTTGTTGACTTTACGAAAAAAGCGCCTAAAGCAGGGGAACCCAAAATGAGTCCACACTAACGACTGTTTCGGTCGGTCGCTAACAAACACAAAAACGCCACCTGGTCCAAGCGAGTCAATATGATGTTAGTCATGTGAAGAAGGACAATCATATATACACAAAATGACGCAGATACTTGCTCTTGCGCGACATTCTAAATGACATGACAGGCACGTTTCGATCGATCACGTATCAAGTGGGTTGAACATGTCTTTGACAGCCTCTTTCTGGGGTAATGGAAGTAGCATTGTAGTATAAGGTGCGGTATAATAATTCAAATTATTAACCTGCGGCCTTGAGCCGCAGGTTATATTGGATTGCCAAAAGTAAAATGACCATGGAGGGGCACGTGACATGTTCTTGATGGTTTACGATTTCAAAAAAAAATATCCAAAAAAAGAAGCATTTTGTAAGAATATCGTGAACCAGACTAATTCCATTATTCCATGCGGATAACATCGGTCTTTATCGCATTACAATAGTTTATTAACCAAAGAAAGCAGAACTATTCCGAAATTTCACTTTGAACGCGAGACCACGAATCTAAACAGCAGGTGTCTGCTAGGAAACATTGCATTGTTTTAATGTTTTTTGTTGAGATCATTGAGATGAACTTCAATCTTGTAGAACTTTGCCTTTTGTGTGTAGATCGTTGACCCTCTCTGCTGAGGGTTCGAGTCGACTGGGATGTAGAATACGATTATGTATGGAAGCAATCGAGCTGACTTGTTTTTATATGTATGTGGGTCTATGCCAAATGTCTCTATGACAAATAATTAGTAGAGAGTGCACATATGTAGGAAACTATGGTATTTCTCCACTCGAGATAACCCGAGGAGTAACTGCATGTGCGCAAAGAGTCCCTATCTAAGTTATACAAAGCCTGATTTAAACACGCGTGCATCTCGTTTATACCAAATATGGCAATAGCGATTGTGTCCGGGTATGCTTTATTTGTATGCACATGGTTATAAACCACAGTAACTGAATACAACAGTACACACACACCGAGAACCCACACTACTGGCTGTCCAACTCACGTATCTGGTAGTGTAGCAAACTAGCTTATTGCATTATCCCTGTATGGTAATAGACAATGTTGACACCTCCAAGTCTGCGCAACACCACGAGAGTATCACATTAACTACAACTCAATCGTTCGCTTTATTTTCAAATAGTTTTAGAATATGTCTAAAACAACAATTCAGCATCCGTCATCAGACAATTGAGTTCCACATGTATTATTTATTCCTTACTAATACCAATGGGACTTATTCTATCCTGTGCTTTCACATTCAAAGCGTCTTTCGTTTAAAAATCGAATCATATAATATGCTGAGTGAAACAGAAAGTATACAGGACGCGTTTCGGTGTTACTATGTAAATGTTTTACTGTCGAACTCAGAAACCGATTACAGTTACATTCCATTTTTTGCAGTAAAGGGAATTTATGCACCAGTCAGTTTACACAACGGTCCGAGCCCCCTTTTAAAAACCTTGTTAAAATCCCTGCACCCCAGGGCGGTACAGGTGACAAACCCCACGCAAATTGCCCCGCCCTACACGTCATATAGTTACGACAATATTTCCCTGATACTTTTATTGCGCAAAACAAAAGCCCCACTCACATGGCAATGCGGGGACATTGGAAATGTAAAATTACGGGACTTTTCCCCCTCCCCGAGGTTGGGGGCGTTGTTTCAATTGTCTGGTACATTAGTAGCGTTGTCCTTGTCCGACAAGTTGACTTGATGTGTTACGCAATATTGTGAGCGTGTAATTCGCAATGCACGACCAATTTAATATTTTTTACCAATTTATCACTTATTTTGAAAGTGTATTACAAACAGAAATTATGTTTATTGCAATGGAACGGCTCCTTATAAGACAAAAGGAAAGACTCTATGCGCCAGAACCTGTATTGGTGGTGCATGAGTTGCAACAGAAACCGCCGAACAGTTCAACGCCACCAGTCTCGGTTTGAACAAATAAGAGAGATTAAGCAAGAGACAAAATCGTTTGAGGGTTGATCAATTTTCCTTAAGGCACGGACAACCGTATATGTTGGTCAGCTATGTACCAGTCGTACTGGCACATAACGTTCGTCACATATTCTGGACTCCTCTGTGTACTATATGATATCATCTCACGATAAGTTCATAATTGATCACGTGCTAGTATATATCACAGTGAGGATTCCTGTCTTATTACACGCCCCAAAATATATATATCAAACTGCAATGTTGATATCACTATAATGATACTTTTACTGCGTGATAGGTATGAACATTCTCTTTCATGTAGTACCAAACATGCCTTTGCTGAACCCTGAGGTGTCAGCAAATGTTTATTTTCTAACCATGTACACTTTCTTCCGGTTTGCCTCGGCATTTATAAGTAACTTATTACGTTGGTCCAGCACTTTCTTAGATGTCGCGCACGTTTGGTGCCAGGAAGGGTCGCTAAAAGAGAGACAACAATGCAACATAATGACCTAACGTTTCAAAACGACTGGATGTACGATCAATATAATAATTAATCATCAACAAAAACATAATTATGTAGGAAGTACCAATCGTGAAAGCCCGGCCTTTTCCGTTTGTCTCCGGTAAATATACCTCGTGTATAGGTTCTAGGATACACCAACGTTATCAGTCTGAGATATAAGTCCAGCTACGTTCGCATGAAAGTTACAAATTATGTATCCGTCAATAAGGTGGTTATTTGATGCTTACATATCGGGTGTCTTGTTTTTACGACAATAACAAGACATACCGTGGCAGAAAATACTGTCAAATACCAAATATCTTTATAGATTAACGTTATATAAAGTTCCCGATGCACGTGTTGAAAACATCAACAAACATTACCTATATTTGATATTCGGGAAATCTGATTTGTTTATAAAATAAACTGCTGGACTTTCCGTTTGTAGCAAGTTTAATATCGGCTGCAGACAAGTGATTACCTGTTGTATTCTGTGCGTGGAATATTATCGACTGTTTTTGCTGGTGTAGTATATTTATACATGTTTAAAAACTTGAAAAAAAAAATGTTTTACATGTAATTACATTGATTATCGATGAAAGTAAACTGGCGAAACAAGAAACAAATAATCATGGTCCAGTCATGGAATTAGATAATCATATATTCGTCCGTTGTCAGGGCAAGGCGAATCTTGGCAATTTGGTACGGATAGGCGGCCATTTTCTAATCTTGTGAGTGAAAATAGTTCAATATGGCGTCAGGTTATGTCAGAGGTCTATTGCAATGCATAAATACCGAGGTGATCAGAATATAGGAAATGCCTTGGATACCGGTAGAACCGTAATTTACAATTGTGTTACATACGTATGCTTTATATCTGGAATAAGAGCAACGTTATATTCACCAAAACGCATTAACGATATAAACATTTTCTGAGTGTACCCTATGTATATCAAATTATCTGAGTGTATGTATAGAAAGGGTTTTGCAGCGGCCATGTTTAGCCGGAACGAAAGCTGGTACCCAGTTTTTCTTCAGTTGTCAAAACAAACACGAATACAAGTTCATGTGATGTCATATCCGTTGCGGCTAAACATGGCCGCTGTACAACCTTCTCTATACATAGGGTTAATTCAAATAATTTGATATGCATAGGGTATACTCAGATAATTTGAAACTATGTGCCTATAAAAAGAGCAGTCCAGGAACATACAGAACATTCCTCGTATTAGACAAAGTTTTGTTGTCAGAAATGACAGACACGTAAATTCCCTAGATTACAGTACATAGAAAATATTGAAGCTGGTAGATCAGTTCTTCTCGTTCATTTGCAGATTGCCTTTACCATGTACGGAAATAAATATATAGAATAAGGAGAAACGTCGAAGTCTTTTAAAAGTTGATGAATTGACAATAACCTATGGTGTATATAGCAAACATTTATCTGAAAATAAAGAGACAGTGTCTGCAATATATTCTAACGAAAATGTTTCTTATTTATTGATATTAAATGCAATGAATATATATCGCGCGAGAATTTACGAGGAGAAATACATAGTTTATAAATATATAATTTGTTATCATAGGTTATGTAACAGACTCTAAACATTTTGTCGATTGCAAATTTGAATCAGACAGGTTTTCTCAATAAACAATCGGAAATTAACCAGAATCAATTTCAGTTCGCTAATATGTACATATTCCCTATGTAAGTGTGACTTATTGTAGCACGCGACAATCTTAGTACAATGATTTATTTAGACATGCATGTTATTGAGTACATATGCATTTTGTACTGTGCGCTAGAATAGCTGGTCTCGGGTATGCACATCGACTGCTTAAATTGTTATCATCGCGTAAATTCACTATCTGCTAAATAGTTGATCTCGGGTAAACTTACCTTGTGCTAAAACTGTCAGCCTCGTATAGGCAAACTGTTGTTAGCGCACTCATCTCGTGTACGTTCATTATGTGCTAAAATATTTGATCTCGGGTAAACTTACCTTGTACTAAAACTGTCAGCCTCGTGTAAGCAAACTGTTGTTAGCGTATTCATCTCGTGTACGTTCACTATGTGCTAAAATAGTTGATCTCGGGTAGACTTACAGTGTGCTAAAATTGTCAGCCTTGTGTAAGTAAACTGTTTTAACGTATTCATCCTCTGTTCTAAGATGACTTGTGTCTCGGGTACACATACTCTGTTATAAGATGGATTGTCTCGCGTACACATCCTCTGTTATAAGATGGATTGTCTCAGGTATACATACTCTGTTATAAGATGGATTGTCTCGGGTACACATACTTTGTTCTAAGATGGATTGTCTCGGGTATACATACTCTGTTCTAAGATGGCTCCTGTCTCAGGTACACATGCTCTGTTATAAGTTGGATTGTCTCGGGTACACATACTCTGTTCTAAGATGGCTGGTCGCGGTTACACATACTCTGTTTTACGATGGCTTGTCTCGGGTACACATACTCTGCTCTAAGATGGCTTGTCTCGGGTACACACACTCTGTTCTAAGATGGCTTGTCTCGGGTACACATACTCTGCTCTAAGATGGCTTGTCTCGGGTATACATACTCTGCTCTAAGATGGCTTGTCTCGGGTACACATACTGTGCTCTAAGATGGCTTGTCTCGGGTACACATACTCTGCTCTAAGATGGCTTGTCTCGGGTACACATACTCTGCTCTAAGATGGCTTGTCTCGGGTACACTTACTCTGCTCTAAGATGGCTTGTCTCGGGTACACATACTCTGTTACAAGATGGCTTGTCTCGTGTACACATACTCTGTTATAAGATGGCTTGTCTCGGGTATACATACTCTGTTATAAGATGGCTTGTCTCGGGTACACATACTCTGCTCTAAGATGGCTTGTCTCGGGTACACATACTCTGCTCTAAGATGGCTTGTCTCGGGTATACATACTCTGCTCTAATATGGCTTGTCTCGGGTACACATACTCTGCTCTAAGATGGCTTGTCTCGGGTACACATACTCTGCTCTAATATGGCTTGTCTCGGGTACACATACTCTGCTCTAAGATGGCTTGTCTCGGGTACACATACTCTGCTCTAAGATGGCTTGTCTCGGGTACACATACTCTGTTATAAGATGGCTTGTCTCGGGTACACATACTCTGTTATAAGATGGCTTGTCTCGGGTATACATACTCTGTTATAAGATGGCTTGTCTCGGGTACACATACTCTGCTCTAAGATGGCTTGTCTCGGGTACACATACTCTGCTCTAAGATGGCTTGTCTCGGGTACACATACTCTGTTATAAGATGGCTTGTCTCGGGTACACATACTCTGCTCTAAGATGGCTTGTCTCGTGTACACATACTCTGTTCTAAGATGGCTTGTCTCGGGTACACATACTCTGTTCTAAGTTGGATTGTCTCGGGTACACATACTCTGCTGTAAGATGGCTTGTCTCGGGTATACATACTCTGCTCTAAGATGGCTTGTCTCGGGTACACATACTATGTTATAAGATGGCTCCTGTCTCGTGTACACATACTCTGCTCTAAGATGGCTTGTCTCGTGTACACATACTCTGTTATAAGATGGCTTGTCTCGGGTACACATACTCTGTTCTAAGATGTCTTGTCTCGGGTACAAATACTCTGTTCTAAGATGGCTTGTCTCGTGTACACATACTCTGCTCTAGATGTCTTGTATCGGGTATACATACTCTGCTCTAAGATGGCTTGTCTCGGGTACACATACTCTGCTCTAAGATGGCTTGTCTCGGGTATTCATCCTTTGTTCTAAGATGGCTTGTCTCGGGTACACATACTCTGTTCTAAGATGGCTTGTCTCGGGTACACATACTCTTTCTAAGATGGCTGGTCGCGGTTACACACACTATGTTATAAGATGGCTTGTCTCGGGTACATATACTCTGTTCTAAGATGGCTTGTCTCGGGTACACGTACTATGTTATAAGATCCTCTGGGTAATGCGATAAGTTCACAGTTCCACAACCACTACACACGGAACGGTGAACATATCGGTAGTGATATCAAGCAAAGATCTTTAACATCGATTGTCCCCGACCTGAAACTGTTAGCAATGATTACTCTATTCTACTCAATTATCGTTTCATCACGACGCAAATTCAGTCGACTCAAGTACTGAAATAAACTTCATGGAATAGGTTAGCAAAGTGGATGATAGTTTCGGTTGCAGGCAAATCTCGAGACGAACGTTTGATTTCTGATGAATAAATAATACTCCGAGACTGTTAGACCATATTTGTCTGGTCAATGACATTTTTAAATTACGAAACGATCGATCTGTTAGTAATGCTTTGTAAAAAAGGGTTGTAGAATGTTTGTGAGAAATCTTAACAATCCAATTTGTATCATTTGTTGCTTTATTTAAACACCTACCTGTCTTAAAAGGCCAATAACACTACATGTAGTATCAAGTATTAACTGAAACTGTAGTTATCAATTTCATGTGAAAAGACAAACGTTTTAAATAGCCCCCTGATTTTTAAATAAGTCTAATTTGACACATCCCTTGTTCGGCTGTTTAAACCATTTATAATTTGCTACACACTGTATCGGCAAAACGCACCTGGCCCTGGTTTAATGATGCGGGTCCGCCTAATGTAACGCAAATGATCCGGCTAATAATGGCAGATATCAACAATAACCAGCAGGTGACTGTAACATTTTAGCGTATTTTGTATGGATACTCTTACGGATTAGCCACGATCGTCCTGCATGCCCGTAGCTACTTGGTTTTGTCTTGCATCAACGCATATGAACGTAATGCACATTGAACGTTGCAATTCAACCGTAAACGCTGCAAAACAGACATGAAATGTGGACATTTTAGACAAATTAGACGATATGAAAGCTTACCAAGTCCAACTATATACCTGCATGTATTGTAGGGTAACATTTTCTGACCAGATTCTCATCTTTTATCAATACTGCATTTATATAGGACAATCTCTAACGTTTTCGAAGTTGAACGAATCACAGTCCGGTTGTCGATATATCGAAAATGGTCCGGTTCGTGTTTTCGTACAATTATGTTCGCATCGGCATTATGTGCAGATAACCGATGTTTGAAATATGACTTCTTTCATTTGTTTCTTTGTTGAATGATCTTAACCTATCACCTCCAAACCTATGTAATGACACCGTATTTATTATCAGTTTTAAAAACGTCTTACAAAAGCCTTTAGGTTTGTGTTGGTATACCGCCTGGAGAGACTTCGTGATACTTTCCGCTTATGAACTCATACAACCGGGTTTATAAATATAGACGATGTATCAGCTGTTACATTAAGCTAATAGAAGGTCGAAAAACGTGTCAAATACTCTGGACAATAACAAAAGGCACATGATTGCAATTCCTGCTAAAATATCGTTTCGACATTAAAACTTTTGTCTCCCACAAACCGTTCTAATTCTGGCGATAGACATCCTACCAAACATTTATATCAACTATTCATTTGCAGGTTTCTTAAAATCTGACCAGATTTTTAGGTGTTAGAAACATAGTAAAAATCCTCTTCCAACTATCGATGTATGCATGTCAAAACAACTTGATAACATGCCCACCATGGTCTTTTATTGCTCACCTAAGTGTACATTGACACTAGACACTAGACAAATACCCAGTGAAAAAACATGTATCAGCAATACAAGGGTTTTCTATTATTTGACTTTGTTTGTGTCCCAAAAGGACCCGTATAATGCCATGGTCAGTACATACTGTTACACATATTAATAACAGGTAACTGTATCATTGATTAAGAGTAAAACAAATATTTTGTAAAATTTATATGTTCATACATTTTAGCATTTTCTTTTGTTTTAGAATCTACTATTAAACAATTTACCTGTGCTATTTATACAATGAACATAGTATATAATTTAACAGCAAGTGCAATATGTGAGGGCATTTAAATTCCGCAGTTAAACACAAGATGCCTTACATGAGCAATAAAAAGAGAAACTGATGTTAAAAAAGTCAGAGTAATCCAAGACAATGACATTGCGCTAGTTGTTACGGCGAGTAAAACACGAGCCGGGCCATTTTCGTTGTATCGACAAGCGGACTCTATGTCGTTCTACTTTGAAAACGTTAGATTGTGGCCTATATAAATACAATATTGATAAATGATGAGTATCTACGCAAGAAATGTTACGCTACATAACATGCACATAGTTAAATGTAAGTATTTGTTTAGAACGTAACTGTGTATGATTGTCTGGAATGCATGAGAGTGTGAAAGAGAATGAGAGTGTGAGAAAGAAAACCTTAAAAACACCAAAGTCCATTTTTGTCATAATTGTTATATACTTAGCAACTTAAGTCCTCACTTATATTTTTGATGATAACTTTGTCACCCTTGTATATATCTCAATGAAATTTGGCTATATTATGCGTGTGTTGTCGTTTTTAAGAATTGTACATCAACACGTCGATTTCGATATATTATTATTGAATGCAAGTTTGTGACATGGATTAGTTTATCTGTCGCATATACACATCACTTGAGAAATTTTGTTGCGTCACTGTTTATAATAAAAAAGTTATTAATCAATGAAAATGAGGACTTAGCAAAGTTGTTAAGTATATATATGTATTAAGTATAGTTTATTCAAGAAAAAGGCAAATATGCCTATCATTCTTCAAGTATACACAATTTCACATATTTTACAATGGTTAACGGTGACATTATTAGCATATTCAAGTATAATTGTATCAAATATATTCATATAATGATAAACAATATAATCAATTTGTGAATTTTAACTTTAGCATACAACATGATTGGTTTGAATGTATGGTACATATATTCCTACTGTAATTGTAGTTATGCAATGGACACAAATATATACACTCACGGACTTTAAAAACGCCTTACCTAATTCAAAGTCCAATATCGCTCAAAGTATTTATGTTATTGCAATATAATTTTATAAATTTAATATTTGATCTTTCCTACGTGTAAATCAGTTTAGTTTGTAATAAAATGTTGTCTCATTATTTTCTAGGGATCCTGCAATCGTTCTCACCTTAGGTAAAAGTGTGGGATTTTCAATAGAGGCTATGCGAGGCATTATACTCTTAATGTGTTCATATTTGTGCGATGGTGTAGGCACAATAATTCATCGAATACACTTGTTAATAATTTTCTGACCTTTTATTTAAGCATCTGCAAGTTTTAGAATGCTGGTTTACTTTTACACACACCCTAACATACCGCATTTAAACATGTTTAAAATAATTGAATTTTGAATTTGCCAATTTTAGTAATAAAACTTAAAACTTGATGATTTTGAATGTCTGTGAAATATGTGAACATTCTTTTATTATTGACTTTATTTATGCTTGTTTATACAAAATGACAGGTTATTGTTGAATTTGAACACGCGTAGAAACTATTGTGAAAATCTTATATGTGCCAAGAGGTTCGTTTTGGGACTTTGTAGACGAATGAGACCCCGCATATTAGGATAAATTGTACCCTTAGCCGGTATTGAAAATCCCACACTTTTGCTTAGGGTGAGTGCGCTTGCAGGATTACCAGAAAATAACGAGACAACATTTTATTACGAATTAAACTGATTTACACGTAGGAATGATCAGTTAATGCACATGCAAAATTATATTGCATTAACATAAATACGTTGAGCGATATTGGGCTTTGAATTAGGTGAGGCGTTTTTAAAGTCCGTGAGTGTATATACAAAGTGAGAGAGAGTTATTAAGTGAAATATACTATAGTACTGATTAAAAGCATTCATGATTGTCTTGCGTCTTATTTCGAAACCTTTCTGTAAGACCATAGATACGCTTTTCTGGATAGTCTTATTATCAGATTTTAAAAGTTCAACACATTTTGGCACATTTGGATGATTCCAGAAATATCGTTTAATATGACATTTTCTTATTTCGTGATAAAGGGGACATTCTAACAAAAAGTGAAATTCGTCTTCTAGGGTATTACATATAAGAAAATTTTTACTTGGATATAATTCCAAGTATTTAATCATCATATTATAGGCAGCTTTAATATATTTTGAATCTGAGCACTGTACAACTTTTAACCAATATCTAATAACATTTACTAAATATATAATTTTAAGTGGGTATCGCCCTAATTCTCCATATATAAAAGTATTCTGTGTTTGGGATCTAACGCCCATAATTTCCTTTAAAAATTGTAATTGGATGCGTTCTATTTGTATAACGTCATTGATACCCAATATTTCACTCCCAAAACAAAGTACAGGTATAATTAATTTATCAAATAAGTCTAACTTATGGCTCACACTTATTGATGGAAATTTAAAACAATAAGATTTTAGCATGTACAAAGACTTTAGTGCTTGACCAGTAAGAGATTCATAAGTTTTTTTGAAAGAGCCGCCAGTAGAATAAACTATTCCAAGATATTTAAAATGATTGACTATTTCAATTTCTTTATCATCATATCAAAATCTAATGTTTTTTTCTAAGAGCACCTGCTTTTCTGATTTTTTTCCAGAATTTTTGTATTATTTATGTTTACTGTCAATTTCCATCTATTACAATATTCTTCTAGTAAATGTAAGCCATTTTGTAACCCGCTTTCTGTTTCTGAAATGATAACAATACCGTCTGTGTACAGTTATTGAATATGTGTATTGTATCTATCCCAACTCCTTTCAACCCGTTCAAAACAAAATATTCTTCAATATCATTTGAATATACACAGCAAATAAAAATGGGGATAAACTTTCTCCTTGTCTAACACCTAACATACATGTAAATTCATCACTTAACGTGCTGTTGTATTTTACGCGACATGTGGTTTTGTAACCCTCATATATAGTGCGGCCAAGATGTGATGGCACAATAACATTGTGTAAACGTCACTGGTTGGATTAGCCCATATCAAAACGCGGGTAAGTATATAAATCACGATCATCTAAGCGCTTGTTCAGTTATTTTAACTTATTTAATTAAGGATGAAGATCGTTGTGCTTACTATATAGTCTAGTGGTAACGTTTCTAATCTCAACGCAGACGGTCTGGGTTCGAATCCATCCGAATCTTTTTTTATTTTTATTTTGTTTCGCGAATTTCCTTTCCGCACACTTTTCACAAAACTGTATTTGTGGGTGTATTATTTACAACAAGATAAACTGGGTACGCTGCACATCATTAAATTGAATTATGGCTAAATGTATCGTTTTAACGCAGCAAGGACGATGCATTGTGTCGAATGTATTAGACTTCTGAACACGAGAGGCATCAATAGAACTGCCAGTGATTCCGTTGTCCTGTCCAAGGAAACAAACTACCCCGATGACAGGGGTATCAAAAAGGACGGTTTCACGCATATAGGCGACGAAATTGCACAACAGTGTAAGAAAATCAAGAAGAAACAAAATTTCACTGGATTCTTTTGATGATAATGACATTGATTATGACGAGGCGGATGGTGATAGTGATGATAAGTTTGCAGATTTCTAAAATGATTCTGTCACAAACACTGCTGATGAACAATGTTAATTCATATAATTTATATACACATGTATACATACAGAATATTAATTTTCAATCGATTGTTCTAATTAATATAATAACATATTATATAATATTATACAGAATAGAGGAAGTATACGAATGAAAAAAAATGTAACAAGATAATCAACGTGTAACGGTGTATACTAAGAAAAAAGTTTACTAGAACTGAAGAATACAATTCATTACCAAAAATGCACAAGAGTGAGACTCGAACCAGTAACCTCCTTCCATAATATTGTTGTATTTCCAACGCTTTACCGACTGACCTAGCGAGGCACATGTAAAAGCGACTCTTATATTTGCTCATATTGCGAAAACGTAATACGAGACAAGCGTTTATTGACCCTGACTGTAAATAAGCACCCCTTTCTGTTGAAAATGAACCCATTGGCTAATTAGCATGTGTAAATGTTATTGTGCCATCATATCTTGGCCGCACTATATCCTCTTTACAATATTAAAACTTTTACCAGGAATACCTAACTTGACCAACTTATACCATAGAATGTCTCTAACAATATAAGCAAAGGTTTAGTAAAATCAATAAAAGCTGCATACATTTTTTATTTTAATTTATCAGGTGGTTAATTAAAGAATGTAAGACAAAAACATAATCTGTGGTACCCATATGTTTCCTGAAACCAGATTGAGCCTCTATATATACATTATGGCACTTTGCCCAATCAGTGAGTCTATTATTTAAAGATTACTTAATAAAATAATGCCCCTATAATTACCAGGGCCATTAAAGCCACCCTTTTTGTGTAAAGGTACTACAAAACCTTTAGACCATTGGTCTGGAAAATAGTCAATTTTAAATATTTTATTAAATAATGTTCTCAGACACTTGAGAAAGTGACTATCCTTAATCCCAGTTGTAAAAAATGCATTTAACATTAGACCGGGACCTGCAGATTTTCCATTTTTTAATTGTTTACCTTTACACAAAAAGGGTGGCTTTAATGTACGTTGATAATACGTTGATATTAAAGAAAATGAGATTGTACTAGCATGCTAGTACAATCTCATTTTCTTTAATATCAACGTTCAACTCTTGAAGCATAACATCTAGTTGCCCGTTTAAGTACCTATCATTGAAATATATAACATCTTCATCAGCTTGAAAGAAAACTGATTCTGGATCATTAATTGATTTTAAATATGCAGCAAAGTTATCAGTGTTTAAAATACTTTTCGTAATATAATTTTTTATTTTGCTGGCATGATCTTTTCAATAATTTCCAATATTCTTTAGCATTTTTATACTTGAGATCCTGTAATAGTCTTGTCTGTTTCAGTTCAAACTGATTTCTTTTACTTCTAAGTAGAGATTTATGTACTTCTTGCTTTAACCATTTCTATTCTATTTGGGTCAGATTTATCTCTAGTGTAAAAATCATTTTGTCTACATTGGCATTCCTCATCATACCATGACTCGTTCTTGGACGTACTACAAACATTGGGTTCTTTTGAACTAATTTTCTTTTTAAAATGTGGATCACAAACATCCTCTATATGGTGGTAAAATTGGATATATTTATGTTGACTTCATCTGGTGATTCTGAAATATTTATTTCCTCACAGAGATGATCAAATTTAGTCCTAACTTCATATTGATTCAATGAGTTTAAAAACGATCCTCTTTTTTCAGTATCCCATATATATATATATATATATATATATGCCATCCTTGCATGAATGTATTTCAAAGTAATACAGAATGAGAAAAAACAATACATGAACATACATATTTTTGACTCAGTTTGTTTTTATTTTGTCTAATTTGTCTAAAATGACCGCATTTAATGTCTGTTTTGGAGTGTTTACGGTTGAATCCTAACATGCAGCGTACATTACTAACATACGCATGGATGTAGTACAAGGCCAATTAGCTACGAGCATGCAGTACAAACATGGGCATTCCGTAAGAGCATTCCTGTCTTCAAAATTCACGATTTACTATACAAAATGCACTAAAATGTTACACTCAATGATAGTGATAGAGCAGTTTTCCAAGGTCCCAATGGTCGTCCCTGTATTGACGATTTCCCGTGTAGAAACAGAACTATCTAAGAGACGAGTGTATAGAGGGTGGTCTCGAGTCTAGTGTATATTGACAAGCAGTAGTTCTAGTTTTCGTTGGCGTTTAACAATTGATATGGGAGTTTTCCTGCTCAACACAGTTTTTACTTTTATAATATTATACGTTTGGACGTCTCAATTTATCATGTAAATTAAAAAAAAATATTCGAATGTGTTATTTGAAATTTTCAAGAGTCTTATAAAGTCCCACAGGTGCTGGTACGCACTATCTAATGCAGTGTATGATACATACATATAAAATTTATCAGGATAAATGTCTGTAAACATTTCACTGCATCTTTATTTAACAGCCGTTACTGTATGAAGCATACGTATTGATTTTATTTCTCTACGGCAATATTTGAAATATTACCAGAAGCTTTATAGTATGCGGGTTTATATACTTATTCTAAATGTTTCCACTGAATGCAAACCTTAAGTTCGTCTAAATCTAATGTCACAGTCTTATGTTCGTACTCTTGACAAGCGTGAGTTCGAAAACAATTATTAATCAAGTTTGACTAAATTACAAACAAAACTTTCCATTTGGAAAGAAATAGTTATATATTGTATTAAAGTTACAACAGTTTACATTGGTGGTAAGTGAAGAGGCGTGGCTAAATGCTTTGGAAATTGATGGGATGGGTCTTAATTTACAAAGAAATGACTGCAATCACTTTTGTACATGATAAAATTATCTTGCCCTAAAGTAATTGCACTCTCTTTTGTCCCATCCAAGATCTACCGAAACATAATGTCACAACAATAAACTGCCCAAACGCAGGCTACCGACCGATTACGTGATTCACGTGAATTTCGATTTATTATTTTATGAACGACACCCCATTGTTACAAATATATTGTATAAGTCTCATTTTAAAATCAACAGACATATGTAAGTTAGGAAAATACTAATTGTATGCACAACAGACACGCCATACATACCTTGTGATTGGACGACTGTACCGCAAGTCAGATAGCAAATTCTGCAACGCCCTCGACAAATAAGACTACCTCGTTTTTCGTTCTCGATGACTTAAAATATCAATGTGTAATGGCGGCTGATATACACAACAGTAGACACAGCGAAAATGCGAAAAAACGACAAATTCGACTTGGCCTACGTTCGCCTTTTCGCCTTGTTGTGGCGAAAAGGCTAAAATACGAATTTGTGTAAATCAATGTTCGGATCCATTACCCGCGAACATATCAGTTACTTACACGTAGTAGACAAAACTGCATAAATTAAGACTGTGGTATAATTATATTTGTGTCATACTACATTTTGTACTCAAGGCGTTCAGTCTTAAAATCCCGTCAGTTCTGACTGAACTCCTTTCCAAGCAATTCTGTTTCTTTTTGTTTTAAATGACTCCTATAAACCATACATGATATCAGTATTACTTACCAGAATTCACTAATTGATGGATGACTGTATGTTGTATAATATGATAGAACTGTATATCATCTGCTGTATAATAACACAAACGAAGATCAATGTGGAGTGTATACATACTATTATATATATTGTACGTCAAAATGCAAAACTACATTGGATAGAAATAATCCCAGAGGTATTCGATACTTTTATTGTATGTACGATGACACATCTTTCTTTTAAGCCATGGACTTATTCGTTTCTGGTTTTCTGGCTGGCCCTTAAACCTACTTCTTCTTCTTTTCCACCTCTTCTTTTCCTTCTTAATTTACTTCTTTTTTTTCCGATTCAAGTTCTCTCTGGAGCATCGGCACACTTAATAACAAAGTTTTTAATTTAAAGTGATCAAAATAAAAGTTTAAATTATTACAAATTTCTATCGACTTACTTTAGCTGTTTAGAAGTAACATTGAACGAACACATTTAAAGTTAACTAGAACCGTCCGTGTATTTAATGATGTCAGCCTTGTGTCACTCAGAAATAAATTAATTATCTAGATAGCATCCTTTCGATTTCTAATTTCCCTTTAATATACAGATGCTTATGTGTGCTTTCTTGGTCATATATCATGTGTATCTCGTATATATAATATTCCTAGTCCTGAAAGTCTTAACTTAAACTTGTGTGTATTGCATTTTGACTTCATCAGTGTTTGTGCAGTACAGTACTCCCTGCTCTAAAACCCCCATTTTACCAAGAGCTTTGCCAGCGGAGAAATTTAGACACAAACAAAAGAGAATAACAGACTCAAATTGTGTGTTGTATAATTAACTATACTTACCCTTATATTATTTCAGTTGCTTGATATCAATGTTGGAGTTTTACCAGGAAGTGCTGTAGAAGGTATTGTGAAACAGCTCAACCCGAGATTATACACAAAATGCCAAAATCATCTTGAAGACACTACTGATAATGCCATAAGGAAACTCATGTATGTAAAGCTTATTACATAATAACTTAAGTCCCGCGTACATATCCCATATGATTCAAGACAAAATGCACAAATTACAACTTTAGGTTATCAAACACTTTTTTAAAGTAAAGGTCAAGGTTCGGAAATGGCTTATTTTGGCACAGTGATTTTTAAAAAAATGCATATTACTATATGCTCTGTAATTCTAATAACTTTAACACTTCCTGTCTAAAAAGCACTTCCTGTCTAAAAATGAGTATACATATCCCAATTTTCCTCGTTATATGTTCACAAAACTGCGGACAATTTGCAACGTTTAGCCATTTTCAAAACTATTCGTGACATAACAGCTTTTCAAAAACCAAGATGACAGTTATGCTACACTATCATATTTTTACATAACCATTTTTCTGCATATTTTTCTATTTGTTCAAACTATAAAAGTGTAGCAGGAATAACCTTGAGGTTTTTGGGAAGCTTTTACGTCATGAAATGCTGAAAATTGGCAAAAATGACATTTTTTGCTAATTTGTAAGACATTGCATTATTTCAGTAGATTTGACGAAGTATTACGAGGAAAATAGGGATTGGTATCCTTAAAGTTTTGAATGTGTTATGTTATTAGAATTATAAACCCAAAACACAAACACACTTTTGTAACCATTTATGCACATTGTTCTGTTCATGTCCACAGCTCTCCTGTAAAAAAATACGAACCGAGCCACTTCTAGCTTTTTTTAAAGCTTACCTTGTTAAATATTATAAATATATGTCCTGCGAAATAATTCTAGAACATAATAGACTGAAGCAACTGGATAGCAATTACGTGATATTTATAACTGATGTATTGGAGTTTTAATGGCGAAGTAATTACAAGCGAGAGACCGTAGGGAGTGAGGTGTGGATGATTTCCATTTGAATTTCTATTAATAATGTATAATGACGTTACCTATACATCACCTGATACCTGTAATCATGATTATATTCTAATGGAGTGTCGCCTCCCGCTATATGTACCTATAGAACTTGTACGTACATTGTATATGTGCAGTTTAATGTTGTTCCATTTGCTGCCAGCGTGTACTTCCTGAAATTAATGTCACTTTCCTCTACAGGATTCGTGTATAGAAAGAAATGAACTATTCAAACAACTGATCTTATTCGAAAATCATTATTTCGAATCTATTTATGTGGGAAAAAACGCATATTGATCTGATGAGTTTTACTTTGTGGGTTGTCCTTGTGATTTGTGATTGTCTGCTGGCTCTAAATCCGATGTGTTTGACTGTCTGATGCAGCAAGCTGTCCGAGAACGGTGTGTTTGACTGTCTGATGCAGCAAGCTGTCCGAGTACGGTGTGTTTGATTGTCTGATGCAGCAAGCTGTCCGAGTACGGTATGTTTGACTGTCTGATGCAGCAAGCTGTCCGAGGACGGTATGTTTGACTGTCTGATGCAGCAAGCTGTCCGAGGACGGTGTGTTTGACTGTCTGATGCAGCAAACTGTCCGAGAACGGTGTGTTTGACTGTCTGATGCAGCAAGCTGTCCGAGTACGGTATGTTTGACTGTCTGATGCAGCAAGCTGTCCGAGAACGGTGTGTTTGACTGTCTGATGCAGCAAACTGTCCGAGAACGGTGTGTTTGACTGTCTGATGCAGCAAGCTGTCCGAGTACGGTGTGTTTGATTGTCTGATGCAGCAAGCTGTCCGAGTACGGTATGTTTGACTGTCTGATGGAGCAAGCTGTCCGAGTACGGTGTGTTTGATTGTCTGATGCAGCAAGCTGTCCGAGTACGGTATGTTTGACTGTCTGATGCAGCAAGCTGTCCGAGTACGGTGTGTTTGATTGTCTGATGCAGCAAGCTGTCCGAGTACGGTATGTTTGACTGTCTGATGGAGCAAGCTGTCCGAGTACGGTGTGTTTGATTGTCTGATGCAGCAAGCTGTCCGAGTACGGTATGTTTGACTGTCTGATGCAGCAAGCTGTCCGAGTACGGTGTGTTTGATTGTCTGATGCAGCAAGCTGTCCGAGTACGGTATGTTTGACTGTCTGATGCAGCAAGCTGTCCGAGTACGGTATGTTTGACTGTCTGATGGAGCAAGCTGTCCGAGGACGGTATGTTTGACTGTCTGATGCAGCAAGCTGTCCGAGTACTGTATGTTTGACTGTCTGATGGAGCAAGCTGTCCGAGGACGGTATGTTTGACTGTCTGATGGAGCAAGCTGTCCAGTGACGGTATGTTTACTGTCTGATGGAGCAAGCTGTCCGAGGACGGTATGTTTGACTGTCTGATGGAGCAAGCTGTCCGAGGACGGTATGTTTGACTGTCTGATGCAGCAAGCTGTCCGAGGACGGTATGTTTGACTGTCTGATGCAGCAAGCTGTCCGAGGACGGTATGTTTGACTATCTGATGCAGCAAGCTGTCCGAGGACGGTATGTTTGACTGTCTGATGGAGCAAGCTGTCCGAGGACAATATGTTTGACTGTCTGATGCAGCAAGCTGTCCGATTACGGTTGCGTGTTGTTTTAGCTTTTAAGTTTCATTGTGGCTTGTTTCATGTTTGACCTTGTGACTTGTAGTTGAAATATGAATCTATACTTTACCTTTCTGTGTTTTCATTTGTGTGCCTTTCGTGCTTGGCTGTGTTCCGTTTGTGTTAATGACCTTACTCATCGTCCTGAAATCTTATTCTTGTTGAGCACGGATCATGTAATTTATCATGTAGGTTATTTGTCTCAGTGCTCGAGTAGATGATGAATCTATGTGATCATGTTGACGGTGTATTGCTTGTCTCAGTGGACAATATACGTCAGTTGTGCTGTGTTCATGGTACCCATGTGGCTCATCATGAACTGTGTCTCTGTGTGAATGGTTACATATAATCAACCTAAATTATCCTCAGAACAATATACACTATAGAAAAAGTGTGCTTGTATCATAAATGGTGTGATCTTGTACGTAGTGTATCTGTATGCAACATTGCTGCTGTATGTCATGTAGTCTTCTAATCTGTTATTTTATTATCCTGTTGGCAAAACAAATTGATATTACGCCGGAGAAGAGATCGCTCCACCTTTTTGTTTGTCGAAGATATTTGTTCATTGGACTATTTGATTATGATATTTAACGTTCAATGGATTGACCACTGTAAGGCGTAAAGTCAGCTCCATACTGCAGTAAGCAATGTACCTTTCTTGGCGCGACTGAAATAATCATTTTGTTCTTCTGATATACTCCTAACAGTTTCTGTTCTATAACCTTTAGGTGAGAAATAACTGTACTATGTATGTTTACTTAATGTTTCAGCCATCGTAATCTAGATGCTTACCTTGGAGATTATCCTATACTTGACTATGCAAGGGCCAAACTTGACCCAGATTGTAAACTTCGTTTGCTCAAACAAACATTTGGTGAGGATGGATACGGCATTGGTATGCCGAAAGGTTCACCACTGAAGGTAATGTAGTAAACAGTGAATCTATCATATTCTTTTTAAAAACTGTGTAGAAGGGCCTGACTTTGTAAGTGTGTATAGTTTTATTACATTGCGAAAATACTCAATGAATGGCGATTACTAAATATGATGTAGAAATACAAGAGGGCGATTTAGAATGTATTGATTGTGTAGACCATAGTAGTCAGACTGACGATAGAACTGAAATCACTGTAAACATTGCATTGTCTTCATCTCTAACACTTTGAGACTAATACTTCCAGTCTAGCGCTTTGCACATAGACTATCCTATTATATACAATAAATTCAAATCACAACACCAGAGTAAGACACACGATAGTTTTATTGACTATGACTAGATGAATAATTGTGTTCATGAGGATTGTTGTTCAATCAATCAACGACATGAATAAATACATATACAGCTATTCTGTATCGGTCTACTTGTCTATATGCTTCAAGAGTTTTCCGTTTTCCTTGTATCAAATGATATGCGGAATATTTGTCAAATATTGTTCTTTATTAATTCTGACAAATAAATGGAAAAGCTAGAATGTCAGCCAAATTGACTAGCATTGTTCTACAATTGATTGCATGCGAGTTTAATTACGGCCATCTCAATAAAAGAAAATGAACAGTTGAAAAATAAAACATACGCCTTGTATTCATCTGGGGATAATTTTAGATACTTATATATTTGAGTTGATAGATATGCTGAACCGTTACTCTACTGAGACCTAATAACCAAATACGGCTCTTTGTTTATGGTCGCCCTAGGGACTAAGGTCTGACATACTGCATAGAAATTTAGAACTGTTTCGTGTAATTACTACCGTTTTAGAATATGGAATGACGGACACATTGAT
Organism: Spisula solida; assembly: GCA_947247005.1. NCBI lineage: Eukaryota > Metazoa > Mollusca > Bivalvia > Venerida > Mactridae > Spisula > Spisula solida. The sequence continues at coordinate 28,919,689 of OX365948.1, forward strand.
CTAGAAGAAAAGTATGACAATGAACTGTCAGGTGGCGAGGAGGCGTAATATATCATTCTCATGTTTAATGGTCATATGATATGTTATCCTTGATCCACCATTTTTGCATTGAAACAGTCTTACATGTATAGTATACATGTATCCTCGTGTATACTTCTAGTGTGATAACTTGCAATTGAAAAATAGGCAGCAAGAAGGACCGGAATATCGACCAATGAAGACATTCTTACATAGACGTTTGATGCTCCTAAATATTCAAACATTGTTTTGCAATATTAAGAATGGTGTTATAAGAATTGACATTAAAATGTACGTTTATTGGTTGCTTCAAAGAATGATATTAACAATGAAAATCACTACGAGGTATCATATGTCATTGTACTGTTTTAATAAGGTCGCTACGAGATCAATCAAGACAATTGCAACTGAAAGATCATACTTAAAAAGTGAATTGACATTGTACTCAAGTAAGTCGTTCACACAATGACAAGTTTCTCTTGAGCTCGGGCAACAAACTGCCAAATACAGATATACGGTGTATGCTTCAATTCTAGGACCATTACTATGTCATATTTAAATAGCACATTTTATAAGGTGACAAGTACATATTATATCCAGGAAGTGACATCCTGTATTGACGTGTTGATAGCTAAAGTATGTGACTCTGAGGTGGCAATTGTGTATCACATCTTGAGTGTCTATGGTATGACAAAGTGAATTATAGAACGCCTATGTCTGGGAGAAATTATTGAGGGAGTCTCTAATAGTTTTATTTATGAGTTCTAATATCCAGGATAATAGTTGGCGATGGCAAAACATTACTTGTGTAAGATACATTATCCAAAGGCTACCAATTATTACCAACAATTTTTCGTTTGGAAAGTGTTTGTCGCAGCAAAGTTTTGTGAATTTACTCGTCACATCATTTCCGAGTGAAATTGTTTGATATAAAAATGTTTAAAGCATGATTGTACTAAAGCTCATTTATCAAAAGTTTATTTTTGATATACAAGGACCCGGTCATATTTGTAAGGCATAAGCTTAACAAATCTTATAAATGTGCATGTGCATGTATATATTTACCCATAACTTGGTCCAAATGTGTTTGATTTTGTTGAAATTTTCAACATATGTAGCCTGGATATGTGGAATAACAATTCAATTAATTTTATTAATCACCGAGACAGAAATAAAGAAAACAATTATAAGACTTAAGCTCAATTTAGGTTTATAACTACTCACTTTTTGGGTTAAAATGCAGTTTTGGAAGAGTACCTCCCTTTGACAATAAAATTTTAACTGTATTTTTAAAAGTTAAAAATCACCATTTTGTTGAGTGAAAAATCGCATAATTTTGTGTTTTGTTTTGAATGTAACAATACATCTTAAATTCTAATTGACCATTAAAAAAATGATTTGCAACTACGCGTAAATTTCTCGTGTATTTTACGTTTTTTTATGTTTCATGTTTAAGTGATTCGCTGTATTTAATTTAGAAGACAAAACTATATTAATTATATCGTGTGTTATTCATTAGCATGTACAAAAAATTTCATACAGAATATTCATAAATAAAACAAGTGATACGGTAGAACACGTATACATTTATTAGATTTGTGTATAAACAGTTTATACAAAGTATCAGTAAGTAGGTGGGTATATAAACTGTAAATAGAATACATGGCATATAACATACTTACTACTATATAATATGAATATATTTAGTTCAATGATGTTTTCATACCCGGACTCATATAGGTTTATAATAGATAGACAACTGTAACACGGGATTACCCTATTGGTATAGTGTTTCTTCTCTATTTGTTTGTAGCATAGTTTTACTGATGATGTGGTAGGCGTGATGGTGGTAAAAAGTGCAATACTGCAGTTAGTATATTCTTTTTCCACTCAAACCAGTTGTACTCGTATGATACAATTCTATATAACCCTGTGTTGTTTTTGATATATATTTTCTACATATTATTTATTATTTAAGGTGGCATTATCTAAGAAGATTCAAGATTATCACGAAGCAGGGTATATAGATGACCTTATAGACGTCCATTTTGCCGATTCACAGTGTTACAAACAGAGAATAAAAAGTGAAGATTCACGGTTAGAAGTGCAACATCATGCCGGAAGTTTCGTCATGTTATCTGTTGGAATTATTGTTGGAATAGGGATTCTATTTTTAGAACACGCAGTATTTAAATGGCTAATTCCAAAATTTCGAAAGAAGCCAGGTCCAAGTCTGTGGAAAAGTGTTCATGTGATGTTTTTCAGTCAGGTATGTAAACCAAATTGTTTGACTTTGAATAAGACAAGAATTTAATGAAATTATTGATTGTCACCCTATTCAGCCCTTATATTTTTCATTTTCAAATGATTGGTGAATAACTTGCAAGAAAAATCATAAAAAGGTTTCAAAATTGATTTATTTAAAAAAACACGACAGCAGCCACATCAGTCTCATACCTTCTCAACATAATTGTTTGCCTTGTAATCCAGCAATTGAGTTACATTGGCCTTAACTCATACGTGATTAGATAGCGTGCTTTGCTGAAAGGTGGATTACGATTAATCAATAAACAAAGTGACTTTTTGTTGAGTGCTTCTCTGTAATTTACAGAGAGCATGATAATGTGATGTCGCTTGTTGTCGCTTGTTGTACGGATCAGCATGGTTAAATTGTAACTCAAGCATTGGTTAAGTTGGCTAATTAAAACATACACAATACATCAATATAATATCATTGTGATACCGGTATAGTACACAAGTTAAATTTCAATTTGATTGGCAAATCGACATTTACACAATACCTAGTGATTGTAGTGATTGAAATTATACATTTCTCCATTATCTGTTTTTTAAGGCATTAAAATATGGGCAACAGGAATAAAATGGTATGCAAATTCAATAACGTCCTGTTTACAACATTTTCAAAGTGTATTAATTTTATTAACATTTGTACTTTTTCGATTTCAAACGAAGGTGAACTGAGTCTTAATCTTGATAAATCTTTACGAACTTAATCATTTTGAATAATATCCAAGTATTTTTCATATTTAAATTCAAATTTAAACAATCTGTAATAATATAGTTTCGGTTGGTTTGCAATAGCTGCATTCCAATCTCGTTTGTATTGGTCTTGAAGACGCTGTTTAAACAAAGGCATATAATTACTTTCGGAATTAAACGTTTCCCAGATATAACCAACGCCGAGGTTATCTAATCATGATTTTTATTGCAAAATCCCATGCATTACTTGGAACGATGTGTATATTTGCAGCAGGTCAATAAAGAAGGAGTATATTGTATTACTTGTATATTTATTAACTTTAACCCAATATTGTAGTTCTCGTTCCTTACATACTATAGATAGTGGAATTTCTTCCTAATTCCCCGAGAACAGCTACATTTGATGTTTTGTATTTCACTCCGAGCAAGTAGTTACAAAATTCAAGGTGTAGTCTGTCAATGTCTTTATAGTAATTTAGACCCCACATTTGACAACCGTATAAAATAATAGGAACTATCAGTGAGTCATATAAACTTAATTTTGTATTAACATCTAGATTAATCCTACTGAAAGTAGACAACAAGTGCTCAGTGCTTGTTCATACTCTGTTCGCACAGTATGACTGTGTCACTCTCCCTTTCAAACCTAGATATGTAAAACAGTCGACAACATCAAAAGCCTCACCATTTACGGTCCATATAAAGTTTCGCCTTGTTTTACGTTTTTCAAATGCGCATACTTTTGTTTTGTTGTCATTAGTTTTTAAACCCCATTTACTAGAATGTTAATGTACATTTTCTAATAAACTTTGAAGACTATTTGAGTCAGTAGTGCTGAGAGCAATATCATCAGCAAATAATAACATGTATACAGATAATGGTCCAATGTCTTTATTGGCAAGATTGACAAATAGATTGACTCATTTATATTATCTATGAAAAAAATAAATAAAAGAGGGCTAAGCTGAACATCAAAAAAGTTCCGAAGTGCACATATTTTTATAATTGCGTAAACAAGATTACATATTCAGGTATAAGGCTGCTAAAACTATGTAGTTCAGCAATTTTACTGTTGTAACGAGGTCATTCAGCGTAGGCATTCTGCCTATTGTTTGCTGAATCTTTTCTATTCAGCTTTTAAACTTTGCTGTGGAAACTGGGTCATTCAGCTACTTATAATTTATTATACTTTTCGACAGCTTGGACTTGGGCGGACCGTCGCTTGTTTAGTTGGGCTTTGTGTCTTTATGTGTTTTATGTTTCCTGTGCTCGGTTGGTTCAGTTGGGCATTGAGTTTTGTGTGTTTTTATGTTTTCTTTGCTCGGGTGGTTGGGTTGAGTGCTGCCTTCCCTGTCTGACTTAATATAATCTTTTTACCATATTTAACATTCTACAACTAACACCTGATTTACCAGTTTTATCCATAGAGCTTCGTGATTTACAGTATCAAACGCTGTTTCATTATCCTGCAACGCGCAATATAATTTAGACTTGTTATAAAGAACTTATTGAATAATAGTATACAAAATAAAAATACTGCTGTGATTATCCCTAAAATCAAATTTAGTATTATTAAAGGCATTTTCATTTTTACATCAAGTGGTATGTGGGGAGCGGTGGTCCAGAGGAAGGGCGATCGATTCGGGATCGAGAGGTCCCGGGTTCAACTCCCGTCTTGATCACTGTTTAATTTCTGTGAGCAAAAAACCCCACATGCTCTACTCGACCAAGTTGTGAATTGGTACATGTTTGATAGTCCTGGGCGCCGCAGATCGATGACGGTTGCACACCCACCGAGAGAGAAATAGTCTTCACAGGGAGACCCGAACTCAGGTTTCTATAGGTAGCCCAATGACTAGGGGAAGTTAAAATCTTAAATGGTGGCTGAATGGCTGAAAGCAGCCAAAGAAAAATGGTAACTTATATTTTCTAAACATAAGTATATTAAGCATAATGTATTAAGAATCAGATAAAGCATACAAATTTTTCTGTCTCAAAGTCATAGCATTATGAGTTATTTTCGCAATATTTCTAATTGTTTGTGGATTCGTACTACAAAGCAAATTAACAGATGCATTGACCTTCGGAACGGATCTATTTTATACATTATTTTCTTATAAATTCAATTTACAATGGGAAGCATAATAGAAAATGATTTTCAGTTTCAACAACTTTTAAATTGCAGCATTCGCATGATCTGTTATTTCTATCAATATCTACCAGTTTCAACGTCAATTGAAAGAGAACTGATTGATAATTTGGCATAACCTTTTCTAATAGAGCAATTGTTTATTGCATGCAAATAATTTTCAAATTTAACAAGGAAAGATGAGGAACTAAATGTTCAGATAGCATATATACAATATGTGTTAAAAGAACATAAACTGTTACGCTGTTTGAAAACGGTCCTTTAATCTTCTTCTACTTTCTGGCCACCATAAACTAACCAACTAATAAACTATATGTTCTTCTAAACATCAGCTAGTTTGAGGATCATCCGAAATGATGTTATAAACAAAATAAAAACTATTTCTTTGACAAATGGCACACCAGGGACTCAATACTAATGGTATTTGAATCCACAAAGGGTGTTTTAAATTTGCTATCAAATAACGGCAATTGTCTCCAAATACGTCAAACATCTGTTGGTGATAACATTAAAAAATTTATGTTGTACGAATCTCATTTCTTCTATGGTACGCACATCTACACAATTATTTCGGTTGTGATTCTGCATTTCGCGTTGTTTGATTGATCCTCTAAACCATTGTTATTATGGTATTACTGGTATGAAATTAATAATGGTGCTCTGTTAATGATATACATGGAATTGTTCCTAGAGCTGCGTAAAACTAGATTCAAACTGCAAACTGTTCCTTGAATTATAAGCGTATTCGATAGGCATACACTTATAGAAAAATAGCAACGAATTCAAGTCTTAAGTGATTCCCATTCTTTACATTCAGGAGCTTGCAATCATATCCTAGTAACTTTGGTTTTCTTCTCTAGTGATGCTCTCTCCTTGGTGAATTGAATTAAACCAACTCGTGTCTAATCGGCAAAAACATTTGGACGCAATCAACTTCTATAATAAAAGAGTATCCTACGCTTCAGATAATCACAGTAACTTTACAACGTTGACGATTTGAGAATCTCGTATTTTCTTACCGGATGATAGCTTTATTCATTTTGATCGTTCAGTGTATCCACAAAAATTCTAGATATTCCTGCTGGAGCTAATTGTGTGCCACTTATAACCGACTAACTATTGTTCTGTTACGAAAGAGACGTCAAGTTATCCAAAGAAGAATTCAATTGTATGTGATTGAGGCGTTCAACAATAACTCACTGTTACCGAGTTTGATAACTTGAAGATTAATGAAAAACTTTCAGATTAATGAAATATTTTCCATTTATCATTTGAACTATTCGTACAGAGTAACAATTTACAATTTGTTGAACCCAATGTACTCATTGCGCGCGTGACTCGTATTTAGGCACAGATACCTCCATCATAGATCAAAGCACTGAGAGTTCTGTTGGGAGGCGATCTAGCTGGTTGCTGCTATTAAAGGTCAAACCGACTTTACACGTTTAATGTTCGTTTTCTTACTGACGATCTTGTCTTGAATGTCAAAATAGGCATATGTGAATATTATAGGCATGTTTAGTATCTAAATAATTGAAAAAAGGGGCATATTATTTTTATGGAATACATGTATTGAATGCATATATCAAAAATGGCTTTAAAATAATACTACGCGCCTATTTATCATATTATACATTACCGTCTTGTAATCACTTCCCTCAGCATGAGACACTCTTTAGAAAGCTGTTAGTATAGCCACACCATATGATTACACAACAGTACTTTGCAGAAGATATACAATTAATTGATAAAACCATCACGTGACCCTGGTATTGAGCTTGGTTTAACACTCTTATACACTCTTATACGTTTCACCTAATTCAAAGCCCAATATCGCTCAAAGTATTTACGTTATTGCAATATAATTTTAAATGCGTATTAATTGATCTTTCCTACGTGTAATTCAGTTTAGCTTGCAATGAAATATTGTCTCTTTTTTCTGGGAATCCTGCAAGCGTATTCACCCTAAGCAAAAGTGTGGGATTTTCAATACCGGCTAAGGCCGCTTTTTATCCTAATATGTCGGATCTCATTCGTCTACAAAGTCCTAAAACGAAGCTCCTGTCACATATAAGATTTTCACAATAGTTTTTACGCGTGTTCAAATTCAACAATAACCTGTCATTTTGTTTAAAACAGGCATAAATAAAGTCAATAACAAAAGAATGTCCATGCATTTTACAGCCATTCAAAATCATCAAGTTTTAAGTTTTATTACTAAAATTGGCAAATTCAAAATCTCATCCGTTTAAATACGGTAGGTTAGAGCGTGTGTAAAAGTAAACCAGCATTCGGAAAACTTGCAGATGCTTACATAAAAGGATAGATAACGATTAACAAGTGTATTCCAAGAATAAGTGTGCTTACACCATCTCACAAATATGAGCACATTAAGCGTATAATGCCTCGCATAGCTTGTATTGAAAATCCCACACTTTTGCCTAAGTTGAGAGCGCTTGCAGGATTCCAAGAAAATAATACGACATCATTTTATTACAAACTAAACTAATTAATACATAGGAAAGATCAATTAATACACATGGAAAATTAGTTTGCAAAGACATAAATACTTTGAGCGATATTGGATTTTGAATTAGGTGAGGCGTTTTTAAAGTCATTGAGTGTATTCTAAAAATAGCTACATCCGAATCCTCAAATACATATTCTTAAAATAGCTAAACAGCCGGGACATTTGATGAACACGTCATTTTCATAATACGAGACAAGTTCGATATCGCCTCGGTGGAGTGATTATCTGCAAAAATATCGATTTAGCGAACAGTTTGACAATAATTGTTGGTCTTAGAATAAACAAATGTTGATGATTGAATATTGAGTAACATATGTAGCAGTATTTGGAATGTTGACAGTTTCTGGTACTACATGAATGCGGATTCACATTGTTTAGCCTAAAGGCGTTTAGGTTACATTAAGAAATGGGTAATGATAGTATTGATAGGCTAACGCCTCCCCAAAACGGCTTCATAAAGTATACGAACCGTTCATTAAGCAAAACTGCTCGCCGTGCTGCTGTATGTAATAAATTAGGGTAATATCGACGATTTGTCATTCTCTCCTGTAATACTGACCGAGGGTTGTTGATATATGAATGAACTTTAACACCTGCTATAGTATAATGTTTTACTCCCGGAAAAGTCCATTAACTTGATAGTGTTTTCTTTGACGTCAGACGTTGATGACGTCACTTCATTTGTTTCAACTGGATGAATGCCCCATTCCTGATAGATGGTTTCAAAATTAACCGTTTAAATCACTGCAAGTTTTTTGTTTCGTTTGCAGAGAATAAAATGTTATGTTAAGCATCCCGATGTTTGGATGACTGGGGTGTTCCTTACGCACATCATTTATGTCTAAAATTGTAAATAAAGTATCAATTTAGTATTAAGAACTTTAGTGTTCAGCTTTATAGTCCTTAAATATATACATGTAATTTATTGATATAGTAAAGCTAATCTTAATGCGAAATATATAGGTACATAAAATATGTTAGGTTAAGCTTAAGATGCAATATAATTTGTCAATTTTCATATGGTCCATAACATCATTTGTGTTTGAATAAAATCAGCAAGAAGAAAATTGCAGTACACCATGCATCGGAACCATACAGACAAAATTATGTTTAAGAAGAAAAGAGATTGGAAAATTTGTTTGTGAATGGTTATGAAAAATTGATATTGTTCATGTTATGTAATACCAGTCATTTCCACCGAAGACAATTTGATGTCCTACTGATATTGAGATGTTCTACCCCAGTCAATGTGTATGCAATGTGTTCAAAGAAATTTGCCTATATATAAATATTTGATGACACAAATGTCCTCCGAAGAACACTAAGATTTTTTCGTTTGATATATTAAGCGCTTCTATTAACGTTGAATGTCTGTTTCTCGCACAGGAGGTTTCATTACGTGAATATATGAAGGAAAATGCAAAATGGACATAAAGTAATGTTTGGCTAATATCAGTGGCTATCGCGTAAATTGCTCTATAACGTTTCGGAAATGAACTATAAAACATACCATTATAGATCCAACGACTGAACCAACAAATGTTTCCCTGTTTTAGAAATTATGGTCATTAGAGTGCTAAAACCATATAACACTATGTTTACCCAGTAGTGGCATATCGTTTTTTAAGATTATTAACACTAACTAGATGTGGATGCAAGGTATCATTTTATAGAGGGTTGTTTTTTAATTTACTTCACTTACCTTGCGATCATGTGACCAGTAAGGTTATGTCCATTGGCCAAGTACCTAGGCTTTATGTTACCAGACCGTCACAGTAGCGCCGTCGGTCAAATTCTTCTCCTGTATTGTTTACAGTTATGTCACTCACTTGATTTAAAGTTACCAGATGGTTGCAGAAGAGCAAGTTAGTACTGGTTCCAGGAAAAATTGATCAAAATATTATCTCAATATATGTTCCACATATACGCTTCACATATATGCTGTACGCATTAGGAAGATGGTGTACTTTAGTTAGATTGATTTCAGGAACTCTGCTTAGGTCAACTTTCCTCCGTGTGTGGCTGAAAATCGGAAATAAAAGTCAATGAAAACGTGTTCGTTACTAAGCATCCTGATGAAAATAATCGAGTTACTGAGAACAAGTCAGACTTATTTGGTTTATTTAGTGCTATATTTGCCATGTATGTGTGTTATTGCATACACAATGGTTTAGCAACGTGGGTCTGTTGGCGTAACAGTTTGATAGCGCGGTACGTTATGTAATGGACGGGGTACGTGTTTACCTTCATCCACAAAACATAATACGAGTTGGATCATAATGTAGTATAACGCTAACACAAGAAGTTGCAATAATAACCCAAACATGAATACGTTTATTCGTATATGTATAGTAACATTTCTGGATCAACACAGACATTTCAAAACTAAAGCGGACGAAGGCATATATACTTAGCAACTTTTCTAAGTCCTCACTTATATGTTTGATGATTACTTTGTCACCCTTGTATATATCTCAATAAAATTTGGCTATAATATTATTATGCGTGTGTTATCGTTTTTAAGAATGTACATCAACACGTCGATTTCGATATAATTTATTGTCTGACCAGATTAAACTGAGACTCTGATCAAAGTCCGTATACCCCCGGCTGTATTCGGCTGTTTTCGATTCGTATGTTTATTTACTTCATGTGCAGTAATCTCTGTATTTGTTACATAATCGAAATAAAAATTAAGCATGAATTGTAGCGCAGTGGAAACGTTTGCGCCTTTAACGCAAGTGGATGCAGGTTCGAAACTTAATGCAAGCTTTTGTCATTAATATTTTTATTTCAACTATCTATCCTTGAATCAAACTATTCCCCGTACGTTCTTATATTACTTTGTCTTTATTTTCGGTTTTTGTAATATTTTCAATTGCATATTGTTTTATTCCAAGTACATGAAAAAGGCTTCAACGACTTGGTCATTATAAATTTAATGTATGACTGAATTGTGTAATGGATATGTGAACATAGGGAGGATTATAATTCACAACTAGCATACTGTTCAATAAAAAGTATTTTTAGTTAGCCTCGAACCCGATACCTTGTAGTCTTCACCCCGCACACTTAACCACTGAGCCATCACAGATTGTTATCTAGTAGCAACTCAATAAAGCCACATATAGCGATAAATGTAATTATATGTTTTTATAACTTCGGAATTTTCCGGACTTGACCGAATTATGCAAGGAGTCTCAGTTTAATCTGGTCAGACAATATTATTATTGAATGAAAACAATCTAAACATAACAACTTTAGAAGGTAAAAGTCACAAATACAGATTTTGATATCTGGGATGACCACCATGCAGTCTGATTTGTCTGCTAGCAGTCACAGACGAGACTTGGACGCATTGCTGAACAAATAGACTGAATGAATTTACTGTCTGAACTCAAAGTGGTATCACGTCTCCGGAGTAGCCCGATGTAACGTCATAACGTCTCTTCAAACTGACAAACGCTCCGGCAACCTGCATTTTACGACAGACAGCCAATAAAAAATACCTTTAACTAAATACTCGAAGACATGTATATGTTGTAAATCAATCAGACAGTTATGATTTAGGTAATTATTCTGACTTGTCGACAGAAAATGCCACACGGCGCCGTACCGACGTCACGTCATCTTTTTTCTGACATCGTCGGACGCATAACTGTGATATTATAATTGATTTTTAAATGTTTTTCGTACGTGGCGAGTCTTTGGGCATAATTCGCAAGTGTTTGGAACAAATTCCGGGGATGTGTAACTGCGCGAAGGGAGAAAAACGCAAAACGCACGTGCGTCTAACAACCAACAAATATACAAACATGTACATTATAACCATTGTACAAAAACAGAACATACTCGGTAATGTACGAAGGCAAATTTTGCTCATGCCATTTTAATATACACGAATAACCATAACTGGGCACAAATCTAAATAGTTACTATAAGTTATACGAATTATTCATTTCATGTACATAAATTTACCTTCTAAAATACATTGTGCGTCTCATTTATCAATGTCATTTATATATGTCAAGTCGATCGTTCGTAGTCATTGGTCAGACATTTAAATATTTCTCTAGATGTGTTTATGTATAATATTATACTACTCTAAATGTCAATTGGCAATGTTTGCGTTCAGCTTGGTTTGCCAGCGGTAACCATACTTTCAACAACAGTCAGATGTCTTTCTAGACAAATTACAATGCCAATCTTTGTTCGGTCCAATCAAAGACGAAGGCAAATTTGACAACTTTTCTTCTTGATTGGCAAGTATATTGATTTTCTTGAGGAAAGAAACAACACTGTTAGATAAATAAGATTGGACAATGGGCAAATACATAAATGACATGAAAGTTGATTATCATGATGAATTGATCGCCACATACAAACTGTTTATCGTTAGAATCTAACCATGATACACGTAACTATATCTGTTCGTAATGTACCAACTCTACGGAGCTATATCGTGTGTCTAATAACGTTAATTTGACCAGTGGTATTCGCACTGTTTATGTTTATGATATACTTGTAGGTTTTATTAAATGGATTTAAACTTAACTCAATGCAAATAAAACTATATCAAATAAAAATAGAAATTTGATAAGTACTCAGATCTTTTTTAAAATTACAAAATTAAAATTATCCCACTTCTGGCACCAATGTTTGTGAAGAATTTATAAGACTTATACCGCCTTTCGCGCAGTTAAAGTTTATGGTTCTATGGTCGCTTAGGTGGTTTGTGTAACGCAAGTTTCTTTAATTATGAGAAACTATTAATACTGTCAGCTTAACTGATAATTATGCGTGGGTGTGATAAAGAAGAGCAAGTTGTAGGTTTTAATTTAAAGGTGATCAAAATATTGAGACTAAAAATAGCACAACTGTTGGTGCCTTTCGTGTGCGGCTTTTGCTGTCTTCCCTGTCCGATTTTTCATTTTCTTATTGAAAATATCCTTAAAAGTGTATTAGTCCTCATTCTAACACGATCCGCGGATTAATCCATATACATATAGAGCAAATCAGGGCATGAATTAATACCCCAATAAAGCATACCTATCAAGTTGGCTGTTACTAATTACGCCCCGCATCACGTGACATATTTATGAATGAATGAACGTAAACTGTATGGTAAAAACTTCAGCGAGTCGCGAGTTGCACGAGTATCCAGTGTTACAGCAATGACGCATCTATTTTTAGAAACTCCAATATTGTCTCGAAACTAAGTTTCATAACAACTTCTGAAAATCTATTCATTTCATGAAATAGATACCCTATACTCGTGTTATTAAATTTGTTTCAATGTTTAAAATGTATTATTTCCTTAAAAAAATTACGCTAGTCGAAATAAAATGGTCGTTTTCATTAACGAGGGAGGTAATTGCTAATAAGCCACTCAATTTCAGCGTGGACTTATGTTCAATGTCAAACGGGTGAAAATGGAATGAGCGCAGTTAAATAGTACGAGATAATATCGCATTTGGAATCGAAATAAACACTCTATTCTTGTATTTTGTCAGTGAATAAAACACGGGCACTCGTTTGGATGCGGAAAATTAAATCACTCGTGCTACGCACTCGTGATTTAATTTTTCCGCATCCGAACTCCTGCCCGTGTAATATTTACCGACAAAATACGCGAACATATTTTTATTTCTTAATTCAAAAACACTAGACAGAAACTCAGATTTGAATTAAAATTTGCAAAATATAAATTGACTAGAACTTTTACCCATTGCATCTAAACCAATGAAATTAAGTCTGAGTAATTGGTGTAACCAACTGTACGCTGAAGCAATTTTGTATTAAAATCATTAGATTTATAACAAAATGATAGTGAAAAGAACATTTGACATTTTAAGTCCAAGTTTCTAAGCGTTGTTTCTAAGAGTTATTTGTTTGTTTGTGAATAGTGTCTCGGATATTGGAGTTGTAATTATCTGATGATATATTCTGTATGTCTGTAGTTTCATAACAACTTCTGAAAATTAATTCATTTATATTATTCATTTCATGAGATAGATACCCTATACTCGTGTTATTAAAATTGTTTCAATGTTTAAAATGTGTTATTTCCTTAAGAAAATAACGATGGTCGATATAAAATGGTCGTTTTCATTAACGAGGGCAACGGTGCCTGAAAATGTTGCCTATTGTTTCACAATACCATTCAATTACATTTCAGCGTCTTCATAGAACAATAACTAGCGCCGAACTGATCCCAGCACATGAGACATGTAGAGAAATGATTAGTATAATGAAAAACAGGGACTTTATCAAGCTGTTCCAGAAAAATACGATAAAGGCAAGTAGAAAGTATACACAATGGTCGTCTTATTTAACATTATAGACGGGAGAAGCGAGGAAGCAATTTGTGTGGATTTGTTTATCACAGACTTGGCCTGATATTACCTTATCTCGGTCTCATAGACACAGCTCTGGGACACTTTTTGGACACTATTTGGACAATATTTTGACATTTGTTGATATAAATTAATGTTTATATTTTGGTTTTGAATTAAAGTCATTGACTGTGACTATAGACACGTTGAAGCATACTGCATGATACATAAATTTCCCGAAGCTTTCTTACCGTAGTAATCCCAGTCGTAGCCTAACCTATGTTGATATCACGATGCAGAAAACAAGCATAACCTTCCGACGGAACTTAGACTACATGACATCTCAGTTTCATCCGAAGGTATGCTGGTTTCCAGTTCCGTCATAGCAATATAACAAAATACAAACTTCAAACGGAACTGGAATCGTTTATTCTTAGACCGACGAGTCATACAGCTTATTTTTAGGTGGTTACATGAAGTCCGTTTGTGTGTTTCTGTAACTTTAAAATTTCTTAATGTGATCGTGGTTCGCCTAGCTAGGTTTGCGCGCCTTAAAGTGTGGGTACGAACGAATCCCACTAAATGCATAAACCATTAAGTATTTTAGTTGTCGCATAAAATATAAATAAAACTTAACATTTAGCCAGTAAATATGTCAATGGTCCCAGTCATATATTTATGTGTGTGCATGGTCAGACTATTGCGTGTATTGTATTATGAGACGACTAATTAGGTCTGGAACTTGCTGTATACTGAACTCCTGACTCCAAGTCAATGACATGGTTTTAGGCTTTTCGTTCCATGTGAATACTATATACAATGTGTCTAGAGTCACAACACCGTATTGTCTGCTGATGTAAATACCTTGCAAACAATGTCCTCCTATTAGGCGCCATATTACCCCAATCTTGAAATCAAAATAAACTTATAAACATATAAAGTAAATACAATTGTTCAATTATAGACGAATAAGATGGCAGAGGCTGCTAAGCGGAAGCGATTGAACAGAAACTTCTTTGACATTATAGAAAAGGCAAAATGGTGAGTCATTCTTGGTTATTTATTGTTTGATTGTCTTCGTTCAATCCTTCAATTTTCTAATTAATACATGTAGCTACTGTCATTTCTTGATTACTCAATTTATTACTTTTTCTTGTATCTAAACACATGCATGTCCATGTATGAATATTTATCTATCTTTACAGGATAATACCGGCTTTATTATTATTCAAAATTTGAACTTTGTCTGCTTTAAGGTCATTTAAAGTACCAATAAATTACGTAATAGTCCCGCACTCAAACAAGTAAACACCAATATACCTATGATTGATTGTTAATTAGACCTGACACTATGAAGAAACTTATTACTTAGAAAGTTCATATTTCCGTACATCAATACATTGTACTTTAAAAACTCGTGAATACGTTTTTCCAACTAACATCACTGAAAGTTAGACTGACTACATACATGTAGTTGTCTTCAAACATTTAAAAAAACAAGTACATTATACGAGGGATGTTCAATAAATTATCGAACTATGCTCTTACTTCTGCATTTATAACTGTAAGCATAAACAATGTTTAGAATCTGTAGGCATGTTTATTTCATTTTGACTTACCGTTGATTGTAGTTAATGGTCAAACGAATGCTGGTTCCTTTGGCAAGAGTTGCCCTAAGTTTCATAACATCAATCGTGGCGTACATTTATAATATTATAATTTGCTATAACATGCGTTTCAAATGCGGAACAGTATATTCGTGACGTCATATAAACAATTCGACACCAACCGTTGGTCTTGGAGTTGCTTTATTATGTGTCCTTGTCTACAAATGTGTACGAAATAAAACCAGATTCGAAAATGTTGTTTTTGATGGAATGCCAAAACAAACAATGACAATGTTGCAAAATGTAGAACGATTGAATGGCCTTTTATATTTATTTTTAGCAATATATACATACGCAGACATACAAAAATGCCAACCGACGTCAAAACACGTACGCTTCCATATTGTAAGGAGGTCGCCAGCAGCAATATCTTATTAATTAAATTGAAGTTGCCCTGGAAATGCATTAAATTTTGGTCGACATGTATATAGATTTTATTTTCTTTGAGAATAATGGAATGCTTTATGTATAATGAATTATGCCACCAATATTTATGTTCCACGTAATGACGTTACCGTTATGTTGTAGCAAGGTTACAGCTCCTTTCATTTTTTTCTAACACATGCTTGCTTGGAAATAAAGTTTTTATTGTTTTGTATTTATAATATCACAATTTATTATTCAAGTTCAATATATCTAAGTTTCGGCAATGTAAGTCACGTATATTCAGAGCATTTTTCGCAACTTTTCGAACAACCCTCGTATGTACAAGAATCGATTAGACATCCATATATTATGTGCATATGCATTCTTATCGTGTTAGTTTCAGATACATTGTATAACTTACGTATCATCTACACATATACATTATAAAATTTCTGCTCAAATTGCAAGTTGTACAGTGTTTGATTACGTTGTATGTTTTACCTTTATGATCGTCGTTTAATATTTCCTTCACACACGGAGACTTCAGTTCGGAACTCTTTTAAGTGACATTCTGAAACATTTTATTTATTATGTTTCATTTAATTCGTTAAAATATTATATTATAAACTTTGAAAAGCAGTCACCGTCGTAATGTCACTTTTGAGAATCCTTACGATAGCGGCTTTACGTTCCCGTGGCTGGATTACTGGGCTATTAAGTATTTGTCAATTTCAAAATGATCACCTCCTGTTTTTAAATGATATATTTTAAGTTTTTATTTGTGGAAAACAAATTTAAACAAGTAACAGAACGCTTGTTCTGGACAATGTCTCTTCTTTCTTCTCCAGTAAGAATGTCACTTCGAGGGAAAACATATTTCCTAAATTAAATTTCAAAGGAATTTATTTGCATCGGAGGTGATGCCATAGCATGATGAGAATATAAAAGCACATGAGTCATGCTAAGACCAGTGCTTTTGTCGATATGAGAAAATCCCGATACGGCAAGGGGTTTGGTTTTAATTCTCTAGCTTGTTTGATATTTATTAGCAGCCCCATTTCTTCACCGTAAGTATTGTATAATCTTGTTTCAAACAATGTTGGTCGTCTAATAATTTCACATCCACGTAAAATAACATACACGTGACTAAAGTCATCACATTTATGTATTATTTGTAGAGTTCTAACACATTGACACTTTAAATGTTTGTAGCCAAATAGACCACCTCTCTGTTCACGTTAGATCTCACATTATAGAGTAAAGGTAATGATTACACTGACCTGTCTTCATTTGGCAGTGATGGCTTATATGATTATCTGAACACCAATAATCGTTGTTAAGGTACATGTATTACATAATAATATATGTAACATATATCGCAGTTCATACTCTTCTAAATTATCTCTTAATATGTTGCTATTATATTCTCCACTCGGTTAATTATATTGCCTACGAGTATTAAATTACAATGTGCCTTTTGACTTCTCAAAATTAAAATGAACACACGGTAACTGCCCACTATAGATTATTAATCTTCACATTTCTGGAGACGACTTATCTATTTTGTTCACCTACCGATATAAACGCACATTGCTTCACACGATGATTGACCATAAATCGTGAATGCAGACCAATGATCGGATCTAATTTTGGTTGTCTCAAAAATGTTGTAAATCAAATCAATGCCTTTTTTGATCCGTCATTCCATGAAAGTACATCTATTTCATATGTTTGCATAATCAAATGGATTCATTTTGACTTGTCCAATAAACAATAAGAAGTGGTTATCTTTACTTTGTCGTAACGTCATTTGTTTACAATTTACGACATCACTGGCAGTGTTCGTACAACAAAAACAACATTTATATTCGTTAAAATCAAGCGTTAATCGTCAATAACCACCCGTTTATCTGCTATCTAGTTGAGCGCATCTTTAATCACGCAGACATATTTAACGAGTTGGCAGCCAAATTAAAACTTAGACTTACTTGATCTTCGAACGTTTCCAAATTAAGCGATTCTTGCTCCCACGAACGCAACTGAATTAAACGTGTTTTAATAACGATAATTACAACAATGATAATAAAAAGACTTTATATCGCTTGGGAACTTATTTGACTACATTATGTCAATCGTTCACAAGACCCCTCAACAAGTTGTGCACAGATCAATTAACCAGAGAACAAGAAGATTGAATTACCCAAATAATGATTGGTATTTAGGCCCGTGTAACGTATCAGAATATTATTTGCGATACTATTAATACAGGATAGGAAAGTGCTGAGATACTTAATTGATCAATCAAATTAACGCTTAATTTGATACTGATACACATTACAAACACTGCGTTACTGGCTCCCACCAACGCAGCCAAATTAAGAGTATCTTTCTAGAAAGAGCTCCGCCAAATAAAGCGCGTTTCGAAATAAACCTATCTTAGCTAAGTATATCTTGTCCATGAACGTAGCTTTAATAACCGTATCTTGCTCCTCAGATGCAATCATAGTATATAGAATGTGCCTTTCCCTGCAGACAGATAAAGCGTGTTTTGGCAGAACAAAGCTCAATTATGCGTGTAAAAACCCTACGAACAGAGCCACATAAATCGCATCTTGCTGCACGAACGCAGTCAATTTTAAGTAAAGCATGCCTTACTTCATCCATATTGCACATGAACTACATCATGAACTAAGCCATATTACGTACCTCATCATTCGTACTGACGCAGACTTATTATCACTGCGTTGTTCAAGTAAAACTTTGCCAATAATACGTGTAAGCTGTTTTAAGTATTAACAGTTCATTCCCTTCTTATCTACAGTTACAAACGTCTAATTATATATAATTATTTCTTGCATCTCAATATAATAATAGTCTCTCTAATTATAGTTATAAACTACGTAAGCAAAGACCTTGTACGTGTTTGCTAGTATTTGCCAGGGATGGGTTTCAATATTGGCCTGACTTGACTTAAGGATAAAGACAACCAATCAGATCACACCATATTTAACTCTTGGTCAGTAACAGGCGATATGATTACCTATCCTTTCTCACCATTAAAAATACGATCAATATTGAATACCACCCCCTGTTGAGAAGATTGACACCAACGGTTGTTTGAAATAGGTTAACAAAACCTACATAACTCTCCCTCCATTGTTCCTCTACCCTAATATTCATGTTCGTATATATATGTAATCATAGTGTAATCTACTAATACATAATATATAATGTGTGTTCATGTATATATATATGCAGTATAATTATATATAGCTCGCCGATCATAACTTTAGCCTTGTTTGCAAAAACATGATAACAAGACCCACGTCCTGAATATTTCTACCTCGAACGTAAATAACATGTATTAAGGCACACACGTTAGCATATGGTCGGTTCGTTTGGTCAAATGGAAAAGGTGTCTGATTCTGTTTTTGAGAAGCACTTTCGTCTCTAACAGTTGATACTTGGAAGAACAAACAGGTATTGCAAAACAAAATGGCGACGTCTCGTGAAGACAATGTCCGTTCGAATGTCGACCTGTTCGTAAATCGGCAGAGACCAAACGAATCGGCCAGTACACATACGTACTTCTCTCACGTTTTGTGTTTATATCATCAATCCTTGGTTGTATATAATGCTAGAATTATCGTCGACGAGTTTTACACGTTTGTGTCTAGTTGTTTGTGTTTGTGTTTGTTTGTTTGTATGCTATGATAGTACTTATATAAATGGATTTCTACAAATCATATAATTTCTCTAAGCAGGAAGACCGTTTTCCCCAGCACTATCTGGACTAAGCATAAAGTTCTAATTGGTCTTGTTTTTCAAGGTATCATAGGGCATCGGATAGTGACGTCTTAGTCACGCGGTATTCCCACATAGAAAGACCTGTCAAACTATCAGTTGTGCGTGGAAGTTAAACGCCATAATAATTACATGTATATTATTGCCGAGTTATCCAAAATTACAACATTACAAAGTTCTATTCGCATGAAACTCACCGGCGAATCGACATGTTTGTTTTCTTTAAAATCGGTATTGTCATCGTCCATGTAATGTCACCGTCGATGTAATGTCTTATAAATTTCATACTTTTAGTTCCAAGTATGAAAATCGATTTCAAATTAAATACATTCCTAAGCATGCAAACAAGTTTAGTTTAAAACAACATTAAATCCGTCAGAGCGAGGATAATTTATGGCGCGGCGGTTCAAGTCATTTAAACAGTAATCACTTAACACGTTTGTTGTGTGTTTCGCTTGCATTGTTCGGATAAATCCTGGAGATGTTATTTTGTCTTAGAAAATGTTGAAATACAAAATGTACGATTGATTTTTTAAAAAAACTCTAAACAGCTCGCGTTATCTTATAAGGTAAATCATTACATGTACATGTTCTTGGGCTACAGGCTTTTTGTCTGCAATGTTAAATCATTAGTCTTCCAGTGTGGTGTATAATTGGTTACCGCCATCGTATAACCCTAAGGCGCCGACAGAATGATTTGTTGCGCTAGAAGTCTTGCTCCTTGTTAATTAGTGTACGTAGACGGGAAGAAACAAATGGTATGTGGATAGTGATAAGGGCAATTAGATAGCAAGCGTTTATTTTATTGAGGGCTATTTGATTTGGAAAGTGCTTATATTAAATAAGGATATTTGATCTTTGTACTGTTTATATGTAACGAGGGCTAGTTGATTTGTTACGTTGATTTTAACGAAGTATTATTTTCTTTGTGTATTGTGCTTATATGTGTATTAACAGGGGTTATTCTATTCGTTCTGATCATATTAGCAAAGGCTATTACATTAGTATTGTCTTGAATGAGACTTGCAGGATCATGAGCAGTTTTTTTGTACAAAATCTCAAGTATAATTGCCATTGATATGTGTATGCTGAATGTAACATTGTATATAATACTGCGGCAATCAATGTGTGTTGTTTTCACATGCAACTTGTGTGATCATTATATCAGACTATACTAATGGTACGTCTGTATGAATACCGATTTAAAAGTGTATAGTGTGCATATTATAACGTTTGAGCATCGCTGCCAGTTGTAGTCAGTGCTTTACTCTCAGCAGCATCAGCAACTTCTACATCTCGGCTAGTATTTATGGCAGACCATTCCTTATGTCCAATGTACTCGTATTATGCCTGTTTTTATTATCTAATGATACTACATCTGAACAGTACAAATCCGCTAATGCTTCATGTATGATAGCTTCATAATCTTATACATGTTTTGGCTGGCATGTATTGATAACTGGTCAGTGATTGAAGTTCAACGTTACGTCCTGGAGTATTTTCATGACCATTTCTGTATCGATCAATATCATTAATCACAATTTGTCATTATTTCTAGTTATATCCAATGTATACCAAGTTTGTGTGCAAACACGCCAAACTGACAGTTCCCATTGGCTCTAGGATCATTGCCGATGCTATTTAGCGACTTCTCTAACATGATTTTATGGCAATGATTTGTGTGTTTAATTGTGTGTGTAATGGTTAATGCCTTATATGTGTTAGTTACTGCCTACTTAGTCAATTCGTGTTTATAATATGTTGTAAATCAATGTACATATAGTGAAAACGTATGGGGTCAGGTAGTTGTTAAATCCATGTAGCCCACCATTGTTTTACTAACAGTCCTCAGATTGCTAATAATGGTATGCGTATAGATCTAGTTTCTTATATATTTTTCATAAAATGTTTACCTCCACATTTTCATTTTCTTTGGTCCTGGAGTTTTGATATGTTTCAAGCTTGCCGAATTCGCATAATCTTTTAATTTTTGCAATGTCTTTCATTGCGTCTTAAACATCACAATGGTTTCCTTGAGCAACCAACAACTTACATTGCACCCGGTATGCAATTTCCTAGAATGTTATTTACGTCATGTAACGTTTGGCAAAGCACCTGCCCGTTCTAATCCACCAGTTTCTACATCAATTACTGCATACGGTTTGTTTTGCAATATTTCTCTTTTTATGACCACATGTCTTGTGATTGTTGTTGATACGGCGATAAATTTATTGATGTTATTGCGTTTCGCCTACAGTTGATAGTTGGTGTCATAGGTCCATAAATCAATCATCTTTGGTAATACTTCTTCAAGTTTTCTTTGTGAGCAGACGAGTTATAAACCTATCAGGACCCGAGAATGAAACACGTGCATTATTTATGTCATACATGTACTATTGCAGGTTATACCATTGGATAATATGATCCAAAACAACATTTCAATGAGATTATTTTGATGGCTAGGGGTTCGGAAGTTACCTTGTTTTGATATTTTAGCTGTAATTTGTCTAAATATACAACTGCGTGCAGTGTTTAATATACATGTATTTGTTTCTAACAAACGGAAAATCTTCATTCCATGAAAACATATTGTTTTGTTCGCGCCTCTCCTTTTCTTCAAAAGATTTTTCTTTCGATCGTTAAAGGATCAATTCATTTATGACAATGTTTCCCGACAAAGTGTATCAGCATACGACATCTTGTTATTCGACAAATTGTGTATTAGAACCGATAATTCTACTTGGGATCGCAACAATTTAGTCGCAGTCACATATCCATTTTTTGCATATGTCATCTTGAAAAAAAAGAAAAAATAGTAGATCACAAATTAGACAATAAGGTTTGCCAATGATGTGCCATTGTGTATCTCTGTGTGGTGTATTGAATGACAAAATTGTTCCTTGATACACTGACCTCAACTCTATATGCCACGAACACATTTAAGGATCCAATAAATAACAATACAGATATGCCATATAACTGAAATCAGTATAATGTTTAACACCACTGTTACATTGAATGACAAAATGACCTTTTACTAACTGACCTCAAAGTGTGATCATACTGGTCATGACCGTTGACCTACTGACCTCAAAGTGTGAAACCGTGTGTCTGTACAGAAATTTATTCAGAAGGTTATTCAATGTAAGGATTTCAATCCGAGTCCACGGAAAATGGTCGCAAATGGTGACGAGATTATGCAAGATATTATACTATTGTTTGATGGTATGATAATTGTGTGTAGTATGTTTGCAGGACATTTGCTGACATCATCATGACACAATATTACTTAGGTTGTACTTTGGGGTAAAATAACGAAATATGAAACAAAAGGACATGTGCTGCCGCCAGCGGGAATTAACTAGATTGCCGAGTTGCAAATCCCTAACCACTGGATCTAGGTCCCCTGCCCAAAATTTCCAATAAGACATTACATAACAATTAAAATATCTACATGTACATGATTGAATATACATAGTAAGAATTGTTGCCATGGCAATGTAAGCTGAATAAATGTAAAATATAACTTTTCACACGAGAATAGAAAGTCGCATTTCTTTCACAGTCACTGTGGTTAAATGAAAATTGAATGTCCATCGAATATTTCTGCCTATAAAGCAATTAGAATTAATGGTTGCTATGGCAACAAAAGCACTGAAAATGGTAACATAATTTCACATATATTACTCACAAGACGTGTATGTCCTTAATTGACAATTGTTTCATAAAAAATGGATTGAAAACACTGATTTTTGCATATTTGAGAAAAAAGGCGAAACGGTTGCCATGGCAACAAAAAAATAAGTTTTTAAGTTAATGTCATTCAATTATTGCTGTTTCGTTAAAATTGAGCGAAAAACACAGATTGTTGCCTATTTTAGTGATCAGAAAAAGACGGTTGCTATGGCAACAAACCGTTACAAAAAATAATTAAAACTATGAAAATCGTTTACAGGAGATTTTATATCTTTCATCTAAAAAAATCATTAAAATCGGGTATTGGGCCCAAAACACCCCTTATCATACCTGCTCCTTTATTTTATCCTAGCGTTTAAAATTCATCACCTTTTCAACAATCATCATTACCAAATTTAGTCCTAGTGTCTAAGCATTGTTTGTTTATCCAGACAAACACTCGATAAAATGCATGCGTTTACTCTCCAGTCTATTAAAACATATTTTAAGCCTTTACAATAATTTTCATTATTGTATTGTATAATGGTGTGTTAACAATCTAATGCCGTATATCTCTGTTCACTCCTTACCTCATTCTGTAGCTGACATCGCACGTCAAACACCAAAATGCACTGAATACAAAGCATGCATTAATACTTTATGAGGTCAGAAACTCATTAATATAACTAATTGTTTAAAACCCCGTTGATTGTTTAACACCTGCAGATGACAAGTTTTGTCCGTTCTTTATTGTTTCGGTCGATACCATCGATGGGTTGTCTAAATAAATGTTTAGAGTGTAATACACTTGAATTAAAAAAACATACATGTGTACATTAAGTTAATTTTCTACGTATGGTTACTTTTAAATTACGACATCACTAATCTTATCCAAATTACTATTTAATGAAATCAAATGTCGTATTTCGTACCAATTATTGATTTAACAATATTAACAAGATTTGAGCACGCAAGTGCGTGACGGATTATTTTGTTTTGACGTTCACGCATGTGAGTTATTTCGCCAGTGAATTCTCGCAAATTAAGCATGAGTGTTAATACCGCGCAACGCCGTATGCTTTGTTATAAATTGCAAAATATTCTTCTGAATTTACTGTGAATTTTCAATTTCCCAAAGTGTGAATAAGAGAAGACATGCGACGATAATTATAGTGCAAAAAGTAGCTCGAGAACTATGGAATCTCCTATATATACCGGTATATTGCCGTAAAATCTTAAGCAAGGAAATAAAACATAGTATTGCATATACGTATATAAATTTACAAACCTAAACTCTGCAAGTCTTTTAAATCATCGTAAAGTTAAAACATATCGGACAGGTAAAGTAGCATGCAATAGAAACAGCCAAACAAGAAAGGAACACTAAAAAACAAAACATATATCACAAGCATACGCCACAATGTCGAACAAATACTGAACAAGAAAACATGAAACCAAAAAACTTTAGTTCTACTTTCAAGTGTCCATTTTGCTCACTAAGTGTGTATGTAATATTGTCAATTATATAACCATGCAGCTGTATACATGTTTAATTATTTTAACAACTAAACGTACGGAGAGAGAATGAGCGCAAGTAAAAAGCAGATTAAGCAGCTACAACTTATTTCAGGTATCTAATCATCCCAATACACAGCTACATAGTCCTTATTTCAGGTGTCTAATCATCCCAATAAACAGCTACATAGTCCTTATTTCAGGTGTCTAATCATCCCAATACACAGCTACATAGTCCTTATTTCAGGTGTCTAATCATCCCAATAAACAGCTACATAGTCCTTATTTCAGGTATCTAATCATGCCAATACACAGCTACATAGTCCTTACTTCAGGAGTCTAGTCATCCCAATAAACAGCTACATAGTCCTTATTTCAGGAGTCTAATCATCCCAATACACAGCTACATAGTCCTTATTTCAGGTATCTAATCATCCCAATAAACAGCTACATAGTCCTTATTTCAGGAGTCTAGTCATCCAAATAAACAGCTACATAGTCCTTATTGCAGGTGTCTAATCATCCCAATAAACAGCTACATAGTCCTTATTTCAGGAGTCTAGTCATCCCAATAAACAGCTACATAGTCCTTATTTCAGGTGTCTAATCATTCCAATAAACAGCTACAATGTCCTTATTTCAGGTGTCTAATCATTCCAATAAACAGCTGCATAGTCCTTATTTCAGGTGTCTAATCATCCCAATAAACAGCTACATAGTCCTTATTTCAGGTGTCTAATCATTCCAATAAACAGCTACATAGTCCTTATTTCAGGTGTCTACTCATGCCAAAAATTATCTTGATTTCCATTAGTGTTGGGTTTTCAAAGCCGCTCAGTATACAATTAAATGTAACTACAGCTATATTCACTAGTTACATGTACAAAGAACGATGTTAAAATACGCACCAGTTAATACCATCAGGAATGAGGTATCGAGATAAAATTGTTAGAACTTGTTTCACAATGAACTTCTGGCTAACAGTAACTGTTCTTGACAAATAATAAAATATGTCAAGCCATCTTCACATGTAGCTAATGCATATGACACAATTCATTATTGGCAATATTTAAAAAATCAACATTACATACTTTTTGTAAATGAGAGACACATCACTAAAGCCATGGTACACAAACTTTTATGTAAATATTCAAAGTACAGATTTACAAAGTAAATAATAATTGGAACGATTCAGGGAAACAATTCCACTATCAGAAGTATACGCAACACACACAAAAGCTCAAAGGACTTTACTATCAGCGATTTCTGACCACATCCAAACGAGAATACAAATCAGACAGGATATACAATACTCAACAGAAAGAGCACAGGACAAAAGATAACGCGGAGAAGATATATCACATATTACAAGCAAAAGTCACATCATCTAGGACACCTACAGTAAAACATAAACCAGAACAACTGAGACTGAACATCTACAAAAACACGACAACCTACTCAAACAGCCTATCGCCTCAGACCGTCAAACTTAATAGGAGTAAGAGACATCAGGCAAAACCGAATCCCAAGGACTACCACATCAAACCTTCAATCGAAAGACTGTTCAAACAAGTTGGATGGATGGCTAGGCGCTGCAGTCTGTATGGCTTTTGTGCATGTACATTATGTTATGTATGAAACCGCTAAATTAAATCTGTGAAAAAAAATCGTTCAATAAATTATAAAAAGTCGCACAGCATAGGAATAATTGTGCACGCCCATCGAAGAGCGTAAGTGAAATTAGTCAGAAGTATCCCAAAGTACCCCATTTTACAACGTACGAGAACTTTTAAATATAAACAAAAGCTCCAAAGAACAAAATCAATTATTACCCAAAAATATGTACGTTCCCTAATACGCCTCAACAACACTTAAACTATACGATTGAAACATAGCATTTGATATTGTCACAATATACTCGTATAAGGTATAGTGCGCCCAGGATAATGTGATAGGCGGGAAAATTTGGTATATTCCACAAAGGTGGATTACAATTATGTGCACCAATTATCAGTGATGTTTTGTGTACAATACTGACCTTATCTGTTTATCTAAGTGATTTGTAAAACCCATTTTGCCCAGTTGACCAAACCGATTCATGTTTGTAAACATCACATTATCCTGGGCGCACTATTCAGTTTACCGTTTATTTACGTCGTATATGTACACAATAACTACGAGCCAAACCAGACTATGATCAATCATAATCATTAATCTAATGATTTGTTAATCGATTTCTATTTTCCAGTAATGATCATCAATCAGTAATCACGATCCATTATTACTTTAATCATATTTTATTTAATTAATTATCGACCAAGATTGGATATTAAACCAGAATTGACCATGCTAATGTTTTATTACGATGTAATTGTATAACCAAATGGCCGTTAGATATGAGAAAGATAAGCTTCTATTGTTTAATACATTTAGAAAGCTTTAATTGTGTGCTCAGTGAATGTGAACAGATACGTTATAGCTTTTATCAGAACTGACGTTTATTTTTGAATTGTTCATGTTGTAAGAACAATAAATATTACAGAAGTTACAAGAATAATTATTCAAGACCATGTAAAAAACACAATAATTGATTCTAATCGGCACAATTATTTGTAATTACGTTCTACTAATCAATTCTTGCACGGTATGCATTAAACAAGAACTATGAGTTTGATTGGATGTACTTCTAGACAGTGTTATACATCCTACGAACTTGCTGTTTGTCGTGGACTACGTGTATTGTGACACATATAAACACACACATTCAATGAATGTTCTAATTTTGTTAAGGTTCAAACTTGGTGACCCGATCGTATGAGCACAATGCATATTAGGACTTCACAAAAACATAAAATTAACACTTTCAATTTGTGCTACAACCTATATATTTTACCCTGTGTTGGTATACACTAGACTGACTTTGAATTATGTACACGTTACATATTCGCGCAGAAGTATTTTCATGCTTAAGCACCATCAGAATTAAAGAAACAGAATACGTGTTGTATATTCCAGCCATTTGTACTCATACTTAAATAACTGTGTTGTATTACCGACAAGGTGTTTCAAACATATGAAAGTTGTAGATTCAATGTCATGTGGTCGAATTGTTTTAGTTCAAATCATAATAACAATGTATTCGAAATGCGCATTATATACGAAACAAATCAGATGTGCAATATATTTCTCTTTGTTCACGTGAGATAATGGCTACATGGTAAACGGACTTTTTCTCATTATTCATACGCGTTCTTATTCCATATGAGTTCTGAAACCAAATGGAACCTACCAATTCCAGTCCAATGTCAACACCTTCATGCTTAGTATTCACCATTTTACTTTAAATATCTAAGTGAGAATATGCTAATACAGAAGTTTATGCATTTTTTAGTAGCTCCTTATACCAATTTCTGCATTGTTGTATTAACCTTTGTTGCACCGTTCCTAACAAACAATGATCGGTCTATCTCTCCCCGCCATTGACGTCATAGTGTCCATGAGTAGACCGCATTCTAATAATCTTATTCGTTTCTTAGTAACACACTTGACCGTGCGTACATTGCACACATCACGTATGTCTGGTTTACTGTGAATTGCCTGTCTGCTTGATATGTTAGCTGCAATCACACAATTTGTTTGTATTGTATATATACGATCGCAATAGAAATGTCTGAATAGTCATTTATTGCTTAAATTGAACGTTCATTCCTACATGTGAAATACTTGGTTTGTACACGAGGATATAGCAATATGTTACCAAATATTTATTTGTATTGTGTTTATGTAAAATGTATTATTCATGTATATTAGATAGAGTACATCGCATGAGTGGACATTCTATTGCAATTATTGAATAAATCTTCTTCAAAACGCCATTTTGACTTGTTAACGAAGAATCAATAAGAAATGGCCACGACTGTAAGATTCGTAGTTATATATTTAGAATAAATATACGCTATGTTTTGTTTTTGTGTTTCTGTGATACATATCTACGTGTTTTACTATTGTATTATATAATATAGTATCACATATACAGTGTTCATACATGTAGATACAAATACAAGTAATATATACACACCAAACATCGGAACCCACGGTATCATACTCCGTTATACTACAATTTATAACTTGATCAGTAGCTTAGAATGCCTGAGCAAATGTTAAGTCCGATGATGATGCATAACCAGTGTATGAAACGCATTACCCTATGCTTTTACTGTACGAGTTAACAGTATAATTATTTGTTAAATGTTACATTGACATGTGAAGCTGTTACAAATGGTTTTCTTAATTAATATGTAGACCTACAGAATGATGCGCCAAGTTTATTCAAGTAGGGAATCTGCTTACATTCTCCATTTGTTTTGACCATTAACCTATATGTTATCGATATTACCTGTAATATATGCTGTACATTCTCATTTACGTATATTGTTTGTGTTATATCTCATTTTTGTTCAATTTCTTAAGACCGAAATTAGCATGTATAAATTAATCACGAGAATATCTTTACCAAACTGAGTTTCCCGGAAACCAGGTTCCGATCTCCCGAAGCATCTCAAGCAGAAACCTCATCTAAAGTCAGAATTTTAGATCAATCTGAAGATCTAGTTCTTTACATTTTACTGCAAAAACTAAGAATAATGTTTTCTGCACTGTGATGCAAATTTTTAGTCCAGAAAGTTACTAAAAGATACATTGCAATACTTGAGATGGATTTAGCTAACATTGAGATGTTTCGGGTGATCGGGGTCTGGTCACATGTCAGATATGTACTTGTTTAATGTGCTATGTTTGTTACATTTTTCACGAAGATATTTCAATCATTTTAGGATGAAAGAAATGCAAGATGCAAACCTGTTTGGTGACGAAACATGTCCAAACACACCGTCACCGCACATTACAGAAATATCACTAAAGGATATCGTACAAGCAGTGGATTTGACCGAGTTCAAAAAACAGAATCTTGTAGAGAGAGAACATTGTCGTGATATGTTATTACCCGTGAAGGAAAATAATTCCGAGCATTCTACGGTGGCAAGTAATGCAGGATTTGATTTCACGCCACCACAAACAACAGGAGATTTATCTACTGAAGTGTTTAGTATGTTTGCTGATTACTGTCCAGAAAATGGCAAAGTTGAACAAAAGGCAAGTGAAGAAGACGAATTTGGTCAGTTTGAAAGTAGCAGTTTTAATTTATATCCCCGTCAGAAACAGTCTGTGGACGCTGCTCTGGAAATAGTTACCGAAATGGAAGTCAACAATAGTACAGAATATGATTATATTGTTCCATCAGAGATGTCAGCGGGTATTCCAAAAACACCGAACGGTGACGTGTTTAAAAATGACCATAAACAGTGTTCTTCAGTGAATGCATTTTCTTGTGACAAAGAAACGGTGCCAGAAGTTTCTTATGCTGATCTCTTTCCCTCCACGAATAGACGATTATCTACTCCTGAAAATAAAGATTCGAGAACGTTCCATCCACGTAAAAGACAGACAGTTCATGGGAACCGACGTGATAGAACCCAGCGCAATATAGAAGTCGAGAAATTTAGTAAAGAAGAGCTTATGTTGATGTGGAAATCCTCCGAGTTAGAACTGAATGAAAAACTGAAAGAGGCCGTCAAGGACAAGCAGAGACTAGAAACAAAGCTCAGTGCTTTGAAACTACAAATGAGTACGCCTGTTTGACAGATTCGATGAATACATTATTGAAGTCTCTCATGCGAATGAAATTGCAGCGGTATTGTCCGGATACCGAACAAAGGTTGGCAAGTGTTGGTGTATTTTTGTGAGATGCCGAAAGCGATGGTTGGTCAAATTGATACTTGAACGCGAGGACTTTGTGGAACACATCCACACATGAATGGCAAGAGGCAGAGGTGAAAAGTCATTGTTCGATATCAAACGTGATTGGATATTTGAGCGCACTAGTATTTGTCTTACTTCCTATGCATGTTTACATAGGAGAAATGAGAATGTTCACGGGTAGACTGGTCTTGTTCTATTGCTAGAATACGTGGAACGTTGGAGGTGTTGTCATTGTACACTGTATAGTCTAAGGGTATATCATCCCAGTTTACAGTAAGCAATACGCGTGGTATAACTGTTTGAAATCATTTAAAATTCTGTGTTAGACTTAGCATATTTTATTCATTGCAACAGTCATGTTTTAATTATAGATCTACTAGATACATAGTTGTGTACTAATTATGTTTTCCTAAATATAGTTCAACATTTCATCTGATATTGTCTATGCACACATGTTGGTGACACATTTACCGAAACAACATGTGTGTGTTAAATAAACGGCAATCTTCTTGAAATATGAATCGTTATGATATGAGACGACCAAGAAGGCGTGCTTAGGGGCGTAGTCTGCATGTCACATGGCTTATTGGTGAAAGGAATCAGTGCTCCAGTTAGCTTAGACAGTTTAAAAAATATCATTGAATTGAGACCTTGATTCAAGTCTTGTGGTTGCACATTGAGACCTCCTGGGTTATAGTCTTGTGGTTGCACATTTTCCTTACTCTATGACATACGTATTTTGCGATCAGCGTAGCACATAAAAGATTGAAGCATTCCACATTGTCATAATGATACATATGTAATAATATCATCATTATGAACTTAATATAACACAAAGGTTATGAATTTATAAGCACGTTACTGAACAAAATGTCAATAAAACGTATGATGCTTATTTAATTATAACCACCAGAGTATTACTTGAGAAATACAATGTAACACAAAAGTCACATATAAATTCATAAACAACAATTACTCTGTTATATGGTTACTGACAAATGCCAGTATTCCCAAAAGGTAATACACAAAACACTTGATGGGATTTATAACCCATTATGGATATTTACGTCATTGTAATGCACGTAACAACTCAATGCAGCAGTCCCATTTGCCGAGCTGATGTTTTGTTTGTTCACATGGTACTACCCAATACCATACACAGTAGTCTCCCTTTAAAGGCGTGCTTTTAAAGGAGATAAGAGCTGAACACTGCGGTTGGTAATATCACATCATATCAAAAGAATATTTTATAACCCCTGGCGAAGAGTTGTCATACTCTACATAAGTCAAGGGACACAACCCTTGATTCTGATGTCAACATTCCGACAGAAAAACCCACGATAGTTGTTCGTGTTGGTTATGTTTAAGACTGTATATATTGTTCAAACACTGGAAATCCATTAATAAGTCAGAAGTGAGTAGCAATGGACTAAGACACATTAGAAAAACATTTTATAGATACAATAAAATTTTATAAAACAAAAATATCTTTATTATTAAAATGTATGTATATGTACAATGAGAATGCTCCACAACATTTACAAACTACGTATCCACTGCACGGTTGTGTAAATGAACCATCAACTGTTTCTAGGGGCGTCATATTGGTGGGTAAATGTAACTCAACAAACCAACAGTAGGAACATGGCACCAGGTGCTGGCGGAGCTGACGTCAGACCGATACCACGTGGATTTATTCCTGTTGAACATTTGAGTCTCACGATCAAAACAGACATTTGGCTACTTCATTTTACAAATAAGATGAGCTCAATTTATTGTTGTATTTCTATCACCAAGTAACGGACTAGTTTCATTGGTTGGAAGCGTTCGTTCATCTCCAGTAGTAAGGACATCATGTATATACATCCTTTCCTTTTTGTCCATATTAACAATTCCGCCCTGCAAGAAGATAAAACAACATTTAATTTCAAACATATTTCAAAACAATATTTATAACTTGATATGACAGACTCGTTAAGAAGACCGTCCCCAGAGCAAACGAGTATTTACCGACCATCTGTGCATCAGAGTTACTGGTAGTTGTGAACGTGATACCGAGCTTAGTCTTTATTTGCCAGTCAGCTTTCTGCTAAAATGTGGCTCGCATATGATTGCCTCCACCCGTATTTGAACCTGGGTCGCCAGATTAGACGACAAGCGTGCTAACCATAGTGCTATGGGGGCACATCCAGATATATATATATATACCCACTAAGACAAGTACATGTGCAATGTGTATGTGTATTTATTTAAACCTTTCGTTCAAGAAAAACCCATGAAAGTGCAAGCACTTATTTCCAATGTGGCCTGTGTTTTGCTAAAGGTAAAGCAAGTGCAGAAACAATTGTGTGATGCAAAGAATCCGGGTTAACTATCTTAGCTCTTTCCAAACAGACAGACTCGTTGGTTCTTTAATGTTCGGTGTATAGCATCGATACACGCGAGACAACTTCTGGGCTATTAACCATCTCTAGTAGGGAGGGAAACACTGAAAAGCGTTTCTGAAATTTACAGTGCCCAGGCTAAAATTCAAACCAGGGACTTCTATGTTGGTATTTGAGAGCTTTAACCACTTGGTCATCTTGCCACCATGCGTAAAATAAACGAATTAACCTTGATAGAGATAAACAAAGGTTTTAACTTTTAATGTAAGACCTACTCGTTTACGGTCGACAATGTTCAACAGAAGAGAGAAGATCACGGCAACCACCGTATTCGCAAGGAGGAAAATCATCACATACTGCCATCTACTCAACACGTCATCCGCCGCTAACCTACAATATGTCCAAGTTTCTATTTTTGTTTATCACTGCATGTTCTCTTTCATGCACCTTGCTAGCTACAATGGGTGTTATGTGAGTTCCCCGGGCGGCTGTTATTATACGTATCAAAAAGCTTAAAACTTAGACGGACGAATATTTGTGAATATTTCAGGTATAATACATACGATATACTGGCTGGCTTCCCACAACCGGACAATTTTTCACGATAACTCGAGAAATGTGTAAAGCAAGTCATTGAAATTTCATCTGAACGAAGTAAGGTTCGTCTCTAAAATGAAAAGCTAATTTGTTCACTTCTATAAATAGCTGAAGTTGATGTTTGAGGGCCGTTATAGTGGTCACCACATCACCTCGTTTTGAAGTCCAACAGGACCATCAATCCGGACAACGTTACATATTAAGGTAGCAGTAAACCCAGAGAAGCCAAATATTCGAATTGACCATTGTCAAAATAGTAAATATAAGACAAATGCTGTGTTTCTTGGCTATTTTATCATTAGGTAAAATAATCCAAGTAAGTTTTGTGTTAAAATCATGGGTTACTACACGTTTGCAATAAGTTGTGTGCAAGGGTCATGACCTTTGTTGTGGTTTGAATGAAAACTGTTGAAAAGTGCGAAACTAAGTAGTCTAGCTCTCGGACAGGAAAAGACGGACTTTTCTCTGGTAGGTTTATATTTATGAATATTGTGGGGAAACGGATTGGAAACCCTATCATTTTGGATCCAATTGTGAGTTAGGCATGTATTACGGTAGCCGAACATAAATACGGTATAGGGTTACCTCTAATCTAAACCATTTTTTATTTTGAGCCGGAGATGTGGATGTTGCGTCTTTTTCACATGTTTTCGCGACCTAAACAAGTGACTACTTGGTGCCTAAATTTGTCAACATGTTTTTTGTGGGCGGTTGTTTTTGTGGTTTTTTTTGCTTGCTCAAGGATATTTAAACTCAACAAAATGTGCATTTCTGCTCAGGTGTTTGGCTGACAGTGAATCTGTGTTCTTAACATAGAAATGTGTGTGTCGACCGGAGGTGAATCTGCATTCTGGGTTGTCCGCCCCCTTTAAAATTAAACTGTGGCATCAGTCAAAGAAAGCACCCATGAAAATTTGTAGGATTTATCTCCCGTGAATATGTGAAAAATCGATCGAAACTTAGCTGTAAAATTTTAAAAGTTCACTTTTAATAGCGAGCATTTTGATACAAATGACGTTGTACGATGTTTTGAAACTCTGAGCTTTTGATTGACAACAGATGGTCAAATTAATGGCCGCAGTAAAGCGTTTTTGAGACTGTCCAGAATGGCGGTCGTCCGGATTTGGTGGTCGCCAGCCAGTATGGGTACCTTGGATACCGGTTATAAGCCTCTGCGGGAAATTTTCTAAATACTTCATTCATGTTAGATGTGGAGAGTTCGTCTAATAAATGTCCATCGCTAAAGTCGGTATGAATTTCTCAATTATCATCAAAACAAAAACTAAGACAGTCAATTTACCCGAAGTACGTCATTACTATCGACATTTATACACCACGTGACTGACCTTACTGCCAATTAACCGTAATGGTAGTATCCATAGTAACCTGATAGTCACAAGCTGCTGGTGTACGTTATGCATATTGGTGCTATGTTTGATGTATATTGTCATATTCTTCAGATTTCATTTCCATCATTAATCCACGTTTGTCACAAGCCGAGTTTGTAATTATAGATCATATTATTTTTGATATTTATAATTATTTATACGATGCGGTGTCATATACCTTGATTTATGTGCTGCTATGGAAAGCCATAGTCGACCTATGTTGTTAAACAACGTCTTATCGTTATCATGTCAACATTTAGTTTGATATGTCTAAACACCGTCTTATTATATTAAACAGTAGTTTCATCATGTCCAAGGTTGGTGTTGACTTGTCTACAAACGGCCTCATCATGTCAATCACTAGGGTTGATCATGTAAAATGTGGTGAATAAGATTATATTAAGCCAGACAGGGAAGGCAGCACTCAACCCAACCATAAAAACACACAAAACTCAATGCCCAACTGAACCAACCGAACACAGGAAACATAAAACACATAAAGACACAAAGCCCAACTAAACAAGCGACGGTCCGCCCAAGTCCAAGCTGTCGAAAAGTATAATAAATTATAAGTAGCTGAATGACCCAGTTTCCACAGCAAAGTTTAAAAGCTGAATAGAAAGACAGAATGCCTACCCTGAATGACCTAGTTACAACAGTAAAACTGCTGAACTACATAGTTTTAGCAGCCTTTAGTCTCAAAAGTTAAGTAACAGTATTAAAACGTTGAAAGGCCCGATTTCAGCAACAAAATATCTGAAAGCTATAACTAACACTACAGTTTCACATAATAAGGCGAATCCTAGACAACACATTTTCACATAATCACACCATTATTTAACATAATACGACAGCATTTACTCAAATCAACATCAAAGTTAGACATGGTGACCCGTGTTTAACATAATAAGATGGTAGTTAGGCATGTCAACACAGCATTTCGACATGTCAACACCAACTTTTGACATGATAACATTACTGTTTAACATAATAAGACAGTGTTTCTAGACATGTCAACACCAGACATGATAACATACTGTTTGCATAATAAAGTGGTTTTATGATAACACTACTGTTTAACATAATAAAACGATGTTGGACATAATTATCAACACTACATTTCGACATGATACTCTACTGATCAACATAATAAGATAAGTCATCACCATGTGTTGGCAAATCAACACGAATGTTTGTCATAATAAGACACTTCGTAGAGAATACAACAAAACATTCAGCTACGGCGTCGCTGCTTTCAACATAACTCTTTAAACACTGCTTTCAGCCTTCAATATCTTATAAAGACAAAATAAAAAACCGCTGAACGAAACTAAACCAACTTTCAGAAGTTCAATTGAATTCAATATAATTTTATGGGTATTTTCAATCTTGCACTTTCTTTTTGCTCTGGTGTTTTAACATAGATCCTACGATTTTCCTTGTAATAAGCAATATTTCAATATTTTCCTTATGTTATGAATTAGTAAAATAATCTGAAGATTTGCAAAAGTAGGCAAACTATTACGTATGGCAGTGTGAGAACAAACGTGCATTTTTATAAACATTCAAACTGAAACCATTTCCGATTTTCTTGTTTCGATAAAAATCTGTTTATGGTAGAACGCTTGTAAGTCTATGAAATTTAATTACATACCCTCTATTCTTTCCCAGTATATAGCCAACAATAAGGTTTGAAAACCCTATACCAATCATCTGTAATGAATTGGTTACACCAATAGCTATACCCAGGTTTGATTGACGGACAACAAACGGTATGGCTGACCAGGACGATGCCTAAAATGAACAATATTCAAAATATGTTAACAATAACAGTTTACCCTCTTTGAAAGAACAACTCCGTCAAAAAGACACATGCATAAAGCATCGATACCAACTGGCAGTTCGTCATGGAAATGTGTAATGGTTTCGTATTCGCAATGTACCTACGTCGTTTCCAACTGGAGGTCATGGTTTGGGTTATGAATTATAATGCCTCTCGAAGTATGCAATTTCGGTAGCCACCCACCGCTGAAACATGCTACAACATACTCAGAGATAACTATGCCATTATCTTCCAAAGAACTTCTTGAAGAATTTCAAAAAGATTAGTCTAAGCATTGGATGCCATAGCTTTTCGTAAATAAGTGTGTGGAATTCTAAATATATTGCCAGAAACAGTAAACCGGCATAATATCACTTTTTCTTTAAATGCAAGACACTGGGTTCAAAAAGCCAAAAGATAGTATTAAGTCAGACAGGGAAGGCAGCACTAAACTTAACCAGCCGAACACAGAAAACATAAAAAACATACAAGACACAATGCCCAACTGAACAAGTAAATAATCCGCCCAAGTCCAAGCCGTCGAAAAGCTACATGAACTAGTTTCAGCAATAAAAAAGCTGAATGTCCTAGCTGAATGACCCAGTTACAACAGTAAAACGACTGAAATACCTAGTTTTAGCTGTTAGAAATCCTATAAAGTAGAAAAACAGTATTAAAAAGCTGAATGCCTAGGTTTCAACTAAATGACATTGATTCATTAATAAAAACACGCTGAACGCTCCTGTCGGGTGACCTAGTTACAACAAGTTTAGTGCCTTAGCTAGAAGGCCCATATGAACTAGCCCAGTGCAGCAGTAGAACGACCCAGCTCCAATAAGCTAAATGCCCCCAGTCGAATGACCTACTTTAAACAATTAGTATTAATTACCGGGTTGAATAACCACGTTTCAACAGCAAAAAGGACGAAACACATAGTTTTAGCCGTCTGAAGTCTTACAAATTAAGAATAACAGTTAATTGTAAATCCCTGCAATCACGCATATTGACTTATGAACGAACTGAATAAGGTGCAAATAGCGCGAACGAATTAGATAGGGAAAAATAATAAATGCGAAGATTAAAATTCGTAACTCCATAGAATAGGCCCCTTAGAAAATGACAAATACTGAGAAATTATAACTTATTGTATATTATTATACATGGACAATAAACGGAATTGAAGCTAAAAACAAAATTCAACCCAATATTGTAATATTGTAAACGAAAACTACAAAACTACGGTAAGAAGGACACGAAAGGACACATGCAACAACAAGAGGATCATAGATCCTTAGGGCGCTCACCTGCTAAACATGGTCAAACAAGGTTTTGCTATTATTTGACATATTGACCTAGTTTTTGACCTCACATGACCCAACTTCGAAAGTGACCTTAAGGTCGTCACGATAAACATTTTGACCAAAGTTGATGAAGATAAAAACAAAAAAGTGGCCTCAAGAGTGTTAATAAGGTATTTCTACTATTTGACCTTTCGACCGAGTTTTGACCCCACTTAACCCAACTTCAAACTTGACCTTAAGGTCATCAAGATACACATTTTGACCATACATCATGAAGCTTAAAGCAAAAATGTGGCCTCCAGAGTGTTAACAAGGTTTTCCTATTATTTGACCTTTTGACCTAGTTTTTGACCCCACGTGACCCAACTTCAAACTTGACCTTAGGGTCACTAAGATAAACATTTTGACCAAACTTCATGAAAAATGATGCCCCCAGAGTGTTAACAAGGTTTTCCTATTATTTGACCTTTTGACCTAGTTTTTGACCCCACATGACCCAACTTCGAACTTGACCTATATTTCATTGAGATACAACTACTGACCAAGTTTGATGAAGATAAAAGCAGAATTAAGAGTGCTAGAGTGTTAACGGTGAAAAAGTTAATGGACGCACGACGGATGACGGACGACGGACAAAAAACAATCACAAAAGCTCACCTTGCCACTTTGTGGCAGGTGAGCTAAAAAGGAACACTCAGTCAATTCACAACGAACTCAAGCAGGTGCAGACCACGCCAAACATAAAAAACCAGCACAAGAACACGGCTTTATAAAGGCACAGACAAATAGCCAAACGTAAAAAAACTCGACATATCACCCGAGAGTCTGCCGCCTCAGACAGACTAAACTGGAGCAAGAGCCAGGGGACAAGAAATAACAAACGGACAACACGCACAACAAGGACAATTTTAGGTATACATTGTAACTTTTCCAGAGTAATGACTTGGGGTTATGTCAATTCGGTTGTTGTTACTCTCAACGGGGTTCGATGTGTTGCTTTCATCCCGAGATGACAATAAAGGGACTGCGGAGAATGTGTTCAGATTTTTATAACTGAAACTAGGTCATTCAGCTTAAGTAAGGCTTTCATTTTTTTATTACTGTTAGTCTATGATATTTTAGAACCTCAGGTAATTTAAAATAGATATTTCAGCCTTTTTACTGGCGAAACTTAGTAATAACTATTTGATTGTTGAAACTAAGTCATTCAGCTTTTTGACAGCTCGGGATTGGGAAGTTCATTTTCTCGTTCAGTTATGATTTGGGCAGTGTGCCGTACAAATTTAGTATGCGATGTTTTTAAGTTTTCTGTGCTCGGCTTGTTAAGTTGAGTGCTTCCTTCCCTGTCGGACTTTCTCTTTTCTTTTAGTAAAGTGAGGATGGTGTGAAAAAAGGTTGTACTGAAATACTAATCTAGAACTTGCCGCAGTAAAACTGTAGGTGAATCCTAGCCAGACTGTTGGTATCAATGGATTAATCTTGGTGAATGCAAGAAGACCAAACACAGGTATGGTTCCTATAGAGGTGAGTATCAACAGAAATCCACGACAACCAAATTTGTCCTTGTAAAATATAAGAAAACACAAGATTAGTAAAACACATTGGTGATACAGTTAGCTAAAGTCTGTGCGTGATATATCAATAATGGAATAAACCAAGTTACATAAATGGTATTGAACGATGGACTGATTGATATTGTAATGTTATTAATAAAACAAAGACTTATATAAATAAGCCACTTTGGTTTATTACACAGAGTAAATTGAAGTAACAAGATTTCCTTAAATTAATTATCAACCAGAACTAACAGCTTGCTCTTCCAGAGACAAATTCACAACTTAGGGTGGAACGTCATTTTCAAAATGTTACATAATTATGCTCATAATATATAGTTGGAAACTAGAAGCTATTTGCAATTCAATGGTACATTTATATGGCGTTGGTTTCATAAATGACGTTGTCATGACTTTGCGATGTTCTCCGTGTACTCACCACAAAAAGTCCAAGGAATGGAGATATAATCATAGGTACATCATACACAGCACTGGATATATATGCTGCTCGTTCTGCTGTTAAATGGTACTTCAAGTAAAAATATTTACTGAAAAAATGTAGTAAAAAGATTATATAATGTCAGACAGGGAAGGCAGCACTCAACTTAACCAGCCGAGCACAAAGAAAACATCAAAAATACACAAAGCACAATACCCAACAGAAAACACGGCATCCCGTCCAGAAAGTCTGCCGCCTAAGTCAGTCAAACTAAAACGGAACGAGAATCATGTGATGAGGAAAATAACAACTGGACATTACACATCGCTAGGACAATCTACAACATATATAATAGTGTATATGCAATTTTGAAAGAAACGTTCATTAAAGAAAATGAAAGTGAGAGACAAATGTTCAAAACCGTGAACCGTGAAGTATATGATTGCATAATTGTTACGTACATAATTTATGACTCACTGCTTTATGTAAATACGCTATAGAACAAGAAACCTTAGTAAGACTCGTGATTATTCGAATACCTTGCCGATGACTATCCAGATTCTATGTAAACATTGTCAAACTTCGTATAATATGTTTTATTATTATTATGAATAATGTTACAAAAATCAAACGGACATCAGTTCTAGGTTTTACTCATACATTCCATAGTACTATTTTCCCAGTCCGAATGTAGTTCGAGGCAACGAAGTTCTACTGCATTTATTATGTACATTTTGAAACCATTTATAAATATGATATTAACTGTTTGGACTTAAGCTGTCGTGAGGTGTAAACAGAATGAAACTTGGAGGAAGTTGGTGAGATCACGTGGTGGAAGGCTGGATATGGAGAGACTGTTCACATTTACACCTTATAACGTATTACATGTATCAATGTGTGTATATATGCACCTTGAGTCAGCGATGAATGGTATGATACCACAGTAAGAGAAGACAATGGTAAATAGTAACATCCAGTATGAAAGGGAGAATGTTCGAATGTCCGTGATTCTCTACAATATATAAAAGACATACATGTAACTTCTATATTATGCACTATATAATACTGATCCGAACTCTGAAACAACAAAGGGCAATAACTGCTACTGTGATTTCGATTCGTAGGACATGGATATCCACCCTTTAGATCCAGTAGTATTTTAGCATGAATAGATGTGAGGAAAGGGGTACAACTGTGTACAGCTTCGCAAATCATCCTATAGATGATAGTGCAAAACATGAAATATCGGTCACTTTATCAGGCAAATGAAAACAACTCAAACGTGTACCAACTTATTACAGGAATTGATTTCGGTCCGTCGACCAACCAGAGAAAAGGATTGCACCCAAGTGCTCTCCTCTTTGTTTTTTAAAGTCTGATCGATTGACATATCCATATAAAAATTAACAGTGTGTTTAGCCTAGGTACAACAAAAACGCGACAGTGTAAAGTTTGATTACCATATCTTTAGAAGCTGTTTTTACATGGTCGACTTGCCCCAGTTGTTTGACTCCATGTTTGTCCAGAGAACTCACAATTATTCCTGACAAGAAACTGACAGCACACAGAGCGGCACCTAGAATAGAGGTACCAGACTAGTTCATATCTCACATTTGTTTATTCTTATAATTGTACACTTAATTTCAATCGGTCCCTTAATTGTCCGTATCCTTCAATGATAACTAAAACCTCTGTAGGAAATACAACTTATTTGTGATAAGCACTTGGGACAACCCTCTGTGGTAAGCACTTGGGACAACCCTCTGTAATAAGCACTTTGGACAACCCTCTGTGATAAGCACTTGGGACAACCCTCGGTGATAAGCACTTGGGACAACCCTCTGTGATAAGCACTTGAGACAACCCTCTGTGATAAGCACTTGGGACAGGGACAATCTTCTGTGATAAGCACTTGGGACAACCCTCTGTGATAAGCTCTTTGGATACCCTTCGGTGATAAACACTTGAGACAACCCTCTGTGATAAGCTCTTTGGAAAACCTTCGGTGATAAGCTATTGGGACAACCCTCTGTGATCAGCACTTGGGACAACCTCGGGTGATAAGCACTTGGGACAACCCTCTGTGATAAGCACTTGGGACAACCTTCTGTGATAAGCACTTGGGACAACCCTCTGTGATAAGCACTTGGGACAACCCTCTGTGACAAGCACTTGGGACAACCCTCTGTGATAAGCACTTAGGACAAACCTTTGTGATAAGCTATTGGGACAACCCTCTGTTAAGCACTTTGGACAACCTTCGGTGATAAGCTATTGGGACAACCCTCTGTGATAAGCACTTGGGACAACCTTCGGTGATAAGCTATTGGGACAACCCTCTGTGATAAGCACTTGGGACAACCTTCGGTGATAAGCTATTGGGACAACCCTCTGTGATAAGCACTTGGGACAACCTTCGGTGATAAGCACTTGGGACAACCCTCTGTGACAAGCACTTGGGACAACCCTCTGTGATAAGCACTTAGGACAAACCTTTGTGATAAGCTATTGGGACAACCCTCTGTTAAGCACTTTGGACAACCTTCGGTGATAAGCACTTGGGACAACCTTCGGTGATAAGCACTTGGGACAACCCTCTGTGATAAGCACTTGGGACAACCCTCTGTGATAAGCACTTGGGACAACCCTCTGTGATAAGCACTTGGGACAACCCTCTGTGATAAGATATTGGGACAACCCTCTGTTAAGCACCTTGGACAACCTTCTGACGCTTGTTATTAACCACTCAGGCCTACGGCCTGCGTGGTTAATTCCAACGCGTCAGAACTCCAAACCATTGTATAACAGCCTGTATACAACCGTTTTTCATTGTTTATTTATTAATTATAATACAGGCATTTATAACGCATTTTAAACGTCAAAAATACAAATTAAGATTGCACCAATGTTACCCAAAAATTTACAACAAGAGGAGGCTAACTGACAATGAGAGTACAATGTATCAAGTAATTCGTTATCCTTATTTGTTACAAAACATGTTAAGGAATGAAAGCGAAATTGTTCAAAGGGAATATCAATAAAAAAGAAGGTATACTATGTTTACCATTCTGAATGCAATCTTACCTCCCCATAAAGTCCAAATTAATCCAAAGAAATTTCTAAAATGGTCGGTGAAGAAGAAATTCAGCACACTTCCTAACCTAGATACTGTCAACATCACACCAAACGCAAAGGCCAGTTCTTTGTTCTTGAACCAGTAAGCTCCAATACGGAACTGTACAACTAGATGATAACAAGAATATAGTTTATGTGCAATAAAAGATGAAATTATTTGGCCCTTTCTACAACGAAGAAAAATAGAAAAAGGTTAAGTTGCCAATTTTCGAGGACTGCTTGCAAAAGTAAAGACACACCTTGAAGATACATTTTGAAGCAAATATTCTTCGCCTGGTATTATTTGTGAGCCCCGTGCATCAGTGTTGTGTTGGGCACTTCTTTTTTTAAGATTTCTGAAAGCTAAAACTAGGCAATATAGTCGTTTTACTGTGGCCACTTGGTCATTCAGTTAGGGCATTCAATCTTTTGGTTGCTGAAACTAATAATTCATTATACATTTCGACAGCTTGGACTTGGGCGGATATTTACTTGTTTAGTTGGGCATTGTGCCTTGTATGTGTTTTATGTTTTCTGTGCTCGGTTGGTTCAGTTGGGTATTTTGCCTTGTGTGTTTTTTATGTTTTCTGTGCTCGGCTAGTTAAGTTGAGTGTTGTCTTCTGTGTCTGACTTAATGTAATATTTTTAGTCTCCAATTATATATTATCATCCCCATACATCAGTAACTAGTCAAATTCTCCAGACTATCGTATATTATGTACATGAATCTTTTTTTATACAATTTTGTCCGATTATGAATTGTGTATTCACTAATGTATACTATACCTAAACAGTATATACGAGCGTATATTAAAAATATGTCATTTGAACTACAGCACTCAGACGATGGCTTTTTATTAAATATTTGTAAATACTCATATGCTGGTAGTTACGGTTAAGGGAAGTGTATAGCAAATATCCAGCCGTTTCTACCACGTTCCATTGGAGTCCCCACCTATATATGTATACATATTAAAACATTTCTTCCACAGTACCATCCAAAAAAGATGACAGAAAGTCGGACAGGAAAGGCAGCACTCAATTCAACCAGCCAGCACAGAAAACATCACATACCACAATTACACGACACAATGTCCAACACATAACTGAACCAACTTCACTCGAATTTAAGTGCAAAAAGATTCAATGAAAAGATATGTGGAATAAATTGTTTGATCTTACTGCTAACAGCTCCGTTACCAGATCCAAACAACAACCTTCCTAACAGCATTGCAGGAAACATGTATGATGTATATGGTGTTCCTTTCAACATAGCACCTGTCGCAAAAAC
Organism: Spisula solida; assembly: GCA_947247005.1. Lineage (NCBI taxonomy): Eukaryota > Metazoa > Mollusca > Bivalvia > Venerida > Mactridae > Spisula > Spisula solida. The sequence continues at coordinate 28,964,454 of OX365948.1, forward strand.
TGAGGTACCAGCCAAACATAGAAACGAAAATAATATGGCTCCAACTGAAATGTTATAATGTAAAATGCATCGACAACGGAGGAGATCACATGTTACTGTATCATTGATAAAGAGTAAAAAAATGAAAAATATTTTGTTCTTTTTTTCTAAATACATGTGGATGAGATCATAGTGAAAAAAATGTACTTGCGTGTATTTAGCAGACGACTTCTCACGAATCAGAGATTGTGATATGTACTTATGACCAATATAGTGTTTTTAATGTACATGTAGTTTGGCTTGTTCATAACTCGGTTTTGCACGTGATAAGGTATATAACATACTACCTGTGTAAAAAAAAGATTACAAATACATGTTCTCATGGTAACATGAAACTAAAATGAATTGTAAAGTAAAATGAATACCTCTGTTGCCAAATTTATCAATGAGAAATCCCGCTCCTATTACAACTACAGCGTTACTGAAAACATAAAAAAAATTCGCAATGTATGAAAACCTGGTATTCATTTTCCTGTTGTTCTCTATTTACGGGAATCTGAGCACAAACATTATTTTAAACATTTGAATTATTTGAATTAGAGGAAAATATTACTTAACCACTTAAGGTCTATTTTAGCATCATATCACGAGACCTCAAAAATCTGAATTCAATAGCACTTTCTCGTATTTCCAGTTTATTTCGTATAGTGCCTCGACTGGTACTCTTACAAACTTTATATGGGCCTAAAAAAGTGCAATGAAGAGTTATGAGATTTATTAACACATGAAGTTTCAAATTGATGCCTCTTATAGTGTACGAGTTATGAGAAGAATCAAAACTTGATCACGTTACACTCGTCATGAATAAAGTGTGACACATTTTCTCTTGTGCAGCAGTTCACTATTATTATAATATTGTAATAGTTCAATGTGGAACTGTGATACAAGTAATTATAAAACTATTTACTGATTTATATTTTACGTTATTTTACAATAAGAGAGCATTAATTGTTAACCGGTGCATAGATCACATGGTACAACCAGTTACATTGATGAGCTTTTTCCATTGGTGACAGTTGCGGCAACTTGATATGAAACAAACATAAGATACTGTAATGCCCTAGATTCATCTTACTTTATGTACATGTATGTTTGTTTACATTTAGACCCGGCTATTTTATCCCGTTTATTTATTGAAGTACAAACTGGCAAGCTTTGTATTTACGATCCTTACGATCTTTGATACATTTCCACTTAATCTGAATTCCTTATTTACCTGAATTCTACGTAATGAACCCGAGATCTGTGATAATATCTGTTGTAAATAAACATGTGTCGAGTACTTCCGCCATTAATAATTCACCGGAAGTTGTATTTTTGACCTAGTAAAGTGGTTTGTGGGTAGTTGACATTAGAGACATCCGAGTATTTTCTCAGCGTTCGTTCTGTTTTACCTCATATTTTGATTGAATCTACACATTGGAAACCGAGAACTATGTAAGGATCTATTATCTTATTTATTGTATTTAACGATTGTGTATTAGTTTTAGCCTGTTTCATTCATTTTTAAAGAGTAAATCTTGTTTCTTTGCGCGCATCTGAGTTGGTGCGCTCATGGGGCGCTATTGGTGCGCTACGTGAATTCATTCGACGTTGTGCGCTTTTACATTGTAAAGCACACATCTGTTTTGGTGCGCTCTGGTGCGCTTGGTGCGCTATATAAGACCAGGTCTGCACAGACTCTGGGACTCTGTATTATTTTACTATAGGTGCGAGACTTGTTTTTCTTATTTTTCTTTCACTTAAATTATAGCAACTTAGGCTCAATTCGTTTACATTATTTGGTTATGAAGGGTACATTTGAATAGTTATTGCTTTAATAAGGTATTTTATGCTGGTATTTTAGACTGCATGATGCAAATACTTAGGAGATTTATGAGATGTCTTGAGAGTATTTTAGAGATTTAGGCTATTGTTAAATCACATATTCATCTGCATTGCACGTTTATTTGTTATTTATTACTGTTATATATTGATAAGTTACAATATATGGGAAGAGTTTAATGATTTGCATATATTAAATCGTAGAGACTGGAATTTATACTTTGTCGTCTTTTTACTTTATTTATTCTTAACCAGAGTCCATTTTATTTTATTGTTACTTGTCCGTGCAACAGCACACGCTACCAATATATTGTCGGTAGACAATAAGAAAACCGCTAGCACGTGACAAAATTTATGGTGGCAGCCAGGTGGAATCTTCGACACTTACAGTAAAGATTCAGTGATCGACACCCGCCTCGAGAAAGATTTAGAATGTCAACTTCTGACCAGAAAGATACAGAAGGACCAAGTCATATTTTATCAAGCGGACGGAGGAAACAGACGATGGAAGTTTCATCTATAGACGGATGCGAATTTGACCAGAGGATAGATGATCAAGGTACCAGCATGGATCGTGGTTCACCAGGTTGGATGGAAGATGCTGTGAGAGACATGGTTAGCATGCAGAGTCAAATGTCCCAGGCCCTAATTAGTGTTACTACTTTACTTACCAATATATACCAAAAGGTGCAAGTATCATCAGGTCCCCAAGAAACTGAGATGAACAGTAACTATAATCACCACACTACAGATGGTCATCAAACAAGTAACAGAGCCACTTCACATAATCATTATAATACGCTCTCAGATTCTGAACATGAGAATAATGTTACGTACTCAAGATCAGTTAATCGAACACAGTCAAGACAAAATCACAGATTCAAAACCGAGATTAAACTACCCGCCTTCACAGGAAAGGATGAGTGGAAAGTCTGGATCAACAGGTTTGAGGTTATAGCAGAGCGCCAGAACTGGGATGACGAGCAGAGGCTTGATAATTTGCTGCCTAAACTACAGGGTAGTGCCGGAGAATTAGTGTTCACACAGCTTAAACGCGACACATTAAGAGATTATAGAGAACTTGTGTGTGAGCTTAATAGTAGGTATAGGATAATTGAAACACCGAGAACATTCGCAGCTAAATTTAGCAAGAGAGACCAGAAAGCAAAAGAGACAGCTGAGGAATATGCGGCAACACTGAAGTGTTTGTATGACAAGGCACACAACAGACGAGATAATAGAACAAGGAAGGAAGATCTGGTGCGTAGATTCTTAGACGGTCTGAAAGATGAAGAGGTGCGATGGGAAGTTGAGTATGTCAAGGAACCAGAAGATATTGATGAAGCGGTGTACCACGTAGTTAATTATATCCAGACAAGAAGGCGGCACATGTACAAAACACCTGTCAGAAGAACACAGGATCAAGAGATGCAGTCTAGTGATGAAGAGCAGGAAAGTTGCAGTGAAGAAGAAGTAGTTGAGCATGCTTACAGAATACCAACTAAGAGTTACCATGGAAATAATAAGTCCAATAATAAAAGGTCACCACAGAATGATAGATCAGTGAAAGTTGTTAAAACCGACACAAGTGCAACAAACTCAACCAGTAAAGAAAATGAAATATTGCAACAGGTTCTACAAAAATTAATTGAACTAACGAAAGAAAAACAGTCACCTCAAAGTTCACAGAACAGTCAAAACCCTCAGAAAAGAGTGATAAGGTGTTATTCTTGCAATCAAGAAAGTCATATAGCTAGGAACTGCCCCTTTAAGACACAGACATCACCACAGTATGGTGATATTAACAACAACACTGTACGAAGGGTCACAGTAAAGGACAGATGGAGTCAGGGAATGACAAAATCAGGTGCATATCAAGTAACACCGAGGGAGTCAGCTCAAAACCTGCGATCTACAGGACGTGAGGTACGACAGCGATATGAAATGATGTTCGGAAGCAGATTAAGTGCAGGGAATCAAGATGTCACCTCTTACAGAGAAAACACGAATATTTCAGTCAGTAAGTATTCTGCAGGAGATGTAGTATGGTATGTATCTGAAGATAGAAAGGTGGGATCGGCACCGAAGCTGGAAAGAACATATGATGGCCCATTCCTAGTGAAGAGCAGTATATCTGATGTGAACTTCCTCCTACAGCTGGACAACAAGGGAAGAGACAGACTGGTGCATCACAATAAGCTGAAGCTTTATGAAGGAACTCAAGTCCCACGGTGGATCCAGCTAGCGCAGCGAAAACTAAAGAAACAGCAAAAAAATCTGAAGAAACTGTGATATATGATCACAGCGTACTGTGTACTGTTAATGTTATTACTGTTTTACTATGTAATATCATAATTGTTTGTATTAGACGTTATTTTGTTGCTGTTTTATGTGATGCAACAACTTTGGATGTGAAGAGGAGTTGTCGGACAGTGTATGCCCAGCATCACATTATGTATATACACGTGTATTGTATTTATAAGTATTTAATGATGCACAATATTATGGAAGTGTCTTCCATGTGTTGTGCATGTTTTGTTGTGTTCTAGCAGAAGGATCAAGTCACGTGAAGACGGGTAAAAGAAGAAGTCAGTGAGCAGAAGTTGAAAGGAGCTGAACGGATTATATTTTGTTTAACTTGATTTTATGTTTTAGATGATGAGAAGTGAAGGATTGACCATTAGTAAGGTCGGGCGTGAGAAGATATGACCAGTGAGGTGAAAGCAGATAGAAGAGAATATGAGAAGGAAGTGAGAAGGTTTGAGCTTTAGAGCTGACAGGCGTTTATATTTTTAAGAAGTCTAGTGACTGAAGATGCAGAAAATGGCGACTCCGTGGACCCGTCGAAAATGAGTAGTATGTCTTATTCCAGATATCGGAGTGCAGACCAAGTGCAGAACGCTAGGTGATTATAAGAAATCATATGTGCAGTTATTGTTTCAACTTTTATATCTTTTGTTTTGTATGTGAAATTTCAGTCAAGAATTACTGACTGAATGATGATGACCGCTTATACTTCGTCTATGGACATTGCTCCAGCAGTCACAGGAGTGTACCTCCACCAATTCCTTGGTTTCCCATTTCAACATGTACAAACTTTGTCAGAGGAACCGCTGAAGGTGAGACCGGATAGATTGCTGAACAGTGTCAGGATGAATGAGAAGGATAGGAAAGGAAAACGGAAACAGATGACTTTCACTGATGGGAGAAGGAGTCTGAAGGACAGTGGGGAAAGAAAACAGGAACAGAAGCAGACGACTTCCACCGAGGAGAGAGGATAGAGATAGAGACCTCCTTATAGTCAGACCATAAGAATAGAAGATGATATCCTTCTTCTAATGGCTGCGTTAGTGCTTAAGTTTAGTTTGTTGTTGTTTCCCCCGAAGTTTTAACATTTTTAATTGGTATAGTAATTTTTTTATTTTACTAACACCTTCTTAATTAACCTTTAACATTTATTATCTTATCATATTTGGACTCTTGGATACTTTAAAAAGTTTTAATTACAGTTGTTTTTAGAATAGATCTTATTGGAACACTGTCAGAATTATGAGAATCTTGTTCTCTCTGTTAAGTAATATTTTGTTTTTTGACTTGTTGTCTGACTTACATGTTAAGTAGATTTTAAATAGGAGAGTTCTAAGTACTGATAAGCTATAAAACTTTAACTGAGTAACAGGATGTATTTTGGCCTATACACTGTTGATTTTATGTATTAACTCAATATTATTTTATTTATTGTTAATGTTTAAGGAAGGATGCACATACCCTGTCTGCTGGTGGTCGAATTAATTTTTACTGTACGTAAACTGAAAGTCAGTAATTGTAAGGTTATTTATGCATTTCATATTAGTTAATGTTGTTGTTATATTGTGCATTTATAGTGTATATTGTGCTATGTAATAGAGGCACTCTAGTCCGTATCGAGATCATCCTTAATACTTGAGTGTTTTTAAATTGAATGTATTGATCTCAGAATTGTATTGTTTATATGATCTCAGAATTTTATGGTTAATTATATGATCTCAGAATGTTATTGTTAGTAGGATCTCAGGATTTTTATTGTTAGTGAGATCTGAGAATTTTATTGTTAAAATGATCATTTACTGAAGGTGCTATTATTATGTATGTAATTCATGAATTAGTCCAGTCTGACGGTCATAGATGCTATAGATATTTATCTATTTTTCACTTGTTTTAATCAGTAATTTTATCTTTATTTAAGGAATGATCTTTTTGTTAATGTGCTATTAGATGTCAATTTTAATGATTTTTGGCTATTAAGGTAGAACGGCATGTTAATGTGATACGAGATATTAGTATTCAGTTGTTTGTTATTAAGGTAGTACGACATGTCGATGTGATATGAGATTCCATTATTGTTATTAAGGTAGTACCACATGTTGATGTTTAAGGTAGCATACCACTATTTCAGTACTTGTAAGTATCTTTGAGATATCAGTCTTTAAAGTTTTATTGTCACATATAAACTTTATTTTTTTTTATTAAAGGAGGACCTTTAAGCTTTAAGGAGGGGGTAATGTAATGCCCTAGATTCGTCTTACTTTATGTACATGTATGTTTGTTTACATTTAGACCCGGCTATTTTATCCCGTTTATTTATTGAAGTACAAACTGGCAAGCTTTGTATTTACGATCCTTACGATCTTTGATACATTTCCACTTAATCTGAATTCCTTATTTACCTGAATTCTACGTAATGAACCCGAGATCTGTGATTATATCTGTTGTAAATAAACATGTGTCGAGTACTTCCGCCATTAATAATTCACCGGAAGTTGTATTTTTGACCTAGTAAAGTGGTTTGTGGGTAGTTGACATTAGAGACATCCGAGTATTTTCTCAGCGTTCGTTCTGTTTTACCTCATATTTTGATTGAATCTACACATTGGAAACCGAGAACTATGTAAGGATCTATTATCTTATTTATTGTATTTAACGATTGTGTATTAGTTTTAGCCTGTTTCATTCATTTTTAAAGTGTAAATATTGTTTCTTTGCGCGCATCTGAGTTGGTGCGCTCATGGGGCGCTATTGGTGCGCTACGTGAATTCATTCGACGTTGTGCGCTTTTACATTGTAAAGCGCACATCTGTTTTGGTGCGCTCTGGTGCGCTTGGTGCGCTATATAAGACCAGGTCTGCACAGACTCTGGGACTCTGTATTATTTTACTATAGGTGCGAGACTTGTTTTTCTTATTTTTCTTTCACTTAAATTATAGCAACTTAGGCTCAATTCGTTTACATTATTTGGTTATTAAGGGTACATTTGAATAGTTATTGCTTTAATAAGGTATTTTATGCTGGTATTTTAGACTGCATTGTGCAAATACTTAGGATATTTATGAGATGTCTTGAGAGTATTTTAGAGATTTAGGCTATTGTTAAATCACATATTCATCTGCATTGCACGTTTATTTGTTATTTATTACTGTTATATATTGATTAGTTACAATATATGGGAAGAGTTTAATGATTTGCATAATTATATTAAATCGTAGAGACTGGAATTTATACTTTGTCGTCTTTTTACTTTATTTATTCTTAACCAGAGTCCATTTTATTTTATTGTTACTTGTCCGTGCAACAGCACACGCTACCAATATAATGTCGGTAGACAATAAGAAAACCGCTAGCACGTGACAATACCTATTTGGTATTAAGTTGCGTTGTTATGAGATTTTTTGCTGATGCAAAGATTTGGTTACTTACGTCCAAGCGAATATAGCATAAAATAGATTATACTGGTCATCGTCGATACCGAGACAGTATGTTGCATTACATATAATGGTGGCATTGTCACTCACAGTTGGTATACATTCCTGGTCGAAAAAACGAATACAGAAATAAGCATGCGTAAATCCATAGCTCGAATATAGGAACATATCTAGGCTATAAGCCATAAACTACACATAGCTTTTGAGGCTGGGTTAAGTCAATATCTACACATGTGCATGTATATTTACGACTTACCGGGGAGAAAGCAAGACATATACAATTTAAGTTGAACATGGTCATCCATGTTGAGTGCCCAACATGGATGACCTATTTAATATTAGAACATAAACTAATATAAAATGAAATACATGAAACAATCAAATAAACTGTACAAAACATTAATCATCATAATTATGTACAGTGCAAACGAAATGTGGGGGGTTCACGAAGGAAAATGGCCAATATATGGGTATACTAAAACAGGATACCCATCATTATATATAAATTTACTTCAGATATAATTATGTAAAAAAACGGATTTGACTAAATTACGTACATACAGAGTAGTTAATAGTTCAAATTAAAATGACAAACTTGACCTAGATATACTGTGCAAATATTCCAACTAGACCCCTTCGTTTTTCTTATACATGTACTCCGTTTATAGTAAAAACAGAAGCAGTAGAAGAAAATCCAGTATTCATCTCATTACGATGTTCATGGTTTAATAAACTCGACAGAACTATTCTGTTTAATAAACACTAACATTCCAACCAATACAATCATATCGTAATTCATATTTCAGAATGTTCATATACCTTATCAATATTTTTACAAGACAAATATGTTTTATGGACATTATTTTTTTCTGGGATTGAACAATTATGTTTTTCTAATAATTGTCAATATATATTTTTACTTCATACATATTTTTACAACATAAATATATTTTTTTAACAATACTTCTTTCTGGGGTTGAAAAAATATTTTCCTAATTGAACAAATATTTCTTTTATACAATTTTGCAACACTCCAAAGGCCTTAATAATAGTCCGGTTAAGTACTTACTGTGCATGTAAGCTGTTCTTGCAACACACTGGGCATATCGAAGCAGAAATATGTACCAAATGTGAGCAGACTGTTGAACATCAATACAATAAAACGGTACGAGTCTGAAATAGATACAACCATTTCTACATGTAGACCTATATGGTGTTATACTTCCGTATGTAATCATGTACCAGTATAAAAATACTGTTAGCTGTTAACTAAATGTTCTATTTATAGTATGACTGTCGAGTAGAAGCTGTTTGATCAAATAGCAGAGTGGGTACATGTGTTTGACTTCAATCAATAAGGCGGAGGACCTTACCGGAGGTCTGTATCCGAGGATTGGACTCACAACCTTTCTCGTCTGTCAGACTTGTTCAGTCGGTTTAACATGTATGTAGACCAACTGTCGGTGGTTAACAGCAGAGTAGCAAGCCCAAAAGGATTAACATTAAGTATCAGTATCATTAGACAGACAATGTATGACCTCATATCTTTAGCGGTCAGACGGCAAGACACGTTTTATATAAAATTACTGGTTTTATGATTTTAAAAATAATCCCTATCATGAGACAGGATAGTGGGTGCTTCATTATAGAAGTACTATTCGTAATCCCATTTTTGTACGGGTAACATTAAACATGTATAGAGTTGTGTTAGATATACAATTTTAGTTTGTGCTGTCACGTGCTTTTATAATATTAAGATGCCTTACTTTTATTGACGTCCATTGTAGGCCTAACTATTGAATGTAGCATCCACGTAAGGTAACAACCATATTACATAAACACCCATACAGATATATCACATAAACACCAAAACTGATCAATTATAACAAGATTTTTACGAAAACCGAACATGTTTATAACGTCGTTCTATATATGCATGTGAGTTAAATATTGTCATCATTGACTTATATAAGCATAATTATACCGGTAGTGGATAGGCCAACTCATAGTTATCTTATCACCTTGTTAAGTTTTAATCGTGTGTCATTGTTTGATTTACTATGAACTTTTATCAGTATTCACTTCGTTTATAATAATGAAACGTTTAAAGTTATACAACTGTAATAAAAAAACTCGAGACGCTCAAATCAAAGGCGTTTAAATATGGCCAAAAGGCGAACCACGTGAATTGTTTTTGAATATTTCAATCAAAATATCAAATCAAGTGTTGATTGTAATGTTTATCACCGAGTAAGCATTTGATATTTAATAGCATACGTCTTATTAACTTGGGTAGTAGGTGGAATCTATACAATACAAGAAAACTCGGTTCAATATTTTCACAGGAATTGATTCAATCAGGACGTCGTTTCGGAATGACGGTCGGTTTTAAGGTGGAGAACTAAATAATAATAATAATAATAACTTTATTATCCGATGATATACCCATTAGGCCTAGGGTTTATCTCCCAAGGGATGATCTAACAAAACAAGCATAAATATATTCAAACATTCAAAAGCATCAATAAAATGGCAGACAATACTAAAAAGTAAATATTGACATTTAAAATAGTGTATTGAAAGATCCTGATATAATAGGTAAACAGCAATAACCCGAGTGCTTTTAATTTATCTTTGTTAGATTTGCAGATAAGTATGATTTTAATATAGATTTAAACAATTTCTCTGACGTTGTGTTTTTAACTTGACTGTGCAAAGCGTTCCATATTGTCACAGCTTTATACAGTAAAGTATGATTTACAAACAGGATGTACTATTAGCCTAAGAGCTGAGGGCGATTTATTCAAAATTGGAGTCCATCTCTTAAACTTGCACCACAGTTGGACATATGACCGAACATTAAGAAAATCCATTTCTTACAAATTTCCTCTTTCACAACCGCTTAGCATCCAAGATGGCGTCCAAGATGGCCGCCATTTTTACGCGAAAATGGTACTGAACGCTTATTTGTGCATGAAATGAATTGTTTTCTCACAAATATGTTACAAAATGTACTTATGAGTTGAAAAATGAATGGAAGACACACTTTTATCTGTTTTGATAGTAAATTTCGACATTTTGGAAAAGCTATGACCCATATAGAGGCCCAAAATTGGCTATTTTGGGGTATTTTTCTATATTTTGTATTGTCAATAACTTAAAAGTACATTTTATGACTATAAATTTAACATTTAAATGATTTTATTTATTTCGTAAATTTAGTATGAAGAAAATGAGGGTGTAAGATTTACAACTTTTTTAGTTGTATGCTATCGCTAAGGGTTTGAAGTGGGTGGGGTAAATATACCCCAAAGTGAAAAAAATAAGAAATTACATAATTTTGACTTCCTTTATGTATTTAGAGCATCATAGGTGAACTTGCTGTACAATGTGCATGGAATGATGTGTTTTTGAAATTAGTTTTGGTTGCTTTTGCTCTTTTTTTACGAAGTGGGTGGGGTAAAATTTCACAAATAATAAAAAAAACTTAACAACAAGATTAACCGATGGTTGTTTAAACTCTGACCTCTGTTTTTCTTCTTACCTATGATAAACTATTCTGAAATGTTCAATAAGTTTCTTTTGTAGATGATAGATGAGAGTTTTTAAAAATAAGTATGTTACATGACTTTGCCTGTTGAAAGTGGGTGGGGTAAAAAAAATGCAAAAATGAGAATAATGGATATATGCAGAAATTGCATTCTATGTATTATTTTGCTCAATATAAACAGTACACATCTTTTTCTTTATAAAATACTTATTTGTTATGACCTATTGTTGTTTTTAAACTAGGTGTGTATCCATCATGCTTAGTTTATGGGTGGGTGGGGTAAAATATCTGATAATAGGAGCGTTCACCGGTATAGTGTGGCGACTTTATAGGCTAAAACCAATAGATAGGCAAACATAAGAGTAAAACTAGCGTTTTCATATACATACTCCATACTTAATATGGCTAAGAAGGGCTTTTGCTAGGAGTAGTAAGTAAACATTTGGCCAGTACTCCATACTGCTAGGAATGGTTATTCTAGTTGCGTTGCATACCCTAACATGACTGGGAATCAGTTTACCACTGGTTGGGAGTTCTACAAATGGATATGAATGGCTTTTACTGGCAGTATTGAGTTTCTTATAGGCCTTGGAATGACATATCCACTTGTGACAAGTACTCTATCTGGCATGGACTTTATCCGCTGATTGAGAGTACATGTACCCCATAAGGCTATCAACTGCTTTTTTCGCAGTAGAGGAGTACTCCATAAGGCAAGTAATGTCTTCATACGCAGTTGGGGAGTACTCCATAATGCAAGAAATGTCTTCATACGCAGTAGGGGAGTACTCCATAAGGCAAGACATGTCTTCATACGCAGTTGGGGAGTACTCCATAAGACATGAAATGTCTTCATTCGCAGTAGGTGAGTACTCCGTAAGGCTAGAAATGTCTTCATACGCTGTAGGGGAGTACTCCATAATGCAAGAAATGTCTTCAAACCCAGTAGGGGAGTACTCCATAAGGCCAGAAATGTCTACATTCGCAGTAGGGGAGTACTCCATAAGGCTAGAAATGTCTTCATACGCAGTAGGGGAGTACTCCATTAGGCAAGAAATGTCTTCATTCTCAGTAGGGGAGTACTCCATAAGGCTAGAAATGTCTTCATACGCAGTAGGGGAGTACTCCATAAGGCTAGAAATGTCTTCATTCACAGTACGGGAGTACTCCATAAGGCTAGAAATGTCTTCATACGCAGTAGGGGAGTACTCCATAAGGCTAGAAATGGCTTCATTCACTGGTGGTGACTCCTCCATAAGGCTAGAAATGGCTGCATCCACTGGTGGTGACTACTCCATTTGGCTAGAAAGGCTCATTCCGATGGTGGTGACTACTCCATAAGGCTAGAAAGGCTCATTCCGATGGTGGTGACTACTCCACAAGGCTAGGAATGGCTTCATATGCCGTTGGTGACTACTCCATGAGGCTAGACATGGTTTCATCCACTGGTGGTTACTCCTTCATAAGGCTAGAAATGGCTTCATCCAATGGTGCTGACTCCTCCATAAGGCTAGAAATGGCTCCATCCACTGGTGGTGACTACTCCATAAGGCTATGAATGGCTTCATCTACTGGTGGTGACTACTCCATAAGGCTAGAAGTGGCTTCATCCGCCGTTGGTGACTCCTCCATAAGGCTAGAAATGGCTTCATCCACTGGTGGTGACTCCTCTATAAGGCTAGAAATGGCTCCATCCACTGGTGGTGACTCCTCTATAAGGCTAGAAATGGCTCCATCCACTGGTGGTGACTCCTCCATAAGGCTAGAAATGGCTTCATCCGCCGTTGGTGACTCCTCCATAAGGCTAGAAATGGCTTTATCCGCCGTTGTCGACTACTCTATAAGGCTAGACATGGCTTCATCCACTGGTGGTTACTCCTCCATAAGGCTAGAAATGGCTCCATTCACTGGTGGTTACTCCTCCATGAGGCTAGAAATGGCTTCATCCACTGGTGGTGACTCCTCCAAAAGGCTTGAAATGGCTTCGTCCACTGGTGGTGACTCCTCCATAAGGCTAGAAATGGCTTCACCCGCCGTTGGTGACTCCTCCATAAGGCTAGAAATGGCTTCATCCACTGGTGATGACTCCTCTATAAGGCTAGAAATGGCTCCATCCACTGGTGGTGACTCCTCCAAAAGGCTTGAAATGGCTTCGTCCACTGGTGGTGACTCCTCCATAAGGCTAGAAATGGCTTCATCCGCCGTTGGTGACTCCTCCAAAAGGATTGAAATGGCTTCGTCCACTGGTGGTGACTCCTCCATAAGGCTAGAAATGGCTTCACCCGCCGTTGGTTACTCCTCCATAAGGCTAGAAATGGCTCCATTCACTGGTGGTGACTCCTCTATAAGGCTAGAAATGGCTCCATCCACTGGTGGAGACTCCTCCAAAAGGCTTGAAATGGCTTCGTTCACTGGTGGTGACTCCTCCATAAGGCTAGAAATGGCTTCATCCGCCGTTGGTGACTCCTCCATAAGGCTAGAAATGGCTTCATCCACTGGTGGTGACTCCTCTATAAGGCTAGAAATGGCTTCATCCACTGGTGATGACTCCTCTATAAGGCTAGAAATGGCTCCATCCACTGGTGGTGACTCCTCCAAAAGGCTTGAAATGGCTTCGTCCACTGGTGGTGACTCCTCCATAAGGCTAGAAATGGCTTCATCCGCCGTTGGTGACTCCTCCAAAAGGATTGAAATGGCTTCGTCCACTGGTGGTGACTCCTCCATAAGGCTAGAAATGGCTTCACCCGCCGTTGGTTACTCCTCCATAAGGCTAGAAATGGCTCCATTCACTGGTGGTGACTCCTCTATAAGGCTAGAAATGGCTCCATCCACTGGTGGTGACTCCTCCAAAAGGCTTGAAATGGCTTCGTTCACTGGTGGTGACTCCTCCATAAGGCTAGAAATGGCTTCATCCGCCGTTGGTGACTGCTCCATAAGGCTAGAAATGGCTTCATCCACTGGTGGTGACTCCTCTATAAGGCTAGAAATGGCTTCATCCACTGGTGGTGACTACTCCATAAGGCTAGAAATGGCTTCATCCACTGGTGGTGACTCCTCTATAAGGCTAGAAATGGCTCCATCCACTGGTGGTGACTACACCATAAGGCTAGAAATGGTTTCATCCGCCCTTGGTGACTACTCCATAAGGCTAGAAATGGCTTCATCCACTGGTGGTGACTCCTCCGTAAGGCTAGAAATGGCTTCATCCACCGGTGGTGACTACTACTGAAGGCTAGAAATGGCTTTATATGCTTGTTGGGAGTTCACGACATGGGATAATTATGACTTTTCTAGTTGTAGTACGAGCAAAGGCGTCTTTTATTTCGTTTTACAATGTGTATAATTGTCCTTTTTACACAAACAATTATTTATATATAGACCTATATTTAAAATAATTTCATTATTAAGCATTATAAAATTGAATCAGTATTTCAAACATCACCTGAAACGTGAAAAAAGGTTATAAAGTTGCTTTTTCTGTACTTTGACCTTATAACTACATTGACCCTAACCTTGGCCTTGAAATTGTCAGTGTTGCAAGGCAATTTGCTGCATATCATGAGATATACCAGAATGCAAATATTCAACATCATTTACATGTATGAAATTTAAGTCTCATTTGATTCGGTTTATTGTCAATTGTGGCGGTTGTACTACTGATGACGGTGTGTATGAAAGTTCTTCTGATAGCATACCCATTGGTTTTAGCTTATAATGACGCCCATTATGAAGTTTCACAATTTACGTGATTTTACCCCACCCACTTCACAATATTAAGCATGACCAATTTTAAAACAGGGAAATGCTGCAATAAATATATCTTATAATACCAAATAGACTTGTACTGTCTATATTAATCAAAATAAATCATAGAATGCAATTTCTGCAAATTGTCATTATTCTCATTTTTGCATTTTTTTACCCCACCCACTTTTAACAGGCGAAGTCATGTAACGTGTTTATTTGTACAATCTCTCATTTATTATATACAAAAGTAGCTTGAAGAACATTTCAGAATAGTTTATCATAGGTCAGAAGAAAAACAGAGCTCAGAGTTTAAAAACAATCATTGGTTAATCTCGTTATTAAATCTTTAAAACTATTTATGAAATTTTACCCCACCCACTTTGTAAAATAGAGCACGAGCAACCAAAACTGATTTCAAAATGCATAATTTCATTCACATTATATAAGTCAACCCAATATGGTCTAAATACATAAATAATTAGTTAAAAAGAGGCAGTTTCTTATTTTTTCACTTTTGATGTGAATTTACCCCACCCACTTCACACCCTTAGGGAACGCATAAAACTAAAAAAGTTGTACATCTTACACCCTCATATTTTTCACACTAAATATATAGAATAAATGAAACCAATTAAATGTAAAATTTACAGTCATAAATGTACTTTTAAGTTATTGACAATACAAAATTAAGAAAAATACCCTAAAAATAGCCAATTTTGGGCCTCTATATGGGTCATAGCTTTTCCAAAATGTCGAAATTTACTATTAAAACAGATAAAAATGTGTCTTCCATTCATTTTTCAACTTATAAGTACATTTTGATACATATTTGTGAGAAAACAATTCATTTCATGCACAAATAAGCGTTCAGTACCATTTTCGCGTAAAAATGGCGGCCATCTTGGACGCCATCTTGGATGCTGAGCGGTTGTGAAAGAGGAAATTTGTAAGAAATGGATTTTCTTAATGTTCGGTCATATGTCCAACTGTGGTGCAAGTTTAAGAGATGGACTCCAATTTTGAATAAATCGCCCTCAGCTCTTAGGCTATATGTTAT
The DNA here is from genome assembly GCA_947247005.1 of Spisula solida. Taxonomy (NCBI): domain Eukaryota; kingdom Metazoa; phylum Mollusca; class Bivalvia; order Venerida; family Mactridae; genus Spisula; species Spisula solida. Next base: position 28,980,409 of record OX365948.1, read on the forward strand.
TATTCGTTATAGATCGCAAAGAATACACATTATTTGTTGAAAATTGTAGAATATACGGGACAAGTTATTTAACGTTTTATGTACCAGCACAGCAACATGATATTTTCATCTTAACAAAAATGGCATTAGAATATGTTCTTGAAATAAAATATTTGCATCATAATCATATGATTTATCTGACATCATTCGCACTTATTTTGTTTAAACATTTCATCGAAGATGAGTGCCATAAAACAACGCCGTAATCGAATAATGGTAATAAGTTTGCATTATATAACATCAATCTCATATCAGAATTTAAAAATGGTTTAATTCTTCTCAAAAGACAGAGTTTTGAATTTAGTTTGTTATGTACGCTAGTTATTTGCTGTTCCCATTTGAGATTACTGTCAACCAAGATTCCTGGAACCTTTTGTGTTGTTACACGTATCACGGTTTGGTTATTTATTGATATATTAAGATTTCTCGTTTTGTTCATTGAATTGATTGAGCCTTATTACATACACGTTGTTTTCTGAGGATTGAGATTCATTTTGTTTAATTTACACCATTTTAAAACTATGTCGAGGTCACTTGGTAGTGAACGTTCGATATTATCTATTGATTTACCATGTGTATAAAGAGTCGTGTCATCTGCGTACATATCGATTTCTGTTGAAAGGTCATTTGTAAAGAGCAAAAAAGTAGCGGCCCAAGGATAGATCCTAGAGGTACACCACATTTAACTGATCGAAAGGAAAAATGAGAATTTCCAACTCGAACTGATTGATGTCTATCTTCAAGATAAAATTTAAACCACTTGATTGCTTGAGTATTGAAACGATAAAGTCTTAACTTACGAAGTAATAGTCCATGGATCCTTCACATATGGAGAGCATCATAACATATTTACAATACAATAATAACAACAGACACATTATCTTATTAAATGCATTTTTCATAGCATGTACGTATAAGCAAGGTTATATACAAACAACTGACATAAATGAGCCCATTAATAATCGTACATAACCCACACGGTCTCTCATAATCATACTATTATGTTTATCATAACTACATATACAAGTAGAACAATTGTTCCTTAACGTACAAAAATGATCCTAAACATATGATATATTATTCTCAGTAGTACAAATTTAGCGTTCCTAGACTCCTTGTAGGCTAATGTCAGTACTATACCAACCTGAATACCTCTAGGTTGTTTAATCCAATGACCATAAAATGATGTATTTTCATTCTCTATTAGTAGTCCCATATCTTTTGTCTTAATATTGCCATATTTGGGCAAAAGTTAAGAAGGTGATCAACAAAATTTTCACAAATACAAAAGCAAGATGTACATTGTTCCCTGTATTGACGCGACAATACCTTCCCAGACAAATTAACCAATACTTCACAAAGGGACGTAACTAAGGGTGACTTTGTGTTAATGTCCACAATTCACACGGGTTATTCACCTTGGGGATGTATTCTATACCTGTCGGGTTTTCCTGCAATAAATTGTTTATCCTGCTATATTTCAGTGGAATTTATTTCACATATTTCACAAGTAGAGTTTCCATTCACACGATGAAGGAAATAATCTTGTGGCGATGTAATTATCAAGAACCGATATTATGTCATACTTTTGCAGTAATGTATAGATGTCCGGAATAAGTCCAAGAACTTGGCCGTCGTTATTCAAGTAGCGCGTTAACCGATTAACACTCGTTTAGCGTGGTTTTCACACGGCAGTATGCAGAGCTGTCCCAAAAACATTAGTTTCCTGTAATCTATCATAGTCTCTTTGGCGTCGATGTCTAATGATGATAAACAATAGTCAGTGCACATTTGGGATTTCATTGACTGAATATTCTTAATACAGAAGGGATGGGCAATTTCTATAGTGTTCATATCCGTTTGTGTATACAGGGTGATCCAAAAACATGTCCCACAAACAATGCATAATAACTTTGCGAAGTTTGGTAGTATAGTTATTGTTTTGGTATTGATAGAAGAAATATTGAATCAAGTTTTTGTTGAATATAAAGAAGACCATCATATAATATCATAGTAACCATGGTAACGCAATCAGCAATGTCACCATATTCTGAGTTCAAAGATGGCTGAAAACGCAGAAATTGTAAATTTATACTATAAAGTAGGCACATAAGCCTGTATTTGATAGAAGGAAACTTCAAATTCTGAATCCAAAGTCATCAGTATGATATAGAAAGCAAATTAGAACACATGTGTCAAAATTAGAGACACAGTGGACTGTGAGAAACATGAGAACTTGAAAGAATGGTAGACGTCGTAGTGGACGTATTGATGAGAATGTTGAGTATATTCATCAAGTTGTTGAGGAAACCCCAATGATATGTTAGGGGGTTATGAAGGATATAGATTGTGTATCTAACACTGTAGCAGATCTAATGTATTGAATTGAAAAGGATGGTTTCACACACGGTGAATGTTGTGCTGGACAATTTACGACGAACATTAGATTTTGGTGGTCAGTAATTGCTCTTGAGACAACGCATGCCTTCACATTCGCCCGCTCTTAGTACATTGAACTTCTTCGTATAGAGTTCCTTGAAGGAGAACGTGTGTTATCCCAAACCAACCACTTTACTTGATTTTAAAGAAACAATTACCAGCCAAATGGATTTGATCATTATACGAGCGTGTGTAGCAAAGGATGAGGCTAAATGTCGCAACCGAGGCTAAATGTCGCAATCCCCCTGACGCTAAATGTCGCATCTGTGACGTTAAATGTCGCAACAAATTTGACTGACGTTAAATGTCGCAACATCAACGCTAAATGTCGCAATCCTATATAAACACTCTTTTGTAGTATAACTGTTCTAGTTTTAGTCCAGACTTATCCAATAACAGTTGTTAGGGGTTTACCCAAAAGGGTTCGACATATTATTAATATAAATAAATGCACTGCATCCAGCGGGGATTTCCCATCAGGTTTTTTGGATAATCTGGCAGAGGAAAAACTGACTACGGAATTTGTTTGCTCCACACAAACCCCAGGCTGCCAGGCAGCACCACATAGAAGACCAGGCGAACAAATAGGCCTACTCAGAAAGGAATGTTAGATCTAGGTTACGGGTTGAACAGATATGCCCTATAAATAGTTATACACTCGTTTTTGATTTGCTATTTATATTAATTTTCAATTCACCATAATTATTTTCAAGTTGGCGCGCTATGCCGTGCAACGACGTCGCGTTAAATGATGTGACGTCATTCCGACCTCGTCTTATTGTTTTTTTACGTTAGAATAAAAAAGAAATGTATATTTTTCAATAATTTTCAGGATTTGAATCAGGCTTACATGCCGAAACTTTATTAAAAGAGTGAATCTGTATTTATATTTCATATTGGAAAAAAATAAATTAAACAAGATTGGTTCTCAAATCTTGAGCAAGAACTTGCCTCTACCGGAAGTGGGACGTGAAATTCAGTCTACCGACCCATTATTCTGCATCCGGTCTGTCATAAATTCTTCTGTTATTCTTAACAATGCCTTGGACTAAATATAAACATGGACTATGTGAAACACTGGGTTGTTTGTGGTAACTGTCAGTGCAAAATTGAATTCCGGACGGGGGAAATAACTTCGGGATGAACAGTTTATACCAGCTTACTCGTCTTAGACTTAGTCAAGTTAGTGGGTGGAGAATGGCAGTAGGGAGACCTCAATGCTTGGAAAATCGATGGAAATAGAATATGGTAAGATATTGATCTTGTTGAAGAGCCTATTATATTGTTTTATGTTTTACCTATGTATAAACCGTATGTACGCTGAATCTAACAATGATTTAACTGACCCACTTAGTCTTAAGATTCGCCAATATTTTCGGAATTTTTCATTTTCAATGATTTTGTATGCGCATCGTATCGAGTCTTCAAATGAGTTCAAGATTGCATTTTGTCCAGTGTATTTGATGTGGAACCGTTGGCTATGCATACTTTTTATGTTTATTTATCTTTGATGATCCTATGCCAGTGGATTTATGTGTGTTTTTTGTTTTTTTCAGGGCCTTTCCCAAACGATTGATCCGTGGATGACCCGTATGAATTAACAACATTTACACTGGCGTAGCCCTACCTGGCGAAGAAATATTGCTGATGTTGGTTGTAAATCTAAACTTTTAATAAATATTAGCAATCAAATGTATATTTTTGTAGTTTTCAATAATATGTAGGTCAATTTTAGACGGAATGAGAAATGGGAAAACAGTCCGTGATTTGTTGGCGGAACCAAAAAGTGTTCCCAGGCTACTAGCAGCCTATTGACCTGAGAACACATAATGGCAGTTGCATGATAAAACTCTTGGCCAATCACTAAACAAACATTCATAATATAAATATTATCAGCGATGATTTAAAGAGCATATCATTAAAAGTGAATATGCACAAAATTGAACATCAAAGTACTGAAGTACTGTTACTTGTGGGATAACGCAAATCTTAGTAATCTATTAAAAATTACCTTAAATGGTATTGGATTAACAAGTGTGAATATTGTGAAAAAAATTCAGAAATATCGCGGATAGCTGACTCATTAAATTTCATCTAACAAACCTATTTAGGCAATCCGTCCATAAAAAACTCAATGAACTAGTTTCAACTATAAAGGTGGGCTGAAATATCTAGTTTTAGCTGAGAAAAAGTATTAAAAAGACTAAGAACAACAGTAAATGGTTATATCACGCATCTGCATAAATAATGTTTGACGACAGTAAACAAAAAGAATATAAGTAATTGGATAGGGGATAAATTGTCGCAAAAAAACATCTTAAAACTACACTAAGTCAAAATTCCATAACTCGAGTACGAATAGCGTGAACGATTCATAAAGGGGACGAAACAATATGGTCTCGAATCTCAGCGCGAAATGTGTTAAGAACACCGCTTGGAAAAGGGTCGTTTTAACGATAGACGCAAAATATTTAGCCGAAGATCTGAGGTAAATTTAATAGATGAAACGTCGATCAATACTTTTATCAATGCAAAATGTTGTAAATAGTTAAAAATAAATACATTATAACAGGAGTTTGTTGCTAAACTGTAATATGAACGTTATGAAATCATACAGTGTAAATTTCGTCTGCTTAGCCTGGTACTGTAACAGCGACATTTTTATCAACCCTCAAAAACCATAAGTCATTTTACAGCGCGTAGGAATTTATTCGCACAAAAACATTAACTGACAGAAGAAACATTCCAAAATTTCTCGCAATACAAAGAAATAAAAAATAATTCAATTGCTAGGGAAAAATGTTCTTAAAAATGCTTGAAAATTATGATTTTGGTTAGCTTGGCTGGAACTCGTTTTTTTGCTCGGATGGATTGGTTGTGGAGAAATTACATGGGTAAAATCGCAGTGATATCTAAAGTTGGTATATAACAATACTTGGGGAAAATCCCCCAAGTAAAAATGAACATTCAACTAGGACACTGAAATGTAAATGTATATACGCAATCAGAACAGGTTAGGTTTAAGAAATTATTATTGACCAACGTTTCGGCTTTTGCCAGCCATATTTAGTTTACATTTTCTATTTGTACGAAGTCAAGAGTTATCATCGACGGAATCTACATAAAATGTGCATAATACACAACATAGAGTGAAATACTATTGTGGTGATAAACAGTAAAATATAACACAAATCATGCAAATACAATTTGCAGACGATTCGGGGCTAATGTTGATCTGCCACTATGACGTCGTACAGTAAGGGTGCGAATTCCACTGTAGGTGCTAGCCAATTCTGGTATTTTTTAAATTTTTATTACTACTTGGAAGGACCGAAAAAGATGTTAAGAACCGACTCAATCGATTGATTTTCGGGACACTATCGGTATATCCGGGGCAGGTCTTTGTCTCTATCCTCCATCTACCTTGATAAACCGTGGCATACCGGCATTATTTGGACTGCGCTGGATCTGGATTGGTCGCGTTCCAGTTAGTAAAGTAAGTAAGTTTCATACCGATCGAGGCAGGGAAGAACCCAGCATATACCCGAATAAAGGTTATTTACGGTAATGCCCGGTAGAACCCCGTTTTGTTACCGATGGTTCACTATAATATTATTATACTGGTTTCATCACGGCCAAGGTCTGTGAAGTTGTAGTTATCCAGTATTTGTCGAACAATGCCAAATACACTAATTATTATGTAAATCATAATTGAAATTCTGTCGAAATCAGTTTATTTTTGTTTACGAAAAGTAGCTTTCAAACCCACACGATTAGTTACCTTATTTATCATAACTCAAAACAGACTGTAATAATTGCATTACAAATGTCCCAACAACGTGCATAATGCACATAGTCTGGTCATCATGCCCCGTACATCATGTGGATACACCAGAGGATCCTGTTTTATCAAAACACTTACGAAAATCTTAAAGTTACGCTCAAATTTAAAATCTTTATATTTTTTAACAACTGCAAATTGGTGAAGGGTATAGTTTGTAGGTGTTCAGTTACTGAATCATTATTGGTATTGCAGTTCCTATGACCATACTTAATAATTGTAAATACATTATGAAGAATTTAAATTGTAAATTTACGATTTTCGTAAGTGCTTTGATAAAACAGTACCCTGTTGTATGCGCCAAAAATGCACATGTTTGTCGTAAGTTTTAATTTTTAAACATTGGAAGCAACCCCCGATCAAAGTCGATAGTCGCCTGTCACAAGTCGGATTCCTTATATGGAACAACTATTTACAAATACAGGGTGACAATTAATATATGTTCGGATAACAAAATTTGATAACTATGTCAAAGTTTGTCTTAGAGAGCTGCTGTTGGTCTTATTTAAGAGATACGATTTAAAATGTGTGTTCCGGTGATTAGTTAATGCCTCCAAGTCTTAGTTAATGCCTCCATGTGATGTCATGGTTATGTTCATGGTGTCATTAGTGACGTCATACATTCCATAGAATATGAAAATGGCTGACGCGTCAAAAATAATCAATCTGTCAGAGTTTGGAAATTTCCTCTGTATCCGCGCATAAACGTTGATGCAAAAATTAATATTATAATTAAAACAGCCATAGCAGGCAGGTACCTTCATTTCATCAAAACTATTACCAGTTTGGGAAAACTAAAATCGATTTCAGGAACACATTAATCGGATCCGATTAACCGGTTGATCGTGACTGCCCAACTTGAAATGTCTGATATAATTAAATGTATGGTTAAATTCAAACCGGTTCATCCCGAAACACTGTACCGGAAAACTTGGCCTTACATCCCGGTAAACCCTTAATAACTGTTCTTGGATACGTCTGGACGAAAATTAAAACAATAATAACTCAAAAGAGTGTTTATATAGGATTGCGACATTTAGCGTCTAAGAACGAGTTTGTTAGTATCGTGACTCTTGCTAACACGTTGTATATAACACGAACTGTAGGCCATGAAAGCCCGAGTTCGAAGGTGGTTTGAATCCCGGTAGTTTCGTACTGCTAGAACCGGTTGTTGAGCCACCAGCTAGTTTAACAACATTTAAATTGTGAGCCTAGCATAACCATATCTAAGCCAAGTCGTCCATGTCTTCTGAAAATGTGTGTCTGATAAGCCCCCTTGGCTAGTAACATTACACTAATATACAATTTACTATAGAGTAAAAAGCTTTACAAACTAATCTACACTTCAATAAAATGATCACTAGAAACATACATACCAGCAATTGCCAAATATCAAGTTCATTTAATATGAATCCTTACACACTGTATTAAATATTAAACTAGTAAAAAGAGTATATTAAGTCAGACAGGGAAGGCAGCACTCAACTTAACCAGCCGAGAACAGAAAACATTAAAAACACACAAAGCACAATGCCCAACTAAACAAGCGCAGATCCGCCCAAGTCCAAGCTGTCGAAAAGTATAATAAATTATAACTAGCTGAATGACCCAGTAGAAAAGATACAGCAACCAAAAGGCGGAATGCCTACGCTGAATGACCTAGTAACAACAGTAAAACTGGTGAACTACATAGTTATAGTCTCAAAAGTTAAATAACAGTATTAAAAGGTAGAAAGGCCCGTATAGTCGGATGACCTACTAACTAGCTGAATGACCCAGTTTTCACAGCAAAAGGACTATATTGCCCCGCTTTAGCTGTAAGAAATCTTAAAACGAAGAAGTGCCCAACACACCACCGACCAAGAAAATTAAACGCCCCTTGTCTCATTGTTTAAAAACTGAATAGAAAAGATTCAGCAAACAAAAGGCAGAAAACCCACGCTGAATGACCTAGTAACAACAGTAAAACTGCTGAACTACATAGTTTTAGCAGCCTTCAAGTGATTAATATATTAAAGTATATTGCGTCATACTGGGCAATGCAACATGATTAAGCATACCAAAATAATAAATAAATACCTCTGTAAAAACTAAGCGAATACTATGATTGTCAATGTATCACACCAGCAGTATGGTGTGATTCTTACTGATTAAGCATCTGTAACGAAAAGTGTGTCTTGTTTAGTGAGGCCGAAACATGCTCTTGTTTATATTGTTACCTTCGGGAGTCCAGAACAAATCCATTCAATATTTCAAAGAAACAAACTGGTGACAACATGACGTCGATTGTTTCTGGTGATCATTACCATGGAAACACATGCTATCATTTACTGTTACAGACCTGTACCAATCGTGAAAGCTCGGCCAATTCCGTTCGTCTCCGGTAAAAATGCATAAAGGCCGAGGTGATCAGAATGATACTTGTACTTAGCGTAATGGAAATTCAATTTATATAGCTTGACAGAATTCGTCTGAGACATATTAAGTATATTTCATAACGTCCTTCGTCATGTTTAAAATTGTTCGACCTTTAATAACAACTGGCGATGGTTACCAACGAAGTCCTTGACGAAGTGTAATCAGTCTCGTGTAGATTTTGTTGAACGTTACTTTTACATTCAATGTGGTATACAACTTATATAAATCACTGTTCGACACCTCATAATTGATGATAGCCATCGTTAAGAAGATGTAAGCGAATATAAACCAGCTTTCCCACTCGTAAATACTGCGCGCAAGACAAGGTGTTTATTGGTGTCTTAATAAATCATAGTGAAAACACGTCAGCCTCCCTGCTCATTGTCGAGGTGGTAGGTCTGATACCTTTATTGCGATGGAATCTCAGCGTTGCTTTGAGAAAAATGGATCATTTTTGCTAACGTTCTCTTTCTCAAGCCTTTGACAACTGCCTTGTATGTTTTTATGTTATCTGTGCTCGGCTGATTAAGTTGAGAGCTGCATTCCATGTTCGACTTGATATTATCTGATTTCTATGTGTGCCGCCATATCCGAAGTGAGTGGTGTGTTTGTGTGTATGAAGTTTTGGAAGGAAATCCGATGGGGATTGCACGCGTGGTACATTTGTATTAGCAGTCAATTTGTATAGTGCGCCCAGGATAATGTGATAGGCGGGAAAATTTGGTATATTCTACAAAGATGGATTACAATTATGTGCACCAATTATCAATGATGTTTAGAGTACAATACTGACCTTATCTGTTTATTTAAGTGATTTGTAAAACCAATTTTGCCACAGTTGACCAAACCGATTCATGTTTGTAAACATCACATTATCCTGGGCGGACTATAACAGTGGTCTATGTTCGCAGGTGGTCTTTACACAACTATGACTGTTGTTCTTATCATTGGTTAATCAATGTCAGTTTCGTAGTTAAAATAATACTATTGAAGTAATGCGTGTGCTTCGTTATCATTTCATTGCTTGTATGTTTCTTACAGGAATTGAAATTATATTTATATTTATAGATATAAATAGATTAATCGGGTCGGTCACTTGTTAACATAACATTGTGTATATAAACATTGCAATTCTCTTATTAATGCATTGTTTTAATATACAGTATGTGTATTAGAATGTAGCTTAGTCAATATTGTATTGATTTTCGCGGCCCTTTTCTCCAACTAAAATGTTTAAAACAATAAAATACAATGTTATGATATTGCAATGTTTGTATACAAGTGACAGACCTAATTTAACGGACTATATCTGTACATAATTTGACGCACTGATGTTACGTAATGTTGACAACGATATATGTGATGCATTTATGTTTTATATTCTGTATGACAGATAAGATGCAGCAGTTCGTCAGCGAAAATGATGTGCGTTAAAGACATTTACTAGAATGTAGCTCTCCAAAGTTAACACTAGCCTTGTTTAAACATGGATAATATCAACACTGCGTGGTTGGATGACCGCTTGTTATCAGTGTGGATTGAAATAGTATATGCATTAAAAGAAAGTGATAATGCACGAGATCGAACAAAATGGTCATCGGAAATGCATAAATAGAATTTGTCACTTATATTTGTAAACAAAGGCTATTGTTATCGTTGGGGACTACATGTATTATAGTTCGATTTCGAGCATTGAGCCGTGACTGCACTTTTAATGTTTTAACCACTAATCGATATAGGTTGGTATATGTTTGAACAGTACGATAAGTAAAACAATTAAGGCCAAATATGTCAAGTGTCTGGTTGGTCGTGACGTCAAAGCGCTTGATACTTTGTAAAATAACTTTTGTGCGAGCAGGGCGAGTTCGAATCCCACCAAAATAGTTTTTCATTTTTATTATATTTTTTTAATGCACACAACTTGTAAAATCCGTGTAATACTAGTATATGTGACCAACCCACATGTGTTACATGTATATTGTAGAACGTTTTGAAGGCTAATCAACTGAATATAGGCTGTCAGTATGCTCGAAATACACCAACGATCGAAATGAGTGAAAATGATAAATATGTTGAATCGACACCAGGTCCTTTCAATGGATAAATTAAAAATATAAACAAAATCTTTAACTAACAATCTCTTCACATAACATAATACAACGAATTAAAAAAAATGAGCGAATCAGGGAATCGAACCACCGACTTCTGGGTTAGAAATTCTGAACCTTGCCGACTGCACTAAACTGTAATCTGGTTATAACTAGATGTCTGTAAGAATCATATCATTAAAAAATGCACTCCGAGTGTAATAAATGATAGTCTACCCGCCAAAATGGACTAGTCGGATAGGTCATGGCTCAGAGTTCAAAATTGAACTATACCTGTCACTATTAACTTGTCACCCATGAATATCCATGTTTATCCGTTGTCCAATCAGAGTTGTTATTTTAACTCATCAAAACATTCTTACTGTACAAAAACGAAAACACACGGAGATTAATTAGCGACAGGTCAATAGTGTTGACTAATATATATATCCAATGTGTTTATTGTTTAGTAATTGTGCATATTCGATAACAATGCTAACTAGTACTGAATTTGTGCTACATCTTGTGAGAGAAGTGTTTAGTCTGCAGCCACCTGTGTCCTATGAGGGTTTGCAAATGTTTTGAAAAGATTATGACTTCTATTGTCGACACACGCCATTTAGACTAACGGACGAAGAGTGGTCTTCAAAGCACACCTTGTCATTCTGTGACAGGCGAGCTTAAACGTGACTGTCCCAAACAGTGAATTACTTTCCTTGAAATCCTGTTCTCGTATAAGTCTTCTCACAATAACAACGCAAGAGTACGTATGCATATACATAACTTTATTTCAAAAGCAAACATAAACATACAATACACCAATACTTCTATGTAAGGCAATGCCAATGGATCCTCTTCTCTGAAAACCTGAAAATAGAGTAAGAACATAAACAAAAATCAAACAATTTGACTACTGTCACAGTATACTTACGGGGTGTATCAAACATATATATAATAAAAGGCAGTCAATTGAACCAAACAGTGTACCTGTACTAAAACTTTACCAGTACTAACTTAGCCTTTCACAAGTAAACAGCAATTTCTCACAATGGCAGTCTAGTTCCATTGTACAAATGTATTATGCAAAATGTGAGGTATAATCCTATACAATGGTGTTGTATGATCCATGTTGGAGAGTCATGTGCTACCGCATCATTGACAAATGAATTAATTATTTGCATCAATAATTCAGTTGGAAGTCATATAGCTAGATCGGTAGAGCACAAATACGAGTATTTGCGCAGTAGACTTTAGATATTGCGATTATTGCCGATATTTGACCAATAGGCGCTTGAAATAGGTGATTTGGCAGTCAATAAACAAAACCAGAATACTTTATCCAAGGGAGTTGTATTTTAGTCAGTATTTAGTAATTATTTATTACCCAATGTACTATCCCGTTTGACCAAATAGTACCATATATGAAGTGCTTAAAACAGGGCAGATCACAACATTCTTAGATACAATTTCGTCTAACGGTCACGGAAAATTGGTAATAAATTATAAATGTTTAATATTAAAAAATCATTACAGGATTAAAAATACTTCCAACAGTCGAACAGTCTGAATGCATGGATCAAGGAAGCGAGGTGTAGTATGAGTATTTTAGCATTTTCATATACAATACTTCCCATATTGGGATTACTGCTTATAATCGACAAATATGCTTATGTAAAAGGCAATATCACGGCCACCTAACCAGTCTTCCTGGACTATGACAGTTGTAGTTTCGAATATTAAACAATTATTTATTACCGAAAGTCCAGATCCAGTTAGACCAAATAGTATCATATATGTGGTGCTTCATTCAGGGGTGAGCACAACAATCTAAGATAACATTTCGTCTAACGGTCTAGGAAAATGGGTAATAGATTGTATGTTTAAAGTCAAAACCATCACTGGCTTACCAGTACTTCAACGAAAGCAGTGTCGAACAGTCTAAATCTTTTCCTGGACTATGACAGTTGTAGTTTCGAATATTAAACAATTATTTATTACCAAAAGTCCAGTCCCAATTAGACCAAATAGTATCATATATGTGGTGCTTCAATCAGGGATGAGCACAACAATCTAAGATAACATTTCGTCTAACGGTCTAGGAAAATGGGTAATAGATTGTATGTTTAAAGTCAAAACCATCACTGGCTTACCAGTGCTCCAACCAAACCTGTGTCGACAGCCTAAACCTATGGCTTAGAGAATAATAAAAGGCAAACTTAACTTGAGCTAATGTCAGTTTGAACCTGGATATCTGCGCTCCTCTTCTCTCAAAGCCTGAAATGATGGAAACTACAATTAACAAGAATCAAGCAATTTGACTTTTACTTTGAATGTTGTTTTCCTGGACTTAAACATAACCAGTACTAACTTTGCCTTCACAAGTAAGCAGCAACTTCTCACGATGCGCAGCCCAAATCCAATTCATTATGCAAAATGCGAGGTGTGACCATATATGATGGTGTTGTATATTTTGACACTAAGACATTCATATCCCTGTCCTGGCAAACTTGTTCAAGTGAAATTGGATTGAAGACGCGATTCAAGAAAATGGGTCATTTAATCAAAGACAGGAGCAACATAACTAGTCCAGCAAGGACTCAATCCATTATCCTACAAGCCTGGTGAAACTACCACTCCGCCAACATTCCTCGACAGGAAGATACATCGAAAGAAGAACTCATACACTTGCATAGAGAATCTGACAGCAGACTCACTTCAACAATACATCCCAGGCAATGCTTACTTTCATATTAGGCCCCTAAGGTACCTATGAACAATAGCTCACACTGAAGATATACCATGTCCGTTGTACATACCATGTCAGTTGTAATATCTGATGGCAGATTCATGGAAGCAGGCTCTACTTCAATGTATCCACTGGCAAGTTCAGCTAGTTAAGATCGAGATGTCATACTTCAGATTGCCTTCAGAGTAACAATCAATTCCATGTTGGAGAGACATGTGCTACCATATCACTGACAAATGAGACATTCGTTTGAATCAGGACTTCAGTTCAATTTCACATAGAGCTAGTTTGGCAGGGCAAAAATATGAGTACTTTAGCATTAACATATACAAAACTTCCCATATAAGGATTACTGCTCATATTCGACAAATAGAATCATGCAAAAGGCAATACGACAGCCACCTAACCAGTCTTCCTGGACTATGACAGTTGTAGTTTCGAATATTAAACAATTATTTATTACCGAAAGTCCAGTCCCATTTAGACCAAATAGTATCATATATGTGGTGCTTCATTCAGGGGTGAGCACAACAATCTAAGATAACATTTCGTCTAACGGTCTAGGAAAATGGGTAATAGATTGTATGTTTAAAGTCAAAACCATCACTGGCTTACCAGTACTTCAACGAAAGCAGTGTCGAACAGTCTAAATCTTTTCCTGGACTATGACAGTTGTAGTTTCGAATATTAAACAATTATTTATTACCAAAAGTCCAGTCCCAATTAGACCAAATAGTATCATATATGTGGTGCTTCAATCAGGGGTGAGCACAACAATCTAAGATAACATTTCGTCTAACGGTCTAGGAAAATGGGTAATAGATTATATGTTTAAAGTCAAAACCATCACTGGCTTACCAGTACTCCAACCAAACCTGTGTCGACAGCCTAAACCTATGGCTTAGAGAATAATAAAAGGCAAACTTAACTTGAGCTAATGTCAGTTTGAACCTGGATATCTGCGCTCCTATTCTCTCAAAGCCTGAAACGATGGAAACTACAATTAACAAGAATCAATCAATTTGACTTTCACTTTGAATGTTGTTTTCCTGGACTTAAACATAACCAGTACTAACTTTGCATTCACAAGTAAGCAGCAACTTCTCACGATGCGCAGCCCAAATCCAATTCATTATGCAAAATGCGAGGTGTGACCATATATGATGGTGTTGTATATTTTGACACTAAGACATTCATATCCCTGTCCTTGCAAACTTGTTCAAGTGAAATTTGATTGAAGACGCGATTCAAAAAAATGGGTCATTTAATCAAAGACAGGAGCAACATAACTAGTCCAGCAAGGACTCAATCCATTATCCTTCAAGCCTGGTGAAACTACCACTCCGCCAACATTCCTCGACAGGAAGATTCATCGAAAGAAGAACTCATACACTTGCATAGAGAATCTGACAGCAGACTCACTTCAACAATACATCCCAGGCAATGCTTACTTTCATATTAGGCCCCTAAGGTACCTATGAACAATAGCTCACACTGAAGATATACCATGTCCGTTGTACATACCATGTCAGTTGTAATATCTGATGGCAGATTCATGGAAGCAGGCTCTACTTCAATGTATCCACTGGCAAGTTCAGCTAGTTAAGATCGAGATGTCATACTTCAGATTGCCTTCAGAGTAACAATCAATTCCATGTTGGAGAGACATGTGCTACAATATCACTGACAAATGAGACATTCGTTTGAATCAGGACTTCAGTTCAATTTCACATAGAGCTAGTTTGGCAGGGCAAAAATATGAGTATTTTAGCATTAACATATACAAAACTTCCCATATAAGGATTACTGCTCATATTCGACAAATAGAATCATGTAAAAGGCAATACGACGGCCACCTAACCAGTCTTCCTAGACTATGACAGTTGTAGTTCCAAATATATGACAATTATTTTTTACCGAAAGTCCAGTCCAATTTAGACCAAATAGTATCATATATGTGGTGCTTCATTCAGGGGTGAGCACAACAATCTAAGATAACATTTTGTCTAACGGTCTAGGAAAATAGGTAATAATAGATTTATGTTTAAAGTCAAAACCATCACTGGCTTACCAGTACTCCAACCAAACCAGTGTCGACATCCTAAACATATGACATAAAGAATAATGAAAGGCAAACTTAACTTGAGCTAATGTCAGTTTGAATCTGGATATTTGCGCTTCTCTTCTCTCAAAGCCTGAAATGATGGAAACTACAATTAACAAGAATCAAGCAATTTGACTTTTACTTTGAATGTTGTTTTCCTGGACTTAAACATAACCTGTACTAATTGTGCCTTTCACAAGTTAACAGTAACAAGTAATATTTGTGCACTCCAGTTCCAATATATTTATACCAAATGCTAGATGTAAACATGAAAGTTCATTCTCGTTTGACCAAATGTTTCATATATGGCGTGCTTAAAACAATCTTAGATGAAGTTTCGTTTAACGTTTAAGGAAATAAGGTAAAAATATCTGTTGAAAGTCCAAAATTATCAATGGCTTTCCAGTAGTTCAACCACATTAGGTTGCCCTAGCAGTCCAGGCTTATCAGCCATCTTCAGCAATACCAGGTATACCTTCCCGTCAGATACCAATTACTTCTGCCTTCATATTTGTAACGTACGTCGTATTATCACATCACCACTTTTGAACTAATTTCAAAATACAAGCGGGGCGAACAAACATATGGACAATACCGGTATTGCTGATGTGGCTTAGTACATGATTCATATACTTGTGACATAATCGTCTGGATTAAAACTAATTGGTCCTCCTAAAAAACGATATTTGATTGAAATGCATGCTGTGTTGGTGATACAGAGCTGTACTAAACTATATAAATAATTGTCACACTATATATATAATATGGATATATCTACGGCCTAAAAATGAACATCAATTGTCAATCAGTACTTAGTTGTTCTTCTGCAACCATTCACATGTTGCCAATGCCTCGGTAAATATAATCCAGCACTGTCTCCACTAAGCCGATAGGGTAACGTATTGTTTATAGCACATCAGAGTTAGAGTGTTAGCATGATAAATCAAAATATAACATACAAGATAACCAACCATGTTCTCCTCTGTATCGCCTCCTCTCTTTGTAAAGCCTGGCTCTCCGAATGCAACTGGAAACCAATATAATCCTGGGAGTCCAACATATCTAAACAATCATTGATATCCGTCTTCACCTGGATATCATGTAAAACACAACGAGATCAAATGCTAAGATATACATTATTTATTGACCAGAACTACCTTACCCTTCCACCAGCAACACGTTCTTCATGCCCTCGTGGTGTGGATACCATCGAGCTTTAAATGTCAAGAGTAATTAATATGTATATACTTCTTTCACAATCGACATAAAATAAACTTGAGTAAGCGTATACAAGAGTCATCCTGCACTTAGAGATGCGTAGAGTTGATTTTGTATTAGAATTAGAAAGTACAAAATCAATATTTTGTGAAAACAAGACAAGACTGTGTGAAAATTACCCTTTACTAATGGAACAAGAGCTGTCACTGTAAGGGACATATGCCCCCGAAATGCGATGTTGATAGTATACACAAGTACTTTTAGTTACCAAAATGACCAAGCTCATAAAGGGCCATAGCTCCTTACACAATCATCTTATAGTTCTATAACTTATAATATTAAGTATGACTACCAAGTTACAATACAATATAGCATTGAGCATAAACAAAATATTGAACTTCATTAAATGTCTAAGTTAAAAGGTAATAACTCTTTACAAAATCATCCCAGAGTTACCCCCCTTGTCTAGCGGAGTAGGCTTATGCCAAAATATAAGTGTGTCAAGTTTCAATGCAATAACATTGACAGTAAACAAAATATTTAAAAAAATTAAAAACCAAATTGCCTAAGTTAAAAAGGGCAATAAGTCATAACAAACCCATTCTAGAGTTATGACCAATGTCTAGTATCATTGACTTATGATAATAAATAAGTGTTAAGTTTCAATGCAATAGCATTGATAGTAAACAAAATATTAATCTTTATCAAAAACTTTAACATTGATGACCTGACAAACGGACGGACGGATAGACGGGCGGTTCAATTTAATATGCCACCCTTCGGGGCATACACAGGTTTTTAAACTCAACATGACTACTTCCGATTTTCATGAAAATAGGCTCATGAAAATAGGCTCATGAAATGCGCCTCATGGTGCAGATTTCAAATAAACATGAGGCTTATAAGGTAGTAAGTAGTATTTAGAAATAACACCGCATTCAAACAAAGGAATAGTTATAGTTTCACGTCTAACTGGGAATACTGGAATTATGTAAAATTTCTTAAAGTAAGCATAGTTACGGGCACCGATCATTACTTTGTCAAGAATGGTAGCTCTCTAATTAATTAATAAATTTCCTTTAATGTTAATGGAAATATAGGTCAATTAATAACCAACACCAATTGTTTCACTTTCTTTCTACAATAGCATACAGTATTGAAAGAACAAGAATTTGCAAGTGGTATATCCCCAGAAATCTACACAAATGTACTCAAACATATAAAATAAACAGGAAATAAACACTTCCCAATACACAATAAACCACTGCAAAATTTGTCTGGATCTGGATCTGGATAAATACGTTGTAGGGCCTTTCGGCATATACACAACGGCGGAGTGTGGGAGACGTTTAGTCCCACTTGAGAACAGCTGTTTTGAAGCTGTCAACTTTGTTCATGCAGGCGACACTGTCCTCTAGCTTATTCCAGTCTAGGATAGTCTTTGGAAAGAAAGAGTTCTTATATTGCACTGATTTGCACTGCACTGGTGTGAAACACCTTGAATTGTTTATTGTTTGATTTTCAATAATGTTCGAAGTAGTATGGTCAGAAAATGTTTTTGGTTTGATTTTACGTTTATGGGTGCGGACAGGAGTCAAATAGTCTTTACACGGCAGGGCTGGCACCAGCCCCTCGACCACCTTGAAGAAGAACACCAGTCGGTTCGCTTTCCTTCGGTCCTCGAGCGGCGTTAGTTTCTGGTCACGTAGCATCCGGGTGACACATCCAGCTGATCGGGTGGTATAATCCCCAGTAATGAATCTGGCTGCCTGTTTCTGTACCTTCTCTAGCTTGTCTATATCCTTCTGGTAGTATGGATCCCATAAGATGCTGCTGTACTCCAGAGTTGTTCTGACTAGGGATAGGAAAGCAGTTTTTCGGCTGATTCAGGGCAGTGTTTGAGATTTCTTCGTAAGAAGCCAAGGGTGGAATTCGCCTTTTTGGTGATTTTCGAGATGTGAGAGCTCCACTTCAAGTCTTCTGATATGGTGACTCCTAGGTATGGATTCTCTGGAACTTGTTTTAGTATGTGGTTGTCCAGCTGATAGAACTTGTTGGATTTCTGGTTGATGCTCATGATGTAGCATTTCTTAGCGTTGAATCTCATACCCCATGTTTCAGCCCATTCTTCTAGTTTCATGAGATCATTTTGCAGGATCTCGTGGTCTGTGGCACTCCGGATGGTACGATATAGAAGACAGTCATCCGCAAAGAGGCGCACAGATGATTTGACAGATTCTGGAAGATCATTGATGTGGCAGAGGAAGAGAAGAGGTCCGAGCACTGTGCCCTGGGGTACGCCGGAGTCGACGGTGGCTGCTTCTGATTCCTCTCCCTCAACTATGACCTTCATGCTCCTGTTGGTGAGAAAGTCCTTCAGCCAGTGGTTTATGTTGCCTGTGATGCCGTACTGTTCTAGCTTGTGAAGTAGCTTCCGGTGGGGGACAGTATCGAACGCCTTACTGAAGTCAAGTATGGCCATGTCGATCTGGGAGCCCTTGTCTGTTTTGGTGAGTAGATCGTGGACGGTTGTAACTAGTTGTGTCTCGCAGGAATAGCCCGATCGGAATCCATGGTTAAGTGATGTAAGGATGTCGTTGTTTTCTAGGTGTGTCATAATGTGTTTGCAGATGATGTGCTCTAGTAGTTTGCAGGTTACGCAGGTAAGTGAAACAGGTCTGTAGTTTTCGGCTAGGTGGACATCACCTTTCTTGAAGACAGGCGCTACATTGGCATTCCTCCAGTCAGTAGGGAGGGCTCCAGAATCTACGGAGGTCTGGAAGATGGAAGCGAGAGCAGGTGCTAGCTGGTGTGCACAGGTCTTCAGTACTAAGTTGGGGATCATGTCAGGTCCTTGTGCCTTTGCAGTGTTGATGTTTGACAAGAGTTTCTCAACGCCTTTTGTAGTAATGCGGAGGGGAGGTATAGTTTCTGGACTACTCTTGGTGGTGTTGGGCAGCTGGGTATCTCCGTTGTCCTTGGTGAATACCGATCTGAACTGGTCAACCAGGATCTGTGCCTTGTCCTTACTGTCATTTAGTAGTCTTCCCATCTTCTTGAGAGGAGCCACACCAACACTATCTTGTCTCCGTGATTTGACGTACCTCCAGAATGGCTTGGAGTTCTGTTCGTCAAGTCCTTTCTGGATTGTGTTGTTGATGTGACTTATCTCAGCTTTCTTGAATGCCTTCTTACACTCCTTCTGGTATGCCTTAAAGTCGCCCCATTGGTTTGTCTTCTTGGCTTGGTTGTATAGTCTGGCCTTGCGTCTTGTCATCTTCTTCAGATCCTTGCTCAGCCATGGCAGTGATTTGCGCTTCTTGCTCATCTTGGTTGGGATGTTTATGGACATTGTCTTTTCGATGCCTTCTTTGAATGAGTCCCAGAGAGTCTGAACGTCGGACTGATGGTTGGTAGCCTCACTGGTGATTGTATCAGATAACTTCACCAAGTCCTGTTTGATGTTCTCCCAGTTAGCTTTGGAGTAGATGTGTATCTTTCTGGGTTTCTGTTTGATGACCTGTGGTACTATCGTAATGTCTGTTACAATCATAGCATGATCACTGATGCCAGGAACTGAAGTTGAAGTCTTCACGATGGTTGGGTTGTTGGTGAATACTAGGTCAAGCATGTTGTTGTCTCTTGTTGGTTGGTTGTGAACCTGGGTGAGACGGTGTTCAATTGACAAGTCAATCAGGGCTTGTTGGACTTCTCTGTCAGCTGCTCCCTTGTTAACAGTAAGGTTGGGCCAGTCAATGTCTGGGCAGTTGAAGTCGCCAGCTAGTATGATGTGTTTCTCTCGGGCCGAGCTAGTGAGTTGACGGATGGACTCTTCTAGTTGGCGGATGGCATTCATGTGACGGTGTGGCATGTAGAATGAGCAAAGGTATAGGTCTTTACTCTTCCAGGTTTTCACCTTGGACCATACGATTTCACAGTCAGTGACTAGGTTGGGTTGCGCATCACAGATGAAGCTGTTCTTCGCAGCAGTGAACACCCCTCCTCCACTTCCAGAGCTTCTGTCGTTTCTGTGGACTATTAGTTCTGGTGGGAATACCTCGCTGGATTTGATGGCATTCTTGTCTGGGTCTTTCCCTGGTTTCACTCCTTTCAACCAGGACTCTGTGCCGCAGATGAGGTCTGGCTTGATATATTCGAGGGCAGCAGTGAATTCTGATCTGTTGGTTCTTATGCTGCAGCAATTGAGTGTGAGTAGTCTCAAGTTGCCTTCGTTGCGTGGAATCACATGTTCTTTGCTGCCGATGGGAGGCCCTGAAGTGGAGTTGGTCCGGGTACTATCAGTGGAGGATGGTCTTTGGCTGCGTCTTACTGGTAGGTGAGGGCTGCTTGCATGTAAGGGGCTGAAGCAGGAGGACGAGACTGAGTCCAGTGTAATGTCAAATAATGGTGAGTAGATATTGGATGTTTGGAGTTCGTAGCTGTTGAAGGTGAAACTGTCGATATTAATGATGTTACATCTACAGCAGTGCCAAACTGCATTCGAGCTGTTTAGTTGAGACATATGCCTTGTGGAGATCTCTTCGCATGTCTTGTGGAACCATAATCCGCAGTTGTCACAACATACTCCTGCTTGCGTCCATGTAACCGGGATATCACACACACCGCATGGGCAAATGGATGCATTTCCAGGGCCTGGGTTGGTCTGTATGTCTCCTGAGAGAAGAAGTAGTAGTAAACAAAGGCAACGCTGTTGTATTCTTAGTGAAACAATGTCCTTACTCGTTGGGAGGTTCCGTCGTACAGCATAACTGAAGTTGGGTACGTGTTGGGTGAAGAACGAGATAGCTGTTCCTGATATTGGACTGGATAGTGTAGGTCCATTCAAGTTGCAGATGTATGCTAATGTTATGATAACAAAAGAGAATTCCAGTAGTAGTGGGCTCCGGTGTTTCATCATGGAGGCTGCCATCTTGGATCTCTTCAACTGGGTGGGTGGGGTACGAAGGAGAAGGTGGTCGAGGGCGGTAACCAGCAAATAGGGCCGTTAGCCAGACATATTTATGTGCAATATATAGTTTAGATATAAATACAAGATCAAATCTTACTAATAACCGTTCACTTTTGCTTTCAAGCAATAAAAGTTAAAAATTTTCTGCACTCTGATGTAAAACACGTCTTCACGTCGCGCATGCGCACACAACTCTTGTTATTCATTTAAAACTTAATTATACTCACAAATATAACAGCATAACAGGCCACTAGAACATTGATGACAGTTCGGTCACAGGAAAAAATCAGTGGTCCACCAATGAAGTGAAGATTCTACGAAGAAGATGGTCCGACGACGACGACAAAGATTCTATGAAGAAGATGGTCCGACGACAAAGATTCTATGAAGAAGATGGTCCGAAGACAAAGATTCTATGAAGAAGATGGTCCGAAGACAAAGATTCTATGAAGAAGATGGTCCGAAGACAAAGATTCTATGAAGAAGATGGTCCGAAGACGACGACAAAGATTCTATGAAGAAGATGGTCCGAAGACGACGACAAAGATTCTTTGAAGAAGGTGAAGGTGGTTATCATTCCGTTGATTAACCTTTCTTAATCAGGTGTGGGTATAAAGAAAAACATGTTTATCAGTCTCAAACTTCTTATTCAACTCTCAGCCTATAGACAACAAACGATGATATTGATAAGATGATGACAGATGATGGATGATTAATTCATGGATGCTTACAATCTGAAATATACGAATCATAAAAACATATTTTACTAACAATGAAAACATGACTTCTAATACCTGCAACACATTAACATGATGTACACATAGTCCTAATTAAACAGAAGTTCTAGTAACCTTACATAAATAATATACAAGACAACAATATAACTCGATGAATGCATACATACAATGCTGTGTGTAAATCAAATTTGTCAATTCCAGTAAATAAAGTGGTCAAACGTTTTGATACAATGTGTGGATTTCAATAATATAAATTGGCAATTTTCAATGTGTTATAAAACACTTTTTTACAAATTGAATTTCAATTTATTCATACAAATATTTTTATGAAATTCAATGAACATATTTCAATATAGCATTATAATAGTTTTGGCAGAAAATTATATTGCAAACTTGAAAAATCGAATTATTTTCTGACATTGTTTCACTGTGATGACTTCAATTTCAGCTAAGCAAATTACCTTCAATTACACAATACATCACATTACACACATATACAAAACTTACCAATTTATTGAATTGAAAAGTTGATCAACCACATTTACTCTGACTCGCAACAACATCAAACTCTCCAGTGCTGTAAAATTATAAGTGAACAGTTAAATTAATAGTGCACATTATATCATGATTGTTAAGTTAATTATGTTAATATTGACCCAATCACCAACGGAGCTACCATTTACGAAAGTTTGAAAAACTTTGACGCGAAACTCCCAACTCGCGAAAACACATTACAATTGCAAATTAAAATATCAAATATCTACGACGCGACTCAATTCAATAGAGACATACATAAAAGCATATAAACAAAATGAAACAAACCAAATAAACATACTAAAGCTGGTTTTCCAATCAGCAATTATCAATTAAAACTTCATGTCAAAAGACCGCTTCTTAGTTAGAAATGGTGACATAACTGCATGAATTGTAGTGATTTGATAATTTAACTCGATAATTGCAGTTTTTTAATGTATTATCTAAAACATTGAATACTTACACACACAAAAACATCTTATTTTTCCAAAATTGGTTGAGCTGTTTAGGCAACAACTTCATTTCAAATCCATACAAAGCAATTACTAAAAACATAATTTTTATGTTGACTATGAAAGGCTATCATAAAAATATAGATCTAGCGAGCAAAAACAGAAGTGTAGATAAGTATGCTTACGTCATTAATTAGCTGGCATAAATGCACTAAGTTTATCAAATTCCAACAGAAAACGTAAGAAAAAAACATTATTGCGTCCTTTCACATTGACAGCAGGAGCGGTAATGGCATGTGCTCGCGCCCTGCAATTTAGTCTGGGTCCTTGTCCCAAGCTTCATGAGGGGCCACCTATTGTAAAGTAGCTTTAGACGGGAACCACATTTGCTCATGTTATGTATACATAAAGAGTTTTCGACACAAAGGCAATTTTCACGATATTTAGGAGTACATTATCATAACATGTGTTCACATGTGACACATATCACACCACAAAATCGTGATTTTGAAATTATAGTCTTGTTATGATATCTAATCCAGGGGGCGTAGCTTGGTCAAAATAAATGTATATGCATCCTTATGTACATGTGTTTGCATTATTATGTACATGTATGAGGCATGCTCCCTTCGGAAACCATTCCGAATCTTATTCTTTACATACACCCAAAAACACACTAAACAATACCACCAGACTTAGAGAAGCGAACATCGGATTAAACGTAGAGGTCGACTCAATAAATCTTTTTTAACGCCGAGCATAGCCTTTATTTGCCAGTCAGCTTTCTGCTGAAATATGGCAGGCATATATGTGTGCCTCCATCCGTATTTGAACCCGGGTCGCCAGATTAGACGGCAAGCGTACTTACCACTGAGCTACGGAGGCTATCGGATGCCAATTCTTTAAAGCTGCATGAGCGGTTCATGAAACTCCATTGGTGTGGTATTTTTAATTATCTTTAATATTTGCTATTATCACCGCGTATAAACCAAATCACTGTATGACTTATTGTGATACTATACAATTCAACTTGAATGACTTATTGTGATTGAAACATCCTGTGTTTTAATCACTGTACGCGTTATTGCAAGACTATACAATTCAACGTGTACTCATTATTGCGATAACCGGAAGTTGAATCGTTTATAAACATTCCAATGCAACAACCGATGGCGAATCATCAGCCGATTCATGTACAATCGCCTATGATGAATCATCGACCAATTCCTATGCAGCCATTATCAACAATCATTACTAGACTATACGTTGCGACCCACAGGAATGGTACCCCATGATGTTAATCAACCACAATCGACCTCACCAATTCGAATGATGTCACATCAACATCATCCTGGTGATGTCGATGAGAACCCCAACAACTCCCAGGGTGGAGATACGCATCGATAAGCACGACAACTACCAGTACAGCCGGATGTGACTTCTATCACAGTGAGAATTTCAACGCGTGTTGAGAATCCTTCGAAAAACCTGTTTACAAAAGGACGACGGAAGCCGAGGAGACTTTTTATATAAATATAGTAATATTGAATACAAAAAATAAGAAAGTGGAACTAAACGACTACAACAACGGATAAGTGTATCTATTTATTTGAACCAACGTTTCGGCTTAACATAAGCCTTCATCAGGGTTATACATAAAAAATGAAAAAAATCTCCAATTTGCTTCCCTAAGTACAACTCATTATAGTCGATCAAAATTCTCCAACTTTCATTCCTTATATACCACGGGATTATACTTTAGCAAATTTAACTACTTTACACAGACAGTCACGAATATCTCGTGCTTGTCTGCTTGTACAGTTTACAAACATTCGATCCACCCACGCATTCATAAATTGTCTATACCTATAATCCGTTTCAGAAATAAAACGCACCAGTGAAATCAGTAAGACATTTACTCCCCACCCCGACCACCAACTGCATAAATAAATATATGTTTAAATGTAATGTGTATAGATATAAATGTATATGACGCATTCATAAACATATTTTCACATCATATCATGCTTCAAAATATTTAAATAATATTGTTTGATAAGAGTATCACGGTACACCAGGTTTCGCCATTGTGCCTTTTTGTTAAACTTTGTTCATTATGTATGTGCTATTCTGCAATGTCGTTGTCCAGCACATCTTTCAAAATTGCATGTACACTATGTATATGTTGTAGATTGTCCTTGTGATGTGTAATGTCAAGTTGTTATTTTCCTCTTCGTCTGACTCTCGTTCCGTTTTAGTTTGACTGACTGAGGCGGCAGACTTTCGGGATGGGATGCCGTGTTTTCAGTTGGGTATTGTGCTTTGTGTGTTTTTTGTGTTTTCTGTGCTCGGCTGGTTAAGTTGGGTGTTGCCTTCCCTGTCTGACTTAATATGATCTTTTTGCAGATTCAGTGTTGTTACGGTTGTACGACGGTTCACTGAACTGGATATACCGAGTAAGATTCGGTTCATCCAGATAAACCTAAAGGGGTTCGACACAGTCATGAACATGCACCTGTTTGCACCTGTAGTGGATATCGAACCCATACTGTACGACGTCATACGGTTGGATCAACACGGTTCGTCACGGTTAACCCAAAGGGTTTCGACACATAAGCATGCAGTGATAAAAAAACGGTTTTCAAAATATATTTTTTATTTCTACTGTGTATATTTCATACAATATACATAGAAGAAGTAAAAACATATTTTTTTATTTGAAAACAGTTTTTAATCACTGCAGGCTTATGTGTCGATCCCCTTTGGGTAAACCCCTAATAACTGTGAATACGTCTGGACTTAAACTTTAAACCGGCATACATGTTTATATTTTAAACATCATTTGCAGCTGCATATTCTACAAACTCACCATATTCACACAGCAGCCTTACAGTGTGCTCAATTAGAACAAGGAACATAAGCGTAGTGATGATTAGCAACAAACAAGACATGGGTTATCTCCGGACACATAAAATCTACAAAGTTGAAAGTGTCATGAATAGAAGTTATTAAACCTGGTTCATTTATGTGATCTATGAACAAAGATACTTATCATACAAAATATAGAGTTTAACATTAACCAACATTTTTGTTTACTTTAATAGATAATTGTTTGCATATATTCAAATTTGTATAGATTTGTGTAATTTATATCTGAGTGACAGTTGCAGACTGTTTATACAGTTCTTCAGAATAACATACTCATTCACTGTAATATTCACATAAAATACATAATAGAGACACTTAGAGAATGTAAATATTCAACACGCATTAATAATAAATATTATTTAATTAATGTAAACGATCGGCGGCTAGATGTAAATTGTTCATGGATTTGTTACATAAAATAATTTTTGCATTCGTTCGTTTCATGGCTGTGCTTGTAGAACCAACTGAAAGCACTTGTTTCCAAATCTGACTGATAGTGATACATACTATAGGCCTAGACATGTCGTCGGTTGGTTCTAATAGTGATCAAAGTGCCAAAATCATGTTTTGGAGAAAATGAGGGTTGAACATTTGACTTTGTCAAATATCTTTATGTCAACAGATTTAAGAAGTTTAAACGTAGATATAGTACTATGACTTCATTTTTCCCATTGCATTCATTAGTCTGCCTTAAAATTGACGTAGAAACGTCTGTTTTGAAAAAGTGTGTTATCTCAAATTTGGACATTGAGCAACTTTTGCATTTGTTAGTTGCACACCTGGGTACTGTTTTATCATAGGACTTACGGAAATCGTAAACTTACGATCAAATTTAAATTCTTTATAATTTGTTTACAATTATAAAGTGTGGTAAATGGAGCTGCAATACTAATACTGATTCAGCCAATGAACTCCTACAAACCATATCCATCAACAATTTGCAGTTGTTAAAGAATTATAAAGAATTTAAATTTGAGCGTAACTTTAAGATTTTCGTAAGTGCTTTGATAAAACAGTACCCTGGAGTTTGGACAAAATATTACCGAAATAACGCGGCTTCATTGGTTGATCTTGACATTGGATCATATAAGAACGACTGGTAGAGGACAACGGGCAACTTAACAACATTTCAGTTAATCACGTGACAAAATAAAGGACGGCATTTGGTCAACTTTATATTTTTTAGTTTAAGTTGCTCTTAGAGTAACCAATCTCCGGGACATTCAGCAACATGCACGCTACGTAGTGGTTCAAATACTTGACTATGAGCAAAACATTACTGACAAAAAGCACTTTGCGCTTGAAATTATGACGTAATTTTTTCACAGGACATTGAGCAATGTCAAATAAGACAGAAAGTGCAAAAATCTCATTTTAAAAAAAGGACATTGGAGACTATTAGAGCCAGCCGACGATGTATGGATAGTATAGGAATTACTTCTGAAATGTTTGATAACACAGAGGATTGGCATGATCCTAATCTTTATGCATGAATATATTACAAGGTTATTGCGTCGCATATATAATTTTCCGCGAGCAGATCATGCAATATTGGTCTTTTAAATTTGTGTTGGTTTTACATCTCGAGCGTCTTTGTTTTACTTCAAACAGTACACAATTGCTGTGGCAGGCTGTGTTAGGTATCGCATAAAGCAATGGATATCTGCGTTGTTACACATAGGACTAGAATGGCTGTGTCGAGCTCTGATAAGTACCATGCATTGTGTGAAATGGCCACACGCACGGTTGGTGGGTATTGCATATGGTCTCAGTGGTGATGAGTACCCTTTAAGGCATGGTTTGGCTGTAGTTGGTGATGGTTCGAGAACCCCTCATGTCTGTAGTTTGTAGTTTGTCGAATAAACACCCCCATAAACCCTGGTATGGCTTTCACCTAGGATTCATAAGAACCGCTTGGGGCCTGGTATGACTGTTGTTGGTGTTGATGAGTATTTGGGTTTAGTAAAGCTGTAATTTGTGGTTGTGAGAACACTGAGAGTCTGGTATGGCTGTAGTTGGTGACTGCGAGTTCCCAACAGGGCCTTGGATAACTGGGCCTTGGATGACTTTACTCTGTGATGAGTCACTTACAGGTATATGGCTTTGTATGGTATACGCGGCTGTGGTAAGTACGAACAACTGAACATTGGGACTTGGACGACCATGATGGTGAGTACTGCATGTGGCCTGGTACGGCCTGGTACGGCCTGGTACGCCTGGTACGGCCTGGTACGGCCTGGTACGCCTGGTACGGCCTGGTACGGCCTGGTACGCCTGGTACGGCCTGGTACGGCCTGGTACGCCTGGTACGGCCTGGTACGGCCTGGTACGCCTGGTACGGCTGGTACGGCTGGTACGGCCTGGTACGCCTGGTACGCCTGGTACGGCCTGGTACGGCCTGGTACGCCTGGTACGGCCTGGTACGCCTGGTACGCCTGGTACGGCCTGGTACGGCCTGGTACGCCTGGTACGGCCTGGTACGGCCTGGTACGCCTGGTACGGCTGGTACGGCTGGTACGGCCTGGTACGACTGGTACGCCTGGTACGGCCTGGTACGGCCTGGTACGGCCTGGTACGGCCTGGTACGGCCTGGTACGGCCTGGTACGGCCTGGTACGGCCTGGTACGGCCTGGTACGGCCTGGTACGGCTGTACTCAGTGGTTATGAATATCTTTTAGGGCCAAGTATGCTAAATCGTGGTGCTGAGCACAACATCAGCCTGGTATGCTGTATTCAGTGGTTGTGAGTACCCATTAATGATCGAATATGGCAGTAATTAATGTTGGCGAGCACCCAAGTATAGGGCGGGATTGCTTGATTTCAGGGGTGATAGGTACCTCCAAAGGCCTGTTTTGGGTGCAATTGGTCGTGATGGGTACCCATTAGGGCTATACTTTGTTGTGGTGAGTACCTTACATGGCATGGAATAGCTATATACTCAGTGGTTGTTACAACAGTTCAGGACAGAGTATGGATTAGTTTTTGTTCCATCTTACCCCTGACGACTTTCCGATTCGCCCCATCGACGGGGCAAATTGGAACATTGCTCCTCATTACTTTGGACGCTCAAGTTTTGATAATCTTCCACTAAATATATGCAGTGACTCGATATTATGTGCGTATATTCCACGCTTGATAAAATATACGTAATTTATTTGTACAATTGTATAGTCCAGAGAATTTGACACGACTCTCGACCTTAAATTAGCATAATTTAACAGCTGATATATTGTCTATATTTATAACCCCGGACGTATGTTTTCATAAGCGGAGAGTAGCACGAAGGCGCTCGAGGTGTAATACCAACACAAACCTAAATAACCGATATTGCACGATTCTCTGTGCTATACCACTTGTGAGAACTATATGCTACATCACCGATAATCCGTGCAGCGCGACTTTATCTTGGTTACCAACCACTTGATCTCAAGTTGGGTGGAAGCACTGAAAATGGTACCTTTTGACACAAATTGATGATGAAGTGTTCTACAGTAAAGTTTTCTATAGTCACGAGTTATTGCTCCTTTTACAAAAAATATGCACCACTTCCAGATCAGACATCCGCAAATCTCTGGGTTTTTATATTATTCAAACATACTATTGGAATTTAATGTTACTTTTCGTCTTTTTACAATAATCGTGATTCTTGTATTGTCTTGTAAAATGCTATTATACATGTGTACATGTATATCCAATTCAGGAGTCTAAGAAGAATACCGGGGTTGGAATCTTCAAAAAGAGTAAAGTGCACGGAAGTAACGTCATTATGACGTCATTATGACGTCGTTGGCGTCTGGTTGGTGGTGGTGTTCATTAGTATACATATGTTTGGAATATAACACACCAATCGGAACGGTCCGTTCGGCATTTATCGCTTCCTAACGTCGCCAGATAACAGCAGAATTGTACAAGGTGCTCCGAATGCAAACAGGCATGATACGGATTTGGAAAACCAGACATGTACAAGACAAATTTGTGATGCAATGCATCAAAGTAGCCGCAATTTTGTGGTTTGCATGGCATGAATACTGTTATATCAAGCAACGGTGTTATAAATTATTCTAAACGACTGAAATCTCTAACGTTTCATTCAGATATCTATAATGAAATTGAGCGGGAAACATTCCAATATACACAGGTATTTGACATTATAAACTGGGAGTCACTGAAAAGTTACCACTTATATATATCTCTGTATTTTGTATACAATATGACCTATCGGTACAAAAGTTTTCTAGTGTGTGCATCTGAATATTGTTAAAGTTGTGACTTGTCAGTAAGGTCAAAACATAGTTGTGTTCGGCTTTTAACACAGTGTAATGTGAATTTTAAATATAAGAGTCAATTGATAGGATGGTACCTAACTTTTCATTGAGTATAAGTAACGGTATTGTATAACAGATCTAGATCTTTTAATTTCTACTTATTGTTTAACAGCAATTTCGTTTACAAATGCATTTCTATATGGATGAGCAAAACGTTCTTATATACACATGCTGCACGATATGAAGTAAAAACACGTAAATACATGTAGCATGCAACCCTCGCATATATACAATTACAAGCACATTATAAATCACTGAAACATTATTATGTGACCATTCTAAATAGCTTACTGGTATTGGAAACTAGTCATCATTCCTTTGACCAATTGGATGTGCAGTGTTGCAATGTCACCAGATTATTAACATAATTCAAAATAAATTTGAAGTACTTGATAGTTCCACATATTTATTGGATTAAAGTAAATGTAGAATACAATGAATCGGTAAAACCGAATTATGCTTCCTGAAGCAAGTGTTTGTCCCAAAATTGGAAATAACTTATTACAGATACAGGTAAAAAAAGAAAATAATGTAGAATTTTGGTTCTTTGACACCGCACTTCCTCTACCATTATGTTGAGTTTCAATCAAATGCCATCAATACTGTTCAAGTGAGGGACCTGCCAAGCATTAATTTGTATGAAAAAGGGAGATAATTAAAAAACAATAAAGGTGCACTTCTCCTGAATGAGATTAATTCACCTATGAAGTTTCAAATCAATACCTCCCATAATGAAGGAGTTATGACCTGGACAAGAAGTAAGTATCAAAGTACAAAAGGCCATAATTCCAAAACTTTACAATAAAGAGTTATGTTTCTTGTGCACCGCACTTCCTCTCAATGAGATCT
The DNA here is from genome assembly GCA_947247005.1 of Spisula solida. Classification (NCBI taxonomy): domain Eukaryota; kingdom Metazoa; phylum Mollusca; class Bivalvia; order Venerida; family Mactridae; genus Spisula; species Spisula solida. The sequence goes on from OX365948.1 coordinate 29,012,095, forward strand.
ATTCACATATGAAGTTTCAAATTGATATCTCTAATACTGTATGAGTTCTGGCCCAGAGAAGAATAAAGTATAAAAGATTACAAAGGGAAATAACTCAAAAATATATATTGTAGGGTTATGGTTCTTTCACACTGCACTTCCTATCAATGAGGTCTATTCACCTATGAAGTTTCAAATTGATATCTCTAATACTAATTAAGTTATGGCCCGGACAAGAATGAAGTATGAAAAAAATAGAAAGGGGAGTAACTCAAAAAATGTGCAATCAAGAGATATGGTTCTTGTGCACTGCACTTCCCTCAATGAGGTCTAGTCACCGATAAAGTTTCAAATTGATATCTCTTATACTGTTTAAGTTATGGCCCGGACAAGAATGAAGTATGAAAAATTACAAAGGGGAATAACTAAAAACATATGCAATCAAGAGTTATGGTTCTTGTGCACTGCACTTCCCCTCAATGAGGTCTATTCACCTAAGAAGTTTCAAATTGATATCTCTAATACTCTTCAAGTTATGGCCCGGACAAAAGTGTGACGGATGGACAGACGGGCGGACAAAGCGGCGACTATATGCTCACCCTTCGGGGAGCATAAAAAATACACAATTAGGCCCTCCTGCATTTTAAATGCGGACTTGGGATTCGATGACGGTGCAGTTACATTGTACCTAGGGTTTTTCTACTTCACTCTCAGTCTCTGGGAGCTGAAAATATTGGCTGTCATTTTGAGGTATTTCAGCTCTACAGAGGTTAAATTTATAGCTATGCTCATTCAGGTTATTGTAAAAAGGTAAACAACAAATTAGGTCTTTTGGCAATCACTTATTAAATATGTTAAAAGCTAAACATGCATTTCTAAATTATTTAGCTCTCAATAAAGCAATTAAAAATTTTAAAAGGTACAACTTTAGGTCTATTTTCATTTTAATATTTTTTTCCAACTGACAAATATTCATTCATACTGACAAATATTCATTCGGACTGACAACATTTTGACCGTCGTGTGGATAAGGAAAATTATTTGCTGAACTGTCGTGCGGATAAGGAAAATAATCGGCACAACCGACGTGCGGATAAGAAAATTAATCAGTATAATCATCGTGCAAATAAGGAAAATAATTTACGAGACTGTCGTGCGGATAAGGAAAACAATTCAATTATTGGCACAACTGTCTTGCGCATCAGGAAAATAATTGGCATGACCATCATGCGCATAAGGAAAATAATTGGTACAACTGTCGTGCGGCGGATAATGAAAATAATTGGCACGAGCATCATGCGCATAAGGAAAATAATTGGTACGACTGTCGTTTGGATAACCAAAGTAATCAGGACGACTGTCAGACGCATAAGGAAAATAATAATTGGCATGACTGTCAATCATGTGGGTAAGAAAAAAAATTGGCCCGACCATCATGCAGATAAGGAAGATAATCGACAACATACTGTTAAAAAGGATTTCACGAGCATATGATTAACGATGCTCATCCAAGACTGCCCAGCTCGACTGAATCAATCTAATGTCATAAGTCTGTGATATTTATTCATTTTGGTTACTGAACTTTTATAAGATTTCAGATTTTATCATTTATTTAACAGTTTTCAATAGTGTTAAATTCGTACAGTTACAGTGTAGCACACGATGCCTCGTACTGATGTAAACAATTGGCGTGCAAAACGAAATAGCAATGCACAATAGATGCATAACATTGTTCAAAAGTTGTTTACATTTTTTAACATTTGGGTCGAATCGGTACGAGTACGACAGTGACTTACTTCAAGGTCTGTATCGGATGTTGATGAAATTGCATAACTACGTTCGTTATGAGTATTAAAGAAGATTTTCCTTGTTCAACAAGTACTCGCGTCTTGTATTCACTTATTCCCGGCTATTTTTGATAAGTAAAGTTTTATCAAAACAATATATCTACTTCCGCCGTCATGTTTAAAACGCGGCCAAACTGCGGGCACGTGCGGCCAAATCAAGCAACTTTAAAATCATCAAGATATTGTTCATAATATATGAAAACTACTTATATAATCACAATAAACAGCACAATATCACAAAAATTGCTAAAATACTGATATGTTACCGTTAAACTTTTGGAAGCAAGTACCCGGGCCAACCCATTCTGTAGTTTGGTTCCCTGTCGTTCTATATTTGTTTAGTAGTGATAGGGGAGGTAATCCAGACTACCCATTCTGTGACCGCAGATTCGGTAGTTTGACCGCGTTTTAAACAAGTCTATTTATAGTACAGAATTTATGAATAGACTAATTCCGGCGACTCAACATTTTTTTTATCAAATTAATGTTTAAATTTCAGCAATTTCTTTTCTTTTCATTATCTATAATTGATAAAAAAAGAAAATTTATATGAAACTCTATATTACTGTTTTCATGCGAAAACATCAGCATCATTGGTAAACGAATACAACTATCGATAAAATTAGCGATCAGTTCAGTAGTAGAAAAAAATAGACACCTCAGCTAGTCTACGCAAAAAGGGATCAGCAATTAAATTATTAATACGGAAACATTTTTTATTTTAATTACGAACATTATCCATCCAAAAAATGTCATTTATGGTGGGATCAATGAGAATTTAAATGTGTTTGTACAGGTATCAATTAATAGCTTCAATATCCACGCAAACAAATTTATTCATTTTAATAACTATCAGTAACTTGTCCTTTCACGTCCAGGGGAGAAATCTGGTTGGTATTCCATAAGATAGCCGCCTCAAGGGCGGCTATCAATGATACGGAAAATTGCAATCTGTCGTGTTGTATTCCACTCTGCGATTTGGCCTGTATTCGTGACAATACAGTGTTAGTTATATAATAAATGCTAATATCTCAATAACTGTTCTGTGCATTTTTATGAAATTAAGCTATCATATTCAAAATAGATTCATGTAACTTTGTGTAAAATTGCATTGTGTAAATTAAATTTTGGACAATATAATAGCATCAGTAACTTTACTTTTGGATAATATACCCTCGTACAAATTGAATAAAACTTAAATGACATATGAGATCAAGCATTTTCTAATGGCATTCGGTTTTAATGGTAACACATATTATTATTATATATGGGACACAATGTACGTAAACTTCGTGTAGCTATATCGACGGCATCGTCACCAGCTTGCAATTATCAGAGTTCTACATACTTTACCATTTAAATTATCATAAAAACTTGATCTGCGCTTAATCCAGGTTTTATTGCCGATTTAATTTCCAAATCCATCAGTAAATACACGTCAATAATTTATTCAAAAATTTCTATCATTCGTACCGTACAAAGATATTTTGATTCCATCGGTACATTTATACATTTCAGTTATATTTCTAACTATTGGACGTAGAAATAAATGAACGTAGACTGATTGTGTTCTGAGTAAAGGTTTACTGACTGTAAGTAAATCTCGTGCATTCTCACCCACCACAAATCATGTTCATGTTTTTGACGTCCAGGAGGAAAATGTGGTATGTCTTTAGTCAATTGTTTGAATCAATGTATGTAAATACTACTTAACAATTATTTTGTACTTTTATACTTATCCGAATTAAGCTCTAACAAGTCCATTAGAATTGGCTTTGAAAAAGCCTTATGTTAAATTAGTCATACTTTTATAATACGTATTACACCTAATGTGACTATTCATTTCAGCTGGTACTTAATTTCTGATTGGGGTTCAGTTGTTAATTCTGCTATTGTCATGTATATAGGACATTTTGTTAGCAATAACAATTATCCCTACACGAACTATTGGCTGGCGTTCTGACGTCGTCCATATCATTTTATAAGAAAAGTTTGTGAAACATTTTGTAGTCAAAATTGTTTTTGCAGTTGGCAACTGAGTAAAATAGTGTGCTTCTTTTAGTTTGGTTATAACGAAATTTAGCTGTCGTACTCGTAAATAATGTCGGAACCAAGTATATTTTGGCATTATTTTACTAAAGTTCACGATCTTCCACAATCGTGAAAGCTCGGCCCTTTCCGTAAATGTCTCCGGTTAATACATAAAGGCAGAGGTGATCGGAATGGATCTTCCAAACTCCGAAGTAGGTTCGCAGCAAAGCATCGCGTATACCGAGGAGGCGACTATAATATGTTCCTCTAATGATTTATATGACAATTCTTCTTGAATCATTTCCACAATGCAAAACGAAGTCAAACAACTCAAAACTAAAACTGATCGACCGTTTGAACTATATACAAGCCTGATGCTATGGAATTACATTTTAGAAATATGATAATCTATATTCTGAAACCATCTATAATAACATTAACTAATAAACTCGCGTTGTTAAGTGGAAATAACTGTGTAAATAGAAGCCCTTTCAGACCTTTATTGGTATACATCAACATAATGCTGTATAGCGCTCTACTGACGGTAAAATCAGAAATCTTCGAGAGGGATTAATTTTCGCCATATTAGATTAGTTCGCAAAAAACCTATACCCGGGAGCTTAAACAACGGCATTAAAACACAAAAAAGTATTTATTTCTGAAATTTAGATACGCGTACATTTAACCCCGCAGAATTAAAAAATCGCGAAATTTTAATGTCGCGAAAATATATTACTTTACAGTATAGATTCAATATTCTCACTCGTCCATTGTCTATGACTGACAGTAGAACAAAATGTATTGATAGTCTACTAACATGGACTAATATTTGCTATAAAAATTGAGACACAATTTTAGTTGATTGTTTAATTAATTACCAATCAACGTATCGTATTACCGTCTAGTTAGACAATGAGGTCTACAGACAAATCAATTGTTAGAAGTCTCATGTTTCATACTCGTCAAATTTATCAAAGTATTAACAATAGAATGAAAAGTCATTAAGTGTCAAAACTTACAAGTTGTTTGAATGGCTGTCAAATAGATCTTGTAAATACTTATTAAAGGAAGAAATTCGTACACTGTTTAGTGACCTCATTAGATCAAGTTAAAGAAATTCAATCTGGTTTATTACTTTGCACCTTGCACGGGGGCATTTTATTGTTACAAGTATATTCCTAGTCTGGCTACCCGACTAGATAATATATTTTTTCAATCAATAATCATAATTCCATTTTCAATTTTAGCTACATTTTATTTTGGGGCTTGATTATCTATGTTTGAGGGTGCAAAGGGAATTAATTTCAGGAAAAAAGAGTAGACTGAAGAGTTGTCTCCTTTAATTAAACATAGGGTATGTATAGACAGACTAGTATATTCCATATAGCATAGTAATTTATCACATTATCTAAATAGTCTTCAGTAAACCAAATTAAAACATTAGCCTGACCAAAGCTGTATCGTCGTTCACCAGCGTATTATGAATGTTATCATGGAACTTAACTAACCACTAGTGTGCGAGGATAAAAACGTTGGTATATGTACACATAAATTGGGGTAGGGGTTGAAGTTGATCAGCTGATGTTTCTTATTCCACTTATAGCGAAACTGTTCGTTTCATCCAGAGTCATATTTATTCAGTTCATTTAGGTCAATAACCCTTTATTGGTGACTTGTAAAACAACTATGCATGAAAGTCTGTATGGAAATTACTCGTACAATCTCTCCTCTAAGGTTACTGTCGATGGGCTTGCTATGTGACTATGAGGTAACGAGTTAAAGCCCGTAATAAATCCAAACCAACACAAGTTACTCAAGTAAAGTATACACGAGGATAGATAGAATAGAATAATTAATTGTTTTATTCCAATTTTCGGTCTTCTCGGGAATACAATTTTTGATAGCGTATGCAAAATTTAGATAAAATAGTAGATATAACTAACACAAGTAAAGTTTGACAGGAAAAAATTGGGGAGACTATCTATAATATTACGAATAAACCATAATTTATACCGCAACAAGGAGTCATCTATAGTATTGCTGCCAGCTATCCATAGTTTTGCAGATATTTGATTTATATAGCTTAAGACAATAACAGCCATGACACACATGATGATAAGAGGAACATGCCCAGTAAATGGCTGGTTAGCAGATAAGCAACAGTCCTACAAACACAGACCTACGCCCCGAACTCACTAGCATGACCACTGTAAAACAAACGGCATCACACAATCATACGATACACACGCAATCATACGATATACACACAATCATACGATATACACACATAATCATACGATATACACACAATCATACGATATACACACAATCATACGATATACACACAATCATACGATATACACACATAATCATACGATATACACACAATCATACGATATACACACAATCATACGATACACACACAATCATACGATATACACACATAATCATACGATATACACACAATCATACGATATACACACAATCATACGATACACACACAATCATACGATATACACACAATCACACGATATACACACAATCATACGATATACACACAATCATACGATATACACACAATCATACGATATACACACAATCATACGATATACAAACAATCATGCGATACACACACAATCATACGATATACACACAATCATACGATATACACACAATCAAACGATATACACACAATCATACGATATACACACAATCATACGATATACACACAATCACACGATATACACACAATCATACGATATACACACAATCATACGATATACACACAATCATACGATATACACACAATCATACGATATACACACAATCATACGATATACACACAATCATACGATATACACACAATCATACGATATACACACAATCATACGATATACACATAATCATACGATATACACACAATCATACGATATACACACACTCATACGATATACACACACAATCATACGATACACACACAATCATACGATATGCACACAATCATACGATATACACACACAATCATACGATATACACACAATCATACGATATACACACAATCATACGATATACACACAATCATACGATATACACACAATCATACGATATACACACAATCATACGATATACACACAATCATACGATATACACACACAATCATACGATATACACACACAATCATACGATACACACACAATCATACGATATACACACAATCATACGATATACACACACAATCATACGATATACACACACAATCATACGATACACACACAATCATACGATATACACACAATCATACGATACACACACAATCACACGATATACACACAATCATACGATATACACACACAATCACACGATATACACACAATCATACGATATACACACAATCATACGATATACACACAATCATTCGATATACACACACAATCATACGATATACACACAATCATACGATATACACACAATCATACGATACACACACAATCATTCGATATACACACAATCATACGATATACACACAATCATACGATATACACACAATCATACGATATACACGCACAATCATACGATATACACACAATCATACGATATACACACAATCATACGATATACACACAATCATACGATATACACACAATCATACGATATACACACAATCATACGATATACACACAAGCACACGCAACACTTTCTGGTGTTTTAAATGTTATATAATGAGACATTATCGTTGTCCAGCGTATTCTTCAGCTCATTGGTGTATAAGGATGACAAGAAGTTAGTTAGCAACAAAATACATTCACATGTAACACTAGCATTTTTCAAAATGTCCCCTATAGTATGAGAGAATTAGTGCTGTGACATGCAAATCATGTCACTCTGACGGGCATTGATATACCACAAACCATTCTCCAGATCTTACACTTCAAATGTTTTATATGAAATAAATGTTAATTCTATTCAGGATGAACATTGGGTGACGCAAGTTCATTTAAATGAAACGTCTATTTACAGACGCAGTTGTCAATACGATTATGAAAACTCGAATTTGTTCAACGGTTGAACATTTAAGATAACATTTAAACAATTGTTTAAAATAACCTTTCAATCTTTTCACGCCATTTTGCAATTAGTTTTTGAAAGATATCTCAATGAAAAATCAGCTATTTTCAATTGCGACACTTCAGAAGCGTATGTTTACAAATAGCTTTTAATGATACCAGCTTGCGAAAATCAATGTGTAACTAAACCTTTAAAATATAGCTAAATTTGTTTTATTGGTTCTAGGTTTTTTTTATTGCCAATAAAAGCAAATGGGCAAATGGGTTGAGTCACAAGTAAGTTATAAAACTTAGTTACGGCTCATCCCCGTATTTTATTTGTTTCATTTAGTACTCTACCGTAATATAACTCAATGTCATTAACTTCCATGATATCAATCTACTGTTTAAGTTGTTGGACACTCATTAAGAAAGATCTGTTTATGCAACTACCAACTTGTTTTCATTAGTAGAGAGTTAAAGGTCGCTATTATCAACATTTAGATAATATATATGTATTTATGGGTCCGTACTGGTCAAATTATACAACATAAAATCCTGTTATATCGTAGACAAATGAATTAAAGCTGTGTTTCAAGATATTATTGCGAGTATGGAGTAGAATACCGGCAGGTGCGACATAAGGAAGTTTACGTGTGTTTAAAGTGCGGTTGCAATCAATTAACAAACGGATATTGTGCAAAGAGATCGGTTCTGGTTTTTTTTCTTCACGAAGGTGAACTGTATTGTTTGAATGTAGACATTTACAACACGCGGTTATTATACACTAGTATCATAACATAATATTTGGATTTAATTCAAAACTGAGTCCATATATGTCTCGACTTAAAGATCCGCTGTAGCCTAGATGAGACGTTCAGAAATTATCAAGAGCAGCATTTTATAGTGTAAGGAATATTGTTTTTATATTCACATTGACTAATTGGACTTTAAAAAGTATTTTAAAGACATGAATATAAATAAATTTAAGCATCGGACTTTAAGGACTCGTTTGCTGACGCTAATGTTAACACATGTTAGGGAATCATTTATATTGCACAATAATATAATATATCTACGCCCATTCCTGAGGTGCCCAGTCGGATAAAATAGTTGGACAAATAACTATGGAATATTACATGTTTGAATGATGGACACGCGATATAAATCTATTCCAATTACAAATGATAATCATGTTTGAAGATACAAATGTAATCAATAAAACATTTTAAATTTCATACGCGTTTGGGTAAAACAATGGAGTTGAAAATACAAATCCAAACAAACATTTGTTCTATATAAGTGAATGAAGTAAAACAGGAAATAGTGTTTGTTTGTATGTTCTATGACAATTCCACATTCTATTCTGCGACATACACTGTTAGGAGGTACTCAAATAACACGTCGTATAATAGGAAACACCCAATGCCTAATGTTTCCATTTTCTACCTATGGATTTTACTTCAAGTTTAATTCGACCGTACCGAGCAATGCTGTGGTCTGTGTTCATTCCGATCTCACGTCAGGAATTTCAACCAATTAGCTTGTTTCCTTATCAATTTCCGGGTGGGTAGAAATAAAGTGGTCTACCTCTAGAGAACAAGTCGATATTTCTGTAATATCAGCCTCGCATGAGGTTTCTCGATCACCTGCTCGCTGTCATCAGACGCATGTTTACCTCTTCAACAATTCGCTGTCACCAGACGCATGTTTACCTTTCTATCAATAGCTTTGAACGATTAGTAAGGACGCATTTCTTTGCACTTTTAAAAATACAGTATATTTTATACATAATATTATACAAAGAGGAACGATAAAGAGACTCAGCAATGTAGCTGCGTTAGTTTATGTTTTAAATAGGATTTAATAGAATTCACATGTAGTATAATTTGCTGGAATTAAACATGGATGTGTCCAGAGTACCATACGATCAACACAAACACGGGTCATCGCCAAGGCAACAATTAGCCAGTGTGGACGAACATAGAGATTATATTGTGATCACACAAGAAATTTTAGATGTGTTTAAAGAACACGTAGTGAAATCGAACACTGTTGATTTGAAACTGAATCCCGTCCGTTTTAAAAGCGGGAAAGCTGAAAGCCGACGATACGCACCGTCGGTGGTACCAGGACGACGTCCAGGATGGATGTTTCCTAAATCTCACACAAGTCTCGACTTCCGAGATCAAATTCGTCGACCAGTGAAAGTGTTCGTTGAAGATATAACTAAAATATCTAACATGACAAATCTTGACGACTCTCCTGGTAGCGTTCGTGAAGGCAGGGATATGTTCCCCAGAAAACATTTATTGACGAAATCCAAGTCAAGGTCAAATGAAATGCTGACAAAAAGGTAACTACACGTAGATCTATAATAGATACTATATTGAGTAACTATGATTTTAAAAGGTGCTCTGGTTAAAGGGACTGCCTCACATATTGGTGTATTGCAAAAATAAAATAAAATTGTCAAATATTTGCATACGTTTGGTATAGTTGCCTGTATATCCCATAAACAACCACACTGACATCTAAAATAACTTTGAGAAACTTCGGCATTTTGTAGATATTTAGTATTTTTACATCAAAAATTCTATAGGGTATTAATACCTTATAGAATTAACACTACTTTTACTTAAATTGCCTGCAATTTGTTCGCATTTGATGAAAATGAATCGGAAAACGAACCACATACCTCACTAATGTTTACGCTGTAGTTTGTTGATGTTATAGTTTGATCACGTGTGAATTACATAATTCACAAAGCATGTTGGAAGGAAACTTAGCGCTTTTTTTCAAGAAAAAAATACTCAATGGGCGATATTGAGAGTGGTTAAAATTGCTTATCTGCAACAAATCTTTCATAAAGCAACCGTCAGTGGCTTTCTATTACATCAATACTTGGTTAGGTTGGAAAATCACGCTATACAAAAAATTTAGCCCAATCTGTGAGGCAGCACCTTTAAGTGCTGTCCTGTGAGTGCGATTAGTTATTCTTGCCACAACTTGTACTTGCTTAACCCTATGTCACGATAGTTTTAGTAGTATAATATATGAGACCTTAGTTAAATACCAGTGAAATGTCTTTATCTTTTCGTAATGCACTTACTTTTAAATACACATGTATATGTTTGATTGTTAGAAATAGATGATATGTATATAGCATTACCGTGCCGGGATACATCATCTGTTTATAGTTCCTAGGATGGACACATTCATGTTGGAATACCTATCATCAAGAGCGGTGTTACAGTGACAATATCGGTTCATGCGAGTTATATAATTCTGTTTATTCTATTTGGTGTAGCATTTTGTCAAAACAAAATTTAATCAGTTCTCTACTAACGTTAGTATTAATCAACAAGTTCCATAGCTTGCTAAGTACGCAAGTAACTGGAACAGTTCTACACATTAAAGGTCAGAGGTAGAATATGCCATACCTGACATACCCCTAAACTCATGCACACTGACCCCCTTTGCCGCTTCGCTCAGTTATAAAGTCAATCGTAAAAGCTCGGCCATTTCCGTTTGACTCCGGTAAATATACTACATAGATTCTATTGCAATGCATGAAGGCCGAGGTGATCAGTTTACGGCATACACATAACCAGGGGCCAGGATTACAACAAATACTTACACTCAGCACTCAATACTCGAATATTGAAAGTCACCCTTTTGAGGTTCATTATGGCATATTTTTAGAGCAAGATGTTGTAATAATGTTAAATTGGTTCTAAACATAGTTTTTGACTTACTTCCTAGTTTGATTTAGTGCATTTGTAAGCTATAATTGCAATGCATCAGTCTGAGTGCTGAGTGTGGCACTCATATTCAATAATTACATTTACACCTCATAAATAGTACAAAGTGGGAAAGAAAATTTATCAAATGATATTTTCAACACTCATTAACTATATTTTACATTTTCCCCATCTAAATTTGCAATCTAGGACAAATCATAGCTCTTTATATAACATTAACAATATTTGAGTGCTGAGTGCTGAGTGTAAGTATTGGTTGTAATCCCGGTCCCAGGACAGTATTTATGCTGTCTAGCGTTCAACCGACTGAGTTAGCTGGGCGGTACCGACTAAATATCACATTCAACACGAACAGTAATTATTATATATAATATAGTCTGCTGGAGAACAGTGCATTATTTACGATGCACCATTGAATTATTGTCAGAATAAAATAAATGTTTAATGAGTTACGATAATTACAGTGCAGCTGTGTTATATCAAATATATATCAATAGTAGGGGTTGTTAAGGAACATCTCGCTGCCGAATGGTTAAGTAGCATCCATTGTCGAACAGTTAAGGAGCATCCCATTGTCCAAATGGTTAAGAGCTTCCATTATCGAAAGGTTTAGGAACATCCTGTTGTCCAGTAATTAAGGGACACCCATTGATGAATGGCTAAGGAACATCCATTATCGAACGATTAAGGAACACCCTATTCATGTATTGTCGAGTAATAAAGGAAAATCCCTTCGACGAATGGTTTAGGAAAATCCCGTTGTCGTACACAGGTTATTGTATCATTGATTAAGAGAGAAAAAAATATATTTTTTTTGTAAAATTTATATACTAGTATTCATTATATAATATTATAATATATAAATTTTACAAAAAATATATTTTTTAGTCTTAACATACGGAACAAAACTGTAACTTATCGGGTGTTATCGGCAAAGTAGCCTCCCTTGAAAACGTCTAATCGATCACATCGAACGATACACTGATTTACTATAGATTTATATAGGAGCCGTAAGGTTTAACACTAATAACTTGTTTATAACATAAGATGACACACATTTTTAACCTCATGAAGTAATCTTCATTCTCTGCACTTTATTTCAATATATTTTTTATTAATGTGGTACGTTAACGTTTTGCCTCCATTTTCGTTTGAAGTTTGTGACTACCATAGCAATATACTGGTAACTCTATATGAAAATTGTCAAAATACCTAAAACCGCGTTTTTGACAGGCTATAAAGTTGCTCTTTACTTAAATGACATTTTTTATAACCTCGTGAAGTATTCTTTGATGTCTAAGCATTATCACAATATATTTTTTAAGAAATTTGCAAATTTACAAATGGCTTCCAATGTAGTTTGAAAATGAAGAAATGCGCGTTCAAGTACGCGTTTCCATATAAATGAGTCAATGATACAGTTACCTGTGTTGTCGAATGGTTAAAGAATACACATTGACGAATGGTTAAGTGAAATCACGTTGTCAAGTGAATAAGGAACAGTCCGTTGTCGAATGGCTAAGGAACAATGTCGCAAGGCTGACGCTAAATGTCGTAACCGACGCTAAATGTCGCAATTCCCCCTGACGCTAAATGTCGCATCTGTGACGTTAAATGTCGCAACGAATTGGACTGACGCTAAATGTCGCAACATCAACGCTACATCTCGCAATCCTTTATAAACGTTATTTTATACTATCGATGTTATAGTTTTTGTACAGACTTAGCAAAGAACAGTTATTAGGGCTTTACCGGGATGAACCTAATCTTACTCGGTATACCCGGTTCAGTGAACCGGCGTACGACCGTAACAACATTTGATAGCCAAGACGAACCGTGATGTACCGTGATAATCTTATCCAACTGGCAAAAGTGGCCCGATTGTTTTAAAATGTTTAAAGCCTCATGTAGTCCCCAGGAGCTACCGTGACGAATGTACAAGATTTCAATAGAATCGGAATATGGAGTCAAACCTGGGTTAACACCGGGACTACACCTTAAGCCTCGTTCTCACTGTCCCGGTTCAGGTCCTGGTACGTCCCTGTGGAGGAAAACCGATATACCATGATGATCCGGGACATTTTTGTAAGAAAAAATCATTTGCATTCTCACATTCCCAACGTTTCTCCGGTGTACCCCCGGTCTGAAAGAATATTCTATCAGTTTGACGCCGGAGTAGCTAGGGTTATTCCCGGTTAAGTGCGATGTCGTTTCCATGTCATACCGGTGCAGAGTGGTAAGGCCCCGGTAAAGCACGGTTTCGTCCCGGTTTTGCCGGTGGTATTCAGGTGGTAGCCGGTAGTGCCGCACACGACAAGAGTAACTTCCCTTGAATTCAGGGGAGGCCAGTCTATCAGACCTATTTTAAGTCGGTAAGAGTGACTTCCCCTGAATATCAGCACACGGCAAGAGTTACTTCCCTTGAATTCAGGGGAGGCAACTCTGTCCTACCTAATTTAAGTCGGTAAGAGTGACTTCCCCTGAAAATCAGAGGAGAGAAATCTGCACACGGCAAGAGTTACTTCCCTTGAATTCAGGGGAGGCAACTCTGTCCTACCTATTTTAAGTCGGTAAGAGTGACTTCCCCTGAAAATCAGGGGAGAGAACTCTGCACACGGCTAGAGTTACTTCCCTTGAATTCAGGGGAGGCAATTCTGTCCGACTTATTTTCAGTAGGTAAGAGTGACTTCCCCTGAAAATCAAGGGAGATAACTCTACAGTTTATGAATTACTTCCCTTGATACAGCGGGAGGCAACTCTGTTTGACTTTTATTAAGTCGGTTAGAGTGACTTACTCTGAAAATCAGGAGTAATAACTCTGAAAACATGGGTTTTTCATAAAACATGGGTTTAAATTCCCAATAGGAAGAGCTTCCCTTTGATTCTTGAATGTAATGGTAGGCTATTATTATACATGTACCACTGTTTAGTAACAAGAAACACACTTTATTTCATGAATATTACGATATCTGACGAAACCTGAACGTGTTTTTCTTTGTTGAATAAATCTAACCAAGCATGTAATGCAACTATGATTTCCTGGAAAGCTGGAGTATGTATTATTTAACCTCTTTTTTAATGTTTCTTTTATAATGGCCAAAACATGAGATAGATATTAGTGAATTTATTTTATTTAGGTGCAGAATTTTGCAATTTCTTAAAGGGGTTTCGTGCCTCCGGGCAAACGACGCAAACTATATACCTAGTATTACACCTATACATAAATATCACCTTTCATTCATGATTTGTGAATGAACAGCTAATCCACGGTTTCCATGATGGTATTTATAATGTATCTTAGGAAAACATAAATATTTTGACTTGCGATATGCATATTCACTGCAAATTGAAGAATAACCTATGTTTCCCCATAGTGAGTATAGTAGCCCTCTACACAATGCATCAACACTACATGTAAATTATCAACAATTATCTTGATTATATTATTTAGCTGTTACACTTAAGGAAATTTTACGAATTTAAAAAATTCTAAAATTTTCTACTAAGACCTTTAAAAAAACAAATGAATATACTAGATATCACGGACGTTCTGACCTATTATTAAAGAGATTTTATCGGATATGTAATAAATATACCTTGATGACGGAATACTCAAAAGTAGTATTGACGTACACGTACACGTTACACGTTGACTTTCGCAACCTCTCTAATAATAGGTCAGAACGTCCGTGAGATCTAGTATATCCATTTGTTTTATTTAAAAGTATGTACATGTACAAGGTATTCTTTATTTTGCATTTTAGGCAACCGTATATCTTAAACATATTTTCTCTCAGTCGTGTACTTATTTTAATTGTTGTTGTTGATTATGTAAAGTGTTCTTGCTACTTGCTGCTATAAAATTAAGGTACATATAATGTAAATGTGATTATGAGGCTCACAGGGAAAACTGGGTATACCCAACTGTGTTGCCTCTTTAGATATAGTTCCGCGCATAAACGTTGATGACAAAATTAATATTATAATTTAAACAGTCATAGCAGGCAGGTGCCTTCTTTTCATCAAAACGATTACTGCTGGTTTTGGAAAACTAAAATCGATTTCAGTTATACATTGTAAATTGAATCGGATCCGATTAACCGGTTGATCGTGACCGCCTTACTCGAAATGTCTGATATATTTGTATTTATGTTTAAATACAAACCAGTTCATCCAGGATCACTGTACCGGGAAACTTGGTCTTACATCCTGGCAAACCCTTATAATAGCTGTTCTTGGATACGTCTGGACTAATACTAGAACAATAATACAATGTACTACAAAAGAGTGCTTAAAAAAGGATTGCGATATTTAGCGTTGATGGTGCGACATTTAACGTCAGTCCAAATTGTTGCGACATTTAACGTCACATAAATTATACGACATTTAGCGTCATGGGGGTGCGACATTTAGCGTCGGTTGCGACATTTAGCGTCAGCCTTGCGACATTTAACGTCAAGTGCGACATTTAGCGTCGATACGGCATTTAACGTTGCTACAAACATCCATCGTCGAATGGCAGGAACACCCCTTGTCGAATGGTTAAGAAACATCTATTATCGAATGGTTAAGGAACATTTATGGTCGAATGGTTAAGAATTATGGACCGATGCCCGCTCGACACATTACATACAGGATTCAATGCCAACCATCGGCCGTGCATTGTGCGTGCATGATGCTTAGACATCGGGTGTTCATCGAATACACGGACATCGTGACCCTGATATAACTGTGACGAATCTGGTTTGGTCACTGGCACTCGGCCAGAGAAACAATTCTATAAATTGCCTTGGTCTATAATATAGATTATAGGCGACGGCAATTTATAGAAATGTTTCTCTGGTCGAGTGGCAGTGGGTTTGGTTTCCGGTATTGTGCAAAGAATGTTCGTGTCGTGATGAGAAGTAGTCAGTATAGGTTGTGGAAGTACCGACAAAGTTTGTTATTTCCAGGAAAACTTGTTAGTTCAATTCTCCTTCGTATCTATGTATAGGTACGAGTATGATTATAGCAGTTAAAAACAGCGTTAAACACAAGACAGTGTTGCTATCCACCTATCAACACCGGGTTTGGTGTTATCACATTACTACCGGTTGTTTGTGCAACCTATATTGGGGGTTGTTGCGATATCCAAGTAGTCTAATTCATATGTACTTCACATTGTTAGGCGATGAGATCGTTCAGTACGAGTTCGAATCCCACTAAACGTGCAAACTATGCATGCAGTAACCCAGGTTCGACCAGGCTCTTCTTCAGCAACTATATTTAGTAACTCGTGTTAACTTATATCTAAATATTGATTCATTTGCCATAATTTCCTATATAAATCATTTCTTTACCTCCCCTGTGAAGATTCTACACGTATCAGTCTGATTCTATAGATCTTTACATTATTGTTAGTTCAGTCCTTGAAAACAGATTAGCGTTATTATAAAATCCGAATACAACATTATAAACTTAATTAGAAATAAATGCATGTAAAAATGTTTTATCGAATGCGGTGAATAAAGTAAACATGACCTTATTGTGACAGTAGTTAAATGTCCAATTCAATTAAATTTCAGAAAAATGGAAAAGCAAATAGACACTCGGATATGAAGAAAACCTTTTAGATCACGAGTATTGATCCAGTATATCAATTTTTTAAGCTTATCCATTTGTCTAATGTCCTATTACAAATCTTTAAATGTAGCTCTTCTTTGATTTATATATGTTTTTAATTTGACACATTTCGGATAGTTCGTTTAGCATGATCTGGTATTTTGCTCCGTAATGTAGCTCATTTAGAGTTTTCTTTGAAAATGCACATTTAAATGTTTAATTGAATACGAAGCGTTAGATAGAATGAGGAGAACATATTGATTGTGCTTTTATTGATTTATTTTGTAAATGGCGAAGACAAAACTTCCGGTCTTAAAACTTCTTCACACGAGATTTCTGTTGAAAGGAAATAATAAGTGGTAGGTAAAGTTGTTTATATTCTTCAAAATTCAAGTTTTCAAGTTTACTAAGCAAAAATAAATATTGTATGCGGAAATCGAGCAAAAGACGTCTGAAACGTCAACAAATTGCTACTTGATGTTTCGTCTTTTCCCTTAAATATCGGAAAAAAACCTGATTGTAACTTTTTAAAAAAAAAACTTTGCGGTCTATCAGTGTAGCAATACCACGTGCCTTTTGACTACAGTTACAAGAAGAAATTTGTAAACATTCAAAAATAAAATAGCCATAGGTATTTTATTTCTTCATCGATTTCTATGAAATATACGCCACGCTAAGGGGACTATGATTTGCTTTCCATGAAATATAAAATCTTTTACAACTGCTGTGCCGTTTTGTCCATTACCTTGTGAGACCGTGGAACGTATAGGTTCCACAGGGTATTGGAAAAATCGGTAAAACCGCTGAAAAATACATTATATTTCACGGAAAGCAAACACTTTTCCCCTTGGCGTGGCGTATATTTTATAGCAATCGATGTAGAAATAAAATACTTATGGCGATATTTGTGTTCCAATGCTTACAAATTTCTACTTGTAACTGTAGTCAAAAGCCACGTGGTATTGCTACCCTGGGTATGGTGCTCTCGATACGAAGAACAGATTAATTAATAAAAAGGATAGGTCGACACGCAAGATTTTTCAGTAAGTAACATTGAAATACTGTCGTCGGCCTTAAAATTGACGACGCTGCATTAAACGTCACTGTTACCTTGACGAACGAAAAAATCACTGGATGCCCAATACCATAGTTTCTAAAGTTATTCTCACATTTTGGTCAAAGTAGTAACAAACTTATTGTAATTTATGAAGTTATAAAATGTATGCAATTTACCATAATTTCCAATCGACACCAGAAAATGACCGCATTTGAATCAATGACATTTATGGCATAGTTCAATGCGAATAATCCTCTTATCTGAAACAATATTAGTAAACGAACTTACTGTAACATTGGGTTTACCAGTTCACGCATTATTTTAAGTAATTTATGCCTACATTATTTGAAACATTTCCAGCGACTAATGGATTTTGTCTCAAATGTATAAGCAGCCTTTATAAAGACTAGTAGTTGGAGTTGTGCGTTTTCTATTCAGTTACTTGCGATTTGGAATTTGGATTTATTGACGAATTGCATTATTTATACTGCAACATTGGGGAACAGAGTTGCTGATAATATGTCTAGTGTTGCCGTCGTCTGTGGTATTGTGACATTAGTGGAGTAACAGTGTAGATCAGGGCGAAATTGTAAACAAAATCGTTGCATATAAAAGCAATAACGGAAGAAACCGTGAGTTGAGTTGTGTGGAACTGTGCCATCACTAGGATGATGCCATTTCGGAAGAAATGTTTGTACTAATGTATTTATTTGGAAAATTGCTTTATCATGGGCGTAGACTGTATCTGACATAAGATAACTAGTCGAAAATGCTCAATATGGTCGAGTCACTTCAGCATTGATATTAGATAACGTAAATTAAGCGCTTCAACGTAACAGGTAGCTATAGTACGCATGTATGAACAATTCATATATTTATATGATGTTATATGAGAGCTGGTGGCGTCTACATCGGGGTATTATTATCGCAGATAAGTGAACATTGGTTACACATTATGTATTGCACGGATGAATAATTGAATAATCGGATGCAAACAAATGCATAATTAACGCTGGTTTATATACAATGTACATTTCGTATATTGCGAATGTTTAAGTACATTAGATTTGTTGTAAGGCGGAGGATTGAACGTGAACTGTGTATTGCACGTGAGCTCGTGGATAGCACGTGAAATCTTAGATTGCACGTGAAGCATGTCAACATTCTACAGCTGGGATTTTTGTGAGAGTAGTAGGACCAACTTTATAACGGGAAGTTTGCCGGAACCTAGGCCCAAACTGTTAGTGAAAGCTTATGCCAAAAACTGGTAAGGTCTTATAGCATTAGGCATTATTCTTCAAGTTTTCATTTCGTTTTATTGGCAATTACATTGTATATATTGTTCTAAAGTTGGTTTAAGCACAGGAACTTGGATAATTAAAAAGAAATCACTATTCATTTTTTTAATTATGCAAGTTCCTGTGGTTCAAGCTAACAATCTGTTCGTATAATGTTCTTGTTTGTACCTTTCTTGTACAATCTTCCCTTGTGCGATTTGTTATCATTTTTTGTTGACGATCGTTTAAACCATGCATGGTGCTTTATGGTTATAGAATTTACAGTGATGTAACACTTGCTTACACTGCACCAAATTGATACATGAAAGTAGGACATTGTAGCTGTAAAGTATCAGTTTTCTTGTTCATATTGCGTTTGTCAGTGTGGCGTGTGTGTTTTTTTTTGATGGTTCGTTTTTGTGTTGCCTTTCGTGCCTTACTGTTTCTATTAAGTGCTGCATTCTCGTCCGGTTGTTATAATCGTTTTCATAACAAAACTTATAAAAAACGGGCTTGCAGTATGAGTACATGCATAACGAATGAAGAGAGTTAAGTCAGTGACTTCAAACATAAAGTTGAAATTCAGTTCGCAAACAACATACTTGACTTAATAACGAAGTTATGTTTTTCTCGAGACAACACTATTTAACCATTAAAACATTGACTTAGCACTTGTTAAATGTGTAAATTGCGGGTATGTAGTACCGTATTAAAGTGCGTACGGATATTTACTAGTGACTGGTTAAATATAGTTTTCACATTGCTCGGTCCAGTCATAAATTGACTAAATTGACGTTGATTTAGACATATTTATAATAACTGAAATTTACTATGCATACCGTGGTTCACCCACTATAAATTGTATATTTAAATTAATTCCGACATAGTACGACTGAGATATGAAGGTACAATTTAAACGTCATTGGAATAGAATGTTAGACCATCTAGGTGCGTGTTTTTTTGTTTTTAGTTGGTCGAGGTCGCAAACCTCAGGCCAACTTGATATACCACAAGTCCAGCTCAACTTCGCTACAACTAAATCTGAATTACCTTACGTCTGCCAATAGACCCTCGTGTGCCATGCCATAACACTCCAATTATGTAAAACGTGTATTTACAAAATACATTGCTCGAGATTTGATGTTTGCCTTAATTTGAAAATATGTCATTATTTAAACGAGACCATGGAACATTTTCAAGCCATTTCTCAGGACTTTTGCACACCATAGGTGAACTACTGTCACCTCGCCTTAACTATCCTCTTCACACTGAGAATCGAATCAATTTTGTTTCAAAGTCTACAAAGTTTATGTCCAGTTGAGCATTCCAGTCATTGGTCGTTGATATTTCGTAGTGTGAATATATGTTCAGTTGTGTACCTATAGTCCGGAGAATTTGACACGACTGTCGACCTTCTATTAGCATAATTTAACCGCTGATATTTTGTCTATATTTATAACTCCAGTTGTATGTTTTCATAAGCGGAAAGCATCACGAAGACGCTCTATTTGTAATACCAACACAATTCTAAAGGACCGATATTGCACGATTTGCTCGCGAAATGTATGTATTAAACACAAGAACCTTGTAATATATTCATGCATAAAGGTCCGGATCAGGCCAAATTCTCCGTGCTATACCACTTCTAAATCCCGCTTATTCTTCACGTAGTATATGTGTTCAACTTCGCTTTGGATCCTTGTTATCAACATTCTTGAGAATACTTTGCTGGGTACTGAGAGCAATATAATACCTCAATAGTTGTCAAATCTGGAGTGGTCTACTTTCTTCGGTATTTTGATGATCAGTTCTTTGTTCCATTTGGTTGGAATATTCTCTTGGTCCCATATACCGGTAGCTCTAAATAATTACTCTAAATATACTGTTGTTGTTTCCATGTCTGCTTTTAAGATCTCTGCTGCTATGTCATCTATCTCTCCAGATTTACCATGTTTGGGTGTCCTCAATGCTTTGGTTATTTCTTGTCTTCATATTGGATTAGTGCTTATATTTCAAGTATCACGTTTTCAGTTTCGATATCGATTATACTTTTAGGTTGTGGATGGTTAAGTACTTCTTCAAAGTGTTCTTTCCATCTATTTAAACGTTCATTTGGTTGCTTAGAACTTTTCCTGTCTTGTCCTTGATCCAGTATGGGTGTTGTGTTCTTTCTCTCATTATGACTCTTGTCATTTCGTATACTGTTTTCATGTGTCCATGGATTGCTGCTTTTTCTGCATCTGATATTAGGTCTTCAGTCCGTTTCCTTTTGTAATTTCTCATGCTTTTCATGACTTCCTTGACTTTCTCTGAATATTTCTTTCTTACTTGTAGTTCTTCAGCCTTTCTGATTTGCAGTTGGTAATTTGCGGTTTTAGTTGTTTTCTCCGCTCACTATTGTCAGATTTGCGGAATTATTGTCGACTTTGTGATAAAACTGAGTTAAAAAAAGACAATAAATTATGTGTGTACTTGTTAACTTAAGGTTTTGACTCTCGTGTTATTCGGATAATTTATTTTACAACAGTTTAAGAAGTATACTATTTGGTTAAGATAAATACTTCACGTATTTGCTATATATATTCAACTTTATGTCAATAAAAGTGGTGTACGAACGATAGATACATATATAGAGTTATGTATGTACACTCCTTGGTTTTTATGTATGCATATTCAAGTAAGGCTGAACAAATATGCAAGATTAATAAGGGTTAATCTTTAAACCAGTCACCTTAATTTAAACTGCAAACTGCATTGCCTTTCACTGCCGATACGTTTTTTTGTGCACTGCACAACTTGAAAAAAGTCGCGGATTTAAATAATAATTTAGCTGATTAGTTAGACGGTAACAAGTTAGCAGTGTGTGAGAAACTGCCTAAATGTTTGGATTTACTTTATCGCTATTTGTATAGAATATTACATATATACTTACTTCTCATTTCATACTTCAACAAATTGGGAGTTTATCGTTCCATGGACGTATTTATCTACATCATTTCGTGTGTTCGTGAGCAAACCGGGTGAATATTTAGTGAGGAAATAATATTAAAGACATAACATTATTAATAATATTAAAATATTATTACACGTGAATTAAACTTTCATTCTGGTACTTTCAAAAACTTGACCGATTCTGCTTAGTTAGACAGGAAATATCGGATATAGCTTTGAAACTTTTAAACATGTAGTTGAAATATTTTATATTGTGTCTGAACTGAATTCACAAGAAAGTTTCTGCTTGTGTAATAAAACAAACGGTTGTTTGGCAATGAACGACTCTAACACAGCAGATGAAATAGTAGGAATAGAACTTGAAGATTACTGGTTTGTTTTTTGTTATATTTCTAACTTCTATTTTAGAAGCTGCTCTTAATGTAACGTTCAATAGGGACGGTCGCTATTCGTGTATTCTATAATTTTAACCATATGTTGTAACAATAATGGCGTGTGTATTGACCGCCGATGATAACACTAGCCATTGTTTACTAATAAACATTGAAATTAAATGCATTTTTGATGCCCATTTTTTTGTTCAATCTCGTAAATATTGACATTTAATGATAATTGTACTCTTTAATGCTGCTCTGATAACAAGTGGTCAGTCGACCTTGTATTGTTTGTATTCTGCATTTTGGTTTATTGATATGCCTAGAGTTTTCTCCTGCGAGCTATATAATGTATGCATCTATGTGTGTAGCTTGTTCGCGTTTGACTAAGACAGTCGTAAGTGCGTGTTCGCGTTTTCCCCTGCCTAATTGGAAATAACCCCGGTTTCTAGGGAAGACACGGACACTTTTTCATACAAGAAATGCGGGTGCGCTACCATAGTTGTTTCCGAATAATCTCAATCATTGGTTCTGATTCATCGATAACCAACCAATTATTCTCTAGATGTGCTTCAAAAACAGAAAAGCGTTTCAAAAATTACCATACAAAGCTGAGATTCGTCTTAGGGACCTGTCAATCCGTAGTTAAACACACGACTTACCTGAAGTTCTTATTTCTGTTTCGAATTAGATAACTGTTCAGCGTAGTTAAATTTTTAAAACCACTGTATAATATAACGTACTGTTTGAACAAACGGAACTTTATTTTTCAATGCAATCAATGCAATTTTTAAAAAACCCTTTTTTCATTTTAACTTTCAAATCAACAATACGGTTGAATAAAATTATGTCATAGAACAAGCCGTGATGCCACATGTGAACGATTGATAATAAAATGGAATTGTTATGCTCCTGACTGTCCGATGTTAACTAATGATAAAATGGAATTGTTATGTTTCTGACCGTCTGATGTTAACTATATCAGGCTGTTTCAAAATATATGTTACAGTTGTGTGAGTAAATAAATTGCTTAATTGATGCAATACGTCCAAAAAGAAATGCAATTACGAAAGTGGACGTTTTAAATTTTAATTCCATACGTACAGCATCCAACATAGTTTGATAAGTTTGTCTTACACCCTCAGTCACCTGACCTAACACCATTATACGTATGGTCTGTGGGGCTATAGTAGAATAGGGTGTGGAATATAAACTGGCATGTGTGTGAGAGATGGAAGTATGAATTAAAGAAGAATTGCTAAATGCAGCATTTAAATTGTACACAGTAATTGTATAACTTAAAAAAACATTACGACGTCGTTACTTATTTAAATTGCGTCAAATATAAGCAAGACATTTTAAAAAGATGCATATTAAAGACGTATTTTTAAAACTAGGCTGAAAGGTTTTATATGGATGAAAAGTTTGAAAGTCCTCTTTCGGCTGTGTGCTTCGGTTTTTACTTATTAGATTAACTAAGAATTTTATCAACCCACGAAACACCCTGTTTAATTATGTAAAACAAAAATCAGTACTGTGACCTTGACGTTCAAGTCTTGTTATTAAACAAGTACTTTTATAAACTATATAATTTAAAGTGTCATTCACAATAAGCCCATAACATTATTTTGCAATACTTGCAAGAGTTTCAGAAGTGACATGGGTTAATCAGCGGTCCTTATTCCGTACATGTCAACCTTCTTACGTAAATACATCGACAACTTATCAAACTATAAAACTATTCTATCTGACGAGTTTGACATGATATTTCCATTAATTAATGATAGTTCTATTAGGGCACCTGTCAGTATGACTCTCACTGATAATATTCATCAATTAAATTTGACACATCAAAGAAATTAGACATTATACGAAGACACACTGTGTACTATATTTAAGAGTTTTTGTATAAACTGTAGTGGATCTAAACGATACGTTTTCCTATAATTTTTCTCTTCAATTGAACACTCACGCAAACACGATACATTTTCATTTATGTGGCAATTATTATTCATTATTATTATTATGGTTCATGCACCGAGCTGTCGAAAACATTTAAGCACCAGCTATACATTTAATTATAATCTTAGGTTGTATCGATCATATATCGATTGTTCGGGAGTTCAAATAAACTTGCTGTTATGCATGTAATATTAAAATTTATACATAAGTATCAAAGTGCGTTTCAATGTTCATGTTCGGTTCCCTTGGGTTGTTTGGCCCTTGTGCACCATAAACAACACTCCCTTTCTGTCGGTACCTCGTCATTTCTTGGCATTGTCATGTCTATCGATGGAGTTATATTCGAATGAAGCTCTATTCAGTGTGACAAGCCCAGCTTTGTTGTGCGCGTGCAGATAATGCTTCTTTAATTAGGTTCACGTAATACATATACTGCAACATGTATTATTTATGTAGTTTTACATACATTTTTGTATTAAACAAATGTTAAAGCATTGAAATAATGTCTGAATAGATGTGAGAAGGCTTATGTTGAGATTATACCACCGTAATACATGCTTTAATTAAAGTACCCGAATATGTACGTACGCTCAAGCTAAATTCCTAATCGGCCAGTAACACATGGTATATCGTATTGTTATTTTGTTAATAATGCAAGTATAAACATAAATCTCCACTCATACCGATATTTGAATAGTTAATGCAGCTAATTATTGAAATGTTGGGGAAGATCTTATAAAAAAGCAATACTTATGTATAAACTGTCCGATTAGGAATTTTGTAGTGTATGTTAATAGCTAATACTTAAACTGTCGTGCTTAGAGGAGGACGTCGACCTGTCAAGTGTTGGACGCTGTATTTACCACTAATATCAAATATCTAAACCTCAAACAAATATTTATACAGAACACATATACTTGTTTTCCACATATGAACATACAACTAACCGATTTACTTTATTTAGTTCTAACTGTATAACTATTGCTATGGTGTTTGTTAAATCAAAGCACTGAAAGTACTGGTGTGTGGCGTACTGATGCCACTAAATCCAATATCGAATCCAGGTTGTATCATAATTTTATGTCCCAGTTCTGATAAGCCCACCCTTACTCAAACATTTGTGCTGCTAAAGACACCAAGAGAACCAGCAGTTACCTGGAACTTACTTAAGTAACTATGCTGAGCATCAATTAAGGGATATTTACAAATACCATTTTTAACGACTTGGAGAATTCGACCAGTGTCAAGATAAGTGACTGTTTATTCTCCGTATGGCCACGCATGTTAATTAAATGTATATGACACTCTATATTAACGTATGTAAAAGGGGTAATACATATCGATCGGCCGATTAATGCTTTAAAAACAAGTTTTACATTTTATAAAACCTTAAAGTATTAGCTTTTAAAACAAGCTTTAATGAACAAAATCGTTCGAATATTAAATTAATAATTGATGATTTTCGACCGTTGATTGAATTTTTATTTGGTATAAAACGGGATATTTTAAACTTACTTTTACGTGGAACGGATTCTTACTAGTCGCGGTGGATTTAATAATTAGGGTATCGTGTTGAATGTTGTCTAAAAGAGAGACATATATCTCTGCTTCATTACAAGCTTTAAATATTCAAAATCGGATAATAGATACGAAAATTATGAGGTCTTATATAAAGCAGGGTAGAAATGGACTAGTGCGTTTAAAGCTTACCGCGGTAACATTGTTAATCGGCCGATCGATATGTACGTAGAACTAATTCCCCCCACCAGCTATATATAGCATCAATGTTTGTAATCGTCTGCAATGTGCAGCGGCGATATATAGCATCAATGTTTGTAATCGTCTGCAATGTGCAGCGGCGGATGATTTACATACGTTACAGTATACGATTGAAAACCGTGGGAACTATTTTAGATTCCCGCCACCAGTGAGAACATTCGTTGGTAGTAAAAATATAGTCCGTTGCGGAATGATTTGCTATAAATATCCTCTAAAAATAAAAGTCTGATATAATTGTTGGTCTTAGTATAAGTAAATGTTGGTAATGTAAACAAATCAGGTCCAATGATACGTGTAACCTGTGTTGCATGCTTGTAATATTGTTCAAAGCATAGTACTATTTATTTGCCGAGGCCTAATGCGTTAAATTGGTCGTAAGCTGAAAAGTGGTAATAACATTGTGTGGCGTTTACGCCACACAAAAACCATAAATAATTTTGAATAAAGGCACAGGAATAAATCGCCAATTTTGACGTAACGATTTTTGGTACCCACTCCACAGTGTTACCACTCTACATGGACCCTCCATCACGAGAGTAACAACAACCTCCTTCATAAAAGTAACATAACTATTTGATTGCAGAAGTAACCATGTACAAGTACTATAAATATAATTGTTATATAATTATACATTTTAACACTTCCGAGCAAAAACCTTTGTTCAGCAACCAACCTGTGTTTCCTAAAGGGTGTTGTTCTAGAGAAGTTTTACTGTAAATGTATGTAGGGCTATGTTATAAAACACATAAGCGGCATCCAGACAAGTTTCAGTCGATAGTTATAGAGAGTAGATTTAAATACCCTCCCTATAGAGAGTAGATTTAAATCCCCTTCATTCTTTGAGAGGAATGCTTGGATTAGCATGTCGGTGAATTCGGTAATATTTAGATAAGTGTATTCAGGACAAGATGACTCTTCTTTTCAATATTGATATAAATCAGTAATTTATCATATATAAGATTAAACAAGGTGGATAGGACATCATTGAATATTGATGTTTTGATTTATTGCGCTCACTTAAGGTAGAATGCACACCTTATAGCGAATACTAATACGTACTGTATATTTGGAATGTTAAGGGCGTTGAGCTTTGAAAGCCTATATTTGTTACTTGTGCATTTGGGAAAATTTAGTCCGCATATTTTTGCCTACCCCCTCACCGTCATATGAAAGTGATTACTGTTTCAATTATATAGCCACTGTGTAAGGTCGAACACTGCTCATAGACAAAGTAAACGAACCTCAAGCTCCGACGTACGCTTATCATGTCTATACAGGGCCTGTTCGAATTGTTGCCGTCTATAAAATCCCTACAAGCTCGTGGAAACTCGGACGCTTGGAGAAACATTTTCACAGAGTTCCCGAGTCCCCAACGAGTGAAAAAAATTCGTACGAGTCTCGTACGGGCTACATACGTACGCCGTGTAACGTCCCCAAATCTCTGTAAGGAGCCCGTTTATTAGATAATGTTAAAAAATGGTCAGGATTTTACACCTGGCACTAACTTTATTTAACAATATTAATTTCAAAACAAGATACGCGTGTCCTACCTTAAGACATTGATGCTTGGATTTCATGTTCACGAGGACACATAACAGTGATACGTTACCGAATAACAATAATTCCCAAGTGTCCAATATAAGCAGGTACGCTACATTGTGACATCACTTAGATTGAAACATTCGGATGTAGTGATTACTTCAATCTAATTTGCACCGATTGGAATTCCCTGTACTGTGTATGTGTACAATTAGTGATAATCTTTGAAGATATTATATTATACTCATGTAACTGTTTCTAGTGAACAGCCAAGTTCAGTTACCGGTATAAGGATGAATTTAAACGCTGCTGGCTGTAGTATGAATCATACTTAATAGTCGTGAAGTAGGCAATCAAACAGGCTGGCAACGTGAACCTGACGACCTAGCAGCCAAACAGCCTAACAGCGTGAACATGACGGCCTAGCAGCCATGCAACCAAGCAGCGTGAACCTGACGGCCTAGCAGCCAAACAGCCTAACAGCGTGAACATGACGGCCTAGCAGCCTTAGTAGTGTAGATAATAAATATCGTCAATTTTGGTAAATTATCAACCAATTATCAACCAATATCAACCAATTATCAACCAACGATTGTGGAATTAACAGTTACAGTTCATATATAATCATAATAGTGATCAGGATGAGAATGCTCGGATGGTAATTGATGAACGATGCTTGGTATTCACGAAGTGGTAATGCACATGTCTAGTGTTAAGCATGACTTAATCTAAATAAATTAAATGCAGCGTTTAAAACGAAATTATATTTAAGTTATTGAATCATTTTCGTGTTATATTAGTATAAAGACTGGATCATACATAAATGCGGTTTAGAGTTGACGGACTGACGCTATGTCACACATATATAGACAGTCTTTTGCAACAGGCAGATACATAACGTGGCATATTTTATACTGCTACGTCACAGGGTCAAAACGTTTTCACTATTAGTTCCAGAAGTTTTTTAAGACAAGAAGCCAACATGGAATATTTGATTCTCATAGTGTAAATGATGTGGACATATAATTTATAAAGTAAATGTTATGAGATAGTGTTAAAACATCAGGAATTCTTCTCGTGTAAAGAACGCAAAGAAAAATAAGTGTGTGCTATGTACCAGAAATTACGTCGGCGTTCGTTTTGTATGTTATCTGTGGTACCTTACATACACAGCAGTGTAAACGGAAGAAAACGTACTAGGTTAGACGTTTTAATACATAAAAAAGTTAAGTTACCAATTTTCGAGTGCTGCTTTCAGCAGTTCAGCCGTTCAGCCACCCTTTGACATTTTAATTCCCCTGGTCATTGGGCTACCTTTGGACTATTTCTCTCCACCATGGTGGGTTCGCAGCCAGCATCGATCTGCGGCGCTCAGGCTATCGAACATGTTCAGGCACAGCCCTCACAGGTACCAATTCACACCTTGGTCGAGTGGAACATGTGACTGTATTACTCTTGCCCAGAGAAATTAAGCAGTGGTCCAGACGGGGGAAGAACCGGGGACTTCTCGACCACGAAGCGCGCCACTGCTCCCCACATGGTATTAACCCTCTCAATGACCTGATATAGTGTTTGATAGAGTACTTGACGCACCACTGGTCCGTGCTTAGATTGACCTTTGCCTCCAGCTGTGTGAAATTGGCTAGACATTCGATATACAACTTTCAACATACACCATACACCATACGACATACGATATTCGACATACAACATTATAAAAGCCAGACTTTTGAGGGTTTATTAGCAGGTTTTGTAAGATGTGCATTAAGTATGTTTACCTTCGGTACAACTGCAATTATTGTTGAAGATATATTGATCGTACATGTATATACCGTCCACTTACTATTAACAACTACAGAACAAATTACGACCATTACATTGAGAACCTTGAATGTACTATTGGGAAATAAATAACGAGCTCTATAGGCCCCTAATATATAAGTGAGGATAAAAATCAAACCAGTAAAAATGGACATGAACATTGAGTTCTGAGTTTTATAAGTAAGATGGTATTTCAATATGTTTTAATCAAAAGTTATTATTATTCTCGTTTCAGGAGTTTAGAGTCGGGTGATGAAGCTATTGGGGATTTACCGGAAGATGTTATAGAGACAGTTGCGCGCGCAAATACAGCCCACGTGACCAACGCCACTGTGTTGCCGGAAATTCGCGCAGCGCCATGTCCTATACACGTGAAAAGAGATCCGAAAAAGATAGGTGCAGAAGAGACACATTTCTGGCTACAAGGACATGTGAAAGACAATGTTACACATCACAAACATCGACAAAAACATCCGCTCAAAAATATATCAATGCAACAAAATACTGCTAGTCATAACTATGTACAAACACGTGGTAATCGTATGGACATTAATGTCCGTTTGCCCGAACAATTCCCGACCCCTAGGGCACCAGTTTTACCTAAAAATATGTCATCAAAAGATTATGTTATGAGCTGGTTGATTCATGGATCAGATCCACAGGAGACCAATCACTTTCCAGAGATTGTGTCGGGTACGACAAAACCAAAACATAAACATGCCGGTACACCAAGGCGAAGCCATATAAGCGAATAGCATTTCAAAAGAGAGTGTTATTTACGAAACTTTGTATGTGCTATCTGTGTTATTTATAGTTTAAATTGCGATTTCGACACTATAGTCGTGACGTCATACGATTGTGATTTCAATATTAAAATCGTGATGTCGTTCGATTGTGATTTCAATATTAAAATCGTGATGTCGTGCGATTGGGATTTCAACAATTTTAAAAATTGCGACATCACACTATTGGGATTTCAACATTATAGTCGTAACCTCCATAGTCATCATGAAGTATGGTTCTGTGTGATAGAAGTTGCCGTCCAAAGGTTATCGACATTTGGCCAGACGTCAAGTCAAGCATACAGTTGACCAATGAAACGATTTAATTTGGGATGCATAACATTAGAAACATTGCACATGTTTGCTAATCCAATGAATCTGTTGATAACCTTTGACAAACATCTTCGAGAAATAAATGAACGTTTCTGTGCTTCCCGTGATCACCATAGTTCAACGATACCGCGAAAACTTGCAGTGGATAAAATATTGTCGAACAAATATATTAGGTTGCTTTTAGTGTAGTTTACTCGGTCCATCTTGAAACTACTCGAAAGCGAAAACTCCGGTTTTGGCATCTGTAAAAAAACCAGATACTAGTATGCGCAAATAATCGACCGAAACCAAGCTTTGTTCACGCCAAAGCTCATTCTGTGTTATATGTTGAACGTACAATTTTAACAGTTTAAAAGAGTGGTCAATGTGTTCGATGGCATTGAACACGAGGTTTGACCAATGTATATAACTGTTTGTTATGTCCGAACAAATATTTATAAACTTCTAGTCAATGACTTGTTAAATGGACAATATAGCAGAAAACGAAACGATTATCGTATGAAATCGATCGGAATCTGAAACGATTATCGAACGAAATCGAGCAGAACCTGAAACGATTATCGTACGAAATCGAGCAGAACCTAAAACGATTATCGAACGAAATCGAGCAGAACATGAAACGGTTATCGAACGAAATCGAGCAGAATCTGAAACGGTTACCGTCCGAAATCGAGCAGAACCTCAAACGATTATCGTAGGATATATCGCTGTAAGTGAAGGTGTTCATTTGAAGTTTGTGTAATATTATGAATCATAGTTATACAACACGCGTGTGATTCATTATGCAAGTAAGGCTTAAATGATTCAGAGTTTGTATTTTTAAATTCTTATTAATTGACTATTAGAACCTTCCGTAATAAGTCATTAGTATATAAATATATCGTCGGCTGGTTCTAATAGTGATCAAAGTGCCAAAATCATGTTTTGGAGAAAATGAGGTTTGAACATTTGACTTTGTCAAATATCTTTATGTCAACCGATTTTAAAATTTTAAAAACGTAGATATAGTACTATATATATATATGGCTTCCTTTTTCCGAGTGCATTCATTATTCTGCCTTAAAAGTGTGTTATCCCGAATTTGGACATTGAGCAACTTTTGATTTGTTAGTTGCACACCTGGAGTTTGGACAAAATATTACCGAAATAACGCGGTTTCATTGGTTGATCTGGACATTGGATCATATAAGAACGACTGATAGAGGACAATGAGCAACTTAACATTAAACATTTCAGTTAATCACGTGACAAAATAAAGGACGGCAATTGGTCTACTTTATTTTTTTTAGTTTAAGTTGCTCTTATAGTAATCAATCTCCGGGACATTCAGCATCCTGCACGCTACGTAATGGCTCAAATACTGGACTTTGAGCAATACATTACTGACAAAAAGCACATGGCACTTGAAATTATGACGTATTTTTTTCACAGGACCTTGAGCAATGTCAAATTAGACAGAAAGTGCAAAAATATCATTTTTTTTAAAATGGACATTGGAGACTATTAGAGCCAGCCGACGATATGGCTATGCTTCTATTGATTCAAGTATAACTGATACAAGATCGATCATGTGTACACACGGTTTATTATGAATTCAACGTGATAAACTGTTATTTCAAAAAGGCATTTTCTTTTATGATTATATGCTTATATCTAGTACGACTTTTATTTCAAAAAGACATTTTCTTTTATGATTATATGCTTATATATAGTACGACTTTTATTTCAAAAAGACATTTTCTTTTATGATTATATGTGCTTAAATCTAGTGCGAGTGCTATTTAAAAAATACATTTTCTTTTATGACTTTATGCTTATATCTAGTACGACTTTTATTTCAAAAAGACATTTTCTTTTATGACTATATGCTTATATCTAGTATGACTGTAATTTCAAAAAGATAATTTCTTTTATGATTATATGTGCTTAAATCTAGTGCGACTATATATTTAGAATGTTTAGATTGCTACTTTGTTAATAAGATCAGTATTCTTAAGGATCAAAACGGTTTACGTTACTGTTCCTGATTTTAAACCGTAGCATCAACATTTGCAAAGTATCTGGAACAAAACCAAAGGTCGAAAGTCAAGATAACAAGGCGTTTTGGCCGTTCCGAGAGCTGAACTTTGAATAAATAATTTTCGAAACATCTTTTATTAATATCTAAGTTTATTTGTTATTGTTGTGCAGTAATTATTAGTATTGACTACATGTTCGAGGGATATCCGGAAAGTTTTGAGACTGCATTCATATAAACCAAACCACTAAGAGGACATATTTTGAATTTTAGCAGCTGATAGATCAATCTAATATAGATTATTCCTGAAAGTTGCATTAAGATACTATTGAGGGGACACATATCACAAACATTATAATAAGTTCAGGTAATAACGAACCGAGGATGTCGTAGACGCGCGACGTCATGAACGCATTTTAGAGGTCTCATACATGAAGCATTTTCCTCCTTAGAGAGCAGCCTGGGAACTAAACAGGCTCTTACCTTTGATAAATTATGACGGTATTTCATGTATGATAGTAATAATTATAATAATAAAAACTTTATTTATAGAGGGAACATACTTGACACAACTGTCAATCCGGCATAAGGCCCTCAACAGTAAAACATTGAAACAACAGAAACATGACATCAATAAATCTAAAGACTATGCACAAAATAGCAAGCGTATGGATAGATAATGAAA
Organism: Spisula solida; assembly: GCA_947247005.1. Classification (NCBI taxonomy): domain Eukaryota; kingdom Metazoa; phylum Mollusca; class Bivalvia; order Venerida; family Mactridae; genus Spisula; species Spisula solida. The sequence goes on from OX365948.1 coordinate 29,045,938, forward strand.
TTATACGAATTTAATATGTCATATAATTTATATCTGTCCGTTTTCGCACAACCGGATCACAAACCCTTACTTTCACCCGCCAATCTTGACACATTGTCTTCTTCCGTTGACCATTGCAAACGTATTTACCATAATACAAAAGTAAAATTTTGAGCATAAATGCAGCTAATGTTCGCCTGATGTCTCGACGTTTAGCTGTACATTTCGGTGCCAAATATTCAATTCTGACGTGCTCCGTTGTCAAGGCAACGATTCTCTTGCAAAGCATCAACTAAAATGATTTTATTTTTGCACAACAGACTCATGAATAGTTAATAAATGCAACTGTATACTATTTAATGGTTTGTTTCAGATACCTTTTGAGGTATAGACACAATCTCAAAACTTTCTGGACAACCCTCGCATATAACAGGTATATCTGATTGCTAGTTCTTACACATGTAGTTTACCAATTAACGCATTAAAAATGAGTCAAACCGTAAATGGTTAGGAAATTTGACTGAAAAGCATCTTTCAACAACATTTCAAGCTCAAGCTTTGGACAAGTTCGTGTAAATAATTATGTATTTATTCATTCTTTATTGATGTTTGGATCTACATGTACTGGTACATTTATATTATATCATACATGTTTTATTCCTGCCTTGTCGACTTATTGTAATAATAAACAAAATGGTACAAACTCTTGTATCCAAAAGGACGACAACAAAGTATGGACTTCCGTTAGTGCCATCGCCAATGAATGTATATATCTGTGAAACACAAATATACGAAAGCACGATGGCCAAAAATTGACACTCGGTAACGAAAACGCGAAAGAACGATGACAAAAATGCGAAATACGAAAGCACAATGACCAAAGATCATATACACATTCTCCCGTATTCTTTGCGATGACAAAACGCGATATTCTTTCGTGTGTTTTTGTCATCATACTTTCGCGTTTCGAGTTATATATAGGCACATTCAACGGCAGTGACACACACGGAATTCCGTAACAAAGATGAAACAATTACAAAGAGAGTAAGAGTTACGTTTCTTTTTTTCCATGCACTTGATATCGGACAACACGTCTCAAAACACTATGTCAACACAGGCAAAGGGAGAGCACCTAGTTTGGGATATAGGATAATAATAGATTACCTCCCGTTCGTACATTATAATGCTTCGTGTCGATACTCAGTTCTTCAAATCACTTTGTTTAGATTTACAAGTTTTAAGCTGTTCATTACAAGTTATTTATATCAGTAATATTATTGTTAAACGTTTTAGTTTACGCAAATTAAATAATCGTAAAATTTGTGTTGTCTTTATTATTACTTCATGATGATGTGAACAAATAAACTAGACATCATAAAGACAATTCCTGGACACAGTTGGAGAGGCTTGCAGGATGCCTTGAACACTTGCCCCAGAAGAAGCTCAAATCATATATATTTACTCACGCCTACTACCCTGATACATAGGCTAGTGAAAAAGTAAGTACACACCATACTACCGTGCAGACTTTACATTTGTTTTGAAGACCCTGGTCTTTGTTTTGATGCACAGCTCTCTTGAGGTACATTAGTTTCTTAGTTGAAGAAAATCTTGCCAATTCTTGTTTGCATGTCAGCGTATGTTCCATTCTGCTTGTTGACTATGCTGTCCAGGTAGGTAAAGTTGTCTACCTCTACAAGAGCTCCATTGGAGAAGAGATATATTACAGAGATTTTCACCTTATCCTCGACCTTCTATTAGCATAATTTAACAGCTGATATATTTTCTTCATTTATAACTCCAGTTGTATGTTTTCATAAGTTGGGAGTATCACGAAGAAGACGCTCCGAGTTAAAACACAAACAAATCTAAAGGATCGACATTGCTCGCGGAAATTGATATATTAAACACAAGAACCGTGTAACATATTCATACATAAATGACAGGATCAGGTCAATATCTCTGTACTATAATACCTGAAACCAAGTTCACTGCATCTTCCGCGTGTCTTCCACACTTTCATCGAGCACCTTTGGTGGAAATCGGTTGTTTATTGTACGACTGCCAAAACACAGTCCTGTGACATCCTCAAGCCTTAAGACGAACACTACCGTCGCAAACCAAATTGTCAATGAGAAAGATATATCGTACATCATAGCTGCTATATATATCTGACTGTAATTTACTTTTCTGGATTAAGAAATAGAGGGACCAAACTATCGTATCGTGCGGCTGATGTGAACTAGGCTTTACTGACTTTTAGACTCATGAAATGTAAGGTAAATGTGGCGGAACGACGCTATCATAAAGTAAGGTTAAGATGACTCAGTAATTTATGCATACACTTGAGTTAAACGCCAGCCTAAGAAATCGAGTTTGTCGTACGTCGTATCAGCACAATAAGTACGTATAATGATGTTATGACGTTAAACGACGTATCAACTTACGTCACAAGTATAATGACGTCGAACGTTAAACGTCGTATCTTAGAAACGTCATTACACGCAACAACCATAACGTATATAGACGCATATTCATTTAGAATTACTTATTATTCAAAAAAATAGTATTTATTCACTACGATGCAGGTAAGTTGAAAACATTTTTACATATAGATTGACAGTAAGCTTCAATGATTAATTTTTATACAATTAGCCATAAACATCAAAATACGATGTATACTTCGCGCGTCTGAACGTTTTATGTTTAAATTTGTTAACTCCTTTTTTGGCATTTTAATGAAAATGCACCTGCATTTATCTCTGTATATCGCACTATAACTACACCACGAAACGTCAATTAGTATGTATTCAATACGACTGTGGCATTTTATTTCACTTGTATAACATGAGCATTACTTGTGTTGGACGCTCAAATTCACTCGTATTTAATTAAACTTTGCTCATATGTGAGCAAAAATCTAAGTGTAAAAAGGGCAATAACTTCTTCAACAACCAAGATATATCAAGTTGAAACTACATGTATTAATAGAGTAACTTCGTTTAGTTTCCAGAATGAACTCCTTTGACAAAAAGAAAAACATGTAAATGGTCAGGGGACAATAACTTTGTAAAAACAAATTCAAGCATTTCCTGCTCTTGTTTATACAATGGGGTCATCAGCTTAAACAAGTTTCAATATAATTAATATAGCTTATAGTGTTATTGAGAATTGTATTTTTACAACAACATGGCCACCATTTCTAAGTTTAAGTCCAAACAATGGAAAATCACTCTGGAAACGCACACACTGTGTAATCTACAACGTGTGTTATCCGCCTTGTTGTAATAGATTGCCCTTTTGATAGTAAACACGTATTCCAAGTCTGAAGTGAATGCCTTTGATTGTTATTGAGAAATGTAATTTTCGCAACATTTCTAAGTTTAAGTACAAACAAAGGAAAATGTTATCTACCTTGTTGTAATTGATTGCCCTTGTGATAGTAGATATGTATTGCAAGCTTTTAGTGTATACCTCTGATAGTTTCTGAGAAATGAACACAAACGAAAAACTAATCTAATACCCCCATAGACGCTGACACAAAAGCCGTTGTCACGGCAATAGCTCTTTTTTACGAAAAGTCGAACTACAAATACGACACATGCAAGTGATTATTTATAATTTGTCACAAAAATGGTTTCTGATTTTTTTTTCAGATAAATGAACCAACATTGCAATCGACACTTCGAGAAAAGTACAACATTGACGAGCCCCTTTATGCAGAGGGAAGATTTGTATCACTGGTCGGCGATCATGCAGCCAATCTTGTCTGCTTGGGTCTTGGTATGAAGTGTTTAGTGATAGCAAAGATAGTATTCAGTGGGGACACCATGGATTACGATCTGCTGTCTCTTATACCACTCACTCTATTGTCGATGTCTTACCAATCTTCCAGTCAGAAAGTGACGGTGCGTACAAGTATTTTCTGGCATCAGTCTAAACAAATGTTATGCTATATATAATAATGATAATAAGTATAATGCATGTAATTTTAAGTAATACACGGTTATCAAAACAGTTTAAAATGATATGTATTTGTCTGCTTAGCTTGACGCTCAGCATATAAGGGTAGTTTAATAGTTTAAGGTAACAATGCATGTCTGGGTAGTCTCCATATGACATTTTAAAATGTGTTTGCTCAGTTTGATTTAAAACAATACTAAAGCATAGTATGTGTCGTTACAACACTACTGTTTTCAAAGTTATCTAAAAAGCTAATATACATGCAATGACGTTTACAATGATTATAATAATTACAACCATGTTATGTCTTTCAGGTCAGAAGTCAATTGAAGCCCACACAGATGTTCCAGCTTTGTTCATCAGCAAACCAAGTGGAGTTATGGAACGCCATCACCTTTATAATACGCAATGTGTACCAGCATGCTAGCGGCAATGATTGGTTCCACACATACTTGGATTCAGCCTCTAAGTCTACGTCTTCTGTTCAGTCTGTCCAAGAGAGCAATGCTTTCCACATCGAATGTCTTCATCCACAACATCTGAGGTTCTCCGAAAGTAGCGTTTCTCTGCCGTCACGGTTAAAGATTCGGCAATATTGTAACGAATCATTTCCGGCATGCCATAGCGCAGATTGTATGGATGTTACATTCGACGAGTTTGTGAATGACAATCCGTCGCCCTTGAAGAATATAGATTTGGACTTGTCAAATAATAACACCATTGCACTATCTGATGTAGATCTATCTCTTAATGAAGACGAGGAAAAGGAATCGGATAGCATCTGCACAACTGTCGGGAAATTCTTTCGACGAGTTTTTACGTGTTTTAAAGATAAGGAGTAGGCTGGTGTTTTTGTGCTAAATTGTTTTTGCTGAATGTTATGCTATGTTTTGCTATGTCTATTTGTTTGTTTTACATAAAAAGGACACAAAAACAAACTTGTTTCTTCTGCTTTTGTCAACAGAAGATTATCGCTCCGTTTTTTTGTCATACGATGAGCTTACTTCCTTCATTACAGTTACAAGGCGAGAAAACTCCTTGAAGGGAAATGAATTAAGAAATTGATAAATGCAATTGGTTAGTTTCTATAGATGTTTAATATTATTATATATATAAAAGCGCTAACAGCTTGACACAGTGGATGTTGATCTAATACACAAAACGTATTATATTTCATAACATAATGTGAAACGTATGGCACTTATGTTTATTTAAGGCACAGTTGTACTAGTAAGAGCTTTAGAAAGTCAATTTACACAATATGGATATTGCGCATGCGTACTAAGGTAGAATGTACCACATGGATGAGTTAAGTCACTATGGTAACCCATTACAACACATCCTGAACCACATGTACTGCATTTACCGGCAGAAAAATCATCCTTATTGTCACATGGGTGTGCTCGAAACGAACATTGTGATGTGATAGATTCTGTGAATAATTCCACCACTCGCATATGACTACATCCTATTCTAAATCACGGTGGGGAAACCACGTGACCAAAAGTGGTGCAGTGCACGATTTTCGACCGAAAACAGCGTCGATTCAGGTAGGTTTTTTCACTCTAACTTCTTTGATACAGCATTGTTTTTAGTCAGATAGCGCGCATAAACCCCGCGATTGAAAGCGGTTTCATTTGCTTTATGGATCTTGATGCAATTCTTCTCCGTTTTTCCGTAATCCTTGCCCAACCGATTCCAAATTTGTGAAATGTTTAGATAACGTACACTTAAGTTCGCAAATTATGCATCTAGCACAGCTTCTATGGCAAATACTCTGTCAAATTATGGATTAAATGGAAGCTAGTTAATATTTTAAGCAGTATGTGAAATATAAAATATGTCTCTTAAGAAACTTTGGAAATATCATCATACGCTGGGTTTGGTAACGTACACTTTGCCATATTTCTGAAGGTAACGTACACGCGATCTTTCATAAGGTAACGTGCACTTACAAATTATTTTATATAATTGAAATATATAGGGTTAAGTAAAGTAAATTGTATAGTTAAAATCTATTTAGTGTCATTTCAGTTGACTTTTCTGGCCCTGACGTTGATGTCTATGTCAATAATGTTAACTCTCTATATCAGCACTGATTGTACTTACTTACTTAATTACTTTCCCGTTATGCACACTCAGCCAGGCTGGAAAGTCAGATGTTAAAAAGCAGCCACTTCGAGACAGCAAGCTTGTCAAGGCTGTATATGTGTGATCAAGGATTAACTTATTCATGTTACTTCTCATTTCAGGTTCAATCAGACCTATACCACCTAGTGATCTACTACTCTGAAGAAGAGGTAATATTTAGGAGAGGCAGATCTTCATGAGCGACCGGAGTATGCCAGGAAACCGAAAAACAGTTTACATGAAATTCCAGCGCAATGACGACTGGTCATGGTCTCATTTACAAACACATGTACAGTCGTCTGAACAAACTCATTTGATTATTTCTGACAGAAGATCTGAAATTAGTACCCATACTTCTGTTCCAACATACAAAAGAAAAAAATGGATTCTCTCTTACCCTGGTGGCAATGGATATGAAGTGCAACGTTTTATTAAAGGGGATTGTCTATTCATTTATGTAATTCAGTGTATATGGTGTATACAGTTAAACTAGTCTTATATAGTCATATATGGAGTAAAGTGTTAATTGTGCTATTATTGTAAAACTAAAAATGTATATTCATTGTCTGATAAAAATGTGATGTTTTCATGAATTTTATGTATCGGCTCATGATGAAATCAGGGTAGAAACACTATCGAGTCAGTTGAGTCTCTTGACTACGTAGTACAGATTTCAAGTTCCCTGTGTTAATGGTCAATGTCACAGTGACTTTTAAGATCTTTTTCCAATTGTCAGAAGTTTGATACCATTTTCTATCTGTGACAGCACTCCAGAGTAATTTCTACCTTCCAAGCTGAAGGTACAGACATTCTAGTAATTCCAGACTGAGAGATATATAACAAATTAACTTGGTCCTCAAACTTTCTATTTCATTGCATAATTGAACAGTTGATTGCTCAACTATAATTTAATGTCTGCCTTTGTTTTTATCAGCGATTAAGATAATGAATGTTGATGAGGTTTTATAAAACTACTTCTATACACTTTCAACAAGGCATGACTTTCTTGCAAAATTTGATTTATTCTGCACAAAAACCTTAATGCTTAAAGGTCGAGGACCAGGTTAATTTGTTTCGGGCTATAGTTTGTCTTGCAATTTCAATAACATAAGTTCTACCAATGGTTTTCTACCACAGCAGCTATTCTTTGATAACAGGCTGTCAGTTGGATTACAAACCAACCTGATCTGGTTAGAGATCCTAGATAAAAATGGTGGAGTGTAGAAATGTGCATTATTCTGATAGTTTTAAAGTAGGATATATATCAACAGACAGTAATTAAACGTATTAAACGCAATATTTTATTATGGTTTAATAAGTACATTTTATATACAAATATACTGTACTGTAATAACAAAACATACATACAAATGTACATTGGATAAATAATACTTTCTTAGAGTGTTTAAATAGTGTTGTCTAAATGTCATTTACAGCAGCCGATTCACCTAACAAGTTTGCCTGGCATGTTTTCTATATCTTTCCACAAGGTAACACCAACCTTTCCACCTGTGGAAGAAAATCAACATGATTGGAAAATTGTATGGAATGGTATGACTTGCCATTACCTTAAAGTCCTTTCCACAAGGAACCACCAACATCTCCACATGTGGATTAAAATCAACATTGACAATTTTCTGGTCAAATTTTGACAGAACAGGAAGAATATTAGCCGTTCCTACCTCTAAACATCTACATAGAGATTTCAACAGGTGTATAATGAAGTATCGGCAAAAATAAAGTACCACAATGTGTTCGCACAGATTATTTGATTCAAAACGAATCGACTACGTCCCTTTTAACAAGTGACGGAAACTAGCCACAGAATATCACCAGGTCAACTGTTTCAACGTGAACACGACTTGATGGGCTTGGTATATTTCTTGACAATGCCGTGTGATTTTTGAGGTAAATTATTCACAACCATCACACGTGCACCAAGTTTGAAAATACTGCGAATGTCTGCTTGTCCGTTGGGTGGCCAAATATGGGATGTTCATTATTTATCGTAGATTGGGGGTTGACACTGAATCCCATGGAACTGTTAATATAGACTATTGGTTATGTTCAGACCATGTGTTGTCATCGAACTGTCAAGATGTGTGCTTGTACCAGCACTGTATACATAATGTTTGAGGCCATTCAATGGTGCTGGTGAAATTTTGATCAAGTCCACTTCTGGTGTTGATAAATCTTCCTACATGTTTTTGATCAACTACTGATGATCATGATCGAGTTTAGGTAGGTACTGTATCAAAGGTTTCTAGAAGAAGTTCTGACTTGCAGAGCTTAAAAAAATATTATAACATGGTGTAAATAAACTAAAGCAAGATGGTTTCGGTAAGTGTAGAGAATTATACCGCGAGCACGTTGACCCATGACATAAGACTCTAAATACCAAAGTTAGGGGCAGGGGTACCAACCTATTACCCATGCATTGATTCTATGGAAAGCATTTTCAATAATCTTACAATATGCAAATTAAGGTGCGCAGAATTACCCGATGCTCAGAATTAGCCGAAACGACTGTAGTTGTCAGATGTTCCGCTAGTACATTTCGTCCCAATCTTATTCGTAATCCGATGCCGTTTTTGTGATGGTATGACTTTTCATAAGTAACAAACATGCACAAAAAAGAAAAACGATCCCTGGAATATGCAAATTAAGTTGCGCAGAATTCCCCCAATGCGCAGAATTAGCCGAAACGACTGTAGTTGTCAGATGTCCCGTAAGTACATTTCGTCCCGATTTTATTCACACCCGCGGTTAACGCACCAATCGTCATGTTTAATAATGGTTATAACTCTAATGTTCGTGTACATATGTTAGTGTGTGCTTATATATGCCCAAGAGGGCTCGTAATTGGATGTAAAATTTATTTTATTCTAAAAATTTATTCATTTACATTTTTGACAATGTGTATAATACACATGTATACATACATAAATAAAGTGACTCGCCCTTGTATATGCCTCATTTGAATGTTTATTACTCGCGTGTATTACGAAGAGAGATATAGATCTATAGAACCTTTGGGTATAAACTATATGAAAATTCAGTCATGACGCATTACTCGTTTTCGATCAACATCTATATAGTTCGATGATCACAAAATCCTTTGTTTTCTAACGAAAATGACTATAAACCACAATACATTTTTATTTGTATTTATAAACAAAAGTTACTGTAGTGTTGTCGTCGGCAGACTATAGATATATCTTCTAGAAGTATTGATGTTTATAGATCGAAAACGAGTATTGAGTCGTGACTGCACTTTTAGCTATATACTTTATATAGTAAATATTCGAAGATTACGGCTAAGAGGTCAAATTCTATCTATAGATCTAGTGATGTTTATCTCACCATGTTATAATATTACACAATATTTTAACCGCTCTATATATACAGTCCACATTTCAAAGCAAAAAAATCCTCGAGTAGGCCTATTTGTTATTGCAAATATATGACTTCAAAAACTTTGTATTTGTGAATAAACAACATGTTTATGCGGGTATAGATTATTTGTTTGTATTCAGTCGGGCTTACCTATAAACTATTTATTAATCGACGAGTTAAATTGTAGTATTCAGTTCGATTGTTAGAAATGAAACATTTTACGTGTACGTTACCTTCAGAAATATGGCAAAGTGTACGTTACCAAACCCTTCGTATGATGATATTTCCAAAGTTTCTTAAGAGGCATATTTTATATTTCACACACTGCTTAGAATATTAACTAGCTTCCATTTAATCCATAATTTGACAGAATATTTGCCACAGAAGCTGTGCTAGATGCATAATTTGCGAACTGAAGTGTACGTTATCTAAACATTTCACAAATTTGGAATCGGTTGGGCAAGGATTACATAAAAACGGAGTAGAATTGCATCAAGATCCATAAAGCCAATGAAACCGCTTTCAATCGCGGGGTTTATGCGCGCTATCTGACTAAAAACAATGCTGTATCAAAGAAGTTAGAGTGAAAAAACCTACCTGAGTCGACGTTATTTTGGGTCGAAAATCGTGCACTGCACCGCTTTTGGTCACGTGGTTTCCCCACCGTGTAAATGCGAACTCTGAAATATAGGACGGAATGTACGGATTTTAATACTATACCAAATGCTCCACAACCATTATCGAAATGCATACCATTAAATGTCCGGCGTGAATTATGGCACCAACAATGGTTTAAAGGTAATATTTACAGTCCGAACAAATATCCGGTTCTGGAATAATTATCCTAAATGTAAAAGCATACTTTAACAGTTGATTTCTTGTAGAAGTAATGATTTTATTGGGTTCGAGTCCAATCTGCGACATAGTTGTTACAAATGACACTAGTATAGGTCCCTTGTTTGACACTCAGAAGGGTAGTTGTCAGGAAATTTCTGATTGAACCAGTGTCAGGATAATGTAACTGATATACCACACCTAACTTTTATTTTGAAAATGTTGGTCAACGCATATTAACATTTAAGAAACCAATGCCTAATACTTGTAACATAACTACATGTATATGTAATTACAGGTGTATCAGCTTCAGTCATTTTCATTTTATACGGCGGTCAAATCTCATTTTGCCAGTTTTCCTGGCCTTTATCTTAACCAGTACCATCTAACCCTTCCAAAAGGAACGGTCAATTCTCTGCATGAGAAGGACAATCAACATTGTGTCAATGTGTAATGACCCATCGAGAATCGAACCAGGATCGCCGTGTTACAAATCCAGCGAACTAACCACGGGGCCACGACCGCGGCTATCATCATTATTCTACCTGTATTATTCTACCATGAAAATCAATGCAAGCATTACCTGTTATTTTGCTTTTGATAAAGCTAAACAAATGTTGTCCTACTTCATTAACACAGCCTGGCTGATTGTCGCCTCCATTAGGAAAGAAATCAGCATCACCAATAGCCTTCCACATTCCAAAACCTTCGATACAATCATGATAATGTGAACTATGTACCCATCAGCTATGTTTGTGTAAAAGGGATACAACTCGTACATCCGATTTATCATGCAACTGCCATGGTAACTGCCTGATAACACATGACCTGAGAACAGTATGTGTTCTCAGGTCAATAGGCTGCTAGTAGCCTGAGAACACTTTTTGGCTCCGCCCACAAATCACGGACTATTTTCCCATATCTCATTCCGTCTAAAACTGACCTACATATTATATTGAAAACTACAAAAATATACATTTGATAGCTAATATTTATTCAAAGTTTAGATTTACAACCAACATCAGCAATATTTCTTCGCCATGTAGGGCTACGCCAGTGTATTTTTTCTTGAATTCATACGGGTCATCCACGGGTCAATCGTTTGGGAAAGGCCCTGAAAAAAACAATAAACACACATAAATCCACTGGCGTAGGATCATCAAAGATAAATAAACATAAAAGAGTATGCATAGACAACGGTTCCACATCAAATACACTGGACAAAATGCAATTTTGAACTCCTTTGAAGACTCGATACGATGCGCATACAAAATCATTGAAAATGAAAAAAGTCGGACATTTTTGGCGAATCTTAAGACTAAGTGGGTCAGTTATATCACTGTTAGATTCAGTGTAGATATGGTTCATACATAGGTAAAACATAAAACAATATAATAGGCCTTTCCAACAAGATCAATGTCTTACCATATTCTATTTCCATCGATTTTCCAAGCATTGAGGTCTCCCAACTGCCATTCTCCACCCACCAACTTGACTAAGACGAGTAAGCTTGTATAAACTGTTCATTCTTGAAGTTATTTCCCCCGTCCGGAATTCAATTTTGCACTGACAGTTACCGCAAACACCCCAGTGTTTCACATAGTCCACGTTTGTATTTATTCCAAGGCATTGTTAAGAATAACAGAAGGATTTATGACGTAGTAAACGACCGTACGTCATTGATGATTCATTAAAAAAACTTCATAAATTCATGAGCGAAATTTTATTCTACTATTACGACACAATGTAGTTATTTGGTAATATCATTTACTAAGATTTCCCTTTCTGAATATATAATTTAAATATTTTATTTTTTAATATTTCTTTTGTTAAGCAGTGTAGAATTGAGAACTATTTTGTTTCGCGGAAGCACATTGAATTGTGTTAATCGGCGGGTTTACTGGATCTACTAAAACCCACAGCTCGGTTGTAACTTTAAAAAATGAGGAATTACGCCCCTTACTTGTTCCGTGGTGCTGGTTGCATGATAAATAGAAACTCGGGTCACTGTCCGGATCGAACAATGTTATCAGACTCGGCGATATCGTCCGGGGTGACTCGCCAAAGGCTCGCCACCCGGACGATATCACCTCGCCTGATAACATTGTTCTCACCGGACAGTGACCCGAGTTTCTCTATATATCAGGATGGTGGGGCAGACGTTTATAATTTATCATGCAACTGCCATGGTAACTGCCTGATAACACATGACCTGAGAACAGTATGTGTTCTCAGGTCAATAGGCTGCTAGTAGCCTGAGAACACTTTTTGGCTCCGCCCACAAATCACGGACTATTTTCCAATTTCTCATTCCGTCTAAAATTGACCTACATATTATTGAAAACTACAAAAATATACATTTGATAGCTAATATTTATTCAAAGTTTAGATTTACAACCAACATCAGCAATATTTCTTCGCCATGTAGGGCTACGCCAGTGTATTTTTTCTTGAATTCATACGGGTCATCCACGGATCAATCATTTGGGAAAGGCCCTGAAAAAAACAATAAACACACATAAATCCACTGGCATAGGATCATCAAAGATAAATAAACATAAAGAGTATGCATAGACAACGGTTCCACATCAAATACACTGGGAAAATGCAATTTTGAACTCATTTGAAGACTCGATACGATGCGCATACAAAATCATTTAAAATGAAAAAAGTCGGAAATATTTGGCGAATCTTAAGACTAAGTGGGTCAGTTAAATCATTGTTAGATTCAGTGTACATATGGTTCATTTATAGGTAAAACATAAAAAAAATATAAGAGGCTCTACAACAAGATCAATGTCTTACCTTATTCTATTTCCATCGATTTTCTAAGTATTGAGGTCTCCCCACTGCCATTCTCCACCCACCAACTTGACTAAGACGAGTAAGCTTGTATAAACTGTTCATTCTTGAAGTTATTTCCCCCGTCCGGAATTCAATTTTGCACTGACAGTTACCGCAAACAACCCAGTGTTTCACATAGTCCATGTTTATATTTATTCCAAGGCATTGTTAAGAATAACAGAAGGATTTATGACGTATTAAACGACCTTGTTCACACACATACGTCAATGATGATTCATTCAAAAAACTTCATAAATTCATGAGCGAAATTTTATTCTACTATTATGACACAATTTAGTTATTTGGTAATACCATTTAATAAGGTTTCCCTTTCTGAACATATAATTGAAATATTTTATTTTTAAATATTTCTTTTGTTAAGCAGCGTAGAATTGAGAACTATTTTGTTTCGCGGAAGCACATTGAATTGTGTTAATCGGCGGGTTTACTGGATCTACTAAAACCCACAACTCGGTTGTAACTTTAAAAAATGAGGAATTACGCCCCTTACTTGTTCCGTGGTGCTGGTTGCATGATAAATAGAAACTCGGGTCACTGTCCGGATCGAACAATGTTATCAGACTCGGCGATATCGTCCGGGGTGACTCGCCAAAGGCTCGCCACCCGGACGATATCACCTCGCCTGATAACATTGTTCTCACCGGACAGTGACCCGAGTTTCTCTATATATCTACACTCACACTGATTGTCAGTCAGTGTTCATTATGATTGTGACAGAGTTCCTTGGGTGAAATTTTATTTTATTATACTAGTATAATCAAGTTGTCCTTGCCGAAACGAAAACTTTCAAGGACACTATGATTGTACAGTACTACAAGTTATACATATATATACATTGTTTATTACTTCGTACAACTATCAAATAACCATTAAGTTGTTGCAATAACATACTCACTAAGATGTTGACACAATACCATTGGAAAGCTGACCTTGGCGAAACGAAATTACAAGGACAACACAATGGCACATACCTATATAATGATATGTTTTATTTATAGAAGTATCTTACCTAGTTCCGACAGCGAGTCCCCGTCTGTGTGTATAGCATCAACATATTATGCGTCTGTAGGGTCTAGACGGGATCTGGGGCCAGCCATCTCAAACAAAGGTCCTGCCGGGTCCAAACCTTTAATACAATAATCATGTAAAGTAGGACGGTTGCGAAACGCAGTTCGTTTAACATGTACGACTACTTGAATACAACTTTTGAGCATTTCGTCATTCAGGTGTGTGTAAAAGTAAAGGACGTGTGACAGATTGAATTGAACTATGTACTATATCACAGGACTGGTGTGCGTATGTACGGCAAACTACGTAATTGATCAGCCATGGACTCATTTAATTTGTTTAAACGCTCATACATCATTTCATGAATAAATCAGGTTCCAACTCCCACGTACTTTTACACGCACATGTACGTTTTGTTTCGCAAGAAAAATAAAATGCGTGACTGTCACTGCTCTGAACATCAACAATATGGCATAAGTATTTGACTGTACATTGACGTAATTTAACGACAAGGTTGCTCTACGTATGACAGAATCAATGACAACATATAATACCTGTTATACGACCCAGTCCATGAACACGTGACCCGGCAAATCTGGATATATGGGCTCCTAGACTGTGGCCAATAAGATGTATGGTGTCATACTGCGCATGCGCAGTGGTATGTAATTGTGTTATGAACTGCGCCAAGAGCGCCCCAACCACTTGAGTATTAGACGCTGACTGCATATAATTGACATTGTCAGCTCCTTTTTCCCAGTTTACAGCGAAGACGTTCAGATCTTCCTAAAATACATGAAATATAACAGCAAATACAAGAGCTTCCTTAAATACATAAAATAAACAGCAAACTTTTATCTAAAACACATAGATTCTAATAAAACAAAACCGTTATTGCAGTCAGGATCTTCTTAAAATACATAAAATAAACAAAACATTATAAAGACGTAATTGATATCATATCCAGCTATAACTATGTATGCAGTACAGTCATTCAAAAAACTAAATGTACCCATGCATATGGAAGTAAAACATCGGACAGGGAAGGCAGCATTCAACAGAAACAGTAGATCACAGAAGGCACTAAAAGTACAGAGCACTAAAATAGCTAGCTCTCAATGAAACAGTGACACCGGTCAAAATAACGAATGAGGTCACTGGCAATTACCTGCAACAGGAATGACTGCACCATATGCTGAATCCACGGTGATCCACTTTCATCTCTATAACCGTGAACAATAAATTTTGTATGTTTCGATGCGTCAAAATATGAGTGATGTACGGAAGAAGGATCTTTGGTCACATGCTGTGGTGTTTGTTTGTTGGTTCGAGTGTACAACCAAAAACCAACCTAGAAAGTGTCGGAAAATATCGTTAGTATTTAATGCATTTTGGGAGAAAATAACTTGTATAAAAAGTAATACATCTGGTTAATATATACTAAGTATATACATGTACTAAGTAATAGTTGCAATTTGTATTTGCATACAGTAAAAGGGGGTCAAACATTCAGCTCAAAGTTCGCCATAATTCGTTTTATTAAGCTTTGGTCCCACTTAGCATTTTTGCCTCGGGGATGCACTGTACTCCCCATGGAAAATAAAGATCGGGGAAGTTATGAGACAGTTTGTGACATCGAGAGCAATCGTAATGAAATGGAAGGTCCCGATGTGTTCCCGACCAACTGCCTCGAAGAATGTCTTCGGGAAGTTTCGGGGAGTCTTGAGACATCTTGTGACATCGCGAGTAAATCGGGAGAAATTCAATGCATGCATTCAAAGATCATATAAAAAACAGGTACTATGATGCATTTTATATGCCGAGTCGAGCATAGCCTTCATTTGCTTGTGTGTGTCTCTCTCCCCACCCGGTTTTGAACCCGGGTCGCCAGATTAGACGGCAAGCGCGCTAACTATTGGGCTACGGAGGCCACATAATATATTTTTCTATATAATCAGATCAGCGTGTTTGCATGATTATATAGTAAATATAAACGTTACCTGTATATCTGTCGGAGATTCTGGCAAAAATCCCTGAAAGTTGTCGTACGGGCTAGCACTGTTAAAACAACCTATCCCATCATCATTGTAGCATTTTGTACGAGAGTATAGAAATCCTGAAAGTGTATCACAGACGGACATATTGATCGACAGACAGACATATTTGTTTCAAACATATACGAGGGTAATTCAAAAGTATAGTCCAGTCAGGGTAAGAATACAGTGACGCAGCGGTCGGGTCCATTATTACGGTGTAAAACCAATTATAAAGGCTTAAACAGACAGTCAAAATTTCAATGCTAAACTAACAAAATATATTCGCACTACCTATTCAGACAATGATTGTGATATTCTGTGTACACATAAACGGCTACGTCACTGTCACCAGATCCTAACTGGATTATAATGTCACTAAGGTTATTTTAAAATCGTGCACAATATAAGTAAAACAAGAGCTGTCCACGACCAGCGCGCTTTACTATTCACAGCGCCATGCTAGGATAGAACAATCATTATATAAAAACAAAATGCTTCATAACAGCAGCATTACCCTCTGCTGTGTAGAGGTTAGGGCTTCTAAGTCGAAAAAGGGGGATACTTTTGACACATTTTGCAGTACCGTTACCTAATTATGTGTAGGTCCTCTTGGTCATGAAAGGGGGCATAATTTCAACAAAATGCTAAATAGTTATCTTCTCCTGTGTATGGGTTGGGGTCATGATGATGAACAAGTATGCAAAGTATTAAAGAAATATATCAATGCACTTTGAAGATATAAGAGGTTAAAAAACCTGTACCTAAACTTTAACATTTGCATTTCCAAGTCCAAAAGGGGCTTACTTTCAACAAAATGCTTGACAGAGTTACCTACCCCCGTTTATGGGTTGGGGTAATGACGGAGAACAAGTATGCATATCATTATGCCAATGCACTTGATATGAGATATGAGAGGTTAAAAACCTGTACCTAAACTTTAACATTTGCATTTCCAAGTCCAACAGGGGGCATACTTTCAACAAAATGCTTGATAGAGTAACCTACTCCTGTGTATGGGTTGGGAACAAGAATGTAAAGCAATATGTGAATGCAGTTTGAAATTATTAGAGGTGAAAAAACTGTACCTAAACTTTAACAGTTGCACTAAGTTGAAAAAGGGTGCATAATTTCACCAAACTGTTTAATAGAGTTACCTACCCCTGTATATGGGTTGGGGTCATGATGATGAACAAGTATGCAAAGTATCAAAGCAATATGACAATCCACTATGAAGCTATCAGAGGTTAAAAAAAACCGTCAGACTTTTTTATTTTACATGCTGATATCTCCTTTTGACTGTCATGGACGATATACGTGTGAAAGGTTCAAATGCGCCATTATTCTAACAACACTTATTCTGCAATATTCTACCAACAAGTGATGTTCAAACAAACATGTCGATTTCCCAAACTAGAAACATAATGATTACATTTGAACACATTCGTTTGTTAAAGAATTATACACGATTGTATGTTCTAGCATCTAAATTTGCGAGTTACAAGACACGTTTTGTATGTTTTGATTATCCTCGACATTTCAATTTCAAAACTTGGCGATTTCAAATCGTGAAATCGTTAAATCAAAATTGATAAATTTGTCACAAATTCACGATAACACTTGAATTCTTCAAATATTGAAAATTGACATGTCACAGCCGGCCCTTCGTACGGTTTTTACTTGGGGGATTTCCCCCCAAGTATTGTTACATACCAACTTTAGAAATCACTACGATTTTACCCATGTAATTTCTCCACAACCAATTCATCCGAGCAAAAAACGAGTTCCAGCCAATCTAAAAATATTATATAAAACCAAAATCATAATTTTCAATTATTTTTAAGAACATTCGTCCCTAGCAATTGTATTATTTTTTATTTCTTTGTATTGCGAGAAATTTTGGAATGTTTTATCTGTGAGTTAATGTTTTTGTGCGAATAAATTTCTACGCGCTGTAAAATGACTAATGGTTTTCGAGGGTTGATAAAAATGTCGCTGTTACAGTACCAGGTTAAGCAGACGAAATTTACACAGTTTGGTTTCATAACGTTCATATTACAGTTTAGCAACAGACTCCTGTCATAATGTATTTATTTTTCACTATTTACAATATTTGGCATTGATAAATAGTATTGATCGACGTTTCATCCATTAAATTTACCTCAGATCTTCGGCTAAATATTTTGCGTCTATCGTTAGAACAACCCTTTTCCAAGCGGTGTTGTTTACACATTTCGCGCCCGAGATTCGAGACCATAGTGTTTCGTCCCCTAAATGAATCGTTCGCGCTGTTCGTACCCTATCCGGTTCGTTTGTAGCTAGAAGTATGGAATTTTGACTTAGACTAAGTGTAATTTTAGTTGTTATTTTATTCATCCCCTATCCAAATATTTATATTCTTTTTGTTTACTACCTTCAAACATTACTTATGCAGATGCATGATATTACCATTTACTGTTATTCTTTTGAATACTTTTCTTGGCTAAAACTAGGTATTTCAGCCCCCCCCCCCCCCCCCCCCCTTATAGTTGAAACTAGTTCATTGGGTTTTTTATGGACGGATTGCCTAAATGGGTCCGTTAGATGAAATTTGAATGAGTCAGTTGTCATCGATATTTCTGAAAAGTTTTCACAATATTCACACTTATTAATACCATTTAAGGTAATTTTTAATAGATTACCAAGATTTGAGTTATTCCCCAAGTAACAGTACTTCAGTACTTTGATTATACTAGTTATATAAGATTTATTTAATTTATTCAAACACTTTAAAACTTTACCATACAACACGTTATTCATAAACGTTTTCAATTCCCCACTGATTTTATAAATTCTTTTAAGAAATTGCAGGGTGAATAGATGGTGTATTTATTCAGGACATGCCTTTCAATTCATTCCTATTCTCTCACGTTATGTTTGGGTGCACATGGAATGCGCGAAATTATTGCGTGAAGTTTGTGCGTGTATTATACATTTAATACCAAGGGCTGGATGCAATACTGTCGTAAAAGTAATGAAAAAATGTATCAATTACTGAGCAGTAGTTTTGGTTTGTTTGACTGACCATGTGCACGATGAATGCATAGTTAATTTACACGTCACAGTTCATATAAACTAGACTAACGTTATAACCAAAGATCTTAACACATGTATTTTTAGATCTTTGTTATAACTAACTTTTGGCTGGATGTTGGCGTTAACTATGGTTAACATAATTCAACTAACAACCACGAAAACCTTCAAAGGTTTAGACTATGGTCGAACTATCGTTAGTTCGCTTTTATTCTTGTTATCTTCAAACTAACAAAACGCAAATGTGGGTGTTGGTTCCTGGAGAAACTAGACATGCGCAGATAACCAGACTAGACTATAGTTAGCGCCAAAACCCAGCCTTCATTAGAGAGTAGTGTCACTTACAGGGTATTTGTCATTTTGAGCAAGTTCAGCTGACTTACGAGGGTAAACTCGATTAACTAGAGTTGCAGCAAAACGAGTCGGGTGTCCTCGAGTTCAACCGCTGCGAGGCTGGGTTGCTGTGGTTAAAATCGGGGCACCTCGGACAATTTCCTACGAATCAGGTATAAATACCGTACGGATCTTTCCAATTGCTGTAGTTCCACATGTCCGCCATGTTTATTTACAATGTAGTTTAATTCGTTTTGCTGAAGAGCTCCAAGAGTTAGTTTATTTTTGGAGTATAACGTTACTAGAGTTAACTGTAGTAAGACAGCTGAACTCGCTCCTACTGTGTTCCTTTTGTGCCTTTTGTGCACTGCTGTTTCTGTTGAGTTCTGCCTTCCCTGTCCGATTTGTTATTAGTTATCTCCTTAACGAAATAAAGAAAAGTAACACAGAACACCGATACATACCTTTGATGCTAGCACTAGCTTTTCTAACCACGACAGCAATAGGCACACATGATACAACTAGTACTAATATCAAAATAACCGTGTTATGTCTTTTAACAAATACTTTAAACGAATTCCAGCACGACTTCTCTTCTATATCGGTTCTGTTCTGCTCTATATCCATATTTAATTAAACCATATTTCCCCTATAAGTCACTTAACATGTTATTCACAAAATATCGCGTAATTTAGATTTTCAAAAAGTATACCCAGACCATTCGGGTACTCGTATAAACCTGATTTTAAAAAATGACGGTTACATTCGACTGATCGGTGCATTTAACGGTAAAAAAACTTATTGATAATACAAAATGTATACCGGTTACGCTCAAAAGTAGTAAATAACTATTGTCTTGTTCCAGGCTAGTTCAATATCCTGTCAACGAAATAGTAGGAGAAGGTTTTTATTTATTTATGTTACATTGAAAAATTATTAATATATTCACATAAAAGTTGCTGTATTTTGTGAAATATAGAAGTCTATTAACGAAATCACCTCTATTGAATATCAACGACATTGGACTATATACTAGTAATGTGCAGTATTTAATTTGCACCATGGATGTGAATGCAAATATGAATACCGACCTGGGACACG
Organism: Spisula solida; assembly: GCA_947247005.1. Classification (NCBI taxonomy): domain Eukaryota; kingdom Metazoa; phylum Mollusca; class Bivalvia; order Venerida; family Mactridae; genus Spisula; species Spisula solida. Next base: position 29,066,652 of record OX365948.1, read on the forward strand.
TAACGTACATTCGCATTTCTTTTTATCGAATGTGAAAGAAATGGTTTCTCTATCAGCCATCGTTGATAAGTCCACTGCCTTCCGAGTTCTTGAACTATCGAGGATGGAATTGAACCCATGCACTTCGGATTGGGTGAATGCCCTTACAACGGGAAGTCTATTATGCCATCACTGAGAACGATTTACATGACAATGACTGAGACCGCCCATTTTAATTAAACTCGGCCCACCACTATCGTAACTGATTTTAATTAGCCAAACCCATAGTCGTTAACTAAACTCCGCCCATCGCTGCTCGTGTAAGAAGATAGCTGCACTCAGCTTCAGTATCAACAAAAGGATCACCAAAAGAATGGAAAAGTTTGAGAATCACACAGATGCTCAAACATTTATAGACAACTATTGTAGGTCAGAGGATTGTTCCTTCATTAAGAGAACTACAAAACATTTTCAAGTATATGGTTGACCTAGCTTTTATAAGCGTTCGTTCTGTTCTATTTATTAATTATTTTATAACATTATCAATTAGAACGAACCCTTAAAATAATTATATGCCAATGAGTCGAACATTTGTTTTTACAAACACCTTATTCGATATGCAATACGGTGTAAAGTAGCCACACTCTAAATCGTGCGGTCTGCTGCAGCATACGGAACATTTCTGTAACTCAGGAAAGCGTCCAACCAGGTATTTCTGTCAGAGGAGGTCCAACCAGCTATTTTACTCAGGAAGGCGTCCAACTAGGTATTTCCATCAGAGGAGGTCCAACCAGCTATTTTATTCAGGAAGGCGTCCAACCAGGTATTTCTGACAGAGGTGGTTCAGTCAGCTATTTTACTCAGGAAGGCGTCCAACCAGGTATTTCTGACAGAGGAGGTCCAATCAGCTTTTTTACTCAGGAAGGCGTCCAACCAGGTATTTCTGACAGAGGAGGTCCACTCAGCTATTTTACTCAGGAAGGCGTCCAACCAGGTATTTTTGTCAGAGGAGGTCCACTCAGCTATTTTACTCAGGAAGGCGTCCAACCAGGTATTTCAACCAGAGGAGGTCCAACCAGCTATTTTACCCAGGAAGGCGTCCAACCAGGTATTTCTGTCAGAGGAGGTCCAATCAGCTATTTTACTCAGGAAGGCGTCCAACCAGGTATTTCTGACAGAGGAGGTCCAACCAGCTATTTTACTCAGGAAGGCGCACAACCAGGTATTTCTGACAGAGGAGGTCAAACCAGCCCCATGGACCTGTGCAACCAGCTATTTTACTCACGAAGGCGTCCAACCAGGTATTTCTTTTAGAGGAGGACCGACCAGGTATTTCTGTCAGAGGAGGTCCAACCAGCTATTTTACTCAGGAAGGCGTCCAACCAGGTATTTCTGACAGAGGAGGTCCACTCAGCTATTTTACTCAGGAAGGCGTCCGACCATGTATTGCTGTCAGAGGAGGTTCAGTCAGCTATTTTTCTCAGGAAAGCGTCCGACCATGTATTTCCGACAGAGGAGGTTCAGTCAGCCATCTTTCGCATGAAGCAGTGCGTCCAACCAGGTATTTCTGTCAGAGGAGATCCGTGTGTATTCTGAAAACTACTAGACTCATCGATGTTCTCACGAATACCGTGCGACCACCGTATGGACATCCAAAGAGTGTCGTACGGGTGTCGTACAAACCTACGAACACCGTGCGAGTAAGTAGTGAGCTCCACACGACTTGTCTACGACATCCGTACGTCGGATATCGTATGATTTTATTCTGTGAAGATCGTACAGGGTCTGTACGAGCTGTGACCAGGCGCTACGATTGTTCAGAAATCGCTCGGATTCTAAATTGTGTGGACTCGTACGACTTGTTGAAAGCCGTACGGAAACCGTGCGAGTTTTGTGATCCTTACATGAGTCCAAAACTGAACTTTCCGACTCCTGTCATTTGATGCCATGTACCAAGCAAGCGTGGTTCAGTGGTTAGTACGCAAGATTTGTAACCCACCGATCCGAATTTCCAGTCGCGGCAGTTCATACCTGTCCATGAATATTAGACATCAATGTCGATTGGTGTCCGCATGTGGACTTGTTGTAGAGTAAGTTAGTACTGGTTATAGTACCGTCCAGAAAATGGTTAGTAGAAAAAAACGCCGTATAATAAGTACTAAGTCTACAATTGTTGAGAAACGTCGTTAAACCCGTACAAACAAACTGGACCTTAACTTATCCGCAGTAATGTGCACTGGAAAGTTCCAACAGCTATGGAAGCGGTACATGCAATCGTTTATAGCGAGGCTGGCATAAGCCAGAGTTAATTCACATAATTTTATGAGCTTAAACTGGCGCTAAAGGTCATTGACAATATTGTAAAATATTATCAAAGATCGATAGTTCAATTTACATAGTGCCATATAATCGCTATGAAATGTAAAAGAGAGTATACATGCAATGAAAAACGGGAGCGTGTTAAGATAGTATTAAGCAACATTTCAATGGTCAGTAGAGATTAAAGATTAAGCTTATTATAAAATTTGACCTAGACAATGATTAATTCTCATTAGAATATAATAATCACAAATTTTGATGACGTATTAAGCCCGTTTAATCGATTAAAATATCGATTAAAATATTAGAAAAAAGGATTGTTTAAAAACTTGATTCATTGTGTGGAGTACTTAGTAAACCTGAATAAAACTTATTACTTTAAAGCAATGTTTAATAATTCACATCTAGTGTGGAACATTCTATAACGTAAGCAGTGAAGTGTGTTTTTTAATGTGTGAACTTTATCAATTTTATAAAATAACAGTGGATACAGATTGAAAAAATACTAGTTCTGCACTAGTTCTGCACTCAATGCTAGGAAAGTGCCTGACACCACCAATGCTGGGGGATATATGATATATTAACTGATCGTTACGGGGCACCTACATTTACCGAGAAACCAGACAGAACACACGGTAAATAGCATTTACCGTAACAAGGTACCGGCTCACCAAATTATATATCACAATCGAGGCGTAGGATTTAAACAATAATCTCAAAATGCCACTTCAGACGAAACGTTTCCAAGCCACTACTACGCTCTACACTCGGTCTGTAGAGCCAATGTCAACAAGAGAATCAAAGGAAAGTAATTTCCGGGACTCGAATCGAAGTATCATGAGGAGTTTTCGGGTATTACCATCATATCCAACACCGAATCCACGCCGTGAACTAACAACAAATGCATCGTCTTCATCCTTTAGGACGAGTTACGTCATGCCTGACGACTTACTGAGTGACTCTGGTTCGGATATTTCGACGGCTAGTAACATGTCGCGCGCGTTTTGGCAGAAACAAGCTCTGGAATCCGGAAATTACCGAGTGGATGAAAGTTCAGACTCGGATTCTATCGACAGTGAAACAATAACAAATCAATCTTATTCAACTATACACATGACGTCACCATCAAAACGTCAAAGGAAGGAAAGTTACAGGTTTCCCGTGGAAGGAACGGGTGCTATCACTGATATATCGGCTGCTCGTGCAGGCCAGTGCTGGATCTGTCGATTCAATGACAAACTTTTGTATACGTATCATAGAAACGGTCACAAAAAGGAATCAAAATCAATCGGTACCAATATACATATGCTGTGTCAGAGACAAGATAAAACAATATTGGCAATACCACAGTTTTCGAAGACAGTTTTCAAAATGGCGTCATCTGGCAAAATGACTCCATTTGTTTCCTTTGAGCTGGAAATAGGTGGAGTTTGTTGTACCAGTAGGACTGAGATTATGTTAACTACAACACCCGTTCAAAAGTCACAAAAGAAGGGACCACGTCCGAGAGTTGCACCGTCCGTATTGAGACTGAGCCACACCGGTGAAAAAATATGGGAAATAAAAGTAAAAGGAACAGATCCCTTTGTGAAACCTTCAAAAATCAAAGTGAATAAAAATGGTGATATTTGTGTAATTGATAACGAACCGTTAAAAGAACATGTTGTTATTTTGTCACCGGACGGGGAAGAAAAGAAGCGTTACTATGGCGTGCAGGACAAGGTACTTACAAATCCTTTCGAACCCCGGGATTTATGCTGTGATAGAAGAGGTTTTATATACGTCACCGATGTAAGGAATTGTGCTGTCCACGTGTTAGACAATCATGGCGTCTTTAACCACTTCCTGTTCACAAAGAATGATGGGAATCAATATCCGGGTTCCATTCTATGTGATTCAGATGGATATATTTGGGTAGGACTGGCTACAGGTACGGTACTGGTGTTTAATCCGGAACTAGACAGTAAATCGTGACAGCTTTCGTCACTTAGATGATGTAATGATTTGAAAATGTAAATATATGTACATAATAAAATATACATACGAAGCGTCTTGCTGGTAACATTGTGTTTCATGGCATCAAGTCTATCAGTAAAACAGACAAAGTATAAGCTGGTAGAAACAACTGTACAACTTTACTTTTATCTTACACCGAAATGATTTTCGAACCGATCAGTTATAATTTCATGATATGTTCAAACTCAGTATGTTTTCAGTGCAAGAAGAATGGCCTACTAAAATTCATTGAAATCTAGGCTTAGGTAACTTCTCAATTACATCGTAGAATAGATAACCCTAACTTCAGTGTCTGCACTTTACTGAATTATGACAGTTCGTATGGATTTAAGACTGATCGGTTAGATAATCCTCTCAGTGTGTTCACAGTACAATTCTACGGGTGTACAACAGTTTTTACCAGAAATTATAGAGAATTAAACTTTGCAAATGGGTTTTAAGGTAAACCATGATCTATCTGTAACTAGTTTCTAGTTATGTAAAGGATCTTGACAGTGCAAAATTACCAAATTTCGGGACTCGTTAATTTAAAAAAATTGGAGCATCTCACATGAAATATAGATACAGATGTAGTACAGAAAGTTGGACATAACATCAAAACTTCTGATGCCATGCCAACATAATATTATTTATTACAACCAATGGTAATACATAACATGGACATTGCATGTCTAACTTATACAAAGGAACATTTGTTTGTGATCCGAAATATAATAGTCAAAGCTTTTTGAAAATTCAAAATTTCTCGATATTCAAGTTCTGGAAATAAGTAAAAGCTAGTTACAATGTATCAATTTTCGAGGGCTGCTTTCAGCCGTTAAATTAAGCCACACTTTGACATTTTAACTCCCCCTGGTCATAAGGCTACCTATGGAAACCTGCGTTCGAGTCTCCCTTGGGAGACTATCTCTCTCCTGGTGGGTGTGCAGCCAACATCGATCTGCGGACCATCGAACATGTTCAGACACTGCCCTCACAGGTACATGTACCAATTCACACATTGGTCGAGTGGAGCAAGTGGGTTATTCTTGCTCAGAGAAATTAAGCAGTGGTCCAGACGGGGTTGAATCCGGGACCTTGATCTTGTAGCGCGCCCTACCTCTAGGCCACAGCTCCCCATAGTACTATATAATAGGCAAAATAACTTAGTTATATATAACGTTAATTAATAATTATAAATACAATGTAGCTACAATTATACCTTTTCGTCGCTCTATGCAATCTACACTGAAACATTAAACCATAATGCAATGTTTTGGAAAGTATGCATACATTTACACAACATACAACCGCTACGATTGAATACATTTAGGTCATATTTCGTATATTTGTGTGAAATATGAACATGCAACCAAAACATACGAGCGTGTTAGGCCAACAAAAATTAATATTGTAGTTCTGGTAACTTGCTGTAAAAATATTTTTTAAATAATTTTATTGATTTTACGCACGGGACATTCAACGATCGGCAGTGACTTTCAGCAAAATGCTAATAAAATGTTTTAGGTTAGAGGCAACAAAAATATTGATCGGGTTACTAGAACTACAATAGTATTTTATTTGACCTGATTAAATACATTGTGTTCACAATTCGTATATTTATGTGACGTATAAATTAAAACGTAACAATCATATACGAGCGTGTAATACTGAGTGACGGGAGAATTGACAACATGAACCATACTTGACGTTAACGAGGTACAGATCAGAATATGCTTTGCTGTCATTGTGATATGCGTGTGTGTATCTTAGTCATCTATACTCGGGGCAAACGATGTTCAGTCTGCTTAACGTACTATACGGTCTATCAACTAAGCAACACCTTTATAGCAGCAATAGTTGACCAGTTAACAATCGGCATTGACTATTAGAAATTCAAATTAATTAAAAGGTGACGGGTTTAACAAACGTACATATGTGGCACGGTGGTCGAGTCTTAGTGGGTATAATGTTCTTGACTTCGGAGCAATGGCCCGTTTCATAGACATACCTTAGCTCATATCAGACTTTTCCCTACATTATTAAGAGCATATGAAGTGAACCCATACATTTTCGTACAACTAAAATAGTTCAAGTTTAAATGGCTTTGTTTGAATTTTCTAGCAGCTAAGCTGTCGTATAAAACGAGCCCCAGGAATAAAGAGAGGGGATAAGTCTATATTTACCTGTGTAAAGAACAGCAGTTGAGAAAGTATTGAACATGCACGGTAGCTGCACATTTTAGATTAGTAATCCTCGTCTTTCTGGTGTGCAGTTACTGTGTAATTATGTATTTTCAGCTGACAAGTCAATATACATACACATTAAAAAAGGGTAATACTATATAGTCCAGTCAGGGTAAGAATACAGTGATGCAGCGGTTGGGTCCTCTATTACGGTGTACAACCAATTATAAAGGCTTAAACAGACAGTCATAATTTCAATGTTAAACTAACAAACTATATTCGCACTACCTATTCCGACAATGGTTGTAATCGTCTGTGTACACATTAACGGCTACGTCACTGTCACCAGATCTTAACTGGATTATAGTAACCGTCAATCGGAGTCAACAGAAACAGCTGAGCACGAAGGATACAGAAAGAACAGTATACAAAATCAATGTCTATACTTCTGCATGAAAGCGGTCCGGTCATATTGAGGAATAATAAGATATGATGACTTTTGATTGATTATTTGAAAACTATAAAAACGCACAGTCTTACACATGTGAAAAATCTGTATTTAACTTTAATTATTGTAAGAACATTTAAAAAATATTAAGATACCAAAAGCTGACCCATTTACGTAACGTCATGGAATGTTATAAATGCACGGAATAGGCCTTTTTATATAAGAGACTATTGATAAGCTATGGTCTCTGCCTATACCAGTGTCTAATGTATAATCACAGAATTGGTGCATCTAGCACGAGTAGGTTATTTTAAATACGAAAGTAATCGTATGTCACTGAACTTACGAGTTATCTGCCCTTGAAAAACGTTTTTTCTTTCTCCAAGTGTGCGTATTCAAGGACAGATAACTTCCAATCAAGCTTATTTCTCCATATTTCAAAGTTTGGACAAACTTTATTATCGGGAATATTCCCCATATCTCACAAGAAACTAATACAGCACTAAACCACCCATCAATATTTGATCCACATAACATTTCCAGGCCACGATTTGTAATTTTCTGGTTCTAACTTTGTGTTATGATGAGCATTTACATGCGGATATATACCAAACTTTGTCATAATTTTGATAATTTCTTTCCCACTCTCATATTGCTTATGGTATAGCCATTCCATCAGTATATATTGAACGTCAACTTCTTTGAAGAAATTTTCACCGCCCTGTAGCGCTCTTAGCTCATAGGTTTCTATATCCATTTTAATGAAGACTTCCTTGTCTTTAAATACAGGAATGAGATCATCTAGGGTTATGGAAACTGCTAATTTATCAGCATCGAGGTTCGCGGTGTCACCGTCGTTTGCTGATTCAACGAACGTCGCGCCAACATTACCCACAATGTTAGCCAGCGTAACGTTCTCATGAACGTCAGAAATAGCGTTACTTAGCAACGTTACTTTGCTTCTAAGTCCTCCTAAACTTATCGACTTTGTTAGAAGACGAAGATTAATTCTATTTGGATCTACAGCGAACACTTTATGTCCAAGTTTAGCAGCAAGTATTGTATATACACCTATATTACAACCAAGATCTAAAAATAGCATATCTGGGTTCATGCTCAACACGGAACCAACCGCATACAGATAATTTGGCTCCCATGCTCCACTTTTACTGAGTTCAGCTGATATAACCTCGTCATAATCTGGATCATGGATACAAATTGGTGAATTTCCATGCAGAGTCTTAAGGAGTATACACTTATTACTACTTATGGAATTTCTCTGTTCTATACTTTCAGTAAAAGCATCAAATACTTTAACATATTTTGGCAACGCTTTTAGAAGTTGATTGGAATTATCATGTATTGCAGCCGTTCCAAGAATACCTTGAAACTGCCGATGGTTGTCATGCTTACGTACTTTATGCTGTTCATGGCTTTCTTCCTTATTGTTCGTGTGGGATTCATTGTTATTTTTATTCAGAAAGTTATGCCACTTATCGTCAATAAATTGTTCATTGTCTTCTAACTCTTCTTGTAGAATTCGTTCATTGTCACTTTGTATATATATTCCCGTTGAATGCAGTCGCGGATCGTCCGTTGTATTCACAATATCGTCATAGTAATCATAATTTACTCTCTTTTGCATTGATAATATAGTCTGCTCTTTAGCATTATCTTTTGCGAATGCTTCCATAACGTCCGGAGGAATAATATTTTCTCGTACTCGAGTACGCACTATCCTTGCCGCAGTGCTCGCCAATACTGCCGGCGAATATGGTGCATGGTCCATGACCTTAACACGGTTTGCTGAATCTAATCGAACGATCACAACATAGCAGACGATAAAGAAAGCCACAGCTACGACCACAAACCCAGGTGGCTTATGCCGGTGAATCCAACCAGGCAGTAAAGCAAAACATCTCCGAATCATAGTCACGTGCTAACAGGCTTTAGACTCACTCGGAAGTGCTTCCTGAAAATAATACAGAATGTACGCCATTAGATGTCAAAACGCAACAGAAAACACTGCACATTCTAATACATGAATTGTATATACAACGATAATGCTATTTCTGTATATGCAACACTTTTAAAATTATATGAGTAATATTCATAGCTCATTAGCATCAACGCGTGACATAAAGTTGTTTGTACGGTGTTAATTAGTTGTCAGAATTTACCAATTTAGCTTTAATAATTAAACTTACCTCATATTATGCTATAACTTGATATAAATTCCGTGTCCGTTATACAGAAAGTTCATCCATAGTGTACATCAGCATACATGCCGGCGAATCACAAAATGGAGTAAATTGACTAGATAAAAAGCCCAAGGCTATTTCATAAAACAATACCACAATTTCTCAGCATATGAAGTATAACCAACATACAACTACCATATTAGATTATGTTACAGTGTTTTGATTACACCGCCTGTCTTTGGTCGAATGTTAACGTATACACGTCGACGACTGTCATCGTAAAACAACGTCAGTTACGGTACATTAATAATCTACGCTTGACAACGTTGCTCGTACCTTCATGACAATAACTTTACATAGTGAGGGTACGTTGTATCAATGTGAGTAGATAGATCCCCTCTCAATTTTGGCGATGCTGTTAGTGTTGGTAATGATGCTGATGATGATGGTGGTGATGACGATGTTGATGATGGCTACGATGATGATGATAATAGTGGTGGTGTGGTGGTGCTGCAGCAGATGATGATGATGACAATGGTGGTGTGGTGCTGCTGCAGCAGATGATGATGATGATTATGGTGGTGGTGCTGCTGCAGCAGCAGATGATGATGATGATAATGGTGGTGTGGTGCTGCTGCAGCAGATGATGATGATGATTATGGTGGTGGTGGTGCTGCTGCTGCAGCAGCAGATGATGATGATGATAATTGTGTTGGTGTGGTGGTGCTGCTGCTGCTGCAGCTGATGATGATGATAATTGACATGATGATAATGGTGGTGGTGGTGCTGCTGCTGCTGCTGCTGCTGCTGCAGCAGATGATGATGATGATAATTGTGGTGGTTGTGCTGCTGCAGCAGATGATGATGATGATGATAATGTTGGTGGTGGTGCTGCTGCAGCAGATGATGATGATGATAATTGACATAATAATTATGGTGGTGGTGGTGCTGCTGCAGCAGATGATGATGATGATAATTGTGGTGGCGTGGTGGTGGTGCTGCTGATGCAGCAGATGATGATGATGATAATTGACATGATGATAATTGTGGTGGTGTGGTGGTGGTACTGCAGCAGATGGTGATGATGATAATTGACATGATGATAATTGTGGTGGTGTGGTGGTGTGGTGGTGGTACTGCTGCAGCAGATGGTGATGATGATAATTGACATGATGATAATGGTGGTGATGGTGTGGTATGGTGGGGTGCTGCTGTTGAAGCAGATGATGATGATGATGTTGATGATGATGGTGGTGGTAGTGGTGTGGTGCTGCTGTTGAAGCAGATGATGATGATGATGTTGATGATGATGGTGGTGGTGGTGGTGTGGTGGGGGTGCTGCTGTTGAAGCAGATGATGATGATGACGACGACGACGACGACGGTGTTGGTGGTGGGGTTTTTACACTATATAATAAATAATTTGAGAAAGTCCAAAAATGTTTTATCTCGGGGATATTTAGTAGATTAGTGCTCGTATTTATGTAATAGCCTATGACACCCTTTGATCACGGAAATACATTCTGTGTATATCCGTGCTTTGATATTGGTTAAATTCCATTTTATTCCAAAGGGACGTAACTGCTGCTAGGACTCATGCATTTCTAAATATTACGCTACACCGGGTCAACTGCAGACGCTGTCACACGCGTGACGGAATATTTAGTGTTTTGAGTAATTAGGACAGGTAATTATTATATGAATGTTGGTGCTGAAGTGTCTTTTGTTAATGTGAACTAGGATTAACCCATAAATATATTAATTTAATCAGATAACTTCATTCTTGCAGCATTTTCGTTTCGTAACTGCTGTCACCGGTAGTGGGTGGGGTATGGTGACTTTATTGAATAACACTTATTTTGACCAGATTGATGCATGTACTACTTATACCTGTAAATAACATTTTTTCTGTGATTCTTTGACTGGTAATATGTACACATCAATGTCAATGATTTTCAAATTCAAACCAATTTCAGAACGTTTTCCATTCCTATCAAAACCAAAAGGATTATGCAATACAAATTGTTTGTTACACCAGCCATCAGTGATGTTTGTAGATAAGAAAATGTTCGAAGTTTGGGGTTTAAACATAATCTTTTTATATACATCCAAGTTACAAGACTTAATTAGTTAATATCAGAATATTGATCTCGGATTGAGAGGCCTGCCTCTGGACGGAGCAATTATAAGGTTCATCCCTAGTTGATGAACACTTGTTGCTAATCCAGAGGTAGTCTCGCATCAAAGACCTAAATATTTAGGTCTTTGCTCGCATGTATTAGTGCTGTACACCATGTTAAAGAAACAAGGAGTCGATTTAGAAAGAGCCAGGGTTCTTACCTGAAGTTGAAAAAATTGATCAGACATTTGGTTAACTATGGGAAAAAGGTGCACACAACAACCCTGTAAACACCAGTAGCACTAAATACAGGCTCAACCAACTGAGTTAACTGGGCTGCCCTCTAACCCCATGCACAAATAATGCTGTTAGAACATTTAGAATCGATCACTTTATGAAGTTTAGTGTGTGGACTTTGCCTTTACGCTAAGGCTTTAAGATGTTGCAGAAACAAGAATCATCGAGAATCATGTTGTTTCACCATAGAATGAGAGCTTTGTCTTAAGGTGGAATGACAGAGCTGCAAATGCTTACGGGTTACAACAAGATGATAGCGTATCAGACAGGAAAGGAAACATTCAAGAGATACAGCAGAGCACAAAATGGTCAACACAGCAGTTTTTCAGCAACTTTTGTGACCCTTCTATCAGAATTTGAGAGTCATTTAGCACCTTTTAAGGACTGATGTGCTTTTGAAGTTAAAATGTTTTAGATAATTGCAGATAATGGGTACCACAAACTAACATTGACTTGCATAGTTTGAGTCGGACTATTGACTGTTCGACAATTGCTTTTAGAATTTTTCAACTGTGTAATACAACACACAGTGTGTTGCAACAGACAATTTAACAACATCAAAAACGCAGAAAACGTGGATTCACTGAAACACTGCCCAGTCGACAACAAAACCCTCTGATTCAGTAGCTCACTCAGAAACTGAAAGCTGTGCCACCTACGCTAGTCGAGCAAATGTTAGTCATTTCTGAGTGGACCATACTGTGTATGATCGGCTTGTACAACATGTCCATCAGTTAATGACAGGGTTGTCAACAGGGCCAAATTAAAACTCAGGAAAATCGTATGTGGCCTAACATTTTTACCAAAGAGGAGACCTTCAATGACATTGTTTCCATAATTAACTCAGTTTGTATTAAAGAAAATCCTACAGATCAGATTTATTACTTTTGCTGTGTTATTATTCGAAAATACTAATTTTTCAGAATGGGTGCCTCAAACTCAACTCCAGCACCTGAAGCAGTGAAAACAGATGTAAATGCTAATTCTATACCTGCAGAATGTCCGATGCATAATAAACAGAATGCAGGCGATGCCAATCAGGTATGACGCATAACATTGTAATAATAATAATATCTCATTTGGGAATATAAGCTATCAACCTGTATAGGATGCCAACAGCAAGCACTTCTCTCCCTTTTGTAGAAACTCTGCTCTTTGGAATGGCAGGTGGTCATTGTATGTTGCAAGTTAAACCATTAACTCTCCCATAAATCCAAGTTAACTCTCCTACCAGGAACTAATGTATAACATGATGTTGAATGGATATGTGTGACAGCCACATGAAAAGGGTGAGGACATCGTCTGGAGAAAATCATGTGTACAGTAATTATAGATTATGTAATTAAGTATTTTAAATTTAATTTTCTTTTTTCTGTTATCCAGAAAAACACGAAACATTTAAGTGAACAAGAAATGCAGAAGATGGCAGTGAGTTTCTCTAGTGCTCCCAGTGAATGTCCGATGCATGCTGAATCTACAGTACCATCCAGTGAGTGTCCGATGAAACAGGGAGAGAATGCACAGTCAGATATAGATCCTAGTAATATGGTAAGAAAATACTTTCAGCTTTATAGTGTGCAGTAGGGAATGACTTTATTGAACAAAAAACCTACCCAATAAAATATAATAAGTACATGTACAATATTGATCATGATAATTTATAAAATAATCAATTGATAATAATATGTATACAGGGTTTTCCCCGGATATTAAACATACATGTATAACTATTCTTATGCCTGTTAATTTATTATACAATGTAAAAGATAAGTTTCAAATGCATTTATCCCATGCAAAACACACAAATACCAATGTTGATATTGTCATAATACATTTATGTCACTGGTTGAATAGTTTATGTTCTACTTTGTATTCATATAATATGTTTATTTATAGATGCCCCCACCTAATCAGCGACCAGCACCAGATCAACCATTTTCATTGAGTATAGACAGAGAGCAATCGACTATACCTCGCGCTGGTACCAATGATAATTGGGTCTATCCTTCACAACAAATGTTCTGGAATGCAATGCTTAGAAAAGGTGATACTTCTACCAGCCTTCTACCAGTTGACATAGCATCCAATATTTTTCTTTATTGGGTGATTTTATGTTAAAAATTTTGATATTTAATTACAATTTGCTTCCTTCTTATTAGTTGATTTCTCATCAAAATGTTTACAAACAATGAATGGATGAATTAATGTTTAGAGATGGAAAATACACTCAACTTGATGAGCTATGATAGGTAAAAGAATTATGTTGAGACGGTATGTAAAATAGAGACAGGCCATGGCTGAACCTAGAAATCATTATGTCTTACATATAGTGGGGAAGATATACCCGGTAACGATTTTGTGCTGGACGTCTGGATGAAAGTCACAAAGTTAGTCTGACCCTGTTCTCTTTAGCAATTGGTCTGATTTCAATGAAACTTCACATGAATACTTGGTATCTAGTCTTATTGCAAATTTTGCCAGGAATTGTAGGTAGGGTGATTTTTGTTTGAGTTAAGTAGTGTTTTCTGATTAATCTATTTTGTCGACGTCAATTTATTTGTGACCAAAAATTGATTAATTGACTTATAAATCTTGTAATCAATCTTAAATGACTAATTTAATACTTATTGACAAAACAACAGTTGAATTGGTTAAGTTTTAAAAATACTGCAAGTTCACTCAAAACAGCGCTTTGGTAGCCAATATTTTCAATACATGCTTTCGCTTCGGTATTTACACATAGACAACTGAGAGTGACCAAATCATGGCTAATATCTGGGACATATGAGCTAAAGTTTGTCTTTTTCAGACCCTTTCCTGCCCCGGGACAACATAATGCTACGGTTACATCAGTACATTTCGTATAAGAGCTGGGAATTGTGTCAATCATTAGTCACCTAGTTTGAAGTGATTCCCGACTTTAGAGTGAAAGCCCATTGTGGGAGACAAGTTTTCAATAACAACTTCAGGTTTTGTTGAACATTTTCAGGTTGGAGATGGAAAGAGGAAGATATAGCACAGAAAGACATGGAACATATAATAAAAATACATAACACAAATAATGAACAAGCTTGGCAAGAAGTGTTGATGTGGGAAGCTCTCCATGCTAAGTTAGTACTTCTGTTTATAAGCGTACATGAGTGGCACAGCAATGTCAGAAAAGAACTCATTTAATTGATTACTGTATTTTTCCCCCTAAATATATAGAATATTTTGGTCCCTTTCCCCTCTCTGCAGAGTATATATTTTTGTCCCAAGTTTGTTTACCATTAATTTAAATTACCCCCTTCGAGTCTTGCTTCATGTTTTGCACATACATCATGGAGTAAATTGTGTTGATAAATACAAAATAAATGCGCAGACCAATGGATTAAATTTATTCATTTGTGCATGTATGCAACAAACTATTAAGACAATGCTGTGTTAAACGCCAAATTACATAGTTTATTTACAAATAAAGTGTAAATTTATATTCAACAGCAGTTTAGAAATGTTTTCATGTAGCCAGGTAATCTTCAAAAGTAGACAGTTGGTTTGAAATCTCACTTAAAGTAACTAAGAAGAAAATGACAAAAAATGGCAAGCTTGTTCAAATAGCCAGTGAATTTACTGCCAATCGGCTCATTTTTTCACCCCTGAATATTCTAACAATGGTCAGCAAACTTTACATGAATGTCATAAGTATTTGAAGTTGTGTACCTTGGCTTTTTAGCTCACCTGTCACAAAGTGACAAAGTGAGCTTTTGTGATCACTCTTCGCCCGTCCGTCGTCGGTCAACAATTTGCTTGCATAGTCTCTAGAGGTCACAGTTTTTGCCTAAGTATTATGAAATTTGGTCACAGTGATCATCTCAACAAAATCTAGGTAAAGTTCGATATTGGGTCATCCGGGGTCAAAAACATAGAAAAACCCTGTGAGGTCAGTAGAGGTCACAATGTCGACCTAATCTTTATCATAATGATCATCTAAAAAAATCTAGATCAAGTTTATATTATATTTATATTGGGTCATCCAGGGTCCAAAACTAGGTCACAAGGTCAAATCATAGAATCATAGAAAAACCTTGTGTAGTCAGTAGAGGTTACAATTTCGACCTAATCTTTATGAACCCCAGTCACAATGGTCATCGGAACAAAATCTAGGGCAAGTTAGATATTGGGTCATGGGTGGGGTCAAAAACTAGGTCACTATGTTAAATCATAGAAAAATGTTGTGTAATCACTAGAGGTAACAATTGTAGCTTAATCTTTATGAAACTTGGCCACAATGATCATCAGAACAACATTTAGGTCAAGTTCAAAATTTTCTTGAATCTCATTCAGAAAAGGTAAATGTTCACTTAGGTCACCATAGAGGTCTGCATGCACTACTACGACAGGTGAGCAACCTAGGGCCCTATGGGCCCTCTTGTTTTGTTTCTTTTGGAATTCAGTTCCATGTTTTCCTTTTAATTTTAGTGAATGCAAAAATCCAAAATTAAAGAAGTTTGGTGGTAAAGCAACAGAATTTTCACCTAGAGCAAGGTTAAGGAGTTGGATGGGGTAAGTAACCTGGTGTATTGGGAGCAGGCTATCTACTGTCTGTAGCTCAAATATATCAACAAGTATTGGGAGCAGGCTATCTACTGTCTGTAGCTCAAGTATTTCTACGATGATTCATAGAGAATCTTCATGCTTTAAAGATATTAAATATAGCATCAAGTTATTATGTCTCCCACTATATGAAGGGGACATATTGATTTTGTGCTGGATGGATGTCACAAAGTTTGTTCGTCCTAATGCTTCCAGTCTGTCATGGTAGCACAGTGTTATATACTGTAACCAAGAACAATCCATAGTTTGATAGTCATTTGCTGACTATCAGAGGAACTATATGATACATGTACTGGTCAATAATGCATTTCAAGAAAACTACCTGGATAGGTCAACTGCATGTATTATATATTTAAATATGGTTCCAACATGTCACAAAACCAAATTGAACTTCGATATTTATTGAACTAAAACTGTTGGGCCTGATTTCAATGAAACTTAAGATGAATACTGTCCAGAATTTTAGGTTGTATGAATACGAGGGTCATTCAATAAATTCGTAGACTGTGTCAATAATTTTAACCTCCGATGATACAGAGAAAAAAAAACTACATCACGTTAAACTACAGACTTTCGGACACAAGTGCTGAAAATATCGCGTGGAACAACGCATTTTTAAAGAAAATATGGCTAAAATATAAATATCACCATACCGGTACCACCACACACCACAATTTATGATCTGACGTCAGCGACGTCATTGACGTTTTGGTGATTCTCAAATGGTAGCCCGAAATGAAACTATGTTATTAACATTGAAATAAACATAAACATTCAAATTGTATATGATTTAAAATATCTTCCACAATAACTTATGTAGTCTAAGTTAAGGATTAAGGCTTGGCATAATGGTTGTATATTAATATGAAAACACCTCGCACATTTCGACGGACGTTGCGTGAAACGTCACTACGTTTGCCTATCTTTAAATTCCATGCTGCGCTTCAGAAAATTGTTTTTGCCACTTAAAGACAAGACCACTGCATGCTGTATGTTCTCATTCCGCTCTCTGTAGCTGCTCTTGTGAGTCTGTTGTGTTTTTCCAAGCCACATGCACAATTCAATAGTCGTATGAATTTCCTCGCGTAAAGAAATAGGCATTTTGACGTTATTGAAAATGCGACTCGCCTGGATAAAACAGTTTTTAGTTCCCAAATTTCGACGTCCAAATAACTTCATACTTTCATGAAACCCCAAGCAGTGATTTTTCTTGAAGAAAATTAAGCGGCCTGTGCCTTTAAAATTTTAGCGCGACAATTCGCAAAATTGGGAATTATTAAAAAAGTTTCTTTGGGTTAAAGTGGTCATATTTTGTATTTTCTACTGATAATACACTATTCATATGTGGCAACAACCTTTGCAAGTTAGAAAATATATTGTTTCGACTTTAAAACAGCTACATATAAACTGTTGTTGCTTTGAAACCTGCGAGCACAAAAGGGGGAAAATATGCCTACTTTTTGGGAAAAAAATCATGATTTTTTGGGGAAAATGGAGGTTATTTTGCTAGGGGAAGGGGCCTGTATTCGGCCCTAAAAATAGCCAAAAAAATCACTGCCAAGATAATATTTTGTAATAATCTGGCAAAAACATCGGGGTGTATATTAACTAAATCAGAATTTATAACTAGTTGAACGAATGAAAAAGGCACGTTAGGTAATCGGGGTCGTAACGCGTTTCCATGGTAATACAATGGCTGATACCATGTTACTAGTTTGCGTTATTGAAGATAAATTTGCATTGACTGTTGGTAATAAGTTACTGTTTGGAATGTTATAAGAAATTATTGTTAAACAGTGCTCCAGCTAGGATTTGAAAAGGGCAGGGTGCAACTTTGTGAAAAGGGCACTTTGGGGGAGGGTTCGGGAGGGGGTGTCCCCCGCCCGGCTGAGGGGGGATTGGGGGTCCTCCCCCAAGAAAATTTTGAAGTTTTAGTGTCTGCTTATGGCATCTCCTGTGTTTCCTGACAGAAATTGGGGTGTTTCTCAAGTAAGCAAATATACCTTTTCATAAAAAGGAAAAAAATATTTTGTAAAAAAAATGAAGCATAAATTTCTAAATGATCACAAAACATTTAAACAGACAAATGCCCTATGCCAAAGTATTGCTCTACTTGTATGTATAATTAACACTTATATAATCAACTCAGATTGTTCTTTCAATGTTCTTTCAATTCACAAACATCATACATGTAGTAGTTAATATTTATTCTTTTGACAGCATTCATTAACTGTTTAATTGTACGATGTAAAACATAAAAAATACGATTTTCTCATCAAATTTCTCTTTCACAACGGTACGGACGGTGCGCGAGTTTTATCACTAACCGAAAACGAAAGTAATTTCCGAGCGATATTAGTATCATATCACGGAATCACCGATATAAAGAAGGGAAAAGAATAAGTATTCCAAAAAAGTTTTCAGATCCTACTCAATGAGATCGAAATTCGGCCAACTTGCGCGTAAGGCAATTAATCGACGTGGGTAATACGAAATTTTAAATCCCGGCCCGTGAATCTTCATAGATTTCTATCTATTTTCTACATCGATCTGTATTTGATATCAAGGTAGTATAGACTTGCGGAAATAAGACTTTTCGCGTAAAAAAATTGTAATCTAACATAAAGAACGAGATTGGAAACTGTCCAACTTTAGAACTTACGCGAGAATTGTCAACGCTGGTGGATCTTCATTATATGAGTGAATCTCGTGAAAATCCACGTCAATAACTTTCCAATATGCCAGGTCAAAGACTAAGGCGCGATTTAATTCATTAAGATTAATTTTAACATTATCAAAACATATAACGTGTACACTGTGATGCTTTACAGTAGGCCTACGCCCAAGTCTCTACACGCGTGAGTTTTACACACCGTATGACGTCACTATGTAACTCACTGAGTTTACACGTTTCTCTGGTGAATTAACGCCTTATATGGCGATGCGTCGAGGACTTTAATAGTGCTCTGTGCTTTAAAATTCTTTTTGGATTCACGACATATTTTTTATTGAGGATTAAACATGCTAGTCAACGGGTTACATTGGTAAATAAAGGTTAGTTAGAATGATTTAATAGCGCGCGTTTATTTCCCCACAAGATCCTGAGAAAAAAATGTGCGTTATAAAACTTCGAAATTTAAGAATGAATTCATCATTACTGTGACTTATGTTAAACATTTCTGTCGAAATTGACAAGTGCCCTCTAAGAATTTTACTTGACTTGGTCAAATTCACGGACAATCTGTGATCTAATTCACTCGGATAAATGCCAATTAGCTATTCACACGTTGATTATGCGTGAACGTGAGACACGATCTCATTGGTTGATAGCCGTTGCAGATGACAAGCCCCGCCTCCGACGTTATCAATTTAAGAGTGTTTTATGGATGATTGACGTATCTGATTAATATACAACTTGTCACGTTGTTTATTACTCGATTGACCCATTTTTTACACACATAAGAAATTAAAAAGGGCAGGGCGTATTTGACAACAAAAGGGCACAGCAGGGCGCAGGAAAAGGGCAGCAGGGCGTTGCGCCCTGCTATTAACGTCTAGCTGGGGCACTGTTAAAACGCAATAATAATGAAATGAGAACGATGTCTACGAATATATTGAATGACCCTATTATTGCCAAAGTTATGGCTCCTTGGAATGACATACGTTTTTGTGTCGAAAGCCCTTAATTCTAGTAGTAATTGTATCATTTTATATTTTCAGGTATGAATTACCATTTGATCGTCATGATTGGATTGTAGATAGGTGTGGACGAGACGTGAGATATATTATAGACTATTATGATGGTGGTAAAGTGGACACAAGAACATACCAGTTCACTTTGCTGGATGTACGGCCAGCGTTTGATTCATTCACAGCAGCATGGGATCGTTCTAAGGTGGCGGTAATGCGATGGAGATATAAACCTAGTGAGAAACCGGGTCAAGTAGAATTACCAAAGGATACAAACACAAACACCAATAGTTCAGATAGTAAATCTTGAGATACTTCAGTGTATGGATTGCTTCATCTGTGTCAAACATAAGATGTAATAAATAAACCAGAGTGACTAAACAAATGTTTCATCTCCACATAAATGAAGATGCACGGGACACAATTGTCAAAATATGCGTCTTTGACTTGAGTTATTTGTGACTAAGTGTTATAACTCTTATGAGAGCTATTAGTGAGATATAAATGGTCTCCCTTTGCCAGGTAAAGCCCCCAGTTGGTCAATTAGCACATTGAGATTCTCTGACTGTATTGTTGTTTCTCATGGAGATATCCCTGTAATTAGATGTGAAATTCTCACTTCTATGTTACATAACTTTTAACTTCATTAAAAGTAACAAAATTTACACTTTAGGTTTAATTTCTTAACATCTATTAGAGAAATTGATTTGAAACATTGTACATCACACTGATGACAGGAATTATGGACCTTTGATACTTGTAATATATATAGTTGAACGGTGCATACGCCTAGAGAAATTAAATAAAATATTGCCTCAACCTGCCATCCCCTTTTGAAATGCCATTGTTGGAAGTTGGAACACTTGTGTTCCATGGACACAATTCATGTTGCACATGCCATACTTTTTAGTTGCTGGCCTTACATATATAATATATGCACAATGACATAGACTGTTGGTTAATAGTACTAAATTGAATCTTCTTGGCAATACTTGCCACTATCATGACTATGTATGAGATTATTTAATCAATGAAATATTACATGTTTTATGTATTAGTCTTGAACTATTGATGTCAGTTCAGTATAATTTATGATTAGAAAAGTTCCGCTGATAAGAAAAGCTGGTCTTTATAGTGAATTGGTCTTAATACTGGACCTATTTGTTCTAAAATTGATAATTTGTTACCTTAAACTGTCAAAAATATGCATCATTGGTTTGTTCTTATTAGCAGAACTTAGCTGTTCTATAATAAACAAATGAAAGGAATTGATGACAAATGAATTATGATTGGTTATATTGTGTAGAGGACTGTTTGTTGATTAAAATTAATGCAAAGATGTTTTGTTTTTATAAATACAAGGGCCTTTTAAATACTGGGTATCACACAAACATTGGGTTTATTGACCAAAATTTTGGTATACATTTAATTAAATAAACACCAAACAAATAATTCATCTTCACATGAAATTAGCATAGAAAATGGTCAGAATTTTTTTTTCAGTGATTTGAAATATGTCACATTTAATAGCATGGCGCACATGACTACATCAATAAAATCATTACATTTCTATAACTATGCTCATTCCATTCTGGATACATTTCGTGAGTCTCAATACCCAAGTTTCAAATAATTAATGATTTATGAGCTAGAATATTTCTAGTTGCATATCACAACTGCACTACTTCATGGGCGACAAAAAGACAGTAGAAGAAAAACATCTTTCACAATGTTTTATTGTAAGAACTGTTCAACATCAAATCATTGAAGCAAGGTATGGCAACAACTGTACACAACTTTGTCTCAGGATGAGCCCACATGTTCATAAAACAGAAAGCCAAGGGAGGTAACTAAAGTTTTCAATAAATAATAGTTCAATTCAAAATTATTTATTTGGTGGTGTTTTAAGGCTATGGTTATTTGGTAAGGTGAATCTGACAGTATATAAAGGAAAATCTTTGAGAAACGACATTAAATCTGAATTAACAAACTGTACATTGAGACAGTTAATATGTATTCAAAAAATACTCTTAATGAAGGTAATCAAACAACGTATAATATTTGAAACCAAATGAATCGTCCAGCATACCTGACAATTGCCTAGAATGATTCAACTGTGACTACTGATATATATAATATAACATGAATCTGAACAATCAAATATTCATGTTGATGTGAGACAGCTCCAATAGCTAGCATGCTTCCACTGTATACAAAATGAAATACACAACAGTGAACTTTCATACACTTTTAATAAACAACAAATATACATCATGTGATAAATGATAGACAACAAAATATTGCACCAAAAATGGGAAGACATATATAACTACTTGTACTCATAACATAGATACATCAAATCACTCCCATAAACCATATTGTCCATTTTCAACTATTTCCTAATGAGTGAGGAGGGGAGACAATTCATTTATTGAATGGACTTATTAAGGGAGATCATTCTTGATATTTGTCTCAAAAACACTGACTATGCATTTTTATTAAAGCTTCATTAACTAAGATTACCATATAAAATTGTTGAAACTTTACAATAATATCTAAGCACTTTCCATTATGATCACAGCGACAAATGATAAGATATGATGTTAGCTAAGACATGCCTACCCGTACTAATATGCAAAACATTCTAACAACATGATAACAACACAAAATAAAATGCATTATAATTTGTTCTATTAAAACTTCTAAAAAGAGTGTCAAAAAATAAACGATAAATGGTACTCTTTATACTAACGTGTATATATTAAAGACAATAAGTCTTGCTCTGTCGTAATCTGAACGTACACATACTGGCCATCAGTGTGGATGTGGATATATTCAAAACATCCAACCCAGCATCCTGGTAGGACAGAATGATAGTTATCTCCCTTTTACATAAAATAGCTGGGTAGTGTTATATCAAAGCACTTACGGAAATATTTAATATACGTTCAAATTTAAATTCTGAATTATTCTTTAAAACACATTAGAGACAGCCATGGTTTGTAGGAGTTTGTTACCTGAATCATATTTAATTTTGAACACAAGCCTTTACCACAATTTGTAGAAGTTAAATATTTTTTTGTGTTTTTAAGATTTTCGTAAGTGATTAAGTGCTTTGATAAAACAGTAACCTGATGTACTAGGTACATTGATCACATATATGATATAATAATGGAATGTTCAAATATATATCACAGGCATCATATAATTTGGTATATGTATAATACATAGCACTATGCATGGCAAAATGACACACACATGTAACATGCCATGTTTTATCGCACCTTCAAACAAATATTTTTACATTAATTATCTATTCATTATAATCAGGTGTTGCAAACATACAAGATCACTCTTTATTGGAGTATGACCATGTATTACTTTGTATTTAAAAGTTGTATTTTAAATTTAAACATTGTTGGAAAAGAAAGCTGTCTTTTAAGCACTAAAAATAATTTAAAAAAAAGAATGTTTGCATTAACTGAAGATACTGGCAAAAAATCATAATCTTAGCTCCTTTCACAGACTGGGTGTAAACCCCATTGATTCGTTACAGTGATCAAGCCTTTTTAGATGTACCTATAGTAACTGGTTACTGGTTACATTTAACAAGATTTAAGAAATTAGCACCTTTATAATTGAGTACCACAAATTGTAAAAACATAATTATCACAATGTAACAACATTCAGGTACAAATAACAAATATGTACATAGGCAATTATTGCAGAGACAGTTGTTACAACAGAGACGGTTGTTACAACAGAGACGGTTGTTACAACAGAGACGATTATTACAACAGAGACGGTTGTTACAACAGAGACGGTTTTTACAACAGATGATTGTTACAACAGAGACGGTTGTTACAACAGACGATTGTTACAACAGAGACGGTTGTTACAACAGACGATTGTTACAACAGAGACGGTTGTTACAACAGAGACGGTTGTTTCAACAGACGATTGTTACAACAGAGACAGTTGTTACAACAGAGACGGTTGTTACATCAGAGACAGTTGTTACAACAGAGACGGTTGTTACAACAGAGACAGTTGTTACATCAGAGACGGTTGTTACAACAGAGACGATTGTTACAACAGAGTCGATTGTTAGTCCCCTACCGGTTTTTGACCGGAGGGGACCATAGGTTTGCCGTCAGTCAGTCTGCCCCAACAAACATATACTTAGGTGGCTACTTTTTATGGACAAACCACTTGAAAATAGTTAAAACGAAAGTAGAATTTTCTTTTACGTGGTTAAAATTTTCTTTAATGCAGCTAAAATTAGACACATAACTACTCTTCACTCCGTAAAGTAGCCACATAAATACTGTCTCGTTATAACATCTGTCCGTCAAAAATCTGGATCCTGACATAACTTAAACAGTTTCCAAGCTAGGTTTATGAAACTTGGTATGTGGATAGGGGGCAATAAGGGGATTATGCCATCTAAATATATTTTGATTCTAACACAAACTGTTGTTGCTATGGCAACAGAAACATTGAAAATAGCTTCAAAACCGGTAGGGGACTTGTGTATTGCTTGCAATTCTTAATAATTTGTTACAATAGAGATGATTGTTACAACAGAGACAGTTGTTACAACAGAGACAGTTGTTACAACAGAGACATATATGCCAGTGCATAATAAAAACATTAATCAGAACATTTTAGTAACTATTATGACATGAACACTCAGAAAATCATGATTATTACATTCTAAGCTTTAGGCTCAAGTCTGATATTATACATTATTACCTAGCACTCTATATAACAAGTAATTCGTTATTTTTGACTGTTTCATGTCTTAATGTTTTTTTTTAGATTCAGGTATGAAACAGTTCATTGTCAGGAGGGCAACAGTTTTGACTGTTACACCCCTGGATGAACTGCTACCTGCGCAATACGATGCGCAATATAAATTCCTGCAAAAACACCCTGCTAGATCTATAGCGTATTTTTAATATAACTCTTGAACAATGTTTTGTCCCTATTTGCTTTGTTACATGCCGATTTTATTTGTTTGATAATAATATCATGGGGATAATGACAGTCTTGAATTTATAACAAAAGATATCCGCTATTAGTATGACAAAATGTCTTAGAAATATCCTTTTTGTTTGTTGTATAAGTAGAACTTTACTGTAGTTATATAGGGTTTTAGGTAATAAAACAGTTATTTCATGTCTGTTTTGGGTTAACAGTCAAAACTATTGTTCCTCGGTATCGGGGTAGACATTTTGAACTGTTGCCCTCGGCCTATCGGCCTTGTGCAACAGTTCAAAATAAGTGTATACTGTGACAGCAGATAATAGGTATAAAAACAGTTCACAAATACAATTCATAATAATTTGGACAAGCCCCTTCACACTTATACCATATCTTCTGAGGGCATATGGTAATGCTTTTTGTGTCAACTTTAGGAAAATATTACAATTACATGTACTAAAATAAGTCTGAATACATGGTTCATGAAAAAGCTGGAAAATTTATAGGCGTGAACACTAAATCTTTAAATCTAAGAACTAGCATCAAATGATAGTCATAAATACACATGGCAAGGTGTGGAAATACTTATTTCATTCATTGTTCACATATTATGGCACAACAGTCAATATTAACGAGGAAAGTTTTTCATCTTTCTGCTCATAGTAAGAATGAATTACTCAGACTTGAATAATGTACTGTTGCTGTTGTTTAAATCTTTTACATAGCATGAATGTTGCTAATCGATCATCAGGTCAGATTGGTTTTTAACCTGTCAAAACATTCTTCAATAACAAAAACACAATAAATTAGTGCCTCATCAAAGTTTTCAACAATACACAGTTCACTGGCTAATCATCAATGTTTACACCCATTATAGAGTTGTTATGCCAACAAGGATAGGGACAGACATAGTTTGTTTTGGCAACCAGTGACAAACATAGGTTGTCATGGCAACCAGGGACAACATAAAGGTTGTTATGGCAACCAGGAACAAACATAAAGGTTGTTATGGCAACCAGGGACAGACATAGGTCGTTTTCGCAACACAGGACAAACATAGGTTGTTATGGTAACCAGTGACAAACATAGGTTGTTATGGCAACCAGGGACAAACATAAAGGTTGTTATGGCAACCAGGAACAAACATAGCTTGTTATGGCAACCAGGGGGGGGACAAAGATAGGTACAGAGTTGAAGGTCAGTTTTCACTTTCATCATCACTGATAACTTCATCTTGTTGACTTTTCTCTCTTTCCA
Organism: Spisula solida; assembly: GCA_947247005.1. Classification (NCBI taxonomy): domain Eukaryota; kingdom Metazoa; phylum Mollusca; class Bivalvia; order Venerida; family Mactridae; genus Spisula; species Spisula solida. The sequence goes on from OX365948.1 coordinate 29,092,721, forward strand.
TTCTCATACCATGTCGCATCTTATCTAACTCTGCAAGTTCTCCCTGAAATCATTGTTACACTTATATACTCCATAGATACAGTAGAACTTCAATACCTCAAACAGTTTGCCTCTAAAATACTTGAAAAGGTTCTATGGTTCCAGCAAAATGATAATGTACCAGTACAGTAAAACCTCGGTAATACCAGCAGCAATTATTCTAGGAACTGGCCTATTTCGAGCAGATTTCAAAGTCCCGGAGAATTTTCTCTATATTGTACATTAATTCATCCCTCTTATTCAAGTAAAACTATTATGAGCATCCGGTCTAATTCAAGCACAGGTGTCAGACCATTCAACAATTTTCAACGATAATAAGTGGTTGTGAATCAACTATTATAGAACATTGTTCATGATTACACCAACAAAGGTAACATTGGAAGATTAAAATGTGTGTCGACTTGATAAACAATGAAGATATTCGTAGTTACAACCAAATACACGCATCAAACACATACGTTGTAAAACATAGTTACACTTAGTCATAACAACAATTCATCACATAGTTCTAACAATTCAAGCAATTGGCTTATCTAGAGCTTTTGGCTTGTCCCGATGGGTCCTCGAGATAACGAGGTTTTACTGTATACAGTACATGTTTCCAACAGGTAGATGTTCAAACTATTTTCCCAGTCAAAAGACAGTTTGAGGAGTTGGATTTCTTCTGTATGTAATTTATGCCCTTATCCTATGTCCACACCCAAATATTCAGAGAAGACAATTCAGTTATATAAAAGAGCTTACCATGCCACCTACGTAATCAAGGGAGATAATTTGTCCAAAAAGCTACAGACCTAACAGCTGACCTGACAAGATTTTCTGGAATAAATTATCAACCAGTACTAACTTTCACAAGCAATAGACACTTTTCTCTACATGGATGGACAGAACCATAGCAAAGGTCAAAGCAGAACAAATCTATCTAACCAAAACCTGCTGGGTGTCGCCTTTCTAGCACTCTTATCATCTGAGCTAGTCACTCAGTTTAATCATTTAGAAGGGTTAAAAAATGTTAACAAATATGTCTACCTTGATTTCCTGTAGATGTTGCTGTCGTTTGGAAGCCAACAATCTCATACGGAATGGATTAATCCAATGGAATGCAAACTGAAAAAACAAACATATCATAATTACCGTATCTGCCATTAAACCTAAATCAATGTGCAAAAAGGAAGAATTTGATCTTGTCGGCCAGTCAAACAGTTTATAATGTCTTAACAAATGTACAATTAGTACCAATTTTTGAGCTAATTTGTTGCGGCCACCAAAGCAGTATCATTATAGCAACAGGCTCAAATTGTAGATTATATATTCACTTACTATATGTACACAGAATTACCTTGACTTAAGTAATTATTGCCACCTACCATTAAAATAAGTCAAATTACTAGTAGTTGATCAAAAAAGTTTCACTAAACAAAACTTTCATACCAGGATAATATCAAACAACTAAAAATGACAACTGTCTGTTATAGTGTGAACAAATTGAAGTGATCCTCAAACCTCCTATAAGCATAATTCAACAGTTGGTTTCGGTGTCTATAATTTACCTTCACCGTTTGTTTTCATTAGCAGTATTACAAAATTTAATATGTACAAGATGTAATATAAACACTAAATCATCAACATGGCAAGACTTTTTCAGGAATATTGAATACATTCACTAAACATTGACAAGCTAATAATAAATTCATGCATACATGTCTAGGACCAGGTTAATTTGTTTTCACTTGACATAGCTAAAAAAGACTATAACCAATGACATAAATACTAAAAATATAGTTTATACCCAGGATATTTGTCGCACGTTTTTCATTTTTTCACCAATTGTCCTCAAGTATCTATTCAGTTGTAAACCATCTTTTTGTTTCAAAATTTCTGTCTCAGACTTTTTCAAGAATGCAATAGCAAATCTAAACAACACCTGAAAATATTCAAATATCGGTATTAAGAGCTATAAGTTAAGTCTGTAACATCAGCCTTGCGACAGCCACATACTCCCTCTCCTATCATTTTTTAAGGCACCTTTAGGAGAACATTGCCATAGTTTTCTGCATCAGTTGTAGGACCATTCTCTGACAGCTATGCAGTATATAACACGGTATATAAACATGCAATTCCGAAACCAAATTCTCAACATGTTGACTTTTTCTGTGCTTTGCTTGTGATTTACCGCTACAGCAATATATCAAAGTTATAATCATGTGATGTGTGCAGCTGATGTGGCATAGGCTTTATACTAAAATGATGTTTGAATGATCCCTTAAGGCATGGTGCGTTACAAAAAAAAGTAAAACAGTTTCTCAACAATTTTTCAGTTATATATGGTGGCCGATTCACCTTAACAGCTTTCCTAGACTGTATCCTAACCAGTATTAACTTTATAACCATTCCACAAGGAACCAGTGAGTTTTCAACATACGGAGGAAAATCAACATTGTTGTCAAATTTTCTTACAATTCTTGACTGGTAATAAAATCGGGATCACTAATCACTGGACCACAGCGTGGCTTCAACCAAGTACTACACTGCTTGATAAAACTCTAATTATTAACATACCTTGCTTCCTTCATACAAGAAAGTATCCCAGATTCTGAGGAACATTTCTGTAGGAACATTATCCACAAATACTGTCAGGAACCAGTTAAACGTGAACAATGATAAATCTACATTGTTGGTTTCCAACTTCTGATGTATGGCTGGTAACTTGTACTGTACTAAATCCTTCAATACTCTCTATGTAATATAAAAACACACAGCCATATTAAAACCTGTTTATTGTAAAAGAAACAAGAGGGCCATCTGGCCCAGTATCACTCACCTAAGCACATTGATCTAGTACAACCATATTCAACATGGACCTTAATTTTGGTTGCCATGGTAACCAGAGTTTGGTATGGATTTTAATTCTTTTACCTAATTTTCTAAAGGACCACACAAGGAACATTCTTGTCTCAAAGTTTGGGTAAAATTGGCAAAGCGGTTAAGGAGAAGAAGTCGTTTGAATGAATAGTTCACACCAGGTCCATGAAAAGTCTCCTATACCACTTATATTATATATACACATTTAAGTAATTATATACTGTAACAATACATTACAACGTTTATTCAGGCATAAAATAGCATTTCGCATATTTGTAGCCAACATATATTCATAGACATGTACATGTGTGGTCAAGAAGGTTGGCAAACACTTATTCCTACGTTGTACAGTAAACATATTTGGAGCCAACATATATTCATAGACATGTACATGTGTGGTCAAGAAGGTTGGCAACCACTGATTCCTCCGTTTTACAGTAAACATATTTGAAGCCAACATATATTCATAGACATGAACATGTGTGGTCAAGAAGGTTGGCAAACACTTATTCCTACGTTGTACAGTATACTGTAAACCAATTTACTTTCGAGAATACTAACTTTCGCATTTTGCTGATCGTGGGCATATTCCCGACTACAAATTTTTGAGTTTTTACGTTTCCTGCAGTGTCCATATTAATGTTTTAAGTACTTTCGCGGTGACTTAATTTCGCAAAATTCTACCATTCGCGAACTCTGTGAAACCAAATCGCACGAAATAAGTTCTAGGTTTACAGTACATTGTAAATGGTGATCACCTGATCAGCTTGCGCCGCCATCAGTGTAGTACTGAAGTATTCTGCAGGAAGAAGAAAATCCACAATAGCAACCAAACACCAGAATGCTTCCTCCTCATCCAGAAACAACAATGCTATAGCTGCCAACCTGTTCAAACCCTGAAATATATAATTACCCGTACTAATATATAGTTTACACACACAGTGGAACACACTTCAAACTCGCTAATAACAATAATTTGGATAAAGCGATTTCCATGGTTTCAAATGTACACCACACAAACAACCTTAACCGCAGGAAACACCTTAACGTCCATAAAGGATTGTAGGGAGCATGTTTGAGTTGCTTTAAGTCAAGGAATATCCAATAACAAAAATATAGATTTTACACAATGTACAGGCATAGGTCTTTGAGAAATCTCTCATTTTTGTACATGACTTAAGTTTGTATTTGAATGTGTTTATCCAAACACCACACATAATTTAATAACGACGGCAGCACCTAGCCATCCATGCAAGAGTTATTTGGTATGATAAGCAAGATCTGTGTAACAGTTTTGAATATGGCATCATAGTTTGAAAAGAAGAACAACTTAGCGTTATCAGATACAAATAGGAATATTGACCAGTGTTCCCATTGGAATGTGATGGAGTAAAGGTATTTAAATGATGGTAGTAAATCAATTCCACCAAGTTTGATATACGACTCAGATGATAATGTAAGAAGCAATGGTGTCTGCATATCTACCCTTTACATAAACTGTTACTGATGACATACCTGACAATACCCTATCTCACGATTATATTCACTGAATGCAAGTAACACCCGACGCAATCTGACAACACCATCTGACTCTATCGTCTCATAATGTCGATTGTTGGGTAACGTTCTCAATAAATCTAACTCAATCTGTAAGAAGAACAATGAACAAGTCTAATGGTTTTGTTATTGACATACAACTACTAAACATTGCTTGCCCGACCATCATAAAGGTGTTCCGAGTAGAGGGGCAAAACACCTGATGATGGATGGATACTCATTTGATGACATCTGTGTACAACAGATTATTCTATATTCAAGTAACATCAACAATTTAATGATATTGAAAAGTTATTATAGATAATACAGTGCTCTTTTAACTTTAACAACTATTACAAATGTCCCTAATAACTCATCATTGAATGGTTATGTACACTTTCAATGTTTGTTCTACCGGTATGTGTAAACTATTTTACCTGTATGTATGTATGTATGTACATGAACAAGACAGAAAAAAGATGGTATAAACATGTATACAAACTCTAGAAAATATGCAAAATACACTTAGGATATCATGATAATGGTAAAAAGACCATTTAATGAAAGCAATATGATATATTAAACATTCGTCATGTTAGTTTAGATTATGAATTATATGTTATATAGAACATGTATATAGGTCTGACTTTCTGAGCAATCTACATACATCATCATGCATGTTTTCATGAAGTATTGAAAAGTTATTTTTGAACATCCGCCGATATACATACAAACACACCCGCAAGAAAAGAGGCTGATTTGTTGAAATGTATCAACACGGTGAGTTTTTGGTGACACATTAATGAAGATGCGTTACAATTCATCCCTATGGAGTTATTTAATAAGTGTTATAGTCAGTTACAGAGATTTTTTAGATTGGTTTGAGTTGTTGTCACTAGAGACTTGCATGCAGGGCTTTTTCTACACCTTTTGCAGGTCCTGAAGGCAGACCCACTCCCAAAGAATAATGACCCATTCCCAATGGAAAGTTTCATTCTATTAGTCCAACTGTATAAATTTTCAAACTTTATGATAAAGTTTATCTTTTGACATGGACATTTTTGAAGCTCAATCATTTATTTGGTTTTTTTTCCAATTCACAAGAGAATCACCACATTCCACAGATCAAAACATGTGCATTGCTTGGGATATCATTAGAATGGCCTTGATTTAAGCTTCTTGTTGTTTGAAAATTGCCAATTCACGACCAGGTCCTTTCCCAAAGGAGCCAGGAAGGAGTGTCCAAATGTCTCCCCCATTCTATATCCCTTCAATAATACATACATAGTATATAGAACAAGAAAGGAAAGAAAATTGCACTTGTACCATTGTACTTTCAAGAAAATTCATAACAGGAGAACAAAACTTGAGTTTAAGGCCGAAACAAAATCATATTGTTGTTCTAGTAGCCTGACAGGTCAGCACTATATGTTCCCCTACCTATACCCTGAATTATGTTACAGTGTATCTTTGCTGGAAGTTACCTCTGATAATTTGTTGATTCTTCAGTGCAAAAAATCAATCAAATGTTTTTCGTACCCTATATTTTTCAGCATGTTACCAGAACCTCAATCTTAATTTGTTTTGGCCTTACCTGCTTCCAAAAACGGAATTCTCCAATCTAAAGCAATAAAACTGTGATTATTTTGCTATACCTAAGGCCCCGATCTCCTGAAACATCTCAATCTGAACTAAATCTTAACTCACATTTTGTCACCTATTGTTTGATATAGTATCCATGCGAAATTGTACTCTTAATTGGGATAACAAAACAGATACATCATTTTGAGTTTATTACAGTAAAATTATGAGAGCTCGAGTTTCATATTTATCTCAAATTTAGACTCTGATTTGAGCAAAATCTCAATTTGAGTTGAGATTTCTACTTGAGATGCTTCTGGAGATCGGGGCCAGCCCTCTGTATGAAACACATTCCAGCTAACTACTACAGAAACAAACTTGCTTCCCATTCACACTGCGTAGACAACACACCAAGTTGAAGTGCTAGTCATTTACCGTCAAACTTAATAGTCCGGTCTATAAATGGGATATTTAGGTAAGACCCGGCATTGGACTGTATAGTAAATATTTTTTGGTATTCTGTTAGGGAATATGTTGTTATTGAAGAATCTGAATGATGCCCAGCTTGCATCATTGAGCATTTCGAGAAATTCAAGATGGCGTCCAAGATGGCCGCTAAAATTAGAAAAATATCCTGTGGTACTAGAAATAAGTTACAAATTGCTATTTTTGCGGGTTGATTGTATTTTAAATGTTAAAAACATACTCATTAATATAAATTTATCATTATTTATTGATTTAGTGAATCTTAGATGGCACCCATGGCAGCTGGAATCCAAATCACGGCTATAATGGCTGCCATAATTGCCAAATTGTACTAAAAAATTGTTTTAATTATGTCTACTACTAGTGTAATATATTATAAATACTCAAAGAAAACTTTAATTCAAAACAGTTGACCCATTAGCTGATTCAAAATGGCGTCCAAGATGGCCGCCATAATACAAACAATTTGTTAGGATCATAAAGAAGTTACATATTGATATTTTGCTGATTGATTGTAGAGTAAGTGTCTCAAACATAATTACTTCTGTAATACACTGCATAAATATATCATTATTTATTGATTAAGCCAATTTTAGATGGCACCCATGACGGCTGAAATCAAAATGGCGGCAAAAATGGCTGCCACATATGCCAAACTGAAAATTAGCATTTAATAGCATGTAACGTAATAGAAATTGTTAATTTTTAATATAAGTACTGCTATAGGTAATAAATGATCTATTAAAACTACCATTGAAAACACTTTATGTTTAGCTTATTCAAATTGGCTATCAAGATTGATGTCAAGCATGAAAGTTTAAACCAAGCTAATTATATATCTTAGACCACTGGTCGGTTGGTATACTAGTATATGTATATGTTATTGTAAATACTAGTATATGTATATATGTTTTATTTGCACGTTAGTTTATTTTACAAACAACAGTTTATATACATTTGCACTCAAACCCAGGGGAATTTGACATTTTTACTTTTTCAAAGTCTAAATTCCCACCCTAGAGCAAGGGCAATTTGTCAAAATCCCCTCACTGGGAGATGCTTTACATACCCCCGTGATCAAAATTTCGGTCAAAGTCTATTTCCTCGGGACTTGGCACCATTCTGTCTGTCAAATTCCCACCTATCGGGAACAGCCTTCTGTCAAAAGTCCTGTGTATGCCCGCCGCCCACCCCCTGGGGGAAAACATTGATAGGTGCATAAGGCTTACAGTTAATTATGTCTTGGTCGTATATTTTTACAATTCTACATGGACATTTTGGTTGAGGAATACATGCAGAGCCGTCATCTGTCTACGTGGAGTCTTCAATATCTGCTCAGTAAGGTACCAGGTCTTTGAAATATACAGCTACATTGTCTTGGCATTGAGATAAATAGCTTGATGTCTGATTCGATCAAGTTGTTGCTGGTGTTCCACTGCGGTTTAAATATATTGAAAGCCTTGCAAGCTTTACCTATCATACTCTTCAAATTTAAATTCTCCCCTGTCCGTTCCAACACGTCTCAAGACGATGAAGGTCTCATTATCAATGTTTTGATGATCCACAAGGCATTTTGCATGATTAGAGCATAGCGCATAATGTTGCATCGCCAACCGTTTTGTCTTCTTGACAATGACCAATGTCTTTGGTTTTGTTGTCAAGACAATGTACATTGTTTAGCACGAGACAAAGCTGTGGGGAGATGCCAGCAACCTACATACAGAAGATGTTGCAATTCATTACATCCAATCTGAAGATATACTAGTCAACAGTACACATTAAAAGTCTGTGTGAGACACTAGGCCGATACATTCAGCTTGTCCGTCTGTCCGTCAGTCATTCAGTCTGTCCGTAGACGCATTCTTGTGGACGCAACTCCTCCTACAGTTTTGACAGGATTTCGCTCAAACTTTCACAGATGAACAACCTCAACATAGAGATGTGCACTAAGACAGGAATTTGCGCTGCGATGAATTTTGGCAAAATTATGGCCCTTTGCCGACGGGGGTTTATTAGTCTGCCGAATGGCGACAGCTCCAGTTATAATTATTCTAAGGTTGGTGTATGAGCTTTCAACGCTTGATCTTGGTTAATTATGGAGGCTATTCTTGCAATCAGCCTAATAATGGGTCGCTAAGTAGCATCACTTCTGGTTACTGAGAATCAATGTATAGTTCATTTTCTTTCCTTCTGACAAGATCTTTTATGACCAGTGTCATCACGTAATCCTTAACCTACCCTTTTAGTAATCAATTTGCCACAACCCTCATGTTCATTCAGGCGCTTTCTTTACCTTCTTCCTATCGTTCTCTATATTACACTTGGTGTTTTAGATATCTGGTCCTTGTTTGCAACAGTCTGTCTGATATTTATCATCTCATCAGTAAGCCAAGTTTTGTACATCCTCTTCTTGTATCCCAATTGATCTTTAGAAATAATTTTATTATTACATTCTATATCTGGCGTGTTGATGTTGTGCCACGCTTAAAGAGAATCCAAGAATGGTCGTTCCTTACTCTAGCAAGTAATTTTATAACTGTCAAATATGTAATCCACAATAGATAAAGTCGTTATTGTTAGTATTACATGTATTACTATTATTATTACCAGGTTTGGTCTGGTCATATTTTTGCCCGTATATAAACTATTATGTCATGCAGAGGTCTTCCCCATCCTCTGGAGATCGCTACATAATATTTGGTTTAAAGCGACCATATCAGATGACCTCCATGTGGCCTCGTAGATTCTTTGGTGTTGGATTTTTTTTCATTCAATAACTTAACACATGAGCATCACATGGCAACATAGAATATACCTGGTTTCTTTTGCCGAGACCTTCGTTATCAATGATCATTTCTTTACTATTGATGGCATTTGTATCAGCAATGAAAGTGATAAACTATTTTTTTCAGGGTTTTGAACAATTACAAGTTATTACTTTTTAACTATCTGGATTCGTCTGGGCATTAATTATTACGCAACCGTGACTCACTGGAATTTGGACAAAACCCATATTTTGATGGGAACAGAATACACCTGATTGGTTGAACTTTAAATGCTTCCTAACAATTGCATGGGGTCCCGTATTGTACAGCATGTACATTGATTTTTGTAAAATTGATCAATATAAATTAGTTTATTTGGAATGAATACTTGATTTACACTAAATTTACCAACCGACCAATGACAATGACTGTATGGTTAACCACTTCGTTCACATTTGGAAGACATCTTGGAGGCCATTTTGAATCAGTTATCGGGTCAATTGCTCTTAATTAAAGTTTCAATTAGAGTATTTACAACATATTGCAGTACTGATAATATTTTAATTAGCAATTATTCATGGTTTTTAATAAAATATGCCAATTCGTCAATTATGACGGCCATTGTAGCCGCCATTTTGATTTCAGCCTTCATGGATGTTATTGCAAATAGACTCAAACAATAAATGATGATATAAATACATACGTCAAATACATCTTAAAAACTGCCAATCAGCAAAAATAGCAATATGTAACTTACTTCTTGCGTCATCGGCATATTTTTACTGGTTTTGGTCGCCATCTTGGGGGCCATTTTGAATCAGCTAATAAGTCAATAGTCAATTCGAAATAAATGAAAGTTTAATTTTGAATAATAACTACATATTACAGTACTGATATAAACAAATAGGATTAAATAGATGATTTTTAATACAATTTACCAATTTGGGCAATTATTGCGGCCAACGTAGCCGACATTTTTATTTTAGCTGTCCCGGATGCCATCTTTTATTAACTGAATCAATGAATAATGATAAATATATATTAATACTTATGTTTAAAACATTTAAAGTACAACCGATGAGCAAAAATAGCAATTTGTAACTTATTTCATGCACCCATGGCATTTTTTCTAACTTTAGCGGCCGTCTTGGACGCCATCTTGAATTTTTCAAAATGCTCAATGGTGCCAGCTGGGCATCATTCAGATTCTTCAATAACAACATATTCCCTAACAGAATACCAAAAAATATTTACTATACAGTCCAATGCCGGGTCTTTTTCATAATTGACCGGACTATAACATCCAGCTAATCTATATGATACTGTAGGAACATCAATAAGGAGTAAAGGGTTAACAATTCAAGCAGTTTGAATGTTGTCAGGATCTTTGTTAAACACAGGGCAAAAACCTCTACCATCAACAACATCTATCACTGAATACTATTATATAACTTGAACAATTAACTTCATCATTTGCGGCTAGATTTAAACAATTCCATATTTAATTTATGGGATAATTAAAGCCCCATTATCTCGCCCAAAAAATTGTTCCGATCATCCAGTTAATACAAGGAATTAGGATGTTTCTCACAAATGACCAATAACTGACAAAAGAATTTTAACGATATCTGTTAAAATAGTATGTCAAAAATCACATTAAAGTAAAATGTATGGGAGATAATACTAATTTTGCAAGAGTTGCTTCCCTCAGACTAAAATCATGTATTTATTGTTTACCATTCTATATTTTCTCAACAAACCAACTTGAGGCTGTATTTTTCCCCTATTTTATTTTGTTTCCACCTTTGGGACTCGAGATAGGTTACCAAGTTATTGCTTTTGGAAAATAGCTGTTAATAGGCTTAATGGGCCTTTAAAAAGTAACTTAGAATGTCCCACCTGATGTAGGTACATGTACATATCATGTATAATAACAAAAGCAGAGTGTCAGCAGACAGTACGCTTGAAGAATCAACATTTCTTTGTTAAAAATATGCTGAGCATAGCCTTTATTTACCAGTCAGCTTTCTGCTGAAATATGGCAGGCATATATATGTGTGCCTTTACCCATATTTGAACCCAGGTTGCCAGATAAGGCAGCAAGTGCGCTAACCATTGAGCTACAGAGACCACATTGTTCTTTGTAAAACATGCAGCTGATGGCACACTACAGTTAAAAAATTCTTCTAATACAACTAGACTAAACGTCATCAATTATTTCAAACATGAGAATTATACAATATACATCTTGTAGTAGGGATGATATCGAGTAAGTTTTACCTGCTTGATAGAAGGGTCTGAGCGTTGACCAGCTGATTTCTTCTGCTGAAGTAGTTTCTGGTAAAACTCTGGTCCATTCTTATCTCGAATTCGAGAAATTTGAAAATTGACCAAACTAAAATATCCATAAAATATGTACAAGGAGAATAACAGCAAACAAAACAAATAGAAATAATAACTGGATAATTTTTTTACACAAAAATGCATGTCTCCGACAAAGGCCTATAACTCTGGCAATATTCCTCCGTCCTAAAATTCCTGACAAAATACAGAACTATGTTTGGTACCATCTATTCAATCATGTGACGTCTCATTGAAATCTGACCAAAGTTAAGGAGAATGTGCATGGACAAACTTTGTGACATCCATCTAGACATACAGACATTCAGCACTGCAGGGGCATATCTAGAGACATTTTGATGTGTTACTAAGGCTAATGTAATAATGGATTCGAGTCTCCACACGCTAGGGTTTTTAAAACTGTAGATAGCCTGTGATGTGTTAAAAATTTGGCAAGCATTTAATACATACAGAGCATTACGGTCAAAGGTTAAATGATGATTGTGACAATTATTCTGATGTATAAATCAAGTACATTGTATAAAACAATATACCTCCTCCAGACCTCTGCCCTATATCTATGAGGAACACCTTGTCTGATCAATGTCTTCAACTCCTGACCTTTCAGTAATTTACCATCTCCTCTAGCCAGATAATTCTCCCATTTAACCCGTAGCGAGGCTTTCTGGTCCGCTTCCTGAAATACAAAACACTCAACTTTCAACTCGGAATAGGAGAGATCATGTTTGTATACAAAGGGATTAGCACCACCAGCTAGGTAATGATGAATGGTAGGTTTTTATTGTTCATTCATCCAATAGATTGTTGGTGGGCATTTTGTATATGAATACGGTGATCTCTCCTATAGAATCACAAATTTACACAGTCTTGTAAATATCAAAGCTGTATTTGTTTATTTCAGATTTAAAGCTGATTCTCAACAATATTTCTTCAGTTAAATATGACAGTCATTCACACCAGACCTGTTTTCCCGGACTGTATTCTTCATTGTTTGATGGCAATCTAGTAATCTAATAATCTAATCTAGTTCACCATAATACAAGTAGTGCTATAGAAAACAAACAAATTTGTATATTCAGGTTTAATGCCATTTCTCATCATTTTACTGTTATATATGGCGGCCTTTCATATAACCTATTTTCCTGGACTACATACTGACCAGTATGAACTTACTCTTTCACAAAGAACCAACAACTTTTTCGCATGTGGAGGAAAACTTACGTTGGAAACAAAACAAGTATCATGAAGATGATAAGAGAATCTGATGTTGTAAGACCTGACCTTGACATTAGTATTGATTTCCTCAGATTGTCGGTCCAACATGGCTGCTTTACTGACTAGTTCATCATCGTCTTCCTCTTCTTGGCTTTCATTATAATGCTTCCTTGAGAAACCATAGCGATCATACTCTTCAATACTGAAGGTGAAAAGAATCATCGAATATTACATGACTTTCCTTGTATCAAGGTTTGTAAAGTACATATTAATTATTTTCTTATAGTGCACTAGTGTAATATTACAATTAAATGAAGTCACTATATCTCATAAATAACGTCATTACACATACTGCAAATGACACATTTTTTGGTGTTGGTTGCATTACAGAGTCTAGCAGTGCATTGAAAGTGTATTGTCATGTCATTAATGCCATATAATTAAGAATCTAACACAAGTCAACTGATACAAATTTTTCTAAACTCATTCAGAAACTATCATTAAGCTCGCCACAAATTTGCTTAATAAAACTTTCAGAACTTGTTTGAGGCTCTGCAAGAAACATATCAATGTAGTTCTCACAAAAGTGGACAATTTTATGAATTTTTTCTTGGAACATAAAAATCACCCCTCGTAGAGAGATGCTAGAAAAGTTAATGGTTGAATCAGCTATATTTACAGCCCTACCTTCCTGTGAGACGATGTTCATTACCGTCGTCATCTGGTTCTAAAGCATCATTCAATAACTGACTAACAATATCTTGATTCTCTCCATCACCTGTAAACATACAGACATTAACTCTTTACTCAATATATCCAAGCACTATATCCATTATATCGTATTGGCACAAAAATATCAGAGGTTAAAAGTTGATCAAATATATGTGGGGCATCTCTCATATGTCTCTGTAGAAATTGTGGGGTGGCACAGTGGTCAAGTGGTAACACGCTTGACTTCTGATCGAGAGGTCCCTGGTTCGAATCTCGGCCGGGGCACTTGGTCATTTCTGAAACGCTTTTCAGTTCCCCACCCAACTAGAGATGAACTGGTTGGAAACCCAGATGTAGTCTTGCGTGTATTGGTGCTATACACCAGGCACTTTAAGAACAGGGAGTCTATTCGAAACAAGCTAGGGTAACGCACCCGGATTTCATGTATCACACCTTTTTCTCTTCAGTGATTTTAAGTCTGTCCTTTACAGACAACTGCCAGTTATACTAAAAAAAAGCTCCGCGAGCCGCATGTGTCGCCTGACGACATGCTCATTTTTCATGGAAAGCTATCCAGTATTGGGCTACATAATCGACTCACAAGAGTTCTCTAGTCATCTGAACTAAAAGGAATCATTCAAACACAACACAAGGTAGAGTTATGATTCTTGCACACTGCACTTCATGGCACAGCAAGAAACATGCATACCAATTTTGGAGTCATGCATACTTATGGTGACAAAGTTATGCCCCAGACAAGAAATGCTTATAAAACCAATCAAATGGAAATAATTAAAAAATGGCACAAGGTAGAGTTATGGTTCTTGTGTACTGCACTTTGACTTTTCGTAAGAAACATGCATACCAAGTTTCAAGTCATTCAACCTTATGGTGATAAAGCTACCTCCGGACAAGAAATGCTCTAATTAAACAATCAAAGGGAAATAATTCAAAAACGATGCAAGGCAGAGTTATGGTTCTTGTGCACTGCACTTCGGCTTATTGCAAGAAACATGCATACCAAATCTTGAGTCATTTGAACTTAAGGTGATAAAGTTATGCTCGGTTATCCGAACAAGCAATTTGTGACGCTGCAGCCGCCGACAAAAGTAACACCGATATATAATTATATCGCCTTTTCAAGCGACACAAAAAGAGGCGTTAAGCAGTATAAATAGATAGATAGATGTATGCTATTTCTTAGGGGATTAAGTAGTTTCCCCTTCTATTAACAAAAGGCTGAATGGATGGACAGATAAAATGACAGATTATGACGAGACTGAAAAAGAAACTATTACGTACTTCCCAAACACAAAAAAAAAAAATATGGAAGCATAAAACATATGCATACCTCTAACAGGTCCCTGTGATTTAAACTGCTGTAACAATACATAGTATTTGCTCTTTATCTGGCAATACTTTGCTCGCATTTGTTCCAAATCACTGGAAAAAAGAACACAGTCATGTACATAACAGCGAAACAAGTACAACCAGTAGCAAATAATAGAAGATCAATGCAGTGTATAAATTCACCAAGGAACACTGACCAAACAAAACTCTGCTATAGATGCTTTCGTTGTTGGTAATATAAATCAAATTGTAAGTGTATTTCAAATGTGGTGAATTATGTTGTCTTGTTTATGTGATATATATGTGTGTTTGCATTTAATTGTGTTACATTTATGCTTGTATAACATATAGATGTACGTATATGTAAAATGATATATGTTGATTCTGGGCCGGTGGCCGCCATGTCAAATAAAATTAAATATTGTCATTGTCATTGGTTGTTTTACACAGGCTCGGTGGTTAGTTTAGTTTATGTAATGGTTAGTTTCTACTAATTTAGTTTAAGTTGATTGTGAAACAAGTAGTTCTAACTGATATCAATGACTCTCAACACCTCATTTCTGATGTTTTCCATCCCCATCAATGTATGAGAGAGAGTGTCAGCAAGGAAATCACTAGTACCATTTTTATTTTTGTCTTTGGTAAGACATGGCCTGGGATTGAACCCTGGACCTCCCATACTCTAAGCAGGCACTCTACCACTAGGCTATAGAGGCGGGGCGGTATATCCTCACAAGCAACACTCAGCTTCATATGAAAGCAATATATGCTTTGGTTGGTTAAATTGTTTTACACAATTTTGACGTTATATTCTTACATTGTTAGTTTCTTCTCCTTTTCCAAGTCGTCTTTCCTTAAATCATTCATTTCTAAGATTTCCTTCACCAGTAATTTATGTTGTATCTCGTAACCTTGACATATATCCTTTAAATCAAAGATAAAACATTTAAATGCTTGGTAGTCACATAGTAATTAAACTGCAGGTATCAGGTAGAACAAAAAATTATATGCTTGAATAAATAGAAGGATTTTTGACACAAAACGTATCTCTCCTACCAGGGGCCATAACTCTATCAAAAATCATCCAACCTAAAATTCCTGACAATTGAACAACTTGAAAAAAATGCCGAGCATAGCCTTTCTTTAACTAGGCTTGGTACCAATAATTTGTATGAAGTTTCATTGAAATTCAACCAAAAGTGAAGAAGATATGATAAACATCGTGACATCCGTCCTGACCTCCAGCACAAAATCAATAATTCAATTTTATAACATAAATAACCCATTATTTAGATACACTACTTCTGAGATACGAGGATTGACCAGCAAACAGTATTTTGGTTTATTTGCTTTTATTTATCCTCGCCACCGGAAATACATATGGGCGAGGCCCCCTGAAGAGGTAAGTCACTTTAGTTTTTTGGGGGTAGTGCATGATACAGAAGATGCTCCAGTTCCAGAGGCATTCCTGGTTCTTTTAAATGCCCATGTAAAGCATCATACATGGGACCTCACTTAACATCTCGTCCAAAAGACTATTAGTAATTTTAGTTATGTTGGGTGGGGCACACTGAAAAGCATTTCTATTTTTGCCCTCTGGAGGAGGGATCGAACCCACAACCTTTGGATCAGTAGTCAGTAGCTCTAACCACTGATCACTTGTCCACCCAATTGCAAACAGTATACAATGTACCCGGTACCTTATATTTTTCCAATTCACGTATATTAACTCTTTCAATATTCATAGAGTTAGTCGAGGTTGTAGAATCCCTGGATGAGATAGATTGAGCTACAACATCCGGCTGATCAAAGCTATTAGATCTTGGCATTGATACATGTACCGGTATATCTTCACTCTCCTTCGGTATCTGATCAGTAAGGGAGACAATCACTTCATCTTTGGCTTTCAACATATCTGTATACATTTCTAGCTGATCTTGGGATAAATGCAGCTCATCTTCTGTTGATCTATAAAGTTAGATATTATTAAAGTTGAAAGAAGGTACATGTAATTTCAATCCTAAGTGTGTGTATTGGTGCTATACACTGGGCACATCAAGGAGTCCATGTAGAAAAGAGATAGAGTAACACACACAGATTCCTTGAATCACACTGTTGAACAGTCACTGTCTCTTCCCTCCAAGTCGGTGGTTATTGGCCAATCGGGTCTCAAATAGATTTATTTATTTATGAATTATCTAGAATTTACTTGTATGAGGGGCTTTAACTATATAAGGGGTCTGAGGCTGTGAAGTGCAAATGAGAAAATATGAGGGTATAATCCACAAGTAATGTCACTGGTGCTATTTAATTATGCACAAAGTATGTAACTGCACAAAATGCATGTCAAGTAAATATATACAGTATGTAACCTCGTCAGAGAGGACCTTTGTAGAGCAACAACATCTATAACAACACCTTCAAAATTTTCCTAAGCTGAAATTTACTATAAATTTAACCTCTGTAGAGCAACAATCTGTAAACAAAGGCCAATATATGTAGCTACCAAAGGGTGTTTCTCTACAGAGATTGAACTGTACATACAATTGACTATGACACTTGAATGACTAAGCACCAGGGACACCTTTCATATTATCTTAGAAATAAAATATTTTGATAATAACAACTCACCTGAGTTTATCTATAGTTGTTATATTTTCTCCCTTCAGTTTGGAGAGTTGATGTTCTAAAGTACAAATCACTTTATCTTTCTCTAAAAGTTGGAGAGCTTTCTCCTCCTCCGTTACACTTGTGCCCTCTTTCCTGTATTTAAATACATTACATGTATCAACAAGATCGTATATATATATATCTGTATTGTCATTATGTCGGCAAATGTATTTCTTTGTTTCAAAATAGTTTGTGATTTGTGGCATTCAACATGAGAAAATATTAGCGAATGGCACATTGGTTCACAAACTAAACTAAGTAATACATTTTAGAGAATTAGAAGATGACAAGAATTCATTCGATAAAAATATCTTTTCTTGATCATTGTAAAAAACTCAGTTGATATTTCCCTGCTGAAAAATTTAGCAAATCATTTGATGTAAGGAAATATTAACAATCTAAAAAATTTCTTAGCCTAGTTCAATGTAGGCAAAAAATTTTCTTAATAAAATATTAGCAAATTAAGTACCGGTAAATTTGCCAATATTTTCAAGCCGCTAACTTAACCACTTTAACCGTATTGGAGGAAATGAAGATATTAATACATCATCGCATGAATGACCTTGAAATCATGGACTAACCTTGACACTAGTTCTAGACTCATACTGCTAACTTGTTGTTGTAATAATGATATGATTTCACGATTAGCTTGAAGTTCTTCCTTAAGGTCATCCATATCCTTGCTTGACGATGTTTGACCTTGACCTTGTGACCTTGAAGTTTCCTTGCCACTAGGTGGTGTTCCCTATCAAACAACAGTGCATCTATAATTACTAAAGCTACAATGATATGCAAACCTGTGAGTTCACACCTAATTTGATTCGTAACAAACTGAGACAAAAGTCTAAACCAAGCAAGTTTATTATATTTTAGGTCACACTTTGATCATATGTCTTTTAAACTACAAATAACAAGATATAGACCAGAATTTGCTATTTACATTTTTAGAATTAGTGACCTTGACACAAGAAAAATATGATTGCCATTCAGGTTCTAATCATACACATTTTTAGTTTGGTGTAATGACAGCATTGAAACAATACAATATAGCTGACCAGACCTACAACATTACATATACATGCATAGTAAAACAATAAACACCTTCTTTCTGTTTCCAGAAAAAAATCCTTTCCTCATTGTGAAATACGAAAAATTACTTCAATTTCATACACAAAATGAACTAATTTAATTGGTATCACATCATGATTTCATCATACCAACTCCCATTCCAAGTTACATATTTTTTATTAAACATTGTTAAAAAAGTCTTCGGTGTTGTATATGGATATGAACGACTTAGCACCGTACTAACAACAATACACTATTAGTGCTTAATATTAATCCATATTTGAATATAAGAACTCTGTAATTTTAATTCCATGTTAAGAGCACTGATTATGAAATCAAGTACATAACTTGATGTGAGTTGAGTTTCTTTACACAGGTATACAAAGTTAAATCCCTCTGGTGTTTTAAAGTAAGTAATCGTTGTCCTCATATGGTGCATATAAATATAGTAACATATCAATTAATTATCAATATCACACCAGTGTCATAAAGGCCAAAGTTAAAAGATGTTCATGTGTAAAAGAAAGTCAATGAAGGCTTTTTCGCCTAAAAAGTATGTCTTCCACAAAGGGCCATAACTCTAGCAAAAATCATTCAACCTAATATTCCTAACAAAATGCACAACAAGGCTTGGTACCAAGTATTCATGTAAAGTTTCTTTGAAATCACACCAATGGATAAGGAGGAAAAGCATGGACAAACTGTGACATCCATCCAGACAGACATCCATCCATCACAAAATTGTTAATATTTCTTCCCCACTATATGTGGGAGACATAACCCACTATATGCTGGAGACATAATCTAATATTGTATACCTATTATGTAACAAGGATTCTGATTGGCTTAGACGGCCTGCACGAGAGGTGTATATATTTTAATATACACCTCCCGAAAGCGAGGCTGGGGTGGATATAACTTTTTTATGGTGTGACGTCATTTCGTCTCTCATACATATACATAGGAAGGGCATTGTTAGCTAGAACATTTGAAGAATCATCTTTTGTTTCTATTACATACACTTTCCTGAAGAGAGACTGGAGTTATTATAATTTAAAAAGAGTCAATATGTGTTATTTTCTTGACTTATGGGATGGTATACAATATAACAGTTGTCGACTAATGTTTCGATGAATATGATGTTTAGTTGACCTTCAAAAAGTGATATTCACCTCTGACTTCGTCATCGGTCAATATCACTTTTTTCAGGTCAACAAAACATCATATTCACCTCAACATAAGTCAATAACAGTATATTGTACATCAATTAGTTTATCACAATGTAACTTAGCAGTGTTACAAGTGCCTGTTTCAGCACAAGAGATATTGAAATCAATTACTTTTCTCCATCTTGACAAATTTACCAGTGTTTGGAAACTAACATAATTTGTCTTTGGTCTATTATTGCATACAATCTAATCTTTATACAGTACTGTTTAGAAGATAAACAGAAGTTAATAGGTGACTCATTGTGTAAACTTAACACCAGACCATACCAGTTAACATTGTATGATAATTATCAATAAATAATAACTATGATTGAACGGTTAACTGACCATTGTTTAAATTAAAAGTGATTAACTACTTGACTGTAAGGCCATTTTTTTTTATATTTTAAGGACATCAGGAAATTTTGAAATGTTTTGTTAAAAGGGTTCTCTGATGTTAAACTGATGATGCATAATTATGTGGGAAAAACAGCCAATGCACAATTGTGGATGTTTTGTTACCCTAATAAAATTAGTTATGCTCAAATATTTATACAAGTTTTACACCAGCACAACTTATGGAACAATAAACGATATACCAACCTGCAATGTTGCGCCTGTTTGTGACACTTGTCGTCGACTAATCCTCATTTTCTTCAAAGAGTTAAACGTTGACGTAATCATTGATCTCCCAACGTCCGTCGTACTTACACTTTTCTGTCTTCGCACAGACTCTGGCACAGATTTACTTTTCAAAGTACCGGAATCATTATCTGTATTATTGTCTGACAAATGTGTATCCTCTTCAAGAATGGAGTCCGATTTATCTAAAATTGTCCAACCCTCTGAGTTCCTAGAACTAGGGTGACCAGATGGCGCACATAATGTTCGTTCTAAATCCTGACTCTCATTGGACGATTGTGATATTTGTGATGCAGTCCGTATTTTACCGGGATCTGAATGAGTGTCAGACAGCAGACAAAGTACGTCTTGTCCATTACTGTCATTTGAATTTAAACTTGATATGCTGATATTTCCACTGTCGCTACGAGGTTTAACATCACAGTAGAATATACTGTCACTTTGACTTTCTCTTGAAGACCTCCCTGAAAAATGTCCAAAACATATCTATCCCCTTAAAACATGTATTATTTACAATGAACCACTTTTTTAATTGGTCACTTTTCCAACCCCAAATATGTTTAACTGTGATCATAATGTTTGATGATATTTTGCACACAAACTTTTTATGACATTGTCCTAACACTTAATTCATTAAAAATCATAAATCGCGTGCCAAAGTATGCAGGGTTAGTTATGCGATCAATGTTGAGTCATACATAAAATGTATATGTGCAAAATATCATCAACTAATATGATCACAGTTAAGGTATTTCGGGTTTGAAAAGTGACCAATTAGAAAAGTGGTTGAGTGTACTGTAAGTTTTAACAGAAAGGAAAACTAGCAAATATACAGTGTCATATTAAAAATTGATACTAGTCAGTTATAGAAGCTACATCTTATAAAAAGAGCTCCATAAAGATTAAATATATTGTTTTATTATTCTTTATTTGTGTTTGTCATATTTTTGATGTACATATATAGGTATGTGATGTCCATATATGTTTTTGATGTTCATGTATTTTTATGATGTCAATATATTTGTTATGTCCATATATTTGTGATGTCCATATATTTGTGATATCCATATATTTTTATGATGTCCACATATTTTTATGATGTCCATATATTTATGTTGTGATGTCCATATATTTGTGATGTCCAAATGTTTTTTGATGTTCATATATTTGTGATGTCCATATATTTGTGATGTTCATATAATTATGAGGTCCATATATTTTTATGGTGTCAAAATATTTGTTAGGTCCATATATTTGTGATGTCCATATATTTTTGATGTTCATATTAATTTTGTGATGTTCATATTAATTGTGTGATGTCCATATATTTGTGATGTCCACATATTTTTATGATGTCAATATATTTGTGTTGTTATGTCTATATATTTGTGATGTCCATATATTTGTGATGTCCAAAAGTTTTTGATGTTCATATATTTGTGATATGTCCGTATATTTGTGATGTTCATATAATTATGAGGTCCATATATTTTTATGAGGTCCATATATTTGTGATGTCCATATATTTTTGATGGTCATATATTTGTGATGTTCATATATTTTTGATGTCCACATATTTGTGATGTCCATACCTTTGTTATGTCCATATCTTTGTTATGTCCATATATTTTTATGTCTATATATTTTTTGATGTCCATATATTTGTGATATCCATATATTTATTGATATCCATATATTTTTATGTCCATATATTTGTGATGTCCATATATTTGTAATGACCACATATTTGTGATGTTCATATATTTGTAATGACCATATATTTGTGATGTCCATATATTTTTATGTCTATATATTTTTTGATGTCCATATATTTGTGATGTCCATATATTTATTGATATCCATATATTTCTTTGTCCATATATTTGTGATGTCCATATATTTGTAATGACCACATATTTTTGATGTCCATATATTTGTGATGTCCATATATTTTTTGATGTTCATATATATGTGATGTCTATATATTTGTGATGTCCATATATTTATTGATATCCATATATTTGTGATGTCCATCTATTTAATATATATGGCTTTGATCAATACTATTTATGTGGAGATGGCTGTGTTAAAAGATACACTTATACAACATACATGTAGTATACACAATAGGAAGAAAGTGTAATATATTGTTTAAAGTATTTAACACAATTTATAGAAGCAATAACTTCCTGAATAGAAATAAGGTAGACATGTAGAGAACAGAGATTGAGCCAACTAGAACTAAATGAAAGACATAGAGAGTTGTTCATGTTTTGCTTAATGAAAGCAAGAAACAGGAAATTCTATGAAAATGAGAGCTTTCAGTGACTGAAGGTAATGAACCCCAACATGCAAAAATCCAGAAAATTTTCTCAGGGGGGGTTTAACCATATATTTTTTCTCAAGAAGGGGTCAAAACACCTATTTTTCTTAGAGGGTTGTTCTGATATAACTCTCAGCCACATTGTAGTGACAATGGCAAGGGCCCTCATCAGGATCCGAGCAACACCCCCAGACACAGTCATATTAGCTATAGAGCCCTGTGAAGTTTCTTTAAGTTTCTCTAAAGAGTATCAACAAGGTTGTTCTTCAATGTGACCTGGTGACCTAGTTTTTGACCCAGATGACCCAGTTGCAAACTTGACCTAGATGTCATAGAGATACACATTGTGGCCACGTTTCATTAATATCATATTAAACATGTGACCTCTAGAGTGTTAACAAGGTTTTTTTTCAATGTGTCCTGGTGACCTAGTTTTTGACACCAGGTGACCAAGTTGCAAACTTGACCTTAATTGCATAGAGATACACATTGTGACCAAGTTTTATTAAGATCAACTGAAAATTGTGACCTCTAGAGTGTTAACAATGTTTTTCTTTGATTTGACCTAGTGATCTATTTTTTGACCCCAGATAACCTAGTTACGAACTTAGCGTAGATTTTATAGAGACAAACATTATGACCAAGTTTCATAAAATAAAGGTAAAAAATGTGAGCGTAGATTTTATAGAGACAAACATTATGACCAAGTTTCATAAAATAAAGGTAAAAAATGTGACCTCTAAAAGTTTTTCTTCAATGTGCCCTGGTGACCTAGTTTTTGACTCCAGGTGACCCAGTTGCGAACTTGACCTAGATTTTATAGCGATACACATTGTGACCAAGTTTCATTAAGATAATATCGAAAATGTGACCTCTAGAGTGTTAACAAGTTTTTTCTTTTATGTGACCTAGTTTTTGACCCCAAATGACCCAGTTACGAACTCGACCTAGATTTCATAGAGACAAACATTGTGACCAAGTTTCATAAAGATTAAGTGAAAGCTGTGACTTCTAGAGTGTTAACTGTCCAATTGTTGACGAATGACCACACACGACGCGGCGAACACCAGACATATGGTGATCACAATAGCTCACCTTGAGCACAAAGAGGTGAGCTAATAATATGCTGTGGATTATTATGTACAACTATATACTAACACGTGTAGAGTGAAATGTCCTGGAAATCTGATCAGTTGTTTATATTACTGAAAAATCATGGACAAATTTAGGATGGACTGACAGCAGGAAGCACGGATGAGGAGCAATCCAAAGTTTTTGTCCACATATTTATTTGTATTAACAAAACCAATCCCCATGATCCAGTACCAGAGATAATCATCAGTCCACTCAGACACTATCTAGCAAGAAAAGTTAATCATCAGTCCACTCAGACACTTTCTAGCAAGAAAAGTTAATCACCAGTCCACTCAGACACTATCTAGCAAGAAAAGTTAATCATCAGTCAATTCAGACACTATCTAGCAAGAAAAGTTCATCATCAGTCCACTCAGACACTATCTAGCAAGAAAAGTTCATCATCAGTCCACTCAGACACTATCTAGCAAGAAAAGTTCATCATCAGTCCACTCAGACACTATCTAGCAAGAACAGTTCATCATCAGTCCACTCAGACACTATCTAGCAAGAAAAGTTAATCATCAGTCCACTCAGACACTATCTAGCAAGAAAAGTTCATCATCAGTCCACTCAGACACTATCTAGCAAGAAAAGTTCATCATCAGTCCACTCAGACACTATCTAGCAAGAAAAGTTAATCATCAGTCCACTCAGACACTATCTAGCAAGAAAAGTTCATCATCAGTCCACTCAGACACTATCTAGCAAGAAAAGTTCATCATCAGTCCACTCAGACACTATCTAGCAAGAAAAGTTCATCATCAGTCCACTCAGACACTATCTAGCAAGAAAAGTTAATCACCAGTCCACTCAGACACTATCTAGCAAGAAAAGTTAATCATCAGTCCACTCAGATACTATCTAGCAAGAAAAGTTCATCATCAGTCCACTCAGATACTATCTAGCAAGAAAAGTTCATCATCAGTCCACTCAGACACTATCTAGCAAGAAAAGTTCATCATCAGTCCACTCAGATACTATATAGCAAGAAAAGTTAATCATCAGTCCACTCAGACACTATTTAGCAAGAAAAGTTAATCACCAGTCCACTCAGACACTATCTAGCAAGAAAAGTTAATCACCAGTCCGTGTCGTGTATAAACAGGTGCTATTAGCTTTATTCCGCGAAGATAACATGCGAGACTATTTGAATAGTAAATTTCAACCTTCGTGGTCATTCACAAATCCTTAGATCCAAAAGAAATCTCCAAATAGAGATTTGCTTGTAAGAAATATAACATCACTACTCGCCGTAATCAGTGTTTACCTCTGTCGGGTATTCGTCACTCGGTGGTGTATTCATCGGGTTATACCGTGTGATAACAGGTGCCGTGTAAAATGTTACAAGCTATTATATCATATCATTATTTCGCAATAAATACACAGTTTCTGGAAGTAATCTACACCATAAGAATATAATTGTAGTTATATAAGATTTAGCTAAGCAATTACTTCTCCATACATGGAGTTTACTGTCCTCACTTTCCCTAGGCTTTATAAAGTCAACAGCTTAATACTTCCAGTTTTAAAGCATAAATCTACTGAAATGGTGACAAAGTTACAATTCTGACAGAATAAATTATGCAATAATTTGTATAATTTCAAAATTATCACAAGTAAAGAATAAAGCAACAATGACTACAATAAGCAGTCAGACAATGAGATCTCAAATAAGACGGTGAGATCTTATGTCAGACAGTGAGATCTTGAGTCAGACAATGAGATCTCTAGTCAGACAGCGAGATTTCAATAAGACAGTGAGATCTCATGTCAGACAGTGAGATCTCAAGACAGACAGTGAGATATCGAGACAGACAGTGAGATCTAGACCAGACAGTGAGATCTCAAGACAGACAGTGAGATCTCAAGCCAGCCAGTGAGATCAGTATAAGATCATATTTTACCCAGCCATTCTACACTTTGACTTCGTATCTTCATCATTGACCTCATCTTCACTGATATTATATAAATATACATTATATAAATTAACATTACATGCATTTCAACAGTCTACATTTGTTGAAACATTGTATTATACATGTGTAGTTTATTTACCCCAGATCTATCTACTGAATAGTCTAAACATACACCATAATATATACTTAGCCATAAGTCATGATAAAACAACCCCAAAAAATAAACAACACAGAGTTCAATAAACGCTTATGCCCCAGTGGAAGCTTTGTCCATAATAAATACATGAAGCTACATCAATGAGAGGCCATAAATCTTTTGAAATGTTGGATAGCATTACATGGTGTTGACAATGTAAGGTGTTTATGATGGTAAACAAATATGCCAAGTTTGAAAGCTATGCCTTGATGGAAGTTGCAAATATTTCAGTTTCAAAACTTTAAAGTTTCTGTTAACATTTTTCTAATGGATGAACAGAAGGACAAACAAACAGACAGAACAGGAAAATCACTATATTCCTACTGCATCATTAGATGCCAGGCATCAAAAGCCATCACAATGTATGAGAGAGATATACACAAAACTTTAACTCCATAATAACATTTGTTTCAAAAGTCGGGTCTCAATAGCAATGTAGCCTTAGATGTGTAGATATACAGGGTGTCCAAAAATATATGTTACAGTTTCCTAGCTTAATAACTTTTTTAACATAATTATGCATTACATAAAATCAGAAAATACCATTTTAAAGTAGAGGCTTTAAATTTTTTTATGATATATCATATGCCATAATTAAACATTTTTTATAAACCTCACTACTAGAAACGTTTGAAGTACATTTTTACGAAAGTGACCAAGTTTAATAAAGATTAAGTGAAAATTATGACCTCTAGAGTGTTAACAGTCTAATTATTGACAGTGGACGGCGCACGACGGACAAAAGGGTGATCACAATATAGCTAAAAAATCGACAAAATTGTTTATATTTCCATACCTGGTAGTTTCACATTTGACCATTTCTGTTGTATTTCAGATTTGAAGTTATTGAGGCCACGTAGACTGATCTTTGCTGATGGAATAGAGTTAATGCTGCTGTTGCTCCCACGGTCACTTATATCACAATCAGAAAGCAAGATTTCAGGAATGTCGTTGGTACTACCTACACTAGCTGTTTCATTTAGGGCATCTGTTGATCCGGAATCTTTGGATAGAAGACCGCCAAGATTGCTAGCACGCTTAAATAAAGAAATAACAAACATGCAACAATATTGTGCCAGCAATAGCGCTTACAAAGTACATAAATATAGAAGATTATGTCCTGATTACGGATATTTCTTCCGCATACAGGATCACTTTTCATTCTTACATTTGAATTACCAGATAGTAAGTTACCACTGAGCAGTACACCAAGAAATATCAGTGAACACTACGTTGCAAAGTTGTCAAAACAGTGTGATACCAGTTAAAAGGCTATTGTAACTTGCAGAGTTGACATACAATTTTTATAGCTATCAAATATCAAATCATTTTTGCAGTAATTCTAATCCTGAGATAACTAGAACTGCCACAGAGTGACTAATGATACCCCCACATACCACTTAGTCACAGACGTATAGCAAACCACATATAACTGTGGCAAGGTGGACAACAATTGTACAGCTTCTTTTAAATTCAACAATTTATGATGAAATTATGGTCCACACAACATACATGTAAATTATGGTAATTCCTGATCTTTGAATTCTTAAGTGTGACCTTGACCTTTGTGATATTGAAATAGTTGTTTTATATGACACATCGTTTCATAGTAGTGAACAATTGTGCCAGGTTATATTAAAATCCCACAATGAATGATACAGGTTCTATCTTTGAACTCCAAGTCTGACCTTTGAAATATTGACATAATCGTTTTGCATGACGCACCATCTGATACTAGTGAACATTTGTGCCACATTACTTTCAAATCCCACGATAAATGACTTAGTTGTGCTCCGGACAAGCTCAATTACGGTAAGGGCATTTTTGACTTTTCAACTCCAAGTGTGACCTTGACCTTTGAGATTGTGATGTAATTGTTTTGCATGAGACACCATCACATCAAGGCGAACAAATGTACCAAGTTATTTAAAAATTCTTCAATGCATACAGAAGATACAGCCCAGACAAACTTTGGGACAGACCGATCGACGGACCGACAGACAGACCATCAAAGTGACTCCTATATAGCCCCCCCTACTTTAGTAGAGGGGTTATAATAAGTTAGCATTGAACATGTTGTATGTTAGACCTAGGTTTCTAGAGCTTTGTAAATATACAGTACTAGCACATGTATGCAAACATCTTTTACAACAGTTACATGGAGTTTGATATCTCATTTATTCATTACGACTTCCATATGAAATTTGTTGAGTTCGACCAATGTTGTCTCGATTCAAATTGCATGTAGACTTGATAAACAATGATGATATTCATAGTTACAACCAAATACATGATTGTATTGATCACATTTGCATTGTAAACACTTCGTCATAACAACAATTCATCATAGACTTCGAATATGTCGAGCATCTGGCTTATTTCGAGCATTTGGCTTGTCCGGATGGGTCCTCGAGATAACAAGGTTTTACAAAATACAAATTGAAATATTATCATGCTGAGATGTTAGTCACACGTTACATGTTAGCATCATATGTTAGGTACAAATTCAGGGCTAACACAAGGGGCTTATTCTCAAGGGTCATTCTGGTAATTCATACTTAAGGTTTTACCATTTTATAGCATTCAAAGAAAATATGACACTATGGTCAAAATCTTGAGGGTCAAAATCTTGAGGGTCAAAATGTTGCATTTTAGAACTTTAAGGGGCCAAAGGGCCAAATGGGGCTCCTGAACTCACCAATATTCTTCTCATATAGGTAGCAGAGGAAGTAATAAATTACCTTATTGGATAGGGGGTCAACAGCACCAGATATTGTAAAGTTACGGGAAAGATTAAATTCTCGTCGTTTTGCTTGCAGAGCCTGTAACCAGTACATCATGTTAGCCCGGTTCCCAGCATCCAACACGGTCTCTTTGCCATCAGATCTAGGAAAATTGTACTTCATTAGATCAATGATGAAGGCATGATAAAAGCCGAAACGTTGGTCATCAATAAAATTCTTACAACCTAACCTGCTTTGATTGTGTACATGTACATGTAGCTATATTTGCACTTCGGTGTCTTTGTTGATAGTTCATTAGATCTAGGAAATCTAGGCAAATTGTACTTAATTACAGAAACTCAGAGGTGGGCAATTTTGAGACCACATTAGTTCAGTGAGGTTGAATTATGTAAGTTCATAAGATCACATGAATTATAGAATTTGTAAAACAGGGTACCGGTATATCAATTTCCACAAGAAGTCATGCCTAACTGGTCTTTTTGATAACTACTAGTATTGATATCAGTAACTTTTACATATCATAATACTCCCAACTTAATGGACCAGAATAGGCTAAAAGAACTATATAAGACAATCAGGTTTAAGCTGGTGTAATAATTGAGCTGGTTATTACAAGCTGACAAAAAGATCTTCATTCAGAGCAATTTTAAGGGGGGGGGGTGCATAGAGGAATGCAAACAAATTATTTTTACTTTTTCCAAATGTCTACCAGATTCATGCGAAGAAGACTTCAAGAACCATACAGGGGCAAAGCCAGAGATACAGATGTACGCACATGCGTAACATTAATTTGAAAAGTAGAAATATAAATATGACCAAAATTTCAACAACTATGAGCCCCACCCCCAACCATAACCACCAACTTCAAGGCGTGTGTGCGTAACATCAATTCAAGTCTGGCTTCACCATGTCCAGTACATGCAAATCAAATATGCTAATCTACAAGGCAAATTACAATGTTAATCAAACCTACAATTACATGTAACATGCATCACACCAAAAATGAATTTGACAAAAAGAAAAAACAATTTGATAACAACCCATGTTACTGTATATAATTTTATATCATTAAAAGTTTTTTATACAATAAAATACTGACAGAGCAGTGTTATGAATAGATGTATAAATTCAGTTTAAACATAACACATAACAAGACACAACAGTGATATAATTCAATTAGTAAATGGCAAGGAAGTTAATCCCGAACAATCCCGAAGCTCTCACATTATCTTAAACCACTTAGTGAGAATAGAAGTAAAGGAAAATATCTAAGTATGAGTACATCGTATCAAAGATCATATTCTCCTGTATTCTTTGATCATATCATAAACAAGAAATATCACTGAATGTGATGAATACCCCCAGATACAGTTTGACACAGTTTGGTAAGCATCAGAGGTTCAAATTATGGAATGCTCTGCCAACAGCACTCAGAGACAGTAACCAAAAACATTATCGTCATTCAAGAAAGGGCTAAAACTCACTGTTTTACAAAAACTTTTTTGTCTGATTATTACTTTGACTTCTTAGGGGTCTTCTAAAAGGTAGTACAATGTACATTTATACCATTGGAGATGGTTTCTCAAAGCAGTGGTATGTGATGCTGTTCTTGAAACACTAGTATATTATTAAACAGTGTTTTTTATTACCTAGCACTCTATATAACGAGTAATTCGTTATTTTTGACTGTTTCATGTCTTAATGCTTATTTCTAGATTCAGGTATGAAACAGTTCATTGCCAGGAGGGCAACAGTTTTGACTGTTACACCCCTGGATGAACTGTTACCTGCGCACTACGATGCGCAATATAAATTCCTGCAAAAACACCCTGCTAGATCTATAGCGTATTTTTAATACAACTCTTGCACAATGTTTAGTCCCTTTTTGCTTTATTACATGCCGATTTTATTTGTTTGATAATAACATCATGGGGATAATGACAGTCTTGAATTTATATTAACAAAAAATATCCGCTATTAGTATGACAAAATGTCTTAGAAATATCCTTTTTGTTTGTTGTATTAGTAGAACTTTACTGTAGTTATATATAGTATTAGGTAATAAAACAGTTATTTCATGTCTGTTTTGGGTTAACAGTCAAAACTATTGTCCCTCGGTATCGGGGAAGACATTTTGAACAGTTCAAAAGTCTTCCCCGATACCTCGGGACAATAGTTTTGACTGTTAACCAAACAGACATGAAATAAGTGTATAATGTTATTAATGTGGTACATAATCTCGTTGTAAAAGAGAGATTGTTGGTTTTCAGTGAGATGTGTTGACTCATTGGACTAACTTTAATGCATAACATATAATACTGGCTGGTGGAGTAATGCGTGTGTGGACTGGCCATATAACTTACGAAGCCAATCGGATTTAAAGCATTCAATGCTTGTAATTGTTTTAATTAAAAGTTGTCTGCTACAAATTCATATTTTATCCTTTAACTTTAAACTGTATACAATGTAAATATACATTTGTCGTTACATATTTCAAATTGTTTTTAACCATGTCTTAAATGTGATTGTACAGCACTTTTGAAAGTGTAATTACATGATAAAAGTGCTGTATAAATATGGTATAATAATAATAAAAAATTATGCTGACATACAAAACTTAGTCTAGGTTTAGTAAACTGATTTATAAATCCTTAACTTTTTGTTCAAAGGCAACCATATATACAAAACGGTTTCCATCATTGTGTGTCAATGATATGTACAACTAGGCTTGGTACTGATTAGTCATGCCAAGTTTCGTTGAAATTTAACCAATGGTTACCAAGAAGCAGCATGGACAAATTAAAGTGGAAAAAAGGACAATACAATAACTCCCTTAAAATTGATCCAACCAACATGGGCCATTGATATGCACAACTAGACATTGTGTTGATAAGTTGTGCAAAGTTTCATTGGAATGTAACCAATGGTTACCAAGAAATAGTGCAGACAAATATACATGGACCAACCAACCGACTGACCAACCTCATGATCAATGATATTGTTAGCACCACAGGCTCTTGGTGCGTTTTTAGGGTCCGGCTAATAAATTGTACTCTAAACACTATGAAGTATTAAGAGTATAAGTTTTTCCAGACCCTAAAAAATGCATTGAGAGCCTGTGGTTAGCACTTATTCTACTGAAACCTAAATATTCAAAATCTAATTCTTTAATTAATGTGCATGTTAACAAAATGCATCTTAACAAATAAACAGTCTGCTCCCTAAATTGGAAGCAGATGGACATACTAGTTTCATTTATACCATTGAGGACTATGAGTTAAAAACATATTTTATTACCCAAATAACATTCAGAATATATTACAATTTATATCATACAAAAACACATACGACATGCGTGAGTAAAAGCGTCAAGCCACAAGTTCAAAAACTTATGTTACATTGTGGATTATATACCCGTTTACATATGTATACTTACTTGATGTAAAATAATCCTGGTTTATCACTGTTTCCTGGATATAAATACATTGAGGATGCTGCAATATTTATTTCTGCTAGAGGTACTAAATCTTGTGGATCTCTGAAATACATAGGGACAGAGTATACACAAGGAAACAAGTATTTTTTGCAATCATATGCAAGTTATTAACTAATTTTGGGAGTTCAAACATTTAATTCACAATGCTTTCATTATTTGTCACAGTGTATATACATGTATATAATAAATTAAATGTTGTTATGAACTTATGATATATTATTTGTTGGCAAATTTGCAGACTATTCCATGAATGGAAATTCCATGAACTTTACAAGATTTGCATTGAGTTTGGCCAAGGAATCCATGATTTTGCCAGTTCTGGATACCATGTAGCAAAATGGTCTTTTATTAGACTGATATCAAGCAAAATGAGTGCTAATCCATGGTCAATGGCAAGTCTATGATTTTGCATGAATTTACATGAAAGTTTCATGTTTTGTATGTAATATCTTATACACATTTATGTGATCCATGAATTCCTTAATTTCAGTGTTTTGTTAACATAACACTTAAAATCATGTTATTATATAGAGGATCTTGCATGAGTGCTCATTACATACGAGTTTTATTAAACGAGTGGACAAAATGATTGTTTTTTGTCGACGAGTTTAATAAAACTCGTATGTAATGAGCACGAATGTAAGATTCTATTTATCACATAACCTTAGAAAACGCTAAATATTGTTCAGAAGGATGATGTGCGCTGCATATGTTTCCGCCAAAATTTAGCGGTACAATGAGCGCGACGTCATAGTGACGTTGATATTATCCTGACGTCAGTGACGGATCAATGCATTGATTGGCTAACGTCACGTCAAGCTAATTTAAATATTTATTGCACGGTCTGGGAGTGCCGAACGATATTTACGTCACGGCTTTACGGCACTCCTGGACCGCATGTTATGTGATAAATATATATATATAACACAAAGACCTAAATATACTAAGAT
Source organism: Spisula solida (assembly GCA_947247005.1). Classification (NCBI taxonomy): domain Eukaryota; kingdom Metazoa; phylum Mollusca; class Bivalvia; order Venerida; family Mactridae; genus Spisula; species Spisula solida. The sequence goes on from OX365948.1 coordinate 29,125,977, forward strand.
TGGAAAATCTACTAAATCTCACAATATCTCGCGGCAGTTTTCTGAAATCTTGCCAAATCTTGTTTGTTTTTAATACCTTATATCTCCTGTTTTAATATACATTGGAAAAAACCAAAGATGTTTACGCAATAGATTTATTATTCTGCTTTAAAATGATACCTAATTTATTAAAATCAGTCAAGGAATAAAACAATAGACCTCAAAAAGCCAGACCTACTCTCATTTTAATGGAAATTCCAACTTTGTCAGAAAATATCACATTTGCCTCATTCAAACAATAATTTTCTGAATTCTATACGAGATAGAAAACAATAAGTTACATCATGCAGTAGAAGAAGCTTAGCTCTACAAAATGAGATGTTGGTCATTAAAAAAGGATGACGAACAAAAGTGTTCATGCAAAATATCAGAATCTGCTGCATGCTAGTTTGCATTTTCACCCCGTTTTCAATTAAGTGTCCACTCTGTGTATATTTATGTCTTTGTATAACACAATAATTATATGCTATTCAATTTCAAATACAAAATGTATGTTAGAGAAAATGTAGACAAGAATGCTAAAAAGATACTGTTCAATCATTATAGGCTTTTTCAACTGAGCTGTTTGGTAAAGCATGTTATAGTCTGGTTTCCGTACTGTATATATTTTCCATTGTGGTCCCTTTATCAAAGTTTATGTAAAACCTTAAATTTCGGATTTGAAGAAACGTAATATAATAAAATTGAGACAAAATAAGATACCTGTACATGTAAAGTTTACAGCTCTCGTCAATAAATTTAAACCATCTTCGTTTCGTGAATTTGAAGTTTCCGATACCTCGAGCTGTATGCAGCAACCAATCATTCAACTTCTCTTCCGGGTTTACAGCTCCTTTTTTGACAATTTCAGCACTTTGTGCATCCTCGACAGGCGGCTCCTCGGTGGTATTTAGCGTCTTTGTATCATCAACTTTTAATTCGTTAACAGTCTGATCAGTGTCAGCTTCTTCTCTCGGTAATATTGCCGTAGTTTCATCCGACGGCAAATTACCATTCCCACCCTCTTCCATGTTTGTTTACAACTGAAGTTAAGTGAAAAGGCCGTTCGTGTCCGGACTAAATATCCGGGAAAACGGGACGGGTTTTTTCATAACCACACAAAAAGTAATGACGTCAAACACAGCTTCCGGTAGAAAATCAGCATCCAGCAAAGTCGTTGAATTAATTATCTGTCAGTACTAAGGAACCTGGTTTAATATTGACACATTCGTGTCAGATAATTTTTTGTTTTCATGCATGGGTGGTAGCTCTTCGAAGAACATGAGTGCTCCTTACACTGTTGCCGCACATGGACCGCGGCACACGGCTACGGTAAGTTTTGACAGATGCAGGCATGTTGATGTTGTCATGAATGTCAGTTGCTTAATTCTGTTTGACAGTGTTTATGTTCTTATTTTTTAAATTTTCAAACTTAAATTTACTTGTTTGGATTGTTTGTGTTTGTACCATTTTCATCGTTACTGTGTAACAAATCCGTAACTGCCTAGTCAAACCATTTCGACGCAATCTATACAGGGATGCCCGTATAAGCGTCGAAACCATAAGTGCCCAAAATCCGGTGCATTTTAAATTTTCATGAAATGAGCATTTTAAGCCAAATTCTGTCATTTTTTGGCTCTGTACATGTTAAATACAATAAAAGAACACGAAACCCGTTGAATACCTGGTAAAATTGGCCGTTATAATCAGAAAAACAATAAATAAACCAGCGCGCACCGTGTCCATAAATCTCATGTAAACAGTGCAAGTTTAAAGACCGTTATCCGTATTGACCGGATTCGACCGTAACATTATTCGAATCGTTAAAACGAGCCTAAAAAGCAATCACTGATGGTGTTTTTTGTTTGTTTGTCGTTTTCTAACAAAATCATCTTAATTTCACTACAAATGTTCGTTAATTTTCTGTGTTTTAGCTTTAATCGAGCTCATTTTAAGGTTCGACTCGATTAATTTTTTTACTGTGTCCGTTTGTTAGAAATCGAGTATTCTGATTGGTCGATAAGCGAATGACGTTTGACGCAAACAATAACAACAAGAACGATGGCTGAAATTGAGGTCATAATTGCGATATAGTCGTGTTTAAGTTGTCGGATGGACACGTTGCTGTGCATTTTTTAAAATGTTATCGTTGTCTATCATACTATAATACTGCATTGTATAATTTGTAATTGTTTATAATGTGTTATAATGTAACACAAATGTATTTTCATAATTCCTCAAAAAAACTCCAAAATTGTCAGAAATCTTCCGCGGGATAAAGGTTGTGAAAACTAATTATGTTTCAATTGCAAACGATTTGATAAAACCGCTACACACCGGTGTTTGCAATGTATGTCCCATCAGAATATTTCGTGTTTTGACCATTTACGACAGGTTTTTTTATACAAAAAGGTGATTAAGATTAAAGATGTTTGATAGTGAATATGGTGTTTGAGATTAAAGATAGTTGATAGTGAATATTTGAAAAAGGTACATAGATCTCAATCTTCATTTTGTTCTGACTGATAAACATTTTCGGCTAGAAATTCCACTCGTCCTGCAGGACAAGCAATGTCGGATTCGGAAGATTCACTCGCCTGGCGTCAACTTCTACTTTAATTACGAGTGGATTTGTTGAGCCCTGCCACAGCAGCAGTCAAAATGCCCCCATATAGTCAAAACAAGTTGAAAACGCCCCAAGTCAGTAAAAAATATGTTAGTGGTTGTTTTATAAAATAGCCATTTATCGTGTGTACCGGTAGCCTTGGTCTTTTGTTTATAAAGGGTTAACTCAGCTGAAATATATAAAGTAAAACTATGCCTGCCAGATTCGGCCTGGGAAGGTTTTCGAGATTTACCAAGTCACTCTCAGTCTGTCATATTTTGAAGTCTAATAAATTTAATAAAAGGATACTTGTCTAGTTTACAAATATTGTACAGTACTTGGCAGTAGGGCTGTGCATAGTCAGGAATTTGGCAATCCAATCTTACAATTCACAGATCGAACCAAGAATCAGCTGTTGCAGATTCATTGAAGAAGATGAATGTTACAGATAATAGAGACAATTTACATTAATGACAGCACATATCAGGTGTTACATTTAATGTAATTATCTCAACAAAATTTGATATTCGGTCATCTGGGGTAAAAAACTAGGTCAAGTTAGAGGTCACATTTTATGTCAAGCTCAATATTGGGTCATCCGGGGTCAAAAACTAAGTCACTAAATGTCACAATTTTGACCTAATCTTTATCAAACTTGGTCAAATCAATGATCATCTCAACAAAATCTAGGTCTTTATTTCAAATTATGGAAAAGTTTTGTGTTACATGTTATAAAGGCTGTGCTTTTCACTGGATTTCTTGAACCTTTGGTCAGAATGTTTGCAAAAATCTTTGGAATCTATGTCAAGTTGAGATATGGGCCGTGACAGGGATGTAGATATATATATAACAAAGTCACTGTTTAAGACGATGCAAACCTTGTACTTGCAATAAATGCTGCATTTTCTTAGTCAGAAATGGTAACTGATTACTCAGGGGCCTACATGCACTTCTCTGACAGGTGAGCGACCTTATAGGGTCCTTTGGGTTCTCTGATTGTTTGATTTTTGTGGATGTTATGGATGTATGGAAATAGTGAAACTACTTCTCTCTAACTGGATCTTTGTATAACCCAAACATTATCATGCTAGGTTGAAGATTTATAGTATGGTACATGGATAGTGATCAATGTTGGGATGACACAAATAAATTAAGGTTTCAATTTGACAAAAATTCTGGTTGCCATGGCAACAGAAATATTGAAGATAATTTAAAGGGACATGGCTTCAAACTTTAGGGACTTCTGTATTGCTTACTTCAGTGACTTGTTTCCCTTGTATTAACTTCTATAGTTTTTTCAGCGTTAGCTGTCTAGTATGGAATTTGACCTACTTTAAAAACCAATGAAATGTTTACAAAAAAAATAGAAGAAACTGAATACTTACTTCCCATTGGTCAGAATATGATATACTCAACACAAAATTTACCGCAAATAAGTTACATTTCTGTTAAACTTGTAATCAAAGGTACGTAGATACACACAGAGATCTGTTATTCGTGTTTCTCTAAGTGCTTAGTGTATTTCTTATTAATTCTATTTTTGACTGTTTGACCTTAATGTGACCCGGGTCAAGTATACAATGGATTTATATTAGTAATACTGCGCTTGTAAATTTACTATCGGAATTAGCTACATAGGTAGCGCGTTCGTCTACACCATATCTTTTGTGAGCAGAGGGCCTCGAGTTTAAATCCTACATCAGCCTATTTTTCAGATTTTCTTTTTCCCCATTTTGTTTTTGTCTATAATTTCGACGTTAATATGAGGTAATTTTAGTCCCGTCTACAGTTTTTTCAGACATAATGCGCGCTAAATATTAAAGTCTGAGTTAAGTTTGGAATCACTATATATCGCTATAATTGCCGGATAGAACGGACCGCAGAATCTAGACTAATTAATACATATACCTATATTACTATTCTTTTTTTATTTACTGACAAACAATTTACATGGATAAATATATAAATTCTAGTTTGATTAGTGTTTTCAATTTCAACGATATGAAATAACGTCCGCATCTTTATTGAAAACAAGTACACATATCTGCTATATTAACGCTGTTTATCTTTTTTAAAGATATTTCTTGTTTACATTAGACTCATGAGTATCATGGAGTGTATGTACATTGGGATCAGGGTACTGTTTTATCAAGGCACTTACGGAAATTGTAAATTTACGTTCAAATTTGAACTCTTAGTTATTCTATAAAACCTATACATTGTGGACAAGTATAATTAATAATGATAATTATTAAATCAACAAATCCCTACAAACAATAGTATTGTTTGTAGGGATTTGTTGATTTAATAATTATTATTATTATTGAACGACCCTTTGCCACAATTTGTAGCCTTTTAAGAGTAATAAAGAATTTAATTTTGAATGTGAGTTTAAGTTTTCCGTTAGTGCTTTAATAAAACAGTACCCAGGACCTGTTCTTTAGTATGTAAACTCCCTGTTGGGATTTTATTTTCAATTCATGCTTCTGAATACTGTTGGGAAACTTTCTTTGTATGACAGTCAGTTAAATGGTGCTCAGTTTTACTTTATTAAACACTCCTGGATTTTTACTTGACAGACCACCTGGCTTCATTTAAAACTTTTTACATGACTGAAAATAAGATTTCGGGTAATATTGCAAATGGTTTAATCTGGGGTAAAAACTAGGTCACCAACTGGTACAAAATTAACAAAATAATCTCTTGAAATCCAGCACCTACGGTAGTAGTGAAAAGAGGACTTTCACTTAACCTCCAACAACGAAGACAAAATGACTCCTGAGTCCTGACTATCAATTTCAAGTATCAACAAAAATATTGATTGATGATATATTGTAGCAATTTGGATTCTTCAACTTAAATCTAGAGTCAAAACCAGCAATAGTTTGTCAAGTACAAAAGCCAAAATGCAGTTTCAATTGAGCCAAAATTAATACAGTATCTAGAGTCAAATAAAAACCCTGTGAAACCCCTGCAAGAAGCATTTTCTGTTTGGTATATATATTGATGGAATATCTACTAACAAGTTTGCAGGTTACCGTGTTATATAAAGCTGGGAGCAGTAGGAAGATTGATTCAAGATTATTCTGTCAATAACTTCCTGATGTGAACTGATAAGTTAGATACCCCACAGGGAATTTCTCTATGTACTAGCTTTATTCATATTGCTGTAACATTATCATATAAATTCATGATAAATTCCAGAATAAACAAGACCATTCATTCTGCTGCATATTAATACTTAGACTCTCATTAAAAGTCAGCTGGTCCATTAAAGATGTTTATTACCCCCTAGATATTGGGGTATAAATACTGGTTTCTGATTCTCTCAGCTTTTTAAGTGCTCTGCACTATTTTGAGTGAAAGATAATTATGTAAACAGCTATAAATTCAGACAGATTATTTAACAATTGCTATTCCAAAAACTTTAAAGCCTATATTACATTCATTACAACTGGTATAAGTATATATATATATCCCTCAGGGGCCCACCAACAGGTTGTAAGGGGTTATACTGGATTCAGCTGGTCTGTTGCAATGGTGGGTCTGTCTGTGAATTTAAAGCATTTTGTGGACGCTATATACTCCTACATTATTGACAAGATTTCCTACAAATTTTAACCAATGTCCAACATTGACAAATTATACATTATGGGCATACAGGAATGATCTTTTGCTAGAGTTATGACCCTTTGATCTGTTAATTTTTGCCGGGGTTCTATCCGAGATTTGAACCATTGACCTCTTGATTGATAGTCAAACACTGTGCCACCCTTCCACAGTGTTTTGATGTTCTGTATGTATGCCTCTACTAGTCACTGTCATGCTGTTCAGTTGCAGTAATTTTTTTGCTTCATTCAAGGGTCCGGGTTCGTTCAGATTGGGAATTTTTGCGTCGTGACAACTTGATAGGCCAAATAAAACAGAAAAAGAGATTACATGTGACGGTTAAAATACTGGTTTCTGTAAACTTTTATGCTTGACCTCTTGTCAAAAATGTTCATAACTTTGTCATTTTATGTCCGATTTTGAATTTTTTTTTAAATGTACTGGAATTTCACCCTTCAAATTTGGGAAAATTATAGCCTTTTTCAAATTGGGAAGGTACCGTTTACCGGTAGCAAACAAAGAAGGAAATCACTGTTGGTGTGCCTTAAACATACAAAACACAAGCCAATCAATAGTTTCCTGCTCAGATGTTTTATAGGTCACTGGTGTGTAATAATCATTGAATCTTGCTACTTAATTTGAAGAAAAAGTTCTCGTTAATATTGTCTCTAATTGCTCATTGTGCTTCTCAGTGTTGTCTGGCCAAACATCAGTTTAGGAATTTTTTTAGCTTGTTATTTTGTTGTTAGGCAGCAAAGGCTATTAGCTACCCAAGCGTGAGGCAGCAAAGGGTGTTAGCTTCACACACGTGATTGGGTGGCATGATAATCACTAGATACATCAGTTATAATGTAGTTTGTTGACTTTATATATCTTCATTTAGATTATTCATTATTTGCTTCTAGCACATGCCAATAATGATTTTGTGTGTTTGATGTAGGGGTATCTGTTCCCAAGAGTCAGTCATATTTTCCCCACAATGATGTGTATATAATAATTGAAAGTGAAGTTAATGTTCTCTTCTAATTCGAAATCTCTGCTTCACAGCTTGTGTTAGTCAGTGTACAAAAAAATGTCTTGACTGTACATACATGTGCAATGTAATGCACAAATAATTCTACCATGTATTACAATACCAGCTTACAAATATTTGGAAGGAGAACACAAATGCTCATCTATAATTTAGTTTGTTTCGTTTTCATGTAATTTCCATTCGGAACAGGAAGTTATATGGATGCTGCTGGTATTGACTGACAGATACATGCTGGGAATGTAGTGCATATTGCATTGTGGCTTGGTGATATTATCCCGTATTTACGAGCCCAATTTCAATATTTGACTTTATTAGAATCAATCCAATACTACTGAAATGACTGTCTACAAACACAACCCACCTATAATACAATTATCATGTCGCATGCACCAGGTCCTGCTTTCTCTTAAAACATTTCGATCAGGTTTTGATACCCGGTCCTAGCAAGTCATACCCTTAAATAATCCATCCATGAAAACAATGAATATGCATCAGTGTTCAGTGTGTGAAATTGTTAACCTTGGTACTGTTTTATCAAAGCACTTACGATCATCTTAAAGTTACTCTCAAATTTAAACCATAATTTTATGTAATTCCAATCTCATTAAAATCAGACCCTAACATTTGTTACATTCCCTTATGCTGTTAGAAAACTGACTACACTCTGAAAGAGGTCATGTTCAAATTACGCACAATAACGTCACAAAGTTTGTCCAATAAAATTATATCTATCCGCCTCCCCAGACTTTCACCACACTTTTAGATTTGTAAAAGAAGCGATTTGATTGGATAACGTTAAGTTCACATCGACATGACCAATAAGGAGTGTCGTCAGATCTTATATCAACGTAAAGCAGTGAAGCGTAATATTAGGGTCTGGTTTTAATGAGATTGATGCAATTCAGTAACTGTTGCAAATTGTGGTTAGGGGTTCTATGATAATACTGATGTTTCAGTAAATGCATTCCTTCAAACAACATAATGTTCCTCATGTGTATTTGTTCAAGAAAGTTTATGCGTTACTTGACTCCTTCTGTAAGTGCTTGGATAAAACCGTACCATTGTGTTTGTTTTTGTATGTACTCGAAGCTTTAATTAGCAGAGTTAATATGGGCTCTGTTTGAAAATCTGGAAATTCTAAGTTTCTTGTTAATGTCTTGTAAAGAACTTTCTACTTATAAAGGTGCTGAATCATGTATTGGCATATTGCCAAAATAAAAACAATTGTCTAATATTCCCATAGTTTTCATGGTGTTGATTGTATATCCCTTAAACAAGCAGGCTGACGTTTAACAGAACTTGTTTAATTTGCTTTCATAAAGCTACTGACTACGGCTTTCAGGGATTTCCCCAACGCAGGTTTCTTGCGTCTCTCTGACCCAATATTTTGGTGTTGGACCCGCATTTGCAACTCTCTGTGTGTCCTTGGGACCCGCAATTACCAAAGGCCACCATAACTGGTTCGCTGCATTACACATTATTGTATAAAATATTGATTGATTATTCTCGGCAGCGATATTCCGTGATAGTACCGAAGTAACAGACTTTATTGTTACCCGGATGTCCAAAATGACGGTGCTGTCTAAAAAAGCAGGTGACTAATAGCAATATCGCTGTCGACACGAAGGTTTTGTACCGAACACAATTCGTACTCAGCAAAATTCGTACCGTTCGGGAAAAAAGTCAGAAACAAAATGACATTGATAGGGTAGGCACATCTTTTTAGGTAACTCACTAGTCTATGGTACATCATAGAAATGTTGAAAACAATCGTACATGAGATTTAGCTATTTTATTTATCAAATAGATCTCGTTTGATGCAGTAAACTTGACTCAAGCCATTGAGCTGTGATTTTATCAGTTTTTAGGTTTTCAAAATGTATATCTGCATATAATGAGGGATCCCCAAAATTTGCTTGGGACCCTAAAATGCAAACACTGAGGGTCCGGGGACCCCTATATGAAAATTCCAAGGGAAAACCCTGGGCTTTCTATAAATAAATATTAAGTTTTTAGTTAGGTAGGAAAATTATTATATCATACAAAATTTTTAGCTAAGATCTGACCTTCAGGACTTTAAGTGATGTGTGGAATTACACTAAATCTGTCTAAGAACACTGTCTCATTCTTAAAACTTATCACAAAGACAAATTGTGTTTGATGACAGCCTTAAGTTGGTGGTTGCTGTCATGTACACCTGCGGTCAACTTACCCAGGGCAGTATTTCTAAGTTCGTAATAATTAGTGTCTGTAATGGCAGCCTCATTTTAACTGATGTATCCTTATGGACACAGTGTTGTAACTAAATACAGATTATTAGCTCACCTGAGCACGAAGTGCTCAAGGTTCGTGCTCAAGGTGCGCTATTGTGATCGCCCTTGATGTCCGGCGTCCACCGTCAACAATTTGACTGTTAACACTCTAGAGGTCACAGTTGTCACTTAATCTTTATGAAACTTGGTCACAATGTTTGTCTCTATAAGATCTAGGCCAAGTTCGTAACTGGGTCATCTGGGGTCAAAAACTAGGTCACTAGGTCAAATCAAAGAAAAACCTTGTTAACAGTCTTGAGGTCACATTTTTGACATAATCTTTATATCTCTTGGTCCCTATGTGAACCTTTATAAAATCTAGGTCAAGTTCGCAACTGGGTCACCTGGGGTCAAAAACTAGGACACCAGATTACATCAAAGAAAAACCTTGTTTATACTCTAGAGGTCACATTTTTTACCTCATCTTTATAAAACCAGGCCCTTAAGTGTGTATTCGTAAAATCTACATCGAATATTAAGGTCATATCACAACAAATACTGATTCTGCTAGTCATCAGGTGAGCGCTTTAGGGCCAAAGGGCCCTCTTGTATTATTAATTAATTGACAAGTCTCCCCAAAAAATTAAAATCCTAATTTTGATCAACTGAGTTAATTAGTCTTTCATTGACCTGTGGTAACTGGTTCATTGGGTGTCCAGATATTTAATGCAGTTCGAGAGGCGGTCAGAAAATATCAGAACTTTCAAAAATTCTTTCCATTCTTTTTCGAAATATTCAACACCTGCATCTTTGATTAAACCATTTTGTCATCTTAGTGGGAGCTTTCATATTCATTATGTGAACTATGACATTATAGTAAAATAATGTGAGCCCTCATAAGAATGATATTATTGAATGAAAGAAAAAGGGTTTATATGTTAGAATTGCATACAGGTATTGACCTAGTATTAATGATACTCTTGTACCAATGTTTTCTGTCTTTTGTCCTAGACGTGGGTTATGTAGTCACATTGTTGTTGTTTAATGGCTGTTGCTTTGCGTCTACTTAGGTTATTGATCTAGAACATCGTCTGTTGTGTCCATTTGTCTTATAAATGCCTGCTTTCCGTACTAATGAATTATATAGTTGTCACAAACAGTCTTTACTTAGCAAGTCTGCATTGTCTCTACGTGCCAATTTAAGCTTATTCACTTAGGAAATGATTGTGTTTTTATGTAGCCTAGTATTACACTAAAACTGTAAAACACTTTCCCTGCCTAGGGTTAAACACTAAAGCTCTCCAGGTCAAATCAAGCAGAACACTTGTTGACACTTGATGAAACTTTCAGTAACCATCTCTTAAAATCACTCAATGTTTTACATACAAATTAATAAAGTTTGTTTACTTACTAGTGTGATCTTCATATAATCTACAGATTATATATAAAATTTTGATTTGTTTCAGGGATCCTACAGTTCCGGAATAATCCGGAAATCCGGGTTTGCTGCAATAGCAAAAATCTTTTTTTGCAGAAAGTAAAAGTTATTTGATGAAAAAATACCAAGTATTGACTGCGTTTCGGTCATTTGAAATTTCATACCCTGAATTTTGACAATAGAACAATGTTTTGGTGTAGGGGTGTGCGCTAATGGTACTCGAAACAGACTTATGGGAAATTTTCAGGATTAGGCATTATGCCTCAGTAGAACCACTGTTGTTAATCAATTTACAGTAGAACTTCGATGCCTCGAACAGTACTTGCCTCGAACACCCTAGATGCCTCAAACTAGTTCTTCGGTCCCGTCAAAATTCCTTCTTTATTCATATGGTAAACAGTAGATGACTCGAACAGTATCTAGGTCGAACACTCGAACTGATTGGACGGTCCCTTGCTATGATTTACCCGTAGATGAGTCGAACAATACAAGTGTTCGCACCTTTTATTGACTGTTGATATCCATTGTCCGAACGCGGGTAGTCGGCGACAAGTTGTGATAATTACTGTTCCAAACAATTAAACAATTGTTTGTGTTTGACTTCATTGTATAACACGTTTTTAAACATTTATACGTCCATTAAATGGTTAATGAAGGCCGTCCAGGAAATTGTAACTTATTTATTTTTAAACAAATCGGAATAAAATAATCTTTTTTCAACATTTGTCAAAAGAATCTGTTACATTTCCATTTATTGATTTGTAGTCAAACTTGACCCAGGACATGATGATAGTATGGTATGTGGCTCGCAGCTTAATTTTTATACTCTTATATAAATATGCTGTTTAACAAGAAACCTTACACGCGTGAACACTCGAAGAGCTTGTAGGAGATAAGTCAGATTTCATGTCAATTTGGTAAACGGTAAACCTATATTGTTTCATTATTGTTATTAATAAAATTACAAAAAAATATAGACCTATATTAATTATACCCATAAATTATGCAATATACACACACAATTTGTAAATTTACACGTACCAACATGAGTTCGAACTTATACCCATGCATATTCTTGGATACCATAGATGCCTCGAACACCCTAGATGCCTCGAACTATTTTCCCGGTCCGAAGGTAGTTCGAGGCATCGAAGTTCTACTGTATATCATGGTATCAAACTAATTAACTCTTGATGCTTTGGATCACTGTTTTTCTTGTTAAGAACTCAGATAATGAATTATGTTAACCCAGTCCCAGTACAGGTTTAACTGGGTAGACTTTTATTTACTTTGAATGTTATTGATTATACCATTTGGTAAATAACTGTGCAGAAACTGCATTTAGTGATCTTGTGAAGGAGTTCTTATCGATATCATGGAGTATAAATGCCGCTAAAGTCAACATTCCCCCTCCCTCCCCCTTGCTTTCAGAAAGTCAGTGAATCCGAAAATATCACTTTAACTTGTATAGGGTACACCTGAGAACTACAATGTATCATAATCATTAGAGTCTCTACATGACCCTGTTTTGAAACTTTATTGAATAAAATGAACTTTGTAGTATTTATGTATGTTCGTATATTTTCAGTTGATATTTTTACATGGTTTGGGTGACACTGGAAAGGGTTGGTGCGATGCTTTCAAACAACTCAAGTTAAGCAAAATCAGATGTGTTTGTCCTGATGCGTAAGTTATCTTATTATTGTAGATCTTTCTTTGTTTGCTTACGTTGACTGACTCAGGGACAATCGTTAGTGCTTGGTCATTGGGTTTTCCACTGCCAGATCAGATCAGCCAATGACTTCAAGAAAAGACACAGTTATTGTTGTGTGAAACAAGGAATTCGGGTGGGTTACCCAAGCTACTTCATAATAGACTATTGGTTAATGTGCCCAGTGTACAGCAGGGATACATGCGTGTCATGACCTCTTGAGTTAATACACCCAGTAACTGTTCATCTCTAGTTAGGTGGGAAACACTGAAAACCATTCAGAAATGTATTATGATCTAGTGCCCTGGTCTTAGAAATGAACCAGGTATAGTCCGCCCAGGATAATGTGATATTTACAAACATATATCGGTTTGGTCAACTGTGGCAAAATTGGTTTTACAAATCACTTGAACAACAGATAAGGTCAGTATTGTACTCAAGTCATCACATATAATTGGTGCACATAATTGTAATCCACCTTTGTGGACTATACCAAATTTGCCCGCGTTTCACATTATCCTGGGCGCACTATACAATGTACATGTACCCTAGAGCTTATCCACTTGTCCACTGTACCACCCATTATTGTTGTAATTCAGATGATGGTCTTGTATCATGTAAGTTTGATACAGTAAGCACAAGAAAACCAACAAAGAATACTTCATACATTAAGGAAAATTCCCAACCAAAATCATGTGTTCTGTGTGCCAGTTTCTAGGAAAACTGGTCTTAAGGCCGTTTCATAGGATAGTGTATGCGCATCCTTTCTGCACATATACCTGCTACTGAGAATAGAGGTCGTGTTTTGCACTGGATTGTCATGAAAATTTAGCAAAATATTTGTCATGATATCATCTAGGTCTAGTGTTAATATCGGTAATTTGGGATAAAACCTTAAGTCACTTATAGTACATAATATGAAAACACTCTGTGAAATTATGAATTCAAATTACTTGGTTTTAGTAACCTATACCCATTAAGAATGTCAGTGTGTTTATATAGCCTAGGACGTCCCTGATCCTGTTTTACTAATATATAGGGAATAAACTAATGATATCTTGACCAAACTTTTGAAGATTATTCAGGTGAGCGATTCAGGGCCCACCGTGCCCCATTGCTATCTAGAATGCAACTTCACGGCAATATTGTGAAAAGGGGGAGATAATTCTGTCATTATAGCACACAAAGTAGCATGATAACCTATGTTTTATTTTATTTTTAGATTAACAGGGCTGGTAATTTTCAGGCTTGTTTCTGATTTCAGGTTTTTGAATCCTGAGCATCTGTGATTTCCGATCACTATATGACTTATTATTGAGATAACCGGAAGTTGACTCGTCATATGATATAAAACATATCACATTGATTTAATTAGTTTGAAAGAGATCTTGTAAAGACTTATAACTTAAAATAATGTACATGTATAATACTAAAATAATGCGCATGTATATACTAGGATAACAAGTTAATATTGTGATCCTATGTTCTCATATAAAGCTATTTATAGATAGGTAATGTTATGTAATAATGTGATTATCACCTCTCTTTTACAGACCTAGTATGCCTGTCACACTGAACGGAGGATTCAGAATGCCATCATGGTAAGCTTATCAATAATCCTAGCTAATTGTAATATCGGATATATGAGGGGTGTTTAAAAAGTTTTCAAAAAAAGGCTTTGAAATTTTCATTTTGTGACCAAAATTGCTGAAACTAGATTAGGGCATACAAATAAAATGGGCATTAGAAATACCAAACCTTTGCCTAACACTTATTTGTCCGAAATAAATATACCTACATAAAGTTATGTAGACTTACAGTGAAAAATACAGAAATGAGAGTATTTTTCCACATATTTATTGAACACCCCTCATAATAAATTATGTAGTAGCAATGTTATGGCACCATCCTAATAAGGCAAAAACAAATTGTTGGTTCTGGTAACATGCTGAAAAATAAAAGGGTAATGGAAGGTAAGTAAATCATTTTTTGCAGATTATTTTATTAGCTCACCAGTGTCACATAGTGACAGGTTGAGCTTTTGTGATCACTCTTTGTCCGTCGTCCGTCCGTCATCCGTCCACAATTATTTGTGAACACATTAGAGGCTACAGTTATGACTTCATGAAAATTGGTCAGAATGTTCGTCTCTAAGGAATCTAAATCTAGTTCTAAATTGGGTCATATGGGGTCAAAAACTAGGTCTCTATGTCAAATCTTAGAAAAAGCTGTGAACACATTAGAGGACACAATTATGGCACTATCTTCATGAAACATGGTCAGCATGTATGTCTGTATAAAATCTAGGTCAAGTTTGAAACTGGGTCATGTGGGGTCAGAAGCTAGATCACTAGGTCCAATCTAAGAAAAAGCTTGTGAACACATTAGAGGACACAATTATAGACCAATCTTCATGAAACATGGTCAGAATATTTGTCTCTATTGAACCTAGGCCAAGTTTGAAACTGGGTCATGTGGGATCAAAAACTAGATCACTTGGTCAAATAGCAGAAAGAGCTTGTGAACACATTAGAGGACACAATTATGGACCAAGCTTCATGAAACATGGTCAGAATGTATTTCTGTTTGAAACTGGGTCATGTGGTTTAAAAAACTAGGACACTTGGGCAAATCTTACAAAAACTTTGTGTAGTCACTAGACATAATACTTTTGACTTAATCTTCATGAAACTTGGTCACAATGATCATCTCGACTATATCAAGGCCAAGTTCCATATCGGGTCAACCCGGGTAAAAAAATAGGTCACCTGGTCAAATCAAAGAAAAACTTTGTGTAGGCAGTAGAGGTCTCAATTTTGGTCTATTCTGTAAGTATGGGTTATCTGATGTAAATATCAAAGTCACTGGAAAGAACTATTTGTACATGCAACTGAGGCTGCGTTTACTTGATTCTTTGAAGTTGTAAATGATTTCTTATGTCACAGCAGGTGAGCGACCTATGGCCTTTTGGGTCCTCTTGTTAATTTCATCAATGATTCGCAGTGACTTCCAGTATAATGTTTCCGGTAGGGACGAAAAATAGGGTAGGAATGATTACAAGGGTGTCAATATTTCTGATTAATGTGGAATTCCGGATTTGTCAATCCTGATAGAGCTATGATTTCTGACTAAAATAAAAGTTATTTGAGGCAAATACGTCAAGTCAACAAATGGCAAAGTTATGATCAATTCAATGTGCTCTGAAAGATTTTATTATGCCCCCCATCTTTGATGAGGGGGAATATTGCTTTGCACATGTCTGTCGGTTGGTCAGTCTGTCAGTCGGTCGTATAAAATGCAACAGTAGTTTACCCCTATTGATTTTGAGGTCAGTAGGTCAAAGGTCAAGGTCACTGAGACCTTTACCATTTCTGACTATTTTGATAGTTTCCGTTCAATAACTCAAGAACGCTTTGACCTAGGATCTTCAAACTGTACATGGAGGTTGGTCAGCAACAGTAATTGACCCCTATTGATATTTAGGTCAGTATGACAAAGGTCAAGGTCACTGCGATCTTCAACATATCCGACTATATGGCTGCCACGGGGGCATACGTTTTTACAAACATCTCTTGTTCAATAAAAACTCAGTTAAATATGGAAACAAAGTCGTTGAAGGCCTCTATTTTTGGAAAAAACGATTTGCCGCATACAATTTTTCAGGATTTTCAATTTGGCTCTGTTGACACCCCTGGGATTACCAGAACCACAACATCAAATTGTTTTGGCCTAATGTAATGGAAACAAGTTATTGACTTATATATATATTTGTCTATTGCACATTGATAGGAGCAGGATGTGTCTATCAGATTCTGTATCAGTATGTAAATCATGTTAAAGACGCTTGATCTCTGTTTTATGAATTTCTGTAACCAGACTTAATTTTGTGGGTTATAATTTATGAACTCACGGTCTAAGGTTCCATGATAGGTTTTCATGTTATGAAAGTATATTTTTGCGGATTTATGAATTTGTAGGAAACTCTAATCGCAAATAAGAGTGAAAGTATAAACATCACAAATGATAACCTACATACAGTAGTATACATGCAGAAAGGTCGGTTCTACTGTCCAACTAACCTCATGTTTCTGTGACACATGATCTGTAACATCAGAAAATTATTGCGCAATGCTGGTAATATATATACATGTACGAGGGTTGTACCAGTAAATCGTGTACTTTGCTTATACTTTCCTTATGTGGCGTCGTATGATCATGATTTTTATACGCCCGTTTGAAAAACGGGACGTATTATGGGAACGCCCTTGGCGGACGGGCGGGTCGGCGGGCGGGCGGTGGCGTCCAGCAGTTTGTCTGTACTCTAGCGCTCAGAGTTTTCATCTGATCGTCTTTAAACTTTGTGACAATGCTTATGGGCGTAATATCTAGGCCAAGTTTGATTATAGGCCAAATCGGCCTAGGCCTTATTTGGTTATGGGCCTTTAATTACCAAATAAGTATGAAATAGGCCTTGTCTGTGCTCTAAGGCAAACAGTTTTCATCAGATCGTCTTCAAACTTTGTGACAATGCTTATGGGCATAAAATCTAGGCCAAGTTCGATTATAGGCCAAATCGGCCTAGGCCCTATTTGGTTATGGGCCTTTAATTACCAAATAAGTATGAAATAGGCCTTGTCTGTGCTCTAACGCAAACATTTTTCATCAGATGGTCTTCAAACTTTGTGACAATGCTTATGGGCATAATATCTAGGCCAAGTTCGATTATGGGCCAAATCGGCCTAGGCCTTATTTGGTTATGGGCCTTTAATTACCAAATAAGTATGAAATTGGCTTTGTCTGTGCTCTAACGCAAACAGTTTTCATCCGATGGTCTTCAAACTTTGTGACAATGCTTATGACCATGATAGCTAGGCCAAGTTTGATCATGGGCCAAATCGGCCTAGGCCATATTTGGTTATGGGCCTTTAATTACCAAATAAGTATGAAATTAGCCTCGTCTGTGCTCTAACGCAAACAGTTTTCATTCGATCATCTTCAAACTTTGTGACAGTGCTTATGGGCATAATATCTAGGCCAAGTTCGATTATGGGCCAAATCGGCTTCAAAGCCCTATTTGGTTATGGGCCTTTAATTACCAAGTAAGTATGAAATTGGCCTTCTCTGTGCTCTAACGCAAACAGTTTTCATTTGATCGTCTTCAAACTTTGTTACAATGCTTATGGCCATGATATCTAGGCGAAGTTCGATTATGGGCCAAATCGGCCTAGGCCTTATTTGGTTATGGGCCTTTAATTACCAAATAAGTATGAAATAGGCTTTGTCTGTGCTCTAACGCAAACAGTTTCATCCGATGGTCTTCAAACTGTGTGACAATGCTTATGGCCATGATATCTAGGCCAAGTTCGATTATGGGCCAAATCGGCCTAGGCCTTATTTGGTTATGGGCCTTTAATTACCAAATAAGTATGAAATTGGCCTTGTCTGTGCTCTTACGCAAACAGTTTTCATTCGATCATCTTCAAACTTTGTGACAATGCTTATTGGCATAATATCTAGGCCAAGTTCGATTATGCCAAATTGGCCTAGGCTTTATTTGGCAATGGGCTTTTAATTACGAAATAAGTATGAAATTGGCCTTGTCTGTGCTCTTACGCAAACAGTTTTCATTTGATCATCTTCAAACTTTGTGACAATGCTTATGGCCATAATATCTAGGCCAAATTCTATTATATATTTTTTTTTTTTTTTTTTTTTTTTTAAATTTTTTTTTTTATTTTTAATTTTTTTTTGCCCTGAGACTCACCATGCCCCGAGACGGGCGTATTTTGTGACATTTTGACTCTTGTTTGTAGATACCATTATATATTCAATCTTTATACGAATTATGCGTGAAAAGTATACGGATATGTATGTAAACTAAACATTTGAATACTTGTTGTGTAATAAGCAAAGTACACGATTTACTAGGACAACCCTCGTATATCCAGGCTATATGTTGCTCGGAGTGTATACACATGTGAATGCAATCAGTGAGATGTAGTGATATGTTGTTGATGGAAATCTGATTCATTATATTGTCTTTGGTCAACAACAGAAAAATTGTCTGATCCCCCCCCCCCAAATCACACGAGACAACCTATGAATATAAACATTAGAATGGGAGATCTGACATTAACAACACTTTTTCTAGGTGGATCAATTATTTTTAATTAATTACCAATTTTTTAAAAATAAAAATTGTTGTAAAACTGCTTATGTAAGTAGTTTCGCCGATGTGTCATGCCCAAGACTCAGGTCTGTAAGGTCAAAGTCACACAGGTAAAAAGGTTTCTGTTTTTTTGTCTCCGGTCAATAAGGCGTTAATGTGAAATTGGTTTCTGTTTGATATCTTTATATAACTGTGTCTTTCACAGAGTCTTTGAACCTACTTATTGAGTACTAGACCCCTATTGTTTTTGGGGTTACTGCATTCAGGGACATTAAAGACGACATTCTCTGGGTTTCCCATCAGATGCCTTTTGTGTCTGGTATGTACATATAGAGGGGGCATCAGCATCCCATGGACGCTTTTCTAGTTTAGGTACTCCTGCCCAAGTTTGTTTAGAATTTGGTCTAAAAGTTAATACTTGTACTAAAGTAATACCCTTAACTGTTCAAATTTTGTACATGCTTAGACATGGTACCCAGGTGAGTGATTTAGGGTTGTCTTTTTCATCTTGTATTATTGCATTATCAATGAAACATTTCTATCTCCCAATAACTTCTTCTCCTGCAGTATTCAAGTAAATGATTCAATCAATGACTGAAATATGCGTGAGCATACTGCTCCGGCTTTAATACAGACAGGTCTATTATAGGATTTCTGGGTTTTGCCAAATAATCTGGAGGAAGGTTGTGATTTTGCTTATAAAAACAGATTTTACCTACTGGTACATTTCCTTACTTGACATATAATGTACAATGAGAAACTTTCACAATATTCTGTTTTCCTTGTACTCAGAGCTATGTCCCTTGTTAGAAAAACATGGTGTTTGTCAGAATTGTTTACATTTCTTGTTTACTGTTCAGAGAACATTTTGTTTGGATTGGTAGTTTGAGGTTTTAGTGTATATATGTTTTCTATTGTTCAGTATTACGCATTTGCTGCACCATACAGAAACCATACAGAAATTTTCATTGATTCCCCTCAACATGTGAAAGAAAACCTAATGTATTTGCATATAAATAAAGAAACAAATTAAATGATTTCCTTGCATCTCTGATTATGTTTGATATAGTTCATAGTCAATAAATCTAACTCATTGAATATTTCCTATGATCTAATATTTCCGGAGTTTTGGGGAAGCATTATGTTTGTACAGAATATTCATACAATATTAAAGAATACACCAGAAATTCTGCTCAAGGAATCTGGAAAGATAGTTCTGCTAGATCATCTAGACATGTTGAAAAAATATAATAGAAAATTGGACAGGGAAGGCAGCACTCAACTTAAGCAGCAGAGCACAGAATACATAAAGACATCACATACCACAATTACAGGATACATGGTCATGTGTAGGAGGGGGGGGGGGGGCTAATAATGGCACCTGAAACAGAGTTGCATTTTCAGATAAATACCTGCATTATACCTCAGTAGGACCCTTGAAAACAGTACACTAGCATATGTCAAACTTGAGCTTATGTTACAATGATGAATGTATTACACAGTTTATGTTACAATGATGAATGTATTACACAGCTTATGTTACAATGATGAATGTATTACACAGCTTATGTTACAATGATGAATGTATTACACAGCTTATGTTACAATGATGAATGTATTACACAGCTTATGTTACAATGATGAATGTATTACACAGCTTATGTTACAATGATGAATGTATTACACAGCTTATGTTACAATGATGAATGTATTACACAGCTTATGTTACAATGATGAATGTATTACACAGCTTATGTTACAATGATGAATGTATTACACAGTTTATGTTACAATGATGAATGTATTACACAGCTTATGTTACAATGATGAATGTATTACACAGCTTATGTTACAATGATGAATGTATTACACAGCTTATGTTACAATGATGAATGTATTACACAGCTTATGTTACAATGATGAATGTATTACACAGCTTATGTTACAATGATGAATGTATTACACAGCTTATGTTACAATGATGAATGTATTACACAGCTTATGTTACAATGATGAATGTATTACACAGCTTATGTTACAATGATGAATGTATTACACAGCTTATGTTACAATGATGAATGTATTACACAGTTTATGTTACAATGATGAATGTATTACACAGCTTATGTTACAATGATGAATGTATTACACAGCTTATGTTACAATGATGAATGTATTACACAGTTTATGTTACAATGATGAATGTATTACACAGCTTATGTTACAATGATGAATGTATTACACAGTTTATGTTACAATGATGAATGTATTACACAGCTTATGTTACAATGATGAATGTATTACACAGTTTATGTTACAATGATGAATGTATTACACAGTTTATGTTACAATGATGAATGTATTACACAGCTTATGTTACAATGATGAATGTATTACACTGTTTATGTTACAATGATGAATGTATTACACAGCTTATGTTACAATGATGAATGTATTACACAGTTTATGTTACAATGATGAATGTATTACACAGCTTATGTTACAATGATGAATGTATTACACTGTTTATGTTACAATGATGAATGTATTACACAGCTTATGTTACAATGATGAATGTATTACACAGCTTATGTTACAATGATGAATGTATTACACTGTTTATGTTACAATGATGAATGTATTACACAGTTTATGTTACAATGATGAATGTATTACACAGCTTATGTTACAATGATGAATGTATTACACAGCTTATGTTACAATGATGAATGTATTACACAGTTTATGTTACAATGATGAATGTATTACACAGCTTATGTTACAATGATGAATGTATTACACAGTTTATGTTACAATGATGAATGTATTACACAGCTTATGTTACAATGATGAATGTATTACACAGTTTATGTTACAATGATGAATGTATTACACAGCTTATGTTACAATGATGAATGTATTACACAGTTTATGTTACAATGATGAATGTATTACACAGTTTATGTTACAATGATGAATGTATTACACAGTTTATGTTACAATGATGAATGTATTACACAGCTTATGTTACAATGATGAATGTATTACACTGTTTATGTTACAATGATGAATGTATTACACAGTTTATGTTACAATGATGAATGTATTACACAGTTTATGTTACAATGATGAATGTATTACACAGTTTATGTTACAATGATGAATGTATTACACAGCTTATGTTACAATGATGAATGTATTACACAGCTTATGTTACAATGATGAATGTATTACACAGCTTATGTTACAATGATGAATGTATTACACAGCTTATGTTACAATGATGAATGTATTACACAGCTTATGTTACAATGATGAATGTATTACACTGTTTATGTTACAATGATGAATGTATTACACAGCTTATGTTACAATGATGAATGTATTACACTGTTTATGTTACAATGATGAATGTATTACACAGCTTATGTTACAATGATGAATGTATTACACAGCTTATGTTACAATGATGAATGTATTACACTGTTTATGTTACAATGATGAATGTATTACACAGCTTATGTTACAATGATGAATGTATTACACAGCTTATGTTACAATGATGAATGTATTACACAGCTTATGTTACAATGATGAATGTATTACACAGCTTATGTTACAATGATGAATGTATTACACAGCTTATGTTACAATGATGAATGTATTACACAGCTTATGTAACAATGATGAATGTATTACACAGCTTATGTTACAATGATGAATGTATTACACAGTTTATGTTACAATGATGAATGTATTACACTGTTTATGTTACAATGATGAATGTATTACACAGTTTATGTTACAATGATGAATGTATTACACTGTTTCAGGTTTGATATAATGTCTCTAAATCCTGACGGAGAAGAAGATGTTAATGGTATCAAATCCGCAGCAGAAATATGTAAGTGTCTTGTTTTCTTTAACAGTTGATATTAATCTTGCACCTTATTGGCCAGAACACCATGTTTGGTTCATGCATGTTGGTTTGTCCCAAAGGCAAAGCGATCTAGCATTGGAAGACCCCTCACACCAAATACCAGTATGTCATTAATGTAAGACAAAATATCAAGAGGCTACAGATCAAAGTCCTTGCAACCAATATGACATAACTACCTAGATCACAGACCAAATCCCATGCAACCATAGACAAAACACCCTAGATCCCAGACCAAATTCCATGCAACCATAGACAAAACACTCTAGATCCCAGACCAAATCCCATGCAACCATAGACAAAACACCCTAGATCCCAGACCAAATCCCATGCAACCATAGAAAAAAACACCCTAGATCCCAGACCAAATCCCATGCAACCATAGACAAAACACCCTAGATCCCAGACCAAATCCCATGCAACCATAGACAAAACACCCTAGATCCCAGACCAAATCCCATGCAACCATAGACAAAACACCCTAGATCACAGACCAAATCCCATGCAACCATAGAAAAAAACACCCTAGATCCCAGACCAAATCCCATGCAACCATAGACAAAACACCCTAGATCCCAGACCAAATCCCATGCAACCATAGACAAAACACCCTAGATCCCAGACCAAATCAGCCTTTACTGTGTTACAATGTTGTGATGATGATTGTTCACTGTTACAGTATATTTACAGTATGTGGGTCAATCATTGTTCACCGACAATGATTTACAGTATGTGGGTCAATCGTTGTTCACAGACAATGATTTACAGTATGTGGGTCAATCATTGTTCACCGACAATGATTTACAGTATGTGGGTCAATCATTGTTACAGTATGTGGGTCGATCATTGTTCACCGACAATGATTTACAGTATGTGGGTCAATCATTGTTCACCGACCATGATTTACAGTATGTGGGTCAATCATTGTTCACCGACAATGATTTACAGTATGTGGGTCAATCATTGTTACAGTATGTGGGTCAATCATTGTTCACCGACAATGATTTACAGTATGTGGGTCAATCATTGTTCACCGACAATGATTTACAGTACGGGGGTTAATCATTGTTCACTGTATATTTTCAGTACGGGGTTAATCATTGTTCACTGTATATTTACAGTACGGGGGTTAATCATTGTTCACTATATATTTACAGTACGGGGTTAATCATTGTTCATCATTTATTTTCAGTACGGGGGTCAATCATTGTTCACTGTATATTTTCAGTACGGGGGTTAATCATTGTTCACTGTATATTTTCAGTACGGGGGTTAATCATTGTTCACTGTATATTTTCAGTACAGGGGTCAATCATTGTTCACTGTATATTTTCAGTACGGGGTCAATCATTGTTCACTGCATATTTTCAGTACGGGGGTCAATCATTGTTCACTGCATATTTTCAGTACGGGGGTTAATCAATGTTCACTGTATATTTTCAGTACGGGGGTTAATTGATAATGAAGAGAAGGAGCATGGTATAAAATCAGAAAATGTATTTGTTGGAGGATTCTCACAGGGTGGTGCTGTAGCCTTGTATACAGCATTGACATCAGAGAAAAAATTGGCTGGAATCATAGGACTTAGTACATGGATGCCATTACATAAAGAATTCCCTAAGGTTGGTATCTATAGGGTTGCCACTACATTAAGACTGCATTATTGTATTGTGCCCCACCACTGTAGGGGATATATTCAACCCTATAACTGTCAATGATTCGGACATGCGTGTGCTGGTTTTGTGATTTGATTCCTGGCCATGGCAGCTCATACCCTTCCATGAAAATTTGACATCAGTGTCGATTTTCCTCCAAATGTGGAGAATAACTGTTAGGATACAGTTGGGCGGGTTAGGTAAATGAGTTGCAATATATAACTGAAAAATTGTTGAGAAACTGCGTTTAACCCGAATAAACTTTAACCAAATGATGAGTGATATAGCACCATAATCATCTTCATTGTGTGTATGTGTACAAACGTGAAATACTTTGCAACTACTTTGTACAGTTACTTCCCTTTTTGTTGGACAGGCACTCAAAGTGAATCAAGACATTCCCATGCTGCAAGCTCACGGAACAGAAGATAATCTGGTTCCACTTCCATGGGGTGAAATGACAGCCAAACTAGTTAATACTATGACCAAAAACCATTCTTTCAAAACATATCGTATGATGCATACATCTTGTAAAGAGGTAGGTTGGATTTTTATTGAATTTGTATCATTTTAATATTATATCAGCACTATGTCTCCCATATACAGCAGGGGAAACATAATGATTTTATGCTGGATGCCTGGATGGATGTCACAAAGTTTGTCTGCGCTTGTTCTCCCTTACCACTGGTGACTGGTCTAAGTTCAATTGATTATTTCAATGAAACGTCACATCATTAGTTGGTACAAAGCCTAGTTGTGCTCATAAAGCATATTGTTGGGAGTTTCTACCCTTAGTGGGAGACATACGTTTTTGTGTTGAAAACCTTCAGTTTTAAGTTTGCATTGTTTCAGAATTGCGCACCACAGGTGCTACGAATTTCTTGTCAATGGAAGTTTGTACATTTATATGCCACTTTAATTCAACAAATGACACTGTTTTCCAAGCTTCCTGGAATTAATTATCAGCCAGTACTAATATGTACAGAATGCTACCATTTAAACTTATGTCAAAAACGTGGTGTATATCAGTTATGTATTTTTGTACATGCATTATTCTTCAAGAGGGAGCTCGCTACTCAACCCTCCTATTGAGGATTTTTCTCTAGTTGTGATGTATTCCCATGATTAAGCTTCTGAGCTATCCCAGCGAGGACACTTCCCTGGTAGCGCCTTGCAAGCTGCATTGGTCACTATGTACAGCCTTTAGGTGGATATCACAACTGAGAACTTTTCTCTCTTACTTCTGATCTTTTACTTTTTTGTCATTGTCTATGTGTCTCTTCTTACTGTATCTTTCATTTTTACCCTCGAGCACTGTGATGTAATGTTACTCTCGAGCACTGTGATGTAATGTACCTCGAGCGCTGTGATGTAATGTTACTCTCGAGCGCTGTGATGTAATGTTACTCTCGAGCACTGTGATGTAATCTTACTCTCGAGCACTGTGATGTAATGTTACTCTCGAGCACTGTGATGTAATGTACCTCAAGCGCTGTGATGTAATGTTACTCTCGAGCGCTGTGATGTAATGTTACTCTCGAGCACTGTGATGTAATGTTACTCTCAAGCACTGTGATGTAATGTTACTCTCGAGCACTGTGATGTAATGTTACTCTCGAGCACTGTGATGTAATGTTACTCTCGAGCGCTGTGATGTAATGTTACTCTCGAGCACTGTGATGTAATGTTACTCTCGAGCGCTGTGATGTAATGTTACTCTCGAGCACTGTGATGTAATGTTACTCTCGAGCGCTGTGATGTAATGTTACTCTCGAGCACTGTGATGTAATGTTACTCTCGAGCACTGTGATGTAATGTTACTCTCGAGCGCTGTGATGTAATGTTACTCTCGAGCGCTGTGATGTAATGTTACTCTAGAGCACTGTGATGTAATGTTACTCTCGAGCACTGTGATGTAATGTTACTCTCAAGCACTGTGATGTAATGTACCTCGAGCACTGTGATGTAATGTTACTCTCGAGCACTGTGATGTAATGTTACTCTCGAGCACTGTGATGTAATGTACCTCGAGCACTGTGATGTAATGTTACTCTCAAGCACTGTGATGTAATGTACCTCGAGCACTGTGATGTAATGTTACTCTCGAGCACTGTGATGTAATGTTACTCTCGAGCACTGTGATGTAATGTACCTCGAGCACTGTGATGTAATGTTACTCTCGAGCACTGTGATGTAATGTACCTCGAGCACTGTGATGTAATGTTACTCTCGAGCGCTGTGATGTAATGTTACTCTCGAGCACTGTGATGTAATGTTACTCTCGAGCACTGTGATGTAATGTTACTCTCAAGCACTGTGATGTAATGTACCTCGAGCACTGTGATGTAATGTTACTCTCGAGCACTGTGATGTAATGTTACTCTCGAGCACTGTGATGTAATGTACCTCGAGCACTGTGATGTAATGTTACTCTCGAGCACTGTGATGTAATGTTACTCTCGAGCACTGTGATGTAATGTTACTCTCGAGCACTGTGATGTAATGTTACTCTCGAGCACTGTGATGTAATGTACCTCGAGCACTGTGATGTAATGTACCTCGAGCACTGCGATGTAATGTTACTCTCGAGCACTGTGATGTAATGTACCTCGAGCACTGTGATGTAATGTTACTCTCGAGCGCTGTGATGTAATGTTTCTCTCGAGCGCTGTGATGTAATGTTACTCTCGAGCGCTGTGATGTAATGTTACTCTCGAGCGCTGTGATGTAATGTTACTCTCGAGCGCTGTGATGTAATGTTACTCTCGAGCGCTGTGATGTAATGTACCTCGAGCGCTGTGATGTAATGTTACTCTCGAGCGCTGTGATGTAATGTTACTCTCGAGCACTGTGATGTAATGTTACTCTCGAGCACTGTGATGTAATGTTACTCTCGAGCGCTGTGATGTAATGTTAACTGACCATTATTTATCTTTCTTCTTACTCTTCAGGAAATGGATGAAGTAAGGGACTTTTTGAATCTACACACAAGTAAAGATTGACACATGTGTCGGATGTAGAGAAACATACAGGATTTTTAATGATACAAACTGTTAGATGTTGAGCATGT
This sequence comes from Spisula solida, assembly GCA_947247005.1. Classification (NCBI taxonomy): domain Eukaryota; kingdom Metazoa; phylum Mollusca; class Bivalvia; order Venerida; family Mactridae; genus Spisula; species Spisula solida. Next base: position 29,153,474 of record OX365948.1, read on the forward strand.
ACGAGAGTTATGATTATTATATGTGTAAGAACAGTGCAGGAAATCTATTGTGTCAAATGTACAGAACTGAAGTTGTTGAGTTCTGCTGGTCACTTGAACTTGTTTGACTCAGATGTCTGTTTTAGTAAATATGGTGGTTATAGTTGTACAAGAGGTTTATAACTGCCCGTCCGTAAATTTGGTGCTGTTTTATCAAAGCACTTACGGAAATCGTAAACTTAGGATCAAATTTAACTTCTTTATAACTTGTTGACAATGATAAAATGAGGTAAATGGAGCTGCAATACTATTAATGATTAAGTAAATGAACTCCTACAAGATATTGGTCACCAATTTGCAGCTGTTAAAGAATTAAGAATTTAAATTTGACCACAACTTTATTATTTTTGTAAGTGCTTTGATAAAACAGTACCCTGGTGTGTGTACGTGGTTGCATAGATTGTAACACTGCAGTGTGATACTATACTGTGCTGCTATATCTACCCAACAGTTTCTGTATTAAAATCAAGTATTACTCAAGCACAATAAATTGTATTACACACTCATAAACTGCTTCTATTTTTGTTATGAATTAAAATCAAGGACCATTACATTGACCCTTGAAAGTATTTAGACGTAGAGCACTACATGTTTAAATTACATGATCGTAGAATGCTAGATATTCTGAAATTGTTACTATTTAAACATACGGCACAACACTATAGTCATGTTTTCATGTTCCTATTTTACACCAAATTGAATAAAATGTGTACAAATCAATAGATTAGTCCTCCTCTTTAAACACTATCATCAAAGGGGCATGCCCAGAAACTGGAGTGTCTTGGTTTGCATACAACAAAATTGTGCAAAATGAACTATTACCGAAAGTCAAAGAAGAATTGACTTAAAAATTTACTCTATAATGCGTGCTTCGATATTTTGTATATCGATTTGAATAAAAGGCTGTCAACGATGTTTAGTTTTTCTTGACATTTTTTTTAAAAAAACTAACGGGATTTTTCGTAACTTTTTAAAGGGGTTTTCATTATTCGACTTCGATATTAAAATGATACCAATTTGATTGCTATTCGAGACACTTCAGTTCCAGGGCATGCCCCTTTAACAGACTATAATAAGCTGAATCAATGTATGTATTATTTTGGTTTGTTTCTTTTGGCTACTACTGTATACAGAAGTCAGTGGTCATCCTATAGTTGCTACATGATAGTTTATGTACAGTTAAATCTGTGTTTGATTTTGAAAACAAGAAGAAAGAGTCCTTTCACCAAAATTTAAAAAGTCACTGAGTTCCAAGCCAATTTTTTTGAGTCAGGGACTCAGGACTTGCGCCAAAATGAAACAGTTAATGTTATGTTTTAGTTAGCAATAGAAATCTGTGACTGTGAAGCCATTACATGGCACATTAAAACAGGAAACACAACCATCTAAAATGTTGATGCTTTGTTAAATAATAATATGGAAACCACAAACAATAAATATGTATAAAAGAAATTGGAAGGTTAATAGTTGAAGGATGTCAGATTATTATTGTACAGTAAGTCATGTCAGTATTCTTGAGACTCGTATTATATCAGATAGTTTGACAGCATAATGTACCATGAGTGACTGTGTGTATGAATGTATGATAGATTCATGTCAGAACAACAACATTCTATCTACTTACTCGTCAAGCATTTATTTACACCCAACTGTTATTTCTATACTTTAGATTTATAATAAGCTATGCTAACTTGTAACCAGGGTTTACAATGGAAAAACATTGTTGTTTGATAGGCAAATTTGGCAGTTGGGAGGGCAGCCTTCAATATTGTTTGTGTTACACGTGTCTCCAAAACTATTTTCTCTACCAGTATGTATATCACCAGGATGATGTGCATCTCGGTAATGACATTGGTTTGAAAACCTGGCTTTTATGGAATATCCATGGTTCTTGTTTCATTTTCTGCTACTAGTAAGCTTCCGTTCCTTATATCATCAATACAAATGTGAAACATAGCTTACATTCATTGAATTGATGTGACATAGTACAGGTGAGAACAATTTAACAAATCTGGGTCAACTTACGGTTCACATGATCAGTTTCGATGTTGATGCAAATGTTCATTGCAACATATACACACGAATGTCTCAATGAAATGTTCTTCTGAGTGTTGAACTGTCAGTCAACTTTCCTGGTAGTGAACTAGATTAATAACCGGAGATACACAAAGGTTGTAGTTGAATATGTCTGGTGAACAACTGCAGTATGCAAACATTGACATCAAATTACTAAGTTACCTTATGTGGTCCTTATGTAATTGGTTAGAAATGCATGGGGATCTTAGATCCATAACACAAATTGAATCTTAACATGTGCATATCTAAATTTTGTTGAATAGATGCCGATATGGGGCATATTTGTTTAAGTGAACTTTTGATGTACAAAATCGTTCACCAGACTGGTTGTTTCATATATTGTTGTTGTTGAGTATAAAATTAAAAACGAAATCACATGTTTCCTTTCATTGAATTATGTCTCTCCCAGTGGGGGATACATATTTAGTTTAGATGTGACGTCTGTCTGGACAGATAGATGATGCAAATTTTGACCGTGTTCGTTCTCCTTAACCACTTTTTGGATTTCAATCAAACATGAAAAGTTGGTAAGCCTAGTTGTGCATATTATCAGGAATATTAGGTTGGATGAATATTGCCAGAGTTGCGGCCCTTTGTGGGAGACATACATTTTTGTGCAAAAACCCTACTAGTTTTGATTAATTGATTTTGTTTTTATTGAAGTGACTAAAATAACTTCTCCATTTCTCTGATAACTTTATTGGTTACTGTATAAATTGTTTTAAACCAACTACCTTACATGTGTTTCCATTGAAAAGAGTACTGCTATAGGGTGCCCAGGATAATGTGATGTTTGGTTGGTCAACTGTCTCAATATTGGTTTTAAAAATTACTTAAGTAAATAGATACGATCAATGGTGTACAAAAAGCATCACTGATAAATCATGCGCATCTAATTAATCCACCTTTGTGGAATATACCATGAGGAAATATTTCATTGTGTGTTTACACTTCAAATTGAAATTAAGAAATTCCAGTGACGTCACTTTTACATTCAGCCATGGCTATGAACTTACCTGAATTAAACTTTTTACACAATATTTGCCGATTTCAACAAAATAAAAATGCCTTCGCCTGTGAGAATGTCATTTTGTACAAGTTATATTCCGATATGTAAAATGGCATAAAACATAGCATACAGTTATAATGTGTTTAAGCTTGTAATTCAAATTGAACAGAAGAAAACATTCATCATTAATTTAGAAGAGTTTTTCAACTTTACCTGCCAAATGTTCTGTATACAGTCAACTCTGAGTCTCATGTTATACTGATATTGGTTACTTTGGTATAATTCATTCATAAGAACTTACATCTCCAAATTTGAACCTTGATCTTACTCTACATAAAATTCAACATATTTTTAAAAACAGTAAAAATAGTTTAAATACGACACAATTATACCAAACCAGCATTGGTACTTTTAAAACTGGTCTTTTGGGGTTGGTCTTTTTATTGAGGTTGAATGACTAAACAAAGGACAAAAATGGACCTAAAAAGCATTCGTTTTGAGAAAGGGTCTTCAGATGAGGTTGTACTGTAACATGGTAAATTGAGGAAACACTTGTGGTTGGTATAACAATGTATTCAAGGGGTGCCAAACACTTGTAGTTGGTAAAACAAAAATTGACTGTGTCAGTACATGTAGTTTTTATTTAATGTCTTCAAAGGGTGCCAAACAGTTTTTCATGGGCACTAAACATTATGCATGTTGTTTCTTCTCCTGGATACTTCCATTTAAATGTTGTTACTGTCTTGAAATGTAAATAGTAATAATGCATTGTTTTGTATAGTTCAAACTAATTTGCAATAAACATTATTTGCAACAATTTTGTGTGGATTTATTAGTTCAATTCAGCATGTGTATACCACCTCATTGTTGGTGTGAAATATACTTCAACAAATCAAAAGAACATGGTCTGTGATACTAAAACTAAGCTACTAGAGTCTGAGATGTCCATCTGTGTATTGCAACTAGCATGAGTGATAAGGACCCCCACATTGATAGCGCTGTGATTATACCTACACAAACCTCCACAAGGTTTTGTGGGAATGTAGGTGTGCATTTGTTGGTCTGTTAGTGGGTCAGGGCTGTTGATTGTGGGACAATTGTGTGTATTATTCATTGTCATGTTAGAATTTTAGTTCCACTGGATGCAACAGTGAATGGATAAAAGTTGTTGCTGAAAGCAAGAAAGCTTTGCACGGATACTGTATGACTGAAACTTGTACAGTTCAATATATAAGATATTACATGTAGTATCAACTACTGTGGCCTCTACACCTTTACCTTTGAAGTAGACACATGGGTGTTGAACACATCACATCATCATTTATGGCAAGTAATTTCTAAATCCAGCAAGGAATATCACTGTATGAATCCCGATACACCGCTTTTCAGTTCCGTGAGAGAATTGTTCTGTTTTCATATGACTCTGACGGAACTGAAAACCAATGTAACACTCGGGATATATGAAATCTGAGTTCCGAGCATTACATCCATTTTTTCAATTCCATCAGAGCCATATGAAAATAGAACAATTCTCTCACGGAACCGGGATTCATACCGTGAATATGAAAGCTTAAAGACAATACATGAAAATGAGAAATGTTCATAGAAACATTGTATTGACTGGAAAGGGTGGATAGATGCATATACAAGTCTATGAAACCATGAAAATGAGTTTAGTCATTGTATACTGTTTATGATGTCTGTGATGTAGTGAAACTGTTTGATCTTGAAACCAAGATCTAAACACAAGTAGTTTCAGATCTTTGCTTTAAATATTACCAACATATGAAAGTGAACAGATCATCATACAGGGAAGGCAGCACTCATCAAAAGTAGAGTTAGGGTTAAGCAGACTGAGATCAGTTGGTGCGAAAGCCAAATATATTCTCCATGTTTGTTGAACAAAATATTTCTTAGAAGGCAACGTGTTATTTTCACTTTTTTTAAATCGTGAATTACCACTTTATTTTTTTTCTTCTGAGTTTACTTCATCCCTCATTGAGTATCACTGAAGTTGTGTATGTACAGTTAATGTCAAGAAAAACAGTAAATCGGCAAGTAAAGCTAAAAAAAAACATTTAAAACAATAAAAATGGCCGTGATGTTTAGACGACCTTGGGCTGCAGCCTAGCTCGGAAGCTGTTGATGATAGTGGCTGGTACAACGCAAGATGGAAGTTCAATGGCCGAATAGCGCTCCAGACAAAGGATCCTTTGTGAACATCAGTGCCAGATTGATTTCACTGTTAGATCTCGATCTAATTATGATAGACTTCTTTAAGAATATATAATTTTTTGTGTCAATTGGCCATTGGACTAAAACATATTGAAATTTGAGGATGGCAATTGTCTAATTGAACGTGGAAGTTATATACTACAAAGGGAGGTAACTGTTTTGAAAATTATCAATACCGTAGTGATACGGATTTTAGACTCAACCTTTTTCATTCGGCGTTTTTGGATATTTTCGTTGTATTCGTTACTCGACATGTGTAGTTTGTTTTCCAAAAGGTATATTTTGCTAATTTATCGACTATATATCGATGAATACAGTTGGAAACTAAATCATGACAAATCAAAAGCTGTGTCCAACGATTGATTCGAATGAAAACATCTAGTATAGTTTGCTTTAGACAGAAATGCATTATTTATTAATGATTATTTACTTTCGGTTTGGGTGTATAGTCGTGCCTCATATTTCCGTGGTACGCATATTTCCGTGGTATGGGATATAAACCGTATATACAGTTGTGTGCGCCACCCACAGAACATACACTGTAAATAAGTTCACTATCACTTATCTTTCATAATTTCATCAAAACGTGAATAAAAAAGTGAGTAAACAGGTACTGTAAACATAAAAAAATATAGAAATTTTTTTCTTGACTTTATTTTGTTTATATTTTTGGCAGTGGCTAGTCGTCCGGCGCCGGACGACTTGACAGCGAAATTAGTCGTCCGGCGCCGGACGACTAGACAGCGAAATTAGTCGTCCGTCAAAGGACGACTAGCAAACGCTACGTGCATTGGCTAGAGAACCGTCATTCTATTTCTACCCATTAGGCATCTACCTTATAATAAAGGCTATAATAAACTACGAATATAGGCAAGACATGTCAATGCCTTATCTGCAACCATTTTGTGATCGCCCGTGTATCTTCGTATAATTGTCCGCCATATTGGAATGGTATAAACTTGTACTATCGGGTTTTATAAAGCGCGACAAATAGCAATGGTGCAGCTGTGTATTAGAAATGGTATTAGAAATAGAGCTAGAAGTAGTAAGGGAACAAAGAATGTTTCAATTACAGTATTATGAGGATTGTGCAAGTATTTTACTTCATGTTGAAAAAATGAAATTGCTGTGTAAGGTAATTGGCAGTTTCACGGATATACACAGATCTAATGTATTTCCTTGCTTTAACACAGCTTTACCATTTCAATCAACTTGGATATTTTGGCACTATATATAGATCTCATGCCGACAACGATTTCCGTATTCATTTGTGCCAGTTTATACCATTCCAATATGGCGGACAATATACGGATAATACACGGGCGATCACAAAATTTCGCTGTCTAGTCGTCCGGTGCCGGACGACTAGCCACTGCCTATATTTTTGCCCGATCTAAATACTCAAAGACCTAAATATACATGTTATATTTAGATCTTTGAAATACTTTTAAAGATGTCTTTTATAATCTATTGGCAGGTTGTAACCAGTAAGGACATTTTAAACATTTTATTTAAGTTCATAGTTAAGTTCCTTGGAAATACCACGGAAATACATTTGTATATCCGTGGAAATACGAGGCAGGTCAAGTACAGATGAACTGATATCCCTAACTAGATAGTCTTCTACTTCTAGCCTTATTAAGATGTCTGTAGTTTGGTATTTGTCCAAACAGACTTGGGGTATTCATATCACCTAGTCTTATCAGCAGGAGTCCGGTGCACGATGTCTAACCAAACTGCTACTAGACAGATAAGCTGTCTGCAAGTGGCTGCTTTTAAATTCTGATGGTCCAGCCACTACAGCTTATACAGGCATCCATGTATAGATTGCGTCGAAATGGTTTGACTAAACTGCTACCAAATAGCACTATCGAGCGCTTTCCTATATCTATGAAACTACACGCTACAGTTAACAGTGCTCATCGATATTATTCAGTTTCTCAGCACTTTGCTGAGCAAGTGCTTTCTTATGCAACTGTGAACAGACTGCTTGGGTATTGCTAGATGCATGGTCTGCTGGCCACACGCGGCCGCTGGTAGTATCTTAATTTTTAATCATCTGCTATATGGCGCATTTTGGAAGCAAGCCTTTTCCTAGCAAAGCGCTATTGAGGGCTTTAGTTGGCAAATGACTTCCGGTTTTGAGGGAATCACAGAAAATTAATGTGATACAAGGAATCTGGGCACGCTGCCCTAGCTCTTTCTAAATAGTCTCCTAGGCTATTTACTGTACCCAGTGTATAGCACTGATCAAAACACGTGAGCTTACATCTGAGCTTTTCATCCAGCGCTAGTTCATCTCTAGTTGGTAGGGAAACACTGAAAAAAGTTTCTGAAATGTGAAATCTGAGATTTGAACCAGGGACCTCTGGATTGGTAGTAGAGAACCCTAACCACTCTGCCACCGTTCTACCCATTCTGTATGATTTAAAACTCTTTGTATCAGTTATACTTGCTGTTTCTCCTAAATGTATTGGACAAGTTATCGTTCGAGTTACAAGACAGTTAGTACACGTCCCTTCATGTACTGGAGAGGTCACTATCATCTATGTACATAGTATTTAAGGGGGGTATCAAAACTAGGAACTTTTCACTCTTTTTTTCTACTCTTTTATAACATATTGCGATTGCCTGTGACTCTCCTTACTTTATCCTTTATTTCTCATTTTCTTTTACTCTTGTGCACCCTGATATACTAAGTTTAAAGTTACATGTAAAATGGTCCATTTTGACAACATCACATATATACGGATACAGATGGACATGGCTCATCTTTCACAGATACATTAGACTGACTCAGAGACAAGAGTTCCTCTAGAACCTGACCATGGCTGTGCGGGACCGAGGCATTGATGTTGTTTTGGATGCTGATGTGAAGTTTGTTCCTCAATGTGAACATGGTATTTAGACAATTTATTTAATGTGTTATTTGCCCTCCCTTTCCATCTAGAGTGAAGGGATATGTGATAAATAAAAATTTGGAGTGTACTGGACACAACCATTGAAGCTTTTAACTAAATAGACATGTCTATTTAGTTAAAAGCTTCAATAGTTGTGTGTCACATGATCAATAAGATTTTCAAAATGTTTTAATTCAGACGTTTTCACTATAGGTAGTTTTGCATTGTCGAAATCACATTCAGGAAAAACAATTTTTCCTGTCACATTGTGATACATTGTAATTGCATGTATGTATGAAATCTTATAATACACTATCAATTCTAAATTTAAAACTTAATAATTTAACGGGATGTTTTTAATGATGTGCAACATATATTGTAGATATTAGTTAGTTGTGTGCTCTCCAGTTTTGGAGGTAAGGTAATTATAGAATCCCTATTTTCAGGTCCCACTTTACTCTTCTCCAAGTATGATACAAAGACCAACTCAGAGAGACAATTCTTTGCATGCTCAGCATTCCGGGATAAGAAAGTGTGTTCTTTCTTCAAGTGGGCAGAGGATGTGAAACAATGCAACATAGATTCTAAATCTAATAAACATAATATCACAGATCGTACTTCCATATACAATCATAAAGGAATGAGAGAAAGGTTTGTTAAACTATGAAGTTTAGCTAGATTCACATTCAACAGTTATTGCCCTTGAATTATGACCAAATCATTGTTGAGAAATCGCATTGAACTGTAATAAATTTTACATAAACTTGAATTCATATGAATAAATCGCTCTAAAAATATTTTGCCTAAATGAACAAAAGTTTATAAAAGCTTTGGTTAGCATATGTATGAGTGATTTAGGTTTTGCAATTGACCAGGTTTAGTGGAGTAACATCCCTTGAATTATAAAGTTAAGACTATTTTGAAATGATTTTGATATTTTACCTGCCCTACGTTCAAGGAAAGCTACCTGCAAACATGTTTAAAAATTACGTGTTTTTATCACTATAATCATTTTTGTACGCTTGGTTTGCGGCAAACAATAAATACCCGTTTTTTCCGTTCTCAGTTTGAAATATGTATGGATGCAAGGGTTTTACTATTCACATTCTTTTGTTTGCCTCTGTCCGCCATATCGTTTAATAACACAAATACACGCACACTACCTCCGGATATGGTTAACTAAATTTGGCGCATGTGTCAAACATGTTTTTATGCCCCCGTATCGATAGATCGGGAGGCATATAGTGATGCACCTGTCCGTCCGTCCGTCCGTCCGTTCGTCCGTCCGTCCTGGTTAACCCAAATTGACCGTTTCTTCTAGCATCATTATGGCTTGCTGCAAAGCTTCCAAACTTGCATGGATGTTGTATATGAACACTCTCCACACACCTGTATCACCTGACCCTTTTTGACCTTCACCTTGACCTAATTTTGGACTTAGACTTATTTATGGACAAGGCTTCCACAGGGGGCATAAGCGTTTATTGAACGCAGTCTTGTTTTAAACATACCGTTCAACAAATAGCAGTTGCGTACCAGGAACAAAACGTAAGTCACGTAATGTTTGCTGAATAAACAGGATGCATGTAAAACTAAACAGTAATTACTTGTAATGCAATTTTGTAATTTTGAAATGCAGTGTAATTACAATGTACTGCTTGAACCTGAATATTTCCAGAAGAAAAATAAGTGAAAGAAGTTAGGTTAATGTATATCACTACTTACCCGGTACAATTCTTACAACTTGTATGTACTATGCACAGTAACAGTACATTTGTACTGTTTTACTGTACCAGAATATATTGTGGTACAAAGGTCCCATAATTTTCACCTGTTCTTAACTTCAGGTACTCCAGGTTTAAAAAGCTTCCACAAACAGAAAGATGTCTGTGTATAGAGTGTGGTTTGTTGCTGTTGCCTGGCAATGTGAAGGATCATGAAGGTGAAGGTCACACGTTGAAGTGCAACATCACAGATATAATGTTATCTAAACCAACAGAGCTATTTAAACCTTTAGAGGACAACAAAACATATGCCGTATGTTATATTGTTGATAATTATTCTTTATTAGGTATAAGCCACTGCCCCATACCGGTAACGATAATATGAACAATTTTGACTGGGAATTTATGCTTGAAGTTCTCGTACTATCAAGGTTGCATCTCTGAGCCTATTACATAATTACGTTAAAATTAATAAAACCACTGATGACTTGTCCACATGTGTATTACACAAATGTAGCTTATATAACATGTCAAACCTGGGAATCTAATGTATAGTGCAAACAAATGAACCTGGTTCTCAACCTTAATGCATGAATATATTACAAGGTTCTTATCAGGAATATATCAATTTCCCGGGAAAGTTGTGTCTTACCTGTGATTAAGGTTATGTTTGTAGTACTCATTGTAAAAATTTGTAGTACTCTCCGCTTATGAAAACAATGGTGGAAATTGAATTATAGACAAGAAATCATCTCATGAATTATGCTTATAGAATATTAAAGGTCTAGTTAATTTGTTTGCACTATAGAACGGCTAAATATTCTTGTATGGACTATCAAATGAACTGAAACTAAATTGATAAATATAAGTGACCATATTGTGCCATATACTACTACCATTACACAGTGTGACTGTCTTACTAATGAGTATTTATTATCATTACAGCAATATCTTTTTTCCAAGAAGACAGTTGATTTTCTGATTGATATGCTGCAGAATTTGGATGTGACTCATGTTTTATGTATGGGTTGTCCTAGGTAATTATTTCACTTACTATTAAACCCTTAATCACACTTTTAAGGGCAACACCAGTCTTGTTTTTTTCACTATTCAGCAAATATTAATGAAGAGATCGGATTAAAATTTGGAATATGAATAAATAAATACCTTATTAATGTGTACATGAAATTTTATCGGAATCGATTATTGCAAGATGAAAATATTTCCAAATGATTAACATCAGCGTATGAAAAATGAAGTCACAAAAATCATCGGACGCTATGAAAGATAGTAACAGGTGACCAGATGGATACTAAGTTGCCGTTAGATCATATATACATATAGTATAGTTGTTATTTAATTCTTTCAGAATCCATGAAGCTGTACAGCTACTACAGGTGGAGAAGAAGTTCCATATGCAGAGTTTATTGTTAGATTTGGATCATAGATATGTAAGTATGTATACATGTATCTTATGTGTCATATCATCTCACTGATCCGGCTAGAAATCTACAGTGACTGTGTGACTAGTTCTGTATATATTATATTGCTTGATATGTACATTGCGTTGCTTGCCCATATTGACATTTGTACAGGGTTGGACTGCTTATATTCAAGACCTTAATTCAGTTGAGATTATTTGGGACTTGCTCAAAAGATAAGGAAATAGTTTGCACTTATAATGGGCTTGTACCATATCTGAACAGCGCCATCGCCTGGCAATGTGAAAAATGAATGCATTAGACCATTTGTCATCAAATTTTAACCATATATACTTATAAATTACGTATTGTCTCTCAATAGGAAAGAATATTATAGAATAAATAAATAACACATTGTTACAATTAAACTTATATCATATATACATATGTTGGGTTTGATTAGAGGCTACTATATGACAGCACTGTGAAGTTAGAACAATATTTCTTTTAAAATATTTCTTTTTAAAATAAAATAAATTCCCTCTTCCTTTAGTTGTCAAATAATATATAAGAAATGCAAACAATGCAACTGACTATTATAGTTGATATGTGTCAAATCAATTCGATTTCATGTATTTTAAAAAAATAAAAAAAATCCATTTCAGTTACAAACATTTGCACCCGGGGAATTCTGTCGATACAATATGTTAAATGATCATTTCTTCGGTGGAGATAGTGAGCGGGTGACATTTCAACATTTTGTTAGTTCCGGTGGTAAGGTTGCTATGGTAACAGATCCACCATTTGGTGTAATGGTGGATGCATTTTATAAAACCATCAGTAAAGTACAGAAGTGCTGCAAAGGTGAGAGATGTATTATCATCATTATCTTGTTATATCTCCCACATATAGTGAGACATTATGTCAGGGGTTCAACTAGCTTCTCCATCTGGACGGTCATTTTGATACTTTTAACTAAATTTTACTACTTTATAGGCAAAATGCCTATGATTTTAAGAGAAATTGACTCTTCAAATCAAAATCTTGAGGGTCAAAATGTGGCCTTTTGGAAATTTCAAGGGTCAAAACCCCTATTCCCGAGTCAAATGCAACCCCTGGACATTATATACACATATTCCTGAATAACATTGTCATGTTTATATACCTGCTGCTGCTTCTTATTAATGTACGGGCCAATTATGATGACTCACATGAGCACGAAATGCACACTCAGTCTGGTGAACTATGAGGATTCTCCTGAACCAATTGATGGAATTTAACCAAACTTCACAGCTGCGAGGATCCTTGGGTGGTCCGGAATTTAACCCAACTTCACAGCTGCGATGATCCTTGGGTGGTCCAGAATTTTACCAAACTTCACAGCTGCGATGATCCTTGGTGGTCTGGAATTTAACCCAACTTCACAGCTGCAATGATCCTTGGGTGGTCCGGAATTTAACCCAACTTCACAGCTGCGATGATCCTTGGGTGGCCCGGAATTTAACCCAACTTCACAGCTGCAATGATCCTTGGGTGGCCCGGAATTTAACCCAACTTCACAGCTGCAATGATCCTTGGGTGGCCCAGAATTTAACCCAACTTCACAGCTGCAATGATCCTTGTGTGGTCCGGAATTTAACCCAACTTCACAGCTGCAATGATCCTTGTGTGGTCCGGAATTTAACCCAACTTCACAGCTGCAATGATCCTTGTGTGGTCCGGAATTTAACCCAACTTCACAGCTGCAATGATCCTTGGGTGGTCCGGAATTTAACCCAACTTCACAGCTGCGATGATCCTTGGGTGGTCCGGAATTTAACCCAACTTCACAGCTGCAATGATCCTTGGGTGGTCCGAAATTTAACCCAACTTCACAGCTGCAATGATCCTTGGGTGGTCCGGAATTTAACCCAACTTCACAGCTGTGATGATCCTTGGGTGGTCCTCTTAAAGAGGCTTGCTTCATATCATTTTATTCAACTTGTGCCATAAATTCAATAATAAACCAACACTCATTCAATGTCAACGTTTAACTCATAATGTCACAAACCATCTAGTTCCACGTTTTTCGTTGCCTAGGAACAGAAGATACTGATGAAATGCCAGTGTTTTGGTTTTTTCCATACTTCATGGAACGACGTGTGAATGGGGCCTGTCCGAAGTATCAAATGTTGGATTATAAGGTAAAATAAATGTGTGCAAAATTTTATATTGGTTTCTGTTTACCAGTAATCTTAAACACAGGGTGCTGAGATTGGTATTGGGTCAAAAACGCCCACTATCCAGAATGGCCCGTTAATTGTGGTGTACAAATGTACTTAAACTGCCCACTTTCAAGAATCAGAGTTTACAGACAACGATTATGCACAAATAATACAAGTATTTGCTCTGTTAATTGCAGATCTTGAACTTACCCTTACTGTTCATAGGAGTTACATCTAAAATATTTAAATAAACATATGATAATGTACATTTAATTTAATTATGATTATAAACTTAATTTAATAACTGGGCCTTTTGGGTAAGTGGGCTGTTCTGGGAAGTGGGCCATTCTGGCACTAAATCTGAAGATTATAGCTTATATTAGCATGAAATGCTCCATGCGAGATAACACAAGGTCCTTCATCCTTAGTTAGTATTGTCATTGTTACAATTCGATTGTAATGACCCTTCATGCCATGAATTTAGTTGAGTGATCGTCAGTGTACAAGTTTTGGGGGATTGAGAGCACACTGATGTCATGAGATCATGTAAATATTATACTAGTATACAGTAAGGTCTCAAAACAACGACGATGTTTGTGTCCAAGAAACATGTTGGTGTTACCGGTAGGAAGATGTCAGTATACTGAATTGATACAAAGAGCATTTTAGTACTTTTTCCCCCAAAACATGATGTAATATATAGTGAGTTTGTCAGTATATTGGGTGTCATCATATCAAGACCCGACTGTATGCCTTATTCCTTTGGTTTCATTGTTCCTAATCAGTATTTAGTTGCATTTTCTTAAAAATGTCTTACCCATATTTTCAACCATGCAAGTTTGGCCAGCGCTAATTTGCCACTTGCATTATTTCCGTACCCACAGAATCGATAGGAAGCCATGGAATAATAGGGATAAGGCATACTTGTAGATAACACTTGAATTTGCCAGGAAATGTTGGTCATGATCAGTAGATGCGCCAAAGCGTTTTTAAGACATCAGGTCAAAGGTTAAGTCACTAATCTTGAAAGCCTAAATAATTTACAACTAGAAAATGATTATAAGGTTGGATGATTTTTGCCAGAGTTAAGGCCCTTTGTTGCAGATATATACTTTTGATACTTTGTGTACAGTATACCATGATTTTACTGTAGGTCGACTATGACAATCATGCTCTGTTCAGTGGGGATAAAGGAAGGAAGAAAGGATCTCCTGTTCGTATATTTACTAATGTATTACCCAAACTTGTACAATTGCCCAAGGAAGATGGATATTGGTGAGTAGATCTGCTCTTAACTCAATAAATCTGCTTTACATGGTATTGGACATAGATACAGTAGTCCAGTCCAGTTTTCATATAATCTTCTGCTCAGATGTCAAACTGTTCATCATTCTTAGCCTTGGTTAGTGCACTTGATTCATAACCCAGCGTTCTGGATTTGATTACCTGGTCACAGCAGGTTATGCCCTTCCATGAGTTTGACAACTTTGTGGATATCATCAGCAATGAGGTGTCGAGAGTGATTAATATAAGTTTATTAGAACTTGTTTCACAGCCAAAAATAAATAAGTATAAAAAATCAGATGCACTGTAACTTTGCAGTTAACATTATTTCTGAATTTGAGGCGAGTTCCTGCAGTATTTGGGACACCTTTAGATTAGATCACGGGGGTAACTGGTGTACAATCATACCATATTCATATGGCAGTTGAAATGTGCTGCTTTCTAAATATTCCTATTTTTTTCCAACTTCATACATTCAAGCTGCATTCAGCAGCTAAGCCACCTGGAATGTGCAAGAAGCATTTGAGGTGCTTTTGAAGTGCATTCTTGAAAGGCATTTAAATGTGAAAACTGCCAGCATTTTGGTTGGAATGTTTTTGGCATTTAAGCACTTACCCTCAGTATATAATTTATGTAATTTGATGTGTTTTTTTCAGGTACTGTGAAATGTGTGGGAAATATTCTTCAAAAGAAAACATACATTGTAATAAATGTAACTGCTGTCCAACAAAGGTAAGCTGATAAAATAACACCCATATCTACAGTATAGTGCAACCTCTCCAGGGTAGCTTTCCCTTGAGTAACATCTTCTGTATAGCAACAATATCATTCATTTACTATAAATTTTACCTTTTACCTCTCCATAGCAACCACCTCTGTACAACAACCAAACCAACAGGTGTTGCTCTAGAGGTTATACAGTATCTGGTAAAACTTCCTTGTATGCCTCGATCTCACCTGAATCTTACAACTTTTGACTTGCCTTGTTTGAGAACTGACCCCTATCTTTTGGTAATCTACCATTTCATATTTGTTTTCTGGATGGTTATATATATGTGTAGTACAGAAATATTGATGTGATCCTAACATTTATGCATGCATATATTACAAGGTTCTTGCATTGAATATATCAATTTCTGGGAATTGTGCAGTGTCAGTCCTTTAGATTTGTGTGTGTATTATACTGTTGATATTGATTACATCTTTGTGATACTTATGAAAGCATACAACCAGTTTATATTTATAGACAAGATATCAGCTGTTAAATTGTGTTAATCGAAGGTTGAGGATCAGGCTAAAATACCTGTACTATATGTGATTGTTATGTACGTGTAATTTTGTTTCAGGATGGTTATACTTACATACATTGTGATGCTTGTGAAAGATGTGTGAAACCATCTAGAACACATTGTTACCAGTGTAAAGTCTGTGATGTACCCGGACATGAATGTGGAAAGTCTGTTCAACAAGGTTATCTAACTTTATGTAAAACTTTCTCTTCACACGTTACAGCCTATGCATCAAATGATTTCAAATGATTTATTCTTTCATTATGTCTTTGACTAACAGCAGGGTACGGTCCAGATCTATGGACTTCTGCTGCTAAGTGGGTCTGTGGTAATGTTTCCAATGAAACTTCACAGGAATCTGCCTAGTTGTGCATATTGTCAGGCATTTTAAGTCAGATATTTGCAAGAGTTTGGGCCCTTTTTGAAATAAACATGTTTCGTATCAAAAACCCTTCTACTTAACAATAAAATGGTGAAATGTTACAGGTTGTTATATATGTGGAGAGACAGACCATAAGAGAAGAGAATGTCCCAGTAAAAGTCAGTCTTCAATATCATCCAGCACTAGGTTTGTTTATTTTCGCCACCTAATTTCCATGTGTTGAATATTATCACTGTGAAAGGATACATGTTTAGTTCATGCAGAATACTACTTCGAACACATTCTACAAATCTTTTGTACAATATAAATGGTGAAGCAATAGGCCTTATCGACCCGGCTATTTCATGGAGCTGGTTATAGTTTGGATATCATAGGAAATATTATGGTAGTAGTACTATAGAAGTACTGTAAGCCTGGGACCAGAACCAGATTATATAACCTATAACCTGTTCCATGAAACAGTCCAGTCGAAAAAGCCCATTGCATGCCAACCTTTCCAGTCTTTAATTCTTGTGTTTATTATAAGTGTCATGTTCATATCTATGTAAGAAAGTCTTAAAATTTTAGACCAGACTTGAAGCAGTGATAGAATTTTATATATAATAAATGTTTTCAGTTCTAAAAAGAGGAAACAAGGCAGTAAATCTTTACAGAAGAAGAAAAAGAAGAAATGAGAAACATTATGTGTTATCCTGCATTCATTTAATACTAATAAATGTGAAATTGATGAATGATAACCCTGTGACCTATATTTATGAGTTATCTTCCCTTTTTACTCTTAGAACTTCACTCACAAATGAGCAAGAGTACTATCAAGTACGAGAAAGTCGAGCGTCCAGCACTCATAGACGTGATCTTTGAACCTACGTTTTGTGTAGCGTTAAATTCATTGGGTATCAAATTAACCGATGACAGATTCTTCTCATAGACAACAAAAAAACCAACAACTTCAGATATTTCTATTTATTTACGGAATTTTCATCACAATTTTTTAATACCAGTAACTTTTCTTACGTCGAGGCCACGTTTCTATACCCATATTTTTCAAAATGTCATCTTCAAATGTACTCCTCTTAGCTTTAAATGTTAATTTTCTTATATTTGAATCTGTTGTATCTTTGTCTGAAGCTGTAAACAAAATAAATAGAGTTATAAATCAATGTACAGTATACAATATAATACTGCCTCCTCGATAGCCTAGTAGTTGAGCGTTCACTTCGAGTGCGGGAGGTCACGGGTTCGATCCCTGGCTGCGTCATACCAAAGACGAAATAAAAATGGTACCAGAAATTTCCTTGCTATACGCTCAGCGTAAAAGGGAAACTGGCTTCTCTTCTCTCATACCCTCGTGGCGTTGGTAAACATCAGGAATGAGGTGTCAAGAGTGATTAACATAAGTTTGAAAAACTTGTTTCACAATCGACCTTAAATAAATTAGTGTAAACTAATATACAGTAGAATATTAATACCTTGAACTGCCTTCAGACTGAGAATAATTTTGTGTTATCTTCCTGTTAGAGGCATGTACTGTATAATAGTAGAGCATCATTGCCAGGACGAAATAACTTGTTCAAGGTTTCTAGGGTGCTCAAGGCAAAATTTTCTAGGCATTGAAGTTTTACTGTAACCCATTAAACATGATAAGAGGGCCGTTCGGACCAACAGGTAACTGTATCATTAATAAAGAGTAAACAAAAAAATATTTTTAACTATTAAAAGAAAGGTTTATAACACGGGAAATTGACCACACAGTCACTGAGGTGCAGTTTGTTTTTAATAAACATTTCATTAATACTGGTGTTATTTTAAATATTATTGCATAATCAGAAACCAGAGAGCTTCCTTTTTAATTTGATATAAATATTTTATAAAATCTGTCCATAAATAAGAAAATAAACCCATAGGGCGTGAAATCACTTCCTTTTTTCTTGTTTAGAATAGCATTGTCTTTTCTATTGAATGCACCTCAAGGATTGACTGGACACAGTCGTATACATTTCATGATATAACTTTTTAACTAGTGGATCAATTTCGATGTGATTTGCATGGATGTAGTTCTAACAATGCAGTTTACTTTAAGAAGATGTCGAAAGCTAATTCTTGTTTTTGATACCATGAAAATCTGAACACTTTAGTACAAATCCACCTTTCTAAGATATTATAAATTTTGTAAAAGAATTTTTTGTTTTTACTCTATGAGTTTATCAATGATACAGTTACCTGTGTTTGGACCTAGGTCGCTTACCTATCAGGTGGTGTAAGGTACCTAAGTAATAATTTCAATTTCTGTAAAAAAAATCATGAAAATCTAATAAAATGCCACCTCATGCACATCTGCAGCACAAGGTTTTCATATTATTTAAACTAGTGATCTTGGTTTTGCTTACCAAAGATGATCCCTACTCATTCACAAACTTTTGGATGTAACGCTTTTGGGGAATTTTATAGATATTGGTAAATATTGTAATAATTTCGAGAAATCGTCATTTTGACACACTTGGGAAAGGTCCATGGTAGAATTGGGACAGCAGCAGTCAGAATTGGGATGGGTCCTAATCTGATTCGTCCAAAGAAACACTGTACGTAATGGGTATGAAGTGTCATAGGAAGAAGCTAGTACATATATGTACACATATATCTTGTACAAAGTAAACAGACTAATAGTTATATTCTGTAAAACGTAGTCAAAACACAACAGACTGGCAAATATCTGCGAATAGTTTGGTTAAAATCCCTTGAGAAATGTGGAATTTCACAGCGAAGAGTTGTAAAGAAGCACACACGGAATGATGCCTATAATTACCATATCCTTTCATAAAGATATATAAAAAATATTAATAAATCAACTTCAATCATTTTTTCCTGAGCTGCACTTACGTTTCCTATTTGCAACATATGTATGATCTTCGTATGTTTCTTTATGTCTGACAGGTATAGGTATAATACGACCACTTCTTACACTGACCCGTACACGTTCACCGTCTTTCGTGTATCTCCAATCAAAATCTGTACCTCGTCTGTAAAACAGAAACATTTACTCCTTAATGATGTACTTTAACTATAGTGTGCCCAGGATAATGTGATGTTTACAAATTGAATCAGTTTGGTCAACTGTTACAAAATTGGTTGTACAAATTATTGACGTATACAGATTAGTCAGTTGCATTGGGTTAAACAAATTACTTAAGTAAACAGATATGGTCAGTTTTGTACTAAAACATCACTGATAAATCGTGCGCATCTGTGGAATATGCCAAATTTTCCCGCCTTTTCATTATTGTAGGCGCACTATAACAAAAATTTAAGTCATCAAACTAGAGCTATCACACGGGTGATGAATCATACCCCACAACACTGCCTTGACATAGGAATATTGTTGAGATGATCCTTGCTACCAAGTTTCATAAAGATTTGGCCAACATACAGTGACTACACGAGGTTTTTTTATGATTTAATCTAGTGACATAATTTGTTACCCCAGATGATCCAATATAGAACTTGATCTAGATTTTGTTTTAATGATCATTGTGATCAAGTTTCATAAATATTAAACCCAAATTGTGACCTCTAGTGGCTACACAAGGCTTTTACATGCTTATGCCTAGTGACATAGTTTTTTACCCCAGATAACTCAGTATCAAATTTGACCTAGATTTTGTTGAAATGATCATAGTGACCAAGAATCATGAAGTTTAGGCCAAAATTGTGACCTAGTCACTATGATTTGACCCCAGATGACCCAAAGACAGTAAGTAGCAGATAATCAAAGTGAGGCATGGAATATAGTAAGTACCAGATCATTAAAGTCAGGCATGGAATATAGTAAGTACCAGATCATTAAAGTCTGACATGGAATATAGTAAGTACCAGATCATTAAAGTCTGACATGGAATATAGTAAGTACCAGATCATTAAAGTCTGACATGGAATATAGTAAGTACCAGATCATTAAAGTCTGACATGGAATATAGTAAGTACCAGATCATTAAAGTCTGACATGGAATATAGTAAGTACCAGATAATCTAAGTCAGGCATGGACTATAGTTAGTAGCAGTTAATCAAAATATAGTAAGTTGCAGATAATCAAGGTCAGCCTTGGAATACAGTAAGTAGCAGATAATCAAGGTCAGCCTTGGAATACAGTAAGTAGCAGATGATCAAAGTCTGACATGGAATATAAATTAAGATAAACATATCTTGCAAAAACATGTTTGAGGTCAGCTTGAATCTGGACACATTTGCAGGGGTTCTGTTTGACTTTGGAGTAGGGATTTTGACCCTTGAAATTTCCAAAAAGCAACACTTTGACCCTCAAGATTTTGGTATGAACTTGGGTCATTCTCTCTTAAAACCATGGGTATTGTGCCTATAAAAGGGTAATATATAGTCAAAAGTATCAAAAGACCCTTCATATTCAGAAGCTCGTGGGACCCCTGCTTTTGTGTAAAAGATTATAAGACAAAAGGGTCAAATCCTCCTACTGATCCGATGGAAGTGTACAGTAAGTATCAGATAATCATGGTTACCTACTGATCCGATGGAAGTGTACAGTAAGTATCAGATAATCATAGTTACTTACTGATCCGATGGAAGTGTACAGTATAAAGCAGATAATCATGGTTACTTACTGATCTGATGGAAGTGTACAGTATATAGCAGATAATCATGGTTACTTACTGATCCGATGGAAGTGTACAGTAAGTATCAGATAATCATTGTTACCTACTGATCCGATGGAAGTGTACAGTATATAGCAGATAATCATGGTTACTTACTGATCCGATGGAAGTGTACAGTAAGTATCAGATAACCATGGTTACCTACTGATCAGATGGAAGTGTACAGTAAGTATCAGATAATCATGGTAACTTACTGATCTGATGGAAGTGTACAGTAAGTATCAGATAATCATGGTAACTTACTGATCTGATGGAAGTGTACAGTAAGTATCAGATAATCATTGTTACTTACTGATCAGATGGAAGTGTACAGTAAGTATCAGATAATCATGGTTACCTACTGATCAGATGGAAGTGTACAGTAAGTATCAGATAATCATTGTTACTTACTGATCCGATGGAAGTGTACAGTAAGTATCAGATAATCATGGTTACCTACTGATCTGATGGAAGTGTACAGTAAGTATCAGATAATCATGGTTACCTACTGATCAGATGGAAGTGTACAGTAAGTATCAGATAATCATGGTTACCTACTGATCCGATCGAAGTGTACAGTAAGTATCAGATAATCATGGTTACCTACTGATCCGATGAAAATGTACAGTAAGTATCAGAAAATCATGGTTACTTACTGATCAGATGGGTCTTGTAATTTAACTTCATGCGTTATTAATAATGGCATTTCTTGAAAATTCGCAAAAGTTGTAGGTTTCAAATATTCTTTGCTGCCACTGCGTTCAAAAGTATTCAAATCCTGTAATAACAAGAGAATGATGTTGTTATGTAATGTCTTGCCCCCATGGAAGCCCAATAGCATGGGTAAAAGTTCAAAATTTTCATTACACTGAAAACTGCGCGTCTAAGTACTGAACTAGATGTTTTTCATATAAATTACATATTGCAATTGTTTCTAACAAGAGGGTCATTTGGCCCTAAAGCGCTCACCTGATGACTAGCAGCTAAGGCAGAATCAGTATTTGTTATGGTACAGGGTGATTCATAATATCTGTTACACTTTTGAAATGAAACAGTTTTTATATGTTTAAGTATAACCACAAGTAGTTTGCACATCTACAACACTTACATTTCAAAGTTTTATTTGATATACAATATTACATACTTTCATGTATATTAACGTCTACAAATGGAATGGTATTTTATGTCATATATTCAATGTGACGTCAATTTGACCGATGATGACGTCAATGCTTATTTTAATGTGGCTTAAAATTTTGTCATCTTCTAGCGATACAATTTACAGAAACCATTCAACAAGCCAGTGTGCCTTTCAGCTAGACAGTTTATTACAATCGGTCTAATATGTTTACATTGATATGATGGTTATAATAGGGAAATGGCTTTCAAAGCAGAGCTGATCAATATTATGCTGCGTTTGATAATGCCTTGAAAGTGACGTCTTCTAAATTGCGTATATGTTTATGACATCATTCTTGACACCATGATGTCAACATCATTCTTTTAGCTTATTATAGATAAAATATGTTTATGACATCATTCTTGACACCATGATGTCAACATTCTTTTAGCTTATTATAGATAAAACTTTATCATATAAGCTTTCAAATGATATATGATACATATATATCTTGTACAGGAACAAAATGTTACAATGGTTTAAAACTGGGACAGATATTATGAATCACCCTGTATGACCTTAATATTTGATGTAGATTTTACCAATTTACACTTTATGGCCAGGTTTTATAAAGATGAGGTAAAAAATGTGACCTCTAGAGTGTAAACAAGGTTTTTCTTTGATGTAATCTGGTGACCTAGTTTTTTACCCCAGATTACCCAGTTATGAACTTGACCTTGATTTCATAGAGACAAACATTGTGACCAAGTTTCATAGAGATTAGGTAAATCAAATGTGACCTCTAGAGTGTTAACAAGCGTTTTCTTCAAGGTGACCTGGTGAACTGGTTTTTGATCCCAGATGACTCAGTTGCAAACTTGACCTAGAGTTCAAAGAGATACAAATTGTGACCAAGTTTCATAAAATTTAGGTAAAAAATGTGACCTCTAGAGTGTTAACAAGGTTTTTCTATGATTTGACCTTGTGACCTAGTTTATGACCCCAGATAACCCAGTGATGAACTTGACCTAGATGCCATAAAGACTAACATTGTGACCAAGTTTCATAAAGATTAAGTGAAAACTGTGACCGCTAGAGCGTTGTTGACGGCGGACAACAGACGGCGGACATAGGGCGATCACAATAGCTCACCCTGAGCACTAGGTGAGCTAAAAATACTGAAATCAGTATGTAGACTGAAAACTTTTCCTATGCAATAGTCAGTAAAGTTATGGTCATTGGTGACCTTGACCTACTGACCTCAAAATCAGTATCAACCTCTTCCTGTCAATACCATTCCACTCATACTATAGTGTGCTCATGATAATGAGAAAGGCAGGAAAATTTGGTATATTCCACAAACTTTTAAGGTGGATTAATCAGATGTACACGAGTCACCAGTGATGTTTTAGTACAAAACTGACCATATCTGTTTACTTTAGTAATTTGTACAACCAATATTGCAACAGTTGACCAAACCGATTCATGTTTGTAAACATCACACTATCCTGTGCGCAATATAGTATAGGTTGAAGGTCCTAGCAAATGCATGTTTGAGTTTGTGATTTGAAACCATTTTTCATGTCAATGTCACAGTAATGTGACCTTGATCATCGTGACCACACCTGCTAAAGTTTTTAGTTCAAGGTCAGCAACCTTGACCTTTGAACCAATCTTCAGGGTTTATCTTTGACTGAATCAAGGAATATATCCCGACCTTTTTGAACAAGATTTTAAACAATCCACACTTTCTTTTCACGGAATGGAATACCAATCAGTATGCATAACAACATCTTTAGTGATGGTTTTAACACATACCAAATGTAGACCTTCAACAAAACACCAATTTCGTTCTTTGATAACTTGAACAACTTCTCCAATCTTGCCTTTATCTCTTCCTACCATCACTTCCACCTAAAATAACGTCAGTATTGTAAGATATTAAACATATATTATAAGGTTCTTCTTGCGTTGAATATATCAATTTCTGCGACCTAATCGTGCAATATCAATCATTCAGATTTGTGTTTGTATTACACCTCAATCGTCTTTGTGATTTGTCCCTCTTACGAAAACATACAATCAGGGTTATAATATAGACAAAATATAAGCAGTCTGTGAATTTTAGATTTGTCACTACTTGTCCGAATCACCACAAGTGAATAATTTCCTTTATCATATGGCCTATGTAAATTCCTGTAAAATTGACTTCTCCGAAACAATAATCACTTGTCCCGAAAACAACCAGACAAGTGCTAAATTCGCAGACTGTATCAGCTGTTACATTATGCTAATAGAAGGTCATGGAGTGGGTCAAATTCACTTTACTATACAACATACTTAAGGCCTGTAACTGTTATTTTATTTTGGAAATGGATGAGACCACCAAGGAACGAACTAGTACACTTATTCAAGGCCTCTTGATGCATGCTAAAAAAAGGAAGATTTTATGAAGGAATGCACGCAAGCAATTTTATGTTGATTTCTGTCATAAATAAGATAAACGTCTTTGTTTTTAAGAACTTCAAATTTATCAAAAACAGATCCCAATTTGGGTCAAAATGCCGTAAAATTTCCCAATATTGCTGGTACCCAATGAAACAAAAAAAAAATGCTGATTAAGAATTCAAACATTCACTTACCCTGTCACCAATAAATATGAACCAATCCTTGATAGGTTTAACTAAAGGCATCCTGCCATGGGGCTGTCTAGCCTCGGACAGTTTATGCATTGGTAAGTTTTCATCAAAATACCAGTCATGTTTGGTTGTTTTCTGATATCCTACAAGTGGTCTCTTTATTTCTGGTCCCTACAAAACAAACATTCTATTTCAAACAAAACATAGATATAATTTAATAATAAACTACCCTGTATTTTATCCCAGACATTATAAACAATTTGTACATAATCATGTACAAACTGCATTTATAAGGGCCATTCCGTCAGTCAGTCTGTCCTCATTTTTCATCTTTATTCCTAATAAATTGCAAACCATTTTAAGTATCTACTTCAAACATAAGCTCACAACAACATTACGCTATTCTATGACAATTAACATAACTCTAGTTTTAACATTGGAAGGACTACAAAATGTATGGCCCTTTGTAAAATCTAATAAAATTTCCTAATTTTTCATCTTTTTTCTCTATACAGTCATAACCATAATAGAAATAAGTGTTTAAATGAAACTTGCTGTACTTACTAACACTGACAATACTTATATATCTGTAGCAAATGCCAATGCCACCAGCTTAATTAAATTATGATTTATGTCCTTTTTTGGCTTCAAAAACTTTCACATTGGCCATAGTTCAAAAACTGTTACAATATTTTCCAATGAAAGTTGCTATACTTATTGGCAATGACAATAAGCACATTCGAAGCAAAAAACAACAACAATATACAAGTAAACACATTAGTAGCAAAGGGCAACAACTCTAGCTTATATGAATTTTAACTTATTCACCTAAACACTTGCACACAAAACAAATATATTCATGTTGTTTTGAAGTGTATATTTCCATCTTCGGCAATCTTTTTTATAAAAATGCCAAGCATAGCTTTTACTTGCCAGTCAGCTTTCTGCTGAAATATGGCAGGCATATGATGGCCTCCACCCGTATTGAACATGGGTTGCCAGATTATACGACAAGCGCTCTAAGAGTCTAACGGTCTAACCACTGAGCTACAGAGGCACACATCAATATTGACTCCAACAGGATGATGTAAGAACAGGGCAATATGAATGAAACATGTATATAATATATATAAATTATAAAATTGAGTTAAACGTGCAAATTTAGTCCTAACATTATTTAAAGCCTAAGTTCATTCTGGTTTCTACAATCATTTCAAATAGGCTACCTGGTCACAACAGCGAATGTTCTGGTTCAAGTGAAAACTAAACCTCCTTTAAAATGTGGAGCTTACAATCATAAAAGGACCACTCGACCATGCTCTATGCAAAATATATAAGGCTTTTTAAAAGTTACATGTCCAACCATTTCAAAAGATGTTTACTAATAGTTCACTTACTCTGATATATGCTTTTTCTCGAAACAAGTATCTTTTCCAATATTTAAGATCTTCACCTCTCCCTTCATAATACGCTGGTTTCTTTCGTGCAAACAGAATTCTGGTGAACTTCATCTTGCTGTTTTATCTACTTTCTGAAACAAAAAATATGGATTTTTTTGACAGTCCGAAGATTCTCGCTATTCAGTCAGAATAATATCAGGACAGACTTCTGAAAAATGGATTGGACACTCGGTCCGACAAGCCTTTAAAATATGCCATTCCTACAAGCAAGCTGTCGGACACCGTACAGGCAGTTTAAATACTTACTAAACTCGCAGAGAATTGAAATGTCAGTCAATAATACACCACTAATTCAAAGATCTAAACACATTTTTTTAGATCTTTGACTAATTATACAAAGAAATATCAATCAAGTTAAAATCAGATCAATTTTAAACTAACATCAATAATTTGTTTCCATCAAGAACAAACGCTTTACGATCTGTTTCATGCTGAGATTGTTTGTTATGAAGTTTGTTTTCCAGTTCAACGAATTGTGTCAAACGCACTTTGGTTGGTTGAATTGTAATCACAGACCAATGAAAACGCTCATTACATATTTAACATGTGTAGTAAAATTATGTTAAGTGTGTCGTCTTTTACTTAAATTACTGTACAGGTTATCCTTGAGATGAGTGTCTGACAAACGGACCAAATTTTGGAAAGATTGTGTCAAAATTTGCTGGGTCGGGAACGTCTATTTTCCAGAAGTCTGACAGGATTAAGTCTTAATATTAAAATAGAAATTGTTTCTAAAGTAAAATACATGCATTTCACAACAAATGATTTAGAGGATAAATAGTTATGAATATATTTTTTTTTATTGCTCGTTACGAAAGTGGTCGGGTACGAATCGACATTGATATTAGAAACGACTGGTTCGCAAAGTTCTATAAAAAGCAGAGGCACGATGGAAGTCAAACAGTAGCCTTTGTTATTTAGAATACACGGGACACCACCACACATTTTCTGTGAATGCCGTAGGATCTATTTAAAAAAAAGTCGTGACAGAAGTGGTCGAAATATTCTATCCGAATCAGGTTACACAAAATTTACATCTCCGTTACGCGAGATAAAATACCATACATTCTTACTAAATTTAACAATCAAATGCTATAAAAGATATACTTTTTAGCTTAGAAAGCTTAATGACAAGTTAGATTATATAAATCGAGAGTTTTACGCTAAATTAGTCGTTGTAGGTCAAGTTGATCATTGCGCCGGTGTAGCATGTAAATGATACTAAACGTGGAAATAAAAAAACTCTCATCATGGATTACCCCCCTTTAGGTTTATGGCTGTACCACTTTTAATGGTGTTACTGATAAGTAACGATACAATTGTTTTTCTTTTGATCACATTTCACCTATCTAGATATACATGCTGACGATGTAAAGATAAAATGCTAGAAATTAATATGTTACAAACTGAGAGCATTTCCTCTTTACACCGTCAGCATGTACAAAGGACAAGGTTCACTAATGGCTTAAAATTAATTTGGCCCTGTGATTTTTCAAAAAATAAAAAGCATGTTCCTATAAATCTGTCGTATAATTCAAATAACTTAACAATTCCTGTGTAAAAAATAAGCATACATATCCCAATTTCCCTTGTAATTTGTTGACAAACCTGCCAAGAATATGACGTATATGTCATGTTTAGCCCAAAATGTCATTTTTTGGCCATTTTCACGACTATATTAACGACGTAAATCCTTCCCAAAAACCACGATGGCACTCTTGCGACACTTTTATATTTTCACATAACCAGTTTTCTGCAAGTCTTTATATACTAGTATGTACAAAACATCAAAAGTGTCGCAAGAGTGCCATCGTAGTTTTTTGGGAAGGTTTTACGCCATAAAAAGCCACATGAAAATGGCTAAAAATGACATTTTTTGGTAAACTTAACCTATTTCAAGTAGATTTGTCGACATATTACGAGGGACATTTGGAAAAGAATGCTTAATTTTTTTAAAGACAATGTTAGTCTATTAGAAACATAGGACAGATTTATAGGAAGATGAATTTCTATTTTTCGATAAAACTCAGGTCCAAATTAAGCCATAAATGAACCTTGTCCTTTACTAAGCAATTTTAGAAGACTTACAAAGAGTACCCAAAGAAGGACCAATTAACTGATATCTAGTTATTATTATTATTTATTATACTATATTTATATAGCCCTTTTTTCATGTATATACACGTTCAAAATTGCTGTACAATCACAATTAAGACATGGTTAAAACAATACACACAACTCATACAATTATATAATATGTATATGACACATTTAGATATCAAAGGTATGACTAAAATACGAAAAAGGATATTTCCCGAACGATAAGGACGAAAAGGAAATTCCTCAAATTACTGACAATGACACTTCTGGTGTTTGATCACAATTGAAGACAATTTTTTTGGATGACTTATTTCCGGTGCGCAGTGCGCCGGGTCCATCGTATATGGCCACTCCCGGATAAGTTATTCATGAAAGTTAGTCCAATGAGTCAAAACATCTCACTGAAAACCAACAATCTCTCTTTCTACGACGGGATTATGCACCGCATATAGAACGTAAGACACTGTTTACTCATGTACTAGTGTTTCAAGAACAGCGTCACATACCACTGCTACGAGAAACCGTCTCCAAAGGTATAAATGTACTACCTTTTAGAAGACCCTCTAAGAAGTCAAACTAATAATCATCCAGAATAAGCTTTTGTAAAACAGTGTGTTTTTAGGGCTTTCTTGAATGACGGTAATGTTTTACTATCTCTGAGTGCTGTTGGTAGTGCATTCCAGAGCTTCGGTGCTGCATCCATGAAACATCGATCGCCGTACGATACGGTCCTCATCCTTTTGCTGAACAAGAAAAATAGAGTCATTTTGTGACCTAAGCTGTCTTTGAGGAGTATATATTTCCACCATACTTCTGATGTAGCATGGGGACTTTCCATGTAGTGCTTTGTAAACATGAGTCAACACCTTGTATTCCACTCTGTATTGTACAGGTAACCAGTGAAGATCCTTCAGCATAGGAGTGAGTTGATTGTATCGCGGTTATCCGTGTGATGAGGCGGACAGTTGTTTTTATTAATGTTTTGTAGTTTGTTCAGAATGGATTTTGGGGAGCCAAAAATGAGTTGCAATAATCCAGTCTTGATGTTACTAAATAATTGATAAGGGATTTTGTTGCATCAACAGTCAAATATTGTCTGATTTGACCTAATTGTCGGATCTGCATGAAACAAGACCTGCAGAGTTTACATGTTTGTCCATGTTCAGGAGCAGGAGTGAATCCAACATGGCACCAAGGTTTCTCACCACCGATGATGGTCTGATCACAGCATCACCAACTTTCACTGTGAGATTCTCAGCATCACTGGTATTCCGTTTCGGTACCAACAGGATTACCTCTGTTTTGTCTGCATTTAGTTTCAACAGATTGTTTTTCATCTAGTGCAAGATATCCTTCAGACATGCTTCAATTCGTAGCAGTGTTTCATCGCGTGAAACGCAATCCTTCGGTTTGAATGCCATATACAACTGGGAGTCATCAGCGTAGAAATAGTGTTGCAGTTGCAGATTGCACCCACTGGTTTTGTATACATGATGTAGTTTTTGGGACCAAACACAGAACCCTGAGGTACTAGTTTCGAAAGTTCACCATCAATACAAACAGTCTGGTAACGGTCACACAAATAGGATTTCATCCACTCCAATGGCTTGCCTACTATACCGAAATGTTTTTCAAGTCGGCGTTAGAGGGTGGTGTGATCAAAGGTATCAAATGCTGCTGAACAGTATGTTAACAGAATGTAAATACACTGACAGTATATAGACAAACTAAGAAGGAATATAGAGAATGAATGGGAGAATAACTGGAGATCTAATTATTAGATGTTATATAGAGTATCTATAACAATTCAATGACGTGATATGTAATCATATAAAAATCACAATCTATCTTTATCAGCTCAAATACGAACTCACATGTATATTTATAATGTTAATCATGCAGGTCCATTCCCCCCTACATGTCAATATCCTTTTTTCTTTTCCTGACTGTAACCTGTGGCATTTATGGCAAGCCAAATGTCCAATAATTGCGTAAACCCATGTTCACGGTCGTAAAACTAGGTTTTACGGTCGATAAACTAGGTTTTACGAACGTAAAACCAGGTTTTACGAATGTTAACCTGTATTTTCGAGCGAAAACATAGGATAGCAGTCGTAAACCATAGTTCACGCTCGTGAACATGGGTTTACGTTCGATAAACTAGGTTTCTCGATTGAACTATGAATTTCGACCGTTATCCTATGTTTACGGCCGTTATCCTATGTTTACGCTCGTGAACCCCGGTTCACAAGCGTAAACCATAGTTTACGAACATTAACCTGTGTTTTCGACCGTAAACATGGGTTTACGCCCGTGAACATGGGTTTACGAACGTGAACATGGGTTTACGAGCATAAACATGGGTTCACACTCGTGAACATAGGATAACGACTGAAATTGATAGTTATGTCCGAGAAACTTAGTTTATCGAACGTAAACATAGGTTCACGTTCATGAACTATGGTTTACGCTCGTAAACCCAAGTTCACGCCCGTAAACATAGGTTGTTGTTCGTAAAATATGGTTATTGCAAGTAAATTGTCCAATAATTACGTAAACCCATGTTCACGTTCGAAAAACTAGGTTTTTCGAAAGAAAACATAGGATAACTAGCGTAAACCACAGTTTACGAACGTGAACCCATGTTTACGGTCGAAAAACTATGTTTCTCGATAAAAATATATATTTCGGCCGTTATCCCATGTTTACGAGCGTGAACTATAGTTTACGAATGTGAACCTATGTTTACGAGCGTGAACCATAGTTTACGAGCGTAAACCTATGTTTACGAACTACAACCCATGTTTTCGACCGTAAACATATGTTCACGCCCGTAAACTATGGTTTACGAATGTCGTATCTATGATTTACGCTCGTAACTATGTTTTACGCTCTTGTAACTATGCATTACGAACTTGTATCTACACCCTTGTTACCCTGATAAAACAACATGATTGGATATTCCCAACATGAATGAAAAATGGCCGACATGAAAAATGTGATAAGTGCATTGTTTTTGCAATATTTTCCATATAAACTATCCAGATTGTTTATTTCAATATTCCATAATCAACATATGAAGAAAATGTACTATTTGCACTAAACAATTTGCATATAGGTAATATTTTTCACTATGTAAAGCCTTAAAGAAAGTGTGGATTTTGCATTTGAGAATGAGTTTTGTACTTAAAAACGTTGTAAAACTCATTTATTGGACTCTATGTAATGAATATCATTTGGGAAGTATCGGCAGTTGTGTAAACTATGATTTGGACGTTTCAATTTTTCAAAATCTTAGATAAATTAATGCTCACCAACAATAATTCAAACATGTGTAGTATTTTTTGGATACTGACCGACGTGATTGTTAAATTTATTAGGATACTGGCCAACATGATTGTGGATAAAAACCAACATTACAAATTGAAATCTTGCCAATGGGATTCTCAGGGTACAAATAATTGTACATTAAAGAAGTGTGCTCATGAATTGTGGTAGCAGGTTTATGAGCATACCCGATGTAAGGCATTTCACACCCAGTCTATAGCACATGCTTTTAGGACATTTAATAATCAAAGCACTAAGCGTGCTGATGGGAGGCGATCTGGTTGCTGCTACTAAAGCTTAAACGACTTTACACGTTTCATGTTTGTTTTCTTACTGCCGATCTTGTCTTGAATGTCAAAATAGGCATATGTGACTATATAGGCATCTAGGGTATCTAAATAATTGTAAAAAGGGGCATATTGATGTATATGTAATACGTGTATTGAATGCGTATATCAAAAGTGGCTTTAAAATAATACTGCGCGCCTATTTATCAGATTCTACAGTACCGTCTTGTAATCACTTCCATCACAGCGTTAGACATCTCTAGAAAGCGGCTAGAATAGCCACACCATATGATTGCATAACATAACGATATACGTATAATTGATAAAACCATCACGTGACCCTGGTCTGAAGTTTCTAAAAATAGCTATACGGCTGGGACATTTGATGAACACTTCATTTTCATATTACGAAACAAGTTCGATATCTCCCCGGCTGAGTGATTATCTGCAAAAATATCGATTCAATGAACAGTTTCACAATAAATATTGGGAATGTTGACAGTTTCTGGAACTACTTGAATGCGGATTCACATAGCAGCCTAAAGGCGGTCCAGGTTGCATTAAGAAATGGGCAATGGTAGTATAGAGAGGCTTACGCCTACCAAAAATGGGTACAAATGTTCACCACATCAAGACGATGTGTCATGCACAAAACCCAGGTCCTTAGCTTAAAGGTCAAGGTCACACTTAGAGGTCAAAGGTTAAAAAGCTCAAATAGGCATGTGATTCGTGTCCGCTCTGTAATTTTGTCATCTCCTATTGGATATTTTATAATATTTGGTACAAATGTTCACCACATCAAGGTGGTGTGCCATGTGCAAGACCCAGGTTCCTAACTTAAAGGGCAAGGTCACACTTAGAGATCAAAAGTTAAAACTCTCAAATAGGCATGTGATTCATGTCCGCTCTGTAACTATGTCATTTCTTATTGGATATTTACAACACTTGGTACAAATGTTCACCACATCGAGACGGTGTGTTATGCGCAAGACCTAGGTCCCTTGCTCAAAGGTAAAGGTCACACTTAGAGATCGAAGGTAAAAAGGCTCAAATAGGCATGTGATTCATGTCAGCTCTGTAACTATGTCATTTCTTATTTTATATTAATATTACTTGCCACAAATGTTCACATCATCAAGACGAGGTGTCATGCGCAAGACCCAGGTCCCTAACTCAAAGGTCAAGGTCACACTTAGAGATCAAAAGTTAAAATTCTAAAATAGGCATGTGATTCATGTCAGATCTGTAACTATGTCATTTCTTATTTTATATTTATATTACTTGCCACAAATGTTCACATCATCAAGACGAGGTGACATGCGCAAAACCTAGGTCCCTAACGCAAATGTCAAGGTCATTCTTAGAGATTAAAAGTTAAAAGGCACAAGTATACGCTTCTGGTCTGCTTTGTTTTTTTTGTTATTTCGTTCTGGATTTTAAAATTACTTGGTTACATTCGCACTAATTAAACCCTGACTCAAATGTAAAGGTCACACTTACAGACCAGCTCTTGTCTGCTGTTCAATGTCACATTTAAGCAATTACAAACTTGTTTCAAGTTATTCCATTTGCATAGCTTTATACTTAGATGTCTGATGACAGCTTTTAGCGGGGGCATCCGTGTCCTGTGGACATATTTCTAGTTAAATACTTTTTTCTGCTATATGTTGGTAAAATTCATAATAAGTCAAGACAGGTAAATTTAACACATATATCTAAATGTGCAAAATTCACCGGGAATAGGAACAGTGAATTATTGGGACCAGGCTAAACGCTGTGAGCATGTCTTGAATGGTGCCAAATTGTATTTCTAATTTAAAAAAGGGGACATAATTTCAATATATACTTAGTACATCTAGAAACGCAACGGTTTTATTCCCATTTTTTTCTTACTTGCATTATACATGTATATTTGAATTTTGTGTAGTAATGTTGTATAATCTTGTAGAAACTTGGCCATCATCCAACTTTTATCGATCGTGTTACGTAAATCCCGTGCACCGATATAATCACAAAAAGCATGATTTCTACGTGCACCAATTACGCATGATAAATCTTGGTATAAATTGAATCGAACTTTTTGTAAAGTTTGCTAATAATAAGAAAATCACAAAAGAAATGGCATATGTTCAGGAATAAAAATGCCATGATTGTCCGGATGCTTATGGCAGAGATGTTTAACAGGAGTTTGCATCTAGAGACACACTACCAACACACTGGCA
The DNA here is from genome assembly GCA_947247005.1 of Spisula solida. Lineage (NCBI taxonomy): Eukaryota > Metazoa > Mollusca > Bivalvia > Venerida > Mactridae > Spisula > Spisula solida. Next base: position 29,187,851 of record OX365948.1, read on the forward strand.
CCATTTGCGACAGCCTAAGTTCAGGTCATGCATGCGTAACAAGCCTACCACAGGATGAATAAGACAGCGTGAAACAGCTCCAGATCAGGCTCACAACTGCTGCCGACAGTGTTCAACAACTTGTTGCTCATCATGAATAAGTAATCAACTTTACATATTGACATAAAACAACGATTCCGAAAAAATAGCTAAGTTATAAAAAAAAATCGTTATTTTTCGGTCGCACTATATTTATGTTCCGTTATTTTTCGGCCGTACTATACACCAAAACACTGCTCTGCACCTAAATGTAGCTCTATGTGATAAAATGTTACAGATGTATTGATAATGGAATAAAACAGCATCAAGTAAAATTATTGTAGTTTGATTGTCCATCATCAGATTGAACAAATATTGACAGTAGAACCCAGTGTTGCGTTTCTAGATGTACGCAGTATATATTTGATAGAGTTGCCTATTCATGTGGAGGTCATGGCGTCATGATGGTGATAAAGTATGCAAAGTATCAAAGATACATGTCTTAGAGGTTAAAATTGTGTACATAAACTGTAAACGTTTGTATTTCTAAGTACATTAGTCCAAATTGGGCATAACATTCAACAACATGCTTGATAGAGTGCAGATGTTGTGGTCAAGACGGTTGACAAGTACGCAAAGTATCACAGCAATATGAACATGCACTTAGATATTATAGGTTAATACTTTGAACGTAAACTTACAAATTTGCACGAAGTTGAAAAAAGGGACATATTTTCCGATAAATACTTCATAGAGTTATCTACTCCTACGTACGTGTTGGGGTCATCCCATTATTCTTCCAATAGTGAAGCTACATATTAAATTCGCACTGCAGTGCATCAATGAAAATTCAATGTTGGTCAGTATCCACTTTAAAAGATAAATCATGTTGATCTTTATCCTCAATCATGTTGGTTTTTATCCATTTTTCACACATGGGCTACTTTAAATAGTTATCACGTAGAAACGGCAAATGTAAATAACTTACTCTAAACTAAGTCTGATAGTGAAATGAATGAGCTGTATAAACAAAAGATCTTAACCCAAAATAAACAACAATACATATGTTTTATAGACTGTCAAATAAATCCAACACAGATTTTTCTAACTTTTTATCGTATTGTGTATCACATTCACAAACATACGGATAAATAGTTTAAGTTTCATTGAAGGAATGTACAAGTTTATCTTCATACAGCATCAGAAGGTGGTTAAACCCGTAGATTTTGAAGAATTGGCCGAAAATGCGATGAATATGTAAACATACATCCGCCATTTTTCAATCATGTTGGGAATATCCAATCATGTTGTTTTATCAGGGTAACAAGGGTGATCTATGGTTTACGAGTTCAGCCAATCGAATCACACCTTCTGTTTTCAGATCCCCACATCGTCCATTAAAGGTTGGCCGGAAAACCAGCATAGTTACTAACAACAAGCTAATTCACATTCAATCAACGTAAATTCACAAATACTAACCCAAAATGTAAAAGATATGTACGTGTTTTCAATAAAATTGGACTTAAGGACATGGGGTATGATCTATAGTGGGTGGGTGCATGCTTTTTTCAAATGCATTTTATTCTTCAAATTGATATTTGATGGGTACAGTAAGCATAGCATTATGATGCACTACATATACCCTTGAAGTTAAACAAAAAATAATTATTAATAAAGTGAATTTATTGAAGCATGACAGCATTTTCATTGTAAATCTTGCTCGTTCGCAAACACAAAAACTGCCCAACGGTACTTGCTAAAATGTATATCATTCTTACAATATAACTCTAGGGAACAAACTCTTACTTAGTTTAAGACTGAAAAATGTATATTTTGAAAGATATTTAAGAAACACTGCCAGATTTCTACTTTCGGTTTGCAAGGTCATTGATGATCATTGATTTTTTGCATGATACAAGTTCATGAATTTGTTTCATAATTATTTCTTTGTAAGAGTTTGTTCCTTATACTATTGGCTATGTCCCCGACAACAAACTTTGACTCTTAATGCCATGTTGACTTTGTTTGTAAACGAGTAAGATTTGCAATAAAAATGCTGTCATGCTTCAATAAATTCACTTTATCAATATTTATTTTGGGTTGAACTTCAAGAGTACATGTAGTGCATCATAATACTATGCTTGCTATACCCAACACATTTCAATTTTAAGAATAAAATTCTTTTTAAAAAAACATGCCCAATCTCACTATAAATTATCCTCTGATACCTTAAACCAGTTTTCTCAAACCGAAAGTACAAGCGCTCAAGAAATCCTCGATTTATTTTTATCCGACAGTCGAGACATGCGCACTAAACGCCAGTCACGCTAATTGGGGTCGGCTCAAAACAATTTCTGTTATAGCAATATGACGTCATACGCAAAAAACAATCATATTAAATATTCAAGATAGCTGTCTATAGATCTTCGTTGATGTTCGCACATTCTTATTTTCGCATTATGATCCGATGCTAGGCAATTAATTAATAGAACATTAATTGCTGTAGAATCGTTTTTTATAAAATCATGTGTTAGTAAGCCTAGTCTAATTATACATGTAGGCCCGAGAAAGATCTACTTTGAAGTCTAGATAGATCTACTTACGCTTACGTCGTGTATATAACATCAATTACATGTATATAAAATGATTAAATCATCTACCATAAGAGTAAATGACTAGTTAAAACAGGTCTTATAGCTCTGTGCTATCGCACTAGGCTGTCAATCTAGAGGTCCCGTGTAAATCGCCGGCATGGGAACGGGATATTTATGAAATTTTATTTGTATCATTTCCGCTATATCTGACCATGTGAACTGCAAATTATCTGGTTAAATGTGCAAGGAAGCTGTGTATCGGTGTTAACACTGGACACATTAAAAAGCCACACTTTCTAAACGAAATTAGAGGTAGGTGCACTCATGCAGTGCTTAGCATGCTTGTACATGTTGTACGCAAGTCATATGTATCTAAGGTCTCCCTCCCTTCCGTGGGGTTTCATCCAGCCTGGTCTGTCCCTCTGGTCCGATCATGTATTATCAGTACTGGAAGAGGATGTACCTGAGCCCGTATGGCTGTATCACTATGGTAAGCATCTTAGTACGTGGGTCCATAGACTATAGATAGTCACATGAAAAAGTCACTACTAGTATATAAATGTGCTTTACATAATTCATCATTATATTACCGGTAATTAAGTCGGCCTAATCAAAGGCCTAAATTTGCTGATAGTCTGTTCCACTGATAAGCCATTCATATGCCGTATAAACATGCATGACAATTACTTGGAAAAGTCAAAGCTTAATTGATCATCTAAAGAAAGCAGTTGCTATATGTATAGCTGTACTTAGCATAGCTTTCACCTGAAAATATTCGAAGGTTACGGCTAAGAGGTCAAAATGTATCTATAGATCTAGTGATGTTTATCTCACCATGTTATAATATTACAAAATATTTTAACCGCTTTATATTATACAGTCCACATTTCAAAGCAAGCGATCACTCTTGAACATCTCGAAGTACTTGTCAGCGAGCATGACCATTAACCTCAAATCCACGAGTACTACTCGGAGTAGGCCTATTTGTTGTTATTGTATCTCGTATATGACTTCAAAAACTATGTATTTGTGAATAAAGAACATGTTTATGTGGATATAGATTATTTGTTTGTATTCAGTCGGTCTTACCTATAAACTATTTATTAATCGACAAGTTAAATGGAAGTATTCAGTTCGATTGTTAGAAATAAAACATTTTACGTGTACGTTACCTTCAGAAATATGGCAAAGTGTACGTTACCAAACCCTTCGTATGATGATATTTCCAAAGTTTCTTAAGAGACATATCCTATATTTCACACACTGCTTAGAATATTAACTAGCTTCCAATTAATCCATCATTTGACAGAATATTTGCCATAGAAGCTGTGCTAGATGCATAATTTGCGAACTAAAGTGTACGTTATCTAAGCATTTCACAAATTTGGAATCGGTTGGGCAAGGATTACGTAAAAACGGAATAGAATTGCATCAAGATCCATAAAGCAAATGAAACCGCTTTCAATCGCGGGGTTTATGCGCGCTATCTGACTAAAAACAATGGCGTATTAAAGAAGCTAGAGTGAATCGACGCTGTTTTCGGTCGAAAATCGTTCTGTGCACCACTTTTGGTCACGTGGTTTCCCCACCGTGCTAGTGCTGTTAGTTTTTATTAGAACGGAACGTAGGCATGAAATACGTTCATTAAAAATACAGTTGTAGTGGCATATTGCAGCATTTATTCTTACAAATAGAGAACAACCTATCGAAAACTATGTCTACATCATCATTGGGCAGACAGCAACATAGGGGTCCTACAAGCAATATCTTTCAAAGGGGCATCCATACCGCTACTGGCTCTTATAATTTAATATTACTGGTCTCATTGTATAACGAAGCCACATATAATAGCTTATATTATTGACCATGTTCCCCCTCTAAACACGAACAGAAAAATATAAGAGGAAAAAGTAGTATCTGATTCCCTGACACGAACATGACTTTGTTACGGTGGTTTTTAACTTCCAAGTGGTATCCATACTGGCATTATAAATTTTAATAATTATTCTATATAGAAAATTATTCTATACATGTACAGAAATAATTTAATTTAATTGAAAAAATCTGAAATCCAATTAGCAAACATGGTCGTTTGATTTTTAATTTGATTGGTCAGCTAAAAAAATCAAAAAAATCTCCCGAGTGGAGAATTGAACCAGGACCTTGTAGATGGAAATCGGACGTACCATCCATTACACCAATGACGCCATAAACAGATTGTTTTTATATTTAGTTAAGTATAATAAGTTCCAAGGGAGACTAATCAAATTGACTAATAATCTAAGGGAGGCTATTCATAGTTCTTTGTTTTTATTGAATTAGGCCGAAATTTGAGGTCAGCCAGTTCACAAATTCATTGCAAAATGACTAATAAAAATAGCTTTACCCATATATCGCATCTATAAATTTAAAACCTGCATCTTGACAAAAATTAATTATTAATATAGATATTGTAAACAGCCGTGAACTTGCCTGGGGACGAAAAGTCGGCTCTGATTTCATTTTTATTTTATCTCGAATAAAACGCTTAAAAGTTGGTAAAAATATATAAATTTGGTATCAAAACTTCAGAAAAATAGTGTTTTATTTTAATTTCATCATTTTTGGCTCCACTTTTTTATTACTGTGCTGAAATAAACGATTCGGTGGATGCCACGCTGCGACCGGTTTGGTTACGAATGTGCTGGACTTTTCCCGTCTTTTCTGACGTTGTAACGTCATTGTCCGAAGGCCTAAAATCGCATGACGCGGCTAATTTAGTGTTGGTACCGTAGAACGCTCAACTCTGTTCGGGAGGGGAGATTGACTAGGTCCAAACAATGCCAAAATAGCAAGGAGAAAACAAAAATAGTCCACCATTTTGGTCTTCTGAGAAATATTTCAAGTTTCTTGATTCCCATTTGGGAAATACGATGTTTTGATTGGCTTTGCTCGTAAATCATAGATACTGGTCGAAAATCATAGATACCATTCGATAAACCTGGTTTTACGCTCGTAAACATGAATTCACGTCCGTAAACTATGGTTTACGGTCGTTATCTTATGTTTACGAGCGTGAACCTATGTTTACGAATTGCAACCCATGTTTTCGACCGTAAATATAGGTTTACGAACGTGAACCTATGTTTACGAGCGTGAACTATAGTTTACGGCGTTATCCTATGATTTCGAATGAAAAAACAGCTTAATTTGCATTTACGTTCGAAAAACCTAGTTTATCGATCGTTAATCCTAGTTTTTTGACCGTAAACCATGGTTCATGTAATAACTGGACACAAGAAATACATGCCAGGCCCGTGAACTATAGTTCACGCTGGAAAACATGGGTTAGCGTTTGTAAACATAGGTTCACGTTCACGCTCGTAATCATAAGTTCACGTCCGTAAACCCATGTTTACGCCTATGGCAAGCCAAATGTCCAATAATTTCGTAAACCCATGTTCACGGTCGTAAAACTAGGTTTTGCGGTCGATAAACTAGGTTTTACGAACGTAAAACCAGGTTTCACGAATGTTAACCCATATTTTCGAGCGAAAACATAGGATAACGTCGTAAACCATAGTTCACGCTCGTAAACATAGGTTCACGTTCGTAAACATAGGTTCACGTTCGTAAACCTATGTTTACGGTCGAAAACATGGGTTGTATTTCGTAAACTATGGTTTACGAGCGTGAACCAGGGTTTACCAGCGTAAACATAGGTTAATGGTCGTAAACATAGGATAACGACCGAAATCAGCAGTTAAATCGAGAAACCTAGTTTATCAAACGTAAAACTAAGATTTTCAAATAAACTATGAATTTCAGGCGTAAACATGGGTTTACGGACGTGAACCTATGTTTACGAGCGTGAACCTATGTTTACGAACGTGAACCTATGTTTACGAACGTTAACCCATGTTTTCGAGTGTGAACTATAGTTCACGGGCCTGGCATGTATTTCGTGTGTCCAGTTATTACGTGAACCATGGTTTACGGTCGAAAAACTAGGATTAACGATCGATAAACTAGGTTTTTCGAACGTAAATGCAAATTAAGCTGTTTTTTCAATCGAAATCATAGGATAACGCCGTAAACTATAGTTCACGCTCGTAAACATAGGTTCACGCTCGTAAACATAGGTTCACGTTCGTAAACCTATATTTACGGTCGAAAACATGGGTTGCAGTTCGTAAACATAGGTTCACGCTCGTAAACATAAGATAACGACCGTAAACCATAGTTTACGGGCGTGAACCCATGTTTACGAGCGTAAAACCAGGTTTATCGAATTGTATTTATGATTTTCGACCAGTATCTATGATTTACGAGCAAAGCCAATCAAAACATCGTATTGCCCAAATGGGAATCAAGAAACTGGAAATATTTCTTAGAAGACTAAAATGGTGGACTATTTAGAAATTGATGAATAAGAAAAATCGCGGTTAAAGCGTAATTTACGTCACAATACATGATCGGACCAGAGGGACAGACCAGGCTTGATGAAACCCCACGGAAGGGAGGGAGACCTTAGATACATATGCGTACAACATATACGAGCATGCTAAGCACTGCATGAGTGCACCTACCTCTAATTTCGTTTAGAAAGTGTGGCTTTTTAATGTGTCCAGTGCATAACACCGATACACAGCTTTCTTGCACATTTAACAAGATAATTTGAAGTTCGCATGGTCAGATATAGCGGAAATGATACAAATAAAATTTCATAAATATCCCGTTCCCATGCCGGCGATTTACACAGGACCTCTAGATTGACAGCCTAGTGCGATAGCACAGAGCTATAAGACCTGTTTTAACTAGTCATTAACTCTTATGGTAGATGATTTAATCATTTTATATACATGTAATTGATGTTATATACACGACGTAAGCGTACGTAGATCTATCTAGACTTCAAAGTAGATCTTTCTCGGGCCTACATGTATAATTAGACTAGGCTTACTAACACATGATTTTATAAAAAACGATTCTACAGCGAAATTAATGTTCTATTAATTGCCTAGCATCGGATCATAATGCGAAAATAAGAATGTGCGAACATCAACGAAGATCTATAGACAGCTATATTGAATATGTAATATGATCGTTTTTTGCGTATGACGTCATATTGCTATAACAGAAATTGTTTTGAGCCGACCCCCAATTAGCGTGACTGGCGTTTAGTGCGCATGTCTCGACTGTCGGATAAAAATAAATCGAGGATTTCTTGAGCGCTTGTACTTTCGGTTTGAGAAAACTGGTTTAAGTCCAATTTTATTGAAAACACGTGCATATCTTTTACATTTTGGGTTAGTATTTGTGAATTTACGTTGATTGAATGTGAATTAGCTTGTTGTAAGTAACTATGCTGGTTTTCCGGCCAAAATCGGAATAACTACCTTTAATGGACGATGTGGGGATCTGAAAACAGAAGGTGTGATTCGATTGGCTGAACTCGTAAACCATAGATACAAGTTCGTAATGCATGGATACGGGAGCGTAAAACATAGTTACGAGCGTAAATCATAGATACGACATTCGTAAACCATAGTTTACGGTCGTGAACATATGTTTACGGTCGAAAACATGGGTTGTAGTTCGTAAACATAGGTTTACGCTCGTAAACTATGGTTCACGCTCGTAAACATAGGTTCACATTCGTAAACCTATATTTACGGTCGAAAACATGGGTTGCAGTTCGTAAACATAGGTTCACGCCCGTAAACATAAGATAACGACCGTAAACCATAGTTTACGGACGTGAACCCATGTTTACGAGCGTAAAACCTAGTTTTTCGAACGTGAACATGGGTTTACGTAATTATTGGACAATTTACTTGCAATAACCATATTTTACGAGCAACAATATATGTTTACGGGCGTGAACTTGGGTTTACGAGCGTAAACCATAGTTCACGAACGTGAACCTATGTTTACGTTCGATAAACTAAGTTTCTCGGACGTAACTATCAATTTCAGTCGTTATCCTATGTTCACGAGTGTGAACCCATGTTTACGCTCGTAAACCCATGTTCACGTTCGTAAACCCATGTTCACGGGCGTAAACCCATGTTTACGGTCGAAAACACAGGTTAATGTTCGTAAACTGTGGTTTACACTCGTGAACCGGGGTTCACGAGCGTAAACATAGGATAACGGCCGTAAACATAGGATAACGGTCGAAATTCATAGTTCAATCGAGAAACCTAGTTTATCGAACGTAAACCCATGTTCACGAGCGTGAACTATGGTTTACGACTGTTATCCTATGTTTTCGCTCGAAAATACAGGTTAACATTCGTAAAACCTGGTTTTACGTTCGTAAAACCTAGTTTATCGACCGTAAAACCTAGTTTTACGACCGTGAACATAGGTTTACGCAATTATTGGACATTTGGCTTGCCATATACGCCCGAAATTCATAGTTAATTTGAAAATCTTAGTTTTACGTTTGATAAACTAGGTTTCTGGATTTAACTACTGATTTCGGTCGTTTTCCTATGTTTACGACCATTAACCTATGTTTACGCTGGTAAACCCTGGTTCACGCTCGTAAACCATAGTTTACGAAATACAACCCATGTTTTCGACCGTAAACATAGGTTTACGAACATGAACCTATGTATACGAGCGTGAACTATGGTTTACGATGTTATCCTATGTTTTCGCTCGAAAATATGGGTTAACATTCGTAAAACCTGGTTTTACGTTCGTAAAACCTAGTTTATCGACCGCAAAACCTAGTTTTACGCCCGTGAATATGGGTTTACGAAATTATTGGACATTTGGCTTGCCATAACCGTCACCGTTACGTCATTTGTCCTAGTATATGACGTCAAACGTGACGTCACCAATCAGCTATATTTTATCGCGGTAATAAAATATGGTAAGCTCAATATACGCAAAGAAGGCAAATCTCACGTGCTATGTTAGAATTAAGAAATAACGAATATGTGACCATATTTTATTGCGTAATAAAATATAGGCACGAGTGTTGATGCGTAGTAATTAAATCACGAGTGCGTAGCACGAGTGATTTAATGATCGCATCAAAACGAGTGCCTATATTTTATTACGCAATAAAATATGGCCACATATTCGTTATTTCGATTCTAACATCGCATACATTTCGTATTTTACAGCAACAAAATGCGACCTAATTTTTTACCTCTGCACCGTTAAATCTTACGCGCTGTTCAAATTAACGCCCCATATTTTGACTCTCGATTTATCGATTTTAACACGTTGTTGTTCAATATTTTCCATGCCGTTACATAATCGACATCTAAACAAATACACATCAAGTGAGATGAGAGAAGAAATACTTGTTTAAGTATCATTTACAGTAAATTCAGTCGATTGTGTGTTTTGTTCTTTGGTTGTCAATGACTCTAACTGCTCTACTTCCTGTTCGAACTAAAAGGACATGTATATCGTTTTTAAAGCTATAAATAACGGATTGGTGTTGATCTGACATCCACGCATGTGTCTGATAAATAAAACAGGCACAAGGAATTCTTCTAAACATATATTATGAGAAACCAAGGCGTGATGTGCGAAATATTTGCATTCAAACAGAATGCGCTATTTTCCATTCGACAAGTGACGTTGAAAAGCGGCGCTCATGTAAAAAGCTTTCCCGTAAAAACTCCACTGTTTAAAAAATATCGATTATTATTTAAACATGTAATTTTTGTTGGATCTATTTGCATCATTTTGTTTCTAGTATTTGTTTACATTGAATTGTAGTATTTATAACCCAACTATAGCCACGAAATTTATGTAAACTTCCCGTTCTGTCAACAGTACTTGTGAACGATGGGTAAATGGGAACAGCCATATTTTATCGCGGTAATAAAATATGGTAAGCTCAACATACGCAAAGAAGGCAAATCTCACGTGCTATGTTAGAATTGCTAATCAGTTCATAAGATAGACATTAAACCAAATAATGAGTATCACTGCAAAACTGTCGTAAAATTCACAAAAATGACACCATGTAAAAATACTGCATGACGTAGCTCTAGCTCAAATAGCATGTATCCATCAAGCATTTCTGCATAATCACAACATACACCATTTGCCGCTATCATCAAAGTATTTGGATTTCAAAATAATTTAGAATTTGTGGGGACGAGTTGTGCAGGCGACAAACGAGACGACCACCAACCCCGAATAAACGTCAAAAACACACCGTTTTTCGGGAAAGGGACAATTACCCAGGTATTGATACGATTTCTATGCTCTCGATAGGACAGAAGAAACAATATATCATAAAATACATGTAAGGACATACTAGATACTACCACCTTGGTAATATGTTTCATGGTGTATTTTTGTGACTTTTTGATTTGCAGTGATGGTCATTTTGAAATTATTTTCATCTTACAATCAATCGATTTTAATCAAATCGCAAATTTATAAATAGTTGAGAAATGATGAAAAATGTAGGTGTTGCGTTGGGAGTGTGAGTAAGTGTATATAATGATGATAAGCAGAAGCCTTTTCTAGTAGGTTACATTTACCGACCACCCTCATCATTAGCGTCATGGAATGATAAAATTATACAAATCCTTGATAAAATATTTACTGAAAACAAAGAAATAATTCTATTTGGAGATTTCAACTATAATTTTGCTGCTGCGTACTCAAATATTTCGAAGTGGAAAAATATTATTAACACATTCAATCTTTCTCAACTTATAACACAACCTACAAGAGTCACATCATCATCTATTATTGACCACATCTATAGTAACCAACCACAAAATATATCATACACTGCAGTCCCTATACTCTCTATCAGTGACCATTATTCTATATTTTTCACACGGCGAACAAATAAAAATGTTAAAAAAGGTCCAATGCATATTACAATAAACTATAGGTACCTAAAGAACTTTAACACCGATACATTTCTTAATGACCTGTCCAAGCAGCCATGGTCTCTCATTGACATGTTCAATGATCCAGATGATGCATTAGATACGTTTTACAAATTATTTTTACAAATTTTAGATACACATGCTCCGTACAAGCAGAAACGTGTAAAACATAAAAACCAAGCTGATTGGTTCAATAAGAATATAGCTGATGCTATGCAAAACCGGGACTATGAAAAAAAAGAAAATTAATACCAATGACTTCAAATACTGGAAATCACAAGTAAAAACATTAATTCATAAAGCAAAAACAGACTTCTTTGATCAGGAAATAAACTCAAACAAGAAACATCCGAAAAAGTTATGGAGAAATTTGAAAACTCTATCTGGCAAAACAGAAAATCATCAAACAAATTAGGCCGAACTTCAAATATTCTTTGTTTCCCCATCCCGACCCTAGCAGATTTAGAATGAGTAGGTAGGTAGGGTAAATATTTTTTTCAATTGTTTCAGTATGATAGTTATGGTTAAAGCATAAAAATAATGAAATTTAGAATTAACTCAAAGGTGAAAATCAACAATCCTAAATTTAATCGTAAGAAAGAAGCCAGTAAACAAAAAAATAAAATTTTCACTTCCAATTTTTAATAAAAAAAATATTATTTTAATTTGGGCAATAAAATATTTTGGGTAGGGGCCTTTTTAATCGGGTAGGTAGGGGATGGGGAAACAAACAAAAATTTATTTTAGGCCTTATATAAATGATGACAATGGGTCACCAATAACTGACCCTAAATTAACTGCAGAAACCTTTAACACTTTTTTTGCAAATGTTTTCAAAAAGGCTGAACATATAACAGCATTATCAACAGATATTAAATCTGCTTTAAAAGAATCTCTGCAATTAAATGCTGCAAATCTATCTAACAAATTTGAAATACCCTATGTTGAATTTGATTACGTAAAACGATAGCTAAACAATATTGATGAAACAAAAGCAACTGGCTTAGATGGCATAAGTGCAAAATTCCTAAAAACAGCCTCAGATATCATATGCCAACCACTATGTAACATAATAAATTTGAGTATAAAACAAGGCAAATTTCCAACACAGCTAAAACAAAGGTAACACCCATATACAAAAAAGGACCCACTTATCTCCAAAATATTCGAAAAAACATGTATCAGACCACTTGAAGCTCTTTTTAGAAACAAATTATTTTCTAAAAATCTTTTTACAACACAATCAGGTTTTAGAGCAAACCACTCCTGTGAAACAGCACTCACAAATGTAATTGATAACTGGATTAATGCATTGAACAATGGAAAATTAGTCGGAACACTATTCCTTGATCTATCCAAGGCATTTGACTTAGTTAACAATAAAATACTTCTTGAAAAACTACCTTACTACCACCTCTCCACACAAGCTATAACTTGGATTAAATTTTATTTGTCAGAAAGATCACAAAAAGTCAATATTTCTGGGGTTTTGTCTGAGCCAGCAGAAGTTGTCTCAGGAGTACCACAGGGCTCAGTCCTTGGGCCCCTTTTATTCATTACATACATAAATGATCTACACCTTCATGTTAAAATGTCAAATGCTGATATGTTTGCAGATGACACTTCTCTGACTGCAACTGGAAATACAGCACAAGAGGTAAACAAAAATCTTCAAACAGATCTTGAAAATGTTAGCACATGGTGCAACCATAATGCAATGGTACTAAATGCTCAAAAATCTAAAGCTATGAATATATCAACAAAAAGTACCAAATCAGAAAATACAACACCATCTACTCTGCACCTACAAGACAAAAAAATAGAATTTACAGACACTGAAAAACTACTAGGAATCTATGTTGACAACAATCTTAAATGGAGAACACAGGTTCAAACAACTATCAGAAAATGTTATTCACAACTTTACTTGCTTCTTAGAATTAAACAGTATCTTAATCTTCACTCTAGGAAACTATTCTTTAATGCATACATACTGCCACACTTAGATTATTGCTGTACTATTTGGGGAAACTGCAGCGATGAGTTACTCTCTGATGTCATCAAATTTCAAAAAAAAGCTGCTAGAATAATTCTAGACAAAAGTTTTGACACACCCTCAAAAGAATTATATAAAGAGCTAAATTGGATGTCCTTTGACCAACGTATTAAGTACAAAAAAGCAATTCTTATGTATAAATCTATATATGAACCAACCTATCCAGTGTATATGACAAATAAATTCCAAACAATAAAATTAATGATAGACATAACTTAAACCTTAGATCTGTACAAGATGCAAAGCTTATCATACCAAAACCTAAAACGGAATTCTTCAGGAAATCATTTACTTATTCCGGTCCGAAAACATGGAATGACATACCAATACAAATTCGAAATGCAGAAAGTCAAAGTAAATTTCAATCTGCCTACATCAAATGGCTATTCTCCAATTAAAAAAACAACACAGTCATTCAAAAATTTAAAGGGAATTACTCCTGCAATAAACTACGATATTGTAGATATTTTATTACTATCTTTTAACTATTCCATATATTCATATATTGTTTCTTAGCATATTGTTTTGTCAAGAACTGAACATTGTTTGATACTGTAAAACCATTCATGATCTAAAATTACTTTCTTGAACACATCTGATCTTTATTACTATGATGTTTATGAATATATGTTTTGTATATTTTACTGTATATTCTTATGTTATTTGCAAATGTTGAGGCCCACATGGAAGATCGGGAAACCGAATGTGCCAGCCTCGTTAAATAAAGACGTGACTTACTATTATAATGTGTGTATCAGTTTTACAGATCAAAGTACAGACACAGTATTTGGTGTTGACCAATATCATACACAAGTACATGTAGTATAATTATACCATTAATTAATTTATTATAGCTTGAAGACATGATCTTAAGTAGTCACTTTGCATCTGTGGCTCTTGGAATGGGGGCGGATCTGAAGCCTGTAAATTGAGTGATACATACAGGACCACCTACCACATTAGAAAGTGAGACATCAATTTGGTCATATACATTAGACAGTTGAACAACTTATAACAATATACATCTTTTACACAAAAATATTTCTCAATTGAGCAGTGATTTCGCTCATATCAAAGAAGGCACTACTTCTCTTTACTAACGACTGATCAGTTAAATTTGAACGCATTGACTTAAGGTTGGTTGGTTTTTATTACCCTCACAAGGCGTTCCATCGGTTAATCGGCAGGACCAATGGTTTGGCCTGTATTAACAAAGTGTACACTGTTTCAATAGCTTTCTGTTCACTTAAAAGTGCAAACTGTTGACGAAGAAATCTTGGTATTTCTAAAGCATACTTCGACTTATTGTTGTTACCATTTAAGATTAGCATCAAATATTTCGAACACGTGATCAGTCGTTGTCTATTCGGTGACTTCAAAAAATCGCACAGTTGCAGAAACACCAATCCTAGTTCCCCTATGATGTTGCCATAACTATGGACCATATCTAGACTAGGCTCTTCTACATAACTGCCTTCAACCACATCCCTACTTACTGCAGTTACCTTTGTACCTATTGGGGATGAAACTTCGTTAAGACTGCCATCTGAAGTTGAAAGAGTTTGATTGTTACAGGGTTTAAAGCCTCTAACATTTTTGTTTCTGTCAAAGCTGCTGCTCGTTGTTTGGCACCTGAAAATCTTTCTCTCGTAAGTTGATCCTCGACAACATGACATTTTTCTAAAACTTTTTTAGCAGCTCTGTACGTGCTTTCAAACAAATCTTGCTACGATGCTAGTACATCAACTACTTCTGTATAACTTTGTTCGTTTTATGCATAACAGGTAATGGAATAACATCATTCTTCTTTTGCAGATCCACCGGAACAGCAGCCATAGGTTCATTTACAGCAGATGTTGCATACTTTAACCATGGGAAAAACTCAATCAATACTCTTGAGGAAAGAACTGAGAAGTTGTATGTGATTTCCTGCCAGTCTGTCTCACCCATGATTAACCTCTGACTTGGCACCTGGCGCAGATCGCATTGCGGACCATCATTATTCAAACATTAAAATGTTAGGTTCTGAACTAAACTAAACCAGGGCTGCATGTGACATGTTTTTACTACACTTTTTCGCTCCTTAGCAATACCTACATGGAAATTAACATTGTCCCCAACAATGGGGAATCGTTTTCCCAGTTTTAGATTGTCAATCAACTTGGTATTGAAACTGCTAGATATTGAGGTCATGTTGTCCAGCATGCCCTGGTGGCTAGGGGTTATACCCAGTGGTTGGAGTCTATCATAAACCTGCAATACAGGATATAAACTGAAAGGTTTACTCATCACAAATATGTATCAAGATGATATACTGACTTATTCAGGTGCATATTGTCAACAAGATCAGACCAGTGTTCAAAACTACAACCAATACTTACACTCAGCACTCAAATATTCAAGTTCACTGTGTTGAGGTTCATAGTGACAGTTTTTAGAGTAAAAAGTTGTAATAATGTTAAATTGGTATTAAGTATTATTTTTGGCTTATTTACTAGCCTAGTTTAATTTAGTGTATTTGAAAGCTTTAATTGTAATTTATCAGTCAGAGTGCTAAGTGTGGCGCTCAGATTCATTAATTACATCTATACCTCATAAATAGTACACAATTCCAAAGAAAATGTACAAAATGCAATTTCCAGCACTCATATAACATTTTTATTCATTTTCCTTATCTAGATTTTCAATCTAGGACAAAAATAGTTGACTATATTACATTTTCAATATTTGAGTGTTGAGTATAAGTACTGGTTGTAATTCCGGGCCAGATCACAAATTTTTTCAGGGGAAGCTCAATGCATTGTTTATTAGTTCAAATCATGGCTTTATACATTTTAAGAAATAAAACTTACAAAGCAGAAGGTCGCTCACCTGTAATGATTTGACCCTGTGACCTAGTTTTTGACTCCAAATTACCCAATAATAAACTTAGCATAGATGGATAGGCCTCAGACAGTATCAATTTCAAATACTGTCCGAGTCTAAAGTCTTAAACACAGTCTGGATGATGCATAAATAAAAACAATGAGTTTTCCACATCTACATCTTATGTGTACTTAGTTTAAATCCAATTGCTATAGAACTGTTGAAGTAGTGTGCTCTACCAACTTTCATGCCACTTTACACTGTAGGTCTAAGTTCAAGGGCATGTAACTCTGCACAGTCTGAACCGCATATGTTTAATGAAACTGACGTTGACCTTGAAATAAGTAAATAGATTCATTGTGTATTTCATTACTGTAAACCTATTTGCTGATCGTCAGCATATTCGCGACAACAAACTTTTGAGTTTTTTAATTTCCTGTAATGTCCATATTAATGTTTTAAGCACTTTCGCGGTGACTTAATTTTGTGTAATTAAACCACTCGCAAACTCCGCGAAACTAAATCACGCGAAATAATTTCAAGGTTTATTGTATATGAATGCACTGAAACTGACCATGAACTAATGTAATAAATGTTTCTTTCTCATGATACTTTGCACTAATAGAACTGTAGTCCGTTTAATCAGGTCTGTCACTTGTATACAAACATTGCAATATCATAACATTGTATTTTTATTGTTTTAAACATTTCGAATGGAGAAAAAGGCAGTGAAAACTAATACCTTATTCACTAAGCTACATACTATTACTCATAATGTATATTAAAATAATACATTAATAAGAGAAATTGCAATGTGTATATGCACAATGTTATGTTAACAAGTGACCGACCTGATTGATCGATTTATAGTATAGTATAGTATAGTATATTATAATTTACAAAGTATAAATATTGTGTTGTTTCTCTTTCTATACAGTTTGAATTCTACTGTCTTTTTACATGCTTGTGCTTTGCATCAGTACCTCGTGTAGTGCTGTTCAGCTACAGTCATCAAGTTCCAGAGGTTGTGCTGACAGTTTGGAACACCTGGATGAATCAAATAGTAACATAAACATTACAAACAAATCAAACAAACACACAAATCATAACTTAATTCAAAACTGAACTACCACTAATGTAGCAGATATTATAGTCCAGTCAGGGACGAATCCAGTGACGCATTGGTCAAGTCAAAAATAACGGTGTAAACCAATTATAAAGGCTTATACTGTACAGACAACAGTAATTTTAATGCTAAACTAACATGCTATATTCCCTCTACCTGATCAGACAATGATTGTACTCTTTTGTGTACACAAACTGCAACGTCACTGTCGCAATATCCTAACTGGACTGTACCTTTGTGTCTTTTACTTTTGTAAGCCAAATAAATGACATTTAAAATCTATATTTCTCCAAAGTTGTTCAGTATTGGTTTAATTTAAGAATGGACAGTCAACATCCTTACAGTACTGTTTTGAAATATCCTACCAGTTTTTAATCTTAACTTGTTAATGTTTGACCAATCAGTTCAAATGGCAAATGTTTTGAGGATTTCAGTCCATGACTTTTAAACATTCGATAGAAATAAACAATATTGTCATGTTTACGGTTGCATGGAGGGGACACTACAAGGGCAACTAATGTTTATGTTCCAAAGATTACATTTACTAACGACATCAAGCAGGCATGTTTTTTCTGTGTCTGTCATAGGACCATATTCTTGTAGGCATTTTGTGACTGTACGATGAACACAACGAGCTGCCAGACTGGCACATTCCTGAAAAAAACACAATAATCATTCCGCAATGAGAAACTTCGGGAATGAGGCACATTTTGGATAAAATGTCAAGATCATTAATTTACCCGTGCTAACTGAATTGAGTAGTTGATCCTTTAACACACGTTTCATACAGAACTTCCCTACCGAAATTCAAGTACTTTTCATCTATTTTTAAGGACAAACAACTTGGTTTGTCAAGGCAAAAATATGTTAGAAGTGCCTTAAAAGCAAATGAAATAACAATAGAAACTTGAGTAATCAGACGCTTTAAGTGACTATCGTCATTTGCACCAATTACTATTAGGACAAGGCAGCCGCATTAATGAACAGTGAAATTGTCCAATAAGTAGCACATTAGCTATGAGTTGGCCCAGGCGTTAAAACATTAAGGAGTGGATGGGAGAAGTAAGGTTCAAACCTTTGACCTTTTAACTGTGACATTGACCTTGAACCGGCATGGTTGGAATGTGGGTTCTGAATGTCATCTTTATTAGTTACACATTTGGTATCAGTTTCATGCAATTCGGCCCAGGCGTTAAAAAGTTATGGTGAAGACACGAAATGTAAGATTCAAACCTTTGACCTTGACCTGTGACCTTGACCTTGAACCAGCATGGTTGGAATGTGGCAATTTGGCCAAGGCATTAAAAAGTTAGAGAGTGGACACAATTTTGTTACCGACGGACACACGCACGCACACACGCATACCTGTCAAGTCTCAGGCACTCGCCGTGAGATACACGCATTTGAACACAAACTCACGCACTCACGCTCAACTCTTCAAATCTCACACATTTTAACAAAGTCTGATACACATATTTTTATATCAAAATTAAGTAGATCTATAGCCTGATATTTACTCCAAAATGCACCAGAATGCAGGACGTGAGGTTCCAAAAATCAAATATTTCTCAACCACTTAGGCAGGAGGGAGTCCTGGGACTCAAATTTTAAAATCCTGTTGAGAACCCTGATAATAATTTTATACTTCAGAACTTGCTTCATGTATAAAGTCGATTTTTAGGACCCAGTTCATATAGTATCATTATGGTAATTGATAATTGTCAATATCCAGTAGAATGTGAACTTTCATCCTGCGTACATCGTCGTACACCCCTGACCACGGGGCAACCGCCCCTTGGAACCCCAACCTCACTCTGACCATGTCTAAGGCCTTGACAGCTATGCACACGCACATACGCACGGACGGAGACCATTCCTAAAATCCCCTCCCACTTTGTGACGGT
Organism: Spisula solida; assembly: GCA_947247005.1. Lineage (NCBI taxonomy): Eukaryota > Metazoa > Mollusca > Bivalvia > Venerida > Mactridae > Spisula > Spisula solida. The sequence goes on from OX365948.1 coordinate 29,207,278, forward strand.
TTGAGACGGGGGATTAATAAAACGACATGAGTCAATAAGGTGGTGTAATGTTTTCAGTCAACCTTCTCTCATTTTTTTGGTCATTATTTATCTGTTCTGTTATTTCTGTCTGTTTTCTACTAGCAGAAAACAAATTATACGCCAATACACCCAAAATTAAACTTCAAAATTCAAGTACTTTTCAATAATCATCTATATGTTCAAATGAACTCGGACATTAAGTTTAAAAAGTGTTGCATTGACATTTAAACTTTTCCCGGGACATATAACATTATGTAACCAATAAGCCAAATATATACAATAGAACCTGTATAATAAAGTGACTAGCTGTAACCTTGTAACAGCAAGATTGATGTTCTGCCAGATGAGCTGCTATGATTTTATGTGGGTTTGACCAGGTACCAGCTGTTACTGATGATGCTGATGATATAATGTGGGTTTGACCAGGTACCTGCTGTTACTGATGATGATATAATGTGGGTTTGACCAAGTACCTGCTGTTACTGATGATGATGATGATATAATGTGGGTTTGACCAGGTACCTGCTGTTACTGATGATGATATAATGTGGGTTTGACCAGGTACCTGCTGTTACTGATGATGATGATGATATAATGTGGGTTTGACCAGGTACCTGCTGTTACTGATGATGATGATGATATAATGTGGGTTTGACCAGGTACCTGCTGTTACTGATGATGATGATGATATAATGTGGGTTTGACCAGGTACCTGCTGTTACTGATGATGATATAATGTGGGTTTTACCAGGTACCTGCTGTTACTGATGATGATGAATATATAATGTGGGTTTGACCAGGTACCTGCTGTTACTGATGATGATATAATGTGGGTTTGACCAGGTACCTGCTGTTACTGATGATGATGATGATGATATAATGTGGGTTTGACCAGGTACCTGCAGTTACTGATGATGATGATATAATGTGGGTTTGACCAGGTACCGGCTGTTACTGATGATGATGATGATATAATGTGGGTTTGACCAGGAAGCTGCTGATACTGATGATGATGATAGTATAATGTGGGTTTGACCAGGTACCTGCTGTTACTGATGATGATATAATGTGGGTTTGACCAGGAAGCTGCTGTTACTGATGATGATGATGATGATATAATGTGGGTTTGACCAGGAAGCTGTTGTTTCTGATGATGATGATATAATGTGGGTTTGACCAGGTACCTGCTGTTACTGATGATGATGATATGAAGTGGGTTTGACCAGGAAGCTACTGTTACTGATGATGATGATGATGATGATATAATGTGGGTTTGACCAGGTACCTGCTGTTACTGATGATGATGATATAATGTGGGTTTGACCAGGAAGCTGTTGTTTCTGATGATGATGATATAATGTGGGTTTGACCAGGTACCTGCTGTTACTGATGATGATGATATAATGTGGGTTTGACCAGGTACCTGCTGTTACTGATGATGATGATATAAAGTGGGTTTGACCAGGTACCTGCTGTTACTGATGATGATGATGATATAATGTGGGTTTGACCAGGTACCTGCTGTTACTGATGATGATGATGATATAATGTGGGTTTGACCAGGTACCTGCTATTACTGACGATGATGATGATGATATAATGTGGGTTTGACCAGGTACCTGCTGTTACTGATGATGATGATATAATGTGGGTTTGACCAGGTACCTGCTGTTACTGATGATGATGATGATATAATGTGGGTTTGACCAGGTACCTGCTATTACTGATGATGATGATGATATAATGTGGGTTTGACCAGGTACCTGCTGTTACTGATGATGATGATGATATAATGTGGGTTTGACCAGGTACCTGCCATTACTGATGATGATGATGATGATGATGATATAATGCGGGTTTGACCAGGTACCTGCTGTTACTGATGATGATGATAATATAATGTGGGTTTGACCAGGAAGCTGCTGTTACTGATGATGATGATGATATAATGTGGGTTTGACCAGGAAGATGCTATTACTGATGATGATGATGATATAATGTCGGTTTGACCAGGTACCTGCTGTTACTGATGATGATGATATAATGTGGTTTGACCAGGTACCTGCTGTTACTGATGATGATATAATGTAAGTTTGACCAGGTAGCTGTTGTTACTGATGATGATGATGATATAATGTGGTTTGACCAGGTACCTGCTGTTACTGATGATGATGATGATATAATGTAAGTTTGACCAGGTAGCTGTTGTTACTGATGATGATAATGATGATATAATGTGGTTTAACCAGGTAGCTGCTGTTACTGATGATGATGATGACATAATGTGAGTTTGACAAGGTAGCTGTTGTTACTGATGATGATGATGATATAATGTGAGTTTGACCAGGTAGCTGTTGTTACTGATGATGATGATGATATAATATGAGTTTGACCAGGTAGCTGTTGTTACTGATGATGATGATATAATGTGGTTTGACCAGGTACCTGCTGTTACTGATGATGATGAATATATAATGTGAGATAGACCAGGTACCTGCTGTTACAGATGATGATATAATGTGGGTATGACCAGGTACCTGCTGTTACTGATGATGATGAATATATAATGTGGGTTTGACCAGGTACCTGCTGTTACTGATGATGATATAATGTGGGTTTGACCAGGAAGCTGCTGTTACTGATGATGATGAATATATAATGTGGTTTGACCAGGTACCTGCTGTTACTGATGATGATGAATATATAATGTGGGATAGACCAGGTACCTGCTGTTACAGATGATGATGATGATATAATATGGGTTTGACCAGGTACCTGCTGTTCCTGATGATGAGGATGGTATAATGTGGGTTTGACCAGGTACCTGCTGTTACAGATGATGATACCATGTGGGTTTGACCAGGTACCTGCTGTTACTGATGATGATGAATATATAATGTGGGTTTGACCAGGTACCTGTTGTTACTGATGATGTTGATGATGATATAATGTGGGTTTGACCAGGTACCTGCTGTTACTGATGATGATGATGATGATATAATGTGGGTTTGACCAGGTACCTGTTGTTGCTGATAATGATATAATGTGGGTTTGACCAGAATGCTGCTGTTACTGATGATGATGATGATATAATGTGGGTTTGACCAGGAAGCTACTGTTACTGATGATGATGATGATGATGATGATATAATGTGGGTTTGACCAGGTACCTGCTGTTACTGATGATGATGATGATATAATGTGGGTTTTACCAGGTACCTGCTGTTACTGATGATGATGATATCATGTGGGTTTGACCAGGAAGCTGCTGTTACTGATGATGATGATATAATGTGGGTTTGACCAGGTACCTGCTGTTACTGATGATGATGATGATATAATGTGGGTTCGACCAGGTACCTGCTGTTACTGATGATGATGATATAATGTGGGTTCGACCAGGAAGCTGCTGTTACTGATGATGATGATGATATAATGTGGGTTTAACCAGGTACCTGCTGTTACTGATGATGATGATGATATAATGTGGGTTCGACCAGGTACCTGCTGTTACTGATGATGATGATATAATGTGGGTTTGACCAGGAAGCTGTTGTTACTGCTGAGATTGATATAGTTTTGGTTAGACCATGTAGCTGCTGTTACTACTGATGATGGTGATATGATGTGGTTTGACCAGGTACCTGCTGTTACTGATGATGATGATGATATAATGTAAGTTTGACCAGGTAGCTGTTGTTACTGATGATGATGATGATATAATGTGGTTTAACCAGGTAGCTGCTGTTACTGATGATGATGATGATGACATAATGTGAGTTTGACCAGGTAGCTGTTGTTACTGATGATAATGTTGATATAATGTGTGTTTGACCAGGTAGCTGTTGTTACTGATGATGATGATGATATAATATGAGTTTGACCAGGTAGCTGTTGTTACTGATGATGATGATATAATGTGGGTTTGACCAGGTACCTGCTGTTACTGATGATGATATAATGTGGGTTTGACCAGGAAGCTGCTGTTACTGATGATGATGAATATATAATGTGGTTTGACCAGGTACCTGCTGTTACTGATGATGATGATTATATAATGTGGGATAGACCAGGAACCTGCTGTTACAGACGATGATGATGATATAATGTGGGTTTGACCAGGTACCTGCTGTTCCTGATGATGAGGATGGTATAATGTGGGTTTGACCAGGTACCTGCTGTTACTGATGATGATGAATATATAATGTGGGTTTGACCAGGTACCTGCTGTTACAGATGATGATGATGATATAATGTGGGTTTGACCAGGTACCTGCTGTTACAGATGATGATGATGATATAATGTGGGTTTGACCAGGAACCTGCTGTTACTGATGATGATGATGATATAATGTGGGTTTGACCAGGAAGCTGCTGTTACTGATGATGATGATGATATAACGTGGGTTTGACCAGGTACCTGCTGTTACGAATGATGATGATGATATAATTTTGGTTTGACCAGGTAGCTGTTGTTACTGCTGAGGTTGATATAGTTTTGGTTAGACCATGTAGCTGCTGTTACTACTGATGATGGTGATATGATGTGGGGTTGACCAGGTAGCTGCTGTTACTACCGATGTTGATATAGAATATGGGTTTTACCAGGTAGCTGCTGTTACTACCGATGATGATGATATAATGCAGGTTTGACCAGGTAGCTGCTATAACTGCTGATGATGATATAGTTTTGGTTAGACCATGTAGTTACTGTAACTACTGATGATTATGATATAATGCGGGTTCCACCAGTAAGCTGCAGTTAACAATGATGACATAATATGGGTATAACCAGGTAGCTGCTGTTACTGGTGATGATGACATATTGCGGGTATAACAAGGTAGCTGCTGTAACTGGTGATGATGACATATTGTGGGTATAACCAGGAAGCTGCTGTTACTACTGGTGATGACATATTGTGGGTATGACCATGTAGCTGCTGTTACTGGAGATGATGACATATTGTGGTTATAAGCAGGTTGTTGCTGTTACTGGTGATGATGACATATTGCGGGTATAACCTGGTAGCTGCTGTTACTACTGGTGATGACATATTGTGGGTATGACCATGTAGCTGCTGTTACTGGAGATGATGACATATTGTGGTTATAAGCAGGTTGTTGCTGTTACTGGTGATGATGACATATTGCGGGTAAAACCTGGTAGCTGCTGTTACTACTGATGATGACATATTGCGGGTATAACCAGGTAGTTGCTGTTACTGGTGATGATGACATATTGTAGGTATAACCAGGTAGCTGCTGTTACTGGTGATGATGACATATTGCGGGTATAACTAGGTAGCTGCTGTTACTGGTGATAATGAAATATTGTGGGTATAACCAGGAAGCTGCTGTTACTACTGATGATGACATATTGCGGATATAAACAGGTATTTGCTGTTACTTGTGATGATAATTTATTGTGGGTATAACCATGTAGATGCTATTACTGGTGATGATGACATATTGCAGGTATAACCAGGCGGCTGCTATTACTGGTGATGATGACATATTGCAGGTATAACCAGGTAGTTGCTGTTACTACTGATGATGACATATTGCAGGTATAACCTGGAAGCTGCTGTTACTACTGATGATGACATATTGCGATTATAACCTGGTAGCTGCTGTTATTGGTGATGACGACATATTGTGGGTATAACAAGGTAGCTGCTGTTACAACTGATGTTGACATATTTTAGGTATAACAAGGTAGCTGCAGTTACTACTGATGATGACATATTGTGGGTATAACTAGGGAGTTGCTGTTACTGTTGACATATTGCGGGTATAACCAGGTAGCTGCTGTTACTGGGTAGGATGACATATTGCAGGTATAACCTGGTAGCTGCTGTTACTACTGATGTTGACATATTGTGGGTATAACCAGGTAGCTGCTGTTAATATTGATGATGACATAATTTATTGTGAGTATAACCATCTAGTTGCTATTACAGGTGATGATGACATATTGTGGGTATAACAAGGTAGCTGCTGTTACTACTGATGATGACATATTGTGGGAATAACTAGGTAGTTGCTGTTACTGGTGATGATGACATATTGCGGGTATAACAAGGTAGCTGCAGTTACTGGTAAGGAAGGCATATTGTGGGTATAACAAGGTAGTTGCTGTTACTGTTGACATATTGCGGGTATAACCAGGTTGCTGCTGTTACTACTGATGATGACATATTGCGGGTATAACCAGGTAGCTACTGTTACTGGTGATGACATATGGTGGGTATAACAAGGTAGCTGCTATTACTGGTGATGATGACATATTGTGGGTATAACAAGGTAGCTGCTGTTACTACTGATGATGACATATTGTGGATATAACCTGGTAGCTGCTTTTACTACTGATGATGACATATTGCGGGTATAACCTGATAGCTGTTGTTACTACTGATGTTGACATATTGTGGTTATAACTAGGTAGTTGCTGTTACTGGTGATGATGACAAATTGTGGTTATAACGAGGTATCTGCTGTTACTACTGATGATGACATATTGTGGATATAACCAGGTAGCTGCTGTTACTACTGATGATGACATATTGTGGGTATTACCATGTAGCTGCTGTTACTGGAGATGATGACATATTGTGGTTATAAGCAGGTATATGCTGTTACTGGTGATGATGTCATATTGCGGGTATAACCTGGTAGCTGCTATTACTACTGATGATGACATATTGTAGGTATAACTAGGTAGTTGCTGTTACTGGTGGTGATGACATATTGCGGGTATGACCATGTAGCTGCTGTTACTGGAGATGATGACATATTGTGGTTATAACCAGGCAGCTGCTGTTACTGGAGATGATGACATATTGTGGTTATAACTAGGTAGTTGCTGTTACTACTGATGATGACATATTGCGGGTATAACCTGGTAGCTGTTGTTACTACTGATGTTGACATATTGTGGTTATAACTAGGTAGTTGCTGTTACTGGTGATGATGACAAATTGTGGGTATAACGAGGTATCTGCTGTTACTACTGATGATGACATATTGTGGATATAACCAGGTAGCTGCTGTTACTACTGATGATGACATATTGTGGGTATTACCATGTAGCTGCTGTTACTGGAGATGATGACATATTGTGGTTATAAGCAGGTATATGCTGTTACTGGTGATGATGTCATATTGCGGGTATAACCTGGTAGCTGCTATTACTACTGATGATGACATATTGTAGGTATAACTAGGTAGTTGCTGTTACTGGTGGTGATGACATATTGCGGGTATGACCATGTAGCTGCTGTTACTGGAGATGATGACATATTGTGGTTATAACCAGGCAGCTGCTGTTACTGGAGATGATGACATATTGTGGTTATAACTAGGTAGTTGCTGTTACTACTGATGATGACATACTGCGGGTATAACCTGGTAGCTGCTGTTACTACTGATGATGACATATTGTGGGTATAACCAGGTAGTTGCTGTTACTGGTGATGATGACATATTGCGGGTATAACCAGGTAGTTGCTGTTACTGGTGATGATGACATATTGCGGGTATAACCAGGTAGCTGCTGTTACTATTGATGATGACATATTGTGAGTATAACCAGGTAGCTGCTGTTATTACTGATGATGACATATTGTGGGTATAACCAGGTAGTTGCTGATACTGGTAATGATGACATATTGTGGGTATAACCAGGTAGCTGCTGTTACTGGTGATGATGACATATTGTGGGTATGACCATGTAGCTACTTTTACTGGAGATGATGACATATTGTGGGCATAACCAGGTAGTTGCTGTTACTGGTGATGATGACATATTAAGGGTATAACCAGGCAGCTGCTGTTACTACTGATGTTGACATATTGTGGTTATAACCGGGTAGTTGCTGTTACTGGTGATGATGACATTTCGCGTGTATATCCTGGTAGCTGCTTTTACTACTGATGATAACATATTGCGGGTATAACCTGGTAGCCGTTGTTACTACTGATGTTGACATATTGTGGTTATAACAAGGTAGTTGCTGTTACTGGTGATGATGACATATTGCGGGTATAACCAGGTAGCTGCTGTTACTACTGATGATGGCATATTGCGATTATAACCAGGTAGTTGCTGTTCCTGGTGATGATGACATATTGCGGGTAAAACCAGGTAGTTGCTGTTACTGGTGATGATGACATATTGCGGGTGCACCAGGTAGTTGCTGTTACTGGTGATGATGACATATTGTGGGTATAACCAGTAAGCTGCTGTTACTACTGATGATAACATATTGCGGTTATAACCAGGTAGTTGCTGTTACTGGTGATGATGACATATTGCGGGTATAACCAGGTAGTTGCTGTCACTGGTGATGAGGACATATTGTGGGTATAACCTGGTAGCTGCTGTTACTACTGATGATGACATATTGCGGGTATAACCAGGTAGTTGCTGTTACTGGTGATGATGACATATTGTGGGTATAACCTGGTAGCTGCTGTTACTACTGATGATGACATATTGCGGGTATAACCCGGTAGTTGCTGTTACTGGTGATGAGGACATATTGTGGGTATAACCTGGTAGCTGCTGTTACTACTGATGATGACATATTGCGGGTATAACCAGGTAGTTGCTGTTACTGGTGATGATGACATATTGTGGGTATAACCTGGTAGCTGCTGTTACTACTGATGATGACATATTGCGGGTATAACCTGGTAGTTGCTGTTACTGGTGATGATGACATATTGCGGGTATAACCAGGTAGTTGTTGTTACTGGTGATGATGACATAATGTGGTTATAACCAGGTAGTTGCTGTTACTACTGATGATGACATATTGCGGGTATAACCAGGTTGCTGTTTTACTACGGATGATAAGGATATTTGGGTCGACTTTTTTACTACTAGTACTGTTAATGTTGTTGCTATATTTGGTATAATGTTAGTTAGACCTGGCAACTGTTGTTGATGTTGAAATGTTTTTTACTATGCAGCGGTTGTTACTGATGATGTTTTTACAGTTTTTTGTTGGTGATATTCCAAGGAATTGACATGGTCCATGCTCCAGCTGTTGGGATATTTCTTTCAATCTTTAATAAGGTAAAGGATGGTGCAAAATTAGTTTTGAATCAGACAAGGAACTCAAAGAGACAATAGCTGTCCTCAATGTGTAGGTTTTAAAGAATACGGTAATTAAGAAATTTAATTTGAAGTAAGGCAAGTTTTTTTCCCCAAGTGCTTTGATATAACAGTATGCAGGCTGGTCTTTAGCTTCCCACAGTTATTGTTATATACTCAACAAAAAGAAAGTATCCACCATTCATAATTTGACATATCATGAGACATGCAAGTGAATAAAGAGTCAACGAAAGTTGCTTTAATCTTAGATAAAAATGGGACATTGTGTATTTTGTTGAGTATATAACAATTATATACACATATATATGACACAAATATATACTACTCAAACTTTGACAACGGTGAACAAATTTTTCCTTGCAGATATTTTGCCAATTTCATAAGATGCACTGATGGGCTTTTTAGAAAACAAAATGTTACATGTTGTATGTTTCACCCTGGAAAACGACGCCATTATGTAAATTAATGGCAAAGTTTTCGCTCCAAACTTTTAAAATGTAACGGGAATATTGTTTTGCCGATCCTCATCAAAGTTTGTGAAGTTTACATTGTGCTTATTGGTATGACCAGAACAGATTAATTGCTAGAGTATCTTCTCCACCTATATTATTCTTGCCACTTCTAGTTTTTGCAAATTCCGGCAACTGTCAAACAAAATCGATAGTCTGCCTCCTGTTGTAATGAAATAATCTGATGATAGTTTAACAATTAATTGTTGATCGTCCAAGATGGAATCAAGTAAAAACAACCAAACAAAGCAACACATACAATCTGGTCACTTTTACGGACCACAGTCCTTTATGGACCAAATAATTATGTCCAATGCAACCTTTTCCTTACATTTTATAAAACAGTCACATTTTACTCGCACATCTCTTTGAAATACAGCAATCAACGTACCATCTGTCACATTTGTGGTTGTAAATCCAAGTTGTGTGAGACAACAGCAATGGTTTTGGTCAAGTCGTTGGTAGGCCTACATGATGTAGCAACATTCAAAATCTAGAAAAGTAGAAAAAAGTGCTGTTAGAATACATGTTTATTCATACCAGTAATATTTCTGAGTGACAAGGGACATATTTTGCATTAACCAGGTAGCTGCTGTTACTGGTGAGGATGACATATTGTGGGTATAACCAGGTAGCTGCTGTTACTACTGATGATGACATATTGTGGGTATAACCAGGTTGCTACAGTTACTACTGATGATGACATATTGTGGGTATAACCAGGTATCTGCTGTTATTGGTGATGATGACATATTGTGGGTATAACCAGGTAGCTGCCGTTACTGATGATCATACCTGCCAAGTTTCCAAAATCGAAAAGTGGAGTGGTAACTGAAATCTGATACTTATTAAGACCACAACAAATAATGTGACACTTCAAAAGGTGTCAGTTAGTTTCATTTGGTAAAATATGAAAATCAGGGGAGGGAACTTGGGGCAAGAGTAACTTCACTTGAAATTCAGCAGGGGAAGCAACTCTGTCCAACCTATTTAAAGTCTGTGAGAGTGACCTCCCCTGAAAATCAGGGGAGCGGACTCTTCACGGGCAAGAGTTACTTCCCTTGAAATTCAGCAGGAGAGGCAACTCTGTCTGACCTATTTAAAGTCGGCAAGAGTGACCTTCCCTGAAAATCAGGGGAGTGAAATCTGCACGGGGCAAGAGTAACTTCCGTTGAAATTCAGCAGGGGAGGCAACTCTGTATGACCTATTTTAAGTCGGCAAGAGTGACCTTCCCTGAAAATCAGGGGAGCGAAATCTGCAAGGGGCAAGAGTTGCATCCGTTGAAATTCAGCAGGGGAGGCAACTCTGTATGACCTATTTTAAGTCAGCAAGAGTGACCTTTCCTGAAAATCAGGGGAGTGAAATCTGCACGGGGCAAGTATAACTTCCCTTGTAATTCAGCAGGGGAGGCAACTCTGTATGACCTATTTTTAGTCGGCAAGAGTGACCTTTCCTGAAAATCAGGGCAGCGAAATCTGCACGGGGCAAGAGTAAGTTCCCTTGAAATTCAGCAGGGGAGGCAACTCTGTATGACCTTTTTTAAGTCGGAAAAAGTGACCTTTCCTAAAAATCAGGGGAGCAAACTCTGCACAGGGCAAGAGTCACTTCCCTTGATATTCAGCAGGGGAGGCAACTCTGTATGACCTATTTTAAGTCGGAAAAAGTGACCTCCCCTGAAAACCAGGGGAGCAAACTCTGTACGGGGCAATAGTTACTTCCCTTGAAATTCAGCAGGGGAGGCAACTCTGTCCAACCTATTGAAAGTCGGCAATAGTGACCTCCCCTGTAAATCAGGGGAGCGAACTCTGCCCTGTGCAAGAGTTACTTTCCTTGAAATTCAGCAGGGGAGGCAACTCTGTCAACCACAAAATACTATCTGAAATTCAGAGTTTAGGTGCGTTAAATTGGAAAATCTGATAATTTATTTCAAATAAAAGTGGAGCAACTCCACCTTAAGTGGAGTACTTGCAGGTATGCTGGTGAAATTGGGGATATAACCAGGTAGCTGCTGTTACTGGTGATGATGACATATTGCGGGTATAACCAGGTAGCTGCTGTTACTGGTGATGATGACTTATTGTGGGTATAACCAGGTAGTTGCTGTTACTGGTGATGATGACATATTGTGGGTATAACCAAGGAATTGCTGTGGTCCATGCTCCTGCTGTTGGGATATTTCTTACGATCTTTAATAAGGTAGCTAGCCAGGGTATTGTTTTATGCGAACACTTATGGAAATCTTAAACTTACATTCAATGAATTCTTCATAGCTTTCTAACAGCTAAAACTGATGGTAAAGGGTGGTGCAAAATTATTTTTGAATCAGACCAGGAACTTAAAGAGACAATAGCTGTCCCCAATGTGTAGGTTTTAAAGAATACGGTAATTAAGAAATTTAATTTGAACGTAAGGTATGTTTATTTTTTCCTAAGTGCTTATATATAACAGTACGCAGGCTAGTCTTTAGCTTCCCACAGTAATTGTTATATACTCAACAAAAAGAAAGTATCCACCATTCATGATTTGACATATTATGAGACATGTAAGTGAATAGAGAGTCAACGAAAGTTGCGTTTAATCTTAGATAAAAATGGGACATTGTTTATTTTGTTGAGTATATAACAATTATATACACATATATACAGGGTGATCCATTAATTCCGCACATTATTTAATGCTTATAACTTCAACATCTTTAAAGCTACCATATTAAAGAATACAAGTACTTGTAGAGTGTACGTGTAAGTTTTGATCTGATCTAAAACGGATATTCAACTATAGAATCCCTATCTAAAGCAGACGTTCAATGTGACCACCCATTTTCTCAGAAATGAGTTTCAAACGTCGTTTTCAATTCTGCACATGACGCTGTTGCATGCAGCTAGGTAACCAGTCTCTTTTCCCGACGAATCGAATGTTTCATTTCACTGGAAATATCCAACACTATTCCTTCATGAACGCACATGTGTATTTGGACACACTTTTCAAGTTTTCTTTTCACCTAAAACGCAGATTTCCCCAATTCGTAATAAAGTTTTATGATTCGAATTTGAAGATACTCAAATTTATGACGTCATCGATGACGTCATACCGTCACTTTGACGGCACAATGCCAATTACTTTTTTCCTTTCAGCAGAAATTTTTATTTATTACATTTCCAACAATACCAAATTTATATGTGTAAGTAAAGAAATAGTGAAGTGATAGGCATTTACTAATGTGCGGAATTAATGGATCACCCTGTATGACACAAATATATACTACTCAAACTTTGACAATGGTGAACAAATTTTTCCTTGCAGATATTTTGCCAATTTCATAAGATGCACTGATCGGCTTTTTAGAAAACAAAATGTTACATGTTGTATGTTTCACCCTGGAAAACGAAGCCATTATGTAAATTAATGGCAAAGTTTTCGCTCCAGACTTTTAAAATGCAACGGGAATATTGTTTTGCCGATCCTCATCAAAGTTTGTGAAGTTTACATTGTGCTTATTTGTACGACAAGAACAGATTATTTGCTAGAGTATCTTCTCCACCTCTATTATTCTTGCCAGTTCTAGATTTTGCAAATTCCGGCAACTGTCAAACAAAATCGATAGTCTGCCTCCTATTTTAATGAAATAATCTGATGATAGTCTAACAATTAATTGTTGATCGTCCAAGATGGAATCAAGTAAAAACAACCAAACAAAGCAACACATACAATCTGGTCACTTTTACGGACCACAGTCCTTTATGGACCAAATAATTATGTCCAATGCAACCTTTTCCTTACATTTTATAAACAGTCACATTTTATTCGCACAGTTCTTTGAAATACAGCAATCAACGTACCATCCGTCACATTTGTGCTTGTAAATCCAAGTTGTGTGAGACAACAGCAACGATTTTGGTCAAGTCGTTGGAAGGCCTACATGGGGTAGGAACATTCAATATCTAGAAAAGTAGAAAAAAAGTGCTGTTAGAATACATGTTTAGCCATAGCAGGAATATTTCTGAGTAAAAAGGGACATATTTTGCATTAAATGGTTGTGTTATTGTTGAACTTACTAGACATGGTTCGTAATTGGTGTAGGTGTCTGTCAGAACTCTAAGATTAGAAAGGTCCCAACTTTGAATTAACAGCTGGAAAGAGTTATCTATCCTAGCCAATAAAGTTTTAATTACTGCGAAGCCTTGTGTGAAGTTCAAAAATCAATTGTTTCTGTGGTTACTGGGAAATCATTAAAGCTCAGCCATTTCCGTTTGTCTCCAGTGAGTCTATGGCAATGCACAAAGGCCGTGGGGATCAGAATTGTTTCAGAGATATTATTTAGATATACGTCTTCTGTAGAGCAACACCCACTGGGAAACATACATTTTTGTTGTTGTAGAGAGGTTGGTGCTCTGAAGAGGTAAACGTAATAGAAAATGGTTACTTATGTATCAACACAAGACTACGTTCAATAAACGCTTATGCCCCGATGGAAGCCTTGTCCATAAAAACTAGCTAAGTCAATCAGGGGCCATAATTCTGTTGAAATGTTGGATAGTGTTACATGACTTTGACAATGCAAGGTGTTTATGATGATTAGCATGTATGCTTAGTCTGAAAGCTATGCCTTAATGGACTTGAAAGTTTTGGGTCAAATGGACGGAGGAACAGACTGATGGACAGGACAATCACTATATGAATCAGTAGATAAAGGGGCATAAAAACGTATTAGTGTTTCTATAGCAACAAACCACAACATTTGTTAGAGATCAAATACTATGAGATGACATTGGTCGTTCTGGAGCGGCCATCAGCTGCTCCTTTAATATAGCATCTTCATCAACTTCCTTATCACCACAAACCATTGTCAGATAGTAACGGTTACCATAGTGATTTTTGAGGAACAAACTTGAGCCGACACATCAGAGACGACCTTGAGAAATGATAGCTATTCTATCACCTAACACGTACGCTTCATCCATATGATGTGAGGAGAGGCTAATAGTGCGACCTGAAATACGACATGGGATCATCTAAATACAGACAAACTTGTATTAAAAGACCACTTGCTGACATAGACAGCTTTTTGCTGTTTCCACGGGTATCTTCAGTAAATAACAACTAAGAACTTCTCCACACCTTGAATACATGACTATAGCTAATGTTATGGAAGATTCTAACATGACTGGTGATTTTGCCTATATATACAAAGAACAAATCATAATGTCGTGTATCGGCCGATATACAATGAAAATGACGTCACTTCGTTTTTATGACATCATGCAGGTAAACAAGTAATGTAAACACCATAGATCTCACAAAATAACACTGACTTAATAATATATAAATCATGTTAGAATCGAAATAAAATATTCAAAACCATTGTATACCGGCTGTCGTTCAGATGCTTGTTATTAACCACTCAGGCCTACGGCCTTCGTGGTTAATTCCTACGCGTCAGAACTCCAAACCATTGTATAACAGCCGGTATACAACAGTTTTTCATAGTTTATTTCTTAAACATACTCTGCCCAACAGTTGAATCAAAGTTAACTTTATACATGGCAAAAACTTACATACCTTTTTTCAACTTGAGAAGTAGTTGCCAGATAGCTCTCCTAGCATAAGGATCTACACCAGCAGTTAAGGCTCATCAAGTATGACTGTTTTAGAATTTCCAACAAATGCTATGGCAACAAACAACTTCCTCTTCATACTACCTATAATATACATACATAATATCACATAAACAAGAGATGTTTGTAAAACAGGTGTGCCCCCATTGCAGCCAAAGTCATTTATGTTAAAGGTGCTGCCTCACAGATTAGGCTAAAAATTTTGTATATCGTGATTTTCCAACCTAACCAAGTATTGATGTACATGTAATAGAAAGCCACTGACGGTTGCTTTATGAAAGATTTGGTGCAAATAAGCAATTTTAACCACTTTCGATATTGCGTACTAAAATTGCTAAGTTTCCTTCCAACATGCTTTGTGAATTATGTAATTCACATATGATTGAACTGTAACGTCAACAAACTACAGCGTAAACATCAGTGAGGTATTTGGTTCGTTTTTTATTCGTTTTCATCAAATGCGAACAAATTTCAGGCCATTTAAGTAATAGTAGTGTTAATTCTATAGGGTAATACCCTATAGAATGTTTTAGGTAAAAATAATAAATAACTACAAAATGCTGAGGTTTCTCATGTTATTTTAGATGTCAGTGTGGTTGTTTATGGGATATACAGGCAACTATACCAAAATTACACGAATATTTGACAATTTTATTTCATTGTTGCAATACACCAATATTTGAGGCAGTCCCTTTAAAGGTCACAGCAAAATTGACCTTTGATTTACTGATATTATTGAGTCATTGAATGGAAACCATTTGGTCTACTGACTGACCTAACAACTTACCAACCGACAGACCAACAGACTGACATGTGCAACTCATCAAAGATGGGGGGGGCGTAATAATACATTTTGTACTTGAAATATCACAGTTAATACCAATACATATGACTTGTATGACATTTTTATACATGAGGTGTAGTCAGAAAATATGCAGGTTTTTGGATTGTTGGTCTACATCATTGATTCACATTGGGAATACAAAAGCTGCCACAAAGATATTGATTGAGACATTTATAAATTAACAGTTACTGTAAATTTATAAATGTCTCAATCAATATCGTCACAATTAAATCAGAGATTATCTAGAACCTTGTGTAACACAATGACTAATATGAAAATCCTATATGTAACCAAATTGGTACAAGGAAAAGGTAAATTATGCTCCCCGATGCAAGTGCTTGTCCCAATATGGGTGATAACATATTACAGATACAAGAAAAACAAGATTTAAGTATGAACAAGAGAAGTTTGTAAACATGTATGCCCCCATGGCAGCCCAATAGTCAAAATTGGTGCAGGTCACAGTGACCTTGACCTTTGATCTCAAAATCAATAGGGGTCATCTACTGTTGTTGACCAACCTCCATATAAAGTTTGAAGATCCTAGGGCAAAGTGTTTTTGGGTTATTGAACGGAAACCATTTGAATATTTAGAAATAGTGAAGGTCACAGTGACCTTGACCTTTGACCTACTGACCTAAAAAACAATAGGGGTAAGTAAGTAAGTAAGTAAAGACTTTATTTAAACGAGGCTACACATTTGGTTTCCCAATCTTCCATGTGGGCCTCAAATGGGGTCATCTACTGTTGATGACCAACATCCATGTAAAGTTTGAAGATCCTAGGCCAAAGTATACCCGAGTTATTGAACGGAAACCATTTGAATAGTCAGAAATGGTGAAGGTCACAGTGACCTTGACCTTTGACCTACTGACCTAAAATACAATAGGGGTCATCTACTGTTGATGACCAACATCCATGTAAAGTTTGAAGATCCTAGGCCAAAGTATACCTGAGTTATTGAACGGAAACCATTTGAATAGTCAGAAATGGTGAAGGTCACAGTGACCTTGACCTTTGAACTACTGACTTCAAAATCAATGGGGGTCATTTTCTGTTGATGACAAACCCTCATGTAAAGTTTGAAGATCCTACGGCAAAGCTTTCTTGAGTTATTGGACAGAAACCATTTGGTACGACCATTAAAGATGGGTGGGCATAAAAATTATAAAGGGGAATAACTCCAAAAATATGCAATGAAGAGTAATGGTTTTTGTGCACGGCACTTCATCTCAATGAGATCTATTCACCTATGAAGTTTTGAATTGATATCTCTTAGACTGTATGAGTTTTGGCCCGGACAAGAATGAAGTATGAAAAATTACGAAGGGGAATAACTAAAAATATATGGAATGAAGTTATCATTTTTTGCACTGCATTTCCCCTTAATGAGATCTATTCACCTATGAAGTTCTAATTTGATATCTCTAATACTGTATATGAGCTATGGCCCAGACAAAAGTGTGACGGCAGACGGAGGGAAGAACGGACAAAGTGGCGACTATATGCTCATCCTTTGGTGAGCATAAAAATAAAACATGTACTACCTACCAGACAGATTAACAGGAGAGTTATTTCCTCTTGTATGGTAATCCAACATGTTTAATCATTTGTTCCATCTCTGATTGCACTTCTATAGAAGATGCTCCTTTCAGACGAGCATAGAACCACATATGCTCTTCCACAGTTAACCTACAAAGGTTACAGCATGTTTATTAACTTGACAGTTTTCTAGGAGTACACAATTTATCAGTACTAACTATTCATCAGCAAGCAACAGTTAACTGACATATTTACCACATGTGGAGGACATGGCTGTAGCCAATGTTTTAACTTCTCCACATCTGGAGGATATGACCATAGCCAATGTGACAACTTCTCCACATGTGGAGAATAGGAATATTGCTAAGACCATAGCCAATGTGACAACTTCTCCACATGTGGAGAATATAAATAAAGCTAAGACCAAAGCCAATGTGACAACCTCTCCACATGTGGAGAATATAAATAAAGCTAAGACCAAAGCCAATGTGAAAACTTCTCCACATGTGGAGAATATGAATAAAGCTAAGACCAAAGCCAATGAAACAACTTCTCCACATGTGGGTACTATGAATATAGCTAATAAGAAAACTACTCCACCTGTGGAGGTCATGATTTCAATTACATGTATTATTATAATTATTTAATCCAAACACAACCACACAAAATTTAAAACCTCTTGGATCCACACCCACAAAATAACATTGAGTTGCGTCAACGGCTCCTTTTTTCTGTAATATACTGACTACCTACACTCAACAGATTTAAAAACACACCAGTATAAAAAATAACTGAATTTTGTCAAAATTCATTTTAGGCTGAAATTAAGTAGTTGACAGTTTCTCTCCAGTTCATAATCTTTAACTAAGGCAAAGCAAATGGAAATTTTATAATTCGGAATACCCCACCAGGAAGACTTCTCTGATTTTGCATGTTTTACAAGTGCAGCTCGATTGCGTCAACATAACGGATCGATATTGACTTTCAATTGTACACTGTAGATATACACATTAAAAAAACAACATAAAAATATTTTCTAATGGTCTTTTTCTGCTGCGATTAGCTCGAAATATTTGTTCGGATGCTTTTGGGTATGCTACAAGCTAAAATGAGCCATGGTGTCGTAGCATGACGGTCCAGCTGCCACCACACATCGAGTGTGTGCTTAGAACATCGATTCTTGGCAAATGGCAAAGTCAAAAACCGACCACGATCAGACCAGCCGAAGGTTATGACCCCGAGTCAGGAGGCAACATTACAAAGGCGGCGTCACTCGAAATGGTTCAGCATGACTGCACACAGTGTCAGACGAATGCCGGGTGTCAGTGGATTAGTCCAAAGTACATTATTGCATTATTCCTTTCATAATTATCAAAAAAAGGAAAATCTTTTAAGTACAATTTGGAACGATTTTCGTCCGTTTCGAGCTTTATTTGCGAATGTATTGTCTTCAACCGTCTTTGTGGCATTGGTTTGAGGTGTCGTAGACCCAACGCGAGAAATATCCTAACATATTGACGACAATCACCAAAATTGCTATTCTAAATTTGACTTGAAACCATCTCAAGCTCACACACTGAGCACATCTAGATTCTGAATCCTGTTATACGGTTTGAGCCAGGCAGCCGCAGCCACATATCATTATAATTTAAGTTAAGTGCTGCTTGAAGAGTGAGACAACATCACACATAACATAAATTCTATTCTATTATGTAATGTATGTTATCATTGAGGAGGAGCGGTCCCGTGCATACATCAATGCAGCAGGTTCATATACTCACTAGTGAAATTGCGACTTTCATTTTCATGGGTCCCTCTGGTAACCATATCATAATTTATTTCAAACTCGCGATAATTACATTAACTTGACATAGCTATTTGCGTATAGACTGAAGTTAATTCTCCCAAAGTTAAATAACCATAGATTTACGTTTTCATCCATAACATTTATATTTCTTAAGTGGTGCGTTTTTAAATCGTTTGAGTGTATTAAGGATGGCAACAGATACCAAAATCGGTATCCGGATAGCCAGATCGCTATCCAAACGGATATCCGAATATCCGTATCAAAACTGAACCAAGCATTGAGCACAGCATGAAATGTAGCCTAATTTCGCGACCAACATCGTCTTTGTGTACCAATATCAGACAGACTCACATTTTATGTCACAGAACGAGTAGTCAGCTATTTTTCTGGTTTTATCGAATCCTATTAACTTGATAATAATTAACTACTGATGAGAAAAGAATGTTTGTAACATACGGCGTAAAGACAAATACCAGATTCGTAACCCCCTCAAACATGATTTATCACGTTTTGTGAATGCGCGCAATTAGATGAAATTAATCAAAACCGGGTTTTATTCAATTTCTAATTGAGCAGAAAACTTTTTAAAATTAGGGACTGTTACTAACATAAACATATAAGCTGATAATAGTCAGGCGAAAACAAACTTTAAAATATACCGCAGTGATTATAACGCATCAGTGAATCTAACGGAGTCCTGTGTATAGAAAACAAAAACAAACCCCCACAATATACAAAATGACACTGATACCAAATTGATTCTATTGTTAAAGGTGTTAAACGATGTTGTCTCTCATTAAGGTATTGCGGTAAGATTGTTTACAAATGATATAACAGATATTCGAATACCAATTTGCTATCCGGATACTCGGAACAGAAAACGAATAACCGGTTATTCGGATATTCGTTGCCAACCTTACTACCTATATATATATATGTATTGATCAAACAACTTAAGTTTAAGAAAAAGAAGGATACTTACCAGTCAAACAGAACATTATGTTGAGGACATGTGCCCAGATTATGCCTGATCTGATTCATTCCTGTGCATAATGTTTTAACCATGAATAAAGCCTGTACCATCTGTAGGTGGAAATAAACCAGTTAGTATTGACCTGAAATAAACAAGGCAATAATTATTGCATGTGATACAAAAGTTACTAGTTTCCATTGTAACTCAATCTTTCGTCAGAATAAAACATTTTTTGAACCTACTTATTTGCCCAGTGGACACACATCAAGTTTCATAAACCTAGCTCTAAAATATTTGTGTATACCAGGATGGACTAACGATTTGACGCACAGACAGAGGACTATTCTAAAGTCCCCTCTGGTAGAAAAAAACTTCAAAATGAGAAATTTTGGGGATTGATTCATTTTGCTGAATTTTTGAATTTGAGAAGTTCGAACATAGTAAAAGGACGTTCTTTCGGAAGATAATAGAGAGGTTGTGAAAGGCAACGTGTAACGTGTACGTCTATGTGAATACTATTTTGGGGTACATTGTCATCCAGGTATGTGTAGTTTCTATAAGTAATGGACACATGACACACGAAAATATAATGTGTACTATGTCACATAGGTACGCGCATGCACAGGAAAAAGATTATATCGCCCATGGTCTCTTATATAAACACTCGTTATTGATTTACAAAGAAATCACGTTACAACTGTCACGCACACGTCATGTTTCACAAGCCAATTGCAACATGTACTTATACATGTATGGGTAGCTACTGGTACAAGTAGTCATACACGTTCATATCACAACCTCTCTAATACATGGTGAACTACTTCAAAATAACAAATTTTGACCATGCAAAAGTGATTTTTTTTTCAATATCAAACAGAGAACATACATGGTTGTAGTATTTCCAGCACCATTGTGTCCTAGGAATGATGTTATCTGATCCTCAAAGAAGTTGATACTCAGACCATCTACAGCCATCTTATTGCTCGACGAATATTTCTTCTTCAAATTTCTGATAGCCACCCACTGTCTTGTCCTTCGGTTCATCTTCAATAGTGCTTAGGTCTGAATGACAAATAGAACAGCAAAATCTCAATAACATGCCCTATGGCAGCCAAATAGTCATTCATGTCAAGTCATGGTGACATTGACCTCAAAATGAATAGGGGTCATCGACTGATCATGATCAATCTTCTTTATAAAGTTTGCAGTGCCTTGGCCCAACTTTTCTCGAGTTAATGATTGGAAACTGTTTGGACTAGTCATTTAAGTTAAAGGTCACAGCCACCTTGACCTTTGACCTAGTATCCTCAAAATTGATAGGTTGATTGACAGACTTGTGCCCAGCAATACACCCCTTAATAAAGACAGGGGACATAATAAGACCACACTGGGGAACCTTAAAGCAGTCATATGGAAACTATCAAGCTAACTTGTCCTGAAACCTTTATTTACCTATCAAGCTAACTTGTCCTGAAACCTTTATTTACCTATCAAGCTAACTTGTCCTGAAACCTTTATTTACCTATCAAGCTAACTTGTCCTGAAACCTTTATTTACCAAGAGTCATGCAAGAAAGGTATTATAGTTTTGGGTTTCCAAGGCAGACGTCACTCTGACCAGTATACCACTGCATGGTCCTGGTACATGTAACTGGTTTAGTAGATATGTAACATAGTATAGGAATCAGTATTAGGCTTATATGTTCAATCTGATATTTTATTTATATGATACATAATATACTTCATAAGTCATTAAGTTAGTGACATGAATTTAGCTACGATTTTCTAAAGCATAAATTTTGGCCTACAAAGAACGCAACAAAGAAATTCCAATACTGCCAATATTTCGGCATACTAAATGTGTAAAATTCAAACTCCCGTGGAAATATCCACTTATACAGCAGTATTAAAGTATGAGGTTTCAGGAAACCACGGTGTGCTCGAACTACTGATAAAACACAGCTATGGCTGAATAACTTCAAAATGCAAAGAAGCCTTCCGAGGAAGAAAATAGTGCAGCGGGTAATGTCTTGATGTATTGTCAAATGCGGAATATTGGCTATGTTAGAATCGAAATCATGAATATGTACCTGTGTTTTATCTTAAATAAAGCATAGTCACTTGTTCGGATGCATACATTAAATCACTTGTGCTACGCACTCATGATTTAATTTCTACGCGTCCAAACTCATGACTGTGCTTTATTCTACAATAAAACACAGGTACATATTCATTATTTCTTAAGTGTTATTAAGAGATCATGAATTTTGGCAAAATGTAATGAAAGGCTCTTATAGAGGGAAATCTAAACTAAACTGAACACCTTGACCATTTAGTTCAATGTGTGGAGACTAAAGTCTATCTTCTCCCTAGTTACGACTGCTTCCATACCAATATGTTTTGGTAAATGGGAAATAGAACGGCTTAGGTATTCCATATTGACCTGTCAATGAAAACATACAGTATCAGTTATTACTAGCAAACCCATTCACATATCGCTAAGACAGTATGAAATCAAACAAGAAAACATAAGTCATTCAACAGTACTGACTTACCAATTTGATGCAACTGCAGGTAGCAATGTTTTTCATAATGTCAGGAAACCTGAAATATGAAGAAGAAACCAGTAACACACTAGCATTGTTAAAGGTGTATGAGTACATAAAATATGTGCTAGTTGGACAGAGCAAATTATACATAATGGTAAATGGAAACACTCGCAATCATAATCATGTATGTTTGATTTGCATATAATTTGCTCTCATTTTATAGTTTGTTTGTACTTATAGATTTTAAATTTGTAACAACTTGGAACAGTCGTTTTCAAGCCTGTGTGCCATAAACTGTGCAACTGTAAAACAGCTGACATGTTTCAGAAAGATATTGATTTCATGTAATGAACGACACAGACTGATTCAGTGAAAAATGTATCCTATCAGTAGTTTATATAATTATAACTGTATTTGTTTAATGCAGAAATAAACGCATTTCATTGCATATACAGTACCACCAAAGGTAAGTATACACTTTTGAAATTGAACTTGGTTTACTAACACTCATGCATATTTGAAATCTGCATCTCAAGGAGCTTCTTATGATCCTATTTTCATAAAAATTGGAAGTGGTCATGTTGAACAAACTGAAGTTTAACAAGGCTGCGTTGAATAGACGCTTATGCCCCCATGGAAGCCTTGTCCATAACAAAACTAAGTCAATCAGGGGCCATAGTTCTGTTAAAATGTTGGATAGTGCTACATGGCTTTGATAATGTAAGGGGCTTATGATGGTAAAAATTATGCCAAGTTTGAATGCAATGCCTTGATGGACATAATGTAAGACGAAACGATCAATTTGGGTTAACCAAGAATTGGATGCTTAATAAGTCTAAGCCCAAAATGAGGAGAAGGTGAAGGCCAAAATGGGGTCAGGTGATACAGGCGTGTGAAGAGTGTTCCGATACAACATTCATGAAAGTATGGAAGCTTTGTAGCAACTCATTATAATGCTAGAAGAAACAGTCAATTTGGGTTAACCAGGACAGACATTCTCACTGACTTGACTTTGTGGGGTTTCTTGTGTTCATCCTTTAGTTTGTAAAACCCCATAAGCAACATTTTGCACCTGATTAGCAACGGAATGAATACCGGTAGAATCTAAACATAGCCTATTGTTCCACACCCTACAACTACAAGTGCGTACGGACAGACAGACGGACGGAAGAACCGACAGGTGAATCACTATATACTCGATACAAGGGGATAAAAAGCTTGTTTTTCCATAAGCTGGGAGTAGTTTTCAGACAGTTTCAAATTAATAATTTTGTACTTACGATGTTCTCTATCCAAGCCAGCGATGGGTTTATCAGATGGTCACATGACATGTGCTCCTTAAATCTATTGGTATGGTCCTGTTGAGTACTCCTACTGATGAGTAGAAATTGATATCTGTGTGATTATCAGCATGATGTAAGTACTAAATATATCAATGTTTTATTTGTCAAGTGTTCTTAAGAGAATATGAGAGCAAGTGTTCATAGGTTTGGTAAATGTATTGTTTGTTATCAAATATTATCTAGGAAAGACAAGATAACTTCCATTAGGAAGCAATGACCACGGTCACGTTTTAGTAGAAAACTCCCCAATTCATCAAATTACGGAGGAGTATTGGTTGTTATCAAATGTTATCTAGGATAGGAAGTTATCAAATGTTATCTAGGATAGGAAGTTATCAAATGTTATCTAGGATAGAAAGTTTGTCAAATCAAAGATTAAAATTATTGGCGGGTGACAGGTGAAATCTAGAGAGAGAAGAACAAAGCAAATTCCAACCAAATCATCAAAATGAAAAGTGGATTATATTGATTGTTATCAAATTTTATCTTTGAAGGACAGAAGAAAACTAGCATCAAGTTATCAAATAATCGAGCAATGTGATAAATCGTTGAATGGGAAATCCATTGAAGGAATTTATTGGTGGGTGTCAAGTGATATCTAGAGAATACAGATGTAAACTTCTAACAATTTCAATAAAGGATGAGTGTATTGCTAGTTGTTACATTTTATCAGAAGAAAACTAGTGCAAATTTATCAATGAAAGAAGGACTGCATCAAATGACCAAATGTGAAATGTATTGGTCGCTGTCAAATGTTATCTAGAGAAGATAGAAGGAAACTACCATCAGTTTATGAAATACATAAGGAATGTTTCAGCTGTTGTCAAGTGTTATCTGGGGAGGACAATTTTTCAAATGAAAGGGGAAAGATTAATCATTGTCATATGTTATCCAGAGAATACAGATGAAATCTCCTATTAGTTAAATGATCCTATGAATACGGGAATACCTTATTGGCTGTTGGTTTATACCAACTTGTTTAGGTCGATTTCGAAACAAGTTCTTACAACATATATCTATCATGATGGTATACATTGACAGTACTAGGGTACGGGAGATAGAAATCTTTTCACTTTTATGTGGAGCGTATAGCAAGGGAAGTACTGATACCATTTAAATTAATGTCTCGGTGCCTGATTTATTCACCTGTGGTACAATCCGGCCATGGATCAAAGTCGCAACCTCCAATAACGAAAGTGCACGAAAGCGCACGCAGAAAATGCTCTTAGCTGCTATCAATTGTTTGTCATGAGACAAAAACAGAAGAGGGCTACCATCAGTTTATCAGACAAAAAACAGGATTTATCCACTACCATGAAATGTTATTTAGAAGACAAGAAAGCGCTGCCATCATTTTAGTAAATGACAGGAGAAATGTGTTGGCCACTGTTAACTTTGGTCATGTAACGATAGAAGAAAGCTACCTCGGTTTATTAAATGAAAAACATAATATCCCTTAGCATTAAATGTTATCTATAGAAGACAAGAAAGCGCTGCCATCATTTTAGTAAATGACAGGAGGAATGTGTTGGCCACTGTTAACTTAGGTCATGTGACGATAGTAGAAAGTTACCTCGGTTTATTACTAGTAAATGAAAAGCAGAATTTATCCATTACTATGAAATGTTTTTTAGAGCAGACAAGAAAGCGCTGACATCATTTGTGTAAATGACAGGAGGAATGTGTTGGCCACTGTTAACTTTGGTCATGTAACGATAGAAGAAAGCTATCTCAGTTTATTAAATAAAAAGCAGGATTTATCCATTAGCATTAAGTGTCATATAGAGAAGACAAGAAAGCGCTGACATCATTTGTGTAAATGACAGGAGAAATGTGTTGATAACTGTTAACATTGGTCATGTAACGACCTCGGTTTATCTATCAAAAGGCTGAATGAATTTGTTTTTATTAAATGGTATATAGATAGGACTTGATCAAATAGCCATTTGGACTAAAGCCCTTTCATTTTATTACAGACGCAAACACCCCTGTTCGTTCTTTTCAAAATAACAATAAAAAAGGATAAAAATATATTTATAAAAAATAAAAGTTTCAAGTAAAAATATGATACATTATTACACCATTTTAAGTGTAAAATGAGGCTGGAGAACCTATAATGACCCTGCCTTAATGTATACTGGATATTGATCATGTGACCTAAAACTCAACATTGTAGTAAACCTAAATATTTAAAACACAAAACCCGAAATAATTGAAACAAATGAAACACAAAATGTAATTGAAATGTAATGAATCATAAATTGTTGACACTTTACTAATAAATATGTGGATCAAACAGCTTTATAATATGGCTGAGGGCAATACATTATGTATTGAACGTGAGCTTATTTAAGTTGAATTATTAAAGTATTTAGTTATGATATGTAATCGTACCTTTGACACAAGAGTGTTGAAAATTTAAAAAAAAAATTTACAGAATCAAAACTAAAAAATAGTACTAAATTTCAAAACAATCAAAATACGGAATCAAACCATACATTTAGTATAAAAAATCATATGATGTTTAACTATTAATCCGTTCCAAACACAAGCACATCCCATAAGCCCACCGAACACACACCCACAAGCACACATGCCACAAGCACACACGCCCGCAAACACACCCCTCAACCCCACCAAATGCACACATCCCACAAACACACACACGCACACACACCATTGAACACACATAACACATCGTTGTCCAAGAGAACATAGTGCATGTACGTAGCTGTGACTCAGCCCGTAATTTAGAAAATGTGTTACTGTAGATGACCTGATCAGCCACGACACCCGGGACCCTACATCATAGTCCAAGGAGAACATGATACACACAAGAACTAGTGCAATTCGTAGATGAAGTGACTCATCCTCTTAACATCGAGAATGTGTTACTGAAGATGACCAGCCACAACATCCGGCATCACACATCATAATCCAAGGGAACATGCTACTCACAAGAACCTAGTGCTTTTATATGCAGCTGATATGACTCATCCCGTAACCTAGAAAATGTATTACTGTAGATAACTGACCACATACATTCTTCAAAACTACCATTCAATCTCTCAATTGTGACTCATCCCGTAAAATTGAGAATGTCTTACTGTAGATGAACGGCCACAATACACTTTCTCAAAACTACCACTCAATCTCACAATTGTGACTCATCCCGTAAAATTGAGAATGTCTTACTGTAGATGAACAGCCACAATACACTTTCTTGAAACTACCATTCAATCTCACAATTGTGACTCATCCCGTAAAATAGAAAATGTCTTACTGTAGATGACCGGCCACAACACACCTCAAAATAAAAAAATCACCCTTCGTTCCCACAATTTTGACTCGCCCCGCCCCGTAACATAGAAAATGTGTAACTACTCTGTAAATGATCAACCACACTACAAAACCTGACCAAAGCCTTCAGTAGAAATTTGGATGCAATGAAGTTAATTACTTGGAGATATCAAGGAGTGAAAGATGATAAAATGCATTTAAAACCAACCTTAAAACAATAAGAATGACATTTACATTATTGAAAAATTGCACAAAAACTTGTTGAATTCTGATAAATTATTAATTTTATAAAGGTTATTTGTAACAAGATAGATATTTTAGCATGGAATGTGGTCCTTAATAACCCTCATTCACCAAAAACCTCATTCACGTACCCTTTCATTTTCATTGCCACTTGATGCAATTCCAGTATACTCTTAATTAAGACACCTAACACAGCAAATAAACAAAATTACTCTTACAATGAGTCTGATTAAATTTAATTTGTAAACTACTACAACTTAATACCACAAACAGGTCATTGCAATCATGAACATATTATCTTCAATATGCATATTATAATTATTTTTCTATTTCTGCTTTGTACTGCCGACAATCCTTTCTGATTATTATTGGCAGGTGTCTGACAGGGGCAGACATAAAATCAATTAAGAGACAGAGGTGAGATACAAGGAATCCAGGTGCGTTACCCTAGCTCGTTTCGAATAGATTCCTTGGTTCTTTAACGTGCCGGTGTACAGCACCGATACACATTGTGTTTGCCTTTTGATACAAACTAAAGTCATTGTTTAGTCAATATAAGTTCATAAGTTCTGAAATGGTTTGATCAATCACAGATCGTGGCAGTATTAACTAGTAATTGAGAATTGCAAGCAATACAGAAGTCCCCTACCGGTTTTAAGCCATTTTCAATGTTTCTGTTGCCATAGCAACCACGGACGGACGGACGGCAAACCTATAGTCCCCTCCGGTCAAAAACCGGTAGGGGACTAATAACCAAACAGGGAGGAACAGATGCAGACTTTAAGTCAAGGATAAACAAAGCAATGACCACTTTCATCCAGCTGAAGAATATCTGGAGTTTAAGGGAGTTATTCTTAACAACCAAAATTTGCCTGTTTAACATGTATGGGTGAGAACAGCCCAGCTTCCTGCCATCAAAGAAATCTGGAAAAGGCTGGATAGGGACTAAAGCTCAAGGGTTGTGTTGATAAGTATATATTGGGTTTTACTATGTTTATTGTTATCGTCCAAATACATACATTGTAATTATCATTTCAAAGGATAATACAAACTATGAAAACAATTGGAACTGAAAGTCATCATGAAAGTCGGGCAGGGAAGACAGCACTCAACTTAACCAGCCGAGCTAAGAAAATATAAAAACATTACATGCCACAATTACGCGCCACAATGCCCAACATATAACTGAACGAGAAAATGAATTGCCCAAGTCCCTGCTGAAAGAAACTGAAATTTAAAAGGGGTCAATTCATCCTGAACAGAAATGATGAATAATAAGGTTTGAAACATGAAAAAGATGGAAAAAGAAAATGATACATTGTTCTGTTTAGGGTTTCAAAAAATAGTGAAGCATTACATGGGAGTGTTCTAAATAAACACGTTTGACTTAGGTGGTGATTAGGGACGCAAGGTAAAATACCCAAGACACGCAGCCTATCATTGTTCAGTTATTTGGTTTCAAGAACGTCAGAACGGAAAAACAGCATACGCAGATGATCTCTGGCCAGTCGACAAATCATAGCCCAGGCCAAGTCCTTATACACAGACTTAATTAAGGTTTCGCAGTGTTACTGGCAATACAACGCCACTAATCAAACGGCCATTCACTGGGCGTTGAGAAATAGGGAAGAACAAATAGAGATGCATTACACGGTCGTGTTCTAAAAAAACAAGTTTGACTTAGGTGGTGATTTAGGACGCAAGGTAAAATACCCAAGACATGCAGCCCATGATTTTTCAGTTATTTGGCTTTAAGAACGTCAGAAGACCCAGAATGGATAAACAGCATGCGCAGATGATCTCTGTCTGGTCAGTCGACAAATCATAGACCTAGCCAAGTGCTCATACACTGACTTAATTAAGAGGCACAGTGTTACTGGCAATACAACGCCACTTATCGAACAGCCAATGACTGGGTGGAAATAAAGAAGAACAAATAGAGATGTGCCACATGGTCGTGTTCTAAATAAACAAGTTTGACTTAGGTGGTGATTTATGACGCAAGATAAAATACCCAAGACACTCAGCCTATCATTAATTGTTCAGTTACTTGGCTTTAAGTATGTCAGAATGGAAAGCAGCATATGCAGATGATCTCTGGACAGTCGACTAATCATAGCCCTAGCCAAGTGCTTATACACTTACTTATTAAGATTTGCAGTGTTACTGGCAATACAAAGCTACTAACCAAACGGCCATTAACTGGGTGGAAATAGAGAAGAACAAATAGAGAAGATGCTTCACATAGCCGTGTTCTGCAAGTTTGACTTGACTTTCAGGTGGTAATACAGGACACAAGATAGAATACCCAACACATGCAGCCTATCATTACATCCATGACAAGGCCAGCTGTGCAGTTACATAGGGGGGATTATTAAAGCAAGTACTACAGCTTTGTAGCAAACCATACTGATGTAAGACGAAACGGTCAGTTTGAGTTAACCAGGAACAGACGGACAGGTCAACTATTGCTATTTAACCAGTTAATGAATACATGCAGGCCTATCAGTTATTTGCGACTTGAAAGTTGTCTCAGTATATTATGAATATTATTAAAGTCGTATATCATTTTTGCAGGAGTGCATAAATACATTAATTTTACAAAACTTGCAGCAATATAGAAAACCTGTTATAAAAGTTCAGGTTAGCAGTTCTATATACTAGTAAGATATCTGTATTTTACAATCTACATACAAAAAGCCTTTGATATGGTCGTGTAAAAACAAGATAAATTAAATTTTGGTAAACTTTTAATCAGGTCAGTCACCTCTCTACATAACATTGTGTATATAAACTTTAAAACTATCTTATTAAAGTCTAAATTTGATAAATATTTCGTGTATACATGAGTATATGGCTTCGTGAATAAGGTTTCGGTTTTCACTGCCTTTTTCTCAGATTAAAATGTTCAAAATAATAAAAATACGATGTTATGATATTGCAATATTTGTAAACAAGTGACAAATCTGATTAAGCAGACTATTAATACGAGATTTGTCCAAACAAATATGGTTACCATAGACTTTGGGTCAATGCTGATACCTATATAAAAGTGTATGTAGAACAATGTTTTGCTTTGATTATGCTGGCCAATTTTTGGACCGAAATTTTAGGCAGCTATGCTATAGAGAATTGTTTTTAAAAGACTAAGTCACTTATCTGTGTTATTCAATTATGTTTATGACATCTCCCATGAAAACTATTGACTCAAAGGTGTAATGCCCACTCCATGATCGGGATTCAAAACATCATCTGTAATGTAAGAATATAATGTTAGAAATCAATGTACAGAACACAAACAATACATGTACATAAGACTTTCCACAATGTGCAATGCCTAATACAGACAATACAAGAGTTTGGTTACGTCAGAACACGTAGTGGTATTATTTTATTTTTATTTTATTGCACCAAAAATCAACTTTTGCACACCCCTAGCAACATTCTGATCATCTTGGTATTTATGCATTGCAATTGACTAATGACAATAAATAAGTGTTTCAAGTTTTTTAAAAAACTTTAGAATATAACCTACATTATGAGCCAATGAAAACGCCGCATTTTCGCGGTTAAATGAAAATTTAATCATTAAAATTTTCTCTTAACAGACTTGTCGTCTTGCGTTGGCGCTAATTTCTATCGGCCAATCAGAATGCAGAATGTTATATTCTAAGTTAGTTAGAACATATTAAGTAAATTTTAATGACTAAAAAGGCCTCGCTTCGCTTCGCTCGCTCCGCCCTTTTTAATCATTAAAATTTACTTAATATGTTCTAACTATAACTTAACCAAAATGTCTAAATAACACTGTTCAGTATTTCACTCTTTCTTTAATATTTCGCCATACAGGCTTTATCAAAAATTATAAAGATTCCTTTCTTCCCTACATGGTCAGCTTGATTGTTCAAAAGCATAAATAAAATGGCGTAATTTTGATAAACAGGATATGACGTCATGACGTCATTATTGAAGTCAAACATTGTCATACAATATTGCGCCAAATTTGACTCAACAGATAAAAGTGCATTACAGTAAAATTCAATAAGGAACAATAGAAGCCAGCAATTGGGTTACAGAAAATATATATATATATATCCTGTTTATCAAAATTGCGCCATTTTATTTATGCTTTTGAACAATCAAGCTGACCATGTAGGGAAGAAAGGAATCTTTACAATTTTTGATAAAGCCTGTATGGCGAAATATTAAAGAAAGAGTGAAGTACTGAACAGTGTTATTTGTGAAATATTTGTCCCCAAATTGGACTTTCTTCTGAGACAAAATGTCTAAGTTAAAAAGGGCCAAAATTCCTTACAAAATCATTCTAGATTTATTTGTGAAGTTAACTAATGACAATAAATAATAAATGTGTCAAGTTTCGATGCAATAGCAAAATATTTCGAACTTAAAAAAAAACTTTAACCAAAACGCCTATGTTGTAATGGGACATAACTCCTTACAAAACCACCCTAGAGTTGTGACCTTGTCTAGTATGATTGACTTATAATGATAATTAAGTGTACAGTGCTGTCAGGTAATTCTGCACAACTAACAGGCATTTGTCTTGCATATTTAAGACTATTATATTCGTAGAATGAAATGTGGTGCTGTTTGAATAAAAACAACATTCATTGGCAAATGCAAACAATGCAAATGGTCGTACATATATGTTAAACTAGGTCAAATGTTGTCATAAAACAAGATGGCTGCTGGTTTACAAGACCTAATTTTTTGCGGCCAATTATGGGCATGTTGTGAATTGTATTTCTCTGTTTCAGGTGATTGACAACTCTTCATTTTTTCTGTACACGATCAGGTATCAAACACCTGATTTTTATGAACAAACTCATGGTAGTAATTGTGCAAACCCATAACAGTTTTGGCTAGTTTTTAAGATATTTCTAGATTTTGGGGGAAAAGTTTGACATTTAATTACATGAAACTTTGCATGCATGAAATTTTGTATATACGTAATCACACGATAACGTTTGTTATAGAATATGCTTGTTATATGTATTTTTAAATGATATTTTAAAATATGTGTTTTTTCATTTTTAAGTTATACGAAAAAAATAGTTGAACAACATACTGTTTTCGTACATGCAACCACTGTTATAGAAGTTTTATCCCAAATTTCATGGCAGTTGCTCGGCTAGATTTTTTTAATTGACACTAGTGATTTCGGAAATGTCAAAAACCAGGAGAGTTTAATACATTGTATCGAGTTTTCGAGATATTTTGTTTTTTGAAAAATGTGTACACTAATAACCGATTTAAAAATGCAACAGTGGGATTTTGATAAATTAAGCCAGTTAAGGTGCTTCAATTCTATTGAAATTTTGCATGTGATGAAATCAATACATGTGCAAATTTCATTGTAATCAAGGTTTAGATGGTCACAAAACCAAACCACGAACAGTATTGTAGGGTTAACGCATGCTTTTTCGTGCTATAACGTCTGCAGAGTCCCGAGGAACAGTTGATGCCCAAGCCCGTTAGGGCGAGGGCACCAACGCTCCCAAGGGACTTTGCAAATGTTACAGCACGAAAAAGCATGCGTAAATGCTATTATAGCATACAAAACATCAATTTATGCATTAATATTTGGAAATAATTACATTTTGGCGGGAGATTTTGTGGCGACGTCGCGTAAACAAACTTAACGTCGCGAAAATAAACGTTACGTCATAACAGTTTTTGTTATGAGCGTCGACTTCCGGGATCAGCAAATATCAAGAAAACATGGATAATGCGGGTTTGTTTAAAATTATTAATTAGATCTTATAGAAATTAATTAGCAGTTACAAATAAAATGGGAATTGCAGTTCATAAGACGCTGTAAAATCGTTTATTTTCGTCAGTGAGGCCCTGAAATGAGCATACGTAAAACTGGACGTTAACAGCGCGTTCTCACGTGAATCTTTATCTTTATGCATGGTTTTCGTCCCGTTAACGTATGGGAAAAATCACCATTTTTATGCTATAATGATCGACGATGTCCAATTCACAAAATTAATAATGTATTTATAAGCTGCAACTAGCTATTCAAATCAGGCGTCTGTGCCACATTGGCGGGAAAATAAGGGGTTGTAGAATTGTTACACACATCTATTAGGAAAACACTTATCAATACAAAAGATCAGAAGTTGCTGCTTGATGATGCACTTCTTGACGACCATTTGTGTCTGCGTTCAAATTTAGTTTCACAAGTAAAAGTGCAATGACCTCCACAGGCTCAACATAAGCTGTCAGCAAGTTTTTGCCCATTAAGCATACACTGCATTGTGTCCGATGGTAAAGATTATACATTTCTTATGTCTATGGCATCTCAAACCCGTAACAGGAAGTCAATAATGGAATATTTCAGGATAGATAAGAAGACAGAAAAAATGAAGCAATTTTCAACACGGGTCAAAATGAACATAAATCAAAATGTTAGGGAATGTATATTTTAGCGAAATTACTTAATCATACGCATCATTGCCTTCAAATTGTAGGTATAACAGAAAATATTTTTGACCGGAAGTGGCGTCTTTAAAAAAACCATTCAATTGGTGTCATTATGTTTACGCGCTTGTATTGTCGGCATAGTCCTGACGCAGACAATCATAGGTTTAAATTGCCTCTTGAAAACACTCGACAAGTCTAAATCTCGTCGACAGAAGATAGTTAAACTACTTTGCCATGATAAAACGTGACATTATCTGCTTAAAGCAAGTCGATGGCGCCAGGATGTTCTGTATCATAAAGGCGTGGTACCGTATACGACATACTTTACTTTAATTTATGTTTTTTTGTTGTGGTATCGTGCCAACAAATTGTCGATCAAATCGTCACGCCCAGTGGTTTTGCTCGCGCGTCACATGTAAATAATTACAAGAGCACTGCCTTGCGGGTGAAGACGCTCATCTGATCATTGTCACTGTAAAAAAGGCCCATTACCCTTGCATAAAGTAGGGCTGTGTTATAAGTCTTGCTTAAAAAAATGAGGTATTGATGGTGAAAAAAGGGGCTATAACTCTTGCAAAATGCTGGTCAGAGTTATGGGTCATGCTTGACATAATCAGGTATTGATGGTGAATTATAAAGTTTTGAAAGTTTCAAAGCAATAGCCCTCATAGTGTATGAGAAAAGTGGACCTAAACACAAAACTTAACCAAGGAATTTACTAAGTCCAAAAAGGGGCACTTACTCTTGCAAAATGCAGATCAAAGTTATGGTTCTTGTTTGACATGGTCAGGTATTGATGGTGAACAAGTGTTGAAAGTTTCAAAGCAATAGCCCACATAGTGTATGGGAAAAGTGGACCTAAACACAAAACTTAACCATGGAATTTTCTAAGTCCAATAAGGGGCAATTACTCATGCAAAATGCAGTTTAGAGTTATGAGTCTTGCTTGACATGGTCAGGTATTGATGGTGAACAAGTGTTGAAAGTTTCAAGCAATAACTCTGATTGTTTAGGAGAAAAGTGAACCTAAAGGCAAAACTTAACCAAGGCATTTTATTTTCTAAGTCCAAAAAGGGGCAATAATTCTTACAAAATGCAGATCAGAGTTATGGGTCTTGCTTTATAGGCTCAGGTATTGATGGTTAACAAGACTTTAGTGTTGCAAGTTTCAAAGCAATGGCTTTGATAGTTTATGAAAAAAGTTTACCTAAACACAAAACTTAACCATGCAACGCCAACGAGGATCAAGTGATGACAATAACTCATATTTTTTTCAAAAATCAGATGAGCTAAAAATGACGCAAATATGACGTAATGGGCTAAATTGAATTTATTGGTTTATACTTGAATAAAATTTGAATCAAAATTTAAACCAAAAAATACCAACCCCCTAAATTCTTGCGTTTCTAAATCGGTTAAGTGTATATTTAAAGATGAGCCCAGTTTTCTCGTTGCATTTAGCTAGTCTATATTCTTCCGAAATAAATCATGCAAAAGAACCTTCCTCTAAAGTGGTCGGGATGCTTGCTAAACAAATATTAAAACTCGGATAAAATTTTCTGTGGGCATTATAAAATGTTTCACATACGTTGTAGCTGGTATTCGCGAGTGTTGGTGTTTCAAACATTTGAAATAAATGACAAATAATATTTCAGCTATAGATTTTTTGTGCAAGTTTATTATAGTATAATATAGTAATAACTATACAGTAAATTCGAGATTTTCAGACATGAGAACATGCTGACACATCAATTTTACAGGCCCGGATCCAGAAATTTTCGAGTGGGGGGGCACAGCTAGCTATTGGGATGATATGGTGGGTAGGGTGTGGGAGGGGTGCCCCCTCCCGGCGAAGATTTTTTTCACTTTTTGACTTAAAATCATGCAATATCCTGCACTTTAAGCTTTTAAAATCAGAAATAAAGGTACTAAAATTGTACTGCTACATCAACAGAAAATACGACGAGTTTAACAATTATTTAAAAATAATTTCTTTCAATTCTCTAAAATTTACAAACCAGGCGATAAACGATTAAAATTTATGCTACATAATCAGACATAGGAATTTTTTTATGCAATTATTTTAACAAATGTTTACCCCATTGAAGATTTTTTTCAAATAAGAACTTATTTTTTGAGTTAGACGTTAAATTATTTAAGTGTAGGTCTACTGCTACAAATCAAAACACATAACCCATGAAATAGGCCTTAACAAGTTAGATC
Organism: Spisula solida; assembly: GCA_947247005.1. Taxonomy (NCBI): domain Eukaryota; kingdom Metazoa; phylum Mollusca; class Bivalvia; order Venerida; family Mactridae; genus Spisula; species Spisula solida. The sequence continues at coordinate 29,243,815 of OX365948.1, forward strand.
TATAACTGAAATTTTCCACAGGTTCAGATTGATTTTTTGTAACATTTTAATAAAAATCATGAAATTTCCGCTGTTACTTTTAGAAAATAAAAATAATATCCAACGCTAGACACATGAACTTTAAAAATGTGCCCCCCCCCCCCTTGCGAAGATTTTGGTCCTGAACAGTTTATTGTTTCACTTTTTTTATTTTTCACACCCATGATTTTTAACGATGATTATGTTAAAGCACACGACTTCTGGTGCCGGTCGGTGAAATATCCCGCAAAGTCATTTTATGCCAATGACCAATATTTTGTGTTACAAATTACACGCAGATTTTTGTTAATCCGCCGGGTCTTGTCCGCCATTCTATGATTTAAAAGTATTATATATCAAAACAAAATATAGCAATTTAGACAATTTCATAACGAATAATATGGTATGTGATATGTAATGTATCGAAATGAAATTGAAACATTTACCAACTACTGCTTTTATGTTCTAAAAACTCACGTGAAATTATTATTATATTAAAACTGCATTGTTTCATAATCAGTAATAAATCTTATCAACAAGAAAATTTCGAAATTTAATTTAAGCTCTATCGTGTCACTATTATTAAATCGATCAGTTCACACATTATATGTATAGGTTATCGATCATATATTAGAATAATAAACGAATTAAGTACAAGTGAGCGAAGCGAACGCCGTACTTAATTCGTTTATTATTCTAATATGTGATCTATAACCGGCTTATAGTTTACCCGCCCACTTTTTGATGTCATTTCCAATGCTTTTGTTTGCAAACAATAGCATGCCCATTAATGGTGTAATGATGGTAAAATAAGGCAAGATTGTATGTACGAGGGATGATCAACAAATACGCAGGAATATGCTTTGAAATCTTAACGTGACCAACACTTAAAATAATTGGTCGTATAAAAGATTGAGGTATTACAAATACACAATGTACATAGCTATAAAACATTAAACTCGAGGTAAAATTTGGTCGAAACAACATAGAAACTGTAACTTTAAAAAATAGCTGTACAACCAGATACACTTCATAGACCTGTAAACCGAAACTCATTTTTTCCTTTACAACTTACATGTAAATTATAAGAATTAGCTATTGGAGATCATTAGTATTGATGACGTAATCTGTTATTGACGTTGTATAGCCTATTTGCATGTCGGCATTGATTTCACACGGCTACATATGATAGCATAAATATACCAAACATACACCTGTTTTTATGCTATTACATACCCCTGTTGTTGTTGCTTTGTGCAATATTGCTATGACGTTTCAATCGCAACCACACTTCGTCGATTTCTGTATCGCACTCATTTTCTGACCACTTTGAAGCAAGTAGTTCTAAAACGGAATTGTGGCATTAAAATTTGTTTTTGAAATCATGAATGTAGTATTCATAACCCACCCTTTAAAAAATGACAAACGCACGAATGATACGTCATCGTTTGCTACGTCCAAAGTTGGAAAATATAAAAAAATTTGGACTGCATAATGTCAAAGGATACGGGAGAATGTATGATCTTTGATAATGTCGAGTGATGTTGCCATAGGAAAACGCATTCGTTCCGACTTTGGTTAACATTGATGATCAGCGGTGAATCAACTTGAAATACATTTATCTTCATGTATAGAAAATTTCATTCACTTACAATGACATAAAATAAATTAGGGCTTTTTTCCTTGTATTTGGTGATCACCCCTCGTATATAAGCTGGTAATTGCTGATATAAGAATAACTGTACAATTTAGAGGGAAGGCGGGTCTAGTTTTCCATATATGGACACAGCAAAATTGTCCTAATAAATGGATTTACTTCATGAACCACTTACTAGATATTGCGTCCATTGCACAAATAAATGGATTAGAGGTCCAAAACTTTGAAAATCCCTGGCTTTTGATTGGGCAAAGAAGAAGGGTAAACTATAAAGTAACATAGATTAGTGTATTAAACTCCAGGGATTCCCTAAATCATGATCATTCAGACGATTCAAAATCATTTGTTAAGCGTCTGAACGATACAGATCAGGAGTAATTAGGGCCTGGATTAACAACAGGGGGCACATTTTATTGCACTCGCTTCCGTTATGTGTAATATACAGAGGCTGTTATCACAAAATATCGGTTCATAGCCAGATCGATTTGTAATATTTTAAGGATTTTAAAATTTTTGGGATGTACAAAATGGTCACTCCGAGGCCAACTGGGGGGGGGGGGCACGGGCCCCCTGTGCCCCCGGTGGATCTGTGCCTGATTTTAAGTATTCATACTATTTCGTCATGGTAGCCAGATGCTTTCAATACGTCTTATTTACACCAATTTCTAAACTTCCACTCAAGTGAAGAGTTTGCAATCACCTTAAAAGATTTGACTGACGACATATTTAAATTTTAACACAGTAAAGAAAGAATAAATCATCAAGATCAAATTGACAAAAAAGAAAGTTTGTCATCCATTAGAAAAGTGTATTTATTCAAGTTATGTGTCATGTGATATGTCTTATTACTGAAAATCGCTTTTGGTATCATTTTTGTCAAATTTTCGAAGAAATACTAATCCGATGCCATTTTTGTGATGGTAAGACTTTTCATAAGTAACAAACATGCACAAAAACACTCGAAGACCAAAGGAAAACTATCCCTGGAATCTGCAAATTAAGGTGCGCAGAATTAGCCGATGTGCAGAATTAGCCGATGTGCAGAATTAGCCGATGCGCAAAATTAGCCGATGTGCAGAATTAGCCGAAACGACTGTACTACTATAGTGTAGTCAGTATAAGAATAGAGTGACGCAGCGGTCGAGTCCACTAGCTAGCGTAAATCCAATTATAAAGGCTTCTACCGACGGCTATAAATTCAATGCTTTACCAACATACTGTGGTGCCATAGGTTTGACTTACCACATGTTATTCTACAACTGTTTATCATTTATTTTTACACTATAAGTCTCTTCGCAGATGACTGTATCCTATACAGATACATCAGATCACCTGAAGACCAAGCAATTCTACAACGAGATCTTGATGCCTTGGCAGAGTGGGAGAGAAAGTGGGGCATGGACTTTCACCCACAGAAATGTAGCTTCCTGAGAGTCACTAGAAGCCGCAAACCATTCCAGTACAACTACGTTTTGAAAGGCATCACTCTCCAACAAGATACCATCACCAAGTACTTGGGAGTAGATCTTCAATCCGACCTAGGCTGGACCTCACATATCAACAAAAAAATCAAGAAAGCAAATAGTATCCTTGGCTTCCTCAAAAGAAATCTCCAAAAAACTTCCGAACAAACGAAGACCAACGCATATTTTTCACTAGTACGACCGAACCTTGATTACTGCGCCACCATCTGGAATCCTCATCATCAATATCTCTCAAAAAACATTGAAATGGTACAACGGCGAGCTGCTAGATTTACAACAAACAGATTCAGAAATACAAGCAGCGTAACTGATATGATAGATCACCTGAATTGGGAAAGCCTAGAGTCGAGACGTCAGAAACAACAGCTCACGATGTTCTACAAGATCGTGCACAACGAAGTAGACATCCCACCTGACAAGTACCTCCAGACAGCCAGATCCATGCCTAGAGCCCCTCACACCAACAGATTTCTCCAACATCACGCATCTACAGATACTTACAAATTCAGTTTCTTCCCACGGACCATCCCTGTGTGGAACAACTTACCAGCCCCTGTGGCTGAGGCTCCTTCTTTGACATCTTTCAAGAAGGAGCTCGATAAACTCTCATTCTAAGGGGATTACTTCGCTCAGATATGAAGTACAACCATGTGATAGGTGTTGAGCTATGTCAGCCGGGACTCAGTCCCTGTCACCGCCACGGAAGCTGGACAGGTCAAGTGCCTTGATGGTCGAAAAATATCTGAGCATATCTTTTCTTATATTTCTATCCTTTTCTATCATGCATATCTCCATCGTCTTGAACGAATCTATTATTCCATACCTTTTTCTATCACTCTCTTTCCTTTTCTATCTAAGCGCACCGTTAAATAATTGTCAAGTCTGACAGCTTAACGTATTATGTAGATGTAGATGTAGATAAGTGTTCACTAATTGACTTAGTGTCCGGAAAATTTGGGTACGAAACGATTTGAGTGCACTTACGTTCATGCTAATTTCTCAGCATCGAACGGTGATGACATCATATATTCACGTTTATTATGTATTTTAAATATGGTTTTCCTTGTAGAACAAGTACTTTCATCGGGTAATCCGCTATTTTACTGACCTACAGCTGTTTTCGTCGTGCTTAGCGCGATCCAGCCTCTGTATCCGGAAGTTCTCGCTAGACCGGTGCGCATGTTATTTGTTCTCCATAGCAACGGTAGAACACCAATTTTGTAATATCGTCAAACTTGTAGACCACTGTCGTTGTTTGGGTCATTTTCATTTATGGGTCCCTATATTAAATTTTGTTCTATTGATTCAGACCGATTGTCAAATGTTTTAATGTGTTTTTATTGTAAATTCTTAGTTCTTGGTATGGGATTCTGGTTGCTAGTACGCAAGCACTCTCGTCCAATCAGACCAATTTCTGGCTGGTATATAAAGCTCTCCCGTCAATTTTTAAAACATTGGATCAATCTGGTGCGTTCTGAGATAATTATTTGGTATTTAAAAAGACATGTTTCGTTACAAGATTAAGTCCTTATTTTGTAAATATTTTTTCTAAGTATTGCACAGATGCTCGAATTCTGAGAGTTAACTTAAGTGGCTTTAATAGTAAGGGAATTTAACATAGCAATGACAAAGTTTAAAAGCAATATATAGGAGCTGGTGCAAACTTTATGTATTTCTGTAGTTCTTCAACAGTTACGTGATAACATATTTCATAGATTAAAATCATTTTGCGAGCGAAGCGAGCACGAAAATTAACATTTTATACTTTTTAACCAGGGATAAAAGGCAATTTACCTATTACAAGACTATTTTAGGCGGAAAATTATGAATATGGTGTGAATTATTGGGGGGGGGGGGGGGGCCAAACAATATGTTGGCCCCCCCTGTCCTAACATTGGGGGGGGCCTGCCCCCCCCCCTGGTCCCCCCTTCTCCTACGCCCATGAGACAGATCTACTCAAGATTATGCTGAGACCTGCAATTGTCTACACATACAGCTAGAGATCTACTTTAATACATGTAGATGCTGAGACCTGCATATATCTACACATACAACTAGAGGCCTACGTAATACTTAGAAAAAATGTACCTAAACTTTGACATTCGCACTAAGTTGAAAAAGGGGCATAATTTCATCAAAACGCTTGATAAAATGCCTATCCCTATGTAGGGGTGGGGATCATGATGGTGAACAAGTATACACAGTGTGAAAGCAATATCACTAAGGACTTTGAAAATATGAGAGGTTAAAAAACATGTAGGCCCAAAGATCATATTTCTCGGCCTGTATTCTTTGGTAGGCCCTGCTTAAACTTAACATAAGCATTCCCCGATGCCGATGCCGACGCCGACGCTCGGGTGACTGCCATAGCTCCCCTTATTCTACGAATAGTGGAGCTATTAAAATAAAGAGGAAAATCTTACCCGAGTCCATGGTAGGCCTATCTTTGTTTAGATTTGACCACGTGGTGATTTTTAAAGGTCGTCTGCATGTGTATATTGATCAATGGGTACTGAAGGATGACCGTCCAAAGTTACAATACGAGCTATAGTAGTGAATAGGTTGTTTTGACTGCCACTAATCCTATGAATAGAAAATTTCTAAACACATTCTAACCCAATATCCTTATATGGAAAAACTCGTGCAAGCCGTGACCAAGTCGAGTTACAAGTAAAATTAAACTTGGGGCTCACTGCAGGCGACTCGACAACAAATAAATAGTCGATATTAAATATCGTCGCTCTGACATATATTTTTTATAATATATACTACCGGCTAAGCACCCGGTGCTATTATTTTGGGCTGATTTTATTCAAGATCATTGTGGATAAAATGCATACATAATTATTGTACACAGTTAAACACTGTCCCAAAAGCTAGCCCAGTCCTATTTCTGAAGGCTTGATGAGCCCCTAAGGAAACCTCTTCCTCCGGGGAATAACTCTCTCCCATTTAGAGGACATTTATTTCTATCAATTTTACATGTGACACTTCATGAACTAAGTAGGTGATTATTCCCACCGAAGGCGAAGAGATATAGTAATAATATAGTAATAGTAAGCGTCCGTCCGTCCGTCCGTCCCATATCTTGTCAGGAGCATAACTCTTAAACTATTTGAGGTATTGACTTGAAATTTGGTATGTGAATAGATGGCAACTAGCAGAAGTAAAGTGACCAAGAACGATTACTCTAAATGGCCCAGTTTTGAAATTATCTCCCCTTGTTTAATTTAAAAAAATGTCCAGAGCATAACTCTAAAACTATTTGAGGTAGAGCTATTGACTTGAAACTTGGTAGGTGAATAGACAGCAACTAGGAGAAGTGTAGTGATCAAGAACCATAACTCTATATGGCTCTGTTTTGAAAATATCTCCCTTTGTTTAATTTTGAAATAATTTTGACATATTCCTGAGGATCGTGGGTTCAAACCACACTGGGAGCATGTCTTTTTTTATTTCTTTTTTTGAGTGTTTATGTATTTAAATCGTGCATTTATACAGTTATATGGTGGACAATATTTATTCAAAAATAGTTTGTTTACATTATAGGAATTTATACATCGTTTAAAGCATGAAATATGGTGGGTGGGGGTCATACAAAATGTTATATCTTGATAATTTCAAGGTGAACCTGTATTTTATTTGGTCTAAATATTAGCATAACAGTATAAGGAAAATGTTTGGGTATATGTTACATGCATATATCATTTGAATGTCTAATATCGTCTGCATGCGGTGTATCAAAGTATTGGTACCTTGCAAATGTCATGCATGAAAACATATTTGTTTGAAAGGGACTACTTTTTCAAGCGTTTAAATAATACAAAGGAAATAGCAAGTTTGTTTGTATCTTCAAAGTGCTGAAATAAGTCCGGTATATTGCTGATGACTTCAATTTGAGCCCAAAAAATAACTGAAGGCTGAAAAAAGATAATAGAAGATCGGACAGGGAAGGCAGCACTCAACTTAACCAGCCGGGCACAGAAAAACACAAAAACATCACATACTACAAACAGTGACAATTATACATGACAAATGCCCAACACATCATAAAATGAAGCTAAGCTATTTGATTGTGTGATGAACAAATAAGATGATATACCGTTAGATCCTACAACGCATTGATCTAGATCCAGACCTCAGGCACATTGACAAAATTAGGCCATCCCAATTGCAAATTATGTTTAGCGTCCGCGGGCTGGTAGGTTTTTAGCTCATATCTTTTCCGCTACCACGGTTTTTTGGGGGGGGGGGGGTATGAGAAATTCATATGGTCCCTATACCCCGTCCCTGAGACACTATTGACTTGCAGCACTGATAAAAACTCGATACATCCGGATGCTACACACCTACCTCAAACCGAAAGTAGAAACAATTGTCAACATTTCGACTAAAGGTCACCGGAAATGACGATGTGACGGTGACCCTTGCGCGAAAACCTTTTTTTTTTATCTTAACAGGCCTACTTTTTGGCCTCTTTAGGGCATTGGTTCTGACCCCTTTGTCTAGCCTTATATTCCTGCTATAGAAAAATAAAAACTTTTTGGCGCTAAATGTTAATGCAATTCCACAGGGAATCGTTTCGCAATGGCGGGTAGGACTTTGTAAAATCTACGTTCAAAGCCCTCTTTAAAGGGGTCTAGCGGGCCCAAAAACCTGTGCACGACCCTTCATTAGTACGCTATGGTTATGGCAAGCCAAATGTCCAATAATTGCGTAAACCCATGTTCACGGTCGTAAAACTAGGTTTTACGGTCGATAAACTAACGTTAGGTTTTACGAACGTAAAACCAGGTTTTACCGTAAATATAGGTTTACGAACGTGAACCTATGTTTACGAGCGTGAACTATAGTTTACGGCGTTATCCTATGATTTCGATTGAAAAAACAGCTTAATTTGCATTTACGTTCGAAAAACCTAGTTTATCGATCGTTAATCCTAGTTTTTCGACCGTAAACCATGGTTCACGTAATAACTGGACACAAGAAATACATGCCAGGTCCGTGAACTATAGTTCACGCTCGAAAACATGGGTTAACGTTCGTAAACATAGGTTCACGTTCGTAAACATAGGTTCACGCCCGTAAACATAGGTTCACGTCCGTAAACCCATGTTTACGCCCGAAATTCATAGTTTATTTGAAAATCTTAGTTTTACGTTTGATAAACTAGGTTTCTCGATTTAACTACTGATTTCGGTCGTTATCCTATGTTTACGACCATTAACCTATGTTTACGCTGGTAAACCATAGTTTACGAAATACAACCCATGTTTTCGACCGTAAACATAGGATTACGAACGTGAACCTATGTTTACGAACGTGAACCTATGTTTACGAGCGTGAACTATGGTTTACGACGTTATCCTATGTTTTCGCTCGAAAATATGGGTTAACATTCGTAAAACCTGGTTTTACGTTCGTAAAACCTAGTTTATCGACCGTAAAACCTGGTTTTACGACCGTGAACATGGGTTTACGAAATTATTGGACATTTGGCTTGCCATAGCCGGGTCCATCGTATATGGCCACTCCCGGATATGTTATGCATCAAAGTTAGTCCAATGAGTCAAAACATCTCACTGAAAACCAACAATCTCTCTTTATACGACGGGATTATGCACCACATATATAACGTAAGACACTGTTTACTCATGTACTAGCGTTTCAAGAACAGCGTCACATACCACTGCTACGAGAAACCGTCTCCAAAGGTATAAATGTACTACCTTTTAGAAGACCCCCTAAGAAGTCAAACTAATAATCATCCAGAATAAGCTTTTGTAAAACAGTGTGTTTTTAGCGCTTTCTTGAATGACGGTAATGTTTTACTGTCTCTGAGTGCTGTTGGCAGTGCATTCCAGAGCTTCGGTGCTGCAGCCATGAAACATCGATCGCCGTACGATACAGTCCTCATCCTTTTGCAGAACAAGAAAAATAGAGTCATTTTGTGACCTAAGCTGTCTTTGTGGAGTATATATTTCCACCATACTTCTGATGTAGCCTGGGGACTTTCCATGTATAGTGCTTTGTAAACATGAGTCAACACCTTGTATTCCACTCTGTATTGTACAGGTAACCAGTGAAGATCCTTCAGCATAGGAGTGAGTTGATTGTATCGCGGTTATCCGTGTGATGAGGCGGACAGTTGTTTTTATGCCCCCGTATCGATAGATCGGGAGGCATATAGTGATTCACCTGTCCGTTCGTCCGTCCGTCCGTTCGTCCGTCCTGGTTAACCCAAATTGACCGTTTCTTCTAGCATTAATATGGCTTGCTACAAAGCTTTCATACTTGCATGGATGTTGTATATGAACACTCTCCACGCGCCTGTATCACCTGACCCCATTTTGACCTTCACCTTGACCTAATTTTGGACGTAGACTTATTGAAGTGCCTAATTCTTGGTTAACCCAAATTGACCGTTTCTTCTAGCATTAATATGGCTTGCTACAAAGCTTTCATACTTGCATGGATGTTGTATATGAACACTCTCCACATGCCTGTATCTACTAATCCCATTCTGACCTTCACATTGACCCAATTTTGGACTTAGACTTATTTATGGACAAGGCTTCCACAGGGGGCATAAGCGTTTATTGAACGCAGTCTTGTTTTTAATGTTTTGTAGTTTGTTCAGAATGGTTTTTGGGGAGCCAAAAATGAGTTGCAATAATCCAGTCTTGATGTTACTAAATAATTGATAAGGGATTTTGTTGCATCAACAGTCAAATATTGTCTGATTTGACCTAATTGTCGGATCTGCATGAAACAAGACCTGCAGAGTTTACATGTTTGTCCATGTTCAGGAGTGAATCCAACATGGCACCAAGGTTTCTCACCACCAATGATGGTCTGATCACAGCATCATCAACTTTCACTGTGAGATTCTCAGCATCACTGGTATTCCATTTCGGTACCAACAGGATTACCTCAGTTTTGTCTGCATTTAGTTTCAACAGATTGTTTTTCATCTAGTGCAAGATATCCTTCAGACATGCTTCAATTCGTAGCAGTGTTTCATCGCGTGAAACGCAATCCTTCGGTTTGAATGCCATATACAACTGGGAGTCATCAGCGTAGAAATAGTGTTGCAGTTGATGCTTTCTGCAGATTGCACCGACTGGTTTTGTATACATGATGAAGTTTTTGGGACCAAACACAGAACCCTGAGGTACTAGTTTCGAAAGTTCCCCATCAATACAAACAGTCTGGTAACGGTCACACAAATAGGATTTCATCCACTCCAATGGCTTGCCTACTATACCGAAATGTTTTTTCAAGTCGGCGTTAGAGGGTGGTGTGATCAATGGTATCAAATGCTGCTGAACAGTATGTTAACAGAATGTAAATACACTGACAGTATATTGACACACTAAGAAGGAATATAGAGAATGAATGGGAGAATAACTGGAGATCTAATTATTAGATGTAATATAGAGTATCTATAACAATTCAATGACGTGATATGTAATCATGTAAAAATCACAATCTATCTTTATCAGCTCAAATACGAACTCACCTGTATATTTATAATGTTAATCATGCAGGTCCATATCCAGAATCAATTAAAAAACACTGAGGCAAATCCTTTCTGCAGTGTATTTTATATACAAATGTATGTGTTTTTTCCCCTTGAAATGACATGTTATTTTAGCAATTTCAATATCTGTATAGCTACATGTACGGCCTGTCATGTAACAGATGATACAGCTAGGGGGCATATGGTACCCACCTGCCCCTAGAATACTCACATGGGGGTACGATGTAAGCACCTACAAAATTTGAGTCGAGGACTGAGCCATTGCTCAATGCCAATATGGTGATATATTATTTGTAAAGAAATTTATTTGTCAGATTAAACTTGTCATTCCAATATGTATACATGTGCACCTCTTCGCATCTCAGTGTATTTATGAGCGCCTTATTTTTAAAACTTTGAGATTGAAAATTGGCCAAGGACAAACTGCATATGAATGCTCGATCCATGATCGTTAAGCTTTGAAGAGGAACTCTTTATATCATATATACGCTTCTGATTGAAATGTTCGAATAATGCTTTTTTTCTAACATTCGTTAGAACGTACGGAAATCACTTATTTGGCTACCACCGCGTAGCTTTCTCATTTGATAAATTACCCTTAAAACCCTATTTTGTCGTCATGCTTATACAATATACATGTATCATATATACTCCACAAAAAAGAAACTTTACATTACATAATGTTAGATTTCCATTGACGCAATTTGTGTTTTGACAGCTTGGATTTGGGTGGATCGTTTCTTTGTTCGTTTGTGTGTTGGGCATTGGGCCTTGTATGTTTTTATGTTTTCTATGCTCGACTGGTTGAGTTGAGAGCTGCCCTCTTTGACCAACTTATTGCTATCTTTTTATGTGACTCTGTATTCACCTAAAGGTCCCGAGCATTGATTAAATAGTGTTGTGGTATGCAGTGGACTACAGCCGACACATTTCGTTCAAGAAATTAACAATTTATGAAAACAGTTGACAGTTCTGATCCATACCACACGGAAAACCCATATTTAGGTCAGAATTGGGGAGGAGTGTCGAAGTTCAATTAGGTGTAGGCATCTTTACATTGCTCAGTTTGACAGATAGAATAATCAGAATAGTATCAAAATGAAGCTAAGGGGTTGTCCTTTTATCTATATAAACTTACTTTCAACAAATTAACTTAATTTACATGCTTATATATATAAATGAGTGTGTTGATAAATATTTTTTAGTTAACAAGAGGCCCCAAAGCGCCCCAGGTCGCTCACGTGTAATTGAAGTGCATGACGTCCCCTATGTTGAGTATAATCATTTACAATTTCTGACGAAGATTCAAGAATTTCTCTATGTACAAGGTTTTCTTATTGTCTTAACCAGGGACCTTGGTGTAAATTTACATAAGGTAACCCATATAAAAACTATATCTAGATTCCATCTAGACAAATATTTTGACCAGTTTTCATGAAGATCCTGTAAAAATACAGCCTCTCTATCAGCTAGTTTGCATACACAAGCTTTTTCTAGAAATTGGCCGTGTGGCCTAGTTTTTAACCCCAGATGACCCAATATCGAACTTAACTTAGATTTTGTTGAGATGATCCTTGTGACTAAGTTTCATAAAGATTAAGTGAAAATGGGGACTTTTAGTGTTTACACAAACAAATTGTGAACGGACGAACGAACAAACGGACGAGCAGACGAAGTATGATCAGAAAAATCAATGCAATAATGGACAAAAGATTTACCATATCTGCATTGTACAGTACATATAAGCACAGTTAGGTAAATACAAAATAGAGTACCATACATATGATCATGAATATAATACTCGTACTACAGTTTTCATTGCTGTTTGTGGTTGGAATTTAACATTTAAATACGGCTGTAGATGGTCCTAAGAAGGTAGAACGTGTAAAAAAACTTTTGAAAAGACTGTGTAAGTTTAAATTACATTCACATCAGTAATTATCAAGTTTTTTTGTTGTTGTTGAAAGAATGCAACAAAACTCACATCGCAAAAATAGTCAAAATGAGGGATACGATTAATGAAGATGATGATGATGAAACTATATGTGATTGGTTTTTAAAATTTTACGAGGGAGTATAATTAAACGTACACACGTCGTAAATGACATCTTGTTGGATTCATCTGTCATTTATAGTAATGACTTGAATACTTGTAAAATTTGTTAACGTGCGACACACTAGAACGTTAGAGCTAAATGTAGAGCTACGTGCACACATGCATCATGTTATAAACTTGACGAATGAAGTAACTATATACGTAATTATCCTATATGACTGCGTATTGTTAATTACTTAAGCTTGGTTCACACTATGAACGTTTGTACCAGCGTTGATCAGCGTTTCAAAAGTCAGAAAAATGAGCCCAAACGTCGGTGAAATTACGCTCGTGAGGAGGAATTATTTGGTTCACACTGCGAACGTTGTGTATCTAACGCACGCTAACGTTTTGGGAACGTTTCCCAGCGCTCAACTGCGTTTGACAGCGGTTACAAGCGCTTAACAACGTTTGCGTGGAAGCTTTTTTTTATCGGCGTAGGTGAACTTTTACCAACGTAGGTTAGCGTATGTGTAGCGGTCTCTAACTTAGTCCGACTTAGACGAACGAGGTGCCAAACGCCAGAATCCGTTGAACAAAGTTTATCTAAGTTACTGAAACGTTATTGAAAGATCGTCTGCGCTAACCACTTGCGTTGCTACCCGTTGGCCTACGTTGGACAACGTTCTTTTGCGCTGGGGGAAAGTTGGCTTACGCCAGCACGTGCGTTACTTACACGTTCATTGCGCTGGATAGCCGTTGGCCTCCGGTAGATAAACGTTTGACTAAATTCATTATCACCACCAGCGTTTCAGCTGACGTTTGCCAACGGAGTTTAACTTAAGCAAACTTTGATCAACTTAATTCAGCATTCAGGAACGTTTATAAACGGAGCACAACTTACATCAGCGTTTATTTCCAAACGTCGGCAAAAGTTTTGCATGTTAAAAATTTTCAACGAATACAACGTTCTTCAGCGTTTACCAACGATCGTCAACTTTTCAAAACGTTTAGTAACTTTTATTACAACACTTCTTGTAGGTTATTATTGCGTTTACAGTTTTTAGTAGTCTTACGTATTTTAGTAGTATTACGTATGAATTGTGGTCTTGTGCATGACGTAAGTTCGTTAATTCAAGATGTTCCATGATATTGTGGTTAATTTAAAGTATTGTTTATATAAATTGATTAGCTACAGGACACAATGAAGTTATATAATAAGCTAGAACCATACACACTGACAAAGCTTCGAGCTTCTCTAAGTGTTGTCAGGACGATCAGTTCGAGAAATTACGAGTACATTTTTGTATTTAAATCTCGATTGGTGATAATTATTATTGTAAGACCTAATAACATGAAAATGTTTAGAATGGTTATGTGTGTGGATACATTGGCACAGACACAGCGTGCAAATATATGTACTAAAGTTCTTGTGTTCCTGACATTTAGTGCACTGGTAGCATCTGACACAAACACGCCAACTCCGACAACGTTGATTCCAACAACGCCGATTCCAACTACACCGATTCCAACTACACTGACGCCAATCGCGCATGGTATAGAAACAGGATCAGGTATCTATAATTTCGTCTACAAATATATATTCAGAATTTGTATGTCTGGTCAAAGATGATCATTGGTATGGTCAAATAATCTAATCTCCAAACGGACTATTCGAGCTATAATTTGAATTTCATATATTTCTAGATTACATGTACTTCGAATTCATGGTGTGAATTGCATCAACTTACTTGTAGTTTAGGACGTACTAAAATACATGCGCTGTATCATTTCTGGAACCAGGCCGATGTCGGGACGGTTCACTTATTTCTAGAAGCGTGTATAGAATCATGATGTACGGTCGTTCTAAAATACATGTAGGCAGCTGGCTACTGCCAAACACACATGCTAGACACAAAACCAGCTTGGGTGACCGTACTCAGGTTTTTTGTTTGCATTTTGTAAATATTGGTGTTTATGATAATGTTATTGTTTAATATTTTAGATGTCATGAGGGATCTTATGATGTGCAATATGATGGAGTCTCCAACTATGAGAGCGATGTGTATGATGAGAATTTTTTAAGCTAACCCTAAATCCAAATCAACATGTACATAGTTTGACGGCATATAAAAACTGAATAAACTTAATTACATAGTCTTTATTTATTATTTTCTATATTGCATGCACAGGTAACTATCATCGATAAAGAGTAAAAAAAAATGTTTCTCTCTTATTCAATGATACAGTTAGTTACCTATGTTTACATGTATCTTCTGCAGTCATGTCAACATGGTTGTATATAGCTCAAACATATTAACTTGGTCCTTGTACATGTACGTTCTGCAGTCATGTAAACATGGTTGTATATAGCTTCAACATATTAACTTGGTCCTTGTACCTTCTGCAGTCATATCAACATGGTTGTATATAGCTCCAATATATTAACTTGGTCCTTGTACCTTGTGTAGTCATGTCAACATGGTTGTATATAGCTTCAACATATTAACTTGGTCATTGTACCTTGTGTAGTCATGTCAACATGGTTGTATATAGCTCCAAGTTATTAACTTGGTCATTGTACCTTGTGTAGTCATGTCAACATGGTTGTATATAGCTCCAAGTTATTAACTTGGTCCTTGTATCTTGTGTAGTCATGTCAACATGGTTGTATATGGCTCCAAGTTATTAACTTGGTCCTTGTACCTTCTATAAGTACAATTTAACCGTTGATTTATAGTTTTGTCTTATTTGTTATCATAACAGAGAGTATTACATTTTTGTACTATGTGGACTACAAGCACTCCAAGGCTGGGCTTTCTCGCAGAAATTGATATATTCTGCTTGTATTTTAGCTTGTTATTTATTCTTGCATATTAAAAGGTCAAGGACCAAATTAAATTGTTCAAACTGGTGTCACTTACAGGAGGGCCCTTGGTCACCCATCTGTTGTAGTAGTGTACTTAAAGGCTTTGAAAACGCACCACTTATTCAAACCACACAAATATATAGTAAACATGATTTGACACAAAAATTGGTATACAGAAAGCCTATTTCATATTTAACACACTAGCAAAATGTCATAAAAGTGAACAAAATAGAAAAGTCACGTGACATTGATCTATTCAAGTCTCAAATGCCAAATTCACAAATTAGTAGTTTGTTCGTGGTGCATTCACGACAATGGCTACTCATAAACAACATCACATTTTAAATGTGCTGCTTTGGGAATGTTCCACCATGCATGGACAAAGGTCTGTAGACGATGGTGGGCAGATCAAGAACCGGCACTCAACCCTGGACACGTCTTTGTAAATGCATGTCATATTTTTCAATGAGTGCAAAATCTGAGGATAAAACTGGAGTATCCATCACGTTGATATTCTTTTCGTCCATAAAAAATGATCGTTTTCAGTAATTTATGCGAATGATTATTACCATGCTGTCTAAAGTTGACATCGTTGTCGCCAAAAATAGTGATACAAGAAGGGAATGATACAAGAAGGGAATGGCTACAGATAGAAGAACAACTTCGAATTAAGATTGAATACAAACCGTCAAACTGTACTAAATCAAAATGTCTTTAAGAAAAAAACGAACACATTTATACTTGTTGGTGACCAAGTATTACTCTGACAGTCATGGTTGCAGACCAAAGCTGTTTCGTCGACTAATCAAACAAACAAAATACGGGTCACTTAAAAGTGGTGCGTTTTCAAAGTCTGTAAGTGTAAGTAGTCTAGTATGATGACCAAAGTAATAATTTACGTACATTGTCTGACTAATATTCAAGAAAATGCAGTCTCTATTGCAAGTACTAGGTTTTATTATTGTCTTAACCAGGGACCTTGTTATTTACATCAGCTGACCCGTATCGAAACTTGACTTAGATTCCAGGTAGACAAATATTCTGACCAGCTTTCATTAAGATCAAGGTAAAAATTTAGCTTCTATAGCACACACTAAGTTTTTCAATAAATTGACCAAGTGACCTAGTTTTTGCCCAAGATAACCTGTAATCAAACTTGACCTTGATAGTTTTTAGATGATCATTGCAATCAAGTTCAAGTTGAGTGCTGCCTCTGACTTAATATTATATTTTTTCATGAAGATCAGTTAAAATAGTGACCTCTAGTATCTACACAAGGTGTTTCTATGATTTGACCTAGTGACCTAGAAATTGACAAAAGATGACCCAATATCGAACTTGACCTAGATTTGTTAAAATGATCATTGTGACCAAGTTTCATAAAGATTCAGGCAAAATTGTGACCTCTATTGTCTACACAAGTTATTTTTCAATTATTTGACATCGTGACCTAGATTTCGACCCAAGATGACCCAAAATCAAAATTGACCTAGACATTTTTAAGATGATCATTGTCACCAAGTTTCATTAAGATAACACCAAAAACAGTGGCCTCTAGTCTACACATGCTTTTTCAAATAATTTATGTAGGGACCTAGTGTTTGACCCCAGATGACCCTGTAATGAACTTGACCAAGATTTTGTTAAGAACATCATTCTGACCATGTTTCATAAAGATTCAGCCTCTGGTGACTACACAATGTTTTTTCTATGATTTGACCTAATGACCTAGTTTGTTACCCCAGGTGACCCATTGATTTAGATTTTGTTGAGATGATTGGGACCAAGTTTCATAAAGGCAGTAAAAATATTGACCTCCAGTGTCTAAACGAGGTTTTTCTATGATTTGACCTAGTGACCTAGAAATTGGCCACGAGATGACCCATTATCAAATGGTACCTAGATTTTGTTAATATGATGTTTGTGACCAAGTTTCATAAAGACTAGTCACAATTGTGACCTCTAGTGTCTACAGAAGGTTTCAAGTGACCTAGATTTTGACCCAACATCAAACTTGACCTAGATTTTGTTGAGATGATCATTGTGACCCAAGCTTCTTAAATTTTGGCCAAACTTGTGACATCTAGTGACTACACAATATTTTTAATAGACCTTGTTTTGAATCCCAGGTCACCCAATATTGTTCTCAACCAAGTTTTTTCGATTACATCATAATTGTGACCCTTTGTGTCTACTCCAGCAAATAGTGGACAGACAGATGACAAACGAACAAATGCTGGACGGACGAAGAGTGATCACAAAAGTTAAAAGGACAACACATTACACACATCTTACAACCGTATAGCTCTCCTTGGGCACTGCATGCTCAGGTGAACTTAAATGAAAGACCAAAGTACAATTTATAAAGATTGTTTATTATAACAGCAGTACATAGCACATCAAATAAAGATGACTATTCATTAACATCTGTACATTTACTAGTATATCAATAACAGCTAATACAATCATAATTTCAAAATTTACCCAATAAATTTAATGCAGCATGGAAATAAACCAAACTTTACTATAAAGTTTTCAAGTGTTGCTTCTCATTAATTAAATTTGAAGGTCAATATTCAGTCCAAAGAGGACCGAAACTCCTCTAACAATTGTGATCGAAATAGTTGTATTTATTATAATATCCTACAGTCATGTGCCTGATATTTATTAGTTGTTGATTGGTATATGCATTTATGGATGGACACACATTGATGCACAGAGAGTGGTAACAATATGTCTGTACACTATTCAACAAATGGTAGGGGTATCAACATACAATTGTATGGTATAACTGAAATTGTAACATGATAACATGAATATGTTGTAACAGCATGAATGTTGAGATCAGGTAGTACTAGATTCATGAACGTCTGATAAGGTAGTACAAGATTAATGAATATCAGATGATTCATGAACATCAGATCAGTTTGTACAATAATCATAAACATCAGATAAGGTTGTACAAGATTTATGAACATCAGATGATTCATGAACATCAGATCAGTTTGTACAATAATCATGAACATCAGACCAGGTAGTACAGGATTCATGAACATCAGACCAGATAGTTCTAGATTCATGAACATCAGATAAGTTATGAACATCAGATCAGTTAGCAAAATATTCATGAACATCAGATCAGGTGGTGAAAGGTTCATAAACATCAAATCAGGTAGTGCAGTTCATGAACATCAGATCAGGTAGTGCAAGGTTCATTAACATCAGATCAGGTAGTGCAAGGTTAATGAACATCAGATCAGGTAGTGCAAGGTTCATGAACATCAGATTGGTTAGAACAAGATTAATGAACATCATATCAGTTTGTGCAAGGTTCATGAACATCAGATCAGTTAGTACTAGATTAATGTACATCAGATTAACCACCAAAAAATAATATAATGTTATGTTGAATGGCATAAACATAAGGCATATAAAGTGTCATAATATATAAACCTTCATGATTGACAAAATTGAAATCATTCAGAATAGATGGTATAAAATAAAGTAATACTGTCAAGAAAATGAACACTTATATTATAATACTTTACAACACTGACAATATACACTTTACAATATTCGTATGATTCTATAATCACAAAACCATATAAAAATCAATGAGATTTCACCTAACATTTGAGATTTCACAAAACATATTGTAGTCTATAAATCACAAGTACACAGGTTTCCAAGTTTAATAAAATATTTCCAAACCGTAATCAACAAACAGGTCTTTAAAATCACTTAGTTTGCTTTCTGTGCAACAGGGCAACTTTCCTCAACAAATGGTGACTCATATGTTGACATGGGAGGACAGGAACACACAAGGTTCTGATCACCATAAATATCATCAATACGTCCAACAGTTGGCCAGAACTTGGTAGATGGAGTAACAAAAGTCTACAATATTAGAAAAGGAGATATGAACACATCTACAATTATAGCAGACAAAACAAACTTTATGAAGGGTTTTTGAGACAAAAACGTATGTCTCCGACAAAGGGCTATAAATAGACATTATACACCACAATGCCAAACAACCAGGTATACTATACTTTACAAGACTTAGTTATTGACATTTGAATATCCTTGACCAAAATGTTCTTGACTAATTGATCAGAAACTATTAATCATTTCAAGGTCACAGTGACCACAAAATTAATATGGGTCATCTACATATCACTTTAAGTTTGGAGATCCTTGGCCCAAGTGCTTTTAAGTTATTGATCACAAACCATCAGTCTCCAGACCAACTGACCAATTGATAGACCAAATGTCATAAGCAAAACAATATAACCCCTCATCTTCAAAGGAGGCATAATAACAATTGCCATAGGGGAGTATCAAACTTTAATTGAAACTCTGCACACAACTGTCAGCACCTATTGATTATTTCTTATTTCATCTGCAAGTATGTACATAATTATGTGCATTTTGTGGGTCGAATCAACATTTGCGATCAACATGGCTTATGTGTAATGTACTTCGCGACAATGTGATAGTCCACTGTGATTGCAATTATTTTCAATCTATTCATGAATTTTAATATTTAAGTATAAATGAAGATATCTTACGGCTGGATAAACAGCTGTTTTCCTGTCATATGGTCGATCCCATGTACCTTCTATAACGTCTAGCTGACAATGTGGAGCCATCTACAACATGGAACTTGTATTTTAATGTCACAAATACATCAAGAATAACGTTATATAAATATCACATCCAATAGAGGGTGAGACAAGTGATATTACCTTATCAATTGTATAACATACCACTCTATCAACCGATGTCAGATGTAATATATAGAGGATATTTGTTTCCTTTGATTGAATATGGTTTTTATCTCATTGTTTAGTGATAAAATTCAATATTTTCAAGAGCGCGTAGTGCATGTGAAAATATTAAAATTTTATAACTACAAGCTTATATCAGTCACAATGTAGGTGATAACCAGTGACTGATATAGGTTTTATTTCACTGATAGAACTCCATATCTCATCAGTTAGCATTAAATAATTATTTACACTTACGTTAAAGATACACATCAAAACCTTATACTAATGTCAATTTTACAAACATTTTTCAATAAGCGCCTAAAGTGTCTAAGCAAGGGATGTAGCCGGAATGGAACAGAATGATTAAAATCTGGCACCGCGTAGGCCTATGCACCATGTCATCATGGCTTAAGTATCCAGCACCAAAATTATGTTGTTGAAGAGACTGTTGTTTCTGAGAAGGAATTTGATTTTTATGGAGCCATATAACTGCCACCACATAAATATTAATTTTTATGAATTATTTCGTGAAATTAACTAGGGATTTCATGAAAACAGAAAAATATAGTGATTGCAAGATAAATATCTTAACGTGAAAAATTGCCAGTTACTGCTTTGATCTGCCACAACATTCCTGTTATATTTTTTAAGAAACCAACTTAACTTTTCACGAAAGTGAATTATTTTTCACGAAGATATTTTTACGTTTCACGAAACTTTTCACGAAAGTCGATTATTTTCACCAAAACATCTTTATGTTTTGCGAAACAATTTTATGCTTTCATGAAAAACTTATTTAGTTTCGTGAAATCGTCATCTTTATGTGGTGTCAGTTCAGAGCACTAACATGCAGAATTTCTTGTTAAGATAATTTATCTGTCTTCATGATATTTATATCTTTCATGAAATATCCCGTAATTTTTGTGAAAGTTTTCATGAAAACTTAAAGTTAAGTGGTGGCAGTTATATGGCTCCATAGATTTTAATTTTTTTTGGAAAATAATTTAAATGTTCTTCAAAAGAATTGCTGAAGTGAAATATCATTCTGAAAGTGAATACTCTATGACATTTTCCTACAGCACTACTGCAGCAACATAGATGTAGCATTATTAGAGAACATGTATACCTTTAATGGATTTATTTTACGGTCCATTTTTCCATCTTCAATGTCTTTGATTTCAAGTCTTATAGCTAAAATAAACAACAAACAAACTATTATTATCACTATACCAATATATATACGAGCCAGTCTCCAGCAAAACCTGCCATTTTGACATTATTTTTTGTCAAAAAAGCAGGTTTATCTTGGAGACTGGCTCATACATATAGTCATTTTATCATGTAATTACACGTTCAAAAGTACTGAAAAAGCAAATGTTCATTTTAACCATTTTATATAATAAAGAATCTTTCAGATTGATTTAAATCTGTCTTGGACACAACAGAAATAGCTGTATGCTTATTTTATCAACAAACACTGCAGATATTGTTTACTGACTTCGCCAGTTTTTGGTTACCCAGCACCCGAACGTCATGATTGTTTGTTTGTTTGTTTGTGATCGATCACGACCGATGATGTTTTTTATAAATGACCTCAGACTTATTGAACAGTAAGGGAACAGCCAGGAACTGACCAATGAGAGCGTCACAATATCTATCTAATTCTTCTTTATCTTCTGATTCTGTGGGTTCCACCATTAATGTGCCTACTACTGGCCACGATGTGGTGGGTGCGTGAAAACCTGTAAGTATAACAAACATACATCACACACACCATTTTATTTCAGGCTATTTCTCAAAAGTAAGGTAATTCAATTAAATATTGATTTATGGCAGTCTTTTAATTTGACCGGCGTACATAGGTTACCAACCTGTACAAACCTGTTCAATTAACTCATTTAACAGTCAGTTCATGAAGCCTAACAATCACTTGTCAGTAGTACAACAATAACACTCAACACCTGTCCATTTGTATCATGTTCCATAAAAGCATAAAATAGGTACTACTGACATCTACAGTGCCCATTTTTGAAAGTAGGAGGCAAGTCTGTTTTTGGTGCCATAAGCACACATCCCTACACAAACACTCAGCTTCAAACATTGTCCTACAATAATTGTTGAATTCAGCTCATATCTAAAATGATCATAACTTCATTTTTTTCATGAAATAGCTCATATTTTCTGCAGAAAAAAGTTCATTTTTGATGTTCAGCAAATCTGGATTTCCAGTTTATTTCTGATTTGTATGACCCCCGATATAATTACTATGTATATTGATAATCAAGTGTACGGAGTGTTGTAAGAAACACAAATCCCAGCATACCATAATCTTGCAATCGCTTGGCAATATCTGTTACTTCAATATTCGCTGACTTTTTGAAATCTCTACAATCCATAATGAACTCATGAGCAACAAATCCTGAAATAATACACACATGTATGATACAGCAAATATAATAAAAAAAAACAATATGGCCCTAGGTCGCTCACCTGTCGTAGTAGTTCATGCAGGCTTTTTATTGATGACCTCAATTAAAACCATTTACAACTTCTAAGACTCACGTAAATGCAGCCTCTATTGCATGTACAAGGTTTTCATATTGTATTAACCAACAACCTTATGATTTTCACCAGACAACCATAATAAAGTTTAAGCCAAGTTTTGTCTATGACCTAATAACCTAGTTTTTCACTGGACAACCAAATATTGTACTTGGCCTAGATTTTGTTGAGATGATCAATGTCTGCAGAAAAGTCTATTCTTTCAAGTGCATGAAATCGAGATTTCTGGATTATTCCAAAATTGTAGGATCCCTGTAAATTGCACTCACCTTGCTCATTACGATACAGTGTTTTGTAATAGCCATCTAATCTTCTACTCATATAGTTGGCATTAAGTATAGCGATCTCAGAAGCTTCTCTAAGTCCTTTAGCTCCCATCAGCTTAATGTAAGCCCACGATATAGGGAGGATTGCACTGGAACCATACGGTGCAGCAGAAACAACACCAAATGCTTTAGCATCAGGACGATCTGTACCATATGGTGCTATCACAGGATGAGATGGTAAATATGGTGCAAGGTGACCCTTCCTAAAATATTACATAACTATTTCAAATTGTGCAATAAATACAATAATTCTATATACAGTATAACCTCACGAAACGGCACCTCTGAGAAGCGACAACCTCCAAGAAGCGGCACTTTTATTTCCCCCCGTTCGTTTTCACTCTTATTTTAACCTCCGTAGAACGACACCTCCACAGAGTGGCAAACGGCCGTTAAAATTGTTTACCTTTCGTATGGTTTACCTCTGAGAAGCGACAGGTGTGTTTTCACAACGACATATTCACACGTGTTAACATAACTCCATACGATGTTGTTTTCTATGTTTCGCACCTTCGTGGAATATAATAATTATCGCTCATAAGGTAACTATAGCCACGGGCACTAGTAAATTAGCGAATGTCTTTGGGATCAGTTCGACAATATGACACAGTAACACCGTACATACCATATGCACTTGCTGAGATGCATTAACTCGATTTTTTTTTAATCAAAATAGTTATTAATAATTTTAAATTAATTATCAATACGCGCTTATCAATCAGTATAAGAAAAGAAATTCATGAACAAGTTGTGTTAATGGCTAATCGGGTCGTCTAAAACTGTCAATTTCAGCATATGCACTGACCAAGTTACACGCGAGAGGTAAACAAATTACCGATCACATGTGCACATTGTGTACTGAGTGATATAACGTAAGAGAGATTTTAACACTTTGAAGGTAAACAATTCAATTTAATACGGCATGTGCGTAAAATAATATGGATTCGGTTTATAATGTTGAGAGTTGCGTTTAATAGCAATAAATACTAGACCCGTGAATTGTACGCATTTTTGTATCTAATCAATGATCTTAATTAAATAATCCTCTGAATTATATCGCAAAACGCGCGGCTACGAGTAGATCTAATTGTATGCATTTAATCAGAAACAAACAACGTCAATTTAAAATTACCGTGATTATGTACACTCAATAGTCTATGAACGACATTCTGAAACAATCAACCTCTACAGAGCGACACCTCCGCAGAGCGGCAGTTTTTTCTGTCTCCGCCGGATGTCGCTCTACGGAGGTTATACTGTACTATTATATAGCATGTTTATTCGTACCACAGGGCCTTGGTGCGATTTTAAGGTCCTGCAAAAACACTATACTCTAAACACAACTTGGTTGTTTGTTTGCTTTTGACTGAGTGAATCATAAGTGCATGATCATTTGTTTTTTCCCAATTACCTCCAACTTTGAGTGTAAAGACAGTGTGTGATACAATATATCTGGGTGCTCTACCCTAGCTCTTTACGAATAAAAGGAATAAAAGGCCGGGAGTAAAGGGTTAACTTTTCATGACTAGCACCACTTTCCAATATAAGTGCAAAGTAATGTTGAAGCCCACCATCTCTAGGGCCCTCTGAAAGACCTGGTTTGCAAGTATGTTGTATAAATACATACCACGGTAATCTTTGTTACATAATCATGTAACAAGAGATGTTTGTAGAACATGTATGCCTCATGACAGCCCAATAGTCGGAAATGGTAAAGGTCACATTGACTTTAACTGTCTGACCTCAAAATCATCTACTGTTGATGACCAACCTCCATGTAAAGTTTGAAGGGCAAAGCATTCTTGCGAAATTGAAGGCAAACCAATTGGTCTACCTACCGACAAACAGACCGACCAACAAACAGATCGACCAACAGACCGACCGACATGTGCAAAGCGATATACCCCTTCATCAAGGATCAGGGGAGGCATAAATATAACTTACACTCCAATAGGACCCATGCCCGGACCGCCTCCTCCATGAGGAATACAAAATGTCTTGTGAAGATTGAGATGTGATACGTCGGAGCCGTAATCTCCAGGACGACATATTCCTACCTGGGCATTCATGTTGGCACCATCCAGGTATACCTGTCCTCCTTTATGGTGAACCATCTCACAAATATCTCTGAAATGTTCAACATTTACTTACAACTATATGCATCAATAAACCAAGTTTACTACATTAACAAAGAATACAAAAGCTTTATTACCTGCGAGCCTTGAGCGAGCAGGTATACTGGATAGCATAAAGTAAAAAGTCCATGGAGGGGCACGTGACCTGTTCTCGATGGTTTACGATTTCAAAAAAAAAATCAAAAAAAAGATGCATTTTGTAAGAATGTTGTGAACCAGACTAATTCCATTATTCCATGCAGATAACATCGGTCTTTGTTGCATTGCAATAGTTTATTTGCCGAAGAAATCATCCGAAATTTCAGTGAGCGCTAGGCAATATTGAGACCTTGGATCTAAACAGCAGGTGACTGCAGCTGCATAAGCACAGCGCTTCCCAGTCTGGAGTACATCCCGTAGAGAACACATTGTTCTTGAACGAAAAAAGGTTAGTTCTATGGTTAATGTGTCAGGATTACGGAATTTCGGGTGTACCCGGCACTTCGCTCCGTAAATTATTTTTTGGATTTTTTTAGGATCAGCGGGTTATCGGAATTGGTTTATGATCTTTGATATTGTTGAACACTGAAAACATGTCTTATGATAATACCTTTTAATGAACTGATATGAGGTTTTATTTATAAGCATATAAATATTATATGGAACAAGGGAGTCATAATATGCAATTAAGTGTCATGAAAATTGGTTTATTATACATAAAATTATTTAACAATTTGTTGATAAATTTCGTACGTCAAATTATCGTGCATATAGTTTTCACAATTTGACAGCTATCGGCAAATCGCGCTTATTTTTCTCTCACAATTTTGAGATTTTCATGCTTAATTTTATACACATCAGCTGTTGAATTATGCAGATAGAAGGTCTAGGATCCTGTCAATTCTCTGTCAAATGAAGTCGGTACATCATTTTCTCGCAGGAACTATTTGACTTGTATTGTTCATTGAAAACCAAAAGAAGCTATCAACCTTCTTATTCAATATGCTGATAGCTCCTTTCTATGCTAGCTTTACAAACAAATCACTGAAGAATTGGAAGTCCTGAACAAGTTTGAAGCTGTTAGCCTTTTTTGACCTATCTAAAATATTAAAACATGCATAATCTTCTTACTGGCCCCTACTCACATACATGTGTATACAAAGTTACATAAACCTTGGTTATAAGCTGTTAGTTTATACTAATTTATTTAAGGTCGATTGTGAAACAAGTTTTTCCAACTTATATTAATTACTCTCGACACCTCATTCCTGATGTTATCCATCGCCACGAGGGTATGAGAGAAGCCAGTTTCCCTTTAATGCTGAGCGTCTAGCAAGGGAGTTTCTGGTACCATTTTTATTTCGTCTTTGGTATGACGCGGCCAGGGATCGAACCCGAGACCTCCCGCACTCGAAGCGAATGCTCAACCACTAGGCTATCGAGGAGGCGGTTATAAGCTGTTTGAGTTATGTCCAGATCCAGATTTTTTTATATTTAATGTGTTTTCCACAGCAGCCACAATTTGCCTTGCAACTCGATGGAGTAAAAGAACTACAACTACAACTCTGTTGTTACATAACAGATGAAGAATTAGTGGGTATTACAGAGTGAGGACTCCGTATAAACTGGAAGGGTTTTTGACACAAAAACGTTTCTCTCCCACAAAGGACAACTGGGCTTGGTTGTAAGTATTCATGCAAAGTTCCATTGAATTTGGACAAGTGGTTAAGGAGTACAAACACAGACAAACTTGGTGAAATCCAGACAGGCGTCCAACATATTTCCCCGCCACCAATATGTGTTGAGGAAATAGTCTCCCAAACAATAACCTACCTGATAGTTGAATCAAACACACCATTTGTAGAGGGGTATGTTATCATTAAACAGGCAAGTGTGTCGGAGAATTTCTCAAGATTAGTGGTGAGATGTTTCATGTCTACAGCTCCATTTCTATCCACGTTAATAGGTTGTATTTTCATTCCTGCCATTTGTGCACTAGCAGGATTAGTTCCATGAGCAGACGTAGGAATCAAACAAACCTTAAACAAGAATAAAATAAATACAAATTGAGAGTTTCACTGTCTCTCAATAAATGTACATATATATATATTGGATAATTGGAATGAACTGACAGGAACTGTGTGTGTGCGTGTGAGCAGCCAATGTTCATACTAAGTCTTATTCATGCACAGTTCCTCACATAAGACTGCCATGATTTCCATGTTTGTCTTGTTCATTTTCGTGTTAGTTATTGTAGCTTGTACTTAAGGTCTTTGGTTTTTCTTTTTTGTGTGTTCCTTTGTGTGCCTTTCATGCTTTGCTGTTGCTGTTGGGTGCTGCTTTCCCTGTCAAATTTGTTATCATCCCTTTGACCAATCACCACGATATGGAGATATTTCAATATGTAAGAATCCTGAAATGGTGCTTAGGTTTTAGACAAATCAACTTGAAAAGCAAGCTAAATTAGAGTTGTCTAAAACAAGAAAGAATATCATGTTTAACAATTTGATACAAATTATGCTTGACATCATCTAGATTGACATGCATATTCAAGTTTATCACAAAATTAACAAGACTGAGATGCATGCAAAACATGCATGCCAGCATGGCAGCTAAATAGTCATTAATGTTAAAGTTCACAGCGATTAACATGTACTTGTACAAAATAAAGTACATGCAATGCTATATAATTAAACAATATGAAAATATCATATTTGGCAACAATGATATAACTTGAAACCAATCACAACTGAATCAGTGCCGAAAATAACATATTTTACTTATTCATTTTAGCAAAAAAATCAAGCAATGTGAAGTATATTAAATGTACATGAGACTACGTAACAACATGTCTACTATGTGCAGAATAATGACACACAAGCTTACAAGGTTTATTTCAGGCAACAACATGAAGATGGTGATGTTACAGGTTCAAGTGATGTTACAGGTTCAAGTGATGTTACCGGTTCAAGTGATGTTACAGGTTCAAGTGAGGTCACAGGTTCAAGTGAGGTCACATGTTCAAGTGATGTTACAGGTTCAAGAGATGTCACATGTTCAAGTGAGGTCACACAGGCTCAAGTGATGTCACATGTTCAAGTGATGTTACAGGTTCAAGAGATGTCACATGTTCAAGTGAGGTCACACAGGTTCAAGTGAGGTCACATGTTCAAGTGATGTTACAGGTTCAAGAGATGTCACATGTTCAAGTGAGGTCACATGTTCAAGAGATGTCACAGGTTCAAGAGATGTCACATGTTCAAGTGAGGTCACATGTTCAAGAGATGTCACATGTTCAAGTGAGGTCACACAGGTTCAAGTGATGTCACATGTTCAAGAGATGTCACATGTTCAAGTGATGTCACATGTTCAAGAGATGTCACATGTTCAAGTGATGTCACAGGTTCAAGTGAGGTCACAGGTTCAAGTGAGGTCACAGGTTCAAGAGATGTCACATGTTCAAGTGAGGTCACACAGGTTCAAGTGAGGTCACATGTTCAAGTGATGTTACAGGTTCAAGAGATGTCACATGTTCAAGTGAGGTCACATGTTCAAGAGATGTCACAGGTTCAAGAGATGTCACATGTTCAAGTGAGGTCACATGTTCAAGAGATGTCACATGTCCAAGTGAGGTCACACAGGTTCAAGTGATGTCACATGTTCAAGAGATGTCACATGTTCAAGTGATGTCACATGTTCAAGAGATGTCACATGTTCAAGTGATGTCACATGTTCAAGTGATGTCACATGTTCAAGAGATGTCACATGTTCAAGTGATGTCACAGGTTCAAGTGAGGTCACAGGTTCAAGTGATGTCACATGTTCAAGTGATGTCACAGGTTCAAGTGAGGTCACAGGTTCAAGAGATGTCACATGTTCAAGTGAGGTCACACATGTTCAAGTGATGTCACATGTTCAAGTGAGGTCACACAGGTTCAAGTGATGTCACAGGTCCAAGAGATGTCACATGTTCAAGTGAGGTCACACAGGTTCAAGTGATGTCACAGGTCCAAGAGATGTCACATGTTCAAGTGAGGTCACACAGGTTCAAGTGAGGTCACAGGTTCAAGGGAGGTCACAGGTTCAAGGGAGGTCACAGGTTCAAGGCCTGTTGATTTGGTTTAAGTCTTATAATAAAGATAGAAATGTTAGCCAGCTCAAGCCACTGAAAGACTAAAACCGTAAGAATTCCGTAAGTGCTTTGATAAAATAGAACCCTGGAACATGTGGATGAGAAGCAATAGTCTGTGAAACTATGTTTATTCACTGGAATCAAGTTTTCATGGGTAAACTCACCCAAAAGATAAATTCCTTACAATTAATATTCTTACTACAATTAACAAATTCCATCCATCTATTGCTTTTACAAGATTACATAATGATATTAAAATTATATTTGCAACTCATAAGGACCATAATGGTTAAATGATAAGCAATTGTCCCACCCCTTGTACAAAATTAATACGGGGACCTGTCCGACCATGGAAAAACAGGAACAGTTATATTGACTTTCAGTCAAAAGCATGCAAAAGAAAGAGATTGGTGGATTTCTGAGTCCTGTATCATTTTAAAAC
The DNA here is from genome assembly GCA_947247005.1 of Spisula solida. Lineage (NCBI taxonomy): Eukaryota > Metazoa > Mollusca > Bivalvia > Venerida > Mactridae > Spisula > Spisula solida. Next base: position 29,273,769 of record OX365948.1, read on the forward strand.
ATTCATTTGAAACATTTGACAGTGTAAAATGTGAGTTTCTTTCTGTTAAAAAATTCCCCCTCAAATGAACTGTGGACCCCTTCCCCAAAAGGAGTATGAGGGCACTGATTCAGGAAATCTACATAATAATGATAATTTACTTTTCTTTGTGTCTCTTCAATGGCATGTAGGTAAGCCATTATAGCACGAAGTCCGGTATATTCTCCCTGAGCACCGCTGTAAACAGAGAGCATGTATTATACAACACACAGAGAGTATTATACAACACACCTCATCTATCCCATATAGACTGACTTTATGCTAAAACGTTGGTAACTGCTGTTTCGTTACCTGAACATTCAGTCTTCATTTGGTCAGGTTCCTCTGGTCTGCATTTCAGTAATAGAGGAGAAACACATGACATAGGCATTCCAAATGGCGTGTGGAGTTGGACCTGGCTGATATGATGGTTGAACAAGAGAAACCAAACTAAACTGAGTTTGGGCAACAAAGCAGTTGAGTTACCAAAGTCACCAGACCAAACCAGACTTCTTTCTACAAAGCAGTTACCAAAGTTTTCGCAAAAGGTCAGCCATAATCACAGGCCCACCAGCAATACACAAACCATAACAAAAATGTCATGTTGTTATACTAACATTCAATGTAAAATTGAATAGTATGAATACAGTAAAACCTCGGTAATACGAGCAGCGATTATTCGAGCAACCGGCCTAATTCGAGCAAATTTCAAAGTCCCGACGAATTTGCTCTATATTGTACATTAATTTATCCCTCTAACTCGAGTAAAGTTATTACGAGCATCCGGTCTAATTCGAGCGCAGGTGACGGTCCAATCAACAATTTTCAACGATAATTAATTACCTTATCTCGAGGCAATCATCCGAGCGAAATTTCACACCTCCGAAAAATGTCATACTAAATTTTGTTACGGTCCGTATTTTTCACACATCGTGATAATCACATTTTATGACAACAGCGTAATCCCTAACACTTAAATTGATTTCCGTATTTTCGATTCATTACATTAAACACGAAGTAGAAGATATTTAATCATTGAGCGTGATTTAAACAACACATACGTTTCAGAACAAGTTCAATAGGCAACAATTGGGAACTTTAACACATACGAGAACTAGAATTATTAAATGCAACATCGTTGCTTCGATCGTACTGACTCGTACAGACTTTTAATTATGGTAAGATTAACCGACGTACATGTAGAATCTTAAATATTTAGGCGCCGTTCGTTATAAAACTGCAAGTAAAAATCATTTCAAACACTTTTCATATCCCGTATTTCATGAAAACCTGTGAATGTAAGCTTACGTACAGTACAATTTAACGTGTCTGATACTGAATAAGTGAAGTAAATCAAGTCCGTGATTAAATCCAATTCTTATCAAACAACCCTGAAGAATATAAAATTTGTCGACTTTGTAAAGTAGAAAATTAAATGGCAATTGAATCTACACTATGCCCAGATTGGCGAATTCATAACCCGGTATGGAACTCTGATGTAACATTACTCCCAACTGTACCGACAATTTCTTTGATGTGCGGCGTGTTTGAAGTCAGTCGAAAGACCGCCGCGTTTGATGTCTCCAAATTGTCGCGTGCGTTTCAATTGGAAACCACAGGGATATAACTCATTTAGCTAAACATCATGTCCTAAATGAATTATCATAGATAATATAGTGCATGTTTTTTACTCAATGAGCCGTATCCCTGTGCTGGAAACTGGATCGACTTTGCATCCGGGTTTTATTTTATCACATGCGAGTTTTGTGCGTGGGTGTTTGTTCAAACATGTAGGATCTATCGTGCGCATTGGGTAATGTTATTAGTTTGATATTTAATGTAAAAGGATTCATCACGACTTTCATATACAATTTGTTGAATTCGGCAATTGTCCAAACGATTCAAATTCCGTATGGACTTGATAAACAATGGCAATATTCGTAGTTACAACCAAATACATGTATCATACGTGTTTTCATTATAAACACAGTTACATTTAGTCATAACAACAATTCATCATAGACTTCGGATATTTCGAGCACCTGGCTTAACTCGAGCATTTGGCTTGTCCCGATGGGTCCTCGAGATAACGAGGTTTTACTGTATGTATATATATGTGCCAAGCATAAAGTATGAATTAATTATACTAGCATCTTTAGCAATTTCAGAATTATAGGAATTGTTCTAACTTTTAAATAGCATATAGCAAAAGCTTGTGGAAAAGTTCTCTGAGACTCACATGCTAATTGCAGCTTACATTTAAATCTCAGCTTAAAGCGCTTCTTAACACTCAATAGCATTTGGCTAGGAAATGGTTTACTACTAGAAGGTTCTATGTAGCACAGAAAGTGAAAGATATATTGGTTACAGAAGTGGTCGCAAGAAAGTGCTCGATGATAGTAACATAAACTAATCGATAGCAGAGTGTCAAAGCATAGACATAGGAAAGGGCCCAAGAGTTCATGAGGAAAAGTAAGCCCTAACAAGAGTGCGGTTCATCTAGACAACATTTTATCTTATATGACCTACGATCATGCCTTTACAGACAAAGAACTAGCACAGCATTGAATAACATTCTGTATACCAATGGCAGTAAAATCATGACATGCAATTATTCCATTTATGACATCGTAAAAGTAAATAAGTATAGTAAACAGCAAATTAACACTAGCTAAGATATAATTATTATCCACTATTTTCAACGTATTATGTGCTGTACACATGAAGAAGTAGCATTAAAAATTAACATTGTAGGAAAATTTTATCAAAACATTGCCTGATTAGGTAACAAAATGGTCAATTTATATACACCTTAGCAAAAGTGACCTGCTCCAAATTGCTTAAGTACTGAATAAAGCAAGCATGCTGTTATTTTTATTTTACCCAATCAGAGTTGTCATTATGAAGGTTTTCTTGAGATTTTGTGAAGTATATAGCAATAATAATACAGAAATATGAAAGTAGCAGAAGAAAGACTACAATTACAATATGGTGTCAACTACATGGATATTTATATAACAAATATTACAGTAGAACTTTGACGCCTCCAAAAGTTTTTGACACAAACACGCTAAAAAACTCTTACAAGTTTTTTCAGTCCCAGCAAATTGATGTTGTACTTGTTTGTAGCAGGAGCCTCAAACGGATACCTAGATTGAACTAATTTGACAGTCCGAAGCCAGTTTGAGGTATCGAAGTTCTACTGTATAACAAAACATAAGGGATTACAAAATGCAACTAAAATGGGAGATAGTTTTACATAGAGATAGGATTACAGAGTAGTAAAATACTAAGTCTTGTAGAAGCATGTATGTATAAACCTGTTTGGTTGAAATGAGATTTTATCATAGCCTGTGATTTCACACAAGTCTTTCTCTAATTCCTGGAACAGTTCCTGATAGCCTGCAGCTTGATTTGTGGGTACGAATGGATGCAATGTGGCAAATTCCTTCCACGATACAGGCTGTAATGTAAAATAACACTGAAACCATTAAAAATGTTTTATATTAGAATTTAACACAGCTGGTACTGTTTTGTGGAACTAAATATATGGACAGCCAATTTATATTCACACTACCATGCCAATGTAAAATCCTCCTAATAGGAAAGTGGGATGCAGCATGGAGTCTCATGGTTACCATTTGTGCCAAGTGGTTATAAAATTCTTAAATGCATGAGGATATTACAGCCAAAACAATGTACATAGTACATTTGTGACCTTCACCTTTGATCTACAGACCTGAGTATTGGACGCAACATGACGTCTCATTATGGTAAACATTTGTACCAAGTTGTTTTAAAAACCATTTATCAATCCATGATGAATGACAAAGTTATGGCCTGGAAAAATAAGTGCTGACTGACAGACGAATGGAAGGATGGACATTAAACCGGACTATAATGACTCAAATTATATAATTTTCTAATTATTGTTTAAAGTCGGAATGGTATGGGCAAATGGAGAGAGCTCATTCATAGCTCTATTCTCAACAGGGAGAGAAACTAAGTCAAATAATTGACACTGAAGACACTGAATAAAGCATACCATCATTTCTGTAGTACTGTTTAGTTTCATGGTACAAGATCCAAGAGGAATCATTGAATGTACCAGGGACAAATCCTTGTTTTCAAGTTGTTTCATGTATCTGACAATGTCCGTCTCTGACTGATACCTGTCACAATGTAAATCAATGTTATATACAGCACATACGCAACGTCACTGAACTTTATCCAAAGGTAAAAGGCTAGAAGCTCAAACAAATTTACCTGGTATGGAACCTCCTATTAGCATTTAACTGTTTAATTTTTCTATCATTTAATTTCAGCATTATCATCTTTAGGAGCTACCCGGTCAAGCTTAAACAGTAACAATCACATCTACATAATTATCTTTGAATTCGCATATGTGAAACAAGCTACAAAGTTTTTGCTGTGTAGGAAATTAATAATTACATACTTGGATAAAACACATTTTGCAGGTATACTCTCGTTGTATAATTATCTGATTTAACGTAACTTCATAAGTAATTAAATATTTTCAACACAAAGATTGACGAAGTTGAAAGTTATACCTATGAAATACTGCATGTGTAAGGTATTCATCTGTTCTATGGAATGATGAATTCTGTATACTAGAACTAGGACTAGTACCCAGAGATTCTGCAATATCTTCCTGTAACAAACACATTATAACAGTTTATACCAAAAAAAAGTAATTTATTTTAGGTAGATTTTCAACATCTCAATGGATATGAGAGAGTTAGAGACGCCAGATTCCCTTTTATGCGGAGCATCTAGCAAGGGAGCTACTAGTACCATTTTTAACTTGTCTTTGGTATGACACAGTCTAGGATCAAACACTGGCCATGCACTCTAAGCAGACTAATTAGTGTCATTATTTCTCACTTACATTTTTCAGAATTTTAGAACAAGACGAAGAGAACAACTTTGTAGACCAATATAAGAAACAGTAAATTCTCGTTATCTCGAATTTTTTCGGGACCATGAAAATTATTTTAAGTCATTTTGTTCCAATCGAAGTCACGGTACAGGATTACACAGGTTTTATCTTGGCCTGGATTTCTTCGTACTTTTAAGAAAATTTCAAGAACATAAGTTCTCTCCACATCTGGCTTCCTGATATGACTTGTTTTTAGCTTTGACAAGTGGTTAAGGCAACAAAAAAATTGAACATACAGAATAAAATATTTGAAAATTCAAAGCAAGTTCGAGAACTATAAGGCTGCATGAGATATATTTGTGCAATTTAATGCACATACTTAATTGATCAACAATGGAAGGTGTGCAAATTACAGGTTAATCAAAGATTCCATACAGGCGTGAAAACATTTGGCGCCTGTCGGATACAACTCGACTTAGGAGTTCAACAATAGATTTTAGGAGTGAATTAGTGTAAAGAATATGAGATAATAAAATAATTAGAGAAAAACTTCAAGATACAGTAAATCCGGTATTATTCGCGGTAGTTTAATTTTCGCAAATTTTCACGATTCGTACTCATCGCGAAATCATTATTCTGCGTAAATATACTTCCATAACTGGGCACTTTCAAAAATAAATATAAACCCCATGAACAAGATGTTTTCGGTAGTAAATATTATGTTTGTATGTATGTAGTATATTTGTATAACGTGCGTGTATTTGTATAAGGGTCTTAAAAGACAAATATCTTTACAAGCATGAAACTGTTATAATGTTTGTTCAGAAAACAATAAAGGTTAATAGACATGTTACATACAACGCCTTATTAACTAATAACTGTGGAAACACGATTGACTGACACAATGAGTGAAATGCATTTAATAAACTGCAGTATAAAACTTATGATAGATATGGTAATTAGAAATAATCAATGTTTGGTTATATTTATTACATGCTTAATGTATTTTTTAACAGAATTTGTCAACTTTTTGTGGATTTGCTTGTGAATTTAATATTTGGGTTCCCCGATCGCGAATTCTTCAATTCGCGAAATAAGTTCAAAACCAAAAATCGGGAAATAAAGCTCACGCGAATTTAAAGTAATTTACAGTAAGTGGCCAGATTTCATATAGACAAAGAAGGGAAAAATTCAGGACTTCAAAAAAAACTTCTACCTAACGGAGAATTTGATATAAGCGAGTTTGAGATAACAAGAGTGTACGATAATTACCATAGAAACTGGTGAATCAAAGAGTTGCAGTAAATCTTTCAAATCTTGTCGTTCCACTGTTTCATCCAATGAAATACCAACCTTAATATAACAGTAAAATCAAACATTACATCAATATCCAATTACAGTTTCAGATATCACTGATAATCAGAGAAATTAGGCTTTTGACACAAAAATGTATGATGCCCACAAAGAGCATTACTTGGTTCCAACTATTCGACATGTGAAATTTAATGAAAATCTGACCAATGATTATATGTGGGAGACATAATCACAGACATTTTGGCAAATGTCATAATTACCGACAATCAACAGCAAAACATATTTTAATACTAATGTAGTACAACTTGTTTCACCTTGACAAAAGCTTACAGCCGGCACATTGTAAGCAAATGCTTGTGTAACTCAATGGTGGCAAATGTTTTAAACACCTTTGTGTCATATAGGAGAAATCACCGTATTCATATGCAAAATGCCCAATAGTAATCTATTGGATGAATGAACAGTAGAAACCTGACATTCACCAATAGCTAGCTGGTGGTATTAATCCCTTTGTATACAAACATGATCTCCTATAATATTATAATTTAAAGTAGTGATTTCCGTTGTTTAAAAAACCTTTTTTGCATTAATCAGACAATATAAAGTGTCCATGGATCAGGAATTACAGAAGAAGACTGATAGATAAATAATCTTACATCTCCGTCACTGTAATATCGTAGATTAATCATTTTATCATCAGCTCTAGATTGTATGTCTCCTTGTTTCACATTTGGTGTTATCTTCAGTGTATCAAAGAATGTGCTTGTATGTACCGTATGTCCAGCTTGTCGGATTCCTGATATAATAATACAGTGGTTATAGTACAAATATAGCACTAATTGGGGTTTTGATACAAAAAGAATGTGCTTGTATGTACCGTATGTCCAGCTTGTCGGATTCCTGATATAATTATATGGTGGTTATAGTACAAATATAGCACTAATTGGGGTTTTGATACAAAAAGAATGTGCTTGTATGTACCGTATGTCCAGCTTGTCGGATTCCTGATATAATTATACAGTGGTTATAGTACAAATATAGCTGCACTAAAAGGGGTTTTGATACAAAAAGTATGCCTTTCACAAACGGTCATAACTCAGCAGAAGTCATGCAACCTAAAACTCCTGATAATAGGAACAACCAAGCTTGGAGCTAAATATTCATGTTTCATTGAAATATGACCAATGGTTAAAGAGAACAAGTGCAGACAAACTTTGTGACATCCATCCAATGATAGCCAAACTGTTAAGAGACACTACCTGTCAACAAAGACCATTATTTGCTATTCTATGGGTGATCTCTACAGAGAGATTTGACTATAATTATATGTAAGGTTAGCTTATAGTCTTACCTTCAGCTAACATTAATGTAGCATTATGTACCCTGGATCCAATATGTGCCAGACCAGCAGGTCCATGATATATCGCAAACATTGCTGCCATATTGGCCAATAATGCCTGAAAATACAAGGTCCATGATATATTGCAAACATTGCTGCCATATTGGCCAATAATGCCTGAAAATACAACAGTGTTATAATGCTTATTGAAAATCACATTTCTCACTGTGGCAAAAAACTTTGCACAGTGCACTTCATCATATGTTCACACTGCTATGAGTTTAGTATTGTGCGAAATTATTTATCTGCGATTCATTCAACCTTGTATGTTACTGTAACTGTATCTTAAGGATGTTTTAACTTGTTAGAATAACTAACTAATATAGTGCGACAAAATATTCATGAGTTCGAGGAAAACAATTTTGCAAAACTTTATATATATATATACATAGTATTACTTGGAATTATCAAACAAATAACAAGAGAACAAAATCAATGCTTATAAGTTTTTGACACTTTCCAGATGAATAAACTAAAAGAAGATATGTGTTATTACTTTAGAAAGCCTTTATACACAACAGCATACACAAACCAACATTTTCAACCAACTTTCATCACTCATTTTTGGTGAAATGGTGGTCGAGTGGATAACCTATAGACAACAGATCGAGATGGCACTGGTTTGATTCTTGGCGGGGAAATTTATGAAACGCTTTTCTGAGTATCCCAGCTAACTAGAGATGAACTTGCTGGTAACCCAGAGATAGTCTCGTAAGTATCAGTGCTATACACAGGGTACCAATGAGCCTATTTGAAAAGAGCTAGGGATATCGGAGGTCATTGGCCATTTTGGCAGGGAAATTGAATGACCAGGCACATGCAACTGTTTCAGTCGAAAACAAACAAACAACCTGACTCAATTAATGAAAATATAACCAGCACAATTTTTCAAAAGCAACAAATCAAACATAAACAGCAGCCCTACAAACTTGCTAGACAAACACAAAATCTTCCTGACATCAAATAATTATTTTATAAATTCTGAAATTAAACAACCGGCAACAAACAATGAGATAAGAAGAGTACCTGAGCAGTACAAATATTGCTGGTAGCTTTATCACGTCGGATATGTTGTTCTCTGGTCTGTAACGCTAACCTGTAAGCTTCTCTACCAGCAGAATCTCTGTAATATCAGGTATACATTGTCCTACTTATATGTGTTCTACACATGTTCAAACATACTGGAAGAGGTCTTGACACAAAAACTTAAGTCTCCCATAAAGGGGCGTAACTCTATCAAAATTCAATTGATCTAAAATTCCTGACAATATGCACAACTTGGCTTGGTACCAAGTTTTCATGTGAAGTTTCATTGAAATCAGACCAGTGGTTAAGGAGACTAAGCATGGACAAACTTATCCAGATGTTGTCCAGAACACAATCAATATGTCTCCCCCACTATATGTGGGAGACATGGATAGCTAATAATGTATTGTATGTACAGTATGATTTTAGACATTTACTCTCTTTTATATCTGGCTTGACAGTTCTTGCACTATTTTAAAAGTAACATACATATTTTAAAACAGGTATATTTTGTACATTAACTGCACACTATAGGATTAAACGACCATTTGTTGACATTCACTGATGTGTAAACACCCGATCTGAAGCAACACATTGAGTAAAGCCCCGAAGGGGCTTTATGTTAAATGTGTGCCTTCAGATCGGGTGTTTACACATCAGTGAATGTCAACAAATGGGCGTTTAATCCTTATAATTCCAAACTGACGCTTAATCACATAAATATCAATGAAAACATTGAATTTACTCCCGCGCTTTTTAAAAATAATGGCCTTTATTTAATGACGTCGTAAATGTGATGTCACCATAACATGACATTTCGTGAATTACGTTAGCTAAGCAAAATATGTTTATATGCTTTGTTCCTTACGTAAACACAAAAGAAGGGGATGAACATACATGTAGGTAATATTCTATATCAAAATTAAGCTATAAGGACTTGTACAGTTGTGATGGGCCTTTGCAGTTGACTTATTCCGCACACATTCGTCTAGAACGTTCACGTCAGTAATGTCCGAGGGTCCCGATTAGTGAAAACGGAGGTTCACTGATTTGTAAACGTCACGTCTTAGCCAATCAAAATGCAGGGATTAGCTGACTTTGGAATTATTAGAGCATGAATATTACCTTGTTACACCAATAACCCTTCCTGGCATCAATCTAGCGAAATTATCTTTAGTAGAAAAGAAGCCAGCATGTGGACCACCATAACCCAATGGTATACCAAATCTTTGACTTGAACCTACAGCAATATCGAAATCAAATGCTCCAGGAGGCTTCAATATGGTGAGAGCAAGTAAGTCGGTTGCACATACTGCTAATGTCTAAAATATAAAAGATACTATGTTTATCTACATGTAGATGACATTTAAACATCTACACATTTTACTTTAATTTTTGTTAATCGTCTCACTGGCCCTAATATTTACAAATATGAAGTATGTTTTCATCAAATAACTTCTATTTTCTACACAGACATTCATCATAGAGTAGTATTTATTCAAGATTTGTAGGACCAATGTGGTTACATAACAAAATTTACAAATATAAGTATGAAGTAAGATTTTACCCCATAAGTATGAGCATCCTTGACTAACGTAGAGAAATCATCCACATTGCCTTCTGTGTCAGGATACTGTACCAATACACCAGATATATCATGGTTAGTCAGATCTACCTCTCTCCAATCTCCAATCTCTATATCTATACCTAGACCACTGAAATCAAATATACAGGGTACTGTACCAATACACCAGATATATCATGGTTAGTCAGATCTACCTCTCTCCAATCTCCAATCTCTATATCTATACCTAGACCACTGAAATCAAATATACAGGATACTGTACCAATACACCAGATATATCATGATTAGTCAGATCTACCTCTCTCTATAACTATACCTAGACCACTGAAATCAAATATACAGGATACTGTACCAATACACCAGATATATCATGGTTAGTCAGATCTACCTCTCTCCAATCTCCGATCTCTATATCTATACCTAGACCTCTGAAATCAAATATACAGGATACTGTACCAATACACCAGATATATCATGATTAGTCAGATCTACCTCTCTCTATAACTATACCTAGACCACTGAAATCAAATATACAGGATACTGTACCAATACACCAGATATATCATGGTTAGTTAGATCTACCTCTCTCTATATCTATACCTAGACGACTAAAATCAAATGGTAGCATATCAGTTTCATCTTTATAAAGCTGAGTTTGAATACCAGTCTCAGAATATAGCTAATGGCATGTACTAGGGACATTGTATAAGTTCCAAACATTCATATGTAACTGCATAAATGTCTGAACTTTTAGTTTTTAAACATAATTTTTTGTTTTTACCAGCATTGTGTACTAGAAATCAGTAATTTGATCAATTTGATAAGGAACAAAGAGTGTTTCCAATGACACAATATGATTATGAGTTCCAATGACACAATAATTAAGAGAAAGTATGAAAATATGATGAACAAAGATACCTTAAAGTGTATATAGATCATTGCAGCATCATTTATACATAATTTTGATCCCAGAGTAAGAACTCTTATTTATACATGTATGTTGTATATCATTATTATCTTTGATACAGACAAGTTTTTGGAAAAGTATAATATAAATTCCCCTACATACAAAATAACAACATGTATACCTTGCACGTGTCTCTACAACTCCAATACTTTGTGGATGGCATCTTCTATCAACAAAGAATTTCCTTCTCTTGTTATGTCTGAAACAGTAATTCTACAGTATTAGAAACATATTCCAACAAACTCAATTAATATTGTGTTGTAACAAACCCCAGACATCCTGAAAGTTGGTAAAAATGTCTGGACATATTGTCTGACAAGGCCTTACAATTCGCCAGACCAAATATAAAACTGCCGGATCAATAATACATGTGTCTACATATGGTTTATTTATTTATGATTTGATGACAGCACAAAGTTTGTGTATGACTTGACCCAGTTTTTGACCCCCAGATGACCAAATCAAACTTCACTTAGACTCATTAAAGATGATCATTGTCAGTGGTAGTGATCAAGTTTCAAAACAATTAGGTCAAACTTTCTTTTTTCCATGATTTGACGTTGTGACCAAGTTTTTGATACCAGATGACCAAATACAAAATATGACATAGATTTTGTAGAGATGATCATAGTGACCAGGTTTCATAAAGATTAGGCCAAAACTGTAACCTCTAGTGTCTACACAAGCCAATTGCGCAGTTACATGGACAAACTATGGCCGGCAAAGAGTGATCACAAAAGCTCACCCTGTCACCTGCCACTTTGTGACAGATGAGCTAAAATCTAGTCAAAAGCAGCATAAAATGCCAAAAGCAATATTACCTATAACACATGCCCATAGCTTCAGCAGCTGCCGTGGCTTCATCCAGTAATGATGCATTAGCTACAGGTAAACCTGTCATATCTGATACCATTGTTTGATAGTTGAGCAAGCAATTTAGACGACCTTGTGCAAGTTCAGCCTGATATGGGGTATATTGTGTAGTCCTGAAATAATAATCGTTTAAGTTCGAAACAAGTACAGTGCAACCTCTCGAGAGCAACAACCTCTCTATAACAACACCAAAATTTCCCTAAGCCGATATTTACTATTAATTTAACCTCTGTAGAACAACAACCTCTGAACAATGGCCAATATTTGCAGCTCCCAAAGAATGTTGCTCTGCAGAGGTTGTACTATACTAGTTTTATAAAGGCAACAACAGTCATAAATATAAATATCAAATTAATATCCATCTATCAATAACATTCAGCAAAACCTTAGAAACTATGCAGCACTGAGTATGGGAACATTGAATTTTTCATAGAAGTCAATACAAGGGCGGATTTAAGGGGGGGGGAGAGGGCAAACGCCCCCTGAAATCATAGAGGGAAGAGGACATACGCCCCTCCCCCCCCCTGAAATCGTCAGAGCATGGAACTTTGGTAATTTGTTCTATGTAAAACAAACATAAAGTATGCAATTTTAGCCCTCCCTACGCTCGCAAAATAACTTTAATCACTAAAAATATAGCATTACATAGATAATGGAAAACATCTATGCTCTAAACTTCTAAAGACCTAGTTCCTCTGCCATGTGGCTAAGATAAAAATTTACAATGACTAAATGCCTTGCTATAAACTCCTCCTCATAAAAGTGCTCAGAAATCGGATTTAGAAAAACAGATATACAGTCATGTGCAATATAATAAGTTTCATAACTCATAAATGAGGACTACGATTGGCCTGATTCTGTAAGAAAGCTTTTACCTTTTCCATGGGCTCGGACCACCTACTCGCTGTAGCATGCTGCTGATTTTTCAAGCTCACTTGGCACTAAGTCAACTTAGTGAAATTATTTTTGAAATATCAACAGAAGGTTTAGTAATGTATACATACCATCCAGGGTTTTCAAATATGTTTCTAAGTATCGTATTTGGAGTATATGTATTGTAATAACCAATTCCCATATAACTACGGTACACTTTGTTCTTGCTAGCCATCTCAGACAATCTATCAAGTAGCTCATACTCCCCTGAAATATAATTTGATCAACATGAGAGATGTTATATAACACCAGAGACATGTACTTGTTACACCATTAGCATTGTTTCATGTAACACCACATATATATATACATGTTACATCATGGACATCTACATGTAACACCATGGACATCTACATGTTACAGCATGGACATCTACATGTTACATCATGGACATCTGTACTAAGACAGAAAGGTTTCATAAAATATTACAATTAAACTAGTGACCTCGCCACTGTCTAAAAAATTTGAAATTGATCATGAATTCATGATCGACATGAACGGACACCTACAAGTAAATGCATGTGAATCTCTATATAGATTGCTTTTAATTCAGTTTACAACAAAACAAATGCCACAGATGTCAAGTGATGACATAAAGTTGTTTAAGTGAATAAATAGCTTCCTGTGCAAATTTATATACTGAGTCAGTAACCGACATTCTAAATGTAAATAACAGGTAACAGTAAGACTGACATTGTTGTGGTATACAATGTACAAGGTTATTTACATGTACCTGGTGCTAATTAAACCTCATGTGTTTTTTGTTACTGTGCCATAAGATTACTTGGGCTGGTTAAAATTGAAAATCTGAATGAATATACAAACACAATTCCTAATTGGCTGAAATGATCAGGAAGTATTAACCTCTCCTTAGTTGTTTAAGGTCACCATACTAAGGACATAATAAGTTATAACTTTAGTTAAACAAAAAGACTTGGGGTAACAATCAAAATCAAAAAAACGTTGTCAGGGTCAAAAGTATGTATTTCATCTAATAATGCTGAATGTTCAAGGCCAGGTCACAGCTATGATGTGTTTTTTTGTTACTGTGCCAGAAGATTACTTGGGCTGGTTAAAATTAAAAATCTGAATGAATATACAAACACAATTCCTAATTGGCTGAAATGATCAGGAAGTACTAGTATTTACCTCTCCTTAGTTGTTTAAGGTCACCATACTAAGGACATAATAAGTTATAACATTAGTTAAACAAAAGGACTTGGGTAACAATCAAAATCAAAAAAACTTTGTCAGGGTCAAAAGTATGTATTTCATCTAATAATGCTCAATGTTCAAGGCCAGGTCAAAGCTTAGTTGCTAATTGCATACATAACAATTATAAAAAAAATGTTTTAAATAACAAGGATTAAGAGTTACAAAAGGGCTACAAAGCATTAGGCCATATTGTGGTCCAGATAACATAATTCAGCAAGTACTATCGTATGCAAACTGACCTGATTGATCTATGCCAAATTTGTTGTATGCTTCATGAATTACCTTGTCATTCGATTAAAAGTTATAAACAGATTTCGATAATGTGGATTTCTTGGCGCATTGAAAACTTTTAGGGGAACATGTTTTGTTATGGGATTAGAGCAAACTTGCATCAAATTACTGTATTAAATCAGTAAAGCAACTTAATATATTCATTAGCCTCTGTGGCCAAGTGGATATGTGCGCGGACGTATTCTTTGTTTGAAATTTTGGGTATAAGTTCAAGCCCAGCAGGAGTCGCTAGTAAATATTCAACTATGTTTAGTGTGGACATGCATGTACCACGTAGTATGTTACGTAATTTTTGGCTAAGACCCCAAGAAAAATCAGTCAACTCAAAAAGTAAACACAACAATAAGTATTTTATTCTTTGACTGATTTTAAAGAGACATCCTCCACGCTCAAGCCAAGAATGAGTTCTTTCCATGCCACTTAGTTAAAAACTACGCAGTTTTTGCCCGAAACTGACTCAATTACTTATTGAATCTGTTTCCGGCAAATACTGTGAACTTTGGGTTCGCACAAAAATATTAAATGGATGCTCAAGGTTACTGAACTGTAAGTCTCAGTTTAAGCTAGCTTGTGAAACATAATTTGATGTTTAACATTGCTGGTACTATGTGACTCATTCACACAAGTGTTATACCACTCTCAGTAATGTAGTTTTTTTTGAGGATCTCTTAAAAGTCAACTAGAAGTGCACTGCATTTATATTAATTATATAATTAATAGTTACACATCTGGGCATATAATCTGTATTTTCTGAATCAATTTTCTAATATTGAAAGTGTGACAGTGTTTTTTTAAATAATCAATAATTATCATAATGATTAAATCAACATGATAACTGATCAACATTATTCTTACAATTTTTAACATATACTACTCAAAATTTGATAAGGGTTAAGAATTAAACCGAATATTTTGAATTTATTGTTGGCAGGTATCAACTTTTTTTCATTGTAGTAAGTATATACATGTGACTGGATAGCACATATGATGTTTACACAGCCAAATGTCATGGCGCTTCGCAAGAGGAGCACGGTGAATGGCTTACACACGAAAAACAGGTGTTTGAAGTACATGTACCCCATGTACGTACCCCAGGGTACATGTCTAAACTGAACACTTTGTTTCATTGTAAATTTACTCTCGTGGTTAACACTACAAGAAACTATGGCGAATAACCGTGTTAGAAGGCGTCTGAGTGCAGATGAAATGAATAGAGCCATCAGAATGCTTGAAGCAGGGTTCAACCAAAGAGAGGTTGCCCATATACTGGGTCTGTGACAGAGCGTCGTCAGAAGGATGTAGCAATGATTCGATACACATGGCAATGCCATGCATCGACATTAAGGATGCCGAACAAGGTTAACAAATGAGGCTCAGGACCGTTTTATCGCCGTCCAAGTTGGCAGAAACCGATTTCAAACTGCCTCACCCATTCAAAACAACTTCCAGAATGCCACTGGCGAAAGACTTTCCACCCTATTCGTGAGGAATCGTCTCTACAATGCTGAAATGAATGCTCGAAGACCCAATATTCGCATCCCTCTTCAACTGCCTCATTTGCAAAAACGTCTGCAATGTCACCATGTCATACGGACACTTTAAGACTGGACCCCTATCCCTTTTTCTGACGTGTCCAAGTTCTGTGTCGATTCACAAACAGGCGGTCCAGAGTCTGGAGAATGCGTAATGAGCAGTTTGCACCTGTTAGTGTGGCTGAGCATGATCGGTATGGAGGGGGTCGATTATGGTTTGGGCTGGAATCAGCGTCCAAGGAAAGACGGACCTGCGCTTCTTTAAAAACGGCTCAGTAACAGCTGTAAGGTACATTAATGAAGTTCTGGAAGCTTATGGTCGCCAGTACGCTGGTGCTATTGGCCAAGATTTCATTTTCGTGGACGATAATGCTCGTCCAAATAGGGCTCGTGTGGCCAATGAATACCTACAGAATGCATCAATTGTTTGCATGGACTGGTCTGTTAGATCCCCGGATTTAAATCCGATCGAGCATGTCTGGAACAAGCTTCAGGTAGTGATTTTAGCTCGTCTTGAACAGCATACGTCAATCAGACAGCTTAGAGAAGCTCTGCTAGAGGAGCGGGCAAGAATCCCGCAGCACACATTTCGTAAGCTTATTACCAGTATGTGAATGCACATGGACACCATACACGTTACTAAGAGTTAATTTCGACCAACAATTAGGCCTTAAAACTGCTACTTTCAATTTTTCTATTCTCAGCCCATACCAACGAAATGTCGTTATTCAACCCCTACCTAATTCAAGCCTTCGTTATGCTTTAATATTTCGTTATTTTCAATATTTCATCTATTCGATAGATACAGAAAAGATGTAAGCTGAATTTAAATCCATTTAAAACATGTTCAATCATATCTTACAACAAAAATACACATGATAAACCTTGACCCTTATCAAATTTTGAGAAGTATATATTCATGATTCCCTTAAGTTTAAGTAACAGAACATTGAAACATTAACCATCATTTATACAATTCCATATACATTTGCCTGAAAGTGAGATCAACATTCTGTTTAAAACTTGCAAAGTTCAAGTAAATACTGCCTGATGCAACTAACGTTTACTTCTATAAACAGTTACATTACTGATTTACAGCTATTTTATCACAAGGGTTACTGATATAGTGATAAGTAATAATTGAAAACCCAATTTAAATTTTTGCTACACTTGCAAACATGTATTTTGTACATACATTATGTAAATACACTTTTATGTATGGAACACCGGTTAAATATGAAACAGAAAATGACCACAAACAGCCTGCCCCACTATTCTCAATGCCAATGCTAGGATGGTAGAACCATTATACCGGTATATACAAAACTGTAAATGCTTCAAAGCCGCAGCATCACCCTCTACTGTGTAGAAGTTGGGGCTTCTAAGTCGTAAAGCGCAGATAATTTGAACGAAATGCTTGAAGGGGTTAACTACTCCTGTTTAGGTCTTGGCGTCATGATGGTGAACAAATATGCAAAGTATCAATGCATTATGTCATAATGCACTTTGAAAATATTCGAGGTTAAAAAACTTGTACCTTAACTTTAACATTCTTATCATAAGTCCAAAAGGAGGGTGTAATTTCAACAAAATGCTTGAAAAGTTTCTTACCCCTGTGTAGGCGTTGGGGTCATGATGGTGAACAAGTATGCAAAGTATCGAAACAATATGAAACGCACATTGAAGATATAAGAGGCTAAAAAACTTACACCTAAACTTTAACATTCACATTTCTAAGCCTAAACTTTAACATTCACATTTCTAACAAAATGCTGAGAGTTACCGAGTCGACCCCGGTGTAGGGGTTGGGTCATGATGGTGAACAAGTATGCATTGATAGTGTACCAAAGCAATATATCAATGCACTTTGAAGATATCAAAGGTTAAAAAACTTGTACCTAAACTTGAACATTAAAAAATTTGCCATAAGTTGAAAAAGGAGGCATATTTCAACAAAATGCTTAATAGAGTTACCTACTCCTGTGTATGGATTGGGGACATGAATGTGAACAAGTACGCAAAGCAATATGGTGAATGCACTTTGAAAATATTAGAAGCAATAAGTCAAAGGACTATGAAAATAAAAGAGGTTAAATCAAACTGTTCATTAACTTTAACATAAGCATTACGCTGACGCCGACACTTGGGTGACTGAATTGTGGAGCTAAAATACTAAATGTAGCTTGACTGTCATCATAATTTTTGGGAAGATTTTATGTCATGAACTGTCATGAAAATGGCTAAAATAGTCTTTTTTGCTAAATTTGACATATTTCAGTGAATATTACATGTACAACAAATTCAAGGAAAATATATTTATGCATGCTTAATTTTTGGAATGGCAATGTACAGTTAATAGAAACAAGTAATTAAGAATTGCAAGCAATACAGAAGTCCCCTACCTGTTTTAAGCCATTTTTCAATGTTTCTGTTGCCATAGCAACCACAATTTTCCATGAGTTATGTCAGGATCCAGATATTTTGACGGACGGACAGACTGACGGACAGACTGACTGACGGACGGATGGAGGGCAATCCTATAGTCCCCTCCGGTCAAAAACCGGTAGGGGACTAATAAAGGACAGACAAATAGGAACATGCAATTTTGATTTAGGCAAATTAAGTTATATGTGAACCTTGTCCTTTTCTGACTTATCAAAACAAAGTTTTTTCAAGGCCTTAATTAACACTGAATATTTGCCACCTGGCTTATTCAAATGGCGAATATTTTGTTTTTTTATGACCAAAAAGTAAGCAGACATGTTTAGAAAAACAAGAGGGCCAATCAAGAGGGCCATTGGCCCTAAAGCGCTAACCTGATGACTAGCATCTTAGGCAGAACCAGTATTTGTTATAATATGACCTTAATATTTGATCTAAATTTTAAAGTGACACATTTTGTGGCCAGGTTAAATAAAGATGAGGCAAAAAATGAGAGTATAAACAAGGTTTTTCTTTGATGTGACCTGGTGGCCTAGTTTTTAACTCCAGATGACCTAGTTTCAAAGCTGACCTAGATTTTACAGAGACAAACATTGTGACCGAATTTCATAAAGATAAGGTAAAAATAATTACCTCTAGAGTGTTAACAAGGTGTTCTTCAATGTGACCTGGTGACCTAGTTTTTGACCCCAGATTTCCAAGTTGAGAACTTGACCTAGATATCATAGAGACATACATTGTGACCAAGTTTCATTAAGATTATAATGTCAAAAATGTGACCTAGAATGTTAACAAGGTTTTTCTTTGATGTGACCTAGTTTTTGACCCCAGATGACCTAATTACGAACATGACCTAGATTTCATAGAGACATACATTGTGACATAGTTTCATTAAGATTTTGTCAAAAATGTGACCTCTAGAGTGCTAACAAGATATTTCTTTGATGTGACCTAATAGTGACATAGTTTTTGACCCCAGATGACCCAATTACAAACTTGACCTAGATTTCAAAGAGACAAACATTGTGACCAAGTTTAAACTAGAAATGTGTCCACAGGCACGGATGCCCCTGCTAAAAGCTGTCATCAGACACCTAAGTTATGCAAATGGAATAATTTGAAATAAAGTTTGTAATTGCTTAAATGTGACATTAACCGGAAGACAAGAGCTGGGTCTGTAAGTGTGACCTTAACAATTAAGTCAGGGTGTGAATGCGAATCTGACCAAGTAATTTTAAAATCTAAACGAAATAATAAAGTTACAAAGCAGACAAGATTCGTATACTTGTGCCTTTTAACTTTCAATCTCTAAGTATGACATTGACCTTTGAGTTAGGGGCCTATGTCTTGCGCATGACACCTTGTCCTGATGAGGTGAACATTTGTGGCAAGTAATATAAATATAAGATAAGAAATGACATAGTTACAGAGCAGACATGAATCACATGTCTACATAAATGTATTTGAGCCTTTTAACCTTTGAACTCTAAGTGTGACCTTGACCTTTGAGTTGGGGACCTGGGTCTTGCTCATGACACATTGTCTTTATGTGGTTAACATTTGTATTAAATATCATAAATATCCAATAAAAAAAGACAAAGTTACAGAGCGGACACGAATCACATGCCTATTTGAGCCTTTTAACCTTTGACCTCTAAGTGTGACCTTGAGCTTTGAGCTAGGGACCAGGGTCTTGCGCATGACATATTGTCTTGATGTGGTGAACATTTGTACCAAATATTATAAATATCCAATAAGAAATGACAAAGTTACAGAGCGGACACGATTTCACAGGGAAGACTGGGTATACCCAGCTGTGTTGCCTCTTTAAATAAAGTCGTTATTATTATTATTATTATATTATTATTATTACAATTTTCGAACACACACACAACACACGGACAGGGTGAACACTATATGCCCTTCGCCATTTCATGGCGGGGAAAGAAATGGCGGGGGCATAAAAAGATTAAGTGAAAATTATGACCTCTAGAGTGTTAACAGTCCAATTGTTGACGGCGCACGGTGGACGACGGACAAAAGGGTGATCACAATAGCTGACCTTGAGCACGAAGGTGAGCTAAAAACCTGTACTTCTAAGGCTGAAAAATTATTGACAATATAATTATGCCTCAAAAATTAGGGTTGGTAGACTGAAAAAAAATCTTTTTTGGGGATTCTTATTTTCACAATGGTCGGAAAAGCGCAACTGCCCCTTAAAATATAGCACAGTACTTTTCTTTGCAAAGAACACTATAAAAACGGGTTTAATTTTAGGAAAGGTTTGGATATCAGAAGCAAACAATAATTTTGAAGGCCTGAATTATTAACATACAAACCATACAGGCCCAGTGTGTTATCATTTTACATACTATACATGGACACAATCTGTGATAAGCTTTACCAATTTTTATGTAACAATATGTGGCATTACAACTTGGCCTTCACTATCAACAAGAACTAACTTCATGGAAAAGTTCTGACAATCCTAATACACAAACAGAGTTCACTAGAGCATTTAATGCCACATTAAGTTATGATATCGTCGCCCGAGAACCATAGTGTTCTATGTGTCTTTTTCTTGTTTTCGAGAAAATCAGTTTTTTAAAGATTCAGGGCTTTAAAAGCCTTTATAACATTTTTATTTGTGAACGAAATCTAACAGAAATGTGTATGTGTTTTAATTAATTATGTAGATCTCAGGAACACTTCAAAATATCATGAAGC
The DNA here is from genome assembly GCA_947247005.1 of Spisula solida. Taxonomy (NCBI): domain Eukaryota; kingdom Metazoa; phylum Mollusca; class Bivalvia; order Venerida; family Mactridae; genus Spisula; species Spisula solida. Next base: position 29,294,991 of record OX365948.1, read on the forward strand.
AAACACACCGCACTTAAATTGGTCTACTGCAGATAGAACATAATACAACCAATTTAGTTTACATCACGTGACCAATCCATTGGTCAAAAACGCAGATAGAACAATTTGGTTCTCAAGAAAAACATGAAAATTGCAGATAGAACAAAATGGATCTGTTGATATCTAAATATGAAGATGTCCCCGAAAGAGGACAAGGTCACTGTGACATAGCTCTTATCGAGAGCTTTCCAACGGTAACTAAAACTAATGTTTGGCAAAAATGACGATAGAACACTATGGTTCTCGGGCGACAATATATTGTCAAACAAAAATAATAAAACGTTGCTAAAGAATTTAGAATTATTTTGATTATAAAGCTTTTAATAACAATGTATACAATGATGACTAATCATTTTATTAATTTTAATCCTTGCTATAAAAGTTTAATACAGTAATTCTGTTGAGTACTCTCATGTCAATGTTAAGTTCATAATGGTGGGTTCACACTATGAAAATCCGTACCAGTGTTGGTCAGCACTTTAAAAGTCAAAACAAGAGCACCGCCTTGCGGGTGCAGACACTCATCTGATCATTGTCACTGTAAAAAAGGATCCTTACCCTTGCATAATGTAGGGCAGTAAAAGAGTGTAAAAGGTATTGATGTTGGAAAAAAGGGGCAAAACTCTTGCAAAATGTATATCAGAGTTATGGTTCTTGCTTGACATGGTCAGGTATTGATTGTGAACAAGTGTTGAAATTTTCAAAGAAATAACTCTGATAGTTTAGGAGAAAAGTGGACCTAAACGCAAAACTTAACCTAGGCATTTTATTTTCCAAGTCCAAAAAGGGGCAATAATTCTTACAAAATGCAGATCAGAGTTATGGGTCTTGCTTTACAGGCTCAGGTATTGATGGTGAACAAGTTTCAAAGCAATATGGGTCTTGCTTTACAGGCTCAGGTATTGATGGTGAACAAGTTTCAAAGCAATAGCTTTGATAGTTTATGAAAAAAGTTTACCTAAACACCAAACTTAACCATGCAACACAGACACCGACGACGATCAAATGATGACAATAATTCATATTTTTTTTCAAAACTCAGATGAGCTAAAAATGAGCCGAAACGTCGATAAAATTACACTCGCTAAAAAAGTATTTTGGTTCATACTTCAAGTGTTTTTTATCTGGCGCACATAAACTTTTGCAAATATTTCCTAGTGCTTGACTGCGTTTGACAACTTTTCTTTAATAGCTATATCATACGCCAAGTTTCAATGGAATAGCATTAATAGTAAACAGCCAAAATGTCTTAAAAAGGGACATGACTTCTTCAAACATCATCCTAGAGTTATGCCTCTTTTCTAGTAGGATTGATCAACATGAATGACAATAAATGATTGTCTCAAGTTCCAATGCAAAAGCATTGATAGTAAACAAACTATTGAACTTTATTAAAAACTTTAATCTGAATGCCCGCGTAAAGAGACTGACTGGGGGGAGGGGGCATAAAAATGTTGTGTTGTTAGTACAAGTAATTACACTGAGATTTTTGAATGAGATTGTTAACTGTACATTTGTTACCATGATCAAATTATATAAATTTATAGGGGACGGCCAAGTAAATCCCCATTAACGATTAAGCGGATTTAGCTCAGTGGTAACGCACTGGACTGTCAATCCAGAGGTCGTGGGTTCAATCCCTGGCATCGGAACTTGACATTTCTGAAATATTTATAATATTTCCCGCTATATCTGGCCGTGTGGTCTGCAAAGTATCTGGAAGTGCCAGGAAGCTGTGTATCGGTGCTATACACCGGGCACATTAAAGAACCAGGCAGTCTATTCGAAATAAGAGCTAGGCGCACCTCTGCAGCGCCGGACATGCCTGTATCTAAAGTCTCTCTCTCCCTTCAGGAGCTTTCTCTCAGTCTGTCCCTCTGGTAAGATCATACTGTATCTGCACTGGTAGAGGATGCACCTGCGCCCTTGTGGCTGCAACATGGGTAAATTGCCTTTGAACGTGCATTCGCATGAAAAGGGTGCTATATAAATCAGGTATATTTTAAGTGTGAAAAACACACAATTGTTGTTGTTGTAGTTTTGCATTGGATATGGCCTTTTTTTTGACAGACCGGATACAGAGTAATGATTCGATAGACTGAATTTCACTCTCCACTTCCGGTAGAGGCAAGTTGTGGCTCAAGATTAGAGAACCAATCTTGTTTAATTTATTTTTTTCAATATGCAATATAAATACAGTTCAACGTTTCGGCATGTAAGCCTGATTCAAATAATGAAAATTATTGATAAAAAAATCTTACTTCAGCATGATCCAATGTAAAAAACAATATGACGACGTCCGAAATGACGTCACGACATTAAACATGTCTCAAGGCATAGCACGCCAACATGTCAATATTTTGGATTTAAAATATAAATAGCAAATAAAAGACAAGGGTAAAACTATAATAAATGTTTATAGGACATATATCTGTTCCTAGATCGGAAAACATTCTTTTTTAAGAATGTGTTCGCTTTGTCTCCTATGTGAAGCTGCCTTGCAGCCAGAGGCTATAGTCTCTGTGGATGAAACAAATTCCTTTGTCATTTTTCCTATTCCAGTTTATCCAAAAACCTGATGGGAAATCCCTGCTGGTTGCAGTGCATTTGTTTATATTATACGAGGGGTGTTCAAAAAGAAATGCAATTTACTCTATAACTTTTTATTGACAGAACCATTTACAATGAAACTCACAGTAAACCTTCAATGAACTCTCCTTTACACATTGCACACAAATTTAACCTTTAACTTCAAGATTAAAGGTATGTGTTGTCATCTGCAAAAGGTACAACACTCATGCACTGTAATATGGCTGACCACATAGATTTCATGGAAGTGTACCTCTGGTCTTCTGCATGCAATTTAAGTCTAGGAACTTAAAATTATTCACATAGAACTAGGTCTGTAGAATAGACTTGGTGATAAAGTATTTGCGCGCGTTTTTTCGTTCAAAAGCTACTTTACAGTAGAAGCCCTGTGCGAAGAGGTATTTTCATGAGAAATGTGCATATGATCTTTTCCTTAACAATTTGACGCTATATAAAATATTTCTGAAGTTTTCCATGCACACAATATCTACAGAACCTACTTGGAACATATTTGTCCATTGGTTCTGGTTTTCGAATTGCAAGGCATTTGTGGATGAAGAAAATCAAGTAAATCATTTCCATCAGTGACTGTATGTGTTTTACAATTACGGATTTCTTAGAACTTCTGGCAGCACATACATGATATTTCTGCTTCATTCTTGGTTAATTATAGTGAGCGTATGTCCAATCCTTTATTATACTACGTAAAAACTCCACTTGAAAGGACTGGACGTATAATTTTAATATTTTCTTGGTATTTAAAATAAGATGGGATTTTGGGCAACACGTTATGAGCATGATAACCAGTGGGTACAAATGTTGTTAACTTCAAGAATTTTCTTCCAAATAAAGTGAACTTGGTATAAACTCGAGCTTGTATGAGTAGCTAACAGTTCAACTTTTAAAATTGCAGTTTTGAGACGAATATCATACTTTTTACCAATGTTCTGTTTGATTGTTGTTGTTTTCAGTTGACCACTTTGTTGTTGGCTTTCAGATGCTATTGACCTACTTTGAAACATGCAATAAAACATGCTAAAAGACACCATACGATGTCATTTCATCTAAAATAAGTTCATCATGTATAAAATTATCACTTAAATTATGTTTATACCTTTCTTTGATATAAGACATAATTTCAGTCAGTTTGACGATACGCATTTCGAACGTTTTATAGCTTAGTATATATTAGTAAGTGTTTATTAAACATACATTATGACCAAACTGATGAATGTATTTCACCAAAATTTTCCCTAAATGCAGACAATGGGCTAATGGGTATACATGCCAAGTTTGAAGCACAAAACCCCTAAAATTACCAAGGTATGCATGGAATTGCATTTCATTTCGAGCACCCCTCGTCTATAATATATGTTGTCATCATAGGTCTACAACCTTCTGGACTTTGAAATAAACTATCCAAACTATACTTCTACTAGCTCCTGCCCTACTAGTACAGTAGTATTATATACACAGAAGGCTAGTTCACAATACAGGGCTGTGACACCAAGAACAGAAGTTTCAGTATTACCAGTACATTATACATATATAATCCAATAAACAATAACAAACTGACTGGCATTCTACTTGCTTTGCTTAATAGTTTTTTCAATCATAATGACTGCCCACACTATATCTACTGTCAACAACACATAAACTTTATCCAGACTGGATTTCATACTTGATATGTTTTTCCATGCATTGATGAATTTGGGACAACAATTTACAGTGTATAAACGAGACAACTTCCGGTTATCACAATAATGAGTACACGTTGAATTGTATAGCCTTGCAAAAATGAGTAAAGTGATGGGAAATCACCGATGTTTCAATCACAATAAGTCAAACAAGTTGGATTGTATAGTATCCCAATAATGAGTACAGTGAATTGGTTTATAAGCGGTGTAATTTGAAACAAGAAAGTTATTGCAAGCATTTTAATTACATAATAAGGTTGTAGAAAACATAGACTTGGGAACAAAAAAAGGGTTTCTTATTATTAACCGATTGCTGATGGAAATCATTGTTTAAAATTGTGTCTCAATTGGTCATTTGTTCACAGAAACAATATTTGTTATTATTAATACTAATAACCAACCAGTTGTTTTTTCTGACAATCTGTTGTCAGTATTAATAATGAAAACCCCATCAAACATATGATCTGACTCAATAAGCAGAAACGCAGTATTATGATTAGGTACGATTACTGTATTGATCAACAACATCACATCATGTAAATAAAGGTCAAAGTGAATATATTACCTTTTGCATCTTCTAAATGTAAATCTCTATTCAATCTAATATTGTCTGGTACAGTCTTAGATACAAGGTCTGACATGCTCTGCAAAGAAAATACAAGATAAAATTATAAGAAAGTAACTAACAAATCCTAAATTGCAGAAATTATTTATGAACAAAGTATTACCTTGTCTGTCTCACAAAAATATATATATTGTTTCACTTTGGGCACCTCACACTGTATTCATTATTGTCTTACTATGTGCACATTATGTAAATGGTCTCACTATGTGCACATTGTATGTAATGTCTCACTATGTACAAATTGTATATATTGTCTCACTATGTGTACATTGTATGTATTTTCTCACTATGTGTACAGTGTATGAATTGTCTCACTATGTGCAAATTGTATTTAAGGATTTCACACACTAATGGACACTTTTGAAAATGTATTCAATCATTATCCCATTTTATTATACATCATATTTGACACTTGTTTGCATAATTTGAAGAGATTTCACCGTCAGTTAAGGAAAATATTCACGATTTCGTATTGTTGGGGATCCGTCCAGAGTAGGCCTTTAGGTTTACCATACCAAGCTTTAGAAAAGAAACAAAATACACGTGCAATTTTTCATTTTCAATTTATTTGTTGATAAAAACAATTGAACAGACATTATATTAAACAAAAATGGTAAGTTTGTGGTATTTCTACGAAACAAACAAAAAATAATTGCGAAAATATTTCCTACCCCCCCCCCTAAAATGCTGTTTTTCTGACAAAAAAATATAAGTGTTCTCATGCTTTAAGTAAATTCTGTATTTCTTTCTAGGGGCCACTAGGTAATTATTACATTAAAATTATGTACACTATTTTGGCAAACATATATAAAAAAATTGAAATCTTTCACCGTCTAGTTTTGGAATAAAATACGAATGAAATATGGAAGGTGATCAGGAGCACCGTGCCAAAACGTCACACCTTACACTACTGTGCATGCATGCTGTGCCCGAAGTTGTAATACCTATCTAAGAACTTCATGCTTTAGGTAAAAGACAATGAATAGGTGCTAGAACCTCTTTACTAGCTTTACAAAATAATTAGATTAGAAAATGAATCATATATAAACTAACACGTGTCGTCATGGAAACCATATCATGCAGTTACTATTTCCAACTCTAATATGTATATTTTTTAGATAAATGCACTTCATTCTACACAATATTGTGGTATTTTCTGATGTAATACTGCTTATAATCAATTGAGCCCACAAACAATTAAATTTGGTTAATACTAGTGAAGTTGTGTTGCCTAGCAACGTTAGAATAACTTCTTAACCTCTTAAATATAGAGGATATGCAAAGTCTAATTTGCTTCGAAGCACATTTTTTTGGAAAATGTTTCTCATTTATAAAAATAATGAGTTTACAAAAACAACAACATTCATAATGTTTTCTATCTTGAAACTGTTACCATGGCAACAAACACTTTCACCCAAAATGTTGAATAAAGTATATTTTTTTCAAAATTACTGAACATAATTATGCACATATGTATGTGTTCACAGAATGGTCATCATAATGGAAACATGCACATTATAAATTTTGTTTAATTTGGTTGCCATGGTAATATTTTCAAAAAATGACAAAAGAAGTTATGCTTCAGTCCAAATTGAAATTAATGTCTTTTAGTAAACAGATGACTCAGAAAATCTGGTCGGTCATAATAATTGAGTCATATATGATGGCGCCGTCTAAAGTTAATATTTTCCTCATCAACAAACAAGTTAGCTGGATCCTTTCGATTAAAAATATTCCTTTCAGTTATATCTTCAGATGTAAGACAAACTGTTACACTGCTAGACTTAGTTGGAGAAACTCTGAATTACTGACATGACCTGAAATATCAAACAGAATATTTGTAAAACATTTATAACATTCATTATTATATAATTAATTGGGCACCATAAATAGTTATTTTGGAATTAGTCAGTTAATAGCATTTTGATAAATAAGTACCATACTATCAATCTGCTCATCTAAAAGACAAATTTACTGCTTGTAAAATTGTTAACAGTTTCATCTCAAATAGTTAATTATGACCATATGAACATTAACCCTTTACACAATATATACCCAGTCAACTCACTTTCATTATATTGTTAATGGTCACCTTCTCAAGAGATAATATTAGAAATAATAGACACCAATTACATCATGCATTTTGCATGTAAAGAGGCATATGCATAACAATCTGCATGGAGATGCATCAATTGGAGTACAGGGTTAAAATATATGCATAAATAGTTGTTTCAAGTACCTCAACCCTTGCAGTGGTTTAGATGTTTTATCGAAGAAGAGTTTTCACTTTCCATTGTGCGTAGGGTATGGTCAGGTTCGATTCCAGGTCTTTAAGTCACTCCACAGCCAATGTATTAGTGTGACAATATAGCTTGGGATTAAACCCTGTAAATAAATCAAACAACATTTCTACTTTTTCAAATATATAAATATGACTCAAAGAGAACCACTTCATAAAAAAAGAAGCTCATGTCAAAGGATGTATCACATAAAAACGAAACTCCATACAATAGAGATTGTAAATCTTAAATTACGCCATCTTTCATTAATAATTATGAATACATTCTACATCTTTCTCAAGATATCAATCACTGATAAATAAATCAAGCACATAAGTTGTTGAGTATGCTATTGAAATAATAAAATTGAAAACTCAAATAGTATGGTGAACAATTCATTTGAGCAAACTAACCTGTATCAGAAGTTCTATATTGCCACTTCTACATTGGCATCACAGTTTACCACACATGACTTTTTTAACTGACCTGAAAAAAAAAACATTATTTAGTGAATGATAATTTCAGGTTACATCTGAATTAATTAGAAATTATCCTTCCACAAACATTAAGATTACTGACAGAGATAATACTCAAAGAAGAATATCACATCTCCAACATTGGAGAGCTGGAGTGACCGAATAAACATTTTTGTTCTATGAACAGTACTCTTTGATTGATTAAAAACCATGTTACTATTTTGTAAAGTGTTTTTGAACATACAACTTCAAGAAAAAGCACTATATAAATATGTTTTTATTAGAATATATTAACTAAATTATTTATTATAATAATTCTAATCATGATATAAATACCAAAACAATATTACAGTGCTTAGGATAAATATTAGTTTAAACCATATGAATGGTTCATAAAACCAAAAATTACAACCTGAACACAATATCTTATTCAGATATTGTGTATCCTTATACATCAGTGGTCAGTCAAATTCCTAGACTATGAAATCACAGGTGAACTAGAATAACTTATTCAAATTACTGTGTTCATATTCTGAGCTGAAGCATTTATTGTAAGAGAGTTGTTTAATAAAATACCAGCTAAACAAAAAAGCATTTACCTGGACAGTATTCAGGGTGTGTGAAAACATCAATGCTTCATGTCCATGTACTGTGGTGACCAGTCGATTTAACAAAGATATGTTATTGTTCATGCCAAATAAATTGGTTAAATCATTCCTGTTCTTTCACTTTCACAATAAGCAAGTTGAGCTGAAAAGAATAACAGTTTTATTATCAGTAAAACTTGTAAGGACTCAAGAGGTTCACCCCTAAGTACTGACAAATTAATAATCTACAGGCTGAGTACAGCTATTGAGCTGCTTCATATTCTGAATATACCACCTGGCCATGATTGAGCAATAATAAGCCACTCATTTTTGAAGCTGAAAGTCTAAGGTTTGAATCCAAACAGAGGCATATTTTGATATGGCTGGCCGGTTTCATTATATGACTTATGTAGCAAAATAATGTTATAGCTTGTAGATCTTCGAAATGTTGAGCTAAAAAGTATGTGTCAGGGATGTTTGAGATTTGATCTTGAGACCACTATATATAGGGTGTTAACCACACAGCTAAATATGATAATGTTCATTACATATATTCATTAATACATTTAATATAATTATTATTTTTATGTAAATTAAACAATGTTGGCCTTCTAAGTTATTTTGCTCATTTTCCTTAGGGATGAAAAAGTAAACACACCCGAGTCGGGCGTTAGTTTTGATTAATAAAAGATGTCATTGTAAGTCATTGCACAATGTTTGGCCGGCTGAAGTGATTACATACAACAATCAATGCACAATTCCACAATACAAGAAAACAAAACATCTAGACAGATAGTTGTGTTATACCTTTAATATGGTTTAAACCCTCTTCGAGTATTATTGACTGGTATGTCTATCAAGGACAGACATAAAATCAATGAAGAGAAAGAGACCTGTGTGACATTAGAAATCCGGGGGTGTTGCCATAGCTCCGAAAGGACTCAATGCTTCGTTAAAGTGGCTGGTGTTAGCATTGATACACATGGCTGGTGTTAGCATTGATACACATGAGACTATCTCCGGGTTTCCAACCAGGACCTCTCTAGTTCTGTGGAAACACAGTGCACTGAAAAGCGTCTCAGAAAAGACCAAGTGCCCCCACCGAGATTTGAAGCCAGGGACCACTCGACCACCGTGCCACCCTTATATAGTAATAGCTTTCTTGTCAGTACTGGATGATTGTTATTTTGCCATGGTAAATAAATGGACTGACATGAAAACTTTGGAGAGTTCACCCCCCCCCCCCCCCCCCAAATAAAACACAACAATAAATATCATTCAAAGCCTGTAATGATTTATAAAGCTAGTGTGGATTTCAGACTAACTTAATAAATAAAATTCATTGTTCTTATCTACCAACAAGACTGGGTGATTTTGTTATAGATCTACGATCCAGCCTTTTTTCATTTTGACAGCTCGTTGAGTCGGATGATGCACTCAAAATTCCACTTATTCTGTCGCATAGGCACAGTTTGGCCGACTTTCAAATCACGTACTTACCACAATTCGTAGGTTTGGTTGATTATGGTTCTTCTCGGCCCTTTTTATTATAGCTGACGTAAGCTCCAGCCTCAGAATTATTTTTCCGCCAAAGTGTCTCGCTCTGTTTGATCGCACGACGGCCATTTTTTACATGTATAATAATCTCTCACACAAAGTAATTTAAACTCCCTGCAGCAGTTTCCTCCCCTTGCAGAGGTGAAAATAAGAGGCCCATCACGACATGTTGGTGTATTTCGTCTAATTTTGCAAGAATGAACGGCGGACTCGTCAATGTCTTGTAGATATTATTTTTTCCGTTAGAGACTGAAATTATCGGAGAATACCGAGCGATGCCGAAGAATGTCGAAGTCTCATAATACAATCGGAATATCTTGGATAATCCCATGACAATCCCATTAGTGTGTGAAATCGTTAATGTCTCACTATGTGTACATTGTATGTATTTTCTCAATATGAGTACATTATATGTATTGTCTCACTATGTGCATATTGTATGCATTGTCTCACTATGTGTACATTGTATTTATTTTCTCACTATGTGCACATTGTATGTATTGTTTCACTATGTGCACATTGCATGTATTATCTCATTATGTGTACATTATATGTATTGTCTCATTATGTGTACATTGGATGTAATGTCTCACCATGTGCACATTGTATGTATTGTTCTCACTATGTGCACACAGTGATTTTTTTCGCTTCTTTGGGAAAGGGTCCGTTCAGATTGGGAATTTTCGCGTCGTGACAACTTCAAATTGGGAATTTTCATAAAGCAGAAAGGCCAAAAAACAGAAAAAGAGATTACATGTGACTATTTACTGGTTTCTGTAAACTTGTATGCTTGACCTCTTGTTAAAAATGTTCATAACTTTGTCATTTTATGTCCGATTTTGAATTTTTTTTTTTAAAACTTCATTGGGAATTTATGCCTTCTAATTTGGGAAAAATATAGCCTTTTTCAAATGGGGAAGGTACCATTTACCGGTAGCAAACAAAGAAGGAAAAAAATCACTGGCACATTGCATGTATTGTCTCACTATGTGTGCATTGTATGTGATGTCTCACTATGTGTACTGTGTATGTATTTTCTCACTATGTGCATATTGTATGTATTGTCTCACTATGTGTACTGTGTATATATTTCTCACTATATGCACGTTGTATGTATTTTCTCACTATGTGTACTGTGTATGTATCTTCTCACTATGTGCTTATTGTATGTATTTTCTCACTAGGTGTATATAATATGTATTGTCTCACTATGTGTACATTATATGTATTGTCTCACTATGTGCACATTGTATGTATTACCTCACTATGTACACATTGCATGTATTGTCTCACTATGTGTACTGTGTGTGTATTGTCTCACTATGTGCACATTGTATGTAATGTCTCACTATGTGTACTGTGTATTATTTTCTCACTATGTGCATAGTGTATGTATTTTCTCACTATGTGCACATTGTATGTATTGCTTCACTATGTGTACTGTGTATTTTCTCACTATGTCCACACTGTATGTATTTTCTCACTATGTGCACATTACATGTATTATCTCACTTTTTGCACATTGTATGCATTGTCTCACTATGTGTACTATGTATGTACTGTCTCACTATGTGCACATTATATCTATTGCCTCAATATGTGTTCTGAATATGTTGTGTTTATGTGTACTGTATATGTATAGTCTATGTGCATTTTATCATGTATTGTCTTGAGCACTATGTGTCACAATACATGACAACACTTTGACACCAGTAATATTAATAATAGTATTGCCATTGGTCAAGTAGGACACATGAACAAGTGCATTTTTACTTAATAATAATTAAGTTAATTACTATGATTGCTAGCTAAGTTAACTTTGTTATGTAAATTGTAATCATGTTTTTGACTTAAATAATGCATTATTATCTTATTTATGATTATAAAAAAATCCAGGGATAAATTAATTTAGAAGTTTAGTTTTTAAACAAGTTGCTTAATTGTTATTAGCCACTTGCATTGTGTTTAAAGGTTAACCAGGGACAAACTGGGAGTTTTATATTTACCTCGACTTTAACAAAATCCAACATTGTTTTGGTGTCATGACTGTTTGGTCCAATATGTCTGTCCGCAAACACATGGTGACTCGGAAACAATTTATCAACAGCTGAAGATCCGTGTTTAGCCAGTATCAGAGTCGGTGAACCCTTTCCATAACCGTTCTGCGAAACCAGTTTAGTCTGGTATGATTCCAATGTGTATAACAAACACTTGCTTCTACAAAAACTTTGATATCCACGAAGCATAGTTCAAATTTATGTTTATAAATACAAACTAAATACAAAGAATGTAATACACAATACTGAACATTAATGATTTACACCAACAGCGCGCGGAGTTCAGTGACCAGATACGGGAGCAAAGTTGTTTATTCTAATAAATGTCAAGGACGCTGGATCAATTCGTACCTATGTCCGGTCGTACCACGAACTTTGGGGTTTTCGCACGCATGTTAGACGGAATTGCCAAATAACGTAAATACAAATTTGGTTTCCTTTTGGCGAAAGAGTAACTACAAAAATAGTCGTTTTGCGATTTATTCAATTTTGAAGGTATAATGACAGCACGTATGCAGAAGTTGTTGATTGAGTTCGATCATTCATAGTACGAATTGAGTATTAATCAAAGTACTGAAAGTATTTACCTTAAAATATACATGTAATATGGTATGAACGTCAATATTTTTATCTAACCACCGAAAGCTCACCAAAAAAACATAATAGGATCGATTAAATTCAAAATAAATGTTAAAAACAAAAAATGACATATGATCAGAGTTGTTTTCTGAACAAATATTTTTCCAATAGATCGATTGTTTAATTCCTGCTGATTAGATATTACATCCATTTCTGGAAAAAATTGGTCCTGTGATAGGATATAAATGTAACTAAATGGTAATAAGCAAGTAAAATAATAATACACAATGTTTTTTTCACTTTTTTATTTTTGCATATATTCAAAATGGATTGTAAAATATGAGTACAATTATTAAATAATACGGAGCATGATTTAGTTATATCATGGAATTATATCTCACACATGTGATTTAATTCGGTGGTTATATAACGATTTTATTTATGGTGAGTTAGGTAGGTTACCTCTACAAAATGGGTGACTTTATAACATTATCAAATTTATTATTCTTGATTAAACTTTTAGGAACGGATGTAAACAAATATATAAATAGAGGATATTACATGAGTGTCTTTTCATATTGAATTTATTAAACGAGTTGAATAGAATGATAAAATGCGAGGCTCTGCCGAGCATTTTATCGATTTTATTAAACGAGTTGAATAAATCCAATGTGGAAAGTCACAAATGTAATGTTCTTTTTATCATATGTTAGCCATTTCTAGCCGAAACATAAAAATAGCTTCTTATTTTCACTATAATAAACGCGCAACTTTGACGACGTCGCCTATACTTTGAGTGACGTCACGTAAAAGCTTTATTACACTAGTGTATTATCAAAAATAAATAATGGCTTTATTACGCTGCCGCGACGTCAAACATATGATAAAAACGTTTATTGTATGTTATACCAAGATAGTTTAAAATATCCTAGTAGAAAAAAATTGTGTTCTTTGATCAAAGAATTACTACGTACTTTGGGTTTTCATGAGGCATGGATGTACCAATCAGTTGGTGACAAGGATATACTTTTACTACAAGTCAAACAAAGTGTAAAATATCATTTTCTACAAAATTGGAATGGAAGATTAACTAATTCGAATAGAGCCCTGTTCTATAGGCAAATAGCTGCGTTTAACTTTCAACCGTATTTGAATAAATTCAATATTAAGACATTTTGCATTAGTATGTCTCGTCTACGTGTAAAATCTCATCGATTGTGTATCGAAACTGGTCGTTGGAACCAACCTGTTTATATTCCCATAAACGAACGTATATGTACTATTTGTAATTTATTAGAGGCTGAGTACCATTTTATCATACAGTGTAACATGCATAATGATTCTAAGAAACGCATGTTATCGCATTAGTTGTATTGTTACTGATATGTGCGTCTAGTGTGCTAAATAGCGATATCTGGCCCTCTTCCAGTGTGCCAAAACTCCGGACATTTCGGAAGCGACGCGCGTACGTACCGTACACAAACATGTGGTGTCATTAGCGCACTGGAATACAAATTGAAGATTCTGACTGTTACGCAGTTTAAAAAAGCTCTGGAAAGTTAGATCTGAGCATGATTTTGTTATTTAGTGTTTAGAAAAATTCAGTGGAATTGAACATACGTGATAAAAAGGTTATACAACAGGGCCGCAGTGCATTAAGTCAATATTCGGCATACTAGTTAGGTATTGGTTCGAGTGCTTCAGAAAAAGAAATTCAACTTCATTTCAATATGCGAATTATGTTAATGTTTGCCTAATTAGCCTCTGTTCGAGAAGAGTACGCTTCTATTGTCTGGTCTCCTCATACTTCACTGACCTCCTCGCTATCCAACTCGAGATAGTTGAGAGAAGAGCAGCGCGGTTCGTCAAACGAGATTTTAGAAGAACAAACATTGTAGCTGATATGATCACAGATCTAAAGTGGGTCACACCTCAAAGACGCAGAGATCATGTAAGGCTGTCCATGCTCTTCAAGATCCAATGTGGACTTGAAGACACATCTCTACGCCCATCTATGTCTACCAGGTATAACAACCAACAGCTGATAGATTCAGTTCTCTACTGCTTAATATGACTTCTCAGAAAGTATCGTACTCTGAAACAAGCCCCCCAGGTCGCTGTCAGCCAAGGCACCTTAGCAGGTTTTCAGACAGCTCTGACAGGACTTCACAACTAGACCACTGCTTCGTTTTAACCCGATTTTAAATTGTACAAAAATGCGACTTTCTTTTAAATAAAAACTGTATATAAAAAAACTGACTGCTGTGTGTTAATAGTTTTTAATACATGTATATGTGAATGAGACTCAAAAAAAGAATATATATATACATCGCGAGAATACTTAAAATGTTGGATGCGCTTACTGAAGATGATGACGACGATTTCCGACAATAAATAAAGTTTGTATTGTATTGTATTGTATGGTAATTAGGTCACCTGGAAGTATCGTTTACGTCAATATGAAAGACAATACACATAACATATATTGATTGCTTTTTAAAGTCGTGGTGTTATATACATTGTATAATACAAATGCTAAAATGAGCATCATGGTTGGTGCCAAATAACCTACAATTGGATGTAATGAAACGAGACATTATTATTTGAATACCGTATATATCAAAATCAAGTTCGGAGGCATAACATGTTTATCATTTCACGTAATTGTAGTAGATCTTTCTACGATACTTATTTGTTTGCGGAGAACTTTCGATCGTTAGATAAATGTTGTCCGTATCTCCTTAATAATGTTTTGCTCTAAAATGAATTATTATAAAATCAACCACCAAAGTACGTCAAGCGTCTAAGAAAAGCAGTGTACATGTATAGTCAAGACAACATGTTAATGTATACATGGGTGGTATTCACAAAGCATCTTAGTTGAAAACTTAAATATTTTGACTGAAGTTAAAAATTAGTGTTGCACATATTGAGAACAAATTGAAAAATTAACCGATGTTTTCTTAGTGACTAGTTAGTTGCTATTAACATAAGTATTTAAACCTATGCAAACATCAATAATCGTGATTGTCATGGTTAGCTGACATAATGAAGACATTAAAATTTTTCATGTTTTAAGAAAAATCTAAGTTTTTTTTGTAAGATACTTTGTGAATACCAGCCCTTGTTAGTGAACGTAATATGGCCACTTAGTCATGTTGCTTTTGTTTAGTAACCTAGAAATTTTGCTTTTGTGACATTCTGTACATTGTGTGAATATGTATACTTTATTATAATGGTGCGTGAAATGATTCTGTATGCTTGTGAGATAAGTACATGTACCTGTGTTTCACTTGGACTTTAAGCGGTTTATGTTCATTTTCTCGTTGAGTTGTATGTTGGGCATTGTGTCGTTTGATTGTGGTCTGTGTCATTTCTGTTTTCTGTGCTCGGCTGTTTCAGTTGAGTGCTGCATTCTCTATCCGATTGTTCATTATGTTCTTTATTGTATGTATCGGGGTATATCATAAGTGTGTGTATTGATATAATATAATGGTTTCAGGTACATTGAGTGTGTGTCTATGATGGTGCTTTAATATTTCAAAATGTATCATGCAATTTACGGACATGCAGTATGTTTGTTAACATGTTTGTGTATAGCTGATCACCCATAAGTGTCTATAGATCTATGTTCTCTATATATATTGTTAAAATGTCCTCCATACATATCCATGGTTAGGCCCAGGATTGACAGCCCTGAAATCCTGAAGGGTCGTCGCTGATGAGTCCCTTAATTATAAGAAGATTTCATTTTCATATATATCGCCTAGGGAAGAGCGTGCCAAGATACGTTTTGTCCATGCGACACTCTTCCTGTGTTGAAAGCCTACAATATGATCTGGTTAAAGTTATTAATGGTGTTCCACCTTGGGACATCAGTGATGGTCATACCAAGGTATGAACAGGCGTATTAATAGTTCACTTTTTATTGTGAGGACGACATAATATCCCTCATAGTTTACTTTCACGGTGATGACATCATCGTAAAAAGATTGTATTAAGTCAGACAGGGAAGGCAGCACTCAACTTAACCAGCCGAGCACAGAAAACATTAAAAACACACAAAGCACAATGCCCAACTAAACAAGCGCAGATCCGCCCAAGTCCAAGCTGTCGAAAAGTATAATAAATTATAACTAGCTGAATGACCCAGTAGAAAAGATTCAGCAAACAAAAGGCGGAATGGCTAGCTTAGTTTACATTCTCTCTGTGATGACGTCATTTCAAACTATACCACTTTACCTATACTATGATGATGAATACGCACGAATGAATTTGCTACGTTACTTTTGGTTTAAATTCAGCACGTAATTTAGCAGATTACTTTTACTGCGATAAGATACATTGTTTTCCAATTATGGGTCACAAATAAGCTGTTATAATCCCATTAATATCGAATATACTGATGCAGAATTTTTTTTTTCAGCAATGGGTTTAAGGAATATTATATGTATATATACATGTCTCACAAGGCGCTTCTTATGAGCATGCTTGCTAGAAAATCGGACCACATTTTGACCAAACTGAAATATTAAAAGGCTTGTTTTCCCATAAGTAAAGAATAGTTGTTTGACAGTTTTTTTCTTGTTCTCTCAAAATAACATTTTTGCACTAAAGACTATCTTCTCATGGCCGTAACTACGGGGGGTGCGTCGGGTGCGACCGCACCCCCCTTTTTCGCCAAAGTAGCCTTTTTGTAGGTGAAATTTACAAACCTTGCTTTTTTTTCAAGCTCGCTTCGCTCGCAAAATTACTTTTCAGTCAATATATTCAAGCTTAAAACGGGTCTGTGGCATGCTGTTCAGATAAACAATGCATTTTTTTCTAGCTCGATCCGCTCGCCAAATAATAGAACATTTAGAGAACTTGTTTTTCTGGTTTGCTGCTAGGCTGAAGACTGCGTTTTCTTTTACCTGGCACTCTGTTCAGATCGAGCGATGCATTTTTATGGATGAAATTTATAAATTCCGCACTTTTTTCAAGCTCGCTTTGCTCGCAAATTAACCTTTTCAATACTTTTGTCAATGTATTCTATAGTTTTAGAACTAGTCTGTGATATAAATATGCTGTTCAGATAAGCAATTCATTTTTTTCTTGCTCGCTTAACAACTTTATCATCATGGCTGGTGCATACATGCAATGTTTCGCAGACCCCTTTGCATGAGATTGGTGATGGAAATGCAGGAGATTTCATTAAAACGCAGAAGATTTTCCTTGCTGAAACTTTAGACTTAAAGTATTGAAGTTTATATGCTGTTTTCACTTATCTTAATTTGATGACAATACCATGCATGCTTCATGTAGCAATTTAAACTAGAATATGTCTCATCATTTTCATAATGTAAACAAAATATGTCAGATTCCAGTTTGTCCATGAAATGCGTGAGGTCAGATAACTAATGTGCTTCTATATAGTGTAATTTGAAGAACGAGTTTTTATGCATATCAGATAAACAATGCAGTTTTTTTTGCACACTTCGCTCGCACAATAACAGTTAACTGCCTGTGCATAGTCATAGGCGGATCCAAGGGGGGGCGGACCCGGCGTACGCCCCCCCTAAAATCGCCGGAGCCTAGGTAATTTCTCATATTTTGGATGTAAGAACAATATTGATATGCAATTTTTTTTCGCTCGCTTCGCTCGCGTAAATTAAAAAATAATCAATTTATGGATTTTAAAGTGAACTTAATGCTGTATGCAAAAACAAGATATCGGACTGATTGGTAGCATGGTGCCAAACATCGGCTACAGAAATGCCGAGATTCTTGCACATTGAAAATGTCCGACAAGACATAAAATATTAATAGATCGAGTTGGCTTTATTTTCTAATAAACCTGTCCTTTTCATTAAAAAAAGATACCTCAGAATGCAGCTGACGTGGTTCTATTTAAAAAGTCACGAGGTAGAAAGCCACTGGCCCGTGGACTCCCTAGTCGCTGAATCCCAAGTACTTTACATTTCCACTTAAACAAAACTGAAGCCCTGGAGTTCGCAGGGTATGGAGCTCAGATAGACATTGCCTTATTTCGTGACGAATTCACAGCAGCTATATATCAGTGAATATTATCAAGTCGATTATCGTTAGTCCTGACTATGCTGTTCATATAAACAACGATTTTTCAAGCTCGCTTCGCTCGATGAAGAACTACGTAAATTCAATGAAAGCTTTTGATTTACCATTGAGTTGTTTGGGTATGCTGCTCAGACAAACACTGATTTTTTTTCTAATTCTGACAATAACTGCATCAGTGAATATTACCAAGTAATAAGAATGTGGTGTATGAAGCTGAAATAGATAATTGCATTTTTTCTTGCTCGCTACGCTCGCACAACCACTATAAGTTAATTTTTTCAAGTAGGGAATGACTTTGAGGGATATGCTGTTCAAATAATTAATGCATATATTCTTACTCGCCTTGCTCTCACAATAATTTTATCAATGAATATTATAAGATAAAGAACGAAATTGTGTGGAATGCTTCTCAGAGATACATTTTTTTCTAGCTCGCTTCGCTCGCACACTTTCTTGAGGGGGGGGGGGTATCAATACACGAATGTACGCCCCCCCTAACGCCAAATCCTGGATCCGCCCCTGATAGTGTCAATAGAAGAACGAGTGTGTGTGGTATAGAAGGCATCTCAGATAAACAGTGCATTTTTCTCAATGAATGTACTGTGTAATTAGGCACAACCTCCGTCAGCAGGACGGGCAGATCTACACCCCCTCTCCTTATCTAAACAATCCCGTCACCTCTTCAAGAACCGATTTCGCACCCCCTCTTGAAAAATCCTAGTTACGGCCATGCTTCTTCTAAGCAATTTTCACTATTTTTACTTTAACTGCATATATTTGGCCGTGTTTATTCATCTAGCTTTTCTATTTTTACACCCTTTTCTCCTTTTCTTGCACACCGTTAAAGAAATGTCAATTTATGACAGTTTAACGTACTGTATAGATGTAGGTGTACAAGGGAGACGACTCCTCAAATGACTTCAATGCCAATCCGGACTGTAGTATTGTACTTTACTAGCTCTATTTGCCGGTCAAAGGTCAGCTTCCGGAAAGGTGTCTGGATTGGTTCCCCTATTGCAAAGATGAAAGTACGAATACGCCTACGCAGCTCGTAACCAGTGAATGGTCCGTTTTCTTTTTGGAAGTGTCAAAGTTTTAGCAAGTTTTAGACATCGCGAAAGTCATATATTCGTTGTCGTTGGATGTTATGATTTATTTGATCAGTTAAGTTTTGTTAAATAGGTAAGTATTGCATATAACAACTTGTCCCAACTCTTCTAAGTAACCTTATTTTTAACTTCGATGTCAAAGTCGCACTGTCGTTGTCTGGGACAGGGTAAACACGCTACTGTTCTCAAGGGTTTTGAGTTGATTGAATCGTATCTCAGCAATGCAGACAAGTGTAATCAGTGTCATTATTTTACTGTATTGTGTTGGCAAGACTGATCTTAGTTGTTTTGCTCGAATATTGTAAAACTACGGGAGAAACTTGAACCGGAAGTTAATTTTGTTACGAATTTACGCCCCCAACACAAAAACAATGAGAACTGTCATAAAGTGTATTGTAGGTCAGAACAAAATGACACCTTTAGTAATGATAAATAACAACCATAACACATATTATTCTAGATAAACTAGGTGTGTATTGTTTCATTTATGTGTAACATGTGGACATCTTGGTACTGTCTGCTAAAGATGGCTAAAGAAGAGAAAACAATCATGGTCTATCACTAAGTATCATAGAAAGGAATTTATGTACTATCTGACTGTCAATAGTAGGGTTAATCAAAGCACTGAGAGTGCTGATGGGAGGCGATCTGGTTGCTGCTACTTAAGCTTAAACCGACTTTACCCGTTTAATGTTTGTTTTCTAACTGCCGATCTTGTCTTGAATGTCAAAATAGGCTAATGTGACTATATAGGCATGTTGGGTATCTAAATAATTGTAAAAGGGGCATATTAATTTATATGTAATACGTGTATTGAATGCGTATATCAAAAGTGGCTTTAAAATAATACTTCCCGCCTATTTATCAGATTCTACAGTACCGTCTTGTAATCACTTCCCTCACAGTGTGAGACATCTCTAGAAAGCGGCTAGTATTGTGACACCATATGATTGCGTAACGGTAATTTGCAGCCGCAGAGGATATTATATGTTTCATTGATAAAACCATCATGTGACCCAGGTCTGAAGTTTCTCCTATACTATTCATTGATAAAACCATCACTTGACCCTGGTCTGAAGTTTCTAAAAATAGCTACACAGCCGGACATTTGATAAACACGTCATTTTCATATTACGAAACAAGCTTGATATCGACCGGGGTAGTGATTATCTGCAAAAATATCAATTTAACGAACAGTTTCACAATAATTGTTGATCTTAGAATAAACAAATGTTGCTGATTGAATTAAATCAGTTTAAAAATTTGGAGAACCATATGTAGGCTAGCAGTATTGGGAATGTTGACAGTTTCTGGAACTATTTGAATGCGGATTCACATAGCAGCCTATAGGCGGTTCAGGTTGCATCAAGAAATTGGCAATGGTAGTAATGAGAGGCTTCGCCTCCCAAAAACTAGCACACTTATAAATATTCCTTCCCTAAATCTGACCAACCTAACATAGCATCATCATACACATTTTAAAATAATTTGTAATTTTTCATACTTAATTCTTGTCCGGGCCATAACTCATACAGTATTAGAGATATCAATTTAAAACTTCATAGGTGAATAGACCTCATTGAGGGAGAGTGCAGTGCACAAGAACCATAACTCTGCATTGTATATTTTTTTAGTTATTCCCCTTTGTAAGTTTTCATACTTAATTCTTGTCCGGGCCATACCTCATACAGTATTAGAGATATTGATTTGAAACTTCATAGGTGAATATACCTCATTGAGGGGAAGTGCAGTGCACAAGAACCATAACTCTGCATTGTATATTTTTTTAGTTATTCCCCTTTGTAAGTTTTCATACTTAATTCTTGTCCGGGCCATAACACATACAGTATTAGAGATATTGATTTGAAACTTCATAGGTGAGTATACCTCATTGAGGGGAAGTGCAGTGCACAAGAATCATAACTGCATTGTATATTGTTTGAAATCCCTTTTTTATAGAAATTAATGCTTGGCCGGTACCTTACTTGAACAGTATTGATGGCATTTAATTGTAACTTCACATAATGATAGAGACCTTCAAGAGGAAGTGCAGTGTCAAGGAACTATAATTTTACATTATTTTCTTTTTTACCTGTATCTGAGTTTATACTAATTTAATTAAGGTTGATTGTGAAACAAGTTTTTCCAACTTATATAAATACTCTCGACACCTCATTCCTAATGTTATCCATCGCCACGAGGGTATGAGAGAAGAGAAGCCAGTTTCCCTTTTATTCTGAGCGACTAGCAAGGGTATTTCTGGTACCATTTTTATTTCGTCTTTGGTATGACGCGGCCAGGGATTGAACCCGAGACCTCCCGCACTCGAAGCCAACGCTCAACCACTAGGCTTTTGAGGAGGCAGTATCTGTAATATGTTATTTCCCATGTTGAGACAAGCACTTGCTTCGGGGAGCATTATTCGGTTTTTACCAATTCCTTGTTAATGTTATATATGTACATAGTAATGCCAATTTCTTAAAAACAATAAATGTGTCACTTGTCATCAAACACACACATAACCAAAGTTGAACTTTTTGAGCTTAACACAGAAACTGTTTGTTTTCATTCTTTTAACATTTCTAGGCTTATCTTAGCAGATACGTCCTTTCAAAATACATATTCCTTTCACGAAAACAATACCAATTGGAATAAAACACTAACCATCAATGAGTCCCTCCTATGTATGCTGCTATCCTGATTTGTTTCACATAAAGTCCTTTACTGGCAAAAACACAATCACGTTGAACTCCATGTTTGGTATGGTGGTCTGGTACCACTATATTACGACTCTGAATTCTTTTCGCGAAACAGCAAATAAGCGGAATGGCAATAAAAATATGCTTCCAGCGTTACTACACGATAAAAAGAAATGTCTTTTATGAAACTGCTCTGTCATGTTTTACCATGCCCAGCTGAAATCTAATGATATGTTAAATAATAATATCAAAATAATAAAAATGATGCGAAATGATCAATTTGCCTTCTAAGACAATTTCTGATTCGCCAGTAGATAGTTGAATAATTTCCGTTTTATGAATAGAAAGACAAATTATTATATCATTTTTATTTTGAATTATGGTATTTGACAAAAATTACAACAATAAAGGACATGGATAACAATGTAGACTAGTCAAGAATGTAGCTTGACTTATCAAAGAAAAAAGGTCAAGTTATTGTTGTGACTTGTGACATGGGCGGGACTGCATTGGTTAAGTTTGTTGTCAGAGTCATTTTCTCAAAGACTATCAAGGTATCCACTTGAAACTTAACATAGTTGTTCACTATCACAACGGGAGTCCATACTGACAAGGCTGGTAACCCTGTGACCTATATTGATGAGTTGTCTTCCCTTGTTACTCTTACAGATGATCAAGAGTTCTATGAAGTATGTGAAAGTCGAGCATCCAGCACTCGTAGGTGGTGCTGTTGTTATTTTATGCCTTGCTTGATTTGTTGTTATGAATACATCAACAGTGATTTTTTTGGCCATTTTTAGGGCCAAATACAGGCACCTTCCTCTAGCAAAATAACCTCCATTTTCCCCAAAAAGTCATAAATTTTTTTCCCCAAAAAATGCATGTTTTCCCCCTTTTGTTCTCACTGCTTTAAAGGCAACTAACTATATGGCTGTTTTTAAGTCAAACTGGCAAAAGTCGTTGCTTCAATGAATACATATGACTATAATCAGTAAAAAAAGAGCAAAATATAAACAATATCCTTTTTAATAATTCCCAATTTTGCGAATTGTCGTGCTAAAATTTCCCAATTTTATGGGCACAGGCTGCTTCATTTTGTTCAAGAAAACTCACTGGTCAACTTTTCTAATAAACTATCAAAGCTATTGCTTTGAAACTGAAACACTTGTTCACAGGCATCCTGAAATTTGGCAAAAATTGTTGGAAATTTGGTCCGGTAAGATTAAACAAAGTGCCAGACCAAAAGCAAAACTGTCAGACCAACAAATGTATTTTAACATTCAATATTTTGTTCAATTTATCTAACAAGCTATGATATTTCATCCATTTATCATAGCCCTTGTTTGGACTAAGAAAATGTCTTGGTTAAGTTTTATGTTAAGGTTAACTTTTCCATAACACTTTGAAACTTGTAATACCTTTTTACCAGCAATACCTTCTCTGTAAAGCAAGGCCAGTGGTTTTTATGCTCCCACCAAATATATGGGTGGGGGAGGCATATAGATTTGCCTTTGTCCGTCGGTCAGTGTGTGAGTCCCAAAACGTTGTTTTGTGTAACTAGAAAAGTATTTGTGCTACTGTAAAGTTTTTAAATTTCATAGGAATGTTAGTCAGTATGAGTTGTTGAGCACTTAATTAGTTTTATTCTGATCTGATCGGTATTAGTAGAGTTATTGCCCTTGATATAATGAAATTTGATGAATTTATTCGGATTCAACTAAAATTAGCAGAGTTATAGCCCTTAAAATGATGGAATTTTGCTTGTGTCCCTCATAACTCCAAATGTATTTGAGTTTCAGTCTTCAAATTTAGTAGGAATAGTTGTCAGTATTAAAGTGTTGTTGCCCACCTTTATATTTTAATTCAGATATAATGACCTCTTTTAGCAGAATTGTGGCCCTTTAAATTATGAATTTTTGCTTTTGTTACTCATAACTCTATAAGTGTTTGTGCTACAGTCATCAAACCTTGTAGGAATATTAATCAGCATGTGCATTTGAGTAATGACTCTTTAACGTGGTCATATGGTAAGTGGGGGCATCCTTGGATTCCAGACTCGTTCAAAAGTGCTCATCTTTTCCTCCTAAAGTTGATCAAATGAGCTGAAATCGAAAAACTTTGTAATTAATGATTTTATAATGTTCTTGCAGGATAACTTGAAACTATCAGAATGTCATCCAGTGAGGCACCTACAGCTGACACAACAAATGAGGCAGAAAAGTCAGGAGACAAACCAAGTAATGAAACCGCTGACTCCACAAACACATCTCAAAACAACAACAAACCTATCAAAAAAGTGAAAAGTAAAAAAGGTAAATATTTGGAGTACTTAATTTATGTGTACATGTACAGTAAAACCTCAATAATAAAACAATCCTGTGAAACTGGTCACACTTTTAGGTTGGTATATTTGTGTGTTTGACTGAGACAGTCGTAGTGTGTAGTCATTCGGTTTTATCCCTGCCTAATTGATCAATGACCTCCGACTTCGAGGGAAGAGACAGAAAGTTTATGTTATTCAAGGAATCCGGGTGTGCTGCCCTAGCTCTTTCCAAATAGACTCCATGATTCTTTAACATGCCTGGAGCCAGTTCCTCAAAGCTCTGTTAAATTTAACGGCCCGTTAAGTTAACAGTCCGTTAAAAAAGCTAACGGACTGTTACTTAACCGACTGTTAAATATTAGTTCCTCAAACCATTTTAACATGAGCGTTAACTAACACTCATGTTAAACTTTAACAGACTGTTAAAAATATTTAACATCTACTTTCAATCCCAGAATTCCACTTCCTACTTGAATTCCAAAATGGCTGCTTTAGCAGAAGATGCTAAAATTAGTGGCTCGACACTAACATTGGTCTGAGACCAGTGGTTTTCATGGAGGACCACAAACTCTTTGAATGCAGGTGGTCCCATTAACCACAAAACATTCCAAGAAAGTAGGTTTATAAACAGGATCAAATCACTTTATAAACAGGATCAAATCACTTTATAAACAGGATCAAATCACTTTATAAAGAGAGCATGTAAGCTGATAAAGAAATTTGTTGAATGAAATCTCATTAACAACTCAAAATAAAACAAACCGTAGTAACAATACAGTTGTACTGTATGATGAAAGTTATTTTTTAATTGCTCAATATTCAGTAGGACCATCTTGAATTCTGTCGGGCCAGCATGTTTCATAAGCTGCTGGTCCTTAGGACCACTATGAAAGATAAGTTAGTGTCAATCCCTGATTATCTGCGAACAATTCTAGGAATACTGTATGTAGTGGTGGGATTATTTAAGAGCATGTTGGTGGAAAATAAAATTGAGTTAGCTGTTAGCATTACTTGTCTTTACTGTAGACCAATCAAATTCAATGTATTCTCATATTTCAGATTTAAAAAATGATGCCAGTAGATTTGATCCTCCTGGTGTGAACTTTAACGCTAAACTGATTGGTATTGATGATGTTGAACAAGCTAGAGGAGACAAAATGTGCCAAGAATCAATGTATCGACTTAAACTTGCCGTCAAACAATCGGGACAACACAAACCAAAAATTATTGTCAACGTATCAGTTGATGGTATCAGAATTATTGATTTAAGAACCCATGTAAGTACATTTTGTAGTTTAGCTTATACAGTAGAATATTTATGCCTCAAACGGCCTTCTGACCAGGAAACCTAAGTTTGAGCCAACTACACATTTGAGACATGTCCTGTATAATAGTACATTATCCTTTTCTTGGGACTGAAGAACCTGCTCAAAGTTTCTAGGGTGTTTGAGGTATAACTGTACTTCAGTGTTTGTTTTATATCATGTGAATGTTTTAGAACATTATTAAATAATGTACTTGTATGTTATGAGTGTCATAGAAAAGCTTTAGAAGCATTTGATGACATGATACTGGCCTGTGATTCTTCCTCCTTGCGGTGATTTCGTTCCTCCTTTTTGTCTTAAAATCTTTTAAACAAATGTTTAGATTCAAGCTGACCTACTAAAAAATGATGTTTTTGCAAGGGTGATAGCGTGGGTGCAGGGTTTTTTCAGCCTTTGTGCTCTTGGAGCAATCACATGCCCGATATTACTGTCGAGTGTACATGTAGTTATTGGTAGAATACTGGTACATAGGTGTTCTATTGAAGTTGTAATATTACTAGTAATTAGGTTTATTGCTTAATGACTGAACTGATCAATTTGCATCAATGATTGAATGTTTGATATATTTTAGGCTGTTAATCACACTCATCCTGTACATCGGATCTCATTTATATCAAGAGATATCACCGATCATAGAGCATTTGGTTACGTCTTCGGAGCGGGCGAGGGAAAACATAAATTCTTCGCTCTCAAAACAGAGAAAGCGGTATGCTATATGTAATTTCTGTTGTTTAAATGTGTATGAAATCACTTCATAGCTGTGTATATGGTTCAGTGTTAAGAGCACTGGATTTGTAACTTGGACGTCCAGCTAGGATTTCTAATCATGGCAGGTCATAGTAACATCCTTCCATAAAAATTTGATAAAATCTTGATTTTCTCCGCATGTTTAGACGTTGCTGGTTCATTATGGATATGGAAGAGTAATGTAATACTGGTTAGGATACAGTACAGGAAAACTAGTTAGGTGAATCGGCCTTTCGTATATAACAGAAAATTGTTGAGAAACAGTGTTAAACCTTAATAAACAAACAATCATGAAATCATTACATATTTAATGTAAGTTTTGGTTCTCAGCTGTTATTGTAATATACTGTATTATCTCCAGATTTGACCAAACTATTTTTCCCCATGCACCATTGGTCTGCACCTGTAGCGGGATTCGAACCTATACTCAACAGTGCCATTTCCTTGCAAATTGAAGTACTAATGTATTTGCCAACTCATCGCCACATTCCCAATAAAAGGTTGGGCAAATAATGCAAGTGTAGTTGATTTTTCTAGACTGAAGCGTTGGTATTGACATTACGAGATTTGTTCATTCTAGGCCGAGGCGTTGGTATTGACATTACGAGATTTGTTTCAAGCTGTGTATGAGATGAAGAAGAAAGAAGTGGAGGATGCTAAACATAAAATAGAGGAACCAGCCACAGAGTCAGGCATTGAAGTCACAGAGAACAAAGAGGAACCAGTATATCAAGTATATAACCTCTGTTTAATATTCTACATGTATAAAGTCTATTGCTATTGTGATCAGTATATGTCCAGTGACAAAGTGATTTGTTATGTTCGATATATGTCTGATGACTCAGTGATCTTTTGTGATCAGTATACGTTTGATGACACGGTGATCTTTTGTGATCAGTATATGTCTGGTGACATTGTCATTTATCAACATTTAACTTGTCAACACATTGTGACCACAGTTTTGAGTTGATTATCATGAAGCTAGTGTATATTAGTATAACTATTGATTATCTCTGTAAAATCTAGGCAAACTTCAATTACATTATTTTAAGTCTCTAGGTCATAATTATAATAACAAAATCTTTATTATTCAGTATATTTCCATTAACCAAATATATTCATCTGAATATTACCTAGGTCAGGATGGTGGGTTAAAGATTGTTTCTTTGGAAAGTACAAGAAAAATCTTGTGGACACTGAAAGCCGAATTTGGCAACCAATCATCATGAAAATTAGTCAAGAGTGTTCATTTTGCTGTTACAGTATTCTTAGTGATTTGAAATTAATGTCATGTGGGTTGAAAATTAGGTCACACAATTAAAACATAGAATACCTAGATAAGTTATTGATAAAGAACTGGAATGTGAGGTTATCTTACTTCGTTCAGGGTGTAGCCAGTGATTAAAATATGATATCTAAGTGTTTGTTCTCTGTCTGTTATGTATCATAGTTCAACTGAGAGTGTGGTGGGCGAGGTTGTAAAAGTGCAGTATTGCAGTTATTGCACTCTGTTCCAGTACAGTATTGCAGTTATTGCACTCTGTTCCAGTGCAGTATTGCAGTTATTGCTCTCTGTTTCATTGCAGTATTGCAGTTATTGCTCTCTGTTCCAGTGCAGTATTGCAGTTATTGCACTCTGTTCCAGTGCAGTATTGCAGACATTGCACTCTGATCCAGTGCAGTATTGCAGTTATTGCTCTCTGTTCCAGTGCAGTATTGCAGTTATTGCTCTCTGTTCCAGTGCAGTTATTGCACTCTGTTCCAGTGCAGTTATTGCACTCTGTGCCAGTGCAGTATTGCAGTTATTGCACTGTGTTCAAGTGCAGTATTGCAGTTATTGCACTCTGTTCCAGTGCAGTATTGCACTGTGTTCCAGTGCAGTATTGCACTGTGTTCCAGTGCAGTATTGCAGTTATTGCACTCATCATAACTATGATACACTGTTGTTGTAGAAGTATATGTCAAGTATATATTAAGTTTCTATGTGAATGTTGAAGTTACATACATGTGCTTGCGTATCTAACTTAAACTTGCTGACTCATGTGGGTGATCTTTGGCCATCTTGTCCTATAGTTCAAACATTGTCTATTAGTTAGTGAACTGCATTCTAACCTGGCAATCTGGGTCTGTGTCCCTGTCATGGCAGGTCATACCCTTCCATGAAAATTTAACAACAAGGTTGATTTTC
The DNA here is from genome assembly GCA_947247005.1 of Spisula solida. Lineage (NCBI taxonomy): Eukaryota > Metazoa > Mollusca > Bivalvia > Venerida > Mactridae > Spisula > Spisula solida. The sequence continues at coordinate 29,323,942 of OX365948.1, forward strand.
GTCCACATGTGGAGAAGTTACTGTTTCCTTGTGGAAGGATAAGTTAGTACTGGTTACTGGTTATTAGGAAATGATCACAGGTCTTGTTAAGTGAACTTACAGTAATACTGCTGTAAATTACTGAAAAATCATTGAGAAACAGCATTAAACCTGAATAAACTAAATTGCTAAAGGTTATCTATTCAAACCAATAAAACGACTGCAATACAAAATAACTTGTTCAATCTAGTCTAGAGAGAATTGTACTGGGTACACTGATCAACATAGTTTTATTACAACAAACATTATCTAACCATAGTATTAAGAGATAAAACTACAAATCTTTATTGCCCTATGATACCATTATCAATATGTTAGTCACTATAATTGTGTATTGATAAAGCATGGGGTTCATGTATAACTGTGTAGTTTGAAAATTCATGTATAAGTATTGTTTTAATGTACTTTGATATTACACAGACATACTGTTTGTTGCATGTGTGTGGGTTGGGGGTTATCTCCCTTACTGTACATGGTTCAATCTCCTGATTGAGGAGATAAAGCCTTTGTGAGTTTCTGTGTACAAATATGAGCAAATATTTCAGGTTTATGGGTTTATACGTGTGAAGATCCAAAAGTAGTGTCACAGGTGCTGTAAAATCGTGCATATTGTAGCAATTGTTTGTTATTGAAATATACCAAGTACATAGGAAGCCTACTAACAGACATAGCCGCAAGCCAATGACGTTAACGACGTCATAAACAAAATTTGACATTACTTACATTGTTCCTTTTCATAGTGTCGTCATTGATGTTCTATACAGTGCTCATGTCTGTTCACCCATTTTTTAATCACATTTACATAACAGAGTCTTTATGTAGTGAGGAAAACACATTGTTACAGGCCTGTCATGATTCAGGGGCGTAGAAATACACCCATGTCTCATCAACTGTAATTATAAGCTGGAAAAATTAAGTTTTTTTCGTGTGCAGTGACATGACATCAGTGGTATATTTTGAATCTCTATGTAATGCTATTTTAATATACAAAAAATATGACACAAATGATGTTAATCAGAATTTATTTACTTTACATTTTGATATAAATTTTATTGATGTACGACAAGAAATAAACTCACCAGTGGAACAGTGACATTACTTTTGGATCTACATTGTACCCACTTATTTGTTTATTCTGTATGTGTAAGCTCATGACTGTTTTATGAGCTTAAATTGCCATATTGAGCTTACCCCTACCCAACAAAGCCAGCCCCATAATAACCATTTTGGGTACTTTTGTGCCTTTGTCTAGTATTTATATCTATGACAGTGTTCATACTTTTCGTAAAATGAATCGCTCCTGTGGGAGGGGGGGGGGGGGGTATTTTAAGCTTGTATGGTAAGATGATAAAATAAAAAAATGTCGGTCTTGTTTGAATGATGATTTTATAGTATATCTAGGCACCTGTGGACTGCAAATCAATGAAACATAACAAATACTGAAGTTTGTTTATGTAGGTGTTTCTGTATGATCCAGACAATTAACTGGTTAAATGTTTGTATTTTAGGTTCCTCCAAATGGTAAACCAGTGGAGAATGAAACAGATCCAACATACCAGGTCAGTTCAGATTTTCTATCTGTGTTGATTTCCCTCTACATGTGGAGAAGTTGCTCATTCCTCGTGGAGGAGCTAGTTAGTACTGGTTAGGATACAGTCCAGGAAACTGGTAAGGTGAATCAGCCCTCATATATACCTGGAAGATTGTTGAGAAATGGCATTAAACCAGAATAAACAATCAGCTTTCCTTCTAATTGTGTTATCTACCGGTACTTGATCTTTATTCACAAAAAAGAAAGATATACACTTTTAGGCATTGATACAGTCAAATCTGTGCTAAAAACTACTATACTATTGCAAAACATGCCTTCAAAGACCACCAATTTCATCTAACATCAGATGGTTTTAAGTAACTCTTCAAAGCCTCGAACAGTTTTGCCTTAAATGCCCTAGAAACCTTGAACAGATTCTTCGGTCATTGCAAAAAGATGATGTACTTGTATGGTCTGAAGGCAGTTAGAGGCATTGAAGTTATACTGTAGAAGCAAAACAAGGGTCTTGTGTTTCGTAATGTCTGGAAACATATAAATGTTACTGTATTGTAGGTACCCAACAACAATCAACAAGTCCAGAATGAAGCCCCAGATTTACTGCAGATGGAAACAGAGTTGCAGACCATTGAACGAGTAATATACATAGTTATATTTTAAAACAATCGTTTAAAACATAGGAAAGCCCTATGCAAAAATGTGTTAATTTTGTTGTTCATACTGTATAGATATTTTAATGTGGCTGCTTTTGAGCTATGGACACCTTATTCTACTGTGGGTAGGACTTCTACCCTGACCGGTTACTGTGGGTAGGAAAGATACCCTGACCGGTTACTGTGGGTTGAACATCTACCGTGACCAATTCCATACTGTAGCAAAGTAGTTCTTCAAGGAACTTGACCATTAGATGCCTGTTTGTGCTTGTGCAAATGTGTGCTGACCGGGTTATATTCTTATATGCTGTTATATACATTGTATAATCCATAATGTTGGTTATAGCCAGTGTTGCTGTTAGATGCTCTAAGGTAGTAATGTTTTGATTTAGAATAATAAAGCTGATAGAACAACAGAAAAGCATGGTATGTTAATGAGTTCCAGTCCAATTTTGGCACACTTTAAATTATTGTTTGTCATTGAGTACTGTAAACCAATTAACTTTTGCAAATGTTTTGCAGATCGTCAGCATATTCGCGACTACAAACTTTCGCGTTTTTAAGTTTCCTGCAACTTAAATTTGCGAAATTCTTCCACTCGGGAACTCCGCGAGACTAATCACATTTACAGTATTATGTTGAAGTTGAGATCTGATTGTTAATTCAAATTATTTATTTTATCACAGCGTATAGAGCAGATTGACACCATGGAGGAATTGTTTAAAGAATTAGAAGCTCCGCCTACCACCTCACAAGCCACGCCTACACCATCTGGTGGTGCATGGTCATCTGATCTGGCTGGACTGTCACAAACACAGACACAACCTGCATTCTCTGTTGGAGGATTGCCATTCCCCACAACTCAATCTTTCCCAGCACCCTCAGCTAATCCATTCCCAACTGCTGCTCCGACGTTTGGACCGGGGGCTCAACAGTTTGGTCAACCAGCATTCCCCCAATCTGGTTTCCCTCCACAACAAGCACCAGCAATGCAGCAATTTCAGGTATGACATCAGTTTTATTGCACATAGTGAGTTCATTCATGACTTTCTTATTTTTACTGTGGAAAACAAATAATCTCTACATACTGGTAAATAGATTTCATAGAATTTGGCTGGTAGCATTTATTAATGTGGTCATAGTAAAATAAATTCAAAATAAAGACACCATAGTATTACTAAAGCCGTATGTAATGATATTTTGGTGTTGCAATATTTTCGCCATTTTCATTCCAAACATAGTGGTTTTATTTAATGTATTTAGTTTTCTCCATTTGGCTTTGGTGGAGAGAATATATAACCAACTTGCTATTCAATGCAACAAGAAAAGAAATACGAAGCTGGCCAATGCTCATACTGTAGTACAAGTTTAATATAAACAACATCCATTTTACAGTCAGTGCTGTCATGTTGCTTCATAGTTTTTCACTGATTCCTTAACAAAATGTGTTCCCTGAAAGTGATGCTGCAGTTTTATGATAATAAAAATTCCAAAAAAATGTTACACTAGAAATTAAATCCAAAAATGCAAACTTATGGTGCACTGTATATATTTTATTGTTTAGGCACCTACAGTACCACCTCGTACAGCTCCTGGATTTCCTGGCCAGGCAACTCCTGGATTTCCTGGCCAGGCAGCTCCTGGATTTCCTGGCCAGGCAGCTCCTGGATTTCCAGGTCAGGCAGCTCCTGGATTTCCAGGTCAGGCAGCTCCAGGGTTTCCAGGTGCTCAGTTTGCTCCACAGCAACCAGGCTTTATGGGAGCAGTACCACCCGGTATGCCTGGCATGCAGGCACCACCCGTCACAGTAACAGTATGTATGATATATGTATATATGAGAGCTGTCCACAAGAAGCATGAACATAGATTTTAAGGCAGAAATTGAAAACTAATACATTTGGTTCTGCGCTACTGCGATGGGTGATAAACCTAGTTTGTGGTAACCATCTGTAGAATACAAGGCACTAAAGCTTAAATAACTGTGTCAGGCCTTATATCTGAGGGTGTTCATCATCGTCAATGATAGCTCTTGTTAAATCTGTAATGGATTTCAACTGTATTATTTCTTGTTCAGTAAACAAACTATCCTCTCTCTCTGCACCAATCAGTTTCTTTTATATTACCCAGTCAAACCTCAGAACTATTTTTGTTGTTGCATGAACCTTCTCTCGAAAGTTGTCTAAAATTCCCAGTTAAATACGTAACATACTTTTGACTCAGAATTTCAATATTGCAATTTCCAAGATGATGTTTTCCTGAAAGAAAGGAAACACTGGCTTTTGCTTAAAATATAATTGGCAGCTTTATTATCACTGTAACTTTTGTAAATAATTTTGTCAATGAATGGAGTTAAGATTACTAAACAAAGTGGTTTAGTGCTAAAGGTTAGATTTTAGGATGGTTGGATGTCCGGTGTCTGTTGTGCATTGTCTGTCAGAATTGTTTTGCATATTTTTTATTACTGCCTGTTATGCCTTCTGGCGTGTAGGACAGCGTGTCAATAATTTAAATCATTTAAAATGTAAATAGTCTGAAGTGAGCAGCCAGGGTTCTCTTGGCTCTTGTTGTTATATGATATAAAAGAGTCTATTATGATATTCTCTATTTTTGCAGCCTGCCAGTGATCCATTCGGCACTGATCCTTTCGCTGGTAATGGTTTTGAGGAGAATTTATTAACACCAGCCGTACTACAGACAACAGAGGAGGAAGTACCAGCAACCAAACCCACACAGGCTGATGCATTCGGAGATCTTGTCAATATGGGCGGAGCTACAAAAAAACAAACCTTGTCACCAAAGGAAATGTTTGTAGATCTAGCAGCTCCTTCGAAGAGATCATTAAATGAATTAAAAGTTGACAAAGCACCGTCTCCAAAGTCAGCTTCCCCTGTTGGTTTCCAGGCAAGTGGAGAGTTGGAAAACCAGATCTCGGAATCATTTATCCCGTTCGGCACCTCCGATCCTTTTGCAAATGATCCATTCTCCAGCACTGGACCTGCACAAACTGTACCTGTACATATGAACCCTGATGCTTTTGGAAACACTATATTTGGTGATGATGATGAATTTACTCCACCCCTCCCTCAAGGTCCTCCTCCTCCCCTTCCTGATCATATAGCTAGTCAATCATTACCCCTCCCACCACCTCGTGCAATCGTTGAACCTAACCACATGATTCCTCAAGATATGCCACCTGTTCCGCCACGCCCTATGTCTGCTAGCTCTGACAGTAAGAACAGTAGTGGAAGTTTAAGTAGTCTAAATGAATCTCAACAGATGACGCCTCCACTTCCCCCTCGACCTGTGAATAGAATCGTTCCTCGACCTAGACCAAGACCTTCTAAAACACAAAATAACTCAAATACTGTCAGCTTACCAACTAATACTCAACAAAAATCTAATCAAAATACTGCATTTCAAACTCCTGTGATAAATAAAGGAAATGATAACAGTGTGCAGGAAAGGTTGGAACTTGGAAAACTTAATTCAAGTGAGAAGATCTCAAATTCTGGAATCTCAGACAGTGCTAGTATTACAAACCAATCTCGGAATACGGAATCTCATTCAGGCAGTGACTTAGATAATTCATTGAATAAGGGCAGAACTTCTAGTGTTGTGGTGGATCCCTTTGTTGCTACAGATCCCTTCGCTTCTGATGACCCCTTTACTCAAAGTGATCCTTTTGCAAATGACCCTTTTAATCCTGACCCTTTTACCGAAACCAGTGATACTCAACCTGCAAGACAAGATGATCCTTTCACAACTGTAGTCACACACAAACCTGATCAGTCGACCGATCCTTTCTCTGTGTTTGATAATACGTTATCAAGTGACAATTTTAAGTTTGAAAAGTCTTCATCAAGAAAAACTAAGGCCAAAGTTTCAGGTAATATTTATTGTCAAGTTTTTTTTTCTGTTACAATTTTTAGCTTAGATACAAAGCTATTGTGAAAACGTCCTTAGCGTCTGTGGATAACATAATTGGCAGACCAATTTTCAATATGGTCTATATATCTGGCAAAAAAGGAAGGTCTACTATATAGTAGAGTGTCTAATTTTTGCACCTGCTTGAACTTAATAACTGCAATAAATTTTGCTGACAAATAGAAAAACCCTTAATTACTAAGCATAACTTAACAGTAAGGATATCATCAATAAATGTAGCTTGCAAACACCGTCAACGGTACACAGGTAACCCTTGTTCTGTTCTGGTTTATGGCTGATTGAAAAGAAGATACCAGAAATATACATGCGCTTGATTGCAATTGTGGGTTTCAATTAACAGTCTTCTTATTATTGTTAAATTATTCTCGGTAACAAAGGGTGTTTCTGTTTGTCAGCAAAAAAATATTGAATTATTTAAAATATACTCAAGGCGAGTGTTTTAGGTTTAATGGTCATCTTGCTATTTAACAGTACATTTGTATTTCAGTTTATTGTTTAAAGTTATAAGATGATAGGTGAATGTGTAAGACTATACCTTGTTATCTCCATGGAAACCTGTATATAAGGGTCAACCAGAAATTATCTAGAGCTAAACAGTGTACCTTTCAGTGACTTTTCAATTAAAACAAATGTGAATATACAATTTGTCGTTTAAACATGAATTTTTGTTTTTACATAGCTCAGATAATTTCTGATAGTTGACCCGGTCATGTACATGACATTGTTATCACATCCCTGTCTGTCCAACTGTACAAGGATCTCATTATATCTTCCCAGCTTCCAATTATAATTATATACATCTACATATATCACAAACCTGCGTAGTGTTATGTATGTTTCACAAGCAATTTGAAATATGTATGTTTATTACTGTTATTAGCTCACCTGTCACAAAGTGACTGAGTGAGCTTTTGTGATCACTCTTCGTCCGTCAACAATTTGCTTGTGTAGACACTAAAGGTCACAATTTTGGCCCAATGTTTATGAAACTTAGTCACAATGATCATCTCAACAAAATCTAGGTCAAGTTCGATATTGGGTCATCCCGGTCAAAAACTAGGTCACTAGGTCAAATCATAGAAAAACCTTGTGTAGTCACTAGAGGACACAATTTTGACCTAATCTTAATAAAACTTGGTCACAATGATCATCTCAACACATCTAGGTCAAGTGCGACATTGGGTCAAGAATTAGGTCACTAGGTCAAATCAAAGGGCTTGCATGCACTGCTCAGCAGGTGAGCGACCTAGGGCCCATTTAGGCCCTCTCTGACAATTCAATCTTGATTATTTCACAACATGTAGTTAAAATGCATATATCCAGTGGGTACTTGCACATTTAAATGTATGTCTATACATTTATGTGACTGTATATAACTGCTAGCAAATCTTAGTCCTGATTATTTTATTAATTATTCCCTCAGCTTAAAAGCATTTTTGCAAATACAAGGTAGATAAATAACATTTTATTCATCATTGGAATGGTTTCTTTTGGAAACACCTGGATACTGTTTTACCTTTGACAGAAAAAGAGAAATACTATATTAGTAAAACGCACTTGCGCAAATAATATTGATGTACGCAATATTTACGGAAAACTTAGAATTACGCTACCGTAAATGCTTTGATAATACAGTACCTTGATGATAATTCTATATTTAATCTGGTATAGTGTTGTTATAAATCAGTATAATAGGTACCCAGGGTTGTAACAGTCATGCTGACAAACATGATATATTATACTAGTATGACAATTTTTTGAAATAATGACATCATTGTGTTTTCTCCTTTCTAGGCTAATGATCCATTTGGCATGCAACCAGCTTTTAAGTAAGGTATGTAATAGTAGTGTTTGTTTATCAACATTTGAAATAAGAGCACTTCAAGCTGTATTGAAAGTTTATTTATCTACAAGTAATGCCGGGTACTGAGCTATGCACTAAATGATACTTGATTTATTAGGTCTTTCACATTGCATGGGGCAAAAACTTGTGCTCAAGGTGAGCTATTGTGATCACCCTATGTCATGTGTCGTCAACAATTGGACTGTTATATACTACACTAGAGGTGACAGTTTTCACTTAATCTTTATGAAACTTGGTTACAATGTTTACAAATGTTTCTCTATAAAATCATGGCCACACCTTGGTCACCAGGCAACATCAAAGAAAAACTTTAGATGTCACATTCCCAACAAGAATCAAACTCAACATCTGTCTCCGGCAAACTGAATACTTTACAAATATTGATCTGTGGTTCTATAGTTGCATTGGTCTACATACCGGTAATGAGTTTAGATAGAACGCAACACTGAAATGGACAAGAGGAGTGTGGTCTTAATTTTGAGGTGTACTTATTCTCAAGGTGGTCTTTAGGTGAGGTTTTACTGTATAAATTGTTATATTGAATAGACAATGATTGCACATTGTGTGTTGATTTCAGGTGAACATCGGCAAGCAAACAGTTTGAAGTGTTAAGGTTTAAAATAGGACAGAGTGTGAAGACGTGTAACAACCATATAAGAAGATTAACGAGATGTTTTATGTTTATTTCTTGTATATACATACTTATATTGTACACACATAGATGTACATATGTACTATAGATTGAAAACGAGTATTGAGACTTGACTGCACTTTAAGCTATTGACTGTATATAGTGTATACCCAGTGACGACTCAGAGGTCAGATTCTATCTTTATCAATCTAATGTCTATACCGTTGTACGCTGTATCTTATACATGTAGATAACCCAGAAATTCAAACCTGTATGTATAATGTGTATCAATGACATACTAGATCTGTGTCATGTGTATGACCTGGGCAGTGTGATATTGTTTGTGATATAGCTCTGTATAGAAGTCATGATAAAAAACATTGTTAGATTGTTGTTTGAAGTTGATGTGCCTTATATTATAATTTATTGTAGATATTAGTATATCAATAATAATTATTGTCATACCAGCTAAAATATATTATCCTTGTCATTGTATTAAAAAACCTAGTTTGGTGACCAGTCTTGGAATGTAAACCTCACTATTTGCTCTATTAATTGGCTATATATGCTAGTCTCCAAAAGCAGGCTTGCCACTCGTTAATCAACTCCTCTATTTTTAGCTCACCTGTCACAAAGTGACCTTCTTGTTAATTATATTCCTATTACGACTATTTAACATACAATATGTATATACAGTATAATATATATGCTTGGAATTCCTATTTTTGAAGCATGATGACTATAATGATTTTGTATGGAATATATGACAATATGAACCTAGTACATGTATGATGTATCCACCATCCCACCCATCCTGACTTTTGTACAATGTTCATGTAGTATCATCATATCTACTGTAAAATCAGAAACTTGTTTTTCTGAAAAAGTTTGTGAGGTAAAACGTTAGTGATTTTCAAACTTTCCAAAATACTTCTTTCTGTGATAATTACTGCCATTGTTGAAGTTGATGAAAGTAAATTTTCGTGTACTTATCATGTACTCATGAAAGTTTCTGATATTACAGTAGTGTAAAACCATTTATAAACATCACTTTATACTAGTCGCTTACATCATTCTGTCATAATATGTTTATATTTACATAGAGTATGGTTGTACACAAATAATGAACAAGGTTGTTTAACAATGAAATCACGTTTTTGATCGTCCTATAGGCATCATGTGCGAGGGTTGTCCACAAAAGTCACGAACATAATCTCCCAGTTCTCTAATGTATAATTTACCTGTAAAGCAAAGCTGTCACAGATTATTGATCAATTACTTCATTACAAATATGTGATACCAGCAATTAATTTCCTTCTAAATATTTGATAATTACTTTGATAATTAGTGCACAGACAATCCAAAGCCACACAGAATCCAGGGCAGCACCTAGCCACTTCATTAACTGATACTTCTAGTGACAGAATGGTAAATATCAATGCTTGCGACTTTGTGGACAGCCCTTGTTCCCATCTTTTTTTATTCATGTAGATACGTTTTCTTAGTCAAATCACCAATTATTTTCCGATAGCCACTAACCACCATAGAGATGGAACACATTATCAGTTTGATCGAGTTGAATAGTCTAGAGTTTTATAGAGTATTGAGTTGACTTAATATAATTCAAGAGTACTTTCATCATTGTGTTGATGCTATTGTTTTCATTTAAAATGTAATATTTTGTAATATCACGTTATAACCTGCCTTATATGTCATCCTTTGGCTTGTATGTTTCTTATGATCATATATCTTATATTCCTGTAATTTGTGGTTTTACAAACTGATAATATACATGTACAAGGGTTGCATGCAAGACTGTAGTACCGTATAGCTGGTTATTTCTGCGGTTATATCACCGTTAATTGTCAATGAGGCGACTTTATCAAATTATCAAATACAAACAATGCCACATTTGAATCATAATCACTGGTTAAACCTAACAGATGCAATATGCATGTAAATTTGTGTACCCTCTTGCTAATTATTTATCATTTACTAATTCCCCGGATGAGACCGTTTTACGACAATTAGCAGTAAAATTGTTCTTAGGGGCATTAGACGAAAACTATTTGAAAAGAATATAGTATCGCAATGACTTTGTATTTATCCCATCTTTTCAATTTCTTCGCAAGTACCAGTGAAAAATATTATTCTGTGTGAATTGTTTTTACGGATGATAAAATTTTATGTAGATTTAATTCTGTGAATTGATCTGGGACCGCAGGATGGCAGAAATTTCCACCCTGTAGAAATAACCAGCTTTATGGTATTAGCTTAGTACTGTAGTGCAATTACCAGGGGTGTCAATATTCCTGGTTAATCAAGAATTCTGGATTATCTATCCTGAAAGAACTATGATTTCTGACCAAAATAAAAGTTATTTGATGAAAATATCTCAAGAAATGGTCAATTTAATCTGCTCTGAAGGATTTCACTCAATACAAACTGAGTTAAGTATGGAAACAATGTGGTTTAAGGCCTCTTGTTGGCAAAAACTGTTGACCGCATATGATTTTCAGGATTTTTAATTTGTCTCTGTTGACACCCCTGAATTACTGCTGGCTTGTAGACAATCCTCGTAATGTATATGAACAAATTATTTATAATATGTACCGGTATAATAATGGCATCTTTAAAAAATGTCTTCCAGCTTTGTAACATCATACATTTGTATTGTTATATAGCAACGTAGTCTTCCCACTCATTATCCCATGTGTTGTCCAACAAACATCGTATCAATACCATATAGTGTTGTACAATTATTTGTGGCATGTGATTGTATTTCTACAAAATTTTGAACACTACACATCTGACATTTAGCTGTTTATCATGGAATATATTCTCTAGGGGTATAAATTTAGTAGCTGAGCTAATATATCATTTTATCATGCTATTCCATCAATAGGTGGAGCTTATCAGTAGGCGGGGCATATTACCACAGTAGGAGAAGCATAAAGCCACTGCTTGTCCATCCTACATTCATACCCTCAATATATCTGTAGTTCAATTAAACTAATCAGTAGATAGGGCATAAAGCCACCGTAGGTGGATCATTCAGCCACAGTTGGCAGGGCATAAAGCCACAGTATGCGGATCATGCAGCCACAGTATGCTGATCATGCGGCCACAGTATGCGGATCCATGGAAAGCATCTCTACATAGAGTAGATCCATGGAAAGCATCTCTACATAGAGTAGATCCATGGAAAGCATCTCTACATGTTTGCTACCAATAGATATTGGTAAATGTCAGTATTATAGGTGATAAGGGTGTTTACTAGTCAAACGTGTGCTTATAGCTGTTTCGTCTGTGCAGCTGTGGACCAGTGGTTTGTGTGCTGGATTTGTAACCTGGAAATCTGGGCGTGATTCTAAGTTGCTGAAGGTCATGCCCTTTCATGAAAATTTGACCACAATGTTAATTTTCCTCCACATGTGGAGAAGTTGCTGGTTCTTTGTGGAAGGGTAAGTTAGAAGCATTCAATGTGCATGGAATCTGTGGACACAAATGCTTATATTGCTCATCAGAAATCATTATTTTACTCTCATCAAGGCCTGGAATTAGAACTAACACTGCACTCAACACTCTTTTGAGGTTTATAGTGACAACTTGGCACCAGATATTACTTGTTATTAAATTTAGTGTATTTACAAGCTATTTGCCCATCTTAATTTGCGATCTAAGACAAATAGTTGCTAATTAACGTGTATCACGTTTAAATATTTGAATGCTGGGTGTAAATATTAGTTATAATCCTGGGCCATAATCTTCTACCTCTCACACACAATGCAGTTCTTCAATAAATTACTTTAATCACCTGGGTACTGTTCTATCAAAGCACTTACGGAATTCTTAAACTTTTTTATCCTTTATACATGTAATTCTTTTACTGCAACAAAGTATGGGTAATGAACCGGCAGTACTAATAATGATTCAGTAAATGAACTCCTACAAAACTAATAGGTCCTCAATTTAAGAATTATAAATAATTTAAATTTGAAGTTTACAATTTCCGTAAGTGCTTTGATAAAACAGTACCCTGATTCCAACATTATATATAACATGATTTATCGATTAATTAGTCAATCCAATCGATTGTAATAAATATCGGAATGGCTTTCTTGCTTAGATTCTGTTATTTCTTTTACTATTTTAATATGTCATATTTTAATTTTGTATAAATAATTCTGTATTTAAAGGCCTGGTGTGTTAATTTATGTGCAATATATCCATACAGAACAAGTCATGATTGGAACAAGTTGGTGCTCTATTGTACATGTTACTTACAAACTTTATTATAATGACTGTTTAATTATGCCAAAATTTTGGTCTGTTTATAAAATTTTTTTGACCGACCTTCAATACTGCCACACTGCTTTATACTGTGTTATATACTGGGCGTCACAGAAGTTACCACTCATATATACCTCTGTATTTTGTACACAATATGACCTATCGGTACAAAAGTTTTATAGTGTGCTTATTTGAATACAAGGTATTGTTAAATAGGATAGCTGTGACTACACGGTAAGGTCAAAACATATTCGTGTTCGGCTTTTAGAACAGTGTAACCTAAATTTTAAGATATAAGAGTCAATAGGGTGGTAACTTTTATTGGTGCTGAGTATACATGAAATATACTGGTACTAGCCATGTTCATAGTTTGACCAGAATAATGTGAAATGGGGGATTTAGTATATCACATGTTCACTTAAGTACCTGTAAATATTTTGCTGATTAACTATTCATACATGTTCTGTGTGTTTATCAGGTCTGTCACTTGTATACAAACATTGCAATATCTAAACATTGTATTTTTATTGTTTTTAACATTTTAATTGGAAAAAGCAGTGAAAACCATTGTCTTATTCAGTAAGCCACCTACTTATATATCAGGAGACCGTTTACATGGGCGAGCGCTACGTAGCGCTTTCCACGGGAGGTAATCCTTGCCTTCTATATTTAATTGAACGGGAGGTAACTGAATAAAGGCGCTCGGTAGCGCTTTGCTTAGGCAACGGACCCATGATATCTATCAAAATAAGACATTAGTAAGGAAAATTGCAATGTTTTTGTACACAATGTTATGTAAATAAATGACTGACCTGAATAGTAGAGTAATACTTGATAGCATGTTTATACTATATTTTTGTGCGGATGCATTTAAACCCATTTTAAAGTAACCTAAGTTCAATGAGGAAGCATTTACACAACAATTTATACTGTATAGATTAAATAGTATGTTTGACAAGCACAGAGAATTTGACATGATCCTGATTCCTGAACTTTATGTATGAAAATTGCTTTGAATACATAAATTTCCACGAGCAAATCGTGCAACATAGGTCCTTTAGATTTGCGTTGGTATTACACCATGAGAGTCTTCATGATACATGTTTCCCACGTTTGAAAACATACAATTGGCAATATTTCAGCTGTTGAATTATGCATAGAAGGTTGAAAGTCGTGTCTAGTTCTCCGAACTGTATATGTTTCCAACCATGAGATTGATTTCTATGAACAAATAGTATTTATATGTACTAGTATATTATTAACATTTTATTTTGATTCTAGACTATAAAATAATTTCTAAATAGTTGTAGATTTACCAGACCTACAGATTGTTATGAGAAATTAAAGCCTTTGTTAAGTGTGCTTATTATAATAGACAAGTTAATTCATTAATTGCTTATTTATACTTTAATTATGTTAATTAAAAATAAATGTAACATGTAATGTGTTTTGTGTTTCTCGACAGAATCTATCCCCTCCATACTGCGGCCCCCCTTTATACAGAGCCGGAAGGAGTACATATTATTCTTTCCTCAGATGTCTGTCTTCACTTTTTTATGCCCCCGTATCGATAGATCGGGAGGCATATAGTGATTCACCTGTCCATCCGTCCGTCCTGGTTAACCCAAATTGACCGTTTCTTCTAGCATCATTATGGCTTGCTACAAAGCTTCCAAACTTGCATGGATGTTGTATATGAACACTCTCGACACACCTGTATCACCTGACTCCATTTTGACCTTCACCTTGACCTAATTTTGGACTTAGACTTATTTATGGACACGGCTTCCACAGGGGGCATAAGCGTTTATTGAACGCAGTCTTGTCTAGCCCTATAAATGTCTTACACAAACGTTTGACACATTTAGATGATGTTCAAGAAAGAATGCAAGATCCACGCCTTTACCTTTCCTATTTTGCTGACCTATCAATAAATACAAAACTTCATGGTATCTACAAATACTAGATACCGGTAAGTCGGCAAGGGTTACTTATCTGTTGTGTGCAGCTACAGCGTAATTATGTAGGGCCTCAAGACGCACATCCAAGCATCCTCGTTATGAAATAGCATTGTTCAGATAAGTTAAAGACTCAATTAAACACTCAACTATAATGCAGTTTTGTGCCCGTCAAAAAACAATGATCGATATCATGTTTGTATCGATACAAAATTATCAATATTAGATATATGATATATTTTTTTGGCAATAAACATCTAAATACTCTAAATATGCACTTGCAGATTTACAACACGTATTTAACCTACAGAACGCCACTTCCAGTCAACAAGTTTTACTTCTATACCTACATTTTGAAGGTGTATGATTTAGTAATTTTTATTAAATATAAATTTGATAACATTTTGATGAAAATCAGTTAATTTTTTCTGTCTTCTTATTTATATTGACATATTCCATTATCGACATCTGGTTCCGGTTTTAGGATGACATATACTAAGTAAAAGGTATACTCTTAACCATCTGACACAATGCAGCGTATGCTAGATGGGCAAAAACGTACTGACAGCTCATGTTACCACTCTAGAAGTCTTTGTATTTTTACTGATGAAGCTAAATTTGAAGGGAGAAAAAGAAGGCAAAGAAGTAAACCATCAACCAGAAATTCCAGAGTGTTTGGAGAGTTACTCGATTTCTAAAATGTATAGCCCCACATTTCCCGCCAATGAGGCACAGACGCCCAGTGCGCAATTATTAATTTTGCGAATTTGACATTTTTGGATCAATACTTCTTGTGATTTGGTTTTGTGACCATTCAAGTCTTGATTACACAAAAATTGTACACATGTATTGAATTTATTAAGTGCGAAATTTCAATAAAATTGAAGCACCATAACTGGCTTAAATGCGTAAAAAAACCTACTATTGCGTTTTTAAATCGGCTAATCGTATCTATCAAACGCAAAATACTGGTATTCAATTTATCAGTGGTTCTACGGAGTCGTAATGCCCAATCCTGAAACGAGTTGCTAATCTTAACTATAGGTTTCAAACATTGTTTTATTGTTAAAATTCAGATTATGGAACTTAAGATGACCATAACTTTGTTAATACGTTGAATTTTTTCATCTATATACAGTATAACCTGTTTTATCCGGCATCCCATCAGACCAGATAAGCGTGCCGGATAAAGCAGTGTGCCGGTAAAACCAGGTTTTATAGAAATACATATAACTGTATAATTGCTTATAAAAAGACAAAAATTGTAACAAATGAACAAATTTTAAAGGTATCCAATGGCATTAGTATTTACATGTCATTGTACTAATGGCGTTAGTTAGTCAAAAATTGTTGTTAATTATTGTTTGTTTGGTTTTCTTAAAGATTATGTGCAAAAACATTTGCTGATGATACACATCTAAGTATTATCTATAATGCTGGTTAATTAAGTGTTAAAACACACTATTTATCAATTGTCGGGACTGACAAACAATGGTGGATAACGGATAAAGCAGGTTCCTTTAAAGTAAGGGTCCATCTAATAGAAATATAGTAGAGTTCTGCCGGGACCGACAAACCATGCTGGTTAAGACAGGTTGCCGGTAAAAACAGGTTCCGAATAAACCAGGTTATACTGTACTTTTATTTTATGTAGAAAAGTTCATTCTTCCTAGTGCAGCAAATCCGGATTGCCGAATTATTCCAGAATTGTAGGACCCCTGATTTATATCGGAAACCGGTACGCAGCCATACTTTATTATGATGTGATGTGATGACGTCACTTATTGTGACCAATGTGCAGCGCTCGCCGTCGAGCGTGACGGACAATAATGAATCACAGAGCAACGGCATTTCATTAAGATAAAGCTTAACTTGGAAAATCCTTGCAATAGATCAACATGTATGGGGATTCTTTGCACTCTAAATCCGTCATCTACACATGATTTCGTTGTTTATATGATTGTAGGGACTCTGTCAAACTGACGCCATGGTAAAATAAGAATAAACGGAATAATTAAGACAGATTTAGGGATACTCCTCCTTAATTTCTAAGAAATAAGAGGCATATTTCTGAATGATATGTTAATGGCGAATTCTACGATCATTATAGATTACAAAACAATAAATCTTTCATTCCATTTGAAAGGAGTTCTTTAGAAATTGCGTCCTAAACTTGTTAGTTTAGACTTGTCGTCGAAATGATGCTTAACGGTGTAAAGCCAACCGCTTATTTCAGAGTTTTAAGTCCAATAACGCATCGAGATAATTTCTATTCCGCCTTACATTCCAGAGTTGGCTATTTATGACTTATTTCTGTATTAAAAGTACCTCGGTGCTGCTCAAACGGTGATGCTTGGAATGACGTTACGTGACGACAGCGTCACGCACCCATTACATGAATAAAACTATGTTATAGGTGCATTCGGTCGGAGATATCCTACTCTGAATAATGCTTATTTGAGCCTGGCTGACAAAAGAAAATTGCTAGATGGAAAGTCCACAAATATATTGATCACCCCTCGTATTAGTGAAGTATGGCTGTATTGTCAGTTTCCAAAGAATTAGAATCAAAAATTAGATAACCATTCTTAATAAACAGACAATTTTATGTTCACAGAAACAAAGAATATGGCTGGAGTTTCAATTTGCCATACACAGTAGTCCCATCCTCGTACATGAGTGGTTAGACAAGTTCCCATCCCTGTACATGAGTGGTTATGTTAGACAAGTTCCCATCCCTGTACATGAGTGGTTAGACAGGTTCCCATCCTCGGACTTGAGTGGTTGGACAAGTACCCATTCTCATACACGAGTAGCCATCCTTGTACAGGAGTGGTTAGACAAGTTCCAATCCTCGAACATCAGTGGTTAGACAAGCACCCATTCTTGTACACAGTGGTTAGACAAGTTCCTATCCTCGTAAATCAGTGGTTTGACCACTATAAGCCGAAAATAGCCAATCATAGCGTAGTATTGCTACCATCTAAATCCAGTATCCAACACTTTTGAGCTGAACAACCGGTGATTTTGATAGTTTGTTTAGAGTAATAAGTGCAGAATTTAATCCTATTACTGGGAGCAAAATGCACAATCTGGTAAGAAATAAGATATGTACTTTTTTACGAGTGTGAATAACGGAACATGTACCAGTTAGTCAGTCACGTGGAGTCATGGTCAAAGTTGGATAGACATCTGGGTCCAGGATTACAACAAATACTTACGTTGTAATAATGTTAAATTGGTACTATTTATTGTTTTTGGCTTAGTTCCCGATTTAATTTAGTGTATTTGTAAGCTATAATTGCAATTCATCAGTTTTGACACTCAGATTCAATAATTTCATTTACACATCATAAATAGTACAAAATGCCAAAGAAAATGTATCAAATCTTATTTTCAACTCTCATTAACTATCTTGTACATTTTCCTCACCTAAATTTGCAATCTAGGACAGATAATAGCTCATTATATTACATTTTCAATATTTGAGTGTTAAGTGCCGAGTGTAAGTATTCGTTGTAATCCCGGCCCCAGGTATCACTGGTTACGCTTGCTGATGCTCTCAGTCTAATATCACAACCATCGATACCCATTGTCTATCCTATACTTAGACAAGTTCCCCGACCACTTAATTCATACAAAGAATAAGCTGGTGAATAAGACTGAGCATATTCAAATGTTGGTGCCCATAGGAAATTAAGAATAAAGTTCCTACTGAAATTTGATTTTCCAAGATTGTTGCCACTAACATCCCCTTATATCATATCTTTACCACCAAACTCATTATTTATACTATCCTATAATAAATAAATTTTGCTAACAGTCTGTTTGAAAAAATACATCTATTTGATAAGGTTATGAAGAGAAGCTGCCAGTAGACACAATTTTTCCGTCGAATTTTTGTACAATTCCACGACTTTTGCACAATTTTGAAATTCCCCACAGGAAGTTGGTTAGGCCTTTTTCGTTTTCCATAGTTTGTGGCCACCCTGACTGTATAATCATAATTCCAAGTATATAGTGCGCCCAATATAATGAGAAAGGCGGGAATATTTGATATATTCCACAAAGATGCTTTAATCAGATATACATGGTTACTCTGTTTTTAGTTCGAAACTGACTATATTGCAGTTTATTTTAGTAATTAGTTAAACCAAACTAATTTCTGTTTGTAAACATCGAATTATCATGGGCACACTATAACTGGCTATCATTTCAGATAAATATTTTGTATAGAAAACAAATACAGTGTTCAGGTTTCCATTTTTTATACCATATTAAGATTAAAATACCAATTACTTAAATGGTACACACATTGTTAAAGTGAAAGGCAATATTCAGGTCAGTTCCATACAAAAAATCATGTAAACATTCACACATTCATTATGTAGACTTTGTCATTTAAATACATGAGGTAAAACAATATATCATTCAGGCATCACATTCACACAAGTATACATTCGAGCAGCAAGAAACTCAACCTGAATATTAAAAGATACTTTAGCAATATAATTCATAAACATGTATCAAATAACAAAAAGTACATTTAAACAATACAGCAACATTAAATACTTATAGAATCTTGTACACATAATGGCATACTGAACTTTTATATCAAATGTAATGTTTGGTCAAAATGTTGGATAAACTTTACTGAACTGATTACAAATTCGCTACACATATCACAGAGTTAAACAAGTCAGTCTACTTCAATAGAGAATTTGTAGTAAGGCTTAACGAGGAAATTTTTTACAAACTAAATATGAAGACAGAGTTCTTGATTAAATGTAAGTTTTTAAACTATTATGTTTTGATTCAGTAGCAAAACACTACTCAATTTCATCTGGTTATTTTCCCAACAAGTGTATCATCGTATCATGCAAGAACAATGCTATTTTAGTGAATTTGAATCTGTCATGATTAAATGCAACAATGATGAATGAAATGGTCAGACATCACTAAATGATGAATGATAAGGTCAAACATCACTCAATGATGAATGAAGAGGTCAGACATCA
Organism: Spisula solida; assembly: GCA_947247005.1. NCBI lineage: Eukaryota > Metazoa > Mollusca > Bivalvia > Venerida > Mactridae > Spisula > Spisula solida. The sequence continues at coordinate 29,343,892 of OX365948.1, forward strand.
CTAAATGGTGAATGAAAAGGTCAGACATCACTAAATGGTGAATGAAAAGGTCAGACAATCACTAAATGATGATAGTAGATGATATTATGACACTATTTCTATAATTCGTCGTGATCATGGTCGTCATCATCTTCCTCCTCCTCTTCGTCCGCCTCTTCATCATCATCTTCCTCTTCTTTGTCACCTACAATACCAATATACAAATATTGTTATACAAATTCTTACAAACACCATACCAAAAGGGAAAAAACAAATGGAAGCATGGGAGGTCCCTAGAAGTCGGAGGTCACTGGCCAATCTAGCAGGGAAAACTAAACGTCAATCCAAAATTATCTTATTACATTGCGTCTGGAACTCATTAATTCTTGTGTTTTTGTTATAGTAAGGTTTAAGAATGTTTAACTTGTTAAAACAACAAACTCTATAGTATGACGGATAAGCACAGAATATGCACGAGAAGTGAGTAAATAATTTGGCACAAAATTGCCATAGTATTGCTATTTTCTTGACAAAACAAAAATCTACACAAAATACTATACCTTCAGCAGCCTTTCTTGCGGCCTCATCAGCTTCTTGCTTTTTCCTTTCTTCCTCATCTTGTTCATCTTTCATTTTCTTCTCAGCATCTTTAGTTACACCCCAAGTTTCGTCACCAAATGCCTCGGCTCTGTCTTCATCATCAGTAATCAGAACATTATCAAAAATGGTTCCAGATTTTACCTGAAAAAATATAAACAAAATCTAATGTGACGCACTTTTTGTTTGTATATTTTGGTTTTAATTTGTCTGAATGCAGGTAAAGGCAATACAGCCCTACAACTTCGAACACCATGATTTATTATGTATGGAAATGGGAGATTTTAAGAGACAAAAATCTTTGTTAGTTAAAACTAAAGGCAGACCAAAAGTGCTAGAATGGTTTTTGGACTCTTCACAATATTCATCCGACCATAAATTCCTTACAATTCGCATTACTAGGCTTGGTCATGTGGAGTTTCATGGACATTCGGCCAGTGATTAAGGAGAACAAGCACAGACAAACTTTGTAACATCCATCCAGACAGAAAGGCACCCAGCACAAAACCAGTATGTCACACCCACTATATGTGGGAGACAAAAATATTCAAAAAGGGAAGCATTCTTACCTGCCATAAATCAAATCCAATCACACCAAAATCTTCATATTTGTAAAGAGCCTCATCAGCTACGTATTCTGGGTTATCGATTTCTGGATGAATCCATTTACCCTTGTAGTTAGGGTTATCAATTTGTTTGGGTTTCCATTCGCCCTACAAATCAAAGACAGAAGTAAGCAACAATGATGTCAATCATAAATATAAAGTATCAACTATAAACGATTTTATAAATCTAGTCCATTACAGCAACTGAGGAGATAACCTGCGATGTATTAACATGATCATGAGAGTTTGTTTCTGACCATAATTGTTCAATATTAGATGCAACACTGTTAATCGATGTAACATTTTGCAGCCTCATGTTATTAACAATTCACCAACAATCCCCAGATAAAAATGCAATGGTCAAGAACTGACAAGATTTCAAAAACTGAAGACAAAAATACTTCAGACAATTGAAATTTTTACAGTCGGGGCTTTCATTGTTTGACTCATGTTTTTTGTCTCTTTAACAAATAGTAAAATTCGCTTCACATTTGACTCTTCACTTTAAGAATAATTAAGTGCTGGAAGTTGGAAGGACGATTAATTGAACAAAATTACCACTATTTCAAAGACACTTGTAACTTTACCTTGTATTCTGGGTTGTCAATCATTGGTGGTTCCCATTCACCGTCCATCTCATCATCCCAATCGTCAGGCTTCTTGGCGTCTGGGTCGGCAATGTGTTCTGGCTTGTCGAAATCTTCGGGTTTGGAATCCTCTGGATCATCAATCTTTTCATTGTCATCCCAATCTTCAGGTTTTTTGGCTTCTGGATCCTTGATCTTCTTGGGTTTAAGGAAATCCCAATCTTCTTCCAATGAGCCGCTTTCTACTTTTTTATTATCAATCTTGACTTCATATGTGTTATCTGGTCTTACAATCAATGTGTACAAATGTGTGAATACATCATCCTGAAACAAATATAATATATTACACATATAATCATAACAGCAAGAAATGATACATGGGGAAATTCCATGAAAACCAAATTTTCTTACCAGTCTCATTGATACCTCTTGTACCCTGTAAAGTCAAAGACCCGGTGCACAACTTATTGATAAACTGTCCTTTAAAGTGCCTTGAACAAATCAGCGTCAATGCAACTCAAAGTAGTAACATGTGTGGTTTTGTTGCTATGTGAATTTTTCTTCCTCGGTGGAAATAACTTTATAATGTTCTAACCTGTGCTTTGTTTGTTGTACCATCATAACATACTAAAGGTTTTCTGTCCACTGGTTGGTTAACATTTTTATACTAAAGATGTTTAATGCATTTCTGTATTTTATTACCTTGCATCGGATATCTTTCTTGACAAGAAGATTATTTCCCTTGTAGTTGAAGATGACATGGACTTTCTTGGTACCTGGTCCACATATGTCTGGGCCTGAAATATATAGTAACATATTCATCAAAATAGTTCAAAACTAAAAACTTGAGCTATCATCAATTTGAATGCAGTATAACTAAAACACTGTTGCGCAGGAAATAAAGATGTAAATTTTAACTGGGAGAATCAATTTACTGTTTACTTCAGAGATAGTTTCGCATTTCAAAAACTCTATTATATACATACATGGTTAAATTGTAAGACTTACCAAACATGATATTGTATGGGGACTCTCCATGCATGTCTGATTGTTCCAGTGACGAGGGGAACACTTTAACATAGCCTCCACCACAGTCGATATTCTGTTCATGCTTCACAGTAAACTGAATGACTAAAGATTTATCTTTACTGCTAAATTTATCAAATTTAGCAGACAAGGCATAAAATCTGGCATCTTGGCTTGTTTGGATACCTAAAAACAAAAGAGCAATTAAACATAAAAATAAAATGCACACGTATGAAGTAATTGAGAATGAGGTGAAACGGTAATCAGACTTCATGAATATTCATATTTACTTTATATAAAATTATTAATTAACTACGCAAGGCATGCCATTTAATGATTTATGCTTATTAATGTAATACTAGTAACACCAAAATACGAATTACAAAAATGTGTTGGTTTATTCAGGTATTAAGCACTGTGTCTCAACAACATTTGAGTTATATACAGTCACGATGGAAGATTCACCTTTTGAACCAGTTTTCCTGGACTGTTTCCAAACCAGTACTAACTTACCTTCAACAAGGAACTGGCATCATTTCCACACATTGAAGAAAATAAGACAACCGGACATTGTCAACTTTTCATAGAAGGGTATGACCTGTTGTGGCAGAGGGTCAAACACAATAGGGTCGACAATACCCAGCTATGTATGGAAGACACCATTTCATGTGGTTTTCTGAATAAACATATTCTATTCTATTCACTAATCTCATGGTTACAAATCGAGTGCACCATCATATGGATCACAGCTTTACAAGAATTTGTTGGACATACCTTTGTCTTTCTCTGCATCTCCGTAGAATTTACCAGCGGTCAATTGGAATTTGCCAGCCTCGGATCCTTTATGTGTAGACTCGACCCATCTTTCTTCCCATCCCTCTGAAAAAAGAACATTCATTAGCAGGGGGACAAAAGTCAAAACAACAAATGAACAATGTAGCCTTGGTAGTGTCACACAGGGAAGGCACTAATATACTTAAGATATGTACTGTAGACCATTCAATTAAATCCTATGCTGCAGTATATCATAAACGTGGAAATAATTTTTTTATTCATGAACACTCAACTGATTCAGTGACAGCTAGTGCACCGTGGCAACCACCCCAAATTTGAGTTTAGATTTGCACATTATACTAACTGAATAGACCTTCTAGAAGCTACATAACATAATAACACAGACAATCCAGTTGCAACAAATGCAATGATTGAATGAAAATAAAGATTTGATCTACGTAATAAATGAACTCAGAAAGCGAAACTTCAAAGTTGACATGTGCAAAAGTTACGCTAATAAAACGTACGATTAAGTGCAATAAAACGTTTAGAAACAAAATAAGTGATCAATCTTACCATCGAATGTTTCTGTAAAGTAGTCTGTTGCAAAAGCAACGCTAATAAGGGCAAGTAAGCAGAGTATTTTCATCCTGATGTTTACCATTTACTGAGGAGACGTCAACTGCAAGATGCCGGTATAAACCACGTGATCAGACAGATGGAAGGTTTTCATTGGCTAGAGGTAAGTGAAGTGGACCAATGAAAGTCCACCACGCGCTGTGGTTGGATTTCCCCTTCACGGAATCTCCTTGACATCCGGGCATTATTTGAGATCGGTCATTTCCGTATGCAACGTAATCAGCCGAGTAAGTCAGAATGGGCGTGTACTTTCAGTTTAGCTAGCAAACGAGAATTTGCCATGTATGCTTTCTTATACGTTGACATATTGTGTTTACGCGGATCTATTTACATACTCCATGGGAATTATTAGTGTAAATCAGAGACTATAGATAACATATCTATAGTTATCTATAGTCTCTGGGTAAATCAGACACAGTCGATGTGATTATTGTGTTAATTAACATGCGCGGGCCCAGATGGTATATGGCGGGTTCCCGACCCCTGGAATGTTGGCACAAACGTGGTCATCTTACACTTATATTTACACTGGTTTGTCAAGGCTAAAGACAGTCTGATCACTGCACCCCCCCCCCCCCCCCCTAGAAAAATAGCTATATATATGGACACCCCACTGAGAAAAATAGTACTTAGGTCACATGCAGCTACTACATGTATATAATATATAGGGCCTTTAATTGTTTTTATAATTATACAGTGAAACCTCGATAATAAGACCAGCATCGGGACCATTGATCGGGTGGCCTAATTATTGACTGGTGTTAATCATGATACGGTTACATAAAGAGCATAACAGAGAAACAAAACCTTTGTAAAAAAGACGGTCTTGTCAACTGCTGCATGTGATCTCAATATTGCACGAGATTGTCTTATTATTGAGGGATGCGACTATTGAGTGCGAGGGTTTTTTAATACTATACATCTACGTTATACTATACTCATGAGCATTATTTCATGGATATCCGGTGTAATTAGGAGGCTGCACCTTGTATATTTATATTTTTACAACTGTAGCTTAATTTAAATTAAAGAGATAAACAGCCTATGAGAGATACGGTTTATTTTTTCTTATGTGCTGGCCAGCCTAGCCTATATCGGCGTGTATTTTGCTAGTGATATATACAGTAACACGTATTGTACACGTGATATAAGAGATCTTATCATATATTTCAAAATTTAATAATGATGTATATATAACGGAGATAATGGACCTGAGACACCTGTCAATATGTCACCACACAACCTGTTTTGTTTGTTATCAAATGGCCAGCAGCTTACTTTCACCAACTATTATATAACTTTGTAATATTGCCAGTAAAGTATAATGTTAATTGTCAAAATGAACTGCAGAAATCGAATTTCGCTGTCTAAAATCTTCACGGTCGACTTGGTTCTGTGATGTCATGGAAAACAACACATCATGAAATGTTTCAATTATATCTATATAAGTTATTCGACGTATATATAGACTGAAACACAGGCTCTAAACGAATTTGAGTTACTTTGTAACTTAATTCGTGACATGACCAGAAATACATATTGTACTAATGTAGGGTTATTACTCTCCGACACTATACATGTGAAAGAGGTAGTTTAAACATATTTTATTACCCACAAAACCTACAATACTTGTCATACAAATACATCTATAAATACATTTTATATACATGGGTAAAAGGGTCGAGCCACAAGTTCCAAAACTTAGTTACGGCTCTCCCCTTAATGTGAAAGAGGTGTACTATTTTGATAACAAGTAAATATCCACAGGGTAGGGGAGACCATATTTTTCAGTTTTATCCCTTTTTACAAAATATGAACTCGTATATAGCCATTGTAATGATGTATACGTAAAACTACACTTAATTTTGACCAAACAAGTTCTTTCATTAATTAATTTAACTATGCAATAGCCATTTACATCATGTTGAAAATGGTAAAAAAATGTAACACTTTGCCCCGAGGGTTGGGGCAGTGTTACAGTCCCTGGGGCAAAGTGTTACATGTAGTAAATGCCGACGACCCTGAAGCGTACCCGCCAGAAACATGGACGGGGTGAAGAGGCGAGGTTGGAAAGGTTGGGGATGGCTGGATTTTGATTGTTAGGCAAGTTATATTTCTATTACTTGACCGCCCTTAGTCACAAAAAGTCGGGGCAAAGTGTTACATATACGAATCAGTTTTAAGCGGTAGAATTTGTTGATGCATAGTAAAATTGATTAATCAAAGAACTTAATTTGTCAAATTTAAGTGTAGTTTCGTGTACACACCTTTACTAGGGCTGTATATGAGTTCATGCTTTCTAAAATGATAAAGTTAAATAAATGTAACACTTTGCCCCGGTGGCCATTTTGCATTATGTAACACTTTGCCCCAAACACACTTACATGAATACAATCACTCTATGTAGTAAATACCAAAGGTGACCGAATCCCGTTTCTTATTGCTAGACTACGTCATGTTTGACGTGTACTCAAACCTTGGCCCAGAAGACAAAATATGAACCTAATCGTAAATACAGAATAAATGGACATTTGAAAAATGGTAAAAAAGTTACAAAAAAGTCTTAAAAATTGTTTTCGCTCTGTAAAACTTTCAATGTTGTGTTAAACTGGTTACAACCTAGCGGATAAAATGGAGGTTCGAAAAATGACAACATCAACATTAATGATGATGTAATATAAGGACATCATAGGTTTGAAAAATGCAGTGTAACATTTTGCCCCGTGTAACACATTACCCCGGTCTCCCCTATAGATCGAAAAAGAGTATTGAGCCGTGACTGCACTTTTAGCTATACATGTATACTTTATAATTATATAGTGGATACCTCAGAGGTCAGATTCTATTTAAAATGACGCATACTATTTTTATGTTTATATGTGCCTTATATCCGATAGAATGCAAACATATAAATAATATGCGTCAATACCCTGTATATATACACACTGACAAACGTTACAAACAAACAAATACAATTTTAATAGATAAGCTATTATAGGCCTCTATCGCTGAGTTTTTAAGATGAGTACTTCAAATTAACCGTGATTTGTCGCGTTTGAACTGTTTACGCACAACGAAAGTTTAACAGAACGGAATATTTTATAAGAATTTAATGGCCCCGTTGACATCCTTATAGTAATAGTAAATAACATTAAACTGAGACTTATCAGACTTGAGTGAAGAACAAGTTAAATCCGGTCAGATAATATACATTTCACTTTATAATACATACATTATGTAATATAATATATATACACTCTACAAGACTGAGTAAAGTCGGGTTTACAACAAGATGTACGTAAAATTGTACGAGGATCATTCAGTATATGCCTTAATCTTAGTTTTTTTATCCTTTCATGTATTCTAGCATTCACCTGCCGGGTAGAGAAAATAAACTATGTTACTATTTGTACAGTATTTCTTACAACAATAAAAATAGCCCAACTTTAGAGCCTTAATTCCTATATTCCCGAGCATGATAAGTCCATGTTACTTTCCCCGTTGTTTAAAGAAAATGCTTGCAAGTGAACACTTTGCCAGTATAGAAGTCCCCTTGTTTCCACATTTATCTGTGATTATATAATATACATACGTACTTTCAGAAGACATATTGCAAAAAACATGTCTGAATGAACATGCCGGTTAAGAACATTCTTATAAGCGGATTAAGCTAAGTGGTAACGCACTGCACTGCACTGCCAATCCAGAAATCGTGGGTTCAAACCCCGGCGTCGGACCATGAAATTTCTGAAATATGTATTATAGTTCCCGCTATATCTGGCCGTGTGGTGTGCAAAGTATCTGGAAGTGACAGGAAGCTGTGTATCGGTGCTATGCACATTAAAGAACCAGACTGTCTATTCGAAATAAGAGCTATGCGCACTTCTGCAGCGCCGGACATGCCTGCATCTAATGTCCCTCTCTCCCTTTAGGGGCTTTCTCTCAGGCTGTCCCTCTGGTCAGATCATGCTGTATCTGCACTGATAGAGGATGCACCTGCGCCCTTGTGGCTGCAACACTATAATGTAAAGTGCATTTGAACGTGTGTTTGCATGACAAAGGCACTATATAAATCTTGTATATTTATTGATTTACTTATAACCCAGTAACGTTCTTTAATTTATTTTCTGGACATGTTATATTTTTTAGTTGTTTTACCTTAGAACATAAAACAAATATTCAATAAAAATGTTTCTTGTCAATTTTCATGACATGTACGATACGGATTTCCGAGCTAACTTTTTAAAAGTGAATCGTCCGTTCCTCTTGCTGGAGATAGGACAAGAACTCATACTTGTATTGCGTTCAAGCCTCAGTGATACCAGAATGCGATGCATTGTTTGGCACTCTAGGTCTTACACAGTATGAGAATACAAAAAGGTCTAAACTTTCGATGTGACTTTTGCAACTATGGTCCCTGCCAATAAGGTTTATCACTGAGTTACCTGAAAAACGCCATTATTTTGACAATACGTGTCAAATCAAATGCAACACATTTTTTTTTTGACGTTTAGAAGCAGATTAGATGAAATTTTAATATTTGTACAATACCTTCTTAATCAGCTTTGTTCAGTTAACGTAGGACGGACATGGATGCTAATTTCTTGACCCATATCAAAATTTTAAGTATAGTTCGCCGGGGATAACTCTAGCCTTATCAATAAACAAACAAAGCAAATTATAAACACTGCACGACCGACTGGCCGCCAGTTATCAGTGTAGATTTAAAGAGTATATATCATCAAAAGTATATATATACAAAATTTAAAAAAATTAATATCGAAAATTTATTTAATTTTCATTTTTATTTGTAAACAAAGCCTAGTGTTATCTCCGGCGAACTACAATGTAGTATAAGTTTTATTTCGATACCATATGAAACATGTATGTATACATATTCTCATTCATCGTCTTTTACTATATCCTGGCTGCGCTACGAAGCCATACTGAATAAGGACCCTGGTGTAAGTACTATTTATGGGCATTCTTTTGACATGACGTTGTTGGTAATACGTACTATGTAAGGGAGATAATGGCGTAAAATGACCACACCACTCTCCCCAAACTCATACGCAGTGATATCCCTTATCTGGGCGCTGTCGTGTACTCGCTTCATGAAGTTTGCACTTGAACCAGGGGCGGATTCAGGCTTTGGTATGGGGCGTACATATTGAAATGTCTCTCTTCTTCCGAGGAAAATTGAGCTCGAAAATGGATTGTATTATTTGGTACATGTGGATACTCATGAAGGTGTAACCTCCGTATTTTGTCATGTTCAGGTAGGAAGATAAACCATAGTATATGCACACACAGCAAAAAACAGTGTTCAATAGATAAATACAGATATATACTTGTATGCACGGAATATATTATATAAAATATATGAATTGGTCTATTTGCTGCATGTTATATAGTTTAGTTAGAGTTCCCAGGCAAAATATTTTGCATGTATAAGACATGTAGATTGTACTTAATACAACAATTATTCGACAACAGGCTAAATAGCCCTTATATCACATAAAATGGCACAACATTAAAATAAGCATATAGAACCTGACACAATTATTGCGGCATCAGGAAGAAATGTGTGGTCATTATCAAACACGCGTGTGGTTGTGACAAATACAGCATTTTATTACAATACCCGTGATAGTCAAAGTTAAACAAACTTAGAATCTAAGTAGAAATCCTTAAATCACTGAATTGATACACATGCAATAACGACGCAGCGAAAGAGTATTTCAGCTCAGCCACACACACATGTAATGATGACGTGTTTAGCCACACATACACATGTAATGATGACGTGTTCTGTCACACATACACATGTAATGATGACGTAATCGAGTTTATAATGACGCGAGTATTTCAGTTCAGCCACACACACACATGTAATGATGACGTGTTCAGCCACACATACACATGTAATGATGACGTGTTCAGCCACACATACACATGTAATGATGACGTGTTCGGCCACACATACACATGTAATGATGACGTGTTCAGCCACACATACACATGTAATGATGACGTGTTCAGCCACAAATACACATGTAATGATAACGTGTTCAGCCACACATACACATGTAATGATGACGTGTTCAGCCACACATACACATGTAATGATGACGTGTTCAGCCACAAATACACATGTAATGATAACGTGTTCAGCCACACATACACATGTAATGATGACGTGTTCAGTCACATATACACATGTAATGATGGCGTGTTCAGCCACACATACACATGTAATGATGACGTGTTCAGCCACACATACAGATGTAATGATTGAGTAATGGAGTTTATACTTCAGTTATGTCACACATACACACGTAATACCTCAGCTCTGGCACATATACACTTGTGATGATGATATACAGGAGATAGTTTATACTTCAGCATTACCACGTCAAACACACACATGTAATGGTGGCGTATTATGGAGATTTTATTTCAGTTTATGATGTTCATCTTCATGTTTACAGATGACAACAGGCACATGTGAATGATGTAGAACATAATCACTGACGCCTCCCATGATTGTACGGCGTACTGTGCCATGGCCTCTGCTACCAAGAATGATGAAATCTACATTCTGTTGATCTGCAGCTTTGACAATTGCTTCTCCGGGTTTATGATGGTGTGTGTCCAGACATTCTATCGTGTGTGATATCTGAAATGTCACCATAAACGTTACTTCGTTCTTAGATTGCATTATACTAAAGACAGTCATATTCTATATTTTATCAATTGGAAATGATTCATTCTTTGAGAAACACAAATTTATCTTGATTGCATGACATCACAATTCAGAGTACATATGTACTTGGCTACTTAAACTCATCTGTCGAATCCAATCAACAGTCGGCACTCATAGGGCGGAGGATCCATGCGTTTTCTCGGGTTAAAGTACTGTTTCTAAGTTTTTTCGACCAAATTTTCCTGGAGTTTAATGTTTTTATGGTTATGTATTATCAATTTTAGTGTGTTTCAAAGAAAATAACCCATTTTTTTGTATTAATATGCAATTTTGGAAGAGTTACCTCACTTTGACCATAATATTTAAACTGTATTTTTAAAAGTAAATAGGTTTAGTATTTAAAATTTCAAATGTTTGTCTCTTACATTGTGTTTTTTTGCCACCTCGTCAATAGTCTTGATGACTTCGTCCAAATGTTCTTTATGTTTAGCCACTAAAGCATGAATTGTTGCTGGACTGCCTAAGTATGCAGAGGCTGTAATAGATACAAGAGTTGTATATGATGCACTATTAATACTTACGAGGGTCGTCTAAGTAAATCCGGTAGAATTCAGGTATATGCCTACTTGTACCTGTATATATTTTCTGACGTTGCTAGGCCTTCGAATTTCGCTGACAGACTACTTTCATCATTTTTTCATCAAAGGTGGTCGGTGTGTGGATATGACCCCGGACCTCCATCTTTACAACTCAGCAGCATTACCGAAAATTAAAATCTGACAAATCCGAAAATCTTTTTTGAAATGTTTTCAATGCTGTTGGTTTGTAGAGATTGATGTCCAGAGGTCATATCCACATGCCGAGCACCTCTGACGGTTTTACACTACGAAACCAAGTGATTTTGTAATAGATGTTCATTCTGAAATATGATTGCACTGAAGTCAATGAACATAAATTATTTGACTTACTCATTTTACTGGGACAAACCAAATTTAACATAATACACGAGAATGGGTACAGCATATCTTGTCACGTTAGACAGTCACGTGTTCTATGACATTTGCAAGGTTGTTTTGTGACTACAAAACATGTGTGGATTGACATGTAATATACACGTACAAACAACACTATGAACTTTTGTTTGTTTATACATTCATCATTCTAAACTTCGTTTGGTTACATATTTTGTTTTTAAACGTGAAACCTGACATTTATACAGCATCGTATAGTGTGCCAACAGTCAACTGTCAAGTCAAATCGGCATTCTTACGGTACAATAATGAAAATGATGCGAAGAATGATGAATACCAATTCAACGGTGCCTCTATATGCTTGTACGTAGATTCGACGCGAGTCGGATACGATCCGACTTCGATCCGACTTCGAGTTGAATAAAAGATTTTTGGTGCGAATGAGATAACCGGGACCTAAAATGAATGAAAAACTTCGAGACGAAAGTTCGAGATTGGTGACGAAATTTTACATAGAAGAGAATAAAGTGGGACTTAAAAACTTCTAGATAACAAGAGTTGAGTGTACATGTATACTTAATTAATGAGCCGGTCTCCAGGAAAACCTGCTATTTTGACATTATGTAACTAATTACCATAATTATGTAACAAGGTTTTGTAAGAAGCACTAAAATAAAACAAGAGGGCCGACAGGGCCCTAGGTCACTCACCTGTGCACATTGATCAAGTTCAACCTAATGTTTCGTGTTTAAAAAAAAAGTTTGTCCAATCAGTTGTCATGGCAAAAACAGCGACCCACCCACTGGCGGCCATGTTTTCGACGAATCATGACAAAAATGTCAATTTTGTAAGAGGGTCAACCAACAACTATTTCTGTAAAATCATTTTGAAATCTGGCTAGCAGTAGATTTTACATGATTTTGTAAAATATTTTCCTAACGGTTGCCATGGCAACCAGAGTTTTGCATGGATTATAATTCTATTTTAAGATAGGACCATCCAAGGAACAATTTTACCATTTTATAGTGAAATCCAACCAGTACCTTTAAAGGAGAAGATTGTTGTGATTTTACTATAAATAAAAAACAGCGCCCCACCTACTGGCGGCCATGTTTCTGGAAGAATCACGACAAAAAAGTCAATTTTTGTAACAACTATTTCTGTAAAATTATTTTGAAATCTGGCCAGCGGTTAATTTTGTTTTAAGATTTCCCTATCGATTGCCATGTCAACCAGAGTTTTGCGCTGTGACTGTCACTCCGTGACAGGTGAGCTAAAATATACTGATCTATTGATTCTATTTAAGTAATTAACACATATAGTACTATATCTTAGCTTTAAATTTTCTCATGGATTAGGTCGATATCACATTCTTCGTTGCAATGGTGACCAATGGAGACCCATCTCTGCACAGTGTGCCATTAAAACGATGTCACCGTACTATGTCATTAAACACTTACACGGTAAATGGAGACCCGCCTCTGCACAGAGTGCCATTAAAACGATGTCACCGTACTATGTCATTAAACACTAACACGGTAAATGGAGACCCGCCTCTGCACAGAGTGCCATTAAAACGATGTCACCGTACTATGTCATTAAACACTAACACGGTAAATGGAGACCCGCCTCTGCACAGTGTGCCATTAAAACGATGACATCGTACTATGCCATTAAACACTAACACGGTAAATGGAGACCCGCCTCTGCACAGAGTGCCATTAAAACGATGTCACCGTACTATGTCATTAAACACTAACACGGTAAATGGAGACCCGCCTCTGCACAGTGTGCCATTAAAACGATGACATCGTACTATGTCATTAAACACTAACACGGTAAACGGAGACCCGCTTCTGCACAGAGTGCCATTAAAACGATGTCACCGTACTATGTCATTAAACACTAACACGGTAAATGGAGACCCGCCTCTGCACAGTGTGCCATTAAAACGATGCCATCGTACTATGTCATTATCCACTAACACGGTAAATGGAGACCCATCTCTGCACAGTGTGCCATTCAAACGATGTCATCGTACTATGTCATTAAACACTTACACGGTAAATGGAGACCCGTCTCTGCACAATGTGCCATTAAAACAATGTCGTCATCTCGGTGTAGATGTCTAGCGTACCCTGAAACATAAGCAAATAGTACAGTCGAGTGTGTCATTTTTATTCACAGTATATTGTATTTGTAGAATGACAAACGGGTTTGGAAAAATGTTGGCACTGATGCACCCCCGGGGGCAGATCCAGGGGGAATTGGACATTAAAAAATTAGTTCTAATTCCCTACCTTAGAGCCAAATAGTTTGTTAAATCCGCACAGTGGGACATGCTTGTTGTAAAATAATGACTCACCATCTTTAAATGGTAGTCTGTTTTGTTTCGGTGTCTAATTCCCCAATACCGGGATCTAAAATCCGCCTAAGTCTATTTCTATGGACCCGGAATCATTCGGTGTGTCACATTCCTGTTACTTGGCAATAGGATCAGACAGAGAAAAGCTCAGCACAGAACGGGTGGCACCGAAGGATGCCCTGGGTCAGCACAGAACGGGTGGCACAGAAGGAAGCCCTGGGTCAGCACAGAACGGGTGGCACCGAAGGAAGCCCTGGGTCAGCACAGAACGGGTGGCACCGAAGGAAGCCCTGGGTGAGACATTGGATCAATAGTTTGGCTTGTACGACCAGCATATGGTTGGAACTCCGTTATAAGGACCCTGTACAGTTCACCAGGTTTCTACGCATGCCCCATAGATGTTTGGTGGGCTGTTAGACAGAGTGATCTTCGCACTACACAAGGTAGGTATAAGTTACGCTGAAGATACACTGTCATACATGCATATGGGAAAAGTTGAATAATAATTTTAAAAGCCATGTTTTGTATACGCTACGAGTAAGTTATGTACATACTTTAAACATATGTCACATAATTAATCAGCTTAGCTTATGGCTAGGTGTTCGATAAAAGTTTCATTCAACGGAAAAGTTTGCCAAAAATGAGTGAGCTTAACATTTATTTACAAAAACGAATCTGAATTTTTAAAGAAGGAAAAAGGCAAAAAATCGTTTACTTATACCTCACCACTGATAGCCGTATCGAATACTTATTTCATATTTGAACAGTGTTGAACATCCGATATTTTCATGCGAACACTCTGTAATCGAAGTCTCTCTGTACAGCCATGTATGTTAATGTGTCGACTTACATACACACTCACTGATTATTATTTTTGCAATTTAGTTAGACCCAAAATCAACAATTGTTTAGGGGCATTGTTTTAAGCATTTTTAAGACCGAAAACCCCAATTGATGGAGTAAACATTGGTCGAGTGTAATCGATGCTGCTTTATCATTACGATTCCAAAGTTTATGCATGCAGGATTGTGAGACATCGGCATTTACTATTCTGGTGTAATTGACTTAGAATTCGTGTTCTTAAGGTATCGAATGGTGTGATTGTGGTGGGGTATGAAGCAGAGTCTTGACCAAATCACCATATTCCATGCAATGCCGTCAGGAATGAGATGTGGCCAAAAGTTTGTTCAAAAACGATATTGAACGTTAGGAGCATAGTACTGTGTGCTAAGTTTTCCCTTTGTAGAATTAATATGCGTTTTATTTTATTAGTTTTAACAAACAACAGCACAAGTCATAAACCGGGTGCGAACTCATGTTGCTTAACGAATGTTAACTTTTTGGTAGTCTCGTAAACATTTCTCAAATGGCAATCTGTTTTTGTACCGTACATGTCTGAATGGTAAAGCATTATCTCATCAGAGATGACAACGTTATCGAAATAACCGTTCCGTTGTAGCATATACGGGGGTTTAAGACGATTGTCTCCCTTGTATTTTTTTGTAAAATCGCTGGTGAACACCTATTAATTTTCAGAGTTGGCATACACCACTTTCGAAATTACTTGATTCATAGTTCCCAAGGACACTCCTACCTTCATTGAAATTCCCAGTTTGATAATTATGAGTTATCCTAGTAATCACATAGCCAATGGGTCTCGAATTTGAAGGAATCGTCACTCTTTGGCAATTTTAATATTTTGTCTCATTTTACATATTAGAGCAACAGAACGTAAAACGCCCTTCTTTTGACGAAAAATACTGAAAGTCTTCACAGAAACGGTATATCCATGATCCATTAACACCTTCTTGATGCTTCTTTAGGAATATTTGGCCTTCAAAAAGCCAAACGCCACGCCCTCTACAAAATTGCTGATATCGGCTCGAATCATATTGCAAATAGACCAAACATTGAATGAATGTTACCTGACACAATACTATACACGGTTCAAACGAGTTATTTTATTTATATCGGGTAAGCACGAACATATCGGGTATTCAACGGTGTTCAAATATAAGTGGGGCACCTCTCGCATTATACATAAATATACACATTAGTCCTGTGTAGTTGCATGGAGTTATATATATATATAACAACTATGCACATGTATTGGGTTTGTTTACGTACCGTGGTACATGAAATAGTTGTGTTAAGTGATTTGATTTAGACCAATTTTTTATACTGAACATATATATATACCACAAGTGCTCGGCAAGTAGATATGACACCTAAACCTCTCTACAAACACGGGAAGATGAAATTATATCAATAAAATATCAAAGCAGTCGACCCATTCAAAATCTCTCAATACTTTAATTTAATGACAGGGTGTGCAACGCATTCCCCGTCCAAAATGGAATCCCATAGCCATTCGCTTCGCTCGTCTCGCACGTTCAATCCTTAAAAATTTACTTAATATTTTCTTACTATTACATTGACAATCGTGCCGCATGCGCCGTAAATTTTGGACAAAGATAACTTGTTTGTTATATAAAATACTGCGCAATATTTCATATTGACAAAACCAGCACAGAATAGAATAGAACAGAACAGAACAGAAAAGAATAGAATATGTTTATTCAGACAAACCACATGAAATGTTGTTTTCCATAATAGCTGATAATTGTCGAGACAATTCATGCTATGGGCAAATACATTATAACAATACAATATACATGGACGTGAAAACATTTAAAGTAGATCTTAGCGAACATTAGTGAAACATGAAACATAGTAAACTCTATCAGAAAATGGACAAGGATCAATCGGTGAAATATGACTATCTCCAGTGGAAGTAATGCTATACCCATTAACGAAGAAAACATAGAGCTGGTGTTACAGGCTGACAACAGCCTTCTACCAGAAGGACATCTGTAAGTATCTGTAAGTTTGAAATCATTCTAAAGTCGCTTGTTTACGTAACGAGAATATGCAAGTTGGGATACAGCACGCTGGCCAACGTTTAGGTTAAAATGTTGAAATCGGAGTATGACATAATACTGTATTCTAATGAAAACTGTATGTCTTAAATTAGTGCGGTGTAATGTGATACATAACAATAGTGTATCGAGTTATTGCAGAAATCAAATATTTTTGGATTGTACGCATGATTGTGTGTATTGGAAATAAAGAGACACGTGATCTATCAACTATAGATTCGTTAAAATGATCTAAGTAATTCATAATTAGAATCTAGTTTACAATTCAAATAGTTAAATATATTCATGGTTCGGCAAACTCTCATTATAAACCGTCCAAATAATAAGATCAGCTCAAAGATTTAAAAACACACTGTTAAAACTCTTTCCTTTTTTCTTCAAATCAACTCAATATTATTTTGTCATTTGACCTTTGTTAATGCCGCGGAGCGTGACTTTAAATTCGTAACAAAGTGACAGGAAATCGTCTAACTTACATTCAAATGCATCAATCGCATGTTTACTTCCATCCATTGCTATGAGAATAGTCCTTCCTTTCCCTTGTTTACATTGAGCGTCTGCTTCTGCCATATCGAACGATGTTTTACGAACAAGTTTTAAGCGAAATATACAAATTAACAAAATACAAATTTTCCGTTATATCATGTGTCCTGTTAGATTTAAACTTCTGCATTGATTGCCACGTACAGCAATAGTTCTATACAGTACACTACGCAGCTATAACTCGCATACATTAATGAATAAATGTGGTCTTAATAACATGCAGAGAATGTATTTATACAGTTTATATTTGAACAATGTGAAATAGGACGCTACCAACAAATGCGCCACTATTTATAAATAGACTTATATTATGGAAAGTTATAGGGTTACGCGTTGAGTCAAGATCAGGCTTGCCATAATGTACAATGTACCCATAAGGTGTTTTTTTGTGTACATGTATATTAGAAAAAGCATATCTTGTCTGAAAAAATATGTCCTATCTATTTTATCAACTTACACACGTCAACCAACGAATCCGGTACATGTATTTACATTTTTAAACCATAAAGTATAGGTTCACAGCGCTTCACATACTATCTGTGTATTTCTAGGTTATGCATGTTTATGTTCTTTTACCATAGAGTTTATACAGTAACCCCCCCCCCCCCCCCCGTTTAGCTACCCAAGTTGAAAATTTACCTATACATGTATAGGCTTAAAATACGTTTACTTAGTAAAACACTAATTTTATTATTAAAATTACAAAAGGAGAGGAAAATAATGGTCTAGCGAGAAACGCGTGTATCGGAAAAAAGTTCAAAGACAAATTTCATAATGATTAATACTAATAAAGTTCATGTAGCCTAGTTCACATCAACAAAACGATATAATAAGTTTGGTTTCTTACTAACTTTTAAATGCCGAGCATAGCCTTTATTTGCCAGTCAGCTTTTTGCTGAAATATGGCAGGCATATATGTGTGCCCCCACCCGGATTTGAACCCGGGTCGCCTGATTAGACGGCAAGCGCGCTAACCATTGAGCTAAGGAGGCCACGAAAATTAAATCGATTACAACCAGGCAGAACTCGCGGTCATCAAAACCGCCAGAACATAGACATCGCAAGGCCGGTGTACGATGTTCGCACTTCTGAGTTTACTGTCGACACGAACACCGCTGTAATGGTCTTTCAAAATGTGTCCCAAAACGTCGTCGCACAGACATGTGCAGAGTAGACGTTGAATCTTGCGGAGACAAATACTACTACAGTAGCAAAGCGTTAATTCAGTCTTACATTTTGCAAGTTCAATGGTCCCATATGAAAAGTGTTTTTGCTTTCTGTTAGGGAGGTGTACCAAATCTACCAATATCTGCCTATTTAAATTCACCGAAATAAGCCTACAATGCCATGGTTTTCTTACCAAAATATCCGTGGTAACAGCCTTTCCCATATTTTGCAAGGCACTAATTTAGTCATGACCAAGTCAATGTTAATGGATGACCACGTCATTTTGCGTGTTATCAGGATTCGTCGATTTTGTTTGTAATTTATTTGCTATGCACATTGCCAGATAACACTGCAATGGAGATGCAATTCTATTAACTTAATATTATATTTATTGGCGCCCGACAGCACCCGAGTTTGAACATCAATGTGCTCGATTGTCAGTAAGGGAGACAACACATACCCGTATTCGTCAAATTATCGAACCACAGTTGCCTCCCCTTTTAATCAACTTTCAAATACTGTCCATGTTATCTCGGTAGTTTGCGTTTATTTAGACAAGTTTTTTTATACTACTGAATGTATATGTATGGTAAAAACGTACAACAATGTCATCATTGTACACAAACCGACATCAAATAATACGGGAGACATAAGGGTGTATTTTAAATTAGAGAAAGTCCGCGTAACTGTCCATTCCAGATAAATAATGGACTACGGGGCCTCGTCGGGTATGAGATCCTTAATTTCTCAGAAATGGACAGTTACGCAGAGTTTCGCTTTAACATCATATACTACATTGTTTATTTAGGTCCTTGTTTTATAGTATTCTAAGCCGTGTCCGTCCTTGGTCCAGTTGTTAGTGCGCTGGATTTGTAACCCATTGTATCGTGTTCGATTCCTGATCGTAGCGTGACGTCATTACCTTCCACGAAACTTTGAAAGCAGTCGTTTTTCTTCCGTTTGTGAAGAAATTGCCGTCTCCTTGTAGGAGGGAAAATTAGTACTATATAGGAAACAGTCCAGTATGCTAAGGAAATACTGGTTAGGTGAATTGGTGGCCGTATATAATGTATATGTGTGTTATGTTCTGACTTAATAAGAATGGTAACTCTGGTGGTGACTTTGTGAACAGATAATTGGATTACCTCCCTTGAATCATTGATAGTCGAGCATTAGCTTACCGCCTTTCCCATAATTTCTGAATCGCAGTATGGTATTAAAAATGATACATAGATTGGCAGATAGGCAAACGTAGGGATGTTTCACGCAACGTCAATTGAAATATGCGAGGTGTATTTTCATGTTAACATAAAGCCATTATGTCTAGCCGTTATCCTTAACTTAGACTCTATAAGATATCGTCGAAGATATATTAAATCATATACAATTTTATATACAAAATACAACGTTTATGTGTACTTCTGTATTAATAACATAATTTCATTTCGGACTTACCGTTGAGAAACAGCAAAATATCAATAACGTCGCTGACGTCAGCATATGAATAGCGGGTGTGTGGTGGTACCGCGAAGGTGTTCTTTTTGAAAATGCGTTGTTTCACGCAATATTTTCTGCACTTGTGTCCGAAAGACTGCAGTTTAACGTAATGTAGTTTGTTTTTCTCTGTGTCATCCAATATTAAAATGATTCACACAGTCTACGAATTTATTGAATGAACCTCGTAATGTAAATGTAATGAAGTGTAATACATCTCTAACGTATTGTGTAATTGTGTTGTATTAACATTTATGTAATATGTATGTCGGCCACTAGATTCATTGAGTATTGTACAATTTACAGGAATATCGATATATAGTCAGAACGTTGTTATAATCATGTATTGTTGTACTTTCAGGATTTTGGATATAATTATTAGTGGTCATACACTGAGACAATCAAGTAAAGGAAGTAGACACTAAGCTGACGTTGTTTTGTTTGAACCATCGGGTCTAGATTCCAGCTCTATATCATGATAGTGGCGACACTCACATATCATAGACATCACTATATTACATATAACTGAATAATTGTTGATAGACCGCGTTAATTATGGCATGTATATGTTGTATTCATATATTTCAGAACAATGCTGGTTTCAGTCTTATTTAACTGCTACACATTTTAATGAAGATTCGTCAATGATAGTTTGTGAACTCCTAATGTGTAGGTTTTAAAGACTAACTTAGAATTTAAATTTGAACGTAATTATCAGTATAATGTGTCCGTAAGTATTTTGATAAAACATTAACCCAGGCATTTGAAACTAGTTCTGAATACCATCACTTATAATGGTTTTGATTTATACTGATGTCGACCTTTCATGTAATAAAAATAACAATAACGGAAAGTCAATTTAAATTGATAAGGATAACTTTTATTTCCTCTCAATAATCAAAAAACATGCATGATTACAAAAATAGTGACATATTCATAGAATAACATTTTAAACATGGTACATGTCAAACAGTTCTAGTGTCACCAAGCTGTATGGATTCCGACCTCCGCATGTATCGCACTTCGTGTCGAACGTGATCAGTACATGATCTACTTTCTCTTCTGTGATTTATTCCCGAAATCCGCTTGAAGAGTCCTGGTCAGTCAGTATACGTACTCGTATATTTATGACGTCAATCGTGAACCTTTGTCGTGTACTCGTATGTGTGACGTCAGTGAATTTGAAGAAATTCCTTTAGGTGTTCATCTCTAACTGTCTGTGTGAGTTGTTCAGGAGACGATATTCCACATAATCAGAGTACTGAGAGACATAACTGCCAACATGTATACTGAGACAGGTGTAGATTGTAAGCAACCAGAGGTTTCTTCTACAGAAATATAATCTTCCTCGTAGAATGATTCATAATCTTCAACTTTTGTGTCCATTCCAACCATATAGTCAGGATCCTCTTCGTGGCCTTCAATGTACGACAGTTTGTCTGTAATAGAGAAGATACTTAATATTAATACAGAAATAACGATGTGTTTTGCTTAACATTATATCATAAATAGCGATGCTTTGTGCATAATCAGAAATAAAGATGTTTTTTGCTTAATGTTAATTCAGAAATAACGATAGTTTTATAGATAACTTGTACATACGAGAAAATGGTCTCAAATTATCGCGAATTTCAGAAACAACGTGCTATTGTATAGATACTTATTCCATGGAATCAAGAAAAAACAAAATGATTTATTTGAAATAATTACGTCATCATGAATAAATATTTACAGCTATCGAGCGTGATACAGACATTCATTTTTTATCGTCCGCAAAAGTCATGCAAATAATATCGGCGATTTGTAAACAACTGCAATCAAACTTGTTAACCTTACATTGCTGTTTTTCAATTTCAGTAAATCGTATAATTTTAGGAAACAGAAGGAACTTTTAGAGGGCAGTTTATATATTCCGCGGACAACATAATACATAAAATTCCCACTTACCACATCCACGTATCGTTGTCGTCTTGCATGTCAACTTCTCATCAAAACAATGACAGAGATGGCAGCCAGCAGCCATCCATGTACCATGAGGTATAGTTCCACACGATCTGTGTCGTACACGATGTTCGCAAAATCGACCATAGAAATTCCTACAAAAAAAACAACACAAAATATAAATAGTGGTGACAAGTCAAATGAACAGATTGTTCAATTTACCCAAGTTTCAATAAACATACCAATTTGGCACTCTTGATAACAATTAACTGATGATAAATCTCTCTTGTAAGGTTTAAGGAAACAAGTGATCTTTGATGCTGAGCTAGCAATTTGCACATTATTTTGTGTCTTCTGCTGTTTCTGTTAAGTGCTGCCTTCCCTGTCCGATTTGTATTATCGTTTTGTTATCCAGTCATTATTTCCAGAGATTAATAGATATACGATATCTATAGTCTATGTTATTACTAATAATAAAATAATAATAAATATCTGTTTGATATTCAGTTATAAATATACTTACTTTTTACAATGACAGAACGTGTTCATGATACATAGTCCACCATTATAACAACATGTGTCTGAAGATTTACCATTCTCTGCGTCAACAACACCTGTAAAAATATGGAAATAACAAACATAAATCAATCATAAGTTAATAGCAGTATAAGTAAAGGCAACAACAGCAATAACATTTTATTGCGCTTAACGTAACTTCAAAGGTAAATAAAAGGCAAATTTCAGCAACACGTCGGGTATAGATATTTGGGCAATTTCGTTACAATTATATTTTTTCTTTATTTCAAACTCATCTTTGTATGCAACTATGGCATTTATACAGTAGACACGTGATGGTCCATTCATTGCCAGCATGCAAGTAAAACACGTATAATAAATATGTCCACATATTTTACTGGGACCAACCACAGATATATTACAGTATAGTCCAATAATTATACTGATTATAGACCCATAGTGTGTATTACACTCCGGTGTGCCACACTTGACACGCTAGGGACCCCTAAACTCGGGTGACATATTTAACAGACCCCTAATAAACTTTATGTGACATGTCAAAAACGATGTGCTATAAACACCTCATACACAAATAATGTACATAACTCCCGGAACGGTAATTAGTTGACTTTCAATCAAATTTGTGCAAATTTACAAGATTTTGACATGACGTGGTTGCCAGGCAATGCCTTGTTAAATGAATCCCGGGAGTTTAAGAGAACAAATAAAGATAAGATAGTTCACTAATTCTCAACAACACTCGGATCTTGGTGATTTGTTAGCTTTTATCAACTAACACATTGTCAGTGAAACAAGTTTTAATAGCGATTCCTAATCTAGTATCAAGCTTAATCTTATATTAAGTATTAACTCAGTATTTATTTTGGTATTAAAATCTAAATTAAAGGTATTTATAATAAATCCAGAAGCGTGTATTTTTACTCACCGGTACTGTGACGGGTTTCCTGATTCTCTGTCTCCCGACTTGCTGCACGGACAGATTCTGTCAACCAGTCTGAAAATAAAAGGAAAAATAAAATTTAATAATCACGCGCAATGAAATATTATCAACATAATTGCATTAAGTATTGAAATTTGTGATTTTGCAAACTATTCTGTGATTTCGCAAATATCACTTTGTCACAAGCCTGCTTGTTCAGCCTCGCCCAGACGTTCAAATCATGTTCATTCAGACTTAAAGAATTTCAATGTTTAAATATCTGGCTATGGCAACATTGTCATTTTTTAAAATTCACAAAAATACAATACTTCAAACGCTCCTGTATTCTAGATATTATCGGATACAACTGATAAATGATTTTCAAGTTGTAAGGATTAAACATGCTTAAACAATTAGTGTATATGAGGGTATATGGGAGTAGCTACGTTACTCAGCTATTTGAGTATTAACAGACACGCGAATTGCGTTGACGGTTCAATTAGTCGCCACTCTATGAACAGTTGACCGGCGTTTCACCATGATTCAACGCTGATATCAGTTTATATTGTAATAGATTATCTATAGTTCCTGAGTTTGATCAAACATTAAAACCACAATTTGTTGGTGTATGATGTATACAGGAGGTATTTCCCACACTAGTTTTAGTTCCTTTGCCCAGGTGTACACCATGGGAGCTGTTGAAAGCTCGCCACATCTCAGTCACATTCACATCTTTCAACGAGTCATTACTAAGTAAATACTCAACTTTCATTTAAAATGAAAGCAAATGCTTCATTTCTTAATTTACGTTCTGAGTCATTTGAGAAGTAACTCTAATAGATGTCGGCTTCATAAAGTCATAGCATATAAAACTATCATCGATGTAAACTACATAACAATGTTTCCACGTAAATTGAACAACACGAAACAAAATCGGATTTGTGCAACAATTGATTTAAGCCGTTAACGGGTAGATGAGGGTTTCACAACAACTTTTTCCCTGCATTAACAAGTACTTAAGTATTACACAGTAATAATTCGTTTTGAAGAGAATTAAAGTTTGAAAATTAGCCTTTCACGCATATTGTGACAAAATCGGATGTTTGTGTTGTTATAAGATAATCAGTTAAGTACGCGTTCAATATGCAATACGCTTTAAAATATTCAATTCATACATATTAAATATAATTTTTATGTGTAATTGTGTTGTCATTTAAGTGGCTCCAATATGATAAAAAATCGTATGTGTAAAATTCAATTCAATCAGGGACTATTATAACTATTTATGTTCCTGATTCAATTAAAGTTTATTAAGCTAATATGAACAACTACAACTATGTCATTCGCCTTTTACTTGCTACGTTTCTGCTGGATTCAGTTAAAAGTCGTGATTACATGTATGCTGATTAAGTATTATTTCCGTCGTTAAACATGTATCTGTATAATATGCTAATTCATGGCATGCATATATTTATATATTACAATGTACGTGTAAAGTGGACATGTATGACAGTATAATGACTGAGAACAATACAACTTGACGATATATGCATACTATAAGTCAGTCAGATTCATTGTATATTTTATATTACAATAGTTAGGTAAACTGTTTATCAACATGTATTCCCGTCCTATAAGCTACATATTTTAAGAATGTTACCAAATACATAAATAATTTGTTTAATTGTACCAGGGACACTCTAAATAATAACTTAAAAGACCATTAACTCCACCAAAAGTTAAACTGAGCGACAATGCCTCTGAGTAGGAGTTTGTACTTCATTGGAGGAAAACGAAGAAATCCTTGAAACAGTATCCCTGATTATACACATGTTTATAAATGTTCTACTCTTAAGTGTGTTGTTTATATATTTGAAGATTGAATGACGAATTGTTGTTCTAGACAATCACGTGGCTTAGTGCTCAACTTGATAAAAATGAAGATAGGAATTGCTAAATCTATTTTATCAAATGATTTTTCTCGCATTATCAGATATGAACACCTTGTTTGACAATTTGACTGTCTATGTTAGAATCAACCGCGCAATGACATTCCACAATATGTATTAGTACAATGCTTTCAGGAACTGCTAGTATCTTTTAACAGGTACTATCTGAGAATGATTTGTAAGAAATATTTAAGACGTACCATTAGATGTCACAGCTGTCGCTCCAAGAACTGTAGTCACACATACAGTTAACAAAGCTGTCCTGAAATATATATGAAATATATAACACACATATATTAATACATGTAACATGTATAATAATTATTGTAAGAAGTCTGCCAACATAATGCCGTCCTCATACATTAGTGGCTAGCCAAGTTCCAAGATTATGATTCAGGTCACGAATACGTTGATTCCGAGAATACATATTTTAGTCTCTGATATTACAATGAACTTAATTTCTTAACAATTTCATTGCATAAACTTAGTATTTATTACATGTATTTCATTCAATTAAGTTACAGTACAAAAGGTTTAATGTGCACCTTTCTTTAGTTGTTACCAATGTATATTTTACGGTATTAAGTTTTATAAAACTTATTCTTATAAAACTATTTAGCATTAACCTTTTAAAAAAAGAATCTAATAGTCTTTTGCAAATAAAATTTAATCTTACCATTGCATGATAGAAAATTCCATGATGATAATGATAAAGTTTGTGAAATAATATCCGATAAAACTGCACAGTGATAGTTGATGTCAAATACAAGTTTGATGTGACTTCGAAATCATATCATGTCATATATATACGGAACCACGTGTTTTGCGTAAACTTGATTACTAACCCTCATTCTGCATTTCCATTGGCTGAGCGAGGAGCCGATTATAGTCACGTGTACTTAATTGACCAATCATGTTCCACTGTTAATCATAGACGTCCGCCCGGACGAGAATAAATCGACTAGGTGTGATAAACGCTTAACACGGCGATTAATTAATAAAGGACGCGTTTCGCACCTAATATAATTTATTGATTGGTCATTTTAGGCGGAAAACAGTTTTCTGGTCAATTGAACGACAAATCGTTTCGTGTTAATTAAAATTGTAATAATGTCAGCCTTGGGCATTGCAAACGACAGGACGCGCGTTCTTACTGGCATTTCGCAAATTATTATTCTAAAGGAATTTTTATAATTATATTCTTTCTTATAATTTTATACACGCTTTATGTAAAAAAATCGTGTTAGTAATTAAATTAGAATCCGTCACTTACACGGATATACACTCTAATGTATTTCCATGGTCACTTAATTTTGGTATTATATATTATAAAATATTTCACGATTTTCTGGTGTTTAGTGCGTGTATAATTAATATTTTTCTGGGACCTTATTCATCATAATTTAAAATGTCTTAGACTGTCCAAATACGAATTTTTACTACTAGCATTCCAATCCCATTTAAGTCTTTACCATTGAAATCATGTCTGTATAAATGTTGGTAATCATTGTACACTTACATCAATTTAAAATTAAAACCAATTCATTTATAAAAGGAGCAAAATAACGTTGATTCTTACATTTGTCTGTGGTTGGGTCTTAAAATGTTGGTGAAAAAGGAACCTAATCACGTAGTGTGTCTACCTAAATCAGGGTTCTGATGTGTCTAGTATATTGGTATTATGAACACTGAGATGGCTAATGTACGTTCGTTATGAACAGGAATTTAACATTCTACCAGGACCTGTTCTATAAATTACGTATCTAAACTCCCAGATTCTACTCAATAAAATACCGTAGCAGTCGATCCATCCTAGAGCGGAATATTCAGCCCCTGATCCACCACAAACCCATCGACTTCTTTGATATTTTATATGCTATAATTCGAATTATATAATTTTAAATTCCCGTGATTGATGAAACCAAATTAAAGACACACACAACTAAATACCGCATGTACTAGTAATTTCACAGTCATATAATCACATATGAACACAGGTCAAAGTCTTATGGTGGATCCAATATTTTAATGCCGAATAACTCATTTATACTTAAATCATGGAATGACACACGACGGACACAATTTCATTTTTATAACGTGATTTTCACTTCAGACATTCTGTAATAATGGCCAGGAATATGGCGTAGAATAAATTTGATGAATGCTAATTCATCGTAGGAGCTATTAATTTGTGACTGAGCAACCAATTGTGAAACAAGTTCTGCACATTGTATTGAACAATCTCGTTACATCATTCCTGATGGTATAGCCATCTCTATTATAGTATAATTAGGCACATATCCACATGTCGGTCCTCCACTCCAACGCGACTTAGACAAACCATGCACGTGATAAAACTCTGTGCACTAACCTAAGAGGGCCTCAAGTGTAGCTCGAGTGACGGTCGAGTTAGTGAAGGTCGAGCGGTATTCACATGGGTAACCCGCCCTCTACTTTCCTGAGTGTGTGGTCGTTATAATATATGGTAGAATATTACACTACATACAAACAACCTATGCTATATTATTGAACGGGTTGTTCGGGTTGCGATGCATTTTCGTAATACTAACAAAGTCAAACTATAACTTTGATGATTTTCTTGCTACATCTTTTTTTAAAAAAATATTTCTTTGAACTCGCTCAAATAAAACCTTCATTAATTTCTGAATACACACGAATAGCGAGTATGATTATGTTAAAGATAATAGTGGACCCGTTAACATAAAACTTCGACATAATGTTCAATGGACGTATATGTACCACAGGAGCTTGGTATGTGGTTTTGACCCCCTATGGTCCCCACTACAACACAAAAACAAATAAAAAACTTTTGTTTCTGATCTTTAAATGAGACAATTTATATAGAGATCTAATTTTTTATGATTTGTTGTTGGGGTATACAAGGGACCATAGGGGCAAATAGTACGATAGATGTGTGTATGATCTTTGATAGGGGCCATATCCACATGCCAAACACCTGTGATAAGTACAATGATATATTTCAACAAAACATTTATGTAAGACAATTGATGCGTATGAGTATTAAATGATAATTATTCGCATATCGAAGTGGATACCGTACCATCTACATTATTGTCAGATGGTTTTGTGAAAGAATTACTACACAAACACCGTATAGACCGTTCCGCGAAAGCCCGGCAACTAGAACGTCATAATTTCTTGATGTCATTTATTGAGCGACATGTATAAAAATAGCACATATAAGAGACTATATATACACTCAAGGACTTTAAAAACGCCTCACCTAATTCAAATTCCAATATCGCTCAAAGTATGTATGTTATTGCAAAATAATTTTACTCGTGCATTAATTGATCTTTCCTACGTTTAAATCAGTTTAGTTGGTAATAAAATATTGTCTCGTTATTTTCTGGGAATCCTGCGAGCGCACTCACCCTAGACAAAAGTGTGGGATTTTCAGTACCGTCTAAGGGCGCAATGTATCCCAATTTGCGGGATCACATTCATCTACGAAGTCATGAAACGAACCTCCTGTCACATGTTAGATGTTCAAAATAGTTCCTACGCGTGTTAAAATTCAGCAATAACCTGTCAATTTGTTTAAAACAAGCATGAATAAAGTCAATAACAAAGAAGTCCACGCAATTCACAAACATTCATAATCTTAAAGTTTTAAGTTTTATTACTATAATTGGCAAATTCAAAATCCTACCATTTTAAACAATGTTCAAATGCGGTAGGTTAGAGCGTGTGTAACAGTAAACCAGCATTCTGAAAAATTACAGATGCTAAAATAAAAGGATAGAAACGATTAACAAGTGTATTCCACAAATTAGTGTGCCTACACCATCTAACAAATAGGAGCACACCAAGAATACAATGGCTCGCTTAAACTTGTATTGAAAATCCTACACGTTTGCCTAGGGTGAGTGCGCTTGCAGGATTCCTAGAAAATAATTTCAGTACACACTAAACTGATTTAAACGTAGGAAAGATAAATTAACACACTCGTAAAATGATTTTGAAAATAACATAAATACTTAAAGCGATATGTGACTTTAAGTCAGGTGAGGCGTTTTTAAAGTCCTTGAGTGTATAGGGTCTGATTAGCACAGTGAATTTCCTATCCTTATAAATGTCAAGATGTTTTACTATATTAGCACCAGCGACTATTTGCACAGTGACTTTCCCACCTTGTAAATATCAATATGCTAGACTATATTAGCACAGTGAAAAACTGTCAGAGAAACTCTCATTCTATTTTCCCCCCTAAAAATACCATAGTTTCTTCTAATTTCTACATTCTGCCGTGCACTTATAGCGGCATTCAATGAATTATTGATCCAGAAACTATGTATAGGTCGCCACCAGACACAGTAGTCTAGATTCCACCAATCAGTGGTCTAGATCCACCAGGCAGTCGTCTTGATTTCACCATGCAGTGGTCTAGATTCCACCAGGCAATGGTCTTGATTTCACCAGGCAATGGTCTTGATTTCACCATGCAGTGGTCTAGATTCCACCAGAGTGGTCTTGATTTCACCATGCAGTGGTCTAGATTCCACCAGAGTGGTCTTGATTTCACCATGCAGTGGTCTAGATTCCACCAGACAGTGGTCTTGATTCAACCAGGCAGTGGTCTAGATTCAACTTAACACAATGGTCTTGATTCCACCAGACGGTGGTCTAGATTCCACCAAACACAATGGTCTAGATTCCACCAGGCAATGGTCTAGATTTCTCCAGGCAATGGTCTAGATTTTATCAAACACAATGGTCTAGATTCCACCAGGCAATGGTCTAGATTTCATCAAACACAATGGTCTAGATTCCACCAGGCAATGGTCTAGATTCCACCAAACAATGGTCTAGATTCCACCAGGCAATGGTCTTGATTCCACCAAACACAATGGTCTAGATTCCACCAGGCAATGGTCTAGATTTCATCAAACACAATGGTCTAGATTCCACCAGACAATGGTCTAGATTTCATCAAACACAATGGTCTAGATTCCACCAGGCAATGGTCTAGATTTCATCAAACACAATGGTCTAGATTTCATCAAACACAATGGTCTAGATTCCACCAGGCAATGGTCTAGATTCCACCAGGCAATGGTCTTGATTCCACCAAACACAATGGTCTAGCTTCCACCAGGCAATGGTCTAGATTTCATCGAACACAATGGTCTAGATTCCACCAGGCAATGGTCTAGATTTCATCAAACACAATGGTCTAGATTCCACCAGGCAATGGTCTACATTCCACCAGGCAATGGTCTTGATTCCACCAAACACAATGGTCTAGATTCCACCAGGCAATGGTCTAGATTTCATCAAACACAATGGTCTAGATTCCACCAGGCAATGGTCTAGATTCCACCAGACAGTGGTCTTGATTCCACCAGGCAGTGGTCTAGATTCAACTTAACACAATGGTCTTGATTCCACCAGACAGTGGTCTAGATTCCACCAAACACAATGGTCTAGATTCCACCAGGCAATGGTCTAGATTTCTCCAGGCAATGGTCTAGATTTTATCAAACACAATGGTCTAGATTCCACCAGGCAATGGTCTAGATTTCATCAAACACAATGGTCTAGATTCCACCAGGCAATGGTCTAGATTCCACCAAACACAATGGTCTAGATTCCACCAGGCAATGGTCTTGATTCCACCAAACACAATGGTCTAGATTCCACCAGGCAATGGTCTAGATTTCATCAAACACAATGGTCTAGATTCCACCAGACAATGGTCTAGATTTCATCAAACACAATGGTCTAGATTCCACCAGGCAATGGTCTAGATTTCATCAAACACAATGGTCTAGATTTCATCAAACACAATGGTCTAGATTCCACCAGGCAATGGTCTAGATTCCACCAGGCAATGGTCTTGATTCCACCAAACACCATGGTCTAGCTTCCACCAGGCAATGGTCTAGATTTCATCGAACACAATGGTCTAGATTCCACCAGGCAATGGTCTAGATTTCATCAAACACAATGGTCTAGATTCCACCAGGCAATGGTCTACATTCCACCAGGCAATGGTCTTGATTCCACCAAACACAATGGTCTAGATTCCACCAGGCAATGGTCTAGATTTCATCAAACACAATGGTCTAGATTCCACCAGGCAATGGTCTAGATTCCACCAGACAGTGGTCTTGATTCCACCAGGCAGTGGTCTAGATTCAACTTAACACAATGGTCTTGATTCCACCAGACAGTGGTCTAGATTCCACCAGACAGTGGTCTAGATTCCACCAGAAAGTGGTCTAGATTCCACCAGACACAGTGGTCTAGATTCCACCAGGCACAGTGGTCTAGATTCCACCAGGCAGTGGTCTAGATTCCACCAGGCAGTGGTCTGGATTCCACCAGGCAGTGGTCTAGATTCCACCAGGCAGTGGTCTGGATTCCACCAGGCAGTGGTCTTGATTCTACCAGGCAGTGGTCTAGATTCAACTTAACACAATGGTCTTGATTCTACCAGGCAGTGGTCTAGATTCAACTTAACACAATCGTCTTGATTCCACCAGACAGTGGTATAGATTCCACCAAATACAATGGTCTAGATTCCACCAGGCAATGGTCTAGATTTCTCCAGGCAATGGTCTAGATTTCACCAAACACAATGGTCTAGATTCCACCAGGCAGTGGTCTAGATACCACAAAACACACTGGTCTAGATTCCACCAGGCAATGGTCTAGATTTCTCCAGGCAACGGTCTAGATTCCAAATATAGACCAGGTAAGCCCATGTGTCAAAGGTTTTTTTTTTGACATTTAAATTTCCTAAATGCCATATGATTCAGATCAAAGGGTCAAATTTTCATCAAAATTGTACAAGCCAGCACAGATTTAACAAAATGAAATTCAGTCTTCCATGACATCACATGTCTTGGTCAGTGCTTGAAGCTGAAGGTCAATACAGTAGAACATTGATGCCTCAAGCAGCTTGCGAATCAGGAAAATAGTTAGAGTCATCTACCTGCTGGAGTCACTTACTGTATACTAGGCCTATTTTGCCGGGACCCAAGAACCTATGCAAGGTTTCTATGCTGTTTGAGCCAAAACTGTTCAAGGCATTGTAGTTCTGAACAATCGTGAGATGCTCATTCAAGAAATCCGGCTTATCTGGGAAAATATTCATACTGCGAACATCAGAGAATTGTATAAAACAATTCCAGCTCAAATCCATTAATATTATATATATATCCAAAATATTAAGGTAAGATTTTCTATTAAAGTTAAATTATCCCCAAATAAGCCCTTTAAGCGCGCACCTGCTGAACGTTGCATCGTGTGGCAAACAGTTATGTCCATCGACTTTACTTTCAGTGACAAATCGTGGGACCAGTACACTTACTGCTGATAACTTTTAAGAAATAACAGAAAACACATTAATTTCAAAATTCATTTATTGAAATGGTAAATATAAAATTTTCCAATTTGTAAATGTGATAACCTAGCATAATTGTCATTACATGTTGTGATATTCCTATAGCATCAATTACTGATTACTTTTTCTTCATTGACTCTTTGTGCAAAAAAGATTCAGTACACAGAGTCAGTACACTAGAGTAGATGTAGATCTAGAAATCTTATAATGTCTTATAATAGTGTATTTGTACAGTAAGAAACCAAATACATAATATATGTACGTGTCTCTAATGAGTGTAACAAGCTTAACATCCTGTGACTTATGCCTCAGGTAACTGAATCATTGATTAAGAGTAAAAAAAAAATGTTTTTTCTCTCTTAATCAATGATGCAGTTACCTGTGACTTATGCATGTAAATAAACAAAATAGAACTATGTAAAAATCTGAAAGTTTACAAGAAATGAAAATTGTTGATAATAAGTGACAATTAACAAAGTTGAAAACAACAGTTTATAACTCTATACAAATACAAAATAATAAGGAAACATATAACGATAAATTTTATAAATGCTACATAATAGTATAACAATAGGTATAAATCATAGTTGGTCCTACAAATATCATAGTACTATAGAGATCTAGCACTAACCTGATCAACTTCAACACCCACAAAACAAAAAACAGTAGAACTTCTTTGCCTCAAACAGGTTATTCCGTCTTGGCAAAATGATAATGAACTAGCGTACAGAAGATTCCAATGAAGTTCTACTGTACAATTTAAAATAGTAAATGTTAAATACTTGATACATACAGTATCTAAATTATAAATGGTTCAAATGTATAAATTAATTGAAACAAATTGAGGAGTCAAATTGAGAAACCAAAGAATTTTATTCAAAATTTACTATATTAAATACAAGTTATTATATGACAATAAACAAACAGATATGTACACATGTACACATACAGGCAAGACAATTCATAATATCATAATATTTGTAACAGATCATGGAGGCCTGAACACAGCCCATATTATGTAGTGACATTTCCAGCAATGTGTGGGAGAAAAATACCGCCTATTCCCTTATTGTTCTAGGTATAGGGAAAGGCAGACAATAGACATCCGGTCAGCCAGCAGGATAGCTTCCTCAGAAGCACATTCTATTTGGTTTTCGAAGACACATAGGCTACAGCCTAGTCACAAAGGCCACTGCTCATCTAGTCTCAGAGATTTCCCAATTAGTCACAGACACCACCCACCTAGCCACAGAGACTTTCCACTTAGTCACAGACACCACTCACCTGGTCACAAAGACTGTCAGCTTAGTCACAGACACTGCCTACCTAGCCACAGAGACTGCCCACATAGTCACAGACACCGCCCACCTAGTCACAGAGACTGCCCACATAGTCACAGACACCGCCCACCTAGCCACAGAGACTGTCCACTTAGTCACAGACATCGCCTGACTAGTCACAGAGACTGTCCACTTAGTCACAGACACCGCTCACCTAGTCGCAGAGACTTCCCACTTAGTCACAGACACCACCTATCTAGCCACAGAGACTGCCCACATATTCACAGACACCGCTCACCTAGCCACAGAGACTGCCCACATAGTCGCAGACACCGCTCACCTAGCCAGAGAGACTGACCACATAGTCACAGAGTCTGCCCACTTAGTAAAGACACCTACTAGTCACAGTACATCACTTAAATGTATTACTTTCAAAACAATGCACAGTGAGTGCTAACACAATTGTACAAGATAACTACACAATAAACAAACATCTACAAATGAATTATCTCAAATTATGTAGCTACCGGAAAGGTGATGACATAAATATTGCACAGAGAAGTAATTTAGTTAAACTTCTATACTATTTTTACAACAGAATTTACATAGAACAACATGGGGTACACAACATTTACAGACAGGTTCAAGCATCTAAACCTAACATCATTGAATAAACCAGTAACTGCATACATAAAAGTATATATCAAAACATATGCACCGATGAGGCAAAAATGCCTACATTGAACAAGAAAGACAATTATACATGGATCAGTTTATCTAAGTCTATACCTTGAACAAGGGAGACAATTATACATGGATCAGTTTATCTAAGGCTACACATTGAACAAGGGAGACAATTATACACAGATCAGTTTATCTAAGTCTATACCTTGAACAAGGGAGACAATTATACATGGATCAGTTTATCTCGGTCTATACCTTGAACAAGGGAGACAATTATACATGGATCAGTTTATATAAGTCTATACATTGAACAAGGGAGACAATTATACATGGATCAGTTTATCTAAGGCTACACATTGAACAAGGGAGACAATTATACACAGATCAGTTTATCTAAGTCTATACCTTGAACAAGGGAGACAATTATACCTGTATCAGTTTATCTCAGTCTATACCTTGAACAAGGGAGACAATTATACATGGATGAGTTTATCTAAGTCTATACCTTGAACAAGGGAGACAATTATACATTGATCAGTTTATCTCAGTCTATACCTTGAACAAGGGAGACAATTATACACTGATCAGTTTATCTCAGTCTATACCTTGAACAAGGGAGACAATTATACACAGATCAGTTTATCTAAGTCTATACCTTGAACAAGGGAGACAATTATACATGGATCAGTTTATCTAAGTCTATACCTTGAACAAGGGAACAATTATACACAGATCAGTTTATCTAAGTCTATACCTTGAACAAGGGAGACAATTATACATGGATCAGTTTATCTAAGTCTATACCTTGAACAAGGGAGACAATTATACACTGATCAGTTTATCTAAGGCTACACATTGAACAAGGGAGACAATTATACATTGATCAGTTTATCTCAGTCTATACCTTGAACAAGGGAGACAATTGTACACGGATCAGTTTATCTAAGTCTATACCTTGAACAAGGGAGACAATTATACACTGATCAGTTTATCTAAGGCTACACATTGAACAAGGGAGACAATTATACATTGATCAGTTTATCTCAGTCTATACCTTGAACAAGGGAGACAATTATACATGGATCAGTTTATCTAAGTCTATACCTTGAACAAGGGAGACAATTATACATTGATCAGTTTATCTAAGTCTACACATTGAACAAGGGAGACAATTATACATTGATCAGTTTATCTAAGTCTATACCTTGAACAAGGGAGACAATTATACATTGATCAGTTTATCTAAGTCTACACATTGAACAAGGGAGACAATTATACATTGATCAGTTTATCTAAGTCTATACCTTGAACAAGGGAGACACTTATACACGGATCAGTTTATCTAAGTCTACACATTGAACAAGGGATACAATTATACATTAATCAGTTTATCTAAGTCTATACCTTGAACAAGGGAGACAATTATACATGGATCAGTTTATCTAATTCTATATATTAAACAAGGGAAAAACTAAGGCTAGAAGATTTATATAATTACAGGTCTGATTAACAAATGCTTTAGACTGTGAAGTCTTGAATGCCAATGTAATATGTTTTAGCAGCAAGATACACTACAGAAGAAAATTTGTCGCAAGAAAATTATATCCCGTTTCAAAATAATGACACAGTGACACACACTCTATATCCAGACAAAGTTATAGATACACATGTACGAGGACAAATAAACATTGTAAACTAGAGAATAATATTACATATCTCATAACTAGCTTAACTAACAAAAGAAACAAAAGCTAGATTTCATCATTGCACATTTGATAACAATATAAATAAATCTTTAAGTATATAATTATGTATCCGTATAAATATACATCAAAAATACAAATTGCACCAAAAGTTGATGACTTACAAATCTCTGTATACACAATTTGATCACATATTTAACAATAACCATGGAACAAGAAACTGACTCAAACAACAATTATAACACAATCTAACATACTCACATGATAAATTCTAACATAACAAACAACAGCTGACATGACATAAAACAACTGACATGACATAAATACAACCAACATGACATACACAACTGACAATCATAATACAGCTTACATGACATAATGCAGCTGATATGATATAAAGCCGCCACATGGCATAAATGCAGCTGCCATGACACAACACAGCTGACATGTCATAGTACAGCTCGCATGACATAATACAGCTGACATAACATAGTATAGCTGACATAACATAATACAGTTGACATGACATAGTACAGCTGACATGACATTACACAGCTGATGTGACATAACACAGCTGACATGTCATAATACAGCTGATTTGAAATTGTACAGCTGATATGGCATAATACAGCTGACATGACATAATCCAGCTGACATAATATAATCCAGCTGACATGACAAAATACAGCTAACATGACATAATCCAGCTGACATGAAATACTACAGCTGACATGCCATAAATGCAGCTGACATGAAATAATCCAGTTGACATGACATAACATAGCTGACATGACATAAAAGCAGCTGGCATGAAATACTACAGCTTACATAGCATAGTACAGCTGATATGACATAATACAGCTGACACTATATAATACAGCTTAAACGACATAAATTCAGCTGACATTATTTAAAACAGCTGACATGATATAACACAGCTGAAATGATATAAATCCAGCTGACATGACATAAAACAACGGACATAACATAACCCAGCCGACATGACATAATACAGCTGACACGACGGAAGGGAAGAATTGTCTCAATACAAATGCTAAGACAATAATTCCACAAGATTAGTTATATTAATTGTTTTAATGTAATTTAACATGATTAATACATAATATCAAATGAATCAATATTACAAATGAGTTCCATAAAAGACAAACACATAGAGCTATCATTGGATAAAATGAACTACTAGATACATTGTATCAATAATACAATAAATGTGGCGATGAAGTATATAACATAATAATTATGATGTACTGAATTTGGATTGCCAGAATCTAGCATGCAGAAATTAAAGTGATTTGTTTCTTTCATTATACTATTTCTTGTATTTAAGCCAGCAATTACGGTAGCGGAAATGTTAGTGAATTTTGTATTCAACAATATTTTCACATCTCCAAGTTAACCACTATGCAATCTCGAAAGATGTATATTCATGGAAATAACTCCAGTAACCAATTATCAGCATAGTACAACAAGGTGCTTGTAACATACCAAATCAATATAACAGAACCTAACACGACATAGATGTTCCCGCTATGATCTTTGACCCTTGAATGGGACCTTGATTTTGTAAGTAGGGACTAGGCTTTGAGTGACACATCATTTTTACATTTTAATGTCAAGTTAATACAAAATCTATGATGCCATACAAAGTTATGACTGAGGTAACGGTACAGAGATATGTTTGACAGACGGACAAACAAAGGGAGAGACAGAACACTTACAATATATTATATCACCCCCCCCCCAGCGAGGACATAACAAACTTGAGATCACAATACTATCAACCTATCAGCAGAACAAGGTATCTTTACTCTTCTTTCTCCTTGTTTACCACACGTTCAGATAGTGCCCTCAATATGTTACCTGGTACTATCTGATGTTCTTCTATAAGGTTCTCAATGCCTTTCTTTACCTGTAATAACAAAATGATTATCGGCAAATTATAGTGATTATTTTCTACTACAGTACACTACCTCAAAATGTAACTCTTTGAAAACCAGAATCCCCATAAATTGGATTATTTGTTAGGTTCAGTGCTTTTTCTTATTAATTCAACTTAAAAAACTTCTGCGATTCTGGCCTCCAAGAATTCTGTACAGCTATTTAGGGTCTGCTGACAAAATATTTATTATTACGGGTATACAGATGCCAAAGCGGTGACCTACCACTACAGATGACATGAGGTACATCGTAGTCATGTCAATAAGTAATGTTATTGAGTGAACACTTTTATTTATTGGAAACAAACGTTTTCATGGATGAACTCAACCACACAGCCAAATTCTCAACAAATAATAAGTTTTCTTCTACCAGCTTTTCTGTAGTAGGTGTTTCAGTTTAAAAGCTATGAATTTACGAACACTCAAAATAATTTTGTTTTTACTAAAAATTTTATTTTCATTTTGCTTGCTTGAATTGACTGAGACAGTTGAAAGTGTGTGCCTGAGTGGTCATCCCTGCCAGATTGATTTCATAGTAAGTGAGCGCAAAGAGCAAACAGAAATAATTGAGCGTACCTGTTCTGCCAACATGTCTGGTGTCATGGTATCATCAGGGTATATTGCAGGTCCCAGATAGGTGCTAAAATAATCAGTACAACAACATCAGATTAGACAGAAACTATTATTATTATACTAGAAGGGTTTTTGACACAAAAACCTCCGTCTCCCACATAGGGCTCCGTCTCCCACATAGGGCTCCGTCTCCCACATAGGGCTCCGTCTCCCACATAGGGCTCCGTCTCCCACATAGGGCTCCGTCTCCCACATAGGGCTCCGTCTCCCACATAGGGCTCCGTCTCCCACATAGGGCTCCGTCTCCCACATAGGGCTCCGTCTCCCACATAGGGCTCCGTCTCCCACATAGGGCTCCGTCTCCCACATAGAGCTCCGTCTCCCACATAGGGCTCCGTCTCCCACATAGGGCTCCGTCTCCCACATAGGGCTCCGTCTCCCACATAGGGCTATAACTAAAACTCATCCAACTTACAATTCCAGACAATATGCACAACTAGACTTTGTCCCAACTACTCATGTAAAGTTTGATTGAAATCGGACCAGAGGTTAAGGAGCTTTTTGACATCCATTCATTCATGCAGAAAGACGGACAGATCTCCAGCACAAAATTAATGTCCCCTTTACTATACGTAGGAGACATATAAACAGGTAATCAACATCAAAAACATATGTGCATTGAAGTTAGGTTAGTGCATTATAATGTACGTCATCTGTAACATTATGTAATAGTTGCATCCAAATGTGTTACTATGATAAGTGACTAATAACTATAAAGTAAAGATTTCAGATTACTTCCTAATATACCTTGTTCTTGGCTGGTATTCACAAAGCATCTTAGTGGAAAACTAATATATTTTGACTTGATAACTATGAAGTAAAGATTTCAGATTACTTCCTAATATACTTTGTTCTGGGCTGGTTTTCACAAAGCATCTTAGGGGAAAACTAGAATATTTTGACTTATGTTAAAAATTAGTGTCCACCATACTTCCCGCATAGTGAAGAATAATACATGTTTTCTAATTGGTTATAGTTTTTGTTCACATGATGCTTTGTAACTATGTATAGTCCAGACTCTCGACCTTTAAATTAGCATAATTTAACAGCTGATATATTGTCTATATTTATAACACCGGATGCATGTTTTCATAAGCGGAGAGTATCATGAAGACGCTCGAGGTGTAATACAAAAACTAATCTAAAGAACCGATTATGTCAAATTCTCCGAGCTATACACAATTAATGACATTTATTATCTTCTTTAGCTGATACAAGTTTCAATACTTTAAGAAAATCTTAAGTTTTATTCTAAGATGCTTTGTGACTACCACCCCTGTTGTGAATTGGGTTTCCAGTAGTGATGTAACGAATAATCGATAAAATCGATTAATCAGCTATTTGAAGCCCGCCGCTTCAATCATTGATTATAAGTTTTTATAATCGATTAATCGGCTATAAACTACATGCATGTGCATTCCTGTTTAAGAACAATTTTTCCAAGTTCTTAAATCTACATTCTGGCTGTAAAATCTTCACATTAAATTGATTTAGTAATAATATTAGAAATAATGAAAGAACCTGTTTACTAAATGGCAGTGTATGGTGTTTGAAATGGATAATTTGACACAGCAAACTTTAAAAGTTACGTGTTGACTTGAATATTACTTGCATTACTCAGCAAGGTGCGAATTTTAAATGAATTTTTCCTTAACTTCAGGGTTTTCTGTCAGTTTTCTATAATTTTACTACGAGAATTGACAACTTTTCAAATTCTTAATGATGATTGGGTCTTTAATCCTGTTTAAAAAATTTAACGTTAAATTTAAAGATGGAAAAAATGAAATGCATAATAGTGACTGTTGTTTGACGATACCAGTTTTATAGTTACATGTATTGTTAAAAAGTTTATGTTTCAAATGTTGAATTTTGTTTTTGGAGATTTTGAATATGCAAATCTTGTCTGTGGTTTGTTTAAATAAATAAAATATAGTAAACAATAAAGAAGTTTGTGGAACAAACAACCAGCAAGCGGATGTGTTAATTTTGTTTAATAAAATATAGAAGTCTGAGGCAAAATCTTGCTAAAAGTGGCTCAGATAAATTCAGTAAATATTTTCGATTATTTACCGATTTTAATCGATTGGCATGTGTTCGATTCAATTCGATTATCGATTATGATTTTCGTCTGATTTTCCATCACTAGTTTCCAGTACGATAAGGTTGGGTACTAAATGACATTATCAGCATAATACAAGTATTGTACTTACGTCATTTTAACTGGAAACAAGCCATAGATTGGTACAATGGGGAGACGACATTTTTCATACACCCATCTCAATGAACCTGGAATTTGTATCAGAATTTAGATATTGATTTGGCCTACATGTACAAAAAAGGTACATGTACATTACAAA
Organism: Spisula solida; assembly: GCA_947247005.1. Taxonomy (NCBI): domain Eukaryota; kingdom Metazoa; phylum Mollusca; class Bivalvia; order Venerida; family Mactridae; genus Spisula; species Spisula solida. Next base: position 29,385,638 of record OX365948.1, read on the forward strand.
ATCATCAAAATTGAATACATTTTTAATTTTTTCGTATTGAGTGTATAAAGTTCATAGGAATTACTATAATGCATTTCTGCAACAGACGACCCAACTGACTGACAGATGAAGCAGCCATGACCTAGTTCCAATGGTTAATGCACAGGATTTGTAATCCACTGATGCAGGTTTGTTTTCCGGTTGCAGCAATCATACTTGCCCTTCCATGAAAAATAGTTGAGAAGTGATGTTAAAAGAAAATAGATAGTCGGACAGGGAAGACAGCACTCAACTTAAACAGTTGAGCACAGAAATCATAAACATCATAAAAACTAAATCGGAGTAAGAGCAAGGTGACAAGAATATTACAAACAACCGACACACATCACAAGGACAACCCACAACCTGATTCAACAGATGACACCTTCATTTTTAGCTTATAACATAAAATGTTTCAATATTATACACGTATAAGGGAATATAGAAAAAGATTTATAAGATACATACTACGTCCCCAGCCTGGTGTTCGAAATGATTCTCTTATATTTTTCGTAAACATTGGAATGATAGGCTGAAATGTAAGACACAAAACTAGAGGAGATTTCGACCAAAAAAAGTATGTCTTCCACAAAGGACCATAACTACTGGCAATATTCATCTGACCTTAAATTACTAACAATATGCACAACTAGGCTTGGTAACAACTATTCATTTGAAGTTTCATTGAAATCTGACCGGTGGTTAAGGAGACCAAACTCTGACAAACATTGTGACATCCATCGAGAGAGACAAACATACAATCATCCAGCACAACATCAATATGTCTCTCCCACATGTATGTTAGCAACAAATATGATGTATTTACATGTACACACAAACCTGTTTTAAACAAAACACCACTGGCAGTGCATAGACAGGTTTCAATGTACACCAAATGTTATGAGACTACAGTCCTTTCCCAAGAATTTGGTTAAGGTGCTGGGGGCAATTCTTGGGTTCATACTAAAACAAACCCACAAGAATGTTTAAAAGTCTGACTTGTGACCTCACATATCTCTGAACAACACGAATATGTACATAGAGGATATTACATGAGTGTCTTTTCATATTGAATTTATAACAAAATAATAAAATGCGAGGCTTTGCCGAACATTTTATCGATTTTATTCAACGAGTTTAATAAATTCAATGTGGAAAGTCACAAATGTAATGTTCTTTTTATCACATGTTAGCCTTTACCGGCCGAAACATAAAATAGCTACTTATTTTCACTATAATACACGCGCAACTTTGACGACGTTGCCTATACTTTGAATGACGTCGCTTCAAAACTTTATTACACTAGTGTATTATCAAAAATAAATAATGGCTTTATTATGTTACCGCGACGTCAAACATGTGATAAATGTACTTACAACATTGGTCTGTAAAGCTACTTTGGCAAATCCTGATCTGTTCCCCCACATAATTCTATAGTATTCATCCCCGAACAGTGCTTCCCTAACACCCCCTGAAAATGTTGAATAAACCATATAATACAAAAGTCAAAGGGAGAAGTTAATAGACCGAACATTTTTAAAGGTGATGAACTTAAAATGACCATCAATGCATGAACATTTTTAAAACCACTGCAATTATTTTACATCCTAAATTCTAATTGAAACACACTAGAAATCTGAATTTTCGATATAATATTTTATGTAATGTAAGGTTTATTTGTCACAAAATGGTCAATTTTGAGGATTTTAAGTCACACACTGTCAGGTGATCTTTGGTATGTTATAGCACAGGAACTTGCATAACTTAAAAAAGAAAAAAAAGAAATTTCTGTAGATCTATTAAAATATATATTTATTGAATCTGGCTCTACAGTAGGCCTAGTGAAAAAAAAATTCCAAAAAATATTTTTTTTCAAATTCCAAAAAGTTATGCAAGTTCCTGTGGTTATAGAGTCAGTTGTTTATTTCTGTTATCTATAGTCTCTAGGTAGGGTAACTATTTTATGTGTAATAATTATATCTGAACTATGGTATATATGTTACCTGGAGAAATACCAAGGATATGTCCATCTTTCAACACATCAGCACAACTATGTACAGTGCCAGGACTAACACAAAATACTTCCATCATTAAACGAAACCCTGCAAAACAAAAGTATACAATTTTATAAAATTATGCATGGGTGATATCTTTTACTTATTTCACGCAAAAGCTGATCCACATAAATTAAGCAACTGTTTGTTTAAACTATACTTTGCTTTATGTTACTGGAGCTAGAAAATCTGTCAACAAGGTTACCTTCCGAACGTGAACTCAACAACAAACATAACACATATTCAGGATATATAAAGACTATTAAATGTCATTCTCTGTCATCATTTTGATGTAAGAACATTATCCCAGCGAAGGGTCATGATAAGTTGGCGAAGTCAAGCTAACTTGTGCCAAGTTTAGTAATAGTGCAAACAAATAATTCTGTTCATCAAACCTTCCATGAGCATAATTGAACAGATAATTCCTGTCTTTAATTTACCTTCGGCTTTGTTTTCATACATGGAGAGTATGACAAATATGTATGACGTGTATCTAAATAAACTGCAACACATGACTTTCTCACGAAAAATGATAATTACGTTAATTTGTCTGCACTATACTCATGTCAAGGTTGAGGACCAGGTTAATTTGTCTGCACTATACTGACATGTCATAATCTGTGTGTATATGACTTACCGGGAATGTTGAACAAGAAGTTGTCACCTATAGCATGTATCTGACGTTGTTTCTCAAGCAAACATTTGGCCATGACATAATAAAAGTCAATAGGTAGAGCACCGTGATAGTAAATGATCATAGCAGGTCCAGTGTCTGGTAATCTGTCCAAACCAATGATCTCATAACCTGTAATCAATCAATACATGTCACACCAATAATCTAATGATCTCATAACCTCAATCAATACATGTCACACCAATTATCTAATGATCTCATAACCTGTAATCAAGCAATTTATGTCACACCAATTATTCAATAATCTCAGTCCTTAAGATTTGTATTGGTTTTACACCTAGAGTGTCTCCATGATCCTCCTGTCCCCGCTTCACGCAAACATACAACTGTTGTTATAAATACAGACAATATTTATATCAGCTGTTAAATCATTCTAATAGAAGGTCAAGAGTTGTGTCAAATTCTTTGTACTGTATTAACTCAAAATGTCTTAGTATTTCACTTACCATGCCATATTCGTCCCTGAGCCTCCCAGAACACAGCCACAGTTTTCTTTGCACCATCCCAGAAATCCTGGACATAAGCATCCCGAAGTCTGTGTCTATACTGGTAAACGTGCAGGAAGATTGCACAACAATACAAACATATAGGAATGACTAGAGGTAATAAGAAGGATATGATCACGGGGTAAATCAGCCATGCTACCTACAAATAGAAAAAATAGAAATACATGAAAGATAATATGTTTGTTAGTTTGCTATCTGAGACAGTCGTAAGTGCATGGTCATTTGCTTTTCTTCAAGCCAGATCAACTAATGTCTTCTGACTTAGAATAAAGGAAATAGACAGTTGTGTGATACAAGTAATCTGGGTTCAATACCCAAGCTTTTCAAAAAAGACACCTTGGTTCTTGAACATACACATTTGTACCTGGTGTATACTTGGTGTATAGCATGGGTAGGAAACACTGAAGAGTTTCAGAAATGACCAAGTGCTCCATACAAGATTAAAACCAGGGACATCTCCGTCTGTATAAGTAAAGAGTGTGAAGGCTGCTCATTCGCCATGCCATCTATAGAAGAAAATAGTGATAAGCTGTTCTCATTAATCTTATACACAGACAGGCTTGTTGTCTCCTAGCTAGTGGCTGCTTTTAATTTCTGACTGTCCAGCCCCACAGTGATACTGTATGCGTTGAGTTGGTTTGACTAGCTTATTCATTTAAAACAACTTTTATAAATGATATATTAAGTAGGACAACCTCTGTAGAGCAGCACCTTTTGAGAGCTGCAAATATTGGCCATTTTATAGAGGTTGTTGCTCTACAGAGGAGGTTGAATTTAAAGTAGATATAAGCTTACGAAGGGAAATTTTGATGGAGTTGTTATAAAGAGGTTTTTGCTCTACAGAGGGCCATTCTGGAGAGGTTGCACTGTACAAGATAAAGTGAAATGGTCTTATTAAAGAAATTATGCTATGAAATAATAACTCACCCATTTCCAGTATTCAATATCAAGCTTCTCTAACTGCACCAATATATAGGACAGTGTTGAATCAACCATCTCCCTCAATGCTTATACACATTGGTCTTCAAATCTTCTCATAAATTATTATGAGGCCAAATATACTAAAAATATAACACATTCTGTTAAGAATACATAAAGCATTTCACATGGGTACTAGTTAGACTACTAGTGCTTCATGTTGGTGTGAGTCAGGGATCACTGATCATGACTCATTAAAGTTGGCCCGTACTCATTTAGTCAAACCATTTCGATGCATTACAGGTAACCTGTAGCTGAACCGTCAGAATTAAAAAGCAGCCACCTGCAATTAATGGAGACAGTTTATCTGTAGTCTTGCATGAATCGGTGCAATACTCCGGGCACGTTTGAATGAGCTACCAGGTCAGTGATTTTTTTGGCTATTTTTGGGGCCGAATATAGGCCCCTTCCCCTAGCAAAATAACCTTCATTTTTCCCAAAAAATCATATTTTTTTCCCAAAAAGTATGCATATTTTCCCCCTTTTGTGCTGGTTTCAAAGCAACTACAGTATAGCTGTTTTAAAGTAAAAACAATGGATTTTCAAACTTGCAAGAGTCGTTGTCACATATGACTAGAGTATTATCAGTAGAAAATAGCAATTTATGAACAATTTAAACCAAAACAATCTTTTTTATTAATTCCCAAATTGCGCTAAATTTCCCAATTTTAAAGGCACAGGCAGTTTAATTTTGTTCAAGAAAAATCACTGCAGGGTAATGCACCTGGATTCCTTGTATCATTGTGACCTCTGAATCTTCGTTTATATAAGTTTTCCATTAAATTTTTGTCAGACAAAAAAAAAGTTGAAATTTGCGACATTGCCCCAGAGTGGGCCCTGCAAATAAATGGAAGAAGTAAGAAGAAGTATACTATAGGCAAAGACCTAAATAGTCTTTGCTATAGCCTAGGACTCATAAATTGGAAATAGAATCTTACTTTTGGTTACTTTATTTTTACATATTGGGACCTCGGACACACTTTTCAGCAGTTTAGTAAAACAAGTAAACGACACACAAATCTTGGATACAAGTGAGTGACAAGAAGCATTTATTGAATAATTTGTGCTTTGACTCAACTGTCCGAATATGTTCTATATCCGAATGTAGACACATTTACATTTATGTAAACTATCGTATCAAGTTCACTATACCATTAATTTCCATGGAAACTATTATTAATTAATAATATAATTAAAAAGAGTGTGAACAAAAATATTTTAGATAAACTGAAAACAGGAAAAATTGACGACACACAAAATTTGCCAAACAAACCAAAGTGATTTTTCCCAATCAGGGGAGGTAACTTTTAGAACGTGAATGTCGTTGTGTAATATTTTTCTGCGATGAGTTTAGTTAGAAAAGCGTCGTCTAACGCGTGGAAATGGAAATTTGAAGTTTTTAAGGTGAGCATATACCTAACATAGAACGGTATAAATCTGAAATACAGCATGGAACGGCACCAGAAAACGGTTGTAATGGTGTGATTTCAAGGTTTCGTACTCATGACAATTCGTACCATGGAGGTCAATGGTACGAATTATTGTGTCCGTTGGTCATGTTGAATTGTTCATGGTTTTGATTTAATTTGACTACGAGTGTATATTCCTCACTAATATTCCAATTAAAAACTACATCGCCAGTGCAATATGCGGAATTTTGTACAGGCCTTGCAGAGCAAAATTGTCTCTGCGCAAACCTTGAACAGTTTCAAGAAGATTTTGAGATCCACTCCCATGATGGCGAAATGGATAACTCAGAAAAGTAAAAAAAAATTAGGACCATTGGATGTTTCCACATGCCGAGCACCTGAGCCATTGGAAAAGGGAACTGTACACAGCCATACTGACAATGACTCTGAATGAGGAATTGGGAATTTTATGGACCTGTAACTTGCGGAATAGGTAATTGTAGGGGTGTACGGGTCTGCAACCTAGTAAAGGAACAGGGAAATGTATACTGGTCCTTTGAGAAAGTGAATTTTAGTCTATTCATAAAGAGGGCAGCTATTTTACAATTTTAGACATAGTTCTGGATACCAAGACCTAAATATATGACACGTAACAATATATGACACGTAACCGTCGAGTCACCGTACAATGTTCTTAAACTTCTTTGTGGATATCATTACTATAACTGGTCTTTTATTTAAGTTATGATTGAAATGGAATATGATTAGCGTCAAAGAGCTTGGACTACAATTTTAGTTTTCTGCATTCAATCTCATTAAAATCAGACCCTTAGTTTTATGCTTCACTACTTTATGCGGATATAGGATCTGATGACACTCAGTAATTGGGGTCATGTCGATGAGAACTTTACGTCATCCAATCAAATCGCTGCTTTCACAAATCTGAAAGTGCGGTGAAAGACTGCTGAGACTATGTGACGTCATTGTGCGCTAGAGAGGTCACATGACCTCTTAAGGATTGTACATTTGTAGTCAGATTTTTAACAGCGTAAAGGAATTAAACAAATGTTAGGGTCTGATATTAATGAAATTGGTCTGCATTATGCACATATGGTTTAGTTCATTCATGCAGTTTCCAAGCCAGATATGGATAGTCATATAAACTAAAGTAGTTTTCTATGGCTTATTTGGATACATTTATTTTCCCTATTTGCATTTATATGATACTACTTCCAGTTCCTTAATATTTAAACTTTCAATGAAAGTCAATGCATATAATCTTTGGAGAATTTCCAGCATCGTATTGACTCAGGGTTAAAAAATTGTTAAGAACTATATTGTACTATTGTACACTCATCACTTTCAGCTTGTTGTAACGCATACACAGTTGTTGTTTATTGTTAAACTTTTGTTTCCAGCATCAACCACTCTGCTCCTGAACACATTCTATCATTAATGTGATTCATGTGTATTGATTGTTTTTATAATCAAATTAATGTATAAATGAATTCAAGTTTTTTTTTCTTTCAGATGGGGTTGTATATTTATATCCCCATTTTTGTGTGGTATGGTTTCAACTGTGATTATGGACAGGATAATTTTGTGTTGCCAGCTTGTAAGGTAATGTTTGGTCAGTTCTTTCAATAAGACTACAGTAAAACTATAACTTTGATACATATCCTATTAAATAAATTTATTCATTGTAAAGACCACAGTATATTTGTGGACTAGTTTGTTTCCTAGTTAATGATTTTTTCCATTTTCACTGTTACTGTAAGACTTGGATGTCAGACAACTCAAAATATTGGTTAAATAACAAAGGCACCCCTTCAACAGTCCCCTAGCAACATTTTGAGTTATTGACGAACAAGGGAGAGGACCTTCATTAAAACTTACATAAATTGGTCTCAAAGTTCAAACAATCATCATTCTGCAAAGACATTCTGATTGGATAGTTATTACTTTGGAAAACAATACTGTGATTTGGAAAAACACCTATAACCAGTGGCAGTACCCATTATAAAAGGATTGGTTTTAAGTTTGTGCATACCCAACCAATCAAAAGTTTGAGAGCAGAGACTTATTTTAAATACAAATGTATGTATACATATATAAGATATATATATATGGCATGGGTTAGTGTACATTGTGTTTATTGAAATGCTTATTTTTTTCTCCAGAAATACAACCCAGAGCTATACAAAAAACTAACGGGGGTAAGATCTTAATACCATTCTATTGTTTGTGTATTAAATACTGCCTACAGAACAATACCAGCTGGGGCCTGGTGGTTATTGTGCTTGATTTGGAACCCAGCAGTCTAGGTTTGATTTCCTGTCACTGCATGTCATGATACCCTTCCACGACAATTGACAAGCATATCGTTTTTCCTCCACACATAGAGAAGTTGATGGTTCCGTTAGTACTGGTTAGAATACAGTCCAGGAAAACTGAAAGTGTGAATTGGCTGCCATAAACAACTGAAACATTTTGAGAAACAGCATCGAACCCGAATTTACAGAACAATACACAACATTATCTCCGAGATGTGTCCAAGTAGCCAATGTGTGCATGAGTAACATAACATAATATAACATATCTTTATTACACTCTATACATGCAATATAAATAGTACAAAACATGTTAATATGAGGAATAACATTAATGCAAATACGAGGCGTAATGTTTTAAAATACACATTTTCGTTATGTTGTTCAATGCTGTCAAATGTGTCCATGTAGTTGAAATGTCCATGTAGCTGATGTGTCCTTGTAGCTGTTGTGTCCTTGTAGCTGTTGTGCCCATGTAGCCGATGTGTCCATGTAGCCAAAGTGTCCATGTAGCCAATGTGTCCATGTAGTCAATGTGTCCATGTAGCCAAGGTGTCCATGTAGTCAATGTGTCCATGTAGTTGATGTGTCCATGTAGCCGTTGTGTCCATGCAGCTGTTGTGTCCATGTAGCCAAGGTGTCCATGTAGTCAATGTGTCCATGTAGTCAATGTGTCCATGTAGCCAAGGTGTCCATGTAGTCAATGTGTCCATGTAGTTGATGTGTCCATGTAGCCGTTGTGTCCATGCAGCTGTTGTGTCCATAAAGCTGTTGTGCCCATGTAGCCAATGTGTCCATGTAGCTGTTGTGTCCTTGTAGCTGATGTGTCCATGTAGCTGATGTGTTCAGCAGCCAATGTGTCCATATAGTCAATGTGTACATGTAGCTGATGTGTCCATGTAGTCAATGTGTCCATATAGTCAATGTGTCCATGCAGCTGATTTGTCCATGTAGTCAATGTGTCCATGTAGCTGATGTGTCCATGTAGCTGATATGTCCTTGTGTCCATTTAGTCGTTTCGTCCAAGTAGCCAACGTGTCCATGTAGCTGATGTGCCCATGAAGACAATGTGTCCATGTAGACAATGTATCCATGTAGCTGATGTGTCCAGCAGCCAATGTGTCCCATGTAGTCAATGTGTCCATGTAGCTGATGTGTCCATGTAGCTGATTTGTCCATGTAGTCACCGTGTCCATGTAGTCAATGTGTTCATGTAGTTGATGTGTCCATGTAGTCAAAAGTGTCCATGTTGATGTGTCCATGCAGTCAATGTGTCCATGTAGTTGATGTGTCCATGTAGTTGATGTATCCATGCAGTCAATGTGTCCTTGTAGTCAATGTGTCCATGTAGCTGATGTGTCCTTGTTGTCAATGTGTCCATGTAGCTGATGTGTCCATGTAGTAAATGTGTCCATGTAGTTGATGTGTCCATGTAGTCAATGTGTCCATGTAGTCAATGTGTCCATGTAGTTGATGTGGCCATGTAGTTGATGTGTCCATGTAGCCAATGTGTCCATGTAGTTGATGTGTCTATGTAGTCAATGTGTCCATGTAGTTGATGTGTCCATGTAGTCAATGTGTCCATTAAGCCAATGTGTCCATGTAGCCAATGTGTCCATGTAGTTGATGTGTCCATGTAGCTGCTGTGTCCATGTACCTGCTGTCTCCATGTAGTTGATGTGTCCATGTAGTTGATGTGTCCATGTAGTTGATGTGTTCATGTAGTCAATGTGTCCATGTAGTTGATGTGTCCATGTAGTTGATGTGTCCATGTAGCCAATGTGTCCATGTAGCCAATGTGTCCATGTAGTTGATGTGTCCATGTAGTTGATGTGTCCATGTAGCCAATGTGTCCATGTAGCCAATGTGTCCATGTAGTTGATGTGTCCATGTAGTTGATGTGTCCATGTAGTTGATGTGTCCATGTAGCCAATGTGTCCATGTAGCCAATGTGTCCATGTAGTTGATGTGTCCATGTAGTCAATGTGTCCATATAGTTAATGTGTCCATGTAGTTGATGTGTCCATGTAGTTGATGTGTCCATGTAGCCAATGTGTCCATGTAGTTGATGTGTCCATGTAGCCAATGTGTCCATGTAGCTAATGTGTCCATGTAGTTGATGTGTCCATGTAGTTGATGTGTCCATGTAGTTGATGTGTCCATGTAGTTGATGTGTCCATGTAGCAAATGTGTCCATGTAGTTGATGTGTCCATGTAGCCAATGTGTCCATGTAGTCAATGTGTCCATGTAGCCAATGTGTCCATGTAGTTGATGTGTCCATGTAGCCAATGTGTCCATGTAGCTAATGTGTCCATGTAGTTGATGTGTCCATGTAGTTGATGTGTCCATGTAGTTGATGTGTCCATGTAGTCAATGTGTCCATGTAGCCAATGTGTCCCATGTAGTTGATGTGTCCATGTAGCCAATGTGTCCATGTAGCCAATGTGTCCATGTAGTTGATGTGTCCATGTAGTTGATGTGTCCATGTTGTTGATGTGTTCATGTAGTCAATGTGTCCATGTACTGTATAGCACATATATTTCACGGGGGTTTAATTTTCGCTATTTTCGTGGTCTACATAGATAGCGCGAAATCTAAACCCAGCGAAATATTCACGTAGTAAATATACAAATTTTACATGATTATTAATGATTTAAAACATTTAAAGGAGCAACAAGAAATAAACCAACGTTTACTCAATTACTTTGCATGAAGTACATCGGTTTAGCAAAATACGGAACAGTACGACAATAATTAATAAATACGACATAATAGTTCTATGTATCATAAAACGTAATTCGAATTCGAAATTTAATTAAGATCATTGTTAAAACGTGTGTAAACTCTTTGCATATGGATATAGTTGCATACGTGCACAGTGTTTTATCAAAGTTAGAAGGTGTTATTTATAAGCTGGTGTATCAAACTTATTCAATTCAACGGTTTAGTTTGCGGAACGTGTGAATGATTGCCGAAAATATTTTTGTTTGTGTACATTTTTCTAATTGACCTCCCATTTCATGTTTACTAACAAGGTTAAATTTTCGCGGTCGAATCTGTTTGCGCGAATTTAAGACACCGTGAATTCAAAAGGATCCAAAAAACGCGAACATTGCACCCCGTGAAATATACCCGCTATACAGTAGTTGATGTGTCCATGTAGTTGATGTGTCCATGTAGCCAATGTGTCCATGTAGCCAATGTGTCCATGTAGTTGATGTGTCCATGTAGTCAATGTGTCCATGTAGTTGATGTGTCCATGTAGTTGATGTGTCCATGTAGCCAATGTGTCCATGTAGCCAATGTGTCCATGTAGTCAATGTGTCCATGTAGCCAATGTGTCCATGTAGCCAATGTGTCCATGTAGCCAATGTGTCCATGTAGCCAATGTGTCCATGTAGTTGATGTGTCCATGTAGTTGATGTGTCCATGTAGTTGATGTGTCCATGTAGCCAATGGGTCCATGTAGCCAATGTGTCCATGTAATTGATGTGTCCATGTTGCCAATGTGTCCATGTAGTCAATGTGTCCATGTAGCCAATGTGTCCATGTAGCCAATGTGTCCATGTAGCCAATGTGTCCATGTAGCCAATGTGTCCATGTAGCCAATGTGTCCATGTAGCCAATGTGTCCATGTAGCCAATGTGTCCATGTAGTTGATGTGTCCATGTAGTTGATGTGTCCATGTAGTTGATGTGTCCATGTTGCCAATGGGTCCATGTAGCTGCTGTGTCCATGTAGTTGATGTGTCCATGTAGTTGATGTGTCCATGTAGTTGATGTGTCCATGTAGCCAATGTGTCCATGTAGCCAATGTGTCCATGTAGTTGATGTGTCCATGTAGCCAATGTGTCCATGTAGTTGATGTGTCCAGGAAGTTGATGTGTCCATGTAGCCAATGTGTCCATGTAGTTGACGTGTCCATGTAGTTGATGTGTCCATGTAGCCAATGTGTCCATGTAGTTGACGTGTCGATGTAGTTGATGTGTCCATGTAGTTGATGTGTCCATGTAGCCAATGTGTCCATGTAGTTGACGTGTCCATGTAGTTGATGTGTCCATGTAGCCAATGTGTCCATGTAGTTGACGTGTCCATGTAGTTGACGTGTCCATGTAGTTGATGTGTCCATGTAGTTGATGTGTCCATGTAGTTGATGTGTCCATGTAGTTGATGTGTCCATGTAGTTGATGTGTCCATGTAGCCAATGTGTCCATGTAGTTGACGTGTCCATGTAGTTGACGTGTCCATGTAGTTGATGTGTCCATGTAGTTGATGTGTCCATGTAGCCAATGTGTCCATGTAGTTGACGTGTCCATGTAGTTGATGTGTCCATGTAGCCAATGTGTCCATGTAGCCAATGTGTCCATGTAGCCAATGTGTCCATGTAGTTGATGTGTCCATGTAGTTGATGTGTCCATGTAGCCAATGTGTCCATGTAGTTGATGTGTCCATGTAGCCAATGTGTCCATGTAGCCAATGTGTCCATGTAGTTGATGTGTCCATGTAGTTGATGTGTCCATGTAGTTGATGTGTCCATGTAGCTGCTGTGTCCATGTATTTGATGTGTCCATGTAGTTGATGTGTCCATGTAGTTGATGTGTCCATGTAGTTGATGTGTCCATGTAGTTGATGTGTCCATGTAGGTGATGTGTCCATGTAGTCAATGTGTCCATGTAGCCAATGTGTCCATGTAGTTGATGTGGCCATGTAGTTGATGTGTCCATGTAGGTGACGTGTCCATGCAGTCAATGTGTCCATGTAGTCAATGTGTCCATGTAGTTGATGTGTCCATGTAGTTGATGTGGCCATGTATTTGATGTGTCCATGTAGGTGATGTGTCCATGCAGTCAATGTGTCCATGTAGTCAATGTGTCCATGTAGTTGATGTGGCCATGTAGTTGATGTGTCCATGTAGCCAATGTGTCCATGTAGCCAATGTGTCCATGTAGTTGATGTGTCCATATTGATGTCTTAATATTTGTGTTTAGGTCCTCTTTTCTCATACACTATGTGGGCTATTGCTTTGAAACTTTCAACACTTATTCACCATCAATACCTGACCATGCCAAGCATGTCCCATAACTCAGATCAGCATTTTGCAAGAGTTATCGCCCCTTTTTCACCATCAATATCTCACATTTTTAAGCAAGACTCATAACACTGCCCTACTTTATGCAAGGTTAATGGGCCTTTTTTACAGTGAAAATGATCAGATGAGCGTCTGCACCCTCAAGGCGGTGCTCTTGTTTTACATTTTCCTGTTCTTTTTATTCTAGGTGATAGAGTCTGAAGATTGAGTGATTACCTGACAATAGAGTGTTGATCTGACAATAGAGTGTTTATCTCATGTGGTTGGATAAATGTCCATGGATGTGTGCGATATTGGAAGGATGTGCTGTTGTGCTGTATGACTCTAAAAGGCATTCACGTTGTGATAAAACAAAATTTTAATGCTTTTTTGTGAATTGACAAATATGTATAAGTCTTTGATATAATAATTATAAATGTTGAACCATATTGGTGTTGTTAATATATTAACATGGGATCAGTGTTTGCAGAGTTTGCATATTTATCACTTACCGAATGCAGAATACAAGTCCCAAAAAAAAAAGCAGCAAGCAATTTCATGATCAATCAAATGTGACTGCTGCTTAAGTATTGAATATGTAGTTTGATTCAGGTGACCAAAACTGGAAGTTTGACTGAATATCCAACCAAGTTTGAACTAATGCTAAACAGGTCCATCGTCCACCGTCAACAATTGGACTGTTAACACTCTAGAGGTAATAATTTTCACTTAATCTCAATGAAACTTGGTCACAATGTATGTTTCTATAAAATCTAGGCCAAGTTCGAAATTGAGTCATCTGGGGTCAAAAACTAGGTCACCAGGTCACATTGAAGAAAAACCTTGTTAACACTGTTGAGGTCACATTTTTGACATAATCTTAATGAAACTTGTCACACTGTATGCAGAGCTACAGATAAGCTGCGTATTGGGGTAATTACCCAATTGATTTTCTTAAAAACCCAATTGATTTTGAGAGGAGGGAGTAAGAAAAAGCAAAGATAATCTGAAATACCCAAATAGAAAAGGGTGTCATAGTGAAAAATAGTACATAAAAGCTTATTTACCCTTTGAGTTTTATTAAATACCCAATTAAAATTTGTCAAAACCCAATCAAAATTGAAACTCGGGGGTAAAATACCCAATTGACTAAAACCTTATCTGTAGCTCTGAATGTATGTCTCTATGAAACCTAGGTCAAGTTCATAATTGGGTCATTTGGGGTCAAAAACTAGGTCACATCACAGAAAAACTTTGTTAACACTCTAGAGGTCACATTTTTAACATAATCTTAATGAAACTTGGTCACAATGTATATCTCTATGAAATCTAAGTCAAGTTCATAATTGGGTCATCTGGGGTCAAGAACTAGGTCACCAGGTCACATTGAAGAAAAACCTTGTTAACACTCTAGAGGTCACATTTTCACCGCATCTATATTAAACCTGGTCAGAGTAAAATCTAAATCAAATATTAAGGTAATATCATAACAAATACTGATTCTGCCTAAACTGCTAGTCATCAAATGAGCGCTTTAGGGCCAATGGCCCTCTTGTTTAAACAAGGTAGTTGGTTGCTTAATTCAGGTGACTACTAACACAGGTATGACTGAATATATCAAAAAGGTGGCTGCTTAATTTAGATAACCACTAATACAGGTATGACTGAATACTTGAATGAGGTGATTGCTTAATTCAGGTGACCACTAACACAGGTATGAATGGATTTTCAAGCAAGGTTGTTGCTTAATTCAGGTAACCACTAACACAGGTATGATGGATATATAAACAAGGTGTCCTAATTCAGGTGACCACTAACACAGGAATGACTGTATATTTGAATGAGGTGGTTGCTTAATTCAGGTAACCACTAACACAGGTATGGATGGATATATAAACAAGGTTCCCTAATTCAGGTGACCACTAACACAGGTATGACTGTATATTTGAATGAGTTGGTTGCTTAATTAAGGTGACTACTAACACAGGTATGCCTGAATATTCAAGCAAGGTTGTTGCTCAATTGAGGTGAACACTTACACAGTTATGACTGAATATTCAAGCACGGTTGTTGCCTAATTTAGGTAAACACTAACACAGGTATGACTAAATATTCAAGACAGGTAGTTGCTTAATTCAGGTTCCATTTAACACACTATCGACTATACAAGACAGGTGGTTGGTTAATTCAGGTTAACCACAAACACAGGTATGACTAAATTTTCAAGCAAGGTAGTTGCTTAATTCAGGTGACCACTAACACACGTATGACTGAATATTCAAGCAAGGTGGTTACTTAATTTAGGTGACCACAAACACGTGTATGACTGAATATTCAAGCAAGGTACATGTAGTGGCTTAATTCAGGTGATCACTTACTCACGTACGACTGAATATTCAAGCAAGGTGGTTGCTTAATTCAGGTGACCACAAACACATGTATGACTGAATATTCAAGCAAGGTGGTTGCTGAATTAAGTTTACGGCCAATGCAGGTATGACTGAAAATTTAGCGCTGAATTGTCAATTTTGTTTGTACACAAGGCTAATTTTATTGTCGACTGACTTAATGGTTATAATTAATTAAGCCATGTGAGGATAAACATGTTCTCACCACTAATACATTACAAAACACAACCGGAAGGATTAAAATACATAAATACGCAATTCGTTACGTTCATAAATTGATGTTTTTTGCTGCAGGTTCGATACCTATAAAGTAATTGCATATCACCGACAGTGTACTTCAAGCCACTCTGGTGATTATGCTTTCTGTGGGCCGATTATCTAGACCCCGCCCTACACAGCCGTACATTATCCTCTAAATATTGTTCAGCCAGACTAGCACTGTGAAATTCCAATACCATGTCAACTATGACTTCGGTATGTGGTCACTAGGCTGTGAACCGTTTATAATTACTTCGCCACCGGGGTCCAGTGAAGAAATGAATAATTGAAATGTAGATCATGCTGGCGTACATTTATTGTGAATCTTTCTAAAATGTTATAACAATTATATGTTATACAGAATTGTAAACTAGATCTAGTTAATTAAATATTAATGATTAGAATAAAACTTTGAAAAAAAGTTTCATGATCTAAATTGAAACATTTGTTCATGTTAAATGCGTGACTGATAAACTCACATACATCCTTTTGATGAAGTTATTTAAACGTTTGACAAGCAGTTTCATGATATAAAATTTATGAATTTATTTAGCCATGCACATACGCATGCGCTGATCCAGAATATTCCACCAGAGAGCATTTTTCCGCCAGGTAGGAGTCCGACACCAGCTGTCCCCGCCCGAGAAGGTATAAATGTCGGTTAAGCAGCCAATTATAATGTTTATTTCTGTTTCCCCTATCAAATCGGTTAATGGCCTCCGACTTGGAGAGAAGAGGCGATAATGTGATACAAGGGATCCGGATGTGATACCCTAGCTATTTTTGAATAGAATCACGTGAATAGCCCTTTTGTGCGCCAAGTGTACATCCCCGATACATGTGAGACTACGTCTGAGTTCATTTCCATAACGATTACTTTTGGAAATAGTTGAGACATGTACATGTAATGATACCCACTAGTAAGAAAAAAAGAACATGTTTTCAGCTAGACCTTCACAAAGTGTACTGTGTCGACTTACAATATTGAAAACCCCGAAACGTTGCGATATTAACAATCAAACAGCGTGCACGAGTTTTAGAAAAGCGAGTCAATGTCTCGCGTCTAAAACACCAGTACTTCACATAAACACAGATTGTTGTCATATTGGTGGTTGATTCTGAGAAATCTTCCAACAATAGGTTCATCACATGTGACTTGGATGGGTTGACTGATGTCACTTGGTGGTCCTTCATACGTTCCACACATTGTGCCGATGTTATTATCACTATCAGCTCGAGTGGATGAGACGATGAACTCAAAGTTGCGATTCCTGCTAACTACAATTGAAAATAACAGCATATTTATGAATACACTCCCAAGTCATAATTTCTATATCCCAGTTAGGATCTGGTGACAGTGACGTATCCGTTTATGTGTACACAAAATATTACAACCATTGTCTGAATAGGTAGTGCGAATGTAGTTTGTTAGTTTAGCATTGAAATTATGACTGTCTGTTTAAGCCTTTAAAATTGGTTTTACATCGTAATATGGGACCCGATCGCTGCGTCACTGTATTCTCACCCTGACTGAACTATACCGGGTATCTTATGACGTAAAGGTTAGATTTGTAGACTCCAACACGAAACAAGTTAATCATATACGTGGCATAGACCAGCATAACATATAACACACGACACCACATAGGACTGAAACAGTTCAAGATTTACATGCGTGCACGAGTTTCAACAATTGATGTATGATAGTGTGTGTCTTTATACAAAGAGGGTGGCAATTTATTTTAAATGCCCCCGTATCGATAGATCGGGAGGCCTATAGTGAGTCACCTGTCCGTCCTTCCGTCCGTCCGTTCGTCCGTCCTGTTTAACCCAAATTGACCGTTTCTTCGAACATTATTATGGCCTGCTACAAAGCTTCCATACCTGCATGGATGTTGTATATGAACACTCTCCACACGCCTGTATCACATGACCCCATTTTGCCTTCACCTTGACCTAACTTTGGACCAAGACGTATTGAAAGGCCAAATTCTTGGTTAACCCAAATTGACCGGTTCTTCTAGCATTCATATGGCTTGCTACAAAGCTGTCATACTTGCATGTATGTTGTATAGGAACACTCTCCACATGCCTGTACCACCTACCCATTTTGACCTTCACCTAAAAGGTGCTGCGCCTCACAGATTACGCTAAAAAATTTGTATATCGTTATTTTCCAACCTAACCAAGTATTGATATATAAGAAAGCCACTGACGGTTGCTTTATGAAAGATTTGGTGCAAATAAGCAATTTTAACCACTACTGATATCGCCCACTGAGTATGTTTTTCTTGAAAAATGCGCTAATTTTCCTTCCAACATGCTTTGTGAATTATGTAATTCAAACGTGATCGAACTGTAACATCAACACACTACAGCGTAAACATCAGTGAGGTAGTTAGTTCGTTTTTCGATTCGTTTTTTATGAAATGCGAAAAAATAATCAGGCAATTTAAGTAAGTTTCACATTGACCTAATTTTGGACTTAGACTTTCCAATTCTTGTTAACCCAAATTTCGTCTGTAAACATCACTTTGAGGCGTTGCCTTCAAACTTGACATACTTGTTTACAATCATAAGCCCCTTACATTATCAAAGCCATGTAACACTATTATATTATTGTATATGAAAGTTACGTTCAGGGAAAAATGAAGAATAATGAGTTTTGATGATGTTTTGTTGATTGTTTGATAATGATTATACCATACCATGTACGCTATTCCAAAGGTATACTACAACTGAAGACACAAGGCGAGGAGCAGACATTTCTGCAGCCCAGTTGGAGTAGGAGTTCAGTGTGTGAGCGCACCGATACACATCTGTATTCTGGATATCACCATCGATCGCGAATTCTGCTTTCAAGGTTACTCCATGATAAATGTGTGTAGAGGTCTGCCAGGCAGCAGAGAATCGAACTGGTTGCAAACCTTGCAATAAAAGTGAAACCCTTTTAAAATTTACCGTTCAAATAATTATATGACGAATGCTCTTTTTTGCATTCAAAAACGTATTAATCTGTGAAATCGATGAAACTTAAATGCATTTGGAAAAGACCGTATATTGCGTATATTGTCCCAGTGATATACAAAGTCTCGTCGAAACGACACACCAAAATAACATCCGCTTTAAAGAGACTATTTATAAGGTTCCATACCACCAAAATAAAGTTGTTCTTTTACTCAATGTTAAGTGACAATTGCCGACCAAAAAAATGTCAACTTTTTGTCCATGAGGACCGCTCTTAGCCTCAAGAAAATGAAAAAAAAATCAGGGGGGTTGCGTATCATATAAGTTTGGTTCGCCAAACGCGCTTAAACATGAAATTGTAATCTTCTCTTATTGATCTAAACACTTTTTTTTATTTTCATAGTTAATCTAACATTAATATGATAACTTACTATGAACTTCCCAGCCGGGCTGTGGAGACGGACTAGGAGGATCAAAATATGTGTTATTAGTTGAAAATTCACATCTTGGTATTGCAGTGTTTGTGTTGACGGATATGCAACCACCTGTGAGCGCACATCGTACAAGACAGTCTGTTGTTGACCAATCGAAGCTCCCTATTACATTGGTATATTTCACACTAACTTGACTCTCGAAAGAAACAAATCTGTAATTACATGTATACATTCAAAATTTAAATGTCAATATGGAATATGCCAATATGGAATATTAAACTACATGTAATTTATCAATTTATAACGCATTTAACCTGACTGGTTTCCAAATGATGTGTGAACATATAGGTAGCCATTTAGGTCGTTACGAGCGCAAGCAGAATCAACCAAGTGATTGCCTGTCACGCGTTCACAAAATTATAATAAAATAATAAACAAAATACCTACCGATCAACTCTGGTTAATCCGCACGCTACATGCACGAATATACAAACAACTGTTATGAACATATTGTACACTCTCATGCTGTATTTTTCATTATTATTGCATCGTTTCTCAGTCATTGTATTGTTGGTGAGTAACCTTGTTAGATAGTGTTCGCTTTGTCAGTTGTCGACAAATGGTAGTACTCGGCGTCAGAAACGTATTTACATGAACAGTCGGCTTATACGAGGGGTGTTGTTTAAGTTCCTGTAAAATTATCATAGAATTCTCAGCTTACGCGTATACTAAATTATTTTATGTAGTCAAAGGCATATATTGTCAATGTGTTCATAAATTTTCTGAAAGTTTTAATGCACCTGTGCCAATAATTATTGAATACAAACAATAATTTTAGCATAACGGTTATGTGAACGTTTGGTTTCAATCCCATAAGAAATGTTTCAGACGCACAAAAGAGTTTTCTCAATATCCAACTTTATTTCATATAAAATACACCCAACCAACAAGACGCAGACAAAACACAAAACCAGGTTAACGGTGACATTGAACAACCAGTCCCACTCTCGTCCCAATTGTTGTCTTCACAAAACAAGATTCATCATGATATCTCATTCCTTACTAAGGTTATTGAGCAAAAACAATTTGTCTATTATTAGTAACTGTGATCTTGACACCCATCAGCCCACTATCAATTGCCAGTGACATCTTCCAATAAGCCATAAATAGGCCTACACTGCAAGTTTCACATAGATATCTTATATTGAGTGAAAATGGGTTTTCGATTAATAGTAACGACGACCTTGACCCCACTTTCAATCCCAAGTGTAGTCTCTTCACACAAGCTACCTACAGAGCTAGCAAGTTCATCATGTTATCTCAATCCTTACAAAAATGAGCATACATGCTTATTCTATTTTTTTTGTAACGGTGACCTTGACCCCACGGGCCCTACTTCCCATTGCAAGTACCGTCTGCACACAAGCACACTACCAACATAGCAAGCTTTATTGTGATAATTATCTCATTCCGAACTTAAGTTATCTATCAGAAACAAACTGTTTTCTCTATAGCTTAAACGTGTGCAAAATAAACAAAGGGTCATAATGCTGTCAAAAATGGTCAAAATTAAAAACCATGACAATGTGCGCTGTGGCACCTCATAAGGGTATGAGAATGTTCATCAAAATTCCTGAAGAAATATAGGAGTTGCGCACAGAAGAAATTTTCTCTATATCCTTCATAGGTAAAATAAACAAAGGGCAATAATTCTGTCAAAAATGGACGAAATAAAATCCCTGACGATATGCGCTAGGGCACCTCATAACCGTACTTCAGTGAAAGTGTTGACAAACTTACTTGAGAAATGTAGGAGGAGTTGCACACAGAAGAGTTTAAATGTAAAAAATCAACAAAGGGTCATAACTCCGTCAAAAATGGCGAATAAAAAATATCCAGACACTATGCGCTATTTCATCAAAATCCCTTAAGTAATGTAGGAGCAGTTGCACACAGAAGATTCGGACGGACGGACGGACGGACGGAATGACGCCTATCATTACAACATTCCCTTCGCCTTCAGCGGGGATAATAAAAATCATAAAGCCTTTTCGTGAAACTAAATTAACTCCCCTCGTATTCCAGTTCAAGTTCTACGGGCCGAGTTTTCCAATCACAAAAACTATAAATTATTGACTACAAAATTGCTCATGTATACAATGTCCGATACAGTTGATTACATCTCATCAACACAACGAATTCTTTAGGACGTAATGAAGGGCTTTGTTAGTTATTCCATTAAGAGAGGTGTCCCATCGATATTTGAACAAAGGTGAACATTCGATATTTTGCATGCATGCAGTCAGGAAATTATTGACATTGTCTCTAACCATTTAAACGTGAATTTCAAAGTACATGTATCAAATTCACTCACTTTTCATTATATTTGCAATTTAATTAGGACCACAATCAACGGTTTAGTACGGGGAATTGTTTGTGGCTTTTTAGGCATGTCCGCGTCCGCCAAAAAACGACGTCCGCATAACGTGTCCACCAAAGATCGCTCGTGCACATGGAATACCTGTCTTAGACCGAATAAACCAATTGAGTGTGTTTCCAGTTCTAGTATGTTGCGCCTAAAAATTCCAAAGACTATGGTTGCATGATATGCTATGCTGGTGTGATGTATTTCAGTAAGGACAATGTAAGTCATATTATTACACGTATTAGTACGGTATATGTACGCTAATGTAACAATCGCACGGAGATCGTACACTGTGAGCAAGGTCAACGTACGTAAGCAGCACATGTAAGTACGGTCTCTGTACGATTATGTAACAATAGCACGGAAATCGTACACTGTGAGCAAGGTCAATGTACGTGAGCAGCACGTGTAAGTACGGTCTCTGTACGATTATGTAACAATAGCACGGAAATCGTACACTGTGAGCAAGGTCAATGTACGTGAGCAGCACGTGTAAGTACGGTCTCCGTACGATAACGTGACACGTACGCGCACAGAGATCGTACGCGGTAAGCACGTTGTAAGCATACATGTACAACTCACTTAACAAGTGTGCAATGTACGATGCACGCAGCCACTCACGACCAGGTGAAACCGCGCGTGTGACGTGCGTTGACGTATTTCCCCCGTTCTTAGAAACGATCGAACCAGTCGTAGCCTCCAAAAAAAGGACGCACGTTGTGTTGTGACTGGGCCTTATGCGAACTTTATAGTTTAAATGTATGTAAGCATCACTATTTTTTTACTGCTCTATCCTATACGTAATCCGTATCCGCAGATCCGTGTACTACACGTATTGGTACCGTACATGTTGGAGTTTATAGCCCTACCAGTTAATTGGTAAAAATAATGGCGAATAGTGTCAAACTCCGTTTTATACGAAGTACACTTAAGGTGTCAATCGACGTTGTAATATGGATGACTGGTGAGTAAACATTTACGTCATTGCTTATCGTTTCTTGTTACGAATTCACACAGATTAAACATATTGTATACAGTTATTTAGTTGTCAGTACGGTAACAGGTAAATAGATTTCTATCATGAAAATCGAAGATACTGATATCCGAGTAAACAGTTTACGCCAATTTAAGAGAGCAAACATAGCCTTGAATAGAAAACCGTCAGTAGGTCTAATTGTTTATCATGAACATGATGAAAGGAATTAATTAGTTTCTGTGTCAATACTAAGACAATAAATGACAGTGGCTATTGTTACGGTCATGTACGTCTAGCCAAACCTCTTCTCATTCGCTAGACGTACGGCACTTTTTACATAGCGATAATACCGAATACGAAGATTTTCGGATAAATTTACAATTATGATTTACGATTGAAATAACAATTTCACATACTCATTGTGCCAACAAAGCTACAAAACGGCGGCTGATTTCAATGTCGAATCATACAGTGTAAAATCCGTTTTTCCGGTATTATACGTGTGTCAGTCAAAATAACTGAGATCTGAGAGTTGTTAATTTAAGCCTTCAAAATGTATTTGCAGTTGTATTTTCTATTATTCATCGTCAAATCTTATCCCCTGTGGATTATTATCTGATTATCCCCTGTGGATCGCCTGATGAAATCCGTCATCGAATATCGACTTATAGATCTATACAGTTGCCGAACAATCGAAGGACACCACTAAGGGTTGTGCGTTCGCGCCAGCGACAGGGAGATTTAATATGTTCTAAATTCAATGGTAAATAGCGTGATTTATTACAACTAATATGTGAATCGTGTAGAATAGCATATCTCAAATAATAATGAGTAATTATTTCAGAATGGTCATTAATACTGTGTTAGTTTGATGCCTAGCAACAATGTCACCCTCACTTTATTAATTTTCTTGGCACCCCCAAATAGCTCAATCTGCTCTTGATTCTAAAATGTTAGAACTTGCAGATACACACCATTTTCATTCTAATTACCTTAATTTGCCGTTATTGATCATGACAGCAAAAGATACGTTATGCAACTTCAGCAGAATGTAACAAACCCAGTCATAATTTGTTGAAGCTATATATTTGTGTTTAGAAGTTAATTGCGTATAGACAAATACCCCTTTACACACTAATTTTACTCATAAAATCACACACGAACACCACAAAAAACCTGTGACACATTACTGGCAGCGTAATTGTCCTTATTATGATAGAGCTGCGTGTCATGCCCTCATGTGAATACTTTAGGACCGATGCCGCTGTTCTGTTTTATCTATTAGTATATGTTATTGTCACTGCCAGCTGTGAGTGCATTTGATGAATTGTTTTTGGCTGACCGAGACTAGATGCATCAAATACGTTATTCATCAATTGAAACACAATTTCTATTCATTATATATATATTTAAGGCAACACATAATATAATGTTGTAAAAAATAGTAAATAAATTAAATTAAAAATTGTTCATCATGACCCTAACTTTTCCACGAAAATGACTACTATTAACAACAATTTTGAAAGATTTAGGATTGAAATTCCATGGTCACTGTGACCCAATGATATACCTACCCTTATTAACATCAATATGCCAAACTCCCTATTTCTCTCGCGTACGTATTATATTTACTGTCTACATCGTTCGTTTATTCTCATTTTGCACATTTAATATGTCACTGTCATCTATCAAACAACATCAGTTTTGCATCACTAATGCATGGTAAACAAAGGCTATATTCCTGTAAAAATGGTCTCATATTCAATTTATTCTTGAATATGCTGTTTGAATTAAGTGGTAATTGACTGTAGACAAATGAATCAAACAGAGCTGATTAGCTGCTCCACAGAGCATCAAACAGACAACAACTTTATTTCTCAATTAAGTACTTCTATTATTGTGGTTGTTGAGCAAGTTTTATCCTGATAGGTTTTAACTGAAACGTTTAAAAAATATAGTATACATATTATTTATTAAACTTCATAACTTAATTTTGAATATATGTCACATTGTGATCCGCAAGATTTTGGTTTTTAACGTTAGTTTGTTCATATATGAATATTTATCCAACTGAAACGTGAATAACTGTAAAATGTGTTTGTACCACAGGGTTAGGCGGGCAAAATCAGATTGCAAAAAAAAAGTTGCATTCCCGAGTAATCCATTAAAGGACAGTAATAAACTACACATAATCACACTACCAACGTAACGCCCATATTCTTCATAATTTTCGACTATAAATCATATAGTTAAAGTTCGGAATGTAAATGAAATGATATTACAATTTGCATGCCTCCTAGAATTTATCCGCAAATCAGTTCATTGCAAGACCAAATAATCAGCATCACTGTAAATCAAAGGTCGTACAAATGACGCCATGTAAAAATATTGCATGTCGCTGCTCCGGCTCATATAACACAAGCATTTCTGCATAATCACCACAAACAACAGTTGCTACCTTCATCAAAGTCTTCAGATTTCAAGATTATTTCGAATTTGTAAGGATACGCTGTGCAGGCGACAATCCCACAAAACTACCGTGAGAATCAGGCCCCTTTCCGTGAAAGGGGGACAATTCCCCAGATATTGATAAGAATTGTTTAACATGCCATGGAAGACATGGAATGACATACAATATACTAACAAGTCAAATAGTTCCTGCGAGCAAAGATGTACCAACTTCATTTGACAGCGAATTGACAGGATCCTCGACCTTCTATCTGCATAATTCAACAGCTGATGTGTATAAAATTAAGCATGAAAATCTCAGAATTGTGAAAAAAAATAAGCGCGATAGGCCGGTAGCTTTCAAATTGGGAAAACTATATGCACGATAATTTGACATACGAAATTTATCAACAAATTGTAAATAATTTCATGTTTAACAAACCAATTTTCAAGACACATAATTGCATATCATGACTCCCTTGTTCCATATAATATTTATATGCTTATAAATAAACCTCGTATCAGTCCATTAAAAGGTATTATCATAAGACTTGTTTTCAGTGTTCAACAATATCAAAGATCATAAACCAATTCCGATAATTCCTTGACAATAGACATTTAGAATTTTAAGTCTCTGAATAGGCATTAACCCTGAATGGTAATTCTCCTTATATGACTCTGGAGTTCAAAAGAATCTGTAAATGTTGTTAAGTTTATCAAGGGAAACAACCAGCACTAATTTTACCCGCTGATCCTAAAAAAATCCGAAAAATAATTTACGGAGCGAAGTGCCGGGTACGAATTGTGTTGAGTACGAAAACAAATATTCAGGACGAACGGTGGGAAGTGGTACGAAAGTGTTGAGTATGAAACGTTAGCGAAGAATATATCCAACTGGTGTTTTATACTCTTTTCATCGAGTTGCTTGTACATTTCTATCGTAGGGACGGGTTTTGAGGATAATTTTGTAGTTCTTTCTTAGAATTTCGACTTGCCCGGGCCGACATACGTCAGCCATCTTTTTGTGTAAGAAACTTATCGGTTGCGTAAAAAATACCGATTAGGTGTTGGTTAACACCCGAAATTCCGTAATACTGACAGATTAACCATAAAACTAACATATTTTCGTTCAAGAAAAAATTGAAATCTTGTAACGACCGGTTTGATTAGTCTGGTTCACGACATTTTTACAAAATGCATTTATTTTGATATCGTAAACCATCGAGAACAGGTCACGTTCCCCTCTATGGACTTTTTTACTTTGAGGTATCCAATATACCTGCGAGCTCAAGCTCGCAGGTAATTAACAAGAAACATAAGACCATTCTTTTATTATTTCATTGTTTTACTGTTTAGTAAAATTTACACTTACCTTGGAAATATTTTGTGACTATTCAATTTACAATGATGTTCATGATTTGAGATTATTTTCGGAAGTGTGATACAAATGTATATTGTGCACATGTAAAATTGATGACCATCGAACGCGGGATGGGACTGGATAGCTGTGCGGGTCCATCTGTTAGATACTGCCTTAAATTTAATATGCCATTACTCATTTACGCAGACCGGTTGGTAACAAACAATTGTGAAGCTATTTTCTGGCGTTAAATGTTTGATTTCAATGACGTCACGTACATTCGCATTATTTATATCAAATTATACATAATACAGAACCCTAGAATTTGAAACAAAATTCTGTACGTTGAATTCTTAATTTGCTGTGAATTATATACATGTCAATGATAGAGTGTATGAATAAACTAGCTGTAAATTCAAATAACATTGTCAATCTTTTTTCACAGATCATGTTTGCTAGAAACATACTTTAATTAATACATAACAACACATAAATTAAAAAATTAGCTGGGACTTGCGTGATACACTCATTATAGAATATTAAACTCGTCGAAACTCTCGAAAAGCTATACTATGCCAATCGGAACATTTTTAATGAATTCATTTATTCTCTTTTGTAATCATCCCCCTCCCCCAAACTTCCACGTTATAATGAAAATGCAACTGAAAATATCTATATGTCGCATTATTATATGACAGAACATAAATTTTAAAACATCTTCCAGGGGTGGTATTCAATATTGATCTTATTTAATT
The DNA here is from genome assembly GCA_947247005.1 of Spisula solida. Lineage (NCBI taxonomy): Eukaryota > Metazoa > Mollusca > Bivalvia > Venerida > Mactridae > Spisula > Spisula solida. The sequence continues at coordinate 29,412,726 of OX365948.1, forward strand.
GGAGAATTAGGATAGCTAATCATATCTGATTGGTTGTCCTTATCCTTAAATAAAGTAAGATCTATATTGAATACCACCCCAGATGTATACTTCTTCCAGTATTTTGCTAGTGTTGCCACGTAATAATCCGAAATAGAGAAATACGTTCAGTTACAGCTTCAGATTTATCTCAAATTCCTAGTCTGATTTTAGCAAAATCTCAATTTGAGTTGATATTTCAACTTTAGATGCTTCGGAAGATCGGGGCCAGATGACAAACTAGTAGTATATCTTAAAAAGGCTTCGTGTTAAATTAATATTTCTGTATGTCGTATACATTAAAATCAACATTGTTGTGATGTTTTTAGCTTAATTTATTTGGAACTTTATCAATTGATCAATACCATATTTCAAATGGTCGTAAATAAATACAATTATTGATATTGATTCAAATAATGAATTTGCTGCTATATTCTAGGCTTCGTTAAACTCTTTATGAAAAAGAGTAATACTCTGCGACAGAGAACTGAAATATAGGACTGAGTGTTATAAGCGGATTTAGCTCAGTGGTAACACACTTGACTGTCAAACTAGAGATCGTGGGTTCAATCCCCGGCATCAATACTTGATATTTCTGAAATATATATACTATTACCCGCTATATCTGCCCGTGTGGTCTGCAAAGTATCTGGGTAAAGGTGCCAGGAAGCTGTGTATCGGTGCTTTACACCGGGCACATTAAAGAACCAGGCTGTCTATTCGAAATAAGAGCTAGGCGCACTGCACTTCTGCCGCGCCGGACATGCCTGTATCTAAGATATCTCTCTCCCTTCAGGGGCTTTCTCTCAGTCTGTCCCTCTGGTCAGATCATGCTGTATCTGCACTGGTAGAGGATGCACATGCGCCCTTGTGGCTGCAACACTATAATGTAAAGTGCCTATGAACGTGTGTTCGCATGATAAAGGCGCTATATAAATCTGGATTATTTATTTATGCTTTCGCATATCAAGATAAAACACTTCATGTTTCATTTCAAGAAGAATGGTACACTGTATGACTGAAACAGTTTTATTTATTTTACGGTTGAAGCCGTAACGTTATAAGATGTAACAATACATACAAACTTGATGCAGTGTTTTAGAGTGCGTGACCCAGAGGTACAGATGCGGTACAGCAAACATAAAATATAGACAATATAAATTGTGATATATAATTAATTATCTATGTCGTTTGCTAAGATTTTAATAGTACTTAGCCAAAACAAATGTAAAAACACCTACTTTTGAAGTTATATCTTTTGAAAATGCAAAATACTACTTTTTCTACTTATTTCTAAAATTTCAATTAGCGCTAACATAGATTAAACACAAAAATCCATCGCAATATAACATAAAATTCGAGTTTGTTCAGAAGTTTCTAGCCAAAGCTAGCTTCACTTTTGGCAGCGACCATCGGCTCCATTTCGCCGTCTGCAGCCTGTATTATCTTCTCTTCGTTGTCTTTGATTCCATTAAGCATACAATCCAGAGCATTTGTTCCACCCGTACGTACGTCCAATGACTTACTGTCTTGGTTATTGGACCCAAAGTGTTCAGAATGATATCCCAATAAGGAATACATTCTGAATACCATGGGGTGAAGTAAACTGCGATCTATAGATTTTGGATCAGTGAATCCTGTTAGAAAACTCACAATGACAGCAATGATCAGGTTCACCAGCATTCCAAATCCCGTATTCCAAGCGTATGACATTCGGTAAAACTGATATACTGCGGGTTCCCCAGAACTGTCATTTGATGGTACGACTTCCATCAATGAGGGAGCTGGTGTTTCAAGTGCCATAGTTGTGGTCATGTGAGAAGACATATCAAAGTCAGTGAAATTAACGTAACAAGCGTCTAGTGATACTGGTAACGGAGCTGCACCTAAGGCATTACTTACTCGTGAACCCACAATAAGCCAACACATCATACATAATGAGACAAGGACACCCGCAGTTGCTCCTTTGTGGTTAACCCATGGAATCAACATACCAGCAACGAAGCATCCTAGAACCGGTCCTGATACGATAGAAAATAAAGTGTATGATAACTGGATGACTAGACCAGTTGCCTGTGATACAAACACAGCTATCCCGAATGAGGCTACGCCTAGAAGCACTACAGCCAACTTGGAAAATAATAATTCCCAGCCTAGGAAACGCTTAATGCCAAGACCGATGTTCACATCTTCTAATATGGTAGCCGATAAAGCATTCAATGCCGATGACATTGAGCTAAGACTACCACTGACGATGCATGCCATAAATATTCCTGTGAGTCCAGGTATTGAGCCAAGGACATCTTTAACCATTCGGGAGACAAGCTGATCATTTTTGCCTACTATTCCATGTTTGACAGGATCGCATCCGTGGTAGAAAGCGTACATCACAACACCAACCATGCCGGTCAGTAAAACTATCAAAATAGTCATTGGATAGTTTAACCACAATGCAAGTTGTGCTCTCTTAAGAGTTGACACTGAACAGGATGCTGCACATTTGCTTGGCGAATACCAAATATATAAGACCAGCTGATGGCGCCACCTATTCCAACTGACCAAACACTATGCCTAGTACGTGGATCGACTGAGAAATCAGTGAACTGTATTCTTCCATTTTCGCTGGCAATGTCCCAAGCTTTAGCGAACCCTCCCGTCTTTATCGCACCTACAATAAGTAGAGCAATTAGTCCGATCACCATTGTCAGGAATTGTAAATTATCCGTCCATATTACTGTCTTCATTCCTCCTAAAGTTGTGTAGAGAGTACAGACTGCTGCCATGGCGAACATGCATGTCCATAGAGATATGCTTGTAACGGCTTCGATGGCCAACGAAGGCACATATACTACGAGGCCAAGGTACATAAGTGTCTGGATTAGAAATAAAAACGACGTTATCATTCGTATAACCTTGCCAAAACGCATGTGCACGTAACCGAAACAACTGATGTTCTTCATGTAATAAAACACCGGAAGGAAGACGTGTGCCGCAACTGCTGTTCCAACCAACTGGGCAAATATTAACCACAAGTACATGGTCCCATAGGTGTACACCTCCGATGGATTACCGAGAATTGTAAGAGCCGAGAGACACGTTGCAGACAAAGACAAGCTGACTGGCAGTGGGTGCATTTTCCTGTTTCCACGATGGAAGTTTTCAACGCTGCGCTTGTTTCTGTCCGTATATGCATTATAAAACCCGATTCCCGCAGATCCCATGAATAGTAAGACGAAAAACACTATATCCAATGTTCCAAAAACTTGTATTTCCACGGCTGCAGGATTATTGTAAGCCATGACATTAGCAGTTTGACAAGCAATCTGATCTATCTAAACTTTTTTCTTCAGTGTGGGTCCTTATATTTATATACGGAGACTATTGTGTCACAATCAGCTGTTTCGTTGATTGATAAAGCGTGTATAACCTTCATATGTTGTTAATTATATAGAGGATATTTCTGTTTTTTGGTGTGAGATCGAATGTTTTTTCACCGAGTGAGCAGCTGACATAATAGTTTCACGAGTGGCGTAGCCACGAGTGAAAATTTAAGTCAGACGCTCACGAGGTGAAATAGCAATCGACCTTACACCGAAAAATACAAATATTCTATTTATTTAATGCGTTATTTAAATATTTCTGAACCAATTAGCTACTAATTGAATTTTATTGCCCCCATATGGTGCCACTTAATGCTGACGTGACGTCATTTTTAAAGCGCGCGCTGACGTACGATCAAATAGATCACCGTAAACTTAAAAAGGAGTCGATTTCCAACGTGATTTCCACTTATATGGTTCACTTAATTTTAGTTTAAGTTAACATGTTGACTTTGATTATAAAAAGTATTTCTGATGGAAGAAAACGACTATTTCATTTTGTATACATACGCTATCTAGATATTCTAATACAGCAGCCACTGTACACATACACTTGGGGTCTGGACCCGCCCCCAGCTACGCACCTGAATATATTTTTATCATCAACATAGTATACCAAGACCCATCACAAAAACATTATTAAACTTATCCGGGACAAATAAGTAATATTCGTAAATGCCTCTCTTGCTTAATAAACACAAAGATAAAAATGTTTGACTGACATTTCTCGCACACCTTCATCGAATTTCGGGTTGTGTTTAACTCACTGTGCAACTTTCCTGCCTATATTTGGTGTCCTTCAGTCAAGTACATATTACTCTTCACGATGATGGTAGTGGCAGAAACCCATCGCCGCCCCTGCCTCCACAATTTGCGAGAAAGTTGGCAATTTTCAACTCAAAACACGCCACGCACGTAATCTTTCGACGATGGTTTCCCGCCTGATCAATACGAAAGTACGGCGCCGCGCGTTGAACGTTGGAACAAGATATGTAAATAAACCATTCGGAATACCTCGTTGTGGTCCAACGTTCAACGCGCGACACGGTTCTTATGTATCACGCTGGGAACCACCGTTCGAATTGTCGAAAGATTATGTGCGCGGCGGAAAATGAGTTGACAATTGCAAACTTTCTCGCATATTTTGTCGACAAGAGCGCTGATCGAGTATTGTCAGTATAGTCATCGTAAAGATTAATTTGTTATTGACCGAAGGACACCAGAAATATACGGGAAAGTTGCAAAACAAGTTTTACACGATCAATTTTCTAGGTCGGTATGCGAGAAAGTTCAGCGAAACATTTTTATGTTTGTGTTATTTAAGCAGTAGAGGACGTACTTTTTTGTATTAATATCAAATACACCCAACAAATGTTTGTATGATTACTGAATGGGTCTGGATATATAATTAATATAAAATAAATATTTCCAGGCGCGTAGCGGGAGTGGGCGTGGTCAAGACCCCAAGTGTCTGTGCCACTATACGCAAGCTAACCGTTAATCATTTGACTAATAAACTATTCCGAGTTTCAAAAGTACAAAATGTAGTCCGTTTGAGGGAAATTACTTGTATCGCCAGTGAAATTACCGCCAGTGAAATTATCGGATTAGAATTTACTGATATTCCGCGGTAAACCACTCGTTAGCATTAAATAAATAAACATATATATGAGCCAGTCTCCAGGAAAACCTGCTATATTGACATTATGTAACTACTGCATGTAACAAGGTTTTGAAAAAGCTTTCAAATAAGAAAAAATGACATATCTATAGATTCAATTTTAAGTCATTTATCCATATATTACTATATCTTAGCTTTAAAATGTCTTAAGCATTATGTCGAAATCATTTACTTCGTTGCTATGGTGACCAATTCAGAAAAGTACTCTGATTGAGAAAAACGAGGAGTTAGTTCATTAAAACAGCAGTAGCCTTTCTCTAAATGTGACCATTTACAATTTGGATGTATATTTTAAAACTTAAAACATAAATCTAAAACTTGATACTATTTTGACCAGATTATGTAAAAAATTGATCAAATGCAGTATTTTTAAAGTACTTGTTACAACGACGTCGAATAACGCTTGAATGACGTTTGCCACGTCACGCAAAAGGCTCTGAATAGGGCCTCAACAAAACAGCCGTAACTTCCTTAAAAATCAAGATACTAACTAAAAAACCAACTTGCTTCATTAAGATTACTCTTTTAAATAATACAAAATCTCAAAATCTATTTTTTTGTCAAAAAAGCAGGTTTTCCTGGAGACTGGCTCATATATATTTAAAAAAACAGCTGTCAGTCTGTGCCGCACAGGGTTCCCATGACCTGAGAAACTTCAGGGATAACTTCATTTTTAACGGACAGGGAAATGTTGGGGAATTCTTCCTTATTACCGATATTTTATAGGCTTCGCGAAGCCGTCAGTCCTGAAACTGTTTTGTCCTAGAAGTAAGCACTTGAAATAGTTTCTGTTACTCTATTCCAAAGACATGACTATTTGTGTGGAACCCATTGGTTCGACCTACGATTGCCTTTTAGACAACCTAATTTCTGTTCGAACAATATATTTTTTTCTAAATGTATGTGTTTTTGTTGTCACATCTCAATGTTGTTGTATGGAAAGCCAAATTTCTTATATATTCCTTTCTTATTTCAGCTGCTTGCCCCGTGGTATTTCTGTATTTCTTTTCCACACCATATGAACGTGGGTTTTACTGTGATGATGCAAGTCTTAGCCTTCCTTACAAACCTGATAGTATATCAAACACAATGCTTATTGTTGGAGCGTTTGGAATTTCAATTACGGTGGTAAGTGCTGATTTGTATGTACAACGATAACTTTATTTTATTACTACCAACGCCGTAGTTTTGTGCCTTGATTTTTAAGCAACATAGTACTGTTTAATCAAAGCACTTCGGAAGATCGGAAGACACGCACACATTTAAGTACATACTGTCACAAGTAAACAGATGTACCATATAACTACATGTAGAAATAATGTTAAGTTAATGAACTCCTGCAAACCATGTCTTTCCCCAATAATTGAATTTGTACGTAACTGTAAGTTCGATATTTACTTTGATAAAATATTTTAATAACCAAGAACTAATCATAATTATGAAAAAAACGACGAATAAATTTCTTTCAAGTCATACGAATTTGAATGTTGCGATTTTGAAACTAAGTTTTTCTTGGTGTTGCTTGATGGTCGTTTATTTAAGATTCAGTCCCGATGGCTTGCACCAATATCATCTTATATTTTGATGTGTTAATGATTCAGCGCTATGACTTATTTTTCAGGTTTTACTTGTGGAAGCATTGAACTGTATAGAGCATAGCTTTTGTGGACGTCCATGTGTATTTTGATGTATTAATGATTCAGCGCTATGACTTATTTTTCAGGTTTTACTTGTGGAAGCCTTAAACTGTATAGAGCATAGCTATTGTGGACGTCCATGTATCAACCTGAGTAATGTTCTATATTGTCTCTCCGGGTTTGCTGTATTCCTGGTTGGGCTTGTTATGCAGCTTATTGTGGTATTAGTAGTAAAATCACAAACCGGTGTGTTACGGCCAAACTTTTTTGATGTTTGCGAGCCACACTTTAACAGATCATTTTGTCCTGGGTTAGTAGAATTTATTGTTGTTTTTACAAAGATTAACAACAGGTGTTCACCGTATCTGTCTTCGAATTGAAATGCATTGGTGTTACGAACATACATAGCTCGTTTGAATAAATCATAATTATGTATCATAAGTTTTCTAGCATACAATAATTATACACCCACTACCATTGGTAGGGGGTACATGTATATATGAGTCACTTTGTCAGTCTGTCTGTCCCAAAAGTAGTCCAGGCTTTAACTTCTCTATTCATTGAAGATGTTTTAATAACATGACACGTTTGTTCACTGACATGAGAGGGGTTGTCATGCGAAACAATTACGTCAATATCTCAAAGGTCAAGGTCACACTTGAAGTTCAAAGGTAGGAAATGGCTATAATTAAGCTTTTCCAGAGCATAAGTCATTTATTGTGAGGTTTGAAAATAATGTGGCACAAATGTGCAATACTTCCAGACGGTGTGTTATGCGAAACAATTATGTTAATATCTCTGAAGTCAAGGTCACACTTGTTGTCCACCATGCGACAGCATTATACTGATGGATGTGGTTTGACATACGTCTTTGACAAAGCGGTACGTGGGGGTATCATTATGTGACAGTTCTAGTTTATACGGGAAATGTTCAAATTATGTTAAAGTTCCGTTTCCGGTCCTCTTTTAATTACATGCCGGGTGATTTCTTAACTGATCGCAATTTAGAGCTAAACTAGATTTTAAAAGTTAAAAACATCAAACTCTTTCCCCTGCAATCACATTGCCTACAGCTTTGATATTTAGCTTCTTGTATCATCACCACGAGGTTGTCGATCAATGATTGTTCAAATTATATATGGGAGTAAAAAGTGAACATGTCCCATAGATCTCTTGTCTGAAAGTGTCCGAATGTTAACAATGGCCATGCCCGAAAATTCTAATAGTGTACATGCTGATATAGGGTCATGGCACGGTACTGAAAAAATCAAAACCTTTGTTTCTTTTTAGGTATATTATTAACTTCACGTGCAATGGAAGTGATCATAAGTTGATTCATGACAGCCGTCAATCATTTCCGTCAGGTCATGCTGCACTTGCTATGTATGTAGCTATATTTTACAGCGTAAGTACAGAATGATGTTCCTGTATTTTCTCCAAATAAGTTCGGGAATGTGGATGTTACGTTCTGTGTCTGTCTCTTGTGTTGGTAGCTCGGCGCTGCCGGCGTGTCTGTATGGCTTCGAATTGCATGTTCATTCAAGTATTTAATTGATATATGAGATTCACATTTGTAATTTTATTATGATTTAAGATTTGACCATACATATACACATTGTCATAATCAGTATGTATTTTTCGCTTTCAATATAACTTTAAATTATGAAAGTTTTTTTGAGATTTCCAGTCAATACACACAGTCATACACGTACACAAATAAGTTTGTTCTACTAATTGAACGTTTGAATCTATCGATTAAAATATAATTGTATCTATAACTTTTAGGGTTTTTTATTTGGAAACTTTTGTAAGTACATGGGGTAGACGAACAATATTATTATTAACTTGCTTGTAATGTTGGTTTGTTTATATTTGTAGATTTACATCCAGTCTCGTTTAATAATAAGACTTTCCTACACTGCGAAAGCATTCCTACAATTTGGACTTGTGTTTATGGCTATTCTTGTTGGAATAGGACGTGTTAAAGATAACAAGCACCACCCAACTGATGTCATTGCTGGTTTCATATTAGGAATGACCATCGCTATATTTGTTGTGAGTAGTATTCATTAGCCGTGCGCATGTCCGTATCATTAACACTTTCGTCATTTTTGACCACTTTCGTCATTTTTTACCAGCAACATATGAGCTTGCAAACAGTTAAACACACTTTGAGGTGATAAGCCTATGAAAACATGTCTTACAAACGACCAGACAAATTGTGTACACATCGACCAATGAAAACATGCTTTACAAGCAACTAATCATATTGTTAAACAATGGTTCATTGGCCAATGAAATCTTTTTTTACAAATGAACAACCGAAGTATGTTCTAAATTCGCTAATGAAAACATTGTTTTGCACACAACCAACAAAATATTGTGCACAATTAGCCAATGACGTTTTACTCACACCTAACCGAATTGTGTACCCAATAAACCAAGGAAAACATGTATTACAACCAACCAACCAAATTATGACACATTAATCCTTTGAAAGCATATTTTACAAACAAACAACCAAATTGCGGCGTACACATTAGCCAATGAAAATATGTTATACAAACAACCAACCAAATTGTGTACTATATTAGCCAATTAAAACATGTTTTAAAGGCAGCCAAACGCATTTTGCACTCAGTCGATGAAAAGATTTCTGTTGGGTGCTGCATTCCCTGTCCGATTTGTTTAACTTTTTTTACATACAAATGACAAAATTGGGTACAAAATAACAGAGTTATGAATTGACAGTACATTTGTATCTGCGTCAACATCTCAGTGACACACTCTGAATACTCCTCTATTCTCTGATGACTATAGTGTTGTTTCAAATTACATAAGTTCAAGAAACTGCATTAAAATTATTTTGCCTTCAAAAGATTATCGTGCTGATGATTTTCCCGTTTTCACACGAATAAGCTGATCTATATATTAACTTATTAAGTCTTCGTACTAAAAACTTGATATTTCCTCTTGGCAAGACTTTTACAACGACTCTGACATAGCATTTCTCTCTAACGTTATACGTGTGCATTGTATAACTACCGGTATATCAACAAATAAAATCTAACATTTGCGCCGCTAAAAAAGTCTTTTAATGCGAATTCTTTTTTTATGGCCTACAAAAATGCATGTAGCATACATTATTGCGTATCACTTTTATAGAACAATCCTCGTATATAAAATACTAACATGTGTTAAGTTTATAAAAATATGTTCTTGGGAACAAATTGTGTATTATGAACAATGAAAAATTGTTTTACTCACAAAGTTTTAAATGGCCTTTTTTCATATTTTCAGTACAAAATGGTCGGCAGCAAAGTACTGAAGAACAATTTTGATGATAGTTCGGATATTCACGAATATCGGACAAGGAATACCGGTTGTCATGCATGCGAACCATCGATAGGAGCAGAGCAAAATACAAAATTAGCATTTTTATTTAAACATGACTATGTTTTGTGCAGTGACGTATCAGAAAAAGGAACTGGTTATCGGGACAATCCTATGATAGATTATGAACTTAAAACACCTCCTGGTACTACCATGTATAATAATAATGTGTAATCTATCAGTATCTATGTTATAAACTGAACAAACCTTATAAGTACACACGTGGTTTTACCGTTATAACTTTGACATTTGTATTTATTATTATTTTTGCATGAAATTTGGTGTACATGGTATTGAATATCACAGTATTGGATCAATTAAGTTTTTTTTTCAAAATTAAATACAGCGGTTCATGGAACCATGAAACATAAAACGTAAAATGACGGAGAAATTGACGCGTAGGTGCAGCTTATTTTTATGTATGGTAAATTGGAATTTTAGATAGATCGTCAAATTAAAAAAAAAAATAATTCGATTTTTCACTCAACAACATGGTGGTTATTAACATTTAAAAATGAATTTTGATTGTTATGGTCAGGGGAAGTTAGCCCTGTTAAAAATTGCCTTTTTGAGGCAAAAGTCGGTTTTTCTAAACCTAAATTGGGCTTTGTTCTTATCAAAGTTTTCTTTATTTCTGTCTCCGTGATAAGTACATATCCTTGAATACGAACTTTATCAGCAAAGCGGGCACACATATTAGACGAAATACAGAATATATATCTGCATTAGCAGCCTGACTAACTGACTTTGTGACAATTGTAATAAGATGTTAAAAACATCAGTTGTATTGTAATTCCACACATCCAAACTACATAATTATTATGTTGAATATTTCAGCAAGATCAAACACGTATTGACCGAGCTATGGGTGAATAAACATGTGTACTTGTAAGATTTGTTAAGTGTAGTAACGATATGTTTTTACTTGGCATGTCATAAAACTGTGATAAGAAAAAATGAAAGTGTAGTAGGCAGCCACTTTTTTAGCGCGTCATATTTTCAGCTTAAATGAGCACTTGGTGTTTAACGTAAGCTATTGTGGGAAACCAAAGCGAACACACTCTTTTGTTTCTTTTATGATACGACATTTCACACGGGTCATCCATTTTTGAAAATAACATTTGTCTACTTAAGATCTAGACCAAGTGTATCATCTGGGCTCGAAATATAGGTCCCTACAGACTTGTCAGGTTCTTTCTCTATAAAATGTTTACCAGATATTTGACTGAGAATAAGTCACTTGACCCAATCACACTATTTCAACTTGGTCACCTCTTTTATCTTTATGAAAATTATTTTTTATTGGCAATATATATACATGTATGGTCAAACGTATGACCCAAGATACATATATTTGAACCACTCTTTATTAGGCATGTGCACATACTGTTACGTATTAGGCTCGGGCAATCGATTGGGGACCAATTTATATCATGTTGTTTATGTGCTACACATGTATGTCACTGAATTATGTAATAACATCTGTAAAATAACATCTGATTGGGATCAATTATGATGCCACCGAATGGGTGCCAGTGTTGATTAAAATAAATGAAATATGTGTTGTCAGTTTTACTTAATACTTCTAGATTTTTCTACATCAATTGAGCGGTTTGTGACGGAATCTGTATTTATTTTGTAAAGAGAAACGTTGACAGGTGTGGCAAAAATAGGCGGTAGAAGAAACATTATAAATTATATCACGACGTTTTGCTAATTTTAGAAAAATTGTTTCGCAATAAAGGAATTTACATGAACCGGGGAAAACTAGGATTTGGAGAAATATTTATTGAAGGGTCACTTGTTCTATACAACAAGGTTAAGATAGATACTTTCAGAGTTTTAAAATCAAAGAACCACACATTAAGAAAACATTTCAATATGATAAAATTGCAACATTTATTGAGTATGGAGATGGAGATTGGCCATTTCAACAAAACGGTGCTTTAATCTGGAATTAAAACACTAATATTTTGGCCTAATCAATATGAAACTCGGTCAACAACATCTCGGTCTAGTTCGATATTGGGTCATCCGGCGTCAACAACTAGGTCAGAAGGTCAAATCATAGAAAAACCTTGTGTTGTCAGTATAGGTCACAATTTTATCATAATCTTAATGAAACTCGGGCATAATGATCATGTCAACAAAATCTAGGTCAAGTGAGATATTGGGTCATCCGTGGTCAAAAAAGTGGCCAGTGGGTCAAATCATAAATAAACGTTGTGTAGTCACTAGAGTCACAATTTTAACCAAATCATGAAACTCGGTCGCAATGATCATCTCAACAACATCTAGGCCAAGTTCGATATTGAGTCATCTTAGATAAAAAAAACTAGGTCACTAGGTCAAATCATAGAAAAACCATGTGAAGTCGCTGGAGGTCATCATTTCGACCTAATCTTCTTGAAACTTGGTATCAAGGATCATCTCAGTCTATGTCAAGTTCAATATTGGGTCATCTGGGGTCAAAAAGTAGGTCACAAGCTCAAATCATGGGAAAATCTAGTAATAGAGGCTGATTTTTCTTTAATTCTTTCAGGAAATATTAATGTTTTTTATGTCACCATAGTGTGTTGCATATACTACTACGACAGGTGAGCGACCTCTGGCCCTTTGGTGCATCTTGTTTCATATATCCATTGCCATATTTTGACCAAACGAAAAGATGGTTTGAAAACTGCTATTTGGGGAATTATTTTCAGAATACTTGTGGGGACCCTACTGAAATGAAAATAGAGGAGGAACAGATAACATCGGAAAAGTCACTTAGTGGCATATGAAAAAGAAGAAAGTAATGAAGGTGTTGAAGGGATGTAACTCTATATTTTTGTTAACGAATACTAGGTTCGGGTTATGTCGCATGATGTGTATTCAGATTTAATTGTTTAGTGTATATCTAGTTGAGATGCATACTAAACTGAACAGGATTCTCTACCGCATTGTGATTGATATCATCTGAGACGAGTTCTCGAGAGTGAGTAAGTTATAATATAATTTGCACAAAATTAATCCACCTAACATAAGTTGGTATTTGTACCAATAGGTGACATTATTGGTCTTGGGCTTGCCTATTCACAAAGCATTTGGTTTAAGTTTTAAAAAATGGGCTGTACATATTCCCGCAATCGGAAGAATAACCAAAGTCTTCTTAGTGATTATAATAGCTCTTTACATAATGAAACAATAGTAATCATGATTGTCTTTTAATACTGACTTTTTAAATAACAAAATTTAAGATTTGATATAATGATAATGATGGTTTATATACCCAACCAGAGGTAATGATAACGACGTGGAGTGACGTAACGATGTGGCGTCGAATATGATGGAGGTGGTACGGTGTCTATATAAATATGGTATGATTTATATTACTTGAAACATGCCACTTTGTACCTATTCAGCGAGAGGGATAACCTTGTAGTTGTAAGCTTTTAAACTTGTTCCTAATCCCATAGGCGAAAGTTTTCAGGCATCTGCCTTAGCGTCAGGTTTTTGAGAGTACCAAAACGCCTGTTTTTCTTTATTTTCCATATTAGATAAAAGGCTGATTGTTGAGGAATTCAGATTTTTTCAGGATTTCAAACTTTCACCAATGCAATCCCTTGTATGTATAAATTTACGACACTACACACGTTTAAGTTACCACAAGCTAGTTGTGTCGGATATGGTCATGATGAGCGTTTTCCAATTGGCAACCCGAGTAACCCGAGTAAAAATTTTGGGCATGCGCAGTCGAATAACTCGGTAGTGATATCAAGAACGTATCGAGTACGTATCGAGTCGAGTTCAAAATGGCGATTAAAAATCTAGCAATTATGATGTTAGAAGAAATGTTTAACAGCGACGAGGAGCATGACATTATGACTGAACACAACTGTATTGTAATAAATTGTCTGATATGTACTACGAAACGTAATGTTCCCAAAGTTCGAAATTTAGGTTAGAGATTATACGCATGCCTCACGCTTTCCGCCATTTTGACTCTAGAGAATCCGCGAAGGACTGGAGGTTACTTGGGTCGAGTAGGTTAGAGATTATACGCATGCGCACTGCTTTTACCCGACCCGTTCCTTTTACAACTCGTGTAACTCGAGTAATCCGAGTTGGTAATTGGAAAACGCTCGATGATGAAAGGATAGTTATGATGATCGGTCTGTTATTTTTATCATACTGATGACGTAAAAGAGAGGATGCAGAATTACTGCATTGGCGATAACTTTAGTAAACTGAGAAAACATTTTTATAAGAGCTGTATGAATGACGTGCGTTACGCATTCTGGGGGTAGTCAAGGATATCGATTTATAAATAATGAGTTTTCTGAATGTATTTCAGTTAGCCACGATTTGATAAAAATATATAGAAAATGTTGATTTAATAATGACAGTGAGTTATGTTTCCAAGTCGTTATCGTTTTATTTATCAGATATTTGTACAATCTTGCAGAATATTTTGTAGCGATTACTCCGAATCTGTGCGATTATCGAACGCAATCTTGGAATGTGTATTCGAGATTTTCGAAATCGCTAAAATGCGACAAAAACGTTGGAAAAGAATTTGACAAAAATTGGATTTTCAGTGAAGCACAAATGCGATGAGCTTTTTAAATCGCAGATTTTAATTTTTTCGAAGATGGTTTTCATCACCTGAACAGTTAAACCTTTTATGTCAAGATTGTCCGATTCCTTGTCGCAATCCGGCATGCGATCACTGCTCTATGTTGATATTCAAAGCAAAGATATAGGATAAGACAGGGGTTTACATGCTACATACATTGATGTCTATACTTAGACGGTTCCGGAATGTCTTGTATGCAGTAGATCATAGGTTTCAGTGGATTTTTGTCTTTTATGTCTTCGTAAATTATTTTAACTTAAGTGTAATTTACATGGCGATGATAGCACGAACGATTACAGTTTTGATTTGAAACTAAGTGGATATCAGGGTTTTCCTGAACTACAGCTTCTCAAAGGCGCAGTCTGCCAAAGCTTAATTAGTTTGTGATGATTACCTTTGATATCGATTCCTGTGTGATGTCGTTACAAACATGCTCGGCTCCTTTAATATAACTCGTTTGAATTCTCACAGAACATGATCGGATACTCGACTAACTAGGGTGCCACGAAATACGCAAGCCAGCTATCAGAGCTAGATGGTTATCTTGAGATCACCACCACCTGTTGACTTTAAAGGAGTTTTTATCATTGATTTCCGGTGTTTTTGTTTTATTTAAACTTTTTTTGTCAGTTACATAGGGCGGTTGATTTACGTAATCTGTTTTCTTGGACTCAGTACTAACTTACCATTCCACAAGGAACCGGCAACTTCTCCACATGTGGAGTATAATTTCAATGTGTAGCCATGCAACTATAGATTTGACGAAACCTGTTGATATAGAACATATGATAAATTAAAAACCTTCGTTCGCACGAATGATGCAAAGTAAAACATTTGCATTGCATGCATTCAACTTACTTATGTTAGCATAAATATTATAACAATCGTTGATGGTTTCTGCACATTTGTTGGTAAGAAACCGTTGCTGTGTTTATCCAAGCAGTAAAAAAACTGGACAATTTGGCTTATACAAGTTTGCTATAATTCTCATTGGGTTTAGTCGGTAGAACAAAATTGGTCATAGTGCCAAAATGATTCTGAAGCGTTATGTCAAGGTCTCTCGGTAAGTACTGTAAATAAAAACAATTCCGCGAATTATAAATTGTTATTCAAAAATAGTTCGCGTGGTCAAATGTTTGTGCTTTTTAAAATCATAAAGAACAAGTTCCTGTTGTTTTACCGCCATTATTGATGATCACGAACATACTGGCACATTCGCCAGCTGATCGACTGCGCGTAAATAGCAAAATTAAGCCCGGCGAAAGTTTCTGATTTTACAGTAAATTACTTGCCTAACTAGATTGCTGAATGTCTACTGTTTAAAGTGCCTTCACTCAAAATAAAATCTTTTTGATACATCCTTACTCTGTCATACATGTATTTGGTTGTGGCATGCCATTCATTTATGTGAGTAGTGGTAGTTGCCCGATACACCGCTTTCAAACACACAACTTGAATCAATTTTAGAATATAACCTACATTATGAGCGAATGAAAACGCCGAATTTTGGCGGTTAAATGAAAATTTAATCATTAAAAATTTCTCTTCACAGACTTGACGTCATGCGTTGGCGCTACTTTCTATCGGCCAATCAGAATGTAGAATGTTATATTCTAAGTTAGTTAGATCATATTAAGTAATTTTTAATGACTAAAAATGACTCGCTTCGCTTCGCTCGCTCCGCCCTTTTTAATCATTAAAATTTACTTAATATGTTCTAACTATAACATAAATCTTTCACTTTTTATATAAAACAAATACAACTACTCGTATATTGCTGGTTTTGTCACGTTATAATGCGACATTAAGCATATATACGAGAAATATTTTCAGTTACAATGGTTTTAATTACGGATGTTTTAACCAATGTGATCATAAAAGGGAAATACATATCTTTTCTAAATTGTTAAACAATGCCGAGCGTAGCCTTTATTTGCAAGTCAGCTTTCTGCTGAAATATGACCGGCATATATATGTGTGCCTCCACCCAAATTTGAACCCGGGTCGTCAGATTAGACGGCAAGCGCGCTAACCATTGAGCTACGGAGGCCACATGTTCACATGTGCCTATATAATATATTCTTAAACAAAAGAATTAGTAAAGATGCCAACTGATGTGTGTGTATGTAATTAGAATTATAATTGCATTGCAAATTAGACATTAACTTTTGCATTAAACATGCATTAATGTCCTTTAATTTCAATAATGCTTATTCATCATAATGCAGCTGTTTCTATTTTCATATAATTTAACATCAATATGTTACGCGTTTGGTTTGCGTTTTATTATAGCTTTGGGATTGTTTAACTTGATTTTACATGTACATCTATAATACAGACAAGAAAATGCCTCGCATTTTTTTCTATATCTATATGAAGGTATAAACAAACGTGATGTCATTGGTTCTATCAAATTGAGCACAATGTAAGTAATACTAGTACAAAGCAATTTTATACAAAGTTACATGAAAATGTATTTCTAATATGATAGATGTAGCCAAATTTCATTACAATGCACTGACCAGTTATACAGATATTTGCATAATTCATTTGACATACTAACAGTAATCGCTGCGAGACTGACGTCAGCGACGTATTGTGACGTTGCCTGTGGAACAGTGGACTAAATTCCTCCTGAAAATATCCCTGGCTTTGGGAGCGGTTGCCTATAGGAAGGTTGCGCGCGCTTGAGGTTCGACCCCATCTGCGCCACTGGTTAATTTCTCTGTGCAAGAATAACCCACAATGCTCCACGTTACTTCCGTTCATTAATGGATACTGTACTGTGGCTGCCATCGGCGCCGGTTGTAACTGTCGAACTGCGATTCAACGATCTGGTGGTTAATTTACAGTTGGCTGGACGCATGTCAGAAACTAAAATTTAACGTTCTAGGTTTACTTTTATGACAATAGAATTACACACAAAAATTAACAGTTAGCCAGTGAAATAAAATATTTGCATACATGTATAAACGTGTGTTAGTGGTTACCTCACATCGACAGTGAAACTTGATGTGCTGGAACATATGTACTTGTTTTGAGCCTTCGATATGATTACTACAGCAGCTTCTATTTTATATAAAACAACATACCCTTGTTAAACATTCACCTGTTTTACCCTTTAGATATGAACCACAGTTGATATATCCCTTGACCGTATGTTTAGACAGGTTTGACTCTGTAGTGCGTTTTAAGTTACACTTGCGAACTTTTTCGATACACATTTCTGTCGATGCGTATTATTTAATCGGTTGTGGTAAAATTAACAATCAACGCTAAAAATATTGTCAAAGGTTTTGTAACTGCATGAAATTAGGGAAAAATACAAAGTTATTTAATTGTTTCAAAATTAACATCTACATGATGGATTGGGTGAGATGTAGGTCTTAACGTCACCTGTAGTTTTGTGTATTTCAGTCGCGAACATATTTAAGACTGAAACTAAACGGTGACACTATGACATTTAAGTATGTGCAAGAAATGTGCGAGGGTGGCTTAATTTCGGACCAAAATAAACGGGAAAAGGTCGATATGGAAACAGCGTCTAATTCAACTTGTGCTTGGAGAAGAAAAAACAGGTTTAAAATGAGATTATTTGTGGATTTAGTGCTATGGATCAGTGGTGAGTTTAAGTTAGTAATTCTATAAATATCGATAGACCAGGCTCAGTTTCTATTTCAGTTAGATCATCTTCAGATTCATAAATACTAACGTATAGCAAAACTAATATTTGTGAATTCGTGAATTAGATTTACATCCATACACGTGTATAACATTTTCGTGTTACGGCGGGCACTATTTGACTGAACTATCTTGTTCAGATTTCCATGACGTAAACTATGTTGTAAACTTATAAATTTCTAAATAAGGCAATCATGTAGATTACACTGCTAATCATCCCAACGGTTCTAATAATTATAGACGTTTTAGCCAATGCTATCACCAAAAGGGAATTTACATTATATAACATTATAAAAAAATCAAATGGGCTAAGTATATCTTTAATTGCCAGAGTATAAAATGATGGAAAATGACATTTTTATTCAAGAAATATATTTCTTTGTTGCCATAGCAACAAGAACTTTTCAATCATTCTGTCCATCTGTTTGGAAAAATGTATGTGGCTTCCAGACAAAAAAGGCTCGACGCAGGCAAATGAATTGTTGTATGCTACCTTAAAAATAATTGAAGTTACTATATATACGTTTGTTTATCACAAAAATACCATTATCTTCTATTGAGACTGACAAATCGGGGAACAATGATTTCGAATGTGTGTGATAAAAAAAAGGACACGGTAATGTGATACTAAAAATCACCAAATGCTCGCTTAGTATAGCTCGCCGGAGATAACTCTAACCTCATTGATAATAATTACACTGCACGATTGACTGTCCGCTTGTTATCTGTGTAGATTGAAAGATGTACATTAAAAGTGATTATTCACAACATTGAACATGAATGAACATCGAAAATACATTGAATTTTATTTTTTAATTTTTTAAAAATGTAAACATCGGTTGAATATTCATAACTTGATTTTTCTAGAAAACGGTGATCTCCAAAGATAACTCTTTTCGGATCCTATAATTTATGTATGTGCATACTTATAAGCAGACTTATGACATGAAGGATTACAGTGTGCACGCATATCAAGATGGCCTACGAATGTAATATGTCCTGTTTAATGCTCCATGATATCTCGTTTCCAAATACATTGTATGTCAGTTTTAATTGGTATAGTGATAAAAAGAATAACTTTTATTGTGGTGCAAAATGGAAATACTTTATAATAAACTTGATAGTAATGTAAACATTTTTATTAAAGTATGAAAGTAAATACATGCGCAGTATAAATTATGAACATGTTTGCATTATAATAAGGCGCCAGACGCTAGGTGAATTATCACTTTTTAATGGATTTTACTTTCAGACAAGTATTATTTATCACTTATAACTCCAGAATGGTCATGCCGGCTTCTCCCCTCATACTAAAAGAAATGCATCGGTGTGTTTAGGCTGTGATGCTAAGGAATGCCGTAACGTTTTACTATGAAGTTAGAATAATATGACAGTGACGTTTTATTAGTAGAGCAGCATTTTGACTCAAAGTAGAGTGAACATTGCAATAAAAGTACACAAGCTGAGTCATATACCAAAATGTTCCTGAGACATTCAGGATTACTGTAATGTAGGTAAAAGTTGCCGTCCTTGGGAGGAAAGTTTGAAAAGGTCAAGTTCAAGGTCACATGGTGCTTCAAAATAAGATACAAACTACAGTTTACTTAACCTTTATTAATACACCAAACTTGCATGTTTTAGTAAATTGGTTCACTGACTTTGATACATCCTTACTAATTGCACAATTTTAATTCCAATTTGTAGTCCAACAATGTCAAGGTCAAGGTAAGTTCAATGTAAAAAAGTACAAAAAATGGATTTCAAATGTCATAAATAGTACAAATGATGCTTAAACACATGCACTTGCACATGATAGTAAATCTTAGACGAAAAAGATTTGAAATATATCAATTCCATGGGATATTCGGAGTCTGAGAGTCAATTTAGTGTAATAAACAATTACCCCACCCCCTTTCAAAACATTAGATTTAGTTGATTTACACATAATAGCCTGTAGTATTTGAATTATTATTATCGAATTTTTGACTGAATATAAAGTTCTAATACTGCCAATGCTAAGGGTCATTTATTGAGGTTATCATGAATGAAGGTCAAGGTCGTTTCAAGGTCAAATGGTAAAAAAGTGCAAAAACGGGTATACACTAGATATCGAATGTACCAGTGGTAGAA
Organism: Spisula solida; assembly: GCA_947247005.1. Taxonomy (NCBI): domain Eukaryota; kingdom Metazoa; phylum Mollusca; class Bivalvia; order Venerida; family Mactridae; genus Spisula; species Spisula solida. The sequence continues at coordinate 29,433,264 of OX365948.1, forward strand.
ATGATGCTTTACACATGGAAGTCGATTTCGAGTCAATATGATTTGAAATGTACCAATTTAAAGGGGGAAATTAGAGATTTAAGTGGCAACTAGCAGTAATTAAAAATTAACCCACCCACTTTCATAACATTCATTGCAGTTGATTTATTTCAAATTCCAATAGTTATAGTCATAATCAAGAAAATATGTCAACAAATGTTTCTAATGTTTAAGTGTAAGGAACATGTATGTTTAAAGGTTGTAAAAACAGCTTTACTAATCATTGTGCAGACTAAAAGTCCAGGTAGAGATTTCTACTTTTTTGGGATACTCAACACTATCAAATACAGCTATTACTAGCCACAGAAGAATACGATCATCATCTGATATAGCTATTCTTCTTTCCATGGGGCATCTACAACTGTCTGGCACAGTCATCCAGTGTTCAGTGGGATATATAATAATGTATGACACTGTCTCTCATGACAAAACGGGGTACCAATAACTGTCTTGCACAGCATTTCGTGGCTTTATGGGGTACCAACAACTGTCTAACACAGTATTTCATGGCTTTATAGGGTACCAACAACTGTCTATCACAGCATTTCGTGGTTCTATGGGGTACCAACAACTGTCTATCAAGCATTTCATGACTCTATGGGACACCAACAACTGTCTATCACATCATTTCATGGCTCTATGGAACACCAACAACTGTCTATCACAGCATTTCATGGCTCTATGGGACACCAACAACTGTCTAACACAGCATTACATGGCTGTATGGGGTATCAACAACTGCCTAACACAGCATTTCGTGGCTCTATGGGGTATCAACAACTGCCTAACACAGTATTTCATGGCTCTATGGGGTACCAACAACTGTCTAACACAGCATTTCATGGCTCTATGGGGTATCAACAACTGCCTAACACAGCATTTCATAGCTCCACGGGGTACCAACAACTGTCTAACACAGCATCTTATAGCTCCATGGGGTACCAACAACTGTCTAACACAGCATCTCATAGCTCCATGGGGTACCAACGACTGTCTAACACAGCATTTCAAAGCACAATTGGGTACTAACAACTGTCTAATGCAGCATTTCATAGCTCAAGGGGGTACCAACAACTGTCTAATGCAGCATTTCATTGCTCAATGGGGTACCAACAATTGTCTAACGTAGCATTTTTTAGCACCATGGGGTACCGGCATCTGTCTAACACAGCATTTTATAGTGCCATGGGGTTCCAACAACTGTCTAACTTTGCATTTACTAGCACCATGGGGTACCATCAACTGTCTAACACATCATTTTGTAATGCCATGGGGTACCCACAACTGTCTAACATGGCATTTAATAGCACCATGGGGTACCCACAGCTGTGTAACATAGCATTTTATAGTGCCATGGGGTACCAACAACTGACTAACACAGCATTTTGTAGTGTCATTAGTACCAACAACTGTCTAACATGGCATTTTATAGCACCATGGGTACCCACAACTGTGTAACATAGCATTTATAGTGCCATTGGGTTCTAACAACTGTCCAACACAGCATTTAATAGCTCCATGGGGTACCAAAAACTGTCTAACATAGCATTTTTAGCACCATGGGGTACCAACAACTGTTTTACACAGCATTTGATGTCTTCATGGGGTACCAACCTATCCTTGTACTACTGCTAGGAACAGCTTTACATTGTCCCATTGGATATCTAACACTGCCTGAAACATCCTTAAATCGTTCCATGTGGTATCAAACATTACCTTACTAGTATACTGGCTTTTATTGCAGTACGAGCTACTATAAACTGTATGAAACAGTCATTCATGGCTTCATTTATTAACAAGCTATGCCTGGTACATCCTTTCATAGAGCCATGGACTACCAGAAACTGCCTAGCAAACCCTTTCTTAACTACACATTGTCAGGTACTGACATTAATGATCACCAGTGACACATTCGTATGTCCTTCTTCAAACTATCAGATAAAACTATTCTTGTGGTTGAAATGGGGTGACTTAAACTGTCTAGTTAATCAATTGCTGGCATTATGGGGTACGTAACAGTTTCTGTTATCCATTTTTGCCTCTATGTGGTAACTATTACTGTAAAATACAGCCATTCCTGGTTCTGTGTGGTACTAAATACTGCAAGGTACAGCAATTCCTAAAACTATGGAATACCTAACACTGCTAGACATGATAATTCCTGGCTCTTTTTGGGCTCCTGCATGACACTTCATGATACACCAATTTCTGAATATTGTGGTTACCTCATACTGCAAGCAATTTCTGGCTCTATTGGATTACCTAACACTGCCAAATACAGCCATTCATGGATTGGCTCTATCGAGTACCTAACACTGAAAGGCACATGCTGACTCGTTGGATAACTTAATACTAGTACTACATGACTAAGCCATTCCTAGCTGTATGGAGTACATAGCACGGCTCGATGAAGAAATTCCTGGCTTGTTAGACATGTAGAGAGGAAATAATAGGAAATTTTGTAGAACTTTTCATACTTTGACCTTGAAATGACCTTGAACCTGGCCACAAAGTGGTCAGTGTAGTATATCAATAGTGTGAACACTATCAACTAAGTACTTTGCATGTAACCATTTAACATCACAAATGTGTAAGAAGCTGCCATATTTAAACACACATACAGAATATATGGGCAAAGAATGGTGGTCATCTTGGGCGCCATCGTGGATTTCTTTGTCTGTACCTAGCATGGACAGTTTAAGCAAGCTATTTTATATACTACAGACATAGACACCCATATTTGAATATAAAATTACTTGTTAAACATGTGTTACCACAGTCTTTTGAGTTGATTGTCACGGAACATGAATACCAACTGCTTTTAGAAATGATGTATAACATGGTGGGTGGGGTAAATTAACACAATATGCATTTTCCACACTTTTTTCATAAATAAGAAGGTAATAAGCTTAAGTCATATTGAAAATAGATTTTCTTTGTATATTACAAAACACTAGTTCTATATATCTATATAAATCTGTAAATATTATGCAATTTTGACAAATACCGCTTGGAATATAGGTTTGTTCGAAACAATATGTACTGACTGAACTGTGGTTGACCACAATGTCAGATTATTATAGCCATGAAATATACACTTATTTGGTATGGATTTAAAGATAATGAATAGAAGATTATGAAAAAGTGCCCTAAATACGTATTTGTACATTGTTCGTGAAGCCAGGAAAAGTGTAAGTTTCATAAACAGTAAATTTTGGATATTTTTTATACTTTGACCTTGAAACGACCTTGACCTTGACATTTGGGACCCAAATTATGGACATCAATTAATAGCTTGTGTACTAAGGTATATTAAAATAACAAACATTATGCAATAACAAGTATTTTTAGAATGTTATTTTGAGACCAAATACAGTATCGTCTACATCATATTTTGCTAATCAGTATGACCTTGACCTTGAATTATTCCAACTTTCCTCCCAAGGTCGGCAACTTTAGTTCACGGTTTGATAAACTTCAAAGTCTTCCGAACATTTTGGTATATGACTCAGCTTGTGTCTTTTTATTGCAATGTTACTCCTTAAATAAGCCACTTTTCAGGCTTTTGCTGCTCTACTATATTTAATGTACACGAAATATTAAAACCATTGTCTGAACATGTAAAGCGAATATCTAGTATTTTGGTTCAGCATTGAAATAAATTATCGATGTCTTGATAAGTCTTTTTAATTGGTTTTACACCGTGATTGTTGACTCGTCCACACCACTGCGTCACTCAGATATTATCCTAACTAGACAGTAGTGGCGTTTTCCTCTTTAAACAAACACATGTAGGTCTGAATTCAGACATACTTTGTCTTTGCAACATTTAACAATCGTATACAATGTCCTTTGGGAAATTCCAACATCTTCGTAATAAAATATCGCCGCCTCATCCTTCAATTCTGTCGCAACATCGGGTGTCACAATTCACACGTTCAGTACGAAGTTGGACCCAACACGGCGTATTGGCAATGATTTATAGGATCTTAACGAATCGTGTTTCTCCAAAATAGACACATACACATCAGTCTTCTGTCGCTTAATGTGACACAGCCAACTTTGTATTGAAACATAACACCTTACATCGTTTGTTAAATTGGCAAGCGAACATTATCTTGGTAATTATACACCTTTGTATATTAACTTTGGACGCTCATCGGACATTTTATATGTAACATGAGCCAGAATGAGAACAACTAACACGATACACGTATGTTTGGTGGTCATTAAGCTTGGTAGTCGGGCACTTGAACGTTCAAGGTCGTTATTTGTGTTACCAAACCTGGACCATGTTGACCATTGGTGTCTCTGTGACCTACGATACAGCAGCGTACAAAACGTGAGTGATCAGAAACAGTACTTTATTTGTGATGATTTTGTAATTGTTTCGGAAAGTGCAAGAAAATATATTATACTTCTTATACCTTAAGCGAACATGGTGCTAAGAAGTACAACGTCAACACAAATAACCGGTATGATCTCGATCTCGGCGGGAAATGTGTAAACAACAGCGCTTGGTAAAGGGTTGTTCTAAAAATAGACGCAAACTATTTAGTTGAATATCTTAGGTAATTTAATAGATGAAACGTCGATAAATACTATTTAAAACAAATGCAAAATATTGTAAATAGTGAAAATAAGCACACATTATAATAGGAGTTTTTAGCTAAATTGTTATATGAACATTATGAAACAAAACAGTGTAAATTTCGTCTGCTCAACCGTTTACTTAAACAGTGACATTTTTGTCACCCCAACAAAATTCGTTAGTGATTTTACAGCGCGTAGGAATTTATTCGCGCAGATACATTAACTCACAGAAACAAACACTCCAAATTATCTCGCAATACAAAAAAATAAAAAATAATTCAATTGCTAGGGACAAATATTCTTAAAAATGATTGAAAACTATTATTTTGGTTAAGATTGGCTAGAACTCGTTTCTTGCTCGGATGAATTGATTGTGGAGAAATTACATGTTTAAAATCGTAGTGATTTCTGGATTGTATGTATAAGCAATACTTCGGGGAAATCCCCCAAGTAAAAATACAAATGTATCATGATGCACAACAAACTATGCCCAATTCATTGAGCTACGGACCGAGTACAATTTAACTTAGAAAAACGCTTGACCGTGTTTCATTGTTTTTGAACAGCACGTTCCTTTGAAAGAGCATTCACAAGATATTGGAAAGTAATATTAGTATATGGCCGTGCTTTTCTTTTCCGTTTCGGTATATTTTTTATATTGAATAACCAGCAGAAATTAGAAGTCTCGCCTAGTCAAATAATTAACATATATTTTGAATGCATTTGTACTATTCACAACCATAACAGGCTAATTACCAGTGCAGTATATTATAACTTCACAAGTTAGACCCCATATTTCTTGTTGTGTCCAATTCATCACATTCATACTTCATCTGAAAAATTTACGAGCGAGACATTTCGTAATTTTGTATAGTCTCATTAATTTTGCTCATCAACAAAGGTAATACATGACAAGGCGCCGCCGTTAGCTCACACCTCATGCATTTCGTGGTGCACAGTGTCATTGTAAATGATTTATTTATTCTTCAGAAATAATGTACTGAATTAATATTTCACATTCTGTGAAGTAAGGTGAATGAGTAATTTATTCAGTTATAAGGAAGCAATACATCGGGTTACTATGACTTTAAATTTCGTTTTTACGAATACTTATTTCGTTACATTGAATTAGGCTGTGTATTTGTGTTGTTGGTATTTCACCGGGCTTTATGTTTTCTTTCAAATGTTGTCAGTGATACTCGGTGTTAAGTTGACATTTATAACCAGTTCACTTCCTAAAATTAATCTGAAGCCATTATTTGACTTGAGTGACATGTTCCCCGCACGTGTACAACATTAATGCCAATCGATAACAAACCATAATGCGCGGCCCAGAAAGGGGTACCGAGGGTCCGGACGCCCGCCCCTTGCATTTTGGCAAAATTGTCGTTATCTTATACGAATATTTATGTCAAGGCAACTCTCTAGGAAAAAGATTGTGTTAAACCTTCATGTGGTAAATTGCTAATTGGAACCCCTGAGAGAAATATGATGAATTCACTCATGTCACCTGACCAATCTGGGTATTGAACCTGTACCTGTTGGATGATAGTCTCATAGGTAGATTCGTGTATGAGTTATAAGTTATAACTCATACATATATTTCTACGTATCAATTACGTAAGGAGTACTAGTATAGAGTTACCTATCCGCACCACACCAAATGCAAAGCCATCTACCAAATCTTTACATGAATGAGGGCGATGATCGTACAACCTTTACAGCAATATTGGTTGTATTCTTTTTACTGGGCATATAATCTTACCTAAGACATAAACATTGAGTGAAAGGTATTGTCCAGACAACGAGAAAATGCAAACATAGTTTGTATATAGAAGACATTGTACGGTCACTTGCAAGTTCAGTCGGACTAGTTGTGTGCCGACTGAGCTTACCCTTTACTTAGTGGGTGTATTTTATTACAAGTATTTCCTCGTACTTTATCATATTACGCGTGTGACTAATTAAAAGTTTGAAGTTCACTTCCTCGCGGCACGGTACAAAAACAATTACTTAAAGTACGTAACATAAACACGATAATAATGAAACGTCAATGCAATACGAGAAACATGATCAAATTCATACGTATTTGGCGCAAATCATTTCAAGTTACGCACGTATTAGATTTTTTGCATCATTAATGAAAATAATGACGTATCAGTTCAAAATTCCGAGGTGTTTACAAGTTGGAGTGATAATTAAGAGTTGTAAGTCGACTATTTCCGTTCAATTTAATGTTTTCATCCTGTTTAAAAGTGAAAAATGTCGGTATAATTGATATTCAATACGGAAAACGTGCGTTAATGAAGCATTCTGACCTGTTATCAAAATAATTGTATACACACTATATGTATTTTAAAGCAACACAAACAAACATCATTCGAATTAGTCAACTATGTGTATGTATTATTTTAGCCCATAGGTGATTTCATTTGTACTGATAGAGCAATATTCAGGGATCAAACTTATTAAATCAATATTGCACAATCGTACATAAATTACATTACATCGTTTTGGCATTTTGCGATTTTTCTGTTTAATTGGCAAAAACATGTTTTATTGCTTTGTCGTAGAAAAATGTGTAAATAATACTGTTTTTCTTGCATTTTTAGCACTTCCTGATTTCACGATAGTCACAGACGAAATATCAAAGGAAGATTTTTACGAATACTGGAAAGTTAATTTAGCCGAATGATAAATTAGTATCAATATTTCATTCCATCATAATTTATCAACGTAGAAAGACGCGTGCATGAAAAAGCTGCTTGCGCTAGGTGATCAAAATTAAGTAGTTTTAAGCACACTGTTTGCGTATTGTAATCGTTATTCACCGAATAACGTGTATTGAAAATTTGCCCCCTAAGTAATTCATCAAGGTAGAGTCAAGATGTTTAAATCATCATGAATGTTTGCAAACAATCTCAAACAGTGCTCTTTGACTTTGGCAATGTTTTCTAATGTTACAATTTATCATTGATGTAACAACGGTTGATAATTTTAATCTTGATCTGTTTTATGTATCTGATATACTGTGAAGTAAAAGTAATAGATCTATAATGCTTGTGGTAGAAAGGGTGTACGATTGTATGTGGAGATGTCATATACCAGTACCTTGGGTATACCGAACGGTTAATAAATATGAGCTGTTCTCCAGGAAATCCGGGCTTAGTGAAATTGTATTAGTATTTATGTAATAAAGTTAAGAAAACCCTCTTAAATGACAAAAAAGTCATGCTCTTTGATTTAAGTTCTCGGATAATATAGAACTATGTCTTAGATTTATTTTTTCTCATGAATCATGTTAAAATATCTTCTGTCGTTGCTATGGTGACCAATTTCTGAAAAGTATCGATATCGAGAAAACGAGGGGTTAGTGGTTAAATACAGAAGTTACCTTTCTCTAAAAGCTAAAACATACGATTAAGATAATTTATGTTTGATTAAAAAAGAATATAGATTCTAATTTTAAAATGTGATACAATTTCGAAAAGTTTACGTCAAGAACTCATTAAATACTAGATTTATGAACATCTTGTTAACGTAACGTCAAAAACGTTTGAATGACGTTTGTGACGTCACTAACAAAGTAGGTGGGAGTGGTTAGTTTTAAAAGTCTGTAACGTTGTAATTTGGTGTTATATTTTGCTCCAATTTTCAGAAACTGTTCAAAAGAGTCTTGTCTTTCTAATGCTATATTATCACGATTTACATAGTTTTGTCACTAAGCCCGGTTGGAGAACTGCTCATATGTATAGTATTCTTGTCCTTCGTCTAGGCAGACAAAATGGTAGATTATCATCCCCATGGTGTGGTGGCTCGAACCTAAAATATATTATCCCTGGTGTTGGTGATTTGTGAAGCTTGTATGTTAAATTAAAACGACACTAAATGATAGTGGAAAAGGGCTTTTTTGTAAAGCTAGAAAAGTTTACACTGTAAAAGGTTCATATAAGGCATATTATATATTATAAGTTAACAGAAGGCTTTACTAAATAAAGCCTTATAACAATATACATTTTTACTAATTACATGCATGTCTTATATTACAAGAGTGTGTTTTATATTTGATAACTTTCTTGTTTTTAATATTATATTATATTCTATATTAGAGTATAGTAATAGAAAATCCAGCAGCATAACTTGTCTGTATTACCTATACCCACCTGCCAGACACCTTGTAAAACAACTCTGCCTAATTAGTTTTGTTAGTGGTAATCGTACTTGGCTTACACAACCATACCACTTTCTGCACCGTTTTTGCTCGTCTCTCTCAGCGCAACAGTTGAATATATTTCAGCACTTTCCGAAGTTCTAAAGAACGCGTTGTATTGATTTAACGATGTGTAGATTTTACGTCGCCCCATCAACAGTATTTCAGTTGGTTATTCGTCTGCCAGTTGACATCGATCCTGTATTACTAACGGATAGAAGCGTGTTACTGTTAAATAATCACCTAACATTTTGTCTCATTTTGGCTGTGAATTCCAAGCGGTAACGTTTGAGAACATGTCACACAACGAGGAACGGTTAGCTCTGCTGGAATCATCAAAACACACTTTCTCCATATGGGCTATCAGACATACAGCAGACTACGCTTATTATTTTTATCACAGTTAAGCTCAGTCTATACAAATATGGTACATGTTCAAAACTTTGATTAAAGTCAAAAGATGAAAGTACTAATTATACAAGTGTACTAGTATGTGGGAAGTTGTCAGTTCTTTGTCCCAAAGTTTGCATTTGGCTTGGTATCATCAAGCGATGTATGGGTGGTAGGGTCAACGCTCGTACTGAGTAGCTGACCTGGTGGACACTGATGTTGAAATAGTGACAATATTACAATTCATTCATTTCATTTTGAACAAATATATGAACAATGGTGACACCTATAAATGTTATAGTCCGACATGTTTACTGCGGTCAGGTGAAAAAGCATGTCATAAGAGAACACGCTAAAAGACGTATTGCTGTGAATTAAAACATGACCGTCTCCGTGGTGTGTATTTTATACACCCCACACATCGCTTACCAATTTCAAATTTCGAATTGAATTAATTAAATACACTAATTTCATACATGTACATGTACATGTATATTAATTCTAGTAAAATCATATAGGTTAAGTCAAATTAGATTTTTGGAACATTACAATGAAGTATGTCATTAATTATTATTTATTTTTCAGAAGTTTCATATATTTTACATTCATATTTTTATGTAATCTCTTAAAAGCCTTCTTATACATCAGCGTAGTCTGTCTATACAGACCCTATGTTTAATTAAAGGAGACAACTCATCAGCCTACTATATTTTCGTGAAATTATTTCCCTTTGCACCCTCAAACATACGATAGAACAGATATTTATTCAGATTTGTACATAGTATACCAACTATACAAATTACATATATACATACATGCTTATTTTGTAAGTAATCTAATTGACAGTCGAGGGTAAACCATATTATACTTTGTAAGTTCATACTATTCAATATATTGTTTCTAATTATTACAGCTTTCTTATAATATATAGCTAATTTATATAATAACGTTTTATTTATAGAGTTGATATTCGTCTTCAATATCACGTATATGACAACATTGGCATACTCGCTCAAACATAGGTAATAAAGCCCAAAATACAATCTATTTAAAACTGAAAATATAAAGTTATGATAATTGAATGACAAAATATTATCTAGTCGGGTAGCCAGACTATCATCAGCGGTGCTTCAAGTAGTTCCCAGACATAGTTATGACGGACGATGAATGGGCTGATAATATCGTACAATACTTTTCTTCAAAAATATTGGTACGGGTCGTACAATTTTGTTTGTCCAAATGCGTACCACACTTCTGACCAAGTACATCCTTTCTAGGAGGCCTTCCCTTAAAGTTGAACATTATTTCAACAAATATATCAAACCTGTCATTTTTCCTTTTGTTAGAGATTAGAGTTAACACCTCTTGCAACCTTTTAGGAAAACCCAATTTGATAACTGCAAAATAGTGTTGTAAAGAATAACTAAGTCATCCTTAAATCTCCGTATGTCGTTTGTCTTAAATTTCACTCACATTTTAATGACAACAGACATTGTGCTTATACTGAATTATGCAGCACTCAAATTTCATTGTAGGTGAGAAAAAACCTATGGAGAGATTCTAGCAGCGAATACACATATTCCAAATTGAAACTTTCACTGCACTGTGCACATATATAAGGCAGAACTGTGAGCTGTCTACTTGTAGTTAATTTCTGTTCTATTGTAAACCGCATGCACTTGAGATGGATAAACTCAGCGTCATTAAACAGTTAAAGCACAGACGGATTAAGGTGAAAATAATTGTGGATGTCGTTATTTGGCTTTCTGGTAGGACAATTAAACATATTTCGTATCTGTATATTAGAACAATTTCTCGCAATATTTAACAAATATTAAAATGATAAAATCTTACTTCAATATTGCAATCAAATAAATGATAAAACATCAATTATAAGTTAATTTTGTACAGACATGTCCCATTGAGAGGCTTATGTATTAGAAAATGAACTCTTATATCAAGTTTATCTAAATTGGAAGTATGAAATGGTGCTCTGTAAAAATGTCTATACTTTACTAATGCGGAACAGCTATTTTCTTATTTTTTTTCTTATTCATTTTGACACGTTACTAAAGGTAATTCACGGGATCTTGCGGATGAAGATTATGAATAGCTAAGGTAAAATTCTAGTTTTAGCTCGGTTTTGAGATTATCATCGCAACCTCAATATAATATTGACATAAACTAAAGACGATTTGTTAAACACTTGGAATCTTCTAGATATTTACTGAAATTTTCAATATCAATTTGTAAATATAACTCGATTGCTATAATATAACCTTGCAGAGTCTGGTTAATTCTGGATTATCCCTCGTTCATTCCAAGTCCATGTAGTCAGTCATTCCACGATCAGACAGACAACGTAGAACAAAAATGTTAGTACCAGTGACCTTCTAGTACAAGAACACTAGTTGGATCACCAGATCTATATATACATTCATTCATATTGTTGACAACTGTTGGAAAAAATCAAATATATCTGAATAAAATATTTCAGTTAAACGTCAGTTTTTGCAATGCGTGTGATAATTTTAGTGAAGTATCATAAAAAGCGTCATGTTGACATTTTAATAACTTTGGGTCTTACAATATATTCATTTCCCTATTATTTATAGCTCATGAATAACTTTATCTTTTATACGACTAGGAGTTTATGCAATTTATAATGGAATAGGATATGCATTATGCTTGCAGAAAATAAAGTTGACAGTTTCTATCAATTCAAATCGTGAGTACCCCGTAATATACGTCACTAACTATTACAGTGCTGCACATTCTACGAATCTATTATCTAGATCAAAGGACGCACGAGACATTCGTTTTACGTTTTTGTTATATAATCAGTCGACAACGCATAAAACATCAACTTTTATCTTAATTAAACATTCTTCTTTTTTTAATACTAAAAAGCATTTTCTTGCCATGAGACTGACTATATTTTCCTGGCAAAAGTGCCTCGCAATCATTCGTGGTGCGCTAAGAGTTATTAAGTGATATATTACCGACTAGAAACGCGTCTCTGTACTATTTTATCAATGTACTTACGAAAATATGAACGTTACGTACAAATATCAAATCTTAAAAAATATTTGACTGCTACGTTCATACATGTATATTAGTTTGTAGAAGTTCATTAACTGAACACTATTATATTGCAGACCCCTTTAATATACTGAAACTGTATGTCGACATTATATTATTATTGTCCTCCTTGATTACAACACGAAAAAACCACATGCTTCCAAATACTAGAGCCCTTGCAAAGACTATCAGCAAAAAAGTTTCGTGGAAACACCAATACCATTTAGCGATGTTGATATGCCGTGGACTGGCTCGAATCTCGCTTTTCCTTAGTCAACGCTCTTACTGTTACCGACAGCAGTTCCAATAGAAATATTAATGTTAATATTGTTAGGTTTTTAAATTAGGCGATCCTTATAGGTTGATTATGATGTGATCACAGGGTATTGACGCATATTATTTTATGCGTGTGCGACCGCCTTATATCTCATATATTCGTATAGGAGATATAAGGCGGTCGCACACGCATAAAATAATATGCGTCAATACCCTGTGGGTGTGATTTTCTTGTTATTATTTATAGTTTGCTGCGGGTAATAATGGGCGTGTTTTTCAAGATGCATCATTAATGAGGGCGTGTTCCAAGTAATGTCAAACTATGAAAGGAATTGGTCTACAAGTCAATCACTTGATAACACAGATCTTGGCATATGATATCAGTAAATCTATTTAGGATCAGATATAAAATACGTATCACTTGATTGATATTATTATGTTTATACGTAAAAGCATTGATAGATGATGCAATTTACCTGCAAATCGTACATTGGTTACTCGTGTCGATATCTAGTCGACTTTTATATTATATAGCAGATTGATTCGTTTATTTATCCACCTTGACAGTTTTCTTGAAAATACTTGAACATCTTTGGTAGTGTATCAATTATTGAAAACATGTGTCTATTATAGATTCTCGTGGTACTTGTTCCGGAAATACTAGGTCACAACACTCTAGAGGTCACATTTTTAGATAATCTTAATGAAACTTGGTCACACTGTGTATCTCTATGAAATATAGGTCAGGTTTGCAACTTGGTCACCTGGGGTCAAAAACTAGGTCAACAGGTCACATTGAAAAAAAAACCTTGTTAACACTTTAGAGGTCACATTTTTACCTTATCTTAATGAAACTTGGTCACAATGTTTGTCCCTATTAAATCTTGGTCAAGTTTGTAATTGTGTCATTTGGGGTCAAAAACTACGTCACCAGGTCACATTGGTCACAATTGTTGTCTCTATGAAATCTAGGTCAGGTTGTAACTGGGTTTTCTGGGGTCAAACACTAGGTCATCGGGTCACATTGAAGAAAAACCTTGTTAACACTCTCGATGTCACAATTTTTACCGAATCTTTATGAAACTTGGTCACAATGTTTGTACTGTAAAATCTAAATCAAATATTAAGGTCATAATATAAAAACAAATACTGATTCTGCCTAAACTGCTAGTCATCAGGTGAGCGCTTTAGGGCCAATGGCCCTCTTGTTTGATATAATTGATCATATAAAATATAAATTTTCATAACACACACGCACATATTAATAACTTATTTAGATATAGAACTTGTCCAAGAACTTTTGGACTGCCCTTGCTGAAAATGAACCATTTAAAAATTTGATTTTGAACAATTTTATCTCTCCAAAAGTGTTTAGTCAATTCTGTGATGTAAGGTTATGAAAAACACCACAGCTTGTTGACTAAGTCTAAGTTTTATCAATAACAACGATAAGGTCGGCATGTAAATAGAGGCTGATTTTATTAACGTGGATAATCTGGCAGGAATTGATTCAATAGCGATGTATTACTAAAATCGTCGGCGTTCAGCTTCGGCGTTCTCATTATTTATACAATCAAACAACCATTAACGTCTAAAGAATAAATGAGAAATATCGATGCCACCAATGTAACTTATTTAATTTACCATAAATTTATAAATATAATAATCAATGCTTCATAAAACATCAGATATGTTCAATTTGATATCCCGAACCACGATTTCTAGTTAATATTAAGACATTACTGTACCTAGAACTGCAAGACATATGTCGTAAATATGAAAATATATTGCGATTCAAGTGAGTTAAAATAAATATTTCTCTAAAGGAGAGCACAATGAACTGCATATTAGTAGTGACTGTATTCTTGCAAACGTGTGCGTTGTTCGTACGAATTTATCATCTCGTACAGGAATTTACAAATTTTAAAATTAATCCTTTTTACAGAATCCGTAAATCGTGCATGGACTGTAACACACATCAAGATTTATAGCAATTAATCTTTCAACAAAGTTAACAAAAATGTTTAAAATGTTTACTCTAACACTGTGTGATGCACTTTGAAATGTTTGTTCTTAGTCTTTCAACCTTCACATTGTACACGATAGATCAACGTCCTTGACATGTTTATTTATCGTAAGAACGAGAAAACCTTCAATTAAATCATTGAAATAATACCGGTTACGTAAACTACAGACATTTCAATTGCACAAAATATGTCAACTGTAATACGCATTGGTAGTTTTTGTTAGTGGTAATGTATTTAAAAGAATATCTGTTTGAAAAGAACAACACGAGCATCAAAGTTCAAGTTTTAAGGAATGCAATCGAATTGCAGTATTTGCGGTGTACAGTAACATCTCCATAGCCTGGGAATGCAAAACCTCTCGATAGCTGTATAATATAAGCAACTTTGTATCGTCGCAGAACGTAATTAAACACATGTTATTATAAAATCTCATTAACCAAGGAGCAAATTGAAATTTCAGTAACCATAATCCATTAGACAACAGTAAAATTAGGAGCAATTGAGCAGCGTATGTTCTTTCGATGTCACATTGTTTTAACCCCCACTTTGGTGCTAAATATTCTAAAGGCGAGCTATTGATGAATTGTAAAACACGTCAATTTTTAAGGGCTACGTGGAGCGCTATATGGGTTGTCTTGACAACCAGTCTCTTGCAATGTAGACCTTAAATATATTCTTTTTTACTTAGAAGACTCATGGAAAGTGTATATACACAGCTGTCTTCTATTTATTGCTTTGTTGCTGATACTTTTCGATATATGAACACAGTCTCAAAACGGAATAATTTACGTCTCTTTGGAAAAATGTATTGCTTCTCCTTGACCGGCGGCCTCGCGATGCCTGGATATCGGCTACACATCGGATACATGGAAATCACCTCGTGTCCAGGTGATTTAAGACCCATGTATCAGGCAAATACGTCACCGTAGCGTTTTCTGTTTCTGTCAACTAATATAACCTCTATATAATTGTCCACAATAAAAATTCACATTATATGCCAGTTTAGTTAACAGATAGCATCACACAATTCAAATTCCACTTAACTTTAGATAAACATCTTCTGTAATGACTACAATACGTTGAGAACAAAGGATATTTATGCTTAATACGGAATGGTTTGGTGACAAATATTGATTATTATTATCGAATCGTGGGAGTTTCTCACATATATTTAATCATCATATACAACCACTATATTGTGTCACAGGTGTCTGTGCTAGGTCAAGAGGAGAGCTCTTCTTACCATACATGAATGACATCAACTCAAGATTCCGCCTTTATGCAAATGGGAAAGCATTATACATATGATTATCATATGCAAATCAGTCTACCGCCCTCCAAAATAACCTCAAATACCTAGAAAAGTGGGAGCTGGAGTGGAATTTTACCCTCCAAATGTCAGCTTGTCCACAGCACCCGAAATATCCTATACCCACTCTATACTATTTCCATGGAGTAACACTGGAATCTGTCACATAAGCCAAATACATGGGCGTGGAATCTCAAATCACTTACCTTGGAACGTCAAAAGGTCAACTGAAACTGCGAACGAAACCCTTGGGTTCTTCTAACATATATACAGGTAAAGTCCGAGCACTACGGTGTTATTGTGAGGTATGGGAACAATACCAATACAGTCTTGTTCAATCTTTGTATAGTATATACGAATCGCTTATCATATAAGAAACCGAAAAAAAGCAAAACTCAGCTTAGATCACCGTGCTTATATAGAAATGTTCTGCCCTTGAATACGCGTATTTCGGAGAAAACACTTTTGTTTCAAGGGCAGGTAACTCATAAATAAGTTGGTGATCTATGATTTTATTTGCATTTTTTCTGTTTCTTACATGATACTGTGGCTTTATACAAAGTTTAACAAAGTATATTTCTATTGGTCCCCTCCCTTATGCAAAAAACTGCAGCAAATACCTTTAAACTACGATTCATCACAAAATAGGTTTGACATGAAAATCTAAGGTAGGCCTAGTTAATATATACCAAATTTTTTATATTATTTTAGCCTATGGATGATTTCATTCACACCAATAGAAAGACATTCCGGAATCCAACTGATCACAAAAATATAGCATAATCTTACATACGATAATTATTTTTTTTTACATCATTTTTGCATTTGGCGATTGTTCTGATAAATCAACAAAAACCTGTTTTATTGCTATGGCATAGAAAAATATGTACATAATACTGTTTTCTTGTATTATGGCGCTTTCTGATTACACGATAGTCACAGACGAAATATCAAAGGAAGATTTCTACGAATACTGGTAATCTAATTTCGCAGGATGATAAATTAGTATCAATATTTTATTCCATCATAAGTTATCAACGTAGCAAGACGAGTGCATGAAAACAGCTGAATGCGCCATGTAATCAAGATTAAGTCGTTTTTAAGCACATTATGTGCGTATTGTAATCGTGTTTCACTGAATAACGTGTATTGAAAATTTGCTCCCCCCTAAGTAATTCATCAATGTAGAGTTAAGATGTTTAAATCATCATAAATGTTTGCAAACAATCTCAAACAGTGCTCTTTGACTTTGGCACTGTTTTCTAATGTTACAATTTATCATCGATGTAACAACGGTTGATACTATTAATCTTGATCTGTATCTGATATACTGTGAAGTAAAAGTAATAGATCTATAATGCTTCTGTTAGAAAGGGTGTACTAACCTCATACAATTGTATGTCAAGACGTCAAATATCAGTACCTTGGGTATACCGAACTTTTAATATATATGTATCGTATTCTTGCCCTTCGTGTAGGCAGGCAAAATAGCAGGTTATCATCCCAATGGTGTGTTGGCTCGAACCTACAATGTTGGCTAAGTGGTGACTGGTGAAGCTTGTATGTTAAATCAAAACGACACAAAACGATAATGAAAAGGGCTTTATTTTGTAAAGTCAGAAACGTATACACTGCATTAGGCCCAAACAAGGCATATAATATATTATACCAACAGAAAGATAAATAAAGCCTAATGACAATATACATTTATACTAATGATATGAATGTCTTATATTTAAAGAATGTGTAATATTTGATAACTTTATTATTTTTAGGGTTCAGCAAGTATATATTGTCTATATTGGAGTCTAATAATTGAAAACGCCAGCAGTATAATTCACATCTGTCTGTATTGCATATACCCACCTGCCAGACACCTTGTAAAACAGCTCTGCCTAATTAGTTTTGTTGGTTGTAATCGTACTTGGCTTACACAACCATACACCCTCTGTACCGTTTTTGTTCGTCTCTCTCAGCGCACTATTTGAATATATTTCAGCACTTTCCGAAATTCTGAAGAATTGTATTGATTTGACGACTTGTAGATTTCCGTCGCCTCTTCTTACAGTATTTCAGTTGTTTATACGTCGGCCAGTTGACATCAATCCTGTATTACCAACATATATTAATGCTAGTTATGTTAAAGCACCTAACATTTTGTCTCATTTTGGTCGTGAATTCCAAGCGGTAATGTTTGAGAAAATATCGCACCAAGAGGAACGGTTTGCTCTGCTGGAATCAGCAAAGTATACATTCTTAATATGGGCAATTAGACACACAGCAGACTACGGTTCCTTGTTAAAAATCCCAGTTAAAGCTCAGTTTATAAATATGGTATATGTACAAAACTATTATTCAAGTCAAAAGGTGAAAGGCGTTAACTTTGTTCTAGTATGTGTAAAATTGTCTGATTTTTGTCCTAAATTTTGCATTTGACTTGGTATCAATTACCAGTGTACAGGTAGTAGGGTCCACGCTCGTACTAAGTAGCTGACCTGTGGGGCACGGATGTTGAAATAGTGACAGCATTACAATTCATTAATTTCATTTAAACCAACTATATGAACAATGGTGACACCTATAAATCTTATAGCCTGACATGTTTACTGCGGTCAGGTGAAAAAACATGTCATAAGAGAACACGCTAAAAGACGTATTGCTGTATTCTAAAACATGACTGTCTCCGTGGTTTATATTTTATACACCCCATGTTGTGCTTACTATTCAAATTTCAAATTTAATCAAATACACCAACTTCATACATACGTGTTTATATGTAGATTAATTCTTGTACAATAATATAGCTTAAGTCAAAAAAGAGTTTTGTGAAATATTACGTTACAATGTAGTATGTTATAAAATATTATCTTTTTTATATAAATGTTATATATTTTACATTGGTATTAGTATGCTGTCTCTTAAAAAACCTTCTTATACAACAGCGGTGCTTCAAGTAGTTCCCAGACATATTGGTGATAGACGATGAATGGGCTGGTAGAACGAAAATATCGTAAAATATTTTTCAGCAAAAATATCCATATAGGTGATAGAAATTTGTTTGTTCAAATATGTACCGCACTGGTGACCAAGCATATCCTTTGTACAATGCATTACCTAGTAGTTAAACCTTATTTCAAATTTTTTATTAAAACTATTATTTTTTCCTTTTGTGAGAGATTTATGACCAAATGAACACCTTTTGCAACAAACCTTAAGGAAACAAAATTTTGAATAACTACAAAAAAGTGTTATAATGAATAACTAATTCGTCCTTACATCTACGTATATGTCGATGGTCTTAAATTTCACTCACATTTTGATAGACATCGTGCTTAATGTACTGATTTATGCATTACTCAAATTCCATTGTAGGTGAGATAAAATCTATGGAGAGATTCTAGCAGCGAATAAAATTATTCCAAATTGAAACTTTCACTGCACTGTGCACATATATAAGGCAGAACTGTGAGCGGTCTACTTGTAGTTAATTTCTGTTCTATTATAAACCGCATGCACTTGAGATGGATAAACTCAGCGTTATTAAACAGTTAAAGCACAGACGGATTAAAGTGAAAATAATTGTGGATGTCGTTATTTGGCTTTCCGGTAAGACATTTAAAACATTTTCATCTGTGTATATTAGAACAATTTCTCGCAGTACACTGTGTCATATTTAACAAATATTAAAATATGATAATAAAAACTTACTTCAGTATTGCAATCAAATAAAATTGAGACACCATTATTAATTAAATTTGCACAAACATTTTATATCCAGAGACTGATGTATATTTATCTATATTGGAAGTATTAATATTGCTCTATTAAAATGCCTGCATTTTACTAATGCGGAAAGCTTTTATCTTTTTGCTCTTGTTCATTTTTGACATGTTGATAAATGTACTTCATGGGATTGCAATGAAGTATATTCGTAAAATTCTAGTTAAAGATTAGTTTTGAAATGATGAATCGCAATGTAATATTGGCATAAACGAGGGATTAATCGTTCAAATCACGGAATCTGCATAATTTTTACTGAAATTTTCAATATTATTTGTAAATATAACAATTGCAATAAATGTAAGTTAGCACAGTCCGGTTATTTCTGGATCACCCCTCGTACTTTCCAATCCGTGTCATCAGTCATTCCTCAATTAGTCAGACAGAGTGGAAAATATGTTAGTGCCCAGACCAACTTATACAATTCAGTCATATTGTTGAATATGGTCGAAATAATTAAGATAACTGATTTTTTTTCAGTTAAACGTCAATTTTTGCAACGCATGTGATAACTTTATTTTAGTGTTATAAAAAGCGTCATGTTGACATTCCCTATTATTTATAGCTCATGAATAACGTAGATAGACCTTTAATTTCTAAAAACGACTGAGAGTTTATGCAATTTATATGGAATAGAATATCGAGGGTTGTCAGCAAAACTGTCGTAACTGCTTATTTTTAAAGAAGGATGTACTACAGTATTACAGACGTCCCTCGATATGCATTATGCTTGCAGACAATAAAGTTGACAGTTTCTATCAATTCATATCGTGCGTACCCCGAGATAAACGTCACTAATTATAACAGTGTTACATGTCCTGCAAACCTATTATCTAGATCAAAGAACGTATGAGACATACTTTTTAATGTTCATGTTATATATGTATAATCCAGCGACAACACATAGGACATCAACGTTTATCTTGCTTAAATATTCTTTTTTTTTCTAATAATTAAGAGCATTTTCTGGCCATGAGACCGATTTTATTTTCCAAGACAATATAATGTTCCAAATAAAAAAATAATTAAAGCACTCGTGGCGCGCTTAGGTATTCTGTGACGTACCTACTATATACTAGAAACGCCCGGGTAGTCTTTTATCAAAGCAATTACGAAAATCTGAAAGTTGCTCTTAAAAATGACTTTAACTGCTACACATTTGGAACAGATATTGGTTCATAGGAGCTCATTATCTGAACATAATTATTTTGTAGAGCCCTTAACCATGCTGTTATACTGTCGGTCCACAACCCTTGCAAAGATTACCAACACAAAAGTTACTTAGAAACACCAATGCCATTTTAGCGATGTTGGTGTTTCGTGGACTGGAATCAAACGTCGCCCTCCCTTAGCCCACGCTCTAACTACATGTAGAACCGACGCCAGTACCAATGAGAAATGTCAATACTGTTAGGTTTAGAAATTAGCCGATCCAAATATGTTGATGTTGTTGTTTATGATGGTATGCAGTGGATAATGATGGGCGTCTATCTCAAGATGCAACATGAATGAGGGCGTGCTGCACATAATGTCAAACTATTATAAGAATTAGTCTACCAGTCAATCACTTGATAACACAGATCCTGGCATATGGTATCAGTAAATCTATTTTGGAGCAGATATAAAATATCTATCACTTGATTGATATCATTATATTTATATAAGATAAGCATTGATAGTTGATAAAGTTTATATGCAACTCGTAGATTTGTAACACGCGTCCATATCTAGCCGACTTTGGTATTATATAACAGAATGTTTCGTTTATTTATTCACCTCGACAATTCTCCTTGAACATCTTTGATTATTAAAAACATCTGTGTATGATACAATCTCGTGGGCCACATTGAGGTTATATTCGATCTTAGGTAATGTTGAATTAATTCTTGTTAATAAATTCGTTTTAGGGGAAGGCCAACATCTGAAGCGATGTCCTTTAATTTGATAACTAGTCTCATACCGATTTTTTATTTTGGTCGATTCCTACCTTGAACATTTTATTAACGCTCCAGTTTGTTTATTAAATATTGTGTTTAACGCACTTTCTCAACATTTCATTAGTTACATACAGCGGCTGAATTACATAACGAGTTTTCCTAAATGATATCCTAACCAGTAAGCACATGACCTTCCTCAAGGAATTAGCAACTTCTCAGCCAAATGTGCAGGAAAATCGACAATATTATCAAACATTCATAAAAGGGTATGTCAGCCGCGACCAGAAATCGAACCAGAAGCACAAATTCTGTTGAAAAAGGTTTTGAAACAGAAATATTGAAATGACTGTAATGATTGCTTGTTAGCTAACTATTTGATGATGTCAAGTTTTTGTTACTCATTCATGCTATGGATTGCTAGTGGGCACTTTGTATATGAATTGGTGATCTCTATAGCAATAACCACTAAACGGTTATGTCGGTATGTAAAATAGAGGGTTGATTGGGAATAAAATAGAGGAACTTATTTAATATTGTCTTATCGATCAACGTTGATACTCAATTCTAACACAACCAGCGTTTTCAGCTATATATACATAACGGAAATCACGCTATGCACGAACTGCTGATAAAACACACCTACGACTGAAAAACTTCCAACTGTCTAATAGCCTTCCGAGGAGAAAAATAGTGCAGCGGACGATGTATTGATCTGTTGTCGAATGCGGAATATTGGCTATATTAGAATCTGATAAATGAATGTGTATCTGTGTTTTATCTATAAGAAAGCACAATCACTCGTGCTACGCATTTAATTACTACGCATCCGAACTCGAACTTTATTCTACGATAAAACACAGGTACATATTCAATATTCCTAAGTAGGAATTGTTTTCACAGTGATATATTACATAAAATATTTGACGTTTAGCTTCGACGTTCTCAATATTTATACAATCTTCACGTCTAAAGAATAAATAAAAAACATCGATGCAAACAACGGTAACCTATTAAATTTACCATAAAAGGTATAAATATGCTTGATACCGTAACAGATATAATCCATTTTTATTTCGATCCATAATTTCTGATTCGAATGAAGGCCACTATGTATAATTCCTCGAAGTTTGGTTACTCTGTGTATTGTTTTAATTTAAATGCAGGAAATATATTATACTATATTGCGACACAAAAAAATTTCTAAAGGAAAATAAAACAACCAGCTCCGAAAGAATGTGGCCAGGGTCAAAATGACGAATATTGAGAGTGTATGACATTCGAATAAAAGTTTAGTAAATATTCAGGTAGACTGTATTAAACCCAATTCTAATTGTTAGTATTTTATATAGAAATACGATATCATGGGCGGGTAATACCCAATGGAAACACTAGGAAGCAAAAGGTTCAAAAAGACAGATGAACACAAAAAGACTATGACAATTGCCAACATGTTGATAGTACATAGGGCTTTGACCGGTGCGAAATGTGTTTGTGGTAGTGAATGTAATAGAACATCTAATCAGGTTTGTAAAGAATCACACGAGCATCAAAGTTCAATTTCTGAGGAGTGCAATCGAAACAAGAATTGAGTCAACAGTGATGTAATTACAAAAGATCTTCGGCGTTCTCATTTTTATACAATCAAACGACCATTAACGTCTAAAGAATAAATGAGAAACATCGAAGCCTGCATCGGTAACTTATTAGATATACCATGCAGTGTATATATATCACAATGCTTGAAATAGTATCAGATAATAATGATGTTCAATTTGATATCTCGTGTCACGATACCTGATTCGAATTATGATACCTCACATTTTCGTAACGCGATGTATTGTTTCAATTTAAGTGAAGGAAATATGTCGTAAATATGATACTATATCGCGATACAAGTGGCCAAAATAAATGCTTTTTAATTAGTATAGGTAAATGAACTGCATGTTTAGTTACTATAACCTTGCAAACACAAAAGTGTACAGTAATACCTGGGTCTCAAAGATTGTACGATGTTCCTACGAATTTATTAACTCGTACAGGACGATTTGTAGATTTTACGTCGCCTCTCAATGCTTTTCAGCACTTTCCGGAATTATAAAGAACGCGATGTATTGATTTGACGATTTGTAGATTTTACGTCGCCTCTCAATGCTTTTCAGCACTTTCCGGAATTAAAAAGAATGCGATGTATTGATTTGACAATTTGTAGATTTTACGTCGCCTTTCAATGCTTTTCAGCACTTTCCGGAATTATAAAGAATGCGATGTATTGATTTGACGATTTGTAAATTTTACGTCGCCTCTCAATGCCTTTCAGCACTTTCCGGAATTATAAAGAATGCGATGTATTGATTTGACGATTTGTAGATTTTACGCCGCCTTTCAATGCTTTTCAGCACTTTCCGGAATTATAAAGAACGCGATGTATTAATTTGACGATTTGTAGATTTTACGTCGCCTCTTAATGCTTTTCAACACTTTCCGGAATTATAAAGAACGCGATCGATTTGACGATTTGTAGATTGTACCTCGCCGTTCAGCCGTATTTCAATTGTGCCGGTTGACATCGATTTCGTATTACGAACATATTCACGCGAGTTACTGTTATGAAGCATCTGACAATTTGTCTCCGTTAATTCGAAGAGGTAGCTTCTAAGAATAAATATGTAAAATGATATAAAAGTACCCAGTTTTGTTTGATCAACTGTACATTTACCCTCCTCGATCATCGGCTGTTACACTTGGCCGATTCGTTTGGGCAAGTGGAAGAGCTTTCGTTATTATGAGAGGTCTTGCATTCGTTCGATTGGAACATTTAGTTTGGAAGCTCTTTCGTCTTTTCCGCTCGTTATTCGGAAGAGGTTGGAAGAGCAAAACGAAATGGCGACGTCGAGAGAAAAACAGGGTTTGTTCGATTGTCGACCTCTTTCGTTCGCTTCTGAAAATACTCTAGTATGTTAGGTAGAGTCCAAACAAACCGGTCATATCTGCTCCGATGGCAGCCACAGCACATTGGCATTTGGCTCTCTAAGATAATACACCTGGATGAAGTGTAGCATAGGTTATTCTTGCTCAGAGAAACAGAAACAGTGACACACACACGGGGATTGAACCTTTTGATTTCAAACTTTTCATCTCAAAGCCTGCGCCTTTCTTTGTCCTAAGTTTGCTGTTGGCCTGTTCTTAAATACCGATGTAAGGGTGGTAGGGTCAACGCTCGTACTGACCTGGTAGGCCACGGTTTTTGAAATAGTGACAACTTTACATATCATTAATTTCATTTCAAACAAATATATGAACAATGGTGACATCTATAAATGTTACAGCCCGACATGTTTACTGCGGTCAGGTGAAAAAACATGCCATGAGAAAACGCTATCAAGACGTATAGCTGTGAACATAACACTTGACAGTCTATGTGGTTTATATTTCATACAACCTACATATCGCTTACTATATTGTAAATGGACAAGGTTAACAAATGGCGAAATTTGTTCCTCTACGTTTTCTGAAAATACAAATACCTATTATCATAAATATGTCCTATATTTCTAGTAAGTTTTATACACATGTATACATGCATTACGTTCATATCGTTGCATAACCTTCACGTTCCCAGACATACATGATGTCAAGTGACGAATGTGCTGGTGGAATGACAATATTGAAAAATAACTTCCAGCAAAAATTGCTGTATGGGATGTAGAATTTTGGTAATTCCAATACGTACCGCTCTTGTAGGTTTGTCAATGGATCTCATCTACAAGTTCTATAAAATCATAATTATTCGCTGGAGAATATTTTTGCTGATTTCGCTGATTTTTTCATCTCTGAACATATACAAGAGTCCTGGGTAAGCTCACTGGCCCGTATTCAGAAAAGGCTGGTCCGAGTAACGCTAATGCCAAATGCTGAACAATCTTGCTGTTTTCCCCAGTGTTGCCTTAATAAATGAACAGAAACTATAGTGGGTCTATATAGGCTTTTAGGAGGCATGCCCTTGAAGTTAAGCATTGTTTCAACAAAAATATCAAAATATATTTTTCCCTTCGTTAGGGATTAAATTTATAACCGAGTTAACACCTCTTACAACCAATATTATGAACAACCAATTTGATAACTGCAATGTAGTGTTGTAATGAATAACTTAATCCTCCTTTGATCTAAGTTTATGTGTTTGGTCTTAAATTTCACTCACATTGTACATAATGGCAACGGATATTGTGCTTATACTGAATTATGCAGCACTAAAGTTTCATTGTAGGTGTGATACAATCTATAGAGAGATTCTAGCAGCGAATAAAAGTATTCCAAATTTAAACTTCCACTGCACTGCGGACATATATAAGGCAGAACTTTCTGTGGTCTATTTGTATATAATTTCTGTTCTATTGTTAACCACAAGTACTTGAGATGGATAAACTCAGCGTCATTAAACAGTTAAAGCAAAGACGGATTAAAGTGAAAATAATTGTGGATGTCGTGATTTGGCTCTCTGGTAGGACAATTAAAGTATTTCATCTGTGTATACTAGAACAATTTCTCGCAGTGCATTGTGTCATATTTAACAAATATTCAAATGGTAAAAACTGACTTCAATATTGCAATCAAGTAAATAAAAAACACCATTAAAAATTATTTTTGCAAAACGCTTTCCATTCAGAGAGGTGTTAACAAATTAACTCAACATCAAGATTGATTGTTTATATTGGTAGTATTAATAATGCTCTGTTAAAATGCATGCATTTTACTTATTCGGAAAAATTATTTGATTTGTTTCCTTGTTCATTTTTAATAAGTTGCTAAAGGTACTTCACGGACGAAGATTCAAGCTATAGCTTAGTTTTGACATTGTGGAACTCAATATAACGTTGGCATAAACTTAAGAAAAAACGTTAAAGACTCACTTACTGCAGGTATTCATTCACGACTGTTACGTTCATCTTCTACATACTAAAGTACAGTCCATAACCCAATTCCTAGTTATTTTGACACACTTTTGTATTCACTTGCACCTCAATTTAGAATTTTATCCCTTATTAAATGAAAAAATCTACTCCCAGTTAACAATATGAAATCTTATATCTACGCTGGGTGAAGCCGTCATACTTTGAAGCATCCTATACTGCTGCTACAACCTAATGACTAGCTAGTAAACTTCTTGTAAGCATTATCATTGCATGTTTGACAATGTTGATAATCGTCTGCAAAACTTATTCTATTGCATACAATGATTTAAAATGTCAGTGTTTAAGTACATGTTATACAATGTATGTTGTTCACATGTATAATGTTACACTGGCTATTATGATGTGTCTAAAATTCGGACCAAGCGTTCTCGATTAATCATATATTGTCTTATATATTACGTTTATAAAGTGTCTATATAGGTACATTTTTGTCGATTAGGTGTACCTTAGTTTTATCATATCCGTTCTCTGAAACTATGTTTATGAAAACTTTTAATTGAGACTCTATAGGGTCAAAATATCATTATTTTCTTTGCATAATTATTTTTCTAGTGCATTTGTTCATTGTTGAGGATCTTATGGAAGATTGTCATTGCAATCGATTGTCAAATAAGTTTCCTCGTTACATAAACTAATTTATAGTAGTGTTGAAAATGTTCGAAAAATAATCAGATAGCGGAATAAAATATTTCAGTTAAACGTCTATTTTCGCTAGGTATGTGATAATTTTAATGAAGTATTATAAAAAGCGTCATGTTGACATTTTAATAACCTGGCGTCTGACAATATAATCATCCCTTATTATTTATGGCTCATGAATAACGTAGTTAGTCCTGTAATCTTTTTTACGACTGAAAGTTTACAAAATTTATAATGGAATAGGATATGCAATATGCTTACAGAAAATAAAGCTGACATTTCTAACAATTCAGATCGTATGAACCCCATAATATACGTCACTAAGTATTATCCTGCTAGCCTATTATCAAGACCAAAGGACGAACAAGACATTCGTTTAATATTTTTGTTATATAATCATCTGACAACACATAAAACATCAACTTTTATCTTAATTAAACATTCTTCTTTCTAATAATAAAAACCATTTTTCTTGTCATGAGACCGATTATTTTACCAAGACAATATAAGATTCCTTGCAAAAAATGCCTCACAAGCAGTCATGGTGCGCTTAAAGGTATTCCGTGATATACCGATTAGAAACGTCTGGGTACTCTTTTATCAAGGCACTTATGGAAACTGAAAGTAATGCACAATTATATAATCTTAAAAAGTCTTTTACTGTTACACTTTGATGACATATCGCTGGGTTAGAATAAGAAGGTCGTACGTACTACTTGACCTTATAAGACTCATGCATATTTCAAATTTGCATCTCAAGGCGCATCTTAGCGTATTTTCATGAAAATTGGAAGTGGTCATGTTGTTTTTCCATAAGTAAAGACTAGTTTTTAAAAAGCTTTTTCTAGTTTTCTCATACTATTAATTTTTTACTTACGACCTTCTATTTCTAAGCAAGCGATTGATTGGTTTGTTAACTGAACCTTATTAAACATGTAGTTCATATCCATATTGTAATACCGGTTGGTCCAACTTAAATCAAATCTATTTTATTGTTGCCGTCCTCCTTAATTACCACACTCAATTCCCCAACACAAACGTTTCTATAGGAAACACAAATACCTTATTAACGATGAGGTATGTCGTAGCTTGGAATCGAACCTTGTTTGTTCTTAGCAAACGCTATAACTACGTGTTGAACCGACATCAGACCCAATAAGAATTGTAAATATCGTTATGTTTAAATATAAGGCGATCCCAATATGTTGATTTTGAAGTGCTGTTGTTGTTGATGATGGTATGCAGTGGATAATAATGGGCGTCTATCTCAAGATGCAGCGTTAATGAGGGCGTGTTGCACATAATGTCAAACTATTATAAGAATTGGTCTACGAGTCAATCGCTTGATAACACAGATCCTGGCATATGGTATCAGTAAATCTATTTTGGATCAGATATAAAATATCTATCACTTAATTGATATTATTATGTTTATATAAGCATTGATAGTTGATGTAGTTTACATGCAAATCGTATATTTGTTACAAGTGTAGATGTCTAGTCGACTTTGATATTATATAGCAGAATGGTTCGTTTATTTATCCACATTGACAGTTTTCCTTGAAAATCTTTGATAGCGTATCAATTATTGAAAACATTTGTCTATGAGAGATTATCGTGGTGCTTGTTCGGGCCAAATTGTGGTTATATTTGATCTTAGAATAATTATTGTTCATAGATTCGTTCTAAGCGTATGTAAACATCCGATGCGATGTCATATAGATCATCATACCGCCGATTTCCTACCTTCTTTTAATGGTTTTGAAAATTGTATTATCTCTGCAATTTCACGGTTTGTTAATTTGTGTTTAACTCCCATCCTCAACATTGTTTTTCAGTTAAATACGGCAGCTAAATTTTCCTAACCAGTTTTCCTAGATTAA
The DNA here is from genome assembly GCA_947247005.1 of Spisula solida. NCBI lineage: Eukaryota > Metazoa > Mollusca > Bivalvia > Venerida > Mactridae > Spisula > Spisula solida. The sequence goes on from OX365948.1 coordinate 29,462,398, forward strand.
ATCCTAGCCAATAATCACATAGCCTTCCTCATAGAATCAGCAAATTCTCAGCAAATTCTCAGCAACATGTGCAGGAAATTCAACATTATTGTCAAATTTGCCAAGAAGAGTATGGCCTGTCGCGACCGGGAATTGAATCTGAAATACTTGACCAATCATGTGGAGAAGGTTTTGAAACTGAAATATTGAAAATCACTATTATTGTTTGTTGACCACGTCAATAGAACAATCCTAGAAAAATCTAGGAATTTATTTATTATTGCCTTATCGACCAACATGTATAATCAAGTAGGAATTGATTCAACAGTGATGAATTACAAAAATGCTTCGACTCTCAGCATTTAAACAGTCAAACGACCTTTAAGGACTTAAGAATAAATGAGAAACATCGATGCCGGCAACGCAACTTATTAACTTATTGAATTTACCATAGAATATATAAATATACATGTTTCAATGCTTGATATAGTATCATATATGTTCAAATTGGTAGCTAGAGCCATAATGTCTGATTCAAATGGAGACCCGGCTATGTATAATACCTCGAACTGTGGTAACTCAATGTTATGTTTTAATTTTGGGTGCTGGAAATATGTCGTAGATATGATTCTATATTGCGATATAACTTGGCCAAAATAAATATTTCTCTCAAGTAGAATACCGGTAGAATCAAGTTATTTCTGTTGATGTAGATATGTTTAGTAACTGTATCCTTGCACACTCAAATGTGTACAGTACTGGAGCTGGGTCTCAAAGTTTGTACGATGTTCATACGAAGTTATCAACTCGTACCGGAATTCACAAATCTTAAAATGTATTTACATAGCATCCGTAAATCGGACATGTAATAACTTACATCGAGATTTTTAGCACCTAATCCTTCAACAAAGTTAAAGTCATCTGCTAAAAAACTTGTTTAAAATGTTTACTCTAACACTGTGTGATCCACTTGGTAATGTTTGTACTAAGTCTTTCAACCCTCAAATTGTACACGATAGATCAACGGCATTGACACGTTTATTTATCGTTAAAATCAGGAAACTTTCAATTAAATCATTGAAATATTGCCGGTTAGGTAAACTGCAGACGTTTTAATTGCATAACATTTGTCAATTGTAATACGCATTGCTAGCATTTGTTTGTGATATAGTATTTAATAGCAAATCTGGTTTGTGAACAATCACAAGAGTATCAAAATGTAAGTTTTTTAAGGAGTGCAATCGAATTTAAGTATTCGCAGAGTACAGTAAAATCTCGATAGCCTAGGAATGCAAAAACGTTCGAAAGCTGCAGAGTATGTTCGATAGTCGCAGAGTATAATTAAATTTATAGTATAATTAATCTCATTAACCCACGAATGTAATCAAATCTCGTTACCCGAGGAGTATAATCAAATATCAAGAACCGAGGAGAATAATGAGATCTCATAAACGGAATCTCATAAAGTATATTTCAAATTTTAATAACTGATGCATTGTTGCAATCTGTAGTATAGGGGTTCGTGTCCACTTTAAGATAAATTGGGAATATTTTTTAAATAATACCAAAACAAAGTGTAGCATAAAAAGATTATTTTATTGCATTGCTACTTAACATTTCTACAGGCAAACGGTAATCAAATTTTGCAACTGAGGTTGTTTACTGTAAGGATTAACGTCCAACCATTGATGTTCACAAATACTGTAGTTTTCAAACCTGGGTCACAAATCCAGTCTGTTAATCATGCGACGTACCTTGGTCTAATCGGACCGCAGGCCAGCCGAACATTAAAGTCTATTTTAAAATATGCATTGCTACTCATCGGTCGGCGTCAGCACGGTAACATAGACAGCCTGTACACGGATATATGGACACCGTCCGTCATCCGGGTAATTTTTGTACCCATGTATTGGGCAGATACGTCACCGCAGCATTTTCTGTTTCTGTAAACTAACATAACCTCTATATAATTTTTCACATTAATAATTCACATAATACGTTTGCTTACTAAATAGATAGCATCTCACTATTCAAATTCCACTTAACTTTAGATATATATCTTCTGTAATTACTACAATACGCTGAGAACTCAGGATATTTATGCTTGACTCGGTAAAAATTGTTGACAAATATTGATGATAAGTTAATGAGGTCATTATCGAAACGTGGGAGTTTCTCACATTTAATAAGCATACTTGTATACCTATTATGAGCTTACATCAATGGCTGGAGCATGTTGTAGAAAGCTTTACTGTATTAGTAATGATATATACCTCTGATTCAAAACAATCTCAAATTATAGGAAATATCACTATTTTTTCCTTTGTATTAAAGAAATTATTAATGTTTTCTGTATTAGTAAATAAAAAAAATTTAGCTTGAGACTGATCCTGAAATATAATTCTATGTAAGCGGGGCCTGGTGTACTGGGATGGAATTCAATATTGATCTTACTTGATTTAAGGATAAGGACAACCAATCATATCGCCTGTTACTGACCAAGATTTTGATATGGTGTGAGCTGATTGGTTGCCCTTATCCTTAAGTCAAGTAAGATCAATATTGAATACCACCCGAGGACTCGATATTTGCACCAATAGAACGCCACCAGACGCTCTACAATGGCCTCGATAACCGACCGATATCCGCCAGGCCTCTGGTCCGATTAGACAAAGGTACGCCGCCAGATCATCTGTAGATGATTGGATTGATTTTGTGACAAAGGTATAAGCTACTGACACGGGTTGTTATCCAGCATAGCATGATTGGAATAGCGGTGCTTTTACGTGCAATCAGACTAATCAACAGATACACTCTTACTTTTCTTAGCAACATTCCGTTACGTCTCTTTATCTACGGGCATTAGTTCAACTACAAAGGTTACAAAAAAAATACAAATGTAACTTCTTACCGATAGTCATAGTTCAAAGATCAAAGAAATAGTTTTTTCCTGAATTATTTTTCCGGAGATTTTTCTTGCACTCACTGACAAGTGTAATTTGTTATACGTATTTATGAGATTTTACTGAGAACACGTTCACACTCCGGTCTTTGAGCGTGACAGAAACGTGTGCAGCAAATACAGATATCATCGGAGATAAGGGACTTCATCTTAATCCCGAATCCTATAAACTATAGCTTGGTGACGTCATATCATTTTTAAGCGCGGCAAATGCTTCTAGGAGTATGATTCACCTGTCTGTTGTACCTAATGGCTCAAATCACCAACTCAAAACAATTTTGTGTATGGGGAACTCGTAAGAACAGCTTTGACTACTATACGTTTTAGAAACTAAGTTTAATGGTGTGGTTGTTTCAATGGGTTCGGGACAAAACATGTGTTTATAATTGCTTGACGACAAAGGCTGAAAGCTTTTTTATTCAAAATTGCAAAATCTGAACTTCAAAATTCTAGTAGAGAAAAATGTTATGTGTTGTTCGCTGACTTTTGATTTCAACCTTAGCTTGATATGATAAAAGTTGAACATTCAGAAAATCCATAACACTTCACTTAAGAGTATTGTCACGTAGATTAGAATTAGAAGCTGAGCGATGGTACAAACCTGATAAACTATCATTCGAAGAAAGAAAATGTCAAGTATGTCACGTCATTGAAGATGAATTTAGACAAGGATAACTTTTATTCAGAGCCAGCAATTTACATGCTGGTCTTGTTGTGACTTTTGTGTTCTGCTGTTTCTGTTGCTTACTGCCTCCCATGTCCGATATTATATTATCGTTATGTACGTAATAATATGATTTAAAAAGATACTACAAAATCGGACAGGGTATGCAGCACTCAACTGAAAAAACGAGCACAGAAAACAGAAATAACACAGATCACAATCAAACGCCACGATGCCCAACGCACAACTGAACGAGAAAATGAAACTAAACCACTGGAAGTCAAAGTTTCAGTTGTCCAGACACTCTTTGAATAATAATCCATGTGCTGGAAAATTCTGAAAAAGGATACTTACCAATTTACCAATTCAAAAGTACTTAAGCTTATTTGTAACAAACATACGAACATTTCAATTACCCGGTAATTTAGTATAGTATAAGTGCGATCATGATACAATCATTACTTGTTTGACTCATTTCCTTATGATCCCTATGCTCGGTTTTATGTTATGGAGAAGTCGTATCCTCGCTGTGTGACGTATTAAGTGGTTGTAATTAATCCAATAACCTCGATACAACGACACCGGATATTTATACTGACATATTATACACTGAATTCTTTTGTTTTACTAACACTCTTTGTATCAATATTAACTGACACATGCATTGCAGCTTGGGAACAAACAACGTCGTTGCATCCAGATCTGACGGTATTCTATTTATTTTACAAAACAGATAAGCATACAACGTTGTTATCTATTTTCAGTTGGTTTGCCTGGGTTTTACTTGTTCCTACAAGCCAGTCCACACGAACAGGGATTCTTCTGCCACGATAAAAGCCTGAGTTACCCGTACAAAAAAGATACAGTTTCAACATCTTTGCTTATAACTATTGGCTTGAGCGTCTCTAGCTTTATTGTAAGTATTCAGTTTTAGAACTCAAGTAACAAAACTTTATTGTTGTTCATTTATTTTATAAACCCACAGAATAGTAGTTCATCATTATGAACATATATGTTAGTTATATACATGATTATACACAACTTATTTAAAAGGTATGACCCTTTCATGCTGTGCAGTCAGTTCAGGTCTTCTTTCATATTTTTTAGGAGGGGTTTCTTTCCATGTCCATGACAATATTATTGTAATACCGGTACTACTTAATTCTTTTTCAGGTTATATTGGTTGAAGTGTTAAATTGCCTTGATGGTAAATGCTGCAGGGCATGTCTTACTACAGAAACTGTGGCATATTGTATTAAAAGATATGCTGTATTTCTGGTTGGGATAGCTATACAGTTATTGATTGTTGAAGTCATCAAGAACATGATGGGTGTTCTCAGACCGAACTTCTTTGATGTTTGTAAACCCGCATTCAACACATCATTATGTCCAGGGTATGTTACTCTTTTTTTTATTGTATTCATATTCCATAAACCCATCATGCGTGAGTCTCAAGCATTTGAGAGTCTATTCACGCCAACACGCAAATTGATACAATCGCAGGCATTGGACGAAAACCGAGTAATACTAAGTATGTGTTTATACATTTTAGCTAAACATCCACAATTGCAGCTACATTTTTCTAATTTCCTTTCACATTTTACAGTTTCATCACCGAGTATGACTGTATGGACGAAGAACATGAAATAAAGGAAATCAGAAACAGTCGGCAATCCTTCCCTTCCGGTCATTCCGCATTTTCAATGTATATTGCTGCTTTTTTCTGTGTAAGTAAAATGCTTACCGCAGTTCTTAACAACGACATAATAATAAACTAGTAATACAGTGTCCATTGTAAATTGTAATTTTAGTAAGTAAAAGATGCAAATATACGTAAATCGAGAATATTTTCCATTTGATTTATTGTTAAACGAGGATTTGGTCAAAGTTATATCATCATGAATGTAAATTAAATCCGTTTTACAATTTCCATTTTGATATGTAGCTCTAAGGACAGACATGCCAACAACATTGTAACACTTATTCATTTATTACTTTTCATGTTTACAGTTATATGTACAACAGAGACTTCACGTGACATGTTCAGCACTATTAAAATTCATTGTACAAACGACACTTATATGCGTGTCCTTGCTGTGTGGACTTGGACGTATAAGAGATCATCAACACCATGTGTCAGATGTGATCGCAGGGTTTGCTATTGGAATGACTGTGGCTACAACTATGGTAACTATTTACATCTTTGAAAAAAAATTAAAATAGCTTATAGACACCAAAGATTCAACAAATGCCAATGATATAGACTACAGACTTTTTCTATTTATCCATACAGTTATAATGGGTGATTTGGAGACTTGACCTGATCTCATTATCCAGAAAACGTACGAATCAGTCCGTAGCTGCCATACATGCATGTATGTTTTGTAAATTTGTGCCAGATGACCCTGTGGCCTTCTGGTTAATTGAAAAAATACACATGTCAAACTTGCCATGATCTAATAGTTTGCACTGATCGCAAAATAGGGAGCTATACCACTCACTACAGTTAAAAAACGAATTTTGTTTGTCTCGACCTGTTTTAGGACCAAAATCCCTATTACCGGAGATGGACGTCCTATCCACTAGGTCTTAATAATTACCGACAAACCACAACGTTTGCAACATTAAATCTTGAAAAAAGCTTTACATATTTTGTTTTCTCTTTTCAGTATAAAATAGTATGTGTCGATATTTTAGAAGAGAAAAATGAATCAGGGTCTTGTTTAGCGGGCTCAGACAATTCATCAGTTCAATGTGACATGTGCATAACACGTGACAATTTTACCGCGGAGGAACACCATACTCACAAATCATTACTGATAAATGAAAAACTTGCTGCTGCAATTTCTACCCAGACATCAACAAAAGAACATTTACCAGGAACCGCCATCGACAGTGACAATATTCTAAATGTGACTGAATGTGACAGACATGTTGTGTGATCAAAGTGATCATGGTTTGACAAAACATACATTTTGTGCATCATTTTATCCACAGTATTTGTATACTCGGCAACATACCGTTGCTCAGAATTGGTAGAGCATTGTACATATTTTGTATCAATTAAGGAGTAAATATTTTGTTAGCAATAAATAGAATTCCATAAAATGTGTCTCATATATTATTGACTATCATTTCAATAACATTTGTATAACAAAGTCAACAAATTAAGTGAACACGACATCCGGTTAAATTCTATATACATATATGTATATGTTGATCTTGTTCCACGCCTGGTTCTTACAACGATTAAGACAGATATACAGACTTATTTGTTTCAAACATATAGGCTTCTATATTCACAAACACATACATGTACAATACAAACGACAAACGACGTAGGACACCAAACATTATAATTAAAATTAATAAGAAACAGAAAATTCTAAAACAGGAAAATATAATGTCATATACGACTGTAATAAGACGATAATCACATCTCACTGGGAAAGCAGAATTCAACAGAAACAGCTGAACACAAAGTGATGCATCACAAAGGTTACAAGAAAATAGAAGAGCCACCCACAACGATCTACGCTGGGTTCTTTCAACGATAAAGACAGAGATACAGACACATTTGTTTCAAACATACAGGCTTAAAAGTCCACGTAGACATACAATACAAACCACAAACAATGTGAGACACCAATATAACAAGAAAACGATAGAGCACTAAAGAACAACAGCAAACCACAAGGACAATCATAAAAATTAAAAATAAAAAATTAAAATATAAAGTGACAATAAACCTGATTCCTTAGTCCGACAAATTGTTGGTCTTAAAGTGACTGCCTCACATATTAGTATATTGCAAAAAAAAACATAAAATTGTCAAATATTCGCGTAATTTTGGTATAGTTGCCTGTATATCCCATAAACAACCACACTGACATCTAAAATAATTTGAGAAACTTCGGCATTTAGTAGTTATTTAGTATTTTAACATCAAAAATTCTATAGGGTATAAATACCCTATAGAATTAACATTACTATTACTTAAATTTCTGAAATTTGTTCACATTTGATGAAAACGAATCGAAAAACGAACCGAATACCTCACTGATGTTAACGCTGTTGTTTGTTGATGTTACAGTTCGATCAAGTGTGAATAACATAATTCACAAAGCATGTTGGAAGGAAACTTAGTGGGTTTTTTCCAAGAAAAAAATACTCAGTGGGCGATATCGAGAGTGGTTAAAATTGCTTATTGGTGCCAAATCTTTCATAAAGCAGTCAGTATGTCAGTGGCTTTCTATTACATCAATACTTGGTTAGGTTGGAAAATCACGATATTCAAAAATTTAAGCACAATCTGTGAGGCAGCACCTTTAACACGTCATCATACAAATGCATGTACCAGCCAGTATTTAATTATTTTTCCCCTAAAAACTAACAATTTCTTCACATAATTGTGGAGAACATTATTGTAACCTACACCACACAGAACAGGACGTGAACATTGGATAAAATTATGCATGCCGTTCTCATTCAAGAGCTCCTAGCACCAGAAACTAAGTTAAAACATAAGTAACGGTTGCAGACACTTTATTTGAAATTTTATCTAATTCAGAAACCAATCCGATAATCAACCAATATCGTTATCAACCCACACATCACCTCGTGTGTTATGTCGGTAGTTATCTATAGCGTCATCAATGCCAACTAATGCATTGAATGTACACAGCAGTCAGGCAGTGATACTGCAAATTGCATCGTAATGGGTGGTGTTGTGATCCAGATGGTATCTAGTCTACGATGACATCTATTGGATATTTTTGGTAGGTACTGATATAAATAATGTATTACTGACACTGCTTCATCATTAATTATTGCATACACAGCGTGTGGTTTCATTTACTGTCGCGTTTCAGTCAATGACGTAATTGCACATTTAGATAACGAGTTGGAAGCTTTGATAGGTCATTGTCAAAATTCGATTGTAAACCTTTCGCTCATAATTAGCAAGCTAATGGGTATATATGTTTAAAATATTACCGAAATCAGGGAAATGTCACTCACCCTTCACCCGGCATGTTTGTTTTCTACTAATGGTTTGCTGGAATTCACACATTCTAGCACGTGCATCTTTCCATACTCGATAGGAAGTAAAGTTTTTACATGACACTTGTCGGAAACAATTTGGAATCAACATTCAAGCACATTAAGATGATGAAGTATGACAGACGTCTGTATAGTGATTGATGTTCCTGTGTTAATTTCTGGTGCACATCGTTATTTATAGGGTCAAGATTTATATCATACAACTTTCCCCTAATATCTGTCAATATATTTTACCTACTATATAGGAAAAAGTGGTAATCTAGGGTGCGTAATTAAATTACTCTGAACCCAGTCTGTTTCGTTGTACATTCCGTTTTCAATTTTGAACGTGTGTGATCCTAAGCTCAATATCGGCAATGTTTGTTTTTAAATCATCTTTTACAACAGCAGCCTAAATCCAAATTTTAGATTCCTCCGAACTTCATTTGAAAGACGATGATCTCTGTTGCAACTTTTAAGGTTTTAAATAACTTAATTGATTTCCGAGAAAACGAAATAGGTTAAATTGGTAATAATTGATTCCGAAATTGCAACAAGCGCCTTCTGGATAATATTTACCAGTTGGTGTTCACCAGATAACTGTCGATGCAGTAGACGTTGTAATGTAATAAGATTAACCTGTCATTTTACAGACTAAAATTTGTCTAACGAACATTTCATATGAAAACAAATTCGATTGAGCTGTCGAAGGAGCAGACGTTGCAATATAATAGGAGTAGTCTGTCATTTTAAGTCTGTGTTTTTCTAACGAATATTTCATGTGACAACAAAGTCGATAAGACAGTGACTATGGGCAACAGTGAAATGCTTACCATTAAAGCTTTAACAAACTGGAATGCATCTGAAAGAACACAAGATCATCGTCATTTCTCAAGATAACCTTTTGACAAATCAGAGATTATGACATGCTTACAGAAGTATGAATAAATCCTGAAGTATTTCCAATCCATACCATCTGTGTTATAGGAAACTTTATCCCATAACCCGCGGTCCAGCATTGCCGTAAAGCCGTGCCGTAAATATCGTTCGGCACTTCCAGAGTGTGCAATAAATATGTAAATTAGGCTGACGCGACGTAAGCCAATCCATGCCTTGATCCGCTCATGACGTCAGGATAATACCAACGTCGCCATGACGTCACGCTCATTGTACCGCTGAATTTTGTCTGAAACCGATGCAGAGTGCATCATCATTTTGAACGATAATGAGCGTTATCTTAGGTTATGTGATAAATAGTCCAGGAGCCAGATTTCAAAAGAGGCTTAAAATGGATTTTCATTTACCCCATCTGGTAGAAAAAGTCTGTCGGTATTTTCGAATAATATAGACATTCAAGCTTTAGAAAAAGGTGGATGCCAGATCTGAAAGTGGTGCAGATTTTTTTAACAGGGGCAACAACTCTTGCTATCCAAGAAATTTACGAAACTACCCGGTAACCTATGTTCTAGTGTGGAGTTTTTGTTTATATATGTATTGCCATATATTTGCATGGATATTGTTCATTTGATAATGTGCTTCAAAAGTACATACAACACGGACCAGTTAAAGGTCAAGGTCAAGGTCAGTGTAAGGTCAAAGTGTGAAAAATAGCTAAAAATGAATATTTACTCTATATTTTTCTTTGTATAGCATGTGTTTTCAATTCAATTTGGTTATAAAAATGATAGTTATGTTTGTTAGTACATATTCTGTCATTATAGGCCATTTGTTTGATTCAAAATATATAAATATTGTCAACACAGCCATTTTATGCAAATGCATGTTGGCCGAAATGGCAATCTTACGAAGACCCTAGGCATTTTGTGATCTTATGTGATTTTTTTGTTTACGTATGTAGTGTCTAATATTTACATTTATATTATTCATATGGTTATATGAATCAAATGGACATACGCCTAAGACAAATGTGAGGTCAAGGTCAAGGTCATTTTAAGGTCAAAGTGAACAAAATAGTTGAAAAAATAAAAAAATGAGATTTTCTCTCTATTTTTCTTAATATAACATGTGTTTTGAATTAAATGTAGGTAATTAAAATGATAGTTGTGTTGGTAAGTAAATATTCTCTAATGATAAGCCATTTGATTAATTCAGAATGCATCATTTTTTATAAAACCCCTGTCATTCTATGCATTCCGAGCTGGCATTCATACGAAAACCCCTGGCATATTATGACCTTATGTGATTAGTTCGTTTACGTATGTTGTCTCTCATATTTGCATGGATATTATTAATTTGATTAGACATACACCTTAGACCATTTTGAGGTCAAGGTCAATGTCATATCAAGGTCAATGTGAAAATATTAGCTAAAAAAGTACAATTTGATATTTCCGCTCTACTTTCCTTATTCTCGCGTATGTTTTAATTCAATTTTGTTTGTGAAAGTGATAGATGTAGTGGTTAGCAAATACTTTCTCATTATAAGTTATTTGTTTAAAAATATATGTTAAAAATTGGTAAAACTGCCATTTAACGCAAATTCATGCTGATCGAGATGGCATTCTTTAATTGCTAGCTGCTTTCAAATACATGTACACTTGTATTCAAATATGAGTTTTATTTCTGTCAGTATTATCAAATGTTAGTATAAACATTGTTACATAACTCAATATCTTACTCTTAAGTGGATATAAAATGATGACCACTTCAAGGTCAAGGCCAATATCATTTAAAGGACAAATTACAAATGCTTGAACAATTCAAGTTTTGTCTCATTTGTTCGTTACATGTAATATGAAGCACTTTGGACACTGTATTTTGTTTGTATACTTAGGTGTGTAATTCTTTCAGCTGGAAACATTATGTCACCATCTTTGATGAGGGATTATACTGCTTTACATACGCCGATCGGTCGGTCTGTATGTCGGTTATGATCACACGGTTTCTGAGTAATACCCTACCAATCCTTGGTACTAGGATCCTCACCCTTGACACATTTTATAGAACAGTAGATGAATTTCATTGGTTATGAGGTCAGTAAGTCGAAGTCTGTACCCCTTAAGGTCTGATGTGTCGGTACTAGATGCTGGTGTGTATCCGATGGACCTTGACTGACTGTACACGATGGTGTTGAGTATCGCACAGGGCCTGGAATATCTGCATTTAGCGACGATTGGTAACCCTAATGATCTGGTACATTTGGCTGCACTGGGTGGTGATCCTAGAATAACTGTACAATGTATTAGTGAATACCCAATAGGGCATGGGATAGCTCAACACAGTGATAGTGAGTACCATCATAGGACATAAGTACCTGTACTTTGCCGTGACGCATCTCCAATAACGCCAGATGTATGGCTGTACTAATTGGTTGTGAGTATCCCATTTGGCATTCTATAGCTGAACTCTGTAGTGGTACGTAAAATCCAGAATGACTGTACCAGTGATAGGTAGGTACCCCACCAAGTAAAGTTTTCATTGTGATAGGAGAACATATGAATTTGATAAATAGGTAGAGAAACTGTTAACTTACTTTTTACACCCTGTATATACCAGGCTTTGTTAACGTTCACACAGTATCAAACAATTTTAGGCTCTAATGCGATGAATGGCAATACAAGTCGATGTAAAGTACTCAACATGACTTTGAATAGCTGTACTTGCCAATGGTGAGTACCAAACATGACGTGTGATTGACTCTACTTCGATGTTGGGACCACTCCTTACGGCCTGGTATGGTCGCAAATGTGCGGTATCTATCACGCAGGGCCTTGTGTGTCTGTACCCTGTTGTGGCGAATACCTTTAAGAGTATGTGATGGCTGCTCTTTGTTGTGATTAGTAGCCTGTAGGACCAGGGACGACATAATCATGTGATGATGTGTACAAGACTTTCGCTGTTTGATGGCTTCTAGAGTATTATATCGTGGTGTATAACAAAATACAGCCTTAGGTGCTTATACTCAGCGTTGGTACTACTTAGTCTGGGATGACAACATTTATATACAGTGGTTAGTAGTGGTTAGGAACTGGTGTTGCACGAGTATATTCCTTAGAACCCGGTTTGTCAGTACTTGGTGGTGATGAGTACCACAAAAACTTGGTGCGGTTGTATTCAGAGGTAGTGACAACAGTGTAATATATATGGCTGTTGTGTGTGGTTGTGATTTCATTGTATACAGCTATGCATGTTTATACTCTGTTCTGTTGGTTACCAAACAGGGACTTATAATTAAAGACGCATTCACTGTCAAAATCGCTGCTTTACATAGTATGTACCCGTTTGGCATGGGATAGCTGCATTCAGTGATGGTTACGTGTCCGGCATGAGATGAATACATTATTTAGTGATGAGTATCTCATAGGCATGGAATGGATATACTTTGTTGTGTTGATCATTAGTATCTAAGTTTACCTTCGGTGTCTTTACAATATAGTGATGTTTTGTATGTAACAGATAGGGTCTAGCTGTATTCTTAGGTGTTATCGAGTACATTACGGTCTGGGATGATTATATTCTCATGTGGTAAATACCTTCTTTAGTATAGGTTGTATGTACATTACAGTGGCCGCGTGTGGCATATGTCCATGAGATGCATATTCCTTGCAGTGATGTGTACCCACATTATGCTTCTGATATCTGTACCTTGTAATGAAGCGTACCACATAGTGTCTTAAATGTATGTACCCTGTATTGGTGTTTACCACATAGGCCCTGATATGTCTGTACCAGCTGGCAGTGATTTGTACCGCATAGGGTCTAAGATGCATGTACTTGGCATTGATGCTTACCTCATGAGGCATATGACTTTTATACTTACCGGTGATACTCTGTAGGGCATGGATGGCTGAATTATGTTGTGGTGAGTGTCACATTAGGCCTGAAATCTCTGCACATTGCAGCGGTGAATATATCATTGCCCAACGGAATAGTTGTATTATGTGCTGGTACGCACGCCATTGGGTCTGCGTGAATGTTTCTAATAGTAACAGTGTTCTGGATAGCTACGAATAGAAGATGATAATGGGTTTTCTCAAGGGTCTCGGAATCCTATATATACCTAGGTTAATTGATACATGCAGTTTGTATCATTAAGTATCAGACCCCCTTTGAGTCAATGGTGTATATAAAGGATTAACGGCTGTTACGAAAACAGATAATTGGTTGTTTTAACATCAATGAGTAGTGTATATATGCGTGGACTTCATCACATGGTTGTTTAGTCAGGTTATTGTAAAGCCAATTGCAATTTCATACAAAGTGAGGCAAATCAAAATTGCATGAACAATAAAATGTACTGTTGACCTAAGATGACATTGATCATGTCAATAGATTAAGGGAACATTCTACAAATAATATAAAGTCCATAATATCTATACAAATATATGATTATATCATTATAGATATATGTCAATTTTGATTGAAAACGACTAGTACTACGAATGCAACAATACCAACACCCTGATACGTAAAATGGCTATTTTAATACCATTTTTAATTAAACAAATAACTTTTACTTATAATGAAAGGAGAATATTTCTTACCCACATATGTATTACTTTCATAACCAAACTTTATTCAAAACATATGTCAAAATAAGAAAAATAGAGAGGAAATATTAATGTTTAGCTATTTTTCACATATTGACCTTGAAATGACCTTGACATCAAATTGGCCTAAGGTGTATGTCCATTTGATGAATTTAATCAAATTAATAATATCCATCAAAATATGAGACACTACATATGTTAACAAACTAATCACATAAGACCATAATATGCCAGGGATGTTCGTATGAATGCCATCTCGGAAAGCATCGAATGACTGGTTTTTTTCAAAAACGATACATTTTTAATTTATCAAATGGCTTATCATTAGAGAATATTTACTTACCAACACAACTATCATTTTAATAACCTAAATTTAATTCAAAACACATGTTATATTAAGAAAAATAGAGAGAAAATCTCATTTTTTTATTTTTTCAACTATTTTGTTCACTTTGACCTTAAAATGACCTTGACCTTGACCTCACATTTGTCTTAGGCGTATGTCCATTTGATGCATATAACCATATGAATAATATAAATGTAAATATAAGACACTACATACGTAAACAAAAAAATCACATAAGATCACAGAATGCCTAGGGTCTTCGTAAGATTGCCATTTCGGCCAACATACATTTGCATAAAATGGCTGTGTTGACAATATTTTTATATTTTGAATCAAACAAATGGCCTATAATGACAGAATATGTACTAACAAACATAACTATCACGTTTCTAACCACATTGAATTGAAAACACATGCTATACAAAGAAAAATATAGAGTAAATATTCATTTTTAGCTATTTTTCACACTTTGACCTTACACTGACCTTGACCTTGACCTCAAACTGGTCCGTGTTGTATGTTCTTTTGAAGCACATTATCAAATGAACAATATCCATGCAAATATATGGCAATACATATATAAACAAAAACTCCACACTAGAACATAGGTTACCGGGTAGTTTCGTAAATTTCTTGGATAGCAAGAGTTGTTGCCCCTGTTAAAAAAATCTGCACCACTTTCAGATCTGGCATCCACCTTTTTCTAAAGCTTGAATGTCTATATTATTCGAAAATACCAACAGACTTTTTCTACCAGATGGGGTAAATGAAAATTGAAATTCTCGTCACCAGCTCCTAGACTAAAATAGAATCTTACATTCGTGCTCATTACATACGAATTTTATTAAACTCGTCGACAAAAACAGTTTGACACTCGGCAAAGCCTCGTGTCATATCATTTTGTCCACTCGTTTAATAAAACTCGTATGTAATGAGCACCCATGCAAGATCCTCTATTTTCGTAACCATTCCTTAATAAGAGTACTTTACATAATGATATATATGTAGTGTAATTTTACTTTCAAAACAGCATTTTCTGTAATATTCAATTTAACAAAAAACATATTCTATGAATGTGTATGAAAAAAATATAAAACGCTTTAACCACATGGATGACGAGATACAGTGAGCATAGGTTTGGTATAGAATGACTGACAAATCATTGTACATTAGTATTAATAAAAATCATTTAATCATTTAAAAATACGTATTGTCTCTTGAAGAATTATTCAATAACTACCCGTGTCTAGTGTCGCACATTTAACTATCAAATCACATAATGCGAGAATTAACGCTTTAACACATAGATGACGAGATACAATTAGTAAATGTATTCATTAACATTTGTACGTGAATAATGCAATATTTACCAATGTCTTACTATCAAATCACATAATGCAAGAATTATATCGACAACAGTTATACTCACATATGAGATTTATTATCATATGTATGGCATACCTGTCTACTTGCAATGCACTTGTAAAACAATCTGTAGGTGGGTAATAAGTCATTGCCACATTCTTGTAGAGGTTTTGACAATCATGATGGATTCTGGATATGATTGGCGTCTCTTCCTGTCTTGGAATAAAAGGATATTATTGGTAGATTCTATAGTGCTAGGAATAGGTAACAATTCCATTTTAATAGTTGTTAACAATAAGCAAAATGCCTTATTGTGAATAATTTTAAAAATAATGTTTTATTTAGGGATGTTCAATTATATAATGATGTTAAGTATGTGATTTAAATGTTTCACGATCTTACTTGGTATTAGCGTTTATAAAACTAAATAATTACTGCCTCATGACAGGACTCTAACCTCGTCCGATGTGAGGCTAAACCTATGTTCATTATCATCTTAATATAAAATTTGATCGCAGAACATCGTAAAACTAATTTTCAAAATATCAGCATCATTCACGTGCAGAACCAAGGGAATGTGGCGCGCGAGCCTACATCGGTGCTTACGGAATTTTTAGAAAAATACTCTGTTTATTTCCATTCCATTTGAATGATTTGGGAATAATATATTTAAATACGCATTGTGTTAAATAACTATATCGGAAGCTCTCAAATTACTCGCTGATATGATTGTTCGCGAATCGATCATCTTGTGAAGAGAATTGAAATAAATATTCTTTATAGTAGTTCAAAAAAGAAATATGCAACAACAAGACGACAAAAGGGTTTAATCACACGCTCATTAACTGAGGTACTCCCCCCGTACTTTGCAGTAAATATTCATAAAATAGCATAGTGGCAGACACATTGACGACTGAAGAGGGATAGTAATAAAATATTAAGTTGAAAAGAAACAGGAAAGGAATTAAAATAGTATAGCGGTATTCATTTTTTGTTTGTGATAAAAGATATGACAAGTATTGTAATTTAACTAATAGAGATACATGCAGTATGCAGGAAAGATTTAGACAGTGATAGTCACATTGTCTATGTAGACAAAGAAAATAACAATACCAATCATGTTGTTTATTGAAAAGTAACTTTGTTGTGACAATGGTATAACATCACTGCACACTTTGGTATGTGTATTATGTCTGTATGGAGTGCATCTAAGAATTCAGATGAAATGGTTGTCGGTGGTATAAACAGCAATAATGCATCACCAAGTGGGTATTTTAAGTCTCCTTGACAGAAATAGGAAGACGGATTTTCGGTACCACTTCAAAGAAAGTTTTGTTTACTCTTGACAATCTACGTCAGATATAAAAAGGCACGAGACATCAAATATCATAAACAAAGTGTCCAAAGGTTACATAAATAATACCCATCAAACAGCAACTGTATGAGCATTTATACAAAATATATTTGGTTGGACTGGTGTACACAAGTGGGAAACATTTGTAACTATTTGATGAAGTATGATATACGTCTATATAGTTATTGATGTTCCTGTGTATACTTTCTGGTGCACATGGATAATTATAGGGACAAGATTTATATCATACAATTTGCCTCATATATCTGTTTATATATTTTACCTACTATATAGGAACAAGTGGTAATCGTTTTTAACAACATTTTGAGGTCATTATTACATTTCTCTTAACCCAGTCTGTTTTGTTATAAATTCCATTTTCAATTTTTAACGTGTGTGACCCTAAGAATAATATCGGACATATTTGTTTTTAAATCGTCATTTACAATATCAGCCTCAATCCAAATTTTAGATTCCTCCGAACTTCATTCTCTGTTGCAACTTTTAAGGTTTTAAATAGCTTCATTGAATTCCGGGAAAACGAAAGAAAGTGGAACGGTAATTAAAATTTAAATTCAATAATTGATTCAGAAATTGCAACAAGCGCCTTCTTGATAAGATTTACTAGTTGGTGTTCACCAGATAGCTGTCGAAGTAGTAGACGTTGTAATGTTATGAGATTAACCTGTCATTCAACAGACTAAGCTTTGTCTAACGAACATTTCATATCAAAACAAATTCGATTGAGCTGCCGAAGTAGCAGACGTTGTAATGTTTTGAGATTAGCCTGTCATTTACAGTCTGTGTTTTTTTCTAACGAATATTTCGCGTGACAACAAAATCAATAAGACAGTGACTATGGACAATAGTTGAATGCTAACAAATAACGCGTTAACAAACTGGATTCCATCTGACAGAAAACCATCCTCCGACTTGGACGTGGAGTACACCAACAACAACATAACTCATCGTCATTTCTCAAGATGACCTTAAGACAAATCAGACATTATGACTTGCTTACAGAAGTACGAGAAATCCGGAAGTATTTCAGGAGTATTTACTATACATTTATTAAAGATAAAACACAGGTACATAGTCATTTTTTTATTCTAACATAGCCATTATTCCGCATTTGACAACACACTAAGACATAGTAACCACAGCGCTATTTCATTCCGTGGAAGTTTGCAGTTTGAAGTTATTCAGTCGTAACTGTGTTTTATCGGTAATTTTAGCACAGTTTGGTTTTCTCTGAGTGTAAACAAATGAAACTTCTGGTTGTGTTAGATTGAGAAGTAACAAAAAGCATTTTGAAAGTACATGAGCATGTTGATGTAAAGCATATTGCTATTGCCTCTTTGTTTTGACAATGGTATAACATCCCTGCACAATTTGGTATGTACATTATGTCTGTATGGAGTGCATCAAAGAGTTCAGATAAAATGGTTATCAGCAATAATATATCACCCAGTAGGTAATGATAAACATCAAACTAATTCATATCTATTTTACGTTAACATTCCATGACAGAAATACGGCGACGGATTTTTGCCACCACTTCAAAGAAAGTATAGTTGACTCTTGACAATCAACTTCAGATGTAAAACGGCACGAGACATCAAATATCATATAAAAAAGTGTCAAAATGCTACATGAATGATATCCACCAAACACCAACTGTATGCGCATCTATTCAAAATATGTATGGTTGAAATTGTGCATAACGTAATTCGGTTTAAGCGAATCGCCAAAATGTTAAATCCAATATTGCTTTGGCTTTAATTTCCACGTATTGAATACGATACAGCTGGTAACGTGATTATATATTGAAATACTAATTGGATAATTGAACGGAACCAAATAATGAATGAAAAATTTAACTTTGTTGTCAGTTAGAAATATTATAATTTTGATTGTGGCTTAACATCTGTTGAAATTACCCCAGGTGGAGCAAACGTTTAATTTGTAAAACACGCGAAGTACGAAATCAGCAATTATTATGCAGACGTTTTATCTTTAGGCACAAACATCTTAACAAAATACAGATACTTGAAATATAAATGCATACATAAACAGATGCCAGAATATATAACTTTCAAAAAACGGTTGAATCTTAAGTAAATAAATCAAGGCGATATTTGGAGCACAGTTTTGTAGTAATTATAAAAACAAAGTCTTTATCAGTTTCTGTTAGTTTGTGTTTGGTGCATAGTTTTAACATAAGTTATATACGATGATCCACTTTTATTACTCAATTTCTTGTGCTGTCATCCACTTTTGCAATATTTACTTGATGTCCAGCAAGTTGCCAACACTTTACACAACTGTATTCTTGGAAAATGTAATACTTCGTCAGTTTTCTGACCCCAGGTGCTTCACGATTTGTACCTGTCGCAGGCATTAAGATGACAGCGGAGAATATTGGCCACTGATCATAGGAGTGTCCGACAAATTTTGTAATTGTTATTTTGTTAAGTTTCAACAATAGTTACACGAGTTTCAGGCATTTATTGCAATCGCTAAATTTGTAAACAGTTACAATAATAGATATATAGTTCGCCGTGGATAACTCTAGCCTGATCAATAAACAAACAAAGCAAATTATAAACACCGCACGGTGGACTAGCCGCCAGTTATCAGTGTAGATTTAAAGAGTATAATCATTAAAAGTGTAGTTGCACAAGATTGAACAAAAATGAATATTGAAAATATATTCAATTTTCATTTATATTTGTAAACAAAGGCTAGTGTTTTCTCCGGCGAACTATATATAGTTTACAGGTGCTGTCTTACGTATTGGTGTATTGCAAAAATAAAATAAAACTGTCATATAGTCGCGAAATTTTAATGAAGTTGCCTGTAAATGCCATTAACAACCACACTGACATTTAAAATAACTTGCGAAACATTGATATTTTGTAGTTATTTAGTATTGTTACAGCCAATATTCTACATGGTATTAATAACCTATGAAACTAACATTACTATCATTTAAATTGCCTGAAATTTGTTTTAATTCGACGAAAACCAATTGCAAAACTAACCGAATACCTCACTGATGTTTACGCTGTAGTCTGTTGATGTAACAGTTCGATCACGTGTGAACTACATAATTCACAAAGCATGTTGGGAGGAAACTCCGCGCTACTTTAAAAAGAAATACCGAGTGTGTGATATCAAGAGTGTTTAAACTTGATTATTTACCACAAATGTTGCCATATTTTCCATATAGCAACCATCAGTGTCTATACATAAATACTTGGTTAGGTGTGAAAATTACATCATACAAACATTTAAGCCCGATCTGTGAGGCAGCAACTTTAGGTCCCTCCGACTACTTGTATTCGTATTGGATTCAATAAATGCTGTATAAACGAGTAGTATGTGTGCTTGTTTCATCTGGCGTGGTATGAAGTACCCTGTTTGAGTCATGGGTTGGTGATAAAAGACAACAAGTAAGCACTCCCTTAAAACACCGAGTATTATTGAGTATTTCAATCAACATTATGAGTCAGTGTTCGTGTGATATGAAAGCAAAAATAATTTATTTAGTCTTGTCCCCGGTCTCAAATTTTACAGTTACGCTAGCTGGCAGAGGCAGATTATCAAGACTATACCTTTGCCTGAAACATATTTTCAATTTTCGTGTTTGTGTGTGGAAATTGGTTCAGCAATTCATCTAGTGTTTTCGTTGTACTGTTGCCAATGATTGATTGATTGATTGATTAGATGGATCGACTATGAGACATATCAAATATTTACATTGTAAATTCGAAAATAAACAATTATTTCAATCGGTACATCGGTCTACTGTCTGTTTGTTACTTTCTATTCGTATTAATATAGTGTAACCAACGTTACAGACAAACTAAGCGGAAACATAGCGATCAGTCAATGCAATTATCTAATTTAAAGATAATTATGTCATAGCGATACACACGTCTTTCCACCAACAATGTAAACAAATAATAACGAAATGGACACGGCAGCCAGCGCTCAGCAAAAACATCAGTACCAACAGTGAAGTTTTGCTATGTTTAATTAATGACGATGTGTACATCAAACGGTGCTCTTCTTGTTATGTTTTCTTGTTTAGACATTTGTGTTTCTGTTGCCTGTCCATCACTGACTACTTCTTCGCAAACCCACATTATATTTGGCAACATGATTCTTCACATAGTTCCTGAATTAGACAGTATGAATGTACGTTTGGGTGCAACGACAGTTTTTGTATTTCAGTTAAATGATTCAGACAATTTATTCTTGTATTGTGTGTGTCTTCTACAGTTAGTCTTGCGCAAACAAACATAGACGTCTACTCCACACGAATGGGTCATCCAATCAAATATATTTGTGTGGCTTTAGTTCTGTCACCTGAAAAAAAGAAAACATTTTGCAAAATAATTACGACACGTCATATTAAAAGCCATTGTTTCTTTACAGAGTAATCACATGAAGCTCGAGAAACAAACTGTTGAAAGCCAAATCAGCACTCCAGGACACTCATACAGGCAGGTAGTACGCACGCAAGCTAACAAACACACCAGTACACACTCTAGCCGCTAGCACGCACATACTGGCAATACAAACACCAAACAGTATTCTACATCCATATTTATATTAATCTATGTCAACTAATGCATTGAGCGTACACACCGTTGTCAGACTTTGATAGAGTAAAAATTGCATCGTAATGGGTGGTGTTACGATCCAGTCCAAATTGCATCGTAATGGGTGGTGTTACGATCCAGTCCAAATTGCATCGTAATGGGTGTAGTTACGATCCAGTACAAATTGCATCATAATGGGTGGTGTTACGATCCAGTACCAATTGCATCGTAATGGGTGGTGTTACGATCCAGTACAAATTACATAGTAATGGGTGGTGTTACGATCCAGTACAAATTGCATCGTAGTGGGCGGTGTTACGACCCAGTACAAAAAGCATCGTAATGGGTGGTGTTACGATCCAATACAAATAGCATCGTAATGGGTGGTGTAACGATCCAGTACAAATTGTTTCTATTAAGAAGTTAACATGCCTCATCGACAAGTTAAAATATCGTTTTAACACTATAACATGTCGTATAGACATCTTCAAATGATAGTTTAACAATTTACCACTGTTGTTTAACAATATAACACGTTCTATTAAGAAGTTCACACGCTGAATGGACATGATAAGAAGCTATTTCAACAATTTAACATGGCTTATAGACATCTTCAAATGATATTTTAACAATTTACCACTGTTGTCTAACGATATAACACGTTCTATTAAGAAGTTCACATGGTTATTGGACATGATAAGATGCTATTTTAACAATTTAACATGGCATATAGACATGTCCACATGATATTTTGACAGTTTAACAGTGTGACTTGACATACAATAATGTTGCACTGAGAAGTTCACATGCCCTACCGACAATTTAAGACGTTGTTGTAACAATTTAACATGTCGTATAGACATGTTCACATAATATTTAAACCATTTACCACTGCCGTTTAACAGTATAACACGATGTGTTGAGAGGTTCGCATGCTCATTCGACATTGTAAGACGTTGTTTTAACAATTCAACAACGCATATAAACATATTCAAATGAAAGTTTAACAATTCATCATTGTAGTTAAAGTCTAACATGATAATACGAAGCTTTGAGAAGTTAACACGTTCTTCTAACATTATCAAGCGTTTTTTCAATAATTTAACATGTAACGTAGACATATACAAATGGTGATTTGACAATTTACCGATGTGGTTTAACAGTATAACACGATGGCTTGAGATATTATTGTATTCTTTTAACAATTTAAGACGTTGTTTTAACAATATAACAGGGCAAGTTGACATATTCAGATGATAGTTTGACAAGTCAACAATGTGGTTTGACATATTAACACATTGTACTAAGAAGTTCACATGTCCTACCGACAAGTCAACCTGACAAGCGTCAACAAAAGACAGATATGGCGTTCCATATAAATGCATATAGTCGTTTAAAGTTGTTCGTTACCACATACAATGCTTGTTTGAGTACATATACGTTATGTTATACCATACATGCAGTGTAATATTTCTTTCATTTTCTGAAACATTCTATTTAGAAAAACATATTCGATGAATTCGCATGAAAAAATAAAGAACGCTTTATCGCATAGATGACGAGATACAATTAGATATAATGTATTCATTAACATTTGTACTGTCCTATGAGTAATTATTCAATATTTACCAATGTCTTACTATCAAATCACATAATTACAGCAATATATCGACAACAGTTATACTAACATATGAATTTTTATTATCATATGTGTGGCATACCTGTCTACTAGCAATGCACTTGTAAAACATTGTGTAGGTAGGTAATAAGTCATTGCCACATTCTTGTTAGAGGTTTTGACAATCATGATGGATTCTGAATATGAGTGGCGTCTCTTCCTGTCTTGGAATAAAAGGATGTTATTGGTAGATTCTATAGTGCTAGGAATAGGTAACAATTTTATTTTATTATTTGTTAACAATAAAGCAAACTTGTGAATATTTAAATCATATTTGATATATTATATGGATGCAACTTTATGTGATTTAAATGTTTAACGATACTTATATTTACAAATGTGGGTCATCTTTCTAAAAATAATTTTCAAACACTATCGATATCATTATTACTCACGTGCATGACCAACGGAATGTGCCACGGAAGCACGTATCGCTGCTTAAGAAACGTTTTGAAAAAATACCTTTTTATTCACATAAAGTGTTCTTCAATTTGATTGTTTCTTGGGATAATATTGAAATATCAATTTCAGTAAATGTCCATAGTGATATTATAGTGGCAGACATACTGACGGGAGAAAAGAGAGATAGTAATAAAATAATAATTTGAAAAACTTAACAGAACATGAAGTAATAAAGCAATGGACACCAGAAACAACATTACGTTGACACATACACAACTGTTAACTTTAAAATAGTGATATCAAACTGAACGATTACTTTTTATACGATATGACAAATAGAAAGATGTACTGTGTTAATGTGTGGGGTTTTATTCCCATAGAATAATAGGGGGCTTCATCTACCGCGGTCGATGCGACCTTTACATCTTTTGAATGCTACATCCGTGTGATGTGCAGGAAACAATAAGACAAGAATAGTCACGGTGTCAATACAAACAATAGCAGCACTATCAATTCCGTTGTTTTATACAGATATCAAATGTGAAGTATTATTTTTTATATTATACGATATGACAAATATAAAGTTGCAGCTTAATGTATCCGTGGATGTTAAAAAAATACAGGTCCTCGCCAACAGCGGTCGAAGCAGAGGTTTTAAATTTCGTAATGTAATATAGGACCTTGTCTACAGCGGTCAAAGTAGAGATTTTTATTGTCATACAATAATATAGGACCTCGTCTACACCGATCGATACAACCTGTACAAGCTAAAATACTAGATGCATGCGGTTTGTAGGAAACAATAAACCAATGATAGTCACATTGTCTATGTATACTAGTATTGATTGGGAAATAACGAACGGTATTGGGAAAGTACATGAACATGCTGATCTGGTGCATATGGTTATGACAATAGTACAGCTTCTCTGCACATTTTGGTATGTACATTATGTCTGTATAAATTGCATCAAAGAATTCAGATGACATGGTCATCAGTGATATAAACAGCAGTAATGCATCACCCAGTGGGTAATGATCAACACTAAATATTTCACATCAATGGTTTCGTTCAGATTCTTTGATAGAAATACAAAGACGGATTTTCGGCACCCCTTCAAAGAAAGTATTTTTGACGACTCTTGACAATCGATGTCAGATAAAATAAGGCATGATACATCACAGCAAATATCAAATAAAATGTGTCCAAAAGCTACATACGTATATAATATTCGGTAGACACCACGCTGCATGCGTAAATATTCAAAATATATTTGGTTGGAATGAATTGTGCGTACTCAGGAGACTTTTGTAATAACTCAGCATTTCTGTAAAACTTTCATCGATAATAGGATTCAGCGAATTGGCAAAATGAAGACAAATTGTTATGTTAATTTACGGTTAGCGTCTTGCTATTGCATCGGCTTAAATTTCTACTAATTATATACGATACAGCTGGTAACCTGATTACCTGCGAGCCTTGAGCTCGCAGGTATATTTGATAGCTCAAAGTAAAAAGTCCACGGAGGGGCACGTGACCTGTTCTCGATAGTTTACGATTTCAAAAACAAAAATCCAAAAAAAGACGCATTTTGTAACAATGTCGTGAACCAGACTAATCAAATCGGTTGTTACAAGATTTCAATTTTTTCTTGAACGAAAATAGGTTAGTTCTATGGTTAATGTGTCAGGATTACGGAATTTCGGGTGTTAACCAACACCTGATCGGTATTTTTTACGCAACCGATAATTTCCTTACGCAAAAAGATGGCTGACGTATGTCGGCCCGGGCAAGTCAAAATTCTTAGAACTACAAAATTATCCTCAAAACCCGTCCCTACGATAAAAATGTTTTTTCACAATTTTGAGATTTTCGTGCTTAATTTTATACACATCAGCTGTTGAATTATGCAGATAGAAGGTCGGGGATCCTGTCAATTCTCTGTCAAGTGAAGTCGGTACATCATTTGCTCGCAGGAACTATTTGACTTGTTATGTATTGGAATACACATTGGATAATTGCGCTGAAACAAACAATGAATGACAAGTTTAACTTTGTTGATAATTTGTTGTCAGTAAGAATGATTACAATTTTGATTGAGGTTTAACATTTGTTGAAAGTTCAAACTAACACCAGGTGGTGCAAACGTTTAATTTATAAAACACACCCGACCTACCATGAAGTACGAAGCAATTAGTATGCAGACGTTTTATCTTTAGGCTCAAACATCTTACCAACATAAAAGAATACAGCAATATTGAAATATAAATGTATATAAAAACAAATGCCAAAATATATATCTTGCGAAAACGGTTGAATCTTAAGTAAATACATCAAGGCGATACTTGGAGTGCATATGTTTAGCAATTACAGACACCGCGATTCTGTACATAGTAACTGACTACTGAAAATATTCCACATACAGTATGAATGTACGTTTGGTTTCAATGATATATTTTGTATTTCACTTAAATCCAATGTTATATAATTATGTGGCTTCAGTTATATCAAGAAAACATTTTTGAACAAAAACTACAACACTTCATATTTAAAGTTATTGCTTCTTTACAGAGTCATGAAACTCAAAACAATCTATTGAAAACCAAATCAGGACCAAAGGACACTGAGACAGGCACACGCGCACGCTAGTCCGATGTACGCTAACACACCAGTACCCACTCAATACAAACACCAATCCGATAATCCACCAATATCGTTATCAACCCAAACATCACCTCGCATGTTATGTCGGTAGTTATCTATAGCGTCATCAATGCCAACTAATGCATTGAATGTACACATAGCAGTCAGACAGTGATAGTGTACAAATTGCATCGTGTGGGTGGTGTTATGACCCAGATGGTATCTAGTCTACGATGACATCCATTGGATACTTTTGGTAGGTGCTGATATAAATAATGTATTACTGACACTGCTTCGTCATTAATTATTGCATACACAGCGTGTGGTTTCATTGACTGTATCGTTTCAGTCAATGACGTAATTGTACATTTAGATAGCGAGTTGGAAGCTTTGAAAGATCATTGTCAAAATTAAATTGTAAACCTTTCGCTGATAATTAGCAAGCTAATGAATATATATGTTTAAAACATTACCGAAATCAGGGAAATGTCATTCACCTTTCACCGGCATGTTATTTTTCTACTAACGGTTTGCCGGAATTCTAACATTGTAGCACGTGTACCCTTCGATACACGATAGAAAGTAAAGTTTTTACATGACACTTGTCGGAAACAATTTGGAATAAACATTCAAGCACACTAAAATGATGAAGTGTGACAGACGTCTATGTAGTGATTGATGTTCCTGTGTATACTTTCTGGTGCATATCGATATTGATAGGGACAAGATTGATATCATACAACTTGCCTCACATATCTGTTTAAATATGTAAACTACTATATAGGATAAAATGGTAATCGTTTTCAACAACATTTTGAGTGCATAGTTAAATTTCTATTAACCAAGTCTGTTTTGTTATGAATTCCATTTTCAATTTTAACTTGTGTGATCCTAAGCTCAATATCGGAAATATCTGTTTTTAAATCGTCATTTACAATAGCAGCCTCAATCCAAATTTTACATTCCTCCGAACTTCATTCACTGTTGCAAATTTTAAGGTTTTAAATAGCTTCATTGATTTCCGGGAAAACGAAAGAAAGTGAAACGGTAATTAAAATTTAAATTCAATAATTGATTCAGAAATTGCAACAAGCGCCATCTTGATAATATTTACTAGTTGGTGTTCACCAGATAGCTGTCGAAATAGTAGCTTTTTAATGTTATACGATTAATTTGTCATTTTACAGACTAAGCTTTATCTAATGAACATTTCATATGACAACACATTCGATTGAGCTGTCGAAGTAGCAGACGTTGTAATGTATTAAGGTTAGCCTGTAATTTACAGTCTCTGTTTTTCTAACGAATATTTCATATGACAACAAAATCAATAAGACAGTGACTATGGACAACAGTTGAATGCTAACCAATAACGCGTTAACAAACCATCCTCCGAATTGGATTTGGAGTTCACCAACAAGAACATTAATCATCGTCATTTCTCAAGATGACCTTTAGACAAATCAGACATTATGACTTGCTCTCAGAAGTATGAGACATCCTGACGTATTTCAGAAGTATTATACATATTTATTATAGATAAAACACTGGTATATATTCATTATTTGATTCTAACATAGGCAATATTCCGCATTTGACAACACATCAAGACATAGTAACCAAAGCGCTATTTTCTTCCTCGGAAGCTAATTTGCAGTTTGAAGTAATTCAGCCGTAACTGTGTTTTATCGGTAATTTTAGCACAGCTTGTTTTCTTTGAGTGTAAACAGCTGAAACTTCTGGTTGCGTTAGATTGAGAAGTAACAAAAAGCATTTCGAAAGTACATGAGCATGTTGATGTAAGGCATATTGCTTCTTTGTTTTGACAATGGTATAACATCCCTGCACACTTTGGTATGTGCATTATGTCTGTATGGAATGCATCAAAGAGTTCAGACGAACTGGTTATCGATGGTATAAACAGTAATAATGCATCAGCAAATAGGTAATGATAAACATCAAAATAATTCATATCTATTTTTACGTTAACATTCCATGACAGAAATACGGCGACGGATTTTCGCCACCACTTCAAAGAAAGTATAGTTAACTCTTGACAATCTACGTCAGATGTAAAACGGCACGAGACATCAAATATCATATAAAAAAGTGTCAAAGGTTACATGAATGATATCCACCAAACACCAAATGTAAGTGCATCTATTCAAAATGTGTATGGTTGAAATTGTGCATAACGTAATTCGGTTTAAGCGAATTGCCAAAATGTTAAATCCAATATTGCTTTGGCTTTAATTTCCACGTATTGAATACGATACAGCTGGTAACGTGATTACATATTGAAATACTTATTGGAAAATTGAACTGAACCAAATAATGAATGAAGAATTTAACTCTGTTTTCAGTAAGAAATATTATAATTATAAATATTATAATTTTGATTGTGGCTAGGAGCTAGGAGTTATTTATTCGTATTTGCTGGTTGTCCTTTTACTATTTCGTCCCCGCGATTCGCATCCTACCTGGTTCGTTCATGAGTTGATGTACAACTGTGGAGTTATGGGTGTAGTTTTCTGTCCCCTGAGGTCATTTAATGTAGTTGTAAGTCCCCTACCGGTTTATGACCGGAGGGGACTATTGGTTTGCCATCAGTCCGTCAGTTTTGGTTCTGACGGGAATTGTGGTTGCTATGGCAACATACACATTGAAATGGCTTTAAACCGAAAGGGGATTTCTGTATTGCTTGCAATTCTTAATGACTTGTTCATTAGGGACTTCTGTATTGTTTGCAATTCTTAATGACTTGTTCATTACGTCATATCTCGATTTGTTCAATTACCTAATTTTACTTATTGAAACTAGGTCACCCGGCTGTGGCTTTCAGATTTTTTGTTGATGCAATCGGGCCTTTCAACGTTTTAATACTGTTACTTAACTTTTGAGACTAAAAGCTGCTAAAACTATGTAGTTCAGCAGTTTTACTGTTGTAACTAGGTCATTCAGCGTAGGCATTCCGCATTTTGTTTGCTGAATCTTTTATATTCAGTTTTTAAACAGTGGGACAAGGGATGTTTAATTTTCTTGGTCGGTAGTGTGTTGGGCACTTCTTCGTTTTAAGATTTCTGACAGCTAAAACTAGGCATTGTAGTCCTTTTGCTGTGGAAACTGGGTCTTTCAGCTAGTTATAATTTATTATACTTTTCGACAGCGTGGACTTGGGCGGATCTGCGCTTGTTTAGTTGGGCATTGTGTCTTTATGTGTTTTATGTTTCCTGTGCTCGGTTGGTTCAGTTGGGCATTGTGCTTTGTGTGTTTTTAATGTTTTCTGTGCTCGGCTGGTTTAGTTGAATATTGCCTTCCCTGTCTGTCTTAATATAATATTTTAACATCTGTTGAAATTTACCCCAGGTGGAGCAAACGTTTAATTTGTAAAACACGCGAAGTACGAAATCAGCAATTATTATACAGACATTTTATCTTTAGGCACAAACAAACAAAATACAGATACTTGGATTATAAATCGTACATAAACATATGTCAGAATACTTAACTTTCAAAAAACGCGGTTGAATCTTAAGAAAATAAATCAAGGCGATATTTGGAGCGCAGATTTGTAGTAATTATAAACACAAAGTATTTATCAGTTTCTGTTAGTTTGTGTTTGGTGCATAGTTTCAGCTTTTGCAATATACGATGATCAACTTTTATTACTCAATGTCTTGTGCTGTCATCCACTTTTGCAATATTTACATGATCTCCAGCCAGTTTCTGACCCCATGTGCTTCACGATTTGTACCTGTCGCAGTTATTCAGATGACAGCGGAGAACATTGGCAACTGATCACAGGAGTGTCCGACAAATTTTGCAATTGTTATTTTGTTAAATTTCCGCAACAGTTACACGAGTTTCAAGCATTTACTGCAATCGCTAATTCTGTAAACCGTTACAACAATAGATATACTGTATTGGTGTATTGCAAAAATAACATAAAAGTGTAGTTGCCTGTTTATGCCATAAACAACAACACTGACATTTAAAATAACTTGCGAAACATTGGTATTTTGTAGTTACTTAGTTTTGTTTCATCGAAATAATATTACCCTATAAAATGAACACTACTATCACTTAAATTGCCTGAAATTTGTTTCAGTTCGATGAAAACCAATTGCAAAACGACCCGAATACCTCACCGATGTTTACGCTGTAGTCTGTTGATGTTACAGTTCGAACACGTGTGAATTACATAATTCACAAAGCATGTTGGAAGGAAACTCCGCGCTACTTTTAAAAGGAAAAAATACCGAGTGTGGGGTATCAAGAGTGTTTAAAATTGCTTATTTGCCACAAATGTTGCCATAATATTTTCATATAGCAGTGTCTATACATAAATACTTGGTTAGGTAGGAAAATTACATCATACCAATATCTTAACCCTATATGTGAGGCAGCAACTTTAAGTCTCTCCGACTACTTGTATTCGCATTGGATTAAATAAATGCTGTATATACGAGTAGTATGTGCGCTTGTTTCATCGACGTGGTATGAAGGTCCCTGCTTGAGTCATGGGTTTGTGATAAAAGACAACAAGTAAGCACTCCCTTAAAACACCGAGAGCATACCGAGAGTATTTCCATTAACGTTATGAGTCAGTTTTCGTGTGATATGAAAGCAAAAATAATTTATTTAGTCTGGTTACCGGTCTTAGATTTTACAGTTTCGCTAGCTAGCAGAGGCAGATAATCTAAACTATACTTTTTGTCTGAAACATATTTTCCATTTTCGCTTTTGTGTGTGGAAATTGGTTCAGCAATTCATCTAGTGTTTTCGTTGTACTGTTGCCAATGATTGATTGATTTATTGATAAGATGGATTGACTATGAGACATATCAAATATTTACATTGTAAATTCGAAAATAAACAATTATTTCAATCGGTACATCGGTCTACTGTCTGTTTGTTACTTTCTGTTCCTATTATTATAGCGTAACCAACGTTACATACAAGCTAAGCGGAAACATAGCGATCAGTCAATGGTATTATCTGATTTAAAGATAATTATGTCATAGCGATACACGCGTCTTTCCACCAACAATGTATGAAGATAATAACGAAATGGACATAACAAGCAGCACTCAGCAAAAATATCAGTACCAACAGTGCAGTTTTGCTATGTTTAATTAATGACGATATGTACAACAAACGGTGCTCTTCTTGTTATGTTTTCTTGTTAAGACATTGGTGTTTCTGTTGCCTGTCCATCACTGACTACTTCTTCGCAAACCCAAATTATATTTGGCACCAAGGTTCTTCACATAGTTCCTGAATCAGACAGTATGACTGTACGTTTGGATGCAACGACAGTTTTTGTATTTCAGTTAAATGATTAAGACAATTTGTTCTTGTATTGTGTGCATATTCTACAGTTAGTCTTGCGCAAACAAATATGGACGTCTGATCCACACAAATTTGTCATCCAATCTAATATATTTATGTGGCTTCAGTTCTGTTACGTGAAAAAAAAGAAAACATTTTTGCACAAAAATTACCACACGTCATATTAAAAGTAATTGCTTCTTTACAGAGTAATAATATGCAGCACGAAACAATATGTTGAAAGCCAAATCAGCACTTCATGATACTCATACAGGCAGGTAGTACGAACGCAAGCTTACACATCAGTACACACTCTAGCCGCTAGCACGCACATACTGGCAATACAAACACCAAACAGTATACTACATCCATATTTACCTGGCTGGAGCCTATGTCACTGAATAACATGACCGGAACATTGAATAATCGTTCTTGGCGCCTGAAAATGGGTTAAACGCCATAGAAAACAGTAAAGATAAATGTAATGTCGGTTAAAACGAATTTCAAGTTTTACGTAATTCAGACACCAATCTGACATTGAATCAAGTATCGTAATCAACCCAATATCACCTCGTATGTTATACCGGTAGTTATCTATAGCGTCATCAATGCCAACTAATGCATTGAATGTACACACCGTAGTCAGACATTGCTACTGCAAATTGCATCGTAATGGGTGGTGTTATGATTCAGATGGTATCAAGTCTACGATGATATCCAGTGGATACTTTTGGTAGATGCTGATATAAATAAACTAAAACTGACACTGTTTCATCATTAAGTGTATCATACCCAGCGAGTGGTTTCATTGACTGTATCGTTTTAATTGATGACGTACTTGTACATTTAGATAGCGGGTTGGTAGGTCTGAAAAATCATTGTCAAAAAACAAATGTAAACCTTTCGCTCATAAGTAACAGGCTAATGAATATATAGGTTTGAAACTTTACAGAAATCAGGGAAATGTCCATCACCCTTCACCCGACATGTTATTTTTCTACAAACAGTTTGCTGTAATTTACCAAATCTAGCACGTGCACCCTTCGATAAGAAGTAAAGGTTTTACACGACATTGATCGGAACTAATTCTGATCAACATTCAAATACTTTACAATGACACAGTATGCCAAACGTCTGCATAATGTTTGCTTCCGAGTATACCTTCTGTTGCACATAGTTTATATATCTCACGCTATTTATTAGTACGGGTCAAGATTGACACCATACAGCTTTTCTCTTATATATATGTATAGTATATTTTATCGAAAATATTAAAAAAGAAAGTGGTATTCATTTTCAACAACGTGTTGAGTGCGTATACGTGCACATTTCTATTAACACTGTCAGTTGATATTATATATTCTGTTGCATCTGTTATGTTAGGAATAACTTCATTGATTTCCTGGAAAATAAAAATTGAAATTGGCAATTTAAGTTGCTAATTCAATAATGGATTACGAAATTGCATCAAGCGCCTTTCTGATAAGATTTATCAATAATTGGTTTTACCAGATTGCTGTCAAAGTAGCAGACGTTGTAATATAATTCGATAAGACTGTCATTTTACAGTCGGTGTTTTTTCTCACGAACGTTTCATATGACAACAAAATCGATAAGACAGTGACAATGGATAATAGTGGAATTCTTACCATTAAAGATTTAACAAACTTGAATGCATCTAACAGAGAACCATATTCGGGCTTAGTCATTTCTTATGTTGACCCGAGTGAAACCAGTAATTAGGATTATAACTTGAACATGGTACTGTTAAACTACAACGGAGTTCAACAACGTATCAGCGTAATGTCACGTTCGGCATATGTTGTAGTCAGTCTGACCGCAATTACAAAATGATCCAAATGCATTTAGTCGTTTGAAATTGATCGTAACCACATAAACTGCTTGTTTGAGTACATATATGTTAATATAATCTTTATGTTATAACATACATGCAGTGTAATATTTCTTTCAAAACAGCATTTTCTGAAATATTTTATTCAGAAAAAGAAATTCTATGAATTCGCATGAAAAAAAATGCTTTACCGCATGGATGACGATATACAATTAGTACTGTTCTGCTATAGAACGTCTGACAAATTACTGTATACATAAAACAAATGTAATGTCCCATGAGTGAATTATTTCATACTAACTCATGTCATGCTATCTAATCACATAATACGAGCATTATATCGACTACAGTTATACTCACATATGAGTTTAATTATCATACATGTGGCATACCTGTCTACTTACAATGCACTTGTAAAACATTTTGTAGGTAGGTAATAAGTCATTGCCACATTCTTGTAGAGGTATTGACAATCATGATGGATTCTTGATATGATTGGCGTCTCTTCCTGTCTTGGAATAAAAGGGTATTAATAATAGATTCAATAGTGCTGGGAATAGGTATTAATTTTATTTTATTATTTGTTAACAATAAAGTAAAATTGCGTACTTCTGAATATTTAAATCACGTTTTCTATATCATTAGGATGGCACTTTATGTGATTCAAATGTTTACCGATACTTCATATTTTAGAATTGGTATTACAGCGTTTTAAAACTATTAATTGATGCCTTTATCTAACGACGTCTTTAATCTTCCGAATGCGGGCAATCTATGTCATCTTTCAAAAAACACGATTGCGTAGCATCGAAAAAGAGTTTTCAAACAATACCCATATCATCATTACTCACGTGCTTGACCACGGGAATGCGGAGCGGTAGCATGTATCGCTGCTTACGGAACGTTAAGAAAAATACCTTTATATTCCGGTCAATTTGATTGTTTCTGGGCATAATACTTAGATATCAATTGTATTAACTTTGCAGTAAATGTCCATGGTGATATTATAGTGGCAGACATACTGACGGGAGAAAAGAGAGATAATAATAAAATAATAATTTGCAACGGAACAGAAAAGGAAGTAATAAAGCAATGGACACCGGAAAACAACATAACGTTGACACATACAAACTGTTAACTTTCAAATAGTGATATTAAACTGAACGATTACTTTTTATACGATATGACAAATAGAAAGATGCACTCGGCTAATGTGTGGGGTTTTATTGTCATAGAACAATAGGGGGTATCATCTACCGCGGTCGATGCGACCTTTACAACTGCTACATCCGTGTGATGTGCAGGAAACAATAAGACAAGAATAGTCACGGTGTAAATGCAAACAATGGAAAGAGTAGCACTATCAATTCAGTTGTCTTATAGAGATATGAAATGTGAAGTATTATTGTTTATATTGTACGATATGTACGTTAATTTTCTCTGTAATGACAATGGTACAGAATCTCTGCACATTTTGGTATCAGCACTATGCCTGTATAGATTGCATCAAAGAATTCAAATGACATGGTTATCGGTGATATAAACAGCAGTAATCACCCAGTGGGAAATGATAAACACTAAAATATTTCACATCTATGGTTTCGTTCAGAGTCTTTGACAGAAATACGGAAACGGGTTTTCGGCACCTCTTCAAAGAAAGTATTTTTTACTCTTGATAATCAATGTCAGATAGAATAAGGCACGAGACAACAAATATCAAATAAAATGTGTCCAAAACCTACATACGTATATAATATTCAGTAGACACCACGCTGCAATCGCAAATATTCAAAATATATTTGGCTGGAATGAATTGTGCGTACTCTGGAGACTTTTGTAATAACTCAGCAATTATAAAACTTTCACCGATAATAGGTTTCAGCGAATTGGCAAAATGAAGACAAATGGTTAAGTTAATTTACGTTTAGCCTCTTGCTATTGCATCGGCTTAAATTTCTACTAATTAACAATACGATACAGCTGGTAACGTGATAATATATTGGAATACTCATTGAATAATTGAGCTGAAACACACAATGAATAAAACGTTTAACTTTGTTGATAATTTGTTGTCAGTAAGAAGGATTACAATTTTGATGGAGGTTTAACATTTGTTGAAATTTCAAACTAACACTAGATAGTGCAAAACGTTTAGTTTTTAAAACACACCCGACCCACCGTGAAGTAAGAAATTAGCAATTAGTGCACAGACGTTTTATCTTAGGCTCAAACATCTTAACAACATAAAATAATACAGCTATATTGAAATATAAAGGCATATATAAACAAATGCCATGATATATATCTTGTACAAAACGGCTGTATCTTATATAAATAAATCAAGGCGATATTTGGAGTGCAGATTTGCAGTAGTTATAAACACAAAGTTTTTATCGGTTTCTGTTATTTTGTGTTTGGTGCATCATTTCAACATTATTACAAGCGATGATCCACGTTTGTTACCAAATTTCTTGGGCTATCAGCGACATTCGCATTATTTACTTGATATTCCGCTAAATTACACACTGTTCTTCACGTATAACTTGATGCTTCGTCCGTTTTCCGATACCATGTCCTTCAAGATTTATACAGGACTATGAACATTTTCAGTGGAGTTTTGGTCGATGACTACATATCATTCAACCGTCACTATGGTCAAAGTCATTTATTATAAGTAAATGTCTAGGTTATGCATATTGTTGTGCTTTAAACTGTGGAATAATCCGATTAGATGTATACTAAATAAACACGTTGATTTTTACAGTTGTGATAGATAGACAGCATGAAAGTATGCCTCCCCTATTCAGAAGACGAGTTCGTGTTTAGATTACCAAAGTTAAAAATATACATTTGCAATCATAAATAAACAATTCCATCGATGTTATATTTTAAACCCCTTAGACTTTGGATTCAATACAGCATTATAGTTTGATCGCTTGTTTCATTGTGTACACGGTATCGTTAGTTGTATGTTATACTCTTGTATAAGTGATAGAAATCAACAGGCCAAGACTCTCAATAAACACCGTGAGCACACAATACCGTATATCGTCCATTGCAACATTTTGATTTTAAAAGTGTGCGCGGGGAATGAGATAAAAACACGATATTGATTCACAATTTATACTACAAATTTACACCAGTAATTTCTTTGCTAGACACTCAACGTAAAAGGGAAGTTGGCGTTTCTCTACCATACCCGCCTGGCGATATATAACACCAACAATGGGGTGTCAAGAGTTGATAGTATAAGTAAGAAAACTTATTTGCTACCTATAAATAAATTAGTGTAATCTTCGTGGGTTTAGAGGTGGTTATTGGTTGAGCTACTCGTCTAATATTTTCGTTTTACTGTTGCCAATGTTTGATTGGTTCATGAGACATAACAAATATTGACATTGTAAATTCAAAACAAAAACAGTATTCCAGGCAGTAGATCGGGTATCTTCTTGTCATGTTATTAAAGTATTGCCAACGTTCTAGACAAAATTGTTACGGAAACATAGCGATCAGTCAATGGTATTATCTGTTTTAAAGATAAGTATGTCATAGTGATACGCAGGTCTTTTCACCAACAATGTAAAAAGATAAGAACAAAACGGACTGGGAAGGCAGCATTCAACAGATAACAGCAATACCAACAATGTAGTTTTGCCATGTTTTCTATTCAAAATAAATTATCGTTTTATTTTTGGTTTTCTCGTTGTAGACGTTCGCGTTTCAGTTGCAATCCACCATTGACATTTTCTTTGAAAACAGACAGTTTATTTGGCACCACAGTTCTTTGCATAGTTCCTGACTTCTGAAAATAACACACATACAGAATGCATTCCAGCTTCGTTTGGATTCAATGCCGTTTTTGTTCTTCGGTTAAATAAGACAGTTTGTTGACCAAGCCAATTTTAATGTATTATATGTATCTTCTACCTTATTTTTGCGCAAAAAAACATCGTCGTCTTCTCCACACAAATTGATCATCCACTTACGACGTGTGAGGATAATAAATAAAATGTTAATATATAATTAAGATATACTGAATGGATTGTCGATATTCTTCGCGCCAATTATTAAACGGCTTCTTGAATGTGTACGTATTTTCATGGTAGCATTAGATAAATTTATCAGTTTGCCACACAAGCATTAGTTTATGTTAAATACTGGTCAGAAGTTAGTTTTTGAATTATATGAGATCTGTTGTATCCCGTATTCTTAGTCGACTCAATCCAAGGGAATACTGGTAAACTCACCGAGGCTGAATTTATTTCTAGTACCATACAGTGAAAGTTTCTTTCTTCAGCTTTCCGCTTCATTCGGCTGATTACCTTCGTCAGCGTTTGTATCAATACCGGTTTTTTGAGTTCATTTGACACCCACTACCTGGTACCATGAAACTGTCCGAAATGATTGCCCATCGTGTTATACTGTAAATTCATTTAAAACTGCGGAAGGTTGATATTCATAGGTTGAATACGGCCACAATCCACCCTCCCTTCCCTCTCTTTAGCTCCATTACCATTTAGGCTAAGGAGTACCAATCACGTAACTATCACTTTCAGCTCTCTCAGAGGAAAACTTAAATAGTTTGCCTGAAGGTGGCTAGGGACTTTCCAAGCTCGAAATCAAAAGTTGATATATTTGCTTGAAACTTAGTACGGACTTATATTATACTATATTATATCTGCGTTGCGTGGTAACGTTTTTATTAAAAATGACGTCACATGACGTCGCTTTTTGGCGCCGTTTTTGGACCCGTCTTTGGACCCGTCTTTGGACCCGTCTTTTGCGCGATTTCCGCATACAATATTTATTTGAGGTTAATCAAGTTTAATAAAAACAGATAATCAGAACGATAATTTATCGAGCATTAATACTCAATTTACAAATTTAAATCAGCGATTTAATGAAACAGTGATGTAGTCATAACCAATGTATGGTATGAATCACTGGGTCCAAAACGGCGCTAAAAAGCCACGTTTTGTGACGTCAATGATATAAAAAAAGTTACCACGCAACGCAGATGGGTATGATATACGTCCGTACTAAGTTTCAAGCAAATATGTGAACTTTTGATTTCGAGCTCGGAAAGTCCCGAGCCACCTTAAGTCCATTACCCATGTTTTCTTTGTGATTATTGTAGCTTTTTACATAATCCTTCTAAACTATGTTAAGGAAGTTTTACGATTTTAAGAAAAATCTACGTTTTCCCTCAAGATGCCATGTTAATACCACCATAGAGCAATAACGGTAGATCGATTTCGGCGACACATTGCGAGAGAAACTACATACTATTTAAAAATTTATAAAAATAAAGAAATCCATTTCAATATTTTCAATCTGTAAGTTTACACCCACTTAAAATTTACCATTTTACCAAAATACTGAAGAAATTGAATGAACAACAGTATACAAAATAGTTCCTATCTAAAATCAAATAATTCATTGACAACGTGGAAACAAGGACAGTTGTTTATAAATTCCTTCTTTTAATTGGATTTCATTATAAAAATAGGGTCGAGTACTCACGCTAATTTAGCACTCTGACAGCTCTTCCTATGCAATATATTGCAATGTTAATTGAAAACCGTTTCGAGATATAAGATTAATGAATGTAGATTTGGGTATGATATCGTACGAACTGACATCTCGTTTAATAGTTCTACATATGTGCCAACAACTCTATGTATTTTGTTTAAATAATCAACATCACATTTGCACCCGAAAGAATTGATACTCTACAGTAAGTTTTTGCAGCAGATGCAAGTTGGGTGTAGTATAGTTTGCTGAGTAATCATTCCATGCATCTGTATATATTATTTATAATTGAGTATCTTAAATGAAAAAGTTATGGTATACTTTTCACGCTACCCTATAATTATAGAAAACCCGAAGGGGCTGATTTATGATTTAATAGAAAAATATTAGCTAGATATATATTAATCGTGGAATGAACAGATATTATAACAAATTACATGTATTTTATATTTTTGAATATTTTTCTGGCAGGGGCAGATAATCTAGATTATACTTTATGCCTAAAACATATTTTCCATTTTCGTGCTTTTGTGTGGAAATTGGTTCAGCCATTCGCCTAGTGTTTTCGTTTTACTGTTGCCAATGATTGATTGAAATAATAACGAAGCAGCACTCAGCAAAAATATCAGTACCAACAGTGTAGTTTTCCTATGTTTATTTAATGACGATGTGTACAACAAACGGTGCTCGTCTTGTTATGTTTTCTTGCTTAGACATTAACTAACGGTCTTGTATTGTGTGCATCTCCTACAGTTAGTCTTGCGCAAACAAACATGTACGTCTACTCCACATGATTTGGTTATCCAATCTAAAATACATGTATTTATGTGGCTTCAGTTCTGTTACGTGAAAAAAAAGAAAACATTTTTGCACAAAAATTACCACACGTCATATTAAAAGTAATTGCGTCTTTACAGAGTAATAACATGCAGCACGAAACAAGATGTTGAAAGCCAAATCAGCACTTCATGACACTCATACAGGCAGGTAGTACGAACGCAAGCTTACACATCAGTACACACTCTAGTCGCTAGCACGCACATACTGGCAATACAAACACCAAACAGTATACTACATCCATATTTACCTGGCTGGAGCCTATGTCACTGAATAACATGACCGGAACATTGAATAATCGTTCTTGGCGCCTGAAAATGGGTTAAACGCCATAGAAAACAGTAAAGAAAAATGTAATGTCGGTTAAAACGAATTTCAAATTTTACGTAATTCAGAAACAAATCTGACATTGAATCCAGTATCGTAATCAACCCAATATCACCTCGTATGTTATACCGGTAGTTATCTATAGCGTCATCAATGCCAACTAATGCATTGAATGTACACACCGTAGTCAGACATTGATACTGCAAATTACATCGTAATGGGTGGTGTTATGATTCAGATGGTATCTAGTCTACGATGACACCCAGTGGATACTTTTGGTAGATGCTGATATAAATAAACTAAAACTGACACTGTTTCATCATTAAGTGTATCATACACAGCGAGTGGTTTTGATTGACTGTATCGTTTTAATTGATGACGTACTTGTACATTTAGATAGCGGGTTGGTAGGTCTGAAAAATCATTGTCAAAAAACAAATGTAAACCTTTCGCTCATAAGTAACAAGCTAATGAATATATAGGTTTGAAACTTTACAGAAATCAGGGAAATGTCCATCACCCTTCACCCGACATGTTATTTTTCTACAAACAGTTTGCTGTAATTTACCAACTCTAGCACGTGCACCCTTCGATAAGAAGTAAAGGTTTTACACGACATTGATCGGAACTAATTCTGATCAACATTCAAACACCTTACAATGACACAGTATGCCAAACGTCTGCATAATGTTTGCTTCCGAGTATACCTTCTGTTGCACATAGTTTATATATCTCACGCTATTTATTAGTACGGGTCAAGATTGACACCATACAGCTTTTCTCTTATATATCTGTATAGTATATTTTATCGAAAATATTAAAAAAGAAAGTGGTATTCATTTTCAACAACGTGTTGAGTGCGTATACGTGCACATTTCTATTAACACTGTCAGTTGATATAATATATTTTGTTGCATCTGTTATGTTAGGAATAACTTCATTGATTTCCGGGAAAGTAAAAATTGAAATTGGCAATTTAAGTTGCTAATTCAATAATGGATTACGAAATTGCATCAAGCGCCTTTCTGATAAGATTTATCAATAATTGGTGTTCACCAGATTGCTGTCAAAGTAGCAGACGTTGTAATATAATTCGATAAGACTGTCATTTTACAGTCGGTGTTTTTTCTTAAGAACGTTTCATATGACAACAAAATCGATAAGACAGTGACAATGGACAATAGTGGAATTCTTACCATTAAAGATTTAACAAACTTGAATGCATCTAACAGAGAACCATTCTCGGGCTTCGTCATTTCTTATTTTGACCCGAGTGAAACCAGTAATTAGGATTATAACTTGAACATGGTACTGTTAAACTACAACGGAGTTCAACAACGTATCAGCGTAATGTCACGTTCGGCATATGTTGTAGTCAGTCTGACCGCAATTACAAAATGATCCAAATGCATTTAGTCGTTTGAAATTGATCGTAACCACATAAACTGCTTGTTTGAGTACATATATGATAATATAATCTTTATGTTATAACATAGATTATGCAGTGTAATATTTCTTTCAAAACAGCATTTTCTGAAATATTTTATTCAGAAAAAGAAATTCTATGAATTCGCATGAAAAAAAATGCTTTACCGCATTGATGACGATATACAATTAGTACTGTTCTGCTATAGAACGTCTGACAAATTACTGTATACATAAACAAATGTAATGTCCCATGAGTGAATTATTTCATACTAACTCATGTCATGCTATCTAATCACATAATACGAGCATTATATCGACTACAGTTATACTCACATATGAGTTTTATTATCATACGTGTGGCATTCCTGTCTACTAACAATGCACTTGTAAAACATTTTGTAGGTAGGTAATAAGTCATTGCCACATTCTTGTAGAGGTATTGACAATCATGATGGATTCTTGATATGATTGGCGTCTCTTCCTGTCTTGGAATAAAAGGGTATTAATAATAGATTCAATAGTGCTGGAAATATG
Organism: Spisula solida; assembly: GCA_947247005.1. NCBI lineage: Eukaryota > Metazoa > Mollusca > Bivalvia > Venerida > Mactridae > Spisula > Spisula solida. Next base: position 29,504,790 of record OX365948.1, read on the forward strand.
TATTAATTTTATTTTATTATTTGTTAACAATAAGTAAAATTGCGTACTTCTGAATATTTAAATCACGTTTTCTATATCATTAGGATGGCACTTTATGTGATTCAAATGTTTACCGATACTTCATATTTTAGAATTGGTATTACAGCGTTTTAAAACTATTAATTGATGCCTTTATCTAACGACGTCTTTAATCTTCCGAATGCGGGCAATCTATGCCATCTTTCAAAAAACATGATTGCGTAGCATCGAAAAAGAGTTTTCAAACAATACCCATATCATCATTACTCACGTGCTTGACCACGGGAATGCGGAGCGGTACCATGTATCGCTGCTTACGGAACGTTAAGAAAAATACCTTTATATTCCGGTCAATTTGATTGTTTCTGGGCATAATACTTAGATATCAATTGTATTAACTTTGCAGTAAATATCCATGGTGATATTATAGTGGCAGACATACTGACGGGAGAAAAGAGAGATAATAATAAAATAATAATTTGCAACGGAACAGAAAAGGAAGTAATAAAGCAATGGACACCGGAAAACAACATAACGTTGACACATACAAACTGTTAAATTTCAAATAGTGATATTAAACTGAACGATTACTTTTTATACGATATGACAAATAGAAAGATGCACTCGGCTAATGTGTTGGGTTTTATTGTCTTAGAACAATAGGGGATATCATCTACCGCGGTCGATGCGACCTTTACAACTGCTACATCCGTGTGATGTGCAGGAAACAATAAGAAAAGAATAGTCACGGTGTCAATGCAAACAATGGAAAGAGTAGCACTATCAATTCAGTTGTCTTATAGAGATATGAAATGTGAAGTATTATTGTTTATATTGTACGATATGAAAAATATAAAGTTGCAGCTCAATGTACAGGCGGATGTTAAAAAATATAGGACCTCGCCAACTGCGGTCGAAGCAGAGGTTTTGATTCTCATATTATAATATAGGACCTTGTCTACAACGATCGATAAAACCTTTACAAACTCAAAATGCTAGATGCATGCGGTTTGTAGGTAACAATATGCCAATAATAGTCACAGTGCTGATGTGGTACATATTGTTAATTTTCTCTGTAATGACAATGGTACAGAATCTATGCACATTTTGGTATCTGCACTATGCCTGTATAGATTGCATCAAAGAATTCAAATGACATGGTTATCGGTGATATAAACAGCAGTAATCACCCAGTGGGAAATGATAAACACTAAAATATTTCACATCAATGGTTTCGTTCAGAGTCCTTGACAGAAATACGGAAACGGGTTTTCGGCACCCCTTCAAAGAAAGTATTTTTTACTCTTGATAATCAGTGTCAGATAGAATAAGGCACGAGACATCAAATATCAAATAAAATGTGTCCAAAACCTACATACGTATATAATATTCAGTAGACACAACGCTGCATGCGCAAATATTCAAAATATATTTGGCTTGAATGAATTGTGCGTACTCCGGAGACTTTTGTAATAACTCAGCAATTATATAAAACTTTCACCGATAATAGGATTCAGCGAATTGGCAAAATGAAGACAAATTGTTAAGTTAATTTACGTTTCGCCTCTTGCTATTGCATCGGCTTAAATTTCTACTAATTAAATACGATACAGCTGATAACGTGATAATATATTGGAATACTCATTGAATAATTGAGCTGAAACACACAATGAATGAAAAGTTTAACTTTGTTGATAATTTGTTGTCAGTAAGAAGGATTACAATTTTGATTGAGGTTTAACATTTGTTGAAATTTCAAACTAACTGAAAATGGGTTAAACGCCATAGAAAACAGTAAAGAAAAAAGTAATGTCGGTTAAAACGAATTTCAAATTTTACGTAATTCAGAAACCAATCTGACATTGAATCCAGTATCGTAATCAACCATCACATCGTGTGTTATACCAGTAGTTATCTAAAGATTAATCAATGCCAAAAAATGCATTGCGTGTACAAACCGTACTCAGACATTGATAGTGTACAAATGGCATCGTAATGGGTGGTGTTATGATCCAAATGGTATCTACGACGACATCCATTGGATACTTTTGGTAGGTGCTGATATAAATAATGTATCACTGACACTGCTTCATCATTAATTGTTTCACATACAGCGAGTAGTTTCATTGACTGTATCGTTTAGTTAATGGCGTGCTTGTACATTTAGATAGCGGGTCGGTAGGTCTGAAAGATCATTGTCAAAAATAATTGTAAACCTTTTGCTCATAAGTAACAAGCTAATGGGTATGTATGTTTGAAACTTTACCGAAACCAGGGAAATGTCAATCACCCTTCACCTGGCGTGTTATTTTTCTACAAACAGTTTGCTGTAATTCGTAAAATCTAGCATGTCCACCAATCGATATGAAGTAAAGGTTTTACACGTCATTTATTGGAACCAATTCTGTTCAACATTTAAATACTTTAAAATGACGCAGTATGTCAAACGTCCATATAATGTTTCTTTCCGAGTATACACCTTCAGTTGCTCATAGTTGATATATATCACGTAATTTATTTTGTACGGATCAATATTTACACCTTACAGCTTTTCTCTAATATCTGTATAGTGTATTTTATCGAAAATATTAAAAAAGAAAGTGGTAATCATGTTCAACAACGTGTTGAGTGAATTATGTACATTTCTATTAACGCTGTCAGTTAATATAATATCTTCTGTTGCATATGTTAGGTTAGGAATACCTTCATTGATTTCCGGGAAAATAAAAATTGAAATTGGCAATTTAAGTTGCTAATTCAATAATGGATTACGAAATTGCAACAAGCGCCTTTCTGATAAGATTTATCAATAATTGGTGTTCACCAGATTGCTGTCAAAGTAGCAGACGTTGTAATGTAATTCGATAAGACTGTCATTTTACAGTCTGTGTTATTTTCTAACGAATGTTTCATATGACAACAAAATCGATAAGACAGTGATTATGGATAATAGTGAAATTCGTACCATTAAAGATTTCACAAACTTGAATGCATCTAACAGAGAACCATTCTCGGGCCTAGACCGTATAACATAGACTGTTGTCATTTTTTATGTAGACCCGAGTGAAACCAGAGATTAGGATTATGACTTAAACATGGTACTGTTACACTACAACGGGGTTCAACAACGTATCGGCGTTTTGGAATAAATTCTTGCACGTTCGGCATACATTGTAGTCAGTCTGACCGCCATTACAAAATGACCCAAATGCATTTAGTCGTTTGCAATTGTTCGTAACCACATAAACTGCTTGTTTGAGTACATATACGTTATGTTATAACATACATGCAGTGTAATATTTCTTTCAAAACAGCACTTTCTGAAATAGTTTATTTAAAAAAACAAATTATATGAATTCTCAGGAAAAAAATAAAAAACGCTTATCCGCATGGATGACGATATAGAATCAGTACTGTTCTGCTATACAATGTTTGACAAATTATTGTGTACATAAACAAATGTAATGTCCCATGAGTGAATTATTTCATAGTAACTCATGTCATGCTATCTAATCACATAATACGAGCATTATATCGACAACAGTTATACTCGCATATGATTTTTATTATCATACGTATGGCATACCTGTCTACTAACAATGCACTTGTAAAACAGTTTGTAGGTAGGTAAATAAGTCATTGCCACATTCTTGTAGAGGTATTGACAATCATGATGGATTCTGAATATGATTGGCGTGTCTTCCTGTCTTGGAATAAAAGGATGTTATTGGTTGATTCTATAGTGCTTGGAATAGGTATTACTTTTATTTTATTATTTGTGAACAATAGAGCAAAATTGCGAACTTGTGAATATTTAAATCACGTTTTCTAAATTATAATGATGGCACTTTATGTGATTTAAATATTTACCGATACTTCATATTTAGAATTAGTATAACAGCGTTTTAAAAACATATTAATTGCTGCTTTCATCTAATGACGTCTTTAATCTTCCGTATGTGGGCAATTTAGGTCATCGTTCAAAAAACAAGATCGCGTAGCATCGTAAAAATTTTCAAAACAATATCCATATCATCATTATACTTCCGTGCATGACCAAGGAAATGTGGTGCGGTAGCATGTATCGTTGCTTACGGAACGTTTAGAAAAATCACCTTTATATTCTGGTCAAAGTGTTCTTCCATTTGATTGTGTCTGGGTACAATATTTAAATATCAATTGTATTAATTTTGCAGTAAATGTACATGGTGATATTATAGTGACAGACATACTGACGGCTGGAAAGAGAGATAATAAAAAATTTAAAAACGGAACAGAACAGGAAGTGATTAAGCAATGAACACCGGAAAATAACATAACGTTGACATATACAAAATTGTTAACTTTAAAACAGTGGTATTAAATTGAACGATTACACTTTTTATACTTTATGACAAATATAAAGATGCACTGGGTTAATGTGTGAGGTTTTATTCCCATAGAATAATAGGGGGTATCACCTACGTTGATGCGACCTTTACAACTTTTAAATGCTACATCCGTGTGATGTGCAGTTAATAATAAGACAAGAATAGTCACGGTGTCAATGCAAACAATGAAAATAGCAGTACTATCAATTCCCTTGTCTTATAGAGAATGATATCAAATGTGAAGTATTATTTTTTATTATATACCTAGCAATGTATTGTCACGAACACAGGCCAAATCGCGCAGTGGAATACAACGCGACAGATTGCAATTCCCGTATCATGCATGTCTGGTTTTCCGAATCCGTAGCATGCATTTCTGACGTGTTATATGCCGAACATTCTGCCAACTTCAATGACGTCACGACGTAAACAATTGTCTTTTTATGAATGAACGTCGCGTTATATGCCGAAAATATGCCGACGTTCATGACGTCAATGTTTACACATAAAACGCATTTTCGCGCGTAAAAGCGTTTTTTCTACTTTTGAAGGTATATAATAATATAAGGAATATAACTGTAGTTGTGTTGATCCGTTAAGCCGTATTACCTCTCGTTGCTTGCGCCATACCGCATCTCACTCGACCTAGCGGTCTCGTGAGATACGGCATTACACAAGCAACTCGAGGTAATACGGCCCAACGGATCAACACACTGCAGTGATATTCCGTATTTATTTTATACGATATGACAAATACAAAGTGGCAGCTTAATGTACACGCGGATGTTCAAAAATATAGGACGTCGCCAACCGCGGTCGAAGCATTGGTTTTATTCTCATAATATAATATAGGACCTTGTCTACAACGATCGATGCAACCTTTACAAACTCAAAACGCTAGGTAGGAAACAATATGCCAATAATAGGCACAGTGCTGATGTGTTACAAATTGTTAATTTTCTCTGTTTTGACAATGGTACAGCTTCTCTGCACATTTTGGTATGTGCATTATGGCTGTATGGATTGCATCAAAGAGTTCAGATGACATGGTTATCGGTGATATAAACAGCAGTAATGCATCATCCAGTGGTAATGATAAACACTAAAATATTTCACAACTATGGTTTCGTTCAGATTCTTTAACAGAAATACGGAGACGGGTTTTCGGCACCACTTCAAAGAAAGTATTTTGACAATTGACAATCGATATCAGATAGAATGAGGCACGAGACCTCAAATATCAAATGTCCAAAAGCTACATACGTATATAATTTTCAGTAGACACCACGCTGCATGCGCAAATATTCAAAATATATTTGGTTGGAATGAATTTTGCGTACTCCGTGGACTTTTATAATAACTCAGCGCTTCTGTAACACTTTCACCGATAAAAGGATTCTGCCAATTGCCAAAATGAAGGCAAATGGTTAAGTTAATTTACAGTTAGCGTCTTGCTATTTCATCTGCTTAAATTTCTACTAATTAAATACGATGCAGCTGGTAATGTGATAATATATTGGAATACTCATTGGATAATTGCGCTGAAACAAATAATGAATGAAAAGTTTAACTTGGTTGATAATTTGTTGTCAGTAAGAATGATTATAATTTTCATTGAGGTTTAACATTTGTTAAAATTTCAAACTAACACCAGGTGGTGCAAACGTTTAATTTATAAAACACACCCGACCTACCATGAAGTAAGAAATTAACAATTAGAGTTTAGATGTTTTATCTTTAGGCTCAAATATCTTAACAACATAAAATAATACAGCTATATTGAAATATAAAGGCATAAAAAATTATATAAACAAATGCCAGAATATAAATCTTGTAAAAAACGGCTGTATCTTATGTAAATAAATCAAGGCGATATTTGGAGTGCATATTTGTAGTAATTATGCCCCCTCCCCATCTTTGATGAAAGGGTATATTGCTTTGCACATGTCTATCGGTCGGTCGGTCGGTCGGTCGGTCGGTCTGTCGGTCGTATAAAATGGTTTCCGTTCAATAACTCAGGAACGCTTTGACCTAGGATCTTCAAACTTTACATGGCGGTTGGTCATCAATATTTGATGACTCCTTTTGATTTTAGAGTCAGTAGGTCAAAGGTCAAGGGCACTGTGACCTTTACCATTTCTGACTATTGGGCTGCCATGGGGGCATACGTGTTTTACAATTTATTCTACAAATTTACACCAGTAATTTCTTTGCTAGACGCTCAATGTAAAAGTGAAGGTGGTGTTTCTCTACAATACCCGCCTGGCGATATATAACATCAAAAATGGGGTGTCAAGAGTTAATAGTATGAGTGTGTTTGCTACCTAAAATAAATTAGTATAATCTTACACAACTTTGTTCCGTTTTAGTGTTTGCGGGTGGTCATTTGTTGAGCTACTCGTCTAGTATTTTCGTTTTACTGTTGCCAGTATTTGATTGGTTCGTGAGACATAACAAATATTGACGTTGTAAACTCGAAACAAAAACAGAATTCCAGTCAGTAGATCGGGTTGCTGTCTGCTTGTTATCTTGTTTTCATGTTATTAAAGTATTGCCGACGTTTTTAGACAAAATTGTTACGGAAACATAGCAATCAGTCAATGATATTATCTGTTTAAAAGATAATTATGTCATAGTGATACGCAAGTCTTTTCACCAACATTGTAAAATGATAAGAACAAAACGGACTGGGAAGGCAGCATTCAACAAAAAACAGCAATACCAACAATGTAGTTTTGCCATGTTTTCTGTTCAAAATAAATTATCTTCTTAATTTTTGTTTTCTTGTTGTAGACGTTCATGTTTCTGTTGCATGTCCATCATTGACATTTTCTTTGCAAATCGACAGTATATTTGGCACCACAGTTCTTTACATAGTTCCTGACTTCTGAAAATAACCCACATACAGTATGAATGCCTGCTACGTTTGGATTCAATGCCGTTTCTGTTCTTCGGTTAAATAAATAAGTTATGTTGATCTAACCCATTGTCTTGTATTATAATTATGCTTCTTCTTCATTACTATTGCGCAAACAAACATCTTCTCCAACGTCTTCTCCACACAAATTAAACGTCCACTTAGGACGTGTGAGGATAAATATAAAATGTTAACCTGTAATTGAGGTATACGGAATGGATTGTCGATATTCTCCGCGCCAATTATTAAACGGCTTCTTGAATGTATGTATTTTCGTGGTAGCATTAGATAAATTAATCAGTTTGCCACACCAGCATTAGTTAATGTTAAATACAGGTCAGAAGTTAGTTTTTGAATTCTATTAGATCTGTTGTATCCCGTATTCTTAGTCGACTCAATCCAAGGGAATACTGGTAAACTCACCGAGGCTGAATTGATTACTAGTACCATACAGTGAAAGTTTGATGATATCTTGGATTTACTTCTTTCCGCTTCTTTCCTCAGCTTTCCGCTTCATTCGGCTGATTACCTTCGTCAGCGTTTGTATCAATAACGGTTCTTTGAGTTCATTTGACACCAACTACCTGGTGCCATGAAACTGTCCGAGATGATTGCCCACCGTGTTATACTGTAAACTCATTTATATCTACCGAAGGTTGATATTCGTAGGTTGAATACGGCCACAATCCACCCTCCCCCCTCTCTCTGGAGCTCCATTACCATTTTTGTCAAAGATTAACAATTAACTATCACTTTCACCTCTCTCAGAGGAAAACTTAAATAGTTGGACTTAACTTATAAAAAAGAGCTGTACATATTTCCAAAGAATCAAAGAATGACAAATGTTTTCTTTGTGATTATTGTAGCTCTTTACATATATAGTGCTTCTAAACTATGTAAAACGGATAATCTTGATTTTCCTGTTTAGCTGAAACACTTGAGGAAATTCTACGATTTTAAAACAATTCTACGTTTTCCCTTAAGATGCCTCGTTAATACCAAGTCAAGTCAAGTCAAATTATTTATTGGCATAAACATCAAAGTCTATCGCCAAGTAAACATATATACAAATCCTTGTTAATACCACCCTACAGCACTAACGGTAGATCGAATTCGGCGACCCATTACGAGAGAAACTACATACGATTTCAAGATTCACAGAAATCCATTCCAATATGTTCAATCCATAAATTTACACCCACACAAAATGTTACCATTTTACAAAAATACTGAAGAAAACTGAGAGATTGGGGAGTATATTAAATGATGAAGATAACAACAATATACAAAATAGTTCCTATCTAAAATCAGATAATTCATTGACAACGTGGAAACAAGGACAGTTGTTGGTGAATTCCTTCGTTTAATTGGATGTCATTATAAAAATAGGGTCGAGTACTCACGCTAATTTATCACCCTGACAGCTTTTCTAATGCAATATATTGCAATGTTAATTGAAAACCGTTTCGAGATATAAGATTAATGAATGTAGATTTGGGTATGATATGATCTGACATCTCGTTTACTGGTTCTACATATGTGCCGACAACTGTATGTATATTGTTTAAATAATCAACATCACATTTGCACCCGAAAGTATTGATACTCTACAGTTAGTTTTTGCAGCAAATGCAAGTTGGGTGTAGTTTGCTGAGTAATCATTTCATGCATCTGTATATATTATTTATAATTGAGCATTTTAAAGGAAAAAGTTAAGGTTTACTATTCACGCTATCTTATAATTATAGAAAAACCAAGCGAAAGGCAGATTTAAGATTAAATAGAGAAATATAAGCTAGATATATAACACACGTGGGATGAACAGATATTAAAACAAATTACATGTATTTTATAGTTTTTAATATTTTTCAATCCACGAAGGAATCTAGTTTTGTCAATGGAATTTCACTAAAACTTTATATATGAAGTCTTGTATTGAGCACACGGTATTCTCACTGATTTGAGCGTAGAACCTGTAATATCCAATAATAATAGTATATCTTTGTTACTGTCTATTCGTTTAGTTATAGCAAAGATCTAACAAAAATATGTGTTTAGATCTTTGGTCATAGTATAATTATGTGTACGAAACGAACTCCTTAAAGCGATTGCGAGTGTGTCATAGGTAATCATAAAATAACAACGTCACGAGAGTACAAACTATTATCGTCATTAGATTAATGATCAGACAGATCCTGTGATACATATACAATGTTAAAATACAAAACGAGATCAATATCACATAGACCGTCATTAAACTGGTACTTGAAGTCATTATAATTGTCCTCAGAAACTTTGTGGCTCGTTGTCCGGACATTGACTCTTACCAACACTACCAAATCAGTCATCCATTTCCGTATAACATTCACCATTTAGGCTTGTAAACTCTGATGAATGGAATCACTAAATTAGTCGTTTTGTGTTTGGGAAATTATCATCAAAAAATGAAAACTTGTGTTAGATTGTTTTTACCAGACTATTATTAAAAAAATTAAAATTAATTTGGCTTTCGACAACAATAGTTTTATTTCATCCTGAACAACAGTCGGATCAATACTAAGATAATTGGGATTGCTTTTGAAAACTAATTGATCTCGAAATAAGCAAAAAAGAGAGCAACTGAATTTGGCGCCAGAAATTTAGTTAATACTTTAACGTGTATCTGGAAAAACAGTTAAAGAAAAGTGATTGGCGTTCTCGAAACATTTTGGTAACGATGCTGAACGTTCGGGTGTCAAATCGATCTTTTTTTATAATGAATACGAATACACAGAGCAGGAACCAGCTAAACAGTTCAATCAATTAGTTGGTTAGTTATAAGTTTACGGTATTGTTTCAGCAAATAGTTCAAGTACATTTACAAAAGGTGCTGGTTCTCGATTTGATGGTTAAAATGATACAATTGTGAGCGCTGACTTCTGACGGGCGCCAATTATAAGTGGAGTGCATATAGATCAATTGTGAACGGAAATACTAACAACAACACTCAAATAACTGAAACATGTTTTCATGTTTATCAATTGAATCATCAATTTCATAACATGTTTGTAATGATCAATATAATATAATAATAACATAGTGTTTGACTATGGCGGTTTCTCAAGATTCCAACAAATGCCTTCTCAGGATTTTTTGGGATATTTTCTTTTTTGTGTGTGGTAAGTTTTAATTTTTCTTATGTCAATAAATCTTTACATTAACTAAAACGCAACTTCTTTAAGTTCTTTACTCGTGAATGCAGTGAATATTTCGATAGCAACTGTCATAAATTTGTTTTATAGATTATTATCCAAGCAATAATCGCAACATTTATATGAAGTAAGGTGATTTGGCCTCAATTATGTATAGATACATCTTCTTTCTGAGCATTGTTATATTTAGTTTCCTGCCCATAAGCGGACAATAACAAAAAAATTGCTGGCGGCTCGTTAACCGACGATATCAGCGATTCCGGGATTCGAATCATGTCCAACTAGATATTCCATATTGATTTGATACGCGATAATCCATTGGCGAATGCCTTTCTCTCTCGGCTCCGGAATTTGTAAGGAAAGTATAATTATAAAACTATGAGTACTACTGTATAAAAATTTGTATGTCGTATAGAAAAGAACACTACTCATATAAAAGATGCCGAGAGAAAAATCTTAGTTCGAACTTCATTTATATAACAAATGGAAAATATAACATGAACCATAAAGTGTGTGACATTCTTACAACCACGTTTTAGACATTTAAACGAAATGTCTACACTCATGTTTGAATTCCTAGTCAATGAAGTTATGGAACACAAGTTTATTGACACTATTGTGTGACGATGTTCTCAAACAAAGTGACGCGTAACGCGAATATATTATGTCATAACAAACGATGTGTATAACTAGACACACACGAAGTGTTTAGAAACATGGCACGCGCCACTTGTTACACGGAAGTTATATATTGAGTACATTGCGTGATCGATGCGGTTTGGTCGCCACACTCTTAGCTACATACATGACAAACTTTACACGAGTTGTGTGGTCTGATTACATTAGGTCATAATAAATAAATTCCACGCATGTTAATTAAACTGAATACTCTTCACAACTACTTCACCCACACAAGTAAGCCTTTCCTTCCTTATTGAAGGAAGATCAATCATGATTGGAATTCTTGACTATGCTTTTATCGTTAATATACTATTACAATTTAAATTCCAAATTATGTTAATGGTGAGGCTCATTAACATGCGTGATAAATTCCCAGATTAGCAACCAGTCCCTATTTTTCATGCCACACTGCTCGTTTGTTATTATTAAAAAAATATTAAAACAAACAATACAGTTAAACTGTTTAATAACAATGGAATGGTTTGTTTAATTATTTGGATGCAAACCTTGTAATTAATGCATGGTGGTTAAAGTATTAAACGAGTATAACAAAATGTAAATTTAAAAGTGTACAAATAAAAAAGAATAATTCTGAGAAACTACCAATATAATGTCCTTGTCATGAGTAATATACAAACATTGATCCTAGAATGTGTTGCTAGTTGAGCCACTTGTCATAAAGAGAATTCCAATCATGATTGATCTTCCTTCAATAAGGAAGGAAAGGCTTACTTGTGTGGGTGAAGTAGTTGTGAAGAGTATTCAGTTGTTCGCTTACGTAAAGAAAAAATCCTTGTACAATACTCCATTAACAGTTTTATGTGACTTTAAAGGTGCGTCCTCACGTATTGGTGTATTGCAAAAATAAAATAAAATTGTCAAATAATTGCGTAATTTTGGTACATTTATCTGTATATGCTATAAACAACCACACTAACATTTAAGATAACTTGGAAAACATTGGCATTTTGTTGTTATTTAGTATTTTTACTTCCAAAATTATAAAGAGTGTTAATACCCTATAGAATTAACACTACTATCACTTAAAATTTAAGTTTTGAAAATGAATTGCAAAACAAACCAAATTCCTCATTGATGTTTACGCTGTACAAGTTTGTTAATGTTACAGTTCGATCACTTGTGAATTACATAATTCACAAAGCATGTTGGAAGGAAACTCTGTTCTATTTTTAAAAGGAAAAATACAGAGTGCACAATATCAAGAGTGGTTTAAATTGCTTATTTGCCATAAATCTTTCATAAAGCAACCACCAGTGGCTTTCTATTAAATATATACTTGGTTAGGTAGGAAAATTACGTCATACAAAATCTTTAGCCCAATCTGTGAGGCAGCACCTTTAAGATATCTACATGATTGTATACTAATTTCCGAGCCGAATGAACTATTTGCATTCCTTCATAATGGTGATTGCATGGGGTGGGGTAACACTGACTTTGAATTATTTTACTGGTCAGTTGACCTACAAGTAATGTTTGAACAGTTTCCTGGAATAAACTACACCCAGTAGTAATATTTTTTCTCTGCAAGTTACTGGCATCGGCGTGTGAAGGACATGGTCGTAGGAAATTTCTCGAAAAAAACCATAGGTTACTAAATACATGAATCGAACACGAAGAAATAGGGTGGCAATCAAGCGTTGTACTAACTGCACTAGGCGGTGGACATATGATGCAATCCGCGTATACTTTGATGTTCTTTCACTTTACTTTATTGTATTTTCAGTGACGCTACCAGCCTTATACATGTTTATTCACGGCGAGCCAGTCGTGCGTGGATTTTTCTGTAGTGACCCAAGTTTGAGTTATCCCTACAGACCAGACACCGTGTCAACACCAGTTCTCATACTTTCTGGCTTCGTCATATCAATTGTTGTGGTAAGTGTTTGTTCTGTGTATAGCACCTTAGTATGTATATTCTTTATTGCAGTCTCATCAACCGGTAAATACATGTATACATGTAAAGAATAATAAATTTTAATAAAGATAAAACCTGAACCAAAGTACGTTCAACACCAAAGTCACCGCGTATAAACTAAATCACTGTACTCATTATTGTGATACTATACAATTCAACGTGTACTCATTATTGTGATTGAAACATCCGGTGTTTTCCATTACAGTACTCATTATTGCAATCCTATACCATTTAACGTGTACTCATTATTGTCATAACCGGAAGTTGACTCGTTTATACACTGTGAAAGTGCATACCTGCATGCATATATCATACACCACACTACGGCCTATTTTCTAGAAAGCGCTGTCATACCAGCTTAACTACAGCACATTTTCGTCTATTCTATGCATTTTAAAACAGATTTACGTCATAAACAGCAGCAGCTGTCAGTAGACATGACCAGTTTTCTGGACGGTAATTATCAACCAGACTTTGCGGTACCGGGTATTCGCTCTTCTGCAAGCAAACTTACTAACAACTTCACCTATGTCACAACTATCGTTAACATAACTAGGCAGTCTACAGCTCTACCGATAACATTACACAGGCACATTGTGTCTACATGAGGCCTAGACTATATAAATGCGCGCTTTGGGATCGCCAGCTTCCGGGTTTGATCCCCGTCTACATCACTGGTCAATTTATCTTTGAAAGAATAACCAGTAATGCTACACCTTACCTAGTGTACAAATGGGAACATGAGAGGGTCAAATGTCAATGTGCTGTTGACGCCTTCGGTGCAGAGAGTAACAGCCAACTTGTGACTCAATGATTGGAGGTAGATGTACAGTCGGTTGAACAAACTTAATGCTTTATTTTTGTACGTTTGTTTATATTCTGATTCGATTAATGCAAATAATCAGGACTCCATTGTGTGGTTAAGATTGATAGATGATACCATTCAAACACTCACAGTACCGATAGTTCAAACAAATATAATAGTGGCAGTGAAATTTCCACTTGTTACAACCGTACTACCAGTATCAGTTCTTGAATCTCAGAGCAGTGAATAGGTACTATCGTAGAGATTAACAGAACGAGGTACACTCCAAACATATTTCGCACGTGTTGAGAAGAATCTTGTCATCAATCGGGCATTGAGTGAAGTGTAGAAAAGGCATCCTATAAATAAAGAGTGGCCAATTAATTATCGAATAATCAGTCTCAAAGTGAATGTCTTTATTCTTGAATTGTAAAACAGGTTATCGAGTGGTAGGAGAGTTGTATCTACTACTGATACAGATACAGTTCATGGTATGTGCTTAACTCTGATATGGAGAGTTCGTGGTTTGAACTATGGTGGTTCGGTGGCCATTGTGCGCTAGTCGCTATCTGCTTAACCCTGATTTATGGATAGGTGGCTGCCATTGAGCGCTGGTCGCTATCTCACCTCCTTAATTATTCCATTAGTTACATGCTATAATCATCACCAGGTTGCAGTTATATTTCTGGCTGAACTTTACTCTCTCGATGACTGCTGCCAAAACATGTCATTCGTTCTACAGTTGACTAACAGTTCAATGTTCATGGTTATCCGGGTTTAACAATCACCTGTTTACGTAACATTGTGTATATAAACATTGCAAATAATCTAAATAACGCATTTTTTCAATATATAGTGTGTGTATTAGTGTGTGGGTAAGTGAATAAGGTATTGGTTTTCACTGCCTTTTTCTCCGACATTGCAAATGTTTATATACATGTGTCAGACCTGAATAAACGGCTAAACCACGTATAATTTTTATTTTAATACATGTAATTGTCATCGGTGTTCCGTGTGCAATACTACAATTTCAGCAATTATAATAATGCATTACAAAAAATGAAATTATGTCACATATATTTTTAACTTATGTTTTTTGACGGCGAATATATTATTCTTTACATAAAATGTGACATTTATGACGAAGGTGATCGTAAATTTCAAAAATTATGCCGTTGTGTCATGAAATTAAAATTTATAATCTCCGAAAAGGACACGAGGCGGAATATTTTTGTGCATTTAATTTAAATATAAATCAAAGTACTGCAAATATTGCTGGATTATGCTTTGTGTTATTCGGAATGAGCGATCGTATATAGAAAAGGTTTTGACGTGTACTATAGTTTGGTGTGTTGAACGAGTGATTATAATGATTACTAGTTTGATTTCGAGCATTGAGCCGTGACTGCACTTTTAAGGTTTTAACCACTAGTCGATATAGGTTGGTATAGGTTTGACCCGTACGATAAGTAACACAATTAAGGCCAAATATTTCAAGTGTCTGGATGGTCGTGACGGTAAAGCGCTTGATACATTGTAAAATAACTTTTGTCCGATCAGGGCGAGTTCGAATCCCACCAAAATAGTTTTTCATTTTTATTATATTTTTTTTAATGCACACAACTTGTAAAATCCGTGTAATACTAGTATATGTGACAAACCATATGTGTACATGTATTTGTAGAACGTTATGAAGGCTAATCAACCGAATATAGGATGTCAGTAAGCTCGAAAGACACCAACGATCAAAATGAGTGAAAATGATAAATATATTAAATCGACACCTTTCAATGGATAAATTAAAAATATAAACAAAATCTTTAACTTACAATCTCTTCAAATACATGTAACATAAAACAACGAATTAAAAATATGAGCGAATTAGGGAATTGAACCACCGACTTCTGGGTTACAAATTCTAAACGTTGCCGACTGCACTAAACTGTAATCTGACTATAAACAGATATCTGTAAGAATCATATCATTAAAAAATGCACTCCGAGCGTAATAAATGATAGTCTACCCGCCAAAATGGACTAGTCGGATAGGTCATGGCTCAGAGTTCAAAATTGAACTATATTATGTATTGCATTTGTTATTCATAATTTTGACCCCTGATATTTTCAACCCCAGATTTTTGGGGAATGAGCTCAATTCACTACAGTCAGCTAAAATCAGCTGTAATGAAATATTGATCCTTTATTATTCGAAACACCAGGTGTGTTTGTATGGTGATGTATAAAGGCTGTATTACATTATAATAATCCCCTAACGTCCTTTCATTTTAAAAGGAAAATTGTCGTTAAGAAACACTTTAGTGAAACGCCGATGTGGCGACATTTTAGACAATTTCGACAATTAAAAATGTCCGTGCAAAAAATCTGCTGTTATTTAATGTACATGATCTCAAAATAAAATGCAAATTCAGTAATTCAAAATAGCAAGGTCGCGTATCATTGAAATAAATATATTCAAACTTGACAATTACAAAATGAAACAATACACCTGTTTGCTTTGATATGTTATAATTAGGTTGCCAACATGGTTTACTCTTACAATAAATTTAGTGTCGAATGAAATCGACGGAAGAATATCCAACAAATAGATATTTAAAGTTTTATAGACGTTGTAATTAACTACGTCGCCTGAGTGAAACGTTGTTCTCTCTACCATTTTCAATATTTAGAGAAAATCGAGTTTAAAGATTCAGTTCGCTATATTTCTGTTTTTGTTCAAGATATGTGGACAATATTATATGCGAATATTCCATATAAATGAATTTTGTATTCGCAGGTTGTGTCGGTAGAAGTTCTGAATTGTGCCGAAGGTAGATGTCGGAAGTCATGTTTAAGTACGGAAGGGTTTGTGTTCTGTTTGAAAAGTTACGCCGTACTTCTTGTTGGACTGGTGATCGAGTTGCTGATTGTTGAAGTCATAAAAAACACTTTAGGTTCTCAAAGACCTAACTTCTTTGACGTATGTAGGCCTGCATATAACATATCCTTATGTCCCGGGTAAGTGACAGGTTAGTGTAACATTCAGCTCCAAATACATGCAGTAATCATCAGTTTTAACGTTGTAAACTAATTACAATTGTGTGTATCGTCAGAAATAATTTATCTGGCCCTCATACTTGCGTCCTCGAGGCCGCATGTCTATAGGAATGCATGAAGCGATTTGGCTATGGAGGAGCGCGTGACCGAGCATTAATGTCCGATTTGTTAATGTCTCAGTCTGGCTTTCGAAGTTTAAAATAACATTTTTTATCACTGCTAGGTGTCAGTCTTGTTTAGGAATTTCCACAGAAAACTATTTGACTTGTTCGTTAGTGTACCGGGACTACTTTACAATAGTTAAAATAAGAAACATGATATAGAATGACTGGTAAACGAGGAATAATTAAGAGTGCCATGAAAATTAATTCGCACAACATTAACTGGTGTCGTTACAAAACGGCATCATGTGAACAGCTGAAACATACACATTACGCAAATTGCTGCCTTAGGTATGTTGCAGCGTGTTTAAACAATGCTGTGATATGCCTCCGTAGCTCGATGATTTGCGCGCTTGCCGTCTAATCTGACGACCAGGGTTTCAAATACGGGTGGAGGAAAGCTGTCTGACAAAGGACTATGCTCGGCAAAGGCTGTGCTCGGTATTGTTATTGTAACAATATGCCTACTTTAAAAAAAGTAAATGCAACACTATTTCCAAAGTTCCAAAGTGTGTCAATATATACGAAGGAGATCGAGTTACTATATATGAAACACAACTGATTGACATGAACTTAGTATGTAGTTAACCACAACTGGTTACACCCCGCCCCCAAAAAAATCTGATTAAAACTGATAACTAGATAACTATTATAAAAAATCGTCTTTTTTATCAGGTACATAAGCACGTACACGTGTACCGGAAACGACGAGAAATTGATTCGTAGCAGCCGACAATCCTTTCCGTCTGGTCATTCTTCCTTCTCTATGTATGTTGCTGTCTATTTATGTGTAAGTATAATTTCACATGACGGTTACTTGCGAATGAGTCGGTACGTTCGTGTGTATATACTGTTCTGGTTGCCTTCATTAAGATTGTTGCCATTGTTCAAGGGTTTTCAGTCATATTCGGCATTCACCTGACATAACCAGTGTACCCTGGAATTGCTAAACGGGCTAAAACTTGTTTTCAACAAATTATTTCGACAAATTACTGACGGCTGCCGCACCTGTAGAGAACATGAATGCGGCCAATGTCCAACACGGGAGTCGAGCCTGGAACATCAAAGCGACAGTCTATCTCTGTCTTCTGAGTCTTACCTGACCGGCTCACACACCGTTTTTTAACAGTATATTACTACCTATCCAGAATGGTCCTTTGTAGAGCAACGCCCTCTCTATAACAACACCTTCAAAATTTCCCTAAGCCGATATTTACTAACCTCTGTAGAGCAACAACCTTATTATTAATACCCTATAGAAATAAAATAAGTTCGATCACGTGTGAATTACATAATTCACAAAGCATGTTGGAAGGAAACTTAGCGCTTTTTTTCAAGAAAAAAATACTCAGTGGGTGATATCGAGAGTGGTTTGAATTGCTTATTTGCACCAAATCTTTCATAAAGCAACCGTCAGTGGATTTCTATTACATCAATACTTGGTTAGGTTGGAAAATCACGATATACAAAAATTTTAGCCCAATCTGTGAGGCAGCACCTTTAAGAGGTTTAACTGTATTATAGTTATGAAAGGTCGTCAGTCCTCGTGCCAATCGTAGATGCTTAAACACATGTTTCAGGTATTAACCAATCATTATACATTGTTGTTTCAATGAGAAACTAATTATATTTTTGATTTCCTGTTGCAGATACATATTCAAAAGAGACTTCAAGTATCATTTTCAACAATTTTGAAGTTTTTGATGCAATTTCTACTTGTTTTTATTTCCTTATTGTGTGGATTGGGTCGGATAACTGACAATAAGCATCACCCTGTTGACGTCATTGTTGGATACATTGTGGGAATCACTGTCGCAGTTTCTGTGGTAAATATGTTTCGAAGGCTCTGATTGGTTGAACATTTCAGATGACTAATATTGACCGATGGTATAGACCAATCGTGGAAGATATGTCATTATGTCCCTTCCGATATTTAACTGTTTATTATCAGATTTAAGGTGATTCAAAACTCTTCAGTTGAGCGGACGTTTAGAAATCGGTGTAAATAAGACGTATTGAAAGCGTCTGACTACCATGATGAAATAGTACGAAAAACTTACAATAAGTGTGTGAGCATGTTCTCATGTCTTAAAATCGCGAATTTACTGTATAGTTATTACTATATTATACTGTAATAAGCTTGCAGAATAAAGCTATAGTTGAAATTTTATGAGCCATTTATTCTAAACGTTGAAACACCAACACTCGCGAATACTAGCTGCAACGTATGCGAAACGTAATACAAAATTCTATCCAAGTTTTAACATTTGTTTAGCAAGCATCCCGTCTACTTTAGAGGAAGGTTATTGTGCATTTATTTCGTAAGAATATAGCCTAGCTAATGCAATAGAGCATGGGATCATTTTTAAATATACACATTTTTCAAAAAATAATTATCGCGAAAACTAGATACAACGTATTCGAAACGTTGACGTATTTTGTAAACTCTCCTTGTTTTCGACATTTTCGAAATCACTTAAGTGTCAATTTAACAAATTTAGCCGAGCAACTGCCGTGAAATTTGGGACAAAACTTCTATAATAGTTACTCTACTGGTTGCATGTACGAAAACAGTATGTTGTTCAACTATTTTTTTCGTATAACTTAAAAATGAAAAATCACACATTTTAAAATATCATTTAAAAATACATATAACATGCATAGTCTAACACAAACGTTATCGTGTGATTCCGTGTATACGAAATTTCGTGCATGCCAAGTTTCACGTAATTAAATGTCAAACTTCTTCGGTGAAATGCAAATATCAGTTTTTAGGGGGGGGGGGGGGGGTCCCAAAATCTAAAAATATCTTGAAAACTAGCCGAGCAAAACTGTTATGGGTTCGCACAATCACTATCATGAGTGTGTTCTTCATAAAAATCAGGTGTTTGATACCTCTTGTACAGAAAAATTTAAGAGTTATGAATCACCTTAAGGACAGGTTTATTATTTAAGTGTTTTCGATATCTATATTGTTATACAATGTTTCAAACGTATTTCAATAATTTAAAACTACTGCTAATAATTCATTTGAAAGCACGAACAATAGTGAAACTATATTCAATATTTTTCTATTATTGTATTATTTATTACATATTTTAAAACAACTTTATATTGAAAAAACATGAATTATTGTAATCCTACGTGTTTTATCCAAGATAAATATGTGCTCCTTTTTGCCGCATGCTTATCTTTGGACATTTCTTTCCAATTTCAGTACATATTCGTCGGAAGGTCATTGATTGGTTCACATACGGACTCGTATTCAAACAATGTACCGTTACCAACATTTAAATGTTGTGGCACGTGCTGCGAGTCATGTGACCAAACACCGGAAGTAGAACCACAGACGCCGTCACCATTGCTGGCAAATGAATATTTGGATAGTGTTAATAGTGATCAGTCGGCAACGAAACAAGTTTATCTGACAAATACTCCATTTTACGTTCGTCGTCACTGCTCGACTCCCATAACCCCATCCTGTCGGACAGATGAAATATGAATAAAAGTATTACTTGTTTTAGTATATTAGTATATTTTATAAGTACAAAAATGTATTAGATAGTTGTTGGTTCTTTTTAAGTATTCATACACTATATATCAATTATTCAGTTCAGTCACTTGTCTACATAACATTGAGTAACATATCGTTGCAATTTGTCTTATTAATGCCTTATGTTAACATATAGTGTGTGCATTAGTATGAACCTTAGTGAATAAGGTACTGGTTTTCACTGCCATTTTCTCCTATTGAAATGTTTAAAACAATAAAAAAAATACAATGTTATGATATTGGCAACATTTGTATACAACTGAATAAACGGACAACTATACATACCTTACGATGTTCAAATGGTTATGAATATTGTCATATAACTTGGATTATAGGCCCGCATAAGTCCTTGTACTTAATTTTACTTAGGTCACTCTATGCAAAGGAAACGGACTCTTTCAGTCAAACAATCCACATAAATACTTATCTAACTTGAGCCCAACCACATAAAAGTTAAAGAAAATATGCTAGAGGACTTGCTCTCAGTGATAAGATTTTAATACAAGCATAAACATATGATACCATACTACTGGGATTTAGGGACGGACATTGATTATTAAGAATGTCCTAAAGTATACACCCAAAATACACTCTGTATCCAATAAACTTATCAAATGCTTCCCCGCATGACATTTTTTTAAGTATTTTTGAAACAACCCCGGACCAAAATTCCACAACAACCTAGCTTATTGCTTACATGCATTAAGTATCTCAATACAAAGAGATAACTGTTTCTCTCATCTAAACTACAACCAGGTACAGTTATCTCCCTTGTTCAAATTGTGTTTGAAGGACTATAAACAACGATTGTTTTCCGGGAAAATAGAACATGAATAATGTAATGAAGTAATTCAAATATCCACCATGTAATTTAAATTTGCACAGGATCTTAAATCACACAATGACCTATTCGAAGACTATGTTCATCAAGTGTTTTTTTAATTCAGCGAAACGCTATTGGTTATATTCTCTGCATATATCTTCCGCTTTTTATAATACAATACTAGTATTCGAAACTAGAAGCGGTGAGATAACACTTATATATAACACGAACACAGTACATCCGCCAGTCAGTCAATTAATGAAACTGACCCATAAACACTATTTGGGAATAAACTACAGTTTGATCTCACTGTAGTAAAACCTAGTGGAGCAATACCAAATGACTTTTGGCTCAAGGTCCATGTCGAAATGTGTCAACATTGGAAAACAAAAATAGTGATAAGTCTTTTATATGGGAATAAACTACAGTGTTGATCTCTCTGTAGCAAAACACAGCGGGGCAATACAATGTGACTTTTGGCTATAGGTCCAAGTCGAAATTTGTCAACATTGGAAAACAAAAAATAGTGATAAGTATTCTATTTCTACGAAGCATACGCCACGCTAAGGGTAATTTATGTGCATTCAGTGAAATATAAGATCTTTTTCAGCTGTTGTGCCGTTTTTGCCCAGCACCCTGTGAAACCTTGGAAAATACAGGTCTCATGATTAAATAGTAAAATACAGGTTCCATGATAAAATAGTATCAGTGAAATTACTTTTGGATATACCCTCGTATATGCACTCTACCAGTTATAGATACTCTACCTGGGCAATAATTATATCATTTAACCGTATTGCTTAAATAACCTTGAACATTCACTTACATTATACGATCAAAATATGCATTGCCCAATTATGCTCCACATTTTGAACAAAGGCGAAGCAGGCCGGTGGTCAAATTACTAAATCAGAACGTTTACATGGGCACTACTCATCAAGGTTTGAAGTAACGGATTTTAAGATTCCTCATGACATTAAGAACACAGCTGAATAGAGAAACCATGTGGCAACATTGAGCTTTCATCGGATAAGTAAGCAATGAAGCCATCCAGCAAGCCAGCCAAAAGATGACGATGGTGTTAAGTCATACGTGTGGTATAGTGGTACAGTGCATCTCCACAGCTCCAACTTGTGACGCGATGTCTTTGTAATTTTACTTCGTAATAATCATCCATCGCCCATTACCTTTACATGCGCCACCAACTTCAGTCTCATCAACACACTGCTATCATCGTCTTCACCAACTACTGAACTACTGTCTACATGTCACCATGTCATTAACTGCAGAACCGGATTTCTACTGAATATATAACCGACAGCAACACCGTCAACACCGCCACAAGTGTCCTCTTAAGTATCATTTTTGAAAACAATGTTTTATCCTGTAAAACCATGTGTACTTTACCATAGATGTTACGTTTCGTTTTTATTTCATTGTACAATACAAATAGTGGGACCTACCGCCACAAAGTAGGTCGTATAGCAATAATGAAACGTACTAAAAATCAAACCTATTTCTGAAATTACAAGCAGGCACGACCCTGGATAAAAATCTAGATTTGAAATGAGAAATGAATGTGAGAGTGATGTCCCCCATATAGATATGATTGTTTCAGACTCCAAATATATGTGGTTAGTACAGCTATGAAGGATTGGGGTTTGTATCTGTGATGGCAATTGGTCGTGCTAGTGTAAGCCGGCACCTTGTTGATACTATGGGTGTTTTCCCACATATGTTGTTTGTCAAACTATGGACCAAAGCCTCCCATATATAGAAAATGTCAGTTTGAATTTATCAATTTGATTGTGTTTTCTTAGATTTGGTTGGTCAACGTTGTCCCTCAAAGTAATATTATACGCAAATGCCAAGTTTCCCGCCTGATCAGGCCGCAGTCAGTTACTAGAATTTGTCGTGTAAAGACAAAATAATTTTGTATGTTTTCACTACGTTTTGAGCCAGGAGATAGCTTCGTTCAGTAAGTTTTATTTTATTGCCTTCGTTCGGTGGAAATATTGTTTGATTAAGTAATTTTCATATTAAGCTTGTTAGAGTAAGTTATTGTTTTGATTTAAACAATTACATGTTATTATTGCTAACAATTTTGTTCTATTGCACTTTTTACTGTTAAAGTGAATTCTAATGTATTTCGAATAAAGTAACGAATGTGTTGCATAATTAATCGCAGGATTTCCACAGTTCTTGTTTAGGATTTATTTCTATTGTTTTGTATGAATTTGTTTGATACGGTATTGTTTTGTATGTTATTATTTGTATTTGTTATACTGAGATTGTGAATGTTTGATTTCAGATAACCGCTATACAGGTCACTATATATATATGAAAAAATAATTAAAGTGATAGGAACTTAGCGCGTGTGTTGAACTTTACTTGTTTGGCCCAAGACACGTTTGTAGTGGAGCTGCCATAATAGGGACTATCTGCGGTGCAGTGACCTTCCTATTATTGACTTATAGCCAGTCCGGTTACAATGATTTTATTATAATTATGACTGCACATTATCATAAGAGGTGCACTTAAAATAGAACACACTTCAAAGCTATCTGTAACTCGATCGACGATATTGTATTAGTACGTTAAGACTGATTAAGGACGAATTCCACACATGACTTGTGTGTTCGCATATTTCTGCAAATGTTCTAAAATAGACCAAACTTCAATGCTATCCGTAACATGAGCGACGATATTTTGTTAGTACGTTATGTCTGATTAATAGGGGGGAAATGAATAGTGTGATCAGTGTCACCACGCAGTGTGAATATTGCGAACACAAAAAACAACAATGAATGAGTTGTTGAGAACATTTTGCAATAACGATTCGGTAATATCTAGACTAATATGACGTAATTAAAGGGGCATTCCCTACATATATAGAACAGCACAATTATACACTGCAAGCGTAAATATGATATAGTAGATGTACTAATACCAAACACGATCGACCGAAACATGAACTGAAACATGTCTATATAAAGCCAAAACATGCAATCAAATTGCCAATGAGACTTTATGGGTGGATATCATTTTTTTGTTGTCCTAAAAAACTAAGGAGTAAAACCAAACATACTGACACCTATTTTGGTCCGTTACGGAATTACGCATATATTTAGTTTTTTAATTGAAATTTTAATTTATTTTGCAATTGTAACGTTTATCAATGTTATTGTTTTTATTAAATTAATTTAACGATCGAAATTAAAGGGAATGTCCCTTCAACCGAATTACCCCAGGTGGCGTATCATTATTTATTCATAACTGCATGATTAAAGAGCTTGGCTTCAATTCATAATTACATTCAGTTGAAATATTTTTTATGCGAAGAAAAACGCGGAAGTTACAACATCTTGTTTACGTGACAAATCCATCAAAACATTAATTAAGAAATAATGAATACGTAGCTATGTTTTGTTGCTTAATAAAATATAGGCACGTGTTTGGATGCGTAGTAATTAAATCACGAGTGCGTAGCACGCGTGATTTAATGTACGCATTCAAACGAGTGCCTATATTTTATAACACAACAAAGCACAGCTCCTATTTATTATTTCGAGTCTAACATCGCCAATGCTTTATCATTTAAAGCACAACAAGACAGGTTGACGTCAAACTACTTTCTTTCCTAGGAACGTAACCGTCACAGTTACGTCATTTGTCTATACTATATGACGTCAAACGTGACGTCACCAATCAGCTATATTTTATCGCGGTAATAAAATATGGTAATATACGCAAAGAAGGCAAATCTCACGTGCTATGTTATAATTGAATTTAATGTGAACTACTCTTCAAAACCTTTCCTTATAAATTGCGATAAAGACTACCTTTACAGTAGTAATAAACATGTCTGTGACGTGTGTTCAATAAACCGAACATTCCTCAAACAGCGTGCATTGCGTAAATATGTCTTTTAAACTTTTCGAGCGAAAACCCATGGTAACAGTTACATCATGACCCGGTACAGTATTATAACATGTAGTCATGTTCAGACGCGCTTTAATTACCTCGATTGAGTCATAGACTCATACTTACAACATATAACTTACTTATTTACAACACAAGTAATAAACAAACATGGCATATGTACCATTTTTAAATTAACATTATAACGTGTTAGTATAAACAACTACACAAAGCAGACGTTGGATTCTGTTCGGCTCCTACTTTTTACACGCCTCCCCTAATAATAAAAAGAATAAGCAGAGCCACTATCTAACTTTTTTTAAAAACTAACATTGTCTATATTTATGGGAATGGATGAATCCACGATGCCAATCCAAGGCTGCTTCGGTGACAGCCGGAAAGGGGCATCCAAAGAAATGTTTTCGGAATTAAAAATACATCCAAATACGCATACATTGTTATGGATATTGAACCGAATTATTTTTTTATTTCCATGCCACCCAATTGAAAAGTACCCTCAATGAAAGAACAATGAGAATTTTAGCTCTTACTTCTTAACATAGTGTAGCATGATTCCACCATATGAATCGCCGGGGAGGTTAAATCTGACACCACATGATTCGCCGGGGAGGTTAAATCTGACACAACATGATTCGCCGGGGAGGTTCAGTCTGACACTACATGATTCGCCGGGGAGGTTAAGTCTGACACTACATGATTCGCCCGGAGGTTCAGTCTGACACTACATAATTCGCTGGGAGGTTCAGTCTGACACTACATAATTCGCCTGTGAGGTTAAGTCTGACACTACATGATTCGCCCGGAGGTTCAGTCTGACACTACATAATTCGCTGGGAGGTTAAATCTGACACAACATGATTCGCCGGGGAGGTTAAGTCTGACACTACATAATTCGCTGGGAGGTTCAGTCTGACACTACATAATTCGCTGGGAGGTTCAGTCTGACACTACATGATTCGCCGGGGAGGTTCAGTCTGACACTACATAATTCGCGGGGAGGTTCAGTCTGACACTACATAATTCGCCGGGGAGGTTAAGTCTGACACTACATAATTCGCTGGGAGGTTCAGTCTGACATTACATAATTCGCTGGGAGGTTCAGTCTGACACTACATGATTCGCCGGGGAGGTTAAGTCTGACACTACATAATTCGCGAGGAGGTTCAGTCTGACACTACATAATTCGCTGGGAGGTTCAGTCTGACACTACATAATTCGCCGGGGAGGTTCAGTCTGACACCACATGATTCGCCCGGAGGTTCAGTCTGACACTACATAATTCGCTGGGAGGTTCAGTCTGACACTACATAATTCGCCGGGGAGGTTCAGTCTGACACTACATAATTCGCTGGGGACGTTCAGTATGACACCACATGATTCACCGGGGAGGTTCAGTCTGACACTACATAATTCGCTGGGGAAGTTCAGTATGACACAACATAATTCGCCGGGGAGGTTCAGTCTGACACTACATAATTCCCTGGGGAAGTTCAGTATGACACCACATGATTCACCGGGGAGGTTCAGTCTGACACTACATGATTCGCCGGGGAGGTTCAGTATTACACCACATGATTCGCCTGGAAGGTTCAATCTGACACTACATGATTCGCCGGGAAGGTTTAGTCTGACCCAACATGATTCGCCTGGAAGGTATAGTCTGAAACCAAATGATTCGCCGGGGAGGTTCAGTCTGACACCACATGATTCGCCGGGAAGGTTAAGTCTGACACCACATGATTCGCCGGGGAGGTTAAGTCTGACACCACATGATTCGCCTGGAAGGTATAGTCTGAAACCATATGATTCGCCGGGGAGGTTCAGTCTGACACCACATGATTCGCCGGGGAGGTTAAGTCTGACACTACATGATTCGCCGTGAAGGTTTAGTCTGACACCATATGATTCGCCGGGGAAGTTCAGTATGACACTACATGATTCGTCGGGGAGGTTAAGTCTGACACTACATGATTCGCCAGGAAGGTTTAGTCTGACACAACATGATTCGCCGGGAAGGTTTAGTCTGACACTACATGATACGCCTGAGAAGGTTTATTCTGAAACCATATGATTCGCTGGGAGTCAGTCTGACACAACATGATTCGCCTGGGAGGTTCAGTCTAACACTACATGATTCGCATGGGAAGATTTAGTCTGAAACCATATGATTCGCTGGGAGGTTCAGTATGATACCACATGATTCGCCAGGAAGGTTAAGTCTGACGCCACATGATTCGCCGAGAAGGTTAAGTCTGACACCACATGATTGGCCGGGAACGTTTAGTCTGACACCACATGATTCACCGGGAAGGTTTAGTCTGACACCACATGATTCGCCGGGAAGGTTTAATCTGACACTACATGATTCGCCGGGGAGGTTCAGTCTGACACCACATGATTCGCCGGGAAGGTTTAGTCTGACACCACATGATTCACCGGGAAGGTTTAGTCTGACACCACATGATTCGCCGGGGAGGTTTAGTCTGACACCATATGATTCGCCGGGGAAGTTCAGTATGACACTACATGATTCGCCGGGGAGGTTAAGTCCGACACAACATGATTCGCCAGGAAGGTTTAGTCTGACACAACATGATTCGCCGGCAAGGTTTAGTCTGACACCACATGATTCACCTGGAAGGTTTAGTCTGAAACCATATGATTCGCCCGGAAGGTTAAGTCTGACACCACATGATTCGCCTGGAAGGTATAGTCTGAAACCATATGATTCGCCGGGGAGGTTCAGTCTGACACTACATGATTCGCCGGGAAGGTTAAGTCTGACACCACATGATTCGCCGGGGAGGTTAAGTCTGACACCACATGATTCGCCTGGAAGGTATAGTCTGAAACCATATGATTCGCCGGGGAGGTTCAGTCTGACACCACATGATTCGCCGGGAAGGTTAAGTCTGACACCATATGATTCGCCTGGAAGGTATAGTCTGAAACCATATGATTCGCCGGGGAGGTTCAGTCTGACACCACATGATTCGCCGGGGAGGTTAAGTCTGACACAACATGATTCGCCAGAAAGGTTTTTGTTATTCGATCTTTTGTCGGTCACCAACCTTTGTGTCCGGGTAAAATGTTTAGATCTGCGATGAGAAACCCGAGCTGTCGACATTGTGCACGGTTTTTTAACCGAGAACGCCACACAATTTGCTGTATTGTGATTGGATAATTATTGCTCTAGGAAGTGTTTAATTTACTTTACGCACTAGGATATAATATTTGCATATTTTGGACATGCACATGCGTAACTGATATCTAATAGATAGCGGTTCAGTATAGTACAATTTTTATCCAATGCGTGAAGAGCTTTACCGCTTTGTTGATTCGCATGATGATAAAACCAAATCCATTGAGACAGCAAACGTCCTTGGGGTATAACAACTATACTTTTATTTTATAAATCACTTTACGTGGACCTGTTAAACTCTTCTGTGCAAAAGTAAGACATTTTTACATACCGGTATTGATAATAAAAATCATGTGATAATTGTCAAAATTTCTTTCGTAATCACAAATGTTAATTATTAATAAAAATAACTTTTGTTCACATTTTAGTGTAAGTAAATGCACTCCTGATGCAGGAAATATTTTTTTATAGTGTTTAATATACTTAAATCTTAACGTGAATTTTTGTGACACTATTATATGGCTCTGTTGGTCTTTAATTAAGGTACAATTTACTGATGTACGCTTGACTAATGAGTATTGAAACAGTTATAATTGAAATGTGTTTGTTTAAGAAATAAGAATGCATAATGTTACAAAATTTTAACGACACGATTTCGGATGTTAGAGTATTTCGCAATGCCCAGTAATGTCGAATAGAGTGGTATCACTGTGGGGAACCCACGTGACCAGATGCTAATGTTCGGAGCCAATATTGTCACTTAGGTAAGGGCGTCGATGATTTGTGTTTGAAAGGAGACGGCGCTCGTCTATATTTCATCCAGATCGGTTAGTTATCAAGAAAGTTACAAGCAAAAATGTTACCTGAATCGAGGCGGTTTGTTGACAAAATTGGCTCCGAACATTAGCATCTGGTCACGTGGGTTCCCCACAGTGGGTATATTACATGAAAAAGTAACGGGTACTGTAAAATCATACATTTTAACGAGGCAAACTGTTCACGACTTTGTAATTCTGAAATAATTTGCTTGGTTCAATGTTCTGCTACTTTATTTGTTTCTGTTTTGTTGTGTCAGCTCGCGAGAATAATGTTTAATGCAATTTTTATCAAAATCACGAATATAGCGAAAATCTCTGCTTTAGGAAGCTTAACAATGAGGTAAAGTCTTAAAAATAAAATGTTATGTACATGTATTCTCAAATACTGTACGTGTAAAGTTATGTGATGCATATAGTGTTAACAGACATAAGAGTATTAACGAATATCTACCATATTTACATAAACTATATAGTCCAATCCCACAATTCGTATCATTTTTTCTTGGTATGTAGAATTGCGTTTATTTACATATATCATATATACTTTGTTTGCACGTCGAATAATGCCATTGTGATTACTTTGAAAATGTGATTTCATTTTAGAGAATATGGACATACGTAGACCTATGTTTACAGTTTACCGACTTAGTCAGACATAGATACGTCATATAATCCTGCTTAAATGGGATCGATAATGAATACAGGTGTATTAACTACAAACCTGGTCAATATTGACTGCTTAAGACAGATAGCTGCTCATTTTGTATCACTAAATCACACATTCAAAAAAGTAAAAAGCCAAATGTCGTGTTGCACTTAATTCAATTTGTTTTATACAATGTCGTTGGATTTTTTGTTTGAATGTCGTCCAAATGATGTCGTCAAATTTTGTGCAGTACGACATTCGATATTTTGCAGCACGTCATTTGATTTTTTGACTAATTGGTTGAACGTCGTCCAAATGATGTCGACAAATGCACGACATTCGATATTTTGATTATTTTTAATGTCGTCCAATAAAGTGCAGCACTACGCTTGTTATTTTAATGTCTTCTGTCGAATGTCGAGCCAACTTAACACAGATTCCTTTCGTGTAGGTCTGTGATTGTGTGGGGAAAATAATGGTATTTTTCCGTATCGAAATGATCATAAAATGAACATATAAAAGAAACTTAAAATGAGTAACAATTTTATAACTACAGTTATAAGTAAATATTTGCAACGCGCTCTGTTTTGATTTTGCATTTTCAACATCAAAGTGCGTTCCGATGGCAACCCATTATGGTGTTCAGTAGGGACAAGACAAAAGTGCGTTCACCACCAAAGTGTATCGTTATGGGACTAATGTATGGGACTATACATTTATGCGATCAGATAAAAATGCAGATATCTTTAATGAACATAGACTAATGTTAATTATGTGAGTTGTAACCGTAAGTAACCCGTATGTTTCCTCGCCAAATTGTTTATAAAAAACGTATGTTACAATGGCAACCAAATAGTCAGAAATGTTTTAAATAGGTGATTTGCGACCTCAAACTCAATTGTGATCAACTACTGACGATGACTAACCTCCATCTTGGACCAAACCGTTCTTGGGTGATTGATCGGAAACAAGTTGGTCTAATTTTCCATGTAAAAGGTCACGGTGACCTTGACCTTTAACTTACTGATCTCAAAATCAATATTGGTCATCTACTGTTGGTGGTCTTCTATGGTCAATATTCTTGGTCTACCGACAGACACACACATTCCGATCGCCCTGTCCAAACCAATATATATAACTCCTCATCAATGACGGGTGCCATAATAACCAATTGTGACGTCACTGTGTATAACCGTTCTCATTGAAATATCAATAGTCATAAACGAAAAAATAATACCTTTTTGTACGGCTGCATTACATTTATGGAAACACTTAAAAACTATTTTTTCCGTCAGCAATGAACTGATTAGATAAACGATACATAAATAATGTACTCGAGTTATTTAGGAACAGACTTGTTGAAGTACACTCCATATTGTAGGCCTACCAGGGCAATCACCCGTCTGAGTACCGAGTTCAATATATAATGCTGTCTCAAAGCGTTGCGACCGTACTTATATAACCATAGATGTTATAATTATTACAAAAGATAATAAACATCGGACAGGGAAGGCAGCACTCAACTTAAGCAGCTGAACACAGGAAACTTGCATACTACACAGTTGGCATTACACGACACAATGCCCAACACACACCTGAACGAGAACTTGAATGAACGTAACCGCTGAAAATCCAAGATTCAGCTGTCAAAAAGTCGAAAATCCACATCCCAGCTGTTAAAAGCTAAAATATCTAGTTCACAAGTTTGGTTTTTATTAACCTGCGGCCTTGCCGCAGATTATATTGGATTGCCAAAAGTAAAATGACCATGGAGGGGCACGTGACATGTTCTCGATGGTTTACGATTTCAAAAAAAATATCCAAAAAAGAAGCATTTTTAAGAATGTTGTGAACCAGACTATTCCATTATCCCATGCGGATAACATCGGTCTTTATCGCATTACAACAGTTTATTGATAGCCGCCCTTGAATATGGAGTACCAAGGAAAGCAGAACTATTCCGAAATTTCACTGTGAACGCGAGACCACGAATCGAAACAGCAGGTGTCTGCAGCTGCACAATCATCCTGGTCAATAATAAATATAGTGGGCAATGGACTACATCCCGTAGAGAACACATCGCTAGATTAACAGAAGCATGGTATTGATACATGATAAATATTTTTCTAATTATTTTGAATTTGTTCATTCGTTTAACACATACATTTAACACAACCAAATAATTGGAGGATATTTGTTTGTTTAAACTGAATACGATTTATATCTCATCATGGCATTTGTTGTTAGATTGATCGGTATTGTCCGATATTACATGTATTGGAATTATTTTGACAGAAACATAAATTTAAACTTACACCGGAATAAATTCGAATTGCATCCAAACTGCAAAAAACACATCCTAATCAATACAACTAAATTATCAGCCGCAGGAAACTATTTGACTTGTTCTTAGAGTGGTTCCAACACTTATAAGAATTATGTGATCACCAAAATCGCATTCATCGTAACGTACATAACATAATGCTTTTTTCAGATCTTCCTTTTCAAATATACATACGAGTAGAGTTTGCGTCATGTAAATATTTGCAAAAACCCCAGCATGTTGTATGACCCACTACATTTGTACTATAGTCTCGGAGTTTAGCCCTTCCTTAAAACGGTGTTACAAATTTTGACTTGTTTCGATCATATCAGTCTTGAATAAAGACAAACGAGGGATGTCCTTGTGAATCATGTACTTTGCTTAGTACACAAAATGCATTCAATGCTACGGTCACAAAGCTCGTACGATATCCATAAGAATTTACCAACTCGTACGAGTTCATAATTTTTGAAATCCTAA
The DNA here is from genome assembly GCA_947247005.1 of Spisula solida. NCBI lineage: Eukaryota > Metazoa > Mollusca > Bivalvia > Venerida > Mactridae > Spisula > Spisula solida. Next base: position 29,537,649 of record OX365948.1, read on the forward strand.
CGGTATTTTTACATTCGTAGCGTCTGGTCACAGCTCGTACGGACCACGTACGATTTATAGAGATGCAATCGTACGATATCCGTACGGACATCGTGATATCCATACGGACACCGTACGGGGCTCGCAAGGAGCCCGGCCGTACATCGCACGGTGCTCGTAGATCAATCAGAGCTCACAGATAACTGGTACGCTGTCCGTACGGTGACCGCACGATGGCCGTACGGCGTACATGTATTGCCGGGTGTCTGGCTGAGTTGGGCCTACAGTTACCATTTGTGAACTAGCTGGCGTCTTACCAAACGACTGCATCAGTTATAACCTAACCTCCTCCGGGGTTCGAACTTTTGATCACCCGCTTCCTATACGGACGGCAAAACCACCCAGCCACGGTCGCGGTAATATGTCATGGATCAAAGTCTGATGCGTACGTACTTGGAGAAAGGTTGCTGGTCGGATATTACGATGATGATAATACGAGAATACAAGAGTATGATGATGATGATGATAGTAGAATACGATAATGATTATACAATAATAAGGTAATTATAATACGAGAATACGATAATGATAATACAATAATAAGATGATGATTTACGAGAATACGATGATGATAATGCAATGATAAGATAATGATACATTTTGTTATACGAAAATACGATGATGATAATTCAATACTAAGATGATGATAATACGAGAATACGATGATGATAATTACCAGAATACGATAATGATAATACGATAGCTCGATGATGATATTACGAGAATACGATTATGATGATACGAGACTATGATAATGATATTATGAGAATACCATAATGATAATATAAAAATACTATATTGTTTTCATGAATTAATCAATCTTGTGTTTTTGCTGTTGGCCGGAACTTGGATACATGATACAGTTGCAGTATCAACATAATAGCAGTACATGTTATAGTGTGTACAACAATGTCATGTGTTATTACATGTACATTCGAAATAAAGATATTAAAAGTCTGTGTACAAATGTTGTTATGCTCGCTCAGTCTGTCTGTCTTCCGAAATTTTAATTATTCAATATTTCATTATACACCATACTCATAACAATTCGTCGTCATAAGTTAAGCAGTTGAGATAATGTTCACTATCTACATTCTCATGGCGTCCCATGCGATGCAAAACCTTGCACATTTTCATATCCGTAAGAAAATCGTACGATACTCGCACGCGTATTTCGTAGCTCGTGCGGTGTCCGAAAGAGCCTCGTGCGAGATAATACAGACTTGACAATATCTACGAGCTCGTAGACAACTCGGGAGCTCGGTGAAACATTTTCACCGAGTCGCCGAGTCCTCTACGAGTCACGAAAATCCGTACGATGCTCGTACCGACGTCGTGCGAGTTCGCCAAAATAAACTCGTACGGAGCTCGTAAGGAGCTCGTATGGCAAATGTGACCGTAGCATAAAGCATAAGGTTCAATTTTTCAAAGATATTTGATATTTACTTATTGTAACACTGATAAGTTAAAATCAACAGATTTATTTTTACATACAATGTACAAACTGGCAATGAAATAAGTTGTTGACATTTAAAGTAGCATATGACACTTTATTGTACTAAATGGTATTTTCTAAAACTAAGGACGCATTCAATATTTCATAAGCATTATAATTTCATTGATTAGAAAAAATCAGTAATGGGCTTTATTATCAGTAATGGGCTTTATTATCGACTTCCCAGCTGCCAAAACAACTAAATTAAACATGGTATTTAATTTGAATCTTATTTATGGCAGATGAAAGAATGTGACATTAGTTCACATTTTAGCAAGTTAATGATATGTAACAATAAGAATAAAACTAAAGTTTATTAGGCTGACAACGCTAAACAGTCGATACACCACGTTGCGTAGAACAAATTGTTCTAATGGGGACTAACCAGCTTTTTTGCCCAGACGAGGAGCAATCAGCTATTTTTCTAAGAGTGTTGTCCTGATCTGGTTTTTAGCCCTGACAAACTAGTGTAAATAAATAATATAGAACAATTGCCAAAATTCTAGGGGATGGGTCTTGAATCCCAGTCCAACTCTTGATCTGTACATTACGATACTCAATCCGCCATATGATGGTATATATTACTAAGAAAATAAAGTCATATAATGACAAATAAAATAATTGCCTTGTTGTTGTTTTTTTTCTTCGCCCAATTTGGTCATTAACTGATTCATTTATATGGACAAAATATTGGTCAGAACGACACAATATTATTTTCGGCCATTTTTAAAACTTGTATCATAACCTTGACATTGGAAATAAGTTGATTGTATTCTCGCGGCAAAAATCTTTTACACACACTACAACTTGAAAACCACTTAGGGTCTTGAAATAACTAATGCAATTTATTAAACATTTAATGCACTACAATTTGGAGCAAGTTTGATTTCATTATTAATTTAATAATTCTACTAAAATCGGGTATTTCTGAGCGTTACGCAAGGTGCTTTAGTTTTTTGTACAAGCCCGTGTACGAAACACAATATGGTATACGGGACATTTACATTATCCATATTTCTATGCTTTGTTATGAATGTTGTATGTGCCTCAATACCTATTTGCGTACATGTTTATAGTGCCCAGCGTTTTTAAAAGCCTTTTCAAAACTTCTTCGTTCAATAATATTTTTACAAAAAAGACATTAACGAGTAGAGCCAACTGATTATGTATTCATTTATCATTGTTCTGTTGGAAACAAAGATAATATACAAACACGACCTGAGGATACTTATGTTGATAAATTTGTGATTTATAAAAAGGTTGTTACCACTTATTTATGTTTCAGACGTGTTGTGCTAGCACAACGAAACATGGACAGCGGCAACACAAGAAGCCGTGGTTCCTATCGGTACGTTCCTCGTAGAGGATTTAAATCTGACGATGGTGATAATAAAGGGCAACAACACCGTCACGATAACAACACGGGGCATCATCACCATGACAACAAACAACATCAGCATCATGGTAGTAAAGAAAAACAAGGAAATTTCTCGCTTTCCAATTATTTCATAGATAAATCTATCGGCTCTGTACACAACCACAGATCGACAGGAAATACTCATGAACACGGACATTCGGGACACGGAGCCCATCACCACACGGAACCTAGTAGTGATCATAAGCACTCTATGGAACACAAGTTTGAACATATTAACCAAGAATTCGTCCTGAACCTAACTACACATGATACCATGAACAGCAGTATAAATAGCGTGTACAACTCAACAAACTCGATGATTGGTGCCTTGAACTCTACAATGCCAATTATACACCACAGTGGTCACCATGACGACAACCATTTAATGCAGCATGATTTAGGACATAGTGATATGATCCATCCTAAAGTCGACCAAAGTGAAATGGGTGGTATGGAAGGACACATGGGCGGTATGGGAGGTCACATGGGAGGGATGGCTGGTATGGGAGACATGGAGGGACACCACCACGGAATGGGAATGGTAAGTGAAGCACGTATATCACTCTTCATAGTCATTTACATTGTATATGTACTACCCTATCTGTGTCATAGGGTGTGTCGATGGGGTGTGTGTTTCAATTTGACGTCTTACACCCTGTACTTGAACACGTTTATAACGTACAGTTTGTCGAGTAGTTCCAAATCATATAAGCAGTGCTAAATTACTTTTATTTAGCAATTTATTTTGAAATTTACAAATCTACTGTCCAACGTTCGTAAACTACTTCCTGTGCTGCTTATCATGTCTGTTGGTGGAATTGGGCGTAGGTCAAGCTCAACATATTTAGGATTCTAATTCCGAACCTTCGGACGATGTATCAAATGCCTTACCCCTGCACACTATATACATGTCTAGAAATGTTTTGGGCTGCATGTGTTTACATATTTTCTGTAATGCTCTTGAACAATGTATTAGTTTGTCATGTCTCGTTAGTGATACCCCCAACATAAAACACAAACTCTTGTAGGATCTAGGTTGTTTTAAAGTTCATTGGTATATAATGCAGAGCTACAAAATATTGTAGGCACGTTTTCAAGGGCAGGTATACGAAATTCACATGTCGTTCAGTAATGTCAATATAAAATTCCTATTGAAGCCATTTTAGCGATTTGCTCGGTTACAAAGTTCAATGACTAGTCTATGAAGTCATAAAATAGCGACGGGTAGTGTTACAAAGTGATGTTAAAGTAAGACACTGACTGATATTATACACAGTAAAGTGTTATATTTAATATTTGATCTGTGTTAATAGATTCCATAAGAATGTTCAAATCGGTCAATGGTCTATACACATGCTTGTGGTATACAAACACTGAAATGCTGACTTAAATAATGTCAATAGGAGCTAACAACTGAAATGATGCGGTTACATATACATGTACAATATATGGTTTTCAGTTAGGGCCATCACCTTTGAAATGTGCCTATAAGTAGACCCAACCCCGGCCAACCGCGATACAGGAACGTATGAGGGTCATTCAATAAATTCGTAGACTGGGTTCGTCATTTGAATAGCTAATGCCACAGAGAAATATAAACTACAACACATTAAACTAAAGCCTTTCGGACACAAGCGAATAATATTACTTGAAACAACGCATTATATAAGAAAATATGGCTAAAATAAAAATACAACCTTATCGCGATCACAGCGCTATTTATGGACTCACATCAGCGACGTTATTGACGTTTCGCTGTTTCACAAATGGTAAACCTGGAATGAAATTAGTTACGCCCTTCGTGAAAATATTGATTTCTGTGATCACTCGGTGAAATAAAGTTCGATCTTTCACCAAAATCAACAAATATCCTCTATGTCATTACCATACGTCTACGTTTTCGTCATCGTTATTGTGTATTTTCGTACTCTTACTTACGGCGACATATGGACTTCCGTACAAATAAGTCAATATTTTATAGCGTCTTAAAAATATTCAATGGACAATAAAATTACAAGACGTTATAAAACTTCACCAACATTTTTATGACTTGTTACAAAATATTATGAATAAGTTCCAATATTTGCTTAACCAGTTTTACCGTGGCTCATGTGTTATATTACCAGTACAGTTTAGATATTTGAAAATGTCAATGGGTAGTAGTTATAGTGTTGGGTCATTCTAAATAAACAAACTAAACTTCACCGAAGACGCACTGATGTAAATATTCATTGTCTTCAATGTTGGTATCAAATGGCAATTTATGAAAGTCGTACATTCATGGTTTTTTTAGAAAGAAAGAAAAATCACGATAATTGTATTTTGTGGATCGCAGACATCTAAGAACTGCTTGAAAAGTAAATTATATGCCCCTAGTTAAGTTAAATGATTTTATAATACATGTGTATGCATTAAATTTTACACAATGCAATATTCGGGTTCATTTGTAAGGCAATGTATTCAGTTCAATGGAGTGAACGTATTTATTTAATCGTGACAGTCGGCAAATGGAGATCATGCTTTCCATGTCAGAATTATTTAAGGCAAAACAAAAACATGTGTGTTACTGATCACAAGATGAATTAAAATAAACATCTCTTAGTGTTGGTATTAAGTTAGACTGTTTGTTATTTCGTCTGGAAAGTTCAGTGAAGAAATGGTCAGGGGATCAGTACGACCAAAGTCAACCGATAGTACTACGTTTCATAATTCGGTAATATAAAGCGCTTACTGAAACATTCCGTTGTCATCTGAATCTCAGCTAAATCTCGAAATGGATTTTATTTATAGAACAGCTTCTGATCTCAACTGAATCACAGCTCATTTAATGAACCAACAATTGCATGTAAATGACGAATACTTGCTATAAACTTTTAAAAATCGGTTTTTGAAAAAACCACAAGTACATGTAGTAAATAAACTGTAATGAATATATCACATGAGTGTACTACAGTCATTGCATATAATATATTATAATACACTAGGAGAAATCATGACATAACACGTTCTACCTGAAAAGGCTAGTCTAGGTCGGGTAATGCTAAGGTCACATTTGCCCTACGAGTACATTACGAGCTCCGTACGAGTTGATTTTGGCAAACTCGCACGGCGTACGTACGGAGGCCGTACGGACACCGAAGGCTCGTGAGAGCATCGTACGGATTTTCTGAACTCGTTCGAGCATCGTACGGATATCGTTCAAGTGCATCTCAATAGATCGTTCGAAGTCCGTACGAGCTGTGACCAGACGCCATGAACATACAAAAACCGTAAGGATTTCAAAAATTGTGAACTCGTACGAGTTGATAAATTCGTACGGATATCGTACAAGTTTTGTGACCGTAGCATTATCACATATAATGCATAATTATGATTGTTTTGTTTCAGTGTAAATGTATAGAAAAGTTTTGTTTTACATTTCATAATGCCAACAGTACTTCAGTCTGAAGACAGACTCGCACTTTCTATTAGAGGGTCTAAAGATTTCTTCCATCGAAGGTAATTGCACCTTAAAAATCCTATCAACATTCATATCATGCCTTAAGAGTGTTATAGAGCGAGTTCAGCTGTCCTACTAGAGTTAACTCTAGTGACGTAAGAATCTAAAAGTAAACTAACTCTTGGAGCTCTTCAGCAAAACGAAAAGAGTTGCTCGACAGTGTAAACAAATATGGCGGACATGTGGAACTACAGCAGTTGGAACGGTCCGTACGACATTTATACGTGATTCGTGAGAAATTGCACGAGGTGTCCTGATTGGAACTACAACAACCCAGCCTCGCAGCGGGGTTGAACTTGAGTACACTCGAGGGTTGAAACTCGACTCGTTTTGCTGCAACTCTAGTTAATCGAGTACCCTCGTTAGTCAGCTGAACTCGCTCATAGATTGTCGACCAACGGGTTTCGTGGTAAAAAAGAAATCGTGACAATGTCATGCTTAATTAACCTGTGCTTAATTTACACATGATCTGATCATACGATTTTAAATATCAACATAAATAAATGAATTCAATTTTTACTACATGAAGAATGACAAAATTTAGTTGTCGCATTATTTTTCATTCTTGAATTTGAACGTTTGTTTATAAAAATCCATTATTAAGGTAGGTGGAGCTATATATTCACGACCAATATCAATTATCAGCTTCTTTAACCGCGTTTCTATTTGAAACAACCCCCACGAAAACTTGTCGGTATTTTTTTAATTACGCACTGGTGTCCTGCGTCACAGAAATGGCGCAAATGTATACGATTTTGCATGTTTTTCATGTAATTTTCGCTTTGGAAAACTCGTTCGATACCTTTTCATAAGCAAAAAACTAACTTAAAGGACCATTATAATTTAGTATTGATATTTCAGCGTTGCGTTACAGACGAGAAATATTATCACCATCAGTTGGATTAATCGGTCTTCGTGTTAAGGCAAAAAATAAACCAAGCCCCTACATAAATAGGGATTTGGTTCTAACTAAACTGCAAATATTATAGTCAGTGTTTGTATAATTATGTTACTTGAGTCGTTACTTTACACCGTTGAAAAAAGACATTTAAATTTTATCGTGCAAGCATGAAATTATCGGATGTTCAACTTTGTTCAAATATAAGTACGACAACTTTAGTATGACGATATTGTGATCTACATTTAAACACAATAACATACCTTCGAAAATTAAGCAGTAAACAGTAAACGATACAGCCTCGACATAATGAAATCCAGAAATTTTAAAGGTGCTGTCTCACAGATTGGGCTAAAAGTTTTGTATATCGTGATTTTCCAACCTAACCAAGTATTGATGTAATAGAAAGCACCTGGGGGTTTTTATATGAAAGATTCGGTGCAAATAAGCAATTATAACCACTCTTGATATCGCCCACTGAGTATTTTTTTCTTGAAAAAAATCGCTAAGTTTCCTTCCAACATGCTTTGTGAATTATGTAATTCACACATGATTGAACTGTAACATCAACAAACTACAACGTAAACATCATTGAGGTATTTGGTTCGTTTTTCGATTCGTTTTCATCAAATGCGAACAAATTTCAGGCAATTTAAGTAAAATAGTAGTGTTGATTCTATAGGGTATTAATACCCTATAGAATTTTTGATGTAAAAATACTAAATAACCACAAAATGCCGATGTTTCTCAAGTTATTTTAGATGTCAGTGTGGTTGTTTATGGGACATACAGGCAACTATACCAAATTTACGCGAATATTTGACAATTTTATTTTATTTTTGCAATACACCAATATGTGAGGCAGTCCCTTTAAGTGACACTCGAGTACGGCAATTCAACTTACATGACTTATGTGAAGTAGTTATCTGATTGAGATCGCAATGTCATATTCTACCCAAATATATACTATAGTTGTACAAACATAAATTGGCCGGGCTAAATTTAGCACGAGTAAATAAACACAGCAATGACCTTCACATCTAATTAATTGAAACAATTTGTAGACATTGTCATGCTGCAATCATATCTCGTAAAGCGCCAGTGGCTCAGTAGTAACACATCCGCCAATAGATGATGTACCTGGCATTATATTTTTGTATGAAGGTTCGAATACTCGTTGTGTCTTTTAATCATATTTTTTTCGTTTTCTTATCAATTTTTAATTACATAGTATAATAGAGATGAAACGAAATAGAACGAAACATCAACAGTAAATATAATTATAGAATAAAATGAAAGTCATAAAGTGAGATTCGAACTCACGCGGAATAAAAAACCTGACATGGTTGTGACTGGACCTTGCTCTGTACTGACTGAGCTATTTTCTCGTCAGCTTAATAGTTTACTTCAGGTGAAAAGGAAAACAAAAATGTTTATGTACTGGTACTATTTATAGCCCGGCCATTTATGTTCTTTGTCCTCACAAAACTGTTCAATAACCCTTGTAAGAAGACACGTTTGACGAATAACTAGTACTATATCTGACTTATACTCCGACAAAAACAAAACGATCACCAGAGTGACAATGATTATCAAAATCTATTCTGGCACAATTCAAGAACAGAAAATGTTTTAGAAAATATCATTCTAATGTTCAAAATAAACTTGGCCTAATGATCCTAAGGGATTATCTAACTGTCCATCCATACAGTGCTGAGCGTTTATTAGCATGTGAAAATTTATTGAGTAAACATCAAGTGTGCCCATGTGTTATTACACCACATAAAATAATTCTCATCTATAGGTTTCCACATTGGTGACTGATGATATAGGCTTGATGCACAAAGGTACATATGTATATGATAGAACATGAGTAGGGGTTGTATATGAAAATTAACATCGAGCGCAGCGAGATGTTAGTTTTCATATACCGCCCCTACGAAAGATCTATCTGACTTAGACCAAAGCTAAACAATGTTTGTTTATCAGATACATTTTGCGCATTTATCACCTACTGGGTACTGTGATTAATACAAAGTACACACAATTAACAAAAACCAGTGACTTTTACCGTACAAGTAATTAAATCAAGGTATTTTAGTTCAGTGTTTAGTGTTTTTATTGGTGACATTCCATTGGTAAACTTTTATTCTTAAACCTTCATGTTTCACAATTGCCTTTCAACGCCAAGTGTATATGCTTGTGTATTGAACAGATTAGAATGGAAGATGTAGACTTTGACTTTCTTGATGAAAATATGTTTTTGTAATTTGAGGATGTAACTGTGACACAGTAAGAGCATCTTCCTATTCTAGACTTTTTAGCAGTGGATGTCAATGAAAATAAAAGATTTAAGAACGCTGAAGCGCAATAAATTGAACAAGTAAGGCAATAACTGCATTTTACCATTTTTTTTAATATTCTTTTCAGAAATATTCAGAACCAGCGACATTGCCTGATTTTAATATTTGTATGCATGTTTCTTAAGTTTTAGCGCTCTTGTTTAGAGCCGCTAAAATTGAGCTCGTTTTATATCGCAGTCATCATTATACTAAAATTTACTTTCGCGTTTGATATTTATGTTTTCTTGTTTATCATTGTTTACATGACGCTTGAATATTTTGTCCGTAGCTTGACTCACCAACTGAGAAAAATCGAATAAATTAAAGTCAATTTCTTCGCTTGAAGAGCAATGTTTAACAAATTATTGTCCATGCTTTTGATCATTGTTACAATCACAACAAGCTCTCAGCGGGTTGTGTTTTCAATAAAGATTACCTGACTTGATTGGATTATCTTGCTTGGCCTAAATAGTATTGGATAAATCAATGCAAGTTTATATACAACGCTTTGTATAAATACCACACCAAACAGTGGTATATGAGATTTATCTAATACCTTTTCTCCTCGTAGATTGGCTAGCTACATTTAGCTATGGTCTAACTGTGCATATTATTTGTCTTTTATTTTGTATTTAAAAATAGACAATCCATGAAAATATTTTCAAACAGGTTCATACAAAAATGCTTCTAATATATTGTTAACTGTTTTGTGAATGTTAAGACAATGTAATTTATTTATACTTGAACAAACTGATTGTATTATGATATGATCCTTAACGGAATGACATATTTTCTAGTTTAAACATACATTTTTACATGGATATATTTATTGATATAATGTTGTATTGAAGTGATAGTTCATGGCATCAGCAATGCTCATGAAAAATTAAAAAAAGTTATAGCCACTAATCGGTTGATGCACTAGTATATAATTCAGGTTTCTTGCAATTGTTTGTCAATTTGCACAATATATGCAAGCTAAAAAATTGTTTGTAGTTCTGTTTCAATTGCTACCGATAATTAATACTGTAAAATCTGGGGATTTACTCTGGGGATTATAAACAAATAAACTATTGTTGTATAGTTGTTGTGGTGTAGATAAATTGTGAGGATTGAATTTTATGATATAGTTCAGCCAAGACATTGAATAAAATTAAACGCCACAAATTTGATTTTTACTTGGGGGATTTTCCCCAAGTATTGCTTATACATACAATTCAGAAATCACTACGATTTTAACCATGTACTTTCTCCACAACAAATTCATCCGAGCAAGAAACGGGTTCCAGCCTATCTCAACCAAAATCAAGCATTTTTAAAAATATTTGTCCCAAGCAATTGAATTATTTTTTAATATTTGTATTGCGCGTTAATTTGGAATGTTTGTTTCTGTGAGTTAATGTATCTGTGCGAATAAATTCCAACGCGCTGTAAAATAGTTAATGTATCTGTGCGAATAAATTCCTACGCGCTGTAAAATGACTAATGAATTTTGAGGGGTGATAAAAATGTCACTGTTTAAATAAACGGTTGAGCAGACGAAATTTACACTGTTTGGTTTCATAATGTTCATAAAACCGTTTAACTAAAAGCTCCTATTATAATGTGCGTTTAATTTTACTATTTACAATATTTTGCATTTGTTAGTAGTATTCATCGACGTTTCATCCTTAAAATTTAGTTCAGATCTTTAGCTGAATATTTTGCGTCTATTTTTAGAACAACCCTTTCCCAAGCACTGTTGTTTACACAATTCCCGCCGAGATCGAGACCATACCGGTTATTTGTGTTTCGTCCCCATTCTGAATCGTTCGCGCTACTCGTACCATATCCAGTCCGTATGCGGCTAGAGTTTAAGTATATTGAATTTGGATTTTTTGTAGTTTTAGTTGCTATTTTTTTTTTATTTTCTAACGCCTCATGTTAATAGTTTCGATTGACGTTGTGTCAATTAATTTACCACATATATTCAGCTAAATAGTTTGCGTATATCGTTAAAACAACCCTTTCCATACAAATTTCCCATCCAGATTCGAGACCATGTCTGTCGATTTTTCTTTCATCCCCTATCTGATTCTTTCGCACATTTCACACCCTATGCGGTTCGTTTATAATGTAGCTGTAGATTTATGGAATTACGACTTAGTGTAGTTTTTGGTGCTATTTTTTCATATATGTTTTGCGCCCATTCATCCGTTATCCAGTTAGATATACTAATATTATTTTTGTTTACTACAGTCAAACATTATTTGTGCAGCTGCATGATATTACCATTTACTGTTATTCTTAATACCCTTTCTCAGCTAAAACTAGACCGTTTAGTCCCCCTTTTACATTTGAAACTATTTCATGGGGCTTTTTATGGGTGGGTTGCCTTTATGGGTCCGTTTGGTGAGATCTGAATGATGTAAACCCTATATTATTACTAAGAATTGCGATATCCCCCAAGTATCAGTACTTCAGTACTTTGATTTTTTCAGTAATGCAGCACCATGCTGGGTGTTTATACAATCCTAGCTCCATGTTTAATGCTTTAGGCAACCAGTTACTATGTCGTTTATTTAACTCTAACACAAATGTGTAATAGTATTCGTCTAATTGACCATTTATGGCAATTATTTTCTGAGCGAAACAGTTTTCTTCTAGCTCACTAGAGAGTCCGCTTACGAAAATAATGTACACTTTTTGCACTCTTTGAATGGAATCAGTGGGCGTGTCGGAGTATAAGATCAGATATTGCATTAATTACATTTCGATATTTTTTCGAGGCTTTGGAACCATGTTATCCCCCGCTGTGGTAACGACTTAACTTTAATTTTTTATTATATGAGTACATTTTACAGTTCAAAGTTTTCTTCTAGCTCACTAGAGAGTCCGCTTACGAAAATAATGTACACTTTTTGCACTCTTTGAATGGAATCAGTGGGCGTGTCGGAGTATAAGATCAGATATTGCATTAATTACATTTCGATATTTTTTCGAGGCTTTGGAACCATGTTATCCCCCGCTGTGGTAACGACTTAACTTTAATTTTTTATTATATGAGTACATTTTACAGTTCAAAGTTACAGTTGTTCTCATAGTTTATTGCCAATATAAAGAATGAAAAGAAGATGTAACCTTATAGATTTGTACCCGAAACCTCAGACATAACTTTTTATTAACCTTTATTAACCATGTAGAAGTGCACATGTCTGGTACAAGACAGTTTAGATATATCGTGGCCCACCAAGCTAGCTTACTCGTACACCGGGGGCACAATGATCGGTCGATATCCAAAGCTGGTCAAAGTGCGCCGTCCAATGATCGGTCGATATCCAAAGTTGGTCAAAGTATGCCGTCCAATGATCGGTCAATATCCAAAGTTGGTCAAAGTATGCCGTCCAATGATCGGTCGATATCAAAAGTTGGTCAAAGTGCGCCGTCCAATGATCGGTCGATATCCGAAGTAGGTCAAAGTATGCCGTCCAATGATCGGTCGATATCCAAAGTAAGTCAAAGTGCGCCGTCCAATGATCGGTCGATATCCAAAATAGGTCAAAGTGCGCCGTCCAATGATCGGTCGATATCCAAAGTTGGTCAAAGTGCGCCGTCCAATGATCGGTCGATATCCAAAGTAGGTCAAAATATGCCGTCCAATGATCGGTCGATATCCAAAGCTGGTCAAAGTGCGCCGTCCAATGATCGGTCGATATCCAAAGCTGGTCAAAGTGCGCCTTCCAATGATCGGTCGATATCCAAAGCTGGTCAAGGTGCGCCGTCCAATGATCGGTCGATATCCAAAGCTGGTCAAAGTGCGCCGTCCAATGATCGGTCGATATCCAAAGTAGGTCAAAGTATGCCGTCCAATGATCGGTCGATATCCAAAGTAGGTCAAAGTGCGCCGTCCAATGATCGGTCGATATCCAAAGTAGGTCAAAGTACGCCGATGATCGGTCGATATCCAAAGTAGGTCAAAGTACGCCGGCCGATGATCGGTCGATGTCCAAAGTAGGTCAAAGTACGCCGTCATATGATCGGTCGATATCCAAAGTAGGTCGAAGTACGCCGCCGATGATCTGTCGATATCCAAAGTAGGTCAAAGTACACCGCCCGATGATCGGTCGTATCTAAAGTAGGCCAAAGTACGCCGGCCGATGATCGGTCGATTACCAAAGTAGGTCAAAGTACGCCGGCCGATGATCGGTCAATATCTGAAGTCGGTCAAAGTACGCCGGTCGATGATCGGTCGATATCCGAAGTAGGTCAAAGTACGCCGGTCGATGATCGGACGGCGATCGCCTTAGATTTTTGTCACAGGTATAAGTTCATTCTACGCTATATCTATCCAAAATATCTGGATAGAGTATGTTATGCCGATACGATATGAATTATTTTTACTATATATTTCAGGCATACTAACAGCGATGGTCTTTACCATCCTCATGACAATCATTGTTGAATGCCTCGCCCATAGTATTCAATACCGTCAACTGCGTCGTATACAGTTAAAGTAAGTCACCGATAACATACATGTAATATTTCATATTTTTCCTGTTCTTACTTTTTTGGATAGCGAAAGTTTGAATAGACGTTTATTCAGAACGAGTTCTGCGCAGGAACCAACAAGTCGCATGCTCTATCGACTCAGTGTATTGGACCAGCGCCAATGGTGCATGTTCGATGTTCCGAGGAGTTAGGATTGAGCCTATAGTGGACGTACTGTGATACTTGACGTTAATCTACCAGTTATCACTGATGATGTTATCGCGCTTGCATGAATGTCTGGGGCTACTATAGATTACGATATTAATATTCACGCGATAAGGTCTAATCTATCTCATTAAAATCGGACCGTTAAATTACGCCTCACTACTTTACGCTGACCAGTAGGATCCGACGATACTCCGATAAGGTCATGTTGATGTGAACTTTACGTCATCCAATCAAATCACTTCTTTCACAAATCTGAAAGTGTGGTGAAAGTTTGCTAAGGCTACGAGCCGTCATTGGGCGCCAGAGAGGTCATTTGAACATGATCCCTTATAGAGTGTAGTCAGATCTCTAACAGCGTAAAGGAATGGAGCAAATGTTGGAGTCTGATTTTAATGAGATTGAGGTCTAATGTGCTGTAATAGATATAAAAACTCGACCTATTATGCTTTACATGTATGTCCGTGACACAATTTGTTTAAAACTATAATAAATTTCTCCAAGGTTGTGTTCTAGTTGTTGACGTTTGATCACGAGAACAAAACCTAGTACTTTTAAATAGCTTACTTGAATGTCAACAACTCTGTATGACATCGTGTATCATTTGAAAATATGAAACGATTTTGTTAAAGCACACATACTGCTTAATGTATTTTATGCTGGTTCAAATTATCTGTCAAGTGCTTTTGAGATATAACTTGAGAATCATTCACATATCTTGTCAGTTGATTTAACTACTGACTTGGTCAGATAATGAGAACATACCAAGGGGAACACTCAATTCTATCTTCTTGTTTGCGACAGTTTCCCGTGAGAAATGAGGAACACTCATATTAGAAGTTGTTCAAACTTTGTATATGGACAGTGAACAGAAAAAAGAAACAGTCTGTATTGTAAACATAGTACCACTGTGCATTAGGTGTCATGCTCAAGAAACAGTATATATTGTAAACATAGTAACACTGTGCATTGGGTGTCGTGTTACAGAAAAAGTTTGTATTGTAAACATACACTGTGCATTGGGTGTCGTGTTCAAGAAACAGTATGTATTGTAAACATACACTGTGCATTGGGTGTCGTGTTACAGAAACAGTTTGTATTGTAAACATACACTGTGCATTAGGTGTCGTGTTACAGAAACAGTATGTATTGTAAACATACATTGTGCATTAGGTGTCGTGTTACAGAAACAGTATGTATTGTAAACATACACTGTGCATTGGGTGTCGTGTTACAGAAACAGTATGTATTGTAAACATACACTGTGCATTGGGTGTCGTGTTACAGAAACAGTATGTATTATAAACATACACTGTGCATTGGGTGTCGTGTTACATAAACAGTATGTATTGTAAACATAGTACCACTGTGCATTAGGTGTCATGCTCAAGAAACAGTATGTATTGTAAACATAGTAACACTGTGCATTGTGTGTCGTGTTACAGAAACAGTATGTATTGTAAACATACACTGTGCATTGGGTGCCGTTTTACAGAAACAGTATGTATTGTAAACATACACTGTGCATAAGGTGTCGTGTTATAGAAACAGTATGTATTGTAAACATACACTGTGCATTGGGTGTCGTGTTACAGAAACAGTATGTATTGTAAACATACACTGTGCATTGGGTGTCATGTTCAAGAAACAGTATGTATTGTAAACATACACTGTGCATTAGGTGTCGTGTTACAGAAACAGTATGTATTGTAAACATACACTGTGCATTGGGTGTCATGTTCAAGAAACAGTATGTATTGTAAACATACACTGTGCATTGGGTGTCATGTTACAGAAACAGTATGTATTGTAAACATACACTGTGCATTGGGTGTCATGTTCAAGAAACAGTATGTATTGTAAACATACACTGTGCATTGGGTGTCGTGTTACAGAAACAGTATGTATTGTAAACATACACTGTGCATTGGGTGTCGTGTTAAAGAAACAGTATGTTTTGTAAACATACACTGTGCATTGGGTGTCATGTTACAGAAACAGTATGTATTGTAAACATACACTGTGCCTTGGGTGTCATGTTCAAGAAACAGTATGTATTGTAAACATACACTGTGCATTGGGTGTCTTGTTCAAGAAACAGTATGTATTGTAAACATACACTGTGCATTGGGTGTCGTGTTACAGAAACAGTATGTATTGTAAACATACACTGTGCATTGGGTGTCATGTTACAGAAACAGTATGTATTGTAAACATACACTGTGCATTGGGTGCCATGTTACAGAAACAGTATGTATTGTAAACATACACTGTGCATTGGGTGTCGTGTTACAGAAACAGTATGTATTGTAAACATACACTGTGCATTGGGTGCCATGTTACAGAAACAGTATGTATTGTAAACATACACTGTGCATTGGGTGTCGTGTTACAGAAACAGTATGTATTGTAAACATACACTGTGCATTGGGTGTCGTGTTACAGAAACAGTATGTATTGTAAACATACACTGTGCTTTAAGTGTCGTGCTCAAGAATCAGTATGTATTGTAAACATACACTGTGCATTGGGTGTCGTGTTACAGAAACAGTATGTATTGTAAACATGCACTGTGCTTTAAGTGTCGTGCTTAAGAATCAGTATGTATTGTAAACATACACTGTGCATTGGGTGGCGTGTTACAGAAACAGTATGTATTGTAAACATACACTGTGCATTAGGTGTCGTGTACAAGGAACAGTATTAGTGTAAACATACACTGTGCATTAGGTGTCGTGTACAAGAAACAGTATTAGTGTAAACATACACTGTGCATTAGGTGTCGTGTACAAGAAACAGTATGTATTGTAAACATAGTAACACTGTGCATTGGGTGTCGTGTTACAGAAACAATATGTATTGTAAACATACACTGTGCATTAGGTGTCGTGCTCAAGAATCAGTATGTATTGTAAACATACACTGTGCATTGGGTGTTGTGTTACAGAAACAGTATGTATTGTAAACATACACTGTGCATTGGGTGTCGTGTTAAAGAAACAGTATGTTTTGTAAACATACACTGTGCATTGGGTGTCGTGTTACAGAATCAGTATGTATTGTAAACATACACTGTGCATTGGGTGTCGTGCTCAAGAAACAGTATGTATTGTAAACATACACTGTGCATTGGGTGTCGTGTTACAGAAACAGTATGTATTGTAAACATACACTGTGCATTGGATGTCGTGCTCAAGAAACAGTATGCATTGTAAACATACACTGTGCATTGGGTGTCGTGTTACAGAATCAGTATGTATGGAAACATACACTGTGCATTGGGTGTCATGCTCAAGAAACAGTATGCATTGTAAACATACACTGTGCATTGGGTGTCATGCTCAAGAAACAGTATGTATTGTAAACATACACTGTGCATTGGGTGTCGTGCTCAAGAAACAGTATGTATTGTAAACATACACTGTGCTTTAAGTGTCGTGTTCAAGAAACAGTATGTATTGTAAACATACACTGTGCATTGGGTGTCGTGTTACAGAAACAGTTTGTATTGTAAACATACACTGTGCATTAGGTGTCGTGTACAAGAAACAGTATGTTTTGTAAACATAGTAACACTGTGCATTAGGTGTCGTGTTACAGAAACAGTATGTATTGTAAACATACACTGTGCATTGGGTGTCAAGTTCAAGAAACAGTATGCATTGTAAACATACACTGTGCATTGGGTGTCATGTTCAAGAAACAGTATGTATTGTAAATATACACTGTGCATTGGGTGTCATGTTCAAGAAACAGTATGTATTGTAAACATACACTGTGCATTGGGTGTCATGTTCAAGAAACAGTTTGTATTGTAAACATACACTGTGCATTGGGTGTCGTGTTACAGAAACAGTATGTATTGTAAACATACACTGTGCATTGGGTGTCATGTTCAAGAAACAGTATGTATTGTAAACATACACTGTGCATTGGGTGTCATGTTCAAGAAACAGTATGTATTGTAAACAAACACTGTGCATTGGGTGTCGTGTTACAGAAAGAGTATGTATTGTAAACATACACTGTGCATTGGGTGTCATGTTCAAGAAACAGTATGTATTGTAAACATACAATGTGCATTGGGTGTCTTGTTCAAGAAACAGTATGTATTGTAAACATACACTGTGCATTGGGTGTCGTGTTACAGAAACAGCTTGTATTGTAAACATACACTGTGCATTGGGTGTCGTGTTACAGAAACAGTATGTATTGTAAACATACACTGTGCATTGGGTGTCGTGTTACAGAAATAGTATGTATTGTAAACATACACTGTGCATTGGGTGTCATGTTCAAGAAACAGTATGTATTGTAAACATACACTGTGCATTGGGTGCCATGTTACAGAAACAGTATGTATTGTAAACATACACTGTGCATTGGGTGTCGTGTTACAGAAACAGTATGTATTGTAAACATACACTGTGCATTGGGTGTCGTGTTACAGAAACAGTATGTATTGTAAACATACACTGTGCATTGGGTGTCGTGTTACAGAAACAGTATGTATTGTAAACATACACTGTGCTTTAAGTGTCGTGCTCAAGAATCAGTATGTATTGTAAACATACACTGTGCATTGGGTGTCGTGTTACAGAAACAGTATGTATTGTAAACATGCACTGTGCTTTAAGTGTCGTGCTTAAGAATCAGTATGTATTGTAAACATACACTGTGCATTGGGTGGCGTGTTACAGAAACAGTATGTATTGTAAACATACACTGTGCATTAGGTGTCGTGTACAAGGAACAGTATTAGTGTAAACATACACTGTGCATTAGGTGTCGTGTACAAGAAACAGTATTAGTGTAAACATACACTGTGCATTAGGTGTCGTGTACAAGAAACAGTATGTATTGTAAACATAGTAACACTGTGCATTGGGTGTCGTGTTACAGAAACAATATGTATTGTAAACATACACTGTGCATTAGGTGTCGTGCTCAAGAATCAGTATGTATTGTAAACATACACTGTGCATTGGGTGTCGTGTTACAGAAACAGTATGTATTGTAAACATACACTGTGCATTGGGTGTCGTGTTAAAGAAACAGTATGTTTTGTAAACATACACTGTGCATTGGGTGTCGTGTTACAGAATCAGTATGTATTGTAAACATACACTGTGCATTGGGTGTCGTGCTCAAGAAACAGTACGTATTGTAAACATACACTGTGCATTGGGTGTCGTGTTACAGAAACAGTATGTATTGTAAACATACACTGTGCATTGGATGTCGTGCTCAAGAAACAGTATGCATTGTAAACATACACTGTGCATTGGGTGTCGTGTTACAGAATCAGTATGTATGGAAACATACACTGTGCATTGGGTGTCATGCTCAAGAAACAGTATGCATTGTAAACATACACTGTGCATTGGGTGTCATGCTCAAGAAACAGTATGTATTGTAAACATACACTGTGCATTGGGTGTCGTGCTCAAGAAACAGTATGTATTGTAAACATACACTGTGCTTTAAGTGTCGTGTTCAAGAAACAGTATGTATTGTAAACATACACTGTGCATTGGGTGTCGTGTTACAGAAACAGTTTGTATTGTAAACATACACTGTGCATTAGGTGTCGTGTACAAGAAACAGTATGTTTTGTAAACATAGTAACACTGTGCATTAGGTGTCGTGTTACAGAAACAGTATGTATTGTAAACATACACTGTGCATTGGGTGTCAAGTTCAAGAAACAGTATGCATTGTAAACATACACTGTGCATTGGGTGTCATGTTCAAGAAACAGTATGTATTGTAAACATACACTGTGCATTGGGTGTCATGTTCAAGAAACAGTATGTATTGTAAACATACACTGTGCATTGGGTGTCATGTTCAAGAAACAGTATGTATTGTAAACATACACTGTGCATTGGGTGTCGTGTTACAGAAACAGTATGTATTGTAAACATACACTGTGCATTGGGTGTCATGTTCAAGAAACAGTATGTATTGTAAACATACACTGTGCATTGGGTGTCATGTTCAAGAAACAGTATGTATTGTAAACAAACACTGTGCATTGGGTGTCGTGTTACAGAAAGAGTATGTATTGTAAACATACACTGTGCATTGGGTGTCATGTTCAAGAAACAGTATGTATTGTAAACATACAATGTGCATTGGGTGTCTTGTTCAAGAAACAGTATGTATTGTAAACATACACTGTGCATTGGGTGTCGTGTTACAGAAACAGCTTGTATTGTAAACATACACTGTGCATTGGGTGTCATGTTCAAGAAACAGTATGTATTGTAAACATACACTGTGCATTGGGTGTCATGCTCAAGAAACAGTGTGTATTGTAAACATACACTGTGCATTGGGTGTCGTGCTCAAGAAACAGTATTAGTGTAAACATACACTGTGCATTGGGTATCGTGCTCAAGAAACAGTATTTATTGTAAATATACACTGTGCATTGGGTGTCATGTTCTTGGTCAAATGTGCACAACGACTTGTGTATACAATGTATGAAATCAAATAATTTACTTGGATGTGTTACAATAAAAACATAAAAAAAATTGTTTCTTTTTCAGAGGCACCTTATTTCAACGAGTCGTGTTTCATTTTGCAACATCTCTACTCCACATGCTGAGTCTGTGTTCGGCTTATGTAGCCATGCTCTGTGTTATGACAATGAACATCTGGTTGTTGGTAGCCGTTATTATTGGCTCAGGTGTTGGACATTTGCTTATAAAACCTTTATTAAGATCATGTTGTACTGCTGTACACGATGACCACGTGTCGGATACAAAGAAACTGGACAGTGGAGATGTTAGTGTGAATGCACTTTTGAATACCGACGAAAACTCATCAGAAAGTGATCATAAACGTTATGGTCAATCTGGTCATGAAACTGACGTGCTTATGTGCCGTTAAATGAAATCAATATAAATTTTGTTTTCAAACATTTCATAAATCAAGTTTTATTAACTGCAATGTAGAGGAAGGGTTCGATACTGTGCCTGTCTTGTGAAGAAGAGTAAGTAAGTCCCACTGACTTTTCGGCTTTTCGATTGATTCGTATGGCTTACCAGAATTTTCCTTGATGTAGGTTTCATTCCTTAGAGTCACAATTCATCTGACTCTTGAACCTAAAACTTGTTAAAAAATAAAAGGAGGAAAACTACATACATCTTATTGTACTTTTAGGTAAGTCAGTTATTATGTTACATAGCTATTTTTGTATCTGCTTAATATTTTTCAAGTACATTGTTCATTATAATTATCACAGAATCGTTCAGAATTCAATGTGTAGGTTAATTATATTGTTCATTTTTAATATGTATGTGAGTTACATTGTTCATTGTTTAACTATATTTGAAGTATATAGTTTGTTTCATTGGACTTGAAAATGGGCATTGTTAAAATTTAGATTTTTTATACCATTAGTTGATGGGAAGTTAATATAGCGCTTTCCGCTCTTTGATGCGGTCAGTTAATATAAATAATTGGGTTACTAAAGTAAGGGAGGTAATTATTGTATCAAGATGTCGTCAGTTAGAATTTTTTGGGAATTAATGTATTTTTTATAAATTTAATGTAACAGGGTTATTTTTCTGAAAGATTTAAATTGGTTATTATATAAGTTAACGGGGATTATGTTCTCAGTAGAAAACTTTCAGCTGTATGATATTCGGATAAAACCTATAATTCGTATAACATTATAGTTTTAGGAATCAAAGGTCTCGTAGTATTTGATGGTTATCATTAGTATTGATATTAATTGTGTTATTGATATTTGATATTAATTGTTATTATTGATATTAATTGTTACTATTGATATTGTTATTACCTATATATTTGATATGGTTATCATTTATAAAATTAGAGACACAATTCATCTGACTCTTGAACCTAAAACTTGTTAAAAAATAAAAGGAGGAAAACTACATACATCTTATTGTACTTTTAGAAACACAAACACAATTCCCCAGGGTACAGAACGTGAGAATTCACGGTACACAGAGCACTCTAAGTTCACACCAGAGACTGTAAGTTCACAACAGAGAACATGAGTTCACGGCAGAACACCCCCTTTATTTTTACAACGCTAGAAAATATTCAAATCGAAAAGTCCGATATCCTTTCCGCTACCATAGCGTACTAATGCAGACTCGCCGGGATGGTCATTTCGGCCTTCCGTAGTTTTCGACCTAAATGCCCATATTCGGGAATTTTGCTGTCATGGGTACACAGGCATCCCAGACTACAGGATATTACGGGCCCAGGGTCGTGCACAGGTTTTTGGGCCCGCTAGACCCCTTTAAAGAGGGCTTTGAACGTAGATTTTACAAAACTGAAATTACTGGTCCTACCCGCCATTGCGGTACGATTCCCTTTGGAATTGCATTAACATTTAGCGCCAAAAAGTTTTTATTTTTCTATAGCAGGAATATAAGGCTAGACAAAGGGGTCAGGACCAATGCCCTAAAGGGGCCAAAAAGTAGGCTTGTCACGTTATAAAAAAAAAGTTTTTCGCGCAAGGGTCACGGTCACATCGTCATTTCCGGTGACCTTTAGTCGAAATATTGACAATTTATTCTACTTTCGGTTTGGGGTAGGTGTGTAGCATCTGGATGTATCGAGTTTTTATCAGTGCTGCAAGTCAATAGTGTCTCAGGGACGGGGTATAGGGACCATATGAATTCGCATACCCCCCCCCCCCCCCAAATATCGTGGTAGCGGAAAGGAAATCGAAGATATTATTCTAACTTTAGATGCTAATAAAGCGGTTGAACCAGACTGTATTTCTTATAAAGTTCTAAAAAATGTGCGTTTTACGATTTCAAAACCTTTATGTATGTTGTTTAATAGACTTTAAAAGAAGGAGTTTTCCCGTCCAAATGGAAATCAGCTCTTGTTTTACCTCTTTATAAAAAGGGAGATAAACAATGTCCTGGTAATTACCGTCATGTTTCTCTATTGAGTTGTTTAGGTAAACTGATGGAAAGATGTGTATACAAATATATTGAGCCAGTCTCCAGGAAAACCTGATATTCCGGGATAATTTATAATTTATCTTAATTTATTACTTTCTTTGAGGTTTATCTAAATCTCCTACTTACTAATGAGCATCCAATTTGTAATGGTAATAAAACCCTAATTAACTACCTACAAGAAGGGTTTAAGGGCGCCGCCATTTTGGCCAGAGATACTCTCTATTTATCAGAATTATAAACCCGTACCTAGTGACGTCACAGAGTCAATTGATACAGAATGCCTTGTATATAGAGAAACTCGGGTCACTGTCCGGTGAGAACAATGTTATCAGGCGAGGTGATATCGTCCGGGTGGCGAGCCTTTGGCGAGTCACCCCGGACGATATCGCCGAGTCTGATAACATTGTTCGATCCGGACAGTGACCCGAGTTTCTATTTATCATGCAACCAGCACCACGGAACAAGTAAGAGGCGTAATTCCTCATTTTTGAAAGTTACAACCGAGTTGTGGGTTTTAGTAGATCCAGTAAACCCGCCGATTAACACAATTCAATGTGCTTCCGCGAAACAAAATAGTTCTCAATTCTACGCTGCTTAACAAAAGAAATATTAAAAAATAAAATATTTCAACTATATATTCAGAAAGGGAAATCTTAGTAAATGGTATTACCAAATAACTACATTGTGTCATAATAGTAGAATAAAATTTCGCTCATGAATTTATGAAGTTTTTTTAATGAATCATCAATGACGTACGTGTGTGAACAAGGTCGTTTACTACGTCATAAATCCTTCTGTTATTCTTAACAATGCCTTGGAATAAATATAAACATGGACTATGTGAAACACTGGGTTGTTTGCGGTAACTATCAGTGCAAAATTGAATTCCGGACGGGGGAAATAACTTCAAGAATGAACAGTTTATACAAGCTTACTCGTCTTAGTCAAGTTGGTGGGTAGAGAATGGCAGTAGGGAGACCTCAATGCTTGGAAAATCGATGGAAATAGAATATGGTAAGACATTGATCTTGTTGAAGAGCCTATTATACTTTTTTATATTTTACCTATGTATGAACCATATGTACACTGAATCTAACAATAATTTAACTGACCCACTTAGTCTTAAGATTCGCCAAAAATGTCCGACTTTTTTCATTTTCAATGATTTTGTATGCGCATCGTATCGAGTCTTCAAATGAGTTCAAAATTGCATTTTATCCAGTGTATTTGATGTGGAACCGTTGTCTATGCATACTCTTTATGTTTATTTATCTTTGATGATCCTATGCCAGTGGATTTATGTGAGTTTATTGTTTTTTTCAGGGCCTTTCCCAAACGATTGATCCGTGGATGACCCGTATGAATTCAAGAAAAAATACACTGGCGTAGCCCTACATGGCGAAGAAATATTGCTGATGTTGGTTGTAAATCTAAACTTTGAATAAATATTAGCTATCAAATGTATATTTTTGTAGTTTTCAATAATATGTAGGTCAATTTTAGACGGAATGAGAAATGGGAAAATAGTCCGTGATTTGTGGGCGGAGCCAAAAAGTGTTCTCAGGCTACTAGCAGCCTATTGACCTGAGAACACATACTGTTCTCAGGTCATGTGTTATCAGGCAGTTACCATGGCAGTTGCATGATAAACTTTATAGCACGGTATGTAGGAAAAGTGTATAGTTTTGACTATTGACTGAAATTAATATTAAAATTATTTTTTAACACTTTAATTATTGGCCTTCTATAAAGTGTTTTTCAGAAACAATAATAAGTCATTATTTTATTTTGAGAGTATAAACAGTTTTTGATGTACAGGGTTTCAGTACTTAGATTATAGATCCATCTTTCACACAGTTGTTTATTTTTTACAGGGTCTGCAAATATCCTCATTCCCTGTCCATGCATAACATTGTAACGATTGGCTTTGTGCTGAGGTATTTTTATTGCCAAATTACGTCAAATGATAACATTATTATGTAAAACTATTATATTCCACTACTTTCTTCTCAGAGCCTAACTGCCGCTGTGACGTAGTACTGCAAAGATACCTGGGTAAAATATGGCGGCTCTCCATGTCAGAGAGAGTTTAATTACCCTAGCTAAATAGGGTGTGAAAAGGGGGCTATAAACACTGAATTTGAAGATAGTTTGGGGTTCTTTACAACGTATAAAAAAATAAAAATATGCTGAACTTTCACTTTAAGATTTAGTATTACAGGATAATGGTAAATAAGCAAATTGCAAAAGAAATTATGTTGATCTCTTGAGTTTTAAGGAAGTTACAGCTGTTTTTGTAGAGTCCCTAATCGGGGCTTTTTGAGTGACGTCGCGAACGTCATTCAAACGTTATTCGACGTAAATGAAATAAGTATTTTCATTTTTACACCATTTGATCAATTCTTGACATAAACGGTTCAAAATAGTACCAAATTCTATAATTATGTTTCACTTTCAAAATTGTATACCAAAATCGAAATTGTTTGCTTTCAGAGAAAGGCTACTTTTGTCTTAAACAACTAAATCCTCGTTTTTCTCAATCAGAGTACTTTTCTGAAATTGGTCACCATAGCAACGAAGTATGTGTTTTTGACATAATTCATAGGAATATTTAAAGCTAAGGTATAGTACTATATGGATAGTACCATATGGGTCAATTACTAAAAAAAGAATCAAAAGATACGTATTTTTCCTTATTTTAGAGCTTTATCAAAATCTTGTTACATATAGTAATTATACTTAATTATAATGTCATTATAGCAGGTTTTCCTGGAGACTGGCTCATATATAGAAACTGGATGGTTAACTCTTGATGATAGAAGAAAATATCAAAAACTTATTTTTATGTTTAAAGTAAAACACAATTGAGTGCCTGGTTATTTGAATATATTGTTCCCAAGACAGAATAGTGAAAACTTACATTACAACCTAAGGCATCAAACTGATTTTCAGGCACCTCCCCGAAGAACATCATTGTTTGAAAGGTCATTCATCCCATCCGCTATTCACCCATGGAACGCTTTACCACCATTATTAAGAAACTGACAATCTCGAAGTTTGTTTAAACGCGAATTGCTAAAAGATGTTTTTCCTGCCAAGGTTGTCCCATCTCACTTTACGTATGGTAATAGATCAATGTCAGTATATCATGCTAGGCTTCGTAATAATTGCAGTAATCTGAATAATGACTTATATGTTGATCACCTATCTGAGCATGATCTATGTTTGCAATGCAATTCACGTGAAGACGCAGTTCATTTTTTCTTTCATTGTAATCGATATGTAAATGAACGACTCGAGCTTTTTCGCAGTACTCGTAACCTTCATCCTCTAAATATTTAAAAGCTCTTACTAGTATTGTTCGGAAATGATAATTTAACTTATGAAAGTAATATAAAAATAGTAAATGCTGTTCATAAGTTCATTAAAGACACTGAACGTTTCAATGCATAAAGATTAGATATAACGTCCACAACATTATTCTTTTCTCACTCCTAACCTTACTCTTACTGTTCTGTCCTATCTTTATTCTTACTCAATCCAGTCATTCCAATTAAAAAATGTTTGAATATTACCTTTGTAAATATGTATACATTATTCTTACAGGTAAACATCTGCATTTAACTTAAATTAATTAATTATATGCCATATTAACATATTAACTTGAAGTATTATAATGTAATTGATATTGGTATAAGGGGAGAGCCGTAAATAAGTTTTAGAACTTGTGGCTCGACCCTTTTACCCATGTATGTATATATACGTATTTATTGATCTATTTGTATGTCATTGTTTGGGTAATAAAATATGTTTAAACCTTACATTTATAAGTAACTTTATGATATAATAAAGATTTCGTCAACTTCTACTTTTAAAATTAACTACTAATATAAATACCATGTACATCTACATTATGCTATATATACTGAAAAGTTACCACCTATATATAAGTCTGTATTTTGTATACAGTATGACATATCGGTACAAAATTTCGTATAGTATAGTATGTGCATTTGAATATTGTTAAATAGGATAGCTGTGACTACATAGTAACATGCCTCTAAAAACATTATTAAAATGCTTTTCTTATTTAATGAAGAACTATAGCACGAATTCCTCGCTAAAAGCTAGACCTTTGAGAAAATGTACAGTTCATAAATACCACTGATATTAAGTTATCGTCCACTTTGACAAATGTGCTGACACTTGTTCTTCTGGTTACTTGAATCAACCATACTTGTTCACACTGCTTCAGACTTAACATGGAAATCGTAAACTTATGTCCAAATTTGAACTCTTTATAATTCTTTAACAAATACAAATTGTGGTAAATGGATCTACAATATTAACAATGATTCAGTAATGCACTCATACAAAACCAGCCGAATCCCAAATTAGTAGTTGTAAAAGCAGAATAAGGACTTTAAATTGGAGCGTAAGTTTAAAATTTCCATAAAAGCTTTGATAAAACAGTACCAGGGTGTTTTTTAAGATGTACCCATTTTTTTCAGTGTACTTCGTAAGATAGTTTACGTTTATGTGGGTCCAACCTGATCGCGAACCGAATATATCTAGTTATTTAATTATGTAGAAAAGATACTTATATTTCGTCAATCCATTGTACATGTAGTAATATAAGCTAGTATTTGCATACATCTGATGTCAACGATGATTATTAATGTTTGAGTTGATGAGTTTTGTTTGCCAATATTATACTGATATGATAAATAAACAATACCGAGATGTATGTTGCCTTTTTTATTTATTTTTTTTCAATTTATTAACAGACAATTTCAAGTATAACAATCACGAATTAACAAATAAATCACAGCTGAGCGATAAAATTTACGATTTCGATACATATCCAGTGAAACATTTTCGCGGAGTAGAAAGCAAACACATAATAAGTAAAAATATGCATCCTGCTTTTAAGTTATTTATTAGAATCACAATAACTAAATAAAAGATCAATATAGTTGCTGATGGCTGCCAACATTTTGCGAGATCTTTAGTGCCAAAGGGAAATTCGAAAAAATCTCTAAAAGTTAATAAGCACAACACAGCAGTTAACAAAGCGGCAAATGAAAATGATAACGCTTTTGTGCTCTATCACCATCATATCAACACACAATTTTATTAGGTGTCACAATCGCATGAAGTATACAACACGATGTGATCTACATTGTACCCAAGATGACTCAACTGTTCTTTTGATTTAGGTTTTATAGATAGAAACATTCATACATAGTCAGGTACTACACATTTAGGGTTCAGAATCACATTATTATGGACGGACACATGGGTACAACAAGTATATGGCATCAATCCACTGTGTGTTCTTTCATGGCTCAACATATTTTTTCGGTGGTTGAATTGCTTCCCACAAGTACTGCTCAATTTTCGTCGGTTGACATGTTTCTTCTACAACGAGAGTATGTATACATCAAAGTTAAAAAAGATGTTGACTAGTATTTGTTCATTGATAATTAAATAAAACAGAATTGTTATCAAATTGAGTATTTCTTTTAGGCCGAATTTAACAACCAGTTTAAGAATTATGTGACTTTTGGTTGCGATGTTATTCTGTTTGAACATACAAATACGTACAACATAATGGTTAACTCTTACAATAAGGCAATACTCGATTAGCAAACATTCTCGACTGATAATCGAACGCAAACATAACCGGGTGATAGAGATTGGAAGAGGTTTCAACAATAGTCTTTATTATTTTGTCTTTCAGTGGCATCGTAATGTCAATCAGTACCAACCTAAAACAATTAACAATACGACAAGCAGTCCTGTTGAATTTATACGTTATGTCTTGCAACAGTTCATTCCAGTTAATGCTTGGATAATTACGTCAATATTATGTTTAAAATGTACACGATGCTTCGCTTCACTTTTGGCGTGCCGTCTTAGCTGAACAAATACGACGTGCCGTCTTAGCATATTTTCTGTTTTTAAAAAATACCGTTATTTGGTCGGTTTTATTTCTATCTGTTCACCCTACATGTATTTAAATGAGTGACTTGACGTCCGAACAAATTTAGGCACTGCTTACTGTCGTTGTCGTATATAACTACTATTGTGATGAATTTCCAATTGGCGTGCCGTCTAAGCATTTCATTTTTGATGCGGACTGGCATTGACTCGAATGTTAGACAATAGTAAACCCGTGGTGAGAAATGTATCAACAACCGGGGATAGTAAACACTTTTCCCCTTAGCATCGGCCATATTTCGTCAAAATCGGGTGGAAAATAAGATACTTACAGGACTTTTTAACTCCCAGGCGAGCGTAATCGGCTGACAGTCTTAGCCAAAAATGACGTCACATACCACGTGGTATGGCCACACTGTAGTAAGGTCAAAACATATGTGTGTTCGGCGTTTAACTCAGTGTAACGTGCATTTAAAAATATAAGAGTCAATTGGGTGGTAACTTTTAATTGACGCTATAATACATTGTAACAGTATACAGAGTTGATAAAATTAATGATACTTCAAGTTATGTCAACTTCGTTTGATGAAATGTGTTCTTACAGTGGATGAAGACGAATGTACCGTATTACATGTACATGTATTTGATATAAAGGTCATCGAACTACAGATTACATGACATAACATATTGGAATAGTCGTTTTGGCTTTAATAGTGTTTGGTCGTGTTCCATTTATGTAATATACATTGGTCCCCAGTCAATAACCACCTCGTCACAACAGAATACAATATCAAGGAAGAAAATATGCCTCACAGAAGAAAACAGAACAGGCCTCAATCCCCCGAATCATCTAAAGCAAAAACCTCTGTTTGAGAAACACAAGGGGGGTAATTCAGATTATATAATTGCATTTATGTTGCCGTATTCTCTCCCTTTAATCGTGAATAAAAGATATTCGTTACACTGTGTCTTTAATATGTTGGTTTACGTTAAACTATAGACTCTTAATAGTTACATCTACTATTTGCCCTCCTCTTTAAGAGGACAATGTTGAAAAACACATGTTCGTATATTTATTTCTTTTTCAGAAAATCGTTTCACTTCTCTCTACTGTCAGTTTGATTATAATATTGACTGCTATAACCATATGTATGTATTTTTACTCATAAAATATTTCGCATTGTATATCGTATTGTAGTATGCTATTTGAATAAAAAAACACGACATGTTGTTAAAGGAACAATAGGAATCCATTTGCTACATGTATATGTCATTAGGGGTAACTATTGAGTCCATTGTTAAATATTGCAATACTATTGCTATTGCTGAATGTACTATTGCGATACTATTGTATTGCTGGAAACTATTACGATACTATTGCAATAGTTATCGCCAAGATTGAAAACTAGAGATTAACTTGTAACTTTGTAAGATATCACTTTTTTGTACAACGTACTAATCTATAATTTGTGGAAATTATTTAAAATGAATTTAACAGAAATAGATTAATACAATTAAAGTTTTTATCATGTTCAATGGAAGAACGAATGCGATATAGGTCCTTTTTGGCAGTTTTGATGCGTGTGATTATCTAAAATTAGTCTTTTTAACGAGAACGGAAGTTGTTTTAATATGATAATAAACTTTATTTAAACCATCTTAACTATCGATAGTTGGGCTAACTATTGGCGATAGTTATTGGATTGAGATATTTACTATCGATCCATACTATCGAGACACTCGGGATCGCAATGCATCGATATTTCGATGTATCGGCCCACCCCTATATGTCAGTCATACCATATGGCAAGGGAGGTAATAAAAAAAAGTGCATTGGGTAATGCTTGTGGTCACAAACCACTAAATAAAATTGTTCTGTAGCTCAATGTAAAGTGACAATTGTCAGCCCAGATTATATCATGTTAAAGTCTATGGCCAGTTAACAAACCTATATCAATGAAAAGAAGTATATTTTAGCTACAAAATAAGACCAAAAAACTGGGGGACATGTTTAATATAAGAAAGGTTTTGTTTGTCAAAGGCAGTAAACAAATTTTTACAGACGCACGGACCGATCAAATGTGGATTTTACCCTACTCTACTTTCGCTTTGTCGAATATGCAAAAATCTTAAAATATTCAAGACGTAACACGTTCACTCATTCAACTGCATGTACACAATACCTTTAAACTCAATAAGCTGAGTTTAGTTCTATTTTGTCGAGGCATATCACCATGTCACCAGACAAACAGAAGTTTCTGTAAGGACTATTTGAATGCATCAGAGTTTGGCCGCGTATGCATTTAGTGGTTTATAACCTTGTTCGACGCGCGAAACTCTACTGTGATTATGATGTTGTTCATATCGAACAAACACATGTTTCTCATACGTAGAAATCGTGATCAAAGACATTTAAGGTTTTGGATGACCGAATTCATTTAGTCTAGTACTATTGTACCCGAATACTATCCTCATAGAATATGGGTATAGAAACCCGTGATGGGCTTCCAGTCTGACAAGCAATTTCCTGGTTAAAAGTAATCATTGATCTAGTTTCTATATTAATTACATACAAAACATATTTTCCGCCAATCCCATATAAGAATGTGAGAAAGCGATGATAAACGCGTGTTTGGGTAAAGTTTGAAGGATGGTAAGCGCACGTTTGTCTATTACTGTCGGAAAATTTCACGAGGACAAACGTTTCGCGAGTTTGTTATTCGGAAGTAACGTTACATATAGTTGGCGAGGATAAATACTCGCGATTTCCAACCGTCAGAGATAACTTTATCATGCGTTTTACTTCCGCTGGTGTTTAAGTTTGCGGCCATAAGTATTCGCGAACTTACCGTGAATTCGCGAATATAGCGAAAAATAATTTTGCGCCAACATTTCTGATTTTACAGTAAAAGGACAATCACTTTCCACACACAGATGCAACAAACACGGTTAACATATTTCGGTAACCATACAAAGCCTAGATTGTTAGGATGATCGATTGCAAAATACAATACATGTTTACATTTCCATACGTATGATGCAATACCTTAAATATGTTTATCCACCGCTTTGAAAAAAGCAGAAATTGCTAGACAATAAAGAGGATGTAGCGAGCATCTTCATCGACTTACCTGATGTAGGATATCTTTCCTACTTAAATGTTTTAATTAGTTTTGGGTTATTTCATAATAATTATTACGATTTATTTACAACCTTTGTTGAGCAACACCCTCTGAAGCTGCAAACATTGACCGTTGCTTTATTTGTTATTGCTGTATAGTTTTATATAGAGGTTAAATTTATAGAAAATATCGACATAAAGAATGTTAGATGGTGTTGTTGTATAGAGGTTGTTAGTCGACAGAGGGCCGCACTGGGTGAGGCTGTACGTTACACAGGTAACTGTATCATTAATAAACAGTACCTAAAAAAACAAGAACTGGCTTTCGATATCTTCATAAAGTAATTATATTCGTAAAAAAACATGACTTAACTACTTTCATGCGAAATCCCATCGAAATTTGTCAATTAGTTAAATAGTTATGCCATAAATACGTATCACGGTGTCCACCCGGTCACTGGGGTGGACTCAATAAAAACAAAAAAACGGAAATATTGAGGAAATCACCAACATATGTCGGATTTACCGTTGTGTAGAAACATAATAATGCGGTAAAATTAAAGAACGAAAAAGTTGGAACAGATTTACCTGGTTGACACATGTTCACTTCAGTGAATGTATACGTGTAAGCCGAAAAACGAATCGTTGGCATATTTAAATGTCAAAATGACTCCATGCTTGTCCGAACGTTCCGAATGATGCGCGTGATTTCCTTTTTGTAACAACGATTTTCATTGGTTGATTTCATTGGGGTTTCCCAGGACTTGGTTTTACCAGCGTACAAACGATGTATACTACGCCAATGAAAACGACCGTTATAGCATACGTTCGAAATACCCGTCAGACACACTAAAAACCACTACAGCCGTTCCTAGCGTTTTACGCCCTCGAAAAATAAAATCAAAGTTTAAACAATGAATTATATCGTACGAAGGTAAATTTAAGCATGTTTTCGAATGCTTTCGATTCACAAAGATGTTTTTGATCACCCACAGCTTTAAATAGATGATTAATGCCGGAAATGCTTTAAATTATGGGGAAAAAATACACCCAGTGACTGTACGATCACTTCTCCGGGAAATATACCTTGTATAACTAATTTTTTTAGGTACTGTTTATTAATGATACAGTTACCTGTGGTACGTTATAACTACTATTCCAAACCATTTCATTGTGACAGTGACGCTGAAGATTTAACTTCACCCAGGAAAGATGATAGATCTCATTTTGAGGGATCAACATAAAAAACGAAATATATACAATACAATACAATACAATACAATACAATACAATACAATACAATACAATACAATACAATATATAGAATACAATACAATACAATACAATACAATACAATACAATACAGTACAGTACAGTACAGTACAGTACAGTACAGTACAGTACAGTACAGTACAGTACAGTACAGTACAGTACAGTACAGTACAGTACAGTACAGTACAGCACAGCACAGCACAGCACAGCACAGCACAGCACAGCACAGCACAGCACAGCACAGCACAGCACAGTACAATACAATACAATACAATACAATGTAATACAATACAAAACAATACAATAAACTTTATTTTTACCTCAATTGGTGTTATTTGGTATATGTACAATACAATGATTATGTACATGTTAATTACACTGTTATATAGATAATACAGAGCTAATAATGCATCAATCGGATTGACTTATCAAGACAACAACAGTCTAGTAAACTTGAAATCTCTTCATCATCATCTGTAAACAAAAAGTATAACATACGTATAATGTATTTTTTTATAATGAATGTATGTAGGTTTCTTTTGTTGCTAGATTTTCTTGCGCCCTTTCAGTCCCTATTTAGTTATTTATATTCTTTTTGTTTACTACCATCAATATATTATTTGTGCGGCTATTTTTTGTGTGTTATTCTTTAACTTTTTAGGACTTTTGACAGTTAAATTAGGTATTTCTGTCTTTTTTACAGCTGAAACTATCTCATTCAGCTTTTTTATTGCAAAATAGAGGGAATTCCGCTTTTATAGCTGATATTTGGTCTTTAAGCTTTTTGACAGCTGGGCCTTGGACTGTCGATGTTTTGACAGCTGAAACTTGACTTTCAGCGGTTACGTTTATTTCTCGTGCTGTTGTGTCAAGTTTTGGCATTGTGTCGTGTAATAGTAGTCACGGTATAGATTGAATACTTCTCGGTACATACAAGTACTCGATCAAATTGTATAATGGTTTGCAGGAGTATATAAAATATATGTACGAACTCTCAGCAATTTAGGAAATCAGGAAAAATGTGTTATTCATAAGTTCTTGTATTTTACTATCAAAAGGCAGTTCAGAGCATTCGATAAATACAATTTTCGAATCTTATGGTCATGTGACTACGAAATCTACCAATGAAAATACAGATGAATGACCTAAATATACGAGCTATGACACTCACTGATTCTTGTTATCAAAATAGTGTCACAATCATGGACGTAAATATATCTAATGCAATGTCACGATGCACCGCAATAGGTGATTTTGTTCATACTTGAGATGTGAGTGTTGAATACATTCCGGGTCCTGCTAACACTAGTTCGAAAGTTAACCTGACACGAAATATGGTTACTTATCAATGGCAGCCTAATGTACAAAGAATAAACACTTTTTAGCGCTATCAGCGCTTTGATTTTGTACGTATGTAACTACATGTATTCATTTATAGTCTATAATAAGGATGTACAGATCTTATTATAATGAGCAATCTAGAGAAAGCACGTGACATACACTAAGCACATTAAAACACGCACACCTGAAATATCCCAAAACTCCGAAATGTACGACGTCCACATTTATTTCACAAGGTCATTGTTAGTCCATGTGATAGACCGAATTTCATTAGCAAATTAGTGAACAGATCCAACAATGATTTTCGGTTAGCTTGATGTCTTAGCAGTCCGAAATCGGTTGATGGACTTGCGGGTCACTTTGCCAAATGACCATTTGGTGGCCATCTTTAAAGACTATATCGCTTGGAGGAATCGCCATCACATACAAGTTGCGCTAGACAATACTACATACTTATTAGTGACATGTCAGGTGATAATGCCCATCAATCAAGTCAATGTCTCTAATTTTGTTGCGTCTACAGTTGCGTAACTGCAAGTCACTATATCGTTTTGCGGCCTAACCCAATGTTGCTGAAGAATCGACGCTTCGAACCTTAGACATGTACTGGAGACCGAATGCAGAAGCTGGCCTTTATACGTCGTTGATAACAGATTTTGACGTTGCCATTTATCTGGAAAAATATCGTTAGGTCACGGGCGAATGAGCTGAATATACGATTCGGCAGGAATACAACATGGCATTGTGACTATTGCTGCCTGAAGAAACGAAGATGTGTCCTTGTCCATCATAGTCTATTTCGTCGGTGACGGAGGTAAACCGCTGTGCCTTATTGTGAATTATGTACCTTACAGACAGCTCATACATACCAACGGACCGTGTTTTGGGTGTAATCGGCTTTCGAACAAATTCATAATCAAAATTGGAGCAAAATAATGGGACTTTTGGTCGCTGAACAAAACAAAGATATTTTGTTACTACTTGTTGTCGAAATATCACTTGCCCATGTATTGTCACTGTTCGCCAGACAGATTCTGTGCCGGCAACGTGTGCTTACAGGTTACGCAGATGTGATAATAACATTAAATACACATCCTGTCTTTGAGTTGTCACACTTGATGTTCCGGGACAATAACAGTCGTACACAACCACAAGTCTAGAAAGCGTTGAATCAGGAACATCCTGATTCAAATATTCCAATAGCCAAAATCGTTAAGCCACATTAGACACAGTGGTTAACCGGCGAGATATACTTTGATTCTCCAAGTTCTATTTTGAGCGCAACATGCATTTCCAAGTAATTACGTCAAATACAATACGTGATACAATGTTTCTTCTTTTTCATTGGCGTTCGTCAGTTTTGGCTGTTACAATATACAAAATGTACTATCTAACATACAAAAAAATTTACATTATCTTGCAAAGTATTGAGTAATCGCAAGATGTGACGTAAAGCATGCTCTAGTGACTGCATTAGATAACTCAACGTATGGGGAATACAAAAGTGTAATTATCTCCAAAACCATTCTTTGATAGATACCGGTAACTCAAAATAGCCTACGAAATGACAATGCAGTTTAACCATTTTTATTTCTAGAATGCTAACCGTGTTCTTTCTATGTATATAGCTCCCTACCGTGCTTAATCTGAAGGTTTTTTTTGTACTTCTTTTTGCGGATTTGAGATAACTCTTCATATCTTACCACGCAATACGAACGTACTGTCGAATCCCCGTTTCTTCCTGGTATTGACGATTTTATCACTTCAATGAACAAACTACTAAACGTCAGCTTCATGTCAAACTTATCTTTAAAAGAGTTATATTAAGCTGTCTTACCGTTTAGTTCAATTACTTTCGTATGTGTTTTCCAACCACATGAAGGTATAAGCGTTTGCGATGATAATTATATGTCTAATGCATGCAGAGGCCCAACCTCCGGCTCCTGTATGGCACACGCCATTTGAACAGGATCCTATCGAAACATTCTCTCCCACCCACATAGAAAAATCATACAACCATTTGCTGTGAAGGCAATGTCCCGCAGTTAACACATTGCTATAAACAATTCGAAGTAATTAAGCTACTAGTATTACGCGGAGAAAGTATAGTCATTGGGTCGCGATAACAAAGGAGTGTTTAAGATAACTAAAACTCTCATTGGTGAACCAAAATTGGTGTTACCAACTGACAAATCTTCAAATCTGCTTGTACATGACTTCAGTGACTCTTTCATCAACCATATCGAGGGAATTAGAACTGAAACAGCATCCATTAGTCAGTCAGATTAATATGCAGACTTATCTGAATTCGACACACCTTTCAGAGACGGTCCACTAACAGAATCGTCTCAAACGTCTTGGGAAGGAATCCGGAATTTGAAAAAAACCCAGCTATGTGAGGAGTGGGTGGGCGGTAGTCTTTTAGTAAATCATGTGAATGTGATCCAATCCCAACATGGTTGTTGAAAGATTGTTTAAATGACCTACTGGTTCTACGAATCTTAAAAAGAATAGCCAATGTATCACATAAAAATATGTATGTATGTACCCACCATTTGTAAAAGCTTTAGAATAATAAGACGACCACTGATAAAAGAATTAGGCATTGATTAAAATGGTACTAAAAAAAGTACAGAATTGTAAAATTTACCTTTGATTTACAAAGTTTGCAAATCTTAAGAAGATAGTCGATGCTCAACTAGAAAAGCATTCAACAATATACATGTATAATCTTTATGAAGAACGTCAGTCAGCCTATAGAAAATGTTCACTCATCAGAAACTGACCTACTTTGTTTACAAAATGATAGTACTCGTATATGGAATTGAGTCTGCTCCTGTGGCTCGGATGGTCTCCCCAAGACCCAGTCATTTTATATGTTTCCACAGATCACAGTGACCTGTACGTAGATGGAAGATGATAGTTTGATTGTATCTGTTAAGTGCGTGTAGACTGTCTTAACTGTACGTATAGCCTCCGTTAATCATCTTCCAGTCTGATCTGTAACAGTTCTTCAGCAACGTCATTGCTTTTACATATGATGTTGGAGGTTGAGTTGGGTTTTCTTGGCTGCTT
This sequence comes from Spisula solida, assembly GCA_947247005.1. Classification (NCBI taxonomy): domain Eukaryota; kingdom Metazoa; phylum Mollusca; class Bivalvia; order Venerida; family Mactridae; genus Spisula; species Spisula solida. Next base: position 29,575,743 of record OX365948.1, read on the forward strand.
TTTTCGCAAGTTTGTCGACAGCTTTATTTTCGGCTATGGCCACTTGTGCAGGAACTAATTGAAATACTGCAGTGTAGTGTTTAGACATATGACTGATGTGGGACTGAAGCTGCCTTGTTAGCGTGTCCAATCGTTCTACTGAGAGCACCTGGAATGAGTCTCAGATTGAATCTGAAAGACAACATTTTGTCTCTTTTCCCTTAGCTCCGACAGTTGGAATGTAATTTGAGCATCACTTGCCTCCAGGAAGAGACATTGAAACAGTGGAGCCGTCTGGAACTTCGATGTAGGCTCCACTCCCTGCTTTTCGAAATACCTTTGGAAAAAGCAGTTCGAAATGTAAGTATTTTTGTAAGTGAAGTCTGTTATACGAGGCTAACATTTTTACAATGATGCAGGGAGTGTAGTCTACATCGAAATTTGAGTCTGACGTTGTGCTTCCATGCCTTCTATGCCTGGCTTTTCCAGTCTGATTTTGGGAGCCTCTTGCCTTGGAACCCATGTATCAGATACTAGCATGTCTGTCTATGCAACATGAGCTGGTGTTTTTCCTTTTTTCACTCTGTTGTTATTAGATCTGCTTTGGAACTGTATTTGAAGTAAGTGAGTGCATAATGCAGACAAAATAAACTGCTAACGTTTCATATTTTTACCGAAGTGCCTTCAGGCTGATAATTGGGTTGGGATTATAGAAAAGTAACATATTTCTTTAAAGTGTCCTTAATTGAAAGTTATACTTTTGGAAAATATCTCTCGTACCATTGGTGTCTACTGCTGTTCTGCTGAAATACTAATGTACTAGTATACATTTTCTAATGTTAAAGTATTTTAAAAGTAGTGTGCAGCATAATCTTGACGTAAAATAGAGGTTGATGGTATTCAGTGAGATGTAATATATAGTATTTACACATTACTCCGGGCATACTTAGTGCTACCGCGGTGTGGGGTGATAGCAATTGTAGTGTCTGTGTCATCAGTGGTTGCCCCATTGGCTCATGGTGATGGCATTCTCACGTCTACATGCACGAATGCCATAATGGTGAGTCAGGTTTAGAGACAATTATATGGTAACAGATGCTTTGTGTGTTATAACATCTGCAGAGTTCCGAGCGAATGTTTGTGCCCTAGCCTGTCAAGTCATTCATGGCTGAGAAGATAATGAACTCATTTTTTAAAAAGAAAAAAAACATAGACACTTAATAATAAAATGTAAGTTTTATTTCAATTTTAACAAACAAACAACAAAAAAGCATAAATAGAGATCACACTCGTTTTCTACTTATCTACGCAAGCATTTATAGCAACCCAGACCCCTGTGACACCGAAAAAACATTAATTCTATAATAGAAATAATAATATATAAAAAACAAATAAATATAATGTATATATAGGATATGTAATATATGTATAAATTCGTTCAAAAGTAACAGTGGTGTATAGAATAAATATAGACAATGAAAAAAGCAAGAACAAATAAATAGTTTGTATTATAAATAAATAAATATTTTACCCCTTCATTGTACATGAGCGGCTGTCAAACATGAGACTTTAAAGTCCTCGTCTAATTTACGGTGCATAGTGACAATAAAAATAAATAAAATGGTGATTAAATCATAAAATTAATTAAGTATGATTAATATCATTATTAATTAACTAATTGAAATATTCAATTCATTATTTATATGTTGAAATAGATATGTGCAATTGATACCACCATTAAAGGTTTCGTTTCATCTATGATGATGACGTCACCACCATAGCGGCAAGTATAAATAAAACAGTGTGCAAAAAGTGAGACAATGTAATACAAACGTGTTAATATTCTTACAGTTGTATATAACTGAGTGTGTTTTCTAGTTCTTTCAGGAGTAAAGAACGTCGTACTAGCAACAATCGACACAACACAATAGTTGTACGTCGTCAAATCACAATACATGTACAGAAGGACACCGAGATGAGACTGTACAATGATCATGTGACAGTTTTTTGACACATAGTTTCCCGCACCGTCGGTGCTTCGTCGGGATAGTTTGAACAAAATATTCCGTGCGTAGACGTTTTCAATCAAACGTTTATTTTGGCAACTGGCTCTCCTCACAAACTCACACTTCCGGTCACGCATGCGCGAAAGTGACACTCACTTGATGACCTCAAAGTTAGTGCGTAGTGAAACAGCTGTGGATGCGAAACCCACAAACAGTGTTTGCAACTCAACCATCGACTGTTCCGTAGATCGGCATAGTACACTGGTGAAGTTTTACTTCGAACTGTGGAGTGTCTAGCTTGATGGCCTCGCCGTCTGCGTTTATATAAAACTTTTTATTTAGATGGCGCTCTCCGTTGGCATCCATGGTTGTTATAGCAGTCGACAAATTGACCCGGTATCTTGTGGTACGTACTTTACGAATGAAATCGAAGTCAAGCTGAAAAGAGACAAGAAACGTGATTGTGAAAACGTATTTTTTATTAAATAGAATCTAATTTCATAGCTGTATAGAATCCAGTTGGCAGAAAATAGATGAAGCCATGGGGGTGCATAACAAAAATAAAATTCACCATTATTATTAAGCAATACATCATATAGACAGAGGCTTCGTTGGAGACATATCAGTGTTTGGTTGTGAAAACGTCGTTTGGTTGTAAGTTTATCCCTCATTGTACGATCAATTTCTATTACAAAGGATTACAAAGAAGAAATAGATCTACTTGAAACTCCTTATACCCTTGACAAGAGACCGCCTTGGTTATTTAGTTGATAGTTTGAAAGATCAAAGAAATATTGCCCAAAATATCATATCTTTAACGATAGATGAACAATGAATTAGATTAATATAGGTACTTACATAGCCTGATTGTCGTTTTTGCAGTTTCGTTAACTGTTGTACATGGTCTCCCATGCTACATTTATCTGTGACCCACATAGTGAGTGCGTGATCACCAAATCTTGGTACGAGACTTTCACCTTTTTCTTTCTGTGTGACAACGTATGTATCTACACCGTATACTCGACCATCTAGCTTCTTCCAATCTAGAATATGAACAAGAAAGAAATAAATAACACGTCATACAACTTCCTGTAATTAAGTTTGTGAAAAAACTATTTTACTAAAATACATTATTGCAATCTTAATGACAATTTTAAAGTAAAACATACATTATTAAGTATTATCAATAGTAAGAGAATAAAAACATTTTAGCTGGATAAGACTCTTATTATCATTATTATTATTGACCCCAACTTACCGTTTTTCTTGTCAGCATCGTAGTCTCCTGGCATGGAAAATAATCTGTGGCGGAAGAATTTGTCCGAAAACTTGCTTGCCGGAAGTGACACTTGGCGCAAGAATTTAGCTGTTGACGGCGGACTATTTCTTTTAGACTCTTCCGGAATGTACTCAATTTCTACATCAACGGGACTTCTTGTCATCATTGATTTTAGTGGCACCACTGATAAGAAAACATAAAGTATTTGTTAATTGATACTTGACCGTGTTAAATTTTTAAAATTCGGTGATTGTTGTTGGCTGAATACAGAATAAAAATTAGAACACTCGTATTTTGTTGTTAAATAAAACAGTATATAAGTACGAATTGTACTGAATTAACACCTTTTAAATGTAAACATTAGTTTGTAGTAAAGTTAAATGACATATTATTATTCTGTCTGTCTATATTTGCTGATAACGTTCGTAAACAATTCAGCCAATCAAAACGTGGTTTACAAACGATATTGATCAATAGGATTTGAGGTTATTATCAACTATTACTCACCACTGTATCTACTAGGTCCCATCCATCTGAACTTTTCGCACTCATGCATCATGTTACCAATCAGTCCGAACTCGACAAGAAGACTGGCATAGCACGTGAGTTGTCTCCCTTGGTGTACACTGACTACATTAGACATGTGATGATCACCTGAAATATATAACATCATACCATAGAAATAATCATAAAACGTGCTCTTGACATATATATACATTTTTGATTGTTGTCATGAATGTGCAAGTACATGTGTATGAAGTGCATAAAAAGAAAATTGAACTGGACTCGTGAATATTCCTCACTTTTCCGGCTTCAAATGTCAGACTATACAGAGGTTTAAAGGGTTTCGAAACCGAAAATGATGAGTGGTTATTTCTGAACAATTACCATATTTTGTTCTTTTGTATAAACGAATCATAACATACTCTAGTATTACAAAGAGAGTACAAAAAGGTCAGGTTCAGCATTTATGACATATCTGCATTCAATCCGACTTTCAACACAAAAATATTTATAGCACTCGGTTGCAACCGTGCCGTATTATGGTTTCAATCGGAATTGAATATGACATTTGTACTTATTAAGATTTCATTTAATTGAAACGTGCTTAAATGTTTGTTTTTTTTGTTAAATTTATATTCCGTGTTTAAAGTTTTATTTCTCTACGAACTATAGCGATCACGTCAAGAATGACAATTAATACTTGTCTTAGCATTAAATGCGGTTTGTCCAGGGAGAATAATTAAGGAGTTGAATAATTATACTATTGTCGTGATAACTGGTAAAAACGGCTCTGTTTACGTACATGACATTTACGGCATGACGTTGGAAAACGACAAGTCACGTTAAGGCGGTTCGACCGTACAGTGATACTCTCAAAACATTTAAGGTCATTACGTATCAATGAATGTATATTGTACTCAATGTATGTCTGACAAACAAACCTTATTCACATCACATGTATAAAATGATACGGCATAAATAAAATGTTCACATGAAAACAAGGCCCACACTAAGTCAGTATAGTAGTATTTATCACATTACTCAAATATCACACATACTTTCGTATAAAATTCAAAAGCCACTGCAAAACCACATATTACTAAACCAATGAATTTGCTTTGTCAAATAAAAAAATACTCATACCGAGTATAGTACTTCGGTATGTTAAGTATTTAAGGTGATTTTATTATCATTTAAGCGGTGTTCATTTCGTATGCGGTTTATTTTATTACCAGGACTCGATATAGCGAGTGTGAAAATTTTGTGGCTAGGTGTCAGCTTCCGTTTAACTATATGCATTGATGCACTATCACTAATATATTCACACACCGTTAAGTTTATTGGGTCTGTTCAAAAGACTACTAACGGGTTTAAGGCACATATTTGGTATATGAGAACCCAATGAATGATGATCCTATGACTAACGAAACTTTATGATAAGCCTTTCTTTTCATTAGATGACTATTTACTCATGATTAAGTGAATGATGTATCTTTATTAACTGAATAATTAATTCAACTTCCACAATGGAAAGATAAACCAAATATGTATTGTGTAAATTGTGCATTGCATGCGCCCTTTTGAATTTGAAAAACAAATCTTCTATAATAACTCATTTTTCCCCATTCCTTTGAAGTACATTATCACTAAAGAAAAACAATTGTAAGGCTTGTAAAAAGATAATCCGGTTGTGAAAGTGGTGGCTATTTACATACAAGTTGATACCCAATTACATTAATTTCAGTACATATGAGGTGAATCACACGTGAATTAGATAGGACACAAATAAAATGATATCTACCTCAAAACAAACAAATCCTGACTGACTTGCTTAATTATCTTACGACGCGAATTAGATATTTTGTTCGGGTTAAACCCTTTTTTCCGGTTAGGAAGTAATTTATACCATGCTGGATTTTCATTGTTTCGCGTAGCTTGGCAACGGGCAATCACATCCTAACGGGGAATTTTAAATTAAACAATTTGTTTTACTTTGAATATTCCTTACTTACCAAGAATGATTTTCAGCACAGCAGTCTCAATGTCCCGAGTACCATGTATATAATTGACCAGGTAGTTACCCGACCCTGAAAATAGAAATAATGAAAACATTATAATACATGTTTACCGTATTTCATTTTTTTTCTACCCGTCATAGATGTCCCAAGTTCCGACGTGCTTTGAATAATCGCAACCGTCCGTCAGACTAGTTGGTATTATCTGTTTCAACTTAAAATTGTTATACAAATACCAAACGAAATTTGTTTGATAAACGTTATGTGTTGGGCATTGTTCCGTGTCATTGTGGCAAGTGATGTTTGGTGTTTTCTGTGCTCGGCTGTTTAAGTTGAGTACTACCTTCCGTGTCTGATTTTCTATTATCTTTTTTCATTATAATAATATGTCAAACATGATAGAATTGTTCACATGTCAAGATGTATGGGAGTTTAGATAAAGTCTGATCATACCTGTTGGAACAATGCCAATAGGGATCTTTGAAGCAGCAATGTCGGACTCGGGATCGTGCATGTCTATCTGGGAGTCGGACTGAAGTCGAGCAAGTAAACCATTCACACATTCCGAGAACATACCATCACCACCAACTGATACAATTCTGAAAATAAAGACATATTTCGTTCAGAACAACTACAAAGCGCATTCGAAAGATACACCAGTTGGGTGTCAAAAGAACCAGGAGCTGTTGTATAAATATAGAACAATCTCTGAAAGAATGGAATATGGAAAATTTTCAGACAGACTAAAGTCCAACCTCTTCCTAACTCCGAAGTCGTCATATCCTAGATTGCAGCGAAATGTAGCGTAAACTGGGAAGATGATCTTAATGAGATTAGGAAAGTTTCTGACAAAAAAATGGAATTGGCAATGTAAACACGTTTTGCGTTTGTTGATATTTTACGTATTGTGGTTCAGATATACTGTGTACGTGACCTTAATGAAGAAAGCTAGGGCGTCCCATTCACAATCTAAGTTATCACACGATGATGACATTAGTAAAAGTAGAACAAACATACAGTGACAGCATGTGACGATATCCTGACAAATATCATGCTTATTTTTAAGTACTTTAAATCTTTCACGAGCAAAATGTGAGATAACGATTAGATTAACAACCTATAAAATCCGGGTATTGGCCTTTATAAAATACCCATATTTGTCCTTAAAATCTAATAATAGTACACCCAAACACTGAGTTAACTATGTCACTAATGTTGGTCAACAAAATATTTGTTTAGGAGCACATGCTGAGTTTAGCCTTTATTTGTAAGTTAGCTCTCTGCTGAAACATGGCGGGCATAGTTGTGCCTACAACCGGATTTGAACCCAGATCGCCATATTAGAAAGCAAGTGCGCTAACCATTGAGCTACGTTGAATATTAAAACATATATTGTAAAAAAGGTACGCATGCGTATGCAATGGTGATCGTGCACAATAAATTGATATATGCGTTGTTAACTTACCCATGGATTAATGACAGGTCATAGGTCGCTAACAAGTCTTTTGGTTCGCCTGCCTTCTGTGTAACTGGAATGGAAAGATAGACACGTATTAATGCATAATAATAATAATAACAATATTAACAATAATGACAATATAATACAGCAAAATATAGATGACGTGTATCACATAATTCATGGACCACCGTATAAAGGACTGCCAAAGCGGTTCTTCGTTCGTTAATTTAAGAGGCCGTTGTCTAAGCGGCCCCTATTATATTTTTATCGTTCTAAGTCACGATAGAAGACTATATAATGTTTCTGTAATATCGTATATTCAGTCACTATGACTTTTAGTTTAATTTGACGCCTAATTAGAGACGAGAAATAAAAAATACATTTCAAATGACGCATCATCAGTCCTTTCTTTTAACCTCTTCTACACCAATTATCGCATTCAAAATTAAGATGGTGAAACTATATAATTTGTTTAACGATATAATTTGCATAACTACATGTATATCATTTTCATCAGAAAGCAACAATTGCTGTATTTCTAACGTATCAGTGAACGAAACAATACTCTGTAAAACTCGAAGTTGGAATAAAATTCAGAATTTGGGGTTTTTTTCATCTTATTCCTATGATCAAACTGTAGTCGTGGGCAAGCTCTCATCATTGCAGTTGCCGTAAAAACGTTTTATTTTGGGTTATAGGATCTTTCATTATACAGATAGCTAAACACTTGAAATATATCTAATATTTACAACACAAATGTACCTAAATATAATTCGTTCTACTAAAATAAGTGCACCTTAATTATGCAACTGTCCTATATAGGTCTACGCTCTGAATGCGTGCTGTATACAACTCATCACAACATTTTAATGTCATTCCAGTTTCTACTTACCAATAACTTTAGTATGCTCTACGCCGCTCAATTTGAGGAGTGGTGCCACTTTGGAGGAAAATATCTTTACCCCTTTCTTGTGACCCGATTTGGGATTGACGAAGATCAACAATCGTTTAGGTCGGGTGAGCACTGAAAATAGAAAACAATATTCAATATAGAAAAAAAAAATTACGCAAATTTATTTGTTTTCATATTTCTCGACAGTATACTGAATTGCAAGTGGCATCAGATTTTGTCATAAGAAACCTTACTACTGGTTCGCTATTTTACATCATCCTACAAACATGAACGAAAGACGGTGAGACGAAACCTTAAAAGTGCATTTATTTTTATACAATAGAAAAAACGATTAAATGAATGTATGTCATAAATAATCAATGGATTGAAAAGATAAGCTGTCTATACTCGTCGTGAAAAATTTCCGTCCTTTATTGATAATCAGCTAACCCCTTTTCAAATCCCCAATACATTATTTGATTCAATAAATCTGTTTGATAATGCTCTATATAATTGTTTTATTTACGTTTGACCTATACTGATACTCAATTTTGAACTTAATAAATTATGTCGGTTAAATGACTCAATGCTTTTTATGGTAAAACTGTTAGATCAGTAACAGTTACTGTTGCATTTTATAACGATTTTATTTGCATCGTAAAGTACGACATTATTCGGTCTACATTCATAACTGAAGAATTTCATTCATCTGGTTGCGTCGTTAAAACGCATGATATGCAGATTTTGAGTTAACATTACGGTTGAGAAACGTTTTACAATTATTGTACATGTATCATGAAATGACACTTAAATACGTATATGTAGTTAGTATTGTATTGTTTTAATTACACGAGTTTTGCTTTGTGTTATATGATTGTGTATTATATGTAAAAAAATGCATATAAGTTGACTTGAAATAAAAATTAATGTAGAAAAGAGAAATACGTATTTACTACTCTAAATGCATATTATAGACCTGTATACGATTCTAGAAGCATATACAAGACAGTAATAGCATATATTTATTACATACATTATATACCATTTAAAAGAAAACATATTATATGTCTGTAAAACGTATTATACGACTCAAAAAGCATATTATACGACTACGATTTAGCATAAAACATAATTTTATGTATACGATTTTAAAAACATGTATACGACAGAAAAGTGTTAAAAACGACGCTAAAAGCAGGTAGAAATGTTAACCACACTAAAGGATAGCAACAAATCAGATTAATAAAATAATTTGAAGTAAAACTCACAATCTAAAGAATCTTGAATTGCTGTCGCTAAGCATTCACACGACGTCTCATCTCCGAATAAATCACACATTTCCGCTCGTAACAATTTGTTGTTATGTTTCACGACATGATGCAGACGGACGGACGAACGTTTTCCTTCATTTTGTTCCACCTTTAGAATATCTTTGACTAGCACATCATCTAAAGGGTTGAATAGAAGAAAGAATATTACATCAGTACTCTATCCAGCATAAATGTAGTTTTCCTTCAAAAGGAATTCACATTTAAATTAAGAACTAAGAGTGAAAGAATCATATCATCATATCAACACACAATCTAACGTCAATGTAATATACTTTCAAAGAGAATGCTCTTCAAATTAAGCACCTAGAGCGAAAAACTGTAATTAATCTTCAATAGGCTGAATATCTCCAAATATAACAACACCACCAACCTGACGAGCTAATAATTTTAGACAGCTTTAATTAACAAGAAAATATTATTGCAATGTTTCATCTACATTTTAGAAAAAACGCGATTGTTACAAAGAGATTTAGGTTGTTAGCGATGTTAATTAATGAAAATCGATGAAACCTCGCAAATGGTCATTATATATTCTTTAGAAGCACGAGCGCAAGAGACTGGTGAGCGAGAAAACAGAATATGCGTACATGTATGATCAGTCGCTATATCACGAAGCGTAATCTTTCCCTCTGCAAAAGAAACTGTAACAGTTTTGCCGTTTAAACAAAATTCTCCAATCATCGTCGTATTTGCAACCATTAAATAAAATAAAAAGATTTTAAGTTTATATAATCGTTGGATTAAAAGCTAGTTGCTGTACAAAATCTGTTTTGGTTTAGTATGAATGAGAAACCAACGTTGGTTTAGTATTTATACCAAGTGTGCTTGCAACGTGATACGATTTTTAACCACTAACTGTAGATTCGACCAATACGGTATGATAGTATGGCTTTTAGCCCCTCCTACTATATCAGTTTAAAATACTGTTCACAAGTTGAAGCTCGTCCCGGATACGCAGTCACAAATTAAAAACATAATTATCCACAGTTTTCCAACTTGGTTCATAAGTTTATTTAAAGATATTACGACACTGGGCTCGTCTAAGTCAAGGTCATACTCATTATCGGGCTATCTTCAGGGTGACATACTTTACATTCTGAATTTAAATTTATGAATGAAATATATAGGGTATGGGTAAAACCGTGTGACTTTTTGCATAACATTGCGAAATAGTAAGCATGTGAGGTTTAAAGATATGAATAACGATCAGATGACCTTTCTCTCAAGACTGCTCTTTGAAGGCAAATTAATGCAATCAACCATTGAATAGGTTATTTTTTTAAAGTCACACTAGATTACCATACCTTTCACACATTCGGTTCAACTGATCAGCCGTATGAGTAGAAAATGTACGCAAACCAATTGTCAGACCGAATATTAATACCACTAATTCAGAAGTGCTAGGGCTACAATCCAACACGCTTAGTGTTAACATCCGTATATCACTCTATGATCGAGCTATAGGTCGCAAGTCGAACTCTGGACGATGTGATTCCGTTGCAATTGTAATGCAGGTAACGTCTACGCCCTTCACCAAGTTGTCATTTGCTAACTTACATTGTAGATGGACGATTTAGTGGCTGTGTGAATTTTTTTTTATTAATGGCACGATATTTGACAGTTGACATTTTCTCTACTGAACGGTAATCAGACAAGCCAATGCTCGAGTCAACTGACAGCCTAATGTGATTGAAATACTTTTGAACTAATAAGGCACATATTCGACCGTTGATTATTCGTGTTGTCTTTGATTTTTAAAATGGTTATTTTTGTCCCTCACACATTGGCCAATGACCCGCGACTTCGATGGAAGGTTGATCATCAATAGTCAATTCCTGGGACACTGATTGGGTCAGTACTTAAAAGTCTATTTAAACAACGACGAAATCAAGCATCGCTCTGTTTGCCCCGTCACACAGTCCATTTCAACTACACCCAATCAAAATATATTAGTACCTTCATTACATCACTCTATGTCTCTCTTATATTGCCTCAGTTATAGTTTAAACCCGCACCATCTCTCAGCAGCGTGAAGTTGGCACTACATACGACATTAAACATTGAACATTTAATTTTGTTGAATGTAGTTTTGAAAAGCAACATTGAACATTGAACATTCAAATTGTTTCAATGTCGTTATGGGGAACAACATTGAACATTGGACATTGAACTTTTTGAATGTAGTTATGGAAAACAACATTGAACATTGGATTTTTTTGAATGTAGTTTTGGAAAACAACATTGAACATTGGATTTTTTTGAATGTAGTTTTAGAAAACAACATTGAACATTGAACATTGGATTTTTTTGAATGTAGTTTCGGAAAACAACATTGAACATTCGATTTTTTGGAATGTAGTTTTAGAAAACAACATTGAACATTGAACATTCGATTTTTTTGAATGTAGTTATAGAAAGCAACATTGAACATTGAACATTGGATTTTTTGAATGTAGTTTTAGAAAACAACATTGAACATTGAACATTGGATTTTTTTGAATGTAGTTTTAGAAAACAACATTGAACATTGGATTTTTTTGAATGTAGTTTTAGAAAACAACATTGAACATTGAACATTCGATTTTTTTGAATGTAGTTATAGAAAGCAACATTGAACATTGGATTTTTTGAATGTAGTTTTAGAAAACAACATTGAACATTGGATTTTTTTGAATGTAGTTTTAGAAAACAACATTGAACATTGAACATTGGATTTTTTTGAATGTAGTTTTGGAAAACAACATTGAACATTGAACATTCGATTTTTTTTTAATGTAGTTTTAGAAAACAACATTGAACATTGAACATTCGATTTTTTTGAATGTAGTTATAGAAAGCAACATTGAACATTGAACATTGGATTTTTTGAATGCAGTTTTAGAAAACAACATTGAACATTGGATTTTTTTTAATGTAGTTTTAGAAAACAACATTGAACATTGAACATTGGATTTTTTTTAATGTAGTTTTAGAAAACAACATTGAACATTGAACATTCGATTTTTTTGAATGAAGTTATAGAAAGCAACATTGAACATTGAACATTGGATTGTTTGAATGTAGTTTTAGAAAACAACATTGAACATTGGATTTTTTTGAATGTAGTTTTAGAAAACAACATTGAACATTGAACATTGGATTTTTTTGAATGTAGTTTTGGAAAACAACATTGAACATTCGATTTTTTTGAATATAGTTTTAGAAAACAACATTGAACATTCGATTTTTTTGAATGTAGTTATAGAAAGCAACATTGAACATTGAACATTGGATTCTTTGAATGTAGTTTTAGAAAACAACATTGAACATTGAACATTGGATTTTTTTGAATGTAGTTTTGGAAAACAACATTGAACATTGAACATTGGATTTTTTTGAATGTAGTTTTGGAAAACAACATTGAACATTGAACATTGGATTTTTTTGAATGTAGTTTTAGAAAACAACATTGAACATTGAACATTGAACATTGGATTTTTTTGAATGTAGTTTTAGAAAACAACATTGAACATTCGATTTTTTTGAATGTAGTTTTAGAAAACAACATTGAACATTGAACATTGGATTTTTTTGAATGTAGTTTTGGAAAACAACATTGAACATTGAACATTCGATTTTTTTTAATGTAGTTTTGGAAAACAACATTGAACATTGAACATTCGATTTTTTTGAATGTAGTTTTAGAAAACAACATTGAACATTGAACATTCGATTTTTTTGAATGTAGTTATAGAAAGCAACATTGAACATTGGATTTTTTGAATGTAGTTTTAGAAAACAACATTGAACATTGAACATTGGATTTTTTTGAATGTAGTTTTGGAAAACAACATTGAACATTCGATTTTTTTGAATGTAGTTTTAGAAAACAACATTGAACATTCGATTTTTTTGAATGTAGTTATAGAAAGCAACATTGAACATTGAACATTGGATTTTTTTGAATGTAGTTATAGAAAGCAACATTGAACATTGAACATTGGATTTTTTTGAATGTAGTTATAGAAAGCAACATTGAACATTGAACATTGGATTTTTTTGAATGTAGTTATAGAAAGCAACATTGAACATTGGATTTTTTTGAATGTAGTTTTGGAAAACAACATTGAACATTGGATTTTTTTTAATTTAGTTTTGGAAAACAACATTGAACATTGAACATTCGATTTTTTTGAATGTAGTTATAGAAAGCAACATTGAACATTCGATTTTTTCAATGTCGTTATGAAAAACAACATTGAACATTGGACATTGAACTTTTTTTAATGTTGTTATGAGAAGCAACATTGAACATTGAACACTCGATTTTTTCAATGTCGTTATGGAGCCGGTTGAGTGATGAAACAAAAGAATGGGCATTAGACGAGCTTTCCAACACGCCCTCACATGACTGGCTGTGGTCATTTTAAACAGAAGGGGCACCTCTCAACCCACGAGAAAAGTCAGTCTCGAAGCACCGCCGCTAGCTTCGGCCCTACCAGAGAGCTCCCGCGACACGGGCACACAAGCGTTCTATCGCAGCACCCCTACCTATCAAAGCTCCAACCTGCCGGTACGAAGCCGATTTGCGGCAAGCAAACGGTCTGTCTCGAAGCTCCGCCGCTAGCTTCGGCCCTACCAGCGAGCTCCCGCGACACGGGCACACAAGCGTTCTATCGCAGCACCCCTACCTATCAAAGCTCCAACCTGCCAGTAAGAAGCCGATTTGCGGCAAGCAAACGGTCTGTCTCGAAGCTCCGCCGCTAGCTTCGGCCCTACCAGCGAGCCCCCGACCCGGCCAAGCAATCGTTCTTTCGCAGCATCCTACCTATCAAAGCTCCAACCTGCCGGGAAGAAGCCGATTTGCGGCAAGCAAACGGTCTGTCTCGAAGCTCCACCGCTAACTTCGGCCCTACAAGCGAGCTCCCGCAACCCGTGCAAGGAAGCGTTCTTTCGCAGCACCGCCGTGGGTGGGCAAATCCTCTAGGGCACTTTATATGTCGAGCGGTAAGCCGAATCTGGCTTGTTTTTTATCGTGTCAGACCCCTACCCTACCCGGCGCATTCGGTCTTGCACACTCAATTCTATCGGCCAGAACACTTCGGCAGGGTCAAACGCTTTCGAATTTGTGGGTAAGCCGAATTTCGCAACATTTTCATATTTTGAGCCTTTCTTGGATTTTGCCTCCTCCCTATAATATCATCCGGGACTTCTACGTGGGGTGACTATTACATTCTTTTCATGGGGCGGTCCTTTTTCTTAAAATGAAGACAGCCAGCCATGTGAGGGCGTGTTGGAAAGTTCGTCTCATGCCCGTTCGTTTGCCTCCACACTAAACCGGCGTATGCAGTATATGAACGATTTTCGGCGTGTCAAATTGCCGAGCTTTCTCGTTCAGTGTTTTCCGCGCAATTTCCCTTCTATCAACGATCTATGAAAGCTTCCGAGACTGCACCCGCGCAAAACTTTTTGATCTGACCTCCGATCCGGCAAAGTGAGAGCGCGTTGGAAAGCTCGTCTCATGCCCGTTCGTTTGCAACCACACTCAACCGGCGTAGGCAGTATGTGAACGATTTTACGGCGCGTCAAATTGCCGAGCTTTCTCGTTCAGTGTTTTCCGCGCAATTTCCCTTCTATAAACGGTCTATGAAAGCTTCCGAGATTGCACCCCGCGCAAAACTTTTTCATCTTATCTCCGATCCGGAAAAGTGAGGGCGCGTTGGAAAGCTTGTCTCATGCCCGTTCGTTTGCATCCTCACTTCCCTATAATATTTTCTTGCAAAAATGACAAAGTATTGGTTCTACTGTGGGGCGGTTGAATTTGACCAGCTCTTACAAGCTTCTTAACTAGGCAGCCGAATCTCGCGACATTTTCATATTTTCAGTCTTTTGAATGTTGTTATGAAAAACAACATTGAACATTGAACTTTCAAATGTTGTTATGGAAAGCAACATTGAACATTGAACATTCAAATTTTTTGAATGTTGTTATGAAAAGAAACATTGAACATTCGATTTTTTCAATTTCGCTATGAAAATCAACATTGAACATTGAACTTTTTTGAATGTTGTTATGAGAAGCAACATTGAACATTCGATTTTTTCAATGTCGTTATGAAAAACAACATTGAACATTGAACAAGTTTGAAACAAATCAAAAGGATCATAAGATTCATTACTAATTATTAGCAAGTTCGCGATATATATTGAGCATCTCGTGCATCACATTCATTTTAAAAATTGCGAATTCTTCTAGATGCTGTGCTCCACTCAGAAGGTGTGTATGATGCATTGGTTATTGTCGCTGAATTATGCCTGGTCATTATGTACAGGATTGAAATCCCGGTATTGTACGGACATTTTCTTAGTAATCTGCCGTTACCCGTAGTGGCATCTCCGTCTCAGTTGTGTCTTGACACCCAACCTGGCTGTACATCATTTTAACTACATTGTATAACTACCGAAAATAATGTGTCCGAACTATGCTTATCACTTCTTTCGGTGCACTACGGACAACTACTCGTACTATTTATGAGGTGTAGAAGCAATTATTGAACTTGAGTGCGACACTCTGCACTCAAAATTGACAAGACTTAGTTCAATTACAGCTATAAATACATTATTTACTCCAAAGTAAGCCACTGTTAATATTCACTAGCGACATAACATTATCCCAAATTCTTTGTAGCAAAATTTGTCACAATAACAATGAACCAATAGAGTGGATTTCGATATTTGTGTGCTGATTGTAAGTATTGGTTGTAATTACGGGCCCTGAGCGTCCAACTTCTGAGCTCAGCATTTGAGGATATTACAAGTTGAACTTCCTTTTAACCACAGAAAGGGAATTTCCAGAATGGTTCCAGAAATTTGCTTTTCCCACTTGAACACAAGACTACTGCATGTTGTTTGGTCACCTTCCGCCGCTCTCTATAACCGCTCTTGGGTGTCTGCCTCGTGGACAATTTTACATTCAACTTACCGCAACTATGCCTGTCGCCTCCTGTACGAAACGGGGCTATACCACTTTACCGGAGATCCACCGGCCCTCAACCTTGTTTGACCGTAGTGCATGTGCCATGCCGGTGCGCTAGGGTTAATCACGGTATTGCTACGGTAGATCCACGAACATCCCCTTGTATTGTCCTGTTTATACCCGGATTATGCCGATACTTGATATCACTCCCGGTTGTATTAAACGTTTTAAAAACAACCGGCACTTGAGCCGGTTCATCACGGTCTATCACGGATTGTCCCGGTGGATCCCGGATGTTCATGGTGCCGCCACGTGTGTCTCCCAGGTTAGACATGCCACCCCCCCCCCCGGAATCACAAACAGGAAGACACCGGTGACTGTGAGAACGGGGCTTAAGCGGTCCATCACTGTTTATCACGGATCATGCTAGTTGATCCCGGATGTTCACGACGAAGTAAGGGTGGTTGCCCCGGTAAAACACAGTTTCCCTGAACTTCCCAAACTGAGACGTAGAGAACTAGGGGTTTTGGAACTTATCTTGAATTTCTGTTATGTCGTACATGTAGTAACTTAGACGGTCCCGAGAAATTCGTGATAACGAGAGTCGACTGTACTTACTAGTATGTTGAGCTGTAACTCTTGGCTATACGTACCAATTTTTTTACGCGGCCTTTGGTGGTTACACAACACCAATTAGCATTATTGTTTAGTCCAATGAAATACGTTTTAGCCACAAATGATGACCAACCGACATTTATTAAAAAGTTAAAACAATATTCAGTTGAACCGTATAAAGGTTACGACAAAGCATCAAAATGTTCCGCTGCATTTTTCTTCTTAAAAAGAAATGTTTCTTCCCATGTCGGTCTAGACATTTTAAATACTAATTTCAAATTTCATATAATTTGACTTCCGTAGTTTACGGAAGTCAAATTATTAACATGTACATATTTTTGAGAAACGACCATTTATACTATTGTGGAGTGAAAGGAATACAGGAGTACTTCTGATCAATAGAATTACCCTGCGAAAGTCGGCTTCATTTCGCTTACGATAAGGCTGCAAAATTTTCCGCTGCATTTTTTCCCATAAAAAGTAATGTTTCGTCCCATGTCGGGGCTAGACATTTTAAATACCAATTTCAAATTTCATTTAATGCTATTCCGTAGCTTACGGAAGTCAAATTATTAAAATGCACACATTTTTTAGAAACGACCATTCAAGCGATTGTTGGGTGCATAAAATTCAAGGGGACTTCGGAACGATAGAGTAACCCTGCGTAAATTGGCTTCTTTTCGCTTACAACAAGGCTTCAAAATTTTCCGCTGCATTCGTTTTTAAATAGGAAATTAAATGTAATGTTAAAGTATGTCTGTGTTATATTTATTTATAAATGAAGTTAATTATAATAAAACGTTTACGGAGCACTCCTGGCTTCATTACGATGAGGTATGTACTATATATGTCTTCGAAGTTTAGTCTACATGGAATATTTATATATATCTATTTCTCTTTTGAGTCAACGATTAAATGAATATACTGCACAACTACTGAAGAGTAACGCCCTTTGCGAGCAGCAAATATAGATAGTTGCTTAAAGCGTGTTTACTGTCAACAATGTCACACGAGTTACTTTGATTACAGTTTTCGCCAGAAAAGGGGAACAGTATAGTTTATATGTGGTCATTTAGTGATACAAGATTGCTATGTATATTTTTAGTGGTAATGTGTCGATAGGCTTTATGATCTTTTATCTATATACATGTATTATCATGATCTACAATAACTGTCTCGAACATTTTAAATCTAACGTTATAGGCTATATTTTTATAAAATTTGGAAATGGAATGCATTGATCACCGCAAGAATATCTACTAATTAGCGCTTTTAAAAAAACTATTACATAGACCAAAAAGAACAAATGTCCAACATTTTAAAACACTTCCCAACCAGCTTCGTCGGGAAATTCACACGTGTTCGTTAATTGGGATCTGTATTATATTAATTATTCTGTAACAAAAATTATGGTGTATAGCTAACTAAGGTAGCTGGTCAGGCTGTTTAGATAAGACTACACAAGTGGTGGTCATTTATAATGGGTCATTGGAATCAATTACATGGTGCTGTTGATACTGACCTATCATGCTGAGACCGCACATATCAAAGGGAGCTCCATTTGGAGCTCTTTCCTGACCACTGTATGTATGAGTGTATTGGCCGTGGGAAATTCAACATCCCATCTACGTCATCATTCAATGAGATTTCATTCCTTCATAATTTACGTCATCCATTTCTTTATGGGTGTTTTTTGTAACTTTTGTCACTTTTTAACGTTCATTGTGAAACTGAACTAGTAATTTATGTGGAACCAATTATAAGAGATCTAGGTTTACTTTCATGTGAGGATAATAGTCGGATTGTTATTTCATTTTGCAAGGAATTCCTTATAAGTAGTAGTAGTACAAGTAGTAGCCTAGATGTACTAAACCGGTTATAGAGATTGTAGATCCACCTCGATATTATTGGGACCTACATTATATATCGTACATCCTGCATTATAATGCATTTTTTTCAAAGATCGAATTAGCAACTGCGAACTGGAAGCCAGCTTCCAATTCGATTATCACTGTAGACTCGAATCAGCAACTGCGAACCGGCAACCAGCAGCCAATTCAAATTTCATTAGAGGATCGATTTTGCAACTGCAAACCGGCACCCAGTTGCCAATTCGAATTTCCTAGTAGACTGCGAACAGGCAGTCAGCTACCTCGAATCGGCAACTGCGAACCAGCAACCAGCAGTCAATTCAAATTTTACTAGAGGATCGAACTGGCAACTGCCTATCGGAAGCCAGCTATCAATTCGATTTTCACTGTAGATTCGCATCAACTGCTGCGAACTGGCAGTCAGCAGCCAATTCAAATTTCACTAGATGATCAAATTGGCAACCGCGAACCGGCCGCCAACTGCCAATTCGAATTTTCTATATACTGTATGAATTTCAGCAATTCATTTTCGTTATCTATAATTGATAAATAAGTAAATTCATATGAAACCTTTATTATTGTTTTCACGCGAAAACATCTGCATCATTTGTAAACAAATAAATCTAGCGACCCGTTTAGCAGTTTGAAGAAAAAATAGACACATCAGCAAGCCTACGGACCAAGGGATCAGCAATTATTATTAAAACATAAATATTAGTTTTATTTTGGTTACGAACATTATCCATCCAAAAAATGTAAACAGGGTGGGATCAATAAGCATTGAAATATGTCTATATACGGTCATCAATTAATTGCTGCAATATTCACGGAAACAAATGTATTCATTGTATAATGCTACGGTCACATTTGCCCTACGAGCTCTGTACGAGTTGTTTTTGGCGAACTCGCACGGCGTCCGTACGGATATCGAAACTCGTACGAGCATCGTACGGATTTTTGTGACTCGTAGAGGGCTCGGCGACTCGGTGAAAATTGACAGACTCAGCGAGCATAGAATTGTAATATCTTTATTTCACATGACATTGTTGTATATACACTATAACATGCACTGCTATTTTGCTGATACTGCAACTGTATCATGTATCCAAGTTCCAGTAGAAAGGATCTGTCAACAGCAAATACCCAACATCGAAAACAATAATCATAATTTAAAAAGTAACGAAAAGTTACGTTTGTTGTTACGTTGAAGCTGAGCATAGGTACGTGGGAATGTATGAGTTGTCGGCCTGATTGCCAGAAGATTACTAGTGCATGTAGCTATGTGTTATTTTCAGTAGTTATCCAATTTTCACTGCTAGATTGTGTGATGCAAAGTATCTGGGTGCGATACCACAGATTATTCCGAGTATAATGAATGGTTCCGCTACACACGAGACCACTAGTACCTCTGGGTTTCCAACCAGTTCACCTCTAGATTGGTGGGAAATATATGTTCATGAAGTTAGCAGGCTAGCGGCCTAGCAGCGTGAAGTTGGCAGCCTAGCAGCGTGAAGTTGGCAGTCTAGCACACAAGCAGCATGGCAGCGTGAAGTTGGCAGCCTAGCAGCGTGAAGTTGGCGGCCTAGCGCATTAGCAGCCTAGCAACGTGAAGTTGGCGGCCTAGCATCGTGAAGTTGGCGATCGAGCGGTCTATTAGACTAGCAGCTTAAAGTTGGCGACCTAGCATACAATATTTCGTAGATCCCACTTTAGTCATCGCATGTCGACACTTAGAATATTTCAAACGGCAATACAATATTTTCCCCGCAAAATTACCGTTAACTGTTTTTTTCTGTTTGGTGTAGCCGTGTGAGAAGCAAAAGAAATCATCACCACATTAATCAATTGAATCTCGTTTTACAGCGATTTTCATATTTCAGTCTATGGACAACGCATATCGACACTCGTTAAGGGCGTTATTTCGTATTTCCGCTTATATAAGTGGGAAAGCTGGTCTTTCATACCTTCATGATCATGGATGCCATCAGGAGTGAGGTATCCAGAGTGGTTGATATAATTTGTATGAAATAGTAAAACAACCGACCTAAATTAATTGGCATGAAATGAATAACTTTCACTTAGGCTAAATAAAAAATATGTGTGGTTCAGGAAACATTGGTGAAAAATAGGGTAGGTAGGTAGGCATTTGTTTTTAGATGCAGGTGTTTTTACCGGGAAAATAGTTCAAGCCATAGCACTGTATAAATTGGTATCGTTGACGGTACTTAAAGTATGTACATACAGTATCTCCGACTGACAATGAACATGTCTACATGTATTTGATAGAAAAAATAAATATACATGTTTTTACAGAAAATAAAAACGTCAGTCTATTATAACATGATTGATGTACATATCATACAGAATCGCCTACAATAATAAAATTTATCAATAAATACCAGAGACTGTAGTCTCTGTAAATACGTAAATACACAGTTTCTGTCGGAAAGAAATCTACAGCAAAAAAATATAATCATGGTCATAAAATACATTCAAAAATAGCAGACTTAGTTAAGAAATTACTGGTAGACAAATTATTTTTCTCCAACAAATTTTGTTAGAAAGGACTTGAATGTAAGCCGAAACACTCCTTAAGACTTTCTTAATTTTATCTCATGAATTATTAACCTTATTTCCAAAGCGAGCAAAGTTCGAATCCCGGGGGAAGTTAGGTTATAACTGAAGGAGTCGTTTGGTGAGACGCCAGCTAGTTCATGAATGGTTACCATAAGCCCATCTCTGCCAGGCTCCGGCAATACATATATGAGAATGGGTTCGGGTTATTTTGCTAGTGTGGGGGTCTGACCAGCTATATTTTATCCAAGTTGGTACCCACTAGATAAGATGACCACAATTCCAGGGTCCAGGCCCACCCCATCTGGATCCGCACACGATCAGTGTATGATAATTGTTATTTCCGTGATTCTCGTGCACAGAACTTCTATTCAAAACGTCATGGCGAAATTGGCTGAGTCTGTCAAAGGACATCTATGCATTGTCCTTGCATTTATAAACATAACATGCAATACCAATCATTATATAATCATCTTACATAATAAAACAACACACAACATTGTTGAGGACAGCTTCCTTGTGAGCTCTCTACTTCAAAAATCTCTAGGAGCTCGTAGACAACTCGGAGCTCGGTGAAACATTTTCACCGTGCTCCCGAGTCCTCTACGAGTTAAAAATAATCATCGGGATGCTCTTACGAGTTAACGAAGTCCGTACGGACTGCGTACGCACTTGCTAAAATTCGACTCGCACGGAGCTCGTACGATCATTGTGACCAGGTTCTTAAATAGATAATTAAAAGTAGCTGAACATATCAATTATTGTCGCACGGTCACCGTACAGACAGCGTACGAGTTATCTGCGAGCTCTGGTTGATCTACGAGCACCGTGCAATGTACGACCGGGCTCCTTGCGAGCACCGTGCGATGTCCGTATGGATATTACGATGCCCGTACGAATATCGTACGATTGCATCTCTATCAATCGTACGAGGTCCGTACGAGCTGTGACGCTACGAATGTACAAATACCATCAGGATTTTATAAAGTGTGGACTCGTACGAGTTGGTAAATTCGTACGGATATCGTACGAGCTTTGTGGCCGTAGCATTCATGTTCGGTACTCGTGACAGGCACGGTACCTTCTAATCCGAAAAAAAATTCGCCAAATTTCAAAGAAACAATTCTCAATCTGGCACATACAGTGTTGCATATAGGCTGTATAATTCATGCTAATCTATAGGGCTGGGTACCACCAAGAAAAATATATCGGGGTATATCACAGTTTTCCACAAATACCACGGTATATACCACGGTATACAACCAACTTCATTATAAGACTAATAATACGGTCACATTTACCCTACGCTTTTCTTACGAGCTCCGTACGAGTTCATTTTGGCGAACTCGCACGGCGTCCGTACGGATATATAAGACTCGTTGGAGCATCGATCGGGTTTTCCTAATTCGTAGAGGACTCGGCGACTTGATGACAATGTTTCACCGAGTTCCCGACTGTCAATATCAACCGCCCCACAGCATCTCGAAGAATTCGCAATTTTTAAAATAAATGTGATGCACGAGATGCTCAATATATATCGCGAACTTGCTAATAATTAGTAATGAATCTTATGATCCTTTCGATTTTTTTCAAACTTGTTCAATGTTCAATGTTGTTTTTCATAACGACATTGAAATAATCGAATGTTCAATGTTGCTTCTCATAACAACATTCAAAAATGTTCAATGTTCAATGTTGTTTTTCATAACGAAATTGAAAAAATCGAATGTTCAATGTTTCTTTTCATAACAACATTCAAAAAATTTGAATGTTCAATGTTGCTTTCCATAACAACATTTGAAAGTTCAATGTTCAATGTTGTTTTTCATAACAACATTCAAAAGGCTGAAAATATGAAAATGTCGCGAGATTCGGCTGCCTAGTTAAGAAGCTTGTAAGAGCTGGTCAATTTCAACCGCCCCACAGTAGAACCAATACTTTGTCATTTTTTCAAGAAAATATTATAGGGAAGTGAGGATGCAAACGAACGGGCATGAGACAAGCTTTCCAACGCGCCCTCACTTTTCCGGATCGGAGATAAGATGAAAAAGTTTTGCGCGGGGTGCAATCTTGGAAGCTTTCATAGACCGTTTATAGAAGGGAAATTGCGCGGAAAACACTGAACGAGAAAGCTCGGCAATTTGGCGCGCCGTAAAATCGTTCACATACTGCCTACGCCGGTTGAGTGTGGATGCAAACGAACGGGCATGAGACGAGCTTTCCAACGCGCTCTCACTTTGCCGGATCGGAGGTCAGATCAAAAAGTTTTGCGCGGGTGCAGTCTCGGAAGCTTTCATAGATCGTTGATAGAAGGGAAATTGCGCGGAAAACACTGAACGAGAAAGCTCGGCAATTTGACACGCCGAAAATCGTTCATATACTGCATACGCCGGTTTAGTGTGGAGGCAAACGAACGGGCATGAGACGAACTTTCCAACACGCCCTCACATGGCTGGCTGTCTTCATTTTAAGAAAAAGGACCGCCCCATGAAAAGAATGTAATAGTCACCCCACGTAGAAGTCCCGGATGATATTATAGGGAGGAGGCAAAATCCAAGAAAGGCTCAAAATATGAAAATGTTGCGAAATTCGGCTTACCCACAAATTCGAAAGCGTTTCACCCTGCCGAAGTGTTCTGGCCGAGAGAATTGAGTGTGCAAGACCGAATGCGCCGGGTAGGGCAGGGGTCTGACACGATAAAAAACAAGCCATATTCGGCTTACCGCTCGACATATAAAGTGCCCTAGAGGATTTGCCCACCCACGGCGGTGCTGCGAAAGAACGCTTCCTTGCACGGGTCGCGGGAGCTCGCTTGTAGGGCCGAAGTTAGCGGTGGAGCTTCGAGACGGACCGTTTGCTTGCCGCAAATCGGCTTCTTCCCGGCAGGTTGGAGCTTTGATAGGTAGGATGCTGCGAAAGAACGCTTGCTTGGCCGGGTCGCAGGGGCTCGCTGGTAGGGCCGAAGCTAGCGGCGGAGCTTCGAGACAGACCGTTTGCTTGCCGCAAATCGGCTTCTTACCGGCAGGTTGGAGCTTTGATAGGTAGGGGTGCTGCGATAGAACGCTTGTGTGCCCGTGTCGCGGGAGCTCGCTGGTAGGGCCGAAGCTAGCGGCGGAGCTTCGAGACAGACCGTTTGCTTGCCGCAAATCGGCTTCTTCCCGGCAGGTTGGAGCTTTGATAGGTAGGATGCTGCGAAAGAACGCTTGCTTGGCCGGGTCGCGGGGGCTCGCTGGTAGGGCCGAAGCTAGCGGCGGAGCTTCGAGACAGACCGTTTGCTTGCCGCAAATCGGCTTCTTACCGGCAGGTTGGAGCTTTGATAGGTAGGGGTGCTGCGATAGAACGCTTGTGTGCCCGTGTCGCGGGAGCTCGCTGGTAGGGCCGAAGCTAGCGGCGGAGCTTCGAGACAGACCGTTTGCTTGCCGCAAATCGGCTTCTTACCGGCAGGTTGGAGCTTTGATAGGTAGGGGTGCTGCGATAGAACGCTTGTGTGCCCGTGTTGCGGGAGCTCGCTGGTAGGGCCGAAGCTAGCGGCGGTGCTTCGAGACTGACTTTTCTCGTGGGTTGAGAAGTGCCCCTTCTGTTTAAAATGACCACAGCCAGTCATGTGAGGGCGCGTTGGAAAGCTCGTCTAATGCCCATTCTTTTGTTTCATCACTCAACCGGCTCCATAACGACATTGAAAAAATCGAATGTTCAATGTTCAATGTTGCTTCTCATAACAACATTAAAAAAAGTTCAATGTCCAATGTTCAATGTTGTTTTTCATAACGACATTGAAAAAATCGAATGTTCAATGTTGCTTTCTATAACTACATTCAAAAAAATCGAATGTTCAATGTTCAATGTTGTTTTCCAAAACTACATTAAAAAAATCCAATGTTCAATGTTCAATGTTGTTTTCCGAAACTACATTCAAAAAAATCCAATGTTCAATGTTCAATATTGCTTTCTATAACAACATTCAAAAAAATCCAATGTTCAATGTTCAATGTTGCTTTCTATAACTACATTCAAAAAAATCCAATGTTCAATGTTCAATGTTGCTTTCTATAACTACATTCAAAAAAATCCAATGTTCAATGTTCAATGTTGCTTTCTATAACTACATTCAAAAAAATCGAATGTTCAATGTTGTTTTCTAAAACTACATTCAAAAAAATCGAATGTTCAATGTTCAATGTTGTTTTCCAAAACTACATTCAAAAAAATCCAATGTTCAATGTTGTTTTCTAAAACTACATTAAAAAAAATCCAATGTTCAATGTTCAATGTTGCTTTCTATAACTACATTCAAAAAAATCGAATGTTCAATGTTGTTTTCTAAAACTACATTCAAAAAAATCGAATGTTCAATGTTGTTTTCCAAAACTACATTCAAAAAAATCGAATGTTCAATGTTCAATGTTGTTTTCCAAAACTACATTCAAAAAAATCCAATGTTCAATGTTGTTTTCTAAAACTACATTCAAAAAAATCGAATGTTCAATGTTCAATGTTGTTTTCCAAAACTACATTCAAAAAAATCCAATGTTCAATGTTCAATGTTGTTTTCTAAAACTACATTCAAAAAAATCCAATGTTCAATGTTCAATGTTGATTTCCAAAACTACATTCAAAAAAATCCAATGTTCAATGTTGTTTTCCAAAACTACATTAAAAAAAATCCAATGTTCAATGTTGCTTTCTATAACTACATTCAAAAAAATCGAATGTTCAATGTTCAATGTTGTTTTCTAAAACTACATTAAAAAAAATCGAATGTTCAATGTTGTTTTCCAAAACTACATTAAAAAAAATCCAATGTTCAATGTTGTTTTCTAAAACTACATTCAAAAAAATCCAATGTTCAATGTTCAATGTTGTTTTCTAAAACTACATTCAAAAAAATCCAATGTTCAATGTTGCTTTCTATAACTACATTCAAAAAAATCGAATGTTCAATGTTCAATGTTGTTTTCTAAAACTACATTCAAAAAAATCGAATGTTCAATGTTCAATGTTGTTTTCTAAAACTACATTAAAAAAATCGAATGTTCAATGTTGTTTTCCAAAACTACATTCAAAAAAATCCAATGTTCAATGTTCAATGTTGTTTTCTAAAACTACATTCAAAAAAATCGAATGTTCAATGTTCAATGTTGTTTTCCAAAACTACATTCAAAAAAATCGAATGTTCAATGTTCAATGTTGTTTTCCAAAACTACATTCAAAAAAATCGAATGTTCAATGTTCAATGTTGTTTTCCAAAACTACATTCAAAAAAATCCAATGTTCAATGTTCAATGTTGTTTTCTAAAACTACATTAAAAAAATCCAATGTTCAATGTTCAATGTTGTTTTCCAAAACTACATTCAAAAAAATCCAATGTTCAATGTTCAATGTTGTTTTCTAAAACTACATTCAAAAAAATCCAATGTTCAATGTTCAATGTTGTTTTCCAAAACTACATTCAAAAAAATCCAATGTTCAATGTTCAATGTTGTTTTCCAAAACTACATTCAAAAAAATCCAATGTTCAATGTTCAATGTTGTTTTCTAAAACTACATTCAAAAAAATCCAATGTTCAATGTTCAATGTTGTTTTCTAAAACTACATTCAAAAAATCCAAAGTTCAATGTTCAATGTTGCTTTCTATAACTACATTCAAAAAAATCGAATGTTCAATGTTCAATGTTGTTTTCTAAAACTGCATTCAAAAAAATCCAATGTTCAATGTTCAATGTTGTTTTCCAAAACTACATTCAAAAAAATCCAATGTTCAATGTTCAATGTTGTTTTCCAAAACTACATTCAAAAAAATCCAATGTTCAATGTTCAATGTTGTTTTCTAAAACTACATTAAAAAAAGTTCAATGTTCAATGTTCAATGTTCAATGCCTTGCCAACTTCACGCAACCCCATCTCTCTTCATCATTTCCTCCCCTCTGGTCTACATGTGTTTGTGTATCATGACAAAAGAAAGCTGAACTTTTAGGAGCACGACCTAGAAATTTGAAAACATGCAAAAAATACAACAGTTGCAATAATATCAACAATCTTTATATCTAGTGTGGATGTCAAACGGATAGCATAAAAAATGGATTTTTAGCCAAATACCCTATGAGAACCAAGTTAACCTTCGAACGTAATTTAAATTTGCACCTAGTTTCTACCCGGTCTGAAATTGGTGCCGCTTTATAAGTAGTCACGTTCATAGCTTAATATAACGAGTTTAGAATAGAAATTTATTCATAATGTACAAGTTTTCATATAATTGATACAAAAATCAAAGTCACGAAAAATGAAAATCTGCACTCATATCGGGACACCAGTAGTTTGCTATCAGTAACATCGCTTCTTCTTTTTGTACATCGTGTATAATATTTAAAGATAGTGTTTTTTCAACCTGACGAAAACTCACGATTTGTCAAACTTATTTTGCAGCGCAGATTCGTGTGTACGGAGGAGACATGACTTTAATGAGATCGGTATTTGTTTGTCTGTTCGTTTACTGGGTACATATGAACGAACATGTACACCATTTCTGCCGTTGTGTTTCTACTTGTCAAATGTCACGTTCCCAGCGTCACCACTCTCGTCCCCACCTCTCGTCTCCACCTCTTGTCTCCACCGCTCGTTGCCACTCTCGTCTCCATCTCTTGTCCCCACCTCTCGTCTCCACATCTCGTCTGCATCTCTCGTATCCACCTTTCGTCTCCACCTTTCGTCTCAACCTCTCCTTTCCACCTCTCGTCTCCACCTCTCGTCTCCACATCTCGTATCAACCTCTTGTCACCACATCTCGTATCAACCTCTCGTCTCCACCGCTCGCCTCCACCTTTGGTCTCAACCTCTCGTCTCAACCTCTCGTTTCCACCTTCCGTACCAACCTCTCGTCTCCACCTCTCGTATAAACCTCTCGTGTCAACCTCTCGTCTCCATCTCTTGTCTCCACATCTCGTCTACACCTCTCGTGTCCACATCTCGTATCAACCTCTCGTATCCACATCTCGTCTCTACCGCATCCATAAACACATTGACTATAAGCAAATCAGCACGCACAGATATAGCGGTATATTATTATTGTGAATTAGATACTAGTACAGTGTATCATAATTCGGTCAATAAAACATGTATTTATTTATACACTATAGTTCTGTTACTATGTGTGTCGCTGTGTATATTGACTCACGTGTCTCTAGTCTATAGATATTTAAAATAAACAAATTTATTTTTATATTTTATGTTTAGTTTTGCACAAAAAACTGTAAGTTGCTATTTAAAAAAGTGTTATATGCACAGGCACATGGCGTCGTCGATTTTAAAAACCTTATACTATAGTAGGGAAATGTTTTCGAATACCTTCTTAAATACCAGACGGTCGCTCAGCTGACATGTTTTCAAGCAACGAAAGTAGAAATATTCACTCAATTTTAACCGAGCACATTCGATCATACAGTAAACAATGAAGGAAATCAACGTTTTTTTAACACAATAAAGATAGAAAAAAGATAAAACCTGTGTATTTTGGATTCGTAAACATTAACCAACAGTCCTCAACTGTCAACAAATTTTTGCGGAATTTGTAAATAGCTCCGAGAAATGTTGTTCAAAGTGTTTGGTTCCCCGGCGCTAAGCGTATCGGAACGCATAGTCGGGGTACTGGAAAATCGATACGCACTTCCGTTTCTTGAACACATGTCAGCTGAGCGACCTTCTGGTTTTTAAGAAGGTACTCGAAAAAAAGTTTTTCAAACTAGTATAAAGTTTTTAAAATCGACGACACCGTGTGCCTGTGGTTATATGTACTTTTGAGTTAGTCATTACAAACAGTATGGGAATTTGTTCCGTAGCTAAGGCATGATGTAACGTGTGCTTTGTTCCTTCCACAGCGTAGTTTGTTTGTCAAGATCTTTATTCGTTATTATATTATAATCAGGGTTGTCACATACAACATAAATTACATGTATACACTATGATAGTTACTACCTTATTTCAGTACTCATAGACCCCAGGTAACTGACATATCCAAACCAAAGCATCCAATGCCATTATTTAAACATTAGAAGTAGTGATGTAAAACGATCTAATTACGAGTTCTTCGTGAAACGATATTGAGTGTTTATATAAACTCCATGAAACCAATGGAGATGAATTATTGTGTTTCCCGTGCATACGCATACCTGTGTGACATAGTACACATTATATTACGTCAGTTACTTGTAGAAAGCACACATACCTGAATGACGAAATACGAAAAGTATTGACGTACACGTACACGTTACACGTTGTCTTTCGCAACCTCTCTACTGTCACTTGATTTAATACATACACATTTTGTTTCGATTTTAGCGAAATTAAATTGCTGCAATGTGCACGTGTATTGGTGACAACATGCACATGTACATGTTCTTATATGTCTTTGGTTCGCAGCTATTTTGGTCATAAACATCGGTCGCTAAAGGTGGTACGCGCGCCTTTTATCTTTCAATCAAATTTTCTACGAATCACCTTAAATGACAGAATAAACATCTTCAACGACATTAAAATTATAAAAATGATATGTCACCAGGCTCGTTTTCGAGATACACGGTTTTCAAATGACATACCATTGTATTTTGTTCATTTAATTTATTTCTTGCATATATGACATCAACGTTTTCATTTTAAGATTTTTATTATATTAAACCATTTTTAAACAATACATGATGTTTTATGTATTTAATGGTCTTTCCTATCGACATGAGCAAAACTTCCGACTTCCTGGTGAACAGATTCAGTATTTGTACATGATAAATAATTACACTTGCAAAAAATGTGATTTTCGATTAAACGTCAAATAATATCTAACCATCGAAAATAATTTAAAATTGCATTTAAGTTGAGAATCATATAGAACACCAGTTGATAAAAATTGGGGGTCACCAGCCTTTTTGGGTGCTCTTCGCCGAAACGTGCATGTACTTGTTTTGAATGAATTTGCATATATTTACCTAATTTGCATATTCGAATGAAATAAAAATGTATGAAAAATATTTCGAAGTGTAGCTGCATTTTGTACTTAATTTAACTAAATCATGCACTTCATAGTTTATACATGTATGAGTAGATGCATTTGAACAATTGTAGTGACTTACTGTACACTCTTATACAAAATGTACATGTACTTTACAATTGTGCCATTTCCCACCCACGTTTTATACATCCTAAACATAAAATGTTCAAAAATATCAATTCTGTGCATTATTATTGTATTTATTGTCATAAAATTAACATTTATATGATAATCATTGTAACTCTAATACAATCTTGAAATTTCGCGCATGCGCACAAGGTAGCTCGGTCCTCCTTAAATTACTAGTTGTCAGTTTTCTGGAATGTTGTAATAAGTTCGATACTCCAAAAGAAGGCTTCAACCAAAACCCCATTAGGGGGCAATGACCATAATAGCCAATGTCACAAAAGAATAAAAACCTGCCTAACCCCGGATGTCAAACCGGATGGGCCGGATGACAACTGGATAGTGCTCGCCTGGCTTCGGAAGTGCTTAAATGCAACGGTACATCAGAAAAAAATGCTAAGTCAACAAAACATCTCTTCAGTTATAAACATGATTGAATAGAGGATTTTAATGTAAAAAACTTGTGTGGTTATCGTAAGCTGACATTTAATTTGAATATCGACCAACCACGAAATCCCCCCAGAGAGGACCTCCTCCGATAAGTATGATATGAAGTAGATTATTTTGTCAAGAATCCAAACTAAACGTTGACAACAGAACAATTATATCCATTCAGGAATAGTGTAGACAATTGACATTTTACGGAGTGTCAAGGACTCATATTGCATCAAAATGATGCGACCAATCAAGTGAATGACTCCAAATAAGGCAAAATAAAACATGCATGCTCAAAACGTTTCATTTTGAATATTTTATTTTGCACTAGGACGTTGATTATTCCCGGACGCAAATTTCGGAGAAACTTTTAATAACTTCAAATTCACCAATAAAATTTCTTTGTCGTTTTAATCAAGGTAATATCCGATATTTTTCTATATCCGCAGCCGTACGACCGATTATCAAACTACCACAAAGTTACTAAGTAATGTTTTATCATACAATACTATCATCATACAATTGTTCCTGTTTTGTTTTGTTTTGGTTGGTTGTGGATCGTTCGATACATTGTGACACTCAGTGGTGGGGTGAACGAATCAATGTTGACAGGTATCCAATCAAGCCACGGCCGACCATCCTAGTTCAATGTCACTACATTCTGATCCATTTCAAGGGTTCGATTTTTACTCATATTTACATATTTTACTCATTTAGAAAATTATTTTAAAAAAACACAATGAAGTTCGATTGAGATGCTGCCAGCATCGGACACCGATTGTTTTCCGAAAAATCGAACATTATATCACAAAAATGGGTACAGCGTTACTTATGGTAACGTTTTTAAATAATGACATGCTGTATAAAGCATAGTTTCCAAATGAAATGCTGCAGAGCGCATAACTTTGGATTGGTATTCTGTAGAACGCACAGTCTTTGTAATGACATGTTGTAGAACGCACAGCTTTACAATGGCATGCTGTAGAACGCATATGTTTGCCACAGCATGTTGTAGAACGCATAGATTCGAAATGAAATGCTATAGAACACATACGAGTATAGTTTTGCAATGACATGTTGTAGAACGAATATATAACTTTGAAATGACATGTTGTAGAACGCATATATAACTTTGCAATAACACACTGTAGAACGCAAAATTATACAACTTTACAATAACACATTGTAGAAGGCATATATTTTTGCAATGACATAGTGTAGAACGCATAGAGCCCTTCGCAACGATGTGCTGTAGAACGCATAGCTTCGCAAAATAAATCTAGACAATTTTCAATATCAACTGCCAGAATGATTTTCGAAGCTTTAGTTTGTTGTGCATGTAATAAATGCAATCAAACAAGCCCGTGTGGAGTCTGGATCAGGAAGTTTTTCGTCGCCACTAGCTCTGATTGGTTAGCTTTTCTAGCAATTGGGACATTCCTAACAATATGTCAACAGTAATATAGGGCATATTATATAAGCTTTCAGAATAAACAAATAAAATGATTACCACGGGGGAAATAAAACCGTTTTTGATTTAACGTTTATTTAATCTTCAATTATGTAGTAAAGCAATCCTTAATTTGTTTACTCAACCCTAGGTGACTGGGGTTCAGTTCTTAGCCTAGTTTCTAATTTTTCTTCCTGTTTTGTGATATTCTGGAAGCGTCAGAGGGACAAAATAATTAAATGCGTATATACACGCAAGCATGAAAAGTTCCACTGTAGTAGTTTTAGGGGTCACTCGCCTAACATATAGTGACCTCTGTCCTGTCACTGTGTGTGCACGCTGTGTATGTAAACACAACGCCACCAAAGAAAATTCGCTGTTTTTGTATTGAATATTGTAGATAAATATAATCTCGTAGTACCGGGTCAGAAATGTGTCATCTATTTTATTCCGGTGGCTTTAAGTAGTAAGATTGATAATCGAGTACATCATCAGTTCAGCCAGCTCAGCTTGAAGGCAAAGGTCCACCACACAACAAAGAAAACTCTAAATGTACTTTTCAAATCAATTTATTCAACCACATAACTGAAACGCTTCAAGGCAGAGACGGTGGTGCAGTAGGAAAGCCTTTAAATGGGCGTTGTTCTCGGAAACGCTTCGACTCATTCGGAACTTTCGCGCTGTTTCGACTTCAACATTTTGCCAGGTGGCGCTCGTCAATCATATTTTGGAAAATACCACGTGACTTACAAAAAGCCAATCAAAACTTTCAATAATAAACATTGATCGTAGGTGGCGAAAGATAAAGTCTTAAAGTACAAATTAATCAATTAAGTTTCCCACTGTGCAATTAACGCTACTATAATAGATACACATACTTATGGTTCAGGATCATCAGATATGTGGTTTTCAAAACCACATCTTAAAAATAGAAGAATACTCAATTTATTCGATAAACTTTAATATATATATCGCTTGTACTCTTAGCTAAGAAAAGCACCAGGGCTTTGGTGATAATACTATTTCAGCAATTTGTGGATCTCGCAGCAACGATAGAAATTAATTGACTTGAGGAATGTCAAACGTAGCTTACTCAAATGTTGAGAATGCATAAAAATCGAATTTTAGATTATAGCGAATTATTTAAGGTTGCTTGTGATACAAGTTCAAGTTGTACCATGTATATATCAACATCTCATGCTTGATGGTATCCATCTACACGAAGCCGTGGAAAAGAAGAGGCCATTTTCTTTAGTTTTGATGTTAAGCAATGGAACTACCGGTCGCACCTTTGGTATGGTGCGGTCAGTGATCGTATCTCCCACATTGCCTACGTCCCGCCTTCACAAAGATAAAAGGAAATTGGACAGTCACGGAAGGCAGCACTCAACTTAAAACAGCTGAGCACAGAAAATATATAAATACTTCACAAAGCAGACGTGTTACTAGTATGTTATATCGAATGATTATAAAAACCTAAGTGCACGGTATTGGGGTTCGTAGGTTGAAATGTAATTGTATTCAAGCATACAGTAAGTTTCTCTGAAATGACAAGTGGGGGGGTGAACACATTCATTTTGAGAAAGCTCTAGTTAAGCAAGAATTGAGAATGATTCTAATAGTGTTATCAAATACAGTACAACCTCTCTAGAGCAACTTTCTTTATGTAACAGAAGGAACGGTTGTTGTACAGAAGTTGTAGCTCTGGAGAGGTAAATTAGTAAATGAATACTTCCGGAAGAAAGTTATATAATTAAGTTGCTTCAGAAAGGTTGTTGCTCTCCGTTCTGGAGAGGTTGCACTGTATGTGTTATGTACACTGTCCTAGGTGTA
Source organism: Spisula solida (assembly GCA_947247005.1). Lineage (NCBI taxonomy): Eukaryota > Metazoa > Mollusca > Bivalvia > Venerida > Mactridae > Spisula > Spisula solida. The sequence continues at coordinate 29,610,103 of OX365948.1, forward strand.
GAATCCTCGAAGTTTATGCATTAATAAGTACAATATGCACAAGATCGAACATGAAAGACATCGAAAATGCTGTTAATTGTCGTTTTTATTTGTAAACAAAGGCTACAGTTATCATCGGTGCACAATAAGATACACTTCAATTAGAATTCCGGAGATGTCGTATTTAGACCGTGAGCCAGAGGGGGTTTTGCTCTCCTCCAGGGGGAATTTTGTGGACCATAATTTTTTGAAACCCCAAGGTCTGGCGAACATTTTGGCGTAAAGTTTGCAACTGGCGGGTGGGGCTTTTCTCCGTTACCACGCTTTAAAATACGTTACCCCCAAAATAAAAAATAACAATTGTAATTTTTAAAGATAAATTGTACCATTATGCTACTTAATAATTCCACGTTTGCATATGTTACTCAAGAGTGTAAACTAGTAGCTGCAAACTGATAGAATTGCAATGCCAAAATGCAATGTTAAAGAAGATAAATATGGGAAAACATACGTTACCCCAAAAATACAAAAGGTTTATGGCATAAAGTTTTTTATTGCAAATTTAGATGACCAGGCAATCAAATAATGAAGTTACCATAACGAAGTTCAACATTCAACCTAAAAAATGATGTATAGATTGCCAGTATAGGTTAAGAGATAAATGTTTGGTAGCGATTCTTAAAATGTCACCCATTCTCCAAAACATGTGCGTTTTTCATTCCTTAAATAATTTCAAGTATTCAAATTTTATCATACACTTTTCAGTTACATATAATACCACTTTATATGTTTATAATGGTTTATATTATATATATTAACAAGTCTCTTACTTGTAAGATATGTTAAGGCAATACTACATTGCACTTTACGTTACCAAACATACACATTTAAGTTCATGTCTTCAGTGTCTTAAAAACGTACTTAAAACAATTAAAAGTAAAAAATAACAATTTAATTCTACTAAAAAATTATTATAGGTTTGCAGTTCAAACTGTACATTTAACTAAACAACATGGTAACTATCACGTACATGTACCGGGTATTTAAATATCAAACAAAAAATACAATTTACTAGTCTTGTATTCTGTTACTTTAGATAAACTTTATCACTAAAATATAATTGATTTTCAAATCAAAATATCTTTTATCACAGTTTGCATTTGAACTTTCAACACAATCAGTCATGCAATTAAAAAAAAATGTTTCAATTTACGTTACCTTACTTACAAACTTTACAATATCATATATGCTGTAATTTTATCACAATGATTACCTATCTTTGTAAAATCCCAAACGTACAAATATTTTTGTTTGCTTTATACTATATGTATTAAACTTAATAAACACACACACATTTAATAATCAAACTTTTAAACTAGAACTAAGATTGCCCCTCGATTTAATATCTTCATGAGAACACTATGCACACACATGACTTTTTAACATTTACTATATACACGTTTGAAACATTTTCTAGGGTGCACCAGGAATTAGACCCCAAAAGTAAAATTGTCCGATTCCTTTTGGTTTGTCTGCCACTCCCCCACTTGAGGAAAAAGATTGATACGTGCATACTTATCTTATGGCGACTACCTGAACTGTTGTGCAATACTGACCAGTGAGAGGTCAAGATCATTTAAGGTAAAATACTCTTAAAATAGTGTAAACTGTTACTGTTCATAGTTTAACGCCTTTGCTTATATTTCCATATCTGTCTAGAGCCAGTATTGCATGTGTTACATACGACATGTAGTCAGGAATTGCTGCATCATATGGCATTGTATGGCTTTAATAAGTGGGTTAGTTACACAATATGGCCTAGAATGACTGAAATCTGTATTGGCGGGTTCCCAATATGGCATAGGATGGCTGAAATCTGTGTTGGTGGGTTTCCTATATGGCCTATGATGGCTGAAATCAGTGTTGATGGGTTCCAATATGGCATAGCATGGCTGAAATCTGTGTTGGTGGGTTCCCAATATGGCCTAGGAGGACTGCAATATGTGTTGGTTGGTTACCAATATGGCATAGCATGGCTGAAATCTGTGTTGATGGGTTCCCAATGAGGCCTGGGGTGGCTTAATCTGTGATGTTGAGTACCCAAAATGGCTTTGGTGACTGTACTCAGATTTGGTGGGTACACAATAGGGCCTGAGATGACTGTACTCTGAGGTTATGGGTACCAAATGGAACCTGGGATGGCTGTTCTCTGTGGTGATGGGCATCCAATACAGCCCGGGATGTCTGTACTCAAAGGTGGTGGGTACCCAACAGGGCCTGGGATTACTGTACTCCGAGGTGGTTGGTACCAAATGGGGCCTGAGCTGGTTGTTCTCAGTGGTATAGGGTAGTCAATAGGACCTGTGATGGCTGTTCTCTGTATAGGTGGGTACCCAATTGGGCCTGAGATGGTTGAACTTGTGGAGGTGAGTACATAAGCTGGCCAGGGACGGCTGTACTAGGCAGTGTTAAGTACCAAATAGGGCATTGAATGGCTTTCCTCAGTGACTATGAGTATCTCTCAGGCATAGTATGGCTGTACACAGTAGTTGTGAGTAGGGCACAGGGCCTAAGAAGGCTGGTAGTGGTAAGTACCTCATAGGGATTAGTATGAACATAATTGGTGGTGGGGAATTACCCAATAGAGCCAATGATGGCTATATTGCACCTGGTATGGCAGTAATTAGTTGGTCCGAGTACCCCTTAGGACATAGTATGGTTGTTACCTCTGGTGGTAAGTACCACAGTCAGGTGTGACCATACTCAATGATTATGTGTACCACTTAGTGCAAATATAAACTGTAATTGGTGGTGGTGATTGGGCCTTGGATGTCTGTACTATGTTGTTGTGTTGTGACTCCTTTGTACCCTATACAACTTGGTGAGACTGTAAGTCACTGGTTATGAGCACCTTATGGGGTATGAAATCTGTAATTATTTGGGATGAGTACCCTTTTGGGCCTTATATGACTGTAGTTTTGTACTAGTGAGTAACCCATAGGACCTTGTACAGCTGTGCTCAGTAATGGTGAGAACCATATAGAGACTTACATGTATATGGCTTTACTCACGTGTTGTGAGTATCCTTATGGCATACTATGGCTATAATTAAGGGTGGTGAGTACCCAATATGGTCTTGGTTGGCTGTCCTCTTGGTTTTAAGTATCCCATAGCACCTCAGATATAGCTGGTGCCATTAAGAATTCAATAGGAATGGTTGTATGGGGCAGTTGTAAGTACTCCATTGGTTAAGGAATGTATGTATAGACAGTGTTATTAGTCCCCCATAAGGCCTGTATTGACTATTAAGTGGTTTAAGAACCCCTAAGGACATGATATGGGTGTACTTGGTGTTGGTTACATCACATTCAGGCCTAATGTATGATGGTGATTAGTACCCATGCAGTCATGCCTGATACTGGTGTAATTGGTAGTGGTAAGCATAACAAAGGGTTTGGCTGAGAGTACCCCTTATGGCTTAGCATAGCTATAATAAGTTTGTAGTGACTACCCCATACGGCATTGGATGGTGAGTACCGAATGTGACATTGGGTGGTTGTTCTTGACAAGTGTTATGTACCCCATATGGTCTTGGGATGCCTGTATTATGCAGTGTTGCATATTCCATAGGGCATATTTTTCGTAACTTGACCTTGAAATGACTTTGGCCTTGACTTCATAGTGGTCAGTATTGTATGTCCATATGATGCACATTACCAAATGAATAATATCTAAGCAAATATTTGTGACTATATACATAAATAAATAAAAATGCATGAGAACATAGAATTTTAAGTGTATTTGTAAATTATGGCGGCCATCTTGGACGCCATCTTGAATTTCCGGGTCCACACCACGTGTTGACAATTTATGCCGGCAGTTCCATATAGTACATACATAGGCGAACATTTTGGTATATAACATTGCTTGTTCTACTTTAGCTGTCACCTAGCTACCCACAAAAAATCACCAATTGTCACCCCACTATATGTGTTATACCGAAATTTTAACTGAAATGTTGTTGAAAAAAACCCAATATATTTGAAAGGTAACGTAATTTACATGGCATTTCATATCAATTAACTATTTGTGTAGTTGTACTATAGCTATGTACATTATTGAGCTGCATACTAATCAGTACCATCATTTCTTAACTTAAAAACGTCATATACATGACTGTTTTTTTAATATTCTAGTAATTTCATGCAAAGTAACGTAAATTACGTATGTTATATCACATTTTTTGCATATAATAATTTGTACAACTGATAGTTTTAAATACATTTAACATGCATAAATGTCTTATTCACATGCTTTATTGAACAATTGGCATGTGTATAATATCATATAAGCAAAATTAGTGATTCCTGTAGAAAATTGCATAGTCACGTATTTCAAATCTCCGTAACTCGTTAAAGCCCCAACAGAAACTTGCAAAATTTTGTCTGTGAATGCTACCTACCATAAGGTTTAAGAAAATCATAGTGTTGAAAATTCCCCCTGGGGGGGAGCAGGGTCAATTGTCAGCTCAAAGTCTAATTGTATACCATACCAGTTTGTTGTATGTCCCTGAACATACTTAATTAGGTTATGACTATACTGAACTATGTTTGTATTAATATTTGACAAAATTTCAAATGCGTTTTTCACTGTTTCTACAACATACTATATAGTACATCTACCCTAAATATTCGTGAAGATGAAACCACTTCTCTATTCCGTAGTGAACTTTCTATAGAGTCGTCTTTTGAAAAGTGGACCGTTATTTGTCCATACCAAGGTCTGATATACATGTACTATAAATGCTATAAGTACATGCAGTATGATATAAACAAACATTATACAACATTGCTTCCCATTGTAGAAGGAACATTGTCCGATAGGTGATAGCGACACTTGCTTATCTGAAACCGACTTTGAAGTTTGCTATTGTTGCTGATGTAGCTATATTGGCCACGGTTGTCGTTGATACAGCTATATTTGCCACGGTTGTCGTTAAAGAAGCTATATTTACCACGGTTGTCGTTGATGAAGCTATATTTACCACGGTTGTTGCTGAGGTAGCTAATTTTGCTGCTCACGGTTGTTGATGATGTAGCTAAAGTATCTACTGTTGTTGATAATGCAGATAGATTTGCTACTGTTGTTGCTGATGTAGCTATATTTGCCACGGTTGTTGATGATGTAGCTATAGCTGATATAGCTGTTGTTGCTGATGTAGCTAAATTTGCTGCTGTTGTTGATGATGTAGCTTTTGCTGCTGTTGTTGATGATGTAGCTTTTGCTGCTGTTGTTGATTATGTAGCTTTTGCTGCTGCTGTTGTTGATGATGTAGCTTTTGATGCTGTTGTTGATGACGTAGCTAATTTGCTACTTTATTGCTGATACAGCCACGTGTGTTACTATGGTTGCTCATGTTGCAGTTGCAGTTGCAGTTATGATACATTGGTTTCAATGCTTCAAGAGACAAATGAGTACTTAAGGGTCAAACAACCTATAAACATGTACAACACAACAAGATTTCACCAGATTATTGGTCAAATATAAGAATGCGGCCATTTCTAATGTATATCACAGTTAGGAACAGCTTTGTCAAACACTTTGCGGTTGAAAGTGTCCGCAGCTTACAAAATCGAACACATAAAACTATGGACCGCAATACAACTTTGCAATCAACAAAGTATTAACCAAGTAGGTTATATGTCTTCGTTCGCTGGGCTAGACGAGTCCAGCTGAGGTCAACAAGGTGCCGGACCGGGAACTTAATAACTGCTCTACCGTGGTATTGAATACCAACTAATCTTTCTCGTACTAGACCCAAATAATATAAATCTCCATCGAGGTTTAGTGAGGAAACTGCCTCTACAAACTGCCATTCAAAAGAAATTAAATATCATTGTATAAGATTACGCTCTTGAACTATTGTTAATATGTTATATATTATCCGATTAAAATCCGCCCTTCAATGCTAGATTCATATAAACACCTACAAATTTTAACCAAAATCAGCAATAATAAGTTTATATTTTATAAACAAAATGTTTAATTCTATCTTAATGTCTCTCCGTGTACCGTGTGTGATTGCGTTGTTTTCCAACCGAATGCAATAAGTTGCATTCGTAAATGCATTCACAAAATGCAAAAATCCATCGTCCTTTTATGCAAACTTATTATTTTACTCTTAGATTGAGATATAATGTAACTGGTCATGTCACTCTAGAATGTGATGCACGAGTCTGTATTGGAGTCACACGAAGAATGTGATGCACGAGTCTGTATGGGAGTCACACGAAGAATGTGATGCACGAGTCTGTATTGGAGTCACACGAAGAATGTGATGCACGAGTCTCTAGTGGAGTCACACGAAGAATGTGATGCACGAGTCTGTATTGGAGTCACACGAAGAATGTGATGCACGAGTCTCTATTGGAGTCACACGAAGAATGTGATGCACGAGTCTGTATTGGAGTCACACGAAGAATGTGATGCACGAGTCTGTATTGGAGTCACACGAAGAATGTGATGCACGAGTCTGTATTGGAGTCACACGAAGAATTTGATACCTGGTAAGTCATACGTTTAACTTTAGGTGAATTCCGTAAAAACTCGACAGACATCCAATTCTCTTGTCAGATAAATTGGACTCCCAAGTGCATGCCTCAGAAGGGACGTCACATTGGGACGCACTGTGGTTGTTGCTGCTATATCTGGTGATGTATATTGTGGTGGTTGTTGCTGCTACATCTGGTGATGTATATTGTGGTGGTTGTTGCTGCTACATCCGGTGATGTATATTGTGGTGGTTGTTGCTGCTACATCCGGTGATGTATATTGTGGTGGTTGTTGCTGCTACATCCGGTGATGTATATTGTGGTGGTTGTTGCTGCTATATCCGGTGATGTATATTGTGGTGGTTGTTGCTGCTACATCTGGTGATGTATATTGTGGTGGTTGTTGCTGCTACATCCGGTGATGTATATTGTGGTGGTTGTTGCTGCTATATCCGGTGATGTATATTGTGGTGGTTGTTGCTGCTACATCTGGTGATGTATATTGTGGTGGTTGTTGCTGCTACATCCGGTGATGTATATTGTGGTGGTTGTTGCTGCTACATCCGGTGATGTATATTGTTGTGGTCGTTGCTGCTACATCCGGTGATGTATATTGTTGTGGTCGTTGCTGCTACATCTGGTGATGTATATTGTTGTGGTCGTTGCTGCTACATCTGGTGATGTATATTGTTGTGGTCGTTGCTGCTACATCTGGTGATGTATATTGTGGTGGTTGTTGCTGCTACATCTGGTGATGTATATTGTTGTGGTCGTTGCTGCTACATCCGGTGATGTATATTGTTGTGGTCGTTGCTGCTACATCTGGTGATGTATATTGTGGTGGTTGTTGCTGCTACATCCGGTGATGTATATTGTGGTGGTTGTTGCTGCTACATCTGGTGATGTATATTGTGGTGGTGGTTGCTGCTACACCTGGTGATGTATATTGTTGTGGTCGTTGCTGCTACATCTGGTGTAGTATATTGTGGTGGTTGTTGCTGCTACATCCGGTGATGTATATTGTGGTGGTTGTTGCTGCTACATCTGGTGATGTATATTGTGGTGGTCGTTGCTGCTATATCTGGTGATGTATATTGTTGTGGTCGTTGCTGCTACATCTGGTGATGTATATTGTGGTGGTGGTTGCTGCTACATCCGGTGATGTATATTGTGGTGGTTGTTGCTGCTACATCTGGTGATGTATATTGTGGTGGTTGTTGCTGCTACATCCGGTGATGTATATTGTGGTGGTTGTTGCTGCTACATCCGGTGATGTATATTGTGGTGGTTGTTGCTGCTACATCTGGTGATGTATATTGTGGTGGTCGTTGCTGCTATATCTGGTGATGTATATTGTTGTGGTCGTTGCTGCTACATCTGGTGATGTATATTGTGGTGGTGGTTGCTGCTACATCCGGTGATGTATATTGTGGTGGTTGTTGCTGCTACATCTGGTGATGTATATTGTGGTGGTTGTTGCTGCTACATCCGGTGATGTATATTGTGGTGGTTGTTGCTGCTACATCTGGTGATGTATATTGTGGTGGTTGTTGCTGCTACATCCGGTGATGTATATTGTGGTGGTGGTTGCTGCTACATCTGGTGATGTATATTGTTGTGGTCGTTGCTGCTACATCTGGTGATGTATATCGATGGTGTCAAATTAAAATGCCGAATAATGAAAATGCCATTTTTTTCTTTACTTATTCCTGCTTATCGTTTTCCCGCGCTTAAATTGCTTAAAACGTGATACTTCAGACTTAGCTTATGTAAAAATGCCGAATATATGTACTTTTCCGGGGAAAAAATGCCGAATAAGCTTTATCTTGCAACACCAAAGTCTGGTGTACCTAAGAAATTGGCACTATTATTACTCAATAATAAAGTTTCTTTCTGATGTAAAATGGTCTCATATGGCATTTTACTTTTTTCTCCTGAAAAGTGGTATATTTTTTTTCGGCATTTTAATTTGACACCATCGATATTGTGGTGGTCGTTGCTGCTACATCTGGTGATGTATATTGTTGTGGTCGTTGCTGCTACATCTGGTGATGTATATTGTGGTGGTTGTTGCTGCTACATCCGGTGATGTATATTGTGGTGGTTGTTGCTGCTACATCTGGTGAAGTATATTGTGGTGGTGGTTGCTGCTACATCTGGTGATGTATATTGTTGTGGTCGTTGCTGCTACATCTGGTGATGTATATTGTGGTGGTTGTTGCTGCTACATCCGGTGATGTATATTGTGGTGGTTGTTGCTGCTACATCTGGTGATGTATATTATGGTGGTCGTTGCTGCTATATCTGGTGATGTATATTGTTGTGGTCGTTGCTGCTACATCTGGTGATGTATATTGTGGTGGTGGTTGCTGCTACATCCGGTGATGTATATTGTGGTGGTTGTTGCTGCTACATCTGGTGATGTATATTGTGGTGGTTGTTGCTGCTACATCCGGTGATGTATATTGTGGTGGTTGTTGCTGCTACATCTGGTGATGTATATTGTGGTGGTTGTTGCTGCTACATCTGGTGATGTATATTGTGGTGGTCGTTGCTGCTATATCTGGTGATGTATATTGTTGTGGTCGTTGCTGCTACATCTGGTGATGTATATTGTGGTGGTGGTTGCTGCTACATCCGGTGATGTATATTGTGGTGGTTGTTGCTGCTACATCTGGTGATGTATATTGTGGTGGTTGTTGCTGCTACATCCGGTGATGTATATTGTGGTGGTTGTTGCTGCTACATCCGGTGATGTATATTGTGGTGGTCGTTGCTGCTACATCTGGTGATGTATATTGTGGTGGTCGTTGCTGCTACATCCGGTGATGTATATTGTGGTGGTTGTTGCTGCTTCATCTGGTGATGTATATTGTGGTGGTTGTTGCTGCTACATCTGGTGATGTATATTGTGGTGGTCGTTGCTGCTACATCTGGTGATGTATATTGTGGTGGTCGTTGCTGCTACATCTGGTGATGTATATTGTGGTGGTCGTTGCTGCTTCATCTGGTGATGTATATTGTGGTGGTCGTTGCTGCTACATCCGGTGATGTATATTGTGGTGGTTGTTGTCGCAGTGGGTTTGGAAAAAAATGGCGCCTGTCATCATCCCGAGGATTGGTGGTAAAGAGCCACAGAGATGAATATTTATAATGTTGGCCATATATAGCAAGATCTGTGTTCCACGGTGATAGCTACAGTGTAGTATAAACAATGCACACCATCCCCGGGCGAACTCATCAACTCATCAACGTATGATCCACCATGGTACTGAGTCGAGTGCCATTAGGCTTTTTTGCAACAAGACTTAAATTGCATTTCCGGCGATTTTCTTGTTGATTTCAACACGACTGTGGCTGAAGGAGAGTGGGTCGTCATAGTTGAAGAACGAGGAGCGATAATCAGAGTTTCTGTATATTAAACAAACAAGCATTTTTTTTCGGCTGGACAATGTGTTCATGCCACCTTCACCCTAATGTAATATATGCATTTATTTAATATGGTATTGTCTTTGAGTTCACTCAACTTCGTACTGGTTTAAAAATTATAAAACAATATGCTGTACATTATTATTACAAAATCGAATTACAAAGAATTACTCGCGATTACCCAGCCAGACAAATTATCAAAGAGTGATTAATTTTAGAAAGTTAATCCAAGATTATAAACATCTGTAAAAGTTAAAATTATGCTTTGAAGTTAAATAAACAACAGATGATTGACCGCTTTACATTTTAATGGAAGCCTTGATTCGCTTCAAATAAGAGAGCAGACTTCTTCTGCAGACTTCTTCCGCTCTCTTATTTCAAGCGAAACAATGCCTGTAATCCTAACTATGGATTGATTAGCCGCGAAATTAGACTGGATACAGTAAAGTTTCGCTAATTAAGATCGCTGAAAATATTTTAAATCATGCAAATAATTGCAAATGTAAAGAATCCAAACAAAAATGTTCAGCTATGAAGACCGATCAATGGGGATGCTGTTGATGACAATGTTGTCCCTTATACATGTGGTCTATTTGTTGTTACGATTGAGAGTGGCGCGCCTAGGTGGGGGTGCTGTTGCTGATAATGGTGTCCCTTATACATGTGGTCTATTTGTTGTTACGATTGAGAGTGGCGCGCCTAGGTGGGGGTGCTGTTGCTGATAATGGTGTCCCTTATACTTGTGGTCTATTTGTTGTTACGATTGAGAGTGGCGCGACTAGGTGGGGATGCTGTTGCTGATGATAATGGTATTGATATAATTCTAGTGGTTCATTTGTATTATGCCAATGTTGATATGGTACAAGTGGGTGGCACGGTTGTTGAAGGGTAAGGAAATGGCTGTATGAAGTCGGGAGTCTAAGACGAACATCAGGGACGATATTTATTATATGCCTAGAGCTTGCAGTTGCTGCCACGCAGGTAACGTCATTATGACGTCATTGGCGTCAGCCTCGTTGTGATGATGGTTAGTATGCCTAATGTCTATGCAAATATCTCGAGCATAGGTATTTCGGTATAGTTACGTTATTTGGTGTTGTATTGGAAATAGAATATCGTTGTATTACATGCAATGTGCACGATTTGGCAGCACAAGTGGAATTACTTTCGGATATACCCTCGTACATGTCTGATAATATTTCAAATAATTGTAGATCTATTTCACAAAGAAAACTCGTTAAAAACAGGTCGTAAATTTGATTGTACCGGCTATTTCTGATCGTTATAATTGACCCGAGACTATACGAGACATAATAATATTCTTTGACTGGTTAGCGTGTACATTCCAACAGACGTTAGTTAGAATTCTGAACATTCGCGAGAAAAGCATCCCGAAGTTGAATCTTTGGTCAATTCTGCTTTTTATTAACCCATGGTTGTTACAAATATTATGGTAAATTTACATTAACAGTGCTGTTGTCAGTGTACAAGTATGCAGAAAGGTGTACCCAATTTGTAAACCGGAGCTCTAAGTCAATGATTAATACAATTCGAAAGTTTAACAATACCTTTATAAATATCTGTACAATTTTATGTGAATGGGGATATAAATAAAATCCCCGACATACGGACGATTACCGGAGTTATATAACATAAATAATACCAAACGTATGCCCGAATGAATCTTATTATGGTATAAACAAATAAAGCCAAAAGAGTCAAGTATTGCATAATTAAATCTTATATTTGCAATTGGCCGTTCCTTGAAATTTGTACAGTTTGTATGATTAAATGTTTGGGGTAATTTTTAATAATTTAAATTACGTATGTGATACAGTGTGACATGGGTTATTAACATCTTAAGAATGCGTTTTCTGTAAAAAGTATATAATTTCGGTCACGATCGAATACTAGTATCAACAACAAAACCACATTACATCTTGCTTAAAACGGGTGTTACTCAAACATAATACATTGTGGTTATCAACGAACGTATTATAAATCCTGGAATTGTTTTCAGTATATGAAATCTATATTTACGGTATGCAAAATGCAAGTGTATTGAATGTACAACTAGGTATAAATATCTCCGCGTAAAATCTTCGAAACTACTATAATATTATCTTAACCCCTAAATTCATAACTGGTGAATAAGTATAAATACTGCAAATATTGCTGGATATTCTTTTTCAGTCGTAACGGGACGGGAAATCTTAGACTTTTTTTTCTATGACATTTGAGAAACTGTATACTGATATATTAGTGGTTAGTCAAGGGACCGAGAATGCAAAACAGGTGCCAAGGTTAATAGTTGCACATGTATTTTGTCATTTTACTTGGTACTTTGGTTAAACCGCTTTTAGCAATTCAGCCGTTTAGCCATCCTTTGACATTTCAACTTCCCCTGATCATTGTGTTCCCTAAGGAAACATGCGTTCAAATCTCCGTAACCGTAACGTCGTAGGAAAATGGACATAATTTATTTTGAGCTGATTTTGGGTAATTAAATAGTGCAAAGGTGGCGACGAGATATATAATAATGTTAAGTTTGATGAATATGAGGTTGCATCAATCCAATATGTAACTTGGTACATGCTAGAATAATAAAGATATAGTTTGCTTAATGCCTCTATAATTAAAGGGGCGATTGCTACTTAGATACTGGTAAATATTATTAAATATGATGTACTTTGATACCATAATAAAATTCCCCTAACGATGTATCTTGCAACAGACGACTTTCCTTTTGTGTAATAGATCACACCATACGCGATCTTCTAGAGTTTGTTTACGTATTTTATAAATGACATATAATATCATTGTTTAAGGTAGTCGTGCTCTCAACGAGTGCAACTATTCTAATTGTGTCATTTGAAACTTAGCAAATATTTAAATGAGGACTTAAGGTGATGAGACAGGATTCAATAAGAGCACACTTTGTTCTAGGAATGAATGAACAACTTCCATAGCACGCAATGTTGTTATGGTGTCAACAGTTTTGAGGTTATTTTAACGGTTCACCATGGACTGGTACAGAAGGTACTACGTTATTTGAACGTGTTATTGTGTATTTTAGAGGGAATTTTCGTAATACCAAAACTAGTTGTTATGAAAGTCCCGAAACTAATATTCGGGCATATCATAAAATGCAAATACACAGTCATGGCACCGCCCTGTCTTGAACGGCATTTTCTCCCAGACAAGCTCTCCACGATGATTCTTCAAAAGGTGTCGTTCTGGGAGGGTTGAAATGTCGTCTAAGCCTATTATTCATTAGCGTGTGCTTTCGAATAGAAACAAGCGCAGACAAATGGTGTATGGGGTTTTTACTTAAAATTTAACTCATAAACGTTTCCCGGATTTCGATTTTTTACCCATTAACTTATTAACGCTATAAATTGCCATTTAGTGACATCCAACCAAAATAGCTTGAAATGTATAGAAATACATTCGTATACTGTTACGCTTTTGTATATACATTGATTTCTTAAGAAAGGAGAGTAGTGTTTGATTTCATATTGAGACACGCGGTACAACTTCCTGTTCGAAGTCATTCAACTATTTTCGCTACATTTACGAGTAACTTAAAACTTGAAGAAAAAACAAATACAAACTATGTGCAATAGTTATCTCATGCACGGTACCATAAATGGCCTTATCTTTTTTCCAGCCTCGCAGGATCTTGACCATGATCAAAGCAATAGCCATCTGCTCCTGAAAAAAATTATTAGGCAAATTCGCTCGATCAAGAGCACCAGCAATAGCATTGACATCTTACATTGCCGGATCATACGCAATACCGTCTGCTGATCCATAAAAATACCATTGACATTATTCTTTGAGGAACCAAACGCAAAATACCGTATATATCGTACTTTGCTGATCCATAATCAATACAATCGGCATCGTTCTTTGCTGGAGAATGCGAATGAGAATTGCTTGGTCGGCCCGTTAGCAAAATCACCGGCTCGTATGTTGTAGGATCATACAATATCATCGACATCTTACATGGTGGGACCATTCGCAAAACCGCAAACGACGTTTTTGTAGAACCACAAGCAATACCATCGCCATCGTACTTTGTAGAACCACAAGCAATATCACCGACATCGTACTTTGTAGAACCACAAGCAATATCACCGACATCGTACTTTGTAGAACCACAAGCAATATCACCGACATCGTACTTTGTAGAACCACAAGCAATATCACCGACATCGTACTTTGTATAACCACAAGCAATATCACCGACATCGTACTTTGTAGAACCACAAGCAATATCACCGACATCGTACTTTGTAGAACCACAAGCAATACCATCGCCATCGTACTTTGTAGAACCACAAGCAATATCACCGACATCGTACTTTGTAGAACCACAAGCATAATCACCGACATCGTATTTTGTAGAACCACAAGCAATATCACCGACATCGTACTTTGTAGAACCACAAGCAATACCACCGACATCGTACTTTGTAGAACCACAAGCAATACCATCGCCATCGTACTTTGTAGAACCACAAGCAATATCACCGACATCGTACTTTGTAGAACCACAAGCAATATCACCGACATCGTACTTTGTAGAACCACAAGCAATACCATCGCCATCGTACTTTGTAGAACCATAAGCTATACCATCGCCATCGTACTTTGTAGAACCATATGACATACCATCGTACTTTGTAGAACCATAAGCAATACTATCGCCATCGTACTTTGTAGAACAATATGAAATACCATCGTACTTTGTAGAACCATTAGCTATACCATCGCCATAGTACTTTGAGGAACAATACGCATTATCATCGACATTGTACTTTGAGGAACAATACGCATTATCATCGACATCGTACTTTGAGGAACAATACGCAATATCATCGACATCGTACTTTGTAGAGCAATACGCAATACCATCGACATCGTACTTTGAGGAACAATACGCAATATCATCGACATCGTATTTTGAGGAACAATACGCAATAGCATCGACATCGTACTTTAAGGAACAATACGCAATAGCATCGACATCGTACTTTGAGGAACAATACGCATTATCATCGACATCGTACTTTGAGGAACAATACGCAATAGCATCGACGTCGTAGTTTGGATGACCATACGCAATGTCATCGACATTGTACTTAGCAGAAACATACGCAATGTCAACGACATTGCACTTTGCAGAACCATACGCAATGCCGTCGACATCGTACTTTGCAGGACCATACCATACACAATGTTATCGACATTTTACTTTGCAGGACCATGCACAATGCCATCGACATTTTACTTTGCAGGACCATGCATAATGCCATCGACATTTTACTTTGTCATTGCTCGGCCATAGTAAATACATTCTACATAGTCCTTTGTGTGACTTCAAGCAAAGTTATGGACATCGTACTTCGCAGTTTCACCAGCAACACTTTAGAAATCGTGTTTTGGGGACCTATGTCAAAACCATCTACCAATATTATTGCATCGTCACAAATATGTTTTTGGGAACTTTTTGCAAAATATGTAGCAATATGCAGTATGGTTGGTATTTACAATAGCACTTATTAGCTAGACAAGGACATAACTGATCGACTTGTTGAATGTATTCAATAAGCTAACACTGGTATGCACTGGTTTCCTATGACCTTAACCTCAAACGTAAAAGCGACACGGGGTGTCTCTTTAATCGTGAAACTGTTTTGGCGAGTGTATGTCCATAACGTATCATTATGTGGTAATTAGACCAGTAGGTTGATTGTCCAGTTGACATAATTCATGATAATTGCTTCGATGACCACATAGTCCACATAGTAAACGTGAATGCAAATCACAAAACTATTCGATTCCTACTAAACCTAGATACATAGTAGACATTTTAGACAATTAAATTTGGATTCTAGTTTCCAGTTCATTCATAAAGTCCGCCTATGTGTATTTTCTCTATATGTGGTCGTTTCAGCGTTGAATGTGTAGCTGTAATGTTGCTAATTTCATTGAATGAAATAAACATTTTGAATGAGAAAAATGTATGAATGGAAAAGAATATGTTGGTCAATGAACGAGCCCGTATGACTCATACATTGTTTCCCAGTGTCCTGTGCTGGTACAATCTGTGTCCTTAATTAGTGGACATTATATTAGTGGAGGATTAGTGTTTTATGAATGAAACAACATGCAGAGCACTGTTGGAGTGAAAGTAATTGTGTCTAAGTCCACTGTGCGGTATTGTTGAGAGATAGGTGACAGTAGATAAAGGACTAGCCTTATTGGTTTAACTCATCGTTAGGTCGTACTAGATTAATAGCTATTCTATCGTCCCTTTCTTCTTAAAAATGAGAAATCTAATTTTATTTTCAATTACAGCAATGTCTTTCAAGTAATCTGGAAATACTTTATGATTTCGCTCGATTCTATCACCAAAACCGATGGTAAATGAATAAAAACATGAAAAATCTCTCATTTTGCTCGTTTTACTGATTATTTTAATGCAGATTTATCTGGGCATGTTGGTATGAACAACAGGGTTCAAGCCGGATGATTATCTAGGAATTAATTCATCCTCGCCTTTTCGCCGCAAATCTAGGTTATGATTCAGCCACATGGATTTCAGTAAAAGCAGGTTAGTTTAGCCTAGCATAAATACTTTATCCCAGCCGTTGAATCTACTCTATAAAATTTAAAACTACAATTATGAGACATCATATAATAGTCACAATGAATCACTATATACGGGTATTGAAATAGAGGTAGGTGTAAACTCAAGTTAATATATCCACAAATACGCGAATTAATATCGTAATAATTACTCGCGGTTTTTTAAACCATTTTTCAAATCGGATTGAAGGCAAAGTTAACTTTACCGAATATGGGTTTGAGAAGTGAAACCATACAGGGAAAGTGTCGTTATGATGTCATCTTTCAAATAACGGGGTTCTAAGCCCTGAAAATTGTGTTTACTGTTCTTATGCATTTAGGGGAATTAAGTTTTGGAACTTGTGGCTCAACCCTTTTATGATATAAAGTGTGTGTATCATTTAGGTAATCAAATATGTTTAAACTAATTAGGGGAATCCCCGAAGGAAAGGAAAACTGAAAGGAAAACTGAAAGGAAAATGTTAAAAATTAAAGATGCATGTACATACATTTTGTAAATCAAGGTTAATAACGTAGACTACGTTACAATTACGTGGCTAGAAAAGCTCTTTGATAGTGCCACATTGTATACCCCCACCTTCGGAGACACACACTCTTTCCTGCAGCATGTTCAAACGACAACAACTAATTATGAGAATTATAACGTCTTATTATTTGCTTTCAATGGATTACGGAGATTTTTCAGTGAAAATAACAGTGAAAATAACAGTGAAATTACCACTTAGTTATTTTCACTGTTTTAGAAGCTGGTTCCAGTATCGTTAAAAAAAGAAACGTAACGTCAACGGCGCCGGGCTTTAAAATGTTCCTTACGTCATCATGACGTCATAATTGTCACGTCGTGACGTTCCAATTTCGACGTGATTTTTCCAATTAAGCCAATTACGGTACCCTTTAAAGAGAAATTGAAGCATATAATAAACAGAAAATTTGTTGATTTTTGGTGAAAGCTCAATTTTATTTCACTCGTGATCACATAAAATTATATTTTCACTCTTGGCTACGCCACTCGTGAAAATATTGATTTTCTGTGATCACTCGATGAAATAAAATACGATCTTCCACCAAAATCAACAAATATCCTCTATATCATGACGTAACCGCATATTTTAAAGCCCGGGCCGTTGACGTTACGATTCTTTTTCTGCATGATACTGGAACCAGCTTCAAAACAGTGAAAATAACAAAGTGGTAATTTCACTGTTATTTGCATTGTTATTTTCACTGAAATAAACTCCATAATCCATTGAAAGGAAATAATAAAGTATAATATTTTATAGTTTACACTTAATTGATCAAGCTTGTTCAAAACAACAGCAGAGATTTATAACATTAAAGGTTATTGTTTAGGTGGTTTGTATTATGTATCTCAATGCATTTAAACTCAAATCAGCCGCGTGAATTTTGGACAAACTCAGCGTTACTATTCCGTTTAATTGAAGTTAATTTATGTGCATGAAACCCGTGGTTAATCATCGTAACACATTACTTGTACTTAATTGTGCCGATAAACTTTTTTATCTGCAGTCTACATCAACGTGGTAAAGTGCATGTACAAAAATATTCAGTAAGCAGTGCATTTTTATTATCAAAATGCACTTTTAGTTAACAATTAAGATTAGAACATTAATGCATTGCACGGTGTATTATGTATGCGTTTTTCATATACATGTATGTGCCCAGACGATGGCGGTTGATGTATTTTATTGGCTGTGATTCATGCCATCTAAGTTTAGGAGAATGTATATTAATTACAACACTTCACCATGATAACCGAGATAACATTCAACGCTTGTCAAAAGCAGCTGTGGTAGTTGCTTTAAAATCGTAAATAACTCAATTATTAGTAAGATGCTATTAGTAAGAAAACTACAATAGAATCTAGTAAGGCCACGATAAAACAAATACGCGGTCATGGTAACCTGACCTACCGCGGAATTTTCAGGCCGACTTATTTTATCCAATACCTGCTGAAGAACAACATTATTTTTGTCATGGACGTCCGTCCGTCCGTCCGTCCGTCCGTCCGTCCGTCCGTTCGTTCGTTCGTTCGTTCGTTCGTTCGTTCGTTCGTTCGTTCGTTCGTTCGTTCGTTCGTTCGTTCGTTCGTTCGTTCGTTCGTTCGTTCGTTCGTTCGTTCGTTGCGTTGCGTTGCGTTGCGTTGCGTTGCGCTCGGCTGCGCTGCGCTGCGCTGCGCTGTGGAGAATTTCAGGTTCCTTGTAGAAAGGTAAGTTAGTACTGGTTAGGATACAATCCACGAAAACTGGTTAGTTGAATCAGCTGCGGTATATAACCGAACAAATTCTGAGAAACGGGGTGTTAAACCCGAATAAACGACTCATGTTGCATGAATCATACAGATTTTATCAGGATTTACTAAATCTAGTGAAATTAAGTCATCAACTGCTTCCTTTTAAATTCCTGTTAGGTTTATTTATGTAATGATTTATGCACGAATCACGCAAGGACAATAACAACTAACGATGTGGCAACCGACGCCTTGTCGTTTGTGGTATGTCGGTATCATTCCACCCCGTTCACTCATGGCCGTGTTTAGTCACTGCACAAATCACAGGTTTGATATGTTCTGGTAACTATGATGCTATGTTGGGGTTCAACGATTCATATCCAAAGTGTTAACGTGAATAACAGAAAATCGGAAATCGTAAAGGTTCTTTCTATACAAATCCGGTGACTACTGCGGCGCGAAAATCTCGTAAGAGCGCACCAAACAATTACTTAACAGCCTGTGCATAAATAAATTAAAATATCACTGATAAATGTCTTATTTATCATTTTATGTAATCGTTATTAGATTTAGGATAACGTTGACAAATTTGTTGCGCAAACATGATTTGCACCGTCAAGTGAACACATGTTGACTGTACGATAAACATAACAATGAACTGGGTAGATTATTGGTATTTATTTGAGAAGCTGTTAGAAAATAAATATTAAAATTACCAAGGGAACATTTTCATTTTAGGTCGATCGTGAACCTAGTTCTACATCTGATATGTATTACTAGAACTCTCGACTGTTCTTTACTGGTCGTATCCAACATCGCAACCGTAAGAGAAAAAGTGAAGCCAGTGTCCATTTCATTGCTGAGTATCAATCAATAAGAAATGCTCGTACCATTGTTTCAACATTGTCGGGGAACCATATCCGGCAATAAGTTCTGCAATTTTCAGCGGAGGCGTACAAGGGAAACAACTCGATTAAATTCAGCTATATGACTACAAGAGTTGTTTGTGTAAAAGCAATTCGGAGTATTGGAGTAGTGGTGTGCGTGTTAGAAAGGGGTATGTTTACAACAGGAGCTCGTGTCGTGGTTGTTCATTAACAATATTGTACTTCTATACCATCTGCGATACACGTAATACTTTCATATGTATTTTTACGACAATAATCCATCCTGACATTGTCACTGTCAGCCAATCACGACAGACTTCCTGAAACATGATTTATGGAGCAAGTCTGGCAGGAAATAACCGAAAGTTGCTAGATTCTAATAAAAGTTTCCATACATACGAATACCCTATGCGGATCTCATGGAAGATTGCCATTTAATTTCATTGTCAAATTAGTTTCCTCGTAAAATAAAGTCTTTATTATTATTATACCACATCTTATAAGACAATAACCAAAAAATACAGGGTGTTCTTTGCAATAACGAAGTTTCCTGTGATCTTCATAGATCTATACCATAGATCTACTACATATAACAACAAACACTTAATAACTTATTATATATAAAGTATAATTGTAGTGAGCACTGGGCAAGTAAGCTTACTTTCTATTATCAATACATTCATCATCATATCAGCATCAGTTCATCTCATATATATGCATACACATTAATACCAACATCATCTCATATACATAAAGTACATGTAACAAATTTATAGCACGTAGCACGCATCTTTCCCCGTTTTTTATGAACTAACAAGAGCCAAAATGTCACAAAATACGCCCGTCTCAGGGCATGGTGAGTCTCAGGGCATGGTGAATGAAAAAAACAAACAATCCAAAAAATGTTTAATTAAAGGACCATAACCCATAAAGGCGTAGGCTGATTTGGCCTACAATTGAACTTGTCCTACATATTATACCCATTAACATTGTCACAAAGTTTGAAGATACTCAGACGAAAAATCTTTGCACTAGAGAACAGACAAGGTCAATATCACATTTATTTTGGTAATTATAGGACCATAACCTAAGAAGGTCTATATCGATTTGGCCTATAATTGAACATGGTAGTATCCTCATAAACACTTTTACCAACTTTGAAGACGATCGAAGGAAAACTGTTTAAACTAGAGTACAGACAAGGCCAAATTCACACTTTTTTTGGTAATTAAAGGACCATAACCCAATAAGGCATAGGCCAATTCGGCCTAATTCGAAAAAAAAATATTTTTTTTAAAAATATATATAATCGAACTTAACCTAGATATTGTGCCGATAAGCATTGTCACACATTTTGAAGACGACCGGGTGAAAACTGTTTGCGATAGAGCACAGACAAGACCAAATTCATACTTATTTGGTATTTAAAGGCCCATAACCAAATAAGGTCGCTTATCCCACTGGTACGGAACGATGTCAAAGCTAAAGACGAGTCTTTACGATATCATGCTATGAACTCTTTAAGACGAATGAAAAGGTTACTTTCTACCTGAGGGGGCAGAAGAGGTTTAACATATATTTTCACTTATTTATCATGTTTCTTCTGGAAGCAAATTTTTCGCAGTAAATTAATATGAACTAATGCACAGCATATGTAGCGGATTATGTCAGTTGTCCTACATTATTTGTAACATGCTCATCTAGTACTGGATTTTTTGGTGATGCATAACTTCACAAAAAATTGTTTGGTTACGAAGTTACGAATCTGGAACAAGCCGTTTCCAAAAGGCGCTACCGAGCGCTTTCCTACGTCTATGCAACATATCGAAGCGGTTCGTTGCACAAGAAAGCGCGCGATAGCGGTTTGATACGAAATATTGGGTACAAAGTAACGATAGAAAGACGATACAAACCTGCTATCGTTTGTCAGTCCGAATGAACACGAATAATACACGTTTTTCAATTTGTTTAATTCTAGGTCTACTTAACTCAGGGGTAACTAATTTAAAAATAAATAATTAGATATAAACACAGATAACAACTGATTTCTAGGCCTTATTTGATATTTTATCTTTTTTTAATGGGTTGCATGAGCATACCAGATAGTACTTTTGTTCAAAAGAAAAGGCTATTTTCATTTCAATTAATCATATTACGATTAAATATCAAACATCTTTAATCTTAATCACCTTTTTTCGTTAAATAAACCCTGCAAATCGTCACAACATAAAAGATATTTAGACGGAAAATTACGGGTTTTATTGTATCCAATAACGACAACAACAACATGCAATTAGTTTTCGCGACCTTCATCCCGCGAATATTTTTTGACGATTTTGGAGGGATTTTTTAATAACATCTCGGCGAGGAATTACGAAAATGCATTTGTTTTACTTTCTTTACAATAACCTACAACTACGATGTGGATTATCACCGTCCGGTCTAGATACGTAAATACCCGAAACGGACTTTAATTAATTGTATTGCAAACATTGCGATGGGAAATAACCGAAACTTGTGTCTTTTTCATTAGATTTTCTTAAGATTGGTTGATATTTCGCGCATATGAACGATTCCCGCTCGACTTACTTTGTTATCTCAGAGTAATCATGTGTCTCATAACAGTTTGTAGCATCGTTTATGCACTGAAAATGTTAAAATTTCCTTCCGAAGTGGGCAAAAAAATGGCTGTCGTTTTTGTGTCCAAACATTTAGGAAATAGCCCTCCCCATAAATACCCGAAACGGACTTTAATTAATTGTATTGCAAACTTTGCGATGGGAAATAACCGAAACTTGTGTCGTTTTCATTAGATTTTCTTAAGATTGGTTGATATTTCGCGCATATGAACGATTCCCGTTCGACTTAATTCGTTATCTCAGAGTAACCATGTGTCTCACTATAACAGTTTGTAGCATCGTTTATGCACTGAAAATGTTAAAATTTCCTTCCGAAGTGGGCAAAAAAATGGCTGCCTTTTTTGTGTCCAAACATTTAGGAAATAGCCCTCCCCATATAAAAAGATTGGTTGCATAGCAACCATGGAAGACTGATAATTATTATCTTTTCTTTTCTAGACAGGGGCCTACGCTAGTTTTTGGAATATTTTTAAACATCATTAAAAAATAAAAGAAAATTTATGAGCTGCCGAATATCGCATTTTAATTTTTTTTGTTATTCTATTAGCAGCCATTTTCTAGTATCTTTGCTTCAGTGCGGGATTTTAACACAATTTTTTAGATCCATTAGTGAATTCAAACTCTGACCAAACCACGTGCACACGTGTTATCGTAAAGCGGAACGACATTCGCAGGCCTTGCGGCCTGCGTATTGTCCGCTATTACCAAATGTATTTATGAACCTGTATAGTATTATTAACACGTTCAAAATACTCTATATTTTTATTTTGATACGTCATTGCTAAAATGTAACAAGCGAAAACACGACATCTGTAAATGAAGGCTTTTAGGAGAATTAAAACGAAATATACCATTTGAACAGCAAAACAAACACCTTGAAACTGCACCACAAGGCGCTGTTTATCAGCCAATCTTCATGAAAATCGTAACAGGTAATTTTGACCAAACTGAAGCTGAAAAAAATTGTTGTAAAGAGTAACTTTCAGACAGTTTTTTTCTTGTTTCCTCAAAATAGCGTTTTTGTACTTACGACCTTCTTCTTCTAAGCAAATGATGCCAGTACTAAATTTAACGACTGTGTATATCACGACTAGGATCGAGCCTGAAAAAAAACTCTGAAAATCGAAGTTGCCACTCGTCTACTAGGCAGTCCAGGCGGATTTTACAAAATTTATCTTTACATAATTATTCCTTTATATGTTTTATTAGCCGCGTCCATTATTGAAATTAAAGCATCATATCTCATTGTTATCATTGCCTTTTTGTTGATACTTTTTAGGAACACATATTCAAATTCTGCTTCTTTGAAGTGTGCATTGAGAGTGAAAATTCAGGAATAAGGCACTGCATACGTAGGCACGACGATGGAAATAGTTCATAATTATCTTCATTTCTTAAAATCAGATGTTGCTACACTGGACGGTGCATGTACCATGAGATATACACCAGAAGTAAGAGAGTTCAGGCAGTTGGTAAATCCATGTTAAAATAGATGAAAATGGTCGAGATTCTCTAAAGGCTCTACGCCTATTGACGTGTTAACATCTGAAGCACTCGTATAGACTGACTTCGCTACTTTCATGCGAGATTTCCACCATGATGTCTTCGTAAATTATCTATAACGCATTCGTAAAGAGACCATTACACAATATTTGATGTCGTTAAGAGTGCATGACATTCGCTAAAAAACAGCAACTTTTTATGGTCTGGGATACATGTACATATGTCAATACAAGTATTATAGCAAAACTAGTTTATAAAGAACATTGCTGGTTAAATCAACTCATTTGTATTATATGTCGTGCAATGTTTTAAGCAGAATGAGTATTTTCTTTCATTTTTCACACACCTGCACAAGTTGAGGTATAAATATAAATCAACTACAAGCGTATAATTATATTTTCTGCATTATCATTTAGAACAAACACTAACCTGTCAATGAGTTGAAAAATATGGTAAATTTACCTCTTATTCGAAGCGTAATACGGTGTAAAGTAGACACACTCAAAACGTGCATTCAGCTGTTTAAAGAATCCTTAGCACTTTTCACAAAGAGACTATACCATGATATCGTAAAGAATTGTCTTACGCTTTGACATCGCTCCGTACAAGTGTAACCGACAGAAAATATTTTTTTCATGAAAGCCACATTACTTCAAGGGAGACAACTGTTCAACTGCGATCGCGAATATACCAACAACAGTTATCATTCTTTATACATAGAGGATATTTGCTTGTTTTGATTGAGTATGGTTTATATTTCATCGTGTAGTGATAAAATTCAATATTTTCAAGAGCGCGTAGCGCGAGTGAAAATATTATAATAACTAAGAATATGAACCCCCCACATGACATGTTCAGTAATAAAAAAGTTACGGACAGTTTAGTGTTGAGTTTTGGGTAAAACTAAAGTAGTCCCTGTGAGGGGGCGGCGCTTATATCAGCCACGTTGTAGGTGATAACCAGTGACTGATATAGGTTTTATTTCACTGATAGAACTCCATATCTCATCAGTTAGCATTAAATAAAATGTTTTATCAAAGCACTTACGAAGTGCTTAAATCTTTAACAAATTCAAACTGTGGTAACGAGATTTCAAATATTACTAAGGGTTCAGTTAATGAACGCCTACAAACCATGCCTGTCCCCTATTTGTAGTTAGAGAATTTAAATTCTTCAGCTCACTGTGGCTTATGACGGGAAACTTTAATTTACACTGACCTGTTTCATAAAGAAGTTTGTAGCAACGTTAAATGTCGCATCGACGCTAAATTTCGCACTTGACGTTAAATGTCGCAAGGCTGACGCTAAATGTCGCAACCGACGCTAAATGTCGCAATTCCCCCTGACGCTAAATGTCGCATCTGTGACGTTAAATGTCGCAACAAATTGGACTGACGCTAAATGTCGCAACATCAACGCTAAATGTCGCAATCCTTTATAAACACATTTATACTATGAATGTTATAGTTTTTGTCCAGACTTATCAAAGAACAGTTATTAGTGGTTTACCGGCGTACGACCGTAACAACATTTGATAGCCAAGACGAAACGTGGTGAACCTTGATAATCTTATCGAACTGGCAAAAGTGGCCCGATTGTTTTAAAATGTTTAAAGCCTCAGGTAGTCCCCAGGAGCTACCGTGAGGAATTTACAATATTTCAACAGAATCGGAATATGGAGTCAAACCTGGGTTACAACCGGAGCTACACCTTAAGACCCGTTCTCACTGTCCCAGTTCAGGTCCTGGTACGTCCCGGTGGAAGAAAGCCGATATACCGTGATGATCCGGGACATTTTTGTAACAAAATATCAATTGCATTCTCACATTCCCAAGGTTTCCCCGGTGTACACCCAGTCTGAAAAATATTGAAAAAAGGTGCAAACCAATTCCGGTATTATTTTTTTAGATGTTTATTACAACTGTGAGTGATATTTAAAGATGTAAAGAACCGACTAAATCGAGGGATTTCCGCGGGACTACCGGTATATCTGGGCAGGTCTTTGTCTCTATCCTCCTTCTACCTTGATGAATCGTTGCATACCGGCATATATTTGACTGCGCTGAACCCTCGCTCTGCACCGATTGAGTCCCGATAAAGTACGTTTCATACAGATCGAAGCAGGGTAGGCCCCAGCGTATACCCGAAGAATGGTTAAATACGGTAAAGCCCGGTAAAACCCCGTTTCGTTACGGATGATACATAATTATACAGGTTTCATCACGGCCGAGGTCTGTGAAGTTGCAGTTACCTACTAACGTGGTATGTCCTAGTATTTGTCGAACAATGCCAAATGCACTGAATAATTATGTAAGTTACAGGTAAAAGTCTGTTGAAATCAGTGCATTTTTGTTTATGAAAAGTAGTATTCAAACCCACACGATGAGCTGCCTTATTAATCATTACAAAAACTGACTGCAACCTGCACCTAGTCTGATCACGCCCCATGGGTTACATCAGAGGAACGTCGCTACTGAGAGAACGTAACTACTTTTGTTCGGAAAACGACACGGATCATTTCGATTTGGTGGCTTTCGCATCGTGACGGTTTAACCCAGTCCAGTCCGTTACAATTTATTGCTTACTGGTTTGTGTGGTGGTGCGTGTGGGTGTCAGTTGGTAACGTGCGACGTAGGTGTATCGTTCTATAGAAACCGCATCCGTTTCATGATGAATTTGATATCAACAATTGTATCAACACTTTCTATCAATAACATATAACTTCTACAATAGGCGTAGAATAAGGTTTATTCCAAGTAAGGGTCATTGCTGACATGACAATCACAATTTAATGACACAAACATATTCATTTTAATATTACATGTACATTTGTATTATTATATTAAATCACATTTAGACATTGCTTATTTTGTGTATTAAATGGTCATTCCTATTGACTTTAGCAACAATTCCGACTGCCTGGTGAAATGGTCATTCCTATTGACTTAAGCAACAATTCCGACTGCCTGGTGAACAAATTCAGTATTTGTACATGATAATACTTGCAGAAAAGTGAGATTTTCAAATGTATTTTGTGTATTTAATGGTCATTCCTATTGACATTAGCAACAATTCTGGCTGCCTGGTGAACAAATGTAAAATAATTCAATTGTTATAAACACTTTTTCTTAAAAATGGTTGAAAATTACGATATTTGTTGAGATTAGCTGGCACTCGTTTCTTGCTCGGATGAATTGGTTGCGGAGAAATTACATGGTTAAAATCGTAGTGACTTCAGAATTGTTACGTCCCTATACTATTTGTTAACAAGCTCTTAGATTAAGTGCATGTATTATTACCTGTCCTGAATAAATTATAAGCGTGGTATGTATTATTTGCCTTCCACGGAACACTTAACATAAGTTTGGAATGAGTGTATTGCCGAGATATATATTTTTTTAAATGAGCATTCTGTTTGTATTGAACCTAAATGTTTTAAGTCCGAATTTCAGAAAAAATGATCAAAGTACAACAAAGATACACACCAAAATAGATAGAAGTCCGTGTACGGAGTATTGATGTTTACTGTACAGAGTATTGCACGTTTGCTCAGGCCTCCAAATACACTAAATTAAACTTGGAAATTAGCCAAAAATGATACTTGGTACCAATTTAACATTATAACAAACTTTTGCCTTCAAAAATGTTGCTTGCTATGAACCTCAAAAGAGTGAATTTGAATATTTGAGTGTAAGTATTGGTTGTAAAGCGTATCATAGTTAAGATAATGAATTTTCTAAACACAAACTAAACAGAACTGAACTGAACTTTTAACTGAATATGTAGATTACATTACATAACATCTGTGACATAATATGTGACTTACCCACCAACAATTCTACTTAATAAGCCTATCAGCTCTATTTGTGTAATATTTTCTATATTTTCCTGTCATAAAAGCTTTTTCAAGAATAATGTGTGTGACCTTGAACATGGTAATGCCTGGATACAGACATTTTCTCAAGTGGATACGACCATTTATTTTTCTTGGGAAGGGGTCAGACCAGCAAAGTGCGTTAAAAACCCTATTGTTCTACATGATAAAATGTCAGCATTGGGAATTCATCTATTTATAGCTTACATCTATTTATAGCTTACATGTATTTATATGTTATAAAGTTTGTAAACACATAAACGTATCCAAGACTTTAGCGAGCAAATATTAACTTCTTTGAACAACCTTTAGCATAAGACAGGTAGGGTGATCAGTAATGTCACTATCATGACCATTGGTTAGAGAGGCTGATGTGTGTAGTATGGATGATTTCGGCACGCTGGGCGAGTCAGTTAGCATTTGAACGTACGTTAGGAACGACCTATGTTTAAGACAATGGAGTAGTTACCTAAATATGTGCGATATATATGTCCTCATCATACACAAAACCTGTCATGCATTTTGCATGTAAAGTATTACATTTAAAATTTCGAGGAATGCTCGGACCTACGTCAGGATTCGTACATTACAGCATGTTTTAATGTAGCTTTTACACTCTTCAATTTTCAACAGATATAGATCGAGACGATATAAGTAATATTTACCAAATACAAAATGTAACACTGGTTATACCTAGAATTTACATAATTTCCGTGAGCAATATTCCGTACACTGTACAGCAATATTCCGCACACCAGTGAGCAACACAAAAGCAATACTCTGTACACTAACCTTTTATTTATTCTCAAAATGCACCGTTATTTATGATTCCTTTCCTGCTAAAACATTAACAACATGAACTTGGTCACTGGGATGTCATTTAGCTCGATTCAAGTTGTGTAGTTTAACGAAGAATATAAACAAAAACATCTTTATTTGACAGACCGAGCTCATTTTTGCGTGAGTATCGATATTTTAATTACCCTTTTAAGTAATTCCTGGTCGTTAGTCGGCTTTCAAGGTAAGAAAATTATCGTAGAAGTTACTTGTGTATAAAAGTTGCATTAAACACACTCAGAAAGACAAAAAAGCGCCTCAGAACTTACCCTGGTGTACACTTGAAGGTCGCGAAAATGGATAACATTACTCACCTTACTAGCAATATCCGGTGTACGGGATACCGCAGTGAGAACGGCTTCCCCTGAAAATCAGGGTAAAGAACTCTGCACACGACAAGAGTTACTTCCCTTGGGAGGCAACTTTGTCCGACCTATTTTAAGTCGGTAAGAGAGACTTCCCCTGAAAATCAGGGGAGAGAACTCTGCACAGGGAAAGAGTTACTTCCTTTGAAATCAGGAGAGGCAACTCTGTCCTACCTATTTTAAGTCAGTAAGGTGACTTCCCCTGAAAATCAGGGGAGAGAACTCCGCACACGTAAAGAGTAACTTCCCTCGAATGCAGGGGAGGCAACTTTGAACAGGGAAAGAGTTACTTCCCTTGATATCAGGGGAGGCAACTCTGTCCTACCTATTTTAAGTCAGTAAGAGTAACTTCCCAAGAAAATCTGGGGAAAGAACTCTGCACTGAGCCTTGATTTCATGGGAGGCAACTCTGTCCGACCTATTTCAAGTTGGTAAGAGTGGCTTCCCCTGAAAATCAGGGGAGAGAACTCTGCACAGAGGAAGGGTTACTTCCATTGAATTCAGGGGAGGCAACTCTGTCCGACCTTTTTCAAGTCGGTAAAAGTGACTTCCCCTGATTTTCCGGGGAGAGAACTCTGCCCACGACAATAGTTACTTCCCTTGAATACAGGGGAGGCTACTCTGTCCGACCTATTTTAAGTCTTTAAGAGTGACTTCCCCTGAAAATCAGAGGAGAGAACTCTGCACTGGGCAAGAGTAACTTCCCTTGAATTCAGGGGAGGCACTCTGTCATACCTATTTTAAGTCGGTAAGAGTGACTTCCCCTGAAAATCAGGAGAGAGAACTCTGCACTGGGCAAGAGTAACTTCCCTTGAATTCAGGGGAGGCAACTCTTAAAATAGGTAGGACAGAGTTGCCTCCCCTAAAATCAAGGGAAGTAATTCTTGCTTAGTGCAGAGTTCTCTCCCCTGATTTTCAGGGGAAGTCACTTTTACCGACTTTAAATAGGTAGAACGGTCGGTAAGAGTGACTTCCCCTGAAAATCAGGGGAGATAACTCTGCACTAAGCAAGAATTACTTCCCTTGATTTTAGGGGAGGCAACTCTGTCCGACCTATTTAAGTCGGCAAGAGTAACTTCCCCTGAAAATCAGGGGAGAGAACTCTTTACAGGGTAATTCCCTTGAATTCAGGGGAGGCAACTCTATTCGACCTATTTCAAGTCGGTAAGAGTGACTTCCCCAGAAAATCAGGGGGGGGGGCTCTGCACTGGGCAAGAGTTACTTCCCTTGAATTCAGACGAGGCAACTCTGTCCTACCTATTTTAAGTCAGTAACAGTGACTTCCCCTGAAAATCAGGGGAGGGAACTCTGCACACGTCAAGAGTTACTTCCCTTGAATTCAGGGGAAGCAACAATGTCATATCTATTTTAAGGCGGTAGGGTGGCTTCCCCTGAAAATCAGGGGAGAGAACTCCGCACTTGGTAATAGTGACTTCCCCTGAAAATCAGGGGAGAGAACTCTTAACAGGGGAAGGGTAACTTCCATCGAATTCAGGGGAGGTAACTCTGTTCGTCCTATTTCAGGTCGGTAAGAGTGGCTTCCCCTGAAAATCAGGGGAGAGAACTCTGCATTGGGGAAGACTCAGGGGAGGCAACTCTGTCCAACCTATTTTAAGTCGGTAAAAGTGACTTTCCCTGAAAATCAGGGGAGAGAACTCTGCACTGGTCAAGAGTTATTTTTCTTGAATTCAGGGGAGGCAACTCTGTCCTACCTATTTTAAGTCAGTTAGAGTGATTTCCCTGAATTTCAGGGGAGGGAACTCTGCACACGTCCACTTGAATTCAGGGGAAGCAACTCTGTTCTACCTATTTTAAGTCGGTAAGAGTGGCTTCCCCTGAAAATCAGGGGAGAGAACTCTGCGTTGGGGAAGACTCAGGGGAGGCAACTCTGTCCAACCTATTTTAAGTCGGTAAAAGTGACTTCCCCTGAAATCAGGGCAGAGAACTCTTTACAGAGGAAGGGTAACTTCCCTTGCATTCAGGGGAGGAAACTCTGTCCGACCTATTTCAAGTCGGTAAGAGTGACTTCCGCTGAAAATCAGGGGAGAGAACTCTGCACAGGGCAAGAGTTACTTCCCTTAAATTAAGGGGAGGCAACTCTCTCCGACCTATTTTAAGTCGGTAAGAGTGACTTCCCGTGAAAATCAGGGGAGAGAACTCTGCACTGGGCAAGAGTTACTTCCATTGAATTCATGGGAGGCAACTCTCTCCGACTTTTTTAAGTCGGTAAGAGTGACTTCCCGTGAAAATCAGGGGAGAGAGCTCTGCACTGGGCAAGAGTTACTTCCCTTGAATTCATGGTAGGCAACTCTGTCCTACCTATTTTAAGTCGGTAAGAGTGACTTCCCCTGAAAATCAGGGGAGAGAACTCTGCATAGGGCAAGAGTAACTTCCCTTGAATTAAGGGGAGGCAACTCTCTCCGACCTATTTTAAATCGGTTAGAGTGACTTCCCGTGAAAATCAGGGGAGAGAACTCTTCACTGGGCAAGAGTTACTTCCCTTGAATTCATGGGAGGCAACTCTGTCCTACCTATTTTAAGTCGGAAAGAGTGACTTCCCCGGAAAATCAGGGGAGAGAACTTTGCACTAGGCTAGAGTTTCTTCCCTTGAATTCAAGGGAGGCAACTCTGTCCGACCTATTATAAGTCGGTAAAAGTGACTTTCCCTGAAAATCAGGGAAGAGAACTCTGCACACATCAAGAGTTACTTCCCTTGAATTCAGGGGAGGCAACTCTGTCCGACCTATTATAAGTCGGTAAAAGTGACTTTCCCTGAAAATCAGGGGAGATAACTCTACAGTGGATGAATAACTTCCCTTGACACCACGGGAGGCAACTCTGTTTGACTTTTATTTAGTCGGTTAGAGTGACTTACCCTGAAAATCAGGAGTAATAACTCTGAAAAACCAGGGTTTTTCATAAAACATGGGTTTGAATTCCCCATAGGAAGAGTAGGTTCCCTTTGATTCTTGAATGTAATTGTAGGCTATTATTATACGACTTCTTAGTAACAAGAAACACACTTTATTTCGTGCATATTACGATATCTGACGAAACCCGAACCCGGTTTTTTTTGTTAAATAAATCTAACCAAGCATGTAATTCAACTATGATTTCCTGGAAAGCTGGAGTATGTATTATTTATCCTCTTTTTAAATGTTTCTTGGATAATGGCCAAAACATGAGATAGATATTAGTGAATTTATTTTATTTAGGTGCAGAATTTTACAATTTCTTAATCGAGTTTCGTGCCTCCGGGCAAACGACGCAAACTATATACCCTGTATTGCACCTATATTATACATAAATATCACCTTTCATTTATGATTTGTGAATGAACAGCTAAGCCACGGTTTCCATGATGGTATTTATAATGTATCTTAGTAAAACATGGAATTTTGAAACGGTGTCGACTCCATTGAGCGTCCGCTCCGAGGTGAATGACCATCCTGTAGAAACAGCTACTAGTATCATTAGAATACTGATGTCCGCGTGACATGAAGCTAGCTTATCTTTCAATTATCGATATGCTATATACCAATAAATAGGCACAGTTCAAATATTACGCACAGGGAATGTACGACCGTTAAGTAAAAAGATTTAATGACGTATCAACATTGTATCAATGACGTCATTTACGTAACGTCTGTTAACGTCATTAATTGAACGTCATTACTTAGCGACCGCTCTTTAGATCAGTCCAAGATAGAAGGCAGAATTATTATTAAACATCAGCAACCCTACTCATCATACATATGACGGAACACAGAGAACCGAGTATAGACGGGGCGCCGGGTGAACGTGAATATCAAGGTAGGTTCACAGGTAACTAGCATTGATAAAGTAAAAAAATATTTTATAAAATGTATGTTATCTTAGAATTGTGCATTTGTACTAAATTGGTCAGATTTTCATGGTATCAAAAACAAGAATTGGCTTTTGATATCTTCATAAAGTAATTACATTCATAGACAACATCGTTAGAACTACCTACATACAAAATCCAATCGAAATTGATCAACTACTTGAAAAAAGTTATACCATTAAATGTATACCATGGTGTCCAGTCAATCACTGAGGTGCATTTAATAGAAACGACAATGCTATTCTAAACAAGAAAAAAGAAAGTTAGTTCACGCCCTATGGGTTTATTTTCTTATTTAAGGATGGATTTTTAAAATATTGATATCAAATTAAAGACGAAGCTCTCTAGTTTCGGACTATGTAATAATATTTAAACATCAGTATAAATGAAATGTTTAATATAAACAAACAGCATCTCAGTGACTGTGTAGTCAATTTATAACGATATTATAAATTTTATCAAAAATATTTTTTTCGTTTACTCTTCATTAATGATACAGTTACCTGTGGGTACGTCAATGTGAAAACCAAGAAAATATGTTATATAGGACATAGAAAGCTAGAAATGCTTCATGACAGTACCCTGTATAGACGGTATTAACTTGATGGTGATGGGGCACTTTATAGATTACGTTTGTCCTTAATGCGAGAACCTGACAATGATACATTTGTAATAGTAAGTTGTTTTGTCGGTTTCGGTAATTTTAAAAAATAGACATTTTTTTAAATTATTTTGATAAACATGTAAATGTATTCGTAGTGCGTACATATATTTAAATATCCGATAAAACGATTAATATTCAATATGCTTATAAAAAATACCAAATCTATACTATACACTACAGTATGTATTTAGAATTAAACGTAGAAATAAAATGTTTGTAGTATACCCAGAAAAAAGTATCAACTTTTCATGTGTTTATATGGCAATTATTTTTGAATAAATATTCAAGTAGAACCAGAGTAGCTATTTATCTGCCGACGTTGTTAAAGAGTTTTAGGGATACCGATTAGCGGTGACTTCTTCTTCTTTCAATTATTTGCATGACCCACCCTGTGGTATTATCGCAAAGTTCAACTTTTTTATTAGAAGGCAATCATGCAATACTGAACACAAAACAATCTTTCGGACTATAAACAGCAATGCAAATACAGTAATTAAGTATCTAAAATGTCTAATGCATATTGGTGCAGATTGAGTCAAACTTTGATATGTTCCAAATTACCTCCCTTTCAATAAAAATAAGAGCATATTTACTGTAGAGTTTTTTATCAACTCTTAGCATAAATTGTTGATTTCTTCAACAGAATGTGTTAGCTATAGTTCACTGCATACCATATAACTAATATTGTCAATAAACCAAACCTTTTAGAAAATGTCTGAATTTTCTCAGACCCCTTTGTAGCCCTTTGGGGCATAGGCAATTGATTACTTCTGCCAATTTGACACCGTCTGTGGCATACATGTGAGATAACAGAAAGTTAAGATGCGGTGTGAATGGAAACGTAAACTTCCATATTTAAATTTGAAGAACTAGTTTCACAGTCGACCTACAAAAATGTACATCAAATATAAATCAAACCAAATATGGTTATAATAGCACAGCATGATGAATAAAATCATATGCATTAAATTCAGCATATTGTATTAGTTTACCACTTAATGTTTTATTGTAATGATATTATAATACTTGAAGACCATAAAAAATAACACTTTTAAAATTATGCTGCTTAATTACTCGGTATATTTTATATGCAACCTTCGTAAAATAAAGATGTTGTTATATGTAAGTATTACCATTAAATTATGTAATTGTTATTATTTAAATTAACATAAATACATAATATGTAAAGTTTGTTTCTATGAATTGTTCAACAAGTATACTGTGATACATAAGTATTATGCCTCGAAGTTAAGAGAAAATAGACTCGCCCTATTGTAAATATTAACTTGCCGACTGCCTTATGTAAGTTATTGTGTATATATACAAGTGTTTTTCTTTTATGTATTTGCATGTTGTTATTTTTTTTGATGAAAATATATCTTCCTGTTGGACATATTCCCCTGTCTACCAGCATCTGTATATACGTATTGTCTCGAATTTTTGTCCCATTGTGTATGTACTTACATGCCATCCAATTTAATATATATTCTTGGTTCTAAATTTGTTGTATATGTATCTACATGCCATCCATTTTAATATATATTCTTGATCCTAAATTTGTTGTATATGTATCTACATGCCATCCATTTTAATATTTAATCTTGATTCTAAATTTGTTGTACACATAACTTCCAATTTGATGTACCAACATACCTTCTAATTATATATTTACTTGTCTGCAGAATAGTTCCTCACGTCAGCACAAATAAACGGACTAGAACATCGATATAAATTATGCTCATATATACATGTAGTTGCTTTTTTGATATGCTGTGTATGCTTACACTGTATGTAATGTAAATGTATGTATATATTTTGTCTTGACCATCTTTTTTTATTATGTAAATGGTCAAAGGCATTTCAAATGCCGATTATACCAATTAAACTGTAAACTGTAAGTATAAGACAACAGTGATCAAACAAGCATATGCTTGTACTGGCAGATGTATCCATTTTCATGAGAAAAGAAATCGCGCGGATTTATAACATTAGGACATGGGTACTGTTTTATCAAAGCACTTACGGAAATCTTGAACTTGCTTTAATAAAACAGTACTATGGAGTTTAATCTATAGTGGAATTGTGTATGTTTCTTCGAAAGCATTTTAATTTTCAACTTGAAATTTGTTGGATATGCAGTAAGCATAGTAGATCTATTACGATGTACTACTTTTATCGTTGAGGTTAAACAAAAAATAAATATTGATAAAGTGAATTTGTTGTAGCATGACAGCACTTTCATTGCAAATCTTGCTCGTTCACAAACTGTCAAATGGTACTTGATTCTTACAATATAACTCCAGGGAACAAATTCTTACTTAAGACTGAAAAATGTTTACTTTAAAAGATATTCAAGAAGCATTACCCGTTTTCTACTTTCGGTTTGCAAGGCATGATACAAGTTCATAAATATGTTTCATAAGTATTTCTTTGTAAGAGTTTGTTCCTTATACTATTGAATATGTCCCAACAACAAACTTTAACAAAATAACGATTTAGAATTTTAAGTGTTAGATTCTACTGACGAGCTTTTAGGTCGAATTATTGAGTATTTAAGAGTGATTCAAGTTTGCAATGAAATTGCTGTCCTGCTTCGATAAATTTGCTTTTTGATAGTATTGTCTAACTTCAAGAGTAAATGTAATACATCATAACACAATGCTTTTTTAACCAACAACTTAAATTTGAAGGCTAAAAACGCTTTTGAAAGAAAATTGCACTATCTCACTATAGATTAGACGCTACCCCCTTAACACCATTTACCGGTCGGTGAGACTATCAAACGCAAACTTGTATACAAGTGTATAAATGTTACGGTAGTCATATGACCTTCCATAATACCCTCATAGCCGAGTTCTTCAGAAAGGTAATTAACGCTAGATCAAACGTGTTGTAGCAATAAACAAAATGTCGTCTGATCATTGTAATCGCTCCTTTCTAATGTTTTCCTTTCCTTGAAAACCCGTTACCTTTCTGACTTCATCGTCTGCGTTTTGAATCAGCCGACACTTGAGCATCCTTTCATTGCCTTATTTTCAGAGTCACTTCGGTTTGTCGATTTCCATTCGACAAAGTTCATTAGAATACACAAATACTTTATTCAGAAGTTTCGCAAACTCAATTTGAGAGAGATAACCAACAGATTTGAAACTGATTTTGCTACTGTGATTTATTACTGTTTTATAAAGATAAACGACATTCTTGTAATGGCCAAGGTATTGCTATGATACCAAACTTAAATAAATGGTGGCGCGGGACTTCAAGCGAACGCATTTCACCAAACGACAATTAATACTGCCAACGCTCGAGTTGTTTCGGCAAATTCACTATGTTTGTTGATTTTCGAATCAGCGTTCGTAATGAGGTAGAAGAATTTATAATAAATCTGGTAATAATGGTGGGAAACACGCATTACAGCCAGGATCTAAAGATGCTCACTGTCTCATTTACTACGGTTTGAACATGGGAGGGGCATTATAAGGTGATGGATGTTAAACATATGGTGTACAAAATCTGAAGAAGACAACAATGTCAAAACCTTATGAACTTATTTCTGTGATTGTTGTTTCTGAACTTAAGTCAAGACTTAAATATATGCAGTATAATGGGCTGTTCTTTACTTACTTGCTTACGAGTATTACTTTATATTCCTCTTCACTACAGTCGGTGTTTACTTTACGGCATCCGTCACAAAAGGGTTCAGACTGTAGTACATATAAATGTACATGCACATGACACTGTTTGATTGTCGTATCATTTTATATTTATTTATATTTTAAGAATTAAAAATATAGTCAACGCTACAAGCACTGAGATAAACTACCACTATTAACTTGTATTTATTACAATAAAATCTGAATAATAAGGCGGCCCTTGAAATCATCTAGTTGAAACGTGAACATGGACTTGAAATTTGTGTTTCATAAATTTTAAATTGGAAGTAGTCACACGGTCGGATTATTTAATTAGTTCTAGTATAAGCATTATGGATGTAATGAGCATTAGATTTTTTACGCATACGCTAAAAATTAACGGTGATTGACCGTTTTCGTCTTTCGAACAATACTGGAGGTGTTTGTATAGCCCGTTTGCGCTGAAAAAAATCGTCTAAAATTTAAATTTCTGAAAATCTATTCATCAGATGTGTGTAAAAATTTACGTACAGCAATAATTACATCCTACCTACTCCCATTTTAAATTTCATAATTTTTAATTGCTTATTAAAACTACTTTGTTCTTTATTGTATATTGAAATTACATGTATTTGGACACTTTAACGCAGGGAGGTAATCTGGTATTCCATTGATGTTTTACGGTATTTTTTTAACCGTTATAATCAGTGATCAACGGGATTGACATTGGTGTGACAAAGGCGAAATTTTTGAGGCCCGTATCAGTCGGATTAGTTAGGTATGTCGCTAGTATACAGATAATGTATAATAATATCATGAAAAAACAGTGAAAACCAAAACCTTGTTCACTAAGCTATGTACATACTCATACATGTACGTATATACAAATGTATATCCTAATGTTAATTTAACAACTTAATAAAAGCAATTACAATGTTAATGTACACAATGACAGTAGTATTATGACCGAACCAGGTCTAAAAAGTGAGTTATATATACATCTTCACAAACTTTGTGTAATGGTTTAAAGAATGCCTAATATTAAGCTGTCAAAATCGTTTGAAGACGCTGTAAGATCAGTTTTTTATATTTCGAGAAGGAGGCTGCAAGAGGCAAGTCGTTTTTTCGTTGAGGAAAGTGCACCTGCGGACAGAACATGCATTCGGAATCAGTTAAAAATATGCAAATACTCATTAAGGAAAGTTTTGATTATATCACCCAAAAGAAGTGGGAGAATGCATGCAAACATGTCCAAAACAAAATTGAAAAGACATATTGGAAAAAAGACAATATAAAGGAGGGAATTGAGACAATAGTAATTCATTTTGATGATCTTTATGATAGCGATGTTGAAGCATAGATCTATGAATAATACATAGCATAATATAAAGTCGATCGGTACTGTGCAATACTGTTGTTCGGCTAGGCAATATGAAAATTATTATGAAATAATGAAATAAACTTATGATATGCACGTGTATGTTTTTTCTTCATGTCTCTGTCTATGTTCACACATAAACTATTTTACTATGACACTGAATAATAAACATGTATAAAACAAACAAACAAAACTAAACGATTACATGTATTACCATATCCTAAATACCTAAAAAAGTTATAGTACAACCAGTACGACCGACAGCTGTATGGATCGAATCCGCCAGGCCATGACTGATAGACGGCCATTCAGTAGTAGAAGTATATTTCAATATGTACATATAAAATTATAATTTAAGTATTAGATATTTTCACTATTATATATTTATATATTACTTGTGTAATATTTTACGTATTCGGTAAATTTATTTGAGTATTACTAGCCAGGGGGTTAGTTGCATGTATTTTCATATTTTTAAGCCAATAGACCCGGAAATATGATTCAAACAAACAGTTCTATGTCAGATGCACAGACGGGCCTCGTATATACTACATGTATATTAAATAGATTACAAATACGTAAATCTACCGTTAGGCGTGTCGCGTGACCATAAAATTGGCTGTTGCATGTATCGAGTCTTCTAACATGAAGTTTCATCGTAAACTACAAATATTTTACATAGAACTTATGAACAAAACTTTTTTTACACATGTCCGATGTTGCTTAGATTTAATTGTATATTAGGTAGATACATTTCATTAACTCGTGCAAAATCTCATACTTGTAGGTGCAGTAAATACTGAGAATTCTTCATTTTAGACGATTTTTTTCAGCGCAAACGGGCTATAGTTAATTTGTCAATAGAGCTGGTTTTGCATTGTATGTAAATAATTTACCATTTACCATTTATTTAAAGCAAATCGGCATATAAACATACCTTTAGCCATTCATATAATTCATAAAAAAATAATAAAGCTTACAATATTTTCATCAGTTCATCGATTTATAGATTTCAGATGATTCAGCAATATTAAGGGAATCTTTATTGCTGCATTGTAAATAGCAAAAAGGTAGCTAGTTAGGAAAAGCAACCGTTACATAAAACGTGTTTCGAATTGTATAAAAACATGTTTAAACCAACTTATTCCATATTAAAATTAAAATGACGGGAATACGCTTATGTTGAGCAAGCAGCTTCAACTAGCAATACGTCCGTCCATGAATGTCAAAGTAGTAGCCTAGTTTTCAAACCCGTGATTCTGTTGTACTAATCTCGTCTGCAACAATGAGCTTTGTCACGTGACATACCGGGATTTGTACCAGATATTTCTCCACGTGATTGATGGCTGATTGATTGAGCGACACTCTCTGTGGGGTTAGCCAATTTACTGAAATGGGGATGTCATTGGTATATGGGGACTTGTTAACTAACAGCTTTACCAAAATGTGTAGAGAAAATCGGCAATTCATTTGACATCGAAATTGTCAATCAAAACTGGTTTATGCGTTAAAGCAGAAGGACACTGGTTCCTGTGTCAGACAATAAAAGGAAACCATATTGGGGAGTTTTTTCTAGTTGAGGCCGAGCGCGAAAACCCTAATTAAATACCAATGTACACATGTGTCTGTGTAAATTAATTCCAAATACATTATACAGTACAACCTTTCCAGAGCGGCCCTCTGCAGAATAACAACTTCCGTATAACAACATTATACGAAATTTCCCTATGCCAATATTTACTATAAATTTAACCTATGTAGAGCAACAACCTTTAAACAAGGGTCAATTGATATTTGCAGCTCCAAAAGGATGTTGCTCTACAGAGGTTACACTGTTTATAATATGCCTGTGCAATCTACTGGTTGTGAAATTGTAAAGCGTTTAGCGACCATGATTCTGTAAAGTGATGACGTAATTAACGTCACGTCAAATAACGTCATCACATAGCAACAATACTAGTACTAGAATAATTGAACGCAGAGTGAGTGATACCTATTTAATAAAATGAAACAAAACTGCCATACCCTGCAACGGGAGTCGGAGCTAAATATCAAACAAGGTTGGTGCTTTCTATGCATAACAGTATAAACATAAGCTCGTATCCTTCTCAGTAATGTAGATGGTCAGAAATTCACTACTGTGTTACATTTGTACCACTAATAATAATAATAAATAAATAGAAAGAGGTAACATTTACTGACTCTAAAGTCTTACTTAATTCACGAATTTATAAAATAAAATTAATAAAACTGACAATAAAATTACTCTTGTGATAACGTATGAATTATTTGAAGACATTTCTCTACTGAGTGAGATGTGGTACTATGGTAAATGTTTATCTGCGTTCAAACAACTCCATTCAACTGTTGTAAAAATGTATTGCTGTACGTTATTATATCGTGGTGAACTTGGTATACTGGTTAATCTAAACTTGTTCTAACTTGGTTTACCAAATGTCGACTCTTGTGTGGCAAATTTCTTTTTTTTCAAAACTACATGTAGTATATTTTTTTATTTATATATCTTTGACTTGAAAATGTATTGTATTTCTTACAATTAGATTTCCCGAATCGTCAAGGTCATTGAACCAAGAACTGCTTCTGAAGCAGGTTTGGATCTGTCCTGGATAATTTGCATTTTGCAGTTTGTCATTCTTAGAAACAATCTACATTTTGTAAATATTTGCTTATTTGCAGACGATACAGCAGCAGCAGACGATTCTAGCGGGTATACATATGAATCTTGGGGTTCTACTTACATCAGTGAAAACGACTGGAAACAGACTCATGCTGCAGATATACTGGATTTGGAGAAAATGGCAAATGATTTTGAAGAGTTTAAGAAAGACAAATCTTCTAAAACAATTGACGGTATGTTCAAAATGGTGTATTCTTAATGACTCTTGGTTTGTACACCTTGGTCCGTGTTCATAAAACTTCTAAGATATTTTAGAAAAACGAATTGATCTATATTTTTATAAGTTTGTTGAATATGTTTCGAAAAAAATTACGAAAATATCTTTTTCTTTTTGTGGATTGTTGTCTGATGAAATCTGTAAAAATTGTCTATATTAAGATAAAATATATCATGATTGTTCAGTTTGTTTCTAAGTGAAATGTTTTCCAGGTAAGAAAAAATCTTTAGAAAATATCAATTGACAAAGAATGTTTGTGAATACTAGAGGTGCGCGGTATTACCGGTCTACCGGTATCTAGTCTAGATATCATTTTCCCGCGGTACCATAAAAACACAGTATTGTATTAAAATTATCCCTGCTTCTAAGTTTTGAAGTTACCGGTAACTGCCGTGACAGCAAACTATATCAAACACGCTCTCCCTATTGAAACCAGTGGATTTGCTATGCTACTTTAATAACTCCATCGTAATTCCAGCATCAAGCATTCCGTCTCAACTCAACTTATTATTTTACATACTCGTAGTTTTATTATTTCTTTAATTCAGTCAGGTAATGAGTTGTCGGTATACCATGGTATATATCGTCGTGTTTGAGGAAAAACAGTGGTATGTCCTGGTATATTATTCTTGATGGTAGTGAATACGGGGGTGATTGTTTGCTCAGTCTGACAACAAAACAGTCGATTACCCAATCTAAAAACTATGGTTTGAAACCCGACTGAGTCTTGTCATGTTATTCCCAATAACAACTTTGACTGTACATAATGATGTGACGTCATTAACATTTATCTATTATTCACAATAACAACTTTGACTGTACATAATGATGTGACGTCATTAACATGTATCTATTATTCCCAATAACAATTTTGACTGTACATAATGATCTGACGTCATTAACATGTATCTATTAGTCCCTATAACAATTATGACTGTACTTAATGATCTGACGTCATTAACATGTATCTATTAGTCCCAATAACATTTTGACTGTACATAATGATGTGACGTCATTAACATGTATCTATTAGTCCCAATAACATTTTGACTGTACATAATGATGTGACGTCATTAACATGTATCTATAAGTCCCATTCTAACACGATCTGCGGATTAATCGTTTAAATATAGAGCGGACCTAACAATGTTTTATTACCCCCATAAAACATACCTATCAAATTGGCTGTTTCTATTTACGCCCAGTATCACGTGACATATTTATGAATGAATGAACGTAAACTTTATAGTAAATTTTCCTCGAGTCACGATGACAAGGCGAGTTGCACGAGAATCCAGTGTTACAGCTATGACGCATCTATTTTTAGAAACTCCAATATACTCTAGAAACAAGTTTTATTAAAACTTCTGATAATCAATTCATTTATATTTTTCATTTTATGAAATAGATACCATATACTCGTGTTATTAAAATTGTTTCAATGTTTAAAATGTGGTATTTCCTTCAGAAAATTACGAAGGTCGTTTTCATTAACGAGGGAGGTAATTGTACCAGCTAATAAGCCACTCAATTTCAGCGTGGAATTATGTTCAATGTCAAATGGGTGAAAATGGAATGCGCGCAGTTAAATAGTGCGGGATATTATCGTATTTAGAATCGAAATAAAAACTCTGTTCTTGTATATTGTCGGTGAATAAAACACGGGCACTCGTTCGGATGCGGAAAATTAAATCACTCGTGCTACGCACTCGTGATTTAATTTTTCCGCATCCGAACTCCTGCCCGTGTTTTATTCACCGACAATAAACGCGAACAGATTTTTATTTCTTAAATAACATTTTGACTGTACATAATGATGTGACGTCATTAACATGTATCTATATAGGCAAGTAAGGTTTGGTTACCTAGATGCTCTAAATAAATCAATTGTTGCCGTCCATAGTTCGTTTGAAATTGAATCAATGCATCATTGATACTGTCATGGCATAAATCACGACTAAAATATCGTCAACTGAGAACCATAGTGTTCTATCGTCATTTTTGCCAAAAATGAGTATAATATACCTTTGGAAAGCTATCGGTGAGAGTTATGTCACAGTGATCTTGTCCTCAACAGATCAACAGATCTATTTTGTTTTATCAGCATTTTTCATGTTTTTTATAACCAAATTGTTCTATCTGCGTTTTTGACCAATAGATTGCTCCCACTAAGTCACGTGATGTAAATTAAAATGGTTGCATAATGTTCTATATGCAGTAGACCGATTTCAAGTGCGGTATGTTTAATTCGACGATTCTTCATGATATTAAGAAGTGTTCCCGTGAGATCAACATAAATAAAACACATACCAATTTCTATTAGAATTCGTCAACAATCAAAAAAGTTATAAAGCCCTGAATCTTAAAACCTGATTTCTCGAAAACACTAAAAACACACATAGAACACTATGGTTCTCGGGCGACGATATGTTTGTACCCAATATTCAATTACAAAAATGTACAATTCAAATGCTTCTGTAGAAACTGTTGTTAATCGTCCAAATACATACACAGGACCGGGGACAATCTATTAAAATGAGCATACATTTTTTTTCTTTACAGCAAAAGAACTGGAAAGATACATTCCTCTTGCTAAAGCAGACTTTGAAATGATCAGACACACTGACAAATATCTCAGAGAGACCTATGCTTTCTATGTTGAACGTAAGTCATATTACGTGTACACATTTATAAATAAAAATGATTTGCTGATTTCTT
Source organism: Spisula solida (assembly GCA_947247005.1). Classification (NCBI taxonomy): domain Eukaryota; kingdom Metazoa; phylum Mollusca; class Bivalvia; order Venerida; family Mactridae; genus Spisula; species Spisula solida. The sequence continues at coordinate 29,654,244 of OX365948.1, forward strand.
CTAAGTACACACAAAACATGAAAGTGACATAATATATTATTATATTTAATGTAATAAATTAGGCTATATTATGTACATTGTATAGTTAAAGTATATTTGGATAAGGAATACGACCCCTGCCGACGAAAATGGTTTGAATTAGCTGAATTTGACATTTGGTACCGAATAACACGTCTATAAATGATACAGTATTGCATCAAACTATTCGAAGTCACAGAAACGAGGGGTATATAGTAGAATATTGATATTGTGAACCATGACTTGATAATAACCATAACCCGACCAGTATCTTTTAAAAGATACATTTTAGTCACCTACCGGTTGTTGACCGGGGGGACTATATGTTTGCCCTCCGTCCGTCAGTCAGTCCGTCCGTCAAAAACATCTGGATCCTGACATAACTGAAACAGTTTCCAAGCTAGGTTAATGAAACTTAGTATGTGGATAGGGGTAAATAAGGGGATTATGCACGTTTAAAATATTTTGATTCCGACTAAAATTGTGGTTGCTATAGCAACAGAAACATTAAAATGGCTTCAAACCGGTAGGGGACTTCTGTATTGCTTGCAATTCTTAATGACTTGTTCAGAACTACTCCCAATTGATCATTATTGTATTGTTTTTATTTTAGCTGCTCTCGATCATGCTCCACATGTGAAGATGCAAACAAAGGCACTCATTAATAGGCTTCTAGAACAGCCACATTTCTATTGCCCGGATGAGCGCGAGGAAAGCACAGAGCAACATGTAAGTCGCTGGTTAACCGGATACACAAGCAGACCAGAGAAAGAACTGACGGGGTTCTCAACAAATGATCCGTACGAACCAACACGATTTGTCAGCAATGTCCAGCCTAGGTTGTCGACAAGCGAAACCAATGTTATCCTAGGAAATAGAAAGAGGTGTGCCGATATCGATGACGAAGACGACGGAAGTGTTTACGTCAGCAGTTCGGAAACAAGGCTTGTCCGACGTTTTGCTCGTCGTCCAAGAAAGATGCAGCGTGTTACATGAACATTTATTTCGTTTTCGTTGTTATCTCGAATGAATTTATTTCTCTGCCTTTCGTGATTTTATGAGAATTAATTTCCTAAGACGGTTCAATTTTGTTCTTGTTGTTTATAATTCATAAAGCGTAAATCATTGAAAACGGACCTATAGTACGCCGATGATAACACTGACCTTTGTTTACGAATAAAAATTAAAATTAAATGCATTTTAGATGTCCATTTTTCTTCAATCTTGTCATGGCCAACTTTCACAACCATCGTGCATAATCATTTTCAATGCATATTACCTAGTCAGTCCGAGTCAATCTACAAGCGATCGTCGATCGTGAAGTGTTTATATAATCCATGTTTGTGTATTTGTGTTATCTCCGGTGAGCAATAATATGTTTGGAATCGTAATAATTGTATAGATTGTCGGTATGTTTTATAGTGTATGGTTGTCAATGGTGACTACTATTATCTTACGTATCACTGCAGCTGGTTGCATTGTTAAATAATGGTCACCGGATTGAAACAACCATTTGAATCATGCAGTCACATACATATACATCTTACTAGACGAAGATAATCACAAATCGGACAGTGAACAGTAGAAAACATTAGAGCAGGAATGCGACACAGAGAAGAACACGCAATTTAAACGAAAAATCACTCGAATACATGTACTAGCCAAAAAGAAAACAACCAAACTGTGCAAGGAAAGATGAAACTGAACACGACAACCTCCTGTGACAGCCTGTCGTCAAAGTTAGCCAGTTAAATATAACCGAGGCAAGAGGTTACACTATTTAATGGACATGAATAGTGGTGTTAATAAGATTATTACTGCAACTAGTACATGTATATGCAATGGTTTTAAAGGTTCATTTAATTATCATAATGGGATTAGCTTCATATAAACCAATAATCCATTACCTAACCTATTAATGACCTACATTAAAATAAATCAAGTAATCACCTATCCCACTCAGTGTCAAGTTCAATCCTTTAATCCGTATAATTCCATTAAATGCGATTTCATTGCTTGTGTCACGTTTAACAGAAGTTCATTTATGATATCACACGTGTATATAATACATATTTTATTGGATTCTGCTATAGGTAAGTGAATAGCTTATTTCCTTAGAATATATAATACTGTGTACCAACGAGCATCAACCTTACCTCTACATGTATACATACTGTACATGTATATCAAACATAAATTGCTATAAACGTTAGGCTTAACTTTAGTCAACCCTTCACAACCTATTTTTTCTAGATTTATGAAAACATTATCACCGTTCTCAAAACTAAATATTGGCGTGCAAACATCTTCCGAGCGACCAATTCTTCTTTGTAAACGACACCGTGACTTAGTAGTAGTAAGGCATCTGTGGCTTTGTTGTCTCTTTAACCGTTGCTACAGAATGTCACTCTAGATAGGGAATTTGCTCTAGCAATGTCCACTTCGGGATTTATTGTAGGTCTATGATAATCTACGATACTAGCTTGAAATCTTCTAAATATATTTTGTTTATGTTTTTTATGTTTTTGTGGTTGTGCTTTTCACTTGTGATGTCGTTCTTGTGTGCGTGTATTGCGTTTTTTTGTTTATCTTGTTGCCTGTGGGATTTGACACTTTGGCTCTGCCGTTTCTGTTGAATGCTTATTCTCCTCTCCAATTTGCTTATCACATGTACAGATCTGTTCGATGTTTACAGTCTAAGTGAGTGAAACCTTTAATTCACAAATATTGTTTTACTATTGCTACAGGTACTATAGGGCCTACACGATAAGAATGGAAGCAGACGACAGTGTCTTTGCAGACGATCAAGTCTGTAGTGAAGAAGATGGAGGCAGTAGTGGAAATATTACTGAAATCAGTGCTAAAACAATAGACAAACGGGAACGCCGAGCAAAAGATGCACGTGAACTTGTGCAGAGTCAAGAACGTTTGCTTGACATGTTACAATCAATGAAAACTGATCTAACCAAAATGGACAGAGAAGCGAGTCATATAAAAGAAGACATAGTGAGATCCAGTCAATATTTTAATGTCGTTGTAAAAATGAAACAGCCGCATCATCTAAAGTATATGCCAGAGGGTTACAACTTACCACATTCGATACCTAAAGTAATATATAACCGCCACAGACGTTTAGACAGGGAATTAAACATGAAGTACCTCACCCAGCTGTCAACATACCGTCCAAACTACCCGGATGAAAGTTATTCCAGAAGATCGAGCGTCTCGAGCCAACATTCGTCATTTTTTGACGGATATTATCGACACAGAATGACAAATAGTGCTCCTATTTCCAGACGATCAAGCTATGGTAGCGGACGATCCAGTTCATCAGCTAACAGTGGATTTTCTGGAACTGAAAGTGAGATAGAAACCGCTCGAACCGGAAGTGGTTCAGATAATTCATATAGTTCACTCGAAGAAGCCGGAAGCAGTACTGAGTCTTCCCAAACTGCAGACTATCCGACACGTCCGAATGCACAACACATAGTGAATAGAAGGTCGAGTTATTTTTATACTGTACGTGCAAATACCCCACCACATGTATATTCGGATGAAGTGGAATTATGATTTGATTGTAGATATTCGAAACTTCTAGGATACTAATATTCTATCCAGTTAAGTATCTCGTGACATCTACATCATTATTAAACATACCTATGTATATACAGTTGTACATTGCATATATCCGCCTGTATGATACCACAACGTATTTAAGTGATTTTACTCGGACGTAGATTGTTTTCATCACCAAGTATTCACTAAGAATTGTTTAGTTGAACTTCTACTTCAATGATCTGCTTCAGGCGAAATCCTGAGCTTGCACATTTGGTGAAGGTGAAGTGCAACACATTTTGAATTGCAAAATACGCTCTCTAGTTTACAAGAACATTTCTCCATTTATATATCCACTGGTATTTATACATTCCCTGTGGAAACATCGGAAGGTAAAACAGTGTGTAAGGAACATCGAATTGTCATTCAGAATCATAGTCGAATTAGGTGAGGAAAACATGGCGAGAGATCCCAAAATAGACCATGGCCAGAAAATAGATTCATCATGGTCGAAAAGGGGACAAGTTTCAGAGTGCTGACATGAACATAATGAAAGTAATGCACCAGTCAATGGAAACCACGGCCTCCAACCCCGAGGAATATAGCGAAGTTTTACGTTTGGTTTTTCAAAACCCCGGGTAAAATCCCTGCCCCCAGGGCCATATAGATGATAAAATCCCCGCAAATCGCCCCGCCCTATACCACACGTCTATATTTCCTCGCTATTTTGACGCGAAACAAAAGACAAAAACTTACCCTGCAGAACGGGGACATAGGAAAGGTAAAACACAAAGCTGTTCCCCCGCTATCATCCGTCCTTCCCCGGAGTTGGGGTCGTGGTTTCAATTGACTGGTGCATACTCATAAAACGGAAAGCTCTTGGTTTGAAATAACAGTATAAGGGGCTAAGTACAGAGAATGTGTGATTTGTCAGTAGTTCGACTCTTCAAGAGAGCACAAGTTTGATAAAAACACAAAGCAATGCACTATGAAATAATGTGTATTATAATGAATACTCATGTTGTGTGTCTATATCAATTTTAAGTGAACTTGTTTAAACGAATTATGAAGTGAAATAATGACCACATGAACATAAATTTTGGACTTGCTTATTTAGCACATCATATCAAAGATCAGTGTTTTTGTGAAACATGTTTGTTAGTTGCTTCACCGATGTGTGTTGTGTACTCTTTGAATTGTTTCTGTCGGTGTATCAACATCCGAATAAAATACAATTTGATAGTTTCCTACAATGTCTTACCATACATAAGCATCATTTCTCAGCATTCTAATAATGTCAGATTGTACCAATTAAATTAATAACCAGTCTCATTTTCAACAAAACCGAAGTCCGGCATGATAGCGCTGTTGGTCGAACGTTCCGTTGCTACCTGGGATGTCCTGGATCGAGATCGGAGTTGAGCAAGTTATGTTCCCCCATGATATGTACGTGTTTGTCCGCCACAAGTTACTTTCTCCCATGATATGAACGGGTTTGTCCGCCACAAGTTACGTGATGAATGTGGAGGTAGGTTATGGAAAGTGCAGCTCAGCGCTAGATTGATAACATATTCCAGGAAAACAAGTTAGACCAGCTGTTCGTCGTTGGCTAAACGACTAAAAGATATTTAAAGATATAAGTCTATAGATTCTATAGGGTTATAAAAGGTAGGTACGTATGTAAACCCGAAGCATAATATCATTTTGTGTTGGTCTCTAAACAACATGACTAATATTTTCGCGATTTTTGTTTATACTTTTTGAAGGGAAATTACTCTTCTTTTATGCCCCGACCTTGTGGTTGCTACTCGAAACAAATGCATTTTTATTTCGCCTTAATATATTCATATTCCTATGATTCAGCCTGTGTTCCCATCTATTTTCGTGAGAAATAATTTATAGAATTACATGTATTTATTTCTACATAAAACAACACGAGTAACCTTACTGTTTTATCAAAGCACTAACGGAAATAATAAACTTACGTTCAAATATAAATTCTAAATTATCCTATAAATTGTGGTAAAGGGTTCAGTTCTATGGCCTAAAACTACATGCAGTATAATTATGAAGACATAATAGGACATATCTCTCATTGGTCAGATTTATTTTAAGACAACATATTTAATCAGGTTGAAACCAAATTGTTAAGGAGTGTTATACCAATGTCACAGGGGATAAGCTTATTAATTCTATTTGATCTACTAAATTACTATAACTATACTTTTATTGTTCCTTTTTTTGGACGGCGGCCTAGATAGCATGATTACATTGGTGGAACGGTATAATTATGCTTAATATTGGTGGAACGGTATATGCTTAACTTAGGATATTACTGTGGAACAGTATACGCTTAATATTGATGGAACGGTATATGCTTAAAATTGGTGGAACGGTATATGCTTAATATTGGTGGAACGGTATATGCTTAACTTGGGATATTAGTGGAACGGTATACGCTTAATATTGATGGAACGGTATATGCTTAATATTGAAGGAACGGTATATGCTGAACTTATGATATTAGTGGAACAGTATACGCTTAATATTGATGGAACGGTATATGCTTAAAATTGGTGGAACGGTATATGCTTAATATTGGTGGAACGGTATATGCTTAATATTGGTGGAACGGTATATGCTTAACTTAGGATATTAGTGGAACAGTATACGCTTAATATTGATGGAACGGTATATGCTTAATATTGATGGAACGGTATATGCTTAACTTGGGATATTAGTGGAACGGTATACGCTTAATATTGATGGAACGGTATATGCTTAATATTGATGGAACGGTATATGCTTAACTTATGATATTGGTGGAACGGTATATGCTTAATATTGATGGAACGGTATAATTATGCTTAATATTCGTGGAACGGTATAATTATTGGTGGAACGGTATATGCTTAATATTGATGGAACGGTATAATTATGCTTAATATTCGTGGAACGGTATAATTATGCTTAATATTGATGGAACGGTATATGCTTAATGTGCGAGTACGTGACGATGAATCACGTCAGTATCGATGTGTTGATAGACATAATGTCAATACAAAGTAACATTGCTGTTCTGGTAACATGCTGAAAAATAAGATAAATACTAGGAATGTAGGGGAAAATTCAATGATTAGAGGTGAATGAAATTTAAATGTCAGGAAATATAGTCAAACAAAATAGTCCATAATTTAGAATGAAAATATTAACCCATAAATGTTAACTGTCTCACGTAACAGGAGTATCCATAATACACTAGCTGCTTCTCAGTTAATCAAAGGTTCATAACTTTATACAGGAAGAGTGTGAAAAAAACATTCTTCTTCCAGGCAAACCCCACAGAAAACTTCATCGACACTTAAAAAGTGAAAATATAAACGACCGGAGAAGAAGAAGGAGAATAATTATGATGATGATGAAGAAGAAGAAAAATGCTTATAAATCAATTTTAGCATAATTGTGTTATAACCCCGTAATATAGCCTACTGAGAAATCCCCCACAACAAATACAACATCCCTTATAGAATATTAAGAAAATAAAACCTGTATAAACCAACCAGTCCACGTATCGTGGCATGAACTCGACCAGAGCCCAAAAAAATCACATAACAGTTTTTATTATCACCAAAGAATACGGGATTTGTATGATCTTTGTTGTTCACGGTCCGGACAATTCGAGCTATCATTGAACCATGCCGTGTACGAGAGCTGTCTGTATAAAAAAGTTACTACTGGAAGAATCTAGCAAAAAGTGATGATTCGGCTTCTGCGTCAGGGCATTTGACAAAAATTATGACAGATCATAACAATATAGGAAAATTAGGACCATGCACATGGTACGAAAAATACTACATTGCTAAAAAAATTAAAGGAACACCATAAATGTTGGTGTTATGTTTGCCATGAATGAATAAATACCAGCAAAATAAATATATAGAATGAGTATGCGAATGTTATCTCAAAAACAAACATCAACGTTCTGCCATGGACGTGTACTTATTGAAAAAAGTAATGCATATTGATAAAACCCATTTTTGTGTGAGTAACACGTACTATTTTTTGTTTTCGTTGATTATTCCACTAACACTAAAAATGCAGTTTCACTAGTAATGTGTACGCCCCTTTATATTGTTACTGCAATCTCTACACCAATTTGGTACGTTCTCTGATACAGTCAATGTCCTTAAGTGGTTTTGGGGAATAACTCTTTACTCCTACACGACTACCAAGGTCAGCCCATCAAATGTTTTCCTTGACTTTAAATTTCTTGAGTGTGTAATGCACCTGTAGACAAAGTTCCTTGACTTTCTAGAGTGTGTAATGCACCGGTAGACAAATTTCCTTGACTTTCTTGAGTGTGTAATGCACCGGTAGACAAAGTTCCAAATATTGAGATCCTGACATCATGCGGGTCAGTACATAACAACGATACTGCCAATGACTAACAAGTTAAATACCACTCCAGAAGGGTGTGTGCTAGTTTTACTCTACATACCAAAGATCCGACGGGCATAAGTACAGACAAAAAGGGTCATAAAAAGTCGTAGGATGTTTTACCAGTACCGTAAATTCACTTCCCAAAAACGCAACAAAGCCAATTTTAAACTCGAACCATGCAACACTAGTACAGTCAGATGGACGTTCCCCCGGGGTTTCCATAAGCGTACCGTGACGGCTTTCATAAAATTATGCATACTTACGGAACCTGTTTTTATCGCGGAACAAAAAGTTTCGGCTGAGGCAATTTCATAATTTGCATTGTCATCGCCCGGGCAATTTCAAGACGGGCTTTGCGTTTCCTTGTGGTCAACATGGGACGTGCAGCGATCCTCTAATGATGAGACCACCTTACTAAAGCATTTTCCAAACTGAATAACAAATTACCCACACATTCATTGCTCTTTTAATGAATGTTAATGTGGATTTTGATCGTTGACATAGGCGTCCACAACGTGATGGGTCTCAAATAACGGCATTGAATAAGGGATTGTTAAGCATTTTCTATCGTGAACTGATAGAGTTTCATTATTGATATTCCGGTAACCTTACAGCAATTTCACAGTTCCTGAAATTACAAAGTAAAACGTCTTCCCTTTGAACCATTTTTGGTAGTAACACCCCTGACAACTGTACTTAGCATAGCTACACAAAACAGACTGAGACAAAAACGAAAAATTAACTGTCCCGTATAAGTGTTTGCGTAATTGAATTGTTACACAATAATAAAGAAAATAGCCAAAATATAGGGTGACATAGCAAATCAAAGGGACGGAGCCCAAGGGTTAACCCAGTAACCAACATGTGTCTTAAAATCATATTCAAACATGATAAACATTGAATTATTAGACTAGGCTGTTTCCCTGACTTAAGATATTAACTAAAGTAGCAATATTGCAAGTGTTGCTTTAATTATTTTGAGCAGTGTATTACTATAATTAGGTAGGCCTATGCAGGACCTGTTCTATAAATACGTATCTAAACTCGCTGGCATATGGAAACAGAAAAGGCGAGAAAATCATTGATCTAGATTTAGTTCCCTATATTCTAAGACTTAGTTGACGAAGTCACATTAGAGAGTTATACGGGCAAATAATTATTCTAAAACAGAAAATTATTAGGGGAAATTTTGATCGTTTAACCTCTCTATTAAAATCTGATCATTTCTAGACAATTTTAAAAAGCGCGCGCTGCTTCGTGATTGCCCGTGTGCTTATTTTTAGCAACAGAATTAAAAATAGATATCGGAGACTCCCTTTTCAGAACGAGACTGGATAGAAGATTGGAAGTGGAAGTAATACTGCAGGTAACACGATTTAATCCGCATCTACAGCTCGTCATCCTGCATTTAATTAAAAAACTAACGATATTTATAATTAAATAAGCTTTTAATTTACACGTTCGCATATTTATTTTATCGCGACATCCCCGCAGAATGGCGATTGCAGTGGATGAAAAATGTACTTGTCGAGCGGTTACTCCGCCATTCGACCGTTTGTTTACATCGACGAAAGCGCTGCTATTCGTCCTGTTCCTATCCGAGAAATGTCTTCATTTAGAGTTTGTTTCATTATATATACCGTCAACTTATCTTTCGAAATAATAAAATCAACCATGAACCAGTCAAAATAGTACTTATATCTGAATGTATCGTTTATTTAATCAAATACTAATTACTAGTCCCATATTTGGTGTGGGTTATCCCCAGTTAAAGGAAAGTGGGCGGTCCTAACTGGCGATGGGCCATTCGTAATGAGAAGTGGGTTGGGTTTAGTTACTGTCATGTTGTACAAAATATTGAAAGAAAACTGATCGTAATGTAGAAATTTACAGGAAATCTAAATGATAAACTGATAACAATATTGTCTAGTGGAATAACAACTCTTGATTGTCATTTCTGATCAGAGCAAGTTTAGTGTTGCAAACTTTTCATAAATTTTATTGGAGATGTTAATTGAATAAACATTGTGTATAACTTTTATACTTTGACACTTTTGATTAACATACTTTAAACCGATTGCTCTGTTTATGTAGAATATCATATTGGATATTACGTGGGAAGTTTTCTTTCAGTTTCTGTGATAATTGTGGATTGATAATTTTTATAGTAAAAATGCAGAATATGCAGAATTTACACGATTTAGCTATGTTTCGTTTTAATTTTTGGCATAAACCTTTTTTGTCACCTCCAGCTGCTCATCAGCCCTTTCCACAAGGCATGGAGAACACATCTTTTATACCGAACCCGCTGGGGGCACCTGCTTTAATGGTGCTTGCATCCACCGCAGAAAACCATGAGGGAGGAAGGTTGAACGGGGGTCCGAGGTTCAACAGTACAGATGGCAAAGAACCCAGTCCACAATTTAGTACTGCAAATTATACTATGTTTCGACCCGGTGAACATTTTCCGGCCCCTATTTATGCTCCCGTTCATCCGTTTGTTAGGTCTGCCACAGACAGATCAGGAGGTCGACTCATGCATCCCGCAGGAAGTAGCGCATTTCGACCAGTGGCCACTGAAAACCCGGAGCAATATCACTCGGCGTTTTCTCCGGCTAAGAGACCCAAACCTGAAGATCTATCTACTAAAAATTACTCTTGTGAGGAAAACCAGAGTAATGATGAGATTATAGCGAGGGATCTGACAAAAGATGACCGACCTTCAAGTTTGAGCTCCGTGAATTATGACACAAACTCCGAGACACACTCTGATCTTGGCGAAGCGGACAGACAGACGCCTGACTCAGAAGGGCGCAGCTTAAGAAGTAAGTGTACTCTCACACTTTTTTAATCAGATTTTCCAAAAATAAATTATTTTACTTAAAACTGTTGTGAACTTTCGGAGCTTTTCCACTAACTATTGAGATTGGGCCCAGGCCCTGTCATACGGCTATTTCGTAAACATGGGGAACTGCTTATGAATAGATTACACCACATATAAACCAAATAACTGTACTCATTATTGCAATCCTATACAATTCAATGTGTACTCATTATTGTGATTGAAACATCCGGTGATTTTCCATCACTGTACTCATTATTGCAATCCTATATAATTCAATGTGTACTCATTATTGCGCTGACCGGAAGTTGACTGGTTTATACACTTGATTAAAGTCTTCATTGAATTATTTAAGAGAAAGTTAAGGGAAAAAACCTGAATGTTCATTTTTTGAAAGTCTTAATATATCCTCACCTAGTGGGTTCGAACCCACAACCCCAAATGTTCATTTTTTGCAAGAAATACAGTTTCTCTATAGCTGTGTTGCACTATGTTGAATACAATTTGAAATACTAGTAAGAGGAACAATGTGTAAAGTTTTAAAATTAAGTTATAAAGTGGAGACTGTGGAGTAGACATACATGTATGGGCTCAGGGGTGTCAATATTCCTGATTAATCCGGAATTCCGGATTTATCCTTCCTGAAAGAGCTATGATTTCTGACCAAAAAAAAAGTTATTTGATGAAATATCTCAAGAAATAGCAAAGTTATGGTCAATTCAATCTGCTCTAAAGGATTTTATTCAATAAAAAACTGAGTTAAATGTTGTTGAAGGCCTCTTGTTTGGCAAAAATGGTCGGCAGCATATGATTTTCAGGATTTTTAATTTGGCTCTGTTGACACCCCTGATGGGCTTTGTCACAAGTTTGTGCCGGACTGGACGTCAGGATGGATGTCACAGTTTGTCTGCTCTTATCTCCTAAACCACTGGGTGGATTTCAATGAACTTTAACATGATTACTTGTTACCACGCCTAGTTGCTCATATTACCAGGAATATCAGGTGGAATTATTTTTGCTGGAGTTACGGCCCTTTTAGACACATTTTTATGACGAAACCTCTTGTTAGTTCAATATGTAGATTCAATAGTGTATTGTCTGAAATTATTTACCGGGAATCTTCCTGTGTTTTCGTTAATGTACTATATTAAAGGCTGTTTTAACTTTAAAATAACAAACCTGATAGCACCTCGGATAAGCACAGCATATTCATACTAAGACCAAGTAAATAATTTCGCACAATACTTTAGTAACCTATATATACATTACAGTCATTACTATTTATATAATATAGTCATAGACTGGTTTGGTAATTCATATGTCATCCATTTATTCATCAATCAGAATAAGTAAAAAAAATAGACGAAAATTGATGGGTAAATGTGGAACCCGTTATTAAAATATAAATGAACAAACTTATAGAATAGTTTCGCTTTCATCCTTTCGAAGATGACTTTAATATTTTTCGTCTAGTGATCAACCATATTTGAACTGTTATAATTGCACCAATTTGACCAATGTGCCAAAATGGTTTTTACACATGACATTGCAATTAGCATACAATGTATCCATATTTTTAAGACTACAAATTAAAATGCTGATGTAGCAGTATATATTATACTGTTTCGCGTTAGATAATGGAATTGACGGGAGAATTGACCTATGGTAGCGGAGAGATAGTATCTTCTAAACGTTCAATTACCTGATCAAACATATCTTTGTTTACCTATTGTCTGTCCCTTTCAAAAGTCAATCGTTTCTGGCTTCCGATTCAAATAAGCTTTATCGTTTTAATTTGTTTTCTAAAATTTATTGCTGTGATTCAGTATGAACAATTTATATCAAAATGAAGTCAATTGTCTGCCTAATTTTGTATTTAACTGAAAAAAAATGTGTACAATGCACAGTGGATATTGATAACAGAATTATTTTATTATGAAATATTTTGGTATTAAAAAAATATAATATATTTGATTTGTTTCACGTGTGGCATAGCGATTGTGTTTTTAGTCCCCATAATAAACGTCTGTACCCACTTCCCCTGCCATATGTTTGCAACATCCCTCAATCCCTTTTGTGTGTACCACAGACGTGCCCCTTCATAATCATAAAACCTTAGCCTTACGTATGTTAGAACACGCATTTATGATAAATTACATCGATTTTTTCCTTCTTTGTTAGCTACCGGTAAGGGGTACCTTCCAAATTTGCAAAGGGCCATAATTTTCCCAAATTTAAAGGGAGAAATTTGCAATGAACATTTAAAAAAAATTCAAAATCGTACATAAAATGACAAAGTTATGAACATTGTTGACAAGAGGTCAAGCATAAAAGTTTACAGACACCAGTAAACAGTCACATGTAATCTCTTTTCTGTTTTATTTGACCTTTCTGCTTCATGAAAATTCCCAATTTCAAGTTGTCGCGACGCGATATTTCCCAATCTGAATGGACCCTTTCCCAAAGAAGCAAAAAAATCACTGAATTAGTACATTAATCCGACTTGTGCTTTAATTTATGTTTTCTGTACTCAACTGGCATATTTGTAACTTAGGAACTGGTATAATGTTATATGAATTTATTACTTTGTTAATTAATTAGTTAAGTATAAAAAAGTTATTTATGAACCAGGGTTCTCTATAGGATTTTAAAGTTGGAGTCCTAGGACTATTCTTTGTCTAAAAGTTGGGAGTCCTGAGGGCTCCAACCAAGTTGATCCACTGCGAAGAGTGTGGGAGCGTGGAGGGTGAGGGAGGAGGTGCCCCTATATATATGGCCCCTAATGATATGTACATATATATGATAAGATATGCATTTTGCATATTGTGTGCTTCAACAATTGAAAACTATGAAAGCTACATTGGCTAGAGCGTGGTTACATTCATGTTGTAGCATTTGTAATAAGATATGCAACAGTCAATTCATGGACAACTGTTTTCTGGCATACGTATGCACTAACTTCCAGTGTTCCAAAGTCTTTATTAGTCCCCTACCCGTTTCCAACCGGAGGGGACTATAGGTTTGGCGTCCGTCAAAACATAACTCAAGCAGTTTCCAAGTTAGGTTTGTGAAGTTTTGTATGTGTATAAGGGGCAATAAGGGGATTATGCACATCTAAATATTTTTTTATTCTGACAAAAATTGTGATTGCCATGGCAACAGAAACATTGAAAATGGCTTAAAACCGGTAGGAGACTTCTGTATTGCTTGCAATTCTTTAAAGTGACTTGTTTTTTGTTTATTTTCCATCTATAAATTGTCATTATATGAGGATTTCAGGTTTTTCAGAATTCCTGACTTTCATCCATGTAAATTTCATTTAAAGAAAATCTTATATAACACACTTTTGAATAAATGTAGTTCTCATGTCAAGGAAGGCTCACCAGAGTTCTCTTCTTCGACTAGTCTCAAGACTTTCATTCATATATAACAAAAATGTTTGATACTATTGTAATTGCTTTTAGTGTGTTTTGTAGAATGAATGCACTATTTCGTGATGTCCTGTTGCCTGCATTTATAAAATGTTACCTTTATATGTATATATATACTTAACAATTGGACACCTGTGTTGAAATTCACCCTGAGTTTACAATCTCGACATCCATCTCTTAAAACTCCCATGATTCAATGATGTGAATAGATCGCGAGCAAGTCGCGGAAACATTCGATCCTATATATATACTGCATGTGTGAAACAGTTATCTTTAAATTCATTTTCAAAAGATTAGTGAATTGAGGAAGAAAAGAAATTGTGATTTTCAATGGAGAACAGATTTTTGTATTCACAAATATCATATTATCAATTAATACAACTTCTTTGTCACAATTTTTTTCTTCGAGGCGGTAAATTCTCTCACTTTCCAAATCGTAAATAGTGTCAATGGACTGACTTCTCGCACCTACCTATTGAAACCCTAATGTTGACGTTTAATGATTTTGTATAGCAGTTTTGTTATTAAACGATGCGTCTTTTATGTTCGTAGAAAGAACTGTACAGTTTTCAGTCAATTGATTCAATTGATGCCGTTTTAAAGTCTGTAACAAAACTGTAAGAAAGTAGAAAATTCCCATCAGGTGGTTTAGACACACTCGTAACATAATTAGATTAGGTTCGTCACAAACGTTGCTTTTATTGAAATTATTGTTCAACATTTTATCCATTTAACGGATGTATTTACTTAATTACACTATTCTATTGATATAATTCACAACAAACTTAGTTCAACTTGTAGTTTTCATAAATGAAATTTCATGCTGTGTTTTCGCTTATTGTACCAGCAACAATAGCGTGATATTTCCTGAGTCGCCAACTCATTCACGTTGACACTGCTGTGATACACTTAATTGAAAGTGGCATTGTTGACATAAAATAATTGGCTGTAAACGGCTATAGAAATGAATTAATTGAAATTAATTATTTATTATAAATATGTTCATATTACTGTCTCAACCTTTTTGACTCCCTTGTATTGCATACATACCTAGGATCACTGCTTGACTTTTTTCAAATCGCCTGAGTTATAGCTGAAACTATATTTGAGCAAATATTTTGTTCTTCATCTTTCCTATTCATGCACTTTATTTCCTTTTACCTGTAATTTTGTCCAAACAATTCAATTGTTTTGAATTCAATTGTTTAGTATAAATACATAAGCTTCGAACACATTTGTACATTATATCCTATTGTCATGAAATAAAAATTGATTGATAAAAACTGCCATGTTGATTGATGTCTGCTGTACCAGTGTATTTCTGTATTTTAATTGCATGACATTAAACAATTTGACTATTCGATCCTGAATTGTTGATCAAGAAATATAAACATACTAGCACGAAACAGTATTTGCTTATTTGTAATTGGAAGTTGGTTTATGAAAAAATTTATACAGTTAAATAAAATGCTTTGAATTGATGTTTTGATGTTTGTGGAATCGTCATGAACAAAATGTGATGTGTTTCCTCACTATTATACTGTTAGTTTTAATTGCATTGAATTTTTTATGAAGTTTAATATTTAGTTTTGGTATTTTTAACAAGATACCAATACCAGCTGTACCGAAACTCTTATAAGTGCGTCAGGTCTAGGAATATCATGCAACACACAGGTTTTGCAACAGTACCAATCTGAATTTCTGGTACCTTAATGTCTGGGCCCTATGTTGGGGACAAGAGGATACGGGCCCTGCCTCAGGAAAGGTAGATTGCAGGCCCTGCCTCCAGAATTAAAGGATGCGGGCCCTCTGTTTATCTACTGGCCCTACTTCAGGGACAAGATAATGCGGGCCCTACTGCAGGAAAAGGCGATTACGGGCCCTACCTCCAGAATTAAAGGATGCGGGCCCTCTGTTTATCACTGGGCCCTATCTCGGGACAAAAAGATGCTGGTTCTACCTTGGGACAAGAGGATGCTAGTCTGATCACATTCAGTGTCATACTAATGTCTGTAAAATGGCACTTGATTGGTGTTCATAGTGTTCTGTACCAGAAGCCTGTTGCCTATATCATATTCAAAGCACTTTGTACGTATTGTCTATATCAAAGGCTAAGCTATGTATTCTGGTTAACAAGGGAGGTAATCTATGCCTTCTATACTGAATTCATTTTTTTGTCCTGTGTGAAATTTACGCTGTTGGTGTATGTTACAATCAATGCCTCGGTAGCCATGTTGGTAGAGTGTTCTCTTAAAGAGTGTGAGAAATCTTGGGTTTAATCTGAGGCTGCGATATACCAAACTCTTTACAAATGCAAGGTACTGGTAATTGTCTCCCTTGATTGACACTCTGCGTAGTTAGTTCCATGTGGGTTATGCATAGTTAGTTCCATGTGGGTTATGCATAGTTAGTTCCATGTGGGTTATGCATAGTTAGTTCCATGTGGGTTATTGGGTTATTTTAGAACAAATGCTGCAAGCATGGACCGCATGGCCTTGGATTATCTGTACACAGTTTGTTACATGTATGCCATTGCATGTATTGGAACTCTAAATAAATAAATATTATGAGACCATGTGGTGTTGAATTACGGTACTTTGTTAAAATATAACACATTAATTAATGTTCGAATTCAAATGAATTAGTGAGCTGTGCTTGGGTGTATTTATAAATATTTAATTACTGCCTCAGAATTTAATACATTCAAGTACAAACTTAATACAGTATAATGCAGTTATTGACTTTGCAATTGAAATAAAAAAATATTTTTGCTCATTTTTTAAAAAACATTTTGCTATGTCATTTACAATCAACTGTATTTTTATGTATATATCTTGAAATTTACCTTCATTTAAACATTTTTTTATGGCTGCCAGTATTTATTGACTAGGGGTCTATATCCAGTCATATCCTTATAAAATTTTAAGTAAATCTAATTTTCTCAACCTTTTAACCCAATTATTTAGTATTTTTCTGCATTGATTAGAATATTTTATTTACAATACATTATAAAATGTTTTTATTGACACATATTTGTGCCACAGTATAAATTTTATTGCCCCTGTTCATTTGTGGTGACCGGCAAACAGGCGATAATCTCTTCAATAGATTCCTTGACCACTGGGCAGTAAAAGTCATTGGAAGAAATTAAGTGTGAAAATAATTTTATCATCTTTTTACTGACCTTCTGTCTACATAATTATTTCCCCTGTTTGCTCAATCACTGCTCTTCAGTGCTGGAGATAATAAAAGGTGTCATTTCATTTATATTTATGTTGTTTTGAATGGGTGTCAGTATAACTTCGGGATATAAAACTTTTTCACACTTATATAAGACCCTCTGCTTGTCAGAATTTATGTTACAATTAATGTAAAATTGATATCGTATCCTAGAATTAAGTTGAGGACAATGAAGAATTAGGACTGTCACATGGCTGCCACATGACAATAGCAAATGTACTTCTGTTAGCAAGATGGGAATAAACTACTATCAATTAAAAGTGTTATCACCTGATTGGTCACTTTGGGTCGGTCATTGGTTTGTAGTCTGTTATCAGGTTATCGGATGTCGGTTATCACATTGTCTTGCGTTGCATTTGATAGTGATTTCACAATCTTCCATATATCGTTATTAGGTCTAGATGAGTTAACTCTGTGCATTATTTGACTGAGAGCAAAACTGAATTGACTTAAAATATATAATTATGTGGGGTGTCCCAGAATAGTGATAATTCTTGCTTTATTTAGTCCAGCATGATGGCACAGCTTTGATATGAGATACACTGTAGTAGTTGAATAAATTCCATATATTTGGTGTACAGATTACCTACTCTTTAATCATATTAATATTTCAGTTAAATATTTAATAAGCTGCTGCCAATATTGGCTTGAAATGATACTTCGCATAAATCTAATTTTCTTGTTATTATTATCGCACAAAATGACTTGTCAGTTCCTAAAGTTACCTTTTGAAATTAATAGTTATTAAATATCAGTTATATGTCATTTTTCGTATTTAGCATACTACAAAAAATGTCGGATCAGTATACTTATTATTTATGCACAAATGATAAAAACAAAAAAAATGATGTTTTTACTGTTACTAGGTTTTAATATTTTTGTTGTGAAACTTGTAAATGAATATTTAAATTTTCTCAGGGAAGTTTGTTGAATATTTTTAAGTTGAAGATCAGATTAAATCAGTTCGCTTAATAAACCCGAAAAAAATTTATTCTCATCTACTTTTCACAGTTTTTGTATTATTTGGTTTCAAGCTTCGTCATTCACGGTGCTTTTGTATACAAATGTACTGTCCGTTTTGCATATATATTGTCGTGACTTCTATAAATGCGTTGAGTATTTGACAGATGTTGAAGTATTGTCCGTCATTAAATTTTGATTTACCCTGTCAAAGGTTCTGCTCATCCGGGGTAACCCTGAGGACGTGGCCAACAATTTCATTATGTTGAAGATTTTGTGACGCTTTATTACACACCCTTTTTGTTACAGTCTGAGGGTCTCAATGCCACTTTACTCTGTTAAAAAATTATTGAATTGAGTTTAGCCACTTGAATTAAAAAAGCATTTTGTTAGGGCGAGAGTATTAAAACCCATTGCACTGTAGGATCACATGGTACCTTAAAGTGCAGCGTGTTCAGCATTTCGGTGTTTCCCTCGTACTCAGCTCAGAAAATGCTCATTTATCTCAATCAAATTGTCATATTGGAAAAGTCATAGTTAACCATTGTATAGGATTATAACCCAGGTGGAAATTGCTCTATGCATAAACATATGAAAAGGGGATTTGGCTTCATATGAACTTCGCTGACAGAGTTCTCATCAAACTCGAGATCCATGAAGGAAAATGCCAATAAAATATGAATTCTCTGGTTCCCCTTGTCAGGAATAAATTGGTACAAAGCCCAAAATAAATGGAAAAGAAAATTCTGTATTTCTGCGGGTTTGTTAGAAGTAGAAGTTGTAATACTCTGTTGAAATGTTGAGATTAGATGTTATTTTGGTGATGATGAAGTTGCTTCTTTGGTATTCTGTTTTCTGATTGGTTAATCTGTGGAGATTTGAATTGCTGATTTTATCTCTTGGTCAAGAATATGTTCTAAGTGATGGCATGACTGGCTGCAGGATCCCGAAAACGAACTTTGTGTAAAACAATGATTTCATCCTCAAACTTAATTATCAAACTCAACATCAGTAAAAAGTTCTTCTTCAACATTTAAAGATTAGTTGAATTGTGATCCCAGGCTTCATTTGTTAAATCAAAGTTTGATTTGTTTTGAAACATTATGTGAAGCCGAATGGGAAACTTGATTGGCAGAGAATATGTTCTTGATTTAATTGGCAATTTACGTGTTTATCTTTACACTTATCTTGTCTAACATTTTACAACCAGTCTCAATTTTTTAAAAGTTTATTATTTTTCTGATTTTTCATTTATCATGATGTTTTGGCAAAATGGGAAGTTTCAAGTGCCATATTTTATAAGCACAATTACTATTTCATTTATATTTTGTCCGTGATCTTTCTGTAAACAATTGGCGACTTTAGATATACCATAAACATGCCCAAATGTTCAATCAGAGGCTTCCATCTTGTTTTTGCATAGACTGTCTGTTTTTATGAATTGATTTCAGAGATAAGGGTAGGAAACGTTATAATAATCTTCAAGTACTTGGAATTAGATAATTATTTACACTGTTTGAATGAGGCTTTAGATGACTTTTAATACTCCCCGATTTGGTTATAAATAAACGTAGCTTAGAGCTTATTTGATACCCAAATTGTGCAAGTTTTTACTGCGCGACATGTCGTACAATAAGATTCAATCACCTGACTATGAACTGTAACACTTCAATAACTAGACCTTGATAGGGACTGTTGAACTGGTCTTTTGTTTTGCCCTTATATTGAATGTCCACGAAAACTGGTTAGGTGAATGGAGTGCTGTACTGTCAGGTGAGTTCCACCAAAACAAATACAATAAAAAATTGGTACATTTACTAATCTAAAATGACATATCAGAGGAAAATAAACTCTTTATTAGACTGTGTTTACTATCAGTCATTAAGTTTAAATATATTTTCTTTATCATAATTGGGGCTTTTAGTGAAATTTTGAGAGAGAAAACTGGATTGATGAAAAAAATCAAATTATAAATATTTTCAACAAATTTTTGGCAGATAATTAATGGGACATAATGTACTTGTTTTTGAAGTAATTACTTAAAGATACAGTAATGAGTATTTGTTGTAAGTGTCACCAAAAATCTAAGTTGTCCGTTTTTGTGTGTTATCACTTGGTACACCTGTTTACTTGTGAGTACTTTTCAATTATGATCCCTCGTCTTTGATCCGTTGGTGAATTACCGGTTCTTATCAGATATTGTAGAAATGCACAAACTTTATGATATCCACCCCACAGTAATTTTTCCCAAATCAATGTCCTTGTGCAAATTTTGCTAATTCCACATTAAACAGTTCTGTACAATCTTGTGGACTGATTTTCATGTTTTATGACATAAACCTGCCAAATCGCAAAATAGAAAGTCGTGATTAAGTCTGGGTTAGATTCAATATTTTGACAAATGTACGAATGGGTACATATCAGGCTGTCAGAAGATCCGCGCAAATTATTTTTAAGTAAAATATTGTGCTATCAGGTAATTCATTGGGATTTAGTGGGATGATGATAAAGTGGGCTAGAGTAAGAGAGCCATGTTTTCTGGATTACGGCGGATTACACGTAGCACACTGGATCAGTGTAGACCTCAGTCAGGGAGATAGTTAAGTTCATCTTGCTGCGAACTGACTTCACTTTCACATACTTAAACAAGTTCATGCTGATGTCGTCGTCCGGCCATTTGTTTATATACCCGGGTATCTGGTCACTAGCAAGTAGAGACATGCTCCTCATTTTTGAGGCCAACATTTTTGTCAAAGAAATTGTCGCCTTGTTTCCAGATTTTTTTCTGTTTAACCAAGAATTCCACGAAATGTTTTTTGCAGAATTATTTGAAGTGGTTGTCACCTTTTTGCAAGATCTTTTTCAATTCAATTGAACAATCCAAGCATTATTTGAGATTATGTAGAATTCTTTGAAGTGGTCAACATATTTAGCAATATATAAAGTTAGATATCATATGATAACCCACATCCTTTTCAATTTAATTGATTAAAGGTGCATTAGGGTTAAATATCACCATAAAGTAGGCCAAAAACTATATTTGCAATTATTAAAATGCATTTCTATTTGGCCGTTGACGCTATGTTTTCACACAGAAGTGATGGCATTGTTAAAATACAATTAATATAAAAATCGAATTTATTTTATGACCCCGGGGGTCATAAAATATTTAAATTGTGCGCTAAAAGAACTGGCGGCAGTTCTTAAGAAATGGCGCTAGCCTTAAGAACTGGTCCCATTTACTTAAAAACCAAACACGAATATGAAGTTTTTATGTATTAAAATTATAAATGTTATCTTTATGTTTTATCATTCCAATTGTACTTAAAATCACATAATAAACCCGAAATACTATAATTTATAATTTTAAAGCATAAAAACGTCATATTTGTGTTGTTGTTTTTTTTTGTTATGTGGCCAGTTCTTTACGCTAGCGCCATTTCTTAAGAACTGGCGTCAGTTCTTAAGTGGAAGAAGTTTGATGACAAAGTCGGCCAATATGAAATCGTAACCGGGACGTTGGTTTTAATTCCACAGGAATCGGAGTTTACGGAGGAAGTTAGAATTATATTGGCTGGCAATCTTCAAATTAGATACTTTTCTTATAGTTTGTGCATTTATTTTGAATACAATGATTTAGAGAAGCTGGACCCGATAGCAACTTTAAAAGCCACACCCTAAGCTTTGTAGTTTAAACAGATGTGATGTTTCCCTAGTTCTTGCTGTCAAGGAGCTCTGGAGATGACCAAGGACCCCGATGTAGTCACAGTTTTAAAGGGACATCAGGGGGCAGCTTATTCTGTTGTTATAGATAATTGCAACATATTGAAAGAGGTTTTGTAAAATGATGATGTACCTATAATCATTTATGAATGACGGCAGTTTCTGATATCATTATTTCAGAGCAACGTAAGAAGTTAATACTGGATGGTCAGACACCGTACTGCCCTATATGTGGTTTGACGTTACGACCCGGTGAAGTGGATACACACTTACAGGTGGAACTAGAGAAGCTGGACAGGCTGTCAACAAGGTACATCCATTTGTTCTGTAACCATTGCACCCCTACTAGACTCCCAACTTACTTACTTACTACTCCGGGGAGCATAGGCCATTGAAGAATTCCCTCCATCTGACTCTGTTGGTTGTGGTTTGTTCTAGGGTGTTCCAGCTGTTCCCACCTCCTTTCATTTCAGTTTCTACATTTCTTTTCCAGGTGTTGTGTGGACGTCTCCTAGACTCCCAACGCCACCTTTAAAATGTTATTTTAAGAATGAGCACTGGGAATATTTCCAACACACAAGAGTCTAGTATGCTTGAATTGTCATGAACAAATTTTAATAAATGTGTCCCAACGTTTATTGTATGCTTGGAGGAATGATATATGTGGCCCCTGGATTTGTCCTGGTAGCTGGATCACCTGACTGTAGTATTTGCAGTCTGATCAAGGGTTGGATACTCAAATTGTGAAGAACGATACATTATTTATCACATAACCTGCAGTCCAGCAGTACCATAATGCCATGCCGTAAATATATTTCGGCACTCCCAGATAAATATTTAATTGAGCATGATGTGACGTTAGCCAATCGTAAGCTTCGATCGGCCAATGACGTCAGGATAATACTAACGTCATCAAGACGTTGCGCTTATTGTCCCCTTAAAACATGCAGAATACGTTATCATTTTGTAAGAAAAAAGCATTCTATAAGGTTATGTGATAAATACAATTACATATATGATTTTTGACAAAAACAATATGACGCTCGGCAAAGCCTCGTGTCGTATTGTTTTGTCCACTTGTTTAATAAAACTTGTATGTAATGAGCACTCATGCAAGATTCTCTAAAATTCGAAATCAATGACAGTACTGACTTTACGTGTATGTTGTAAACATTCTTCCTGGGGGAAACATGATGGATTTCAAATGAAATCATGGTAAAAAATAGTTTTGTTTTAAAAATAAACGAAAAACGGAAATTGAATAGATTTTAAGTGCATCGCGATATGCCTTTTATTTAAGCTGCCGATACGACATGATTGTATCGGGCCGTTTGGATCGCAATTCACCGGTGCATCGGTGAATCGTTACAGCTCTAGTAGTTCATTGGCAAGCATTCTTTGCTAGTGTGTACAAACAGTGACTCAGTCATTAGCATGCTTTTCGAAAGTTTGTTGTCTAAAATTTTTGAATAGAGTTTTGCATAGAGTATGAATTTCTGGGGAATGTTCAGTATATAATTATCAAGTTAAGAACAACGAAAATTAGTTGATTTATAATGTGTGCATTAATTGTTCTTGTATTATGATATTTTGGTTAATAATTTGTGCAATAATTGTGTTTGTTTAATATAAGATTTGTGCATAGAGTATAATTATAAGTTGACCTGTATATATGCTCAGCGGGTGCTGTAATCACATTTCATCAATATGGTGCATTGTCTAATCTCCGTGGCAACCAAATCAAGTTTTATTGTAAAGAATGTGGTTTTGGGGTTGTTTGGCTTTTCATAAATCTGAGCAAACAATCTGGCAATTATTGGTGCACTGGGTACAATGTGAAGTATTGTTTAGATGCATAGGTTAGGGTCTTGAGAAGGGGTCATTGTTATTCATATTCCGCTAGAAATCCGGAAAATAGGGGACAGTTTTTAATGAACTTTATTGAGTGAACAGCATTGTTTCTGTGAAATATGGTGTACAGGCACATGCTGGTTTGGTGCGGCACGGAATAAAAGAATTTGTCGAGAAGAGACTGGGTAGACTGATGTGCCAGTCTAGTATTCAAATTTGTCATGCGTAGATTACTTTGATTTGTCAGAATAACATCAGATTTATTGTCTTTGCGGGAAGACAGGTTTAATTTGTACACATTCGCGGACTGTTTGAGTTACCGCAAGTATTGTGTGGTGGTTTAAAGAGTGTGTGGAAGATAAAGGAATCAGTGGAGATAATTGAGACCAGAAATAAACAAACGATGGAATGAGAATGATCTCTCAACGAATATCTTTGTTGACACATCTGGAACTAGGGATTCAGCTAAAATGACTCTTTATTGACCTAGACTGACAGTTAAGGATTCAGTGGGGCTGTAGATTACAGTTAAGGGAGATTACTTGATTTGGTTATGCCGAGAAATGGTCCTGAAAAGATGTTATTGTACACAGATTTGTCATAATTAACAATATTCTCGAGACATTTTTAATCAAGTTGATAACAAGAGATGCTCAGTGGAGGATTTTCTTTGATGAAATATTTTTCACTAATGTTTCTTTTCCTGTCTCTAATTTCGTAAAATAGATCACGATGATTTAACTGCTTCTGAACTGGTGACAGTTTTTTGAGCATCTGATTAATGTACAATGTGATGTCTGTATATTATAAATAATAATATGAATTGTCATAAATATTTTAATATGTTCTTATAAAAATATTCAAAGTTAACATATTGCGCGAAAATGTAACAAAATCTTGATATTTATGATAAATTAATATATTATAAGGTTTTTGCTCATTATTTCAATTTGTCCATGAAAAGTCGAGCTTTTTCAGTCCTTTACAGAAGTGTTAGAGTAACAACACATGTAATTAAGTTATTCTCCGGTGTTAAAAAAAGTGCTTTGTTTGCAATGATGCAAGATTAAATTTTCTCCACACTATTCAAATCTGACTTTCTTTCCTTAAAACTAAATGACTTATTATCACCAGGTAATAATGTGAAAACTATCACTTTATTCATAATGTTGTAGACATGTATGATATATACTGAGTGTGTTTTGTTTCGCTTATTATTTTTTCCTTGTCTATTTTAGAAATACCAGAAAATCAAGAGAGAACACCCCACAAGGAAGAAAAGTATGTATTTCTGTTTACTTTGCAATATGTTAAAAAAAATGTTTTCTGTTACTGAAATTATCCTAATATTGTAAGTATTGTCTATCGGGATATTTAAAGAGTTGGCTGAATTGAATGGCTAAAATCTTCATTCAATAAAAGGTAAAAACTTATGATTCAAGTTCTTGTGCTAATTAATGTTTGAAAAATGAATAATTGGGTGTTTTTCTTCTTGTATTGGGAGCCAGCCATATCTTTTCTTGGCCTCGTAAACTGAAGTTCTTTGTCATTAGTGTATCTAAACCCTCCACACACTTGCACCAAGCTGCAACATGCACTTAGTCTTACATTGATTAATGATGATTAAATACCAAGAATTCTTTGACATCAATATTTTACCACTAAATGATACTTGTCTCCCTTTGTTCTCCATTTCTCAGTTGAAATCGATTCTCAGTTTCATATTGTAAAAAATAAATATGTTGTAAAAATTGCATTTTTGTCATGGA
Source organism: Spisula solida (assembly GCA_947247005.1). NCBI lineage: Eukaryota > Metazoa > Mollusca > Bivalvia > Venerida > Mactridae > Spisula > Spisula solida. Next base: position 29,680,073 of record OX365948.1, read on the forward strand.
AACGTAAGACTGTTAGGGGTGTTGTGAAATTTTCATAATTTATAGACCTGACAAGGTTTTAAGTGCAAAATAAGCGATAACATCTCGTCAATTCACGCCCGTCGACAATCAGATGGCTTGTTAAATGAATAATATCGTCTATACTGTCATCTTTAACGCTACTTGTTCACTAAATCACTGTCAAAATTTTTAATTATTTGATTAATTGTAAACTTGTTCAATGTGTTATTAAGATATCACTTTATTTTTGGGTAATCTGATAAAAAATTTAAGTAAAATTCTGTTCTAGTGTTACGACAGCTTTGGTCGGTAATTCTAAACTACCTTTGGAGAAAGTTATGATATATATTGACATCGAGCATGCAAAGTGTGCCTTATTCAACTTTAATTACCATGGCCGAGTGTCTAATTCATGATTCTGTCAGTTATATATTGGTGCATGTTTATCTGAAAAGAAACGTTTTTTTTGTGTATTTCATGTTCGGGTATTTCTGTGTCCTACGGCTGTATTTTATTTCATTTATTCTTTTTCTTTGAAGACATTAAAATCTAATTTTATGGTTTCAATCTGTTGTTCATCATCTAAAAGTGACACTACAGGGTGTCCCAAAAAAACGGGGACCTGCCTAAAACACTTATAACTTATTTAATTTTTAATGAATTTGACTAATTTTTTGTGAGAGTGTGTAAAAGTGATCTCTACTTCTAAAATAGGTACTTATAAATATGTTTTGCTTTAAAACAGGAAGTGACGTCATCATTTTACGTTTGTTGTTATTTCCTTTTTTTTTGCAGACTTGCGTCGAAATTTCATCATTGGACAAGACATTGTTGTATATATTTCCATGCTGACCCCAAATGACATCTCAGTTAATTTTTAGTGGCCTTTTGAGCATTTTACTTTCTGTAAGAGTAATGGCTGATTTAAATAAAATAATGCTTTGGAGATTCCGTTTAATATGATTATCAAAAAAATTTAAATTATGTTATAGTTAGAACATATTAAGTAAATTTTAATGATTAAAAAGGGCGGAGCGAGCGAAGCGAAGCGAGTCCTTTTTAGTCATTAAAATTTACTTAATATGTTCTAACTAACTTAGAATATAACATTCTGCATTCTGATTGGCCGATAGAAATTAGCGCCAACACATGACGTCAAGTCTGTTAAGAGAAAATTTTAATGATTAAATTTTCATTTAACCGCGAAAATGTGGCGTTTTCATTGGCTCATAATGTAGGTTATATTCTAAATCAAATAGTTGTTGATCTTGCCCCAAATTATATAAATTTTGTCTGACTGAAATACTGAAATAGCATTACAATGTAGCTTTATGAGTTAACATTTAAGGATAAGATCAGTTAAGTGAAGAATTAGGGTACAGGGTGTCCAAAAAGAAAGTATACAGAAACTGTATACTTTCTTTATGGACACCCTGTATTAATATTTGAGAAAACTCAGGATATTGGAGGTAAACAAAGTTAAATGAAAATCAGGATAATTGAGGAAAATTTAGTAAAACTGAAAACTTTGGATATTTGAGGTGAATTAAATAAATGAAAACTAAGTCACTGTGATATTTGTGGTCTAGAGACTAGTTGTATTGATATATTGGTGTTTATATCATAGTGCCTGTAAAATCATCCAGGATGTCATCAAGTTCTTCAATACTGATCATGGGGGGGGGGGGGGTTACCTTTGTTTTTGTAACTTTGTCTAATACTTTATCTTGATAAACTATGACATACTTTTACTGCGGTGATCCGACCTAAGAAAAGGATTTAGTTGGCATTTTTTCCTGGTGATCATAAAGTTCCGATACTAATTAATTATATTTCATGCAAAAACCACAAAATTTACTACTATACCCAGACATAGCTGTTTTCATTGGGCAGAGAGATTTGGTTACCCTCTTCCTTTATGTACTTTGTCATAGATTTGTTAGTTTATACTTACGTTGTTTGAGCGTCTGCTTATATCCAGCTTGTACCCGTATTTCAACTTGATGGCTGTTGGACAGTCAATGATCCACTATAAGATTAATCAAAGGACGGAGGTATCATGGTTAATAACAAATATCTCTAAATCTTCAAAAATCTTCAAATAGCAGTTCAAAAGGATTAGCTTTAAAACTACATTTTTTCAGTATCGTTTTTGTCCTTATTTTACTTTTGCTAATTCGACACCTGGGTACCGGCATTCCGATATGTTTGTTTTGTGTCCAGTCCAACTCGGCTTAAGAATTGACAAGTTGGTACCCACTATCAGATAATGACTGCCCTGTGTGTCAAATTAAGACTTACGATAAACTCTCCAAAGTATGTTAATCATTTTAATAATTTTCAAAATTGTAATATTATTATAGAATTTAGCTCCAAGGTGATCAGATTTTGATGTTATATGGTATGTTTTTATGTAGTGATGCTTCTTGTCTTGAATACATATATTTTTATTCCCTGTCATCTACTAATGCGGGAGGCAATTTTGTTATTGTCCCAACGTCCTTTCGTTCGTTAATCCATTGGAAATGTTGACCAAAACTTCCAAGTTCTTGAAACTCAAATATCAATTCAAGGCATTGCTTTGAAACTTGGCATACTTGTTTACCATCATGAACACCTAACATTGTCAATGCCATGTAATACTATCCAACATTTCTACAGAATTATGGCCCCTGATTGACTTAGCTATTTATGGACAAGGCTTCCACCAGAGCATAAGCGTTCACTGAATGCAGTCTTGTTCCTGTTGCAAACTTTGCAACCAAATCAATTTCTCTAGAGCAAGAATTTTTCAATGTTGACCGAAACTTGTGTTTCCCAAGGATTGTTGCACGAGGATGTTGCTCGAAGTAGCTGGTAAATTTAACAGGTTGTATACTAATACTGTATTAGTGGTTAAATAAACTGCATGGAAATATTGACAAATTAATTAATTTAAAATTCGCCAATATTTCATCTGTTGTAAATTCTTGCCGACATACAACTCTTACTATGAAATTAAAATAATTACTAATATTTCAAAACACCAAATATCTAAACTTTTGATCAGCTGACAGTATAGTCCAGAGAATTTGACACGACTCAACCTTTAAACTAGCATAATTTAAAAGCTGATATATTGTCTATATTTGTAATCCCGGCTGTATGTTTTCATAAGCGGAGAATATCACGTAGACTCTCGAGGTGTCATACCAAAACAAATCTAAAGAACCGATATTGCACGATTTACTCGCGAAAATTTATATATAATTATATTTAATGCAATTAGCTTGTAATATATTCATGCATAAAGGTCAGGATCATGTCAAATTCTCTGTGCTATAACATGTAATGTTGTGTATATATTATGATATTTGTCTTTCTGATATTTTCAGACATTACCATCACCGTCTGGTTGCCGAGGGAAGGAATCACCCGGGGTAGGGGCGGCATCACAATCCAGATATGAGGTACAATATATTCTTAAGCTTTGATTTCATATCAGAGCTTTCCATCCTATTTTGCTTCATCTTTTATACATTTCTTATCCTTCTTTACACTTCATCAGCCTGTGTCTAACTTTCGACAGAAAAAATAAAACAAAAATGTATAAAACAATGACAATATTGAATCCCTTGTTTGTACACATTCTGTATGAAGACTGGTGCACATAAAATACATTCATGAAATTTTAAACACTAGAGAATCTATGAAAATTACTCTTACTTAGTATATATATGGTTATGTATGCGAGTGTTTGAAAAGTCAAATTTACAAGTTGTCCATCATAGTCTTTAATATTGATATAGTTGGCTCCCCCTTGTGCGTCTGGATTTACATAGTGTCATGCTCTAAATCGATAAACTTTCGAACTGCAGTACGGTAATAATTTGCGGTTTTAATTTGAATTATTTACATTACAAAAAAATTGATTTCAATTGTAATCAATTCAATTACTTTTTTGTTGCTACATTCAAAGCTGAATTTGTCATTAGCCTTTTCATATCCACTAAAATTTTCATTAATAATACAAAATGCAGTGTATTGCATAAAAATGCCACATTAGTTGTAATCGAGCAGCGTAATATTTGTATACAGTTGTTTGCCGAGTACTTTAGTTTTTTAATTTTTTATCAAATCACCTGTCAACAGATTGGTTCTATGATTTATAGTCGCTGGTTAAGCTGTGGCGACTGTGTTGACATAATACAAAATAATACAGAAAGGAGAGTCTGTCTTTCGGAGAAAATCTCGTAGTCTCGTAGTCTTTATTAAATTATTTGTTCCACTTGACGATTAAGTGCCTCATCTGGGCAAATGCTATTGAGATCATCTGATTGGATAAATCTATGTCTGTGTATCCAATCAAATTCAAATAAATCATTTTCTGCGGTGACAACCGTAGTGCTGTTTGTTTTATTTGGTGCCATTAATTAGTGCATCTGCGTGGAAATTTCCATCTTTGTAGGAGTATTGTTAGTATAATTTGGTCCTAATCAATTTATAACTGACGAAGTCCTCGATGAAGAAAGACGTTGTTCAGAAACTTCGGTCATAGAACTAACCCTACCGAGAGTAAATTCCAAATTGATAATTGAAGTTCGTAGTCCACTAAAGGTGGCTAAATGACAGGTAATTTAGGCATCCGTATTCTCCAATCTTTATTATCAAATAACGATTCTTGGCTCGCTTTAACCTGACTGAATTCTGGGATTAGTTTTGATAACAATGCATTATGGGAAGGGCTTTGGAGGGAGATTGTATTATGGGATTGATGTATATTCATTCTGTTTGTTCAAGGATTTTACTGTACAATACATCCCCAGTTGTCTTATAATCTAAGCGTCATTTATGTGATAATTAATAAATCCGAGTAAAAGCATACGAGAGATATTTGAATGGTTTATGTTAACATTAATATTGTGGTCAATGAGATAAATGCACAGTGTTCTATTAGTTGATATGATTAAATATGTATCTTCAATGCGGGGAACGTCACTAACAAGTCATTATGTAAATAACTGAATATCGTCAACTATATGGGACCATTTGTGGGGATTAGGGGTCGGATAAGGTGTGAATTGGGTGCATTGTGTCTCTAATAAGTTAGGGTAATCTTTTTATGATTAAGACATTGCATTCAAGAATTGACATGCTGAAGGGTGACAAACGAAGTGAGATCAAACGGGATTGGTCGTCTGTCTCGGATGACAATTCACTACAAAGTTACTTCAAAGATGAGTTCTAATCCACATTTTAGTAGGGATTTAAGTCTATTGAAGCAGTAGCTTATCAAAATCCCATTAGCCTTTACTTCTCAAAAGATGCTTAATGTTTGAACTGTGAATATACATTTTTAGGAAGATTGATATTAACAGTTGACTGTAAATGATGTAGAGTTGATGTTTTAATTAGCTTGAAATTCTCTCTAAGTTGCTCGATGTCACCATACCACTGGATGGGTATCAACAAAAAATGACACGTTTGACAATTATAGTTCAACTTACCGTGTAAATTGGGAAAATGATTGAAAACATTCCACTTTGCTAATAATTTTGTAATTTTCTTTAAAGATTTAATATTGGTGATTGCTATTGGAGGGGTGACGCAAAGTTTAGCGGAGTTTATAGTTACCAGCTTGAAAGAGTAGACTGAATGTTGCTTTTTTTCTTGACTTTGTAACTATTTTGTATATATTGAAGATTAAAATGTATGCTAAATATTTTAGCATACTGCTGTATTTTAAAAAATTAAGTACTGATCATTATACTCGATAATAATTGAGTGCATGGAATTGCTGTGTTTAAGTGAAACGTAACGTTTGTGGGTAAAATCTTAAATTGGCTTAGAATGTAAAGAAGCAGATTTTCAACTTATTTTCACCCCTATATCTCTCTGCCTCTACCACTCCACCCCTCCCCTTTAACCTGCACCCCTCCAAAGTTACATGTAATGGAATGTTAAAACTAGAGTCAGATGCTATAATTGGAAAAAGAATTGTTCATACTGTAATCTATTGTTGATAAATGTCCATATTACCACGTAACTTGAATACAGTATAATTTATTACCTGCAAAAAACATCACAATTGGGTATTAGAGTGTAAGTATGATGGGTAGATGCTCTTAATGTTTGAAAAAAGTAAATTTTATGTGACGATATATCAACCTGATCATCCCCTAAGTGATGTTTTATCGCCCTGTCATAGAATTTCTCGAGAGTGCAAATTTAATTTCGTACAATATGTATGTCAGTTGCGTGTATTAAGGGTTTGTATTTGGTGTGTTGTTTAAAATTGCCGAGTGATGTGCCAAATCTGTCATGGCGGTATGGTAGTGCGGGGTATCCCTTTAAAGGCATACATCAAAGGTAATCTACCTGCCCAATTAGCAAGCTGAAGGTCCTCAGTTCTCATAGCTACAAAGCAATCTTATGTTTATTTTGCTAATAGTTTGAGGCAGTGTGATGTCATATACTGTAATACAGTCGGTAAAAAAGCCGCCAAATGCTTGCCATTTGTCTTGGCTTTGACAATGAAATGTGACAGGACGGACGGCAAATCAGGAGGAAACATATTGTCAGTCCCTCAAGTTAGAAAAGATCCCGTTGGCCCTCAACATTATCAAGTTACAACAGTAGCTCTTCAAATGTGTCCATGTGAATTTATATTACAATTTAATCGACTGCAAATGCTACTAGAGGTATTTTATTTACATCGTTGATAGTGTAATTATTGAGGAGATTTATCACTTTTCTGTCTTTCTAGGCATCTTTGTTCAAATTTTATCAGTTTAAATCAGTTAAAACGTAAGAAAACTAACTTATTAAACCCATTAAGAAACCATTTACTGTTACATAGTATTTCGAGTTTGCCATTTTTGAAGGATTTTCGAATTGCGTTGCTATGTTTGGAGTCATAAATTTGAATGCCAGAAATAAGAAATTTACGGTCCAACGGTATCAGTCATTGGGTTAAATGGATTTTATTCTCGTTTTATTGTATCTTGGTACTATTTCACCAAAAAAATAATTTAAGAGAGGGATACTAATTTAAATGTTTACTTCAAAGTACTTGAAAAGGGTCCTTGAAATTTGAAACTTCTTTTTTGTATTTTTTTTTCAAACTTTTTTGTGAAGCAATTGTTGAGTATAGCAATTGTTGCATCTGTTAGCTGTTTTTGGAGTTATGTACTTATAACGGCAGCAGACGACTTTATGTGTACGGGTTTCATTCACAAGATTTTACCTTCATGAAATATTTGATGTTCATTTTCTCCTTTAAGTTCTTCAGTATGAATTTAGATATTTTCCATCAACTGTCTGGTTACGTATTATTACCGGTGTCAATTGTTGTACAGACAAATTAGGCAGTAATTAATGGCCAATATTTGACATACGGCACATATCTCGTGCCTTGCACTCTATATCACTGTCTGTTTACACCGTACCACATATTTAACTCTCTATTTATGCCCCAACAAAATAATTTTAAATATTTCTAAATAATCATCATGTTCTGTCTCTTATTCACAATTTCCCACCTCCAGATTGAAAAGTTGCATGTTCAAAACTAATCATGGTCATGTAGGTGTTTGGTCATCATCAAAAGTGAATTCATAACTCACGATTGAACAAAGGTTGAGATTAAGCGGATTTATTTGTTTGTCTGCCACTTGGTGAATTGCTATCAATTTCCACACGGGATATCTTGTGCCATGAAAACTTATAGTTCGTTTAATTGACTTGGTCCTAAGTCCTCGGGTGCAGAAATGTGATACTGCAGACGGATGGTTAGATTTTATCGCAGTTGTCAATGTGAAATTTTAAACCATATAGAAATATCCACTAATTCACCATTGCTATTGTGTGCGATGAATAAACATTACCCGATTGTGTGCATTATCATGTAATATATTTTTCACAGGTTTTTTTCTCGAGAAGAAAGTCCCATGGACTTTTCCCTTATTGTCCATCTGTCGAATAATATAATAAGAAATCAAATAGTTTGGTGCTTGTGAGCATTTGTAATCTGCTTAACTTTCAAAGCAGTATTATTCAATTAATTTTAACTTTCTGTTTTTATGTGAGTATCATGTTTTGAAGATGAAACTTTAACTGTTTGATGTAGGGAATAAAATCTTTTGTTATGCATTTGATAAAGTAGAGAAGTTGTTGAAGTCGTAGATAGATAAAGACTTCAAGAAATCCCTATCTTCAGTCTATCTAAACAGTTGTCACGTATTAATTACTCGTTTGTTCAAATATCTCGTTTGAAATGTTGAAAAAATGCTAATAAAGTTACTAAAATACCAGATTGAAAGTTCCCCAAGTTGAATATTGGCCAGCGTTTACAGAGGTCTCGTTTCATTGGGAATACTTTTGAAATCAGTTGGGAAGTCTTATAAGCTGTCCGAGTACAATAATGTCGGTTTAATGACTGATGTCATTGTTTGCACTTAAAATCATACGTATCAACTTCTTACTTGGAGGCAAAATCGTAAATCATGTTTTTATAGACGATTTTCAAATATACTTTGAGGTGTTTTTGAAGTGAACAGATTTTGTAATGAAGAAGTCAATGTTTGCTGGTTAACAAGTACTTGTTACATCTGTCCTTACATAGATCACTTGTAATTGATATTGTATTTCTGTAATTTTGGATTTAAAAAAACTTTGATTGATTTATAAAGTTGTCTAATATCGTTAGGAACAAAGACATTGGGATGACATCAAGCTGAGATGGATGGGTCACTTACGATATACTCTTTATCTTTTTTACATAATTTCCTATCAACTAAGACACAGAATGAAACCAAACATTAATGGAAGGTTAAATTTATCAGACTTTATTTTTACCAATGTTTTGGCTTTAACGAAGCCTTCATCAGGGTCAATATATAATTTGGTGAAATAATAATTGCTGTATTTGAGTATGATTATCTGAGTTAATAAGACACTCATCTCTTGTTTACTGTTGAATGTGCCAGTGGTTTTTAATTGTTAATATTTTTGGTGTTTTACAGAATTATTTACGAGTATCAAACAACAGACAGGCAAGATTGGGTGGTAAGTCACATACTGTTATCTTTACTCAACAAAAATAAAAAGTATTCATATTTTAGATAAAATTTCCATTTGCACAACTTTAATTGACTGTGTATTCACCCAAAGGTCTTGTGTATTGGTAGAAATAGTGATTTGGTATATAGTGGACTTCATGTATACAGCCAATGCATTTCCTTAGTTGACCAAAAAGCAACAGTAAATAACCTTATTTTAATTCAAAGGGAGATAATATGAAGCATACTAAAGTTTGACTCAAGCCACAATTTTTTTCAGCATTAAAATTGATTTTCCCCTGCCGAGAATCGGAACAAGGACCTAGTTGAGAGTATTTTCTTCACGACCACTGTGCCACCCACAGGGTCAGTTTGTTATGTAATAGAAAACTATTGTTATGCCTCCATCTTTGATGAAGGGGTATATTGCTTTGCATATGTCGGTAGGTCAGTAAACCAAAAGGTTTCCGGTCAATAACTCAAAAACGCTTTGCACTAGGATCTTCAAACGTCACATGGAGGTTTTCCAGCAACAGTAGATGACTGCTATTGATTTTGAGGCCATTAAGTCAAAGGTCGACATTGCTGTGACCTGAATCATTAATGATTATTGGGCTGCAAAGGGGGCATACATGTTTTACAAATATCTTCCATTTGTTGTAGTACGAAGCCGTACACGAAGGAAGAAGCTAGAGGAGACAATATGTCCAGTGTGCAATAAGAAAGTCTCTGGTACTCCTGAAGAACTCAATGAACATGTCGAGTTATGTTTGAAAAAGGTGAGTTAGGCATGAAACATCCCAAACATCATAAAGGTTTAAATGTAACATTCAGCAGGTAGATCATGGTTGGATTTATTTTAATATGTTCATCACTTTACATTCTGAACACCTATGGCGGACGGAGGCATCTATGAGAGAGTCCGGACTCTTAAATTTGAACAGTTTTTGGACGATTGATTGTCTTCAAACTTGGTGACACTGTATATGGGCATAGTATCTCAGTTTGATTTTGAGGCAAGTTGTTCCAGGCTTTCTTGTATAATGGCCCTTCAATTATCAAAATATTGAGAAATTAATCTTACATTATCATTGTTTTACTGTTATTGTCTGTCCGGACAGTAGCGCAAGACATTTTAAACAATGGCTTGATATGAAAAAACACATTCAATAGATCGGGAGGCATATAGTAATTCACCTGTTCCTGTCACTCTGTTAATAATGATAATGAAAACACTGTCTACTGTAGTTATTGAGTTCATTAAAGTTAAAGCCTTGATGTATTTATATAGAGAGATGATGAGTTAGAAACCGTAGATGTGGAAGCAGACGACGCTACAGAACAATTTGAAGAATATACATGGGCGGGACAGACTCGTATACGTGCTTCATCTATGTTAGATGGTGGTTATGCTGGTAAGTCTATTTATATAGCCATCAAGTTGTTCTGTATAGATCTCAAGAGTTTACGAAGCTAATAATTATGACAAACACTAATTATAATTGAGTTAGAAAATAGGCTTTTATTTATTAAAGCCAGTAGAAGATCATATATAAATTCATAACAGAGATACAAGCATATAAAATATAGTAATACAAAGTTAACTAGATCAATCAAATTTTGAATTATCTGGGTAATATATTCGCCAACTATGCTTATACATGTATGAAAATCTCTTACAAGTTAATATTATCAAATTAACGTGGTCCTCAGCCTGTGTGCATGAATATACAGTATAACCTCCGTAGAGCGACATTCGGCGGAGACAGAAAAAACTGCCGCTCTGCGGAGGTGTCGCTCTGTAGAGGTCGATTGTTTTAGAATGTCGTTCATAGACTTTTGAGTGTACATAATCACGGTAAGTTTAAATTGATGTCCTTTGTTTGTGATTAAGTGCATAAAATTAGATCAACTCGTAGCCGCGCGTTTTGCTACATAATTCTGACGATTATTTAATTAAGATCGTTGATTAGATACAAAAATGCGTACAATACACGGGTCTAGTATTTATTGCTATTAAACGCAACTCCCAACATAATTAACCAAATCCATATTATTTTACGCACATGCCGTATTCAATTGAATTGTTTACCTTCGATGTGTTAAAATCTCTATTACGTCATATTGCTCACTACACAATTTGCACACGTGATCGGTAATTTGTTTACCTCTCGCGTGTAACTTGGTCAGTGCATATGCTGAAACTGACAGTTTTATACGACGTGATTAACCATTAACACGACGTGTACCTGAATTTCCTTTCTTATACTGATTGATAAGCGCGTATTGATATTTCATTTACAATTATAAATAACAACTATAATTTTTAAAAAATCGAGTTTAAAGCAACTCATCAAGTGCATGGTATGCACGGTGTTAGGCCTACTGTGTCATATTGTCGAACTGATCCCAAAAGACAATCGCTAATTTACTAGCGCCCGCGGCTATCGGCTATTGTTACCTAGATGAGCGATAATTGTTATAATCCACGAAGGTGCGAAAAATAGAAAACAACATCGTATGGAGTTATGTAAACACGTATGAATATGCCGTTGTAAAAACACACCTGCCGCTTCTCAGAGGTAATCCATACAATAGGTAAACAACTTTAACGGCCGTTTGCCGCTCTGCGGAGGTGTCGTTCTATGGAGGTTAAAATAAGTGTGAAAACGAATGGGGGGAATAAAAGTGCCGCTTCTCGGAGGTTGCCGCTTCTCAGAGGTGCCGTTTCGGGAGGTTATACTGTAGTACTTCTTGTGCAGAAAACTATCTATTTACATCCCAAAGTTGTGCAATACATGGTCATTTAGTTTTTCCCTGGTAGATTGGGCAATGACTTCTCACTTTGAGGAAAGAGACAGTTGTGCTTGACTAGGAATCTGGTTGCATTTCCCTATCTCTTTCTGAATAGACCCCTTGGTTCATAAGTATTACCTATTTCACAGAACCGATACAAGCGAGACAACCTTTGAAAATCGAACCTGGAACCTCTTGATCCATAGTCATGATCACAGTGCCATCATATTGATATTTAATTCTTACCTATGATAATATTGTTGTTTGATTGTAGGATCGGGGTTCCAGGTTGCGTGTAGCAGTTTATTTGTTACCTATGATAATATTATTGTTTGATTGTAGGGTCGGGGTTCCAGGTTGCGTGTAGCAGTAATCAGATACAAGATGATGACTGTGATCTCAATGTAGATGATGATGATTCAGAGAAATATGGTATACCTCAGTATCCTTCCTACACCAGGGTTCCGATGCTTAAACAAAGCGCTACCGAGCACCTTTATTCAGTTACCTCCAGTTCAATTAAATATAGAAGGCATGGATTACCTCCCATGGAAAGTGCTACGTAGCGCTCGCTCATGTTAACTGCCTCCAAGTCTTCTATCTTACAATCATGGTGTAATATTCATAGTGACTTCCAGTATAGTAATCATTCACAATTACCCCCCTTTATGGAACTATACTTATTTCAAAAGCCAAGCAATGTGTCATTCATTGTGTGAGGAGGGGGGTCAGTATATAAGCTTGCTTGAGGTATCTTTTTCTGGGGATATGGATGGTACGTTCTATCTTTTGTGTGGTTGGCTAGGCACTACCACGGCTTCGGTAGGTTTTCCTTGCATTACTGCATTTAAATAACAGTTTGGGTCCATGGTCTAGAGTAGGGCATGGGCTTTGTGATTGAAAGGTCCTGGGTTTGATTTACCATCTGCACCACTACTTAAAATTTCTGACCAAGAAATAACCATATTGCTACACTTTACACAGGTGTATGAATGCATACTAGGGAGGGTCAAAAGCTAATGGATGTACCGTGGTGTTGCAATTGGCACCGACTTACAAGTCAATTCTTGGGCGGTCAATGTACAGCTGTCTGAGCGAAGTAATTAACATCTTAAGGGTGGGAGGGTTATAAGGATGGTGTTGTGCAAAAAATTGTGTCCGTGAAAGAAACTATTACAATCATTACATATACAAGATATGTAGTTATGCTGAGTACATGTCTGAAATTGTTGTTGCCATGATTTGCCTTAACCAGTGTGTGTAGATATAGTGAAGTCGATGTTATACCTTGTGCATCTGATGAACCAGGTGAAGACAGGGAACGTGAAGCTCTCAGAGGAGCATTCCTTAGGTAAGTCAGCCATGTTAGCAGTATTCTGTAAAGTTGGAGAGCAAAATTGATGTTGCCTTCTTAGAACTCATTAGCAAGTGATTGCTGATCTAGGAATTATTTTTCCCACATATAGTTGAGAAGTTAATTTGTGCTGGATGTCTGTCGGGATTAATGAATGTCACAAAGTTTGTCCACGCTTGTCCTGCTTTAAAATCACTTGTCCAATTTCAAATAAACTTCACATGAATAATTGGCCCCTAAGCCTAGTTTTGCTAGGAAATAAGGTCAGATTAATATTGCCAGAGTTAAAGCCCTTTGTGTGATACAAGTGTTAGTGTCAAAATAAAAAATATTGTGTTTATTATGTATACTTGGTGTCCTTGTTAATGTTATATATTTTGTGCATGTTTTACAGCACTGCTGATGCCCCGACAAGTTTAACCACACATAGTAGACTTATGGATACAGGTATGTCATGTACACATATAGTCACTCATCTGATTAATTTCTCACTCCTTGTCACTGTGATAGGAATCACACTCTAGATGGCGAATGTTTATGTAAGGTCGTAGTTCCAGCCAGGGAGAGCCACGGCCGTGGTTATTGTACTGGATTTAAAAATCAATGATCCGGGTATGATGCCTGGGTCACGGCAGGTCATACCCTTCCATGAAAACATTACTAATTTTCCTCTTCATTCAGTAGGACCCCTGATGTGTATTTAAGGTTATAGTACTAGCCAGCTACAGCCTTGGTTCAGTGGTAATTGTGCTGGAGTTATAACCCAGCAATCTGGGTTTGATGCCTGGTCATTGAAAACAATGTTGATTTTCCTTTAAATGTGAAGAAGTTGTAGGTTCCGTGTAGAATTAAAAGTAAGTACTGTTAAGGATACAGTCCATGGCGACTGGTTACGTGAATCAACCATATCTAGCTGAAAAACTGTTCAGAACGCGTTAAACTGGAATAAACAACATGATTGTTGTACAATGACAGTATAGCAGCCACATTTAAGTCACTTACTATATTGTGCACTGTATTACAGAGATTGAAGGGGCACATAATCCTGAAGATGGTGATACATCACGTATAAAACATGAACCAATGGATGATCAGGAGACTGTGGGTGGGTCTGCTGGGATGATAATTACCGCACTCAGATGTCGTCTGAAGGAGAAAGATAAAACACAAGTCCCACCAAAATGTTTGATATGTATGGTAAGTACAGGAAGTACTTTATTACCCCCTGGAATTACAGCGAAAAATGTGTTGGGGGTACTCTGGTCTGAATCAGAGAGAACTTAAGGTGGTTATATATCTGATGTATTTACACAAGTTTATCAGGGCTTATAGTCTGGTTGAGCCCTTCCTGAAAAAAATATAGTTGATCGGTCCCCTCCTGAGAAAATGGGGAAATAACCTCTGTATAATTATTTTTGGTGGGCAGTGTAGTTCTGTATATGTATGTTGAACACTGTGGACTGAATTTGTCTGTTGGATTATGGAGATGTACGTATTCAGTTCTTCAAAATTGTGGTCAAGATTTATAAGTACACTTATGATGTGGTTTCATATTTCTGTTGAATGAAATATTTCTTCTGTATTTTACAGGAATCTTTTAATAAACCTGTGACCTCCACTCAGTGTTGGCATGTTCATTGTGAAGAATGCTGGCTCAGAACACTGGTATGTTATATCTTATTTCATCCTTGATAACATGTTTTGACTTTCTTAGTGTACATACTTTGAAGTACTAGTAACAGTAATGATGCCTCCCACATATTGTGAGGAAGGCATACTGATTTGTGTTGGATATCACTTGTCTGTGCTTGTTCTCCTTAACCACTGGTCAAGATTTCAGTGAAACTTCACTTGGTAGCAAGCCTAGTTGTGCATAGTGTCAGGTATTTTAGGTTGGATGATATTTACCCTTTGTGGGAAACATAATTATGTGTGTGTGTCAAAAACCCCTTCTAGTTGCTTGTTTAAGACATTTGTTAAGAAATGGGGCAAGAAAGGTCCCTCCATGATTACTGAAATAGGCCTAGTAAATATGAACAAAAAATGTTAACATCAGGTGTATCATAAATTGTAGATACCTTATAGGCAAAAATTGACCTTTTGTCCACAAAAGCACTGTAGCCATTGACTATGAAAATAATTATGTAAACCAATGACATCATTTTTGAGGAACTTGAAACATAGTATTGGGTACATCCAAGTATGTTCTATATATTTCAGGGAGCCAAGAAGTTGTGTCCTCAATGTAATATGATTACATCGCCTGCGGATCTACGTAGAATATACCTCTAGGTTACATCACCTGTGGATCTACGTGGCATATACCTCTAGGTTACATCACCTGTGGATCTACTTAGAATATACCTCTAGGTTACATCACCTGTGGATCTATGTAGAATATGCCTCTAGGTTACATCACCTGTGGATCTACGTAGAATATACCTCTAGGTTACATCGCCTGTGGATCTACGTAGAATATACCTCTAGGTTACATCACCTGTGGATCTACGTAGAATATACCTCTAGGTTACATTGCCTGCAGATCTACGTAGAATATACCTCTAGGTTACATCACCTGTGGATCTACTTAGAATATACCTCTAGGTTACATCGCCTGCGTCACCGGTGGATCTACGTAGAATATACCTCTAGGTTACATTGCCTGCAGATCTACGTAGAATATACCTCTAGGTTACATCGCCTGCCGATCTACTTAGAATATACCTCTAGGTTACATCACCTGTGGATCTACGTAGAATATGCCTCTAGGTTACATTGCCTGCAGATCTACGTAGAATATACCTTTAGGTTACATCACAGGTGGATCTACGTAGAATATACCTTTAGGTTACATCACAGGTGGATCTACGTAGAATATACCTTTAGGTTACATCAATGGTGGATCTACGTAGAATATACCTCTAGGTTACATCACTGGTGGATCTACTTAGAATATATCTCTTAGGTTACATCACTGGTGGATCTACTTAGAATATACCTCTAGGTTATGTCACCTGTGGATCTATGTAGAATATGCCTCTCGGTTATGTCTAGGTTCACAGGGAGCTGGCAAATCAATGGTTGTTATATTGTGACTCACACGGAGACTTGTATTACAACATTTTCAGTGTATTACCTTCTTAAACTGTTCAGATTATAGCAGCAGTCTTGTGTTATGTTGTATGTTTGGAATTACTAAACTACTCTGAGGATGCTGGTTAATAAAGTCTGATAAGTGTTGAAACATGTTTATCAGTATTAATCACCTGTAAAGCCTGGACAAACATAACAATTACAGTAAACTTTGGTTTGGTTATTCATGTTTTGGGTCAGGGAAGTTGATGAATTTTGATTGCTCATCCGTGGCAACCTTAACCTCTGTACAAGTACTTACTGAGTTACCGGTATATACAGTTAAATAAAAAGATGACCATGTTAGGTATAAATGTGAAGTTAAACGTCTAATTCGTGTTACGCTTTGTAGGCTGAAGGTTTTCAGTTAGAATTATATGTACTGTAAGAAAATAAGATATGTTTAGATCTTTTATCCCGAACTATTTGTTAATGATTGCTTATTAGTGCTTGAAAATATATTTTATTTATTCCATTGTTGCCATTCATTGTATTATGAAATACTTGATGAGTGGGTATTTATAGTGAAGTTTTTCTATTTGGTTAATTCAATTTTATGAGCGATATATTCATTGCTTTAGAAAATAATTGGATCTCCTTATTAGTATCATTAGCCTGGCTATGTTTTAAAATGCACTATTTTAGCATGATCAGCTAAGGAAATGGGAAGTGTATAACTGTCTCTATAAGTTATTGTTTTAACTCCAGAATGCTGACAGTATATCTTGTTTATCGTGATTAGAATTGAAATTTGTTCCTAGGGTACTATCCAATTATGTATTTACAATTAAGAGGAAAGTACTGTAGATCTCCGATGTATCTAACAGTTTTGCTTCGAATATCCTAGAAACCTGAAACTGGTTCTTTGGTCCCGCCTAAGTTGCTGGCTTAGAATTGAAAGGTTGTAAGTCGAAATCATTATTTTGAGAAAACAAGTCTGTAAACTACTCTTTACTTATGGAAAAACAAGCTCTTTAAACTTTGTTTGGTCAACATGACCACTTTCGATTTTAATGAAAATAGGCTCATAAGAAGTACCTTGAGATGCAGATTTCAAATATGCAAGAGTCTTATAAAGTGGTAAGTAGTACTTACGACCTTCTAATTCTAAGCTAGGGAAATAATCATATTCTAGATTGCTCGCACTATTTTCACAGTCTTCATGAAAACTGTTCTAGGCAACAGATGTTCTATGGTATTTGATTGTGTAGTTTGTGAAACAAGTTTTCATTGGTTGATCAAATCAAAAGTTTTTTTGCATTAGTTGTGCAGATTGCATGCTGCCGATAATGATTTTCTAAAACTTCCATGTACTTTTCTGTGTGCAATTCCGTATGTTTCATTTAGAAATGACCCAACATTAGCCATATTGTAATATCTAAATTTGAGAATACAATTCTCTTGAAGGTCTTTTAATGGTTGCTAGTTATAATTTGGTGAAAAAATATTGGTTGGCAATTTTGTTACTCACATGACTGGTGATGTACATTTGTTGTTAAGGCTAATGGTAGAAAGTTTCTGCCTGATAAAAGATTACATATTCTAAGAAACAAAAATCTTAATTTTGTATGTATAGATTGTTTTTGTATTTATGATTTATTTGTTAAAGTGTATATTATGTAGATCTTGTATTAAATGAATCAAATTCATACATCTTTCTTATATTCTTTATTGTAGTGTTTAGTACTATTTGTCAATCCTAACCTATACTTAGTCTAATGGATTTAAAAACGCGACACTGTGATATGTTGTTTTATAGCAGACAATTCAAGTTTATGGTTGGGGACCAATAAGACCAGTCTATTCCTTCTCCCATTTCCATGATAATTATACTCAGGTGGGGGATAAAATAGACAAGTCCTCTTCTTCCCCATTTCCATAACAAAAAAACATAATTTTTAGGTGGGGGAAGAACAGGCCTAGGGTGGGAGAAAAAGAGGCCTGGCGGGGGATAAAACTGACTAGGCCTCTTCTTCCCCCGGGGGATAAACTGGGCCGGCCTGATAAAACTGACTGGGGGCAGACGGGGCCTGTTACACCGGTATTGGAATAGTGCAGATTAAAGGTAATGTATTGGCATCATTTTGGTACTAAGATGATAAAAATGAGATGAGTATTAACAAATATATAGTACAATCAATATATTGGTCCAGAAAACAAAAGTTGCATTCTGAAAAAAATTCTAACAGGCTTGCCTCCCCTTGACCATTAAAACCACGCATGTTAATTAAATGTATATGACACTCTATATTAACGTAAATATGCTGTCGCTTGCACATATCGATCGGCCGATAAACAATGTTACCGCGTTAAGCGTAAAACGCACTAGTCAAATTCTACCCTGCTTTATGTAAGACCTCATAATTTTCGTATCTGTTATCCGATTTTAAATATTTAAAGCTTGTAATGAAGCAGAGATATATGTCTGTCTTTTAATACAACATTCATCACGATACCCTAATTATTAAATCCACGGCGACGAGTAAGAATCCGTTCCGCGTAAAAGTAAGTTTAAAATACCTCTTTTTTTACCAAATAAAAATACAACCAACGGTCGAAAATCATCAAATATGAATTTAATTGTAATTTTCGATCGATTTTGTTCATTAAAACTTGTTTTAAAAGCCAATACTTTAAGGTTTTATAAAATGTAAAACTTATTTATAAAGCATTTGTGAGTTGTCGACCGCCAACGATTTGATTAAACTTCGTGCATTTATGTACTAATTATTGCAAATAAATTTTCAAAATGGCGGAATCACGTCGAAACGCGTGTGAAACGGGCACCTGCACACCTTCCATGCGCTAATTGAAAACATATTTTTGATTGAAACTTGTTTAAAGTGTGAGATTAAATACGTGTTGAGGTACTGGTTGTACTTTTTTCTGGTTTCTATTGGTTCTGTCTTGACAGAATGGAGTCAAAAATAGTGATTTTTGTCACGATGCGGGACTATTTTTTTTGGTAGCTGTATTGAACTTGCGGACTTATTGCCGAATGTTAATTATAAAATGGCGATTATTTACAATATAACCTGCTATTAAATGCATTTTGAGAGGTATTGGTTGCATTAAATTACGAACAATGATGCTAGCCTTTGAAAAAATCGCCACAAAAGATGATCAATGGTCGGCGTAGTTTACATCAAACATTATTATGAATACGTCCGTTCTGTTTTATTTCGTTGGCGGTCGACAACTCGCAAATGCTTTAAAAATAAGTTTTTACATTTTATAAAACCTTACAGTATAAGCTTTTAAAACAAGCTTTAATGAACAAAATCGATCGAAAATTAGATTAATGTTTGATGATTTTCGACCGTTGATTGAATTTTTATTTGGTAAAAAACGGGATATTTTAAACTTACTTTTACGTGGAACGGATTCTTACTCGTCGCCGTGGATTTAATAACTAGGGTATCGTGATGAATGTTGTATTAATAGACAGGCATATATCTCTGCTTCATTACAAACTTTAAATATTTAAAATCGGATAATAGATACGAAAATTATGAGGTCTTACATAAAGCAGGGTAGAATTTGACTATTGCGTTTTACGCTTAACGCGGTAACATTGTTTATCGGCCTATCGATATGTGTAAGCGGCAGCATATTTACACCTTTTACATACGGTAATATAGAGTGTCATATACATTTAATTAACATGCCCCCATTACGCAGGTCTATGAGACAAAGGTGTATGTTTTCTGCAACAATGTTTCCGTGTCATATAGACACATTTTAAATAAAAGTTGGATATGTCATTTATTGTATTCAATTTAATTTAGAATTTGTATATAGAAATTAGACTAGCCTTACGTAAACATTCGATCTGTAAAACACAGGCTAGTCATCTTCAACGATAAAACCAATGCACCAATAAACATGTTACTTTTGTTTTCTGGATCAATGTCTTATTCAGGCCATAATTTAGTTAATGCTCGGATTTTATTAAGTTTTGTATCAAAATGACGACATTGAATAAGCCTTTACGAATATACCAATACATTTTGTATGGAAATTTGTTTTCCTAAAATATACCAACATACCCAAGCGTCGCGTTTTTAAATCCGTTTACCATACAATAACACTATCGAGTTCAGCTGCTGAAAGTACATTGATATTGTCATGAAAGGAAACACCATTTTCAATATGGCCGACAATTAACCAGTGTGATTCAATTTCATACCAATGATTAACTGGTTTCAAAATATTGAAATTGTCTTGGTCCTAGACATTATTATGTCTCGCTCATGTTGCAAGGGAGACATATCTAATTTTGGGCAGGAGGCGGTTAGCATATATTGTTCTCAAAGACTTGAGTACGTGGTACTAAGCCTAGTTATGCATTTTGTCAGGAAATGTTAGGTAGGTTGGATGGTGTTTAAGACTGGGACAACAATAAAATTCTGAAACTGGTTAATCGTTTGTATAAAATCGAATCAAACTGGTTTATCGGCTGCCATATTAATAATGGCGTTTCCTTTCCAGAAAATCATATCCATGTACTTTCAGCAGCTGATCTTGTTTATTTTATAGTCTCAGTAAATGTTATAAATGTACGTTAAATATAATCGTATACAGATACAAGTATCTCGGCAGTCACACCGGTCTGTAAAGACCATCCCATGGAACAAAAAGATGTTTATCTTTTTATGGAAAATTGAGTTCTGAAGTGAGCTGTGCAATGTATTGCCCTGGGTACTGTTTTATCAAAGCACTTACAGAAATCGTAAACTTCCGTTCAAATTCAACTTTTCTATAACTCTCTAAACAACTACAAATTGTGGTAAAGGGTTGTTCAATATTAACTATTATTCAGTCAGCTAAGTCCTATAACAAATATCTGTCTCTAATGAGCTGCTTTTAAAGAATAATTAAGAATTTAGATTTGAAAGTAAGTTTAAGATATCCATAAGTGCTTTGATAAACAGTACCCTGGTGTTTTATTCAGAAAAGAAAGGTTTTAAAGCATATTGGTTTGATTATGCAACTAGGAGCTGTAACTGATCACCTTTATTGGTCACGTGATCCTTGATTGTCAACTGATGTCTATTCACCCCGCCTAAAAATATCATAAAACATGGAAACAAAAATAACAACTCATTTAATGTGAGATGTCAAAGTTTATGCATATTTTGTAACATGAAGCTTATTAGCACATACTAGTCTATACTGGCAATTTAAATTAACATAAATAACATGAAAAAGCACAAAATTAACAAAATGTTAATCTCGAAATACAACAGTCAAATAACAAATACTAACATAATATAGAAATAATGAAACAAAGTTCAATAATACTAGAAATTATATACATGTATTAGAATTTTGATTTGGCAGTTATGGTGTCATTTGATTCAAGCAACGGTATGAACATACATGATGTTGCAGGGCCTAGTAGGTATAAAAGGTCATAACTTATACACATTATAACTTCGGTTTCATCAAGAGCATTTCTATGTAACGGTTAAAAGTTGTCCAGAAACTACCACAACAGAAGAAATGCTAAGTTTTGTATCTCTACATACTTCGGGAAGAAGGCTTCATTTTATTACAGAGCAATTTTAACCATTACTACAAACTAAAATGATAAATGTGAATCCTGAGTAAGTTTCAAGTCATCTACCTTATACATACATGTACAATCATATACACTGCCCACCAAAAATAAGTATACAGATGTTATTTGCCTACTTACTTGCCTGTAATGATACTATTTGAAGAACAGTCGAGCAACAATAGATATGAAGAAAATGAATACTTTTGTTTATTAAATGGAAAAGTCATACATTAATTGGTACCCTAGGTGCAAAATCTAAATTTCTTTGTCCCTCTTGAATGATAACTTTGTCATTAAAAGATGGAAAATACAGCCTTTTTGATCACATGGTTATTTGAATTCCGAACATCTTCATTTTTATCTCTATTTTGACTCATCTAGTAACTGTAGTTTCAGAAACTAGTATACTTATGACCATCTGATAAACAGATATTAAATAATTTAACCAAGTTTAATTTTGCCATAATTATTTACTGTATACTTATTTTTGGTGGGCACTGTATACAATGTACAACATACAGTACATGCACGATGTTACGATAAAGGTCATAGCTACATGTAATTGATACTACTTGTAGGTACCAGCATGACAAATACAAATTACTTGGTATGAAAGTTCAATACCAGGGATGAAAATCTGCCACAGTTCTACTGAGTTCCACTCTTTTAGGGTGTGGTTATTGGGACATTTAGAAATCAACAGCAGTTTCAGACCTATGGTAAACTTTCGCAAAATCTCAATCTGAGGTAAATCTCATTTCAAATGATGTTGCCTATCTTTGAGATTATCTACATACCCGTAAGTCAATGCTCAAAATGTAGATTGTCTGGAGTTTATTACAGTAAAATTTCAAGAGCTATATAACTTTAGATGGGTCTCTAACTCAGACTTGAGCAAAATCTAAATTTGAGTTGAGAGATCAGTTTGAGATGCTTTGGGAGATTGAGGCCTGGCTCCAGAATCAAGAAACAACTTAATAGAGATAGATTCTAGTGTATGGCAAACGAAATTTAATCTCCTATGAATCAAAGGGATTCGACCCGATAAAAATATCTTTCACATCTATACTATGAATACATAAGACAGGGGTCTTTCTTTATGACTGGCCCTCATATACCCAACTCAACATTATGTCCAATATTTTAAACAAGCCGAATACAATCATTTAATTTGTACTGCACACTTCAAGACAATATAATATTATACATAAAAAATACAACTTTTATCAATACACGTACACAATGTCGCCTGTGTCGAGCATAGAATGTTCACAAAATGCGTAAAACCCGGTTTGACGACATAACCCTGCACAGACAGAAACTAGAAAACGGGCTTCGATAAAGAAGAGAAATCATTATTTACACACAATCTCAGGATATTGGTACGACGATTTGATAGTGGGACATATTTTTTGCAACTTACCGCCACCTATATGTTTCTGTTCCGCTTAAATAGACGATAATCCGAGTTCAGGGAGAACTGATATTCAATTTCTAATATTTACATTCATTTCGACCATTGTAGTATCACGTGACGAATCATGTGACAATATAGAAAATGATTGGTGTTCGGGTACTACCATGCAACTCTTCAGCCAATCAAATTACTCGTAACAAAAGCCGTGCTGTCACTGTCAAAATGGCAAAAGTCGGCGAATTGTTTTCAGTCAATGTTGTTGAATTGCTGCTTTCGTCTAGCTAAGCTGTACAGAAACGGACGAGTGTCGGTGAGTTAATCCAAATATGTTCCTCTACCAAATCGTCATACTAATTTCCTGAGATTGTGTGTAAATAATGATTTCTCTTCTTTATCGAAGGCCGTTTTCTAGTTTCTGTCTGTGCAGGGTTATGTCGTCAAACCGGGTTTTACGCATTTTGTGAACATTCTATGCTCGACACAGGCGACATTGTGTACGTGTATTGATAAAAGTTGTATTTTTTATGTATAATATTATATTGTCTTGAAGTGTGCAGTACAAATTAAATGATTGTATTCGGCTTGTTTAAAATATTGGACATAATGTTGAGTTTGGTATATGATGGCCAGTCATAAAGAAAGACCCCTGTCTTATGTATTCATAGTATAGATGTGAAAGATATTTTTACCGGGTCGAATCCCTTTGCTATGAATGGGAACACATAACTTCTGATTCTAATATTTTTGACATTGTAAATTTAAATTTTCTGATGGCATACCATTATTCAAGTAGTTTCAAAGCTGGCAAGATAGGCATAAATAATTCTAATTCATCCACAAAAATAATTTATGAACATGTTAAATGAGATATAAATGAACATTATAATTACATAGATGTTTAAGAAAAAATATTGTTTAAACAATTTTTAGTAAGGAAAGCGTTAATCATTCAATTTAATTTTACTGTTTTGTGCACTAATTGGAAATATCCTTTGTTACATTCATGAAGAGATAGGGAATTAAACAATATGCTGTTTTCAATGACAACAAACCATACAAACAAATGGTATAAGCTTTCAACAGACGGGTAACCTAATTAAGCAGTGTTGTTACTGCCGACCTGTACACATCTACCAGAAAACTACCCCACATAATTCAAGGAGGAGAAATGAGATGTATTGTCTACTGTCGAACTTTCGAGGTTCATACCTACAACATCTATATCAATAGCTGAGTCATGGGTTCTTAAAAATTCTAAATAATGGAAAATCATCACATAAATACATGGAAGACTACATACATGGAAAATCATAGTTGAAAAATCATATAAACACCGAGTTGAACAATGTATCAATATAATACAAATATTTTATGTATATGAAATGTATGGGAAAAAATATAAACAAAAGGAACTTTTCATCTCAAGCACTCCAAGCTCAGGTGAACTGAAAATTAAGCTAACATGAAAAGTTACATGATTTTTTACAAAACATAAATTAAAGTATCACAGATACACAGGCTTGTTCTTGGTCCTTTTTTGTACACAAAGTCGCACAACAGTTTCATCCAAAAACAAAACATGGTTAATACAGCTGTAGGTGCAAGGGAAATAACAGCTATATGATTTAAATAATAAATCTCTCCTTAGTTTACTGTAAAACCAGCATTTTTTTGTGAGGATTAATTTTTTTTTGATTTCCTGGTTGAACTCGACCATAAAATATAATCCTTGTGATTTATCAACCTCCCAATGCAGACCGAGGTAGTTTCCTCTTCATATATTGTTAATCCCTAAATTTACAACCCCACAAAATTGTATGTTACCATAATCCACAAAATTTGATGCCCATGAAATAAGGTGGTTTTACAGTATCCAGTCATATTTGTACAAGCAAAGAGACAGTTACAACTTCAGTTATCTGTCGTAACTAGTGTTGACTTTTAACAGCATTTATAACATTTTAAGCACAATAATACAGATTTACCAGTGGAGACAATTCAGACAAATAATTCAAACTATTTCAACAAGTTCAGTGACCACAGGAACAGTCCGTACTTGAACACAGTACAATAAATTAAAGCACTCAATGGAACAATGAATATCCTCATAATATTGAATTTCATCGAAATACACAAACTATGTTCCTATGTACTCTCACATAGAAACAGAATTCCTTCATAATCTATCTAGATATTGTGCAAACAAATTAACTTGGTCCTCAAACTATTAGCATAAATTAATAGTTGATTGGTTGTCTATAATTTACGTTCAGTGTTTGTTTTCGTAAGTAGAGAGTAGTTTGTCTCAGTCTATCACAAACAAACAAACAAACGACAAAAGGGGGGAGTATTACAAATTTGTACAAGAACTTGTTCAGACTATACATTCCATGAGGTTGATGTTTGTTCACATTAACTGAGTATTGTGTTACATGTAGTACTTGAAGTATGTAAATTTACTGTACCAGACTGGTATATTCATTCGGTCTGTCCGGATTGCCTCTGTAATTAAAACAAGAACATGCATATCATATACACACACTGGAGGGTTCTAAATAATCAAACCATGAAAAGTTGGACCAAAATCACAGACATACACAGTTTAAATGCTTAGACTTAATACTGTTCCAAGAAAATAGGTCAGGGGCAATAATTCGGTACACCCAGAACATATCAGCAAGGACAATCAAGCACATCTAATTGCTGTAACTTGATAGTCTAGCCTACATACTGCAGTGTATAAATGAGTTGACTTCCAGTTATCGCAATAAGTCATACACATTGAATTGTATAGTAGCCCAATAAGTCATACAGTGACGGGAAATCACCGATGTTTTTGCTCGCAATAAGTCATACAAGTTAAATTGTATAGTCTCCCAGTAAGTCATACAGTGATTAGGTTAATATGCTGTGTACACATTGTTGGAAAATAATTGATGATGTACGAGAGATATAATGTGTATACAGTCGTTACATACCTGCAGCAACACAGACACATGCTGAGTGGGTTACAACTATTGTCTTCACGTCGGAACATCGGGGAATGTACAGGTTCCTGACACTGATCTATGAAGTCAAACAACTCACTCTTCGGAAAACCATGCTCATAATACTCCTGAAACAAGTTAAATTACTTTTACTATCCATTTGTAATAAACTAGGATAAAATAACCAAGACGCTTATCTGAGTACAAAGCAACATTGGCACAATTAAGCTAACTTTTGATCGAGTGTCTGACTTTGATGGAAGAGACAATAGTGTGACAAAAGGATTATGGATACGATACCCTAGTTTTGTCTTTAATGTGTACAGCATCGATACACAGGAGCTTACCATTGGTCCGTGTTTCCAACCAGTTCATCACTATTTCAGATCAAACCAGTGACCATTCGATCAGTAGTCAAAAGTAATACCCTCACGGCTGTTGTGTCACTGCGTTGCCTGGTCAATGACTTCAAGTGACCCAGTATTTAACTTATATACTATAATTGTGATACAAAATACTGATATCAAACTTTTCAAAATCACAGACTAATCTATTAAGAAATTATATACACACAAATACTGCTAATTAGCTGAACACATGTTTTTATCCTACCATTAGGCCTTTATTAGCCCGAAATCGACCCGTCGTGTAAATTTTAGCTTTATGATGCCATGTGAGCTTTATTAGGTTATGTGGTCACATGACATGGGACTACTTTCGACTTCAAATTCAACCAAGTCATTCAGTGGTAAAGGCGAATCTTACAAAATTATTGGAGCGGGCCTGATATATTTAAATCCTAAACACATCACGGGCCTAATTTATTCTATCTATCCTGTCACTTAAATCTGTTTGGTAGGGGAACATACTCGTATTGTTACTTAAAAAACGGGAAACATCACATACTGCGTGACGTCATGTAGGTTTTGACGTCATTACAACTTCTAATTTCTAGAATGTCATTGATAGATTTTGAAGAGATTGAACGATGAAACACAAAATGTGTTTACATGTAGTGCATGTTATGTTAAATTGTAGGTTTGTGTTTATTGATTGTATTTGAATTGTAGCGCGTTACTGAATTCTCGTTCAGATTTTCAGATTTGCCTTTTAATATAGAACTAGATTTTCTAGTTTTAATTTGGAGACCTTGGAATGCCGATGTTTCGATTATCGTTGCGCGGGTTCCACTGGGTTTTGTGTTCATATTTTAAAGGTGAAGAAATCATTTTTGTGTTAGAAGTGTTGCAGGATAAATAGAACACTAGGATTAGTGCCTTTTATTACTTGAATTTATTGGGTTCGTCTCAGAAAGGCTTTCTCCAACTCACCCAATAAATTCAAGTAATATAAGGCATTAACCTAGTATTCTCTATATCCAGCATAATGAGTAAAAACAGTACAGACACACAGTGTATAAACGAGACAACTTCTGCAATAAGGAGTAAATGTTAAATTGTATAGTCTTGCAATAAGTCATACAGTGATAGGAAATCACCAGATATTTCAATCACAATAAGTCATACAAGTTGAATTGTATAGTATCCAAATAAGTTGTACAGTGATTTGGTTTATACAAGGTGAGACATATAACCTGCTGGAATATTTATATCTAGTAACTTAATCACAGGTGAGGATGTTAAGGTAATGGGAACAAGAGATGTTTGAAAAACATGTATGTCCTCATGGCAGCCCATTAGTCAGAAATGGTAAAGGTCACAACGACCTTGAGCTTTGACCTACTGAACACAAATTCAAAAGGGGTCATCTAATGTTGATGACCAACCTCCATGTTAAGCTTGAGGATCCTAGGGCAAAGCGTTCTCGAGTTATTGAACAGAATCAATTCGGTCAATCGACCAACCAACTGACCTACCAACCGACCAACTGACATGTGCAAAGCAATATACCCCCTCATCAAAGATTTGGGGGGGGGGGGCATAAATATCTGAACTGTAAAGACAATACACAGACAGGGACTATCGTGTAATATGTGGTTAATTGTATACAAAATATAACTCGGTTAATGATTACATGTTAACCAACATTAAAAGCTGACATGTTATTAGTAATAGAGGATCTTGCATGAGCACAGCAAATTTAAATATTTATTGCCCAGTCTAGGAGTGCTGAACGATTCCGGCATAGGTTTATGACACTGTTAGAGAAACAGGTTTTGTGATAAAGATAAAACAGCATATCCATGTTGAAAACAGAGTGTTTTTTGGAATGGGCTGAGACAGTCATAAGTTCCAGGTCGTTCAGTTTTCCCCCCTACAAGATTGGCCAATGACCACTGACTTTGAGGGAAGAGTCAGCTGTATAATACCAGGAATCCGGGTGTGATACCCTAACTCTTTCCAAATAGACTCCTTGGTTCTTTAACAAGATTGTATCGTCAGAAAGACAAGTTCAATCCAGTTTACCCACCCCCTTACAACTCATTGAGCTGGGACCCTGTGTATAAATATCAGTTGGTTTCAGCCCTATTATAGCTATACACTTACAAGGGTATAGACAAATATATATAGAATTCATTATCAGTTGTCTTTTGAAATCACCATTGAAGTCTAGAAACACACATGTTATTAAGTGAACCTTTTCAAGACGAGTTTAAGAAATGTTGATCCTAAAGACTAATGACAGATCATTTTTATCACATAACTGTAGTCACTAGGTCAAAATAGTGCTAGAAAAACAAATTTAAGCCAATGATCATGTTACGTTTTCGCGCCAAATCGGTGGCAAGATAATGTGTTATCAGATACATTGAAGAAAAGAAAAAGATTTGTTATCACATGGAAGAAAAGGGTATTTATGCGATCAATAGGTATCTACATCTGATTGCAGGGGGGTTAAGGTATAAGTGAAGCTATAGGAAGCGACAAAGCGGGAGGCATTTATATACTTGGTACCTTGATAGTCTCGTATGTGTCCATAATTACTGCTATAAATAGATTCAATACGGCGTAGATGAATAATGAGATGAACAGGTATAGATATATCCGACTGTAATACCAGACCAGCTGATTATTTGTCATAGTCGCCGAAAACGTAACAAACATGTCATCACCATTTATCAAGGAAAACAAACACTCTGACGCCGTACTCATTTGTCGAAACTGAAACAAAATGTAAAAATTGTGATACAAATGAACATTCCACCAAGCATGCAGGAGGGTGTTAATATGTCAAGTTACTAGTACCTTGATCGTTTCATACGTGTCCATTATTACGGCAATAAACAGATTCAGGACAGCATATATAAACAATGCACTGAATGAGTAGAGATAGATTCGACTGTACCACCAGACGACCGGACTGTTTGTAGTAAAGGCAGAAAATGTAGTAAATATATCATCTCCGTTAATGAGAGAAAACAGACACTCTGATGTGGTACTCATAGCACGGAACTGAAATTAAACATAGAGAAAAAGAAAGCAGTCTATTCAATTTAAACAAGATCAGAATAGTAAGAATGATATTTTACACAAAAACCCTTGTATCCCAAAAAGGGAAATAACAAGCAATATTCATCCAACCTACATTTCCTGACAATATGCACAACTAGATTTGGTACCAACTATTCATGTGAAGTTTCATTGAAATTCAACCAATGGTTAAGGAGAACAAGGGCAGACAAACTTTGTGACCCCCAACAAATAAGACTTGCATTAAATAACGCTAATGATAAGTGAAGAATTATAAATCTGCCTTGATTGCCTAGTGGTAGAGCGTCTGCTTCATTAGTGCAAGAGTTCTCAGGTTTGATCCCAGGCCAAGACATACCAAATGACATTAGTATATTTCCCTTGCTTGACGATCAGCGTAGTTAGTTTCAAATAACAACTGGTTCGCCCTGTGCAGCATAATGTGACTGGGTAATCTTCATGTGACTGAAAGACTGTTGAACAACCAGCATGACTTATGACAACATTTAAAAGAAGAATTATAATACCTTTATGTGGTAAGGTCCGAGAACCACCCAACCACAGATTACAAATCCTATATACAACAATATACAACATGTAAGGAACCGTAGCATGTTAGGAAATGCTTTCTTCAATGTGACAATCAGTATCTGAAAACAAGACATATGTATATGAGAAATATAGGATCTGCCAAAAGTTGTCTTTGGAGATCAACATTTCTTAAACGAGTGTAAAAAACACAGGTTATGAAACAAGCCTTTGGCTAGCTTAATAGTTTGTTTTCGTGATGAGTTAAAAAAAAATTGATCTCAAAGACAAAGAGTGACAGATTCTTTTTATAACATTACCATAGTTACCATAGCCAAAAAGCTGATGATGTCACACAGTTGCTATCACACACACTTTCTCACATGATAGATCACAGTATTTATGCGATAAACATGATTGTGTTACTTTCCAGTTTCCAATATGTCTCTTATATATGTGTTGCTAAATACATTACTGCGTTTACAGTACCTAAGTTACAATATTACAAATTTCAGCACAAAGGGAGATTTTAAATTACTCAAATCAGAGTCTGAGTTTGAGACAAATTGGAAGTTGGAGCTCTTGTCATTTTACTGAAATAAACTCAGAACAAAGTTTCTATTTCATAATAAAAATTTTGGATTCAGCATCACATGGAAATTAACTGCAAGAGATTTTTAATATTTGAACTGAGATTTAGCTCAGATCATAGGAAGTTGGCGTCTGCTAAAGAAGAGAAAAAAAATCATAGTCTAAAGTATCATATATAAACACTGTTTAGGCTTATTGAAGGGAGGTTATTGTGAATATTATACGATGATTGCCTGTGGCTCAGATTGAGATTTTTTAGGGGATCGGGACCAGGGGCCTGTTTCATAGACAAATCTTTGCCTTAATTCTAGTTCACATAACTTTGCTTAAATGTACTTGCTGCCTGTAGCTAAAAACTGCTCCGAAAGTCAAATCTTAGGCAAGATGTGTCTATTAAACAGGCACCAGAACCATAGTATGATGCCACTCATTACGCATAACAAATCCAGTCATATCATACAATCACATACCAGGTACGACCGAGTACATATAAAACTACATACCAGTACAACATTGATCTAAACATTCAACTTACATTGAATTGCTGAAAGAATCCGATATACCGTAAAACACCGAGCCATGCCAGCAGACTGCCGGTCCCTAACATTAGTCCACAGTAATCATACGTTGATGATGAACTCTTCAGATTCTGTAAGAACAAGCACAGTCATGACTTACATTAAACTTACATACATGTTAATACAGTAAAGCCTTTCTGTAAATACCAACCATGGGAACACAAGTGGTCTTATAATTTGTCGAAGGTTGACTTCTAGTAAATTCATTGAACTCATGTTTAGCTCCCCTTATAGATGCAAGATTTTACAACATAGGCAGTACTTAAACTGTTGTTTATTTGGGTTTAACGCCATTTCTCAACGATTTTTCCTGTTATTTATCCCCGGCTGATTCACCTAACCAGTTTTCCTGGACTCTATTCTAACCAGTACTGTCTAACCCTTTCACAAGGAACCAGCGACTTCTTTAAAACTGGAGGAAAATCAACATTGATGCCAAATTTTCATGGAAGGGTGACCAGTAGCCATCCGGGTCAGTGGGATTCAGATTCAGCGCACTAACCACAGTTACGACTCTAAAACTCTAAAGCAAAATATTCATGCATTTCTATGTAGATAAAACAGTACCTACCCGTGTTTGAAGTTGTATCTTGTAAGCTGTACCAAATATGGTAAGAATATCATTAATGATAATGGTCACATACCATAAGTTGAGAAATTCACATTGATCAGACACGGAGAGTGACTTCCCCTTACTGTCTTTAAAATATTGGTTTGTTTTCTGAAAGATAAATACATAAAACACACATCAGCTAAAATAACATGAACAATGAAATGTCTAACCAATAACACACAAAACTGTGGACTAAATTCTTCTAGGAACATTTTCCAGTGGTAACCACATAAATTGCAATTCCAGCAAGTAATCTTTAACTAGCTTAAGTTACTCTTAAAGTCACGAACATACAATATAAAATTGTCCTCTTTCACGGTAGCTTTATTATCATTTTAAACTACCTTAATACTATTTGCTTGTTTGAAAAGAGTAACTGTTAATTAAACTATGGTGTTTTTCAAACCAAATCAACAAATCTATTTTTAGACTTCAAACTGAAAGTACAGAATTTCCATGATGTCATCAAACTAGTTGCTTACAATACATGTACATACCCTTCTGAGAAGTTGAGCCCTGAATACAGATCTAGCACATAACACAATAGATAAAGCTGTGAACAATAGAACAAAGCTATCCACCGCAATAAATCTATCTTTCTGTCTGTCCTGCTCCTCTGAAAAATGTAAGAGTACAATTAATATGAAACCAAAATATGCTTGTAAACATGTACGTTTTTTAAGTGTTCCTTAACTAGTGATTTAATGACTCAGTTACATGTGATGTCACACCAAAACCAATATGACATAGAAATGATGCGGACATGAGCAAAGTAGAGAGATTATTGGATTTATTTGAATAAGATTTGTGATATAATAATTATTCCAGTTTTTGAAAACTAGAAAACAAGAGGGCCATGATAACCCTATATTGTTCACCTGAGTACTACCATATTAATAGGTAAACATGTACAACTGAATGGGGCAGACAGCATCAACTTTGGGCTGGATTTTGAAAAACTTATTGGGCGTCCTTTAAGAAAGCACTTATATTGCACCAATGCAGATAGCCTAGCAGTTTCAGAACATGGATAAGATTTTCATAGTTTTCACTGTGTAACTCTGTAGAAAACAAGTGAAACACTAAGTCATTACCAGCTTTGACCTGGGAATATACTTTGAACAATCTTGCCAGTGGACCTCATAATGCACCATGTAAATATTAAAGCTTCAAGTCATCCAATGTCAGAGCAGACAAATTCAAAAGTTTTCTTCTATAACTTAAAACCATAAGTGACCCTAAGTATGTTTGGTGTTTTTTCACTAAGTTACTCTCTAGAAACAAGGACCTTAGGGAAAGTTACACTTTTGACCCCAGAGAGAACTCCAAGATGATGCTCCACGCAAAATATTAAAGCAGTCACAAGCCTTGTGGTTTCCGAGTAGAAAATAAATTTCAAGCTTTTGTGATCTAGTGGTTCAATGAATCAGAACCATTTTATTAACAACTTTGAACATGGACTATCCAAGCATCATTCCAAGTAGTCAAATTCAATCATATGGTTAAGAAAAAGAAGTCATTCACAGAACTTTTGATGGACGGACAACAATGCCTGATAACAGACAGTCACTCATCCTAAAAGCTCAATTTTTGTGCAAGGGAGCCAAAAATTACTAACTTGATACAGGAATGTTAAGGTGTGAAAACAAGTTTGTTTGCAAAATAGGCAGGAAAATGCTATAGTAAGATGGGTTAAGGCGTGACATTGAGTTAGCATGGTGCTAAGGATTGTTTGGTACTCACCAGAGAGATTGTCATCTAACCAATAAAAAAATACTAATCATCACCACCAGTTTGTTAATTTCAATGTTATTATAAAAGATATTCATACACACTTCAAACAGGGCTGATAAGTCGTAAAGAGTTTGGTGACCTCGTGTTTTTTCATCATAGTTTGTGTCAGAATAGATTTCTCAACAATGTACTTCCTGGCAAAATTGGAACAAAACCTGAATGTGGGATACAAATCGCTTTAACGTCCTTATTGTCACTCTATTTCATATTAATTGAGAAACTGCATTAGTTACTGTCCACTTAAAAGCCCCATTATCTCTCCAAAACGTTTTTCCCGATTATCCAGTAAATAGACTAAATACAAGGAATATGTATATAGACAGTAAATTCTGGTATTTAGCTCAATTCCAGTTAAACAAACACTCGCTAATTAATAGAAAGTCTAGATGTGCTCTCAAAAATGTAACTTGTCTGAATTTAATGTTATCCAAATTTGACAAATTTTATTAAACAGTGTTATCTATGATGCATGTATAAGTGATGTGTAAGTCAAAACTGAATTTCTTTCCAAATGGTGAAGAAGACCAAATATACTTCAAGCATACCAAAAATATATATCAAGCAAACCACATATTTACCAGGCAGATCAAACACACAAGAGGGGGGGGGCATACCTTCATTGTCTGATTCTCCCTTTATTTCATTCTCCTGTAAATCAGCTTCCAGTGTAACTAACATCTGTCCATCCTTGTTTGTATCATCCAAGCTTATCTGTATAACCATAAAACAGTTATTTAACATCTTAAGGGAAAAGTTAGAATCAGCTAAACAGGAAAATCAAGATTTCAGTATCCATTTTTTACATACATAAATGTAGTTTAGAAGCATTATCTCAAGAGCTACAATACTCACAAACACAAAATGGCCATGATAGTGAATTCATATTGAAATCCAGCCAGCAGTTTCTGAGAAGATGATTGTAATAAAGTTTTCTATAAATAGACATATAGTGGAAATTAGCCTATCCCTGGCAGTTTTTTAAGCAATCAACATTAAAACTAGGAATTTGATAGAGGGTCAGCCAAGGAACATTCCTGAGGAATTATATTCAAATCGGGTAAGCAGTTTCTGAGGGTTTTGGAACCAGGGATTACTTAAATGGTAAAAGGATAATCACCAAGGTTACTAAGAGTTACCTAAACGCCGAAGACTTTTGGTTTTAGCCAAAATCCAAATAATGCTATCACTTAATTTTTTTAATTCGATCCAACCAACAATATATTTATTGAACAAAATCCAATCTAAAAACTTGAAAAACGTCTTTTCATCAGAGTAACTGAACTACAGTATAACCTCCCTAGAGCGACATCCGGCGGAGGCAGAAAAAACTGTCGCTCTGCGGAGGTGTCGCTCTGTAGAGGTCGACTTTTTCAGAATGTCGTTCATAGACTATCGAGTGTACATAATCCCGGTAATCTTAATTGATGTCGTTTGTTTGTGATTAAATGCATAAAATTAGATCTACTCGTAGCCGCGCGTTTTGCGACATAATTCCGACGATTATTTAATTAATAAGATCGATGATTAGATACAAAAATGCGTACATTTCACGGGTCTAGCAACTCTCAACATTATAAGCCGAATCCATATTATTTTACGCACATGCCGTATTCAATTGAATTGTTTACCTTCAAAGTGTTAAAATCTCTATTACGTCATATCGCTCACTACACAATTTGCACACGTGATCAGTAATTTGTTTACCTCGACTCGCGTGTAACTTGGTCAGTGCATAATTATGCTGAAATTGACAGTTTTAGACGACGTGATTAACCATTAACACGACGTGTACGTGAATTTCCTTTCTTATACTGATTTATAAGCGCGTATTGATATTTCATTTACAATTATTAATTACGACTTTGATTTAAAAAAATCGAATTTTATGCATATCATCATGTACGGTGTTACTGTGTCATATAGTCTAACTGATCACAAAGACAGTCGCTAATTTACTTGCGCCCGTGGCTACCTGATGAGCGATAATTATTATAATCCACGAAGGTGCGAAAAATAGAAAACAACATCGTATGGAGTTATGTAAACACGTGTGAATATGCCGTTGTACAAACACACATGTCGCTTCTCAGAGGTAAACCATACAAAAGGTATACAATTTTAACGGCCGTTTGCCGCTTTGCGGAGGTGTCGTTCTACGGAGGTTAAAATAAGAGTGAAAACGAACGGGGGGAAATAAAAGTGCCGCTCCTCGGAGGTTGTTGCTTCTCAGAGGTGCCGTTTCGGGAGGTTATACTGTATATTCTGTATACTTACAGTCACATCCGCCTTGAATAGTTGTGGAGGAAATGTTCTTTGTTTCATTTCTAGTCGGAATGACTTCAGTGTAAACTTCAGTTCAACTAACAGTAATCTGAAATACACAGGATTGGCTGTAAACATGCCACACAACAATAACAACACAGTATATCAAATACAATATAGTATAATATTTCAGCAACATTCAACACCAGTAGGTCAGTAGTAGACCACACAAGGTCAGATATTTCAGGACTTATTTATCAACTCACATATGATAGTAATATTACAAAGAAATTAATAACAAAAGTTGTTTGCTATGTCCCCATGTTAAAGTTAGAAATGTTAAAGGTTATGGGGACCTTGACCTACTGACCTCAAAATCAATAGGGGTCAACTACTGAAGGTGACCAACCTCACTATAAAGTTAAAAGATCCTGGGCCCAACTGTTCTCGGGATATTGATCAGGAACCATTTGGTCTATTCAATGTATTTGAGACCACAGCGACCTTGAACTTTGACCTATATACCCCGTATCAAAAAGGGGGGGGGGGGGGGCATAATTATAAGTCAAACTATCCCTACTTGATTTAGATGGTAAGGACAAATAATAGTATGGAAAAAAAAGATAATTTTTTTTCTAATATCGGCTGCCGCTACCAAGAAACAAGACATTCTAGTAAATAATGAATGGCTTGTATACAAACAGTATTATTACCTGTCAAAAAAATTTATATCCATGGTAATATTATGATGATGTTTCATGTATGCGGTCACATTATATCCATCACAATCAGCTGCAGATGTGTTCCATTTACTCAGGTTATAGCAATCTGTATAAATAATTACAGAATATACTGAATCAGAAAGAGAGCACACTATAACAAGAGATGTTTGTAAAACATGTATGTCCCCTTGGCAGCACAAAACTCAGAAATGGTAAAGGTCACAGTGACCTTGACCTTTGACCTACTGACCTCAAAATCAATAGGGATCATCTACTGTTTATGATCAACCTCAATGTAAAGTTTGTAGATCATAGGGCAAAGTGTTCTTGAGTTATTGAACGGAAACCAATTGGTCTACCGACTGAAAGACCGACCTACATGATTGTGCAAAGCAATAAACCCCCTCATCAAAGATGGGGGCCATCATAATAATAACACCAGGCCTGTGATTGCACTACCCTATCACCCTTGCAAAATACCATTTTTGAGTACATTGTACATTAGTAGGTCAGACTGAATCTATAAACTTTTGTTTCAAAGGTTGTTACGACAAACAGGAGAAAATCAGCCTTAAGGAGGAAGAATCATCACAAGCCTGACTATACATGTTTCAAAACACTACAGGTGACTGTTTTGAGGTGTAGGTCTATTTAAGTAAATATTTGCCTTATACTATCAAAGGTGTCATGACCAGGCTCCTATCACCCGAAGCATCTCAAAATAAAATCTCAACTCAAATTGAGATTTAGCTTAAATCAGAGTCTAAATTTAGATATAGCTGAAGTTCAAGCTACTTAAATTTTATTGTCATGCTGTTTCTGTGTTGTGATGCAAATTTTTAGCCCAGTCTATCGTCAAAATTACCTCAAAGAAAAATGACTATATTAAGTATATTTGAGATGAGATTTAGCTCAAGTTGAGATGCTTCGTAGATCCGAGCCTGGTCCCTCGTATGCAACAATTTATTATATATCTATCAGTGTAAATACAGACCAAATCGCACAGTGGAATACAGCAGAATGGATATCATTTTTGTTCAGTATTATGCATGTATATCTGTCATTTGCCAAACATTTGCCATTGATATCATGACATAAACAATTACCTTTTTATAATTGACATTACATTAAATACCGAAAATACACAGACATTCATGATGTCAATGTATACACATTTAACACATTTTTGTGTGTAAAAGCACTTTTTTTCACTCATAATTGCCAGGTCAAAATGCAAATGCAAAAACTTCCTTTGGTAAGTAAAAATGCAGTTTTTTACTTCCTTAACCCTTTCGCTGCCGACGTCGAAATGCCAAATTACGTCGACAGTGCCAAGCCTGTTTTGACGTAAACAAGTTGACGTCATTATATCGACGTTCAAAAAACTGCGCGGTATGGCGCACGTTACAACGTAATTAGACGATAATTAAAGCGCCGTGTATGCATTCAAGATATGTATGTTTTAGTTTAAATATAAACACACAAACTGAACAAAATGACACAAGCCTGACTTAATTAAATCTTTCGAATATCCATAGTTTAATGCATATTTTATCCTAGGTAAGTTTTTCAAAATATTTTGTTCTAGTAAAAAAACATGTTACTTCATGAATAGTTACACACAATATGAGCACTCAAACCCTGTAAATAGTTCATCATAGATGCCTTAATTAACATGCGTTCGGATCATACATAGAACTATTAATCGAATGATGTGCGAGTATGCAGTCGAAATTTTAAAATTCTTATAAATCTATTACGTATTTAACATACATGTACCATCTTTCATGATATTCTGCTAAAAGCCGCTATGAACTGTTCGCCTTAATGTAATGTTCAGTTCAATCAAGAACGGAGTAAATAAGCTAGTGCCCCTGGTTTAATGAGTTTGTACTGTATCTAAAAATTAAACTAAAGGATTGGGTACGAGTACATATAGCCACGGCCATGGTTTAGTAGATAAAGTGCGCTGGATTTGTAACCCAGCGATCCGGGTTTGATTTCCGGTCGTAAAACGTTGACAACAATATTCATATTGATTTTCCTCCCCATGTTGAAATGTTGCTGGTTGCTTGTGGAATGGTAAGTTGGTGTTTAGTACGTGTTAGGGTAGTTTGGGTGACACTGTTAGAAAACTGGTTAGGTGAATTGGCCGCCGCATACAACATTTGTTATAAATCTCCTCACAGAATATCAACGGAACCATAGCACCTACAATTAATGAACATTTTCAAAATATTATTTTGACACACATTGGTACTGTGTTTCATGGGGATTACAGTGGATGTTTACAAAGCACTCATATATACGAGAAGGGATTTGGGAGATAGTGTGCGCACGAAAAATAGGTATCTCGTAAGTCAAATTGGCTGTCCCTTTCAATAGGGGTGACGCTATAATAAACAAAAACTTTACCTTTACTTTTTATATTACACCACATAGTGTGACTTAGTTTACTTTTCAACGAGTGTGGTGTAATGTTCTCTACTCATTGTAGTGCGACTTGTTTGAGTAAGCACTGCAACCCACTTCATTTCATTCAATTAATATTTTACCAATACAATGTACATGTAATACATTCGTCAGTACATATGTACTAGTAAAAAACACAAAATATGAATTCATCAACCGAATCAAACTACAAAGGGTGGTTGCAGCTTACATGTATATATTTAATTTTATTTATGGTTGGTGCTCTAGTTCTTGTCTTCTTCGTGTCTTGGTGATGCGATAGGCAACCCCTCAGTATGGCGATACAGTTTCACGGTGGTCGCTTGTGTATTGCTCTTGAGTCTTGACTATGGATTGAGACGACACTGGTTCGAATCTCGGCCGTGACACTTGGTCATTTCTTATAGGTTTTTCAGTCAGTGTTTCCTATCCTATTACAGATAACTCACCACGTGTGTATCTGTGATGTTCACCGGGTACGTTGCTAACTTGCTGACTAATTCCATACCAAATGGTCTCTTCGTTTAGCGTCCACCCTAAGTTCGTAACATATCTAGCTATCCTGGGAGATAAAACGAAGCCCTCGAAAAAACAAGTCATACCGACTACTATCCTCATCATTATATGGCTAATAAATATAGCTTGTATGCATTGTCAATCATAATAACTTACTGAAATAACTGAAAACGTGATTGTGTGGGAAAAATACTGAGCTTAAATTTAGAGTAAATATTTAAAAGTACACACAATCTTTACAAATCTCATTGAATAAGAGCTAAGAATACGCTAAAATGATAAACATTTATTACTTAAATATTGTTGTTTTTCCTTCTCAAGACGCCCAAACCTATCAGTCCGCGGACGCTAAACGAAGAAAAATTTGGAATGGCCAAATGAGCCCATTCGAAAAGAGATAAGGTATTGAACCCTGGCTGACCACGTACTTACGACTGTGACGTGTCTCATAAATTATATCTAGGAATCGAACTTTGTATGTGTGACGATATAATTAAGCGATTGGGGAGTGAATTAATTTTGTATGGATGTAATGTTTTATGTCGTAGGACGAGATAGTGATTTCCCATTTGAGGTAATAAGTTCAACGCACAGCATCTTTTTAAGAAGAATGTTATTTGCATTTCTGATACAAACGATTAGTTTAAGAAGTAACTCGGCTCTTTGCGGCCTTCGTAATACCGATAGCATCATCTCGCAATCTCGATTTAATTAAACGCGAAACATGCAGGGAATCAAATTAGCTTCCCCAGTTTACATATCCCGTACAATACCACTTCTTTAATGAACTGCTACTATACATACATTCTAGATTAAGGCCAGCAATTTTGTACGAATATAGCGACCATTGGGCGTAGGTCTATGATCGAGACCAGGAATTAAGACCTACTCCACTGATAATAAGGCGTGACTTAGATATCCACGTATAGACCCCATCCCTCTGGTCAAACAATGACATTCATAAAATACCGATCGAAAATACGCTAGTACTTCAAGACAATGAATACGTGTATACTCGACTCGGATAGCGCTGGTTGAAGATCCAAAGTTCGCTCAAAATTAATAAGGATCATCACCACTGAATCTAGAACGAATTCAAGTCAAGGGGGGCACTGGATGCCTACTAAAGGGGTCGTTGAACGAATAGCTAATGTATTTTGACCAACACAGGCTTATGTTAAAGTAAGGCTTACTATTAGGCTTTATAAACAGTAGGTCTATAGCACTTCCACTGGATAACAGACAAGATGAATGTGCCTTGGATCTGTCGCTTGGTTAAGACAGAATACTGTCTGTTTTATGGTTGAGCACAAGTCTAAGATCGAGTACAAACTAAGGACTAGAGTTGAAAGCCTATGATTGGGCATCAAACAAACAAGTGGCACAAAAAGTACGTTGGACATAAAATGAAGTTCTATCTTTATGTGCGTAAATTGATCACATATGTTGTTTTTTCAAATTTATTCCGAGGAAGTACCTCATCTATATGCTGTCATTCATAATACAAATATGCAACTAAATACATCCTACATAAACTGTTCATTGGTTGGTTACTTATTTGGGACAGTCATAATATTGTTAATGGATCTAACGTGCGTTTAAAAACATGGTATTCAGTGTGATAATAATCGTTTAATTAGTGTCGGGTCTCGTTTCAAAGACGTAGATCTATATGGGTGATGCACAATATATTTTGTTTTATTTATAATTGTTGAATAACATGTTCCACAATGAACTTCCAACCCGGTGCCTAACTTTTTAGAAGAAAATATGACGCAGAATGTGAAGACCGATATGATTTTTTTTCACAAATGTGCGCAATTGTACTATTGATCCCCTGCAACGCCATGGCTGGACCTTCCTGTGTGTTATTTTCCCGCGGGTCGAGTTCGTGATTAAGGGGTACAATGTTATATAGAACATGTATGATAGCAGGCAATTTACGACATTCGTTTCAACAATATAGAGCCCTATATATATCAGTAAAGAAGTCGAGTTTGCTTCATTAATTGGTTTGACGTCATACAACGTTGCGTTGAAAATTAGCGCGTCTTGTGTGTATACAAGTATTACAAAATATACATTCATTTGTTAATTATTCAATGGAATTGTACTAAACTTTCGGTAGCAGACAATTAAACTCTATAGATCATGATTCTTTCCATAGTTTATGCCTAATTAACGATATCCCGTGCCAAAATGGAGTGAAAATTACGTAAATTTCGTAGCATAATTACTGAATATCAAACACGAATATGTTATTACTTTTGCAATCAGACAGAAGAGTTGTCATTTTTCAACTATTGTAAATAGTTTATTTTTGTGCAACCGTCTATTAACTGCATAATTAATCACTTTTCCGGTGGTCACTTTTGATGCGTGGTCCGCGAAATGGCGCCAATAATAACGTC
Source organism: Spisula solida (assembly GCA_947247005.1). NCBI lineage: Eukaryota > Metazoa > Mollusca > Bivalvia > Venerida > Mactridae > Spisula > Spisula solida. Next base: position 29,722,257 of record OX365948.1, read on the forward strand.
GTCAAACGCATGACGTCATGTCCGAATTCCACCGGAAATGACGTCATAATGTTTTGACCCCTACTTGTTTACATCCTAACTCTTTCGTACGATGTTTAGATGTAATATTTCAAGGTTCCTCATGTGCATACAAAATAGGCCCAAAATAGGCCCGCGGCACTCAACGTAGTATAACAAAATAGGCCCAAAATAGGCCCGTGGCACTTGGGGGGTTAAGATTTTAACATAATTGTCTTCACATGTTGCAACAAGGAAGTTTATCAAAAGAACCAAAGTACTTGAACATGAAACAAGTAGTGAACAAAATACACTGAGTTATAACTTGAACAACATAATCTGGCCCTGACCTTCCAAAGCATCTCAACTGGAGAAACATCTCATCTCAAATATTGTCATGTGTCTTTGAGGTAATTTCAATGAGAGGCTGGGCTCAAAATTGGTATCACAAAACAGACTTATCACTCTTTTTGCTCAATATTTCGACCTACAAGGTCTTCATCAGGAGATTGCAACACTTGAAATTTATTCACATTGTTTAGCTGTATAGTAGCATGAATGCATAGCTTGTTATGAGGTTATGATGCATCTCTATGACGTCATATCCCGCAATATTGAAAGATATGAAGTCATGACGTCACATCGTCATGCTACATTTGGCGTACTTCCCTGGAATTTAGTCCAGATTGGAATTTGGTGTTGAGTTTATTGATCCAGTCACTCTCTTTAATGAGGCGGAGTGACTTCGACTGGCCACAATCTTTTTTCAGAATAGTTGAGATCCTTCGGGGGATCGGGGCCAGGACTTTCTCATGGAAATTTATTCAACGCAAGAAGCTAGAAAATACATTCATGCATAAAGGTCAAGGAAAATGATAAGTACTTTCTGACAAAAGTCAACCCTACGATTCAATGAGACTAATTTTTTTCATATAAAGTACAACAGCTATGCATCAAACAGTTTTGACTCGAACCCCCTAGAAACCTTAAACAGGTTCTAAGGTCCTGACAAAATAATGATGTACTAGTATACAGTAGATGCCTCAAACAGGTAGATGGCGGGAACAATTATGGGCATCTAAGTTCTTCTGTAGCAGTTATTGTGAATACTTACTTCTATTTACATGAGAATCAATAATGTACGTGTCATCAGTATCATTGATACGACTGTAGTTATACTGTTTAACACACATCAGTAGTGGTAGGACCGTACCATTAACACGATCAAACTTCAATGATCCTATAGCATCTCTCTCTGTTCTGTCAAACTGAAAGTGGTATAAATACACTCAACCACTTTTCTAATTGGTCACTTTTCAAACCCTAAATACGTTTAACTGTGATCAAACGTGTTATGAAACAGTCCTAACACTCAAATCATTAAAAATCACGTGCCAAAGTATGCATGGTCATTCATGCGATCAATTTTGCATTTTCGCCATCAAATAATATGATCACAGGTAAAGGTATTTCGGGTTTGAAAAGTGACCAATTAGAAAAGTGGTATAAATACACTAAGGAGAATCTATTTCTATAGCAAGTTTAGCAACACTTATATAATGTCCGGGTTGGCATGTTGGTCAAGAGGATAATGCTCTGGACTACGGATTGAGATCGAGGTCTATGGTACGAATCTTGGCCATGGCATTATGATAATTTCTGGAACACTTTTCAGAGATGAACTGGTTGGAAACCCAGAGATAGATTTATGTCTATCAATGCTATACACTGGGCATGTTAAAGAATCAAGGAGTCTATTCGAAACAGACTAGGGAAGCTCACTCCAGAGGTTCTACTGAGGCATAATGCCTTATCCTGAAAATTTCCAATAAGTCTGTTTTGAGTGCCATTAGCACACACCCCTACACCTAAACATTGTTCTATTGTCAAAATTCAGGGTATGAAATTTCAAATGACTGAAACGCAGTCAATACTTGGTATTGTGTCATTAAATAACTTTTACTTTCTGCAGAAATTATTTTCTTTTTCTATTGCAGCAAATCCAAATTTCCGGATTATTCCGGAACTGTAGGATCCCTGAAACACAGTGTCCTTGTACACTGATATCACTGATATGCCATTTAAAACAGGTGAGATTTAAGTGCTTTTTTGAATCAGTGTTATGTGCTTATGCTTTTTATTCTTACCTTCCAACAGGCATGGTTTATATGCTCAATGATCTCATGTATTTCATACAATGCATATCGTCCAATCGCTGGAGGGTACGGCATTGTTTCATAACTGTTAGTCCAATCTTTCAAGTACATATGTTCCATAGCTAGTGTACTCTTCTCAGCAAACTCCACAAAACTTGATCTGTTGTAACCAAACTGTATCAGCTGTAATAATAGGAATTTTAAATACAGATGTAATAATGATTGTCGTATCGCTGTCATATGTCAGTATCACTATAATCTGTTGGTATCGCTGTCATATGTCGGTATCACTGTCATCTGTCAGTATCGCTATCATCTGTCGGTATTACTGTCATCTGTTGGTATCGCTGTCGTCTGTGAAGCATATAAAATTTATATTTATTTATCGGGACAAAGATGATCTATAAGAAAATGCACAACACAGTGAAATGCATGGCTGAATAACATTGCATATTAGTTGAATGCCCCTCGTACATGTATGTGCATGATATATATATACTCAAAGTCATATTCAAATAAATCTAGGAAAGGAATCAGACATAGCTTTAACAATTACCTGAGTAGTCACTAAAACAACTTTAAAAATCTGAATGATCAATTTCCACGGACATTTTCGCCTTGCTTTGATCTTCTCATGAGGACCCATGAAGAAAAATTTTAGTGTGCGTGATAACTTGTCCTCCATGTATGGTGTATACAATGAACGCTCTCTTTGTATGCTTGGCCTCGGCGTACCAGTTCCTGCATGAACCCGGTTACCAACTCTAGACGTGATATGATGCGTATGTGCATCACACGAATGGTGTAGGGATTCTGAACTAGGTCGCTGGTCCCCGGCATCTGTCTGGTGTGGTACATTCTCACATCTCTGGTACCCGGCGTTCTCGGTACTTTCTTGACCCAGAGTCTCATCATTGGCTGCCATCGATTCCATTGACCTCATATCTGTTTAAGTTAAGACATTTAACAAAAATTTAACAAAAAGTGAAAATTTTCCTTTTAGCTTTCTTTTTTCTGAACTGTATGTTTTAATAGAGATATAGGGCCTAACCTTTATACATGAATATTACCAAGTTCTTGCATTGAATATACAGTAAAAACTCGATATTAAGGTCACCGGCGGGACAGACCAAAAGTGGCCTTAATATCGAGTTGGTTGTATTTGCCAGTTGGTCGCATCATGAGGTTTTACTGTATCAATTTCCACGAGCAAATAGTGTGTCATCAGTCCTTTAGATTTGCGTTTGTATTACATGTTAAACGTTTTTGTGATACTCCCCACTTATGAAAACATACAGCTAGGGTTATAAATATAGACACAACATCAGGTGTTAAATTATGCTAATAGAAGGATGAGGATCGCGTCAAATTCTCTGGACTATACAGTACAGAAGTATTTTATTATGTAATAAACATGCAATCAATATACTATAAATCTACCAACACCGTTACCATAGCAACATGTAAATGGTTGATGATGTAATATCAGTTGTTGATGGAAGAGAAAGCAGTAAAACTTTTGTGGTAGAAAGCATTTGAATATGATCCAAGCCGCCCATGATGTCCACAGGTAACTGTATCATTGATTAAGAGAGAAAAAAAATTATAACATTTTTTTTGTAAAATTTATACAATGTATATTCATAACTATAATAGTATATAAATTTTCAAAACAATTTTTTTTAAACCTTAATCAATGAAACAGTTACCAATCCTGTGAGCATGGCAGAAGAGACCAAAAACACAGTTCAGAGTTCACCAAGTACAGTCAGTCTTTGTCAGAGTAAAGAATAGTGCCTTCTTTACATTGAAATAAATGAAAAGAGGATATAACTTTGAATATTATTACCTGGTAAGATCTTACTTTGCTTTTGATAAATCTTTTTTGTTGACAAACCAGACTTCTCACATAGGCTTAAATCAGATTGGTTTAAATATGTTTAACTAATAATAACTCTAACATGCATCGACTACTAAATTTCAAAGTTTAGGTAATTATACTAGATATAGCACATGTACCTGGTAATTATTAGAGGTGCATGGGTTCCACTAGCTTCTGAATCTGAAGGGTCATTTTGATCTTTTGACTAAATGTTACCATTTTATAGTGCCTCCATACGTAGCTCCATGGTTAGCGCACTTGCCATTTAATCTGGCGACCCGGATTCAAATAGGGGTGTACTGTAGGCACTCATATGCTATTCATATTTCAGCAGAAAGCTGACTGGCAAATAAAGGCTATGCTCAGCATTTACAAAATTATTAAATTGCCATGATTTAAAGAGAAAATGACCTTTCAAACCAAAATCGTGAGGGACAAAATGTCGCTTCTTGGTAATTTCAAGGGTCAAAACCCCTACTCCGGAGTCAAATGGAACCCTTGAATGGTAAGATTTGGACGGTTTCATTGGATTGGATTGGATTATTTTTTCTTCAGTTGGATATTTTCGATTTAATAAGGCCAAAAAACATTAATGTCACATTGTTGTGGTTCTCGTATCATGCTGAAAAAAGTAAGGTACCGGTAAGTATGTAGGTAGGATTTTTTTTTTAATTATTTCACTGGGATTTCCAGCAAAATGCCAATAAAATGTTTAGGGTAGAGGCAAAATAGAGTAGGTAGGGTTACTAGAACATCCACACTACTTTGTTGTGCCTGTTATGGTGAGACACAGTCAGAATTTAGGTTCATAGATTAACCTCTAGTAACTTGAGTGCTGCCTTCCCTGTCTGACTTAATATTATCTTTTTAGTCGGGTGTTTTCCGAAATAAATGCTATTACTTCCAGTTTCATCCATGTATGGTCCATAATTATAAAACAAGACTGCGTTCAATAAACGCTTATGCCCCCTGTGGAAGCCTTGTCCATAAATAAGTCTAAGTCCAAAATTAGGTCAAGGTGAAGGTCAAAATGGGGTCAGGTGATACAGGTGTGTGGAGAGTGTTCATATACAACATCCATGCAAGTTTGGAAGCTTTGTAGCAAGCCATAAAGATGCTAGAAGAAACGGTCAATTTGGGTTAACCAGCACGAACGGACGGACGGACGAACGGACGGCGTACGAACGAACAGGTGAATCACTATATGCCTCCCGATCTATCGATACGGGGGCATAAAAATACAAATGTATAATATATTGGCTAAAGAATTATTCTGTTATTCACGTTTATTTTCTGCAGTCAAAACTATATAAATAAGTACTACAAAACTGGAAGTAATGTGAAATTACAGTTAACTGTTGCAGATCTAGTATTTGAAGGTTACAAGAAAACTTTCCACCAATTAAACATGGGACAATATGTAACTTGACACCAAACTAGCAAACCTGCCACCAAGCATCTGATCTATTATTCATGATCATACTTTATCACATAACCTGCGGTCCAGGAGTGCCGTAAAGCTGTGCCGTAAATATCGTTCGGCACTCCCAGACTGTGCAATAAATATTTAAATTAGCTTGACGTGACGTTAGCCAATCCATGCATTGATCCGCCAATGACGTCAGGATAATATCAACGTCGTCATGACGTCGCGCTCATTATAATGCTGAATTTTGACTGAAACATATACAGCGTACATCATCCTTTTGAACAATAATAAGCGTTTTCTAAGGTTATGTGATGAATAGAATCTTACATTCATGCTCATTACATACGAGTTTTATTAAACTCATCGACAAAAACAACATGACACTCGGCAAAGCCTCGTGTCATATCATTTTGTCCACTCGTTTAATAAAAACTCGTATGTAATGAGCACTCATGCAAGATCCTCTATATAAGTTTTAGTAAGTAAAGTAACACAGCTTGATATTAGATACAGTCAAACAGACATTCTTTTAGGCAGTGTCATATCCTAAACGACTAGCTCAAAATGACAACTGTACCTGCACTTATAGAAAACAGTGGCTAGGGGAACGGTACCATAGTCCATACCTGGGAGACTAGAGGTACATAAGTTCCAGCAGTCATAGCGATTCCCTTAGAACTAACTTTTCTTTCATCTTGACTATTACGACTTACCCTTAATTAATGGTGAAATAAAGAAACTATTTGACATCATAACTTGTAAGGTCTCTGATAATGTAAGAGGTTTGAGAAACAGACCCTTTGCCTAATCAAACTGTAAGGTCTCTGATAATGTTAGAGATTTGAGAAACAGACCCTTTGCCTAATCAAACTGTAAGGTCTCTGATAATGTTAGAGGTTTGAGAAACAGACCCTTTTCCTAATCAAACTGTAAGGTCTCTGATAATGTTAGAGGTTTGAGATACAGACCCTTTGCCTAATCAAACTGCTGCCAAAAGGGCCGGCCGCTATCAAGCACATTCCTACAGCTTAGATGCATGTAACAAGATGTTACATTGTAGGCCTCAGCAGCATGTGCACAGTTTATCTGTTTATTTTGCCATCAGTGAGCGCTATAGCTTCATCTGTTCATAGTTTCCCCGTGATTGCTTGCATGAATTTTTCACTTTGTCTGCAATAGCTCGATCTTTGTAAGTCTTTACAGGACGGACTGCCAACGGCAGCCTGCCTTTTGGGCCTAAGTAAGTTAACACCTTATTTCAGTATCAATCAAAATGGTGCAGTCTTGATTTGTTTTCGTTCCAACGATATATTTCAGATTATTCACAATAGATACTGTAAAAATATAAGTACAATTATTTTTTTTAATCAGTTAGTTTGCCGTATTCGTAGTCTTTAGCCAGGCATTGGTTCCGTATCCCTAGCCACTGGCACTGTCAAAGTCGAAGTTGCCAAATTAAATTTTTGATATAAAAGTAAAAAACATTGACAGATCAAAAGCTGTGAAGGTAAAGAAAGAATTGTAAGCTTAAATAAAAATAGATAAGAGATACTTACAATAACACTAATCGTTCTGCGTAAAATAACGGTTTTGTGAAGTGAAAGTTTCTCCCCCTGACAAGGAAGAAGGTACAGTCTAAAACATTACCAATCACCGTGATTGTTGGGGAATATGAGAATGGAGTTGTTTCCCTTTGACCAATAAAAAAGTTACTTAATTTCTCTTCGACCAAAACCTGTTGATATACATAAAATTATTACCTATTTAGTTTTTATTACACTATATGTTAACAATTTGTTAACTACAGAACGCTAATAGCCCAATCAATGATAGATGTTTGACCATTTGTTTATGAACTCTATGTAGTAAAATATTCGCGTTCATGTTTCAGGACCGTGATTCTACTTTCACTATTTATTATAAAAAAGTGTTTTCTAATTTACTACTGCTAACTGGAGGAAAGCTTCTATGACATTTGTGAGTACCAATCACAATTTCTTTGTTTAGTTATATTTTCAAGTGCAAACCAATGTCATAAGCAGTAAACCAAAGCAATTCAGAAATATTATTGATTAGTGTACCATATTTCGGACAACAATTTTGGATACAGTGCCATGGGGCCTTCAAAATATATGTACTACTAATAGGCAATTAAGTATCCAATACAGTAACCTCCTTGAAAACTGGACATGGTAGTCCGACAGTTCTTGTTTTCAGGGAACTTTCATTATGCATGTATATAGTATATTAGTAATTTGATTATGTCCTGTCTTTAGTTAGCTCCCACAATCTGCATGAACAATGTTACCTGCCCTGCGTTCAAGGAAACATTATGTGATGTACGTTTCGCTCCTGGTACACACCTGTTATTCGTTGAACAGTATTTTTAAAAAACATGTTTGTCACGTACGCCAAGTTTGGCTAACCATATCCGGGGGTGGTGTGCGTGTATTTGTTTAATTAAACAAAATGGCGGACAGAGGCAAGAATGTGAATAGTAAAATCAGAGCATCAGTACATATTTCGAACTGAGAACGGAAAAAACGGGAATGAAGCGTACAACGAAGGATTATATCAACAAAAACCCGTGATTGTTAAACATGTTTGCAGGTTACTTTCCTTGAACGTAGGGCTGATGTAATGTTCTTGTGTTGTCTTCTGGAGATAAACGTCTGGTATTCAGGGACTTTGCTGTGTAGTTGATGCATTGAACGCAACTAGTGCAATATATTTCTAAATGATTTGTGTTTTATTTCAGACAGAAGGCAATAATGAAGTAAAAATGTATTGTAACTGGTATACAGTAAGGTCTGCTTGAGTTTCGCTAGTATTACGATCTGACACGTAGATTCAATCATGTACCAGCAGTATTCACTTACAGTATAAGTGTTTGGACCCAGCCAACATAAACATCTCAGCCAACAATCTCAATGAGGGCTGACTGGACAACACTTGTACTGAACCAAGAGAGTGTTATCCTTCTGTTCTTTAATTACATATTTTTCTCGTTGATTGTATTAAGTTGTCTGTTATTTCTCCTCTGTTTGTCGCATTCTACCTCACCGCCATGGAATTTGATGACATCATTGACCATACTAGCATTTAGTTTTGTTATGGTGTTTCTGATACTGGCTGATTATGTGGTGCAGACTATACACGCTAAACGTGACTTCAAACATTTATTGTGAGTTCTGACTTCATCATCTATAAGCTGTGTAGATATAGGCCTACCTATGTAATGGTTTATGTATCAAAATAGACAATAAGACAAACTCAAGACACATTTATGTGTACATTGCTGGATTCAATTCTAGTGCTTTTAATTTAATATATAATTATTAATATATTGTGAATTTAAGTTAACATCAACTGATAATTGTGACAAAATGTCACACTCAAATAAGAGTTCAATGGAAACTGGTGTGATACATGTGGATACTACGCTCGGTTACACCGATGAGTCCGCTCCTGTTTTGACACCATCAAGTCCAAGCTCAAAATATTCCAAATCATGCATACCAAACCTAGATGAAACCAACAGTCCATTCCAAGGAATTGTATTATCTTTTTGGGATAATATATTGGGACCAAGAACGCGTCATGTGTGGAGGATACACCAAAGGGAAGTATTGAAGTCAGATTTGCTCTCACATATAACCAGCCAAGTCCTGAGTTGTGAGATATGCCGTGATCCATTTACCTGTGATATAGACTACAAATTCTACAATCTGCCACATAAAGGTGTCATAGTTCCAGCATATGTGTTCTCTGCTAAAGGCACTCATGGTCTGGCTGTCCATTCATTGTATGTTGTATTACCCAGTGAGGAACTCAAGTTCTACCTGGAGATACATGAGATGCTTGACTGCTGTTTTCGTCGACTCACTGGCAAATTCCGAGTCATTCTTGAAAGGGTTAGTACAGCTGCTTATGTTTCTATTCACTCTCAGGTTCTTTGTTTTGACAGGTTTAAGATAACATAACATGTATTTTATTAACATTAATTGCATACACAGGGGTGTGGAAATTCTCAAATTTTTCTCTTGCCCACAGGCAAGTTTGATAAATTCACTTCCCCGAAGACTTAATCTACTTGCTTAGGAAAACACACACAAAAAATCAATGTTTGTTATTTAAATCATTTTTTTGTCAATTATTTAGGGATTTGTTTTTGTTAAGGTAATACAGGGCACTTAATCTCGTGATAACTTAGCACTTATCTATGGGCAAACCAGATGGAAAATCTACTTGCCCACCAGCACAAAAAGCCCAAGTCGGGCAAGTTGTACATAGGAATTCCACATCCCTGGCATACATACAATTTATAGTCACTTGTTCAGTAACATGCATATAAGGTGACTGATTCACCTGTTCTGTTTCATTGGACTGTATTATAACCAGCCTGGTGGAGAAGTTGGTGGTTATTGAAAGGGAAAGTGCACCTGCGGAAAATCAACATTGTTATAAGATTTTCATAGACGGGTATCAAAAGCGAATGATATAAATAGTAAATGCAATGATGTGAATATGCAATTGAACCAAAATTGCGTTGGTTAACAAAGTAACAGTGCTAAAACAAAAGAAACAATGCCATTGATGTCATAGTGTGTCAAACAGAACTACAGCTTGCATAGATTTTGAATACTTCGAAATCCTTTGTATTGTCATCAAAATTTGCCATTATAATGTTAATATATCTATCAAAAACTTATAAAAAGCATGCATATGCAATTGTTAAGACTTTGAACGACAATATAGTAATAAATCAATGTTCACCACTTTAGTGGGCAACCCTTGTATTTAAATGCATATTGTACTATTAGTGTTCTTTTTCTGTTTTCAGAATGCATTTGATAAATCTATTGAAGTGTTCACCAAATGTTTGTCAGAATGTGTTAGAGTTCTCTCCCTTGTCCATTCTACGTCACTTGCCAATAATGTCATGGTAATGTTCTTTTTGTGCAAATTTTCTATTACACTATTTTTTGGTACTACTTGCAATTGTTATTATTATACATACATTATACATTAATTTATTAAAAACAACAACAACAGATTGTGCCAGGGGTCTATAGCATTAATAATAACGACAAATAATTTTTTAGAAAGAAACATCCAATTGAAACAAAGTTTTAAACGTTGATTTCTATCAGGAATCAGTTAATAATGAAAACCCTGCAGAAAATGACTATATTTTGCATTAAATGGCTATTTTTGCAGTAAATGACTATATTATGCAGTAAATGACTATATTTTGCAGTAAATGACTATATTTTTGCAGTAAATGACTATATTTTGCAGTAAATGACTATAAATGTATGATATCTACATTTGCTATACTTGCAGATCACTGATACTGCCTTCAGTCCTCAACATGTTCTGGAACGAGATTTTCTCGCACGCTGTGTATCGTCACATCTCATGACATTCGGTAGAAGTCTAGTTGTCGGCGAAACTGCTGAACGTATAAATCTGGTAGGTGACCTCTATTGATTTTGGGGTCAGTTGGTCAAAGGTCAAGGGAATGTTTAAATTTCAGTATACTGGTACTTTATTTTTGCGGCAATGTACTTCATTTCTCCGGACTCAGGACTGAATGCCACCATATTGGGTTGGCTATAGTTATAATTAATAATATGTAAAATTCTGTCCTAGGCATTCTCAATCTTACACGGCTTATATTACAGCTGCTCTTATGAATTATGTGCTATGTTACGGCTGCTCTTATGAATTATGTGCTGTATTATGACTGCTCTTATGAATTATGTGCTATATTACGGCTGCTCTTATGAATTATGTGCTATATTACATTCAATGCTCTATTACATGTGTTGTGATATATTCTGTGCCATATTACATGTGTGGTGGTATATTATGTGCTATATTACATGTGTCATGATGTATTCTGTGCTGTGATATATCCTGTGCTATATTACATGTGTCATGATATATTCTGTGCTATATTACATGTGTTCTGATATATTCTGTGCTATATTACATGTGTCATGGTATATTATGTGCTATATTACATGTATAATGATGTATTCTGTGCTGTGATATATTCTGTGCTATATTACATGTGTTGTGATATATTATGTGCTATATTACAGGTGTCGTGATATATTATGTGCTATATTACAGGTGTCGTGATATATTATGTGCTATATTACAGGTGCTGTATACATTATCTATGTTCAACAGTCAAGCAGAGAGAAGGTGTTCAATGTCGTTATGTGTCAAAGATCCACAACCATATCATCATGATTTCTATCTTCAAGGTTTTATAAAGGTGAATAATTATATCTCCCACATTATAGTGGGGTAGAAAGTTTGATTTTGTGCTGGACGTCAGTCTGGAACTCTCGATGTATGTCACAAAGTTTGTTGGCACTTGTTCTCTTTAACCAGTGGTGAGATTTAATTGAAACTTCACATAATTACATGACAGGTATCAACCCCGCTTGTGCATATAGTCAGGAATTTTGGGTCGGATGAATTTTGCCAGAGTTATGGCCCTTTGTGGAAGACATATGTTTTTGTGTTAAAACTCTTCTTTTTTTAAAATACCTGTTAACGTATCCATTAGATTTGTGTATATTGAAAGCCAAGTTGAATGACAAAAGATCTTACTGTAAAGTTCTAGCCTTGGTTACATAAATGTTTTTCCCTTTTATGACATTTTTCGTAGATTTGTTGGCACGGTTTCATTCTTAAATGTTGACTTGTTTAGTGAATGAACACAATTGCTTGTGTTTTGTTAACCGTGCTGAAAATTGGTCAATAATGCAAATAATGATATACATGGAAAATAACAATGTAATTATGCCACCCATCTTTGATGAGGGGGTGGGTATATTGCTTTGCACTTGCGGTTGGTACACCAAATGGTTTCCATTCAATAACTCAAGAACGCTTTGCTCTAGGACATTCAAACTTTACATTGTGGTTGGTCTTCAACAGCAGATGACCCTTAATGATTTTGAGGTCAGGTCAAAGGTCACTGTGACCTTTACCATTTCTGACTATTGGACTGCCACATGAGGGTACATGTTTTACAAACATTTTGTTATTTCTAGGATGACAGTAAATTATATCTGCCGATGACAGAGATTGTTGCTAGTCGCTATCCCACCACTGTGATAGATTTGACGTCTCGAGATGTGAAGCAGACGCAAGCGTACAGTGACCATATATTACATAGGTTTGAGACCATCAAAAATGAGCTTATCTGTCTCCAGTATGGACACTTTGAAGAACTAGTAGTGTTGGATCAGTAAGTGGTATTTAACTTGTTCTTTAAGATGTTTTGCTTTGCAGATTCCAATAAAGCACACAGTTTACATTAATAATTATTGAAAATGTTCCTTAAAGTGGCTTAACTCCAGGGTGAATTTGTAAAGAGTAGTGTCACTTTATAACTTGGATATTTTTGTTACGCTGTTTTTAATACGTCAAATTTCTTTATACTGTCAAAAGTATTTAATTGTAACTCATGAGGACTTGTGTTTTGTCAGAATCACACTTTGTTGGATTATGTCCCTTACATTGACAGCTATTGTTATTATCTAAATGAGAATTATCTGAATTTATATACACATAAATTATGTTACTTCCTATTTGTAGAGATCTTCATACAAGTTCAGCATATCCAGATTCCTTGGTACAGACATTCATGAAAGAGGTAGATTCTTCTAAAGCTTATATAATTAAACTTGTTAATTTTCCTGTTGCTCAATTTACGGTGTTTTAATGTATAATTTCCCTTGTCTGGAAAAACATATCAGAAAAATATAAAGCTCGGCCTTGAACCAAATCAAACATAATGTGAGAATTTTTCAAATTGTTTTTCGCTAGTTTTTCTGCTGTCACTTGGTCATTTCTAAAACACTTTTCAGTGTTTCCCACAAAACTAGAAATGGACTGGTTGGTAACCCAGAGGTAGTCTCATGTGTATGGTTGATATACACTAGACACATTAAAAGACCAAGGAGTTTATTTGGAATGAGCTAGGGTATCACACCCAGATTCCTAATATCACACAAAGTTTCTGTCTCCATTCCTCTAAGACTAAGACTGGCCCATTAGACAGGGGCAAAACCAGATGACCATGCATTTACAATTACTTACAATTCCTTCTATTACAGATGTATGACCTACCAGAATCATGCAGTGTCAGGGCAGCATGTATTACTCAGTTTATCAGAATGTTACACAAACGTGCAGAATGTCTGATAGAATGTGTGCGAGCAGAAAGGTAAGCAATCAAGCTCTCCTCAAGCACTCAGCTGATATATGTTCTATGGTGAAATGCTGTGAAAGCAATCAAGCACTCCTCAAGCACTCAGCTGATATATGTTCTATGGTGAATTGCTGTGAAAGCAATCAAGCTCTCCTCAAGCACTCAGCTGATATATGTTCTATGGTGAATTGCTGTGAAAGCAATCAAGCACTCCTCAAGCACTCAGCTGATATATATACTCTGGTGAACTGCTGTGTAAGCAATCAAGCACTCCTCCAGCACTCAGCTGATTTATGTTCTATGGTGAATTGCTGTGTAAGCAATCAAGCACTCCTCAAGCACTCGGCTGATATATGTTCTTTGGTAAACTGCTGTGTAAGCAATCAAGCACTCCTCATTCACTCAGCTGATTTATGTTCTATGTTGAACTGCTGTGTAAGCAATCAAGCTCTCCTCAAGCACTCAGCTGATTTATGTTCTATGGTGAATTGCTGTGTAAGCAATCAAGCACTCCTCCAGCACTCAGCTGATATATATACTCTGGTGAACTGCTGTGTAAGCAATCAAGCACTCCTCCAGCACTCAGCTGATTTATGTTCTATGGTGAATTGCTGTGTAAGCAATCAAGCACTCCTCAAGCACTCAGCTGATATATGTTGAAATGTCTACCTGCTGAATCACTGAGCCAGTATAGATCAAACTTCACATATTCATGTCATGTCCTAACATATGCTTCTCGGGTCTTGTTGTATAATAGATAGACAAAAAGTAAAATTAGATTTTGCTTAGGTCCACCTACTGACAGCTTATAGTTTACTTTGTTTGTGACTTGTATTGATATTGTATACTTGCTGTATTTCAGTAATGATGGTACGGTTGCTATGAAACCTCCGATGTTGAAGAAAGTAAGGAATGATTTACAGTTACACGCAGAGGGAGACTTCAGAATCATCTTAGCAACCGCTGAAAAACTGAAACCTGGAATTTTCTGTTTTCTGAAAAACCCTAGAGGAAGACACGATAGAGACCAGAGTAAAAATATAGAGATTTTATGATTAATGTGCGACATTAGATGATGTGCTTCGTTAGATATTTTCTGACACAGGAGAACTTCAATTCCTCTAACTGCCTTTGGACCGGTAAAATAGTTTGAGCCAATCTACCAGTTTGAAACATTTACTTCGTATTAGTACATTATCATTTTGCTGGGAGCAAGAACCTGTTCGAGATTTTTAGGGTGTTTGATGCAAAACTGTTTGAGGCATCAAAGTTCTATTGTACTTTGTTAAACGAAATTAAGGAAACCTGTAAAGAGGAGAATTGCATATTATCTGCATCTTGTCTGCATTACAGAGTGTTGAATTTGCTGTAACTATGGATTTACATATAATATCTGTATCATGTGTTATAAAGAGCAGGGTGGCCACAGACTTGGGAAAACAGGGAAAACAGGGAAAATGCCTATAACAAATTCCCTGCAGGGAAAAATCAGGGAATTTCAGAATTGGACAAAAATCAGGGAATAATCAGGGAATTTTTTAAAAAAAGGAGACAAAAATGGGTCTACTGGAAGCTTCTCTCATGATTAAATAAAGTTGATGTATTTCTTCAAACAAACTGTTACCAACATATATTTATTATAAGATAGGTATAAATAATAAGATTGATGTTGTAGGTATGGTTATAAGCGGACGTTTGAAGCCATATTTTCAGCTTATCTGAGTTGCGAACATCGCCAGTAGTCAGGAAAAAATACCTTTCAGTCAGGGAAAAATCAGGGAATTACCAGGGAATTTCATTCTTTGTTTTCTGTGGCCACCCTGAAAGAGGATATCATGGAGATTTTGATAAGGCACACACTTCCACAAAGAATCATCTGAAGGTGAAGAAGCAAATAAATCTGAAGTTGGAAAGAAACAGTTAGGTGGCAGGGGATATACTGGGGTGAGGGGGGTCCCTGAAAATAACAAATATTTAGTGTAGAGCTTATTTATGGGCACCAAAAATTAAATTGGTATTTTAAAGACTCAAATCTGTATTTATTTTGTAAAAAGGATGTGTTTATTGTTTTGAAAAATCATAGAAACTAAATATAAGCTGGCTCTGAAGGATTTGCTACTCTTCAAAATGGAGGTTACCACCACTGGCGGAAGTGCAAATTTAGCGTCGTTAGAAACCGCGAAAAAGTTTGACAGCAAATAGCAAAAAATCCACTTGTATGGGAGACACTTTTCTTGCTGAAATAACCTTGCTCAGGTATTGTATTTATGTAAAATTGAGCCAAATGTAGGATTGCATTGGCTTTAAAAATACTGTGTATGCTGTGAAATTGATCACTTTTGTATTTTTTTTACTTAAAATTGGAGGGGTAGGGGGAAAAACAAAGGGCCATAACTCCTCAACCCAAGGATTCAGCCTTATATTTGGATGCTGTTTTCAAGGCATGCTGTCTAGGTCCTGAGACTGACACAAAAAGACTTTATTGTCTCATTGGCTGTTTTCAAGAAATAGGCTTGACTGTTCGCGGCCTGTCGGAACCCGAAAATTGTCAAATAGTATATCCCCTGCCACCTTAATAGAAATTGGCTTGTTATGAAGGTTCTTGGAACAGCCAGTTTTGCACTGAATTGGATAGAGCCATGTCTAAGAAAACCAATGCTAGCAATTTCAAGCATTTTTTTGGCAATTTGTGTTGTCAATATCCTTTCAAACAAGGGAGGTAATCCAAAATTTGAGAAAGTGCAAAATTTGAGATTGGCCCCCTGACCACCTGTCTGCAGCTCTAAAAGCTGTTTATTTGTATTATATTGATATTTTTTGTTACATATGTATTGAAAAAAGTCAAATGTATCCTAAAAGTGAATTTTGGACTGCTGTATTGTCTGTAAATTTGAATAATTTGGGGCGGTTTGCGACATTTTCTTGATTGCCGCCTTGTCGTTCGGGGCCCATTGACATTTAATGTGCATGCATGTGCCTGATATTGGTCAGAAAGTGTTATTTGGTGTTAAATGGAATCTGCCGGCTTAATCCTACTGATATATTTGAGTGAAAATCTTGAAAAACTTGAAATATGACCTATGTAGTACTTGGAAAGTTGATGGTCTGAGCAGAGTTACTTCCCTTGGCTGCCTATAATCACTGCTTTGATGATTTCTGATGCATCCTGAGTCATATTTGTTCATTTGTTTGATAAAATACAGTAGAAAAAGGTTTATTGAGCATATTTACACTGCAGAAGCACATCCAGAACTACATTTTGGCTTGTATTTTGTGATTTTGGAACAATGGTCACCATTGTTGATTCAACCATTTTGCAGTTCAAACATCCCGATTGGACCTTTTTTCCCGGATAAGTGTTCCAAATGCTTTATTTTGTGAAAAACAACTGGGCGCAAGACACCAAAGAATCATTATGTGCATATTTAATATAATATTTCCCTTGAAATAGGAATTTAGACTAGCTATAGCTCTGGCTAGCCCGTGATGAAGAATTAAATTGGAATTTGGCAAAATTGAAGGATTTATGTGGAAAAGTAAATTGAATATGAATTACTAAATGCATGATGGAGAACATATTCATGGGTTAGGTTTTACTCAAAAAACATGCTGGAACAAGATATGCATATAAAATTTGATTTCAAGATGTAGATCTGAAAACTTAAGGTGGCAGGGGATATACTGGGGTGAGGGGGGTCCCTGAAAATAACAAATATTTAGTGTAGAGCTTATTTATGGGCACCAAAAATTAAATTGGTATTTTAAAGACTCAAATCTGTATTTATTTTGTAAAAAGGATGTGTTTATTGTTTTGAAAAATCATAGAAACTAAATATAAGCTGGCTCTGGAGGATTTGCTACTCTTCAAAATGGAGGTTACCACCACTGGCGGAAGTGCAAATTTAGCGTCGTTAGAAACCGCGAAAAAGTTTGACAGCAAATAGCAAAAAATCCACTTGTATGGGAGACACTTTTCTTGCTGAAATAACCTTGCTCAGGTATTGTATTTATGTAAAATTGAGCCAAATATAGGATTGCATTGGCTTTAAAAATACTGTGTATGCTGTGAAATTGATCACTTTTGTATTTTTTTTACTTAAAATTGGAGGGGTAGGGGGAAAAACAAAGGGCCATAACTCCTCAACCCAAGGATTCAGCCTTATATTTGGATGCTGTTTTCAAGGCATGCTGTCTAGGTCCTGAGACTGACACAAAAAGACTTTATTGTCTCATTGGCTGTTTTCAAGAAATAGGCTTGACTGTTCGCGGCCTGTCGGAACCCGAAAATTGTCAAATAGTATATCCCCTGCCACCTTAACTGATTGTGAATGTTTACGTTCATAGGCTATTGAAGACATTTGAAGCTGTGATTATACGTCTAAGATAGAACCAAGCACTGGATATTAGTTTTATGTCGTCATAATTTATTATTAGAAATGTGTTAGAAATGTAGGTGTAGCCAGCGCATGTTGACTTTGTGATATCTGATGATCTCGACGTTTATGATTGAAGGTTGGATTGTTATTGTAAACCTTCAAAATGAAGAGTTGTATAATATATTGCTTTATTATGCTCCCAGACATTTTGAAAATCCTGAAACCTGAAAAATTGTCAATTTACATAGGAAAATTAAAGCAAACTGCCCATTTTTTGGACACAAATAATTTTGAAGTTCAGGAAAATTCCTGTAAACTTTTATTCATGCATTAGGATTGGATTGCTTGCGATTTATGCTCAGGATAAAAAAGAAAAGCTTCTTTAGTGATGCTTGTTGTATGGTATATTTGTACATGCATACACAGTGTTACAGCATGCAGAAGAAAACCACAAAAACTAAAATTTTGTCCTGCCTGAGTAGGTAGTATGTGGCGTATAGGAATGTTGTCTGGCTCTCATGTATATACCATATAGTTTACATGACTGTTTACAATAAGTGCCATTATAACACATGTATATCAGTACAAAATTGTACATTTTTGTTTCCATTGTTGTTTCCATTGTGACTAATAGTGATTTGATTGTTTTCTTAACTACTGTAAACCAATTTACATCCGCTAGTACTAACTCTCACGTTTTGCTGATCTTTGGCATATGCGCGACAACAAATTTTTGCGTTTTTAAGTTTCCTGCAGTGTCCATATTAATGTTTTTAGCACTTTCACGGCGACTTAATTTCGCAAAATTCTACCATTCGCGAACTCTGCAAAACCAAATCGCACGAAAAAAATTCTAGGTTTACAGCTAACCACTCAGTTATTGAGTAACAGTCAAGTTTCGCTGATAAAACCACTCCAGTTTTTTAAAAATGATGCAAATATTTTGCTATTGTCAAGAACCAAGAAAAAATTGTCCGTCATTAGTGTGAACAAATTAACGTGGTCCTTGAACTTTCTATTAGCATGATTTAACAGTTGATTTATTGTCCATAATTCAACTTCAGTCGTTGTTTTTATAAGTGAAGAGTAGTATGAATATGACTGTTCTAGGTGTAGAATAATCACTTATCTAAATCTCCAACATTGCACAACTTTCTTGTGAAAATTGATGTATTCTGCCTAAGAAGCTTGTAATATATGTCTGTGCTTACAGGTTGAAGACCAGGTTAACTTGTTCACATTATAAGACAAATTCAGTAATAAAACCAGTAGCTGAACATTACTATTACTCAGTAATTATGTTATCTTGTCATCTGTGATTCTTGTAATGTGTGTAATTTATTTGCTGTAATATACTAGTATGTGTTATGTATTTGTATGTGTTAACTATATATTCCAAGTATTAAAAGTCTTATGTTACATAAAACAATAAAATTTGATACTTGTTTCAAGTTGTTGTCAATTCATTTTTGCTCTCAAATTATTTCCTAATTCCAATGCCTTTTGGCCGTGGTCCAGTAGTCAGTGTGCTGGATTTGTAACCCGATGATCTGGGTTTAATTCCTGGTTGCGGTAGGGCATACCCTTCCTTCAAAATTTGACAATTATGTGGATTGGCCTCCTCATGTAGTGAAAGTGCTGGTTTCTTGTAGGACAAGTTATTACTGATTAGGATACAGGTCAGGAAAACTTGTTAGGTGAATCGGCCACTTTGTTTAATGAAAATAATTGTTGAGAAACGGCGTTAGACCAGGATAAACCAATGTCTGTTTAGCGCTGCTTAATGTCCGGAATGGTCCTTTAATGTTAATGGCTTTAAAGAATTCCCTATATGTGTGTAATACATAGTCTGGGTCCAGGCTTCCAAACATAAGAACTTCAGATCTGGTGTCCATTAACCTAGAAAAGTGCCTTCCATGGGAGGATATCCATGCCCACTTCATTGAATTGAACAGGAGATTTATTTATGCAACAGACATCTGGCCCTGTTTATTTATATAAATCAGTGGGCCTGTTGGTTTTAAGAAGCATTGGTATGAATATACATTGATAAAAAAGAATATGTCACTCTTTTCTGTATACTTTATTTCATTAATATAACATTTATCTTAATTTTAAGGCAACATACAGTCGATTATAATTTTGTTAAAATATTACAATTTATATTTACATGTAGATAAAATCTGAATATATTGCATATATAACATACCACACATGACAGATGATAAACATACATGTATAACAATAATACATTGTTACATTATCACACCAGTAACTCTTGATAACACAAACACAATATGGCCTCCTCGGTATTTGGCCTCAAATTACATTCAAAATAAAATGTGATATATGAAAAATAATGTACAAACCATTATCTATGAAGTATAGTAAAATCTCAATAATAAGACATCCCTTGGGGTCTTTGAAAATCAGTCTCATTATTTAGTTGGTGCTATACTTAGGTTGAATAATGTGCAAAACCAGTGAAAATGAACCTTACATTTTGGTAGTTATTTTGAGGTGGTTGTGATGAGGTTTTACTGTATATGAAATGTACCGGCATGTCTGTCTGAGAGTGTGAACTATTGACTGGGTACTACATGTTTGAAGTATAGCAAGAAAACAATGTCAAATGTAATCTAGGTTATATAAGCCATCCATACATGGATTGGACCACTTCACGATCCATAGTTTTCATCCATTCAATTATTTGTCAAATTATTTGATGTAATAATTTGTATTTACTTTGCATGTGACAATAGTCGTTTATAGCCATAGGCACATATGTGCCAGTATTGCCCATAAACTTTGAAACTTGATGATCTAAAGGGGTCAGTGCATATCATTGTGTCATTTAACTTGAACAAAGTGTAACTTACACTAATAGGCTGCAAATGAAAAAAATCTAATGAAAATATGATTGGTGTAAACATCGAGTTTGGCATACAAAATGTGCCAAGAGTGTCTAGTCGTCCAATGCTTCGAGAATGATAACAAAATGTCGAAGTAGACATAAATTTCTGATAATGTTGATGAAAAGTGGTATGTTACTATTATATTTTATAACTGTACATTTTAACAACAGCACACTAAGTCTGGGAATGTAATGAGTGATCATAACGATATGTACGAATACTAACACTGGCATTGATATAATAATTGCAGATATGTAAGTAGATCTATAAACAAAATAACATCAACTATGGCATATATATTGAAGTAACATAATGTGTGGCAACATTTAAATGGAACTCATGATTATTCTGTGCTTAGCTGTTGTCCAACCAGGGGCCAATAATCAGTAGCTATCGTTAGGGTTACGATCATCGTTAACACTGATAAAACTATGGCATAACGATGATCGTTAGCTTAACTATAGCTTCTTATTAGCCCCAGGTTTCTTATTTGAACAAGTCAAAACATTATTACAGAATAATCAAAAAAAATACAGAAAGAATAATGAGTACCACTTCACTTGTGCCACACTATATCTATTATACTAAAGTAACATAAGGCACACATATCACGAAAAAGCAACAAGGCATTTACTAGTTTCATCGGTGTATACCGTACTAATATGTATGACTCAAGTTGTAACATTAGCTCATACAGAACTTCACTATTTTTTGGTAATCAATTTATAGTCAATTAGCAACAAATGCCTCAGGCTGTGTAATTATGTAAACAAACATCAAGGTGGAATACAACTGAAGGTGGGATAACAGAGAATGTGTATAATGAGAGCTGAACAAAAACTGTCATACCTCTTTGAACAACAAGTTACAATAGTATCGAACTTCACCCTCTATATAATTCATCATTTATTAAGTATAGTAACCATAATTATATAGCAATTTCAGCAGTAAAATTGTATAAAAAATAATATTTCATAATTTCTGTTAGTTTATATTAGGTAGAAGCCAAAAGATAATTGGCACCTTATTACACATATTTCTAGAGTATATTTTAGTACTCAAAGAAGCACATTAGCTTGATTATCATAAAAACATGAAAAATATAGTAATCAAACACACTCCAGACTATTTAAGCAAACTAGCAAGTCTATAATCAGTAGAACATTAAAACTAAAGACACTAGTCCATAGCTTCAATTTGTTTTCCCTCTCAATATATACAAGCCAGAGCCACTACTGCAAGTCCATTTGAAGACTCATATCGAATGACAGCTAAAAGGTTCGGATCCATTGCGAGAGGTTGTTTAACCCATTACTCCATATAACCTTGCTACATGCCTACTATATAAGCTCAAACTCAGATCTTTTATCTTCCCGACATTATAATAATAAACAAAACAATTTGATAACCAATCTCAGCTTATACAAAGCATTTTTCAAAACCAATATATGAAGAGAATACAAGTTTCAAACCGTACATGTATATGAAACAGAGGACATTATTACCACCAAAAAGGTGATAAATGGTCAAAAATTAAATACAATGTATAACAAGAATCATAAAGAAATCAGTATACATTGTGTCCATATGGAAAAACACAGCTTAAAAACATAAACAACCATTCCGTAAAATGTCAAGCTGATATAAACATCACTATGGAAACACATTTAAATTCTGACATCATATGTGTGAAGTCAAGTCCATGATTGAATGAAAATAGTGAAAAAAGTTGTGTATTTTAAATACATAAACATCAAAACATCAACTTAAAATATACAGTCCACATTGAAACTTACATAAACATACATGTATTCAGTCAAGAAAATATTTACACCTTTGTTGATTTACTTATTGATATGTATGAATAATTAACAAAAAAAATGTTCAAGACAAAAAATAACAAAAAAACTGACAAAATGTGTTAATATTGTTACAAAAAAGAACTATATAAGTTTATATGACTATAATGTCATCTACATTCCAAAGTCTGGTTGATAGTGTAAATATATTATAGACACACTCCAAGATTTCAAAATTTGAATACATTTGTATAATCTGAACAAATTAACATGGTCATTGACCTGTTTTGCAGGAATTATTACAAGAAGTTGTGCCACGTTGGTGATTTAGTGTGCATAGTACACCTTGTATCAAGTTGTAATGCTTTTCGGCAATGAAAACAAAAGCCAAAATTAAATTATAGACTGATAAATGAGCCTAATAGAAGGGTCAAGGACCAAGTTAATTTGTTTGTACTATGCATGAAACAGAATATGAGGGACACATGAATCCACTTATTCTCTACATGTACACAGGTAATGGCTTATCATCTAACATTCCGGTGCATGCATTAAGCTAATGTTTGCATCTAGAATAGTGACTGACATTGGTAAGAGATGAGCACTTAAAAAAATCTATCACCGCAAATGTATGGCTTTTTATTATGATATTTCTGTTATACCCACTATGAAAATCAGTAGCCAAGAACTCAATCCCATACTCAGTAATGAATGAATGTCTAGTGCTTATACCCTAAAACTCATCGTCCTTGCCCTATGTGCCTCAGGACATAACAAGGACTAGATAGGTAGGTGCACCATAACCAAATCAATAAAGCTGACAACAGGGTCTGCAAAACATTTTGTGATTTTAGATCTATACAATAGAATAGTTGACATTCTACATGTTGCCCTACAAGCCTAGAGTCCATTATGTGTTAAGCTTTCTACAGCACCAATGCAAACATCAATGTAATTAACACAAAAATACTGATTCAATGTGTGACACTATTCAGCACTGTACTAATTTTAAAGTTAAACAAATCAGTCTTCATGGAAGAATCTGTCTAACAGAGTCTATACATTGTATAGATTCTGGGTACCATGCTTTAGTAGAACCCATGTTCTGTCATCACTCTGGTCACCGTGGCAACAGGAGCACATACTAGGATCATTTCTACATAATCTATATGCATATTCTTCCTGATCACCTAATCTGTATGAAGGACTTGACAGATCAGGTGCTGAATAACTGTCCGATTATGTATTTTCATCACTAAAAACATATGAACACAAATGTTTCCTCTGTTTCTATAGCAACTGTTATGAGGTTTGCTCGAACTGTGAGCGTTTGTTAACAACGCTAGTTGTGGTGGGACTTCGTGGACTATCTGGTGTAAGACCTGCACCTGCTCTCTGACTCCTGAAAACAGAAATTTCATACGGTAAGTATTGACAATTATCAAGAGTATTCTGGTATTGTGTTTACTTGTATGTAATGATATGTTTATACAGTCAGAACTCGAAACAACGACGCTGTCCGTTTCCAAGAAAAATGTTGTTGTAACGAATATGTCAGTATACTGAATTGATAAAAAGAGCGTTTTAATACTTTTGTCCCCATATGAATGTCAGTATAATGATTTGTCAGTATATCAGATGTTGTTATATCGAGTCCAGACTGTATATATAAATATTCTTTGTTTGTTTGGGATTAACGCTGTATCAGCAACTTCTTCACACGTGGGGGAAAATCAACATTGTTGTCAAATTTCCATGGAAGGGTATGCCCCGCCACAAACGGATTACAAATCAAGCACACTAACCACGTCTGCGGCATTTTCTAGTATAAACTGTTACTTGTACCTAGTTTGTCCGCAGATTTTCAAATAATAAAGGGCTGGCCAAGACTGTGGCACCACCACAAATTTAAGGTTTTTTGACATCAGGGCCGTATCCATTGACAAAAAAGCACCGAGTCAAATATGTCCTAGGGTATATTTGAGGCTCTCTTTTCTATTAAAGTCATGCCTTTATTGGTAATTTCTCTAACACCATTACATAGATTCAAATTAAAGAATATAAATTTTATCTACTACAATTTAGCAGCAAAACGCTTAGTAGAACCAAGAATAAAAGCTTAATTAGTGAAAGTGTACTCGAAATTTTTAGGTTAAATTCTTGTTATGAAAATCTTTTTACCTTAATTCATCTTCTCTCTCCCTCATTTCCCGCAATTCTTGTTCTATTTTCGATTCTGCCTTATGTCGTGATTCTTTGTAACTGAAGGTGACATTTCCGCTAGATATGCTGCGACCAAATTTGGGAGCTGATTGTTCGGGTGTTTCTGTCTTGGGTTTCGAAGTATCTTTCGGCTCTGGAGCCCCGTTTTGTTTTTGTTCACTCAACGGTTCACTACTGGCACTTTTACGTGGTATACTAAAGTTCCGTTTCGGTGTATGCTCTTTTTGAGCTATTTCAGTATATTTAACAAGTCCAACATGCTCTTCTGAAGTAGATTTTATTTTACCTTCTTCACGATATTTCTTCTCTATGGCTGTCTGCTTGTTGATTTCCTTTTGTAATCTTGATGATGCAAATTTCTGTATTTTATCTCCCCTATTTTGTTGTGCAGCCGGGCTGAAAAATGAAGATGTTGTCACGGTAACATCGTTCTCAATGTTCTTGCTCTTTTTGTTACTAAAAGCATTGTCATTATCATATTCTACAGGTTTTTCATCCTTCAGAGGTGGAAGACCTTTAGCTACTCTAAATTCATTTTCTCTTTCACGAGCTAATCTTATTTCACGTTCTATCGGTGTTTCCTGTCGTTTTGCATCTTTGGGTTTGTCCGGTGTTTTGTATGTTATTCTAGCCCCGCCTCCAACACGTACAGTCTTGGGTGTAACATTCAGTGTCCTATCATTGCTATGACCTGACGAGAGGGAATCTGTAGACTGTCTCCGTTCCTTTTTAAACGGAGACACATCTTTCTGGTATGAAGGTTTCTGGCTTTCTACAACTTTGACTGGTTCCTTCGGTGTTTGTTTTTCAACAGGGGCTGGTTGTGGTGTCTGACTTGGCTTGTTAGGTTTGCTAGATGAAGCACGCTCTCGTTGTTTCTTCAACTCATCCTCTCGCTCACGTGCTTCTCGAAGTTCTCGTGCAATCAAACTCTCTCCTTCATGGGAAGCACTTGCGATGGCATCTTCGTATGAAATTCTACTTTTTACACCAGCAGGAGCAGCTGGCTGTTCGGTCTCTACCTCGCTCAGATCGTCAGGTGTTGATATAGGAGTATCATCCATGGTGGAGGCTGGTGTATCGTCCTCCACAGAGGGTGGAGCATGGACTGGTTTCGTGTATTCTATGGTCACAGTCTCTGTTACTATTTCATCTTCATCTTCTTCATCCTGAAACATCAAAATTTTCATCATTTAAATGATTTTTAATTGATATTGCTTTAAACCCAACTGATCAATAGTATTTCAGTCATATGGAGACTACCCAGTCACATTATCCAGAAGTTACCTGGAACTATGTTGAGCATCAAGCAATGGAGATACACCACTACCATGTACATGTATAACAACATCAGCATGTCATAGCCTGGGATGGAACCTGAGATCTCTCACAATTGAAGCAGACACTCAGGCCTAGACACTAACTATTTTGGCCACTGGTCTGACAGGGTAAAAGCGCCAAATTTGTTAATAGGACAGTTACTGGTCCTTCAGAATTTTCACTGGTCCTTCTGGATTTTCATAGGTCTAGGACCAGCGGACCAGTGTTAGTGTCGAACCCTGACACTTTACCACCAGGCTATCCAGGCAGCTAGATTATCAATAAAACTCTGTTGATGGGGTATATTTTCACCACAGTATGCAATCTGGACAATCTGTTAATCTGGCTCCGAGTTGTTGAAATTTTCTGACTATCTTGTATGAGTACTGCATATATTATCATAGTTTTATTATTGCATTTTCTTACAAAGATGGCAACCGCTGTAATATTGGCAAAAAATGCATTTTATAAAATGTGTGCAAAACATTTTAGAAAATTGACATTAAACATATTGCATCATGATTTGAAGAAAGATGATGTGTATATTATTATTATTATTGATTGATGAATTTTAACATACCTGTATTTGTGTTGTTACAATCGGCTGTCTACGTAACTCAAGTTCCCGCTCTCTTTCTTGCTGCAGACGTATTTCTCTCTCAATAATACTCTCATTGGCATTTTCTTCCTCCTCTCCTGAAGAGTTACTAGATTCCTGTAACCATAGATACACATTATAAATAACATGAACAAATACTATTAATTTATCAAATTGAATGCATATAATTCATTTTCATTTACAAGGTAGAATTTCAAATAGCTCACATACCATACTTTGATGACAATGTTTTGAAGAGATTTTATATCCTTAATTTCATGGTGTAATTAGTTGGCATATACAATTGAACACATTCTAGAATTGAGAAGACCAATCAAACTATCTGGCGACATGAATGCATGCACTAGTACTAAGTCATATCTCAACATTAATTTAATACAACCCCATTACATTGATATATGTACAATACTGCTTTAACAAACTTTCCTACAATAATCAGTCTTACATACAGCCTTCTTCCCCACAAGTCTCCCTAACAGTCCTATATAGACTGCATACAAAGCATGTACATACTGTAAACCTAGAAATTATTTCGCACAATTTAGTTTCGCGGAGTTTGCAAGTGGTATAACTTCACGAAATTAAGTCGCCGCTAAAGTGCTTGAAACATTGATATGGACATTGTAGGATACTTAAAAACGTGAAAGTTTGTAGTCGCGAATATGCCGCCAATCAGCAAAACGCAAAAGTGTGTAGTCGCGAATATGCCGCCGATCAGCAAAACGCGAAAGTTAGTAGTCGCGAATATGCCGCCGATCAGCAAAACACAAAAGTTAGTTTTCGCGAAAGTAAATAGGTTTACATGTATATCATTTTATCACTTCAATTCATCATATCTTATCCCTTAAAGCGGATTGCTTTCAAATTTTGAAGCTGTTGAATATTCGACAACTCAAACTTCACAAGTTGATAAGTTAACAGGAATTCCACTCCTATTTAAGATATAAAATTGGTGTATTGATCACAGTCATGTACAAAATGTACAATATGTCAATACCTTAAGATTTCATTAATCTGTATCAAATAGGTCTGTAATTTTCTTATTTAGGTCATATAAATGTATTCTGTTTTGGAACTGGACATGCAACAATCTAACTTGCAGAAAGATAATAACAAATCAGACAGGCAAGGCAGAAACAGCAGAGAAAATTGCTAGCTCTGCATTAAAGTGACCGAGGTAAAAATGACAAATAATTAGATTTGACAACTTTTGATTGATTAATAGTTCATGACAAACAATAAACATGAGGTAGTTCAATAAATGTCATAATGCACCCTAAACCGGTACATGTATAACTCAATTTGTAAATTCAATTTAATATCTTTATTTATAATATGTAAAGTTATTAAGGAGGAAAAAGTGCACCGTACGCAGTACATTATTGCATTGTAAATAACTGGTACACTGTACACTGAGTCCTTCATCTCATACACAACAACCCATCTATTCAATTAATTAATTACCTGTGTGCATCCAGCCAATAGTATCTAGCAACCAATTAATTACAAAAGACACAATTGACACATCCCATAGATTTAATGATTATAAATTCAGACAGACTCATACAAAACCATCCATCATAGTGACACTAAGTTGTCAGACAAAATCATACACTTATCCAATATCAATTTTAGGCAAAACATAACCGTACACCGATCAAAGAACTTAGTTGAAGTTTTAATGTACAATGTACACTGATTGACCAAACACCAGTGCAGATATTGCAAAAAGATAATAACGATGAGACACGGAATGCAGCACTTAACAGAAACAGCAGAGCATGAAAGGAACCAAAGGAGCAGACACTATAGATATCACAGACCCCTCTCCCACTCCCACAAGCCACATTGACAAATACAAAAATGGACAAGAAAAAAGTCTACAACAGCATCAAAGTCCTAATTTCATTTGTCAATTTGACCAAATAAAAGTGTATGCAAGTGTTACAACACTGTGAATAGTATAACCCTGAAGCACCATACATGACTTTTAATGGTAATCAACTAAAATATACCGGTACTAACAAACTGGACAGGGGATGAAAGCAGAGCTCAGACACCTTGCAGCATATTCCAACGATGACATCATTATGCAGAGCTCAGACACCTTGAAGCATATTGCAACAATGACATTATCGTCCTCATACTATCAGAATGTACAGTAACCTTGCATTGATAGTGTTCATGTTAACTTGTCCTTTAGATAGATACTACATGTAGATCACCTTCACTAATATGACAAACCATTCAGGATGAAGAAGATATACTACAAGGACAACCAGGACAAACCATTCAGGATGAAGAAGATATACTACAAGGACAACCAGGACAAACCATTCAGGATGAAGAAGATATACTACCAGGACAACCAGGTCAATCAAAAGATAGCAGATCAATAGTTTACACATAGCATAGTGGGACATGATGTTCAGGTATGGAGGTTTGCAATTAATATTGACAAAGAGGAGCACGCAACTAAGTCTATAAGGCACAAAATCAGTAAATTAATTAATTACTTTATCAATTAATTAATAATAACATTGTATGCAGGGGCAATCACTCAGCTGATGAACATTAAGAGGATAATTCCAACAACATGAAACATATTTCATCAGCATATTTCTCTAGTTAAGACAAAGTTGGGTGTCAAGTTGGAGACAAATTTACCAACAGGATCCAGATCAAGTGTTGAAGAGGCCACCCAAAATATAACAGGTTAACCAAGAAGACACCAAGAACAATGACAATTAAGTGATGACCACAGCCCACAATGTTATAAACAAACAAATAATATATAATGTTCTAGTATTGACTTACTTCATCTAATCGAGTGTTCCCTCCTCGTACATCAGCTTCCCGTTCTTGCTGTTGTTGTAATTCTTGTTGTATAATTTCTTCACGTTGTTGTAATTCCGAGCCACGATCGGCTTCAGTCATTTCGTGATACGTAGGTTTATTATTATTCTGTTCAATGTCATTATTTTCAAACTCTTTCTTCATTGACGTCATTTGTCGATTCTGAAGATTTGCTCGCTCCTCTTGCTCTTTCTTAAGCAATGTTTCACGCTCCATTGCCAGACGAATTTCACGCTCTATCGCACTCTCGTTGGAATTTTCAACCTCCGCCATGCTTTCTGATTCAGAATCTGAGTCTACTTTTGTTGAGTTTACAACGTTTGCTGGTACTTTCTTAAGCTGCGTAGGAAGTTTGACCTCCCAATGACGAACCTGTTGGCTCGTGGCTTTCTTCGGAGTTACGTTATTACCGTCTTTGTGCTGAAATTTTACCTCCCACTTTTCTCGGACACTAGAAAGATTTGCGATCGACTCACGGTCCACACTATCTGTGTTCTCTGTCTCTTGTATGATATTTTCACTGTATAAGTTGACTTTGTCAGGTTTTTCTTCCCACGGAATATTACTACGTTTGCTCACTTCTGATCGCCATTCTTGAATGGCATCATCTGGGTCAGGAGAAGGGGGTCGTTCAACAGGTTCTTCTGAAATGAAAAAAATAAATAAATTAAACATAAATTCAAAATATTTCCTCTACATGAAAACCACTTATCACATTATAATCATCTAACTACAATTTTCATTCAGCATACGCGTATAAACTTACATAACTATAATACCTGAAAGACAAAATTTATGCAAAAATCGTTATCGCCCACAGTTTAACATCCATTCCACTTAACAAGCAAACATTATCTGACTGACATAAACAAGCATCATTTCGGAAACACAAGTCACGTCAAACGCCTCGATAAAGATATGTCCTAAAACAAACAAGCGAGCTTTCTTCACAGAGACAGGGGTGTGGTTTAAAATATAATAGATTATACTTGCTCCTATACTTCAGATAAGAATTTAAACCTACCTAAGTTAAACAAATTTTAAACACTGCTTATAACTAGTACATGCACCACACATATTTCCAAATGAGAGAACATAATGAAAGAGCCATTACTTGTCTTTACTACAAGTACTTAAAGTAAAATTGCCAAAGTATTGTTCTTTTTCAAGGTAAATCAAACATACAATTGACAAATCTAGGTCAGATATGTATTCTTTCGACTGATAAAATCCCCGATTTTAGAATTCAATTTTTGGCATAGTTTGAGGCCGTTGTATTTTTCTTTGTCGAAAGATTAAACACCTTTAAATTGTTTGTTTGAAACAAATAAACCGAAACAATACAATATAACAAATGAGATATATCAGATCATGTGGCGGTACGTTTCACATTACCATGAAATATGCATGCTTGAGCTGGGTAAAGTTTCGGTCCAGTTTGAAGAAAATCATGCATATTTAACCAACCACATTATAGTACATGACTTTTTTTTGTACAATACTTAACTCCCAAAATTATTTAACTGAATAATAAATTATATTGGACCAAGCCAGCGGTTTTGTAATCCTGTAAATATATAAGTAACTTGTATGAGTCCATTCACTTCTACAATATTTAAAGAACCTTAAAGCTTTAATTAAGTCCACCTCAGCATATTTTGAGAAGACATACATACAAGTATAAGTGATAGCATGCATAATGATTAGCTATAAGTAAGACGATACTCCTTCTACCTGAAAATACACCTATAAAATTTAAGTAAAAATATTTATGACTCTTCCGTTATACAAATATGAATGTACACTAAAGTATATATGATACACATGTATAGGACGCTACATTTCAACACAAGCATACTTAAGTGCACACATATTTAAATATATCCTACATTAACAAATATTATATTCACGAGCACTGTCTGTAATTATTAAGTGTTTAATTTGTATTCTGTAATTATACCTTATAGTGTTAATACAGAATACAAATACTAATACTAAAGAAATGGATTGAGCTTTTATAGAATATAAGACATATATACTGCACTGTAAATATGACCGCATATTCGTAAAAGAAGTTGATTTCAATGTCAATGAACATAATTTTCATCTGCAATTTTTATCCCCCCCCCACCTCTTTTATAAGACTATTTAGATAGATATGACCACCCAAGATCTTAATAACAGATCATTAATATAAGAGAGAAATTTACCTTATTAAATTGAAGATTGACATTTTTATTTTTAATTTCTCTCACACTGATTATTCTGTCAGTTATACCATACGAGTTTTCATGTACAAAAGTCAGACCAACTTGCACAATTATTCAGTGACAAAGTACTTTTCATATGGAATGAATGGACAAATAATTGGTCAAATAAATTTAAGACTACAATTATCATTCTCAAAGGTATGTAACAATACAGAGACCTGAAAGAAGAAAATAACCGCCAAGCTGACACATTATAATCGTGAGGGTACGACAAAAATATCATCATTACCTTCATACATAAAGATGAGTCAGAAACATTTTACTTTTATCGTGATTTTTTGTTGTTAACGACAACCAATGTATTCGCAAGTGAAAAACTGTTCACGTTGACTTGACCATATATGGTACACTGATAGCTGTGTAATATATACCTTGTTAAGGTGTAAATAAAGACAGGTAATTAGGGCATTACGGAAAACAAACAACCATATTAGAGAGCGCTTTAATGTAATTATAATTATGTGAATGTGATGATGTTTAAGATACAACACCCTGCCCCAACAGAGGGAAAGTTTCCAGTTCCACAAATTATTGTTAATATGTATATTTATTCTTTGTTTCAGCCCAAATACTCATATAATAGATGTAAAATATGAGACAAATGGGTATTAATATGGCAAACATTATGATCATACCTGAGTAATTAAAGTTTTATTTACATCTGATATATTCCTTTTATGACATTTATAAAAGTTTATTATTCATTTTTATCACAATAACTCCTTGTGATGCTTTGTATCATATATTATAAGAGCAGTTATTAAAAGTAATAAGAACAAAATGTAAGACTTGAGAAGGCAAGTTTTATAAATGTCAAAAATAATATTTATTTAACAATTGTTTTAATCAAGATATTGTACAATTTATTTTCTGTGGAGCTATAAAAAAAGAATAATTTACTTTTTATACCTCATGTCATATAGTAGCAAAAACAGTTAATTATTACCAAGGCAACCAGGTTTATGCTTCTTCTATATTATAAACATCAGTTTTACAGTAAAATGGCAAAAATGTAACAAAATACCTCTAGTTTCAACAACCATGTTTGGATGGAGATAAAATTCCACAAAATCACAAATGCAACCAACAACAACGCAGTTAAAGCATACGAATGTATCACACCAAACAACAAGTTCTCGACTGTCTGTCAGAAGCCAAGAAAAGCCCAACAATGACAAGCCTAACTGAGACGTTCAACTATATCAAGTTACCAAAATATATGAACATGAGTCATCAACAGCGATTAAGATATGATAAAACTTATCAATATATGAATCAATCGCAATAAAAAATAGCAAATCATCCATAATATGGCCACAGGCCTGGACTTAGTAATGTTATTGACAGGACAAGGGGAGGCACGTGCACTGAAGTTATTGTTATAAACAATTAATTACTCACACATCATTAAATATCCACATAAAACACTAGCTTATAGTCAGTGCTCTCGAAGTCACAAGGTCAATATAATGATAATTAGTATATCATAAATATAATCAATATCACCTTACTAATGATAGGCAGATATTGTATGCATGTTTTCACCTTACTTAAATGAATTAAATGATAGGCATATATTGTATGCATGTTTTCACCTTACTTAAATGAATTAAATGATAGGCATATATTGTATGGTCTCCTCTTGTTCATAAACCCATGTACTAATTTGGTCAGGATATGATACATAGGTGGAGATACAAAACTTTAGGCTAAAGGGATAGGAAATCTTGGAGGTCATTTACATAGTAACGTCCTTTTGTCTAATATTGGGCTTGTATTAAAAGCGTATGTGAAATGAAATGCTCCTATTGCAAGACAAGAAAAGAGATGTCAAAATTTAATAAAACATTAATTTTAACAAACAGTTTAAGAAGCATAATAATAAACATCTTAAAAAAATTACTCCATCAATGAATCTATGAACTTTTACCACAATAAAAACATTTAAAGACATAATACCTGTGAATTAATCAACATTCCCTTTGTGAATAAACCATAAGTTGTAAATAAACTAAAGAGGAACTGTCAATTTAAACATGTCTTTAACTTATCACGGACCCATGCACAAGGCATGCGTATACGTGTTTATTGTAACGAATTGTGAATCAATAAAAAATCAATAACAAAATGATACAAAATGTCCCAAATTAATACAGATTCAATTAAATGGGAATTCATAAATACTTTTGTGTATAATATTACATCCCATTATTACATGTGTGCTTTCAATCATACTGTACATGACATATACTGGCATATACATTACTATCATTGATGTCAAATATCAATTAAACTTGCCCCTGGCTTCAGACATTATGACTTTAATCTGTAACGCATTTTACACCTATAAATGTCAACATAGATGTATTATATAATTATTATTAACTGATATGATCTGTGAAGTATATTGAATTTTATAATAATTCGTCTTCAGAAAAACTGAAAATGTCAATATGACACAAAAAGCTGAGCATTAAAAAATGTTTTATGAGCAAAAATCATAGTGATATTTTCCGATAAACCTTTAGCTAGATTATTTGACACCTGTCTTGTCCTTTATTTCCTTATAAATAAGTATTTTTGATACTGAAGGAACTCTTTACTATACTCGATATAACGACATCCGATATACTGACAAATTCATTATACTGACATCATATTTGGGGACAAAAGTTTTAAACCCCTCTTTGTATCAATTCAGTATACTGACATATTCGTTACAACGACTTTTTTCTTGGAAACGAACAGCGTCGTTGTATCGAGTTCTGACTGAAGTATATAACATGTAAGCCAGTATTCTAATTCCATGTACCAGTATATGTTCTACAAGCACATTCCGCAACCATCTTGTGTATGCACAAAATTCAAACAAGTGATTTTCTATAGTTCCTATTCTATGTTTGTGTACCCATACAATATAAAGTTGAATGTTCTAATGCTGCGCATATGGAGTGCGGATGCAGATGCCAAACATGATTAAGGATTCACTGAGTATCAGCTTGAAATAAAAAAAATATGCCTCTTTGTCCCTCTTCCAATAAACTGGCAGTCAATTATTTGGCAAGGAAATATCATGTTTGAATCATGAGACGTACCAGGGAATTAGTCACTACCTCCACCCCCCATCCCAAACACAAATATTTTGCCAAACCATGTTCAAATATTGCCAAACTATATTATGTTTACACTGCCTTATATAGTCAAACTATCTGTTTACAAATTAATGCATATCCGATAAGTTGATGTTTTGCATTCAACTGGAACTATTTTATCAACTATTTAATTGCAACGCTCTATACGCTGGATGTCGATCAGTCAATAAGTATATCAATAAACGTCTATCACAATTTACAAATCGAAACATATCAACACAGCTTCAGTCATTGAACATTTCAATCAGATTACGGAATACCAAGAGAAGTACAGCGCAAACAAATTAACCTGATCCGCAAACTTTTTATTAGCATCATTAAGCAGTTGATTTCTTGTCTATTATTTAACTTCAGCCGAAGTTTTCATAAGCGCGGAGTATTAGGAATATGTTTAAGGCGTACTATAAAAACAAATCTTAATCTAGTAGTCGGCAAGGCATGACTTTCTCACGGCAACCACGACATTCTCACGGAACTTGATATATTCTAAACAAGAAGCTTGTAATATATTTATGCATAAAGGTTGAGGACCAGGTAAATTTGCTTGTACTATACAAAACACACACAACAATTTGTGTGTTGCAGAACCAACCATGGACCAAGTAAATTTGCTTGTACCCATGATACAACACACAAAGATTTGTGGGTGGCGGAACTGACCACTTCCTGAACAACAACCATGGTGTAATCATGTAATATGTTAAAACACTTTATGTCATGCTGTCGTAGGATATATTACTCATCAGATATATTTATAATAAGATTTAAATGAATGCATTCTTGCAGTTACTCATGCATCACAACAGAGTATATTAATGCAGAACACGTACAGATATATATATATAACAAACATTATGCATATACATGTACTCATATGTCAGTATAAACATAAAACAAACTTCAAAAACTTTCTTAAAGTTCAGTTATCTTGCAAAAGCATTCAAAGGACATGGACAGTAAAAGTGCACCTGCCAGAACTATGCTGGAACTTATCCAATTGATCAGTACCATATCTTGCCATTTAGATGTCAAAGTCCCTTCTACTGCAGCTATTCTACATTTGTCAGTGACAAGCCACATTAATATGTGAAACTTAAAAGTAACAAGATTCATACATATAAAATCTTACAATCTGGATTACGAAGGTAACTTTTAACCATAAAGATCATATTAAGTCAGACAGGGGAGGCAGCACTCATATCAACTTAACCAGGCAAGCACAGAAAACATTAAAAACATACGAGGCACAATGCCCAACTGAATATTCTGGCAGTCAATTATTTGGCAATGAAATATCATGTGTACTTAAAACTCACCTGTGAAGCAGACTGGACGCAGTATAAGAACAGCGCTTGATGAATACAACTTAGGTGGTTCAAAATCCATCCTTACCAAGCAGATAATGTACAAACTAAACAATTTATTTGGTGTATGTTTTGTGCAAAACACAAATCTATAACGATTATTTTCTACTCCTTTTAGCAAAGCCAAACCCACAAAATTCTATGCCCAGATCATCACTGAGGAGAAAATGTTGCTGTGTATAGTACAGCAGCCTGCCAACGCGAGAATGTTAAAACATCTGTGCAACTGTTTGTTTCCTTTAACTATTTCTGCTTGTTTACACAACTGCTGCAATGACGCTTTATGAATCTAGAAAATATTTGATTAAACGAATCACTTTGCTTCATCTATTAACCAAATTTCAAACTTAATCCATAAATAGCTGGAGATGACGATTTTCTAATTCTTGCTAATCCGGTACAATTTCTAGATTTCCCCTACACTTTGAATTGTTTGCACGAGAATATGCACTTAAAGGAGTCCCGCTCAGACTGGTAATGCATAAAAAAACTTGCCGAAAAATGAAATGAAGCTGATCGCTGATAGCCAACTTCAGTCCCTACGTATATATGTTGACAATGCTAAAGTAATAATTCAGTTGACAGGTAATGGAAAGGAACATTTCAACAGACAAACACCTTCAAGGAGTCACCAGAGGAATTTTGAGTACTTCAAATGATTATAGTATCTAATATTTGTGGAGAAAGTCACATTGTTATCTGTAATGAATGACAAAACAATGATAATTTGTCCAAAATGGTGTCTTATCCAAAACCTACGTACATTGACATACTTGCAAGAAGTCCTAACAAATAACCATTACCTTGGTCATTTTGGAATGAGCAACGATTCTCATATCCTGTACCCACAGACTGTATTCTTATTTATTATATGGGAGCGATCAAATACATTCTGGTACCTGTACAAGCTAGGCAAGTACATAAACTTTAGAAATGTATTGACACTTGAAGCATCGGCAGCAATGGCAACAAACAAGTAATGTGGCAGTACTGAGCAATATTTACTTTATTTAGGAATGCCCTAGTTACCGGCAGTAATTCAATACTTGATCTTTAGGATTCCTTTGCCTTTGTATCATCCAGCCTAGCTCAAATGTTTCTACAAAAAGTCTACATTTACATTGAAAATCAATCAGAAAAGCTCTCATTGTCACATGCTGTATTGTAATAAAACTAATCACTTTTTTATAACATTATTACAGCTCAGCCTATATTTCAAGTGTCCTTTTCTTGCTGACGCACACTTTCACCAGTAATAAAGTCTACAAAGTCTATATTAACACTGCCGTAAAAAGCTCCTAAAGAATGATTTGATCTCACGCAATGCTCACAAAATCCACATACCGGTATATACGTTTAAGCATGGTCATAATATTGTGGTATCCATGTGATAAACATAGTTTGAACACATCATTACATGTAAACAACTCAGAATGTATAATAAACAAGGCACATATGTCTATTTCCTTTCATGTAAACACATTGTCATAACATGTACAACAAAACGTAAGCTTTGAAAATGACATATTGAATCATGTACAACACAAAAAGACAAATCCAACTGACAAGAAAAATGTCATGCATTTGTGTGAAGTAGCCTGACACACCTAACACATTTCCTTAACATCATAATTCACAAAATGCGACGACTAAATGTGTAGAAAATATTCAACTAAAATTTTCGCCAATTACCGCAATTTTCACCGTATTATCAAGTCCAATTTAAGAAAAGAAGTTCATTGAAGCATTTCAACAATGTAGTTTGTCTTTATCATGTCATAATCTTCATAATAACCACTGAGGAAATATATCACATAATTACAATTCACTTGCATGGGCTTTTTCAAATCATAGATTAAAATTAATTTGCAGAACTTCAATTGACACCAGAGTACTTTAAAGTAATTCAAGATATAGCAATAACAATTACAAATGTAATAACACAATCACTGGCTGTTAAGGATTGCACATTAAAGTTTGCTGTGCACTTTGTATAGAGACCAGTCGCTTATTGCTACCTCATCATTGGCCAATTATACAAAAGTGTTCAGAAAGAACCATAATCAGGTGCTGGAGAGATTAGTCTCAGAGATTGCTGCCTCACCATTGGTCAATTGTATGACTGAACACAGAAACAGCCAATCAGATGTTAGAGTTTTAAGACTGAAGCTTAGTTTTATTTTAAAATATGTAACCAAGTGATTTGAAGTTGAATTTTAATGTTAAAGGTTCTGTTGGCAACAAAAAAGGGCTTTCCTTGTTATGTTAACAAAACAAAACAATATGGTGTGGTTCAATTGCTCCAATCCTTAATACCAAGAAGTGGGAAAATTAGAATAATATAAGACACTAATTTGGACTGCAGAATATAAACAGAACATCACCTTTATGCATCTATCTTGTTATCTCCCCTGAATGCATCTATATACATTCAATCAAAGCCTCATCTGATTGAATACATTTAGAACGGACATAAAATATCATTAAATAGACATACTTCAAATAAAATTTAAAGATATGTTTTATAGGTTAGGAGATAAGTAAGGATTTAAGATCAAACTCAGTATAATCGTCAGACACAGGGTCTCTTAGCTTAGATCTTGAAGCATTAAGATTTACAAGTATATTGAGTAAGGTCAATAGTTGGGCAAGTGAGGGCAACTTATCATAATATTACCAAGATGCTTGAAGTATTCGCAGATTTTATTTGCCGAGGTCAGCTAAAATCAATCATTATATTATGCAAAGTCCAGAAATTTGAGCCCTATCAATGTGGACTATAAATTAAGCAAACATTTAAATAATGCTTCAAATAGACTTTGTAGTACTAAAAGACAGGGTTATCATAAAGTGGGATGACTTTGAACACACTATGACCTTGAATGACCTGATGTTAATAACAGTTTTCCATCGCCATGCAGGTATGAGAGAAGAGTAGCCAGTTTCCCTTTCATGCTGATCAAGCATCAAGCAAGGGAAATACAGGTACTATTTATATTTCAGTCTTTGGTATGATATGGCACAAGATCAGACCAGGGACCTCCCACACTCGTAGCAGATGCTCAACCACTAGGCTATTGAGGAGGCAAACCCATAACTAAATGAATCACTCTCAGCTATGATATACTTAATGGCAGTATGTTACATCAGGGTACTGTTTTATCAAAGCACTAACGGAAAACTTAAAGTTACGTTCAAATTTAGATTCTTAATTATTCTTTAAAACCTACATATTGAGAACAGATGTGGTTTGTTAACTGAAGCATAATTGATATTAAACAAGCTGTTATCATAATTTGCTTTTGTTTAAGAATTATAAAGAATTTAAATTTGAAAGTAACTCTTATATTTCCATAAGTGCTTTGATAAAACAGTACACTGATGTGTACACAATCCTTCACATCCTTTACGGTGAAGGCAATAAAAGAAGTTTATCCTCAGCATACCGGTACTTAAAGATCAGAATAAAATGTACGTACACTTCCCCACCTAAATCCACCAATAAATCATAGAAAAATCTGCAAACTCAAGCAAATTCTGACAGGTCCGTATCTAGCAATGTATTTCTCCCAGTACAACAAACATGGGATAAAAAATGTTCAAATTATGGCCTGCAGAGAATATTTTATTAAACAATTAATCATCGATATAAACGTGAGCTACGTAAGAATGTTTACGGTCACAAACATAATCGGGTGACAAAGTACTTATAGATAACTTTGGCAAACACGACCATATAAGGAGATACACCTGTATAATTGCATAATATCAAATATAACCTGTATGTTAGCTAGGAATACTTACATAGAGGAAGGCGTTGTAACATATTAGTGCATAAATAGTATACACTCAAAATAAATTCATTAGAATGTATTTTAGACAAATCTGAGTTAAGTTTGATAGGTTGCAAGGTGGGATTTATTCTTTAAAAGGAGACCATTTAAATTCAATATGTCTTATTTTCTACTTACCAGTTCAATCTGCCAAATCTGATTTAAGGTCAAATGTATTTATACGTCTATTTTTGTTCTCTTTCTCATTATGTTATATACACTCGCCAATCAATAAATGGATCAAAGAATACATACAAAACAATATAATAAACATAGGCATAGAAAACAGTTAATGCACCGGAAATATAACATAGATAATCCCTTCTTTATAACCTATCCAAGCATTCAAACAAATTGAAAAAAGCAACAACAAAGTTTAAGTATTACCTGAACTACTATCAAAATCTGAAAATCTGAATCACATAAAGTTTGACGATTTTCATGCGTTTAGTGACATTGATTACTCTGAGTGATTTTGAAAACTTTCCGATGACAAACTGCTTTCAATAATGAAATCAATCCCATATGAAAGGTATTTATCCTATCAGAAAAGATAATAAAATTTGTAAGGCTACATTATATAAGATCAATATCTCTATGTAATGGTCGGGGACTAAATAAAACAAACATTCAAGTTTATACTTGTAACATGTGTTTATCATTGATTTATGTCATACAAGTTTTGTATGATCAGTGTATAATACATGTATAAGGTGTCTAATAACGATCCTGAATATTTGGGAGTTAACTGATTCATTTAAAACATAACTGCATTACCATACAGATTACCCAGTAATTCAAGTTATTCGTGCATCAAGGACGTGCATTTCAAGGTGTGTATTGTAAAACTAATCAAAACAAACATATCAGTCAGTTTAGAAATAATTCAAACCGCCCATATACTCCTACATAAAATATTTGCACAAGAAAACCAGCATATCAAAGCCACCCAACCCATCTATACATGTACTGGTATACCAAAGCACCCTTGCACAAATAGTTTCTTATCAATTAATTACCTTGGATTATAGCCACCTTTGAATCAACTCCAAAAATCACAAAAACGTTAATATTCAACCTCAAGTTTGTTAACCACTGATCTTAAAGTTAAATAGTCTTCACTACTGCACTATGTTAGTATATGAGCAGGTAATGCATGTTATATTATGCATATTTGTCATATTGGAAACTCAATGAATCAAGAGAAATACAACACCTAGCAAGCATGGTCATACAGGGTGTCCCATATTATGTCTTACAAATACAACCAAACGCCATGAGAATATGCTTGATCTCATAATTAAGAAGTTTTCAAATTTCAATGTTTGATTCAATGTACACCAAAGTTCAAAGTTTGATTCAATGTACGCAAGATTCCAAGTTTGATTCAATGTACGCAAGATTCAAAGTTTGATTCAATGTATGCAAGATTCCAAGTTTGATTCAATGTACGCAAGATTCCAAGTTTGATTCAATGTACGCAAGATTCCAAGTTTGATTCATTGTACATCAAGAAATTACTATTAATGCAACACAGGAGTCAAGATTCTTGCAAAAAGTCAAATATTTAAATAAATGTCAAAATGATGCCCCAATTCAGTTCAATATAAGCTAATTAAGTATTGCATAATATAACCAGTTTAATAGTGCTTATAAACAACATTTTATATTGTTTCATCCATTTGATGAAACAGTCGCTTCGGCTACCAGTTGCTTGGCAATCAAGCATTTCCTCATGGCATGTAGTTGTAGTGGTGAAACATTATGAGACACCCTGTATGTAAACCATACCATGATAGATTCTGCATCTATTAACAATTGCTCAAGCAATGCAACCTGATACATATCAAGGTAATCAATATAAACTGTTTCCATGGCTCATCATTGATTAAACAACATAACAACAGACAGTTGATCTATTTCACCAGACAGTTATATGCAATTACAGTAAAACAAGTTTGGAGACCACACTCAAAATGCAGCATTGTCATTGGTCGATTTAAGACAGTTAGTACAGCTAACCAATCAGATCAAAAGTAATCTTTTTTTAAAAAACAACTTTTTCTACTTCATATTGGTCAACATCACCTTTTCCGATTTTTATAAAATTGATAAGGTTCACAAGATGCACATCGCGATGCAGATTAAACTAATTTGTAAACATGTGTCTTATAAGGTCGTAAGTAGCCCTTACCTATGACCTTCTAAGCCATCAATTTAGCCAATTGTTTATAATACATGTATAGACACCTTTCAACAGGAACTAGCATTAAACTTTGAATGCCCTGAAGCCTCAGATCTTAAAATAATCATACATGTCATTACCAGTCCTATGCTTCAGAAAACAAAATAAGCATTCAACTATGTTTGCAATGGTTGCAGTAATGTTTATTTTGTTGTGATTGTATAGAACGAGCAAAGTCCATCCTTCAAACAGCTAACCTGATTCACACATGAAAGGAATGCACGTCCGTTTCTTAAATTGTACACATCCCATGACAAGACATATTGCTGTAGTCAAGTCTATAGCAAAGGTAATAAATTCTGGTCTATGTTTTAAAGTCAAAGTAGGGTTCGAATTTATTATCTTTAAAACATGTTCTGCATACAATGAATCAAAATTAATGAATATTGAAATATTGCTATCAGTTAAATATTAAGGCAAAATAATTAAATTTTATGATGTTAAACAACAGTGTTATGAAACAGCCCAAAATTTCAATATCATGGTCTATTCAAAAGAAGAAATCAATACAGGTTTAAATGACCATCCTTGATTGCAGGACCCACCATTGCTATGCCTGGCTCTCCTTTGAGTGCAGGACCCACCTTTGCTATGCATGGCTCTCCTTTGAATGCAGAAAATACCTTTGCTAGACATGGCTCTCCTTTGAGTACAGGACCCACCTTTGCTATGCATGGCTCTCCTTTGAGTGCAGGACCACCTTTGCTATGCATGGCTCTCCTTTGATTGCTATGCATTGCACCAATATTTAACACTGC
Source organism: Spisula solida (assembly GCA_947247005.1). NCBI lineage: Eukaryota > Metazoa > Mollusca > Bivalvia > Venerida > Mactridae > Spisula > Spisula solida. The sequence goes on from OX365948.1 coordinate 29,765,690, forward strand.
TAATTTATGATACCACACAAATTGACTGGTACAGTGCACTGAAACAAAGTGGTTACTTCAGGGGTCAGACAACATGACCTACAAGAACTTCAGGGGTCAGACAACATGAACTACAAGAACTTTAGGGGTCAGACAACATGACCTACAAGAACTTCAGGGGTCAGAAGAACTTCAGGGGTCAGACAACATGACCTACAAGAACTTCAGGGGTTAGACAACATGACCTACAAGAACTTCAGGGGTCAGACAACATGACCTACAAGAACTTCAGGGGTCAGACAACATGAACTACAAGGACTTCAGGGGTCAGACAACATGAACTACAAGATTTTAAATATTTTCAGGATGCCATATCATGACAGTCTGAAGATGAACAATAAGGTTACCTAACTGCCTGTAACAATGTTTTAGTTTACTGGTATATACTAACGAGAGTCTATCAAGGGAGTTACTGGCACTATTCTTATTACTTCTGTTATTTTCCTCAAAGCTGGAGGTAATTGGCAAATTATAGGCAGGGATAAACCGAAGGGCCACATAGTATGACTGTCTCAATAGAACGCAAAAAAAAGGTACTTCTTTAGTACAAAGCAGTCTGGGATTGAACTCGAGACATTACACACTAGGCTGTCGAGACGGGAATTATGCTATGGAACATGAAGAAACAAGATGGGTGTAGGCACATTTAAATGAAGTCAAGTATACATACCAGCCTGACACTTAATGGTTTGGAGTAAGATATAACTAGATTATATTGATACTTATTGACAATGGTATGGCCAGGGACAGATGCCAAGTTTGAAGGAGTGTACAAGCCAATGTCGCCCAAACTTATAGATTAAAAAAAATTGGTTTGGTAATAGACGTATTTACAATAAAAGTCATAATACAATAAAGGTTAACTCAAATCGTGATACAAAAAACATCACTATCAATTAATATCATTTAGAAACAATGCGGTGATTAATTTCCTTTTTCATTGATAGAATCGCCGTCAATATTATTAATTTCCTGAAGTTTCTTGAAGTTCATGACAAATGGATCTGAAATTTGCTGAACTTTATAAAAAAAAGTATAAAACAGAATCATTACAATACCTGACCTGAACCATTGTTCAATATACAGTATACAGATCCCTTACTGGCTGAATATTAATCCAAATGAAACCACTAAACAATTGCGTAACTCAGTGAATACAGATACATAATTCATGCTCGAGTTGTACATATAATTATATATGATTAATTAAAACCAGCCTCTGAATATTAAATTAGCACCTAATTACTACAACTGCATGCATCAGTGAATATGACAATATTTTTCAATGATAACAACATAAATATTCATTTATAATCAATGAAGTTTGCGACAAAGACTCAAGTTTTCTCGAGAGTATTTCTCGAGAGCACGTCCCATGGAAATCCATTGATACGCCATATACCTGATCACGGTCGATACATTCCAAGCTTACGGTTGACATGCTTAACTTGGGACGTATTGATTCCAAGCGTTTTGTAAACATGTCCCAGCTCCGATGACTTAATCAGTTATACCAATTCAAACATTCATATTAGAACATAGGAAACTGAACACCAGTCAAATAATCTCCCTATAATCAATGAGGCATAATAACATTAGCACAAACCATTCATTTGTAATATTAATAACTACAAGTATAATGATAATATTATTTTACATTTTGAAAAAATATGTCTTACAAAAAATCAGATGTACCGATATTCAGATATCATCGATCAATATTCAATGTTGCCGGATGGAATCGTGTTTGTTACCGGATTGAATCAGGATAGCCAAATTTAACATGTGTTGTAAAATTATCCCTGCAGGCTGATTTCAATTCAGGTACAAGCACTTAATTAAAACGGCAATAATTGAATTAAAGCTTCAATTTAAAGCAGACTGATGTATTATCAAAACCATAACAAATTTAATGTCCTGCTAAAACATTTTATCAGGAGTCTGTTGCCTAAATAAAGTGTTACCAAGTGCTGGATAGCGCTATGCCAGGAAAGGGCTTGCTTCAAAAAAGCGCTACGTAGCAGACAAAGCGAAAATATTAAATGCTACCGCTGAGCACTAGTGGATACCTAACCTTTGCACAGCAAATCACTATCGAGCACTACTGAAGTCGGCCGTTGTACAAGAAAGCACTTGGTAATGCTCGCCTTGCAAAGTGCTGAGAGACGGTATGCTATCAGTGAGCACTGTTTGCTGGTAGCATGTCCTTGCATGGATTTTGTAGCATTTAAATTTGGTTAGGCAACGGGCTCTGTTTCCCGAGTACAATACCCATTTTAAAATATATTGCATAAAATAAAATTATTCTAATAAACATAAGCATAAACTTATCCAGTCTTACCTTTTATTACACTATAAATCCTGACCATTTTTCGTTTTACAAAATTTACAAAATCAATAAGAATTTCCAAAATATTGGATACGTTTCAAGTTAAAACAAACAAACAAGAGTCGTAAACTTTAAATGTCTACCTAAACATTTATGTCCTGGTTAAGAATACGAGACCACTGAGAGATGTCCTTGTATCCAAGAGCACTTCATTTGAAACCTTAACGAGATAAAGTCCAATTAGATACTCAGCATATTGATTCAGTAATTTATAGTTAATTCACCCTTCTATTGTTTATCAACGAAATTGCTGCCATTTAACTAACCACCTTGTAGAATGTATCGTAATTACAAGCTATCTCACATCTAATGACAACGGTATCTTATTCGTACATGAACATTTGTAAATAAATTGACCGTCATTTGTCTAGTGTAACTCCACCTGTAGGCTGGAGGACATTGCAACTCATGTACATGTCAGGTTGAAATAATCATTGACACGTTCATATTAAACTGTCTGTCCCTCGCTTTAAACACTCCTAGTTTCCTTAGCTGAGACACTTGATTCATCCTAACTTCTTTACCTCCGTTTAATTAATAACTCATTACTTTGATAAATTCAAAAATCATCACAAAAACCCACAAATCAAGGAAAGGCTTAAAATTCTTTCCGAAATTGGTAAACAATAAACTCCCTATAGTAAAATAGCCACTGATAACGAAGTTTGCTTTTCTATAAATTTAAGATAACATGTAATAAAATCAATTTTTCATACAGGAAAAAAACACACCGTAAATCTTTATTAATGAATATGTAGGTGGTACAATGGTTTTTTGAATGCCATACATTTTATAATGTAATTCAAATTAAGGCTGATGTTAATGACAAGATCGTAGGATCCAAGTTAAAAACTTGGTTAATATTTGGGAACTTTTCCAAACATTTTTTGGTGGAGTATCAAGCAGATTTTCGAATGGAATTTAAACTTTATAGTAAATTCAATATTGATAAAAATTGATACATAGACGTTTGTAAGTTTGTTTGGTTCATAAATATTTGAGTAAATAGATGTTAGATATACAGGTATATATTCAAGCAGAAAATCAATATAAGTGAGAGTAGATCTATAAGAAATTTTGCACTTTCTTTAAATTTTAACGATGATACTTTAATAGTCAAAATGTTGCAATGAAATCAAATTATTTCATTAGTTGAGCTAAAGGATACAGTCTTGCATGTACTGATGCTGTACTTTTGGCATGTTCAAGAACCAGGAGTCTATTTGGAAAGAGCTAGGATATCCCACCTGGCTTCGCTGTAGTCTGATTCCCTGAAGTCAGAGGTCAATGTCCAAACTGGCAGCTGTAGTTGGAGGTCAATAGCCAAACTGGCAGGGAAAAACTGATGACCATGCATTATTTTATGACTGTCTATGTTGATCTCAAACTAACAATTGAACTAATAGTGACACAGTGCCAGATTAAAATGACCTTTATCGTTTAAAATTATAATATCATTTGAACACAAGCTGACCCCGATAATCAACAAAGACCAACATACCTCAGTGATACTGTGTGAAGATACAAGCTGTAATCACTGATGATACTTGGTAACCCCCTAACACTTTCATTGTTAGGACTAAGTTTTATCTTCATGTAAAAGTTGAACAAGAGATAACATTCAATTACATGTATAAACTCAAACCTGAAAGACTACATTATTTACAGCCAAAAAAATGTCACAATTTCCACAGCTATAATATGCAATCTTGTGTATAGTGACTTCCCTTGATGTGTCAACTTAGGTTGACTCCCTTGATATAAAACAATAGTGAGTCAACTAAAGGTTATCTCCCTTGATATAAAACAATATTTTGTCAACTTAAGGTTGTCTCCCTTGATGTAAAACAAGATTGTGTCAACTTAAGGTTATCTCCCTTGATATAACACAATATAGTGTCAACTTCGGTTGTTTCCCTTGATGTAAAACAGAATGGTGTCATCTTAAGGTTGTCTCCCTTGATATGAAACAATAATTATTTGTGAGTTTAATATCTTCCATCGAAATTTACTTTAAGTACACTAAATACCAGTAATTAACATTGTTACACTATATACATACTAAGTAAATCTATCAATCAGTCCGGCCATCCATGGAAGACAATGAATATAATAAAACAATTACTACACAGGCTGCTTACTGTATTATATCATACTTTTATTGTTATTTTATGTTACTAAGAATATTCATACTTGGTAACTTGACTGTTTGCATAATTGAATGTAGATAAACAATTAGATAACTGAATTTTAATCAGTATGTGAAGTGTTTTAGTATGAAATAATTTTTTTTATCCCTTTTGGTGCAACAAGGTTGTATCTCTCTTAGTAGTATATAGCATGATACAACGTTGTTACACCGCAGGGACAAAATAATACAGGAATTAAAATACGTCAAATGATAAAATCTATACAGATATATACATCAGAGGAAGTAGAAATGCCCTTGCTTCAAACAGCCAGTGGACCATTTCACTAGCTTCGTATAAACCTTTTTCATAAAATTTCTTCATGGCAGATGGACACAAAATCCACTGAATGAATGGAATCTAAAAATAGAGTATTTTCTGCAACCCACAATGACATTTGAGGTAGTACAGACAGATGGATAGTTCAATTTTAATATGCCACCCTTGGGGGGGGGGACCTAAAAGATAAAATTATGATCTCATAGAAAAGATGATCTTACCTTAGCAGAGTAAACCAACAAGAAATTCAAGCCTTATAGTAGCCCAAATGACCCTAGTGGCCTACAACTTGCCAACTAATCTGCTTTTAGACAGATATACATATAATACTACAAAAAGGTCTGACATAACACACGGTCATGTATATTTTATTTCTGTCCTTAATCTGCCTTAAGTACCTTGTATTTCACCTAAATACTTGCAACTGTTTAAAATATGGAGTGAATTCAAAATAAAAACATACAGGTAGTGTAAAATATTAAATATGACATAATTTATTATGGTCCGCTCCAAGGAACAATTGTACAGTGTATTTGTATCTTAGGTAGAACAAAACAAACTTGAATATAAGCACAGGAGTTGACTATTCTTTTTACATTATACATTTGTATGCATGTATTTTATATGAATGCCATATTAAACTTCCAGCTTCCAGAACTCATTATCCTTTAATATTAGGCCTTGTTTCATGGAGCAGGTTATAGTCTGGTTCTAATGATTCCCAATACAGTATAGTGCTGTTATATTGGGGGCGGGAACCAGACTATAACCTACTTCATGAAACAGCCCAGTAGAAAAGGCATAATAACATTTTCGTCTAAAGAGTCTGGTACATTGCTGACATTTGGCCTGGAATTGAGTTTAGGTACCAGGCTATTGACTGGTTGCAGACAATGGATTTGAGTTTGGGTACCAGGTCAGTTGCTGACAATGGGTTTAGAGTTGAGTTTGGATACCAGGGTATTATCTGGTTGCTGACAATGAGTTTGAAGTTGAGTTTGGGTACCAGGGTAATAACTGGTTGCTGACAATGGGTTTGAAGTTGAGTTTGGGTACCAGGGTATTATCTGGTTGCTGACAATGAGTTTGAAGTTGAGTTTGGGTACCAGGGTATTAACTGGTGGCTGACAATGAGTATGAAGTTGAGTTTGGGTACCAGTGTATTAACTGGTTGCTGACAATGAGTATGAAGTTGAGTTTGGGTACCAGTGTATTAACTGGTTGCTGACAATGAGTTTGAAGTTGAGTTTGGGTACCAGTGTATTAACTGGTTGCTGACAATGAGTATGAAGTTGAGTTTGGGTACCAGTGTATTAACTGGTTGCTGACAATGAGTTTGAAGTTGAGTTTGGGTACCAGTGTATTAACTGGTTGCTGACAATGAGTTTGAAGTTGAGTTTGGGTACCAGTGTATTAACTGGTTGCTGACAATGAGTTTGAAGTTGAGTTTGGGTACCAGTGTATTAACTGGTTGCTGACAATGAGTATGAAGTTGAGTTTGGGTACCAGTGTATTAACTGGTTGCTGACAATGAGTTTGAAGTTGAGTTTGGGTACCAGGGTATTATCTGGTTGCTGACAATGAGTATGAAGTTGAGTTTGGGTACCAGTGTATTAACTGGTTGCTGACAATGAGTGTGAAGTTGAGTTTGGGTACCAGTGTATTAACTGGTTGCTGACAATGAGTGTGAAGTTGAGTTTGGGTACCAGGGTATTAACTGGTGGCTGACAATGAGTATGAAGTTGAGTTTGGGTACCAGTGTATTAACTGGTTGCTGACAATGAGTTTGAAGTTGAGTTTGGGTACCAGGGTATTAACTGGTTGCTGACAATGAGTTTGAAGTTGAGTTTGGGTACCAGTGTATTAACTGGTTGCTGACAATGAGTTTGAAGTTGAGTTTGGGTACCGGGGTATTAACTGGTTGCTAACGATGAGTCTGGAGTCAAGTTGGGAGTACCAGAGAGTGCTTGGTGACTTGCTGACAATGCATGTCTGATAATCTGATAATTTATAGCAATTAAATATATTTATTTCTCAAGATATTGGGCACCATTATAGATAATTACCCCCCCCCCACCCTGAGAAAAGTATTTACTGACAATTGCCTATTCAATATATAATTTGTACCTGATTATATGTGATATTATACCTTATATTATATATATACATTATATCTCTATATCGAGACTCATTGTCGATTGAAGAAATTCAATATTTTATTTGAATTGCTTATATAAATGTGTTTGAATAAACCCGAAAATAATCAACAATACATACATGTACCGGTACATACCAACATCAGACTGGCCGAAACATGCCTGTCATATCTGATGAATTATAATTATTTGATAAAAAGCTTAATTACACTTTCTGCGTCATTTAGATTTGGCGATCAATACAAGTATTTTTTTATATACAATTAAAATTATTTTGGAAAATGCTTTAAATAGAAATCAATTGTTAATATTTAAGGATGAATACCTCCTTTTGTTGAAGATTCTATACCTATGATATGTGTATGAGTACAAAATTGCTCAAATGAATACAATATTCAACAAAAATAGAAGCATTCATCCAAATCTCAATGAAGACGTTGAAAGTTTGCATTTGAATTTGTACAACTTATATATAAATAACCTTTATTTACATTCAGCAATTTAGGAAATTAATACTTTAAAAACTTCACTTACCTTTTCCAAATAACTAGTTATCACACGGTATTTATATGCGGCATTTATATGCGTGAAGTTATTATTGCAGTATGTACTTTACTTATCCTGTTGATCACATAAAATTTAGATTTTTTCTACATGAGTGGGTTTAACAAGGTGACAAGATCGACATTAACATGTTTGATGTTATTGGATAGGGGTTGACTCATCAGCTAGTCTGGTCTGCTTTTTATCCGGACCAAATCTTTTATCAATATTATCATTTCTATATTGGTATACACTAAGTGACCATTATAAACAAATCATGCATTTTTGTTTAGCCACTCCATCATAATCTAGGTCTCAATTTGATCGTTATTGAGATAACGGGGACAGATTTAGTTCAACGAAAGGTAGATAACATATGTGTCACTTATTGACCATCCATTTGTAAAAATCAGTAAAACATGACACGTGAGCCCACACAACACAAGTTTTCCACTAAATACACGGAGGCTAGGTTATGGTCAAGGTGCATGACTCTTCTGTATGAACAGATGAAGATTATAGTAAGGAAAGATCTTCTCTCATTCAAGCATAACCTTGAATACACAGTCCTTAATAATACACAATCAGACAATCTCACAGGGGAGAGTTGTAAATAGCATAATTCATTATGTTTTCCAACTTTTGGCCCAACCCTTCTTCTTCTTCCTATGTAGTAGTTACCATCTGGCATATACTTGTAAATCTCTTTTACCGACAAATGATTTCTTTAGTACCGGTATATATATTTGTGTTATATAAATTGTAAATTTAATAAAGTAATAAAAATATGTTTTAACCAAACACAGTCTTGAAATTTATCAACACCTGAGCTTTTATGTTTTAAATATGACATGCCAAATTGAAATGACAAGAGACATACATAATTATTATAGATATTTATAATACAGACATGATACAAAACTTTGCACATACCAATCATTAGCCGAAGATATCCAATGAACATGCATATAAATCAATTAGACAAAGTTGTAATAGGTAGGTAAGTACAAATAATGTACATTTTAAACATATGTAACAGATTTTGGTAAAAAAAATACAGAAAAATTCAACTTACAGGTAATAGAATGCAATGATAAAACTCTCCAACAACTAAGTAGTTATAACACCAAATCTAAACAAGACTGTTATAATCCAACGTAGACAGATCAAAACATTACTAGAGATCACTGAATTACTGGTCTTAATGCAACTTAATACTTCTCTAAACAATAATACCTTGCCTAGCTATAAAAATTACTCAAGCAGAGACGAAAACACAATGAAAATTATCAAAATATTTAGCCGCTCTTTATAGTTAAACTGTTAAACACCAATTGAAATATCTAGTTAATTATTCAAACACAGCCAGTATACAAATAGAAAGTATTTCACATGACAGAATATCAGGTAGACACACGAACATATAAATAATGCAAGACACTGTGATTGCTATACGGCGTGTATAGCTATACAACCATGTGCTGTCTATATACAGGCATTCCGTCTCGTATCGCGTCACTTTCAAAAACTTTGTGGGAAAGCAACCTTTAAGATTGAACACTTGGCAAACAAACATATAAAACCCCTAAACATGCAGCCTTATTCATCTTGTTCGATTTGCGTCAATCTTAAACACAGAGGCAAATCTTTTTGTGGATAATTTGCAATGAGGACTTCTTTGTTGATTATTTGATAAAATTTGTTATTGACAACAAGCATTGCCAACTATTAGGATAAAAATGCACACTTCATTGATATATTCCTCCGATAGAAACGATTAATCGAAGATAAACATCTTAGGTTTTTTTAGATACCGGTAGTCAAAGCTGCAGCACTGTTGGCTCCTGAATAAAGTACCAAACAGTTTGAAATGAATCCAACTATAGACATGGCATGGCAAGGTTTTGACAAATATTCTGATATAAAAAATTTCAATGATTTTTCCCTGACTTTTTAAAGCATATAGTCCCTGAGAAAATTAGTTCTTATGTTTTTTAATTGTTCAAGAAGTGTTCTAGAACGTTAGGAACAGCTGCTCTTGATGAAATTAACACTTATCTGCAGGACTAAATCCCTGACTGATTTGAAACTCCTTGACTTGAAAATATTGTTTTTCCCTGACTTTTCATAGACAGTGGGAAACTGTTCGAAGCCTTCTCATTCAAACACACACTTGCTGTATCCCTTGATTACCACAGGTTTCAATGTACTGAATACAGTCTGAGATCAGCATTTACCGGTACCTTATTTTAATAATCAAAGTTTTTTGTTGTTTTATACAAATTGATCTAAGGGTCGAAAGTGAAACAAGTTTTTCCAACTTATATTAATAACTCATGACATCTCATTCCTGATGTTATCCATTTCCAGCCTCCCTTTTATTCTGAGCGTCTAGCAAGGGAATTATGGAATCATTTTTATTTCTTCTTTGATATGACATGATTAAAAAGATTTAAAGTTTTTCAGCCCAGTAAAATTTCACAATCATTAAGTCTCCATAGCAACAAACACTCTACAACATTCCAAATACATGCAACAAAACATCTGGCATCAAATTTAAACGATCAAAGAGAATTTTTTGTTTCCAAACAATAACTTCAACAGAACTTGTCATCTTTAATGAAAATTTATTTTATCAATTTGCGTGTGAGAGAATATAGCTTCAAATTTTTAGTTGGAAATCTGGCATGTTTGTCATTATTGAACATATTATTAAACAAGGGAAAGAACTCTTCCCAATATGATAAACAAGATTGTAAGAGTTACTTATCTTTCCTTAAACCAAGACACTTTTTTGTTCATATTAAAACTATTAAATGCAATGAAAAGAAATACACAAGATCCATTTAAAATGATAAATATAAAGATTTCAAAAAGAAATCAAGTAAAATTTATATACCAAATCAATTTAAATATCCTCGGATATCAAAAGCAGTACAGTGACTATATATATCTATTACTATGACTAAGATCACGTGATTGAGATGTTATAATTCATAAAAAATTATTATACTGTAATTATATGTCTAGCCAGGGGAGTAGCCAGGCTTGAATTGATGTTACACACACAAGCTTTGAAGTTGGTGGATACATGTATGGTAGGGGTCCTCATGATTGTGAAATTTTGGACTTCAATGCCATTTGATTTTGGCAATATTTATAGTTTTACTTTTCAAATTAATGTTTAACGCATGTGCGTACATCCGTATCGCTGGCTATGCCCCTGCGAGCAACCATATTTCCTCATAACTCAACTCTTTAATTAAGCAATACTCAGAATGTCACTTAAAAATGTTACATATTTCACAGTAATTATTCATAATAAATCATGTCATTGCACACAGTAATAATACAGACAATCTTGACACCAATTTGACATATCACTGTTATTCAACACAATATTTTACTGAGATTGTGTGATCATTAAATTTCATAGATCTAAAGAAATATTTAATTAATATACAAAGAAATAAATTCAGACTATGATGTTTTTCTGTTAGGAAACTAAGGAGTCACCACAATATCTGCAACATTTTGATCACTATCCTGAAGCATCTCAATCTGAGCTAACTCTCAGTTCAGAAATTTACAACCCTAGTTAGTTTTTATGCAAGACTTGACTCATTACAGCAAAATTTTAAGAGCTAAAATTTCCGAATTGTCTCAAACTCAGACTCTGGTTTGAACAAAATTTCAATTTGAGCTTAGACATGTACTTGAGATGGTTTGGGAGATTAAGGCCTGGAATACAGGTTTAGAAGAGCAAACACAGCTTACCTTCTTCCTCTGATGGTAACGGTACTAATGGTCGTTTCTTCATGGTACTAGAATTGATAACAGCACGTCTCTCTGCTTCAAGTTGTAGATATCTCTCATCTGATATATCTTGTGGCGTGTTTATCTCTCTCTTCAATTTCACTGTCATCTTCGGCGGTCGCTGTACTGTATCCGCAAATTGCTGAGCCTTCATCATGAAATTCTTATTCCCAGTCGGGCTAAGAATTCCAGGAGGCTTCTTAGGAGCATCAGTGTCGAATTCCAATACGAAAGATTTTACTGGTTTCCTTGGTGTACTCTCCACCTTTTCTACCGTTTCCACTGAAATACAGTCTTCCGGCGGGCTAAAGTCATCGTAAGTATTGCTAAGATGATCATTGGAAGTCATACTGGACTGCATGTCTTCAAAAGCCGAGTCACTGTTTGGACTATTTAACTTTGGATTGTAGGAAATCAACTGTATCTCACCGTTATCCTCACTGGTTTCCATAGGAACATCCTTAGTTACCTTCTCACCTGAAGAGTTACAAACACATTAAAACTAGAAGGGTTTTTGACACAAAAATGTATGCCTCCCACAAAGGGCCATAACTCTTGACAAAAAATATTCCAACCTTAAATTCCTGATGATATGCACAACTAGGCTTGGTATCAAGTGCAGTTTTTTAATCGCACAACATACTGAGAGAAATATGTTCTACTTCAATTTTAAACATGTACAATGAATAGACAATAGACAATGTCCATGACTTTGAATACAATGAACAATTAATTAACATATGGTAAAATTAGTTCAAAATGTGAATGCATTTTACTATCAAACAGGCCAAAGCTGTATTCCAATTTTTCAATGCTTTATTGGAAATACTATTTTGTCCCATAGCTGTTTTTCGATTCACTTTACTGGTTAGGGACCATCAAATTAGCATTACTTAAAAAAATTATTACCTGGTATAAACATGCCAGTCACAGTTTCCTCATCTGACATGTCGGAGTCTGACATATCTTCACTAATACCATCCCCTGTATCAATTGTAAGTTGTCCATTTGTTGTAACTTCGCCCAGTTCTGCTGTAGGTGATGTGACACGCATACTGAACATTGATGCCTTTAGTTCACTGATAGGACTTGTAACTTCCCTAGGACTGGCTGTCTCAGTAATCTCTGGCATAACATCAGCCATTTCTGGACTTGTTTCTACTTTCCTCACTGCAATTGGTTCAATAACTTCACTTACGTCACTAAGGGATGCTGATAAACTTGCACCACCAGGTTTAGATAGAAATGGGGGAGGGGCACTATCTGGTAAAGGCGGGGCCTCAGACCCAGCAGAAGATATATCTGAGGCAATAGAAATTGTGTCTTTAGAATCTTTGACTTTTTCCGGAAGAGTCACTATTCGTTCAAATACCTGTTTTAATTCATCACTTCTTTTAGAGTAAGTTGTAGGTTGAATATGATCCATATAATCGTCAGGGTCTGATCCAACCGAATTACGAAAGTAATTATTTTTGGTTTCACTGGATGATTTAATAACTACATGTGATTCATCATCACTATCATTAACATTTATCACATCCTTCGTGAATTCTTTGTCTTTGAACTCAATACTTGTTTTAACATCTGACTGGTCAAACTTTCCTCTCGTCTTCCCTATTTTCTGAGGCTGAATTTCACATTCAACATTAGAGTCAACATTGGCAACAATAATATCTTCTTTAAAACCATTTATTGGCACAGTAGCATCCGCTGTAGTCTTACCACCTTTAAATTCAGGCAGCTCTTTAATTACAGCTTCTAATAGTGAATCTTCACTTTCTTTCAAAGATGGGAAAGAGTCAGGTTCTGGAAAGTTTGATTCAGGCACATTCACATAAGGACTTTCACTGACATTGTTTTTGATATTGACATTCACTGCAATCTCTTTTGATTTTCTTTGTTCCTTTTCGAAACTGTCGTGCAAGAATGATCTGTTTTCTTCAGATTTCTTCTTCCTTCTGGGGGGTCTACTGGGAGCTGTATATGCTGGTGCCGTAGATGATTTATCTGATTTGTACGCATCAATAACTGACCCTTTATTCTTCTCCTGAGGTGTACTTGGTTTGGAATTCACAGGTTCTTGATTGTTAACTGGCTTTGGAATCTTTGACTGAGGTGATTTAGGTTGAGAATTAGATATTTCTGAGGAGGATGAAACTTTGGCTGAATCAGTTGATGTAGAAGCTGGAGCAGTGCCTGAGCTTGACGCTACAGGAGAGCAAGGCTGAGGAGGGGGAGGAGCAAGTTTGGCTGATGTTGCAGTGGTGCCTGAACTTGATTGCACTGGAGAACAGGGAGATGGGGGAGTAGGTTCAGCAAATGGTGCAGGGGATGGAGTAGTACCTGAACTTGAGCCACCAGGTGAACAAGGGGGAGGTGGGGCAAGCTTTCGTTTAGTGGAAGGTCGCGGAGGAGAAGTGGCTGATCTTGGCGAAATAGGACCTGAACTTGAATCTCCAGACTTTGTTGGCCTTGGAGAAGATGCACTCTCGGGTGTAAATGAATCTGTTGTATCTGTTGATACCTTTAGTTCTTTCTCCTGTGAGAGTTCAGTGATAGACTGTTTACTTTTTCTCTCGGCCCTTGGATGACTTTTACTGTCCGACTTATCAGAAATGTCAGATTTTTTATCGAGGTTTAGAGATCGTCTTTTCTGTCTATGTTCAGCTCTCTGGGCGGCTCTTTGAGCTTCGTCATCAGCTGTACGAGGAGCTATGTAACTTCTACGTTTAGTTACATCCTTGTCTGACTTCTTGTCACTACCAAATCGACGTTGATATTTACTCTTTTCAAATCTCTCTTCTTCCTCTTGAGCTTTTTGCCTGGCAAGATAGTCTTCAGGTTTTCGCTGAAAATATACAAAGAATTCATGCATTAACATTGAGCTTGAAGTCAATACTTCCCATTGATGAAGATTTGTATGCGAAATGCTGAATAAGAAACAAAGTTAGGTCATTGGGTGGGTTAGACAAAAAATGGATATAGATAAATGAACATGGGTGATAACAAAATAACAACCAGACTATATAATACTCCATAGCCAATCAATTACATAAAATTTTGGTCTGCAAGACAAATTGCTTTAGCCATAGTGAAAAATATAAGAATTTTGTTAATGATAAGCTGTTTAAGAGTATTATTCCTACAGAAATGTCGTACTTTAACATCTGATTTGATACCATTACTTGATTGTGAAGTTTTAAAGCAAATATTTTTTTACCAAAGTGATGGTATACATGCATCAAGTCATGTATATTGTACAGAAGCAAATACCTAAGCATTTGATGAACTTACAAAACGGGAAAAGCAAACCTATTACAAAGACCTGAAAGACTTTTAAATTAGCCTTCAACGATTGAATGGATGGCTTGGTTTTATGGCTAGCTTCATTTTACCTCAGTATGACAACATACTAAGATGACACATTTATTCACGCTATTTTAAAATTCATTGCATATTTTAAGTAACCACCAACAAGTTAGCCTGGGGAGTATGACTTTATAGTGTATTCAATAATAAACATCAGCTTCTATATAAGGAGATTTTCAGTGTACACTGTTCAGCAACACAGTAATCCCGATACACCCCTTATCAGTTCCATCAGAGTGTTGCGTCTGTTATAATTCCATCAGATTGTGTCTCAGCCTTATGAAAACAGTACAGTTCTCCTGTCTGGTACATCTGAGAAGCTGTGTATCAGGATTACCACTGTGAGCCATAATTAAAGAAACAGTACTTGCTTAAGTGGTGGGAAAGCAATCTGGAAAGGGTTCAACTCAATGAGCTCTATAGTGAAGTCAGCATAAAGGTTTAGATGAATACATAATTGACAATAATCACACAATTCGCAAATTGATGGCGACAGAAACTGACAGAGTAATCATGCACACCAATTCAAATAACCCTTTGTTTTATACTAACTTTACAAACCAACAAAAACTTCAATTAAAACAAAAATTACAGCCTCAATCTTATTTATACCTGCTTAAGAATCTAAGTCAAGATCGATATGAAAATTCTCAATCTTATTGATCATTTCAAGAGTAATTTGAAACACCCCCTATCTTCTTCCCATGCTGATAAATGGTGTGTTTTATACTGTTGTACGGCTACATTACAATAATTAGTTTTCTAGGTAGTTCAATACTGTTAATCAATAATCAAATTGATCATTTAAGTCAAATATACTTGATATTGGCAAAACAACCGATCACAATTCTTCCACTATCATCAATGATCATTTAGAAAATGGAGAGGTTTGTCAATGAGCACATCCCATACAAAACAAATACAATACAACATTCCTTTTCTTACTCAATAAACTTCACCATGATTGATCACTGATTGCACAAAAGGCTCATTCTAGATAATAGTCTTATCCCAGATTTTTACTATAAATCCAACTGTGACCCACATTTCTTAACTGAAATATTGTTTATTAAATATTATATATTTTCAAGGTTTATTGAAGGCATATACAGTATGGTCACCACTCCACTTTTTGATTTTGGAAACTTGGCAGGTATGCCAAAGGTAAACATACTATACATAAACATCATTACTATATAAGAGGCTGTTGTTTGTTTTGGTTAAATTTGAATGTACAAAAAGTCATCTGAATTGACAAGCAAGTATAAAACATGACAGGTTCATCAAACGGAAAGGAGCATACATACTCACTTTTTAGAAACTCACTTAAAATGCAAAAATAATGTTAATTATAATGATAAATTTGAACGTCACTCACTATGAACATTGTTTGAAATCTTACATTTTTATAATTATATGTTTAGTTTACCATACTAGCAACACTAAATGACAGTAAAAATTGTGTTGACTATACCAAACTTTATGAAAATTATGATGAAATTTATTATGTCCGATCATACATAGAATGTATCATACATGCACTTATTTCAGCTGTAAACATAGTTTCATTGATTATAAGTCAAAAAGTCAATAAAACATCATTCCAGTATAATTTTAAGATAGAAAGTATTGTTTTAAGTCCCACTCTGGTCAACACCCCTGCGAAATTTGGTTCATGATTTCATGAACACTTCACTCCAATCAAGAACTGTTCATGAACAGGCCTTAAGTTCTTGAAATGAGTTCATGAACTTTTGGACATGAACTGTTCTTTAAGTGAGTGAACTGTTGATGAATAATAGATGAACATTTGAGAGTTCATGAACTGTTCTTGATCCAGCCATAAAATTACCTGATGAACATTTCATCAACAATTATTTCTAGACAATTCTTAAACCATCCCTGAACTGTTCATCAATTAATTCATGAAAAGTTCTTGAAGTGTTCATGAAACATGACTTCCTGTCACATGTTGGCGACATCACAGATTTTCAAAATGGCTGCCAGCTATCTATGACATGTGCTGATGTTTGACAAATTTTAATGGGTGTTTTTATCTTAATGAGTGATCTTTAAATAATAAAAGGTAAGTGGCAGAGTTTAACACGTCAAGTTTGAAAGTATCTAGTGTGACTAATATTTAATTATAAGAATAGTTGTTCAACCTAAAAATATAGAAAAAACAAATTAGGAAGTGGGTGGGGTACGCTTAGCATGAGATTTCAGGAATAAGAATTCATAGAGTGCTAATGAAGTGTTCATGATAATAATGTGAACAGAAAAGCATGCTGCAAAAGGTACAAAAGGTAGCTAAACAATTATTCTGATTGAGGAAAAGTATTGTTATGATAAAAATACAATGTTCCAGTAGGTTTAATCAGATGTTCAGGCAAGTAGATCATCCTTCAGCTATGTTCCCAATTTTCAACTTTACTGAACATGACCATATAATATATTTACTATTTATACTTAAAACACATCTAAGTTGGGCTGTGTCTTTATGCACACAATAGAGCTTCATTTTATGCATTTTGATACACTTAGTTTATTTTACGGGTTGTTCATGAACTGTTCATGAAGTGTTCTTAAACATTTCACATAGGCCTCAAATCATGAACATTTAAAGAAGTATGGTTCATGAACTGTTCACTGACAGTCTGTGAACAGAAAATTGGACATTGAAAAACAGAACAAAAATGTTCATGAACTGTTCATGAACCCCAATTGCTGAAGAATATTGCATGAACTTAGTTGGAATGAACAGTTCATGAACACTTCATGCCATAAGTGAGCCAGCCTGCGATGGAATCCGCTACCTTTCGCCCTTTAAGCAGATGCTTAAATACCACAAGACTATCTCAGTAGATGGGTAACTTAAAAAGTATCGCGTCAGCAATATTCTTAGTAATTTTGGTCTTTTCAAAACTTAAATATGCTAAGTACAATAAACAACATATACAATCACCTTTGTCAATAGTTCCTGTTTATTCCAAGCAACAAACATGATTAACCATCAAATACACACAATGTTTATAAAAAATAAGCAAAAAACAACAACATAAAATTGCAGATTTTTAGAAAAAAATATTCCAGAACAATAATTCCCCTTATTTAGTATTATTTATCTATTACATTATTATAACCACTGCATAGGACAGTAAGTAGCACATTGTTTCACCAACGTTATTGCCTTACGTGGCATTTATGTGCATATAATGCGCGCAATGTAATGGTCATTTCGTCAGTTATCTGGAAATATGCAAATGAGGTGAAAGGTTGTAATTATTGCCACGGTAACTTTTGTCACCATATACGTCAAACATAACAAGATGTGGACCCTGGGATTGTTCATGTGATGCACGTCAAAACATCAACCACTTTTACCGCCATCAAATAGAATTGCGCATAACAAGAAATTAAACAGTCATACATACATCAGCTAAACATATAAGTAACAATTTTACCAACATTAAAAGTGACAAACTTAAGCATTTTTCATAATTAATCATCATAAAGCTGTTAGTAAGTATTAATACAAAACTAGCCATATTGGGCAATAAATAATCAATCATATATGATCAATAATGGTCAGAGATAATGACCCATTCGGACTATACTTTGGTGACTTGCCCCGTGTCAATTTATCAGCCTAGTAATGAAAGAATTTTTCATTATCGGTTGTTCGATTAAGCGACAAAATTAATGTACCCGAAACACTTGGAGCACTTTCCCCTTCTATTAAATTGACTTATACATGACCAACCCATTATTGATAATGAAAACAGGTAGAATCGCAATCTAGCATTGGATGAAAAGAAATGAAATCAATCTACCGGTATCTGTCGGCATTAAATTTTTATCATAGTTTCAAAATCTTGAAATCTATGATTGATTTCCCATATTGAATGATTTCATATCCCATTTAATAATTTAGAACAGTTTTATTATTTCTCTCACAACTTTTCCAACTTTTCCAAAGACTAAGGTTTAGAAACTGGAAAAAAACCTCACTTGACTGTGCAACTAACCGACACTCGTCAGTTTCTGTACCGCTTAGCTAGACGAAAGCAGCAATTCAACAACATTGACTGAAAACAATTTGTGAACTTTTGCCATTTTAACTGTGACAGCACGGCTTTTGTTACGAGTAATTTGATCGGCTGAAGAGTTGCATGGTATTACCCGAACACCAATCATTTTCTATATTGTCACATGATCCGTCACGTGATACTACAAATGGTCGAAATGAATGTAAATATTAGAAATTGAATACTAGTATCAGTTCTCCATAAACTTGGATTATCGTCTATTTAAGCGGTACAGAAACGGACAAGTGTCGGTTAGTTGCTCCAAATATGTTCCTCTATCAAATCGTCGTACTAATATCCTGAGATCGTGCGAAAATAATTATTTCTCTTCTTTATCGAAGGCCGTTTTTTACGCATTTTGTGACACAGGCAACAATGTGTATGTGTATTGATAAAAGTTGTATTTTTTATGTATAATATTATATTGTCTTGAAGTGTGCAGTGCAAATTAAATGATTGCATACGGCTTGTTTAAAATATTGGACATAATGTTTAGTTGGGTATATGAGGGCCAGTCATAAACTCAGATCCCTGTCTTAGATATTCATAGTATAGATCTATGTGAAAGATATTTTTATCTGGTCGAATCCCTTTGTACAACATGGGGTATAGGTCCTTTTTTTAACAAGTTAAACAGGATGGACTGACACAGAAAACAATATATCCAAAATATTTTTTCTGGCCTAAAAGAATGTAAACCCAAAAAGCATATTTGCATGTACGAGCATAAAGCAACATTTTTTTATTTTATTTTCCAGCATAGATCAGATAAGACACAGGTGTCGGACATATTTCAAGTGCAAATGAATAGAAATTTAAATGGCATTATTTCCACACAATGTATCTGAAAATACCTCCACAACATTAATTTCATGGACGAACAGTCAATAAATAATGACCATAAAACACTATGCTTGTAACAATATTTTGGTTGCAGTGAATGTTTCCTGAGGGCTAATTTTATAAAAATACTTGAACTGGTTGACAGAATTTAAGTGCCAACTTTGACCGTAAGAAATTTTGTTAAAAGGTTTAGTACAGCAATTTTAAACATTTCATCGACATTTTCAAACGAAATCAGCAAAGATCCATTCACAACATCACATACCAGTATCGTCTTGTTATAGCAGAGAGATCATGCACTGTGTTTTCACATTGTAAATGAGTTTCCCTTGCAAACATTAACTTATAACACCATACAGGTATATTAGGAGAAGGTAAATTTACATCGAATGATCATGAAGTATTCTGTATATATACATTGTATACAAACAGTTTGCACCTATAGTGGGATTCAAACATATACTGAAAGATGCCATCAAACAGGACCTCTATTAGGTTCGTGAGGTAAATTGCTGTAATGGCGGACAGGTATTCAGACGTATATCGAGAAAGCTAATAATTTTGATCGAATAGTTTATTCCATAGTAATTTGTCAGTGATTGAGTAATTGGATACAATGTATATGGATGAAGATGACAATATTCATGATGTGCGGACATTTACCCAGTTGCTGTACATGAAGTTTAAAAAAAAATTAACCAAAGTCAGAAAGCTACAATAAGCAAGAATATAATTGTGTCTTCACAAAGGTACAATTTGATTGAAAAAACTAAGATGACTAGTTTTTGACCCCAGATGACCCAGTTGCAAACTTGACCTATATTCTATAGAGACAAACAATGTGAACAAATTTCATAATAATTAACAGTCAAATTGTTGATGATGGACAACAGATGATGCATTATATATCAGCACATAAGAGATGAGATAGGATAATCCCAATAGCTCAAAGGTAAGCTAAAAAGTAACCTTACTGAAAATGACATATCTCATCGTAATCTAGCAATACATTTTGTATATGTCTTCCCGCCATTTTCAACTTCTGATCATGAAATATTCAACAACCATTCAGGAATATGTTAACTTACTACAAACATATGACTCTGCAGACATTCATTGAGATGAATAGATGTCATAGCTCTTCTTAATTAATGTGCTCTACATCCTCATTCTCCGAATAAAAAGTTTCATAGCTTTCCTTTTTAAAAAGTTACAAACACCTGCTATGAGAAATTAAAGCTTGACGACCGTAACTATGTTACGAATGAGACACCCTTCTGGCATAACTCAAATTTTTACCATTGTATAAATTGTAAAAATGCGGTCACAAAAGATGTTTCACATTCATTCGTTTTTATTTTAAACCCAACAGCTGTAATTAAAAATCTCTAAAAACAAGCATTCTAATGCTTGAATGATGACAAAAATAAGGTGTTTAACTATTACTTTTGAAAAAAAAAATACATAATGAAACTTATTCTGTTACATAAATAGGTAAGCATGTCAACAATTAACAGATAACATCAAGTATTTACCTGTGGAGCGACAGTTGCTGGTTTTATCGAAGTTGCCATATTAGGTACTTAATCCAATTTTCTGAATTTATCTAACAATCAAACATCCCCATTGTCAACAACACATAATCCAATATAGTGTAAAAGTGTTCCATCTAATCTCAGATTATAAAAGATTGCCTTAAGCAATCGGTACCGTTTTAATGTAAATACCGATAAACTTATTCACACTGTTTTTACAATTTGACAGATTTTAAACGAACTTTTGGTGTTGACGTCTCGTCATTACAATAGTATATAGTAAAGATGTGAATACGTTCGGCGATGCGTAGAACGTAAACTTCATAAACCATGAACAACCAACATATGTTAAATCATAAATATTAATGACAATCTAAACTGGTAAAGGCTGTTATACCTTTTTGTAAATGTTACAAAAATTTTGTTCCGATTTTATTTTTATTTCAGAACAATAGCATCATAAGCACATGGCTATTTTGATATGTTGAACTGTAGTTCTTGTATAACAATATACCTGACACGTGTATATTCTTCAGTACTTGAATGTATCATAAAAATCTAAATCTGTTTTAAGAACCTACTCCTCATTAACTGAACAAAAGCAACATATATGCAACTTATATAGAGGTTGTAAGGATCGACCAAATGCCAACAAGAACATTAAGGGTAACAATTACAACATATAGAAGCATAGAGTGATTTCAAAGTACCATTTAAAGTTAAACCAGTTAATTGAAAAAGGTCACACCATCCCTTTTTTTAAAGCAATGCAACAGTAAAACACAACACTTCCGTAACAATGATAATGAAAACAATATTTTCAAGTCCATGTACTGAGTCCATGCATACACATGAGGTTAAACACTACTAAATTTCCTACTACTATCAGTGGCTGTCCATTCATTTGCGGCAAGGGGAGTGAAAAAGTTCAATAAGGAAGGCTTTATTTGATTGTTCACACCATTTTGATGAGGTTGAACAAGTCAAGTGTCAGTCTGAATGATAGGTCAGAAATCAAATATTGTCAGTATAGTATTACACCTGACTAGACATCCCTTTGTAACATTTGACAGCTGAGACTTAGGAGAAGTAATTGGACATATAGAAAATTGTCACTACATGTACATGAAACTCAAATGAGATGCTTGTCACTATTACACAGGTTAGTACGTCATACTGAAGGTGTTACATACCGCACAAGGGACAGTTTGCATGATTCACGTTCTATGGTTGAACCTTCTTTCCACTTACAAACATTTGTTAAGCAGTGAGTGACCATGTTCGACCATGTCAAACAATGTTCAAATCTGGTCCACATGGTCCAACCTAGGAATGACCGTGATGAACCATGTTTAAGCATGGCCAACAAAGTTCACAATGCACAGAGAAAACTTGTACATTTTGTAAATAAGTTCGCTAAAACTATCAAAATATTTACACGAGAAAAGTTCCTAATAATACAACACATGAAAAACTTCAATGTATGTTTAACATATGAAAACCATAAGTATTTTTATGTATGTTTTTCATGCGTAATGTCTGTGCCTTCTGTGCTCTGCTGCTTTTGTTGTCAGTGCTGCCTAATCTCTGTCTGATTATCCGTTAATGAAATGCCTTTACATGGTACTAAATATGAACATAAAGCTATATGCCGATGCCGAGCATAGCCTTTATTTGCCAGTCAGCTTTCTGCTGAAATATATACAACACAAATAACATCAATTTAACATCCTAATTGAGCATCTACATCTTTAATTATATCTGTTGTATGTACGTATATACACCATTGTAATAATGTTAATGTTTCAAGAATTACCTCCCTTCACGCACCATTAACTAACCTACAAATGGGAATAATAATTTGTAATAGTCATTAGATTTGAATAAGCTAAAATGCAAAACATCAAAATGAATAAAGCATATGTATTATTAATGATAAGAATTTCATACAAATTCCCATGTGTCATTCATACTTATAACTCCATAAAACTATGTGATGTCAGTTGCATCAAATGAATTATTATTACTACGACACTTTCATGACATAAAAACAAGATATAATTTGACATGGCTTGATTTTATCACCATAGGAGCATTATTTGATGGTTACGCCGTGCAATTTGTTTTAATGTCCTGCATACTGAGGCGTAATTAGTAGGCCATAGAGTATGCATTGTGTATTTTTGTGACAGTTAGCAGTGACCAATGTGCTAAAAGACATCATTCATGAATATTATTGGATATTATGACAACAATAATCCATGGAAATACACACATGGAGGTACTTCAAGGCAACATCATAGATAGTTATGAATTTTTCAAGACACTGAAAGATGATTATAACAATCATGAATATGGACACCAAGACACTTAAAGACAACATCCATGAATATGGAATTCATGAATATGGACACCAAGACACTTAAAGACAACATCCATGAATATGGAATTCATGAATATGGACACCAAGACACTTAAAGACAACATCCATGAATATGGAATTCATGAATATGGACACCAAGACACTTAAAGACAACATCCATGAATATGGAATTCATGAATATGGACACCAAGACACTTAAAGACAACATCCATGAATATGGACACCAAAACACTTAAAGACAACATCCATGAATATGGACACATAAAGACAACATTCATGAATATGGACACCAAGACACATAAAGACAACATTCATGGATATGGGCACCAAGACACATGAAGACAACATCCATGAATATGGACACCAAAACACTTAAAGACAACAATCATGAATATGGACACATAAAGACAACATTCATGAATATGGACACATAAAGACAACATTCATGAATATGGACACCAAGACACATAAAGACAACATTCATGAATATGGACACCAAGACACATAAAGACAACATTCATGAATATGGACACCAAGACACATAAAGACAACATTCATGAATATGGACACCAAGACACATAAAGACAACATTCATGAATATGGACACCAAGACACTTAAAGACAACATCCATGAATATGAACACCACTATATTGTATATTAAGACTTAATGGTTTTGATAACAGCATATTCAGCAAGAACAAGCACTAGGCATCAACTCTTCAGTATTTAAAGACACTTAATGTGGGACATATATTAACAGAGTAAATAAAATACAACAGATTGGATTTCTCCACACAATGGCTGAATAAAGAAAGGTTTTATTTAACCTGGAAAATGCCCAAAATTTCTTTAACACATACAACAAAAAAGCTGAAAGTTGATATGACATAGAATATCATTCCAGAGGTATAAATGTACCATGACACCACTTGTTTGCAGTCAACGAAGGCCATGTAAACAAACAATGGGTTCAGAGTTACATTAGATCATTTAAAATGCACCAACAGCAGCCCATTTGGCAATAATATGTTAATTTTATAATAAATATATGCAATCATTCACTTTTTAGATTGACAGACCTACTTGCAGATCACAAAGAAAAGTAGCAATGAGCATACAAATTTTTTATGAAAAGCCTTTGAAATTGATACCTTTTGTTTAACCAAATTTAGTTCTTTAATTGTATAATAGAGGCAAAGTAAATAAATCAACCAATACTTTAAAGTACAAGTATATTATCTGATTTCATAAAGCTTTGACCAAATAGAACTTTGCTAAATTCTTCAGAAACAAGAAATCACTGATTGCTGTGTGCAATATATGGCTTATAATTGTGAAATATTGTTTCACTATAAATTTACAAAAAAATAAAGAAAATAGTATCTGTTCCTCTTCTTGAACACCCAAATAGCATTTGTTAAAAGTACAGGCATATATAAACACCTGCTTAATATTTGTTATGTAATTTGCATTTAAAGTTTAAACTAACATATATAATTTCCATTTTTAATCAAATGTTACTAGACACAATAACATTCTTAATTGTAAACACAGAAACCTGATTCAGACACAAACAAATATTTTTCATACAATTGCAAAAAACTTGAGATGTACAGAAACTGCATCAGTTGTAAATAACGGTAATATAATATTCAGTATGGAGATTTCACATACCTTATTTTTTCCTTTTACAGGAATTCGACTTTTTTTACTCATGTTGCTAATTTTTGCAATTAAATCCAATAACTCAATAATTCTATCACTCCATCATGCAAGTAATGTCAAAATCAATTTTCAAATTTTACATTTACGTTAATAAGTTTACAATAAATCAAAATTCTTAAAATAATTTCATATCCCGGTAAAATTAGTCCATATCTCAGCAGTTATAAGACAAACATTGGCAATCATAATAAGGTGGGGCAAAATTATATTGAATGATTTTCAAGTGTCTTACAGAGTTGGTAACATTAGACGGCATTTAGAGATTACTGGTCATAGTGCCGCCCCGCGGACATAGAATACCCGTCATTCTCAGTGCTCACTTGTATGAAGAATTTCAATACCGTTCTCGTTTTATAAGATATAGATACTAGATCAGTAAACTAAACAAATTATGACTATCAATATCAAAACATGTCAATAGAGCGTAACTTGTAAACCTTATAGACTTGTATTACCGGTGTGGTACAGCATGATGTAGTCCTTTGCCTTGATACCTTGGCCTTCATAGAATTCATATGGTTACCATCAATGGAGAGACCAATACACTGAGTGCAATACTATAAATGTTCATTCTATATTAGGTATTGTTCCACTCAAGTGTTTGTCAAAACACACATTAAGAAACAGTATCCAGCAGTTCAAATTTCTGCACAAGGCTATTTTATTTATTTACTTTATTACTTTTATTAATCAATAGGAAAAATGACAAACTTATGTTCAGCACATCAAATGATTTATAAGCTAAAAGCTATTAGTGCATAAACCAATTTGTCAGGTATTACCTTCACCGACATATTAAGTTAAAAGGAATACAATTTCCAATGTCATAATGTAAATAGGAAGTTTGTATCGGAGTGAGGAGAAGACAAGGCCACGCTTACCTGCTATGTAAAAGAAAACCGAAGGTATCAACGTTTTAACAACTGAGCATGTAAAACAGAATCATATACAGTAAAATATTGTAAACATCTCATTAAATCACGTCAACAAGTTTATGCGGGATATAAAAATTCAATTAGCACACACAATTGGTTACGTCATACAAAAACTTGCAACTGCACTCACTTAATGCATTCCACTTTGACAGATATTAAAATGACATTTGTTTAAATACTGAAGTAAAATTTTAATCCATAGAAACAAGAAAATTCCCCTTAAAATCAAAATTCATCTACAAGGTACAAAATTTGAGGAATTTTTGAAAATTTATATAAATTTAAATGATCGAAAAGTTCTACAGTAAGTTCTTCAGAAATTCATGAACTGGAAGGTATTCAAAATGAAAGTTCATAAATTTGATATTAAAAATACTGTGTTAATAAAATTTCCATATAATTATGCAGCATCATCTGCCTATAGTTAAAGTCAGTTTGACATTTGACAGAATACAAGCAGTGTACATATGGTTTTGATAATTAATAATGATAGAAAACATCATTTGAAATTGCGTTTTGATCGGTTATTGTTTTTAAAAAGATTTTTATTAATAATACTATAGAAAGGGTCCTAACCAAATTGGTTGTTTTTGTCCGGCCTATCTATAATTAATAATATCATTAATGAAAACCACGAGTGTACAAAATAATTAGCAAATCTAATTCTTTGTTAAACCACAATTATGTAATCAAGGTGATTTGAAGAGATGGTCAATATAAGATAGCAAATTTAAGTTACAAGTTAAATCCTTTAAATTTAAAGCAACATTTATTTTCCATGCATAAACTTGAATAAATATTGTTATATTGACACATGTATTTATACAAATGTGGACATGACCTTCTAAACTCTGGTCATGTCAAATAAAACAAATATATTAGCTACCTTAATTAAATAATAAGATTTTTGTAACACACTGGACAGACTTTAGTTCAGTGACCATACCAAGCATTTGTATTAATACAATAAGATCAATGACTAAAATTCAAAATAGTTTGTACTGAAATTCCTTAAAAGCATAGGAATTGTTAATATACAGTCAGTGTCACTTGCATACAAACATTGCAATATCATAACATTGTATTTTTATTGTTTTAAACATTTTAATTGGAAAAAATACAGTGAAAACCAATATCTTAGGTACATACTCTGTGTATGATAGACATAATATATATTAAAATTGCATGTTAAGTAAACAAGTGTCTGACCTGAGCAATCAATTTATACAATAATAATAATATGTTAGAAACTGAAATGTTCTAATTCGATGGTTTGGCGGATAACTATTGTAACTCCCTCTGTTTTATATAGGAGTTACAATAGTTTTCCGCCAACCCATCGCTATGCTGTTTGACAAAACTATTTCAGCCATTTACAGCATTCAGTAGATCTAAACAGTTTTCCTTGTATTAACTATCAACCAGTACTTAAATTTGCTCTTCCGCAAGCAACTCACTTCTCCACATGTGGAGGACATCACAGCATAGCCAATGCATTGGAGAAGCCGAAATATAAACTGTACAGTCTGCACATGCTCGGCCCAAAAAAGAATTCAAATATAACTTACATGCATTATTACACCAGATTATTCCAGGACTGTATTGAATAAAATAATTCTACATGCCATTTATCAATGCTTAATGAAGTGAAATTAGTTAATAAATGCTAAGATAAAATACATTAGCTTTATCTAGTTTTGCAACATATACCACCACAACTGAAAGTACAGATTCATATACTGAGCTGTTTCTTTCCCATATATCAAAGTTGTGACTTCAAATACATAAACATAACAGTTGGTTGATAACTAATAAGTATGAAAATATAAAGTATGCATATACAGTCACATTATTAATTGTAATTAGTTCATAATGGCGCAGACAATTTTGCTTAGTTAAATGACATTGCTGCATGATATTGTTACAAAGAAGTATTGCATGTTTGCACAATTTTCTGATTTTCTTTATAATACATTCAGCAATGGCAACCAAAATATGATGTGCTATAATACTCAAATATATTACATAACTCTCACACTCATTTTATGAGTATAAACTGATACAAATTAGATTTAATTTCTATTGTATGATTTATATTTAACAATTGCAAATAATCAAATCTCTATAATAATAATAACAATAAATTTAATACATGTATATAATGGTTTTAGATTCGTACCTTCGAAATCAGAGAGTAGAAACATCAAAACTGGAGAGTATTCACCATACACTATTATGAAGTAGCAGTAAACAGTATGTAACATTAGGAACTTAGCTGTTCTCATGTGATGTTTGTACCAGATAAATCAAAGTAACAAGTTTGTGACAGAATAATAGTATGTACATCATCTACGTAACATTTATGTCAAAGGCAACATTCCCTGTGCTAGATTTTGTTACATTTTTTATCACTCCATCAACTGACAATGCATTGAGTTTGCATGGTTAGAGACAATTAGTCGCATTCTATCTTTGTTATGTGAGTTGGTCCATTGTTTTCAGCATGTAATAATGTAGAAACTGGGCCTTTCTGCAACAAATAGACTCCTATTTATCTCTAATGTTATCATACTTTTGTTCATTAATGCATTGTATTACCCAATTATTGCCATTAATGTGCTTTTGAAATGTTTGTCCAAGCATAAAACAGGCTTCAGATACAGATACCTTTTAACTAGCAGCAAGATCAAAAAGGGCCATAACTCCACCAGTTAATAAACCTTGCCATGACGAGAAGAGAAGCCAGCTAGCTGGTACATGTATGCACTTTTTGATGCTGAGTGTCAGAGCTATCAAACTTTGCATATATTTTATAGAGACAAACATTGTGACCTTGGTTTCATTAAGACTTATTTAAAACTTTGATCATCTACAATTGCAAAAGTACAATTTGTTAAAAGTCTGGCAGAATAATTATAACCAACAGTTTGATTTACATTCAGGTTTGCCTAGCACACAGCAAAACACAATGCAAACATATACCTTTGAAATTATGATAATTATATAATACAGTCAGGTCTCGATGTAACGACACCCAATATACTGACAAATTCCTTCTACTGATATAATATTTTGGGGACAAAAGTATTAAAACTCTCTATGTATCAATTCAGTATAATGACATATTCGTTACAATAACATTTTCTTGGAAACAAACAGCGTAGTTGTATCCAGATCTGACTGTATGAGGGACTGTTTATCTAATACTGGTAGACAGATATACTTTATTTCAAATTGTTTCTTATGTAAAACTCAGATACAGTTTATGTTTCTTGTTGACCAGATACATTTATAGCAAAAACTGGAAAGACAAGATGAAAATAAGTAACATGATAGGGTCATACAATAATGTTTACATACATTTCTTGTAACAAATACTGGTATACTATATAAGGAAGAGTTTCTGTTACATGTTTTTCTCAAAATTATTTAACATGAATACTGCAAACCAATTTTCGCGAATACCAATTTTAGCGTTTTGCTGATTGTCGGCATATTCGCGACTACAAATTTTGGCGTTTTTAAGTTTCCCGTAATGACTAAATAAATGTTTTTGACATTTTCGCAGCAACTTAATTTTGAGAAATTCTACCACATGCAAACTCCACAAAATTAAATCGCGCGAAATAATTTCTTGGTTTACTGTAGTTCGCACTTGTACTAAGAGGGTTTCAAACCCATACCATATGCCGCCTTCGCCGAGCAATGCTTAGTAAAAAAGCACTATATTAATAAGGCCACTTGGCTATCACGCAACAATATCAATGTAAGTACATCACATCACACAACACCAGTGTCTGTAGATCACATCACACAACACCAGTATCTGTACATCACATCACACAACACCAGTATCTGTACATCACATCACACAACACCAGTGTCTGTACATCACATCACACAACACCAGTATCTGTACATCACATCACACAACACCAGTGTCTGTACATCACATCACACAACACCAGTGTCTGTACATCACATCACACAACACCAGTGTCCGTACATCACATCACACAACACCAGTGTCTGTACATCACATCACATCACAACAGTATCTGTACATCACATCACACAACACCAGTTTCTGTACATCACGTCACATCACACCAGTGTCTGTACATCACATCACACAACACCAGTTTCTGTACATCACATCACATCACATCACACCAGTGTCTGTACATCACATCACACAACACCAGAATCTGTACATCACATCACACAACACCAGTATCTGTACATCACATCACACAACACCAGTGTCTGTACATCACATCACACAACACCAGTATCTGTACATCACATCACACAACACCAGTGTCTGTACATCACATCACACAACACCAGAATCTGTACATCACATCACACAACACCAGTATCTGTACAACACATCACACAACACCAGTGGCTGTACATCACATCACACAACACCAGTGTCTGTACATCACATCACACAACACCAGTGTCTGTACATCACATCACATCACAACAGTATCTGTACATCACATCACACAACACCAGTTTCTGTACAACACATCACAAAACACCAGTGTCTGTACATCACATCACACAACACATGTGTCTGTACATCACATCACACAACACCAGTGTCTGTACATCACATCACACAACACCAGTTTCTGTACATCACATCACACAACACCAGTGTCTGTACATCACATCACACAACACCAGTGTCCGTACATCACATCACACAACACCAGTGTATGTACATCACATCACACAACACCAGTGTCTGTACATCACATCACACAACACCAGTTTCTGTACATCACATCACATCACATCACACCAGTGTCTGTACATCACATCACACAACACCAGAATCTGTACATCACATCACACAACACCAGTATCTGTACATCACATCACACAACACCAGTGTCTGTACATCACATCACACAACACCAGTGTCTGTACATCACATCACACAACACCAGTGTCTGTACATCACATCACACAACACCAGAATCTGTACATCACATCACACAACACCAGTATCTGTACAACACATCACACAACACCAGTGGCTGTACATCACATCACACAACACCAGTGTCTGTACATCACATCACATCACAACAGTATCTGTACATCACATCACACAACACCAGTTTCTGTACAACACATCACAAAACACCAGTGTCTGTACATCACATCACACAACACATGTGTCTGTACATCACATCACACAACACCAGTGTCTGTACATCACATCACACAACACCAGTTTCTGTACATCACATCACACAACACCAGTGTCTGTACATCACATCACACAACACCAGTGTCCGTACATCACATCACACAACACCAGTGTATGTACATCACATCACACAACACCAGTGTCTGTACATCACATCACACAACACCAGTTTCTGTACATCACATCACATCACACCAGTGTCTGTACATCACATCACACAACACCAGAATCTGTACATCACATCACACAACACCAGTATCTGTACATCACATCACACAACACCAGTGTCTGTACATCACATCACACAACACCAGTGTCTGTACATCACATCACACAACACCAGTGTCTGTACATCACATCACACAACACCAGAATCTGTACATCACATCACACAACACCAGTATCTGTACAACACATCACACAACACCAGTGGCTGTACATCACATCACACAACACCAGTGTCTGTACATCACATCACACAACACCAGTGTCTGTACATCACATCACACAACACCAGTGTCTGTACATCACATCACACCAGTATTTACTACAGTAACTTTACTTAAAAAATAATGAATGTGTACATGTGTTTTATCGTAGAATAAAGCACAGTCACTAGTTTAGATGCGCATCTGAACAAGCTTTATTATAGATACAACACTGGTACATGTTTATTAATTCAATTCTAATATAGCCAATATTCCGCATTTGATATTACAAAAAGACATAGTAACAATAGCACTACGTTCTTCCTCGAACGGCTAATTTGCAGTTGTCAGTCGTAGCTGTGTTATATCGATAAATCGTGCACACCACGATTTCCTCTAAGTGTATACGGCTGAAACCGCTTGTTGGTTAGAATACCAGTTAATCCTACCTAATCAACGTGGTAGGGAAGGGGAAACACTCCATATATTCTTTTGGCCTAACCATTTTCAAACATTCTACATCTATAGTAACGAAGCAGACCCCCTGTCGTGATTCCGAACATTGAGACCATTTACCTAGCAGTTTAGCAGCCGATTGGCGAATTTGTGAAGATGTGTCTAGACGGTACATTTCCAGAAACTGTGTGGTAGAAGTATACTACAAGTAAATACACAGTACATTTTTAACCCAAAATGTACTATCTAGACTCACCTTAAGCCAGACTAACACATTAGCCAATCAGGCATTGACAAGTGGTCACATGCTCCTCCATAGTCAAATTGCTTTGAGCATTCCAATACCCCGGCCTCTAGGCCGAGGGTAATAAGTGGATAACAACACTGACTATACACTTGATATTTGTACACACCCTTGCATCACAGTGACAGGTGCTTTGTTAATTGTGGCCTTAGATACTGTGTTTAAGCCACTCCTTTGAAGCATGGCGCCGCATGACCCTATTTCCATATCCATGATGCCCATGAATGCTTAGATCTCAAAGAACAAAATATTTGTACAAATTATGCTACATAAGCATAAAATTGTATTTACAAAATGCATTAGATAAATACTTGAAAGTGGTTAAGTGATATCCACTTGATAGATAAAACTGCATTTGTAGAATTGACATACTTATAAGGCCTGCAAATAGGGTATGCAAAATATGTTTTTAATAAATTTGACAATTTCAATTAAACTCTTCAAAAAACTAGTAGTTATTTTAATAAAGTATAAGACTGCATGATAACAAGATTTATATAACACTCAATAACAAATGTATTAATATCTGTCATGTTTTCAGTTTTATTAAATACCTTACTTTTTATATCAAATCACAGAGATAAACTGAATATAAAATCTGTAATATCGCTGGGTCTGATACAATAAGTAATTAAATGTAAACTGGATATTTCTTTCTTCTTTCATTGATCTTTGTCAAATTATACAGCCCGTTAGCTCCCATGTTTCATCACCCAAAGGGCTGTCTTTCCTATCTCATCAACATAAAGGGTTACATCCCCTGTTTCATCATCATACATATTTAGCCCCCTTGTCTAGTCAACTCCCCTGTTTCATCATCATACATATTTAGCTCCCTTGTCTAGTCAACATACAGGGTTAGCTCCCCTGTTTCATCATCATACATATTTAGCTCCCTTGTCTAGTCAACATACAGGATTAGCTCCCCTGTTTCATCATCATACATATTTAGCTCCCTTGTCTAGTCAACATACAGGGTTAGCTCCCCTGTTTCATCATCATACATATTTAGCTCCCTTGTCTAGTCAACATACAGGGTTAGCTCCCCTGTTTCATCATCATACATATTTAGCTCCCTTGTCTAGTCATCATACAGGGTTAGCTCCCCTGTTTCATCATCATACATATTTAGCTCCCTTGTCTAGTCATCATACAGGGTTAGCTCCCCTGTTTCGTCAATATACATATTTAGCTCCCTTGTCTAGTCATCATAAGGGGTTAGCTCCCCTGTTTTTTCGTAATCGCACAGGGTTAACTACCTTGTATCACCATTATGGTAAGTGTCTTTAATATCATGAAGAAGGATGCAAAGGGCAAAGTTACATACCCTTCCCCCCCCATTCATGTCAGCTGACCAGTGTATGTGACTGAGATACTGATCCATGTAAAACCAGCTGGAACCACCTACACGAGAAGGGAGATGTTTGTTGTTTGTTAGTGATCGAATGAGACAGCGGTATCATTCGATTATTTTCTCTGCCAGATTGAACAATGCTCTCCGATTCGAGGGAAAGAAGGAAGATAAAATATAGGTTTAAATAGATCTACATGTACCTGGAACTTAGAATCCATTGCATATATTTCACAGAAACAACACCCATATATAACTTTCACAATAAAAATCATATACATATACACCATCAAGCGGATTATATTGATGATTAATAGTCATTAGGTAAAAGTCTATACTATGTAAGCGCCTGCTGTCTGTAACATATGTTCTATTCAACTGTTCATCAGTGTTTGTGTCAGCAACAAAATCAATTAACAAGATTATTATAATCATTGGAGCATAAAGATTGCTTTTTAGAGCTTTTAAGGCATTTCAGCTATTTCAACTAACACCGAAAATCTTTATAGCCATGAGGACAACATGTTTACCCATCTGCTTTAACAGGGTATGTTCCATTAGTCGCAAACAATTTAAGTATTTGAACAATACACTTTATTACCCAAGAAAGCGAGAATGTTTATGAAAGTTCTG
This sequence comes from Spisula solida, assembly GCA_947247005.1. Classification (NCBI taxonomy): domain Eukaryota; kingdom Metazoa; phylum Mollusca; class Bivalvia; order Venerida; family Mactridae; genus Spisula; species Spisula solida. The sequence continues at coordinate 29,800,382 of OX365948.1, forward strand.
GCACTTGTCATGGCCAGCAAAAGGAATAGGCGTCAAACAAAGAAATTAATGAGATCCATTCGCAAAATAAGTGTTAATAATTTTTTTTATTATTGGCGATACAGACTACTACAATAAACCAAAGACTTCTTGTGCTCAGGTGAGCTAAATACTCTTAAAAACCAAATAATTGATCTTTTGACTTTATCTAGCACAAATTGTGTTAGCTGATTTCATATTAGCTACTTAAGATTAACTATGATCACTGGGTAAGCTTAATTGTCCGACAATCTACTGGTGAATGCATGGAGGTTGCGATCTTGATATTTTAAAGATTATTATAACAGAAGGTTAGCACTTTGTTAAGCTTGGTTCACACAACAATGTTTTGACCGACGTTTACTGAAGTTGAGACAAACATCTTTGCTGCCAAATGCTCTCATTAATGTTAGGAAACATTCATAAAGTTTAGCACTGGATGCAAAACGTATGAACAAAAATATTCTTCTCGCAAACATAATTCCACTAACAGGTTGGGTCATTTCTTAAAGTATTGAACTGCTGGCCTAGCTACGCTCAGGAACAAGTGTTTATTGTGTGAACCCCACCTTTAGTGAGAAGACCAACATATTTGCCTGATCACCAAACTATTTCTGACCCAATTTATTCAGATGTTAATCTGAGAAAGAATGGACAGATAATCTACTTGAAGATTAGTTATAAAATATGTGGCATAAGATTGGTTTAATCTGTTAATAAGTGCAATCCATTGAAAAAATCACTTATACAAGCAATCTGTAGTAGGCGCTTATATTTTACTGTTTCATTTACATTTTATACCATTAATGGCATTAACTGTAATATAACTGATTCCAGCAAAATAAGTGATCACTGTAAGATATATGACATTGATTGCATACAGTTTAACCCTATTCTCCATTGAATCTGTAACATTTTAATGCATATCTACCACTCACTCTATGATGATGTATTTCAGTATATATTAGTTATAAACCAGTACTTTTAAAATTGGTAAATGACAGTATTACGCAAACAGGCCCTGATCTCCTGAAGCATCTCAAGTAGAAATCTCAACTAAAATTGAGATTTTGTTCAAATCAAAGTCTGAATTTAAGATAAATATGAAGCTTGAGCTTTTTTTTTTTTTTCTTTTTTCCTATACTCCTTTATTATTGAAATAAACTTTGTGTACTGTTTCTGTTTTGTTGTACCATTTTAGAGTACAATTTTGCATGGAAACTATCTCAAACGATAGGTGACACAATTTGAGTTGAGATTGGGCTCAGCTTGAGATGTTTCGGGAGATTGGGGCCTGGTCCTCTACAAGTTAAGGACATGATTGCAGGTTAAATGCAATGAAAGAAGTAGATCTTCCTAAAGTGTCAGAATCAAACCCCTAACATTATATTCATAGACATATTCTAAAACTGTACCAACCAAGCTGTGAACAAGACGGGCAATAAGCAATAAATCACTACATTTATAGATATAGTATGCTTGTTCACATTTATAGCATAATTCACAATTTGAAAAATAAATATGTTCTCCAACCACATTTTACTATAATGTACGGTAAAATCATATATTTTCATGGGAATTAAATTTTGTGGATTTTGATAAAAATGCCTTTTCATGGTTGTAAATTCGTGGATTACAAAACATGGAAGGGTTAACATATGTTCTGTATTCGAGAAGTCGATTAATTGTGGGGATTTAATTTCATGGTTGAGTTCAACATCGAAATCAACAAAAATTTCATACCCCTTGAAAAATAATGTTTTTTCAGTATTATAAGATAGTCGACTCATATTATGTGATACAATCTGGTAATTTTACCTCAAAGTGACAACATCAATATCTATTATATCGGTTTACCGAATGAGCTGTAACTTAAAATATAAAATATCAGTGCATGTAAATTACCATACAATAATACAGTATATCAGTGATGTGAATCTGCAGACAGTAATCATGTACCATTAACACCTCCGAAAACTAAATTTAGAATTAAAACATGAAACTAAAAAAGAAAGTTTACATAATTATTAGATTTTAAAATAAATCATTCGATGAAAACTGAACTTTCACATACATCATATAGTCAGCATAATGACAAATACTAGAACATAAAATACATAAAAAAAATTAATTGAAATTCAATGTTTTAACAATATAACAACACATGAGTTATCAAATCAATTGATAGCAAATTAAGCAAATTCTTACCGGAAAATATCAACGCAATAAAGTCAACAATTCCACAATGATTATCATGTAAGAAATACCACACATCAAAGTGTCGTCTGGCGAATCAACAATCATTTCATCAATAAATAAAATGGAAATAATCTATAGATTTAGAATGCATAAAAATGGTGGACATTCTCCGATCACTTAGCAACTGAATAGTTGACAATGACTGTGAACTTGATAGAGTGATGTTCACACAGTAAGAGGCTATTGTAGAAGAATATAGCGTTAGATTAAATGGTTTGAAATAGCTGCGATAAATGGAACGGCAAGCACTCAGTAAGTACTGTAGATTGCTATTTATTCGCGAGATTTTATAATATTCTCCTAAGTTTGCAAGTATACACTGTCGCGAATTCATAGTGATTGTGAAATACTCATTGCTTGAAAAAATTGACCCGATTTTTTCGTCAAACAGTTCAATGGTTTCAGGGTCCATTATATTACATCCAACCTGCTCTTACGTAATATGACCAGTATTAATTATAATCAGGTCCTCATTAACGACATTACAAAATAATAAAAACACCAGAATTATGAGTATACACTCGCAAAATAAAGAATACATGAAAATAAAGTGACGTACAGTATACAGAATGGTAGATCGATAGCAATACAAGAATGCGCCAGTTTCTTAATGGAACAAAATATCCCTCGTATTAATCATACATTTTCTATTCCTTTGAAAATAATATTTAGTGTTAGTAGGTTTCAATGTTGAAGTCGCTTTGAATGATATTAGATTCCTAGGTGTCAACATTTCTTTAAAGCTTACATAAGTTTGTTTTGGAGAATGCAATAATTATACAGTTTAATTCAAAGCATTGGTCTCTGTGACACCTTGGCACCTATTTAATGCATTATATTCCTATGATAAAACAGGAAAATTTAGATGAAAATTCAAGTCCACTTTTGCTTATATCATGAACATATTAACCAATACAAATACTGTATACTTGTTGTGAGTACATGACTTCTGTACATGTATAGATGATTACAAAACAATCAAATGCATCAGTTATTATTCTTGACTTCTTTAACAAAAGCGGGAAACCAGTCATTCAGTGGTGATTAAGGCGCTGCCACCACTTCTGTGTGGCTTTGATTGTCTGTACATTACAGTATTTATTACAAAGTATAACTGCCTTCTAAGTGAAAATTTCTATATAAATATCAGATTACTAAGGAAACGTCAGACTAACCAGATTTGCGTCTATACAAACCACAGTTTGATCTACAGAATGATATTGCACAAATCACATTGCGACCATCCTTGCCTGGCTCGCAGTGATAATATTCCCATCAATCAATAGCAAATGATTATGATGATCATAACGACATAACGAGCGTATATCTGCCATCACGTCACGTGTATCAAATACATCAACAGTATTTATTGCCACAAAAAATGACCACACAAAAAAAAAGACGATAATTTTACAACCAAACAATACAGCAATTTGATTTTGCACTCGAACTTACATCTAGTATTGCAAGTAGGTAGTATCATCATAATTCAATGATGAACACTTTGCAAGAGAGCACTTACGGCATGCTATTTCTCACTACTGAAACAGATTCGGAGATCTCCGCAGTAAGATTTCCCTCATTTTGTTTAAAGAGACCAGAAAGTAATAAGTGTTTCAATTTCTCATAAATTGATAGCAAATATTATTTAATATAAGTGCAAAAATATTTAATTTATGCTTTTACTAGAGTACTTCTTTGTTGATGCTATTTTTGCTTGTTTTATTTTATACGACCAAAAACTTACATCATAAAACAGGGAGTGCATGATGCCCTGGACATAAAATACAAATAAATTGTTTGATGTATTAATAGCATATTGACAGGTATAGCATGCTAACAATCTTTGCAGCAATTGTTCTGTCATACGAAGTTACTGTAGTCATCTACGTTGTACAGTGTACTAGTTTTTGCATGTTTTAAAGTCAGAAATAGTAAATTTTGCGGATTTTTACAATTAAGTTTGTATGTTGTTTTTCATTAAAAAAAACAGTTCTAAAGAAAACAAATCTGATGAAATCAGTGTTTATAAAACATGTTCCGTACACGTACATAAAATTCTCCTGCGACAGCCAAATACTACTTGATGTTCAATGTCACTTTGACCTTGACATTTGACATAGTCTATACTCAAAAGCAAAAGGATTACCTGCAGGTCAAGATTTAAGCCAAGTACCTGTTAAGTTTGAGGAATGTAGTCTCAATAAGTCTAAACAATCTAAAACATGTTTACAACCATTTCTTCTGGGATACATGTATAATAAGTCACATGCAATTATTATCCAGTGAACTACAGAGGCTGTTCAAAAGACCGTTTTTACAACTTTTGTAATATTTTGTACAAAGAAGTCGGCGCTCAACATAACTTACAAAACAAATAAATACAGAAGTTTTATGTTTATACCAAAGCCTTTACAAATTGTGAGATAATGTGCCCACACAATACATAAAAATGTTCAAAAACTGTATTAAATACAATCTCAGTTGAAAATCTATTTGTTCTTCCCTGCCTGTACAGCTTAAGCATACATACCTATACAAAAATGGAAACAAACTTTTATTAGGTCGTAGCGTTCACACATACCTGTGAAACTTTGAAATTCCTCAAAAAATGACAAACCTTGCCAAATTTAAATCAACATACTAGTAGAGAAGTTGTCAAAATTTAGGTTGACCGAAAGACTGTAGTAACCGCTTATCATTTAAGAGGCTTTTTCCACAGTCTTGCAGACCAACCCTTGAAATATGAAATACGAAATATACATGAACGGGAGCCCAGATTAGTTTCATGGTATTTTAAGGGCCATAAACAGTTTGATTCCATGCCATATTGAAAATGTTTATTCTTATCTGAATGCTTCTATCAAGAAATAATAAATTCAAAATTGACTGTCGGGAGGTAGTAGCATGTAGATAAAACATGTTTACAAACCACTTAACACATTTTCAAAACCATAAATTAGCAAACATCGATCGTACATTAAAGGTAAAACTTGACAGATTTCAGGTGCTTTATATTGACAAAAAAATGCAAAAATCGAAACCTTAAAGCACTTTTCTGGGTTCCTTTTATAACACAATTCATGAAATTCGATATGACAGGTGACAAATTTCGGGTTCTTTAAATTGACCAAAAAATTGCAAAAATCTGTACCTTAAAGCACTTTTTTCTGGGTTCCTTTTATAACACAATTCATAAAATTCAGTATGACAGGTTGGAATTGTTTGAATAATTTTCTAATTATATTAATTCATTCAACTAAATGCATACACTGAATTTATTTATTGAAATTTCATGAAGCATTCACCACTAGTGCAAGGCTTTGTTGGTGTAAAAAAAGCAACAATTTTAGTTTACAATAATCATAAGAAATCATTCCCAGTAATCATTTTGAACTGCACATTATAAAATCATACAAAATTATAATTAAATGTTCAAATTATACTATTTTAACTTCTTCAATTATTTGATTTTCTAAGTTTTGTCTGAAATAAAAATTACTGTATTTTGTACAGTACAGTGTACACCATTACTGGTCTTCGAAAACCTTGTATACCAGTTTTGGGCAAAAATATTACATGCATCAATAAGTTACGTATAATGGCGAATGGAACAGCTTCAATACATAAATTATATAAATCGCCTCATGAAAAGTGGCCAAAGATGATATACAGGGGTCTAGTTTGAACATTTGCACAGTTTAATAGGAAGTGAAAGAATTGGTTTCCTCTTTACCATGGTTTACCGACTCTAATACCTGCTGTAAGGGCATGTTAAAGAACCAAGGAGTCTATTTTGTAAGAGCTAGGGAAGTGCACTCATATTTCTTGTATCACACAAACTTTCTGTCTTTTCCCTTCAAGCTGAAGGTTATTTGCCAGTTAGCCTGGGATAAAATCGAATGAACATGCACTATGATTGTCTTAAAATACTTTTATAAAATTCAATACATTAATAACTGATTAAAAAATCATCATAGTTTTAATTATAGATCATTTTGAACTGAATACGTATTTTCCATTTTCCTTTTAATCTGATATTATTGGAGTTCTTGGCTTAAAACAATGTTAATGAGAATCTTTATAATAAAAGTACATTTTAATACTAATAAAGTTAGCTTCTTAACACAGGAATTTCTTTTTTACTCAACTTATTAGATTTATTTAATTTTTATCTTAAGATCATATAAACATAGTACAGATTAATGATTAATCTATAGTCAAAATCAATGTTAACATGAACATAATCATATACCATCAGTTGTTAACAAACCTTGATAACTGAAGATTATCCAAAGATGTTCCTGTATCAATGATCACCTTAAAACAAAAGGTGTTCCAAATGAACAGTCACAAAAAAGCAGATGACAGACTGGGTCTAGATTTTTCACATATCTTAAACTCCATAAATCTTAAAAGCACTATTTAGAGAACCAGTCAATATTTTAAGTCAACCATAAAGTGTTGAAATAAAATATGACCCTCCCATAAAATAAAAAGCATAAACCTCTTTATTTAAATCTGTTCTGCGACAGTCTTTTGTTCCTAATCTCAGCAAGAAAACACATAAGTGGTTGTATGTGCTTTGTTAAAAAAATTAAAATATTTTTTTTCAAATCAATTTAATCTTGTTACCTCGCCCATACCACAAAAATGATATTAAAAGTAATTTAACTATGCTCTATTCATACCTCTAAGCTTATAGGGAACTTTAACAATGTTTGCACAATAGAAATTTAATGGTATTTTCCTCATCATTTACAAGAGGTTGTAGACCTTATTTAGAGTTTTACAAACATCACAATAATGTGACAATCACATAGCATCAATATTTTTCTTTCACAACTTATTTCATTTCAGGGAGTATGGTATGATATAAATATGTTGTACAGCAATGCCCTTTGTATCACTCTTATTGTATCATAAATTAGGAACATATGTTCAAACATGTGAATGTGATGTTATGAAATGTAAATATAATGTTATATGACGGTATGTGATGTTATTAAATAAATGTTTCCTGACCCTTACACATATCCATAAAATTAAAACCTACCTTAACCAGACATTTTAATTAGTCCTTACATCAAATTTGGGCAAATACATATAAGTAAGGTTATACGGAAATGTGACACAAAGGGAGATAACTGATAATTTCATAAACTGGGTGTTTGTATGAGTTAAACATCTTGTCAAGAGAATAGAAAACATAGAATGTAATAATTTTAAGAAACTGACTTTTTTGCTTGAAATATTTTTAATTTTGTATTATAGACATACATGTATTTATAATTTGTAGAAATACTTCAGTAAGACATTTTGGCCTATACAATTTAATGTACCAAATAAACTTTGCTAGACTTGGAAGTCCTATTTATGTTAATAGAGAGGTTGCGATTCGAACATGTACGACTACGTGTACGTGTAGCTACCCGTACATGTATACGTACGCGTTGCAATTGAAATTGGCTTGCGAAACACAACGTGTGCGTGTAACATCACAAGGCAGTTGTAACATGATTTCTTCGTGAATCGATAATGAGTGTTTATATAAACTCACTGAGACTACCGGCGAAAATCGTGGGTTTCCCGTGCATACGCATAACTGTGTGACGTAGTACACATTATATTGTCGTCTGTCACACGTCCGTTACTTGTAGAAACTACACATACCTGGATGACGAAATACCCAAAAATAGTATTCACGTACACGTACACGTTACACGTTGCCTTTCGCAACCTCTCTAATTTCAATACATGCACTTCTTTAAGTATGTTTATTTGTGTCTATTTCAGCTACAGATGATTTCTTCAGTTCTTCCATAAACTAACCAGAAACATGGAAATCTATGTAATGCAAGCTTCAGAAACTCCAGCAAAAACAAAATCCCAAGCAGCTCAACTATTGCACAAAAAAGTCATGTTTATTACCCGGTAACGTTTCTGCAAATTATAACCATTGCAAAAATATATAATTAATTTTGGAGAATCTGAGGTGCATGGTAAGGGCTTCACTAAAGACATACTGATGCTCCTGTCCAATGGAAGCCTTGTTTAGAGAATCAAAGCACTAAATGAACAACAAGGTTTTGTGACACAAAAAACATACGTCTCACAGAAAGAACCGTAACTCTGGCAAAACTCCAACCTAATTGGTCAACTTCAAATGCAGCTTTAGAAAAGAAGCTGTGCTTTGACGATAAAACAACTCGGCCTTAATCAAAGCTTTAGAATATATTTTTTTACTAGAATATAAATTATAAACTACGTTTTTACTCTACGAAAACCAACTTCATTCCTAAAGCTGCATTTTAAGGTGACCAATACTACAAGCTTTAGCAAAGCTCCTTCTATGCTTCTATGCTTTTTCTAACAAAAGCGCAAGTCCTTAGATGAAGCTATGCTTTATTCTACAAAAGCATACACATTCACTATAAAACTTAGTTTAAGAAATACTTACAAACAACAGTTGTCCACCTGCATCATCGTTGAGTTTTTCTATTTCTAATCTCAAATCGACCAACTTCTGATGAATGGCTTCAATATTTTTACTCAGGTTTCCTTTCCCACACCATTCAATACCTGACCAATTACGAGTATCCATAGGAACTGAAGAATAAAGAACAACCATTAAACTACAGTTCAATCCTTATTTAAAGACCATCTCAATAATATGACCACTGTAAAATGAATGGGTGCAAATGTTTGGTCATTTTTCACTAATTTTCTTCTTATTCGACCTTGATATTATGACCAACTCAACGAGGCATTTTTTTAACAGTACCAAAGGTGGGCATATCATTAAGATACATTATTACATATTTATATCTTTCCTCAAAAGCTAAACATGCATCAAGACACTTGGTTTGCTTAAACATTTCAAGTTTCTCAGGTACGTTTAACGGCAATGATCATTATCGTAAGTAATCTTAGACTCACCATGCAATGATGACATGAAGATAGGGTCGTAATCAGAATCTGAATACCAAGTTCTTGATGTTCCGTCTAAAGGAGCCCACTTATCTAAAAACTTCACCCCAAACTCGCACAGATCTTTGACAACTGACGTCTCTTTATGACTATTGTTATTGTTAAAGACACGAGGGTCAGGTGATATAAATATAGAATATCCACAAAATGAAGGGCTCAGTGATTCCTTCTCGAAAGGGTTTGATAGAAATGGGTATTGGACTTCTGGTTCCTCGCCTTCAGAGAGGTTGCTTGTCTTGCGTAAGTCTGAAATCACAAACATTGTTCATGCATTTTAAAATTTGTTAAACATCTATTTTATAATAAGAATACAAAATCACGAGCTTCAGGAAAAGTGCAAATTTTCATGAATGAAATAATACAGACCTAGATATATTAATGTTCAATATTCATTGGATATTGGGATTTGAGCAGGGTCAGGCAATATGACTTAAATTGTTTCATTATTGGTATGTGTACTATGCACTTCGGCACCTTTTTTGGCGCAAGCGGGTAAAATTATGCACGTTACATGAAGTATTATATTGTTCTTTCATTAACTGATGAAACCTAGATGGCAGTACTAGATGTCATCATTAAATAATGCTAAGTTTATTCTGAGAATGGTGATTTCAATTTTTTTTAAATGTTCGCTCCTGAAATTCTCAAGACATGGCACATGCATATAACATGTGAAAGTGATTTTCCATAAATTTCTACAAAACTAAGACTACTATATAAAAGAATGCACACCTCTTCTCTGTTCGTAGAGTTGATGGAATGGGTCAGGATCTTTGGTAGCCTTGGTATGGTATATGGCAAGCTTCTGTCTGACTTCTTCTTGTTCTAGTTTGATGAGTCGAGCATCTTCCTGTAGACTACCCTGTTCACCAAGGATTGCTTTCACCGTCTGCTGTCTGATGTTTTCATGCTCTTTTTTCAATCTAAAAATACATTTATATATAACTACATGCAGTATATATTATATATTTTTCTATCATCTGAGAATAGCTAATAGAGTTTATAATACTAAATGCTTGAGGAAACAAATTGGTCAAGACCAGTCTTTGCTGTGAGTCTAATGCATCTGTTGACATTACTTATCTCGGGTGAAAATTCCATTTTATCCCTCTCAGTGGGACGTGAAATATTTACTAGATACTGTCGTCTATCTGGTCACTTTTGACACATGTTTGCCGGTTGCCAGCTAGTATATAAAAGTTCAAAGATTTCTTACTTTCAATGAATTATTAAAATAAATTTAGATTTTGTTATACCATTTCAAAGCGTAACTAAGCAACAATTAACTATTAGAGGTTTGTAGTTATACTGCAAGTAGTCAATGCTCCATAACAACAAATGCCACTCCATAACAACAACGAATCCCACTCCATAACAACAAATCCTACTCTGTAGCAACAAATCCCACTCCGTAGCAACAAATCGTACTCAGTAGTAACAAATCCCACTCCGTAGCAACAAATCCCACACAGTTGCAACAAATCCCACTCCGTAGCAACAAATCGTACTCAGTAGTAACAAATCCCACTCCGTAGCAACAAATCCCACACAGTTGCAACAAATCCCACTCTGTAACAACAAATCCCACTTAGTAGCAAAAAATCCCACTCCGTAGCAACAAATCCCAACATTGTAGAATTATTATACCTATATATGATAGCTTCAACTTTTTCAATGTTATTTTCTTCCTTCTGTTTGTAGAGATTATAGTCCTCTTCTTGTACCGTCAGATCATCTAATGTTTTAGAACACTCAAACTGTAAATGGAAAATATAATCCAAATGATCAATAGTAATTCAATCAATACCATTCACTTTGGACACATGTTCATTTTTACTGGAAATTAGATACCTTGATAATACATTAATAATACGGAAGGCTGTAGCATGCTTTTATTTAAATTTACACTATTTCTATCACACACATGACAATGTTGATCACTGGTATCAAGAAGCTCTTTTATAGCCAATGAGAAAAACTGTTTGTGGGAAACACTGAGAAGCATTTCTGTTCATATCCGACTGGAGGCGAGATTGAACCAACAATCTTTTTAGTTGTTTATTTATATGTATCAAATCTGAAGAAGACAGAAGACTACTATAATTGTCGAAAGCTTATGGATTGATTACTGTGTTTGTTGTTTCTTATGAGTCTTATTAGCTCATTATATAGCACACCTTTATGAACCGTATACCAGAATGACAAAGAACCATTTTTGAGAAGTAACTGGCCATTACAAACAGGAGTTATTGCCAGCAGGAGTTATCGCCAGCAGGAGTTATTGCCAGCAAGAACAATGATATTAGCCATTGCAAGCACTGTACATTGCATAACATCGTTAAAACATAAAAAGTTTTTACGTACTAATTCTTTATGCAATGCAAAACGTTTCTTCAGTAATTCAAGTCGTCTTTGTTCGTTGTCAATCTGAGATTTTCTCTTCTCCTGAAATTACACACAGAAAATAATACTTACAGTTCAAGAAGATTACAAAAATGTTTCATATTTCCTCATAAATCACACACACAGAATGTCCAAAGCTAACATGAATAGAAAACAATTTATCCAAATCAAAAGAAACAATACAATCAATAACTGTTTCAAATATGCCCACACTTTTCTTAGCAGAACTACTTAATCAAACAAAGTATCAGTAAGCCAGAAAAAGTTAAAGAACAAAACAAAAAATAAAAAAATACTCACAAAAATCAAGACGTAATTTATTGAACTTGTATAAATCTAAAGAATGTCATGTTAATGAACCCCCACTGCAATCTATTATACTGGTAGTAAACAAAGGCAGCAGTAAGTAGACAATTGAAGAGAGTAAGTAAATATTGTTTAACCTGAATAAATAAGCAATAAAAGACACAATCTCACTTAAACTACAATACCAGTGGTGATCAATTTAAATCCAATTAAATACCTCAGTACTAGCCAACAATCTCTGAGCCTTCCATCAAATAAAAAATATAGTCATGCAGCGTAATCAACAGCGATTGATCAATAATTTATCAACAGTAAGTTTAATCAGTGAAATCAGTGCTTGTATAATTAATGATAAATAGCATACGCTGATAAAGATGAACTTTATTGATTATCTTAGTGGTATCATAACCAGGAATACTTCTTCGAAAAACTTCAGCAAAAACTTATATAAAAACTTTTACAAAAAACATGCAAAAATCTCTGCATTGCTAAGCATTGTATTTTTGTATTGTTCAAGATCTCAGGTGTGCAGTCCCAAGCTGGGTTGAACTTGTATGGAATGAGGAACAACAGAACACAGTGTTGAATTGAAATGGGCATTTATTTGTAAAATGCTATAAAACCATAAAATAAAGCAAACTAATTGTTTATGTTCTAAAATGAAATAACTGGGCAGACAAAAGCATTGTATATAAGTACTTAACTTACTTTACAATGATTTTTCATTCTATCTATCAGATGTAGATATAAATATATGGACATTTCAACTCAAACTTCAGTTAACTACCATCAGAAGCTCTCAAGTACAATTCTAAACCATCTATTCCAAGATTCCAATATAAAATACAATCATTTACTAGTATATTAAAAGCTTCAAGGTCACTTTCAAAACTCAAACACATGATTGGTTATTTCTGAGCATGTTCTTAAAATATTGACCAAAGGCATGGCTGCATTCACAGACTGGAACCCTGATTCAGTTTAATCTTGGTCGCTGGGGTAAAAATCCAATTTAGAAACATAGGAAAAACATGCTTATTAACTCAGCAGCTTTATGCCATACCATATTTGCATTATAAGCAGTTTAAATATCCAGAAGTCAATAAAACTTGGTTGCACACCACTAAAAGTCGCAATCTCTACAGGTGAAGAACTTGTCAAAAACTATGTAAACAATCCATGCAAAGTTATTGTCAATAACTCATATTTATTTAGAATGAGAGTACCATGCTCAATCAATGATCGACTGATATCAAATTTAATAATATTTCTCGATTAGCCACTTTCGGCTCCCACTATGGTCCTTCAAACGTTGTAAATAAAATAAACATTTTTAGAGAACAGTGATCAGTCTATAATGGTTCATTCACAAATACCATAAATCTAAAGAGAAAACATGAAAACAGGTCATTTCAATGTTATAGCAAGCATAGCAAACCTATGTTAATACCTCTGTAGGTACTATAATCATCTTTTTCATTGATACACTGGAAGGTGGGTAAAAATCATGTGCAGATCCAGAAGGGCTGACCGCGGGTCTAGAGTCCCCTAGAGTTTTTTGCAAAAAAATGAAGTTATATATTTATACTGGTCTGCCAGGGCTAAGAGTCATATCAGGACAACCCTCTTAGAAAAATAGCTGGTAGAGCGAAAAAGCTATACTGGATCCCCTCCTGAGAAAAAATGGCTATATAGTCTGACTCACCCCCCACCTGCCTTGAGAAAATTTTCTTGATCCACACACAACAGTAATATTTTACTAAAAGTTATCCTTACCTTTGCTGTCATCAACTGATGTTTCTTTTTATTATATTCTTCGACTCTGAAATACATAATGCTGTTTAAATACTAAGAACTTAATTTAACATAATTACATAAATAATTTTAGAACAAAATCAGGGCAGGTTGTTTAATACTTTTAGATGATTTGAATTTGCAATCTTCAGTTTTCAACTGACATGCCAACATTTTGTATACATGTACGAGGGGCAATCTGAAAGTTCTGATAATGCGTCTGTAATTTGTTTAATGCTCACTAAATGAATATAAAAGTGCACATTTTCTGAAATATACATCAGTAGATGACGCGGCATAAAAACAATTTAGATCAATCAATAATCATTAATTCACAATTACCTTACCATGAATGAGTTCAGTCCACTATGATAAGTATTTTATAGTTACAATAGAACAGGAATATAACACAGATAAACACTCTAACTCCCACCAACATATGAATTACAAACAAAGCAGCAATAAATAGCAACATTACAGATAAGTGATTGAAATTGATTTAAGATCAAGCTCGATTATGTTCTATTGAGTCCTATTAACGTGTTTGTAATTTATACAGCAAAAACATTCTGACCAACTTTTAGTTCATATTTTTAGTCTGCCATTTTGCATTCTGGTTCACCAGAGTATTCTTCACCTGTGATATCACATGGTAGTCTGGGAACTTGACTAACCACTGATAAATGAGGATGGCCATTTCGTAGAATGAGAAAAAATGGATCTCTTAATTAGTAAGGAATTCATAAATTGAGGACATTTAAAATGCATGACAAGACACTGTCAAGACAATGTTGTACAATCACAGTCAACTGTTATAATAAGGAGGTAAATAAATCTAAATCAACCAGTCTAACAGACAAGTCTGGCACAGACTGATTCATAATGACAACATTATTGTTCAACCAACATATCAGTACTAATTCTTGGTTTTGGATTTGGATAAGATTTATTTTTCAGACTGACACATGTACAGACATTCAGCCTTTGTCAGTCTGAATGTCAGGCAAGTTTTTCAAATCTTTCGTAGAGCTAGTACTTGGTTGTTGGAGAGGTAACTAGACAATATATCCTTACCTGTGTTTTCTTGCAAGATATGACACAGATGAAAGGCATTGTGGTATTAATTCGAACACATTGACTGGCCCATCTAGCTTGCCCCCTGAAAAACATGTAAACAAAATGTGTAATCAAAATGCACCCTTATTATGAGCAACAAAAAAAACAAATCAAATAAATGCAAATTGCTGATATAAATATAATAAAACAGATCTAGGAAAATAGCAAGTCTGTATTGGTTGATATGCAGAAAAGCTGTTTAGGCCAACAGGCAACCAGACCACCTTATATGGCTGAAAATATTTTTGTAAAACAGCTTAAATCTGATGAAACCGAAAACTAATTTAGCAAAGCCAAATATCAGGCTTAACCACTGGTGGACGAATGGTGTTGTAGGTCCTTTACGAATATAACATACAGTTAGACTATAAGAATTATAGTTATAATAGCTCTAAATACTTGAAGGACCTGCATTTTAAATGATAATGTCACCTGTGGTAAGACCACTACATGCATATTTCTAATTATTAAATTAAAACAATTATTATTAACCTATGATATTCAAGTACATAATTATGTTGTACAATGTAATTTAAAGTCTTGCTGACCAACAGTATCATGGTAACTATGATTTAACTCACTTTCTACCTTAAATCCAAACTTTTATATGAAAATAGCAACTCATTCCACAAGATAATCCATAGTAAACATTGCATTGTGTATCATCATAAAGTGGACAGATATTAACATGGTTGTTATCACCCAATAATGGCTCTAGGTCAGTAACACCCAAAGCTTCAGACTGTTATACTGATACAGGTACATGTATAAATAATCCCAAACTATCATGGTCAAATTTACCAGTAAAATAATTTATATATCAAACTTTTATAATTCCTTAAAATTGGAGGTCATTGGCCAATCTGGCAAGGAAAAGCCCAATGACCAGACACTTAAACTTTCTCAGACGAACGCAAACAATCAAAAACTAATGTTCATAAAAATCATTGAACAAGTTAAAAAACAACAATCTATATAAATTATCTGCCTTATTTCATTAATAATGAATTAAAACATACGTTACCTAAAATATAAGAAGAACATTTACAAATAAAGTGTCTTAATTCTTACATCAACATAACTAACAATCCACAGAATAGAAATAGCATGAAGATATATTTTATAATGTTCTACAAACTTTCTAACAGGCAACACTACACCAAGCTTAGCTCTGAACTTTAAAATTCTATGCAAACAATGGGTTAGATTTTCTACTTAAAAATCAATTATACACTATCTAATTTATAAATACATAATGATATAGAAAATAACAGTAGCACAATAGGTAGGACCCAGTAATTGTTGTCAAGCTCAATTATCGAGACTGAACAGAAATGAAATGTTCCTGCCTTTGAGACACCAGTAGTTATACTGTCATTTGCGTTTTGTTCATTTTTATTGTCAAACGAAACCTAGATTTAAATATGAGAACAAGATCCTCATACCATATGATATTATACAATGACAAGTTTTTCAAACGTTTTAAGCTATAGCAGCACAAAATGATGTTCTTTTATTCACTAGCTGAACAACAAGTGCATAAGGTATTTTTGTATTTAAGATGCAACAAAGCAGATTTAAATAGAATACATTTAATCCTAATGTTGATGGTCTATTCTGTTTACATTCCTTCACATATCTTTGCATGGTTTAAAAACTTAACGCCTTTCCTTTTGCAGACCATATAATATGTATACAGAAAATTGACCTAAAACCACATAAGTCATCCACTTACTTACAATAAAAAGTTATTATCATTATTACAATTATTAGTGCACTAATTCGGCAT
Source organism: Spisula solida (assembly GCA_947247005.1). NCBI lineage: Eukaryota > Metazoa > Mollusca > Bivalvia > Venerida > Mactridae > Spisula > Spisula solida. The sequence continues at coordinate 29,817,057 of OX365948.1, forward strand.
AAATATTTTCAATTAAATGTATGCCCCCCCATGGCAGCCCAATAGTCAGAAATGGTGAAGGTTACAATTACCTTGACCTTTGACCTACTGATCTCAAAGTCATTAGGGGTCATCTACTGTAGCTGACCAACCACCATGTAAAGTTTGAAGACCCTAGGGTAAAGTATTCTTGAGTTATTGAACTGAAACCATTTAGTCTACCGACCAATATACTGACCAACAGACCGACAAACGGATGGATTTCACAGCCCGACAAACATGTGCAAAGCAATATACCCCATCATCAAAGATGGGTGGCATAATAAAATTATTCATACTGAGGAAAATAGATTCAACAATTGTACAATATTTATTAATAAAATAGGAACTTTATCCCATACATGTACCAATCAGTCAATTGGAAAAAAATAAAAACATTTTATTCAATATTTTAAGGAGAATAATATACAATTACAGCACCCTATTATCACATACCTTGTTTAAGATGTCTGATTAAATGACACGAAACATTCCACTCATGTTTGTCCAGCTGTCCGTCTCTGTTCACATCAGACAGATCCCAGACGTAGGATAACTCTTCTACAGGTAACTCTGACTCTGACATGAGTAGTCTCCCCTGAACAGCTGAAAAACAAAACATACCACTTCATAATCATATTTATTGCCAGTGAATCACTTCTGTTTACAGATAATTTTTCACCGTGGCATGTCAAAGTTAATGGTTATTGTAGCTCTCTGTTAATTGTATACATATCGTGCATATGATGAGTTATATCATGAACCTCGACATGACAGGGTAAAATTTAGCTTACCAGTAATACCATATTGCTTTACCAGTTGCTTCCAGTATAGTTTAAATACACAACATCTGAGCAGTAATTTGTCATTTTGGTCTCATTACTTTACACAGCCAAGATTTGCAGCATATAAATAAATGAATGTACGGTTAAGTTTTCTGTAAGTGCTTGAACCAAACAGTTCTCAGATCTATTAAAGAGCTTCAACTTTGTAACATACAGTATGAGAAATATAATCTACCGGTATTAAAGATTGCAGAGAATACAATATAAATCACAAACATTGCATGTCGGACCATCAGACAGTGTTAAATGTAAACTGTATAGTAACAGATGAAGTTACATACAATTAAAGTAATGGATAACCTGATATCAGTAAACAGTTTAAATTGTCACATTGTTCAATAGCCACCTCTGGTTTCCATTACATACCAGAGTCAGCGATATATTCCCAGATAATATCCCTGTGTTACAACATAGATGTTTTGTCATAGTAGGGGAATACAAGATGAAAATACTCTGGTTTAATGCAGCATCTCAACCATTTTTCAGTGATAACCGCAGTTGATTCGAACAAAACTAGTTTTCTTACTGGTCAGTACTAGCTAATTATGTAACTTTTCACCAGCAACTTCTCCACATAAGGAAAATCAACATTTTTGTCAAATATTTATGGACAGGTATGGCCTTGTCATAGAAGGTATAATTGTCATGCTCAGTTTAACGATTGCAGGTACATGAAGTATAAAAATTCTAGGAAACTATTAAATACAGGATTGTTGGCCGACAATGAAGCAAATCCCTCCTCATATTCATATGTATGTATAAATCCGGGACTGCAAAATTCAATGATCCAATTAGGGTTGGATTCAATGGATTCAGAGGTCATATGCGCTGATCCCTGGATCACTATGCATTCTGAAGTATAACATCCACATGTACATACATTTGTAGTTAAAGTACAAAAGAGATTTTTAACACAAAAACATATGTCTCCAACAAAGGGCTGTAACTCTTGCAAAAGTTATCCGACCTAAAGTTTCTAACAATATCTACAACTAGGCTTGGTACCAATTAAGTAATCATGTTAACCAACAGTTAAGGAGAACAAGTGCGACCAACTTCGTGACATCCATCTATCCATCCAGCACATTAAGGAATAAATATCTCACCATTGATTTGATCTTGAGATACTTTGTCGAACACATTTTGGTAAGCTTCTCTCTCCCTCTCTGATATACTGGAAATCTCCGGGCATGGTAATATGGTGGGCACCAGATGTTTAGGGAGGGTTCGAGGTATTGGTAGACCCTCCTTTACTTTCAGAATTAAATGCATGGCCAGTACAAACTCTTCCACACTCAGCACATTGTCGTTGCTCACATCTGCTATGTTCCTGAAAGTATATAATAGTAAAATTGTAAGACCTAATTATGCAAAAACAACTTTGAAACGTTGTTACTCACATCAGCTTTGTTCCTGAAAATAAATAGTCTAAATGTAAGACATATGCATTAAAACCTTTATGCAGGCAATTACATGTATAATGATTGTAAATGTCATTCTTTTTTCTCACATGGATAATGAATATAAGCATTTATTTTAACTTATGTACACAGTTGCAGCATAACAAAAGGTGAAATATACAACAATGGCCCAGAGTTATTGGAAGAATACTGTACTACAGAATGAACATTATAATGACAGAACATGCATGAAAGATAACTCCTGTCAGAAACATCCTCAGTCAGAAAAAATTACCTCCCTTTACAATTTCAGAGATTGGCCTCAATAGAACATTGCCTTCTGCTGAAATACACATGCCAATAATTTTACAGACAAGGTTATCTACAATTAATAGCAGCAACCATACCAAATCCTTATTTAGACTGAATTAACTGCATTATGCTGCTGGGCAATTTTACAGGCAAGATGTCTGAAAAGATGCCAGAAACGACGACCTCCTACCCCAGGGGATTTAGAGCATTTTTAGCACTAGGGATAGGATTTGGACAACAAAACTGGCAGTTTGCTGGCCCCATCTCCCGCAGCATCTCACCTCAAAGTGAGATTTTAGACCAATCAGAGTCTCTGTTTGAGACAAATCTCAAGTTATAGCTCATGACAGTCCAGTAATAATTTACTATACTGGTTACAATGTCCTGTTTAGGTAGGGGGAACCCACTTCTGTCAATGTGTGTCAAATAACACAAGCTACACGTATAGTATAATTTCTCCAAAACTTTGTTCATCTTTTTCATCAGCAAAATGCTTAGTCAGTTTAACAGTTCAGCTCCATTTAACATTTATATAACCATAGTAACAAAGAAATCTTAACCTAGTTTTGAAAGGAATGCTATTGTTAGAAATTAAACATTCCATATCATGTACATTACCGTCTGTTTTGCTTCTATCAACGTATATGGTAAGTATATTATTATAAACATCAACTTTAACAGATCAAATTTGGAAAGAAAATCACTTTTTATATCATTAAAGATCACTATAATGATGTTTTAATTGAAGGAGGATTATTTTAATCACCATACCTAGTGATTAAGAAATGTTCAAGACAGAAGCCCAATTTCTCACAATGAGGCCAAAACAATACCATGTGTAGTTCTGGTGACAAGATGAAAACTGTAAGGGTCCGAAACAGTTACTGTTTTACTTGTTCCTTAACCTAAGTTCTTAACACACTAAAGGTTACATTGAGTGTAGCTTTTGAACTAACAACATATTTGTTGCTAATTCAGAACTATATACTTTAGTTTTTAGTACTTGGTAAATTAAAACAAGTCCAATTAAATGCAATTTAAACTCTACAGACACTTGGATAATGCTTCCATTCTGATGTGGTTCAGTATATGAATGCCAAAAAAAACTTAATATTGTGGTTCTGGTAACCCTTTCCACTCTGTTTTTTGACACCTATCCTAACCTATTTTTAGGCATTTTGCTAGATGTCATGGCAGATTTTCAATTTTCCAGTACATAAAGTAAAAGATAATTTAAAAAATGAAAGGTTTTTCCCTACCTTTACCTTCCCTATTTGGTTTCAGCATGTTACCAGAACCACAATATTGATTTATTTTGGCCTAATGATGTTTCATGTAAATTTTTGTGTTGTCTCTGAATGTCTCATTCCCATACAATGTGGCAAACAATTAGTACAGTCATGCTTCGAACCAATTAAAGATCAATCAACAATTAATTAACCAATCGATAGACCACAATAATAATGATCAAACCACATATTAACAACAGTCATGTTAATAGATTGACAACCTGTCACCATCCTGTACCACATATAGTATCTCATTACTCTGTGATTGATATAATTATAGGGTAAACTAATTGTAATGTATGGTTGTTCATACAGCGAGTATAGTCCGAACAAATGAACCTGGTCCTCGACCTTTATTCATGCATATATTACAAGCTTCTTGTGCAGAATATTACAATTTCTGCGAGAAAGTCTTGCAATACCAGAAATTTAGATTTACGGAATTCAATATTGGGTAACTTATAGGCCTATGAAAATATCCCCTTATACGTACTGTATAAGGGGATATTTTCATAGGCCTAGTATAAGTTATGTATATCAATTTCTCTCTATGATGTGGCTGGTCACGCTTTTGTTTGTTTCTAAAAAACTGATGTTTTGAAAAAAGTCACAAAAATAATCATATTGACACACACTCAATCACTTTTTATGAAACTAAACGCCAAGATGATAATGAACAACTTGGTGTGGGCAGACAGCCTTTATAGGTGGTAATTTATCACGGCCAAAGATTAAAACATTCTGAAAGATAAACAATGTTTTGATGACAAGATTACACATCCGTACATTAATTATGTCTTCATTATAACTATGGCAACAAAAACATTTAAGGAAATTGTTTTAAACAATTTTCAAAATTTTTACTATGCATGATGAAAATTCATCACATGCCAAACATCTCTGACATTAATTAATTTAAATTATACAAATATCATTTTGTTACCAGGCTTAATTTTAATGCCAGAAAATCTTTTGACATTCCACAGCATCAACAAAGAGCAGAAATTGCTAGAGTAATTGGAAGAATGAAACAAACCAAAGTTACATACTAACAAACACAATTTAACTGGGTCTCATTTATCTTCAACAACATGTCCGTAAGTTTTGGCTATTGTACTGTAAACAGTGTAAACATATATATAACAAAATAACACACCCGATGGTTCCCGATGCTTCCACGAACAGACCCCGATCTCCCAAAGCATCTCAATCTGAGTTGAGATAAATCTCAAATACGGTCATGTGTCTTTGAGATCATTTCCATGGGAGACAAGACTCTGAAAGTTGGCACCACAAAACAGATACATTGTTCTGACTTTATTACAGTAAATATTTTGAGCATAAAACTTAAGAATGATCTCATATTTATACTCTTGACTTGAGCAAAATCTCAATTTGAGTTGAGATTTCTACTTGAGATGCTTCGGGAGATTGGGACCAGGACTGGAACCTGTTATGAAGTGTCAGTTAAATTGTGTTTGTCAATACATCAACAGTGTGGCTTGTAACAAACTTGTGTATAATCAAGTTGTCAATCCGGAGATAATATATCATTCAAACATTTATACTCCACCTCTATCAAAACTTGTCATTATTCTTACATTTAATAAATAGAATCTGTGATGTTGAAAACGACCAGGATGTTATTGTTGTTGTTCACGATCGACTGAAACAATCATAAGACTGCGTCACAGGCCATTCAGTAATTTCCCTGCCAGATTGTCTGACGACCTCTGACATAGAAGGAACTTCCAGGACAATATACTGTATTACTCAAAACATTCAAGCAGCATTATTTTCACAGACACCATGACAATTAAAAGGTTCAACTTAAGCTTCAGACCAATTACAAGTTGTCATCTGAAAGTTTTTGCCAATTAAGCCATACATGTTAAACAGACAGGGCAGTCAAAGCTTACCGTCTGAGATTGTAATTTAACACTAGTAAATAAAACATGTAGTCACGTCCCTGATATACACACAACAATGCTAATTGTAAGATAGAAAACAGTCATATTCATCATGAAATGGTATCTACTGTTAAATCATTAACATTCAAAGGTATTCAATTTTGCAGATTTGAGTAAAATGGTAACTTCGCAGGTACTTAAATTTGTGGATTTTTGATATTGAAAGATTAGTTCCATAGTTTTATTGTATCTTGATATCAGTTTTTCATGGGTGTTAAATTTGGTGATCAAATCCATCAGCGAAATTAGCGAAAATTAATCTGAAACGAATATTATTGGTTTACAGAATCTAATTAAGAACATTCCTTCGAGCTAACAATGACAGCACTAATACAATGCACTGTCAAATCTGTCTGTATGCATTAGCACAGTAGACGCAAGTGTCCTCAACATACCAAAAATCTAGATTAGAGGATTCTTTTTTATTTGCCATCAGGTCATTGCATATCTGTGTGACAGCTATATCATCACATTGAGACATTCCCATACAACCATACACAACTGAAGCCCTTATTCATTGGACTTACATTTAAGCTCTCTTGCATACATGCCAGATCTCCTGCATCACGCGTGAGTCTCCTGCATTTGAGACTCTACTCCTGCATGATCGGAGGCCAATTTATCAAATCTCACGCATTTCATGGACAAATTGGAACCTGACTTTTTTGTTTACACTATGAAAATGATGACAAATATTAGTTTAAATTGCTACATGAAGCATGCATGGAATTGTCATAAAAGTAAGATAAGTGAAAACAGCATATAAACTTCAATACTTTAAGTCTAAACTTTCAGCTAGGAAAATCTCCTGCATTTTAATGAAATCTCCTGCATTTCCATCACCAATCTCACGCAAAGGGGTCTGCGAAACATGGCATGTATGCTCTTGGGAAAAAAACATAGAAAAAGTTATTATACAGACAGTGTGTGAATCCCCAGTACTATACAAGAAGCAGTATTTAAAGAAGCAATGAGTCTATTCGAAAAAAGCTACGGTTGTAGCGCACCTGGATTCAGCTAGTATCACAACACTCACAGTCTCTTCCCTTGAAGCCGGAGGTCATTGGCTAATTAGGAAGGGGAAAAACAGATGACCAAGCACTTAGGACTGTCAGTCAAATGCAAACAACAAACAAACATTATACTATACAAGCATGCACTCTAAATCTCAACTAAGACACCGACTCCAAATAAAACCTGCACAGTTTGTCATCCTATGTCATGGAGAATCATTCTCAAACAACTAGACATTGTTCTTATTCAACAGAACAGAATCTAAGTCTACCGACCATTGTGTATCTTCAGCTTCATTGGTGGCCAACAAAACATGACCAGAATATTTTTATACCAACATAACAATAAGGAACAGAGACGGTAGAGGAAGTATAGCTCTGTATTACGACATCGGGTCACAAAGTCCTCAGTCATGTTTTTGCTGGCATTTATTTCATATCATTTGGCATTAACGGTACTTAAATGGAATATTATGTGTACACAAACATTTGAATGTGGTCATAAAACTTCTCAACTCAAGATTTGTCACTTATAACATAATTTCCTGATATTTTCTATGTAACCTGGTGCTTATAGTGATTTGGTTACAAGATAAATCTTTAAAACAGAGCATATCCATGTTTAAATACTTAAGCTTTTAAACTGAAATGAGGTTGTCTGATACAAATAAATGGTCTGGGACAGGAGCTGTCTGTGAACAATAAATGGTCAATGACAAAGGTATGGTCTGTGATAGGAATGGTCTAATACAAAGGAATGGTGAGTGACAGGAATGGTCTAATACAAAGAATGGTGAGTGACAGGAATGGTCTAATACAAAGAATGGTGAGTGACAGGAATGGTCTAATACAAAGAATGGTGAGTGACAGGAATGGTCTTATACAAAGGAATGGTGAGTGACAGGAATGGTCTAATACAAAGAATGGTGAGTGACAGGAATGGTCTTATACAAAGGAATGGTGAGTGACAGGAATGGTCTAATACAAAGAATGGTGAGTGACAGAAATGGTCTAATACAAAGGAATGGTGAGTGACAGGAATGGTCTAATACAAAGAATGGTGAGTGACAGGAATGGTCTTATACAAAGAATGGTGAGTGACAGGAATGGTCTAATACAAAGAATGGTGAGTGACAGGAATGGTCTAATACAAAGAATGGTGAGTGACAGGAATGGTCTAATACAAAGGAATGGTGAGTGACAGGAATGGTATAATACAAAGGAATGGTTTGATAGGAATAGTCTGATACAAAGAATGGTGAGTGACGGGAATGGTCTTATACAAAGGAATGGTTTGATAGGAATAGTCTGATACAAAGAATGGTGAGTGACAGGACTGGTCTAATACAAAGGAATGGTTTGATAGGAATAGTCTGATACAAAGAATGGTGAGTGACAGGACTGGTCTAATACAAAGAAATGGTGAGTGACAGGAATGGTCTAATACAAAGGAATAGTTTGATAGGAATGGTCTAATACAAAGGAATGGTTTGATAGGAATGGTCTAATGCAAAAAAATGGTTTGAGAGGAATGGGCAAATACAAAGAAATGATCTGGGACAAAGGAATCATCTGTGACAAAGAAATTGCCAATTAACACAAAAATGTATGATCTTTGACAAAAAAACCGATGAGTGAAAAAGGAATGGTCTAATACAAAGGTATGGATGTTCAATGACAGAGGAATGTTCTGTGACAAAATGTTGGCATTGATATTACAGCCTTATAAGGTCATGTGATAATAACCTCAGTCAACATTCTCATTATGCCTGGATAGAAGATACCTTATAGTCAGTAGTTCAAGTAGGGTTATATCCTGGATGGTATTTAAGTTAGCCAAGCCTTAGATAACGCAAATAACAAAAACTGTAATCTGTATTTGTCAACAATCTACTGAAATAAGTACCTTCACATAGCATTATCACTGTTTGTAAACATCTCAAGTACTACCGCTATTTTAACGGTATTGCCGCTACTCTTAACAGCATATCGCTGCAAATATTTTACAAAGATACGAAGTCTCGTGCCATTTATAGTCATACTATAAACCACAGCCAGTCTGTTCACACCTTCTTCAGGTATGTAACATGGAGTTAAACAAGGCTGAAAGGAATTTTAAGTCTCAAAACATATTATTTAAGCCAATACAATTGATAGCAAGTTATTTTGATATAATTAAATGCTATCATGGTCATTTGTTTTAAAATATCAATTTTAAAGCATGTCCCCTTTGTGGCAGGTCATACCGTTCCATGAAAATCATACAAACCTAGAAGATGGAAGAACATGCTGACTGAACATGGAATCCATTATCTATAAGTACTTACTGACACATTATAGAGCAAGTGAACTTGCATGTAAACTGAATTTCTATAAAAGTTATTGAAAACTCAGCAGAACAAGTCGAGCTAGATTTTCATATTGATCTATTAATACAAGCCCAAAGTATATACAAATCTTTGAGAAGTTATCATCAAATACAAAGACATACGTAACTTAACGTAAGTATAATTTATGGCATAAACTTGATGCTTTATCTATCAATAAATGTTAAATAAATACTGTTTGAATCACAACAAATCAATTATAACAGCACAGCAAGTGACTGATATAAAACTTATTTTAAGCTTTCAAAATCTGTCAATTTTTCATTTCAAATGATATCTATTTAAAAACCTCATATTAGGATACATACATATTCCTTGTAATCTAAATCACTGGAAAATTGAACAAGAATGCCACGTAGCCTAATTTGCTCACCTGAGGATCTTTGCTCTATTATTAAATTTTTTCATTACTTGATCAGTGCTGAGTGACCTAGATGTTTACTTCAAATGACCCAGTATCAAACATGGCCTATATTCTATACAGGACCAAGTTTCATAAAGACTGATGGAGTCAACATGTAACTTCTAGTGTGACAACAATGTCCTCCTACGGTTTGACCTAATGACTTATAGTTTTAACCCAGGTGACCAAGTTATAATCAACATATTGACCTATTCGAAGTTGATGACAGACATTGTGACCCAAGTTTCATAAACACTTGTTCCGCAGTTGATGACAAACATTGTGACCCAAGTTTCATAAACATTTGTTTCGAAGTTGATGACAAACATTGTGACCCAAGTTTCATAAACATTTGTTCCAAAATTGATGACAAACATTGTGATCCAAGTTTCATAAACATTTGACAAACATTGTGACCCAAGTTTCATAAACATGTGTTCCGATATTGATGACAACAGATTATGGGTGAAAGATACATAAATCGACCAATCAGGTGAGTCACTTGTTTATCTAACATTGTGTGTATAAACATTGCATTTTTTCTATTCATGATGTGTGTAAGTATGTCGCTTAGTGAATAAGGTACTGGTTTTCACTGCCTTTTTCTCCAAATGAAATGTTTAAAACAATACAAATACAATGTTATGATATTGCAATATTTGTATACAAGTGACAGACCTGATTAAACGGACTATAATAGGTGAGCTTTGTAACAAAAACATAAGTGGAAAAGAAAGGAACGGCCAAAAAGCAATTTACAATATGTTATAAACAACTATAATACAGTAGCTTTTAAATACATAATAGCGCTATAAATTATCCAGTGTTGCATTATAAGACAGAGAGACGATTCAGGAAGCCGACATATATTGTACGAAGCAGTCACAACAGATTACAGAGACAACAATTGTTGAAGTGGATTTCTATCCTGCGAGGGGAGTTATATCAGATCTATTGAAATGTTTTAAGCCTATTTTAGTGGAGTTTAAAAGTTTGACACAGATATCATTTGCCTACGATTACAAATGAATGGAATTTTGATTGTTGTAAACCCAGCTTTTAACATAGTAGCGCACTGTATTTATTGGATTGAAATTATTGCTATTTTATTACAGATTGTATCAATAAATGAGCCCTTGACATGTCATGTGTGAATGTGATCACATTTAATTCTGATGTCTTCAGTACCGCAATAACAAATGTATAATAAATTGACAACTCTAAATATATGTGTGCAACTTTATACAACATCAAACATGTTCAGGATTGGCTTCTATCTTGTCTAGTTCATCAGCACTAGCTATGCATTTAATGGCATAATGTGCACTCAGACACAAAATGTTGCCTTGGATTGTATTCAAATGTGCTTTCAGCATTAATATTATCTTTTTCCATGTCTTTTACCGTAATCTGATTGTTTTGTAATTGGTCAGTATTCTACCTTAGGTATAGTACAGAGATTTTAACCTGATTCTCAACCTTCTATTAGCATAATTCAGCATAACAGCTGATATCTTGTCTATATATAACCCCTGCTGTTCTTATGTTTTCATATGTGGAGAGTATCACAAAGACACTCAAGTTGTAATACAAACACAAATCAAAAGACCCGATATTGCACAATTTGCATGCAGTAATTGATATATTCAACGCAAGAACCTTATAATACATTCATACTAAAGGTAAGGAGCACGTCAATATCTTCATACTATAATACCTGCTATTTTAGGAAAACTACAACAGTAAAACAAACTTGACCAACTTCAACAGAAAAGACACTTTGACCATATAACCACCATGCCTGCAGGGGTATAACTATAACCAGAAACAACTTTTATCAATGACACTAAATTTAGATCAAATATTTATCTAATTTTGCAATAAAAATCTTTGATGTTGTTTGATATAGCAGAAAATGACATTTCCCTATAAATAAACCATTATCAAGGCAAAACCCAAAAAACAAACATTTCAATTAGTGCCTATTTAGACACAAATCCTTGTATTACAATATTACTTAATTCAAATCAACACAGGTGTACATGGATTTCATAAAAACAAATCCAAACAATGCACTGGGATATAGAGTTTCATCGGTATTGTCATTGAGACATTAACAATATATCTAGCAATGCCGATATGAAATCTGAGTAACAATAGTAAACAAGGAAACTTTTGACTCATTTCCTGTAAGCCACACCTAATACTCTTTAACAATATTTGTTATACATGTATACACAAGAATAGTAAAAGAATATAAGGCATACATTGCAGGGTGGTGGTGTTTTAAAATATACAAGGATTTTGTGCAAGTAAATAATACAGCCAAATATAGATAAATACTTAGGTATTTGAGTTTTCAAATGCAAAAGAAAATCCAAGCAATGGACAACGTCTCCACATGTGGAAAACATTACAGTAGCCTGATTGTCACAGAGCTGCAGCCTATCAAGTGGTTAGTGCACTAGAGTTGTAACCCGGTGAACCAGGTTTGATTCCATGTTGAAACAGGTCATACTCATTCATGAAAATTTGACAAAACTGTTAAGAGTTTCCTCCACATATATTTAGCCATTCTTCCTCCACCTTTGTTTTATTCCATGACTATTTCAAAAATAAAAAAGTGAATAACACAATTATTGTATTATATTAAAAATAACGCAAATATTGAGTCCTTTAACGCGATGGGAGATAACTACAATAAACGGTAGATCATTGACTGAATGTAAGGATTTCACATAACTCATTTATAACTGGCCGAGGTGTTCTGCATGCATGTGCATTTAGTCCCAAGTTTATTTTAAACTTTCTCAAAGCAAAGAGGCAATGATCATGATGAACAGCTGAGTTTTTGCCAAGTATTTATCATGTAGCACTTAGCTATTTTATCATTGATGCTCTTAAATCACAGCGACATTTTGAAAAGTGTCAACTGATTGATAAGGTTACATCTTATTACATGTATTGTGTGTTATACAGTGATTTACACAAGTGTAAGGTAACAGTCAATGATGAATATATTACAATATAACCTCAAACTCCTGTGAGATGTCTATATTTCTTCTGACTTATACGCTGGGTGACAATCACCCGGACGCCAGACAATATATTACAATATAACTTCAAACTCCTGTGAGATGTCTTTATTTCTTCTGACTTATACGCTGGGTGACAAATCTCCCAGACGCCAGACAATATGTCCTGTACCCGATGTGTACCCAATGTCTGGAAGCTGGCTGATGAGTTACTAAGCAATGCACATTTCAAAAGAGACTTAAATTACACTGGCTGCTGCCCGGTCACTGGTCAATTTCCATTCATTATAGACCAAAATATGATTGGACTGGATTTGTGGACTTTTAAAAATGTGATCTGTTTCTGTCATTAAATTTTGTGAAATTTATAAAATATGTCCTTTGATGTTTGCATGATGACTATGCTTTTATCGTTAATATACTATTACAATTTAAATTCCAAATTATGTTAATGGTGAGGCTCATAACTCAAAACCCAACCACCATCTTTACATACTGATATTTAATTTCAGCAAAGTCTTGAAACAACAGCTAAAATATGTTTGCGGAGAATCTTCAGGTTTGACACAAAGGGAAAATTTGGTATGCGCACAATATTTTATCTTATGACTATGCAAATTAGAAAGCTTGCATTAATTATGCACACAAATTAATGCAGCTTAAACACGTCTGCTCAACCGTACATAAAAAATATGCATTGTGATAACATAGCATTTGACACTAATTAATGCTTTTTAAAAGGATTTGTATTAATAATAAACTTAATCCTAAGAAAATAATACTAAGTGAATAGTCGTAATGCCAAATGCATATGATTTAAGCAAGCATATTTTGAAAGAACCGTTTCAGCCGGCATTATTGAAAAATTTAATTGAGCAAAAGCAGTATAATTAAAATCTAGATTAGGAATTTTAAATGATTGCTATGCATTTAAAATGTAGTTCAATCAGATGATGCTGCAGCGAAAACAAATTAGGTGTTAAAACATGACCATTAAGAGGAACCTGTTGCAGGATGTAAAATGACGTAACTACTATTGCAACACAATTGACATTACACCAGAGCAGAGATTGCTCCGCCTTATAAATAGCTTTAAAAAGAAACCAGTTTTCAGCCACCCTTTCATATTTAACTCTCCCCAGGCGTTGGGCTACCTAAGGAAACTTGTGTTCCAGTCTCCCTGGGGAGACTATTTCTCTTCTGGTTTGTGTGCAGCCAACATCGAGATACATCACCCAGGAATATCGAACATGTACAGACACTGCCCTCACAGATACCAATTCCCGCCTTGGTTGAGTGGAGCATTTTGGGTTATTTTGGGTCGGAGAAATTAAGCATTGGTGCTGACGGGGATTGAACCAGTGATTGAACCTCTCATTATTGTTTGTCGAAGATGTTTGGTGAAGACTTTCAAGCTTCTCCATTGGACTAGGTGATTACAATAATCTAAAGGTAATAGATTGGCGTAATATCAATTGTGGTAATGTAACACAGGACTGCTGGTGCAGTGTTAAAGCACTTAACCACATATTTTGTTATAATGTTTAAGCACTAAACCATAGATTTTAGTAAATAATGTGTTATGTTATGTATAGGTATTAACACTTAAACATTGACAGAAGAATGAATCATTTTTATGACTGATCCTTTCTGCTGAATTAAACTTTCTTTTGTACATAATGCTCAATAGATCAACTTTTCAAGGAGTGTTCAAATTGCAATAAAACTTAATTTACATTTATATGAATGCTACATTGTATATAATAACACCCTATTACATGGGTAGTTGATTTGTGATATACTTGTTCAAACATTTATATAGTACAGAGAATTTGGCCTGATCCAGACCTTCCAGCGTTGAATATGTCAATTTCTACGAGCAAATTGTGCAATATCGGTCTTTAAGATTTGTATTTGTATTACACCTCGAAGGTCATCGTGATACTGCCCTTGAAGATCACGTCAAATTCTCCATACTATACCTATTGATTTGTCAATTTCCCTTCTTGGTTAAAGTTTACATTTGACTTGAATTTGTCGTCCACATAAAATGTCAGCATACATGGTGTTATAATGTTGATAATGGGACAACATGTTAATGCCCGATGATATATATGTTTTTTGTGAAGTACATAAATATTTACAATTACATAATGTTAATTATGTTCAGGTGAAAATCCTAAATGAGAGAAAGAAACATCAAGAATTAGAGTGCTTCACTTAATCAAAGATATATTTCTGTTAATGGTATTATAGGAAGCTATTATAATAATGTAAAACTTGTTCTTTAGCACATTAGCTAGGTCATAGCTAAACTCATTGTAGCACACATAAGGGCACAAATAAATGTTTCATAAACTTGTATTAGGATACAAAAGCAATGCAACTTCATCTTTACTTTATTAAACACATTTTTTATCACCTCATGGAGAGTTAAATTATAGTTGAGAGATCTCCTTGAATTCCCGGATTGCACCAAAGCGTTTGGTTGCAAATTAAATAAGCCATAAAAGATATGTTTGCTAATTCGGTCATTTTGTATGTTAATTTATTTCATAAATTAGTCTATTAATTTTATTTTATTCAAACAGACTTCCAATGCTGATGGGTGTGACAATGTCATTTACTGAAAAAAGTCTCAAAATTAACATGAATTACATAACTGACACTACAAATTCTTGATTTCTTCTATATTTGGATCTACATGCTCTAAGAAAAACACAGTCAAGTTAACAACATCTCCTATATATAGCTTATTAACATATCATATAATGTAATTTATGCAAGGAAGCTGTCTTTACCATTCATCATTCATTCGTGAGAAAATATGAATAAGTTGCATCATACACATTCATAGTGACAACAATTTGACATAAATATAGGAATATTTAAACACATTTGTTATTCAAATTAATAAATAAATTATAAGACCGAAATTCTTCAAATTTAAGTCTTTTTGACATAATTTGGTTAATTTTTCGTTTGTTTATTCAGGTTTCAAAGGGATCAGTACCACCAGCTAGCTATTGGTGAATGGCAGGTTTTTATTGTTCATTCATCCAATAGATTGCCGGTGGGCATTTTGCATATGAATACGGTGATCTCTCCTATTGTTTGTCAACAATTTTTCAGTTATATACAGCAGCTTATTCACCTTACCAGTTTTATGGGCTGTATTCCAACCAGTATTAACTTATCATTCCACAACGGAATCAACAACTTCTCCACATGTGGAGGAAATCATGTTGTTGTCAAATTTTCATGAAAGGGTAAAATACTATGACCTGCTGCAACCAGGAATCAAACCCGGAATGGCAGGTTACATTTAGTCCATCGGGCACAGATTTCCTGGTCACATACCTACTGGCACGGTGACATCTGTTGCAGAAATTTGGTTAATACAAGCTAGAGCCGTACTGATTGATTAGATGGATGATATGCTACCTGAGTGTTGAACCAGCAACCTATTATAACCAGTCAGATGCTGTTCTAACATTAGACCAACAGGACCAGTATATAATATTATAGCTAATGACATTCAATCATCATTGCTCAATATGTGTGTTACTGACAGAGGTTTGTGTGTTACTGACAGAGGTTTTGTGGACTGTTCCTTTTCTTTTCCATCTGTACTTTTTTGGCCTTGCATGCCCTGCTGTTTCTGTTAAGTGTTGCACCTATTTTGGGAATTCAACATCAAATACTTGAAATGGGGCTAGGGATATCAAAAAAGATGAGAGCATGGTCATGATCAAAACTGATTTTAAGCTCCAAAACTATCATCAATAACAAGAAATATCACTGAATCCCCAGAAATTGCTTGACACAGTCAGCTATGCACGACTAAACTTAAAATTGATCTGACCAATGTGTTGCTGACAATATGCATAACTAGACTAGGTACTGATCATTCATACAAGGTTTCGTTAAAATCTGACCATTGGTAACAGAGAAATAGCGCGGAGTAATTTTTTAAGTGTAAAAACAAAGGGCCACAACTCCATTATTAAAATTGATCCGACCAATGTGTGCTGACGATAAGCACAACTAGACTTTGTACTTATCACTCATGCAAAGTATCGTTGAAATCAGACCAATGGTTACAGAGAAATAGCGTGGACAAAATTTTTAATTGTACTTTTTTGTGTGCCGTAGATATTCTGCTTTTTCGGTTGAATGCTGCATTACCTGACTGATTTGTTAGTATCTTTAATCATGTGCTTCAAACCATGAAAGTACCATAAAATACAACATTAAGATAACATGTGTTTACACAATTGTGAGGTATCCGTCTACTTTCATCATTATATTGATTGGCCTTTTATAATGACTTTGTTCTTTATACAGCTGTCACCTTATACACACCATTCCCTGACAACATACTTAAAACACCAGTGTCCTAATCAATATGTTCAAACATGCATGATGTAATAAAGATAAGGTACTTCTCGATAAACTGTGTATGGATTTTTCTTAATGTTGAATGTTTTTAATGACAGCCATAAATCATTGTGTTTTGTCCTTGATTTGTTTGGTGTCTGCAATGAATCTATTTGTTTTATATTATACTTTGAATCATATGCAGTCAAGGGAAAAATCAATTGTTCATATATGATTACCTTCCTGGTTTAATTAATTGAAAGGTGGTCGACATTTGACATATTAGATGTACAGGGGGGGGGGGGTAATATAAATCCAGAATAATATTATTTATAGTCTGAAGGGCATGGACTACATTATTCCATAGCACCAGATTGTGAACAAGAATCATTACAGCAAGTATATGTTCCCGAGAGACAAAGATGTGACCAAATTTTTTTCGGACCATAAAATCGCATCTAGGGCCTGTGCAATGGACAGTGCTCCAGAGAGACCATGGTTAGATCTTGTTCAAATTAGAGGAATGGTGTTGCAAAGAATTTAAATACCTGTACAAGCACACTTTAAAAACACAAGGTACCTGATTATTGCATATTCTTTTCCCTTGACAGTGAATGTTTGAGAACCAATTCAGAATAAGAACTAGAATAATGCATATTAGTATGTGTGAGATGTATGTCCCTGACGGCTGGGAAGTGGTGTGCACATGGACTGTCGCACTTTGTGGGGAATTAAGCTCTTAAATGTAAGTCTATCACCACTAACTATTGTACTCATAACACATACATAATATGTTAATATTTAAATTATTGTTCCATTTTATCAGAGACTCAGAATGTGCACCCTGGCCCAGTTAACTTAAATGCTACAGTATTGAATATGGATAGAATTTTATGAAACTATCATTGTCATATGCATAAATAATTGATAAAATCTGACTTATCAATTAATTTTCCCAGTGAAACTTTAGATTTTCATAACAGACTGTGAGGGTATTAGGAATCATGTGACCATGTGATCCATTTGTGATTCCAGGCATGAGAAATATATAGGAAATATAATAAATTATAATCTATTGATACAAAATTAGTTGAGAACACCACGTCCTGTGTACAAACTATATGTTGGTAATTTAATTCTAAAACATATTTTCATTTGGTTGTTTGTTTACAGTTATTCAAAAGTTTGTGAAAACAGAAGCAGCTCCTTCACAGCAGCAGGCAGGCACTGTAACAGTGGAATCATCAGGAAAAAGAAGAGTTATAGGCAGCCAGGAAACATCTGGAGACAAAATTTAACTGCAGAGATGGTAAATAGAGGAAATCGGTGGAATGATCTGGAGAGAATTGCAGAAAATAGGATGTGGTGGAAGAAATTATCATCAGCGGCCTATGATCCATCCCGGAACAACAGGCATAAGTAAAAGTGTAAATAAATGGACGATATCCATAATATAAACCTGGGTTGATGAAACATAAAACTAATAGACTATATGTAACACAGTAACGAGGACAACACATCATCCATAAAATTACATAACACATGATACTTCAGATTCTATTTCTGATTCAAAACAATTAGTTTGTCCCATGTATATATTACAGCAAGATAACTGATAGGCCGTTCACACAGTAATTGATCACTTACCATATTTGACTGAGTACTGTAAGAGGTAGTTTGGAATGCAGGAACAAATCACGTGCTCTAACACCTGCAATATACAATAACATCGTTTTCAATATATATCATACAAACCCTCATGACAAATGCATGATTTTTAGAAACGAAAGCTTCTATAGTTACACAGTCCATTTTGTATTAACAAAACAGTCACGCCTCTCATCAGCGAAAAAAAATACTTT
The DNA here is from genome assembly GCA_947247005.1 of Spisula solida. Classification (NCBI taxonomy): domain Eukaryota; kingdom Metazoa; phylum Mollusca; class Bivalvia; order Venerida; family Mactridae; genus Spisula; species Spisula solida. The sequence continues at coordinate 29,835,971 of OX365948.1, forward strand.
TATTATTACAGTACCACTTGTTGTATCATTTTTAAAAATGACAAGGAAAATATTAGATCAGCTGATATGCAGGGATTATCAATCCAGATGTCAAAACTTTCAATGATGATGCCTGTAACCTTAGTCGAAGTTTGATTAGGATGCAACTGGTGTATATTTATGATTTCAATTCTCTGCTGGTCAAAATCATTTGTGTTGTGTATTTGGACTGATCTCAAATGAGATAAAACACAAGCGTGTTGACACTATGAGTATGACCCCCAGTTTTTTTGGTCTTGTTTTGTAGCTGAAACATTATTTAGTGGTTTGTGACCTAAGATTGAAGCAGGAATCATGAGTAAATATAGAACAATTTGATGCATTGATTTTGAGCTACTAGGACACATACTAGCTTGTACATGTAGTTGACTTTGTTTTGACACCTAATTTCTAGCATCTTAATGTTAAATACTTTAATTTCATCTCAATATTTTATGGTAACATAATTACACTCTCAGAGAGTCAATCACAACATTGGTCAGACAGGACATAAAAGAACAGTCACAAATGTACCACAATTTATATTCTTGTTTTTCTTTTGATTATTTGCACACTCCCATTTGGAATATCACAGTAAACATACATGAATAAATTTAAGCCCGAGTTTCCCTCGAAGCCAGAGGTCATTGGCTAATTTGACAGGGATAAAGCTGAATGGCCACGCAATACGACTGTCTCAGTCGTACACAAAAAAGAACAGAAGACGCAGTTGTCATTTCAAAATTATTATCTAAGAAAATTTATAAGAAAAGATTCAACAAATAAATGTTGCCTATGCATTTTATTAACCCTATAATAAATTAAAAGTTATCTAAGGATTAAAACCAAACAAATGTCTCAAGATGTACACTTGTACTACCACAAAAATATCATGTAAAATTATAAACAGGTCGATATAAGTGCATTATGATGTTTGGTCCATAATTTACCTGTAATAATGCATTGAGATAAATAATGAAGTACAAAAAAATTGCTTCACATGCCTTCCTGTAATCAATGATTTATTTGAGTTTAACATTCTAGGTTTCTCAACAATTTTTCAGTTATACATTTATCAGTGACCAATTCACATGACCTGAGTTTTCCTGGACTGTTTTCTCTAACCAGTACTTAAACTTACTCTGACTTCTAAATGGAACTGGCAACTTCACAATATGGAGGCAATTATTAAATCAATATCACAGTTGTGCTGCGACCAAGACTCAAACCAGATCGCTGAGTTACAAATCCAGCCCACCAACCATGGAATCACAGCCCCGGCAATGGTTTAATTGGTTATATATGTATGTACAAACTGTTGCCATTTTAACGAGTATCAAATCAAACAAAGCATAGATGACAGATACCACACATTAGACAGTGTCTGATTGCAAGTACAGATAGACCATTATATCGTAAAAACGACCCCTCCCCAGGGCCACTTGTTTTCAAATATTGTAATTATCACAATAAATATTTGATCGCCTTTTCTATAGCTAATGAAAAGATTCCTAACTATTCGACTTTTGTTATTAAGTGAATTGATAATTTCTTCACGGGTGATTAGACAAAGCGAAATTGCAAGGAGAATTTTGCGACCACGGATATCATAAATACCGATATTGAATGAATGAAGTGAATAACGATCATGTTACACTACTTAACAATGACTGAAGATTACTATCATTTGTGTATATTAGTCTTGTATTATTGCACTGTATTATCATAAATACCTGATATTATGTAACCATTACTGAGACCAATTACACCTCGGGTGACATTCCTTTAGGTCAGGGACGGGAACCATATATCTTGGTTAAAGCATTTCCTGTATTGCACAAGAAACATTATTGGCACAATTTCTTTTCTGCCCTAAATGAAGTGAATCATATTTAAAGTGTTACATTTAATATCCCAACAAGTCTCCGCGCTTTGCCTTCTTCAGTGTTATAATGATTATACACAAACAAACATTGAACATTAAGAACTACCTAAATACTAGAAAATATTTTCAACAATTAATCTCTTATAAAGTTAACAGTGACATGTTCATTCACCTCACCAGTTTTCTTGTACAGCATCCTAATAAGTACTAAAACTAATATATACCCTTCCGTACATTTAGGAATCAGCAACAGCTCCACATGTGAAGGAAATTGAAATTTTTGTCAAATTTTCATGGAAAGTAGCAGACTGACCACTGACACAAGAGTCTGTTGCCTTAAATCAAACAGCTACAAAGTAGCGCTATTGAGCTCTTTCCTAAGTTTGTTCAATGACATGCTACCAGCAATCAGTTCTGGCCAATTGCATACCATTTCTCAGCACTGCTAGGTGAGCACTACGGAGCCCTGACTTATGCAATCGACTGCTTCGGTAGCGCTCAATACAGGGGCGGATCCAGGATTTGGCGTTAGGGGGGGCGTACATTCATGTATCGACCCCCCCCCTTCAAAGAAATGTGCGAGCGTAGCGAGCAAGAAAAATGTATCTCTGAGAAGCATTCCACACAATTTCGTTCTTCATCTTATAATATTCATTGATAAAGTTAATGTGAGTGTAAGGCGAGCAAGAATATAAGCATAAATTATTTGAGCAGCATATCCCGCATACTCATTCCCTACTTGACAAACTTAACTGATAGCGGTTGTGCGAGCGGAGCGAGCAAGAAAAAAATGCAATCATCTTTTTCAATTGTAAGAATTTGAAAAAATCAGGGTTTATCTGAGCAGCATACCCAACAAACTCATTGATAAATCGAAAACTTTCATTGAATTTGCGTAGATCTACAGCGAGCGAAACGAGCAAGAAAAATCGTTGTTTATATAGCCAGGACTAACGATAATCGACTGGATAATATTCACTGATATATAGCTGCTGTGAATACGTCACGAAGAAAAAATGCACTGTCTATCTGAGCAGCATACCCTGCGAACTCCAGGGCTTCACTTTTGTTCAAGTGGAAATGTGAAATACTTGGGATCCAGCGACTAGGGGGTCCAGTTGCTTTCTGCCTCGTGACGTTCTAAAAAGAACCACGGAATTCGTCAGCTGCATTCTGAGATACCTTTTTTTAATGAAAAGGACAGGTTTATTAGAAAATCAAGCCAACTGTATTAATCTTTTATGACTTGTAAGACAATTTTAATGTGCAAGAATCTCTGTGGCCGATGTTTGGCACCATGCTACCAATCAGCCATATCTTGTTGCTTGCATACAGCATTAAGTTCACTTTAAAATCAATAAATTGGTTGTTGTTTTATTGACGCGAGCGCAGCGAGCGAAAAAAATTGCTTATCAATATTATTCTTACATCCAAAATATGATAAATTACCTAGGCTCCGACGATTTTAGGGGGGGCGTACGCCGGGTCCGCCCCCCCTTGGATCCGCCTATGCAATAGTGCTTTGCTGTGCAACAGTCTACTATCTGCGCATGCTCGCCGGCAGCCAATAAATTTTTTGCTTCGTCCGCTAAGTAGTGCTTTTTGGTAGCAAACTGTTTCCTAGCAAGGTGCTATCGTGCACCTGGTAGTACTTATACTTAGGTAATGGACCACAGGCATTTATTTGCTAGAATTGATTCATGATTTATTAAAAGGATAATTCAGCAGAGGGAAGATTGCTAAAACTACTTTATTAACAATTAAGTTTCTCAATTAATAATTTATGTATATGCAGAAGCAAGGAAAGTCTAACATTAATTAACACTGGGAGTTGTTACAAAACACATCAAATTGTTTACACCACCTGAAGGGAGATTTTCCTTTCACAAACAAACAGATTTTATCTAGATATGTAATGTGTAACAAAATGCATTACTGAATACCACTTAGAAGCAGTACTGTGGAATTTATTTGACATGTATTTTAACGCTTTAATGCCTTTAATGGCAATTAAACTTACATAATATAAACTCGGTGAAATCATGGGGGATCAAATTGTGAAATGTTTAGTTTTAAATACAGTTAATTGTCCATTACCCCTTTGGCAGACTTCACTTCATAGGTGGCACAGTAGTTTAGTGGTTACGCGCTTGACTACTGATCGAGAGGTCCCTGGTTCGAATCTCGGCTGGGTCACTTGGTCGTTTATGAAAAGCTTTTCAGTGTTTCCCACCTAACTAGAGACGAAACTGGTTGGAAACCCAGAGTTAGTCTCGCGTGTATCGGTGCTATACACTGAGCATGTTAAAGAACCAAGGAGTCTATTCGAAATGAGCTAGGGTAACGCACCCGGATTCCTTGTATCACACAGTCCTCTTTCTCTTGATTTTAAGTCTGCCTCAACAAATATCTACGTCTCCGTAAGGGGTTTGACATTAATGGAAGATAGATAGACTTCATCATGTTTAGCATGAATATCCAATTATTTTGCTTCACATGGAACATGACTTTTTTCACGAATTAGTAGCTGACATGTTAGAATATCAATAAAACTACATTCGTAATACATAATGTACAAAGAGCATTAAACCTTTGGTTTGATATTAACCAGCTTTGTTAATTTAAATACGATTTATAATACAAGGTTTACTAAATGACCAAAATATTTAACCCAAACAACTTGCAATGCCAAGTAGGTCAAACAATCAGTATTACCTGTAATTAAAGGATTAATACAGACCAACTTAGCATATAGCCGATGCCCTGACCACCGCCGGCAGGGTTCATGAAACGAAGGTCATTATCAAACTTAACTAGAAGGTTTTTTGACACAAAAACGTGAGTCACCCACACAAAGGGCCATAACTCTGGCAAATATTGTCCGACCTTGAATTCCTGACAATTAGCACAACAATAGGCTTGGTACCAAGTGTGCATGTGAAGTTTAGTTGAAATCTAACCAATGGTTAAGGAAAACAAGCGTGGACAAACTTGTGATATCCATCCATCCAAACGTCCAAAATCAATATGTCTCCCCCACTATATGAGAGACATAATTATCAAACACAACTTAACACCAGTTTGTAAAAAAAACTTTAGTCAAGTTCAATAATTCAGAGTTTGAGATCGCTAACTTTATTAATAATACATGTTTTGTTATTAAAATGCCTGGAAAATAACTCACGACATATGGCAAATGGTATTTGACCCTCCCTGGCACAATTAATGTTTCAAAGGTATTCTTACAATTAAGCCAGCAGACCTTAATGAACAGCCTCTAAATATAGAGACTGAGTAACAGCTCTCCGTTGAAGGACATGTGCAGACTCTGATACAAGTCTGGTACTCTGGACTATTAAAGTAATACACAAATTTGCCTATACCATTAGCTTTTTGTCACAGTGCAATCCGTTTTTTACCCCAGTCTAACTATGCACAATAATTAGTGACTGAAAGAATAGTTTCTGATTGACCTTATAAGCCATTTCTTTAACTTTTAGCCTACATTGCACATTGACCATCAGTGACCTTAGATCGCCACATCATATCATTCAGGATTTACAACAATGCTTTTAACAGCCTGTTAATTTGTTACTTGTAAGGGGCTTCATTTAAAACCCTCCATTTTAATGACCATAATTTACACTGTGAGGTACCTTTCAACAACAATGATTTACTCTTCATGATGTTATCAGCACACATCAGTGGAGGTTTACAGTGCATCAAGATGTATGGTGGCTGGTAGCCAGGTCAGTATAGCCTAAGGACAGTTTTTCACTGACCGCAATCTTATACAAGTCTTAAGTCTTGCTGAAATGAAATAACTTTGTTTACATGATACTAAGTCATCTGTAAAGTATAATTAATTGAGATAACAACGCACATACCTTAATTATTTCAATGAAGACAGGGTATCATTTTATTCTTCATCACTGTCACTATGTTATCTGGTATGTGCAAACAAATATTAAAGTGTCAGTTCCTTACTGTGGTCAACCGTTATGTTCCGATAGCAAGTTATCCTGGCAAGGTTACAGCATCCACAAACACTAAAAGTCTTGTAACCTTCAACATTCCCTACTCAGTAAACTAAGGAGTAAAATCTACATCTTTGCTGTATGGTAACAACATCCACAAACACTTGTAACCTTCAACAAACCCTACTCAGTAAACTGAGGAGTAAAATCTACATCATTGTGGCAAGGTTACAGCACCCACAAACACTTGTAACCTTCAACATACCCTACTTAGTAAACTGAGGAGTAAAATCTACATCATTGTGGCAAGGTTACAGCACCCACAAACACTTGTAACCTTCAACATACCCTACTCAGCAAACTGAGGAGTAAAATCTACATCTTTGTGGCAAGGTTACAGCACCCACAAACACTTGTAACCTTCAACATACTCTTCTCAGTAAACTGAGAAGTAAAATCTACATCTTTGTGGCAAGGTTACAGCACCCACAAACACTTGTAACCTTCAACATACTCTTCTCAGTAAACTGAGAAGTAAAATCTACATCTTTGTTGGTTTGTATATAAATAGGCTGAGCATTGGCCATTGCAGTTCCATTATAACCTGTTGGAGCAATTAATACTGCATGATAATGTTTCAAAAAGTTCTGCTAAGTATTAAAGTTTTCAAAACTACTTTAACCACAGTGTGACATTCAGAAGACCTTCATTCAAAATGGCCAAACTACAAACTCTGGAAAGCAAGCCAATGAACTAACAATTCTGCAAAGCATTTTTACACCCTTCAAATTGTAAGAGATACTGACCAGACATAAAATGAGGACAAAACAACTTCAACCAAGAGGACCAATTCTGTCCATTGGGCTATCATGTGCAACAATTCTGCCATGTCATTATAAATCCTTTACCTTGTATAAGAGATACAGATCAAGACAGCAGACACACATCTATTCTGGGGACAGGCAGAAGGACAAACAGAGGATCAGCACACTTTGTATGCATTTAAATAGGTACATAAAGACTCCAAAAGAGTCTAAGTTGCATTCACTAGTATAACAAAATATATCTCAAAAGCAAGAATTACAAATCCATACAGCATCGAGTACAAGCAATTAAATGAAACAATTCCAATATGAAATATTCTATAAATGTAGTTGCTGAGAGATCTTGCAACAGGTTATTGTCATTGTCTTCATTTTGTGTCATTAAACATAATTATATTATGATTCCAAGAAATGACACCATCAGATAATTATGTCATCATTCATACATGCATCATAACCTGTCAATATACTATGACTATAAATATAAACCAGTGACCTCACTAAGCACACTGTGACATCTTCGGCTGAACATAGACTCGTAAGACATTTTTATAGGATGTTAATTGCTAATACAGTAGAACCTTCGTTAATACGATGCCTCTAACAAGGAAAATAGTTTGAGCCATCTACCTGTATGAGGCATCTACTGTATACTAGTACATCATTATTTTGTCAGGACCGTAGAAGCTGTTGGAGGTTTCTAGGGTGTTCCAGGCAAAACTGTTCAAGGCATCAAAGTTCTACCGCAATTCTCAATGTTAGGTAATAAAAACTTAGGTTGACCATGGTCAGTATATACATTTTTGAATTCATTTAGCAAGAGCAAGTTGCTACAGTTCAAGCTTGCTTGGACTATTCTCAGTCTGTGTTTTCTATAAAAACAACACTTGTGTCAATAGCCTAGTGGTTGAGCGTTCGCTTCGAGTGTGGGAAGTCCGGGTTAGATCCCTAAGCCGCGTCATACCAAAGACGAAATAAAAATGGTACCAGAAATTCTTGATAGACGCTCAGCATAAAAGGGAAACTGGCTTCTCTTCTCTCATACCCTCGTGGCGATGGATAACATCAGGAATGAGGTGTCGAGAGTGATTGGTATAAGTTGGAAAAACTTATTTCACAATCGACCTTAAATAAATTAGTATAAACTAAACTATAAGGAAACATCATAGTGACCGTTAAGCAATTTGAACCGGCAGAGCTTTCGAGTCAAGAGTGACACCAAATGAACTGCAATTATACCACGTTTGACCATACACTTTGAAGTTACAAAACAACTACAAGCCAACAAGTATGAGAGAATAATGCAAAGATAAATCATAGATCACCATAAACACCATTGAGACAAGTTGATTTACCGTACACTCGTCTACTGTGAACAAACAACAACATAGCCTTTCATGACTTCACTAATGTACCTTTGTTGTCTTGTATGACAGTGTAATCAACATCATTTGATAAGAACAAGTGTGGCCTATAGTCAAATAAATTGATATGAACAACAAGTGTATACATATCATTGTCAACATATATCAAAACACTATAATGACCGGTGGTCATTGTACTTAATCCAGTACATAATGGTTAAATACTTATTTTGACAGATTGAAAGCTGGAACGAAAAATGTCAAAAAGCGTAAGATGAAACGTGAAAAAGTTGATCCATCAAAATATACAAGCTGATGAGATATTGCATGAGTGAATAAGTAAGCGACGTGCAAATTTGGCGGAAAATGGTGGCACCACTGAGGGTTTTCTGTTTTTTCTTGTAGAAAAAGCAAAAGTTAATCATGGTACAGCTACAGCACATGACACAGAACTTGCTTTGGATGGAGACTTTCAGAATGCAATCCTGAGACAAGGTCGAGCAACGTTAACAACCAAACATGACACAGAACTTGCTTTAGATGGAGACTTTCAGAATGCAATCCTGAGACAAGGTCGAGCAACGTTAACAACCAAACATGACACAGAACTTGCTTTGGATGGAGACTTTCAGAATGCAATCCTGAGACAAGGTCGAGCAACATTAACAACCAAACATGACACAGAACTTGCTTTGGATGGAGACTTTCAGAATGCAATCCTGAGACAAGGTCAAGTAACGTTAACATGGTTACATTCTACTGCAAGTTTTAACCGTGTGATATCTTGTAATGAATTTGGTTCCATCAGTTTAGCTTAAATCATTGGCACAATCAACAAAACTCTAAGAATGGAACAATCACATCAGTAATCTCAGTGTCCTACAAGTGACCTTGACACTAGGTGAGAAGGAACCATGGTAAATGAGGCATTGGTCACATATGTTTAAAACATCCTTTGTACATTAATTAGTTATGTACCAAAAAATGCTTGTAACCAAATAATATATCAGTAACAAATGCGACTAACAAGACTAACTGTCTCAGTCTATAACTCTAACGCGATAAATTGCTGTACAAAAACAAACACAAAATTGCCTATATTTTTGTTATCGATGAAAATCAAGGACCCTAACAAAGCATTCAAACATTTGGCACAACATATTAAGTTTGCATGCTCCTAAATATTCAGAAACGATAAATATAGCGGATTTTGTGTTTGTTTTTGTATTGCAATTTATCGCGTTGAAGTTATACCGGTAGCTAACACAAACAAACAAACATATGCTGCTTTTCAAGGCAACCAAAGAGCAGCTCTGATTCCAGATGGACAGGAGCTGCATTTATTTAAGGAAGGAGCGTTTGTTACGAGTTTTATGGTATCTTTACTTACTTATTATTATTTTCTCACTCATCCGTTTTATTGCATACTTTTTCGATTGAATAAGTTAAGCTATTTTACTATCATAGAATTAATAGCAATTCGTCATTGACTTAAATCAAATAAAAACATTACTATAAATGTATATCATTCATTTTGAATCTCTAATTTTTCATGACATTGAAATCATCCACTATTTGTTTAAGCTGAACAAAAAACACATCAATCATTCATAAGATATTTTCGATATTACATTTAATGCATGAACTATTTTATCAAGCTTTTTTGTTGATATTGTAAGTCAATGATTACAAATAACAAGTCTTAATTCAGTTCAAATATCATTACAACAGTTTGTTTATTGTTCAATTACTAATTATATGTGATGTTTCAAAAAATTCAACTAATTGGGTTTAATTCAACAAGTTCTTTCAGTAGTTTGACAAGGCAGTCTACATACATGTATATTTACCTAATTTCAGTGAATATATATGTTACAGCACAGAGAATTTGACATGATCCTGACCTTTATGCATGAATATATACATTTTGTAACAAGGTTCTTGCGTTGAATATATCAATTTCCGCAAGCAAATCGTGCAATATTGGTCCTTTAGATTTGTGTTGGTATTATACATCGAGCGTCTTCTTGATACTTTCTGCTTATGAAAACTTACAACCGGAATTATAAATATAGACAATATATCTACTGTTAAATTATGCTAATTGAAGGTCGAGAGTTGTGTCAAATTCTCTGGACTATACAGGTTTCAATCATCAATTATTTTCAATTTAAACCAACATGGAGATGATGTGCACAATACAATTATCACAAAAGTGTCTGCTTACAGATAAAGTATGACACTTTTTGAATGGAAAAGTGGGCATGTCGGTGTATAATACAAAACAACATCTACATAATCACAATTCAAAGCTGAAGCCTGTCACTAGATCAAATTTGTATGGGTCACAGGGAACTTGATGTTTTGTTTGCACTTTATATTACCAGATAAATAATATATTGGCTTCATTAGAGCAGAATTTTACTTCATTCATATTGTATTGTCCAGAGTTTGTAAACACTTTACACTGTATAACTGTTGACAATACCATTTATAAATATACAACATTCTTTTCAGTTCATGTCTTATATGGTTTTTGCCTTCAAGAGTAAACTGCTAGTATAAGATCAACCCACCCAAGCAAACATAAAGACTGACGTAAAAGTTCTGCTCATGAAACCGTAAAATTAATTCATACACCGACAACTTCATTGAGGCATGTATTAATATAGAAATTATTTGCTGAACTAAACATTTTTGCGACTTCATGACATAAAACAGTCTACAAACAGTGCTTGTATTAAACAGTCAAATAACACCTCGGTAAATATTTGAATTTCACGAAAATCTTCATTTAAATGTAAAATAATCCAAACATCACATGTTTTTCAAAAGACTTAAATGAATATATGTTAAAACAGGAGGAGTGGCCCTCATGAAGTAATTGGTACAAAGCAAGCAGTGAACAGTTTGTAAACATATTGTACCAGTTACACCTTTTTTACCAGCATCTGATAGACCATAAGGTCACATCAAAATATGTAAGGTTGTCAACATAATTTGCATTAGCTTTCAAGTGTCTTGTTCATTTTACTATTTGTTTACTAGTGTGTATATGCAGTCAAGCATTGCTGAAATCTGAATAGAACTGCTACCTCATGTCTTAAGCAACCATTATTATAATAACTTGAATCACCATCAGCCATAGTTTTATATTGAATACAGCTGTATTAAGGTGGCAGGGGATATACTGGGGTGATGGGGGTTCCAAAATATTTAACTTTCCAGTGCAATTGGATGTTTTGCATCAATATCTATCTTGTTTCTCATTTTCAAATAGTTTAATATTAAAGAAGACATGCTTGCATGGGTTTAATTAGATCCATCAATTTTGACAGTTATTGGCACATTTTAACATTTTATGAGCCTAATTTTGACAGAAAATTATTAATGTGTTCTTTCAAGTGATTTTATACCAGCTATATATTCAAGGCACTTAAATATAAGAAATAGAAATCATCAGATTGCTTTTAAATTTTCAAATTTCCGTATTAATCAAGTGGGGATACCTAAACTAAACATTCTATTTGACCTTACAGACATTTTTTAAATAGAGATACACAAATAGTTAACAAAAGATGGAAGGTTTTTATGTTATTTAACACGCTACAATGAAATATTACATCGTTATGACTACCTTAACAAAATATGGTAATTATTCTGTACAAAAACCTTGAATTTATAACTCTTAACTGATAAACAGATTTAAATTGCTGTCTGCTTAGTATTTAGGAGTTCATCCCTGAAGGGCTTTTTTGCCCATCTACCAAGTTATTTCCTGTTTCTGTAAAGTATTTAATTGTTTTTGAATAATAAAGTCTTATTATATTAGACTGACATTTATTGGGAAGCCTTGTTGACAGGAATTTTAAAATTTTATTTGTCTGAAGAAAGTAAATCGCAGCCAGCATGGTATACAAACATGATATAAATGGTTGTTGGTTGGTCAGATGGTGTTAAATGAAATTGAGCTCTCCAACATTGGAGGTAATAAAAGTATTATATAAACATGTGCAAGCACTGGTGGCTAGGGATGTTCAATGTACATTACCCAGAGATTCCATAAATATCAAAGGCTTTAATTTTCAGCCCTTTGAAATTAACTTTAATTGGCCTGATTTCTGATGGTCACTTCTGAGTTGTGACCATACTCAAGGTGAAGCATGTCCCACAGTGTATAAACCTTAAATCACTGTATCATTTCTTGTCAATTGTATGACTAATTGCGAGCAAAAAGCACTTGTAACTTCCAATTACTGTATGACTTATTGTGAGACTATATGTATATATATAATTCAATGTGTACGACTCGTTTATACACTGTGTGTCCACTAGCCGACCATAGTCGATTAAAGTCACATTTCACACGGGTCATAGTCTGGCTGCAAACTGACAAAATGGACTGTCTGATCATGATCGAGTGTAATATCAATTAAAGGCCAGTAAAATATTGTAAACTTTGTATATGACAAACTATTTAACCTCGTCCTTGACCTTTATGCATGAATATAATACAAGCTTCTTGTGCAAAATAAATGAATTTCAGCAAGAAAGTCGTGCCTTATAGTTCAGTCCACTATTACGGTGTAAAATCAATTATAAAGGCTTAAACAGACAGCCATATTTTCAATGCTTAACTAACAAACTATATTCGCACTACCTATTCAGACAATGGTTGTAATCGTCTGTGTACACATAAACGGCTACGTCACTGTCACCAGACCTAACTGGATTATATGTTTCAGAGATTTAGATTAGTGTATAAAGTACACCTCGTACATATTCGTAATATTCTCCGCTTACAAAAACCAGGCCAAAATTAAATTACAGACAAGAAATCAACTGCTAATTATGCTAATATAGAAGGTTCAATATAATTGTACTGTATATATTCTTGTCAATAAATCAGAAATATTACATTTTTTAATTAATATCAGTCCCCAACCAATATAACTTATTTCTAACAGACATAATAACTCAACAAGTACAAACAAAGAATTTACCACCTCCACCTGATCATGGCAGGACAAAAAGTTTTATTTTAACAACAAATTAATCTGATTTTCACCCTGAATAAGGTAATCACTCTAGATTTGTCCTGATCCATTTAATATATAAAACATGCCAGACAAAATAAATTTACTTTCATTCACCAATTTTCCCCAATCGGCAACTTCAATCTTATTAGAGATCCAATAAACTGCTTTATATCAAATATTAACAGTTTAAGCAAAAAAGGGATGAAATACAAAGAAGCAACTAATTTTATATGTTTACTAAGCAACCCATTACAAAATGGTAAAAAACGAGACCCCAGCATGGAAACCAAAGAGGTTAAATACCTATAAAAAGGTTATCTCAAAAGAGCAAACAAATTGTAAGGAAAATGTATGTCAACACAAAAATAATGAAACATATTTTAATACATGTACCATATCTTAATAGTTTTTCTTACAGAAAATATGAAGATAAAATGATAGCTTAATTTGAAGAAAAGTAAATATAACAGATACAGTAGTAGGGTACACACATTGGTGACATTATATCCTCTAGATGAAATACAAACATATTAAATGTCCGAGCCACCTGGTCAGGCATGCTTAATCTATCAGGGTATGCTGGTACTTGGTATTTTAAGAGTAATCTTAAATTACAAACAAATCTATTTATCAACAATAAAGAACCAAGGGGTGAAAAGTCACAAGTTATACTTGATAAGACTAAATAGGTAGTCTTTATTTTATAAATGAGTATTATGAACATTTTACTAAAATCTGACAGACGCCTGGTACTAGTTCAAGACAGGTCATGCATTTTAAGTTTATTTCACTCAGTTGACTGCATAGTCATTTTTAAGCCTGAATACCAAGGATTTTACAAAGGATCTTTCCAAGAATCTTAACAGCTTACCTATCATAAAATTGATACTTTGTAGTCTACATCAAAACATTAGCTAGGAATTTAAATTTTGTTTGGACATACAATATGCATAGAAAAGCATTAATTAATTCAACAAATAACATGAAAACAACATTGCACACAAAATGTTGTGCCAGTCAGACTTATCAGTTATATTACATTGAGATCAGTGTTAGAAACTTGGGACAAACTGTTGCTTTTATAATATATATATTTATATAGATGTTTTATTGACAATTTAAGGCATGATGATGTATGTATGTAACATACTGCAATGTGTTAAGTCTGTACATTCTATCAATATGATATACAGTCAGATTATAGGTGTGACAAACAGGGCAGATGTTGCAGACTTTATCTCAGATTCAATACCAAATTTCACATAAAATATCAATAAAACATCAATAAACTTACTGCTAATAACACATAAGAACATTTTCTTTATGTACCAGATTATAACTTATTTATTCTGTTTCAGTATTAATCATAAGTACAAACTACAGAGTGACTAAATATCAAATTCTCTCGAAGTTGGAGGTCATTGGCCTGACTGGCAGAAAAAAACTGAATGTGTGTGGTTGCAGACATCGAAAACAACTAAGGTTAAAATGAAGGAAGTCTAGCTAAAGGCTAACAGAAGGATCCGAGGCACCTTATCCAAAACAAGGCTATCCAACACAGATCCTATTACAGACCATGGAATTCATAAAGATAAAAAAAACAAATTATGAAAAAAACCTAGTTTCATTATTTGTATACCAGTGACAGAATTTTAGTCCGCCGATTATCAATAAACAAACATGCATAATATAAACTCTGCACAGTCGACTGACCGTTTGTTTCCGGTGTAGATTGAAAAAGTATATGCAATAAAAGTAATTATGCACAAGAACAAAAATGAACATTGAAAAAGCATAACTTCATTTTTATTTGTAAACAAAGGCTAGTGTTATCATCAGTGGACTATAAAATAAATGAACTATAATAGATGATAATCAACCTATATACTTTGATACACTGACAACAAAAATGTCAAAGCTTTGAAGCATGAAGATCCAATAAACAACATTTGACAGGTTGGTATAAATATGATTTGGTGTATGAGTCAATGGTATTTATGTGTTTTTCCCATTCAAAATGTGAGCATTTTTCCAGTATTATTTACAATTTTATGCACAGATCATAAATTTGATCACCAGTATCAGTGAGCGTACAAGGATTGTCAAATACCATATATCATTGTTGCATACAATGTGCGCCAATTGAACTAAAACGCCACCACAAAAAATAAAAATTGTATAAATTTGCAAACTTGTGCAGTCAGTAAGGACTTTATGCTCTGAAGTATTAGCATTTATTTTGGTAATGTTTTCATACATCTGTTTAAATTATAGTGCAATAAATGACAATCAAGTTGTTAAACCAGCAAAAAAATACTTGCACATGCTCATATATATAAACTGAACAGATAGGTCAACTGATTATATATAAGTGCGTAAAAATAAAGCCTGCTATAAATAGGTCTTTTAAGACTTAAAATGCATGCTTAGTAACACAAGCCTTTTTTGCATAATGGAGCCTAACCATGAATTTTGAATACAGAAATTTAGGACCAGGATTTGCAAGAGGCTGACTCTTACACAATTATTAATAAAATCTGTTCAAGTGATGCACATAGCCACAAGACACATTTAATAATAAAAGAATTATAACAAGTCGGTACTTTATAACCCACTTCTTAACTTCATACCGGTACTTATAAAAATATAAAATCCATTATTCACGGTCTGATTAAGTTTTTTATGTATGCTTGTACATATAATATTGTGTATGATCATTATTTGCTATAAACGGTAAATGAAAACAGGTACCTGTAACCTTATTAAGTTACTTTTAAATGACATCAATGTGGGTACAGGAAATTATTAGATTACACTATAACGTGTCTGAATGCACATTGAATTTCAGTGAATACCTTAAGAGGTTTTTTGCACTAAATATTTTCTCCCAGACGTCATATTTTTCACCTTATTACAATATTACAATGAATTATTTTTTTGTCAGTTTCTTAAGGAGAGATTAGTAAATTAGAAACACAACAGAATAGATTATAGGGTGAAAAACATGCACAATTGTTTAGCATTATGTGACATTGTCTGATAAAACATTCAATTGACTCATATTTTAGCATATATACTGGTACACAATCTGTTATCATCTGAGTACATATAGCCTTAATGAACATGCTTGCATCCATATAATTAAAGTTAATAACAAAATGTATGCATATTAAAGCATGGTGTATAATTCTATTGACAATTGGTAAATAAGGCAATTGTGTGTGAGAGGTTTAATGATGGTTTGAACCCAGTGTTGAGGTTCAGTGGTGAACTACTAGCTACCAGTATCATGTTGTGTAAACTGTATGTAGACTGTCCTGAACAAACCTTTGGTACCAGGGGTTCCACTAGTTTCTGATTAAGGAGGGTCATTTTTATATTTTCCTTCAAACAAAAATCTTGAGGGTTAGAATGTGGCTTTTTGGAATTCATGAAACACCTGGGTATGACGACCAGTCTGATTCCTGGCATTACAGGGTAGGGGCAAACATTATACTTGATTGTTACCTGACAAATATCCATCGACTGGTCCCTGACTATAGAAGAGTATTTCATGGTGGATTCTTTCTGCTGGTGTTATAGAATCCTTCCATAATTTTAACTCCTCTGAAAATACAAGAAATAAAACATGAAAAGACACATAACAAGTATAAACTAGGGACCATTGATCCATTAGAGACCTGTGTTAAGGACCAATAGTAACTATGTTAAGGACCAATGGTGCACTGTTAAGGACCAATAGCACAGTGTTAATGACCAATAGCACAGTGTTAAGGACCAATAGTGCAGTGTTATGGACCAATGGTGCTGTGTTATGGACCAATAGCACAGTGTTAAAGATCAATAGCACAATGTTAAGGACCAATAGTAACTATGTTAAGGACCAATGGTGCACTGTTAAGGACCAATAGCACAGTGTCAAGGACCAATAGCATGGTGTAAAGGATCAATAGCACAATGTTAAGGACTAATAGCACAGTGTAAAGGACCAATGGTGCAGTGCTAAGGACCAAAAGTGCAGTGTTAAGGATCAATGGTGCAGTGTTTAGGACCAATGATGCAGTGTTTAGGACCAATGGTGCAGTGTTATGGACCAATGGTGCAGTGTTAAGGACCAATGGCACAGTGTTAAGGACCAATGGTGCAGTGCTAAGGACCAAAAGTGCATTGTAAAGGATCAATGGGGCAGTGTTTTATAGGACCAATAGTGCAGTGTTATGGACCAATAGTGCAGGCAGTGGCATGGACCAATAGTACAATGTTAAGGACCAATAGCACAGTGTTAAGGACCAATAGCACATTGTTAAGGACCAATAGCAAAGTGTTAAGGACAGTGGTATGGACCAATAGTACAATGTTAAGGACCAATAGCAAAGTGTTAAGGACCAATAGTCCTGTGCTTAAAGGACCATAGTACAGTGTTGAGAACTGAAACAACACACTTTCAAGATGTTAAACATGTAAAAATGGTTCAAACTTAATGCAAAACTGAACACTAATTTTTCTTGGTATCATTTTAATACCAGTACAAGCTAAATTTAGGGGAAAGTAATATTGCAGGACAGGGTGTATTATGGGACCAACTTATGGTCTCTCATATGGATTAAAAAACAGATAGAAAGATTTGTCAACAGCATATTAGTGTGAACAGAAAGCACACCTACAATAAAGAAACCTTTATATATTACCATCACAAGTATGTTTGGAATGCCAGATGAGTATATAGGCTTGCTTGAAATATCCTTTTTGGGGGGATATGGATGGTTCATTCTATGTCTGACCTTTACATGCCATGGGTGCATGTAGGTGATGCCGCCGTTTGTTTGTGGGTTTGGATTGTGTGCGCTATTGCATTTGATTAGTTACGTTAGCAGATTTCTCTGTAACTGCCTGGCCATCACAACTACCAACTAGTACTTACACTCACATATATGTGACTAAATCAGTTTCAGTCACAGATTTTGGTAGCTTTTTGTAGATCTTCCATGTCTGATGAAGCTTCAAATAACAATTTCACAGTCAGTGTTTACATCAAATCACCCAGAATAATATGTATATAAGCTTGAATGAATCAAAACACGCATTCGGGGAGAAGTTTATGTCAATATTACACTACTATGATAATTAGTATAACAACCATTTGAATGTCCAAAGAAACTGTCGACAATAACTACATTACGCTGTGAGAATACACCCTTAGAATTTTTAAATAACAAAATCAATTCAGCGTTGTAACGGCTGCAGAAAACAGAAAACTCATGAGTCATAGTTGGCTATGGGCAAATGGAATGATAAGAAGTACAAATAATAAGTGAATGGAAGATTTTTTATTTACTGACCAGCTGAATTTTTTAATGTTTAAGTATACAATCGAAACCCAGTAAACATGATGAATTCTTCAGCTTCATCAAGTGACAACTCATTATATAATATAAATTTATGTTTTAGGGTGGAAATAGAACATTTTTAAAAAAATTCTCAATTAACAAAAAAGTTAGCTTTGACCATGTAGCCCGCTCCCCCTCCCAGTTTCTCATTTGCTGCCCAATTATTATAAATAATATTCATATCAAGGTTGAATTGAGACCCAAGTTCATTGAATGTAATGTGACAATGCCGTCAAAGGCTCCTGGCTTACTAATGTAGGTATATACATGTCTAACACAAATCATCTTTTATTCCATCTAACCCATAAAGGTCAATGAAAATGAAAGTAAAAGGTCCTATACTGCTTGACCTTTAATGTATCGGCAATGTTTATACTTGTCAATCGATAGCTTATTGACAATATATCAATACCTGAATTCAGGAAGTGTCCACGATAATAAAACAACCATATATGTCATAATTAATAAATTAAAAGGTGACAATTAGCAAGTACCACATAATTTATAGTTCACTTTTTTGTTAACCTAGTATTTGACCTACAAATATTTAAGTTAAAAACTGAGTGGGGCTTTCATAAATTCATACATGTCTGAGCAGTTGTGCATTGAAGAACATCTTTTACTGACATTCTGCTTGTGGTCAGGAATGTAGATCTAAACATCAACACTGTGGGAACAGTTTCATCTGTTGTTTTATTCTTTTGCAATATTTGTATCCAGCATTATGACCTTGCTTCTTTCATTATATACACAAATAGTAAGGAAATTAATAGGATACAATGGGCAAATGGTCATTTGAACAAACTGGGTCTAGAAGATATAGAAATGAAATGCATACAGCCATGTTAAATATTTACTTATTTGTCCTAAAATTGATATACCTTAACAAGCTTAAGGTCACAGACACCTTATAACATTCAAGTTAGTTTCTATCAAACAAAGAACGATTGACTGAATTACAAACTATATAAGGGTACAAGGAAATAAATGTACAAAGGATGGAGACATAAAGCACATGGCTACATAGATTGGCAGGTTTTCTGTAATGCTTTAATTAAGCCTTGTTTTATACAATATTTCAGCAAAGCACTTGATTGAATGGATTAATCATAGTGAAATGCACATGTCAACATGCCCAAAAGGTTATCCATGGGGAACAGCTAGGACCTGTGTTTAATGCGAGCAATGATACACAAGTTTGCAAGATAAGAGCTTCAATCAGATTCACTGTCCAGGAATATATGCCATTTTAGAATAAATCAGAATTCACAAACTGAAATAAAGTGCAACAAGATGGTTAATAAAGTTTTTCCTCAGCGCTTTATTTAAATGACTACCACACATCAGTGTTTTATCATAGAATAAAGCACAGCCATGGGTTTGGGCGCATAGTAATTAAATCACGAGTGCATAGTATGAGTGACTTAATGTACGCATTGAACAAGTTACCATGCTTTACTTATGATCGATGAAAACACAGATACATATATATTTATTATTTCAATTCGCACATAGCTAATTTTCTGTATTCGCCAACACAACAAGACAACAGTAACTTTTTATTGCACTACTTTTTTCCTGGGAACGCTATTCATAATGTTGTTTGGCATAGTTGTGCTTTAACATTAATTTAAGCACACCTTTGTTTACTAAATGTGTACATAGGTAAAGCTGCTGGTTGGGTTAGAATAATAGTATATCATATTTCCAAAGACTTTATTTGTTAGAATAATAGTATATCATATTTTCAAAGACTTTATTTGTTAGAATAATAGTATATCATATTCTCAAAGACTTTATTTCAAGAGGGTGTAGATTTGATCGATTATAAAATGATGATGATTCATAGAAAGCACTTGCTACCTGATGGAGTTGGTAAACATGAAATTATGATTTTATAAAACGTTTGTGTAGGTGTATACTTGTGGGAGTTCAATTACCACCACAAACTATCCACCAACATCGTATTCTCATACAAAATTGTTGCTTGAATCACCAAATCCATTAAAATTGGGTAACATACCATGAAAATCACAAATCGTCATCTTTAGTTATATAGGGGATAAATTTTGATATAAGATGAAAATCACATTTTGGCCACCCTGTATACTGACAATAATCTACAGATGTGGGGAAAGTAGGTAGATCAAAAGCATTTAGCATAACAAATGTGAGGGTAATTTAAATGAGATATTAAGGCAATATGCAAAACATTATTTGCTATGTACATGTCTGTAATGTGTATCTATATATAGTTTTAAAATCTGTGAATCGGGCAGTTATTTGGGCATTGAATAAAGCTATTCTTGCAAACTTGTGTTCAACAAATGGAGGATGAGACGAAACAGACAGTTTCATTCAAGTCACCACAATTAGTGAGGTTTATATCAAAAGATGTAATATTTCATTGCTTGCTCGGGCCTTTAGGGCCTCTATTTGTTTCAGCAGTACACAAAGAAACAAAAGCCTTAAATATATACAATGTAAATGAAACTATAAAAACAACTGTATTTTAAGAACAAGGTGTGAGGTCCATCAAACAACCCATGCATTCAAATGTTGCAGACACATCAAAGACAGTTCCGAGAAAATTTCTTCATTTCAATACCTCAGGGGCAGCATGTCAAAATTATAATTTCCGTACTTAAAGTTTGGGCCTCAAATAAAACCTACATTAAGAAAATTTGAGATTATATCAGATGCAATTACAATGCATTATCAAATGGACGATCCATTGTAACATCTCTATTTGTATAGGTAACACTCACTTTAATTTATCATTGATCAATTAATCATTGGATGGTTACCATGATAACAGCTGAGATTTGTTGAAGTGTTGGTGATTATAAACATCAAACTTTGAATAAATTGCCTAACACAGTGAGTTTGTTTTCAATATTGGAATATTAACCTCTGACTCCACAAGACCCCCTCAAATAGTACTAAAACACTGTCCCAGTAGTATCCAGATAGACGTTGACCATCATTTAGGTATCAAAAGATGAGATGCCCACCATTGGTACATGTGCGCTCCATATGGGTATATATGCCTTTCAATTGGGTATTTGTGCCCACCATTTGGGTATATATGCCTTTCAATTGGGTATCATATATGTGCCCACCATTTGGGTATATATGCCTTTCAATTGGGTATCATATATGTGCCCACCATTTGGTATATATCCCTTTCAATTGGGTATCATATATGTGCCCACCATTTGGGTATATATGCCTTTCAATTGGGTATCATATTATGTGCCCACCATTTGGGTATGAGTGCCCTTCATTTGAGTGTATGTGCCCACCATTTGGGTATATGTGCCCACCATTTGGGTATAAGTGCCCACCATTTGGGTATATGTGCCCACCATTTGGGTATATGTGCCCACCATTTGGGTATAAGTGTCCTTCATTTGAGTATATGTGCCCACCATTTGGTATAAGTGCCCTTCATTTGAGTATATGTGCCCACCATTTGGGTATATGTGCCCACCATTTGGGTATAGGCGCCCTTCATTTGAATATATGCCCACCATTTGGGTACATGTGCGCCTCAATTTCGGTATATCTGCCCTCCATTTTGGTATAAATTGTATGTGCCTTCCATTTGAGTATATCATTATGTGTTCTCCATTTTGGGAACATGTATATGTACACTCCATTTGGGTATATGTTCTGTTCATGAACTTGTCCAAACAATTAGATGTAAACGGTGGATTTGATACTTCTTTTGACATGGTCAAATCCGCATTTCAAAAAATCATTAAAAATGAACTTAAAAAATGAAAATGCGTCTTTCTCGAAGGGCTATTCATGAACATGCATAACCTATTTTATTTTATGACAGCACCTGAACTACTGCTGAACAGCTGATAACATTAACAATGAATTCATTGAGAAAACCAGGAGATACAGGCTATAAATGTATGAATATTAATTAATAAAGGAGATAAAATAAACAGGTAGTGTTACAACTGCTTTTGGGCATATAGCTTTATAATCAGTTAATATATAAATTACAAAACGCACATTCCAAGTTTGTGGTCATATTTAATAAAATTAAAGAACCACATAGACTGACAGAACTTGAAGGGACTGACAGTAAGTTAACATACAGAACCCACTGTACACTTCCCCGACCTAAAACTCCCTTCGTATTATTAACCTAAATCTGGTTGTAAAATACCTTTCCATATTAACATTTTAGGCGGTATACAATTACATCAAATGATATTACACTTTTATGTTAAGTAATCAAATTCGTTTGTAAACCTGATTTTAGCGACGCTTGTAGTATTTGTATACAAAAGCAGACGACATTTTTCGTATTTCAAAAGTGAAACAAACATTGACAATCAAAATATACTGTACCTGGCGTGCTCATATTTTACAAAATCCACCCTAAAACAATTGTTTAAACATTTAATTTCCACATTTTAAAATCCAAAATATGAGAGAAAATTACATATCCACAAAGCACGAAACGTTAGTAAATATATCCACAAAGTTTAAATTCGCGTTTGTCGGAGCGTGACAGTCTTAAAATAGTAGAAACTGTCACTGGTCAGCCAGATATTCGCGAGCTATAGAACTCTGTATGTCGGTCACGCTTTCATGGTTTATATTGATAATATCACTGTGATAAAATACCGTGACAAATAAACGACTTATTTCATATAAATATGCAAATATTTCTGCAGATTACGCCATTCAATTTTTCGCGCATTATCACACCTGTTAAATGCGACTAATTTTGCAACATCGTGTCAAACGTAGCGTCCGCATGGTCCGCGGGCGACTTTACATCCGTTTGCACGTGAAAAGTGAGACATTCGCGACCGGGTTAATGGTTACACGAGTCACACGCACGTGTGCGAGCGTATCTATTTTTAGTAAGTTTTGTAACGGAAATTAGTTTATTTAATATTATTACGAATCATTTGACATAGGCCTATACCTATTCAAAAAGGAAATGATGAAGAAAAACTTCTGAATGACGACTAAGTTACAACCTACAAGTATTGGACGTAGATTCTTTCCCGAAGTGGATGCTTTTTAATTCTGACCTGTGCTGCTGACATTTACTGTGTGATGTGTGACTGATCGGTTCGACTACCCTGGTAGGCAGTGCAAATACAACAATTAAAATTAATCTTATATTTCCCTCAGATACCTAGGTACATGTAGCTATTATACATGTGTGTTCCTGGTTTCCCAAATTCTACAAATTGGCTCTTCAAGTGACCAAAGGGCAATGAATAATCGGACAGCACAGTAAATAAAGGCAGCACTCAACTGAACGTTTTATTCGTAGTATGATAACAGCTCACAATAATAAACCAAACAGTAATATGTTCGCCGCCACATTGTATGAAATTCAACGAAACAGATGTACATGTGAAAGTCATGATGCTATTTAATAAAAATAAAGTGCAAGCGTACACGAGTTGTTCCCCTTGGTTCGAAAAAAAAGCCATGATACATTATGTATGGCGTTTTGTTCAGGTTTATATAATCAAATATAATTATTATTATTTCATGTGAAAATCTATCGAATGGTATGCACCAAGTGAACATACATGTATGGCTACGATACCTGTTTAAATATTACCATTATGGATTTGTAGTTAAAAAATAAATAAATGCACCTAGTACCAAACTTATATACTACTAATAAAATAAGTCTTGAAAACGCTTCAATGGTGGAAATGGTGTTTTCCACGTAATGTACTATTACATTGTAGTAACATAACGCACGAGAATACAATATCATTACCGCTGGAAAATGTTGTATTAATACTTGAATTGATTACATTAAAACATTTAATTTCGTATTAGAATTACTCGAATCATACTCTTTGAATAATTGATTATCGTTAGGCATCTGGATGCAAATAAGCACTGACATGTAATTTTGCCATTTTTTGCCAAGAACAACGTCCACAAATCAAAATTAATAACCAATGGTGTCGGTTTGCGTAATTTACCATGCCACTGTGCGTGTATTTATTTGGTATAGCCAACAGGTATATCCATGGATGAAAATATGATTTTCTGTGATCACGTGTGAAATAAATATGAGATGATCTTAAAACACATATGTTTTATTCATTGATTATTTACTATGAAAATGGTTTTGGAATAGCTGAAATTTGGAGAAAAAAAACGTCACAAGATATAACATTTATTATAATGACGTTACATGTATAAAATTATATATCACAGTGCTTTCAGAGCATGGTGCATTGTTTTGCGGGCTTAATTCATGATAGCTTTATTCAACGATTTCCATATTAGTTTTCAATACTAAACAACACGTATTTATCAAATAATATTCTATTGTTGTAGTAGTTCTATTACGCGAATGTCGTAGCGAACTTCAGTAACACATTCTTTGCGTTCTCCCTTCGTGCTTTAGATCTGGATACATCGGTTTCGCTTTACTGTCGTCTGGTGCACATACGCGACAAAAATAAGGTATAGATAGATAAGATTACTTGACTTCGCTTATACACGTTCATGACGCCATAGTTTGAATAAAGAAAGACAAATGACGTCTTTTACAATGTTATGGGGTGCCGTATTGTTAATTTAAGACTCATGTTTGATATCAAGAAATGATAAAAAATTCGAATTCTTGATATCAAGAAATGCATTTTTGTCGTTACATTTAAGGTAAAACGGCTCCCATACAATGTGCGTTATTACTGTGACTGAAACTCCTTCCTTGACATCTTTTAAGAATGAGCTTGAGAAACTCTCTTTCTAAGGGGACTTCTTCGCTCAGATATGAAGTGCAGCCATGTGATATGTGTTGAACTACGATGGTAAGTCAAAACAACTGAGGGTTGTTAATTTAAGGCTTCAAAATGTATTGGCAGTGGTATTTTCTATTTTTCATCGTCAAATGTTATCCGTTGCGGATCTCCTGATGAATTACGCCATGGATGAACGCATAAAATATACTTGCCAAACAACCAAAGAACATCACTAAGGGGTATGCCTTCGCGCCAGCGACAGGGAGATTGAATCTGGTGAAAATTTAATGGTTTTGTTCAACCTTATATAGCGTAATTTATTACAACTAACATGTGTATCTTGTAGAATAGCGTATCTCAAATAATAATGAGTAATTATTTCTGAATGGTCTCTAATGCTGTGCTTTTTTGTTGCTTAGCAACACTTTTACTCACAGTTCATCAATTTTCTCGGTATGTGTTCTTTTCGTTGTCATGGTGTTCTAAGACTAATCACTGGTTCACAATTTCTTTTCAAAAATATTAAGAATACACGTCATGGAGTCCAGTAACCAAAATGTATTACTTTGCTTTGGAAAAAAATGATTCATTCTTTTGGGTGGGGTAAACGCGTGGTTTTAATACCATTAAATAAAATGACAATTTATATTTTCGTCAAGCATATTTTCTATATTGGTAGAACAAATCAACTATAATTTAGTTTATGCATGTATATGACAGATTAATGTATTACGAAATAAATAATAGGTTTTATAACTGTCAGATATAACTTTACGTTTCCATAACCAAACATAATTGTGTTCTACTAACAGCGCGAACGTATGCCCTCACGGGTTTTCTTCTTTGGTTGCCGGGCAACAAGAATCAAATCGTCATAACAAATATTGGTATTCGCCATAACACCAGTAAGATATCACAGTTCACGATAATGTATAGAAAATATACGAACACTTATATTTCTAAGAATTAGTTAGCCACTCTCATTTAATTTTGAATTTTTGAAATCCCTGTCACCGCCACGGAAGCTGGGCAGGTCAAGTGCCTTAAGCGATGGTCGAAAATATCTGACCAAAATTGTTTTCTCTATCCTTTACTATTATGCATATCTCCATCGTCTTGAACGAATAATCTTCCATGTATTTTCTATCTACACGTATCTCTTTCATTTTCTATCTAGCTAGAGATTACATCATTCATGTAACACTATATATAGTCTCTGATCTAGCGCACCGTTAATTAAATATTGTCAATTCTGCCAGATTAACGTACTATGTAGATTACGGTACAGGTTATGGGGAGGTACCATGTAATGTCTAGAAACAGGATAAAAACAATACTTTTTTATAAGCTGATTGAGGAGATCTCTTGAAAGTGTCCATGGCTGTCTTGGAGTCTGTTCCTTCATATGACGGGGTACGACAGAAGGGCGAATTTTCACAATATATCTACAGTCAGCCAATCAGTTTAGATTAACCCTGCAATTTAAACATCTTTAAATAGAATAACTTCGGTTTTTGGGAAAAAATACTGAATTAATATCTCAAAACATTGTTATAGCCTTTATTTTCAATATTGAAAAAAAATTAAAGCCTTCTACTTCTATAGGTACAATTCAATACTTGAGCCATTCAACCAGTTCGTGTTAACTTTTTTCAGCATTTATCGCCCCCGAAAAAATAAAATAGCAGCTTTCTTGCTATTTTTTTGTGAAATTATTCCTTTATCTTCAGGGTACCTTATTCAAATAAATTAAAAATTAATCGGAACTGGTGTGCAAAAAGTATATGGAAGAAACGTTTTATTTGATTACTAAGGGACGTACGAAGTGTAACACTTTTATGACGGTGGGATGTCCTGAAGTATATCTGTATAGATTTATTTCACTTGTGTGTTTCAAAGATGATTTCTACATGGTAACATTAGCTGAAAAGTATTATTTATATTCATTTAAATGTGTGCTGGTTAGTCATAGACTGAAGCGTCTTGAAATTTGGGAATGATAATCACTATATTGATTTACATTGAATAAAAGAAAAAAGATATATTCCGAGATCGTTAATTTTGTACCGCATATTCTGCACGGGAGCAGTTCAGTAAACCATGTTAAGTATCACTTCCGGTTTTCTGCTAGTTGCTAATTATCACGACGCAGTTAATATAATGCACCGTGTATAAATATGGGAGACAAACAACTTTTCTCTCAAAATATTGATAAATCAGCCTGTTCTCTTGGTTTTCAGAGGCCGTTTCCACGAGATAAGGTACTGCACACTTATCTAGGCATAACTGTAATTTTTCGTCCATTTGATATCTACTGCCAAATATCCTTGCTGCGTTCCTGTGTAAGAGTTTTAGTGCCAGAGGTTGCAAGTGGTGCTGCATATTGATGATAATTATGACATTCTGAGTCATTGATTTGATCTGAGGTTCTGCGATCGGGGCGGATATTCTGATACATTTCAGCTTTTGATAGTTAACACATTAAGTCATAATCATGTGTGACATACTGTACTGTGTATGCAGTGTTGCCAGACATTTCTGATTAGATTAATAAAATTTAAACATGCAACAGTTTTCCAGAGGCACGAGATGACTTCTTTTGACAGCTTAGTTGTTTTTTTGCGATATTGTACTGGACTTTGTTAGTGCCCATAAACACAATGCTTTACGGATGCTGCAAGATATGTTGCATTGATTTTTGTCAATCATTTTATCGTTTCGTTTCAATGTCATATCACATTTTGTTACAATGTTTTATCACCTGTTGTCGAGCGTCTTATTGCGTTTATGTATGTCCCAATGTCATATCACATTGCCATCGGCGTGTGTTGTGTCCTGCATTTTAGCGTCCATGACAGTGCCATACGATGCCTGACAATGAGAAACAACATTGCCGTGTGTCACCAGGTTGGGGACAAGACTAAATTTAGTAACGCCTTCGTGTAACTAAATTTAGTTACAAATGGTGACAAAACTGCATGAATTGTATTGGTTTGATAATTTAGCTTGATAATTGCAAGAAATTGACTGGGCAGTTTTCTTCAGTAACATCTATAATGTAGAAAACTTACAAAAAAATAAAAGTTCACCGTTGCGTTTTTTGCATCAACTTATTTTAATTAAAAGGGAGATAACTCATATTATTTTCCAAATTTTATTTGTGCAATAACTTTGTTGTTTTACGTCCGATTTCAATTAGATTACCTGCAAAACATTTAAATTTATTCATTGTAACAACATAAAAAGCAATTAACTAAAAATATTTTAATGGTGTATGGTAATATCACCTTTTTACAAACGTTACTAAATTTAGCGTTGTACTCAACCTGGTCACATCCAGACTAGTCACCAATAACTCCATAATATGATATGCACGGGCCACCATTGCAATAAGTGGTGTAACGGTATACCGCGGTCCACGATGAACTGCAAAATTTAGCATCACACATGTTACAGGTCAACATTTAATACTAAATTTCTGTACCAGATTTTTTATTTATTAATAAATTTTTTATTCTG
This sequence comes from Spisula solida, assembly GCA_947247005.1. Classification (NCBI taxonomy): domain Eukaryota; kingdom Metazoa; phylum Mollusca; class Bivalvia; order Venerida; family Mactridae; genus Spisula; species Spisula solida. The sequence goes on from OX365948.1 coordinate 29,864,742, forward strand.
ACAACGAAAACATGCTGCAGCCTACTGATTTTGTTTAAATTATCAGGAAACATTGAGTCGTTTTATTTGGCCTGATATATAATAATACTCAATTTTGTTAAAATTTATTTCAAAAGTTGATAGACACATTATAGTGTGCAATACTTGTTGTAATAATAGGAACATTTCTACCAACTTTCAATTAAAAATTAGAAGTATTTTAAGCATCTATGAGAGAATATCATATTGGACCTGAAAAAATACCGAACCGCTAGAAAATTTAATGGTACATATCATATCATGAGGGTATCGTTACACCCCTAATCGTGATGCCACCTGAGTGGCCACAGACTATGGAGAACAGGGAAAACTGGTGGCTTCTTTTCATGACTTTTTTATTAGATGTTTTCTTCAAACAGACTGTAATGAGTTTGGTGGAAAAGATATGGATTTAAGGGGAGGTTGGAGGACATATTTTCAGCTGTATCTTAGTTGCGAACACTGCAAACAATCGTGGAAAGTCACCTTTCATTCAGGGAATATCATTCTTCATTTTCTGTGGCCACCCTGAGTCAACGCTCGCAATTTCGATACAACATCACAACATTTTTTTGAATTTCATATCGTATTGAGTGTAGTATTGCATTGTCGCAATGCTGTATCGTGGAGTCGAGTCATGTGTTGTTTAGATAAAAGACTCTACAACACGAAAACAATACAAGTTATCCCCCTTTTAAATAAGATAAGTGCCTGTAAGAAAAATGCAACAGTAATTTTTTGTTTGAAGTTTGCAATCATATTGGATTATTGGTGCTAATTTAGAAAACTATCCAATGCAATTCTTCAAAATCCGGTCTAAACCGAACAATGTTCCTTAACAGTGAGATCCTTGCTGACTGTAAAATAAACATAGTAATTCAATAATTTAAATGGTTGAGGACTCTTTTATAATACTATACTATTGTTTGAGACTGTCAGTGTTTCTCACTTTTTATATAACACAGGTACTACAGCATAGACAGTAAGCTGTGTTGGAGACTTGATCACCAATCACCATGGCAACTGGAGGCGTGTCTCCTGTCAGTAGACCAGAAGGAAGTACTGTCAAGCTTTTTGTTACTTCGTACACTGATGACTTCTTTGCAGAAAGAGAATTCTTGAAGAAGGAGGTGAGTCACTGAATGTGTGATTGGTCATATTGAAATGCATTTCATGTTGTAGGACATTGTTGACAGAACTTATCATTATTTTGTTACCCATGATAAGTTATAACAATTAATGTCTATTATATAACAATGTGTCGTACAATGTACTTTTAGTTTGACCCCACCAACTCATAAATGGACAGTCAGGTAAATCAAGGTATCAGCTTTTCCTTGCCTAAGGAAACATTTTCTTAAAACATTTTTCTATCATTATTGATTATAGAAGAAATTTTTAGTGGCATGCCACCCACTCTTGAAAATATTTTATCATCCATTTGTAGGAATGGAGACTGAAGATAAATCATGACGTGATGGCATATTATTCCTCACTTTCCCTTTGTTATTTTGTTATCACTCTTGAAGTCTTCATTCATCCCCAAGTTGCTTGTGCAGATATTGGAGGTCTACAACATAATGTTTTGTTCACTTTTCCGATATACTTATATAATTTGTATAATATTTATTTAACTCTGTAGGTATTTTCGGAACTTCGTAGATGGCTGGAGACAAAACAGTTGGCATTGTCTGAAAAATATGTGAAATGGGTAAGTGATTTGTTTAAGGGTGTCAGATATGTAATGATTATTACACAGAGACTGCGAGCATTGAGTCGATATTCAGCATACTAGGTTAGGTATTGGCTCGAGGGCTTCAGTCTGAGTGCCAATACCGGACTAGTATGCCAATATCGACTTAATGCACAACGGCCCTGTTTTATAACCTTTTATCGCGTATGTTCAATTCTAATGATTTTTAATTAAACATGAAATAACAACACAAGCTCAGATCTAACTTTTCCAGAGCTTTTTTAAACTGCGAAACAGTTGGAATTTTCAATTTGTATTCCAGCACGCTAATGACGACACATGTTGGTGTACGTTACGTATGCGAGTCACTTCCCAAAGGACCGGATATAGCCTCGTTACAGAGTTTTGGCTTACCGGAAGAGGGCCAGATATCAATATTTGGCACACTAGACACACATATCAGTTACAATACAGCACAAATTTGTTACTATATTTAGTAACACATGCGATAATGTGTTAAAATGTATAGTTATAAGGGATGGATCTCTAAAATTGTATGTTATACTCTCACAAGCAAAGTATATTTAGATATAATTTTATATTGTTGAAATAATAAATTACCGGTAATACATTACCATAATTGTTTATTATTGTTTTTTAGGGTTCAGTGCATAAAGATAGACGAGATCCAACCAGTCAGGAGAAGATACAGACTAGCATAGAAAACTGTTACTTTAACAACATCATGCCTATATTCTTAAACTTTACAAGGTACTAGTATAGAACCGTATGTTGCAAGTGTTAATATTGTATTTAATTAAGACTGCATTATGTATTTGACTCCTGTAAACAAATTGTTCTGTCAACAAGTATCTTTTTCTTGTACCTTTGGTTCACAAATTATTTTCCACTGTAAAATATATAACTATTAATAATAATAATTTTATTATTGTTTTCATTAGCATTAAAGAATACCCGGTACATATACTGGTATATATATAAGCATGCCAGTTTGTTTTGAAGAAAATACATGTCTACTGTTATAAATACAACAAAAAAGTAGCCTCGGGTAATTTCAGAAGATTGACTGGTCGCATTGGTAAAATACTACAGTCTTCATACACATTTATTTAACTGTGGATGAAATATGTATCATGTTGTGTAGCTAAAGTATTGATTTGATTTGATAGCCAAGTTAGGTCTTTCTTCTTTATCACATGTTTGACGTCGCGATAGCGTAATAAAGCCATTATTTATTTTTGATAATACACAAGTGTAATAAAGCTTTGACGTGACGTCATTCAAATTATAGGCGACGTCGTCAAAGTTGCGCGTTTATTATACTGAAAATAAGTAGCTATTTTATGTTTCGGCCGAAAAAAGGCTAACATGTGATAAAAAGAACATTTCATTTGTGACTTTCCACATTGACTTTATTAAACTTGTTGAATAAATTCAATATGAAAAGATACTCATGTAATATCCTCTATTTATGTTACAGTGAAGGTGTTGGTTGGGTTCCTATGTGGGGTGACTGCCCTGATAAAAGTCTTTCTTCTTTATGTTACAATGAAAGTGTCTGTTGGGTTCCTATGTGGGGTGACTGCCCTGATGATAGTCTTTCTTCTTTTTGTTACAGTGAAGGTGTTGGTTGGGTTCCTATGTGGGGTGACTGCCCTGATGAGCATGTAGAAGACTTTATTGAAGCCTATGGCTTATTGATGGAAGACTTAGAAGTTATGTCCGGTGCTTATAGAGATGATAATCATAACTGTAAGTATACTTACCCTCGATGAAGTGTTTTGCAACTCGTCCATTCAGCTGCTGTAAACAGGTCAAGTTGTCTCGATAGATTCATTTCAAGAGAATTATCCATAATTGATTCTGTTATAATTCAATTGATACCACTTGCTGTGTAGACGGTTAAGTTAGACCACAGGTGTTTGTCACTTGTTGACAACATGTGTATATGTGTATCTTCACTATCTTGTATTTAGGAAGGGGGGGGGGGAGGGGTTGTAGCGACAAATCACCTGTGAGGTATAGACTTCATAATCAGAAGGTGTATGTATCTTGTTCTCTATGACCATGATCAGTAGTATCATAAGTACCATGTATTGAATGTTCAGTGATGACACCCAAGTACAACTGACATAGTTGGGAAATTTGAGAACATGTTTGTAGAATATTGACTTGTTACAATGTTATAATAGTATGCAGTATATTACACTGTTCAATCAAATAGTCATTTAGTACAATACAACATCTGTAGAGCAATACCCTTTAGGAGCTACAAATATTAGCCATTGTTCTGCTCCCCAAAATGATGTTTTAGAAGTTGTTGCTCTACAGTGGTTAATTTTGTAGTGAAGAATAGCTTAGGAAATTTTTTAAGGTTGTTGCTCTACAGAGAAGTGCTATGGAGAAGTTGTATTGTTCATACATTTTTGCTTTAGCACGAAAACAAAATAATCGCAGTTCAAAGTATTTTCTTTGATCACTGCTGTTCTGAATGGCTGCTGTGGACAATAGTTCCATTTCAGAATATCTTCTCAGTAGTATGTAGTCTATTGATGGACAGAAATTTGTTCATAGGGGTTATAGGAAATAAATTGTTGTGAAGATGTATAGCAACATGTGGTGGCAACAATACTGTTGGTGATAGGTTAACAATGCCCCTTGTTGCCAGGCAGATTCATATGCGCCGATCCAGAGGGAAGGACCCCCACAGAGCTGTGATTTTATCTTGTGTCTTTGTTTGACAGAGCTTACAGTCTGATCAGAACAAACCTCTTAGAAAAGTAGCTGGTTGGACTCCCTGAGCAAAATGTTGCAGAGTTTTGTTTGAACCACCATACTTATGTTTGCTCTGCCAATATTCTGATAGCTCTGTCATAAGTAGGATTGCTCTGCCAATATTCTGATAGCTGTCATAAGTAGGATTGCTCTGCCAATATTCTGATAGCTTTGTCATAAGTAGGATTGCTCTGCCAATATTCTGATAGCTCTGTCATAAGTAGGATTGCTCTGCCAATATTCTGATAGCTGTCATAAGTAGGATTGCTCTGCCAATATTCTGATAGCTCTGTCATAAGTAGGATTGCTCTGCCAATATTCTGATAGCTGTCATAAGTAGGATTGCTCTGCCAATATTCAGTTTGCTCTGCCAATATTCTGATAGCTCTGTCATAAGAAGGATTGTTCCATCTGAGTTCTTGTGATATTTTAGTGTAGTAAATTAAGATTGCCACACAAAATAGCCGGTTCCACCTCATCCTACAAAAACAAAATTGTCAGAATTCTCCTAAAAAGATGATTCATGCATGATTCAAATCTCTAACATACTTACATAGTCACTATACAGTATAGTTATATATCTGTTTATTTCAGCATTGTTTCTGATCAGACATGATTCGGTATTGGAGAAGGTGCCGGAACCTGAACAGGAATATTTCTTGAAAAGAACGGCAGCCTCTGATAAGTTACAGTGTTGTGGTGATAAAATAGCTCAAAAATTCCCTGTGCGTAAATTTTTTCATTGTTACAGTTCTTTTGGATTAAATGTAAAATCACTTATTTTCATGTGCATTAAATTTCCAGCACATTATTACTAGAATTAATTAGGGATGTACTTACATGGACACGACTTGACTGTGCTACAATTAATAATACCCCCACACGAGTTGTAAGTCGGGTATACTGGATTCACCGTCTGTCTGTCCGTAGACGCATTCTTGTGGATGCAACTCCTCCTAAAGTTTTGGCAGGATTTCGCTCAAATTTTTACAGATGAACAACCTCAACATATAGATGTGCATGAAGAAAGGAATTTGCGCTGCGATGAATTTTGGAAGAATTATTGCCCTTTGCCGTCGGGGGTATATTACTGTATTCCTAGATACTTTCGCGGATACAATATTTCGCGTTTTTCATACCGTCGGCATATTCGCGGCTACAAATTTTCACGGAATCATAACGCCCGCGAATGCCGCGAAACTAAAGTCGCTACGGCATAAAGGTATGTTTGACACATCTTGCAATTTCAATAGGACTGTTCGTCATCACCAGCCGTGTATACACAAATCAAAGTCAATTGATTGTGACCTTAGCCGACCTGATAACAATTATGATGATCAATTAATCTCTTTATAACAAAGGATTTCATAAAGTGTTTTCACTAGGTGTTATCAACATAAATCGGTAAATAGTTACAATTATGAATTAACCACCAAACATACATGTTTAACACATTAATGTGAAATGATTATTGTGAATACCTGTACAGGAATACATTGACTTTAATCATGACAAAAACAAACATTCTACGTAGAAGTAAACTGATTCATTAACACCCCACCCATGTACTCCTGTGCTTGTTTACATTGAGCACATTACACGCTACGTCATAACAGTGTTTATGTCTACACAAGCTACAATATGCACGATTCTTAGAGGATCGAAATTGATGTTTATATTGAGAAAATTAGCGCAATAATTATTGTTCTTAGATTTTATAAAAATGGATTTATTGAGAGAAGTTCCCACGTCATGTATGCGCAAGTACAATTATCCTTCGTCTAATGATTTGCGATTTTAGCATGTTTAGTATGAAGAAGCTAGAAACGTTCGCGGATTCGTTGGAGGGAACAATTTCGCGGCTATTAAACTTCGCGAAATGATACCTCCCGCGAAAGTCGCTTACTTAAAATGCGCGAAACCATTTCTAGGAATACAGTAGTCTGCCGAATGGCGACAGTTCTAGTTTTAACTTATGTGAAAGTTATTATGTCAGTGTTAGGCAAAATTGATATATTATGCATTTTTCGGGCATAAAAGCCTTTATGAGACAACTCATTATTTAGACAAAAGTTTAGGTTATCTATAATTGTACATGTACTAGTTAGGAATTTTTTATGTTCCCCATCTGACAGTGTGCATAGCAAAGTATTTTGGTAAAGGTGCCAGGAGGCTGTGTATCGGTGCTTTACACCGGGCACATTAAAGAACCAGTCTGTCTATTCAAAACAAGAGCTAGGTGCACTTCTGTCTCTCTGTCCCTTCTTCTGTCCCTCTGGTCAGATCATGCTGTATCTGCACTGGTAAAAGATGCACCTGCACCTTTGTGACTGAAACACTATAATGTAAAGTGCTTTTGAACGTGTGTTCGCATGAAAAAGGCACTATATAAATCTGGTATATTTATATTGCTTTGCGTATGTCTGGTCTGGTCTGGTCTGGTTGGGTCGGTCAAGGTCATAGGTCAGGGTCACTGCGACCTTCACCATTTATGACTAATGGGCTGCCACGGGGGCATACATGTTTACAAACATCTCTTGTTAAATTATTGTTTGTATAATTGATGGCGATACTGATTAAATAATTCAATATTTGTTTGCAGCCTGCTAGAATAATCAAGTACCACTCAGAATACAGAGGTTTGGATTCCAAGAAACATATAAAATTAGACTTTGATGATACATTACGGCAATCAGTGAGTTTTCTATACTTAGTCTACTAAAAATTTCTATACTACTAGTTGTCCACCTTTGGTATTGATAATTAACATAACCCCAGAGCAGAGACCACTCCCCTTATTGTTAATCAAGGTGATTGACGAAGGCTTTCAAGCTAATCCATCGGACCATGAGATTGTACTTTACTGTTAAAGCCAATTTAATGGTTCCAGTAACTGATTGGCAACTAGGGTAATGTCAATTCAGTGGCCTTTCAGTTCTATCTCTGCCTAATTGGCCAATGACCTCCGGCTTCGAGAGAAATATTGTAGTGAGTTCTATACGAGTTCAAAAAACATCATACGAAATTGGTATAGATAACCTACAAGGGATTTGTTTATTGGTAACTCACACATTTTAGCATTTTATCCCAACTATACTGTTGTATTCAATTCACAACAAACATAAAACATGATGTTTAAATTTTAATGTTTATTTTTTCAGATACTAGACTTTTGTAAGCAAAGAATATCATTTGACTTTTGTGGCGAGCTTCCTCAATCGTTCTACACTCAAGATAATCTGGTTTGTCGACAGCATGAAACATTTATGAGACTCAAAGGTTCTATGGTCTATGGGAGAGATGACGTTTTACAAAAGGTAAGTTCATGCTCATTTATTTATTCAGTTTAGGTGGATTGTGAAACAAGTTTTCCAACTTATACACTTGGACATCGTCATGATAAAATGAGTGAAGAGAAGCCGGTTTCCATTTATGGTAAGCGTCTCTCAAGGGATTTTATGGTACCATTTTTATTTAGTCTTTGGTTGGGCTCAACCAGGGATTGAACCCGCGACCTCCCGCACTTGAAGCAGACACTTTACCACTAGGCTATCAAGGTTTTTTTAACTCTTGCTTTTTCATTATTTATCTTATGTTGTTTGTGTAATTCATCTATAGTGCTATATAATATTGTGAAATGATATCATAAAAAAATAAATACTCATATAAACTGTAGAAATCTTAATGAAATATATTTAAATGGAAATTACCCATTTGAAGTTGTTTCATATGGTTGAATATTTATTAAACTGATGAATATTTATATGGTTGAATATTTGTTAAACTGATGAATATTTATATTGTTGAATATTTGTTAAACTGATGAATATTTATACGGTTGAATATTTGTTAAACTGTTGAATATTTATAAGGTTGAATATTTGTTAAACTGTCGAATATTTATACAGTTGAATATTTGTTAAACTGTTGAATATTTATAAGGTTGAATATTTGTTAAACAGATGAATATTTATAAAACATTGTTTGGTTAACATGATACATGTGGTATGTATGAGTTCATCTTTTTATTGAGGAAATAATAATCCTGGTACTACCATGTTTGGCCGAACTTCACTTCTGAATACCCTTATGCGGAAGTTTGCCTTGTCTATAACTAGTCAATTAAAAAATAGATTTTCCTAAAAAAGAATTATGTTTCCATTGTTACAGATAAAAGATTATGTGTTCAATGATGATAAAGATGTGCCAATGATGTTAATGGGAGATCCAGGACTTGGTAAATCATCAGTACTCTGTAAATTTGCTGAAACTTATTTCCAACAAATCAAAGATGGTTATGTTGCTAGGTAGGTTCATAACGTAAAATCATTGTGTACGTATTTCTGTTTTCGTTAATACTTATTTTAAGTCGACAGTGAAACAAGTTTTATATTTGATATTAGATTACCGTCTGAACCTTATTCCTAGATTTATCTATTGTTACAAGGATATTGATGAAGACCAGCCAGTTTTCCCATTTTATTCTGAATGTCAAGCAATGGAAAGACCAACCTAGCTAACCTAGTTTTTTCAAAATAGACTCCTCAGTTCTTTAACATACCTAATGTATAACACTGATACATGCAAGACCACCTCTGGGTTGCCAACAAGTTAATATACAGTTAGGTTGAAAACACTGAAAACCGTTTCAGAAAAGACCAATTGCCTAGGCCGAGATTCAAACCAGGTGTCTCTTGATCTGTAATCAATAGCATTAATGCCACACTTAATTCACTAAGATAATCTTCTGCCATTTTGCTATATAATACTTAATTATACTTACGTTACTAGCGCCCTCTGGCAATTATCAACCTACCGGAGCAATTATCACTCAATGGCACTTCTCAGCCATGTATTATTCTATAAATATATTTGTTAACCTTTTATATTTTAGGTCAGATAATAAGTTGTGGCATATATTTTGTCATTTTGTTGGTGCTGTACCAGGTTCTACTAACCTTGAACCTATGTTAAAACGACTTCTTAGAGAGATGGACTTCATTAATGTAAGTATTTGAAATATTTCATGTTATTTGTCTCTGTTATTGATACATGTAAGTCTGTGGTGAAAACATTTCTTCAGATCATCTTCAAGTAATAAGCTTTTCTATGTGTGCCTCCTCGATAGCCTAGTGGTTGAGTGTACGCTTCGAGTGCTGGAGGTCTCGGGTTTGATCCCTGCAGTCATACCAAAGACGAAATAAAAATGGTACCAGAAATTCCCTTTGCTGGACGCTCAGCATGACAGGGAAACTGGCTTCTCTTCTCTCATACCCTCGTCGCGATGGATTACATCAGGAATGAGGTGTCGAGAGTGATAAATATGAGTTGGAAAAACTTGTCTCACAATCGACTTTAAATAAATTAGTATGTGTGTTACTATGTGTGTTTTATATTACATTCATGAATATGTGTAATATAAGAAAAACTTCAATGACTTAAAATCTGACCCAATCTGAAAAAAGCACAACTGTATAACTGTAAAGTGGGTAACTTAGCAACATGGAAATATCGGTAAATTGCTAATAGTTCATCTAATGTGAATATTTTCCAACATAGAACTTACTAAGAATTTTTAAAATCACAAATATGTTTGCATGCCAAATGTCAGAAATGTCTTGACCGACCAATTTAGTAGCTGCATTAGGTAGCAACCGGCTCAATCCAGGTGGTCATGTACACTAGGAGCTTGTTGCCTAAGCAAACTGCTACCGAGCAATTGAAAAGCGCTACATAGCGAAAATTTATATGTTACCGGCAAGCTCTCGCGGCTAGCAGACCTTTGTGCTGCAAAGCGCTGCCTAAGTGGTCCGTTGCATAAGAAAGCGCTTGTCTAACAAAGTGCTTAGAAATGGTATGCTATTGGCATGCACTGCTCGCTGTTTCCATGGTGATATACAAACATTTGCTGTTCTGGTTACAGGATTCGAACATGCCTCGTGATGTGAACGCTGCTGCCCAGATGTGCTGTAGTATGTTATCCAATCCTAACACACAACCTCTCATCATTATAGTAGATGCTCTCAATCAGGTAACATATTCTTCTACATGTTTTTGTGTTGCCTGAAAAGGCGACATATAGATTACTTTTGTCAGCGGCGGCTGTGGCAGTTGCGGCGTCCGAATTTGCTTGTCCGGAGCATAACTTTGTCACCTTAAGTTCAAATTACTCAAGATTTGGTATGCATGTTTCTTGCAATAAGCTGAAGTGCAGTGCGCAAGAACCATAACTCTACCTTGCATTGTTTTTGAATCGTTTTCCTTTGATTAATTTTATTAGAGCATTTCTTGTCCGGAGCATAACTTTGTCACCTAAAGTTCAAATGACTCAAGACTTGGTATGCACGTTTCTTGCAATTAGCCAAAGTGCAATGCGCAAGAACCATAACTCTACCTTGAATCGTTTCGTACCTGTTACGTTCCAGGTATGTTATTTTTCCTTGAACGTAGGGCTGGTTGGCCTAGTGCCAGAATAATGGGACTGAGTAGTCTCCATATGACTAAATACTGTTGAACAATGGGACTTAAAAGAATATTTAAAAAGAAGACTAGTACATGTAGAACGAAAGTATCTGAATTAGTTTTCACATGTTTACAGTTTTCGGATGAACAAGCTGCCAAGGTGATGAGTTGGGTACCAAGGAAATTATCACCTCACGTTAGATGTGTGTTCTCAACAGTCAGTCAATCAGTACAACATAAAACTCTCATGAAAAGGGAAACCAAACCTATAGAATTAAATATATCACCGTTAGATATGAACTCAAGAAAGGTACATAGATATAGCTTGTTTTAGTTACTATATAAGTGCTGATATTAGCAACATGGAAATACTGACGAAATATGCAAATTCACAAAATTCGCTATCATTTCCTCTAGCATATATGCCTGCGATGAACTGTACTAAGAATTTTAAAAAATCACAAATATTTCTGCTTGCTGAATTCTGAACTTCAAAATTTGCCAATTTTTCACCTTTAGTTTCCACTTGTACAGTATTATAGTTCATTTCACACACATAATACAAGTTCCAATGTTTTTGCCCCCTGATATATAGGATATGGGAGCAATATTGGTGACTGGGTCAGTTTGTGCTGCCTGCACTGTTTGCCAGTAACCATTGGTTTATTTCAACTAAACTTCATAATACTTGTTAGGACGTAGATGTACATGTTGTTTACTGTTTTCTGTGACCAAGGTGAAGTAGACATCTTTATTTTAATTTTCAGCAAATAGTAAAAATGATGATGACTAAATACAATAAAAGAATGTCACAAACACAGATAGAACATTTGTTAGCCCATAATTCCTCAGACAATCCTCTGTGGTTAACTGTGGCGTGTGAGGAGCTGTGTCAGTACAGTAGAAGTGGAGCGGTAGATGAGAGAATTAACTGTTTACCTGATGGCATACTCAAGTAAGTGTCACTTAAACCTGATGGCATACTCAAGTAAGTATCACTTAAACCTGATGGCATACTACATGATGGCATACTCAAGTAAGTATCACTTAAACTTGATGGCATACTCAAGTAAGTATCACTTACAGGGGTCCCACCACTACATTCCGAAATTATCCGGATATGGTGCACTAAAAAAAATGAACTTTTCTGCAAAAATTGAAAGTTATTGACATTGTTAAGGTCATTTGAAATTTCATCATCTGAATTTTAACAATAAAACGATGTACGAACTGAGTTTTGGAGTGAGGGTGTATGCAAATGACACTCAAAACACACTTGCAACTTGTTTTCAGGATTGGGCATTATGTCTCAGTAGAGCCCCTGGTCACTTATCACTGGTGGAGTCAAGGTCATTGTTCATACAAAAAGAAACACAATCAGTTTCAGCTGTCAGAATGACTTTGGTTAGGAATGAGAAATTGTTTTGAAAGTTGCTTTTTATGCAGTTTGTGCATTCAGCATGTACCTGATTGTACCTAATTGTTTTGTCTTGCATGAAAACTTTTTTCTGTGACAAGGCGGTGCTGTCAGGGTATTATTCTGTCAGTGTGGCAGTTTTAGCTGTAGTGGTAAAGATTTTACAACAGAGAACATATGTATATTTAGTTGACAAATTTTGCGAAGGGGGATGTTGCATATCAAAACTTAATGTTGCAACTTGCAAATAAATCATCATATTGCAGACATGTATGATCTGATAATCATTAAGAATTGGATATATTGCATGGAATACAAAAAATGTAGCTGTATTTTCAATAAGATGATTCTTCTTTCAGTTTGCTGGAAGAGTTATTGAAGAGATTTGAAGGTGATTCAGGTGGTACATTAGTGGTAGCTACATTATGTCTGATTGAAGCCTCTGCTGCTGGTCTGCTGGAGTCTGAACTTAGACAGATACTAGCCGATGAAGATAAACTCATGCCACCTGCTCCATTTGATGAGAAGGGTTAGTATGCATATATGTATTCAACAGAGACAGTCATTAGTGCGTGGCTGTTAGGGTTTCATCCTGCATAACTATCCAATGACCTCTGGCTTCGTGGTCTGAAATACTGTAGATTAGTAGACTCTTTACTCTGTGTACCTCTAAATCTGTTGAATGTGTGTGATTGTTTAAAGCCTTTGTGATATTTATGTCATTCTAAAGCTTACTAACAACTTGTAGGACTCTATCCCATTGTAGTTACGATAATTTCATACAATGCCGAGGGCATCTCATCTTGCTGTTGACAGAAATTAGTGTTTGTCAGTTTTTCCTTACATTCTGGTGACGTCACTTTTATGTTACGACGTTGCCACTCCTTGAGTTCAAGTTCTGATTATGTCGGCACCTTACGTTCAAATGTCTTAATTTTTGTTGTGCCGGGTTGGTGTTACCATGGTTTCGAAATTGACTATTATGAACAGACATTTTAGCGTTCCATGATTAATTTGATATCGACTTTTCACAATTTAATTCAGATACAAGATTGTGTAATAATATTTGTATAAAATTAAAAACTGTTTCAGTGAGGGCCCCAGGCCTGTTTATTTTTTTATCGTCCCTCGTACAGTACCCAGTATTCAGAACTTTAATAAAAGATTGATTGTATCTTCTACACTACAGCCAAACTGACTATATAGAAATAATAGTGACTCATGAACATTCAACCTCAAGGAAAATCCAGTATGGGAGTAGAAATGCATAGATCTGAGGGATATGTTAGATGCATCTGATTGTGCCTCCATGGAGTAGAGAGTTACAAATATTTGGAAGGAAAATCTCCACCGAAGCATCTCAAATAGAAATCTTACTCAAATTGAGATTTTGCTAAAATTAAAATCTGAATTTGAAAAAAATTGAAGTTTGAGCTCTTAAAATTGTACAGATTATAAACTAAGAATAATGTTTTCTGTTTTGAGATGGGAATTATGAGTCCAGCCTCCCATGGAAATTGTCGAAACAACACATGGCAATATTTGAGATGAGATTTAGCTCAGACTGAGATGTTTCGGGAGATCGGGGCCGGGAGAGGTTGTGCTTTATATGTTAGTGTAACTCATGTTTCAGATGAGAAAGAAACTTCAGAAAAGGAAACAAAGAAGCATTGTAGTGATTTATCAGATGGTAAATGGTCACGTATATTCCACATATTACAGCCATATCTAAGACCATATGGTGACAGTAGTCAGGGAAGGATTGATTTCTATCACAGAACATTAAGTAAAGCAGTTAGATCTAGGTAGGTGCTATATTTTGCCCTAAGACTTTCAAACTTTACACGGAGGTTGGTCATCATCAGTAGATGACTCCTATTGATTTTGAGGTCAGTAGGTCAAAGGTCAAGGTCACTGTGATCTTTACTATTTCTCAATATTTGGCTGCCTTGAGGGCATACGTGTTTTACAAACATCTCTTGTAAACGGAGTTTTTGTGGAACAACTTAACATTACAGAACATTGAGTAAAGCAGTTAGTTAGGTAGGTGCTACATTTTAAACTGAGTTATTGTATGAACAACTTCTCATGGTTCTTGACCTTTATGCATGAATCTATTACAAGCTTCTTGCACAGAATTTCAGGGGACTTTAGGTTTGTCTGTCCATCAAAAAATCTGGATCCTGACATTACTGAAACAGTTTCCAAGCTAGGTTTATGAAACTTAGTATGTGGACAGGGGCAATAAGGGGACTGTGCACGTCTAAAAATATTTTGATTCAAACATCTAGTGTGGTTGCTATGGCAACAGAAACATTGAAAATGGCTTCATAACCAGTAGGGGACTTCTGTATTGCTTGCAATTCTTAATGACTTGTTTATTGTAGATATTTCCAGAAGAAAGATGAGAAGTTAGATGAGAATATAGAGGTTGAGGAGGACAGACCTGTTGTTTATAACTGGTGGCATAAAAAGTTGGCTGACCATTTCGAGAATGTGGAAAATGTTGACAGATTTGTCGAGGTGAAATTTGTGTTTTGAGAATTTGCTTTTTCATAGCTCTGCAAACGTTTCTCAAGTTGAATTTTTAAAACAAGTTTTCGTAATTATTTTAAGTGCTTTAAATCTTTTTTAGGTTGATCGTGAAACTAGTTGTACTTCTTACATTAATCACTCTCGACACCTCATTTCTGATGGTATATATCATCACAATAGTATACATGAGAGAAATCAGCGATTGTTATTCATGTTTTTAAGTTGATACTATATATTGATACAGGAGTACCCCTATCAGCTGGTATGTTTAGAGGATACATACAGATTAGGAAAATGTCTCTGTGACTGGAGAGTATTTGATGTTCTCTATAATGAAGAATTCAGTTCTGAACTTCTAGCTTACTGGAGAAAGGTAGGAAATTCCTGGTTGTCATCATGCTGTGTGGTATATATATAGTACAGAGATGTTGTCCTGATCCTTACCTTTATATTACAAGGTTCTTGCGATGAATATATCAATTTCCCCGAGCAAATTGTACAAAATTAGTCCCTTAGATTTGTGTTTTTATTACACGTGGAGCATCTTCGTGATACTTCCCACTTATGCAAACATACAACCAGGGTTTTAAAATAGACAAGGTATCAGCTGTTAAATGATTCTTATAGAAGGTCGAGGGTCAGGTTAAAATCACTGTACTATACTGCTTAATTTTTGATAAGGGTTAACAAATATATATCTTGTCCACCTTACATTAGTTAAGAAATATGTTGCAAGTATTAAAATATCATCTAATCTCTGCTGCTAAATTTCGAAATATTCACTCTTTCCTTGTTGTTTTTAGATTTTAATACATGCATATATTTAGGGGTTTCATTTGACTCTTGAAAAAAAACATATTGTGTCTCTTGAATTTTACAAAATAGCCAGTTTTTTACTATTGCAAATTTAAGCTGAAGAGTCAAATTTTCTTTTAACTTATAATACAAATCTTCTTGCAATATTTTGATGACTCTTCAATATTGAGAGTCAGAAGTCATTTTGACTCTTGACTTTTAAAGGGTAGTGTATGCCCTGTCTGCATGGGTAAATGTTTTCTGGATATTTCTTTAACATCAGGATTTTGAGTGTGCAAAATCTGTTTTGAGGACTTTTCCTATGTAAATTGACTTTTTTTTCAAACGTTTTAAGTTTTACCCATGTATCAGTCACTGTCAGGGTCCTACAATTCCT
The DNA here is from genome assembly GCA_947247005.1 of Spisula solida. NCBI lineage: Eukaryota > Metazoa > Mollusca > Bivalvia > Venerida > Mactridae > Spisula > Spisula solida. Next base: position 29,880,855 of record OX365948.1, read on the forward strand.
GAATAATCTGTAATCCAGTTTGCTGCATTAGAAAGAATTTTTCTGCAGAAAAAATTGAAATGAGATTGGGTGTAGGGGTGTGTGCTTACGAAACCTGAAATAGGCTTGCGACTTGTTTTCAGGATTGGGCATTATGCCTCAGCAGGACCCCTATTATCTGTATAATTTGATATTACAGGTTGGTAGTGCCTCTGATATGATATCACAGTATGAATCGGCTTTGACAAGGTTTGAGGAAGATGATAATTCCAATGAAGAGGCAGTATCTATACGATATGAGAAAGTCTGCAGAGTTGTGTATGTACATGTATTTAATTATTGTGCCCCGCATCAAATATTGCTTTGCATGTGTTATTCAGTAATGGTATCTGATGAATGGCTGAAGAATGATTTGGGTTTGGCTGGAAGGCTAGTGAGTAACTCATCTTCAGTAGATGACAATTGTGTGGTCATCATGGCAAGTTTGTCCACACTTTCTCACCTTTGGTTGGAGTTTAAGGTTCCAAACCCCCAAATAAATTTGTTCTTTAATCAATGTTAAGTGACAAATTGCAGACCCAAAAAATGTCAACTTTTCGTCCTTGGGGACCTCTCAAAATCCACCAATCAATAGAAATAGCTTATAGCTTCAAGAAAATGAATACAAAACAAAGAAATATTTGGTTTTGGCAGTGAACATATTTGATCACACACGCGGATTGATTTCAAGTCTGTTAGCCCCTACCTTACTTTCACTTTGATATTTCAGCCAGAATGTAAACATTTTCTTAATGAAACAGTTTCACTACATCACTTACACCTGTACAAAGCATTGAAACCAAATTTCAATATTCTAATGCAGATTTGTCAACACATACCACCATTTCCGGCCATATCAAAGTTTTCTACAGGACTACTTGAGTGTATCTGATTTTGGTCCGCGTAGGCATTTGGTGGTTAGTTACCTTAAAGGAACATCTCAATAATACTTGGTGCCAAACCTAGTTGGCATATTGTCAGGAATTTTAGGTTGGATGATTTTTGCCAGAGTTACGGCCCCTTGAGGGATATACCATCAAACGTTTTTTATGTCAAAATCCCTGAGACTTCTAGTTTGTATGATAATAATAACAAGTAGGCAAGTATGTCAAAACGCCTACGACTTCTAGTATTAATGTTGTTCTATTTCAGTATTCAAGCAGGCAAGTATCATGAAGCGCTGGAGTTATTGAAGACAGCTTTAAAGATTGAGGAGAAAGAACTCGGAGCTCGACCACATCGAATGGTTGAACTATATGCACTTATGGCAGAAATATATGATGAGGTAATTTGATGTCTGCTTTGATTATGAAACTTTTTTCAAATTGAGTATGGAACTTGATTAGCTCCAAGAAAGTCCAAAAATTGAATAATCTTTACTGTGTCAGGAAATATTACTCTGTTTTCTTTAAGGCAGTAAAATCTAGAGAATTTGACACGACTCTAGACCTTCAATTTGCATAATTTAACAGCCGATATATTGTCTATATTTATAATCCCAGGTGTAGGTTTTCAAAAACAGAAAGTATCACGAAGACGCTCGAGGTGTAATACTAACGCAAATCTAAAGGATCGATATTGCACAATTGGCTCGCGGAAATTTATATATTCAAAGCAAACCTTGTAATATATTCATGCGCAAAGGTCAGGATCATGTCAAATTCCCTGTGCTATACATGTAATATGAAAGTTTCAGTAACTTATGAGACAGTTAACTTATTGATTTAAACATTTAAAGCTGGAGTGTAAAATTGAGTTGAACCTGAAAGAAGCTTAATAACCATGGGTCTGATATCTGCATTGATACCTCATACTATGTAAACTTTGATTTTCATTGGACTATGACTGTGACAATCTAGTTTCTATAAAATTGGGATAAAATGGAAAATAATAATGAACTTTTTCTGTCAGAATATTAAGTCAACAGTAATTTTCTTGTTTGTGAGTTCAACAACATTTTATACATGCACTTGTAATTAAGTTTTTGTATTGAATAGTAAAATTACTGTTAAAACTAAACTGATAAAAGTGAAGGAAAGATATTGAAAGTCAGTAATTATAAATGAAATTTTCAGGATAACAGTTGAGCTATGACTGATTTGTTTATTGTTCCTCGTTTATTTCAGAAACTTAAACTGAATGATTTTGTATCACCTAGTCAGCTTCCAGATTTACGCAAAACAATCCACTATGGTAGGAAATCCATTGCAATCCGTAAAACACTTCCAGGAACTTATCATAGAGTAAGCTTTTCTATTTATTGTGAACTATGTACTAGCCACGGCTGTGCTTAGTGTGGTGGATTTATATCCTGGCAATCTAGGTTTGATTCCCAGTCAGGGCAGGTGATACCCCTCCCTGAAAATGTGACAACAAGATTGATTTGCCTCTACTTGTGGAAAGGTTTCTGGGTAGGTTAATCAGCTGCCATATATAACAGAAATGTTGAGAAATGGCGTTAAACCTAAATAAACTGAAGCTGAACTTTCTACTATATATACATGCATATAAATCAGCAATTAATAGTGGGCTACTGGAGTTACATGTATTGTGATTTTATTATTTTGTAACCGGTATGTACTTTACTGGTAAACTGAAGTAGCTGGATTAACCAGTGCTCATTTAAAGGTGATATTTATCATATTTAAACAAATAGTGAGTGTGTTTAGCTCAGTGGTTACACACTGGACATTTCTGAAATATTTATAATATTTCCCACTATATCTGACTGTGTGGTCTGCAAAGTATCTGGGTAAAGGTACCATGAAGCTGTGTATCAGTGCTATACACCAGGCACATTAAAGAACCAGACTGTCTAATCAAAATAAGAGCTAGGCGCACTTCTGCAGTGCTGGACATGCCTGTATCTAATGTCTCTCTCTCCCTTCAGGGGCTTTCTCTCAGTCTGTCCCTCTGGTCAGATCATGCTTTATTTGCACTGGTAGAGGATGCACCTGCACCCTTGTGGCTGCAACACTATAATGTAAAGTGCCTTTGAACATGTGTCATACATTTAGGTCATACCTTGTTATGAACTTTCAGTTCAAGTTGGGCATGAGCCTGATGAAGTTGGCATTTAACATGGAGAGTTGGGAGGCGTGTGGCGGTGGACCGGAACTTACGGGTACTGATGCTCTCAATGAAGGAAATGGTTACATTGATAAAGCTTTAAAAATATTTCAAGAGGTAAGTTTGAAATTGAAGGTTTTGCAAAGTGTTGATGCTTGAATCACAATAATTTAATGTTTTAGCTTATTTCATACCAAGGGGAAGAACTTCCATGTTCCTGATCTAAACAAGAATCACACCGCATCTTGTTCTTAACAGTCATTTCACTTAGTTCTATGTTGGTTAAATTTTATTGAAGATAATGAAACAAATTCCCCAAATGTTCCAATATTTCCGTCTTGCTATTTTAACAACTTCAAGAGTATTATGTTAACTATACTATGTATATTGTAGCTAAATGATCAAGGGCATTATGCTGAAGCATTGATGACAAAAGGGGTTCTTGCTCCTAGAGGATGTATGGAGCAATTGAAGGTTAGTCCTTCTGTTTGTTGTCTTACTGTTGCAAATACCATTCAAAATGGTGGTGTATACAAATCACTTACTTTGGTTGTTTGGATGTTTCGTTGGTCCATTGCAGAAATATTTTCTCAACTTTAAAGGGATTCTAGCAAAACCTTGTACACTTGATTATCATGAAATGTCGATATGTAGGACATTATTATTGCAATTTGAATTATGTTAAAACTAGTGTTGGTTCATAGATATAACTACATGTATATAAACAACTTTACTTAATATGTAGTGTAAAAGTGTAGTCTTAGGCTGGTGTGAATCATTCGGTCATCTGGAATTTTAAATATATATATATATTTAAGAATAATTTGATTGGTATTTCAGGTTTCAATTTTGACTCAATTTCTTGCTTTATATATTTTTGGAAAAGGTTGGGTTGCATTTAAAAAATTCAAAGTGGACGATATCATAATTTATGAAAGACCGTATATCTCCGTTATAAGGCAGTATAAATAATAAGACACATCTGGACAATGGACCTGCAAATTGTGTTTTTTTGCATTGGCCCTCGAATAAGCCAGGGCTGGTATTTATAAAGCATCTTAGTGGAAAACTTAAATATTTTGACTTAAGTTAAAAATTTGTGTGGCACATTTTTCTCACAAATTTAAGAACAACCCATGTCTTCAAACTAATTATTGTAGCTCAAATAATCCTTGTGAATATTGTAAAAAATAAAAAATATTGCTTAAGGGTATTTTAGAATTTAAGGAAAGTCTTAAATTTCCTACTAAAATGCTTTATAAATACTGTCCCAGGTCACTCATTTTAGCGGATGTATATGGTCATTTAATATGCTAGTATTTTAAGTGAGCTTTTTGTTTCAGTTATACAACCAAGCGATGGATCTCTGTATGCAGATGTATGGTGAATACCATATACTTACCTCAAGACTTTATATAAATATAGGAATAGTATATGAAGATAATAATAACTACAAAAAAGCTTACGAGTATTTTAAAAAGTGGGCAAGAGTCAGCGAAGAAATCCTCGGTCCTGAACACCCGAAAACTCTACGTGCAAAAGGTGTTTTACGAGAGACAAGATATCGTAGTATTGCACGTGAAATGGGTGAGTGGAACGAGGATGACAATGATGATAATATAGAAGAAGATGACGATGATGAAGAAGCGGAGAATCCTGATTTAGAACATTACTATGATGATCAGGTCGGACAAAATCAGAATCATCAGTTATTGATGGATAATAGTTTAATTCAGGAGAGTATAGGTGAAGATGTTGGTCCTGTGATTGAAGTAGCCCCTGACGTAGACAGCAATAATGGTGATGTTTTATTAAACGGGTATTACGAACAAGACGAACACAACGGTGATAGCGGAAGTGATAGGGAAAATTCTGATAATGAAAATTTCTATGACGACAATTTTGAGGATTATGATGAACAGTATATGCTTTACGCGGATAACGGACCGTCGATAGATGAGTATAACATGAACATCTTACATGACGATGATGATGATGACGATGATGAGATTATTGAATTGGCATCCAGAGATCCAGCAAACGATTCAATGAATTCTGTACCAGAGAGAGACAATAGGTATGCAAACGATAGTCATGAATCTAGTGGGGACAGTGATTCACCGGAACCTACCGTACATTCTCACAATGGATAGACATCTAGCATCATCTGTGTTCTAATATTTCTCTATAAAATGGTTGTAATCCCCGTATATTTATTTCACGACCTAGTTCTCACATTGGTATGCCAACACATCACTTTAGAAATTCAATATATTTTTGCATTTAAATGGCAATAAAGTTTATTTGTAGTCTTATTACTATACTACAGAACAGTGAGACATTTTCGAGGGAAGGGGGGGGGGGGGTGGGGGTGGGGGTTGAGAGAGCATTTAAGTGCATTTAAATATAGAATATTGAAGCATATAAAATTGTTAAGCTTTCATTGCTCTATTTGTTACCATGACAAACAACTGTCAAAAACTTGTGATACTTGATAAATATGATTAATACTGTAAAATCACAATTTTGCACGGGTATCAAATTTCGCAGATTTTGATTTGTGGGGTCGTAAATTCATGGTATACAAAACATGGAATGGTATACACATATTCTGCATTTTGGATGTCAATTATTTTTTGGAGATAGTATTTCATGGTCGAGCCTTAACATCGAAATCAACAAATATTTTACTCCCTCGAAAAATAATGATTTTACAGTAACCACATGGAAATGAATGGCTTGTTGCAATTCTTTTATTTCTGATAAATGATTGAATTGATACTAGGTCCTCTATTTGAACATAAACTTTGTTTATTCTTAAATCTCAATGGATTGATTGATTTGATTTGATTAGAAAATAGAAAAACAATTTTATTTTTCTGATACTTTTTTCGAACGTATTTCAAACCAATCATGACTCTTGGAATGGTTGTTAAATTATATACATGAAATTATATACAAATGTATAACATGTTTTTTTTCATTGGCATTTCCAGGAAAAAATACCATGGGTTTGGGTTACTACAAATAAAAAATCTCTGTACAAGGGGTCAGAAATATTGTTATAATTTGCTTTGGCTAGTCAGAGGAATTCTAATTCTATGGGTGGGAGATATTTTTGGACTGTTGTTCTTGCTCCTAGGCATTCAAACAACTAGAGATTGAAACTAGAGCAAATGTTATCTCGGTGTGTCGAAGTAAAACTTTCGGTGTGCTTTAATTATTTATATTGAAAAATTGCTTAGTGTTCTGTTGTGGTTTTGTTTATTTGACGATAGACTTTAATTGTAATGTACTGTACAAGGGTTCATATTTGATACCATATTTCTTTGGATTTCAAGTTTAAAAATGGCAATTTCTTGGTGTCTTAAATTTGTGGATAACAGGAATTAGTAGAGCAGGACATGCCCCCCTCCTTTAATGGACCTGTGACCTACTGACCTAAAAACAACTGGTGATCTTTTGCATGACCAACCTTAAATGGACCTGTGACCTACTGACCTAAAAACAACTGGTGATCTTTTGCATGACCAACCTTAAATGGACCTGTGACCTACTGACCTAAAAACAACTGGTGATCTTTTGCATGACCAACCTTAAATGGACCTGTGACCTACTGACCTAAAAACAACTGGGATCTTATGCCTACATGTTTTACAAACAGCTCTTGTTTATACCAAGCGTGATCATTGTGACCTTAAAAATGCATTGTCAATTTGACCTCAAAATCAACAACAGTAATCTACATGTCAAAAACAATCGATAGTTAAAAGATTATGGACCAAGATGTTTTTATGTTATTGATTCCATACTATAATCATGGCCTGAAGACTGAGCAACATTAGCAAAACATTATACAGTTTGTACCTTCTTTAATTAAATTTCAATTTAAAGATATACAGACAGTTGCAGGGTATTTGATTGTATGGACACATTCATCACTAAATAATCTACAATCTATCCCCAATATGACAAACAAGAATTAACAGTATATTAGTACTTAGTATTTTCCTATTGCCATAAATGTCCTTCTTTTTTATGCCAGTTTCTTTGTTGTTGCTAATTTGGAATGTATAAGCTTATAAGCTTGAATACACTATACTAGTATAAGTCTTGTGTAGGAATGATGTCCATCTGTATGCATTAATTCATCATATCGTGTGCTGGAATTTTATTTATTACCATTGTGTTGGCATATTTTTGAATACCGGTATTTATATAACTATTGTTTTCCCTACATTCTTATATTGTGATATTCTTATTTGTGCTGATTGTGTATCTGATTGTAAGTACAATGTACATTCTTGAGTGATAAATTACTTGTATTTTTGAGTGACAAAACATTCATATTTTTGAGTGACAAAATATTCATATTTTTGAGTGACAATAAAATATATTACTATTTTTGTAAAACTTATCGAAGTAATGAGTGACAAAATACTTGGAACTTACGAGTAATAAAAAACATATTTTTAGGGATGAAATACTGACAGCTAATGAAAAACCTGTGTTTTTGAGTGATATATGGCATAATTGTATTGTTTTTGCAAAAACAAATATGTGATTGATTTTGTTGTATGATTGATGCAAAAACTTCTGAAGGGTATTTTCGCTATCTTGTTAATTGTCATACCAGTCTTCCTTAATGTGTTCTGTTCTAAACAGATTAAGTGATAAACTACAGTGGTGCAGTTTTGTGACTTAATACATGTATCTTGAACATTTTTAACATGCACTAAATCAGCTATTGAAGGAAAAGTATCCTTACATCCAATCATGTATCTTGTTGCAATATCTCTTGACCAATCATATGGATTGTTATAATATTTCTTGACTTGTCGGATTGATTGTCACTAATGGCCCGTGATATGTAATTATAAAAAAGTAAAATTTTGCTTTGGGCATAATGAAATTATAAGCTTCCTGTGTGAAATTAATTCCAACTGTTTCAACTTTTTTGTTGACTTCTAAGACATATTTATGTCCGTGAAAGACCTTAAAACATTTCCTTCTTGGATAACTCATGATCACATATTTAACTATTTCTGATTTTGAATGTACAGTCATATGATTTTGACATTCCTTTGTTGCATATAGCAAAAGAATCAGCTTCATGTTGTACAATATAATTATACATGTATTTAAAGATAAAGTACTGATATCCTTGATATTTTTCTACATACTACGTTTCTTCATTTTTAGTTTAACAACCAAAAAAGGGTTTTTCTTTATCATTTTTTAGCAGTTTTAGGCACGGTTTTCTACAATTGGAAAAAAACTTCTGGGTTATCAGATTGACAAATAAGCAGACAGGTATCAACGTGTTGATGGTGTACAAGTTAGCTATGGTCCTTAAATTTATAGAAATGTTAATCAGCGTGTGAAGCTGGGCACCTTGGCTGGTATTCACAAAGCATCTTAGTAGAAAACTTAGATTTTTCTTAAAAACACCAAAATTGCTAAAGTATGTCAGCCTAACATGACAATCACGACTATTGATTTTTTTGCATAGGTTTAAATCATTATGTAAAGAGCTACTATAATCACTAAGAAAACATGGGTTAATCTTCAATTTGTGCATGATAATATGCAATACTATTTTTTAACTTAAGTCAAAATATTTAAGTTTTCAACTAAGATGCTTTGTGAATACCAGCCCTGGGTATTTGTTGTTGGTGTACACAAGTTCCAACAGTCCATGCTCTTGTTTGATAACTTATTTTTTGTCAAATTTTCATCTTTCCTGTACGAAAATCTTACCCAATTTTGCATTTACTGAAGATTTTATTTTAGTTTGTACTTTTTTAGAGACATCTTTTGAATATGGGGCATTCAATATGATGTTTATGCATATCACAAAATTTCTATTAGTTAATCATCAATAGTTATCAATTTTTCTTAAGAATTTGATGAATACGATCAAGAGTTCCTCAAGTTTGGCTCCAACACTTCTTAATTGCTTAAGTGGTGCAGTATAAGGTCTAATGACCCTGTACCTTTTCTGTTGAAAATTCTTGTCTGTAGACCGTTTAAGTCTGAGGACTGGAGGTTCTAGGCCTTGTGCGTAGACAGTTTGAGGACTGGAGGTTCTGAGCCCTGTCTGTAGACTATTTGAGGACCAGAGGTTCTACTATTAGGTCTTGTCTGTAGACAGTTTGAGGACCAGAGGTTCTAAGCTTTGTCTGTAGACAGTTTGAGGACCGGAGGTTCTAGGCCTTGTCTGTAGACAGTTTGAGGACCGGAGGTTCTAGGCCTTGTCTCTAGACAGTTTGAGGACTGGAGGTTGTAGGCCTTGTCTGTAGACAGTTTGAGGACCGGAGGTTCTTGGCCTTGTCTGTAGACAGTTTGAGGACTGGAGGTTCTAGGCCTTGTCTGTAGACAGTTTGAGAACCAGAGGTTTTAGGCCTTGCCTAAGACAGTTTGAGGACCGGAGGTTCTAGGCCTTGTCTGTAGACAGTTTGAGTTGGAGAACCGGGTCTGTTGACAGTTTGAGGACAGGAGGTTTTAGGCCTTGTTTGTAGACAGTTTGAGGACTGGATGTTCTAAGCTTTGTCTGTAGACAGTTTGAGAACCGGAGGTTCTAGGCCTTGTCTGTAGACAGTTTGAGGACCAGAGGTTCTAGGCCTTGTCTGTGGACAGTTTTAGGACCGGAGGTTCTAGGCCTTGTCTGTAGACAGTTTGAGGTCCAGAGGTTCTAGGCATTGTTTTTAGACGACACTAGGACTGATGTCAGGTTATATGACAAGGTATGATATCATAGAAATATATTAATTACAGAATTTTTTTCTACAGTTTTAAATTGATCAGTAGATTTACCTCCCTTTAAGGCGTCTATTGGGTATTAAATATCATATGTGTCATGATGATTGATATTGCAGGATTCCTCTTCACAGGACATTTGAAACCCTCAATCATATGATGGTGTTTAAGGAAAAATATCTGGGCATATGATATGGTTAGCAATTTAGTAGTATTGGGATTTTTTTACATGAGATAAACCACAGAATTTTCTTTTTGTATACTAATGAGCCTATATAGCCAAATTTGATTTTGTGTCTTGCACCAGTGAGATAAACAGCAAGATTATGTTAATCACACATCTAAAAGATGCTGATTGTAGGGTAATATTGATATACCTCAATATTGAAGTGTCTGTGCATGGAGATTGCTCTCAAGTCTCCTACAATATGTTTTAAAATGGCACAGTAGTAATGACACATTAGGCCAAAACAATAAATATTTGTTGCAAAATCATTGGAACATACATGTATGCAAATATTACTATACTTAAATTGTTTTAAATTAACTTTAAATATAGATAATATATACCTTTGTTTGCTAGCATCTATTAATAACCTGTGAATAAGTGCACATTTCATAATTATAAAATATTTTGGAAAGGGTGTTCAGATTTACCCTTCCAACTTATTTTTCACAAAATCATAAATTCGAAATATCCCATTCTCGAATATCAGTGAAAATAAAAACCTCGCTGAATGTAAAGTGATTTACAGTATTAAAAAAATCTTCCACAAATGACAAACTGTAGAAATGGCTCTGAAAGTCCAAGTGGGGGTTGAATGTTTAATTTAGCAGTTGTCTGAATCACTAAAGAATTATTGTCTTAGTATTCAATACCAACTGCTGACTTCAGTGTTATCTATAGGATTTGATGCAGAATTATTGTAACTAAGGAAACAGTTGGTGTAGTTTGCTCAGAACCTAGCTACAGTTGTGCAATATGTTTGTATTTTCCACAAATGCTTTAATTTTGTATTTAAGCGCCCAGGTTTTACTTGGGTCATAATGCAATCAAATTAACATGATCCTTGAACCTTTTTAGTCCCCTACCAGTTTTTGACCGGAGGGGACTATAAGTTTGCCCTCCGTCAGTCAGTCCGTCATTCCGTCAAAAAATCTGGATCCTGACATAACATGAAACTTGTTATGTGGATAGGGGGCAATAAGGGGATAATGCACGTCCAAACATATTTTGATTCCGACCAAAATTGTGGTTGCCATGGCAACAGAAACATTGAAAATGGCTTAAAACCGGTAGGGGAGATCTGTATTGCTTGCAATTCTTAATTACTTGTTTAACATAATTTACCAGTTGATTTTTTATCTATAATTTACTATCGGTCTTTGTTTTCATAAGCAGAGAGTATTATGAGTATGTACTGGCAAGGTGTATAGCTATAGACACTAATAAAAATGAATGGCAATGCATGACTTGATATATTTTGCACAAAAAGCTTGTAATATATTCATTGCATTGAGGTGGAGGATCACGTTAATTTGTTTGCACTATATTATGTTTCTAAGCTAGGTACAGACATTCTGCTATAAAATCTGAAATTGTTCACAAACCACTGTTAAAGCTTCCAAACAGGCATTTTATAGTGTGTGTATATTATCCCATTTAGTATTGTCTAAAATTTATAGGTGCTTCTTCTTAATGATTTCTATACTTCTATACTTACAGTTAAGTTAACTATCACAGTTACTTCTTTTACAAAAACTTTGTTATGAACCATCACACACTCCATCATTATGCCAAGCATCATATAAGCTTGCAGATTTTAGTGAAAAATTTGTAGTACTGACTACTACTTTGTACACAAACTTGGTCTACAGCTCGCTGACGATATTGTCTACCCTTGTATACAAACAGAGATTGATAATATAAACGGTTGAGTTTTTCAACTTTAGGGTGAAAAATTATTTGGAGGGCGTTGCCTAACTAAAGCGCTACTGAGCGTCCGATATCGCTATGCTAGGAAACGGCTTGCTTCAAAAAAGTGCTACGTAGTAAACGAAGCAAGAAATTATATGCTACTTAGCAAAGTGCTGAGAAATGGTATGCATTTGGCAAGCAGTTTGTGTCGTTGTCTAGATGAAGTAAAGCGCTCAAAAGCACTATTTTGTAGCATTTTTGTTAGGCAATGGGCTCATGCTTTTTTGCTTTAAAATCATGGTTATGCACAAGATTGAACAGATATCCACATCTGGAATGCATTTGATCATCACTGTTGTTAACAAGGCTAGTAAACCAAGTTACACACCAAACTCTCCACACAAATATTCAATGAATTTATGATCATATTGGGGTATCAATTGTTGATTATTCGTAAATTGTACTATTTTTATCTTGCCTACTATGTACTGTGTTGATGTAATTACATTTGTGAGATCAAAATGTGCTCATGTTAATGACAATTGTTATTTTAGCTTAAAATGCTTTACACGATCTGTTACTAATTTTGTTACTGGTAGATAATCTTCGCATTAAAGTAACAAAAACCTGTCTTTTCTTATAGTTCTTTAACAACACATTATGAATACAATACACTAAAAGCTCATTTGTAAAGCACCTCAATAACAGGACCATACTAACATTGAGAACACAATGGTGGTCTTATTATGGAGGTTATACACTGCTAAGTTTTCATCAAGTGCCTGATGGATTATTGGGATTATAGGAAACATCCACTTGATTTTGGAAGTTTTGGCTCGATTCCACCTTACCTGCTTACCAGGTAAACACAGATGCTTCCTGTCAGATTATTTGAGGCCTCGATATTGGCCTAGACCACTGTAGTGAATTTCTTGCACTTTCAGGGATAGTAACTCGGCAACCCATAGTGTGATACATAAGCCAGTTCAAGAAAGGAACCAAATTAGCTCTTTGGTGCATACATATTTGGTTAAAATCGAATCATAAATGATTACCCAATTGTGGAGTAAAGACCAAAATAGCTAATTTCTTGCCCTTTCAGGGGTTGTAACTCTGCAGCTCATGGTGGATATAGCTATTTTCTATACAGGAAGCTTGTACTGTGATACAAGTTGTCTGCAAGCTAGCTTAAATTTCATGTTTGAATCCTAAATAATACTTCAATATCAGCGAAGTTACAGGTACTTTGTCCCTTTGGAACAAGCAATACCTGTACTTGGCATTAAATGTAGATAAATACCTCTCAGACAGTTATAACTCTAACGCGATAAATTGCTGTACAAAAACAAACACAAAATTGCCTATATTTTTGTTATGGATTAAAATCAAGGACCGTAACATTTGCCAATGCAAGCATTTAAACATTTGGCGCAACATATAAAGTTTGCATGCTCCTAAATATTCAGAAACGATAAATATAGCGGATTTTGTGTTTGTTGTTGTATTGCAATTTATCGCGTTGAAGTTATAGCTCTTCCATTTGGAACAAAAATACACATACAAGCAAGTTGCATAGCACACTAGAATAATTTCCAAGTACTACTCTTAGTGAGTATACATGTACCATACCAAATTGAGGTATATAAAAATACTGTACACAATAACAACACAATTTGAAATTTCCGAAATTTATTAGAAAGGAAATGAGTTGAAAATAAAATTTGATTTTTTTACACAAGGAACCATTAGACAACAAAACACAATCAGCACAAATTAATGACAGCACAATAATAGAAATATGGTAAATCTGACGATAAATTAAACTGTACAACATTATCTTTACAACACAACTAGTACATAATTTATGCACCACATACCGTAATTAAAAACAACATGATCACAGAAAATAAAAGCGTTATAATACAAGAGCCTGCATTATGCAACACATACACCCCACTAGGACATAGACAGTACAACATTTTGGCTCTTGGGTATAGTCTGAACAGATTAACTTGGTCCTAGAAACTTTATAACTTAACAGTTGATTTTATAGGTATTATTTAGCTTTTGTTTTCATAAGCAGAGAACGAGGGTTTTCCGCAAAAGTTGCAAACTTTGTCTCCCATTTCAACACTACACATAATTTTCCAGAAAGTCTTTCACATATTATTCATCAGTTATTTCTTTACATATGTGTGTTATTGAAAATTCATTTCCTTCTTAATTTTGGTAATTATACTTGATTAACTAATGCGAGTTGGGTAGAGTTGGTACAAATATATCGGCTTTCATTCATTAAAAAATATGCCGATGTCGACACCATAGTTTTGCGCATAAAATCGTTAAGGAAAATTATTACACATGTCGAGAATCTCTCTGAACTTTGACTGTCATGTTTGATTTACGAGAATGCATCAAATTTTTCCAAAATTGCATCAGTCAATGAAGCCAAGGTGCTCAAACAAAAGAAACGACTTCGTTGACGTCGTAGAGTGTGCGCCGATCGAACCTACTGCAGGTGCAATAAAACCTCCCAAATTTTTGATACTTTAAGATATCAACATCAAATTGTGCAATAACAATGATAATATATCACTTAAAAAGACAATGTATGCAAATTGTGAATACAATGGACGATTATACAATAAAAATCAATGTTCGCGACTTTTGTGGACCACCCTCGTATTAGGAATATGAACCAGATGATTATAAACACTAATCTAAACCTCCGTGACTTTCCTGCGGAAATTCATATATTTCGCTCAAGATGTTTGGAACATATTCATGAATAAGATCGAGGACCAAGTTTTATAGCTAAATATCCAGGTACAAATACTACATAACTAAGATATAAAACCCATGCACCAAATGAGGTGTAACACAACTAAAAGTACATAAACTATAAAGGGAAAGCCAAGGTACATTTATCAAGGACTATTAGCTACAGAATAGAATGATCATATCTCCAGGTTATCTGCCACAATAAACAGAACTATTCGAGCAATTATTCACCAAGTAGCATTAGATATCAGTTAACTAGCTTCAGCTTATATGGCACATCTGTTTTAATTGACCATAACTTTGATACTTTCATCAATAACTTTTTATTATCGTCATAAATCACAGCTCTTGTAAGACAGATAAATCCGCAATTCTGACATTAACAATAAATTTTACTCAAATTTGGTATAATAACTTAGCAATGGGGCAAAATTTCTTCCGAGGCACTGCAAAATGAACCCTTCTGAAATACCCGACACCTTGAATGTTCAATGTCTTCGTGTATTTAAGACTGCCTTAATATCTACAAACCATTCTATACCAGAAGGCAAGAGTGAAGACTTCCGAAAAATAGCAAATTGCACTGATTATAAGCACTGATAAGCAAGTAAAGAAAACTGATCAATAATTAATAATTCATAATGTTTTTATACTGGTTCCTCTGTGTTTAATATACCATGCACTAATTAGTATTACTTAATATTCAATAAACAAAAGTGTTTAAATTAATATACATATACAATTTACTAATTATCTTGCTAAAACAATGTTATATTCTTACATCAACAATGAGCGCAATTACTTGGCTTTATCTTACAAGGTTGTAAGAACAGACCTCAGTCTCCTAAAAAATCACAACCTCAGCTAAATCTCAACTGAAATAGTGTCACATAATATCGCGCCAGTACTCAATATCTGCATTTAAAAAACCTTGATTTTTTTTCAACAGCATGAGCTTTATGTTTGTCTGAAACACGTCAAGACTTGAGCAAAATCTCAAGGGTGTACTGAGATTTCTATTTGAGATATCTCGAGAGATTGGGGTCAATTACATTAAACGTGAGAAAGCAAAATATGAGACTATATTATGAAGAGAAGACACATCCCATTGGCCAGGTAACACTTATATATATACTATATAACATGATAGACAATTAGCACAGGTTGACAAATACAAATAAACCAGCTTGCCATTAGGCAGTTACATATTTACAAGTATCCCAACATTGCTATCCACCCTTGATGTATTTAAGTTATTTATACACAGCCAACAGTTTCAATGTTTTTAATCAAATTCAAAATTGACACTACACACATATACATGCCTAAGCTAATAAACAATTTGTTCTGTTAACAATAGGATCATAGATCCTGGGGCGCTCACCTGCTAAACATGGCCTTTGAACTTGACCTTAAGGTAATCAAGATAAACATATTGACTAAACTTGATGAAGGTTAAAGCAAAACTGAGGCCTCCAGAGTGTTAAAAAGGTTTTGCTATTATTTGACATATTGACCTAGTTTTTTACCAACATGACACAACTTCCAACGTGACCTTAAGGTCATCAAGATAGACATTTTGACCAAAGTTGATCAAGATTAAAGCAAACATATGGCCTCAAGAGTGTTAATAAGGTTTTGCTATTATTTGACCTTTTGACCTAGTTTTTGACCCCACATTTTGACCAAACTTCATGAAGATTAAAATATGGCCACCAGAGTATTAACAAGGTTATCCTATTATTTGACCTTGTGACCTAGTTTTTGACCCCACATGACCCAACATCAAAGTTGCCCTAGATTTCATTGAGATACAACTACTGACCAAGTTTGGTGAAGATCAAAGCAAGAATGTGGCCACCAGAGTGTTAACAAGGTTTTGCTATTATTTGACCTTTTGACCTAGTTTTTGACCCCAAATGACCCAACTTCGAACTTGACCTAGATTTCATTGAGATACAACTACTGACCAAGTGAAAGTGCTAGAGTGTTAACGGTGAATTGTCTAACAGACGGACGACAGACAAAAAACAATCACAAAAGCTCACCTTGCCACTGTGTGGCAGGTGAGCTAAAAAGCCCCAATATGTTTGTATACATTAAAAAGCTGTACATTCTTAAGCTAATGAACAATTTGTTCTGTTAAATTTGTTCTGTAACCCAAGAAACATGTTTTATCTAAGAAATAGCGAAATATTCCAGCTTATACTAATTTGGAGAAAAGAAATACATTTGCATTCATGATTGCATCATTCTATATAATTATGTGATAATTTACACAAATACATGGCTTATAATTTATTGTTTTAGACACATATTAAGTAACAAATGTGCATAACCAAAACATTCATTAAAAGTGACAATCGTTCATCTTTGAAAAAATCTGATACTTATTGAACAAGTATTTTCAAATTACAATGCAGTACAGTTTGCAGCTGAACATGATTTTTTTAAAACAAGTATCCCCCCCTTTTGGCATCCAAATAGTCAGTTCTGTTCATAGTCACAAGTGACCTCCTTCGACCAACTTCCAAACAAAGTTTAAAGACTGAAGGTGACATCAGTACCTAGTATGGGATTGTAGGTTTGAGAGTTCAGTTTTAATCAATCAGACATGGTTTAATCTACAGATGGGCAGACAGGCAGATCAACAGATGGACTCACATGTGGAAAGCAGAATACCCCCATCTGTTTAAAGTGGGGGAATATGTATCACACAATGGCATGATACTCAATTTTGATAAAATATTTTATATCAACATAATCATACACGTACTATGTACATAAGAGATTTACATATTTACAGAATTACATACGTGCACAGACATGGTAAGATCTACAGGAATGATGAGGGGCAAGTTTAGAATTTACAAGGCAGTGATAAAGTCAATGATCATGACATGCTTAGAAAATATAAGGAAGAATCTTCAACTGATAAAAAGTGAAGGCTTTAAGCCCTTACTGCATACACTATAAATTCATTCACCTGTAAACTTGCAGATAGAATCTGTTTAAACTATGTACATCGTCTAAGTGCTTGTAAGATGCCTATAGTGTGAAAATGATTTGTTCAATTTAGACAGTAGAACTTCGAATTCTCGATCTGTTTGAGGTATCTATTGTATACTTAATCTAGTACACCATCATTCTGCCAGTGGACTGACGAAATTGTTCCAGGTTTAAACATTAAAGTTCTATTTTATGATTGTGTATGCTTAGAAAATTCAATTTTTGAACTGAAACATGTTTATTCATCTAGTGAAACCTACATTCAGAGAATGGAATGATTATGAAGGATGAGATTCATGCATGAAAAGGTGAGAACATGGGCGTAAATGGTTAAACACAAGAATTACTGTCAGTAGGCGGGGTAACCAACTAAAAGGCACATATTTTGTGATATGGATATTTAGCCAAGATATGACAGTATGCATGATTAGACTACTTGATACAAATTGAAATTATCATAATACAAATATTACTGGTATCATGATATTTTGAATATGACAGATAACTGATACTTACATTATATGATTGAAAATATACAAGTTATGAAGTAAGTTTCATAAAGATGATAACATTTTCAAATGTAAATTTCATTGCTTGGGGTGGTCAAGTGTAATGCCCATTGGTCAGAATGAGTAGATGAAACAAAATGATGAATACTTGTTCAAATAAGCGTGCTTTCCTGTTTTCCCGACACTATATATTCACAGTCATCAGTAAGCAAAGCAATTAGCTTCCATGACATTGTCACATTTTCAATGCATTCAAACCCTTAATGTCTGATATCGCCTCCCTTTGTTGTAGTTTTTCTGTTACCGTCTCCCTATATTGCAGTCGGGAAAATCATTTCATTTGATAACATAGAAGCCTGCTACAGGTAACACTCTTCCACGAAATATCTGTACAGTTTTAATCAACATGAAGCACTATTTACACAGAGTACTGAGTATGACACTATCACTGTATCAATGTTGTGTCTGACCTGACTCTCGGAGAAAGTCTTCATAAGCTCGGGACATCTCATCATCCATATCTACATAACTGTCACCAAAGTCTCCCCTGAAATACATCATACATAGACATTATACTTGACAAGATGTTCTTCATGACAACATTACACTTTCATGCAGAGGTAGTCATTTGTACACTATTCTTTTTTGTGTCTTTTGTGCTCTGCTGTTTCTGTTGAATGCTGCATTCCATATCTGATTTGATATGATCTATTTTCATGAAATAAGATCTCCCCACCCCTGCTTATTCATTATTGGACTACCCAGTCACTGCACAATACTATGCACAATGTGTGAAGTAGAGTTTCGCTGCATGGCAAAATCATATGACGAAAAAATAGACATGTTATCAGAAATGGTGCTTAGCATTTAAAAGTCAAACTAAGTCTTCTAACTGCTTTCTTTTCTCTCAAATATCCATGTTGTGCTCAAAACCATCAGAGTGATTTATATAAGTTGTAGAACTTATAACACAAATCTATCTAAAAATGAGTCTAACATAAACTAAGTAATGAATTTTCCTTGAAAAATTATATTAAGAAAAGCATTCTATTATAAAAGTGACTTACTCATTATATGCAAAACCTTGATCAGTTGACCACTGTGTATAATCAGACATCCCAGTAGACCATGGTTGCTGCATATAGTCGTCAGGGTGTCCATCACCGCCCTGATCCAGCCATTGTTGATTGGCTAATGTCTCAGCTTCAAACTGTAGAAAAGCTTCACTTTCTTCACTATTCAAGCCTTCAATGTCAGTAAACTCACCCTCTAACTCAGCACGGGTGAAAGCCTGACCCTGAGCATCATAAAATGTTGGCTCATTCTGAAAAATCAAGAAAAATATTCCATGATGGAGCAGAAGCTTGTTTTTATCAGGGATTAATTTCACGGTGATACATAGCAGTCAGTTGACTTACTGTAAAATCACATATTTTCGTGGGTATTAAATTTCGTGGATATTAATGAAAATGCACTTTCATGGGGTCATAAGTTTGATTATTACAAACATGGAGAGGTAAACCTATGCTATGTATTGGGGATGTCGAGTTAAACAACGAAATCAACAAAAATTCATTTCCCTCGAAAAATAATTATTTTACACTAAATCGTATGTTAAACCAGACCCCACAAGTTTTAGACTTGTAGCGATTTATAAAAATACACTATGATCTGTAGTTAAAATTCAACTTATGAAATTTCAATTGACTGTAACTTTGTCAATACTGTGATTTTTTCATCAAATAGCTTGTATGTTCAGTAGAAATTTTCATTCTTTCTCATGCAGCAAATACAAATGTCTTGATTATTCTGGATGTGTAGGACCCCTGTTATTAGAATTATGGATATCATTCAGTAAAGGTTCTATAAAGTTAATGGTTGAATATATTGTAATGTTGTTAAGGTATGTTATACAGTATACATACATTAAAACTGGTGTCTTGATAGCTTGGGTTGTTCTGTAAAGGTTTCTGTGGTGAAGGTTGTTGACCTACGCCAAAGTTACTTTCCACTCTACTTAACACAGAGTTGATTAAACAGTGACTAGTTCTGTAAAAGCAATAGAAATCAATTATGTACAAGACATCAGCATAAAGCAGGTAACATTAGCGTATCATTAAGGTCAAGGTGGTCCTAGATCGCTCACCCGAGAAGCATAGCCGGAACTAAGCCCACAGTTCAGTTAATGCACCTGACCGACAAGGGAGCTAATTTTAAGTGTTGTTGTACAGAGTTGTCATTCCTGCAAGGGAATTTGAAGTTAAAATTTCATGGAGGAATTGTAAATTTTGTTCCATGTTTATTCAGGTTTAAAAGCTGTTCAATGTTTATTCAGGTTTAAAAGCGAGTCATTTGACAGCGCGCTAGACTATTCACAGCAAGACTATTAGCCAGTGAAAATCTGATTTCAAAACAGGCAATTAAACTGAAGCAAGAGTAATGCGTCGTAGTTCACAAGTGGCAAAGAAGCAATTTTATACTTCAGCTGATTCACCAAACCAGTTATCCTGGACTGTCTGTATCCTGACCAGTACTAACTTACACTTCCACAAGGAACCAGCCACTTATCAATATGTGGAGGAAAATCAACATTGGTGTCAAATTTACAATTGAAGAGTACTATGACCTGCGGCAACCAGGAATCAAATGGGATTGTGAGAGCATTATTAAATCTTGTCTACAAAGAGGACAAAACTCACTTATTGAGTTCAGGATGCTTTTCTAATGTCTTTAGATGAGCGAATATATCTGTAAAGTCACCAGCAAGGTCTGTCGTCTCCATCAACGCTGTACCTGTAAGCTGTGAACAAATATAGATCTATAATAAATCTGTTGAATTTTAGGTACTTAAGTGTCTACAATCCAAACATCTGATGATACTTGACATAAAACTTCCGTAGTAAGTCATCCTTAATAAATGCAGGCATTTCATAACAAGTAGTATTTATACAAGGACTACAGCATTCATCAGGGGTTCTACCGAGGCATAATGTCCAATCCTGAAAACGAGTCACGAGCCTGTTTTGGGTGCCATTAGTCTACATCCCTGCACCTCACTAGGTTTCAAACATTGTTTTATTGTTAAAATTCATGTTAAGGAACTTCAAATGACCATAACTTTGTCAATTCTTTGAAAATTTTCATCAAATAACTTTTTTTTTGTGCAGAAAAGATAATTCTTTCTAATGCAGCAAATCCGGATTTCCGGATTATTCTGAAATTGTAGGACACCTGATTCATTAAGTTTTGGCATAGAAAATGCAACATGACTACAGATCAATTGATAAATCCTAGGTGGTACCAGTATTCACAGTGACACAGTCCAGAGTGGAGTTTGCTGTTTGAACTTCACACTCACAGGCATGATTGTACCTCTCTAGCTTCATGGTCACAAATCAGACAATCCACCCACAGTCCACTATACAATCTATGCAATATGTTAGATTCACTTGACCCCCCACACCCACTATACAATCATCTATGCAATATGTTAGATTCACTTGACCCCCACACCCACTATACAATCATCTATGCAATATGTTAGATTCACTTGACCCCCCACACCCACTATACAATCATCTATGCAATATGTTATATTCACTTGACTCCCCGACAACTATACAATCATCATTGAAATATGTTAGATTCACTTGACCCCACAACAACTATACAATGGTCATTGCAATATGTTAGATTCACTTGACCCCACGACAATTATACAATCGTCATTGCAATATGTTAGATTCACTTGACCCCCCACACCCACTATACAATCATCTATGCAATATGGTAGATTCACTTGACTCCCCGACAACTATACAATCATCATTGCAATATGTTAGATTCACTTGACCCCACGACAACTATATAATCGTCATTGCAATTTGTTAGATTCACTTGACCCCCACAGCAAATATACAATCATCTATGCAATATGTTAGATTCACTTGACCCCCACAATAACTATACAATCTATGCAGTATGTTAAATTTCACTTGACCCCTACAACAACTATGCAATCCTTTATCCAATAGGTTTGATTATTTTCAAACTACCAAGACTCCATGTATTTCCGCAAATTTAAAACACAGGTGAGTGGGGAATTCAGATAAAACAATTGTTTATTTTGGTAGCAATTGAGTAGATGTTTATGTTCCTCAAGACAGCAATCTAGTTATAAAATAGATATAATACAATATGATCACAATATTACCTTTATAAGTTGAGTAGCACATTTTACAGTAACATCGTTTAATTGAGATAATAAAGTTCGTATCAAATCAGCAATGGCTTTTCTAAGAATTTCTATCTTCATTACCATTCCATCTTTTTCCATCTGAAAAACATTTTTCATATGTGTAAATGAGCAATGTTCTCCAAAGGGTTGCCTTCGATTACTGCAAAATTATTAATATTCATTGCAGATTAATTTTCGTCAATTTTGTGGATGAATAACATGCAATTCTTCTTTCAATATATTAAATCCACGAAATTAAGGAACCACAAAATTACCATTTTACCAAAACTTGTAAAATTTTAAACATGCTAAAATGACTGAATTTACAGTAAACAGTTAACAAGAGGGCCATGTGGCCCTAAGTCGCTCACCTGTGCATATTGATCGAGTAGAACCATGTTTTTTTAAAAAGTTTTTTCCAATCAGTTGTCATGACAACCAGAGTTCTGCATGGGTTATAATTCTTTTAGCTATTTTTAGAAAGGATAACCCAAGGAATACTGTTACCCATTTAATATGAAATTCAACCAGTCCTTTTAGAGGAGAAGATTTTACTATAGATATATAGGGAAAAACAGCACCCCACCCACAGGCGACCATGTTTTTTGACAAATCAGGCCAAATATGTCAATTTTGTAAGAGGGTCACCCAACAACTATTCTGTAAAATTATTTTGAAATCTGGCAAGCGGTTGATTTTTTATGATTTTTTTAAAGATTTTCCTGTTGGTTGCCAACCAGAGTTATTTATAGATTACAATTATTTTAGCTGTTGTTAGAAAGGACCACCCAAGGAACATTTCTGTGAAGTTTGGTTAAAATTGGTCAAGTGATTAAGGAGGAGAAGTCGTTTGAATGAAATGTTGATGCACGCACGGACGACGGACGAAGAGTGATCACAATAAAAATATTGACCAAATTATTACAACTTCTATTAATCATTCTTTATAGCAGCTTTCTGTGTAACTAAACAGTATTTAAGGCTGGTTCAGATACTGTGGTCAAGATTCATCCTCATTCAAGGTGTGATTCGAACCCACAATGTTCGTATCAGAATTCAGATGTTCTTACCTTATGTGACCACTATGTCTTCCTTTTACATTCTAACCTTGATTACTAGTGCAATTGTACATTTTTTTATATCGTCACTGGTATGATCACAGTGATGCAGCCGTGGGTGAACCAAGAGCTCCTGCACGCAAACAGACACTCTACCACTATGCAATATGCAGATACAATACAATAAGAAATACAATATATAAACATAAACACTGAAATTTACCTCTAAAACCAGAAATAATTCTCCAAAAAACATTGACAAGCCGCACAACCTATCTAAATAGTTCAGTAACATTTCTCTCTTCTCATACTCTGACTGGCATCTACAGAATACAAAAAAAACCACAATTATATAAGATCAAGGCTTTCCTCAGGGGTAGAAGGCACTGTGGTACCCCATCACCCTAAAGCCATAATTGGCTTTCCCAAAGCATCCTTAAATCCTAGTATGGCATATTAACATAACTATATTTCTGGCCAGTACTGTGTTATTTGAGAGATTAAGGCTTGTATTAAAACAATTATGTAAAAAAGTGTTGAATCAGCCTTTAAATTAAAGCACATATTCTAGCATAGCCCCGTCGCCTTAACAAATTTCTTGGAAAGGGCCTTCAACTTCGATGATATACTCCACACAAAATCCTAAACGTGGACATCTTGGTAGAGGTGAATGTGCAGCTCATGCCTGAAAACATTCTTCAAAAATCATCACAAACATTGATTTCAGGATGTAATAACACTTAAAAGTGTTGAAGACCACCTGTGAACAAAGACCACTATTACAAAACAAGTTTTCTGGGCCCACCAACTGTGTCCATCAGACAGTTTTCAATGAAATTGAACCTGCCAAGACCACATGGAAAAAAGATCACATTTGCTTTCAAATGGGTCAATTTTACAAACAGGTTTGAGTTTATTTCAATTGCTTACATGAGCATAGTTTTGGTACAAACTGCTATACTTGTGATGTAGTATCAAATGCTCAAGACACACTTTTAATGATCTTTTATAACTGCCATTAATGATTAATTAGTTAAAATTTAGGAGAATTATCAACAACAAAAATGAACACAAGTACTGTCTTTGAGCATCAATATGGTTTAAATTTACAAAGATGAACAAACCTTTTCAGAAATCTTGTTCTAAAGTTATGATATACTGGGTGAGTTTTCAATTCGTTGCCGAGATATTTGCAAATTTTTGCTCCAGTGAAACGAAAATTGGGTTCTAATAAACTCTGAAAAACAAAACGAGGTACAGTAAAATAAATAATCATATCATGGTAAATTCACAAAATACAAGTAAACTGCTTCTTAAAAAATAATTACACAGAAAAATACATGACATGGAAATTTTATACCGAAATAAACAGTTTGTTCAGAGATCTTTTAAACAAAAGGTTGAAATCAGGACTTGGAGTATGTATCTTGCACACGGACCCTCAATACGATTTTATGTTCTGTTCCACAGTCATATTTTTTCAAGACCATAAAATCACATCGAGGGTGCGTGGTCTTGCATGCAAAGTTGACATTCAAAAGGAAGAGACTCTTTGAGATTTATATTATAATAACTACATAAAAATAGCTTACTTGTTCAAACAATGTTTCAATAATCACATCAATATCCTTTTCATCACTATTTCCCTGGTGTAACACCTCAACAACCGACATCATTAACATTTCCATAGCTGCAGGGTTTGATGTCATTTCAAAAACAGCATCTTTAAATAGTTCAGCAGCAGAAACATTTCCTGAAGACCCGCTAGTCGTGATAGCACTGAGGTGTGTAGGTCGAACGCTGACAAGTCTCTGAAAGTCTTCATACAAGGCATCCTGGGTCTTTAAATAAAAATAACTAAGATAAAAATGTTGATTATGTACTATCCAATATTAATAGTACCATAAGTAACCTTGTAAAATTAATCCACCAGGATTCGAACAATGAGCAAAATGCTTATAATTTAACATGTTTTAAAATACTATATGCCTAGTAAGTACTCAGTAGTCATTAAACAGATACATTTCAAATACAAATGAGAGGTTACTTGGACTACCCACACCAGATTCAATGCCATAACTTTCAGGAAGTACTAAGTACATGTGGTTTGCTAATGCTTCCCTAGGTTATCAAGCTTGCAGCATGTTCAAGGCATTTAATCAGTTAAAACAACTACAGTATAACCTCCGTAGAGCGACATCCGGCGGAGACAGAAAAAACTGCCGCTCTGCGGAGGTGTCGCTCTGTAGAGGTCGATTGTTTTAGAATGTCGTTCATAGACTTATCGAGTGAACATAATCACGGTAATCTTAAATTGATGGTGTTTGTTTGTGATTAAGTGCATAAAATTAGATCACTCGTAGTCGCGCGTTTTGCCATATAATTCTGATGATTATTTAATTAACATCGTTGATTAGATACAAAAATGCGTACAATTCACGGGTTTAGCTATTAAACGCAACTCTCAACATTATAAACCGAATTCATATTATTTTACGCACATGCCGTAAATTGAATTGTTTACCTTCAAAGTGTTAAATTCTCTATTACGTCATATCGCTCATTACACAATTTGCACATGTGATCGGTAATTTGTTTACCTCGCGCGTGTAACTTGGTCAGTGCATATTATGCTGAAATTGA
Organism: Spisula solida; assembly: GCA_947247005.1. Taxonomy (NCBI): domain Eukaryota; kingdom Metazoa; phylum Mollusca; class Bivalvia; order Venerida; family Mactridae; genus Spisula; species Spisula solida. The sequence goes on from OX365948.1 coordinate 29,906,856, forward strand.
CAGTTTTAGACGACGTGATTAACTATTAACACGACGTGTACGTGAATTTCCTTTCTTATACTGATTGATAAGCGCGTATTGATATTTCATTTACAATTATTAATAACGACTTTGATTTTAAAAAATCGGGTTTACTGTGTCATATTGTCGAACTGATCCCATAGACAGTCGCTAATTTACCAACGCCTGCGGCTATCGGCTATAGTTACCTGATGAGCGATAATTATTATAATCCATGAAGGTGCGAAAAATAAAAAACAACATCGTATGGATTTATGTTACAAACACATGTGAATATGCTGTCTGTCGCTTCTCAGAGGTAAACCATACAAAAGGTAAACAATTTTAAAGGCCGTTTGCCGCTCTGCGGAGGTGTCGTTCTACGGAGGTTAAAATAAGAGTGAAAACGAACGGGGGGGAATAAAAGTGCTGCTTCTCGGAGGTTGTCGCTTCTCAGAGGTGCCGTTTCGGGAGGTTATACTGTACTTTAATATTTTAGTGCTTTTTGTATCCAACTAAGCCAAGACTTAGTGTGAACATGTATATTTCATGCATAGTTTAAGTAAAATATTCAACTAAATTAGGTAAGATCTGGACATGTCAGTACTGAGTAGAAAATGAACAACTTAAAACTTCATAATAAATGAATAAAATAGAAGAAAACAAATGAATAGCAGTCTACGAAATTAGTACTTGTCCAGTTGTCCTGGATAATGAAATATTGTTTCGGACAAGTAATTTCTGTCGGAATTATGTATAAAGTAAAACTATTCACTTTTACTCTTTTGGACAAGAAGTAACTAGTTTTTAATCCTAAATTATCAGGCTGAAAATTAATAAATCAATACCTGGCCCTGGTTGTAGTCTACTTGTACAAACTTGGGCACAAACTCTGGTGCATCAACTGATAACTTAGATTTAGTCATGGCTGAATTATCATTAAGATCTGAAACAAAGATACATGTACATGTAGTTCCCTTGATAATGAAAGTCAACAAAATTAATGGTCAGTCATTGAACAAAATTAATGGTCAGTCATTGTAAAACAGTGGAATTTAAGATCCACTTTAATCTACAACTAATCCCCAAATCAAGTCAAAATATACAATGCCGAAATGATACTCAAATCAACAACGCCTGTATTACTAGTTATATGTGCTACCAACAGAGCAAAATTCTCGGTATTGATAGGGCTGAGTACCGGTTCACGTATCGAATCGAAGACCGATATTTAGGGTTCGGTCGATATACCGTATCGAACGTTCACATATCAAACAAATATCGATCAAAACAAAATTAAATAAAAAAAACATGATTTGCTTGGTTTTGTGTTGTTTTTTATTGCCGACTTCAGCTCATGTTTCACTGTAAGGGGCATCATAATCTAGTTTCCTTTAGTGCAAGTCAATGTATCGTTATACAAGCCGTCATTACCAGACCTACTCTTATTCTATAAGCCCAATTAACATATCGCCCCACCAATTCTTTGCCTGGAAAAATGTTCCTTTGATAAATAAGTCTAATATCCAACACATAGGAAATGTTTCTCTGTTTTTATTTCATAGGTATAAAATATCAAATATCAGATATCAATCATTCTGTATCAATACAAATATCGGATTGATCATTTTAATCGATACTCAGCCCTAGGTATCGACATTTCACGATGAAACGCGCTTTCCGGAATCTGGAATTTAACGGTGTGGGAAAATTAGAAAGATACAAAAGTCACAAAATTTTCAGTTTTACAGGCATAGTTTTAGATCCATTCAGACTGCAAAAACTTGCTGTCCGGAAAAATATTGAATGAATAAATTAGGTATACATGTACATAACTGACTTACAGTTGTCTTCATGGAGGCACAGATTTACACTATATGATTGTATTCTTTGATGGAGGTAGAGTTCCGGTCATAGACATTCAAAGTAAGTCTTTGTTTTTGTTATACATCATAGGAGAGATAATTTAACATCAAATATTAATTAGCATTCTATTGTTAAGGTACAGATCAAAAATTAAAGTTATAGGAGATCGGTACATTTAAATAAAACACCCGTAAGAACAGTCACTCAAGGCGGTTTCGCTATTCTTATGGGAGAGCCGTAAGAATAGCCTGAGCTATTCCTGTAAGAATAGCCACTGCCTTACAGAATTCTGGAATTTTTTGCGCGACATTGTGCTATGTTTTCCGATTGATCGAAAATTGAGGTGGGGGATGCATAGACTGATAGAGCAAACGGGTACAATGTACAAATGTTAATCTGTAGTATTTAACATAATGGATTTTTTTAGCAGTGAGTAACTTCAGTTAGCAACGTCATTTCAATTCAATCACTAAATTCACTTAAAGAACATTACTACCACGAAAATACGAGACACCTAAAACTGTAAAAAGGATGGGTGTCGTTTCACAAATACAAACCAAGATCTTGATCATCAACTTCTTGTTTTACAACATGATAACGATCTCTTGCAGGTGAAAGCATATCTGAAATCCAACGAATCATTTCTGCACAATAAATTTACCAATTTCTCCGTTTTGTAGTCGTTCGTGTGTACGAGGATGTGGACGACGTAAATGTTTGCCTCTGTCTGACTTATTGCCACCAGGTGAGCTTCCCGGTGGATCTAACGACATCGTTCACTCTTTTTGACACAATCTTCTCAGGTTGACACCTCCAAAAGACAAAAGATCAGTCGAAAATAGCGTGCTTTCGATTTGAGATATGTTCACTGCGCTCACTCGTCAGCCATTAATGTCCTGGTTCTGAATCGCACGAATAGAATTATTTTATATCGTTGTCGGCACATCAATAATGATTATAAATCGCCGGGTCGTAAGTAATAATAATAATAATATCGTTATTTAGAGAAGGTAACATGTACAGACATATGCAATAGACAAATTCACATACATCTTAATTAAAACAAGGCCTTCTACATTATGTATAGGACAGAACACGAGTAACAGTTGTATATGTACTTTTTAACGACCTAATTAGACTCATGCATGTAACTTCCGAGCTGAAAACTTGTTTTTCCATAAGTAAAGACTCTAGAAAGGAATGCATACTTCAACTACATCAACAATCTCATAGAAATCGGCAACCCAGAAGAGAACAACACAACCACAAAACAGAAGCGCTTCTGGAACTACATCAAATCTCTAAGAAAGGACAACAACGGCATCTCACCACAGCAAGACAAAGGAAGACTCTTTAACGAACCGAAAGACAAGGCGGACATCCTGAACAGACAGTAGGCCTATGAGTCCGTATTTACGCAAGAAAGTGAAGACAATGTACCAAGTCCATCAGGTATACCCCACTTCCAAGCATGGATGAGATTGTGGTTACCACTGAGGGAATCGAGAAGCTACTGCGTAACACCAACCCAAGGAAGGCTACTGGACCAGATGCGATACCAGGCCGTATTCTACAGGAGTGCGCCGTAGAGATTGCCCCAATCTTGACCATGATCTACAATACCTCACTGCGAGATGGGACTGCCCCGGATGACTGGAAGCATGCCAACGTAACAGCCATCTACAAAAAAGTGCCAGACAATATGCTGCTAACTACAGACCGGTATCCTTAACATGTCTCGCCTGCAAGATCTTGGAGCATGTAATAGTACACAACACCCTGAAACATATGGATGATCATCAAGTCCTCCACGATTGCCAGCATGGCTTCCGAGCCCACAGAAGCTGTCAGACGCAACTACTTACATTGCACCACGAGCTGGCAGAATCATTAGATAAGAAGGTACAGACGGACATGATCATCCTAGACTTTAGCAAGGCCTTCGACAGAGTCCCACGCCGACGTCTGCTAAAGAAAATTAGTCACTACGGCATTCGGGGGAACACACTTCGTTGGATTTCAGTCATTTCTCACTGGAAGAACACAGCAGGTGCTCGTAGAGGGTCAATCATCAGACACAGTACCAGTGGTGAGTGGCGTACCCCAGGGCTCAGTACTTGGGCCTCTGCTTTTCCTCATATTCATCAATGACCTACCTGATAGAGTCAAATCCAGGACCAGACTGTTCGCTGATGATTGTATCCTGTACAGACAGATCAGGACTGAAGACGACCAAATCCAACTTCAACAAGACTTGGACTCCCTGGCAACGTGGGAGCTAGAATGGGGCATGGAGTTTCACCCGCAGAAGTGTAGTGTTCTACGGGCATCAAGATCCAAGACTCCCAAAGTATATCCCTACACGCTAAAAGGTGTTCAATTGACAGAAGATGAGAGCACCAAGTACTTAGGAGTGACCATACAGTCCAACCTTTCATGGAGGCAACACATCAACAAGACAACCCAGAAAGCCAACAACATGCTGGGATTTCTTCGGCGCAATTTGTCTAAAGCCAACGAAGACACTTAGACGAATGACTATAACTCCATGGTAAGATCCAACCTCGACTACTGCAGTTCAGTCTGGAACCCACATCAGAAAGACCTCATACAACAGATTGAGATGGTCCAGCGCAGGGCATCGCGCTTTGTGACGAACCGCTACAGAAACACGAGCAGCGTCACCGACATGTTAGACCTCAAGACCAGAAGGGAAAAGTCACAACTTACCATGCTGTACATGGTAGTCCATGATTTTGTGGATATACCAGCCTCCACCTACCTAACACCAGTTACCTCCAGGACTAGGGATGTACATTCGTTCAAGTACCGCCAGTATTCTACATCCTCCGACTCCTTCAAGTTCAGCTTCTTCCCACGTACTATACCAACATGGAATAAGCTGCCAGCATCTACAGCTGAGGCTCCCTCCTTGGCACTCTTCAAGAGGGAGCTTTCAACCCGACCCTTCTAGGGGAACTATCTACCAACTGCTGCACTCTGACGAGAGCGAGCTGTGCCGGCGGGATCTAGAATCCTGGTAGCGCTACGCAAGCCGGATTGGTCGCACCAACCCTCTGACGAGTGCAGTAGTTGATCCTGTTTGTATTTCTTTCTTTTCTCTTTTGCATTACCACTCATTTTACTGGACCGCTTCTATCTTACACTTTCACGTTTTTCTGTTTTCTTGCGCCCCGTTGTATCGGATAGTGGTCAAGTCTGACAGTACAACGTATAATGTAGATGTAGATGTAGTTTTTTCTTGTTTTCTCAAACTATGCTTTTGTACTTACGACCTTCTAATTTTAAGCCAGGGAAATGTTCAAGCATAACAGTTTTTTTTCTTTCTAGATCTTATACCGTCTAAAACTTAATGTCTTGTAGCAAAGTTTGAATAACTAGATCTAACCGCGTTGGGACATGTAATTCGTCGTTTGGCCTTGGTGAAAAATGTTCGCTCCGCTCGCAGATTTAAATCTAGCATTTGTTTAAACATCAGAGAATTATAATCCTTTCTTCTAAGTCTCTGTAAATAGGAAGTAACATAAGTATGTCAGCTGCTGAAAAATATATAAAAAACATAGGGCCTAATAATGAAGCTAATTGTCTGACCCGCTGTTCCAATAAACTTAGCACGAGCTTTATTGCTCTTAGCCAATTGTGTTAGATAAGCCCTTGCTAAACAATTCTCCAACAAGAGTCTCATTGCGCCATTTTTTTCAGAAACGTTAGTACACTGATATTTTGTATATAGATATAGGCCCTACAGTCACATAATTATAATAATATATATGTATATAATTATATACGTTGACTTGATTCAAGATTAGGCCTAGGTGTCAAATAAATTTTTCTTTAATCAAATAGATCGATAACTATTTAATTACCATAATTGAGTTTGTCCAATCATATCGATATGAAAGCGAGTAAAATGTACGTCAATTTCCTTTAGTTAAAGTGATTTGTTATTGAAAAGTTCTAATATCCGTGTTCCCTGACCTACCTTTAAAGTTCATTGAACTGATAACTAAGATATCAATCAAACAAGATATATCTCTGATATTATCTTTTTACAGTAATACTAGGGCGTACATTTGTCGGGGGATGCGGGGTACAAGCAGAGATAATAGGGAGGTTGTGTTGCAAACGTGTACGACTACTGTGTACCCGTACATGTATCATACACGTTGCAATTAAAATTGGCTTGCGAAAGACAACGTTTACGTATAAGATCACGTTACAGTTGAAACATGATTTCATATGAGTGTTTATATCTATTACTAACTCAATGAGTTCGAGTCCACGGGCGGTACAATATGGAGTTCCCCGTGCATACGCATACCTGTACGTCATAATACACACATTTATTTCGTCACACGTCCGTTACTTGTAGGAACTACACATACATGGATGATGAAATGCTCAGAAGTTAGACGTACATGTTACAGGATGCCTTTCGCCAGACCACATGGTACGTCTATTAAATGGTATATGTTAAAAAGTCTGTACGTCGGGCTCAATATTTCATCATCACCGTTTAGATTAGAAATGAAGTAAACAAAACAAAACGAGCACAATTTATGGAAATTATAATTAGTTTCATCCACTGAAAGCTAATGTATTCAGGTCGAAATATTGAGAAAAAGAGTGGTTTAGTAACACATATTATTGTGATCCTATATCTGGGATATTTTAAAACACATACATGTATATGGTGATGTATGGTACATGCCTAGTTTGCAGATCTAATGTCCATGCATCTTTGCAATAATACGATGCCAGAATAAACCATGTCATGTTTAGGACCAAGTGTAAACACGATGCCAGATAACCATGTAATGTTTAGGACAAAGTGTAAACAAGATGCCAGAATAAACCATGTAATGTTTAGGACCAAGTGTAAACACGATGCCAGAATAAACCATGTCATGTTTAGGACCAAGTGTTAACACGATGCCAGAATAAACCATGTCATGTTTAGGACCAAGTGTTAACACGATGCCAGAATAAACCATTTCATGTTTAGGACCAAGTGTAAACACGATGCCAGAATAAATCATGCCGTGTTTAGGACCAAGTGTTAATACGATGTCAGAATAAACCATGTCATATTTAGGACCAATTGTTTATGAATATCGAATATCTCACGCTAAACACGAAGGGTTGACCACTACGACCCTGCAGTTGAAATCACTTATTTAATTATACGTGGGGTGATCAAAAAGAAATGAGACAAACGCTGTAAAATGACAATGCATACGGATATAAATAAGAAAAGTTGTATGCCCATTACAAAATATATCCTCTCTCTGTGTGCTGAGTTTCATATTTATTCATTAATTACTTGAATAGATATCAGCGTTTTCGCAACTTTGGGTTAAGCGACTCGCCGCACAAAATTGACGTCAATGACGTAAACGGTAACTATTCGCACGTCACATTGCTCAAATAAATAGCTCATATATCTAAACCTATTGCATACAATTGCAATTTATTTAGTATTTAGTAAGAAAGATAGTTTGTTTATATAAAAACATTTCAGTTGTAATAAAATATCACGACTGTCGAATATGTTAAATAATTATTCCATCATTATCATTCTAAAGTCGGCGTCCGCGTATGACGTCCGTCTTGGCGAGCGACGTCCAAAATTGAACCCTCATCTAATGCATTTCGGGCCTCTGGTTGATATAATAAAGTTTATTTTCCGCCACAAAACATTGTGTACTAACGATATATAAGTATACTTCTGCCAGACTTCCCTTCCGATGCCATTTCAACATTTTAAATGGTTGTTTAGTCTTTTCTCCTAGTTTGTGATAAAACTGTATATATTCAAGCTGTGCTTTTTTGCCGAAATATGACGTGGTTTTTGAGACGGTACTGTTACTTTTCACGTCATATATTTAAAACAGACACACTAACATCAAAACCGTTTTAGTCCGCGGTTATTCAATGTTTTGACGACATGTCCAGTTAATTTGACAAATGTTGGAGGAATATTTAATAAAATATTAGTCATATGCTTTCCCATATCATACGGCGAAAACTGACGACGTTTTGATATGCGGCGACATAGCGAAACACCTTATATTTAACGTTCAATTAATAAATCACTACTAATAGTAGAACATTATATTTCACACGTACAAATCGGCATGAAATGCACCTAAACGAATATGATATTTTTTATGGTTAAAACACGTCAACTTGACAAATTATAGCATTTGTCTCATTTCTTTTTGATCACCCCACGTACATGTAGTTTACATGTATTTGACGTACATGGAAGTGTATACTTGACCAAATGGGAATAAATAACGAGTGCTGAAGATCGCCAGCTCAGTAATCACAAAGATTTCGCCGAAATGAGGGTCTGGCCCCAATTCCACGAAAAAACTTAAGTTATTGCTCAGCTGAGACTGCTATTTTGAATTTATAATATGACTACAATTATAGTCTTGTGATGTAGATTGCTACCTGGAACTGTGTATTTATTGCTAAATAATGACATAGTATGTGATTTTTGTATGAACTACTCATGGAAATACAACAGTAATGAATAATAAAGAGTGTCATACTTGAGCCTGTTATAGCAGACTTAAGTTTTTGCTTTAGATGTTTAGAGCTTTAAAACACTATTTTCTGTAAAAATCGGACTTATTATGTATTGCTTTATAAAATTGGCATCTTACTGTGATGAAACAATATATACAAGTATACATTTAAGCCATTTAACCCACAAAATATGTTTTTAAAATAGCAGTCTCAGCTGAGCAATAACTTTTTTGTTGAATTGGGGCCTGGTGGTTTCTCGCAGCGTCGGCTATCCTCCAATATGCTCACGGTAAGAATTTTTCAAAGCTTGTCCGATCTGTAGGCTACATGTGAAGTCTATTTGCACTTAAATAACTTACGTAAGTTGTGTTTTAACTGTTATTGGCCATGCGCGCATGTTTAGTCATTATTTAATTAGTTTTCTAACATACACGTGTATCTTGCATATTCTTCGGTTTCTAACTACATGTCTGTCAAATCTGATACAAAGTTTATTCCTTATTGTTATAATTTTTATTTTATAGCTTTAAACATATTACAAATGACACAGTACCCGTGGTAACTATTATCAAAGATCTCATATTTAGGTCTTTTCTATTATTGTACGTTATTAAAACAACTATTTCAGGTGAGGAAGGATTCTACAATAAAGCCCACATGACAAATACCCCTGGTATCGTAGAATGGGCTGCTGGACGTGGGAAACAACAATTTCGCTTATCTGATAAATCCAATCGATTCAGATCGATATCGACAGATGATACAGTATGTTCTTTATTGCCGGTCGGCTATTTCCGTTAGTGCTCGTAAATTTTCCAATAGTCACCGATTAACAATTAATCTACATAACTCGTAGCCTGGGGGCTGGGAAGAACAAATACACTGTCCCTGCCTGGGGGCTACTGGTCAGATAAAAAGATAAGCAGTCGATTTTTAATATTTAGAGATTTATGATTGTAACTGTCTATTCGTCTCGTGAACATGTATACATTTGAATTTGAATTGCTGATGTTGACTTCTAGTTAATTCTGGTATGCGCGTGGTAGTATTTTAGTAACAACAAAATGACTTCGCTTATTATCAAATATTTTCTTAATCCCGATATAAATTATGCGTGTTTTTTTGTAAATTATTTTATATTCGCACCTACAAAAAAAACCTAAGTACAGTCCAGATTGAGTAAGTGGCATCATGAATCAAATAATTAATTTGAGGCGTGTGAGGCGTTTTAAAGTCCTCGTGTGTATAAGCGTTCTTGTCTATTTAATTCAGTTTGTTTACGTAACTTTTATCGTAAAGATTTTGCAATGTTTTACACATATTGTTTTGTTAATAAATAAGTTCAAGTTCATTAAACTGCTGCAATCAGTTACACAATTATTACGATGTAATGAAAATAGGCAAAATCATAACAGGATATTTGTATTCATAATAAGTCAAACAATTACATTGTATATTAAAAATAAACCCCTCTAGTGCAATACTACTCGTTCACAATTTAACTATGCAATTCATATAAATTAAATATCATGACGGTTAAGTTTTTCGAAACAATTCCATTTCCTACTAAAAAATAAGACGCTCAGGTCTATATAAAGTCTTTATTATTATTATTATTATTATGTAATTATGGTTTAGTTTAATTGTTCATCTTTCAAACAGTCCTAATTTGGAAAAAAGGGTCCCTTTTAAAGTTTTTCATAACCACTATCATGCATATGGAATAAAGAACGAATGAGAAATAGTCGTTACATTGTCGGTTCATTATAATTTCAATCCCTTTTTTATTGTTTTGTCATTTTTTTCTTTCCATTTTTAACCGACGCAGGTTGCGTAATATCCCTGTAACTTATTTTATTACGGTACCCTACTGTGAATTCCCAGCATGAAGTCGTCTTCTCCGCTATGTGGGTTTTATGGCTTATCATAAACGTTAAACAACTAGTTTTAAAGTATACTTCATACTCAAAGAATATAATTTGACATGACTTAATTAATAAAAGAGTTATATAATCACGTATTATGAAATCATATCATTATATAAATTATCACTTGGTATTTAAGTTTTATCAAATTTAATTACAAATATAACCATTTATAATTAAATCGTTCAACAAATACCAGTTCTTTATAAAATAATCACAAAAAGTCGTTATAGGTTTAATGTACTTGCATAAATGGTTTGTTGAATCATTTATTGCCTTATTCGCGCATGAGCTATGCGAGACTGTGTGTTAAATACAGATAAAAAGTATGAACAAAGCCCCAACTCAACTAGTTTTATATTGACGTTTTTATTTTAGGAACATTCTGTTTTGTAAAATGGCACGTTTTTCGGGCTTATGATTGCACATTTGAATCAGAAGTCACATTCCAAGAAACTTAATTGATTTCACGTTGCTGAGAAATATTTAAAGAGGCCGCTTCAGTAATGCTAATCAAGAATAACTTGAGCCACGTATTGCACAATGTAATGCGAGTAAATAAGTTATAACGATACTTAAATATATTTGACAATGCAATATTTTAGAAATCTTCTTATAACTTGGAAACAATCGATGTTGAAAGAAAATGATCACATCATTTTTACTTTTGAAGACTCCTGGTATCAATTCAATAGGAGAGATCATGTTTGTATACTATATATTGTAGCCTAGCTTATAACGTCTGATAAATTGTAAAAAAAATGCGTTATTTCACACCTTTATCAAATATACAATATTTCTGATGACATAAACCATTTTATGACATGGGTGTAAAAACACTTATGACGTTACGCTCATTGTTGGCGTACATTGGCAATTTATAACATTTTTACACTTCAATATTGCATAAAAATCGTTTTAGAAATACGGTTGTTTATATTTTGATATCACATGCAAGATAAAAGAATCGCCATGCTAGTAATGTGATCCGCGTGTACGTTTAATTATTAGTATATATTAAATTAAACATAGAATGACGGAGAACGTCACAAAAACATCATGTAAGATGTAACATAATTGACCAATGCGCAGTGTTTAGCAGCTCGGCAAATTCATATAAGTATCTTTATCCGCCCAAAAAGTAGATGCGGCGACGTGATGGCAACTCTTTTTTCGCGTTGTTTCATTTATGTGCCGTTCAAAACTTCCAGTAACAAACCGTGAGCGAAAAACATATTCAACTGAAAACGTAAGATTTAATTTCTTTCCGCGACAAGATTTGTTAAAACTTCAGTATTTTCTATAACTTAAGTCGACTTTCTATAATCTTTATTTTGACAAAAAGTACATGCATCCTACTTTTGAATTGGGTATAATTTGTACGATTATGACTTTGAATTAGGCTTTTAATATAGGTATGCTTTTTTCTAGCCACGATGTCACACGCATAAAAAAGTGCACAAATTAAAATTGTGATGTTGCTATGCCTCAAAATATTTAAAGAAGTATGCATTTATTAAAACGACAGCGACTACAACCAAAAAGTACATATAATTGTCTGTATTTTGATATAAATAAGTCTTACATTCAACATAGCTTTAATTTTATTTATGAATTTTGGCAAATCTAGCCATAATGTCACACACTTGAAATTAACGTAACGTCAACGTCTACGTGATCGGTAGAATCGTACCCGTTTTAATAAAAGAGTCGATGTACTGCAGATTTAAAAAAAAATTTGTATGAATGAAGTTTGAGCTGTGGGGTTTATGTAATTATGGTGTTTTAGTCTGAAATAGTAAGTTTAGCGGTATTAAAAGCGCCACTGGTCGGGACGTGGATTTCGTAGTATTTTCTAACTTACTTTCTCATTTTTGTACATGTATTTTAATATCTCGGCAAAATGTAAATCATCTACTTGTATGGAACGATACGCAGCGTATTATTGGTACATTATATTGTATGTTTAATTAAAATGTACGACTGTAACGCATTAATTACCCCTCCGCCTCGCCATATGGCCGATCTAAAAACTGCCGTACATATTGCGTAAAAATGCACTTATCAATCAAGCGGGTTGCTCAAAACCATCTTAATTTTACAACAATATTTTTTAAACCGATCGCGAAATATGTGACGAATAAAAATATGGGGTTTATGGCATAATTTAAGAAAAATTGTATTCGAAACACCCAAATAAGTCTTGAAACGTCAATAATCGTTAAAAACGTCAACAACGTCGGAATTGGTTACGCTAATGTACGCCAACATCGAGCGTAACGTCATATGTCAAAATGAGGTGAATTAGGTATTTCATCTATCTAAAGTCAATCCGATCATCTTTCTAATAAACAACATTATACAAACTCCCATCCGCCAAGTATAATCCGATAGCTGACGGAATGAATCGATAATTTCCGTAAATTTCCGTAAAAATGCCGAACGCGGTAAAAAAATGAGACTGACGTTATGTAACACTTAATTCCACCGCTTTAATATAATTTAATTTTTTATTGAAAAGTACCATTTAAACCATACTATATTTTTCTTTTCAATTATTCCTACGGAAATATGTTGGTTTCAAGCATATTCTTTAAAATACAAGTTAAACTGGACAGTTTCGATATTTATTTTACCCAATTGCACTATATTTAATGTAAAAAACGGGTGGTAATTTGTTAACGCTAATTCCCCCGCCTAAACATCAAAATAATCTAAATATTTATGCATTAATAGAAGGATAATAAATTGCAGTTTTTAAATCACCCTACGGAAATTATATCGTTTAAACAATAAAAAAGTTATGACAAAATAACTACAGTGGTCCCTCTATATTCTATAGTGTCGACGATGGCCATTTTGATAGATTTTGCGCTAATCGGATGAGCGATATTGTTGTACATGTATCATCCATGTGGCTGTTCCATCAGTCAGGCTGCACCGGCCAACACGGCGTGTAAATGTAGATATGAAGGGGCATGGACATGTGATGGGGAAGTGGTCAGGTGTAATGATTTTTCTTCTTACTATTGTCAGAGGCCGGATAAATCTATTCAATCTTGTTTCCAGGGTAACGGTGATTTGGAACGTTATTTTACGTGCGACTGTAACTATCACAGTGGTGGTTGCACCATCAGCAAGCCGCCACCAAAGAATACTGCATGTCGTTGTTCGTACAAGGGTTGGTGGACGTGTGATGGCCATGTCGTGAGATGCAGAGATGCCGAAAATCACTTCTGTAAACATCCGGACCACTCTAAAAACACGTGTCTCCAAGGTGACGGTGATTGTGGTGGCTATTGATTCCAGTAGGAATATCTCGATGCGGTCAAAACGGTGCGCAAATGATATATCCGCACCAGCGGTATTTACGGTGCTTTGATCGTATGATACTTTCTGAACATTTCCTTCCATATCCTTCACAAATATATTAGCTATTTTACCTGTTTCTATTGTTTAAACACTTTTTGTATAGATGTACACGTATTACCATGTTTGAAATAAAACGTTTCATATAATTTATTGTACGTTTTTGCACAGGACTAAGAAATTATATCACAAAATACAGAATTTTGAAAGTCCCCATCATCCGGTCATTACTATACAAATAGAATACTCTGTAATCTTTGTGATATAATTTCTTAGACCTGTGGTTTTTGTTAACAACACGTTTGTTCATCATGGCGTTCCACCAAAAGCCCTCCAGCATGTTTGAACGTCAGTTTAAAGTCACAGAAAAAATACCGTGAGACTATTTCATTAGATCACAGTCAAAGTATTTTCTGTATCACGGGTCATGTGAGTTCTCAATCGTGAAAGCTCGGTCATTTCCGTTTGTCTCCGGTGCAAAAAAATCGGGACCCTCGGACATTACTGAAATAACATCTTTCTGATTCATGGGAGAAATACCCGAGTAGTTACGATTACTTTGGAACCTGTTTTAGAGTAGCCCCTCCATAAAGTAACAGCCTCTCTTGGGTAAGATAATCATTTTGTTCCAGAAATTATCATTTTGCTGACTTCCCAAGAGCAACAGCCTCTGTACGTACAACAACCAAACTTTGAGTTTCACAAAGGGTGTTACTCCGAGGCTATATCCTTTCCGCTACCATAGCGTACTAATGCAGACTCGCCGGGATGGCCATTTCGGCCTTCCGTTGTTTTCGACCTAAATGCCCAAATTTGGGAATTTTGCTGTCCTGGGTACCAAGGCATCCCAGACTATAGGATATTACGGGCCCATGGTCGTGCACAGGTTTTTGGGCCCGCTGGACCCCTTTAAAGAGGGCTTTGAACGTAGATTTTCCAAAACTGAAATTACTGGTCCTACCCGCCATTGCGGTACGATTCCCTGTGGAATTGCAATAACATTTAGCGCCAAAAAGTTTTTATTTTTCTATAGAAGGAATATAGGGCTAGACAAAGGGGTCAGGATCAATGCCCTAAAGGGGCCCAAAAGCAGGCCTGTCAAGCTAAAAAAAAGGAAAGACATTTTTCGCGCAAGGGTCACCGTCACATCGTCATTTCCGGAGACCTTAGTCGAAATGTCGACAATTTGTCCTACTTTCAGTTTGGGGCAGGTGTGTAGCATCCGGATGTATCGAGTTTTTATCAGTGCTGCAAGTCAATAGTGTCTCAGGGACGGGGTATAGGGACCATATGAATTTCTCATAGCCCCCCCCCCCCCCAAATCGTGGTAGCGGAAAGGATATAGCGTGTAGAGGCTCTATTGTACATTCATTATTACAGAACAAATACATGTATTATATCGTGTAAAATAGGTGTGGCTCGATAAACCAATAGGTCAAAGTGACATATTCCATATTGTACATTTTATAAACGACAAAGTGGTAAAGTTAAGGAGTTTTATGGTCGGTTATTCCAAGAGAACCGGGTATGTCAACCCTGACCGCCGCATGTATGACGGGATCACACTCAGATACCCCACATACGTAGAAAGTAAAATAACGAGTATGTCACAGTTTTCCCTACTGGCACGACTCCACAGACTCACATGTGTGTAGACACTGCTAATCCTAAACGATGGCCATGCTGGGGAGCGTCAACCTTTCTACACAATCATGTTGAACCAGAAGATATACTAGTATTTTAAATGAAAATGTTGAACCCTAGAACCTCGAACCTTTTCTTCGGTTTCAGGAAAATGAGGATGTCCTGTACTAGTGAACCAGAAGATATATTTTAAATGAAAATGTTGAACCATAGAACCTCGAACCTTTTCTTCGGTCTCAGCAAAATGAGAATGTCCTGTACTAGTGTACACTAATAGTACATGAGTCGAATTGGTTAGGGTGGCTCGAACGATTGTTCCGGTCCGAAGGCAGTTCGAGGCATCTGAGTTCTACTTCATTGTGTGTGACCCGTAAGAACGGTGCAGACTGTATTCACCAATGGTGTTCTTTGGTCTCAAGTGAGTTTTTTCGGCAAATTGCACACATGGTATAGCAGTATATCACTTGTATCGTTTACAGAAATATTCCGTGTGTCATGTATGAAGGATTTAGCCAACACGAGGATTGAATTTGTCCGGATGTAATAAAGCTCGATTATGTTATTTACTTCTACACGTAACACCCAATCTAACACGGCTTTTATATTTGTGCATTTATGTATACAGCCTTGTACTTCGTTAACATTCCTCCCATTAATAGAATATGTTTGAACTACGTATATGAATGCTGTACTTATCATTTAAGAAAGAGAAAATACAAAAACTAACCATATAATTATGTCACTGTGTTTTTGAGTTATCGGCCCATGAATATGAAAAATACTTTAAAACACACATTATCTAAGGGAAGTTAACTCATAAACAAGCACATTGGCTTATGATTTGTTAGGCCTTTTTCTGTTTTTAACATGACGCAATGATTTCGAACAAATTGTACCATTGTACAATATGTTGTCACATCTCCCATGTATACAAAATATCTACACCATAACCTAACAGTATATAGAGAAACTCGGGTCACTGTCCGGTGAGAACAATGTTATCAGGCGAGGTGATATCGTCCGGGTGGCGAGCCTTTGGCGAGTCACCCCGGACGATATCGCCGAGTCTGATAACATTGTTCGATCCGGACAGTGACCCGAGTTTCTATTTATCATGCAACCAGCACCACGGAACAAGTAAGAGGCGTAATTCCTCATTTTTTAAAGTTACAACCGAGTTGTGGGTTTTAGTAGATCCAGTAAACCCGCCGATTCATTCGGAGCACCTCGTACAATTCTGCTGTAGAATCATACCTCGGATGTACGTCGACGGACTACTTTCAAGATGGAGACGGCTATTGACGGCGACGTCTGTCAAAATCAGAAACTATTGTATAACGCCTAAAATTAATGATTTAGGTACGCATTGTTGCAGTGTGGTGAACCAAAATGGTTTATTTACTCGCTGAAACATTGAGAGGCTGATTTTTTAGCGTGATCTGCCACATGGAGTCTGTTTTTGCATGCAAAAACGAAACTAGACAAACTGTCAGTGGAAAAATGTAAGTTATTTAATTAATTGTCGTGATTTACTCGATTTCTGTTTTATAATGATGTCTCATTCGTGGTCCAATGCACTTACTGGCAATATCGAGCCCCCTTGTCATAGTTTTGTAATGCCAGCTTAAGGGTTCATCTAGCTGCTAGGGTCATTTTGATACCTTTGACTAAACTTCAAAGTCTAAATTTGAAAGTACATTTTACCATTTTAAAGGCAAAATACCATGGCCCTTCCAACCAAAATATAAAATGTGGCTTTTGGAAATGTCATGGGTCAAAACTCAAATGGAACCCCTGCCAGCTAGGCACTAGCTAAGCTACTTTACTAGGTAACCACAGACAGAAGGTATACCATTAATACCCTTATTTATAGTCGATGGCTCGCCAACAGGGAATATCAGACTCAGATCGGACCTCATCGGGTTTCAAACTTTCAAACACCAGCTTTAATTAAGGCATAGTATTAAAAGGGTGAAATTGTGCACCTGTGACTTGAATTGGGACTTGAACCCAGGAACCCTGGCAGTATAGTAGCTATGCATACTGAGTAAGCCGGGTGCCTTTTAGGAGTCGATCTATCTGTCTCCAGCCACTACACTCATTAGTTTCATATTTGGTAATCAATTTTAACAACATATTTTTGCAGGTACTGATTGGTTGGTCCATACAGGCCAAAGCCCAAAGGTGAATAATCTCGGAGGTTGCAATGGGGACCTGAATGATCAGTGAAACTACAGAGCCTGTACATCTAAGAGTTTGAAAAAGTTGCAGATGTTGTTAATGACTATAAAACAATATCAGGTAATATCTTATCCTTGCATATGTTTTTCAGTGGTATAGTCCCGAGAATTTGACACGACTCTCGACCTTTTATTAGCATAATAACAGCTGATATATTGTCTATATAAAAAAGTATATTTATAACTTTGGTTGTATGTATTCATAAGCGTGACATATCACAAAGATGCTCAATGTGTAATACCAACACAAATCTAAAGGACCAATATTGCACGATTTGCTTGCAGAAATTTATATATTAAACGCAAGAACCTTGTAATATATTCATGCATAAAGGTCAGGTTCAGGTCAAACTCTCTGAGCTATACTGTTATTGCCTCCCTTGCTTGACACTTAGCATAATTGGTATAGTGCCAGGATAATGCCATATGTGACCTGGGAATCTCTTTATGACTGAAATACTGTTTACCAATGGAACTTGTAACAACTTAGGCTCATATCACAAGATTATACTGTCTATACAAAGGAATTATCATGTTAATTAAGTATCCTAATTAAATTTTTACTTGATAATTTATTTAATACAATGTATATAATAATTTATTTGATACAATGTACTGTAGTTATTAAGAAATTTAATTTTTACAACAAGTCCAAATAACTCTGGAAATACAAATCAATGGGTTATATGTCATGTTGTAATTGATTGCCCTTTTGAAAGTGAACTTGTAAGTACATTTGTGTATTCCAAGTTTAAAATGGATACCTTTTAAAGTTTGGTTTTGAGAAATATTGTCTCACATAAAATTAACCTGAAAACTTTGCTAACACAGCCGCAGTTTGACTTTACTTCTATGAAAACCATGCTAAAAATTGTTATCTTGACTTGGGCCTAAAATAAAATTTTGTTCGTTTCCCCATCCGCTACCTACCCGAAAAAAAACAGCCCTACCCAAAATATTTTATTGCCCAAATTGAAATAATATTTTTTTATGAAAAATTGGGGATGAAATTTTTATTTTTTGTATAAAGGTTGGTTCTTAATAGTAAATTTGGTACCTATTTTCATGTAAGACGGTTGGTTTTCACCTTAGAGTTAACTAAATGTCCTTACTTGTGTTGATATATCAATTTGCACTGAGAGGGTACCGATATGGTTATACACCGTGGTAGGTAGGGAAGGGGAAACAAACACTAATTTATTTTTAGCCCTACCTATGCAGATTCGGACAAGTAGTTTCCAATATTAAATTCACAGACCTTAAACTTTGCATGACAAATTCAGCTAGCTACATGAAAAGATAAAATTGTGTCATATTGAATGCTTCTAATAGTGTAGGCCAAAAAATAATGGTCATTTTCTCAGAAAACCCAGTGTTATGCACTAGATATGAGTAAATATCTAGGTTTAAATAGGGATGGTTAGTTACATTTATTCATTCAAACTATAAACAACACATTGTCAAGCAGAAACTATTTTATGTTAATTTTTGTCAATTTTAAGAATAATAAGATAAATTGTTTTTAAGAATTTACAATTTATAAATTTAAAAAAAATAGATTTTTTCCTAATTTGTCAGGTACCGGTGCCTTTCCCAATCAAGCAGGGAAAAAGTGCTGAGTAAAATTATGAACTGGCAATATGTAGTTTACATTTGAATTAGATATGATTTCCCTAACTTAGAAACTTAGTAATATTATTTACCTACCGGTAATACCAATTGTTGATACTTTTCTGTAATTATCATTACAACTATTTTTGCAGATATTTGCACAAGAGTGGAAGATGTTCAAGATGCTACATCTGAAATGTGGTTTTCCATGCCTTGTGATGTTGAAATAGCTCATGACTATAATCATAACAGAAGCCAAGCCTCACTAGCTTGATGCACCAGGAAATTGACAGAAAGAATCAAATTTAGTTGTGAATTAACATAATAAATAGTGTTACAGTATCTAAATGCTTTTCCTGTTGTCTAAAGAGTTACCAATATATTAATGACCACCACAGTACTACAAGTGTTTTTTCCCCAACAAATTATACCTTGATTATAGTGAGAAACTACAAATTTGGGTACCCGGTATAATTACTACTAAACAAAATTATGTTGAGAACCAATTCTAGTAATAGTACTAGTAATACTCTGGTGGTCATAAGTAATGTTGATTTACCAAATAAATGAATGTAGTAAAATGTACTGGAAACACATACTATAACACTTCATATTTACACTACAGACTGCTCAAAACAGTGAAACACTACTTTCTGTGATCACTTTTCATCCGTCCATGTCCATCTACTATATTGCTCTTGTAGATACAAGAGGTTACAATTAAGGGTTATCTTTATGAAGATTAGTCATAATGCTGGATTAAATCATTGAAAATAGTCAGATGTGAGAGTACTCAAATGAGAGCTAATTCTGAGCAAGAGCCTTGAAGAGAAAACAGACCAAAAGGACAACCACACAACACAAGGACAACCCACAATAGATGCACTTCAGAAACTTGATATGTGGGTATGGGCTAATGGGGAGATCGTGCTCATTTAAATATTTGCTCACTGTCAGATGACAAATGGTAAATGCCCATGCTCGCTGTCAGATGACAAATGTTACATGCTCACTGTCAGATGACAAATGTTACATGCTCACTGTCAGATGACACATGGTACATGCCCATGCTCACTGTCAGATAACAAATGTTACACGCTCACAGTCAAATGACAAATGTTTCATGCTCACTGTCAGATGACAAATGTTACATGCTCCGTGTCAGATGACGAATGGTACATGCCCATGCTCACTGTCAGATAACAAATGTTACATGCTCACTGTCAAATGACAAATGTTACACGCTCGCTGTCAGATAACAAATGTTACACGCTCACTGTCAGATGACAAATGTTACATGCACATGCTCACTGTCAGATGACCAATATTACGTGCACATGCTCACTGTCAGATGACCAATATTACATGCTCACTGTTAGATGACAAATGTTACATGCTCACTGTCAGATGACAAATGTTACATGCCCATGCTCACTGTCAGATGACAGATGTTATATGCACCTGCTCGCTGTTGGATGACAAATGTTATATGCACCTGCTCACTGTCAGATGACAAATGTTACATGCACATGCTCACTGTCAGATGACCAATATTACGTGCACATGCTCACTGTCAGATGACCAATATTACATGCTCACTGTCAGATGACAAATGTTACATGCACATGCTCACTGTTAGATGACAAATGTTACATGCCCATGCTCACCGTCAGATGACAAATGTTACATGCTCACTGTCAAATGACAAATGTTACACGCTCACTGTCAGATAACAAATGTTACATGCTCACTGTCAAATGACAAATGTTACACGCTCACTGTCAGATAACAAATGTTACACGCTCACTGTCAGATGACAAATGTTACGTGCTCACTGTCAAATGACAAATGTTACACGCTTACTGTCAGATAACAAATGTTACACGCTCACTGTCAGATAACAAATGTTACACGCTCACTGTCAGATGACAAATGTTACGTGCTCACTGTCAAATGACAAATGTTACACGCTCACTGTCAGATAACAAATGTTACACGCTCACTGTCAGATGACAAATGTTACACGCTCACTGTCAGATGACAAATGTTACATGCCCATGCTCACTGTTGGATGACAAATGCTACATGCACATGCTCACTGTCAGATGACATGTTATATGCACCTGCTCGCTGTTGGATGACAAATGTTATATGCACCTGCTCACTGTCAGATGACAAATGTTACATGCACATGCTCACTATCAGATGACCAATATTACATGCACATGCTCACTGTCAGATGACCAATATTACATGCTCACTGTTAGATGACAAATGTTACATGCTCACTGTCAGATGACAAATGTTACATGCACATGCTCACTGTCAGATGACAAATGTTACATGCCCATGCCCACCGTCAGATGACAAATGATACATGCTCACTGTCAGATGACAAATGTTACATGCACATGCTCACTGTCAGATGACAAATATTACATGCTCACTGTTGGATGACAAATGTTACATGCTCACTGTCAGATGACAAATGTTACATGCCCATGCTCACCATCAGATGACAAATGATACATGCTCACTGTCAGATGACAAATGTTACATGCTCATGCTCTCACTGTCAGATGACAAATGCTCACTGTCAGATGACAGATGTTATATGCACATGCTCACTGTCAGATGACAAATGATACATGCTCACTGTCAGATGACAAATGTTACAAGCACATGCTCGCTGTCAGATGACAAAATGTTATATTCCACTGCTCACTGTCAGATGACAAATGTTACATGCACATGCTCACTGTCAGATGTCAAATATTACATGCTCACTGTTGGATGACAAATGTTACATGCTCACTGTCAGATGACAACTGTTACATGCACATGCTCACTGTCAGATGACAAATGTTACATGCTCACTGTCAGATGACAAATGTTATATGCACATGCTCATTGTCAGATGACAAATGTTACATGCTCACTGTCAGATGACAACTGTTACATGCACATGCTCACTGTCAGATGACAAATGTTACATGCTCACTGTCAGATGACAAATGTTATATGCTCATGCTCACTGTTGGATGACAAATGTTACATGCTCACTGTCGGATAACAACTGTTACATGCACATGCTCACTGTCAGATGACAAATGTTACATGCACATGCTAACTTCCAGATGACACGTGTGTTACATGCTCGCTGTCAGATGACACCAGTTTTGTTGACAGCCAAGCAATGGTTAAAGAGAAATAGTGCAGATATGATGCCGTGAAACCGGCCGTCTTGTGCTGTTGTGTCGACGAGTGCGTGATGCGACACAGCCAGGTGTTGGGTGGCGTGTTCAGTAAAGGTGGTTGTTGTTTGAAGTAGAAAACTATGTAGAGAGGTTGATGATGCGGTGGTTGTTATGTACGTCGCTGGTTTGTGTGGTTCTTTTGTTTGGTCTGGTTTGTTCTTTAGCGAACTAAACCGACTGTTTAATGATTGCTTGTTAAACCCTGTAAGCAGGAACAAGAATATTTTGTATAAATCCAAAATCTTTATTATATCGTAGCATAGATGAATATATATTACACAATGCATACAAGATGGAATACGTATAACATTGCATAATAACATAGTAAGAACAAAACATTAATTAATTAACTAAATACTAATTAATTGGGGAAAATCAATATGTATAGAATGAATCACAAATATAAGAATAACCTAATAAAATACTGGGGAATAATTTAACTCACTGGGGAAAAACTAAACTCGCTTTGCTTGACATGAGAGGTTGTCCGTGACAACGCAAAATAAGTATTACTTCATTACATTTGTAATTATAAAAATCATAATTCAATAATTGTTTTAGGTTAAAATATAATATGTCAGTGATCATATATAAAATTGAATTATACTAACTTCTACTGAATACTATTTATATAATGTTTGCTTAAGTCATGCTAGAATTGCGCATGATGTTAAACTATGTAAAAATATGACAAAAATCAATTATGGTAGTAAGATGCAATAGTTTTGAATATTACAAATTCTATAATTTGAATATAATGAATAAACTGTTTGTTTTTCAGTTATTACAAATTCTATGATTTGAATATGATTAATAAATGCTTGTTCTCATTTAAGAACATTTTAAGAACATAATATTTGAAAATACTTATCGGTCATAAGAACATGTAGTAGTTTACTCAAATATGATAATAAGATGCAATACTTTTACTTATCACAAATTCTACAATTTGAATATGATCAATAAACTGTTTGTTTTCATTTAGGTGCCTCATATCATATTTGCTAATAAACAATCATTCAGTCTAAAAAGCATAGTAATTCAATGCAAAATACACAAATTATAAACATAAGTTAGTTACTATTACTTTAAAAATTTCTAAGTTAGTTAGCATTAAATAATAAATACATAATGTAACATACCTGTAAAGCAGGAACAAGAATAATTTGTATAAATCCAAAATCTTTATTATGTCGTAGCATAGATGAATATGCTGATCTTGGAATTTGTTCCAGCTTTTATACAGATAGATGGCTAAACTCGGACATATGGTGTTAGCCAAACATCATTATGACATGATTAACATTTCCTTTGATTTATTTGCTTAAACATAATTGAGCCGTCCTGCTTAACACTTATTCAGGAAGTTTGCGGACCTTACGGCTAGAAGTTGACGATGTCTCAATTGAGAACATATCATGAGGCTATTAGTATGTTTGTACACTGGACAAAGAGGTGTTACAATAATCAAGAGCTAATATATTTGTTTGCATACTATAGACAAAAAGGTGTTTACTTTTGATAGAGTAAGGAAATGGCTTACTGTGAGATTATTCTCAAACAAATTGACATTATCAAATAAATCTTATTACAAATTATTGATACAAGTTTGAAAAATTGGAAATAATTCACAACATTGAATTATTAATTAAAATACATGTTTGATAATAGACACGAATGAATTGCTGAAACACATAAAATAATGCATAGTTTTACACTGCATTTCACAAAACTTTACAGCAAAATATGGGGCATTATAATTCCCCCTAGTTGGTAGACTTTAGTCCCTAAAGTTTGAAAAAAAATACATGTATATGAACAATCTAATAATTGCTGAATTATATAATACAAAATATGGGATAACTTATGTTTTAATATCCTTCGGTCATTTGAGTACCTTGATATTTATTCTATGGTCACATGAGTAACTGTCAACATGATTAGTAGTCCAACAAGCTAGAGAAGTTAGGGAAATCCCGAAAGTGAGAAAGAATTGATGAAATGCCAGTAGTGAACCAAGAAACGGTTTACAATATGTACGCAGAAACACAGAGACTGTTGGGATTCACTACTGGTATCCCATATTGGTATAGAAAAGATAGAGTGTGGTACCAAGTAGAATTTCCAGGTATCATAAGCTACTGAACAGGACCATCAGTTTAGTTACTAGTGTCATGCGTGAATATCTTATTGTTGCAACATGGGCAACTGTTAGTATGATTAGCATTCTAAGTCAAGCTACCTAAATTATAGACATACAAGGAAGGTAGAGTATTATTAGTAGAGGTAGGAATCCCAGCTATCTTTAAGCGACAAAACGATACTACCATTAAGTTACTAGTCATGTGGGAATATTTAATTCAGTCACATGGGCAACTGTTAGTATGATTAGTATGTGAGTCAAGCTAGAGAAATTAGAGAAATCCAGAAAGCGTAGAGTAATATTAGTAGATGTAGGACTCTTAGTTATCTTTAAGCGACAAAACGATACTACCATTAAGTTACTAGTAATGTGGAATATTTAATTCTGTCACATCGGCAACTATTAGTATGAATAGTATGTGAGTCAAGCTAGAGAAATTAGAGAAATCCAGAAAAGATAGAATAGTGTTAGTAGAGGTAGGAATCTCAGATATCTTAAGCGATAGAACGATTACAATCATTAAGTTGCTAGTAATGTGGAATATTTAATTCTGTCACATCGGCAACTATTAGTATGATTAGCATTCAAGTCAAGCTAGAGAAATTAGAGAAATCCAGAAAAGATAGAATAGTGTTAGTAGAGGTAGGAATCTCAGATATCTTAAGCGATAGAACGATTACAATCATTAAGTTGCTAGTAATGTGGAATATTTAATTCTGTCACATCGGCAACTATTAGTATGATTAGCATTCAAGTCAAGCTAGAGAAGTTAGAGAAATCCAGAAAGTAAGAAAGAAGTGATGACATGTCATATTGGTGAAAATAGGAACATATAGAATAACAACAGAACTACCACCTCGATTGTTAGATAGCTGACTTCATCGAATCCTGATTTGACTATTAAAATTGATGTCTAAATCTCCGATTAATCATACGTTTATCATTTGATTTAGTAGCAGATAGTTTAGTAGCAAAAACTCTCAACTTGTTTTAATAAAAATAATAGTAACATGAAGTTGAAACTTGTAAACCAAAAATTCAAGATTGAAAACTAGGTTTTACACTTGCAACTTTGACGACAACTTGTCTTTCAAATAGAATGTGGGAGACTACAAAAATGCACATCTCAACAACATCAAATGTATTACAATAACTGCATTCATTGCATCGTATTTGCATGGTCGTAAAATATATCAAATCCTGCAATGTGATTATTTATAAAGTTTGTTACCTTTAGTATATACAGAATAGCACAAGTTCTAATGTGGCTAAGCCACCACTTCTTATTTGTTCATTTGTAGGCTACAAGTTATAGCCTTTGACGAATGGTCCTTTTGACATCATTCTTGCTGATTCTGTTTCATCGTCTGTTGTGAACTTTGTTCTTGACGCATTCACATTGTTTATTTTTGTTGCCGTATTTGAATACAACTCTATATATTTTGTCGACATTTTATCATTCTTTCTAATGGTGCTTGTTATTTGTTGATACCATTCCATGGCATTGCCACATATGTAGAATGGTAACGAATGATAATGGTTGATATTCTCTATGTGGATTTCACAGTAGTCTAACCATCGAAGCCATGCATCAGCCATGTCTCCAGTTTTTCCGACAAACTTGGCCAGACTTATATGCTTTGCCATATCTGTCGTTTCTTCAAGAATAACACCTTCAACACTAACAAACACCTGGTTCGCACATTATTTCCCTAATTCTGTATAGTAGCGTTATCGTCGATCGTTGATTACAGGTACATCACAGGCTTGTGTTGATGCTGTCGTAGATCGTTGGTTACCCCACCAAAATTATGATGGTGTTGGGACCGGCCGTCTTGTGCTGTTGTGTCGACGAGTGCGTGATGCGACACAGCCAGGTGTTGGGTGGCGTGTTCAGTAAAGGTGGTTGTTGTTTGAAGTAGAAAACTATGTAGAGAGGTTGATGATGCGGTGGTTGTTATGTACGTCGCTGGTTTGTGTGGTTCTTTTGTTTGGTCTGGTTTGTTCTTTAGCGAACTAAACCGACTGTTTAATGATTGCTTGTTAAACCCTGTAAGCAGGAACAAGAATATTTTGTATAAATCCAAAATCTTTATTATATCGTAGCATAGATGAATATATATTACACAATGCATACAAGATGGAATACGTATAACATTGCATAATAACATAGTAAGAACAAAACATTAATTAATTAACTAAATACTAATTAATTGGGGAAAATCAATATGTATAGAATGAATCACAAATATAAGAATAACCTAATAAAATACTGGGGAATAATTTAACTCACTGGGGAAAAACTAAACTCGCTTTGCTTGACATGAGAGGTTGTCCGTGACAACGCAAAATAAGTATTACTTCATTACATTTGTAATTATAAAAAT
Organism: Spisula solida; assembly: GCA_947247005.1. Classification (NCBI taxonomy): domain Eukaryota; kingdom Metazoa; phylum Mollusca; class Bivalvia; order Venerida; family Mactridae; genus Spisula; species Spisula solida. The sequence goes on from OX365948.1 coordinate 29,933,856, forward strand.
CATAATTCAATAATTGTTTTAGGTTAAAATATAATATGTCAGTGATCATATATAAAATTGAATTATACTAACTTCTACTGAATACTATTTATATAATGTTTGCTTAAGTCATGCTAGAATTGCGCATGATGTTAAACTATGTAAAAATATGACAAAAATCAATTATGGTAGTAAGATGCAATAGTTTTGAATATTACAAATTCTATAATTTGAATATAATGAATAAACTGTTTGTTTTTCAGTTATTACAAATTCTATGATTTGAATATGATTAATAAATGCTTGTTCTCATTTAAGAACATTTTAAGAACATAATATTTGAAAATACTTATCGGTCATAAGAACATGTAGTAGTTTACTCAAATATGATAATAAGATGCAATACTTTTACTTATCACAAATTCTACAATTTGAATATGATCAATAAACTGTTTGTTTTCATTTAGGTGCCTCATATCATATTTGCTAATAAACAATCATTCAGTCTAAAAAGCATAGTAATTCAATGCAAAATACACAAATTATAAACATAAGTTAGTTACTATTACTTTAAAAATTTCTAAGTTAGTTAGCATTAAATAATAAATACATAATGTAACATACCTGTAAAGCAGGAACAAGAATAATTTGTATAAATCCAAAATCTTTATTATGTCGTAGCATAGATGAATATGCTGATCTTGGAATTTGTTCCAGCTTTTATACAGATAGATGGCTAAACTCGGACATATGGTGTTAGCCAAACATCATTATGACATGATTAACATTTCCTTTGATTTATTTGCTTAAACATAATTGAGCCGTCCTGCTTAACACTTATTCAGGAAGTTTGCGGACCTTACGGCTAGAAGTTGACGATGTCTCAATTGAGAACATATCATGAGGCTATTAGTATGTTTGTACACTGGACAAAGAGGTGTTACAATAATCAAGAGCTAATATATTTGTTTGCATACTATAGACAAAAAGGTGTTTACTTTTGATAGAGTAAGGAAATGGCTTACTGTGAGATTATTCTCAAACAAATTGACATTATCAAATAAATCTTATTACAAATTATTGATACAAGTTTGAAAAATTGGAAATAATTCACAACATTGAATTATTAATTAAAATACATGTTTGATAATAGACACGAATGAATTGCTGAAACACATAAAATAATGCATAGTTTTACACTGCATTTCACAAAACTTTACAGCAAAATATGGGGCATTATACAGACAAAACTTTTAAGTATAAAAACACATAAGTATAAAAAATAAAGGGTGATAACTCCAATACAATGGTCCAACAATAATATGCGCAATAAGACTTGGTATTTGTAAGTCTTGCAAAGTTTGGTTGAAATCTGACCAATGGTAGCAGAGAAATAGCAGAGATAAAACTAATAAGTATAAAAATCAAAGGGCAATAACTCCTAAATTATCCTATCCAACTTGTGGCGACAATATGCACAGATAGACTGGGGTGCAAGTGTTTTCATATGACCAAAATTGAAGGAAATCCCAAGCAAAATGCAGCCTCTAATGCATACTTAAGGTTTTTCTAGGATTAAACATAATGACGTAGTGTTTTACCCAAGTTGACCAAATATTTACCTTGGTTATCATTGTGACCAAGTTTCATTATAAGGCTAAAGTTGTATTCTCTAGTGTGTCACAAGCGAAATTTCAGGAACAGTTTGATGAGGGACAATGACTAATCACAAAAGCTCATCTTGTCACTTTGTAACATGTGAGTTAAAATGTTATACTGTATCAAAAGAAATGTTTTCATGACCAACATTTTATTTTTCCAAGAAAACACATGTGAACAAAATAACACATTTATAAATCAAATACTTAAACAAGAGAGCCACGAGACCTTATACATAAACCCATATTCAAAAGCATCATAGATTTCATTAAAAAACATTCTAACCAAGAATCACGACAGTCCAGTGCAAAACGCCTCTATTGCATACATGATGTTTTTCTATGACCTGTTTTTTTAACTTCAGATGACCAATATTCAAAATATACTTTGATTTTATCTAGACAAACATTGTGGCAAGCTTGATTAACTAGATGTTTCTGATTGACACACATGTCCCAGTTGGCAAGGAAGTAACTTGATGGGCCGTATGTTTTCCAATAATTTTTTGCCCAGAACCAATTTAGAAAATGGCATGCATATTTTCATGATGTACCAATATTCCAAATTTCAAATCAAACTATCAATGCCTGAATGAGATAATGATCAGAAATCACCCATTATTAGAAATGTTCAAAGTCAAAGGGGCACAACCCTGCCAGAAACTATTCAATCGGATCCTATATTCAAACTTTTACATCAAAATATCAACGCTTGACCAAGATAATGAGGAACAAGTAAGCTGGATTCTTTCAGTTTATAGTCTTCTCTTCAATTAGATCTTCAAACTGTTACAACGCCAGGGTCTGCTGAAGAAACTAACGGCTGAAATACTGACGTGACCTGAAATATCAAACGTAATATTTGTAAAACATTTATAACATACATCAAAAAAGTATCAATTATATTTATAAAGAATTAGGCATAAAAAATTAATGGTTTGTTTGAAAAAAAGTAAATTTAAATTAATTACTACAATGATAAATAAGTATACTTATAAAATTATACCATACTATCAAGCTGCTCATCTAAAAGAAAAATATACTGCTTTGTTTCATCTCAAATAGTTAATTATGATCATATGAACATTACCCCTTTACTCCATAGATACTCTGTCCACTTATTTTCGTTATAAAATGGTAATGTTCACTATCTCAAGGAATGATATTAAAAATTATAGATATAAATTGCATGCATTTTGCACAAAGAGGCGCATGCATAAAAATGTGCATGGAAATTCACCATCTATGAGTCTCCATGGAGCACAGGGTTAATAGATATAAGAATAAGTAGTTGCTCCAAATGAATTATACCTTTCAGTAATTTAGATGTTTTATCGAAGAATGGTTTTCAATTTCCATTGTGAGTAGGGTAAGGTCGAGTTAGATTCCAGGTCTTCAAGATGGTGCACTGTGACAGTATAGCTTCTTTAAATCATAATGTGAACAAAGCCTGTAAATAAAACAAACAGCATTTTGACTACAGTATTTTTTCAAATATATAATAAAAAGTGATCCACTTTATACAAACAGTAGCTTATGTAAGATGATGTATTACATAGAAAATAGACATTGTAAATCTTAAATTACACCATCTGTAATTAATAAGTATGTACATGTATACATCTTTCTCAAGATATCAAGTTCAACTTCAAGATATCAATGAGTTGCTTATATCTAGCTACACCTTGATTATTGTTGCACTATCTGTGACAATTGAGGTGATAATTTATCAAATAAGTTGCATAAATTCCAGAAAAGAGCAGCTAGAATAATTCTAGACAAGCTTCATGATGCACCAGCTCAAACTTTATTCATTGAGCTAAAATGGATGGAAACACAAGACCTATCTTGTACAAAAAAGCTGTGTTTGCCTTTAAGTCCTTTAATAATCTATTTCCTGAGTACATGCCCCAGTTTTTTGCAAAACTAATAATGAATCCTTAAGATCTCATTCAAACAATACTCACTACATTCTGAAATCTAGACTAGAATTCTGCAGAAAATTTCTTGCATACTCTGGTCCAAAATATGGAATACTAAAATAATATGGTGAACATTTCATTTTAGCAAATCTAACCTGGAATCTGCATCAGAAGTTCTATGACTAACTGCCACTTGTACATAGCATCACTGGTTGCCACACATGACTTCTATAACTGATCTGAAAAAAAACAGTATAAGTGTGAATTGTAATTTCAGCTTACATGCTGCTGGCAGAATTAATTAGAAATTGCCCTACCACAAACATTTAAATTAGTGATATATTCTTCAAAGAGGGAGATCACAGCTCCAACATGGAAGAGCTGGAGTGATATATTAGTTTTGATAAATATATTATTATAATATATATTTTATGATGGGGGTATTGTTTACTGAAATCCAACTTTAAACAATAAAGTACTCATTTATTTAATTTTCATAATACACTTACATATTAAATATCAAAATGATTATTGTTTCATCAGGAATATGAATTTTATAGTTTGAAATAACAAATGTTTAAAACTTCTCAATATACTTAAACGTTTATAAAATTAAGTTAAGTTTGATACAATATTTCTAGAAATCAATCAGGTCAGTTAGAGACTGTCGGCCATAATGCATTGTTTCAAAAAGAATACATCAGGTATTGTGTGTAATAATATCTAATGGTCTGGTATAAACATTTTGTCAAAGTTTGACCAGTAGGCTTTGTATTGAAAAACAATAGAAATTGCCAAAAGTAAAAATATTAAATTTTATAATTGTAAGTTTCAGAGAAAATTTTAAGTTAATGCCTGCGACTAGGTAACTTTTGGCATCCCATGGTTGATACAAAATGCAATCAACCGTATGGATGTTTGATTGGTCAAATACAAAATCCAATCAACCGTATGGACCAATTAAATTAAATTATAATTCTGAACAGAGAAAAACTAAATATTCTTTTTATCAGTTAGAAACTAGATCTCATTGTGAAAACAACTTTGTGTTAAATTAAAGGAAAATATTACTAAATCATGTATCCGTACTTTGTGACTTTTATAACTGTGTGTTACACTTTATTATTTGAACTCTGAGGACAAATTATATTTTATGAATGAAATATATATTGAAAGAACTTGAAAGTCTGTGATCAATTTTGAATTTATATAATATTGTCAACCAACACTTGGAATTGTCAAACACAGACTGACACTTAATAACATACTGCAGAAAGAGGCTACAACAAATCTACAAGAACCCCTCTCCACAACGAAATCGCAAACAAAGCACACACCGCTTCATTATATATAGATGATATAAATACAAACTTATATGATTATAATAAATAATATCATAGACCACAGGAACAGATAATTAAAAACCAAAAATTACAATCTGAGCACTATCTGAATCAGATATTGTGCGACTTATTCAAATTATTGTGCTCATATTCTAAACTGAAGCATAAGTTAATTGTTTATTTAAAATACATGTACCATAAAGTACATGAAGATAAACAAATGCAGCTGAAAGTGTAAAAAATATTTACCTGGACAGTATTCATAGTGTGTGAAAAACATCAGCAGACCATGTACTGTAGTGACCAGTCCACCATAGATTATGTTAATAGGGCCAAATAAATTGGTTCAATCATGTCTGTCCTCATATTTTCATAACAAGCAAGTTGAGCTGAAAAGGACAACAGTCAATTTATCAGTAAAACTGGTAATGTCACTCAGGAGTCAGGTTCACCATTCAGTATGTACTCTGAATATACCACCTGGCTGTAAAGTTGGAAGTATTATAATAATCATTATAAAAGTGTAGCAATACCACGTGACTTTTGGCTACAGTTACAAGAAGAAATTTGTAAACATTGAAAAATAAAATAGCCATAAGTATTTTGTTTCTTTGTCGATTTCTATGAAATATATGCCACGCTAAGGGGGACATTATTTGCTTTCCATGAAAGATAAGATCTTTTTCAGCACCTTTAAAGATTCTTCCAATGTTTACACATTTCTACTTGGAACTGTAGTCAAAAACCATGTGGTATTGGTATGTGGCAATGCCTTTGATTCTCTATAACATAAATTATGGGCCCCCTTGCCGAAAAGTGTCATTGATATTAGCCCGCATTTTGAGAAATTGGCTAATTAGAAATGGCCAAAATGTGATAAAAAAATTCAGCTGAAAGTACAGTACTGTGACCGATTCACCTACATGTAGCCAGTTTTCCTGAATACCTGAATACCTGAATCTTCGGGCCGTCATATTAGCTATGCTGTCTTGGCCCCTTTAATAACGGTCTCTTCTTTAATTATCTCTTCTCTTATACATTTGAATTATCTCATGTCTCAGGGTGCATTAATTAACACTTGGTTTAAATTTCTTCACATTCCAGTTCTCACAGTTCAGCAGTGACTTAAATTGATTAACCGTATTGGCGGATATAGTTTTTTCACTGAGTTTGTTCCAATATGGTATTGACCTCTGACTGAACGTGTAAAGTCTAACATTATGAAAACACATTTTGGGCTCGAACTTCAGGTAATGTCCGCGTAGTTCGGCCTGTGACAAGTTGAATAGCTTGTCCCATTTGAAATTGTCCAGATTGTGTATAGACTTGAAAATTTGTATCATGTCTGCACGATCTCTTCGATACTCAAGTGTAACCAGACCTAACTCTCGTAAACGTTGCTCATATGAAAACTGTGTTAAAGATGGGATCAATTTAGTCGCCCTTCGTTGTATATCCTCAATTCTCTTAATATCTTTTTTCAAATGAGGTGACCAAACACACGATCCATACTCCAGTACTGGTCTAATCAAGGACTTGTATAGTGGTAAAAACATCTCTTTGTCCATACACTCAAAGGATCTATTTATAAGCCCAAGAGTTCTTTGAGCCTTATTAGTAATGTTAGTAATATGTTGGTCAAAGTTTAGGTTTTTATCAAAAGTTATACCAAGGTCATTTTCAAATGCAGTTGGGTCTACATATTCATAATTGCCATCTGCAATTCTCATTGAGTATCTAAAGTGTTCATTTTTGGAACCAATGTGTAAAACTTTGCATTTTTTTGCATTAAAAGACAATTTCCATTTCTCACTCCAGTTACACAGATTGTCTAAATCCTCCTGCAGTCTTTCACACTGATCATCATCTAAAACTTGTGAATACAGCTTAGTATCGTCTGCAAAGATCTTTACCATTCCTTTGACAACATCTGGTAGATCGTTAATGAAACAGAGAAACAGAACCGGCCCAATAACACTCCCTTGTGGCACTCCGCTTAAGACATCTGTCCAATTTGATACTTTAGTCCCTACTCGCACTTGCTGTGTTCTATTACTCAAAAAGTGTTTAATCCAGTTATACATTTTCCCACGAATACCCAATTTATGAAGTTTTAACAGTAAATGATCATGAGAAACCCTATCAAATGCCTTAGCAAAGTCAAGGTATATAACATCAATAGGTATGCTTTTATCCAATAACTCAGTCCATTCATCTAATATCTCCAAAAGTTGAACCACACACGACCGCCCTGGTCTAAAACCATACTGTGTGTCAGAAAACAACTCATTGGTATTCATATGATCCATCAATTTGTCTCTCACAAGCCTTTCACATAGTTTGCATACCACTGATGTCAGACTAACTGGTCTATAATTTGATGGATCCTTTTTACTTCCTTTTTTGAAAATCGGCACTACTATCGCTTGTTTCCAGTCTTCAGGGATAACACCTTTTTCAAAAGTTTTATTGTACAAATAAGTTAATGGTGCACAAATTTCATTTTTTGATTCAAATAGAACCTTTGGATGAATACTATCAGGTCCTGGTGACTTTTCAGGGTTAAGCGTATTCAGAACTTTCAAAACTTCAATCTGAGTAACAACAATGTTTTCAAGTAAATTCTCATTTTCATCTTCTACATGATCTACATCTAATGCATCAGTTTGTACAAAAACACTACTAAAAAATTTATTTAAAACTTCCGCTTTCTCCAAATCTGATTTTGCTTCTGAGGTAATACCATTGTCTTCTTTTGTCAAAACGCCAATAGATTCCTTAGTCTTTCTTTTAGAATTCACATACCTCCAAAATGACTTTGTGTTTGTTTTTATTTCCGTAGCAACTTTCCGCTCATAGCTCTTTTTAGAATTTTTCACTACATCCGCACTCTCTTGTCTGCTTTCAGCGTATTTAGTGTAATTGTCTCTAGATCTTGAAAATTTGTACTTTTTCCAAAATTTTTTCTTTTTAGAAATAGCCTGTTTTGCATTCATATCCATCCATAATGGTGAGTTTTTAGTATTATTTGAATTAACTTTTATTACAGGAATATGTCTACTACTCACATTCTCAATTGCAGATTTAAAATTTGCCCACATTTCCTCTACATTCATGTCCTTCATTTCAGACTCCCAATCTATAGACCCCAAATCTTGTCTAATGCTATCGTAATCACCCTTATAGTATTGGTATCTGGTCTGCTCTTCATGTGAAACAGGCATATACAGTTCCAAATTACAACAAATCATAGAATGATCACTTTTCCCTAACGGGGGGTTAATAACAACCGAGTTCTCGTGCACCATAGAATCCTCATTTGTGAAAAATAAGTCTAAACAACTTGGTAATTGACCTTCCCTAAAACGTGTATTTTCTTTTACATGTTGAGACAGAAATGCATCAAAAATACAATCATAAAATTTCCCACCGTCACTTTCTGAAGCATAATGGCACTCAGGTTTTGCCCAATCAATATCCTTGAAATTAAAGTCACCCATAATTGCATAATGTGAGTATTTCAAGCCACACGACTTCCGAATTAATTCAACTAATTTCAAATTGTTCTCCCGTGTTGATCCAGGACTTCTATAAACCATCCCAACTAGTAAAACATCGTTGCCGTGTAATTGAATCTCACACCATACATGCTCATTAAAGCTAATATTATCTAATGTGTTTACTCTAGTGGCCTTCAAAAGTTTCTTTGTTAAAATCATAACACCGCGAACACCATCTACATGTATGCTTGGCACAAATACATCATAACTTTTGAATTTCAAGTCATTTATACTAAATTTGTCATCAGAGTTTTTCGGCAAAATTTCACATAACCCAACAATATCCGGATTTTCCAAATCTAAAAACGCCTCAAACTCCGCAACTTTATTTGATAAAGTGTCAACATTGTTCTGTATCCTTAAACCACTGTATTTTAAACCAGTATCCCTAACTTGCCATTCCACAAGAATCCAGCAACAGCTCCGCATGTGGAAGAAAATCAACATTATTTTATTTTTCACATGCGCGTGACCAAGAATGGAACCCTGATCCAGTGCACTGACCACAGTATCACAACTTTCACTAAACCATTGTAAAGATAACCACTTTTCTTCCAAAATTCCAAGGGATCAAGACCAGGTCTCACACTCTTGATCCACGCATATGTCCTTGAAATAGCAGTTATTTAGTAAACCCTGTTTTCCCAGTAGGCCTATTTATACTCCGGACTGGTTTTACAGTTAAAACACCATTGCAAATAGACAACCATGACCCTGGAGCCTGTGAGCTGTATCATGCTACATGAGTTTTCATTACGACGAGTAACAAACTATTCCAACAGGTTATTATGTTCACACGGGTGGTTGGTGTTATGCGTATGTGATAGCATACATGTGGTATAAGTCTGTTCGCTATACCTTAAGAAATGGTTTAATTACCATCCCCCACCCACTTTTGTTTCCCATAGTCACCTGAAAAAGCTGGAAAATTAAGCCCAAATTGCCATCCTCAGTTGGTAAGACGTCAACAGTTCGATGTAACGATACATATTGTACAAACATATGTTCTGTTCTTCTTTTAAATCAAACGAAACACGCCATACTTCCACAATCTTGTAATGGCTTATTGCAGACGCTACCAAAGTCAGCCATTTTGGTAATCACTCCGCGGTTTATTTCCTGCAGCGTAGACTTATGAGCAAAAATCTTACATTGTGAAGCGCCTACGTACATCCGAGGTATTTTATCTGGCGACGTCAGGAAGCGATAAATGCCGTACGGACCGTTCCGATTGCCGCCGATTAACACAATTCAATGTGCTTCCGCGAAACAAAATAGTTCTCAATTCTACGCTGCTTAACAAAAGAAATATTAAAAAATAAAATATTTCAATTATATATTCAGAAAGGGAAATCTTAGTAAATGATATTACCAAATAACTACATTGTGTCATAATAGTAGAATAAAATTTCGCTCATGAATTTATGAAGTTTTTTTAATGAATCATCAATGACGTACGGTCGTTTACTACGTCATAAATCCTTCTGTTATTCTTAACAATGCCTTGGAATAAATACAAACGTGGGCTATGTGAAACACTGGGGTGTTTGCGGTAACTGTCAGTGCAAAATTGAATTCCGGACGGGGGAAATAACTTCAATAATGAACAGTTTATACAAGCTTACTCGTCTTAGTCAAGTTGGTGGGTGGAGAATGGCAGTTGGGAGACCTCAATGCTTGGAAAATCGATGGAAATAGAATATGGTAAGACATTGATCTTGTTGAAGAGCCTATTATAGTGTTTTATGTTTTACCTTTGTATGAACCATATCTACACTGAATTTAACAGTGAAATAACTGACCCACTTAGTCTTAAGATTCGCCAAAAATTTCCGATTTTTTTCATTTTCAATGATTTTGTATGCGCATCGTATCGAGTCTTCAAATGAGTTCAAAATTGCATTTTGTCCAGTGTATTTGATGTGGAACCGTTGTCTATGCATACTCTTTTATGTTTATTTATCTTTGATGATCCTACGCCAGTGGATTTATGTGTGTTTATTGTTTTTTTCAGGGCCTTTCCCAAACGATTGACCCGTGGATGACCCGTATGAATTCAAGAAAAAATACACTGGCGTAGCCCTACATGGCGAAGAAATATTGCTGATGTTGGTTGTAAATCTAAACTTTGAATAAATATTAGCTATCAAATGTATATTTTTGTAGTTTTCAATAATATGTAGGTCAGTTTTAGACGGAATGAGAAATGGGAAAATAGTCCGTGTTTTGTGGGCGGAGCCAAAAAGTGTTCTCAGGCTACTAGCAGCCTATTGACCTGAGAACACATACTGTTCTCAGGTCATGTGTTATCAGGCAGTTACCATGGCAGTTGCATGATAAAATTAATTATCTAGCTTTGGAACACTGAGACGTTTATGGGCATGACGAATTACCATTGTGGACCATACATTGATAAAGTACACAACCAATTGGGTGTCGATTTGTGATAAAGGAAACGCTGCGTCATGTGATGAAATGGGTCGTCTTGTAGCGAGTATGATGCTTAACGGGTGGGTTTCCGATTTACATCAAGATCTTTTTAAACTAAATCCATCTCCAAAGTGTAATCGGTAGGAGCATAAAAAAGTACATGTATGTGCTACACTGGTTTGTCGGGGCGAAGAATCTGATCAGGACCATCTTCAGAACAATAACCGCTTGTACATGTAGTTGTACTTTACCCCTGAGAAAAATAATTGATCGGACACTCTTCTGAGAAAAAAGCTAGGTGGAATCCCCTGAGAAAATAATTGATCGGACACTCTTCTGAGAAAAAAGCTAGTTGGAATCCCCTGAGAAAAATAATTGATCGGACACTCTTCTGAGAAAAAAGCTAGTTGGAATTCCCTGAGAAAAATAATTGACCGGACACTCTTCTGAGAAAAAAGCTAGTTGGAATTCCCTGAGAAAAATAATTGACCGGACACTCTTCTGAGAAAAAAGCTAGGTGGAATTCCCTAAGAAAAATAATTGATCGGACACTCTTCTGAGAAAAAAGCTAGTTGGAATTCCCTGAGAAAAATAATTGACCGGACACTCTTCTGAGAAACAAGCTAGGTGGAATCCCCTGAGAAAAATAATTGATCGGACACTCTTCTGAGAAAAAAGCTAGTTGGAATTCCCTGAGAAAAATAATTGACCGGACACTCTTCTGAGAAAAAAACTAGGTGGAATCCCCTGAGAAAAATAACTGATCGGACACTCTTCTGAGAAAAAAGCTAGGTGGATCCACTCTTCTGAGAAAAAAGCTAGTTGGAATTCCCTGAGAAAAATAATTGACCGGACACTCTTCTGAGAAAAAAACTAGGTGGAATCCCCTGAGAAAAATAATTGATCGGACACTCTTCTGAGAAAAAAGCTAGGTGGATCCACTCTTCTGAGAAAAAAAGCTAGGTGAAATCCCCTGAGAAAAATAATTGATCGGACACTCTTCTGAGAAGAAAGCTAGGTGGGATCCCCTGAGAAAAATATCTGATCGGACACTCTTCTAAGAAAAAAGCTGGTTGGAATCCCCTGAGAAAAAATCACATTTGATGATGACTTGTACTTGCATGCTGGCTCATTAGATACTACGGCAATGTTAGGTAGGCTGTCGGAGTTTCTTGCGTTTGGTTACTTTCTAGTTTCTTTTTATGATTGTCCTTGTGATTTGTATTTATTTTTTGTATGTCGTGTTATGTTGTTACTGTTGAGCGCTTCTTTCCCTGGCCAATTTGTTATTATCTTATTTCGTTTTTTATCATCTTTCACACATTGCATAATTTTCATTTATGACGATACAGCTGTTGACAATTACATGTTTTTATAGTTGGCATGTTTAGTGGTTTGGTTTCAGGAGAGGAATAAGGGAAATAAGCGTGATACATATGGTGCTTACTATGATGAAGCTCGGATTACTCGTTCTTGTAGCTCGTATGAGGTGTGGGCAAAACAACAGCCACATTTAATATTCCCTCTACAGAAGTCATGTACATAAAGTATGGTTATATTCAAATAGATCACGCTTTTGGTTGACTAATTACGTCATTCCCATACACATAGCCCCCCTACCGGTTTGAAGCCAATACCCTTTAAATTTTCAATGTTTCTGTTGCCATGGCAGGATCCAGACTGACAGACACATTGACTGAAAACCTGTAGGGAATAATAATTTCCTCTCCATAGCATTACGATAGCATGCAATTAATAATGGGGATACACTTGTTCCTTGTCTAACATCTAAACTACTGATAAAATCGCCACTTTAATACTCTATTATTACACTTAACTCTGGATTTTACTTCCAGAAAATTTCCCTGGGGTAGGGTGACGTGTACTTCAACGAGTATAAAGTTTACATTTGTGAATTAATAAATTCGACAATCAGTATTCTAACCCATTCAGCTTAATTAATTGTAACGGTAGGCTCGCTCGGTTGTTATAACGATTAAAAGTCTATGAACTGGTGATCAGTATTATAATGTTCTTTTATCCCATCTGGTAGATAAAAGTCAACGGTAAGTTAGAATTATAGACATCCAGGCTTTGGAAAAAGGCGAATATATTTGAAGTCAGTTTGTGAGAGCACACATACGGTGTTGGTTGAGGTACAACGTTGACAGTTTGAAATCAAGCGCCGGTCGCCGCGGATATTGGGCTGGAGTAACTCTGACTAGTTTATCATTAGCTGGGAGTTATTACAAAGGCATATGAAGATATATATAAGACATATACCCACCATGGCTAATCATAATTCTAGTTCAGTGATTCCGTGGTTGGATATGAAAGGCTGTGTTCCGGATTTTTACGCAGAATGTTTGATAGCTCTCTGGATTTGGAGAACAATTCCACTTGCTATTGTTTTCATTGGTACGTGTGGAAATATAATAAACATTATAATACTTTCAAGATTAAGAACATATTCCACGAGTGTATTCCTAATATCGTTGGCTATAACAGATCTACTGTTTTTATGGGTAGTGGTTGTCAACAATACAATCCAGGCAATAACTGCGACATCACTAGACGATTTAGGAGAAATAATATGTCGTTTGAGACAATGGATTGTATATACAACAGGTGCCTTCTCAGTCTGGATACTTGTTCTACTGACTATTGAAAGGCTTCTACTCATTAAAGCACCTGTGTTCTCGAAACGAAAACTTACTCCTAGGAATTGTCTAATCAGCACCGGGACCACATTATTAGTATTGACTTTGCTAAATGGTCATAAAATTATTGGTATGACCATCCAAAATATCCCGGACAATAGCATGTCTCAAAAACGTAAAGCGTGTGCTTATATATCAGAAGAATACGAACAATTTACAGAAAGAATATGGACTGTGTTAATGTTGGTATTGTACACATTACTACCAGCTTGCATCATCATCATTGGAAACATGAACATAGCAGCCACTTTGATTATTAGACGTAAAAGACTTACAAAAGGCCATCAATCAAACCAACAGAAACTAGCGACCCACACAAAGAGGAGATCTTCAACACTGCTTTTGTTTATGCTTTGCACATTTTTTCTGCTAACAACAACGCCTTATTGTGTTTACTTAGTAGTAAAGGGAACGGTTGCTAACATGGAGGGCAGATCGTTAGCTCGATGGCAGCTTGCAAGAGCTATTGTACATGTTTTACTGTATAGCAACTATTCGTTTAACTTCATTTTCTACTTTGCAACAGGAATTTTATTCAAACAGGAATGGAATAAGTTGGTACAGGAAATGAAACGACGGTTGAGAAGCGTTATTGGGACTACCTGATGTGTTACTCTAAGGGAGTTTTAGTTTAGAAATTACCGGTTCGAACAATATTATACATACCCTATCCTACGATATTCAAAACAAAACGGCTTTTCATTGGTGAAACCAGGCTTGTTTGATATGTTTACTAGCTAAGAGCAAATAAAAGCCACACGAGACAAAGGGCAAAATTTTGCGAAGTCCACGTACGTTGTTGACCATTGTTTGAGTTTTTATGGCAAAACGATTATATTAAGTCAGACAGGGAAGGCAGCACTCAACCAAACCAGCTGAGAACAGAAAACACACAAAGCACAATGCCCAACTGAACCAACCGAGGACAGGAACATGAAACACATACACTAGTCGAATGTTCTAAGTACACACTTTGTAATTTTCATTTAACAGGAAAAGTGTTAGACCTATCAGTGAATCGAATATACCATTGGAATCAGGAAACTAGTGTCTATCAAGTTGAGTTAATCACCATTCTGAAATATAATAACAACATACTGGAAAATGACCATTTGGTTCACTGCTTAAAACAACAAAGTCGCACATCAATATTATGTATGACCACCGTCTGCCCTGATGATAGCCTGACATCCTCTGAGGCATTAAATTGATAATGATGTGTACCAATTGCTGATGGAGTGCATTCCGTTCTAGTAAAGGTTTCGTTGTGAGTTCCTGTACGTTCTGGTGTTGTCGTAGTTTTCGGATGCGTCGCCCAAACGTATCACAGACGTATTATATCGGATTTTGGTCCGGGCTACAAGGCGAGCATTCAATCGTGAAACCTAAATAGGAAATTGCACCAAAATCAAACTCCATGTGATGAGAATGTGCGCATATCTTACAAAATACATGATTGATCGAAAATAGTGAGATTTTGTTAAATTGTAGTAGTAATTCGGATGACAAATGCCTATTGGAAGTTACTTCCATGCTCAACTTCAAATTGCTCCAAACAAATAAATGGACTTATTCTGTTGAATTCAACGATTCCACATTATTTCACAATCTTTAAGTAATACAACCATCAGTCAGATGTTAGAATAAACGTGTTTCGCCGAATTCAAGGACTAAATGTAAATGACGCCATGTGACGTCTCAATTTTAAATCGAGTCAATAGAAACATGCAACTTTTTCGAGAATTCAATGCAACAACCATAATAAAAAGTCTGTACATGTATTTAGGACCCCAAAACAGACAATTAATTAATTAAATCTTACCAGTCTTAATGGCATGCCAATTTCAAGCATTCATATCGCACTTGCGCACTCCTCAAGCGTCATTTGCGTCAAATGATACGAACTTTTTTATGGCCTTATGTTTGGGGATCGAATGTTGATCGTGTATGAAATGATTTAAACATATTTACACATATTTGAGGTGTGAGCACGAGAAAAATGTGATTTTGTCATTTTCGTCACGCATTAATGATTGTCACGTAGATCTTGGTTTTTCTTCTTCTGTATTAAAGACAATCACCAACATATGCTATCTTAACAGTTTGATTGAGTTGAGATGATTATGTTCCTGATTTATTCTAGTTCTAAAAGTGTGTACTTAGAACATTCGTCAAGTGTACAAGGCACAATGCCCAACTAAACAAGCAAAGATCCGCCCAAGTCCAAGCTGTCGAAAAGTATAAAACATTATTACTAGCTGAATTACCCAGTTTCAACAACAAAACGACTATAATGCCTAGTTTTAGCTGTCAGAAATGCTAAAACGAAAAAGTGCCCAACACACTGCCAACCAAGAAAATTAACCAGCCCTTGTCCCGATTGTTAAAAAGCTGAATAGAAAAGTTTCAGCAAATAAAAGGCGGAATGACTACACTGAATGACCTAGTTACAACAGTAAAACTGCTGAACTACATAGTTTTAGCTGCCTTTAGCCACAACTGTTAAGCAAGAGTATTTAAACGTTGAAAGGCCCGGGTTGTTTGGCAACCGTTCCATTTACTACTAGTAGTAGTTCTGTTGACTATGTAATGTTGACTATGTAATGTTGACTATGTAATGTTGCCAATGTAATGTTGACTATGTAAAGAAGATTATTACTGAAAGTGAAAATGTTTTTATACATGTAAGTAATAGATACTGTACTCATTTTTCGCCAAAAGTGTCTTCTTACAAGGGTTATTATACAGTTTGGTGAGGACAAAAAACAGTAGTCCGAGGTGAAGCCGAGGATCATTTGTTGTTCATCCTCACAAAAGTCTTACGGTACAATAACGAAAACACACTTAAGATTAATAAGTACTCAACTATATAAGGGAAGCAATTCTTGCAAAATTAGTATTTTGTCTTGCATACATTGTACATAAATGTGACTTTTGGCATACTATTTCCAAAGATATCATTAATATTCGGTTGCCATTATTGGTCATTTGTGTAAAACATCCTAATTCCCTGTACTTACTGGATGATCAGAAAAGTTTTGGGAGAGATAATTGGGCTTTAAGCAGAAACTTTGCTTTTACATATGGTTATGCATGCCAAGTGTGTGTTTCTTGGTTGCTTCTTTCCCAAGTTTGTCAGCAGCTTTATTTCCAGTTATGCGCACATGTGCAAGAATCCATTGAATTACTACTAAGCCTACTAAGGCACAATGCCCAATACCGAGTCACTTGTTCGTTTCTGGCGTCATACACACCCATTCCTACACCAAAACTCAGTTCAAACTGTTTTATTGTTAAAATTCAGGTGATGAAATTTCAAATGACCATAACTTTTTCAATTCGTTGAAGTTTTTCATCAAATAACTTTTATTATCTGCAGACAAGTTCATTCTGCCTAGCACCAAATCCAGGCTTCTGGAATTACAGGACCCCTGCATATTGTCGTTTTTAGACAGGAGCCTGTTTGACTAGTTGTCTTGTTAGGATACTCAATGGTCCTACAGAGTGCAGTTCCCCTTTCGTCTCCATCTGTTCTTGGTTCTACTTGGAGCTTTGTGTGGGTCAGTTGTTGACGCCTTTTCTGCTTGCGAAAGGGTTTTGTGCTCACCTTATCCCGTTAGGCTTTGCTGGTTCTAGATGCAGTTTTCTAGGACGTTGCTAATGTAAGATAGGCCTATTCTTAATGTAAGACAGCTCTTATTTACCCTAATGCTTTTGAGTGTTTAACTGTGGAATAACAGTGAATTATTATCCGATAATTTCACAGACTATTTTTAAAATCCCCGTGGAGTGCCCCGATTTTAGACTTTTGACAAATGATACTGCCTGTCTTGAACTCGCAGTGAATAGCTCACAAAAACATCACTTTTGAAGCAATGCTGCCAAATTATAATTCTGTATTGCATTGGTAGTAATTTAAATATGAAGTTATTAGTAATTTAAATATAACTTAATACATGATCATATGACATAATCAAACAAAAACTCGGATTAGTTCATTACTGAAATGATTAATGGTTAGCTTGCTTACAGTGGCTGCTGTATTAGACCATCTAGATAGCGTATGTATACAGAAAAAAGACATTTTCTTCCATCAGAAATACACGTTATAATCAACGTCAACATGTTTACTTAAGCTACAATTAAATTAACCATATACATTTGTACATGGAAATTACGTCGGAAATCAACTGTTTTGTGGTGATCTATTTGATCGTATGTCAGCGCACGTTTTGAAATGACATCACGTCAGCATTCAGGGGATCCATACGGGAAAATAGAATTCGGTAAGTTGCAAATTGGTTTAGAAATACTGAAATGTTTTTGGCATAGGTCAAAGCATGATTGGCCAATGTCATGTTACATTTAGATATTTATTGCACACTTTGCAGTGCTGAATACTATTTCCTGCAAGGCTTTATGACACTATTGGATGGCAGGTCATGTGATAATTTTCTTATTATATACTCAAAGCCAACAATGGTTTCCTCTGGAAATTTTTTATTTCAGACAAAATAGATTGGTATATGTATACATCATGGAATCAACTGTATCACAAGATCACAAATAATTTAGCAAAACCAATACCAGGTAAAATACCTCCCTGTGAAAACCGACTACAATATTATAATATCTTATATATCCTACATAACAAAATCTTCATTGCACAGGTGATTACATGTATGTATAAAATCAGGGTTGTTTTTCTTCTCACTATTCGGAAATTCCAGTTATGTTGATATCCTGTGTTTCGGTCTGTTTCTTGTAGTTCATTTAATGAGAATTATACATCAGTTTATTAAGGTAAAATGATACATGTATTGTCCATATGATAAATCTATCACCAGAACCAAAGACAAGAACAGAGGGAACCAATCCTGATGTTAGACTGATGATGTGTTGAAACCAGGTACCACAGAACAATTTGAGGAAATTTTCACATGAAACATTTGAACACTTTCAACATTTTGTCATTACAACTGTCCATCACACGTTTACATCTGTCATTGACCAGTACATAGTAAGGTCACTCAGATGCTTACTGAGAGGGAAGCAATAACAAACTATGAGATTGCTTATTATTAAACACGAATGTCTCCCCGTACTATCACATTTAACGGTGATTAAAATACAACCAGCAGTATGGTAGTCCAGACAAACAGTATTCAGTAAATAAATCATACACTTAGCTAAAAATATTAAACAATTAAAAGTGCAATTAGGCTTGATGCTGATACTTTTCACAAAATTTCGTTGAGCAGTTTAGTTTTTTTAAAATTAGGAGTAGACCAGACGAATCATGGTTAAACGAGCAGAGAGGATATATCACCCCTTCCATACGAGGAGACATAATTCACAGTATTACGTCAGAAACAGCTACACAGCTTGGCTATACTGGTTACAGAATTAATTTATGCATTGAAATCTTTTCACCATTGCTCAGTTAAAAACAGCATTCCAGAAGTGAAATCTTATCGGCTCATCTACATTCTTCAAAAGACACTTTTCAATTTCCAAATTGCTTGGAGTGGTTTGATGAACATCCTTCCTAACGGCTTCACCAATTCAATGAACGTAGCATACTGCTCATCACGCAGGTAGTAAAATTCAAGCACTTTATTTTCAAACATGTGAATACAGCATTTTAACAAATATCCAAGTCAAGTTTATGTGTCTATTTACGGCATGAAAACAACATCCTACTATTGAAGGAAGTCAAAAACAATGAACATTATTTACATAAGAGATCCTTTGGGCTGCTAGGTGCGCTTTCACACCGTGACCAATCAGCTCTAAGGCCAAGGGAAGTTACTATCTGTCCCCATCATACACATAATCCAAGCGACTACAAATATCAGTAGTACAATAATTGTCAACATTCATTGAGAAGCCAATTGTTAGAATAGTTAAGTATATGAATAGTTTCAATAAAATTAATAGCACTTGGTAAAAGCGGTGGGTTTTGCTGAACATAATGCAAAGCCTAAATCCAGTGTTTTTACACCATCATTGCTGACGTTAACAAATTATTATCAATTTATAAAAGCAGTGGTCCTACTGGGCACTGGGCGTAATGCCCTATCCTAAAAATGAGTTGCAAGTCTGTTTCGGGTGACATTAGTACACATCCCTACAACAAAACTCTGTTTCAAACATGTAACAATTCAACTCATGAAACTTCAAATGACCATAACTTTGTCAATTATTAACAACTTATATTTTCTGCAGAAAAGTTCTTTCTTTCTAATGCAGCAAATCCGGATTATTCCAGAAATGTAGCCCCCTTGTAAAAGAGCAAATCAACCATATCATTTTGTTAAATATGTACCTTAGCAGGGTTAGTTAGGTTGTCACAAATATTTGATTCAAGCTGTTGAATGTTACATTATATTCGGCCAAATCTGTATAACGCAAGTTCATTTTCATCCTCATCCTGTTAAATACTGGATTATATATTACTGAATTTGATCAATATCGATAAATATAGGCCCTTTATAAGGTATTTACAGCTTTAAGTGGCCCTTTTTAAAGTATTTATAACTTTCACAGTAATTTGTAATCCTTTAATTTTCCAGCTGGTTTACACTTGTTAAATGTCAGTTGAAGTAATTAAAACACATGCCGTATAACATAATTCAAACAAGCCTAAAAAATGTCCACCAGATATCTATATCGATGGGGACAAACAAAATGTCTCAAGTTTTCATTTAGTAATGTTTATTGGCCTTGTCTCTATATTAACACACTATGCACACACACTGTATAGATCAATAAAATAATGCCCAAGTCTCGACATATTAACTGATCAACCAGTAACAAAGAATTGCTTCAAATTTGATGTGTATATCTGTAATCCTGAAAAATCCTGAAATGGAAAATAAAAGTAAGTTTTAAATAAGAAAACAGAATTTAATCAAAGGCAATAGCGCTAAATACTACAATCATCACATTGGCCCAGCAAACTTGTTAATCTAAAACCGGTTTTCCCCCGTTTAAAAATGTGGTAAATAACTTTGAAGCAGCTAGTGCTGATACTTAGATCAAAACATTTTACCCCTTTCTTTACTGAAAGTTCTACATTTTCCCCCTTTCTTCACTGAAAGTTCTACATTTTCCCCCTTTCTTCACTGAAAGTTCTACATTTTATCGCATTTTGGATAACAGAAATATCAATTCCCAAATAAAGTAAAACACCCCAAAACTTTAAACCAAAATAGCACAATTACACAAGTTTAATGTAAACACAAACAAGACTGCGTTCAATAAACGCTTATGCCCCCTGTGGAAGCCTTGTCCATAAAAAAGTCTAAGTCCAAAATTAGGTCAAGGTGAAGGTCAAAATGGGGTCAGGTGGTACAGGCGTGTAGAGAGTGTTCACATACAACATCCATGCAAGTATGGAAGCTTTGTAGCAGGCCATAATGATGCTAGAAGAAACGGTCAATTTGGGTTAACCAGGACGGACGCGGACGGACGAACAGGTGAATCACTATATGCCTCCCGATCTATCGATACGGGGGCATAAAAAAAGCTAAAGACCAAAATACCACTGAAGCCCAAATACACAATTTTATTTTAAACCCTTGAGCTTGATACTTCATATACGAATATCAGAGGTAATACTGAAGCATAACGCCCAATCCTGAAAATGAGTTGCAAATCTGTTTTCGGTGCAATAAGCACACAACCCAATACCAAAACTCAGTTTGAACATAGATCTAATGTTTAAATTCCGCTTGTAAATTTCAAATGAAAATCTTTATCAATACTAAGGCTTTTTTTCTCAACAAATAACTTATTTTCTGCAAAAAAGATCATTATTTCTAGGGCAGCAAATCCGTATTATTCCAGAATTGTAGGACATCTGATTAATCAGTGGTCCGACTGAGGCATAATGCCTAATCCTGAAAATGAGTCGCAAGTTTGTTTTGGTGCCATTTGCACACATCCCTACACCAAAACTCTGCTTCAAACATAGTTCTATTGTTATGTATCGACTTATGAAACTTCAAATGACCAAAACGTTGTCAATTCTTTGATTTTTTTCATCAAAAAACTTTGATTTTCTGCAGAAAAGTTCAGTCCTTCTAGAGCAGCAAATCCGGAATTATAGAACCGCTGATTAATATATGAAATATGTTACCATGTGTGTGGTGCATGATGTGCCTGGATATCTAAAACAGTGGTCAGTGTGCTTGTACACCCCAGTTGTACTCTAGTCGACTCAACACAGAGTTGATCAGGCAGTGACTAGTCCTGAAATCAGACACAGTATCTTAACATGTTAACAAAAAGTAGGATAAGAAAGTATAGTAAAAGTTCCACTAAAAAGACCAGTCAAAAAGCTGGTCTTAAAAATAAATAGCGAAGTGGTCTTAAAGTGTACATTTTCTGTTCGAAATCTAAGATATTGGGACCTTAAAATTGCAAAATTCTACATGATTTCAAAATAATTGAATCAGTCTTATTAAATGAACTTTGCTGTTTCCAAGTAGAAGACAAACAAAATGGGACCGAACTTAAAATATTCTTCGTTTCTCCTTCCTAACCCAAGCAGATTTAGAATGGGTAGGTATGTAGGTTTTAAACCAACAGTCTTAAATTCAAAATACAGGTACCAAATTTACTAAAAAGAAATAAGCGTATACAAAAAAAGAACATTTTTATCCCAAATTTTTTTTACAAAAAAAATATTCTTTCAATTTGGGCAATAAAATATTTTGGGTAGGGCTGTTTTTTAGGGTAGGGAGTGGACGGGAAATAAACAATATTATTTTTAGGCCTGATTATTTGTCTCCTTTCGATGCTAGAGTTAAAAGTTGAGTTTCAGTAAGCTACATAGATCAGTAGACTTAGGCATCATTCGTACAACTTTGGCAGTTTACCAGTAAACCAACATTATTATTAATGACCGAGGAAACACAGCATTTATTATATTTACTGATTATTTCTATACAGATCACAGCTGGTATAGATTTCAACTCAGGTTAAGCAAGCCAAAGTCTGTGATTTCTTCCCACAATTCAACAAGAAAGTTATCCATAAACATAGAGGATCTATCACAAGTTGTCAATCAATATAAACTTATACTTGTATCAATTGACAATGAGTGATGGATTCTTTTTATCTAATGACACAAACAACACGAAAAACACACATCTTTATGTTGAAAAACAGACATTGTTATATAAACGATGCCAAAAAACGTTATACGACACTAAACTACACTAGTGTAGTATCAATACATACCTGTTTAAAGATGGATGCCTCTCAAGGCTCTTGATGATATTGTATATTTCATCAAATTCACCCGGTAAATGGTTATTCTTTGTTATTTCAAAACCAGTCAACTACAAATAAAAAATGGTTAATTTTTTATCAGTTCCAACAAACAGAACTTTAATCACACACAACAAAAGCACATCAGCTGTTCAAATCTGATTAACTTGAAACTAATTAACATCATTTCTATCTCTTTTGATGTTTGAGGGTGAACATAATTATGTGAGACTGGTCATCACAAGCTATAGCTCTAGATAACTAGGAGCAGCTCTAGATTAGATCTTCTAGGATCATAAACCAGTGCTAAAATCCCGGATTTTCATATTATCCTCTATTCTGCACATGCTGCCTTTCAACTCAGAACCAAATGTAATTTTCACACAATCAACAACATTTACTTTTAATCCTTTTCTAGCATACAGGAAATTAACATAATTATTAAGAAATAAATGAAGAACACCGGACATCGAGAAAGCAGAGAAGACAAGTATAGCACAATCCATCCAAACAAACACTTTCTTACAGGTGTAAAAGAGAGGTCATTGCTAACCACAGAGCTGCAGTGTACCTTAATTTGAGTGCATGTAAAATGTATCACTATATTTCTGTAGGGCCATGATAAAGAGGTTGTACAGCGACTGTATGTCTCTTATATAAGTTATAGCATAGTGGCAATGGATTCAATAAGGAATGAGATGTTGAGAGTGATTTATAATTGTAAGTACTTGTTTCAAAATCAACCTCAAAGAAATGAGTATAAACTAGACTCAGAGGTTCTACTGAGGAATAATGCCCAAACCTGAAAATGATTCACAAGTCTGTTTTAGGTGCCATTAGCACACATCTCTACAGCAAAACTCTGCTTCAAACATTATCATATTGTTAAAATTCAGCTTATGAAACTTTGAATGACCATAACTTAGTCAATTCTTTGAAAATTTTCACCAGTGTTCTGAAGAAATGTTCATTATTTCCAGAATTCAGGATTATTCTGGAATTGAAGACCCCTGTATGCGAGATAGTATTACCTTGAGTAACGTTGCAGCTGCCTTGACTCTATCATCATTTGGCTCAGCAAGGAAGGTCAATAATAACGAACTGATTGCTTGGCGTAGAAAACCCAGTTTCTGAGGCTCACCATTATTATCATCCTGCATTTTGAAACATTATATGATATTAAAAATAAGGAATATTACACAAAGAATGAATGACTGCCACAGTAAGTATGAATAATAACCTTTATTATTTGCTTTCAATGGATTATGGAGATTATTCAGTGAAAATAACAGTGAAATAACCACTTCGTTATTTTCACTGTTTTAGAAGCTGGTCCCAGTATCATGCAGAAAAAACATGTCAACAGGGCCAGGCTTTAAAATATGCGTAAGTCATCATGATGTCATAATTCTCACGTCGTGACGTTCCAATTTTGACATGATTTTTTCCAGTTTTACAGAAAACTTGTTGATTTGTGGTGTAAGATCAATTTTATTTCACTTGTGATCACTTTTTATTAGTGGCTATGCCACTCGTAAAAATACTGATTTTTTGTGATCACTCGTTGAAATAAAATTCGATCTTACACCAAAATCAACAAATATCCTCTATATTATGCAAGATTAATGAAGAATTTATCACATCTAAAAATATTAATGATTCTTTTTGTTAAAGCATGTACAATGCCGAAAAAACTATGTTTTTCAATAAAACACCAGAAATTTAATA
Organism: Spisula solida; assembly: GCA_947247005.1. NCBI lineage: Eukaryota > Metazoa > Mollusca > Bivalvia > Venerida > Mactridae > Spisula > Spisula solida. The sequence continues at coordinate 29,958,475 of OX365948.1, forward strand.
ATTTGACCTAGTTGTTAACTGTCATCACTATACCTACCTCAAGAACAAGAAATAGTTGACCTATCAACATAGATAGATTAGTGAGCTGATTAAACAAGGTGGGATCTGCAACCCAAGTCTCTCGACTATCATAGGCACGTCTACACCTAAAATACAACAATAAGTTCACTGTTATAACACATCTTCAATGAAAATCTATGTCAGCACCTGTCCAAATCAATGTACAAGTAATCCTTGATGATCAACAGACAAGTGATCAGGTAGGTTCTGACAAATATTGACCATTATCATAATCCAAAGAAATATGTAACACACTTTTTATAACCGCCGTCAGATCTAATTTCAAACAAATACACGTTCATTTGTCAGGGGTTCTACTGAGGCATAATGCCTAATCCTGAAAATTCCCCATAAGTCTGTTTCGAATTCCCCATAAGTCTGTTTCGAGTGCCATTCGCACACACCCCTACACCAAAACATTGTTCTATTGTCAAAATTCAGGGTATGAAATTTCAAATGACTGAACACAGACAATACTTGGTATTTTTTCATCAAATAACTTTTACATTCTGAAGAAAAGTTCATTTTTTCTATTGCAACAAATCCGGGTTATTACGGAACAGTAGGCAGCCAGTAGGATCCCTGATTTGTAGACAACACATACATTTTCAGACAAAGTGTTTTTTCATTAACTACAATGGCAATGAAGCACCAGAAATTGTTTCATGAAAGTATGCTTTATTGATGAATGAGTATATAATATATCCTTAAACTTACTTATGAAGGAACAGAGTTCTGAACTGACTGAATGTATGGTGGGATCTCAATTCATTTGCAAGAAATTTGCAGATTTGAGCACCAGTGTAACTGAAGTTTGTCTCCTTTATGCTCTGAAAACAGATAATAAACGAAAATAAAGGTACAATCTGAGAGGGCCTACATGACTACTATATAGCGGGTATTTTTCACAGGGTTTAAATTGTTTACGTTATTTTCATGGTCAACGTCGATATCACAATATTTAAACACTGAAAACTTTACATAATTCACAAATATTACCAAGGGAGGCAATTCATCACTTAAAGTCATCCACCCATGACATGTGAGGGGCGTCCATACAACAAAATATAAGCCAACTTTAACTTAATGACTTGGTACCAAGTGTTTAATATCTCTGAGTTATGTTTACTTGTCTCTAACAACTGTTACAAGATGCTATTTATGTATGACAATGTCAGGTATGAAGGTGAGGAATTCCTAGATCTGTCATTCATGTAGTCTATACACCACACATACACTAGTCATGCTACTAGTAAGTCAATAGAATAAACATTCAACAGAGACACTCTATTTAGTATCCTATATATTCAAAAGTATCCAGCAAATTGCCATTTCAAGGAAGGTCATATTGGGAATTAATCTACATAATTATTGTGTATCAAAATTATGGACAAGCATCTACTCTTAAGTAAATAAAGGAATTTATGGAACAACTTGAATGAAATGAATGAAGTGAGCCTTTGCAACGAAACCACTACATCTGCACATATTTGAACAAATCAGGCCCAATAATTCTTTAATGAGTTTTTCAAATGATCAATCAATATAAAGTTGAGATTTTATATGAATTCTTCAAATGATCAATCAATATAAGGCAGAGTTATTGAATTAATAATCAATCAATATAAGAACAAACTGGACTTACATGATCAAAGAGTACATCAATCATGTCATTTAGGACTGCCATATCGGTGATACCATTTTTCAGTTTGGATATAATTGGTTTTATGTACTCCTCCACATTGCCCTTTGTTGTCAAGATGACGACCGCATCTCGGAACATATCCACAGGGTTATCTGCTTCTGAATATAGGCATCCTCCAAGCTGTGTCTGTTCAGTAAAACGTTCAAATTCTTCAATCTCAGTCTGAAAGTGTAAAACAAAACAACTATAGTAATCTATTTACTGAATAGTCTTCAACAAGCTTTAAGTTTCTATTTAGGGCTGAATAACTTTCCCCCACATTTGCCAGACCAATACATGTATGAAGGGCTCATTCTGTGAGGTACAAAAATGTAATAATACAGATTGATTCTGCAGTGAAGATAAATTACTTTCCTGTTTTCTAGTACTTGAACAGTATCAAATTGACTGTTGCTGTCATTTAGTATTTTACAGCATTGACCTGAATTGAAATTGAGCATGGAGTGGAATAGTGAGCTTAGGGGAAGAACATGATCCCTGATGAACGTCTCGGAGCCTCGGAAAACGAAATATTTTTTATGTATTTGCAACTATAACTTAAGTTGATCTACATACATGTACTAATTTAAATATTGTAGGAAGTCTTTTTGTAACTAGAAACCAGTGAGAAATTTTTTAATGTCTCATTTAAATTTATCTTATAAACAAGATAAAATACATGGCCCTATATTGCTCACCTGAGTGAAAAGTCACATTCAAATCTTGATATCACTACAAGCAGTTGGCTACTGAGTGTGTGAAAAGTTCGCTATAGAAAACAGTTTACCCTTGGGGTGGTTTTGACCAAATGGACATACTTTGAACAATTTTGGTAGAGGACTTATAGTGTCAATGAATGCTCTCAGTGCAAAAATAGAAAAATACTTTGGACCTTGCAGATTCAGAGAACAAACAACTTTGAGAGAGGACCTGGAACTCATGGCCATTCTTACCAAATTTGGTCAAATTCCATCTAGCAAGAAAAAGCTGCACAACGATTGTACAACCCAATGGACATTTGCCGATAAAGACAGTTCACCATTAACACTTTGTGCAGAGGTGAGCTAAAAGTCTACAACAAAATGAATCAATATCAGATCTATACACTGTGCAGAAGTTCAAAATAAAAGAAGACAATAAATTTATGCAAAATTGAATATCTGGTACATAAAACATGAGTTTTAAAACAAAGTGAACATGTTTACCTAACAGATTATTTTAGACAAGACAGTACAATTATAATCCTGTTCTTGGTGTTCTTAGAGGTAATACATTTAGAGCAGATCTTTTATAAGTACTACAGTAAAGCAAGTTGTAGCAAGCACATCACAGTCAAGAATGAATACTGAAGAGCAGAAAGAAATCATCATTTGAAAAGACTGAACTACAGCAATACATGTTTTGTATTAGTCCATCAATGACAAAAGCTGCCCAGATTTGTTAAGACATGTATACATTTTGATGGTTTGGGCCAAGTTATTTTTTCTTAGGCCAATTTCGATTTTTCAGGAGATTGGCCTGATCGGCATATGTCAGCGCTTCATGCAACAGCAAAATGTTCTGTATTAGACTATAAGTCAATTAATGACAAAAGCTTCCTGGATTTGTAAAAACATAATATTTTGATAGTTCAGGCCAATTTGATTTTTCTCGGACCAATTTCAATTTTTCAGGCAATTGTTCTGATAGGCACATGCCATCATGTGCGCTGTTTCTATCTCTTCTTGTTTGGAGTAGTAAGAATGGTGTTGTACAGTACCAGGGCATTGCCATCATATGACTGAATTCTCACAAAATGAATGGAGGCATATTAAAACAGTATATAGAGTTACGCCAGACAACTGCTACTGTAAATGACAGTAATTTACATGATCATCACATGCCATTCTACTCAGACAGATAAAATGATTTTTTAGGTAATATGTAATAGGCTACTTTTATTTGCGAAGTACATAGAACAGCAAAGTGTACAATGGTCTAACACTGAAATCCATCAATATGAAATGATAGCATCAAACCTAGTACAAATACAGACTCACACAATAAATAATCAGCTTACACCTACTAGAGTATTAGTTAGGCTATGATAAAGACCAAACGTTATTTTTAACCTCAGTTCCATTGATAATCAAACAATTTTAAAATAAACACTGGTTGACTAATCCAATATTCATAACTGAAACAGCCTAAAAGTACCTTAGCTTTGTCATCCTGGGCGTAATGGGACAATAACTAGAATCTTTTGAGACAAAATTGTATATATCTCACAAAGGGCCATAACTCCAGCAAAAATCATTCTACCTAAAATTACTGACAATATGCACAACTAGGCTTGACACCAAGTGAATTCATTGAAATCTGACCAATGTTTTAGGAGAACAGCACAGTCAAACTTTGTAACATCCATCCAGACAGACATCCATTCAGCACAAAATCAATATAAGCAATGGACTTTACAGACCCAAAGCTTTTATCTGCTGGTTCAAAACCCTATGCCCAAGAGTCCAAACACTCCAGATAATTATGCCACTGAACACTTCAATAATTTGTGCAATGAAATGATTCAACAAGCTAAAGATTTTTATAGTCTTTTCATATAAATATTTTCACAATCATAAAAGGAGATGTAGGCAAAGTGTTGTGAACATATAAACTGCTAACACCACAAGGGGTTATATACAGACCGCAGGGGGGACATACTATGACAAGTATGACAGTTATATGCCCCAAGGTATTGCCAGAAACTGACAAAAAATCAATTACAATAAAATAAAATTTGACAAGTAACCTTAAATAAAATAAAGAGAACACAAACAAAGACTGTAAGGACGTTGACCAATCACTCAAGGATATGCAACTGTTGTTTGGAAAAATCATTTTTTCAGTTTAAAGCCTATAAAGGTCAATGAACATTTATCTACTAATTACTGTATTATGTGCATGACATTCACTGTCTTACAAAGATCAATCTTTCTGGTGTCCTCCAGTGTTATACAACTTAATATTATAACATCAGGGGTCCTGCAGTCTGCAGAGGCATAACGCTGAATCCTGAAAATTACAGGGGCGTAATCAATGTGTAGGCCACGTTATTTTAGGGGGGTTCGGGGGCATGCTCCCCCAGATTTTTTTTAATTTCTATATGGTCGCAGGTGCATTCTTAGCCGTTTTCAGACTAAAAAAAACAACAAGAAAACTACTACTCTCAATTGGGATAGGATGAATATACTCCTATACCCCCATTGATTTTTATTGCATTTTTGGCATTTTTATTTTTTCGAGTTTCTGTGAAAAAGTGTAGGCCACGGCCTATATGGCCTATAGGAAGTTACGCCCCTGAATTAGAGTTTTTTTCGGTGCAATTCGCACACATCCATAATCAAAACACTGATTCAAACATTGTTCTATTGTTACTGTTACTTTAAATGAACATAACTTTGTTAATACTTTGAATTTTGTCATCAAATAACATATTTCTTCAGTAATGTTCATTCTTTCTAGTGCAGTAAATCCAGATATTCGGAATTGTATGACCCCTGTAAATAGTAGCTATACGATCACTACCACTAGAATATGTTTACAACTTACAAGACAAGAAAAAATATGTCTGTCATCATCACAGAGGCAGAGTTTACATTTTACCTGAGAGTAGGGGTCGTGACCCTTGAAATATACATAAGGCCCACATTTAGACCCTCACGATTGTGGTTTGAAGGCTCGTTTTTTTTTTAAAAATATGGGTATTTTGGCTATAAAATGGTTAAGTTTGGTCAAAAATATCAAAATGAGCCTTTATATTCAGAAGCTACAATGTACATGTAGTGGAACTGGTGAATGGTGTGTGAAGGATGAGGTGATAAAGCTATAAAAGCAGGTATACTACTTGCACTCATAAAGGTGCCATACTCTGTGTAATACTACAATGTTTCACAGCAGAAAAATCTACAACTGTGACAAGATCAATACCAGTCTATGATTAAATCATCAACTTTTGACACAAAAAGTATGCCTCCAACAAATTGCCATAATTCATCCAACCTACAATACCTAACAAAATGAAATATTATTAACTAGGTTTGGTTTCAATTATATATTTAAGTAACAAAGACATTTTATTGAAATCCGACAAATGGTTAAGGAGAACAGGCTCCGATCTCCCGAAGCATCTCAATCCGAGTTGAGATAAATCTCATATAATGTCATGTGTCTTTGAGATAATTTCCATGGGAGACAAGACTGGACTGTGAAAGTTGCGCCTTAAAAAAGATACATTGTTCTGAGTTTATTACAGTAAATATTTTGAGCATAAAACTTAAGAATGATCTCATATTTATACTCTTGACTTGAGCAAAATCTCATTTTGAGTTGAGATTTCTACTTGAGATGCTTCCGGAGATTGGGGCCAAGTGTGGACAAACCATGTGACATCCGTCCAGCACAAAATCAATATGACTCCTATCACTATATTATGTGGGAGACATAAAAACCTGGTTAGAACACTAACAGAACAGGGCTCGACACTAACACTGGTCCGCTGGTCCGAGACCAGTGAGAATCCAGAAGGACCAGTGAAAATTCTGAAGGACCAGTAACTGTCGTATTTACAAATTGGGTGCTTTTGCCTTGTCGGACCAGTTGCCAAAAAAGTTAGTGTCTAGGCCTGCAGAATGTCTTATCTTAGAATTAAATAGAACTTCTTATTATTTGCTTTCACTGGATTATTGAGAATTTTTCAGTGAAAATAACAGTGAAATTACCACTTTGTTATTTGCACTGTTTTAGAAACTGGTTACAGTATCATGCAGAAAAGGAAACGTAAAGTCAACGGAGCTGGGCTTTAAAATATGTGTTATGTCATCATGACATCATAATTCTCACATCGTGACTTTCTAATTTCTATGTGATTTTTCCAATTAAGCCAATTACGGCACATATTCAAGAGGAATTGAGGCATATAATAAACGGAAAATTTGTTGATTTTTTATATAAGATCAATTTTTTTTCACTCGTGATCACAGAAAATTAATTTGTTAAAACGTTTATTTTCTGTGATCACTCGGTGAAATAAAATACGATCTTACACCAAAATCAACAAATGTATTTTGAGAACATTACATCAATCAGTTCAAGTAGAAAATGAAATCATATATACGAGTGAAACAAAAATCTAAGTAGCCATACATTGGACGTTAGGTATGCTGTGATGGAATGAATAGGAAAGTTTGCAAAGGATTATTTCTCCAATACATCTTATATGTTGGAAGACAAAATGTGGTTCATGATAAGATATAAAATAACTTGAGTGTTGTGTAATCAATGGATTGAACACCTTACAATTGTACTGTGTTAATTGTGTACAGAAAATATGTTGGAATATTAAAACTAATCTGAAGAAAGATAAATCAAGCTAATAATTGACCCAGACTAATTATAACTAAAAATAACTATATGAAACAAATATCACCACAATGAAATAAGATCTGTATTAGTCTGAGATAAAAAAGCATGTTTCGAAACTTTAATTTCAGTTGAAAAGAAAATACAACTGAATAATTTAAGTTAAAGAAATGTTAATCACATTGAAATCTCCAGACTTTTAATTCAATCAAGCGACTCTGCTCCAAGACAGAATATTTACAAAGTTCAAGTGCAAGCTAGGTTAGCTGAAGCGAAAGAAGTTTAAGCTTCACACAAGAATAAAATGGAAAAAATAATAAACTTATACTTACTAAAAATAAGCAGGGATTGTCTCCCACAAGTCATTCAAAAATATAACAGTACAGTTAATAAATGCACAATGCAACAATCATAAATCTGATAGCAATAATGGAAATGTAGTTAATGAACTTGGGACAAATTTAAGACCTACATGTAACTAGCACAATTCAACAACACTTTGACAAAAACGGGGTTTAATGTAATATTTAACGCAAGGAGAGAAGACTATAATAAACACCACAACAATTTCTACATTACAGCAATTTACAAAGATACTTTCGCCTCACATTGAAAAAATTCTTTTTTTATTTTCACCTTTTCATTATTTATCAAAATGTTGTCATTACATACACTGGATCAGAGATACGTAATGATATTTAAATAAACAAGAGCAGGACCCTCATTTCACTTGAGGAACTGGAGCCAAGGGCCCTCAGGTAGGGGAATTTTTGCGTTGTTTTGAAGAACAAGAGCTGTCCACGAACAGCGCGCTCCACTATTCGCGGCGCCATGCTAGGATAGTACAATCATTATATATTCAAAACAAAATGCTTCATAACAGCAGCATGACCCTCTGCTGTGTAGAGGTTGGGGCTTATAAGTAAAAAAGGGGGATAATTTGGACAAATTATGCAGGACTGTTACCTACTCATGTGTATATCCTCTAGGTCATGACAGCCAACAAATAAGCATTTCTTAGTCCAAAACGGGGCATAATTTCAACAAAATGCTAAATAGTTATCTTCTCCTGTGTAGGGGTTGGGGTCATCATGGTGAACAAGTATGCAAAGTATCAAAGCAATATATCAATGCACTTTGAAGATATTAGAGGTTAAAAAACCTGTACCTAAACTTTAACATTTGCATTTCCAAGTCCAAAAGGGGGCATAACTTCAACAAAATGCACGATAGAGTTACCTACCCCTGTGTATGGGTTGGGGTCATGATGGAGAACAAGTATGCAAAGAAATATGTGAATGCACTTTGAAAATACTTGAGGTAAAAAAAACAGTACCTAAACTTTAACATTTGCACTAAGTTGAAAAAAGGGAGCATAATTTCACCAAAATGCTTTATAAAAGAGTTAACTTCCTCTGTGTATGGATTGGGGTCATGATGGTGAACAAGTATGCCAAGTATTAAAGCAATATGTCAATGCACTATGAAGATATTAGAGGTAAAAAAACCTGTACCTAAACTTTAACATTTGCACTATTTGCAATAAGTAGAAAAAAGGCATAATTTCAACAAAATGTCTGATAGAGTTACCTACTCCTGCGTATGGGTTGGGGTCATGATGGTGAACAAGTATGCAAAGTATGAAAGCAATATCTTAAAAGACTTAGAGAATATGAGAGGTTAAAAAACCTGTACCTAAACTTTAACCTAAGTGTTACGCCGACGCTCGGGTGACTGCAATAGCTCCCCTTATTCTACGAATAGTGGAGCTAAAAAGGGGAATTTGGTATTTTATAAATAGCAATACTATTATAAAAATAATATATATTTACTGTAAAAAAAGCCAATTTCAAGCTATAACAACAGCTACAGCAACTGTTGAACAACATTTACAAAGAATTTTCATTGACTTTCAAAACAAAGGGGGGGGGGGTTCAAAAATGTATATTCATTTATGAGGGATATCGGACCAAAATTCAGCCCCGAACATGGTCAAATGAGGGCCCTGAATTTGCTCACCTGTCGCTTTTGTGCTGGCTGGACCAAATTAGCAAATGTCTGGCCCTTTGAGGGATGGTTACTCTAGTATGGCTGGTTGATATACCACAGCACAAAATTCTGAACAATTTTTATAGTTTTGCCTAACTCGGTCAATTGGAACAAGTATTCACAAGCATCATGATGAAGCAAATTTATCATATATATCAAATAGCCAATTTCTTTCCCTTTCAGGGGCCCCAACTGTGGAATCCATAGAGGGAAAAAACTGGTGCAAGAAATGAACCAATATCTTGGTCATACCACCAGTTGTACAGGTTTGGTTAAAATTGAATCATAAATAAAACAACTATCATGCAGACAAAATAATTGATGACACATGCACAAATCACAACAACAGTAGATCCCAAAAGCTCACATTGACATATGTGACAGGTGAGCTAACAATATAAATCACAAGTAGAACAGTGTGACATAATTTATATGTGGACCTTCTTTTATCATCTACATATGAAAGGCCCATAACTCTTTATCTTCCCTTGGTGGAGTGACTAAACCCCAGGTCTGAAGACTGTAGGTCCAACAATGCAGGAGATGCAAGAAAGAACAGTGTTATGGTTCAAACATGCAGATATTCAATACTTCATGAGTAAATCTAGTTACCCCAACCAAGTGTAAATTGTAATGTACAGGTACTATAACAGTCACTTTTTTCTTCGATCCTAAATGCTGATCAGTGCTATACAATAGTATAATAGCAAGCAAACAAGATGATCATGAAACAATAATTTACCTGAGATGGCATCTGATTATCTGTTATCAATGTTGTAGAGACTTGAAATGGCTGAAAATATGAGAACTCCAAAGTTTATTTCCCTTCAGATCTTGAAATAGCAAACTTGCTTATTTTCATGCATTAAAGATTTGTCGAATACAGTATAATTACTGAAAAAAGTCATTACAATGGCCTCAAGAAACACTTTAAATCGGAATAATCCATCAACTTGGATAAGCAGCAGTATGAAACAATGGTCAACAAGAGATGTGTGTACAATATGTATGCCCAACATTGCAGCCAAATAGTCATTTGTTAATGTCCTTTAACCTACTGTCCTTCAAATCAATAGGAAACATCTACTGTAGCTGGCCAACCTCAATGTAAAGTTTGAAGACCCTAGTACAAAGCGTTATTGAACGGAAACCATTTTGTCTACCGACGGACCTACCAAAATGAGCAAAGCAATATAACCCCTCATCAAAGAAGAGGGGCATAATAAAATAAATAATTATGAAATCAATACAAAAGGGTCAAAATCAAATTTCCAATTGATGGTTGAAGTAACATAAAGGAAGCCTGTATCTTATTATATAGCTTATTAAAAAGCAAAACAAGACCAATTTTAAACAAATCTATGACTTTTAAATATAGTGGGGTTAGGTGTCTGTGGACCTGATAACCAATATGTATGATAGGATAGACACATTCAAATGTACAAAAACTTGAATGGTGCAAAGAAGATGATTTCCATCAGATTTACATATAACTAATCATTATATAAATTATAATTGATGCTTGAATCACATCAAAACGAGGTATTTCAAGATTCACGCAGCTCAAATGAACACAATGTATTTATATTTAATTACCTCAAATTGTGGTTGTGTGGGTGCAACATATTGCTTTGGTACAAACACTGGAGCGTCAGCAGATAATGTGGATCTCTTCAATGGACTGCCTTTAACTGAGCCAGAACTTTGTCCTACAAACACAGATTTTTGATTCAATTATTGTAACATAATGTAATAATAATAACAGTATGAATTGTGACAGCAGGCTAGTGGTGAATCACTAGACATCTAATGAAAACAAGACATGGAAATTCCAGTTACTGCAGGCGTATCAACTCATATATTGTCCAACAGGAATCAGGCGTATCAACTCATAATAATTATATATATATTGTCCAACAGTATTTTTTCTTATCAATATTGAAAAAAAAATACTGACTGGGCAGGAACAACATATATTAGAAATGCTTTTAATATATTTTTTTTTATGGTCTGCATGGAGAAATGGAGTTGTTCCCCTTCACTGAAAAAGCGTAATTTATACTACAGTCCAGTTTGCAAATTCAAGGTTATCACTAGGTAAATTTAGTCTAGAAAGGAAATCAATTAACATCAGTGAAGCCATGGCACCAGTATAGTTACAGAACTCAAAATTTTGTTTTGATCAGTTTTATTAGTATTACGGAACATTAAACATTTATTAAGTGTTCAGTCTTAACAGAACTTAGTGTTGGGAATCACTTCAATTGTTATGACTGATCAATGTATGATGATCACTTCAAACTAACTTACTAAGTAAATGATGATAATTGACAAAACTGATGGATATTCCACATATTTATAAATATTTTGTTGTACCCTCCGTCAGGAAAGCATGTTTAATCCTACAGTTTGTACCAGATTTGGTCTGCCTCTCAGTTTTACATGTATAAGCTGAAGTAAAGGCATGTGTTGACAATATTTTGTTAGATTAGAAAGCGCTTGTCAAGGCTTTCATATGAAAAGACGCAAAAGAACACACATAATTGAAGCCCGTGCATCATTTGGGACCTGGGTGCATTTTTCTTCAACTTCGTTACTCGTTAAAATCCTCTTCGTGGACATTTATCGATAATGATGAGTGAATGTTCATGTGTGAAACACGAAAAATGTTCATGTTTCAACAAGTCTTTTCACATTTAAAGTTAACATGTACCAGGGTTCTCGGTAGGATTTTAAAGTAGGAGTCCCAGGACTCCTTCTTAGCAAAATGTTGGAGTCCTTAGGACTGTATTCGAGTCGCGTATCGACGAGTGGGGGAGGGTGAGGGAGGCGGTGACCCCCTCCTGCAAGGGGGGTTTGGGGATCTCACCCAAGAAAATTTTGATTTCTGGACCCTTAAATCCTGCACTCTGGTGAACTATGGAGCTAATTGTTTCAATTATTTTGTGACCTCAAAAGATTTTTTTATGTCAGTGTGAATAAAAAAGTAGAGTTTTTGTGGTAGGTTACTGATTGATTCAATGCAATAAATTCCGAAAATATAACAGATGGTCAGGTGTACTGCTCAATGAAAAGTATAATATTTCATAAGTACTGATAACATACTTGAATTCTTGCTATATAAATAATAGTAGCCAAGAATGTATGAATAGTATAAAAAAAATCACGAGCTTATCCGAAAATATGTATATATCCGAAAAGTGCAACTCGCATGTCACACAAGTCGTTCTTATCCCGACCATTTGCAGTAATTTATGCACCTAAACGCATTATATTGTTTGCTAATGTTTGAAAGTCATTAAATTTGTTAAAAACACGAATAATACCAGCGCCATTTATTGCTTCCGAAAATTTCATCAATTACGCGGTTTTAATGTTCACGAGTGACCATATCATTCTCTGGAAATTCAGAAAATAAGTCCGCTGTTCGGTAACAATATCTCAAATTTAACACACGCGTATCGAACCCAATTTACGGACAAAATTCCCATGCGACACGATCAAAGACGGTCAAGGCTTTGAAGTGAACCGCGCGTTGGTAACATCAAAGTCCTTAGCATAGAGATTGAGATCATTGACGCCGCACACGCGTTTGATGAAACTGACGACTTACACATTTGGCATAAGTTTGTTGGATTGTTGTGATATTTTAATCTGGGAATTAATGGCACGGAATATGAATAACAAGGTAAATATTCTTTGAAAACTATTTGCAGATACGTTAGTTTTGAGCACGAATTTTTATCAACGTGCATGGTTTTGAGTCATCTTTTCAATGTTTTTAAAATTAATGTGCGTACACATGTAAATATTACGATTACCCAAAGTACGACAAATCTCACAGTTATGATCAAACTATAATAATCATCGGACGCGGCAATCAAATAAAATCGATAATTGACTCGATAGATCAATTAAAGCGTACGTGTTTACATAACACAACTATCTGTCTTTACTCAAGATTATCGCGACGCGTCAATCAAAAGTCCCGAAAACGCGTAGATTGGTAATTTTACGCGTCTAATTAAAAAAGTCTGCGTCCAAATACGCTTAATTACGCGTTGCCGAGAACCCTGTGTACACTATACATATTCATAATACTTCGTCTACACCGTACTTGCTGACTGGCAATTTTAAATGGCTTTGTGCTGACACCACTGATTCTGGTAGTCTGTTCCAGTATGTGGCCGTTCTTGGAGTGGCGGTAGATGTTTATCTTTTTTGCAGAGTGCTGGATCTCGTAGCTCTAGTGATGGCAAACTCTGGGAGGTATACAATGGCAACCAACCTAAACCTATGCACCACCTTGTAGACAAACATGATTCATGAAAGATGAAAGTGACATCTGACTCTGAGTTGAGTCTTTGTTGTTCCAGGATAGGGTGTTTAGCATTGAAGTTACGCTAGTAGGATTATATGGTTGATCTCGAGTACTTTGTTGTATCACTTCTTTCCTGTCATAAGACTGAGTTTAAGATTAATACGCTGAGTGTATGTATCGTAAATAAACACTAACATTATCACTTCGATCGTAGTACACTACATCATGTATAAACTATAAATTATAATGAGGTAATCGGCAATAATAATGGTGGCGATTATTATAATCCAAGAGATAAAGTTCGCAGTTAATACGCCAATTTCTGGTGTCAATGTGATTACAAAGTTCAAATTGATGAGATTGTTTGAAGTTACAACAAATCGTATGACATATATATGAGTTATTATTAATAACATGCTTGGAAAAAATAAATTTGCTTTTGATTAGTCATTATGTTCATAAACTTAACCTATCTGTACCTATACATTACTAATGGAAGGAGAATACCTATACCTAACTGGTATGGTTGTTTATTTTTTATACTATTATTATGCCCATGAGTGATAGTAGAACATGGTGAATATTCTAGATAGTCATTTAGGACATTGACCTACTTAATATAAACAATCACAATCAACGTCATAACAGCAAAATTCTATACATATATCTACCGTACAATCGGAAAAACTAAAATACATTTATTGGTGTATCAAATGATTACCGATCACATTTCAACACACTTGTTCTATTACTCAAGTCGCTACCTCTGCCAGCTGTGAACCAAATATGCATGATGCGCTATTTTCGGATTTCATTCTTACCGTTGATACCATTTTGGTAATCTGGTTCACCACTTCCCGTGTGATTAGATGACATAATGAACAAACGATCTCTAGAATTGTTCAGTATATACTATATTTCCAAAGTTATGAGCAATTATGTCAAAAATAAATAGCCTAAATCTCGTGTTTCTCCTGTGTGTAGAATATTCGCTGCGTGGCTGATAAATCCATAAAACGCTTACGACATGACACGTTTTTAGAGAATGTCGTTGTCGTCCAGTCCGATACGGACGACAGATTCACGGTTTCATAATAAAACGTGCAGAAAACATTCCGTCTCGTTAAAACATAAATAAAGACATTGTATGAAAGAATTTTCAACAAATTAGTTGTCGAAAATGTTTGATATGCCATCAATGTAGATCTAGTCTTTTCTTTTCTTTTCTTTTCTTCTTGAACTTTCCCACTGTTAGATCGTGGCACTCTCGTCTGAAGACTCGTCAGCCGAGATAATTTCTTTCATAAATCCATACAATGAATAAAAAACCGTTGTGTTAAAGAACTCATAGTAGATCTAGGTTCGAGATTGATCAAACATTTTGAGATTTTCCATAATTTAAAATAGTAAAAGGGGCTTTTTTATTAGTGACGATATTGCTGAAAAGTGCTTAATGGATTATGGCCATTATCAAATGTTCAAGGTGACAAGTGTCTCGGTGTGCCCCAATGCGGACATAGGCCTGATGCTGATATCTCTTGGAATATGCAAAGACCTATATGTATATGCCTTTGGAATATGTATGGACAAATTGTCTTTTAAGTATGGTATTATTTAACATGATGTCCTTGCAGAGTATAATACAGCGAAACCAAGTGAACGTTGATTTCCCTTATAAAGTATATTTCTGATAGTTCTGACGTAGCGGCGATAGCGCATAGGTAACACACTAGGAATGTCAATCAAAAGGTCGTGGGCTCTATTCCCGGCAAGGATACTGGACTATATCCCGCTGTATCTGACCGAGTGCGATACAGAGTATCTGGGTAAAGGTATCAGGAAGTTGTGTATCGGTGCTATACACCGGGCACATCAAATAACCAGACGGTGTATTCGAAATAAGAGATAGGCGCACTTCTGCAGCGCCGGACATGCCTGTATCAAATACCTCTCTCTCTCCCTTCAGGGGCTGTCGATCAGTCTGTCCCTCTGGTCAGATGATGTTGTACTGGTAGATGATGCACACGCGCCCTTGCGGCTGCTACACAGTCACTATAATGTAAAGTGCCTTTGAACGTGTGTTCGCATGAAAAAGGGCGCCATATTTTAATTCTGGCACATTTCTAGTTCATCAAGGTCGATTGCTATTAAAACTTACACTAAACCATTTTTCTAATTGGTCCATTTTCAAACCTTTGATACGTTTAACTGTGATCATATTTTATGTTATGTTTATGTCCTAACACTCAAATCATTACTAATCATAATCACGTGCCAAAGTATGCGTGGTCATTCATGCGATAAATTTTGCATTTTCGCCATCAAATGATATGATCACATTTACAGGTATTTCGGGTTTGAAAAGTGACCTATTAGAAAAGTGGTTGAGTGTATACATCACTAGCTTCACTACATAAGGGACTACAACCATGTTTGAAAAAAATCTTGAACAACAGAATAAAACAAATGACACTGCTCCATTTGCCCAGTGTAAAAAAAGTTTAGCAATGATTGTTTGATTCGTACAAATAAGTTTGTAATATGTGTGTTCTTTTTTGCCTTTAAATAGCGCTCTGTTGTTTCTGTATAATGCGGATTTCCCTGTCTGATTATTTATTGTATTCGAAAATAGATGCGTTCCAATTTTGAAAGTATTGACCTCGTAATTGGTGTTGAAAGATAACACTATCATTATCAAGCAGTGATTCAATTTGTTGAATCATAGAGAATATTCCGACTGTGTAATAATTCAGTTAAGATTCAAGCAGTAGCATAACATTATGTAGTTGAAGTTAAGATATTAATTTTCGTGATGATATGTATTAGGATGCACGAGCAATTTTATTCTTGTGTAGCTAGGCCCGTATGAAAATATTTCCAACATGGAAAGTTTGGATTTGTGTTTAAATTAATTTATTTCATACTTGCATGAATGTTGTGTATTTGAGCATTCTCCTCACACCTATATCACCTAATCTCATTTTGGCCTTCACGTTGACCTAATTTTGGAAATCTAAGACTTATTAATTAAGTGTCCATCTTGGTTAACCCAGATTTCGTCTTACATCAAGGCGTTGTCTTCAAACTTGACATACTTGTTTACCATCATAAGCCCCTTACATTGTCAAAGCCATGTAACCCTATCCAACATTTTAACAGAATTATGGCCCCTGGTTGACTTAGCTTTTTTATGGACTATATATATGCTTCCATTGATGGGGGCATAAGCATTTATTGAACGCAGTCTTGTTTTTTCGTGGAATTGGAGCCAGGTAATATATATAAGCATAATTAGATTTAAAAATGGCAAAGATCATATAAATTTCCGGTATTCTTTGAATGGACTTGATTTTATAAATTTCAGTGATCTAACACAGCAAGTTGTTTTTCGCCTGTACGGTCATTTTAACTTTAGCCCGTTCAAATATTTTATTATTAAAAATAGAATAATAAATTATCACGATAATTTCATTTAATTCTTATATATTTTCAATGTTTAGTTACATACATGTTAGCCGAGAAATAATTTTGTAGTATAAAATTAAATTGCAAAACGTAAACATTAACTCCGCAGTAAATCAGTTGCAAACATGGGCAAAAGATCTAGAAAAGAAATTGCTGCAAAACCAGTTAAAAAGAAATCAAAAGATGAAACAGAAGAAGTTGTATTGGAGCCGGTTATAAGTTCGGATGAACCACCACTCAAACAAGTAAATTAACCATTTTTCTTTCGAGAATTTCCATTGCAACGTGTTGTCGCGAAAACTGATGACAAATGAGTACAGAGAACGCACGTTTTCTGTACTATATTGTACATTATTCTCTGTTTATACTTTCCCACGCGTGGAATTGACTTTTATGTGTATTTCAAAGGTACATGAATGATGAGAATCTTCTAGCACATCCAGGAAATCGATCAATGTTGATAACTTATACTTGGACCTGGCTAAAGCTTTTGACAAAGTGTCTCATCAAAGATTGTTGAAGAAAGTATCATCATTTGGTATAAAGGGAAAGGTGTTAAAATGGGTAGAGGATTTCCTAGGTCATCGTCGCCAATGCGTTACAGTCAAGGGTAGTACATCTAGATCATTTGAATTCCGTATATAGTGATAGCTCTTGGTGTGATTGGATTATTGATGATAAGACTGTTCTATTGGGCTGCATATATAGAAGTCCATCAGACAATAACGCATGTGATTCTGTAAACTTAGTTTTAAATGAGGCAGCTAGAATAAGTGACACATTGCTTGTAACTGGTGACTTTAATATGAAAGACATTGACTGGGAAACCTGTACTACCAAACATACCGAGGAACATTATGAGTATAGATTCATTGAATGTTTAAGAGATAATTACCTAGTTCAACATGTAAAACAGTTCACCAGGTGCAGAAATGAACAGACTAGGAATATTCTTGACCTTATCATTTCGCGTGATGAAAACAATGTTGAAAATATTGACTATTTACCATCATTGGGATGTAGCGACCATGTAACACTAGTTTTTGAATTTCTATGCAACTTTAAAGAACTTTATACAGGAAATTCTTCCTATAGATACAGGAAATGTGACCTCCAAGGGTTTGCAATTGAATGGGAACAAGCTAATTGGAATGAAGTATTTATGAATTGTGATGTTAACGATATGTGGGTGCAGTTCTCAGATAAGTTCATCGACTGTGTTCAAAAGTTTGTTCCTAAATCTAAGCCGAAGAAGGGTTTTAAACCTAAGCCGTTATGGATGACTGATGAATCATTAACACATATTAAAAGAAAGCGACATGCTTGGAGTAAATACTTGGCGACAAAGAGAGATGAGGACTTTGATGCATATAAGCGGATTAGAAACGTTGCGAATGGGGTGGTGAAGGAGAGTAAGAGGATTTACGAGAAGGCTATTTCACGAAATGCAAAAACTGATCCTAAGCAATTCTGGAAATATGTGAAAAATAAGACTAAGTCTAAAACTGGTGTGTTCAATTTGAAGAAGGATAATGGAGATTTTGTAAAAACTAATCAAGAGAAGGCTGAAGTTTTGAATACATTCTTCTCTACTGTTTTTACTAAAGAGAATTTGAACAATATACCGGATATTGGGGATAAGAATGTTGAAAATTATCTAGAGGACATAACTGTAGATGAAGTGGTGGTCTTGAAATTGTTGAAAGACATTGATGGTAGTAAATCAATGGGACCTGATGATATTCACCCGTACGTTTTAAGAAGTCTAGCTGATACCTTTGTTGAGCCTCTTACACTTATATTTCGTGAGTTGTTGTCTTCTGGTAAACTACCAGTAGCATGGAAAGATGCAAGGATCTCACCAATCTATAAGAAGGGTAGTAAGACCGACCCAGGTAATTACAGACCAGTCAGTCTCACCTCTGTTGTTTGTAAGACTTTGGAAAAGGTAATAAGGAAACATATTATAAATCATATGGATGAAAATAGTTTGTTGTCTAATGAACAGTACGGTTTCCGAGGTAATAGATTGTGTGCATTGCAACTTCTACATGTTATGGAGGATTGGGCTGAATATGTGGATACAAAACAAAGTTGGGATACGTTATACTTGGACCTGGCTAAAGCTTTTGACAAAGTGTCTCATCAAAGATTGTTGAAGAAAGTATCATCATTTGGTATAAAGGGAAAGGTGTTAAAATGGGTAGAGGATTTCCTAGGTCATCGTCGCCAATGCGTTACAGTCAAGGGTAGTACATCTAGTTGGAAAAGTGTGGATAGTGGTGTACCACAGGGTAGCGTACTAGGTCCTGTATTATTTATCATATATGTCAATGATGTTACGGAAGTTGTGGACTCTAACATTAAGGTTTTTGCTGATGATACAAAATTATAGGCTCCTACAAGTGATTCTGAACATTACAAGAAGATTTAAATTCCCTGTGTATCTGGGCTGAAAAATGGGAACTTAAGTTCAATGTGGACAAATGTAAAGTTATTCACTTTGGCAATGGAAATCCAAATAAACAATATGTGATGACAACGAAACCAGTAATCGAGACTAATGACGAGTGTGATCTTGGAGTTGTATTCCAACAGGACCTTAAGTTCAGTAAGCACATATCAACAAAAATCAACAAGGCGAACAGTATATTGGCTCTTATTGGCAAGACATTTGAATACATGGATAAGTTTACATTTCTAAGACTATATACAGCATTAGTGCGTCCGCATGTAGAATTTTCCAATGTTGTTTGGTACCCGTGTCTGAGAAAAGATATTGATAGCCTAGAAAGACTTCAGATGAGGGCGACGAGACTCGTACCAAGCTTGAGACATCTATCATACAGCGAACGTCTCAAAGCACTAAAGTTGCCATCCTTGTTACATAGACGTAAAAGAGGGGATTTAATTCAAACCTTTAAAATAGTGAAAGGACAAGATGATTGTGATTTCAACAAATTTTTTACATACTCGTCATCAACGAGAGGTCACCATTTAAAATTGGATGTACCAAGTTCCAGAACCACCTTACGACAGAACCAGTTTTCTAGGAGAGTCATTGATATATGTGGAATGCGTTACCGCCGAATGTTATAGATTCAAAGGACGTGAATAGTTTTAAAATACGGTTGGACTGTCACTGGCAAGGCGATATACCTTATCAGTTATAACTATATTAAAAAGTCAATCATGGAATGACTGTTTGAGTGCCATATATATCAAACTGTGACCAATAACAATATTCTGATGTAATTGTGACTAACCATACAAGTTTGTGCTACATCAAGTCTACAAGAAGGGGGGCTTAAAAAGGACACTGTCCTTACTACAGAGCCCACAATCATCCTACGGGTATCCTACAGGTAACATACCATTCATACTCATAGATCTGTGAATTATCCAGTAGGCCGTTTGTAACCACGGCACAGGCGGACGGTCTATTTACCGCAAAACACCGCAAAATACCGAAGACTACCGCAAAATACCACAAAACACTTTAAAATGAGTTTAAAACTCCCTAAAATACACTACAATCTGATGATATAACAAAAATAAACCTTATAACGAACATTTGATTATATAATTATGGTAAAAAAAGCCGTTAAGTGCAAATTCTACATATCAACCCAGGGGAAGCAACTCTGAATTACCGCAAAACACTTCCTAATGGAATAGAATTACCTCAAAACACATATAAATCACGCAAATATTACATATAAATGATGTGGCCTGTGTTTGTTACCAGACTATACATGTACATGTAGTCCATACATATATACTGTCGAGTAACCTGAAACTGGGATACCCTAGTAATCGTTATAGTGCAGGGGTGTCAATTTTCCTGATTTCTCCGGATTTCTGGATTTATCATTCCTGAAAGAGCAATGGCTTCTGATCAAAATATAAGTTATTTGATGAAAATACCTCATATGATTTTCCGCATTTTAAATTTGGCTCTGTTGACACCCCTGTTAATATGCAGTTTATCTATAGCTCTGAACATTTTCACTAATATTAAAACAAATGTATTTTTCTGTTCTTGTAGACAAAATGGACTAACAAAGAGCGTGTCCTGATATTCTCTTCACGAGGTATATCACACAGAGCCCGTCACCTGATGATTGATTTGAGAACTATGATGCCTCACTCAAAAGCAGGTATGTCTTGTTTGTTCTAATACAACTATGCATTAAATATCGAATTAATGTTAGAAAAAGGTTAGAAATGCATTTGATACTCATCAGACTCTTATTCTTTTCTTCCTAGCCTGTTTGCCAAGAAATTATCTCATGAACTTGAGGGGTTTAAGAAATTTAATACATTATTAGGGTGGGTTATCTTGAGTAGCCAACTTCGATGTGTGTGAATCTGAACTGTTGACTTAAAAGAATTACTGAATTAATATATATCATTTTAATTTCTTGTAGAATCCAAGATGGACAGAAAAGATAAACTATTTGTGATAAACGAGGTATGATAAATGTCAGCTTTTATTTACTCTGTTGTGCTTTTTAGCTCATTTGTCACTGAGAGCTTTTGTAATCACTCATCGTCCGTCCACAATTCGCTTGCATAGACACTTGATGTCAAAATCTTCATGAAACTTGGTCACAATGATCATCTGAACAAAATCTAGGCCAAGTTCGATTCTACCGTAGGTCATCCAGGGTAAAAAACTAGGTCACAAGGTCAAATCATTGGAAAACCTTGTGTCGTCTCTAGAGGTCACAATTTGGACATAATCTTTTTGAAACTTAGTCACAATGATAATCTGAACTAAATCTAGGTAAAGTTCGATATTAGGTCATCCTGGGTCAAAAACTAGGTCATTAGGTCAATTCATAGACAAAACTTGTCTGAAACTTCAATACTTGTTTAGGTTATGTAAGTTGCAAGGTTGCTTGTTAAAACAATATGAAAACTTTGTACATGCAATAGAGGCTGCATTTACTTGATTACCTTTTAGGGGCCTGCATTAACTACTATGACAGGTGAGCGACCTAGTGCCATTTGGGCCGTCTTATACTATTAACTTGTCAAAGTCTGATCAGTTTCTAGATATAATTTTTTAACAGAATATTAGTTAATACTGTGCATGTACAGAAATGGTGGTAGCGCTTCGCCACCATGCTTACTTATTTAAGTTATTCCCACGTAACTGGAATACTTTAATACTACTAGTACTACTCTAGTTTCGTGGGAAGTGAGTTTCAAGACTCCTCACCCAATCAGCTAGGTTAAATTACAAGCTTCACAGCTTTGTGAGATTTAGTGTTAGTGACCAAGGAAACAGGCATTAATAAGAATTACCAGAACTTGTATCAGTATGATTGTTGCTTAATCTATTAAAATCATGTAGACAGATAATTACAATACTTTCGATATATAATGAACATTTTCCGTTCGGGTTACCTAGTTTGACAGTGGAATATATTTGTCTGTTCTTTTGTCATAGGTTTGTGAAATGAAGAACTGCAATAAATGTATATTCTTTGAAGCAAAAAAGAAAATGGACTTATACATGTGGTATGTTATTTCTGATGTTATCCTTGTGCATGTATCTCATTTTCTGTGATATAATACCGGAGCACATCAATTCTGGAATTGTCTGGATTTGCTTTACTAGAAAGGATGAAGTTTTCTACAGAAAATAAAAAAACTTGATAAAAAAGTCTGGACTAAGTTAATTCATATCCTGAATTTTAACAAAAAACAAATGTGTGAAGGTCTGTGTGTTAATGGTGTCCAAAATAGACTTGCATCTTATTTGCAAGATGGGCATTTTGCCTCAGAAGGACCCACACAGTGCAGTTTCCCAAGTTTAATAGAGCAACAACCTCTTAAGGACGGCAATAATTTTTGCCATTAAAGGGATTTGCTTTTGAGAGGTTGCCCAGTGCTCACAATGGACATGGGTTTAAAAAAGTCCATGAACTCAACCCTACTGCTTAAAAAGTCCTTGAATTTGCTATAAATTCTTTGAAAAGTGACTGGATTTAGAAAAAGCTTTATGTTTGGTAAATTGGCTTATAATTAATTTGCTGCTTATAGAAAGCAGACGAAAATAACATTACAGATAAAAAAATTATGATTGGTCTTAAATTTGCTGTCTTGTTTTCTATAAACTTCTTGTTTGTTGTATTACATTGTAGGGCATCCAATTGTCCACGGGGACCTTCAGCCAAATTTCTCGTAGAAAATGGTAAGTTTCACTGAATTGAATAAATAAAAATTTTACTGTTATGATAAATAACATCGCTAACGTCTTAGGAATTTAGTACAAAACAACATACTGTATAGCGGGTATATTTCATGGGGGTCTAATTTTCGCTATATTCGCGGTCAACATCGATAGCGCGAAATCTAAACCCAGCGAAATATTCTCCTCGTAAATATACAAATTTTACAAAGGGAGACAATTCATGATTAAAAACCAACGTTGACCCAATGATTTTGCAAGAAGTACGTCGATTAAGTAAAATACGGCAGTAAGACTTTGACTTATAATAAATTACAAAATATCATTTGAAATTAGATCTTTGTAAAATGTGTGTAAACTCTATGCATGTGTATCAAATATCATACGTGCATCATGTTTTCTCAACGTTAAAAGGGGTTAATTATAAGCAGGTGCATCACAAGTATTAGATTTAACGCTTTTGTTTGCAAAACGTGTAAATGTTTGCCGAAAAAGTATTTGTTTGTGTATTTTTTCTAATGATAGTCAACTCGGCCATCAAACAAATAGTTCAAAATAACCGTCGAAACGCAACGAGCGATTTATGAACATAATAAATAATCTTACTGTGTAATTTGTAAATCCCGTAAATCGTTTATAAATCATCAAATTTGGAAGGACAGAACCACACGCCCTTATATGTTATACCGTTGGACAGCATAAATAAATCATGGACAGGGGGTTTAAATAGTCTTATAAAGACTTCTTATTAGACTCTTTATACCTGGCAAGTGTTTCCCTGTGCGCCTAACAAGATCAAACGCTTTAAATAACTCAGACGCAACATGTGTACACACTGTGTTGAGAAAATGACGTAATATATTCCGGCATATCGGAAGCGTTGATTTGATTTTGCGTGCTTAATTACATAGCGTATCGTCAGTTCTAAATTGTCGGACTTGTTTAATTAATTATCAATTATGATAGCAATATGGAACTTGTGAAAACGTTTCTTATGTTCGTAATTCATTAACACTTAATGAACACTTGAATAGTCATTACGCCAGGTTTTCTTACGATATTGCATGTAAGTTTTAAGCTTTATAAATTGCCGTGTTCAGCAATCAATTTCCGTTTTTTTATTTTCCAAGGTTTAACTTACGTAAGATTGACCTCCCATTTCAAGGTTTTAAATTCGCGGTCGAGGTCGTTTGCGCGAAATCAAGACATCGTGAATTCAAAAGGATCCAGATAACGCGAATAATGGACCCCGTGAAATATACCCGCTATACAGTAACTACTTATGTACTATAACTTAGCTATACACCAAGTAATCATTTTGCTGTTAAATGCAGCAAACCAGGCCCCGATCTCCCGAAGCATCTCAATCTGAGTTGAGATAACTCTCAAATACTGTCTTTGAGATAATTTCCATGGGAGATAAAACTCTGAAAGTTGGCACCACAAAGCAGATACATTGTTCTGAGTTTATTACAGTAAATATTTTGAGCATAAAACTTAGGAATGATCTCATATTTATACTCTTGACTTGAGCAAAATCTCAATTTGAGTTGAGATTTCTACTTGAGATGCTTCTGGAGATTGGGGCCATATGTCAATAAAAATACCACCAGCTTAAGAGAAAATGTCAGTAGTTTTTGTCAACTTTACCGTTTGATGCACTTACCCTGCCATAAATGGACTAAGACACTGACATAATGTAACTGTCACTAACTCACGATTTGTTGATTGAAAACAAATATGTATATTTCTCAGGCTTTGTTTGTAACAATGGAATATGTATTATGTTTGAATTTAATTCGATGATTTATTTGTATGTTGTATTTAACCATTACAGTTCACACAATGTCAGAATTAAAGATGACTGGAAACTGTTTGAAAGGATCCCGGCCTTTACTGTCATTTGATAAGGTAATATTATATTATTGCTACTGTCACTATTTAGGCAGAGGAATAAATTGTTGTCTTGTTTCGAAGTGTTGACTGAAAAAACTAAATGAGCAATTGTGTATGTGTCAGCAATGTATAATTTGCTTTTTATGAAGAGGTAAATGACTAGGGGCCATTGCCTCTAAAGCGCTTCATAGTGCTTTCCAAATGAGTTAATCCATGTCTTCTATGTTTAATTCAACAGGAAGTAACCCAAACAACATAGCCTTTCAGTTAGGTAATGAGCTTTATGGAAAGTTACAGCAAAGAACAAATACATTGTGGTTGCCATAGCAACTATACATAGTGTGACTATGAATATGAAAATAAAAAGAAAGTCTTGTATCAAACCTCTGTTTTGATCTTGAACTGTCCTGTCCACTATTTGAGTTGCAAAGTGGTATGATGTTTTGCAGCAGTAAGCAGCAATTATAGTTGTCAGTTGATCAGCTAGGTTCTGATATTGAAAAAACGATGATCAGTGAACCTACACTGATACATTTCCTGAAGCAAGATAGTTGCAACAAGTAAGCAATATGGTCTGAATTATTAGTTTTGTCAATTTATAATAGGTTTCTTAACTGTGTTTACATTTCAGGATTTTGATGAATCGCCTCACTGGCAGTTAATAAAAGAACTTTTTACACAGGTAATGATGATACTTGATACATTTCAATTCAAATACAGTACAACCCCTCTTGAACAACGCCCTTTAAGAAATGTAAAGTTAAGTTGTTTACAGAAGTTGTTGGAATGGGAAACTTTATAGTCAATGGTTACTTCTGGAACAGAAAGGATTATGTTGTTTACGATAGGTTGATGCTCTATGGAGAGCCGCTCTGGAGAGGTAGTGCTGTATCAGCTTATGTTTTATAATATTTACACATTGATGTTGTTTGTTTAAAGTGTAATGCTCTACAGATCACATTTTTAACCAATCTAGATGAAATTTGGTCATAGTGTATGTTTCTATGAAATCAAGTGAAAGCCTGTGAAATTTCGAAATGACTCCTATATTGAATACAACCAATGTTCACCAGAAACCTACATCATGCAGCCATGATTGATGTATCACTTGTGTGAATGATTTAGACAGGTTGTTCTGTTGTTATATTTGGCTTTGATTATAGTTGTCTCCCACATACAGTGGCTGTGTACTCTTTAACCATTGGTCGAATTTCAATGGAACTTCACATGAATACATGACGCCAAGCCTGGTTGTGCATATTCAGGAATTCAAGGTCAGATGATTTACGTTCCCATTGTTGAAGACATATGTTTTTGTGTCAAAACCCAATAAGCAAGAACAACAGTATTGTCTTAATTCTTCAGTTTGTTTGTATAGTAGCTTTTTTATTTATACGTTATTAAATATGCTTGTTTTCAGATATTTGGAACTCCAAATCACCACCCTAAGAGTCAGCCATTCTATGACCATGTGTTCACATTTTCAATCTCAGACAACCGTATATGGTTCAGAAATTATCAGATTCTAGAAGAAGATGGTTCCCTGGCAGAAATAGGTTGGTAGTGAAATTATCTCAAACATCTGCTTTGATCATAAGCTGATGAAATTTGATACCAAACACTCTTTGAATTATTACTGTATATAATCGTACAAAGTTATTTGTTCTCTATCTCTTGCAAAAAGCCTGTGTGTACAGGGTTTCCACTAGCTTCTGAACCTGACGGGTCTTTTTGATACTTCAGACTAAATTTTACTCTTTTATAGGCAAAATAGCCATGATTTTAAGACAAAATGACCCTTCAAACCAAAATCTTATGGGTCAAAACGGGGCTTTTTGGAAATTTCAAGGGTCAAAACCTGTACTCCCGAGTCAAATGGAACACCTGGTGTACAGTCCTGGATTTGTAACTTGGTGATCGTGGTATGATTCCGGGTAGTGGCAGGTCATACCCCTCCATGAAAATTTGACATCAACGTCCATTTTCCTCCACCCGTTGAGAGGTAGCTCTTTCCTGCTGGAAGATTAAGTAAGTTAGTACTGGTTAGAATGCAGTCCAGGAAAACTGGTTAGGTGAATTGGCCATCTTATATAACTGAAAAATTGTTGAGAAATGGTGCTAAACTTGAATAAACAAGCCATAAACATTTAACTATTATAAAGAAAGGATGTACGAGGGGCAATCCAGAATTAAAAGGACTGTATTGATTACTACAATACTACCTGTTGTAAAGCATAAAAAACAACACAGCTGCAATAAACAATGTCTGATTAATATTTCCCGAAAGTGATTTATGCAAATAACAATGGCACGATATATTAAACTGCACAGTACGTGAAAGCTCAGAAGGGCCAAGTAAGATGACGTCATGTGAGGTCGTTGAAAAATGTACATACTTCACAATGTCTTCTTGTTTAAACAGTCATTTTGTACACCAATACATTTAACATACATATAAAATAATTGGTAATGACATAATAGACATGTCTTCATACCAAAATGTGAAGTTATTCAGTCAATATCGTCCGTTCAGTTTTGCAATTCACACTTGTCAGGTCACATGTTTTTCTGGTGTTCAACGCCTGTAGTTCACAGCGCCACAGAGCGACTTGATCAAAGGTGTATCCAATGATGTCATTCGGCATAGTTCTAATACTTCTATAGAGCCTTGAATGTCTCAGCACTTTCTTTAAACCTCTGATTCTACCCACATACATATTTGAGACAAAGTTGAAGCTTGTCTATTTATTTTATGCATTGCAATTGCCAATGAAAGACCTCTGGTCCTGGTCATGCTTAAGTGGGTTGCTATAGTAACAAAAACAAGGAGCTTTCCAACGTCTTCCAAGTGTTTACTTGTACATAAACTTTAGTTACATGATAATGCATATCCTTGCAAAGTTTCAGTCCAAAATTATGGACATGGCATCAGTCTGGTTAATTCTGGATTGTACCTCATAAATACTTAAATTAGTCGTATTATAAGTTGTTTGCAGAACATGTTATTGACTGGGTATAGTGAAGAGATATTAGTATGAACCTGACCTTTATGTATGCATATATTACAAGGTTTTTGCATTGAATGTATCAATTTCCATGTTGGAGCAAATCATGTCCTTTAGGTTTGTGTTAATATTACACTTTGTGCGTATCTGTTTTACCTTGCGCTTACGAAAATATACAACCAGTTTTAAATATAGACAAAGAAGCAGCTGTTATGCTTGAGGTTCATGTATCTCCACACTACAACACCTGAAGTACTAAATCAGTGCAATTATTGCCATTCTTAATAGATATATTGTGTAAATATGGCATAAAATCCATCATAATCCATTTACAAAGCTGTAGGTTTTGCAAAGCTTGTTCTCTTTGATGTGTTGTTTTATTTTAAACAAATGCATTTATGTATGTTCAAATCTTTAATTCAAATCTTGGCATTAGATTGATTGCTTAATTCTGACATCTGATGTATGTTATCATGTCTCCCATATGTAGTGGTGGAGACATAGTGATTTTGTGCTGTCTGTCCATCCGTCTATCTGTATGGTGTGCTTATAAGTCCCCTACCCGTTTTCAACCGGAGGGGACTATAGGTTTGCCCTCAGTCCATTGGTAAAAAAATCTGGACTCTGACATAACTCAAACAGTTTCCAAGCTAGGTTTATGAAACTAGGTATGTGGGTAGGTGCAAATAAGATTATGCCCATCTATTTTTTGATTCTTGCAAAAATTGTGGGAAATATTGAAAATAATTTTAAAGGTCATGGGTTCAAACCGGTAGGTGACTTGTATTGCTTGCAATTCTTAGTGACTTGTTTTCCTTAGCCACTGGTTGATATTTTGATGAAATTTCACTCGAATAGTCGGTACCAACGTCCAAGCCTAGTTATGCCTATTGTCAAGATTTTTAGGTCGGATGAATATTGCCACAGTAATTGGCCCTTTGTGCTAGAAATACATTTTTGTATGAAACTCATTCTAGATTATTAAAATAATTCTTTATTTTTACAACAGGACCAAGATTTGTACTGAATCCTATAAGAGTGTTTGAAGGAAGTTTTGGTGGAGCAACTTTATACTTGAACCCTAAATACGTCTCACCAAATGAGGTATGGATATTTATATCATTTACGCCCCCTTCAAAGATGTGGTGATCTATTGCCTTGCAATGATATATCAGTTTGTCTGAAATAGTCTGTCTGACAGTAGGCCAGATTATTTCTCATCAATATGTAACAGGGTGAGAAAAATGTGCAGCTGGAATTGGGCTTGAACCTGGGACCCTTTGCTTAAAAGGCAAATGCTCTACCGACTGAGCCACCTACACAAGTTTCTTCCCTTTTGGAAATTAAATCCTGAACACCTACTACAAATAATTAAAGAATAGATTGTATATTATGTCTTGTATGCGGGATTTGATATTTAGTCTTGGCAGGTCATTCTTAAAAAATTGACAATGTCAAATATTCCTCCACATGTGGAGAAAATGAGGGTTCCTTGTGGAAGTGTTAATTTGAATGTTTTAGGATACAATCCAGGTGAACTGATTAGATGAATCTGCTGCCGTATATAACTGAAAATGGTAGAGAAACGACGTTAAAGCAGAATAAACATAAGCAGTGAATAGGTGGATCTATGATCCTCCAAGTAGTTCTGAAAGAAAAAAGAACCTGAACGTCATAGAACATTCGTATTCACCTGTGTATTCTTCACTATGATTCATGATCTAGGAACTTGACAAACTGCTGATGTTTGTGGATGGCCTGAGAAAGGTGGTTGCTTAATTTCGGCGACGGTATTTGCTATTTTGTCTTTCACTTACTTTTCTTATATATTTACTTCAGCATCGAAGACTGATCAGAAAACAAGTTGCCAAGAAATATATACATCGTGTTGAAGCCAAGAAGTCATTAGAAGAGAGGAAACCAGAATTTACTTATCCCAGTGATATTACTGATGAATGTTTTGTAATAAACCCAGAAAACTCACAAGGGAAGATCAATGAATAACACTGGATATTTTATCATGTTGACGATATTTTGTAAAATTCAATGATAATGTACATGTATATAATTATGAATTAAATTGAATAAATATCATCCAAAATATTTGTGAGTTTCTGTTCTCAATGTTCCTATTTCATGTAAATGTATTTATACATAATATGTTTACCCAGGTTGGTACCTTAATGTTGGTGTGGTTGGAAAGATACCCAGTAGTTGGGTACCTACATATTTTGAATCAGATTCAACTAGTTAAGCAGAGTTGTGTCCCTTGAAACTATGAAACCTGCTTGACATGCATGCATGCGTTGTTGAGTTATGGCCCATGTCTTGGCCACCATGGATGTTGCAAAACAATGGTCTGTTCTTATAATGATACGATGAACACGACCAGGAAGTGAACAATGCATATAGGAAGGCACTGAAACAACTAATCAAAGACTTCAAATAATACTATAGATACACCCAACGAATTGCATTGACGTCAGAAATTAGACCAGTGTACAGTTGGGTAAGTGGCAATCTGATCCAAACCACGAGTTCGGGCATGAGTTTCACAGTTCGGCTGTTCGACAATTTGATGCAGGAAAACAATGTTCTATACAGCACGAAAATGACGTCATTGTGCTTTGACGATATTATAAATTTTATAACTCATTTTTACACACTATTATGTACATAAACTGCAAATTCTCCTACTATAAATTTTGGTTGATATTATGGTATTAGTATGCAGCTTAGTGAACAAGGTGTTGGTTTTCACTGCCATTTCTCATATTAGAACGTTAAGAACAATAAAAATACAATGATATTGCAATGTTTGTATACAAGTAGACCTGATTAAAAGGAACTACCTGTATGTTTTTTATCCAAACGTAGTGGCGTATATTTAGTTACCTTCTCTCATAAGAACTTTAAGACACATACACTTTAAACCGCAATATAATGTTCAAATATGTTTAACTTGCACGAACTTATTTGATAGACATAAGGTAAAAATAATATACATGTAACTGCCATTTCACGTTATTAGCAATGGCAAAGGTTCATGCTTAATTGCTATTGTACATGTGTTATGCTTATGTTTCCTGTATTTTACAGGACTTTGTACTTATTGAAAAATGAATAAAATGAAACTGATTCTCCAGCCCGGGACAAAACGGATGCTCATAGCAGCTCAAGTCATAAGGACACCAACTACCACAAAAACACCAACGTCACCAACAACAAAGAAACCAAACGACATGTACAAACCTAGCAAACAGCATGTCAAATATCGCACTATAACAACTAAAACAGGTGCTAGGAGGCGATGCAAATGGCAAGTTAAAGACGCTACCAAACAACACAGTTGTGACAGCAAGCAAGTGCTGCAACGTGTCAAAGCCAGCAAATGACAAGTTAAAGACACTACCAAACAACACAGTTGTGACAGCAAGCAAGTGCTGCAACGTGTCAAAGCCAGCAAATGACAAGTTAAAGACACTACCAAACAACACAGTTGTGACAGCAAGCAAGTGCTGCAACGTGTCAAAGCCAGAAAATGGCAAGTTAAAGACGCTACCAAGCAACACAGTTGTGACAGCAAGCAAGTGCTGCAACGTGTCAAAGCCAGCAAATGGCAAGTTAAAGACACTACCAAACAACACAGTTGTGACAGCAAGCAAGTGCTGCAACGTGTCAAAGCCAGCAAATGGCAAGTTAAAGACACTACCAAACAACACAGTTGTGACAGCAAGCAACATGTCAAAGTTATTTAGGGTTCTGTGAGTTTCGTAACGGGTGTTCCGGGTTTAACACTTTCTTCAAAGCCAGCAAATGGCATGATTAAAACTCCCAACACAATCATACGATGGAGATGTAATCCGGGCATGCTGCCATAGCTGTTTCCGAATTGAGTCATTGGTTCTTTACCGAGCCCGGTATATAGCACCAATATACGCGTTTCAAACCAGTTTATCTCTAGTTGGATGGAAAAGCCTTGGAAGTGTTCTGAAAATTTCTAGTGCCACGACGCTTCGGCAAATTACAGTTATAGAAAGGTACAAGTTCGTCTTTGCTGAAACCAAATATTACAAGCAAAATACCGCACATGCACTTTTTTCAAAAAGTACAGTTCATATAAAAACTGTTACTTTTTAAATTGCATGTGTGTAAGACATATTTCAAGTTAGACAAATATTGTGCCTGGAACGTAGGTTTTTCTAACCTATGACGTGATTCAATGAATGCGTCTTGTTTAGCTTTTGCACGGGTCAGGTTTCGACTTACACGAGGTTATCTTAATCTACATGTTATGTTGTAAAGGCAAATCACTATTTGACAGCTGAAACTTTGACTTTCGGTGGTTTAGTTTCGTTTTCTCGTTCAGCTGTGTGTTGGGTATTGTGTCGTGTAATTGTGGTCTGTGTTTCTATGTTTTCTGTGCTCGGCTGTTTCAGTTGAGTGTTGCCTTCCCTGACCGGTTTTACTATATTATACATGTATTTATCGCCGTACAAGTAAATGTAACAGAGGTCTGAAAAGAGCTTACTAGACTTGATGTTAAAGTAAATGAATTATCCAGTAAAAGTTGAATAAAATTGTTAAACGTTTCTTTGGCTTGCTTGAATGTAATATTGGCCATTTTTTAACTACGAAATATGCCAGAAACAGACGTGATTTACACACTAAATGGTTTAAGTAATTAATTGAGACGCGAGCTTGAAATACGTCTAAATGATTAATGAAACATATATTCACTTTTTTACATATCAATGTAAGATATGACGTGATGTATGCGGTCATTGAATCAAATTCAGACTTGTCTTACACCTATTTAACGTAGTATGCTAAAGTTCATTTTACACACGTCAATGAAACGCGTAATTTGATATTAACAAACATCATGGTGAATATTAAGTGAGTGGAATCGACCTTATTCTTGATGACCTACGTAGGAAACTAGAAAGAACGCATACATTCAAACTTACAATTATGACTTAATAAGTTTAGTTCAAAAGATTTAAGACGGATGTAAATCTAATGTTTTTCCCATTTTGATGATTAAATATGATGAAACGGTGGTAAAAACTTAGGACTTTCTTCCATTAGTGAATTAATAAAACATACTGTACATATGTATGTAGTAACAGAATAATAATGGATTTAACCTGTGTAATATCTAATTTTGTCGTTTCATAGAATGCTATTAAAGGATGTAATTAAAATAATTCTTGGAACCGAGCAGTTTTATTTCACTTGTCGATACGGCGTTAATAATGTGTGGTTGAATTTATATTCATGCTGTTATAAACGGTATAGAAACAACGTATACTAAGAATTGCTGTTTTTTTCCATTATTGTTCATAATGAAGAAAATGAATATAAAACTTAGTGTTTATATATTATTGGCTGGAATTTTACCGTCTGTTTCTCCTCAAGGTAAACTATATGTGTCAAGTCTGACGTTACTGTTTTATCAAAGCACTTACGAAAATCTTAAAGTTCAAATTTAAATTATTTATAATTCTTTAACAACTGCAAAATGGTGACCGATAGGGTTTGTAGGAGTTCAGTAACTCAAAATACTATTAGTATTGCAGCTCCATTTACCACAGTTTATTACTGTAAACACAGAATAAATCATATTTATTTGATGGTAAGTTTACGACTTCCGTAAGTGCTTTGATATAACAGTACCCCAATATGGTAATTATGAAACACATGCTCATTCATCGTCTCACTTCCTCTCATATTTCTGTTGTTTAATGGCCAGAGTATAGCTTATTGAAAGAAAAAGGTCTCTGGTAGAGGATGACATGTAGTTATTGGGAAGTTTATATAAAGTCTCGGCTAATCACTTTCGTTGATATCTTTAGCTCAGCGGATTTAATCCGTTTTTTTCTAAGATGATATAGTGTCCTGATCAAACTCCAAATGAACTCGTGTAAATATATAAACAATACGATGACCATGATTTTACCAAAATTACTAGGGGGGTCGAACCCCTGCCCCCTCTCATCTAGACCCTCCCATTCGCATGTATATATGGACAATGCCCACTGAAGCATCTTTTTGTTTATCCCCATATTTTTCATGATGTGTACTAAGCTTTTGTGTAATAGGTGAAATATATAATATACACAAGAAAAGAATGATGTCTGTCCCTAGAACGTATACATGTATATAAAAAATAGTCATAAATGAGTAATTTAATGCATCATTTAATTAAAAACCCAATGCCTTTCGCCTACATTGCCCGTCAGTGGTATAATTATATAATTTATATACATGTACTTGTTTTGCTCATTACTACATGTATAGCGTTCTTATTCAAGTTGCCTTTTTATCATGAACCTTTTCTGTGTAAAATGTATTTGTGTACTGAAATACCTTCCACACTCTTATATTACAGCCAGGCATTGTCCAATTGGACGATTTTATTGTACGATAAGCAAAAAGTGTATTCCGGACGCCTGGAAATGTGATGGTCAAAAAGATTGTGGCCCAAAGGGAGAGGACGAAGATCTTAATATATGTGGTAAGTTGGTTCTGTAAAATCTGTTTTTTTCGATACAAATAATAAAATACAAAAGCATGACATTTATATAGAGCATCTAATAAAAACATATTCTATTGCACTTCACAATTACGTGACAAACTAGGATTCTAGAGCTTGAATTTAGTCATAAAATGTTGTACAATGTACTGTCTATAAGCAAGAGCACATATATTGCCAATGAACAAACGTGTTTTCAATTTTAATCCAAACATGATTTCACAGTCGGAATATCTTTCAGATAGCTGAGTAGATCGTTCTACTAGTTTGTGACCAGCGACCATAGGCACATGTTTTCAAGTTATGGTTTCAAATTATCTGAGCGGATATATAGAAAGAAGGTTGTGTAGTGACCATGTTTAGCCGCAACGAATTTGTTGTTATGAAAGCTGGTACCCAGGTTTTCTACAGTTGTCACAGCAAACACGGACAACGTCACATCCGTTGCGGATAAACATGGCCGTTGGACAACCTTCTTTATATATTTGAAACTCAGACAATTTGAAACTATGTGCCTATGCCAGCGACGGCCATATAATTGTGTATGCTAATTTTGTTCGCCATCTAGGAATAAACAAGTTAGTGTCACATTGTAATAACAGCCTGTACCCTTGTTTATTATACATGTTCATGTACAAATGAGCACTTTCCTCAGTAATAGGGAGCTGTACCATTGATGAGAAGATCGCGGTTTTCGTAAAAATGAACATTCGTGATACACATTGAACTATAATGACGGCAATATCTGCAATTCATCAAAACGGTCTTGAATTGCTGGATTTGAGTATCCTACATGGTCACGTTTTAATGGTGATTAATTAACCTATAAACATAAATTTACATCGCAATTACAGTTTTTTATGATTTATAACCATGTTAACTGTATAATATTAGGTTACATGTGTAAATATCATTCCGATTTATAAAATGTAGATGTATCAATTCATTTCACCAACGCGTTCAGCATGTATTAAGTTGCACGTGAGATCCCGCACACATGAACCGCTCACCCAGTACAGTTGGTGGTAGGGCGCTTGACCCACACCCGGCTGTTAGTACCAGATAAAGGCGGATTATGTTGCCAGTTGCTCGTAAAAGAGCAGTATAAAAGAGTATTTCCTGTTAATTAAATTTCATGAATACTTGCAAGAAGTGTGGCTTAGAAGCTGAATAAATGTTGTTTTTGTTGTTAGCCCAACGGACCGCCGTGTATATATGTTCGTTAAAAGGTTGGAATCTAGTTCAATCTACCAAATTAACTTGGATCGTATAAATGAAACAAACATGTGCTTGTTATTTTAAGGCCCAAGGACATGCAAAGCAAACGAGTTTACATGTGAAAGCGGTGAATGTATACCCAAACCGTGGGCATGTGATGGAGACGCGGATTGTAAGGATGGCTCAGACGAGCGAAACTGTGGTAAGAATAGTTGTTTTTGTCTCCATTTATTCTCAACCTATTACATTAAACAAATATATATTTTGTTCTCCCGAAGAACACGGTATTAATCCCGATACACCGCTTTTCAGTTCCGTGAGAGAATTGTTCTGTTTTCATATGGCTCTGACGGAACTGAAAACCAATGTAACACTCAGGATACATGAAATCTGAGTTCCGTCAGAGCGTTACATCGGTTTTCAGTTCCGTCAGAGCCATGTGAATATAGAACAATCTCTAACGGAACTGAGAAGCGGTGTATCGGGATTCATACCGTGAAAAATGCTATGGATTGTTTGGGAAGAATAATTATATTAAGTTGCAACATAGACAATTTAATTGTTTCAAAATACCTACATTTATGTTACAAGTGAGGAACAGATGCGCCGATGATGAATTTACGTGTGGATCGGGACAATGTATTAAACAAGCATGGTTATGTGACGGAGAACATGACTGCTTCGATAGAACAGATGAGAGAAAATGCAGTAAGTAAACATGTTAAATGTTCTTGTTGAAGTTGTTTTACTTGTGTGAATTGTTCTGTATACTTTATATTGAATCTCATTGTCTGTATATTGTAAATTAATTTTAAAATATTCGTGGGATTTAAATTACGTGGATTTTGAGGATGGCTTTAACCACGAAATCAAATCACTGACGAACACTAAAGCCAATAAATATGTAAAGTTACTACGGCTGCCAATTTTGTTGGTAAGTTCAAGTAATCGGAAATGAATAAACTACTCATAGTATTTCATATATTTGATGTCAAAAAAGTAAAAGTAATAGCTCAAAATTTAAAAATAGAACTCTTGGTATACGAGTATAGAAAAGCAACAACCGACGATTAAATATGACCTGCTGGATAGCTAAAGTTTTCCAAAATATGACCGATATGCTTAGACGATATTACAGCTATTTGGATAGGTGCATAATTATGACGGTTAAGTATAACTATTACAGAACAACCTACCTGCGGACATAAACAGTTTGTTTGTCGTAATGGAGCATGTATTAGAATGAAATGGGTATGTGATGGAGAGTATGACTGTCCAGATCATTCTGATGAAGTAGGGTGTGGTGTACGTCTACCTGGATGTAGGAGGGATCAGTTTATGTGTACATCAGGGGCGTGTATCAATGCATCATGGGTATGTGATGGTGAACAAGACTGTCACGGTGGGATTGATGAACCAGCGTCATGTAAGTAGTACAGGGTGTCCAAAAAGAAAGTGAAAACGAACGGGGGGAATAAAAGTGCCGCTTCTCGGAGGTTGCCACTTCTCAGAAGTGCCGTTTCGGGAGGTTATACTGCTCAAATAGCAACATCACTAACCTCGCACTTGCCTATTATATGTACAGGGTGTCCAAAAAAGAAAGTTCAAACTCTAGGTAATTTAACTATCAGCACCAAGGATAAGAGTCGCAATTTGTCTCGCTATCACTATGTTATCCAAAATGCCACGTTTAGTCTTGCTGTGGGACCCGTCCAATTTTTTAATCTACGACTCCATGTTAATGAGGTTTATCTTTTTGTCATTTGTTAGTCTTTCTACATTTAACAACACGAATCTTTCGTTTGTCTTACATACATGTTAAATAGTATACATCGCATACTCTGATGTACTAAATGTACAAATAAACGTAAGAAACATATACACTACTAGTAATTAGCTCTAAGATGGAATAAGTACAAACATTAATGTTCAAATTGCAGGTAAACCAACGACAAGCGCGCCTACATCAACGACAACCACGCCTACATCAACAACAACCACGCCTACATCAACAACAACCACGCCTACATCAACGACAACCATGCCTACATCAACGACAACCACGCCTACATCAACGACAACCACACCTACACCAACAACAACCACGCCTACATCTACGACAACCATGCCTCCATCAACGACAACAACGCCTACATCAACAACAACCACGTCTTCATCAACTACAACAACGCCTACATCAATAACAACCACGCCTACATCAACAAAAACCATGCCTACATCATCGACCACCACGCCTACATCAACGACAACCACTCCAACATCTACGACAACTACGCCTACATCTCCAACTATTGTAGCAAAGCCTTCATCTACAACAACCAAGTCTACAACTACGACAACCACACCGACGTCTACAACGACCACGCCTACACATACGACAAACACGCCTTTACATTCGACATCTACGCTTATATCTACAACTACAACAACCACAACTGCACCAACGACAACAACGCCTACATCAACGACAATCACGCCTACATCTACAAAAACCACACCTACATCTCTAGCAAACGCATATACATCTGCGGCATTCACGTCTACGCCAACCACAGCCACGATTTCATCTACGACAACCACGCCTACATCTACGACAAACAATCCTACAACTACGACAACCACGCCTACATCAACAACAACCATGCCGACACCAACGACAACCACGCCTATATCTACAAAAACCAAACATACATCTACGACAACAACACCTACAACAACTACACAAATATCTACGACAACAACGCCTACACCAACGACAACCACGCTTATATCTACGACAATCAGGCACACATCTGCGACAACCACGCCTACATATTCAACAACCACGCCCTCATCTACAACAACCTCGCTTGCACCCACGACAACAACGTCTACATCTTCTACAGATACGCCTACCTCTTCGACAACCACGCCTACCTCTTCGACAACCACTCCTTCTTTTACGAAAACCATGTCTCCATCGTTGATGACCACGCCTACACTAACAACGACCACACCTTCTTCTACTACAACCACACCTACGTCTACGACAACTACGCATGCATCCACGACAGTCACGCATACACTAACGACTAACACTCCTGCATCTTCTACACGTGCGCCTACATCTTCACAAGACGCACCAAAAGATATGTCAGTCACACTTACTTCAACGATAGAAACGCCTACATCTACGACAGCCATGTCAACATCTACAAAATACACGCCTATATATGCGACAAACAAACCTACATATTCGACAAACATGCCTATGTCTGCCACAACCATGCGCATAACAACGACAGAGACATCTTCAACAGACACACCAGCATCTATTACAGCCACGTATACATCAACGACATATACCCCTACACCTTCGACAACCAAGCATACGTCAAAGACAGCCATGCCAGAGACCAACTCGCGAAAGCAGAAACAGACAGAAGCAACACAGTCTACCTCATCTAATGTCACAGTCCCATTAATATCTGGAAACTCATTACCTACCGCAACGTCTTCAAGGTCTTCGAATGATATCACCTCTATAGTATCACAGGCAACAAACATCACACATAGAACAATGATCAACACAGCAAATACACTAAACAACAAGACAATTACAACAGCTTATCAAACAGAACAGCAAAACAACCCTAAAAAAACACCAATTAATATATCTAAAACATCGTCCACGGCGACAAGGACACAAAACAACACTACATTTACACCGAGTAATACAGTGAAGATGCACCATGATACAATTAAGACAGCACAGTCTACATCAGAGACTTCAAACGGCATGACTGAGACATCTAAGTTCACTACAAAGACTCCAAGGATAAGGACAGATGAATCGTATAATACAATAAAAACACAAGTAAATACAACAACCACAACAGGT
The DNA here is from genome assembly GCA_947247005.1 of Spisula solida. Classification (NCBI taxonomy): domain Eukaryota; kingdom Metazoa; phylum Mollusca; class Bivalvia; order Venerida; family Mactridae; genus Spisula; species Spisula solida. Next base: position 29,998,211 of record OX365948.1, read on the forward strand.
TCAAAAGGCGGTATGTCGTCTTCTACTACATCTTCGAGTGCCACATCAGTGAGTAGCGGTATGTCGTCTCCTACTACATCTTCGAGTGCCACATCAGTGAGTAGCGGTATGTCGTCTCCTACTGCATCGTCGAGTGCCACATCGGTGAGTAGCGGTATGTCGTCTTCTACTACATCTTCGAGTGCCACATCAGTGAGTAGCGGTATGTCGTCTCCTACTACATCTTCGAGTGCCACATCAGTGAGTAGCGGTATGTCGTCTCCTACTGCATCGTCGAGTGCCACATCGGTGAGTAGCGGTATGTCGTCTTCTACTACATCTTCGAGTGCCACATCAGTGAGTAGCGGTATGTCGTCTTCTACTACATCTTCGAGTGCCACATCAGTGAGTAGCGGTATGTCGTCTCCTACTACATCTTCGAGTGCCACATCAGTGAGTAGCGATATGTCGTCTTCGACTACATCGCCGAATGTGTCATCTAGTATCACACCAGCACAAGGTTTGTACATGTACACGTATATCTACTTTATTACTAAGGCTCTCCTTCTCGATATTTGGTTAACAATATAGTTTCGGTACTAAGTTCACTTGTCAGAAATCATGTCGATAAGGGTATACACACATGGACATAACGTGAAATATACAGATTTGACAATATGCCAACACTTGGCTTTTTACATCGTATTATTGTGAACATTTCTCAATCCCAAAACACTCTTGTAATTTATTCTCAACAGACATGTGCGGAGATCGACATTTTGCTTGCAATCCCATGATGTGTATTCCTAAGTTATGGGTTTGTGATGGAGAGATAGACTGTCCGAACATGTCTGATGAACGTTACTGTGGTAAGGCTTGTATAGCTGCTGATATAGTATACACTCGGGTTTAATCACCGCTTTGCGACACTGAAGTGTAAAAATGTGTTTATTAGGCTATAGCAATACTGCACTGGCAAAGACTACCATATTGACTACTAGCAGCATAATCGGTCGGAAAATCTGTAAAATAGGATTTTTCGCTTTCGCTACGCTCGCTAAATAGTGTATATAAATGGAAATAATTATATTGACAATTAGTTGTTGAAGTGAGTATGCTCTCGAAATTTGATGTATTAGGCATGCTAAGATAAAGCTTTTCCTGTAACGCCATTTCCTTTTTAAGCAGCCCTTTCAAAACCCCTACGTATAAAAGTTCTAAGAAAACGGGCTTAAACCTTCCGATATACTCGTATTTGCGAAAGAAGTACACTTAATAAAATGTAATAAGTAATATAATTGGCTTGCTTTCATAACAAAGCTAGCACTTTTTCAATACAAATTAAGGTACCACTGAATGCCCAAAATGCACCAGATGGAGCAATTGTTTAAAAGCCAGTAAGCATAGCACCGGACTCCCTAGTTACTTGACTTCACATATAGATCTATCACCATCACGAAACTCCAAATCCAGGATTTGCCCTAGAATTAGTGACATGCATTTCAGAAAAATGGTGACTTATTTTTTCCTAGTTCGCTTCACTCGCACACTAGCTGTAACTATAATCAAACATAGAGTGAGTATCGGACATTTAGCTCAAATATACAGGATGGCTTCGTTACGCAATAGCTTTATCAGTGAATACGATATGCTTTTTCTAGCTCAATTCGCTCGCACAATTTTCCTGGGTGTATTAATAAGTACGCCACCAACACGAAATCATGTATCTGCATCTGGCTATTCATTATCACTGTCCGACAGCCCTATACTAATACCGCCACATAGTGGTATTGGTAAACATGTAGTGCCAAGGTACAACCTTAAATCCATTGACTATTACTTTTGTACAGGTACTTGTTCACTATAAGAACTCCAACCTCTACTCAGTAGAAGTCCAATAATAATTCAAAGATATTTACTTGAAAGTGAAAACAAATCACCAATTGAACAAGCTTTCTTGGGAGCCTTTTTATTTTTTATAACAGCAAGTCAGAAGTGCCAGAATTTGCTTCCAGAAGTACTTTAAAATGCTGTTTTCGAGGAGCTTCCCCTGGCCAAGGCTGTGCCCTGGACCCACAGGGGGTCCTGCGGCCCCCTGACCACCCATGGAAACATCATGCACCATCAACACCTGCTATATGGAGGAAGATAAACGGACATATATTTTGTGACAATATGACGTCCAAAATACGTGCAGGAAAAATATAAAGAAGTGCTAACATTATTGTCGCCCCAATAGATTGGGATTGTATATTATACTGAGAACAATGGTGCAATCATTATTTGAGAGTTTGGGTAACAGCCGCTTTAAGTGCTTTAGCTGTCTGTAGTCTGACCGGTACGTTACTGATACTGTTGTTATTGTCATTACTTGCCATTTTCTGGATGTGCTTAATTTCTCTTAGCAAGAATACCCCTTAATATTCCACTTTAACTAGGTGTATGAACGGGTGCCTGAGAGGGTCAAAAGCAGATGTGCTGTGTCTGCCATCGGCACCGACTGTAACAACCTATAAACGATGATTCAATGGTCGGGGGTTAAACGTTAAGTTGGTTGAACAGACGTATGTCTCAAAATAGACTTTAATTTTACTTTTATATTTCCAGGCAATCGGGAACCAGCACTTGGGATAGATCCACTCACAAAGTCATCCAGTCACTTTATACTTAACTCGAGTAATTCAACCACGGGTGGAAAAAAGCAAAAAAGTTAGTTCGTCTTTTCACACTTGTTTTTTAAAGTTGATTGTATTAGTTGATATCTTCGCCAATTCGAATTGATTTACTGTAAACATTTATGTGTTTGCTACATATACCAGTCTGTTACCGCTATCTAATGTAATAGTTAGATAAGGATATGCAGTGTTAGTATTTGCATTAGTACTCAGGGAACTCAAAACCTAACGGTCAAATTTAAATTCTATATACATATATCAGAAGTGCGCATGTACATCCTCTGTCGGTGCAGATACTGCACGATCTGACCAGAGGGACAGACTAAGAGAAAGCCCCCGAAAGGAGAGACATTAGATACAGGCATGTCCGGCGGTGCAGAAGTGCGCCTAGCTCTTATTTCGAATAGACAGTCTGGTTCGTTTATGTGGCTGGTATATAGCACCGATACACAGGTCAGCTTCCTGTCACATTTAACCAGATACAAATGTACTTTACAGTCCACACGGTCAGATAACTCTTCAAAAACTACAAATTGTGAACAAGTATGGTTAGTAGAAGTTCATTAACTCAAACATTATTAATATATTACAGATTCCGATAGAATCGGGATTAGTACACGTACGAAAAAATGTGAAACTATTATAAACAAGAAATTGATTCTGTATTAACCTTTCTGCAAAGTTGTTGTTTTACTAGTGATAAGAGCGTGTAAAGAAGGAAAGGTGAAGTGTACACACGGAAATCAGTGTATACCAAAGAACTGGGTGTGTGATCAAGATCGAGATTGTCCCGACGGATCCGACGAGATTAACTGTGGTAAATATACATTTTATGTCCTAAGCGACGATCGTTTAAGATTTTAGACTAGTGGCAACCATGGCACAAAAGAAGTCACATTCTTAGTCAGCCATATTGTATGAAATACACATGTCCTTGCCAAACATTCAACTGTTTTTAATCGCACCTTTTAATGGCTTTGATCCCTTTCCTTGCTGCCCAGTATACCATACTAATTAGTGTTGAACGATACTGCTTCGAGAAATGATTCATTTCTTGCCGATCATTATTCTAGGACCCAAAACCTGCCGAGTAAACGAATTCACTTGCAGTTCAGGGAAATGTATTCCCAATCATTGGCGATGTGATGGCGACCCTGATTGCCCGGACAAATCTGACGAGGAGAATTGCACAAGTTACACGAGGACATGTAGCGAGAATCAGTTTATGTGTGCAGCTCGCCATCCTGGAATTTGTATCCCTAATGAGTGGACATGTGATGGTCAAAATGATTGTCCAGACGGATCGGATGAAAATCTTAATTGTAAGTTCATCGTTGAAAAATCTTTATTTCCTCCAGTACTGAAGAGCCGTTTAACAAAATATGATATAGATAGATTCTTTATTATCCTCCATATTTGGAGAATATAACATATTTACAGTTACATAAGAAGACATAGCATAAACAATTACATGGATATAGGATATAATAATATAGGAAAAGAAAATGTAGTTATGCATCTAGCATCTGTTGTAAACTGACCTTATCGAAAACGAAATACAAAGAATAACGACATTATACGCAGCGTTCCTATATTTACATTTACCTTATCATGTCTGATAAGATAATTATGTAATTAGTAGTAGCTTGAATGTATAAGTAAGCACACATTACATAGACAGTTACCTATTACATTGTCAAAACCAACATATCGTACAGTTTGCTGCGGATTCTTGTTTCGGTAGAGATGAGGCAAAAAACTGCCCAATTACAGAACTTGTTCAAACTTGTATATGAATACAGTATCATACAAGTTAGAAATAGAAAAGAACTTGTTAATGAGTTGTCTGCCCTTTAAACAAATGTTTTCAGGCTCCAAAGGAAGAAACAAATTGTAATTTTCCCATTTAAAGAGCGCACTTTTGGTGCACTTTTGGTTGTTATTATGCTCGAGCAGTAGTTTGCGAATACTTGTAGGGAAGAACGCGAAAAGAAACAATTTGAATAATGAATTTGACACTACAGAATAGAAAAATAAACATACACTAGCGCACACGAGTTTGTGTACGATTGCACATTTTAACTTCTGTTGTTTTGTTTTATATACAGGCGATACAAGAGGATCACCAGCGGGCAAAACACAGACAACAACATCGAATACTGGTAGTTCATCATGAAATGAGAACACTACCCTTCAAGATACATCATCCTCAACACATAGACCATCACCTGTGATAGATAATTCACGTAACTTCTCGGCAACCGCTACCAAGGAACAGTCAGCTGAAACCACCTAAAATATAATACGACGGATTTATCGTCAACTGTGGAGCACATTTAAATGCTATAAATTATTCTAGTGCCGAAAGTACGATGCAAAGTATATGTACATCAAGCCATCTTCACTCTAGGCGGCATCATACACGGATCAAGTACATTAATTAGCCAATCATAACGTGACGTCATGGAATTTTGACGTGTATAATTCCATGGTGACGAAAAAGGATGCATATACAATGTAGAAGTGTTGTCGTAGTTGGATATTATTCAGGGATTTATCAGCCCATCGGCCAGTGTATTATAGAAAATTAATGCATAATTGCATATCAATATTTCAATTTGAGTGATTTCAGACAATTTCAATTAACATGTCAACATAAAATTTGGATTTGTATCTAAACTTCAACACTTCCTTGGCCTTGACGCCGGTTAACTGACTGAGTCAGCAGAATTTCGTTGTGGGATGTGATGTTTTTGTAGTTGTGCTGGCATGGTATGTGCCTTTTTGTCATAAAGTCGTTTATTTGTAGTGTTGGGCATTGTGCCGTTGATAACGGCGGTATGTAATGTTTTAATGTTTTCTGTGCTCGACTGTTTAAGTTGAGTCCAGCCTTCACTGTCCGATTATCTATTATTAAGTGTTGACTAATGTACGTTCGTATTTGTTTAATAATGATCATCTTTGCATTTTGTTGGCGTTGTTATAATTCACTCTACGTTGAATGAACATAATGAATTAAAAAGAGCATGCAAGCGTACCAATATAGTGATACTAGTACATTTTCATGGACCACCAGACATGTTTAATGTTGTACGATAACCTTCAACACAAGCGTTTGGGTGAGTGACGTATAAAATGTGAATTTACAAGTCTAATAACAACGCCCTGCGTTACAAATGAATTTGTTCAATATATTAGTTGATTTTATTCACGCTGTGTTTGAATAATTAACGAAGGTGGAGAACCGAAGTAACAATTGTGGTTTGAAAGGTTGTAACCTCTGCAATATATTAAAACTATTTATTATTATATAAGTTCAACTGTCGTTCTGTGTAATAAAATGAATATCACATGTCAGTTCCCGGAAACAGAATATCACCCTCGACTTCTCCATCACATCTATCTGACATTTATAATATAAATATCTATTATATATTTTGATCACCACTACCAACAGCTGTGATAGATGACACACTATTCATTTTCATAACGGTGAACTTCATCATTATTGTCATCATTATCATAGTCATCATCGTCATTATTGTCATTATTGTCATCTTCATAATCATTATTGTCATCATAATCAACATTATTGTCGTCATCATTACCGTCATAAAAATTAATGTCACAATCATTATCATCGTCGTCATTTTATAATGCTCATCATCATCATCATCATCATCATCGTCGGTCGTCGCATCATTATCATTATTATCATCATAATCATTATTGTCATCATAATCATCATTATTGTAATCATCATTATTGTCATAAAAATTATTGTCACAATCATTATCATCGTCGTCAATGTTATAACCCTTATCACTGTCATCAGCATTCTCACAAACCTTCTCCGCATCATCATCATCATCATCATCGTCATCGTCATGTATCGTTATCATCAGTTATTATAGCAACATACCTGCTCGTTTTTGTTGTCTGTTCTCGACACGCAATGTGAAAATATAATTCTATATAACCTAACATAAAGTATATTTATACGGGGTTATCGACAAGAAGCTTAAGTTAGTGAAAATCCACCACTGTTAGAGGTTTTCATAGTAGGGAACGGCTTACAAGATCCCAATACGGATGTACGCTTTTCTTGTGGATTTTTGAAAATTGCATGGTTTGCTGATGCTCGCATGACTATCACAGGGGACTCGCTCGGACACCGTGTCTGTATGGACACCGTGCGAAAGTCATAAGAGTGCACAAAATGAACAAGTCTTTGATGTCCGTATGAATATCGTACAAGTTCATAATCTGAAGATGGTACATGGGGCCGTATGCTTTGAGACCAATTACAATGATTACACATAGACCGTAAGGATTTAAACACCTAGGTACTGTTTTATCAAAGCACTTACGGAAATCGTAAACTTACGTCCAAATTTTAATTCTTAATAATTCTTTACCGACTGCACATTGGGGACTGATATGATTTGTAGTAGTTTATTATTTGAATTATTACTTGTAATACAGCTCCATTTACCAAACCTAATAGCTGTAAAAGAATTATAAAGATATTTATATTTAAATTTGATCGTAAGTTTACGATTTCCGTAAGACGGTAAGTGCTTTGATAAAACAGTACCCTAGACATTTAGTCATAGAGTGTATTACTATCAACCTATACTATTAATTTAAACAAATTGTCCAACATACTGTCCATACACACACCCGGGATCATTCAGTCAGTATATAAGCGGGCATTGTATAGTCCTAAGTCGCTGCTAATCTTTACCCCTTGTTCTAATCTCGTATACTGTATTTACACTGGTGCTATTTACACTTCGGGTTTATGTAAACCTGTGGAATAAAACCTCTGACCCATGGTTATTCTATTTATTTGTGTAATTAAGATATTGACATAATAATAATAATAAAATCTTTATTTTCTGAAGGTAACATGTTAAGACATATATCGAAAAAATCAATACTTGCACATGTACACCGTACATGATACCATTATAAATATGTCTGATCACTTTAATTGAGCATGATAATTAAATCTTTCAAATTGGCATAAAGCGATCTGACGGTCAATTGAATAGAATTTTACTTTACTTCGTCAAGTTAGTATTTTACACTGTGAATGTGGTGACTGTACAGGTACACACAGTGTAATACTATATTATAAAGAATTTTGTATCATGATTACACTCGGACAAATATCGAAATTTTACGAATGGATGTTACAAAAAGGAGGTAAGTGAAAACGTTTATTGCGATTCTGAGTTCGCTGCGATCGATTTTTAACCAATGTCACTTTATACATGTAGTTAAGTAAGAAAATGAATTTTGCCGGTCTTTGTTTGTGCTTGTTTTTCCGACATGATTTATACTTTCCGTTTGGCTGTTTCAACAACCAAGCATGCACTAACACACTCTATAATTGAATTAGATTTGGTAGAATGTTGCATTTGACTAATCAGTTGGCTAGTTACTCTTTAGTCACAACAAGTCTTAGAAAAGTATGTAGTTAATATAAAAGTCCTCATTAAAAGCTGAGAAACCGATTTGATATTCATTATGATAAAAACTCTTGTATCGGCACCCATGTCATATGGTCATATATGCTAGTATTTCGGTTGTCCGAGAAAAGCACATCATCAGTCAAAGAGCTTTACAAGGGAGATAATCCATACCTTTTTTGCTAAATTAAACCGGTAAGTAACGTCACCAAAGCGATACATAGCACTTTTTGTCAGGCAACGGACGCTTGGTGGTTTCCTGGAGGAGTGAATACAATTCTCTAAACTATTTTAATAACCCCTGAAAATATTTGGGTCACAAATCAGCCGGACACCTGACAATATCCGTGTATGCAATGTGTACCCTATGTCTAGGCCTCGTGTACATGCCGGGTGCCGACCGATGCTCGGCATTGAACAATAAACAAAAGGTGCCAGATAAGCACCTATCAGTCGTTGGGCAGGCATCCACTAGTCATAGGACGGTCACCAACAAATTATTTGTCTCTAATCCTCGCATTGATTTTGTCCGATAATGTTCCGTCCGTCCGACCACCGGCCCGATTTGCCAAAAAGTACACCGGTCGTTCATCGGACGATCGGATTGGATTTGTGATCCAGGAATTAATTATCTGTCATAAAATTATTATATTATCTTTTTTTCTCGTAATCTTTTCTTTTCACGTGTTCCTTTTCGTACTTTTTTCGTTCTTTTCGTTATTTTGTTTTTGTTATTTTTCGTATATTTCGTTTGTTCTCTGCTGTTTTTCTGTGCGCTGCATTCCCTCACCGATGTATAATTCAACATTTTATCAGCAAAATAGACTGCAAAACATAAATAGTAATTTTCACGAAGTACGTATGTTCTGTCATTTTGTAAATTTTGTATTACAGACCTTCGTGTACAGTCATGGCCCCTCATGGAAACCCCAGTACCCGTTCTGGTTATATTTGTGATGTATTTTATCGCTATAAAACAAGGACCAAGACTGATGGAGGGACAGAAAGCGATGAATCTATCAAATATGATCGTTATATATAACCTTGGACTAGTAGTGCTATCCGCTTACATGTGTTATGAGGTAAATAAACTAAATATCTTTCTGTAATATTCCGTTGATATTCCGTTAATCCAACATTTGATTCCTTATAAAGAATTATATTAATTTTGTTCAAACGTACAGTGCAACATCTCTTTGGTTGTTGTATACAGATTGTTGCTCTGGTGAGGTAAAATGCAATATAGTAAATGGTTACTTCTTGTAATGATTATGTTGTATAAGAGAGGTTGTTGCTATATATGGAGGGCAGCTCTAGAGAAGTTGCACTGTTTTTTGTGTGTTACAAAGCCATGCTACGTGTATGTATTAAACATGGTCTAATGATCCGGAGTTCTCCCATCAGAACTATTCCGGTAAAATTCTGATTCTGTTAAAATGGATGACTAAATGAATCATTTTACAGTGCTAGATGCCAATTTTTCTCATGATTCTTACTAGCTTTACTAACGCCTACTACCCCTCCAATACTCTCCAAGCATCCTGGTCCTATGTAAGCCTCTCCATCGCTTTCCAGGAGTGGCCTGTTCTTAATATTATACTGTTCTAATTTAGTAACTTTTTAAAAACGATTTATGTTAAAATGATGATTTCAACATTGACTGTTTTCATGTAGCCACAATGGTGTTGTCTATTTACATTTAAACTGATATTGTACACAAATTACAGTCGTTGTATTTCTCAAAATTCCTGTTTTATTTTCAGTTCTTCATGTCCTCCATTTTGGCGGGATACAGTTATATATGTCAGCCGGTGGATTATTCCACTGATCCCCTAGAAATTAGGGTAAGTCACGTGACCAACTTTATCAATTAATTGGTTAAACGATATGTGTGTTTGTAATAAGTAGCTAGAATCTAGCGTCTATATTCGGATTCGAATCCATAATGTACGGCGTCATCGCCGTTCGAAAACCCCCAATGTCTGAACATATTTAGCAAGATTGGTTAGCTAAGTCGGTGGACGAGTTTGTGGCTCATCTTCAACTCGTGGGCCAGTATGAACAGAAGGAAGGACGAATGCTCATCTACACTTAGTATAAGGACTTCTCTGGAGATAATGCATCTATAGACATTAGTCATCTACCTTTGATTTATATCAAGAACTAATCAAATGCTTACCAAGGATCACATTCCTGAATCAGGTCAAGTTGATATATACGAAATACTGATCAGAAACAGACTACAACCCGTACAACAAATAATATCATACTGTCCTTGTTTGGTTTCAGATGGCAAGTGTTTGTTGGTGGTATTTCTTCTCTAAAATTATCGAACTATCAGATACAGTAAGTATTAAAACTATACACATGTACTACCCATAGTGTCAAACGATTGCCTTGAAGACAACCTGTATTTCCTACACTCAGATAAAGGCTTTTCCACAGCTTAGACTTTCGACTTTTGACAGCTGAAACTTGGACTTTTAGCGGTTAAGTTTTATTATCAAGTTCAGCTGTTTATATAGGACAATAGGGCATTGTGTCGTGAGATTGTAATCTGTTTTATATTTCTGTTTTCTGTGCTTAGCTGTTTCAGTTGAGTGCTACCTTCATTGTCCGAGTGTTTGGATAAGCCGAAACGTTGCCAACAATAAAGTATTGAAAATTTAACATGTGATTATTGTGTGCCTACATGTACATTTCACTTGGATGTCTTAGATGATAATTGTGACATGTATACTTGCTGATGAGTGCAGTACTTTAACTACAATGCATTTGTTGAAAATGTCATTTAACGGTAATGGGAAACTTCTAATTCGTTTAATAACCATTGTATTGTGACTAAATTAGAGATTGTAATAAAATATCATTGGTAAAATGGCACCAAAAATGTAAACATGTGCTATGCAGAGTTGTCCACATACGTATAATCAAAATCAAGCGTTGTCCAAAACAGTTTAAAAAAATGTCAGCTTATCTCAATTAAATTTATTGAGTGACGATTTGATACTTTTCACCGTTTTATAGTGAAGTTTCTGTAGTAATGTTTGTTGAGTAAAATCGACTTTAGTGTCAAAAGTTCACGGACGGATTGACTTGCCATCGATGGCCGGGTTACAAATCCAGCGCACTAACTACTGGACCTCCCCGAAGCCGGAGGTCTTGGCCAATTAGGCAGGGATAAAAACGAATTGCCACCCACTATGTCTGTCTCAGTCGAACGGTATAAACCCACTCTGGATCACGGCTCTCCTCAGTAACGGTGTAATTATAACGTGTATGTGTTATTGGTTTATTACTATACATACGATATGTGTTTCAGGTATTTCTCATATTAAAGAAGAAACCTATATCATTTCTACATTGTTATCATCATAGTACGATGCTACTCAACTGGTGGCTGGGTGTTAAATATATCGCAGGTGGACAATGTAAGTTTTCTTCCTAAATAAATATAGTAATTATATTATATTATTGCAGGACATGTGTTCCTTCCCTTTGAAATGCTAGTTATAGATAAATGCCTTTATAAACAATAACTACAGTCAAGAATGTATTGGTGGTCCCTGAAATCAAGCAATTTCCAAAAGTTAGACCACATTGTAAAGAGTACGGTCCCTTTATAATATGACTCTATGAAGCCAAATTGCTTCTTTGGATTGTTTCCCTTTATATCACCATTACGACTCGTTAACGCGAGTATGGACTGCAGTTAATCTTCTTACCTTGGTACTCTGTGAAAATGACCTCACATTCGGAACAACATATCCTGACACTAAGTATCATCTGTCTTATGCATGTGTCAATTGCCGTTCAGTGATAACCAGCCTCCGGATGATTTGTGCCCAATGTATTTTAAAAACAGCTTGTGTCTAGTAAATCCTAATCGGCCATTTTATAATAAATTCATAATTTGAACAGCCACGTCGAGCCATAATTAATGCCTACATGGACATGGACTGGCTGCTCAAGACTGTATATAAAATACATGTACATGTATTCATTTGGCAGAATTACTTCTCACCATTGTCAGCATCACTATAGACTAAATACAAAAAAGCTCCGAAGCAGAGGTACACTTTAATTATTATCACCATTTATAATTTAACATTAAAACTTATTTACTTCTGTATTTGCACATTTCAATTGTCGCAATAAAGTTAGATTAGAATTAGAATTAAAATTAGATATCCAGTTCTAAAGTAGTAGTTGTGTATCTGATCGGAAACCTAGTATCCACATGTAATTTTGTATTATATTTCAGCGTGGTTTTTAGCAATGGTGAACACGCTTGTACACGTTGTCATGTACTCATACTATGGATTATCTGCCCTTGGTCCACAGGTGCAAAAGTATCTTTGGTGGAAGAAATACATTACTGTGTTACAATTGGTATGTTAATATTGATACTTACAATTAAATTTTATTTGTAAGGCTTACTTTTCTGAGAAGTTAAGGGAAACCCTAACTCTAATGGTAAGTAGACTCTCTTTTTTTAAATTGAGAAATACTACTCTAATGGCAAGTCACTACCCTATAGCTACGTATAACTTTCCTTTGAAACTAAGGGAAACTACTCTAACGATAAGGAGGACGTTCCTTTGAAATTAAGGGAGACTACTCTAACGATAAGGAGGACTTCCCTTTGAAATTAATGGAAACTACTCTAACGATAAGGAGGACTTTCCTTTGAAATTTAGGGAAACTACTCTAACGATGAGGAGGACTTTCCTTTGAAATTAAGGGAGACTACTCTTACGATAAGGAGGACTTTCCTTTGAAATTAAGGGAGACTACTCTTACGATAAGGAGGACGTTCCTTTGAAATTAAGGGAGACTACTCTTACGATAAGGAGGACTTTCCTTTGAAATTAAGGGAGACTACTCTTACGATAAGGAGGACTTTCCTGACTAGATAAGAATGACTTTTTTTAAAATTAGGGAGATCACTGTAATTGTAAGAATGATTTCCATTGATACTTAGAGAGACTATTCTAAACACCAAGGTACCAAGGTAAAATTAAATAGAAATATGAAATGATTGTTTTGTCTCACGCATCACGAAATGCACATTTAATCAGAAACTGTTTAAATTCTCTTTAAAACTTTCTTTTCAGAGCCAGTTTTTCGCCGTGGTAGTTCATACTGGCATCAACATGTTGCAGTCTAATTGTGACTTTCCTCAAGGCTTCAATTACGCTGTGTTTCTATATGCCATATCACTAATTTTGTTGTTTTCGAACTTTTACCGGAAGACATATAATGGTGCCAAATCTTTATAGTATACATTTGTATATCAACTATTTATTAGGTACAGAAAACAAGACCAGTACAAGGTTGCTTCGATCTTATATCCTGAAAATAAATTGTATACATGTCGCATGATTGTGCGTCTTATCGAATGTGTATTTTTATCGAGTTGTTACCATAAACCTCGCTAATCTACGTACGAATTTAATAACACCATAGCAAGTAGGTAACAAGTTAGAAAGCTTGCTTAGTTTTATTAAAAGTTTCATGACGTGTGGAGCGTATTTCTTCACTTGAGACAAAAGTTGTTTATCTTTTCTGTCCATGGTCGCATACAAAGTACTATCTTACTTGTCCTGCAATGCCCATCTTGTTGTGATTGTTACTACTCAACCATTTTCCTTACTTCTCCATGCATATAAGACTGCCCTCGCACATTATCGTGTTCCTGTAGTTTGTCAGTTAATGTTTCTACGAGATCTACGTACGGGGATAATGTTTTACGTCCCCGTAGTTAAGTGAGGTTTATGGGCGTAGAGGCACTGCCTTACGTTCCTGGTAATAACGTAATATTTCCTTTACATACATGTAAACTTATTGGAAAACAACATAGATAGAAAAACAATTTGTTTAATAGATTTTTATTGATAAACTTGTTGTTTTTATATTGTGTTAGAGTTTACATGTACATGTATTTGATAAATTACGAGAAATAAAGTGAAACAAACATATACTTAACGGATTTAAAAACGCGACAATGGGGTATGTTGTTTTATAGCAGACAATTCAAATTTATGTCCGGATTTGAATAGTGCAGATTAAATGTAAATGTATTGGTGTCAATCTGGTACCAAGCTGATAAACATCAGATGGGTATTAACAAATATATAGCACAATCATTCGTCGATCCAGAAAACGAAAGTCGCATTCTGACCAATTGACAATACAGTTTGTACACTAAACAAATCTTAAAAGTGTGCATGTATATATTTACCCATAGCTCGGTCATTACCTGTTTGATCTTGCTGAAATTTTCAACATATGTAGCTTGAATATGTTTTAATCTCTGCATTGTTTATTTCATTACGTAATATCGGTGTATCGGGTAAATTTTATTAAAATCCTTTAGTGACTTATATGATAATACACATATATGTGTTACTTAAGTCCGAATATATTCAATTTTATATATTTTCAAATGAAGATGACCCAGTTATGTTAAATACGGTTAAACTTAGCTGCTTACTTTATGCAGACCATTTGATACTATTGTCTTCTAGTCAGATTGGTTAGCACAGTTGTTTGGATAAGTTATCTGACTATTGTGATCAGAACTGTCGATTAGTAAATTTGAATAAAATAAATGTTATAGTATCTGCTAAAATGAAGATACGGTTCTTTTGACTGTAGTTTTATTATCCACAATTAATGCATGCGACTACGTTTTTACTCGGACTTAAATTAGTATACCGGATATGACGGACCCACGTGGTTGTTAGTATAGCAGACGTATTGTAAGATTATAGGCCTTTTGTTCTAAGCAGCAAATTATTTATGCCTTCACTCTGAAGAACCCTTTACTCCATTTGAAGAACCATTCACTCCATTTGAAGCGACCTTCAAAAAGCCTTCCAAACTCTCATCAAAAGCTTGCATGAATGTCGGCTGTGGTGGAGCTAAGGAACCTGTGTAGATTGACCGGAACTGATGCTTTCTGTAGTCGGCTATGTCTTCTTCACGATGCTTTAACCAGTCCAAATACAATGGCACCGCTTTAAGTATGTCTTCTGTATATCCGGTTCGCTGACATAGATCGGCCAAAAGCGCAGCCTGGAAATCGGCTACGTCTTTGTGATTGGTCACTTTTGACATACGTGAAGTCCAGACGTTAATGTCGGCTTTCATCTTCTGTACAGACTTGGGTTCATCACATAATGTTCCACAAATGTATCTGAAAAAGCAAATTGTTTAAAAAGTGTTCTGCCATGATAAGACCACCAACTATTATAATTAAGCCGGCCATATATCACTAGCAGAGTACTGGAATTGCAGTCAATACAACAAAATGATGGTAACTGTAAGTAAAGGGTGATAACTGATTTTAATCAAGCAGTATTATGCGCATAAAACTACCAGATCAAAGCATGGGTGTCTGTTTTTATGTTGTAAACATAAGTACATGCATTTTGCAAATAAATACATTATCCTACTGTAAATGCCTATCGTAGATAAATGCAGTTGAGCCAAACTTTGGTACGTTCCAAGTTTTCTCCCTTTGAATTAAAATAAGAAGGGACTCTATGTTGTGTTTTTGGTCAAATGTTATCATAAACTGCAACTCTATACACGAAATGAGTTTGTCACGAAGTGCACTGCATATTATAACACTTAATTCCACAACGAGTAAGCCATATAGATGAGTGCAGGGTCACCTGAAGTTGTCAATCGTAACTTCTCCGGTATGAATCCGGAAGCTCCTTCGGATATATTAAGCGGAGTGATCGAGACGCTTATCGTCCGTGATTGGCCAAATTCCGGCGGTTTACAAGGTACCGCAAGGCATAAAAATAGACCCTAACGTCCCCAGCAGATATATATGACGTTTAACACAACATAAATATAGAGCACGATAACCTTAGTGTATATTTATGTCCAAGATGTTTAATCAGTGTACAAAACCGTTAAAATAAAACAGATTACACTAATAGCCGTTAGGTACCGTTCAAATAATGTACGATGTTCTATTTACACCGAGTGACGTAGCGTCCGAGAGGTCCAAATTGCTGAAGTTGCGTCAATATAGATACCCTGCCTAGATTGAGATTGTGAAAAGCGTATACTTTGTATACTACATGTATTTTATTGAGTATGTATTGCATGATTTATACAGCGTTAGGCTGATTTAAGATATTCGTAGACCTAACTGTGCGGGAGGTTGCGGTTTCGAATCCAATTCCGCGTCAGACCAAAGCCATATATGATGATACTGAACGAGTGTTTATTTATTATTGCATTTATGGAACGTGATAAATAAAATGATACATGAAGCTCATAAATACAATAATTAATCAACAAGAATCAAATATTCTACTTATTACACACCCGAAAAAATATGAAAAAATGATACATCCGTGTTCGACAGCTACGTCCACTATTATTGACCACATATATTAAAATATGACGTCAAAGATAATAATAGTTCAAGTCCCATTCCTTACATTAATTGATCATTTCCCAGTCTGCTTTACTAGGAAATGCTCTTCCTGTGATGAAAATGGCCCATTGCATTCTACAATTAAGTATAGATCATATAAAAATTTTGAAGAAAAACAATTCTTACAAGACTTGGAAAATCAGCCATGGTCTGTAATAGACATATATGATGATCCTGATGATGTACTAGATTATTTTTTAAAGATATTTTATGATGTTATGAACCGTAATTTAACTAAGAAAGAAAAATGTGTCAAACACAAACAACAACCAGACTGGTTTAATGATGAAATAGCAGATGCTATTGGTCAAAGAAACTTTGCTAAGAAAACATGCAATGAAATACAATTTAAAAGTTTTGGAGACAAAAAGTCAAAACATTAATCACCCATGCAAACAAATTATTTTATTCCAAAACCATTAATGAAAACAAAAGAAACCCCAGACTTCTATGGAGAAATCTCAAGAGCCTATCTGGTAAAGAAAAACACCACCAAGCCAACTATATCAATGATGACAATGGTACTCCAATTCTAAACCCAACAGACACAGCAGAAGCTTTCAACACCTTCTTCACAAACATATTTAGAACAGTGCCAGATCCGTCTCAAACTCTCGTAGAAGAGAGTGAGCAAAAAATCAAACAATTTGTCAACAGCAAAATACATGATGAAACCTTCCTTATTCCTCTTGCAACCGAGGAGTACATATTAAAACAACTAGACACCCTTGATGGTTCAAAATCAACAGGGCTAGATGACATTGGTCCCAGGATATTAAGAATAAGTTGTAATGTAATTGCAAAGCCACTAACAAAAATAATTAATCTAAGTATTAACATGGGTAAATTTCCAGAGAAATTTTAAATGGCAAAAATTTCTCCAATTTTTAAGAAAGGATCTAAATCTGATAAGACCAATTACAGACCCATCTCAATTTTGCCAGTTTTATCCAAGATCATAGAAAAACACGTATCTGATCAAATGAAATTTTTTTTAGAGATAAACAAACTTTTGTATGATAAGCAATCAGGCTTTCGATCAAACCATTGTTGTGAAACAGCTCTTACTGCCATTATTGATGACTGGATTACTGCTATCAATGATAAGTGATATGTTGGGACTATTTTCTTAGACTTCACGAAAGCTTTTGATCTTGTTAATCATTCTCTTTTAATAATCAAACTGAAACTTTATCACTTCAGCGAAGTTTCAGTGAAATGGTTTACATCCTACTTGACAAACCGCTCACAGAAAGTATGCATATCTGGAAATCTTTCAGATGCACAACCAATCTCAGCAGGAGTTCCCCAAGGATATGTTCTTGGACCTGTACTATTTATACTTTACATAAACGACCTCCCACTCCACACTCAAAATTCATCAGTTGACATGTTTGCTGATGATACCACACTATCTGCATATGGCAGTACCTTAGAAGAAGTACATAACATTTTACAACATGAGGCCAATACTGTAGACGAATGGTGTCGTCAAAATGCTATGATTCCAAACATTAACAAGACAAAGGCGATGTATATATCTGCTTCCAACAATAACCAGAAAATTGTTACGCATACAAACTCTCACAACATCCAAATGCAAGGACAGTCACTGACATACTCCTCATCTGAGAAACTCTTAGGAGAACATGTAGACCAAAATCTAAACTGGAAGAGTCAGGTTGAACAAACTCTTAAGAAGTGCAATAGTTATCTATATCTTCTCCTAAGAATCAAAAGCTTCCTAAACATACACTCTAGGAAAATGTTTTTCAATGCGTACATGTTGCCCCATATTGACTACTGTTGTACAGTATGGGGACACTGCAGTGGAGAACTGTTAGACACTGTTCTTAAGTTCCAAAAACGTGCAGCCAGAATTATTCTTGATAAGAAATTTGATGAACCATCTGCAGAATTATTTAAAGAATTAAAGTGGATGACTTTCCCAGACAGAATACCTTACAAAAAGGTAATATTGATATACAAGTCACTAAATAATATTTGCCCAGAATACTTTCATTCGAAATTCACATTTAACCAAAACTACCAACACTCAGATCGCCAGCTTAGATCAACTGAAAATTGTGAACCTACAATTCCTAAACCACGGCTCGAATTCTATCGCAAGTCCTTAAATTATTCAGGGCCAGTCATTTGGAATGTCATCCCAAAACAAATACGTACTTCAAAAACATTCAAACAATTCAAAAACTCCTATCTACAGATTGTATATATCCCATGTTGATGTGGACCATATTGACAATTGGTCTAGAACCAAAAATGTCATCCACTATAAATAAAGTCGTTATTATTATTATTATTATATACAGCGCTACAAATACTCTGACATACATTCCGTTCGTGACGTCATCGAAATAAGCAAAAACGTCAAATGATGTCATTTGCATAAATTATTATTTACTGCAAATTGTGCATTACGAATTTTATTGCACTGTCGAAGAGAGGACGGGAATATACATGATAAGATTGCTTATATTAAGAAACGTTATCTAGATCGTATATCAGCCAGTTTCCGGGAAACTCGCGGTTACATGTATTTACAAAAGCAGCTGAAGCTTCTAATGATATAATTGCATTTTACTCTCCATATAACATATAGAATAAGTAACACTTACTTGCAAACCCAAGAAGCGATGCTGTCAAAGTATGTCATGGTGTAAAGTTGTTCTTGGGCTCCGATAAAGAAGAGCTTGTTTTCACCATCAGGAACAAACAACGAGGCCTTGTAAAGTTCGTCAGGATATAGGGACGTTTGTGCAGAAATCCGAAGTTTCGTTTCTAGAAATGGGAAGTGGGATTTAAATCCTGTACAAAAGATTATAGCATCAACTGGCTTCTTACTTCCATCTTTGAAATATGCATGTGTGGCATCAACCCTTTTAACTAATGGTCGTTCTTCTATACCGTTTGGCCATGTCAAACCCGTTGGCTTGCTTCTGTATGATATTGTGACGTTGTTGGCTCCAAATTTCAAACAGTGCAAAGCAATGTCCTCCCCAGAAAAATGGCTGCCGACCACCATAACTGTTTGACCTTTGAACTCATTGCCATGTCGGAAGTTGTGTGAATGTAAAATTCTCCCGTCGAAAGAGGAAAGACCAGGAACTTCCGGTTGATTTGGAAAATTGAAGATGCCGCTGCAAACTATGACATGGGAGAATATTTCGTCGCTTGTTTTGTTCTTCTTACGGTTGTCAACAGTGACGACAAACTTGCCTTCATCAAAGCGTACGAATCGTACTACAGTGTTAAATTGTATATACTGTTTCAGATCGGTGGAGCAGCCTTTTGTCCATCTACCTGTAATCAAAAAGTGTTCTTTTTGTGTTCGTTTATTCTTGTTTAACGCCGTTTCTCAACAATTTCAGTTACTAGCACCACGTTTCATGGACTGTATCCTAACCAGTTCTAACCATTTCACAAGGAACTATGCAGCAACTTTTCTACTTCAGGAGGAAAGTGTCGAATTTTCATAGAAGTGTATGACCGACCACAACAGGGAATCGAATCCTAAGGTTACAAACCAGCACACTAACCACTGGACTACGGTATCGGCAAAATAAATATTATTATAAGCCCCACCGAACGATATTTCAGTAAGAATAGTAAACAATATATGGAGCTTACCAAATCGCATTATCCAGCAGTATTCAAACATGATGCTAATAATGTTAAGCGCCAAGAAAGGACACACCTTTTAGCATAGTGAGCTATCATAGGTCAATAGTAACACACATTTAACATGCCCGTTGTACAGCACCGGAACAAACAAGACAACCTCTGGGTTACCAACAAATTCATTTCTAGTGGGTGGAAAACAGTGAAAGCGTTACAGAAATGACAAAGTTCCCCAGCCGAGAATCAAATCTCGGGCCTCTCGATCCGTGGTCAAGAGTATACATGTATATTCACTTGACCACGGTGTCACTCTACTTATACAATTTAAAGAAGTAGTACCTTCCAAATAGTTCCTCACGGCCGCTGCAGGGGGGTAAGATGGCACAGGCCTTCCAAAATGCTTCTCGAACGTGTAATCAGGAAATTCAATATTCGCTTCTTTCGGTGCGTTTGTCCACAAGTCTTTGTACAGGGAACTGTGACATGCTTCGTTATTCTCATCTAGACCTACAAGAACAGAATAAAGGACCTACTATATTGCCTATCATTGTCATTTTAATGCAAATAACAGTTAATACAGTGCACAGTAACAATACGAAATTAGTGCATAATAAAATTGATTTGGAAACAAGAGCATATTTCGAACGAAACAGCAATTCTTTCTCAACATATCAACATAGCTGCTAAAACTTTGTAGTATACATGTTGGTTAATTAATGATTGACCTTCATGCTATCATTTTTTAAGAAATAATTAAAATGTACCCGAGTTTTATCGTAGAATAAAGCACGGTCACTAGTTCGGATGCGTAGTAATTAAATCACGATTGCGTAGAACGAGTGGTTTTATGTACGCACCCGAACAAGTAACCGTGCTTTATTATAGATAAAACACAGGTACATATTCATCATTTCGATTCTTACATAGCCAATATTCCGCATTTAGTCCATGGGCCAGTGGGGTAAACCCTCCCCCCCCCTAGGGAATTTCGGACACTATATTTTTCTGAAAGCGTATGACCAGTAGAGTATTTTTCCAAAGTCTGCACTTTGGCCGTTGGGGCGTTAAGATTTTTTGGGGTAAAACGTTAAAAATATGAACGAAAGTGTGAATTTCTGGAATTGGTTAATTACTATCACATTTAGTAAGTTATTTTGTGATTAAACACTTTCATG
Source organism: Spisula solida (assembly GCA_947247005.1). Classification (NCBI taxonomy): domain Eukaryota; kingdom Metazoa; phylum Mollusca; class Bivalvia; order Venerida; family Mactridae; genus Spisula; species Spisula solida. The sequence goes on from OX365948.1 coordinate 30,019,623, forward strand.
GGTTGATATTAACTCATAGTTTAAGTCTGCAAAATTCTAGTCCCGTGTAATTATGCAAAATGGGATATTTTTGGGGTAAAACATTAAAAAATACATAAAAAAGTGCAAATTTTGAGAATCGGTACACTTTAATGGCAGAATACAATGTCATTGATCTTTTTTTTTTGGTAATTATGTAAGGCTTTGACCTACCAATACTTTTCCCAAAGTCTGCACTTCAGACATTGGGGCGTTAAGATTTTTTGGGGTAAAACGTTAAAAATATGAACGAAAGTGTGAATTTCTGGAATTGGTTAATTACTATCACATTTAGTAAGTTATTTTGTGATTAAACACTTTCATGGGTTGATATTAACTCATAGTTTAAGTCTGCAAAATTCTAGTCCCGTGTAATTATGCAAAATGGGATATTTTTGGGGTAAAACATTAAAAAATACATAAAAAAGTGCAAATTTTGAGAATCGGTACACTTTAATGGCAGAATACAGTGTCATTGATTTTTTTTTGGTAATTATGAAAGGCTTTGACCTACCAATACTTTTCCTAAAGTCTGCACTTCAGACATTGGGGCGTTCAGCAGGAAAAGCAAAAATAAGATTATCTCCCCTGCTTTTAAATGGTGTACAAATTGTAACGATGTATTCACTTAACTGATAATGCTATAACACATTGTGCCTTACTGTATTTTAATTGTAATTGTGAATACCAATAAAGGCATATTCCCAAAATGTATTTTAACATTTAAATGCACAAAAGGTGGGTCTATTATGGAAAATGGCCATCAAAATGGCCATCAAAATGGCCGCCAAAATGACTAAAGTATTGAAAACAGCCGTTCTACTTATTTACAAGTACTCACAATATGATTTTGAAATCTATTTCCATTTTTCACTTTGTTTGCAATGTATGTTATAGTTGGCATCAGTAACATTTGTATGGATTGTGGTAAATTATACTTACATGTATTTTACAAGAGTGGGTGGGGTAAATATACATTCATTTTTTTTCAAATGTTATTGTACAGCTATTCCTTGTGACACAATGGCTGTGCATCATGGTTGTGTCAAGAATGGCTGTTCTTGGTGGTTGTGAGTATCCAAGAGGACCAGGAATCTCTCGACCTTGTAGTTGCCAGTACACATAGTGCAATAAATGAGATACCACATGATAGTGCACATCCTATAAGACCATGGATGTGTGTATCCAGTAGTACTGTCTGCTCATGGTGTGTGTCAGTACCCTAAAGCACCATAAATACCTGTACCTAGTGGTATTGGGTACCCTCTAATTGATGCACCTAGTGGTCATGAGTACCAAATACAACCAAGTATGCATGAACACGGTGGTTGTGGGTACCCAGTAGGACTAGGATGGATGTACCTAATGGTTATGAGTACCTAATACGACTAGGAGTGTATGTGCAAGGTGGTCGTGAATACATACATGGACTAGGACTCATTTACCCAGTGTTTATGATTGCCTAACAAGACCAGGAATGTTCTACTTAGGCACTAAGTCGTCAATAGGACGAGGAATGGGTGCTCCTAATGGTTGTCTGTACCCAACAAGACCAGTAATGTATGTACATAGCAGGATCCGGAATAGTGGCTATGCATACCAAATGATACCATGAATGTATGTACATGTACTAGTAAATGATGGTAGTGGGTACCCAATAGGACCTATAATGGTTGTGTATTGTAGCTGCAAGTACTTTATCACACTTCTTATGCATATACATGGTGGTTATGGATACCCACTTAGTCTAGGAATGTATGTATCCAGTGGTTATGAGTACCTAACAAAGTCAGGACTGTCTGTACATCGTGGTAATCATGACCCAATCAGACAAAAAATGACCACTCCTTGTGGTTGTTAGTACATAATCCGTCTGCAATCGTCTGTACATTGTGGTTTGGAGTATCCAATAGGACAAGGAATGCATGGGACATGATAGTTGTGGGTACCCACTAGGACTTGAAATGTATGTACCTAGTCGATATGAGTATCTAATTAGACCATGTTTCATGTACATGGGGTTAGTGATTACCCAATTTGATGAAAAAAATGGTCACAGCTGAGGGTTAGGCATGCTCACTGCTGAATTTTAAAGACCAGGAATGTCTCTACATGGTGTCAATAGGACAAGGAATGGGTGATCCCAATAGTTGTCTGTACTCAATAAGACCAATAATGTATGTTACTAGTGATTGAGAGATGTCTTAACATGATGATGTTCAGTATCTATCCTAAACAGGAATGTCTGTTAATCATGGTTATTGGCACCCTATACGACCAGGAATGTATGTATAATTATGCATGGTAGTCAGTACCCACAGGGACCAATAATGGCTGAGTATAGTGGCTGTGAGGACTCGATTATACCACTTATGCATGAACATAGTGGTTTTGAGTACCGACTAGGACTATGAATGTATGCATCTAGTGGTTATGTATCCCTGATAGGGCCAGGACTGCCTGTAGATGGTGGTAGCAGTGACCAAATAGAACAACATATGACTGCACCTAGTGGTTGTTAGTGCCCAACCCAGTCACAAATGTCTGTACATTGATGTTTTGTGTATTCAATAGGACCAGACATGCATGTACATGGTAGTTGGGGTACCCACTATGACTAGGAATGTATGTATGAGTATCAAATAAGAACATCACAGTCTGTACACGGGGTAGTGATTACCCAATATGACAACAAATGGTCGCACCTAGTAGTTGGTAGTTCCCAATCGGACAACTGATTTTGTACATGAAGGTTTCGAGTAGTACATATGTTATGAGTGGTCAATAAGGCCAAGCATGTAGCAACATGGCGCGCCTGAGTTGTCAATTGATGATCGGCCGTATCCAACGAGAATGTCTGAACCTAATGGTTATGAGTATTTTTTACGACCAGCAATATATGTACATGGTGGAAATGAGTACCCAATTGCACCTATAATGCCTGTACATGGTGGTTTAGAGTACCAAATAGGACCAGGAATGTCTGTATATGGATATGTAAGTCACCACTATGACTGGGCATGTATGTACTTCAATAAGCAGTTAAGAGTACCCAATTAGAACATGGTAAGTGTGACTACCCATTGAGACGAGGAATGAATGTACCTACCAGTAGTTATGGGTCCCCAGCCTGACCAGCAATATCTGTATAAGTATGGTGGTTTTGAATATCAAATAGAACTAGGAATGGTATTGGCTATGCTATCAAATTAGACTAGGACTGTCTGTGCATGGTGGTAGTTAATACCCGATAGGACAACTGATGTCTGTATAGGGTTGTTTAGTGCTAAATAGAACCAACATTGCATGTAATGGTTATTCGTATGTACCAATTAGGACTAGGTATGGATGTACTTAGTGGTTTAATAATAATTTACCCAACAGTACCAGAACTGCCTATATATGGTTAGAATGTAATTTTGAATACCCATTAGGACTAGGAATGTCCGTACCCGATGGTCGTAAGTTACAACAAGGACACCAATTACCAAAAATCACACTTTCCATTTATTATTTTTGTAATTTTCCCCCAAAGTATCTCATCTGGCAATATATATTTGAAATCTTAAACTGCATGTTACTACAAATTTATCACATTAATATTATTTAGTTACAAAAAAATTATCATAGGAATGGTTTATTGTAATCTACAGATTCCTAATATTCACACTTTTCGGTTTATGTTTTTTGATGTTTTACCCCAAAAATATCACACTTTGCGTAATAACATCGCTTTAATTTTTTGCAGTATGAAACTGCACTATAATATCTTTCAATTAGAGTATTTTTTATAAAAAATATAAATAAATGCCAATGCAGTCCACAGATTCCAAAAATTCGCACTTTTCTCTTATAATTTTTAGCGTTTTACCCCAAAAAAAGCCATTTTGCACAATAGCAGCACTCTGATTTTTTTAGTCTAGATAGGACAGGTTAATATCTACCTGTTACAGAGATTTATTTTAAAATAACATTATAAATAAGATTGTAGTTAACCGATTCCAAAAAATTGTACTTTTCGTTTATATTTTTTGACGTTTTACCCCAAAAAATCATAACGCCCCAATGGCCAAAGTGCAGACTTCAGGAAAATACTCCAGGGACCATATGCTTTCAGAAAAATATAGTGACCAAAATTCCCTAGGGGGGGGGAGGGTCTTCTATTGGTGGCTCATGGACTAATTTGACAACATATCAAGAAATAATAACCGCTGCACTATTTTCTGCCTCTGAACGCTATCATTTGCCGAAGAGCACTGTGTTTTAACGGTAATTCATGCACACCATGGTTTCCTCCGTGTGTATATAGGTGAAACCGCTGGTTGTGTTAGAATGCTATATGAAGACATACAGGCCTGGGGTCAATATTTTAGACTAAGCAAAATGCGTGCGATTGGTGATGCATGCAGAGGAATTCCGCCACCATATGATACGTTGACTTTCCATAGTTTATGGCACGTGCCAAGTTTGTTACGCACATTGCCATATAAACACATGGAGCGTTTTCCAATTACCAACTCGGGTTACACGAGTTGTAAAAGGAACGGGTCGGGTAAACGCAGTGCGCATACGTATAATCTCTAACCTACTCGACCCAAGCAACCTCCGTCCTTCGCGGGTTCTCTAGAGTCAAAATGGCGGAAAGCGTGACGCATGCGTATAATCTCTAACCTAAATTTTGAACTTTGGGGACATTGCGTTTCGTTGCACATATCAGACAGTTTGTTATAATATAGTTGTTTTCAGGCATAATGTCATCCTCCTTGTCGATGTTAAACATTTCTTCTAACATCATAATAGCTAGACCTTTGGTCGCCATTTGAACTCGACTCGATACCTACTCGATACGTTCTTGATATCACTACCGAGTTATCCGACTGCGCATGCCCCAATTTTTTACTCTGGTTACTCGGGTTGCTTATTGGAAAACGCTCATGGAAAGTGAATACTTTATTTTGCTGGGTATATCTGGACCGTTTCAACGCAAATGTCTATTTAATATATAATGACGTCACTAAACACGTGCATATTATAATATTCGTGTAATAAAAATAATTATCACATAACCTGCGGTCCAGGAGTGCCGTAAAGCCGTGCCGTAAATATCGTTCGGCACTCCCAAACTGTGCAATAAATATGTAAATTAGCTTGACGTGACGTTAGCCAATCCATGCATTGATCCGTCAATGACGTCAGGATAATATCAACGTCGCCATGACGTCGCGCTCAATGTACCGCTGAATTTTTGCTGAAACATATGCTGCGCACATCATCCTTTTAAAGAATAATAAGCGTTTTCTAAGGTTATGTGATAAATAGAATCTTACATTCGTGCTCATTACATACGAGTTTTATTAAACTCGTCGACAAAAACAATATGACACTCGGCAAAGCCTCGTGCCATATTATTTTGTCCACTCGTTTAATAAAACTCGTATGTAATGAGCACTCATGCAAGATCCTCTATTACCAGTACGCCAGGTATAATTCCATATACCGCCCCAAGTTGATTGTTTCTCGTAACATACGATATCCGGCATACTTCCGGTCTGCGCAAACTGGAACAGCGCAGACATGCCAGCTGGACCAGCCCCGATTATACATATTCTAACATCTGAACTGTTCGTCATTTCGGAATCTGTTATGCCTACAAATAGATTGAAACATTCATTGATTTAAAAAGTAAGCTTAATAGATAATTTGTGACACTGCTAAATCTTCAGTTTGCAGCTGCCTATATACAAATTGAGCAGTTATTTTTACAACCGTGTGGTTCAGATCCAATATGTTGAACTACTCATCCCCCTGCAAATGTACATGCCTGTCCTGCGTTCAAGGAAAAATCATGTGACGCACGTTTCGTACCAGGTACGATACGTGCGTCACGTTTTTTCCCTGAACGCAGGGCTGGTAATCACTGGCACCACCACATTTAGTTTCGTGTACAAAATGTTCCAATGCGACTTCCGTTATCGGCTAAAATGGTCGAACACGGTAAGTGAAATCCTTTGTTTTTTACCTAGACATGTAAGCCCTAGTTTTAAAAAAAACTCGGCGAATGTAGGGCTATGCAGATATGTCCTGGCTTTGTTGTTAAAGCACAATAATATTATTGAGAGTAAAATCAAAATCTGATATTTTAGAGCTCGCACAAATATAGCTATAATTGTTTTATTATTCATCGATTTCTATAAAATATACACCACGCTAAGGATAAAATTAAACTCTGAGAAGTTGGCAGGAAGTTGGAAGATCGTAGTTAGATATTGAATTTTCAGTTGCACGCCAATAACGAGCCAGCAGTGAGTTCGATATTCACATAGACTCGCTAATTTCCAGCTGATGTCCAAAATCAAGCTATGATTTCGTTATTCATTTTCTACCCGGGCGATTTCCAGCTGACGTCGAATTTCCAGCCAGCTAGGAGATCGTTATTGGACTTGACAAAAATGTCGAATTTCCAGTTGGGTTCGAATTTCCAGCCAGCTTTAAGTTCGTTATTCGACATGACAAAAATGTCGAATTTCCAGCTGAGTTCAAATTTCCAGCCAGCTCTGAGTTCGTTATTCGACATGACAAAAGTCGAATTACCAGCTGAGTTCGAATTTCAAGCCAGCTCTGAGTTCGTTATTCGACAAGACAAAAGTCGAATTTCCAGCCGAGTTCGAATTTCCAGCCAGCTCTGAGTTCGTTATTCGACATGACAAAAGTCGAATTACCAGCTGAGTTCGAATTTCAAGCCAGCTCTGAGTTCGTTATTCGACAAGACAAAAGTCGAATTTCCAGCCGAGTTCGAATTTCCAGCCAGCTATGAGTTCGTTATTCGACATGACAAAAGTCGAATTGCCAGCCAGCCAGAGTTCGTTATTGGACTTGACAAACAAATGGTAGGTGTTCATGTGAAAACCCCAAATGGTGGGGGACTAGGTGTCCATGTAAAAAACCTGAATGGTAGGGGACTAGCTACGCCGGGGCAGTGAAGTATACCGAGTAGGATTCGGTTCATCCCGGTAAACCCCTAATGACTGTTCGTTGATAAGTCTGGCAAAACTATAACAGTCATACTATAAAAGAGTGTTAATAATAATTGCGACATTTAGCGTTGATGTTGCGACATTTAGCGTCAGTCAAATTTGTAGCGACATTTAACGTCACAGATGCGACATTTAGCGTCAGGGGGAATTGTTACATTTAGCGTCGGTTATGACATTTTGCGTCAGCCTTGCGACATTTAACATCAAGTACGACATTTAGTGTCAATGCAATTTTTTTGGTAATAATTTATATGAGTGTCTGTATAGACTGAGTATATACACCAATATACTATTAGTACTTTCTATTCTCAGTGTACATTCTTGCACTTCGTATCGGTAACATTTCCATAAAATGTTATATAAGGTTGCATTGATCTATATGTGATTTCTTTTACGAAATTATTACATGTACAGTAGATATATTCCTCATGACTGTAAATATGCATTTCATTATGTGACTTTGTTACTTCGAACATAAATTCTATAATTATGTAAAATCATATATCACATGTTTATTATGTTAAATCACTAAAAAGTGGAAATAAAGAGTATATATATCAGTTTAAAACTCAACACCAAGCATGTTTACTATAAAACAATACTTAGTATTACTTACCACATTTAAGTGTTCATGTTCAAAGTCAAACAATATTTAAAATATTGTCACATATTCACCTCGATCATGCGAAAAAAATTCTTGCGATTATTTATGACTGTTTTTTATCCATTAAACCACAACCCCTTTACTATTCCATCTAAAAGATGTATTACACCAGTTGACTTAAGTTCGGTGATTCCGGCGAATGTTAGTACACATCACAAGATCTTGCAGGCCGCAAAAGGTGTTTCTTTGGTCCAGTGAAACGTTTTGAAAAATGTAATTATTGAGTTACAGTAATCGTTAATTATATTCTTTTATATATAGTAGACGTTTAGTTTTGGTCTGCTATTATATTTGTATTGAATATTATATATATTTAATTTGATATCATTTTAAAACATTATCCTATGAAATATATTTATTCAGTGTTATATCGTCAACTGTGTGGTTTTAAACACCACAGTTATTCTAGATTTCATTAAAATACATTTTGAAATATATCATTAAACATTTTATTTTATTAAAGTCAATTAAATTTAATAAGAAATCACTTACAATTACTATAAGCACCACTAACTCGTCGGATGATCTGTTTGCGTGTGCTTGTACAACGTAAATCAACCGTTTCTATACATTATTTTGCCTGAAATGGGATGTTCAAAAAGTTACCAGACGAAATTGAATGCTTGAATGAATTAGAACACATGTATGAGCGTTGTGTATGGTCTTGTAGTTGGTCGTTAAAGGCTCTGTTAGACATAACGAATGCCACCCGACGCCGACTTGCGTATACTGGCGATTATAAGACTTCCACTAATTTCGTTCTCATTTTGGGAGGACAAGTGGTCCAGTGGGTTCGATCCCGCTTCCATCCGGATTAAAACAGAAACGCTTTTCAGTTTTTTCCACCTGACATAACTAAACTAACTAACAGTCTTTCGGACGAGACCGTATGATGCTTTATACCTGGCACGTAAAAGAACCAGGCATGTTTCTGGAACTGGGACATGTTCTGTATCATGCACTATCCCCCAACAACTGAAGTGGCAAACCTCTTCTGGGGGGCCTCGCCCATGTGGATTTCCGGTGGCGAGGATAAATAAAATCGTATAAATCGTTCCCATTAGTATATGTACACTGTCTATCGTAGGTGGTGTTCTTATGACTCACGTAAATGTGTCTGTGAGCGTTTTTGTTTTCTCTATTCATTATGCTTCGTTAAATACATTCGATATACTTTACGGGGCCTTTAGGTCTGTAACTTCTTTATTGGCTCCTATATATTGCTAACACGTTCAGGAACTGTTCACCGGAATCCTATGTAATATGAACGCGCTGAATGTACGGTACGGAATTCAAACATCGGGGCTTGTTCTTAACTGTTTAAGGACGTACCATCGGGTACCGATGGCCCTCGTTGATTTCGGTCCTACTTATGTGAAATCCCTTACTTATACGTATATCTAGAATTAAGTATGCATTCTGGTATTTTCATATCGTCAAGTTGTCATTGTTTTTATCTTTGATTTTTGATAGCTTAGTTGATACTAATTTATTTTAGGTCGATTGTCAAACAACGTTTTGTAACTTAAGTACTTTCACCACCTCATTCCTGATATAATCCATGGTCACGAGGGTATGAGAGAACCCAATTCACTTTTATGCTGATAGGCTAGCAATGCAAGTACCATTTTGTTTCAGCTTTGGTACATGTATAAAGCGGTATTGGATCAAACCCGGTACCTCCCGCAAACATGCAGTACCTACCGCACACAAAGTGGGCTCTCTGCCACTTCTACTTCTTCTCTTATACCTAACAATATTGAAGTTTAAGATACAATACTTAATGTAAGGCCTTTAAGTTTTTAGTGATCTTTGACATATTTTCAATATCAACGATTTAAATGTACATGTACAATCACTATATTCTTACCCAATATCGCCCAGGCAGTGAAATAATGTTAGATAATGATATTCTCGTCGGTACAATTAAGCATGAACTTTTTGTTTCCCCCTTGTAGCAATAAATTAATGCATACAAAATTTAACTTTGAACTTAAGTTTAATATTTCCTTAGTAGCGCCGCGTTGACCTTACCCTACTCGCACCGAGCTTTTCTAGAGTTCACTGAGCGGACAAATACGTACACCTATATAGGCACTACTTGCACTGAGCTGAGCGGACAAATCGTACACCTATATAGGCACTACTTGCACTGAGCTGAGCGGACAAATCGTACACCTATATAGGCACTACTTGCACTGAGCTGAGCGGACAAATCGTACACCTATATAGGCACTACTTGCACTGAGCGGAGCGGACAAATACGTATACCTATATAGGCACTACTTGCACTGAGCTGAGCGGACAAATCGTACACCTATATAGGCACTACTTGCACTGAGCGGAGCGGACAATATCATGCAACTAGATACCTATATAGGCATGCATAGGTCGTAAAATACAACTTAAAATTGCAAGTATTTAAAATTCAAGTTGTATCATGCAGTCATTGTATTATGATATCCGAATTCAATCTTCTTTGTCTTCGTCTTCCGTACGGCTGTTTCACAGTATTTTACACAGCTTAGCTTGCATTATGTTACAGGCTTTTAAATAGTGTTTCATGAACAGTTTTGTTGGCACTAAAGCACTTAAGAGTATTGTAAGGTCAATGCCCAACTTTCAGAGTTAAAATTAGTTTGCTTCCTCATCTCGTTAGTGTGTTATCCTGCAATTTATGTCCCGAATAAAAGCAATTTGAGGCGTTATGTTGTAACATTTCAAAGACAGGAACGTTTGAAGACAAATATCTTAAAATATATAACCATATATCCAATTATCATACCAGATAGGAAAAATGTATTACCTCTTCTGCATTTTGCTTTTTATTTGATTTAGGTCAGGAGTCGATTCCGACTGTAAATGTTGACATTCGAGATTAGGTTAAAAGGAGGTAGTCGCCCCTTTCTCTTTGTGCAAGTAAAATTCTTGGTTTAAAACTATATACATATCCTGACCCAATCTAGTAGACGAAGGCGAGTGCCGAAGACCTGACGGCAGCTGCAAAGCCCTCTATGGTATCTCTGTCAGTGATGGAGGTAGGTAGTTTGTTCCATTCCTGGATGGTGTAGGGGTAGAACGAGTTCTGATGTACAGTACTCACTACCGGGTCTTGGTAGATGCGGTTTCTACCTCTGGTTCTTCTATTACAGGCCGTGGTTGGTGTTTTGAAGTCCAACATGCAACGCTGGAACTTGTACAGAACCTGTAGACGGTGTTGTTTTCGTCTCCCTCGGAGTGGTATCCAATGGAGGTCTCTCAGCATTGATGTTACACAGCCTGGTGTTCGTTCGTAATAGTTGTTAACGAACCGTTCTCCTCTACGTTGAACTTTCTCCAGTTTGCCAATGTTATAAACATCGTGGAGATCCCAGGCTGCTGAGGAGCTTTCTAATGTTGGGACAACCAGGGTCGAGTATGTTATTTGCCTGGCTTTCTTGAAAGTGTTTTGATGTTGCGTCGCAAGAAACCCAGGGTCTTTGGTGCTTTGGCTGCAATGCTGTCTATATGTTTTGTCCAGGTCAGATCATTGGTGATTGTCGCTTCCAGATACTTCGTACTCTCGACCACCATGAAGAATGTACTGGGTGTCCTGTCTAAATGCACTTTTGGTACTTGACACTTCTGGGTAAGAAACTGTGCACATCTTCAACTTGCTCTCCCATAATAGCGTAATTTGTGACAAATACGTCTAGGAGGAACTTTTTTGAAAGCCTTTGCAAAATCAAGCAGGATTACATCCGCTTGGTATCTTCCTGTGCGTAACTTGCTGGCGATTCCTTCGAGGGTTGCGACTAGCTGTGTCTCACAAGACCGGTTCTTGTGGATGCCGGATGTGTTTTTAATGTTTTCTGTGCTCGGCTGGTTAAGTTGAGTGCTGCCTTCCCTGTCTGACTTAATATAATATTTTGGCTATCAGAGCGGATCTCATTGGCTACCAGGTGCTGCATGATGTTACTATGAATGATGTGTTTAAGTACCTTGCATGTTACTGATGTGAGTGATACTGGCCTGTAATTGGATGCAAGGTATTTATCACCCTTCTTGAAGGTCGGGACAATTGTGGTGGCTTGAAATTACCTTAAAGTCTTTATTCAGGACATCAACCCGATAGGCAAAATGCGTTGTTATGCTGTCTTTGCCAAGGTCACTAACGAGTGAGAAGCAGTTTTTTTCTTACATAGCATGAAGGATCTTGTAAAAATACATACTTGTTTATAAGTGAGCTGAACGTGCATTTTGCATGTTTGAAGAACATGGACCTGATGGCTGAATAGCCTGTTTGGCCATCTTGATTTCAAGACCGGAAGTGACCGTATATAGAATTACCAACCTGCTGGTAATTAAGCATATTGTCGTTTAGGGTGCGGAATACTTCTATAGTTAACTCACTTAATGTGTACGTTTTGGGTTGAAGACCGTACCCTTGTTGAGGATAACAGCATATCATTGTCGGTTTGACATAGCGACCGAACATTGATACCAATATTAATATAATTACAGTGAGCGCAACGAGTATTTCATTTTCTTCCAACGACAACTGGTGAGTTATTAGACATTTTATATTTCTTATATATTTTCTACCATTAACGACCAATATCAGTTGAGAATCTTAAAGACAACCGTTTAGTAAAGTAAAAGAAAATTAGTGGTCACCAGCCTTGTTATGGAGCTATTCGCCTAAACAAATCTTATTTTGTACAAATTAACCTAATTTGCATATTGGAATGTATTTTCTTTAAATATTTCAAAGTGTAGCTTCTTCATATAACTTCGTCATGCAATACAGAATTTATCTAAGCAGAAACATTTGAACAATAGTAGTGACTTAGTGTACGCCGTTAAACTTTAATATATCATACCGTTCCCTATCCATTTTTTTAAACATGCAAAGAAAAAAGGTTAAAACATGTACATTGTACCCTATCATTATTTTTATTATCATTAAATTTTGTTTACGTTTATATATCATTGGAACTAAATTTTATGGGTTTTTCATTTATCACTGACTAATGGAATTTTGAATTTCCGCGCATGCGCACTAGGTATCACGATCCTCTTTAAGTACATAGTATTATAATAATAAGGAGACCACTTATAGTCACACATTCCTGATATCGGGCTACCAGCAGTAACCATAAACACACTACATGTATGCTGAGGGGGATATACAAGTACCATTTTAACGACGCTGGCCTAACGTGGTCTGGGATCGAACCCTTGTCCTCCTGCATTCAAAGCGGACACTCTACCACTAGCTCGATTCTGGATGTGACCCAATACTACAGTAAATAGGCTTTCGTTACGGAAGTGCCAACACAGGAAATAGTTCCCCTGTTTGATGGTAATTATTGGTTGAAAGTTGACTGAACACTATGCATGTAATATATATTTTAAATAAACGAACATGTAAAATAAGCAGAAAATAGGAGATTTAATAAAATAGTTTATGTCTCAGTAGTTGTATACACATGGCGTATATGGGATACATGGCGTATATGGGATACATGGCGTATATGGGATACATGTCGTATATGGGATACATGGCGTATATGGGATACATGGCGTATATGGGATACATGGCGTATATGGGATACATGTCGTATATGGGATACGCGGCGTATATGGGATACGCCGATTGATAAACTATAATATATAACCAAGCAGATTTTGATGCCTATTTTATTATTCAAATTGTGTCTCTGCAGGGTTCAACTAAGTATTTTCACATGAATTATACATCAATTGTCTGATCATGACAAACATTTATAAAGAACGTAGAGCAAAAACGAGCAACCTTGCACTTATACAACTGCGTAGAAGGCCCATACTAACGTCAGTGAAGGGATCAATTACCTCCTTGTATGGTGATAATTATGATTATTTCAAAATCACGCAGTGTTCATTCATGGTGGGTTGGGTGTCAGTATAAAGGCTTGCTTGAAGTATCATTTTATGGCGATACGGACGATACGTTCTGTACACGTGTCTGTCCCTTATGCACTGCGATATACCGTACATAGGATATCGCTAGTAAAGGTGAATAGTGTTATCACTTTTCGCGACATTCTAGTGTACACCAGGGTAAGTTAAGAGACAATATCTTCCAAACTACTGACTACTCACACCATCCCAACCAGGTATTTACGTCTTAGGATATGTTTATAACTTTACAGTACGCCATAGTATATCAGGTATTCGTAGAAGTGTTCAAATTACTCACTATTGGGCAGCTGCTCATTCGAAAATATTGCCCGCAGCACTTTGCATGCGTTTGAAATGAGTGTATAAACCAGATATATTTTTAAACTGAGCATTCTCTTTGTTTCGATCCTCAATTTTCTGAAAATATTGATCAAAGTACAACAAAGATACACACCAAAATAGATAATTGTTCGTGTACGGAGTATTGATATATACTGTACAGAGTATTGCACATTAGCTCACGCTTACAAATACACTGAATTATAACTTTTTGCTCTCAAAAATGTTGCTTGCTATGAACCTCAAAAGAGTGAATTTGAATATTTGAGGGTTGAGTGTAGGTATTGATTGTAATTTTGAACAATACATAAGCGTGTTCATATCATAGTTAAAATAATTAATTTTCTAAACACACACTGAACAGAATTAAACTGAATTTTAACCAAATACTTACATAGATAACCTTACATGTATCTTAATATGTGACTTACCCACCACCCATTCTACTTAATACGAATAAGTATGCAATGTCTGAATACTTCTGGAGTTTGTCTTGTTAAATATTTTATTTATGTAATGTTTTGAAGCTCTGAATGTAAGCTCTTAGATAAATTCTATATCAAATCATATACACCTACAATAAAGTGCTGTTAAATGAAAAGATCAGCTCTATTGATTTGTGTATTATGTCTGTATTGTCTTGTCAAAAAAGCTTCTTAAAGAATAATGTGTGTGTGACAGAGCTTTTCTATTGAAAATGGTAATGCCTTGATACAGAAATGTTCTCAATGGATCCGACCAATTATTTTTTCCTAGAAGGGGTCAGACCAGCACAGTAACATATTGATGTACTAATCATACTCTAAACTCTGTCAAACTGTTTTCAACAGATATTGATCTAGACAATATAAGTAATGTTAACCAAATAACACTCTACTTATACCTCGCATTTACTCAATTTCCACGAGCAATACTCCGTACACTGTACAGGAATACTCTGTTCGCCAGTGAGCAACAATAAAGCAATACTCTGTACACTAATATGTTTATTTATTCTTAAAATACACTGTTATTTATGATTACTTTCCTGGTAAAGCATAAACAACAAAGTCATGGTCACATATGTAACTTTACTCGATTCAAGTTGTGAAGTTTAACATAGAATATAAACAAAAACATCTTTATTTGACAGACCGAGCTTATTTTTTGCGTGAGTAACGATACGAGTGTGGTCTTTTAATAACCCTTTTTAGTAATTCCTGATCGTTTGTCGGCTTTCAGGGGCTAGGGAAATTATCTAAGTAGATACCTTTGTATAAAATTTACATTAAACACACTCAGAAAGATAAAACAGCATCTCTGAACTTACCCTGGTGTACACTTCAAGGTCGCGAAAATGAATAATGTTACTCACATTACATTGTATTAGCAATAACCGGTGTACGGTATACCGCAGTGTTATGTATCTTACGTGGGTGGTTAGGTGCTGTCGCCGCGTCACTTCTATATAGCTTTAACGTGTCCGAGTATGCTTTACAGTATTCAATATACGTCATGTAAGTGGCCGTGAAAACTTCTCACCGAGTAATGTATTTCAAGGTTTCTGCAAAAAAAAATATATTTATATAAATACGGAACACGTGTTGTTGTCGAGTTATTTCCCACTAAGGTTTTTCAACGAACTATTATGTACTTCAAGTCTACTCTCCGAATTATTTTATGCGTGGTTTCCGAAGGTAAACTGTGGGTGAATAAATAATGTGTTTGTGTTATACGTGGGGTGATAAAAAGTGAGACAAACCTTAAAGATCTTTCTGGTAAAAAAACAAGCCATCAATCAAACATCATTCAAGATGAAAATGGAAACCCAATTACTGAGGTACATGTATTACAAACAGCGGAAGAATTCAACAACTATTTTCCCAGTGTCTTTAAGAAAGCCCCATCTATTGATATCAATAATTATGATTTTAATAAAATAATTGATTTTGTAAATGCAAATTTAAAAGGTGAGCAAGAATTTGAAATACCAGAAATCTCACTCAAGTTCCTAGAAAAAGAACTAAAATCACTAGACCCTGGTAAATCCACCGGAATTGATGGTATTGGGCCCAGATTTCGTAAGATAGGGCATGACATAATATCTAAACCAATACAAAACATTATAAATCTTTGCATCTGTAAATCAATATATCCAGCATCATTTAAAATTGCAAAAATAACACCTATTTCCAAAAAAGGACCAAAATCAGTTGTAAGCAACTACAGACCTATTTCTATTCTACCAGTTCTTTCAAATATATATGAAAGACATGTCTCAAATCACTTAAAAATATTCCTTGATAAAAATGATCTTATAAGTAGTCATCAATCGGGTTTTCGAAAATTCCACTCATGTGAGACAACACTTACAAATATAATAGACAATTGGATTGACACTATAAATGATCATGAAGTTGTTGGAACTTTGTTCCTAGATCTAACTAAAGCATTTGACCTTATCAACCATAAACTACTACTCAAGAAATTGGAGTGTTATAAGCTAAGCCCTAAAACAATTAAGTGGTTCTCATCATATTTAACAGACCGTTTCCAAAAAGTTAGCATATCAGGTCAGTTGTCAGATGCCAAGGGTATAAATGCGGGAGTTCCACAAGGATCAGTTTTAGGACCCTTACTTTTCATTATCTACATAAATGATCTTCCCCTCTATCAACATAATAACACAAAATCCGACATGTTCGCTGATGACACAACACTGTCTGCTTCAGGTAAAACATTCAGCGACGTTAACACATCCCTACAAGAGCAAGTTAACATTACTGAAACTTGGTGAACACAGAATGCCATGATACCAAATGCCCAAAAAACTAAAATTATGTATGTTGCTGCATCTCTCCAAAAGTTAAAAAGACATATCTGAATGTGATGATTCAAATATAATACTTAACAATCAAGTGCTTTCAAATTCAAAAGAAGAAAAGCTGCTTGGTATCTTTGTAGATCAAACTCTAACATGGAAAAGGCAAGTTGATCATGTTCTTAAAAAATGTAACTCTCTACTATACCTACTACTACGCATCAAACATTGTCTTAATATAGATTCACGTAAACTTTTCTTCAATGCTTATATCCTGCCCTACCTCGACTATTGCTGTACAATTTGGGGGTCATGTGCCACAGAACTCAGAGATAAACTTTACAACTTACAAAAAAGGGCAGCTAGAGTAATTCTGGATAAACCACCTGACCATCCATCAGAAGAACTCTTCATTAAGCTAAATCGGATGACAATTCATGAAAGAATAACATATAAAAAAGCTGTTTTAATGTATAACTCGATACAAAATAAAGTCCCAAAATATCTAAGTGATAAATTTGTATTAAAAGCTAATCCTGGACTAAGATCAACAACGAATAAAGAGTTGGTTGTACCACATCCAAACTTGGAATTCTTTAAGAAATCTTTTTCCTATTCAGGTGCATCAATTTGGAATGATATTCCATTACATATTAGACAAGCAGAGAACACAAGTTCTTTTATTAGACAATTCTTGAATTGGAAACGCAATACTACATAATAATCTATGCATACATATCTCAATGTTAAAAATACAAAAATATTTCGCCAACTTTGTTCATTTTGTATGTGCCATTCTGCAATTTCGTAGTCCAGCACAAGGCTACTTCGTATCTTTCAAAATTGCATGTACATTATATATATGTTGTAGATTGTCCTTGTGGTGTGTAATGTCCGGTTGTTATTTTCTTGTCACCTAGCTCTCGTTCCTTTTTAGTTTGACTGACTGAGGCGGCAGACTTTCGGGACGAGATGCCGTGCTTTTGTAGTTGCTAGATTTTTACGTTGGACAGTGTCTGTGCCGCCTATGGTTAAGCTGAGTGCTGCCTTCCCTGTCTGACTTAATATCGTTTTTATATAATATATATTGAATAGCACTTTTGTTCACAGTTGATTATTGATTTTGTATGTATACTAGGCTATTTAATTATAGGTTAACGTTTTTAACAATACATGAGTCTCCTATATTGTTAAGTTTAACTAATACTGTTTCATTTTGTTTATAAATTTGTATATTATCATGTATATATACAGCTTTATTTCCTCCAAATTGTTGAAGAGTTACATACATGAGAATAGATTACATACAATGATACAAATACACAGGTTCAGATTCCAATCGATAGAACAAACATATAGTTTCACATAATCACACAGACAGTTACAACTTTCACTCATTCACTCACACACCACAACATGTTACAAGCAATGGCATATTTAATTACAAATTATTTTCAGCAGTTTAGCATTTAAACACATGAAATCGGGGTATAGTTCTTTGTTTACCATATTCACAATAATATCATCAGTGTATCCTAACAAATACTTTAAGAAATTCATGTTTTGAGACGGTTGTAAGTAACTGCAAAATAGTCCACCAAGCAGTGTTTCTATACCTTCGAAATACCCGTACATTGCGTGTTGGACTACATTGCGGTTACCGACACAGTCAAACAGTTTATGGTTTACAGTAATATAGTCCTTTTGCTGTGGAAACTGGGTCATTCAGCTAGTTAGTAGGTCTTCCGACTATACGGGCCTTTCAACGTTTTAATACTGTTATTTAACTTTTGAGACTAAAGGCTGCTATAACTATGTAGTTCAGCAGTTTTACTGTTGTTACTAGGTCATTCAGCGTAGGCATTCCGCCTTTTGGTTGCTGTATCTTTTCTACTGGGTCATTCAGCTAGTTATAATTTATTATACTTTTCGACAACTTGGACTTGGGCGGATCTGTGGAAGGCAGCACTCAACTTAACCAGCCGAGCACAGAAAACATTAAAAACACTAAGCACAATGCCCAACTAAACAAGCGCAGATCCGCCCAAGTCCAAGCTGTCGAAAAGTATAATAATATAACTAGCTGAATGACCCAGTAGAAAAGATTCAGCAAACAAAAGGCGGAATGCCTACGCTGAATGACCTAGTTACAACACTAGAGCCAGTATTGCATGTGTTACATAAGACATGTAGTCAGGAATTGCTGCATCATATGGCATTGTATGGCTTTGATAAGTGGGGTAGTTACACAATATGGCCTAGGAACACTTTGTTCTTCTTTAGTTGTCACCTAAAAATGACTAATTGTCACCCCATCAATTAACTTTTTGTGTAGTTGTACAATAGTTATAAACATTATTAGGCTATATACTAACCAGTATCATCATTTCTTAACTTAAAAACGTCATAAACGTTGACTGTGTTTTAATATTATAGTAATTTCATTCAAAGTAACGTATACATGTATAACGGATGTTATACCATTTTGTTTGCCTGTTATAATTTGTACAACTGATATTTTCAATTTTAAATACATTTAACATACATGAATAATGTATTCATATGGTTTATTAAAGAATTGGCATGTTTATAATAATCATATAAGCAAAAATAGTGATTTATGTAGAAAATCGCAAAGTCACGTATTTTAAATCTCCGTAACTCGTTAAAGCCCCAACAGAAACTTGCAAACTTTTGTCTGTGAAAGCCACCTACCATAAGGTTTAAGAAAATCATAGTGTTGAAAATTCCCCCTGGGGGAGCAGGGTCAATTGTCAGCTCAAGGTCTAACTAGTATACGTCTTTGAACCATACAAATAGTATAATATTCTTTTGCATGTATTTAATGCCGATGTATACGTATAGAATGTAAATTTCTAATATAACTCGTAATTTAAAAGTACTGTAACGCTTAATATCCTTTCCGCTAACACGATTATTTTGGGGGTAGAAGAAATTCACAGGACCCTATACTCCGTCCCTGATACATTATTGACTTGCAGCACTGATAAAAACTCAATACATCCGGATGCTACACACCTGGCAGAAAGTGAAAGTAGGCAAAATTGTCAACATTTCGACTAAAGGTCACCGGAAATGACGATGTTACAGTGACCCTTGTGTGAATAACTTCTTCTTTTTTTAGCTTTGTAGGCCTAATTTTGGGCTCCTTTAGGGCATTGGTCCCGACCCCTTTGTCCAGGCTCTATGAGGTATTCACTACTACCTAATACAAAATATCCTTTATTACATAAATGGATGTACCCGGTAGTGGTAAGTAGGGCTTGGTATTACTTGCCTTGGTGATTTTGAGTGTTGAATGGATGACTGTAGAAGTTGGTGAGTACTCCATTGATGACGAACTCGGAGATAATGCGTCACATAAATGACTTGGATTTGCTGTACTTTTCACGGTAAATATCCACAGGTACACAAATTGATGTAATCAATGGAAGTAGGCAACCCCTGGAGGCTGAAACAGTTTTACTTGCTGATGGTGAGCTCCCATAGGTATGTTCTCCTTTCTAACGAATATCCTATAGGGCTTGGAGTGGCTAAATGTGGTAGCGGTGAATGTCCATTGGGTTCGAAATGTCTATTATCGGTGGTGGAGAGTACCCCGTAGAGAGATTGGAATGGCTGCACTATGTGGTGGTGAGCACCCAATAGCAATGTGCGCTGTTCATGGCTGTCGTTAAACAACGCTGGTGGAACAGTATGGTTTTGTGTCTGCTTTGATAACATAGTGGCAGAGCTTCGGCTTCGAGTGCATAATGTCTTCGGTTCGATCCCAGGATGGGATAAACCAATGTTACTAAATTGGTACCGGTATATTTGCAGTGCTTGACTCTATAGTAAGCATGCCATATGACCCCCAATGAATGTACTCTTTGACAGTGAGGCCCACATAGGGCATAGAATGACTGAATCCCGGTTCTGCATGTGAAGCAGCTTGTGTGGAAGGTACTAAGAAGGTTAATCCTGATGTAGATTTGAGACAAGACTATAACAATTTAAAGTTTATGTTCAGGAGAACGTACAAGTATCTTTCCACGCAGGAATGGACAGATACGCGGACTTTCTCGGACTTAAAATACACCAATATTGTCAAATGTAAATTTCGTTTTATATAAACATACAGTAAGTGTAAAATTTTAAATAAAATAGTTTGTACCAAAAATGTCGTCCATCATGCACCTCTTATTAATAACTAAAATAAAATCATGACCATGCCAGACCGAGTAGACCATGCTTTGTTTGGTGTAACTAGTGAAATAATAAAATAAGTCTCCATTACTCTAGTAATAGAGTGTAGTCCGTGAAAACATGTTTAGTTATTTGTGGGTTACATGATCAAGCCTTATGGTCACTTACTTAGTATCACTTCGCTCGCTCCGCCCTTTTTAATCATTAAAATTTACTTAATATGTTCTAACTATAACTTAAATTAATTCAAATGTGCTCGGTAAAGTGCAGCCGTACTTAGGTACATGTACTCGAACATTAATTGGATGCTGCTCTAGACGGTACACAAACCTTTAATTGGTCAAATTATTGCTCACGTCCCAATAAACTTGCAAACACACAGCGACGCATTGTTGCAAAGCAGATGTATGCAATGTATTTTATTAGTATCATGTAAAAGAAAATCTTAAAACTGTCTTATTTGAGAATTGTCAAATGTCGCAATAAAGTTCAGACAATTAAATATCAAGGAGTCAAGTACTAAAGCAGTACTATTTTGTCTGATCTAAAACCAAGTGCATGTATATACATGTAGTTGTCATCATAATATTTCAGCGTGGTTTTTAGCAATGGTGAACACGCTTGTGCACGTTGTCATGCACTCATACTATGGATTATCTGCCCTTGGTCCACAGGTGCAAAAGTATCTTTGGTGGAAGAAATACATTACTGTGTTACAATTGATACTTATAATTAAATCTTATTTGCAAGTCTTACTTTTCTGAGAAGTTAAAGGAAACCCTAACACTAATGGTAAGTAGAATCTCTTTTTAAATTGAGAGAGACTACTTTAATGACAAGTCACTACCCTATAGCTACGTATAACTTTCATTTCGAAATTAAGGGAGACTACTCTTACGATAAGGAGGACTTTCCTTTGAAATAAAGGGAGACTACTCTTACGATAAGGAGGACTTTCCTTTGAAATAAAGGGAGACTACTCTTACAATAAGGAGGACTTTCCTTTGAAATAAGGGAGATCACTGTAATTGTAAGAATGACCTTCCTTTGATATTAAGGGAGACTATTCTAAACACGGGTACCAAGGTAAAATTAAATATAATATGAAATAATTGTTTTGTCTCACGCATCACGAAATGCATATTTAATCAGAAGCTGTTTAAATTCTCTTCCAAACTTTCTTTTCAGAGCCAGTTTTTCGCCGTGGTTGTTCATACAGGCATCAACATGTTGCAATCTGATTGTTACTTTCCTCAAGGTTTTAATTACGCCGTTTTCCTATATGCCACATCACTCATTGTGTTGTTTTCGAACTTGTACCGTACATTTTTTCTTGTCATACAATGTACACCGTGTTGTGATTTTTACGACTAAATCATTGTCCTTACTTTTCCGTGCATATAAGTCTACCAGTCTGCCATGCACTAATCGTGTTCTAGTGTTTTGTGTGTTGATGTTTTTTAGCTCTGTGTTGGGGTCCTACTTTACGTCGGCGCAGTTAAGTGAGATTTTTGCTGTGGAAACTGGGTCATTCAACTAGGTCATTCAGTCTTTTGGTTGCTGAAACTAGTAATTCATTATACTTTTCGACCGCTTGGGCATGGGCGGATCTTTGCTTGTTTGGTTGGGCGTTGTACCTTGTATGTGTTTTATGTTTCCTGTGCTCGGTTGGTTCAGTTGGGCATTGTGATGTGTGTGTTTTAATGCTTTCTGTGCTCGGCTGGTTAAGTTGAGTGTTTGCCTTAATCTTTTTTGTAGGCGTGCAAACAAAGTCTTAATGACGTAATCCTTCCATTACATACATGTGATGTACACTCATAGCAAAACAACATAGTAGGAAAGTCAGTTTGTTTTATAGATTTTTATTGATTCGCTTTTACTTTCATATTGTGTTAGAGTTTACATATATTGGTTAAATTACGAGAAATAAAGGGAAACACACATTATATTGTTAGTTACAATACACCTTTCTAACATATTAAAACAATTTTTATACATGGTCTATAAGAGTCATTTAAGTGGTTTTAAAACTCTTTCTATGTAACAAACACAAATGATCACTTAAAGAATGTTTCACAAATATATAATACAATGTTGTTATATTTTGCCCACTCGTATGTTTAAGAAAATTGAAAAAAACTGATTTGGCGTTTTTCGAACGTACTACATAATACTTGAATAATAATAAAGACTTTATTTTACGAGGAAACTCATTTGACAATTAAATTAAATGACAATCTTCCATGAGATCCCCAACAATAAACAGTAGAACACGAACACTAGTACATAAAATGAAAAAAGCATAATGGCAATTTGGCCCATATGACGTCCACAATATCATAATTTTATATATAATTGGAGAATTTCATAAAAGAGTTTCAGTGAAAGGATGTGCGAAACCGATATGTATGGAATCTACAATAAAAGGAAGGTATAAATCAAAATGCTAATCAATTAAATTTATAATTAATCACTATAAAGCTTAATTAGATATAGGGACATCATAAGAGCCAGCATATCATATAACAACATGTAAATTAAAACAATGACATTTATAAAAGCATGATACGGAATTGAAACATAAAACACACTGCATGCCATTCTGCAGACATATATATATATATGGCTATACATGTGTATTGAAGTAATGATTATGACTAGCCAGTCATTAGATATTTAAGTAGCAGTAACATGGGGTGTTTCAAAATAAGACGTAAATGCACCGTTCTAGAACACCATACACAAAAATCTAATATAAGTGTTATTGATGCAATACTAGAAACTAGTGTGGGAATAATCAAATCTACAGTACACTTAGCAAACTATTAAAATAGTGTCATTCCGCGTCTACAAATGTGTGTCGTATTAACTAGAAGTTGTACGCTGTTCTGCCAACTGTCTCGCCTTTTCCCTCAACGTTCTACGGAGAATCTTTCCCGAGGCGGTTCGCTGAATTTCTGTAACAAATTCAACCCCACCTCGAAGTTTCATATGGGGAGCAACCTGACCTAAAAAATAAATGTACGCTGCGTGGAAAACGTTATTGTCTCGATGGAATGTAAACACATTTCCCACATCATATTACATACAATTTGGTCCTTGGATAAATGATTTAGTTTTATGAACTATATACTTAACCAATATAAATTAGAATGTACAAACCTGCCACAAACTGGACGAGTTCATCTTCCGTCACCTCTTTTCCAGCCTTTTTTACGACATAAGCTCTCGGTAATTCCCCGGCCTCTTCATCAGGCATTCCAACAACACCAACGTCTGCTACAGCATCATGCTTCAATAGAATATCTTCTAACGTAGCCGGAGCAACCTGTTCCGCCTTAAACTTGATGAGCTCTTTGAGTCTGTCAACGATGTATAAATAACCGTCTTCATCTTCATATCCTATGTCGCCTGTGTTAACATACAGACGAATATTGTTTCAACATTATAAAATAAATGCAGGAAGTAAAAGTTTTGTTTTATCAGACGTTACTTTACTGCTATTACTATTAAACTATTAAAATGTTATTTAATTGATCAAATGTGATCCGGTAAGCTAAACCACCTTTCCGGGGACCAATACTCAACCAGTATTAAAAGGAGCAAATGTCACCAACCTCTTCACACGTGGAAAATTTGGCCATGGCCTATGTCTCAAAGAACACAACCAGTTTAGCCCGGTAATTGAATCCGGGCCTACATAGTGACATGTTAGCTTTCTAGCAAAACAGAACAGAACAGAACATACCTGTATTAACTCAAATCGTAAAAACGGCACATGAATATACAGAATACAATACAACATAATAAACATAACTCAATCATGGAAATCGTATAACGGACATCCTAACATATGTTCACAACATGTATGGCGCACTTGTATTAATATTATTATTATATAATGGAATTATTTATAATTATATTTAATGTGATAAAACTAAAAAGTCAACATAACGTATAACATATAAAGAGAGTACTTACTAGGCAATATGATTTTGAAATAGTGTGTCGAAACAAATGAATTGATTGTTAAATCTATGTGTCTTGATTTGGTGGTGAATTGGTACAAATTTTTATTAGCTTGGTTGAATGGGGCAATACATTTTATATTTATAATAGCACTTATTATACACAATACAATGTATTTGGTTTCTTGACCATCGATCAAAAAAAAACCATACATACACACATTCGCACGCGCAAACATACTCACACACATCTAGTTCATGATCTTTTCAAGCCACCTTCCTTTCACACACATAAGTTAATCCCACTACAGACAATGGCGTTTTTATATCGTACAAGGTCATCCATATTAAATATAACAATGATCACTAAAACAATTGTCATTAAATTGAAAGTCCTACAAAAAAAACAACGAAATTTAAATAGGCTATATTTTTGAATGGATTTCCCAATGTTTATATGTAGCCCCGTCAAAAAATGTACCGCGTGACTGGTATTAAGTAGAAAACAATAAAAAAGAAACATGTGCTCTACGAATATGTGTCCAAGATAAATTGTCGTGTGTGATAGCTTTCATTTGAATAAAATGGATAACTGATTCAAATGTCCGTGTTTTATAAGCAGACTACATGTATTTATTATTCAGTTGCAGTTGGAATATAAACATATTAAGTTAAATGAATAGTCTTCAGATGGTAAGTGATCTTGACCTAGTTTTAAACTTTCATGCTTTTGTATACAAAAGTGAACCATTTTTGAATTCAAAATAAATAACAAATAAAAAAAGAAAAACTAACCGATTAAGGTCAGATGTTAAGAAAGAAACATATGTTATAAGGCTGTGAGTGTGTTTATCTAATTATTTTCAGTCAGTCAGTTTAAATGTACTTGTAATAAGTTAGGCCTATGTTGGGTGCTATTCAACTATATTCTTGGGTTAAAAACATCGAGGATACTTTTAATAAACGGACATAATTGTGCTAATAGTTTATTGTTCAATAGTTCTATAAATGTTTGGATACTTTAGTTTTGGTAGTAATAATTTGGAATGTATTTAGTTCTTGGTACATTGAAAAAATGACAAACTCATAAATAATGATGCTCATGGCCTATTTCATTTTATCACAGAGAGTGCATAACCTTTCTTCTAAATCAATTCCTTCCCGTCGGCCAATTTCAATTGGTAAATAATGGTTACTTCAGTAGTTGAAGAAAATCATTTCTTTTAAGTTCTAAAATATATCGCTCTAAACTAACAGATTCCTTAAAGACAGAGTAGTTAATTACCTTTGATAAACCCAGCTACTTGTAACTATCTACTTTATCAATGCTTGTCCCACCCATAGTAAAATAGTATTGTTGTGTGTTCCTACATCCAAATACAATTATTTTAGTTTCACTTATACTGACTTTAATTTTCCACTGATTACAGTAAGCAAAGAAATCATCCACACATTTCTGCAGAGAAATAACATTATCACTAATAAGAATGGTATCATCTGCATACAAAAGAAGCATGGTGTGTGGAATGGGTAAAATTTCAGGTTTAAACTGGTTTACATCTATACCATGATTATTATGTTGTACTAAACAGTCTTTTGGGTCATTTAAAAAGAGGTTAAATAAAATTGGGGACAGATTTCCCCATTGACTTACTCCAATGCCACATTGGAAAAATTCAAAATAAAGGTTGAAAAAAGGTTTACAGTTTACAAAAAGTTGCAGTAATACATGTCTCTAATAAAAGATTATATAAAAAATGATACCACTTAATATTAGTCAACACATAATCAAGTTGGATAACAGTTACCGACTATATGTTGATTACATGTCGGCTTCTAAGAAAAAAGAAAACTAAAGGTCCGAAATTACTAATTTCAATTGTAGGATGTCTTACTATGTGAGCATCTTTATTATGAGGGCAAATATGAACGGTAAAATATATTTTCAATATTCATATTACAAAGGTATACTACAGCCTACCTGTTTTAGCCCAACCATCTTCAGTGAACATTTCAGCATTTTGTTCAGGTTGGTTAAGATACCCAAGGCTTACTTGTGGTCCTTTCACCCAGATTTCTCCCTCTTCATTCACCTTACATATCTCCTTTGTATCCACATTAACGATCTGTACGTCAATAAATGGATGTCAATCAAATCAAATCACATTGAAAGATATTTGTAGATACTTTTGTACATTGGCATGTGTTGTAAGGCATGATCGAAGCACCGTTAGGGATCAACATACATTCTACTTGTTTAACGAAAATAATTTAGTATTTTGATCATTTGAGTTGGTAGTATAGTAAGAACGTTCTCTAAAACCCACCCAAGTAGAATAAGATAAAGTTCGGTATGTCTCCACTACTATTGACATTTACAACAAAGATATCAACACATTATATGAGTTGTCACAACAGTGATAGTTCCCGCTATTACATGATACTAATAAAATGGGTAGGGTATTATGAAAATAGCGATTTAGCACTTGATGAAAAAGACTCAAACGTAAAATACAATCTATCACAGTCAGCTGACCTGCCATATGATCCTGGGTTACCATCACCAGTAATAAGTTGTAATTACAACAAATGAGACAAGTTCAAATGTAAACATGTATTCATCAGAAATATGATACTGACAATGACTAGAAATGAAAATGTCAAAGGGTGGCTGAATGGCTGAACTGCTGAAAGCGGCCCTCGAAAAGTGGTAACTTAACTTTTTATCTTAACTAGAAAGCAGTATTCACATGTGTTAGTTAATTAAGCGTTAAACTTGCCTGCATTTCCACGAGCGGAAGCAGTTTACCAACTGACTTGTATCTATTGTCGTTAACTCCACATATATGTGTTACTGAAACTTCAGTCATTCCATAGCCTTGTGAAGAAAATTCAGAATACACTAGAACATGTCGAATTGTCAAGTCAACACAAAAGCCACGAGTTCGAGAGATATTAAACTTATATTTGAACAAAAAAGAGCATGGGTTTTGCCATGCTTGTTTAATACAACCAACATAATATTATCTCTTTTCAACCATGTATGAAAATGTGTTAGATGTTATATATGATCACTGTGTAATGTATATGCATTACGATTATAGCTAAAACAACTATTTTGTAGATGGTGTTGTTTTAGGCTTTTTAAGGCAAACTGCCCCCAACACCAAAAAGTGTTGGTGGTAAATAATGAATTGACATTATTCATGAGAAAATTAGTAATAATGTGTGGTAAGAAGGGTCCTGTAAGTTCTGTATTTTTAATAGTTAGTTCTGTCATTTGTAATAGTGAAGTATCACCCAAGATTAATCAAAGCACTGAGAGTGCTGATGGGAGGCGATCTGGTAGCTGCTACTAAAGCTTAAACCGACTTTACACGATTAATGTTCGTTTTCTTACTGCCGGTCTTGTCTTGAATGTCGAAATAGGCATATATGACTATATAGGCATGTTGGGTACCTAAATAATTGTAAAAAGGGGCATATTAATTTATATGTAAAACGTGTATTGAATGCGTATATTAAAAGTGTCTTTAAAATAATACTACGCGACTACTTATCAGATTCTACAGTACCGTCTTGTAATCACTTCACTCACAGCGTGAGACATCTATAGAAAGCGGCTAGTATAGCCACACCGTATGATCGCATAACAGTACTTTGCAGACGATAACCGATTCATTGATAAAACATTCACGTGACCCTGGTCTGAAGTTTCTAAAAATAGCTATACAGCCAGGACATTTGATGTACACGTTATTTTCGCCCGGCGGAGTGATTATCTGCAACAATATCGATTTAACGAACAGTTTAACAATAATTGTTGATCTTAGAATAAACAAATGTTGCTGATTAAATTAAATCAGTTTAAAAATTTGGAGGAACATATGTAGCAGTATTGGGAATGTTGACAGTTTCTGGAACTACTTGAATGCGGATTCATATAGCAGCCTAAAGGTGGTTCAGGTTGAATTTAGAAATGGACAATTGTAGTATAGAGAGGCTAACGCCTCCCAAAAATCGCCCAACATAGTCGAAACCTACAGTAGTCATGTCCATTGGTTTCGCGATATCTATGACAAATCCATCAGCCAAAAGTGGGATGGCAACAAAAGTAGGAGTATCCACAGGAACTATCAGTAGAATTTTACGGAAAAAATACAGGCAGAATTCCGGGAAAATGCGGAGTTCATACGCTTAAAACCAAGAAAAACATACAGCGCAACCAAATGCCTTATAGTGAATATTAACTGGAAAATTGCCTCGCCTCTGACGAAGCAATATTGAATCTGCGGGGAAATTTCCATAGGACAGTGCCCACTTGTTTAGAAAAGGTTATAAGGATATTGGTAGCCCACTTGTTTAGAAAAGGTTATAAGGATATTGGTAGCCCACTTGTTTAGAAAAGGTTATAAGGATATTGGTAGCCCACTTGTTTAGAAAAGGTTATAAGGATATTGGTAGCCCACTTGTTTAGAAAAGGTTATAAGGATATTGGTAGCCCACTTGTTTAGAAAAGGTTATAAGGATATTGGTAGCCCACTTGTTTAGAAAAGGTTATAAGAATATTGGTAATTTGGTGTTTGTGCAGCTTGATGTGTTCGCGGCAGCTTTTATGACACGGAATGGTGTTTGTTATAATGGAAATATCGACACTAAAATAATGACAAGTCTTATTTCTGGTGAAAGTGCCAAGAACATAGTGTTTCAGCCAGACTCAGCTTCAAGTCACCATATAAAGCGCCAATTACATGCCTTAAGAATAAGAACAATACTAAGAAATATACCATAATCAAACAACGGAGGCCACAGTCTCCCGATGCTGCAACAATATAATTCGTTAAAGACGAAGTTACCAACTACATAGAAATACATGTATAAAGATAGTAATGAAAGTTATTTTATGAAACAAAGCTAAGGTGTACTTCCGAAAAGCAGCACATGGAAACTAACAAGCACATGCATGCTAATGATATTGTAGTACCATGATGCCGTACACCAGCGAAGGAAATGAAATACACTTTCAGGAACCATACATGTAACTACGCATAAAATAAACAAAAAGGCCGACATGTGTGCATTATTACGGTTTCGAAAATCAGCATCCGTCAATTGAAAAACTATCTAGATAGTGTCTTACAAAAGGAATACAAGAATATAAAATACCTTGATTTACATTAGGATTGTTCAGCCTGGCTTTAACCGCAGTCTCAATTTCTTTACTGAGCGGAGCAGCACCGCACAATATGGTTGACACAGAGCTAAGGTCGTACTCTGGTACCTTTGGATGCTTAGCAAACATCACCATTATAGGTGGAACAACATGTAAAATTCGGGGCTGGAAATAAAATACAGCTGTAATACTTAACAGAAGTATATATGCATATAGAATGCGTCCATTCTTTGACGACGTATACTGAGAGTCAATGCAGGACTGGCAGTTGTTATGACTACCGATGAAAGGGTTTTAATTTCCATCATACGATGGTAATACATGACATATTTGAAATAATCTACCTCAGTCGTTCAAAATGGTACTGGAATATTTCCCTTACTTGACGCTCAGTTTTGTTAGTTACAGGTAACTCACTACTGGTTCTCCTGGTATCAGGATCATGTGACTGGGTAGTCTTTATATGACTGAAATTCTGATGACCACTATTTAAGTGTTATTATGTATTTGGAATTACTGCGTCATACTGCGTCATACAGTTTTCAGCATTTATCAAGTACGTGAATATAAAAGCATGTACTATAAAAGCATACCTACCCTGTGTTTCTGTATCAAGTCCATGTACACATCTGGTTGAAATTTGGACATGTACACTAATTTACTGCCGAGGTAATTCGCTGGACCTGTTATAACATACAACCCAAAGACATGGAACAGTGGCAGGAATACCACAAAATTGTCTTTATTGGTCGTCAATTGTTTAGAACTGAAAAAGATAAACAATATGAAAACCATATCTCATATAATTTTTTATATTATATTCCACCGAGTACAGCCATATCGATCTCTATAGAAACCATGTTATAGCAGTCAGCTTGTGGACCCAACCATAGCTAGTATAATAATAGTTTCAGTACCATGTAGACCTGTATAAGAATATCTTTATCACTTGGTTGTGGAAGAAACAGAAACATAAAATATATAGTTTATGTGCCACCAGGCAAATTATGAACATTGCACGGATTTCAATAACGGAGGAATAACACATACTTTCTCAAAGGAAATGGTTTCACTATAACAAGAGTGCCTACGAGTGCTGGACGCTCGACTTTTTCGTACTTGATAGTAGAGTGAGAATTCTAAGAGAAACAAGGGCAGATAACTAATAAATGTAAGTCACATGGTTACCAACCTTGTCAGTGTGGATCCCCTTTGTGCTGGTGAATAACTATGTTGAGTTCCAAGTGAATACTTTTGATAGTAATTGAGAAATTCACATTTTTATGCAAAAAATCGAAGTCAGAAAAGGAGAATAACTCTTATAAAATGCTGGATATATTTGTTTCCTCTTGCCAGTAGATGTCGGTCATCACATTCCTTAAGTATATTGACTTTCAAGTTGAAAGCTTTGATAGTGTTTGAGAAAATTCAGTTTATGTGTAAAATTTGCCACTATTTCTATGTACTTAGTCCAAACAAGGGCAGATAACTCCATAAATATAGGTCACATAGTTACCAGCCTTATCAGTATGCACTCCCCTTGTGATGGTAAATAACTATGTTGAGTTTCAAGTGGCTACCTTTGATAGTCTTTGAGAAAATGACTTTGACAATAAACTTAACCAACGCAGACGCACACGCCTGCAGACGATTCCGTCACGACAATAGCTCTACTTTTTTTTTTAAAAGTCGACCTAAAAGATGGATAATGCATCGTAGAATATAATGAACCAATGTGAATGTGTTAGCAACTTACAATACCAGTTTACTGAGAATAATCAACACGATTCCTGAGTAAAGACATCCTATACATACCGAGTTGGATCATGTAATGTTGCCGGAGTATGGTGACCTGTGTACTGTCTTATTAAAGCATTAACTGAAATCTTAAAGTATCGTTAAAATTTGAATGTAGTTGCGAAATGCGAATTGTGGTAAAGTGGTAAAAACAGTGGTTCAGTAAATGAGTTCCCACAAACCATAGAATCCCTTGTGTTCAGTTGTTACAGAAGTATAAAGAATTTAAATTTGAGTATAACTTTTCGTAAGTGCTTTGATAAAAAAGTACCTGGAAACGACCTCTTTGGGATAGTAATACGTTCCCATTTTCGAAACTAACATCTGAATGTAGAGGTACAGTTTAGCGTTTACCATGTTTACTATGTAAACATTATTTAGGATCTGAGACAAAAGTATATTATCATACCATTGTTGAAGTATATTCGCTATAATGTTGTAATGTGTAATCTGTACAGCTTTAGGAAAACCAGTAGTCCCTGATGACGACATAAGGGCTACAACGGATTTCTTAGGGTCAGCTACCGGTGTTGTATAAGGTCCGTTTGAGGAGTCAAGCAGCGAGTCAAATGATGTATAACCTTCAGCCTCTCCGAAAATTATAACCTAAATAAACAGAACAGAACATTCAGGTTTTAAGACATGTAACAAGTACAAAGTCTATATATTCGAATATATACACAAATATATAATAGAACTACGAAAATAATAACCTAACTAAAACGAGTTATGCAACGGCATATATCAGATAAAAATGCCGATATTTGATGAACTTAAAACATGTCAATTGATTCAAAGTTTATTATAAATGGCAGAGGTTGTGTATCCGTTTGTTGACAAATGGTTGCTTTCCGTTTGTTACGGTAATTCATACGGAATTTCTTGCAGAGGTTTATTCGCTTGTATTCCAAGGTACTCACTATTTATGGTCGGTCGTCCTTGTGAGCCGTAACTAATCAAACAAAGTTGATCCGCCTAAAGAGGAGGGTATGTACGTAATTTTCATTATTACATGACTAAACGTCGTCGCTGAATGTACTCGAACTGAAAACAATGTATTCTTTCTTTGCGGCTCAAAATACATGGTTGGCTGTATCATGCTTCTTTAGAATAAAAACTTAGAACAATATATTAAATATATCTACATGTAGCCATTACCTTTACGTCACTGCCATCACCAAGTGCTTCTTGAACCTTTGGTATAAACGTAGGAATTGTCAGAATATACTTTGTATTGCACTGCTTGACAATTTTCTTTATGTCGTCTGCAACAATTTTAACATAACACATATTTCAAAGCTATAGTAAATTGAACGCATTATAAATGATTTATTTTATAATTCATTATTAATTAGATATATTAATGATTATACTCAGTAGAGTATGTTAGATCTATAGTATTAAACAGATCACCATGTGTCAAGTATTCGTATATAGCGTTTGTAAACAGAATGTGAAACAAACGCGAGGGGAAAATTCTGAATCCTGGACCGAATGTATAATAGCTGAATCCTGAACCGACGGTATAATAGCTGAATCCTAAACCGACGGTATAATAGCTGAATCCTAAACCGACGATATAATGGCTGAAGCCTAAACCGACGGTATAATGGCTGAAGCCTAAACCGACGATATAATGGCTGAAGCCTAAACCGACGATATAATGGCTGAAGCCTAAACCGACGATATAATGGCTGAAGCCTAAACCGACGATATAATGGCTGAAGCCTAAACCGACGGTATATTGGCTGAAGCCTAAACCGACGGTATAATGGCTGAAGCCTAAACCGACGATATAATGGCTGAAGCCTAAACCGACGGTATAATGGCTGAAGCCTAAACCGACGATATAATGGCTGAAGCCTAAACCGACGATATAATGGCTGAATCCTAAACCGACGATATAATGGCTGAAGCCTAAACCGACGATATAATGGCTGAAGCCTAAACCGACGGTATAATGGCTGAAGCCTGAACCGACGATAAAATGGCTGAAGCCTAAACCGACGATATAATGGCTGAAGCCTGAACCGACGATAAAATGGCTGAAGCCTAAACCGACGATATAATGGCTGAATCCTAAACCGACGATATAATGGCTGAAGCCTAAACCGACGATATAATGGCTGAAGCCTAAACCGACGGTATAATGGCTGAAGCCTAAACCGACGATAAATTGGCTGAAGCCTAAACCGACGGTATAATGGCTGAAGCCTAAACCGACGATATAATGGCTGAATCCTAAACCACCGATATAATGGCTGAAGCCTAAACCGACGATATAATGGCTGAAGCCTAAACCGACGGTATAATGGCTGAAGCCTGAACCGACGATAAAATGGCTGAAGCCTAAACCGACGATATAATGGCTGAAGCCTGAACCGACGATAAAATGGCTGAAGCCTAAACCGACGATATAATGGCTGAAGCCTAAACCGACGATATAATGGCTGAAGCCTAAACCGACGATATAATGGCTGAAGCCTGAACCGACGATAAAATGGCTGAAGCCTAAACCGACGATATAATGGCTGAAGCCTGAACCGACGATAAAATGGCTGAAGCCTAAACCGACGGTATAATGGCTGAAGCCTGAACCGACGATAAAATGGCTGAAGCCTAAACCGACGGTATAATGGCTGAAGCCTGAACCGACGATAAAATGGCTGAAGCCTAAACCGACGGTATAATGGCTGAAGCCTAAACCGACGATATAATGGCTGAAGCCTAAGCCGACGATAAAATGGCTGAAGCCTGAACCGACGATAAAATGGCTAAAGCTTGAAACGACGGTATAATGACTGAATCCTAAATTGAAAATAACTGTAAGAATCCTCAACCAAATGTATTATGTTTGGATCATGGTCCAAATATATATTGGCTGTATGCTGAACTGCAAGGAATACTGCTGGCTGAACACTAGCCCAAATGCTCACCACCATTAGGTTGAACACCGATCTTGTTATTGAGTAAAACGATAGCTGCTAATACACAACTGACTATGGTAAAAGTTAACTAAATGCGAAATTCTAATTGAAGTTACCTTTAGTATATAATGGATTCACAGGTTGCAATGTGGCATACACCAGAGCTGTGGCATAGAACGCCACAACGTAGTCAATGTTGTTTGGTGACACCACACATATGACGTCATCTTTCTTCACACCTAACTTCTGTAAACCAGCCGCGGTAAGTTCTGTGTTGTTTATAAGTTGTTGGTACGTGTAACTTTTTTCTGTTTCTCCCTCAACCTTTAAAGCAATATGAAGACAAAAATACACGCATGTATAAATTATATGGTTGCATATTGGTCAATATTGCGTAAATGCCATTGCAAAATTATGTAAGAATGTTCGTCCGTGAATGACCATCAATACCGGTTCTTACGATCGGGTAATGCTGGTTCGGTTATTGTAATGAGTTTATCGAATATAATGGGTTTTCTTCAAAAATGTCCTTTAGCGAGCGAGGTCGGATAAATGTGATTAATAAGCAGTACCCGTGCCGAAATCAGGGATGGTGAGTTATATTGCAGCTGAGTATTTTGTGACTAGTTTTAGTGTACGGACGAAATAAAGTCAAAACTAAAATAATAATAATGATAAAGACTTTATTTATATAGGGAATATACTTGCCATTATTGTCAATCTGTCGTAAGGCCCTCAAGGACAGATGGAAAAGTATATGAAGAGGGAAAGACAAATAAGGCTTTTACAATAAACACATCTTATCCCTTTACACTAGCAGAGGTTCACAGATGGCAAATTACTCACTTATCGTTTCAGAATTGCAATGGCATTGACATAATTGCACTCTTCCATGGCCTACTTCATATAATGGTATCTGATAATAACAAACTATGCTAGTTGATATGGTATTAACATAAGTGTACGTAAACATCCACAATCTACTGTCAGTGTCCTACTGTTCGCAACATACCGGGCACATATAATGTATATCTTTGGGCATTAAATTTCCTGTGTAATATTAAAATTATATTAATTTTACTACAAATAATACCAACAATGTCCTAAGCAGACACTGGTATGTAATGCAATCGCTTATATCAATTACACTTGATAAATGATAACATAAGAATTTATACTCGAGGTTAAATAGCGCCATAATATTCACAAGGGAACAGTTTTATCAAAGCACTTTCGAAAATCTTAAACTTACGCTCAAATTCCAATTCTTTATAATTCCTTAATATCTACATATTGTGGCAAAAAGTCGTTCAGTATCAATAACTATTCAGTCAATGAACCTCTACAAACAATATTTATCCACAATGTGTAGGGTATAAATAATAACTAAGAATTTAAATTTGAACGTAAATTTACGATTTCCGTAAGTGCTTTGATAAAACAGTACCAAGGTGTATAAAGCCCCAAACATGGCAAAGTTGTTCCGTAAGTCAGTCTGATTTTAAACAGCCAAAGAAACATTCATAAGATGCCCGGTCTCTTGCACATGTTTACAGTAATGTTAATGACGTAAGTAATTCGTTCTTTTGCATTATACTGGAACTGTGGAGTCTTTACAAATTGGCATGATTACAACGCTAAACGAATCGGTTCCGAAATTATTCGGTATAGGTCGGGAGTTCACTGTAAAGAAAGTGTTTAGGGCCTAAACATTTTTCATTACGCGTTAGCTGTTTCTTTTTTTACGCGTTTAGATAGCAAAACATGTAACTCAGCTAAACATGTAATGAATTGTGTTTAGGTGCTAAACATGTTTAGACCCCAATAATATGTGTCTTTCCTAAACATGTAACCGAATAATGCGTTCATGCAGTAAACACGTGTCCATGATCAACATATTAAAGACGAACATGTTAAGGTGATTAACACATTCAGAATCTAAACATGTAATGCAACAGCAGAAATATTGGTGCATATTTCATAATATACTGGGTATAATTCCTAACCAATAGACCGTGAGCCAGATGGGGTTTTGCTCCCCCGGGGGAATTTTGTGGACCCTATTTTTTTGAAACCCCAAGGTGTGGCGAACATTTTGGCATAAAGTTTGCAACTGGCGGGTGGGGCTTTTCTCCGTTATCACGCTTTAAAATACGTTACCCCCAAAATATAAAAATAAAATTGTGATTTTCAAAGATAAATTGTACCATTACGCTATTTATAATTCCAAGTTTGCATAAGTTATTCAGGAGTGTAAACTAGTAGCTGCAAACTGATAGAATTTCAATGCCAAAATGTATTTTTTTTTCAGGGGAGATAATTTTATTTTCCTCGTCAATAGGTAGATGTGGGTCGAGGGCATCCCACATACTACCGTACAACATGTAATATAACTGTAAATGAATCATACTATAGTATAATATACATACATACATGCATACGTGCATACATGCATGCATACAGACATTGCAATTTATAAATGCATACACATATAGCATTAAAAAATCCCCTGTTTGTTTGTTTTTTGGTGGGTACAGGTACTTTTTTATGTTTCAATTCTGTCGGTTGTTCCTTTCTTTTATATATGATAATAAAATCTAGAATTTTCTCTGGGCTGAAAGTGCAATACATTTGAAATAATTTAGCTTGATTTTTTGAATTATTGGAAAAAATTTAAGTACATATGCCAAGTTGCATCAAAAGAGTCCAAACTATTCAATTTAACCGCAACCCCTTTTTGTACCTTATATTGATAATTGACATAATGTTTTGCTCGGTTTAGGGTCGGATTGATTTCTTGAACTTTACAGTTGTAAATATATCTTTTAAGGTATGTGAACATAAGGTTAAGTACAGCTTGCTTGTAATCTCTGATTCCTAATTTAAAATTTTCACAATTGAGAAATGTTTTAATTACTTCATGATTTCCAAAGAAATCTAAAATCAGTTGCTTTATTACATGACAATCCCAAAATAAATGTTTGATTGTTCGGTCATAGTTTTACAGAAAGAACAGTTTGCATTATCTATGAAGTTAATTCGAAATAAGAAAGATTTTGTTCCAATAATTCTATGTATAATTCTGTATAGAAACCATTGCAAGTTTGAATCTGTAGTTATTTCGAAAGGAGTTGAAAATATGATATTCCAGTCTTTATCTGTTAATTGTAAGCCTAATTCATCATTCCATTTTGATACACAAGCTGGTTTGACTTCTGTTTTTATCAGAATATTATACATTGGTTGAGTTCCTTGTTTAAATTTTAGAATATTTTTAAAAAGTGTTGGAATGTACGGTCTGGTTATCTTGTCTTTACTTGCCAAAATGTATTGCTAAAGTAGATAAATATGGGAAAACATACGTTACCCTAAAAAACCAAAATATTTTTGGCATAAAGTTTTTTATTGCAAATCTAGATGACCAGGCAACCTAATGATGAAGGTACCATTATAAAGTTCAACATTCAAGCTAAAAAACGATGTATAGATTGCCAGTATAGGTTAAAAGATAGATGTTTGGTAGCGATTCTTAAAATGTCACCCATTCTCCAAAACATGTGCGTTTTTCATTCCTTCAATAATTTCAAGTATTCAAATTGTATCATATACATTTTAGTTACATATAATACCACTTTATATAATTATAATGGTTTATATTATATATATTAACAAGTCTCTTACTTGTAAGATATGTTAAGGCAATACTACATTGCGATTTACGTTACCAAACATGCAAATTAAAGTTCATGTCGTCATTGTCTTAAAAACGTACTTAAAACAATTAAAAAAACAACCATTTAATCCTACTCAAAAAGTATTATAGGTTTGCAGTTCAAACTGTATATTTAACTAAACAACATGTAAACTATAATGTACAAACGTGTTATTTTGATTACATATACTATATTACTACATTTTTAATAATAATTAATATATTAAAAATATGTGTATACATGTATATAAGTGCCTTTTTAAATTGCAATACTGTCGTGAATGGTCACATAATAATGTTTATGATATTTAATATGATTGTAACTGTATATATGTGAATGAGACTCAAATAAATAAAGAATATAGTTTCAAATTTTATTAGCAAAATCGGCAAATAATATGCCTTTGGCCAATTTACAACAAATATATACAAGTACATATAAGTAATATACAAACACATGGCATAGTATCCAACAGAGATAAATAGCAAATTACGAAGCAACTGCATCAATGGCTACAGAGCGTCTTAACATAGCATTATAGGTAAATTTAGCTAAATTTTTAATGGTAGTAGTATTATTCGATGACATTAAAAATACAAATTTGTTCAAAGTATTCCATGATCTGGGAATATTATACATAATACGTAAGTCAGAATAAAATGGACAGCATAGCATGAAATGATATTCAGTTTCTATCATATTAGTATTGCATAGTTTACATTTACGGTCAGAGCGGGCAATATATGTATTTAAATATCAAACAAAATTACAATTTACTAGCCTTGTATTCTGTTACTTGAGATAAACTTTACCACTAAAAAATAATTGCTTTTCAAATCAAAATAGCTATTATCGCAGTTTGCATTTGAACTTGCAGCACATGTATTTAAAACAAACACAATTTACGTTACCTTACTTACAATATCATATATGCTGTAATTTTTACACAATATTAACTTATCTTTGTAAAATCCCAAAAGTATTTTTCTTTGTTTTATACAATATGTATTTAACTTAATACACACACACAAGTTTAATAATCAAACTATGAAACTAGAACACAGATTGTCCCTCGATTTAATATGTTCATGAGAACACTATGCACACCCATGACTTTTAAACATTTACTATATACATGTATACAATCGTATGTCAGTTATTTAATCACACATATAAATTAAAAACCACAGTGTATATTTGAAAATAAGTTGGAAACATTCACTAGGGTGCACCAGGAATTAGACCCCAATAGTAAAATTGTCCATTTCCTCTTGGTCTGTCCGCCACTCCCCCACTGGAGGAAAAGATTGATAGGTTCATAATTATCTTATGGGGACTACCTGAATTGTTGTGCGATACTGACCAGGTAGAGGTCAATATCATTTAAGGTAAAATACTCTTAAAATAGTGTAAACTGTGTTACTGTTTATTGCTTAAAGCCTTTGCTTATATTTCCATATCTGTCTAGAGCCAGTATGGCATGTGTTACATACGACATGTAGTCAGAAATTGCTGCATTAATAAGTGGGGTGGTTACACACTTTGGCATAGGATGACTGAAATCTGTATTGGTGGGTTCCCAATATGACATAGGATGGCTGAAATCTGTGTTGGTGGGTTCCCAATATGGCCTAGGATGGCTGAAATCTGTATTGGTGGGTTCCCAATATTGCATAGGATGACTGACATCTGTGTTGGTGGGTTCCTAATATGACCTAGGAGGGCTGAAATCTGTGTTGATGGGTTCCCAATGAGGCCTGGGATGGCTTTATCTGTGATGTTGAGTACACAAAATGGCTTTGCTGACTGTACTCAGATTTGGTGGGTACCCAATAAGGCCAGAGATCACTGTTGTGGGTACCAAATGGAACCTGGGATGGCTGTTCTCTGTGGTGATTAGCATCCCATACAGCCCGAGATGTCTGTACTTAGAGGTGGTGGGTACCAAACAGGGCCTGGGATTACTGTACTCAAAGGTGGTTGGTACCAAATGGGACCTGAGGTGGTTGTTCTCAGTGGTATAGGGTAGTCAATAGGACCTGTGATGGCTGTTCTCGGTATAGGTGGGTACCCAATCGGGCCTGAGATGGTTGAACTTGTGGAGGTGAGTACATAAGCTGGCATCGGACGGCTGTACTAGGCAGTGTTAAGTACCAAATAGGGCATTGAATGGCTTTCCTCGGTGACTATAAGAACTCTCAGGCATAGTATGGCTGTACACAGTAGTTGTGAGTAGGGTATAGGGCCTAAGAAGGCTGGTAGTGGTATGTACCACATAGGGTCTGGTATGGGTATATTTAATGGTTGCAACTACCCCGCAGGGATTAGTATGACCATAATTGGTGGTGGGGAATTA
Organism: Spisula solida; assembly: GCA_947247005.1. Lineage (NCBI taxonomy): Eukaryota > Metazoa > Mollusca > Bivalvia > Venerida > Mactridae > Spisula > Spisula solida. The sequence continues at coordinate 30,060,543 of OX365948.1, forward strand.
CCCAATAGAGCCAATGATGGCTATATGGCACCTGGTATGGCAGTATTCAGTTGGTCCGAGTACCCCTTAGGACATAGTATGGTTGTTACCGCTGGTAGTAAGTACCACAGTCAAGTGTGACTGTACTCAATGGTTATGTGTACCACTTATTGCAAAATTGGCCTTGGATGTCTGTACTATGTTGTTGTGACTCCTTTTTATCCTATACAACTTGGTGAGACTGTAAGTCATTGGTTATGAGCACTGTAATTATTTGGGATGAGTACCCTGTTGGACCTTATATGACTGTAGTTTTGTACTAGTGAGTAACCCATAGGGCCTTGTACAGCTGTGCTCAGTAATAGTGAGTACCATATAGAGACTTACATGTATATGGCTTTACTCAGGTGTTGTGAGTATCTCTTATGACATACTATGGCTATAATTAAGGGTGGTCAGTACCCAATATGGTCTTGGTTGGCTGTCCTCTTGGTTTTAAGTATCCCATAGGGCCTCAGGTATAGCTGGTGCCATTAAGAATTCAATAGGAATGATTGTATTGGGCAGTTGTAAGTACTCCATGGGTTACGGAATGTATGTGTATACAGTGTTATTAGTCCCCCATAAGGCCTGGGTTAAATATTAAGTGGTTTAAGAACCCCTAAGGGCATGGGTGTAATCGGTGTTGGTAACACCCTATTCAGGCCTAATATATGATGGTGATGAATACCCAGTCGTCATGCCTGATACTGGTGTAATTGGTAGTGGTAAGCATAACGGTTTGGTTGAGAGTACCCCTTATGGCTTAGTATGGCTATAATAAGTGGAAGGCACTACCCCATATGGCATTGGATGGCTGTACTCTGTGATGGTAAGTACCGAATGTGCCATCGGGTGGTTGTACTTGACAAGTGTTGCATATCCCATAGGGCATATTTTTCGTAACTTGACCTTGAAATGACATTGACCTTGACTTCAAAGTGGTCAGTCTTGTATGTCCATATGATGCACATTATCAAATGAATAATATCTAAGCAAATATTTGTGACTATATCCATAAATAAATAAAAATGCATGAGAACATAGAATTTTAAGTGTATTTATAAATTATGGCGGCCATCTTGGACGCCATCTTGAATTTCCGGGTCCACACCACGTGTTGACAATTTATGCCGGCAGTTCCATATAGTACATACATAGGCGAACATTTTGGTATATAACATTGCTTGTTCTACTTTAGCTGTCATCTAGCTACCCCCAAAAACTCACCAATTGTCATCCCACTATATGTGTTATACCGAAATTTTAACTCAAATGTTGTTGAAAAAAATCCCATATTTTTGAAAGGTAACGTAATTTACGTGGCATTTCATATCAATTAACTATATGTGTAGTTGTACTATAGCTATATACACTATTGAGCTACATACTAATCAGTATCATCATTTCTTAACTAAAAAACGTCATATACGTTGACTGTTTTTTTAATATTCTAGTAATTTCATACAAAGTAACGTAAATTACGTATGTTATATCACATTTTTTGCCTATTATGATTTGTACAACTGATAGTTTCAATTTCAAATACATTTAACATACATAAATGTCTTATTCACATGATTTATTGAACAATTGGCATGTTTATAATATCATATAAGCAAAATTGGTGATTCCTGTAGAAAATCGCATAGTCACGTATTTCAAATCTCCGTAACTCGTTAAAGCCCCAACAGAACTTTTGATACATATTTTGAAAAGTGAAACATAATTATAGAATTTGGTACTATTTTGAATAGTTTATGTCAAGAATTGATCAAATGGTGAAATAATGAAATACTTATTTCAGTTACGTCGAATAACGTTTGAATGACGTTTGCGGCGTCACACAAAAAGCTCCGAATAGGGACTCTACAAAACAGCTGTAACTTCCTTAAAACTCAAGATATTCACATAATTTCTTTTGCTATTTGCTTATTTAACATTATCCTGTAATACCATGGAAAATCTTAAAGTCAATATTTTTGTCAAAATAGCAGGTTTTCCTGGAGACTGGCTCATATATTTCTATTACCCCCCTTTCAACAGACACCCTACGTTGATACTACGTTTTAACGCTGTTTATCTTTTTTAAGATATTTCTTGTTTTAACTGTCCTTTCTGTCAAAATCATAGGATATTTCAACTATGACAGGAAGATGATGACAAAGTAGCCTAACTAAATAGCAAACATACTGTAACAGGACGGCGGTCTCAACGATATTATGTGCGGGCTTGACTTGTGGCCGGGGGAGGGTGGACGTGGATTAATGTACACAAACAATAGAAATACAACAATACGAATTTAGTTGAAACAAATAGCAATAATATTCTAGACAAAGATATCTACTACACAGTAATCGAGAGTTGACGTTGGATCTATAGATCTATAATGTTATAATGTCAGTATGTTTATTTACATGTCCGCCATTCTTCAGAGTAATCCACAAAAGTCCGCTTGTAAAACGTCTTAAGTAGATCTAGAGTTGTACTGTATTCCGTAGGAAGATCTACTGTAGGTCTTCTTAGTATGTATTTAATATATAATGTATTAATACTATTCAATGATAATTTTTATTGCATGGCCGTAACTAGGGGAGGTGCGTCGGGTGCGAACGCCCCCCCCCCTTTTCACCAAAGTAGTCCTTTTTGTTGGTGAAATTTATAAACTTTGCAAATCTTCAAGCTCGCTTTGCTCGCAAAATAACTTTGTCATCAAATCAAGTATAGAACAAGTCTGTGGAGTGTTGTTCACATAAACGAATGCATTTTTCTAGCTCGCTTCGCTCGCACATTACCTTCACGCAAGAACATTATGCAGCTCAGATTACAATACATTTTTGTCTAACTCGCTTGGCTTGCACAATTACTTTTATTCAGTGAACGATATCAAACTGATTACATGTTTGTGTGGTATGCAGCTCAGTTAGATATTTCATTTTTTATCTAGCAAGCTACGCTCGCAAAAAAACTTTATCAGTGAATGGTATCACAAAATAAATTTTATCAGTGAATGAGAACTTGTGAGTTTGTGCGGTATACAGCTCAGATAAATTGTGATTTTTTCTGGCTCGGCTTCGCCCGGTTAGCAGTTAATGGTATCAAGGTAAGAAAATGAGTTTGTGTGGCATGCAGTTCAGATCAACAGTTCATTTTTCGAGTTCGTGTACCCTGTCCTCGGGTTGACAGGGCATTTTACAACATTCTCATGGGTACCGAACCACAACCTCCAACAGAAGGATTTGGTAGCTTTACATATTTTATATTATATGGTCCGCTCCGCTACTATTGAAATTGTGGAATGTATTCCACCTTCATATGTGTAAAATATGAGCTTCCAATTATGAAAAAGGTATTATAATGACTATGGCGATCCATAAGTACGTATGCAGAGAATACTGGTTGTGCAGCGCACCCTTCGACTGTATCGATAGTGACGACAAGGAATTCCCATGACGTGACATACATGTACTTCTATAAATAGTAACAAGTAATCTCTGCATACTGCAAACATGTGTGTGAACTGTGATTCTTTGGATCTCCCAAGTATGGAAGTATTATCAATTGTGAATGTGTAAGTGATGAATGCTTAATCAATCCATCAATTGTACCAAATTAACTTGAGATGTAAATTACTGCAATAGTTTTGACGTTGCAATTGTAGTCGTCCGGTTATCGTCATATGATTCCGCGACCTGGTCTAAGTGTAACTTCGAGGTTCCCTCAAAGCCTTGCTAAAACGCTAGCGACATATTACGACTTTGGGAACTTCCTTTATTGCATCATATAAACATGTCTCCCAGCTATATAAATCCTGGACACCGGATGGCTTGGTCTGTAAGAGTACCTCACATTACACTACATTCATTTCTTGCAAAAACAATGTCTCGCGAAATCATGTTAAAATACACGTAGTCTTAAATACGTAAAACGTCTAGATCAAATAAATATTGTGATATTACTTTAAACTAACGAAAACAAAACAGGTCTTATGATCTTATACTGATTTCTCTGTTTCTGTATGTTCGAACTTCAAGGCGTGCACGTGGTTTGGTTTAAACTGAGACGTTTACATTCAGTATATATACGTATCACACATAAACATCGTCCAGGTACCCGTTTAGCCATAATACACCAAGCTTAACAGGTTTATGTACAAACACGTCTCTCAGCTAAACACCGTTTTTATAGTGTTGTATATGTATACATGTGTTCTATTAACAAATACGGTTTGTCGAGAATTGGGATATAATTCCGGTGTTCTACGTCTTAGATCAGAGGGTTTGGTAAAACATTTACAGACGTCCTTGGCTTCTTTCCTGTCTAGATCGATCCCACTGCGGAACAACCTACCAGGCTTAATGCTAGGTTCAAACTTGACCTTTCAAAGCGGGGACCCTCGTGCACAACAATTGATAAACTCTTATGACTAGGGGTTTTGCACCCTGGTATTGCCAAGGAACGAAGCTTGTATGTACTTGCCTTGATGGCATAACGTAAATGTGTACAACTTTCTCTTGTAATTATATTTGCCCCTGTCTATTCTTCTGCATGTCCTACTTTTACTTCTCTTTTTCTTTTTTACACGCCGTTAAAGAAACGTCAATTATGACGACAGTTTATGTAGATCTATCAACTTTAAGTAAAATCTTCTTTAATAATACATGTAAATTCTAGTACATTACAAATGAATATGCAACAAATCGAGTGTCTATGTGATGAATGCATAATACTTAAATGGAAGAGCAAGATATTTTGTTTGAAACAATATTTAGTCGCTAAATTGATTTACTTGTTTATAGGGAAGATCACCGATTCATATGGAAAATGTACACCATCAACAGTCTATTGGATGAATGAACAATAAAAAACAGTCATTTACCATTTGCATTTGAATACCTCTGTACACAAACATGATCTCTCCTATTGATTGCTATCCAAAACAAAGTTTATACATCATAAATCTCAAAACGTATCATGTATTAATGTAACAAAAGCATACTGGATTGTGTGAATAAGCACATCGGTAAAAAATACAACCTAAAGATCGAGGTCCTGGTAGTGAATACCGTATATTTATAGGTCAATGACCCCTCAATGACCCAGCATTGTACACTGAGCTACAAAAGCTGTTTCTGGTTATAACAACCGTCGGCTGCTTTTGACTCGAATACAACACCAATAGAAAATATACAACATTACTGCATACATCATCATATACATGTCCATAAAACTAAACAGGGAAGTTATTTTTTACTTCCCAGTAAGTATATACAACTGATGTTCAACTAAAGTTTCTACAAAATGAATAGGGACCCCGCAACCAAAGTTTCTACAAATGAATAGGGACCCCCGTAACCTGGAAGCCTAATGGCCAATGGTCACTCACTATTAATGACGCTGCTGGATGCGACATTTATGATGCAGATTATATGTATGGAGAAATATCATACTAGCTTGTATGATTGCTAGCTGACTTGCAAACGGTTGCTAGTCCGGATACAATGCCAGAAGGGATATTATGTGGTTTTATACCATCACGGATAGCTAGGAGAATTTAACAGTGCTATGGGAGTCTATTAAGGGCCACCAGTCCGTATGTGTGATTTTCAAAGCCCCATAAAAATCTACCCGACTTAAAAACTGAAACGTAAGTTTTACATATAAATGTTGTAATTAATGAAAGTATACGCACCAGAGCAACAGAATGTGGGTCATGCTTCCTCATGCTGTCCAATATAAATGTACCCAGATTAATCACTGGAATATCTTCTAGAGTTAATGTATCCATCGTGGGTACTAGTATATACGAACAGGTAAAATGTTCAACTTTCAAATAAAATATGTTACGCGATGTTTGTAGTCCGAGACGAGTGAATAGTCACGCACTCAAATACACGCATATGCGACTCTATACTAAATAGCGTTCAAGATGAATGCCTGATATTTGATATGTCACTAGTTTCAAGTGTAATGAACGTAGGCAAACAGCAAACGTATATAATTATATATAATCTGAAGTTATCCCCGTTTTACTGTATACTTATATATGATATATGTAGTTTATATTCCAACCAATTCGTAGTGGCATATAATATGCTATACATACAAGTACTAGTATACAACGATAAGGATAAGACATTACATATTAGATAGCCTAACGACAAATATGAGTTTTTTAGAGGGACGGTGTCAAAATAATTCATGACATTACAGCACGTCAACGATTATGTTTCTACAACTGTTATACAAATGTACATGTATAAACACAAGAAAACAGTCATACCGACTCACTGTCTTCAATCCTTTAATATCTACCCTAGGTGCTGTTTTAATAAAATATATGTACTTACGGAATCTTGTACTTATGTTCAAATTTGTATCTTATTCTTTGAAACATACACGTTTGGGACAGGTATGGTTTGTAGAAGTTCGTTATCTGAATCATAGTTAACAACCCGTTACTACAACTTGTAGCATTTGAAGAATTATACAGAATTCAAATTTGAAAGTAAGTTTAATATTTCCGTAAGCGCTTTGATAAAACAGTACACCAAGAGTACATTTAGTTAAACAATTAATTGGTGCGGGTGGCACAGTTAAGGAGGTACAAGCTGCCTTGTGCGCATGCGCGGAATTTCAAAATCGTATTAGATAAGAACAAACATGAATTTTAGTTTCAATGATTGCATATGAATGTTGATTAATGAAAATAAACAAAATATTATCGCACAAATTAGATAATTTTAACTTTTTATTTTTTGCCTGTATGAAAAAGTGGGTGGGGAACGGCAAAATTGTGAATAATATGGGTTCACAATAAGTCCCTACAATTGTTCAAATGCATATGCTTATATATAATATGTAGTGCATGGTTTAGTTATAAGAGGTAGCCACACTTTGAAATATTTTTAAGAAAAAATTATTTCATTACAATATGCAAATTAGGTTAATTTTATGCAAATTTATTGATAATTAGTGCTTTTTTATGCACAGCTCCCAAAAAAGGCTGGTGATCATGACCCGTATTTTTTATTTGACAAAACTGGTGTTCTATTTGATACTAAACTTAGGGCCAATTTTAAATCATTTTCGATCGATGGGTATTTTTTGACGTTCATTTGAAATCATTTGAAAATCACACTTTTTAGCAAGTGGGTGGGGTAACTAATTATCATGTTCAAATACTGAATTTGTTCACCGGGCAGCTGGAATAGCGACTAATGTCAATAGGAATGACCATTGAACACACAAAATATCATGCATTGCTTAAAGGTGGTTTCATACAGTAATAATCTTAAAAAGAACATAATGGTGCCATAAATGCAGGAAATAGATAAAATGACCAAAATACAATGGTAGGTCATTAGAAAGCCATGTATGTCGAAAACGAGCCTGATGACATATCATTTTTATGATTTCAATGTTGTTCTAGAAGACTGTTCGGTCATTTTAAGATGTTTCAAGGAAAGTTTGATCGTTAGATAAAAGGTGCGCGTACCTCCTTAAGTGGTCGGGTTTTATTTAGCTAACTAATGAGATATGGAGTTCTATAAGTGAAATAAAACCTATATCAGTTACTGGTTATCACTCACACTGTGACTGATATCCTTTCCGCTACCACGATTTTTTTGGGCGCTAGGACAAATTCATACGGTCCCAATACTCAGTCTCTGAGACATTATTGACTTGCAGCACTGATAAAAACTCGATATATCCAGATGTTACACACCTTACCGAAAGTGAAAGTGGGCAAAATTGTCAACATTTCGACTAAAGGTCACCGCAAATGACGACGTGACAGTGAGCGTTGCGTGAAAAAACATTTTTTGTTATTAGCTTGGTAGGTCTTATTCTGGGTCCCTTTAGGGCACTGATCCCGACCCCTTTGTCAAGCCTTATATTCCTTCTACAGAAAAATTAAAAATGATTGGTGCTAAATGTTATTGCAATTCCACATGGAATCGTACCGCAATGGTGGGTATTACCAGTAATTACCAGCGGAACTCTAAGTTTTCCGTAAATATTGCGTACGACGATAATATGTGTGCAAATGCATTTTACGAAGATATCTTTTCTCATGTCCTGTCGTAAGTTTTGGCGTAATTCTACTCAAGGAAAGACCGACCCTCAGATAACAAATATGAGCGTAGTTAGGAAAAAATGACACGCACTGATTTTGACACCCACGTGTTTTTTTATAGACTGTGATTAGTAACAAAACCGTGGTTAATCAGGGTAATATTGTTGCCCGGACTACGTTCAATATTCAACATTTAAAGTAAATGTATGCAACAACTTGCGATCGATTAATAAAACGCACGTCGGAAATATTCAAATAAATACGTAGTTTCACGTGACATTTTCGCAATGTTAAACAGTTTCCTGGTGCTGATTAGCCCCAAGTAGTAAATTAATGTATACATTGTACACTTAGCAAATCTTACAAGTGTGCATGTATATATTTACCATTCTAACACGATCTGCGGATTAAGCCATATACGCATAGAGCAAACTAGGGCATGTATTATTACCCCCATAAAACATACCCATCAAATTGGCGGTTACTATTTACGCCCCGTAGTACGTGACATATTTATGAATGAATGAACGTAAACTTTATAGTAAAAACTTCAACGAGACGCGATGACAAGGAAAGTTGCACGAGTATCCAGTGTTACAGCTATGACGCATCTATTTTTATAAACTCCAATATAATCTCGAAACTAAGTTTCATAAAACTTCTGATAATCAATTCATTTATATTTTTCATCTCATGAAATAGATACCTTTTACTCGTGTTATTAAAATTGTTTCAATGTTTAAAATGTGTTATTTCCTTCAGAAAATTACGAAGGTCGTTTTCATTAACGAGGGAGGTAATTGAACCAGCTAATAAGCCACTCAATTTCAGCGTGGAATTATGTTCAATGTCAAATGGGTGAAAATGGAATGCGCGCAGTTAAATAGTACGTGTTTATTATCGTGTTTAGAATCGAAATAAAAACTCCGACAAAAAAACGCGAACAGATTTTTATTTCTTAAATAACTTGGTAAAAATGAGTTTGATTTTGTTGAAATTTCAACATATGCAGCTTGGATATGTTGAATTACAATTCAATTGATTTTGTTACAATCTGATAGCAATTTTTACAAATAGAATAAACAAATGATGACGTCAGCAAAAGCTAATGTCGAACATTGTTGCCGTGTAATCATTGGGTGTTTATCAGGTAGTTAATGCAGCTATTTATCCGCTTTGCTGATCAAGTTCTTGTTCAAGTGTATGTTCTTATCACCGATAAAGAAATAAAGAAAACAATGATAAGAATAAAACCTAATTTAGTTCATAACTACTCACTTTTTGTATTAAAATTCAGTTTTGGAAGAGTTACCTCCCTTTGACCATAAAATTTAAACTGTATTTTTAAAAGTTAAACAATTGTTGAGTGAAAAATACCATTATTTTGAGGTTTTTTTAATGTAGCAATATATTTTAAATTCTAATTGACCATAAATAAAAATAATTTGCACCTACGCGTAAATTTCTCGTGAATTTTACGTGTTTTGATGTGTCAGGGTTGAGTGATCCGCTGTATTTAATTTTGAAGAAAAAACTATATTAATCTAATCTTGAGTTATTCAAGAGCATATATCCAAAATTTCATTCAGAAATATTCCTAAATAAAAAAGTTATACGGTAAAAACACGTGCACACTTATAAGATTTGTTAAGTGTATATTTGCAGTATTTTGTGACCGTAAATTTCGAATATTTTTTAGGCAAATGAACTATTGCACTGCGATCAAGGCCGATGTGATTCGCATATGATTCTTTTTCAATACGCTCATAGTTCCTTTTGGCTTTCAATTATCTACAAAGAATCGACGCGCTCTGCCAATAACAGGTAACCCTGTTCAAAATTGAGTATACACTATTGTAATAATGCTTTAACGTGCACTCATAACCGTACGGTACGATTATAAATTTGTCAAATGCACGTGCTTATAGTAGTTGAAGAAAGTTGCATTTTAATGTTTCGTTCTTAGTTATAGCTCGTAATCATGTCACTGAAAAGAAATTATACATTCTGATTAACTGCATCATGAATGGGTCAAAAGTAACTTGTTGGCATCCATCAGTCGCAACGACTTTGGAGTAGTACCATCTTGTGAAGCTGTTTAGAGCATCTTTATGTGTGGATTTAAAGGCCTATTCTCGATTTACATACTCTACTGCCTTGGCATACGAAGTCTGTTGAATGGTGTGTTACTTCGGCAAGTATAGCTCTTCTCGTAGCTCTCTTCGAGACGTTGTGTTTGTAGGTGGTTGCTCACCGACAACCAGTCACTGGCGTATTATCAGGTGTGTTTTCTGCAGTGGTTTCCCTTGTGTTAATTGGTGACAATTGATTCCGGCTTCCTTTAAGCGCAAATGAGAACGACCCATCCTCCTTGATACTGAGGTAGACTCGCAGTAGAGAAGGTCTTATGAAATGCTTCAGTCATACATCATTAACTCATAACACAGCCAGCGAAAAAAGTAACTAAACACCAGTAACCCATACATTTTTTTATTTTTTAAAGGAAAATAAACAAATTTTACAAAATATCTGATTATCAAAAACCGTAAAAAAACGTAAATATAACAATCGCCATACATAAAAACAACAAACTCGCATACTGAACATTTGTATGTACACATTAGGTATATGCATATTTAGGGTTTGGCAGTACGTACGTATGTTCACCAATGTCCAATTTTGGGCATGATTATTGATATTTCCAAAAGTTTAATAAAAGAATATCGTGATTGGTAGACTAAAACATAGTTATAGAAAGACAAGATATGAAAGTCAATCGAAGATCGTGACAAAGCTATCTGAATGTTGATAGTTGGCACTTTATTGAGTTAAAACTGGTATGTCTATTTCAATAAATGGTAGGAGGTTGATATGAGAAATGAAACTTTTACACATAATTAATGAGTAACTGAAAATGTTCATCATTGTTTACAAAAAATATTCAAAATGTTTAAATGACCGATTCGTTGAATGTTAAGGACTGACCGATATAAATGCTGAGAAGGGTATAGTACTAGTAACTGTATTAGAATAAGTAATAATCTGCTTTGACACTGTGTTACATTGTTGTTGCATTTATAAAACACACGTGGAAGTTTTGTCGGAGTATGAAATAACAAAGTCCTGAATGCATGGGAAGTCGATGTCCTGCAACAAGAAATATACTATTTATTACAAAACTGATAGGTGTCACAAGTATAACTGTTCCAAGTATAATGTGTGGTCAGTTTTGCCCTAGCGATTTCAACGATCCGGTACCCTAAATGAACAACATGTAGATCCATCGTAAGTATTTTACTTTATGTCAATTATTTCCACCAAAGTGTACCATTGCCGCATTATGCCAGTGTTTATGATGAATGAACACAATGTATCCTGACTTAACGTCGCTGTTGTTGTGTGGATTTCAATTCAAAATGGCTTCATTTTCACGATTTCCAAAATATACAAAATTATAGTTGTAGATTATACACGACGTTGGAGTAATTCACACGTGCTCGCAATCGCATTTGTTTTTACTTTCGAGTTTTATTCGGAATGTACTAATTATTGGTCTATAAAAGGACGGTTTACACTAGTGTATAATAGTAGAGACTGGTAAACGTGTTCTGTATTGCATAGCAGTATCACATGGTAAATCAGTCAACAGTCTGAATCCTGTAATAAGTTCAACATCTCGTAACCTCGCCTGATGTTTATTCAATAGTGTCTGTACATCCTGAAATTAGATGAAACTTCATTTGTCATAATGCGATTTGGAAAATGCTGCATGATCTGATTTTGAGCTCCAAAACATGTGATCTTAAAAACAATAATAATGATCAAACTTCAATAGTCCATAAAAAATGATCAAAACTCAGTTTTCGTCATTTGAGCGATTTATTTTCACCTTTTTGGAGTACAAGTAATATTTTTCTTGACGTTTTTGTGCTGAAGACAGTATACTGGTTTTTAGCCAAGAACGATTGTTCCATTTAATTGTGTGTATACAGTACACATTACTCTCAAGTTCCTTCAAAGTGCTACTACAATCACTAAAACACCAACAAAACAGCTATAATTCGTCCGATCAGGAAAAAGTAATCCGAAAGCGGCTTACGAAATGGCATGTCATTGTTCAAATTCCTTCACAGCTTCTACACAGCTATGTCCCTTGTCGACAGCCGCTCAGAATAAACCGCATGGTCTACTCATTGTAGCAAGGGAGACAATTCTACACAATTATGCCCCTTGTCGACAGCCTCTCGGAATATACCACGTGATCTACTCATTGTAGCAAGGGAGATAATTGCGTACGTAGTCGTTTGGTAATCAATACCAATATACAAAATGTACATGTACAAGCTGTTTGTAAGGTCATTCATCTGAAACCATGGCATTCAGCGTTTTTGTACTGTTATTTAACTTTTTAGGACTTAAGACAGCTAAAACTTTATGTTTTTCAACAGTATTACTGTTGTAACTAGGTCATTCAGCGTGGGCATTGAGCCTTTTGATTGCTGAAACTAGTTCATTCAATTTATTGGCAGCTAGGACTACGGCGGATCATTTTCTTGTTCGGCAGTGCGTTCAGCATTGTGCCTTGTATGTTTTCATGTTCTCTGTGTTCGATTGGTTTAGTTGGGCATTGCGCCTTGTGTGTTTTAATGTCTTCTGTGCTCGGCTGGTTAAGTTGAGTGCTGCGTTCCCTGTCTGACTTAATATTATCTTTTTGAACAAGCAACCGGCAAAAATGACATGAGACAATACAATGACGTGCGATGTGATACATACCTTACATATTTTGAGTTTATCGTCATGTGGAATGATGTATGAAGTTATCGTGAAATCATCACAATCATCGACAGATACATCAACTTGTGTACATGTTGTTAACACGATAAAGAAATGACTTGGTAGTGTCTCACTGAAGAATAACAAGAAAACTTTCATAAGTCATTCATTTAGCACTTAATAATCTGTAAACACATTAAAAAGTGTTTTCAAATCTCATATCACAATTAAAGCATGATCAAAACGACTTGAAATGGATAAAAGCAATCACGCCAAAATAGCAATCTGCCTAGATAGAACCTAATTATATAATTAAAAAAATATACATGAATAAATACAACAAAAATTGTGCAAGATCGGCAATTTCATATCTGACGTCACATGCTCAAGACTGGTAAGTAACGACGAATTAGAGCTATTCATTTTTGTCAGAGTTTAACCATGCAATTGTCTCAAACGATATACACTTCGAACGACTCTCGTTATTGTAAAAGACAGTGCTTAGCGGAAATGTCAACTGACGAAAACAAAGGCCATGGTTTAGACTTCACAACAACCAATTATACACGTGTTGTATCATTGACTAACTTTAATTCACCAATTGAACAATTGAACACCAATTGAACACTTTGGATGTAACCCTCGTTGATAACAGAAACAAGTAATGTCAATGTGGGTACTGTTTTATCAAAGCATTTATGGAAATAGTAAAGTTACGCACACATTTAAATTCTTTATCATTCTTGGACACATATACATTGTAGGGACGTAAATTGTTTGTAGGGATGCTTAAATGAAACATTTTAATGTTGCGGATCCATTGACCACAATGTGTATTGGTTGAAAATTTTAAGGAATTAAGATTTGAGCGTAAATTTAAGATTTCGTAAGTGCTTTGATAAAACTGTACCCAGTACCTTGTAGTATTTAAGACGTCAGGTAAACCATCATGGTCATTATCAAAAACTGGACCAGCGAATACGTTAACATCTTTATGACCAGTATATGTAGTACTTAACACATTTGTGACCGGAAGATATATATCTACAAAATAACAATACGATGTCATCATTTTAGTCAACTTCACCAATGAAAAACACAGAACAAGAAATATCATTTAATGTGATGAGTACCCCTAGACACTGCTCGACACAGTGACTCCAATGTGCTCTGACAATATGCACTACTAGACTTAGTTATGATAAGTAATTGCAAACTTTCATTGAAATCCAACCAATGGTTACTTAAGAATAGGGCATACAAAACTTTAAGTGTAAAAAAACGGATATTACTCCCTTAAAATTTATCCGATCATCGTGTGTGGAGGATATGCGCAATGAGGCTTGGTCCTGATCAGTCATGCAATGTTTCGTTGAAATCCGACCATTGGTTGGAGAGAAATAGCGCAGTCATGATTTATAAGTACATGTACGAGGGATGTCCGGAAAGTTTTGAGACTGCATTCATATATACCAAACCACTAGGGGGATATATTGGATATTTTACCAGCTAATAGATCAAACTATTATGGACTATGCCTCTAAGTTTCATTAAGATGCAACGAAGACAACACATACTACAAACAATATAACTCTCTTAAATTGATCCGACCAACATGCGCCGACGATATGCATGTACAACTGGACTAAGCACTAATCAGTCATGCAAAGTTTCCTTGAAATCCGACCATTCGTTGCGGAGAAATAGCGGATACAAAATTTATAAGTGTATAAAACAAAGGTCCATAAATCCCAAAAATTGACCTGACCAACACTATATGCACAACGAAACTTGGTACTGATCAGTCATGCAAAGATTCGTTAAAATCCTACCTTTGGTTGCAGAGAAATAGCACGGACAAAATTTAACTGTAAAAACAAAGGATCAAACTCCCTTAAAATTGATCCGACCAACATGTGCCGGCGATACGCGCAACTGAACTGGATACTGATCAGTGATGCAAAGATTCATTTAAGTCCAACCATTGCTTGATGAGAAATAGCACGGACAAAATTTATATCAATAAAATCAAAGGGCCATAACTCTTTTAAAATTGATTCAAATAACGTGCCCCGACGATCTTTAGCACTGATCAGCCATGTAAAGTTTCGTTAAAATCAGACCATTGGTTGTAGAGAAATAACGCGGACAAAAATAAACGGACCAACCAACCAACAGACCAACCTCAAGCATGACTCCAATATAGCCCCATATGCTTTGTATCCGAGGGTATAATAAAATAACACTGTTGTCTTAAAATTGTGTCACAATAATCATAGAAATACTAGTATATATAGGACTGAGAGAGAAACAACTATTACTTTCGCCGTGATATTGGTAACAATAACGTCAGAACTCAAGATAATTATTTAAGGCAGGCGCAAATGAAGCAAATGTCCCACCCAGTTATTTGTCTAAGGTTTTTGTCAGAGGTTAACGATCGAAACCATTGGCTTATACAACCATGTGATATAGTCTTAATGGTTTAACAACCAAACTAAAATCCTTCCATTGGTCAACTGACTTATCATGTTCATATGGCATCTAATCAATTATACGTTGATCAACGATATTGATAACGGTGAATCCATATCATAATCAAAGTGTGAAATAATGTTGCTTTTCAAATCACAATAACGTCACCAACCATTGTAATATTCTTTCTTCATTCGAACGAGGCTAGTCACCATAGTGACTTCTTTCTGCTGAATGCTCATTTTTGTATTCCCTGTTGATATAAAAGAAAGTGATAATAAGACATAAATCTTGTCCATAATACACTTATACGAGAGGTGTTCAACTTATATTTGAACAAAACTGAACATCGAATTTTGTTATACTAACATAATCAATATCAAGGGTGATATGAGTACACCTGCTTGTTTTGGCAAAATGGCATATTCTTTGCTATTATGTATCCACTTGATATAAAGATATATCAGCTTATAAGACAGCTATGGCTTTCCATAGTATTTAAACATACGTAGTATCGCAATTTCGATCAAGTTTCAATAGATTACGAGTAGCCTCACATAGATTATATATTAAAAGTGGTAGATGGACAAGACTAAATCCTACACCTGCAGGGTGTCCCAAAAAACGGGGACCTACCTAAAACCCTTATAACTTATTTAATTCTTAATGAATTTGACTGTCCTTTTTTGAGAGTGTGTAAAAGTGATCTCTTCTTCTTGAAACGGTACGAATTAATATGTTTTGCTTTAAAACAGGAAGTGATATCATCATTTTACCTATATTGTAATTTGTTGCGTGGAAAATGTCATCATTTGATAAGACATTGTTGTCTGGGCGATCGTTTTGAGAAAACAAGGTTTAAGAGTCACATACACGTGCCTGCGTGTGTGTGTGTGCGTTTGTGTTTATTGGTGTGTGTTATGTCTACATAGGTATGTGACCTTCTAGAAATGCAAACAGACCATCTACATTTATATAGTATTACCTATCAGGGGAATCTTCACAACTTCATCGTCTTTTTTACAAAACTGTTGCCACGTAGAATGATCCATCCTCGGATCAATTATCACACACGTTGGCAGGTTGATTTTAGTCTAAAAAAGTTAACAGACTTATTTGACAATATATATCATGTATAATGTTCAATAAATCCAAAATCAGCATTCCCCTGCATTCGGATTGGCTAAGTCTTGACGTTTACACATCAGTTAACCTCTGTTTACACCAATCGGGACCCTCGGACATTACTGACGTAAACGTCCTAGACGAATGTGAAACTACAAAGGCCCATCTCAGCTGAACATTAGCTATTGTGCATGGCCTAATTTTGACATAGAACATTGCTTAACTTTGTATGCATAACGTTTTGGTGAACGAGTAAAACATTGCTTAACTCTGTATGCATAACATTTTAGTGAACGAGTAAAGCATTGCCTAACTTTGTCTTCATAACGTTTTAGTGTACGAGTACAATACGTTTATTAATGATTTAGGCCACCAGCCCATAACATGTCATATATTTACAATACATATGTAAAACATTGCTTTACTCTGTATTCATAACGTTTTAGTGAACTAGTAAAACATTGCTTAACTCTGTATGCATAACGTTTTAGTGAACGATTAAAACATTGCTTAACGCCGAATGCATAACGTTTTAGCGAACGAGTAAAACATTGCATAACTTTGTATGCTTAACATTTTAGTGAACGAGTAAAACATTGCTTAATTTTGACTTAGAACATTGCTTAACTTTGTATACATAACGGTTTAGTGAACGGGTAAATCATTGCTTAACTCTGTATGCATAAGCTTTAGTGAACGAAAATGACCAAAAACAAACAGCATACATACCAAGAGTTCTGTGAGCGTGTATGATATCCACCGAGGTTGTTTTATATCGGCATCATAAGCAACAAGATAATCTGGATAGGGAATCAATGTGATGTTCTTGGCAGATAATGTATCATGTGATACAACTGGTATACCTAACGGAACAGATGTGATATTTGACTTCTGTAGTTGCACATATATTTGGTGTATCTGAAAATACAATCCTGACAAATTAAGATATACTTTATGAAACTACATGTATTATAAAGGAGTAGTTGTCACCTATAGTGGGATCAAACCAATATTGTACGGTACCATCATCTAGCAATGTTAAGTACAAAAGCATCAGACCACTCAGCCATCGCATGTACCACCACAAGGATGCGCAAATACTTTGATTAGATCGTAAAGTGTTTCAAATTAAATGATTGTGACAACAGGAAACCGCACAAAGTAAATTAAGAATTAAAACGATGTATGGTTTCTAGATGTGCCTGAAACTCAGTTTTACTATGATTGTATTTACTAATATAATTGTCCCCTATCCATATTATAGACACAGCACGTTCCAGCATTCGGTTAAATGGTTTTATCGCTGTATTTGAAGTCAATTCAAATACTGAAAAAGACGTTTAACTATATGTATTTGTCGCTATCTCTTTGGTAATATAAATGGTGTCAATTGACCATAAAACTACCATTTAACATGTTCAATACATTCACATGTTACTATGAATGGAGCCATTTTAAAGTTGACAAAATATGTAGGATCGCCTTACTGGTGACGTTATCCCCGGACATAATTTCAACCGCAATTTTATCAGAATTACTCTAATAATGGATGTTTAAGCTATGGTGATCACAAAAAGGATCAATTATCTTTTTGTTATAAATAGTTCAGATAGGTATAGTATATCTTAAAGGTCCCGGCACATAAAAAGCATTTATTTAACGAAAAGATAATATTAAGCCAGACAGGGCAGGCAGCACTCAGTTTAACCAGCCGAGCACAGAAGCCTGACGAATAGAGTAATTTTGAAATTTCAAGCAAGTTCTAACCGAACAAAACTAATCACAACGGACACAAACGCTTACAGACGCATGCTACTAATATCACCATTGGTACCAACAATAGACAGCGTGCACATACTAATGAGAAATACTAATGAGAAGGAATTTAGCGGATGTCCTATTCGCCAGTCTTCGCAAGTTGACATCGAGTGTGGTATTCGGTATGTGTGACGGGGCCTTTAATCTCTTATTATTTATGTAATGACATGCTTACTTCCCCTTCGTTCATTGGTTCACATCCTGTAGTACATTCGTGTCCTTGTACAGAAGATATGAAATCCTTAACATCATACAGTAATTGTGATGTGTTGAGTTGATATGTGGGGTTTTCAACTGCAGCTGGCTTCGGAGCTTTTAGCAAGTGATTTAAAGAGCGACTTGTCCCGTTGTTTGGTGCAGCACTTATATTCAGAATATCTGTAAACATGTACAATATAAGTAAAATGGTTAACAAATGACAAATTCACATGATGTATATTGTAATTATATATTTATAAACTTGGGATACCAGACCAAAGGCAACACAATTATGATAAAAGATAGTGAAAAATCATACAGGGAAGGAAACATTCAAGAACAAACAGAGCCGAAAACGAAATGCACAGAAAGGAACACACACAAGAGAAATAACACAAACCACATACATGCGTCACAGTGCCTAAAACTAAAAGATAAAATGAAACGAAACCACTACACGTCCTAATTTAAGGGACCAAAAGGGTCCTAAAATGTTTAAGAATCACTGACACGGTATAACCATGGATCTGTATGGATGGAATTTTGATGGTTGACAACAAAATGAAAGTCACTTCCTAAATTCTTAAAAATGTGAATACATACAACACGTAGGTCTTTATTAGTCATAACCACAACTATCATGTCTGATCACAATAAATGAAAAACCGATCTAGAGACGCTCAATGTCAGTTCACACGTAGTCGAAATTATTGAATGTACTTACCGGCAAACAGATTGTAAAGTTCAATATTGCTGAATGGTTCTACTAGTTGATTAACATTGAAAGCAGGACCAGTAGCCAGAAACAGGGCCTGTAGAAGCAACAGTTAAAACAAAGTAAGTGTAACAACAGAAATATAAAAGATAACGAACCATTCTTATAAATGTGAAACAGGCAAAGTCGATATTCATAACAAAAATGCAAGAAGTTTTATATTGATGTTCATTTATACAGCTGGTTCCACTAAAACTCCATATCGGTGTCAAAATATATTCCTTTCAATTATGTTCAAAATTATCAAAAAGTGCCGAATTAAAAAGATCAGGCACAAGAGTGCCACACTAAACAGATCAAGTCTTTCTTCAGATCCGTTCAATAAAATGTACGAGGTGCATTCAGGACTTGAAAGGCACACGAAAGACCAATCGGATCAGGTGAACGATTGTTAACAAAGTAACACTGTAAAATCACATATTTTCGTGGTTAATTAAATTTCGTAGATTTTGATAAAAATGCATTTTCATGGGATCGTTGATTCGTCGATTGCAAAACAACTTGGAAGGGTAAACCCATGTTCTATGTTTAGGAGTTTGAGTAACCGTGGGGATAAGATTACGTGGTTAAGTTCAACAAGAATATCAACGAAAATTGAACTCCCTCGAAAAGTAACGATTTTACAGTTTATATAATTATTTACCTGCATACTACTATACATGTTGTCATACCCACTTTGACCACCCCAGCAGTTACTTGCCCAACTTCTGAAATCACAAAATAAGGAAGAATGATGGAGTTCCATGTATGCCACAATTATAATGAACGATGCTTGACATTATGACATAGCACGTGACAAGGAAGGGATGTTTATCTTTTATTTAAATCCTGTAGTTGGATGTAATATTGGAGTTAGCATAATCGAACATTCAGTTAGCATAGAGACATGCTAGTTGTGCTGAAAAAGTAATAATAACAATAACATCGTTTCGTTGCACCTCAGCTAAATGATGGTAATATGAGGACGTGTTCGGACGTTCTGAGAACTAGTTCAGTGAAACTGGCCCATTTAAATAAATAATACATGATCAGAAGCATCAAGTTCAAATTTATTGGCAAATCGGCATTAACACAATACCTTTGACCATTAACAAAATATATACGGAGCGAGTTCGGGGTAGAATATGCTATTACAGGAATGATGTTTACTCCCACCAATACAGGTATCTAAATTTATCAACCAATCAAAAGCTTGACCATGTTAATATCTAAAACAGCTTTTGCCACGCTCATTTTGCGTACCGTACTGAAACAGATAATCAGTAAACCCTACCAGGAGTTGGTGTTACTGGAGTTCGACTCTTCAGTGGTGAAGGCACAAAAAGTGCAGAAACCAAGTGCGTTCGAATGAAACCCGAGTCTACCTAGATCGAACTCGCGTTCCAATCGAACTCACCCATACAGTACAAGTGGCCACATACACAGGTATCTGTATCATTTGATTAAGAGAGAGAAAAATAAATAATAAAACAATTGTGAAATTTATATAGTCATAATGAATATATAAATTTTACAACAACAAAAAATCAATGATACAGTTACCTGTGGCCACATATATACACTAAACACACTACATGCCAACGATAATGTATGTACCTGGTAACAAGATATTCTGACTGGATATCTAACAACATCCTGTTGATTCTAGGATTGTTGGTGTAATGATGTCTCACAGGAAACGAAGACTTCTCGTATACATCCATATGCTGATTGGCACAGGTCAGGTTTGTAAATAAACCGTCGTAAGATTCTAAACAATAACAATATGCGTCATTGAATGTGATTAAAATACGCGCATTATTGTTGTTTTTTCCATACATATTTTAGAAAACCGAGAAAACCGCTAGATTATTACGATAAAAACAGACTAAGAACAAAAAGTAGCCTCGAAGGTCCTCATTCCGGCGGGATAAGCATCAATTTGCAAAAAAATGCTAAAAAACGAACAAATTCTGCAAGTAACTACTCATACTTTGATAGAACCATCCTTTTCCAACATATTGCATCATCTTTTATCATAGTTGCAATAATATTGACAAATGATTGACATTAAATAATTAATAAAGTCAAAATTGACCGCCATTTTTTTAGATGGTTCTCATTCTGGTGACATTCTGCCAAGGGAAGTAAATCTTACAATATTTTGTGTAAATTTCTTCACCTCCGGTGTGAAAATGTCAATCAAACATCCGGGCACCTTGCAGACGAATTTACACAATTGTTAAAGTTAGTTTTGTGGAAAAATTGGAACATTCAAGTGACTATGTATTAAAATCTTAAAGAAAATGTAATATTTTACACACATGAGCGCATTTGTATGATTTTTAGCATTTTTTGATACAATTTTAGCATTTTTTTCATCTTCCAATTACAAAAAGCTTTTGTTGATATTAACCGACGTGCACGATAATGACGTCATCGGAACTCACGAGAAATGGTATGTCACCGGAATCCCGACTATCACAGAATGAGGACATTCGATGCTAGTATGAATCACATCACTACAGCGTTAAATTCAAATGTGGTTTATTTGGTAGAAATTAATATTGACACCTGGGTTTTCTGCGACCTCAATCCCTCCTAATGTTTGGTTGTATTTATATTCATTGGCGATCCTTCCAAACGATCCTTCCCATACGAAGAAATTGGCAGATAGATAGTCATTGTCCACATCATATTTTAACCGAACTAATCGATGACAACTGACGTCAGCCATACCTGCAAGCATCATAGTTCGCAATTAATATGATGTTTTAAGCCTTCATCACATATATATGCAGTGTAATAACAGGGGACTATCAAAACAGAACTTTTCTGTAGCAACTAGCATAGATCATCTCTGATATAGACCGAAATATTAACGGGATCCTCGAACCTAGATAGAAATTTTACTTTTTCTAGGACATTGATATATTTGGCAACAGATTCTAGTACTGATCAGTATAAATAGTTATTGTCGTAGTCATTACACGTAGGTACGTATAACAAGTTTCATGTGAATATCTTGAAGCGTTTTTGAACTATGTCCAAAGTTTATGTTTTTGGAGCTAAAAAGGGGACATAAGTCAAAATTAATCAAAGCTAGAGAGGTGTTGCCCTTAGCTACATATATGCGTATAATCACTGACAATTAGTATATAGCGAGTTTCATTTGAATAAGTGTTATAGTTTTGCAGTTATGAAGAAGAAAAAAATGAAAAATTAGGTAAATTGGAATTTAACGAAAGGCCATAATTCTTCCAATAATGTGGCTAGAGTAATGCAACTTGCCATAAACAGTGTTCCGTTGTTATGAGCTTATGTTATAAAGTTGAAATCTTCAATAATTTTTCAGTTATTTAGAAAAACATGAAGAGTGTGGACGTACGGACGAACGGACGGATAGAAGGACTTACAAGGGGATTATAATAGGGCACCGAACAATTTTTGCATGGCTCTAATTATTCCAAATAACGCACTCGACTATATAATATTATATGGTGTCCACAGTGAAAGTGCCAAAAACATAGCCGCGATTGTGGTGCAATGGCTAGTCGTGGTCCAGTGGCTAGTGCGTTCGATAATTAATCCGACGATCCGGGTTCGATTTACGGTTCACATTAAGTCATACACTTCCATGAAACCATCGGTTGTCGGTTCCTTGTGGAAGGGTGAGTAAGTCTGACTGGTAAGGATACAGTCAATAAAAACAAGTTAGGTAAATCCACCGGCGTATAGGAGAGATCATGTTTGTATACAAATGCATTCATACCACCAGCTATAGTCCGTCCAGAATAATGTGATATTTACAAACATAAATCGGTTTGGTCAACTGTGGCAAAATTGGTTTTACAAATCACTTAAATAAACAGATAAGGTCAGCATTGTACTCAAAACATCACTGATAATTGGTGCACATACTTGTAATCCACCTTTGTGGACTAAACCAAATTTGGCCGCCTTTCACATTATCCTGGGTGCACTATAGCAATTGGTGAATGGCAGGTTTTTATTGTTCATTCATCCAATAAATTGCTGGTGGGCATTTTGGATATGAATAAGGTGATCTCTCCTGTATAACTGAAACAGTATTGTTGAGAACGGTGTTAAACCTAAATTAACAAAACAGGGACAATCGATATGGGACCGTTCTTTACAATACTCAACAAACAAACACATGCAAAACCTATAAAAAAAATTTTGTACCAGTACAATTGAAAAACAAACATAAGTGGCCTATATATACAATTGAAATACAAAAACAAACATAAATGGCCTATAATATTAGATCAAATACCATGCCGTTTGACCATTACAACATAAATAGCATATTGGTGACTTATTTACACATATGATAAACAAATAAAATATTGTAGGTGTTCTGGTATTGAATGGAATAGAAATTTGTATCAATAGCATTTAGTTGGCATATTCAAATGGCTGTACAGTGCATTCAATGCTAGCAATAAAATAATTGAACTCTGACCGGACGACCATTGTTTGAACGTGAAACAACCCCATAACTATCGACATATTCAATAGAAAGTCGCGTCCACTCTAAAATTACTGTATATCCTGAATATTGAGTTTGTTACTTGTTGAATTCTATAATTATATAGAGTATGATATTAATACAAACTGTTTAAGTTGTTTATCTGTCACATTACTTCATTGAATAAGAAGCCCAAATACGTTGTTTCCAAATTCCATGTACGTTAGTATTAATATGATTCCTAACGAAGACTTGAACATATAGTCTTACATTTTACATTGAAGCACTGTAGAAACTTGAAAATAGCTTAGGCTTTCACCAACCAATGTCTACTCATATACGAGGGCAAATACGCGGATAATATTCTCATTTCTTTATTCGTCAAAACTTTCAGAAGAAGTAGGTATTAGTACTACATTTATTTCGAATTAAGCTGAGATTTAGCAATATTAATCACGTAAAAAATGAATTTAGGACATTTTCGTGTATTTGTTGAACGCGCATCGTAGAACCTACCATGATCTGATATGATGATGAGGTTAACACAGTAATGTAAGTCTTCTCGGTATAATGATTCCATCAATTCACTGATAATGTTATCAATACTTGTAAGTGCTTGGTCAATCTGGAAAATAAGTTATAAATAGTCAAGAATAATTATCGTTGAAAATTGTTGAATGGACTGCCACCTGCGCTCGAATTAGACCAGATGCTCGTAATAATTTTACTCGAATAAGAAGGATGAATTAATGTACAGGGTGATCATTAATATATGGCAACATAAATAACTTTCATAACTTTGTCAGTTGTTAAGATAATATATATTGTCATATACCTTTGATTAACATACATATGTAAGTTTTATTCTACAAATCATTATTTTTAAATGTCACATACTTTTTACACAGCATACGTTCGAAACGTTCCCCTGTATTCGGCAAAACTGCAAAACCAGCACCAAAATACGTCGAAAATAACCAATTGAAACATTGCATGTTACACTGCCGATGCTACAAATTTCACATTGTATTGAAGTTTTCAAACAAATATTATTCCTGGTTTTGGAGTATTCATTCCTTTTTCTAGGCATCCACATTAAAAGAAACCAATAGGGTTTAAGTCTGGTGAGTGTAGAGGCCAAGTAAATGTATGGTCTTCGGCGAAATGATACAGTGGCCAAATTTCGTGAAATCGCTGAAAATATACGCAGCATCAAGGACGATATGGACATCACCTTTATACCACATACATTTATTAGTCATATCCAAAATAAAACTTGGGCTCATTAGCTTTATAACACGGATCAAACCACTTCTCTATCATAAAATCTGACAAAGTTAGTAAAGTTATTTATGTTACCATATATTATAATCACCCTGTACAATATAGAGCAAATTCGCCGGGACTTTGAAATTTGCTCGAATTAGGCCGGTTGCTCGAAAAATCGCTGCTCGTATTACCGAGGTTTTACTGTGCGAGGGTTGTTCAAATATGAACGCAAATGAGGTTATAACTTTCCTATGCCAAATGGATCTTCATCTGTTAGAATCTGTCCAATTGGAACTTACGTTTTATGATGACCGGTATAGGTATATATCGGGTTACCACGTGGTCGAGATGGACCAATCACACTCGTTGATTTAGCTAGTACTTTGACAGTGGTGGGACTTTTTTACGGTTGACAATATTAAAAAAAGCAAACAAATTTAAATCGAAATCAGAATTACAATAAATAAACACTTCATGGTGTGGTCTTATATTCGGCGTTTATTTTATAGATATATGGGCACTTTTTATGATCTGTAATACTGTAATAACTCATTGATTTGTTTGGTCAATGACTCGTATTATCTGTAAAACTTAGTGTACTACATTTATATGACGTACACAATGAGAATTACTAGTACTTAATTGAGAATAATTATCACTCTACTCGAAATAGTGGAGGATCCCAGATAGTGGTCCTGTCATTTCGCCATTGTTTTCCTTTAATAGTATCGAAAGGTACATTCTATGACATGTTCCCATCCCAAAAAACCCAACATCTGTTTCGCTGATATGTCAGCACGCTGGGTTTTATCATATATATATATATAAGCTTACACATGGATCGTTTAGCACAATAATGTTGACTTTGCTTGTATAATTTAAATAAAACATGTGTTGCTTAACGTACATGTCCGTATTAAAAGAGAGGAAAAGTTGATGGCTAGTTTTAAGTCCTAGGTTTCTTATGCCGATCAGTTTATAAGCAAGTTCAATTGAATCAGTATATGACCAGTAAGTGTATATGATAATAAAATGATAAACTTGATCATTGCGGTGATTATTATGGGTATATTTTATTAGTGGTGTTCTACGTATATGTACATCCATGATGATTATATTATCTCCAATTTACAACTATGAAGAATTACTATTATTAATAATAACTACACAATACAGCGATACAGCATTTGCGTATTTAACATTTGTTAATAGTTTTGTATGAGCTTCAATCGCAAAGGAAGGAAATGTGCAAACCAAAGAAGTGGTTCTATGGAAACATGGACCTATTAGTACGTTAAATTAGAGTACTATTATTTAAGTGGTTTATCTATATTGCGCGTAGTATGTTCAGTTTTCAAGAATTCAAAATATGTCACCAGTCAGCATAAAGCAGATATGAGAAATAATACTTTTGAGCTGGAAACTGCTAAGCAAAGATATAGTGATTCTATACGAAAACAGTGGATGTGTTGATTTAGTAAGCTGGTAACATTCTACGATAATATGGAGTCTATGGATAAAGACATGCTTGAATTTCAAGCAAATCTTCGGCGCATTGGAGAGGGTTACGTAATATTTACAATATGCTGCATTGGGGTAGTCGGCAACACATTGGCTTTCGTAACATTTTCAGCCAAAGGAATACGGAACACAACGATATCAGTGTACTTACGGACATTGGCGATGTTAGACGTTTGTGTCCTTATCACAGCGATATTCAGGTATAAAACATACAAAATATTTCTAAACGATACAGAAGAGCTTGAAACAGCGTTCCATTTGGACGCATACGTTGAAGTCTATATAGAACCATTGCACTGGATTGCTTTAGGTTCGTCAAGCTTTGTTACCATAGCATTATCACTGGAACGATACCTAGCCGTCAAGTATCCGCTGGTAATAAAGCGACGATGTACCGTAGTGACTGTGCTACTATGTGTCGTAAGTGTTGTAGGACTGACGACCATTCTGACAATTCCAAATTTTCTATCTTATAAGATCATCCACTTTGATTTCTTCAGTACGAGTGTAGCAGTTGCAACATTGACCGAGTTTGGTGAAAGCAGTGCTTATCCATGTGCGTATCATAATTATATTGTACCAATATTATGGTACATACTTCCGGCATTTATGTTGTCACTTATGAGCATATTGTTGTCAATTCATGTCCATAGGTCATCCAGGATTCGTGTAGGTTTACCCAATGTGAGAAATCCAAACAGGAGGCTAACTGTAATGATAATATTTATCATTTCTGTCTATATCGGGTGTAATGTTCCTAAATGTATGTTCATGTTTTACAAACTAGTGACAGAGGTTTCGGATAAGCACGAGTGTACGGATATAACAAATAAAATTGACTCTCCAGAATCGAAAGTCTATCTTATCATCGAAGTGATCACCGACTTGCTGAACGTGCTGAATAGTTGTATGAATGTTTGCGTTTATTGCTTGGTTGGATCACGATTTCGAAAGCAACTTTTACGAATTATTACTTGTAAAATTGGACGGAAAACTGATTTGAGGCGACTAGGAACTAGTAACCAGACATCGTCCTTACGCAGAACTAACACGGCAACCAGGTGGTAGAAGACTTGGAATGAAATGGATTGATCGTAGTCTTAGTAACAAGACAAGTTCAGTGTGTTATGTGCCATTTAATGAAAAACAATCAATATAATTCAATATTCTTTTAGCGTGTGACACACATCAAAACATGCTTAATGTTCTAAATAAAATGTGAGTAATAAACTCGTGATTTAATTACTACGCATCCGAACAACTGACCGTGCTTTCTTCTACGATAAAACACAGGTACTCGTGCTTAAATTACTACGCATCCGAACAACTGACCGTGCTTTCTTCTACGATAAAACACAGCCACATATTCATTGTTTCTATTTTAACATAGTCAATATTCCGCATTTGACCACACATCAAGAGATAATAACAGCAGCACTATTCTCTTTCTCGGAACGCTTTTAAATTATTTTTCGTATGTGCGTAATTACTTCATGCCTACCTTTGTTTCCTCTATGTGTATATAGATGAAACTGCTAGTTGTGTTAGAATGTTTCATTAGCTTTCTATCAGTAAACGAGTGACGGTCTGGATGAGTATATCTGAGGAGCAGGGCCTAGACAGATCTTAGCTAAGATTTGACTTTGCATATGATATTTTGAGCAACCTAAGATAACCAGTACAATCGAGCAAAGTTGTTCGAACTAGGATTATCATGAATAACTATTTTATTTTTTCCAAAATGTATGGGTTCTCTTTGTACGCTCTCAATAATATATGGAATTTAAGTCCGATCTTAGCTAAGATATGTCTATGAAACGGGTTCCAGGTACATATATTATACATACCACGTGGTATGTGACGTAATATTTGGCTAAGAAAGCAAGTAAAAATGTTGTGTATTACAGCAAGTCCTTGACTTGATTCTCATTGCATGCTTGTACATCTAAGCCATGCCTACTGGCGTTTCCAAGCACCAATTATTGTTAGGGTTTATCAGTAATAAAATAGCCTTAGAACTGTATACTGTTGTCCCTTTATGTTCCTACATACATAACAACTGGCGACGAGGATTTAACTTAGACTTAGTTAATATTCATTTCAAGGGATTTATCTATTTATGACTAATAAATACGCGTGAATTCCTTGATGTTTTGACTAAAATGGCGTCATATCTAATTGAAAGTTTAAATGCTTTCGATTGCACCACCGAATCGTGGAGGGCTTATGAAGAATGCTTGGAGCAATATTTCGTTGTAAATGAAATTCCCGACGAGAAAAAAGTAGCGGCATTACTGACGGTTCTTAGGGAAAGGACTTACGGATTACTTAGAAATCTGACAGCTCCACAGAAACCATATGAGAAGAGCTACGATGAACTGTGTGCTTTGTTGAAAGGACAGTTGTGTCCAAAGCCATTAATAATCGCGGAAAGATTTCGTTTCCATAAAAGGAACCAAACAACGGGAGAAACAGTGAACGATTATGCTGCTGATTTAAGACGATTGACAGAGTTTTGTGAATTTGATAACGTATTGGAAGACACAATACGAGATCGTTTTGTTTGTGGTTTAAAAAGTGAGATATTTCAGAAACATTTTCTTTCGGTAGCTGACCGCACACTTAAGAAAGCGATAGACATAGCTAATGCAATGGAAACAGGGACCAAATATGCGGCCAGCTGCAGTCGGCAACTCCATCTGTCAACAAAATAAAGGCAACACACAAAATAGCCAAACGAAAAACCACACGAGCAACAAAAAGTCACAACACAATATAAACACTGTGGGAAAAACAATCATGAATCTCAAAAGTGTCGATTCAAGAATGCAGTTTGTCACTCATGTAATACCAAGGTCAACATTAAGTCCAGTATACGAGTGAACTCATTCAGAAATTTGTGAAAGATAACGGCATACATCACATTAAAACAGCGGTTGCGAATCAAAGCACAAACGGTGTCTGTGAGCGATTTAACGGTACTTTTAAGGCAGCTTTGAAGTCTATGAAAGACCAAAACGCAGATATAAACCAGAAAATAAATGCATTTTTGCTTTCGTATAGAAATCAGACACAAAGTGTCACCGGCGAAACACCCGCTAAACTATTCTTAGGACGTACACTTCGTTCAAGAATAGACTTGGTAAAACCAGACACAAAAGCGCACGTCGAAAAATCGCACATGAAATCAGCATTGTCTGACACCCGCCAATTCCGAGAGTTAGAAATAGGTCAAAATGTCCTGGCACGTAATTATAGGCCCACCGCTACGGAAAAATGGAAATCAGGAGTAATCATAGACCGAGAAGGACCGCTCATGTACAAAATTGACATAGGTTTCGGTAATATCTGGAGGCGTCATATTGACCAATTACGCAAAACTAACATAATTCCTCTGACCTTTCACAGCGCGTCCCCTTACCGCCATATCAACCCGATAAATGCGAAACGGGCAGTGAAGACAGAAAATCTGGAAAACAAGATATGACCCCTGATGATAAACAATCGAGCACAATGAGCATGACAAATCCAGAATCTGAAATTATAGAACGCAGATATCCCCAACGGGAACGTAATAAACCTGACCGCTACGGTTGTTTACAAACAAACTTGAACGTCAAATGAACACTTGTAAATTGTAGTGAAAGCAATTTATTACAGAGCGTGGTATGCAATGGAAGTTAATAGAAAGTAATTACTTTGTAATGACTTGGAATTACACGCCAAATTAAACAGACTATTTCAGGTCATTGATTAAAATCGAACAGACACGAACACTTAATTAACTCTGGAATTTATTTGTGTTAAACTGTTATTTGATGTTTGACTGTTCCAGTGATTTTGATTTGATTATCAATATTTTATAATTCAAAATATTGACAATAAATTTATTAGGGGAGACTGTTGTGTATTACAGCAAGTCCTTGACTTGATTCTCATTGCATGCTTGTACATCTAAGCCACGCCTACTGGCGTTTCCATGCATCAATTATTGTTAGGGTTTATCAGTAATAAAATAGCATCAGCACTGTACGCTGTTGTTCCTTAATGCTTCTACATACATAACACAAAATATGTCAACAATATGTTATAAACAACCGTAATTCTTCTCAAACCATTGTAACGAGACAGATTCGATGCTCAAGCCGAGCATGATTACTATTCATGCAACTTAATATTTTTGAGTAATATGTCACAGTTTTCGACCCAAACGACTTAACTACTATCTCGGCAGCCGAGACAGTTTGAGGCAAAAAAGTGACCTTCTGTTGAACCTTATTAAGTTGCATGGTTGCACGCCGAAGCAAGCATCAGTGTAAATTTGAGAAATGACCATGTTTTTTTATGGAAGAAATGTCTCAAATAGACCCTAGAAAATATTTGTGTCGGTGCCTCTTTCGTCTCTGGATACGGCCCTGGTTGTGTTGAAAATTTGTTCTTGCGTTCTTAGCAAAATATTACGTCACATGCCACGCGGTATGTGAATACTAAGCAAACACATTAAAATAACCTGTAAATTTTACTGTGTTGATAATGTCATTAACCACTGATTATGGGCAATTAATAAATTAATCGATACTAAGACTGATTCAGTTAATGAACTCCTCATGTGACCTTCAATGTTTTGTAGTGTAGCCTGAAACTAATGCGCACGCCAATATTTGCATTCCAAAAACATTCCGGTTCATTCAGCCACTGGTGTGACCACTGGGTACTGTTTTATCAAAGCATTTACGGAAATTGTAAACTTACGGTCAATTCAAATTCTTTACTATTTGTTTACAACTATAAAGTGTGGTAAATGGAGCTGCAATACTCGATACTAAGACTGATTCAGTTAATGAACCCCTACAAACCATATATATCACCAATTTCCAGTTGTTAAAAAACTATAAAAAATAATTTAAATTTGAGCGTGACTTTAAGATTTTCGTAAGTGCTTTGATAATGAAGCACACTGGGGTATAAAACGTATGATTTTGGAAACCTTTTGTCCAGGGTTCCTTTACATTTAAGATTTACCGAACGTTATTGGACGACACAAGTACCTTAAAGAATCCTACCAAATCAGATATATATTGTCCACAACATCAGGGTCTAGATATTTGATATTGGCATGAATATTATAGATATCCCCCACCAAGATTTCAAAATATGTCCCTGTGTCAAAACTGTGCTTATTTAGGGCATTGGTACTCAAGGGAGCGATAAAGACCCATATTGACTCTCCTGTTTTCAAATTGACCATTCATGTATGTATTTGTTGTAAAAATATATCTACAACCGATTTCAAGTCCGCATGGTTTCAGTATCGTAACAATGGGATAGGTCGGTATGTAACGTTACTTAATGTAAGAATTGGATTAAATACAATTAATACATCCATATGTAAGAATTGGGTCACATACAAATAATATATCCACTGCCTGATTAGCAATTTTATTTTGTCCTTTCTTCAGTTCGACAAATAACATTAATATGAGAAAAATATTACGACAACAAAATTCCATAATCGCTAAAGCCTCCAATATCCATGATAGTTTTAAATACGATAAAACAACATTTAGTACACAGACATACAAAAACGGATTTTAACAAATTAAATGCCTAGTCATAAACATTTTATACTTCGCTAGCCAAATACAAATTCAACCACTAGCGGTGAATAAAAGAAAAGACGAAGAGGATATTTGTTGATTTGGGTGCAAGATCGAATTTTATTTCATCGAGTGATCACAGAAAATCGATATTTTAATTTTATGTGATCACGAGTGAAATAAAATTGATCTTTCACCAAAAATCAACAAATATTCTGTTTATCTATAATCCATAGAATTCAAATAATAAAGTAACATATTCCATTTGATATTAGCGCCTGAAATAGTGTCTTAGCTGGTGGGTATTATGTTTATTTTTAACTATAGTTAAATATATGCGTATATATATGCTCGGCATTTAGAAAAAAAATACAAGGGTTATTGTACAGTTGTGTGAGGACAAACAACAAATTATGTTCTTTGTCCTCACAAAACTGTACAATAACCCTTGTATTTTTTTTCTAAATGCCGAGCATATATATACGAGGGGTGATCAACAAATACGCGGAAAAGTGCTGTCATTTCTTTATTTGTCATTGTAAGTCGATGAAACTTTCTAAACATGAAGATAAATTTATTTCAAATTGATTCACCGCTGACCATCAATATTAACAAAAATCAGAACTAACGCGGTTTCCTATGGCAACGTCACTCGACGTCATGCGGCCCAAATTTTCATATTTTCCAACGTTGTACGTAGCAAACGATGACGTATCATTCGCGCGCTTGTAATATTATCATTTTCTAACGGATGGGTTATGAATATGCAATGATATAACATTACATTCATTATTTCAAGCAAATGTTTTAACGTCAAAATTTCATTTTAAAGCCATTTGCATCGAAGTCATTGTCTAAGAATGAGTGTGATACAGAAATCTGCTGCGAAAATTTGTGTTGCGAACGAAATGTCATAAAATACCAATGGCAATATTACAAAATGCAACAAATATGTAATAGCATACACAACTGGTGTCAGTTTTGCATATTCTCTCACATGTAGTCATGTGAAATCAATGCCGTTATGCGAATGGGCTATACGACGTCAATAACGTCAAATTACGTAATCTGTATTAATGTTCTCCCGCAGATATTTCTGATAATTTACTTGCAAGTTGCAAAGAAAAATAAATGAGTTTCGGTAGACATATCAAGGAAGTGTATCTGGTTGTATAGCTTTATTTTGAGAATCATTAAATGCGCTATACATAATGAATTGTGCCCAGAATGAGTATGGACAATGCTTTGTGTAACGACGTCGTGATGACGTTGGGCCGGTGTAGCCTTTATTTGTCTGTAAGAAGACACTTTTGACGAATAAATATTACAATATCCATTACATATAGTACATGTACGGTTTTGAAAAAGCTCTAAAATAAAAAAATGACTACCTATTGATGCAGTTTTAAATACCTTACCCATATGTAGTTCTATATCTTAGCTTTAAATTTTCTCATGAATTATGTTGACATTACTTGTTTGGCTACTATGGTGACATATTTTAGAACTGTACTCTGAGAAAAAAGGATGAGTTAGTTGTTTAAACCAGTAGTAGTCTTTCTCCAAATGCATTTTTTGAAAATGCGAACATACGAGTTTGATATATATTTTTTGAAAATTAAAACATAATTATAAAACGAGATACTATTTCGAACAGTTTATGTCAAGAATTGATCAAATACTGTATTTATGAAATAATTGTTCCTATGTCGTCGAATAACGTTTGAATGACGTTTGCGACGTCACGCAAAAAGCTCCGAATAGGGCCTCAACAAAACAGCTGTTACTTCCTTAAAATTCACAATATTAACAAAATTTCTATTCCATTTTGCTTCATTAAAATTACTCTTTTAGATAATAAAAAATCTAAAAATCATTTTTGATAAAATAGCAAATTGTCCTGGAGACTGTGATCTGTATATTAAGCACTAACTAATAACAACATTTCAAAACACATCAAGCATTCACCAATCAAACTTCCTTCCGATTTGTTGAAATAATTTCAAGTTATGAGGTTTGAAATACGACTTTAATCTTGCCCTCGTTTCAGGTCGTATTTCCTTCAAAACACTCCGACCTCTATCACTACCATAGCAAAAAACTTTACCATTATTAAAACAATAAAACCCCTTTTCTTCAACGTACTCAAAGTGTCTGTATGCGATCACTGATTGCAAATTGAGAAATCTTTCTAATCGTTGCAATAATTTAACTGGATCCTTTTTTAACTCATTGGATTCAATAACCATTATTTGATTGGCTGGAAATACTTTCAAATACCTTTCAAGTCCCGTGTCATACATAGAAAGGTTAAGCCACCGGTTGTATCTTATATTACCATCTGACGAATTAACAAAAACATCATCAATATCAGGAACATTATCAAGTTTGTAAGTGAATTGTTCCTTTTGTTGACGTTTCTGTAAGAAATTGAACGAATAATGGGATATCAGCCTTTCTACTGGTTCACGAACAATCAATATCAATTTCAACTCAGGATTAAACGCGTGTAACACTTTAGGCATATACGGTAGTGACAAAAAATCATCCGCTTTCGATATGACAATTTGATCAGCATAGGAACACGGCATGGGTCTCGATTTGTTTATTCCTTTCATACCCTCACTCCGTATAGTTAAATTTTTATGATACATTTCTTGCGGTGACCATCCGGGTTTTGAAATGATATTTGGATGTAACGAGGCAAAATCCACAAATTCTCGTGTTCCTGCTTTTGCCACACCAATGACAACACATTTGGGTTCTCTCAAGATGCATTCTCCTCCCGTTTTATTATTGTACAGCATAGAGTGAACTTTGAACAATTCAGTTTGTAAAGCGTCAGTACCACAAACGATTGTATCGTTCCCTAAACAGGGCGATATTGTGTTATTCGTACTGGACTCGTTATCGTATCTGGACATGTTGTTATTATCCAAGCTTGACAAACTGTCATTCCATATGAGCTCGAGAGTATCCAATTTGATCACGTAGTTATCCGATCTGAACACGCGGTTATCCAACTGGTAAACGTGATTATCACTGGTTTTCTGTATAATAACGTTCATATCCCGATAACGCATGAATAGTATAGTACCACAAAAAACAAAAAGGATCATCCATACTAGAGCTGTCTTTTTTAAAATTTTGTAAATTATCCGAATCATTTTAAGTCATAGAGTTCGTATTGCGACGTTTATAAATGCGTTCGCTCATCCGAATGACCTAAAAGTTGGCTAATATTAGTAAATTGAACTTCCATTTATTATCGATACATTCTATTTATTGTTTATTGTAGTGCAACAATAAAGGAGAAGTAAAACTTGAGACTAATCTATTTCGCAAATAATACAAGTTTATAAGTTATAAATGCAGCTAAATGAATGATATATTTCATAGTACCGGCGGCGTTATACATGCAATAACATACACAATATAAGAGGTGTTCGACTTGTATTAGAAAAGTAGATACGCAAACATTTAAGATTTCTTTTGTGTTGGAAGTACTAGACACAATAAAGTTTAACTGACCAATTGTCAACTTAAAAATAGTGGATAGTACATGTATCATACACGTATTTGGTGGTTCAAGATTTTAAAGAGTATGTATCTTGATCTTACTAAACTTAGTGGTTTATTAAAAATACAGAAGATTAAGCCTATATTGCTAATTACGAATCTAGTCATTTCAAATCATAATTTCTGGGTTGGTTAATCTTATATTACTTTATATTTTATTGCATGCTAAACTAAAAGTCGCCTATTACAAATGTAGACGACGATTTTAAAGTCAAAAGACCACATTAAAAATTTAATATCATCACATCCAAATGATGATTAAACAGCACGTGCAGTTCCCATTAGAATATTCATGTTTGTTGAGCTTGATCGTGCAAAATACAGATATATCATCATTAAGTGGGGTTGAATATTGGCCTTTACTGTCAAAGAAATAGGAATAATGGTTCTGCTCATTGTATCCGTCAAAATTCAGTTTGAACAAAGAAACGCATTTTAACAAAATGCTCTAACCACTTCAGATTTTCGTTTTACCCCTTTTAGCAAAATATTCCTCTGCATTTTTCCATAAGAGTTTGTAATCAGTATATATCTAGTAGTGAACATACAATCAAATCATGATTTTAGAAAAATAAGATATTTTGTAAAGATGCCGCTACTGAATCTTAAAATAATTATCATAAGCTGAACCTGACATTGACCTTTATACCTAAACATAGTACAATAATTTTTCACTGTTCATTGACTGTTCTGAATGTTTCGAAGTATTAATAAATACTGTAGCGCACAGATAATCCAAAGACACACAGAAACGACGGCAGCGCCTAGCCATCCACGCAAGAGTCAGACATAGGACGAACCATCCACATCCCAAAATGAAAATTTCAAGCAAGACTATATACTCACTCCGCAATGAATGACACACTGTGGACCTCGAATTCTGTGCATAATTAGCCATAAAGGGAGGTAATTATAAATGATAACAACACTGACACCACATTAAACTGCGACTCGTCAGACTTGAACGAGCATACGCTCGGAGTCTCCATCTAATGTGGTTAGACCATAAGCATATATTGCCATTTATTAGGTATATAGAGGATATTTGTTTTTTTCGGTGTAAGATCGAATGTTATTTCACCGAGTGAGCAGCTGACGCAATATGTTCACGAGTGGCGTAGCCACGAGTGAAAATGTAAGTCAGATGCTCACGAGGCGAAATAACATTCGATCTTACACCCAAAAAACACAAATATTCTATTTATTTAATGCGTTATTTCAATATTTCTGAACCGATTAGCTACTATTTGAATTTTATTGCCCCGTATGGTGCCTCTTAATGCTGACGTGACGTCATTTTCAAAGCGCGCGGTGGCGTACGATCAAATAGATCACCATAGAACAGTCGATTTCCGACGTAATTTCCTGTTATATGGTTCACTTATTTGTAGTTTAAGTAAATATGATGACTTTGATTATAAAGTGTAGTTCTGATGGAAGAAAACGACTTTTTTCATTTCGTATACATACGCTATCTAGATAATCTTATACAGCAGCCACTGTAAGCAAGCTAACCGTTAATCATTTGAGTAATAAACTATTCCGAGTTCATGTTTGATTATGACGATGTATTAAGTTTTATTCAAAATACTTACTGCATATTTAAATTACTACCGATTGAATACATCATTATTATTCGGCTGCATTGCCTCCAAATTGGTGAGCTATCCACTGAGAGCTCAGGGCAGACAGTCTCATTTTGAGTTAGACGTCAACAGGCTTAAACAAAAATTTGGGCGCTCCACGGGGATTTCAAAAGTACAAAATGTAGTCCGTTGAGTGAAATTATCGCCAGTGCAATTATCAGATTTTAATTCACTGATATTCTGCGTTAAACCACTCGTTAGCATTAAATAACATGTAATATTATTATGACATCACGTCACAAGTCGGAACTATTTTACTTTTATAGTAAATTTTACTTTTTGTAATCGCTATGCGATTTCCAATTTAAGGATGCTGGATCGGGTTAGTGCGCATGCGTCATTTGGCATAGTTTGTTATGTGCCTTATAAATGTAAAAATGTGTCAAAATAATCTAAACTAAATCAAATTGAACAGTTTTGATAAGTATTATGCAATAAAATTAGAAAATATTACACAATAGTAGGGTGGGGTAAAAAAAATATTGCTATTTATGCCAAATGACTTTTTGGGGAGTCAGGTTCGTTTGGTAATGTTTGTTTATTGTGTGTTTATATGGTTTTATGATATTAAACGTTGCTACAATGTATAAACACAAGCATTTCTGCGATCGGCATAGTACTAAGTATGCCAATATTCTATAAAGTATGTGAACGTACACAGAGCGGCTTTGAAAACGCAACACTAATGAAAATCAAGACAACTTTTTTATTTATAAATATTTCTCAATGAAATGTTGTGTGCGTGTTAGTGGCTACCCATGGATTGTAACTCGATGTTCTTTCCATCTAAATTCACTTCAATGGTACGTGGAAAATGAAACGGAAAACAACGAAACATGTACGAGGAATTGATGGGTTGATGCTAATTATTTTAATGTACGGTCAATCCATCGACAAATTCAAAAAAACACAAAATAAAACGGTTTACCACTTCACAAAATAGTGGTATTTTTAAAAGTTTTAAAAACGCTCAATAGCAATTTTTCAGGTTTACCGAAAAATACGATTAATTTTACAGTCAATGGGAAGTAGTTCTGGATAGTCTATTAGAGATTGAGTGAATAAAATCCTAAATCTAAATTGAGCTTTATATTTTATCTTTGTTTTGCTTTATTTCGGTCTTCATGCTAAGCACGGACACTTGTTCACGAACTTTATCCGAAAAATAAGAGCAGCGTGAAGTTGGCACTACATACGACATTAAACATTGAACATTTAATTTTGTTGAATGTAGTTTTGAAAAGCAACATTGAACATTGAACATTCAAATTGTTTCAATGTCGTTATGGGGAACAACATTGAACATTGGACATTGAACTTTTTGAATGTAGTTATGGAAAACAACATTGAACATTGAACATTGGATTTTTTTGAATGTAGTTTTAGAAAACAACATTGAACATTGAACATTGGATTTTTTTGAATGTAGTTTTGGAAAACAACATTGAACATTCGATTTTTTTGAATGTAGTTTTAGAAAACAACATTGAACATTGAACATTGGATTTTTTTGAATGTAGTTTTAGAAAACAACATTGAACATTGAACATTGGATTTTTTTGAATGTAGTTTTGGAAAACAACATTGAACATCGAACATTCGATTTTTTTGAATGTAGTTTTAGAAAACAACATTGAACATTGAACATTGGATTTTTTTGAATGTAGTTTTGGAAAACAACATTGAACATTGAACATTCGATTTTTTTGAATGTAGTTTTGGAAAACAACATTGAACATTGAACATTCGATTTTTTTAATGTAGTTTTAGAAAACAACATTGAACATTGAACATTGGATTTTTTTGAATGTAGTTTTAGAAAACAACATTGAACATTGAACATTGGATTTTTTTGAATGTAGTTTTGGAAAACAACATTGAACATTCGATTTTTTTGAATGTAGTTTTAGAAAACAACATTGAACATTGAACATTGGATTTTTTTGAATGTAGTTTTGGAAAACAACATTGAACATTGAACATTGGATTTTTTTGAATGTAGTTTTGGAAAACAACATTGAACATTGAACATTCGATTTTTTTTAATGTAGTTTTAGAAAACAACATTGAACATTCGATTTTTTTGAATGTAGTTATAGAAAGCAACATTGAACATTGAACATTGGATTTTTTGAATGTAGTTTTAGAAAACAACATTGAACATTGGATTTTTTTGAATGTAGTTTTAGAAAACAACATTGAACATTCGATTTTTTTTAATGTAGTTTTGGAAAACAACATTGAACATTCGATTTTTTTGAATGTAGTTTTAGAAAACAACATTGAACATTGAACATTCGATTTTTTTTAATGTAGTTATAGAAAGCAACATTGAACATTGAACATTGGATTTTTTGAATGTAGTTTTAGAAAACAACATTGAACATTGAACATTGGATTTTTTTGAATGTAGTTTTGGAAAACAACATTGAACATTGAACATTGGATTTTTTTGAATGTAGTTTTGGAAAACAACATTGAACATTGAACATTCGATTTTTTTTAATGTAGTTTTAGAAAACAACATTGAACATTCGATTTTTTTGAATGTAGTTATAGAAAGCAACATTGAACATTGAACATTGGATTTTTTGAATGTAGTTTTAGAAAACAACATTGAACATTGGATTTTTTTGAATGTAGTTTTAGAAAACAACATTGAACATTCGATTTTTTTGAATGTAGTTTTGGAAAACAACATTGAACATTCGATTTTTTTGAATGTAGTTTTAGAAAACAACATTGAACATTGAACATTCGATTTTTTTTAATGTAGTTATAGAAAGCAACATTGAACATTGAACATTGGATTTTTTGAATGTAGTTTTAGAAAACAACATTGAACATTGAACATTGGATTTTTTTTAATGTAGTTTTAGAAAACAACATTGAACATTGAACATTGGATTTTTTTGAATGTAGTTTTAGAAAACAACATTGAACATTGAACATTGGATTTTTTTGAATGTAGTTTTGGAAAACAACATTGAACATTCGATTTTTTTGAATGTAGTTTTAGAAAACAACATTGAACATTGAACATTGGATTTTTTTGAATGTAGTTTTGGAAAACAACATTGAACATTGGATTTTTTTGAATGTAGTTTTGGAAAACAACATTGAACATTGAACATTCGATTTTTTTGAATGTAGTTTTAGAAAACAATATTGAACATTGAACATTGGATTTTTTTTAATGTAGTTTTAGAAAACAACATTGAACATTGAACATTGGATTTTTTTGAATGTAGTTTTGGAAAACAACATTGAACATTGAACATTCGATTTTTTTGAATGTAGTTTTAGAAAACAACATTGAACATTGAACATTGGATTTTTTTGAATGTAGTTTTGGAAAACAACATTGAACATTGAACATTCGATTTTTTTGAATGTAGTTTTGGAAAACAACATTGAACATTGAACATTCGATTTTTTTGAATGTAGTTTTAGAAAACAACATTGAACATTGAACATTGGATTTTTTTGAATGTAGTTATAGAAAGCAACATTGAACATTGAACATTGGATTTTTTGAATGTAGTTTTAGAAAACAACATTGAACATTGAACATTGGATTTTTTTGAATGTAGTTTTAGAAAACAACATTGAACATTGAACATTCGATTTTTTTTAATGTAGTTATAGAAAGCAACATTGTACATTGAACATTGGATTTTTTGAATGTAGTTTTAGAAAACAACATTGAACATTGGATTTTTTTGAATGTAGTTTTAGAAAACAACATTGAACATTGGATTTTTTTGAATGTAGTTTTGGAAAACAACATTGAACATTGGATTTTTTTGAATGTAGTTTTAGAAAACAACATTGAACATTGAACATTGGATTTTTTTGAATGTAGTTTTGGAAAACAACATTGAACATTGAACATTGGATTTTTTTGAATGTAGTTTTAGAAAACAACATTGAACATTGAACATTGGATTTTTTTGAATGTAGTTTTGGAAAACAACATTGAACATTCGATTTTTTTGAATGTAGTTTTGGAAAACAACATTGAACATTGAACATTCGATTTTTTTGAATGTAGTTTTAGAAAACAACATTGAACATTCGATTTTTTTGAATGTAGTTTTAGAAAACAACATTGAACATTGGATTTTTTTGAATGTAGTTTTGGAAAACAACATTGAACATTGGATTTTTTTGAATGTTGTTATAGAAAGCAACATTGAACATTCGATTTTTTCAATGTCGTTATGAAAAACAACATTGAACATTGGACATTGAACTTTTTTTAATGTTGTTATGAGAAGCAACATTGAACATTCGATTTTTTCAATGTCGTTATGAAAAACAACATTGAACATTGAACAAGTTTGAAACAAATCAAAAGGATCATAAGATTCATTACTAATTATTAGCAAGTTCGCGATATATATTGAGCATCTCGTGCATCAC
Source organism: Spisula solida (assembly GCA_947247005.1). Lineage (NCBI taxonomy): Eukaryota > Metazoa > Mollusca > Bivalvia > Venerida > Mactridae > Spisula > Spisula solida. Next base: position 30,102,313 of record OX365948.1, read on the forward strand.
ATTCATTTTAAAAATTGCGAATTCTTCTAGATGCTGTGCTCCACTCAGAAGGTGTGTATGATGCATTGGTTATTGTCGCTGAATTATGCCTGGTCATTATGTACAGGATTGAAATCCCGGTATTGTACGGACATTTTCTTAGTAATCTGCCGTTACCCGTAGTGGCATCTCCGTCTCAGTTGTGTCTTGACACCCAACCTGGCTGTACATCATTTTAACTACATTGTATAACCACCGAAAATAATGTGTCCGAACTATGCTTATCACTTTTTTCGGTGCACTACGGACAACTACTCGTACTATTTATGAGGTATAGAAGCAATTATTGAACTTGAGTGCGACACTCTGCACTCAAAATTGACAAGACTTAGTTCAATTACAGCTATAAATACATTATTTACTCCAAAGTAAGCCACTGTTAATATTCACTAGCGACATAACATTATCCCAAATTCTTTGTAGCAAAATTTGTCACAATAACAATGAACCAATAGAGTGGATTTCGATATTTGTGTGCTGATTGTAAGTATTGGTTGTAATTACGGGCCCTGAGCGTCCAACTTCTGAGCTCAGCATTTTAGGATATTACAAGTTGAACTTCCTTTTAAACACAGAAAGGGAATTTCCAGAATGGTTCCAGAAATTTGCTTTTCCCACTTGAGCACAAGACTACTGCATGTTGTTTGGTCACCTTTCGCCGCTCTCTGTAACCGCTCTTGGGTGTCTGCCTCGTGGACAATTTTACATTCAACTTACCGCAACTATGCCTGTCGCCTCCTGTACGAAACGGGGCTATACCACTTTACCGGAGATCCACCGGCCCTCAACCTTGTTTGACCGTAGTGCATGTGCCATGCCGGTGCGCTAGGGTTAATCACGGTATTGCTACGGTAGATCCACGAACATTCCCTTGTATTGTCCTGTTTATACCCGGATTATGCCGATACTTGACATCACTCCCGGTTGTATTAAACGTTTTAAAAACAACCGGCACTTGAGCCGGTTCATCACGGTCTATCACGGATTGTCCCGGTGGATCCCGGATGTTCATGGTGCCGCCACGTGTGTCTCCCAGGTTAGACATGCCACCCCCCCGGAATCACAAACAGGAAGACACCGGTGACTGTGAGAACGGGGCTTAAGCGGTCCATCACTGTTTATCACGGATCATGCTAGTTGATCCCGGATGTTCACGACGAAGTAAGGGTGGTTGCCCTGAACTTCCCAAACTGAGACGTAGAGAACTAGGGGTTTTGGAACTTATCTTGAATTTCTGTTATGTCGTACATGTAGTAACTTAGACGGTCCCGAGAAATTCGTGATAACGAGAGTCGACTGTACTTACTAGTATGTTGAGCTGTAACTCTTGGCTATACGTACCAATTTTTTTACGCGGCCTTTGGTGGTTACACAACACCAATTAGCATTATTGTTTAGTCCAATGAAATACGTTTTAGCCACAAATGATGACCAACCGACATTTATTAAAAAGTTAAAACAATATTCAGTTGAACCGTATAAAGGTTACGACAAAGCATCAAAATGTTACGCTGCATTTTTCTTCTTAAAAAGAAATGTTTCTTCCCATGTCGGTCTAGACATTTTAAATACTAATTTCAAATTTCATATAATTTGACTTCCGTAGTTTACGGAAGTCAAATTATTAACATGTGCATATTTTTGAGAAACGACCATTTATACTATTGTGGAGTGAAAGGAATACAGGAGTACTTCTGATCAATAGAATTACCCTGCGAAAGTCGGCTTCATTTCGCTTACGATAAGGCTGCAAAATTTTCCGCTGCATTTTTTCCCATAAAAAGTAATGTTTCGTCCCATGTCGGGGCTAGACATTTTAAATACCAATTTCAAATTTCATTTAATGCTATTCCGTAGCTTACGGAAGTCAAATTATTAAAATGCACACATTTTTTAGAAACGACCATTCAAGCGATTGTTGGGTGCATAAAATTCAAGGGGACTTCGGAACGATAGAGTAACCCTGCGTAAATTGGCTTCTTTTCGCTTACAACAAGGCTTCAAAATTTTCCGCTGCATCCGTTTTTAAATAGGAAATTAAATGTAATGTTAAAGTATGTCTGTGTTATATTTATTTATAAATGAAGTTAATTATAATAAAACGTTTACGGGGCACTCCTGGCTTCATTACGATGAGGTATGTACTATATATGTCTTCGAAGTTTAGTCTACATGGAATATTTATATATATCTATTTCTCTTTTGAGTCAACGATTAAATGAATATACTGCACAACTACTGAAGAGTAACGCCCTTTGCGAGCAGCAGATATAGATAGTTGCTTAAAGCGTGTTTACTGTCAACAATGTCACACGAGTTACTTTGATTACAGTTTTCGCCAGAAAAGGGGAACAGTATAGTTTATATGTGGTCATTTAGTGATACAAGATTGCTATGTATATTTTTAGTGGTAATGTGTCGATAGGCTTTACGATCTTTTATCTATATACATGTATTATCATGATCTACAATAACTGTCTCGAACATTTTAAATCTAACGTTATAGGCTATATTTTTATAAAATTTGGAAATGGAATGCATTGATCACCGCAACAATATCTACTAATTAGCGCTTTTAAAAAAACTATTACATAGACCAAAAAGAACAAATGTCCAACATTTTAAAACACTTCCCAACCAGCTTCGTCGGGAAATTCACACGTGTTCGTTAATTGGGATCTGTATTCTATTAATTATTCTGTAACAAAAATTATGGTGTATAGCTAACTAAGGTAGCTGGTCAGGCTGTTTAGATAAGACTACACAAGTGGTGGTCATTTATAATGGGTCATTGGAATCAATTACATGGTGCTGTTGATACTGACCTATCATGCTGAGACCGCACATATCAAAGGGAGCTCCATTTGGAGCTCTTTCCTGACCACTGTATGTATGAGTGTATTGGCCGTGGGAAATTCAACATCCCATCTACGTCATCATTCAATGAGATTTCATTCCTTCATAATTTACGTCATCCATTTCTTTATGGGTGTTTTTTGTAACTTTTGTCACTTTTTAACGTTCATTGTGAAACTGAACTAGTAATTTATGTGGAACCAATTATAAGAGATCTAGGTTTACTTTCATGTGAGGATAATAGTCGGATTGTTATTTCATTTTGCAAGGAATTCCTTATAAGTCTGAAGACAAGTAGTAGCCTAGATGTACTAAACCGGTTATAGAGATTGTAGATCCACCTCGATATTATTGGGACCTACATTATATATCGTACATCCTGCATTATAATGCATTTTTTTCAAAGATCGAATTAGCAACTGCGAACTGGAAGCCAGCTTCCAATTCGATTATCACTGTAGACTCGAATCAGCAACTGCGAACCGGCAACCAGCAGCCAATTCAAATTTCATTAGAGGATCGATTTTGCAACTGCAAACCGGCACCCAGTTGCCAATTCGAATTTCCTAGTAGACTGCGAACAGGCAGTCAGCTACCTCGAATCGGCAACTGCGAACCAGCAACCAGCAGTCAATTCAAATTTTACTAGAGGATCGAACTGGCAACTGCCTATCGGAAGCCAGCTATCAATTCGATTTTCACTGTAGATTCGCATCAACTGCTGCGAACTGGCAGTCAGCAGCCAATTCAAATTTCACTAGATGATCGAATTGGCAACCGCGAACCGGCCGCCAACTGCCAATTCGAATTTTCTATATACTGTATGAATTTCAGCAATTCATTTTCGTTATCTATAATTGATAAATAAGTAAATTCATATGAAACCTTAATTATTGTTTTCACGCGAAAACATCTGCATCATTTGTAAACAAATAAATCTAGCGACCCGTTTAGCAGTTTGAAGAAAAAATAGACACATCAGCAAGCCTACGGACCAAGGGATCAGCAATTATTATTAAAACATAAATACTAGTTTTATTTTGGTTACGAACATTATCCATCCAAAAAATGTAAACAGAGTGGGATCAATAAGCATTGAAATATGTCTATATACGGTCATCAATTAATTGCTGCAATATTCACGGAAACAAATTTATTCATTGTATAATGCTACGGTCACATTTGCCATACGAGCTCTGTACGAGTTGTTTTTGGCGAACTCGCACGGCGTCCGTACGGATATCGAAACTCGTACGAGCATCGTACGGATTTTTGTGACTCGTGGAGGGCTCGGCGACTCGGTGAAAATTGACAGACTCAGCGAGCATAGAATTGTAATATCTTTATTTCACATGACATTGTTGTATATACACTATAACATGCACTGCTATTTTGCTGATACTGCAACTGTATCATGTATCCAAGTTCCAGTAGAAAGACTCTGTCAACAGCAAATACCCAACATCGAAAACAATAATCATAATTTAAAAAGTAACGAAAAGTTACGTTTGTTGTTACGTTGAAGCTGAGCATAGGTACGTGGGAATGTATGAGTTGTCGGCCTGATTGCCGGAAGATTACTAGTGCATGTAGCTATGTGTTATTTACAGTAGTTATCCAATTTTCACTGCTAGATTGTGTGATGCAAAGTATCTGGGTGCGATACCACAGATTATTCCGAGTATAATGAATGGTTCCGCTACACACGAGACCACTAGTACCTCTGGATTTCCAACCAGTTCACCTCTAGATTGGTGGGAAATATATGTTCATGAAGTTGGCAGGCTAGCGGCCTAGCAGCGTGAAGTTGGCAGCCTAGCAGCGTGAAGTTGGCAGTCTAGCACACAAGCAGCATGGCAGCGTGAAGTTGGCAGCCTAGCAGCGTGAAGTTGGCGGCCTAGCGCATTAGCAGCCTAGCAACGTGAAGTTGGCGGCCTAGCATCGTGAAGTTGGCGATCGAGCGGTCTATTAGACTAGCAGCTTAAAGTTGGCGACCTAGCATACAATATTTCGTAGATCCCACTTTAGTCATCGCATGTCGACACTTAGAATATTTCAAACGGCAATACAATATTTTCCCCGCAAAATTACCGTTAACTGTTTTTTTTCTGTTTGGTGTAGCCGTGTGAGAAGCAAAAGAAATCATCACCACATTAATTTATTGAATCTCGTTTTACAGCGATTTTCATATTTCAGTCTATGGACAACGCATATCGACACTCGTTAAGGGCGTTATTTCGTATTTCCGCTTATATAAGTGGGAAAGCTGGTCTTTCATACCTTCATGATCATGGATGCCATCAGAAGTGAGGTATCCAGAGTGGTTGATATAATTTGTATGAAATAGTAAAACAACCGACCTAAATTAATTGGCATGAAATGAATAACTTTCACTTAGGCTAAATAAAAAATATGTGTGGTTCAGGAAACATTGGTGAAAAATAGGGTAGGTAGGTAGGCATTTGTTTTTAGATGCAGGTGTTTTTACCGGGAAAATAGTTCAAGCCATAGCACTGTATAAATTGGTATCGTTGACGGTACTTAAAGTATGTACATACAGTATCTCCGACTGACAATGAACATGTCTACATGTATTTGATAGAAAAAATAAATATACATGTTTTTACAGAAAATAAAAACGTCAGTCTATTATAACATGATTGATGTACATATCATACAGAATCGCCTACAATAATAAAATTTATCAATAAATACCAGAGACTGTAGTCTCTGTAAATACGTAAATACACAGTTTCTGTCGGAAAGAAATCTACAGCAAAAAAATATAATCATGGTCATAAAATACATTCAAAAATAGCAGACTTAGTTAAGAAATTACTGGTAGACAAATTATTTTTCTCCAACAAATTTTGTTAGAAAAGACTTGAATGTAAGCCGAAACACTCCTTAAGACTTTCTTAATTTTATCTCATGAATTATTAACCTTATTTCCAAAGCGAGCAAAGTTCGAATCCCGGGGGAAGTTAGGTTATAACTGAAGGAGTCGTTTGGTGAGACGCCAGCTAGTTCATGAATGGTTACCATAAGCCCATCTCTGCCAGGCTCCGGCAATACATATATGAGAATGGGTTCGGGTTATTTTGCTAGTGTGGGGGTCTGACCAGCTATATTTTATCCAAGTTGGTACCCACTAGATAAGATGACCACAATGCCAGGGTCCAGGCCCACCCCATCTGGATCCGCACTAGATCAGTGTATGATAATTGTTATTTCCGTGATTCTCGTGCACAGAACTTCTATTCAAAACGTCATGGCGAAATTGGCTGAGTCTGTCAAAGGACATCTATGCATTGTCCTTGCATTTATAAACATAACATGCAATACCAATCATTATATAATCATCTTACATAATAAAACAACACAAAACATTGTTGAGGACAGCTTCCTTGCGAGCTCTCTACTTCAAAAATCTCTAGGAGCTCGTAGACAACTCGGAGCTCGGTGAAACATTTTCACCGTGCTCCCGAGTCCTCTACGAGTTAAAAATAATCATCGGGATGCTCTTACGAGTTAACGAAGTCCGTACGGACTGCGTACGCACTTGCTAAAATTCGACTCGCACGGAGCTCGTACGATCATTGTGACCAGGTTCTTAAATAGATAATTAAAAGTAGCTGAACATATCAATTATTGTCGCACGGTCACCGTACAGACAGCGTACGAGTTATCTGCGAGCTCTGGTTGATCTACGAGCACCGTGCAATGTACGACCGGGCTCCTTGCGAGCACCGTGCGATGTCCGTATGGATATTACGATGCCCGTACGAATATCGTACGATTGCATCTCTATCAATCGTACGAGGTCCGTACGAGCTGTGACGCTACGAATGTACAAATACCATCAGGATTTTATAAAGTGTGGACTCGTACGAGTTGGTAAATTCGTACGGATATCGTACGAGCTTTGTGACCGTAGCATTCATGTTCGGTACTCGTGACAGGCACGGTACCTTCTAATCCGAAAAAAATTCGCCAAATTTCAAAGAAACAATTCTCAATCTGGCACATACAGTGTTGCATATAGGCTGTATAATTCATGCTAATCTATAGGGCTGGGTACCACCAAGAAAAATATATCGGGGTATATCACAGTTTTCCACAAATACCACGGTATATACCACGGTATACAACCAACTTCATTATAAGACTAATAATACGGTCACATTTACCCTACGCTTTTCTTACGAGCTCCGTACGAGTTCATTTTGGCGAACTCGCACGGCGTCCGTACGGATATATAAGACTCGTTGGAGCATCGATCGGGTTTTCCTAATTCGTAGAGGACTCGGCGACTTGATGACAATGTTTCACCGAGTTCCCGACTGTCAATTTCAACCGCCCCACAGCATCTCGAAGAATTCGCAATTTTTAAAATAAATGTGATGCACGAGATGCTCAATATATATCGCGAACTTGCTAATAATTAGTAATGAATCTTATGATCCTTTCGATTTTTTTCAAACTTGTTCAATGTTCAATGTTGTTTTTCATAACGACATTGAAAAAATCGAATGTTCAATGTTGCTTCTCATAACAACATTCAAAAATGTTCAATGTTCAATGTTGTTTTTCAAAACGAAATTGAAAAAATCGAATGTTCAATGTTTCTTTTCATAACAACATTCAAAAAATTTGAATGTTCAATGTTCAATGTTGCTTTCCATAACAACATTTGAAAGTTCAATGTTCAATGTTGTTTTTCATAACAACATTCAAAAGGCTGAAAATATGAAAATGTCGCAAGATTCGGCTGCCTAGTTAAGAAGCTTGTAAGAGCTGGTCAATTTCAACCGCCCCACAGTAGAACCAATACTTTGTCATTTTTTCAAGAAAATATTATAGGGAAGTGAGGATGCAAACGAACGGGCATGAGACAAGCTTTCCAACGCGCCCTCACTTTTCCGGATCGGAGATAAGATGAAAAAGTTTTGCGCGGGGTGCAATCTCGGAAGCTTTCATAGACCGTTTATAGAAGGGAAATTGCGTGGAAAACACTGAACGAGAAAGCTCGGCAATTTGACGCGCCGTAAAATCGTTCACATACTGCCTACGCCGGTTGAGTGTGGATGCAAACGAACGGGCATGAGACGAGCTTTCCAACGCGTTCTAACTTTGCCGGATCGGAGGTCAGATCAAAAAGTTCGAAAGCGTTTGACCCTGCCGAAGTGTTCTGGCCGATAGAATTGAGTGTGCAAGACCGAATGCGCCGGGTAGGGCAGGGGTCTGACACGATAAAAAACAAGCCAGATTCGGCTTACCGCTCGACATATAAAGTGCCCTAGAGGATTTGCCCACCCACGGCGGTGCTGCGAAAGAACGCTTCCTTGCACGCGTCGCGGGAGCTCGCTTGTAGGGCCGAAGTTAGCGGTGGAGCTTCGAGACAGACCGTTTGCTTGCCGCAAATCGGCTTCTTCCCGGCAGGCTGGAGCTTTGATAGGTAGGATGCTGCGAAAGAACGCTTGCTTGGCCGGGTCGCGGGTGCTCGCTGGTAGGGCCGAAGCTAGCGGCGGAGCTTCGAGACAGACCGTTTGCTTGCCGCAAATCGGCTTCTTACCGGCAGGTTGGAGCTTTGATAGGTAGGGGTGCTGCGATAGAACGCTTGTGTGCCCGTGTCGCGGTAGCTCGCTGGTAGGGCCGAAGCTAGCGGCGGAGCTTCGAGACAGACCGTTTGCTTGCCGCAAATCGGCTTCTTACCGGCAGGTTGGAGCTTTGATAGGTAGGGGTGCTGCGATAGAACGCTTGTGTGCCCGTGTCGCGGGAGCTCGCTGGTAGGGCCGAAGCTAGCGGCGGTGCTTCGAGACTGACTTTTCTCGTGGGTTGAGAAGTGCCCCTTCTGTTTAAAATGACCACAGCCAGTCATGTGAGGGCGCGTTGGAAAGCTCGTCTAATGCCCATTCTTTTGTTTCATCACTCAACCGGCTCCATAACGACATTGAAAAAATCGAATGTTCAATGTTCAATGTTGCTTCTCATAACAACATTAAAAAAAGTTCAATGTCCAATGTTCAATGTTGTTTTTCATAACGACATTGAAAAAATCGAATGTTCAATGTTGCTTTCTATAACTACATTCAAAAAAATCGAATGTTCAATGTTCAATGTTGTTTTCCAAAACTACATTCAAAAAAATCCAATGTTCAATGTTCAATGTTGTTTTCTAAAACTACATTCAAAAAAATCCAATGTTCAATGTTGCTTTCTATAACTACATTCAAAAAAATCCAATGTTCAATGTTCAATGTTGCTTTCTATAACTACATTCAAAAAAATCCAATGTTCAATGTTCAATGTTGTTTTCCAAAACTACATTCAAAAAAATCCAATGTTCAATGTTCAATGTTGTTTTCTAAAACTACATTCAAAAAAATCCAATGTTCAATGTTCAATGTTGTTTTCCAAAACTACATTCAAAAAAATCCAATGTTCAATGTTCAATGTTGTTTTCTAAAACTACATTCAAAAAAATCCAATGTTCAATGTTCAATGTTGTTTTCTAAAACTACATTCAAAAAATCCAATGTTCAATGTTGCTTTCTATAACTACATTCAAAAAAATCCAATGTTCAATGTTCAATGTTGTTTTCTAAAACTACATTCAAAAAAATCGAATGTTCAATGTTGTTTTCCAAAACTACATTCAAAAAAATCCAATGTTCAATGTTCAATGTTGCTTTCTATAACTACATTCAAAAAATCCAATGTTCAATGTTCAATGTTGCTTTCTATAACTACATTCAAAAAAATCCAATGTTCAATGTTCAATGTTGCTTTCTATAACTACATTCAAAAAAATCCAATGTTCAATGTTCAATGTTGCTTTCTATAACTACATTCAAAAAAATCCAATGTTCAATGTTCAATGTTGCTTTCTATAACTACATTAAAAAAAATCCAATGTTCAATGTTGCTTTCTATAACTACATTCAAAAAAATCGAATGTTCAATGTTGTTTTCCAAAACTACATTCAAAAAAATCCAATGTTCAATGTTCAATGTTGTTTTCTAAAACTACATTCAAAAAAATCCAATGTTCAATATTCAATGTTGTTTTCCAAAACTACATTCAAAAAAATCCAATGTTCAATGTTGTTTTCCAAAACTACATTCAAAAAAATCCAATGTTCAATGTTCAATGTTGCTTTCTATAACTACATTCAAAAAAATCCAATGTTCAATGTTGTTTTCTAAAACTACATTCAAAAAAATCGAATGTTCAATGTTCAATGTTGTTTTCCAAAACTACATTCAAAAAAATCGAATGTTCAATGTTCAATGTTGTTTTCCAAAACTACATTAAAAAAAATCCAATGTTCAATGTTCAATGTTGTTTTCTAAAACTACATTCAAAAAAATCCAATGTTCAATGTTCAATGTTGTTTTTTCTAAAACTACATTAAAAAAATCCAATGTTCAATGTTCAATGTTGCTTTCTATAACTACATTCAAAAAAATCGAATGTTCAATGTTCAATGTTGCTTTCTATAACTACATTCAAAAAAATCGAATGTTCAATGTTCAATGTTGTTTTCTAAAACTACATTCAAAAAAATCGAATGTTCAATGTTGTTTTCCAAAACTACATTCAAAAAAATCGAATGTTCAATGTTCAATGTTGTTTTCTAAAACTACATTCAAAAAAATCCAATGTTCAATGTTCAATGTTGTTTTCTAAAACTACATTCAAAAAATCCAATGTTCAATGTTCAATGTTGCTTTCTATAACTACATTCAAAAAAATCGAATGTTCAATGTTCAATGTTGTTTTCTAAAACTACATTAAAAAAAATCGAATGTTCAATGTTGTTTTCCAAAACTACATTAAAAAAAATCGAATGTTCAATGTTGTTTTCCAAAACTACATTCAAAAAAATCCAATGTTCAATGTTCAATGTTGTTTTCTAAATCTACATTCAAAAAAATCGAATGTTCAATGTTCAATGTTGTTTTCCAAAACTACATTCAAAAAAATCCAATGTTCAATGTTCAATGTTGTTTTCTAAAACTACATTCAAAAAAATCCAATGTTCAATGTTCAATGTTGTTTTCTAAAACTACATTCAAAAAAATCGAATGTTCAATGTTGTTTTCCAAAACTACATTCAAAAAAATCCAATGTTCAATGTTCAATGTTGTTTTCCAAAACTACATTCAAAAAAATCCAATGTTCAATGTTCAATGTTGTTTTCCAAAACTACATTCAAAAAAATCCAATGTTCAATGTTCAATGTTGTTTTCTAAAACTACATTCAAAAAAGTTCAATGTTCAATGTTCAATGTTCAATGCCTTGCCAACTTCACGCAACCAAAAATAAGTACACATCAGCATTAACAATCTGAAAAACTCATCTTAATGAAATGAATTTGATTGTCATGCCACATATCTTAAATACAAATGTTGAAAGCGGGTAAATACATGCACTCATACATATAAGCTATTTAAGTATAAATGTTGCGTTTTCAAAGCCGCTCAGTCTAAATTGCATTACTGTCTGTCAAGGAAAATATATTTAAACGTATGTAGGAAGATATTACTGTCATTGAGCAATGCATGCTAATATTTAATAAACTTAATAAGTGAACAAGGATGTACCGAAGATCTTAGATATAAACTGAATAGCATTATTACATAGTTGAACATACCTCAGCATCCTTACTGGGTCCATGCTTCCTTCCCGCCGTGTCCAGTTGATCAAAATACATCGAAATAAAGTGCGGTCTCTCTACTTGGGACAGTTTCATCCAATCCACCACTTGCTTGATTGGGGCAGTATGGCTTAAAATCACGAAGAACGATCGATAAAATAATCAACTCACCTTGTACTAGCGCCTAGTAGTTATAAGTCTCATGTTTTTTCAAGGTTTAACCTAATCAGTCATAAGTGCGTCTTCTTTCGGTTTTCCCGACCAGATTGGCAAGTGACCACCATTTTATCCAAAACCATGAAGTTAAATGATCAGGAAAACAAGTTATTTAAATCACACTGGCCAACAGTATTTCCGTCATTTTATATGGATACTACCTAGTCACATTATCCTGACATCGGGCGAACCAGTAGTTTATGTTTAGCACCAGGCAAGGGTGATCTACAAGTACCACTTTTACGACTTTGGTATGCTGTTGTCTGGGACTAGCATGAAGAGTGATGATATGTGATTACGCTAGAACAATATCAAACAGTATAAAATTAACAAATTAAACAACATAATTATATTGTTCATGGACAGTAACACTAGCTATTATATATAATTATGTTAACAAATGAAAAATGACAATATGTTGATATTTGTTCGATCGTGTGCATAGCCATTTAAAGCACATAATCTTTCACGCTACACTTGGAACTACCAGTCACTCGTTAACAAGGTTTAGATCGAAAAAATATCGGCATCGGAAATGCTTCTGTCACTATTTATTTGTAAACAAATGTTATTGTTATCATCGTCGAACTATAAATATTGTTTGACTTTACGAGATATGCTACAAAGAGAGACTACTCTGTATGAAATAATAAGTCTACTTACCTTTCTGATGTGTACAAGTAGTCTGGACGGCTACCTTTAATAATACAAATGTGTATACTCAAACTTGTGTTAAGGGTGATTAAAACTCAACAACCGCCTGTGTTAAACACATCGGAGGAACGAGTTTATTAATAGGCTTAGCTTTCTACTCCATTATTGATATGTGTAAATGAATAATTATTATATGTTTAATATGTTAATAAACAAATAAATAGTGTTTAAATTAAACTAAACACCTCAATAAGATGCATCCATTGATAGATTTATTGAATACTGTTAGAATGTAGATATCATTGTGTTGATTAGTAGTCAAATATGAGCAAGTATTACCAGGTAATGCAATAATTTAAATTGAACCAATTGGTTGAAAAAATATTGACGACGCTGGTTCCTAGTATTGTACACACTCCATGGGGAGTAACTGCTGTGAAACGTTAGCTTCTTGTAAGACATTATTTGATCTTTGGGTTCATTTCAGTTGGCTGCTTTAAATACTAGTAGACAGGTTTTCATATGCTATTTTTTTCTGAGCCAATCGCACTATAAGTTACACTTGTCGCCCCGTCTGTTTGTTACCTGGCTTCGTATTGGTGATCAATGCAGAAGGAGGCAGAATGTGGAAACCAAGCGGTGTTAGCTTTTGGAAGGGTTCAGAATATTGGATAGTCTCATATAGTAAAATCCTATTTTATTACTGTCTCACTGAGTGGAACCAGCATTAATCGACGTCTGCATTTATAAATACACGGTTATATAATAGAACAATTGGATAGGGGTTTGTCATGTCGACAATAAACTGTTATGTAATAAACATGTACCATTTACGTCCGATCCAGGCCACATGTAGGAGGCTGTTTTTAAACCTTGCTTCTTTGCTGTTGCCCATATCTGCTCAGGTAAATGAATGCTTATAAGTCGTAGTGTACAAACGAAAGCAACTATAACAGTCACGTTAAATATTAACTGATTTGTTAATGGAAGCTTCTTTCGATTCGCGAATACATTTGTACATACAACGTATAATTAACTTCTCAATATTTCATATTTCTTAATTGCAGAGCTGCACCAAAACTATAACAACCGTACAGAAAAGGGAACAGTTTACAGTTGCTTAACCAAAATACGTAAATACACCCTAAATATTATTTCACATGTATTTGATTAAAGAAATTTAACGTTATGGTACCCAGAAGCTTAGACATTTTCTGCAATTCATTTGTGTATGAACTATCATGTATAAGCACCGTAGCATAAAAACTGCTTACTGATTCCCCGTTCCACCATCGAGGATCTTCTCTACTGTTATAAAACCTCTCACCAATCTCTGAATCAAACATGCTGTCTTCAATAATTCCATGAGATTCTGGATATAATCCCTGTGTCAAACAAGACATGTTAGTGTGGATGTACACAAGTAATGTCAATAAATACATGGTGTTCATGAAAATGTTGATTTACTATTTTGAATACAAGTTGGTATCAATGAATACAAGTTTTCTGGTGTTTGATATTAATTCAAATCTAAAGAAATTTAAAGTGTACCTCAATCGTGCTAAAATCTTTACCTGTAAAAACTACCAACACATGAATGATGAAATGCTCAATGTCAAAGAATACGTGCTAAATGGAAAAGTCACTTAATTCAAAGACCTAAATATACAAAGACCTAAATATTTAGGTCTTTGTATATTTAGGTCTTTGTTTAATTGAATTGCCTATATGAGCCGCCATTGTTAAAAAAAATTAGGCGATTGGCGAGCTTGTACAAGACTTAACGAGATATTTATGTTGACGCTAGTTGCCGTCATCTTGAATATTTAACCGTCTGTCAATTGTGAAATAAACCATTTTTCTGTGACGTTCCCGGATCAATGGTTTTTCAATCGACGGGTTATGGATTGCTCCCAAGATTTCATTTTCAAATCACTAAGAAAACTTAGTAACAGCTGTTTTTCTCATATATAATTATTTTTGGTAATCGTTGGGAGGTTCTCTATCTGCTGCAAATGATCAAACCACTTTGTTGTTTGGTTTTACCACGACAAAATGATTTATTTTTGATACACTACTAGGGTAAACTAAAATGACAGTAAGAAACGGAGTTAACCGAACGCGATTAAACCTTTGATAAAATGGAGAAGGCCAATAATTACTGAGGCGCGCGCAATTGCATTATGGGTGTTCAATTCATAATTTTTTAATTCACTTTTTAGACTTTCTTATCCATATGTCTATGATCTTTGTCAATATTACAGTCTACACGTAGATGTACACGTTACACGTTCAGTTTCTCAACCTCCGAAATGACAACATAATAACATGTAATGACGTTTGAACTTACAGTGACAATGGTGTACAGGTTTGGATATGTTGTTGTTGGGAACACTGGTCTCATGTGTGATGCCTGTACACCACACTCACCCAGACGGGTTAATGTTGGTGTCATATTCCGATGTAAATAATCCGCTCTGAAACCTCCTATAGAAATCAGTAAGGTCGGTTTGTAACTGAAAAAAAAATGTATTGAAGAATAAAAATACTAAAAAAGCGCATGTTTATCTATTTATTCACCTACATGTATTTAAAAATTTCGTTCTTTCATCTGAATATTTAGGAATATACCATTAATGTGATGGACTAATCATAATAATACTACAGGGTCTTGTTTTATCAAAGCACGTAAGGGATTATAAAGAACTTAAATTTGAGCGTAAGTAAAAAATTTACACCAGTGCTTTGATAAAACAGCATCCCGGGTGTTTTAAAGTGAAATTAACTCGTATTAAATTGTTGTCTATGCGAGTAGTCAAAAGTTTAGTTTTTCTATAGTTTCGGATTATGGTATTGAGTTGGTAAGGATAGAGAAGCATCGAATTCCGGTATTATATTGTATTATACAAATATACAGAAACACCGGGATACTGTTTTATCAAAGCACCTACGGTAAACTTAAAGTTACGCCCACATAAATTTAAGTCCTGTATAACACGTAAGCAGTTGCAAATTTTGGAAAAGGAATCAGAAACAATAATAATGTTTCAGTTAATGAATTCCTACAAACCGTGTATGTCCCTAGTGTTTATTAGTTCTCAAGAATTATAAAAAAACACTTTCCGTAAGTGCATTTGTAAAACAGAACCCTGCTGTTTAATCTTATTTATTACTATGTATTGTAAAATACATGCACTAATCAACCGTGTTTCACAATCGTGTTTCACTTTGCACGGTGATTTACACTCATGAAGTAGCGACAGAGTTTGATATGCTACTAATGATGGTGACGCCAGCGATGACGTCGGTGATAGCTGTAGTTCACTTACTCGGACTGACATGAATTTTCGTTTGGACATCCTAATTCTGCCCATGAACGAGGTAGAGTAGTATCCCATATGTCCTCCGGTAAATATGTTCTCATTCGTGCTGCTATGGCAACATCATATGACGTCATGAATTGTAAACCAGTCAAAAGTTCGATGTCACGGATCCTAGCAACGTTATCTTTCAGATACACATCCGGGTTCTACAAGAAAACGACTTTTAAAAGTTTTGTACATAATAAACATACATACCCCTGTAGTCCGTATTATTCCTGGTGCCACATAGGCAAGAAAGAACATAATAAACATACATACCTCTGTAGTCCTTATTATTCCCGGTGCCACATAGGCAAGGAAGAACATAATAAACATACATACCTCTGTAGTCCTTATTATTCCCGGTGCCACATAGGCAAGGAAGAACATAATAAACATACATACCCCTGTAGTCCTTATTATTCCCGGTGCCACATAGGCAAGAAAGAACATAATAAACATACATACCCCTGTAGTCCTTATTATTCCCGGTGCCACATAGGCAAGAAAGAACATAATAAACATACATACCCCTGTAGTCCTTATTATTCCCGGTGCCACATAGGCAAGGAAGAACATAATAAACATACATACCCCTGTAGTCCTTATTATTCCCGGTGCCACATAGGCAAGGAAGAACATAATAAACATACATACCCCTGTAGTCCTTATTATTCCCGGTGCCACATAGGCAAGAAAGAACATAATAAACATACATACCCCTGTAGTCCTTATTATTCCCGGTGCCACATAGGCAAGAAAGAGAACATAATAAACATACATACCTCTGTAGTCCTTATTATTCCCGGTGCCACATAGGCAAGAATGAGAACATAATAAACATACATACCCCTGTAAGCCTTATTATTCCAGGTGCCACATAGGCAAGGAAGAACATAATAAACATACATACCCCTGTAGTCCTTATTATTCCCGGTGCCACATAGGCAAGAAAGAGAACATAATAAACATACATACCTCTGTAGTCCTTATTATTCCCGGTGCCACATAGGCAAGGAAGAACATAATAAACATACATACCCCTGTAGTCCTTATTATTCCCGGTGCCACATAGGCAAGAAAGAGAACATAATAAACATACATACCCCTGTAGTCCTTATTATTTCCGGTGCCACATAGGCAAGAAAGAGAACATAATAAACATACATACCTCTGTAGTCCTTATTGTTCCCGGTGCCACATAGGCAAGGAAGAACATAATAAACATACATACCCCTGTAGTCCTTATTATTCCCGGTGCCACATAGGCAAGAAAGAGAACATTATAAACATACATACCCCTGTAGTCCTTATTATTCCCGGTGCCACATAGGCAAGAAAGAGAACATAATAAACATACATACCCCTGTAGTCCTTATTATTCCATGTGCCACATAGGCAAGGAAGAACATAATAAACATACATACCCCTGTAGTCCTTATTATTCCCGGTGCCACATAGGCAAGAAAGAGAACATAATAAACATACATACCTCTGTAGTCCTTATTATTCCCGGTGCCACATAGGCAAGGCAGAACATAATAAACATACATACCCCTGTAGTCCTTATTATTCCCGGTACCACATGGGCAAGGAAGAACATAATAAACATACATACCCCTGTAGTCCTTATTATTCCCGGTGCCACATAGGCAAGAAAGAGAACATAATAAACATACATACCCCTGTAGTCCTTATTATTCCTGGTGCCACATAGGCAAGAAAGAGAACATAATAAACATACATACCTCTGTAGTCCTTATTATTCCCGGTGCCACATAGGCAAGGAAGAACATAATAAACATACATACCCCTGTAGTCCTTATTATTCCCGGTGCCACATAGGCAAGAAAGAGAACATAATAAACATACATACCTCTGTAGTCCTTATTATTCCCGGTGCAACATAGGCAAGGAAGAACATAATAAACATACATACCTCTGTAGTCCTTATTATTCCCGGTGCCACATAGGCAAGGCAGAACATAATAAAAGTCTATTAAAACTCTTAATGAGACATCTAGCTAAAGTGGTATATTAAAGTATGCTGGGTATTGCATTTAAACTGCTCTCAATAACAGAAGTAAGAACAAGGACTATCACGTAATGTTATGAATGGACCCATATTTTGCCTGACACAGTTATGTTAGATTCAGAGTGGTAAACATAAGAAATACAAAGTAAATAAACAAAAATAATTGGCTTTATTCAAATTTTCCACCAAAAAAAGAGTACATTTGCCTACTTTTTCAAAGCAGGTTACTTGCTTAACCTCCAGTAACAATTTGATACACTACAGCTTTTGTTACATAGTCATCTATCGTTGGTGGCACATGTCTAAACATTTTTGACTGGATTTCTTAAAGGTGAATATCTTTTAGGTGGTGCAAAGAACTGCTTACACTGGATACCATGGAAATATTGGTATCTGCTCTATATGTATAGACAAGAGTAGGGCTTTTCGTAACTTAATTTTCTTTATGTTTTAGCCGGACATAAACATTGAATTTGAATAAACTCATAAACCAAAGATGTCTTTTATCATTCAGTGACAGACTGTAACCAGTGTGGACATTTTAAACATTTTATCTAAGTTAATAGTTAAGTACCGTGGAAATACGAGGCACCAGTATACCTATAAACTTCATTTCGGTATAATTAGATCATATTGATTGGCAGTTGCTTAATGTCATATCAAGCTGGTATCTGATGCTGATTGTTTACATACCAAACAGTTCGGAATGTCTTGTAGGTTGGGTAATATGAACGGCAATATATCCAGTTCTCCCGTACATGGTAACTTATCTCCCTTATCACGACATTTGATGAGTATTGTATATACATGTGTTGGTACAGGAACTGTATAACCAGTGTCGTAATATCTGTAAAACATTGTCACACATTATATAAACGTGTACTAAACGTATGGTGAATATATACATGTATACAATATGGCAAAAAGGGTTGCTTGAAAAGAGATAACTACAAAAGGTGAGGCTCACTAAAAAAACGGCATAGATCTGAAGATTTTCTGCCATGCTTGTTCCACAAAGGTCAAATTCAATCATTTGTGCTCGATAAACTAGTTAAGCCTAGTTTATTACATGTTTATTACATTGTCATTACTGAATTTAATACAACAGAACAGACATTGAAACAGTGCTTATATTGCATTCGATTGATTCGCTTCATCCTTAACGTTGATTATGAATAATCAAGCCTTTGTAGCTTTACCTTGTTTTATTTATAATGCCTTCCCACAATCCATCATTATTATAATCATATATCGGACCTGTCATCATGCTGATGTCACCATGTAGGTTTGTATAATCTCGTAATAAAGTGTTTAAATATTGCCATACACCTGAAATAAGAATGTGTGATTAAAGAAGTTCAATTGACAATAACAAGATGTCTGCAAAAGCAAACATGCAGCTGACAATGCACAACTAGATTTGGTACTTAGGAGTCAAGTGAAGTTTGTTTCATCGATATCCGAACTGTTGATACATTAAAATAGCGGCAGGCTTTGACCGTAAGTTCAACAACATTTAAATTTTATTCTGATGTAAACGATAATTGAATTTCTAGCAGGGGTGTATATAATGTGAGTGTTAGATTAACAGGAAAGTTGACCACCCGGCATAATGACCATTAGACGAAATGTGGTCGTTACAATGAATTTGTCTTCAGTTATTATTTTGTGATCATAATACGCACGTCCGAAAATCTTGTTTCTGCAAACATTAAAATACGCGAAATGTCTTGAATGTCGATATCGCGAAAATATATTTTCCATCTAATTCATGATTTTACAAACTTTTCTGCTTATTAACATTGAAACGAAACGCTATCTCGTAATTTTAATCTTACTAGTTTTTTTATTTTGTATAACTAAAAATGTAAAAAAAAAATTATTGTGTTTTTATTATAAGCACAATAAATATTAATACTAGTATTGTGTACTTAAAATGTAGAAATGTCATGCATGTACCATGTATAAACATATTAAGTACTACACATATAGGTGTATACCTGTATAAAATCCTGTATATAACGGTAACAATGTAGATGTTAAATATGCTGACTCGGCCACTTGTGATTCTGAAATAGGAAGCGATGTGTGAATGTGCATATGTTCCTACTAACAGACAAATGACGAATACATAAATGTCAAAAGCCTTATACACCCTAGGAATACGAACAGAGCTACCATACGTAACCTCGTAGCAACAAATTCAGTGTATAAAATTGAATAAACTCTTTGACTTGTGAGTGCCCTCGAACAACCGATTACATGAAAATCAAATGTGTATTAGTCCATGGGCCAGTGGGGTAAAACCTCCCCCCCCTAGGGAATTTTGGACACTATATTTTTCTGAAAGCGTATGACCAGTAGAATATTTTTCCAAAGTCTGCGCTTTGGCCGTTGGGGCGTTAAGATTTTTTGGGGTAAAACGTTAAAAATATGAACGAAAGTGTGAATTTCTGGAATAGTAGTCATGTGACCACACTACTACGTAATATGCTACGTCACAGGTAGTGTTACTATCACATTTAGTAAGTTATTTTGTAATTAAACACTTTCATGGGTTGATATTAACTTATAGTTTAAGTCTGCAAAATTCTAGTCCCGTGTAATTATGCAAAATGGGATATTTTTGGGGTAAAACATTAAAAAATACATAAAAAAGTGCAAATTTTGAGAATCGGTACACTTTAATGGCAGAATACAATGTCATTGATCTTTTTTTTTGGTAATTATGTAAGGCTTTGACCTACCAATACTTTTCCCAAAGTCTGCACTTCAGACATTGGGGCGTTAAGATTTTTTTGGGGTAAAACGTTAAAAATATGAACGAAAGTGTTAATTTCTGGAATTGGTTTATTACTATCACATTTAGTAAGTTATTTTGTAATTTAACACTTTCATGGGTTGATATTAATTCATAGTTTAAGTCTGCAAAATTTTAGTCCCGTGTTATTATGCAAATGGGATATTTTTGGGGTAAAACATTAAAAAATACATGAAAAAGTGCAAATTTTGAGAATCGGTACACTTTAATGGCAGAATACAGTGTCATTGATCTTTTTTTTTTTTGGTAATTATGAAAGGCTTTGACCTACCAATACTTTTCCCAAAGTCTGCACTTCAGACATTGGGGCGTTCAGCAGGAAAAGCAAAAATAAGATTATCTCCCCTGCTTTTAAATGGTGTACAAATTGTAACGATGTATTCACTTAACTGATAATGCTATAACACATTGTGCCTTACTGTATTTTAATTGCAATTGTGAATACCAATAAAGGCATATTCCCAAAATGTATTTTAATGTTATTGTACAGCTATTCCTTGTGACACAATGGCTGTGCATCATGGTTGTGTCAGGAATGGCTGTTCTGGGTGGTTGTGAGTATCCAAGAGGACCAGGAATCTCTCGACCTTGTAGTTGCCAGTACACATAGTGCAATAAATGAGATACCACATGATAGTGCACATCCTATAAGACCATGGATGTGTGTATCCAGTAGTACTGTCTGCTCATGGTGTGTGTCAGTACCCTAAAGCACCATAAATACCTGTACCTAGTGGTATTGGGTACCCTCTAATTGATGCACCTAGTGGTTATGAGTACCAAATACAACCAAGTATGCATGAACACTGTGGTTGTGGGTACCCATTAGGATCAGGATGGATGTACCTAATGGTTATGAGTACCTAATACGACTAGGAGTTTATGTGCAAGGTGGTAATGAATACATACATGGACTAGGACTCATTTACCCAGTGTTTATGATTGCCTAACAAGACCAAGAATGTTCTACTTAGGCACTAAGTCGTCAATAGGACGAGAGAATGGGTGCTCCTAATGGTTGTCTGTACCCAACAAGACCAGTAATGTATGTACATAGCAGGATCCGGAATAGTGGCTATGCATACCAAATGATACCATGAATGTATGTACATGTACTAGTAAATGATGGTAGTGGGTACCCAATAGGACCTATAATGGTTGTGTATTGTAGCTGCAAGTACTTTATCACACTTCTTATGCATGTACATGGTGGTTATGGGTACCCACTTAGTCTAGGAATGTATGTATCTAGTGGTTATGAGTACCTTATAAAGTCAGGACTGTCTGTACATCGTGGTAATCATGACCCAATCAGACAAAAAATGACCACTCCTTGTGGTTGTTAGTACATAATCCGTCTGCAATCGTCTGTACATTGTGGTTTGGAGTATCCAATAGGACAAGGAATGCATGGGACATGATAGTTGTGGGTACCCACTAGGACTTGAAATGTATGTACCTAGTCGATATGAGTATCTAATTAGACCATGCTTCATGTACATGGGGTTAGTGATTACCCAATTTGATGAAAAAAATGGTCACAGCTGAGGGTTAGGCATGCTCACTGCTGAATTTTAAAGACCAGGAATGTCTCTACATGGTGTCAATAGGACAAGGAATGATGGGTGATCCCAATAGTTGTCTGTACTCAATAAGACCAATAATGTATGTAACTAGTGATTGAGAGATGTCTTAACATGATGATGTTCAGTATCTATCCTAAACAGGAATGTCTGTTAATCATGGTTATTGGCACCCTATACGACCAGGAATGTATGTATATGCATGGTAGTCAGTACCCACAGGGACCAATAATGGCTGAGTATAGTGGCTGTGAGGACTCGATTATACCACTTATGCATGAACATAGTGGTTTTGAGTACCGACTAGGACTATGAATGTATGCATCTAGTGGTTATGTATCCCCCTGATAGGGCCAGGACTGCCTGTAGATGGTGGTAGCAGTGACCAAATAGAACAACATATGACTGCACCTAGTGGTTGTTAGTGCCCAACCCAGTCACAAATGTCTGTACATTGTGGTTTTGTGTAGGACCAGGCATGCATGTACATGGTAGTTGGGGTACCCACTATGACTAGGAATGTATGTATGAGTATCAAATAAGAACATCACAGTCTGTACACGGGGTAGTGATTACCCAATATGACAACAAATGGTCGCACCTAGGAGTTGGTAGTTCCCAATCGGACAACTGATTTTGTACATGAAGGTTTCGAGTAGTACATATGTTATGAGTGGTCAATAAGGCCAAGCATGTAGCCACATGGCGCGCCTGAGTTGTCAATTGATGATCGGCCGTATCCAACGAGAATGTCTGAACCTAATGGTTATGAGTATTCTTTACGACCAGCAATATATGTACATGGTGGAAATGAGTACCCAATTGCACCTATAATGCCTGTACATGGTGGTTTAGAGTACTAAATAGGACCAGGAATGTCTGTATATGGATATGTAAGTCACCAATATGACTGGGCATGTATGTACTTCAATAAGCAGTTACGAGTACCCAATTAGAACATGGTAAGTGTGACTACCCATTGAGACGAGAAATGAATGTACCTACCAGTGGTTATGGGTACCCAGCCTGACCAGCAATATCTGTATAAGTATGGTGGTTTTGAATATCAAATAGAACTAGGAATGGTATTGGCTATGCTATCAAATTAGACTAGGACTGTCTGTGCATGGTGGTAGTTAATACCCGATAGGACAACTGATGTCTGTATAGGGTTGTTTAGTGCTAAATAGAACCAACATTGCATGTAATGGTTATTCGTATGTACCAATTAGGACTAGGTATGGATGTACTTAGTTGATTAATAATAATTTACCCAACAGTACCAGAACTGCCTATATATGGTTAGAATGTAATTTTGAATACTCATTGGGACTAGGAATGTCCGTACCCGATGGTCGTAAGTTACAACTAGGACACCAATTCCCAAAAATCACACTTTCCATTTATTATTTTTGTAATTTTCCCCCAAAGTATCTCATCTGGCAATATATATTTGAAATCTTAAACTGCATGTTACTACAAATTTATCACATTAATATTATTCAGTTACAAAAAAATTATCATAGGAATGGTTTTATTGTAATCTACAGATTCCTAATATTCACACTTTTCGGGGGGGGTTTTTTGATGTTTTACCCCAAAAATATCACACTTTGCGTAATAACATCGCTTTAATTTTTTGCAGTATGAAACTGCACTATAATATCTTTCAATTAGAGTATTTTTTATAAAAAATATAAATAAATGCCAATGCAGTCCACAGATTCCAAAAATTCGCACTTTTCTCTTATAATTTTTAGCGTTTTACCCCAAACAAAAAGCCATTTTGCACAATAGCAGCACTCTGATTTTTTTAGTCTAGATAGGACAGGTCAATATCTACCTGTTACAGAGATTTATTTTAAAATAACATTATAAATAAGATTGTAGTTAACCGATTCCAAAAATTTGTACTTTTCGTTTATATTTTTTGACGTTTTACCCCAAAAAATCTTAACGCCCCAATGGCCAAAGTGCAGACTTCAGGAAAATACTCCAGGGACCATATGCTTTCAGAAAAATATAGTGACCAAAATTCCCTAGGGGGGGGAGGGTCTTCTATTGGTGGCTCATGGACTATATGTTTCTTTATTTTACTTCTAGCAAATGCATAACCATGTAAAATTGAGAATGAAGCTAACATAGATTTATGACTGCTTTGTTTCAAGGAAGAATATTAAATCATAGTACCTTTGACAAAAAGTGGCAGAAGTTGTATTTTTTCATTAGCTGGTATTAATGTGCAATGTTCTGTTGCTAGACGAGTATCATTAACCATACATACGTCAACATTAGTATCAACCTCTGCACCATTGGTCTGAAAACATATTGATCAATAAGATAAAGACTGAGCACTATTCCTTGTGTTTATAAATACATATAGGCATGCATTCATTTATTGCTTAAGAAATTACTATTTCGTGTATGCGTGAATTGATGAACAACCATTTATTTTATTGCGTAAGAAATTACCCATTTCGTGTATGGGTAAATTGATGAACTGACATTTTTATTAGATAAGAAATTACCATTTCGTGTAGGCGTGAAATGATGAACAGACATTTATTTTATTGCGTAAGCAATTACCATTTCGTGTATGCGAAAATTGATGAAAAGACATTTATTTTATTGCGTAAGAAATTACCATTTCATGTAGGCGTAAATTGATGAAGACATTTATTTTATTGCGTAAGAAATTACCATTCCGTGTATGCTTAAATTGATGAAAAGACATTTCTTTTATTGCGTAAGAAATTACCATTTCATGTAGGCGTAAATTGATGAAAAGACATTTATTTTATTACGTAAGAAATTACCATTTCGTGTATGCGCAAATACGTGAACATACATTATAATATTGTGTGATAAAATGCCATTTCGTGAATACATAAAGGCATGGATTAACATACATGTATTTTATTGCGCATGAAAATGCCATTTCTAATACAGATAATACATTAAGCATTCGTGTATTTTTGAGTGAGAAATCACCATTTCGTGTGTAGTTTGTATGCGTAAATGCATTACGCATACATACGCATACATTACTGCTATAAGAATACATGTTTAATTGCGCGAGAAAATGCTATATCGGTTAATCAGCGATAAATGTTTGGACTGCACTTACGGTGTGATTTTTGACAACTGTAGCAAGCATCTGTGGACTGCTATACAAGTTACTATAAGCCACTGTGACATTAGTCTGGTATAACACACACAATGCATCATCGCTCTTCACTATCGGCATACCAAATTGGAGGGCCTGGTCATCCTCGGTGAGATATAGGTCATCATCAGAAAGAACCTGAAACCGTTAGTTATACCTTAAATACGATTGTCATTCTATATGGGATATCAGATAATATTTTAAGACTTGTGTCAATAAAGAGTTACTTAGCTAAATTTACATTGTGAATCAATTTATTGTTACCAATTATTAAAACAGATATGAATGTGTGTCAAATTGCTAGCCAAAAGAGAAAAATATCTAAAATTATGGAGTCACCATCGTCGAAACTTCGATCGTAAAATACGACCATACCATATTTTTATCACATCCACAAGTTTCTGATGTTGTGACAGTTACGTCATTGACACTACATGGTACTGGAATAACTCCGTCCATCTTCTCCGGCAAGGTCCCACCATCTCTCAACATATAGTGCAAACTTCCTCGGGTACCATTGTTATACGCTCCAGATATATTCAATATTTCTACAAATGAATACAAAAACGTAATATTTAGTCACACAGGGAAGACAGCACTCAACTTAACCGTCCGCTCACAGAAAACACTAAAAACATACAAGGCACATTGCCCAACTGAACCAACCGAGCACAGAATCATAAAACACATACAAGGCATAATGTCCAACTAAACAAGTAAAGATCCACTTTAGTCCAAGCTGGCGAAACGTACAAACCCACACATACTCGACAATATATATTATTGCAATATTACCGCACGGCCTCTTTGATGAAATACGTCACAGTACTGTATACTTGTTTTCCGACTAAATTACATAAAACAGACAATAACAAATTGGTAACAAATCGAAAACGCGCATAAACAAGTCAAGTATTTAGTATTCTTTAGAATAAATAGTTGTTTTGTTATATTTATAAAAACTAAAACCGCTATATGCATGATATGGCTGTCACAAATTTTCAATAACGACTTTAAGAGTAGCACTTCATCGAAAGTTTTAATATACCATGAAGAAAGATTTCCACGTTGAAAATAGATTATTAAACGAGTCCTAGAATCAGGAAGTATATTTGTATTGTGTCATATTAACCTGTCATCAAGTTGTATAGTTCTATATTCTCAAATGGTCCTGCTGTAAAATTCTCTTTGAACGCCGGTCCATGTGCCAAAAATAATGCCTGGAAGTAAATACATACAATATGTTGAATAACTCGTTTATTTAGATCAGTCAACTGTTCACATAACACTGTGTGCACAAACATTGCAAAATATCTTATTAATGTCTTAAATTAACATGCATGTATGTTGTGCGTATGGGTATGTGGCTTGTGAATAAGCTTTGGTTGCATTGCCCTTTTGTTCAACTAAATTGTCAAAAACAACACAAATGCTATGTTGTGATATGACTTTGTTTGTATACACAGTTAAAGACCTGAATAAACGAACTTTGTCAGGTTTATTCTACACAATTTTCATTTTGCTCATAACTATCTATTCAAAGGGCATACATTTTATAAACAATTATATTGATGACGAAGAAATAAATGTTAAAATGTTCACATAGAACGCTCTAACGTTCTTATCATAGTATTTAGCCCTCAGTTGATTAAACAATGCTACACTTGTATGCTTAAATCAGTATCACGCACCAGTCAATAGTAACTACCGTTTTGAAAAATAAGCTGGAATTTTAAATATGTATCTTAATTACTTCACTCTACTTTGTTGACAATGAATTGTATGTATGCAATAGGAGAGATCACCGTATTCATATGCAAAATGCCCACAAGCAATCTATTGGATAAATGGACAATAAAGACCTGTCACACACCAATAGCTAGCTGGTGGTATGAATACCTTTGTTTACAAACATGATCTCTCCTATTTAACGTCGAATAACATATTATGTTATGCTTTTACACATACAGTAGTGACTTGTATTCGTTCATGTGTTCCAAGTAGAAAGTGTATATAAAACACATCCTTTTAACAAATCCAAAACGATAGGTAAAAAAGAACAGGGAAGGCATCACTTAACAGAAACAGCCAAGCAAGAAGCGCACAAAAAGGAACACACAACAAAGAAACAACTAAAACTACCAGCACACGCCACAACGCTTAACACAAAACCGAACGAGAAAATGAAACTTAACCGCTGCAAGTTCCAACAACAGGTGACAAAAATGTCCTAAAAGGTTTATGAATTACTGTAAATGATACGACCATGCAATTGCATGATGAATACATTTCGATGGTATTCAACAACAACAAATAGTAAAAGAAAAACGTAAACCATTAAACCTACGTGCATGTTTTTATACGTATTATCCCAGCCGTGGTTGCCACCAGTACACCAATTTGTCGTATCCCTGGAACAAACATAATACAATAATGTATGTAAGTGATTCAAGTTTTTCTGTCAATTGCGCTAGCTATGCATGCGTCTTCAACGAACTACTAAGATATTGAATATTCACATCCACATTCCGTGTTGTGTCTTGCATTTATTGAATTAAAATAAATTTCAAAAAGTTAAATTCTACAACTTAATAATGTATGACAATGCAATCTTCCTTAAATGGTATGATCGGTAAACTTAATTCAGAACTTTCTAAATGATTACATCAAAAGAACTGCTATGCTAGATACCTCGGAGCAATGGGACATGTATTGCATATAAGATCATGGTTTCGTAACATAGCGTCCGACAAACAGCTGGACAATCAGAATTACATCTTGGAAAAGTAGCATGAGACATGGTACCTTATTACCAGCCACTCGTCTTTCATGTCAAGTGTAATGTCCCCGACTCTGTTCGAATTCATATAGTGGTGTCGCCTTGGCATGGTCGACTTAGTGAATACCTTCATTACCGAACGTTCACACATAAGACTGTCAACGATTTCATCCGGAGGGTAGGCTGAAGTAAGTGAATGGAGTTTTCTCTTTATTGAAATATATCGGGAAATATAACTTTTTGCAAAACATTAACTATTTTATCACAATGAAAACACTATACAGAAGTATTCGACTTGTAGTATTTTGGTCAATATATGTACATTTAACCGAAATTATCATGACAGTAATACTACCATGGTTCCTTTGGAATAGAAATATCTTGCGATCATCTTTTATAATGACATTATTATCTAGTTAATATATGTACTTTATTTGTTTATGTTATACATGCTTACATACTGAGCTCATATTATATGCACTTCGTGGGTGCAAATTAAAAATGTTTATAAAGACCTCGCGTGCTGGAACGTGATGACAGAATCTACATATTTTTCTTCAAACGTAGCACTCGGATCTCCTTAAAAATGTATTCCATCATAACGTTCTGAAGACTTATCGGATCACCCATATATAATATGATTTTTTATTGCAAGGCAATGTTGAATATGAGCATAATACATGTAAGTACTGTATACAAAGAGCTCATAGCATATTGTTCAAAATCTCTCTTTAACGTACAATCGTTAAGTCTATGCGCATCATATCTGCTGTCCGCTTCAAACTGGGGAAATATTTGTCCAAAAGTCCGATCGAAAACCAGCATGTCCGTGATGTTTGGATACATTTCTTTCAGACTTAGTGTCCTATCACAACTTTGTGGAGACATGCCTACAATGTAAACATCAGTCAATTGCTAGTGATGAGTCTATATGAAACAGTTAACGACATTTACTCGTTCAACAATTAGTAATGCTACAATGAAAACAGGACATTATATGCAGGATTACCATCTAGATAGAGTATCGGTATTATATGGGAACAAACTGTGCAACATATGTGGCAGGTCTGTGTTTGAACTGTTACGAACGCGATTTCACCTCGTCTCTAAAACCAAATCGGATACAATTATAGCGTTTATTAAAACTTCCCGATACATTGATGGTACCTTTGAATATTAGTACTCCTTCTTTGCATGAATGATCAGAGAAATTTATCATGGATGAACTCATACAGGTTAGCCACTCACGAAGCAGCCTTTGAAAGAGAAATTGATAAGTTACGCAGTTGACTGTTTAGTTTTGTATTTTGGCACCAAGTGTTGCAAAGCAATTGGGCAGACTAATGTCAATGTGCTTTTTGCAATTTAAGTAAGTACATGTAAAGACATTATTTAAACGAAGATACACATTTTGGTCGCCTAATCTTCCATGTGGGCCTCAACATAACAACACGCTAGGGAAATGGCACGTTGTCAAGTGTAAATATAAGGTTCATAGAACATAAGCTTCGTTTTGCTGGACAGGTACAAAATCCTGGTTATCTGTAAGAATACCATCAGGGAAACACTTAAGAGCATTTAATAACTTAGTCCTACTATGTCCTCTGCTGTTGCAATCGCTCTGTAATCATTTAACAGAACACAACAAGTGCATCATTCATTTTAATCATAAAAACTAGTAACTTATGCTTTCTACTCACCGTGATCTGCTACTATAATCATATTCACACAGTTATGAAGACCTTTCTCGTATAGATTGGACATAAGAATATTTATTAACTCGTCCACAGTTTCCAATTGACCATTCACCTACAACGAGAAAATATTTGTTAACCCCGACAAATCATTAAAATCATTGGTGCAACACGCTAGGGAAATGGCATGTTGTGTTTGTCTAGTTTGTCTTCTCTTCCATAAGACTAGTATGGATGAAGATCAATTTACGGCTTAACGCCAAACTAAGACTCTTCAACTCAAATGCCAAGACGGCACTCTTCTACGGCTCTGAAACATGGAAGCACACTAAGATGCTAGACCACAAACTCCGGGTTTTCGCCAATAAATGCATGAGATATTATACTTCAGATACGATGGTCTGACTAGATCAGCAACCAGGCATTGTGAAGGGAGATTTCACAGGATCTAATAATCCAGACCATCAAAGTGGATATGGATTGGGCACATTCTGGAGGTATCAATCAAACATAACCCGACATGCCCTGGACTGGAATCCAGAAAAAGAGGTCGACCTGTCTCAACCTGAAGGAGGACACTAGGGGCAGAGTTGAAACCCCTCAGACTATCATGGGGAAAAGTGAAAAAGATTGCTACAACTCGATGTAGATAGAGACGGGCATTGAATGCCGTATGTCCATACCTGGGAGAAGATGAATAAGGAATGTATTATCATAGTGAGGTGTAAAAATAAGATGCCGAGAATGATGCTACTATGCACACTGTTTGTCTTTTTGGGTTTGTCTTCTTCGAGTTAAATATAACTTAATCCATTATCCTAAACACTTATTATTACACAGAACCTTTCCACAAGCATCTGACAAACATTCCAATTTAATTCTGAGGCGGAGAGCAAACAACATGACGAAACGATATGATGTGTCATGTCCATGAATCGAACTTTTATCTCCTTTGGGAACGATCAACGCTGTACCCAATTGGTTAACTGGAAGGACTTTATAACTCCAGACAAGGCGATATTATCATGCATGTAATATAGGATTAAACGACAATTTGTTGAAGTTCACTGATGTGTTAACACCCGATCTGAAGGCACACATTTAACATAAAGTCCAGAGTCCTATATTAAAAGACAAGATATAAGATGGTTTAAATACAAAATGTTATCCATACCTCCTCACTCTGTGGACCACTATTATGCCCAGCATGATCTGGTTCGTCGAAGTACAATGTGATGAAATCTGGTCGTGTTTCTGCTGGCATAGTCAGCCAATCTAACACATCATAAACACGCTGCGAATAGCCTGCTTTGCTGAAATACGATTCAAAACCATATGGTCACAGTAGATATACAACGTTTAGAGCTCTTCATCAGGAATTTATTGACAAATGTAATGACAAGACAATACAGTGTGATATATGGTTACATCTTACTTTTTCTATATTAGTCGGCTACTACATCGAGATATGTTTGGTTATACACTTTACTGCACTACATAACATATTTACAAAAGAAAGTCTAGACCTAGTTACTTTATAAACCATATCAAACACGGAAATCGATTTATATACTAGTATTATTATTTGTATTTGTTTAAAAAGGTTATAAAGATGAAAGTTGACAGTAATAACAGAATTACTATCAGCGATGAACATAACCGTTGCTACTGCCAACTTAACTACAGTGCTACGAAGACTTACCCATCATAGGGCTTATAATAATTTGGATAGGTTCCTGAAAATAAATAATATTAATATTGAATACATTTGTAATGTTAATGATAAAGTAAATATATGTCATAATAATTAAGTATTCATTTAGTGCATAGAATGACTCAAATAAGTATTTTGAATATTTCAAATAAAATTGGAATTTAAAAATTTCTTACCAGAAGATGAAAATGTCCAAAGTCAATTCCTTTCCTTAAACAAGGAATAATGAGCTGTATGAGCATCTTTAGTATGTATACGAGTCCATGGTCATGGAGACATTTAGTTGTTAAGCTACTTCATACCTTTAAATCGTTGTAGCAAAATACCATTATTTTGTTGCTTATACTCCTAGTTTGTTCTGTTTGATAAACATTCTGGACATGCTGTGTATATCATTGTTTTCACTCTAATCTAGATGTAAAGGTCTGTTTAATGACTGTTCAAAGCTTATATTGTACAAGTTTACATTGTCATTCAAATTAACATACCTGATATGTTAACATCTGAACCAGGCCAAAAGTAAGTGGCTGATTTCAGACCATGCTTCATTGCTGTTATCCAAATCTGTAAATTATAGAATTACTTAATTTTATGTGCTTTTTATACCATTTATCACAATATGTTTCCCGACGTACCAATTAAAATAAATTTGTTAGATAGTACCAAACCGCACGGTTAGAATAAACTGTTGCATTCCACATATGATTATTCAAATAAAGGTTAAACATATTAGAAGGTAAGATACCTTTTATATTGAGTGATCTAGACATTTCAATAGTCAACATGATTATACAAAATCGTAAAATAACTGTCGTTTTGATATGAAGAAAGTAAAATACTTATTCAAAATATCCACAAAGCAAGTACTTATGAACCAATAACAAACTAAATCAAGTGTTATCTTAGGTTAAAAAAATAAAAATAATAAAACGAAACGGAATATGGTTGTTATAATAATTACCGGTTCCCCCTTCCACCACCTAGGATCCTTTGCTGTGAATGCAGACAATGAGAATATCTTGTCTATGTCTTCATCGTACATGCTGTTAGATACAATACCATGCGACTCGGGATACAAACCCTACGATAAAGCATATACAATTTAACATAAAGCAATTCTTCTTGACACGCCTTACAAAGATTGGTAAACATGTACTCACACCACGCCTTAAAATGATTGTTATATGTACAATACCAATTACGACTAACAATAAGTCTTACATGTACAATACTTCACGTAACGACCAACAATGAGTGTCACATATACAATACCTCACGTAACGCCTTACAATGTTTGGTACATAAGCAATATATCACGTTACGCCTTACAATGGTTGGCACATGTACAATACCTCACGTAACGCCTTACAATGGTTGGCACATGTACAATACCTCACGTAACGCCTTACAATAGTGGGTACATGTACAATACCTCACGTAACGCCTTACAATGGTTGTTACATGTACAAAACCTCACGTTACGCCTTACAATGGTTGGTACATGTACAATACCTCACGTAACGCCTAACAATGGTTGGTACATGTACAATACCTCACGTAACGCCTAACAATGGTTGGCACATGTATAATACCTCATGTAACGCCTTACAATGGTTGGCACATGTACAATACCTCACGTAACGCCTTACAATAGTGGGTACATGTACAATACCTCACATTACGCCTTACAGTGTACAATAATTTGTTTACACTAATTCACTCTATGCCTTAATAGCGATTCAGTCACACTACGCCTTATTATGATTGCCATATACGATACACAATTACACATAATATGAAAGCTTGATACACAGTCCTTTGAACCACTCCTTAAATTAACGGAATACGACCATTCGATCTACGCCTTAGGATGATACAATAACTAACAATATGCCTTGCAATAATCGGTAAGAGACTTACTGTAACGATCGTATAATGGTTAGGAAATGTGACTGTTGGGTACACAGATCGCATGTATGGTGTGTGAACACCACAACTTGCCAATCTCTGAATCGTTGGTGTCACGTGTCTCGTCAAATAGTCAGCCCGGAAACCATCGAGTGAGATCAGCAGTAATGGTAAGGGTCTGAAAATCAAACCGCCATATCGCTCAACATCAGATGTACGAGTGTAGATTTACAAAAGAACTACCAACAATAAAGTTTTAAAAAATCAGAACTGAAAACATTAAATGTGTTCTTTATTCGACAGTTATGAGCAAAACAATTGTAAAGGATCAGCCAAACCTCTGTGGTACAGGTTTGGACTCAAACACTTCAATGTGAATTTGTTAATTGAAATTGATTGTGTTTATTGGTGTCGATTTGAATTATTATTAATTTGGTATGATGTAAAGGACTAGCTCTTTGTATATTGACGGCAGCCCAAGTATTGTTAGCCATGGCAAAATTGATCAAATTGTTTCAAGTATGCTTTGTAGCTGTACATTTACTGGTTCAACTTCACTTACTAATTTCATTTCAGTTCCAACGGAACACATTCTCATAAGTATATAGGCATGATATGCAACCATATCATAGTAACGCACGTTTTATTTATTTGATATTTACCCAGAAGGACATGTTGCATTTGTTATAGGACACGGGAGCTCCGTCCATGGTGTCACTAATGATGTTGGCCACAGTGATGTAGCTAACCAGGTACGCAACTGTGCTGCTTCTGAAATGTCCAACTCGGGCAAGAAGCGCAATCCGGTAAGAAGCTCAACGTCTCGGATCCTTACAGCATTATTCACCAGGAAATCTTTATTGGTCTGTTGAGAATATAAAACACTTTAGTCTAGTAAGAACTAAGTTGCACTGAATATTAAGTGCTAAATAGTGAAATACTTAGAATGGAAGGGCAATCTTCCATTTGAGCTTCGTTCAATTGCATTTTCTTCATTCTAAGGTGACAAACATTATATTGATGTTAAGAATTGACCGGCGCAACTTTGGTGCAGAAAACATGAATAAAGTGAATGAAGTAGTTACAGAGATTGGATTAGTGTCTAGATTGTATGATAAAACCGGGGATTAGCCACATGACACCAAAGGGAATTCTTTCGTTTGGGTCCCTTACTACTATATTATTATATTATAATATAGTAGTAAGGGACACAAACGAAATAATTCCCTTTGCATGACACACACTTAACAAATCTTATATGTGCACGTGTTTTTATCGTATAACTTTTTTATTTATGAATATTTCTGCATCACATTTTGTGTACATGCTATTGAATAAAACAATATTCAATTATGTTTTTTTTTCAAAATTAAATACAAATGTACAGCTGATCAATTAACCATGCAACATCAAAACAGGTAAAATGTACGAGAAATGCAAATGCAAAAGAGGTGCAAATTAATTTTATTTATGGTCAATTAGAATTTTAGATATATTGTTACTTTCAAAATACAAAATCATGCGATTTTTCACTCAACAAAATTGTGATGTTTACTTTTTAAAAATACAGTTTAAATGTAATGGTCAAAGGGAGGTAACTCTTTCAAAACTGTATTTTAACGCAAAAATTGAGTAGATATGAACCTAAATTAGGCTATCATTCTTATCATTGTTTTCTTTATTTATGTCTCGATGATAAGTATATACACTTTAACACGAACTTGTTCAGCAAAGATGATACATAGCTTCATTAATGACCTGATAAACACCCGATGAAAACAACGACAAAAACGTGAGACATTAGCTTTTGCTGATAACATCATTTGTTTGTTCTGTTTGGGAAAATTGTTATCAGATACATATAGTAAGAAAATCAATTCAATTCTAATTCCACATATCCAAGCTGCATATGTTGAAGATTTCAACAAAATCAAACACATTTTGACCAAGTTATAGATTAATATATACATGCACACTTATAAGATTTGTTAAGTGTACATGTTGCCAACTAGATTTTTATAATCATTTAAATGGAAAAGTAGTGAACAAAATTTAAAACCACTTTGTTGTCACGTTTATCACATTTTATTACTACCGTATTCAAGTCAAAGATGAAAATATCGGAGAAAACATCTTTCTACATATATGTACATTTCTACTCAGAGACTAATAGATAATTAAAAACGTATGCTTCAAAATTGAATTGCGCGTACATGTACAATGTACAATTATTACAATTGTGACGGTGGTTCAGACATTTGTACAATTATATAGAGTACATCAAACTTACCAAACAATTGTTTGTGTTGTTTTCATGTGGTAATACAAACGACAATGTTTCTATACTAGCTGCCGGACATCCTGATAAAGCCGTGTCTTGTAGAGAACATTTTACAAGCACCATAAAGAAGTGGGTTGGTAATGGTACATTCGAATCATTATGCACATACCTGAAAGACAGCGGAGAGCTGACACATATTATCGTTACAAGGAGCCTTTCGTGATTTCTTAAGGCTTTTTTCTAATAATTTGTATCATCAAGGTTGTTTTTTTTAATCACGACATTACACTGTCCTGAAATTAAGCCTTATTGATTGAATTGATGAACGAGTTTGTCAAGAATGTGTGAACACTTAGTTGTCGGGTATCTGTATTGAACCATGGCATCTGTAGAATTTCCTATGTCAACATGTTAATTTCACAAATATTTGTAACCAGTTGCTTTTTGTAATTCTCTTTAATTTCCCAATTTGCCTCATTGTTTCGTTATTCTCTTTCATTTTTCAATTTACATCCTTTATAGCATGTACCAAGTATACGTTCCCCGTATTTATTGTAATCTAAAGATTTGAAACTTACAGTCCGTTTACTCAGGTCTGTCACTTGTATACAAACAATGACATATCATTATATTGTATTTGTATTGTTTTAAACATTTTAATTTGAGAAAAGGGTAGTAAAAACCAATACCTTATTCACAAAGCCACATACGTTTACACATAATATATATAACAATAAGACCTTAATAAGAGAAATTGCCATGTTGATATACACAATGTTATATAAACAGGTGACTGACCTGACTAAACGAGTTATACATACTTGTACTTTCTCACATATCCGTTAACTTACCTTGTATTATTTGTAAGGTCTTCATCAAGCAAGCTATCAAAATTAAAGTCGTAGATTGGACCTACTGAGACGTGTATATGTCTGTACTTCACTGCATATTCTCTCACCAGACGCCATGCATACGCCCAGATTCCTGTTCAAAAAGTAACGGTTAATGTTAGTTAATGGCAATCTAACAGAACAGATCAACATGGTAATCAGGACGATAACATACGCGACATTGATAATCACTCACATCATTAATTACCGGGTAATTCGTAGCTACTCTATTGGTATTGCTATTAAAAGTAAGAACTATACTATACTCGTACATGCAATGTTTTTTTACCAGATCTGATAATGAATCAAATCCATACATATTAAAATATGTGTGTTTGTTTGTTTCAACATTTGATTAAGCAGTATAATGTAACCTTTTCACACACAGGTATAATTTCTTTTGATTGCAAAGGCCCAATTCATAGGATGATAGAACGACTATGACACCAATGCTGGTTATATTCCCAACCAAGGTATAGAATTTTCCATGTAGCTAATGGAATGCCAGGTGTCCGCCTAAGGTCTTCGTCGACATTTATAGCTAAACCGTCACAACATTACATTACCCTTGATTCATATGTGACTTAAACACTCCTAAAAAACAAACAAAAATATGTACACAGTTATAATTCAAACATACCATCGCGGAATCCAGTCAGCATTGGAACTTTGTTTGATGACAGTCTAGACTCCGGTTTATCATTTGATGAAAACCCTGAAGAATTACAAGATAGAAGTAAGCAATATATCAACTAAAAGTTCTTGCTTTTGTTATAATAGTTTATGTTTACGTAAATGATTCTAGTTGTTTATATCTGTGTAGTAATTTAGTTTTGCGTAATTGATATGGATTCTTTAGGCCGGACATTCTGTTTCTGTTTCAAACCATTAGTAAATACAATGTCTCACAACACCTACTGGAAATTCGACTGAACGATTGTCTTTTACTATTTAAGAAATGTTCGTGGAAGTTAACGTTTTCTTCATTTAAAATTAAAACAATTGGTCACATTTTCTGTGGAAGAAAGTTATTTCATCAATTATACCTGGATCAAACATACGAGCAATATCTATGTCAGCGTTCGTGTTCCTGTATTTGCTGCAGTCCGGACTTTCTTCTTCCCCAAGTCTTTGATCTGACACAAAACACTGTTCGGAATCAGGGCTATAGTTTGACCCCTGCAAAATAAGACTAGCATCGTCTAACCTACCAAAGTAGCACAGTTGGTTGGAAGCATCATTACCTACCCTATGATCGTTTGTATGGTTAACCATAATGGTATAATGATACGCACAAGTTCCAGATTTGTCAGATATTTTACATTGAATTTAAAGAAGGGTAAATGTCGGGATCAAAACATTCGTTCGTGGTGGACAGATTTCCGATTTTCTCAGAATCCGGTTTTGTCAGCTTATACTGAAGTATTTAAATCAAATGGTGTATAACAACTACACGTTTGGTCTCCATTTGTGGTTAAAACTTGAGAATCTTTTGGTGAAAGATCAAACTTTATTTCACTCGTGATCACCCTCGAGAAAATATTGATTGCTGTAAAAAATATTTGAAAAATAAAATCTTACACCAAAATCGACAAATATCCTCTACATATTAATACCTTTTAACTAAAGTTCTACTTCTAAATGAATTTGTTGAAATGATACCTCGAAGTGAGATGGACATACTTGCTCTGCTGTTAACGTGAATGAAGTCAATATTGGTGCTTTGAAGATTTTCTGGTATATTGAGGAAAATTGGTTCCCGTGTAGAATACATCCCGCTGAACCCATTTCCACTACTGGTTGACCGAATGGAAACACATCCGTACCCGAGTCACTTGGTGGGTCGTCTGTTATCTGTTAAATATTAAATACCGTAGCTGTTTTAAACTCTTCTACTAAAGACAATAAAATTAATCTTTTATCACATTTATCAGACGTCAGATGTTAGTATGTATAAATTAAGAATGTAGTTGACCAGTGAAAGCGTGTAAGTTTGGTTGTACATGTAAAAAGTTTGGAATATTCCACATGTTTGCATAATTAAGGGGATTCGCTTAATAACCTTCGATAAAAACCATTGACAAACAAATGGTCGGAACGTTCTACAAGTGTTCGGTCGTAAATGCACAGTTATAGACCGATGTGTTTGCGTAATATTATACTATATGTTGGCTTTTGTTTAGAGGCATAACACTACAATATTTGAAATGGTAATTCTTGGTAATGATACATATATTCATAAATACCGTGTTACAGATGCAAGTGTTTGGGGACACGGTCCCGGATCTCACACATGTTTGAGGTACAGGCACTGATACTGTAGGGGACTGTGGAAAATGGCGGAGGAGATGGTATAACGCTCCTTTGGTACCATTGTTTGGGGCTGGTTCTATGTGTAGTAGATCTGAAATAAATGGTATTAATGCCAGATTAGTTTGATCAAAACCAGGTTCACACATTTTATGATCAATTTCATGAACAATGTTAACATACTTTTATTATCAATTCACTAACCACGTTAACACATTTTTATGATCATTTTCATTTATCTGATTTAATAAAAATGCATGCAGTATATTTTCACTTCTTGATACTAAATTGGGTTACAAACCAGCGCAGATAACTTAATCCAGCTGTTGCTATGCTATGAATAACATCGTATGCTGCCTATCAAACATTTAATACAATGTTAACAAATCATTCGATTTGTACTCTTCTTAAACTATATCGTTAACTTAATATGCGACCTACGGAGGATTTAAGCAATAAAAAGAAACACCAATATGTTGAGCAATTGCAAAACCAACCAAACGAAAATATCCCTTGCGTGTTTACAGTTTGTTGTTCTTAAATCAGACAAACGACTACTTAAAGCAATATATGACAAATCTTAAACAAATGATATTGGTTCATGTATCCAATGAAACAGCCGATGGTTTCATACCATATTTACCTGACATAAAATTGTACAATTCTATATTCTCGAAAGGTTTTGTTTGAATATTCTGCATGATATCGGGTCCGTGCGCCACAAACATCGCCTGAAACATATTAAAAATACATGATTAGTAATTAGAAACAATTCAATTAACTGAACGTGACTATGGGTAACAATCACTTATACCCCTCACTTTTTAGCAAGGTCCTCACGCGAAAAAGACTACTCATATAATGAATTAATATGCCAGTTGACTTGTGCACTCGTGCAAAGGTGCCTGGCCGTTAGAAGGAACTGAATGGTTTATAGGGATGGATTATTAAAAGTTATCAGAATAGATATCCATGTATTTGTTTTCTGGATGACTGGTCATAACTGTATCTTCTTTTAATATCTTGTTCAGTTTTATTGTTTTATGAGAACCTTATGGTAGGTTAGCGATGTATTATATGCTAAATAAGCTTTCTCTATAAATAAAGTCTTTATCAGTCATTGTAATTAACACTAACCAATTAAAGAATGGATATGGTAAGGAAGTCTCTGATTATCAGAAACATTCAGAACGTGTTTCTTTCCACGTACATGTATTTACTAACCCATGTGCAGTCGTGTGGTGTTTTTTCAAATCGAATACTAGCATTATCATAGTTGAGCATTATTCATATGATGTTTTGCAAGAAGTTGTATGATTTATTCCAAAGACACTGTTGTTGCTGTTATTATTATTATTATTATTATCATTATCATTATTATTAGATATGTACTTTACCTGCATACTCTTGTATATATTGTCATACCCATGGTTTCCTTTCAAACAACTATGGCTTGTTTCTGGGCTGTAAAAACGCACATCATTTTCTTTAGAAGAACAATAATATTCCATAAACCAAAGACAATTTAAGGATTGTATATTTACAAGTAGATTTTTTTGACTGTGCACACATACAAGCAGTATATCATTTGTACCAAAAAAAACACACTCAACATCTGACAATGATTCTCCTTTTCCTCATTGTTGTGGTAATGACAAATGATCTTCTAAAAATACAATTCATCATTTGTCGAATTAAATTGGTAGAACTGCTCACACAATACCATGCGCTGCTATAATTTAACATTGTTTGTTATGAGATGCAGGTAGAAATTACATTACTTAATTTTTTCTCTATTTTTTCTTAGCTTTACCATCGAAGTAAGTTCAATGTTCAAACGAATATCTCTGTTAAAGTGTACCATACTATACGTACTAGACAAGCCATGATTGTTCTATTTCCAGTAATATCTCTGTTAAAGTTTACCATACTATACGTACTAGATAAGCCAGGACTGTTCTATATCCAGTAATACCTCAGTTAAAGTTTACCATACTATACGTACTAGACAAGCCATGACTGTTCTATATCCAGTAATATCTCCGTTAAAGTTTACCATACTATACGTACTAGACAAGCCATGATTGTTCTATATCCAGTAATATCTCTGTCAAAGTTTACCATACTGTACGTCCTAGACAAGCCATGATTGTTCTATATCCAGTAATATCTCAGTTAAAGTTTACCATACTATACGTACGAGACAAGCCATGATTGTTCTATATCCAGTAGCACTTCACCAATCCTCTCATTATTTGTGTAATGATGACGTATTGGTGTGGTAGCACGAGAGAACACGTTCAGGTGAGAGTTCTTACAGTTGAATGATTCTACCACCGCATCAGTCGGAACCACTGGAATACAATTATAAACGGAACGTTGACCGAACGTTGGATTTTATTCCAGAAACTGTAGAGAAGAATTCATGGACCCAAAAAAGGATATACAAATATTGCAAAATCCAACGGGTTCACTCTACTCTATCCGAAATTCAAATGTGTTATCAAACAATTGTAAGGCATAAAACAATTGTCCATCATCGAACACCAGTATAAATTGATTTGTCCACGTGTTCTCCATACTCGATTACAAAAAAGCTATTGACTTCTTAATCTCAAACCTGACCGACTTTGTTCATTTTCTTAATTGAGAAGTAATCAAGCTATGGACTATCTTCAAACCAGACGGAAGCTCGTGGACATCGGGTAAAAAACAGTGGTAATTACCTTGTTCATTTTCTAACACTGTATCTTTGTTTAATCTCTTATAATGTGTATGTACATATCCAGTTGTTCCAGAATATACTAACATGTCTGTGATATCTTTCAGATATTTATCCAGTACTACCTGTCGTTGACACGATGTTGAAGCCATACCTGAATGAGAATAATACAAAGTTGATCAAGCAAAAAGAAGTTATACAGTGTCGGGCACCACGTTAACTTTCTAGTTCTTGAGTGAAGCAAAATAAGCAGCCGTTGTTAGCAGACAATCAGTATATCTGCCAGTAATTTAAGACAAGCGCGTGCAAAAAAATATCAAATGGATTATATTCATGTATAAAATATTCCTTGCAAAATACCTCAATAAGATATTATCTATTGAAGCATGTCAACATGATATGATCATAATACTACCATCAAAAAATCGAACACAGATTCAATTTACCGTGGTCAGCTATCATTACTAAATTAACGCAATGTTCTAAATTCCTCCTGAGAAGTCCATCCATAAGTCGGCGTATAATTGTATCCATACGCTCTAACATCTTATCCACCTGAATTATACGAATATCACATAAACAAATTAAGATTTTTTTGTGACTTCTTGGTTAAATCAA
This sequence comes from Spisula solida, assembly GCA_947247005.1. NCBI lineage: Eukaryota > Metazoa > Mollusca > Bivalvia > Venerida > Mactridae > Spisula > Spisula solida. The sequence goes on from OX365948.1 coordinate 30,144,625, forward strand.
TCCGGTGGAATCGCTTCTAAATTGTTTATGTGTTTCGTGTGCAAGTTCATACACTAATCCAAAAAATATATAAAAAAACTAATAATTAAAGGATACTTATGATTTTGTTGTAGGCCAAAAGTCTCTCGAGACAAAAGCCCCTTCGATCGCTCGTGTGAAAAAGGGTTTTTGTCAAAGAATGCAAAAATCAGCGAAGGAGCTTTTGTCCCGAAGAGTTTTGTTCGTCCTTCTAAAAGAGTGATGAATTACAGTACACAAACTAATATATCTATGCTAGATGAAAATAACAATGTTTTGTATTAATTTCGACTCGCTAACTGAGCTTTTATTGTTAATTGTAAATAAAGAAATGTAGGAGTTCGTGATGCTAAACATTACTATTCTAATACCTAGAAGGCTAGTATGTTCACATGGAACTATCAGGGCGTACCATGAACGGAAATGTATTTGGTTGACAAACATGGGACCATCTTCTATTGGTGTTTTATTGAAAACAAGTTTATATATACCCACAAACAAAGGTGCTTGATGCAATAGTCACTCAGATGATAATCGTTACTGCTAGACATAATGACTTATTGATTTTGACATGGCTTCCTTATGAACATTTTTAAATATACTGTTGTATTGGTTAATTTGTCTTTTATTGAACATGTCTTATTTATATTTGGTGATATTTATTATCTGAATTGATGTGCCATGTTATATACATCTTATGCCAAATAAATATTATTATTATTATTATTGACTTGTCGTAGTTACCTCTTCACTTTCAGGTCCTGAGCCATGACCGGTATGGTCTGGTTCATCAAAATATAACGTCATGAAGTCTGGTCTTTCTCCATCAGCCATTTCTAACCATTTGAAAAAAGTGTCTACTCGATGTTCGTATGTAACGCTCCTACATGTTCAAATACACGTGTTAAAGCATTGCAATGCTGCAGTTGAATAATGCAATATTTTATTCAGTAAGATTAATGTGTTAACTTAGTTTAAACTTATACATTTTACATAGAAAATAAAACAAGGAGGGTGGAAATGCGACTAAGAAGGACACATCCAACAAATGTTTATCTAATGTGGACTCCAGAAGACAGAAGAACGAAAAGGACACAGAAGAAACATGGAGGAGGGGCGAATGGAAGGAGGTGAAATTGACGGGACTCACTTGGAAGGAAGCAGAAAAGAAAGTCATGGACAAAACAAACTGGAGAAAACTGACATCAGCCTTATGTGTGCGTGCGTAAGTACGTAAGTAACTCGTAAGTAAGTAAGCAAGTAAGTAAGTAAGTAAGTAATATCGATGGCCACTGCATTCGTTACTAAGTCCTTATATGATTTATGAGATATTTTAAACGTTCTCTAAAAAAGGCAAAAACATATTCATTGTGGAATTCAATCATGGTAGGCCTATCAATCAATCAGACTGGCGACGAATATTAAACAAGCGCAAAATGATGAATACTAAAACTAGCATTTAAAAGAAATTTAAAATTCATTTAAAAGTGTAATATTTACCCATCATACTCGAACCAGATATTAGGCTGACTGCCTGAAAAGATACATAAACTAGTCAGAAATATATCTATATATTATACCTCACCCTAATTTCATTCAACTAATTCTTTGTTATTCCAAGCAGTCAATACATCCAGCGATAGACTGGCTGTTTTAATGTTTCAAATACAGCAGCCGGTCTATGTAAAATATATGAACCGGCAAAAATATATGGACCGGCAGGTAACTGGCATAGAACGCTCTACTATACTTGGCCTATTCCCAGGTACAAAACCTGCTGTAACGTTTTTATTGTTGAACCGAAACATGGCGTGTCGGTGTTTATTTTCTTGGTGAGATCATTTGCTATGAGATTATGTACGTTGCGGATAAAAATTCCCCCAAAAAATATGTTTCGTATTTCTGGGTTATTTTTGTAAATACGTTTTTTAAATTTGTTTTCTCATTAGTTACAAAAATTATAATATCGAAATTGAATGTTCGGTATAATATAAGAAATAGTTCACATCACTTCAAGCCCAATATATAGGGCCCTCAGCGAAGTTAACTATTACTTAAATATAATATATAAGTTGTACCCAGACAATTCGAACTTAATTCGAAACCATACAGAAATGGCGACATCGCCTAGCCACCCACGCAAGAGACAAACACAGAATGCACCATCCACATCCTTAAAATGGCTATTTTAAGTAAGCCTAAGTCCAATGTACATGTACTACACATTTCAGTTTCGTTACATGTGTTGATCAAAGAGCAGCAAAGGTTTTACAATATCGAATCATTTAACAGAACTATTTTGTTTGTGTATACATTGTATTACGGTTCCCGAAGATTTTAAAAGGTGTACTTTACCTGATATGTTCATGTCACTACCAACCCAGAAATATGATGCCGCTCTTTTACCCTGCTTCATTACTGTTGTCCACATCTGCATAATGAAATATAGTAAATAGTTTATCACTTTGGTTCAAGAAGTGTGTTTAAATGGTAGACCTTTTAACTCAATCGTACAAAAATCAATATCACTGAATGAAAATGTATAATATAGACGGCTTAATTAAGACATATAGTTGCGAAATCATTCGTATTGTTAAAGCAAGTTATTCAGTTTTGTGTGATAGGGCAATTAGGCTGTTGGCTCAATTATTTATTTTCGACCAAATCGTCAGAAAGAACATAGTGTGTATGATCGACGAACAATGTTGTAGTTGACCACTAAGTTCGATGTGGGTATCAAAGTCACACATAGAAAACAAGATACTATATATGGCCATATATTCGATCGCATTTCTGTTTATTTATTTTATTATATCGAGGCAAGTGTTTAGATTTTTATTCAATAAGTGACAATAAGTAAGCTACCAAAGACAAAAAATGGACAAAGATAAACTTACCGGTTCACCGCCCCACCAGTATGAGTTGAATTTTTCTGACCCTCCCATTGTGAATGACCTGTTGTAGTTTGGGTCATACATAGAATTACCCACAATTCCATGAGATTCCGGATACAACCCCTTAAAAAGTAACAAGTAAACATTTGCATCGTGACACATCATTTTAAACACCACATGCTTCTGAAGCACTTCAATTTAATTAACGATTATAAATAAAAAAAAATTAAATAGGTATTACCATATTAATCTGGTACGGGCTAGTTTTAACTTTCTTATAACATTTTTTAGAAAGTATTCATATGTGCTTTTTCTAGTCTCGAATTGTATTATTATTTTCAGAACTTATGTACTATACATGCAATGAAGATTAATAACATTGACGTCAATATTGAGGCAATTTCGGTAATCTTTTCACTTTCAATGGTGCTTAAATAAAAATCATAAATAATGAAATCACCACAGATTTACAGCTCTAGATACTGCATTCATTAATTCATGACGCCATGACTGGAACAGGAAAGTGACAAAATATGGATTCATACACCATGAGTGTTTTGCATCTTACCGTAACGATTGAATAATGATTTGGAAATGTCAATGTAGGATATACGGATCTCATATAAGGGGTGTGAACTCCACATGTCCGTAACTTTTCAATGGTTGGAGTTAGGTTTCGTAATAAATATTCCGCCCTGAATCCATCGAGAGACACTAGCAACACAGGGTTGGAGTCCTTACTGAAAATAAAATAAAGTTAAAGTTGAATTGGTCTCAGTTGTCAGTATTTTGCTTCACAGTTCTGTTTTTATTCCTAGGGGTTTCATTTGCTGAAGATGAACTGCTCCGGTAATATAAGTACGAGCTACGCCTGACTCCATCGCCTTTGACAAATGTACATAATGTTACTTCAGTCCAGTGTATTCATGTGAACATGGAAAATAATGCAATGGTCATCATACAAATTACCACCTAACATTGTTAACTGATGTTACTAGTATGGCTGGAAGCTAGTTAAATCAATAATATCATTTTGATTACAATGTATCTTTGAATACAATGAAGGCCTATCAAGTCAATCAAATATGTACCAACCTCCATGGACATTGCGGCGAAGTCTCGGTGTTTGAGCAGGGTTCTGTTAACCAATCAACATGAGCAGTCGTCGTCTGCTTTGTTGATTGTGTTGTAGTCTGCTTTGTTGATTGTGTTGTAGTCTGCTTTGTTGATTGTGTTGTCTGTGGCTCCGTCGATGGCTTTATCTTTGTAGTTGGGCTAACCTTTGTCGTTGGTGGAGATATGCTTCCAGTAGTGGTTTTTGATGTTTGAATAGTCGTCTGCTGAAGAATTGGAGACAGACGACAAACACGTGAAATAGTTTATAACATTATTTGGCCATAGTTTATATCTCGTTAACATGAAGTGTATTTATTTAATAATATTACAATTTTCCTTTACTTCTTCTAACCCGGATTGTGGTTGTTTTATGTAGGCCTGCAAAAATTGCTGTTAAAACTGGACTGAGCTCAGAAACCAAAAATTAAAACAAAGAAAAAAGTATTTAGTATTTGCAGCCAATCAATAAGTTTTCGGTTGTGACTACATAGAATAACCAGAAACAGACTACTTTAGGTATTTTCGTCTGGATCAAAATACTATACACGTACAGTCAAGTCTGTATGAAAGACCATCTGCGAACAAATACCATCAAACTTGTCTGGAAAGACCACCAATTTTATCTCCAGATGAAGAACTTGGTGGTTTTTTTGCTATTTCCATGGACGGTCTTTACGGACAGGTTTGATCGTAAATGAAAAATACTTATACCGACGTAGTTGTAGTTGGAGCAGTTGGTGTTGACGATTGTTCGTTTTCAACTTGTGCACTACTTTCTCCAGCATTTGATGTATCCGTTGAGCCATTTTCTAAACCAACGACGAGACCAATGATCAATCCAACCAGACAAAGTATTACCTGCAATATTGACATAAAATATTCACACCTCGATTCCCCGGTTCTAAGCATCTCAATCCGAGTTAAATTGTCAAAATTGTATTGCCGTTTTTTTCTTGTGAGACCTCAATACAGAGACATTGTTCTGTTTGTTACAGTAACATTTCAAGAGCTCGATTCAACTTCCGATTTGTCTCAAATACACACTCGGAAACAGTCGCGGCAAAGCTTGGTGGAATCGTAGATGGGTCGGCTTTCTGATTGACGTGAACGACTGATCGTTTGTTCGTTTACTTATGGAAGCATTCTTATTTCTCCAATTATTTATAGAAGTTACATTATGTTGCAGTATAACTCTTTTCCCCTGCAACCAGTGGTCTTTAAAAGCAAAAAATAAAGGAAAACTTACCAGGCCAAACAGCAAGTATTTCCAACGTGAGCTTTTCTTATTAAATTTGCTTTCTTCAGTTAGCTGTAAATAAATTAACCATTTTATATGACACAGTAATACATGCAGTAGAACCTCTCTAGAGCAACACCATTTGGGAGCTGCAAATATTGGATATTGTGTAGAGGTTGTTGCTCTATAGAGGTTACGCTTAGAGTTAATATTAGCCACTCTAGAGAAGTTGCACGATGTACTGATTTCATACATTTGTATGTGCATCATTGGTCATTCTCTTCTATGTATATGTTGATAGTCTAGTCTCGTTGACCAGGCTAGTATAGCACTGCATTCAAAACAGCGCTGGCCAGTGGTCGCATTCCAAACAGCGCTGGCCAGTGGCCGCATTCAAAACAGCACTGACCAGTGGCCGCTTTCCAAACAGCGCTGACCAGTTGCCAGTTAACACACCCACTCGATCATAATCATACTTTTTTTCTTTAAAAATGTTTTGTAAATATGGAAATTTTTCTGTGATTAATAAAGATGAAAATGTTGGTGCGTACGTAAGCATATAACGAGTATATCACACACGTGCTCCTAAAATTAATCTCCATCAAAATAATCAGTATATCTTAAATATAGCATTATTTCATGTACCCGATGCAACCCACTGTAATAAATTCATGCTTGGCATGTGACGATGGTATTGAATGTAGATAGATAATGACAATGGATTGCAGTAATACAATATGTGGTTTGTATAACGACTGCTTGGTTGGTTATTTATTCTAGCGACGGATGAAATCTGGCCTCAATATCATCGACAGCCTATTTGATTATCTAACAGAAATGTTATTGAAAAGAACATAGTTGTACTCTATATCAAAATAAAGTGTTTGCCACTGTACTATAGATGTCTCCAAAATACCTACACGTGGATTAAACGTGGATCATCGTCGTGGACTGCAAACAAAGTGCTTACAAGTTATATCAGTCACTCAATGGCTGTTATCATGTTTACCAAACAGAACTTGTGTCTATTTCAGTGATTATGAAGGACAAGATTTAACCTTCCAAAATGTGATATTCGTGTTATGATTATCGCATATGCATAGTACAGATATAACAAAAACGTTACGTTTGGTTATAACAAAACATTGATAGTATGACCTCATTTAAGAATGAACAACCTTGGATACCATGGAATTCATACACAGTGCATCTGTGCATATTATTAAGTTGTTTACGTTTGTATATAACTGTGTATATAATATACGAAGGTGCAATACTGAAAGATATTGAGCGTTTTCAGCCAAACGATAATACCAAATCGAACAAGGAAATTCAACACTTAGCAGAAAAAGCTAAGCACCAAAAAGAAACACAAATGATCAGTCAGACGAAACGGTCGAGTGATTAAAATATGACTTGACATTCCGACAGCTTGTCGTACCAGCCGTTCAAAGATAACTAAAGTAAAAGCCAGTAAAGGATAACGAGTCACTAGGGCAACCCCACAAATCGCCCTCAAATGAAACGACACAATGGCAAGGGGCAATATATACATAATAAGAAGGTTGAGCTTAGGGCTTCCAAAGGTTGGCCATTTCGCCTTGTTACACACAGGGCAAATGCAACTGGGACATGAACGTTTTACGATTCGGAATGCTCAACACCCTACAGGCAACTTAATATAACAGTACGGTAGACTACGGTGTAAATAAGAGCTTTTCGCCATAAAATACTCACTAACCAAAGGGCCAAAGAAGCGCGGTTTACATGTTAAATAATGTACAACATGGAACATACACATGTACTTACATAACCCAATGGCTTATTAGAAATCGGGGCAACAAAGGAGCAAGCAATTTAAGGGCATGACAAAACAATGTTAAAGACATGCATCAACATCTTACAGATGATTCTTTTAATCAAGACTATATTTAGAAAATAAGATCGGTAAAATTCAGTCTAAGGAAACGGATCAGTAATACAAAGATTTCGAGTGTTATAATCTCCAACCCGAGAACAAGCTCTGGCATGCGAGTTTGAGAGAAGATGAATCTTTCCACACACTTAGTAGTTACGATTAGGTTATACGGGAAGTTGTTACGTATGTGTTTTCCTTAGCCACTAGATGAGAATGGGTTATCCACACCGACAGAACGCTCAACTGGATGTTGAAGATGGTACCCGTCGCTTGGAGATAGGTATGTCAACCTGGACGAGGTGTTCCGCCAAAGAGGAGGTCAACATACAATGTATACCGTTTGTTTAATGTGCATGTAGGATGGTTTTCTGCTTTTTGGCAGCTGGAATATGGACTTTCGACATTTCGACAGCTGAAACTTGGTCTTTCAGTTCATTTCTCGTTCAGTTGTGTGTTGGGCATTGTGTTGTGTAATTGTGGTATGGGGTGTTTATGTGTTCTGTGCTCGGCTATGTCAGTTGATTGCTGCCTTCCCTGTATGATGGTTTACTAACTTCAAATCCCGATGCCTCGGTCTACCTTGACAATAACAAACTGACCAACTTATAGTGGAGCGTCGAGAATGATTAATATACTTAAGTTGTATTTATAACTCAAGTGCTTTGCTGCAGTATAACACGCATGCTTAAAGTGACACTTATATTATTGCTTCTATTTATTACCGTGAACAGGTAAGTTATAGCTGTGTTTGTATACCGTATGTAACATATATTAAGCATGAATTATGTTTCCAATTCCGATGTACCCCGAATAGAACATCAATCTGGATTTATGAGTCTTTATTGTACATATCTGACCTCTTTTAATGGTTGGATTTTAATCGCTTCATGATTTATGAGGTAAACAATGTTTTATATGTGACATTAACCAATAAACAATTATCTTGATTCAATAATAGTGATTTATTTTCATGCATCCGAACAGTCGAAAGCACAATTGCTTTGAATATATTCAACTATACAACTTATTTTTTTTTTAAAAAACTACATGTATAGGATAGATCATGTTTGTAAACAGCAGTATTCATATACAAATGTGCCCACCAGCTAGCTATTGATAAAGGACACTATTTTATTGTTCATTCACCCAATTTTCACCCACCCGATTGTCGGTGGTTACTTTGCATAAGAATGGCTGATCCCCCCCCCCCCCCCCCTACACGGGTAGATCATTGTTCATATGTTAAGTGCCCACCAGCAGTCTGTTTGATCAATGAACAATAAAAAAATTCACCAATGGCTAGCACATTTGCATATGATTACCCCTATACACAAACATGTTCTCCCATATATCTAAAAATATTGCCAATTTTAGCATAAAAATTGATGAACATTATTTCATTACGGTGGTATCTATTTGTTACATATTTGATAGCGCTATGACACCGCTGCTCGTTTAGTGGTAATCAGTACCCTCTATGTCAATAACACCCAATCTTCGGGTAATTATTGCACTAGGATAAACTGGAGTGAATACTTGTAGAGCTAAGATACCGAACTCAATATCCTGCATTCCATGTGCAAAATTAGAACATATTACGTTGATAAAATAAAATTCGCCTGTAAATCAGAATTCGCGACGGCGTCTATATTTACTATGCCAATAGTCGACAGTTTCTTGTATAGTGTCGGTCGTTCTCAAAGGTATATTATATGCAAGTCACATGGTGTTAACATCTCATCAATGCGTCGTTTAATAAAGGACAATTCACGGTGTTTCAGCTCATGAAAGCGTCGTTTAACAAAGGACAAGACATGACGTTTCAGCTCATAAAAGCGTCCTTTAACAAAGGGCAAGGCACGGTCTTTACACTCATCAATGCGTCCTTTAACAAAGGACAATACACGGTATTTACAGCTCAGCAATGCGTCCTTTAACAAAGGACAAGATAACAAACAAACGTGATCATATTGATCAATGGTTACCAGTAGTTCTAACTAAACATCACATTTAATGTATTTACGGACATTACAACTCGATTTTTGTGCCAACACTAAAAATGCCAACGTTTCCGATAGTTATATGATTAACAGCATAGAAAACCACACCCATTTGTTACTGCTGTACATATATACATTTTATTTGGTTAAGCCTCCCCACGAAAGAAACATTGGGATTGCTACATTTACAAACAAATCAAACAAATACTTAATGAAATAGGAATGACCAATATTTGGATAAATCAAGATACTTTACCTTTAAATTATATAAACGTAATAATACAGCGACTGGTTGATACATACCAACAAACATGGTACAGTAATATAATTAATTCAAGTAGATTAGACTTTTATTGTAAATATAAATATGACTTTAAAATGGAAGAATATCTGAATTGTATAAATATAAACAAATATAGAATAAGTCTCACAAAACTTCGACTGTCGTCTCATACTCTCGCGATAGAAACTGGTAGACATAGTAATACACCCCGAAATGAAAGAATCTGTCAACAATGTACAATGAATGTTATAGAAAGTGAATATCATTTTCTCCTTGTCTGTCCGAAATATCATGTACTAAGAACTTTACTTTTACCAAGATACTACTGTCATTGGCCAACTCTTAGGAAGTTCGAATCATCAATGTCAACATCAACAACGCGATTACTAATCATTTTATCCAAGTTTGTTTATAACGCATTTGACCTAAGAAATCAGACTTAAGATTTTCCTATCAATACAAAATATTAATTTTATGTAACAACAATGACCAAATAAAATATTCACGAAATACATTATGAATATTATACACATACTATGAAAACAAAACACATTTGTTAAAATCCATACGTTAATTGTATCCTTCTTTTTCTCTCATTATATTACGTATATGTATGGTGCTACATATTATTTTATTTTTATTTTATTGTTAAAACCATACAGTCTCCTATTACAGCTTATCTACATTCCTATAACAACTACCTACTTCTCTGTTAAATGATTCCAATTTTTCCTCGTGTTATGCTTAATTTGTATGTACATAATTTGTGTATGACTATGAACATGTAGTTCTATGTTAATAAACTTTATGTTATGTTATGTTATTTACTAGTATGCAACCTGGTTGTACTGAATCAGCTATTGTGTGACCGTATAGACGCTTTATGAATGTTTATAAAATACATAGTCGTGAATTTTGCGACCGTTTCATAAAGAAAGTTAGTATAACTACAATATTATCGTTATTTTGCTGTATACGTGGCTAAATAGTGATGCTTTACAGTCAGGAAATTATAAACATTTCAACAAAGATAAATGATTGCGAAACTTAGGCTACTCACACATTAACACTTGTAAACACTGCGTGACTTATTGGTGGAGTGTAACAATGAAATAAAACTAGCATGATGCTCGTGATGCAATATCGCAGGCAAATTATCATCAAGCACAACATCATCTAGAACAACCAATACTCATCAACAAAATCAGCATGTTTCCAACCCATTAAACCCATTGCTGTAGATCAGAAACTTCTCGATAACACGTGATTTTATCACAATTTGGATGTTGGGAGATGGAGATGGGGTTCGGGTTTTTAGGGGTTACTGTTGGGTTTTTTAATCAAGTGGATATTGAAATATACATGTATGTACAAAACATTCGTCGATAACACCGTGAACCGTCGTAGCGTTTTTGGATTTTGGGGTTTTTTGTTGGTCATTATTAAGTTTTGAATACGTAAAATGTGTAAGGCTCAGAATGGCTGAATATAGCAAACTCTAAAAAGTTGCAAACGGCTGGAATAGATGATGTCGATATTAACATATAAAGCAACAGCTTTTTTCATTCACTTTAGCAAGCGTTCAATTATTAGATGATTTTTTAGTTTCAATCTAAGGACACGTTGTCGTAAATCTTTCAGTTTGTTTTACTATCGGTGTGTGCTTGTCACTCATCAGTTTGCTTTTCGCTTGTAGTTATATTTGCTACTTTGGTTAGCCATGTACATACAGTTTGAGTATATATAGCTTGATATACTTTATTCTCCCCCATCCTTGATGAGAGATATAAGGCACTGTTCTTGTCGGTCGGTATGTGCATCTGTCGGTCGGGGTTTCCGTTCAATAACACAATAACGCTTGACAATAGGTCATGAATAGCGGATGACTCCAATAGAGGTTGGTGTCAGTAGGTAAAACGTCAATGTCACTGTGACCTTTAGCATAAATAAATAGGCCAAATGGTTTCCAATCATTGACTCAAGAGGTTGGGCACAGAATCGTCCAACTTTATCGTGAGGTTGGTTACCTATTGATCCCTATTGATTTTGAAGTCATTTGGTCAAAGGTCAAGGTCACCATGGCCTTTAACATCAATAACCTAATTCTATTGGACTGCCATGGTGGAGACATACGTGTTTAGCAAACATATATATGTGTGAATGGTTAGAATGTGTCTAGTTCAATTATATCTTTCATTTTGAATCGTCTTTTACAAATTACAGACAATGTCTGGAAATATTACCAAAATGACTGTCGTGATAATCATGTTTTAGTTATCGAAGGTGTATACGTTAAAAGTGAACCTCGCATTGCATTTGGCAAAATGAACATGGGGAGTACTAATATAAATAGTATGTGTAGTTTCATCTTTCTTTTTGTACTCTTTTTTACACATTTCAGATTTCGGCTAACGGTCTTTGTCAGAAATCGACTGTTTTCGACATTAATTTCTAAATTGCGTTACTTCTGAATAAGCTCATGTTACCTGGCGTTGATTTAAAACCCGCTTGACTGTTATAAATTCATAAATGTTTACATCGTGGTTTGGCAAGGGGGGTTAATACCAGGCACCAAATTACACCACAAAATATCCGGGTTGAAAATAATCAGTTTCATTTAAAACGTATGTTAAATTTTAATACCAACATTATGAAAGTTTACTTTAAATAGCAAGCAAGAAATGATTGAAGACGCTGAAAAGAATGTGTAGAAGAGGAGTATATCACATATGTCGGTCGGTTTGCAGGTCAGTCGATCGGCATGCCAAACAGTTTCCGTTAAATTAACCAAGAACTCTTTTCCATTGATATTAAAACTTTACATTGTGTTTGGTTAGCCACAGTCAAATCCCTATTGTTTTTAGGTCAAATATCAAGGTCGCTGTGACATTTAGTTACCATGAATGAAAAAGACCAAAATAGATTTAATGGTTTCCGATCAATAACTTAAGAACGGTTTGGCTCAGGATCTCTTTATACTAGTAATGAGGTTGGTCTAACCTTACTTCTATATGCTGTCACGGGACATACATGTTGTACAGACACACCCTGTTTGTTTTGCCTGTAAGTTTCAAAAATTAAAATATCGAGTATGGGAAATAAAAGTGTCAAGGACAAAAAAATAAAAGATAACTGTTACATAATTGAAAATTCCTAGGTTCCGTTGAACATTACCAGGTGATAATGTAACAAAAATACCACAGTTTCAAAGTCTAAGTTATAGATTTGATAGTTAAGTTCAATTCCATTAGGCTGAAAGCCTATGGGGACAATACAATGCATTATATAAACCAAGGGATTTTGATAAAGGAGATTCTTATAAACATAAATCAACCGTCACACAATGCCTGTATCAAAATACCAGTTTTGTAATGCAAATGTTTGGACGCCTGTTAAAACATACAAATATCTTGAGGGATTGATTGATAGCTTAAGAAAATATATTGCTATACAATGTAAATTATCAGGTGATAAATGTACCTATGCAAACATTGCAGCTATATGCATGCTGCAAAATAATCAGATGGTGTTTACTGAAAATAAATGTATTTCTAAATGAAGAATTTAGATGGTTATTGGTTTAATCAATGAGTAAAGGATACTGCATGTAGCCACAACACTATAAAACTAAAGTTAATCTTTGGAAAACCCTGACAAATTTCATCAAACAACGTGAAGAAATGTATATAATCAACACGACAACTGTCATGGTGAATAATTCGTGCAAAATACATTTAGTGATTTCATTGAGATAAAAGCGAAATTCTAGAAATTTGGAATAACTGCTTCGTGGCCATGTCTTTAGTGACTTCGATAACTGTTTCATCGCCCGAACTCCTTTCATTCTCATTGCTCTAATGACTAGGGTTCGACCGTCGATTCAGTCCGGTCCGACTCGGGTCGTGATTCGAAATACCGATGTCATGTTTTCTCTCCTCTTACTGAAGCGCAGACTCGAGAAACCAGACCAAACCCAGAATGAACTGGGTTCGGTTGACGCCGATCCCTTTCCACCTATGACGGGCCAAAAAATAGACTATTGGTGTAGTCGAATTAATTTTTAAAAAAGTTCGGGTGACGCAACAGTTATCGTTTTTACAAAAAGTCAGCCAGGGTTTGGATTTGTACTATGATTATATGTCGCTTTCAAAAACAACAGAAATACATGTATAAGCTTCCGACTTTACTAACGTTAGTCTTCTTCGTGTTACATTTAATGAATAAATAACGGAATGAAATGTACACGTTGTGTATTTTTGTACTATGAATATAAATATATAATGCACAAATAACCACATCGTGTCGTATATAGAGATGTAAACAGTGAACTTACGAATGTCGTTGATCCCGTAAATACAGCTCTGTCATTTTCCGCGTTCTAAAAGACATAAAATACAACTCGTGAATTATAATTATGTCTCCTGGATACTGTGTCCACTCCAGGAGTGGATAGTTGAATGTTCGAACCCAGGTAGCCATAACTAAAGTCGTCAAAGTTGATATTGGTGCTTGACGCTCAGCATAATAAGGGTAGTTTCCCGGAAGTAATTGTTCCAGTACCTGTGTAATCTACGTTTGACTCAAATACTGTCGGTTGGGGCTTTGAACTCAAAATAAAAAGGACAATCATGGATTTTAGAGAATTTGAAAGTGCACATTATTTTTTTTTAAAAATCAGTGTTCGGTTTAGATATAGATACTTTATTTCACAATCCATTAAGCTTTGCGGTCCATGACGACAATTTATTTACAAATATACGTGTTTGAGAGCATGTTTGTGTACCACGGACTGATTACCCGTCAACGTTTGATCTTTGAATTAGCGACAAAATCTCATACGTGAATATTTGGTAAATAGTTTATATGACATGGTTGTGTTACAGATATTGTATCATTTATTTGTTTACATGGTTAGTTAGTACTTGTAAAATCTCATACGTTATTAATAGCATTTGATAATGTCAGACAGACAGGTGACCTAGACTGTACGAATAGTCAGGGCTGTGTTCCTAACCAGTAATACAGCAACCGAGATGTTTCCAAACCTCCCAAAAGAATAGATTAATTAGATATGAGGGACGAATGAGTACAGATGCACTTGTAGATGTACTGGTAGCTTCATAGTACGAAATCGTTAAAATGTTGTACTTTTTAACCATATTTTGGCCATGTACAGTACAAGGTTAATTTGCCAAACAAATCACCCTCAGTTCCTGTTGATTATGTGATGACAATTTTAAGACATTTATATAAATAAGACAGAGAGTGTGGTGCTCTAACCTTAGACAGAGAGTGTGGTGATCAAACCTCAGACAGAGGGTGTGGTGCTCAAACCTCAGACAGAGAGTGTGGTGCTCAAACCTTAGACAAAGAGTGTGGTGCTCAAACCTCAGAAAAAGAGTGTGGTGCTCAAACCTCGGACAAAGAGTGTTGTGCTCTAACCTCGGACAAAGAGTGTGGTGCTCTAACCTCAGACAGAGAGTGTGGTGCTCAAACCTCAGACAAAGAGTGCGGTGCTCTAACCTCAGACAAAGAGTGTGGTGCTCTTACCTCAGACAAAGAGTGTGGTGCTCTAACCTCGGACAAAGAGTGTGGTGCTCTAACCTCAGACAAAGAGTGCGGTGCTCTAACCTCAAACAAAAAGTGTGGTGCTCTAACCTCGGACAAAGAGTGTTGTGCTCTAACCTCGGACAAAGAGTGTGGTGCTCTAATCTCAGACAAAGAGTGTGGTGCTCTAACCTCAGACAAAGAGTGTGGTGCTCTAACCTCAGACAAAGAGTGTGGTGCTCTAATCTCAGACAAAGAGTGTTGTGCTCTAATCTCAGACAAAGAGTGTGGTGCTCAAACCTCGAACAAAGAGTGTGGTGCTCTAACCTCAGACAAAGAGTGTGGTGCTCTAATCTCAGACAAAGAGTGTGGTGCTCTAACCTCAGACAAAGAGTGTGGTGCTCTAACCTCAGACAAAGAGTGTGGTGCTCTAACCTCAGACAGAGAGTGTGGTGCTCAAACCTCAGACATAGGGTGTGGTGCTCAAACCTCAGACAGAAACCTCGGGCTATGAATACTGTGGTCTAACTTCAGGTTGGGATGGTACATAAATAGTTTTTTTTAATACTACAGTACTACATGGATGTATGTTCGTTGGATAAATAATCTGTGTTTTACCAATATAAAATTAATAATTGTCTTTGGTTCCAAGACGTCAAGCTTTTGTACAGCAGAAACACAGATCACGTGTAAAATGGTGTGCAATCTTTTGTGAAACAGGTCGTCTACTTTCGGCAGCGAAATTCAGTTTATTTATAGAGTTCTGATCTGTTAACCAAGTATTATATTGATGATTTAGACAGGTATGACCGAAAATGTCTAACGGCATAATAAAGTAACGCTTATAACGGATAAAGTGCTTGTACACCGGTTCTAACATACACATGTGTAAACACTAGAACTGTAGTTAATACTGATGATATTGGTGTGTTTGACGATTTTTATCATACTCATAATTTATAACCCTGATTTCTTTAGTTTCTGACAAAACGTATCGCCACATTATGTCCATAAATAATAAATATTTTTCATGGCTTGATTACTTTATGATAAACTTCGAATTTAATTATAATCGAAAAGAAAATATTTTGATTTTATGTTGTTTTGTCATTCGTTTAAAACGTAATTAGACCGTACGTCGGCGTAATACACATGCTGTACATATCATCACATTAAATTTGTGACAACAATTAAAATTGTATTCGTTTCAAAATGAATGTCTTGATAATTTACGTGAACAGTATACGCTTCGGATATAAACTCAACCAAAACGCTTGTTAAATATTAAAATACAGTAACATCTTACCTTAAGACCACCCTAATAATAAAACCAATTCAAAAATAATTTTTTGAATCAATCTTCACTATGTTTTACTCTTTTTTCAAGCTTAATACAAAAGCAATTTCAATTTTTAAGACCAGTTTTTAAGGGTTCAAAGGGTTGTCTTATTATTTAGGGTTTAATGTAATCAACAAAGCTGATCATCAAAAAATGGTAAAATTGCAATTCATTTCTGAATTTTGAGCAGTCGTATTTAATACATGTAGTTAACTTATATGTAGATCGGAATTGAAAACACTACTTACTAATTAAGACGAAACAGACACATACATCGTGCTATATGAAGCATGAAGCATGTTGTTATTTTAAACAAAACTTACATGTGATAAATCAAACTTTTCCATGATGAATTAAGTCCTTAACACTTTCGTTACTGTACGTACAGTAATACTCAGATTGCCATGATGGGTTAACTGTATCCCTGTCAACCAACCTGAACGTATTATAGTATAATGTGTGTGTGTCAGGTTGTTTGAAGTATACTCAGGTGTGTACATGTGATAGATATGAGAAGGTTCTATGGCGGACTCGATAGAACATTTATTTGGGCCACCGGTTTGTAAAATCCCTGATAGTGCATCAACAGGCTTGCTCCTTATATTCAAACCATGACTAAAACAATCGGCAATGGATTGATTCTTCTTGCAGATAAAGAGCAGGAATCCTATCGGACTGTATAAAGCTCAACGAAACTATGTACACATGCGTAAAAACTAAAAACTGTCTCAGATTCGCTCCCTAAAACTCATTAAAACTATATATGTACTGTAGATGTAGCCAAAAACGTCTGGAAGCTCTCTAGTGTGTTAGCAGTACATAGTGACCTTTGTTGGAAGCTTGTTCCAGTCTCTAACTGTTCTGGGAATGAACGAGGTTCCTATGGTCATGTTACGATGGCGCTCCGGGAAAAACATCAAACCTCCTTTTGTTTGTGAATCTCCGGCTTTCAGGAGCTGGCTTGACTCCGTGTCTCTCGTTTGTGAATCTCCGGGATTCAGGAGCTGGCTTGATTCCGTGTCTCTCGTTTGTGAATCTCCGGGTTTCCGGAGCTGGCTTGATTCCGTGTCGCTTGTTTGTGAATCTCCGGGTTTCAGGAGCTGGCTTGATTCCGTGTCCCTCGTTTGTGAATCTCCGGGTTTCGGGAGCTGGCTTGACTCCGTGTCTCGTTTGTGAATCTCCGGGTTTCCGGAGCTGGCTTGATTCCGTGTCGCTTGTTTGTGAATCTCCGGGTTTCAGGAGCTGGCTTGACTCCGTGTCTCTCGTTTGTGAATCTCCGGGATTCAGGAGCTGGCTTGATTCCGTGTCTCTCGTTTGTGAATCTCCGGGTTTCCGGAGCTGGCTTGATTCCGTGTCGCTTGTTTGTGAATCTCCGGGTTTCAGGAGCTGGCTTGATTCCGTGTCTCTCGTTTGTGAATCTCCGGGTTTCGGGAGCTGGCTTGACTCCGTGTCTCGTTTGTGAATATCCGGGTTTCCGGAGCTGGCTTGATTCCGTGTCGCTTGTTTGTGAATCTCCGGGTTTCAGGAGCTGGCTTGATTCCGTGTCTCTCGTTTGTGAATCTCCTGGTTTCGGGAGCTGGCTTGACTCCGTGTCTCTCGTTTGTGAATCTCCGGGTTTCGGGAGCTGGCTTGACATCGTGTCTCTCGTTTGTCAGCTGGCTTGACTCCGTGTCTCTCGTTTGTGAATCTCCGGGTTTCGGGAGCTGGCTTGACTCCGTGTCTCTCGTTTGTGAATTTCCGGGTTTCGGGAGCTGGCTTGACTCCGTGTCTCTCGTTTGCGAATCTCCGGGTTTCGGGAGCTGGCTTGACATCGTGTCTCTCGTTTGTCAGCTGGCTTGACTCCGTGTCTCTCGTTTGTGAATATCCGGGTTTCGGGAGCTGGCTTGACTCCGTGTCTCTCGTTTCACGGTTTGTGAATCTCTGGGTTTCGGGAGCTGGCTTGACTCCGTGTCTCTTGTTTGTGAATCTCTGGATTTTGGGAGCTGGCTAGATTCCGTGTCTCTCGTTTGTGAACCTCCGGGTTTCAGAAGCTGGCTTGACTCCGTGTCTCTCGTTTGTGAATCTTCGGGTTTCAGGAGCTTGTTTGACTCCGTGTCTCTCGTTTGTGAATCTCCGGGTTTCGGGAGCTGGCTTGGCTCCATGTCTCTCGGTTGTGAATCTCTGAGTTTCGGGAGCTGGCTTGACTCCGTGTCTCTTGTTTGCGAATCTCCGGGTTTCATGAGCTGGCTTGACTCCGTGTCTCTCGTTTGTAAATCTCCGAGTTTCAGGAGCTGGATTGACTCCGTGTCTCTCGTTTGTGGATCTCCGAGTTTCAGGAGCTGGCTTGACTCCGTGTCTCTCGTTTGTGGATCTCCGGTTTTTAGGAGCTGGCTTGACTCCGTGTCTCTCGTTTGTGAATCTCCGGTTTTTAGGAGCTGGCTTGACTCCGTGTCTCTCGTTTGTGAATCTCCGGTTTTTAGGAGCTGGCTTGATTCCGTGTCTCTCGTTTGTGAATCTCCGGTTTTTAGGAGCTGGCTTGACCCCGTGTCTCTCGTTTGTGAATCTACGGGTTTCAGGAGCTGGCTTGACTCCGTGTCTCTCGTTTGTGGATCTCCGGTTTTTAGGAGCTGGCTTGACTACGTGTCTCTCGTTTGTGAAACTCCGAGTTTCAGGAGCTGGCTTGACTCCGTGTCTCTCGTTTGTGAATCTCCGAGTTTCGGGAGCTGGCTTGACTTCGTGTCTCTCGTTTGTAAATCTCCGGGTTTCCGGAGCTTGCTTGACTCCGTGTCTCTCGTTTGTGTATCTCCGGTTTTTAGGAGCTGGCTTGACTACGTGTCTCTCGTTTGTGAATCTCCGAGTTTCAGGAGCTGGCTTGACTCCGTGTCTCTCGTTTGTGAATCTCCGGGTTTAGGAAGCTGGCTTGACTCCGTGTCTCTCGTTTGTAAATCTCCGGGTTTCAGGAGCTTGATTGACTCCGTTTTTCTTGTTTGTGAATATCCGGGTTTCAGGAGCTGGCTTGACTCCGTTTCTCTCGTTTGTGAATATCCGGGTTTCAGAAGCTGGCTTGACTCAGTGTTGAATCTTGAATAGCATCTGCAACTTGGATTGTCTCAGACGGCTTTCCAGAGATGCCCAATGGAGGTCCTTTATCTAGATCATCTATCACACATTGCCATCTTACTCAAGTTATCACAGTGCGATCAAACCTGATTAATTAAACGTAAACGACCAAAAGCAATTTCATGAATAAACAACAAGTAGTACATATATGTACTAGGAGTAACGCACTATGTATTCGATAACTCGGGGTTTTGACAAATTTAGAAGTTCGAGGTAACAGGAACATGTCGGATATATATCAGTAGACGGATTTATAAATTGTCGTACATAGTAATTAGACTGAAACTTTGTAGTCGTTTACTATGGTTCGAGTTATAGAACTTGATTGCACGTAACTTGTTGTGTATGTGGAACTGTTAAGACATTTAGGTCATGCTCACTATCCCATAAATATGCAAGCTTTTTTCCAATGGCGTCATCTTTGCTAAAATGACAGCAAGTAGAAGAGATCTTAACTCTTTCATTGTGTCTTTAATATGCCCGGTGTATGTATATAGAACCGACACACGCGAGACAGCCTCTGTGTTGCCAATCAGTTCATCTCTAATTCGGTAGGTCAGAAATGACCAAGTGCCCCGGCTGAGATACGAACCAGGGACTTCTCGATGAGTTTCCCACTCGACCACTAAGACACTGTTATACAACATTTTGTTAAATGTATATAAAAGATAAATCAAATTAATCTTACAGGTCCGCACCTGCAATATTGGGCATTTTATGATGAATAACGTCAGTAAACAAACTTCATCTGCTCCTCAGTCTACAGTCTTGTAACGGATGTTTGCGGTGGTGTTGTATTACTACTTTACATAATGTACACCTCATTATTCTATGGTGGGTGAGTTTTGCCATTTCCTGTGTTAGTGGCGAAAGAAAGCTAAGATAAAGATAATCTTTATTTAAAGTCGGTTATGAGTTAACATAAATAACATAAGCTTCAAGCTTGTATCCGACATAAACATTGACTATCCAGTAACATGCAAACAAAAAATACATATGATAAAAGAAGTACCACATGATTATAATTATACAGAGTAAGCACAGTATCACATTCAATGCATAAAAAGAAAAGTTTGAATAACAGCGGAAAGACATGTGCACGTATAAGCTAATACAGGTATAAACAGTTAAACACATGCAAAGCAGTATAAAGAAGTTAAGAGAAATATAATATAATTTGTACATGACCTAAAAAACAAAGTGATCAGATATAACTAGAATAAAAGAATATATAGCAGCCAGACACTAAAGCACATTTATATAACATTCATGGGAAGTATAAATAGAATCCTCTACTTAAACTATTTAAGAAGAATACAACAGGCATCAGGGTTAAATCATAGTTTACTGTACATACATAAAACAGACATGAGCAGCATATATAGGTACAAGTTTCGGGTTAAACAGTAAGCAGTACTGAATAAAACTGATTTCAGCTTAATGAAAATAAACATGCACACAAAGCAATAACATGCAGCAAAAGAGGCGTTCATTCCTTGAAAATGACAGCATACATGAAAGCAACGAAAAAAACATAAAAACAAACATAAAAGCGCATACAACCAGTGTCAATCAAATGAATGGCAATCATCCTAAGAGTTTGTTAAAGGGACTGCCTCACATATTGGTATATTGCAAAAATAAAATAAAATTGTCAAATATTCACGTAATTTTGGTATAGTTGAGTGTATATGCCATAAACAACCACACTGACATCTTAAATAACTTGAGAAACTACAGCGTTTTGTAGTTAGCTAGTATTTTTACATCAAAAATTCTATAGAGTATTAATACCCTATAGAATCAACACTACTATCACTTAAATTGTCTGAAATTTGTTCGCATTTGATGAAAACAAATAGCAAAACAAACCAAATACCTCACTGATGTTAACGCTGTAGTTTGTTGATGATACAGTTCGATCATGAGTGAATTACATTATTCACAAAGCATGTTGGAAGGAAACCTAGCGCTTTTTTGCAAGAAAAAAATACTCAGTGGGCGACATCGAGAGTGGATACAATTGCTTTTTTGCACCAAAATTTTCATAAAGCAACCGTCAGTGGCTTTCTATTACATAAATACTAGGTTAGGTTGGAAAATCATAATAATAAAAAAAATTAGCCCAATCTGTGAGGCAACACCTTTAAAGCAATAAAAAATTAAATAAAAAACTGAGAGGAAATGTATAGCAAAAGTCGACAATTAAACGCGTGCTAAATAAGCGTATCACCTCATCAGATATCAGATATGAAATGAACAGATTGACACTGTTTGTATAAGGGTATTTTCAATATCAAATGAACAGATAAAGAGATAGCTAAAAAGCAGAGTTTAGCACATGATTTGGGCTTTATAAGACAGCACTACAGAAAATAATGTTACATATAAGCATTTAAAGACATGACTAAACAACACAGAGCACACAAAAAGATGACCACATTGAAAAACAATTCCACCTAAAGGGAGGTAACTACAACAAAAATTGAACAAAACATTATGTACACATGCATGGTGCATGCACACTTTGAACCGCTCAAGGTATGGATCAGTCTCCTGAACTCATTATAGTCGGTAGTTGCATGTAACTCGTTAGGTAGGTATAGATGCAACATACCCATGTCTGTCTAGTGCACCCTTCCAGTCCTCTATCAATCTAATAAGAGTACTTTGACAGCCAAAAGCTGATAAGAAATTGTGAAAAATATTGGAAAAATATGATGAAAGCTGGTCATTAATAGACTGTTCGAAAATCTTAGACAATGTATGTAAGATGCTAACTGGTCTGTAATTCTTCTTTCGAAAAGGGTCATCATTTTTTGTTTTTAACATTTTTTATTTTCATAAGACATATTATACAATGTACAGCTATAGGATCATCATTTTATAAATTGGGGTAACCTGTGCCATTTTGAGTCTGTCTGGAAAATGAGCAGTTTGGAAGCTTTTGTTGATGAGGTTGGAAAGGGGTGAAGCTAGTGAAACTGCACCTGTCTTAATAATTCGTGGGGGTAAATTATCTAACCCAGTGGCGTTCTTTGGGTTGACTTTAGAAAGGAGTTTATTTACATAATCAGAACTTACAGGTTTAAAATCAAAAGTTCCTAATGACGGTTTGTTTTCACATATAAACTCAGTACAAAAAGAAACGTAAGTGGTTTTAGGGTAGTATTTTTGATGTTGTGGGAAAAGATCAGTACCTATCGACATAATATTTTGCATAAGCGACCAAAAGTTGTTTCTACACATTGAGAATACAAAAACACGTTGTTTTTGCATTTTATGGCCCAGTATTGCCGCTACTTGTAAAAACACGAGATTCATGTGCTACTAGTCTGCATGAATAATCTTTTTGCAGAAATTATTATATCCCTGTAGATAGTGGACGGCCACAGTTAAATAAAGGTTCATCTTTCAAATATAGTCACTTGGAACTATGGAACGGCTGCCTGATGATGTCTGTAACCGGGTTATTTGTCTTCTCAGTACTGGCGTCAATAAAAATGACGTTACATGACGGTTAAACCCATCTACTGCAACGTTAAAATGCAACGGGTAGTGTAAAAGAAAGACCAATACCCGATAGTCTGCGTGTTATTACGCAAAGACAGGATGCCTATATCAGGGTTGCACACCTGAGGAATCGCTTCCGGTTGGCGTCCTAATGTGCTAGACTCACCATTTGGAATCATTTTTTTTTATTTTTTTTTATACTAATTTATTTAAGGTCGATTGTGAAACAAGTTTTTTCCAACTTATATTAATCACTCTCGACACCTCATTCCTGATGTTATCCATCGCCACGAGGGTATGTCAACAAAGCCGTTTTTAACAAAAATCCTCCATTTTTCATTTTGATGTTTTGACATTACACACTATTAATCATTAGTGTACATGTTTCATTAAAATCACATTTTTTTCATGGATATTAATTCGTTCCAATAACTCACTTGTGATGTGTGATTATGAAATAATAAACGTTTAGATGGGTAGGGGAGACCGGGGCAAGTCGGAACAAAAATTAGTTTTTACCATATACATGTAGTTCTCACAAATTGCACAGATCTGCAAATTAATTACGTATATTCTATCAAGCATGGAATCTACTCACAGAATATCGACTCACTTCATATATTGAGTGAACGATTATCAAAATATGAGCGTCCAAAGTAATGAGGTGCAATGTTCCGATTTGCCCCGTCGATGGAGCAAATCGGAACATGGCCAGGGGTAAGATGGAACACTAACTAATACACACTCTGTCCTTAACTGTATTCACACCCACCGAGAATGTAGTTATTCCAGGCCATATAAGGTACTCACCACAACAAAGTGCATTCATCCATGGCCTCAATGGGTACTCATCACGGCACTTTCACCCATATCGAGGCATTATAGGGTACTCACCAACACTGAACTCAAGTAAATCCACCCTATACCTTATCATTCTCTCGCCATCATCAAGTACAGCCATATTTGACCCTAAGGGATACTCACAACCATTGAATCCAGTCATACTAGACCCTATCTGGTACTTAGCACCACGAAATACAGCATGCTAGGCCCTAAAGGTTTTCACAACCACTCACAACCATTGAATCCAGTCATACTAGACCCTATCTGGTACTTAGAATCACGAAATACAGCATACTAGTCCCTAAAGGTTTTCACAACCACTGAGTACAGCTTACCAGGCCGCATACAGTACTCACCACCATAAAGTACAGTCGTCCAAGCCCCTATGTTCTGTTGTTTGTACTTATACCACTTCTGCATAGTCCATGCCAAGTCATATACTAGAATAAACCAACGAGTTCAGCCATCCAAGGACCTATTGGTCACTCACAATCATAAACTACATAAACTGCACTTATATCAGGCTCCTAGGGTTCTTACAGCCACCAGTTACATCCATAGAATGTCCAAAGTACTGATCAACACCAACTTCAAACATGCCAGGATACTGCCATATCAGGTTTTATGGACTTGCGTCTTCGACATATACTACAGTCATAAAGGGGTTATTGAACCACCACCAACTACAGCCATGTCATGCCCTAAGGAGTACTCATCACCACTGAGAGCAACCATACTAGACCATATAAAGTACCCACC
Source organism: Spisula solida (assembly GCA_947247005.1). NCBI lineage: Eukaryota > Metazoa > Mollusca > Bivalvia > Venerida > Mactridae > Spisula > Spisula solida. The sequence goes on from OX365948.1 coordinate 30,169,191, forward strand.
AACCGTGTGTGTGCCCATTCCTCAAACTGTGTAGTACCTAACAGGGCTATAGGCACAGTTATTCGAGTCCTATGGGTAATAACAACGCCGCTATCTTATGCGGTACCTGATACAGTCTGCCACAGCAATTGCGTACTATATGAAGTAGGCTTACGTAATAATGCCTCGCAGGCATCCATGCCTGGCTGAATGGGTGTGACTCTACATGATTTATATGACTTAAGAACCTTTTAAATGTTTTGCATGCCAAATTATGTTTATAAAAATGACAAAAGAGCATGTTTTGTTGGTCAGGTCAAATTGGCATACTTTTCCAACATGCCCCGACCACACGTGACCTTTGACCTTCATCGCCAGAAATAATTCTATGGACAGAGGACCAGAAATCAGAGTTTTAAATAACAGCGCAGACATGTTGCTATTATATTATGAATAAGGATCATCGAAATCTTTACAAACATTGGGTGTGGAACAAATTATGTACAAATTTAGAGTTTTTACTTTCGAAGCTTATATTGAATATTCCTCTACAGCGTACGCGTTTACAGTCATTCCGTCATTTCAACTTTCTCAGATAGTTGACACTGCTCATGTAGTTCTTATACATAATACCCTAGTGTGAGAATTAAACATTTAAACGAGTTATCGCCCTTGTTCCGGCTTACCCCGTGTTCCGACCTGCCCCGGTTATCTATATCCCGATTGTATGTAGAAAACGCCCAATACATTACAACTTACGTTTCTTTTTGTACTGAGTTTACTTTTTGTACTGGGGTGAGACAGGTCAATTTGAGCTGTACTATTTATGCCTATATCCCTGGCTATGTTTACATAAAAATCATTAAGGATGTTTCCCACTTTATCCTGAGATGACAATATATTACCATTTTCATTTAAAATAACTTTAGCATCTGGTTTACTGGTACTTTGGCTAGATAATAAAAGGTTTAAACGATAGAAAACGCAAGATAGTACCAAAGTCCGATTGGGAGTGTGGTAATTTCCGTGCCGCATGTCGCAAGTCAGATTTTAAAGTAAGTGTACTTATATATCGATTGTACATTTCTCTACAACAAGAACAATATCATTATCTTTAGCCGAGTGTTACGTTATAGTTAGAACATATTAAGTAAATTTTAATGATTAAAAAGGGCGGAGCGAGCGAAGCGAGTCCTTTTTAGTCATTGAAATTTACTTAATATGTTCTAACTGGCTTAGAATATAACATTCTGCATTCTGATTGGCCGATAGAAATCGCTGTCGAAGACTTTGGTTTGCTTTACATATATATTGAACGATATAAAACTTTGAAATCATTCCGACATAGATCTATATTGCACCAGAGACCCTTAATTATGATAGACCTACATACTCGTTCCCAGATTGCAATTAATATTCACGCCGCATACAATATATTTGGTGCTTTAATAAAAACATGGCACTGTAGAAATTTCTAACGTAACAAATTAACTTTTAAAAATTACGGTATTGTTATAGGGGAGGTAATCCTGAATATTCTAGAAAACTATATTGTAGCGGTTGTTCCCCTTTACAATTAAGCGCGCGCCAAAATATTTGACCTAAAAATAATTCGTTAGAACGCATGCGCAAAGTAAGGTTGTGTTCTTTGAAACAGTGTTGATAAAGTGAAAAGGGAATCAAGATATATCAAATAACAAGAAATATTCGTCAAGTATGTTATTCCAGAACAAACATATAGCTATGCCAAACGTTTTAGTTTCGTTTTGCTTGAAACGCAAAATTCGAATTTTTCGCCGAGTTGTTCAGCGGCTTTGTTGACTTCCGGTTGTAAACAAAACGTGATAAATTGAGTTTTCTTCCCCAAAATACATAAAACTGAAGTCTTATGAATGAAATCCATGTAATTACTATAATTATTATTTGTTTCTACCCTCAAACACCACGAACTATGTCCGGTATGTTCAAAAATCCTTCGCGGACTTTTGGTTGACTTGTCTGTTCATGTTCTGTGTAGTTGCCTGTGAATGACATGTAATGGCAACCTGAAAAATGTTGTGAATAACTGTGATAAATATCGGATTACATGGTGTTAGGTATGATCTAACATTTGATTCTTGTTATGCCAGAATATCATCCCATGATCTTATCTTAGAAATGACTTCTCTCATGACACAAATGCATTTGTAATGGGAACAAAATTCATTTTGGACATGGTCTATGTGTGGACATGTACAGTATAGGCCTACTACCTAATCTTAATGTCTATGTCTCTATGATATAATTATTGTATTGGTTTTACTTGTTCAGAACTCAATTGTTTCTTCTTAGATAAGCACCACATTTATTGTTTGGTGTTTTTTCTAGTGATCAAATGTCACATTTTAATATGAACAAGTTTCAATATCCTACATTCCGATCTTAGGAATGTTGATAATTATTAATTCTTTGAATAGCACATAACTGGCATATTTTTGGGGCACTTGGTCTTGTTGCACAAATTTGAAACTCGGTAAATTGTGTAACTTACAGTTTGCAGTAAAATCACAGAAAGATATGCTGTTATATATGCAAGCATTTATCTGTTCGCTGGTAATCACATTGGTTTGACTTCAACAGATATGTAAATGCAATGTTATCCAGTTTTCTAGACAGATAAGCTGTCTGCAAGTGGCTGCTTAAAATTCTGACGGTCCAGCTTATACGGGCATCCCTGTATAGATCATGCGTCGAAATGGTTTGACTACCAGTTTTCCTGCCTATTTGACCGATGATCTCCGACTTCCAGGGAAGAGAGCTCTTTTTAAATAGACGCCTTGGTTGTTCAATGTGCCAGGTGTATAGCACACCACCGATATACATGTATGCGAGGCTAGCTCTGTGTTACTGTTACACACCAGTTAGTTCATCTCTAGTTGGTTGGGAAACACTGATGACTGAAAAGCATTTCAGAAAAGATCAAGTGCCTCATCCGAGATTCAATACATAGTCATGGAACTTGAAGAGCGCTGCCCACTCAATCACAACAGGATGGGGTTGTTATAAGGGCTCTTCAAGCATGGAAAAATATTTAGAATCTTGCAGTTTGCTCCAGAAATGAAGTTTACATCTACAAAATAAGTTTGTGTATCATATTGTACCAAACAACCCCCCTCATTTAAAGTTAAAAATCTAAGGCACCATTCCCAAGTTTAGAAAAGTTCTGGGTTAGATTTTCTAAAAAGCCATCAGAGTTATCACTGTTATGGGACGACTCTCGACATGCTTAATGATACCATTCCTGGCATTTATCATATTCATTCATGATTAATGAACATCTTTATATTTATTCTCAACTTAATCAAAATGTTGTATGGTATGTTCCAATAAGTATGCCTAATAATTAAATAAAGCATACAACATTGATAGAAATTATTCTTCCACATTCTGTTCAATATGCAAATTTTATGCAAGAATTAAACGAGCGTATCAATGTATAATTTATTTCATTGAATTTCCCTATATAAGTATAAATCAATTTATACAGTGCATCATAATTCATATGGTGAACTCGAGCATATTTTATAAATGATCTAATTTTACCTTCTAGCATTTTGCCACATACAATATTACAATGTTTAAGAAATGAGGCCAAACCAAAGGGATTACGATCGTAAATTCAAAATTGTTACCCTCGTAGTATGGACTATGGTTGTTTAAATATTGACCTATAATGTAACTCACTGATAGTGATAATGTGTGACCATACTGACATGCATTTATGACCGTACTTGACCCGATAGAGATCTCATCTGTAAATTACAATGTCTAGGTGTCACCAAACTTCCTAAAGTCCCTACTTGTAATTTGGTTGTCCGAATGGGCCCTTTAGCTTTTGGAATTGGTCTGTTTTCAGGATCTGCAGCAATCTGGAAATTGAGGATTTGAAAGTCAAAATTGATTAGTTTTCCTTTTACTTAGTTTTAGTATACTCAATACAAAGTTGCTACATGTGTCTTGTCAGAATCAATAATTACTTGTCCCAGACAACCCCTAATTTCGCACACTGCTGCGCTGCAGAAAGTGTAGGAAAAGCTCTGCAGAACATAAAGACATTATTGTTATACATTTGTAACAGTTGTACCAATATGTTGAATAAGACTCATCAGTTAAATCCTGGCTCATAATATTTACATCAGTAAATAATTTAAATTGATGAATGAAGCAATTGATCAATGACTTTAAATCGTTCAAGTGGAAAAACTTTAGTTATCGATGAAATTCCCAAATGAACAATGCCATCATTAAAATGTTTCCGTGTCAATGCTTTTCGTGTTATTTTATAAATGTAGCTGTGACAGGTGATTATCAGACTGAAATTTTGCATAAACCTGTTGAAGCTGAAGGTGAATACTTTTGATGGAATACAAAAAGTCATTCAATTCTCTCTAGCCTCAAGGATACACTTTTGTGCTTGGATTTTAATCTGATCCTCCACTTTCAATTAGTATTATTTAACAGCTGATATCTTGTCTATATTTATAACTCCGGAACCGTTGTATGTTTTCATCATAAGACGTTCGACTTGTGTTAATACAAACACAAATATAAATGACCGATATTGCACAATTTGCTAGCGGAAATTGATATATTCAACGCAAGAGCCTTGTAATATATTTAGGACTGATCAGGTCAATATCTTCATACTAATTTTTTTAATTATATTTGTATATTCTCTGTTGTAGGATTGAATGGCAACAGTGTTGTTGAAGATACACAGCTTACCTGATTCGATTCGAGCAAAGTATGATACACTTCCTCTTGACTTAAACACAGCACAAATGGCAAGAGAAGTTCCACGACAGTATCAAAGGTATACTATCTATTCATGTGGCTGAATATTCTACAACTGGATAACATGTCAGTGTTACTGTACTAGTTATCAATTTGTTCTGAAATATAATCAGTATCATTATGAGAAATTTATGTATAAAAATTAAAGAAACAATAATAGAAGTTCTATTATTATAGAAAATTTATTATTGTTTCTTTAATTTTTATACATTTCTCAAATTTGTGTTTATTCATGTTTATGTCAATAACAATTGGTCCTAGTATCTTTTAACTCTGTAGGGAGGTTGTCTGTAGGGATGTTGGTCATCACCAGTAGATGTCTGGTCTGCTATTGATTTTGAAGTCAAGGTTACCACGTCTGTCAACATTAATAACTATTCGACTACCGTGGGGGCGTAAATGTTTAACAAACATCTCTTGTTAACAAGATGTTTATGGATATGAAAATCTGTTCATAATAGACAGCTGTAGTTTGTTGCTGCATTTATCAAATTATTTTCTTTCAGAAATGCTGAAGATGTTCAGCTTCTGAAGTTTCCCAGCACCAAGAATATATTATGGGACCACACAGTAACGGGTGATCCCCAGACATTACATATCTCATATTTAAGGTAAGATGATTAATGGTAAATTGCCAGATCCTTGATTAGTCTGTGGCATGTTGTCTTCAATATTCTTAAAAGCATTGTTTGACAACATTGAGCTATGTACTGGTAGTTCTCCTACATGTAGTTCTGTAAATATTGGAATGTCTTGAACTATCTAAGATGTCTCTGAAATTAGAACATGCCTAGGACAAGTAATTCTTGATTTAAGTAAGTAACTTCTACATTAGTAATGGATAAGAGTATAAAGGAAAAATATTGAATTTTGGTGTTCAGAAAAAAGTAGTTCAGAATCCTAAATTCACAGACTGCATGATCTTTATTTTTTTTGTTTGATAATTTTTTTAGATTTTCGCTTACCATTTTTCGAATTTCTGTACAGCAATCTATTATTTTGCATTGACATATATATGTATTACAGAAAACCACGATTATGTGTGACAGAAAAAGTTCTAAGATTTGCTCAAAGACATGTGGAAAGTAGCGGTCAGACATCATGTCATTGTGTACTGGTGGGATCATTGAATATTGATGAAAGTAAGTGTTTCATGACCTATATCTTATGTCTAACAGTCTTGTTTTGCTAATGTTCTAAAAATAAAATATGTTTATGTTAATTCAAAGGATTGAATGGCAGGTAATTAAAATATCCACTTTTACTGAAGTGGACATGGTCAAGTTACTTTACTTAGCAATAAGTTATAAAAGATCTTCAAAAGCTCATATGATAATTGCGCACATACATATTTTGATTCTGATTTGACTAGTATTAGCTGAGTTGTGGCCCTTGGAATGATGAAATTTTATCTATGTCACTGTAAACTTTAAAAGTATTTGAGCTATGATCTTCAAATATTGTAGGAATATTAGTCAGTATGTGTAGATGCTCATGTACATAAAAGTCCTATTTAATTCTGATTTGGTCTGTATTAGCTGAGTTGTGGCCCTTGAAATGATGAAATATTCTGTTGTCGCTCATCAGTCTATCAGTATTTGAGCTACAGTGGTCAGACCTTGTGGGATTATTATTCAGCATGACTATTATTGTGTAGTTGAGCTATGACCTTTGACATGTCAAAATGACAAGTGAGGGGGCATCCTTGTCCTACAAATGTATTTCTAGTTTCTTTGATATTTTATATTCTACCTCACAATCCAGTTGATATACACTTGAGTTTTTACTTGTCCTGCATGATGAAAATTGTCTGATCGGACATAGAGCATTCAGGAATAACAAATTATTTCATAACTGATTCATAACCATTATTTCAGGTGGTGAGGGTGTATTGTTTAATGTAGAAAGATTAGATCCAGCAGGTAATCCTAACAGTTCTACTAGTCATGCTGCTGGAGATATGCTCATACCATTCCATGTAAGTTTTTTATCTCAATATGGCATGCCCTGCGTAACAATATCAACTAGAAAGCTTTGAGTTTAATGCCCAACTAAGCAATGTATACTCGCCCTCAAAAGTCTTGCCCCCTCTATTGGGTTGAGCATTACAAACTTTCTGGCTTAGCTATGTAATACTTTTGATCTTGAGTATATATCCAATGTTATTATAATATTTATGGGATTGTCAGCATATACCAAATGGTCTATACTACCAGTATTTGTTTATTTATTGCATGAACATGTTTGTAAAATTTGGATGATTTTAATCGATTTGTGTACAAGTATATGAGCAGTTTTGGGTTGCCTTAGGCAATTGGTGTTTACTTCAGTATAGACATTTCATGTAATTATTATTAATGATATTATGATCGATGAATAATCAAAGTGTATATATATCAACATAAATTCATTGAAGAAGTGTTCTGTTTAAACATCACTTACTCAATATTGAAATTGAACTATGGTCAGTGTCTTTGAAAAGTCAATTAAGTATATGTTTTGCCATGATGTTGTTTGTGAATGATTGAGACAGTCCTAAGTGCATGGTCATCCATTTTATTCCCTGCCTATTTGGCGAATGTCCTCCGACTTCGAGGGAAGAGACAGAAACTTTGTGTGATACAAGGAATCCGGGTGCGTACCCTAGCTCTTTTCCAAATAAATTTCTTGGTTTTTTACCCTATCCCAGTGTATAGCACAGATACACACGAAACTACCTCTGGGATACCAATCAGTTCATCTCTAGTTGGGTTAGAAAAGCGTGTCCACTCTAGATCTGTAGTCAAAAGCAAGAGTGTTTCCAACATGACCACCGTGCCACCCTTAACATGATAATTATCAGAAAGTTAATTCTATTCAGATTCAATCTGGAAGTAAAGAACGAGGAAGTACAGCTGAAGATTATTGTAATGCTTTACAGGTATGTTGATATAGAACCATCATTTGTTATGTCTCATGCATGGTGTGAAAATCACTGATTGTTGTAAATTCAAAGAAAGTTGTTGTTGCATTTTTAGGAGGCCATTTCATGATGCAAAGCATAAATAAATGTGAATGTACAGTATTAAAATGTGGCTTACTTTACCTTGAACTGTAACAACTCACTGGCTGTATTATGAAAACAAATTTTTAATGTGTACTAATACATTTAGTCAGCCCAGTAAGCTCATTGGATAGAGAACTTGCTTGTTACTGTTTACCAAGCAATTCAAAGTTAAAATACTCTGCTGGACTAGTCGGTAACTATTGGTACTCTTCTATGGTATTGGCTACTGTCATGTCAAGCAAATGTAAAGGAATTTTTAAGTTGCAGGAAAACTGCATATGTCGACAAAACAAAAGCTTTCATTGTATACTGTATATTCCTTTCCAGTTACTGCGACAACGGTGTTGTTCTAAAGATCCAGTAGAACTTGGCAATTTTCTCCTCACAAAGGGTTGGTGCAGCTTTTATTCTTCTGGAGAAACATGTGTTCATCATCTAGAATTTGAAGTGGTTACCATAGGAACTGAAATAAGGGCTGTTCCTATTGGACCCGTTCCCATCGTACCGACTGCTCTGTCGAAAAATTTGTCTGGTCCAATGAGCATAAGTCATATGCAGGGCACTCCAAAGACGGGGTAAGTAATTGTCAAGTTTAAGATTTCGTTTTTTAACTTGATTTTGTTCAAACTGGTTAGATATGCTTTATGGTTTCTAGGATGCCATTACAGGGTGGCCACAGACTCTGGAAAACAGGGAAAATAGGGAAAATATATTCCCTGCAGAGAAAAATCAGGGAATTTCAAAAGTGGGCAAAAATCATGGAATTATCAGGGAATTTTACAAAAATTGGAGAGAAAAATGTGTCTTCTGCAGTACCGGCATCTGCTCTTCATGATTTTATTAAATAGATGTACTTCTTCAACATGCATTTATTATAAGACAGGTATAAATAATGCATTTGGTGGTGAAAGTATGGATATATAGGGTGGTTGGAGGTTATAGTTTCAGCTATATCTGAGTTGCGAACACCACAAAGTATCATGGAAAATTGCCTTTCAGTCGGGGAAAAATCATGGAATTATTAGGGAATTTCATTCTTCATTTTCTGTGGCCGTCCTGTTAGTTTAATAATAGTTACCTTGATCCTTCCAGCCTGCTACCTGGCATTAAAATGTAAGTTAATGTGCTCTGAAATTAAGTGTCTCCTAAGCCAAATTGTCTGGCTCTACAAATGGGGGAGACTCTATAAAAATCTTTATGAATATTATCATAATCATATGGCTTACTGATATTATAAAATACTGTTCTGCTGAGTGTATATTTTACTGAAGAGTTGGTTTTATTTATCAGGTACCTTACAATGGACCATACTCGCAAACTTTTATTGGTGCTAGAATCTGATCCAAAAGTGATAAGTCTACCTCTCGTTGGAATGTAAGTATGCTTTAATATTCAATGTGCATCGTAGAAACATAGATGGTCTGAACTATACATGAACATTAATTATTATTACATACATGTCTAAGAAACTTGGTTTTCATATAACTGGTTTATGACACTTTCACTTCTATTTGTCAGTTAATTGTGATTTATTACCTGTAAATAATATTTGAATCTATCATTGTTTGTCTTGATGTACGAGGTATTGATGTTACAATTTGTTAGAATTGAACTTGCATCGCAACTGGTTTGGTCTGGTATATGCAACAGACAAACTTTATTATTAGTGATAATCTTCATATAGAGATAGTTAGTCATAGTCCAGTGGTTAGTGTGCTGGATTTGTAAGCCTGTGATACAAGTTAGATTCCGTAGCGACAGGTCATGCCCTTCCATGAAAATTCGAAAATTATATGAAAACAATACATGTAGGGACGTTGCTGATTCCTTGTGGAAATATGAGTAAGAACTGGTTGTGATACCATACGTCTAGGATAACTGATTAAGTAAAATGGCCACAGTATATAACTGAAAAATAGTTGAGAAATGGTGTTAAACCTGATAGAGTATTATGGTAACAGTGAATGAATTCTTGTACAATTTCAGATGGATCAGTGGTGTATCATATGTTCACAGTCCGTATGTGTGGGCATGCTGTCTACGTTATCTACACAATGCTTCTATGCAAGACAGGTTTGTTCAATATCATATACTTACATTCAGCAGTATATACTTACATTAAAGTTTAAAACTATAGCTTTAGGAAAAAAACATAAGCATTTAAAAAAAATTATCATCAACATAGCCTAGTGGTTGAGCACTGAGTGTTGGAGGTCCAGGTTTGCTTCATGGCCGCGTCATACCAAAGAGGAAACAAAAACTGTGCAAGTGTTTCAATTGTCTGATGCACTGCATAACAAGGGAATATGGCTTTTTATGCCCCGGTATCTATGGATGCAGGAGGCATATAGTGATTGTCCTGTCATTCGTTCCATTGAAAATGTTAACCAAAAACTTCCAAATTCTTGAAACTCAAATATTTTCAAAGTTCAAGGCATTGCTTTCAAACTTGGCATACTTGTTAAAATTCATAAGTACCTTACATTGTCAAAGGGATGTATAACTATCTAACATTTCTACTGAAATATGACCCCTGGTTGACTTAGCTTGTTACTATGTACAAGGCTTCCACCGGGGCATATGTGTTTACTGAACACAGTCTTGTCTTCTCACATATTCTTGTGACAATAGATATTAAACATCAGGTATTGAGAGTGCTTGATATAAGTTGTAGAATTTGGTTCACAGAAAAACTATGCATTAAATTTCTTGGTGTTAGTTCAATATTCAAAATGATTTGCAATTTATTTCAGAGTGTGCTCACCTCCAGATCCGTTTTTATTAGTGCTATATAATCCTTCACATTCCAAGCCAGAGTTTTATGAGTGTGCAACTGCTACTGGATCCAATAAAATGACTTTTGACTTCTATACTGGTTATGAAGCTATTCAGATAAACAAGGTATGTATCAAAATAGATGTCAGATAACCTACTTGCATTATGTTCTACTAACTGACTCAAGTTTCCTGTGCAAGTCACTAAGATTCACACAAATATTCTCATAATTCTGGATTGTGGGTGTTGATTGTGGACCTGTCTTGATGTTCATTTAAATTCTTGGGAGATAATTTCAAAGAGAAGAGTTTAAAGTTGTTTTAACTTCTTACTAGTACTGGTTTGTTTGCATTGTATAGCATACAATGTAATTATCAAACAGTTACGTATTTAGTGTACCAGCGTATGGTTCAGCCTAGCAGTAAAATTATAAAGAAAAATAATGTCAAACCTCGTCAACATTTATTACCCATATAAAAATGTCATTATAATTAAAATTATATTGAATTCCAATGTTGACATTTTCAAAAATGGTTGGAATATCTCGTTTACATTGCCATGTTGACTACATAATAATCTCAACGAAAAAATCATTTTTCATATGCCATATTTAGTGACAGAAAAATGTGATTTGGAATTATGTTAGCATAAACTGAATGTTGAGAATGTCAACCTTAGAAGTTATATCTGTGTAACACATTATTTCATTCCATTACAGAATAGTATGGGTAATAATGAAACTATTGACATAGATTTGAACTTGATGCGTGATGGAAACAAGTATGAGTTGTTTCAAGAAGCAGTAATGAGTAGTGCTAATGACAGGTAAGTGTACATCATACACAGTTGTAGGACATCATTACCCATTGTTGATATGCATTTGTATTATCTTCCCTTTATGTCTGTTAAATCAGTTCTAAATATGTGTGTATTAAAGACATCAAATTGTATTTCAAAATGAAATAAATTTTTAAAAATCAAATAATGTGATATTCACTGAAGATGTGATTATGGTCCATTTGATAATTAAGTCTCGCATAATTATATAGTGGGGGAGGCATATAGATTTTGTACTGGACGTCACACGGATGTCACAAACTTTGTCTGTGCTAGTTGTCCTGAACCATTTGGTGAATTTTGAAACATGAAAACTTGTACCAAGCCTAGTTGTGCATATTGGTAGGAATTCAAGGTCAGACAGTTTTTTCCCAGTTATGGCCTTGTGTGGGAGAAATACATCTTTGTGTCAAAACCCCTTCTAGTTTAATATGGTATGTTTTGTTTACTTTGTTTCAGTGGCTTGGATACAAGTAGAAGATCACAGTCCCCAGATCCAGTAAACCATGATGACATAACACCCCGTCTCAAACCAGCCCCTCACAAATCAAAGGTATATTAACAGTACAGTAGGTTAATGTATCAAGTCCCAAATCTCGGAAAGCATTTGAAATAGAAATCTTAGTATGATATTGAGATTTTGTCATAACATTAGTTTGAGACAGATCTACAGATGAAGATCTTGAAATAATGGAAATTAATCTTGATCTTGAAATTATGTGAAACTAATCTAGATATTGTAATAATTTGATGCAGTGTTCGGTGTTGTAACTCTTGATTTTTAGTCATGTTTTGCATGAAAACGATCTCAACCGTATGAAATATTTTTTGAACTGAGGATTATCTCAGGCTGAGATTTTCTAGAAATTGAGGCCAGATTTCTTTATGACAATGTTAGCTTTTGTGATTTCTCTTCCTCTGTTTCACAAATATTTGTTTACACTCTAGAGGTCACAGTTATTGTTGAATCTTCATGAAACTCATCCATAATGTTTATTTCTAAAACATCTCAAGTCAAATGCATTATGGGGTCATCTGGGATAAAAACTGGTTAATGTGTACATTTGGTTAAAATATACCTTATAATTAAGTTATTGATAGCTATTGATTGTTTAATATTATTTATTTCTTTTTCAGTTACCAATGATGCAATCTATGGTGCCAGAAGTGTCCTTGTTCTTTGGAGATGAAAGCACTACATTTGTTCCTAGTGTTCAAAAACCAAAGATAGATCATCATTTTCCCCGACCAGAGACTGGCCGTCCACAAGCACCAGTAACTTCAACTCCAGCGCAGCCTCATTCATCAAGTGGGCATGTTATGAACCAATCCGTGCCAAGCAGTGTTAATCCTAGCATTCAAAGTAGACAGGCAACAACTCTGGCTAGCAGCTATATCAATAGTGCACAGGGAATAAAAACCTCGCAAAGCTCTGGTCAGAATGTTTACAGAGGACCTCCTAACATTCAGTCCCATCCAAGTTCTCATCCAAGTGTTGTAAACCAGGAACCAGTGAGTCATCAGAATTATTCTTCAATGCCTTTGCCTCCTCAGAATGTAAACCATGCCAATGCTCCAAGACCTAGTTACATTCAACCATCAAGTGCACATATGGGGCCGGGTCCAAGACCACCTTATTGTAGCTGCCCAAGTTGTACTAAACCACCAGCAATGTATGGTCGAAGTCAGTCGTATGATGGCATGAGGCTACCAGCACATCATCCTAGACCTGTCTATCCTAATTATGGTTCTCATCCTAGAATGAATGGACCGTACCCAGGCTATCCTCCGTCCCAGAGTTACCCATCACAGCATGTACCTTACACTCAGCCATATCCAGCTTATCCTCAAGAACAAAACGTCCCAGTCTCTGCTCCATTCCAGCATCCTGTATCATCAAATTCTGCACCTCTACCAGATGGCTACCACCAAGGTCGTCAAACTGTCGAATTTACAAATCAAGCACAAACTTTCAGTGGAACAATGGCTTACCCTAACACTGCCCGTCCAGCAAATTCTCAAGCAGTTCCTAAATCTAATAGTAATCCACCTATGCCTCAGGCTAGTGGCGGACTACCTATGAAAGCGGAAGAAAAAACACCATTGCCTAGAACACCTGGACAAAGTAGTGAGGGTGGCCTTTCAGGCAGTAATGAGGTCAGAAGGTCGAACCCTACATCTGACAGCAGTGGAAGATCAAGTGATGATAGTGGTCTTAGTTTTACACCTGAAAAACACCATTCACCGCAGAATCCAAGTCCCAAGACTAATGCCCCTGCTGGTGATATGAAATCATCCTTGGCTGCTGTAAACTGGGAAAACGTTCCACCAGAAATTTATCAACTCCTAATGCAGCAAGACAAACAACTGAAACAAATGCAAGCACAGATTGAGGTTCTTACCTCTCAGTCGCTTAATAATACAGCTGATAGTGCTCAAATCAAGGCAGTATCTACTGCAGAACATTGTACCATAGGGACTAACACCTCCATTGGAATTGGCGAACAACCAAAGACTCAAGTATCAGCGTGTATGCAGACAAGTCAACAAGAGGAAGACTACCCAAACAGGTATCAGCCTTCACAGAAAGTTACAGCAACACACCCAGGACTTCATCAAGACATGTCACACTCTAGCTCCAATGGAAGCGGTTGTGATGCTCGTACACCAGCTGAGATCCGACATAGAGGACGTCTACCTATGAACAGTACACAGAGAGATGATGCTGACCTGGACATGTCATCTGGTGAACTTGTTGCACTGATGAACAATATGCATGATAAAACCATTGATAGCGTACAGTCTGAGATGATAGTAGATCTACCAAGTTTCCAGTCTTCACCTACAAGGTACAATATTTTTATTTCACCTTTGAATGGACTCTGTGTTAGATACTTATATAATTTATATAAATAGAGAATTGAGCTGACCAATGAAAAGATATAATTTTGTTTGTAAAAACATCTGTAGACAAAATGGTTTCTGATCTGTAACGATCTGTGAAATTAGCGCTTATCGTTTCAGACAAGTGAATTTAGCCAAAATTTACTGGTACTCATAGACTATAAAAGAAATTATTCACTTTTGATGAGTAGATATATGAGTATTGACCTGGAATTTAGAGGATACTTTAGCTGTCATGGGAACATTCATGTTTATACGAACATCTCCTGTTATAATTATGTTTTCCACATATAGTGAATGCGACATACAATTACAGTATCTGTGCTGAACGGATGTCACAAAGTTTGTTTGCGCTCCTCTCCTTAACCATCGGTCGAATTTTTTATGAAACTTCACATACTTAGTATCAAGCCTAGTTGTGCATATTGTTACAAACTATAGGTCGCAGTATTGCCTCTTGTGAGAGACATGTGTGTCTTTCTCAAAAAACCTTTCTAGTTTCGTCTGTTTATTTACTAGTGTTGTTTCTATGATTCACACCAGGTCACCACGATCACAAGAATCCTTCAATGATTCTACAGCATTCAACATGTCTCCTAGATCACCAATATCTGCCAGTATGTGTGAACAACAAGTAGAAGCTGATGGTAGTGAGTCGGAATATTCTGATGAAGAAGGTGAAGATAACACAGCGGGTACAGATAATCCCGAATATTATAACAGACTTATGGTAAGATTTAACTCATAATACAATATTAATTTTATGTTTTTGAATCTGAATTTTCCTTCCTTTGTTGAAAAAACAGAGTTTCTGCCTTTGTAACTAGGATTTTCAGGCCCAAGAATTGCTTATTACCAGACCTGAATATTATGAGATATAATTCTATATGAATGAGTTTGTTAGTCTATCTGTCGGTCAACATGTCAGATGGTCTGTCCATTGGTCCGGCAGTTGGTTCCAGACAATGACGGATATCCCTGAATGATTAACCTATACAATCGTGAGACAACTAATTTCTGAGCAGATCTACTTCCAGACTTCTATACTTCTACATAACAGACACCTTCCATGATTCGTACCCTCTGCTCCCTAGCTTATCTAAACCTTCTGATTACTCTAAACCTATAAAAATTATGTTGCGCGATTTAGTTTCGCTGAGTTCACGAATGGTAAAATTTCGCGAAATTAAGTCGCCGCAAAATTGCTAAAAACATTAATATGGACACTGCAGGAAATGCAAACATTTGTAGTCGTGAATATGTCCACGATCAGCAAAACAAGAAAGTTAGTATTTGCGAAAGTAAATTAGTTTATAGTATAAACTTTTGTATGTGGTAGCCTAAATAACTAAATTCTCTTAAATGTAGCTGTGTGTTGCGTAATTCACTTGTAAGGGTGATTTGAATAAAGTTAATTGTGTAAAATATTATCTAAGATTTGACTAGTTGATTTTCGTAACATTAGACGTATGTTATACTTACCTGTGCTGTGTGGTATTTCAGGATAACATAAAGAAATTGTTAAGTCAGAATACGACAGAGAATACATTTGAAGGAGATGTTGGTTACTGTGGAGACGTTTCATCAGATCCTAGCACACCAGTAAAACTAGCACACGATGATATCAAGCTGGGAGAACATCTACAGTCATTCTTCAGGTAAAATTTGGCCCCTATTATAAGTTTTATTGAATGGAACAGTGGCCGAGTGGTAAGCACTCTTGACTACCAATCTTGGTCGAGGCACTGGAAATTTAAGAAACGTTTTTCAGTGTTTCCCACCCAACTAGAGACAAACTGGTTAGAAACCCAGAAGTAGTATCACGTGTATCGGTGCTATACACCGGGCATGTTAAGGAACCAAGGAGTCTATTCAGAAATAGCTAGGGCAGCCCGCCCGGATTCCTTGTATCACACAAACTTACTTCTCTTTCCTCTAAGCCAGAGGTCTTTGGCAAATAAGGCAAGGATAAAACCAATAGGCCACACACTACAACTGTCTCAGTCGAACGCAAAAAAACCCGTTTTACTCTCAATAGTCATGTTGATAGACAGATCTAGTGTTACGATTGAAGTTGATATTGCATTCCTGTCTACTTCTTACTGTTCATAAATTATAATGTACTCTTCATACAGTGGGGGAGACATATTGATTGTGGAGACATATTGATTGTGTGCTGGACATTCATGTTTATGTCAAAAACCCATCTAGTTCCTATCTATTTCTGTACCACTCTTATAATAATGTTTCCATAGTGAGGTGGAGATACTTACATTAGTGTGAGGTAGCACCGGTGCATGCTATAAAATTGACAGATGTTCCAAGTCCTAAGGGCTATTTAAATGAGACTGTAATGTTACTGGAATCAGAGACTGTTAAGAGTGGTGTTAACCAAATAATAATCCATAGGCAAGTATGTCTATGAAAACAGATGGAACCAATTCCCAGCATAATAATACTTACTATCATTTCAATTACTGTATTCTCCAGCATATAAGTCTGATAGAAATAGCAGAAGTACACAAAATAATTCAATTTTCATATTGTCAAGTGAATTCTTTCAGTTATTCATGCCCCTTGTTTCTGAAGCCCGTTTAGTGTAAAACTAGACATTTTAATGATTTTGCAGATTTCAAGATATCTTCAATTGAACTTTAATGCCTTGAGCAGTTTTGCTTCGAACACCCTAGAAACCTTAAACAGGTTCTACGGTCCTGACAAAATAATGAGGTACTAGTATACAGTAGATGCCTCAAACAGGTAGATGGCTCAAACTATTTTCCCGGTCCAAGGCGGCTCAAAAGTCAAGGCATCTAAGTTGTAGGTTGTTGTAAACATTTATGTCAAAACAATATTGGAATTGAATATGTTTGCAGGTTTGAACAGAACACAACAATGAAAGGACCAGCAGACACAACATTTATACCAAAGATAAACTATGTGTCCATGTTGTTAGATTCCGATACAGACACCTCCATGGAGATAAACGCCATGGCGATGAAGTATTTGAAAGATGAACAACTCACCCAGCTAACTAAGCTTCAAGCTAAGAATAGACTTATGCAAGGCTCTAAGAAAACTTCAGAGAAAACTGCTCTGCTGCAGAAAATTCTAAAAATGGAGGATGATAGTGCACCGAATGTGACCAATGTCGGCATGTCACCTAATGATTTAACATTTGCTACTAAAAGATATCTAGAAAAGCATGGTTTACTCGGTGATAAAGCTATGGGTGACAGTGGCTCAGCTTCAGCTAGTGATAACACTCAAAATGATAGTTATAGACTACGAACTAACTATAGTACAATGACGAGTGGTTCTGATGACGGCCCGGCACAGGTTACACATGAAGTGTTAAGTACACCTTCCAGTAGAAGGAATGGACTTCATGAATCAAGTACTCCAGCAGGTTTAAGACTTGGAGTGTACAGTAATGGTACTACACCTACAAATGACAATTCTAGGACTCCTTTTAATGACTCTCATCAGAGTGTTGGTTATAATGGAACACCGAAACCAAATCATATTCAAAGTAGATTGGACGATCATAGAAGGATATCTCCTAATAGTTACAACAGCCATGATAGCTCAGTTCCATTGTCACATAAACCTTCAACTCTTGGACAACACAGGTCTCCGTACACACAGGATTCATCAGTTAAAGGTATCGGTGCTAGTGGTCGCTATGTGAGCCCTTTAATAACTAGGCCACCAAACCATCGAAATCATTCTCCACCGGAGAGAGAAGTACCGTATGATCAACATGGTACTCAAGGTGCTGGGGACTTTGCTAGAAACATTCAGTATGGTAGACAGTTACCTGTTCATCCAAAGCAAACAGCTGCCATGGATAGTGAAGGTGTTCCTAATTATTACGATTCTCGACCTCGTCGAGAAGAGACAGCTGACGATGATAGAATATTAGATATCACTCGGCTCAAACAACTTCCAAAATTACTCTAGTCTAGATAAGCTTTAAATAACCTAGTTCTTAAACTTAGAATGATATTACGTTTTAAATTTTATTTATTTTAGTTTTACACTTTTAGCTGCAAGCATATTTTTAATCCATTTAGGCATTTTATAAAAATGACAGCTTCATTTCCCTGGAACCGATGGGCAATGTTAGACACACTGTATATAAAGGTTGTAATTATGAAACTAGTTCTACAGTTTTATTATATTTATTGATACTTCCTGCCATTATACACCAGTCTGTGATATCCTATATTCTATTGTCTCAACTTGTTAAATGTGATCTTTTATATTCTGTTACTCATATATTATGTCAGGTTTTTAAACTTTTCATTATTTATTTATTATTTACCTTTTTTACAGAATTGAAAGCAGCTGTTTCATTTTCCTGTCCGTCCAATTTGAATGCATTATTTTATAGTCATTTGAGATAGTCCCGAGATTTAGGTAGTGTTCACTAGTATTACTACAGTTATATTAACAGATATTTTTTTGCTTCTTTGTTTGCTACCGTTAAATGGTACCTTTCCCATTTGAAAAAGGCTATAATTTTCCCAAATTTGAAGGGAGAAATTCCCAAAAAACATTTAAAAAATTTTTTTACAAATCGGACATAAAATGACAAAGTTATGAACATTTTTGACAAGAGGTAAAGCATAAAACTTTACAGAAACCAGTAAACAGTCACATGTAATCTCTTTTTCTGTTTTATTTGGCCTTTCTGCTTCATGAAAATTCCCAATTTCAAGTTGCTATGACGCGAAAATTCCAAATCTGAACGGACCCAGACCCTTTCCCAAAGAGGCAAAAAAATCACTGTTATATAAAATTGATTGTGTTCTTACCATGCTGCATAGATTATATAGATACACACATATATATATATGGAAGATATAGATTGATATAGATGTCTGTAGATATAGAACCTTACAGTGTATACAGAGGTCCTACAACTCTGGAATAATCCCGAAAACTCAATTTGCTGCACTAGAAAGAATGGATTTTCTGCAGAAAAAAATGAAATTCAAAGAATGGACTGAGTTACCATAACTCAGTCCATTCTTTGAATTGCAATTTTTTCTGCAGAAAGTCCATTCTTTCTTTTGAAATTTTATACACAGAAATTTAACAAATGAGTAATGTTTGAACAAAGTCTTGGTGTAGTAGGGATGTGTGCTTAAGACACTGAAAACAGACTTGTATCTTAGTTTCTGAATTAGGCATTATACCTCAGTAGGACCCCTGTTTATAGCACACTTAAGCACAGAATTTTATACCCTTCCCAGTGGTATTTTCATTAGCGAAGTTCCGCTAATAAGACAGTAAAAAAGGTGGTCTTAATAGCGAATCGGTCTTATTAGCGGACCTTTTTTGTTCTAAATTTAATACTTTGGGACCTTAAACTGGCAAAAATCTGCATGATTTCAAAATAATCAAAGTGGTCGTATTAGCGGAACTTGTATTAAACAAAAAGTTACGTAAAAAATGTGACTGATTGACATAGATGTCTCCAGACAATTAATCATACTGATGATAGTAGCACTCAATTGTATACATTTCTGATGAAAAGAACATATATTTGGCCAGTGGTATTTTTATTATTAAATAAAAAGTTACATTTAATTTTAAAATTTAGTGCAACACTTGAAGTCTTCTTTGGGTAAAATGTAGAACACAGACAATTGACATTTTGCCTGAGCATAGATTACATCTGCCTTAGTGTTTGTCAAAGGTTTTCAAGTGAATTGATTAGGCCACACGCGTAAGTTACCGAGTGACTGTGTTGATACTAAGTACTTGGTTGACAACTGGCGTTGTGTCAATTGTTCTGTACTCTTGTTGCAAGTCTTATATTTTAATGTAGGATATCAATTTTGAGTTGATGTGTTTGCTTTTAGTATTATGAACTAATTGTGTTAGGTATTACCCTAGGAAATAGCAATTTAAAAGGGTACTATGTCACCCGATAAGAATGCTTTGATTGAATGATAGCAAAACTAAATAGCTGTTAGGCGTAACTGACTTTACTTGTTATTTTATTTAGTGTATATATCTTAATAAATTATTTATCTTATATTTTTCTAATCTTGCTTGTTTTTGACCTGTCCAACATCAATGAAAGTTTATTATTTCAGCATACAATTAGTGCATACAGTCATGTACTAGTGTTTACCATATATTCTGCATATTGAGCTTAGCACCTGTCTTCAGTGTGTCCCTTCCACATTTGGAGCTCTGCTCCAGTCTTCACCCTTCCACATACTGAGCTCAGCACCTGTCTTCAGCGTGTCCCTTCCACCTTCCGAGCTCAGCTCCAGTCTTCACCCACATTTTGAGCTCAGCACCTGTCTTCAGTGTGTCCCTTCCGAGCTCTGCTCCAGTCTTCACCCTTCCACATTCCGAGCTCAGCACTTGTCTTCAGTGTGTCCCTTACACATTCTGAGCTCAGCACCTGTCTTCAGTGTGTCCCTTCCACATTTGGAGCTTCACCCTTCCACATTCTGAGCTCAGCACCTGTCTTCAGTGTGTCCCTTCCACATTTGGAGCTTCACCCTTCCACATTCTGAGCTCAGCACCTGTCTTCAGTGTGTCCCTTCCACATTTGGAGCTCTGCTCCAGTCTTCACCCTTCCACATTCTGAGCTCAGCACCTGTCTTCAGTGTGTCCCTTCCACCTTCCGAGCTCAGCTCCAGTCTTCAACCATTTTCTAAGCTCAGCACCTGTCTTCAGTGTGTCCCTTCCACATTCCGAGCTCAGCTCCAGTCTTCACCCATATTCTGAGCTCAGCTCCAATCTTCAGTGTGTCCTTCCGCATACCAAGCTCAGCTCCAGTCTTCAGTGTGTCCCTACCACCTTCCGAGCTCAGCTCCAGTCTTCACCCATATTCTGAGCTCAGCACCTGTCTTCAGTGTGTCCCTTCCACATTCCGAGCTCAGCTCCAGTCTTCACCCATATTCTGAGCTCAGCTCCAATCTTCAGTTTGTCCCTTCCACATTCCGAGCTCAGCTCCGGTCTTCACCCTTCCAGATTCTGAGCTCAGCTCCAATTTTCACCTTTCCAGATTCCGAGCTCAGCTTCAGTCTTCACCCTTCCAGATTCTGAGCTCAGCTCCAGTCTTCACCTTTCCAGATTCTGAGCTCAGCACCTGTCTTCAGTGTGTTTTCCTTCCAGATTCCCAGCTCAGCTGCGGTCTTCACCCTTCCATATTCTGAGCTCAGCACCTGTCTTCAGTGTGTCTCTTCCACATTCTGAGCTCATTTCCAGACTTCAGTATTCAACAAAATTAAATGAAGCAATAAGTGGAATATACTCGGCAGAAATAACAAGAGCTATCACAAGAGTGATGTATACCCCAGAGCCCTGCCTTGACGAAGGAATATTGTTAATTGACATGCCAGAACAAAGATCACCCCAGCTTTATTGTTAGGTGGAAAAAAGCTTTTAGCTAATGTATGTTTGTATATATCCGATATAAAATAAATCTTGTATCTCTTGTTTGGTGAATTTGTCCATTGACCATGTGTTTATAACTTGCTGTTAAAATTTAAAATGCATTTAAAGGAAATCGATTGACAATTGGCGTATTGTGGATTGAGTACTCAAAGTAGAGAACAACAAATTTCATGGAAATAACCCCATAAATTCCAGCTTGAATGTGGTGAACACGAAAATTATGCTTGGATTTTGTAAACACCATGTTGACCGATCATCTATCTACTTGCCTATAAATGATAAATAGGTTAGCCCTCCGTTCTCGAGAAATCTGGATCCAGCCATAACTAACGGTTTCCTTGCTAGGTTTATGAAACTTGGTATGTTGATGGGGGCCAATAAGGAGATTAATTGAGCATGTATAATTTTATTTTTGATTTGGTAAATAATTGTGGTTGCTATGGATACAGTATATTGTGAAAATACTTTAAAAAACTGGAGACTGTTAACATGGGCAAGCGCTACGTAGCGCTTTTCACGGGAGGTAATCCTTGGTTTCTATATTTAATTTAAAGGAAGGTCACTGAATAAAGGCGTTCGGTAGTCCTTTGCTTAGGCAACTGACTCCTGTCATAACTCGAACTTATTATGTATCCAGCCCAGACGTGGTTGTCCACCCTCAAATTTGAAAATATCTTGCCCCTTTCTTGGTGTTCACCTATAGGGCCAAAACTTTTTTTCAATACTGTTGCTATGGCAACCAAGGAAATCAATTTTTCAAATCCCAAATTTACCATTTCGTCTAGCATAAATACGGCTTGCTACAAAGCTTTCATACTGGCATTGATGTATTTGAACACTCCACACACCTATATCACCTGACCCCATTTTTGCCTTCACATTGACCTGATTTGGACCTTTTAAGCAACAAATTCTTGGTCAACCCAAATAGACTGTTTACTCTTGCATCAAGTCCATCTAGGCATTGCTTTCAAATTTGACACACCTGTTTACAATATTAAGCCCCTTACACTACCGGTATTCAACATTGGTATGGAATTATGGCTCCTGATTGACTTTTTTATGGACAAGGCTTCCATGGGGACACAGCGTTTATTGAAGGCAGTTTTGTTTTATGTTGAACATCATTTTATTTGTATAATCAACCCAAAAAACTTTTTGAGGGCACTGTGTATATGTTTGCTACACAGCTCTTGTGTATGAGATCTGGTTTTAGACATGAACAGCTTTTGTGTATCATTTTAGAATTGATGGTCATTGAAGCTGTTTACTAACATGTAGGAGAGAAGTGATCTATACCCCAACATTACTGATGAAACAAATCTTAAGATAGGCTAATCACAACAAACAAATTTTAATATTTTATTAAGAATGTATTTCAGCTGCATGACTGTACACACAAATGTTATAGAATTGCAAAAGTTTTCAACATGAAATAAATAACATTTACATATAAACAGGCACATAAAATGTTTTCTACGTGCAAAATACTACACAGTTTTCAATGATGTACAAAGTTGTAGCACATTGATAAAACATTTGCATCATGAAATCACCTCATTCCAAATACTGCTTCTAGACCCCCCAACAATTTCTAGTACACATCATAATGCTGATCCTATCTTCCCACTTGTATTGGACCTATGCTTTGACAGACAAAATATTGGACAAGAAATACATATTCAATTGAACATAGATTTTGTAACACAAACTGAACTTAAATAATCAAACACTCTTCTTATACATGCAAAATGGTTTGATAACTTTGGAAATGAGATCGCACCTATCTGACCAATGGACATATAGAACAGATATCCAAACACAAAACTAACAAGATCCATACATAAGCTTTCAGCTTTAATAACATAAGCATTTACTAAATATTCAACGACATAAAATAATAATAAAAGACAATTTTTCCATGAATTATGAACAAATGAATTATTAAGATGACTATTGATGAAAACAGCATGGAAATGTATGTGTGAAGTTAAACTTGAAACTTTCCTCAGTATCAAACGAAAACATACAAGCTTTAATATATAATTAGCACTGACAATAAATCGCTGGCTTAGAATGAAAAGGTTGTAAGTATAAAAACGCTATTTTGAGAGAAAACAAGAAAAAACTGTCTGAAACTACTTTTTACTTAAGGAAAAACAGGCTTTTTCGTTGTCAGTTTGGTCAACATAACCTGTTCCACGTTTCATGAAAATAGGCTCATAAAGAAACGCCTTGTGGTGCAGATTTCAAATATGTAAGAGTCTTATAAGGTTGTAAGTAGCACTTGCAACCTTCTCATTCTAAGCCAGCGAAATGTTGGTCAAACAAGCCTTATTCAATGTTGCAGTTACTTCGACCATCTGATAACAAAATGAAAAGGGGGCTATCTATAAGTCATGACCAGTGAATGGTAGTAATCCACAGCTTCTTGATTAGGTCAGAGAATTGCAGTTTTCATATGGCGCTGATTGAAATGAAAACTGATGTAATTCTTAGATGAAACTCGGGATGCATGACATCTGAGTTCTGTCCAAGCGTTACATTAATTTTCAGTTCCATCAGCCATATGAAAACAGTACAATTATCGGACGGAACTGGGAAGCTGTGTACGGAGATAGCTACCATGCAATGTACATATCAAATTTAATCAATTTGTTTCTCATATATTGCTTCGGACAGACTATATCCCTCCAACTTTGGGAGGGGATAATTTTACTTGGGACAGAATTCACTTGACTGCAAGCACTGATAGTAAAATATGAACTGTCTTACCACCATGATCTCAGGTTGTTGCATAGTCTTGATAACAATACATGTTAATCTTATGTGTATTAATATATAAACTTTTAATATTAAATGTCATAATTTTATTGGTTCCCTGCACCATGACATGCTCTTAATGCCACAAATGGGTGGATTTCTTCATGTATCAGGCCATTGTATCAACAGGGAACCAGCAAGGTGAGAAAACAAAGAATAAGAATATAAACATGAAAAACATAAATGAAAGCAAGATATTTAACTGACAGTTTTTCTCAAACTAATAGTGTTTTTGACACAGAAACATGTTTCAAACAAAGGGATATAACTCCTGCAAACATCATACAACCAAAAATTCCTGACAATATGCACAACTAGTCTTGGTACCAAGAATCATGTGCAGTTTCATTGAAATCTAACCAATGGTTAAGGAGAACTAGCATGGACAAACTGACATACAGCACAAAATCTTTGTATTCCCGACAAAAATTATAGGAATAACTGAATTCATTCAGAAGTATATTTTTAATTAAGACTAAAGTGAAGTGAATAAAACTTGCAGAAAGCCAAATAATGCCATTCACAATATCCACTTGACAACAAGGTGGTTATTTCAAGGCTTTATACTTTTAAGTCCCGATGGTTTAACAGTGATGTCTGATGATATTGCAAGACAAACACACAACAGAAAAAGATTTGAACATTATGAAACAACCTAGTACTGGCTAAATGCAAAATGATGATGAACTGAAACATGAAACACGAGCATCATTTGAAATGATAACAAAAACAATACAGAAAGTTTACCATGCATTTTTGCATAAATATTCTCAATGAATGATATAAATGTACTAATAATATTGATTACAAATAATTTGATGTGTTTGATAAGTGTAAAAAACATTTAACGTGCTGAACAAATACAAACAGGAGTTGTCAATGAAAAGCGTGCTCCACTATTCGCAGTGCCTTGCTAGGATAGTATATAATCATTATATATTCAAAACAAAATGCTTCATAGCAGCAGCATTACCCTTTTGCTGTGTCGAGGTTGGGGCTTCTAAGTCGAAAAAGGCAGATAATTAGGACAAAAATACAGGATAGAGTTACCTAATCTTGTGTAGGTCTTGGGTTCATGATGGTGAACAAGTAGGCAAAGTATCAAAGAAATATGTCAATGCACGTTGAAGTTATAAGAGGTTACAAAACGTGTACCTAAACGTTACCTACCCTGTTTAGGAGTTGGGGTCATGATGGTGAACAAGTATGCAAAATATCAAAGCAATATGTCATTTGACTTTGAAGATATTAAAGGGTAAAAAACCTGTATCAACGCGGATGCTCGGGTGACTGCAATGGCTTCCTTATTCTACGAATAGTGGAGCTAAAAATTATTAACCCACACACACACACCAAAAATGCCCGTTTTAAGGAAAAAAAGCCAACTTTTCATTCAAAGTGATTAACAGAAGTTATTGCTGTATATGCATAAAGAATAAGATACTGAAAAAACACTATAGTCATAAACATTCAACAATCACAAACTACAACAAACTTCAGGAATAACTTTTACAGAAGTGAAATAGAATTATAGTCCGAACTAATTAACGTGATCCTCAAACTTTTTGCATGAATATACAACATGCTTCTTGCGCAGAATATATCAATTTCTAACCAATATTTCATTTTGGAGCGCGTCCCGAGCCCCTGACTCATAAAATTGGCTTGGGACTAAATTTTTGAAATAGTTTATTTTAACATAGTGGGACTCGTTGACTTTTAAGTTCAGTGGAGAAGGACTCATAGTTTTCAAAACCAAAAGGAAACACTGGTCATACTTGTCATTTAAAGAAGTGCTTTCAGTAAACATACATAATAGTAAAACCTCCTGCTTTTGTAAACCAAGGATAAATGAAGACAGGAAATCAACTGCTAAATTATGCTAACAGAAGAGGATCAAATTAGTTTGTTTGAGCTGTACTTCATCTTAGTGTGAACAAAAATATGCTGTGTAGTGCTAATAAAGATTGTATTACCAAAGCTCAGTAACTAGAACAGAACTTCGAACATGTACCAGATATGTTTTGTTCAAGGGCCAACTCATATAGGGTACGAGAAACTTGCATAGGTTCAAGAAATTATGTTCTACTATTCCAGCAAACTAGTAGGTATGAGTTGAGCAAATTCAGTGGCAAGTAAATTTTGGATATATCTCTTTTATTGGTTTCTTTAACAACATGAAAACGCCAGATTGAGCTATCATGAATAAGTTTTTAGCACGATAAATGACAAAGCTGGTAAGATTTGTTGATTTAGGCAAACAGATAGCACTCATTTGATTATGAATTGTTTTTCAAATAAGTATCTCTTAATTCGTATGATGAAATTTTTCATCAACAAAAAATTGTGACAAAAAATAGAAAATCGGTTTAAAATTAAAACCATGGTTGCCGAATGAGAAAACATTTAAGCAATATCCCGTTCAAAGAAATAACACGAGTTGGATCGAGTGAACGATGCAGAGCATACACAGACAGGTTGATAAATGAAAGGCTAAATAAAAGAAAACAATGACAATTTGCTGCAATACAATCCACACTGAATCAACTCATAATGGTTAAATGATTGGAACACACACCCCTTAATATTGTTTTACAAACATGGCTATATTATAAATTAATAGTATGTTCAGTATCAAAGACTGTACAGCAAGCTGAAGAACAAACTGATCAATTAGAGATAATGTTGCTGTACTTGTTGCTATTATTAATAGTATGTTCAGTAAAGACTGTACAACAAGCTAAAGAACAAACTAATCAATTAGAGATAATGTTGCTGTACTTGTATTTGAACAATCATATTAAACTGACTTTTTGCCATTTAACTTTATATTCATTCATGAATAATATCAGTACTGGCTGCAGGGTACAGTACACATAGTAATACTTGTTTTCTTTAACCCCAAAAGAAATGCCGAGATCAGCCATAATATAGCACAAATTCTAAATACCATTGGTAAAAGACATTCATACTTGCAGAATGAGATAATGCACAAGTAATTAAAGGTCGGAAGAACTTATAAATTAGCACATACTCAAAATCATCAGGGTTTTCATTATTAATATTTGATAACAGACTGGCAGGAAAAACAACCGACTGGACCAGGGTACTGTTTTATCAAAGCACTTAAGGAAATCGTAAACTTTTGCTCAAATTTAAATTCTTTATATAAATTCTTGAACAACTGCAAACTTGGAGAGGATATGGTTTGTAAAAGTTCATTACCAGTAACTGAATCTTTATTTATATTGCATCTCCATTTACCACTCTTTATAATTGTAGAGGTACTAAAAAGAATGGAAATTTGATCATAACTTTAGTATTTCTGTAAGTGCTTTGATAAAACAGTACCCAGGACCCTTCCATTAATATTGCTATTAGTAAGCAATATTAAACTTGAGACTCTTCAAGACTTGAACAAGCATAGGCTTGAAGTCTCAGTTTAATGTATCTCAGCTAATACTAATAATACTTGTTTTTCAAAAGCAACTGATTGAAAACACAATTTTAAGATGTTTGCTATTGGCAATGTGTTAATAATGAAGATCCTGCATCATACTTAAAACTATGTCACATTTAGTAGCATATAAATTTGTATAAAAATCTAATCATCAGTGACAACATATGGTAATATATGCAAATGATCTGAATTATAAGATGGTAAAGACAACGTTTGTGACCAGTTCCGCCAACTTTCAAATGCGTCGTAACATCCATTCATTCCTGGCCAGTGATCACGATGAAGTCTACTGACATCATCATCAGTAATCTCCAATGGTTCAGGCATTTCGTATGTGTCTTCGTCGAGCTTAAAATTATCTAGATCTAAAGGGGGATACTTGCTGTAGATTTCATCTAAGGTCAAAGGTTTATCGTGTTTAGAAGAAGTGCCTGGTACCGGCTCAGAATATGTTGCAGACCTCCTGTCCAAGTCTGCACCTTTATTAGAAATCACAGATTTTTTATCACCACTGGGTATATCTGCTCTGTCTAACAGATGTGTATTTTTTGTTGCAAAATCCTGAGCTCCGTCAACATTGTCTTCAAAACTAGTTGAGGCACTCGGGGACTCAGTTCTAGGCAGCTCATATTTAAGCGGACTAAGATCTTCCGGTTGCTGTATAACTGAATTTTCTAAATATTTTTCAACCATTTCCGTTTTTGATACAGGAGTGCTGGGAGGCACAATATCATTTTTAGCACCTTTCTTACGATGATGTCTCGGCTTCGCACCATCAGGCACAACTGACTGAAACTCGTCATCAGCCTCCTTTAGAATCAAGTTATCCTGAATTTGTCGAACAGTATCCTTGCCAACAGATAGGTTGTTCTTTGCTTGCAAATCCTGCATTAACTCAGCAGTACTTTTAACTTTTGGAGTAAGACTCACAGCGCGAGACTCGAGTTCTATGTTAAGTCCAAGTTTTACTTGACGTTTATCACACAGTGTCTTTTTATTAGTAGTACACGATCCATTTTGCGGTTTAGTTTGATCACCTGGAATTTGGGGCTTCACTTTTGGAGGTCTGCCCCGACCCCTTTTCTTCGGTGTCTCTATGACCCCATTTACAGGAGGGGCTGGTGGAGATGTTTTATTAAAACGGATTGTTGTTTTGAGTCCTTTTGTCTCAATGGAATGAGTTGGCGTTGATATTTCAGAGCCATTTTGTTGACTTTTTGACACAACCATACCGTTAGGCCCAGAATTATTTGATAATTTAGAAGACGGGTTACTAGACGATTGAACAACCCTCGATTCAGAATCAGGTGGTTTTAATGAAAAACTATCACTAGAATGAGTTCGTTTTAATTTAGATGAATCTGAAGCACTAGGAATATTTGTTTTTCTATTTTGAGTTGAAGAAGATGACACTTTTTGAGGTCTCTCGTTCGGAGTTACAGTGCTGGATGCCCAACTACTCTGACTACAAATACTGTCTGGTGTACCAGGCTGGGAGCCAGCAGTGTTAGGTGATATGCACAATCGTTTAGCACTAGATGAGAGCTGCGGTGACGAGATAGACCTCTTGGCAGCCTGCTGAGATACATGTCTGTTGTTCACGTTTGATAATGAGGGTGTGTTTGGTTTGCTTGGTATCTGCCCCTTTGAAAGACTAGAATGTACACTACTTGGAGATATCAGTCTATTTACAACATTTATTGAGGCAGATCTGCCCATATGAGGAGATGCAACTGCAGGACTTATTGGTGGATTGTTTGTAGCCTGAAGTCTACTCTGTGATGATGGCTTGCCAATCCCATCTCCATTAACTGTGGCATGAGGTTCTGATGGCACAGAACTGACCACTTTCTGCCAACTACGTACCAGTTCTTTGGCACGCTTGGCCAACTGCTTATTTGAGGTTTTCCTGCGAACATCATTGACCAGACGTCCAATCCGGGTTTCCTAAAACAATAAATGTTCAGTTTAATGAAATAATATAATTTGTCAGAACGAACATGACATAGAGAGGATATTTGTTATTTCGCAGTGAGCAGCTACCACAATATTTTAGAGTGAAAACATAAGTCAGACGCTTATGTGATATAACAAGATTCGATTGTCCTCACGTTAGGGATTCTGTGAGCTTTCCACAGAGACTTCAAGGTAGACATTAATAGGCTTAAACAAAAATATACTTTTTGAAAATTCTAAAGAAAGAGAACTTTTACAATGAAATTAATTATCAGAGATAATTTACTGCTATTCCATGGTAAACCACCGGAAAGCATGAAATAGAACAGTTACCTACAAGGAGAATATCATGGCATTCACTAATTCCTAATATTATGCAAGCTTTGATTCTTGTGTATACAGAATACCAAATACAGCTTGTTGCTAGATACACTGCATGCAAAATCATTGAGTCTAGTACACTTTAATCAGCAAAACACTGCTCCATTAGCTTCTGAAATTCATTTGTCATTTTGATATTTTTTACTGAGTTTAACCATTTAATAGTCAAAATACTCATGCTTAGAGTTGGCAACTTGCTCAGTTTTTCCCACGCAGGCATTTGCAGGGCAATACTCCCTAACATTTGCTAAGTGGGCAATACTGAAAAATACAAAATATATTTCTGAAAGTAAAACATAAATTTTATGGATACATGAACTAAAGAATAAATACCTCCAAAATCTCCCTGGTGATAGGAAATTCTTCCAATAAACTGACGACTTCCAACACTTTTGGCATGTCAACCACCTAAAATTATATGAATAATATTATTATAGTACTCTATAGACTATGGGTGATAAAGAGCTACAGAATTTTTAAACTAGTAAAAATTCTTTGGAATATCGAGGGTGCTTTATTGGATGTTGTAAATGTACATTTGCATCCAACTCCTTACTTCTTAAATGCTGCAGACTATGAATTCTGTAAATCTTGTTACTATCAAATTTAATTACAAGATGTTCAGGGGTGTAGAAATGTTTTCATGTAGCCAGTTAATCTTCAAAAGTAGGAGCTTGCTTTGAAATCTCACTTCAAGTAACAAAGAAGAAAATGACAAGAGGGCCCGAAGTTTTTCACAAACTATTAAGATAATGTTATATATTTCTGACTAACAACGTTATAGTATTAATTGTTAAACTGAGATTGTCATTCAGATATAGATATGTTATACTCAGTATGTAGGGATTTCACTCAAAATTAAATTCCCAATTCAGACAATAGAAACATGATTTTTCCCAATTTGACCAGTCCCAGTCCCTTATCCAAAATAAATCACTGTGACCCAGGATGATCCAGGTTCAAACTTGACTGAGATCCTGTGGTGATGATTATTGTGCCCAAGTTTTCTAAAGATGTGGCCAAAATTGTGACCTCTCAATTTTTTTATATGAGTATACCTAGTGACCTAGTTTTTAACCACACAGTCATGATCCAGTTTTTAACTTGACCTAGATTTCATAGAGACAAACATTCTGACCAATTTTAATGAAGATTGGGTCATAATTGTGTTCAAAAGCTTTTTTGACCTAGTGACCTAGTTTTGACCCTACATGACCAAGTTTCAAACTTGGCCTACATTTTATAGAGACAAATATTCTGACAAAGTTTCATGAAGATTGGGTCACAAGTGTGTTTTCAAATGTGTTCAAGCTTTTTCTTAGATTTGACCAAGTGACCTAGTTTTTGACCCCATATGACCCAGTTTAGAACTTGACCTACATGTCTTAGAGACAAACATTCTGACTTAGTTTCATGGGTATTGGGTCATAATTGTAATCTCTTAACGTGTTCACAAGCTTTTTTTAAGATTTGACATAGTGACCCAGTTTTTGACCCCACATGACTCGGTTGCGAACTTGACCTAGATTTCATAGAGACAAACATTCTGACCAAGTTTCATGAAGAATTGACCATAAGTGTGGCCTCTGGTGTGTTCACAAACAAGTGTGAAGGGACGGACAAAAGCTCACCCTGTCACTTTGTGGCAAGCTTGTTCTTAGAATAGCCAGTGGATTTTACCACATTTCAGCTCATTTCTACACACCTGGATGTTTTCTCCTTTTTTCTAATTTGGGTGTTAAGCTATTTATCAACATTAAGATCCATACAATGGCAGAATCAAGTTAATCAGTTTTGCTAACCTGTACTAACTCATCCTACCACAAGGAAGTGACAAACTTATGTAGAGGAAAATACTTAAAGTCCAGGGCTCCCAATAAATAACAATGTAGCAAATGATGGTGACAAAGTAGTAAATTGTACTTAAGTGCGTATAATGAGGTTTGCTTGTTTAGGTGACATTTGACCATTAATTTCTCGTTATTCTAAACATTGAACTCATTTAAACTGGTTCAATTTGAGAAATGTAGCCATTGGTAAATTCCTTCGGTAGTCGGAGAAATCGCTGACTGCTGGGGCTTGTGGAGAGCTCTTACAGAGGTGCTGAAGCTCAGATTGAGCTAAACAAGAGGATCATAGATCATGACTGTGGCGCTCACCTGCTAAACATGACCAAACTTTGAAATAAGTCTTCTTTGTGCTTATTGCAGACTTGTATTTGATAGATAATTAGTATGTACCGCCTTTATTTAACGAGGCTGACAATTGAAGGTTTTCACACGTACGTGACAGGGCGATCACTATAAAAATCAAGGGGATGTGATGGCGGTGTGGTTGAGTGGTTCAAGCTTCAGACTTATGATCACAGGAATTGTGCGAGTCACCTGACCCAACTTTGTATCTGCCCTGAAGATTTGACCTAATGGCCTTGTTTTTGACACAACATAACCCAGCTTTAAACTTGACATTAAGGTCGTCATTTGACCTATTGACCTAGTTTTTACCCCACATGACCCAACTTCGAACTTGACCTTAATCAAGATAAACATTTTGGACAAAGCTCATGAAGATTAATGCAAAAATGTGGCCTCCTGACTATTAACAAGGTTTTCCTATTATTTGACCTTTTGACCCCACACTTCGAACTTGGCCTAGATTTCATTGAGATACAACAACTGACCAAGTTTGGTGAAGATCAAAGCAAAATTGAAAGTGTTGACGGTGAATTGTATAACGGACGGATATACGACGGACAAAAAACAATCACAAAAGCTCACCTTGCCACTTTGTGGCAGGTGAGCTAAACAAGAGGGCACAAAGAGCCCTAGGTCTCTCACCTGTCGTAGTAGTGCATGCAAGCCCTGTGATTTGATCTAGTGGCCTTGTTTTTGACCCTGTTGAGATGATCATTGTGACCAAGTTTAATAAAGATTAGGTAAAAATTTTGACCTCTAGTGACTACACAAGATTTTTCTATGATTTGACCTTGTGACCTTGTTTTTGACCCCGAATGACCCAATATCGAACTTGACCTAGATTTTGTTGAGATGATCATTGTGACCAAGTTTAATAAAGATTAGGCCAAATTGTGACCTCCAGTGTCTACACAAGCAAATTGTGGACGGACGGACGACAGACGAAGAGTGAACACAAAAGCTCACTCTTGTCAGTGAGCTAAAAATGCAGGAGGTAATTACGCAATTACACCAAAAGCTTATCTGTAGCTCTGCTGTCGTGTGTTCACAAGCAATTGTGGACGGACAGACGACGAATGAAAAGTGATCACAAAAGCTCAACCTGTCACTTTGTGACAGGCGAGCTAAAAACTAAGTGTAAGAGCTACAATTTTCAATCTCGTTCAATCCTTCAAAAATGATGTTAGATTATAAATCATTTGCCATGAAAAGTCTTATTTCCTTAAGACAATACTACAGAGATATCAACTACAGATCGATGTAGAAACTTTTAGATAGAAATCTATGAAGATTCACGGGATCTAAATTTTCGTATTCCCCACGCCGATTAATTGCCGTATGCGCAAGTTTGCCTAATCTCGATCTCATTAAGTAGGATCTAAAAACCTTTTTGGCATACTTATTCTATTCCCTTCTTTAAATCTGTGATTCCATGATACGAGATCTCACGGAAATTACTTTCGTTTTCGGTTACTGATAAAACTCCATACCGCCCGTACGCGTAGTGTAGGAGAAATTTTAAGAGAAAATCGTATTTTTTATGTTGTACATCGTACAATCACGCACGTTTTTGATAAACCTTTGTGGTACAATTAAACAGTTAATGAATGATGTCAAAAGAATAAACATTAACTACTAGTACTATGATGTTTGTGAATTAAAAGAACTATCAGAGTTGATTATATAAGTTTTGATTATACATGTGTATATACAAGTAGATCAATAATTTGGCATAGTGCATATGTATGTTTAAATGACATGTTTTGTGATATTTACTTCATTTTGTACAAAATACTTTTTACCTTTTAATGAAAAGGTTTATTTGCTTACTGGAGAAACATCACAATTTCTGTCAGGAAACACAGGAGATGCCATAAGCAGGCTTTAAAACTTCAAAATTTTCTTGAGGGAGGACCCCCAATCCCCCACCCATTAAGGCGGGTGAGGGACACCCCCTCCCACAAAGTGCCCTTTTCAAAACGTTGCACCCTGCCCTTTGCAAATCCTAGCTGGAGCACTGTAATAAACTAATATCTTACGTTGGATGACTTCGATGCTAGATCTAATTGACGCGAAATTTAACATGCAAATGTATGTTTTGCGAAGACGGGACAAATTCATAATTACCTTCAAATATTAATCCATTATTGTTACATAACATGTATATATTTTAGCAATCATGAATTATTCCAATAACACCGATTAAAAAGACGTCTAAAGCGTGAAGTCTATTAAATTTAAATTAGCGATGTGTTGATATGTTTCTATTAATTGTGTCAAAGCGTGCTAATAAATACACTAGCATGTAGATAAATCAACATTCCAATGTGCATAAAGTTCGACTATGATTTCTTTGATGTCGATTCTCCTATAGTTTCTTTTGATTGCCCGACATAAGTCGGCAACGTCTGATATTTAGCGGCGGCATTTCTATGATGCAATGATTGTCGGTGACTTCTGAAGTTACAATGTCGGTACGACTGTCTTTGATCGGAATAACAGTAAGAGGAAGGATATTTTATAGTTGCGGTGTTTTTATCCGCTATATCTCGCTATTGACCATATACGTTATGTTTTCATAATTTATTTCATAACCTGCACGCGTTTCACAAATACTTCACGATTTTCTCATTCGTAGAATGCGCACGCACGCGGACTGCTATTGTATACGTTGCTATGGTCGAAAATAATAATATATGTAAATAAACCCTCCGGAATACCTTGTTTGGGTTCAACCACAGGGCAGACTTCCCAATAGCTGTCGGGACCGTCGGACCAGTCTGACGATTCCGGCCACGGTCCTATACAAATCGCGTTTCCGTCAGACCGTCTGTCCGACGGCTCGGTATTGTCTGGGTACGTTTTTCCTGGTACGAATGCACGCGCGAGTATTCGTTCTTGATTTTTCAAAAGCGATAATTTGATTGGCCGTTAATGAAAACGTAAGCCAATCGCAACAGAGATTACATATTCTAAACTCGACGTTCCTGTACTTTATTATTGAAGAGTTCCGATTATAATTTCCACATTCACGAGCAAAAGATACCAGAAAAACATGAATCTTAGGACGCCGGACGAGCAATTGAGACCCGGTAAGAAGTGCCCGGCCACAGGCGACCAAAGGGCTGAAAGGAAGATACTCATTTAAATAAATGATTACACGATGCGAGTACTTGTTGAACAAGGAAAATCGTCTTTAATACAACAAACGTAGAAATGCAATTTAATCAACATCCAATACCAGACTTCCAAGCATTATGTATTTGTTTAGTCTTTTTACAAACAAAACTCTATAGAATAGCTTATATTAATAGAATACCCTATATTATAAAGGGAAATTGTTGATTTGTGCCAAAAGCAATTCGGTCAGACAGATTACCTTCCGGTCTGACAGGTGTTCTACAACTATCGGAAAGTCTGACAGGGTATTGACGCATATTATTTTATGCGTGTGCAACCGCCTTATATCTCATATACGAATAAAGGGAAATAACGCTACATTGTAGTGGTCTTTGATTTCAACGTAATAAACACACATAAACAAAGATATGGAGAAAATCCTCTTGCAAGCAACACCAAACAAAATGATCGTCAGGTCTAAATTAAGCGAGAAATTAACAAAACTGTCACAGAATCACGTCAAATTTTGCCGATGTCATTTGGTCCGGCCACCGTCAAATGAAGCACGACACTCCCTCGCCGTTTTCCTCTAATTTCAACTTGTGTTTACTATTTCTTTCGTGAAATGTTAGTCCAATGGCATATATATGGTTTACATAGAAAAACTTTTTAAAAAAGTTGTATAAAAATTAACACAATAGAGCTTTACCAAAAAGCTTACTTCCAATATACGACTTACTAATTTATGCAGTTAAAGTTGTTGTCACAATTGCAAAACACAAAATACTTACGTTTCACGAAATAATAACGCGTTATTAGTGGAAACGCCGATGATGGGTCGTTCTTCATGTGGCCGGACCAACTGACATCGGCAAAAATTGACGTGATTTTGTGACATTTTTGTGGATTTCCAACTTATTTTAGACCCGAGGATCCTTTGGATTTGTGTTGCATGCAGATAAATCATATTCATATCGAATAACAAGCAAGATTTCCCCATATCTTTGTAAATGTGTGTATTCCACGTTGTAATCAAAGCCACTATCAAGGTAGCATTATTTCCCTTTATTCGTATATGAGATGTAAGGCGGTCGCATACGCATAAAATAATATGCGTCAATACCCTGTGGGTCCAACGTTTAACGCGCAGTTTAAGCAGTAGAGGAATAACGTAGATTTTTGTATTAATATCGAATACACATAACAAATGTTTGTGTGATTACTGAATGGGTCTGGATATATAAGAAATATAAAAAAAATATTTTCAGGCGCATAGCGGGAGGGGGGGCGTGGTCCAGACCCCAAGTGTCTGTGGTTAAAAATGCTATGATCCAGTACCCCCCAAGATGTAAAGTACTGGCTAAAATTAACTGTATTATTTAATAAATACGGTAATAAAATAAGAGCTCATTTATAATTAATATCTTTTACTCAAGTGAGCAAAAACTTCAAACAAATAGAAACATTTTTACAACTGACACAAAAATAATAAACACAACACACATGCCCATACAAAGTTCATGCAATATTATAATAACACTCAACAGGTCCAATCCAGATACGTATTAATTTACCATTAAACTAAATAGCTCACAAAGACTCTCATTTAACAAAATGATGAGCGGAACAAATCATTAAAACGAAGAAAACACATATCAAAACAACTTATTCTAAGCCAGTGCACACATTACACTAACCAGCATTGGCTACAAAAGCCTATTTTTCATCGTTTAATTTCAACAAAAAAAATCCGACATGTTACCAGCCATGTCGGCCACAAGGGCCAAACAAAACGTATCACAACATCGGTTATTTTACTAGATTCAGACCATATCTTACATTGTTGTCGCTATCTATGCCCTCTAGCAATCTTCCTTTTAACTGGGAAGGACTGTACTGCATCAGTGCGACCAGGAACACCGAAATTTAGGCATATGTGCCGTTTTGGTGCCCGATCCTCTCCCACCAGTATGGCGGACATCCATAAATTGAACAATTTTGTGCTGCGCAGTGGCATCTGGGAAACCTCTCCAATAGCGTGACGTAGACTGACGAAGAGAGGCCGAATGATCGTCGCGCGCAGGCTTTTGGGCAAGGTCGGCTGCTTTTTCAAAGGGAGACAATCCATGTAAAAGTTTATTTGCTTTTTTTTCAGTAAATTGTCATTTAGGCTCGCTATGAAGCCAGAATGTATATCATTATTTTATTGTTTCCTTCTATGAAGCCTTTAAACATTTAAAATGGACCCAAATGCAATACAATCGTGCATGCCAAATTTGCAAATAACGCAGACAATCGCTCATTTGTAGGTGGCGCCGTCGTGCTGCGTCGTCAATTTCTATTGGACGATCGATCGCTTTCTGTCGGGAGTTTTCATTGGTCAAATGTCATTACGCCATAAAACATGGTGGAAATGTTCGAGGCAGACCTCGTGTTATTTATTTCTTACAGCTAAACACGTGTGACACGCTCCAAAAATGGTAATTATCCTAAATTATGCTGATGTGTTCTTAGTTGTTGATGAAAAGCAGACATATCTCTCTGTTTTCTTCTTATCGTACTCAATATTGTTCGTAACTTTATTTTTTTATGTGGAATAATAAATTATTACCCTAGTCTCGGACGATTTTCAGTGATTTTTTTGGCATCTTTGGAAAAGGGTCCGGGTCCGTTCAGATTGGGAATTTTCGCGTCGTGACAACTTAAAATTGGGAATTTTCATGAAGCAGAAAGGCTAAAATAAAACAGAAAAAGAGACTACATGTGACTGGTTTCTGTAAACTTTTATGCTTGACTTCTTGTCAAAAATGTTCATAACTTCATCATTTTATGTCCGATTTTGAATTTTTTTTTTAAATGTTCATTGGGAATTTCTCCCTTCAAATTTGGGAAAATAATAGCCTTATTCGAATTGGGAAGGTACCGTTTACCGGTAGCAAACAAAGAAGAAAAAAATCTGATTTTGTACATGTCACTGAACGTCTTTGACATATTCCGTAATTTACTATTATTTTGCATGTAGGAACAACTAAAATAAACTACTCATGTCCGTATCGATAGATCGGGAGGCATATAGTGATTCACCCGTCCGTCCGGTTAACCCAAATTGACAGTTCTAGCATCATTATGGCTTGCTACAAATCTTCCATACTTGCATAAATGTTGCATATGAACACTCTCCACATGCCTGTATAACCTGACCCCCCTTGACCTAATTTTGGACTTAAGACTTCTTTATAAATGGACAAGGCTTCCACAGGGGGCATAAGCGTTTATCGAAAACATTGTTGACATTGTCATTAGTACTGTGCAAGGCAATACCCGCTTCTTTGGATTTTAGGTTTTAGCCAAAGGGATGCGACCCAGTTAACATGTCCATCAATTATACAATATTATAGGTGTAGTAAGGGAAATTAGTTTTGACTGATCCTCAAATATCCAACTCAAAATTATGTCCCAATATTTTAAACAGGTCGAAAGCAATCATTTGATTTTTACTGCACACCTCACGACAATATAATATCGTACATAAAAAACACAACTTTTATCAATACACATACGCAATGTCACCTGTGTCGAGCATATAATGTTCACAAAATGCGTAAAACCCGGTTTGAGGACATACATGCAATCCGTCAAAAACTATAAAATTCTGTGCATCGGGTAATTCTGCTCACCTTATTTTGCAGATTCCAGGGATAGTTTTCTTGGATCCTCAATTGTTTTTGTGCATGTTTGTTACTTATGAAAAGTCTTACCATCTCAAAAACAGCATCGGATTAGTATTTCTACGAAAATGATACCAACGGCGATTGGCAGTAATAAGACATATCACATGACACGTAACTGGAATAAGTACACTTTTCTAATGGATGACAAACTTGACACGCAAAATTAGCCGGGAAAAAATTACGTCAGGTAAACCAGCAGCCATCTTGTTTTATGACGACATTTGACCTAGTTTAGCATATGTACGACCGTTTGCATTTGCCAATGAATGTTGTTTTTATTTCAACAGCACCACAATTCATTCTATGAACAAAATAAGTCTCAAATATGCAAGACAAATGCCTGTTAGGTGCGCAGAATTACCCGACAGCACTGTACTGTCTGGAATACTCAAGTAGTACTTGAATGGAAACCAAAATCAATACTGAGTGCTCATTGAGTAAGTACCAGATTCCAAAACACTTGAGTGCTGGTGCTAAGTACTCGACCCATTCCCGATTGCATTACTTACGATTAAAACAGAAATTCAAAAGCGAAAAATTGACAAATTTTCTGGTTGTAGTCGTGATATTTTTTTTTTCAGCCTGCAAAAAAGAAACAGTTCATTGATAAAAAGAAAGCTATTACATTTCATTTGGTGCATAGAAGTCAGCAGGATCCCTTGCTTGTTAGTGATGATGCACCAAAGCATGTTCTTGTACCAGGAGACAATGTAAGTAAATTAATTTATCCAGCAATGAAAAGCATTCTGTAGTGTTATAAATATTCTATATATGGATTGGAAGTTGGTGTTCATCATGCAAGTAGCTACATCATTCTTCACATGATTGGTAATGACATTGGACTATATAACCAGTCTGTGAATTTAGGATTAGAAACTACTTGCCCAAATCAACAAAAGTGAATTGTTTCCCTTTTCATAATCTACTAGTATACACAATAACTGCAGAAGTAACTTGCCTGAATCAATATTGACTTGCCTGAACTAGTGCTAATTTAGCAGACAACATTTCAGCTACAAAGATAAGATTACTAAGAAGGGATACGCTTTCATGAAATGTTTGAAGTACCATGATGATGAGTCTGTTTGACATACCTTGCAATGGTGATATTTTACTGCAAATGTCTGAACCACTGAATGGTACTCAAGTAAACTTATAAAGGTTTGCAGTGTCAGAGAAAAGCCATAGAATTTTTAATTGGACTTAGAAATTTTAAAAAAAAATGTCTGGTAGATTTTAGCTCTGAAATATTATGAATTTCAATTAAATTGAAATCTTTCGAATAAAGAGGGCATGATATTTCAAAACATCCTTCGTCTAACTTCCTAAGTATTCTATTCTAGACTGTTCGATATTTTTCCATTGCTACATAAAGATAGATCCCTCTATTTAAGAAAAACCTGACTCTTAGATGAATCCAGCAATTTGGTTTGCTTTTAACTGATGTGTTTTCAATAGAAATGCCAATGTTATCTGAATCTATTACATAGGATAAGGAGGAACTTAAACGAGAGGAACAGAGAAAGTTTGGAGTATTTTTTGACGATGAATATGACTATATGCAACACTTGAAAGACACAAATGAGATTTATGAAGTGGAGATGGTTGATGGAAGAACTGTGGAAGATGAGGAAAATATTCAGGTAGGTATGCTTGCTTGTCTACAACATTTGATATGCATTCATGTTTGTTTGTTTGTACATTAAATAGTTTATTTGCAACATATGATGATCTGTTCTGGCTGAATTCTATGTTGATATTCAAACAAATGTCTGAACCACTGAATGTTGCTAAGATAATAAATGGTACCAGCTTGAACGTTAATTTAATACATTCTGTACTTAATATGTATTTGTGTTTGTTTGTACATTAAATCATTTATTTGCAACATAGGATGATATGTTCTAACTGACATTCTATGTTGATATTCAAACAAATGTCTGAACCACTGAATGTTGCTAAATTATGAATGATTCTAACTTACAAGTGTGTTTAATACATACTGCACCTTATTTGTTTTTGTATTTGAACATGTACATATAAAATGATACATTTGCAACATATGATGATCTGTTCTCGCTGATATTCTATGTTGATAATTCAAACAAATGTCTGAACCACTGAATGTTGCTAAG
Source organism: Spisula solida (assembly GCA_947247005.1). Lineage (NCBI taxonomy): Eukaryota > Metazoa > Mollusca > Bivalvia > Venerida > Mactridae > Spisula > Spisula solida. Next base: position 30,210,794 of record OX365948.1, read on the forward strand.
ATCAAAAATGGTACCAGCTTGGATGTTAATTTACCACATACTGTACTTAATATGTATTTGTGTTTGTTTATACATTGAATACTGTATTTGCAATATATGATGATCTGTTCTAACTGACATTCTATGTTGATATTCAAACAAATGTCTGAACCACTGAATGTTGCTAAGATCATAAATGGTACCAGCTTGTATGTTAATTTAATACATACTGTACTTAATATTCATTTATGTTTATTTGTACATTAAATACTGTATTTGCAATATATGATGATCTGTTCTAACTGACATTCTATGTTGATATTCAAACAAATGTCTGAACCACTGAATGTTGCTAAGATCATAAATGGTACCAGCTTGTATGTTAATTTAATACATACTGTACTTAATATTCATTTATGTTTATTTGTACATTAAATAATTTATTTGCAACATATATGATGATATGTTCTAACTGACATTCTATGTTGATATTCAAACAAATGTCTGAACCACTGAATGTTGCTAAGATCATAAATGGTACCAGCTTGTATGTTAATTTAATACATACTGTACTTAATATGTATTCGTGTTTGTTTGTACATCAAATCATTTATTTTCAACACAGGATGATATATATGTTCTAACTGACATTTTATGTTGATATTCAAACAAATGTCTGAACCACTGAATGTTGCTAAATTATGAATAATTCTAATTTACAAGTATGTTTAATATATATTGTACATATTAAATGATACATTTGCAACATATGATGATCTGTTCTGTTCTGGCTGATATTCTATGTTGATAATTCAAACAAATGTCTGAACCACTGAATGTTGCTAAACCATGGACGATGCATGCATAATACATTACTTACTGCCTTTAGTTTGTGTTTTTGCTTGTTTGTATAATGAATTATATATTTGCAATACATGATGATATGTTCTAACTGACATTCTATGTTGATATTCAAACAAATGTCTGAACCACTGAATGTTGCTAAATTATGAATGATTCTAACTTAATGTTGGCGACGTCTATATGGTAGAGCTGACATTGATTAGATTCGAGATATATCGACAATTCTAATATATCAAAAGACAAGTATCGACGATACATCAATATATCAACTTGTACAGATAAAAAAATCATAACCGGCATATCACTCATCATTCACTTATTTAGCGGTTCTACGTTGTATATTTTGGGTATAGATTCAGCTTTTGAAAGTAGTAGCTTCAGTTTGAATTTAGACATGACCAATTTTGACAATCTGTAAACTTCCATGTAACCTAGGAAAGTGTTTTTTGCATGAAAAATGATGATTTTGTGTCGATCCAACCATTTTCTCATGTATCAACTTTTAAAATTTGTATAGATTATTGTTCGGCCAAAAACTATTGTCGATACATCAATATCACTTCTATCAACAACAGCTCTACTAACTTGTGCATGTTTAATACATACTAGTTCACCCTATTCTGTATTCATGTTTTTTGGATACTAAATTATTACATAATATTTGCAACATATGATGATATGTTCTAACTGACATTCCATGTTGATATTCAAACAAATGTCTGAACCACGCTAAGGTCAAGATCTTTATTTGAAGCTTATTCTATCACACTGAATGTGCTGTGAACTTATCTAGGGTCGAACCTGTTTATTAGTCCCCTACCGGTTTTTGACCGGAGGGTACTATAGGTTTGCCGTCTGTCCGTCATCAAATCTGGATCATGACATAACTGAAACAGTTTCAAGCTAGGTTAATGAAACTTGGTATGTGGATAGGTGGCAATAATGGAATTATGCAAGTCTTAAATATTTTGATTCCGACAAAAATTGTGGTTGCTATGGAACAGAAACATTGAAAATGGCTTTAAACTGGTAGGGGACTTCTGTATTGCTTGCAATTCTTAATGACTTGTTGTACATAGTTCTTACATTTTCAGATGTTTTGCATTTAGCTGTATTGATGATATAATGTATCAATTCATGATATATTTGTATGTTACAGCGTCCCACAATACGCTTACCATCCAGTGCATTCCCATCAGAGTTTGAGAAACCTGTAGGACTTCTAAACCAAGCTGTTCCTATACGAGGTAAGCTATTTCTACAGTCGGGGGAGGGGGATATAATTCTTCCAAGTTCATCAATTATATGACGTTATCAAAATCTTACAGACTTATCCGTTTGTCCAGGGTATTTTGAGATGTCTGTAGTGTAAATGTATCTGCCAGTTGGAATTAAATGTCTAAAAATAAAACTGGAATGAGAAATAATGTTAGTGTCTTAAATTGCAATGTTTCTTTGTTGTGCTAATGTAACTGACTTGTATAACTACATTGTACAAACATATGTTGGCAGGTACTCCTTATGTTTCTTCAGTAAGCATAAAACACTCTTGTAAAAGTAGTCTGCAATATGTAAATAAGTTCTCTTTGAAATCTCTCTAGTTTGCAAGTTGTAGTTCTTGTATTATATTTATATCCCCATCTGAGTGCTTGTAAACTACAAAAATGTTCAAATTATTGGTACTTTCAGTCTTACTGTGCAATACACTGTGAAAATACAGAGTGTGGTGAATGCCATGAGCTCTAAGTCTATTTTCTGATTGTATGTATGTCCTTTAATGTTCAGGACCTCAACCTGGTTGGGACCCAGATATCGTGGAGGGGCTGGATGATGATTTTGACTTTGATAACCCTGATAACCAGCTAGATGATGATTTTATACAAATGGCTAACCCTGATGGTAATAACCTGGAAAAGTGAGTGATTTTTAAGTGTTACATTTCTAGTTTTGTTATTAATGAATGGTAGATATGAAAAATTAGGTCTTTAATTACTTTTAAGATGACTTATGGGAGCTTACAACGATGTTATTGTTTGATGTTTGGGGCGGACATGTTAGAATCAATGTAACTTAGTATAATCTTTTTGGAGTATTTATGCATTTATATATTGTGTAGGAATTTTGTTTTATACGTAGCAATCAGCAAATGAAATCTGAACATTGTTCAGTCTCAAGTGTCGACTCGAGATACGTAACTTAGTATAATCTTATTGGATTATTTATGCATTTATATTGTGTAGGAATTTTGTTTTATACATAGCAATCAGCAAATGAAATCTGAACATTGTTCAGTCTCAAGTGTCGACTCGAGATAATTCATCTTAATGTTGCAATCTTCAACTTTCAAGAAATGTAATAAGATGCCTACCGAATCTTAATGCAGTATTTTGCATATGTTACAGGGATGATGACAGTGACCTTGAAGAGGTCAGTGATCTTGGCTCTGATGTAGCACAGATGTCGGATAATGATGATTTTGATACAGACTTCAAATATGGGGATAATATGTTTATGGACGAGGAAACACAATCTAGATTTACCAGTTACTCCATGTCATCAAGTGTAATACGTAGAAATCAGGGTCTTAGCTTGCTGGATGATAGATTTGAAAAGGTACCTTATTCAGAGATGCTAAAGTAATTTCAGGCCCTTCCCCAGGAGCAGAAGCCAGAATTGGCTTTCCCCCAGTGCCCTAATTCCTAGCATATAGTATGTTGAAATAATTATGAGTTTTAATATTTTGGTTCAGTATTGTGTGATTTGAGAGATTAGGGTCTGTATTATGTAAAAAGTGCTTAAACAAGCCATTTAGTTATGGAAAACCATGCAGTTTTCTCTTCTGAAGCATTTGAGCCATTCTTGTCGATTTCCTTTAACACAAATCCCAGCATTGCCCCTATGCCTTTAAAATTTCTGGGAAAGGGCCTGGTAATCCTTGCATGATAAAAACCAATCCAGTGTTGTTTCATTTCATGTGTTGTTTCATGTGTTACTTAAACTTGATTTTTTGAAAGACTTTAGATGGTCGTTGATTAGAATAACTAGTAGAAAAAATATGCTCATAGTAATAGAATGGTTTTAGTACCGAAGTGTGATAGATAGTATTTTGTCTCTTGGGGATAACATTTTATTGCCAGTGTTATCTCATTTGATTAGACTAGAGTGCTCATTCTTGTAATTGATGCACTAAGATAATAGGGTATATAGAGAATACTAGGTTAGTGCCTTATATTACTTGCATTTTTTGGGTGAGTTGGAGAAAGTTTATTCGGCGAGCCTTGGCGAGCAGAATAAGCCTTTTCGTAGACAAACCCAATAAATTCAAGTAATATAAGGCACTAATCCTAGTGTTCTATTTATCCTGCAAAACATTTCTAACACATGAAATGAGTGCTTCACCTTTAAAATACGCATACAAAACCCTGTGGAACCCGCGCAACGATATCGAAACATCGGCATTCCAAGGACTCCAAAATAATGAAATCTAGTTCCATGTTAAAAGGCAAATCTGGAATTCTGAACGAGAATTCAGTAACGCGCTTCAATTCAAATACATTCAATAAACACAAACCTACAATTTAACGTAACATACACTACATGTAAACACACTTTGTGTTTCAACGTCGAATCTCTCCAAAATCTATCAATGGCATTCTAGAAATTAGAAGTTGTAATGACGTTAAAACCTAAATGACGTCACACAGTACGTGATGTTTCCCGTTTTTTAAGTAACAATACGAGTATGTTCCCCTACCTAACAGATTCAGTGACAGGATAAATCAGGTCCGTGACGTATTTAGGATTCAAATATTCGCCTTCAACACTAAATGACTTTGTTGAACTTGAGGTCAAAAGGAGTCCCATGTCATGTGACCACATAGCCTAATAAAGCTCACATGGCATAATAAAGCTAAAATTTACACGACGGGTCGATTTCGGGCCTAATGGTAGGATAAATTGGCAATATAGGGCCAGATTATCCGGACTGTATCATAATCAGTACTAATTTACCCTTCCATAAGGAAATGCTAACTTTTCCACATGTGGAGGAAAATAAACAATGTTGTCAAATTCTCTTGTATGGTCTGGAGGGGTATGACTTACCACAACTAGGAATCAAACCCGGGTTGCCAAGTTAAAATCAAGCGCTCTGGACCACAGCAGCGGCTTTCTTAATTTCTTTACTAACTTGTAAACTGCCGATTGTTCTCTTGCTTGATAGTACTGTATTGATATTGTAGCTATATGAAGAATATGATGATGCAGAGATTGGTGCCTTGGACCAGGATGATATTGATGGATCTATACAACAGGGTAGTAAAGTTTTAGACTCCCTTATGGACGAATTTGAACAACAACAAAAAGTCAAGTAAGTTTCAATTGTTTTTTTACCTCAATTGGTGTGTGTCAGTGTATTTGGAAGTCCTGCTAGTCAAAATGAGTTAAAACACATCACTGCTATGAGACATGTTACTTTGGTGAGAGATAAGGAACCAGCAAGGTCCTGTTGTTGTGTTACATATTTTAGGGAGTGTATTCTAGATTTGTAAAATAATATTGGATTTTAACTCTTATAAAATTGCATTGTCTATTGAAATTTGGCTAAGATACTGTCTATATATATGTATAATAAACCAGTGTGGCTGCTGCATTAATGTGTTAAATCCACCAACTACATACTGTGTACTTCTGGCTACTGATGATGCATAAACTCTGACAATATGGCTGCACAGTCAGATGATTTGTCTAAGGAACCACTGAAGTAGCTTACATTTATATGATAGAATAAACCCTTCATAACATGTGTATGCCATTAATTTTCTTGTATCCATTTTGTCAAGCTAAATTCATGTACTGTAAATCAACTTATTTCCGTGCATACTAATTGTCACATTTGGCCGAATTCCATTGTTTTCACAGCTACAGTCATTAAGTCTCCCACAAACTCTGCAAAGTTAAATCACTAGAAATAAGTTGTTGGTTTACGGTATTGTATTACCGTATTGTATGGTCAAGTTTTATTTGCCATAATAACTAAAAATATTGTATACCTATTATGTAAAAAGGATTCTGATTGGCTTAGACGGCCTGCACGAGAGGTCTATAATTTTTAATATACACCTCCCGAAACCGAGGCTGGGGTGGATATTACTTTTTAGCTCACCTGTCACAAAGTGACAGAGTGAGCTTTTGTGATCACTCTTCGTCCGTCGTCCGTCCGTCGTCCGTCCGTCGTCCGTCCGTCGTCCGTCCGTCAACAATTTGCTTGTGTAGACACTAGAGGTCACAATTTTGACTTAATCTTTATGAAACTTGGTCACAATGATTATCTCAACAAAATCTAGGTCAAGTTCGATATTGGGTCATCCGGGGTCAAAAACTAGGTCACAAGGTCAAATTATAGAAAAACCTTGTGTAGTCACTAGAGGTCACAATTTTGACTTAATCTTTATGAAACTTGGTCACAATGATCATCTCAACAAAATCTAGGTCAAGTTCGATATTGGGTCATCCTGGGTCAAAAACTAGGTCACAAGGTCAAATTATAGAAAAACCTTGTGTAGTCACTAGAGGTCACAATTTTGACTTAATCTTTATGAAACTTGGTCACAATGATCATCTCAACAAAATCTAGGTCAAGTTCGATATTGGGTCATCCGGGGTCAAAAACTAGGTCACAAGGTCAAATCATAGAAAAACCTTGTGTAGTCACTAGAGGTCACAATTTTGACCTAATCTTTATGAAACTTGGTCACAATGATCATCTCAACAAAATCTAGGTCAAGTTCGATATTGGGTCATCCGGGGTCAAAAACTAGGTCACAAGGTCAAATCATAGAAAAACCTTGTGTAGTCACTAGAGGTCACAATTTTGACCTAATCTTTATGAAACTTGGTCACAATGATCATCTCAACAAAATTTAGGTCAAGTTCGATATTGGGTCATCCGGGGTCAAAAACTAGGTCACAAGGTCAAATCATAGAAAAACCTTGTATAGTCACTAGAGGTCACAATTTTGGCCTAATCCTTATGAAACGTGGTCAGAGTGATCATCTCAACAAAATCTAGGTCAAGTGCGATATTGCATCAGGGTCACAAATCACAGGTCTTGCATGTACTGCTATAACAGGTGAGCGACCTAGGGCCCTTTGGGCCCTCTTGTTTATGGCGTGACGTCATTTCCTGCGGTATAACGTTCCAGACAGACAACGTTACGTTATTTCCCGTAGTATTTGGCCTACAGCTGCTCAAATATATTTATAGGCTCTGACCTAGCCATTAATGATAAATGCCGTTAATAAATACGTTACTGATACTCTCTCATACATATACATAAGAAGAGCATTGTTAGCTAGAACATTTGAAAAGTCGTCTTTTGTTTCTGAAGAGAGGCTGAAGTTGTTATAATTTAAAAAGAGCCAATAGGTTTTATTTCCTTGACGTATGGCATGGTATACAATATAACAGTTGTCGACTTATGTTTCGATGAATATAATGTTTAGTTGACCTTCAAAAAGTGATATTGACCTCTGACTTCGTCATCGGTCAATATCACTTTTTTCAGGTCAACAAAATATCATATTCACCTCAACATAAGTCAATAACAGTATAATATCAGCATTTTGAGCATGCATGATTTGATATAACACTAGTTGTGTGTGTATTTACAGGACATTAGGAGAGGTTGTGGATGAGAGTGAAGGTGTAGATGCTGATGTAATCAGTGACGAAGATTCAGAACCTGATGATACAGAATTAATATCCGTGGAAGTGAAAGCCGAGGAGAAATGGGATTGTGAATCTATACTGAGTACTTATTCCAATTTGTACAACCATCCAAGACTTATAACAGAACCTAAAAAGGTACGACTGAGTGATTGACATCTTGTTTATACTGTAAACCAATTTACTTTCGCGAAAAATAACTTAAACATGTTGCTGATCGCCGGCATTTTTGCGAATACTAACTTTCACATATTTAAGTTTCTAGCAATGTCCATATTAATGTTTTTAGCACTTGCGCGGCAACTTAATTTTGTGAAATTCTACCACTCGTGAACTCTGCAAAACTAAATTGCGCGAAATAATTTCTCAGTTTACAGTATGCATTTTCAATGAATTTTGAGTGTGCTTTGTTGCGTCTTTAACTTTGAATGTGAGCTTTGTGGGATCCAAACCTTGTACCCAAGCACTGAATCCTCTATCCACCAGGTTACTGTTGGGAGTGATTGGTTGGAACTGTATTTTGCGAGTACTTTGTACTACACTTGCTTCCATTAAAACTTGGTGAATATCTATCACTGGTGATATTGCTCAGAAAATGAGTCTGTAGTAAGATGAGCGTAAACTTATGACTACAATATAAACATTTGTTTATTACATTCATTCAAATATTTTCAGAATCATGGAGAAATAAAACTGGGTAAATATGGACTGCCAGCTGATACCACAGCTAGCCGTGGTCTGACAGCACAAGAAATAAATGCAGAGATGAATTATAGAAACCTAACAGACAAAGCTAGCACATACAGGCCTAAAGGTGAAACAACAGAGGAAAGGAATGAAAGAAAAAAGGCCATTAAAGATGAAAGAAAGGTGGGTGTAAATTATGTCTCCCACATATAGTTGGGTTGACGTCTAGATTTTGTGCTGAAGGTCTGTCTGAATGGATGTCACTAAGTTTATCTAGTCACTAGTTTTCTTTAACCATTAGTCAGATTTCAATAAAACTTCACATTAACACTTAGTACCAGGCCTAGATGTACTTATTATCAGGAGTTTAAGGCCAGATGATTTTTGCTGGAGTTATTGATACTTGTTCAGGGAGACATACATTTTTGTTACAGAAACCTTTCTAGTTCTTGATCAATCTTGCTGTGTTCACTTGTGATGCATAACTTCAGACATTGAATGACTTTATGTCATACTGATACATGTCTAAGGAACCACTGAATAGATTTAGTTAAATAATTATAAAAAATTGTGTTCACATATGATGCATAACAAAGACTGCGAGTGATGTCATGTCATGATGATGCTTGTCTAAGGAACCACTGATGTGAATAGTCTTTGACATACTGTTAGCCATCTGTATAAAAATACATATTTACTTTATGTACCTCAATTGTATGTTTAAAATATTAATAATTGATAGAAGGTCAAGGTCACATGTGGGGGGAATAAAATCCTTGTGTATACATCACCTGTCAGGGGCATTTGTCACATCCCAGTTCATGTAACTAATTGTTGTAAAGTTATCATGAAAATAGTGTTCACATGTGATGCATAACAAAGACTGCGAGTGATGTCAAGTCATAATGACGCTTGTCTAAGGAACCACTGATGTGAAACTGTCTTTAATATACTGCCATTGGGAGTTCATTCTTTATTAATAGAATTAATATTTATTTTGTATTTTAATTGTCTGTAAGTTACAAAATGTTAATTTACTGCGGTGCTGTCTTGGTGGATGGTCAATGTCACACACTGAGGAATAAAATCCCTTTGCATACATCACTAATCCAGACATTTGTGATGTCACATCGTGTAACAGTTCTTCTACCAGTAAAGTCATTTTAAATATCGTGTTCACGTATGATGCATAACAAAGACTGCGAGTGATGTCAAATCATGATGAAGCTTGTCTAAGGAACCACTGATGTGAATTACCTTTAATACGGGGATAAATTAGAGAAAAACTAAATGTTATAATTTTGCAGTATATTCATGTTGGATTATGTCTATTGCATTATTTAATATACATCGAAGATTTTGTAGCATTTCTTTTTATAACGGAAAAATAGTGTTCACACATGATGCATAACAAAGACTGCGAGTGATGTCAAGTCATAATGACGCTTGTCTAAGGAACCACTGATGTGAAAGTTGAAACTGTCTTTTAATGTACATCCAAAGCTTTGGAAATTCAGTTGTTATTGATAGAAACTGAATTAATATTAACTTTATATCTAAATTGTAACTTACAAAGTCCACTGCAATATCGTCTTTCTGCAAGGTCACATGTTGAGGAATAATATCCATTTTCATACATCATCAGGCAGGGCATTTGTGGCGTCAGATCGTGTAACAGTTCTTCCAGTATAGTCATTTTAGAAATTTACGTTATCACATGATGCATAACAAATACGGCGAGTGATGTAAAATCATAATGATGCTTGTCTAAGGAACCACTGATGTGAAACTGTCTTTATTTTACTTTCTAGTTCCAAAATCGACTGCAATGTCATCTTTATGCAAGGTCACGTGTGGAGGAATAATAGCCCTTTGCATACAACTCTAGTCAAGCATTTGAGACACCATATCATGTAACAGTTCCGTGTTCTTGTAATAAAGCATTTGTAATTTCAAAAATAGTGTTCACCAATGATGCATAACAAAGACAGCGAGTGATGTCACATCATAATGACGCTTGTCTAAGGAACCACTGATGTGAAACTGTCTTTGATAGTCTTTACCTGAAGAAATATGTTTACAAACTTTTTACCCCAATTTAGTGTTCCTAAATGTTAAAAGAATCAGACATACAGTATAGTCTCCTAATATGCAGTCCCTTCCTTCTTGTTGTACCAGTAGTAAGTCGTGATGAAATGTTACTACCGGGTATTCAATTTATACATTTGTTTGTTTTAGGAAAGAAGACAAGAGAAGAAACAGAACAAGAAAGCTTTCACAAAGGAAAAGATTCGACAAGATAAACAAGTTATAAATGTCAATCAAAACATGAAAGGATTGAAGATTGTTTGAAGCTTTTCCTGATGCTTATGGTGCTCAATCATGCTGCAGAACCTTAGTTCTGTCATTCCCTAGCAGTATTACTGATAAGCGTTGGTTCTAGTTTTGCTCATTATATAATAGTGAGCGCTATGTTCCGAGTCATCCCCCTAGACTCGATGTATGTCAGTCTGGCTCCCAAGACATCGTTGTTGGAATCGCTGTAGCATTGAGAAAAGGTGAAGCTAGCCTCACACCATTATATGATCCTGATTCATGTGACAGATGTTTCAAGTGTTTACATTAATTAGATACAGTCTGTGAATTTAGGAATTGAAAGTACTTGTCCGAATCGGCGGAAGTGAATAGATTTCTTTAAGTCTATATACATGCTAATTTCGCAGACTGTAGATGAATCAAGATTGTGAAGTCTTGGTTCAGCATTGTGGTCAGTACTCTTCTATCGATGTGTCTATATGCATTATATGCAATTATTTATTTTTAAATTTTAGAAATAGGGAAGGAATGAAAAATGGGACAGAGTATGATAATCTTGGAATTCATTTATCCTGGTCTTTGACATTCTTGGTTCCAATTTGAAATAACCATTAATTCAGTAACACACATCTCATATTTTTACCAGGAACTGTCGTCTATTGATAAGCTTTAAAAGTTATGACCACTCATTACATTTTTGTTTTGTCTTTTGTCATTGTTGTTAATGACTATTGTCTGTGATAAAATTGCAATAAATCTATTGAATATAATTATCATTGTTGTTGCATTTCTTGCATGAACAACTTGACGCTTACATTCTCTCCAGTGATAAATAACAACATAATTGATGCTGCATGCTTTTTATTGCTGGCAAAATACAAATGCTTCCATTGCATAGATAATAAAACAGATTATATTGGATACAAGAAACGGTAAACAAGGAGAAACGTAACAAAACACAAAAAGAAACAAATACATAAACAATGCTATAAAATGCATAAGTATAATTCAAACAAATTAAAACAAGCTTCTTCAGTTGTGGAATTTGAGTTTCTGTGTTGGTGATTTAGATTAGTGTGAATTGTACACTTCATATGAATTTGTATTATACTCTGCTAATGAAACCAAAAGTCTGAGGTTAAATTACAGTGCGCCCAGTATAATGCGATGTTTACAAAAATGACTTGGTTTGCACTTTGGTCAGCTGTAGCAAAATTGGTTTAACAAAATTACTAAAGTAAATAGATATGGTCAGCTTTGTACTAAAAACATCACTGATAAATTGTTCACATCTGATTTATCCACCTTTGGTGAATATCCCAAAGTTTCCAGCCTTTCTCATTGTTGTGGGCACACTATAGTATTACTCTGCTTATGAAAACAGAAATTAAATTATAGTCAATTTGTATTACTCTGCTTTAATAGGAAGAAAAAAAACTGGAATTAAATTGCAGTCAAGAAATTCCAGGTTCCAGGACCATGTTAATTTGTTTGCACTATACACAACACTGAAACACCACAGCTTCAGATGTATCGGCCTTTTATTCTGTAAGGATACTCAAGAGCAATGACCAAGTAGAGAAGAACTAGCTACTTATTCCTTCAAGCAACTACAGATGCCTTGCGAAATGACTGCACTATAAAAGCTGGAAATATGACAAAGGCTTTGTTTTGAAAATTAGAAGAAAATCGCATAATGGCCGTTCCAGGTAAAAGGCCTGGGGATAAGTAAGACCAAAATTCAACGAAAGTATTTAATCTACGTACTGGTAACCTCCGTTCACATCGTTGGGCTTCTATCAAACAAAAGCCAATTGTGAGACAAACTTTAGGGCATTCCTGAGATCAACTTGGAATTGATATGTATGTATTTGGCTACGTTAGTAGTTTGTTGATGAAGAGACCACAATACAAGAACATTAGTACATTTGAATCAAAAAGAGCAAAATGATGGGTTTTGTACATTCAGTCTTCACTATTGTAGTCTCTCTCTCAACATAATATATGACAGTCAATTAACCCGCTTTTCCGTTATCAACCAATACTCGCTAAAGCTCTTTAGCAAACAACTTATGACTATGGTCAATGTCACAGAAGAAATTTACTTAAGACGACAAGTGGTAATTCACACTGCTAACCTGAAGTGATCGATGAATTTAAATGACCAAGTATGTGTGAATATGACCTAAGACAGTACGGATATTACTTTGGTACAAAAATGAGAAAAGATAGCTGAGATACAGAATGGGAATAGATGGTCATGATTTACAACAAAACGGGAACAAACAAAAAAACCCAAGCAAAAATAGACACTAAGCACAAAAAGGAGACACTAAGCACAAAAAGCTGAACAATAAGCAGAAAGCTGAAATAATCTCAGTCCATAGAACAATAGCAGCCAGATGGGCTGTAATCCAAGAGATATCCTGTAACTTAGTACTTAGAAAACTGAATGCAAGTTACTAAGAAAATTATAAATGGTCAACTCGTAACAATTTTGAAAGTAGAAAATTGAATGTAAGTCACGAAAGAAAATAATTAATAGCAGACTTGGAACAATTTTGTAGAAAACTGATGCAAGTCATTGAAGAAAAGTATAAAATGTCAAACTGAATTTTGTAAATATAGAAAACTGACAGAACTCACATAAGAAAATACAACATGACAAACTAAAACACTTATCTGAATTTGTAGTATTAAGTAATATTTACTAAATTTATGTTCTGTACACAAGTTCAGAAAACATGCTGAGTATTTTCGATCAGAGTGGAATGTTTACTGTTTGATACAAACAGTTGGCATCTCTATATATTCATTCATGTCACTTTTCTTGTCTCGGACTTCATCCAATACACGTTTTTTCACGATATCAAGGTATGACTTTGTTGTAGAGCTTAATGATCGTATACAGTAATAGGACACTAGTTGGTGTTCTATTTGCTCTGGATTACTTCCGGTGGGGCATTTCTTCACTGGTTTGATGGAGAAGCACGTCTTTCTAACACGATCAATTGTCTTCTCTTTCACATAAGTTTCTTCTTTGGGTTGTACTTGTTCTGAAAAAATAAATGACATAAATAAGTTTTGCTTATTTTCATATATCTTGAAGCAGGAGGTCAACAGTGTAACTTTTAAACAAATACTCTTGGTATGGAGGCCATTTGAACAAATTCTGGAAAAGGTACAATTATTGTACCGTGATATTAATATGTGTTAAATCCTGATCAACATAGACATGAATGGTTACATTAATTCTATGTTGTTATCTTTTATTAAAGTTATACCCGAGATACAAAGTATAAGGGAGCCATATCGTCTAGGGGTGCAATACAGCACCTTCAGTAATAGGAAAGTTGGGGAACGAACAAGATCCTGCCAGTGCATGTTTACCTACAGGTCGGCATTTAAATAGATTTATAAACAAGACTGCGTTCAATAAACGCTTATGCCCCCTGTGGAAGCCTTGTCCATAAATAAGTCTTTTTAAGTCCAAAATTAGGTCAAGGTGAAGGTCAAAATGGGGTCAGGTGATACAGGTGTGTTGAGAGTGTTCATATACAACATCCATGCAAGTTTGGAAGCTTTGTAGCAAGCCATAAAGATGCTAGAAGAAACGGTCAATTTGGGTTAACCAGGACGGACGAACGGACGGACGGACAGGTGAATCACTATATGCCTCCCGATCTATCGATACGGGGGCATAAAAATATTATCTAGGAAATAATTTTTTCTGTCTGACCTATAACCCAGTGTATAAACTTCCGTTTATTGCAAGAAGTCATACACATTGAATTGTATAGTCTCCCAATTAGTCATACAGTGATAGAAGGTTACAGGTGCTTTTGTTCGCAATAAGTCATACAAGTTGATTTATATAATGTCTAAAGAAATGATTCAGTGATTAACCTTAGGTTTATACGCAGGGTATTAGAGCAATTTAACTATTTTTAAAAATGACATTGAACTGAAAAATCTTCGACAGATGGGAGTCCTCTTCCTAATATAAATGTACTTATATTTTGGGCGGTCATACTTACTGGATTTCCTCCTGATTTCAGACACCCCCAATCTGTTCAAGGAAGGGGTAGGGTCACATGACGATTCAGGTACCATGTAAGTAGTGACATAGGCTTGGGGGTCTGAGTAGTGGACCTGCTTAGGACCCCATAGTTCTTGGCCACCTGGCTTTTCTGTGTTGCCGCATACACCACAAAGTTTATTTATGTAGGATTTGGGAACCTATGTAACAAAATAAAAATAAGTGAAAATCAACAAACTTTCAACATTAACTATACTACTAGGGCTAGATTTGAATTACTTGTACTGCTAGTTTTTATGGTACTTGCTCATATTGAACATATGATACTAGGTCTTGCCCTATATGTTGTCTATTTAAATAAAGTAGTTATTATTATACTACCGTAAATAATCGGCCATAAGTCGCACGCAGCCATAAGTCGCAGGGTGACTTTTGACTAAAAAATCGAGGTTTTTATCAAAACCCTTTCATAAGTCGCCAGTAGACTTTTCAATTGCTTGAATCCAAATCCACAAACATTTTTGTTATACCGTATATAAACAACAAAAACTGAAAGATTCTGATGTCAATCAATTCAAGTCATGTTTTATTGTCTAAGTGGTCATCCAGACAAGTCAAGTTGTATATCTAGTGAATTGTGCTACATAACAAATTTTAATTACAGAGTCGTGTCGAATACATTAAATTGGAAGGACAATGTCTAACTATGCTATGATAGTTCATAAAATATGTTAACGATTGGTTTCTGTTCATGTCATCTAACAAACCATTGAATGACCCAAAACAAGTTAGGAACAAAATTTATAATCTATAGTTTACTATTATAATAGCTATCTCAGAATCTGTTAAATATAGATATATATAGGGTACATCTTAATACCTCAATTGAGATCTTTCTACCATCAGATTTGACTGACAAATCAACACTAGGGATCTTCACTTCAGCTCTATCTTCTTCGTATTGTATCAGTACACTATGTTTCTTGGACTCATCAGAAACTCTAAAACAAAGAAACAGCTATCATGAATAGAAACGTAAGTTAAGTACTGGGTTGCTTCAAGCAGTAGTTTCGTCTATACCTGAGCAACTAGGGTGGTTAAAATAGCCAGGAAACACAATCCCATACAGGCTAATTACAGCATCAAGAAACTCACCAGACACTCTAAAACAAAGAAACAGCTATCATGAATAGAAACGTAAGTTAAGTACTGGGTTGCTTCAAGCAGTAGTTTCGTCTATACCTGAGCAACTAGGGTGGTTAAAATAGCCAGGAAACACAATCCCATCCAGGCTAACTACAGCATCTAGGTATGACAATCTTGCTATTGTCTCATACAGCAAATACCTTGGTGTCTGACACTCCGACACTCTTACAGAAAACCCATCCCAATATGTTCATGTGAATATCAGTACCAAGAAGGCCTGAACAACATGTTTAGAACCCTACCAGCCTAATAAGGCTCATAATAGAATATGCTTCAAATGCTTAGGACCGCTTTTAGCAAAATATCAGGATGGAGCAAGCTGATAGGGAAATCCCTAGTCATTGTAATGTATTTATAAAACCTACAAAAAGTCTTATATTTATAACTGCAAAATTCATTAATGCAATGAATCAAATCAGAATATACTTCTGACAATATAATGCTGGATGAAAGGAAAATATAAGTATACAAAATATACCAAGTATGCATGTACATGTCTAAAAAGAAGCTGCTTAATTATACATTTATATACCAACAAGATATGTTAGCCTTTGCATGTATAGGAATCAATTGATAAGAGGCCAGTTTTCAATCAAGTACATTTTGTACTTAGTATTAACATTGTAACAGTAAGTTATAGCAAAGGGTCCAATCAGGGTTCCCACAACAATTCTGACACAAAATTCCCTGCCTTTCCCTGATTTTACCCTGAGAACAAAGGGCAGTTTTCCCTGACTTTAGAGTGATCAGATATAAACTCATATTTTCTTTTGAGCAATATAAGGTCAAAAAATAGAGAAAAGGAAGTTAATGGAATGAAAGATTTGTAGGGCAAGCGCTGAAGAATGACAAAGTTATTATCATCTAGTATTTATCCTGAGCGAGCATAGCGAGTGAGGATTTTTTCTCATCTTTGGCATCTCCTTCGCAGAAATTGACACTTATCAACAGCAATAATAAAGAATTTCCTGACTCTTCCCAGACTTTTGCTCTACTTTCAGATTTTCATGACTAATTAAAAAAATCCCAGATTTCCCTGACTTTAGGAACCCTGCCAATGAATTTACTTGAAAATATTCAACAAACATCCTTCGACAAACAATAAGGCTGGAGCGATCTCGGCTCTGGCATAATGTCAATTAAACACAGAATAACTAGCATCATTACTTACTTGACAAAGTCTTTGTCTTGTGGCCTAGGAACTAATTTACCATCAACTTTTACCACAACCTTGGTTGAATCTGGAATAATTTCAACTTTTCGCTCCTTTGTGAGAATTGTAATCACCTGTGTATTGAGAAGCAAGTATTAACATCAACTGTACCAGCTAAGTATTTCCTCAAAAGAATTTATTAACCAAAAACAACAAAGGGTACAAAATTGCAATGGAGCCAAATTATACCAAGAAGGTTTTATGATTTGCATGCAAAATTTTCTTACAATCATACAGTATTTCAGCCACTACTGAACTCGCTTTTAAATAAATCAAAGCATGCCCCAAATAAAGTACAGACCTACATTAAAGATATAAACGACAACCTGGTCCCTTTATGTAAATCCAAATTAATTTTGTGGTTCTCATGGTTCATGAAATTAACTTTTTTTAAATACAGATTTCTTTTAGATTGCAAGCAATTGTACCATGTGACATGTAATTATTCTAAGACATTGAAGTGGTATGTGACCACACAATCAAACCAGTTACATTTGTCAAAGACCAAAGTTTGGGCTTTTACATAACCTAAATCAGGGTCACATGTTCCATTTAATTCAATAACTAGTCAAGCAATTTCCATTTAAACTGTTTGAATGATTTTAATTTACCTTTTTCTCTGGATCTTGTGGGTCAGGTTTAGATGTGACAACAAGAGTGTTGTGAGTGGAACAATCCATTGTCAATACAGTGCTGCATGGTTGTGATTTTAGGTCAACCTGTAATACAAGTGGGTACAGTTTGATAATAATTACGGAGCATTTATAAATTCAATAGTGATCATCGTTGGAAATTGATTTTGTTCCACATATTTTCTTGCAATGTATTCAATCCACAAGAGTGGCAAAGATATGAGAGCAAAAGTGTGATCAAATAATTTTAAACTTTAGTAAAGTAAAATACCAATTTAAAGTCTAATCTCAGACATGTGGCCATTCAGCCCACTGTACATTTACCCCACCCCCTCCCTCCCAATCATATTGAGTTGCATGTTGGCTCTTACTCTTTGCACCAATGTAAAAATGGAGCATAGTGGGCTATTCTTAAGGGGATCAACCCGAGACCTCTCAATTCTAAAGCGTGCCCTACCTCTAGTCTAGGCCATCACTCCCTATAAATATGTTTGCTGTGCATTGTTGCTTTTAATTAAATCAGTTTTCAAGAACATAAATAATTAGTAACACAGGGTTCCAAATATGCACTGACCAGCAATTTTTCTCTGATTTTATGATTTTATCAAACAGAATATAAATTGCAAGCTCTATAAAGCTCAGCAACACACATGGGCTGAAGTTGGCAATTTTTGAATTACAGATAATGTATTAAGCACGAGGAAATATTATCGACTTTTTTATTCCTTAATTTGTATCACTCTTAATATGCCAAAATCTACACAAGAGGAAATGTAAGGGAATGTGTATATTGGCGAAATTCACTAATATTTCCATGTCAAAAACTTATACAGTATTGCCCAGAAGAGGACAAGTATAATAAGCAGTCATTCTTTACTGCTTATATTCTTGTCACAGAGACTGGTAAAATCAAGTTTATCACTAGTTTAGTAATAACTTACAGCAATACTTCTGTCCTTCAGTGTATTCACTCTTTCTGGAGTAACTTCACAAGTCGACAGTGGCAGACTTTCAGACAACGTGGAGTGATACGCTACTTCCGCACTATCATATACAAATGATGTCCTCCTCAGTACTTCTGGTGTTCTTATGTTCCTCACTTTTGTTGTTTCTGTAGGTGTTTTTATCGTGATATCAGTCTGGAAAATGCAATTTTATAGTAATATTATCATTTACTGTAAAATCACATATTTTCGTGGGTATTAAATTTCGTGGATTTCGATAAAATGCATTTTTGTGGGGTCGAAAATTTGTGGATCACAAAACACTTGTTCTGTATTTGAAAAGTCGATTAATCGTGGACATTATATTTCGTGGTCAAGTTTGATAACAAAATCAATGAAAATTTGACCCCCTCGAAAAATAATGATTTTACAATATATATAAATAAATTGTGGAATAATGTACTACTAACTTGCTCTGAAGATACTTTATTGTGTATGTCTGATATAGTTGTAAGTATGTAGTCATTTATTTTTCCCTGCCTTATTGGCCGATACCCTCTGGCTTAGAGGGAAACGACAGAAACAAGGAGTCCTGGTGCCATACCCTAACTATTTCCATAGATTCCTTGGTTCTTAACATGCCCAGTGTATAACACCGATACACATGAGACTTCTTCTGGGTTACCAACCAGTTCATTTCTAGTTGGGTGGGAAACACTGAAAAGCCTATCAGAAATGACCAAGTGCCGGGTCAAGATTTAAACCAGGGGCCTCCCAATCGGTAGTCAAGAGTGTTACCCACTCGACCACTGTGTTACCCATCCCCTCTGAAGATGAAATACTACTCATTTATAGTTTATCAGAGGGCATGGCAGGTTTAATCATTACTACATGTAATTACCAGAACCTATTCTATGACCTTATCATGACAAACAAATGTTAACAAAGAAAAGCTTAAAATTACACAAGACTTAAATTCATGATATATTTATGTTACGAGTTGCCTTAACAATCTTGAAGAGAAAACAGAACAAAATTGCAAAGATAACTTAAAGATAACCAAAAAATCTCTAATTGCAGTAAAAATTGCATTTTGACCTTTTTGATATGTTAAAAATATTTGTAAAAGCACTCATAGTCATAACTAACAACGTCAGAACATAGATTGCTCCATCTTATTGTTTGTAAAAGGTGTTTGACAAAGGCTTTCAAGCTAATCCATTGGGCCATGTGATTATAATTTACTGTTACTTAACGGTAAATGATTTACCACTGCGGTAAAAATAGAAATGCTTTTCAGTGTTTCCCACCTAACATAACTAAAATTACTAACTGTCTGTCGGAGGAGACGTTAAGCGAGGTCCCATGTATGATGCTTAACATCAGGCACGTAAAAGAACGAGGGATGCTTCTGAAACTGGGGCATCTTCTGTATCATGCACTATCCCCCAAAAGCTAAAATGACTAACCTCTTCTGGGAGCCTCACCCATATGGATTTTCAGAGGAGAGGATAAATGAAAGCATATAAACCAACTGAGGTAATGTCAATTGGCTACAGGTGAACAGTAAAAATACGGGGTATCACATTTACATACATGTATCATGTAAAAACTATTTACCCATCTGTCATCTGTTTTTAGTTCAGTAATAATCTCCAGTTTATTCTTTGTATTACTTTTGTCTGGCATCATTAATTCCACTCTGTCATAATAATAGAGTTTTGTCCCTTCATACAGTTTCCATATAACTTTCCTAATCTCCTTAGGAAGACTATCCTGTTGAACAAACAAAAAAGGAAATAACTTTAGACAAGTACTCATATATTGAAAAACATCTAAAACTAGAATGGGTTTATAAAACAAAAACGTATGTCACAAACACAGAACCATTACTCTAGAAATAATTGTCTGACCTAAACAATTCCTGACGATATATACACAACTAGGCTTGGTACCAAATATTCATGTGATGTTTCATTTCAATCTGAGTTATGGATAAAAAGAACAATCACAGACAAACTTTGTCATATCCATTCAGACATATATCCGGACAGAGAGAGAAATGTCCAGCATGAATATACCATGTCTCCCACATCACATGCAGGAGACATAATAAATCACTAACAATTATTGATCTTTAATTTGGAAGTGCCAGGGTAATTTCAACTGTTTAAAAATCTAATGTTCAGATTAAAAAATAATAAGTCAGTTTTGATGTTCATACTGACTTCACACTCATGTCTTAAACAAACCCTACCCTTAATTCTAAGAACTCTTCTTCTGGAAAAACCAGCTTCAACAATCTTAATAACAATTCTTACTTAGTATGAGGATTAATGGTTTAAATACAAACATGTTAGCATACAATGCAGGCCTGTGATTGCTGTTGGAGCAAAAAAAAGCTGAAATACCCTACCCCTAACCCTTGCAAACACATCCTTTTTGAGTATATCAGACCCTTTCGTTTCAAAGATTTTGAGACAAAAAGAAGGGAATCAGCCTAAAGGAGGGAGATCGAATCTCACCCCTAACATTGTCATAACATTTTACAAACCTCATATGCCACTAAAACTTGTGAATGTCTCAATCTGTTGAGTCGATATTTAAGTTTCCTGTAGCCAATAGCAGTAGGATCATCGGACTCGCGTCTGTCACTAAGGTAAGATTGAACCAACTTGTCTTGTTTCTTTGGAATGGACTGGTCTATTTCCCATAACAACTGTTCCAAAGACTTCTTAGCAAATATCTGGAATATAATATTCAGGAAACTCATAAAAATGTATTCAATTTACAATACTGTATAAATTTGATATTAAATGTCTAAAGAAATATCATTCAAGTTTTTTGTATACTTTTTATATACAGTAGCAACATTTGCAGTTTGCATCAACACAGTAATCATGATAGCAAAATAAATTGAAATGTTTGAATGTTTTACCACATTGTTTTTTCAACAGAAGGTGAGTGAGGCTAAGATACCATTCATTAATTTAAACATTTTAAATTCAGATATGAATTTTCCCTACATGGTAAAATACACAATTTAACCTGTATTTAACAATACCCTTTGATAAACAACAACCAAAAATAAGAAAACAAGTAACCCTCTGGGCACACCTTAGTGGAAATTTTTAAAATTTAGACTTAAGTTAAAAATTTGTGCTACCCATCCTCTTGCAAATTGAAGAATTACCCATGTTTTCTTAGTAATGAATTTAGCACTTCACATAATGCTTGAAAACTTAGTCAACAATTATTGTTACTGATTTTCTTGTCAAGCTGATTTTACTCTTTGATTGAAGCAAACTATTTAGTTTTCTACTTAGATTCTTGCGAATACCAGCCCAGGAAAGCTGAGGTATTGAACTTTGAAGATATATGAACAAGTCACTTGGGTTTTGAAAATGTTTGTTAAATATGCACCATACTAATACATTATACAAACAATACTTACCATTATACTGATAACCTTCGGTTCACTGTCTTCTACGTCTCCATATAAGATCTTCATTTCTCCGGTCATGTCCTTTTTATCCCCTCTCATTCCCTTTAACATTCTCCAATCTTCAGAACTAGAACTTTCTTCAACTGAAGACAGCTTGGATCGAGATTGCAGATCAATCTGCAAGACTTTAGTACTATGTTTTAATGTTAGGGTGCTATCTTTAATTCTTTGTACATCCTGTAATGTAGGAATTTATGCTATATTCTTTATGTCAACATTTCATACAAAACACTTGGTTGGAGACATACGAGAAGTATTTATGCATGCATATATCATCCCTATAATATCTCATATCTTACTGAAATATTATAACTGATTTTACTGAAGGTAATTTATGTATAAACAAGTAATTAAGAATTGCAAGCAATACAGAAGTCACCTACCGGTTTGAGGCCATTTTCAATGTTTCTGTTGCCATAGCAACCACAATTTTTGTCAGAATCAAAATATATAACCTATAGTCCCCTCCGGTCAAAAACCGGTAGGGGACTAATAAATAAAGTCAATTGTTCTCATTACCTTAATACTGATAGGAAAACAAAGAGAAACCAGAAGTTTTTTTACACAAAAACATACATCTCCCACACAAAAACATACATCTCCCACAATGGGTAATAACTCTGGCAAAAATCACTCCATCTAAAATTCCTGACAATATGCACTTGGCTTGGTACTTAGTATGCATGTGAAGTTTCATTGAAATCCGGTCAATAGTTAAGAATTCTTAACATTTCTACAAGCACAGAAGTATCAATTGTCGATTAACGAAGATGAGCAATATTTCATACATTGAACTAATGTAACGTTCCTTACCTGAAGTGGTATAAACAGAGATTCATCAACCTTAGTTTTGTCTGTGACTTCTCTTTCAACTCTCTGAACAAGCTTCAATTGATCTTCAACTTTGTTCAAGACATCTTTCAATACATCTTCTAATCGTTCTTTGTCCGGATGTTCTTTTAATTGACCAAGTGCTTCATGAATTTTTTCTAGATCATCCTAAATAGTAATTTGACAGAATGAGATTATTATGATGGATTCAAGCTTGTTTTAGCTACCTGAATCCAGACCAGAAACATGTTGTCCTATATTAAAGCATTGAATATAGCATATACCATAATTTTGGAGATTATTTAACAAATAGTGAGCAATTAGATGTCGAGTATTTCACAATGTCATGTTTTATTTGTTTTATTCTACAATATTCTGTTTAGCCGCATAAATTTTGACTTATTTCTTTGTGCCAGACTGGGCGCATCTGTGATGAAATTTACTCGATATTTATACCTGCGATGGCCCAAGGATGGCAGAACATTAAAGATTTGCTTAAAATCTCACCTGAGAAGATTGAAGCTTTTCTATGACATCATACAATATCTTTTTCTGTTTTACTGATTGAGGTTTGCTGTCAAGTTTGTCCTTTAGCTCTTTTTCTAAACCCTTCAACTCGGCTTGAGTAACTTCAACCTATGTTTTTTTGCAAATCAATGGATTTCTTATAAATACAGAAATCTATAACTATACATTTAATTCACTTACATGGATAAAATTAAGTTAAAACTTGCGTGATCATTGATAACAATGGTTCTTCATTTTTTCAACATACAAATTTTAAAATACAAGCTTTATGCAGAATGTTTTTCTTACATGCTTTTTATAACTTTCATTTCATGTTTGCTTAACTCTATTTTGACACATTCTTCAATGAAACTCATTTTGTACCACTAGTCTACAGTATGTATTAAAATTAAAACATTAACAAAAAATGAAGACAGTAAAGGTACATACATTATGGATTTCTTTCCTGATATCTGTGAGCAATGAACTGCTTCTTGGTGCAACATCATCTGTGACACTTGAAGACATGTATCTAGGTATACTGCCTTCCTTCAAAGGCACAGGCGTCATTTGTCGTAATTCCATGAATACGTCAGTTTTCAGATCCTCGGTCTCATTCCTCAGATGTTTACATTGTTCTAACATTGGATCCTCGATTACTGCTTTCTTGAGAATACTATCATCTATCTGCCTCCCTACTTTGTCTAATATGATTAACTGTTTGATCGATGCTTTAAGGCACATTACAGCAACAGGTTGAAGTAGTTGGGCCTTTACAATTTCTATGTCCTCTGCTTTCGGGTTCATAATTTCTTTTATGCTCTTACTAATATCCTTGACCTTGGCGACAATTTCTTTGATTAATTCATGATCTTCTTCAGTATCTTCATCAGGCCTCTTCCTTCTCAAATCCTCCAATACAGTAATTTGATCTAACTTAATTTTAAACATCTTGCGCAATTGGTCTTCATCATGTGGTCGCTTGGTTGGAAAGTCTTGTTTAGATTCAATTACAAGAACAAGTCTTTCTGATAACTCCTCAGATTTTCTTTGCAAATCTTCCCTCTTTTCTACAAGCAATTTCTTGCTGTTTTCCATAACATCATTGGACAATGTTTTCAGGTTTTCCAGCTTTGTTACCTGAGACTTCTTTTCAATATCCTTAATGTCCTTTTCCAGATCTAAAACAGCTAATTTCTGCCAAAGCATTATTTCCAAAACTTTCACTCGTAGAACTCTCTCCAAACCACCCTTTTCAGATAATTTTCCATCAAGCTTTTTCTTAAGATCCTTTAAGTCTTCAACCAATACATTGCAACTTCTTACTTTTTCATCTATCTGCTTCTGCGATTGTTCATCCTTTATCAGATTACCTTTGCTGACTAATATATCAATCAACTTCTTTTCAACATCGTGAAGTGTTGCATAAAATTCCCTATCAGCGGGTGCCACTTCTAGTTTAGCTCTATCAAGTTCTGTTGGTTGTTTTTTCTCTGAATGTTCCATTTGCTTATCCTTAGTTTCTTTATGTTTACGTTCTAGGTCATCAAGTTTTAACTCTACATCTTTTCTGTCAGGAAGGCCTAGGAGTGGAAGTATTTTCTTAACACTTTTCTTTAATTCTCTATGAAGGTCTTCTTGCTTTTTACAAATGTATAAAACCAAGACAGCATCTTCAGGTTCTTGTTTCCCTTTAATGGTTTCATCAAGTTTCTTGTTTACTTCAGTGTTTATTTCTTTCGACTTTTCAAGAAGCTTTCCAACAGATTTTAACTGTTCTTCGACCTTCGATACAATATCTGGTGACCGTCTTAACTCCTTTGCATCCTTAAGTACCTTTCTCAACCTCTGAAGGGCAACTCCAAGTGGGGCAGAATCAGCATCAGCAGACTTATCTAGAACATAGTTTACAATTTCTTCTAATGTTTCATCATATTTTGGCCTTGATTCAAATTCCTTACTTTTTTTAACAGCTGTTGTTAGAAGTGATGTACCCAGATCAATCAGTGAGTTGACTGATTTGCCATCTTGTCGAACAGTCAGTGTTAAATCTTCTACTACTGATTTCTGATACTGGCTATCAAGCAGATCTGATGGTTCAATGTCTCTGCTGGGTAGATCCAGTTTCATATCAGTCACCATCTATAAAATATATCAATAGTGTTTGTATTATATGATATACTATGTTGAATGTTGGTAATCAGCATTGAAATATGTCAGAACACACTGCATGGTAGTTATCCCAAACACTCTCAGTTCTGTCAGAGAATACTAATGTTTTTATATGGCTCTGGTGGAACTGAAAACCAATGTAACACTCTAATGGAACTTAGATACCATGTGTCCTGAGCTCCTTAAGAGCATTACATCTGTTAAAAGTTCTGTCAGAGCCATATGAAATCAGTAAAATTCTATGACGTATCTGAAAATACGGTGTATCGGGATTAGTACCCTGCACTGAGATATGTAATATTGATTGTTAATGAAGAAGCTGGTTTTATTCTGCTAAATGCTGACTAAGGTCTGCAATATATGTAGACTACTGCTAAACGAATATACTTGCAATGCAGGACTTTTTTATTATGTAGTGTGGACCTTTATAAGGGAAAGCAAATGTATTCTCTAAATAATACAGCTTTCCTTAAAATGAAGATTACCCCTACAAAATCAAAGTGCCCAAGGGCCCCATCCACAAAGTAGGGAAAGCCCTGTCATGAGTTAACAATGTGATGTATTAAATACAAACCTTCCAGACTTTTCCCTCCTCAGCTTGAGTTCTCATTTTCAGTTCTACAGTGTAGGATGTCTGTAACCTCGACTGGTCCCTCTGATAGAGTGTAGACAACTGTATGTCATGTTCCTTTGCTAGTTTAGGGTCAAATATGCGATAGACAAGACCACATTTTGATCCAGATTTCATCAATTTGGTATGCTTCCTAAATTTCTCTTTCAGGTATGCCATAGACAAATCTTTCTTCTCCAAGTCAAGGAAATCTTCGTCACTGTCATCACTGGAACATTCACATTAAATACATTTAATATTTAAGAAATAAAATCTGAAAAACTGTAGTATACCAGCTGTTATACAAAGGTTTGAAATCTGGCGCACAGGAAATCAACCACAAAGGCCGTAAGATGCAAAGCATCTGAGAATGACCAACTGTTGTTAAACATTAGGTATACTACGACTTTTGAATATTTTATTGCAATTTTAACATGATTTAAAAGCACAGGTCCATGAAAAGTGTCCAATACCGTCTATATATACATATTTAAATAGAAAGGTGGGCTATGTCACTTTTCACAGACCTGTGGTTCATACAGTACCTTTCATCAGAGTCACTGCTAGAGCTGCTGGAATCCACTTCTGATTTCTCAACATAACTCTCCTTTGGTGGAGAAGAGAACCAACCTGTAAGTTTTGAGTACCATGAACTATCGTGATCTTCATTCATCTCATCCATTTCTATAGAAACACATTCAAACATATTATTCAAAGTCTTGGTGAATATTAAATGCCCCAGACCATATAACAATGAAATGGGTGTAAACAAACATAGTTTGTGCTGCATTTTCATTAATAAAAGTAAGTTTAATTTAATGGTGGTAAAATAGTTGGACAACCTCACAGTCTGCAACCCCATAGAAACTCTAAACCATTAAGGTGAGGCTTTGTGTCTAACATGCATGGCATGATCAGTATGTTTTACCTACTTATCATGGAGATCATGATCACACTAATGCTAAAGTAGAGTCTAGTCCAAAAGAGACATAACGAAGAACTATCAATGATCAAATTAATAGTCTGGAAAATACAGTACCAGAAATAGAAAATATTTCAAAGGATAGACATCAACAGAGTGACCTGGTAGCAGCCTTATGTACCAGCGGGCACGAAGAGTCTAAGTCAGTTAAGTAACTCTTCCTTTACTAATCTCGAAATGATGAAATACTTCTAACATGCAGTATACTAGTATCACATACCGGTACTTCTAATATGTTGAAGATGAATCTCTAGTTGACCATTATCAGATTGTGGTTCATATAAGACATAAAATGACTCTTTCCCAACAAAAGGATGTAAGGGTACCAGACTATCCTTCCTTACACTTCTTTCACTGACAACCTTCATTTTTCTTCCAAGCACATCTTTGCCAAACTCAAGGTAAATCTGCAATGATTTTATACAAACACGAATAAAGAAGATCCTTTTAAATTCCTAGCAGTTCTTTTGAAACTGGTGAAAATATGATGAATACACTCACTGTAACTGGAAGTGTTTTTGAAAATATAATGACTCAACAATGGATCATAAGTCAGACACAAAATAATCCTCTGACCTAATATTCCTGAAAATATGCACAACTAGGATTGGGACATAGTACTCATGTGCAGTTTCATTAAAATTGGACCAGGGATTAAGGAGAACAAGCCCAGACAAACTTTGTGACATCCATCCAGGCAGACACCCAGCACAAAATATGTTGGGAAAATGATTAGTTTATACTAATTTATTTAAGGTCGATTGTAAAACTAGTTTTTCAAACTGATATTAATCACTCTCGATGCCTCATTCCTGATGTTATCTATCGCCACGAGGGTATGAGAGATTAAGGGAAGCCAGATTTTATTTCGTCTTTGGTATGACACGGCCAGGGATTGAACCTAGGACCGTCTACACTCAAAGCGGTAGAAACATGATTTAGCAACATATTACTTTAAAAAAAAAAGAGTCAATATCAAATTGTTAATTTGTATGTTTAATCATACAACCTTTAACAGGTTTAACACTCTTCCTCAATTTTCAGTTATATAGGGCAGTCGATCTGCCTAACCAGTTTTCTGGAACTGTTTCCAAACCAGTACTAACTTCATAATAGTTCATATAGTATACAATCACAGAACATGTACTTAGATTATAAGAGAAATAGAATAATTATCAATGATATTCTAATGAAATTACCAGTTTGACATCGGTGCCATCTATCGCTGATATTTCTTTTACTTCTGGTGCCTGTGGATATTTATCAGCAGACAAAGGAATTCTTTGGATAACAGCATGGGAATGTAAGTCAAGTTTTACTGGCCGCATAGGTTTCTGAAACAATACAATAAAAAATGATTGCAAAGAATGTCAACACAACGAAGATAAATATATTTTAAAGCTGATATTTATACAAAATAGACTTCATTCATGCTGTCAATCTATTCAAACTGATTTATTAATGTGAATTGAGATATTATCACAGTTGAATAAAATCATAATTTAGTCACTTCTATGTACCTTACTATTACACACTGTTTACAAAGTTACTGAATAAACTACAATATTTTGTTGGAATATTGACATGCGACTTCTAAAACCAAGTATTTATTTTATTGCCATTAAACATTTTTAAAAATGATTACCTCATCTCTGAGTTTGATGGTCAGTTTAGATTTTACAGGATCCATATTGACGGAGACAGAGATGGGCGTGTCCACGTGTACTCTACTCCTCACAAATATACCAGATCTAATATGCTCCATGTCCACCTCCATCTTACACCCAATATACATCAAGCCACTAAAATATGGAGGAACAATGTTAATGTAATGTCAATAATATGCATAAAGTTTCACACAAAAAACATAAAATATGTAGCAAAATGTTAAGACTCTAGAACTTATATATATATATAGCCTAGTGGTTGAGCATTCGCTTCGAGTGCGGGAGGTCACAGGTTCGATCCCTGGCCGTGTCATACCAAGGACGAAATAAAAATGGTACCAGAAAAATATTTGCTAGACGCTCAGCATAAAAGGGAAACTGGCTTCTCTTCTCTCATACCCTCGTGGCGATGGATAACATCAGGAATGAGGTGTCAAAAGTGATAAATATAAGTTTGAAAAACTTGTTTCACAATCGACCTTATGTAATTGACAGTTGTAATTGATAGTTAAGCCCAACAATATTCAATACCTAATAACACTACAAACCTTGGTCTGAGTTTTACAAGAGTGTCTACTGCACTAATTGGTGATGTTCTACGTGATGTACTACGTGACTTTTCAAGGTCAGGCTGGATATTGAAGTCACCTTTATTCTTCATCAGACTAAGAGTATCAATCTTCACTTTCAATGGCAGACCAGTCTCTGTGATGACTGTACTATGAAGTATTGGACGCACAACTGTTTGCTGAAAGTCCATCAGGTTCTTAACTGTATCCAGGATGCTGAGTTTGCTTTGAAGATTCTCCATCATTGATTTACTGGATTTGGATTCCACTGCAACAATCAGACAGTATACCTTATCTGTTATCATACATAGATAGAGATCAATGGTTCTAAACAGGAATGCATGGTATTGTGTATTTCAAGGGTATTCAAATGGTATATGTGAGTTTAGTCAGGCTACCCGATTAGATAATATATTTTGTCAATCAATTATCATAACTTTATTTGAAATTTCAGCTAGATTTTATTTTGGGTTTGATAACCTATGTTTGAGGGTGCAAAGGGAATAATTTCAAGAAAAAAGAGTAGACTGATGAGTTGTTTCCTTTAATTTAACATAGGGTCTGTATAGAAGACTAATGCAAGTTGAATTAGTAGAAAAGTAGAAAAATTTGAGTATTAATATTTCTGTATTGATTAAACTATAGTTTCTGTCCGTCTAGTCACTGCTGCTAAATACTATTTGGTGGTCTAATTAGAAACACATGTTTTAGTTTTTTGTTATCACAACCAAACTTTGTAGTTATTGAATGTAAAGGCAGTATATTGGTGGAGAGGTAATGTGGCTGACTCCTAATTGAATGTTATGAATTTGAGTCCTGGTGAAGTGGCTTGGTTGAATCTTCACAACTGATAATTTACCCAGAAAACAGCCACCTATGGAGATCAATATAAGTCTGGTTCACCACATTTTTACAAAATGCATCTTTTTTTTGGATTTTTTTTTTTAAATCGTAAACCATCGAGAACAGGTCACGTGCCCCTCCATGGACTTTTTACTTTATGCTATCCAATATACCTGCTCGCTCAAGGCTCACAGGTAATAATATAACATGTTTTGCAAGAATTATTTTTTAATTCATACACTGAATATTAGATCAAGGAGGTAAGATGTATTAGTGTGCCTGAATACTAGCACACAGATGCTATACCTTTACTGGGATCAGAACCAAACTTCAGCAAAGTGTCTGTGTCCACATATATTACTTCATGTCCAAACAAATGCATGCTCACATGACCATCTAATTCTTTTGGAACAACTGGTTCAACTCCAATCTGAAATTCAGAATAATGTGAACAATATTTACGAGTTGTCACATTTTTTCAATAAATGTTATCAAACTTTTTTGGCTGACTCATCACTGTTTCTCATCTGTCGGAGTACAAACCTTTAATAAAACTAGTCTCCTACAAGGGGCCTTCTAGCCAAAGTTATGTCATCTATAATTCCTGACAGTATGCACAATGAGGCTTGGTACAAAGCATTCAAATGAAGTTTCATTGAAATCAGACCAGTGGTTAAGGAGAACAAGCACAGACAAACTTTGTGACAGACATCAATATGTCTCCCAGAATTATATTGGTGGCATAAATATGAATTTAGTTCTACATGAATAGCATTTACTTTCTACATTTAGATCACCTACTGGTATATATAATCATGTATCAAAACACAGACAATATGTTTATCCACAAAATGTTGTTAAATTTAAAGCATTCTCCTTGACCAAATAACGTGCTACTTAATGACTTGTTGTAATTCTTACCTTTTCTTTGATTTCTTTTATCATTTGTTCAGTTTCTCGCTCTGAACTTCTCCTATTGCGAGGATGAAGGATAGTTTTCAAGACAGGATCCAGGCTAGTACCAGTTGAATCTTCCAACAATTTATCAATGACAGAATCCAATCCCATTCCAGTGTATTTCATCTATAAATAGGTAACATAAACATAATAAAAGGACCACCAAGAGATGTCCATCAATAATAAACTAGTATATCATTTCTAAGATATCATAAACAACCAGTCAAATTGCAGTGACTGACTTTTGTGCAAATATTTTAGTACCTGTCTTGTCATACAAACCCTGTTAAGTCTGGATTTGGTCTGGGTTATCTCATAATCTGGCATGCTCTTCATTAATAAAGGAGAGAAAGCACAAAGTATTAAGCATGGCAACTAGAGTTGAATCGATGCTGAACCTGCTTCCCTAGAGAAACTAGTATGAACTGAGTTAGAGAGTTAAAGTAACAAACAAATACCGAAGTTTTCACAAAATGTCAGTCAAATTTTAGAAGAATGAATTTACCTCAAACAGATCTGAAACCTTGCCTAGTGCCATTGTAGAGTATGTCATCTTTGCCAAACTAGGTGTGGTTTCCTCAGGTGAGAAAATAATGTCATGTCTATATGTATGACCCATTCGCATTTTCTCTGAAATAGAGTTTTGAAGACTTGGAAGACAGAGATATTATCCAAGTGTCACAGAGTCAAAAAATGTAAATTTAAGTTACCGGGTATCAATATTTTGCACATATTGAGACATTCAAGCCCTTACTGTGTGGCAAAATCACTTAGCAATGTGAGCTATGAATGCATAAGACCACTTGGCAATCGCAACCCCCCCCCCCCTCCAAATAAAAGGTTGCACAAATAACCAGTATCAATATGACTACATTCCACCACACCACTGAAACAGCTTGATGCATGGATAACAACACTGACTATAATATCTACAGGGAGGCTTTTTACGGTCACAAATTTATAACAAGTCATGAAGTATGAACGTCCAACTTTTCGGCTATATAATTATCACTGTTGTGGGACTTTTAACTGACAAACAATTTAAACAAAACATAGCAATTTCATTCATTATACAAGTTTTAAGCACTATACATTTCAGAGTATCAAGCTTTTGGTAGATATGTATTCACAATTACAGAAACACAAAAAAAATGTTTCTCTGTTATGAGTTTATGACACAGAAATTGATGATACATACCATTAAAATCTGAGCGGATATAAACCCTTGATTTAGTGTAACCATCAGTTGGTATTTTAGATGCAAATCTTCTAGCAAAACTACTATTTCTGGCTCTGTAAAATAAAGTATTCACTGAAAAATCAGAAATTGTCATGAGGGATTCATTTTCGCTATATTTGCAAAATTGATAAGTACACAAAAATTTATGTTCATGAAATTAAACAGGAGTAAAACACAGAAAGTAGTTCCGTCTGAAATTTAAAATCATGAACATTTTATCTCGTAAACTACTTCAGAATATCAAATACGCGAAATTTTTACCTCACAAAAAATACTGATTTTACAGAATAGTCCAAGATTGTATTGCAATGAGGCACACATAAGATGTATCATATGCAACTTCACCTCAGATGTTGATTATGTGTATACTTAGTGAAATTTCATTTCATTTACATACAGACTGGTTAACCAATGGACATAAGGTGACTGCAATATATACCAGCCTTCATTTTCCATTAATATGAATATAACAAAAGCACCGCCTACGAGTGCTGGACGCTCGACTTTCTCGTACTTGATAGTACCCTTGCTCATCTGTGAGTGAAAATTCTAAGAGTAACAAGGACAGATGACTCATAAGAATAGGTCACAGGGTTACCAGCCATGTCAGTAAGGACTCCTCTTGTGATGATGAATTTAGATGTTGAGTTTCAAGTAGATCCCTTTGATAGTCTTTGAGAAAATAACTGACAATAAACTTAACCAACGCAGAAGCAGACGCACAATAGGGAAGTTCCTCAGCTTCTAATATGCAGTAGCCCAAGACGTAAACATGGTTCATACAGAACTTCCCCGAAAATTTAAGGACTCTTTTAGGACTTATTAAGTACATTTTCCTCATTATGAAGGACTGAAAAATTGGGTTTGTCATAGCAAAAACATGCAATAAATCCAATGAAATAATAGTGAATGCTTGAGTTTTCAGTTATCAGATGCCAAGTTTCACCAGGGTCATATGCAGTCATATCTGCTTGTGGAAAAAATAAGACAATAAGGTGGTGGGTAGCAAAACAAATCATTAAGAATTGCAAGAAATACAGAAGTCCCCTACTGGTTTGAAGCCATTTTCAATGTTTCTGATGCCATAGCAACCACAATTTTTGTCGGAATCAAATTATTTTAAGACGTGCATTATTCCCTTATTGCCTCCTATCCACATACCAAGTTTCATAAACCTAGCTTGGAAACTGTTACAGTTATGTCAGGATCCAGATTTTTTGACGGCCGGACGGACTGACGGACAGACAGATGGAGGGCAAACCTATAGTCCCCTGCGGTCAAAAACCGGTAGGGGACTAATAAAAGTTATAAAAGAAGCTGCTGATAGAAAGGTATAAAATCAACTTACAGTGAATTCATATCATCACAAATCATAGGTTGGTCTGATAATTCTTCAAGCAACGACTTAACATAATGTATAATATTATCGTTAGGTTTGTCTTGCAGTAACCGAACGATCATCTCAGTGGTGGATTCAGATTTATCACTACGTAAGACAACATCTATTGCTACAATCCTCACAACATCAGGCATCATATCGTCCATACAGATTGGTAAAAGGATTTTCTCAATCTGCAATATAGATACTTTTCTTGCAGGCAACTACCAGTAGTCACAAAATTATGTTAATCACTCAGATTAAAGATGCTTGACACACGGTAAGTCACAATGTGTAAAACAAACTAAAAGCAAATTATTTTACTTAAATACCTGTTTTGGATTGCTCTTCATAACATGCTTCAAACTTTGAACAGCTTCCATTTTCCAGATATCATTGCTCGCTTCATCGCTCAGCACAGCTTCTAGTACAGGCAAGAACTCTTCATATCCAAGACTGCCCATCACTTTAACGCTAAGAAGCTTCGAATCTTTGTCATCCTTCTCATGCAGCTTTTGCACCACCTGAATGAAAGTGTTTCACATTTCACTCACTTTGCCTATAAACAGCCCTGTTGTTGGTTTAAAACAAGACTTTGTTCATGCAATTAACGCTTATGCCCCGGTGGAAACGTTGTTCATAAAAATTAGCGAAGTCAATCAGGGGCCATAATTCTGTTGAAATGTTGGTCGTGTTACATGACTTTGACAATGTAAAGTGTTTATGATGGTTAACAAGTATGCCAAGTTTGAACACAACGCCTTAATGGACTTAAAAAATATTTGAGTTTCAACATCTTGTTTTGGTTAATATTACCGTACTTACGACTTACAGGACAATCAGTATAATGCCTACAGCATCAGTAGAATCTGCGACATAAAATTCAGCACTTTGAAGGGCTAGATAATGAAGTTCATGAACCTGCATATTAATTTACAGGCAACAATTTTATCATGTACATTCGCTGTATTAATGCAATCACTTTATTACATCACCAAAAGAAAAACTTGTCAAATTTTAAAATTTAGAATTGAACTATTTCTGTTTATTTTAGGAGGACATCAGTATGAGATTCAGATGCAAAGGGTAAATAATATTACTGCTAATTTTAATAAGTTTATTGATTTAAAGAAAAAATTAAATGATACTTTAATTCTTGATAGTGGCAAAAAAACAACCTAATCTTGTGATGCTAAGGAATGTATGTGATCTTACATCAATAATGCGTTGCTTTTCAGCAGTGTAGAGTTCACAAGTCTGAGTCGCCTTGTTCTTGAGTGCTTCCATTCTAACGTCTAGTTTTCTTCTGATATCTCGTTCATTACTCTCAACACGTATATCTTGTAGGGCTTTATGTTCATCTTCAATCTCTACAGAACAAAATAAATATTTATAACGGAGTTTTAAAGACCTATTAATCCCTAAATAGATATTTTCAAAAAGCAATAACATGGTAATAAACAAGACTGCGTTCAATAAACGCTTATGCCCCCTGTGGAAGCCTTGTCCATAAATAAGTCTAAGTCCAAAATTAGGTCAAGGTGAAGGTCAAAATGGGGTCAGGTGATACAGGTGTGTGGAGAGTGTTCATATACAACATCCATGCAAGTTTGGAAGCTTTGTAGCAAGCCATAATGATGCTAGAAGAAACGGTCAATTTGGGTTAACCAGGACGGACGGACGAACGAACGGACGGACAGGTGAATCACTATATGCCTCCCGATCTATCGATACGGGGGCATAAAAACCACGATTTGTTATTATGGTAATCAGCCAGAAGCAAAGCACATTGATACTCAGTTCAGTAGAACTTGCAGTTCCAACATCACACAGACTCACAGGCATGAGTGTAACTCTCAAGTTAACCTATCTGCAGAATGATGCATTTTGAGCGCTTTAGCAGAGTCCCAAAGGTGGAAAACAACGTAAGATGAAAGAAAACGAAATACAGCGCCCAGTCGGTTTGAAGACAAAATAACGCATTTTAAAAAAGAAATGCATGATTAATAGTCGATGGTAAGCAACTGAGGCAAAATTAGTATTTTGTCTTCCATACGTTTAACTTAAATGTGATTTTTGGCTTACTATTTCAACAGAAATAGTTAACATTTTGTCTTCAAATATTGGTCATTTATAAAAAACATTCTAATTCCTTGTAATTATTGGCCCTTACTAAGTTACTATATTTCTTTAAACAAAAATATATTCAACATGCGATAAATATTTCAACATATTATACAACCGAAACAAAAATTACCTTTTGATAAGGATCTGCTAGCCTTCATCATTTTGTTACCAAGGGAACCAAGAGCTAACCAGGAAGATCTACGTAGCAACACATGTTTCATCTCAGCATCAATATCCTTAGTTTTAATGAAATCCTACACAAAATAAAAATACACTTTCACTTACAGATTTGTTTAGTTTATACTAATTTATTTCAGGTCGATTGTGAAACAAGTTTTTCCAACTTATATTAATCACTCTCAACACCCCATTCCTGATGGTATCCACCACCAAGAGGGTATGAGAGAAGAGAAGCCAGTATCCCTTTTATGCTGAGCGTCTAGCAAGGGAATTTCTGGTACGATTTTTATTTTGCCTTTGGTATGACGCGGCTAGGGATCGAACCCGAGACCTCCCGCACTCATAGCGAACGCTCAACCACTAGGCTATTGAGGAGGCGGTTATAAACAGATTTGTTTAAAGAAGTATTAACAATTAGTGTTCCAAAACACATCTAGAAGAGCTAATAAATAGCATACAAGTCAAACTAACATGTAACAAAAAACCTAAATTGTTTTGTACACTTAATTCTAAAACAGTGCAATGTTTAAAACAGTTCAGTGTTTAGCTTCAGTCAATTAAAATATTTAGTTTAAGTTACATTTCTATCTAAAAGCTGACTTTAATCAAGAAGAATCAAGGCCTATCTTATTCCTACGTTCGTATAATTATATATGACAAACCATTTTGTTGATTTTTTAAGAAAAGTTAGGTAACATGGAAAAATCTATCATACCATTAGTCTTTTGACAATGAACACATCCGCTTGTGGTATTAAAGATAAAGCCGCCAGAGCCGAGGGAGCAGAATCTTCGGGAATATCAGATTTTTCTATCCTTTCTAGCACCACATCGACTGAGGAATATGTTCCAAGTATAGGAAGAATATCTAGTATGACTTTCCTGTAAAAGAAAACTAGATGGTTGTATAAAAACATAACACAAGTGCTTTATTTGATTACATTTGGTCTCGCTTTATATCATTACTTGCCTCCAACACACAGCTGCTTGCAATACTTGGGTTCATTTGTAAATGTATCACCTGCACTGATTCTCCAAATAATAGATGTAGACATTGAAGAAGAGGAAACTGCCTACTTGATACAGGGTAGCCAAGTGGTAGAGTATCTGCTTCAAGTACGAGAGTTACCGGGTTTGATTCCAGGCCTTGTCATACCGAAGACGAAATAGAAATGGTACCAGTAATTGCCTTGCTAGACAGACAATGTTAAAAGGGAAGCTATAGCCTCTCTCTCATATCCTCATGGCGATGGATAACATCGGGAATGAGGTGATGAGCATGATTAATATAAGTTCGAAAAACTTTGAATATTTCATACAGACATACTGGCAAACCTAAATTATCTCCTGTTAACCTTTTAAATAGCAAGTTCTACATAGATAGAAAACAGCAATCTTTAAGCATTTACCTGGCCTTGGGCTTCTTCTGGTCCTTGGGGAGTACCTCATCAAGGAGTTTATTCAATGAGTGTGTGTCTAATTTTCTCAAAAGTCGGGTCAGTTCCAACACTAACTCTCCACTCTCTACATCAACCTTATCTTTGGTCAGTTGTTCAATGCCAGTAACAAGTTTCTCCACCTGTGTGAGAAAATCATCCAGTATAGAATGAACAGTACAAAATGTATTAGAACAATCAGGCACACTATATTGGAGAGATGGTTTGATACGTATAGATTAATACACAGGGACGGCGGGCATTAAGTCGATATTCGGCATACTAGATTAGGTATTGTCCGAGGGCTTCAGCCAGAGTGCCAATACCTAACCTAGTATGCCAATATCGACTTAATGCACAACGGCCCTGTTTTATAACCTTTTTATCGCATATGTTCAACTCCGCTGATTTTTCTAAACACGAAATAACAAAACGAGCTCAGATCTAACTTTTCCAGAGCTTTTTTAAACTGCGAAACAGTCAGAATCTTCAATTTGTTTTCCAGCGCGCTAATGACGTCACATGTTTGTGTATGTTACGTACGCGCGTCGCTTCCGAAATGACCGGATATAGCCTCGATATGGAGTTTTGGCACACCGGAAGAGGGCCAGATAGCGATATTTGGCACACTAGAATTCTCCATTACGGACCGTTCTGACAGGGCGGGTTGGTGAACAACCAGCTTCTTCAAATAAGGGCATCTATACATAATGTGCCTCCCTGTCAGTTGTCAGGCCTTATTCGAATAGGAGTTGAGTAACCGTGCTCTGATCGTGCTCTGATAATAGGTGCCTTACATGTCAAATTGACAGCCCTTTTTGTGTACTTTGACTCTAGATATTTGGATCTTAAGTGACAAAAGTGCCAGAAAAGATCCTAAAATCTAACATAAAATGTCTCATAGAAATTTAACAAGGAACAAGTCATAAAGCTAGCATTATAGTAGTACAAAATGTATATAATTAAGTATAATTGCTGATTTTAACCAAAAAGACAGAAGGCCTATACTGTATGACATACCATTTTCAGAAGGGTTTCTCTTTCTTCCTTCTTTAGCTGCAGTTTTTCAGGAGACATTGGCATGCTTGTATCCTCAGATGTCTTAACTTTCAGAGGTCTCTCATGCTCTACTGGAGATCGAAGATCATTGATCTGATCATGTATTGGTCCATTCCTCAACAATGTTAACGCTTGTCTGTTTTACAAAAGAGTCAGTTGTAAAATTTAGCAATGTTTAACATAAACAAAAGAGCCAAGATTGCTCTATATCA
Organism: Spisula solida; assembly: GCA_947247005.1. Lineage (NCBI taxonomy): Eukaryota > Metazoa > Mollusca > Bivalvia > Venerida > Mactridae > Spisula > Spisula solida. The sequence goes on from OX365948.1 coordinate 30,249,675, forward strand.
CTCATTGTCATTGATGTGATGTGGTTAAGCTACCAATAAATAGAATGCATACATTTATGGTATTTTATGAAGGGAATGTAAATAGATTTCTTTATTTCAAAATCTAACTAGTAGTTTCAGAGCATATTTTTTTATGAGCAGGTTAAAAACATGATAAGTACAAGGGCTCCCAAAAGCAGGGCACTTTTATGCCCAAAGAGGAGGACTAGATTTGGAGACTAATCATGGGAGTAGAAAGTAAATTATACAAAAAATTGTTTTATTACAAACAATTCTGAAATTTGATAAGCATTTAACAATATCTAATCCAATACAGCATTAATTTTGCATCTAGCATCACTGAAAAATAAAATAAATCAACTAAGGCTGATCTAACCTAAAGTATGATATTGTACTCACTTTGAGACCGTTGTAAGTTTGCCAGCTTCTTCAGAATATGGTACAAAGTTATAATGTGACTCAGACGTAGCACTAGCAATGATGTACTGGTCAGGAGAACCTAACAACTTGTATCTTACAGACGACTGAGCAGAAATATGCTCTCTAGACTGAAAACAACAAAGGTTCAGATCGTTAGGACATGCAATTAGGAAAGACGACAACAATATTACAAGAACTTCTCAAAAGTGGACACCATCAGATGGCAAAAGAAACAGAGGAAGGCCAAAAGAGACGTTGAGACGGACAATCGCCAGCGAGATCAAAAGTAGGGGAAAGACCTTTGGTGAAATTGAAAAGAATGCAAAGGACAGACTTCAGAGGAGGAACCTGGTAGCAGCCTTACGTGCCAGCGGGCACAAAGAGGATAAGTAAGTAAGTAAGTAAGACTGAAAAGAATAAAATTTTGATGTGGTAGGAATATCGTATCATAGTATAACCTAAAGAAGTAAAATTTTCTGATAAAAAGTCCTCTTTTTACTAATAATTGTTATATATTTCTATTATTAATGTGGGGCTCTAGACAGTGTTTTTGGTGAAATAAACTTGCGTGTAAATTATAAAACTTTTTTTTAATACAAAATGTATTGTTTTAAGTCCCACTGGTCAAGTGTATTTCAGTCATACAGAGACTACCAAGTCACATTATCCTGACACCAGGTAGGAACTTACTATGCTACCATCAAGCAAAGGAGATACACCAGTCCAGTTTTAATGACTTTGGTATGTCATAGTTAGGGATGGAACCCAATACCTCTAACACTCGAAGCAGACACTCTACCACTAGGCTATCAAGGAAGACTTTAAAACATACAATTTATAAATGGAAATACTAGTCGAATACCAACATAATTTTGTATCATACAACAAATATTTTATGGACCCAACTCTCAGTTACAAATAGTAGCTTTTGAAATTAGGGCTTTACTAATGCTTTTAGCAATGAGTGTAAATACCTCATCATCACAAGTATGGCATGGTCTTCCATTTAGTATATCTACTGTATGAATAACTTTCTCTGTGCATCTGTCATAGTCACGTATCTTCAGTATGTCTATACTTGGTACATCATCGTCACTCCTTTCTGGTTTCACTCTGTACCTTGTCAAACATTCTCCAGCAGTACTTGGCTACAAATTAAAAACAAGAACTAATATAGCTCGCCGTAGATAACTCTAGACTTATCAATAAATAAACATGCATAATATACACACTGTACAGTCGACTGACCGCTTGATATACACAATGTACAGTCGACTGACCGCTTGTCATCATTGTAGATTTAAAGAGTATATCATTAAATGTGAATAGGCACAAGATTGGACAAAAATGAACGTCGCAAATGCATTTAATTATCTCTGGCACACTGTACATATTCAGGATTGCCCTTCTTGCTACAAATTACAAACAAGAACAAATATTGTACTAGAACACTAGTAATGTTTTAACTGGTTAAAATAACAAATCTGGTAGGACAATGGATAAGCACTGATCATATTCATGGGTTCCAGGCAAATAGTTTTAAACAATAAAGAATCAAGACTGCCTTCTAGTTTTGGAATGATAACTTGTGATTAATATTATTGTTGCTTGGATAAAACATACATGTATTGCATTGATCAATCAATACACACATAATGTTAAGTTGTACAAGCTAAACTGTATTACCAGATATAATGGATTTGAACTGTTCCAATCACTTTTGCCAAGTTGCTTATTAATAGGCCAACTCTCAATTTAACAAATAACCAAACACATGTTTCATGGAAATTCTGGTTCACAGAATCACATACATGTACATAAAGTATTTGATCTCATTGAAAGAAAATTCAATTTCATATTTTATACATATCAAACTTCAGCCATTACAATCAATACTGAATTGTGGTCCTTTTGGGCCACCATGAATCTTGGGATATTGTCAAACCTTGATGAAAGGTTTCTGAAACTCATGTGATGGACTTATTTTTGGAAGTATTCACCCTTCAAACTGTAAACAGAGGACTAATGCACACAACAGGCCATTTTTCCTAACCTTGGACCTTTAATTAGTGGGAAATGTTGGCATTTTGGTAACATGGGGAATTAATTTTGTAGAGATAAACTTCATTTTGGGGTAAAACTGCAATATTTTTTTCTGGGGAAGGGCTTTATAACAAGCCCTAATATAAACAAATAATATAAACAAAAACAAATGCGTAACTGATCATACTTACTTCTATAACACTGTAGATTTTTGGTTCACTGTTTGACATCAGAACAGGAACATCCTTATCTAGTGTTTGCCTCTCATTGAAGTTGATCTCCAACAAACTGAGGATTCCACGTTTTATATTAACAGACCAGACAGGATCATCATCTTCCATCTTCACGTCATGAACATGACCTCGTAGGTATCTAAATATAAGAAATCATTATACTTCATCATTTTCCATTTGAGTTCACTAAAATCATTGGATACCGATGTTTGAAAAGATATTCTGTATTACAATATTTGTGATGAATGGATTCTAATCTGCAAGTATGAGTTACATCAGTCAATATAACACAGTTTGAAGTTTATTGTAAAATCATTTTTTTTCGAGGGAATTGAATTTTTGTTGATTTCGTTGTTAATATCGGCCACGAAATCTAATGCTCACAATTAATCAACCTCTCTAACATGGGTTTACCGTACCTTTCCATTTTTTGTAATCCACAAATTTACGACTTTGATTTTACAGTATAAAGTTTGCAAATTGATCAGTCATGGTCAGTCTGGTCATGGTGGTAAAAATTCATTATTGCATGTAATCAACATGTGACCTTGATGTAGGTCCTTTTAAGTATCTAATGTATAGCTATATATATATATACATAAAAGGACCTACATCACAGTGCAGCCACCTGTGTGGACCTACATCACAATGCAGCCACCTGTGTGGACCTACATCACAGTACAGCCACCTGTATGGACCTACATCACAATGCAGCCACCTGTGTGGACCTACATCACAGTACAGCCACCTGTATGGACCTACATCACAATGCAGCCACCTGTGTGGACCTACATCACAATGCAGCCACCTGTGTGGACCTACATCACAATGCAGCCACCTGTGTGGACCTACATCACAATGCAGCCACCTGTATGGACCTACATCACAATGCAGCCACCTGTGTGGACCTACATCACAGTACAGCCACCTGTATGGACCTACATCACAATGCAGCCACCTGTGTGGACCTACATCACAATGCAGCCACCTGTGTGGACCTACATCACAATGCAGTCACCTGTGTGGTAATAGGTTTTGGAAACATTAAGAGAAAATATTATAAACATGAAGGGTTTTTAATACAAAAATGTATGCCTCCCATATTTAAAGGACCATAACCTGGGCAATATTATATATATATAAATTTCTGACAATATGCCCAATAAACTTATGCCTTACAGCAAGGACCATAACTCTCGCAATATTCATCCAACAGAATTATTCTGACAATATGCACTACTTGGCATGGTATTCATGTGAAGTTTCATTGAAATTTGACTAGTGGTTAAGATCAAGCGCAGCAAACTTGGTGACACCCTGCACAAAATTAATGTCTTCCCCTAATTTTATAGTGGGCTTTAGTCTTTTTTGATGTCTTGCTAGAGCTCAATAAAAAGCACATATCATTGGATGAATTATCAAACTCAACAAAATATCCAAATTTCACAAAGTCTTACGTAAGAGTGACTGGTTTGCAGAGATGAATTTTCATTTTTTCTGCATCATCATCAAGCAGTTCTTCCATTTCCTCTGAAGGCAACATTTCTCTCAGAGGTTTCTCAGAGTCTACGTGATCATTGATCTTGTAGAGACGTGGAGAGTCTAGCTATAAAACACACAAGATGGAATAGATGAATACAATGTACAATCAAATCTACCGTATTTCCCAGAGTATTAGTCGTGGTCATGTATTAGATGCAGATTTAAAAAAATGAGAGAAGATTGAAAGAAAAAAAGTTTGAAGCAAATCAAGTAAAATTGTGAAAATACAACACAATTGGTTTAAAGATTCAGAAACTGGATATTTCTTTCACTCAAAAAAGAAAAAAAAACATAGATGTAAACATCAAAGGGTGAATTGTAGAAATTTAAAAAAATGACAAACTGATGACAAATTTTATACAGAAATCTTAAAAGTATGTAACACAGTTATGGTACTAAATCATAGCAATACAAAATGTGTAGATTACCACAATATTACACCTGGATGTACGCCTGGATGTACGCCTGGATGTACATCTTTTTTATCTGTCACTAAAACAGACAGGTTATTTAAAATGTTTCATCATGACCAAAACCGAAAACATTAATGATAATATTTGTTGCTTATAGTGCATTTCTGGTCTAATTTATTCAGAACATAATATAAAAAAATATTCAAAATATATAATTTTATGCATTTCATAAAAATTTGTGTGATCAGATTTTTTTATCATCGTCTAAATTTCCACAGTTAAAGTAACACAAAATAAAATTATACTGAACCAAGAATCCATATAGGTACCTGAAACTTGACCCTCGACTGAGAAAACACTTGCATGACCACTGAAGACTTGAGCTTGAGCCCAGCAACAGTCTTAGCTCCTTCTGGCAAGCCGGACAAAACTTGAGATTCATAGTCATACAAATATTCTTTGTCCTCGCTGTAAGCTATAAGAAATGGATACAGAAAATATAAGCTACTGAACTCAGTTACTTTCAGAAATTCTTGAGAGACCAGAATTCGATATTACTGGTATTACAGGTAGGCATAGTGGATGTATGATGTACCGTCTCAGTTCAATATCTAGTCTTTATTGTTAATGTCAAACTTGTTATAAATTCAAACTTTTATGTCAAACTTATTAATTCAAAGTTTTAGCTTATGCTTCTTATTATATATTACAAAGCAATGTCACTATAACAGTCTCCATTTTAATGAAGTGTTAAGAGTTACGGTATGTACCATTTTCAACAGTATAGCAATTATACACATTAGTCAGTTGACTAACTGTTTTAACCAGTGTTCCAGGGTTGACAAATGGCTTTAGGTTTACAGCCTTCAGCCAAAGACAACATAAATCTCACATAAGGTTTGAACCTATATCCTCAAGATTGACAATGAAACTTCTTACAGCCTCAGTCTGAGCTTTCTGGATTTCTTTTATACTCTGTTCATATTTCTTGCAGATGTAACTTTCAAATCAATTACTACTTGTCCCCGACAACCAGACAAGACTTAGTGCTACTTTCACAGAATGAAGCTTAGGCTGTCATTGCCTCAGTGTACACAAGTCAATTTCAAAAGAAAACTTCTAAAATCTGCCATCAAATGCAGTATCTTTGTGAAAAATGATGCACTATTTTAAAATAATTAGAAATTGAAAATTAACACTTGTTATTTCATACATTTTGTTAAATACATTAAACAGTCAGTATTATATTTGAAGTTTACCAGTATGTTATTTTATAAAATATATCCTCAATTAATACAAAACAAGTAAGTACAATCATTTTTAAAGATCAAGACATATAGTGCTCAACATGACAATGTTTCTTTGAAGAAAATATGGTCAATTAATTTATGTAGAAGATAATTTATTGAACAATGATAAACAAACTTACAAGTTTCTATGTTCCTTGGGCTTTTCTGGCAATCTGTAAATGAAGTTTGGTTAATTTATTAACTAGAAAACATGTTTCAAACATTAAATAAAAAGTATTAAATAATTTATTTTTATAGCATTGTTTGCAAAATAATTAATCTTTCAATTTTATTTCAGATTAAAATATGTAATAAGCCAACTTGTTATGACTTATACAATATTTTTATGAAAAAATCAGATGAAAATGTACATACATATAAAATATATAAGTAAAATAATGGTCACTTACTTGCCAGCCCAATAATCACGGAAAATAGTAACACTAGCAACATGCTTTCTACCTCAGAAAGCACATACTGTATGATGATACTTTGTTCTTTCTTTTATATGGCAATCCAACAGTGTTTAAAATTGTGTGTGTGGTGTTTTCATAATAATACATGTATTGGAAGTTGCGTCATCAAAATTACATGTCCGACATGGAAAAATAATTGGTTTTGCAGTCAATGGAATTTTCCCCTGACATATTTTTACTATGTTTTGACATGAATGGGAGAATATTGAATAAACAGCAAATATATATAGAATGCATATTGTTAAATCACTACTGTACGCCCCCCAAAAGTGCTAAACCGCCAGTTTATATAGAGGATATTTGTTGATTTTGGTGTAAGATTGTATTTTATTTCGAGTGATCACAGAAAATCAATATTTTCACGAGTGGCGTAGCCACGATTGAAAATATAATTTTATGTGATCAGGAGTGAAATAAAATTGATCTTTCACCAAAAATCAACAAATTTTCTGTTTATAACAAAATAACAAAGTGGTAATTTCACTGTTATTTTCACTGAAAAATCTCCGTAATCCATTGAAAGCAAATAATAAATTTCATTCCTGTTTTGTAAACAAGAGGGCCCAAAGGGCCCTAGGTCGCTCACCTGTCGTACTTGTGCATGCACACCCCTATGGTGATCCTACACATTTTCTGAATAAAATTTAAGGAAATTCAGCCTCTATTGCAAGTTTTTGTATGATTTGACCATGTGACCTAGCGTTTGACCCCAGATGACTTAATTAATATCAAACTTAACCTAGATTGTGTTGAGATGATTATTAGGACCAAATTTCATAAAGATTAAGTGGAAATTGTAACCTCTGGTGACTACACAGGGTTTTTCTTTGATCAGACCCATAATTTAAACAAAATATTTCCTCCATATAACTGTACAAATACATGCTATAAAGACAGAACAATACCTGAACACTTAAAAAAATAATTATGGTTCCAGTGGGGTTTGAACCCACGACCCTCAGGAAAATGTCAATTGACATTGTGACCTTGTTTTTGACGCCAGATGACCCAAAATCGAACTTGGCCTAGATTTTGTTGACAGGATCATTGTGACAAAGTTTCATAAAGATTAGGTTGAAATTGTAACCTCTGGTGACTGACTACACACGGTTTTTCTATGATTTGACCTATATTTTAAACAAAATATTTTGGAATATTTTTCCTCCATATAACTGTACAAATACATGCTATAAAGACAAAACAATACCTAAACACTTAAAAAAAAAAAAAAAAATTTATGGTTCCAGTGGGGGTTGAACCCACGACCATCAGGAAAATGTCAAATAAATGCTTTACAGACAAAACAATACCTAAACACTCAAAAAAAAAAAAAAAAAAAAAAAAATTTATGGTTCCAGTGGGGGTTGAACCCACGACCATCAGGAAAATGTACAAATACATGCTATAAAGACAAAACAATACCTAAACACTTAAAAAAAAAAAAAATTATGGTTCCAGTGGGGGTTGAACCCACGACCATCAGGAAAATGTACAAATACATGCTATAAAGACAAAACAATACCTAAACACTTAAAAAAAAAAAAAAAAAAAAATTATGGTTCCAGTGGGGGTTGAACCCACGACCATCAGGAAAATGTACAAATACATGTTATAAAGACAAAACAATACCTAAACACTTAAAAAAAAAAAAAAAAAAAAAAAAATTATGGTTCCAGTGGGGGTTGAACCCACGACCATCAGGAAAATGTACAAATACATGCTATAAAGACAAAACAATACCTAAACACTTAAAAAAAAAAAAAAAAAAAAAATTATGGTTCCAGTGGGGGTTGAACCCACGACCATCAGGAAAATGTACAAATAAATGCTTTACAGACAAAACAATACCTAAACACTCAAAAAAAATAAAAATAAAAAAATAAAAATTATGGTTCCAGTGGGGTTTGAACCCACGACCCTCAGGATAATGTCTACGCTCCCTACAGCGCTTTGATTTCCACTTAACCCTTACAATTCACACCCTGCTTTAAAAACTAGAATATTTTGATATTTGACCTTTACAAAACTGCTGTGAACCCTGATACACATTTTCATTGGTTGATGAAAGTTTACTTGTATGTATAGAGCATAGAGAGTTACAGCAGAGTTTAGTGACCATGAAGACTACATGTTGAAAGGTTTAAAACATGGTTTTTCTATAATTTGACCTAGTGAGCTAGTTTTTGACCTCAGATGACCCAATATCGAACTTGACCTAGATTTTATAGAGATGATCATTGTGATCAAGTTTCATAAAGATTAAGTCAAAATTGTGACCTCTAATGTGTTCACAAGGTTTTTCTATGATTTGACCTAGTGACCTAGTTTTTGACCCCAGATGACCCAATATCGAACTTGACCTAGATTTTATAGAGATGATCATTGTGATCAAGTTTCATAAAGATTAAGTCAAAATTGTGACCTCTAATGTGTTCACAAGGTTTTTCTATGATTTGACCTAGTGACCTAGTTTTTGACCCCAGATGACCCAATATCGAACTTGGCCTAGATTTTGTTGAGATGATCATTGTGACCAAGTTTCATAAAGATTAGGCTAAATTTGTGACCTCTAGTGTGTTCACAAGCAATTGTGAACGGACGGACGACGGACGAAGAGCGATCACAAAAGCTCACCTTGTCACTTTGTGACAGGTGAGCTAAAAATGCATGAATTCACCGGAAATTTCGAATACCGATACATAATTAAGAGATGCAACTGAATATTGGTTTATTTTGACCGTTTTGCAGTTAATTTCAGTGCATTCGGTGTATTGTGTAATAATGCATTTTTGCATGTGCAAAGCATGTGGACCAGAATTCACGCACCCATGAACAAAATCGGCATTTAATATACTGATGTCTGTTCATCTTGAAAAACACATAAAATGCTGAAATTGACGAAATTTCACGTAATGACATATGAATATCAAATGAAGCCAAATATTTGTTTATTTTGACCTACTTACAGTCTAATTTACCATTCTAGACTTGTGACGTAATCTAGCATAATTTACACGTGTAATGCATGTGCATCAAAAAGCACATGTTCATGTGTGGTTTGATGTTAGTGAAGATTTTCCTACGCGAAAAACACCTAACATGTTGAATTTTGCACAAACAGAACGCGGTTGACCTGTCGGGATGTCGTAAGCTTGGATAAAGTTGCGGCCCTTAGTTTTGCTTTTTATTACAATAATGATTTTCTATTTTGTTTGTAATTGTTATTTTAATGAATATTTCCTTTTTTTCATCCACAGGAACCTTCAATTTTTGAAAATCAACACTCAAGCAAAATTTGCAAAATTGACATTTCATTGAAATAGCCTTTGTGAAATTTTGTTGTAAGATTCATACACTTCATCCAAGTTTGTTTTGCGTCAATCTCAGCATGTTACGTGTTTTTCTGGGAGGGCAGACATTGGTTGTTGTAAATGTTAATGACCAAGTGCTTGTTGCATTGCAATATGCACATGTTCATGAACAATTTGGGTGAAATATGTTGAGACTTTGTAAAATTGACTTCATTAGGTAACGCGCCTATAACGAGTAACATGGCGGTTTATCTGCCAAAATGAATCAATAATTAAATGCAAGTATTATTCAAGTATTGGTATGCAAAATTTCATGAGAGTACATGCAGTATTAACAAAATTATTACACATAATTATGGTGGCGGTTTAGAACTTTTGGGTAGTGTATACTTTAAATAAAGAAGGCAATAGGTTTGTAAAGTGATGGCGTGATTTTGTGTCAATTTACTAAGACAAATATGTCAAACATCTTCGTTAACATCTGTCATAAGAATCTAGAATTTAACAAATGCAAGGCAAAAGTGAGTTATTTCCCCTTAGGACTCTCTAAAACCAAGTAACATTCAGTGCATGCCTTTAGTGAAGTCAGAGTCAAGTGGTATTGCTACACTGACATTGGTCCTATCATTCAGAATAATTAAAGTTACTTTAAACTTTGATGCCTCAATTAGTTCTGCTCAAACACACTAGAAACTTCAATGCAGAATCTTTAGTCCTAGCATCATAATGGTTTTCTTATATACAGTAATGTTTCGAACATGTTGATGGCTCAGACAATTTTCCCTGTTGCAAGGTAGTTTGCAGCAGCAAAGTTCTAATGTGTATTCTGTTTAAATCCCTGCTTTTGTCTATAGTGTACGGTTGTAATAAGGTTAAAACATTTGCATCCATAATTATCAGATCAAATGAGTTTGGATACAATCAATGTCATGTTGGTTTCACAACACTGCATATTTGTACAAGGGATAATCAATATATTCGAGAACTTTCCTTCTAACATTTGAAATTTTGATTCTAGGACAACGGATTTACCAGGTCATGTAAATAATATATCAATTAAGTAGTGTTTTAACTAGAATTATCACTGTCATGAGCAGGGCCCCGTGGTAGCATGCCAAAAGAGGGGGGGGGGGAGAATTGAAGTATAGTATTGAAATCAGTCACAGAAAAATAAAGCAAGAGTTGTCACCCTTTGCTATATATATGTGTATTGTGTTTTGCTCCACATACATGTACTTATTGTCATAGGCAATACCAGTCAGTATAGCAGGTAACTCGTTTGAATATCTTGAACCGTTTTGGAACTATGGCCAAAGTTTTTAAAGCTGACAAAGGGCATAAGTCAAAATTTATCAAAGCTAGAGTTGTTGCCCTTCGATACAGATACGTGTATTACCATTGGCAATAAGTACAGCAAGTTTCATTTGAATATCTATTATGATTTTGAATTTATGAAGAAAAAGGGGCTATATTTCTTCAATTATTGTAGCTAGAGTAATGTAAATTGCCATAAAGTAGCACCTGTAGTAATGTGAGGTTATGTTTAAAGTTTAAAATTGATACCTATAATGGTTTTCAAGTTATTTAGAAAAAAAACATGATAAATGTGGACGGACGTACGTTCTCACTGACTTGACATTTTTTGGTTTTCTTTGGTTCGTCCCTTTGTTTGTAAAACCCCATAAGCAACATTTTGCACCTTGTAAGCAACGCAATGAATAGAATCTAAATATAGCCTATTGTTCAACAACCCACAACTACAAGTTGGCAGGTACGCGCAGACGGACAGACAAGGTGATTACTATAGGGCACCACAAAAAATTGTTTGCAGGGCCCTAATGACCAACATTTTTAAGTTGGTTAAGTTCAAACAAGGGCAAATAAATCTGGAAATACACACCACATAGTTGTAATAGATTGCCCTTTTGAAAGTGAACAAGTATTCCAAATTTGTTCAAAGTGAATACCTACGATAGTTTTTGAGAAATGGGTACAAACGAAAAACTTAACTACTGGTAACGCCCCAACAAACAACCTGGTTACGACGATAACTTTTTTTTTTTTTTGAAAAGTTGAGCAAGTAAATGATCTGAATTGTACATGTATAAAGAACTGCGTGTATTATCATACTGCACAGTTCTCAGCCAATGTTTTGCCTTTCATGTGAATGTCAGTTTGCTTACTGTACACTTTATTAAATGTCACACAGACATTACAAGCTGTGGGAATCAGGTTTTGTTTACTTAAAATCATCCAGGAAAATCTGTTTGACCACTTTGCAAATTTTTAATAACTTTATTTCAATAACAATGGCAACAATTAAATGTCATAGTTAACAAAGGAAACATTGTAATTTATAAATATAATAACAACAAAACAGTTGCATCTGTTTTAGTGAACTACATGCTGCATGTATGATTGGAATGCTTTAAGTTGTATATTTCTTTTGCATGATATAAACATGGACAAATTTGGATGAAAGAACTCAAAATATCTCTGAGAAAAAAGCTTCTTATAAGACTTGAATGCTTATAGGTTCTTTTGCTTGTTACAAATACGAAATTTGGAGAAAAGGAACATAGAAATCAAAGTATTCAACAGAGAAGCAGATGATTGATGCTTCATATATGATTTGAATGCTCATAGCTATTATGTGTTTCTTTTGCTTGTTTAAACAAATATGAAATTTGGAGAAAAGAAACACACTAATCATATATATACAGTATTTTAGAGTGAAGAAGTTGATTAGTATGAATCAAACATTAACAAGAATTGTGAACATTCTATGACAACCAGGTTTTCATAACAGGTACATTACTTTACTGAAACTTGGTACAACAAGTACCAGCAAAACAAAATCCAAGATTCTAATTTAAACAAAAGAATATGACATACTTTCTGAGATGTTTGCAGCACAAAGTCTTGTTGGCAATGCTTTCCACCAAATGTATTAATTTGATAACCTGTGCTGGTATTCATAAAGCATCTCAATGGAAAACTTGAATAAAAACAGGTGCTATGTATATTACCAACAAATTGAAGATTAACATTAACCCATAGTTCTGTTCCAGGTGATTATACATGTAGTAGCTTTCTACATAATGCTTGAAAACCTGTAAAAAATAGTATGTAATCCTGAGATTGTTGTTTAGCTGATACACTTAATAAAACTTTAAGAACAGTTTTCTTCTAAGATGCTTTGTAAATACCACTCTATTCAAATGGTTTCATACATGCATCCATATTAAACTTACCGTATTCTAAATTTCATAGTTATGCAATAAAATGGCATTGATTGTGCTAATAATCAGCATTAACACCATGAGTGTCTGTGTTCAAACAAAATTGCAGAATAAAAGCATGAGCAAGACAAGTCCATCAGCATATAAATAAAGAGCCTACAGACAGATGTCCCCCTTACTTAAAGACATTTGATATTGAAACCTAACTGATGACTTAGAGTTGTATTAGAAAGATATGCACCACTTTTAAAAGTTTGTATGAACAGTGTACCATATTAGGAACAGAAAAATAAAAACAGAAATATATGTCACCACACTTGCTTAGGAGTTATCACCCCTTGGATATGCACATTTGGAGAAAAACACTAGTTTTAAGGGCAGATAACTGAAAAACAAGTTTGGTGACCTATGACTATTTTTGTTGCGTAAGAGTTATCTGCCCTTGTATATGCAAATTTTGAGAAAAACACTAGTTTTAAGGGCAGATAACTCAAATCTAGTTTGGTTGCCAATTACTTTTTTTTTATTTTTCTGTTTCTAACATGATACTGTGTTCATATACAGCATTCTATCATTAGAATGTGTTTTGCCCATTCTCTCATGGTCAAGAAACTACAGTGAACTCCTTTTATGCAGAATATGCGTTACTAAGAGAATTTCTTGTACATCTGAACACAAATCTCATTATCGATGTAATTTCTGTTATAACTGATTCATTTCTTGGTAAAGTTGTTGTAGTGACTCTCTAAAGTTTTCTATTTCAGCTTCTGATCCCTTTATTCCTTCAAGACAAGAAAACAGACTTTCTAGTTTTTGGTCAACAAGAGCATTTTGTTTTTGGTATTTCTGATATAAATGGTCTTCTAATGCCTGTACACTCTTTGAAACCTGTAAATATTAAAACACAGAGGATAACATATCACTACAGAACAAAACTATATGCCCGGGTGGAAGCCTAAAGTCCACAATTACTTGTTAAGTCAGTTAGGAGCCATAATTCTGTTGAAATGTTGGATAGTGCTACATGGCGTTGACAATGTAAGGTGTTTACAATCTTAAATAAGTATGTTAAGTTTGAAAACAATGACTGGATGGAGTTTGAAAATATTTGCGTTTCAAAAACTTAAAAGTTTTGGTTAACACTTTCAATTGGACGGACAAACGGACAAGACAGTACGTCGGGGCATAAAATGAGTAACATGACCAAATATGTCCTGCCAAGGAGATACATGCATTTACTGAAGCAAAGTTCTACAACCAGAATAACAATTTATGAACAAAAATCATGAAAAATTTGCTCTAGGTACAAACCTGAGCATATAGTACAGATCTGAATTGTTCCACTAGTTCACTGTCATTTTTGCGCTTGGTATTCATACTGTCAACTAAGTTATGAGCTGTCTCAGAGATGTACTCAATGCTTGGATTCTTAGGTACTGGTTCTGATATTGCAGCATTTAGTTTTGACAAAACACCACAAGGATCCTGCTCCGAGTTTTCTGCATTACTGAATATAAAAACAATTTTATAATTTACTGTTGTAAGCATGTCTTCAATCATCAATTAAAACATATCAGATATGACAAAAATTATTATGAAATGATGTTTTGGAATCATTAATGAATACAATACGGGTTGATACAGTGCATACGTTGCTCACTCTCAGTTGAAGGCAATGAATTGAAGAAATGTCATGGAAGATCATTAAACCAGTAATACGCCTGATTTAAACGCAGATCAGCCAAATGAGTCTTATAATCTACCAACTTATCTAGCTAGGATGGCTTTCAACAAACATTAAGGTAGTGCTAACTAGTACTACCAACTTATCTAGCTAGGATGGCTTTCAACAAACATTAAGGTAGTGCTAACTAGTACTACCAACTTATCTAGCTAGGATGGCTTTGAACAAACATTAAGGTAGTGCTAACTAGTAACCTGATTACTCTTTCACAGTATCGTATTTTTCAATGGTTCATACCATTCAATTAAACTTTTTGAAGATTGGTCTACATTTTTAGAATCATCTGTTTCTTCGTGTGTGACTGTCATTTCTGCATTCATCTTCTTTCAGGATGTCTTCGTAACTACATACATGTAAAATGTTCTCAGGACTGTGAATATACAAGAGATGTTTGTAATACATTAATGCCCTTCATAGCAGCCAAATCAATAGTCAGAAATATCGAAGGTCATAGCAACCTTGACCTTTGATCAACTGACTTCAAAATCATTATGGGTAAGCTACTAAGGGTGACCAACCTCTCTGTTAAAGTTTAAAGACCCTCGGCCCAAACAATTTTGAGTTAATTATTGATAGAAAACCACATGCAGGACTTAAGACCATTCCCGACAGGTGGGAATTGGTCACACTAATTGATTCTGGGTCCTTGGACATAACTTTTGGCCAGATTTTAGATCCTGGTAATGATTTGGATGCCGCAAAAAGATAGGGGTGGGTCGATGCATCGAAATATCGATGCATTGCGATCCTGAGTGTCACGATAGTATGGATCGATATCTAAAGTCTCGATCCAATAACTATCGCCGATAGTTAGCTCAACTATCAATAGTTAAGATAGTTTCCTTTTTATAACTAAAGTTTATTATTTCTTTGAAACAACTTCCGTTTTCGTTATAAAACTAATATTGTAAATAACCAAACGTATCAAAACAGCCACAATGGACCAATATCGCCTTAATTTTATTAATCTATTTCTGTCAAATTCATTTTAATCATTTCCACAAATAGTAGATTTGTATGTTGTACAACAAAGTGATATCTTACACACAAAAAATTTTCTATGAGTCTTTCCCCTGTGATGTTACACAGTGCAAATTTGCATTTACAAGTCAATCTCAATGTATATATTGTATTGTTATATGTATTATCCCATAGCATGAATTGTCTCGACAATACCCAGCTATGTATGGAAGACACCATTTCATGTGGTTTTCTGAATAAACATATTCTATTCTATTCAATCTCTGGTTTTCAAATATTGGCAATTACTATTGCATTAGTATCGCAATAGTTTCCAGCAATACAATAGTATTGCAATAGTCAAAATTGTACTCAATAGTCACCCCCCCCCCCCCCCCCCCTGCAAAATATTGATAGCCTAGGAGATGCATAATTATGCAAATTCTAGTGACGTCATTAAATGGGCGGCATTCGCGATAATGGTTGAACAATAGTTGTTGAAACTACTTGTAACTGTTTTCTTAATATTTTGCCTTCATTTTGATAACTTTATAATCTCAAATTGATTTGGAATTGATGATTTATCGCCCGTTATATCCTTAACCTAACGAAAACCGGTGACTCGACTGTAATTGAAAATTTTGGGCAATTCGAAGTTCCAGTTCATTATTTCATATGACTGTATCGATACTAGCTTTCAAATTGTGATTTTATCTTAATATCACGATTTGTTACTTAAAATCAAAGCAACTGTTGACGAATTGATCTGTAGACGAAATTAGTGACTGGCCAAAATAACAGACACTGAGACAGTTCGAGGTAAAACAGCATGTAATTTAAAAAACAGTTCAATCAACCTTACAAGGGCAAACCTGATATTACCGTTACATAGGGGGAAATATTATAAAGCTTCAAAATCCATTCTTTTTCTCAAATATTGTCAATTTGTAAACATATCGTTTTGTTTTTATGAAACAACACCAGCAGAAGTTGTTATGACACCGATTTATCATGAGGTGAACACACTAAAACAAGAATATATGATTGTTCTAGATAACAAGATGATGGAGATGCAATGTAAATCAAGGGTGATTTATCGTATGTTTTATTTACAATTCTGTTTGAAAATCATTAATTTAAGTTTTGTTTCTGATGATTATGATTGACGATTGATCTTGCTACCACTGCGTTGAAATGGATTCGTCCATCAAACTAGGAATGAGTAATATCACGTTAGACCGTGACGGGACGGACGTACGGTTTCAGAGCACATTTAGCTGAAACCAAATTGTGCAGACGATGAACGCCAAAGTGATCACCCAGATTGTAAGCTTATTTTTATACTATATAAGGAATAATTGTGTTAGTATCAGTGCATTATCAATGCCAGATTTTATTGCCAATATTGGCAGCATTCACAAACATCATAAATTAAATAGACAGTCATTTCCAATGGACAGTCTGACATTTCCATTTGTTTTTGCTCACCTGAGCCTGAGGCTGAGAGTGAGACACCTGTCATGTCATGGTCATAAACTAAAGGTGATCGTTTTGTGATCTATTATTTACGGAATCCAGTTTGTGCCATGCTAAATGTTCTCTGTCTCTCGCCAAGTGCGACGCACGATAATGTGATATGACAAAACTATAAGACAATGCGATAGCAACAATGCATTATGATACAATTGTCAAAATGTTTTTTAAAATGTCATATCGTATTGTCATGGCTAGAATTGACAAGTTTGGCACAATGATAAAACTTGTTGCAATGTTGTATATCACACTGTCAAGCATCGCATTGCATTGTGTGCGTCATATCAAGTTGTCGCTAAAATTCAGGACAGGACAATGCGATATGGCAATTCGACAAAGTCTACGACACATGACAATGAGATTAGATGCTCAACAATGCAATATTTTGCCATTTTGGCAATTTTAGGCATTTAGATGCAATGCGACATGACATCACATTTTGATAAATGTTGTGTCAGGTCGTGTCATCTTTGTAAAACTTGTTTTTGCAGAATGAGGACCTCGTTTAATTTCAGACAAGTTTGATTAACTATGAAGCTTAGGTCAAATCAAAGAAAAAGTTTTTGAACTCTCAATATCTAGTCTGGATGTTTGAGTTTTGACCAAAAGTTTCTCTGATTTTAGGCACAATCAACAAGACAGAAACGTCAACAATATGCCATAGATCTTCCAAAGAACGGAGGCTGTATCCAAGATTATGTACATGATGGAAAACTGCCAGATGATAAATACAGATTCCCTTGGAAAAGAGGTTCATCAAAGCAACACACAATCACATGTCTTTACAAGTTTTGAAAAAAAATCCCCAATAAATTAGATTGTTTTGTTTGCCTAAATTTATAAACACCAGGTTAATTGTAAAATTAGAAAATGTTGTCAGTATCCCTTTTAGAGCTAAAGATAATGGTATTCTGCATTTCTAGTTGTTAGTGTGTTTAAAACTACTAATCCTTTGTAGAAGAAATAAACTTTTCTCAAAGTGTGTTTAGGATACAATTAATTTTTGCTTCAGGTAGAGCAGAGTCCTACCAGGTACTAATTAAAGAATGTGCAACTGTTTTTGAAGATGGTGCAAAATTCACACCCAAAGAAGCTGGTCAAATCAGTGATATTGAACCATTTGATAGGTGATTTATTTCAGGAACAATTAACTCATTTGATATCAACACTTCAGTTGGTCATGAACTCCTTAAAAATGTGGCTTCAAAATTGATTTGTATATATATATGTATGTCATGAAGTAGAAAAAAAATTAATGTGCACTATAAATGTGCTTGAATGTATCGTCTTTTCTTTTCATTTTTTAAACATCTTGCAAAAATATGTGTACTGTTAGTAACTTTATAGTCTGTTACCAGCACTTTTGTCATTGCTTCATCACAATTTCATTACTGTAAAATTATTGTATTCTCATTGGGGTTAAATTTTTGTTGATTTTAAGTTTGTACTTGACCATAAAATGTAATCCCCTCGATTTATCAACCTTCAAAATAAGAGACAATTGGTTTCCCTCTTCATATTTTGTAATCCACAAAGTTACTACTTCACAAAATTGCATTTACCTAAAACAATAAAATCTAATACCCATGAAAACTTGTGATTCTAAAATATTTATTTAATTATTATTGAATATTTTTTCCTACTTAATATTACTGAAACTGATTGTTTTCTTACATTTTTGCAGTCAAACTGGAACAGTGGATAATAGCCTGTCTGATGCTGTAAATTTTGAGCTGGATTTTGATGTGGTTCAGAGCTCAAATCCATCTTCACAAGACATTTTCACTCCAGATGAGTTCATTGAAACATACAATGAATTTGATGAAATATTTGAGAAAGAAAACATCAATCAGGTCTCCACCATTTGTGGTAATGTTTCATTTACTGTATTGCTACAATTCCTTTTAAAAAGTTCTAATTTAAACTCTTCTGTAGACATTATTAAAGACTGTCTGTACATTAACTCCCAATCATTGAGTAGCAGCTGAGCTATAACACTTGGCCACTTTGGCTTTCGACCCTCTCAGATATCCATTCATACACCTGGGTAATGTGGAGCATTGTGGGTTATTCTTGTTCATTGAAATGAAGCAGTGGCACCGACAGGGATCGAACTTGGTATCTCTCAATCCAAAAGCCCCAGCCCTTCCTCTAGACCACCGCTCCCACTTTACTTACCAGCATCTAATTGCTACAATCTTTGTGAAACTTGGATAGAATGGTAACCAATATGAATTCTCAGTTGAGGTCAAATCTGAATCATTTTGGGTTAAAAAGTAGTTCCCAAAGTCAAATCAAAGAAAAGTTTGTGAACAATCCAGATGAAACTTTGTCAGAATGATTGTTTCTATCTAAATTTCGGACCAATTTGGAACTGGATTTCGTGTCACTAGGTCAGTCAAAGAAAAAGGCTCTTGAAACTTGAATAATGAGGGCCATTATAACTGCTTGTTTATCTCTTTATAACTTAGTGTTCAGAAGAAGAAATAGGATACTGATTGTTTTTCATCAATTTAATCATGTTTTAGATTCATGGAAAATAGACACAGTTGGATATGTTGACACAACATTTTCTGATGCTCTACAAAGGAGATCATCCTTGTCTGAACTTGGTTCCAAATTGGACACATTTCAAGTTGAAGATCCATTACTGTTGAACAATGAACATGCAGTGACAGAAAATGGCATATTCAGGTTAGGCATTTTTATACAAACTGTAGCACAGGTAACTGCATCATTGAAAAAAAAATGAAATAAAAATTGACATTTTTTGGTAAAATTCAGATTTAAATCAATTTTACTTTTTTGTATTTTCATTATTTTTCAATGATGCAGTTGCCTTTGAAATGTGGGCAGTACATACATGTGCAAAGCCTTTAGTTGCTTAAATGTTTTTTATCAAATGTTTGTGTTTCCTGGTTTACTTTACTTGGAACTTAGTAATCTACAAGTATTTTTATTATTGTAATGTTTACCATAAGAAAAGTTTTCTATAATAAAATAACAGAGCTGAAATTATGACAGATAAGCATGGAATATTCATGATGTCCAGGTAAATAATTTCTCACAATACCAGTACCTGAAATTAATGTACAAATAATAGTGTTTCCAGGATAACGTGATGTTTATAAATATAAATCAGTTTGGACAACTCTAGCAAAATTGGTTTTATAAGTTACTGAAGCAAACAGATATATGGTCAGTGTTGTACTAAAAATTTTACTGATACAATGTATATCATTGACATCTTATTAATCCACCTTTGTGGAATATACCAAATTCCCCATCTTTCTTCTTATTGTGGGCACACTATTAAGTCAATGTTTTTAGCTCACCTGTCACAAAGTGACAAGGTGAGCTTTTGTGATCGCTCTTCGTCCGTCGTCCGTCCGTCCGTCCGTTCACAATTGCTTGTGAACACACTAGAGGTCACAAATTTAGCCTAATCTTTATGAAACTTGGTCACAATGATCATCTCAACAAAATCTAGGCCAAGTTCGATATTGGGTCATCTGGGGTCAAAAACTAGGTCACTAGGTCAAATCATAGAAAAACCTTGTGAACACATTAGAGGTCACAATTTTGACTTAATCTTTATGAAACTTGATCACAATGATCATCTCTATAAAATCTAGGTCAAGTTCGATATTGGGTCATCTGGGGTCAAAAACTAGGTCACTAGGTCAAATCATAGAAAAACCTTGTGAACACATTAGAGGTCACAATTTTGACTTAATCTTTATGAAACTTGATCACAATGATCATCTCTATAAAATCTAGGTCAAGTTCGATATTGGGTCATCCGGGGTCATAAACTAGGTCACAAGGTCAAATCATAGATAAACCTTGTGTAGTCACTAGAGGTCACAATTTTGGTCTAATATTTATGAAACTTGGTCACAATGATCATCTCAACAGAATCTAGGTCAAGTTCGATATTGGGTCATCAGGGGTCAAAAACTAGGTCACAAGGTCAAATCATAGAAAAACCTTGTGTAGTCACTAGAGGTCACAATTTTGACCTAGTCTTTATGAAACTTGGTCACAATGATCATCTCAACAAAATCTAGGTCAAGTTCGATATTGGGTCATCTGGGGTCAAAAACTAGGTCACAAGGTCAAATCATAGATAAACCTTGTGTAGTCACTAGAGGTCACAATTTTGGTCTAATCTTTATGAGACTTGGTCACAATGATCATCGCAATAAAATCTAGGTCAAGTTCGATAATGGGTCATCTGGGGTCAAAAACTAGGTCACAAGGTCAAATAATAGAAAAACCTTGTGTAGTCACTAGAGGTCACAGTTTTAGCATAATCTTTACGAAACTTGGTCACAATGATCTACACAACCAAATCTAGGTCAAGTTTGATATTGGGTCATCCGGGGTCAAAAACTAGGTCACAAGATCAAATCATAGAAAAACCTTGTGTAGTCACTAGAGGTCCCAGTTTTGGCCTGATCTTTACGAAACTTAGTCACAATAATCATAACAACAAAATCAAGGTCGAGTTCGATAATGGGTCATCTGGGGTCAAAAACTAGGTCACAAGGTCAAATCATAGAAATACCTTGCATAGTCACTAGAGGTCACAATTTTTGTCTAATCTTTATGAAACTCGGTCACAATGATCATCATAAAAAAATCTAGATCAAGTTCGATATTGGGTCATCTGGGGTCAAAAACTAGGTCACAAGGTCAAATAATAGAAAAACCTTGTGTAGTCACTAGAGGTCACAGTTTTGGCCTGATCTTTACGAAACTTGGTCACAATGATCATCTCAACAAAATCTAGGTCAAGTCCGATATTGGTTTATCTGGGGTCAAAAACTAGGTCATTAGGTCAAATCATATAAAAACCTTTTGTAGTCACTAGAGGTCACAATATTTGCCTAATCTGTATAAAACTTGGTCACAATGATCATCTTAACAAAATCTAGGTTAAATTCGAAAGGTACGAATAATTGGAACAGCGAAAAGTCATCTTTGTTGACAGGTGGTCTGTTTAAACAGCTTTAACTGTGATGGAAATAGCATAATTGGTTGACTTTGTTGACAGGTTTTGTGACAGGGGTCTTTGTTTGCAGGTGATCTTAACATTGTTCCTGTATGAATTTAAACAAGTAATCATTAGTAGTTCTGATTGCATTTTGATTGTCAGGTCAAGTAAAGATGGACCGTCCACCAAGGCTACTGAAGTCCCGATGTTACAACAGACATTTGATTCAAATCTCTTCGATGAAAGTTACACAAAAATAATTGATGAAAAATCTGAACCAAAGGTACTAAACTAAAGATAAATATGATGTTTGTTTTGTTGAAGTTTTTATTACAATTTGTGATACTTCTGCAGCAGTACTTTTTAAAATGTGAGAAAACATTAAAGTAATGACCTGGGATTGTAGCCCTGTAGTCAATGATTGTGACAAAATATTCAGTGGTATAGTTCGCCAGAGATAACACTAGCCTTTGTTTACAAATAAAAATTAAATATATTTTCGATATTCATTTTTGTTCAAGCTTGTGCATATACACTTGTAATAATATACTCTTTAAATCTACACTGATAACTGGCGGTCAGTGGACCATGCAGTGTTTGTTTATAATTTGCATTATTTGTTTATTGATAAGGCTAGAGTTATAGATGAACCACGAGTTTTGAGCCGTGACGGGAGATTACACTATTTAGTCATGGTGTGTGAATATACCTGGTTTGGATGCCTTTTAAATGCGTTGATATATATTTTTGTATGACCAGATATCGTCAGTATCGCTGGCTCAATTGGTAGACAGCTTGATTTTCAAGCTGGGACATGAGGGTTCAAGCCCTGATAACTGCTCATTTTTTCTCCTTCACCTTTTATTTCTTTGTCGTCAAGAATATGAAGACGTTGTTTAAAAGCAGTTTTAATTTTTTAACTAATTATTTTGACTTTTCATTCTACATGTCATGGTTTTACATGTTTCGCTGTTTAATATTTGATTTCTTTCTTTGGGCCCAGTATCAATTTATCTTTTACATAATTCAATACTTAAACTCGTGTCCGATTTTCGACTTCTCTTAGTGTCTTGGTTAAAAATTCGTCAGTTTTGTCTGTCTCCGAGTCAAATGATGCATTTGAATATTTCATAGCGGGTGCTTGAAGACCATTTATTGCATAATATAACGCCAGTTTTAACTAGGAGAAATAATTACGTGTATATAATTACACGCTGTTACTATGAGTAACGAAACTTAATTTTGACTAATAAAATACATTCCAGGAAATGCATAATTTTCTTGTGCAATATAAATTAAACAAGCAATTTGAAAAAAAGACAAATATGAAAACTGACGATGCCAAGGATCGAACCTAGAAAAGTAAGTCTCATAAGACATCGCCGTATCCATTGGGCCACCTATTCAGTTACTTACCGAAATACTTATTTAACTTATGTTGGTATTGCTTATATATACCTACCCTTTTAGGGTGAATCAACTTTGCTGCATAAATTAGTCACGGCTCAAAAACCATGGTTGATCTATACTCCCGGCCAACTATACTTAGGTGCTTAAATGTGGTTTGTTTGTTTATGTGTCATCCAACCATTATTTTCTTATTATTTTAAACATTACAGTCATAAAACTGGTTCAATTTGAGAAATGTAGGTGGTGGTAAATCCCTTAGTAGTCTGCAAAATCACTGACTGCTGGGGCTTGTGGGGAGCTCTGATATGCATGCAATTTCAGCAATTTTATTCAAATAGACAAATTCTTTATGTGAACATTTTCAGGATACTCTGGAAGATGTTGTAACTGATGATTATGATTGGTCTACTGTGGAGCTCCCTTGTCTTGAACCTGTTAGCATTTTGCAGAGTATAGCTGGTCCTAAAACTCGCTTGGTAATGGAAGAAGGTAACAGGCAACAGTTGCTAAGTCACATTTATGAAAACATACAACACTACTTTAAATGACTTGGCCTGACTGTGACAATGGTTTACTAGGAATACAAGACTTGTCATGGCATTTTTGTTATATAATAGGGGCTGTTATAACGCCTCTTCCATCTGAAAAAAGTCATTAAAATCATGCATGAAGTTCACCTCAACAAAATCATTCCCTCATATTACCAAAATACTAATGTTTTCTCCCCTAATTAAAGGTATACAAGGCTCCATCTCAAAGGTTCGAAAAAGCCCATGTTCTCAGAGGACTTCTCCATGCAGATGGATGATAAATTATCATTAGTCAAATTGTCACAGACTAACTTCTCTCAACCTGATCTGTAGAATCATTGCAGTCAAGCAATATCACAGATTGAGCTAACCACATTTGTTAAAATTTAATTATGTCAGTGTTTGTTGAAATCCCAAATGCTCACTGTACAGTCAATTGATCCTGGTTAAATGAGTGACAATTCCTCATTGAACCTCTCACAGTTCACAGTACCTGAATGAATAAAATGATGGTTGAAAGCTCTATATTATGTTTTATATTATGCTTTGGCATTGATGAAGTGTAAAATTAAGCCTGTGTTCCTTTGGCAATGCAGCTTGTTTATATCATAATAAATATACTAGTAATACGCTAACACCAAAGTGGATGGAACATATCTGACATTTTATTTATGACATAATAAGGTTATGTGTGCAAATTATGACATGAAGTTTAATTGTTAAGAGACTCACCGGAATTTGAAATATTGATTTAGCAATATTTTTACATGTGTTTCAGCACCAGATATCAAATACATTGTGTCCAAACAGCTTGTGAAACAGCAATATGAAGATATTATAAAACCTGAACATCTTAATCTAGACCTCTCACAGGAACATGCCAGCACATTCCTAGATATCAATGAAATTAGTTAGTTGCAATATTTGTCTTATTCAGTAGTACTTCGTTAAGCCTCTAAATATTGTCAATTGATATGGGTATAGTGTCTTTATTTTATCCATTAAGACATGTGTATAGAAATTACCAAGCTTTGTCTATGTAATCATTGGCCAAATTTTCAAAAATAATTCGCCAGACTCATTAGTACCAAGCCTAGTTGACATATGCTTGGTACATTAGGCTCAAGTAATTTTTTACTGAGCTATTGCCCTTTGAATTTAATTCATACTTTTTTGCCAGTGCTATTTCTCTGTAAGCATCGATGTGATTTCAATGAAATGTCACAATAATCGTTAGTACAAAGCTTAGTTGACATATTGTTGGTACATTATGCTCAGATCAATCTTTACCGAGTTATTGCCCTTTGATTTTTATTCATATTTTGTTGACCCTATTTCCCTGTTTAAACAACTTTTCAATTATATACAGTGGCCGATTCACTTACCTGTTTTCCTGGACTGTATACTAACCAGTATTAACTTACCCTTCTATAAGGAGCCAACAACTTCACCAACTGTTGTGGAAAATCGACATGGTTGTCCAATTTTCATGAAAGGGTACAAATCCAGCACACTTAAACACATGGCTAAACTTTGTTGGGATTTCAATGAAACACCACCTTCAATGAAACCTCTTGTTTTTAGTTTTTACTGCACAGGACAAGTTTTGTGAAAAAGCTTTGTTAGATGTTCCTGGACTTCAAACTTTCAGTTGGATGGACCCTCATTATGTACAGCAATTACTACCAAAGAGAGAGAAAGTTGAAATTGAAACAGAGGAAACAAGGTTTGACAATAACAGGCATGGAAAGAGATTCCTTGTCATGTCTTTCAACTCCTTGCCTATCTCGAAAACACTTTGAGCTTGGTCCATCTGTCCATTTGTTGACAAAATTTGTTTGCGTTATTTCTTTAAACCACTGGTCAGATTTCAACAAAACTTCAAAAGACTCATCAGTACTAAACCTAGTTGTACATATCAGTGGCACAATTTTGCTCAGATCTATTTTCACATAGTCATGCTCTTTGAATTTTTAGTCATATTTTTGGTACATGCCATTTCTCTGTAAACCCTTGCCTGTTTCAAAACTTCAAAAGACTCTGAAGCTAACATTACATGTCAGGCAATATCCGCAGGTAATCATCACCTTCAGTGAAAGCGCTTGTTTGTATTTGAAAAAGATTTTATATGAAGTAGCAGAACATAGTACACCATGCATCTGAAATGTGATTTTCCAGGTTACTTGACAGCTCTGAAAAACTAGATCTTCTGAATGATATCTGGCAAAGAGAAAAATACTGCAATGAAATTCAAGCAAATCAACTTCCGGGTAAAACATTACTATATGCAGTGAATTTCATGCCTGTTTGTAATAAGATACTCTTGTCAAAATATAAATAACAATAATAAAGATAGTTAGATACACTGAAGAAATCTCTCTGTATGGACTCCTATTAATAATTTATGTATGACTTTCCAGTTATGTGATCTTGCATTGCAAAAGAATCATACTGTAGAAAACATTTTTAATAAATTGAAAGACACAAATGACTGAATGCATAGCTACCAGGTACATTTATTAATCATACTTGACTGTTTGTTTGTAACCAATTCTGTATAGAACCAAATGTGAGAAATCATCTTATGAAGAGAGAAGATACGATAAAACAGGTCAAAGAAGTAGTGGGAGATTTAACAGACTTGAACACAGGGAAAGCTGAACTAGCACTCTCCTGGGAGATAGTAAAATCCATTGATAGAGTTACTGACCCTTGTAAGGTACTTGTACCATATGTGCCAACTGGTGAGATACTTGATGTTCACACTGCAGAAGTTGAAAGATTTGACAAGTATTATTGTACTGAGGTCCATGGTAAGCATGAGTATGTATGACATAACAGCACTTTAATGAGAAGAAATGTTATTTGATTGATTATGGTTGAAGGGTGACAGAGCACTATGATTAAGAGTAGACTGTATGGTCCAATGTTTGTACATTTATTGCAGATAAGTTTTTGAACATTACATGGTGTTGCAGTATTATTTGTACATTTATTGCAGATAAGTTTTTGAACATTACATGGTGTTGCAGTATTATTAAAATGTAACATGTCCAAGGAATTTTGTCAAGCTGTGTGGTTGACTTCAGGCATAATTTTGTTCATATTGTGTGATACTTGTTAGGGAATTTAAGTATGACTTAGGTGAAGAGATTTTATTGTTACTATGGTTTGTATTATTTTCAACAGTAACAAACTAATTCGGTTGTTTGGCATGCGACAAATTTTTAGGATTTTGTTACAACAGTGTTATAACATAAAGCTTTCTGTGATACATTCATTGTTTAAATTTTCAGAGACAAGATTGACTACCGATACTTTATGCACGAAGGATGAAACATGTGACAGTGAAAAGCCTCTCAATAAAGGTTTTGTTATATATATGAGCCAGTCTCCAGGAAAACCTGCTATTTTGACAAAAATATTGACTTTAAGATTTTCCATAGTATTACAGGATAATGTTAAATAAGCAAATTGCAAAAGAAATTATGTTTATATCTTGAGTTTTAAGGAAGTTACAGCTGTTTTTGTAGAGTCCCTATTCGGAGCTTTTTGTGTGACGTCGCAAACATCATTCAAACGTTATTCAACGTAACTGAAATAAGTATTTCAATATTACACCATTTGATCAATTCTTGACATAAACTGTTCAAAGTAGTACCAAATTCTATAATTATGTTTCACTTTTCAAAATATCAATCAAAATCGAAATTGTTTGCATTCAGAGAAAGGCTACCTCTGTTTTAAACAACTAAATCCTCGTTTTTCTCAATCGGAGTACTTTTCTGAAATTGGTCACCATAGCAACGAAGTATGTGTTTTCGACATAATTCATAGGAAAATTTAAAGCTAAGGTATAGTACTATATGGGTCAATTACTTAAAATAGAATTAATAGATAAATAGAGGATATTTGTTTGTTTTGATTGAATATGGTTTATATCTCATCGTGTAGTGATAAAATTCAATATTTTCAAGAGCGCGTAGCGCGAGTGAAAATATTAAAATTTTATCACTACAAGATGAGATATTAACCATATTCAATCAAAACAAACAAATATTCTATTTATTTAATGCTTTTATGGTGTCAAAACTGGTACTATTTATGCCAAATTACCACTGTGGTTAGGCTACGTATGAATATGTTATTCCATTCATATTTTTCACTTCAAAATCCGCCATCTTGGATTATGGTGAAGAGGTGAAAACGACTTTTTTGAGAATTTTGCATTAAATCATACACCAACTTGTAGGAAATGGTCTAACTAAGAATAAAAATCCCCACATGACATGTTTCCGTTCAGTAATAAAAAAGTTACAGACATTTTAGTGTTGAGATTTTGGTAAATTAAAGTAGTCCCTGTGCGGGGGCGGAGCTTATATCAGTCACATTGTAGGTGATAACCAGTGACTGATATAGGTTTTATTTCACTGATAGAACTCCATATCTAATCAGTTAGCATTAAATAAGTATTTTTCCTTATTTTAGAGCTTTATCAAAATCTTGTTACATATAGTAATTACATAATGTCATTATAGCAGGTTTTCCTGGAGACTGGCTCATATATTTCAACATAAGGTTTCATACACGCATGTTGGTACAGTGACTTATGTTTTTTTGTGATAGAACCCAGTGTAAGCACAATTACCTTCAAAAATGACTTAACATCTGTTATGAATATATTTGCTTTAACTTTAATTTGTTCCGCATGATTTCAGTTTTGTATTTAAGGCAATTTATTGTTTTGGAAATATTTAAGGGATGTCAATGAATCTGGTATTTGAATATTCAATAGCCTTTGAAGTCATAATTTTGAAACCATAACTCGTCTTATCTTTCTTTTAGCTTTGAGTTGAAAATAAAAACAAATACAAACGTATCCCTAACGTATCATGTTTTATATTTTGCACCAAATTTACAAATGTTTGTTTTTCTTTCATTTAGCAAGCAAGGTTAAAAGTAAAGTCAGGCCTGTAAACACATCATGTGATCCTTTGGAAACCTTTATGGCTCTTCGTTCAAAAGCCACCGGCATCACCAAGAAGCAATATACAGGTAATTTCTAAGTCTAAACATCATCTGCATAATAACTTTTGTATAATTATGCATAATTATTATAATTGTTGAGAAAGAAATGGTAAGGAAAGGATTTTGGATACTAGAGTTTTAATTTTTCTTGATTATAAGAAACATTTAAATGTGCAAGTTGCGATTTTAACTGTTGTCTAAAGTTTCATTTAGTGTCTTGATTTATTTCAATTTCTTTGCTTAGAACAAGTTGACAGTCCAGATAGTAGCGAAGTTCTCAACAAGAAACAAATTGACAATACGCCGAAGCACCATTCGGTCAAGGAAATCCAAAAGAAAATGAAGCATCATTGTGTCAAAATCCAGTTATCAGGTATTCTCTTTATTATCATGAAAATATTCTTCTGCCTAGGTTGAAGTATTGATCCCCCAGACAAGCACCATCCTCAATCTATAACAAAATAGATTTCATTTTTTGAAACCCCTTGACCAATTTCCTTGAACTGCTTACCAAATGTGTATGGGTAACTCATGGAGATGATGTGAAACATTCCAATTATGTGGGGTCAAGGTCACAATTCAAAGTCAAAGGCTTTAGCCTAAGACCCTTTGATTTTGTATCTGCTGCATATCTTTTGAACCCCTTGACTGATTTCCATGAAACTTGTACTAAATGTGTAATTTCACAGAGATGATTTGCAGACCTCTTTTCAAACATTGCCAGCTTTAGGTTCACTATTAATTAATGGTGTTTCAGTCTGCCGCTGTCTTTATTAAAATAAAATGTTATTTGCAGAGGAATTACATCAGATTTTAGAACTACTTCAGCGTGCATCAGGAAGTTACGTTGCTGAGTTAAAGCAATGTGGAGCATTGTCATCAAATACAACATTTCTATCTATTAAACCTGATGTGTCCAGGTTCATGTTAAAACAGAGAGAAAGGTGCATGGAGGACAACAAACTTGACAGTATTTCTGACTTTATTGATATCTCCTTTTTTAGAATGAATTCTGAGATAAATGATATATAATACCAAATACAAACTTCTGAGGAATAAGTCAGTTATATGCTACCTTTGTCCTGTTTTCTGAGTTTTAAGAATTACAAAATTTTAATCATTGAATATTGTTTATTGTTTCATCCTTGAAAAATCGTGTGTGAAACCTCACGGTGACCTGATGGCAGTGATTTTTCTTGAACAAAATGAAGCAGCCTGTGTCCATAAAATTGCGAAATTTTAGAGCGACAATTCGCAAAATTGGGAATTATTAAAAAGGATATCAATTGTTCATATTTTGCTTTTTTTTACTGATTATACTTATAGTCATATGTATTTGTTGCAGCAACGACTTTTGCCAGTTTGAAAAAGTAAGACTTTTTGAGAAAATTTGAGGTTATTTTGCTAGGGGAAAGTGCCTGTATTCGGCCCAAAAAATAGCCAAAAAATCACTGGATGGGTATGATTAAATTATATGTTGCAGGGTGGACCGATACTACCTTCAAGTTGATGGTGATTCTACATGGTTTGGTTGGAGCTGCTGATCTGGCAGTGAACTGTTGTTTAGAATCAGCCATAGGCTATCTGAATGCATTGCAAGAAAAATACAAAGCTATTCTGGAAGGTCAATATTATTTAAAAGTTGTTTACTCTATACAATCCATGCCTATGCCCACCTTAGAACTAACAGCTTATTTTTAAAAAAGTATTAAGTAGACATGACAGTACATGCTTCTCATTAAATTACTGAAAGCTGCTAATTAAGTTCAACATTCTAACAATAATATACAAAGTACAGTAGTTATTCTGGATATTTGATTTCTGCAAACTTGAATTGTCATACATGTTTGCAAAGTTAACACTATACACTTAACAAAATGTATATATTTACCCATAACTCAGTCAAAAAGTGATTAGAATTTTAGATATATTGTTACATTAAAAAAAATGCCTTAAAATGCAATTTGGGAAGAGCTACCTCCCTTTGACCATAAAATTCAAACTGTATTTTTAAAAGTGAAAAACCACCATGTTGTTGAGTGAAAAATAGCATGATTTTGTGTTTTTTGAATGTAACAATATAATAATATCTAAAATTCTAATCGACCATAAATAAAAATAATTTGCACCTACACATATATTTCTCATGCATTTTACGTTTTGATGTTTCATGGTTCAGTGATTCACTGTATTTAATTTCAAAGAAAATTATTTACCTAATCATGTTTTATTCTATAGTATATATATACACAAAATTTCATGCAGAAATATTTATAAATAAAAAAGTTATAGGGGAAAAACATGCACAAATAAGATTTGTTAAGTGTATATCTACTATGCACTGCATTGATCTATTGCTTTCCCCCATTGATTCATGCATTGTGGTTGCCAGTTTTAAAAAATTGCCAAGTGGACATAAACACATTTCATTTTAAAGGCCCTCTGTAGAGTAACAATCTCTCTGTAACAACACCTGCCAAAGTTCCCTAAGCCAATATTTACTATAAATTAAACCTCTATAAAGCAACAACCTCTAAGCAATGGCAAATATATTCAGGTCCCAAAGTTGTACTGTAGGTGCTTTATTTCTTCCCTTCAGCTGTGCTAGATCCTGTGAGACAGAAATTATTCCAGTTGAGAACTAATTTTTACCAGAAAAATACACTACATCCAAAGGTTGTCTCCCTTTGTAAGGAAGTTGAAAAATGGCTGAGAAATAAAAGAGCTAAGTCAAAAGATTGTGAACAAAAGGTACATGTTTATTGCTGCAAATAAAAATTTGTTGTTCTAGCTGTTTCTCTTTCATTTGAATGTTCTAGGGCCTTTATAAGGAATCAGTTTTTGTGTGGCGTAAACGCCACACAATGATATTACCACTTTTCAGCTTACGACCAATTTAACGCATTAGGCCTCGGCAAATAAATAGTTCTATGATTTGAACAATATTACAAGCATGCAACACAGGTTACACGTATCATTGGACCTGATTTGTTTACATTACCAACATTTACTTATATTAAGACCAACAATTATATCAGACTTTTATTTTTAGAGGATATTTATAGCAAATCATTCCGCAACGGACTATATTTTTACTACCAAAGAATGTTCTCACTGGTGGCGGGAATCTAAAATAGTTCCCACGGTTTTCAATCGTATACTGTAACGTATGTAAATCACACCACCGCTGCACATTGCAGAAGATTACCTAATTGTGTTGTATACAAACATTGATGCTATATATAGCTGGTGGGGGGAAATAGTTCTACGTACATATCGATCGGCCGATTAACAATGTTAGCGCGGTAAGCGTTAAACGCACTAGTCAATTTCTACCCTGCTTTATATAAGACCTCATAATTTTCGTATCTATTATCCGATTTTGAATATTTAAAGCTTGTAATGAAGCAGAGATATATGTCTCTCTTTAAAACAACATTCAACACGATACCATAATTATTAAATCCACGGCGACGAGTAAGAATTCGTTCCGCGTAAAAGTAAGTTTAAAATATCCCGTTTTATACCAAATAAAAATTCAATCGACGGTCGAAAATCATCAATTATTAATTTAATATTCGATCGATTTTGTTCATTAAAGCTTGTTTTAAAAGCTAATACTTTAAGGTTTTATAAAATGTAAAACTTGTTTTTAAAGCATTAATCGGCCGATCGGTATGTGTGAGCGACGCCATGTTTACCCCTTTTACATACGTTAATATAGAGTGTCATATACATTTAATTAAAATGCGTGGTCATACGGAGAATAAACAGTCACTTATCTTGACACTGGTCGAATTCTCCAAGTCGTTAAAAATGGTATTTGTAAATATCCCTCCATTGATGCTCAGCATAGTTACTTAAGTAAGTTCCAGGTAACTACTGGTTCTCTTGGTGTCTTTAGCAGCACAAATGGTTGAGTAAGGGTGGGCTTATCAGAACTGGGACATAAACTTATGATACAACCTGGATTCGATATTGGATTTAGTGGCATCAGTACGCCACATAGTAGTACTTTCAGTGCTTTGATTATCTATAGTTGTTATTGATGGTACTTTTTTCTGAAGAATATGATTTCAGAATTTCAATATCTAACAATTGTACAGAGAAATATCATTTTATTTAGTGCAGTACATACACCTCCATATCTTTCATACCATTGTGTATCGACAGTAGTTGTAGTAGTTATAGTAATTATTTAGGCCTTTCCGTCAAGGTTAACCCATGAAAGTGCAAACACTAATATTTCCAATGGGGTCCTGTGTTTTTGCTGAAGGGACAGCAAGTAGAAGAGAAAGAGTTGTGATACAAGGAATCCGGGTGCATTACCCTAGCTCGTTCCGAAAAGACTGGTTCTTTAACATGCCCGCTGTATAGCACCAATACATGCAAGACTACCTCTGCGTTTCCAACCAGTTTGTCTTTAGTTGGGTGGGAAACACTGAAAAGTTATATTCCAGTTTACAAACTAGCTTATTGGTTCCAACTGACCAGACGCCATAAATAAATCAGAATCCAGTTAATCAATGAAAGGATTTGATTTAGGTTGTTAAAACATTTGAAACATTGCACATGTTTCAGGTTCTGGTGCTGATCAAACACGACATGCCCAGTTTAATGAGTTGTTTGAAACATGCATTAGGCTTGGGAAACATGCTGACTCCAGAAATTCTGTCATCCACCGAACCTGAATCTGTGATAAGGAGGTAAGTACATACACTAGTATAAAGATTCCTGATTGACTCTGTACAAAAGCATCATCCTAATCTCTCATGATTTAAACTTTAAACTAATAATTAACATGTAGCATTCAAATACAGTAGAACTTCGATGCCTCGAACAGTACTTGCCTCGAACACCCTAGATGCCAGGGGGGGTGGGGTAGTCGGCGACAAGTTGTGATAATTACATTTTACGATTTGTATGTGTACTCAGTTCGAACTTAAACCCATGCATATTCTTGAATACCATAGATGCCTCAAACAGGTAGATGGCTTGAACTTTTTCCCCGGTCCAAAGGTAGTTCAAGGCATCGAAGTTCTACTGTAATTAAGACTGTATAATTCATTCTTATATTTCTGAAATACTGTCAGTGTGATTTTATATAAAAAAAAATTGGTTAGAAGTATGTTTTTTTTACACAAATTGTGTTCATTTTATAGCTTAGATCAACACAATTGTTTGATAGCTCCATGTAGGATGCTTTCTGACAGCTTCCCATGGGCTCAGTTTTGTCTTGTGGTAGAATACGAATATGTGGAAGATTCAGAATGGCAACAACTTTGTGAAAGACAGCACATCAGACACATTGGTCTCTACATGCATCATGAACATAAGACAGGTATACTCTGCAGATTAACTTATACCATGCAAACATGATCTTGCATCTGGCAAAAAATGGAAAACATACTTAGTTCTCATACCCCAGTACAGCCATTTCACTAATCTACACCTGATAGATAATTCACTATTTAATATGCCACCACAAAATGGAAGGGAATTATAGAAATGGTCTCCTTCTGTCTGTCTGTGCTTTCGTTAGTCTGTCTGTAACTAACTTGTGCCACCTCAGTAACTTAATAGCACCTGAAACACAATTGCATCTTATGTTCAAGATGTGGCGTTATGCCTCAGTAGGACTCCTGATTATAATTATGTTGTTTATGTGTTGAACTGCATCTACATAAAAATTTGGCAGGTGGATAGATGGAGTAAATGGTTAACATAGTTCAGCGGTATTGTGATACATTGTCTGATGAATGTTTTGTTATATAGATACTACTGTTACTGGAAATGGTTGGACATCACTATATCCAGATAAGCAGATATGTGTGATAGGGTCCACAAAGATTACCAAGAGCACAGATCTGTTACAGCTACTAGAAGGAGGGTAATATTAATGCACTTTTTGTAGAACTGATTTAATATTCATTGTGTTATTATGCCTAAGTCTATTGACTGTTAAGTAATTGTCAATATTAATTAACTAAAAGCCTTACAATTAAGTTTTTGGTGAGACACAACCCTAAAGCTAGTCTGGCTACCCAACTAGATAAATAAAAAAAATTCAATCAATCATCATAACTTCATATTCAATTTTAGCTAGATTTCATTTTTGGCTTGATTATCTATGTTTGAGGGTGCAAAGGGAATTAATTTCTGGAAAAAAAGAGTATACTGAAGAATTGTCTCCTTTAATTAAACATAGGGTATGTATAGACTACCCTAAAGTCTGTGTCATATCAGCTGCATGATTTTTTGGTCGCGCAATTAATTACTCCCAAAAATGAAATTAAAATTACATTCAGGCCGCAGACTAAATCGCAGGCATCCATATAGATCGCAGACATCAAGTCTGTCGTAAGATGCTTGTACAGCTGTCGAGTGGCTTGAATAATGTAGAAATATTGTTGTAACGATTAATCGTAAGAAAACGCAGAAAAAGTCAACATGTCGAGAATTTGGTTTGCAACGTTGTGTTCATCTTTGTAGTGCTAATAATTTGTACAGCAGTCACAGGATTGTCTAAGTGCAGTTACACAAAAGACAAGCAATTTCCCAAAAGGTGCATCATTAAGTTAATATAGACAGGTGTACGGCTGTCGCAAAACTGATGCAATACAGGCTTAATACTCGCAATGCCTGACTTGAATCAAAGTACTTCTGTGTGATCAAGGGAAATTGGTAGACTTGTTTTCAATAAATCTTTGTTAAGTAAAAACTATTCAACGCTGTTATTAATTTTAGGCAAAATATCCTCTTGGTGGAGAGAGATTATAGCGATATACAGGGAGGATCCAAACATTATTTCTTCTCTGATATTGATGTGGATGCTAACACTGGTATAGTACTGGAGAATCTGATGGATATGGGAGATGACTGTAAGCTGCAACATCTGGTGACAAAGATGGCCGCCTTGTGCTTGAAATATGTCACTTGTTGGTTAATCTTGTTCTCTGGCTCAAAATCTGACAGGTTGGACAATATTTTAATCAGGCTTTGCCTTAACAATTTTAAATATTGTGACATAGTTTCTGCATTGTCTTTTACCTGTAATTTACAGAAATAAGACATAACTAGCATATTTATAGTCATTGTCTTTGTAAATTTAAATGTTGTAAACATTATCCTTTTTTTCTTGAGAAACATGCCTAGTGAAATAACAATTTAGTATGATCTCATGAATTAAAAACAGTAATGTTCTGAAAATTGTAATATTTTGAAAACAAAAAGAAACAAAACCACATGAAGTTTTATTTATAATGCAGTTGTTCCATTTCTGCATTATTCAGCTTTTATGTTCTTCTGACATTTTAACTATGGTATTGCACATTCTGCTTCAGTTATATCTACCAAAGTCATGTGATATCTAATATGGCCAAGTTACTGGCAGACATTGCTAATACTGTTCACCACTCATCTGGTACCTCCATAAAGGTTGGTTTTCTATCACATATTGTGGCTGATTTACAACATACATGCAGTAGATGTTAATACCACAAACAGTTTGGCTTAGACAGGAGTCTGTTGCATAATTAAAGTGCTACTGAGCGCTCGGTAGCACTATGCTAGAAAACAGCTTCCTTCAAAAAAAGCGCTATATTTTATATGCTACTAAAGTGGTCTATTGCACAACAAAGCAATCAGTAGCACTCACCTAACAGAGTGCTGTGAGACGGTATGCAATCGGCAAGCACAGCTCCCTGATAGGATGTCATTACTTAGATGTACAAGATAACCATTGATGCAAAGCATCAAAGGGCGCCATAAAAGAAGTTCTGAAAACTGTAAAGACATATATGATTGATCTTTATAAGAAACAGCAGGTGTTGTATTTTTCAAAATATAATGGCAAAAGTGAAATACAAAAAATATATTTTCATCTTGAATATTAAGGATCTTAGTTTGTACCTTAATCCTCTTGTACAAGCATGTTTTATGAATATACGCATGCTATTCATTTAATATTATCAAATGGCAAACAATGCAGATTCACATCATTTACAACTCATTTCAGTGTGATGTGATGTGTAGTAACTTCATAATGCTAATTTCAGTTTATTGGCAATTAGTATAATGTAATAGTCAAATGGTGTATTGTGTGTAAAGTTTGTATAGCTATATATCCGATAGCAATTCAGTATGTGCAAATTCCATATTTGGTGCATACTATTTCATTGGTTGTATAAATTTAACAAACAAAGCTGAGTGTAAAGGCATTGCTATCAATTTGAAAGTTTCCATATGATAAGTTAAAAAAAACAAGAATAAAATACAACAGGTATATGAACTTTGTTTTATTTATAAACAGAAAACTATTAACAATACAAGACATATGTGTTGCATAACCATGACACATAGAACGTGCCAAATCTGTATAGACAACCAAATGTATTTGTTTAGAAGCAACATTATTTAAATCTTTATAGACTCTAGAATCAATTGCTTTCTAGACACTAAATCTATACAGATGTCAAGTTTATTCATGAGTCTATACGCTTAGATGTATTCAAATACGTATAGCAAGAATCGAGAATAATTGATGTAGAAGATGAGTCTACCAAGACTCAAAAACTCTACCGAGGACCAGTGAGTTACCAGCTAATTCAAATCTGTATAGAAACCATTTTAAGTCTCTAGATACCTGTAAAAGCAAATGCGTTCAAATCTGTATAGACACATCTCTCCATTGGCAGAACGACTGAAATCTATATCTAAGACAAGTTTTAGCTATTCCAAAAACAGTTTCCAGGGCATATCCATTTACCATGAAATGTTTTAAGATATAGCATTTCAATGTAGACTGCAGGGTCGGTCAAAGTTGTGCATTAAAAAGCTGGATAGCTATAATGTCGCTGATATGCAGTACGTACGGGTCATTCAATTTATATCACATTGTATATTGAATGACCCTCAATTAAACAAATAGTCGATATCAATTTTTCATTTGTTACTTTGTACGTGGTTTCACGGATTTATTTCCGTGGTGGTTTTCAAAATTGGTACCGACTATTTTGTTTCATTGAAGAATCTTTTCAGAGAAACCTGAACGTGGCACATCTTAATCCATACGCTGCACTTCTTGGGTTTTATAGGTTACAATGTGGTAGATACATGTATTTATAGAAACTCTAATATTTACCTCGTCGAACGCGATTCAAGAGCCGTGCCGAGTAACGGTTTTTCCTGTTCTAAAAATAGACGGTGTACCCAGTGTATTTACTGATATGAAGCCGCTGTTCGTAAGCGATACGCTGATTGGTTGTTTATTTGCTGTGGACACTGGGTGTAATACAGAGCAATGAATTGTGGGGAGTAGGATATGTAAGATTACGTAAGGTCTGTTGGTCAGCCGGTACCTTCATGTTAATGAGATATTTGGCCGGGGGCGACACAATTAGCTTTATGCAAATAAGTAATTTCGCCGGCCGGATCAGCGAGGTTCGTAAGGGGAATTTAGTTATAGTTAGAACATATTAAGTAAATTTTAATGCTTTTTAGTCATTAAAATTTACTTAATATGTTCTAACTAACTTAGAATATAACATTCTGCATTCTGATTGGCCGATAGAAATTCGCGCCAACGCATGACGTCAAGTCTGTTAAGAGAAAATTTTAATGATTAAATTTTCATTTAACCGCGAAAATGCGGCGTTTTCATTGGCTCACAATGTAGGTTATATTCTAATGTATGTTAATCAAATAAAGTTATATTATATAGTTAAATTGAGGCTCCACGCGGGAAATTATTTATGAACTTCTTACGAATTGAGGCTCAACACGGGGAAGTGTTCATAAACTTCATACAAGTTGAGGCTCACCATGGGGGACTTGTCTTCCAGCTCATTATAACAAAGTCCTCCAATACAGACGCCCCGATCCATCGGGGCGCCAATGAAAGCGCTGGATAGGGCTGTTTGGTAGCAGTTTGGATTGAAACTAGTTGAATAAAACGAATATAAAGCTCAGCAAGGCTTGCTTCATATCATTTTATTCACTGGGTTCCATAAATTCAATAATAATCTAACACTCATTCAATATGCTGTATATTATGAACAGGTTGTTATCTGTAGTGGTTATGGTGAAGTAGCCTCCCTTATCAGGAATATTTGTGAGGATTGTATGACAGCTGAAAGAAACAAACCAGTATTACAGTGGCTCCATAGAGATTGGCTATCTGAAGATGTATCCAAGGTTTGTACTGTTATCATTGAGTTGTGTATTTTATTTGAGGTGATTCTATTTAAGTGATTAATTAGGTTAATGTGTTCACTACTTGCACAGGAGACATATTTTGTCTAGGAAGGCAGGTTTATATAATGTCACACTTTGACGACTGTATACTGTAAATTATTTATAAGGGATGTTGATAATAATAAAACATGTTTTGTGAGAAAATGCTCTTCTTATTTCTTGATTTGTCATGGTAGGTGAAGGGGGCAAAATAGCCAAAATATACCACTCTCAAATAAATAAGTGATATTGCGAAGGTGGCAAGGCACTGCTGCTGTTTCTGTGTGGCGTTGGATTGTCTGCGCTACAGTACTTACTATAATTCATGCAATTTGTGTATTCTAATCTTTGTTTCACTTCAAATTTCAGGAGGAAGCGTTCTTGTTGATGCTACCATGTCTGAATTCCTTTAGGTATTTCTCAAAACTATTCAATGGCTATTTCTCAAATTGGAAAATTTGACTATTATGACATGTTAAGAATAGTTAATTAAACTGCTCACATTCTTACCTAAGGAAATTAAAAACCAGATCACTGCTCACAGAAATACTTGAATATGTTTTTCTTGAAGGCAGGTTAAGTGCTGTTATAGAAATTGTCTTCAATTAATGACAATGACAGTGCAC
Source organism: Spisula solida (assembly GCA_947247005.1). Taxonomy (NCBI): domain Eukaryota; kingdom Metazoa; phylum Mollusca; class Bivalvia; order Venerida; family Mactridae; genus Spisula; species Spisula solida. The sequence continues at coordinate 30,289,707 of OX365948.1, forward strand.
CACATTAGCTAATATGTTGACTAAAATACCTGCAAAATCATGCAGTCTGTGTAATGTATTTCGGAATAACTAGTTGAGGTTGTTTACAAAAATGTTGATAGACATTATAAATATACAATGACTTTATGTGCAATATATCAATGATTTTCAGTAAATGCTATTCAATATTTTAATATTCAGTGCACAGTTACTAATGGACCGAATTGCAATGAAGAGGATTTTAACAAATTCTGCAACCAATTTGTCTCAAATGGTACCAGAAATTGATGCCAAGATTTTGAAGGTATAACCATCAGCCGTATTTCACGCTTACAACACAAACAAACATTTTGATGAATTTTCACATAAAAACTTGCATGGTACCAAGCCTATAGTTATGCATATTGTCAGGAATTTTAGGTGAGATGATTTTTGCCGGAGCTATAGCCCTATCTGGGTGGGAGACAGAAGTTTGTGTTTGATAAACCATTCTAGTTATATGTCATGCACATTGTATTATATGTTAAAGTGAAGCAGAACTTACTGAATTGTAAATACATGTTTAACAAAACTTCAAAATGTGAATAAAGAAAACAAATACATCCCAATTTCAAGAGTTTGAATGTCATACAAATAAGAAAGGATAATGCATCCTTTATTACTTATAATCATGAGAAATATTATGAATGCATGGCATATTTTCCCTTATGTAGTAGGGCCTGTTAAAAGGACCTTTCCTGGGAAAAGAATCTTTAAAATCATGCAGTTTTCCCAGAAAGTTTACGTCTACAAAAGCAAAACTACCCTATGTTTACTAAACTGCTAAAAGGTGTTAAGTCCCATCCCAAATTTTAGAAATATCCCTTATGATTGACTATAATATAAGTCTGGTCTGGTATCATTGCAGGCTCTGGAGATGTATTTGAATAGCTCCACCGGCCTACACCTTAGAGAAACACAAATTAGTGAGAAATATACCAACACAGCATTCAATGATCAAACATGTGGATCAAGCGAAGACATGCTTGTTGCTAAGCTTCAGAAGCAAAGACAATCTGAATATCCTCCTATTCAGAATACAAGACTGCAAACCAAAGTGGATGCTACAGTCGAAGAAAACAAGAGCCGCTATTTTAAACCTTCAAACACTGCAATTATTTCAAAAATAAATGATACTCGAGAGTATGGTGTAATGCAAGCAAACAAACAAGGTGTACAAAGTGGAAGGTTAGATTCGGATAGCAATAAATTCAAATACAAGCCTAATTTAGACAAGAGACAAACAGTAGAGTCTACCAGGAAAGGTGATAGCATGCGTTACACTTCAGTGGATGATAGAGATGAGGATAAAATAGAAACTACCCAAAATGGATTATTTCAGAATGTCATCAACACACAGCCTTGTAAAACTTATGAATACAATCATGGCTTGCCATACATTGTGCCTGAAATTGCGGGAAAAAATGAGTATATCAATAAAAGAACTGTTGATCCTCCAAGTAAAGTTAATGAGTGTGTGCCATACAAGACAGGTAGCTATACTGTTTCTGATGGCCAGAGATCAGTGGACAGCAGACTGTCTAGATACAGCTCAGGTGGTAGGACATACGAGAGTATGGAGGACTTGGAAAAAGAGTTTCCTTCCATTGAAACTATTAACAAATCTTTGATTTTAGAGGCTAAGAACAAAGTTTATTGCCCAGAAATGGACATGATGAATGTTCAGAAATCATTTGACGATCATTTTACCACAATGTCTTCCAACCATCAATTTATGTTAGATCAACCTCATTTCACTGTTGACACATGTAGTATCAAGTTACAAGAAACTCAGTATCAATATCTGAAAGACGGAAAGTCCATTGATGATGAAGCCTACAATCTAGAGCCAGAATTCTCAAAGAAAAATATTGGCCAACAAGTAAAGTGTACAGATTTTCAGAATACTGCATTTGGTACTGATACAACTGAAAATTTTAATTTTAAGCCAAAGATATTTGATACAGACTTTGACATACCGGTACTAAGCACTGATGACAATAACAAAGGGAGACGAGTGGTACTGGGACACCGTCAGCAGGTTTATGTCAACCCACAAATCAAGCGACTGTCACGCAAGCAAACATATGATCCAGCCATAGAGGAAATGGTGAATAAGGGGTCTACTCATGCTCGTACATCTCTTGAGGATGATCTGAAGGAAACTACTCGAAAAGTTCTTGAAAACTCTCAACAATTCTCAAGGTATGTTCATTTGGTGTAACTTTAAGGAAGTAAATACTCTGCGTGACATGGATACTACAGAAACCATAATGTACATTCTGACTCACTGTTGCTTGCTTGTATGTCCCAAGGTTTGCTGATGTCTTCCTTATTGTCTTAAAATCTTTAAACAGAACTGTCCAGATTCAGTCTGACCTACTTAAAAAGGATATTTCGCAAGTTACATATAATGTTGGCATGGGGTTGGGTATTTGAGCCCTTTTGCTCCTGGAGCAATCACATGCCTGGTGTTGAATTTGTTCATACTTACATACCTTATACAGTAAAGGCCAGCCTTGTGTAAAGAAAATAACCTTTGTTCACAAGTGACCTTTACATTTACATGTATACGTGAGAATCTTTGATGTATGAATGCAGCTGTAAGCTGACCATTCTTGTGTAGATGAATGTTTTGAGACAATAATTTACTTTGATCTGGCCTTTTGTCTAGTCCTAATTAATTAGATATATCCTAAATTTGAATCTACAGGTGGATAACTGATTTATAGCAAAAAAAATGCTACACATACCATTATACTATAATATTTAGTCATTTTACAGCTTTGAGCTAAACTCAAAGAGGCGACCTTTACAACATATGAGGATTGGTCTGGCACAACCTCTGATGAGAGAAATCAAGAATGATAAAACAGAACCAGGTATCAGAATATATAATTAAGTATTCAATTATTTAGTTTTATGTTTATTTTATTGCCAATATAACTCTGGTTCTTATTGAAAAAATATTATTCTAACATGACAGGCGATTTTGCCTATACAGTATAACCACGCATGTTAATTAAATGTATATGAACTCTATATTAACGTACGTAAAAGGGGTAATATGCTGTCGCTCTCACATATCGATAGGCCGATTAACAATGTTACCGCGTTAAGCGTAAAACGCACTAGTCAAATTCTACCCTGCTTTATGTAAGACCTCATAATTTTCGTATCTATTATCCGATTTTAAATATTTAAAGCTTGTAATACAGCAGAGATATATGCCTGTCTATTAATACAACATTCATCACGATACCCTAGTTATTAAATCCACGGCGACGAGTAAGAATCCGTTCCGCGTAAAAGTAAGTTTAAAATATCCCGTTTTTTACCAAATAAAAATTCAATCAACGGTCGAAAATCATCAAACATGAATTTAATTTTTGATCGATTTTGTTCATTAAAGCTTGTTTTAAAAGCTTATACTGTAAGGTTTTATAAAATGTAAAACTTTTTAAAGCATTTGCGAGTTGTCGACCGCCAACGAAATAAAACAGAACGGACGTATTCATAATAATGTTTGATGTAAACTATGCCGACCATTGATCATCTTTTGTGGTGATTTTTTCAAAAGCTAGCATCATGGTTCGTAATTTAATGCAACCAATACCTCTCAAAATGCATTTAATAGCAGGTTATATTGTAAATAATCGCCATTTTATAATTAACATTCGGCAATAAGTCCGCAAGTTCAATACAGCTACCGAAAAAAATAGTCACGCATCGTGACAAAAATCACTATTTTTTACTCCATTTTGTAAAGACAGAACCAATAGAAACCAGAAAAAAGTACAACCAGTACCTCAAAACGTATTTAATCTCACAATTTAAACAAGTTTCAATCAAAAATATGTTTTCAATTAGCTCATGGAAGGTGTGCAGGTGCCCGTTTCACACGCGTTTCGACGTGATTCCGCCATTTTGAAAATTTATTTGCAATAATTAGTACATAAATGCACGAAGTTTAATCAAATCGTTGGCGGTCGACAACTCACAAATGCTTTATAAATAAGTTTTACATTTTATAAAACCTTAAAGTATTAGCTTTTAAAACAAGTTTTAATGAACAAAATCAATCGAAAATTAAATTCATATTTGATGATTTTCGACCGTTGGTTGTATTTTTATTTGGTAAAAAAAGGGGTATTTTAAACTTACTTTTACGCGGAAAGGATTCTTACTCGTCGCCGTGAATTTAATAATTAGGGTATCGTGATGAATGTTGTATTAAAAGACAGACATATATCTCTGCTTCATTACAAGCTTTAAATATTTAAAATCGGATAATAGATACGAAAATAATGAGGTCTTACATAAAGCAGGGTAGAATTTGACTAGTGCGTTTTACGCTTAACGCGGTAACATTGTTAATCGGCCTATCGATATGTGTAAGCGACAGCATATTTACGTTACTATAGAGTGTCATATACATTTAATTAACATGCGTGGTATAACCTGGTTTATCCGGCATCCCATGGAACTAGAGAAGCTTGCCGGATAAAGCAGTGTGCCGGTAAAACCAGGTTCTATAGAAATACATATAACTGTATAATTGCTTATAAAAAGAAAAATATATTACAAATGAACAAATAGTAAAGGTATGTGGCATTAGTATTTACATGTCATTGTACTAATGGTGTTAGTTAGTCATAAAATAGTTGTTTATTGTTGTTTGTTTGGTTTTCTAAAAAGATTATGTGCAAAAACATTTGCTGATAATACACATCTTCTAAGTATTATCTATAATGCCGGTTAATTAAGTGTTAAAACCCACTATTTATCAATTGTCGGGACTTACAAACAATGCCGGATAACAGATAAAGCAGGTTCCGTTAAAGTAAGGGTCCATCTTATAGAAATACAGTGGAGTTCTGCCGGGACCGACAAACCATGCCGGTTAAGACAGGTTGCTGGTAAAAACAGGTTCCGGATAAACCAGGCCCCGATCTCCCGAAGCATCTCAAGTAGAAATCTCAACTCAAATTGAGATTTTGCTCAAGTCATAGTATAAATTTGAGATCATTCTTAAGTTTTGTGCTCAAAATATTTACTGTAATAACCTCAGAACAACTTATCTGTTTTGTGATGCCAACTTTCAGAGTCTGGCATCCCATGGAAATGATCTCAAAGACACATGACAATATTTGAGATTTATCTCAGCTCAGATTGAGATACTTCGGGAGATTGGTGCCAGGTTATACTGTATATACAAAGAACAAATCATAACATTGTATATCGGCCAATATACAATGAAAATGATGTCACATCGTTTTAATGATGTCATGCAGGTAAACAAGTAACGTAAACATCATAGATCTCACAAAAAAACACTGGCTTAATATATATCATTCCGAGTTTATATCATGTAAGAATCAGAATTTAAATAAAATAAAAGCTGTTGTATACCGGCTGTTATACAATGGTTTGTCGTTCTGACGCTTGTTATTAACCAGTCCATGGTATTTTCATATTTTTTTTGTCTCCCCCACAGGAGACATACTTATTTTGTACTGGATGGATTGATGTCACAAAGTATGTCTGTGCTTGTTCTCATATTAACTCAGTGGTCGAATTTCAATGAAATTTCACTTGAATACAAGCCTACATTGTAGTTGTGAAGATTTATGGCCCTTTGTGGGACACATACATTTTTGTGTCTAAAACCCTTCTAGTTTGAAAATATCAGGGTTTTGACAACAGTATAACATAAACTTGTAATTGCAGATGAAGTCAGATAAAAGCATTTAAATTTGTATCTGCATGGAAATATATATGATGTGTCCAAATACATGTATGCCACTATGGGGTAAAGGGTTAGCATAAAATCTCAAAATTACACAATTATTTTTTCAGTTAGTGTTTCTGCTCAAGAACAAAGCATGATGGATAAGTCATTGTGGACAGTTGGAAATTCTCCACCAATGGATCTTGACGATGAGAGTTATAGTATAAATGACACACCTTATACTCAAAACCCCCACCAGGAAGAAGAATATTACAATTTTGGTATAATGACTTTTTCATTACACTATTTGTGCCATGACAATAACTTCAATATTGAAAGATCAAAGGTAGCATAATTATACAGTAGAACTATCACATCAGTTTTGGCTCAAACACCGTACAAACCTTGAAGATGATCTTCGATCACAGCAAAATGATGATGTAATAGTGTAAAGTAAATGCCTCAAAGTGCTAGATAGCTCAAAAAAAATTCCCAGACTGTATACATGTATTGATAGACAGAAAACGGATGGAAGAATGGTTACTACAGGGAGAGCAGAATTCACTGCCAACCTATTTCCTTTATCTGGTGACTGTGGTGGAACCACAGCAGCTTAAATGGACCATATTGAAAATTGATATTGCTATCAAATATGTAATCCACAGTAAATAAAGTCATTATTGTTGTTATTATTATATTTAAAAGGATGTATTTGTACCCACTCTTACACTTTATTGTTACAAATCCGAGGAAGGGTATTGAATTTACTTGAGTTTGTTGTGTTAGTCACATGCATTTGCCACATCATTGTGTCTGTCAGACTATCAGTATGCCTCATATATCTGTAAATATCTGGATTACTGGTCATTGCATTGTTATGTTTTTGTGTAAGTATTGTTGCCAACATAGGTAACTTTATCATTGATAAAAAGTAAAATAATTAAATTTTTTATATTATCTTAGAAAGGTTTATAACATGGAAAATTGACTGTACAGTCACTGAGGTGCATTTTGTTTTGATAAACATTTCATTCATACGTTATTTTTACTGGGGGAACCCCAGTATTTGTATTACATACAATTCTGAAATCACTACGATTTTAACGTTGTAATTTCTCCACGACCAATTCATCCGAGCAAGAAAGAAGTGCCTGCAAATCTTAACCAATATCGTAATTTTCGACCATATATGAGAACATTTGTTTACAACAATTTAATATTTTTTTAATTGTTTGTATTGTGTGAACTTTTTGAAAGCTTATTTGGATAAGAAAACGTATTTGTGAGAATAAATTCCTACGCGCTGTAAAATGACTAATGATTTTTGAGGGGCGATAAAAATGTCACTGTTAAAAGTAACCCATTGAGCAGACGAACTTAACATAATTCCTGGTTATAACATTCATATTACAGTTTAGCTAGAAGCTCCTAATCTAACGTGTGCTTGTTCTTTTTTATTAAAATGTGTGCTTGTTCTTTTTTATTAACAATATTTTGCATTTGTTGATAGTATTAATCCACGTTTCGTCCTTTAACTTACCAGAGACCTTCAGCTAAATAGTTGGATCTACCGTTAGAACAACCCTTTCCCCAGCGCTGTTACATAAATTTTCCCGCCGAAAGTCGAGACCATATGAATTATTTATGTTTCGTCCCCATCTTATTTGTTCGCGCTATTCGTACCATATCCTGTTCGTACGCAGGTATAAATATGGAATAAGGACTCTGTGTACGCAGTTTTTAGTTTCTATTTTTTCCATTTTCTTGCGCCCGTGTTAATAGTATTGATCGACGTTTGGTCCATTGAATTGCCATAGATCATCAGCTAACTTGAATAGTTTGTGTCTGTCATTAGGCCAACCCTTGTCCGTGCGCTGCTGTGTATACAATTTCCCGTCGAAAATCTAGACCATATCGTCTTTTGTGTTTCGACCCCTATCTTATTCGTTCTCGCGAATCGTACCGTATCCGGATGGTTTATAATTTACATAATTATGCAGCTGAAGAGTTGTGGAATTATGACTTTGTGTAGTTTTTAGACGCTAGCTTATATTTTCTTGGGCTCATTGATGCCCTATCCCAGTTCTTGCATTCTTTTGGTTTACTACCATCAAAATAATTTGCGCGGAAACATTTAATCAAATGTGTTTTATTCTATTTATTTCGCGAGTCTGACCTGCCAAAATATATACCAGGACTGATAAGTATTGATGTCCGCAGGTACATTCGATGTTTGATAATTCATTTAACGAGCATCTTATGAAGTTATGTATGTGAAAAACGATAACAAAGGTGAAACACGTTGGAATCGAACACATTTCCGATTTCCCCCAGTAACAGTACTTCAGTACTTTGATTAATATATGTACATGTTCAGAAACTAGAGAGCTTCAGCTTTGTAATGGTGTAAAGAAATATAGAATTGAATGAAAAATAAAAAATATAACAGATAGGACCGTGGAATTTGAACACATTGAAAATATAATTTCACTTGGTCGATTTTATTAAATGCACCTCGGTGATTGATTGGACACCGTGATATACATTTCATGGCATAGCTTTTTAACTAGTAGATCAATTTCAATGGGATTTTGCATGTAGGTAGTTTTAACAATGCTGTGTATGAATGTAATTAAAAAGGTACAAATGCACCTTTCTAAGCTAAAATAAATTTTATAAAAACAATTATTAACTATTTATCAATGATACCGTTACCTGTGGTTGCCAACACTGACTTTTATAATTGACAACATAATTATTTGATAATATTGTTTTATCTTTCAGAGAAAAGTAACAAAGCAGTCTTCACCAGTCAGACACCCAATAAAAAGAGAAAGTTAACTTTTCAACCTGTTGCTGGAAGAAAGGGTCAAACAAAGCTTGTATTTAAATAGATCAATTATGTATATTATATTGTTATGTTGAACGTTACAGTTCTCAGATTTATTTGATGAAAATATAAACCAGATTTTATGTATGCTAGATTACAACTTTTTGTCTATATATAATGTTTTATGTTCTGTAAAACTATGTGGACACAGTGTGTCTGATCATCGCTTACGGTATGTTGAAAAGTGAATGTGCTTCCATAGCTCTCTAGTCTCTTTGTCTCGTTATTGAAGAGGTGAAGTGTTCTTCCAATCTGTCATGTTATTTTTATACCAGCTCTGATTAAGCCATACCAAATTGTAGCTAGGTTTATCTTGAAAAGAATCTGCACTTGTAAAAAGATGGTAGTGGGTTCATCCGTGTCCTATGAACACATGTCTAGTCGAATACAGTGTTAGCTGTTTTAAGTAGACAGTCACGGAATGTCAACTAAGACTTCTTAAAGCACATACAATGCATAACTGTTTAATACTGATGTATGTAATAAAAAAACAGCCAACGGAGATTTTGTGAAATTTACTGCTTAAAATGTGTGGCTGTAGGTTCAGGTTTGACTGTATGTGTAAATGACAAGTTCATTTTATTTATTTCAATTGGTATAGTGCAAATAAATTAATGTGTTCCTCCACCTTTATGCATGAATTTATTACAAGCTTCTTCTGCAGTTTATATCAGTGTTTATGGTACACATTTTACATATTCTTAATACTCTGCTTAATATGAAAAAGCCAAAATTAAATTAAATTGTAGAATTAAAATTAAGTGGTCAAATGTTAAATTATACTAATAGACGGTTTGAGGACCACGTTAATTTGTTTGTACTATAAATAACCAATAAATTTCGTACTTTGATAATAAATATTAATATCCAAATTCGTGAAACAAATCCACAGTTACAAACATATTGTATTTTTTAGTTTGTAAATCTTCCAAAAGACTATACTAGAAATAATTGTGTTGTGGTCTCATGTATGTACCACACTTGTCCAACTGTGAGTCCCATGATAAGCGACAGATAAGACACTCAGATCTATATAGAGTTATAGAGGGGAGATTTAGAAATAATTAATAACCATTATACCTATCAACCGTATGCGAACGGAGTGATTTAGTTTAACAGTCTTAATTTGGAAAAAATAAAATAAAAATATTTTGGTCCTTTTTAATGTTTTGTATAGTCACTATCATTCATATAAATAAAGAAGGAATAAGAAAAAGTCGTTACACTGTCAGGTCGTTTACTATTTCAATAAAAAATCACATCATTCCTATGCGAAAGGCTTCGATTAGGAAAATAAATTATCTTTCCAATGATGTAATTTGTAAGAATTTATTTTAAAAAGACTTTGGTCCTTTTTGATGTTTTTTGTAAAAAATACCATTTTTTCCTTCCATTTTTTATCGATACAGATTACGTAATATCTCTGCAACTTATTTTATTACGGTACCTCACTGTGAATTCCCAGCATGTAGTTAACATCTTCGCTCGGGGAGTTTTATTGTTTGTCATAAACGTTGATCATTTATAAAACCGCTATATATGTCTTGTTTGTTAAATTTTGATCTAAGTTTGATGATATTTATGCTGACTTTTTTACATATTATATTTGTTTTTATAAAAGGTCGTCTTATAGTACTTGCTCGGGAAATCGACAAATAAATCACATGTGTTTGTGTTAATCACAGCAGCTGCTGACAGTAAACATATTTATTCGGGAAATGTACACTAGTTCACGTTTAAATATCAATGAAGAAATAATATGACATTTGTCAATTAAAAAATATCAGTTCATTTTTATATAAGAACCCCCAATGTGACATGATTACAGGTAAAATTGACACTTTAAAGAACCCTATCATATTAGATAATATTACAGTTATATATACTACTCAAAATTTGCTAAGGGCCACTGTTTGTTTCCATGATAACTTTAGCAATAATACTTGCAAGGACATGAATTTATACCAAAATGAAGTTTATAGTGTTGGCCTTGTTGCCGTGTAAGGATATTATTGGTTTGTACACGAATGGTGACACATGAATCACGGAAACTCCGTTAAGCACAAAATTCAAGATTTTGATGACATGTATACTGAGTGTACATGTCTGAATTTCTGTGTTCTTGTTGAAACTTAGCAATACAGCGCTTGTGAGACCATTTGATATCATGAATCAAAACCTCAGAAGACGACTTACGGCTGACGAGATGAATATGGGAGTTGGTATGCTGAGGGCAGGTGTATCCCAAAGACAGGTTGCCCGGACATTGAATGTGTCCCACAGCGTTCTTCAACGCATGTGGAATCGTTTCCAAATCGAAGGAAACGTAGCACATTTACATGGCGGTGGTCGTTCTAGGTGTACAACACGTGCACAAGACCGATATATTGTTGTTCAAGCCCGGCGCAACGTTTTCAGAACGCTACTTCCTTACAAAACAGCTTTCAGAATGCAACAAATGTAAGGGTATCTACCCAAACCATAAGGAATAGATTGCATGATGCTGGTATGAATGCTAGACGCCCTACAATTCGTATTCCTTTGACAATTAACCACGTCAGAGAACGCCTAGGTTGGGCTCATGATCATGGGCAATGGGGACCCCACGACTGGCCCCAGTTTTGTTTACTGATGAGTCTAGATTTTGTCTTGACTTCACAGATAGACGTGCCAGAGAATGGAGAAGACCACACGAGCGCTTTGCACCAGTTTGCATCGCTGAACATGACCGATATGGTGGAGGGTCATTCATGGTATGGGGAGGCATAAGTCTAAATGGAAAAACTGACCTTCATATTGTTGAAAATGGTAGTTTAAATGCAGAAAGATATTGTCGGGAGATCCTTGACATTCATGTCCGACCATATGCAGGTGCAGTTGGTCCTGAGTTTATTTTAATGCAGGATAATGCTCGCCCCCACACCGCTCGCCTCACTAAGCAATATCTTGCAAGCGAAACAATCGAGCTATTACCTTGGCCCGCCAGATCTCCGGACCTCAATCCCATTGAACACGTCTGGGATATGCTTCAGAGGGCAATATCATGTCGCCCTGTGCAGCCGGTCACCATAGCGGACCTTCGTACTGCATTAATAGAGGAGTGGAACAGAATTCCACAATTAAGGATAAACCGGCTGATTCACAGCATGCCCAGACGCTGTCAGGCTGTAATAAATGCCAATGGACGACATACACGCTATTAAAATGTATTCCATGCAGAAAATTGAAGACAAAAACATGTTTACCAAATCCCACCAGCTCACAAATTTTCAAGTTTTCCCTCGTATACAACTTAACACTGATGTTATGGTTCAATGATTTAACTCAGGTCATTTAGTAATCGATTTTATTAAATAAACTTTACATACAAACTTTCTACACAATGAACAAGTCTCTGTGTTAACCCAAGCAACAGCAGTTACATATTACACAAGTGGCCCTTAGCAAATTTTGAGTAGTATATTATAAGAGTTGAATTTTAGTTACGTTCAGGCTATATTCAAACAGAATAGTTGTTTTGAAGAATGATACTGTATTTTCAATACAAAGACAATATATGTTTTTATCGCAACGAATATTTAGCAATCAACCTGTTTTTAAAATCATAATCTGGAATGATTATTGTTTGTGAGTCATCATGTATCTTTGAGGTTCATTTTGTTTTTCTTGGAAAAATATTTTATTTATTTTATAATTATATTTCCGTCGCATTTACATATATGTGCACGGGTCCATCTGGTTGTATTCAATTAACTAGCAACGTTGGACGCTTAAAACAGGTGGTTGCTTTATATGGATACACGGGTCCAGCTGGTTGTATTCAATCAATTAACAACGTTGGACGCTTAAAACAGGTGGTTGCTTAATATGGATACACGGGTCCAGCTGGTTGTATTCAATCAACTAGCAATGTTGGACGCTTAAAACAAGTGGTTGTTTAATACGGGTGTAGGGGTCCATCTGGCTGTATTCAATCAATTAACAACGTTGGACGCTTAAAACAGGTTGTTGCTTAATACGGATACAATGATCCAGCTGGCTGTATTAAATCACTAAGCAACCATTGACACTCAAAACAGGTGGTTGCTTAATACGGTTACACAGGTTCAGCTGGCTGTATTCAATCAATTAGCAACAATTGACGCTTAAAACAGATGGTTGCTTAATACGGATACACGGGTCCAGTTAACGCCAAATTAATGCGCGAGACTACAATTCAGTGTCACGGAACATGATTCAGATGTAGCATTATTATCAAACATGAATGGCAGAAGTGGTTACTAAATTGTGTTAGTTTACATATGATCAGATTATGATTTTTTAAACGCAAAATCGATAACTTAAAATAGTTATCGGGTAATTTTAACAATCCAGATTCAACATTTTAATTTGTAATACATGTATGTGACATGTAGTTTTCCCGTTGTCTTAAAGTGCTAACATTACACTTTGAAGCAACATCCTTTATTACTATAAAACAACTATTTTTAAAGTAAGTACTACATACTCAACGAATAGAATTAGACCTGACTTAATTAATAAAATAATTATATAATCTCGTATTTTGAAATCATATCATCATATAAATTATCTTTATGATATTTATGTTTATCAAATTAGACAAATTTAATTACAAAATTACCATTTAAAGTTCAATCTTTCAACATATACCAGTTTACTATATAATTTTCACAAATCCCTAAATATGTATACGCATATATACATGTATGTACAAAATGTATTATCGATCAATATAGGCTGCACTATCTTATCAGTCAATCAGCGTCATGCTGGGCGGAGAGTCATATAGCAATAATAAAACACCCGCAGGTGCAAAAATACTGTAAACACAGCCATGGGAATGAATAATCACATGCATATTGTTAATTGAGTTCTTTCTTGTGAAAATATTTTCGCTACTAGTATCATGATTAAGTCAGTCCTAATTACTGTATGTAGTAGAAGATTGCACACAATATCTCCATCATCAAAAAAATTTGATTAAATCTTGTGCGAGATGTTCCTGATGTCAAAATGTCATTATTGCAACGAGAAGTTGAACAGCATTTTAAACATCCATTCGGTCTACAAAAGAACTCTTTTTTTGCATTTTTGCAGTCGACCTTGAATGCGCAACCTCTTCTATACACGTTTCCACTGGTTACATGTGTCTGCAATGTAAAACTAAACTTGTTCTTGTAAGAGAGCAGATATTGTAGGTTCAAAGGTTCAATCAAATGCATAATGGAAAATGTGTGTGCACTTCTAGTATCGTGCATTCTTATACATCATTGAACAACTCATCAGAGTAGATATTCTAGGTGGACTACAATGCTATCTAGTAGAACAGGTAGTTGTCTCCTATTTTACATTTTCATGAATTATCCCCCTTTGTTTAATAAGTTCATTCCTCAAAGCATTAACAAAGGGAGAGAAATCTTAAACATGTAAAAAGGGGAGATAATCTAAGTTCATTCCAGTATCCCGTTAGGTGATCAAAAGCTATCGTTCGCAGTTTTTGTAAACAAACTGCTCCAACATCTTAGAAATGACCCCATGTTGTTTATTTTTATTTTGCTTTATTTATCCTCGCCACCGGATAATCCATATGGGCGAGGCCCCAAGAAGAGGCTAGTCACTTTAGTGTTTGGGGGATAGTGCATGATACAGAAGATGCTTCAGTTCCAGAAGCATCCCTGGTTCTTTTACGTGCCGATGTAAAGCATCATACACGGGACCTTGCTTAACGTCTCGTCCGAAAGACTGTTAGTAAGTTTAGTTATGTTAGGTGGGAAACACTGAAAAGCATTTCACTTTTTGACCGTCTGGAGTAGGGATCGAACCCACACCCTTCAGATCAGCAGTCAGTAGCCCTTACCACTAGTCCACCCCATGTTGATTCGATCAGGGATGTATATATAGCCCCTGATTGGACATGCACCATAAAGCACCCCTTTTACTTTTTCAGCTTAGGTACACTTTGCTGATTATGGGAGTCATTTGTCAGCCTATATTCAAATCTATCTAGTATATTTCCCTTTGCTCTATAATGGATCACATGTAACTGTATCATGGATTGAGAGTGAACTTTTTTTGTAAAATTTATAGAATCATGCATATAAATTTTACAAAAAAATCTTTTACTCTTAATCAATATGATACAGCTACCTGTGTAGAATAGGTAGCATAATGTAAGTAATTTACCGCACAGTCAAACTGTAAACTGGTACACTGGTCGGTGACATAAGATGGTAAACGTTCACATCTTTGTTCGCTTCCTTGACAAGCGTAGCACTCCAACTGCTGCTGGAAAAGAATTCAATATTTGCAAGAATATGGATGAATCCTACATTGTTTCACTATCTACATGTATTTAGTGAATACCTACAGGTATGTTTTGTTTAATTTCAAAATATATAGGCTTGGGCTAAATATAGGCGTGGACTCAATATCCGTCTACTGCCCGTGGTATAGCTATCGTTAACTCAATCAGCTAAATTTCTAATTAGTCACGTTACTTTTGAACTATATTTTCAACAGACCGAGAAAGAACGAACATTCAATCGACAGCAAACAAAATTCTACATGAGTCTCCATTAATTTTAACCAGTCACCGCGGATATACATGTACACTAAAATGTATTCTTTGATGGTACCTCCTTGTGTGCAATTTATAACTGCATGGTTGCATTACAATGCAAGTGAGAGAAGAATTGCAAGCAAATCAAAATTCCCCAATCGATTTGAAGCCATGATCTATTTTTACATTTGTTCACTTATTATTCCTTGATCCATAGCAGCAACAGTTTTTTTTCCAAGACATACATGTATATAATTTCCTTATTGGTCCCTACTAACATGCATAAAACAAGCTTTAATATTGGCTTGGACATATTTCCGTCTCTTATAGCAACCACATACGACGATCATCAACTTCTTGATACGAGGGACATTGCATAAGTAATGCAACTAGTGATCATGACGCAGCTTTGCATGGGATTCACATGTACATGTATTATAATGTAAAGGCAGTTAAAGCCACCGTCGCTATACCATGCAGTAGAAATATCTATCTATCTATCTTGATATACTGCCCAACTCCTCTTCCGAGTATTATTGACAGGTAAATGGCGTTCGCAAGGTGATAAAAGAAAAGAAGTAAGTAAGTGAAATTTAAAGGAAGAAAAGAACAAAGAACAAGAACAAACAAAATAACAACTGTTGTATATAAAAAACTAATTGTGGAGTTGGGCAACTGCCTGCTTGAATGGTTCTAGACCAGACAGTGTCGCAATATGGGGGGGGGGGGGGGTAACCCATTTCTATCTTAATGTACTGCCGAATGCCTCTTCCGAGTATAATTGGCAGGGTGCACGCCGGATAGTTAACAGTAAGAAGAGTGGAGATAAAAACTGGAAGCTTGACATGGTTAAAATGTTAAAAATAGTGAAAGGTTTAAGATAAGATAAAAACAACTGCTGGATTACATCACTAATAAATCCTGGCCACTGACTGCTTAAATAATTCAAGATCAGTCAGGGTCGCGATGTGGGAAGGTAACCTATTCCACAGGAGTGTGGTATGGGGGAAGAAGGAAAACTTGAAGAAGTCCGAGTTGGCTTGAATGGGGCGGAGACTATTGGGGTGCATGTGCCTTGTTGACCTGGTGGGGACTTCTAAATAGGCCGGGAGAGATGTACATTTGTACATACAAGATTACTATAAATCTTGAAGAAGGAGACTAGCTTGGAGGCAATGCGTCTGTTCTCAAGGGAGCTCCATCCTAGTGTATTCTGTAAGTCCGATACGCTGGTATATCGGGAGTAGTCATTTTTTACCCATCTAATAGCACGTCTTTGTATCATTTCCAGCTTGTTAATGTTGACCTGTGTATGTGGTGACCAAACGGGTGATGCATATTCTAGTTGTGGTCTAACTAGTGTTTTGTATGCTAGAGATTTTATGTTTTGATGTTACGTTTGAGGAAGCCAAGTGTTGTGTTTGCTTGTGTTGTTATTCTGTTTATGTGGATGTTCCATCTGAGGTCATCACTGATGTTCCACAGGACTGCAGTATGAGGGAAAAATTAATATTTAAAGAAGTCCGAGTTGGCATGTATTTGGCGGAGACTACAGGGGTGCATGTGCCTTGTTAACCTGGTTGGGACTTCTATGTAACTTGGTAAGATGACGGCCACAAGACCGTGATAGATTTTGTAGAAAATGACAAGTTTGGAAACCAGACGTCTGTTTTCAAGGGTACTCCAACCAAGGATATTCTGTAATTCTGATACGCTTGTGTACCTAGAGTAATCTTCTTTGACCCATCTGACTGATCTCGGCTGGACCTTTTCCAATTTAATTATGTTAACCTGAGAGTGTGGTGACCATACAGATGAAGCATATTCTAGGTGGGGACGCACAAGTGTTTTGTAACATTTTCATTTTTAGTTTTGATGTTGCGTTTGAGAAAACTAAGTGTTTTATTTGCATTTGCAAATATAAAATGCAACTGTCATTTTTCAGCAGGTATGCACTATGACATACTAAGACACTTAGTAACGATTCTTAATGTTAAACAATTTTTAAAACAGTCTGGTGTTAAACAATTTAGAATATAACCTACATTATGAGCCAATGAAAACACCGAATTTTGGCGGTTAAATGAATTATATTCTAAGCCAGTTAGAACATATTAAGTAAATTTTATGTGTTATTAAACTTATTCGTCTGATATAATTATGAACTAAAGCACAGCCTACAAGTTAGATATTGAATTACAAAATGCTCATCATTATTAACAAATATACTGGGTAAATTACATTTTGAAGGTAAATTATCAGCAATTAGTTCCAAGAAAAATACACAATTATGTCCTCCTGCTTTCTCCTTAATTTCCATTTTAATCCAACAAGCAAAACTAATAAAAGTTTACTTTCACTGACCGTTGCATTTGTGCTTAAATTAGCAGTTTTTAGTCCAGGAGACGTAGGCCAACTTGACAATGTGCTACCAAGTGCTGTAGTTCTGAAGTCTGACGTTGGGTTTCCTTGGTGTAACGACATCACGCTCACTGGTAATTACAAAAAAAAACGACAAGAGTCACTGAAGCTATCTAGTTGTCCACTTTGATTAACGCATGATAAGTCATTTAATAATAACATTGCTAAGAAATATTATTGTTTGATTTCGCAAATAGAGGAACTACAAGTATGTGGATAGTAAACTCGTATTGTATTGTAAAAGTTACAATCTTCCCAACTAGTCGCGCATCTCACTCATGGTACATGTACATAGAGTCTAGATACGACATTTATTAAAAACAGCTAGAAAATTGCGAAGACTTTTTCGGACAAGTTTTTGCTATAGTGACAGTTATACAAGTGTATGATATATGGATAGGTTATAAAGTGAATGCAGCGCAGTACATTTTTCAAAAATATTTACTTACCTAATACGATGCAAATTATTTTCATTTGTCCAGTGAGAAAAAATAAGTGAATCATTATTAATCTATTAATTTCGCTTATATAACGTTGAACAATAGCCTATATAATATATATGACAAGGATGTCACAATGATATTCCTATGTATAAGACTATGTACTGAATGGAGCGCAGCATTGGTTTGACAAGGCTTTAATAACGATGGAAGGAAACTCGGGCGTTTCTATAGCGACATACATGTACAGTGTATATAACTTGACAATAGTCACATTTTGTCCGTCAGCGAGGGTGTAGTTACTGAGACTGATAGATCGTTCTTTCTATGAATCTGAGTAACATGCTTGTGCTAGTGTATATACGTTCTAAGCAGAAGAACCAAATAAATATACCAGATTTATATAGCGCCTTTTCGTGCGAACGCAAAGGCACTTTACATTATTGACTTTGTGTTGCAGCCACAAGGGCGCAGACCTGTGCATCATCTACCAGTGCAAATACAGCATGATCTGACCAGAGGGACATACTGAGAGAAAGCCCCTGAAGAGAGAGAGAGAGAGAGAGAGAGAGAGAGAGAGAGAGAGAGAGAGAGAGAGGAGAGAGAGAGAGAGAGAGAGGAGAGAGAGAGAGAGAGAGAGAGAGAGAGAGAGAGAGAGAGAGAGAGAGAGAGAGAGAGAGAGAGAGAGAGAGAGAGAGAGAGAGAGAGAGAGAGAGAGAGAGAGGAGAGAGAGAGAGAGAGAGAGAGAGAGAGAGAGAGAGAGAGAGAGAGAGAGAGAGAGAGAGAGAGAGAGAGAGAGAGAGAGAGAGGAGAGAGAGAGAGAGAGAGAGAGAGAGAGAGAGAGAGAGAGAGAGAGAGAGAGAGAGTGAGAGAGAGAGAGAGAGAGAGAGAGAGAGATCTACCATCGAGTTAACTTGTGACAGCATGACACATAACTGTTACTGTATTATGTAGGGGCCTACAAACTACATTGTGATACTCTGCAACATTTATCTCTCGTTATTAGAGAGAGAAATTTGTTTTATTGTAACCCCGAAATAAAACAGATTTAAATTACCTAGACTCGATCCGGCGATTTTAACGGGGTGCGTACCCTTCTAATCCGCACTTCTGTAATTAAATAATGTGAATTGTAAACCTTCTAAACATGATGAGGGGCTGATTATCATCATATCCTCATGGCGATGGATAACACCAGGAATGAGGTGTCGAGAACTAAAACTACTTAAAATTACATTGATCTTGATATCTATCTTGATATGCTGCCCACCTCCTCTTTCGAGTAAAAACTAATTGTGGCGTTGGACCACTGCCTGCTTGAATGGTTCTAGATCAGACAGTGTCGCAATATGGGGGGGGGGGGTAACCTATTCCACAGGACTGCAGTATGAGGGGAAAATAAATACTTAAAGAAGTCCGTGTTGGCATGTATTTGGCGGAAACTAAAGGGGTTCATGTGCCTTGTTAACCTGGTTGGGACTTCTAGGTAACTTGGTAAGGTGACGGCTACAAGACCGTGATAGATTTTGTAGAAAATGACAAGTTTGGAAACCAGACTGTTTTCAAGGGTACTCCAACCAAGGGTATTCTGTAATTCTGTTACGCTTGTGTACCTAGAGTAATCTTCTTTGACCGATCTGACTGATCTCCGCTGGACCTTTTCCAATTTATTTATGTTAACCCGAGAGTGTGGTGACCATACAGATGAAGCATATTCTAGCTGGGGACGCACAATTGTTTTGTAACATAGTGATTTGATGTTTTCATTTTTAGCCTTTTGATGTTGCGTTTGAGAAAACCAAGTGTTTTATTTGCATTTGTGGTTATTCTAGATATATGTGTGTTCCATTTAAGATCATGACTGATGAGGTATTTAGCACCCTTAATTGCGGAGAGTGTTTGACCATGCAGCATGTACTGAAATTTAATTGGCTTTCTACTTCGTGTAATATGAAGAATTTGGCATTTTTTGGGGTTGAATTCCATGTCCCATAATTTTTCCCAGTTTCGAGCTTATTTAGATAAGTTTGCAACCTTTGACAATCAGAAAGGGAAGTAACTGTAAGGTAGACGGCTGTGTCATCAGCAAACAATCGCACCTGAGAAGTAACTGTGTCGGGCAGGTCATTTATGTATAAAAGGAAGAGAAGGGATCCTAGTACAGATCCCTGTGGTACGCCAGAAGTGACAGGTACTTGGTCTGACACGAAACCATTGACCACTACTGACTGAGATTTCCCAATTAAGAAGGAATGGATCCATGCAACTATCTGACTGGAAACGCCATGTTCCAGTAGCTTGGATAGCAACTTAAGGTGATTTACTTTGTCAAAGGCTTTGCTGAAATCTAGGAGGACCAGATCAGTCTGTTTACCTGTGGACAGATTCTTAGATAGCTCATCAACAAGCTGAATTAACTGAGTCTCGCAGGAACGCCTTTCGCGGAAGCCATGCTGCAGCTCATATAGTATGTTGTGTTTTGTAAAATGTGTGGACAGACTGGAAGCAATTATATGTTCGAGGAGCTTGAATAAATAAATAATCGGGCAACATTAGCCTTTGTCCAATCTGATGGGAGTTGACCAGTGATAAGGGATCTTTTAAAAATGAGTGATACTATATCAAGGATCTCATTAGCAGCTCCTTTAGGACAATTGATTTGATCATATCTGGACCTGCAGCCTTATCCACTTTTAAATTTTGGAGCAATTTACAGACGCCTATGGAAATCAATGACAATATCTGACATGACTGGGTATTTGGTGCTCCCAGTGACATTACCACATAACTGTGTTAGGGATAGTGGAGAGACTCCTGAACAGACTGAAATTGTTTATTCAGGATGTTTGCTTTACCATTGCTATCAGAGACAAGTTTGCCATCAGTCTGATCTGTAAGCGGAGCAATACCTTGGCTATCCTGCTTTGCACTTTTTATAAGTGAATAGAGTCGTTTTGTGTTAAATGTGGATGTGGAGGTGTTTTCAGTTTGCTGGATGTCCAGAATATTTTCTATGTATGCTTCATATGATTTCTTGATTTTTGTTGAATGTGATGTTTGATAGCATTGATTTGATGTCTGTACTGAATGTGACCTCTGTGATGTTTGACCCTTTGATAGAGTTTGTCCCTTTTTCTGATTAGTCGTTTTATGTCTTGGGTGACCCATGGGAGGAGCTTTTCTTTCCCATTTTCTTTATTGGGACAAACTTTGTTATCCCTTCTTGGATTAGACGTTTAAATCTAATCCAGAGGTCTTCAACTGGGATAACGTCTGCATCTTTTAATGGTGACATTAGAGCTATTGATGAACTCTTTGAAGTCATCTCATTTAGCTTTCCTAAATAATGGGATGTCTCTTGGAGCATGCTTGTCTATGAATGGTTTGAGGCGAGCTTGTGTGATAACTATGTCATGGTCTGAAATGCCTGCTTGTGTGGAGTCTGTGCTGACTAGTGTTGAGTTAGTTGTCAGGAAAAGGTCCAGTGTGTTTTCATTTCGTGTAGGTGAAGTGACCATTTGTGTGAGAGAGAAATCATCAAGGATTTCTAAAAGCTTACTATATGACTGTTTACTATTACTGTGTTGTTTCATAGACGGTGTGTGGTTATTGTCCCATGTAAGATTAGGGGTGTTAAAGTCACCAAAATCCATTTGGTGCCTTTAAGGGATCTGGATAGTTCCAGTGACCATTCAAATTCTGTTAAACTCATCAGATCATTTTCTTTATGTCTATAGTAGGCAGCAACATATAGGGGCTTTGAATTGTTCATATTTATTTTAACCCTGTACTGATCAGATGTACTTTTTTTTAACCAAGATGAATACCCCACTACACCCCCTTTGCCTGTGAGTCTATCTTTGCGAAAAGGGGTGTAACCTAGAGATGAAGGAAATATTTCACTCATTTGGTCGTCTTTAGTTAACCAGGACTCTGTTCCTACAACAATATCTGGGTTGTGAGTGTCAAGGAGGACATACAAATCATGCTTTTTGTTAACAACATATTGGCAGTTCAGATACATAACCTTAAAGTTAGCATGCGGAGGAGGAATATTTTTAATGTTTGGATTTGACATGGTGGGACTAGACTCAGGGAATTATGGGAGTGATGAGTATATATTATGTGTCTGTATGTTGGGTGAGCTTGATCTAGGCGAAAGATTGATAGAATTACATTTAGCACAGATCCAAGAAAACGAGACGTCTAGGTCTATAAGGATACATCATTTTGGTTGTCCTCTACACCTTGACAAGAGACATGGTGCCATATCTGACGATCAAGATGTGTGCAATTTTCTGAGTCAAGCTGATAGGTTGCCCAAAAAACGGATTTTTGTTCGTTCGATATAAGGTGAAAACTGGGACGAGAATACATAGGTGATCTAAACTAAATGTATTTTTAGATCTTTGATGAAAACCAACCCTATAAATATGCATTTCAAGTTTCTCGCGAGCGCAATAAAAATCAGGTAGGCCTAGGTATGTAGCTGATGATGTATAGCACGAGAATAAATGAAATTCTGTGGTAATATATGCCATGGCTTTTGCTTGGTAAATAAAAATATTTACATTGTGACAAGAAAGTGTTAATTGTTTCTGCTAGTTTAATTCAGCTTTTGACAACCGGGACTTGGGCGTTCGATGTTTTGACAGCTGAAACTTGCATGGGCTTTCGGTGGTTAAGTCATTTTTCTCGTTTAGTTATGTGTTGGGTATTGTGCCGTGTAAATATTGTAACGTTATATGGTATGTGATGTTTTTTATGTTTTCTGTGCTCGGCTGGTTAAGTTGAGTGCTGCCTTCCCTGACCGATTTTTTATTATCTTTTGGACGCAATATGTTATATATTAGTAGTATATAGGCCTATGACGTCTAACTATTGACGTTACACACAAACTTTTTTTGACGAATTAATAAGCCTACGGAGTTTTTTTACTTACGATTACTTACGATCTTCTTGGAGTAGATTTAGAGATCGACGTACGTATTATGTTATACATTTATAAAAAAAAATACAGTAGCAGTCTATATGGTTTTTAGTGAAAATAAATTAATTAAATTCAAATTAATATTACTTCATATAATGGTGTGCGTTTAGTTGTGATAATTACGAAAATAAATAGAGGATATTTGTTTGTTTTGATTGAATATGGTTTATATCTTATCGTGTAGTGATAAAATTCAATATTTTCAAGAGCGCGTAGCGCGAGTGAAAATATTAAAATTTTATCACTACAAGATGAGATATAAACCATATTCAATCAAAACAAACAAATATTCTATTTATTTAATGCTTTTATGGTGTCAAAACTGGTACTATTTATGCCAAATTACCACTGTGGTTAGGCTACGTATGAATATGTTATTCCATTATATTTTTCACTTCAAAATCCGCCATCTTGGATTATGGTGAATAGGTGAAAACGACTTTTTTGAGAATGTTGCATTAAATCATACACCAACTTATAGGAAATGGTCTAACTAAGAATAAAAACCCCCACATGACATGTTTCCGTTCAGTATTAAAAAAGTTACAGACATTTTAGTGTTGAGATTTTGGTAAATTAAAGTAGTCCCTGTGAGGGGGCGGAGCTTATATCAGTCACATTGTAGGTGATAACCAGTGACTGATATAGGTTTTATTTCACTGATAGAACTCCATATCTCATCAGTAAGCATTAAATAATATTTATTATCTAGATCTATTCATAAATAGATCGAATAATATTATAAAATTATATTGACTTTTTTGTGTATTCACGACATAGTCGAGTCTATTATTGAAAGTGTGTATCAGGATGTCTCTGTAAATATATACATATATGGTTTTACTTCCTTTTCATTGAAATGTTTAACTAATGACTTTTTGATACGTGTGCGTTCAATAACATTTGACATAGCACGCCTCGGGAAAAATACAGATGACTACAACGATATTTCGTTTTTCGGGAAATAGTTTAGCACATACCCAATATGGCTGAAGCCAGCAGTACCGAAATGGATTTTGAGCCGTCAGTGCAAAATATCTTGGAACAGACATCATTAAAATGGGTGTTTGTTGGTGGAAAAGGTGGAGTGGGAAAAACAACAACAAGGTTTGTTACCATTTCATATTTTTACCGTGTGTCAAGCTGTTAATCCTGCGCAACATGCAGTTCCAAAAGGAAGTGGCTAGCACTACGCGACGGTCCCGTACTGACTTATTGACTACTTTACCGTATACTGAAAGACGCAGGGGTTCCAGTAGCTTCTGAATCTGAAGGGTCATTTTAATACTTTTGACTAAATTTTACCATTTCATTGCAAAAATATCCATGATTTTAAAAAAATCACCCTTCAAACCAAAAGCTTGCGGGTCCATAGTCCCAACAGAGACCAAACGTATCATTTCATTACATTACGTTAGGTCTCACCAGGTCGCAAGTATCGTGGTGGTATGGGTTGTGGCGCGGTATCATAAATGGCGCACCTGAGATTAGTGGTCTTTTCTTGAGTTTAAGACCCAAAATGACATACATTTCCAGTATATTTTTGGAAGGATGTATGGTTTTGGTCTGTAATGCAAATAAACAATGTTCAAAGTAAAATTTGGTGCTTTTAGAACTCGAAAGGTATGCTGTACCCATATTTGTTGTTATTTTCTTATGTCACTTTATTCCTCAAATATCGTAATCCCACAAATTTGTAAAATGAAATTTTAACTTCAAATTTTTTTTGTAAAGAGCACTGGCATCCATGTTAACACCATGTAACATGATTAAAATGTCCTACACACTGTCAAACACAGGAAATGGTGTCCAGAAGGATATAACTTTCTTATTAAGAAAAACTGAAAAAACTAGTCAAAATCTGAAATATGTTTTGAAAATTTTGTTAATATTAACTGTCATTGATATTTTCGGCATTCCCAAGTCAAGTTGGTAACAGATCAGACGATGCAAATGCCATGAATGATTCTTACATGGCAGTAATAGATGATTTAACACTTGTTTGGACATCTTCAAGTTGTCTTGGTGACTCAAAAAGTATAATGGCAATTAGTAACCAGTGCAATTCTGTCTCGATACTAATTATTTATTTATTATCTAAGAAGTAAACAAAGTAAGCTAACTATTATATAAAAATGGACTATATAGCCATAAAATAAAATTGGAAACAACTACATCATGAATCCTTTTATTTTTTACCACTAGGGACCTACAGGAAAGGTGCGCCATTTCATATCACGCGGACTTGACATAATAAGCTGAGCGTGTCTTTCATTGTAAGAGTCATACAACATGCATTGATGGAATTGACTATTGATATTTAGTGTCAACATGTTCCCATTGAATTGCCCTATCATTGCTCAATCACTTTAATTATGAACGTTTTATATTTATAACAAAGTAATGACGTAAACTGTTAAGTGCGCCATTTCCAATACCACGGGGATACTAGTATGTAGCAGTTTGCGACACGATTCTTTGTCGCTATTTGGTGACCGATTATGAGCCATAAAAAGCAATACAAAAAGTAAATGCACTCCACACATGGCTTAATTAATGCCTTTTCTATCATTGAAAACGAATGATTGCAAGAACACTACTGGTTGGCGAGTAGTTTCCGACAGCGAGCAGTATCCGACATTTGATATTTTTTCGTATTTCAGCGTAGCTTTTTAATTAAAGTGAAGAATATATTTAAAGAACTACATCATAGCAACAAGTGTGTGGCAAAATAATACAATACACGTCAATAAAAAAAACAATATCAAGAAATACACGTGATACAATGATAAGTTTCACCTCTTTTGGCTGGGGGATCAACTGTTAACGAAAAATGCACATGTGCAATGAAACAAACAAGTTCATCTATTTATAGCCATGGGATTGCCTAAGTTGTTGATAAAGCTAATTTTAGCTTACAACATGCATTAACGGAATCGGCGACCCAAAAAGGAAGTCGGCAAAATAATAATTTTGACAAAATACGTCGTTATTGACGTCGAACTAATCGACGTCAGAGTTTTTTACTAATTGGATCACGATATGACTGTACGACTTCAATCGTCGTCTGCGTGCACTCTGAACTACGATAGACAACTCTTAAACAATATGTACAGTCAATAGGAGTTAATTCCCCTTATTTTAGAGGCTCAATACGGGAAAAATAAAGTATAATTAGTAAATAAATGCGAAATATCGGCTACTGCTACTTTTCATCCAATTAATGGCCTAAAATAGTGACCCCTTAGTGGCCCCAATTACAGTACACTGTGTTACATTAAAAGTACCAAAAAAGTGACAAATATTTCGGACTTGAGCCCAGGATTATTAAAAGGTAAATTATTTTCTTCAAAACCACATCGTATCCTAGAAAAAGTGAAAAAAAACATGCAAAAATTGTCGGATACTGCTCGCCAACCAGTAACCTCATTGATACATGAATTATTCCTGTTTCATTTCACTTCCAAATTTACTGAAATGCCCTTATTTACGCCATTTGAAGCGGTCCAACAGAGCCGATGTATTCCGAATGTTGTTGTTCTGATATTTGTACAAATTTTGATTAGACGAAAAATGGCTATAACTAAAACCCGGAATCCGGACTAAAAATAGGCCTACATTATAGTCGGTCAAGAACGACTTCTCCGTACCAAATAATTATTTCGTCTAAGACGAATTTGTCAACTGTACGTAACTTTCGTTTTTAAACGGAAGTGAATCGTGAAAGATGTCAGACAAACATTTCATCTAATATTGACCGTGTAAAGTTATGCTTAACGCTGTTTTTTGTACTTTATGATTGAAATAAGCTTTACTGTGGTCGATTCAACTGTTTAATCCCGAATAAGTCGTTCAATTCGGAAATAAAATTTTGCTAAAGACAGCTAAGTTCAAAACTATGACACTCTATAGTACTGTGGAACGTACGTAGAGTCTTATTTATGGGACTAGCGGGTCCAAGGCAAATAAGTCAAACCATTTCCACGCAATCTATCTATACAGGTGTAACGGTTTGCCTTTTGTGTGTTCTGTGATGTTATGTATCCAGCCTTGATCTAAATGCTGTGATGACACTATGTGTCAGTGGTCGTGGTCAACTGTCTATCAAAAGATAGCAGGACTAAATGGTAACTATCGTATAGTGGTATATCTAACTCTCATCAAGGCTAAACCTCCAGGCTCAACGAATCCCTGTGCAATGCAGCACTGATACACCGTAGGTGGTTGTATAACAAAGTTAGTACTGGTTTGTACATACCATGAATCAAACGCTACTAAATGAATGAACAACAAGTGTAACCATTTAAATATATTTTACTCCCTCAATATAACATATTTATATTAATGCATACATGTACAATAATAATTACATAAGAATGAGAAGTATAATCTATTAGATGAGCAGTCCTAAGTTTTATATAATTTATCAATTAACAAGTACCTAACTTAACATGAATACCCCAAATGAACAAAGCCCAGACAAGTAAACCCAATAGAAAGCAGTACCACAATAAGATGTGGAAGTGTAGTCAGAAACTCAAGTTCTGAAGTAAGTCAACACTAACCATTAATGGACAGCGGCTCCAAATAAGAAGGATGAGTATTTTTGTGTTTATATGCTTTTTAGCTCACCTGTCACAAAGTGACAGAGTGAGCTTTTGTGATCACTCTTCGTCCGTCCGTCGTCCGTCCGTCCGTCAACAATTGGCTTGTGTAGACACTAGAGGTCACAATTTTAGCCTAATCTTTATGAAACTTGGTCTCAATGATCATCTCAACAAAATCTAGGCCAAGTTCGATATTGGGTCATCCGGGGTCAAAAACTAGGTCACTAGGTCAAATCATAGAAAAACCTTGTGTAGTCACTAGAGGTCACAATTTCGACTTAATCTTTATGAAACTTGGTCACAATGATCATCTCGACAAAAACTAGGTCAAGTTCGATATTGGGTCATCCGGGGTTAAAAACTAGGTCACAAGGTCAAATCATAGAAAAACCTTGTGTAGTCACTAGAGGTCACAATTTTGACTTAATCTTTATGAAACTTTGTCACAATGATCATCTCGACAAAATCTAGGTCAAGTTCGATATTGGGTCATAAGGGGTTAAAAACTAGGTCACAAGGTCAAATCATAGAAAAACCTTGTGTAGTCCCTAGAGGTCACAATTTTGGTCTAATCTTCATGAAACTTGGTCACAATGATCATCTCAACAAAATCTAGGCCAAGTTTGATATGGGGTCATCTGGGGTCAAAAACTAGGTCACTAGGTCAAATCATAGAAAAACCTTGTGTAGTCACTAGAGGTCACAATGTTGGTCTAACCTTTATGAAACTTGGTCACAATGATCATCTCAACAAAAGCTAAGTCATGTTCGATATTGGGTCATCTGGGGTCAAAAACTAGGTCACTAGGTCAAATCATAGAAAAACCTTTTGTAGTCACTAGAGGTCACAATTTTGACTCAATCTTTATGAAACTTGGTCACAATGGACATCTCAACAAAATCTAGGTCAAGTTTGATATTGGGTCATCTGGGGTCAAAAACTAGGTCACTAGGTCAAATCATAGAAACAGTTTGTGTAGTCACTAGAGGTCACAATTTTGACTTAATCTTTATGAAACTTGGTCACAATGGCCATCTTAACAAAATCTAGGTCAAGTTCGATATTG
Source organism: Spisula solida (assembly GCA_947247005.1). Classification (NCBI taxonomy): domain Eukaryota; kingdom Metazoa; phylum Mollusca; class Bivalvia; order Venerida; family Mactridae; genus Spisula; species Spisula solida. The sequence continues at coordinate 30,318,451 of OX365948.1, forward strand.
GGTCATCTGGGGTCAAAAACTAGGTCACATTGTTAAATCATAGAAAAACCTTGTGTAGTCACTAGAGGTCACAATTTTGGTCTAATCTTTATGAAACTCGGTCACAATGATTATCTCAACAAAATCTAGGTCAACTTCAATATTGGGTCATCTAGGGTCAAAAACTAGGTCACAATGTCAAATAATAGAAAAACTTTGTGTAGTCACTAGAGGTCACAATATTGGCCTAATCTGTATGAAACTTGGTCACAATGATCATCTTAACAATATCTAGGTCAAGTTTGATATTGGGTCATCTTGGGTCAAAAACTAGGTCACATGGTTAAATCATAGAAAAACCTTGTGTAGTCACTAGAGGTCACAATGTCGACCTTATCTTTATGAAACTTGGTCACAATGATCATCTCAACAAAATCTAGGCCAAGTTTGATATTGGTTTATCTGGGGTCAAAAACTAGGTCATTAAGTCAAATCATATAAAATCGGTCACAATATTGGCCTTATCTGTATGAAACTTGGTCACAATGATCATCTCTACAAAATCTAGGTCAAGTTCGACAGGTGAGCGACCTAGGGCCCTTTGGGCCCTCTTGTATTTATCCTCGCCACCGGAAATCCATATGGGCGAGGCCCCCATAAGAGGTTAGTCACTTTAGTGTTTTGGGGGATAATGCATGATACAGAAGATGCTCCAGTTCCAGAAGCATCCCTGGTTCTTTTACGTGCCGATGTAAAGCATCATACACGGGACCTCGCTTAACGTCTCGTCCGAAAGACTGTTAGTAAGTTTAGTTATGTTAGGTGGGAAACACTGAAAAGCATTTCTATTTTGACCGTCTGGAGTAAGAATGCGTATAGTCAAAATGCCCTTCTATTTTGTTCGTAAATTCTTTCCAGAAATTAATGTTGATGGTCTACGGCGTACGTCCATGTATAATATAGCAAATTCCAACCAATAAAACTAATTAAAAATATTACTTGAAAAATAGCATGCTTTCTGAACTTATTTTGACACCTATTTTCGCGACTTTCAAATGATTGTATTTTGTACAAAAATGGCAATCAAGTACAGGAAATCATGTTTTTATGGAAATCATTTACATTATTTACGGTATAAAAGTTGTGGAATAAGATTATTTCCTGAAATGAAATTTTAACGAACAATTATTCTCAAAAAGACGCAGTGTCTATTACTAACCCTTGAAAAAGACACCAGAAACAACAGTCCGGGAAATAAATTTTATTGAAATTTTCAAAAAAATATTGCTGAATGGTTGACAGTTCCAGAAATGTAAATATATTTCCAGATATCAAGGAATGTTCTAATTTGGGACCAAAGACATTATATATTGAAAGCCCCTCGTACTACCAAAATTCGCAAAGTTATTAAGCATTGTTTATGGGACTTGTTTTTTGGATCACCCTGTGTCTAAACCTATTTCCATTTTTATACATTTTCAGCTGCAGTTTGTCAGTACTCTTATCACAGCACAGAGAGAGTGTTCTTATTATATCTACAGATCCTGCTCATAATATATCAGATGCCTTCAGTCAGAAGTTCACAAAAGTTCCTACACTTGTGAAGGGATTTCCCAATCTCTATGCTATGGTATTAAATATTTGATTTTTTTATGCCCCCGTATCGATAGATCGGGAGGCATATAGTGATTCACCTGTCCTTTCGTTCGTCCGTCCGTTCGTTCGTCCGTCCGTCCGGTTAACCCAAATTGACCGTTTCTTCTAGCATCATTATGGCTTGCTACAAAGCTTCCATACTTGCATGGATGTTGTATATGAACACTCTCTACATGCTTGTATCACCTGACCCCATTTTGACCTTCACCTTGACCTAATTTTGGACTTGTTTATTGCTGTAGTTTGTTTTTGTACAATAGTTAGAACTAGTTAAATGAGTTGGTGTTATAATACTTGAACATGTTTGTTTTTACCTAAAGGCCATTCAGACGTTGTTCATTACACGTACATATGTCACATAGTCAATATACTGTAAAAATCAAAGATTTAGGAGTATAGGCTTATATCTTATTAACTGTACCTTTAACCACATACGGCGTATGCCTGTATATCCCCAAATCTTCAGTTCACTTGTCACATAGAGGCATGTTGAGCTATGTGACAAGGTGAGCTTTTGGAAATACTGTTAGTCTGTCCATGCATCATCAATTCACTCAATTTTCTCTTCTTAAACTTAGGCTAATTTTTAGGCAGTTACTTCAGTAGAGAAATATTGGGAAAATATAAAAAGCTGCTAGGCCGACTGCATTGATGCCTTTGATGTATCTACAGGGCCTCTCAACAAGCCCATTGTGAATATTGACCATGCCTTACAGTTCACATTTTGTACATGCTTCAATATGGACATGGTACTCTGGTGACTTATATAGAGTAATTATGTTTCTTTTGTTGAGTATATGTTTGATAAACATATGTTTTTTTGCAGGAAATAGATCCTAATCTGGGTTTGGCTGAACTTCCTGATGAGTATTTTGAACAAGGTAATGTAACCATTGATAAGTATAAACATAAGCATGACTATCATAATTATGTTCATGACGGTCACAATGATGTAGGAGTAAAATCCAAAACATGTTTGTGAAATAAATTTGATGAGTTAGTTCATAATTCTTAATTATTATGTATAAAAAAAATAAATTCACAATAAAAAATTTGGATAAAGACTGAAGCGACCAAAATCAAGAGTACTAATAACTTTTTATACCTCCCCAAACAAAGTTTGATATGGTTAAATTGCTAAGATGTCCATCTTTTAGTTGGAGTTGGTTGGTCTGCAACAGGAACCAATGTGGAGTAAAGTTCTTCCACAATTTTGTAAATTTTAATAATTTAAAACTTTTCAGATGTAATTAGTATGGGCAAGCAGGCTGCTCAGGAATTACTGGGAGCATTTCCTGGGATTGATGAAGCAATGAGTTTTGCTGAAGTCATGAAGTAAGCTCCTATATTTTCTTATAAAAATAAAAACAACTCTTACAAATAGTTGATGTCAATTGATTGTTGTATGTTACTGGGTTGTCAACTATCAAACTAGATTATTAACATATAAGCGGATTTAGCTCAGTGGTAACGCACTGGGCTGTCAATCCAGAGGTCGTGGGTTAAATCCCTGGCATCGGAACTTGACATTTCTGAAATATTTGTAATATTTCCCGCTATATCTGGCCGTGTGGTCTGCAAAGTATCTGGAAGTGCCAGGAAGCTGTGTAATGGTGCTATACACCGGGCACATTAAAGAACCAGGCTGTCTATTCGAAATAAGAGCTAGTCGCACCTCTGCAGCGCCGGACATGCCTGTATCTAATGTTTCTCTCTCCCTTCAGGGGCTTTCTCTCAGTCTGTCCCTCTGGTCAGATCATGCTGTATCTGCACTGGTAGAGGATGCACCTGCGCCCTTGTGGCTGCAACATGGGTAAAGTGCCTTTGAACATGCGTTCGCATGATTAGGGCGCTGTATAAATCTGGTATATTTATTTATTTTATCACACAAGGTTTTAAGTAGCGTACATTTGTGATATTTGTAAAGTCATACTTTTTAATGCATTGGGCCAATTTGATTATTCTTGGGCCAATTTTGATTTTTTGGGGCCATTAGCCCCCTACAGCGCTAGGCCTAAATTCCTATTATATAATATAAGAACTCGGTATTGAACTTTCATATTGTACTGATACTGTGGCAACTGAGAGACAATCTTTTAAATAAGACAAAATGTATTTATATATTTCTCTCATATTTTTATCTCTTTATTTTTCAGATTGGTTAAAAGTATGAATTTCTCTGTAGTGGTATTTGACACAGCTCCAACTGGTCATACATTAAGGTTGTTATCATTTCCGTCAGTGGCGGAGAAAGGTTTAGGCAAGCTTCTCAGATTGAAAAATCAAGTGGGACCATTTATTACACAGGTTTGCTTTCTTTTATCATTCGGAATCACTCAACTAATGTTGATTCAAGATTTGTTTGGATAATTGTACTCTCTATTTTGATTGGTCAGTATTTTGCAAAACATGTTTCATTGGCTGGTAAGCCGGGTCTATATTTTTTAGTCAGTATTATGCAAAACATGTTTTCATTGGCTGGCAAGCTCAGTCTATTTCTGTTGGTCAATATTTTGCAAAACCTTTTCTCATTGGCTGGCCAATTCACCGTCATTTCCTATTGGTCAATATTTTGCAAAAGACCTTTTGATTGGCTGATCCGCTGACAGTTTAATAATTGATACTGAAGTAAATAAAAATATGTTGTCAATTGTAAAATGATGAAAATAATATTGATAAGCTCATTCATCTGATGTCTTTGAATACCAAACCAAGTTGCCATCATGCCATGAAATGTGAGCTACGGCCCTGATATGTGCACTGGATTTCTAATCCACCAATCGGGGTAAGATTCCTGGTTGCAGCAGGTCATACCATTCCATTTGATTCCCTGTGGTAGGGTAAGTTAGTGCTGGTTAGGATACAGTCCAGGAAAACTAGTTTGATGAATTTTCGGCTGTATATAACTAAAATATCTTTTAAAACTGCGTTAACCTCGAATGAACATGAATAGAATTGCCATGAAATATAGAAAAATACCAAGTTGACCAAATATGGGATTCTACAATACTGTATTTTCAACTCTAATATTATTCTACTCATAACTAAATCACAATGCCAATATGTTATCATTTATTACAAAGTATACCATTCAGATAGATACTTTATTGTTTCTTTATTGAAGATTACTTAAACTTTATTGTAATATATAGCTTGTGGCAATAATCATTTAAAATTAATTTGTATCTTTATTATTTGTTTTCTGTTGGCAAAACAAGTTGATCGTGTTATATGTCCATTTATCCAGTTACATATGAAAATAAGTATGTTAATAACATACTCAGTTATCAATATGATCTTTATGTTACAATATAGTAACTCTGGTAAGGCCTGGACAATATACAGTATAACCTCATTTAATGAATACCACTAAAATAAGACCACCTCAAAATTAAATTGAGTTTTAATTTATAGGGAAAGCTTAGAAATTCATAGCCAGATCACTCACTATTGGCCTAGGCCTACAAGTCAGACATTTTGTATATGACACGTGTGTCAATTTTACTGATTAGTCCGGAATTCTAGTTTTATCATACCTGATAGCATTAACTTTTGATCGAAATAAATGTTATTCGATGAAAATATCTCAAGAAATGGCAAAGTTATTAAATTATATCTGCTCTGAAGGATTTTCTTTAATACAAATTGAGTTTATTATTGAAACAGTTTCTTTGAAGGCATCTTGTTTGACAAAAATGGTCGGCTGCATACGTTTTTCTTCATTTTTAATTTAGCCCTGTTGACACCCCTGATGTGATAACATTGGGCTATGGTTCTCAGGTGAGCGGTTTAGTAGGACCCTCATGTTCAATTAAGTTAAGAATTAATTCTCTCATGATTAGTGGGGAAGACATAATGATTTTGTGCTGGACGTCTGTCTGGATGACATAGTTACATGTCAAAGTTTGTCTGGGTCTGTTTTTTCTTCACCATTGGTAAGATTTCAATGATACTTCACATGAATAATTGGTACCAAGTGTAATTGAGCATATTGCATGGGAGTTCTGGTGAGATGATTTTTGCCAGAGTTGTGACCCGTTTTGGGAGACAAAGCGTTTTTATGTCAAAACCCTTCTAATTTTAACTTGACATGTGTATTATGTTATAGATGGCTGGTATGGTTGGAATGCAAGATATGAATGCAGATGAAATGTCAGGAAAACTGGATGATATGATGAGTACTATACGACAAGTCAATGAACAGTTTAAAAATGCTGTAAGTCTGTCCAGGGGTGATTTTCTTTTTATTTCATATTTTGATTATTGTTTGAAGTATAGTTATACTGGGGGTGATAAAGATAATTGTAACAGCCGTCAACAAGTAACCTAAGCAACATAGATCTCGCAAAATAACACTGGCTTTTTATATAATTCCGGGTTTAAATCATGTTAGAATCGAAATAAACTATGAAAACCGTTGTATACCGGCTGTTATACAATGGTTTGTCGTTCTGACGCTTGTTATTAACCACTCAGGCTTACGGCCTTTGTGGTTAATTCCTACGCGTCAGAACTCCAAACCATTGTATAACAGCTGGTATACAACGGTTTTTCATAGTTTATTTCTTAATTATACCACCCAAGGTGTCTATACGACAAGTCAATGAACAGTTTAAAAATACTGTAAGTCTGTCCAGGTGTCATTATTAAAACCTGCAGGGGTGGTATACCCTCCCATCAGTCCAGAAAATATGAATTTACCTTACCCAACTATATTATTGACAGTGGTTTCAATTTATCCTTGAAATGACCCTTTGACCTCTAAAAATTCCAAACAGCTACGTTTGAATTTTGGTTATAAAATGGTAATGTAAGTAATAAAAAATGACTTCATGAGATTCATCCCCCTAATGGAACCTCTGATTGAGACAAAAAAGTTATGTTTATCTGTTTAGTCCTGGTACAGTTTTATGAGCTCACCAATCAAGGCTTTCACTTAACTCCGAATGGGAAGAGTCAAAATGACTCCTCTGTCTAAATTTTCAAGAGTCAAAACTGGTACAGTAAACTCCCTCAAAACCGGACCCTGTCCGTACCAGTTCGAAAGTCCGGTTTTGTGGGAGGTCCGGTTTTAATGGAGTTCTGTATCATGTACACTTTGATATGTTATCATAGGGAATATACTGTGTGTTTCATGATTCATGTTTACGTTACATGTACAGTGCAACCTTTGCAGAGCATCACCATTAAGGGAGCTGCAAATATTTCAATTCTAACATCGATGAGTACTCAAATTGCTCATTTTTCAGAGGCCATCAAAACTATCCAATGACATAGACAGTGCAATCTTACAAATCCCGAAATGCAAGTGTGAGCTAATTGGAGGCATATTAATTAAATACAATTTCGTGCAGTGTTTGTCGTAATACAACATTTTAATGGGCTAAACGATCCTTTGTTCAAGTAAATGTTTGTTGCAATACCTACCTCAAGAACAAAACATCAAATGGAAGGACCGTTTTCTTTATACGTTCGTAATTAAGCAATTATTTAATTTCATCGCGGCAAATTTCACAAAGTATTTTTCACGCCTGTGCAAATTACACGCGAGACCGTTTAAGAGTTAACATTAAAAACACGACTTGTTAATCGCACCTTTTGTTTTTTAACTAACAATTAACAAAGTGACATTTTAGACAAAAAAACTGTACGCGTTAAGTTTTCCGTCAGGTGAGACAAATATACGCGTCCGGTATTCCGCAAGTAACTATCGTAGTAAATCTTGTCAGCGGACCGAAAATGCCATCCTGAATTATGAGAGTCCAGTTTTGCGGAAGCTTTTTAAGTTAACTTTATAAGAAGAAAATAAGGGACCTAGGAAATCGTCCGATTTTATGGGGATTCCGGTTTTGAGGGAGTCCGATTTTGAGAGAGTTTACTGTACTTTTGTCAAATTTGAGAATTCAAGAGTCAAATGAAAGCCCTGCAAATTCATACAAATTGACGTTTGGTCCTTATACTGATTCTGTATGGTACCGGTAATACTTTTTTACAGTATTTCTTGACTGAGTCTAGTGAAAGCCCTGATTGGAGAGCAGAAAATCGTGTACCTGGGGTGGAATTTGATATTGATCTTATTTAATTGGAGAATGATTGCCAATCATATTGCCTGTTTCTGACCAAGAGTTTTATATGGTTTGATCTGATTGGTTGTCCTAATTCTTAAGTCAATTAAGATCAATACTGAATACCACCCCAGGACTAAACTGTTACACTCAACCTTAATGTAGAATCCTCAGCGTACATTAACATTGTGTGTCAAGTTACCAGACTGGTATATCAGATGATGAACACGCTGGGGGCGGGTTTAGAGTGTAAGAGGAGAGTCATAAAATGGAATGATCGGGTGTCAGAAGATATTTCATCATAAAAACGTATTATTATACAATTAAAACTTGATATAAAAAATATGAAACTGATACTTCTTGTTAATTTCAAAAGGTGATTCTGTTCATATAGGTGCTTGTTGGGATTGTATTTTAGTTTAGTAGATATTTTATCTGTAACTTTAACGGTGAATTCTGAGATGGTTATTGTGCCTAAAGCATAACAATTTAATGTTTTTAGCTCACCTGTCACACTTCGTCCGTCGTCCGTCCTTCCGTCAACAATTGGGTTGTGTCCTCTCTAGAGGTCACAATTTTGGCCTAATCTTTATGAAACTTGGTCACAATGATCATCTCAACAAAATCTAGGTCAAGTTCGATATTGGGTCATCTGAGGTCAAAAACTAGCTCACTAGGTCAAATTATAGAAAAACCTTGTTTTAAACCTTTCAACATGTAGTCTTCATGGTCACTAAACTCTGCTATAACTCTCTACTGTTTATACATACAAGTAAACTTTCATCAACCAATGAAAATGTGTATCAGGGTTCACAGCAGTTTTGTAAAGGTCAAATATCAAAATATTCTAGTATTTTAAGCAGGGTGTGAATTGTAATGGTTAAGTGGAAATCAAAGCGCTGTAGGGAGCGTAGACATTTTCCTGAGGGTCGTTGGTTCAAACCCCACTGGACCCATAATTTTTATTTTTATTTTTTTAAGTGTTTAGGTATTGTTTTGTCTTTATAGCATGTATTTGTACATTTTCCTGATGGTCGTGGGTTCAACCCCCACTGGAACCATAATTTTTATTTTTTTATTTTTATTTTTTTTGAGTGTTTAGGTATTGTTTTGTCTTTATAGCATGTATTTGTACAGTTAAATGGAGGAAAAATATTCCAAAATATTTTGTTTAAAATATAGGTCAAATCATAGAAAAACCTTGTGTAGTCAGTCACCAGAGGTTACAATTTCAACTTAATCTTTATGAAACTTTGTCACAATGATCCTGTCAACAAAATCTAGGCCAAGTTCGATTTTGGGTCATCTGGCGTCAAAAACAAGGTCACAATGTCAATTGACATTTTCCTGAGGGTCGTGGGTTCAAACACCACTGGAACCATAATTATTTTTTTAAGTGTTTAGATATTGTTCTGTCTTTATAGCATGTATTTGTACAGTTATATGGAGGAAATATTTTGTTTAAAATATAGGTCAGATCATAGAAAAACCCTGTGTAGTCACCAGAGGTTACAATTTCGACTTAATCTTTATGAAATTTGGTCCTAATAATCATCTCAACACAATCTAGGTTAAGTTTGATATTAATTAAGTCATCTGGGGTCAAAGCTAGGTCACATGGTCAAATCATACAAAAACTTGCAATAGAGGCTGAATTTCCTTAAATTTGATTCAGAAAATGTGTAGGATCACCATAGGGTTGTGCATGCACTAGTACGACAGGTGAGCGACCTAGGGCCCTTTGGGCCCTCTTGTTGAATGATTTGCTGAATTGAGAGATGTGCTCTTATTGTTGCATTAGCTACATGTACATAGGTGTGATTCTTCCTCTTTTAGGAGAATTTCCTCATGTTTGTCATAAAATCTTCAAAATAAAAAGGTCCAAATTCAGTCTGACCTATTCAAAAATGATGTCAGTGGTTCCACTAGCTTCTGAATCTGAAGGATCATTTTGATACTTTTGACTAAATTTTACGAGAAAATGACCCTTCAAACCAAAATCTTGAGGGTCAAAATGTGTCATTTTGGAAATTTCAAAGGTCGAAACCCCTACTCCCGTGTCATATGGAAACCCTGGATGTTTTAGCAAGGGGTGGCTATTTCAGTCCTTTAGCTCTTGTACAATCACGTGGCTGTAACCAGATCACAAATTATTCGGCTTTTGTTAAAAACATTTAACAAGTTTTATACTATGTTTGTTTCAGACGTCTAACTTATATTTGTTTTGTTGTTATTTGCAGGACCAGACAACTTTTGTATGTGTTTGTATAGCCGAGTTTTTATCACTGTATGAAACAGAGAGACTTGTTCAACAATTGATGCAGTTTGGTATCGATACACATAATATTATTGTCAATCAGTTACATTTCCTTGCCAAGGGACAGAAACCTTGCACTCTATGTGCAGCTAGACATCGGATACAGTCCAAATATTTAGATCAGGTATTTTCTATTTATTATGTTTAAAATTTTGATTAAACATTGTCAGAAGCTATACATGTATTAGGCTATTGTGAATGAATAATTTCTGGATTGTCATCTATGTGTTGAATTAAAGGGAGGAACGGGAGAGTTGATATACATTGTATTAACATGATTGGTTTAATTGAATACAATAAATTGATAAATAGAACTAACAACTATGACAACGAATGTGGTTTCCAAATTTCATTAACGTTCGGCTTTACACTAAAGCCTTCATGAAAAATGAACTGAATGGTTTAAGTCAAGATATGTTGTATGAAATGATGAACAGTTACTGTAGCCCCTAAAAACTGCAAGACACAAAAATTTCGCCTAATACACATGTACAGGGTGTTAAAAAAGTTTGTTCTCAAAATTTAAATTCATATAAAGTTTGAGTTGAGCTATGTACGCAGTAGACAATGTTAATTTCTTACTATAATAGCTTTATTTAGTGCCAGAGAGATTAGAACAATGGTAAAACCCATTGGATTTCAACCTGAACATTTTACAGTCTGCTAACATCAGAAAAATAAACTACTGAAGATTTAACATTGAGAACGAACTTTTTTAACACCCTGTACATGTAGTATACACCGTTGTTATAGGATTGTTGATATTGTATTTTCAGATTGCAGACTTATACGAGGATTTCCATGTAACTAAATTACCATTACAAGAGGATGAAGTGCGAGGTGTGGAAAAAATTAAATCTTTTTCAGAATTTCTTGTGAAGCCATACAACCCTGATGAAACGTGACAACTTGGACAACCTTGACATTGTATCTAATGCTTATTTTCAATAAATGTATGATACTTGAAGACTAATTATAAAAACAGAAAAGCAAGAAGCAATACCTCATTAATAAGGCCACCCTTTGGGCTATTGAAAGCTGGTCTTATTATTGATTAGGTCATTTAATTGGGGTTTAATGAAAAAGAATACGGTTAACAATTGATGATCGCGAAAAAAATATTTTTAAATTTGAAGAGGTTTTATTATTGAGGTGGTCTTACGAGAGATGTTGTGCAAATGCACTGTGTATTGATAATATTGGTGAAGTAGGTACTGGATACTAAATGTTGTACAAATAAATATACGTCAGGTAGTATGGCCGTGTGTGTTACAAGGTCTAATCATAATGTGGTTGTTTATTCATGGGTCAACATTTGTTCGAAAGTTTAAGAACACATTATCTATTCTGTAACAAAATTGATGTGTGTAAATCTCAAGAATTGATGAATGTACCATGTATTTGACATCTTGAAGAATTTTCACGGATGATTCATATTAATTTTGTCAGTTACAGTCATAATTAATTACCGTAAACGCACATATTTTACACACAGCATACAGTGTGTTACAGATAGCATAGTGTATTATGCATAGCATAATGTGTGTAACACATAGTGTGCAGTGTATTACATACAGCATACAGTGTGTATATGATACATACAGCATACAGTGTGTATATGTTACATACAGCATACAGTGTGTATATGTTACACGATACAGCATACAGTGTGTATATGTTACATACAGCATACAGTGTGTATATGTTACATACAGTATACAGTGTGTATATGTTACATACAGCATACAGTGTGTATATGTTACACGATACAGCATACAGTGTGTATATGTTACATACAGCATACAGTGTGTATATGATACATACAGCATACAGTGTGTACATGTTACATACAGCATACAGTTTGTATATGTTACATACAGCATACAGTGTGTATATGTTACATACAGCATACAGTGTGTATATGTTACATGCAGCATACAGCGTGTATATGTTACATGCAGCATACAGCGTGTATATGTTACATGCAGCATACAGCGTGTATATGTTACATACAGCATACAGTGTATATGTTACATACAGCATACAGTGTATATGTTACATACAGCATACAGTGTATATGTTACATACAGCATACAGTGTGTATATGTTACATACAGCATACAGTGTATATGTTACATACAGCATACAGTGTATATGTTACATGCAGCATACAGTGTGTATATGTTACATACAGCATACAGTGTATATGTTACATGCAGCATACAGCGTGTATATGTTACATGCAGCATACAGCGTGTATATGTTACATACAGCATACAGTGTGTATATGTTACATACAGCATACAGTGTGTATATGTTACATACAGCATACAGTGTATATGTTACATACAGCATACAGTGTATATGTTACATGCAGCATACAGTGTGTATATGTTACATACAGCATACAGTGTATATGTTACATACAGCATACAGTGTGTATATTTTACATACAGTGTGTATATGTTACATACAGCATTCATGTTTAGTTTGTTTATTGATATTGTGAAGTTGTTTATCAGCTTCCAGTTTGTATGACACGTATTTCTACTTCTTACAATTATATTTTTGTCAAATAAAATACTCTTCCAACATGTCTTCTTCAACCTTTAGAAACAATAAACTTGACGCAAGATAAGTTACATACAGTCATCGCCATTCGGAAAGGATGTAACTGCAAAATTTAAAAGAATGTTTAGTTATTCTTCCTTAAACAATATTATGTACAATAAACTAATTGTTTTGGATTACGCAATTCTACATTGAGTGTATATACAATGAACATGTACCTTTTGGATAGTTTAAAATGAATGTCATTATTTATTACTTGATGTATTATGAAAGTTTCTGGAAATTGTGGAATTAATTATTATTGATACTGTTTGTATCGTTGTTCTCTTGAGATATTTTGTACGAGGAAAAGCTGATTTGGTTTTTCAGCATACAAATGTACATAGAACATACATTTTCTGTATGCAGTGATTGCTAATTAGATATATGATCACTACATGTATATCTTCCGCAAATCATTGAAAGATGGGTGATAGGGTGATTGAGTGGATAATGCTCTTGATTAAAAATAGAGGTCCCTAGTTTAATTCTCAACCAAGGCACTGGATGATTTCTGAAACACTTTATTGTTTCCAACCCTTTACGCTGGACATGTTAAACAAGAAATATCACTGAATGTGATGAATACCCCCAGACACTGCTTGACAGTGACTTTAATGTGCACTCAAAATATGAAAAATAAACAAATTGCCGTTTCTCCCTTGAAAATTATCTGACCAATATGCGCCAAGGATATGCATCACAGGACTTGGTACTCATGAGTTGGGCAAAGTTAAGTGTAAAAAACAATGGGCCACAACTCCCTTAAAATGATCCTACCAACGTGTGCTGAGGATATGCACAACTAGTCTAGGTACTGATGAAACACGGATGCAGAAATGAGATACCAGCAATATTGTTTTAAGAATTTTGTTTATTACCATTTCTTTTGTTAAGAACATATACATTAAAAAGTGAAATGTGACCAGCAGCTAAAATATTCTGAATATAAATGATATACATGTACACGTACACAAATTGTTCCAATAAATCACAATTAAAAGCTGTAAGCTTTAAAATAATTTTATCACTGTACATAAATATATTACCTGTATAACAATTTGTTGTCCGACAAGAATTCTGTTGTTCAGATTTTTTGCCATTGCATTAACTACAAAAAATATTTAAATGACGGATGAAACTAAAGTACCAGAAAAACATGTACCAAAATAAATATACAAATAAAAATAGATTTATCATATGGCAGACATACTGAAACAAATCTTCAAATAAAACCATGATTCACTACCAAGGTGGCAGCAAGGTTTAGGGACCAAATATACCCTTAAATGGACCTCAATAGTACTTTTTGTGGAAAAAATAAAACTGGGATGTAACATGGCACAATGTTTGAACTGAACACACAAATATAAAATGAATGGAGGGTTATTAAACACAGGGGACCGAGATGGCCCTTTATCTATATCGCTCACTTGATAGACTATGAGTAAATTGTTCCAGTGGACCCATGATAAATCCACTTGACCTAGATTTCATCCCAACAAATATTTTGACCAAGATTCATGAACGTCTAATGCAAGATGCAGCCCCTATTACAAACACGAGGTCATTCTTTGATTTAGCCCAATTACCTTGTTTGTAACCCCAGACGACCCATCATCAAACTTGGCCTATAGCTTTTACAGAGATAACCAATGTAACCAAAAATTGAAAATTCATAAAGATCAGGTTAAAATTGTGACTCCTTATGTGTTCACAAGGTTTTCCTTTTAAGACCTAGTGACTTAGTAGGATTTTTACCCCAGATGACCCAATATCAAACTTGACCTAAATTTCATAAAGGCTAAGATTCATAAAGATTATATCAAAATCATAACCTCTAGTCAGTAGTGTTTCACAAGCAACTGTGGACAACGGACGAAGAGTGATCACAAAAGCTCACCTTTCCAGTGAGCTAAAAATAATAAACAACAATATCATGCAGAATGTGAGACAAAGTACCTGTATTTGACAAATCACAATGCTAAACTAAGCTCTCAATTGTGCAAATAAAAAAACAATAACATTATCAAATCTTACATGTTCATCCTTTAATGTACAGTCACAGGCACTCGGTGCGATTTCAGGGCCCAACAAGTTTTGTTTTAAAAAATCGTACTGTAAACCTTTGTGCAGAAAATCACACCGAAGGCCTGTGAGTACAGTCAGGTTTCGATGCAATGATACTGCTTGTTCACTCAGACCTTATGGTATCAATTGATGGTGATTTTTACAAATTTTATTTAGTTTATACTAATTTATTTAAGGTCGATTGTAATACAAGTTTTTTCACCTTATATTAATCACTCTCGACACCTCATTCCTGATGTCATCCATTGCCACGACAGTATGAGAGAAGAGAAGCCTGTCTCCTTTTTATGCTGAGCGTCTAGCAAGGGAATTTCTGGTATCAGTTTTATTACGTGTTTGATGCGGCCAGGGATCGACCTGAGACCTCCCGCACTCGAAGCAAATGCTCAACCACTACGCTATCGAGGAGGCGGTAATTTTATTCAATCTGTTACAGATAAATCAAAGTACTGGTAAATCTAAATACCAGTATGACTTCAATACTAATATTGCACAAGGAAATGCTTTAAGTTACTTCAACTTAAGAAAAGTGGCACATATACCAACAGTTAGTAACTGGTATGTTTCTGCTGATCTTTAGAACAAATTTGACATTAACAAGTACAACACTAATGTTTTAAAACCTAGCCACCAGAAAATACATGAATATAATTATAAAGCACTTGGATTCAAGTAGAAAACTGAAAATATGACACAAAACAATTGACAACATAAAATAATGATTTAAATAAGCATAATTCATATATAAAGCATGGTTATAGGTAAGTAGTTATAGGCTATAATATAATGATATCACATGCATAATATAGGACTTCAATGATCACATATAATCCAGTTTATATAAACTGTCATTTATTGCCATAGTTGTTAGATAAACATTCACACCTAGCCGAAATCATATTCTGTCAAGTATTCCACAAACTTTTATGATCCGAGAACTGTAACCAAAAATTGGATGCATCCTTTACACAGCTTTAGACATGTTCCATGCCTTCGATGGGCAATTCGGGAATGGTCATACTCTCTACTCATGTACAGTACTGTTATTTTCACAATTTTTTGCATCGGAACGTTTTCCTTTGAATCTTTTCCAATTAGTTTTACCTGCATCAAATACACAGATGTTTCCAGTACTCTGGCAAATACAGTAATTTTCATGCACTTCAAGATAAGAAAGGGTACCTGGACAAGAGTTATCAAATTTGGAGGTATAAATACTGAACAGACAATAAATACGACCTTTGCTAGTTTCATTTTGGCTGATAGTCAATTAATTAAGCAATTTATACATAATTATACATAATGAATGGTATTTACATATTACACAATAATAAACAGGTGGTCAATTACATCATAAAGATAGAAAATAGTACATCAATATACTGTACTAAGTGTACATTCGTTACATGTTTCTCGTTGCACAAACTCTACTGAGATCTTGATAAAACGTTGTGAAATATTAGCACACGCATTGAAACAAATCATTGTACAGAACAGGTGAATATGGAGAAATATGAAATATCAGTTTGTAAACAGATGTACATATTCTCATGCGGACACTTTTAAATCAGCAGAGTAAGCTGCGTAACAAGACCCAGGTAGTTTTAGAGAGTAGTTAGAAGATAACTTACTACAGGTGTCCTACAATTCCGGAATAATTCGGATTTGCTGCACTTGGGTGTATGAACTTTCTGACGAAAATGAAAGTAATTTGATGAAAAATTTCAAAGTATTAACAAAGTTATGGTCATTTGAAGTTTTTAAAGCTGAATTTAACAATAGAACAATGTTTGAAACAGTGTTTTGGAGTAGGGATGTGTGCAAAATGCACTCGAAACAGACTTGCGTCTAATTTTCAGGATTTGGTATAATGCCTAAGTATGACCTCTGTTTCAATTGACTCTCATCATTGTTTTTTTCAATTTGCTTATTGCTCCACTTATACCACAGGTTACTGTATCATAGTTAAAGAAGATAAATATATAAAAAAAAATGTAAAATTTATGTTACCTCTAAAGTTACATAAATTTGACATTTTTTTGTTTTTTTACTCTTTTATCAATGATACAGTAACCTTTGGCTTATACAGTATGCCAAATAAACAGGACTGGTGGCATACAGACTATTCCAGTTGCCAGGGTGGGGGTGAGACTGGGTGGAAACCAAAGTCTAATTAATTTATATGCTTTTATTTATCCTCGTCATCAGAAATCCATATGGCCGAGGCCCCCAGAAGACGTTAGTCATTTTGGTTTTTGGGGTTAATGCATGATACAGAAGATGCCCAAGTTCCAGAAGCATCCCTGGTTCTTTTACGAGCCTGATGTAAAGCATCATACACGGGACCTCATTTCTAAAATCTCGTTCGAAGGACTGTTAGTAATTTTAGTCATGTTAGGTGGGAAACACTGAAAACACCAATCATCTGGGTAACTACCTCACCAATTCTTCATTTTCAGGTGGGATTCAAACCTGCGGTGATAGCAGGTAAGTCAGAAACCAGTAACAAATGGACCAATCAAAAAAGAGAGTTCCTGAGATCATTTCAAGCTGTCAGTTACAAACTAAGACACTTAATATTGAACACCCGTTTCCAGCAGTACACATTATAACAATACTGAATACTCCAGGATACAATTTTATCAAAGCACTTACGGAAATCTTAAATTTATGCTAAAATCAAAATTCCTTATCAAGTTTACAAATACAAATAGGGAACAGATACGGTTTGTGGGAATGAATAAACCAAATCATTGGTAATATCACAGATCCCTTCACCACAAGTTTAAGTTTTTTAAGAATTATAAAGAATTAAAAAAATTTGACATCAGTTTAAGAATTCCTTAAGTGCTTTGATAAAACTGTGCCCTGGAGTAGACCACTTACTACACGTAAAATACAGTCAAATAACAGTTAGAGGAAAAAACTCTCAGTAATAATTAAATAAGCTACTACATATAATATACAAGTACATAAAATACACTCTTGAATTGAATGTTTTCTATCAGAGAATTAAAATACAACTATTTAATACAGCATTCAGTTCAATTTGGCAATTTGTGATGCATAATGATTAATGTACAACTCAATAATAAATATGTCATATTTAAAGGAGTTTTTTACTGAACAACAAATACCTTAATATACATACTAGGTCTTTGTGAACTTTCTTCTACTGCATGATTTAACTTATGTTTTTATACCTCTTATAGAATTCAGAAAATTATTGTTTGAATGAGACAAATTGGGTTTTTCTGATAAAATTGGAATTTCCATTAAAATGAGAGTAGGTCTGGCTCTTTGCAAACTCCTGTTTTATTCCTTGACTGATTTCAATAAATGATGTATCATTTTAAAGCTGAAAAATGAATCTATTGCATAAACTAATTAGTTTTGGCCTATGTACATTAAAACAGGAGATATAACATATCAATAACAAACAAGATTTCGCGATATTTCGGAAGACTGACGCGAGATGTAGTGAGATTTGATACATTTTTCTAATCTTTTAATCTCTTTCCATTTTTGTTGTAAAATAGTTGTTTCTTATTAGTATGTAAACATGTTGCTAGTTTCTTATAATTCTAGTCAGAATGACTAGATATTTTATTTGTTTGAATATAATGATGATTTTTGTAATTTTAAATGTGGATGAGACATAAATAAACAATCAAAGTCTGCATATAATTTTCAAACAAACACAGGCTCACAGAATCACTATCTACATCAGTATGTGATATCTTTGTGAGATATATATTTCAAAAAACTTCAATGACAAGTTATACAAACATAACACCATAGTTACAAAGAATGAGGCTTAATTAATAAATAACAGACCAAAGAAAAAATAACACTTAACAAATACATTAACAATTTGTAACATTACTGGCAACATAGATACATCCACTGATAACTGTATCATTGATAAAGACTAAAAATAAAAATTCTTTTATAAATTTTATGTTATCTAAGATACTATAAATTTTATAAAAAAATAATTTTTACTCTTTATTAATGATACAGTTACCTGTGGATTTGGATTTATCTACAATGAGCCACTTTTCTAATTGGTCACTTTTCTAACCTTAAATACGTTTAACTGTGATCATAATGTTTGATGATATTTGGCACTCAAACTTTTTATGACATTAATTATATTGTCCTAACACTTAATTCATTAAAAATCAAAATCACATGCCAAAGTATGCATGGTCAGTCATGCTAACAATGTTGAGTCAATACATAAAACCTATGTGTGCAAAATATCATCAAATAATATGGTCACAATTAAGGTATTTTGGGTTTGAAAAGTGACCAAATAGAAAAGTGGTTGAGTGTACATAACAACAAATTCTGATGTGAAAAACCTTACAGTTCACAGACAAGCAAACATTACATTCTCCAAGTACAACATGTATGATATGCTAATTTGAAATTAAGGCATCCTTTTATCAACATTCAGTAATATACTAGTATATTGACAGCATTCTAATAATCATTCCTGATAATGTATATTGATTTTGGCTACTGTGTATAAATATAGAATTAGATTTTCATGACCCATTGCACATTCCATTCAAGATAATCAAGACATGATGAACACATATGAGGGCTGTTTTAATAAACTTCATATATGGTAAACTTCATAGACGTAAACAAGTTTTTACTTACATCAACTTGTAAGTTTTCAAAAAAGTCATTCATAGCTTTAACAGCTGAGAAGCTTGCATAAATTTGTCAGCGCAACGCTCGTAGGAATGTTCAAACAAGTGTTTGTTGGATTTACGTATGAAATGCATTCAAAGACGTTTGAAGACTTATGAAGAAGAATCTTGTATGAATTTGAGTGGAATGGCTCCATAGTATACATTTTACCTCCATAATGAAGATTACAATATTGAAGAGTCAACTCTTCTATACTAAAAAGCCAACTTAGGTTTACTACAGAATCCAGCCCTGTAGCATGTGGATTCAACTCCTCCAAGCTATAAGAAAATTAATAGACATCCTTCCCCTATACCAGATCGGTCTTCAAACTTAAGTCTCACCTAAACTATGTTGGTTTTACATTAAAGATTTCCCTTACAATTGTTCACAATTAATCAGCTAATTTACTTCCAGCATCAGTCAGGTAATGTAAACTCCCTGTCAGGCAGCAGTTAGCTCCCTTTCTGTTCAAATTACCATTCATGCAGCAGTTAGCTTATTTTCTGTTAAAATTGGTAAGTCATTCATCAGTTATCTCCCTTTCTGTTAAAAATGATAAGTCACACAGCAGTTAGCTCCCTTTCTGTTCAAATTACCAGGCTTCCCTTTCCACTCAAAATTGCCAAACTCGTTTATTTCTAACAGGAAATCACAGATCAAAATTGCAACTTTTATACTTTGAACGTTTCTTAATACCCAAACTTATAATTTCAATCTTCTTTTTTCTTTGGATTTTCGAAGTGAAATGGTGTAACATCATCTGGTTTATAAAGTCTGAAAAGTAAAATAGTTGTTTTTTTTTTTTTTTAAGCAGAAGGCTATTTCTCAACAATATTTCTGTTGTATATGGCAGCCAAATCATCTAACCTGTATTCCTGGGTACTGTTTTATCAAAGCACTTACGAAAATCTTAAAGTTACGCTCAAATTTAAATTCTATATAATTAGATAACAACCTCAAAATAGTGACGGGTATGGTGTGTAGGAGTTCAGTAACTGACCCATTATCAGAATTGCATCTCCATTTGTCACACTTCATACTTGTAAACAAATTATAAGGAATTTAAATTTGAACGTAAGTTTAAGAATTTCGTAAGTGCTTTGATAAAACAGTACCCTGGACTGTTTCCTATCCAGTGGTTACCCTTCCACAAATTACAAGCAACTTCTCCACAGGTGGAGGAAAATTGACATTATTGTAAAGTTTATAACATATTCATACTATAAATAATACATGTACAAAGCACACCAGTGTTAATAGATGCAAGAACCGTTCAAATGCTTCACCTAAACAGCTCAGTCTCTTCATTCCTATCTGTTTTCAAAACCAGACAACAAAGAGACAAGTGAAGTACAAAGAGTGACAAAAAATAAAACTATAACAAGGCACACTATCTGATCTTTTTGTATTAAATACTAGAAAATAAATTCTATAATCATGTACACACCAATTCACATTAACAAAGTACATGAATGAAACGTACTGTGAAATAGTATTTATTCTTGACAACAGTTTTATGAACATTCGATATACCTGTACAGTAAAATCAGAACCGGTAATTCTTTGAGGGATTAATTTTTTTTATTTTCAGGAATATGAAAAGTTCATGAAGCTTGTGAACTTTAACCATGACAGTAACAGGCGAAGAAGTTATTTCTGAATTTAAAAATTGCAAATGTTTATTAACGTGACAAACTGCAGTGCTATGCCACAAGTGAATGTCCGAACATAGTTTTGAAATGGCGTTTATTTCGAGGGTGATAACTTAATAATGTTCTGACCTTCAAAAAATGTAGAGATTGTGTCACTTAGACCATAGCATTATTTGTCTAAATAATTATGTCATATTTGAGACAATAAATTTCAAAGAAACACCTGTGGTGTGCTTTCGTTTTGAGGTAAACAAACATGGTCGGAATGCAGAATTAATGTAGCCCTGATATAAAAGAAGCATCCGTATCACTGTACTACACAGGAATCAGATAAACAGACATATCACACAGGTTAGGCATTTCTAGGACTGCTATAACATGAATCATCAATCACTTTCGGCAACATGGTAATGTAGAGAATCTGCCAAGAAAGGGTCCCCCAATAAACTTTAGTGAAAATTGCTATGGTCATTGACTTTCGATGATTTGTAAAGAGAAGAGAAAGTGCATTTTGTTGGACATTGCAAGTATTATAAACTAGGCTAGAGACTCAGCTATCTCTGGACATATTGACGAGAGAAAATAATTCTTTGAATGTTTTTACATACACGTTTTGCGCAAACGTATCACATGAATGAAATTCGGACGTTCACTTATGGCACGGCGCTGTATCTCAAAATGTATACACCCATAGAGACAAGAGGTGGTCAAAGTTGATATAAAATATCTTGACTTACGCATATGGAGATATAGGAACGCCAACCATAATGATATGATTACCCTTCAAAAACTGTCGCCACATACTCTGCAAAAACATTCATACATGCATTAAAAATACAAAATAGCAGATTTATGTTCCAGTTATAATGAAATCAGTTCCAGTATTTAAATGTAGAGATAATCCTGCTTAAACGGCAAAAAATATATGTATCTCCACTTGATAGAGATAATCCTGCTTAAACCACCATAAATATATATATCTCCACTTGATAGAGATAATCCTGTTTAAACCACCATAAACATATACATCTCCATTTGGTAGAGATAATCCTGCTTAAACGACCATAAACATATGTATCACCGCTTGATAGCGATAATCCTGCTTAAATGGTCAAAAATATATGTATTTCCGTTTGGTAGAGAAGCTCTTAATTCAGTTTCATGGAATTTTTTGTTAAAATTCAGTTTATGAAATTTAAAATGACTGTTACTTGATAAACACTAAAAATAATTTCATCAAATAAGTTTTATTTTCTGTAGAAGAGTTTCTTCTTCCCAGTGAGTGTTGGGGATCTCCAAAACTGTAGGACCCCTGAGATATACAATCATCTAGAACACAAATATTTTGCTGAACATGTGTAAGTTTGATAAAATAGTTACCTTATGAAAACCTCTTGAATCCAAATCCCATAATTTGTAGCACTGTAACAATAAAATAATTCAATATCAAAGATTGAAAATCAGAAAATCACCCAACCCATCTTCAAACATTCAAACCAGTTCAAACATTTTAACACACATGATCAGTATAAACAGCAACACAAATAGTACATACAGTCAGTCATAATTAGAGACGAACCTGTTTTAAAGACAACCTGCGAACAAAACCATGGTTACATAACTTGCCTGTAAAGACCATCAATTCTATATCCCATTAAAACTTTGTGAGTTTAAAATGATGTGTTAAAGCACAGGCCTAAGAAATTAGATCACAAAATACAGAGTTTTTAAATTTCCCATCATCAGGTCATTACTATATAAAGAGCACAGGTTGGAAACACATTTTTCTGGCCCTTACAGGAATCCACTATTTAGCGCATCATCGGGCCCGGAAACGGTTACAATCGGGTCTATATGTGTTGTAATACATTCCTGTAGGGGCCAGAAAAATGTGTTTCCAACCTGTACTCTTTGTATAGTAACGACCGGATGATGGGGAATTTAAAAACTCTGTATTTTGTGATATAATTTCTTAGGCCTGTGCTTAAAGAGAGACAACCTTTCAACCAAGACCATATCTTGCTGGTCCCATGTTGGTATTCATACTAACATATTTAACTAACATTTCATTTTTGAGCATGTTGATTTTTAAGCATTCTTCAGTTAAACAAGAGATGTTTGTAAAGTAAGTATGCCTTAAAGGCAGTTAAAAAGTAATTTGTGTCAAATGATGTCACAGTGACATTGACCTTTGACCTACTGTCCTCAAAATCAATAGGGGTCGTCTGCTCATGGAAAGCAATTTCCCTATGCATAGCGCTCTATGAGTTATTGAGCAGAAATCATTTGATCTGACAGGCAGGCAATCAACATGTGCAAGGCAATGTGCACCCTCATCAAAAAGATGGTTCATTGGATTACACACATAATAGACAAATAACCAATGCTAGCCAATAAATAAATAATGAACAGCGACTGCCATATAATGAAGTTTTTACCTTAGCAATATGTTTCCATGTATCAAATTCATTTCCTTTCTCCATGTGCATAAACAGCACATAAGTCTCATCCTGTGAATATGGACAAAAACATATATGAGCCGTTCTCTAGGAAAAACAGGCTTAGTGACAAAATTATTATAATCATGACAGCGATAGAAAGACAAGACTTATGAACAGTTTCTGAAAATTTGAGCAAAATATAACATCCATTTACAAAGTTACAGACCTTTAAAACTAACCACTCCTGTCTACATTTTTAGTAATATCGCAAGCGTCATTCAAACGTTATTTGATGTAAAGTTAAAATGCCTTCAACAAACTCAGTACTTGATACATTCTTGACGAAAGCTTTTCAAAATTGTTCAACATTTTAGAACTACCGATGTGTCCTTAATTTAATAAACCTCATCAAAATCGTGAATGGTTGCTTTTAGAGAATGTTAGCTGCTGTTTTTAACCGCTAACCACTCAATGTTATCAATATGGGTACTTTTCAGAAACTGGTCACTATAGCAACGACAGAAGTTATTTTTATATAATTCATGAGAAAAATTATATCTAAGAGATAATACTCCTGTAACAGTATAACCTCCATAGGGAATCACTACTTCTCCACATGCGGAGCAAAATCAACATTGTTGTCATATTTTCATGGAAGGATATGTTCTGCCATAACTGGGAATCAAACCCAAATTGATGGGTTACAAATCCAGGGCACTCACTAACCACTGGACCACAGCAAGAACTTTATATAGTGACTAACTTTAACACTTACCTGAGTACTTGGAATAAAATCTTCGGCACATGGATCCTTCGTATGGTCCAACACTTTGGCCGATTTTATCAAATTGTGTACTAATTCCTCATATTTTTCATTTGTCATTCTAAGAAATAAATAAAGATAATATGTATAAATCAATTATTTATACTAAAAGTATTTAAACCTTTTTGTTTCATTTCAGTGATAACTACCACTCTCAACAAACTACAAGTATTGAAATGTCATGATAGTTTATTTTAAACAAGGGTCCTACTGAGGCATAATGCCCATTCCTAAAAATAAGACACAAGCCTGATTCGGGTGCCATTTAATAGTACATATCCCTACACCTAAATTCTGTTTCAAACACCGCTCTATTCTAAAATTTCAGCATCCAAGATTTTTTATTTTGTGCAGAATTTATCAGTCATTCTGATCAGTCTGGATTTCCGGATAATTCCGTAAACTGTAGGATCCCAGTTTAAAGTATAGGAGCTGTTCAAGCAAACCCCTTTACTGCGTTCGAATAAAAAAGTCTTAGTCTGTGGTCATTCAGTTTTATCCCTGCCTAAATTGGTCAATGACCTCCAGCTTCGAGAGAAGAGAAACGAAGTTTGTGCCAAACAAGGAATATGGATGTACTGCCCTAGCTCTTTCCAAATAGACTCCTAGGTTCTTTAATATGCCTGGTGTATAGCACCAATACACTCGAAACTACCTCTGGCTATCAAACTTGACCTAGATTTTGCTGAGATGATCATTGTGTCCCGTTTCATAAGATAAGGACAAAATTGTGATTTCTAGTGACTACAGAAGGTTTTTCTATGATTTGACCTTGTGACCTAGTTTTTGACCCGGACAACCCAATATCAAACTTAACCTAGATTTTGTTGAGATGATCATTGTGACCAAGTTTTATAGATTAGGCTAAAATTGTGACCTCCAGTGTCTACACAATCAAATTGTTGACGGACAGATAACGGACGGACAAAAAGTGATCACAAAAGCTCACTCTGTCACTTAGTGACAGGTGAGCTAAAAATTGTGATTGGGGTCAATGATGTTTCGACTTTAAATAGGCAAATGCTTTCAATTGGAAATATGAGACAAAGTTCAATTTGAATTATACATGCTAGTATTCAAACAAGAATGATGAAAGGTGCATCAATCACAAAACTCGAAGGGTTCATGACACAAAACAAAAATGAAGTCTAACACAAAGGGCTATAACTCCAGCAAAAATCATCTGATCTTAAATTCCTGACAATATGCACAACTGTCATTGGTACAAAGTATGCATGTGAACTTTCATTGACATCTGACCAATGGTTAAGGAGAATTAGCGCAGACAAACTTTGAGATATCCATCCTGGGGTGGTATTCAATATTAATCTTATTTAATTGGAGAGTAAGGATAGCCAATCATATCGCCTGTTACTGACCAAGAGTTTAATATGGTGTGATCTGATTGGTTGTCCTTATCCTTAAGTCAAGTAAGATAAATATTGAATACCACCCGAGGACTGACCAACGTCCAGCAACAAATCAATATGTCTTCCCCACTAATGTGAAATAAGACGAATAGTTTAGAAAATTGATTAATTAAATGAGTAATGTAACTATTTTAAGTATACTTACTTATCAACATCTTTTAATTTCACATTCGGCTTTTCTAGTAATTTATGAGACTCGAAATACAACTGTTGGAAATATGGATTTACATTTATTCCACTGGAACCAAAATGATAAGTACGAGAAATGTCCGGTATAATGCATTCTCGTTTTTTACGAATAGCAGCATTCCTCATCCACATGTCCCAATCCCATTGCTGAAATATCAACGACAATAAATCCCCATTAAGTCCTAAACTGGTATTTTCAAAAGGCAATAACTTAATGTATCTGAAGATTGATACATTTTTAGCACTTTAATTGAGTCCTGAAGTTGGAAAACACCACAAGATCGAAAAAATAAACGAAATATAGCCTCCGTTAGTTGGTTTGTAGACAAAGTAACAAATTGTAAACAATAAATGCATGATTTATAGTCTAAGGGAATCAACTCTTACAAAATAGGTATTCTGTCTTCCATACATTTTACTGAAATGTGATTTTTTGCTTACTATTTCGATAGATATAGTTAACATTCTGTCTTCATTATCTATCATTTGTGAAAAACATCCTAATTCCTTGTATTTACTGGATGATTGGAAAAAGTTTCAGGACAGATAATGAGCCTTAATACAAAACATAATTGTTTTCTTAAAATCACTATTTTTAGTAAGTGTATCAGCTAAACAAGACATATCAATATGTATATATTTTTACATAGTTTTCAACCATTAAGTAAAGAGCTACTGTTATCACTAAGAAAACATAGATTATTCCTAAATTTGCAGGTAATATGATAAGCACAAATTGTGAACTCAAGTTTTTCACTAAGATGCCTTGTGAATGCCAGGCCAGAGTTTATGATATATGATTATAACATCAGTATTTTTACTAGCTTAACAAAAATATCTGCATTGCCCAATGTCTAGCGAAATAACATAAGTATATGTGGCAGTAGAATTTGATATCATATTAAGTATGAACATGATTTATACATTCAGTTTATCAGCTGGGACTTTGACTTTCGACTATATGACAGCTGAAACTTGGGACTTTCAACTATATGACAGCTGAAACTTGGGACTTTCAACTATATGACAGCTGAAACTTGGGACTTTCAACTATATGACAGCTGAAACTTGGGACTTTCAACTATATGACAGCTGAAACTTGGGACTTTCAACTATATGACAGCTGAAACTTGGGACTTTCAACTATATGACAGCTGAAACTTGGGACTTTCAACTATATGACAGCTGAAACTTGGGACTTTCAACTATATGACAGCTGAAACTTGGGACTTTCAACTATATGACAGCTGAAACTTGGGACTTTCAGCAATTAAGTTCATTTTTTTGTTTAGTTTTGTGTTGGGCATTGTGCCGTGTAATTGTGGTCTGTGTTGTTTTTATGTTTTCTGTGCTCAGCTATTGAAATTGAGTGCAGCCTTCACTGTTCAAATTTATTATTCTTTAACAACAAGAAAAAGAACCATTTATGATTTTCATTAAATCACGAGTGGGTAGCACAAGTGATTAAATGTACGCATTAAAACGAGTGCCTATATTTCATAACATAACAAAGCACAGCTTCCTATTCATTATTTTGATTCTAACATCACCAATGCTCTGCCATTTATAGTACAACAAGACAGTTTGACATCAAACTACTTTCTTTCCTAGGAATGTTACGTCATTTCTAATAGTATATGACGTCAAACATGACTTCATCAATCAGCTATGTTTTAATGTTTAATCTAATACAGTTCAATATAGACGAAGAAGGTGACTCTATCGTGCTATGTTAGAATCTGATATTATATACATATTCTTGAATTTGTTATTTAAGCTAATACATTTTATTCATGAATGGATTACCTGACACAGATAGTTCATGTAATATTGCTGACAAACGAATTCATCTTGCTAATATAAATCTTATTAATACAATCTAAGCACAGATGTTCACAAAATATTTGTCACATGATCTATCACAAGACATCATGTCACATCATCAGTCACTATACATCATGTCACATCATCAGTCACATGTCACATCATCAGTCACAATACGCCATGTCACATCATCAGTCACAAGACATCATGTCACATCATCAGTCACATGTCACATCATCAGTCACAATACACCATGTCACATCATCAGTCACAATACATCATTTCACATCATCAGTCACAATACACCATGTCACATCATCAGTCACAATACACCATGTCACATCATCAGTCACAATAAACCATGTCACATCATCAGTCACAGTACATCATGTCACATCATCAGTCACAATACATCATGTCACATCATCAGTCACATGTCACATCATCAGTCACAAGACATCATGTCACATCATCAGTCACATGTCACATCATCAGTCACTATACATCATGTCACATCATCAGTCACTATACATCATGTCATATCATCAGTCACAATACACCATGTCACATCATCAGTCACAATACACCATGTCACATCATTAGTCACAAGACATCATGTCACATGCCACATCATCAGTCACAATACATCATGTCACATCATCAGTCACAATACACCACGTCACATCATCAGTCACAAGACATCATGTCACATCATCAGTCACAACACACCATGTCACATCATCAGTCACATCATCCGTCACATCATCAGTCACAAGACACCATGTCACATCATCAGTTACAATACATCATGTCACATCATCAGTCACAATACATCATGTCACATCATCAGTCACATGTCACATGATCTGTCACAAGACATCATGTCACATGATTTGTCCTATAATACCATGTAACATGATCTGTCATATGATACCATGTAACATGATCTGTCAAATGACACTAACATTGTTTATAATTATATTACCATAGCTGGTGATGGCCACTTGGAACTCAATTCATCTATAAATAAGGATTTCTTCATCATCCAACCAAGACCTGGCATGGTCTCTATTCTATATAATAAGCTTGGATCTTTACACGAGTGCTCATAACCCTAGAGAAGATAAAAGTAGCATAGTTTTTGACCACTCAGTGGTGAGAGAAAG
Organism: Spisula solida; assembly: GCA_947247005.1. Taxonomy (NCBI): domain Eukaryota; kingdom Metazoa; phylum Mollusca; class Bivalvia; order Venerida; family Mactridae; genus Spisula; species Spisula solida. Next base: position 30,347,401 of record OX365948.1, read on the forward strand.
AAAACTTTACCGTAATCCACCTTATGAAGCTTGTCCAGTTACACTCAACCACTTTTCTAATTGGTAACTTTTCTTTCCCAAATACCTTTAACTGTGATCATATTAGTTGATGATATTTTGCACATGTACGTTTTATGTATGAGTCAACATTGATCGCATGACTGACCATGCATACTTTGGCCCGTAATTTTGATTTTGAATGAATAAAGTGTTAGGAAAATTACATAAAATGTTTGTGTGCAAAATATCATCAAACATTATGATCACAGTTAAACGTATTTGAAGTTTAAAAAGTGACCAATTAGAAAAGTGATTGAGTGTACTGAACGGGATGGTACACTCACTGGTAGCCAGAATAGTTACCAACATGACTGGTACAGTTATTGAAGCTGAGTGGAACAGCTTATAATCTTCCATGACATTATCTACGGTCACATTCTCCACATGTGGAGAAGTTGTCAGTTGATTGTCTACACTCCGCATGTGGAGAGAAGTTGTCAGTTGATTTCAGTAGACTAAGTTAGTACTGGAGAACTGTACATTGATTGATATTGTTATTCAGGAGTGGACATTCTGAGAAGGTATGTAAAAGTTTAATTTGAAGTGTGTCCTGTTTGTGTAGGATCCAAAGAGTGGGGGACCAGGGTACTGTTTTATCAAAGCACTTACGTATACGGAAATCGTAAACTTACGATCAAATTTAAATTCTTTATTATTATGCTAACAATAATGAAATGAGGCATAGGAAGCTGCAATACTTATAATGATTCAGTTAATTAACTCCTACAAACCATATCCGTCAACAATTTTCAGTTGTTAAAGAATAACAAATAATATAAATTTGAGCGTAACTTTGATATTTTCATAAGTGCTTTGATAAAACAGAACTCATGAGTCCAGAATCCTGAAATTTTGGCAAAAATATGTTTATCCTAGTTACATATTTACACAAGTTTGGCCTCGCTAAGAGTCTGATCTGGACAACTCCCTAAGAAAAATAGCTGGTTGGCCTCCCATTAGTATAATAGCTGGTCAAAGCCCTTCCTGGGGAAAATAATAAGTTGGACCCCCTGAGAAAAATTTCTAGATCCACTCATGTGAAATTTACCTGATCATTCCAAGCAGATATACAATACAGAGTTTCATCTTTATCCAATAATGACTTCGTTTGATCAAAATAACTGAAAAGGAAAATAACTGTATATTGTAAGACTTGGTCTATTCATTGAAATAATTTCAAGTACAAAAAGATAATACGAATCAAACATACAAACATAGCAGCATTCAACAGAAACAGCAGAGCATGAAAGACACAAAAAAAACCACACACTTCAGATTCAAGTTCAAGTCAAAAGAACAATCAGAAGAGCATTGCCTACGAGTGTTGGAGGCTCGACTTGATAGTGCAATTGCTCATCGTTGATCCAAAGTTCTAAGTATAACAAGAGCAGAGTCAGGTAACTATATAAATATAGGTCAAAGGGTGGGTTATCAGCTTTGCCAGTATGAACTCCCCTTGAAATGGTCGAAAACTACCTTTCAAATGGACACCTTTGATAGTCTTTGAGAAAAATGACCCTGACAATAAACTTAACCAATGCACACACGATCGCATAACAACAAAAGCAAGACATTTTTCTTCGAAAAGTTGTGCTAAAAATAAACAAGAAACAAGACTGTGTTCAATAAACGCTAATGCCCCGGTGGCAGCCTTGTCCATAAAAACAAGCAAGTCAATCAGGGGCCATAATTCTGTTGGATAGTGTTGGATAGTGTTACATGGCTTTGACAATGCAAGGTGTTTATGATGGTTAACAAGTATGTCAAGTTTGAATTCAATGCCTTGATGGACTTCAAAAACATTTAAGTTTCAACAACTTGAAAGTTTTGGTTTACATTTTGGATGGATGGACGGACAGGACAATCACTATGTGCCTCCTGCAGAGGCATCAGTAGATGCTGGGGCATAAAAATTGCACTAATAAGACCAGATAAAAATATTAATCCAGTCTTAATAGTGGACTATTTTATTTCTAAATCAAACCAATGAGCTTGATTTAAGTGCTAAAAAGAAGTTTCAATTAATTCAAACATATATGTTCATGCAAAACACATAGCTGATATTAATACAATGAAATATATTATTTCATAAACAATTATATACATTATTTTCCTTACTTAAAAAAATCAGGTGAGATCTCTAAATCCTCCTCTATAAGAATGACATACTCAGCCTCCTGGATAAAAGAAGAGTGATTCAATATAGCAACATCAATACTAACACAAAACAAAAGATAGTCATTGTTACCAAATTTCATAAAGATTAGGCCAACATTGTGACCTCTAAAGTGTTCACAAGGTTTTTCTTTTATTTAACCTTGTACACTAGTTGTTTACCCCAGACGACTCATCATCAAACTTGGCCATGAATTGTATGAAGATGGTCATAGTGACCAAGTTTCAAGTTTAGGCAAAAATTGTAACCTCTTAAGTGTTCACAAGGTTTTCCATGATTTAACCTAGTGACCTAGTTTTTTACCCCAGATGACATAGTTTTTTACCCCCAGATGACCCAATATTGAACTGGACATAAATATTATCATTGTGACAAAGTTTCATAATGATTAGGCCTTCAGAGTGTTCAAAAGTAATTGTGAACAGACAGAAGGAAGGAAGATGAGCAATCACAAAAGCTTATCTTGTAACTATGTGACAAGACTGGTGAGCTAACAATACCACCTGTCTCTTGACTAACAACAAAATATTGTTTAACTTTTAAAGCAAGAACTTACTTGTATGGAAACCAGTACGCCAACATCAAATACAGACATTGTTTTATCAAGATATTCATAACAATAAATAAAAGATGGGTGTTCAGGGCTCTCCAAAAAGTTAAATGTAGCAATCAATTGTGACAAAGTAGTCTGTGGTTTGTTTGTTTACCTGTCATTAATCAGTACTTATTCGTTCGAACTGTGGTTTAGTTTGAGAAAAATAGCCGATGGTGTATCCCCGAGTAGTCAGTGAAATCACTGACCACTGAGGCTTGTGGAGAGCTCTGGGTGTTGAACAACATACATGCCAGATCTCCTACATCACGCATAAGTCTCATGCATTTGAGACTCTTCTCACATATAATCGGAGGCCAATTGATCAAATCTCATGCATTTCTTGGACATACTGCAATCTGACATTTTTTGTTCATGACATTATGAAAATGATCACAAATATTAGTTTAAATTGTTTCATGAAGTATGCATGGTATTGTCATAAAAGTAAAATAATTGAAAACAGCATATAAACTTCAATAATTTAAGCTTAAAGTTAGAGAAAGTAAAATCTCTCTCATTTTGATGAAATCTCCTGCATTTCCATCAACAATCTCATGCAAAGGGGTCTGCGAAACATGTATGGAACAACCTTACATGTTCTAATTGTAACTATTCAGAAACATATGATAGTAACAGAATAGAATAGAATACTTACTGAAAAGAATTCAAATATAGAAGTAAGACTGGCTTTATAATGTTGAGAGATTCTCGCATTTTTTATACCAGACGGGGTATGCTGTACAGACTTCAGATTTAATAATTTAGCTACATCGTAAGGCTCCTGAAAGTAAACACATATTTATTATGATCAATATTCAAACATGTACAAATCATCAGTAAATCACATATTGATGTTCAAGCATGTACAAATCATCAGTAAAACACACATTGACGTTCAAGCATGTACAAATCATAATTCTAACACTGTATTTTGCTCCATGTAAACGTATAGAGCTGTAGTGTTATCTAATAAACGGTATATCACGGTAGAATTTCGGCTGTTTAATTTATCTCCCGCGTATAATTTGCGATTTTTATCAATGAAATTTACGTCTTGTTTATTTCATGACGTCATGAATTGAGACGTCGTCGTATTACGCACATTTTGCGTAATTTTTTTTCATAGCATTTCTGTTTATTTATTCGATTATATTTATATTCTAGCAACATGTTACTGCATGTATCAATTCATATGCGTAAACGTGAAATACGTGATTGGACGTTGGCGTTAAATAAGCATCAGTTTGGCGACAAATAAAGATAATAGTAAAGCTTAAAAATCCAGGGGCGTACGTTACGATTCTTTGAACAGCGGAAGTTGTCTATAGCAACATGATAAATAACTCACCAACTTCGCAAACACAATAGTTCGTTTAAATTTCTACAAATTACACGTGGTAGAATGCAAATAGATCGCTGTTTTGCGTGATATACCGGTGAATAGATAACGGTTTGTCGTTCATATGCATAGTTATTAATCACTCAGGTCTACGCCCTTCGTGATTAATTCCTACGCATATGAACTCTAAACCGTTATCTATTCACCGGTATATCACACAAAACAGCGATCTATTTCCTAAGTAAAACACATATTGACAATCAAGAATGTACAAATCATCAGTAAAACACACATTGACGTTCAATCATGTACAAATCATCAGTTAACCACATAATGATGCTCAATCATGTACAAATCATCAGTAAAACATATTTTGATGTTCAAGGATAGGTGGATTTTTAATTAATTACTGAGTAAAATGTCTTAAAATTATGTAAAATAGCCCAGATATAGATGCTCTTTAAGATAATTACAAGTAAATAAATATAATGTTCTTAATATCAAGTATGCTAGGTTGAATACCTTAATGATAGATGTAAATTTTATAAAAATGGCTCCTTAGCATTCTGCAAGAAGAAATGTTTGGCATGCAAATTTTTTAAACATTTCAAATTGTCAAGCTTCATCTCGATTAGGGAAGCATGTTGAAACAGTTACATATTTAGTCACAAATTTACAGATGACTCACATTGACTTGCTTACCTAAGTAAATCATAAATTGTAAACAAAAACAGTGAATATACATGGATTGCATGCTGGTCTAATGGGTAACGCTCTTGACTACAGATCAAGAGGTCCCTGGTTTGAATCTCGACACATGGTCAATTCTAAAACGCTTTTCAGTGATTCCCACCCACCTAGAGATGAACTGGTAGAAAACCCAGATGTGGTATCGTGTGCAGTTAAACAACCAAAGAGTCTATTCAGGAAAAAGCTAGGGTAGCGCACCCTGGTTCCTTGTACAACAAAGTTTCTGTCTCTTTGCTGGAAGCCGTGCTAATTAAGCAGGCACATAACCAGATGGTCACACACTCAAATCAAACAAACAAATAGAATATAGGAAATACTTACATCATAATATCCATCAATAAACACAACTATTTTATCCACAGCAACACCTGGTGTCTGTAATACTATCTTTAACATCCTGGAAACACAATCAATATTTAACCACAACTGTAACAATATCTACTTAGCGGCGGATTCACTTATTACAAAATAAGCAGTTTTGCCTGGACAGTATACTTACCAGTACCAACTTCCACAAGGAACTATTAACTTTTCAACATGTGAAGGAAAATGACATTGTTGTCAAATCTTCGTTGAAGTGTATAACCTGTGGCGACTGGGAATATAACCCTGTGCAAGCTTATTAGTTCTACATGTAAAACAAGAAATAAATTTAAAAGACTTTTATACTTATTCAAGTACATTTCACAAACAGGTATTTTTATTACCGGTAGTTTGTTTCAAAGAATTTAGGTTAAATAAAAGCTCCGCGAGTCGCATGTGTCGCCTGACGAAATGCACATTTGTCATGGAAAACTATCCAGTATAGGGCTACATATCAGACTCACAAGAGTTCTCTAGTCATCTGAACTAAAAACGACAAAGCGATGATCTGGACAAAAAAATGTCCTGATAAAATCAATCTGAAGGGAATCATTCAAACACTATACAAGCTAGTGTTATGATTCTTGCGCACTGCACTTCATGTCACAGCAAAGAAACATGCATTCCTATTTTTGAGTCATTAATAGTTATGGTGACAAAGTTATGCCACGGACAAGAAATGCTTATAAAATCAATCAAAGGGAAAAAATCGAAAAATGGCACAAGGTAGAGTTACGGTTCTTGTGTACTGCACTTGGAATTTTGGTAAGAAACATGCATACCAAGTTTCAAGTCATTCAACCTCATGGTGACAAAGTTATCCTCCAGACAAGAAATGCTCTAATAAAATCAATCAAAGGGAAATAATTCAAAAACTATGACAGGTAGAGTTATGGTTCTTGCGCACTGCACTCCGGCTTATTGCAAGAAACATGCCTATCAATTCTTGAGTCATTTGAACGTAAGGTGACAAAGTTATGCTCCGGACAAGAAATGCTCTAATAAAATCAATCAAAGGGAAATAATTCAAAAACTATGACAGGTAGAGTTATGGTTCTTGCACACTGCACTTCAGCTTATTGCAAGAAATATGCTTACCAAATCTAGAGCCATTTGAACTTAAGGTGACAAAGTTATACTCCGGACAAGAGTTGCTCTAATAAAATCAATCAAAGGGAAATAATTCAAAAACTATGACAGGTAGCGTTATAGTTCTTGCGCACTGCACTTCAGCTTATTGCAAGAAACATGCAAACCAAATCTAGAGTCATTTGAACTTAAGGTGACAAAGTTATGCTCCGGACAAGAAATGCTCTAATAAAATCAATCAAAGGGAAATAATTCAAAAACTATGACAGGTAGAGTTATGGTTCTTGCACACTGCACTCCGGCTTATTGCAAGAAACATGCATACCAATTCTTGAGTCATTTGAACTTAAGGTGACAAAGTTATGCTCCGGACAAGCAATTTGTGACGCCGCCGCCGCCGCCAAAGTAACACATATATGTCGCCTTTTCTGGCGACACAAAAACAAGCCAGGGATCCTACAATTCCAGAATAATCTAGAAACCCAGATTTGCTGCACTAGAAAGAATGGACTTTTCTGCAGAATATAAAAGTTATTTCAAATTGGTGAAAAATTTCAAAGAATTTACGAAGTTAGAGTAATTTCAAATTGATAAGCTGAATATTGACGATAAAACATTGGCTAGTGTCGTATTTTCTGGATTGGGCGGTATGCCTAAGTAGCACCCCTGGCATGTACTGATCCTGCAATTATACTGAAGGAGCATGTACCGATCCTGCAATTATACTGAAGAGCAGCATGCAATACTGCTAGTACAAATGATAATATAGTGTGTTAATGAACTGCACTGTGCTACATTTATCTACCTAGCAGATTAACATACTTTTTAAAAGCTATTTACAGAATTACGTTAGGTACTTTCTTTATAATTTATAATACCATTTTTAAGTAGCACTTTTTTCATGTATTTACACATTAATAATAAGCATCTTCATGAAAGTGTATCCAACCATTTTACAAGATAAGCTAAGTAGGATTGTAATAACTTGCAGGCTAACCATCAACATGTAATGGACCGTTTAAGTATTCATGAACATACTGATATAAAACATAAAAATATAGTCATTTGGTTATTGTCATATCATTAGTCAACTTTACTTTTTTCTGGTTTACTTTCGTCATTTGGACATGTACTTGCGGTCTTTGATTTTCTCTTTTTTGTGTGTTCCTTTTTTTTGCCTTTTGTGCTTGACAGTTTCTGTTGAGTGTTGCCCTCCCTGTCTAATTTATTGTTATCTTTCTGCTACATATAAACAAGCATACTATAACTATAAAGGCCTTATACACCAATGGATGTGAAGAGGATAGGTGAGGTGATAACTATAAGCACAGTGTATCATATAAAACATTCGTAAGTAAACTTGAATGTGACTTAACTAAATATTCAATTCATCACAAAATGTACAGCATTTCAAACTTTCGTTTATCCTTCACTATTTGACTTACTTGTATAAATACTCTGGTCTATTACTTGCTATCACAGCTACAGGTATATCTAAAATTCTACCATTTTCTAACGTCTGAAATCACAATAGGCATAGCATGAACATAAAGTATAATGTATAACATTCAATGGTGTATGATAGCATAATTTTTCTAATGATATTTTCAGTTATGTTAGCTTCAGAGCCTTGTGAAGTTTTATTGAATGGTTTCAGCAGAACAAAAGCATATAAATACAAGACTGCGTTCACTAAACGCTTATGCCCCCTGTGGAAGCCTTGTCCATAAATAAGTCTAAGTCCAAAATTAGGTCAAGGTGAAGGTCAAAATGGGGTTAGGTGGTACAGGCGTGTGGAGAGTGTTCATACACAACATCCATGCAAGTATGAAAGCTTTGTAGCAAGCCATATTAATGCTAGAAGAAACGGTCAATTTGGGTTAACCAGGACGGACGGACGAACGGACGGACAGGTGAATCACTATATGCCTCCCCATCTATCGATAGGGGGGCATAAAAATACAAATGTCAATAACTCCATGAAAATCATACCACTATTTGCAAAACTTGGCTTGGTACTTGTGAAGTTTTGCCGAAATTCAACCAGCAGTTATAGAGAGTTCTGTTGATAGACAGATGGACCAACAGACAAATTAATAGACAGATCGTCCGACCTCAAGCATGACTCTAATAAAGCCCCAAATACTTAGTTTCTGGGGGTATAACAACAACAACACATCTTACTGGAGTGTTAGGGTACTGTATCATCTCAGGGTTTTCACATCTGCATACATTTGCATAACCCTCATACTTATCACAAAAGCTTTGACGTCTCTTTGACAACACATCATTAGGCCAATTTTTACAACGAGATTCTGTAAAAAAAATGAATTATTATCCTTAACTACATTTAAGGAGTTATCTGCCCTTGGAACTAGTGTTATTCAAGGGCAGATAACTCATAAACATCATGATCAGATTATTTTTGCATTTTCTGTTTCTGATATGATCCCCATATCTCTCAAGAAACTGTTGCGAACGTCTTATTTCAAACTACTGATTGATAATAAATTTCGGCATTCTTTTCACTTTTAAAATATAGTTTTAGCACCAGTGACCTAGTGACGCAAAGAACTGGAACAATTTGAACAACTTAGACAGAGGACCATCCAATCATTCCTATGAAGTTTGGCTGCATTCTATTGAGACCTTTGGCGCTTAAAGAAATTGTGGTTTGATGGATGAAGACAGCCATCTATCCTAATAGCTCATGCAAGCTTACATAAAAACAAATCATTTTATTCAACAGTTAAATCCAATTACAACAACTTTGGAAATAGACCAGAAATAAAGAGTTTTACAAACATTTCCAATACTGGTTTCACAGATAATGTCGTTGACAAAAAATATTTTGAATACATGGAAAGTTAATAGGTCTATTAATACGTTACTTTCTTGAAAAAAGCTTGAAGCCAAAACTTTGAAAAAAATATTTAAACTACGAAATGTGCTATTGTTGATAATCACGAAAAGACTTTCCGGAAGCCCGAGAATGCTACGCCACAGAAACATCGTAATTTTTAAAGGTGACATACCGACAACAGATACAAGAGTAATATTTGCTGACAGAACTAATGGTTCACCCCACGAGCCAACATCAGGTGACTTTGATATATTCTCTATTACTTTTCCTTCTGAAAAATATAAATATTGAATATTACTAAATAAATAAGACATTTCAAATCTTTTCAAATATACACTTAGTATCAAATTTCTACACTGGCATAGCTACAGTACATGTAGCGTCATCTTAGCTAGGTATGACAAACAGTATATTTTCTCTAAGTAGATGTAAAATTCCCCAACAAAGGGTATTTTTTACAGGATTTATCAAAATACTGTCTAGAAATTAACATCATTGTTTTTTGGGAGGGGGGTGGGTTAACGCCGTTTCTCAACAATTTATGGGTTATATACCGAAGCCCATTCACCTAACCAATTTTCCTGGACTGTATCCTAACCAGTACTAACTGACCCTTCAACAAGTATCCAGTAACTTCTCCATATGCCGCAGAAAATCAACATTGTTGTCAAATTTTCATGGAATGGCATGATTGACCTGCCATGGCCGGAAGTGAACCCGGATTGCTGGATTGCGAATCCAACACAGATGTGTTGCTATGGAGTAAATGATGGATGGGAAGAATCTTAAATAACTTACTTCCTATCACACCAACAAATGCCCACATGTCTCTCCATTTCAACGACTGTGCAACTTCACTACCAAACTGAGCTAACATAGCTCGAGCTTCTTCCTTCAAACTGAACGTTCCTTCATCCTACAATACATCAACAAGAGATATTTGTAAAACATGTATGCCCCCATGACAGACCAATAGTCAGAAATGGTGAAGGTTGCAGTGACCTTTGACCTACTGACCTCAAAATCAGTAGGGGTCATCTACTGTTGCTGACCAACCTCCATGTACAGTTTGAAGATCCTAGGTATAAGCTTTCTTGAGTTATTGAACAGAAACCATTTAAATAGTAAGGAATGGTAAAGGTCACAGTGACCTTGACCTTTAAATTACTGACCTCAAAATCGATAGGGGTCATCTACTGTTGCTGACCAACCTCCATGTAAATTTTGAAGATCCTAGGTCAAAGTGTTCTTGAGTCATTGAACGGAAACCATTTAAAAAGTCAGAAATGGAAAAGGTCACAGTGACATTGACCTTTGACCTACTGACCTCATAATCAATAGGGGTCATCTATTGTTGCTGACCAACCTCCAGGTAAAGTTTGAAGATCCTAGATCAAAGCGTTCTTGAGTTATTGAATGGAAGCCATTTTATACGACCGACAGACAGACCCACGGACCGACAGACATGTGCAAAGCAATATACCCCCTCATCAAAGATGGGGGGCATAATTATGTCAATATTCCAAGCATCAACAACAAGCAAATAAATAACACATCAAACTACAAGCTTCTGTTAACTGACTGTCATAGATGACTAGATGATCGTTGACATGTGGTTTGAACCTCATGAAAGCGAACAATATAAAGCCTGCACACCAATATACAAGGGGTGATCAACAATCATGTGGACTTTTGCTTTCATTCATCAACTGTTATGCTTGGTGTTTTATATGATGCTATGGCAGCATGCAACTGTTGACACAATGATTGTTTTATATATTCGTCTAAGATTAATGTCGATAATAGTTGTTTTTGTGTAATTTTCATACTAATCTGACCTACAATTAGTTTTTTAGAGCTAAAGTCCACATAATTCTGGATCACCCCTTCATACATTGTACATGTATTACCTTTATAGCAATCAGCAATATTCTACCAGTGTTTAAAGCTGACAGGAATGTCATCATCCTTTTATCTTCATTACCTTGATATGTATCAAACACACGTTTTGCTAATGGTTCAGCCTGCAACAGTAGTATTATAACATGTGAAATCATGTGATATCAATGAAACTATTCTATACATATCTCATGAATCCTACTAGGGCATAATGCACAATTCTGAAATAGGATGTGAGTCTGTTTGGGGTGCCATTAGCACACATCCCTACACCAAATCTATGAGTCAAACATAGTTGACTATTGTTAAAATCCAGCTTACCGGGTATGAAATTTCAAATGACCATTACTTTGATGAATCTTTTCAGTAAATAACTTCTATTTTGAGCAGAACAGTGTGAGAGGTTTCAGGTAGAATCCTATAGTGAAGTCATGAAAATTGGTACTAGTTTATCTCCCTTGCCTGATGCTAAACATGCTCACTGGTAGGGATTAGACGATGATTGAGTATATTGATGATTGATCGAATGTCCCTGACATTGTCGATCATTGATTTCATTTGTCAATAATTGATAGTATCTGCTTGAACCCAAATCTCTTCTGTAATACATTGAAAATATCTTTCTTGAACTATTAGAATACACAACAAAATACTTTATGCAGAATTTAGGTTGTTAAATAGACATGAAGTATAAATTGGCTAGAATATTTTTTCTAATATGCATACAAACTCAGAATGTATTAAAGGGGCCAGGTTATTTTTGTTTATCATGTAGTTCGAATATGTAATCTATGATTGATTGAAATGACCTGTCTGATTAATTACAATTATCGATTGTATTTTCAGTCCGATTATGATTGAAACCATAGTTGCTGGTTTGCCTGAAAGGTGGGACAGACAAACCTGCATTAAATATACCACATATCTTCCCAGTATTAATTATTATCAACAAAATGGTCTGAATGAGTACACAGGACACATGAGGCCAAACTTCATTTAATCAAGGGGTACAAATCATACCAGATAAATGAATTTCACAACCACCTTGTTCCATATTCATCGACATTTTAATAGACTGAAACTTGCATTTTTATGTTCCCATGTCATTTTAATAAAAAGTGTACTGCGAATGTACAAGTCACATTAATTATTCAGTATCTACATCATTTCAAAATGGTCACAATTCCTCTGTGAGTTGTAATAAACACAATTAATTATTGAAGCCACATTCCTACAAGTATAACTGATGATTTATCTACTAGTACAAGTATGATACTTACAGTTGCTTGATTCAGCACTATCACATGAATACCCCTCTCCGTGTCAAAATTCTCTGTTATATAAATCTGAAATCAATTTGATACATTTATAAGTATATAATGATCAGTCATATTATAACATGGAAAACTCAGATATATCAACTTCCCCTCCCCTTGGAAAACTCAGATATATCAACCTCCCCTTGGAAAACTCAGATATATCAACTTCCCCTCCCCTTGGAAAACTCAGATATATCAACCTCCCCTTGGCAAACTCAGATATATCAACCTCCACTCCACTTGATACCACTTACCACACCTTGGCATGCTCTGCAAAAGTTTTTAACGTGTCAGTCCGAATATGTAAAATGAACAAATGTACCTCGTTAATTTGGAATAAATTATATAGAATTTTCATGTCAGTCCAAATTATCTTAGTCAGCCAGGACTGACAGACTGACAGTTTTCACAGAGTCTGACCTGGATATATCTTCAGCACTTGGGTACGTAACCTCATCCCCAAAACAAGAAAAAAACGAAAGAAAAAGAAAAAAAAGAAAGAAGGATAAAAAAAAGAAAATAACCTCTATTAAAGTGTGACATTGACCTTTGAGCTAGGGACCTAGGTCTTCCAACAAATAAAAAAAATTGCAAAAAAACAACAAACAATACAATAAAAAAGGGAAACAAAACAAATAAAAAAGTTTTCCGCATGACACTACTGCATGCACAAGCCATGAAATATGTATTAAATTCCTGTTAAATGCCCATGAAAACTGGAAAAACCATTAATTTACCCCATTAATTCTCGTAACAACTTATTTAACAGGTTTAACAAGTTTAATGGGTATCCCATTAAAATACCATGAAAAATCTCATTCATGGCTTTGAAAGTGCCTTTAAACAAATGTTATTTCGACCTGAAAATTTAAGGCCCAGGAAAAAGCCATGAAAATTTGTAAGTTTCATTTTTAACAGTCATATTAATGGCAGTTAAATTACATTTCATGGCCATGAATACAAAAAATTATTATCAAAGTAAAATTAATGGCAATTAAATTACATTTCATGGCCATGAATACAAAAATGTATGATTGAAGTAAATTTAATGGCAGTTAAATTACATTTCATGGCCATGAATACAAAAAATTATTATCAAAGTAAAATTAATGGCAATTAAATTACATTTCATGGCCATGAATACAAAAATTTATGATCGAAGTAAAATTAATGGCAGTTACAATTTATTTCATGCCCATTAATGTCAAATATGCTATTTATGTACACCATGAAAATATTGAAAGGACATCATTTAAGACCATTAAATGACATTTAACGGGCATGAACAGATAAAAGGAGGTATTTTAGGGACAATCAAATGACATTCCATTTCAATTCTAATAACCAATTATTTTAATGTCCATCAAATAACCTGTCAGGGGGAGACTGGTTTAAGTTACTATAACTCATACAAGTTACTTTCTTCCATTATTTCCTTCAGAAATTATTCCTACAGAATATTTTTATTGTAAATATATTCATATTTCAGTTATTTTCAGTTCAAAGGACCTGCATACAAGTTTTCTGACAATGCGAAAAAAATTAACAGACTTTTATATCAAGTTGGTGTTTTTTGACATTCAGGAAAATTCTTGTTTTTGTGTAAATGGGGTTCAAAAATATTTGAACTAGAGAGCTCACAAATAAGTTTCAATTGAAAACTAAATTTGAAATAACTTTATACAGTTATCAATTTGAATTTATATGAAACTTGAATTAATTGACTGAAAGATACTGAAGTACATTAAAAAGTAACTTAAATCAGTCTCACCACTGACTCATAATAGGTAAAACAGTTCATCTAGTATTGCATACTTTAAACCACGGGTATTTTTCCACTGTTCAGAAACCAAAGTAAATGTTTAGGTGTTGTCTCCTCTGCAGTCACTAATGGCTTAGATAACTTATTTACTTTGATATAGGAACACTTCCTTTTATCACCACAATTCAAGTCTGTAAACCAGAGATGTGTGTCATTATCAAACTGAACACTATCAAACCATTCAACAAAGGCAAAACAATTCTTCTCAGTTTCTAAGTGACTTTCTGAAACATGCTCAACAAAGTAACAGATCCTTCCAAATTCTAAAAATGTCCCAATGTCTAATTTTTGTCCTGGTGCACCTCTTACAAATTCACTGCACACGAAAGATGAAGCTGTTTTAGCCGTTTCTTTTTCATACAACTTTGAAGTAAAAACAGTTCCTCGTTTTGTAACTGGGTGGATTTCTGTATGATACAGGTACTTATTTATTTCACAGCTATCACAAGATGGGCCTTCAAGTTGTTTATGTATTGACCGAAGGTCTCTGTTTCTCAAATGAATTAATCGTCTTTTATCTGCGCCATTAGATTTTGACACTTTTACACTGGAATTTTCCAAGTTGTTGCCTTCATCCTCTTGGATAACTGTGTCTGTTGCTACTGCATTTGTAACATTTGGTATGCGGCCTGAAGACACCATGAAATTACACCAGTCATGTATTATGAATGTCTCAATAACTGTGGACTCCGGATACCTCATGTTAAGCGCTCTTTTGCAGATCCACGAGTTGAACCTTTCGAACACATACATCCATGTTCCGTATACTGGACCGTATCTTCTAATTCCATCAGGAATGTGGTGAAGAATATGCGTAGTAATGTTTGCAAGAGACAGAGGAAAGTCTCTTTCAAGTAGGGCTAATGCTCTGTTCAGGTCCACCTCAATCTGATCAATATCTTCAACTGATACATGCTCATGGCAAAGATTGGTAAGACTGTCAAGAACTATAAACAGTGTTTTTCGACATCTTTCGGACAATGTGTTTTTAAGACAAAATTTTAAGATACCCTGTGTTGCTATTTGCTTCCAATCGTGTGATTTCAAACTTCCCGGTTTGCTGATAAATGGCGAGGGTTTCAATCCAAAATCTATTGGAACATGTATACTGTTAGCTCGTCTGTCTGCCTCACTAAGCTCATCTTTTGTTAACATAAATGGCAATGTTGATTCATTTGATTGCGACTTTCCAAGCCTTGGCTTTTTGCTTTTTGCCTGACCATCGGCCAAAACTGTTGTATCCAGTGAAGAAGATCTTTGCAAGGTGTGTAGGCGACCCATCACCTTCTCGGCACTAACTATTTTATTAATGTCAACATAATTACCTGTGACAACTTTCATTATGTTTTGAATAACATCTTTCACTGTGTGGCAACAGTCTGGTAGGCTTTCATTAACACGATCATGTCCAGGTAACTTACAAACAGAATAACTCTGTTTACACCCAGTGGCAGATGCAACTAGTTGCGCTTGTGTCTTATTCTTTGCATTTTCATATGCTTTGCGATAAGAATGTTCCTTAACAAATACTCGCTTTTTTGGTCTTTCAGAAATGTCTCCTGACTTTGAAGCAAACATTGTTTCATCAAGACGTAGTGGGTCTTCTTTTTCTAAATATGACCTGTTCGAAAAGTAAACAACTTTGCTTAAGTGTTTGTTATATTCTCCTCGTACATAACACCAGTGACAGCCTAATAAGCTACCACTTCCATGCTGGTTAAACAGTTTTGAGAGGCCTGGATAATCCAAAACATATAATAGAAGCTTCAACTTTACATCAACTGGAGCATTGGCATATGCACTATAAGCTTTGGTCTGGGTAAGAAAAATCAGTTCATCTACTAATATTTCCATATATGGGCTCACGTTTGAAGACTCTGACTTCTCCTTACCAGGTATAATACCAACAAGGTTTATATTTCCAAATGCATTTCTGATATGTCTTGGAAAATTTAAAATAGTTAACATAATTGGTGTCATAGAATAAATAGCCCCAATGTTATGAAATGGATTCACACCATCTAGTTCTAACGCAAAAGAAATGCCCATTTTATCCCCCCCAAAGTAACCATTTTCCGAATATAGTTCTTTCCATGAAGCTGAATGGTGAACATCCCACATCTCATCTCCATCATAATCGCTACCAGGATGAGACATTACTAGCTGTGCAAGATTAACTTCACCATACAATCTGGCAAGTCTAGGGCCAATTGGAATATATGTGAATCTTCTTCTTGAAACAGGCCTTTTAGTTTTACTGGAAGAATTTGTATTATATCTGTTTTCACCACAAACAGGGCACTGTAGCATGTCAGCACATTGTAATGTACCACTATTTCTAAATATAACACACTCGTTTACACAAACATCAAATACCACTTTTTTAACGACATATGGATCTAAAAGTTTTCTTGCTTCATAATAAGAAGACGGCAAAGTATTAGTTACATCACCATGAGTAACTTTCTGCACTTGAATGTTATGGGTAAATGCTGCCTTGCTTATTGCGGGGTGTGCAACAAACATGGAAAAGTTCAAAGCCAGCCATTGTAGAACTGTCGTGGTTGAGTTTGGTAAAGTTTGGGTTGCTGGACCCTCTTCATATATGCTTTTATCATAACAGAATGACCATGGACGGTCAGAACTAGATGCTGAATCACTTGAACTTTCGATGTCAGACATGCTTTCACATTCCTCACTTTCATCTGTGCTTGAAATGTCACTACCTGATGTATTTTCACAAGTGGTATGTTCATCTTCAGAACTGAAAAAAATATAAGTAGAATAGAAACTAGAAATGTTTTTGAAACCTTATAAAGGATTCTAGCCTTCATATCGATGCTTCATGTCAGGTTTCATTGAAATCAGTTCAGGGATTTTGGAGATGAAGCGCAGACAAACCTTCCCTTAATAAAGGCAATTGTTGAAAGATTTAAAGGGCCTAAAATCGGCTAAAAACTAGAGCTATCACAGGAGTGATGAATCATACCCCCGCAGCCCTGCCTTGACACAGGAATAAAATAATTTGTTTAAAATTAAAAGATGGCCGCCAGTTGGCCATTTTGAATTTTGTTGAACTAAAAATAATGTCACACACTACGTACTACACATCATAAGCATCAACTGTATGAAATTTCATAGAAATTGGCCACTGTAAAAAGATTAACAAATCCAAGATGACTGCCAGTCGGGCCATCTTGAATTGCAGTGGCAAAAAATAAGTAACACACTACTACGTATCATCGCATGACTATTTATGCCTTTTAACCTTTGACCTCCATGTGTGACCTTGACCTTTGAGCTAGGGACCTGGGTCTTGCGCATGACACACTGTCTTGATGTGGTGAACATTTGTACTAAGTAATTTTAAAATCCAGTAAGAAATGACAAAGTTACAGAGCTGACACGATTTGCATGACTATATAACCTTTGACCTCTAAGTGTGACCTTTGAGCTAGGACCCTGGGTCTTGCGCATGACACATCGTCTTGATGTGGTGAAAATTTATACCAAGTAATTCTAAAATCCAGTAAGAAATGACAAAGTTACAGAGCAGACACGATTTAACAGACCAACATGGTGACTCCAGTATACCCCCTTCAAACTTTGTTTGTGGGGTATAATAACCCGATAAGAATGCGAAAATGACGTGCACAACTATCCTTCAAATTGATATTTCATACCAAGTTGCACTGAATTCTGTCAAGGTTTTTTAAATGAAGCACACACAAAACTTATGTGGCCTCATTTTTCGCTAATTCAAGGGCCGTAACTCTGGTAATACTGGTCTGCTCTAGTCCATTATCAAACTCCTCCGAGATATTATAGCCATATATATAATCTCTGCTACTGCAAGTTTGGTGATAATTGGTCAATAAATGTGGCCTCAATTGTATAAACAAGCTGAAATATAACATTTTTGCTAATTCAAGGGACATAACTCTGATATTACTTGTCCAACCTTGCCCATTATCGAACTTGTCTGAGATCTTATGGACACATACAATTATTGCAGGTTTAGTTCCAATTTTTGGTCAATAAATGTGGCCTCTATTGTGTAAACAATGTGAAATATAGCATTTTTCACTAATTCAAGGGCCGTTACTCTAGTATATACAATACTGGTCAGATCTAGTCCAGTAAAGAACTCGTCCAACATCTGATCAGATGGTCATATACAATCTCTACAAGTTGATTCTCTGCTCGAGAAATGTGGTATATATTGTGTAAACACTTAAATTGTGGACGTACGGACGCATGCACACACGACAAACATCAGGCGATCACTATAACTCACCTTAGCACTTCGTGCTCAGGGTAAAGTGCTCAGGTGAGCTAAAAAGCCATGCATACTTAATGTGAGAGAAAGCATTCGATAACAAGATATTTTTCGCTCACATGTGCTGTTATTAACCGTTTTACTTATCCTGGGCCCCGACAAATTCTATTTTTAAGAATTCACATGTAACTAAAATTTTGGAGAAAGTAGATGTACAAATAGGATAATGATGATAGTTTATTATGATACTGTATGGAGTGTATCCCAACAAACAGCATCTATTGTTGTAAAACTAGACATAGAATTAAAATGCAATGATGCTTAGAAGTCAATTATAAGCATTCTTTTTTCCATATTGGGTCCAAGAAGTATGTATTAGTCCCTTTAAGTTCATAAATCTGTTTAAAGATATACCTGCTTTCGATGGCTGGGCTATCAGTCTTGGGTTCAAGTATAGATGGATCCGAATCATGCTGCTGCGTACATGTGAATAATGTTCCTGATTCTGTTTCCGAGCTATATTCATCTACGTCAGCAGGAACAAAAATGCCATACATGAGTTCGTGTCGTCTCCTAATGTGCCTTTGAACAGGTTCACCAACATTTTTGCACATTTGGCAAATACAGTTCTTTAAGGACGACATGCCCAATCACTGTTCGCACTAAATTGTTTTCAGTATGTTCCTCTCAACTGGTTAAAATGAGCTGGCAGTTACTAAACAAAATCTGAAATATAAAATGTATCATCAGGGCTCTACAAATCTTATAGTCCGACGTCCTGGACAGCTCTAAATAACTTTCGGACCGCTGACAATGCGCTAAAAAAGTAAAATTTAGTCCCGGACAACTCTATAATTTCAAATGCCGAAAAAATCGGACAGCTGACCAAAAATTTGTATAATCAACATCACTTAATTAATTACGAACTACGTCCGAGATTTGGCTCTGTATACAGAAATTTATGACTTCAGGCGTGTATAGGCCTTCAGGAAATGGAAATAAACAATAAACACCAGTCGTCGGATCAACAGCCATATATCATTTCTAATTTGTGCCAATTATATAGCGGTAATCAAGCATCATACATATTCTTTGACTCAATTCATTCTCTTTTGATATTCCCTACACACTCCACTATTTCCGCAGGCATTTGTATGGTGCGGAAGTTCGAAATGAAATAATTTATTATCCCTGATTCTCGTATCGTCGTGCTTTCTCGTATTTTCGGCAAGCATCAAAACTTCGTTTCTGACTTATGATTTTGAATTATTTTGATAGTTTTAACATATTTTAGTTGATTTCCTCAAAAAAATAAATCAGATTTGGGCAAAAAACGAAAATTTTCGAAAAAAACTAAAAAATGGCGAACATTTCAAAAAAGGGAAACAACCCATATTATTCTTGCTCAAACTTTTTTTTGAATGGTTTTCAACCACAAATAAGAATTTACACGTGTGGTTGAAGGACAATATTACGAATTAGGCCCAATATAAAGTTTGTAAGAGTACCAGTCGAGGCACAATACGAAAATGACGACTATACGAGAAAGTTCACTTGAACTCAGATTATGGAGGTCACGTGATGTGATGCTAAAAATAGACCATACAAGTTATTTTTTTCGTGTTTTTGTTGATTGCATGTTTTGCTTAAGTGGTTCAGTCATATTTTCCTCTAATTAAAAAATTCAAAAAGTGTTTTAAAATGCTTTTAAAATCATTTTTGTGCTTAGATGCCCGAAAATAGGGAACAACAGGATACATATTATTTTTTACAGACTTTTCTCCCTGCAGTGCAGACGTTTCTCCCAGGCCTGGTATATATACACAGTATAAAAGTTCTGCTACCCATCACAATAGCTCACCATGAACACTTTGTGGTCAGGTGATCGTGAGCTAAAGACGAACAAATAAACTCGAACTGTTAACCGTCCGTGGTATAACATTCTTTGGGTCGCGAAATCTGATGTTATTTGGCATCAAACTTCAATTTTGCCCATGTTTTGACAGCATGCATAAGGAGCGCAAAAATTATTTTCTGTTGAGCAAAAGAACGTAATTCTCACAACATACCTGGTCTCTCCAATCCAAAGAAACGATAAACCGTAAAATAAATACGACATGCGCCGGATGTTTTCATTTTAAACAGACTGGTTCTTAATTCAGTGAATTTATACCACCAATTTCTATTAACTAAGCAGAGCGCAGTCTGTTGATTTCCAAACGGCGTTTATCGTTTCCGGTGTTCTTTCGGCGCGTAAAAAAGCAGCCATGGGCGAAGAGAGATTTTATACGTTCAAACAATCTTTAACTGAGGAAGGGCGACAGTCTTTCATAGGTAAGTTCAAGTTCGACGATTTTGGTGTGAACTCTTGAGCGATGCCCGCATTTATTTTCAGACTGTCCGGTTAAAGGAAAATCTTTAACGAATTATTCCCATATTTCGGACAGACGTAATTTCGGATGACAATGTGATTAGTCAGTAGTGTACTAAAAGAATTTGCGTCAATGCCGTTACAAATCGTTATTGATTCAAATAATACTGTAATGTTGCTACATAGCTGCTTGTGATATGAAAATAGGCGTAACCTTAGACAAACTTGCTGTCTCTCTAGTTTCTGTTTAAAATTTGTGCCACTTCCGAGACAGCAAGCTTGAACGGACATGCTTCAAAACCTGAACATATGGAGGACAAACAGTTGGAACAGAAACTTATATATAATATCTATAATATTAGAACAATATCAGCCACAGACAGTAGAGGCCTTCAAGACTGGCACCCATCCAGAAATGTCTGAAAAAAATAGGGTAGGTAGGTAGGAAAAATATTTTATTTTTTAAAATTATTTTATTAATTTTATGCACTGGAAAATTAATGATCCGCGGTGACTTCCAGTAAAATGCCAATCAAATGTTTAGGGTAGGGGCAAAAACATAGGGCAGGTATGGTTACTAGAACCACAATATCATTTTGTTTTGGCCTAACCACACATAGGGGCCTACATATTTATACATTAATTATAGAATAGAGTATGAATAGGTATACAGCTGTATTATTTGTTTGTTTATATGGGTTTAACTTCACTTTTCAACAGTAATTTAGTCATATAGCGACGGTGCCTACCAAGACAATCTTATGCTGCCACACTTGGGATACATGTTGTAGGCACCAACAAGTACCTCACCCAGTCCTGACACCGGGCCGACCAGTCGTAGAACTACACTCTAAATGCAGGGCCAAGCGAGGGAGTTACTACTTCCAATTTTTATCGTCTGGTTTGACATGGTAATCTGTATTATTTGTGGAATTATTGTATATGTTGGAGAGACAGAGAGGCATCTGCTACTTTCGGAAATACCGTATAGCGGGTTAATTCCACGTTAAAAAAATTCTGCGATTTGGGCCTAAAATGGGTAAATTTTATTTCTGCGACCTGGCAGAAAATCGGGAATTAATTTTTGCGGTTTGCATGAACCTGAAAGTACATAAAAATGCTCACTTCGAAGTTTTGACCCGATATGTTATAACCTAGTCAAACTTTACATAATTGTGTATGCTTGTAAAGATTACACATCACATTCATTCATTGATACCTAACAAAGGCAATCAACCACAATCAATAGGGTTAGCACCTTTAATGTGTGAATAACACAGCATTATACGACAAACTCGGGAGATACATGTATAGATAACGGTTTATTACCGGTATATTGAAGTATAATATCGAAGTTTAATTTTGCGTCAAAAATTACTGCTGATAGTTTAAATGTGCAGTAGATATTTCTGCGGGACAGCCTCGAACTGCAGAAATAAAAATCCGCAGAAATAACCCGCTATACGGTAATGCCGCAACATAATGTAGGTTCAAGGTCACACTTAAGAGAGTTCAAAGGTCAAATTAACAATCTGGCCGGGGGTCAGTGGGAGGGGTGCAAGAGTGGTGTAAATATAGGCATACTGCTCATCGGACAGGACAATGGTGGGGGGGGGGGGCAGTAGCATTTCTCAAACACAATTCTTGTATTATATTTAATTATTCCCTGCCGAAGGGGATATGGTAATGGTAGGCGTCAGTCCGACCGACCAACCGACTCTTCTACATTTCTTATAATCTTAAGGAATTTTGACGAAACTTTCACAGAAGTACTGTTATCAGGTGCCCCAGTGCATATTATCAGGCTTTTGTGTTTCGACTATTTTTGTAAGAGTTATTGCCCTTGTTGATTTTATACATATACTCTTCTGTGTGCATCTCCTACATTTATCAAGGAATTTTGTCCAAACGTTCACAGAAGTACCGTTATGAGATGCCCTAGCGCATATTGTCATTTTTTTTATTTCAACCCTTTTTGACAGAATTATGGCCCTGAATTATGATGCAGAGTCGCATCAAGCATAATCCTACCTTATAGCGTTTCCGACCATCACAGATGCAGATCAGCCCCCACAAGATTGTGACAACAATTCAATAAAAGTAGCTTACTGATTATACTAGTGCTGAAACGATTAACCTGTTACCGTCCGTATGGTTACCGATTAACCGGTTACAACTTTTACTAACCGGTTAACCAGACTAGTTGCTTCCCTTTATAAGGTAACTATTTTGTAGCGACCATGTGTTCCTTTTATAAAAAATATCAATTTTGGAAATATTATCTGAGTTTGCGGTTTGATCATTGAAATCATTTAGTTATTTGGTTCGATCTTTATTACCGGTAACTCAATAAAATGGTTTCTAATATGGTTTTCATCACCAGTATTATACCCTATGTAATGTTGCGTGTGTTATTACATCAGCAATCCAGCATATTAATCATATATAAAGCCGATCGTCTAGTGGTTGTATCTAAGGATTAACCGGTTAGTTACCAGTTAATGATACCAGTTAATTGGTTTGTAATTTCGGCTAACCGTTTCAGCACTAGATTATACTTAGTAGTGAACAGCACGTCACCTGATAATTCGGCATTTTTTGTACACTGTCCGGCTGATATGGTTCTAGGCTGGTCTCAAACACTAAAATAAGGTACTTTTAAATAATGCCTTACCTGGCTAATTTCATGGATTTTTGTCTTATTTTCAGACAATGGCATTAACATGGAGATGCTTCAGGAGTTCTCTGAAGAAGATGTAAAGGATGTATTTCAAACCTTCAGTGATCGCTTCAAGGCCCGAAAGTTTATAGCTATCCACAAAGAGTTTGCACGTGCACCTGAACTTGATTTTTCAAAGGATCGCAGTACAGTGTCTGAACCTAGCAATGACAGTGATTTAGGTGATGACAATGATCAACAGAGACACTACTTGCCAGAAAATAAATCTGTTTGTGTTGAAAAAAAACAACACTCTGTTCCATATACTGTTGATCAGATGCTGGAGAAAAAAAATCAACGAGGTAAACCAACGCCTGCTCAGTTGTACTTCCGCCAGTTACTTAGAGATGCAGCTGTCTCATCAAAAATATGGAAACGTGCACCTACGTTAGTGGATATTTCCGAAAATAAAAGAACTGCCTTCTTCACAGCATTTGAAGTTGCGCCAGGACTTCTTCAACAGAAGAAGGAACTCTGGACAAGGTTGGGAGAAAGTTTGCAAAACCGCCGTAAATATTTACTTGACAAAGGTAAAAAGGGAAAACGATCAGAATCATCACATGAAACTTCCACGTCTAATGTAAATCTAAATGAGCAGCTGAAGGTGGGCGCTCATGTAGTGATTTTATCCAAAAATAAAACACCTATAGGCGATGGCGTCCTGATTATGTACGGTTTGATGTATTCAGAAGTGGTCGTGAAAACAATTTATGATATTTGTAACAGCTTAAATGATACAGATATTGAACTGCCAAGTCCTGTGGATGACCATACCACACTAAATGCAAGACTAGTAAAACGTGTTATTACGTGGAGAAGTGTAAGACTGTGTAATAAGACCTTGTCATCTGGTGCATCGGTTAAAAAATCAAAAATCATTTCTCGGTTATCGGATCTAGATGTGGATTCTAGTGCACCGGTTAAAAAATCCAAAATCAGTTCTCGGTCATCGGATCTAGATGTGGATTCTAGTGCATCGGTTAAAAAATCCAAAATCAGTTCTCGGTCATTAGATCTAGATGTGGATTCTAGTACATCGGTTAAAAAATCCAAAATCAGTTCTCGGTCATTAGATCTAGATGTGGATTCTAGTACATCGGTTAAAAAATCCAAAATCAGTTCTCGGTCATTAGATCTAGATGTGGATTCTAGTGCATCGGTTAAAAAATCCAAAATCAGTTCTCGGTCATTAGATCTAGATGTGGATTCTAGTGTATCGGTTAAAAAATCCAAAATCAGTTCACGGTCATTAGATCTAGATGTGGATTCTAGTGCATCTGATCTAGATGTAGATTCTAGTGCTTCACTCACTAGCATTGAAACATTAAGTGAAGACGGTTATAAGGATGTGTCATGTTTTTCAAATGAATGTCAGTCAGTAGAAGATTCAGATTCGGATACAAATTCAGTCAGTCTTCTGGCAGATCTGAATTCAGAACTTGAAGACATAGGAATTTATGAATGGGCCAAGGGAGATGTCTTTTTAGGTGTTCTTGATGGACAGTCTATCGTTAACTGCCAAAAGCCGGTGGCTAGAATTATTGTGAAGCCTAAACTTGAAATGAAGATATACTTGCAGGATTGTAAAACTGACAAAGGCATAGTTACATTGAACCTTTCAGATGTGCAGAAAGATCCAGATGCAAACTATTGTGTCATGAAAGTGAAGTTACCTTTCGATAAAGCCAGGGATATGATAAAAATAAACAATGTTCCACTCTTTGTTAACAAACTGAAGAGCAAGTTTGAGCAGTATGCATTTAAAAGTTAGGCTTGTCAATTTAAATTTTAATAAAACAACTATATATGATACAAGTATAGACCTAGCTCTGTGAAAGTCGCAACATTTGGACATTGTAAATGACATCAAGAAATGATAATAAATACAGTTCAAAATGTCTTTATAATTAGAATATCAACATTAAGTTGCATATGAATGTAGAGTTTTACATGCTACATGCACTATTTATTCTCTTTTCTTGACCTCGTTTACAACGTAAAAAAATCCCAATTTTCACAGAACACAGTCTACATGTATGATCTATTAGTATTAGGCAATTGACATTTTGAAATTTAGCGAACCTGATCCAAGACATGATGTATAGATAATCGCAAGTCGTGTATTTTTTCCTGTGCCCATTTTACCGGAGATTTGGCACTTTATTAATTTTCAGTATAGTGCATTGATATGCAACTTCGTATGTGAAACTTTTTCACTCTCAATCTCATTAAAATCAGAACACAATTGACACTCCTATACTGTATGCTGATCATGGATCTGAATTGCTAAAATTCACAACATTATTACTCATTCCATAATGAATGGAATAATAAATAATTCAGCACAAATATTTACCATCAATCTGAAAATATTATATTTAGTGCATCATTCAAATGTTAATGTCATTCTTGTATGTAAAAAGACACATTTTTAAAAACTTGTTATACCCCCAGGTACAAAGTATATGGGGGCTATATTGGAGTCATGCTTGAGGTTGGTTGGTTGGTTGGTCTGTTGGTCCGTGTAAATTTTGTCCGCGCCATGTCTCTGTAACGATTTGTCATATTTCAATGAAACTTTGCTTGACTCATCAGTACCAAGCCTAGTTGTGCATATCCTTGGATCGGTTGGATCAATTTGCAGGGAGTTATTGCCCTTGATTTTTTTTTCTGTTACCATTCGTCAAATTTGAACCAAACTTCACAACATACCAGTGGCATGTTATGCTTTGATTAATTCTTACTGGGTTATTGCCCTTTGCACTTTTTATGCCCCCGTATCGATAGATCGGGAGGCATATAGTGATTCACCTGTTTGTCCGTCCGTCCATCCCTGGTTAACCCAAATTGACCGTTTTGTCTTATATCAATATGGCTTGCTACAAAGCTTTCATACTTGCATGGATGTTGTATTGGAACACTCTCCACACACCCATATCACCCAACCCCATTTTGACCTTCACCTTGACCTAATTTTGGTCTTGGACTTATTGAAGGGCCAAATTCTTGGTTAACCCAAATTGACCGTTTCGTCTTATATCATTCAATATGGCTTGCTACAAACCTTTATACTTGCATGGATGTTGTACTGGAACACTCTCCATGCACCCATATCACCCGACCCCATTTTGACCTTCACCTTGACCTAATTTTGGATTTGAATTATTGAAGGGCCAAATTCTTGGTTAACCCAAATTGACCGTTTCGTCTTATATCAATTGCTACAAAGCTTTCATACTTGCATGGATGTTGTACTGGAACACTCTCCACACACCCATATCACCCGACCCCATTTTGACCTTCACCTTGACCTAATTTTGGACTTAAGACTTATTGAAGGGCCAAATTCTTGGTTAACCCAAATTGACCATACACCCCTTACATTGTCAAAGCCATGTCACACTATCCAATGTTTCAACAGAATTATGGCCCCTGATTGACTTAGCTTTTTTATGAACAAGGCTTCCACGGGGGCATAAGCGTTTATTGAATGCAGTCTTGTTTTGTCCATACTATTAATTTTGCTGTAACTAACAAAGTTTCATAAGGCACAAGTTAACATACCGTAACTGTCAAGCAATATATCTGGGGGTATTCATCATCTTCAGTGATAGCTCTTGTTTATTTTAAGTAGTGCTGTGAAAATAATTTGTGCAACATATGGCCAGTCATAATTTTGTTATTATATAAGGTCATTTTGTAGTCAAAGGTCAGTTTTCATTTCCTAAATATGTATCATTTTGTAACTGATGCACTTTTTATGTGAAAGCTTGTGGTTTAGGTCAGGTATTTTAAACTCACATCTTGAAACTGCTTTTGATTTCTGTCATTTCAAGGTCACTGAACATAAAAAAGAACAGTCAAAGTGCTCTTTCCCACTTTCCTAGTACATTTTTATGCGACCCAAGGGACGTATACTATTATGTTATGGTGCTTTCGTCCGTCCGTGCTTACGAGATGGTATTTAAGTGACTAGCCACTTGCCATACAGACTCTTAACGGTCTAGGGTTAGGCACTTAATAGTGGACAATAAAGTACAAAATTGTCTTTTACATGGCTATAAATTAACATTGTTTAGCCACTTAAATATCGTACCGTAGAACAAGACGTCTTCAAGGATTAATGGATTTAATCTATTTTTGGTACATAAAATACAGGTCAAATTCCATTTTGGTTACAATCTGCATTCAAGACTACGGCAAATGTTCTTCGGGCGTATAATGCCCGGTCCAGTGGTGCTCTTGTTTCTGTATACTATATAGTCCCTATCGGTTGGGGTATATCAATTCCCTGAATTCCTTGTTAGTTATATCTGTTTAGGGTTTTTCCAGAACAAAAATGAATGAGAGGCCACTCAAAAAAATGTGTGGGTGGTGGGTTCTAATCAATGTTTGGAGGGGGACGGCAAATTAATTACAGGTAACAGTACGAGCAGTATCCCTAAAAAATTGCAGGCCACACACTCATTTTTTCTGGAAAAGTCCTTAAAAATGTTCCATGTGTTTTAGCAAATTTGTTTGTGTTGAAGATCTTAAGTTTTTGTTTACGAAACATTAAAAATATTAATGTATAAGAAAGAGCATTATTATATTCCTGTTTAATATTTGTTCATATTGAATTTTAGCTAACTTGATACAATCTCGGGGGTGGACTGCACTCTTGAAAAACTTGTGGGTCAGATGTGGGTGGCGGGTACTATTAAATATTTTGGGGGATAGGGCAAATTAATTACCCCTCACTCATTTTTTTTTAGGAAAATTGTTTCATGAATGTTCATGTTTTTTTTAGCTCACCTGTCACACAAGATGAGCTTTTGGGAGCACTCTTCGTCCGTCATCCGTCCACATTTTGCTTGCGTATATACTAGAGGTCACAGTTTTGGCCTAATCATTATTAAACTTGGCCACAATGATCAATTCTACAAAATCTAGGCCAAGTTCGATATTGGGTCGTATGGGGTCAAAAAATAGGTCACTAGGTCAAATCTTAGACAAACCTTGTGTAGACAACAGAGGTCACAATTTTGGCTTAATCTTCATGAAACTTGGTCACAATGATGATCTCAACAAAATCTAGGTCAAGTTCGATATTGGGTCATATGGGGTCAAAAACTAGGTCAAACCGTAGATAAACATTGTGTAGACAATAGAAGTCACAGTTTCAGCTTAATCTTTATGAAACATGGTCACAATGATCTCAACAGAATCTGGGTCAAAAACTAGGTCACTAGGTCAAACCATAGATAAACATTGTGTAGCCACTACAGGTCACAATTTTGGCCTAATCTTTATGGAAGATGGTCACAATGATCATCTCTAATAAATCCAGGTCAAGTTCGATATTGCTGGATATCACTGGATCTTCGTGAAAGTTGGTCAGAATGTTTGTTTACATGTAATCAAAGTTGAGTTTGAAAATGGATCAACTGGTATCAATAACTAGGTCAAATCTTGGCCTGTACTACTACGACTGGTGAGCGACCTAAACCTAGGGCCCTCTTGTCTAGTAAATTTATTAGTGTTAAGAGTTTTTAGCTCGACTGTTCAAAAAATAAAGGGAGCTATATATTGCACTCACCCTGGTTTATCGTAGTAGCCGTTGGCGTTAACCTTATTTGGTAAGCAATAGCTAGTACCTCCGACAGCTCTTGTTCTAATTTGTTTATGAAACATTAAAGATATTATTGTATAAGAGCATTATTCTATTTTTAATCATTTGTATACATTGAAATTTAGCTAACCTGATCCAAGCGGTCTCGGAAAATTGCTTGATTTGGCAAGATTTTCAGCTAGATAATTGATATTTTCTTTGTGTTACTGGGCTAAATCTTGAATTTGGACTAAGTAATCATATATGGTGTTCCTTTTTTACAAAAAAAATGCATGCAAATGATAAAGCAGAGTGAAGTTTGCAACACGATACCTGTCCAATCGAGCAATATTCTGATGCTGCCAAAGGCTCTGTGTGAGCTTTTAGCTGGATTATTAAAATCCAGATTTATGGTTTGGCGATTTCCATCTGTCCGTCTGTCAGTCTGTCTCTCAACACGTTGAAAAATTGGTTAAAGTTTTTTTCGAACTGCTGTAACTCTTGACTGAATGGTTACAACTTTATGAAACTTTAAATTATCACCATCCCATCCAATTTTGACCTTAACCTTATTTATGGTCATGGTCACCATTATGCACTCCGGCTAAATGGATTGTGCAGATCAAAGACTATATGCAAGGTCAGTAGCTTTAATGGCCCTTAATAAAGGGCTTTGGCAAAAAACTTTAATGGCCCTTAATAGATGGCTTTGGGGAACTGGATAACTTTCATGGCCCTTAAATAAACTGACACTAAAATTTAATGACCCTTAATAAACCATTAATAAAATATCATGGCCATTAATAAAATATCATGGCCATTAATAAAATATCATGGCCATTACCTTTTAACGATTTAATGGGGTTTTCAGGCGATTTTTTTAATGGCATTTTAAGGACCCATTAAATCTATGCCATTAATTATTTTTCATGGGTCTTTGCCAGTATGGGTAAAAATTTAATGGCATATTTTTAATCTGATTTTAATGACCATTTAAACTAAATTTTTAACAGCCATTGGTAACTAATTATAACAAGCTTTTAATGGACTTGTTTAAGAGGATTTTAACTATACCATTAAAAATGGGGCCATTAAATCGTTAAAAGGTAATGGGGTTTTTTAATGGTGTTCCCATGAAAATGCCATTAGAATCCTTTGAAAATTTTAATGCTATTTTCATGACTGCTTTAATGGCTTGTGCATGCAGTAGTGTGACACACCTTCTCGATAAGGTAACAATTTGTACCAAGCACTTTTATCCAGAAAGAAACGACAATGTTACAGAGCAGACACGACATGCACAACTATATAACCTTTGACCTCTAAGTGAAACCTTTACCTTGGAGCTAGGGACCTAGGTCTTGCACATGAGACACCTTCTTGATGTGGTAAACATTTGTACCAAGCATTTTTAAAATCCAGTAAGAAACAACAAAGTTACAGAGCCGATACCACTTGCATGACTATATAACCTTTGACCACTATGTGTGACCTTGACCTTTGAGCTAGGGACTTGCGCATGACACATTGCCATGATGTGGTGAACATTTGTACCAAGTCTTATAAATATCCAATAAGAAATGACAAAAGAACAGAATGAATGCGAATCACATGCCTATTTGAGTCTTTTAACGTTTGATCTCTAAGTGTGACCTTGACCTTTTAGCTAGGGACTTGGTTTTGCCCAAGTCACACCGTCTTGACGTGGTGAACATTTGTAGTAAGTCTTATAAATATCCAATAAGAAATGACAAAGTTACAGAGTGGACACGATTTTTCTAACAGACCAACATGGTGACTCCAGTATACCCCCTTCAAACTTTGCATACGGGGGTATAATTAATATGAAATAATTAATATCCCTATGCTATACCATTGAAGGCAGTTGTGTCTTCATAGTGTTTAAACGAGTCAACTTCTGGTTATCGCAATAAGGCATACATGTTGAATTGTATAGTCTACCAGTAAATCATACAGTGATCAGAATTCACAGATGCTTTTGCTCACAATAAGTCATACAAGTTGAATTGTATAGTATCCAAAGAGTCATACAGTGATTTGGTTTATAAGCTGTGGTCTTATGTCATGAATCCTCATTCAACCTATTGAACTGTTTAGTTATATACAACACCACCCTGAACCCTTGTATTGTATTATTTTCCATTACTGTGTTTGATCACAGGTAACATGCTGTTGTTCTATCACAATTTGTTACATAAGGACAAAAGAAATCTATATTTTCTATCTTGCGGATTGTTGTAGCGGTTCATTAAATCAATCCGTTAGTTGAACTGTCATGAATATTTCATTACTATTGAATTATCAATATAATTTTATCATGTGTAATAGATAATATCTTTTACTGTCTCATTTAAATCTTTCCAAGTGCACTGCCCACCAAAAAAAAGTATGCAGATCGATGTTATTTCCCCCATTTACTTGTCTGTAATAACAATATTTGCAAAACAGTGAAACAACATTGATATTTTTGAAGACAACAAATGTTTTTGTTTATTAAATGTAAAGACCATACATTGATTGGTACTAGAGTTATTAACCAGAGTCCGGACATCCGAACGTTCGGATCCAATTTTCGTATTCGGACGTTCGTATAAAAACATGATTTTTTTTGCTGAAATCGATAATCATAAAATATTATCTAAGTGTCGAACATACGAGGCGCAATATAGACTAGGTCGTCAAGGTGATGACACGTTTACCCATTATGCAGTTACTACGCTACTACGACTTACATACAGTAGTGTGTATAATAATGGGATTAAATTTAACTTGATCATTAACAATAATTTTCGCACCTTCGTGGATTATAATAATTATCGCTCATCGAGGTAACTAAACCCGATGCCGTGGGCGCTATAGTAAATTAGCGACTGTCTGTGGGATCAGTTCGACACAGTAACTCAGTACATACCATGCACTTGATGAGATGCATAAAATTCGATTTTTTTAAAATTCCAAGTCGTTTACCAATCAGTACACGTAAACGTCGCGTTAATGGTTAATCGAGTCATCAAAACTGTTAATTTCAGCATAATTTATGCACTGACCAAGTTACACGCGAGAGGTAAACCAATTACCGATCACGTGTACAAATTGTGTAGTGAGCGATATGACGTATTAGAGATTTTAACACTTTGAAGGTAAACAATTCAATTTAATACATCATGTGCGTAAAATAATGTTGATTCGGTTTATAATGTTGAGAGTCGTGTTTAATTGCAATAAATACTAGACCCGTAGATTGTATGCATTTTTGTATCTAATCAATGATCTTAATTAAATAATTGTAAGTATTATATCGAAAAAAACGCGCGGCTAAGAGTAGATCTAATTTTATGCGACAAACGACATCAATTTAAAATTACTGTGATTATGTACACTCAAAAATCTATGAACGACATTCTAAAACAATCGACCTCCACAGAGCGGCATTTTTTTCTGTCTCCGCCGGATGTCGTTCTACGGAGGTTATACTAAAGTCGCGAAAACCGGATACGATGGAAAAGTAATTATCAAAAGCAATGTTACGATTGATCCGAACGTTCGGATCTATCCGGATGTCTGATTCGGACATCCGGATGCTTGATTCGGTCGATTTTGACAACCCTAATTGGTACCCTAGGTACCCTTTGTCCCGCTTGACTGGTAACTTTGTCACAAAAAGATGAAAAATTCAGCCCTATTGATCACATGGTTATTTTTATTCAGAACATCTTCATTTTGATTTCTATCTCTTTTTTGACTCATATAGTAACTGCAGTTTCAGAAACTAGTATAATAGTGACTGTCTGATCAACTGATATTGAATTTTGTAACAATTATTTACAGTATACTTGTTTTTGGTGGGCACTGTATAATGTTTTATAAATAATTAATTTAACCTGCATATGCCCAGATGCCTTTGCTTTAAGGGGAGGGAGTGAAATCCATAGTGGGATAGTGCATGTTTTATTCCTTTAGTGTTTTTAAGTTTAATTATGTTTAATTACCCTAGGGGTTGTTCAAAAAGATATATTCATAAAGCAAATTTATAGAAGCATGACAACACATTCATTACTATTCTGGCCATATCAAATTACAAGCATATAATTTTAAAATAATTATAAAAAATTAAGTGCATTATATATTATTACATATTTGGAAACCGTAAATTGTCCAAATAAGTGGATTAACTTCATGAACCAATTAATAGATATTGAACCTATTGCAAAAATATATGAGCCAGTCTGCATGAAAACCTGGGGGTTTTTTGACAAAAATAATGATTTTGAGGTTTTACAAAGATTTAAAGAATAATCTTAATAAAGCAAAACGCAAAAGAAATTTTGTTAATATCTCAAGTTTTAAGGAAGTTATTTAGCTGTTTTTGTAGAGTCGCTATTTGTGGCTTTTTTGTGACGTCGCTAACGTCATTCAAAGGTTATTTGACGTAACTGTATTTCACAATTGCGCAATTTGATCAATTCTTGACATAAACTACCGGTATTTAAAATAGTATCATGTTTGAGAATTATGCTTTAATTTTTTAATATAGAATAAATTATATAAAAATCGAAACTGTTTGCATATAGAGATAGGCTATTTACTGTTTTAAACAACTAACACCTTGTTTTTCTCAATAGGAGTACTTTTCTGAAATAAGTCACCATAGCAACAAAGCTTGTGATTTCAACATAATTCATGGGAAAATTTTAAGCTAAGATAATGTTAAGATTATGTGTACTATATGGGTAAATTACTTAAAACGGAATCAATAGTTTATGTTTTAGCTAACTATATACCCTCACAATGGATGACACACTACATGGGAAGTACTGGTAAATGATATCTAAAGTCTTTTAGGTAACTGAATGAAGGCCAATTACAGACTAACAGTAGATACATAAAAATACAGTAGTTATTTTACTATTAACAGAATATCTTGTGACCAGGGCCAAGAATTACAACCAATACTTACACATTTTTCTACTGGTTTAATTTCTGCTAATTGCCAAATTGCAAGAATAAATTTCTGCTATCTGCTAAATGGCAAGAATAAATTTCTGCTGATAACCCAGAGTCTGTATCACAAAACCAGGCAAGTGTGTTAGCCCATATGCTAACTGTAATAATTTCTTCCTTTTATTGACTGGATTTAAGTTTAAACTGTGAATCACACTTCCATTTCAAACAATTTCACATTTATTTTAAAAATACAACAATCTTACTCAAATTATCATAACGGGGTATACAAATAATACACGCTACAACATGGGCATAGGAGAAGGGGGGGCCAGGCCCCAATAATTCAGACCATATTCATATTCCGCCTAAAATATTTCGCCTAAAATAGTCTTGTAATAGGTAATTTGCCTTTTATCCTTGGTTAAAAAGTATAAAATGTGTATTTTCGTGCTCGCTTTGCTCGCAAAATGATTTTAATCTAGGAAACATGTTATCACCTGATCACATATTTGTTGAAAAGAGCTACAAGGACTACAGAAATACATTGTTAGATAAAGTTTGCACCAGCTCCTATATTGCTTTGTCATTGCTATGTTAAATTCCCTTACTAAACCACTTAACTCTCAGTTATTCGGGCATCTGTGCAATAATTAGTAAAAATATTTACAAAATAAGGATTTAATTTTGATTGATCTTACCAAATAATTATCTCAGAACGCACCAGATTGATCCAATGTTTTAAAATTTTCTCGGGGGAATACTAGTTTATGATAGCGTTCATTTTTTTATCCGGTATTTTGACAAGCAAACAACTTACAAGATATACCTTACCTTAAAGGTTATATATACAAACATTAACCATAGGTTATTAGCACTTAATGTGACCCCCACATATCTCAACAAGAGCCGTCATTGACGGGTGATGATCCCCTGGGATGTTTGTCACAGAAAAAATACTCCAGAAATAAGCAAAAGAGAGCTATGGTTCTTTGGCACAGCACTATAATTTAATGAGATTTATTCAACTATGAAGTTTCAAATTGATATCTCTAATACTGGATGAGTTACGGCCTGGACAAGAATAAAGTATGAAAAATTACAAAAGGGAATAACTAAAAAAATTTGCAATGCAGAGTTATGGTTCTTGTGCACTGCACTTCCCCTTAATGAAGTCTATTCACCTATGAAGTTTCAAATTGATATCTCTAATACTGTTCAAGTTATGGCCCGGACAAAAGTGTGACGGACGGACGGAAGGACGGACAAAGCGGCGACTATATGCTCACCCTTCGGGGAGCATAAAAATCCCCCCTCACAAATGTTTTGCCCCCCCCCCCCAATGTTGAAGACGCTCCTAGGCCCATGTACAATCGTAACCACCTTGGTTACAATAGACAAACCCGCAATAAACAATATAATGTAATAAACATGTCAACTTGTGCACCTTGTGTATGTATTATACACTTAACCGATTTAGAAACGCAACTATTTTGGGGGTCGTTATTTTTTGTATTAATTATTATTTAAATTTTACTGGAGTATAAACCAATGAATGGGACGCTATTATTATGTCTTGTACGATTTTCTACGAAAAAATATTTCAATTTAGCTCATTACGTCATAGTGGCGTCATTTTATTATTTACACGTGACGCGTGAGCAAAACGACTGGGCGTGACGATTTGACCGAACGATACCCCAACAAAAAAGCATAAAATTACATTTTGGAGTGCGTTGTGTACGGTGTCACGCTTTTAGGATACATAACATCCTGGCGCCATCGACTTGCTTTAAGCAGTTATATGACGTTTTATCATGACAAAGAAGATTAACTGTCGTCTGTCGACGATGTTTAGACTTGCATAGTGTTTTCAAGAGGCAGTTTACACCTACGATTGTCTGCGTCAGGTATGCCGACGATACAAGCGCGTAAACATGATGGCACCAAACGAATGTTTTTTTAAAGACGCCACTTCCGGTCAAACATATTTTCTGTTATACCTACAATTTGAAGGCAATGATGCGTTCGATTAAGTAATTGTACTAAAATATACATTCCGTAACATTTTGATTAATGTTTATTATGACCCATGTTGAAAATCGCTTCATTTTGTCTGTCCTCTTATTTATCTTGACATATTCCATTATCCACTTCCGGGTACGGGTTTGAGAAGCAATAGACATAGGAAATGTACATTCGTAACAATTGGACACAATGCAGCCTATGCTAGATGGGCAAAAACTTGCTGACAGCTCATGTTGAGGCTGTGGAGGACATTGCATTTTTACTCGTGAAACGAAATTTGAAGGCAGACACAAATGGCCGTCATGAAATGCATCATCAAGCAGAAACCTCTGAACGTTTGGATTGATACGTGTTTTCCTCATAGATGTGTGGAACAACATCCTACAACACTTTCTTTTCCCGCCAATGAGGCAAAGTCGCCTGATTTTAATATCAGGTTGCAGCTTATAAATACATTATTAATTTTGCGAACTTGACATTGTCGATCAATACATTTCGTGGTTTGGTGTTGTGACCATCTAAACCTGGATTAGAATGAAATTTGCACATCTATGACTTCATGTATTGATTTCATTACATGTAAAATTTTAAGAGAATTGAAGCACCTTAACTAACGTAAATTTATCAAAAACCCACTGTTGCGTTTTTAAATCGGTTAAGTGTAATACCCCAGATGAGATCCTTTTCAAAATTTTCAGATATTATTCTGCGTAAAAAATTTATACGGATGTTTTTATTCTACATAGATTTAATTCTGCTGTATGGCAGAAATTTCCACCCCATAGAAATAACCAGCTATACGGTATGAGGTATAATAATAAGTTATTGATTAATTATTGATATAAATATAAAAAAAAACATCTACAGATATGAAATAATTA
Organism: Spisula solida; assembly: GCA_947247005.1. NCBI lineage: Eukaryota > Metazoa > Mollusca > Bivalvia > Venerida > Mactridae > Spisula > Spisula solida. The sequence goes on from OX365948.1 coordinate 30,384,506, forward strand.
AGCTACAAATAATAAGTAGTACCTACATTATTACAACTTCTTGTTAACAAAAAACTACAGAAGCTGAAAGTAAACAATTAATTTAATTTATTTAGTTACATAAAAAAATGCCCCCCCCCCCCCTCTCCCAAAAACAAATAAACTGCATGGTATTTGCTAGTTGATAAGATTATACCGGTTATATGCATTAGTTGGGGGAAAACAAGTATAATAATACTTGTCTCCATGTAGAACAGCATACGAAAGCCATTAACTAGTGCTTGTTTGTGCTAATTGATCAAATTGAAACTTGTGCTCAATAAAGAGGCTATAATGTACAACGACTATATAAGATTTAAAGCTTTCTATTTATTTAATGCTAACTGGTGAGATATGGAGTTCTATCAGTGAAATAAAACCTATATCAGTCACTGGTTATCACCTACAATGTGACTGATATAAGCTCCGCCCCCTCATAGGGACTACTTTAATTTACCAAAATCTCAACACTAAAATGTCTGTAACTTTTTTATTAATGGACGGAAACATGTCATGTGGGGGTTTTTATTCTTAGTTAGACCATTTCCTACAAGTTGGTGTATGATTTGATGCAAAATTCTCAAAAAAGCCGTTTTTCACCTATTCACCATAATCCAAGATGGCGGATTTTGAAGTGAAAAATATGAATGGAATAACATATTCATACGTAGCCTAACCACAGTGGTAATTTGGCATAAATAGTACTAGTTTTGCCACCATATAAGCATTAAATAAATAGAATATTTGTTTGTTTTAATTGAATATGGTTAATATCGCATCTTGTAGTGATAAAATTTTAATATTTTCACTCGCGCTACGCGCTCTTGAAAATATTGATTTTTATCACTACACGATGAGATATAAACCATATTCAATCAAAACAAACAAATATCCTCTATATATCTTACCACTACGTCTCCATACAACCATTATGATTGTCTTTTGAAATCTCCATACAGCTTATAGTATATCATAGTATGTAGCAGTGCTAGATACCAGAATAAATAAAATGTTTCATTCATTGAATAATAATATGCAGTGATGCCAGGTCAAGGTGAAATCAATATTAAGGTGAACAAGTGGGTCCAAAGAGCCCTAGGTCCCTCACCAGTCATAGCAGTTCATGCAGGCCCCTATGGCGACCTAAGAAATCATTTACAACTGCTAAGAATCAAGTAAATGCAGTCTCTATTGCATGTACAAGTTTTTCATTTGACATATTGACCTAGTTTTTGACTCCACATGACCCAACTTCAAACTTGACCTAGATGTCATTGAGATACAACTTCTGACCAAGTTTGGTGAAGATCAAAGCAAAACTGAAAGTGCTTGAGTGTTAACGGTGAATTGTCTAACGAACACACAGACACACGGACGGACAACAGACACAAAACAATCACAAAATAAAGCCAGTATTCCATAACTGTTCAATGGTTCCATGTGCAGGTTCTGCATTTGTGTTGTGAATGTTTGAATATGTTTGAACAAGCAATATTTTATGTAGGATGAGAAAAATGGAGTGATGGAATTCCATCCCCAGAAAACAGGTTTCACTAAGTATTGCAACTTGAACCATCAGTAGTGACTCATCCAACCAATTTTTTCAGTGTGTGTGTGTGGGGGGGGGGGGTAGTCAGACTTTTTTCTCAGGAAGGCCGAAGAGGTCAAACAAGCTATTTTGCTCACAGGTGTTCAACAAGCTTTTAAAGTTGTTTTTCTAAGCCCTGTAAAACCCTTGTCAATATATATGATAACCACATTTTTGCCGAAATTCTAAGGAGCGGGGATCTGAACTGCTGGGTACTGTTTTACCAAAGCACTTACGATAATCGTAAACTTACGTTCAAATTCAAATTCCTTATAGCTCTTTAACAGTTACCAATTGTGATAAAGGGTTGTTTAATACTAAATAATAATTAGTCAATGAACTCGTACAAACAATATCAGTAACCAATATGTAGGTTTTAAAGAATAATTAAGAATTTAAATTTGGACGTAAGTTTAAGTTTTCCGTAAGTGCTTTGATAAAACAGTACCCTGGTCCCTAACTTTGGATCTGTGCATGAGTCTCCTGCATTAGCAGAGCTATTATCAAACACTTACAGTTTTTCCATCCACTTTGACAGTGACTAGCTGTTTACTTGAGACAATATCCACTGTGATGACCCTTTCTGGTTTTCTTGAATCTTCCTGAGACATTTCTTTAACATTATGTGTAACTTGGTGCGAGGAGACACTGACATCCAAATCTGAAAGATAAATTTGATATACATTAAACATCCATAACTTAAAGAACTACCAGATAACTTAAACAACTACCAGATAATTCTGCTAGATGCTGGCATAGTTATCTCTCCTTCTGAAACAAAAGGGGCACTTTTAGGACGAGGGTTGTCCGGAAAGTTTTGAGACTGTGTCTATATAAACCAAACCACTGATTGGATACATTCGAATAATTACTAGCTGAAAGATCAAACTATTATTGACTATTTCTGAAAGTTTCATTAAGATACTATGACGTAAACGCCTTCAACAAACATTTTAAAACATACATGTGACAACGTACGGAGCACTTCGTAGTCCAAAGACGTCGCGTCAAAAAGTTTACAGTTTACTTTTTTTTCAAAATAGTCTCCATGTGAAGGTATGCATTAACGATGACGTTCAACCCAGGGTCAGAACATGTGTCCATACCAGTCATTATCGTATGTTCTCACTGCAGACTGAACTGCATTATGGAGATCCTGTAAATCTTCATAGCGATTACCCCGTAAATCACCCTTTAACCTTGAGAGGACAGATTTCATTTCACATTCGCGCACCGCCGATGGTCTTCCTGTCCGCTTTAAAACACCCATATCTTCATTTCCGTTACTAAAACGTTTGTGCCACCGAAATACCAATGCCCTTGAACATGATTACTTCGAGTTATCCCTTTTCAGAAAGTTGAATGTATCTGTAGGCGTCATCCCGGGGTGCACACAGTCCGTACGTGACGTTAACGTTGCTGATTTTTCCGCCATCTTAGCGACTTCAAATGTCCTTAAAAACTCGTTTATCGTAGGATGGTGTCATAATTTTGACCAGCTGTGCAGCATACGTCATTCTAACGTTACACCCGTTAAAGCCATGTTCTGGTGCCAAATAATTTGACGGCAAGATATTTATGAATTGTGAAAAATTACTATTTTCAACTGCTCCATACTACGCCTAGGTAACCATTTTCTTAAAAGGTATCAAATAGAATTATCTCATGTTTTTAAAATAAGACTCATAAATAGTTAATATACACAGTTTTATCGTATTATTGAATTATGTCATATGCTTTTTGAGATATAGACACAGTCTCAAAACTTTCCGGACAACCCTCGTATTTTACACAATTATGGAATGTGTCTGAAAGTTTTTGCAAATACAAACTGTAGATCTTTTGCAAGATCAGCAACTAGCACATGGTTCTACTGAGGCAAAATTCCCAAACATGAAAATGAGTTTCAAGTCTGTAAGCACACACCTCTACACCAAAACTCAGTTTAAGCATTGTTTCATTATTACAAAAAAAAACAGCTTCCAAAATTTCAAATTATCAAAACTTTTCAATTCTTTGAATTTTTTTTATCAATTAACTTTTAATTTCTGCAGAAAAGTTTATTCTTTTTTAATCTCGATTTCCTGATTTTTCCAGAATTGTAGGACCCTAGTATTTACACACTCATTGATTTCATACATGCACAGGGCAATGGAAATATTAGCATTTTTTTTATTTCTCAATAGAGTTCTTTGTTAGTCAAAATTTACCCAAGAGGAAATGTTGACAAATATATGAATTTGAGGATGTCCCTAATATCTTGAATTATGCTTTTATTATTAGGTAGGATAAATATGGTATACAGACTTGTTCAAAGTTTGAAATCATGGTCTAAGTTAATAGGTATACTTTTAACATAGTTGCATACTCCAATATGAAAGCTGGTGTGTGCATAATTCATTTAGGGCATTATTATTATGACAGATCAATTACAATAATTATCTCTTTACAAAATATTATAATATCATATGCCAAATGGTAAGTATATACATGTGATATAATTATATAATTACAGAGCAGACAATGTAGTAAAATATATCAACTTTCAATATTAATGTATAACCCATAAATGCATGGACAGATGCATGGCCAGATTTTGCTGGATACTGAACTTAGAAGATAACTGTAGACATAGCAAGCCATATTAATGCTAGAAGAAACGGTCAATTTGGGTTAACCAGGACGGACGAACGGACGAACGGACAGGTGAATCACTATATGCCTCCCAATCTATCGATACGGGGGCATAAAAAATTTTTTTTTTTGTAAAATCTATATATTCATGACAAGGTTGATTACATAGGCATTGAGCCCAACAGTAACTGGGGTGCATTTTGGTTTTCAAAATTTACAAGTTTACAGCATTAATTATCTTTATAAGGCTGTAGGTGAACAAAAACATGTATGTGCATTGAAAGCATTTAAAAAACATGCCTAAATTTACTTTCATACGATATAATTTAAAGTTTAACCTTACAATTTTCGACGGCGTAAAACGCTGAAGGGATGGTCATGGTGGGTTTTAGCGAGATTGACCGTTTTCTAACGGTCATTTTTCATTGGTTAGCGTATATTATAGCATAAAAACGATTATTTTGCCCATACGTTAACGGGACGAAACCCATGCGTAAACATAAAGATTCACGCGAGAACGCGCTGTTAACGTCCAGTTTTACGTATGCACATTCAAGGGCCTCACCAACGAAAATAAATGATTTTACAGCGTCTAATTATGAACTGCAATTTCCATTTTATTTGTAACTACTAATTAATTTCAATAAGATTTAAATAATAAATTTAAACAAACCCGCATTATCCATGTTTTCTTGGTATTTGCCGATCCCGGAAGTCGACGCTCATAACAAAAACTGTTATGACATAACGTTTGTTTTCGCGACGTTACGTTTGTTTACACGACGTTGCCACAAAATGTCCCGCCAACATGTAACTATTTCGAAATACTAACGCATAAATTGATGTTTTGTATGCTATAATAGCGTTTACGCATGCTTTTCGTGCTATAACATCTGCAGAGTCCCTGACGGGCTTGGGCACCAACCGTCCCTCGGGACTCTGCAGATCGTATATAGCAAGAAAAAGCATGTGTTAACCCTACAAAAATCAACCAATGAAAATTGCTTCACAAAAAAAGGTCATTCGGAACATTCTGACAAACATGGAGTCATTTTGACAATAAAATATGCAGCTGATTCGTTTTTCGGCTTAAACGTATACATTTTATGAAGTTAACATGCGTCATCCAGGTAAATCTGTTCCAAATGTTGCGTTCTTTAATTTTACCACATTGTTATGTTTATACACAACGGTAAATACGACATATCCTCAATATTTCTATTTTTTGTTTCTTTTTGAATGCACCTCGGTAAAGGGGTGGCCAGCGTGAAATACATTCATGGCATAACTTTTTAACTAGTTGATTAATTTCGATGGGATTTTGCATGGAAGTATTTATAACAATGTTTTGTATGAATATAATTACTTTATGAAGATATCAAATGCCAATTCCTGTTTTTGATACCTTGAAAATCTAGTCAATTCCTTTGAAATCCACCTTGTTATGAATATATAAATTTTACACACAAAAAAATTAAAATTTGTTTCTCTCTCTTAATCAATGATACAGTTAGCTGTAGATACCAGTACTAGTACACCAAACAGTGAAGAAAACTCAATATTAGAAGCAATGACTTCTGATTATTGCTTTCCAGTAGTAATGTCAATATCAATACATGTATCCATTTGTGTTCTTTTGTTCTATTTAGACCTTTCAAATAAAGCATTTAACAGAGTTTGAATTATGTTATATTTATACAGTGGGACATTCAAAGTCATAAAATTTGATAAATACAGTGACTCTTATAGCAATTGAAGCAACCTATCTATCATTATATTTCAGGTAGACACCTTGGTATAACCACACTACTTACTGTAAAAAAGCTGGAATTGGAAACAGCATAAGTCTGTAGGCTCACCTTTTAACTTTTAATTTTATAGTGCTTTCCATGGGAGATAATTAATCCATACCCACTATATTTAATTGAACAATAATTGCAGAATGAAGGGGCTCTGTAGCTTAGGCAACAGGGTACAGTTTTATCAAAGCATTTACACTAGCATAACTCTTTAAGTTTCTGTAAATATTGCGTAAGTCGATAATATTTGTGCAAATGCGTTTTACTAAGATATTTTTTCTCATGTTCTGTTGTAAGTTTTGGCGTAATTCTATGCAAGGTCAGAGTAACCATAAATAGCAAATATAAACGTACCGAGGAGTTATTGCCAAACACTGTTGATTTTCGAACGTCACTATTGTTATAGACTGATTAGTAATGAAAACATGTCTAACCATCAAAACTTATCGAATGTTTAGGTATATTTATTCATTCTGGTTCCCGAAATATTGGTAATTTTGTGGCCTGGTCTTCGTTTAATATTCAATATTTTTTCGTAAATGTATGCAACAACTTGCGATCAATTAGTAAAACGCACTTAGGAATTTGCGTTAGAGAAATATGTATACGTAGATTTACGTGACATTTACACAATGCTAGTAAACCAGAACCCAGTTGAGCCGAGCAATTAGTAATTAGAAAATTAGAATGATCCATCAATAGAGAGCAATACCTAAATAAATGATCAAACAATGACATTGTAACACTGATGATTACTGACGCTTTATACAGGTATCATTTCATATACTATACATCCTTATCAGAATCTTTACAATAATAGATGAACTAGAATAAAGACCAACCATAAATGTAAAAACATAAATCAACAGTGTAAATGCTGACACATCCAACTAACAATGGATGAAATACAATTATTTTCAACAAATGTTCAGAAGTTAATTTCAACATAAATCACTATGCATTCAAAACTATCTTACCCGGCCGTTTCACTAAATTATTACAAACTCATATTTCTCATGGGTGTCAAAACGTTGAAATAAATGACCACTCAAAATAAAATCAAGATTTTTGTCAAAGAAAAACGTACATGAAACCTAAATTCTAACTGTAGTGTAACTTCAAAAAAGACCACCTGAGTATTAGACAGCCTCAATACTTAAAAGAACACAATTTCCTCAAGTCCATTTTCAATATATCATCAATAAAGTTGGTCTTAATACATACTTTCTTTAAGATGAAAGTTCCGAACAGTAAAACAGCACATACCGGTAAACAGTAGAAGTTGAACACAGAAAAACACAGACAAAGTGAAGACTATCAAATTCCTGATCGAAGTACTGAAATACCTATCCATCTTTCTAGTATGTTTAATAAAATTATGTTCTTAATTCATCACAGGGAGGCTATTTAATTCAAGAGTCAAACTACATAGTCACATGCTTAACTAGCCACACTCGAAGGAGTATTCAATCTCAACTGAAGTTAATCTTAGCTATATGTAAGACACCATATGTCACCATGCCATATATAGAAAACTTTATCAAGGAGGGATATGAATGAAAGAGAAACCCATCTTGTATGGGAACTGTACATACATGTACCATAGTTGTCCTATGTAACATTTCATAAGCTTGCTAATTGTGACAATTACTGCACCTTGCCTGAGACATGAACACGCTCACCAACTTATTGTGACGATGCACCTCGACTGAGCCATAGACACGCCACCCACTAATTGTGACCATGTACATTGACTGCGACTAAGACATTCATCCACTAATTGTGACCATGTACCAAGGCTGTGACTTAGACACCTCCCCCCCCCCTCTAACTGTGACTATAATTAGAGTAAAATTGTCCTAATTTAATCCAGTCAATTTTGCACAAATCTACTTTTCAAAAATTTACCCAAGCATACTAGCGATCCAGCATTATTTAATCATATCAAAATTTATTCATATACCAATATTTTAATTAAAAAGCATAATTTATAGAGGCTACAGAAATATGTGCAGGGGTTCCACAAGGCTCAGTGCCCAGGGACCCTTACTCTTCATTATTTATATAAATGATCTTATCTATCTATCTTTCTGTACTGCCTAACGCCTGTTCTGAGTATTATTGCCAGGGTGCACGTCGGATAGTTAAAAGTAAAAAGAGTGAAGATAAAAACTGGAATGGAAAGCTTCCAGCTAGACATGGTTAAAATGTTAATAAAAGCTCCGCGAGTCGCATGTGTCGCCTTACGACATGCACATTTGTCATGGAAAACTATCCACTATTGGGCTACATATCGACTCACAAGAGTTCTCTAGTCATCTGAACTAAAAACGACAAAGTGATGCTCTGGACAAAAAAATGTCACAGCAAGAAACATGCATACCTATCTTGGAGTCATTAATACTTATGATGACAAAGTTATGCCACAGACAAGAAATGCTTATAAAATCAATCAAAGGGACAAAAATAAAAAATGACACAAGGTAAAGTTACGATTCTTGTGTACTGCACTTGGACTTTTGGTAAGAAACATGCATACCAAATTTCAAGTCATTCAACCTCTTGCTGACAAAGTTATCTGCCGGACAAGAAATGCTCAAATTAAATCAATCTAAGGGAAATAATTCAAAACGATGCAAGGCAGAGTTATAGTTCTTGCACACTGCACTTCGGCTTATTGCAAGAAACATGCATACAAAATGTTGAGTCATTTAAACTCTAGATGACAAAGTTATGCTCCGGTCAAGAAATGCTCTAATAAAATCAATCAAAGGGAGATAATTCAAAACTATGACAGGAAGAGTTATGGTTCTTGCGCACTGCACTTCGGCTTATTGTAAGAAACATGCATACCAAATCTTGAGTCATTTGAACTTAAGGTGACAAAGTTATGCTCCGGACAAGAAATGCTCTAATAAAATCAATCAAAGGAAAATAATTCAAAAACTATGACAGGTAGAGTTATGGTTCTTGCGCACTGCACTTCGGCTTATTGTAAGAAACATGCATACCAAGTCTTGAGTCATTTGAACTTAAGGTGACAAAGTTATGCTCCGGACAAGAAATGCTCTAATAAAATCAATCAAAAGAAAATAATTCAAAAACTATGACAGGTAGAGTTATGGTTATTGCGCACTGCACTTCGGCTTATTGTAAGAAACATGCATACCAAGTCTTGAGTCATTTGAACTTAAGGTGACAAAGTTATGCTCCGGACAAGAAATGCTCTAATAAAATCAATCAAAGGGAAATAATTCAAAAACTATGACAGGTAGAGTTATGGTTTTTGCGCACTGCACTTCGGCTTATTGTATGAAACATGCATACCAAATCTTGAGTCATTTGAACTTAAGGTCACAAAGTAATGCTCCGGACAAGCAATTTGTGACGCCGCAGCCGCAGCCGCCTCTGCAGCCAAAGTAACACCTATATGTCGCCTTTTCAGGCGACACAAAAATAGTAAAAGGTAAAAGATAAGATAACAAGACATGGAAATTCCATGAAAACCAGGTTTTGTGGCAGCCAAGTCTTAATTCTACTTTTAGTAACAGTGACATTGACCCCACCGACACCACTTTCAATCCCAAGCAAGGTTTTCATATAAGCTACCTTCAATCCCAGTCTGTAACTTCACAAAAGCTACCTATACAGCAAGTTTCATTAAGATGAAAATAACTGTTTTCTATTTTTAGTAACAGTGACCTTGACCCAACTGACTGGTCCCACTTTCAATCCAAAGCTGCATCTTCACAAAAGCTACCTATACAGCAAGTTTCATTAAGATATCTCATTCCTAACCTAAGTTTTGAGCAGAAAATTACTGTAGTAACAATGACCTTGACCCCACCAGCCCCACTTTCAATCCCAAGTGGGGTCTTCACACAAGCTACCTACACAGCAAGTTTCATTATGATATCTCATTCCTAACTTAAGTTATTGAGCGGAAACCGTTTTTCTATTTTTAGTAACGGTGACCTTGACCTTAACCCCACCAGCCCCACTTTCAATCCCAAGCGGGGTCTTCACACAAGCTACCTACACTGCAAGTTTCATTATGATATCTTATTCCTAACTAAAGTTATCCAACGGAAACCAATTGTTGACGCCCGCCAGCCCGCCCGACGAAATCGCCAATCCAATAACCAGGATTTTTTTAAAAAACCTGGTTAAAAACAACTGCCGGGTATCACTGATAAATCCTGTCCACTGACTGCTTAAATAATTCAAGAGACTATTGGGGTGCATGTGCCTTGTTGACCTGGTGGGGACTTCTAAATAGGCCGGGAGAGATGTACATACAAGATTATTATAAATCTTGTAGAATGACACTAGCTTCGAGGCAAGGCGTCTGTTCTCAAGGGAGCTCCATCCTAGTGTATTCTGTAAGTCCGATACGCTGGTATATCGGGAGTAGTCATTTTTTACCCATCTAATAGCATGTCTTTGTATTATTTCCAGCTTGTTAATGTTGACCTGTGTATGCGGTGACCAAACGGGTGACACATATTCTAGTTGTGGTCTAACTAGTGTTTTGTATGCTAGAGATTTTATGTTTTCATGTTTTGTTTTGATGTTACGTTTGAGGAAGCCAAGTGTTTTGTTTGCTTGTGTTGTTATTCTGTTTATGTGGGTGTTCCATCTGAGGTCATCACTGATGTCGACGCCAAGGTTTTTTGCATCTGTGACTGAGGAAAGAGTTTGACCATGGAGCATGTACGGAAATTTGATTGGGTTTCTGCTCCTTGAGATATGGAGAACCTGACACTTACTGGGGTTAAATTCCATATCCCATTGAATTTCCCAGTTTTCAAGTTTTAGCAAGTCATTTTGTAACGCATGGCAATCTGAGAGGGAGGTGACTACAAGGTAAGTAGCTGTGTCATCAGCAAACAGCCGAACCTGGGAAGTGAGTTTGTCAGGAAGGTCATTTATATAAAGCAGGAAGAGCAATGGTCCCAGTACGGACCCCTGTGGGACACCTGAAGTTACAGGAACCTGATTAGAAGTGTGACCATTTACCACTACTGATTGTGATTGGCCTACTAAAAATGACTCAATCCAGGATAGAATTTGACTGGGGACACCGTGTTCTCCGAGTTTGTAAAGTAGTTTCTGGTGGTTGACCTTATCAAACGCTTTGCTAAAGTCTAATAAGATAAGGTCAGATTGTTTACCTGAGGAGAGATCCTTAGCTAGATCATCAACTAACTCTATGAGCTGGGTCTCACAGGACCGTTTTTCACGGAACCCGTGTTGAAGCTCATAGAGAATGTTGTGTTTGGTGATCTTCCTCTACATATAAGTAACAATGCTTTGCTTGACATGTTTGCTGATAACACAACAATTTCAGCATTTGGTAAATCTTTCATTGAAGTTAAAACTACACTTCAGTCACAACTTGATACTACAGTATCATGGTGTGCACAAAATGCCATGATTCCATATGCCCAGAAAACTAAAGTTATGTATATCTCTCCATCAAATAATGGACAAAACCACTTAACAGAAACTGATGACACAACTGTCTTCTTACAAAATCAGTCATTAAATATCTCTACTGATGAGAAATTACTAGGGATTCATGTTGATCAGAACTTAAAATGGAAAAAACCAATTGAACAAACTCTTAAAAAATGTAACTCCCTTCTGTATCTTCTAATGCGTATCAAACATTGCTTAAATCTGGATGCAAGGAAACTTTTTTACAACGCATACATTCTGCCCCAACTTGATTATTGTTGCACAATATGGGGCTCCTGCATTTCAGAACTTCATAACAGGATAATTAAATTTCAGAAAAGGGCAGCAAGAATAATTCTAGACAAGCCATATGATGCTCCGTCTAAAGAACTGTTCACTCAATTAAATTGGATGATTTTCACTGACAGAGTAGACTACAAAAAAGCAATTTTAGTTAACAAAGCTTTAAATAATCTAAGCCCTCAATATCTAACTGATAAATTTAGAAGAAGTACTAATACAGCCCTCAGATCATCATCAAATCAGCTTCTGTACATACCCAAACCTAGACTTGAGTTTTTCAGAAAGTCTGTATCATATGCAGGACCAAAACTATGAAACAATATCCCATTACAAATACGCAATGCAGAAAACTTGACTTCTTTCAAAAGACTGTACTTGACATGGAAGTTCTCAGGTGGTAACTGAGATTTTGTTAACTTTATATTTTTGTGCCTCTAAAGATTAAGTAAATTTGTCGTTTAATGTGTTAAGTTTGTAAATATGTATTTCATGTATTAATTTCTTTACATATATGATGCTATTCTTGTATTTGTTGCATTTATGTATTTTGTTTGCACAAAATGATGTATATATTCATGTATATTTATGTATTTGCCTCTTGTGTGGACCATATTGAAAATTGGTCTCTACCAAATATGTTATCCACGTAAAATAATAAATAACAAGTAATTAAGAACTGCAAGCAATACAGAAACAGGTAGGGGACTAATAAATAAAGTCGTTATTTATAGATGTAGCTGTGAAAATGTTTGAGATAAAATTAAAAATTTGTTATTCACTGCAATTTCATGTCGTGCTGATACACTATTAGCATATATATTGACATAATTAAGGAAAACATTTAAATCTCGATACACGCCTACATTTTGGGTGAGAATGAGAAATAGTAAATGACATACTGCAGTGATCAATGAGAATTTGTGAAAATATCATATGCTCAGGGTTTTCATTATTTACTGATTCTTAATTGAAATTATCATTTAAAATTGTGTTTGGAACTTGTTTTTTTTTTAATTACTAAAGATTCCTGATCAAGTCAGTTGTTTTTCCTGCTAATCTCTTATCAATCATAATAATGACAAGAAATGTTTGTAAAACCACAGGAATTTGAGATTCTATCCATAAAATATCTCTATACGTATATATAATACTGAAGGAACGCAACGCACTTTCGTCTTCCAAAATGGAATCGCGTAGCCTGTGCTATCTAAATAAAGAATACTTTCTCCCACTTATTTATTAGGTACAAGGTCTGCTTGTTCAGGAGCTGATGTTAACCAGCTCAAAAAAACTTGTACGCAAAACTTTAACCAAGAACTTAACCATGCACCGCCGCCGATGACGACCAAGTGATGACAATAACTCATCTTTTTTGCAAAAAATCAGATGAGCTAAATGCTGTTGCTTATTTCATTATCATGTACAGCGGCCTAAATAAATAAATATTTCCAAGATATTTTAAACCCATAACTTCCCATGCTGTCTCAATCACTTAGCCTAGGTAAAATAAGTTAAGCTTCAAAAATAAAACCAAGCAAAATGTGTTAACAACTGATTTCCAGGCAGCAAAGAAATTCAATACGACATGAGAAACTGACATTTTTTTGTGATTTTTGTTTTGCTACCCTACCTTATTTACAAGTCGTTAGCACGTGTTGATTAACACTATCTTTGGTATACATGTTTCCAACATTTTGTATTAAACGTCAAAAGAACTTGTTAATAGTCTTCGTTTAAAAAGAGTCTCACTTTTAAAGTACAATGGGTGTTGCTAAGCTTAAATTTGACTGAGTATAATTTCATTTTAATTTGTAAATTGGTAGAGAGTTAAAGTGGTTCAAATTATAAAGAAATCAATCCAGTCAAAATTGACCCAGAAATTTCTCATAATTATATAAAATATTTAAAACAAGACTGCGTTCAATAAACGCTTATGCCCCCTGTGGAAGCCTCGTCTATAAATAAGTCTAAGTCCAAAATTAGGTCAAGGTGAAGGTCAAAATGGGGTTAGGTGATACAGGCGTGTGAAGAGTGCTCATATACAACATCCATGCAAGTATGGTCGACAACTCACAAATGCTTTATAAATAAGTTTTACATTTTATAAAACCTTAAAGTATTAGCTTTTAAAACAAGTTTTAATGAACAAAATCGATCGAAAATTAAATTCATATTTGATGATTTTCGACCGTTGGTTGTATTTTTATTTGGTAAAAAAAAGAGGTATTTTAAACTTACTTTTACGCGGAACGGATTCTTACTCGTTGCCGTGGATTTAATAATTAGGGTATCGTGATGAATGTTGTATTAAAAGACAGACATATATCTCTGCTTCATTACAAGCTTTAAATATTTAAAATCGGATAACAGATACGAAAATTATGAGGTCTTACATAAAGCAGGGTGGAATTTGACTAGTGCGTTTTACGCTTAACGCGGTAACATTGTTTATCGGCCGATCGATATGTGTAAGCGGCAGCATATTTACGTTAATATAGAGTGTCATATACATTTAATTAACATGCGTGATTGAAGTCATTTTTCACACGGCCCATTAACCCAACTTGTTCATCACTGTAATACCCATGTTGCCTTTTGGAGGGGTGAATACACCCTTTTACAACAATACGCCTTTCAACTGGACAGTTTTCAGGAGGAAGTTATGTGCAAAAAATGCAAAGGTTGCCAGAACCCGGTTTGCCAGATTAGATGGCAAGCACGCTAACCACTGAGCTATGGAGGTACATAAATGTGTAGTCCCATTATAGTCTGGTCCCCATCCCCAATCTAACAGTACTACTACTGTAATATAGGGGACTGGAACCAGACTATAACCTGCTCTAAGAAACAGCCCAGTTGAAAAGGCCTAATGACATGGAACATAACCATCCACCCCATAGAGTCCAGGTGATAGTCAGGCTATACTAACTGCCCAAGCCAGACTGACTAAGACACCCATGAAATCATTTTATTGGGTATACTCCCTTTTGTTTCATTTGATCTTGTTTACATCATATTTCATTTTAAGACAAACAAAGACATGGAATCTTACATGCTGAACCTGGCTATCTATTGATACATGTTAACATTCGGTAAAGAAGGAGTATACTCTTACCTTGTTCTGGTTTGAAGCGTACTTTCTGGTTATGTTCCATTATAAATGATATGTTTATCATCACAGACAATATTAGTATCACCAACAAGGCACTCTGAAACAATATAATGCAGGTATGTAAAATATGAAGGAAAGAATAAGACTAAAGAGAACCAAACTCTAATTAAGATACTGTAAAATCACCTATTTTCGTGGGTATTGAATTTTGTGGATTTTGATAAAATTGGATTTTCATGGGCCGGGTTGTAAATTCGTGGATTACAGAACATAAAAGGGTAAACCCATGTCTGAATAATAATTATGAGAGGTTGATAAATCGTGGGGATAAGATTTTGTGGTCGAGTTCAACAACGAAATCAACGAAAATTCAACTCCCTCGAAAAATAATGATTTTACAGTATATGTGGCTTGAGTCGAATTGCAACAGTTTTTCATACAGCACTTAGTTGACTGTACACCTGAGTACTGTTTTATCAAAACACGGAAATGGTAAACTTATGTCTAAATGTAAAATTACAATTCTTTAAAAACTACAAAGTGTGGTAAATGGATCAGCAAGATTAACT
This sequence comes from Spisula solida, assembly GCA_947247005.1. Lineage (NCBI taxonomy): Eukaryota > Metazoa > Mollusca > Bivalvia > Venerida > Mactridae > Spisula > Spisula solida. Next base: position 30,399,989 of record OX365948.1, read on the forward strand.
TTGATTATAATGAACTCCTATATATACAAAAAGATATGTCCCCTAATTTCAGTTTGAGTGTATGTTTAAGTTTTCTGTATATGCTTAGATAAAACAGTACCCTGGGATGTTAACATATGTATAATTTGAGAAGTGAGTTGACTAATGAAATTAAGGATTATTATTTTCGGCATCTGATCAGCTGAAACCCCCTGTAAAATGGACAACTGCTGACCGAGGTCTCGCTAACATCGACCCTGTCACCCAGTGTTTCAGATTACAAACAAGAAGTCTACCCTTCTTCTTCAAGCAACTGACAACTGACTTACATGAGTCAAAGGTAGACAAATGACCTATTGGTATAATATATTACCTTCAGTCAGAAAGACATGTAGAATACAGCCTCACCCAGAGTGTGAAACCTATGACATTACCAGATTTATGTACATGTTTCTGTTGAGTGCTGTTTAGTGGATTGTCCGTGTAATGTGCGGCGACATTCGTGTGATTCATTCTTGTCTTCTAGCTCTTGCTCTGTGTTATGTTGACTGACTAATACAGCAAGCTATCGGAGTAGGGCGTGGTTTTTTGGTAGCCGTTCAATTTCATTTTTTTAGTTCATTTTTATGTTTGTTTTAGTGAGTTGTACTTGTCATCTTAAGTTGTGTCCTTTTTTGGGCTTTCTTGCTATGCTGTAGTGTTGAGAGCTGCCTGTTCAAATTGTTATTATCTTTTAGCAGGCAAGAACTGTAACCCACTAAACATACGACCAACCCCGCGTCACTGTATTCTTACCCTAACTGGACTATAGGTAAAGTCTAGTCAGGGTAAGAAAAGAGTGAGGCAGTGTTGAGTCCACTATTACGGTGTAAAACCAATTATAAAGGCTAAAACAGACAGCCATAATTTCAATGCTAAACTAACATACACTATAATCGCTCTACCTGTTCAGATATTTTGTGTACACACAAACGACTACGTCACTCTCACAATATCCTTGGTTATACACCGTAATAGTGGACTCAACACTGCGTCACTCTATTCTTACCCTGACTGGGCTTCACCTATAGTCCAGTCAGGGTAACAATACAGTGATGCAGCAGTCGGGTCCACTATTACGGTGTAAAACCAATTATAAAGGCTTAATTTCAATGCTAAACTGACAAACTATATTCGCACAACCTGTTCAGACAATGGTAGTAATCTTCTGTGTACACATAAACAGCTACGTCACTGTCACCAGGTCCTAACTGGATTATAGTTTCATGATTAAGTACACAGCACTAATTCTGATACACCGCTTTTCAGTTCCGTCAGAAATCTCAGGATACATGACATCCAGGGTTGTGGAAATTCTATGTCCGACTCCCCTGACTTGTAATTTTTTGCCTGCAGGCAAGTAGATTTTTCCATCCAGCTTGCCCTTATGCAAGTGCAAAATTATCGCGAGAAAAATATTAAGTGCCTTATTTGACCTTAACAAAGGTGAATCCCTAAATTACCCACCAAAAAGGATTTAATTAACAGACATTGAATTAAATCTAGTACTCTAATCCTGGACATGATAAATAATTGAATGAAACTGAATTTTTGTTGCTTTTTTGTGTTTTCCAGGGCAAAAAGATTTAGTTTTCGGGCAAGTGGATTTGTCAGTCTAACTTGCCCATGGGCAAGTGAAAAATTTGGGAATTTCCACACCCCTGACCTCTGATTTCTGTCAAAGCATTACAAAGGTTTCCAGTTCCGTCAGAGAAATATGAAGACAGTACAATTCTCTGACGGAACTGAGAACCGGTGTATCAGGATTAGTGCCGTGAAGAATTTAGAATGCTAGCTATCTTCACCAGACCATTTGACATATTCTTCTCCAAGGTACCATAGAAACTGACTACATATGTACCAACAATGGTCTGGTGATTGAAAAGAAAATGAAGTTCACCAGAATATTACTCACTTTCCATAATTTAAATGACTATACAACTCTTAATTGATATTTGCTAACAGCTGCAATGAATGCAAGATAGATCATACATACAGACAATAATTCTAGCCTTGTGTATGAAAAATTGATAATATCAACTCTGCTTGGTCAACTGGTAACTTGTTTTAAGTGTACGTTGAAAGAGTATATGCATTAATAGTGATTATCCACAAGATTGAACATAAATTGACATTGGAGATGCATTCGTTTGTCAATTTATATTTGCAAACAAGGTAATTTACTTTGAAAGAGTATATGCATTAATAGTGATTATCCACAAGATCAAACATAAATCGACATTGGAAATGCATTTGTTTGTCAATTTATATTTGCAAACAAGGTTAGAGGTAGAGTCGACAGACTATAGGAAGGTTTATAACAAAGTTACCCTACTCAATCATGTCACACTTGTACTGTCATGGTATTGTCAACACCATAATTAGCCAACAATTTATTATCATTGTTATTATGATAATATATCACACCCCCTACAAACAGGAGTTGTCCTAAAACACGGTAACTAATAACTACAACTGGCAGCCTCAGGGCGACTTGTACATACATGTACCAGTACAAAACACATGCAGTCGTATCACTAAATTCATCATTCTAGTTTTGACACGAAATTCTTTACTGGGAAAGTTTGGTCCTTAGACCACGATAAGCTGCAAGTAACCAATCACAGCCCAGTATAGCCATTGCTCTCATATGCTCGCGTATAAATCTCAAAACCTAAGCAATACTTGTTGTCTATCCAATACTTTTACACCTTTTTAAACGAAATGACTATGTTGTATCTCTTACATTTTAAAGCAATAATAAAAATAATACATGTAATGATAATAATGATAATAATAATAACAATAACTTTATTTAACGAAGAAACGGTTGAGAATTTGTGAACAAACGTTGTAATTGACAATATTGTTGTTCTGAACATTCCATACATATTAACATCCCATTAAGTAATATCCACCCATCTTAGGCCAGAGTTTTTTAATCTTTTGTTACTCGGACATTTTTGAAAAAAAAGTCCACAGGAGGAGGGAAAAAATAAAAACTCCCAAAATGTAGTTGATGGTGGATTGTAGTCAATGACGGTCCATTATTGAAAGCAACAATGTTAGTTCTAACATCAAATTTATCTTATAACAATTACAGTGCACATGTATCTGTATCATTGATAAAGAATTTTAAAAAATCTACAGAAATTTAATTACATGTACATTTTATTTAAAAATAAATTTCAGTTAGATATTTCAGTTACCATCAAACTATTAGATATAAAAATTTGTACAATTTTAGATTTCCAATTTTTTTATTTTTTTGAAAATGCCAAAAAATAGGACAGGAGGGTCCGAGTAACGAAAAATCAAAGAACTCTGGCCTTACAGGTCCTACCCAAGGTAAGAATAGACAAACAGCTGTAACTCAATGTAAGTATAGAAGTCAGATAATACAGTACTGCATCAACAAGCTTGTGTTGGTACATCTATGTACATGTACATATTTGGTACCTGAGGGTATAATACTGTACAATTATCTGATTGTTACTGATACGCCTGCTTTAATATCTGGAGCATCATTGCTTCATTTGTTTTAAACAAAAACTAAAAAAAATTATATCTTAGCTAGGCTGAAACATTATGATTACCATATGTGTTTCTGGTAACCCTATATCTAACCTATTTTCTACCATTAACCCTAAACATTTTATCTACCTTAAACATTTTATCTACATTAAACATTTTATTGCATTTTTTTTTGAAATCCCCGCAGATCATTGAAAGTCCAGTACATAAAATCAATAAAATAATTAAAAAAAAAAAATTCTAAACTACTTTTAATTACCCTATTTTTTTCACCATGCACCAGAATCACAATATTAATTTGTTTTGGACGTAAGACACGGACTTGATTACATATGAACAGATAATTGACTTAGTATTTACAATAGTTTGAGGCTGCCCTTGATGACAATGCTGTGAGGAAGAACAATGGTACAGGCACACCTTCTAATCAGGGGTGTCAGCAGAGCCAAATTCACAATCCTGAAAATCATATGCTGCCTACCATTTTTTGCCAAACAAGATTCCTTCAAGAACTTTGTTTCCATATTTAACTCAGTTTTTATTGAACAAATCCTTCTGAGCAGATTAAATAGAACATAACTTTGCCATTTCTTGAGATATTTTCATCAAATAACGTTTATTTTGGTCAGAAATCATAGCTCTTTCAGGAGAGATAAATCCGGAATTCCAGATTAATCAGGACTATTGACACCCCTGTTCTAATGAATGACCGGAGTCTTGAAATCATGTTTCAAAAGCCTGAAACTTGATTATCGGTACATACTATTTTATACAAGAAATCATCAACAATCTAAGTATGAAAGCAGGACACTATCCTGTAAGTAACAGTAAAAACACAGCGTATAAACGAGTCAACTTCCAGTTATCGCAACAAGGCATACAAATTGAATTGTACAGTCTTCCAATAAGTCATATACATTGGTTGGAAATCACAGATGCTTTGGCTCACAATAAGTCATACAAGCTGAATTGCATAGTATTTCAATAAGTCATAGAGTGATTTGGTTTATACGCTGTAAAAACATCCCTATTGTAGTCATAATCAAGAAACTTACCAAGAATTTGATGAATGTTTACTAATTCTAGTTTAATTTTATCAGTGTTAGTTTAATTCTGCTTAATTATGATAGATTAAAGCATGCAATAAAGTCTCACATTTAGATAAAACATTAACACTACAAGTGAAACATTTGCTTGCTAGCTTGCTTGTTTCCTCTCTTCCTTCAAGTATATCAGAATGTCACTGTATAAAAGAATGTCATGTCACTGTATACAGAATGTATAACAGAATGTCATGGTATAACATATTGCCACAGTACAACAGAATGTCATGGTATAACATATTGCCACAGTACAACAGAATGTCATGGTTTAACAGAATGTCATGGCATAAAAGAAAGTCACTTTTAATGGAATGTCATGGTTTTACAGATTGTTAGGGTATGACGGAATGTCAAGATATAATGGAATGGCACTATAAAATGGAATATCATGGTATTACAGAATGTCACAGTATAAAAAAATGTTACGGTATAATATAAAACAAATGGTCATCAGGTATAACAGAATGTCATAGTTTATCTTGATGTCATGATAGACTACCAGTTCACAAAATACTTACCGGTAACACACAATTATTGCATAACAGGGAATTTTTTTTAAATGGTTAGAAATAATCATCATACCTTGGTTATGTTTTTCAAGCAATCAAAAACTACACAACAAGAAACGTAAATAAGTCTGCACATTTTTACACACAAAAATAACTCCTAATTTATGTCCGGGGTTACACCTTAGTAAAATAGAAGTGTTTTTATAACAGGAAAGTAGACTCACTTAAGTTGACATTTAACTGTTTTGTTCCACACTTCATTAAACACAAAACTGCATAAAAGTAGAAAGACAACAGTTGGTCAGCAATAGATAGGACATACAAAAGATACTGTCGATTCAAAGATATCTGTCAAAATCGCCAGAATGTTCGATTTCTTAATAGGTAAATAGTCCAGAGAACTTGACACCTTTAATTAGCATAATTTAACAGCTGATATATTGTCTATATTTATAACCCCGGTTGTATGTTTTCATTATAAGGCGGGAAGTATCACGAAGACGCTCGAGGTGTAATATAAACACAAATCTAAAGGACCGATATTGCACGATTTGCTCGCGGAAATTTATATATTCAATGCAAGAACCTTGTAATATATTCATGCATAAAGGTCAGGATCATGTCAAATTCTATGTGCTATAAATGTATGTATTGACCAATCAACGGTCTTATTTTACTCATACCATCTGTGACCATAGCTTTATGTATTAAAATAAGCGTAGCATATACCATTAGCGTTCTTAGCGTAGTGCGTTAAATGCATGGTATCAACATAAATCATTGATGAAATCCAAGTAAAGGTTCGAACCCAGTCTGATACGCTTTTTCTTTATCATGCTTTTCATTATATTTTTTCTGATTTATTTATATAGACAAATTAATTTTATTATACTTTTCTTTGCGAAAAAAGTAGCTGGCTTGATATAGATACGCTCTATTTTTATATTTACTAGTACATCGAATGCAAAAATTGCAGAAATTTCCAGCTTCGTAGGATGAACTCAATCCTGGTGTGCTAGGATACACATGCAAATAGATCTTGTTTATTCATTGTATGTGTATGTAATCACCGGAATGAGCATAATCATTAAATATGCATAGTTTAAGCAAAATTAAAATAATCTAGGCATTGTCGCAGTAAATTGTACACATTTTCAAAATAAGACTCACAAAACCATAACTGTTAACCACTCGGCTATAGGGCAGTTAATGTTATGATCATTTAAATGTATTAATGATGTAAGAACTTAGCCCTAACACACCTGTAATAATCGATCGTGTTGAATGTTTGTTTACGCGGTTGTGACAAATAACTTTGAATCAACAGTAGTGTGCCTTAGGGTGCTTGGTTTCAATGCATACACTGCACTAATGGTTTAAGTCAAATGACAAAAAAATAATTGCAAGTATCAATGTTTTTCAAGATGAGGATTGAAACCCATAAATAAAGTACAATCAGGTATCCATGTACAATGACACCGGTATACTGAAACATTTATAATTCAGGCCCTTCCCCAGAATTTTTTTAAGGTGCTGGGGCAATGCTGAAATTTGTGCTTATGGAGATCGACAGGAATGGCTAAAATGTTTTAGAAGAGAAAACTGCAGCAATATCCTTAATTCAAAGGCAGATTTAAGCACTTTTTACATAATACAAGCCATTATCTCACAAATTCCACAATGCTGATAAAAATATAAAGACCTATATTGATTTAAAGACACCATGCTAGGATTTAAGGCACTGGGAGAAAGCCAATTCTGGCTTTAAGACGCCTTCCAACCCTGGGGAAGGGCCTGTTATATGCCAACAAATGGACATATGGGGACAAATGTTTTAAAATGCTCTTTTTATCAATTCAGTGTACTGACATATTCATTACAACAACATTTTGCTTGAAAATAAACTACATCATTATAGGAGAGATCACCATATTCATATGCAAAATGCCCACCAGCTATCTATTGGATGAATGAACAATAAAAACCTGCCATTCAACAATAGCTAGCTGGTGGTACTAATCCCTTTGTATACAAACATGATCTCTCCTATATCAAGACCTGACTTAACTAGGTACTGTACTGGAATTTTCCATCACTGTTTTTCAAACAATCAATGTCAGCACTTTTGAGAGTCAAAAAACAGTGTGTGTCAATTAAAGAACATTAAAGAACAAGTCCAAAATATTAGTTTATAATTATTAAACACCCAATCATGTGAGAGCCATACATGTGATCCGAAGGAGAAACCGTCACATTTAGGATGCATCTGTGTATCTTAGGCCGATAATAAAAGTTCATCAAAAATCACTTTAGACAACTCTCAACTCATGATCTAAATACAGTAAAACCTCGTTATCTCGAGGACCCATCGGGACAAGCCAAATGCTGGTGTTAAGCAAGGTGCTCGAAATATCCGAAGTCAATGATGAATTGTTGTTATGACTAAGTGTAACTTTGTTTATAATGAAATAAATACGAATATCGTCATTGTTAATCAAGTCTATACGCAATTTAAATCGTGTGGACATTTGCGAGATTCACCAAATTGCATATGAAAGTTGTAAAGAATTCTTTCACATTAAATATCTAACTCCATTTAACGGTTGTAATAATATTCGCATCGGCAAAAATATAACATTACCTAAGCGCACGATAGATCCTACATGTGTGAACAAACACCCACGCATAAAAATTGCATGTGATAAAATAAAACCCGGATGCAATGTCGATCCAGTTTCCAGCACAGGGATACGGCTCATTGATGAAAAAACATGCACTATATTATCTATGACAATTTATTTAGGGCATTATGTTTAGCTGAATGAGTTATATCCCTGTGGTTTCCAGTTGAAACACGCGCGACAATTTGGAGACATCAAACGCGGCGGTCTTTCGACTGACTTCAAACGCGCCGCACATCAAAGCTGGTACAGTTCGGAGTAGTGTTACGTCAAAGTTCCATACTGCGGTATTAATTTCGCAAATCAGTGCAGTGTTGATTTAATTGACATTTAGTTTTCTACTTTACAAAGTCGACAGATTTTTTATTCTTCAGGGTTGTTTGATAAGAATTGGATTTAATCGCGAACGTCTTGATTTACATTTGTACTTCACTTACTCAGTATTGGACACGTGAAATTGTACTGTACGTAAGCCTACATTCGCAGGTTTTCATGAAATACGGAATAGGAAACATTTTGAAATGATTTTTACTTGCAGTTTTATAACAAAGGCACATAAATATTTAAGATTCTACATGTACAACGGTTTATCTTACGATAATTAAAAGTCTGTGCGAGTCAGTATGTTCGAAACAACGATTTTGTATTTAATAATTCTTGTTCTCGTATGTGTTAAAGTTCCCAATGGTTGCCTATTTAACTTGTTCTGAAACGTATGTGTTGTTTTAATCACACTCATTAATTTAATGTCTTCTACTTTGTGTCAAATGTATCGAATCGAAAATACGGAAATCAATTTAAGTGTTAGGGATTACGCTATTGTCATAAAATGTGATTATCACAACGTGTGTAAAATACAGACCGTAACAAAATTAAGTATGACATTTTTCGGAGGTGTGAAATTTTGCTTGGATGATTGCCTCGAGATAAAGTAACTAATTATCATTGAAAATTGTTGAATGATCAACACCTCCGCTCGAATTAGACCGGATGCTCGTAATAACCTTACTCGAGTAAGCGGGATAAATTAATGTACAATATAGAGCAATTTCGCCAGGACTTTGAAATTTGCTCGAATTAGGCCGGTTGCTCGAATAATCGCTGCTCGTATTACCAAGGTTTTACTGTATATAAACCAGATAGTAACAGGGGTTCAACTACTACCAAAACAGACAACTATTGTTGAAAGCTCATTTGAATATGTATTAATCTTGTTGTTTTTTAACAAGATTTATTTAACTGATAGAAGCTTACTTGAATGGTAGCCTACTTTTGTATTGAATTTCTTAAAATATCTGTGTCGGAACTTAAATATTATCAATCTTAAGAATTTATTTGAACACAACAGATAATTTATTTGGAGACACAGATTGTAACTAGAAATTGTGTCCATGGGACACGGGTGCCCCCATTATAGCAGGAGGGGAATGGCAGGCTGAGGTAACATCATTATTCTATGAGATTTTACGGAACTCTGTGTGTACATTCAGTAATGTAGTGCCATTCAACAGTATGTATGGTTGTCCAACCATTGTAAGATCAGTTAACATTTATGAAATGTTTCATCTGTATTTCGAGCCCATTTAACCCTTTACTTAATACGTGTTACTGTGTATTGTTTTGATATAATTATGATCATTCCCGCTACATGTATGATTGCTCAATGATATGGTCAGTGCAGTGTACGGCAGTGGTTCAAACATATATTTCAATCAATTTTAACCCTTTCCTACATTGGCATATAGCCTGTTCATAAAGATTTTAATTGGCCAAGTTATTATCCGCAAGATTTATATACACTATCATGAGGTAAACAATGAAAATTTATTTCTGAACATGATACATATTTGATTGAAAATCAAGGTATATCTATGGAGTAAATGATTAATAGCCAAAGCGATTTACACTGATGAATTCGATTACCGCAGCGATCAGGTGTATTATTACGTACGCATGATCGTCAATCAAATTAGCTGACAGGCGGTGGGCGGAGCGAACGTTTATCGAGTGGCCAATGATCTAGAGCGATTAATTAAATCAGTCTGATGCTTTTGAAGTTTACACAACAGGACGTCCTGTGTATTGATTATCTGCGTATTACATATTTTACAGACGTACGCTGTACGAACGAGAGTTTGATTTCCCGCGTACGCGGCTGATTTCCTGGCGTAATATACGCCCGTACGCACGCTAACGCACGCTAACGCAACTGCTGTAGTAATGCTCTGGAAAAGCTCAAGTATGTCCATTTTTGACCTTTGAAGTGTGACCTTGTCCTTTGAGATATTGACGTAATTGTTTTGCATGACACACCCTCTCATGATGGTAAACAAATGTGCTAAGTTATTAAAAAAATCTTTCAATGTATAGAGCAGATACAGCCTGGACAAATTATGAGACCGACCGACCAAGTGACTCCTGTATAGCCCCCAATACCATTGGTATAATTAAACTAGTTTGTTTTAACCTCCCATGCTTAAAATACCACAAATAAACCATCAAAATAGACAATTAAGGAGAATTTAACATTCAGCAAAAAATCCCCTTTCAGCGGGCCTTTTTCAAACGCTAATTTTAAATCCGGAAAAGTAGGACGCCAATCTTAAGGGAAAACTCAAATCTTTAAATTTCTTAAGGGTATCAGCTAAACATAAAAATCAAAATTATCCATTTTTTACATAAGTTAAAGGTAGTTTAGACACATTATGCAAAGAGCAACAATCATCACCGAGATAACAAGGGTTATTATTCGAAGCTTGTTTCTTGGGAAATATGTGCAGCTCAATGTTTTAAATTAAGTCAAAATAGTTAAGTTTTCCCTTATTTAAGTTAAGATGATTTGAGAACATGACAGTTACTGTAGGATAAAATATAATATTACAACTCACCTTGCATACTTTAGAAAGACATTTCCTGTGCACATAACACCGCCTCAAAGACATGGTGAAGTAGATATCGAACCAATCAGACAAGAATATAAAGCAACGTCATGATTTATACAACCAATCTGAAAAGGAAAACAAATATATCATGATTTTCACATTTTATTATTCTGTTCACCTGCATACTCAGGACATTACAAGAGGATTGAGACTAAACAAACTATTGAACTTTATTAAAAAATTGAACCAAAATGTCTAAGTTCAAAAGGGCCACAACTCCTTACAAAATCATCCTTCAGTTATGCCCTATGTCTAGTGATGTTGACTAATGACAGTAAGTATGTCTGCCAAGTTTGAATACAGACGCATTGATGAAGATAGTAAACAAATATTGAACTTTTTTAAAAAACTTTAACCAAAATGTCTAAGTTAAAAAGGGCCATAACTCCTTACAAAATCATTCTAGAGTTATGCCACTAGTCTAGTAGGGTTGAGCCAAGTTTCATATACCGTATATAATCAATGCAATAGCATTGATAGTTAACAAACCAGTGAACGTTATTTAAAACTTTAACCTGAATGCAGTACTTAGTTTAAACAGATCTACTAAAACCCGTGACGACCTTAATACATGTACCTGTGACGGTATTATCACTGGTTGTCACGGGTCGTGTTAACTTGCTGTCACGGGTTTTGTTGTTATCGTCACAGGTTTTGTACAGTATCGTCACGGATTTTATTCACTATTATCAATGATTTATTCGAGTTATCACGGGTCTCATATTATTATAACCATATTGTCGTGGTTCTGTCACAGGTTTAAGGAAATTATGCGACGTTAGCGCAATAGCAACATAGAAATCGACGTTGAACTTACTTTAACCTAATATATTTATAGTTTCTAGATCTACAATGTAATGCAATATTCAGCAGAAGCGATATTAGAAAATTTAAGATACACGGAATCAGAACCGGTATCTTCATTGCCATTTCGACCTACGGGAGGAGAAATATTTCTATTCAAAGGCGAAGGTCGGAAGGCTCAAGACTGGCGAGCCGATGGTCATCGATGGATACATCAAGGAACAGTTGGGTTGCCGAGGAAATGCCCCAAAATTAAGAAAAAGTTTTATTTTGCTACTGAGAATGGGGCATCAAAGGAATTCTTAAAGTTTGTTTTCCATAAACCTGGCATGGATAAAACAGGACCGTTTTTAATCCAGTACATAGGCAATGACAGAGTTTCACAAGCATTATCACACTGTAATGCAAAAAATACATTGAGGGCCTTTGTACGAACAAAGCCCAGCTCTCAGTTGAAACAAACTAAAGCTGATGACCCGAGTGCTGTATACCAAAATGAGATACAGAAAGAAGACATGCCAAGAAACTTAAAACAAATTCAAAACCTACGACATAAATGCAACAACGATATGAGAATTTCCAGAGACTCGCTTTTCAATATTCACGCCATCGTACGAGATACAAGCAATCAGTTTGTGCATGTCATCAACACGTTCCCAAATCTTCTAGTCATATGTTGACACAACTGGATTATGGAGGAGCTTCAAAAGGTACTGCAATTTGATACAATTGACCAATCCTTAAGTTATGATACAACTTTTCAACTTGGAGATTTCTACGTTTCAGCCCTCATCTTCAAGCACATTCTGTTTAAAGAGAATCCCTGTATGCCGGCATTGTTCTTTATATATGAGAGAAAATTTCAAAAGCACCATGAACTTTTTTTCAACTTTTTAAAAGAAATGGTTAAATTACCAAGACGACCCATTGCCTGTGTTAGTGAAGGCAAAATGGGAATTATTAATGCCATGTCGTGTATATCAAACCTTGTTGATGTCGATGTTGAAATCACATTCTACAAGATTGTGGGAGAATGCTGACAGAAAGGGATGCTCGCGAGCTGAAGTTAACTGCTACAAAGATCATTTGCGACGCATATTTGGACAGGACACGAGAGAGAAAAAATTGTTTTATGTTATAACTTTGCAAGTTCCTCACAATATCGTCACGGAATTTGTAAAACCTGTGACGATATAGTCACGGAACATATTTATCAATTATAACAAACGTTTATGTTGTCATTTTCTCGTCACAAAAAGTATAAAACCATTGACGATATTTTCTCAGAACAAATACAGAAGTACAAGTAAAAAACAAAGTTTCGTCACGGAAAGTATAAAACCATTGCTGATATTGTCTACTGCAGCCCTGCGTTCAAGGAAAAATTACCTGGTACGAAACGTTTCGTACCTGGTACGCAACAGGTACGATACGTGCGTCACATTATTTTTCCTTGAACGCAGGGTAGAAGTACAAGTAAGACAAAGTTTCGTCACAGAAATTGCAAAACCCATGACGATTTTCATATTTGTCACGTGACATTAATCGATCACTGGTTTTAGGCCTTTCATATATTTGAAAACGTCACGGGTTTTGTATCGTCGTGGGTTATAGTAGATCCCTAGTTTAAAGCAATCAGAAATGTATTACAATGTACACTGTACTTCGGTACTTGGACCTGAGTTAGTTACTGTCAAACAGTAGAGACAAAGAAGAAATGGCAGTTCATTAAAGCATTCATTGCTTAAACATTAATTTTATATTGAATATTTGAAATTGATCAATCAATCACAAAGAAATATTTATAAACAAATGCCTTACCTATCAACTGATCAACATCGATCCGTCAATTAGTGATTTGATCACGCAACACTATTCTCACGCACGGACCGTTACGCGTTTACGGATGTTCCGGGTTTTACACTTGCTTGTTTTATGGACTAGACATACGGAACATGTTAGCTAGCATATCAGTAAGTAAGGAGGTAAGTAAGTAACGACTTTTTTATAGTAGATAACATATTTGGTATTACACCAATTTTCTATATGGTCTACATGTGTATATGTACGGAACATGATAAATCTTTTCAAGAATGCAATATATTTTATCCTCGAAAATATGAAAATGTAAAACATTTATAGAATATAACTCCTTCGATAATGTCGTCCAAAAATTTACAATTGTCAGAGATAGCAGCATACATGATGTGGGCTGTTTCTGGGCAAGCACATGTGGTTCATATATTTGACCTATACCCTAAATTGTACATATATGGCACGCCTATGATGCACTTCGGTTGTTTCTGAGAAAGGCTTCGTGAAAACACTCGTACTTGACTAAAGCGGATCTATATATATGTGGAAAAGCACAAAGTGGGCTTGCTCATATTGGATTCCTTTGAGACCAACGTGTATAATGGCATTCACATAGACTGTATCTAGGCAAGCTCATAAATTAGATTTGTCCATATTGAACCCATGTGGCCAACAACATGTCCTATTTGGGCTATTTCTGGCCAGACTCATGAGATATGCCTAAATTTGACACACGTGGGACTTGCGTGTACGTATGCTGGTAAACCCGGGCCATGCATCATATGGACTGTCAGAATAGTTCTCAAGTAGGATCTATGTGGGCAATCCCCATGTCTCATATGGGCGGTTTCTGTGTAGACCCATGTGATACCACTCATAATGAAAAAAGATTATATTAAGTCAGTCAGGGAAGGCAGCACTCAACTTAACCAGCCGAGCACAGAAAACATTAAAAACACACAAAGCACTGAAAACACGGCATCCCGTCCCGAAAGTCTCCCGCCTCAGTCAGTCAAACTAAAACGGAACGAGAGCCATGTGACGAGAAAACAACAACCGGACGCCACACACCACAAGGACAATCTACAACATATTTATAGTGTACAAGCAATTTTGAAAGATACAAAGCAGCCTTGTGCTGGACAACGAAATTGCAGAATAGCACATACAAAATGAACAAAGTTCAACAAAAAGGCAAGTTGGCGAAATATGTTTGTATTTTTGTATTTTTACTACATACATAGAGGAAGGTTGACCAAAGGGCTTCCGCCTTGGTACGGACAGCGACAAATGTCACTGGGAGCTTAAACGTTTTACAGTGCACCAAACCTCACACTTACCCAATAGACAACCTTATAACACATTACAGTGTTTCCCGCCATGTAATGCCCTCTAACAAAAGGACTACAGTGACAGGTAATAAAAGAATGTAAAACATGAAACATTATATTAATAACGTCCATCGAGTAGCACAGAAAGTACTCAATAACCCATCAGAAGTCAGAGCAACAAGAGAGCAAAACATTTAAGGGTACGACAAGACAATGTAACAGACAGGCACCAATGCCAGCCGTCCAAAAAGGCTTAAGGCTATTAGGCATATCATAGAGTCTGTATATTGTCCGGTCATCGCACAATGAAATAGGAAGCATAATGGCGAGCTGTAAATGGACCAACTACCAAGCATGCAGTCCTTTGCAAAATTAAAGGGTCATATCCTCTACTCAGAAAACGTTTTATAATCTTGATAAACACATCATGAAAGTGACTATAATTTGTAATGCACATCACCATAAAATTCAGACTGAGACAGAACTTGTCGCAGAAGTGTCTTTAAATTAATACCATATTTAGAAATGAGATCTGTATTACGCCTATAAAATTTTGCAAACGTTTTACGAAGTTTATGGAAGCGATAGCCTTGTTGCAGTAACTTATTAGTAATACAAATATTTCGAGTATTAAAGTCTTCCACTCGAGAACAAGCTCTAGCAAAACGGATTAATTGAGAAGCGTAAACACCATATGAAGTTCACCGTGGAACATCTCCATCCAAGTGTGGGTAATTTACAGTATCGAAATTAAAATAATCTCTCTTGTCGTAAATTTTACTAACAATTTGACCTGCTTCTATTGCAAGATCGAGGTCTAGGAATGATGCGTGTGTATCGGATGAATTAGCTTTGTTTAGTGTTAACTCGTCAGGGTAAATTTCTATGATCTTATTCGAAAAGTAAGGATTATCAATATTTTTAAAAAATGTCATCAAGGTATCGGGAAGTATTATTAAACACTGTAATTTCATCAGATTGGTGTTCGGGAGACAATTTTAACATAAGATCGCGTTCGTAACAGTATAAAACAGATCTGCGACAAGAGGTGCGCAATTTGTTCCCATTGGAATACCGGAACCCATTTATGACATAGATATTATGTGGACAAGCCAATGCATTTGTGGCCGATTTTGACATACACGTTATGTGGAAAAGTCAATGCATATGTGGCCGTTTTTCTGGGCATGCCCATATGGATATAACTTAGAAATATTGGGCCTGTTACTTTTATGACTTCTACTGTGTCCGTTTGGTTAGGATACATCAATGCGTTAAACTTATTTAAATTGTCCTGTCTTATAATGTAGTCTTCATGGGGTATACGTGTGTGTTTATGGAAGCGATAGCCTTGTTGCAGTAAGTTATAATTTATTATACTTTTCGACAGCTTGGACTTGGGCGGATCTGCGCTTGTTTAGTTGGGCATTGTGCTTTGTGTGTTTTTAATGTTTTCTGTGCTCGGCTGGTTAAGTTGAGTGCTGCCTTCCCTGTCTGACTTAATATACTCTTTTGGTACATTGTAAACGATTTAAGACCCACCCAGTGACACGTGTAACTATTAATACCAAAGCGAAAGCCCTACAACTAAACTGCTTTAATGTACTAGTATGTAAAGTTAACTATATAGGAAAATTATAAAAACATATTTTTTTCGCTGTGACTCTTTCTTAGTTCAACTGTGTAAGTTTTGTTTGTGTATTGTTGCAACTTTGTAGTCCATCGAAAGGAGACTGCTTCATTTCTTGAAAAAATCATGCTTACTGTTTCTGTTGGTGGTACCTTGTGCATGTGGTGTTTGGTCTACTGACTCTTGCACATGTTGTGTTTGACTGAGATGCATTTCGTATTCTGCTGTTGCTGGTGTGTGCTACCCTCTGTGTCCGATTGGTTGTCATCGTTGAAAGGTGTTTGCTCGACTCGGCTTATCTAAGTCTTAGAAACCGTTGTAGTACAAATGAGCGTTCGCTTCGAGTGCGGGAGCTCTCGGGTTCGATCCCTGGCCGCGTCATACCAAAGACGAAATAAAAATGGTACAAGAAATTCCCTTGCTAGACGCTCAGCATAAAAGGGAAACTGGCTTCTCTTCTTTCATACCCTCGTGGCGATGGATTGCATCAGGAATGAGGTGTCGAGAGTGATTAATATAAGTTGGAAAAACTTGTTTCACAATCGACCTTAAATAAATTAGTATAAACTAAACTAGTACAAATGTTTATGTTTCAAGATCAGACGCCACAAATACAGGCAATCGGGTAAGGAAAAAAGGTCATGTGCTTTGATTGTGTTTTATTAACTTCACTGTTTTAGTGTTGGTATAATAATATATTACAAGTTTATCAACTGTTCGCTTATTTCTTATGACCACTACGTTTGTTGCCTTATGACTTGGCTTAAATGCAGTGGCGGGTACAGGATTTGGTGTCAGAGGGGGTAGAATGTTGACATACCTTCCCTGGGGAAAAATTATGCAAGCGAGGACGAAAAAAGTCATTGTTTGTCTGAGAAAAATGCCTACAAGCCCGTCCTTTACTTAATGATATTTATCTTAACCTTTTCTGGGCGAGCGGAGTGAGCTAGAAAAATCAGCAGCATGGGAAAAACTACACAGACGTAACGTCAAAAGTTGCGACCCACGCTACAATGTGCGATAATTAAAAATGTGAAGTGTTTAATTACTATTCATCCTATTTTGTTCACAAACGTATTAAAATACACAAAAATAATAAGGTTTTAATAAATTATTAAAAGTGTAATAGTTTAATAACATTAAAATCTAAAAACACACCAATTACGTGTAAAAAAGCCCAAAAAGCGCAGTATCTTATATTAAATTATTCTATTAGGCGAACTGAAAATCCAGCAAATTTTGCCTACGTTGTATTGGAACGCGAATACGTTAGTGGTGTAATTTTGACGGTTGTGCATACGTTAATAAACAAGATGGATGTGTTTTCCGGAGCTAGTGTAATATGTAATTTTCCTTAAAATAGCTAAAGATAAGACATGTTGAGCTTTAAAATGATGACAAAAAATTATTAAGACATAAAATTTAATGATTGTTAGATAAGTTCCGTTTGCTTTCTTCACCGAATCCGTATAAGTAATAATAAACGAAATATAAGCATTTGCGTTGGTTGTAATGACCGGAATACGAGTACTTAAAATTGTCCTACTTTAAAAAAATACCTAAAAAAATACCCCAAGTATTTTAATTTACAAAAATAAACACTTTTCCATATATGCTTTTTGTATTTTAATATGTTTGATCGATTTCGCAAAATTTTGACGTTACGCGTTTTGTGTTAGGCTTACAGGCCCGAATCCACCGGGGGCACAGGGTGGGCCATGCCCCCCCCCCCCCAGTTGGCCTCGGAGTGACCATTTTATACATCCCGAAATGTTAAAATCCTTAAAATATTACTAATCGATCTGGCTATGGGCCGATATTTTGTGGTAACAGCCTCTGTATATTGCACATAACATAAGCAGGTGCAATAAAATGTGCCCCCCCCTGTTGTTTATCCGGGCCCTAATTACTCCCGATCAGTATCATTCAGACGCTTAACAAATGATTTTGAATCGTCTGAATGATCATGATTTAGGGGTTTATTGGTGTTTGATACACTTATCTATGTTTCTATATATAAATATATGATGTGTGAACTGATCGATTTAACAATAGTGACACGATAGAGCTTAAACTACATTTCGAAACGTTCTTGTTGATAGATTTATTACTGATAACGTAACAATGCAATTTTAATATAATAATAATAATTTCATGTGAGTTTCTAGAACATAAAAGCTGCAAAAATGAGTTTAATGTAATATTGACAAAAATCTTCGCAAGGGGGGGGGGGCACATTTTTAAAGTTCATGTGTCTAGCGTTGAATATTTTTTTTGTTTTGTTTTGTTAAGTCGAAAAGTGAAACAAATCTTCGCCGGGAGAGGAAACCCATCCCGCATCCACCCCACCATATCATCCCAATAGCTAGCTGTGCCCCCCCCACTCGAAATTTTCTGGATCGGGGCCTGCATCGGTAGATGATCTTTGTTTGATCAACTTTTTAGAATGTCCTCTTGTTCAAAGACCTAAATATACATGTATATTTAGGTCTTTGTCTTGTTGTTGTTGAAAGGTTTATAGTGAAAAGTCCAGATGTTACATTTTTGTCATATAAGTTCGATACAATTTTGTAAAATTCGATCATGTCTCCTCTCATTCTCCTAAATCTTAAACTGGGTAGTTTCAGCTTCTTTAGTCGGTCTTCGTATGATAATATTGATAGGCCCGGGAGCATCCTAGTAGCTCTTCGTTGTACATGTTCGATCAAGTCAATGTTTTTCATCTTGTACGGGCTCAACACACTGCTAGCATATACTCCAAATTCGGTCGAACTATAATGCTTTAAATAACAGGCAGAAAATTTCCACATTCATATACTTAAATGATCGTCTGATGATCCCTACCATCACGGTTGCCTTATTAACTTGTGTCTGAATGTGTTTATCAAATGAGAGATTACTGTCTATTGTTACACCTATATCCTTTTCTTCAGTGACAATGTCCAAGTCTATAGATTCTCCACTGTATCTCGACATTTTATATTGTTCATTTTGGTCTATGTTATGTTTTCCTATCTTTAGAACTTTACACTTATCAGGGTGATATCGTAGCTTCCAATCTATGGGTCGCTATGGGTCTATCTTATGGGTCGCAACTTTGGAAGTTACGTCAAAGTTGTCATGAATATGTAATTAGTATCACGGACACCAGTGATATATGGTTTACAGCTACTGCTACCAGAAGTAGATATTTTTATTAATGTGCGTGCTGCCACTGTACAAATGGGGAGCCAGTCGTTGCGTACACATTGTTTTGTTGTTAAAATTCATGGAAGACAAATATGATTAAACTAAACCATTAGCGTTCGTCCTATGTGAGAGCAACGAACGGCAACTCTTTTCGATGATAGATTTCCATGTTCCGTAACGTTAGGACTTAAAAAAAATACTGTATTAAAATCATTATATGCCTTTTTTGCTTGATAATATATTTTTAAATGATCCTTTCAAGTAATGAACTACATTTTACACAAATTATAGCATGAATAAAAATACTCTTCGATAAAAGAATATTCGAGCGTCTGCTGACACAGAAAATGACGTCATAAATGCAAATGGCGGATACGGCATTACTCTACACAAAATATTGAGGTTTTTATTTCGAATACAACCTTATTGAGCAGAGTTCTGTCGGAAAACACAATACACGATGATAGTTACGCTTAAGACGCTGCAACAGCAGACATTTAAGATCGAAATTGGTGAAGATGAGCTGGTAAATTCCACTTTTTTATTAAAAACGTGTGGGTGGGGTAATAAAAACAAACTACCGGCGTGACGATGACATCCTGTTTTCCTTCTGGTTTTTAGTAACTTGTAATAAATACTTTAAAACCTGTATTTTATATATCTAGGATTAAAGGTGTGTGTAAATTCCTGAATTTTTCATCTACAGTGGTTGATTTTCAATGTGGATGTGGGTAGGGTCCAAACTTAGTCCAGCCATCTAGACGTTAAGGATTCTGAGATAGTTTTTAATCGCCAGTATCCAACGTCTTCTTCTTCTTATTCCGTTAATGTTCTGGGGCATTGTCAAACAGTGTGAGGTTATGCACTAATGTGGATGTGAGGTTCAAACCAGTGCTGGGTTAAAATGCTAAAAACATCTAAGTGAAAATTTACAGCTGTACAACGATGGCCAACCTGAATGCCTCCATGGTAGCGTCTAGCGGATTTAGCTCAATTTTCCATAGCAAGCTTCTGACAAGATAACGAGCGGAACATTTGAACATTAGCCTCGAAGTACCGGTTCTTGAACCTCTAATTTCTAAACACTCGGCTTTAGTTTTGAGTTTGTTTTGTTTTTATGTGTTGAAGAAACTATGGAATATAAAACGAAAGGCTGATTATTCAGAAGTCAGTTTTGTTCACCGTGAAATATTTTAACTACATAATATCAATAAATTAACAATTCCCGTAAAATCGTCAAAATAAAATGCCACACAGCACACAAACAATGCTCGCCATCTTTTATTTGTATGACGTAATCTGGAACTGCTTGCATATTCACAGCAAGGCGTTTGACGCTGTATCCCATAGGAGATTACTACACAAGATAAATCACTATGGGATAGCTGGAAATACCAACAGATGGATAGAGGCATGGCTTTGTCATCGCCACCAGCGAGTTGTACTCGATGGGTCTACCTCATCTGACACCCCTGTTATCTCGGGAGTGCCACAAGGTACGGGTGACAGTGGGTTCGTCAAATCTCCGGTTCGTCAAACTTAACTTTCTGTACAAAAGAGGTTGTGGTTTCGTCAAATTGAATTATAGAGGGATTTGAGTTCATATTTATAGAAGTGCGAACAAACACCTTGTGTTAAAATTTGATAGTAGTTTATGGGATTGACGATTGATTTAATTAAAAATATTTGTTAATATTTAAGTAATAATTGTGTGATAATCATGCAATTGTTAGTGTGTTTTAATTAAATGACGTTATTTTGTCAGGTGTAGATGAAGAAAAGTCAGCATTAAATACGTCAAATATTTATAATAATTTGACATATACATTGTATACACAATTAAATATTTTATAAAACAAAGAATATTTTGTGATTTTTTTATTGTTTATTATAGAATCTAATATCCATGCATCTACATGTAGCAATAATATATATCATACAATGAAATTATAATACATAAAATAGTAGCACACACCTGAAAAACAGATACATATAATTATGTTAAAAACTTAATAATCAGTCAGAATGCGAACTATGCATTTTAATGTACACATTATATATTATATATATATATACATTAAAAGCCAGCACATCGGGTCTGAAAAAAAACATTATGTACGTTAACAGGAGCCAATCAATTACTGTTACCCTGACGTTATTTATCAACAGAAACTATACTGAAATAGCACATTGAGCCTGATACAAGTTATGTAAGTTATGAAATAATAGTACATTGATAGCTCTTAAGGAACTTTGTACATTAACAAGAATGCACTTCACTACATTGGAACACCATGTCCATTGTTCTTCTTCATTTCCTTACTACAGGTCCTCAAAAGTTGTGTTCAGGTCTTCGTCTTACTAATCGTCCCAAGAATCAAAAAGTTAATAAATTGAAGGAACGTACACAGTAAATTATAAAAAATGTTTACTTTGCTAATCGGTCATGTAGATCAGTTGTTTATTTCAAATTTCAGTAACAGGTCCATGTGAACATTCAAACACCACAATACAATTTTCATATGGCAGTAACAAGTGGCAAAATAATTATAACAATGCTATCATATTTATATATCATGAGAGATAATAAAATATGTATAACAATATTGATCTATGCATTTTACGATGCTTAAATACTTTCGTGAAATATTAATAAACGTAAAAATACAAGATATTTAAAAGCACTTATAAATGTACATATCAAAATGCATTTAATTTAACAATTATTGTAATTTCTACTTCAGTCATAATAATTCCTTAATCACTTAATTTGTCCGATGCATGTATATCACACCATGACAAACACACATACGGCAATTACATGACTGGTGTGAATCACTCTATATTATCACTTTGACGAACCGGGTTAGTGTTTATACTATAAA
Organism: Spisula solida; assembly: GCA_947247005.1. Classification (NCBI taxonomy): domain Eukaryota; kingdom Metazoa; phylum Mollusca; class Bivalvia; order Venerida; family Mactridae; genus Spisula; species Spisula solida. The sequence continues at coordinate 30,422,430 of OX365948.1, forward strand.
TTCAATTTGACGAACCGGAGATTTGACGAAACCACAGTAATTCCAAGGTACAGTGTTAGGACCTCTAAAGTTCCTGCTGTATGTGAATAACATCGCAGACAAAGTATCACCTTTGACTAGGATCAAGTTGTTTGTCGATGACTGTCTGCTGTATCGATCGATCAACAATATCACCGATCAAATACAACTCCAACAGGATCTAGACACTCTTGTTGAGTGGTCTCACACTTGGCTCATGAGATTCAATGCAAGCAAGTGCCATGTACTGAAGATCACTAAGAATAGAACCAATATCGACACAAGCTATAACATTGAAGACAACAACCTCCAGAGAGTAGACTCCTATCCATACCTCGGAGTAGAACTAACATCAGACCTCACATGGAAAAAACACATCTACAACATATAAACTGGTAAAGCTAACAAAATTCTCAACCTACTTAGACGTCATCTGTACAACTGTAATAAAGAAGTTAAGAAGAAAGCCTTTACATCTCTTGCCCGACCACTTGAAACAAGACATACATGCACTAGTAGAGAAAGTCCAACGAAGAGGAGCCCGCTTTGTAAGCGGTAACTACTCATACACAGACAGCGTAACATCAATGCTGGATGATCTCAACTGGTCGCCACTCCAACATCGCAGGAAAAACAAAAGAATAACATCATTTTATAAGGCCGTCAACAACGAATCCCCTATCACCATCCCTGATTATGTAATGAAACCTACTCGTCAAACTTCAAGATCACACAGCCAATCATTCATAAAACTCCGAGCCAATTACGAACCATACAAAAATAGCTTCCTGCCACGAACGATCCGGGATTGGAATGCCCTGCCACCAGACCTGGTGCAGACTACTTCTGTAGAGCAGTTTAACCTCGCTCTGCCGAACACTTCATTGCATATGAGTTTGAGTTATTCCCCTTTTTAATTTTTAGTACTTTATGCTTGTCAAGGCCATAACTCATCCAGTATTAAATAGAGATATCAATTTGAAACTTCATAGTTGAATAAATCTCATTAAAGTTATAGTGCTGTGCCAAAGAACCATAACTCTCTTTTGCATATTTCTGGAGTATTTTTCCTGTGACAAACATCCAACGGGGAACATCACCCGTCACTGACGACTCTTGTTTAAAAAAAAGACATGTTCTGGGTAAAAGAACGACTGGGATTGATAGGGGAATAAAAGTAATAGCAGTTTCATGATTTTTTCCGTATTTATAATAAAAATGCATTGTTTTACTTTTTTTAAACGCTTTTTCTTCTTTGACGGCTGCGAGTGTCTTGTGTATTGAAGGGATTTCCCTGACGCAGGTTTCTTGCGTCTCTGATGCAATATTTTGGCATTGGACCCGCATTTGCAACTGTGTATGCGTCCTCCGGACCCGCAATTACATGTATCAACAGCCGCCGTAACTGGTTCACTGCGTTTTGCAATTTACACAGTATTGTATAAAATATTAATTGATTATTCTCCGCTGCGTTTTTCCGTGATTGGAGTTGTTCAGAAGTAAACAGACTTTATTGATATCCGGATGTCCGCAATGACAGCGCGGTCTAAAAAAGCAGACGACTTATAGCAATATCGCTGTCGATGCGAAGGTTTCATTCCCAACACAATTCGTACTCTGAAAAATTTGTACCGTTCATGTTAAAAGTCAGGAACAAAATGTCATTTTTAGGGTAGGCACATTGTTGTAAATGTAGGTAACTCACTAGTGTATGGTACATCATACAAATGATGAAAACAATGGTACATGAGATTTTGCTATTTTAGTTATAAAATTGATCTAGTTTGATGCAGTAAACTTGACTCAAGCCCTTGAGCTGTTGTTTTATCAGTTTTTAGGTTTTCAAAATATCAGCATCCAAAATGCATATCTGCTTATGAGGGACCCTCAAAATTTGTCTGGGACCCCCAAAATGCAAACCCTGAGGGTCCTGGGACCCCAATATGAAAATTCCTAGTGAAAATCCTGGTATTGACAGATCACTGGAACTCACTAAGTGATTACGTCATACGTATGTTTACAACAAAACAACACACAAATAAACAAAATGTTCGAGAATTGGTACGGTTCGAGATCAGGTACTTATACGATAAATCCTAAGTTTGTTTTGCTTGACAGTCAGACACATTGTAAAAATACAAGAGTGATAAACTTAAAGCATTTATGTCCCTAGAAACTCAAATGGTTACCTTAAAAAAGCATGTTAAAATCCTATAATTCTAATTACTTTTCGGTCATATCAAAATTTACAGTCACTGAAAATTCTCACAGTTTAAGGCTGCAATCTGATTGGTTGGCTCGAAAAACAGTTTACATATTCTTTATTGACAGATGATTTACTATTGGAATTCTATTTATTTACAGGTTAAAGCTCTGAAGGTGCAAATAGAAAAAGAGAAAGGTGCAGAGACATTCCCAGCTGGAGGACAGAAACTCATCTATGCTGGTTTGTGTTTTAATTTGTTTTCCAGTAAACTCATTGTTACTGCTATTTATTCAATTAAATTTGTATTACATATATTTAACAGGTTTAAGCTTATTTACTACACAAGGGTTCCACTAGCTTCTGAATCTGAAGGGTCATTTTAATACTTTCGACTAATTTTACCATTTGCAAAATGCTCATGATTTTAAGAAAATATACCCTTAAAACTGAAATCTTGTGGTTCAAAATGTGGCTTTTTGGAAATTTCAAGGATCAAAACCCCTACTCCCAAGTCAATGGAACCCCTGCTACACATGTAGTCTCTAAATTATTTGAATACAATTATTAAGTGTATGTTTGGGTTCAATGCTGTTTCTCAACAAATTTATCAGTTTATATATATGGCAACTGATATTAAAACCTAACAAGTTTTCCTGGACTGTATTCTAACTAGTACCAACTTGGCCTTCTACCAGGAACCAGCAACTCCTCTATGTCAATTTCTTTACATATAAAGGAAAATGGACATTGTAAATGATTGTTGTCAAATTTTCTTGGAAGCGTATGACAAGTCATGACTGGGAATCGATCCTGGATCTCCTGATACAAATCCTGCACACTAACCACTAGTCCACTGGTCAGCTGCAGCTAAAGCCTATTATTATTATCAGTAGGATTCTGTTGTATTTACTTGATTAACTGACAAAATTACCTTCCTTGTTTTGTATAAAGTTGCACATAGTATGGAATGACAATGTTGATTATAAGTCGTCCCTTTGGTGACGCAAGGTTGTATCTCTCTGTATAGTCATATAATAGTGGGATCAGGAGTGTGGAAATTCCCACATTTTTTTCTTACCCATGGGCAAGTTGGAATGAAAAATCCACTTGCCCGAAAACTAAATGTACTTGCCCAGGAAAACACAAAAAAGCGACAAAATTTCAGTTTCATTCAATTATTTATCATGTGAAGGATTAGAGTACTAGATGTAATTCAAACATTGCTAAGTAAATCATTTTTGGTCAGTAATTTAGGGATTAATTAAGAAATAATGAATACGTAGCTATGTTTTGTTGCATAATAAAATATAGGCTGCACTTGTTTGGATGCGTAGTAATTAAATCACGAGTGCATAGCACGAGTGATTTAATGGAAGCATTCAAACGAGTGCCTATATTTTATAACACAACAAAGCACAGCTCCTATTTAATATTTCGATTCTAACATCACCAATGCTATGCCATTTATAGCACAACAAGACAGGTTGATGTCAAACTACTTTCTTTCCTAGGAACGTTACCGTCATCGTTACGTCATTTGTCATAGTATATGACGTCAAACGTGACGTCACCAATCAGCTATATTTTATCGCGGTAATAAAATATGGTAAGCTCAATATACGCAAAGAAGGCAAATCTCACGTGCTATGTTAGAATCATTGTTAAGGTAAAATAAGGCACTTAATATTATTTTTGTCGAGATAATTTCGCACTTGCCAAAAGGCAAGCTGGATGAAAAAATCTCCTTGTCCGCAAGCAAAAAAAGGGCAAATCGGACATAGGAATTCCACACCCCTGCGGGATACAACCTTGTTGCACCAAAGGAACGTATTGGCAGTGATTTTTTTGCTTCTTTGGGAAAGGGTCCGGGTCCGTTCAGAGTGGGAATTTTCGCGTCGTGACAACTTGTAATTGGGAATTCCATGAAGCAGAAAGGCCAAATAAAACAGATAGAGATTACATTTGAATGTTTACTTGTTTCTTTGAAATTTTATGCTTGACCTCTTGTCAAAAATGTTCATAACTTTATCATTTTATGTCCAATTTTGATAGTTATTTTTTAAACTGTTTATTGGGCATTTCTCCATTCAAATTTGGGAAAAGTATAGCCTATTTGCAATTGGGAAAGGGTCCGTTTTCCGGACCCTAATAAAGAAGGAAAAAAATCACTGATTGGTATACAATTATTTCATTCTAGGAAAAATTCTTGATGATGAAAAGCCAATTAGTACATACAAAATTGAAGAAAAGAATTTCGTGGTAGTCATGGTTACAAAGGTAATGTTGATTTAATTGGTGTGAACTGATATTGATTTTACTTTTAGCAGGGGTCACTGGGGTGTCAATTTTCCTGATTTATCCGGAATTCCGGATTTAACATTCCTTTTGGTTTCTGACCAGAAAAGTTATTTGATCAAAATATCTCAAGAAATGGCAAAGTTATGGTCAATTCAATCTGCTCTGAATGAATTTCTTTAGTACAAACTGAGTTAATTATGGAAACAATGTCATTGAAGGCCTCTTATTTGTCAAAAATGGTTGGCCGCATACAATTTTCCTGATTTTTAATTAGGCCTTGTTGACACCCCTGTTTTAGTTAAGGTATGGTGCTCGTTTAAACATATTGTGATTACAAATTTCAGGTAAGTGAATTTTTGCTATATGTGATATGGTTTGCTTTTTATGCCTCAACCACTGAAAATTGGAAGTGATATAGATATGTCAGTCCGTTCCAAAATTTTGTGTTGCATGCACATAACTTGCAAATAGTGGAGCTAGAGTCAAACTTCATAGGAGTATAAGTCAGCATGTGTAGTTGTGCACCTAGTTATTTTGATTCCAATTTGTCCAGTTTAAGTTCATGCCCTTGAACTTGAGGTATCCTGCTTGTGTTGCTAATTGCTGTAAAATTATTTGAACGGTATAAGTCAAACTTCATAGGAATATTAGTCAGCCTGTGTAAGTATTTTAATTCAGTTTCATCCATTAATAAAAAATCAAATTATTTTTCTTGAAATTGTGAAATTTTGCTTAAGCAGGATTATTGCCCTTGACATGACTGGTTAAATGGCCAGTGGGTGCATCTGTGTTGTAAGTATTATTATGCCCCCAATCTTTGATAAGGGGGTATATTGCTTTGCACATGTCTGTCGGTAGTATAAAATGGTTTCCGGTCAATAACTCAAGAACGCTTTGCCGTAGGATCTTCAAACTTTACATTGAGGTTCGTCGGCAACAGTAGATGACCCCTATTAATTTTGAGGTCAAAGGTCAAGGTCACTGTGACCTTTACCATTTCTCACTATTTATATGGTTTCTGTTCAATAACTCCAGAACCCTTTGACCTAGTATCTTCAAACTTTACATGGAGGTTCGTCAGCAACAGTAGATGACCTCTATTGATTTTGAGGTCAGTAGTTCAAAGGTCATGGTCACAGTGACCTACACCATTTCTGACTATTGGGCTGCCATGGGGGGCATACGTGATTACGTGTTTTACAAACATCTTGTTAGTAATTACTTTTATTAGTTACACCTGAATTGTTGTTTGGGACATAGCAGGGAAATCTCCATTGAGAAGTAAAAAAAATCATGACAATTAACTTCGACTTTCTGTGATCCATGACATGATGGAATAATTGGAATTTAATGGTCTATATTTGATTGGTTGTCTTTTAAAAATAGTTTCATATGTTTATTTGCAGCCCAAACCTGCGACGGCATCTACCCCTACTGCCCCGGCAGCTGGTGCCACTTCTACACCTCCTGTTGCTGAGAGTACTCCGGCACCTGCTACACAAGCTACACCCACTCCAGCAAAAGAAGAAACTAAGACTGAAGAGAAGATGGAAGTACCCTCTAATACTGCTAGGTATAAAATTCTATGGTTTATCTTGCTAGTACAATCATAATTTCCACCGTATAAAAAATTAGCAGACTAGATAAAGAGGGCAAAAACATACTTTTGGGATAGGGAATTTTCAGCCCCAAAAACTGTAGATCATGGGCCCTGGTCATAATTAGTACAATGACTGAATCAGAATGTTCCTCTTTGTTTGATAGGAAACTTTCTGTCTGACCGAATCAGTGTTAGTCAGTCCTGTGTATTTGTCAGTCAGGTCTGACAGACTTTCATTTTTGCAGTGTTTGGTATTTAATTCAATTATTTTCTGTAAGATAATACATTTTACTTCTTTGACTATTGAATAGTACCACAGAAACAACAACAGCTTCAGAATCGTCATCAGCTACTACAGCATCTGCATCGGACGTGTCACAATCTCAGTCAGAATCTTCAGTCACTTCTGGTATGAGTACAACAAGTGCTGAGAGTGCACTCGTCACTGGATCATTGTACGAAGAAGCAGTCACTCAAATGATTAGTATGGGATTTCCTCGAGAACAAGTGCAACGTGCAATGAGAGCTAGTTTCAATAATCCTGATAGAGCTGTTGAATATTTGTTTAATGTAAGTTAATTGTATTTTAATTTTTACTGAAAAGTGCCTTTAGTTTATTAAATTAAATGCAGTATTATGGTTGATATGGTGTATTAAACAAATGCATGCATTGATTTACAGTTCATGGTTTTATTTGATGGTAGAAAACATCTGAACCAAGCTTTAAAGATGTAAATCTTTTCATATATATTCCTATTAAATACAAAGTATGTTAAACATTAATATTTCTTGTAACCATTTTTTGGATTACATGATTAGTACTTCTATAAATTATGATTTTGGATTCTTTTACTTGTGCTATTAAATGTTTCATTGTCTGTAAACTAGGGTATCCCTGAAATGCCTGTAGAAGAGCCGCCACCAGCACCCCATCAACAACAGGAAACACCACAAGCACCAGCTGGTACCGCAGGAAGTGGAACAGGAACTGGAAGTTCGCCCGGTGCTGGAGGTGGAGCACAAACGGCGCAAGCTCCGACTGCCACACCTCCAGCTACACAGCCACCATCTGGAGGCACTGGGACGGGTACGACTGGTCCTGGAACACTGAGTGGGCCTCCACCCGGGGCTCAACTCTCTGGTGGGTTGTTAAAGCTTGTACAGCATGCTGTGTGTGTTTGTGTGATTGTATTAGATGTCTAGTACAGCTTGGTGTACAATCAGTAACAACCGATTGATGTTCCACTATTAACTTTTGATACTTTATGAAGATATCTTAAGCAAATTCTCGGTTTAGATACTTAGAAAATGTTGCCACTTTTATGGAAATATAACTTGTGAAGTATAAAAAAAAACTTCATCAATGATACATTTACCTGTGATAGCACATACTATCCATATTGCATTAAAAGTTACAAAACATTCTAACTATTACAAGTTCATACTGCTGATCAAGTGCATCAACTCTATTAAGGATTTAATTGTGCCTATGCCCTGTTTAACTTAGAAACTTCTTGGTTAAAGTTCTTCTTGATTGCATTTAAATCATTATACAAGTTGTAAGGGGGGGGGGTATACTGGATTCAGCTTGGCTGTCTGTCCGTAGACGCATTCTTGTGGACGCAACCCCTACACTTTTCGCAGCATTTCCTTCAAACTTTAACAGATGAACAACCTCAACATGTAGATGTGCATAGAGGAAAGAATTTGCGCCGCGACGATTTTTGACCGGATTATGGCCCTTTGTACTTTTATGGACGATACAATATATAGTGAACAGTTCTTGCAATAATTTTTGCCACGGGGGGGTATATTAGTGTGCCGAATGGCGACAGTTCTAGTTGTAATTGTTCCACTTCTGTATAATATACTATCCACTAGCTGCTGAATCTGAAGGGTCATTTTGATAGTTTTGAGTAAATTTTACCATTTTTTGGCAAACTACCCATGATTTTAAGTTAAAATGACCCTTCAAATCATATCTTGAGGGTCAAAATGTAGCTTTCTGGAAATTACAAGGATCAAAACCCCTACTCCCAAGTCAAATGGAACCCCTGCTATATTATGCTTACCTCATTTTACCCAATATTGCAGAAATATTCTATATTTTATTGTTGTTCTGTGTAATATTTACACTTGTACATGTAGTTTCACCTCATGTATTTTATTTGATATCGATTTAGGCCCTTCCCCAGAATTTTTTAAGGCGCAGGGGCATTGCTAGGATTTGAGCTTACACAGATCCATGAGAATGGCTAAAACATTTAGAAGTGATAACTGCATGAGTATTCTTAATTTAAAGGCTAATTTAAGAACTTTTTCTCACAACACAAGCCATAATTGAATATTTAGACAGTTCTATTCAAGCATTGTAGGGGTCATATAGTAACAGTCTTATCCGGAAATCCGGATTCTTGCTCAAGAAAGAATTTATTTTTTGCAGAAAAGTATTGACTAACTTTAATAATGGTAATTTGAAATTTTATCAGCTGAATTTTAACAATAGGGCAATGTTTGTAAAAGTTTCGGTGACTGTATGGATGTGTGCTGTTGGCTCCAGAAATAGACTTACTTCATATTTTCAGAATTGGGTATTCTGCCTCAGTAGGCCCCTGTAGAACTTTGCTGATGATTGAAAATACTATGTTCAATGTCATATGACCAGCACCTCTGATTACCTGTCTTGCTTGCAGAGGATTAGTTTTTAGCTCATCTGATTTTTGAAAAAAAGATGAGTTATTGTCATCACTTGATTGTCGTCGTCATAAACTATCAAAGCTATTGCTTTGAAACTTGCAACACTTGTTCACCATCAATACCTGAGCTTGTAAAGAAGACCCTTAACTCTGATCTGCATTTTGTAAGAATTATTGCCTCTTTTTGGACTTGGAAAATAAAATGCAGTGGTTAAGTTTTGCGTTTAGGTCCACTTTTCTCCTTAACTATCAGAGTTATTGCTTTGAAACTTTCAACACTTATTCACCATCAATACCTGACCATGTCAAGCAAGACTCATAACTCTGATCTGCATTTTGCATGAGTTATTGCCCCTTATTGGACTAAGAAATTTCTTTGGTTTAAGTTTTGTGTTTTGGTCAACTTTTCTCATACACTATGTGGGCTATTGCTTTGAAACTTTCAACACTTGTTCACCATCAACACCTGACCATGTCAAGCCAGAACCATAACTCGGATCTTTATTTTGCAAGAGTTATTGCCCCTTTTTGGACTCAGAAAATTCCTTGGTTAAGTTTTGTGTTTATGTCCACTTTTATCCTAAACTAACTTGAGTTATTGCTTTGAAACTTTCAACACTTATTCACCATCAATACCTGACCATGTCAAGCATGACCCATAACTCAGCATTTTGCAAGAGTTATTGCCCCTTTTTTCACCATCAATTCCTCACTTTTTTAAACAAGACTCATAACACTGCCCTACTTTATGCAAAGGTAATGGGCCTTTTTTACAGTGACAATGATCAGATGAGCGTCTGCACCCGCAAGGCGGTGCTCTTGTTCAACTTACTGCTACTGTATATATACGGTTTTTGTTTGTACACTATAATTAAAATAATGCTGAAAAATTACGAAAACAAAAAGTTTGGAAAATAGTATGATTATAGTCTTCTTGTTCTCTTGATAGAAGCACCTGTACCTATACACTTGCTCAACAATTCTTGACTTTAACACTATGCATTTTCTTACATTTAGGTGAAGAAACATTAGCATTTTTGAGAAATCAGCCACAGTTTCAACATATGAGAACATTATTACAACAGAATCCAGCACTATTACCAGAACTCTTGCAACAAATAGGTAGATCCAATCCAACACTATTACAGGTAATATTTAATTGTCTTTTTATGTCACTTTTGAAAAAATGCATCTAATGATTGGTGGAAGTTTTCAGGCATATGCCTGAACTTCAGGTAGTCTGGTGTACCAAAAGTCTGATTTGTTCATTTTCCTACATAAAATGTCAATTTTTTATGATTTTAGGTATTTGTAAAAAAATCTTATTTTCATCCAAGAAAATGGGTGTGTCGTTTTATCCCTTTATAAGTTGGTTGGTAAAAAAAATGAGCTGATGAGATATTGTACATATTGTTACTTACAGATGATAAGTCAGAATCAAGAACAGTTTATTGCCATGTTAAATGAAGGTGGTGAGGGTGGCGGTGGCGGTGGTGGAGCACCCGGTCAACAACAAGCTGGCAGAGAAGGTGTTATACATGTTACTCAAGAAGAAAAAGAAGCTATTGATAGAGTTAGTGTTAACTTGTTTCATTTTCCGTTTGATTTGCAGGGCACACTCTGAGACATTGTCACAAATGCAAATTGCCTTATTATCAAAACTATTGATAGACTTGGTTTGCAGTTATTTTATTGCCTGATTGTCGAAGGTATTGATAGAGTTAATAGTTCTTGTTCTATAGTCTTACTTTCAACGGTATTTTACATTTATTGAATAAGAAATGTCAAAAGGTGAACCACAAGTACTTCAAACTGCATTAGTCTTCTCCAGAAATGTGGCGATTACTAATTTCTAGTGAGCAGCTATCGTGTAATAACGTTTATTTTCATGAGACAAAACAACTTCATTTTCGGTCATTTGAAATTTCATACCCTGAATTTTGACAATAGAACTTAGAACTAGAAACAGACTTATGGGAAATTTTCAGGATTAGGCATTATGCCTCAGTAGAATTACATACTCTAGTTGGCGAGTAAACTATTGGTAGTGTAGGCAATATTGCTATATTCTATTCATTTGTCAATGGTTGTTGTCAACATTTCAAGAGAATTATTTGATACAACCAGTTACTGTTGTATACCACCAAGCATATTCCTAAAGGCTATTATTGGTTTACTAAATAATAATGAAACTGTATGCAAACCTTTTATAAAGGCAACACTGTTGGGCATTCCAAGTCTTCCCTTGTGAGTCTCTATCACGATATGCCTGATATTAATAGTATTGACATGCAGTAGAACTTTGATGCCTCAAACAGTTTTGGCTTGAACACCCTATAAATCTCGAACCAGCTCTTTGGTCCCGACAACATAATGATATCATAGTATAAAAGAGATGTATCAAACTATTTTCAGTATAAAGTAGATGTATCAAACTATTTTCCTGTTCTGAAGGTTGTTTAAGGAATTGTATTTATACTGTATATAAAAATATTACTAAAATCAGTGCAGTTCAATAAATAGTCCTTGACTGATATCTAGTGAATTATAGGCAATTCTATTTAAGCTTTTCCAGTTATGAAAGAAAACTATTAAATGTAGTGTGTTTTTCTATTTTTCAGTTAAAAGCCCTCGGTTTTCCTGAAGGAATTTGTATTCAAGCTTATTTTGCGTGTGAAAGGAATGAGGAATTAGCTGCTAATTATCTGTTAAGTCATGGATTTGATGATGATGATAGTTGAAATCATCTCACAGAGACACTTAATTACAAACATTACAATATCTGGATGAAACACTTTACTACATGAAAGTAATTTATTTGCATTTTGTGTTCAATGCAACGTGATCGAGTATTAACATTGTAACAGCCTCTACCATCACGTCATTAATAACTTTACGCTATTCCTCGTTTATCGACAGATGAAGATGCAATCATATCATTCAATATTGCATCATGAGTCGACATTCAGAAAGTAGATGTCTTGGAAAAGTGATTTAATTATTGTTATAGATTTAAATGTGAAATTTAATGTACACTGCGTAAGCTTAATATGGAATTAACTATTTGAAAAAAAATTGTTCTCTAAAGTAGCCATAGTGATGAGAGTGTGCAAATCAGCTGTGTGCAAGTGAATGTCATCATAAAACATTCATTCTTGGATGCTATGAAAATCAACAAATCAACATTACATGAAATAATATGAAGTTGTACATGTAGTTGTGAATTGAAAATTGTGATGGGTAAACAGTTCATAGACTTTGACTTATTGTTGTCTGAACCCATATATAAGTGATTATTTTGCGATATTATTTACTTAGAACTAATGAATATTCTGGGGTGTAGAAATGAGCCAGAAGGCGGCAAAATCAACTAATAGAGCATTCTTGCTAGTTCCTTTTAATAACTTTCTTTTTTTAAAGTTAAACTGACTACATGAAAAAAGATTATTCCTGGCTTGTGTTGTCATACTACCAGGTTTGGTATTTTAATAAGTTAAATCATTCTGACCGTATACAGTAACAAAAACAAACGATGAATAACAATGTTATTAACATGTTCTAAGTAAATAAAACCGGACAATAACTGTTATTTGTTGACACAAAAGTAATAACCATTCTGCACATATATACTAGCATCATGATTTTTTTAACCATACATGAAATTATGTACATCTGGTAGCTTTGGTGCATTTGATTTTTGAAATTTAGCAATTGTGAAGCTGTTTAGTACATGTTTATTCAAGTTAATGCTTTTGTCTTCATTTCAAGATGCCAAACGTGTTAGAATAGCATTATATTCCGTTCATGTACTACAACCAACCATCCTGTTGCCATAATTATTGCTTAAGTAAGATAACTCAGTCATGTAGTTTTATTAGACGTAAATAATCACGTAAATAATTGTAAATTTCTTCAACAATGAGCTGAGCATATAAAGTGATCTGTATTTTTATTCATTGGGTTAGTTATGACTGATAGTCATTTAATGGCATATATATCCCCTTATTTGCCTTTACAGAATATCAATTATGACATACCCTTGGTTGTATTAAGGTCTCCTGTCCACATTTCGGTTTATATGTTCAACTATGATCACTCAATTCTGTTCTGTACTTTGTTTGGATAATGTATTTGAACGTATATAATATTGAACACAATAATTTTTCTACCAATTAAATGACTTGCTATTCAATTAGCCTTGTTACAGTGAAATATTCAATAAAACATACTATGTTGTATGTTAGGTCGTATTTTGATGTTGTTTTGTTTTTCAATGCAATGATATATTTGGTGCATCACACAAATGGTAGATATGTATTCATACTGTTCGTCTCATCATTGGCGGCCTAGAGCTTCAGTGTAGTAGTTAGATCTGTAAGTGCATTTCTGCTTACTTGATGCTCTATTTTAGTTTCAGGTTAGTTTTGGCTAAATCCCAGAATAAATGTCCAATTTAGGGACAATAACACTAAACAGTGTGACATTTACCAGTGTTAAGTTCTGGCTATTTAATTCTATTATGTTGCATAATATTCTGATAGGCCATTGCCCTCCAGTTGTGGGCCTTTCCTCGTTACAAATATCAGATTAAACACAATGTCATAAAATTATGATATGCAACATTCTGTTGGACTTGTTATGTGCTATATTTTATTTTCAAAAGTGACTCGGTTGTGTTTAAAAGTCTATGCTGTTCTTTCATAGTTTTCTCATTGTATCATCAGGTCATAGTCTTTGTGTGGCCTCTGTAGCTCAGTGGTTAGCGCGCTTGCCTTGTAATCTGACTACCCAGGTTTAAATCCGGATGGAAGCACATATATGACCGCCATGTTTCAGCAGAAAGCTGACATGCAAATAAAGGATATGCTCAGCATCATCATGGGCTTGGCGGCTATGCAAGCATTGTGAGGTTGGCTTGATATATACAGAATATCACTGCAGTGTGTGGATCTGTTAAGCCATATTACATCGAGTTGCTTGTGTAATGCCATATCTAGCGAGACCGCTAGGTTGAGCATGATGCAGTATGGCGCAAGCAATGAAAGGTAATACGGCTTAACGGATCAACACAACTGCAATAATATTCCTATTATTATATATCTACAACAGTGATACAACCGCTTTTACGCGCATAAATGCGTTTAATGTGTATACGTTGATGTCATGAACGTCTGCATATAACGTGAGGCCTATTTATAAAAAAGTAAGTGTTTATGTCATGACTTCATTGAAGTTGTCATATGTGCAGCATATAACACGTCAGACATGCATGATACAGATTCAGAAAACCAGACATGTATGATGCGGAAAATGAAATATGTCGAGTTGTATCCACTGTGCGGTTTGGCCTGTATTCGTAACAATAAATTGCTAGGTATATAATATGTCTCAATGTACTATGATCTCCCTCACATCTCTCAAACAATAGTACCGTTTGTTCAGCTGGTGAAGTTGATACTGGTATATTAAGCATTAAATACTAACTGTATATATGAACTTACAATATTATTGTATAGTTATACTTTAATCTAATACAAGGGATAATGTATGTGTTAAGTGCAACCAATATAAATATACATAATTATATAAATACATGTTATGTAACTGTAAAAGGTCGATCTATAAGATGACATTGTGTGATAATTAGCATTTACTCAGATACATTGTACTGTCTTCCTTCTTTGAAATCCTAAAATTATACATGTTGCAAAATCTAGTGAAAATGGTCTGTGCCATTTAAATTTTGGTTGTCCTTAGTTGTTCAGTTTATAGTTAAGATTATAATTTCTCCAAAGATTTTCTTAGTCATGCTTGCTGTCTGGTATTGGCTGACCTAGGCCGCCACAATTTTACTGTTGTGTTTTAGGTTGGTTAGACTATGATTCATTGTATTTTATTATTTAAGTGCAGAAGATATTTATCGTAGCTGTAATTTCATACAGTGTAATTGGTCCAAGATACAGCATTTGGATTTTGTATTTAAATATTAACATAGTAATTTCTCCTATACCTGTCTTTGTATAAGGGTTCCTCTAATTCCGCTGGATTTGCTGCATTAGGAAGAATCATCTTTTCAGCACAACATAAAATTTATTGGATGAAAAAGTTCTAAGAATTTATAAAGTTATGGTCATTTGAAGTTCCATAAGCTTGAATTTTAATAATAAAACAATGTTTGAAACCTAGTTAATGTGAAGGGATGTGTGCTAATGGCATCTGAAACCGACTTGCGACTTGTTTCGAGGATTGGGCATTATGCAAATAACAAGGAAAACTAAGAATCCCCATCCATTAATGGTGGGCACATCATATAGCAATACCATGTCGATGTTGAACAATATTCTCCTCAATGGAAACAAATGTATCTAATTAAACAGACGTATCTAATTAACTATTAAATGTCATGTTTAGCATTTTATCATCCCTCTACGGAAGAACTTTTTTCTGTCTGGTTTGATTTAGTTGAGATGCTTAAATATATTGCAAATTGAAAATGTATGTTCATATACACTATGTATGTATTGTTTTTCTTTTTGTTACTTAGAAGAGAACACTTGCATTCTAAACACATTACTAGGACTACTTGACATTGCATTCTTACACATTTATAGCATCAAAACTATAAATTATATTTTAGGTATTGCAAGTTGCAGACCACCATGGATCTATACATTGTCGTATAATTTACAAGCCAATCGCTGTTTGTGTTGTCTGCAACTTTGAATACTTTACTGTGAATACTTCACTTGATCGCTAATTTCTCACAACTACTTACGGTTCATGTATTTCTTACATTTGCTGATCAATCGCCTAAATGTATGTTCTTGGTTAAATTGATTGATAAAAGCATTATCAATTAAACTTTAAATCTATGACTTTGTTTGTTCTGCATTATTCTTTATTCTGATTGATCATCTTGGTATTATTAATGTATTTAGTGGAAGACAGAAATACCATGTTTTTCTTTTGTATGTTTGCATTCATCCATTGTATCCCTGCACGATCGGCCTCTGACTTCAAGGGAAGATCGGCCTCTGACTTCAAGGGAAGAGAGTATGATACAAGGAACCCAGGTAAAGTCACAAGACCAACAGTCATATATTTGTAACATGTTTTATTAAACCAAAGCATAAGTTATTTTATATGACTACAAATACAACAAAAACATTGCACTCTACATTCTTGCAGAAAAATAACAAACAAAAAAATATACATAACACAGACATTAATAGTGGGTGTGTTAGTGGTTAACACTCTGGTATATAAATGGTACAATCATTGCATGAACAATCTTACATCATACATAACATCTATACCTTCATTCTAGCACTCCATCCGTTCAACACAACTTTCAACTCTTGTTTTGCAACTTCACTATTTAGTAAACAAGTCATTAAGAATTGCAAGCAATACAGAAGTTCTCTACCAGTTTAAAGCCATTTTCAATGTTTCTGTTGCCATAGCAACCACAATTTTGGTCGGAATCAAAATATTTTTGGACGTGCATTTTCCCCTCATTACCCCCTATCCACATATCAAGTTTCATAAACCTAGCTTGGAAACCGTTTGAGTAATGTCAGGATCCAGATTTTTTGATGGACGGAGGGCAAACCAAAAGTCTTTTGCATGTAACACTTGACATTGCGCCAGTAGTCTAACAATTACATTCAAATACATTTTAACTGAAAATTATAAGGAAATGGTCCAATGAGTTAACTTGAAAGCCTTTGACAAACAATAAGGCAGGATAAATGATGGTGATTTTTAATGATAATTTCATTATTCTAGTCTCATTTGTCATAAATCAAGTCGCCCTTTCAGGATAGATTTCTAAGTACATATGTTCAGAAGGAAAAGATTGAAAATGGCAATTTCTTTAAGATACAAACAGATATTAGGACAATAGACTTTTCACTGATTGTGGTCCAACTGTAGTTTAATAATTATTTTAATGCTGACAGTTTTGTACTATAAAAATAGACTACAAGGCCATCTTATACACATAATTCAACAAATATTATCAGACCTAACAAACAACAATCAATTATTTATACAGTAACAAATATACCTCAACAATGTCATAGAAGCAACTGTTATATAATAACAACGCACAAACTTGTTGACCTATAAAGTTCTAAAGGCCATAATAAATTATTTCCTACATTATGATCCCCACGTGTCCCTCTTTTTATGCTGCCTCGGTTGTTTTTATTATCATTTCAAAGTTTGGATGACAATCACTGCAGGCCTGTGATTGATTCTACAGCAAAAATGCTGAAATACCATACCCAAAGCCCCTGACTCTACTTGCAAAGATTATTTTTTAGTAGGTCAGAATGAATCTCCTATGTTTCAAAGATTTTGAATGACAAAAAGTATGAAATCAGCATAAGGGTCAGGGATGAAGAATCGCACCCCTGTGGAGGAAAGAATTTATTATGGCCTAATACAACATAGATTTTCATTCATCCATTTTCAGAAACAAACCGATGTATGATACCCAATTATCTAGCAATTTACTTTATAATGACATAATTATGACACAATAATACTATACATTTCACCACATTCATTTACTCGTACAGAAAAATATATAAATGAATTCACCAGTACAATTTACCTCATACTGGTATTTCGGAAAATCACTTTTGATTTAGTAGTGAACTAATTTCAACATAATTATCCACAATGACCTGTCAAGCAGACAATTTGATGTAGGTTTGAGTTAGAAACGAACAAAAACCAATACAAGTATCCGCAAACCGAACTAATATAAACATATGTCTTACACTTTTTGAGAATTTTCAACAACAAAATACAAGTTCAATACACAACCATATATATGTAATACAGAAATGAAAACACATTATAATATAAATATAGACATGAACAATTCTACTCAAACAAATACAACATATGAAAACTAGGATTCTATAGATTCCAATGAACTTGAAAACCCTGATTGAATCTCTTAACCTGTCCACCATATTTTTAACTTCAACAAGTAATTAAGAATTGCAAGCAATACAGAAGTCCCCTACCGGTTTAAGGCCATTTTCAATGTTTCTGTTGCCATAGCAACCACAATTTTTGTCAGAATCAAAATATGTTTAGACGTGCATAATCCCCTTATTGCCCCATATCCACATATCAAGTTTCATAAACCTAGCTTGGAAACTGCTTGAGTTATGGCAAGATCCAGATTTTGGCATATTTTCACCCTTTCTGTTGCCATAGCAACCACAATTTTTGTCAGAATCAAAATATTTTTAGACGAGCATAATCCCCTTATGCCCCCCTATCCACATACCAAGTTTCATAAACCTAGCTTGGTAACTGTTTGAGTTATGTCAGGATCCAGATTGTTTGACGGACGGACGGACTCATGAGACGGTACTTGTGGGGTTTTCTTTTGTTCTTTCTTTTGTTTGGTTGCAACCCACAAGTAGCATTTTGCACCCCACAAGTGACGGAATGAATGGAATCAAAAATAGCCTATCGTTCCACACCCCACAACTACCGGTGCATTCGTACGGACGGACGGAAGGGCAGACTGACTGACGGACGGAGGGCAAACCTATAGTCCCCTCCGGTCAAAAACCGGTAGGGGACTAATAAATGCTTATATTCTCTTCAACAGACTTGTTTCTGTTTTTAAAGCTGCTGGGCCATAACATACGACACAAACAAAGCTGTTTGGTACTATGTTTTGTTTATTTACGTATATTTTTAAGGAAAGGTATGACCTATCATGACCGGAAATCAAACTGCTATCACCCGGGTTACAAACCAAGCACACTTACCACAGTTGCCACTGTTAGACCCCAAATATCGGGTGGATTGCGTAAAACATGTCAGGGCTCGACACTAACACTGGTCCGGTGGTCCGAGACCAGTGAAAATCCAGAAGGACCAGTGAAAATTCTGGAGGACCAGTAACTGTCCTATTAACAAATTGGGCACTTTTGCCCTGTCGGACCAGTGGCCAAAATAGTTAGTGTCTAGGCCTGCATGCCAATGGAATCCATAAGCAAGGCATTAGTAATTAGATTATTTCCGAGAATTCTTTTAGATTTAGCCCATTGAGATACTTGAACATTATACTTACCATGAATTCAAGAATAAGATTTGAAGATGGAACATTTTTTACAGACTAGCATTTCATTGAATACCATAAGTGTGCTGTAGGATAGATGTAATTTTCTGTTTAAAGTACTTGGCCAGCAGTTTATCAACAAAGAAAACTTTCTACAATACTTCCAGTTCTTGAATATAATGATCTTAACTGTAGCAAAACATTTGACATTTTGCACCCATTAAACATATGGCTGGCTCAGAAGAATGTCTTTAGTGCTATTAAGGACCTTATAAGGCTTATATTCAAAATCTGCATTACAAAACACAATGGACAGGATGGGATCCTAACACCAAAATACAAATTGTTACAACATACTTCTTTATCAACTTCAACAATAAATATCACAAAACTTTCAAAATGAGACATCAATTGGATTGTTCTAGTACAACTTTGAACATCACAAAATAACCTACTTCATTGTAAAGCACATTAATACATACATGTACCATCTGTCAACTCCAGAAAATCACATGACAATTTCAAACAAAGTCATGATATCAGTTCTAGCTGCATTTATAATACACTACACACAAAACAATAACCATCTAAGCAGAAAGGTTTTTCAGAAAATAATATACAAATCACAGCAAACTATATATTAATCAACCAACCATTTTAAGAAAATAACTACTAAGACTAGAAACTCTTAGCACAGTAGTTAAGTACATTAAAAATACACCTGTCATTAAAAACATAAAGTTCAGCTTATCAAAAATTTCTAATAGTTCAATGGATTAGAGATCAAATGAATAATTGATTTTTCTAGTCTATGGTCAGCTTGTATTAAGCTGTTCTAAACAAAGAGAACCTGTACAACCCATCAAGACAAACCCTCTCTCTAAGGATGAATGCCACTGCTGTTTGAACACCACTGCACATCTTTATGTGCAATTGCTTAATCAATTTTTGAGTCCGTTTTCAGTTTTATTGAAAAGAGAGAAAGTGGTCTCCTTTGAGAGCTAATGCTCTCTCCATGGGTACTTACATTTTTAACTGATATTTCAAGTTGTCTTCAATAAAAGAAACTAACATAGTAAAAATGTGGCATTCCTCCTTAAACTTACACCCCTTTAACGATATAAATTGTCCCTTAGAGGTTTCTTCACTTACTTGACATAGGTTCATCAGGCTGAATTGATTTTATGATATTCATACATAAAATGTTCAAATGCTTTTCTTAAACATACAGGGCAAGTTATTACAACTGTTTATGTACATATCATCTACACACTCTCTCTTTGTTGTTGGATTTGTAAATTAACAGGGATTGGCATATTAACATTTTAGATCCACAAATGACATTAAATAATGTTGAAACAACTCCAATAATTCAAACAAACTAAGCATACAATCATTAAATTATTGATGACAGGCATTAAATAACCCACATGGTCAATATTATTGTGCGTAATTATTTACATAGAACTCATAAATATTTTGTGCTTATCAGGACTGTTATTCTAACTAGTAAAAACATCCTACAGTACAATAACAAAACACACAATCACTCTGTAAAAGATTACTGAGTTCCAGGAAAATAGTTTCACACAATACCTGTTTTGAAAATACATGTATCTGACAATAGTACCAGGAAAATAATTTCGCACAATACCTATTTTGAAAATGCATGTATCTGACGATAAAACCGGGTGAATGATTTCATACAATACCTACTTCAAAATTACACATATCTGACAGGAAATAAACATTAACTTGACTTGATTGCTTAATCAATTTATCTATGAATATCACAATTCTTCAACAACAGGTTTTTCTGAAACTAGTAATGGTTTAATAACAATAACCTAAGTTATAAGAAACAAAACATCTACACACCAGTGACAACATCAACTTTTGCTAACTAGATTTTGTTAACTTACGTGATATGTTAATATTCCAGCAATCAAGCCAAGCACAATCATACAGGTGAGTTTATGATTCAATGCAAATTTAGTTAATACATGATTACACATAGTTATAGTATTTGGTAGCACAATCTAGAGGGAAAATGCAATAACTGCAATACAGCACTGGAAAAACTGCAATACGGCACATAGTGTGCCTTTTTTATCACCACACCAGGTACATTGCACTCTCTTCTTCTATGATAGTTTTGATACAAGTGTTGGTGTGACGGTATCATCCACAGTCGAACTATGACACAAAACAGATAGAGAACAAACACACAGATATCGTATTTACTCTCCGACCCCTCCCTTCACTACATTAGATAACCCAGTGTTTCACTTCTCTATGACTTAAATACAGAATTCTGAGATTACAAGTTGAATATCACTCACTGAGCACTCCTAATCATAAATCATACGAAACAAAACTTCTAACATACATTGAACACTCCATTACTTCTGCTACTTTAAATAACATGCGAAAATAAATTTCTCGTGTTTTTTTTTTAATTTCCAGATACATTGCAATAGAAAATTGTTTATGAAACACGTTTTATCTTATTATTCATTGGGTCATGTAAAGCAAACCATGCTATTTATTTAATAACATTATATAACATTTTGACTTTAATTGTAATGTGATACAAAAAGGGGCTACTGGTTTTTAGGCTAAAGCAAACATATTAGCAAGAAACTGGTTTAATCTTGATTGCCATTTATAGACAAGTCACATATGATTTATATAAACTCATATTTATAAACACTGGGATATGTCAAGTTAGAAGTTTTGCTTAGTATACCGTATGTTACCTAAGCAACCATTTCTGACAACAAGAGGGCCATGTGGCCCTTAAGCGCTCACCTGATCATATGACTAGCAGTTAAGGCAGAATCAGTATTTGTTATGATATGACCTTAATATTTGATGTAAATTTTACAAAGACACACTTTGTGGCCAGGTTTTATAAAGATGGGTAAAAATGTGACCTCTTGAGTGTTTAAAAGGTTTTTCTTTGATGTGACCCAATTTATGACCCCAGATGATCCAGTTGCGAACTTTGCCTAGATTTCGTAGACACACACATTGTGACCAAGTTTTATTAAGATTACATCAAAAATGTGACCTCTAGAGTGTTAACTAGGGCTGCGTACCGATTTCCGATATAAAATCAAATACCGGTATTTTGCGTTCGATCGATACATCGTATCAAAATCCCCATTTTCATTTAATTTTTCGGTAGTGTATATGTTTGTATATGTTTCGTTTCATAATGGCCAGGTCGTCGACACATCTCATGTCCGAGTGAATCTAATTTTCCAACTAGAATCTGCTTTGCAAACTACTCATGCAATTTCAACATGTGTAAATAGGTTGTTTATCACATATCTCAAACCTGACATGATTGTGTTCCTCAAGTTAAATACATGTTGTAAGTCTGCAAGTGCCTATTTACAGTTTTTAGATCGTTTATTGTTAAAACAAAATATCAAATGATATATCGAATATCGATCCTTTTGTATCGATACAAATATCGTATCGATCATTTTAACTGATACACAGCCCTAGTGTTAACAAGGTTTTTCTTTGATGTGACTTTGTGACCTAGCAAACTTGACCTGGATTTCGTAGGGACAAACGTGACCCAGTTTCATTAAGATCACATCAAAAATGTGACCTTGTGACTTAGTTTTTGATCCCATGTGACCTAGTTGCTAACTTGACATAGATGTCAAAAATGAGACCTCTAGTGTTAACAAGGTTTTTCTTTGATTTGACCTAGTGACCAAGTTACAAACTTGACCTAGATTTCATAGAGACAAACATTGTGACCAAGTTTCATAAAGATTTAGTGAAAACTGTGACCTCTAGAGTGTTAACAGTCCACTTGTTGACGACGGATGGTGGACGATGGACACAATAGCAATCACAATAGCTCACCTTGAGCACGAAAAAGGGGCAGTAACTCTGACCTAGTTACGCCTGGCTACAACAAGTCCCACTCCGTTTTGGCCTAGATTTCAGATGCAATTTTTGCTCAACTTATAATGAGTACACTACATTTAGGTTTCACTTTTCCAATGGTTGTAATACACTATTATGCATCCCACAACAGGGGGCAATATATGATAGTTTCAACTTACAAATAATAAAACATGACTTCAAAATTTAAAATTTGCCTATAAAGTAAGAATGCATTGAGATTCTCATGTGACCTCATTTTTAGTTTATGAAAATGTGGACATGATATTAAAGTAATTAAACAAAACCAATTGTATTGAATACAGTAATAGTAACAGGTGTAAGCCAATTGAGTTTTCATACAAAGTACAAAAGCAGCAGATGTATATTTTATCTCAAGTTCTAGCAGAAGCCGTAAGCTGTGAAGTAATTATCCATCAGAAATTAAATACCTCAGAAATAATGTATAGCTGGTAATTTCTGCAAGACGGATACTTCGGCTAGTGTGCGGTCACAAGTCAAGTTGCAAAATTAAATTCAAGAGGATTAAATAAATAGTCATACTCTTAGGCAGTTTAAAATTACCGAGACATACAAGCCATCAAGTCTAAAGCATGAAAGCTGAATATCTTGATCGCAGACATGAAAACCACAGAAAATGGAAAAAACAGCACAATAAGACAGCTGCAGAAATGACCAGCTATTTTTTACAGTGATATTTAGTAACCAAGCTTCTATAGAGAAATAATACTTCAATTTAAATTTTATCCATACAGGACAGGTACATCTAGTGAATCAAAAAAAATATTACATGTATAAAGGAAACAGATTTTTCGGTAAACAATTTACACTAAATAAATATTTTAGTTTTTCATAAGTCAAGTCAAGACAAATACACATTTAAATAATACTTCAATTCAATTATTTACTTATATGCACATAAAAACAGACAAAAATATTGATAGATTTTTAACCCAAAGCATCTTTTTTGATGGTGCACATTTCATTAGAGACACTATCATCACTCTTCACAGAGAAATTATTTGGTAAAATGTGAAAATTTAATGATATTGCCTCTGGTGCTGAAAAACATAGAATACACCAAATCCTTACGCTTGGCAGTAGGTACAAACCAAGTCAGTATATAGCTGCTTGTGCTTATTTTGTTAAGTTTCTACAACTAAAACATACATTCATCACAGATTTGAGATAAAAACACAGCTCAGCCAGCTCTGACACATTGTTAACATATAAATTCACTGGGTCACTGGTCAAAGCAGCATATATTGTTGGAACACACTACAGGATCCATCCAGGTGGCATAACAACAGTTGAACTATAACTAACTTGTCTCATAAGTTGATAACAATGCGGCATCCACTGGTTCCATACACGACGGACACGTGAATGACCTCATTAACCAATCATCTATACAGTCTTTGTGGTAAGAGTGCATACACGGTAATATACGCAATGGTTCCCCGACAGCAAAATCTCCCATACATATAACACATCTGTAAAGAAATACAAAATATGTGATCAGTCACATGCTATATATCAGCACAGTGTATGTGTATATTGCTGACTGCAATTTTGCAAGGACAATACAGTAATTCTACTGCTGGAACAGTCCGAAGTACACATGCAGGCTAAGGGCCACAAGCCTAATATAAGACTTACAGCTGAGTTACCCAACGATACTTCAGAAAACACTCAAAGATCATTCAAAGGAATGCACATTGCCAAATTTCAAGTAAATACTATCAGGGGTTCCATTTGACCCGGGAGTAGGGGTTTTTACCCTTGAAATTTTCAAAAAGCCACATTTGACCCTCAAGATTTTGGTTTTAAGGGTCATTTTCTCTTAAGACCATGCGTATTTTGCCTATAAAATAGAAAAATTTGGTCAAAATTATCAAAATGACCCGTCAGATCTATAAGCTAGTGGAACCCATGTACTATAATGTAACACTGACAATGCAAACAAGTACAACTCAATACTTATTCTACAAGAGATGTATGCCCCCCATGGCTGACAAATAGTTAAGATATGTTTAAGGTCATAGTGACCTTGACATGTAGGTAAAAAAGGGACAACTACTGATGGTGACCAATCACCTTATAAAGTTTGAAAAATCTGAACCTAACCCTTCTAAGAAGGGTTAGGTTCAGATTTTTCAAACTTTATAAAGTTCTAGAGTTATAGATCGAAAACCATTAGGTCTTTTCATTCATGTTGAATGTCACAGCATCCTTGAACTTTGACCTACAGACATCAAAATCCATAGGAGATATCTAGTCAGTTGCTGACTAACCAGAGAGTAAGAGGCATCATAATTACTTACTCTTTGCCTTTCTTGGACGAGCCATCATAAATGCCTGTAGGTAGATGACTTATCAAGCCAAGTCGTTTGGCAATTTTAATTTGCTCTTCTTCAGTTAGTTGACTAGCAGTTCGACTCACATTTGGTGCAGGGTGGTACACTGGTGTTCTTTGCAGTACATGCTCCTGTAAGAAACATTCCATGATAATATAGAAAATAATTTCATCTGATTAGGTTATATCCATTCCGCTACCACGATTCTTTTGGGAGCTAGGAGAAATTCATATGGACCATATACTCCGTCCCTGAGACATTATTGACTTGAAGCACTGATAAAAACTCGATTCATCCGGACGCTACAGACTTGGCCGAAAGTGAAAGTAGACAAAATTTCGACTAAAAGTTACCGGAAATAACGATGTGACAGTGACCCTTGCGGGAATAACTTTTTTTAGCTTTGTAGGCCTAATTTTGGGTCCCTTTAGGGCATTGCCCCCGACCCCTTTATCAAGCCTTATATTCCTATTAATGAAAAATAAAAACTTTTTGACGCTAAATGTTAACGCAATTCCACAGGGAATCGTAATGGCGGGTATGACCAGTAATTTCAGTTTTGGAAAGCCTACATCCAAAGCATTTAGGTTCTTAACTATGGAAGGTCGAAATGTCCATCCAGACCTGAAATGCATGTTTTTGATGTATTAGCGATATATTAGCGCTATTTAATGGATAAAATGTGCAAAAAAACCAGAAAATTTAGTTTTTTACTCATCCTTTCCGCTACCACGATTTTTTTGGGGGCTAGGAGAAATTCATATGGACCCTATATTCGGTCCCTGAGACATTATTGACTTGCAGCACTGATAAAAACTTGATAGATCCGGATGCTACACACTTTTTAATGCAATTCCACAGGGAATCATACCCCGATGGCGATAATGACCAGTAATGTCAGTTTTGGAAAACCTACATTCAAAACCCTCTTTAAAGGGGGTCAGCGGGCCCAAAATCCTGTGCACGACCTTGGGCCCGTAATATCCTTTAGTCTGGGATGCATGTGTACCCATGACAGCAAAATTCTCAAATTTGGGCATTTAGGTTGTAAACTATGTAAGGCCGAAATGGCCATCCTGGCCAGTCTGCATTAGTATGCTATGGTAGCAGAAAGGATACTGTAAAAGCATTTATTTTCGCAAGGCTAACTTTTTGCGAATTTCTAATTTGGAAGTAGTTCGCGAGGGTTAATGTTTGCAAATTTCAAATTTTTGGAAAAAAATCTACTCTCTCGGCAATATCCCTGGTGCATCATTTAGTTGTCACTGTGTGATAATCACTCTGATAATTACGACTACTGTTAGTACACTACAACAGTCATCCACCCAAGTGTATTGAGTTTTAATTGGCAGATTGCCTTAAACTTGTTAGTATGTATTAGTACTCAATTAAGCCAAACCAGACAGTCTCATTGTGTTATGAGTAAACTGTGAAAATATACTGTCCATTATTTTCGAGCTTATCGGATTCGGAACAAGCAATAGCCATAGGTGTTAAACATTGTAACTGTAGACAGTGTTTTATACTGGTACACATTCATTGCAATTGAACTGCTAATTAGATTTTTGACAGAATTATTTTATGTTCACATTTTCTGTTGTATTGTTAACTTTTTGTAAATATCAATCAAATAAAGTTAGTTTAACAGACAAAAGTCAGCGTAGTCGTCAGTGTTTTAACAAATCAGAGTAGATTGTAATGGCGTCGCTTAGCCGTAATCACTATTGAAGTTCAACATATTTGAAGCTATTCATTTCACGAGGGTCAATTTTCACAGATTTATCAAACTCACGAATATAGTGAAAATTAAACCCCGGCGAATTATTCTGCTTTTACAGTATACAGTTCTGTCGATACGGGGCATAAAAATTAAGTTATTTTACTTATTTTCATAAACTTTTATGAATTTGTTGTTGTTCTTGATTTCATTGGTTATGATATCATAATAAACAAGACAGAGTTTCCCCCATGGAAGCCTTGTCCATAAAAAAGCTAGGTCAATCAGGGGCCATAGTTCTGTTAAAATGTTGGATAGTGTTACATGGCTTTGATAATGTAAGGGGCTTATGATGGTTAACAAGTATGTCAAGTTTGAAGGCAACTCCTTGATGTAAAACGAAATTTGGGTTAACAAGAAGTGGACGCTTAATAACTTATTAAGTCTTAAGTCCAAAATAAGGTCAAGGTGAAGGTCAAAATGGGGTCAGGTGCTACAGATGTGTGGATAGTGTTCATATACAACATCCATGCAAGTATGAAAGCTTTGTAGCAAGCCATATTAATACTAGAAGAAACGGTCAATTTGGGTTAACCAAGAATTTGGCCTTTCAATAAGTCAAAAATTAGGTCAAGGTGAAGGTCAATTTTGGGTCAGGTGATACAGGCATGTGGAGAGTGTTCATATATAACATCCATGTAAGTATGGAAGCTTTGTAGCAAGCCATAATAAAGCTAGAAGAAACGGTCCATTTGGGTTAACTTGGACGGATGGACAGAAGGACAGGTGAATCACTATATGCCTCCCAATCTATCGATAAATAATCCGAAAAATAGTGCATACATTTCTTGAACTAGAATGCTAAATGCACATGAACCAGGCTCCGCGAAAACTGTCAGTCCATCAGTCATGACTGACAAATTTTGAATTGGACTGACATAAAATCCTGTATTTTTCTATTAGACAAAAAGGAATTAACATTTCATTAACAACTCATTTTACAAATTCGGACTGACAAGTTCAACTTTAAAACTTTTCGCGGAGCCTGCTGCAATGATGAAACTGTTAAGAAGCACAGATATACGAGACACATTTTGGAAATATCAGTGTAAGTGTCAGCACGAGTTGCAGTAATAAGACAATTGTCTGTTTATTGTGTAAATACATGGGTGAAAGTTGAGAAATATGAAAATACTGAAAATGAAGCTGGGGGCCAGGGGGCCCGGAAGCTCCTTGAAAACAGCATTTTAAAGTACTCCTGAAAGCAAATTCTGGCACTTCTGACTTGCTGTTATGAAAAATAAAAGGCCCCCAAAAAAGCATGTCCACTTGGTGATTTTGTTTTCACTTTCAAGTAAATATCTTTGAATTATTATTGGACTTCTACTGAGTAGAGGTTAGGGTTCTTATAGTGAACAAGTGTCTGCACAAAAGTAATAGTCAATAGATTTCAGGTTGTACCTTGTCGAGAAGTGCAGATAATTTGGACAAAAAATGCTTGATAGCTGCCTATTCTTGTGTAGAGGTTAGGGTCCCAATGGTGAACAAGTTCCACCTAGTAAAGTATGAAAGCAGGGGTAGGGGTCTAGAGGGGCAACCCCCACTATTTCTAAAATAATTTTCAGTTATACACTCAACCAATTTTTTACTGGAATTTATCCTTTGAATATTCCTCACAGGTGCTAACTGACCCTTAGACAAGGAACCACTTTCCAGCAAATTCTACACAAGAGGAGGAAAATCAACATTGCTGTCAAATTTCCATGACAGCACATCATATTGACATGTCATGATCGGAAATCGAACCTGTATTGCCAGTTAGCGCTCCAACCAATGGGTCCCAGTCGCGGATAATATAATTTATAAAGACAACTATGTGTATAACACATATACTCCCATTTATACATTCCAAGTCATTTGACAACTATATATAAATAAGATGCAACATGTACATGACTACTCAGTACAATCAAATAACTATGATTAGCCATCATTATAAAACTGACATCATGGCTATAAAGCAGACAGCTGACTGGATGTCACGATACACACCAGGACATAATGTAAACACAAAAGAAATGAGTCATTTCCATAGATGACAATTTAATACACTTGACAAAACCACATTAAAACCTATATTGATAAACAGAATTACGATTTCTTAAGCTAACAATGGCGACAAATATATGAATAATTAAAACAAAGAGATCAAAACAGAACAACAAAACAAAGACGGAAAATCACTGATGTGAAACCAAAATAAACACAACATGCCTGATAAGGTGGCGGAGGTCCCAACGCTTGTTCCACGCTGTCTTGGCTGTCATGACCCCTTAACAGGGAAATATCGTCATTACTCTGCGCCTTTAAACAATTACCCATGATGTCAAACGGTTATCTTCAACGAATATTAGCGTAAAAAGTCAAACAAATACATTGTCTGCATGTCCATTAAATTCTACTGCCCGTCATAACATTGACCTTAGCACAAACTTGGTCGTATTCTTGCGCTTTACGTGACGTAAACAGCTGATAGAAATAGTTCTACCTTTAAATTGGGTTTACGTGTAAAACGTGTAAATAAAAAAGACCATGAATAACTGAAATTACAATAAAACAATTTAATATGTATTATGTTCTAAAATTCATATGAACGCTTATTTCTTGTCTCAAAAATATGGTTCGCGCAAAAATGTCAACAACAAGTGATTCGTCGGCGGATCGATATAACAGGTGCGGGGTAAGGTCTAAACATTTTACATGTTGCAGATGTCACTAAGTCATCTCTTTGTCCCAAACACCATTCTACTTTTGGTGAAATAATTTAAACTACCTTTAACTTAATAAAGTGTAATTGAAGCATACAAAGTTAATCTCGGATAAATTAGAAAAGTAAAATATGTCAAAAAACAGTCCAATTAACATTCAATCAATGATACAGTACATATAGGCCTATGCTATAAGTGCATCCGTGTTCAGATCTTTGGTGCATTATAGTAACAAAATTAAGAACCTGTATCTAAATTTGTACAGATCTTTGGTAATTTTGATGTGGGTTCTTAACGTAACGTTTGCATTCATAGATTTTTTTTATTGCCATCTTATTGTTTATGAATGTATGAATTAATTAAATTTGAAGTAAAAGGCTCCTATATAATTTATAATAATAATTTATTTTTAAGTGTTCAGCAAGTAATATTTTTTTCTTGTGAATGGTCATTTGGGAGTGGTTCATAGTAGTCAGATTATCTAGGTGATTAATCAAGACCCCGGCCACTCAGGTCCTAATTGGACGATTATAGCATGCATGCTGCATATTTGAGCGCCCTAATAAATGTCACTGCAGTGTACTGTACACTTGATATTGCAAGTAAAGTTGAGTAATATCAAAGATCTTATAAAGAACTTTTTGGTAATATCATTACTTTTGGGAACAAGTGTACTTGTTCAGCCAAGATATTTACTGAACTACATGTATCATAACTAATTTCTTCACATATCTGAAAGATCTGAGTATATATATAATTTGGTATTGAATGGCTGCCCAGTTTGCTCAGTCAGTGGAGTGCCGATTTAGATCTTTGCATATCTCAAAGAGTTTTAAGCATCTTCTGATATTTTCATAGTGCTAGAAGACATCAAAGTATAGCAGGTTTTCATAAGTGTTTCATATTCCTTGAAATAGGCTACGGCTCACTCACTAATCATAGTAATGTTGAACATGATAATGTCAATGTGTTCAGAATGATTGTATTACAAATGTACAATTAATTAATTGTTTTTGAATTAAACATTCTTTTTGTACTGAGGCGAAATATTTTTAGACCAAAATTCCGAAAAATCATGCAAGTACACAAAAGATACTTAGTAAAACATAATTAAACAAGCAATTACCTGTACAGAGTACTGAATTTTAGTGTACCAAGTATTGCTAACTATCTTGTTTGTGTACAGAGTATTGAACAACATTATGACACATCATGACTACACTACTCATTTACTCGCAATACCAAAGAGTTTGATATACCAGTGTACATGCTACTATAGTGATCACAAGGGTGCAAGTCTTCCCACACAGCATGCATGTTAATTTTTGTGTTACAATCAAGATAATTTTTGAAAGCTACAAACTGTAACATCCTTACCAAGTTTCATGAAGTGTAGACTTGAATATTTTTACAAATGGCAGCCAGATCCTAGCCCTGAGATAGCAACCCTTTCTAACCCCAGGTGACCCCGTCTGCATCAAACTACACCTGGAGTTTACACAGACAAACTTTGTGACGAGAATTCAGTAAGATTGGGTAAATCAAACTGTGACCCCTAGTTTTAAACTAGCAAACTTTTTAACATTTGGTCATCTGGGGTAAAAAACTGGGTCATAAGGTAAAATTCTAGAAAAAATTGTGTGAACACACCAGACTGGTCACTAGTGTGACCTAGCCCCGATCTCCCGAAACATCTCATTTTGAGCTAAATCTCATCTCAAATATTGCCATGTGTCTTTAAGATAATATCCATGGGAGACTGGTTTCAAAATTTGCATCACAAAACAGCACATCTTATTCTTAGTTCATTACAGTAAATTTGAGTTGAGATTTCTACTTGAGATGCTTCAAGAAATTGGGGCCAGATCTTTATGAAACATGGTCAAAGAGACAGCTAACAGTTGACTGACCAAAAACAGTCATAATATAATTATTCAAAGGGAGGTAATAATCAGGTTATTTGAATAAACAGGACTTGTGCTGTTTGAACAAAAACCTGATTTCCCTTTTCTTTCAGTAGTTTTTAAAATTCAAGGTATGGACAGTTAAGTCTTTGTACTTGATTATTTCTGAAATTCTTTTTATAAACACATAAAGGACACAGGTAACTGTATCATTGATAAAGAGTAAAACAATTTGTTTTCTCTCTTAATCAATGATGATACAGTTACCTGTGATAAAGGATTGGTACTTTTTTAATTTACCATGTATACATGTGCATAGATAATTGGAAGCAAATAATGAAATAATTTTTTTTTATAATTTAAGAGATTTTTTATTACAATACATATACAAAATTTATATCAACAATTAATGATGGCAAATGAGCATCCATACAATGATGCACCAATGGAAATAAAAAGTATTTGTATAGACTAAATCACCAAAAAATTTTACACAGAAGTTCAAACTTAAAAATATATTTTATCCAATTACCAGAATTGTTCTAGAACAATCAAAATGCGGAGCACTGAGTAAAACTTGCATTTAACCACTATCATGAATGTCATGAGATTGCCCATTAATTACTAGTACATGTAACATGACTGTATCTCTAGGGAAGACAACTTCTACATGATTCTGATGATAATATCACACACCCTGCCACAGTACATTGTTCACACATCTGCTATATTTCCATGAAGCAGTTATAGAGGATATTACAAGAGTGTCTTTCCATATTGAATTTATTAAACGAGTTGAGTAAAATAATAAAATGCGAGGCTCTGCCAAGCTTTTTATCGATTTTTTCAACGAGTTTAATAAATTCAATGTGGAAAGTCACAAATGTAATGTTCTTTTTATCATATGTTAGCCTTTTCCGGCCAAAACATAAAATAGCTACGTATTTTTCACTATAATAAAAGCGCAACTTTGACGACGTCGCCTATCCTTTGAATGACGTCGCGTGATAGCTTTATTACACTAGTGTATTATCAAAAATAAATAATGGCTTTATTACGCTACCGCGACGTCAAACATGTGATAAATTACTTTAATTCATATTTTTCCAATGAGCAAAATGTATTATTCAACTTTTTGAATCACAGCTGGCTGGAAATTCGAACTCAGCTGGAAATTTGACCTTTTGTGAAGTTATTCTCATAGTGATGGATTTTTGATAAGGGAGTCAATCACAGGCTATTTTACCGGTAATTATTATTAAGCTGGTAGTTGGTATTGAGATGACGAACGCAACATAATTCAATATAACTACATGTAGCACAGAGGATCTTGCATGTCAGGCTAACTAAAATATTTATTGCACACTCTGGAAGTGCCGAACGATAATTATGGCATGGTTTTATGGCATTGCTGAACTGCATGTTATGTGATAAATCCATATAATTCTTACTGTATAGACAAAAAGGATATAGGTTCTATGTAGAAAATACAAGTATAGAGAAACTATGAAGAGTTAAATCCCCTGAGATCTTAAACAAGTTACAAAAATACAATTCATGGGTGCAAAAACATGAATAATGCACATTGTACATTATGAACAATTTTCTAAAAGCCTTGACAAGAAATAAACAAGACTGCGTTCAATAAACGCTTATGCCCCCTGTGGAAGCCTTGTCCATAAATAAGTCTAAGTCCAAAATTAGGTCAAGGTGAAGGTCAAAATGGGGTCAGGTGATACAGGTGTGTGGAGAGTGTTCATATACAACATCCATGCAAGTTTGGAAGCTTTGTAGCAAGCCATAATGATGCTAGAAGAAACGGTCAATTTGGGTTAACCAGGACGGACGGACGAACGGACGGACGGACAGGTGAATCACTATATGCCTCCCGATCTATCGATACGGGGGGCATAAAAATACTTAGATTCTTCTATCATTCTTTGCAGAATTGAATTCATTAATTGTTCAAAAATTTCCATATACAGAATATTCATTTTAATGTTGTACAAACAGACCCCTTTTACCATGTGAATGACTGAATTTCTACCAGAAATTGTAGAAAAACATCTTTCCCATGTTATATACTGGTTTCAGTGTATGTTTGTATTATTGTAGTATTTTTAGTTTTGCTGTATTTTGGAGTTCTGACAATGTAAAACTTTTTACAGCCTTGACCTAGTTCTACTCTTGAATCACAGGCCTAAGAAATTAAATCACAAAATACAGAGTTTTGAAATTCCCCATCTTCCCGTCATTACTATATATAATAGAATAATATTATATATAGTAATGACGGGAAAATGGGGAATTTCAAAACTCTGTATTTTGTGATATAATTTCTTAGGCCTGTGCTTGAATAATGCAATATTAATTTTATTTTGGAACATTCAAATTGAAATCAGTAAAATTCTAAACTACAACACAGCAACATAGAATACTATGTTAGGTTAAGTGTTTATATATTTTAGAGTCACTACTATTTAAAGGCCCAGCCAGTTTGGCTTATGAGACACTTATTGACTGAGCACATACAATGCATAAAGGAAACATATTTCAATTTTTCATAAATAGACATTTATATAATCAGCATCTGAACCTCTTCATAGTTCACTTTTTTCTCCCGGCATCAATACTCTTAAGGGTAGGTAATCCATTAGGGAGTTGAATGTAATTTGATTCTTCAGCCATTATTTTCTCTGCTTCAGCTGTAAATAATATGTGTAAGAAAATACCATTATTTAATGCAAAAATTACACAAAACATGGCATATTATTGGCTGTTGAAGACTAACGTCACATGCCAAGTGAAGTGTGGTGATTACTTTCACGGTATTAAAGATACCCATAATGCTTACATGATGTTTATTTCAGATAAGCTAATTAAGTCTAAACAAAGTCTAATAAAAACACAAAACTATCAATGATCTACCGTTTAACAAAGACTTTCTCAAATTCATAATACATTTTGCGGCATAAAAATCAGTGACAATTAAATAGTATTTTTCTTAAAAAGTAAAGACAGCATTTTCCCCAGTTAGTATCAAAATACATTTGCACCAAATTGTCTCCTGTTAATGATTATAATACAGCTTATTCTTGTTATTAGAATTCATCCAGATTGAAATTTCATTCAAATATAATCAGGTCAGAGAGGTGTGTGAATAGTGCTTTTTCATGTTGCATCAGTGGATATTTCTGGTACATTGTATTCTAGTAGGTTGTTGTCAAATTTAACAGGTCAGTCTGTACAGATAATTTAATCATTTATACGCGAGATACTGTTATAGAGCAAGATACTGTTATAGAGCGAGGTACTGTTATAGAGCGAGGTACTGTTATAGAGCGAGGTACTGTTATAGAGCAAGATACTGTTTTAGAGCAAGATACTGTTATAGAACTAGATACTGTTATAGAGTGAGATACTGTAATAGAGCGAGATACTGTTATAGAGCGAGATACTGTTATAGAGCGAGATACTGTTATAGAGCGAGGTACTGTTATAGAGCAAGATACTGTTATAGAGCGAGGTACTGTTATAGAGCGAGGTACTGTTATAGAGCGAGGTACTGTTATAGAGCGAGATACTGTTTTAGAGCGAGATACTGTTATAGAACTAGATACTGTTATAGAGCAAGATACTGTTATAGAGCGAGATACTGTTATAGAACTAGATACTGTTATAGAGCGAGATACTGTTATAGAGCGAGGTACTGTTATAGAGCGAGGTACTGTTATAGAGCGAGATACTGTTTTAGAGCGAGATACTGTTACAGAACTAGATACTGTTATAGAGCGAGATACTGTTATAGAACTAGATACTGTTACAGAGCGAGATACTGTTATAGAGCGAGATACTGTTATAGAGCGAGATACTGTTATAGAGCAAGATACTGTTATAGAGCGAGATACTGTTATAGAGCGAGGTACTGTTATAGAACTAGATACTGTTATAGAGCGAGATACTGTTACAGAGCGAGATACTGTTATAGAGCGAGGTACTGTTACAGAGCGAGATACTGTTATAGAGCGAGGTACTGTTATAGAGCGAGATACTGTTACAGAGTGAGATACTGTTACAGAGCGAGATACTGTTAAAGAGCGAGATACTGTTATAGAGCGAGATACTGTTATAGAGCGAGGTACTGT
Organism: Spisula solida; assembly: GCA_947247005.1. Classification (NCBI taxonomy): domain Eukaryota; kingdom Metazoa; phylum Mollusca; class Bivalvia; order Venerida; family Mactridae; genus Spisula; species Spisula solida. Next base: position 30,458,165 of record OX365948.1, read on the forward strand.
TTTAGAGCGAGATACTGTTATAGAACTAGATACTGTTATAGAGCGAGATACTGTTATAGAGCGAGATACTGTTATAGAGCGAGATACTGTTATAGAGCGAGGTACTGTTATAGAACTAGATACTGTTATAGAGCGAGATACTGTTACAGAGCGAGATACTGTTATAGAGCGAGGTACTGTTATAGAGCGAGATACTGTTACAGAGCGAGATACTGTTACAGAGCGAGATACTGTTAAAGAGCGAGATACTGTTATAGAGCGAGATACTGTTATAGAGCGAGGTACTGTTTTAGAGCGAGATACTGTTATAGAACTAGATACTGTTATAGAGCGAGATACTGTTATAGAGCAAGATACTGTTATAGAGCAAGATATTGTTACAGAGCGAGGTACTGTTACAGAGCGAGATACTTTTATAGTCATATTACCTCTACATCTTTCCATTTTATTCAAATATGCTAAATCATACTGATATCCTACAACAAAACCAAATGGTAACAGCGGCATCAATGGAGCTGGATTCTTTCTCTTAGCTGCCCTGAAATACCATTCACTATTTATTAAACACTTTAAAGCTATTTGTCACTAATTGTGTACAGTTATGAGAAAGTCAGTCTGTGTGAAGCAATGTGTTTGACTGAGTGAGGTTAAAAGACACAAATCGTTAGTTTACTTGATTGAAAAACATCTTGTATTTCTACCAGTAAAGGTCTAATTTTATTTTTTAAACAATATTTGAGGAAGGATCAATTCTGCTTATTAGTCAAGTGGTTCACTATTGATGCATTATCCTGACATCAGGCAAAGCAGTAATTACCTGTAACTATGCTGAACTTCAAGCAAGGGAGATAAGCCAGTACCATTTTAAACAACTTTTGTATGTTCTGGCCAAGGATCAAACCTGAGACCTCATGAACTTAAAGTGAACGCTCTAGCACAAGGCTATTGAGGCAGATACATGGTCAGATTTGTACGCGGAATCTAAGTGTTACTATTATACAACACATTACATGCATGATGTAATACATCCTGTATAAAGAGACAACCTTACCCTATAACACCCAGCACTCCAATGGTAACATAGAAAGTTGCCCACCAGGCAAACATGTCCCGAGCGCGAGCCATCATCATGGAAGCTTGTCGTTCTCTCATCTGATTCTGCATCTGTATTTGACGCTCTAACTGTAAAATGTAAATATACAAAGACATACGAGTCACTCCCAAAACATTAAATCTGCAAGAAAAACAATGAAGTTATTGATAAAGTTGGTTCCAAAGCTTATCAGAGCTTATGTTGTTTGTACTGTTTGAATCTTGCTGACTCAAAAATAAAACTATCATATTGTATTGTTTTAAAAACAAACTCATATATAAAACAGGGAGGCCTGGAAGAGCGGCTGACATTTAAGATTTAGTCAAGATGTCAGATAATTGTGTCAAAGACACTGAAAGTATAATTACTGTATCATGAACAGTATGTGAGAGATCTGATGAAATAGAAACTCCCTGAAAATAATTAACATGAGTAAAAGCCAATACGGATGCCATGGGTATATCACACTTCTTCAAAGTGCTATTTAGCAATTTCCTTGGTCTATGCTTCTTAGCTGTGGGTGGTTTATGGGGCTATCAGCATAGTTGATAGCATTTCTCAGTGCTTTCAAGAAGTAGAAAAATTAATGTGCATGGTGCTTTGCTTGGTGAGCGTTAACAAGAATGTTTACTGGATAGAAGCTATTTTTTAGATTTTTAATTTTTGAATATCAGCTGCATGCCCATTGCAATATCCTACATGAACTTGTTAAATGTTAAAATACAAACCATATCTGCTTGACTTTTCTCCATGAAAGCTTGTTGCCTCTGAAAGCTTTCTTCCATAGTTTTACCCACAACCGAACCCATTGTAACAGTGCTCCAAGTGAATGTTGACTTCGAAATAAATATGGAATATCTGCAAGGTTAAAAAGCGGGACACTATTAAACTACTTATCAGTCCAGCAGCTGATGCAATCAAATACCAGAGATGTGACAAGAAATAAATTACAAATTCATTCTTCTTCTTCCTTTGCCGATGCAGGGCCGCATTAATGCAGCATACTCGCATCCAAAACCTATATACAATTGTGGGGAGGGTACCTAATGTCTTAAAAACAGGATAAAAAAAAATAACGTTCCTCTATAATCTGACGGAGGAGATCCCGGCCTTTAAAGTGTCCAAGGTGGGAGCTGTGGCCAAGCTGTCTGGGAGTCTGTTCCACAGTACGATGGTGGATGGGAAGAAGGACTCCTTCATGAAGGTGGTACGACAGAATGGCACAACGAACTTCATCGAATTTCCCCTTGTTGCTGCTCCTTGTGGTTTCAAGTTGGAGCTTCTAGGAATGGCGACCAAGTCGTTGACGATCCGGTACATCATTACCGCTTTGGCTCGTTTCCTTCTGACCTGTAGTGGTTCCCATCCAAGTTTGTTGAGTATGTTGGTGACGCTGGCCCTTGGGTTGTAATCCCCAGATACATATCTGGCAGCTCTGCGTTGCACCGCTTCAACTCTCTTGGTGTTTGCTTGGGTGTGTGGATCCCATAATGTGGGCACATATTCCACCTGTGGCCTCACGTAGGTCTTGTAGCCTGTCTCCTTGATGTTTCCTGGGCAAGACGATAGATTTCGGCTGAGGAAGGCTGTGGTGTTATTCGCCTTGTTGCATGCCATGCTGATGTGGGCATTCCACGAGAGATCGTCTGAAAGTGTTGCCCCCAAGTATTTGGCTTTCTTCGTGGTCTTGAGTTCTTGGCCATGGATGTAATAGGGCTCTTGGATGTTCTTTTTCTTGTTGCTGAACCAGATGACTTCGCACTTATCAGCGTAGAACTCCATCAGCCAGGTTTTCTCCCACTCTTGTAACCTGTTCAGGTCTTCTTCAAATGAATGAAATAGACTACATTATTGAATTAAATATGTCAATGCATTACACCCGTAAAGATAAATAATAAATTGACTACAGTACGTGACAATTTAAATTTAAGGCAAACAAAAATGATTATGTGGGTCAGGTAACCTGGTAACCCTACCAATCCTATTTTTGACCCTCCTTCTAAACATTTTATTCGCATTTTACTAGAAATCACCGAAGCTCATTTATTTTCCAGCACATAACTCAATAAAATAAATTTAAAAAATAAAATCTGCCTACCAAATTAAGCATGTTATCAGAACCACAATATTCATTTGTTGACCTAAGTAATTGAACAAAACAGAAACTGTCAAAACCATGAAACAAATAAACGGATTTTCACGTTCTTTCCAAATGACAAGCAAAGTTTGTCGTCATTACAGGTTGTTTATGGTATTTATAAGATGTCCGTTCATATATTATTTACCTGAGCTAAAGCACAATCGGCTAAATCACAGCGAAATTCTAACCTTGTGAAGAAAGGACATTAGAGGTAATAAACCACTAAATGCATACGCGACCCAAAATAGTCCTTACAGAAACTTCTATTTGCCTGCAAATGGTGATATGCCTTGACAAAATGGAACTAGATTCATCTTATTGAGTTTAAAGGTAGTGTATGCATGTAGTTGAATGAGTGAATGTCTTTCATCTTGAATATTTTGAGATTTTGGCATACTTGACAAAGCGAAAGTAGAGAAGGGTAAAACCCACATTGGATCGGTCCGCGCGTCTAAAAATTTGTCTACCGCCTCTTTCTTATATTAAACATGACCCCCTGTTTTTTTGGTCTTATTTTGTAGCTGTAACATACTGCTTTTCAATGATATAGGTCTGTGAACTGACCATAGACTTTTGCCTTTTCGTAGACGGAAACATGATATTATCTGGGGCTGACAATAATTGTCACTTTACATTGAGCTAAAGAACAATTTTATTTAGTGGTTTGTGACCTAGAGTGATTGGACAGGTATAAAAATCGACGAATATCGTCTAGATATATGTCATCATCGTCACATTTGAAGGAAGGACAGATTATTTTTGGATATATTGTCTTCTAATATCCGCTTGGTTCCACAAGGTAAGATATGTTCGGGTTTATCTGTATGAAAATATTTTTTTAATATTATATGGCAGAATTTTAAGCGACGATCACTCATATATTTAAGATTGTATTAATTTGTCATATGTTTTCGCGATACCCTCGTAAGTCATTCGTTCTCAATACATTTCATCCTGCATTATTTCGCCCCCTATCGCAGAAAACAGTCTTAATGTAAGGTAATGTATATTTTATTTTTATAGTTTTTTTTTCATTTTTGTGTTAATAATTTGATTTAATGCTTTCCAATGAAATACTGAGTTTATTGTATAGTATTGTGAGTATATATACACCAGTACACTTGATGCAATTACTTAAGATGCTGATGATGATGTTAAAGTGAACTAAAATTAAAATACAGTGAAATTCTTGTATTTTCAGATAAAAAGCTTCTTCAGCCATGAATCAACTACGCCATGCCATGCGTTCTATGTTTTCAAAGTATTTACTTGTTACAAATACAGCGACAGCTTCTACATTATTAGCTCTAGGGGATTGTGTTATACAAAATATTGAAAAGTTGGACAAACCAGAGAAAGAGTACAATTATCTAAGAACAGGTTGGTTTCATGATTTCTTAATTATATAAGAACAGGTTGGTTCCATGACTTTAATCATATAAGAACAGGTTGGTTCCATGACTTTAATCATATAAGAACAGGTTGGTTTCATGATTTCTTAATTATATAAGAACAGGTTGGTTCCATGACTTTAATCATATAAGAACAGGTTGGTTCCATGACTTTAATTATATAAGAACAGGTTGGTTCCATGACTTTAATCATATAAGAACAGGTTGGTTCCATGACTTTAATCATATAAGAACAGGTTGGTTCCATGACTTTAATTATATAAGAACAGGTTGGTTCCATGACTTTAATTGTATAAGAACAGGTTGGTTCCATGACTTTAATTATATAAGAACAGGTTGGTTCCATGACTTTAATTATATAAGAACAGGTTGGTTCCATGACTTTAATTATATAAGAACAGATTGGTTCCATGATTTCTTTAATTATATAAGAACAGGTTGGTACCGTTGTTTCTTTCAATTATCTAAGAACATGTTGGTTCCCTGGTTTATCTTAACGTATCTAAGGACAGGTTGATTCCTTAGTTTCTTTTAATATTTAAGAACAGGTTGTTTCCGCTGTTTCTTTAAGTATCTAAGAACAGGTTGGTTCCATGTTTTCTTTAAGTATCTAAGAACAGGTTGGTTCCGTGGTTCTTTAAGTATCTAAGAACAGGTTGGTTCCCTAGTTTCTTTTAATATCTAAGAACAGGTTGTTTCCACCGTTTCTTTTAAGTATCTAAGGACAGGTTGATTCCCTAGTTTCTTTTAATTTCTAAGAACAGGTTGTTTCCGCTGTTTCTTTAAGTATCTAAGAACAGGTTGGTTCCGCTGTTTCTTTAAGTATCTAAGAACAGGTTGTTTCCGCTGTTTCTTTAAGTATCTAAGGACAGGTTGATTCCCTAGTTTCTTTTAATATCTAAGAACAGGTTGTTTCCACCGTTTCTTTTAAGTATCTAAGGACAGGTTGATTCCCTAGTTTCTTTTAATTTCTAAGAACAGGTTGTTTCCGCTGTTTCTTTTAGTATCTAAGAACAGGTTGGTTCCGCTGTTTCTTTAAGTATCTAAGAACAGGTTGGTTCCGCTGTTTCTTTAAGTATCTAAGAACAGGTTGGTTCCGCTGTTTCTTTAAGTATCTAAGAACAGGTTGGTTCCGCTGTTTCTTTAAGTATCTAAGAACAGGTTGGTTCCGCTGTTTCTTTAAGTATCTAAGAACAGGTTGGTTCCGCTGTTTCTTTAAGTACATGTATCTAAGAACAGGTTGGTTCCATGGTTTCTTTAATTTTAATTATTAGAAATGTCTGTTTTTCCTTTTTAAAGAAAATTAAAATGCTGTATAAGTAGATATTTCCATGAGTCAAGTTCATTGCATATATGTTTTGCATATTGTTGCTGGTCTTTGTGATTGTAACAAAACATTAACCTTGCCAATAGAAGGAGAATTAATGCTTCCATCTAAAATCTTCAAACTTCATCTGTAGCTTTCCCATAACAAGTCATTCATGACCTAGTAGACCTACCCATTCTGAGGTCAAAAGACGGACACTCTGACACCTGTTGCAAATAAAAACTTAATCCTAGCATTGAATAGGGGATTGTGTTTCAAAAAGATACATCATGTTTTTTTATTGCTTTTTCCATTCTAAATAACAAAAAATACCATTTCTAATAAAACATTTGTGTTAACATAAACACTTGGTTCAAATTTATTATTACAGTACTTCATTTTAAACCACAGGCCGTATGTTCACTATGGGGTTTCTGTTTGGACCTGTGACACATGTGTGGTATAAGATATTGGATAGGTATCTACCGGGCGCAACCCTGAAAACTGTCGCACAGAAGATCCTTGCTGATCAAGCTGTAGCCGGACCTTTCTTCTGTTCATCGTTCTTCATGGGTAAGTACGTTAGTACATGTGACAAATGTACTGACTCTTCTTTCCAATATTATTATCACATAGTCATACTACTAAATGTTTGTCTACTGATTGAGAGTGTGCTGAATTTACTTGAACACATTCAATGACCTTATCTTCTTAAACTGTATCATCATACATGTATATGTATAATAAACCGCTGATTTCTATAAGGTAAGGTTTTTGTTTATTATAGTGTCGTCCCTATTGAAAGGGCAATTGACTTATGAGACATCTATATTTCGTGCATACAGTACCTCCCGAATCCCTTCTTGTATTGCCGGGCGCCTGGCAGAGATTGGCCTACGGTAAACGTTCTTTAACTAGCTGGCGGCTCACCAACTGACCGCATCATTTTCTGCCGGGATTCAAACCTTTGATCTCTTGCTTCCAAGACGTACACCCTAACCATTCCGCCGAAGTCGCGGTCTAAATTTAAAAGCTGCGGCCATGGTCCAGTGGTTAGTGCACAGGATTTGTTACCTGGAAATCTGGTAGTGATTCTCAGTTGCAGGTCATACCCTTCCTTGAAAACTTAACAAAAGAGTTTATTTTCCTCCACATGTAGAGAAGTCGCTTGCTTCGTGTGGATGTACTTTGTTAATAATGGTTTGGATGCTAAGGATACTGTCCAGGAAAACTGGTTAAGTGCTTTTGCGACCATATATAACCGAAAATAAATTGAGAAATGGCGCTAAACACAAATGAACATTGTTTATATCTAACTTCAGCTTTTGTTTTTCATAAAATGCTATAATGTACAAATGAGAAAACATGGTTTCTATTAACATGGACTGATGATAGTACATCCACACGTAACAAGCAACTTCTCCACATGTGGAAGAATATACTGCATGATGACGGTAAGGCGCACATATTATTCACAGAAAGCCAAAAAACTAGTTTGTTGTCTGTCACATTATCAGGACTGATAAGGGACAACTTTCGTGCAGAAATTGATATATTTGTATAACAATGTACATTAATTCATGCATTTAAAGGTCTGGACCAGGTAATTACTTTCGAAATTTACCAAGGTAGATAAATAATCATAGACCAAGCTAAATCATAAAAGTGGGCAATTTTCTAAGACTGATTAAAAGTTCACCTATTCTTGTTTCTATGAACATGTGATAATAACATTACAGGTATGAATATTCTAGAGGGGAAATCTATACAATCTGGTGTGGATGAAGTGAAGGACAAATTCTTAACAGTGTATCTAGTAAGAGTTTGTTGCTATACATGTATTTTATGTCTGCTAGTTTTGGGGAGACATATTTATTTTCTGCTGGACATCTTTGTCTGTCTGTAGTGCACCCAGGATAATGTGAAAGGCGGGCAAATTTGGTATAGTCCACAAAGGTGGATTACAATTATGTGCACCAATTATCAGTGATGTTTTGAGTACAATACTGACCTTATCTGTTTGTTTAATTGATTTGTAAAACAAATTTTGCCACAGTTGACCAAACCGATTCATGTTTGTAAATATCACATTATTCTGGGCGGACTATAGATGGATGTCACAAAATTTGTCTGCAGTGCCGTGGTTTTTGTCAGATATTTTCGTTAAAAACCCTTCATGTCTATTAGTTCCCTAAATTTATACTCTTACCAGTATTATGGACCCATGGAGGTTGGGAGGACGCAAACTGCTGCAGAAGGATAAGTCAAATTTGTCTTCCTTCAATGGACATTTTGTCTTAATCATCTAGAGGAAGAGGCTCGAGGGTTCCTCAGTGTGTTAATCATCAAACAGGTTTATGGTGTCAAATTCTAACATGATCTGCAGATTAATCCATATACGCATAGAGCAAACCAGGGCATGTATTATTACCGCAATAAAACATGCCTGTCAAATTGGCTGTTACTGTTTACGCCCCGTATCACATGACATATTTATGAATGAATGAACATAAACTTTATAGTAAAAGCTTCAACGTGTTGCGAACAAGGCAAGTAGTACGAGTATCCAGTGTTACAGCTATGACACATCTATTTTTAGAAACTCCAATACATGTATATTCTTAAAACTAAGTTTTATAAAACAATTCATTTATATTTTTCATTTCATGAAACAGATACCCTAAACTCGTGTTATTAAAATTATTTCAATGATTAAAATGTGTTAATTCCTTCATAAAATTACAAGGTCGTTTTCATTAAGGAGGGAGGTAATTGTACCAGCTAATAAGCCACTCAATTTCAGCATGGAATTTTGTTCAATGTAACATGGGTGAAAATGGAATGCGCGCAGTTAAATAGTACGGGATATTATCGTATTTAGAATCGAAATAAAAACTCTGTTCTTGTATTTTGTCGGTGAATAAAACACGGGCACTCGTTTCGGATGTGGAAAATTAAATCACTCGTGCTATGCATCCGAACTCCTGCCCGTGTTTTATTCACAGACAAAATACGCGAACAGATTTTTATTTCTTAAATAAATGTTAGGTCTACATGTTCCTTTTAAGTAGGATTGAGGTTGATGTGTCATGAGGACCCCTGTTTTGCTGCTCATACCCCTTTTATGTTATTACACTGACTGTGTCTTAAGTAGAGCCGAGTCCGTGGTCTGCAGTTAGTGCGCTGCATTTGTTACCCGAAGTTGTGGCAGGTCATGATACCCTCCCATGAAAATTTGACTTTAAAGTCAGTTTTCCTCCACATGTGGAGATGCTGTTGGTTCCTTGTGAGGGGGGGGACAAGTTAGTACTGGTAATGATATATAATGTATAATCTTTCAATAAATTTCTCTTCTGCAGCTTGACTGGTGTGTGTGGCCACCTGCACAGTTCATCAACTTCTTCTTTTTACCACCAAAAGCTCGTGTTGTTTATGTATCATTGATCACTTTAGCTTGGAACACGTTTCTCTCATGGATGAAACATAGGGTAAGCATATCTTTTCATTTTTATGCCCCTCACTAAAAGTCAGAGGGGGTATATTCAAATTTGCCCTTGTCCGTCCGTCAGGCTTCCAGACATTCATCCTACCCAAAAACTTCACTTAAACAAATAATTGTTTCAAGTTACAGCCATGGCATGAAACTTTTTGTCAGCATGAGAAGTTGCGCACCTTACAATTTTGTTAAGCCGTCTTGTGATGAGCTTGGCATAATTGTCACTTTTGGTGTACAGGTATATACGTGTGTGCATCGGTATGTGTGTTCGATTTTGTCCTGACCATAACTTTGACACGCAGAGACCAATCTTGTGATTAATAGTGATCAATCCAGGGAGAAGTTGCATGCATTTTACTGATGCAAAAAAGTGTCAGAAACATGTACCAAATGGGTTAATAACTTAATACTTAACACTGTTTGTAAACAGTCATTTACCTCAATCACCTAGAGCGTCTGCTTCTAGTGCCAGAAGTCTTCGGTTTGCTCCAAAGTCAATAACATTTTATATACTGTTAAACCATTAGTTTTCATTTTTGTAATTTAGTGGTGTCTTAAATTCATGGATTTAAAATATTGATTTAATTTCGCGACTTTGTTAATTGCAAAATCAATGAAAATTAATCTGCCGCGAATATTAATAACTTTACAGTATATTGTAATTCATGCTATATTTTGTATTGCAGGAACAGCATATTGAAAGTCCGCATGATGAAGATTGATGTCTGTTTCAGCTACAGTAGTTTGTCACCCAGTGTCTTTCCAAAGTAGATACAATACTAGTCTTTCATTGACAGTGTTCTTTATGTGTGTGCTTGTTTTGTCTGGCCACAGATTTTTAACCAGAATTTCCAACGGAAAAAAACTGGTTTTTAGATTGGCGAATTTGGTGGGAGGGCGGCAATAATACCCACAATTGGTTTTGTTCTATAATTTCTGTTAGGACCGAGTTTCAAGATTACCGGTAGGTCAAAATTGTGACCTCTAGTGACTATGCAAAGTTTTTCAATGACCTACAGTACTGTTTAAACTAAACTTGACACTAAGTGCACATGGTGTGCACTAGGTTTGTTAAGTGTAAATGATTAACGGGGACTTGCATGCACTACTATGACAGGTGAGCGACCTGTTGTTGTTTATACATTTAGCTTGGTAACTTCTCTGTGTTTATATTTTTAGAAATGATTTCAACCCTTCCGACTTCCGGACTTCCGTATGAATTTTGCACATTGTGTGAGTGACCTAAGGAGGCCTCTTGTTGTAATTTTTCTATTGCCAGCAAACAGCATAATTTTCTATAATTTCACATAAACTTAAAAAAAGGCAGTGGCTAGGCGTCCGGCACCGGATGGCTAGACAGCGAAATTAGTTGTTACGAAATAGCCGAAAATGGACGGTTACAAATAAGCTTGGTTACGAAATAGCCGCATACCGTCGTCCGGCACCGGTTCGCTAGCAAACCAATAAATACTTATACGTGATATGCTTGAGGGCATCGACTGACTGGACGTCTGGCGGTAGCTTGTTCCAGTCCCTGATTGTTCTTGGGAAGAAGGAGTTCGAGTCGGTACTGTGTACGGCATTGTGAAAGCTGGAAGGATGTTTCAGTGTCTGTTTGTTTTGATTTTCTGGTTACGGGAATGAAGTACAATGTATTTTGAAGGGTTGGTGAAGTATACTTGTTCATTGTTGATCTTGTATAGCATGATGAGGCAGGCTTCTCTGCGGCCGTCTTCTAGTGATTTCAAGTTTAGGGTTGATATCATGTCGGATTGACTTGTGGTATTTGTTCTTTACTAAGCGGGCTGACCTTCTTTGTACCATTTGTAGTTGATTTATTTGACATTTCTTGTACGGATCCCATACTGAGCTGGCGTATTCAATAGATGGTCTGATGATGGCCTTATAAGCTGTTTCTTTGGCTGGAGTTGAAGCAACATTCAGGTTGATAGTGTTGATATGTATTACTGTACGGTATCGAAAGCTGTTGCCTTTTTATATGCCCGTTGAAACCGGGACGTATTATGTGAACACCCTTGGCGGGCGGGCGTGCAGGTGGGCTGGCGGTGACAATGCTTATGGGCATAATACCTAGGCCAAGTTTGATTATAGGCCAAATCGGTTTAGGCCTTATTTGGTTATGGTCCTATAATTACCAAAATAAATGTGAAGTTGACCTTGTCTGTTCTCTAGTGCAAAGAGTTTTCATCTGAGTATCTTCACACTTGGTGACAATGTTTATGGATATAATATCTAAGACAAGTTCAATTGTAGGCCAAATCAGCCTAGGCCTTCTTGGGTTATCGTCCTTTAATTAAAAAAAATGTTGGATTGTTTGTTTTTTTCATTCACCATGCCCTGAGACTCACCATGCCCCAAGACTGGAAGACGGGCGTATTTTGTGACATTTTGGCACTCTTGTTCTTCATAAATAAACTACTGTTGGATTTTTGCAATATTAAAAGTAAAAGTTTTCAATAAAGTAATGATAATTCATTACAGGTATATGCATAATAATTTGCCACCGATGAAACTAGATACATTGTACAATTTCCATGCTATTGTCGTATTATGTACCTTTGAATTTTCTATTTTTTTTTTTAAAACTTTGTTATTGTATTTGTTATAAGTATTTTTGTATATGCCATACTTTGATCGCAGGTAACTGTATCATTAATGAAGAATAAACAAAATTTATATAAATTTATAATATCTAAGATTTTTTTTACTATTTATCAAAGATACAGTTACCTGTGATTTTGATATGAAAATATGAAACATAAAATATTATTCAATTTTTATTATTTATATACTAAAATAAATGCAATACTATTAAAGTTATTTATCAATGTTGAAATTATTATAACCCCACTACCATTGGTAGGGGCACTTTGTTATTCGGTTGGTGTGTCTGTCAGTATGTGTGTCCCAAAACTTGTCCAGGTTGTAACTTCTCCATACATTGAAGTATTTTCAAAAAAAAACTTGAAACATTTGTTCACAATCATGAAATGGTGTGTCATGCGAAACAATTACATCAATATCTCAAAGGTCATGGTCACACTTGGAGTTCAAAGGTAAAAAATAGCCATAATTGAGCTTGTTCAGAGCATAACTAAGTCATTTATTGCGGGATTGGAAAATAATGTGCCGCAAATGTTCACTACTAGTCTACCAATCGGTGTGTCATGCGAAACAATTATGTCAATATCTCAACGATCAAGGCCACACTTGGAGTTCAAAGGTCAGAATAACCATAATTTGTGTTGTCCAGAGCATAACTAAGCCGTTAATTGTGGGAGTTGAAAATAATGTGGCACGAATGTCACCTACTACCAGACAGTGTGTCAGACGAAACAATTACGTCGTCCATAATTGAGCTTATCCAGAGCATAACAGACTTAACGTCATTTATTGTAAGATTTGAAAATAATTTGGCACAAATCTTCCCTACTACCAGAGGGTGTGTCATGGATACAATTACGTCAATATCTCAAAGGGCAAGTTCATATTTTGTGTTCAAAGGTAAAAAATGGCCATAATTTAGCTTGTTCAGGCCATGACTAAGTCATTTAATATGGGGTTTCAAAAAACCTGGCACAAGTGTCCACCACTATCAGATGGTGTGTCATGTGAAACAATTATGACAATATCTCAACGCTCAAGGTCACACTTGGAGTATAAAGGTCAGGAATTACCATAATTTGTGTTGTCTGGACCATAACTTTGTCATATATGGTTGAATTGAAAAATAACTGTACAATTGTTATGCTCCCTGAAGAAATTCGGGGGAGCATATAGGCGCCGAAGTGTCCGTCCGTCCTTCCGTCCATCCACTTTCTTGTTCGGGCTATTTCTCAAGAACCACTTCTCAGATTTTAACAAAACTTCATGGATGGCTTCACTACCAAGTGGAGATGCGCATATTGTCTGCACGTTCCGGTTCATTGATTATTCACAGAGTTATGTCCCTTGGAAGATTTGCACTGTAACTATATACTTTATTCTTTTCCGCACTATTTCTCAAGAACCACTGCTCAGATTTAAACAAAACTTCGTGGATAGCCTCACTACCAAGTGGAGATGCGCATATTGGCGGCACGTTCCGGTTTGCTTATTATTCACAGAGTTATTTCCCTTGGAAGATTTGCACTATAACTATATACTTTATTCTGTCCGCGATATTTCTCAAGAACCACTGCTCCGATTTTAACAAAATATCATGGTAAGCTGCACTACTAAGTGGAGATGCGCATATTGACGGCACTTTCCGGTTCGCTGATCATTCACATAGTTATGTCCCTTGGAAGATATTGCTCAGTTGACTTGTTTCGGGGAGCATCCATCGGTTCTACCGATATTTTCTTGTTGTCCATAATGCGATTTTATGGATGTGGTTTGCCATAGGCCTGTGACAAAACGCTATGTTGGGGTATCATTAGTCACTCTGTGGCAGTTCTAGTTTATTGTGGGATTTGAAAATAATGTGGCACATATATTCATTGCTACAAGACGGTGTGTGATGCGAAACAATTACATTAAAATAATATCTCAACAGTCAAGGTCACACTTGAGGTTCAAAGGTAAAACAGCCATACTTTAGCTTGTCCAGAGCATTACTAAGTGATTTATCGGTGGATTTGAATATAATGTGGCACAATTGTCAACTTTTGCCAGAAGGTATGTCATTCCAAACAATTACGTCTATAACTCAAAGGTCACACTTGGAGTTCAAAGGTTAAAAATGGCCATAATTAGCTGGTCCGCATAACTACTAGTATGTCATTTATTGTGGGATTTGAAAAAAATGTATCACAAATGTTCACTTAACTACCAGACGGTGTGTCAGGTGATAGAGTTATGTAAATATCTCAACGGTCAATGTCACACTTTGAGTTCAAATGTCAAAATGGCCATACGATTTAACTTAATTTAGCTGATCATTTTTATGCCCCCCTATCGATAGATGGGGAGGCATATAGTGATTCACCTGTCCGTCCGTTTGTCCGTCCGTCCTGGTTAACCCAAATTGACCGTTTCTTCTAGCATTATTATGGCTTGCTACAAAGCTTTCATACTTGCATGGATGTTGTGTATGAACACTCTCCACACGCCAGTATCACCTAACCTCATTTTTACCTTCACCTTGACCTAATTTTGGACTTAGACTTATTTATGGACAAGGCTTCCACAGGGGGCATAAGCGTTTATTGAACGCAGTCTTGTTTTTATTTATTGTGGGGTTGTTGTGACACAAGCGTCAACTACTAACAGACGGTGTGTCAGGTCATAAATGTATGTAAGGACACCAACAAAGGAATGAAGTTGTATTCTATGCTGTATATATTGTTGTTTTAGACATATAAGGACGCCATCCACAGAATGTATATGTAATATATGCTGAATACAGTGTTGCTCAAGACATGATAGGGTGGCATCCGTATACTGTTTTTGTGATAAATAATGCATATAGTGTTGTTATAGAGATGTTAGGGCGGCATCCATAGAATGTAGGTGTAATATAATGTTGTGTATTGGGTTATTATGGAATGCAAGGGTGGCATCCATACAATGTAGGTTTATTATATGTTGTGTATATAGTGTTTTATGGACATGATGGAGCGGCATCCATAGAATGTAGGTGTATTCTATATTGTATATAATGTTGCTATAGACATGTTAGGGCGGCATCCATACACTGTAGGTTTATTCTATGTTGTATATAATGTTTTATAGGCATGTAACGGTGGCAACCATAGAACATGGGTGTATTCTATGTTGTATATAGTGTTGTTATGGGTATGTTAGGGCGGCATCCATAGAATGTAGGTTTATTCTATGTTATAAAGTGTTGTTATAGACATGTTAGGAGGGCATCTATAGAATGTAGGTTTATTCTGTTTTATAATGTGTTGTTAAAGACACGTTGGGGCGGTATCCATATAATGTAGGTATATTCTATGTTGTATATAGTGTACTTATAGACATGTTAGGGCGGCATCCATAGAATGTAGGTTTTGTCTATATTGTATACAATTTTGTTATAGACATGTTAGGGTGGCATCCATAGAATGTAGGGTTAGTCTATATTGTATACAATGTTGCAATAGACATGTTAGGGTGGCATCCATAGAATGTAGGGTTAGTCTATATTGTATACAATGTTGCAATAGACATGTTAGGGCGGCATCCATAGAATGTAGGTTTAATCTATATTTTATACAATGTTGCAATAGGCATGTTAGGGCGGCATCCATAGAATGTAGGTTTAATCTCTATTGTATAAAATGATGTTACATGGGCGTAGGAGCGTCTTCAACATCGGGGGCAAAACAATATTTTGGCAAAAATATTTTTTTTGAGATAAGTGGGGGTCATATTAAGTGTTAATAAGCTATAGTGAAAGTTTGTGTTTATATTCACTAAGGTAAGGTATATCTACTAAGTTCTTTGCTTGTCAAAATACCGGGTAAAAAATTGAACCCTATCGTAAAGTAGTATTTCAGTAGGGGGTCCGGGGGCATGCTCCCCCGTGAAATTTTTTAAAACATTGGATCAATCTGGTGCGTTCTGAGATTATTTTTTGGTAAGATCAATCAAAATTAAGTCCTTATTTTGTAAATATTTTTACTAATTATTAAAAAGATGCCCGAATTCTGAGAGTTTTAGACAAAGTTTAAAAGCAATATAGGAGCTGGTGCAAACTTTATCTTTCAATGTATTTCTGTTGTCCTTGTACATGCAGCTCTTTTCAACAATTACGTGATCAGGTGATAACATATTTCATAGATTAAAATCAATTTGCGAGCGAAGGGAGCACGAAAATTCACATTTTATACTTTTTAACCAAGGATAAAAGGCAAATTACCTATTACAAGACTATTTTAGGCGGAAATCATGAATATGGTCTGAATTATTGGGGGGGGGGGGCAAACGATATGTTGACCACCCCCCCCTCCTGTCCTAACATTGGCCAGCCCCCCCCCCTTCTCCTACGCCCATGTATAATAAAATAGTACTGAAAGACTTTTGCACCGGCTGCATGGAGTTACTTCCCTTTTCGGTAAATTGACGTGGGTGTATGTTTACAATTGATTTATTTTGTTTCCATACGTCATTTGATATGATTTTACATTTTTACTAAAGATTAAATGTCACTAGAGCAGTCTGCAACAAATTTATTTCGGGGAGTTAGTAATTCTTTTTTATCATGCCAATTATCTTTGATACATCAACTGCACGGGTTTCGAAAATGAAGACACAAAACTCCTGAATTGTGTTTACTGTAGATACAGCATGTATAATTATATTACATACATATTGACTAACATTTAAAATACTTGGAAAACAAATTTCAATACCACATGCACCCCAGGATCATGAGGATGTTTATGATAATTCTGCTTATGAATTGAAATGTCTCCTAGGAACATGACGTGTAGAGTGCATAGTGTCTGTCATGGTAACTATATAATTATGTTTATGATAATTCTGCTAATGAATTGAAATGTCTCCTAGGAAGATGACGTGTAGAGTGCATAGTGTCTGTCATGGTAACTATATAATTATGTTTATGACAATTCTGCTAATGAATTGAAATGTCTCCTAGGAAGATGACGTTCAGATTGCATAGTGTGCGTCATTGTACGCGGCAACATCTCCCAAAGCATCGATCTCAGGTAGAAATTTCATCTCAAATTTGAGCTCTTTATATTATACTGTAATAAACTAAGACAAAGTTTTTTTCTGTTTTGTGATGCAAGTGTTGAGTCCAGTCATCCATGGAAATTATCTAAAAGACACATTCACCATATCGACATTACAGGTTAAAATCCGTTTTCCGGGATAACGGAATGTATTGAGCGACAATGTGCGAGATATTCCGAAGGTGCGTGAGGGGGGGGGGGGAATGCCTATAGCGTATAGAGCAACCAGGTACAATAATCGCGATTATTTAAGGCAAATGACAAGAATTTGTAAAAAGTCTTACTAGTAAACAATGACAACACAATTTTACGACCTCGCTGACAATATTTTCGCCAAAATAATATGTTTAACTTGAAAAATGCGTATATTTTCTCGCCATCGGTATCGAGCTACGGAAGCGGCGGTGTAGAATAAAATGCAATATTTTAAATATAAAGCATTTTTTAGGATAATTCTTGCTAAAGTTTAAAAACAAAGGTGTTTAATGATAATGTGTAATAATTTATTTATATGTTTTTCATGTTTAAACGTTGAAAAAAGAATAATTATATACACTCCCGCTATACCGCTTATTGCTCGCTAACCCCCTGACCGTGAAATTTCGGTTCCGGAAAAACGGGTTTTATTGAGTAATGTCGATATCGAGATGAGATTTAGTTCAGATTGAGATGTTGTGGAAGATCCGGGCCTGTGGCCAGTATCTCGACACTATCGTTAGTTAAGCCTTAACGAAAAATTGTCACCTTTAGTGTCTACTCAAGTAAATTGTGGACGGACGACGGACTTTGTGACAGGTGAGCTAAAAATAGCTCTGTGTGCGCTACCCTAGCTCTTTCAGAAAGTACTTCTGTTTTTTTAATAACGTGCTCCGTGTAGTACCGATACACGCGAGACTACCTCTGGGTTGCCGAACACGGAAAAGTGTTTCAGAAATTACCAAGTGCCCGGTTTAGCCTTCGAACCAGGGACCTCCGATCCGTAGTCGAGAGAGTTACCCACTCGACCACCGTACCTCCACTCGTAATAAAGACAGTGCATCCTCAGCAGCTATTTGCCTAAGCTATAAAACATTGTTGGTTTCCTCTCAAGCTACCTACCCGCCATTTTTTTCCGGAAAGTCTTTCAATGATACTTCTGTAAGAAGAATGCATATGAAATTACAGTACAACCGTTCCAGAGCGGCCCTTAATTTGGTAGAGCAACAACATCTCTATAACAACCCATTGTCCAAAGTCGATATTTACAATAAATGCAACCTCTGTAGAGAAAAAAAACTCTAATCGAGCTCCATAAGGATGTTGCTCTACAGAGGCTGTACTGTATTCCTAACAATCTAAAGCTACCCTACCCTTAATTGGATGATATGTGTCGCGTGACAGGAAACACACAATATTTTAATTTAGGCAAAACTAGTGTCCAAAAATCAGCTCTTTTAAACAAAACTTGCCAATCTTTAGTACAAATGAACGATAAAATGTTCAATCACCTCTGGGTAATACTACAAAATGAACAACATTTTGATTGCATTACCGATTTATTAATCAAACTATTGATAATAGCACATGTATAAATACGATCACTGGTCATTGTATACAGCGATGAGACAATGGAAGGTTATCTCAATGTGATAACCATATAATACCAAGATGTCAAACGGTCATGTTCTAGTATACCCGAGTACGGATAGGTACACTGTACATAGTAGCCAAGACTGGAATGTTTCAGCAGGAATATTACATACAATTATCCAATTTATAAATCTTAGTGTCAGTTAATTTAAAATAAAATAATGTAAATTACTTGAATACTAATTTGAATCATAGAAAGTAATAGATATATTGAGTAAATCTTAATTTTGCGCGTGAACATCGCAGAATCTAATTCATGTTCAATGCAGGTAGATTTTACATCACTTCATTATAGTTCGGAGAATTTGTAACGACTCTCGACCTTCTATTAGCATAATTTAACAGTCGATATATTGTCTCTATTTATAATCCCGATGGAATGTTTTCATAAGTGGGATGTACACCACAAAGGCGCTCGAGGTGTAATACAAACACAAATCTAAAGGACCGATATTGCATGATTTGCTCGCGAAATTTTAAATATATTCAACGCAAGAACCTTGTAATATATTTATGCATAAAGGTCAGGATCACGTCACATTATCCGTGCTATACATTAAACATGTCCATCACAGGCTGTAGAAGGCACGCATTGCTGTCACCGTAACTCATTTAGTCTTACTCGAAGTCGGCCTCAGACCACCAGGTAAATGTAACGAAACTTTTAGCAGGAATTTCAAAATTAATATAACCGTACACACTAGGGTCCTTAACACTTATATCAAGTGGGTTGTCGTTGATATTGACAAAATTTGCTGTTACATAACCGTTATCTCGTATAAAGAAAATTGCATCAACACCAGAAGTCTTGGACACATTAGAGTCGTAAGAAAGAACCTTCGATCCGGGTTGAACGAATTTGCTGTAGTGCGCCATTGCATAAAACATTGGTTGTTTATAAAATTCATCTGCGTCAGCGTTCACAATAATAGAACTATCTGCGAAATTGTTGGCCCAATTTGGGCCACCTTCCATATTTAAAGCTAAATTCCAGTCAATCCAACCGGAAATACCATGTTTCAAATCTTGCATAATGTCTGTAAAGTAGTGTTCACCATTATACCAGTTACCCAGTTTCACTGAGCCAGTCAGGTTAACAAGGTCCTGTTCACACGCTTCCGTATTTAGGAAAAAGTAGTCCTGACCGAATTTCTTGTATGCTTGGTCTATGATTGATGGCGGAATGATAAGGTCAAGGTACCAATGTACAGCAACACCGGACACATATTTGGCAGCTTCTGGATTATTCAAAATAATGTCTGACCAGTAATCTAACAAAGCTCGGTTATCGTCGAGTATCATCAAATTAACGTCACCGAATCCGGCCGCTTTCAACGCTGGTCCAAGATTGTAGGCAATGAAGTGTGATTGCGTCTCAGGCGTCCATCCTAAGCATTGGAAGCCAAAATCTGTGTATCCGCCGTCTGTTGGTTCATTCTGGGCAGTTAATCCCCACATATCCAAGCCATGGTCCTTATACGCTTGTAGAAATTTAACAAAATATTTAGCCCATGTTTCATAGTAATCGCCACCGACATCACCTTTAAGGGTACCTTTACCAGTCATGTTATTGTTAGTCTTCATCCAGTAAGGCGAACTCCACGGACTTCCAAATAAGGATATGCTTCTTTTGCTAACAGACATCGCGTCTTTTATGGCGGGAATTTTATATAAAACGTCTTCTTCAGCGAGTGTGAACTTTTCCAATGTCATGTCGCCCTCGTCATCATCGTAGGAGTAGAGTCGAGTGGAGAAATCACAACTGGCCATTGGTATACGGCCGAAGTTGTACTCGATTCCTTGTTGGGAGTAGTAGGACTTTATCAGATTCATCCGGGTATTGTCAGACAAGCTCTTCATGGTCATAGTAGCAGCATCAGTAAAAGCGCCACCAAAACCCATTATAGTGTTATTAGTAACGTTGGCAACCGTAAAAAGCGTCTGACTTTGTGCAACAGGAGAAAAACCACTGAATTTGTAAGATAATCTTAAACCGTCTTTTGAAGTCACATAGGAATACCAATATGGGATTGGGTTGGTTGGTCTGTTTTGTGAAGCCATATCTACGATAGTATCACAGTAGGTTGCGTTGCAAACACACACGATGGAATCCTCGTCAAATTTACGGGATATGCAAGGCATATCAGCAGAAAACGCCGAATGTAACATAAACGTTAACACAAAAACACTGAAACAATTTGTCCACCGATTCATCTTGAAATGAACGTATTTCTCGTCGATCTACAAATTGGTACACTTTGTTAATGAAACCCTCAATTATTTAATAACACCGTCTGTCGCCTGCACTGATTTCAAACTCACAGTGAAGATACTGGCTTAATTCATTTATAATAATAATTATTATCTTTTCGTGTCCGTTATCCGTAACACAGTGCCCCCAAACTTTCGTAGTGTAGTATAGAAATGTAAACACTTCCTCGATCCGGAGTTTAATATCTGTGTATTTTCACCTTTTGGTGTTATCATCTGCATAAATATATCCAAATACGAACGTTAAAGACTTTATCATACCCACAAAATCAAACTTGGTTTAAGTCTAACACATCGAATCGCCGAATACGTTTATTTCCATAATCCAAACTAGACGCTGCATGCGTCAATAAGAGTAGTCTCCACTGACTACTCTGCTGGAAAAGTATTGAATAGTAAGGGAGATCACTGTACAGGGGCTAAATAATATTGGAAAAGAGTTACGCATTCTAAAATTAATGATTAATCCATGCATTCGCGAAAGCTCATGGAGTTCATCATGCTTTCAAAACATTGAAATAACATTAAACAAACTAATTATTAGTGAAAAAAGTGTCGCTGCGCCCCTGTGCTGATTTTATTCAGTACAAAGGACATCATTCGTGCACTGGTCAGGTGCGTAGCTTGAAGTAAACGAATATGTAGGCCAATTTATTGTAGGGGGTCCGGGGACGGCAAGCTCCCCGGAAACAAATTTTATTCTACATTTCCGCAGGGGCATTGTCAGCAGTTTTCCAAAAATATATTAATTATGACTCAAACTACATGTAGTTGACGATAGGTAAAGATAATTTTTCCAAAATATTATAAACCCTATACACCCTTAGATTTTTATTGCATTTTAATTTTTTCGACTTTCTGTGAAGGTGTAGGCCGCGGCTTATAGGCCTACTGCATATATACGTGTATAGGAAGCTACGCCCATGTATACCACAGGAGATTGGAACAATTAGATACATATTATTAGCATCATCCATGATGAGCCACTGTGTGAGCTTATTAACCGTTGGCTGCCACTGAAAACATTTTTATAGACTGAATGTAGTATTTCCCATGGTAACGAAATAAAAATATCACACGTGACCACTTGGAATGCTTGGAAAAGCTAAAAAAAGGTTATCTTGAGCCTTGAACGCTACTTTCAGTTTTAGTTATGCTGCCTTTACAGTCAGCCACGATGTCCACGATGTCCGCGATTTGACAATATCGTGGAGCCCCACGATTAATTGCATCAAATTTCATTTTACTACGCTGTCCTACGCTTTGTTACGTTGTGTTACTACTGGTTGCGCTTTCTTACGATACCGACACGATTCATGTCAAGATCTGCCACGAATTACATCACGTTCTTTTACGTTCTCTTACGACAGCCACGATATGCTATCACGTTTTATTACGTCTTATTACGTTCTGTTAAGATCTCTTACGCTCTTCAAGTTATGCTGAGCTCTTATACGATTAATGTCCACGACTTGACAAGATGGCCACGTTTTGAGTACGATTGAATGTATAAATACCCATTCTCTAGATGTTCCAAAAAGGAACAAGCTATGCATTCAAGAGATGAAGATGTCGATTTCGCAATAGTGTTCATGCATAGCTAATTTTCAACAGTGGCAACAAGGTATGGAGCGGGGAAGACTATAGGAGAAGTAAAAGAGAAGAAGAAATAGATGGCTTAGAAGTTGAAGTTAGAACCTATTGTTAAGACCATGGTTGTGTGTAAATAGAAATAACATACTGGTTCAATATTTCCAACAAATAATTCATTGGTGATGTTAGCTCCTTTGTCAAATAATATGATGATACGTATATTTGACGATATTCTGAAAAGAGTATTACCAAACATAGAGAAAATATACCAAATGAGAGCCCCTATCACGTAGATTGAATCTGAAACTCATCCTCAAATATCCTATCACTTAAGATAAAACTTATACTATACTATGGCTTCATATACAGTAGTTTCTTCTATGTTGTTCAAGGTGATCGTAAGGCAGTTGATAAAACGCATGAAGGTGATATTTTCTCTTATCTTGTCGTCTTTGAAGCATGAAAACTGACTGCAGACAAATTCAATAAGCGATGTAATGTATCACATGCTAAAGGAGTTTTTCAATGGATAACATAATTTCTTCCCAAAAGCCGGCACACAGGTAGCTCGAGGGATTGTCCATGTCCCACTACGGTAGTGGTAAATGCTTGACTTTGTGACATTTGTCATATGTCAGATGAACAAACTGTATCCATTATGTTTGCATGGTGCAACTGCAAATATTCTTGGTCCGGGTGTTCATGTTTGTTGTCCATTCTGTGCTATTCATAGATGGAAAGGTTGACTTTCAGGGACTCTTTGATATCATCTGCTTGATTCATTGAAGGGGGTTTCTATTCTCAGTCACCTGACTTTTTCCGAGTGGTAGTCTGATATGGCAGTTCCTCTTGTGGAGATCGTCTTTTCATTGGCTGTGTGAACCTACAGTAATTGGTGTTGGTAGGAAGATTAGACAATCTGATCATTCCTAGCAGATTATTTCCTTCGTTTTTTGGCTGGTATTTTTAGGGTGTCGAAAACGCGACGAATCGTCAAAGCGCGGCTCCACAACGCTTGAAATACATCGGAACTTACCAAGACTTAGGAGAGCGCCACAAAATGTGGGAGCAAATCTGAATGATCGTTCAAGAACGTACCGCATCGTGATTAAAGTACTGATACTACCCTATATATATTGACGAAAAGTAGAATAAAGTGCTAGAGCGTTTAGGAATCGTAATGCAATTTAGCGCGTCGTGTTTCAAGTCCAACAAGATCCTTTACGATGGAGCATCACGATCTGACACGCTGCGTTAAGGTCTGATAAGCTTTAATGCGCTCCACTACGCTTAGCACGTTCCACCACGTTCCGTCACGCTCTCTCAAGATCAAAGTTGAATCGGGACAATCGTGGTCAAATTTTTGACCGTCAAAAATGTTGACACGATGATCACGATGCTCGCGATTCCACCAAGTTCCCCCACGATCATCACGATTCGATTCCACGGTCTCCGACGATCCCCCACGCTCACCACGATACTTTCCAATCGTGGTCATCGTGGCCATCGTGGCTGACTGTAAACGCAGCATTACCGACGAAATAAAGACTTATGATATGGCATAGCTTCCTTGAACAAAATATGTACATTTTACAGAAATGGTGTCTGCTTTTATGTGGTCATTTCCAGAACAAACGTTCATTTTGAATAGATAGACACCACTTTATATACACCGTCGCGCTTGATTTCCATATAAATGCACAGGATTTATGTCACTTTTTGATCATTATTGTTTAATTTTAGAACAGAACAGAACAGAGACCCAAAAGAGCAGTTTAAAAAGGTTTATAAGTATTTGTAAGAGTTAAAGATTAACTGAATTGTAAATAGTGATATAACTTCGAGGAACTTATATTCAACCAGTCGGCATTTATATTGGAACATAAATGGGCGATACAAAGGTGTTAGGCTTATTTTTATAAAGTTTGCTTCGGTCTTACTCAAGCCTTTAAAAATAGTTTGATGTTGACTAATTCAAGTTAATTAGCACTATCGATTACCTCGTTTCTTTTTCACTACTACTTAGAAAAGTTGATTAAAACTAGAATTGTGTGACATTATGCAAGGATTCGTATGACCAAATTTAGGCGTCTTCATAGAAACTCTCAACAGTTAACGTCCTGCGTTTGAGGTCAAGCAAACGTTTTTGACAATTGTGAGGCATTTGTGAACATGAATGCGTCTATGAATTGGTCCTCGGTGATCGAGTGGGTTAGAGCGTCCGCCTCGATCGTTCAGTAGTAGATATCAGCGTATATCAATGTCGTTAAGAAGGGTACCTATAGTGGAGCCCCTTGCTTGTACGAGGTACTGGTCGATGACTGCTGGTTGGCCGGGTGTCTAATAAATGTGACTTGATGGACTCTATAAATACTGTTGGAATACTATCGGTGCATAGGACTGTAGGACATCATATAGCTATTAGACTAGAAACAAGTTTGAAATAATTCCTCCAATTGTTAAAGTCAGTCATGATATGCATTGTCCCTGTGTGTAAAATATACCTTCCATAATACAAAATACTGATACGCCCGACTGCGTGGGTATATATATACTCTTTCCATTATACGACATACTGGTCGCCTGACTGATTGTCGTTTATCGACCGGGTAATATCAAATATTAATGTTAGCATAAACTGTTTACCAGTTTGTCGCCATTTTCAATACAGACGAAAAGCACATGCTAACATTACTTTAAATACTATATACGTACTTTAATTCATTTATTGACATATATCGTGTTTAAAGTCGATACAAGGATAGAATGTTTTTGAAAGGACGAACCTGTGTACATACATGTATTTACATTGTAGTGTTTTGTTGGTTATTTGTATTCGTACAAGGACGTAAAAATGTGTTGTTTTTTGCTGTTGATGACTTGAGACCGGAGTTAACGTGTTATGGAGGTTCGGATTTCCCATCAGACGTTCATCCGCCTATGCATACACCGAACATAGACAAACTTGCTGCTAAAAGTCTGCTGCTGAAGCGAGCATACGTACAGCAAGCCGTCTGCTCACCAAGTCGTACGTCCTTGTTAACTGGTCGGCGTCCGGATACAACACACATATATGACCTGGTTCATTACTTCCGTAATGTTGGCGGCAACTTTACCACTATTCCCGAGTACTTCAAACAGAATGGTTACATATCAGCGGGAATGGGAAAGATATTCCACCCAGGACAAGCAGCTAGTGGGGATGATGATCCGGTATCCTGGTCGTTGCCATATTTTCACGCGACCAAATACGGTTGGGAAAGTCACAAGCACAGTTGGGCGGCAATTCCAGACGACAAGCTCGAGAATAAACCTCTGGTGGACTACCAAATTGCGCAACAAGCAGCCAAGACATTGAAAATGTTTACAAAAGGAGGTTCACACGAGGGTTCACCTTTCTTCGTAGCTGTTGGATTTCATCGTCCACATTTACCGTTCGTATTTCCGGAATCTTTTAAGAAGTACTACCCCAAAGTTCGTTTGCCTTCTAATCCGTACGCACCTGTGGACATGCCGGAAGTTGCGTGGAGTAACTATGAAACCACTGAGCTAGCAGCTTATAATGACCAGCGCAAACTGAATGCATCAGGTAAAATAAATACAACATTACCAGATAACGATGTGCTGGATTTACGTCGTGCTTACTACAGCGCCGTCAGTTGGACTGACTCACTAGTTGGTTATGTGCTCGAGCAACTTAAGATTAATGGCTTCGAGAACAACACTATCGTTTCTTTCTGGGGCGATCATGGCTGGCAGCTCGGTGAGCACGGAGAATGGTGTAAACACACCAACTTTGAACTTGCTACGCATGCACCTATGATGGTGCACGTTCCAGGACTGACCGATGGAGGCGTGGTCTCGGAACAGCTGACCGAGTTCGTCGATTTGTTTCCAACTCTCGTTGAAGCAGCTGGACTTAACTCAATGCCACTTTGTCCGGAGAACTCATCGCACATTGCCTTGTGTAGGGAGGGTGAAAGTCTAATACCGTTAATATGGGATCCAAAGGGACAATGGAAAGACGCCGCATTCTCACAGTACCCACGTCACTTCAATGGTAACGAGGTGATGGGATATACGATACGAACGTCGCACTATCGTTATACAAACTGGGTTAAGTTCGAGTACGCACCGAACTACAAGCCAGACTGGAGCACGTCATACGGAGAGGAATTGTATGACTATTATTCCGATCCCCAGGAAAACAAAAATGTGGCAAGCGACCCTGCATACTCAGCTCTAAAAAGCGTGTGCGTAACGAAACTACGCGCAGGTTGGAGAGGTGCCCTTCCACTTGGTAAATAAATGACGGTTCTGTGTGCATGCTTGACCATTTGAAGTGCAAAAATAATAGCATTCTTTACATAACTAGTATATTTGAATCGATAGTACCATAAAACAGGAGATGTTAATCCCATGACTTCTGTATCGATTGTTTACTAAAATCAAAATGTAATTTGAATTAGGCTTCTCAATGTGGAACTGGTTGCTTTCGTTTATCAAAGATTTAGCGGACTCAAATACGTTAGCTATGAATTGTGAATAAAAGCAATCCGGCATTATATTCCGTATACATGTACATGCATATATTATCTGCATTTTCCTACAAAATGAGGATCATGCTGACATATGTTATGCAATACCAGTGATTCTAAATTCCCATATATACAAACTTATACATATACTCGTATGTATACAATTCTATTGTATTGTATTTACATGTATACTCATTTTTTTTGTCATATTCATTGGCCCTTTTATGTACTGCTCCTTTCTAGGAAGTCATGCAATGGGAGCTTCTTTTGGGAGCATAGCTTGCTATATATTCATGTTTTATTATCATATTGGTGTTACGTATACTTGTATTCGGTGGAAATAAATATATATGTTTTTAAATATTGTGTGTTATTCCTCGTTCTGTAAAGCGTTATTGGGTTTCATCATTACACATGTATACCACATTGCAAAATGGTATGTATACGAATACATTTGTATATATATATATATGTTCATTAGTCAGGTAAATACCACAGGTAACTATATCATTGATAAAGAGTAAAACATAATTATATTTTTTTCTTTTATGAATTTTATGTTATCTAAGAAAGGTGCATTTGTACTAAAGTGGTCAGATTTTTATAGTATCAAAAACAAGAATTGTTTTTCGATATCTTCATGAAGTACATTGTAGTTACATTCATAGACAGCATTGTTAGAACTACACTAAGAGGCACTTATAACTGTGCACTTACACAAATTTCACTATCTCCGTATTTAGTGTGTATATTTTGTTGAAATTTGCAGCAAGTGTAGTTAAAAGATTCGTGATAATGTCTAAGAATATTTCATTTCATAACAAACAATATTTAGGAAACGCCAGCACATAATTTAGCGTTACGTAAAATTGCGACGTCACAAAATCTGCTCCGGCTTAAAACGCACAGTTTTCTAACAAATAAGAACGCGTATTCCCGAGAGTTTAGACTATGCAATGTTGTCGCATTGACGTCATCTTTGATCACCCGATACGTTTGAGGTTACACGCTTGAAGAGGGTCTTAAGTTGTCGGGTTACGCGGCTCGAAAAGAGACATGGTAATACCATGTTACCATATGGTATGAGGTTACTCGCTTGATATTTACCATGTAACCTCATGGTATGGGGTTACTCGCTTCGTAAGGACAACATAATACCACGAGCCAGTATACATGCTGAGCTGAACGTTATTGGTATGGTATTCGGGGTTCCTTCTGAGGCGACTTACCCGGTATGAGGTAATGGAAGGGTGTCAATTATAATTTGATATCTATCATATACTATCATATACAAAATTTAACGTATGTGACAAAGTATTAATAAAATTCGTAGCATAAACACTGAAAACAAACACTTTTTAAATAACGATATTAAAGTTAGAAACAAATAGACGCGCTCTATGCATGTAGGCCTGCAACGCAGGAAATTTAGAACTGTTGAGAAGACATATTATATGTAATTTTAATTATATTTCCGACACACTGTGCCTAAATTCACCAGCTAATTATGTATAACCTCGCAATACAGTTCATAATAAATAATAAATAATTAAATGTGTAGCATTATATAACATTTAGGTAGTGCCTATCATAAATTCGATTTTTCAGAAACCTAATATTGTTTATCAACTTTGTCAAGCTCATGCTAGCATACTAGTGGTTAAATATCGTGATAAACATTGGGAAAGATATAACGTGTTGTAAATGTGCATAGATCAATATATATATCCATAGTATTTGTGTTCTAAATTGCCAAAAAAAATGACATTTTCGTCCAATCCAGATTGGGCTGATTTGAACTATTTGAATATGATCGTTTTTGTCATGCAGTTTAAACTAAAAATTCTAGAGGGCCTGCTGTAACCCATATCTGAGTA
The DNA here is from genome assembly GCA_947247005.1 of Spisula solida. Lineage (NCBI taxonomy): Eukaryota > Metazoa > Mollusca > Bivalvia > Venerida > Mactridae > Spisula > Spisula solida. The sequence goes on from OX365948.1 coordinate 30,487,226, forward strand.
AGTAAATTAGTTAATTTCTCCTTTTTGCTTGTAGATCTAGTCACAGGAACCTGATATTTTTATTTACAGTCCAAAACACTACCCAAGACTCCGATACTGACCAGCACTTTCAGATTCTATAATCTCTTAAAGTTCTGATCAGTAACGCTCGGGTCTTGGAAATTTCTATACTTGTATAGTGTTTTGGATCACCTACACATGTACATTATACATGAAAATATCAGGTTTACCATTTCTGTGATAGATGTAGTCTACTAGCTAGTATATTATCATGTTTGGGGATCGAATGTGAAAGATATAAGCCATACTCCAGGAAAACCTGTTGTTTAAAAAAACACAAATACTATATTTTTCTACAAAGCCTACATGTACTGTAAGCCTACGTACATAATAATATATGATTATCTATATAGGGGAGATCAACTACATATTTCGTATTCATATGCAAAGTGACCACCGGCAATCTATTGGATAAATAAACAATAAAACCTAGCTAACTGGTGGGCACGTATGCATATGAATACCTCTGTATAAAAACATGATCTCTCCTATATATCATTTTAAATGACCTACTTCGTTACCTATGGTGACATAATTCTCAAAAGCCGATCTACTCATATTGAGCATTAAAATAGATCTATGGTTTAGTTGTTTAAAACAGAAATAATACTATCGATCTTAATAGGCCCGTTGATTTAATTGACTAGGTAATAACACGCATGCTAATTATTTAACGAGCGTGGTAATAATCGTGTCTTTTTGTAGCCTATTCAATACTAGATCAATTCGTCACCTTCGAATATTGGTATTTTGGAATGTGGTTGTTAGATCGTTGACATATCATTGTAATTGACAGGTAGCTACTGGACGCCTAAATTAAACTCTTCATGTGCTGTAATCATCTAGTACACTGAATGTGACCCCTGACGGGCATGGCCATACACTGATTACACTCACTAGAAGGACGGTCCAAAATGGGCATTTCTAAAATTAGTAACAGTACTGGGAAAAACCAGGTTTACGGTTGCAGTGCGCATGTGCGGCTGAACTGCTAGAAGCAACGAATTGTGGGATTTTTTTTCATGAAATGCCGCCATATTGTCTGCTAGAATCGGTGATTTAGGTCACTTTTCCTTCATACTTGACCTCAACGACGGTGCTTATTGATGCATAATGTTTATACATCGATTACTTGATACGTTTTTCACAAAAAATTGACCCAGATATCTTGCTGTGCGCTTGATGAACCGAGCGGTTAAAGTTCACGGAGTGGCAGTTTTTGAACGTAAGATTTTCATATTATGGCATGAATTATCATAAACCTACATCCAGTATGTCGAATAAATACTGGCGGAAAACATCAGCGTATTATCCATTAGTCATAGTTTTTTACTGATGTCTAATATTTATCCTTTTTATATTCAATACAGAAGTTTCGTCCTTAAAACTGTTCGACCCATTGGGATTGAGAAGATGTGTAAAAATGTTTTATCACTACTGAGTACTATATGATATTAAGTCTCGTTATATTGATTGATACATGTACTGTTTTGTTCAAAGCCTTCAGTCATACACCAGTCTTGATGTTATTATTTTGTTAATGTGTTTATAAAGCTTTATAACAAATTTCTACATTTTAATGATTTATTTGTCTTTTTTGGATGAATGACTTTATGTGTAAAATTATGTGTCACCCTGTAACAGTCAGCAGGTGTATGATGTAGATATCAATCATTCAATGCACCCGTCCAGGCCTAGACCCTAACTATTTTGGCCACTGGTCCGACAGGGCAAAAGGGCCAAATATGTAAGTAGGACAGTTACTGGTCCTCCAGAATTTTCACTGGTCCTTCTGGAGTTTCACTGGTCTCGGACCAGCGGACCAGTGTTAGTGTCGAGCCCTGCCGTCAATAGAAACCACGCCTCGCCCGACCCTGGCATAACTGCCGGGGGAACAGTCTGATATTTTTACGTTACCATACTACATGAGTGCAGGGCTTTTGTTTCGCGCAAAAATAAAATATAGCCATGACTATACCTGACTATATATAAAATTGCGATGAATTACCATAGAACTGCATGCCCCGGGGGCGAGGATTTTACCAAGGGTTTTAAGTAACAAAAATTAAAAATCCCCATCATTCCCTTTGGTTTCAATTGACTTGCATATTACCAACTGAGACAACCGACATAGACCAACATAACTATACACCTCACTCAAAGTGAATCACTTTCGTCATTGTTGTTGTTTGCGTTTAACAGAGACAGTTGTGAGTTTATAGTCAGTCATTTTTTTCCCTGCTTAAATTACCAAAATGAGACAATAACCTTAGGCTTCGAAAGGTTCGAATAGACTGAAACTGTGTGTGATATAAGGTATCCAGTGCCTCACAGGACTACCTCTTAGTTGACCAATTCGATCATTGCTAGTTGGGTGGAAAACACTGAACATGAACAGGTACCCTGGCCGAGATTCGAACCAGAGATCTCTGGATCTGTAGTCAAAAGTGTAAATTACTCGACCAACATTCCACTATACTTTCACCATGGTCATTAGTAACAGAAGAAAAATGTGCCCGGTGTGCGGTTCAAACCCACGCAAGGCTCCAGTATTGTGCTGTACATGCTAAACTGGTGGCCTTCTAACCCCACCACAATACAGCTCAGTTAGAGCCTGAAAGTGCTTTGATAGTATGAGAATGATTTTATGACTTTTGGCTAGCTGAGTGTACCATCAGAGCACAAACCTAGTTAAAAATGTTTGTAACTTCTAACCAGGTAACCAGGGAAACCTTGAATTTTCTCTGAACATTACTACAGCTAGAACTTTACCAACTGACTTACTGAGCTATATGCGTGACCTAACCTTATGTGACTTACAGTCTGATTCACTGATCGCCTCTACTAGCAGCATTACAAGCGCATGAAATTATGTATTTTAAAGAAAATTAAAATTAATAATTTAAATTAATTACTAACATAGTTCTATAATTATTTTTTCAGTTCTTCAATGCTGTGAATGCTGACATAATAAATTATGTTGGTTCTGTTAATTTCGACGTCAGTGTCCCTTCCTGGTGTGTAACAGTCAATGATGAGCCAATCATAACGCATGGGTGAAGTTGATAATACCATTTGCATGATGCATGGGCACTTTCAAGGTAAGAGACAATAATTGACTGGGTCTCTGATTTATACCTTGGTCATAAATGACCTGAACCATGTTCACTTGGAACTTTGAACAATATTATGTTAATGTTTCCAATGTACATGTATATGCTGTTTAGGTGCTATGTACGCTGAATTCACCATTAAATCCAGGACAAATAGAACTGAAGGACAATTCCGTCAGTGGTCGGCTCAACATACTGCCAACGCTTAGAGCATTACATACTGCCGACACATTGGGCATTACAAATTTCCGACACATTGAGCATTGCATATTTCCGACACATTACGCATTGGATACTGCCAACATATTACATTTATAAGTCGAACACATTGAGCATAACATATCGATATGTCCAACACATGAGCATTACATATTGCTAACACATTTAGCGCTAACACATTTAGCATTACATATTGCTGACATATTGAGTATTACTTACTGCTGACACATAAATTGTTATACATTACTGAAACATTGAGCACTACATGCTGCAGACACAATCAGCATTACTTTACTGCCAACACTTTGAGCATTGCATATTTCATATGTATTGAGCATTACATACTGCCAGAGATGGGTATTATTATTTTAAAAAGTAATCAATTACAATAATATTGAAAACTTTCCAATTAAATTTCAATTAACATTACAGTTGGGAATAACTCGACAACAATTTAATAAACATTACACAAATTTAAAGAAAGTAATTAATTAAAAACAATCCTGTGTGTTGAACTTGGGCAATATTTCTTCAAACCTTTACAGATTAACAATGACCACAGAGGGCGGAATATTTTGCTGTCTTTTTACCTACAAATATAGTCCACAAGAATAGAGATGTTGAACAATGATGTTTTACGGTTACCTCAACCTGCTATTCCCCTCTTGTTCCCAATTTAAAATGATAAGGTGCTATAATGGGGGCTCCTGTGTCCCATTAACACATTTTCTAGTTGTACCAGTCTTTCCTTTTTTTATTTTACAGATTTTGTATGGTAAATTATTATCATTTTTGATCTATTATGTTTCAGTATCAAATTGTGAAGAAAAATGTTTGTCTGCTGTATTCAATGGTTATACTGCCAACACTGCACAATGGTGGAGGATTGAAAAGACAAACAGGGGATTACTTATATATGTAAGTATTTTAACAGGTTATAAAATATTATCGATCAACTGACGACTGACTCACTCCACTGCAGACTGACTGACTGACTGACTCCACTGACTGACTGACTGACTCCACTGTCTGACTCAACTGACTCCATTCACTGACTGACTCCATTGACTGACTCCACTGACTGACTGACTCCATTAACTGACTGACTCCATTAACTGACTGACTGACTCCGCTGTCAGACTTACTCCACTGATTGACTGACTCCACTCACTGACTCCACTCACTGACTTCACTCACTGACTTCACTGACCGAAAGATGACTGACTGACTCCACTCACTGGTTGATGAATGACTGACTAGACTCCACTGACTAATTAGACTTCACTGACTGGCTGATCTCTTTTTTACTGATTGACTCACTGACTGACTCAACTGACTGACTTCGCTGGTTGATGACTTCACTGACTGGTTGACTGACTGACTCCACTGGTTGACTGACTTCACAGACTCAACTGACTGACTCTCCTGACTAACCCCACTCACTGACTGATTGACTCCACTGACTGACTGGCTTCACTGACCGACTCATGACTGACTGACTCCACTCACTGGTTGACTGACTGACTGACTGACTCCACTGGTTGATGAATGACTGACTCCACTGGTTGACTGACTGACTAGACTCCACTGACTAATTAGACTCCACTGACTGGTTGATCTCTTTTTTTACTGATTGACTCATTGACTGACTCCACTGACTGACTCAACTGACTGACTCCGCTGGTTGATGACTTCACTGACTGGTTGACTGACTGACTGACTTCACTGACTGAATGACTCAACTGACTGACTCTCCTGACTAACTCCACTCACTGACTGATTGACTCCACTGACTGACTGACATCACTTACAAACTCATGACTGACTGACTCCACTCACTGGTTGACTGACTGACTGACTCCACTGGTTGATGAATGACTGACTCCACTGGTTGACTGACTGACTAGACTCCACTGACTAATTAGACTCCACTGACTGGCTGATCTCTTTTTTTACTGATTGACTCAACTGACTGACTTCACTGGTTGATGACTTCACTGACTGGTTGACTGACTGACTGACTCCACTGGTTGACTGACTCCACTGGTTGACTGACTGACTGACAGACTGACTGACTGACTGACTGACTGACTGACTGACTGACTGACTGACTGACTGACTGACTGACTGACTGACTGACTGACTGACTGACTGACTGACTGACTGACTGACTGACTGACTGACTGACTGACTGACTGACTGACTGACTGACTGACTGACTGACTGACTGACTGACTGACTGACTGACTGACTGACTGACTGACTGACTGACTGACTGACTGACTGACTGACTGACTGACTGACTGACTGACTGACACCACTGGTTGACTGACTGACTGACTCCACTGGTAGACTGACTGACTAGGCTCCACTGACTAATTAGACTCCACAGACTGACTGATTACTTTCTTTACTGATTGACTTACTCAATAATAACTGACTGACTCTACAGACTGACTCCACTAACTGACTGACTGACTCCACTGACTGACTCTACTTACTGACTCCACTGACTTGTTGAGTGACTGACTGTTTCCACTGGTTTATGACTAATTGACTCCACTGGTTGACTGACTGACTAGACTCCACTGACTTATTAGACTCCACTGACTTATTAGACTCCACTGACTGATTAGACTCCACTGACTCTACTGACTGATTCCACTGACTGACTGACTGACTCGAATATCGAATGACTGACTCTACTGACTGACTGACTGACTCCACTGAGTGACTCCATCGCAACTGACTGACTCCACTGCAACTGACTGACTCCACTGAATGACTCCACTGACTGACTGAATCCACTGACTGACTCCGCTGACTGACTCATGGTTGACTGAATCCACTAATTGATGACTTCACTGACTGGTTGACTGACTGACTGACTGACTGACTGACACCACTGGTTGACTTACTGACTGACTCCACTGGTAGACTGACTGACTGACTAGACTCCACTGACTAACTAGACTCCACTGACTGACTGATCACTTTCTTTACTGATTGACTAACTCACTGACTGATTGACTGGCTGACTGACTCCACTGGTTGATTGACTGACTAGACTCCACTTACTAATTAGACTCCATTGACTGACTGATAACTTTCTTTACTCATTTACTAACCTAACTGATTGATTGACTTACTGAACCTGACACCATTGACAGACCTACCGATTGGCTGGTTGACTGATGTAACTTGTTTTACTGATTGGCTGGATGACTTGACTCCACATGTACTGCTTGGCTGTGACTCAACTGATTGACTGACAAGGCTCCACTGATTGGTTGACTGAGTCCACGGAGAGACTGACTGACTATATAACGATGACAAACTGACACCACTTGTTGACTGACTCTACTGATCGACTGACTCCATAGGCTGACATGATATCACTGATTGATTAAATCCACTGTTTGGCTAACTCCAATGGCTGACTTTTTCATCTTAATGACTGTCTTACTCCACAGATTGACTGACTGAACGGATTGACTTTTTTTACTGATTTACTGACTTACTCCACTGATTACCTGATTTGCTTCACTGATTGACTGGATGACTTGACTCCACGTACAGGTGTACTGCTTCACTGTGACTGAACTGGTTGACTGACTCAACCTACTGATTGGATGAGTCCACTGGTAGACTGACTCCAATGATTGACTGACTGACTATACTACTCCGATAAACTGACTCCACTGGTTGACTGACTCCTTGTGATTAATTCAATCCACTGATTGACTTACTCAATTGATATTGATTTACTGGCATACTCAACTGATTTACCCAATTGACTTCATTGATTGACTTCATTGACTGACACCAAAAAAGGATGAACTTATATGTGGACTTGCTTGACTCTGCTTACTGACTCGTTTCATTGACTGACTGCCTGACTCTACTGATTTCATTTCATCACTGATTGATTGACTCCAAAAATGACTCCACTGAAATGATTAACTTGTCTGAATCATCCACTGTTCAACTCCACTGATATGTGGAATGACTTGACTCCACTGACTGACTGTACTAATTGCCTGACTAATTGATTGACTTTAAGTGATCGTTGACTGACATCACAGATTAATTCACTTACTTGGCTTATTGACTCCACTGATGGACTAACTGTACATATTGATTGACTGACTTGATGCGACTTAGTGACCCCCTGACTAACTGCACTGGTTGATTGACAAACCCCAATGATTGAATGACTTTAAAAATGACTGACTGACTCCACCCATTAACAGACTGACTGACTTGACTACACTGACTGACTGATTGGCATCACTATTTGACCAACTCCACTCAGACTGGTTGACTCCACAAAATTAACTTGCTGAGACCACTGATTTTGTGACTGACTTCACCGATTCACTGACTGACTCCACCGATTAATTGATTGATTGATTGATTCACTTCACTGACTTGCTCAATTGAGACTTACTGAATCTATACTGGCTTACTCATTTACTTGCTTTCTTTTTCCAACACATGACTTGCTTGTTCTGAATTTGTCTAACTCAAATACCCATTGAATGATTCAATCATTAGTTGGCTGACTGACTTGCTCATTCATTGACTACATTCTTTATTTATTAAGTGGGCAATTGTTATTTATTTAATTGTTCCAACTGGACTATTCTTAAATTTATCCCAATATTTTAACTTTGTTCAGAAATTTATATGATTTACAATATATGGTGGTACAGTACATGTTCTTATTATACAGAACTGGCTTGTCAAGTTCATTAAACCATATAATGAGATAAACATTGATTTCCTATGGTTCTAATACTATCAATGGTTAATAAGAAAATCGAAGTGGTCTACATGGAACATTTGCACAGTATAAGTTTACCCCTCCCTGTTGACTTCATCAGTCATTCACTATTTGACCATCATACTTTGTCTCACTCATTGGCTTACTCACTCACAAACTAATTGATTTCTTCACTCAATTTGTGACTTTATTAAATGAATAAATCCACTAACTTTATCCACTGATGAACTGACTCCACATATTCCACTGATTCTACTGATTCTACTGAATGACTGACTGCACACTCACACAGACATCACTGAATGACTTCACTAATTGGCTGACTTTATTTATTGGTTGACTTCATTTGTTCACTTGTAAACTCCAATGATTGACTGACTGCATGACTTCACTGACTGACTTCACTGATTGGCTGACTGACTTGACTTGACTGACTGACTGACCGACTGCCTCCGCTTGTTGACTTAACTCCACCGACTCCTGATTAACATTCTGACTTGCTGAATGATTTACTGACTTACTAAGAGGTGGACTTGCTCACTTACTAATTGATCTTTGTCCTCATTAACTAATGGTATAACTAGTTCATTTTGGAAAATTAACTTGCTCACAAACTAATTGACCTGTTCATACTTGCTGCTTGATCCTCTTCCTGGTTCATTCTTCGCTCACTGATTTAATCAGATATTGATCAATTTTTGTGTAAAAAAATATGAATATTCTATGACGAGGTAGTATTGTGTTAAGTCATTATGTTTGTATTTGTTATTTACAGATTTAGATGTCACATCCTTACAATTGTGAAGATACTGGATTCAAGATACTACATAAACCGCAATACGAAGATACTAATAATTTGCGTTCAATTTGCCAAAATCAAAGTCATTTATTTTTTCTTTGATATGTACAATTTTATCTCCCAGTTGCTAACATTTAACAAGCTGTTTCATGTGGTTATATAGAACATTTTATTGTTTTTCATGTTGTAAACATAACTATTATGTTGTATCAATAAATCAGTGAACTGTACAGATTTGTTGTAATTATATGAAAATAATTAATTTTATTGTATATTGTCAGGTTAAAAGGATGTATAACTCTAACGCGATAAATTGTTGTACAAAAACAAACACGAAATTGCCTATATTTTTGTTATGGTTTAAAATCAAGGACCGTAACATTTGCCTATGAAAGCATTCAAACATTTGGCGTAACATATAAAGTTTGCTTGCTCCTAAATAGCCAGAAACGATAAATATAGCGGATTTTGTGTTTGTTTTTGTATTGCAATTTTTCGCGTTGAAGTTATACCTATATCTTGTCTAAAATGGCGATTTAAAAACAGTAGTTACTAGTTGTTATTCCACAATGCAGAAGAACAATTAGCTAAAATCATTTAATACAAATGAATTGAATCATAACACATTTATGTTTTTCTTAAAAAGCATGTGTAATAAATGACCCATACATTTTTAGGACAGGCTCTTCTGTTTTATAGTATAAGTTTATATGAAACATTAGACATTTTTGTCCATCAGTTTACATGCATATAACAAAAATATTATAATATATGTTCCGTTACAGCAATGATATTAATAAAATACATCTTCATCATGTAATATATTCAACAAAATTACACTCACTCCTGTACACGCTCCAGTTTACATTCTAACTCACACAAATACAGACATATATCATTCCCACGCATGCGTACACACACACACACACACACATAGGCACACACACGCACGAACACACAGGTTTTTTTACTATCTTTCCGCACACCCATACGCACGCATACCCGCTCACACATGCACGCACAACAACCACACACGCACGCAGACACACACACTACACATAGCTATGTACATGTACAGATGTTCACTGAAAATCTTCAGAGAATCAGGTATATAGTATTTGGTATATAAACACATTTCATAATTAACATTGAGTGTATATTTGAGTTGAATATTTCATATGATAATAACAAGTAAAGAATATAATTTGGAGAAGAATGGTAATTATTTATAAAGTACTTCGTCTCTTTTTTCTAAGGCTTTAAAAATAAAGATAGATAATTGTCTACAGACTGTGGGTTAATTGTTCTGACGACATGAGACTGATGAATTTTGGAATATTTGGGTGTGTCCAAAATTTCTCATTAATATATTTTTTTCTTAGGTCGTTGTAAAAGGGGCATTCTAGCAAGAAATGAAATTCGTCTTCTAATGATTGACACATTTTACATTTGCGTTCTGATCTTGGTATTTTTTCTGGTCTGTGCCATCTACCTAATTCTATTTCAAGTCTATGTGAAGAAAGTCTTATTTTTGTTAACGCCAGTGTCTAATTTCTTAACTGTTATAAAATCGAGATATTCTTTAAAACCAAAATTTGAAAATAATTTAGAACTTGTTGCTTTTGAAATATTGTTAATTTCTTCATACCAAATCTGTATAAAACAGTCATGTATTCTTTGTTAAACAGAGATAAAAATTTCGGTATACTCCCGACGCCTTGCATAATCCATACTTCGTTAAATCCCATTTTTTGTAAAATATTTCTAACATTAAACGCTCAGTTCGGTTTATTCGGGTTTGTATGTATATAGTTATATAAATAAACATATAAACTAGCAATTACTGTAAGATTAAATCACACTTTTAATATTGGTAAAAATACAGACCCATCTACTTCAAAGAGCAAATACTAGAAGCTAAGCTGCAAACAACACACATTTGAGGCATCACACAAGCTCCTAGCTTAAAGCTATGATCATTGACTGACATTATTTTAACAAGAGCACCGCCTTGCCGATGGAGACGCTAATCTGATCATCGTCACTGCAAAAAAGGCCCATTGCCCTTGCATAAACTAGGGCAGTGTTATGAATCTTGCTTAAAAAGTGAGGTATTGGTGGTGAAAAGAGGCAATAACTCATGCAAAATGCTGATCAGAGTTATGGGTCTTGCTTGACATGGTCAGGTATTGATGGTAAATAAGTGTTGAAAGTTTCAAAGCAATAGCCAACATAGTGTATGAAAAAAGTGGACCTAAACACAAAACTTAAACCAAGGCATTTTACAAAATGCAGATCAGAGTTATAGGTCTTGCTTTACAGGCTCAGGTATTGATGGTGAACAAGTGCTGCAACTTTCAAAACAATAGCTTTGATAGTTTATGAAAAAAGTTTACCTAAACCAGGACCTGTTCTATAAATATATAAACTCCCTGCCTAAACACAAAACTTAACCATGCAACGCCGACGACGATCAAGTGATGACAATAACTCATCTTTTATTTTTAAATTCAGATGAGCTAAAAATGGCATAAAAGATATTGTCCAGGCAGTAGGCTTCTCCTAACATTGTAGGCAATTGTGTTCTTCATAAATTACTTGTGTGTACATGTGACCTGGATGAGAAGCTTCAAACATTCAGTTTTTAAAAGATATGTTTTATTCACGAATCGGGACATAGATTAATGCATGATATAACGCAATAAAACATTATTACAGTGTATAGTATGATAATTGCAAACACATGTGGAACATAAACAGGTTTTAAAACCAAAGTAAGGTCGTACCATGGTACATTTGTAGATACACAAGAGACACGTATTGTCTTAAATGATCGTTTAGCTATGATTCTTAGCTACAAAACGCACCCATTATCTGGTGTCTGGCTTTGATACAGGCATCTCGGCAGTCATTTAAAGGTACACTGTCAGTGTTCGAACTTGTATTACGTCGTCATTTTGGTCATTACTAATGGGCTTTCAACCCGATTCGAGCCCCAACGTATACATGTATATCATTTTCATACATAGTCGTTTAGCTATGGTTCTTGGCTACAAGACGCACCCATTATCAGATATCTGGCTTTGATACAGGCATCGTAGCAGGCATTTGTTCACGATGTTCGAACTTGTATTATATAGTTATTTTGGAAATTACTTATGTGTTTTAAACCCGGTTCGAGCCCCCAACGTATAAACTATATACATATATCATTGTCACACATGGACCTTTAGCTATGGTTCTTAGCTACAGAACGCATCCATTATCAGGTGTCTGGCTTTGATAAAAGCATCTCGGCAGTCATTTAAAGCTACACAGTCAGTGTTCGATCTTGTATTATGTTTGGTTATTTGTTAGTTTGGTATTTACTAATGGGTTTTCAACCCGGTTCGAGCCTCCAACGTATATACATATATATGTATATCATTGTCATACATAGTCGTTTAGCTATGGTTCTTACCTATAGAACGCACCAATTATCATAGACTATCAGGTGTCTAGCTTTAATACAGGCATCGTAGCAGTCATTTAAAGGTGCACAGTTAGTGTTAGAACTTGTTGAGTTCGTTATTTTGGCCATTACTGGCGTGTTTTCAAACAAGTTCGAGCCCTAACGTAGACATAAACATTATTGTCATATGTGGTCGTTTAGCTATGGTTCTAAGCGACGTTATGCACACATTGGCAGGTATCTGCCTTTGATGCAGGCATATCAGCAGTAATTTAAAGGTGACGCGTGACAGTTAGTGTTCAAACTTGTAGGTTTGTGTTATTTGGGACATAACTAATGGGGTTTCAACTCGGTTAGAACCACAGCGTATACATATACATGATTGTCTACAAAGAAGTTCAGGTGTAGTTCTTAGTTACAGAATGAGCCTATTTCCAGGTGTATGACTTGGTAACAGGCATCTCGGCAGACGTTAACGTTGTCCAATCAGGGCTCGAACTTGTATTTTGTGGGTTTATACATCATTACTGCTGAAGGGTTTTCAAACAGTTACTGTTATACATGTATACTCAATTCATCTCTTCTATAACTTGTATTATACGGTTTACATGCACGTAACTTGTAATTTACCCATCCTACACACGAATACCGGTAGACTTATAGTAGACCACCAAAACGGATTCAGCGTAATGGTATATACTAATACACGTCAAAATAAAAACAGAACCAAATGTCAAGTAAATGATTCGGTATGTCTGAGTCAGGGCAGTATATTCCGTTGTCACGGGTATTGAAGTGGCGTTAATCCGCTAATATTCGCCAACCTAGAACGGATCAGCTTCAATGATGTTGCAGCACCGACCCGTAACTCCGCTTCAACCCGAAATAAATATGTTTTGTATCGTAAAAATGTATGTTTGGTACAAAACACACATAATATTAGTACATGTACGATTCAAGTACACCCCTGGATGTACCACATGTACATGAAATGTAGTAACATTTATTAGGATACATAAAATAAAATATGATTCAGCCTCCAGGAAAACTAGCTATTTTTACATTATATACATGTAAATGCTTATTTAAATTGAAATTTATACTATAAGGTTTCGAAATAGGTCTAAAATAAGAAGAACTTGGCATGCGTATTTGTCAAATGTTAAGGTATCTACATGTATGTACTTTAGTAGTGCATGTACAATATTAAAATATATCATGCATCATCGTGCAATAACTAAGTTACTATATGGTGGCAAGTTTCTGAAAAGTATTCAGATTGCCAAAAACATGACAGTGGATTGGTACGGCATTCGGACATGCTTTAACCTGGCCTATGCAATGGGCCTATTAAGTTTCCTCCTTGGTCGGAGTGTCATTCGCGTGAAGAAAACGTGAATTTAGACCAGAGTCAGGGAGCAAATGAAAGAGGATAGTGATCGCATTCTAAAGTGCATACGCTTGAACAACTTTAAGGACTGATTCAATAGAAGTGTTGTTTGTGTGAAAACGAAGGAAATTTGACGAGATCAACAGATGTCCTGCCCCACTACTGTAAGTTGATGAGACTGTTGAATCACAGGCATCCAGCATGTTAAGCCCCGCCATAAATTACGATACTGCATACGAATTCAAAATGTACAACCTTTCATATAACATATGAGCCGCTGTCTCCAGGAAAACCTGCTAATTTGACAAATATTGATTTTGAGGTTTTTCATAGTTTTAAAGAATAATGTTAATGAAGCAAAATGCAAAAGAATTTTGTTGATATCATGAGTTTTAAGGAAGTTTCAGCTGTTTTTTGTCGAGTCCCTATTCAGAGTTTTTTGTGTGACGTCGCAAACGTCATTCTAACGTTATTAGACGTAACTGTAACACATGTTTCATAATTACACCATTGGTTGAATTTTTGACATAAACTGTTCAAAATAGTATCATTGTTTAGAATTAATATGTTTTAATTTTTAAAATATAGATCTAAAACGAAATTGTTTGCATTCAGAATAAAAGCTACTGCTGTTTTAAACAACTTATTCCTCGTTTTTCTCCTGTAGTACCTAGTACTGCCGGGTGAACTCTGTGACAAATGGGAGGGAATTGGTAGTGCATTCGAATGCGCATACACTTAACCTCCTTAAGGGGCCATTAAGTCCTTTCCCGGGGTCGAAGTGTTGTTCGTGCGCTGAAAATGACGGAACTTTTAACTTGTTATGCGACCAATAGTCATATTCTAATCTGCTTCTGTGCTAGGTTGACGAGTCTTCGGAATTGGCTGAGCAAATGAAGGGGAATTGGTAGGGTATAATAACATGCTTACACTTGACCTCCTGAAAGAGCTTATTAAATCCCTTCCGGTGGTCGCAGTGACGTCTGGAAACAGTGAGTTTTTTATAATGATTATTTCATTCTTCGGTAACAGCGATTCATATGGCCATTTATGGACCCTTAGCTGTGATTCTTATATACTATATATTATATAGCTACAGAACGCACCCATAATCAGATGTATGGCCTTGAAACAGACATATCTGCAGTCATTTAAAGGTACACTGTCAGTGTTCGAACTTGTATTATTTCGTTATTTTGGTAATTAGACAGTCTATTACGAAGTAGAACATCCTCTTGTATGATAGATTCATTCTATCTGTTGCTAACCAGAAAATACCATGAATAATTGCTGCTTGGATAATGATTACGTCATTCTTCTGTAACAGCAATTTGGATGATTGGTGTATGTATCGTTAAAGAAGAGGTTCAGAGACGTTACAACTGCTGTTTCCTACTTTTTACCTGCGGTCTGCATCCATAACCAATAATCATCCATATGGTTGCACAGATCGTCAATTTACACATATGCATGTATTGTGATTGCTCGAAGAGCAAAACGGATTAAATATTCTACCCGCCCCTTACCCTTGCAAAAACATTATTTCTAAATATGCCAGTCAGACTGAATCTGGACTCTTTTGTTTAAAAGATTCTAAAACAAAAAGGCTGAATCACAGGTCTGCTGATGCCGCATTATTCAAGATGTTCACTCAAAACCGAGGTCACCAGCCAGGTATGCAGGGGAAATCAGGGCATGGAATTACAACCAATACTTACACCCAGCACTGACATATTGAAAACGTAATATAATGAGCTACCTATCTAGATGATGAAAATGTTTAAAATTGTTACATAAGTGTTGGAAATCACATTTCACACATTTTCTTTGTTATTTTGTACTACTTATGAGGTAAACATGTCATTATTGAATCTGAGTTGCACACTCGGACTGATAAACTAGTTATAGCTAACAAATACACTAAAATTGCACTAGGAAGTCAGCCATTAATAATATTGAGTACCAACTTAACATTAATACAACTTATTGGTCCAAAAAATGTCGCTATGGACTTAAAAAGATGGAATTCAATATTTGAGTGTTTAGTGCAAGTATTGTTTGTAATTCAGGGCCCTGGTGACCAGCACTTCGACCGTTCGTTAGTCGATTCTGCAAACAAACCAACACATTATTTTTAAGCTTGCTCAAAATAGAATCAGACATGCAACCACCAACTGTGAACACGAAGAGGTAAATTGTTGACACAGGGGGTTCCAAAATTGCACTTGGTCATATACCTTAGGATATTCTGTGGATGCAGATTGTAAAACCTCTGTATCCACCTCTTCTTCTTGTGTATTTGTCTTGTGGCATCTTGCACTTGTGAATGTAAGATCTACTTTATGGTTGAATTTCAGTTCTTGGTATGCTCAGATGCATTCAATATATATACAGATAATGATGTACATGTACAACAAATCAACTTGATGGTTCACAAATTTATTCATGTGATGAAATAACAGTTACAATAAAAGTGAAAAGGCAACAAGAAATATCACTGGGTGTGATGAATACTCCCAGATACTGCTTGAAAAAGTTACCAACGCACAAAGGTCTAAATCATGCTGTTTTGCACACCTTTGTCTTGGTTTGGTACCGATGAATCCTTCAAATTTTTGTTTAAAGGCAATCATAAGCAAAGCCGATCCATTGTGTGTCAATGATATGTACAACTAGGCTTGGTACTGGTAAGTCATGCCAAATTTTTGGGAAATTTAATAGACGGTTTCAGAAAAAAATATGAACCTCTGCACACTGAACCTTGGGAAATTTCACTGAAATCTGGTAAGAAAGTAGTGAATAATTGTGCACCGACCAACAAGAGCACAGCCTATGTGTGTTGGATGCTCGACTTTATTGTACTTGACAATACACTAAGTCAGGGTAATAACCATAAAACATGCCTTGAGATTCAAGGTAATACACTCATTGACTTAATAAATGCACACATATTCAGGGGTCAATGTGTAATAAGATGCAATGTATGAACTAACTTTTAATGCTTTTACACAATGGAAAACAAAATATGTGGATATTAAAATTTGATATGACCATGTGACCTAGTTATTGACCACGTATTAGCCAGTTGTGAATAAGACAAAGACAAACGTTGTAACCAAGTGTTATAAATCTTTGGTACAAACATTTTAAATCATGGATAAAACCTCAAAATATAAGAAGCCCAGAGCTACTAATACATATTTGTTACAAGTGTTATGCTCAAAAACAGCAAGGTATTAAGCAGGCCTCAACAATCTTTTTTCAAAGCACTCGTCCTGCAATATAGACAAAGAAGAAAACCCCAAAATCTTACTTGTCCTGCTATATAAATAAAGAAAGATATTGTGCAGGACGAGTGGATTCATTGAGGCCTGTTAAGTTATTAATACATTGAAAACAAAAAGTATGTTCTTCAACGTATACTTGAAATTTATGAACAGAACAGTTACTGAAGATTTGTCTTCAAGAAGAATTGTTTTTCACGTTATCACTGTTGCAAGACGGGCCTTTCAGCAGCATAACAATATCTCCAGGAGTAGAACATGATCTCTCCCTGTAGCTACCAATGTTGCGTGATCAATTAGATACTGCCAAGTGATAAATGTTTTAAACTTTTCTTCTCCCAGTCAAGCCACCAATTTGAATGATCTCCTTTCACTATGGCAAGCTCCATGTCATAGGCAGTCAGCTCCTTTTCTGTTATGTCAACCTTTGGTGATTCTTCAACAGTTGTTGCAATATATCACCAAAAATATCACACAATGATTCATAGGAAGGTCCAGGATCTATAGAAGAAACTGGGTCACAAGATATGCTAAAACACTTGTTTTCATCAATCATCACTATCACATGACAAGATCAATATCTGTAAAAGGGGTGTTGTTCCATCTTTCTTTGTAGAATTTGGTCCGAGGTCAGATTGGGCTACATCTAATTTCTCCTCCTTGATCTGACAAGAAAAAAATAGTGTTAATGAAAGTGTTTTGGTTATTTTCATTGGTCATATTATGTACTAGCAGTATTTCAAACACATTCAATAAGGCAACTATCATAACATACAGGGGCCATAGGTCTCCTCGTTTGAAACAGCTAATCGACCGACCGACCACAAAGCAATATACCACCTCATCAAAGATGGGGGCATAACAATCCACCATTTTTGACACAATCATTTTTATTAATGGAATAAAATGATTGTGCAGACAGATATATATGAGTAAAGTACACATTTGACAGAGTAGTGGAGCCTCTCCTGGGCAGACCTCCTGAGAGCAACAACCTCTCTTTAGCCACATCATCATTTTGATACATATTGTAACCTTTAACTGTCAAGTTCACATGAGTCCAGAGCACCAGCCCCACCTTTCCTGACAAACAATAGAATTTGAACACAAGCCAAACTTTATGTTTCCCAGAGGGTGTTTCTCCAAAGAGATCGTATTGTGTTTGAAAACACCATTTATTCTAGCTTGTAATAAATTAGTTACAACCTATGTAACTAAACTTTCAGTCACAAAATAATCTATATTTACTTTATCAGTTTTAAATGTATGGCTAATCATTATATGACAATAATGTATGGGCATGTCAACAGGTTGTACTGTATTTGAAAACCATGGTTTATTTTAGTTTGTCAAAAATAATTAGTACTACACAGCACCACTCTGTAATTAGTAATAAATCAGTATCTCAGTCATTCCTGATGTATTTGTTACTACAGTTGAAACTTGGTTTTGTCATCACAAAAATATTGATATATAAAAGTTTCAACTGTACTAAACAGATAAAATTGTTCGTTTGAAGGTTGTACCTTTACGTTTCAGCAATTTGGCATGCCTGCTTATACTTCCATCAGATTGTTCCATACACACAACAGTACATAATTTCTGCTCCTTGGTTGCATATGAATGGACCAAACACTTAAATCAAGGATCTCAGGCACTGCACTCAAGTAACACCAGAAGGATCCTGAAACCTGCAATATGCAAAGATGTTGAAGTGTGAATCATTTTTTGAAGTAGCATTGATTAAGGCATGGCATACTGGACCATTTCATTAAACATACAGTGGAACTCATTTACAGCAGTATGTGTATGTCAGTGGTATGAAAATGTCAGCAGCATCCGCATACATGCAGTATGAGCATGTCAGAAGTATGAGCATGTCAGTAGTATGAGCATGTCAGAAGTATGAGCATGTAAGCAGCATGGGTAGGTGAGCAGTATGTGAATGTGAGCAATATGAACATGTGAGCAGTATGAGCAAGTGAGCAGCATGTGTATGTGATCTGTATGAGCATGTGAGTAGAATGAGCATATGAGCAGTATGAGCATGTGAGCAGTACGTGTATGGGAGCAATTTTAGCAGTATGAGCATGTGAGCAATTTGAGCAATATGAGTATGGGAACAGCATGTGTATGTGATCTGTATGAGCATGTGAGTAGAATGAGCAATATGAGCAGGTGAGCAATATGAGCAAGTGAGCAGTATGAGTATGTGAGCAATATGAGCATGTAAGCAATATGAGCATGTGAGCAGTATGAGCATGTGGGCAATATGAGCATGTGAGCAATATGAGTAAGTGAGCAGTATGAGCAATATGAGCAGGTGAGCAATATGAGCATGTGAGCAATATGAGCATGTGAGAAGTGTGTGCAATGTGAGCATGTGGGCAATATGAGCATGTGAGAAGTGTGAGCGATATGAGCATGTGAGAAGTGTGAGCGATGTGAGCAATATGAGCATGTGAGCAATATGAGCATGTGAGCAGTATGAGCATGTGAGCAGTATGAGCAATATGAGCATGTGGGCAATATGAGCATGTGAGAAGTGTGAGCGATATGAGCATGTGAGAAGTGAGCAATATGAGCATGTGAGAAGTGTGTGCAATATGAGCATGTGTGCAATATGAGCATGTGGGCAATATGAGCATGTGAGAAGTGTGAGCGATGTGAGCAATATGAGCATGTGAGCAATATGAGCATGTGAGCAGTATGAGCATGTGAGCAGTATGAGCAATATGAGCATGTGGGCAATATGAGCAATATTAGCATGTGCGCAATATGAGCATGTGAGAAGTGTGAGCGATATGAGCATGTGAGCAGTATGAGCATGTGAGCAATATGAGCAGTATGAGCAAGTGAGCATGTGGGCAATATGAGCATGTGAGCAATATGAGTAAGTGAGCAGTATGAGCAATATGAGCAGGTGAGCAATATGAGCGATATGAGCATGTGAGCGATATGAGCATGTGAGCAGTATGAGCATGTGAGCAATATGAGCATGTGAGCAATATTAGCATGTGAGAAGTGTGAGCAATATGAGCATGCGAGCAATATGAGCAGGTGAGCAATATAAGCAGGTGAGCAATATGAGCAAATGAGCAATATGATTAAGTGAGTAGTATGAGCAATATGAGCATATGAGCAATATGAGCATGTGAGCGATATGAGCATGTGAGCAATATGAACATGTGAGCAATTTGAGCTCGTGAGCAGTGTGAGCGATATGAGCAGGTGAGCAATATGAGCATGTGAGCAATGTGAGTAAGTGAGCAGTATGAGCAATATGAGCATGTGAGCAATATGAGCAAGTGAGCAATATGAGAAGGTGAGCAATATGAGCATGTGAGCAGTATGAGCATGTGAGCAATATGAGCAGGTGAGCAGTATGAGCAAGTGAGCATGTGGGCAATATGAGCATGTGAGCAATATGAGTAAGTGAGCAGTATGAGCAATATGAGCAGTATGAGCAATATGAGCAGGTGAGCAATATGAGCATGTGAGCAATATGAGCGATATGAGCATGTGAGCAGTATGAGCATGTGAGCAATATGAGCATGTGAGCAATATTAGCATGTGAGAAGTGTGAGCGATATGAGCATGCGAGCAATATGAGCAGGTGAGCAATATAAGCAGGTGAGCAATATGAGCAAATGAGCAATATGATTAAGTGAGTAGTATGAGCAATATGAGCATATGAGCGATATGAGCATGTGAGCGATATGAGCATGTGAGCAATATGAACATGTGAGCAATTTGAGCTCGTGAGCAGTGTGAGCGATATGAGCAGGTGAGCAATATGAGCATGTGAGCAATGTGAGTAAGTGAGCAGTATGAGCAATATGAGCATGTGAGCAATATGAGCAAGTGAGCAATATGAGAAGGTGAGCAATATGAGCATGTGAGCAGTATGAGCAATATGAGCATGTGGGCAGTATGAGCATGTGAGCAATATGAGTAGGTGAGCAGTATGAGCAATATGAGCATGTGAGCAATATGAGCAAGTGAGCAATATGAGAAGGTGAGCAGTATGAGCATGTGAGCAATATGAGTAGGTGAGGAGTATGAGCAATATGAGCATGTGAGCAATATGAGCATGTGGGCAGTATGAGCATGTGAGCAATATGAGCATGTGAGCAATATGAGCATGTAAGCAATATGAGCATGTGGGCAGTATGAGCATGTGAGCAATATGAGTAAGTGAGCAGTATGAGCATGTGAGCAATATGAGCAGTATGAGCATGTGAGCAGTTTGAGCAATATTAGCATGTGCGCAGTATGAGCATGTGGGCAGTATGAGCATGTGAGCAATATGAGCATGTGAGCAATATGAGCATGTGGGCAGTATGAGCATGTGAGCAATATGAGCAGTATGAGCATGTGAGCAATATGAGCATGTGAACAGTATGAGCATGTGAGCAATATGAGCATGTGAACAGTATGAGCATGTGAGCAATATGAGCATGTGAGCAATATGAGCAAGTGAGCAGTATGAGCAATATGAGCATGTGAGCAGTATGAGCATGTGAGCAATATGAGCATGTGAACAGTATGAGCATGTGAGCATGTGAACAGTATGAGCATGTGAGCAATATGAGCAGTATGAGCAATATGAGCAGTATGAGCATGTGAGCAATATGAGCATGTGAACAGTATGAGCATGTGAGCAATATGAGCATGTGAACAGTATGAGCATGGGAGCAATATGAGCATGTGAGCAATATGAGCAAGTGAGCAGTATGAGCAATATGAGCATGTGAGCAGTATGAGCATGTGAGCAATATGAGCATGTGAACAGTATGAGCATGTGAGCATGTGAACAGTATGAGCAATATGAGCAGTATGAGCAATATGAGCAGTATGAGCATGTGAGCAATATGAGCATGTGAACAGTATGAGCATGTGAGCAATATGAGCATGTGAACAGTATGAGCATGTGAGCAATATGAGCATGTGAGTAATATGAGCAAGTGAGCAGTATGAGCAATATGAGCATGTGAGCAGTATGAGCATGTGAGCAAGTGAACAGTATGAGCATGTGAGCAATATGAGCAAGTGAGCAGTATGAGCATGTGAGCAATATGAGCATGTGAGCAGTATGAGCATGTGAGCTATCACTAAAGATGATGAATACATCCAGACTTAAAGCCTGACACATTTATGTAAGCACCATTCAGAGTCTTGTAAAACGAACTTGAAACTCAAAGAGTTTCAGTATGTGTATGAGACAGTCAGTCTGTGTTTGAGAGAGTCAGTCTTTGTTTCAGACAGTCAGTCTTTCAAGTCATCCCGTATGTGTTTGAGACAGACGATATTAAAGTGTTTGAGACAGTCAGTATGAGTTTGAGACAGCCAGTCTGTGTTTGAGACAGTCAATAAGTGTTTGAGACAATCAGTATGTGTTATAGGCAGTCAGTATGTGTTTCAGACGGACAGTATGTGTTAGAGACAGTCAGTATGTGTTTGAGACATTCAGTGTTTCAGTCAATGTATCCAATCATCCATTTGAGACAGTCAGTATTTGTTTGAGATGGTCAGTAAGTGTTTGAGACAGTCAGAATGTGTTTCAGACAGTCAGTTATGCGTTTCGTGAAGTCAGTATGTATTTCATGAAGTCAGTATGTGTTTCGTGAAGTCAGTATGTGTTTCGTGAAGTCAGTATGTGTTTCGTGAAGTCAGTATGTGTTTCATGAAGTACGTGTTTCATGAAGTCAGTATGTGTATTAGACAATCAGTATGTGTTTCATGAAGTCAGTATGTGTTTCGTGAAGTCAGTATGTGTTTCATGAAGTCAGTAGGTGTTTCACGAAGTCAGTACGTGTTTCGTGAAGTCAGTATGTGTTTCATGAAGTATGTGTTTCATGAAGTCAGTATGTGTATTAGACAATCAGTATGTGTTTCATGAAGTCAGTATGTGTTTCGTGAAGTCAGTATGTGTTTCACGAAGTCAGTATGTGTTTCATGAAGTCAGTATGTGTTTCGTGAAGTCAATATGTGTTCCATGAAGTCAGTACGTGTTTCATGAAGTCAGTATCTGTTTCAGACGGTCAATATGTGTTTGTGAAGTCAGTATGTGTTTCATGAAGTCGGTATGTGTTTCAGACAGTCAGTATGTGTTTCAGACAGTCAATGTGTTTCAGACAGTCAATATGTGTTTCAGACAGTCAATATGTGTTTCAGACAGTCAGTATGTGTTTCTGACAGTCAATATGTGTTTCTGACAGTCAATATGTGTTTCTGACAGTCAGTATGTGTTTCAGACAGTCAATGTATTTCAGACAGTCAGTATGTGTTTCAGACAGTCAATATGTGTTTCAGACAGTCAATATGTGTTTCAGACAGTCAGTATGTGTTTCTGACAGTCAGTATGTGTTTCAGACAGTCAGTATGTGATTCCGACAAGCAAGTAAGGGTTTCAGATAGCCAGTAAGTGATTCAGACATCCAGTGAGTGGTTTTGTCAATCAGTCAATTAATGTGTGTCGGTTAGTTCTTCCAGCCCACCCAGCCATCTTTTAGCTAGTGTCACTTAGTGCAATTAACTACTTACCTCCAATTATCATGGTAGATTTACTGTTTCACATGTACCAACTTCATTGCCAAAGTTATACCCTCAAAGTAGGAACATGGCTTTTCATTTACAGAACATATACAGTTCTCTTCATGTTTCAAAACTAAAAAAATCAATATAATATGTAATTAATATTTACCAAGATGCAAAATGCCATAAATTCTGAATAAGAGTTGTGATTTGTTGATAAGGAATATATATACCGGGTATATCGATATTAATACTGAATGGCTACTTAATTGATTTAAGAAATGAGTAACATTTGATAGAATACAAGGAGTCAGGGTGTCTTACCAAACTATTGAGCCCTGACATGTTGTCTTGACAATATTTCAAGGGATATAGACTCAGAGATTATAGTCTCTGATGGACTTACAAGGCTTCTAGTTTGCACCTATAGATCTATGCTTAAGTATGTTTTTATTAAGATTTATTGGCCAATGCATTTAGTCAGTGACCAATCATTGAGTGTTAAAAATATATCAGTGAGCCAGTCAATCATTTTTCTCTTACCTAAAATTACAAAGTACTAATATACATGCATGGTGTGTCGACTTCCTCCTTTTCGTCTCACTAATTGTTGAACATAACAGGAAGTAGGCACATACGCTGATGTCATTACCAGAACATATACATATCTTCAGCCATGTTACTGCAAACCTGAAAAAAATGCATATCCCATAAAATTCTGTAAAATGCATGGTTTTTAAGAGATTCAAATGAAATGCTGACAGGGGAGGTGTGTAGTTATTGCAATATGGTATGTTACAGGTCATGTGTTTTGGGTAGAGCTGTGCGGTATTACAGGCATATGTGGTATCGTTTTCCCGCGGTCTGATACCAGTAAAATATCGTATTTTATCAACACTATCTCAGCTTCTGATCATGTTGAATTGAAGTTACCTGTTGTAACAACAAACTATACCATACATGCTTTCCCCCATTAAAACCTCTGATGGGTGGAACAATGGCCTAGTGGTTAGTGCTCTCAACTATCAATCTGGAGCCTAGGTCCCAGGTTCGAATCTCAGTTGGCTGCACTGGAAATTACAGAAATGCTTTTCAGTGTTTCCCACCCAACTAGTTAGAAACTGGTTTGTAACCCAGAGGTTACTAAGTTTCGCACGTATAGGTGCTATATTCTGAGCACGTTAAAGAACCAAGGAGTCAATACAGGAAGATCCATGGCAATGCGCCCGGATTCTTTGTATCATACAAACCATCCTTCTCTCCCCTTGAAACCACAGGTCATAGGCCAATAAGGCAGTGATAAAACCGATTTACCATGCTCTACTTATGTCTCAGTCGAATGCAAAAAAATCTGAAATTGCCATGCTACTATACTTAGTACATCTAGAAATGCAACGTTTTTATCGCCAATTTTTTCTTACTGGCATTGTACATGTATATTTGAAGTTTGTGTAGTAGTGTTGTATAATCTTGTAGAAACTTAGCCATCATCCAAATTTTATCGATCGTGTTACGTAAATCCCGTGCACCGATATAATCACAAAAACCATGACTTCAACGTTCACCGTTTACGCATGATCAATTTTGGTATAAATTGCATCAAACTTTTTGTAAAGTTTGCTAATAAAAAGAAAATCACAGAAGAAATGGCATAACTTCCGGAATGAAAATGCCATGATTGTCCGAATATGAGCGAAATCAGGCCATTTGGATGCTTATGTCAGAGATATCAAACGGGAGTTTACATGATGGTTAAATTGTCTTGCACCGAACATGTCTCGTCCGGAGACACGCTACCAACACACTTGCACCATTTGCGACCACCCAAGTTCAGGTCATCCATGCGTAACAACTCTCCCACAGGAACAGTAACTCCGCGTGAACCAGGTTCACAACTGCTGCTGACACTGCTAGACAACTTGTTAGACATCATGAATAAGTATTCAATCAATATTTGATCGATAATTGTCCTATTCACTTAAAAACAACGATTCCGCAAAAATAGCGATTTTATAAATTTTTGATCCGTTATTTTTCGGCCGCACTATATACCAGAACACTGCTCTGCACATAACTATAGCTCTTTGTGATAAAATGTTACAGGTGTATTGATAATGGAATACAACAACATCAATTAAAAGTAGTTTGATTGCCTATCATCAGGTTGAAAAAAATATTGACAGTAGACCCAGTGTTGCGTTTCTAGATGTACTCAGTATATAATTATGTCCATGTAATTGTTTGGTGTTGAGTTGATCATTGTGACCAAGTTTCACAAACATTAGGATTAAATTGTGACCTCAAGTGGATACACAAGCAACAACGATAGATGGGGTCAAATAGTGATCACAAAACTTACCTTCTGACAGGTGAGCTAAAAATATGCCAGACAAACAACAGTTGGCACTTCAATTTGATTTACGACTTAGACAAAAGTCAGTGCATGTAAATTAAGATAGCTAGTGCCAGGATGTTAATTAGATATCAATTTAATTTTATTATTTTCTCTTACCTTGGATTGTCAATGCACGAGTGGGTCTTAGTATAAACTTCATCCATCTTAAATTGGCTAATTATTGATCAGATTAGGTACAAACATGCCTTGCTGTGATTTACAGAACCTTTACAATCATAACCTCAGTCACATTAATGATGAATGCAAAACTGAAAAAGAATAATTATAAAACAATAACACAAACCATTCTGTAAAGTACATTTACATGATTTAATGCCATTATGATCTCGAGCTTCAAATCCTGTAAGTGGAGGCGTGTAGCAAGAGACATGTGGATTTACATGGCTTCTTGGTTTGCTCATTTGGCAGAATGATTGAGGGGTTAAACGATTTGAAGACTAGTTATATGTAACCAGGTGAGAAAAATGTGCAACCAGGCTCGAACCCGGGACCCTTCGCTTATAGGGCGAATGCTCTACCGACTGAGCTAGCCGGCTGCCTACACAAGTTTCTCCCCTAGTATTAGTAATTAAATCCTATACAGACTACTACATATACATAATACAGGATAAATGGTCTCGGATTGTGGATAAATGGTCTGGGATTGTACTGACATGAATTAAATCAGAGAAAAGGTGTTCCTGAAGTTGGCTACAGCACTAAATCACATTGAAACTAGTCCCAATCGTGCTCTACCGATTCAGCTAACTGGATATCCATCCACCCCACCCTCTTAACAAATTTAGGCTCATCCACTATGTTGTGTCAAACAAGATTGTAATTATTTCCCTAAATCAAGGAAAATGTAATGGATGTGGTGTCTCAAACACTTCAGTGAATTTTGTTGCCTACCAGCTAATTTCTACACCCCTGAATGGTGGCAGCAGCAACTGTGTTTGAGCCTTAAGTCACAGGAGTGAGGTGATATGAGACAAGACCGGTAAAGCTGTATTAGTGTTAAGCCCGTCTGCATGGTCAGCTCAGTTGGTAAAGCTGTATTAGTGTTAAGCCCGTCTCCATGGTCAGCTCAGTTGGTAAAGCTGTATTAGTGTTATGTCTGTCTGCACGGTCAGCTCAGTTGGTAAAGCTGTATTAGTGTTAAGCCCGTCTGCATGGTCAGCTCAGTTGGTAAAGCTGTATTAGTGTTAAGCCTGGCTGCATGGTCAGCTCAGTTGGTAAAGCTGTATTAGTGTTAAGCCTGGCTGCATGGTCAGCTAAGTTGGTAAAGCTGTATTAGTGTTAAGCCCGGCTGCATGGTCAGCTCAGTTGGTAAAGCTGTATTAGTTTTAAACCCATCTGCATGGTCAGCTCAGTTGGGAAAGCTGTATTAGTGTTAAGCCCGGCTGCATGGTCAGCTCAGTTGGTAAAGCTGTATTAGTTTTAAGGGGTCCATCATTTTGAGCTGCACATGGATTACACTTTTCCGTCAGTTACTAAATTGTTGACAGCAGGCCAATATTCTTGAGCCTCAAAGATGGGAGGAATGAAGCGATGTGAGATAAGACTTGGCTGCATGGTCAAGTCACTATCAGTCAATGTTAAAGTGCCATAATAGAGTTTACTGTTTAGTTGATTGTGGGTTCAAGCCTCCCACTGCACACATACTTGTTTCCTTTTTTGCAATAGTTTAATATTTCAATGTCGGGTGTTAGGCAGCAGCCTATAATGTCAGAAGGGGATGGGAGTAGAGATGCAGGGTTAGATGGCAACCCAGCTAGCTGTCAATAGAGCGCCATTCTTGTGTAAGGGAGTGATAGGTTCAAGACCCATACCAGAGACACCTTTTGTCCTTTTCCCTTAGTTTACTTTGACACATAAACCCACTACAGTACACAGTACAAAATTATGACAAACATTGATTAATTAGAAGACAAACATTTAACCGTACAGCAAAATGATATAGAATGCATGCAATGCACCACTACAGTACAGGAGATGAAATTTACTGTTTCCATTCATCAATCTAAGCTTGCCCGATCGGGCAATGTTACCAGCCTGTTTAAATGCTTTTGGTATATTGTACCATGTGTCATCAGTGTTGCATATCGTTATACAGTCGAATACATAGATACACTGAATTTCAGAAAATATGCCTGGGTCGAAACGTTTTGATGACGAAAAACGCCTCCTTCTAAAAACGAAAGTTTGACTATTTCAGGCATATCTAGGAGCTTAAATGTACGGGTAATCATCGCTGTTTTAATTGCATCACTGAACGATATAAACTTAAAGAATGATTGTAAAAATAAAGGCCAGATATAATTAACATTTAAAATGTGCCTCCTCGAAACTTTCACAATCACGGCAAATCGACTCACTTATCAGGGTCGACAAACAGTATTTAGACACATTTCTGAATAAAAAAACATTCTAGATGTAGGCAAGTCGAAATGTTTAATCAATATGCACCGTTGGTGACTATTCATATTCACAAAGAGTGATACAAATCCGCATTACAAATACATATTTCTTTACTTACCTCAAAACAATATGGCGGGATTCCATTCATTATGGAGCACACTTTCCGCCAGGCACATTCCGTACCTATTCCCGTAGTCAGCACAGCATGTATTCTGGCTCGTAGCCTATCATGGTATCATGTTGTCCTTACGAAGCGAGTAACCCCATACCATGAGGTTACATGGTAAATATCAAGCGAGTAACCTCATACCATATGGTAACATGGTATTACCATGTCTCTTTTCGAGCCGCGTAACCCGACAACTTAAGACCCTCTTCAAGCGTGTAACACCAAACGTATCGGGTGCTTTGATGGGCAATCTCAGTGACAGTTGATCGAAGCATAACATTCCTTTCTTATCAACATACGTTGAAATCCGACCAGTCATTGCAGAAAAATGAGGTTGAATTTTTTTAACAATGAACGAACAGATAGACAGGTAGAACATGGCTCAAACACCTGTAAGGGGGTTAATGGTTGTAAACGCGTACTTTTGCTTATTGCAACGCAAATAATAATTAAATTCAAACAGTTACTTTGTGCAAAATTGAAAAGCCCGTGTTGATAAACCCGACGTCACGGCGTCAATTTTGACAAACATTGACGTTTGTGTTTTTTAGGATAACAGGCCATGCATTTAATGGAAATGAACACGTTTTATTTTATTTCCCGCTGTTTCACCATTTTCTCGTGCAATTCGTTAATGCAATTCGTTAAATTGCTATTTTCACAGTCCAATTGGACAATATTCATTGAACCGTAAGATAATAATATCGGATTACGTTGCGCGTCGACTGACAACCAAATACACTAAATTTCGCTCAAAAATATTAACAAACAAAAAAGATATTAGGAATTGAAAACTGCACAGTTATAAGTGCCTCTTAGTGTACAAATGTACCTCCATACAAAATCCCATCGAAATTGATTAACTAATTAAAAAGTTGTTCCATGAAATGTATATCACGGTGTCCAGTCATTCACGGAGGTACATTCCACAAAGACGACAATGCTTTACTAAACAAGAAATAAGGAGTGATTTCAGGTCCTATGAGTTTATTTTTTTTTAAATTAAATTAAATTTAATTTCAAATTAAAGACGAAGCTCTCTAGTTTCTGATTATGTAAATAAAGTTCAAATAACACCAATATTAATGAAATGTTTAATAAAACAAAATGCACCACAGTGACTGTATGGTGAATTTCCTGTGTTATGAACCTTTCTAAGATAATCATAAATTTTATATAGAAACTGTTTTTTTGTTTACTCTTTATTGATGATACAGCTACCTGTGGTAAATACATATATAGATACAGCTACCTGTGGTAAATACATGTATAGATACAGCTACCTGTGGTAAATATATGTATAGATACAGCTACATGTGGTAAATATATGTATAGATACAGCTACCTGTGGTAAATATATGTATAGATACAGCTACATGTGGTAAATATATGTATAGATACAGCTACATGTGGTAAATATATGTATAGATACAGCTACCTGTGGTAAATATATGTATATATACAGCTACCTGTGGTAAATACATGTATAGATACAGCTACTTGTGGTAAATACATGTATAGATACAGCTACCTGTGGTAAATACATGTATAGATACAGCTATCTGTGGTAAATACATGTACATATATAGCTACCTGTGGTAAATACATGTATATATACAGCTATCTGTGGTAAATACATGTATATATACTGCTACCTGTGGCAAGTACATGTATAGATTCAACTGCAATTGATAATTTATGTGACATGATCTTCTTCCGCTTCATCTTCTTCTCTACGTTCACTGTCTACACTACCACCTCGTTCATAGCAATAAAGGAAGCAGTCGTCTGGAGGTCATCCTTCTTGCTTCCTTCGTTTACTGTCTACACTACCACCTCGTTCATAGCAATAAAGGAAGCAGTCGTCTGGAGGTCATCCTTCTTGCTTCCTACGTTCACTGTCTACCCTACCACCTCGTTCATAGCAATAAAGGAAGCAGTCGTCTGGAGGTCATCCTTCTTGCTTCCTTCGTTCACTGTCTACACTACCACCTCGTCCATAGCAATAAAGGAAGCAGTCGTCTTGAGATCATCCTTCTTGCTTCTCTACGTTCACTGTCTACACTACCACCTCGTTCATAGCAATAAAGGAAGTAGTCGTCTGGAGGCCATCCTTCTTGCTTCTCTTCGTTCACTGTGTCTACACTACCACCTCGTTCATAGCAATAAAGGAAGCAGTCGTCTGGAGGCCATCCTTCTTGCTTCTCTTCGTTCACTGTGTCTACTTCCACCTCGTTCATAGCAATAAAGGAAGCAGTCGTCTGAAGCCATCCTTCTTGCTCCTATTCGTTCACTGTATCTACTTCCACCTCGTTCATAGCAATAAAGGAAGCAGTCGTCTAGAGGTCATCCTTCTTGCTTCTCTACGTTCACTGTCTACACTACCACCTCGTCCATAGCAATAGAGGAATCAGTCGTCTGGAGGCCATCCTTCTTGCTTCCTTCGTTCACTGTCTACACTACCACCTCGTTCATAGCAATAAAGGAAGCAGTCGTCTTGAGATCATCCTTCTTGCTTCTCTTCGTTCACTGTCTCTACTTCCACCTCGTTCATAGCAATAAAGGAAGCAGTCGTCTAGAGGCCATCCTTCTTGCTTCTCTACGTTCACTGTCTACACTACCACCTCGTTCATAGCAATAAAGGAAGCAGTCGTCTAGAGGCCATCCTTCTTGCTTCCTTCGTTCACTGTCTACACTACCACCTCGTTCATAGCAATAAAGGAAGCAGTCGTCTGGAGGTCATCCTTCTTGCTTCTCTACATTCACTGTCTCTACTTCCACCTCGTTCATAGCAATAAAGGAAGCAGTCGTATGGAGGCCATCCTTCTTGCTTCTCTACGTTCACTGTCTCTACTTCCACCTCGTTCATAGCAATAAAGGAAGCAGTCGTCTTGAGGTCATCCTTCTTGCAATGGAGCTTCTTTTCTATGGTGGTTGAAACTGGTCATATGCAAAATGTATACGTTTTCTTGAAACTTCGTACAGGTGGCACTGATTGGGCATGTGTTCTGTTGTCTTGTCTTACTTACCATATGAGAACTTTCATAGCTTGACTTTTTCGTACATATTGGCATTGCACTTGAACCCGTAGCAACTCATTTGCAAACAAACCCTCTCAAAATAAGCCTATTGCGTGTACCAGTATATTATACCAACATTATAGAATTACAAGAACGTGAGCACAAATATAGTACATGTATCTGTTTAGAAATTGTTGTTTTACTCCGTATTCAAACCTTGAAATTGTTGAGTCCTGTCATATTGTGGCAAACTATTCCATGCACCCATTATAAGCAAATGTTTCACGGCTAAAACGTCGGCCAGTGCTATAGTGTCCTATGCCCATTTTTTACAATTTCGGAAAATCGAGTTTTAATGTTTGATGTAACTTTTAAAATTTCCTATTACTAGTAATCCAATCGACTTGATGTTTCGTTTGCTTTGGTGATACTGTATAACCAAATCCCAATCTGCGTAAAATTTTATAGTTATGTCATAACTTCATCACTATTTTTGCATTCGATGACTTAGCACATGCTGTCGCGACATTCTATGGTTATTACCCGGTGGTCACTGGAGGGGATATATAAACCGCATCTATTAAGTTGCGAATACTTCGAGATGGCGTAATGAGCTACTCAGAAGGTAGGTATAAAGGAGTGGCAATAGCATCAGCTAGCTAGGTTATGACACGGTCCGAAAAAGTTCATGGTAATTTGTAGTAAACCGTAGTGGCTCCACCAGCACAACGGCCACAGTCAAAGCATTATGGACATTCTTTGGCGCACTCGTCCTCTGTCACAGCAACTTTGCCGTCCTTATTATAAGGGAGGTGAAACCGGGACAAACATGTCCTAATCGTAGGTGTACAACTATATTCCGTTCCTATCATTGTTTTCACTGGTATGCAACGGAGCTTTACCATTCCTAATTCCTGGGTCACATATTCACGGATGGTCATCCCGGACTAGCGCGGACGAAACAGTGGTAAACAGTCCTTGTCGAGTTTCCCGTGAGTTGCTACGACTAACACATGCATCGGGCTAGAGTACGGACAGCATGGCTTACTAATGTTGGAGTAAACGGTTTGCTACTGGCAGGGGGTAATACGGGCTGATACCTAGCACCGTAGACCTAAGTGAAGGATCATCAAAGTTTGTTACGGAGAGAAAGGTTTTTTAACGGACTACAGGCAACAACGGGTCGCTACGACTGAGAGCGGATTTATACCTGATATTACGACAGAATAGGGTGAATCCGTACCATTTGGTTCTTTTAAGTCTTTCATGTGATTTTTAACTGTGTTATACAATGTCTCAAAAATAGTTTGGTTCCCGCAATGGTAAACATAAGAAGGTTTACTTAATACTTAAAGTGTTCAAACAATCACGTTGCTGACGTGGATATAATATCATATTTAGTAGGTACATTGTATATTTGCTTTTATTTATCCTCGCCACCGGCAATCCATATGGGCGAAGCCCCCAGAAGAGGCTAGTCACTTTAGTTTTTGGGGGATAGTGCATGATACAGAAGATGCCCCAGTTCCAGAAGCATCACTGGTTCTTTTACGTGCCGATGTAAAGCATTATACACTGGACTTCGCTTAACGTCTCGTCCAATTACTGTTAGTAATTTTAGTTATGTTAGGTGGGAAACACTGAAAAGCATTTCTGTTTTTGACCGTCTGGAGAAGGGATTGAACCCACAACCTTCAGATCAGCAGTCAGTAGCCCTTACCACTAGACCATTTGTCCACCTTCAACACAACATCTAAAACATGCCTTTTTTTGTAGAATACTTATAATATAACATTATCATTTTCACAGGATTTAGACATGGGACCATTTTTTACCCTTCTTGGCTCTAATATACCCCTTTAGTGTTCACCAAATCGGGTCCCGATCTCCCAAAGCATCTCAAGTTAAGTTAAATATCATCTCAAAAACTGTCATGCATCTTTGAGTTATAATACATAGGAGATTGGACTCAAAATTAGCCTCACAAAAATTACCCCGATTGTCAGTAGGATTTTTAGATTGTCAAATTCAGATTCTGATTTGAGCAAAATCTCAATAGATTTAGAATACATGTACTTTTATTTTTCCAATTATGGACTCCTAAAACAAAGCATTGCCCAATCAAATATATTTTGTGACTCTCGGAAACAAATCGGTTATGAAAGTATGCAGCGCACTATACATAAAGCTAGATATCTGTGTGAAGTTGGCTCGACATAGTACGACATTCAAAAAATCGAATGTCGTGAAGCTCGACATACGACATTAGACGACATTAAAAAAATCGAATGTCGTTTTTGAACGACACACGGCATTGGACGACATTCAAAAAATCAAATGTCGTTTTTAAACGACATACGACATTGGATGACATTCAAAAAATCGAATGTCCTGATTCACGACATTGGACGACATTAAAAGAATCGAATGTCCTGACTCACGACATGCGACATTGGACGACATTCAAAAACCATCAAAAAGCGAATGTGTAACTACATGTAACACTATTTTTTTTACCTAAGGCTTATATTTACAAAGACTTACTTTTTTATTTGACAACACATATAATTAAACAAATAACATGTAATGATAAACATAATCGGAAAAATAAAGACAAGATATATATATCAATAATAATATGAACTTGCGTTCAAAGTTCATGAATATAATCGAATGCTTGTTTTCTGACAAGACTAAAGATGGGATGAGAAGGTCACCATTCTGACTAGATTATGCTGCATTACTGATAGTAATAATAACAAAAGACAAAACCCCATTCTTTCAAAGTTAAAACTAGGTATTCATTACTTGTATATTTGAGGTGAATACTAGACATATCAAGAGGGCCATGATGGCCCTTTATCGCTCACCTCAGAAACATTGCTTTTGTTACAATCCAAATGCAGCAAATAGGCCAAAAAAGAATGTTCCACATCGCTCAAATAAGTTCATCTAATAGATACTAGTGGTACTGTTTAAGTTTGGCCTAGATATTATGGAGAAAAACATTCTAACAAAATTTCATGAATATCAGGCTCATACCTATAACCTCTAATGTGTTCACAAGCTTTTTCTAAGATTTGACCTTGTGACCGAGTTTTTTACCCTAAATAACCCAGTTTCGAACTTGACCTAGATTTTATAAAGACAAATATTTTATAAAGATTCGGCAGTAATTGTGTTCTCTAATGCGTTCACAAGCTTTTCTAAGTATGATCTAGTGACCTAGTTTTTAACCCCATATAACCCAGTTTCGCACTTTTCCTAGATTAAATAAAGACAATTATTTTAACAAATTTTTGTTCTCTAATGTGTTCACAAGCTTTTTAAGCCGGAGAGGGTGACTTCCCCTGAAAATCAGGGCAGATCATAACTGGATGGTAACAGGAGAGAATTCAGGAGAGGCAACTATGTCCGACTTATTTTAAGTCGGTAAGAATGACTTTCCCTGAAAATCAGACGAGAGAACTCTGTACAGGGCAAACGCTACTACCCTTGAATTCAGGGGAGGCAACTCTGTCCGACTTTTTAAGTCGGTAAGAGTGCCTTTCCCTGAAAATCAGGCGAGATAACTCTGTACAGGACATGAGTTACTTCCCTTGAATTCAGCGGAAGTACTCGGTCCGACTTTTTTAAGTCGGTAAGAGTGACTTCCCCGGAAACTGAGGGGAGATAACTGCTCAGCGCAAGAGTTACTTACCTGGAATTTAGTGTGCGCAACTCTGTCGGACATATTTTAAGTCGATACGAGTGACTTCAATTATTCAATAATGACATGTTAATTGTGCTCGACTATACATGTATGTTTATACAAGATATAACCTTTTTTCCTTTATGGCAAATAAACTGTTAAACGAGATAGGGCTATAAGGAAAACATGATAATTATATGAATATCATCAATACCCTGTGAATTGAATCAAGGATCGTAAATAATGTGTATACGTCAACCTGGCATCGGAGATACAAACGCGAATACGCGCAGCTTGACGTTGTTGGTAACATGTGAACATAAAACACGTAAATGAATGCATCGATTTTTGTAAGCCTTGGTTGTGGATTGCATTTCAAGAGACAATCATCATGCTGAGACATTTCTATTTATATGTTAAATTTCATCCATCTATGTAGTTTTTAATAAAAAAAGTGATAGCTTACAAGTGGTTTTGTGTGCAATTTAGCCTTGATCTGGACAAGGTGTGCATTTAGGATTATTTTAGTCCCTGTATCTAAATAGTGCAGATAACTAGTTATAGAATTTACGTAGATCCAATATATGTAAAGGACTTCTCAGGGGATATTAAGAATATATATCCATATCCAGACATCTATTTTAAGCTAAATATTATGCTTATAGTATAGTTTAGTTTGTTTTTAAAACCCAGACGGTCGTACACCTACGAGGACAACATATTTACATAATAAGATCATGGTGACCAAATGTACGATTGAAATCATATTACATATATTAATTACTGATTGCTTTTTTTGCACTGACTCCTTCTGAACATTCCATCCCTGGTATTCTTCTTAGACTCCGGAATAAATGCAGCCATTAACTTGTCCTTTAAGTATGTGCAACCTTACTGACACTTGATATATGCATGTTAACATTATTTCTAAGGGACATCTGGATAGTCCCATAAGTCCAATCTAACTCTACACTCAACGGTCGCATTAATGAAAGGTCGAACTGCATTTACGGCGCCAGAACACACACTTTGTGTTCTTGTCAGAGCTACCACATACGAGTCTTCTGGCCCTCTGTAGACATTGATTCGATCACCGCCTTCCCTTAAAAGCTTATACTACATATACATTAGCTTATGGCGTCGCCGCGTGTATCATAATGTTTCTAAGTTTACTTTCATAACTTGTATGAATCAAAGCACTGAAAGTACTAGTGTGTGGCGTACTGATGCCACTAAATCCAATATCGAATCTAGGGTGTATCATAATTTTATGTCACAGTTCTGATAAGCCCACCCTTACTCAAACATTTGTGCTGTAAAGACACCAAGAGAACCAGCAGTTACCTGCAACTTACTTAAGTTTTAACTATGCTGAGCATCAATGAAGGGATATTTACAAATACCATTTTTAACGACTTGGAGAATTCGACCAGTGTCAAGATAAGTGACTGTTTATTCTCCGTATGACCACGCATGTTAATTAAATGTATATGACACTCTATATTAACGTATGTAAAAGAAGTAGACATGGCGTCGCTCACACATATCGATCGGCCGATTAATGCTTTAAAAACAAGTTTTACATTTTATAAAACCTTAAAGTATTAGCTTTTAAACAAGCTTTAATGAACAAAATCGATCGAATATTAAATTAATAATTGATGGTTTTCGACCGTTGATTGAATTTTTATTTGGTATAAAACGGGATATTTTAAACTTACTTTTACGCGGAACGGATTCTTACTCGTCGCCGTGGATTTAATAATAAGGGTATCGTGTTGAATGTTGTCTAAAAGAGAGACATATATATCTGCTTCATTACAAGCTTTAAATATTCAAAATCGGATAATAGATACGAAAATTATGAGGTCTTATATAAAGCAGGGTAGAAATTGACTAGTGCGTTTAACGCTTACCGCGGTAACATTGTTAATCTGCCGATCGATATACGTAGAACTATTTCCGTCCCCCCACCAGCTATATATAGCATCAATGTTTGTATACAACATAATTAGGTAATCGTCTGCAATGTGCAGCGGCGGAGTGATTTACATACGTTACAGTATACGATTGAAAACCGTGGGAACTATTTTAGATTCCCGCCACCAGTGAGAACATTCTTTGGTAGTAAAAATATAGTCCGTTGCGGAATGATTTGCTATAAATATCCTCTAAAAATAAAAGTCTGATATAATTGTTGGTCTTAATATAAGTAAATGTTGGTAATGTAAACAAATCAGGTCCAATGATACGTGTAACCTGTGTTGCATGCTTGTAATATTGTTCAAATCATAGAACTATTTATTTGCCGAGGCCTAATGCGTTAAATTGGTCGTAAGCTGAAAAGTGGTAATATCATTGTGTGGCGTTTACGCCACACAAAAAATGCATTAAGTACTACGCTCAGCGTCTTTTTGTCAAAAATCTGCCTTGTTTTTGCTTAGTTATCAGTACGTTTTAAATCGTTTATAGTGAGTTTCATAATTAAGTGACGCAACTAAAATTTCAGCAGCAGACAACAGCTTTTGTAATTGTAAAGTTACGCTCGAGAATTGTCGTCTGATTGGCGATTTTGTTGTAGCATGATAGAACAGTGTTACGATAATGAAAAACGTACACGGTTCTTTTTATGTGCGGCGATATGACGTCATTGGTATATGTTGAATGTTTATATAATTCAATTATGATATTCAAATGATCCAGCACGTTTCATGTTAATCAGAATCAAGTTAATTACAGCACATTTTGACATCTAGTTAATCTAAATAACTTCCGCTATGTATACCTGTAGATATGTGGTCGTACACCAAATACCAAACAATGACATTAACTAAGTCCATGCATCGCCCACCTTCGGGCTTAGAGGATTGCCTTAGCATAGCGTGACGTCATCGGTAGCGCATACGACTGACAAGCGCATTGGCTGCATTGCTGTTCCAGTCCGGAATTATGGATCGTGCTAGTTTACCGACGTACGACTTTCTGTATCATAGATATATATCATGTGCGATAATCCAATTTTCTTAAAAAACAAGTAAACAACGGTTTTCCTTCTTAATTGGGGCGCTGTCTAGTACCGTGCTCGAACCCTGCCAACACTTCGATAAATGGACGATTTCGACTCGTCGGAGAAGAGAATGTTTTTCCATTGTTGTCTGAACCAGAGATGGTGATTATCAAGATTTACGCGGTGACGTCGCGTCATAGCACAACTGAAGGACGACGTCAACGTAGGTCACCCTCGTGCGGACAGTAGTATACAGTTAGGTTTGGTTGTTATATGTACCAGCTTGGGTTTAAGTAACAATTTCAGTGGCAGTTTGGAAACGATGGCGTATTTCAATTTCAAACACATTGTACAACATTACAACAGCCTGGTGTAAGCTAATAAAGGAACGAGTTTATAAATAAGCTTAGCTTTCTACTCAATCCTTAATATGTGTAAATGAATGTTATTATATGTTTATAAAGAAATAAATATTGTTTAAACTAATAAAGCCTGATGTAAGCTAATAAACCCAGATGTAAGCTAATAAAGTCTGGTGTAAGCTAATAAAGCCTTGTGTACGCTAATAAAGCCTTGTGTAAGCTAATAAAGCCTGATGTACGCTAATAAAGTCTGGTGTATGTTAATAAAGTCTGGTGTAAGCTAATAAAGCCTGATGTACGCTAATAAAGCCTTGTGTACGCTAATAAAGCCTGATGTACGCTAATAAAGCCTTGTGTACGCTAATAAAGCCTTGTGTAAGCTAATAAAGCCTGTTGTATGTTAATAAAGTCTGGTGTATGTTAATAAAGCCTGATGTAAGCTGATAAAGCCTGGTGTAAGCTAATAAAGCCTGATGTAAGCTAATAAAGCCTGATGTAAGCTAATGATATAAGCTAATAAAGCCTGGTGTAAGCTAATAAAGCCTGATGTAAGCTAATAAAGCCTGATGTAAGCTAATAAAGCCTGATGTAAGCTGATAAAGCCTGGTGTAAGCTAATAAAGCCTGATGTAAGCTGATAAAGCCTGATGTAAGCTGATAAAGCCTGATGTAAGCTGATAAAGCCTGATGTAAGCTGATAAAGCCTGATGTAAGGTGATAAAGCCTGATGTAAGCTGATAAAGCCTGGTGTAAGCTAATAAAGCCTGGTGTAAGCTAATGATGTAAGCTAATAAAGCCTGATGTAAGCTAATAAAGCCTGATGTAAGCTGATAAAGCCTGATGTAAGCTGATAAAGCCTGGTGTAAGCTAATAAAGCCTGATGTAAGCTAATAAAGCCTGGTGTAAGCTAATAAAGCCTGATGTAAGCTAATAAAGCCTGATGTAAGCTAATAAAGCCTGATGTAAGCTAATAAAGCCTGATGTAAGCTAATAAAGCCTGGTGTAAGCTAATAAAGCCTGATGTAAGCTAATAAAGCCTGATGTAAGCTAATGATGAAAGCTAATAAAGCCTGATGTAAGCTAATAAAGCCTGGTGTAAGCTAATAAAGCCTGATGTAAGCTAATAAAGCCTGATGTAAGCTAATAAAGCCTGGTGTAAGCTAATAAAGCCTGATGTAAGCTAATAAAGCCTGATGTAAGCTAATAAAGCCTGGTGTAAGCTAATAAAGCCTGATGTAAGCTAATAAAGCCTGATATAAGCTAATAAAGCCTGATGTAAGCTAATAAAGCCTGATGTAAGCTAATAAATCCTGATGTAAGCTAATAAAGCCTGATGTAAGCTGATAAAGCCTGGTGTAAGCTAATAAAGCCTGATGTAAGCTAATAAAGCCTGATGTAAGCTAATAAAGCCTGGTGTAAGCTAATAAAGCCTGATGTAAGATAATAAAGCCTGATGTAAGCTAATAAAGCCTGATGTAAGCTAATAAAGCCTGGTGTAAGCTAATAAAGCCTGATGTAAGATAATAAAGCCTGATGTAAGCTAATAAAGCCTGGTGTAAGCTAATAAAGCCTGATGTAAGCTAATAAAGCCTGATGTAAGCTAATAAAGCCTGATGTAAGCTAATAAAGCCTGGTGTAAGCTAATAAAGCCTGATGTAAGCTAATAAAGCCAGGTGTAAGCTAATAAAGCCTGATGTAAGCTAATAAAGCCTGATGTAAGCTAATAAAGCCTGGTGTAAGCTAATAAAGCCTGATGTAAGCTAATAAAGCCTGATGTAAGCTAATGATGTAAGCTAATAAAGCCTGGTGTAAGCTAATAAAGCCAGGTGTAAGCTAATACGCTCATGGCCAAATAACAAAAACGAACATACGAGATAACATAGACGTTTCGGTAATGACGAATTTCAAATTTTCCGTTCTGCTGAAGTGTAAGAATACACTGGCATTTAAATGTGTACATGTACATAGTATACATGTTTCTCGTTTTCAGCAAAAAGCACAACTTTAACATAAGTGTTGCTAAGAGAAATGCATGAATGCAGTTATCGTCTGTCTCGATGCCGTCTGCTCACATAACCAAAACTCTTTAAAATGCAATTGAACGTAACAGCTGAACTACCAGTAAGTGATAAGTGATGCAGCATGTACTATTATAAAGACTAGATAGAATTTGCACAAAGTTCTGAAAATATGAATGGAAACACTTTCTGCTTGTAGCTTAAATAGTTTGTATTCTCGAAAAAAAAACATTTTCCACACAAATTCACGTGGAACACGACACAGACTCGTGATGGAAAAAGGAGCTTCTGTTGAAGACGCGGAAAAGAAAACGGATTGTCAAATTTATTGATACACAGATTGAAGTTCCATAATGCTTATACCACGTGACGTTCGGTTTGTTGCTATAGACACGTGACGTTATTGGACTACAGTATTTCTATGCAGCGCTTCGCCCGGAATTCCGTTATTTATTAATCTGTACAGAAAATGTGGCAAATGTTTAATCGTAATATCGAGAAAAAAATTATTTATTTACACTGGTCGTTTATTTGTCTGCTACTGGGTAAGTTATATTTTATTCTTTACATGAGTAATATATTATGTACTTTTAATATATTTTCCAGAGCTAGTACTTAATATTTTAATATGTAATTGTAAGTAATTGAAATACATTTGTAATAAACTATTTTTATTGTGTTGTAACGTGTTACTTTACTTATAGGCTTTTATTATGTATACATACATTTTTTCATTTCGTAGTAGATTTTATTTAATAATCGAACTTTTTAGTTGGATAGCCATGTTTGTTACAATTGTTATAATACTTCGTGAGAATTGAAGCGTTTCGATAACGGTTTCTGTTACATTGTTTAACGTCAAAATATGCTCCGAATGTATTTAAAGGAATCCATTTAGAGATTGAATTAACGCCCATTAAGTTATAATTGATGTGCAGATTATTGTTATTTGTCTTGTCAGAGACTATAGAAAACATCAAATTATCTACAGTCTCTGGTCTTGTTACTCATCAACAGTCATGTACTAACACAATGTTTATGATATGTCTGTTTTATATGTTCTGCTTCAAAGCAAACAGTCCACGAACCTTAACATATATTACTGTACATTATATACGTTCCTGTATGTATCTGTTACTGCTGTCCACTCACGTTTAGTAATCATCTTACTG
The DNA here is from genome assembly GCA_947247005.1 of Spisula solida. Classification (NCBI taxonomy): domain Eukaryota; kingdom Metazoa; phylum Mollusca; class Bivalvia; order Venerida; family Mactridae; genus Spisula; species Spisula solida. Next base: position 30,529,119 of record OX365948.1, read on the forward strand.
CCTGTATACGTTCCTGTATGTATCTGTTACTGCTGTCCACTCACGTTTAGTAATCATGTTACTGCCTGTATACGTTCCTGTATGTATCTGTTACTGCTGTCCACTCACGTTTAGTAATCATCTAACTGCTTGTATACGTACCTGTATGTATCTGTTACCGCTGTCCACTCACGTTTAGTAATCATCTCACTGATTGTATACGTTCCTGTATGTATCTGTTACCACTGTCCACTCACGTTTAGTAATCATCTAACTGCCTGTATACGTTCCTGTATGTATCTGTTACTGCTGTCCACTCACGTTTAGTAATCATCTTACTGCCTGTATACGTTCCTGTATGTATCTGTTACTGCTGTCCACTCACGTTTAGTAACCATCTTACTGCTTGTATACGTTCTTGTATGTATCTGTTACTGCTGTCCACTCACGTTTAGTAATCCTCTTACTGCCTGTATACGTTCCTGTATGTATATGTTACTGCTGTCCACTCACGTTTAGTAATCATCTTACTGCTTGTATACGTTCCTGTATTTATCTGTTACTGCTGTCCACTCACGTTTAGTAATCATCTTACTGCCTGTATACGTTCCTGTATGTATCTGTTACTGCTGTCCACTCACGTTTAGTAATCATCTAACTGCTTGTATACGTACCTGTATGTATCTGTTACCGCTGTCCACTCACGTTTAGTAATCATCTCACTGATTGTATACGTTCCTGTATGTATCTGTTACCACTGTCCACTCACGTTTAGTAATCATCTAACTGCCTGTATACTTTCCTGTATGTATCTGTTACTGCTGTCCACTCACGTTTAGTAATCATCTTACTGCCTGTATACGTTCCTGTATGTATCTGTTACTGCTGTCCACTCACGTTTAGTAATCATCTTACTGCTTGTATACGTTCCTGTATGTATCTGTTACTGCTGTCCACTCACGTTTAGTAATCATCTTACTGCCTGTATACGTTCCTGTATGTATATGTTACTGCTGTCCACTCACGTTTAGTAATCATCTAACTGCCTGTATACGTTCCTGTATGTATCTGTTACTGCTGTCCACTCACGTTTAGTAATCATCTTACTGCCTGTATACGTTCCTGTATGTATCTGTTACTGTTGTCCACTCACGTTTAGTAATCATCTTACTGCCTGTATACGTTCCTGTATGTATCTGTTACTGTTGTCCACTCACGTTTAGTAATCATCTTACTGTACACTGTATACGTTCCTGTATGTATCTGTTACTGCTGTCCACTCACGTTTAGTAATCATCTTACTGCCTGTATACGTTCCTGTATGTATCTGTTACTGCTGTCCACTCACGTTTAGTAATCATCTTACTGTACACTGTATACGTTCCTGTATGTATCTGTTACTGCTGTCCACTCACGTTTAGTAATCATCTTACTGTACACTGTATACGTTCCTGTATGTATCTGTTACTGCTGTCCACTCACGTTTAGTAATCATCTTACTGTACACTGTATACGTTCCTGTATGTATCTGTTACTGCTGTCCACTCACGTTTAGTAATCATCTTACTGCCTGTATACGTTCCTGTATGTATCTGTTACCGCTGTCCACTCACGTTTAGTAATCATCTTACTGATTGTATACGTTCCTGTATGTATCTGTTACCGCTGTCCACTCACGTTTAGTAATCATGTTACTGCCTGTATACGTTCCTGTATGTATCTGTTACCGCTGTCCACTCACGTTTAGTAATCATCTTACTGATTGTATACGTTCCTGTATGTATCTGTTACCGCTGTCCACTCACGTTTAGTAATCATCTTACTGCTTGTATACGTTCCTGTATGTATCTGTTACCGCTGTCCACTCACGTTTAGTAATCATCTTACTGATTGTATACGTTCCTGTATGTATCTGTTACCGCTATCCACTCACGTTTAGTAATCATCTTACTGCCTGTATACGTTCCTGTATGTATCTGTTACTGCTGTCCACTCACGTTTAGTAATCATCTAACTGCCTGTATACGTTCCTGTATGTATCTGTTACTGCTGTCCACTCACGTTTAGTAATCATCTTACTGCCTGTATACGTTCCTGTATGTATCTGTTACTGCTGTCCACTCACGTTTAGTAATCATCTTACTGCTTGTATACGTTCCTGTATGTATCTGTTACTGCTGTCCACTCACGTTTAGTAATCATCTTACTGCCTGTATACGTTCCTGTATGTATCTGTTACTGCTGTCCACTCACGTTTAGTAATCATCTTACTGCCTGTATACGTTCCTGTATGTATCTGTTACTGCTGTCCACTCACGTTTAGTAATCATCTTACTGTACACTGTATACGTTCCTGTATGTATCTGTTACTGCTGTCCACTCACGTTTAGTAATCATCTTACTGGTATCACATATCAAACAATTACATGAGCAAGTCACATGAGAGTAATTGTATTGTCTTCAATATTAACAAAACTCATTTGCACATTTTAAATTTATACCAGTTTGCAATGGCAGCGCATACCAGATAAACGGGTCACATGCGATATCTCATGTGTACACAATGCTGATTTGAAAAAACCCCATAACAAAAGCATATTTCCCTACGCTTTCCCAATCATTTCAAGGTAATGGAAACGTTTAGTCAATTTAATCCTAACGAGCCAAACCTAACGAGCCAAACCAAGCCAAGTTAACTTCGTGTCAGCTAGGAGTATTCGAAATAGAACAGACAAAGTATTTTGCAATTCCAGAACATACGGGACATTAATTACATACAGCAAAAACTGTGGGACCGTATTAAAGTAAAACATTGTCGTGTAAAAATCACACGGAAGCAATGCTATGGTCATACAAGTAAGAAATATTCGGTACTTGATCATATAAACGGTGCATTACGAAACAATACCCGAGCAGTTTTCATGTCTGAAGAGATGTAATTCATATATAGTGCATGAATCATAATTTGCTGCATTAATCATTAAATTTTCTAAGAGGGTTCATTAACAGCTGAGTACTCACCATAAGAACACAGGATTGGTAGTTGATTCAGCTCGTACAATGAAACAATCAGAAATGTGTTAAGTTATAGTGAAACCACTGTTAAATGCAAGTGCAATAGAATTACGATATTAGCATTATTCTTCATGTTTTCTGAATAGGTATTCTTCGCCCCATAAGAAACACGAGTATACAGAATCCGTGAAGAGTGGTCCCTTCTTGAGCGACATTTTTCAGAGACCAGAGTGTTTGTTGTAGAGAGGAAGTCGTTGTGAAGATGGATTGTATTTCTAACTGGCTATGCGCGATTAAACTTTTAAAAAAATATGTGTATTAGATCTCGCTTGCAAGTAGTCGTCACACTTGTACAAATATTAAAATGAGTTTAGTTAAACTAAACTGTGGCTTCCATTTTCTCTTTCCAGATATTGTGACAGCCAACACAACTGTACCAGTTGACAGGGATCAGGCGAAAGGTGAGTGGTTCAGCGATACTTTGAACATGTTTCCAAACCAAAACCATGGTTCTGCAGTTCTTAAACAATTTGAAACTAGAAATGTGTCCATATGAAACGGGTGCCCCCATTATTGTACATATCATTTCAAATGGGGAAGTAGAGGGGAAAAGCAGTTTGAGGTAACATCATTATTCAATTACTTAGCCATGTGGACTATACTTCTATTTAAAAGATATCAAAGGTCAATGATATAGTAAAAGTAACAAAGGGCCATAATTCTGGTAAAAATTTGCAAAACAAAAATCCATCCTATAAGGTCATCATGATACATTGAGATTGTTAATCTGTGAACGTTTTAAGAAAGCCCACCTATCAAACTGTGAGGACTTCAACACACACGATTTTTCACTATGAAGTATATAGTAAAAGTAGCAAAGGGGCATAATCGTGGTAAAAATTAACACAACGAAAATTCCATCATTTACTGTCATCTGTACATTTAGTTTGTTCATCTGTGAAAGTTTAAAGAAATTCCACCCAGTAGTTTATGAGCAGTTCAACACACAACTTCGGATTGGCGTTACGTAAGGAGGGACGTGCTGACGGACAGCACCAATGCTATATGCCCCTGAGGGGGGCACAATAATTATTGGTGGTCGAGCGGATAACGCTCTTGACTGCGGATAGAGAGGTTGGTGTATATCGATAGAGCACTTGGTCATTCCTGAAACGCTTTTCAGTGATGTCAACCCAAGTTGGAAACCCAGAGTTAGCCTTGCTTGTATAGGAACCATTCAAGAACCAAGGAATCTGTTTTGGGTAGAGCTAGGGTGTCACACCCTGTATCACACCACCGTCTCTTAATTCCCTTGAATGTAGACTTGGCCAACCTGGTAGGATGGCACACCTTGTATCACACCACCGTCTCTTAATTCCCTTGAAGGTGGACTTGGTCAGCCTGGTAGGATGGCATACCCTGTATAACACCACCGTCTCTTAATTCCCTTGAAGGTGGACTTGGTCAGCCTGGTAGGATGGCATACCCTGTATCACACCACCGTCTCTTAATTCCCTTGAAGGTGGACTTGGCCAATCTGGTAGGATGTCACACCCTGTATCACACCACCGTCACTTAATTCCCTTGAAGGTGGACTTGGCCAACCTGGTAGGATGGCACACCCTGTATCACACCACCGTCTCTTAATTCCCTTGAAGGTGGACTTGGCCAACCTGGCATGGGAAGAGACCTAATGACCACGCATGTATCGCTGTCTCAGTCGAACAAAACAATCAACAACAAAATACTAGTAACTATTCCTGACGAACGAGCCTGGTGACTACACGTTGTACTGAACGTTCCCTGAAAACTAGAACTTTCATAAAACTGGCCGTTTGACCAGGTCTGGTTTTTGTGGGATTTTAATGTTTTGGTGATGAACACTGAGGTCGCACATAACTGAATGTTAACTGTACATTGAAGTAATTACATATATCATGCTTCCACATGTGTGCAGTTTGTAGTGAAATCGATAAATGATTGAAGTTAAAAGGTGTCGCTGGAGTGTTCGTCACTCGAGGGAAAACATGTGGCTACAAGATATGTAGGACCAGGCTTTATTAGATGATATTTTATATCAAACCCCTCTGTCGTACCGATCACTCTGGTTAATTAGAGAAGTTTTGGCAGTATTATCACTACTTTAGTATACAGAGTATGTCTATACAATAGGACGGCAACATAAACTAACACTAGTAAAATCCCTAACGGCAATTATAGGAACACGTGAGTTTATACTTATTTATTTAAAGGGACTGCCTCACATATTGCAAAAATAAAATAAAATTGTCATCTATTCGCGTAATTTTAGTATAGTTGCCTGTATATCCCATAAACAACCTCACTGACATCTAAAATAACTTTAGAAACGTCGGCATTTTGTAGTTATTTAGTATTTTTACATCAAAAGTTCTATAGGGTATTAATACCCTATAGAATTAACACTACTATTACTTAAATTGCCTGAAATTTGTTCGCATTTGATGAAAACGAATCGAAAAACGAACCAAATACCTCACTTATGTTTACGCTGTAGTTTGTTGATGTAACATTTCGATCACGTGTGAAATACATAATTCACGAAGCATGTTGGAAGGAAACTTATATTAGTGTTTTTTCAAGGAAAAAATACTCAGTGGGCGATATCGAGAGTGGTTAAAATTGCTTATTTGCTACAAATATTTCATAAAGCAATCGTCAGTGGCTTTTTATTACATCAATACTTGGTTAGGTTGGAAAATCAAGAGATACAAAAAAGTTAGCCCAATCTGTGAGGCAGCACCTTTAAGGTCGATTGTGAAACAAGTTTTTCCAAGGTGCGTGAAGTTGGCAAACCAAACAGCAATCGACATTCAGCAGAACATTTAGATTTGAATGCTCTGCCGGCAGAACAATCTAGCACGACATTCAGCAGAACATTCAAAAATCGAATGCTCTGCTGGCAGAACAATCCAGCACAACATACAGCAGAACATTAAAAATTCGAATGTTCTGCTGGCAGAACAATCCAGCACAACATACAGCAGAACATTCAAAAATCGAATGCTGTGCTCGCGCGATAATCCAGCACATCATTCAGCAGAACATTCAAAAACAAACGTTCAAACGCGAATGCTGTGCTGGCACGACAATCCAGCACATCATTCAGCAGAACTTTCAAAAACAAACGTTCGAATCGAATGCTCTGCTGGCACGACAATCCAGCACTTCATTCAGCAGAACATTCAAAAACAAACGTTTAAATCGAATGCTCTGCTGGCACAACAATCCAGCACATCATTCAGCAGAACATTCAAAAACAAACGTTCAAAAGCGAATGCTGTGCTGGCACGACAATCCAGCACATCATTCAGCAGATCATTCAAAAATAAACGTTCAAAAGCGAATGCTCTGTTGGCACGACAATCCAGCACATCATTCAGCAGAACATTAAAAAACAAACGTTCAAAACCGAATGCTCTGCTGGCACGACAATCCAGCACATCATTCAGCAGAACATTCAAAAACAAACGTTCAAAATCGAATGCTGTGCTGGCACGACAATCCAGCACATCATTCAGCACAACATTCAAAAACAAACGTTCAAAAGCGAATGCTGTGCTGGCACGACAATCCAGCACATCATTCAGCAGAACATTCAAAACCAAACGTTCAAATCGAATGCTCTGCTGACACGACAATCCAGCACATCATTCAGCAGAACATTCATATACAAACGTCCAAAAGCGAATGCTGTGCTGGCACGACAATCCAGCACATCATTCAACAGAGCATGCATATAGTTTGACATTCTTTGACTAACCAGGATTTCGACCTACTGACCTACTTGTTGTGTTTGAAGATAGTACGTCAGTAGTTAAAATCTAGGCCACTCAGTGATAAATTACAAGCATCAATAACTTTGCATGGTTTAAAATATGAATAACCTATCTTCAAACACAATAAGTAGGTCAGTAGGTCAAAATCTAGGTCAGTTATTAATAAATATCAAATCAGAATCGAATACTATATGCATGGTCCAAATTTCATTAACCTATCTCAAAAAACAATAAAGTAGGTCAGTGGGTCATAATCAAGGTCAGTCAGTGACAAATTTCAAATCAGCAATTAACATTGTATGCATGGTCCGAATTTCATCGACTTATCTAAAAAAGCAAGACAGTAGGTCAATCGGTCCAAATCTAGGTCAGTCAGTAATAAATTTCAAATCAGCATTTAAAACTGTATGCATGGTCCGAATTTCATCGACTTATCTAAAAAAACAAGAAAGTAGGTCAAGCGGTCCAAATCTAGGTCAGTCAGTAATAAATTTCAAATCTGCATTTAAAACTGTATGCATGGTCCAAATTTTATTGACCAATCTCAAAAAACAAGAAAGTAGGTCAATAGGTCAAAATCTAGGTCATTCAGTAATAAATTTCAAATCAGCATTTAAAACTCTATGCATGGTCCAAATTTCATTGACCTATCTCTAAAAACAAAAAATCTAGGTCAGTCAAAGAATGTCAAACTATATGCATGCTCTGTTGAATGATGTGCTGGATTGTCGTGCCAGCACAGCATTCGCTTTTGGACGTTTGTATATGAATGTTCTGCTGAATGATGTGCTGGATTGTCGTGCCAGCACAGCATTCGATTTGAACGTTTGTATATGAATGTTCTGCTGAATGTTGTGCTGGATTGTCGTGCCAGCAGAGCATTCGCTTTTGAACGTTTATTTTTGAATGATCTGCTGAATGATGTGCTGGATTGTCGTGCCAGCAGAGCATTCGCTTTTGAACGTTTGTTTTTGAATGTTCTGCTGAAAGATGTGCTGGATTCTCGTGCCAGCACAGCATTCGATTTTGAACGTTTGTTTTTGAATGTTCTGCTGAATGATGTGCTGGATTGTCGTGCCAGCAGAGCATTCTATTTTGAACGTTTGTTTTTGAATGTTCTGCGGAATGATGTGCTGGATTGTCGTGCCAGCAGAGCATTCGATTTGAACTTTTGGTTTTGAATGTTCTGCTGAATGATGTGCTGGATTGTCGTGCCAGCAGAGCATTCGATTTGAACGTTTGTTTTTGAATGTTCTGCTCAATGATGTGCTGGATTGTCGTGCCAGCACAGCATTCGATTTGAACGTTTTTATATGAATGTTCTGCTGAATGATGTACTGGATTGTCGTGCCAGCACAGCATTCGATTTGAACGTTTGTTTTTGAATGTTCTGCTGAATGCTGTGCTGGATTGTCGTGCCAGCAGAGCATTCGGTTTTGAACGTTTGTTTTTGAATGTTCTGCTGAGTGATGTGCTGGATTGTCGTGCCAGCACAGCATTCGATTTTGATCATTTGTTTTTGAATGGTGTGCTGAATGATGTGCTGGATTGTCGTGCCAGCACAGCATTCGATTTTGAACGTTTGTTTTTGAATGTTCTGCTGAATGATGTGCTGGATTGTCGTGCCAGCAGAGCATTCGATTTGAACGTTTGTTTTTGAAAGTTCTGCTGAATGATGTGCTGGATTGTCGTGCCAGCACAGCATTCGCGTTTGAACGTTTGTTTTTGAATGTTCTGCTGAATGATGTGCTGGATTATCGCGCGAGCACAGCATTCGATTTTTGAATGTTCTGCTGTATGTTGTGCTGGATTGTTCTGCCAGCAGAACATTCGATTTTTGAATGTTCTGCTGTATGCTGTGCTGGATTGTTCTGCCAGCAGAGCATTAAATTTTTGAATGATCTGCTGAATGTCGTGCTAGATTGTTCTGTCCGCAGAGCATTCAAATCTGAATGTTCTGCTGAATGTCGATTGCTGTTTGGTTTGCCAACTTCACGCACCTGTTTTTCCAACTTATATTAATCACTCTCGACACCTCTTTTCTGATGTTATCCATCGCCACGAGGGTATGAGAAAAGAGAAGCCAGTTTCCCTTTTATGATGAGCGTCTAGCAAGGGAATTTCTGGTACCATTTTTTATTTCGTCTTTGGTATGACGCGGCCAGGGATCGAACCCGAGATCTCCCGCACTCGAAGCGAACGCTCAACCACTAGGCTATCGAGGAGGAACACGTGCACAGTCGATACCTCTTTAATTTGAATCACTTACATATATCGTTGACGCGATGAATGAACAATAAGTATTATTGTTCATTCATCGCGTCAACGATATATGTAAGTGATCACTCTCACAAGCAACGCAAACACATATAAAATAACAAATACTTACCACACTCTTGTGGCGCAAAACGCGTGTGTCTCTGCCTTCGACATACAGAACTGCCTTACACACGGCGGGTTGTACGGTGTGAAAAAGATATTTTTAGGCGATTTCAAAATTCATACTCACGTTTGTAAAAATTTCCATGCTTCAGCGTCACCTCGAAACTGTCTCGAGCGCTCATTCTTAACATCACATTTTATGTGGTGTCGGAGTCTATAAGGCGAGAATAACCCAGAGTTTTAATTTTGTCTTCATTATATTATGAGTTTATATAGTGAAGGGTCTGGGTTGTTATTCATAAAGCATATTTAAGGGAAATCTTAAATATTTTGTCTTAAGTTAAAAAAATGAGCTGCACATATTACCCAATTGCAAGAAATGAAGGGAAATTGACCTTTGATGAAGCAAACATGTGTTTATATATTTGTAAAAAGACACATTTTGCACACTTAACAACCCATGTTTTCTTTGTGATTATTGTAGCTCTTTACATAATGCTTCTAAACTAAACTAGGGACCCTATATAAAAATTGATAATCTTGATTTTCCAGTTTCGATTTTTTTAGAAAATTCTAAGTTTTCCCTTAAAATTAGGCCTACTTAAAATGCATTGTGAATACAAGCCCTGGTATTTACATACTGATATATATATTTCGCAGAATCACATCACTTCCAGGAAGATAAAGATGGTCCGACATTCCCTGCTTGGTTAATAGGTGTTATTGTATTAAGTTCTATTTGCTGTATTATATTAATAGCAACCGTAGTACAAAGGTAAGAATTTACATATTTTCACGTGTCATTATAACTCCGCAAAATGTACGTAGAAGAATGAAATGAATTATAAATGGGCTTGTTATTATACATACACTTATTGTTCGAAATTATTTAGATTTAAATGGAATTTGGGAATATTTCCGTTTTCTATGCTTATTCGTCGGACATTATCAGGTTTTTCATTTTAACAAGTTAAGGCATTCTTGTAGTACAATAACGAAAAACAACGAATATTATTGAAGTCCAGGGCTGGTATTCACAAAGCATCTTAGCAGAAAACTTAGGAATTTCTTAAAATCTTCATTTGTTCTTAAGTGTATCAGCTAAGCAAGAAAATCAAGATGCCTAATATTTTACATAGTTTTGAAGTATTAGGTAAACAGCTACTATAATCACTAAGAAAACATAGATTATTTTTTAAATTGCGGGACATATGAACTGCACAAAATATTGACTTAAGTCAAAATATTTAAGTTTTCACTTAAGATGCTTTGTGAATACCAGCCCAGGTAGATATAGTCGGACAATATCTAGTTTGATGAATGCTTTGAAAGTGTTGTTCCTGGTAAAAAATATCGGGCAAAATTTAATTTGCTTAGTAATTAGTGCTTCACAATTATGATGTGCACACTAAATTTTACATGTTTTTTATTCACTTCTCTTGAGATCACGATTAGGTTTTCATATAAAAAACAACTGAAGCTTTCCTAGTTTCATAGAAAAGCCATTGATTCTTTGAACTCCGAAAACGTAAGACGTTCCGCACGAAACTGGTGTCTTCTCCGTAATTCTAGCGTATATATTCTGACGGGACACCGTATATTCTGATTTGAATGAAGATACCTCGTAACAAATTAATTAACTTATATTATGTTGCAGGTTGCTAAGACGACGTGACGAATGATGTGAAGAATTCACAATGGGATGTTAGCATACATGCGTCAATATCTACTCTCACGATTAATAGTTAGCGTACGTGCGCCAATTTAGCATATATGCGTGGATTAATTAGTCTTTTCTTGCTTTGTTCTCACGTACAACATGATATAGAATCATAAGACAACTATAATATTATACCAAACATTTCATAGGATCATGATCATGAATTTTGGTGTAGTGTAAGATTGCATGAAACATTTCAGTTTGTACATAGCATCACATTGCTAGCATAATATTAGTACATAGTACCGGCATGCATTTTTATCATGCTTTAAGTTTAATACAATTTAATATTCCATAAGCGTACATGCCACACTATCTACTCTCAGAATGAGGGAGTTAGCGCAAATGCCACTACATCTACTATCAGAATGGGGAGTTAGCGTACATGCCACACTATCTACTCTCAGAATGGGGAGTTAGCGTACATGCCACAATATCTACTATCAGAATGGGGAGTTAGCGTACATGCCACACTATCTACTCTCAGAATGGGGAGTTAGCGTACATGCCACAATATTTACTATCAGAATGGGGAGTTAGTGTACATACTACAATATCTACTCAAGTTTTGTTGTCTTGAATGGGTAGAATTTCTAGACGGAGCAGACGACAGGATCGTATTTGTGATGGCTAATAACCACGTGATAACACTGTCTTAAAATACTGAAGCTGACATGTAGTACATGTAGATGCCAGTGCTGTGATACGTAGAAAGAACATGTATCTCGAACTTGGAAGATATCAAAATTCAAGTGCTTGGCAAGTGTACATTTATGTGATAATTAGGAGGAACATTCCACAATAAAAAGTTATATCGAAGTGTGAATTATTGGAATGAATTGGTAATCAGTACAATATAAACTTCCTGCTATTGCTGTTTTGCAACTATCTAAACCATAAACATATCTAACATACTTGTAGAGTTATAACACTTGATTACATTTTGTCCTGAACATAACTCAAAAATAATAAATGTATATTGTTTAAAACTTCATACAATGGTAGGTGTGTTAAGTGGAAGACTTTGGTGTGACGTGCAAGAATAATAACATGTGTTATTTAATATCTGAACTCACTTCTTTGCGTAGTTGTTCTTGTTATACGCAATTTGTTGTTACGTAGATCTAGTGTTACGCAATCAGGAAGCCATATCGTGTGACTGTTTTTTTGCAACGAATTGCATAAAAGTTCGAAACTAGAACTGGTCCTTATTTCAAGCTTCTGTCGGGTTGTCAAGGGATTCAGGCTTTCAAACATGAAGATTTCAGGACTGATCAGCTAGTCTGAATCATAGAGTATATAATATAAATATCAGTGTGGGCATTATGCAAGGAGCAAACACTTTCTCACTTTTGAAATCAATTCTTGTGACTTAGAATATGCTTTCTTGTAATTATTACAACATGGATAAACTCCCATCCCGAAAATAAGATGAAAGCTGGTTTCAGGTGCCACTAGCAGTCTGGCACACTTCCCTACACCAAACTCTGTTTCAAATATTGTTCTTTTGTTAAAAATTTAGGCAATGAAATGTCAAATGAACCCAGTCGATACTTGGTATTTATTTTTCATCAATTAATTTTTATTTCTGCAGAATAGTTCATTTGTTCTTGTGCACCAAATCTGGATTATCACGGAATTTTGTAAGATCCACCTGTTACCAATAAGTGCAATAACTCGTATATGAAAACTCATCCGGTGGTTGGGATTCGAACCTACAACTCCCAACATTTTACAATTACAACTATTTCTTGTTTGTGGTTAATGTCAGAGACATCCTCATACACCAGAGACATCCTCATACATCAGAGAATTCTCATACATCAGAGGTTAGTCAAAGTTCCCAGACATCATGATTCTTGTGTCAGAATAATGTGCTGGTTGGCGATAATGTGTCAGATACCAATCATACATAAATTACAAAGCAATAAGACTCAGCATACTTTCTTCTGATTCTAAAATGATTATTCTAAAGCAGATAACAATCTGTGTATCTATTTCAGTAACTAATGATGTGACACAAATCACATACTTGACCAATAGTTGTATGTATCAAATGTCTGACCAATGCCATCATTGTTTATAATATATAGCCACAGTGCCTACCGCTGCCCGATAGATTCTACTAATTAACATCACTAAACTGCACCTCAATATTCCTGTCACCAGCTGAGCTTATCGTGATAATAGCATCATTATCTATAATGATGGCTGCCCCATCTGCCACACCTTTATCTTCAACAATAAACCTTTTCCAACATTGACTTGATTTGCTTTGGTATAAAGAATTGTTTTCCCGGTAACCAAACCAGCCCCAATTCATTTGCCGTGTCCCTTAATAATGTGTATATACATGTGTGGCAATACAGTGACTAGTAAATTTGGTGTTTCCACTTTTATATACTATTCAAATGGAAGTTGCTCTATTACTACCTCGTATATATTCCCCAAACATTTCTGAACTACCAACCCTATTTTTGTGCATGTTACCTGAAATAAACCTTTTTTGCGCTAAATAAAAATGCAGGAACAGTTGTCATCAGACTTCATACCCTGATGTGACCATTTACAATGAAGATGAACTAAAGATTATTGTGAGCTTTTTAATTATTGCCAGCATGTACAACGTGTGTATCTGTAAAATGGTGTGAATGTTTGCCAGAAATATATAATTTTTATATTTTTATTATTGTGTTGCTTCGTCTTAGCATTGCTGGAAATCGTGAAAGCTCGGCCATTTTCGTTTGTCGCCGGTAAATGCATAAAGGCCGAGGTGATCAGAATGGCTTTGCTGGCTCAATCAGAACAATTTAGTAACAAAACAGTTTGAAATCTACGGAACAGAGAACCATTCACCCATTAACATCCCTGTAAAACTTTGTTTGTCGAACTTTTAACTGGGTGGTATGTTCAATCATTGTTGGTAATGCTCGACTACAGATCATAAGGTTCCTAATTCGAATCTCGGCAAGGGGACTTGGGTCATATTCTTGGTAATGCTCGAATACAGATCATAAGGTTCCTGGTTTGAATCTCGGCAAGGGGACATGGTCATACTCTGTGTTTCCCTACCAATTAGATGAATTGATTGCTAATCCCTAGGTTGTTGTGAGTATATCAGTACTACTACTAACTTGTATACACCAGGCACTTGAAAGAACCAATGAGTCTATTCGAAAAGAGTTATGGTAGTGCACCCAGATTCCTTGTATCACATAAAGTTTCCATCTCTTCCCTAGTAGGAGTAGATCATTGTCGGCCACTTAGGAACGGACAAGACTGGATGGCCATGCACTTATAACTGCCACAGTCAAACACAAACAACAACATTTTCAAATTACTTTACTTTAACTAAGGCCCTCCACCCCTCTCTGGGTATGGGCTGCCAACAGTGGTCCTCCAGAGTGCTCTGTCTGGGGCTGTTCTTTCCATCTGTGTTTCATATAACAACAACAAACTGTTTAGATTTGTAAGCATTTTATTTACAAGTTGTCTAAAGTAGGCCTTTGAGCATAATTTTATAATGAAACAGTGAAGTGATGCACCATTCAAATAATTCCATAGTATACACTCAGACAACAATAGTGGAAGTGAAAGTAAAGGTTATACAAGGATAAAACAAATCAACATCAAATCATAAAAACAACATATCATAAACAATGAAAAAAAAAATAAGAAAAATTATCAAAACTTTATAAAAATTAACTTAACAATCAGAATGCAGGAAATTTGGATTATCATCTCTAACACTAAAACAGCTCATCAGTTACTTTCAACAAAACAATAAGAAACTGAAGAAGGATCATTTACTTTTGGAACATTAGTACTAAGCTTGCATAATTAACTTAATAACCTGCACCAAGAGTTTATCTTATTTATTACAAAATTGATCATTGTTTTCCATTTTTATTCGATAAAACAATTCAAAGAAAATACGATAACTGTGCCTATCTTGATATGTTAACTTCAAGTTTTTCTAATTTAACAAAAACATGGCATGTTTTACAGTACCAATCATATAAAATGTAAAACATCAAGGATAGACATTTAGTGTGTTTAACCCTTTACACCATGGAGTTACATTTCTGATTTTTTTTTTAATTTCAACATATTGACCAGATTAGTGGGCGAACGTTAGAAATTTAAAAAAATAAACCTGCAATCCTCAAAATTCCTCAATTATAGACAAATTCAGATGCAGAAGATAAATAAAAACATATTTTTTTGGTACTCTAAAAATTCTGAAGTTCAGAATACACCTGAAAACGTTCACCTCTGAAGATTTCCATGCGGGTGAGATACATACCACAGGTGTTATATCACTGATTATGTTCAAATGACAGGTAAACATAACACCTATATATAGTTAGTCTCTTAATATGATACTGCAGCCTGCAGGTAAATAGATTAGGGGTCTATAGAATAATAGATTAGGAGTATAATTATGGTGAAATGGATATAGGGTATATGAAGAATTGAATTAGGGGTCTATAGTGTTGAATTAGGGGTCTATGAAGTACTGAATTAGGGGTCTGTGAAAAATTGGGGTACATAAAGTATTGAATCAGGAATCTATGAAGTATAGAATTAAAGGTTTATGAAGTATTGAATAAGGGCTTTATGAAGTAAGGGCTAAAATAGTTCCATACAGTGTATTCAGTTGAAAGTGGCCACACAGTTAACATCACAGACATATAGTAGGAGATAAATTCTAATGAAAAATAAAGAAAAAAAAACATATTAAATAAAACGGTTTTAATCCATTACTACATTGCTTCTAAACCAGAGTAAAAATATATAAAACAAGGTATATGTATATGCCCCCCACAGTAGTCTGGGCACACAAACTCATAAGCTACATATTAAAGAACAACCGAAAATCAGCTTTCATACTTCAATTCATTAGTTAGACAACTAAACCTAAGACAAAGTTTGTATTTCAGGTGAAAAATTACACCACAATTTTATTGTTTGCAACTATAGCGGGATTGGAACCAATACTGAATCTATAAAGATCTGGAGAGCTCAGTTTTCAACTAGCTACTATAATTAACAATTTCCTCCCAGTATATCTATCACCTCAAAAATGAATTACTAATATAATTAATTATATAGCATCACAATAAGACTGTTTCCATGGAAACGTGATAATACAGGTTAAGGAAGATCAAAACTCTACTGTAATAGTGTAAAATCACAATTTTTGTGGGCATTAAATTTCATGGGTTTTGATAAAAAAGCATTTTGTGGGGTTATAAATTTGTGGATTACCAAACATGAAAGGATAAACCCATGTTCAATATATGAGAGGTTGATTAATCATTGGGATTAGATTAAGTGATCGAGCGCAACCATGAAATAAATGAAAATTCAACTCCCTCAAAAATAATGATTTTACAGTATAATTATCTACGGTAATATAATCCAGTGAAAAAAGTTTCAAGCATAATAATGCAATGTCATTTACTTATTACCTATGTAATTTGTAAGACCACATGCATATGCTATCCACATGACAAGAAATTACATCAATATCATTATCGTTATTGATTTAGGTTTTTCAAATTAAAAAGACTAGAGTATGCAGTAGAACTTTGATGCCGTGAAAGTTTTGGCTTTAACACCCCAATAACTTGGAACAGGTTCTTCGATCCTAATAAATTGTCAGTGAACTACAGTGTAGTATACAGCAGATGTCTCGACCATGTAGATTGGCTTGAACTATTTTCCCGGTCCAAAGTATCAAAGTATACAAGTTGCACTGTATATGGAGACAGCACAACTCTCCCTACATGTAATTCATCGAGGCCGACACATGATACAGACATGCTATACATTCAGATGATCAAGGACCCATGCTATAGTGGAGGTACTCTATTCACATAGGAAGTGTCCACCGGTAGTCAATCGCTAGCTGGTGGGCACATTTGCATATGAATACACCTGTATACAAACGGGATCTCTCTCATACTCGTTTAATTGACAGTAACGATTCTCAAAATAATCAAATAAATATGTTAGGAAGGTGATCAAGCATTCTACAGCAGCAGTCAACAGAGAAGTATATGACATACTTAACAGCTGAACACAACAAGTGAAGAATAAAATATCTGTTATTTAGTTATAAGTCTCACTTCAACACCACATAGGAACACTTATTAAGACCAACTAATTAAAACAAAAGCTCACCATACATATCGTGACAGGTGAGCTAACAAAAGCATTATTTCAAGGACCAGTATTTTATAATTCTTTCATCTTTATCTTAATAATATAATATTACAAAGTCATAATTTATTTAATATTCATTGTGCAACAGGTTTTTACAACCTACATAAATCACTCGCAATGACCGCTTCCTGGATTACAAACCAGTATTTGCCAGCCCCCCCCTTCCTGGATGGAGAAGAGTTCAAGACCAAACTTCAACTTATAATAAACCAGACAAGATAATATGGCCCACAACATTGCTTAACTTATCTTAACTCAACACTTTTTTCAAAATTGTTTTTAACATTTATACATATTGGGTCAAAGATTTCAAACAGTGAAATTGTTGATGGGGAACATAAGGTGTTCTTTACACGTCACCTCGAGAACTTTCTGCTATAAAGTAATCAATATTGGGAAAGACAGGAATTTATAATCACGAATAGACACTCCTAGTATTGCTAACAAATGAATGAACTTCTACATGAACGTAAGCAAACATAAGACAACACTCATAGAATTCCATATATTCAACACTTTGCCACATAATATGGCCTTTCTGATAAAACCTATACCATATACTCAACATTTCGCCACAAATATGGCCTTTAAAAAAACCTATACCATATAATATGGCCTCTCAAAAAACATCAATCAACAACAGTTTTACACAACACAAGGGTAATTAAATAAATCATTTTCACACGGTAAGAAAAAACATGATCATGACGAATAAACTTTAAATAAGTTAAACATGAACCACAGCCATATATAAATACAAAAATACATATATAACACAGACACAGTTATCTGAAATATATTGTGTGTTGGATAAAACACATCACTTCCATACAGGATGTCATTATACATTCATTGTTTATTCATCATCCAACATCAATGATGGGGTTATCTTACCAAAACGACCAACAACAAACAAAAGTAACATGTCCAGTGTTAGGGGTCTTATAAATATGCTAAGTCAGCAACTTGGGGTGTAAGATCTGCAAAAACTAGAATTGCCACAGGGTGACAAATAATATCCCCACAGCACCACCATGTCAGAGAAACCACATTTTCCAGTCAGCGAAACAACTATAGTTATCACCTGGAAATGGAATTTCTGTTGAGCGTCATATTCACTCTACTGGTACCTACAGTCAACTCTCGTTATCTCGAATTTCACGGGACCATGGAAATTACTTCGACATAACGAAAATTTGAGATAGAAGTTTGATGCAAGTTTTCTAGTTTCTGTCATTTTTCGCCGCCATATTGTTACGGTCGTAAGAACGACATATTCGTGAGAATTGCTTGTTTTGATGTTTATGTGCATGTATTCCTCCTCGAGAAAATGCATTTTATTCATTTTCGTTTCTGTTGTTTGCATTAAAATATGATGATATGTACTTATCAGTTAGTGTAGTGTATTACATGCTAATGTACATGTATGATCGAGGAAGTAATGCAGAACTTTAAATGCCAACATCCTCAATCTTACATGTAAATTAAGCTGTACATCATAAATACATGGCAAATAAAGATAAACAGTAGATGTTTTAACATCTTGCGTTCTTTAATTATTATTATTACAAATAATTGTTCGAGATGACATGTTTTTGATGTTTGGACGTAACTCGAATCTTTATGACATGTTTGCGCAAATTGTTGCAAACAAATATTTGTTCAACAAAAGGAGGCGCGAAAATTACAGGTAAATCGAAGATTTCAGACTAGGGAAGTGTGAAAAACATTTGACGCTAGTCGAATACGATCAGACTTCGACCCGACTTGATGATGAGCAATAGATTTAAAGTGCAAAGAAGGTAATCGGGACCAAAAAATAAATTGAAATAACGAAAAATTCAAGCTGAAAATTTGAGATAGGTCTCGAGATTTCATATAGACAAAGAAGGAGAAAAATTGGGACTTGAAAAAAACTTCAACATAACAGAAAATTCGATATAAGCGAGTTCGAGATAACGAGACTGTATTAGCAAGTTTCATCATAGTATCATTCCAAATTAAAGTTATCATGTAGAGAACAACTGACCAACTGACAAGCTCACTTCTATATACCCACCACAAACTTCGTTTTTGTGGGGCATCATGAAATTTCAGGCCTGTTAATAAGCAATCCTTCTCACAGCTAAACTAACCTGTTTCAACGCCTGAAATTCAACCTTTCAATATAAGGAAAGAAGAAAGTTAGGATTCAAAAACCTGAAATCAGACACAAGCCTGAAAACTACCAGTCCTTAATTTGCACCATATTTGGTATGTATAGTTGTTGTTACCCATTGTATACTGTACACCATTTTACATGTACATGTATATTAAAATCAATATACGTATAGCAATATGGGGGGTGTATAAGAAATTTCACTTTTGAGTTTCAGTCTTAAAATCTGTGAAGAATAAGGTCCGGGAACAACTGGCGATTTATGAAATCTTCCCTGATGCTTGGATGATAAATGTAGCAATGAATACACAATGACTCAATGGAATGGACAGATATAACATATGAAACTAGGTACTAATAACTATGGCCAGAGAAACATTAATAGCTTGGTACTAAAGACAGACACACCTATGGTAGATCAGATAAATGAGACATTCAAACCATGTCAATGAGAAAATAATCAAAATATTACATTATACGCAAAAACAGTGGAAAATATATTTTTAAATCTAACATTTTACTCAAACTCAAGATAAATCTTCAAATTCACAATGATGGCTCATTCAAGAACTGAATAAATTCAAACATTATAAAGTGGAAATTCATTATAAGTTGAATTTTAGCCGATTTATTTTTACTCAATATAGTAGCACCTATTTCGATTACTCACTTGGGTAGTAATCTATATTGAACTAATAATGACTCAGGATTTTAGATTATTATACCCTTGTGAGCGAGGGTTCATATTACTAAAGAGTTTGACATACAATACAAATATAGAGTGCATGTATTCAATGACGGCAGTGTCAGCATACATTGATTTCAATGATTGGATGTTACATGACAAAATGCTGCTGCAGGTGTAAAACGATGACGATGTAAAATATCGGAATAATATATTGAGGTAAGTTATTACATCTCTCTGCGATATAAAGCAGACAATACATGATATATCATTTAATACAACATATCTGACTGAGTGATTGAGTATCAATATGACACCAGAGTATCTCAGATTGAGATGTTTCGGGAGATCGGGGTCTGGCATCATGTTAATTAATTGAAAGGTAAACTGGATAACACACAGTATGCTCATTTACTTCAAGATGCAGATGCCACAAATAGCTTCTGTGATAAATCAGTCAGCTACGTTGATTATGATTTCAGACAGCTACGTAGATAATGATTTGAATGTATCTGGAACTCTTTGAAATCATGATAGTTTTGTGTCAGAACATGAATAACCATACGATGTCCTGAGGTTAACATAGTTGAGTATAACCAAAATATGACTAAATGTGCACTGCATCTAAACCTATACAACATTACCTTACAGGTAAAAAAACATTAAGACAAATCAAAGGACTGATTGCATACCTGTCTTATCTACATTTCATTTGTATTCATTTTAAATATACACATTTAAACCTTGAAATACACCTTGATTGTTGAACTTAATGGCCAGTTTATACCCTGTACTTATAAATGTATTTCAAAAGGCAAGTAAACAAACTCATCTGTAGTCCGTTTAATCAGGTCAGTCCCTTTATACAAACAATGCAATACCATAATGTGGTATTTTTATTATTTTAAACATTAATATTGGAGAAAGAGGCAGTGAAAACCAATACCTTATTCACGAAACCACATACTGATGCATATAATGTATATCAAAATAAGACATTAATAAGAGAAATTGCCACGTTTATATACACAATGTTATGTAAACAGGTCACTGACTTGATTAAACAATTTATACCACAGATATTACACAATAATAAAAAATACTCCACAGCAATTTCATTCCAATCAATCTGTATCATTATAATGTCAAATGTATTTTGATATTTCAATACAGCATTTATACATTGTATAAAACAAGACAGCATTCGACACTCTATAATAAATCAATTTTATAGGAAAGGAATGTTGGTATATTGTCAACAGGTATGTTTTACAACATGAAATATTCCATATAACCATAGAAACACACACTAATTAACATGACTCAAGACACCGACACAGACTTATATTTAAGTTTCTAGTATTCAATTCGATAATAAGGCGTAAAAGTTTGTTTCCTGTATTCTAAGCAGCCTGAACATTTTGCCACAACCCTTGATGTTTTAAATGGCGTTTGAACAAAATATGAGTGTTTTTTCGCTTAATTTTGAAATACTTTCTGATAGGTACAACGTTGCTGTTTCTCTATGTTAAAAAACTTCCCAAAAATTAATTTTCAAATCCACCTACCTTATGTTTATGGGCTTGCTACTGGAAACTCAACATTTTTTATGCCTTATGAGTAAAACATGTATGGAGGGAACAGATCAAGATTTATGAGCAAACTTTGGACTAGAGATTGTTAACATTAGCAGCATTTGAGTAACAATTTTGTCTTAAGACCAATATTTTAAATTTGGGGAGTTCTGACAAGTAAATGCAATTTGTCAACACAATTGATGCTATTTAAGCTAGAGATAAAACTGGGTTCCGTATTAGGGCTTTGATAGATAAATTTGCAATTAGAGTACTGTGTCATGTTTCCAGAACTTTTTTCTTAGAAGAAATATAGATATTTGTTCTTCTTGACAAGGTTGCTTATAGTAACTACCGGTAAAATGTATTCAGAGTGATAATCAACTTTTATTACAAGAATTATTTTAAATATTTTTGTGAGTATAACAGGAGAGATGGTCACTTAAAAAGAGCCGCTCTGGTAAGGTTGGGTCATACATTGACAATGCGACAGCAACATTGTGACAACAAGGAGTTCAGTTCTTATTTAGATTCCAAGTTAATATATTTTGTAATAATACAAATTTATTACCCCAACAAATATCGGTCATAAAACAACTGAATCAAAACGGCAGACATGAGCATAAGGTCTTTTTATAATCTTTTGTATTCAAAACACATGAAAAAACATACATATTGAATCATTACTGTAACTTATTGATAACATCTACAGTGGTTAGAGATACAATACACATGACTGCATTATATAAACAGTAGCTGGATGCTAATGAACCAAATCAAACAATGAAATAAAATCTGTTTCTCTATAATATCATAAATCTACTGTCATAATCAGGCCTTTACCACTTATATCGTAGTCTACAATACTAAAACAGTGCTTAGATAGCTAACATATAAAACCCTGTGTGTGAAACACATTTCAGGGCACTTTCTACATTCATTCAGGTCATAATAAATAAAATTTCTGAATTTTCATCCCAGTTGCTGCCCCCCCTCCCCCCAGTATTTTCCGTCACCATGGAAAAATAATTTGATCAACAAACTTTGTAGTAAGATGATAATCTAGAAATGTATTTATTATTACCTCTGAACAGTACATTATAAAAAGCTAGCAATCTAAATCTTAGGGTCTAATCTAAAACAACATATTTGAATATATTCATGGATTCAATTTTTAAAATATGATCAGAGACAAAAATATGATCCTTTTTGCAACTTCATCAATCTTTGAATTTTTTTGTCACATTTCATTATTTAATACTTTATATATGTTTAAATTTACATTAAAGTACTGCTAAACCTACACATAATGATACAGTGGTCTAAACTGAACATTATTGGCTATGTTTGGCATAATAATTTGGCATCCTAATAAATAATGCTACCAGTGCAGTGTCTATTGTGTAATACTAACAGAATTGTAGGGAAATTTCATTTTGTTGAGAATGTCCCCCAAGAGCATTTGAAGTACCAGAATAAGGTGAAAGGTTCTACAGAATTATTTTTATATTATAAAGTCTATTGTCAAAATTATATTTATAAATCTTATGTTTTATGACAGGACTGGATTTAACATGAAATATTTGATAAATATCAAAATATACTATAAACACAACAATTTTTTTTCCCATAAAAAATGTACAAAAGGAATAACATGCAATTTGTAAAAAATAACCTTAATTGTCAAGAATTCCAGCAATAAACACAGAAGCCAGTTACTATATAAGTGGATAGTGCCGCCAGTCAAGTAAGAACATTTGGAATCTCAGACATTTGATGTCTGGTAATATAAGCAAATTTTTCATTTCTTTTGTTCTTTGTAGGCAGAAATTAATGCTACAGGGAATATTGGCAAATTTTCGAAATTTGCCAAAATTGTTAAATTTGCCAAATTTTCGAAATTTGCCAATTTTTCCATATCGCTAATTGAACCACTTATACACAAGTTTACAGCTCAACTCACAGCACAAGTACACACAACATGAGATGTAGTATGTTTCCTACAAACTATAATTTATAAATTAATATAAATATCCCTGAATATTAACAGTGGTCTTGAATGAAGTATTATCAGCAAGTTATTATAACAACAGCACTATGGTCAATCTTCTCCTGTTCCATGGTTCCCCACACAAATATCATTCACAATCTGAGGTTGATATGAAAACTTGCACCTATAGTCAGCACGTGGCATCATGGTACATGGAGATACAAGCACTGGAAATATGGTCGTGATGCTTGTTCCCATACATGGCAGATAAAAGACTCAATGGATATAATACTTGATGATGATATTCCTAGCGATGATATTTGAATAACTATCTTGGTTCTGGCTCATCTAATGTTCCAACCTGTAAGGATAGCAACATAGCAACCAATAAAATACATTTAAATTACTAGTAAGTTTTTAAAAAGACAATTCATTTATAGAACAATTAATTCTGAAGCTGATATTAACTATGTGCCCAGGTTAGTTAAAAAGTTTTTTTTGCATTCGATGGGCAGTCGTATGTGGTCATCAAATTTATTCCCTACCTAATTGGTCGATGACCTCCAGGGAAGAGACAGAACCTTTTCTCAGGGGGGTTCTACTGAGGCAAAATGCCCAATCCTGAAAACGATCCACATATCTGTTTTGAGTCATTCCTACACAGCCACACACCAAAACTCACATCGTTTGAGTGTTAAAATTCAGACAATGAAATTTCAAATGACCACAACTCACTAAATAACCTATATTCTCTGCAGAAAAGTTTATTCTTTCTAGTGCTGCAAATCTGGAATAATCCGGAATTGTAGGACCCCCATTTTCTATGATACAAGGAATTTAGGTGCGCTACCCTAGTATTTTCCAAATAAACTCTTGAGGTTTAATAATTAATAGCAACGATACATGTGAGACTACCAAGTTTATCTCTTGTTAGGTAGGATACACTGAACATTTAAATGGTTTGACAGCATACAGTATGTGTATGTACCATGATTAGAAGAGGTCAAGAAGCCATGACGCTGTACAGTTTAGGTTCGAATCCCACTATACAGGGGTCCTACTAAGGCATAGTACCAAATCCTGAAAATTAGACGCAAGTTTGTTTCGAGTGCTATTTGCACAAATCCCTACACCAATACACTGTTGCAAACATTGTTATATTGTTAAATTCAGCTTTAAAAACTTCAAGTGACCATAACTTTAACAATATGAATATAATACTATGAATTTTTTCAAAAAAATTTGCAGAAAAGGTCATTCTTCCTAGTGCAGCGAATCCGGATTTCCAGATTATTCCGTAATTGTAGGATCCCTGCACTATAAGTGTAACCTATTACATATATAAAACATACCCACCTCCTGCTGGTCGATAAACTGGAAAATTTGGTCTCAAGCTTGCTGCAGTCTGGTCTGGAAACATTGCAAGTCTCTGAGTAGGTAGACCTTGATAGCTCTGTAGTCGTATTGCATGGTGGGCAGCATCTCCAGTCTGGTTGGGTCGCACTTCTATCACTTTACCTAAGCTGGCATGATCACCAGTAAAGGGTTGATGAGAGAATTGTGCAGCCTGACTAAATACGCTATTGTTTGATAACTGACTCAAGTTGGAAGGTATCAAAAGGCTCTGTGGTTGTAAATGCCTATCATGTGTTAGCTCGGTTAATATATTGGGTGCATTGGAACCAGGTGTGGGGGTAAATATCCTTGGAATGGGAGTATGGGCTGGTTGTGGATGTACAGTGGATGAAGAGCTGCTGCTACTGAAAGCAGACGTCTTTGAAGGACTCATTTGTTTAGCATTATGTCCTCTGTGTGACGATGAAGATGTTCCGGACTGATTCGACACTTGTTGTTGTTGCTGAAATGCTGCAACGGGCACAAAATGGGACGGTATAGCATGAATACCAGGAAACAAGCCTGATGTAGCACTTACTGCATGAAGACTAGGTTTCTGAAGGTCTGCGCTGCTCTTGCTGTATGACGACCCAGCAAGACTACTCACAAGTAATGGATTACTACTTTTGTTAACTATAGTATTGTATTTTGGCACATTTGAAGCACTAGATGATTTGGTTTGACTTCGTGATTTTGAATGGTCATGTGATGTCTGACTCTTCCCTGAACTGCCTGATCGGGAATTGTTCTGCTTACTCGAAGAGGAACTTGTTTTCAGCTGGACACTAGACGGCTGGCTTGAGCCCGACGCAGGAGTAGTGAATGTCACAAGCTGGTACCCATGTGCGACACCATTGCTATTTTGTGGCAACAGTGCCATCTGTACAGGCAGCTGGGTACCAGAATGGTTAGCTATTGGTTGACCAGCTATTCCAGTAATGAATTTAACACCACCTGCTGTTAATGGAGCACTATTTACAACCGTGACGTTTTTATTCACAGAAGCATTATTTGCCGCAGTGACCGGTGTAGCTATTGGTGCTACCATTTTATATGTGGTTTGTGTTGTAGATGCTGAACTCTTCAAATCCTTTCCACCAACAGGTAACAGCATGGTTGGAGGGTTACCTTTTTGTCCTAACAAAACAGCGTTTTTATTTGAATTATATATTACAGAATTTTGAACAGTTTGGCTAGACATCAGACTGGACTGCATATTGTATTTTGGAATGTTTTGCACTGAAGATGTCACCATGGTAGCAATTTTCGGATGAACCTGAGGCTGTGTTGGAAGTGTCTTGTTTTTAAACTGACTCGGATTCTTGTCACTCTCGTCTGCCCAGTCACAACTGCTTGTGCTACTACTCCGACTACTATGCGATGAACTCCGACTCCTTGAACTCGATGAACTACTCTGACTGGATGACCTTGACCTATTTCTACTAGCACTTTTTGACTTTTGACCTTGAGATGACGAGGAAGGTGATGCAGGTGGAGATATGGATTCTAAACGCATTCTAGTAGGTGAGCAAACACGCCCTTTATCAATGTTGGTTGACTGCTTGGTGTCAAATGATTGGAATAATCGTTCATGAATGGCAGGCTGCTGATGCTGTTCCTCTTGTAAGGACTTGGTATGCTCTTCAGATGCTGTAGCTAGGAGAGCATCAAATGTGGCTGTTGGATGTTTTATTGTACCAGCCACTGAAAGGAAGAAATCATGAAAGCTTAGCATGTGGTGAAATAATATTTCCTTCTATTATATACACCTTTAACAGAACTTTCACTAGTCTCAAAAGTAAGGAGTCAAAAACACTCAGGACAATTTTCAAGAGTCAATGTGAAATATTGCAAGATTTCATATTATAAGTAGAGCAAATTTGACTTTGAGTTTCTAGAGACAAAACTGGCAATTGGTTTTTTTACTGGAAAAATATTTTTCAGGGTTCCCACGAATATTTTGACACTAAATTACCTGACTTTTCCCTGACCAAAGAGCAGTTTCCCTGACTTTTTAGAGCAATTGGACATCAAACTGTCTTTACGTTTGGGCAAAATATGGCAATAAATATAAGGAAATTGAAGCTACGTTTCCTCATGGGACAAATGATTTGTAAGGCAACAGTTATAGGACTGACAAATAACAATAAGTTATAATAATTTAGCATCATCCCAAGCGGCACAGCAAGCGTGAAATGTTTTTCATGTTTCTGGTAATTTTCTTCACAGGAATTTACACTTATCGACAGCTATAATAAAGAATTCCCTGACTTTTCCCTGATTTATTGCCCTGACTGATTCCGAAATTCCCTGACTTTTTCATGACCTTGGTTTTTTTGTTTTTTCCTGACCATGGGAATCCTGTCTTTAAATGACAAAATTTATACATGTATAAAACAAGTCTCAAAAGCGCTGTACACACAAAAGTTGCTTCCTTTGATCTTAGGTAAGATGCTTAAATTTTGTCAAATTTGAGTGCCATGTATTAACAACAATAATTTTATAATACACATGACATTGTCTAAGCGAACAAAATTCATAAGCTCAACATCAATACAGCTCAAAGTCCTTCGTTTGAACTTTTGGTCATACACTTAATACATGTATATTTCAAGTTCACAAGTTTACGAGACCAAATATAGCCTTTGGCTACATAAACTACTAAAGTTTGAGTACCCTAAAATCCCATGTAAAAGTTGCGATCATGTATTGCACGCAGGTAAAAAATGAGAGAAGAATCAGAGGAAATTTTTTTCGAAGGAAATCGAGCAAAAATTGTGAAAATATGAGTAAAAACAGTACAAAACATATTTTCGACCGCCATTTTCCGCGTTCTGTAAAAATTACCAAATCGTAAATACAACGGTATTAAAATCCGCAAAATGTACAGAATGGTACGGCACTTAGCCATTACCAAACCAGTACAAATTATTTCCCCTTTATTACAAATGGCTGACTTCATGAAAGTTCATTTTTTACCGATTGAGGCTATATCATTGTAAAAGACGCATCTAACTTTTGGTTCTGATTCAGGGATGAAAAATGTGCGTGTTTTACATACAAAAATACGGTATATGTCCTACTCCTTTTTGATGAAACAATGTTTAAGATGGACAAATTCTATTACATATAATAGTAAGTTCATGCTGTTTAGTGAATGTAACTTAAATACGAGACTGTGTTCCCTGGTGGAAGCCTTGTCCAATATTACTAGCTAAGTCAGTCTGGGCCATAATTCTGTTGAAATGTTGGATTGTGTAACATGACATTGACGATGTACCGTATTTTTGAACAAGAATGCCATGTTTGAAAGCAATGCCTTAATGGACTTAGAAAATATTGAGTTTTGGTTAACATTTTTCGTGGGAGGGACAAACAGACGGACTGACATGACAATCACTGGGGCATATATTTTTTAAAACTAATACAGCAAGAAAGCTCACCATTTGGTTGGAGTAAATATCCCTTACTATGAAGATCAGGTGATGGTATGGCGTTGATAGCTAAAGGCTGATTGGCTGTCGAGATCAACATGGCGGTTGAGGTATTAGATTCCGGCGAACCAGAGCTAGACGACATCAACACAGCATTACCTAGCTCACCCCTGGATAGACGTTTGGATGCCGAGCTATAGTCATCTTGCTGACCTTTACGCTTTAAATTGTTTTTATTCATTTCAACTTTATTCACAATGCTCTGCTTTAGGAGTTCATTTGTAGAACTAGTTCCATTGAGTATAACGCCTCTTTTCTTAGGCACCATTTTACCAATAGCAAAATTACCCTTAGAAGATAAAGCATTAGCAACATGAGAGTTAGGAACAAAATTTGCAGATGTCCAAGTCGGCATTTTGGATTGATTCAGTTGATTGTGCAAATTTGGAGATAACTGGTCACTACTAACACTGTTTGACAGATTTATATTGCTGATGTTATCACTAGAAAGCTGTCCATGTACGTCACCTATATTAGTATCCTTATATGCTACATTAACTTGCTCCATTGCATGCCTGACATTGTTGCCTGGAAGACAGTCTAATGGTATGCTGATTGGTAGACTGGGCCGAGGCCTCACGAGATCAGTGTCAGTATGACTGGCTTCTATATAGCCATTTAATTTCAATTTAGTGTCAGCAGTTTTAGTGAAATCCGTACGAGTATTTTCCAGTAGCTTTCGAATAGATAAATTGGAATTCATCGCACTCTCTGAATTTACAACTGAATCTGTTTGTAATTTAATCACAGCATTTTTTCCATTACTTGAACTTCTTCTCTTCCGTTCTTTTCCTTTCTTTGTTTGTTTTATGTTAGACTGTGTCTGGGACACTATTGTTCCATTTGGGTTAAAATTCTCCATTTCCGTCTCATTTTTACGCTTTCTGTCGTTCTTTTTCAGTGATCCCTGAGGCATTTGGTTGACCAGTTGCTTGCTTACTTCAATACTACTCTGTAGTTGTCTCACTTGTGTTTCTAACTCCTGTGCTTGTGTAAGCAATTGCTTCTTTCGTGACAGAGATTCTGTAAATTGTCCCGTAAGAAAATCCTGAGTCTGAGATAGCTGGACAATACCGTTCTGAAACAAGAACACTCAAATGAATAAGTGGATTTTGACACAATAATGTATATCTCCAACAAAGGGCTAAAACTGTAGCAATATTCTTTTGCTGATACTTATTTAAGGCATATCATTTTAAGCTAAGAACATGACAGTTTTAAGATTCAATTTTTGAAAACATGCAACAACTAGGAGTGTTTTGACACAAAAACCTATGTCTCCCACATAACTCAAGCATAATTCACCCAACTTTAAATTCCTGACAATATGCACAACTAGGCTTCGGACCAACTATACATGTAAAGTTTCATTGGAATCTGACCAGTAGTTTAGGAAAACAAGTGCTGACAAACTTTGTGACATCAATCCATCCAGCACAAAATCAGTATGTCCTCTAGGTAGGTAGCAGACATTTTCTACCAGTCTCAATTCAATAATATCTATTTCAAGAACCATAACCCATAAATTCCAGACTATTTGGCCATAAACATCCCAACCATATATAGTCTGCCAACTATAAACCCCTTCTAGTTTATGGTTTAAAACATAAACACCTAAAGCCAAGGTAACAGAGTGAATGAGAGACATTTGGGATGCATAACCTATCTCCCTTGTAAGATAAGCCTCAGGGGTCCTAGTGAGGCAGAATGCCCAATCCTGAAAATAAAACACAAATCATTTTTGGATGCCATAAGGAAACATCTCTGCACCAAAACTGTTTGTTAAAATTCAGCATATGACATTTCAAATGACCATAACTCAGTCAATACTTGGTATTTTTTCATTAAATAACTTTTATTTTCTGAAGAAAAGTTTATTCTTTCTAGCAGAGCAAATCAGGATTATTCCGGAATTGTAGGACTCCTGAAGCCTTAGGTAAAAACTTTCAGAGATACATGTGACAGAACCATCTGATGGTTTTTTATTCATTAGGAATTTATAAAACCAAAAATCTAGAAAATGAGTAATTTTATCCATGTATAGGCAATCCCTAAGACAGATTGGGATTCTGAGGTCAGAGGAACAGAAGTGTACTGGCAGTTAATACCTACCTTTTTTCCATTTGTTTTACCAGATGATAAACTATGATCTATAACGGAACGGTTCTGAGCATCAAGCTGGAATTTAAGAAACAAATTTGAAACAGCAAAACATCCATTTTGTGTACAAAGATCTACAAGCATCCCTATCTAAATGAAGAACAAATTTCTGTGTTGAAGTAACTTCAAGATTCCAATGCACCATTCTAGAACCTCACTGAGCAATCAACTATAGGTTTAATAATAATGAAGACTTCATTTAAAGAGGCAACACAGTTGGGTATACCCAGTCTAGCCTTTGAGCCTCATTTGACCAGGTAGTATCTGTATTTCATTAGATCCACAAGCAATCTATGGTAGGTAGATCAATATGTAAGATAAGGTACGTAACCAACTTCCCCACAACTGTTCAAGTTCAATGATATCAGGTAGTATAATGATTGGGGTAAATGTTACTTTGCTAAACAATTGACAGTTGTTTTATGTTTGCCTATAACCTGTTTTACAGTTTAGATTTGAATTGACAGCTAATTATTAACCAAACAGGCAGCTTCTCACCATTTTCATTATTTACAGCAGATATTTGACCCGCTAGTCTTCATGGGATTGAAAACTGGTACTAACTTACTCATACCAAGCAATTGACAACACTTTAAACATTTTTTAAAATAGTGTTTTAAGTCTCACTGGTCACAGTATTTCCGTTATGTGGAGACTACCTTGTCATATTATGCTGACACCTAGTGAACCAGTAGATACCTGTCACTAACTATGTCTTGAGCGTCTAGAAAGGGAAATTTACTAGTATCATTTTAAATGACTTCGGTAGGGCAAGGACTGGGATCGAACCTGACACCTCTGGCACTCTTAAGTGGACACTCAACCACTAGTCTATTGAGGCAGATAAAAACTTCTCTAAAACACAATACCACAGTGGAGAAGCTAGCCAAAGACAGACTCTAGACCAGAGTCTGGTGGAGGTCCTTTGTTGCTGCCCTACATGCCAGACTGCATAACGTGCAGTAAGTAAGTACAGACTGAAACAATCTAGGATTTGAACTAGCAAGTGCTGGCCAGGCTCTACTTCAAATTACACCTAGGGTATATAATACATATACTGACCAGGGCCTGATTTTCGGCCTCAATCTGTTGTATCTGAGATTGTAAAGTATGTACCATAGACTCGAGATCATTCTGCTGGGTAAGTATTCCACGTGCCTGGGCAATAAACTCTGAAGGTGTACGAGCATCTATATCCAACTACAAATAAAAGTAACAAGTTGTGAGTTGAAACAAACAGCAACATTAGTGATTACACTCCAAGAACAAAACACAATAATGTAAGTATCCATGGTAGGTATAAACTCATGGAACAGTTTTTTCTTCAAATTGCTTTAAAATTTTCCTTTAAACTTAAACATCTCATTCAATCTCACACAAATCCAGATCAGAGCAACAGTTAAGGTTTTAGTCCATTGGGTGTTTTACCACCGACTTTCAATTTTGTTTGGGTTTGACAAATTTTAATTTGGTATTTAATCAAACTTATAGAGTAAATGATCTTATATGTACTGTTTTTCACTATAAGTTATAACATCATTTTCTTCTTGGGTATTTCAGATTGTCTTTGCTTTTTCTTACTCCCTCCTCTCAAAATCTATTGGGTTTTTCAGAAAATTAATTGGGTAATTACCCCAATACGCAGCTTATCTATAGCTCTGATTAAGATTGTATCATTTTATTAGCACTTTCAGTTTTCTGTTACTCTAAATACTAGCTGATCACCAATCTTGTCTGTCGCTAGATTCAAACCCAGTCCCTTTACAGTGGATTTGTTTATTCGGGTTTAATGCCGTTTCAATTTTTCAGTAATAAATGGCAGCGGATTCACCTAACCACCAGTACTAACTTACCCTTCCACAAGGAACCTGCATCTTCTCCGCATGTGGAGGAAAATTGACTTTGTCAAATTTTAATGGAAGAGAATAACCTGCTGTGTCCAAACATTTAACCTGAATTGTTGGGTTGCAAATCCTTGGCACTAACCATGTGGTCGCATATTTTACGAACAACACCAATAGGTGGGTTGTTCAAGACAATCAAGTAAAGATCTGGTAAAAACCGCTACATGTTCAAACATCAATAAAGATCTAGTAGATTGTTAGCTACATGTTCAAACATCAATATAGATCTAGTAGATTGTTAGCTACATGTTCAAACATCAATAAAGATCTAGTAGATTGTTAGCTACATGTTCAAACATCAATAAAGATCTAGTAGATTGTTACACTACATGTTCAAACATCAATAAAGATCTAGTAGATTGTTAGCTACATGTTCAAACGTCAATATAGATCTAGTAGATTGTTAGCTACATGTTCAAACATCAATAAAGATCTAGTAGATTGTTGGCTACATGTTCAAACATCAATAAAGATCTAGTAGATTGTTAGCTACATGTTCAAACATCAATAAAGATCTAGTAGATTGTTACACTACAAACCTCCTTCATTCTGGTCTTGAGTTGATGTGTGCTATCTTTCTGTAGATGATCAATCTGTTTCTCTAACCGTTGTACTTCGGTGTTCAGATCCACTTGTCGTAACTGCAAGTGGAATACCACAACATTATTTCAAATTTGTTAAATGACAAATCTCTCTATTGCACAAACACTGGTGTTAAGTTTTAGCAGAAACAAGACCCTCAGAAGCCCCTTCTGACATTATTTTGGGGATCTGGGAAAAAACCCACCTGGATAGCTTCCCCACCTAGTCAGTCAGCCATGAGGCCCTATAGTTACATAAGACCATACCTATACAATACATATGAAGCAGATGAGTTTGTGTATAAGAATTATTCTAGCCCAGAAAAGAGAAGAACTCTTCCCTGCCCATTTCTAATTCTGCCCTTGCAAATTCGCCACGCCCCTTCCGTTTTAATATAGCAACACCTTTATAGCCCGTTTGCAGCGAAAAAAATCGTCTAAATTTTGAATGGTTAAAAATCTATTCATCAGATGTTGATAAAAATTTACGTAGAATCATAATTACATTCTACCTACTCCCATTTTAAATTTCATAATTTTTAGTTAGTTATTTCAACAAGTTTATTCTTTATTGTATATTGATATTACTTGCATTTGAACACTTTAACGCAGGGAGGAAATCTGGTATTCCATTGATGTTTAACTGTCCTTTTTTTAACTGTTATAATCCGTGATCAGCAAGATTAACATTGCTGTGATGAAAGCGAAATTTATGAGGCCCATATAAGTCGATTTATTTAGGTATGTCGCTTGTGTGTATACATATTATGTATAATACCTGTAATATCACGGAAAAGCAGTGAAAACCAAACCCTTATTCACTAAGCTACATAAGCTATGTATATACTTATACATGGACATACACGTATATAATAATGTTAAATTAAGAACTTAATAAAAGCATTGTAATGTTTATGTGCGCAATGACAAGTAGTCTTATGACTGAACAAGTCCTAAAAACTGAGTAATAAACATCTACCCAAACCTTTAGGATATGTCTGAAATCGACATTCATGAACACGTTTGAAGAATGCCTAATATTAAGCAGTCAAAATCGTTTAAAGATGCTGTAAAATCCGTGTTTTTGATAGTTCGAGAAGGAGGCTGCTAGACGCAAGCCATTTTTACGTTTAGACCCGAAAATATGATACACATAGACAGTACAGATGAACAAACGGGCCTCGTATATGCTATATTAAATAGGTTACAAATACGTAAATCTACCGTTAGACGTGTCACGTGACCATGAAATTGGCTGTTGTGTGTATCGAGTCTTCTAACATGAAGTTGCATTGTAAACTACAAATATTTTACATAGAACTTATGAACAAAACTTTTTTCACACATGTCCGATGTTGCTTAGATTTATTTGTATATTAGGTAGATACATTTCATTTACTCGTGCGAAATCTCATACTTGTAGGTGCAGTTAATACTGAGAAATCTTCATTTTAGACGATTTTTTTCGCCGACAACGGACTATACACACTAACACAATACACAGGGGTCCTACGGAGGCATAATGCTCAATCCTGAAAATGATCCACAGGTCTGTTTCGGGTGCCATTAGCATACATCCCTACACATTAACTTGGTTTCAAACACGCTTTTAATGTTAAAATTCAGATTATGGAACTTCAAATGATGGTAACTTGGTCAATTCTTTGACTTTTTTCATCAAATAACTTTTTATTTTATCATTCTTTCTAATGCAGCAAATCCGGATTTCCGGATTATTCCGGAATTGTAGGACCCCTGAATACAGTTCTACAGTCAATCAAATTAATAATTACCCTCAAATTCCATTTAAAAGTCACGGTCGTGTATTGCACGCAGGTAAAAAATTAAGAGAAGAATCAGGATTTTTTTTGAAGAAAATCAAGCAAAAAACGAGACAATCAGAAAGAAAATGGTAAGACGCATCTAACTTTGGTTTCGATTCTGGGTGAAAATATGTGAATCTTATACATGCAAAAATACGGTAAATACAGAGACATTCAGAAATTTAGCCCTTCATAGATTCACATCAGCGTAGAAAACAAATGGATGCAGATAAATAGAGAGCATTTTCCCTACAAAGCTTCAACATACAGATTTACCCACCTTTTCCTTCTCTATCTGTTCCTTAACATTCTCTCTATATTCTGGTGTTTGCATGTATACCAAGAACTGCATATACTCATGTCGGAAAACATCTGGAAAATTTAAAATACAACATTCAGTGAATTAAACAACATGCTTCAGCCAAGAGGGATTGGGGGGTGGGGGGGCATTTTATGTATTAGGCTGATATGTCAAGTCATCAGGTATATATTTCCTTTCAATAAGAAAACAATCTTAACTATAGCTTTATGTTCAGAATATTGTGTTTAGATCCATCAATGGCGTGCTTGGTTCCTCCATCAGTAATCCACCAAAAACAAGACAGGTTTTTGACACCAAAATGTATGTCTCCCACAAAGGCTCATAACTATACATGTATAATCGTGTGACCTAAAAATCCTGACATTATCCACAACTGAGCTTTGAACTAACTATTCATGTGAAGTTTTATAGAAATCCAACCAATGGTTAGGAAGAACGAGTGCAGACAAAGATTGTGACATCCATTCATCAAGGGTTCTATTTAGGCATAATGTCTAATCCTGAAAATATGAAGCAAGTCTTTTTCGAGTGCCATTAGTACTCATCCCTACACCAAAACTCTGTTTCAAATATTGTTCTTTTGTCACAAATTGCTTATTTTTTTATCAACTAAATTTGATTCTATGCTGAAAAGTCTTCGTAGTTTAGCAAATCCGGATTTCCGGATAATTCCGGAGTAGTAGGATCCCCTGATTCATTCCAACCTCTAGCACTAATCAATGTCTACCCCACTGTATGTGCTATGTGGGAGACATTATTTTGTATAAAGGAGTATTAACAAGTAGAATTATAAATGGCATAATCCTGGAATTGTAGGACCCTTGTAAATGGCATGCTTAGTTCGCAAAACAAACATACAAACAATGATATACATACCCATGAGTTGTTGTACAACAGGAGCCATCTCTAACGCTGATACTGATTGATGTTGTACCGACGGTTTGAAGTATGAATTAGACATCCCTGTCATACTCGGCTCATTATAGCTATTCTTCATATCATTCTCAGCTGAAATACAACATCACATACAATTACATGTATATGATTATATCACAAACTTATGATATTCAACAGAGCACTGTTTAGGTACCATTAACAATGATAAATTTAGCATAACACAATATTTCACTTTCTGTAAGAATGTTAATTTTCAACTCATCAACAGAAGATAGGAAAACCACACACATAATAGGCCTGAGTTTTATCAGATTACACCGTCTGCGTAATATCGTTACAGTGTAATATTACATGAAAAGTTAAGGAATTTACAAGTAAGCGTCTTACTCAAGTATGGAAAACTTAAGTCTGTTAGTACCCAGAACCATAATAATTATCTGAGCATGGAAACACAGACACATCATACAAATTGTCAAATTATAAATGAATCAACACTGTTCAACTGTCAGTGATGGCTATTTCCAACAATACACGGTGGCATACAACTAACCCAAACAGTCAACTGGTTATTCCACAAATGTATTCAAGAAAACTAATCAACTGATACTTTGTTTAACTTCCAGTAAAACAAGTATTTTTAGACACTATTATCACAAGCAGATTACAAGAAACACATAAACACATTCTCTTCTCCCCCCCCCCCCAAAAGAGAGCCATAAATCTTTCCACATGAATGGAATCTGACAGTCTATGTTTCTGTTGTACATACATTATTACTAATGCGTAAAATAATGATGACATGGCAGATAAATACTTAATAATTAAAACCACATAACTGTCAACAATTGTCATGCATGACAATGTAGAAATTAATTGTATAGTGTGGTAACTAACAATGGACTGGACCTCATGAATATTTCTTGTTTTTCAGTCGTCCTTTCAGGTTTCAGTGGTTCTGAATTTGAAGGGTCATTTTGATATTTTTCACTAAATTTTACTATTTTAAAGGCATATATTTTATATCCCATGATTTTAAGAGAAAATGACCCATCAAACCAAAATCCTGGGAGTCATGTGACTTTTTGGAAATTTCAAGGGTCAAAACCTCTACTCCCGAGTCAAATGGAACCCCTGGGTTTGTTTATAAAGAAGTCAAAACATTACTATGGAACAGTAACGAAACATGTAAAGAATAATGAGTAACAATTCAATCATGTTGCATGATATCTACCATAATTATTTCCTTGAAACATTATGTATATACGTGAGCATGCATAGAAATAGTATGTAATACTGTAACAGCGGTCGGACGATAACAAAAGGGGCTAGGCCCTTGCAAAACACGATACATGAATGTTGAGATCATGTGCTGAACACATACACAGACATTGGTCTGAAGCTGCATGCAGCCTCTTCATAAATCAATATCCAGAATTGTATCGGCGTTTCTCATGTTACAGGGTTGTCAACAGGGCCAAATTTAAAATCAGGAAAATCATATGCAGCCAACCATTTTGCCAAACAATAGGCCTTCAATGACATTGTTCCATAATTAACTCAGTTGCGTTGATGAAAATGCTTCAGAGCAGATTTAATTTACCATAACTTTGCCATTTCTTGAGATATTTTCATCAAATAACTTTTATTTTGGTCAGAAACCATTGCTTGGAATTCCAGATAAATCAGGAAAATTGACACCATGCATGAAAATAACATATTTCTCATGAATATACTACATGACATTAAGACAACAGTAACAAAGGTATGGTAGTTTGTACATACCTGCTGATGAAGTGGACAGCAAGGTGTGACTATGCAACAAATTCAAACTATCGGATGCTAGAACTTTCTCTTTACTCTTTGTCTTGGCTAAAGCTCGAGCTTTTAATGCAGATAGAACTTTACGTTGTTTACGTCGTTGTACTGAAATAAGAAGACATGGATGAGTAGCTGTTATATTAATATAATGTTCACCAGTTTATACTCCACATATTATAAGTCTGAATCATTCTTCACTCTTTATCATTTGTATTAAAAGTTTATCAAAAGCCCCCACTAGAGATATGACTCCCGAAAAACAAGAGCAAATCTACACGATATTTCCCCAAACTGTGTGGGGGGAGGGGCAGACAACAATCTGTACACCAATGGAAGTTATCTGCCTATAATAAATGTTGTAAAAATTAATTCATGCTTTCAAAAACAAGTAGTAAATGATAAAATATGCACATAGAGATCATAATTCTTATTGAAGCTAACAATACACTGAAAGTTCATAGCTAATGCAAAGACTACAATCTCAAGTTAGCAACCAGTATGAATACCTTTTATCTTTAATTCAATAGAGGATAGAAAATAGAAATCTTGCCATTCCAGGGTACATTTTATGGCCACATATCAAGATTCTACTTGAAGCAAAGTAAACAATGTTTTATGGAGTAATGAAAACTTAGGGAGTTTAGGGCACATTGCTGCATATAGCCCTAAACCCTTTATTTAAATAACCCAATAATGCGTAAATAAGCTCCATATCCAGTAAAGTTCCCCTATTAAGACCACCACTGGGACCGTCATAAAGTGGTCTTATTATAGAGTCGGTCCTATTAGCGAGACCGAACAAACTAGCTGAGACATTAAACTTCTTTACATGTATATATACCAACAGCACTCTTGTTGACAAGTTTAAATATGTATACGTACATGTACTTTTTTGTGTTTATAGTGTATTTATTAGGGATGCAACTATTCGGTCAATTTGCTAACCGGTTAACCGTACAATCTTCCGAACGGTTAACCGGTTAACCGATTAACGAATCGAAACTTGCCGACTTTCCGACTGTTCTAATTCTGACGTGTATATATTTACTGTAACACCGTAAGTTGCAATCGGGCATCCTCGTATATTACCCCCAAGGGAAGTGTGTCGCCGGTTCTCAATTTCTCAATTGTTTTTTTAAGTAGATACCCTAATATATAAACAACGACAAATAAAATAAATTAATAAACTTTAATATTTACATTTTAATAAACACTCAGTTAAAGCATCAAAGGACGGATTTCGGCCTCGAGTAAAGCATTAAACTGCCTCCAATTAATATTAAATTACGTGTGCTTGCCGAATGTGTGAAAAACAACGTCGGTCAACAAACTAGTCCCGACTACCATATGAAATTAACGGAAATTAAGTGACCCTCTTGTCACAACAATACGTGTCAAACTGTTAATTGCGGATTATAGATCATGACCCCCTTAGAACGAGCGTTCGCACCTTCGATGGGTGAAACTTGTCGGAGAATTTCTCGATATTTTTTTTCAATATTTTTATTTTAAAATTTATTTAAATTTCTCCTTTTTCGATTTTTTTTCGATTAACCGGTTAGCGATTTTGCTAACCGATAACCGAACGTTCGAACGGTTAACCGGTTAACCGTTTACATCCCTAGTATTTATTAATGATGGACCATTATTAACTGTTAATTATTCATGTAGAAATAAAACTGTATGAGTGATTCATACACATTAATTAAACGATAAATATTTGTAACAGTTGTTTTTTCCTGACCTATGAACTCAATGTTACATGTACAATGCATAATGTACAAACTAAGCATGGCCATTAAAAGCTGCAATACTTAAGATAATTTGCACTGTACAACCGATACAGTACAAATTTGACTGTTATTTGAAAACCATTGATCTGTATAAAGACCACATACATATGTGGTCTTTATTCGTGGTCTTTATATAGATCAAATAGTTTGCCAAATAACAGTCAAATTGTGTCTTATTTATTCAGAATAACCTAATGCTATGATTTTGTAGCTGTGTAATTTGATGTACAACAAGTGTCAATTTATCAGCATACATGTTTATTGTTTACACCTCGCTGATTACTGGAACGAGTCTGCGTGTCGTAAAATAGACACGGCATTGGTCTCTTTATCGAGACATAAAACAGCAATAAATAGTTGTTGGGACAAGAAATACTGGTCGTATTACGTAATATTGAGTCGAACGCATATCGGGACCTGCGACCATTGAAATATAGAGCAAAATATTCGGGACCGCTAAAAAGTGGTCGTATTACGCGAATGGTCGGATTATTGGACTGGTCGTTAGACGGAACTTTACTGTATAAGGTACTAGCTAAATATGTAAATAAGCTCCAAATAAGCTATCAGATGTTGAAGTGAAATTTAATTTTCTAAACATAAACCATCTCAAGCAATGACACAATACATCTGTATGGAAAAATGGTAGATCCACAGAAATGAATCTGAACGGAGATGCCATCTAGTCTGAACAAATTAATCTGGTCCTCGACCTTTATGCATGAATTATTGCAAGCTTCTTGTGTGCGGAATATATCAATTTCCGTGAGAATGTTGTACTTTGCAGGTGATTTAGATAAGTGTTTATATGCGGAATAATCAATACATAACATGAAAATGTTTGCTATAAAGTTATTTTTTAAGAAAAAAAATATGTGAGCATTTTCTCATAGTACACCTCATACATAGACATAATATTCTCCGCTTTTAAAAACAAGAGCCAAAATTACAATGTTATAGACCAGGAATCAAATGAAGGTTGGATGAGAGGTTAATTTGTTGACACCGTGTGTAGGTAATCCATCCATTGAACAGTGAAAAAGACAAAGTAATACTCACTTAATTTCTGATCCAAGCTGTCGTTCTCGTCTTTTTCTTCCTTTATCTGTCCATTACTTATATGTGTGATTGCAGCTTGGATTTTCTGTTTGGCTACTAGATGTGCACGACGACCTTCTACCACTGGTTTGGTTCTATCCCGGGACTTCCTTACAACCCTCGGTTCTTCGTCTTCATCCTAACAAACAGTGTGTAAGTTTATATGTAAGTTTACAACATTTTGATCGAAGTTGTTCAAGTTTTACTGATTACCATATCCAATTAGATTATCTTAATTCAATCACACATAAAGAACAAGTGAAGTAAAGTTGGAGTGAGATGTTAAGAAACAAAACATGTTCCAATTAATGACCTGACAATGAGGATACATATCATCAATCATCAACCTTTGATGCATGTATTGAAGTTGTTACTTGTACCAAGGCGTGAGCTAGTTCAAAGCCAACATATAGCGCTAAAAGTAACCTAATCAAAACATTCGTTTTTAAACACCTCCATTTTGCTGAAACAATTTAATCACAACTTTATTAATATTCAGGAATCATGTACTACATACACATTGTGTAAGAAACTTACTTAGATGAGCTAAAGTAAAATCCAACCTATATACACTAGAAACACTACTGAATACGTGGTAACTTTACATCTTACACTTCACTTTAAATCTAAATAAGCAACTAACACCAAGCTATAAAACACGCACAAACTACATAAAAATCAACCAACATTATCTATAAATAAATAATAAAACCCATAAGCATACACCAAAGTTCAATACTCCACTAATGTGAAACCAGACAGTTTAAAACATCCGATATAAAACGTTCTATCTTGTAAACTAGTGGACTCTTTACATCAATCATGTTGGTGACAGGTACAGCATATTGAAATACTTATTTAATTTATTGTATCCTGTATCCCGTATCTTATTTCATTGTATCATGCAGAAAATTTGGAAATTTCTGGACTTTTAAGTTTAAGTTATAACACATTCAAGGCATGATGCGGCAGAATACAGTGCAAAAGGTGTATTAAAACTGTTATATATATAGAACTTCAATGCTTCAAATAGTTTTGCCATGAACACCTTAACTCTTAACAGGTTCTTCGATCCCGGCAATATAATGATGTATTAGGATACAGTAGACGCCTCAAATAGGTAAATAGCTCAAACTATTTTCCGGGTCCAAATGTAGTTCTAGACATCAAAGTTCTACTGTATGTATCTATTTATTATTACTGAAGAGCCACTTTCTAAATACACCTAAGGTAACAAGGTAAAGCTGGGTTCACACTATGAGCGTTTGTACCAGCGTTGATCAGCGTTTCAAAAGTCAGAAAAATGAGCCCAAACGTCGGTGAAATTACGCTCGTGAGGAGGAATAATTTCGTTCACATTGTGAAGGTTGTGTATCTAACGCACGCTTACGTTTTGAGAACGTTTCTCAGCGCTCAACTTTTTTTTATCGGCGTAGGTGAACTTTTGCCAACATAGGTTAGCGTATGTGTAGCGGTCTCTAACTTAGTCCGACTTAGACGAACGAGGTGCCAAACGCTAGAATCCGTTGAACAAAGTTTACCTAAGTTACTGAAACATTATTGAAAGTTCGTCTGCGCTAACCACTTATGTTGGCCTATGCTGGACAAACGTTCTTTTGTGCTGGGGAAAGTTGGCTTACGCCAGCCCTTGCGTTACTACCACATTCATTGCGCTGGATACCCGTCTGCTAGATAAACGTTCGACTAAATTCAATATCACCACCAGCATTTCAGCAGACGTTTGCCAACAGAGTTTAACTTAAGCAAACTTTGATCAACTTAATTCAGCGTTCAGGAACGTTTATAAACGGAGCACACCTTACATCAGCGTTTATTTCCATACGTCGGCAAAGTTTTTGCATGTTAAAAATTTTCAACGTTCTTCAGCGTTTACCAACGATCGACAACTTTTCAAAACGTTTCGTAACTTTTACTAGCAGAGTGTGAACCCAGCTTAGGCCAAGAGTCTTGTTGTGGACTTGAATAAGTCAAGAATAAGTCAATTAATAACAACAGATAATGAGTTTGACCGTAACTACTACAACTAAATTGTGCGAATGGTCACCTGCATCCATACCTGCCAAGTTTCCCAAATCCCAAAGTGGAGTGGTAACGCGAAACGTGTCGCGAGACATGTCTCGAGTCACATTCCATGAATTATTATAACATTAAGAGGGTAATAACAATGTATGATTCATCAGGTTTAATAATAATCATTCAAATATCCAATTAAAATATCAGCCTATATATATGAGATAATTTTCATAAGGCAATCAACAAATGATAGGTTCCAGTATGGCCAAGTCTTATTGACTCACATATATACAACATGTTTGTAAGTAAACTGTTTAAATGCTGACTGCACATTAAATACAATACAGTAAAGTTTATATAACAGCCTCCAAAACGTTGTTTTTTTTGAGTACCATATGCAAGTTTCAAATAACACAACAAAAATCAAGGGGAGGCAACTGCTGTAGGGAGTACTGTAATGTCTGGACTCAAGACTGGAATTTAAACTTTATACACACCAATAAAAATTGTGAATGCAGAAAATTATGATGTTTTCAAACCTAATCTTGGCAAGTATCGATTGTTTACTGAAGTGACAACTCTTCTGAGGTGTCATAAAGGATTGGTATGCAATGACATGCTGACTAATTGTTACTTCATCAGTGATATTTACGAGTTAAGTGTATTTTCGGGTTAGGCATTGAAAAGCGGAATTGTAGTAGGCTAAATCTGAAAATCAGATATTTTATTAAATTTATTAAAAAAGTTACTCCGATTAAAGTTGAGTTCTTGGCAGGTATGCCTGCATCAATCAACCACATGTCTAAAGTAGAAAATTTAACTACATCCAATTAAACCATTTTAGTATTATATTGGGTAATTTAGTTTTAAACAATGCAACCACACCAAATAGGAACTCAAACTTGGGTAAAAACCTCTCATTAACATCACTACCATTCAACTTTGTCTAAATCTGCCATCACTACCATACAATTATGTCTAAATCTGCGCCATCACTACCATTCAACTATGTCTAAATCTGCCATCACTACCATTCAACTATGTCTAAATCTGCCAAAACTAGGGCTGTTGCCATTGGGCAGACTAATATACCCCCGCCGGCAAAGGGCCATAATTCTGCCAAAATTCATCGCAGCGCAAATTCCTTTCTTCATGCACATCTATATGTTGAGGTTGTTCATCTATGAAAGTTTGAGCAAAATCCTGCCAAAACTGTAGGAGTTGCGTCCACAAGAATGCGTCTACGGACAGACAGACGGACAGACAAGCTGAATCCAGTATACCCCCCTTACAACTTGTTGTGCGGGGGTGTAACTATTATTAGTAGGAAATATCACTTCAAACTTCTGTGATTATAAGCAACCAAATTCTTTTTAATGACTATAAAACACGC
The DNA here is from genome assembly GCA_947247005.1 of Spisula solida. NCBI lineage: Eukaryota > Metazoa > Mollusca > Bivalvia > Venerida > Mactridae > Spisula > Spisula solida. The sequence goes on from OX365948.1 coordinate 30,573,383, forward strand.
TGGTGCCTTATTCATCAACACTTTAATACTTAAACTCTTGTTATTACAATACAAAGTTTCATAAAATTGAAACATAAGTGTACATTGACCAGTAACAATCATACAGACAAAATTTCATTCATTGAAATGTATACTAAATGAAGCCAAAAAGGCTGACAAATATGATGTCTGGATTTTTTTTAGTTTTTGATGAAGAAGGTCACTAGAGGAGGAATATCTATGAGCATGTGGCACAAAAACAGGAGTTCCCACAGTTAGTTAGTAATAATAGGATTCTAGAAGTTTTCCTGACCTTGTCATGGTTTCTATCGTGAATTCCATGTTATCATGGATTCTATCGTGAATTCCATGTTCTGGACAGGTAACAGGACAAAACCATTGACAATTTCAGATTCAAGGTTTTTCTGACCTTGTCATGGTTTCTATCGTGAATTCCATGTTATCATGGATTCTATCGTGAATTCCATGTTATCATGGTTTCTATCGTGAATTCCATGTTGTCATGGTTTCTATTGTGAATTCCATGTTATTATGGTTTCTATCGTGAATTCCATGTTATCATGGTTTCTATCGTGAATTCCATGTTGTCATGGTTTCTATCGTGAATTCCATGTTATCATGGTTTCTATCGTGAATTGCATGTTGTCATGGTTTCTATTGTGAATTCCATGTTCTGGACAGGTAACAGGACAAAACTATTGACAATTTCAGATTCAAGGTTTTTTTGCCAATGATACTTCTTATAAATAGAAATGGGATATCATTTAAATGCCTAGGATCAAACACATAATCGTTCTATCTTATGTAACGCCAACCCAAAAACATGATGCAAAGACAGCAAAGCTCATACAAGTCTTTCTCAACTCAAATGTATTATATCTTTCACAAAAAATATATTTTTCAGCTTGAACAGACAATGAATATGTGCAGCACTTCTCCAATAATGACAACACAACACTCAACTTTATAAGGATTCCATGGTAAATTGGAAGTCAGGATTTTCAAATTTGTATCCGTACCCTGATCATTTCATATCTACCCAAATTTTGTTAAATTCAAGGCAATAGACCATCTGCCAGTCTGTTTATGTATGAATATTGAGAATTCAGTTTACTATAGTGCGCCCAGGCTAATGTGATATTTACAAACATGAATCGGTTTGGTCAACTGTTTCAGAATTGGTTTTACAAATCACTAAACAGATATGGTCAGTTTTGTACCAAATTCATCACTGATAAATCGTGCACATCAGATTTTTCCACCTTTGTGGAATATTCCAAATTTTCCAGCCTTTCTCATTATCCTGGGCACACTATAATAAAAGGATTTGGTTTGTAAAAGTATTTGGAGAGTATTGCCCATGCTTGAATTATGCATTGGATTCACTTAATAAACTTTGAGATACAAATGGTTGGTGCGTTCTCTATGCCAGTGTCTGGTTAATTGCCTGACTGATTACACTTCAAAGTTCCTGCCCACCCCAATTTCTCAGTTCTGTGGGAACCCTGTGCAATGTGATGGGTTTATGTAAACATAAATAAGTGATGTTTATAAAACATGTATGTCCCCATGGCAGTCCAATAGTCAGAAATGGAAAAGGTCACAGTGACCTTGACCTACTGACCTCAAAATCAATAGGGGCCATCTATAGTTGCTGGACAACATCAATGTGAAGTTTGAAGATTCTAGGACTTAGCGTTCTCGAGTTATTCAAAGTTAACCATTTGCTCTACAGACAGAGCTACTGACCAACTGACCTACCGACATGTGCAAAGCAATATACCCCCTCATCAAAGATGTGGCGCATAATAAGTCAATTGTCAGCTAACGATAAGTAAATGGTCAGCTAAAGTACTATCCACTACGTCTACAGATAAAACTCACATTATCTGTGTCAGAAGAGGGCCTAGAAATCAACTGCGACCATTTTCGTCGTGTTGTTGGACCGTATACCTGATATTCTTCTGTACCGTTCATTTCTGAGCTTGCATTGCTGGTCGAATCAAAGTCTAAAAGTTTAGCTGCCTTCAAGTCATGCTTTTTATCACTAGATTTAATTTCCTGAAATTAAAATTTGATCAAATGGTTATTCAAATATTGTGATTAATATACTAACATGTATACAACGTTGCAATAATGACGTTACAATGTCACAAATGCCAAAATGCCGCTCAGAATAAGCGGAGGCAAAATGCACAATCTTGAAAACAAGTCGCAAGTCAGTTTCTTGTGCCATGCCATTCCAAATTGTATATATGTTTAGCATCAACTTGTTTTCGCAAAATCTATCTACCCTCCAGAAAAAACACACAAACCCGGAAAAAAAGAAAAGACTTATTATGAACTATATATATTATATAGATGGTTTGAAATGTATAAAACAGATCTGTTTTCAATGTTTAATTTTTAATTGTCAATTTTAAACTAGAACACATTTGAACAATGAACACAGATGAATCAGTAAAAATGTAGATGTTCGACTCGCGGGATTTTTTTTTTCGGGTAAAAAAAATAGTGAATTTTTTTTTCTTTTATGAGCCGACAACATACCGTCCCACGGACGCTAAACAGAATTTGAAATTTGGATGGCCTTAGCACACATCCCTACTCAAAAACTCAGTTCAAACATTGTTCTATTGTAAAAATGCAGCTTATGAAATTGAAAATGACTGTAACTTAGTCAATACTTAGAATATTTCCATTAAATAAGTTTTATTTTCTACAGGAAAGTGAATTTTTTCTAATACAGAAAATCAAGATTCTAGGATTATTCTGGAATAGAAGCTCTCCTGAATAAGCTAGCAGGAACAAGTTTTATAAGACACATTGAACACATACCTGAGAATTATTTTTTAATGATGATGTTAATGAAGGTACCAATCGTCCACGACGATCTCGTCTCATTGGTTTCATTGGCTCTTCTTCATGCTACAAACACAAACAATTCACGATATAAACACAACAAACTATTAACCTACAGTAAAATAACTCAATTTATAGAAGAAAATCAATGGTGGTTGGCATGAAAACAAGCCTACAGCAACAACGCAGAACACAAGAAAGAGTATTTTACACCTACTTAGCTAATTATAAGGTATTTTAAGGTAGACAGGTGAATGTCACAGACTTAATATCTTTAAAGTAGATTGGTAAATGTCACAGACTAAATATTATTTTTAAGGAAGACAGGTGAATAACATGATATTTTCAAGGTAGACTGGTGAAGGTCACAGACTAAATCATATATTAAGGTAGACCGGTAAAGGTCACAGACTAAATCATATTTTAAGGTAGACCGGTAAAGGTCACAGACTAAATCATATTTTAAGGCAGACCGGTAAATGTCACAGACTAAATCATATTTTAAGGTAGACTGGTAAAGGTCACAGACTAAATAACATTTTAAGGTAGACCGGTAAATGTCACAGACTTAATGTTATTTCTAAAGTATATTGGTGAATAAAATGATATTTTTAAGGTAGATCTGTAAATGACACGGACTGTAGCTAAATGATATTTTTTACGAGGATCACACTCCTTGCGGTATACATAATGACACTGATGTTGTTAATGCTATTTCTAATTGCAATGGCTGGAAGTATAGCTTGATTTCAACTCACAAAAAGCCCCTTTTCAAACAAAAAGAAGATAATGTTATAAATTACATCATTGTCATTGAAATGAGACTTTCCTCTACCCTCTATATAAACACAAACACTGTACGGTGTTATCATATAATCACACACTCCTCTACCCTCTATATAAACACAAACACTGTACAGTGTTATCATATAATCACACACTCCTCTACCCTCTATATAATCACAAACACTGTACAGTGTTATCATATAATCACACACTCCTCTACCCTCTATATAAACACAAACACTGTAGGCTGTTATCATATAATCACCCACTCCTCTACCCTCTATATAAACACAAACACTGTAGGGTGTTATCATATAATCACACACCCCTCTACCCTCTATATAAACACAAACACTGTACGGTGGTATCATATAATTACACACTCCTCTACCCTCTATATAAACACAAACACTGTAGGGTGTTATCATATAATCACACACTCACCTTTTTTGCTGGATTTCTCATTCTTAGAAAATATTTTTCCAACTGAAAGTTAGCATAGTATAATTAGTTTACAAGTACAAAAAATACATAATATAACACACTGACCAGTATACATTCAGTGAACAAACAACAGATTGAATGTTTCTTTGATTCAAATAAATGCAAGTAAACCAAAGAAAGAATTCATATTCATGGAAAGTAAATACATATATACATTGCATTTCATGTAAACATAGTTATATGTTTTTACAACACCATCAACTATCTGATACTTTCACATCTTAGGATCTATATGAGATTTCTTTCAATTGGAGCCAACTTTTTAATAAATATGTTGTTTACAGGGTGTAAATAGCCAATTATCATTCTACAGGGGTGTCAACATGGCCAAATTGAAAATCAGGAACATCATATAATGCGCCAACAAGTTTTGCCAAACAAGAGGCCTTCTATGACATTGTTTCCATAATTAACTCAGATTGTACTAAAGAAAGTCCTTCAGAGCAGGTTCAATTTACCATAACTTTGGCATTTCTTGAGATATTTTCGTCAAATAACTTTTATTTAAGCCATTGCCCTATCAGGAACTATAAATCTGGAATTCCGGATAAATCAGGAAAATTGACACTCCTGGTTCTATAACCAAAATGGAGATGGTGAAAGCAATCAATCAATGTAGACATTTTTCAACAATTTGTTCAGTCATATATGGCAGTCAGTTGACTGTACCAGTGTTCCTGGCATTGATTATCAACCAGTACTAACTCAATCTACCACAAGCAACAACCCGCGATCTCCCGAAACATCTCAATCTGAGCTCAATCTCAACTCAAATTTTGTGACCTATCGTTTGAGATAGTTTCCTTGCGAAATAGTACTCTAAATTGGCATAATAAAAAAGAAATATTAATCTGAGTTTATAAGAGTTAAATTTCGAGAGCCCGAGCTTCATATTTAGCTCCAATTAAGTCTCTTATTTTAGCAAAATCTCAATTTGAGTTGAGATTTCTACTTGAGATGCTTCAGGAGATTGAGACCTGATCACTTCTTCATTTGACAATATCAACATCCACTGTGCTGTAACAGCAGATTTGTATTCTCTACTTTCAGTTTTAATGAAAACTATAGAACATGTATAGTATAGGGCGTATTTTGACAAAGAACAAGATAGGAATATACATACAGTTACAAGCTTGTTCTATAGTTCTACACAAAGATATGACAACAGTTACAACGATGAAGGCATCACATTGTTTGTAAGGAAAGCATTTACTATATGATTAACAAGCTTCACCGGTCATTTAGTATGCTTCACTAATTATTTAGTGTGTTGCCCATGGTCCCATTTTTATTAAATATCCCTGCTGACATAAAAATACTACTTTTGCCACGAAGTACATATATAATTACTTTTTAGCATGTCTACATATTGTTTCGAACTTAAGATTTAAATTAATCCAGTAAGTGAGATATCAGGCCAGGATATGCTGAATTATCACAGGTACCCAGCAGTTTATTTAGCCAAATTCCAACAAACTAGAGAAAACATGTAAAGTCAGCTTCCCATTCAAATCAATAGACAGTCTACTGGTATTAACTACAAACTGTACAGTGAATGGTTGTTAGAAGTAGCAAGTAATTATGTCACAATGGAAGCTGGCATTTGAAGATATTGTTAATTTAAGAAAAATTGACAACATTTAGTATTTTAAACTAGAATGGTTTTAGACACAAAACATATGACTCCCACAAAGGACCATAACTCCAACAAAAGTCACCCGACTAAAGATTCCAACAAGAAGTACAACTAGGCTTGGTACCAAGTATTCATGTTAAGTTCCATTGAAATTCAAGGAGAATTAGTATGGACAAAGTTTGTGACACCCATCCAGACACAAAATTAATATGTCCCCACTATATGCAGGAGACATAAACAGTATAACCTGACAATACGACTCGCATTAACAGTCATTTTTTAAAATATTATATTAATCCACCAAAATACATGAATATAACAAAGACAATCAAGCTAAATATGTGTTATTTCTGTAACCTGTCAGTCAGCATCGTATCCATGACAACATGAATGATGTGTTGAGACATAGACAGGAGTTAACATTACTCACCCGAGTTCGGTCAATTGTGTGGACGTAGTAGCTAAATGCTTTTCCCGTCCACGACACCGCACCACTCATGGGCGATAACTCGCTGACATGCATTATGGTCCCAATATCTGCAAGAGCAGAGACATGAATTCATCCAATACAGCTCTAGTGTTGTTGCTAGGCAACACACAGATGAGACGAGACATGTGTCCATTTACTCCATGCACATTCACACACTTACAACAAATGCATACACTTTGAATATTGAAGCAGGGGTTCCATGTCAAATGATTTGACTCAGTAGTATGGGGTTTGCCCGTTTAAATTTCCAAAAAGCCACATTTTGACCCTCAAAATTTTGGTTTGAAGGGACATTTTCTCTTAAATCATGGGTACTTTGCCTTCAAAATGGTAAGATTTAGTCAAGAGCATCAAAATGACTATTGAGATTCAGAAGCTTGCCGATACTCTGTTGATATCTACTATACTAAATATTCACTTTATTATCACCAGGGAGTACCCTGGAAAATTTACAGTAAACATAGCATATTTTTACATCGTTATTTGATAGAAAATCACTTTTCACAGAAAGTTCATTTATTTAAAAAAAAATCAAAATCTAGAAATTTAAAGTGTATGCATTTGTTCTATGAAGTTAGGAGGGATGAGTTCATGAGTGGTGACCATAAATGACTAGAGTGAGATTGACATCACTTCCTGGTTACACAGACATAGCAACAGAATGCAATTCAAGTTTTGAAAGAGAAAATCATATAAATTTCAAGAATTTTATCTGTTCAATTTGTATGTTCCTTAATAACCTATATCAGTTCTTGGTTAAACGGACATAGCAACAGAATAATTTAAATTTTAAAATAAACCCAAAAGAAATCATCCGAAAGTCAACTAAATTTCAAGATTTTTCATGTCTTGAATATTTGTATGTACCGTAATAGCCTGAACACAGGAAATGATGTCAATATTAACATGTAACTAATGGCAGCAGACGACATTTGTCCTGGCGAACCAGACAACCTATCCTCGACCGTCTAAGGGGCATAACTCTTGCCATTCACTCACCATGGTCCTATCAACTACATGAAGAAAATATGTGACAGGATTACATGTCCATGAAACTGCTCCTCGTAAAGGTGACAACTCTGTGACTTGCATAATTGCTCCGATATCTGCCAACAAGTTCCGATAAATAAAGCAATTATAAAATATCAAAACAAAAATGGTTGTTAGAACAGCTACCTAACCATGCAATTTCAATATTAGATTATACACAGTGTTTATATGGCAAACCCTTTGTAACCAGAGACAAGCATCCCACTGTGGCACTGACTACTGTCTATAATACCAATATCCAACAATGATATAGGAAACTGGGTACTGTTTTATCAAAGCACTTACGGAAACAGTAAACTTTCGTTCATTTAAATTCTTTATAATTTGTTTACAATTATAATGTGTGGTAAATGGAGCTGCAATACTAATAAATATTCAGTTAATGAACTCCTACAAACTATATCTGTCACCAATTTGCACTTAATAATGAATTATAAAGAATTTAAATTTGAGCGTAAGTTTACTACTTCCGTAAGTGCTTTGATAAAACAGTACCCTGATGATGAGACTAGAAATAAATGTGTGTTTTATTTAAGTATGTAAACTATTGTTCAAGTATGTATACACAGCTAGGCATGACACAGTTGATACAAACACCAATGAAAATCGAATACCAAAAAAATGATCACTTATGAATGATAACAGGCACTCTATTACATGATTTACTGATTATGTAGACTGGTGATATGTGCAATGTATACTACTCAAAATTTGATAAGGGAAACCAGGTGTCCTTGTGAAAATTTTGAAAATTGAATAAGATGGACTGATAGAACTTTCAGAAACATAATGTTACACCTGCAAGATAGAACTTTCAGAAACATAATGTTACACCTGCAATGTAATAAACGAGTAAAGATTGCTTCAAAATTTGATGTCTAAGTGCCGATAAGCCCCAGCCTGACTAAAATGTTTGCGCTGTATTCAAGCCTCTGTAATTACAGAACATGGTCCATTTTTTGGCATTTTGGATCTTAAACAATATGAGAACAAAAAGGGACAAAAGTTTCCATTTTATTCTTGCCACTTTGGTTCCTGCCAATAAGGCTTATCAGTTACCTCAAAAAAAGAAAACATTATATCAATGCATACCAATGCATAACATGAAATTTTTGAAATTTAGCAGCAGATTAAATAATATTTTAATATTTGCACACTCTTTCCTTAAGCTATTTTGTAACATATTACACGGACATGAATATTAATTTCTTTACCATTATCAAACTTTGAGTAATATATATACTGAGCAAAATGTCTAACACAACATCTCCAGTACTGGTCATTCTAACACATACAGTTTTATTTAACATTTCAAAACTCTTTTTTAGGTAGGAAAATCTATATTCCACAAGATGGCGGGGACAACAGAGTATGTTGAGTTAGATATCGTACAAAGTACATATTTATTATTTACACTCCAACCTCTCCAGAGCAGCCCTCCATAGAGCAACAACCTCTTTGTGTTTCCCAACAGGTGTTGCTCTGGAGAGGTTGTACCGTAATACAAACATGATGGAATGGAAGACCGATGTATCTATATAACTATCGTTCTTGCATGCTGTTACACTACAAACATACATTACGACTCATTTAGACAACACTTGTGCTACAAACTATCCACATCCACACACAGATATATATCACATTTATTCCCATCATCATACTTATTCAATCATGAACTTCATGCTTGATATAACATAACAGGTGTTGACAAATAGCATTACATTTTAGAACAGTTTCTACAGCAAGCAACATGACTTTCGTGTAACTCTTGAAACTGCATTTTGACTCAATTTGACAAAAGTGCCAATTTTGACTCTTGAAAATTTAGATTCAGTAGTCAAATTTACTGTACTTAAAATTCAATATTCTCACAATATTTTATGGACATTTTGAAAATTCGGAGTTATTTTGACTCTTCATTTTTCGAGTCTAGTGAAAGCCCTCAGCAAAACATATCACATTCTTGAATGTTTTCTAGGTTTTGGAGTTGACAACAACTTAACTAAGGTAAGTTCTGGGTTTCAAACCATTGGTCACTTGTTTATCTGTACTACATACTTTAACATCACAAGACTATCAAAGACTAAATTCATCAATCTTAAAACAGTGTTTATTTCACTTAAATATTGAAACATTAACTCACAAATGAAACATTCAGACTTTACCATTTAGTGTAGGTAATACACTTTTAATATGTAAAGTAAACTTGAACTTACCACTAAGATTTCTGTCGGTGATGCGGAAGTTTAGCGGACAAAAGGCTTTGGATGATACAATTTTCGCTCCTTCCTTCATGTTAGCAAACCTGAGTTTTAACTGAAAATGTAACATTTCTATTGTATACATGTGTGAGTGTTATTGTGTATGGGTCTGAGGACTACATATCACCAATAAAATGTTGGAAGTTATGTCTAAAATTTGATATAATTGGAGCACTGGCGTACAAACTGTTTTTTATGAAAACCGAGGGATGGGAATGATAACATTATCCTATCAATGTATCATTCCTTGTATCTGTGCAATGATTAAATGGATTATAGTCCAGAAAATTTGACACGACTCTCGACCTTCAATTTGCATAATTTAACAGCTGATATATTGTCTATATTTATAATCCCGACTGTATGCTTTCAAAAGCGGGAAGTATCACGAAGACGCTCGAGATGTAATATACCAACACAAATCTAAAGAACCGAAATTTATATATTCAACGCAAGTACCTTGTAATATATTCATGCACAAAGGTCAGGATCATATCAAATTATCTGCGCTATACAACGTGTCATTTTTTATAGACAAGTTGATAAGTGACATGACCATTCGGATCATGCTATGTGCCATCCACTTGTCAACCTTGACTCATGTTGTTCCAACAAATTATTTCTGAGTATCAAAGGTTGGATATTTTTATTTGATTTCTCTCTCATTTGTGTTCATAAACAGGGGTTCCATTTGACTCGGGAGTAGGGGTTTTGACTCTTGAAATTTCCAAAAAGCCACATTTTGACCCTCGAGATTTTGGTTTGAAGGGTCATTTTCTTTTAAAATCATGAGTATTTTGCCTTTAGTCAAAAGTATCAAAATAACCCTTCAGATTCAGAAGCTAGTGGAACCCCTGAAAAACATTTAACACATTATTTGAACTAAGAACACAACCACTCAATCTTGAATTATAAGGCTTGACAATCATTAAGTAGAGGCTTGACAATCATAAATTAATCTGATATAGGTTTAGTATAAACCACAAACTTCAGGCAAACAGAAAAATCTAAACTGGAAAAAATAATTAATGTATCTTTTTTACCTGATGATCAACTTGAGGTCCAAAGGCAAAATTATTGACAAATATCACACTGAAAATACAAAAAAAAACTTTCGAATTTGCTGGAATTCAAACAGTGGCTATAGCACACTGATGTCCCGAATATGGAAAATTTTATCTTCTCATTGACCCTAGACAGGCGTTGTCATTAAGTGAATTATATTATAAATAAGGCAAATTAGTATCTGACCATTGAGAAACAATATTTAAATTGAAACTACTTTTATTTACTGATTTGGAACGAGGATTAATTCTGAGAGAAATGTTCAAAGTATAAGTTTAAATTATTGATAGCTAAAACATAACTATACTCAGGTCTGCTGACAAATAAACAAGCCTGGTCCTGAAATTCATACATTCATCGTGAACAACACTGCAGATATATAAGGTATCTATGACAACCAAAAGAATGTTATCAGAACCAGACTTGAATATGAGCAGGCTTGAAAAATGAGGTAAGGGTTACCCACGTTGCATTATTAATTCTCTCTTTTGTTTCTTCTGATAAAAAATCTCCTTTCTCCAGCTGAAAAAGTAACAAACGGTTGGCTAATATGGGTAATTAAAACATGAAAAACAAGACTGCATTCAATAGATGCTTATGACCCGGTCGAAGCCAGGTCCATAATAAATAGTCAATCAGGGGCCATAATTCTGTTGAAATGATGGATAGTGTTACATGGCGTTGACGATGTAAGGTGTTTATGATGGTTAATAAGTATGTCAAGTTTGAAAGCATCAAACATCAAAATATTTGAGTTTCAAAAACTTTCAAAAAGTTTTGGTTAACATTTTCAATGGGACGAAGGAACTGACGAACAGAAAGACCAATCACTATATGCCTTCAGTATCAGTAGCTGCCGGGGCATAAAAAGGACAATACAGTCACTATAGTGTAGTTGCATGTAAAAGAATAAGTTGTAAATATGAATATGATAGTATTTAATTTGGTCGTTTTGTGTAACAAGGGAGGCAATCCATTCAAGCTTATTCCAGCAAAGATAAGAAATTTAGTTGTTTCCCTCGGATTTGTGTGACAAGGGAGGAAATCCCTTCAAGCTTATTCCAGCAAAGAGAAGACATTTAGTTGTTTCCCTTTGATTTTGTGTGACAAGGGAGACAATCCATTCTTCATTATTGCAACTAGAAGAGACATGTGTTGTTATTCCCCTTGTATAACCAGAGTGGAAAATTATTACAGTCTATATAATACCTTACTGGTTCCTCAAAGGCCTACACAATGCCTTACATACATACAGATTGTATACCTGACAAGTGAATGAATTCATCAACTAAATGATTAAATAATATAGGTTATAAGCCTCTGACAGACTGACTACAGTGGAAGTCCAGTAGGGCAGTAAGTAGACTCCGGTGGAGGTCCTGTGGGGCAGTAAGTAAGCAAAAATCATCTGGCTTACCTTGAAGTTGCAATATTTCTTCCCATACCATTTCATCCATCGTTTATACTGCTCTATCATACCCTGAGAGATGAGAATGATATTTACAGTGCATGACAATGTAACAGAAATATATCTCACAGGGTCATGGTTATAATCTATTACATCAGTAATCAAAACATAAAAGTTTTTAATTTTTTTTACTGAAACTTTACGAATTACAATTATTTATAATAACTTTGCAAAACACATACACTGTAGGTACATTAGAATCATAATAAACGATAGAAAAATATGTGCTGTGACACAGTGTATTCAATCTATTTTTTTTGTATAACTTGTCTTGTCTGTTACCTGATTAACAAGTGTTTCTTTAAACCTTGCTGTTTATAGTTAGTTGTAAAAGCTTATCTAAACTTAGAAACCTATTCAAATGTTTACTGACTCAAATTAAAACTGATCCTATCTTATTGTATTATGAACATGATGTTGCGAAGGCCATACAAAATAAGCTAAAATCTTCGAGACAATTCTAACAAGACTTACATCAGCGTAGGCAGCAGGCCATTCTGCCTTCTCGATACCATAGCACAGTTTACATGGAGTAGCTGCAGCCACCTGTAGTACCACTTGTCCAACACCTGAAATGAAAATAATACATTTATACAAATAACGCATGAATCAAAGTACTACAGCTCTCCATCTACCTATAAATTCTGCAGCTATCTAGATAATCAAACAATAAGGTATCAGTACCAGTGATTTTTTTCCTTCTTTATTAGGGTCCGGTAAACGGACCCTTTCCCAATTGCAAATAGGCTATAATATTCCCAAATTTGAATGGAGAAATTCCCAATGAACAATTTAAATTTTTTTTTTCATAATCGGACATAAGTTATGAACATTTTTGACAAGAGGTCAAGCATAAAAGTTAAAAAAAAACCAGTAAACATTTACATGACATTCACATGTAATCTCTTTTTCTGTTTTATTTGGCCTTTCTGCTTCATGGAATTTCCCAATTTCAAGTTAACACGACGCTAAAATTCCCAATCTGAACGGACCCGGACCCTTTCCCAAAGAGACAAAAAAAATCGCTGAGTACAAAAAATCTACATGTCTCCTCCCCAAAATATTTGGTGGTGGCATAAAAAGTAAATACAAGCAAATATAAGGGTACAAAAGAAACTGCATCTTGGCATCACTGTGAAATGAGTCGAACCATTCTACGGATTGACACCAGTTTATACAAGTTTTAAGAATCTATCAATAAACATAACATATATATAAATATATATACAATTATATGCATTGTTTCAATGTTTAGGTTTACTTCGGTTTAACACCTTTCAGTAATATATGGTGTCTGCTTCACCTAACCAGTTTTTCAGGACTGTTTCTTAACCATACTTTCAGCTGAACTAACCAACAACTTGTCCACATGTGGAGCAAAATCGATATTGATGTCAAAATTTCATGGAAGGGTACATGTACTTCAAACTCAACTGATATTACCTCAGTACATTTAGAGATATACAGTACTTCAATGGTCACTCATAACTGCAGAAGCCCTTAGCACAAATACATCTGAGCAAACACAGAACTTCAACTAAAGTTTGCCTATTCTTCATATATCGGGTAGGTGCGTAGTACTAATGGCAATTCTATTAACAGTTTATCAGTACAAGAAGTAATAATAAATTATAATGTAATTGTACTGATGGAGTCAATCCTAAATGCACACAATAAACTATTGCCTATATATGGGTATAAATCAAGTCAACATTTACATAATTCATTGTTTTCTTAGAAATACTGAGAACACTAATGGTGCCAATCCTGATTCCCGAATGCACACAACATAAAGTTTTGCCTATATACCGGCATAAATAAAGTCTACATTAACGTAACTCAATGTTTTCTTAGAAATACTGATAATAATTCCATAACTCATTGTTTTCTTAGAAATACTGAAAAAAAACCCCAGAAAATCAGAATGGTGCAGGAACTGGCATAAGAAATAGGATGGCTGAACAATGTTTTGGTACAAAATTGAAAATAATATATTCAGGGATTGAGGCATAAAGCCAAATCCTGATATTGAGTCGAAAGTCTGTTTCCAGTGTCATTAGCATACAACCCTTACACCAAAACTCAGTTCAAACATCATTCTGCATTTTGTTAAAATTCAGCTGATGAAATTTCAAAATGTCAACTCTTTGCATTTTTTCACCAAATAACCTTCATTTTCTACAGAAAATATCATTCTTTTTAGTACAGCTAATCAGGATTTCTAGATTATTCCAGAATTGTAGGACCCCTGTATATTATGTACAACAGCATACTTTTTAAATATTTTCATAACTCTATTTAACATGATTTTTGGAGACGTTATTTCTCGACACGGAATGCAGCTCATTTTGTTCGGCAATGAAATCTGATTTCATGGTTTATGAAGCCACAATATGGTGAAAAAAATCCCAAAACTTAAGTTGAATATATGAAAGGAAAGCTCATTTTGCATATAAATTATGTAAAGCAAAGAAATTCTATTCTAGAGATATTTAACTGGTAATATCAATTGAATGGAATCTCACTAAATTTGTGGGGGGAGGATGCTGCTCATGCAATTCCTATATATCAACATTCAAAACAACATGTTAAATACACAATAACAAGCTCATGTTTATAACTTACCACTGCCTAAATCAATGAAGTAGTCATCTTCAGAAAAATTGATAGATTTTACCATCTGATCCACAAGTTCAAATGATGTTTCACCATAAACCTGGAATAGACGATTAAAGTAGAATAACATGTTAAAATGAAAAAACATAAATTCATAAAGATACACCTTTTCAAGGTCAATTATTTAACCATTTTATTCTAGCCTGTTAGTAACTAAGAATGCTCCATGAATTTGATGAAAACAAGAAATCAGCAATCTTAGTGGCTCCTCTTCATTGATCAATATAATTCCTGCAACTTTTTGCACATCCCTTAGTATACCACACTCATTGTCATTGTCAATATGAAGAAATCATCAGAACCAGGAAATTGACTACTGAGGACAAAAACCCAACTTAGTCCACCTCACAAACACTGCCTGTCGGTCTTTAGTAAAACATTTTGTTACTCTTTCTAAGGGAGGTAATCCATGCTCATTATCAATTAATATTTAATTGAAAAGAAGATAACTCAATAAAGGCAATATGTAGCACATTTCGTTAGGCAATGGAACCCAGCTACCTAACTAAAACAGGAAGTGAATAGACTGGTACCCACCTCTGGTGAGAATGGTTCATACTGGTTCAGTTTGTCTGGTTCCTGCACTGCATGGTCGTAACATTGCTGTAGAATGTGTTTCAACAGTGGAGTAGAAGCACGGGTGTTCATAAGACAGTCTGGCTTGGATGTTCCTTTCCACTGCAAAATATGATAACAATTAATTATCATATTACATCAAACAGTATTTTTGTACTGTTTAATAAAGACAACTCTGTAATATTATAGGAACTGATACCAAGCAATCTTGCGTGTGAGGGCAAAACACTGGGACGATCAACTATCTTCAGGTAAGATAGCCGGGGTTCGATTTGACCCCTGAAATTTCAAAGAAGTATTAAGGATAATTGGCATTTTTTTTATTTAAAATGGTGAGCATCCAGTACTGAATTATCAAAATAATCAGAATCAACCCATGGTGGAAACCCTGGTTAGTATGATCATAATAACATTAATTTCCATATTAACTGAGCTACTTGTATCCTCAGTTCCGTTCTAGAATTGTGTTTGATTTTCAGTTCTGTAATAGCAATATGAAAGCTACAAACCTCTGAAAGAATGGAGAAGCAGTACATGGGGATTACTACCATTAACTTGACTTGAGGTATGTCAAAGAACTGAGAAGCAGTACATGGGGATTACTACAATTAACTTGACTTGAGGTATGTCAAACCATTTTGAGATGCTTGTATGCCCAAGGGTGTTCACTTGAGAATAAGATCACATATAATCTAGTTAATTTCTATAATTCACACTGTAACTTGATGCATGTTACATGAACAAATGATCTTCCCCAAGGAACAAATTACTTAAGATTGTCTCCCTTGTCACAGACAGAAATCAATATCGGATTCAATGAACCCATTTCGTGAAACACCTACACAAGCTCTACGACCTGTGTCGGGATTAATGAAAACTCCTACACTTGTCAAGCCTTTAACTGCAACAGACATCATTAAATATCACACACCTGTTCACAATAGTATATCAAAAACAACTCATAACAAAGTATTAAAGCAATATGTCAATGGCCTTCGAAGATATTAGATGTTGAACCTAAACTTCAACATGCATTTACCATTCATTACACTGACGCAAACACTGAGGTTCAGGTAACAGCAATAGCTCCTCTTATTACAAGAATAGTGGAGCTAATAAGGTCATCATAAGCAACTGTAAGTAAGTACTCTACCAAAGAAATCTTGAATTAAGCCATCTAAAACCAAAATGTTTCTAACGTCACCACAATATTAATCAGAGTCTAACATTTCTAGATGAGGAAAGCAATAAATCATAAAATGTCTCCAATGAATTACCCAGAACATACTTTCAATTTTGAAATACCGGTATAAATGAAGGATGTCTTGTCATTTAAACAAACCACAAAGTCATGTTGGTCTGATAATAGTTTTACAAGCCTGTGGGTGGTTTAGTGTAGTGTGATATTTCTATGCATAGACTATGGGTTGGTCTGTCTATAGGTTGTTTTGGGTCATTCAACCTGCTAGTTGTTGGTTTGTGTAGTTTGGCCTGTCTGTCTGTGGTTTTAGGTAGCGTAACATGACTGAGTGGTTTCAAGCCGTTTTAAATTGACACGCATATGGGTAATTTGACGCATCTGTGGATCATTTGACTTATCTGTGAGTTGAATGAAGTGTCTGGGAGTGGTTATATGTGTCTGTGGGCGAGTTAACATTATTGTAGGTGGAACTTTTAATAGCTTTTAAAATCATTATCTTCAGAAAATAACTTAAAACTGATCATGAGATGGAGAAAAATAGAAAGACAAAACTAACAAGAGGGCCCTTGTGGTCGCTCACCTGTCGTAGTAGTGCATACGAGCCCTGTGATTTGACCTAGTGACCTAGTTCTTGACCCAATATCGCACTTGACCTAAATTTTTTGAGATGATCATTGAGACCAAATTTGATAAAGATTAGACCATTAGTGTCTACACAAGGTTGTTCTAAGATTTGAACTTGAGATCTAGTTTTTGACCCTGGATGATCCAATGTCGAACTTGGCCTAGATTTTGTTGAAATGATCATTGTGACAAAGTTTCATAAAGATTAGGCCAAAAATTTTACCTCTAGTGTGTACATAAGGAAATTGTTGACGGATGGATAGACGGACAATGAAGAGTGATCACAAAAGGTCACTCTGTCACTTTGTGACTGGTGAGCTAAAAATGCATGTAGAAATCATAAATGTAGAGCAATTTCCCTGATACATTGTATATTCGTACCATAAGGATACTATGTTTACGTATTGGGTATCATCAAGCCAAAAATAAACCTAGTAATGAAATAGTAGACCAAATGTGTACATTTTTGTGAAACTGAAGTAAACTGGTAAAAGCATAACCTTTAAACAACTACAGAAGTTACGGATCTAATGATCATCAAGACAAAGTTAATGTACTTAAAATAGATATATATAAATGTCTTGACATCAAAGCCAGTAGAAATTTCAGGATAAATGTAGAGATACAAAATTAATCCCAACGTCAGATATTGTTGTCACAGAACTAGCACATATTCAATTATTTTCAATCATTGTGAATTGAGGTTTCAACCACCTGACACTTTTACATAAGTACAGTGCAACCTCTCCAGAGTGGACCTCCCTTAAGCAACAACCTTTCTTCAGCAGCATGGTTATTTTATTCCAGAAGTAAACATTTACTATTGCTTTTACCTGTCCAGAGAAATATCATCAAACAACAACTAAACTGTGTTTCCCTTTAGTGTGTTGCTCTACAGATGCTATATTCAAGGGGTTACATTTGACTCCGAAGTAGGATTGAATTGTCCAAAAAGCCAAATTTTAACCCTCAAGATTTTTGTTTGATAGGCCATTTTATCTTAAAATCATGGGTATTTTGCCTATAAAATTGTAAATAATTAGTCAAAACTATCAAAATGACCCTTTATATTCAGACGCTAGTGGAACCCCTGTATACTGTATAATAATGAAATTGAACACAAAAGATTTTTGTAACAAATGGAGAGCAAACTTTGCTGTCAGAGTTGAAACAAGTGTTGCCATTTATTTTTCACTCATGCCATGCAAATTATTTAGCACTAATTTGTGGCCTGAGGTTGATTCTCTCTAACAAGCTGTATATGGTGGTTAGGGGGCTGTTAGTGGTGAGTACTGTACTTACCAGTTGTAATACACTATCAATTGCTCGGTTATACTTGTCACATAAACCTTTCATACTCTCATAGCTGAAAACATACAAATTAACATGGACATGGGTGAAATTATGAAATATTGAAAAACCTGAAATTTGGAAAAATCCACTATTTATATAAGGAAATAAAAGAAAAACATGCTTTTTGGTACTCTCAAAAACCAAAAATACAGGCACATGCCTGAAAACGTTTACCCATGAATCTACTTGATTTTAGTTTTCCTCAGCCCGAGCCTTCACATTTCTTGACCTATAGCCAAACTTAGTATGTTTTCCCAACAATTTTTCTTTAACAATTCTGTTGATTAAAATATATTTCCATCATGGGATTTTAAGACAAAAGGCAAGCAATGCCCTTTCAGTCTCATATTGTTTTAAGTGTCTTTCTATTGAGAATGGTTTTAGATTTTGCTTTGTTTAACCAGTAAAAAATTAATGATACTAATTTTATAGCGTGGTATACATCTCATGGTAATTAACTAGTTTAAAAGTCTTTAATATATGTCTGTACTGATGCCAATCAATGAACATAAGGTTGAGCAACCCAACAGTATTCTTTGTTTTTCTTAAAATTTCCCAAAACAAACAATGACATCATCATATATCATATCGAGTTATAAAGGCAACTTAACCATGTAATACACCCATATGTAGAGTTAAATTTACAAGTGTCATCTATGTAGGTCAGATTAAATTGCGGTTAGATTAATTACGTCAATTAATACAGTAAGTCGAGCAGATTACACTGTGTTTGAAGGTGTATAACGTTGAGTATAAAGAATATCAAATTTGTAATATAGGGTCACTTATGTTGATGCACTTCAAAGAAAATAATAGATGTTGTGACCTGGTGAGGTTGCTGCATGAACATATCTACAGGTAAAGTCTGGTTGTATGCTGGTTAGTTTCTGCTTGACTGGCAAACGATGGTAACCAGGCCGGTATAATACGACTTCATCCCCAAGCAAAATGTTTGTTAATGTAAATTAAATGTGTAAGCACTTTTAGACACTTGTGGTATTCATGTCTCTTGAATAATGTTATTATTATAGTCAGTTTAATCAGGTTTGTCACTTGTATACAAACATTGCAATATCATAACATTGTATTTTTGTTGTTTTCAACATTTCAACTGGAGAAAATAGCAGTGAAAACCAATACCTCATTCACTAAGCTACATGCAAATACACATACTGTCTATTAATATAATACATAAATAAGAGAAATTGCAATGTTTATAGACACAATGTTATGTAAACAAGTGAACGACCTGATAAATTGATTTATACTATTATTGATGGTATTTCATGACAGACTATGTTCATTTAGGTTAAACACCTTTTCTTAACAACTTTTCAGTTATATACAGTGGCTGACACATTCTGACTGTGGTCAAACAGTGAAATTGAAACTGACCAAATAGGACCTTTAATGGATTTGGGTTAATGATACGTAACCATATTTGAGCAGAGACCCATGTTCCCTTAATGAAGGACTGTCAGAAGGTTCAATCTCATAGACCCAGTCAATGATTAAGCTAACTGATAGGCCATAGGGGAAGGCAAGGAGTGGTTACGAAGCTGGTACACCATGTGTATGACATACCTGTTAGTATCATAATTCTTCAAGATATTCTTGTTCAGGGCCTGCTCCAACTCGGGTATTTCTGCACTGACAAGCCTGTAATACAAACAGTATTATATAAATACAATGAAACCTATGGTGGGATTCAAACCCATTCTGTAGAGTGCCATCATCTTGCAATACAAGTACGAAAGCATTAGATCACTCGACTAATGTAACAACCCTGAAACAGTTTGAGTAAATGACAGTATCAATGTAAGTACATAACACACATCAGTAACAAGTCGATAATTATGCGGATACAAACACTGAAGATAACAACCCCAGGGTTTCTACTGAGGCATAATGCAAGCCTGTTTTGGTGCCATCCCTACACAACTTGGTTTCAATTATTGTTCTATTGTCAAAATTCATCATATGAAATTTGAAATGGCCATTTAACTCAGTCAATACTTGTTTTTTTTCATCTGCAAATAGTTGCAGCCAATCCGGATTTCTGGATTATTCCGGAATAGTTAAGGCCCCTGCAACCCAGCTATTACAGCTCTCATCTTAGCAACCTCTTTTCAAAACACTTTCGAATCCAAAGATCATTGGCCAATTAGACAGGGGATGCTGAAAATATAATGGCCACACATTCACGACTGTCTCACACAAACAAAACAAACTCTATTATAAAATTTGAAGTTAATTATCATAATCAACATAATGGCTCAAAAGCAAAAATCTTGCAATTTGAACTGTCCACATTGTCTTCATGTTAATGTTCTGCAGAAGTTGCACTGTATAGACAAAATGCAATACAGCAGAATGTGACTGTCATCACGACATCAGAAGGTTATTGCTCTACAAGTTATTACTCTTTAAGCTGTAGACATAATGACAATGTACGCTTTGCAGCAGACAATGTTAATAATTTGAGACTAAAATAACATTCGCTTCGTTCGTTTTCAAGTCATACAAATTCTGTTTAAGAATCAAGATGGAACTTATATTACAACAAGCTGTAATTAGAAAATGTCTCAGTCGAGCATTGAAGAGAGTAGGTCGTAATAATGTGACAAACCCAGCCCTTTGATTATGCCCCTAGAGTATATATTTATTTTGCAACCAATTATGAGAAAAGCTTACATAAAAGTCTTTAATTGTAATGTAGGTCAGGTGAGTGAGATTCTCTACTTATATGAGAATCTAAACTTGTTTAATAATAATAATTACTATTTATAATTATGGTGACAATATGACACGAAATAACAAGTTTCAAGGTAATACTTAAATAACTATAGAGCTATTGCCATTCGGCAGACTAATATACCCCCGCCGGCAAAGGGCCATAATTGTGCCAAAATTCATCGCAGCACAAATTCCTTACTTCATGCACATCTATATGTTGAGGTTGTTCATCTGTGAAATCCTGCCAAAACTGTAGGAGGAGTTGCGTCCACAAGAATGCGTCTACAGACAGACAGACCGACAGACAAGCTGAATCCAGTATACCCCCCTTACAACTCGTTGTGCAGGGGTATAATAATTAATAAATATCATCTATACCAGTACAAGAAAATAATATACAAATGTAGCACAATCTATTATGAAATGCAATACTATAAATTTACTTGAAGAAACAAAGTCAATTATGTGCAATACTATACACATGTCCAACAATGTTGATGTTCGAAGCTAGTTGCATACAACATAAATTAAAATACTCTGAGTTGTCTGTAACTCACAAGTACATTTTTCAGGGTTTAACGCAGTTTCAGAGTTTTTCAGATATACGCAGGGGGATCCTACGGAGTTTTGGAGCCCAATCCGGAAATAAAAAGTATTTTTCGGGTGCCATTTATACTAATGATTAGCACAATTTCAATGCAAACATTGTCCTAAAGACTCCTATACCTAAAATTCTGTTTCTGAAATTCCAAATGATCAAACTTTGTCGATTCTTTGACTTTTTCATCAAATACATGTAACTCCTAAACATTTGTAAAGTTCTTTCTCTCCAGTGCAGCCTATCCGGATTTCATTCGGATTTCTGGATTTGAAATTGTTGATTATATATGATAGCAGATTCACCTACTTGCCTACCACCAAACCGTTCAATATATTAAACCATTGATCATTATGTTAATAATGTAAATTTATGCTTTATGTTTTAAAATACATAATATACAAAGCTGGTAACATTACAATGCTGGGTCAAATTACATACATTTCAAAAGATTATGTAACCCTTGAATGCTGCTATTTGTTACGAATGACCGGAGAATTATGGTTTACAATAACGTTTAAGTTAAACAATGACTGGCGACAATCTATGATCTATGGCACTGATCTATGGGACAGATTGTACGATAAGATCTGACAGCATCAGCAAGTTTAAGGAACACAGAGCTACTGACAAGCTGTGTATAGGGATAATTATCCAATTTAATTTATAAATAACTTCCTTGATTTTTAGATGAAGGAGTTTTATTTTATAGTATACTTATTTATTTTAGGTAAATTGTGATTCGTCTGTGAAGCAAGTTTTTCCAACTTATGTAAATCACCTCATTCCTGAAGTTGTTATTATCTATTGCCATGAGGGTTTGGGCTCTCTCATGAGATAGTTGCAATAAGCAAAGGACTGAAATACTCTAGTTATACAAAGATCTCAACAAGAGCAGGGCCTTGCTGGTGCAGACGCTCATCTGATCATTGTTACTGTAAAAAAGGCCCATTACCCTTGGTACATATGTAGGGCAGTGTTATGAGTCTTGCTTAAAAAAGTGAGGTATTGATAGTGAAAAAAAGGAGCAATAACTCTTGCAAAATGCTGATCAGAGTTATGTGTCACGCTTGACATGGTCAGGTATTGATGGTGAATAGGTGTTGAAAGTTTCAAAGCAATAGCCCACATAGTGTATGAGAAAAGTGGACCTAAACACAAAACTTAACCAAGGAATGTTCGAAGTCCAAAAAGGGGCAATAACTCTTGCCAAATGCAGATCAGAGTTATAGGTCTTGCTTGACATGGTCAGGTATTGATGGTGTAAAAGTGTTGAAAGTTTCAAAGCAATAACTCAGATAGTTTAGGAGAAAAGTGGACCAAAACACAAAACTTAACCAAGGAACTTTCTGAGTCCAAAAGGGGCAATAACTCTCACAAAATGCAGATCAGAGTAATGGTTCTTGCTTGACATTGCCAGGTGTTAATGGTGAACAAGTGTTGTTTCAAAACTATTGCTTTGATAGTTTATGAAAAAGTTTACCAAACACAAAACTTAACCATGCAACACTGACGCCGATCAAGTGATGACTATAACTCATCTTTTTTTCAAACAAGAGGATCATAGATCCTGCAGGCGCTCACCTGCTAAACATGGGCAAACAAGGTTTTGCTATTATTTGACATATTGACCTAGTTTTTGACCTCACATGACCCAACTTCGAAAGTGACCTTAAGGTCATCAAGATACACATTTTGACCATACATCATGAAGATAAAGCAAAAATGTGGCCTCCAGAGTGTTAACAAGGTTTTCCTATTATATGACCTATTGACCTAGATTTTAAACCCACATGACCCAACTTCGATCTTAACCTAGATTTCATAGGGATACAACTACTGACCAAGATTGGTGAAGATCAAAGCAAAAATGTGGCCTCCAGAGTGTTAACAAAGTTTTCCTATTATATGACCTATTGACCTAGTTTTTGACCCCATGTGACCCAACTTTGAACTTGACCTTAAGGTCACTAAGCAGGGGTGTCAACAGAGCCAAATTAAAAATCCAGAAAATCATATGCGGCTGACCATTTTCGACAAACTAGAGGTTGTCAACCATAATAAACTCAGTATTTCAAACTTTTTATTGAAGAAAATCCTTTAGAGCAGATATAATTGATCATAACTTTGCCATTTCTTGAGATATTTTCATCAAATAACTTTTATTTTGGTCAGAAAGCATAGCTCTTCCAGGAAAGACAAATCCAGAATTCCGGATAAATCCGGAAAATTGACACCCCTGCTAAGATAAACATTTTGACCAAACTTCATGAAGATTAAAGCAAAATGTGGCCACCAGAGTGTTAACAAGGTTTTCCTATTATTAGACCTTTTGACCTAGTTTTTGACCCCACATGACCCAACTTTAAACTTGACCTAGATTTCATTGCGATACAACTACTAACCAAGTTTGATGAAGATCAAAGCAAAAATGTGGCCTCCAGAGTGTTAACAAGGTTTTCCTATTATTTGACCTTTTGACCTAGTTTTTGACCCCACGTGACCCAACTTCGAACTTGACCTTAAGATCACTAAGATAAGCATTTTAACCAAACTTCATGAAGCTTAAAGCAAAAATGTGGCCACCAGAGTGTTAACAAGGTTTTCCTATTATTTGACCTTTTGACCTAGTTTTTGACCCCACGTGACCCAACTTCGAACTTGACCTTAAGATCACTAAGATAAGCATTTTAACCAAACTTCATGAAGCTTAAAGCAAAAATGTGGCCACCAGAGTGTTAACAAGGTTTTCCTATTATTTGACCTTTTGACCTAGTTTTTGACCCCACATGACCCAACTTCAAACTTGACCTAGATTTCATTAAGATACAACTACTAACCAAGTTTGATGAAGATCAAAGCAAACATGATGCCTCCAGAGTGTTAACAAGGTTTTCCTATTATTTGACCTAGTTTTTGACCCCACATGACCCAACTTCGAACTTGACCTATATTTCATTGAGATACAACTACTGACCAAGTTTGATGAAGATCAAAGCAAAATTGAGAGTGCTAGAGTGTTAACGGTGAAAAAGTTAATGGACGGACGACAGGCAAAAAACAATCACAAAAGGTCACCTTGCCACTTTGTGGCAGGTGAGCTAAAAAACAAGTATGTTTAGATCTTTGAATTGTACAACATTGTTCTACTGAAAAACTAATCTCATAATCAACACCTTTGTGAATGCCCAATTAAAATAGACTAAAACCATTTGTTGCTCTGACCTCTGGGCCAGACCCCATGGGGGTTTTATATGTATAGAAAATGATCACACTGAATTTTCTACATTTAAACTGGATTAAGCCTAAAATATTTACTGGCTTTTGCAAAATTAATTAATGAATTATCATTGAATTGAATAATTTAAAAGCTGCATATTTCGCATTCCATAAACATGAAGTTGTACCTACTCTGACACAATGTATAAACGGTATTAAAATGCAAACACCCACTCAATAGTTTGTTATTCGATACAGATTCATTTAAGATTTGATTACCGTGATTATGCACTTTCAAGGTCATTGAAAACATGCAATTATTAATTAAACCTAGGCTAGATTCTAGCTAGTTATACAAAGTAGCCTTGTTTCAACACGAAAAATTGTAAAAAATGCAAAGTCATGATTTATGCAGATGGTGACTTCAATGAATCTTCAGTTAAATATGTTTCTAAACACATCATCAAAAAGAACAATGTACTCTTCAAGGAATAATGGAACTATAAATAGATCAATTAAATTGCTTAGCTACTAAATATTACCGCAGTGTCTGCTGTTCCCAGCAAAAACAGACAGAAGGTTATGAACTTCCAATATGGCAGACAAAAAATCCAGGAAACTGTAGGGGGTAGTTGGTACATGAATGTATGTTTCTCTCATTAATATTATGTACAATGCATCTTTCATTAAAGCAGTATAATATTTTTTTATTTGTGAGAGAGCCATTTACTATGTAACAACCTCTTACCAGTGAGTGACACAGTCTACATGATATAACTTGAGGTCTGTCAAATGCATTGTTTCAGTATAGAAACATAAACTGTCTAATTTGTCAGGTAAACATCTATAAGAAACAAGACAGAGTCTGACATGGGTGTATGGGTTAAAAATAGTTAACATGTGTAGACAGACTGCTGTTTATATAATCAGTGATGCGTTAATATAGGTCAGTAGTATATAAGTGAGATCTAGTTCAAACTATTAAACTGGCACTAAGTGGCAGTATACTCTCCTCTCAAAGATTTTACAATTTTTAATGATTTATCGGCAGGTCATAATTATGGTATGGTGAATATAAATATATCCAGAGACTATTAGTGAGCCTCTGAGGGTTTAGCTATTGGATTATTTTGTCTTGTCAGTAGACAGTGTAAATTTACAATACCGACACCATTACGCAAGTGCACTTAAATACGATAACTGAGAAATACAACTATAAATACGTAGTGAACGCAGGCAGGATTGGCGTTTCTGACGTAAAAGATGAATAATGTGGGAATGTTACACTATCATATCAATATGCATGCGTAACAAGCATTTAAAGTTGAAGGCGTTAAAGCAAATGTCATAGAAGGAAATATTTAAATTCTAGCAAAAAACAGGTTTCAGTTGTTATTCAGTAGGTTGTGGTCTTGTGGAGTATTCTTGGTACGAAATAATACACAACCACAAGTAGTAGTTTGTACCACGTAAAATAATGGACAAGTTGTATCACGAAAAATACTAGTTGATACGTAAAATAATGGACAAGTTGTATCACGAAAATACTAGTTGATACGTAAAATAATGGACAAGTTGTATCACGAAAAATACTAGTTGATACCTACATTGTTATATTAAAGACATAATTGTCTCCGTAAATGTTGTCTAATAAATCACACCATGCAAATCACACAATAATAAAATTATAAATACCATGTAATTTTATTACCTAATGAAGTATTCAATCATAAATTTGTAAACAGGTCTAGGAATAATAGATTTAAATCAGGGTTCTCAGAATGTTTTGATGCCAGAAATTAATGAGGAAAACAAGAAGTTCAGCCAGGTGTCAAGGAAGCAGTTTAGCCAGGTGTCCAGGAAGCAGTTTAGCCAGGTGTCCAGGAAGCAGTTCAGCCAGGTGATCAGAAAGCAGTTCAGCCAGGTGTCCAGAAAGCAGTTCAGCCAGGTGTCAAAGTAGCAGTTCAGCCAGGTGTCAAGGAAGCAGTTCAGCCAGGTGTCAAGGAAGCAGTTCAGCCAGGTGTCCAGGAAGCAGTTCAGCCAGGTGTCCAGGAAGCAGTTCAGCCAGGTGTCAAGGTAGCAGTTCAGCCAGGTGTCAAGGAAGCAGTTCAGCCAGGTGTCAAGGAAGCAGTTCAGCCAGGTGTCCAGGAAGCAGTTCAGCCAGGTGTCAAGGAAGCAGTCCAGCCAGGTGTCAAGGTAGCAGTTCAGCCAGGTGTCAAGGAAGCAGTTCAGCCAGGTGTCCAGGAAGCAGTTCAGCCAGGTGTCCAGGAAGCAGTTCAGTCAGGTGATCAGAAAGCAGTTCAGCCAGGTGTCCAGAAAGCAGTTCAGCCAGGTGTCAAAGTAGCAGTTCAGCCAGGTGTCAAGGTAGCAGTTCAGCCAGGTGTCAAGGTAGCAGTTCAGTCAGGTGTCAAAGTAGCAGTTCAGCCAGGTGTCAAGGTAGCAGTTCAGCCGGGTGTCAAGGTAGCAGTTCAGCCAGGTGTCCTGGAAGCAGTTCAGCTGGGTGTCCAGGAAGCAGTTCAGTCAGATGACCAGAAAGCAGTTCAGCCAGGTGTCCAGAAAGCATTTCAGCCAGGTGTCAAAGTAGCAGTTCAGCCAGGTGTCAAGGTAGCAGTTCAGCCGGGTGTCAAGGTAGCAGTTCAGCCAGGTGTCCTGGAAGCAGTTCAGCCAGGTGTCAAGGTAGAAGTACAGCCAGGTGTCAAGGTAGCAGTTCAGCCGGGGGGGTCAAGGTTGCAGTTCAGCCGGGTGTCAAGGTAGCAGTTCAGCCAGGTGTAAAGGTAGCATTTCAGCCAGGGGTCAAGGTTGCAGTTCAGCCGGGTGTGAAGGTAGCAGTTCAGCCAGGTGTCAAGTTAGCAATTTAGCTGGGTGTCAAGTTAGCAATTCAGCCAGGTGTCAAGATAGCAATTCAGCCGGGTGTCAAGGTAGCAGTTCAGCCGGGTGTCAAGGTAGCAGTTTAGCCGGGTGTTTAGGAAGCAGTTCAGCCAGGTGTCCAGGAAGCAGTTCAGCCAGGTGTCCAGGAAGCAGTTCAGTCAGGTGTCCAGAAAGCAGTTCAGCCAGGTGTCCAGAAAGCAGTTCAGCCGGGTGTGAAAGTAGCAGTCTAGCCAGGTGTCAAGGTAGCATTTCAGCCAGGTGTCAAGGTAGCAGTTCAGTCAAGTGTCAAGGAAGCTGTTCAGTTGGGTGTCAAGGAAGCTGTTCAGTCGGGTGTCCAGGAAGCTGTTCAGTCGGGTGTCCATGAAGCAGTTCAGCCAGGTGTCCTGGAAGCAGTTCAGCCAGGTGTCAAGGTAGCAGTTTACCGAGGTGTCAAGGTAGCAGTTCAGCCAGGTGTCAAGGTAGCAGTTCAGTCGGGTCTCAAGGAAGCTGTTCAGTCAGGTGTCAAGGTAGCAGTTCAGTCGGGTGTCAAGGTAGCAGTTCAGCCAGGTGTCCTGAAAGCAGTTCAGCCAGGTGTCAAGGTAGCAGTTTACCGAGATGTCAAGGTAGCAGTTCAGCCAGGTGTCAAGATAGCAATTCAGCCGGGTGTCAAGGTAGCAGTTCAGCCAGGTGTCAAGGTAGCAGTTTAGCCGGGTGTTTAGGAAGCAGTTCATGCTTTTCTGTTTCAAATTCTATCAATGGAAAAGTAAATGACGAAAAGGCTAATTAACCTGGCCGAGTTTTTATTGGCAATCACCGGTCACCAATGGTTTCAAAGGGCAATCACTATCAACCAATGGTTTCATCGGTCACCAATGGTTTCAATTGGTAATCTGATCACCAGTCACCAATGGTTTCAATTGGTAATCACCCGTCACCAATGGTTTTAATTGGTAATCACTATCAACCAATGGTTTCATCGGTCACCAATGGTTTCAATTGGTAATCTGATCACCAGTCACCAATGGTTTCAATTGGTAATCACCCGTCACCAATGGTTTTAATTGGTAATCACCAGTCACAAATAGTTTCAATTGGCAATCACTGGTCACCAATGGTTTCAATATGTAATCACCGGTCACCAATGGTTTCAATTGGTAATCAACAGTCACAAATTGTTTCAATTGGTAATCACTGGTCACCAATGGTTTCAATTGACAATCGACGGTCACCAATGGTTTCAATTGTTAATCACCATATTTTGACAACCCTGTTCAAACATGATACAGATATTCTAGGAAAGTCTTCCATATATAGAAATCAGAATATGATACAGATTTCAGAATAAAAACTAGTAATGTTTGTCCTTAATAATAAGTTAATGTATTTAAATAAGCAGAAGAAAATTAAGGATGAGGTGTGGCCACACTTTGTTCACACTTTCCAAGAAGTCTACTCCACAATCAAACAAGATACATACATGTAGCATACAGAGAGGAAGTACTGTAACTTGCAACTAGGTTATCAACTTTATCTAAACAAGCACTAGTAAACATCCTATGATAAACTGTGAAACAGTAGTAACATGATCATTGTCATGTACACTTTACTATAGTCAATGATTGTGACAACCAGTCCAAGTATACATCATATAATATGGCTGCTTAAAACAGATGTTTTTTTAAACAGGCCTGTGATTGCTTCTGGAGCAAAAAGGCTGCAATACCCTACCCCTATCAGCCTCGCAATAATGTCATTTATTGAGTAGGTCAAAGATTTTAAGACGAAAAAGGAGGAAATCATCCAAGGGAGGAAGAATCATATGTCTGTTAAAAGTGGATAAAACATGGATGTAATCGTATAGGCTGGTTGAGACAGGTGGTTGGGTAATTGCTTTGGCATCTAACACAGGATTGACTAAACTTGTAAATAATTATGAGAAGTACCCGGTAGATCAACAATGGAGACATCTTAATTAAGATAAACAATAGAGGACACACTAACTATAGCAGATAATGACGTAACTCATTAACGAATAACCATAATCAAGGATTGGCAGTTAGTGAGTTACCCACATGTGTCATAATTCATTGACTAGATAGAACACCTACTGAAACTGAAAGTACTGCCAGATCATGTGAACCATCCTCCTACACACCGTCACTTCAGTATGTATGGGGTAGTGACCGTACATCATTAAGTGATTACATGATATGAGAATGTCATTAGAGACTTATTACCATTACCTGAGAGGAGAGTGCAGCAACTCTGACAGACAGTGGCAGATTGATATGTACTAGACAAGTATACAAGGTCATAGATAGAATGGATGAATGGTGGTACCTATCAAGCCCCAGATCTCCAGAAGCATCTAAATTTTAGCTAAATCTCATCTTAAATAGTGTCATTTGATCAAACTCAGAACTCTGATTTGAGCAAATCTCATTTTGAGCTGAGATTTTTACAATCAGAATTGAGCAAATCTCATTTTGAGCACAGGCCCTCGATACGATTTTATTTCCGGACCATAAAATCGCATCAAGGGCCTGTGATTTTGAGCAGAGATTTCTACTAGAGATGCTTCCGGAGATTATGGCCAGCTATAAGGCATGAACTGATCTGTGATCCTTATGTCAAATAAGGTGACAGGTCCCAATATTACCAAGTATCAGTAAGAAGAGTCTGGAAGACTAGTACAAGTTGTAAGATTTGTAACATAGTTATGTTCAACTCCACAATTCAGGAATTATTAGTATTGACAGTCTCTGGCAACCCTAGGAATAGCAGACATATCTTAAGCCAGGTGTTTCATATTGTTCTCATAATATCAGCTGCTTAAAACAGTAAGATTCGCTTGATCTTTTTACATCACATTAATTAAATTGATTATAAAGACCCTTGTTGATATTAATGACATATTTACACATTAATTTTTCGGACATTTTTTAGAATAAACATAACTGATTACAAAAAAACCCCTATGCTCTTCAAAATATCTTAAAATACCAGTATAAAACAAAAACATGAAGCCGCTAGTTGTTTAAACAATGATGGTGTGGAACCGGCACATGTAGGGTTTTGACAGCTGACGTAGTTATCACAACATGCTATGGTACTAATTTTTCCTTTTCCAAAAGAGAGAACAAAAATTAGCAACTAAATCGATGACGCACTTTCCTTTTTCTAGACCATAAGATAAAGACGTTTAATTTACAACTTTAGACAGACTTGTAAATTTGATAATTTCAGCACAAATATACAACATGCCTTTATCATGTCATTCATTAATCAAAGGTCAATGAACAGCACATTACTATTAGCAAGTTTGACAAGCCTTAGGACACATTTACTAACACAAAGAAAATATCATACCAATTTTAGAAAGCAAACAGTCACTGGCTATAGAACTATGTTTCCAAAACTAAATTAATGATCTCATACTAACATTTACTGTATATAACAGTGTTTATTTTGCCTCTTCGGGAATTTAGGGACTGGCTCTGTTCAGATTGGGAATTTTCGCGTTGTGACAACTCGATTTTGGGAAATTCCATGAAGCAGAAAGGCCAAATAAAACAGAAAAAGAGATTAAATGTGAATGTTTAATGGTTTATCTTTGAACTTTTATGCTTGACCTCTTGTCAAAAATGTTAATAAATTTATCATTTTATGTCCGATTTTGAAAATTATTTTTTTAAATTGTTTATTGGGAATTTCTCCATTCAAAAACTCACTGTATAAACATGTCACTAAGAATTGCAAGCAATACAGAAGTCTGCTACCGGTTTGAAGCAATGTCCTTAAAATTATTTTCAATGTTTATGTTGCCATAGCAACAACAAGTTTCTGTCAAAATAGAAAAATATTAGGATGGGCATAATCTCCTTATTGGCACATACCTACATAATAATTTTCATAAACATAGCTTGGTAACTGTTTTAGTTATGGCAGGATCCAGATTTTGGACATAGTTTCACTCTTTTGACATAGCAACCATGTAATTTTTGTCAGAATCAAAATATGCATTATTCCCTTATTGCCCCTATCCACATACCAAGTTTCATAAACCTAGCTTGGAAACTGATTGAGTTATGTCAGGATCCAGATTTTTGATGAAATGACGGACGGCAAACCTTTAGTCCCTTCCGCTTGAAAACTGGTAGGGGGCTATTAATCGCAGTTTAAGGCAATAATAAAGAACATAAAATAGTGCATCATCATGAATGTACTACAGGTTACTTAATAGGTAACATTTAAATGGAAAATATGAAAATTGACACAGTATTCCTCCTTGATGTCTTTCACATGTGTTATCATGAACATATGAAGGGGTCTAGGAACTGGGAAGACTGTTAGTGATGACTGTGAGGTAAGGCAACTGACCATAAATCCAGTGAGTTTGTACAGCAGGGGTTCTACTGAAGCATAATGCCAAATTCTGATAACAAGTTGAACGTCTGTTTTGAGTGTCATTAGCACACACCCCAACACCAAAACTCAGATCAAACATTGTTCTATTTTTAACATACAGCTGATGGACTTTCAAATGACCATAACTTTGTCAATTCTTTGAATATTTTTCACCAAATAACATGCATTTTCTGCATTCTTACTGTTGCAGCAAATCCGGATTTCCGGATTATTCTGGAATTGTAGGACCCCTGTTTAGTGATGACATCATACATTTACTAGTAACAGATTCTACAAGTTAATTCCAATATTACATCACCAGGGTCACTTTTCCGAACCATTTAATCATGGCATTGTGTTTTGACAGCCCACATGGTGAATGAGCCTTAAACACTGTTAATAGATAGGGATGCTGTGGGGTTCAGGGGTGTCAACAGGGTCAAATTACAAATCCTGAAAATCATATGCAGCGGACCATTTTTGTCAAACAAGAGGCATTCAATCGCATTATTTCCATATTTAACTCAGTTTGTATTGAATAAAATCCTTCTGAGAAAATTAAGTTGGCCATAACTTTGCCATTTCTTGAGATATTTTCATCAAATAACTTTTATTTTGGTCAGATATCATAGGCTTCATGACAACAGTCAATGTCTAGTGTCTCATTCACAGACATGCTGACTTCTCTGCGCTGGAAACACTTTGACCAACGACTGAACATGCAGCATTGCTAAATTTGTGAAACATCTTGCATGACCAGCTTCAGTTGCTATGATGAGTCTATCTCACACCCAAACTGTCTCCTCAAAAAGTTGGGCAATAAATATTTTGCCGACAGCCATAAGCTCACTTACTTATATCAATATATATAGTGATGAACTGATGATAATGATTATTATTTTTAACTAAGTAAGCATATCCCATTGGACAATATAATGGTGGAGAATCCGGCCACTCATGCTTAAAAGATCTCACTATCAACGCCCTACAGATTCACTATCACACGAAAACAGACTTATACAAATTCTCCTTCTCCTTATATGTCCACTGGAATGTCTAGCCCCCTTCATTGACCTAATGACAACACTGTGACAACAGAGTTCTGTCTGTCTTGTCAAGCCAGATTGGACCAGGCCCTCCCCTTTTTTTAACAGTTCTTCTCTAAACATTTTTTACAATCTTATAATATTGTACTGGTTCTTGACTGATTGACTCAAACGCAACTATATAAACTTATTAATTGAGGGAAGACATGAGACCGTTAACATGAGCGAGCGCTACATAACTTTCCACAGGAGGTTATCAATGCCTTCTATATTTAATTGAACGGGAGATAACTGAATAAAGGTGCTCGGTAGCGCTTTGCTTAGGCAACGGACCCCAAATAGGATGTCATAATAACCAGGCCTAGAGTGAGGCTAGACCAGTCTGACCTGCCTGTGTCAGTCAACCACAAAAATGTTACTGTGGTGACTTTCAACCTAGATTAGCAACCCCAGCTGATTAGCATGTACCTTTAAGAATTTGGTAAAATTCAGTACCAGGTGTAGCAAATCTTAATTTTACAAGTTCATGGTTTTCTCAGATATAAACATGTATACATATTTTAAAACAGAAATAAATTGTCTTTCTGATGGTAGTAATAATTGTTATCTAAGAAAATCGATAGTTTAAACATTTTGAGTTAAAAACGATTTTCGACGATATTTTCGGCCATCTGGTAAAATCACATTTTCGGCCATGCGCTATACGCGAGGGTGTTACATCACGCCACATGCGGGTGCGTTAATGTTAATTAATATTCGTCAAACTCCACAACCAATCAGAGAAAGGATTCAGCTTTGCTTTGGAACTTTCGTTTTTAAAATCCGAATTTAAATAAAAAAGTTACGAGGTGCCAAAGTTTACGTCATTTTCTTACAAAATCGAAAGGGTAAGTATACCAAACGAATATAGAATCCTATAGAATATTATATTCCCTTCAAAATGACGTTTAAATCATCAAAATCGGACTAGTAATCGTTTCAGCATTTTAATTTTTGTCCCATCAGTTCACCCAAAGTCGGCGAGTTGAACGCCCGCCATTGTTGACTGGTTTTTACTGTGGCTAATCCCAAATGTGTATTGCTCGATTTGCCGATAAATACAACGTTACTACATCATTTTTTGGTCCAAATCAGTTTAATTTCTTGTTTTAAAATGATAAAACTTACACTGAATGCGTTTCTAATCGTAATTTTAATGAAATTTACGGAAATAAACATCAGAGGGCACCTGTCATTTTTTCAAATTGTTTGGTTGACGAACGATTATTGTCTGGTTAAAAATCGTCTTTTAAAGACTATTGATCGACTTCCTAATTATTTCTCTTACTTAATTATATTAATTAACACCTTTATTTAGTTTCACTGTTATTAATTTAACATAATACCACGTATATTGGTAAAACTAAATTCACCACCCCCCACCCACCAAAGTTAACATGGGGAGGAGTGTTTTTCTCTTTCTGCAAATGCAACTATTTTTAGGGCTTGAATTATTTTAATATTACTTTGATTACATATTAACCATGATTAAGAACCTGATTTGGCAGCAATTTAAGTCTTACTTGTAAACCCTTATTTTCAAATGGAGGTCTCTGAGCTCAAATTTCATGGATCTATATATTGCATGTAGATGTAGGCCTAGCTAATAATGTATTTTTTTATTTCAAATATTTTGTGCGCATGTATTTAACGGCATGTTGTGTATTTTTATCATTCTTTTCATGTATTTCTTTTCAGATGACAGAAATGCTCGCATTGTGCCCAAGAATACAATCTTTCATTGTTGACAATATGATTCAGACTGAATCATTGAACTGAAAAACTAGTTGGTATCAAGGGAAAAAGTGAAATGCCTGTCTGAGACATCTTTCATCGACATTCTGAAAACTTGATCTGTTTAAAACATTTCTATAGATCTATAATAATGATAATCAATGCCAAGTTAGCATATTATTAAACTTTAAACTATGTCATTATTAAGTACTATGTAAATTGTAATATGTGGCGAAGTTGTATTGTTTGTAGATTATGCTTTTGTCATGTAATACCTGTATAATTTCGATAATAAAAAATTCCAAAATTATGTTGAAATTTCACATTTGTTCCTTCTATAACTTTTTACCTGATGATATTGTATCTAATTGGATTGCATAATTGAAATCAGCATACAAAAATACATTAATATGCCAAGTTTCATAGATTTTTTAAAAAAATTAAAAAAGTTACAGCAGTTTGTTTAAAAAAGGTGAAATTTTCGGTTCCATGGAAACGCGATTAAAAGACAGTCTTTAAGAAGGCAAAAATTCCTAAAATTGACCGCTTTTTCGCGTTTTCAAATTGCCATTACTTTTTATCCAGATGACATACCTACATAATTCAAACTGTTCTGCAGAGCTTTTGATGAGCTCTTTAATTTGCACTAACATTGATCATCATTGGTGAACATACAAAAATTGACTGGGGTTGCTACCTAGATAAATTTATGAGCAAATTTTCTACAAGGCTACTACAAATTCTATTTAAATATCAACAATTCAAATAAGCAGGGTGCAGTGATAACAAAAGCAGCACCTAATGTCAAACACAGGCATTCATTCACAAGACATAGCTGTACTTAATACGTTCATACATTATGTATTTTGAACCCATTGGGGTCCCCGATACATGAAAACATGGCGATCAGCATATTTGAAAGAAAGGAATATTTTGTTCACTGACAGATCGGATATTTGACGTAGTTTCACTTACCGAATAGTGTCAATGATTTCTTGTGCCCCATCTTTATCATCCTGAAAAGTAAAATGGACCATTTACAGTCAGAAATTCGCGGAAAATCGAATGAAAAATCGAGTCTATGGTCACGCTTCAAAGAATAATTTTGGCTTACCGACGAAGGTATCGGCCACGTGTATACAACAGGGTCCGATCCGACTGGACTATGTAGCTTTAATTCTTTCGTCATTATTAACTCTTCCGATCTGCAAAAGCTGAATGTTCTTCATGCAATAACAACGCGATCATTCCATTTCTTACTCACAAACTACTCATGACCTACATTCCTGGCCGACCCTCGATGCCCACGCATATCGGGAAAGCCGCTTGATCACGTGCCTGTTTCGAATAATTTTGATTGGCTGCCTCGTTATCAAATGGGGGTACCACAGTACACGGCGGCTGCTTTCAAAACAAATACATTTGTGCGGATGGAAGCCAGGAAAACAATATCAACGCTCACAAACAGATTTAAAAAACAAAACCCAACTACTGATTAGAAATGGTAGTTTGCTATAAGTATTTTAAAGAGATCGTATATCACTTCGAAAACAAATATTTGTTCCTGTATTTTAGTTTGTAATCATATTTCGCGATGTTATCACCAATTAAACTGGGGTTTTCATGATAACGCACTATCAGTCTATGTATCACCGCGTATAAACCAAATCACTGTACTCATTATTGCTATCCTATATAATTCCACTCATTATTGCGATAACCGGAAGTTGACTGGTTTATACACTGTGTGTATGGTGATAAGCGTTTACTAATCAGTTAAGAGACAAAGGTGAGATACAAGGAATCTGGCTGCGTTACCCTAGCTCGTTTCGAATAGATTTCTTGGTTCTTTAACGTGCCCGGTGAACAGCACCAATACACGCCAGACTACCTCTGGGTTTCCAACCTGTTTGTCTCTAGTTGGGTGGGAAACACTGAAAAGGATTTCAGAAATGACCAAGTGCCCCAGCCGAGATTGCTATTCAACAGTATGCTTAAATTGAGTCAATAAATTTACTGTTTATTGGCTACGAATGACTTTGTGGTAGCATACCTTCGGGTAGTCAAACCCATGTCAAAATGACAGGATAACGTAAAATGTAGATGAAGTAAATAGCAATTGTAACAGAACAATTTTTTTTGCAACTGGCTCCAGGTCTATGAAAGACAAGTCATTAAGAATTGCAAGCAATACAGAAGTCCCCTACCGGTTTGAAGCCATTTTCAATGTTTCTGTTGCCATAGCATAATTTTAGATTTGCATAATCCCCTTATTGTCCCCTATCCACATATCAAGTTTCATAAACCTAGCTTTGAAACTGTTTGAGTTATGGCAGGATCCAGATTTGGGCATATTTTCACTCTTTCTGTCGCTATAGTAACCACAATTTTTGTCAGAATCAAAATATTTTCAGACGTGCATAATCCAGTTATTGCCCCCTATCCACATACCAATTTTCATAAACCTAGCTTGGAAACTGTTTCAGTTTTGTCAGGATCCAGATTTTTTGATGGACGGACGGAGGGCAAACCTATAGTCTTCTCCAGTCAAAAAACGGTAGGGGAGTAACTAGGGACGTATATCTGTTTCAGGTGTTCGCTATTTAGCATTCAGCAGATCATGCATTGTTTATATACTAAACTTGCCATGACTGTAATCATAAGTGTGTTTTGACCCTCAAGATTTTAATTTGGCGGGTCAAATTCTCTAAAAATCATTGGTATTTTGACTATAAAATGGTAATATTTAGTCAAAAGTATCAAAATGACCCTTCAGATTCAGAAGCTACTGGAACCTAGTGTTGGAAAATCAGTCTGAAATCATAATCGATAATCGAATTGAATCGAAGAGGTCATTTCGATTTACTATCGGAAAATAATCGAAAAATCTATCATTTTTCCGAATTCATATTTATGAACAAGATAGCACATGTCAGGAAAGTTATTTCTTACGGTGAGCTTTAATATTGTGAACAATCAGCTTTTTTTATCACAGCTTTACCTCGTTATTGTTATCCATTTTGGATATGTTTATTTCATTACCATTTTCACTATTGTTATATCATCATTTATGATACCAATATGTGAAACTGCTTCTGTTTCTAAAAACTTCTTTAGTTTTCAACACTACATAATTTATATATAGCAAAATATTAAAAGGTCCATCAAGGGAGATATCAGTAGTACTGAAATACTCTTAAAGAGTGGATACTATTAGATGTCATGTGAAATATTAAAGGATATATAAGCGGATTTAGCTCAGTGGTAACACACTGGGCTGTCAATCCAGAGGTCGTGGGTTCAATCCCTGGCATCGGAACTTGACATTTCTGAAATATTTATAATATTTCCCGCTATATCTGGCCGTGTGGTCTGCAAAGTATCTGGAAATGCCAGGAAGCTGTGTATCGGTGCTATACACCGGGCACATTAAAGA
Source organism: Spisula solida (assembly GCA_947247005.1). Lineage (NCBI taxonomy): Eukaryota > Metazoa > Mollusca > Bivalvia > Venerida > Mactridae > Spisula > Spisula solida. The sequence continues at coordinate 30,612,000 of OX365948.1, forward strand.
ACCAGGCTGTCTATTCGAAATAAGAGCTAGGCGCACTTCTGCAGCGCCGGACATGCCTGTATCTATTTCTGTGTCAGAAAACCCTGAAGTTAAGGAAAAATTCATTCAACATTGGCGACTTGCTGAGTAATGCAAGTAATATTCAAGTCAACACCCTAACTTTAATAGTTTGCTGTGTCAAATTATCAATTTCAAACACCATACACTGCCATTTAGTAAACGGGTTCTTTCATTATTTCTAATATTATTACTAAATCAATTTAATGTGAAGATTTACAGCCAAAATGTAGATTTAAGAACTTGGAAAAATTGTTCTTAAACAGGAATGCACATGCATGTAGTTCATAGCCGATTAATTGATTATAAAAACTTATAATCGATGATTGAATCGGCGGGCTTGAAATAGCTGATTAATCGATTTTATCGATTAATCGTTACATCACTACTGGAACCTCTGTTTTAGCAAAGGCTCCTGGGTTGAAGCCCCGGTCTGGTTGCATATTTTTCTCACCCTGTTACATCAAATCACATTTTATCTTAATTTTTCCACAATGTAATCACCCTTATACAAATTTATGGTCAAAATATGTGTGGCCTACAAATACAAAAGGATTCAAACAAGTTCATGTTTGTATTTAAAATTTTTCAGAGAAGATCTCAGGCACCTAGTCAACTATATTCAGTTCCAAAGAGAAAGAGTATTGGTAGCAATGATATCCAATCCAACAAAGTAAGTCTGACTACAGTATCCTTTGTGTTCATTCCTTTGATATTATTATCACAGGGGCCTCTCAACACTAACATTGATTGGCTGGTCTGAAACAAGTGCTTTTCCACTTAGAGGGTCAACTCCTTTAATGTAGGGTGGTTCAATGGACCACAGAAAAGTACCAGATAATTGTTTAACTTTTAAATGGGATCTAATTGCTTTCCAAATAAGACTTAATGTACATATATATTAATATAAACTAATAATGACCATTGTTCATGAAAATGATGATTTTAGTTAAGCTTGTGACCATATGATAAAACACTTGCATATTAATCTTAAATGTAACATCCCAAGTATGAAAGATCTGTGAATGTGATGATATTTTCTTGTATTTCAGTCAAGAAGACATAAGTCTCCTGAATCAAGTAATCAGGACCAGTTTATGTCACCTTTTAGAAAACCTCTAGATAATATACAAAATGTACCAGAAAACTCCATTGTTGGCATATCAAGTCATGTAAGTATTAAAACACCCTTTTACCAGTTTAATTATAAAGCATAATTATATGTAGTTAGAATACACTTTTTAATTTAGCTTACATGTTTTGTGTTATATTGTGTCTGTTGCTCATTCAGAGAAATGAGAAATTTAGTTTATACAAGGGAGGTAACTCAAATTATGAACATCTGAAATGGTATCCAATATTGGTGATCGAAATGAATTAGTGTCGTTGTCCTAGCCAGTGTGATCTAGTATCATTGTGCTTAGTAGTTTAAATATTAGTGATCTATGCTGAATGATTTAGTGTCATTTTCCTACCAATGTGATGAGCGTCAGTGTCATTATGCCTTGTTACTAAATATTGGTGATCTATGGTAAATGATTTAGTGTCACATTCTACTTATTTTGAAGATCTAAATGATGTAGACTGGTTTATGTGCTTTGATCATTTCAGGAAGCTTTCATTCGGAAGATTTTATCAAAACCATTTAAAGTTCCCATACCTAATTATACAGGTAAGTCAGTGTAATTGCTTCATTAGATGTTTGTAAAAAATGTAATACCCATTTTAGTTTGAAAAATATTTCATATAATAACTTATTTATTCATTTGTCAAATCTTCATATGTTCTTAACTAGAAATTAGCAGAATGCCTTCCATTAATTCCGACAACTTCATCAGTTCTGTTATAACTTGTTGAAACTTCATAGATGGAGAATTAAGTTCTTGTGTCTTCAATGAATCACTCTTGATGAAATATTTCAGTTACTAACTAGTATATGAACCTTTTTAAAGGGTTACAGGGACCACAGCAGAATTTAGAACCAGGGGTTCCATTTGACTCGGGAGTAGGGGTTTTGACCCAAAAAAAAATCCAAAAAGCATCATGAATTTGTTTTAAGGGCCATTTTCTCTTAAAATCATGGGTCTTTTGCCTAAAACATGATTAAATTGAGGCAAAAGTTTCAAAATGACCCTTCAGATGCAAAAGCTATTGGAAGCCCTGTAGAACCAAAACTTGTCTTTAATCTAAAGTCAAGTTGTGTATTTTTTAGGGTCTTCATTCAACAGAGCTCTCGGTGTAAGACGACATGGGGCGAGACAACCTCTACATGACCCATTTGAAGATGGTGCACTAGTATTATATATACCACCAGAGTTGTCTGCCCATGATCAACTGAAGCTGGATGCGTAAGTTTGATATTTGTCTTTTGTTGTTTTGTTGTCATGCAATGTGTTCTCAAACATGGACATTTCATACGAGGAATATTGTGCCAAATTATTCACCTAGATCTCATTAAACCTCATGTGTTTCTATTGTTGTACTGTAAGGATATTTTAACTTGTTAATGATCAAACCTGATATATCATATAGGGTCAGTAGGAAAAATAGGAAATTTAATCTGCTCTGAAGAATTTTCATTAATACAAACTGAGTTAATTATGGAAACAATGTCATTGAAGGCCTCATGTTTGGCAAAAAAGTTTGGCCGCAAATGATTTTCCTGATTTTTAAGCTGGCCCTGTTGACACCCCTGATTTTGTGTTTAGAACTGGTTTTGTATCTTGTAATTTTTAATTTTAAAACTGACCCCAGTTATATGGACTGTTTAACACTATTATTTCAGTGAGAAGCAACTTGTACATATTGTCGTAGATCCTGTATTATCCAAAGTATTACGACCTCATCAAAGGGAGGTAATGTGTTTCTTATCAGGATTTTTTTCTTCCATATATAGGTATCAGAGTATAATTTATAGTGAAATTGAGCATGTTTTTTATGCCCCCGTATCGATAGACCTAATTTTGGACTTATTTATAGACAAGGCTTCCACAGGGGGCATAAGCGTTTATTGAACGCAGTCTTGTTTTCAAAAGCATTTTATTCTTAAAATTGATGTGTTGGGTACAGTAAGCATAGTATTATGATGTACTATATTTAGCCTTGAAGTTAAACAAAAAATAAATATCAGTAAAGTGAATTTATTGAAGCATGACAGCACTTTCATTGCAAATCTTGCTCGTTCACAAACAAAGTCAATGTATCATTAAGAGTCAACGTTTGTTGTTGGCGACATAGTCATTAGTATAAGGAACAAACTCTTACAAAGAAATAATTATAAAACATATTTATGAACCTGTATCATCCAAACTTTCAGCCTTGCAAACCAAAAATATTCATGGCAATGTTTCTTGAATATCTTTTAAAGTATACATTTTTCAGTCAAAAACTAAATAAGAGTTTGTTCCCTGGAGTTATAATGTAAGCATGTTATGAGTTTTGGCTCTTGACATTTGCCAATTTGGGTGTTTTGGAACGAGTACTGAAAGGCGCACGCATTCTTTGACGAGTTGTTGGTGTTACCAGTATGTTGCAATGATAGTATACATACAATACAAGTCTGTCTGCTTGAGCCCTTTTATTTTCTCAAAAATTCTGAATTATTGTTTACCACTCCCCTCCCACTTTTGTTCCCACTCCACCCCCTTAAAAGAATGTATGAAGAATCAGTCTATACTTTGTATTATTTGAAGACAGTAATAATTGATACCAACAAGAACGTTAGTAACATGGCTGTAATATTGACAAAATTTATAATGTGTGGTTTCGGTTGTGGGTTTGATTATTGGCTCTGACATACCGAAGTAATTAAAGTGGTACTGGTAAATCTGCTTTGCTTGTCACTCAACATAATTAGTTCCAGGTAACTGCTGGTTTTCTCTGTGTCAGGGTCATCTCCATATGAAATACTGTTAACCAATGGAACTTTAAACAGCATTTGAAAACAAATTTGTATTTAGAGAAATCATTGAACCTCTGCATTTATTATTTTTCAGGGTGTAAAGTTTATGTATGATTGTGTGACTGGTGAACAGATTCCGGACAGTTTTGGTTGTATTATGGCGGATGAAATGGTAATATATTCTTATACATGCACATAAACCTGGTTGGTTAGTTTAAAAATTTATTGGCTACCGGCGAGCACTCGCTGATAGCAGACTGTTACACAGCAAAGCCATCTACCGATGTGGTCCATTGCGCAAGAAAGCACCAATAGCAAAATAAACTGCTTGCTGGTAGCATGTCATTTCATAGACAAAGAAAAGCCCTCGATAGCGCTTTTCAGTAGTGGTTTGATAAGACAACAGACGCCAGACATAAACTTGTTTAAAAGAATGTAATAAATTTTTCTATTTCCAGGGACTTGGCAAGACACTGCAGTGTATAACATTAACATGGACACTACTGGTATATATCAGAGCTTTAATAATTGTTTCACTTTCTTTGTTAAAATCTACTTGTATTGCATGTTACTCATTTAAGTCCAGATTAGCCATTCATAGACAATGTTTTGCTTCTGGTGAGTTGTGAGGACTGAACGCATAGACAGCTTTTTACCTGCCGGATTGGCCAATGACCTTCTACTTCAAGGGATAAATCTCTATTATAGACAGTGCCTCAGTTCATATTACTATTAATATGTGGTAAGAATTCCTCAAAACAGCTTATTGCACACAATAAAAGAGAAAGTTACAGACATATATTGTCTTCAGTTATTTTCAGCTGACATACATGGTAGTAATCACTGTACATCACTTGTCAGTTCTGTTGTAGGTTTGTACTGTTTTTAGCTCACTCACCTGTCACTTTGTGGCAGTGTTAGCTTTTGTGATCACTCTTTGTTTTGTCCGTCCGTCCACAATTAGAGGTCACAATTTTGGCCTAATCTTTATTAAACTTGGTCTTAGTGATCACCTCAACAAAATCTAGGTTAAGGTCAGATTAGGTCATCAGGGGTAAAAAACTAGGTCATTATGTCAAATCATAGAAAAACCTTGTGAAGTCAGTGGAGGTCACAATTTCGACCTAATCTATATGAAACTCTATCACAATGATTATCTTAACAAAATCTAGGTTCAGTTTGATATTGGGTCATCCAGGTTTAAAAAACTAGGCCCTATGGACCCTCTTTTGAATTGCTGTGACTGAGCAGGAAATCAGCCAAACCCTCTGACAGAACTGAGATATTGTGTATCCTGAGTTCTGTCCAAGCATTAAGTTGGTTTTCAGTTCCATCATGGCAACATGAAAACTTTACAGAACTAAGAAGCAACCGATTGGAATTTACCATATTGCAAAGATAAGTTGATATCTTTGAGTAATTGTCATTATGCCAGTTGTCAATCAAGTGCGTAGTTTTAACACTGTAATCGTAAATTTGACAAACATTTAGGCGGAGCGATCTATGCTCTCGCGTCATGTCAATTTTCAAGTTGTTTCAACATGTGTTATGTTCTACATTTTACAGAGACAAAGTCCTGATTGTTGTCCTACTATAGATAAGGTGGTGATTGTATGTCCCAGTAGTCTGGTTAAGGTAAGTTGGTTTATTTATCAGATCTTCCAATGGAAAAAAGTAGTAGTAGCGTGTACATTTCTGTGTTAAACTTACCTAAAAACATTAAGTTATATGGAATGTAAAGTGGACTTCAGCCTCAGACCCCCAACTATAGTATTCTCACCTGGTCAAAATTGTATCAGGATAAGGTTTTGTTTGAACAACAGCTCTATAGGATGTTATGATAGGAGTTGCATCTAGATGACTGCACTAGATAGGCTGTCATGGAGGCTCAACATTTGTTGTAACATCCTTTAGGGTGTCATAGAGATAAACTCATTGGATTTTAAAAACAGACTGTTTTCTGCATTGTTCTTACATAAATTGTCTACCTTTGTAAAATTGACAAATTTTCAGAATCCATGCTCTTTTTGTAACATCTTACAGTGCTATCGTCAAGTATTGTTAGAGAGTTCCTGGATGATTCTAACCTTTTCCAGTTTGGATAGTAGAAGGATACACTTCTTGACTCAAGGATATTAATATAGGTGTACATTTTGTTTCTGTGCTTTACAATTGAACCATATTACACTAGCTGTCAATCCATTACATTTAAATCCATTTTACCAGTTAACTATTAGCTTGATAGCCTTTACCAAACTACTATGACTAACATGTAGACAGAGCGATCTCTGCTCTGGGGTGGTATTCAATATTGATCTTACTTGACTAAAGGATAAGGATAACCAATCAGATCACACCATTTTAAACTCTTGGTCAGTAACAGGTGATATGATTGGCTATCCTAATTCTCCAATTAAATAAGACCAATATTGAATACCACCCCTGGTATCATGTCATTTTGACCTGTTATGACAATGTTACATTTTATACATATTATAGAACTGGTATAACGAGATAAGTAAATGGTTGGGTACCAAGATCAATGCTCTAGCTGTTGATAGTGGATCTAAATCTGAAATAGACCGAAATCTGAGTGAGTACATTACACCGTTTGTATACATGTTGCTTTATAGTTGATCTTCTATCTCACGTAAGTCTGATTTACTTTTTCAACAATCTTTTTTTCCGATACCCAGTATTTTCTGAAATAAATTTCAGGGGCTTGTTTTATAAGCAAATCTAAGCTAAGATTTGTCTTGTTTTGTATGCCGCTTTTAGCAAACTAAGATAACTAGTACATTTAAACAAAAATATGTGAATTATCTTAAATCATTATTTTAATATTACAAATATGTACAGGTTCATGTAGTATGCTCTCGATAGAATGTGAAAAAGTCCCATCTCTATAGCTCTGTCCTTTGTATATAAATGCACTACATAATTTTACAAATTAAATAAACAAAATGTGACAGTTATTCATTTTAAATAAAAATATCTACTCTTGTATTACAATTCGCAATCTCAAAGAGTAGAAAGTATTGTGCATTATCTATTTGATAAAGGATGCCTTACATATGTGTCCTAACTGTACATTGTAAGCGTTCATGTCAAAACTTAAATATCGCTTAGGCTGTTTAGTTTGTAGTTTGTAGAATTTTATTTTCCTCCTCGTTCTGTATGTCTCAAACATAAACTTATTTTTATGCCCCCGTATCGATAGATCGGGAGGCATATAGTGATTCACCTGTCCGTCCGTCCGTCCGTCCGTTCGTCCGTTCGTCCGTCCGTCCGTCCATCCGTCCGTCCGTCCGTCCTGGTTAACCCAAATTGACCGTTTCTTCTAGCATCATTATGGCTTGCTACAAAGCTTCCAAACTTGCATGGATGTTGTATATGAACACTCTCCACACACCTGTATCAACTGACCCCATTTTGACCTTCACCTTGACCTAATTTTGGACTTAGACTTATTTATGGACAAGGCTTCCACAGGGGGCATAAGCGTTTATTGAACGCAGTCTTGTTTTACATTACTTTAAGACTTTTAGTTGATATTGAAATCCTTATTGTTAAATTGTCTATATATTGACAGCTCATTTTATGCAGCAGAAAGGTCGTCGTATTTGTAACCCAGTGTTGATTATATCGTATGAGACATTTAGGTTACATGCCTATGTATTACATCAAGGAGAAGTTGGCATGGTGATATGTGATGAGGTAAGTCAAGTTCTTGTCACTGAAGCAGTATACAGTCTTCAGTTAATATGTGAAGGATCCCATCTCTGTAACATGAGAAATTGATTAAAAATTTGGTTCATCGGGCACCTAATTCTTTGTGTGACTCCCGTAGAGATTTGCTAGAAATCCATTTCTTGTGTGACAGAGATGAGACTACTTAGTCGCACAGTTATACCAGTACTATTTTAACAACTAAGGTACAAGTCACCAACTTTGAAATGGTAAAATGTGTGCTTTCAATTTATGGTAATTCAGTTTGATCATTATTATAGCAATAAAATAGAACTGAATAAAAGCAGAATGTTTTTAACTTTTAATTTTTTTCTTGAAAATGAAGCACTATATAGGTTCTGTGGTGTAGCTTGTCAGTATCCATTGTCACATTCAAACTCAAGTTGTTAACAAATAAACATACTTGCATTTATTCATTATAAATATTTTGTTTATATTGGTGAACTTGAGTATAACAGGCACTTTTTGTTCTTGAGGCGTAAATTAAAATACAAAATGTAGTTTGTTTGGTCCGGTGTGTCAGGGCAAAATCCCCACATATTTTTTTGTAAATATCCCTGGTGTCAGCATCATGAAGGTTTTACTAGGTTTATCACACCTCTGAAATTTTAGCTGTCTGCTTGACTTGCTTGTTAGTTGGTGTCAATTGATTGTTGTATAGTACTGGTTGTCAAAAAGTGTTTACAGCCAGGTTTTAAGTAGCATACATTTATGATATTTTTAAAGTCATACTTTTTAATGCATTGGGCCAATTTGATTTTTCTTGGGCCAATTTTGATTTACAGCGCTAGCCCTGGATTCTCACTTCCAAACCTATGAAAACTAAGCATTGATTGATTCATGGGAAAGCTCACTGATGACTGAATGTGAAATGCTTCAGGTCATCTTCAGATCATTAGTATGTGAAACAGTCATTGAGGAGATGTCTACCAAATATACCCTAGAAGGGGAGACATATTGATTTTGTGCTGGATGTCTGTCTGTTACAAAGTTTGTCTGTGCTTGTTCACCTTAACCACTGGTCCAATTTCAATAAAACTTCACATGAGTACTTGGTACCAAACCTAGGTGTGCATATTGTCAGGATTTTTAGATCGTATGCTATTCGCTAGACTTATGGCCCTTTGAAGGAGACACACTTTTGTGTACAAAAACCCTTCTAGTTGAGGAAATGCCTTTAATCTCCTCACCTCACTCACCTTTCCTCTTCACAACCATTGGTGTATAAGGCCTTGATGCGTCGTCTCCACTGTGTTCTATCTTTGGCAACAGTCCTATTGTTCCATCAGAGTTCTTTCCGTTCCTGTTCGGTTGTTCGCCTCCATGTTGTTTTTCAGCCGTCTTTCGGCTTTCCTTCTGGGTGCTATGCTGCTAATGGTAATTTCTGTTCTTAATATGTGACAAATATATTTCCATTTCCTGATTTGGATTATTTCGCTGGTTTTCGTTGTTTTCGCTCTAATGTGTAATTCTACATTTCTAATTTTGTTTGGCCTCCTTATTTTGAAGATCTGTCTAAGACATCTGTTTAGGAATGTATCTAACTTCTTTTTGTCGTGTTCTGTCATTTAATCTGATTGCTTCTATATATTTCTACTAGGGTCATCGGTTGAAGAATTGTGAGAATCAGACATACCAAGCATTGTCTGGTCTGAAATGTAAGAGACGTATATTGTTGTCCGGTACACCTATACAGAATGATCTACTTGAATACTTCAGTCTCATACATTTTGTTAATAAAGGCATCTTAGGTAAGAGCATTTTGTTTGCCATTGAATTATAACTAGGCGGTGTTAACATGATTATGTTATCCTTTGGTATGTGTGTAGTTTTATATGTTTGAATATAGCATCAATTAAGTGTATGTTTTAGGAGCAGATACAATTTATCCACTTTGAGATTTGTGCGTGAAGCTGATATTTGAGTGTGAAGTTGATGTTTGAGTGTGAAGTTGATATTTGAGTGTGGAGTTGATATTTTTGCATGAAGCTGATATTTGAGTGTGAAGTTGATATTTGAGTGTGAAGTTGATATTTTAGTACTGTGAGGTTGGGATTTTAGTTTAAAGCCGATATTTGAGTGTGAAACTGATATCTTGAATGTGAAACTTAGATTTGAGTGTGAATTTAAGATTTAGGTGGCAAGCTAAGGTTTGAGTGTGAATTTAAGATTTGAATATCCAACTGATAATTAAATGTAACGATTTAGCCAGGTTCTATGTTATTCGAATTAAATCTTGTGTTTGAATGGTATATGTTGAATAAGGTATTTAATTCACAGTTTTACTATTTACGTAGAAGAATGGGAATGTGAGATACTTTTTGGATGATATATACCAGCATATACCGGGTATTCTGATAGCTAGTTGAAGTAAAAAAGTATGACTATATTATTAGGTACAGCACAGGAATTCAAGAAAAGGTTTGAAACCCCTATTTTACGAGGAAGGGACTCCACATCTTCTGATGAAGACCATAAGAAAGGGGTTGAAAAATTAAAAGAGGTAAGTCAAATATAATTTGTTTTTCATTTGACAGACCACTCTTCCAATAGTTGGCATTGAATATTTTTACATTTCACTTCAATTGTAGAAGTTGTATACATTATTATAGTCAAACCTTGTTAAATTTCACCTGAATTAAGCAACCACCTTAAGCAGCCAAAGTGATTTAATCCAAATTTACCATTTTGTAAAACACATGTATTAAACTGCCTCCTGATTTAATCTCAATGGCTTCTTAGGACAGGTTACATAGAATGCATTGAACAGTTGAGAACACATACAGACTTTAACATAAGTATATGTTAATTCTTTATGGACAGTGTTTGCTTAATTTTAGAATTTGATGTGGTTAAACAATTCCTGTTTGGCCAAAGAAGGTGGAGAACTCTTAGTTTTTATGAGGAAGTTTTGTTATGTAGAATTACCTCCCTTTACATCTTGTTACATTACAGCTTGCTGTCGTTGTGAATCGATGTATCATTAGGAGAACGCAGGCGCTACTTACACAATATCTACCTGTTAAAAGTAAGTACAAAAAATGCTCTTTTTCTATCTATAAATATGCCAGGCCTCAACAAATAATTTTAAAAGCACTCGTCCTGCACTTTAGACAAAGAAGAAAACCCCAAAATTTTACTTGTCCTGCTATATAAATAAAGAAGGAAAAAATTGTGCAGGACAAGCAGACGAGTAGATTTATTGAGGCCTGTATACACTCTTATTTGTCACTAAGTTTGTCCATGCTAGTGATTAGATTTCAATAATACTTCACATGAATACTGGTATCGAGCCTAATTGTGCATATTGTCAGGAATTTTAGGGTGGATAAATATTGCTAGAGTTATGGTCCTTTGATGGAGACCCACATTTTTTGTTAGAAACTCTTCAAGTATATTGTTGTATATTTCAGTTGAAGAAGTGATATGTGTTGAGTTAACTCCGATACAGAAACAGATGTACCAGCACTTGGTACGGTCTAAAGCCGGAGATTGTTTACAGAATACTGATGAAGGCAAGCCGACAGCTGGAAGTTTATCCTTTATCACCCAACTCAAGAAATTGTGCAATCGTAAGTGATATATTATGTCTTTAACATATAGTGGAGACACATAGTGATACTGTGCTGGATGGGTGGATGTCACAAAGTCTGTGCTTGATCTCCCTATCCACTGGTCTTGTCTTATTCCATGTACCATTTCCATAGGCGTATGGTTTCAAATTATCTTGAGTGTACCCTGTAGTTTCAAATTATCTGAGTGTACCCTATATAGAGAGGTTTGCAGCGGCCATATTTAGCCGCAACAAATATGACGTTAGGAAAGCTGGTACCTAGTTTTTCTACAGTTGTCACAGCAAACACTGATGCTAGTTCCTATGACGTCATATCTGTTGTGGCTAAACACAAATATGAAACTATAGGGTACACTCAGATAATTTGAAACCATGTGCCTATGACCATTTTAGGTGTAATATAACAGTGCATTTCTGTAATTAATACTGAAACAATTCATTTGCTATCAACAAAACTAAAATGCCATTGGTTGAGTACTTATTGGTAATCTAAAAGGTGTTTCCACGATCAGTGAAAGTCAGGTAACATTTTTATCAAGGTAAATCAAGTTTTAGTTTTGTCAGTGTATTTTTAAGTTCCAAATAAAGTCGGGAGAAATGTCCAGGAATTTTAAATGTATTATTTGTATAATCTGTCAGATCCTGATCTCATTTATGACAAGTGTGTCGAGGAAGCTGATGGTTTTGAAGGTATGCTGGATCTATACCCACCTGGACATAATCTGAGAACAGTTAAACCAGAACTCTCTGGTAAGTACTAGTTATACAATCAAGGCAAAAACCTTCAGTTGGAGTTGAAGGCAATATGTATCAGTGGTAAATTTGGAATAATTCAGAAGTCCATTTTTGCTGAACCAGAAAGTATAAACTTCTCCAGGAGATGAAAGTTATTTGACAAAAACGTTTACTAAGTTAGAGTCAAAAATTTGAAATTTCATAAGGTGAATATAAATCAATTTTGACAGAACAACGTTTAAAACTGAGGTTTGGTATAGGAATGTCTGCTATAGGCACCTGTATTGCATCTTCTTTTCAGGATTGGGCATACATTATTGAGATAAATAACTGAGACAGTATGCTGTATAATGTCTCAGTAGGACCCCCTGCTTTAATTGATGTTATTCTGCTTGTTACACACTTTTATATTAAATTTCTGCAACAGGTTATAATTGTGTAAGAAACTGGTTGAAGTTCAATTTTTTGTTGAGATCACTAACTGTATAATGTATGGAGCAAATTGTTTATTTCAGGTAAATTTTTGGTACTTGACTGTTTACTAGCTGTGATAAAATCCACCAGTAGTGATAAAGTGGTACTTGTATCTAACTATACACAGACTCTAGATTTATTTGAGAAATTATGTAGACAAAGAGGGTAAGATGTTTGTATTTGTTTCTGATATTTTAATATTATTGTCCTACATATCAGTCAGTCTGGCTTTAGTTTGTTTACACCCATTTCTGATTTTTTTTCAATTTATATGGGGGTTTTTCTGCACTGTATTTGAACCAGTACTCACTTACCCTTCCACAAGAAACTGACAACTTCTTCCACATGTGGAGGAAAATCGACATTGTTGACAAATTTTCATGGAAAGGTATGATCTGCCCGAGACCAGGAGTAGGACCATCACCTTACAAATCCAGAGAACTGGATCACAGCCACAGCTTGGCTGCAGTTACTAAAGTGCTAGGCAGTCTCCTGGAAGATCCAAGTAAGAGCTGGGTTTGACTCCCAAATTGGCCAGGTTATGCTCTTTTATGATTTTGGCAATGGCTGTATCCTCCACATAAAATTATAGTGATATCATCAGTTGGGATAGAACAAGTTAGTACTGGTTTAGATGAATTCCAGGAACAATGGTTATGTCAACTGGGAGCCTTTACAACATAACTGACTTAAACTACCAAACTGGGTATTAGTTTATGTACTGCCTAAATGTTCGAATATTACCTGACACTCTGTACTGTCGCTGAATCTGGCATATTTAATGTGTGTGAAACTGGATCCTTTAATAATTTGATAACTAGAATAAGAGCCAAAGATAGAAAATGTTTCATTTGATTACGACCATTGGTCAGTCATAATTGTGTGTAAATACTGAGACTCAAGGTGTACATTACTACATTGTATTGCAGGTATTTATTTGTCCGACTTGATGGTTCCATGACAATCAAGAAGAGAGCTAAAGTTGTGGAGAGTTTTAATAATCCAACTGTAAGTAACATTTACTTATTGAAAAATATGTACATACCAAACCTGGCATTATCCAATGTAACAGATTCATTGCTTGTCTGTGAAGAGCTTCCAGTAGAACTGAGATGCCTGAAACCGTTTTACTTCACACATCCTAGATCAATGTTTTTCCAGTATGGTTTCCCTACCTAACCTTCATAGTTTTGCAGCATCTTAGCAGAACCATCACGTTTTTTTGTTTTAGCCTAATATTAACTATTGATATTGTGATAATAATTTTTTTTGAACGATGAGTAAAACTTCTGAAACCTGGTCAGCTGTGGAGGCAGACATCTTATGGTAACTATGATTGTATTTGATGAAATAAACTAAAATAATTAGATATGTTGCGTTGGTACATATTTCAGAGTCCAGAGTTCATATTTATGCTAAGCAGTAAAGCTGGAGGGTGTGGTTTAAATCTGATTGGTGCAAATCGTCTAGTAATGTTTGATCCAGACTGGAACCCGGCTAATGATGATCAAGCGATGGCTCGCTGCTGGAGAGACGGGCAAAAGAAACAGTGTTTTATCTACAGACTTTTGGCGGTATGAATGATTTATAATAAATATCATGATTGTTGAGGTTATTTTACCTGTCAAAATTAACATAATAACACAGTAGCTGCACACTATAGATTAGTAAGCCTCACCTTTCTGATGGCTAATCTATAGTGTTCCCCTTCCCATGAATTTTGACAAGTCTATGAAACTTTACAATATTAGTCTGTCTTAATTCAGTGACATATGGTTGTCTCCCTTTTTTAATAATATCTCGATATATTTAATCTTCCATTTGCTGTCTCTTATGATCTTTTTGTAAACATGGTATCAACTTTCAAAATGAACAAACGTATATAACATTCCCTTACAGACTGGAACAATAGAAGAGAAGATATTTCAGAGACAAGCACATAAGAAAGCATTGAGCAGTTGTGTGGTGGACAAGGAGGAGGATGTAGAACGACATTTTAGTCGCGATGAACTCCGAGATTTATTTCGCCTCAATGAAGAAACACGTAGTGATACTCATGAAAAGTAAGAACTGTGTGCTGTTATTTACTTAAAACTCGTAGTTTTGTATCCAATCTCATTAAAATTAGATCCTAACATTTGCTCCATTTCTTTACGATGTTAGAGATCTGACTACACTCCGTAAGAGGTCATGTTTAAATGACTTCTCTGGTGCACAATGCATCACATAACCTCAGCAGTCTTTCACTGCACCTTCAGATTTGTGAAAGAAGCAATTAGATTTGATTAAGTAGATCCTGTATCAGCGTGAAGTAGTGAAGTGTAATGAGGGTCTGATTATAATGAGATTGTTTTGTATCAATGTTTTTTCTATACTGTATGTTGGTTATTATTTACATGTTTTTCAAAGAAAAAAAGTCGAGCTATTGTTGTGACAGGATTGTCTGCGTGTGCGTTGGTTATGTTTATTGTCAGAGTTATTTCCTCAATGACTATCAAAGGTATCCACTTGAAACTCGAGAAAATTATTCTCCATCACAAGGGGAGTCCTTGCTGACAAGGCTGGTAAACTTGTGACTTATATTTATGAAGTTATCTGCCCTTGTTTCGACTAAGTGCATGGAGGTAGTGTCAAATTTGACACATAAACTGAATATTCTGAAACACTATAAAAGATTTCAACTTGAAAGTCATTATACTTGTGTAATGTGATGATCTACATCTACCCGGCATTTTATAAGTTTTCTGACTTCGAATTTTTAACAAAAATGTCAATTTCTCAGACTATCTTAGGTATCCTCTTAAAACTCAACATTGTTATTCACCATCACAAGGGGATAATAATGACAAGGCTTTTAACCTATATTTATTTGTTTATTAGTCTGCCCTTGTCACTCTTAGAATTTTCGCTCACTGATGAGCAAGGGTACTATCAAGTACGAGAAAGTCAAGCGTTCAGCACTCGTAGGCAGTGCTCTTGTTTATTATGAGCGAGATACAGTTTCTCATCACCTCATAAATCGGCATAAATCCGGATGCAATACCCTAGCTCTTTCCGAATAGGCTCCTTGATTTTTTATTGTTCCCTGAGTACATCACCGATACATGTGAGGAATACCCTGAGTTACCAACCTTTACGTCTCTTGTTGGTTGGGAATCACTGAAAAGCGAAGTGAAGTGCCTTGACAATTGTGCAACCCTTTATCTTTGTAGTTTTTTTCTGTGAGTGATCTATGTTCTATTTACTTTCAGGTTTAAATGTCGTAGATGTGTTAATAATATTCAAGTGAAAGCTCCACCTGCTGACTCTGATTGTAACTCGGACCTATCATTGTGGCAGCATTCTACGGATAAAAGAGGACTTAATGACATGGTATTAAAAGGAGCATGGAATACAGACACTCCAATATCGTTTGTGTTTCATCATCATTCACATGAACAGCAGAGAGTGACAGTATAAACATGATGCAGCGCTGATAGTTTGTGATAAACAAACGTATTGCACACTGACTGTTAGTGGCAGGCTTCCAAATGGTTGCTAAAACTGTGTCAGCCCTTCAGCATGACAAAGGCTGAAATCATGGCAAGCCAAAAATAGATCTGAGAGACAAAACAGATAAATCAACAAAGTACAAAAAGGTGTCTAGAGATTCGGACAGACATAGGCTAAATAACTGTGAAGCCGAAAATAGATTTGTTTGACCAAAGTAGACATGATACAAAAAGGTGGCAGACTTTCTGACTGATTCCAGTTGTCAGTGTCCGTCGTTATAAGATTTTGTCCGAAAGGTCCTAGACAGACAGGTTATGGGAGGTTTTGTCTGAAAGGTCCTAGACAGACAGGTTGTGGGAGGTTTTGTCTGAAAGGTCCTTTAGACAGACACGTTTTGGGAAATTTTGTCTGACAAGTCAATCAGACAGACAGGTTTTGGGAGGTTTTGTGTGACAAGTCAATCAAACAGACAGGTTTTGGGAGGTTTTGTGTGACAAGTCAATCAAACAGACAGGTTTTGTGTGACAAGTCAATCAAACAGACAGGTTTTGGGAGGTTTTGTGTGACAAGTCAATCAAACAGACAGGTTTTGGGAGGTTTTGTGTGACAAGTCAATCAAACAGACAGGTTTTGGGAGGTTTTGTGTGACAAGTCAATCAAACAGACAGGTTTTGGGAAGTTTTGTCTGACAAGTCAATCAGACTGACAGGATTTGGGATGTTTTGTCTGACAAGTCAATCAAACAAACTGATTGTTTGTCAGGCAGACAGGTTTTTTTAGGCTCACCTGTCACAAAGTGACAAGAGTGAGCTTTTGTGATCATTCTTCGTCCGTCCGTCGTCTGTCCGTCAACAATTTGCTTGTGTAGACACTAAAGGTCACAATTTTGGCCTTATCATTACGAAACTCTGTCACAATGATCATATCAACAAAATCTAGGTCAATTTCGATATTGAGTCATCTGGGGTCAAAGGTCACAAGGTCAAATCATAGAAAAACCTTGTGTAGTCACTAGAGGTCACAATTTTGACCTACTCTTTATGAAACTTGGTCTCAATGATCATCTCAACCAAATCTAGGTCAAGTTTGATATCGGGTCATCTGGGGTCAAAAACTAGGTCACAAGGTCAAATCATAGAAAAACCTTGTGTAGTCACTAGAGGTCACAATTTTGACCTAATCTTTATGAAACTTGGTCACAATGATCATCTCGATATTGGGTCATCGGGGGTCAAAAACTAGGTCACAAGGTCAAATTATAGAAAAACCTTGTGTAGTCACTAGAGGTCACAATTTTGACCTAATCTTTATGAAACTTAGTCACAATGATCATCTCGATATTGGGTCATCCGGGGTCAAAAACTAGGTCACAAGGTCAAGTCATAGAAAAACCTTGTGTAGTCACTAGAGGTTACAATTTTGACCTAATCTTTATGAAACTTAGTCACAATGATCATCTCAACAAAATCTAGGTCAAGTGCGATATTGCGATATAGAACTAGGTCAAATCACAGGTCTTGCATGTACTGCTACAACAGGTGAGCGACCTTGGGCCCTTTGGGTCCTCTTGTTTGAGGTTTCGTTCGAAAGGTACGTCAGCAGACAAATTTTGGGGGTTATGTGGGATATGTCCGTCAAACAAACTGGTTTTCAAAGGTTTTGTCCAACATAACATGACCATTAGCAGGGGTGTCAGTTTTCCTGATTAATCCGGAATTCCGGATTTATCATTCCTGGTAGAGCTATGGCTTCTGATCAAAATAATTTGATGAAAATATCTCAAGAAATGGCCAAGTTATGGTAAAGTTAAGCTACTCAGTAGGATTTTCATTAATACAAACTGAGTAACTTGTGGAAACAATGTCATTGAAAGATTCTTGTTTGGCAAAAATGGTCAACCACATACGATTTACCTGATTTTTAATTTGGCTCTGTTGACACCCCTGCATTAGACAGACAGGTCTGCAGTGGTGTAATAAGAAAATATTTGCTACTTTAACTAGGTCTAGATTATAGCATAAAATCCATTACAATGTATAATGTGTTTAGTCCTCATATAAGCATTACTCGATTATGTGCACTGGAAACATTTCTCATGGCAAAATGTCTGTGTAATAATGTGTACTCTAGTGAACATTGTGCTGTTTTGAAGAGTACATTGGAAGGCTTCTGTGCCAAAGTGACTCACAGATGTTGTGTAATGAATCAAATCTCTTGCGTCTAATTTCAGTTTGAAGATTTTATAAATTAGTTTAGTTCTTCTCAACAACTGACACATTGGGACGATTTTTTCGTGAAAGATTTGTTTTTCCTGTATTTTGAATTGCCAAATTCTGTTGTTTTATTCCTGGTTCGATTTCAGAGAAAATAAATGTCAAATCTGCATGACATTGAGGGGGTGATAGAAGATTGTTTGAGGTATTAGATTGAATCACATAAAAACCAAATCTTAACTTAATTTGGTTTTCACAGATTTTCTCGATATTACTGTTTTTGTTCTTGAGTAGATGGTGCTTAACTAATATTTTTTCGATTTTGTTAATTCATTTCTACAAGCCATTCAAGTGTAAATGAATCGTGTTAGTATCTATCAAGGCCATCATCAAATAATTACTATATAGATTATCATCCATTTGTTGTCCTTTAAAAGAATGTAACATTTTTTAATTTGTCTCACAAATTTCCACTAAATCTATGAATCAATGATTGGAAAGTAGAAAAGAACCCTCACTTGTTGGATTGTAAACAGGATATGGGATAAAAAAATAGGGTGGAAGGGCAGCTTTATATATTTATGAGTGCATGTGTGTGTGTCGGGGGGGGAGGGGGGTTGGTATTTAATCATTTTGATTTTGTGCTATTATTCGCCATGCCAGTACATGAATGTTTGCCATTCTATATGATTTTGTTACTGCACTTTTTAATTATAATGTGAGTGTGGAAATGTTGAATGTAATGTTGTTGAATGTGATGTTGCTGTATCGTGCATCAATAAAATATGTAACACATCTGTTTGGTTTGGTTTTCTCTTATACTACATAAGTGAATAGCTAAATTGCTTCTCAAAATTGTTGCTCTTGATTACAGAGTTCACTTTGGTAAATCGGTCACCCGTAGTTGGTCACTATGTCAAGACAGGGACCCTTTATAACATGTATGGTCCCTGATCAAGACTGGATCAATGCATTGAAGTGGTCCACCATAAATGTTATCGGAGATGGTCTATAAGAGAATGCCATACTGCTGACAGGTAAGAAAGATGACAAGGACATAGAAAGCTTATTTATCAGGTATGGTATTGCAGGTCATAATACAACCTCTAGAGCCCACACCCTTTTGGGAAACACCAAGTTCAGTTGTTGTTCAGAGGTTGATCTGGAGAGGTTAAATGTATAGTAAATGGTTACTTCTGAACAAAATGGTTATCATATGTTGCTTAAGACAGGTTGGTACTCTGGTGAGGTTGCACTGCTGACCCTAAATTATTGTTCTACTGGTGAAATAAGTAATTACATATAATATCTTTTTAATTGACAATAGTTTATGAATAATAATATGGCTGGAATGTTTGGATTTATATACACAACTCCAGTTTAGGGGTCCCTAAAAGGACTTCAGAGTCTAGTCACAGCGTCGTACTCATTCTCACCATCTTTCAGATTTTCCGTATGTTCAGTCTCATTATTGATTTCTTCCATATTTGTTTCACTGTCGTGTCCTTGAAAAACCTCTGCAATGTGTACTAACTGTCTCAAATGATTATTTTGATGTAAGGTACGATTAAGTCTTGTCTGTAGCTCGATTTCAGATCGTTTCCACAGCACCAGTAGGTCCTCCTTAGATAACGCCTCTACAGCACCTCTGTTACAGCTCCGTCTTTCAACCGTTGACATGGCATGGTCCCGCAGACTTGATTTAACCCTGTTGTCTTTTAGCACCAAATCCACAGCTAAGTCACTGTTTGTGGCAACATTTTCTGGATGTGAACTATAACTTACTGTCGGTATTTCATTCACGATTCTAACAGAGTCATCTATCGTTCTAGTATCCTTGTTATCTTTGAATAAAACACTATTATTAATATCCTTCCGTTTCACGCTCCTTTTCCGTGTCTTTGGTGAAGGCCAAGTTTCATATCGTTTTCTGTCATGTTTGCAGTTATCTGTTTTACTAAAGTACGCCCTGTCTGATAATGGACTTCTGTTTTGTTCTAGAATAGACACATCCTGTTCACATGGATTTCTTATTTCATTCATTGAGCTTACTCCAACCATTCTTGTTGGTTTACTATCTGACGATTGGTTGTTCTCGATACAAAACTTTTCATCGTCTGCTTTAAATGTTGGATTATAAAACGCCCTTCCAGTATGTGTCAGTTTCTTCCTTTTTGATCGATAAAATGAGGACTTTAATCGTTTTATTTTCGACCTAGGATTGTTGTTAGACTGAGTAAAGTCAGTGTCACCATCTATATCATACACGGACCTGTCCCATCCTACAGAAGACCATCTTGTCCTTGAAGCTCTAGGCCCTGGTTCACTACCAGGTATACTGAGGGACCTATATTGCTGTTGTTTAGATATTTGTGTTAGTATGTCAATGATATCTTCAGATAATTCCTTTTCTAATGTTCCAGAAACTGTAAAAACATCGTCTTCACCTTCTGAACTGTGATTTTCCCTCGAATTCTTGTACCTTAAACACAAGAATGAAATCATCAGTCAGTTCAATGTCTCTCAAGTTAGAAAGTTTGTTCACGTTTTCAAATGAACGGAGGCAGGATACTCGGTTGAATTTAGAAACATTGTTGTTGCTTTTTTGTATCTATGGCAACAATTACACTGCTTGGGGCATGGCAACGGGTTTTATGCTGATTGATTTCAGGTCATGAAACAAGTTCTACACGTGGGCACTAGAGAATAGAAGTCATTTTCTATTTTTAATGCTACTTCGGTTGCAGCTAGTAAAATTAGTTAGCAACTTCAAATACTGGTACACTATTGATAAACATGTTTATTGGAAAAGCTAAATAGAAAATAAAATATTTTATGTGGCTAGTGTTGATGTTGCTGCTATTTGGTGTTCGCTTCACCTTTAGTTACATTTTATACAAATATATATGCGTTTCATAATATAGATCTATACTAGTAAACGTTTCCATAAATCACAAGACTTTTACTGTTTGAACCATTTGAAGATTGCGCACGGAATTTGAGTAAAGTACGAAAAAAGTTAAGATGCTGTAAACTATAAAAATAAAATGTTCTTCAGCAGTCATCTTCCATCATCTTACCACCAATTTATAGAGCAACAGTCGCGAACAACACGTCTCACATTGTGATTGTACAGTTTTTGAAGAACTGGGGCACATTTCGTAGACATGTCTTAGCTAAGATCAGACCTTTTCTTGGTTAATAGAGCATACACAGTGAACCCATACATTCTGGACGATTTAAAACACAAATGTAGTTATTTATGATAATTTTAGTTTACATAACTTTGCTTAAATGTGCTAGTTATCTTAGGTAGCTCATAATTATTAGCTGAGATATGTCTATGAAATGGGCCCTTGAAGAATATACTCGGGGTGTTTATGCTTACGCTAGCTGTAGTAAAGTGGCAAGATCTTGGGTTTTCATTTGGTAGGAAATCATGTCTGCTGGACTCCTCATCTGAACAAATAACAAATATTAATACACAGGTAAAAACTATAACGGTATCACAAATTGGACAGGGGAGGCAGCACTCTACAGGAACAGCAGACCACGAAAGGCACAATGAAGAACTGAGTAAAAATTGCTAGCTATGCATAAAATTGGCCTCATCAAATAATACCAGGAAATGGCACATACAAAATGCACGATCACCCCATACATGTACACGCTTCAAAAGCAATGAGATACGCGATTTAAATATTGGATGAGAACAGATAAGGATGTACTTTATCTCACAGTCATGATTGCTTATACCATAGCACATCTACATCGTACTGCATGCAAATGGCTTGTTTGTAAATAACTGTAAGTGAGGTATCTTTATGTTTATTATTTTTCAAAGCATTTTACGACTCATGTTAAAGGTAATTTGAAATACATTTGTATTGGGTAGTTAAGTTGAGTGCTGCCTTCCCTGTCTGACTTGATATAATCTTTTTTTATATGTATGTAATATTTGGTGGAGGAAACTGATATATGAGCCGTTCTCCAGGAAAACCGGGCTTAGTGGCAAAATTATGAATATCATGTTAATATGGCGTAAGAAAGACAATACCTTTATCAACAATTTCTGAAAATTTGAGCAAATATTAACACCCACTTACAAAGTTACATACATTTAGAACGAACTACTTCAACCTACTTTTTGATTAACGTCGCAAACGTCATTCAAACGTTATTTGACGTAACGTTAAGAAGTACTTCATAAATCCAGCATTTCATACATTCAGGACGTAAACGTGTCGAAATAGTATCACAATTTAGAATTATATTCTTTTTTTTAACATAATATATCATAAGTATGAATATTTGCTTTTCGAGAAAAGTAGCTACTGATTCTAACCAATTACCCTAGTTTTTCTCAATATGGGTACTTTTCAGAAATGGGTCACCATAGCAACAACAGAAGTTATTTTAACATAATTCATGAGAAAAATTAAATCTAAGAGCTAGTACTACACTATCCAATTACTTAATTACTTAAAATTAAATCAACGACCATGATTTTTCCTCATTTCAGAGCATTTCCATAATCTAATTACATACGTCGTATATGATGCCACTAAGCCCGGTTTTCCTGGAATACGGCTCAGTTTTGTTTTGGGGTGTAATTTTTATGTGAAGTGTTAAGAAAAAGGCTTGACCCCCGGGTCACAACCACACGGTCTACGAACTTGAACTATTTTGTAATAATTAATACATGTAGAAATAATATTGCTTTACCTGTCTCTTCATCTTCGATTTGAGGTCAAATTTCGTCTGTCTGACCTTTGATAAAAGTACTTTTGCTGGCGGTTCCACTTTCTCGCTATTTATAGATTTGTACAGCCTCTAAAATGGAGATTTCATGAAAATATTGTACATTGGAAGTTGCGCATTTGCGTCGAGATAATTCGAGATAGTTCTTTTGTATTTGGCGAATATAATAATGTCTCAGAAATAGCAATCCGAGTGAATTTTAACTTTGGGCTTGGCTGGCCGGGGCCTGTTGGGGTAATTCTTTTATGCATTTTATTATTACACGAAATAGTACAGTGTTTGTATGGTTAATGTAATTAAAAACGCGACACTTAGATATGTTACAACTTGGTACATGTATATGTAAGGAAAACAAATTCCCATATACATTGCCTTTGTATTTTCGTAACGGCTAATTCAAAATTTGTCATTTTGATACCAAACGTAATAAAATCCAACGAGTATCAACCAAATTATCGCACATATAAGACATTGGTCCTGAAAACAAAAGTAACATGTTTATCGGCGCATTGATTTTAGCGTTGAATATGACCAGTCTGTATAACAGATTGAATGTTTACATAAGGATAGTCTAATCATAACTTCTATATCCAAATTCTGAACTAAATTTGAATATAATAAAAGGTATATCCAACGTTTATTTAAAATGTATCTATATAACACGGAAACATTGGTGCAGGAAACATACCTTATAAAAATAGAAACACCATAAATGGCAATTGGTTATTAAGGATGACTAAACATATACAGGGTGTCCCAAAAAAACGGGGACCTGACTAAAACACTTATAACTTATTTAATTTTAAATGAATTTGACTGATTTTTTGTGAGAGTGTGTAAAAGTGATCTCTACTTCTAAAATAGGTACTTATTGGTATGTTTTGCTTTAAAACAGAAAATGGCATCGTCATTTTACATATGGTGTTATTTCCTGTTTTTTTGCTGACTTACGTGGAAAATTTCATCATTTGACAAGACATTGTCGTATATATTTACATGCCGACCCCAAATGACATATCATGTGTCCCATGTTCAAGGATAATAACAATTTTTGCTGCTGATTTGTTGTAATCAGTGGTGTCTGCTTTCTTATAAATGCTGACACAGTAAATGACTCTGATATATATCTATAAAATGTTTATTTGGATAAAAGTTCACCTTATTACCTTTTGCTTCTAACTAAGCGCTCTTGTTGAGTGTTCTGAATAATAATAACTTAATATTGATATTTTGCTTCTTTGGTGAATGTTAATGAATATGTTGAAGGTTGTCTGCTTTCATTTTTTAAGTAAACTCACCATATTCTCCCCCCTTTTATTATTGCATTTCAAAGTTCTTAGATTTTCACAAAGTTTTCATCACCTCTGGGACTTTAAAACCTTGTTTTCTCAAAATGAATGTTCAGACAACAATGTCTTATCAAATGATGAAATTTTCCACGTACGTCAGCAAAAAACCCCAGGAAATAACACCATAGGTACAATGATGACGTCACTTCCTGTTTGAAGGCAAAACATATTAATAAGTACCTATTTTAGAAGAAGAGACCACTTTTACACACTCTCACAAAAAAATCAGTCAAATTCATTAAAAATTAAATAAGTTATAAGCGTTTTAGGTAAGTCCCCGTTTTTTTGGGACACCCTGTACATTTGTATATGGTATGATTTCACTGACTTTGTTCCATGAAAACTGCATGCAATTGATTTCATTAAAATGATCACTAATTAATACATGCAATCCATCACAGTGTTAAAATTGGCATGCCCTCATCGAGCGTTCCTTACAGCAACACACAATTGCCTCATAGACCTGCATAATGTTTATATGGCCAATGGGGGGGGGGGGGGGGGTAAACCTGTAAGAAATTGCATTTTTACGGAAAAGGGTGCAATTATAAACCTAAATTAAGCTTCATTCTTATCACTGTTTTCTTTATTTCTATCTCCATGACAAGTACATACACTTGAACTGTCGCGTTTTTAAATCCGTTCAGTATATCATATTTATGGTATAAAATGCATATAAGACTAGCTGTGTAATATATAGCCTCTAAATCAGTTTTATGTATGTATTGTTGTATGTTATACATGTATTATATTCAAGAGAATTCTGCTGAATCTGCTCGGCGATTACTCTAAACGTCTGCAATAACAGATTTATTACGCAATGGATGTCACATGTCCCGAACACATATATAATAACCACTCCAGACATTGGCATGAACTACTTCGCACATACTTAGCACCCATGAAGTCTCAATATTGCTTATTCGAATTTGGGCGAATGAGTCAATCACTAGTTTATTATGTTGCCCGAGCCCCTGAAGTCATAGACAGGCGACATGGCAAAGCACGCGATCATAACATACGAACAAACTAAAGTATACAATAGGCATAAATCAGTTTTGAGTAGTACAGTATTCCATGCAACAGCATTATTGATAATCAACGTAGGAAGAGAGATAGATATGCACCTATTGTATAGGAAGTCTGCTATTCTCATCTATCAATGCCAATATGACAAATTAATTTCATTCTTACTTGGCTGAAATATTCTATAGTTCTACTTTTCCAGATGCTATCTTCCGATGTTTTCTTCAGTATCGGCACTATCACGAAATATGTCAGATGTTCCAATCCAAGAAGGACAACCGATAGCCCAATGGTTCCTAGGAGGACGACGAACAAACCGTGGGTGTGCTCCCATCCAAACTGCATACCACTCGAATTGACCAGGTTGCCGACGCATTGGCGATTTTTGCCCATGTACCGCCATTTGAAATCTTCAATGTAGCCATGTTCAACATAATTCAATATAAGCTGATCGAACTTCTCCTAAAATGCAATAGGGGCATATTTTAATTTGTGATTATATAAAAAAATAATCAATTATAAAAAATACAATTCGTGTGTGTATCATTAGCATGTTCGCTCGTAATAAAGTTGGATCCAACGGTGAATTCAAATGTTTTCTTGGGGTTTAAGGCACACTTTAATGCATTTTAATAGTCGACTTGGTTAATTAGTAGCAAGGAACTTGGGAAATTAACTGGCCTCTGCAAAGCCTATTGGGTTTGCACAAAAACTATTTTGATTAAATATTTTGCAAAACAGAATTATTTGGTTTAGAGAGTTCCAAACATTTGCCGAACAACATTTGAAATTGCACAGCCCCAACAGTACATGCACAGATCGCGTGACGCTCAGACTGAGAGCAGCCTCCCTTTCTTATTCCCTAGTTTCGCATTTCAACATAAAATTACTAGAAAATGGTGCCAGCTCTGATTTTAAGCTCCAAAACCGTCAGCAATAGTACTTTTCAAACTTTTCAAAGTATCAATCAAAGGCGATCAAATGTCTTTATTCGGTATTTTCGCCGTGGTCAGTTTCATGCAGAGCTAGCAATTTCTACATGTCATCCTCGTGCCTTTCGTGCTATGCTGTTTACGTTGAGTGCTGCCCCCCCCCCTTGTCCAATCTATTATCATATTTTTTACATCATATTAAACACTATACATAAATTTTAATCATACTGTTGCCCATTTTATGGTGTTTAGTTCTGTATTGCAATTTGTAATCATCGACCATACCTTAAGCCAAGTTTCCCTGGGAAAGCCTATACCATAGGAACCCTCTCCAAAACTGTGTGAAGCGACCTTGATGGTGCACGTGTCGTCATACTTTGACAAGGCGTACTCCAGCAGCGGGCTGTCGTCTGCGTATAAATCCAATTCATTTCTCCTGAAATCATCATTAATCAAACGGTGTTAAAATTCATTAGAATTGGAATGAAACCAAAAATTTAAGCGACATTGATAAATTACGTGGTCTGATTTCACCATACCAATATGGTATCCCGCAGGGAGCTGTCATTTGAATTTGAATCTCCCAATGCAGACACAGGAACGCACGGATCAGAAAGTGAAGGATTTGGATTACAGTCTATAAAACGTGCGTATTTATCTTTACGTTAACTTGTGTAAATAATAAATTATAAAACCAACTATTCACAAGAGCATTTTGAATGGGATAATGGTTCTATAATGGTTTTATTCCCATTGTGCGGTCACATGAATGTACCGAACATGCTGCCGTGAATACTAGTCGTTCTATCGATATGACCGAAAAACATAGTAAGGCCAAATAAAAATATGTGATGTTCGGGTAACTTGATGAAAATGTTACGACCGTTAAGTCAGGACATATCTTTACTTGGAAATTCCGATTATATATGTAGAATAGTACATTATAGATTAAGTTTCACAATAGGCTAAAATAATAAAAAGGGATTGTTTCATTTGGCGGTTTCATTAATCTAATTCAGGAACAAAAATACGCAAGAACAAATGAAACTGGACAGCTACAAATACACAACAGCTTACTCCTAGTATTACAACGACAGCCTGTCGCCTCAGTCAGACAAACACAATTGTAGCAAGAGCCAGCGTACAACACCGAATCATAAGGACGACCACATACCAGAAGCACAACCCACAAAGGAATACTTAACATAAACAATATATATGCCCTTTGAAAGAAACTTAGCATAACCCACAAATCAACATTTAACATAAACAATAGATATGCCATTTGAAAGAAATTTAGCGAAACACACAAATCAACATTTAACACAAACAATAGATATGCCCTTTGAAAGAAATTTAGCACAACACACAAATCAACACCCAGCATAAACAATAGATATGCCCTTTGAAAAACTTTAGCACAACATACAAAGCAACACGCAGCATAAACAATAGATATGCCATTTTAAAGAAATAAAGTAGCCTTAATTTTGGCGACTGCAACATACAAACATAATACAGTGTAACAAAAAAGGCACAGTGACAAAACATCGTTTTGTTTCCAATTACATATATCTTCTAAGCTGTTCAATGTCAGACACTAATTAGGGATACAAATGACAACAGATTGACAGGTTTTATGACAAACTTTAGTTAGTACAACATAATGTAATTAAACAAAACTTCTTGACAAACCTTAGTTTATCAAATGCCTCTGTTACGCTATGTACATAATATTTCTTGAGTCGGAGGTTGAGACCCGGGTTGATTTCATTGATATATTTCTCTACAGCGCTGGAACGAATGACTCCTATTCGTTTGGTAGACAACTGCTGAAATGAACACATAAACTGACGTATAAAATGTGCCATAGTGAAGCATAGTATGTACATGCACGTATAAGTGACGATAGCCAGTATCATTTTAATAAATGCTGGAATTAATTCACACAATTTGGCGTAGTCAATATATTTCTCACAAAACCAAAAACCCTACACAGGAACGTGCTTTGCTAGACACATTTCAACACTATTTTAATCATGCATAGTGTTCAGTTCACCAAAACCAGTGTTCTTTTATTCCGTGAAAAAGAACCTAAAACATGGCAGACTGAAGACTTCGTATTATCATCTATTACATTACGCTAAATAACGAGCGATCCGGCCAGAATTCGAACCCTGAAACATCGGCTACCAGACCAACGGATTGATATTCTGTCGAATAAGCAAACAGGATGACTTCCAAACATGACCGCTCCCGTTCAATCGGTCATCAGAAACGCAACACCCAACACCAAGGCAGCATACAAAGGTGTATGGGTTCGAATACAGGTAATGTTGCAAACTAAAAGGCTTACAATCACATATAGTGCGTACGTCAAAAAAAACCCCAAACGACTTGTAATTTAACGTAATGAAATATGCGCTAAACGTACATGTATTTACAAGAATGTTCATGAATACTGACCCGTGAGTCAAGGACACTGTAACTAGTCTCCACGAGAGCATTTCCCGCCAGAAATGCTGCCAGGTTTGCCGTGTAACTTGCTAAAAGAAAAATGGACAGGCATGACCAACAATTCTGTAAGAACTTGCTTGGCCAACTTTTTGGAGATTTTGTTTTAACCGTATGTCCAAACCACATCGCATATACCATTGTAAGAGCGGAGCCAAGGGTGTAGTTTTTCTTCCGGCGTTTACCCCATGGATTCAAACCGAATGGGCTGTTCCATTCAAATAAGGACGTCGCTATAGCAACACAGGTAGCGCTAACGATGATCATAACCCAGACAAGAATATCGAATGGGCTCATGAAAGCCAGCAAGGTGGTATATCGAGAGTTACTGTATGACACCATTTCGTATGAAGCGAAATAAAACGCTTCGGTAAACGACACAGCATTTAGTCTATTCGATGTAATGCTAATTGCTCCTGCCATCAAATCTGCTGCACCGGATATGACGTCCTTAACCATTCCTGTCCATGAACCATTCGTCTGCGTTCCGTAGTCACTGTCGTTTTTGAAATACAGCAGAAAGTCAAAGTTCAGTTCAACAGATAACGAGTGAAGAAGATCAACAACGATTCCCTCACAACAGTATACGTCATAGTCTGACTTCGAGTTGGTGTTTTGTTTTTTAAAAAATGCTTCTGATATTTCTTTAATTTGAACTTTATTATTTGTGTACACATGGAGGCATTCCGTGTCGGCTGCGCATTCTTCGCGAGAATTAACAGGACCACGGACATACACAAAGGGTTCGGCTGGTTTCGTCACAATGGTGAAAAATTCTCGAGCTAACTTGGATGGCCCAAATATGGTGGGACCGGGCCAGACGACAGTGTGAAGGTCCAGTTTGTTTTCGCTTATCATTCCAATTGGCTTCCAGAAAGTCAAGTTTGGGTTCGAGTTTTTGACAAAATTGAGAAGTCGAAATTGAGTGTTTCTTCGGCTGCCATCGGGTTTGTACAAAACATCACTGCGACCAATGGAGCTGAAATAAACAATCAGGGTATTACATTATGTATCACTAAACTGTATGGTGTGTCAATATACATGTAGATCCACAGATCCAAGAAACCTTTTTACTTGTCAGTCCGAATTGATAAACGGAGAGAATGTTCCTCTGTTCTTCTGATATAATAATACAGGATTTTCTGTCAGTCAGGAGCCTGCATAGTACTAGAGGCCTTAGACTTTTATTGCAACAGAGGAGGCCAAAAGAAGTTTGCATGCATTTTGAAAGAGTACTTTAGTACATCATATCCTGTCAGAAAACCCATTTCTTCAGTGTCATTAAATAATTCCTTATTTTCTTATTGAGCTCATGATAAACAAACGGAAAAGCAGACTTTTACACTTTTAAATGATAGGAAAAATTATATTCTTCCAAATGTATGCGACCTTTTGGCCTTTAGTTTCAATAAAAATCCGTCGGCTCTCGGACTAAGTGAATCATTATTCTGTGCTATAGAATCCAGCATATTATACTGACAGCCGACATATTAAGACAGAATTATGATTAAATCAGAAGTATAGCGTGTCACTCAATATGGCATTTAAATATGGCATAATAGCTATCTGGTCAACATCAAATGTTTTTTTATTGCAAAGATAATTGTTTTGTTATGGGTCGATGCAGAAAGGATGCTAGAAATTAGTTTTAATGGCACTACGCTATAATTTGCATTCGGCAAATAATTAAATTCCTTAGATGTACAAATTATATATACTGAAGTGCCAAACGAGAGAAGCGGACAATTCACAAGTATTGACAGGAATGACACTTTAAGGCTGTTCAGATATGTTCCTACCATACATAATAATATGATGCAAAGCAGCTTAGGTAATCGTACAAACTATGATGTAACAACAAAGTAATTTATGGATATAATTATTGTGATATTGTGAAACATGAAAACGTTACATCATGCGACCAGAGTACATCCACTGCAAATAAGAGTTTTTGAATTGCTTTAGTGTATTTGAAGTACGTGTATGTTTTGGGATGGGATTCCAAATGACTGGTTCTGAATAATTTAAAGCCTTGTGGTAAAATTCCAACCGTGGTTAAGAATTGTGATTTCACAATTTTCAATTGATCTAAGTTGGCGAGCTGAGTGCTGGTAGTTTAGATTAAATGTGAATTTTGAATGAAATTTCAAATGAAATGAAATATTCTGGGCATATATTATTTAGTGACTAATACATCAATATTGCCTTTTAATAACGGATTCAACAGTATTGCTTCAAAGTACATTGACATTGTATATAATTGGAAAAAAATATGTCAGGATTAGAATGTATCAAAGTAAGTCAGTAACAGACTAATTAGTTGACTGGGAAATACTGGCTCGTCGACTGGTTTTATGATGTTGAAGAATGCATCATATATTCACAAAATTATAGCCGATATGACACTGAGCCATTCAGATGTGACGTTGTTTCATTTCCCGCATCTT
Source organism: Spisula solida (assembly GCA_947247005.1). Lineage (NCBI taxonomy): Eukaryota > Metazoa > Mollusca > Bivalvia > Venerida > Mactridae > Spisula > Spisula solida. The sequence continues at coordinate 30,643,225 of OX365948.1, forward strand.
TGATTCTTTGCATCAATGTATTTCTTGTAATTCGAATACATTGATTAAATTGACATATGGCCATTAGAACTGAACTTTAACAAGAAGACTCCGTCGCTCTCATCAACATTTTAATACAAATTGGAGCGATTTTCGGGTTAAACAAATAACTCAAAGAACATTCATTAAAGTTCAGTTAAGCTCTTCTGTCGCCTCCGATTGAAGAGTTATCTTTACATTCGGATCACTTCGATATTTATGCATTACCGAAGAAAACGGAAAAAGCCGATGTGACATGATAAGTGATAATATTGTGGACACTGCTGCCAGTCAATATGACATCAACAAATTAGCCTAATGTGTTTGAACAATGGACAAACAGATGCAACTGGTGAATTCTGGATGATAAGCATCCGTATGTTATCATATTCTAATGGTAGACCATCACACTCATAGTGTAAATTCATCTCGAACTATCATTGATTTTTTTGTAATAATGTTTATTCATTACGTTTGTCAAACAACTGATATTTCAGGTAACGCTGATAAAGTTTGAGATAAAATTACTGGCAGACGGCCACTTTGATTCCAAATTCAATTTGAATTTTATGACTTGTATCGCATTGAAATGCAAATAAAATGATGATTGACATTAAAAGGCGCGCTTGCATGGTATCTTATGTCTCAAATCATGAACAAAACAACACCTAATGAGATCATTATCGAATATGAACGAACATCCTGTCAGAGAGCGATTTGATTGTCGTAATCGGAGCGATTATACAAGACAGACAATCGACGATGCATATACAGTGTAATCTATTATCATCGTATAATTCTCGTAATATCACGGTCTAAACGAGATGTGGTGAGAGTGAACAGCATACGCACCGGAAATGCAACATATCTCGATTTCCGCTTAGCCTGCAAAATCTAAAACAGGGGGAACACGAGCTTAACTCTGTGGTACAGTTGACCGCGTCCCGCCTGTAAACCGATATCATATCAATAATAGAAATGGCTCCTAATAATATTGAAACCCTCGCAATGTTTTATCTAGTTATTTTTATGTATTCGTTTTCGCGACTGATACTCGAAAAGTGAAACCCATCTATTTACTTAGACACACACTAAGTGAATTGTGAATGCTTTTTCGGATATTGTTTCATAATGGGTCAAGCTTTTATCATATTTTATTTCACTCAATATGATGTGGGGTTATTAGTACATTGCTTCATTTGGGCACTGTACGTTGGTGTGAATCTACAAATCATATTTACGTCATTTCCAAATCAAGAATCACTATATGTATTTTGTTTCTTTTACCACAACAATAGACAGCACACAGTGAGTTGTAGAAGCTTTTCATGCTCCATTGTTTCTGTTAAGTGCTGCTTCCGTGTCCGATTTGTTGTTTTAAAAGCTACATCAGCCGACAACTAGGTAAAACGGGATTAGCAGTAGCATACTGTTTATGCATAACCAGAGTACATAAGCGCCGATTGAGGATGTTTTTGAATGTATTTTGAATGTATTTTGAACTTTAAGGAACCATTACTATGAGCGCACAGCTACTGAATATTGAATTTGGACTTAATATATTTTACCTTTGCAAATAAATCCTTAAATACAAAACAAATGATTACAGGGCCTAATTGTCGAAAACATAGGCCCTATTACAAAAGAAACTTACCCGTGTAGATACTGTTGGAATGTTGTATTAAGCAATTCTGTACTCGATAACAACGATTGGAATGTGTCTGTGTTATGCCATGGAATAGTTCCAAGCTTTATAACATCTTTGAACGCCTTCTCTGTTTCCTTACTGTATAATGTAATGAGAAAGGTATAATACATCGCACATTGCAACACAGTGTATAAGATGTGAATTTGTTAATATTTGATGAATATAGACGATCAATTATTTGTTTCCGAACGCAGAAATGTATTTTAGTCTGGTGTTCCATCAAGGATTATTGAACGAAATCCGAATGACAGAGAAAGTTTTAAAACTATCCGCTAGCACTGCAACACATTACATTTAGACATAAACTTAAAAATATCCTGCCGTTACTGAGAATTAGCAGCAGTTTCAAGTATGCTGCCACATTAATAGCAACAGTAAGATAATAACAAACCATCTCAAATACCTTATAACTTTAATGACGTCATTCATGATGTCACCATAGTTGTCTTGTTCATATCCATCGACTGCAAGCAATCCTGGATGCTGAAATTCGTCTTGTGGGTGCATACTTCCGGTGTCGACATTAGAGTGTGATAATGCTATCTCTGTTAACATCCAGGCATAACCGATTCCGAACATAGCTAGGTCTTCAGCTACAGACATAATCCTGAAATTACCATTTATATCATTTAGAATTATTTTATTTATTATCCCAATTTCTTCCCGACAGAAAGTTGGCAACCTTTTATGTCATCTTTGTCCGTTAACTATGTATGTTCCAACTTATTCCCACCATCTACATATTGTGTCCATATTAGGCACCGATATTCACCAAATTTGTATATATGTATGAGCAAAGCCCACCTGGACTAAGGCCGTATTGTGTGGCCAAGGAGTCAAACAGAATATCTGGTATTTGCCTATCTGTCGTATATAGATATACTAGTCCAGTATGTTAACTTTGTTGTGTACTCGTATATCTATCATGCACATGAAGAGCTACATGCAGTTTCAAATGAAATAATTAGTTAATGTAAAATATTTGACCAAAATACTAGCAATGGTGATCAAACAGAAACGTATTCGAGAGATATTAAGCTTAAATTTGAACAAAAAATCTAATACAGTTGTACTTTCACAATAAAATCATAAAAATATACAAAGTTTGTTTGATCGTGCAAAGTAATCCACTCGTTAATACACGTCAATATCCCCCATATTTAAAATTCTACTGATGCAGCATCGGGAGACTTCGGCATTTACCGTCAGGGTTAATAGGTCACAGCGGCAAAATGTCACTAATCTTCAGCTTGGTTTTAGTGACTAAAAACCGTCACTTACCTAATGATTTTCCTGTTAACTATTAAGTAGTTAATCTGTTAGTTACTTTAAGAGCACTATACATACATAAATACATACATTTGTACACCATTAAAAATCTCCATTAAAGGCAGTGCCTTAGTTCATATCATACTCCACCGGTTTGTCGTAAAGGTACTGCATATGTTTTGTAAGGTAACTCGAAGCTGTTTGGATGTAGCACCATGTACTTGGAACTGTTACCAAGAAAAGAACGTGACTCTTTTGAAAGTAAAAGGATTTTAAACCTTTTGCACAAATAACTATGCTTTAGCTTTTGTCCAATCGTCGACAATTTTGAGTTCCGGTATCCTTAATAACACGTATAATCCCATGCCATGAAGACGATCGCAAACACATTTATAAAGTTCCTATCATCATGCCCATTGCTAATATCTAATGTAACTTTCCCTAAAATGAATTTATGCCTTGTTGATGACGACACATTTGCTCTACTACCGTACCATAGTTGCATAATTATATAACCACCAAGACCTTTGTCTGTGCTTTATGTTTGGCTTGTTACCGAGCTCATGAACACCCCCATTTTTATAAGAACTCTTCATGTAACATTTGCGAAACAATTTGATTGATAATATCTATGGATACTGCCAACATCGTTGCCATCCCACGCTGGGTTGATGGATTAGTCATGTACATGTACATCATGAGACTGATGGACACATTCAATGACATTGCAGTTGTCGACAATGGTAGGTGGTCTTTCATCTGAGGTGTCATCTCACTTTTACAAACAACATCATACACAAACCCTTTCTATGACAAATAATACTGACTGTCTCCACAGAAATGGTCAATTCATGCTCTACCAACACTTTCTAGTCACTTCTATAGGAGTATTCGGCCTTTCAAAGGCCAACAACAGTGACAACTACAAAATCGTTGGTTTTTGTTCAAACCATACAGTATAATATTATACATGCACATATGTACAATACAAAATGATTTTATAAATTACTTAAAGCATTTACATCAATGGATGAATAGTAATAAATCGATTATAATGTGCTTAAATGACAAAATCGAATTTTACTTATTGTTCAAATTTAAGTTGAACACCCCTTGTAAGTGCTGTACGAGCATTAATCTAAAATGTCATTTCTAGAATATGCTCGAACATTATATACACACAAAGCATGTACGTAAGCATTGCACGATGTCAGGAAATCATACTAGTAATCCAATTATTGCATTATTGGATCAACAAGTCCAAGTAATAGGGCAACCAATCAAAGTTCGTCAGAGACACGCACATGTACAAGGCTATCGTTGTTCTCCTTGCACTCGGTGATACTCTAAACATTATGATTACGTAATTATGTAACGCCGACAGAGCAGGGCATAATGTGTGTATTGGGGTAATTGATTACCCAATCAGTTTGGTTAAAAAGCCAATTGATTTTGAAATGAGGGAGTAACAAAGAGCAAAGAAAATCAGAAAAAAACATTCAAAATGATGTTATATTTCTAGTCTTAACTCATTGATTTTATTGAATACCTATTTCAAATTTGTTAAAACCTAAACGGAATCAATACACATGAGGGTGTAATACACACTAGACTAATAAACCCGTATCTCTGTATCTGTTGATCTGTAATGGTTTTAGTGAGGAATCAAAACGATGCATGGGGCACAGATGACCGTACGTTAGTGGACATACCTTTCAAACAAGTGTGGTGTTGTAGATGACCGTAAGTTAGTGGACATACCTTTCAAACAATTGTGGTGTAGTAGATGACCGTAAGTTAGTGGACATACCTTTCAAACAATTGTGGTGTTGTAGATGACCGTAAGTTAGTGGACATACCTTTCAAACAATTGTGGTGTAGTAGATGACCGTAAGTTAGTGGACATACCTTTCAAACAAATGTGGTGTTGTAGATGACCGTAAGTGAGTGGACATACCTTTCAAACAATTGTGGTGTAGTAGATGACCGTAAGTTAGTGGACATACCTTTCAAACAATTGTTGTATTGTAGATGACCGTAAGTTAGTAGACATATCTTTCAAACAATTTTGGTGTTGTAGATGACCATAAGTTAGTGGACATACCTTTCAAACAATCGTGGTGTTGTAGATGACCGTAAGTTAGTGGACATACCTTTCAAACAATTTTGGTGTTGTAGATGACCGTAAGTTAGTGGACATACCTTTCAAACAATTGTGGTGTTGTAGATGACCGTAAGTTAGTGGACATACCTTTCAAACAATTGTGGTGTTGTAGATGACCGTACGTTAGTGAACATACCTTTCAAACAATTGTGGTGTTGTAGATGACCGTAAGTTAGTGGACATACCTTTCAAACAATTGTGGTGTTGTAGATGACCGTAAGTCAGTGGACATACCTTTCAAACAATTGTGGTGTTGTAGATGACCGTAAGTTAGTGGACATACCTTTCAAACAAGTGTGGTGTTGTATGTACAATCAGCAGACGATAGCCCTTGTCATGTATGTTCCATAGAGTCATCCGGATATCAATGTCACTGATTGACGCTGCTATAATCATCCTCTGGCTGTAGTTGATGCTGTTAAAACATAGTCAACTTTAGTACGAACAAATTAATATGGTCCCCGTTCTTTTGCATGAATGTATTACAAGCTTCTTGCAATAAATATATCAATTGCAGCGAAAACGTCCAGCCTTAAACTGGCGATTTAGATTGTTTATGGTACGCTGCGTTCAAATTCGTAATACTCTTTGCCTATGAAAACAATGATTTACATTAAATCATAGACAAGAAATCAATTCAGATGTAGAGGGTTCGAAGATCACCTTAAATTGTTCGCAGGTTATACTTTACGTATATCTTGTAAGTTACTAAGTATATTGTTTATTTAATTAAGTGACCATGCACCTGCGTATAGAGTAACAGTGCAGCAATCCTTAAAATATATACTGAACGGATTTAAAAACGCGACAGTGGGGTATGTTGTTTTATAGCAGACAATTTAATTTAAAGCTGGTATTGGAATAGTGCAGATTAAAGGTAAATGTATTGGCGTCATTTTGGTATTAAGATGATATAAATAAGATGAGTATTAACAAATATATACTAGTAGTACAATCAATACCTCGATCTAGAAAACAAAGGTCCCATTCTGACTAATAGTCAATACACGAAACCAACCTTTAAAAGAGTGCATGTGTATACTTGCCCATAGCTCGGTCAATACATGTTTGATCTTGCTGAAATTTTCATCGTACGTAGCTTGGATATTTAAACTTACAATTCAATTAATTTTATTACAATCTGATCACAATTTTTACAAACAGAATAAACAAATGATGGCATCAGCAAATGCTAATGTCACACCTTTTTGTCGTGTGTTCATCGTGTGTTCATCGGGTGTTTGTCAGGTTGCTACGGCAACTATGTACCCACCTTGCTGATAAAGTTCGAGTTCAAGTGTATGTACTTGTCATGGAGACAGAAACACAGAAAACAGTGATAAGAATGAAGCTTAATTTAGGTTTATGATTGCACCCTTTTCCCTAAAAATGCAATTTCTTACAGGTTTACCTCCCCTTGATCATATAAACATATGCAGGTCTTTTAGGCAATGGTGTATTGCTGTAAGCAACGCTTGATGAGGGCATTGCCAAGTTTAACCCTGTTAAGGTATAAGGTATGTTTCCTGCACCAATGTTTCCGTGTTATATAGATATAGTCCGGCCCCAAACCCAATATACCTTGCATTGGAGTATAAAGTTTTTTTCTTTGCTGATTTCAGTAGACAAGACCTTCCGAATGGAATTTCTGACGGGTGACATTGTGTCACCCTTGAGCATTTTGAGAAAATTGGGGTAAAAGTTCCAAAATATAAACGAAACTGCGAATTTTTGGAATCGGTGAACTACATTGTTATTTATAATCATATTTTATAATAAATCACATTTATATGTAGTTATTAAGTTGCAGTTGAAGACTGCAATATTTTAGTGCCGTGCATTTATGCGAAAGGAGGTATTTTTGGGGTAAAACGTTAAAAAGTACGTGAAAAAGTGCGAATTTTCGGAATCGATGGACTATAACGTCATAAGCCATTATATTTGGTAAATAATCGCCGAGATAGTTTAATAGTGACTTGCGATGACAATATTAAACACCTTACGCTAGGCTTTTGTACAAAATGTGGAATTTTGCGGGTAAACACTATAGAATATAACGGAAAGTGCGAATTTTCGGAACTGATAGACTTCAATGTCATGGATCATTTTGTTTGGTAATTACAATTATTGTAATTACTATAATATGATCTATAGTAATGTGTTATTAATGATAACAATCATCTTAAGTCATGGTATGGTACAAAATATATAATTTTAGGATAGAACATTTGTCACGAAAAGTATGATTTTTGGGAATATGTTTACTTCGCTGTTATAATTAATTTAACTTGATAGAAAATCACGGTGAGAGGTACATATCATAATGCAGTTCAAGTTATCTATCATCTAATGCAATGCTTTAAGCTAAATGCGATGTATTGTGGTAAAACATCACTAAAATTATATGAAAATTTTTGATCTACGGACAAATCAGATTTTACTACATAAAGCCAATGCCGGCCTTATTATTATTATGTCCACCATTATTGAACATACGAGGTACCCATTAGAACCGAATTCATGCATCACAAGTCATGCCCTATCGAGTACTCACCACCACTGAGTACAAGCTTGCTTAGGCCAAGTAGGGTATTAAAACCAACAGTGAGTCCACCATTCAATGTGCTATAAGTACAAAAAATCTAAGACCTACTGAGCACTGACCACCATTTAATAAATCCATGCCAGAAAAAATGTAAACCTATACATAGCCATATAAAGTACTCGCCACCACCAGCCATTCCTCATCTAATTGGGTACATGCCACTGCTGTTATGGTATTGGATACCTTCAATTTCCTGGCACAGCACGCAATTCGTTACTCTTTGTGGTACCTGGCTCAGCAATTTCTGGCCATATACGTACGTAACCCAACCCTGCATGACAGTCACCCCTAGCGCTATCGATATATACTGCTGTGTACAGTCACTTATCGATAGCCTTGTGGTAGAGCGTTCGCTTCAATTGCGGGATGTCCCAGGCTCAATAACAGGCCTGGTCATACCAAAGACGATATAAAATGCTACCATGGAGTAAATCCCTTGCATATATAGAATATTAGCATAAATGGGACGCTGGTTTCTCTCTCATACCACTGTAGCGATGAATAACATCAAGAATTAGTCACCAAGCGTGACTAATTAATATGAGTTGAAAGAACTTGTTTCACAATCAACCTAACATAAACTACATTTGTATATAGTGTCAATTCCTGGAGCCCACATGCCACCTGAAAGGCACATGCCTTCTGTGGTACCTAGCACTGCTCTATTAGATACCAAATGCTATCAGACACAGTCATTCATGGCTTTATATGATACCCACCACTGCTTGGGTCTGCCATTTATTGGTCTACGGGGTATTAACACATCCTTTCCCAGCTCCAAAGGTTAGCATAGCAATTTATTACCTAAAAGGGTTACCTAATACTGGTGGAAGCATGGTAATGTTTATTCCTGAATTTATAAGGATTATACATTACCTGTCAAGCCATCCCTGGTTGAATATTGCCTGACAGAGTCATTCCTGACTTCATTAGATACACAATACTACTTGACGCAGCCATTTGTAAATCTATATGGTATCAAATAGTACATTTGACATTTACGTTACCGAGTTTTGGAGGGCCACTTTCAGAAATTCAGCCGTTCAGCCACCCTTTGACATTCATTCGGCTACCTAAAGATACCTGCGTTCCAGTCGCCCTGTGGAGACTAGTTCTCCTCTGGTATGTGCTCCGCCAAAATCGAGATACGGCGTCCAGAAATATCGGACATGCACATCATCACAAGAAGGAATTTCAATTCACACCTTCGTCGAGTGGGCATTGTGGGTTATTCTTGCTCAGAGAAATTAAGAAATGGTGGGATCGAACCCGGGACCTCTCGATCCCAAAGCGTGCGCCCTACCTCTAGGCTATTTCTTGCTTAATTCGGACAAATACATGACCTAAAACAGTAATTTCCTGGTTTAATTGGTACCCAACACAGTTTGCAACTGATCTTTGTTGCTCTGTGGGGTACTAATTATATAACATACACTTGATTAACTTCATAGGGTACCACTGACTGTCATTGATATGTATGACCCACTGACCAGAAACGTATAGATTATAGGCCAAGGTCATTTATAGAGTGGTTTGTCTGGTCGAGTGTCAGTAATATGATCGTATGGATTAGTAACCTTGTACTGCTGTGAACAGCCATTCCTTGATCTGTTTGGGATGTTCTGACTCTACCTGGCACAGTTCGCCTTGTTTTGTGATGTCTAAAACTGTCATTCCAGACTTTATATGAAATTAAACACTGCATAGAATAGCCATACCATGCTATATATGATACCTAGCACAGCTGTGAACAGGTATTCTGGTTCTATGATGGTGACAAAACACTGCCTGGTATACCAGTATAGTCATTCCTAGCGGGATAGGATATCAACTACTGCGCCTGACGCTGCTGTTGATTTAATTACTGCATGGGGTACTCAGCACTATGGAGAAGTCATTACTGGCTCTATTAAAATCAGTATTTGTCTTGCACAGCATCATCTCCTAGTTTATATGGGATAACACATACTAGTTCTGTTGGGCGTTGCTAGTAATATGCTATGATGTAACTTACACACAGCTAGAATAGTCATTTCTATGACCCGGGATACATATCATATAAATATCTAAGGGCAATAAAGTCTACGGATTCCAAAAATCACTTTTTTCGTTTATATTTTAAAACATTTTATCCAAATATATCATATTTATCTCAATAACATTGCACATAGGTTTGATATCTTAAACTCTACATGTTAACAAGTACATGGATTTATGATGAAATAAAACGATAAAAGACTATGTAGTCTACCACCTCGAAAAATTTGCCCTTTTTCTTTATATTTTGAAGCTACAATGTATACCCTAAATTATCACACTTGCACAATAGCCAAACTTAGGACGTTTGGTATCAAAACTGTTAGGTTATTAACACCATTCATATTGATTAATCACAGAGAAAAGATACATGAAATTGTTCCTGGTTTACCTATTCTAAAAAATGCAGTTTTCCTCCATACATGTACTATTTAATGTTTTACGCCAGAAATACCTCATTTCGTACCCTAGCTTAGCTTAAGATGCTTGATATCTTAATGGCAAGACACTTTAAAATAACCACAGCGATTATTTACAAAATATAATGTCCAGTGACGTTAAATTTAATCGATTCCGAAAATTCGCCTTTTTAAATGCACTTTTTAACGTTTTACCCCCAAAATACCACATTTTGTACGATAGCCTAGCTTAAGGTTTTTAATATCTTCATCGCAAGTCACTATAAAAGTATCACAGCGATTATTTACCAAATATAATTGCTAATGACGTTACAGTCCACCGATTCCGAAAATTCGCACTTTTCCATGTGCTTTTTAACGTTTTACCCCATAAATTACTCCTTTGGCATAAATGCACGGCACTAAAATTTTGCAGTCTTCAACTGCAACTTAATAACTACATATAAATGTGATTTATTATAAAATATGATTATAAATAACAATGTAGTTCAACGATTCCAAAAATTCGCAGTTTCGTTTATATTTTGGAACTTTTACCCCAATTTTCTCAAAATGCTCAAGGGTGACACAATGTCACCCGTCAGAAATTCCATTCGGAAGGTCTTGTCTACTGAAATCAGCAAAGAAAAAAACTTTATACTCCAATGCAAGGTTCGGTCAAATTTCGGGGATTTCGGGCCGGACTAATACATTTTAAATAAAAGTTGGATATACCATTTATTATATTCAATTTAGTTTAGAATTTTGATATAGAAGTTAGACTATCCTTATGCAAACATTCAATTTGTTATACAGACTGGTGATATTCAACGCTAAAATAATGCGCCGATAAACATGTTACTTTTGTATTCTGGACCAATGTATTATATGTACGATAATTTGGTTGATACTCGTTGGATTTTATTAAGTTTGGTATCAAAATGACGAATTTTGAATTAGCCGTTACGAATATACAAAGGCATAGTATATGGGAATTTGTTTTCCTTATATTGCACGTAGCAATACCACGTGACCTTGACATCACTAAAGGCGAAATTTGTAAACTTTGGAAAACAAAAATAGCCGTAAGTAGTTAATTTCTATACTGATTTCCATGAAACATACGCGAGTCTTAGAAAAAAAGAATATATTGTTGCCGTATATTTGATAGAAATTGACGAAGGAATAAAACAAATTCGTGTTTTGAGCTAATCAAATTTCATCTTGGATTTGCAGCATTTAGTAATGTAAAAGTCACGTTGTATTGTTACATTGTTATACCGGAGGGAAACTTATTGACAAAGATGATAGTTTTTCATATTTTGGCCACAATAAGTAGGACTATACATCGGGTTATTTGTTTGATATACAGATGCCATTTAGCTCTTAAGAACAAGCACTCGTACTCTATAACAGCCTCGTGGTTCCGTTATCTTTATTGTGTATGGAAATACTGAAATCAGCGACAGAATAGACGGTGTTCATACACGCACGTTTAGACAGTTCAGTTCTGTTCTGTCACGGTATCTCGTCGACAAACTCCCAAGAGCTTTTCATACTATTAATGACATTACTTTGAAGCTAGGTATTGTTGGACGGTTTTAATTCCACCGGCAATAATACAACGTAGAAAGAATTATCGCTTATTTAATCAAGGTAATATATCAAAGCACTGAATGCATCGTTTCATTCTTCGGTACCGCTCTAATTTTGGATTGTTTATTACTTAATTTACGGTACTGAAAACGTTTCACACTTTAGATACAAGTTTCACTAATAATACCAGTTGAAAGTGAATTGACCTTATTATGGGACTTTTTGTTCTAATTATACACGTTCGTTCTTTAAAATCTTAAAAGTGAATTGATCTTAATAGCGAACCTTTTTGTTCTAAATTAAACATTTTCGTTCTTTTAACTCTTAATAGTGAATAGATCTTAATATCGGACCTTTTTGTTCTATATTAAACACTTTCGTTCTTTAAAATCTTAATAGTGAAGTGATTTTAATACGGGACCTTTTTGTTCTAAAAATAAAAACACTTTCGTTCTTTAAAATCTTAATAGTGAAGTGATTTTAATACGGGACCTTTTTGTTCTAAAAATAAAAACACTTTCGTTCTTTAAAATCTTAATAGTGAAGTGATTTTAATACGGGACCTTTTTGTTCTAAAAATAAAAACACTTTCGTTCTTTAAACTCTTAATAGTCGGACCTTTTTGTTCTGAATAAAACACTTTCGTTCTTTAAAATCACAAAATTCTGCATGACTGAAAATACTCAAAGTGGCCAGTTTTATTAGCGAAACTTTAAAGTCACATTATCTCTCCCAAGACCTTTCTTTCGATCATCCAGTAAATAGAGTAGTTACAAAGAATTAGGATATTTTTCACAAATGGCCAATAATTGACGACGTAATGTTAAATATATCTGTCGAAATAGTATGCCAAAATCACATTTTAGTAATATGTACGGATGACAAAATATTAATTTTGCAAGAGTTGCTATCCTTAGATTATAAATTGTGCATTTTTTGTTTACAATTCATTGTTTTGTAAACAAACCAACTGGAGGTTGTATTTAATTTCCTTCCATCTTATGGTCTTTTCCACCTTTGGGACTCAACTAAAGTGCTCAAAGCCATGGCTTCAAAAACGTTACCAAGTTATTACTTTTTGAAAATAGCCGTTTAAGGCCTAATATGCTCTTTTTTTAGATAAAATTTCAAGTTTCGAATCAATTTAATAATTATTATTATTTATAGTTAAGCAAACTAAAGATTAATCAATTGTTTCTTTTGTTATACCATGTCAGTATAAATATTGTGTGTAGTTTAGTAAGTTTACTAACAACACATGGCTTAATGGAACGTCAGCAATATGATGCTTGTCTGGGGTATAATTTCATCACAAATATTGATCAGGTTATAAAACCTGTTGATAAGAATCGTGTTGATTGTCCTCCAGAAGTAATTACAAAATTAACATTTTTATTCTCTGTTCAATATTTAATGCTCTTATGTTTGTGCTGGTTATATACGAGTATTACATTGTACGTATAATCGCAATCGCTTATAATAAAATATAACGTATTTTTTTTCCTTTCCTTTTGAAAATAATCAGTACAGTGGAATAAAGGCGATAACATAATTTAACTAACAGCTCCGATATTCCTTCAGGCGATGATGCCGCACCAGGGTAATGTTTTACCAAAGCACTTACGGAAATCCTTAAAAAATACGTCCAATAGTTATGACGTAACGTAAAAAGGTGGGGCACACAAGTGTAACGCTTTTGACGTCAAACAGCGTATTGTTTAGTTTACAAATGTCAGTGTCAGTACTAAATGCGATGGATAAGGGTCCACATTAAAGTAAAATATTAAGTGCTGATTTGTTACAAATAAATACAGGACACACAATATGTTTTGTGCTTTTTTACCGTGGTAATTTTTCTTGCTCAAGAAATTATACGAGTAAATATATGAGAAAACTATGACCAGAACAAACGTCGATGTCATAATTTGCAAGAAAAAGGTTAATATATTTTTTATTTATTATTCAATCGACTTGAAATTCGCTATGCTTGTACTACGATAAAAACATATGTTATATACTTTTTTCAGTTACATAAACTCACATGGAACAATTTTGTATGTGTTCAAAAATGGGATTTTTTAAAATTCACTTTGTTTCAGTATTTTTTTACATTTTTGTACATGCTAACTAATTTTCAAAAAAACCCCACAATATGTATGATATTGAAACAATGTTTGTGCAAACAAATCTTTGGTAAAAACGTATTTTTTAGTTAAAAATGACTCACATACGCACACACATAATTTAGCAAGTCGACTTTAAACAAAAGAAAATTGAAATTAGCGAAAATAATATGGCATCAGGTGTTGGGACTACTTTAACCGACAACGTTGTTTCCATCCAAATCCGTTCCGTAGTTTTATTGCAACTGTTACCTATAAGACCATGCGTTTTTGTTACAAGTCTCGCTGCGTTTTTGCGAAAATAAATCGCTCGAAATGACGCACTTTACAGTGCACCTTTATTATTTCCGTGTACATGTGTATATTGCAAAATGTGCAATTTGTTTTTGCATTTCGTGTTATAATATTCATTTTTCTACGCCGAGTTTTGCGAAAATAATCGTAGAAATTCGTTTGCGATTTTTGCCGTTTTCGAGTGTGCCTCACCTTTTGACGTTACGTCTATACAACTGCAAATTTTGGACATAATTATATGGTTTGTAAGAGTTCATTAACTGAATCAGTTTTAGTATTGCAGATCTGTTTACCAAATTGTGTACTTTAAAAAGAATTATAAATATTGTAAACGTAAGTTTAAGATGTTCGAACGTAAGTGCTTTGATAAAACAATACCAAGGTGCTTATAAGCCATTGGAACAATACTTAACCATAATTATGCAAACTTTCCCACATACGTAGGGTATGCATCCTAATTATAAAAAGTGTCCAGGGTAACAACCTTTAAAAAACACACAACTCATTCTATCCTTTCACAACAATGACCAATTGCTTTAGGATATTGATTACCCATGATCTAGGATGCTGATATGGTGACATTTATAATATCATTAATCAGGTCATATTGGTACCGAATGATTCAATTATGGTGTATTATCACTACTCGTATAGTACGGATACTTTGAAGTGATACTCGACCTTCTATTAGCATGCTTTAGCAGCTGATATATTGTCTATCTTTATCATCCCGGCTGTATGTTTTTTAAATGCGGGGAAAATCAAGAAGAAGCTAAATGAGTTATACACAAATCTAAAGGATCATTATTGCACAGTTTGCTCGCGGAAATTGATATAATCAACACAAGAACCTAATACGTAATATATTCATGCCTGAAGGTTAGGAACACGTCAAATTCCTTGTTCTATATTAATTGTATTGAAATTCCTCACCTATTTGTATTACTACTCAGATTTGAATTGGATATCATGTATTCATTATTAATTTAATGGCTTCACACGGTAAATACAATTCTCTGAGGGTCGACACATATGATGCGGTGACATAACAGATATAATCAAATCCAATGTTCAATTCCTATTAGTCACTTCCATAATTACTTGGTAGCATTAAATATTGAACAAAGCGAAGGTAAATGAAACAGATAAAGTTTTAATAGACACATTGTCACAGTATTGGCATACTTATGGTGACTTTCAATTACATTTGTATTTAGAACACAATGAAACCTATTTTAGCTGTCTCCTAAATGAAGCAAACACATTCATTATGTGACAAGAATGTTCAATTTAAATACATGCAGCAACCAATCGCATTTGATGTACATGTGCAGTGCCCATACTATTGTCGCTGGTCGCGTAAGACAAAAGTCGCTTAACACAATGGAAAGATAGAACAAATATAGACGGGAGGAGTCGAAACCGGTCATCTAAGACAAAGGTCGCTTACTTCGCGTGGTCGCTAGTACAAGTTGGGCTGTATTCCTCTAGCTGATCCGACTGCTTAAGATAAGACTGTAAACATTTGCCTTTTTTAAATCGACAGTTGGAGAATTTGTGGCCAGAAAACAGTAATTATTACAAGAGCTGAACAAAACCTCCGCATTATTATTAACGACACAATATTTAACAAAACAGCGAAACATGTGTTTCAAAATTAGCTCTGCTTTATTAGTTTATATTTCGAAATTTTAATGCGTAAATTCTAAAATCGGGTCGTGCCAAGTAGCCTACAGTATATCACTAACCGCGATTTCCTTACGATATCATAACATCTAATCATCAATATTAGCGGCTTGTTACTTAGCTGATTTTCTTTACAATGTTAAATACGATGCCTAGTAGAGCTGGCGCGGTGACGTGGTTTTACACACCAATGGAGTGTCTGACATACATACAGACGTCGTTGCTTTTATAGAAATGAGGGGAAATATTGCAGACCACTTAAGTTGATTAGTAAAATGACAGACGTACACAGTTTAATGCTACCTATTGGCATACCTGTTATGTCCGACTTCGTTGTCAAATGCCTCTAAAAAGCCGTCAGTCAGAAATGTATCTTGGCAGAACAGAAACGATTTCGCCAACATTTGTTTGTCAATAACCGTTAAAATAGCTCCAGCTAGACTTTTATGGTTTGGGTGAATCGGGAAAACGTCTTTTCCGTATGTCTGCAAGAAAAAAACACGATCATACAATGGTATAATTCAGCAGTTTTGTTCTGCCAGTGTATAATTAAGAGGTTAGAAGTAGAATAGTTCCGTCGCATAATGTGGTGCTATCGTTCCATTTTGCTGCCAATAAATGCCGACCATTTTGTCTGGAGCCTATATGTCTCTGGTAACGCCCCATCTATGGCATCGTTTGTAGTGTTGTTTAAACTGAACAAACAAAGCAAACAAGATAATAACATGTTCTTCCCAATTCTAAAACATTATTACAATTTCAGTAGTGATCGGACATGAATTTCTGATTTCTGGGATATTTAAATACACGTTACATGCAAAGCATTCTCTAGAGTGACCCTTCACTCCAGTATCAACCACGAACATTTACAAAAATACAACGGCCTGTTGGATAATATAATAGTTTTTGCAAATTGTGAAACAAGTTCGTGTAAGTGATATAAATCACTCTCGACACCTCATTCGTGATGGTATACATGAGGGAGAAGCGGTCTTTCACTTTTTATGCAGAGCATGACACGAGCAAGGGAACTACTGATGCCATTTTTATTTCGTCTTTGGTATCACGTGGCTACGGATCGAACGCGAGACCTCACACTCTAAGTGCATGCTCAACCACTCACTTCTGGCTGCTCCTGTTGCAGCTGTTGTTGCTTCTCCGAGGATATAATCATATTACTGGACTATTTATAATATTGACGAAGAGAGACCAATGCTTAAGAGAAGCACACCGTGAGAAATGTTTTTTTTTCTATATTATTTTTTCTATTTTTTATTATTTTTTTATTTTTGAATTGCTTGCGGACTGATTGCAGATATTTTTATAATGTATTATGAAGATGTTCTTACATATGTCCGGTACGGTGATGTCGAGTACACGAAACTGGTGATGTTCTTGTCACGTGACACACACGTGACCGCATTGATCACAGAATCCTTTCCAAAACCAATTAAAAACAACGTCTTTGGAGTGACTGAAAGAATATATACGTATTATTTCCATGTACAGTGGGGTTTAACATTGAAAACATTAATGAAATAACGCCATAAGCCTCACTCGGAAATAAAAAGCTATATGTTTGAAATGAAATTAAAAATGTAACACGTCACAAACCATTACATGTACTTTTCAAAATTAGCATTCTGATTTGCACCTAATGTAGTCGTCACTAAAGACGAAAGAAGTGAAATTCGGAAACAACTAGTTTGCTAAAATATAATTGCATCAGTAGGAAACATAGTTACGGGTTGTGGCGTCAATTACTGCCCGACTTATAAATTTGTTTCACTACTGAAGTACGAACTACAAGTTTAAATTGCTCAAACAAATAAACTTATTTGAACTTTATATTATTTTGGGAAAAAAGAAGATTTTAATAAGCTTAAAACAATGCCAACTATATTGTGCATTTCAGAATTGATGTATAATTTGTATTTATAAAGAAGTTGAACGTTCACAATACGTACCTGTACGATCTAATTTTCTCAAATCTGCAATATAATCTCCAGAACTAGGTATTACGATTCCAGTAATATTTATATGTAGGGTATCTACATTTATTGTAACATGTAATGTCTCACTGGCTTGCTGACACGTATCATGAATCCCCTTTTCACACAAAAATAGCACAGTCACATCGCCGAGTGCCACACGTGACATTGCTACAACCCAAATATATACTGTAAGTATTATACAAATGATTCCCATTTTTAAACATACGATATTCAATGAGATTTTCAGTTATGACTAAAGTTACCAATTTTCACCGTGTTAATTCCAAAATATTGTAAATGATCTCCATTTTTTAAAATATGATATTCAATTTGCACCGACGTTACCAATTTTCACCGGATTAGTTCCAACATTCTATAAATGATACCCATTATTTTTCTAAATATTTCATTCAATTGTCACTGATGTTACGAATTTTTAACGTGTTAAATCCGAACTCGGTATTAAATACCAACTAGCGCGATATTCAAATGAGCACTAAACTTACCAATTAATGACAAACGTACCATTAATTGACCACACGGCTTTATCATGGTTATGAAACATTGATGATTATATTCAATGCATGCCTTACAGGCACCAATTCTCACTCACATTGATTTGTGATTTTTTTCCGATAAATATTCATGACAAACACTTGTATTAAAATACAAAAAAAAACAAAGTGTAAATGTCTGCTACATGCCAAAGGTACGGGTCTAATTATTTTATTGAACCACTCAATTGTATGTATTACCAATATCGCCTATATAACGCTGCCACCAATAGCGCCGTGCTTATCAATTTAAATATTGGAATAGTAGTCAACTTTGAGTAGTAGAATTGACCGTAACATTCATAAGGTAGAACTATGGGACGCCATAGTCAGTTTGTTAGTTCCATGTATTGACTATACATTTTGTATTATTTTGTTTGTATCTGATTTATCGTCGTTTTCAACAGTTTTTCAGTCATATATGACGGAATCACACGGACGACCTCATTTCACAATTACAATCCTTCAGTAACAGCATAATGCCTATAACATGACCTTATGATGTGTATTGAATGCGAAATGATTGAACGAAACTCGGCGTTCCATAGAAAACTGGATACACTTCAGAGAATGGTGTAATAGCACGTGAGCTCACTAACTTGTTGTTTGCGTGTTTTAGTAGAGCTGTACACGCTTTCGAGACATCAGGCTTGTCGCGAAATATGAATCATATGGAACATATGTTATGTTATCTGCCTAGATATGGACAGATCGTTCTTTAGTGTGGAGATATTAACTTAATCCTCGCCCTTATATAATAATGTAATTTAACAGCTGATATAGTGATTATATTTATAAACCCAGTTGTGTGCTTTTTAAATCACGAAGGCGCTCGATGGGTAATACAAATACAAATCTAAAGGACAGATATTGTACGGTTTGTTCGCGGAAATTGTTATATTCAACACAAGGCCCTTGTAATGCTACGATCACATTTGCCCTACGAGCTCCCCACGAGCTCCGTACGTACGTACGAGCTTTGTGACAGCAGAATTATTCATGCTAACAGATAAGGATCGCGTTAATATCCTCACACTATAACACGGTGGTGATTTGTCTGACGTTTCCAGCACTGGTTGTGCTGGAAAATTATTTGATTTCTCTAGAAATAGGAGCGTCATTGTGTTTGATTTACAATAACTCTCCATCAAATTATGCAGTTTATAAGATAAGGAAAACTATATTTTAAGTTGATGTACAAGGTGGGTTACTATGACATTCAATGGAATGGAATCAATCGAGTTACATCGTCTATTTCCGTTTTCTTCGGTAAATATTGCAATTCATAAAGTCCAAGGTAATCAGAATGGGAAATGAACACTTATACACAATATTTTCAGAAGGTATGAACGCCTCTTTATTCCTAAAAGGTCTCTAAAAGTGGCATAACAAACATCTGGAGACCAACTCATAAACAATTTCAGGACTCAAAAAACATTCCCGTCTTTAACATGTGCGTTAACTGTGGAACACTTGTTGTTATGACAACGATTAGGCCTATTACGACAAAATTTTAATGACGCCATAATTATCACGTCTTGACGTTCTAATTTCAACATATTTATTTCAATTTAGCCAATTACTGTACCATTTTACGAGAAATTGAAGCATATAATAAACAGAACATTTGTTGGTTTTTGTGATCACTCGTTGAAATAAAAATTCAATCCAACACCAAAATCAACAAATATCCTCTATATATATATATCAATTTTTATTAAATGGTATCAATAAGAGTAATTGTTTCTTCGCAATCAATTTCATACAAACACACTTTACAAAGTGTGTGTTTTATTTGCAAAACTCGTTGCCATGATTTACGACCATTATTCTTTAAACCAGCTTATACACGTATCCTTCCTAAATTGTTATATAAAACGTCTTTAATATTTTATACCGTGGGCTTTAAAAACTTTCTAGACCTATAGAAGCTCCTCAAAACATTCCGAAATGATTTGTTTCTATTGTTACCATTGAATCTCTAAGATCCGTCTACGAGGTTACGCGTAGTTCTCCGATACTTGACTCATCTCGTCTTCCACTATTGGCACTGGCAATAAAAAATATTCTAAACGTCCAAAAACCCACAATCATAGCTTCCCTATTGTAAGGTTAGGGATTTATGTGTATCATTTAACTGCCTCGTTCGTCATCATTACGTTGAAACAAATTGTATTTAATTTCGTGTCTCAAAGTGAAATCAAATTATCAATCATTCAAAGCACGAGGAAAAAAAAGAAGACAAATAAATAAACCCCTGATTAATGTTAGAACTGCTGGCAAGGCTGTGTAAATATGTTATCTTGAGCAATATCAAACATTTAATTTCTCAAAATGCAAATTGTTCAAATTACTGAAACCTTGAATTGCCCAGTATGATTGTGGAACGTGAATGTGTAACCGTACACTGCGGTCACATCGGCCATGATACGGTCCCCAATGAGCACGTTATGGACGTTTCCGCGGGTAGTTTATGCGCATCCCTATCGCGCATTTCTGATGTTGCAAAATGGTCAATATCCCCTTAAGGTTACTCAGGACTTACCGACGTCGTAATTCAAAGTTGACATATGTGCTTGAAAATTAGTACATACGTATAACATACCCATCTGCGTTGCGTAGTTACGTTTATATTACAATGGCGTCACATGACGTTGCTATTTGGTGCCGTTTTTGGAAACAGTCCCAATCAGACCGTACATTGATAATGACTATATAACTTTTTCATTTATCCGCCGATTTTAAATTTGTAAATTGAGTATTAATACTCGATAAATTATCGTTCTGCTAATATGTTATTATTACACTTGATAAAACACAAATAGATGTTGTATGTGGAAATCGCGCAAATGACGTCTGAAACGTCAACACAATGCTACTTGATTTTCGCCAAATTTTTATGGCATCATCATAGGATGGAGTTTACCGACAGGAACGTCCTTAAGCGTACAAATGTTTAAGGTGTGTTTGCTATATAACGATGTTTGTCTTTGATACGAGTTGTATATTTACGGACGTTAAATGAGGGGAAGCCGAATTTGCGTATGACGATTATTTCGTCATTGACGAAGCTCTCCAATTGGTTTGTGAAAGACGGCTAGTTCTACTCGGGGACTTTGATATGCCCAAAAAATACTAGTTGGAGAAACACAGGGAGTCCTTCACCGCCAAAATAGCGACAACTGTCACTTAATGTTTATATCGCGTAAACACATTCACTATTAAGAATAATAACCGACACCAGTGAAGAAGGATAGAGAACACTCCTACCATTAATTATTTTATTCATTAATTTTTTTTGAAGATTACCAAGCGAATCCATTGCATTACGCGAACGTGTGTACTATATCCAATGTTTTTGCAACCCGGCAAAAGTGCTTTCTTTCATTGGTCAACTCAATTTTCGATTTACTAATAAATGTAAATATCTCTGCTAGTATTCACAAGGCATCTAAGTGGAACACTTAAATATTGTGAATTAAGTTTCAATTTTATACTCGGTATTTCTTCCCCAAAAGAAGGAACCCATGTTTTATTGGTGATTACAGTAACTCTATATAATGTTAATGCTTTGAAACGATGTATTTTGAAAACCTGATACACTTAAGAATTTTTAAATATTTTAAGAAAATCTATGTTTTCTGCAAAGATGCTTTGTGAATACCAAAGTAATTTCCAGGAAATACCAGTGTGGTGTGATACGGTCCTCCCAAAGCCTAGATCCACATCCTTGTGAATTTTAATAAATTGACATTTTCAGTCTAAACATTATCCAAGTCCTAATCTGAAAACGTGTCTCAGAAAAAAAACTTACACCTATTGTCTATACATGTGCAAGTTTTCCTTACGATAGCAGAATGTAGAGATTTGAATAATGGTCACTGAAACTGTAAACTTTCTTTTTGGACACCGTGTACCATACCAGCTGGCGTCTGGTCACTTACTTTCCTTGCGCAATTGGTAACTTATAGTCATGATAGCGTGGTAAGTTAGTAGAAATTGTTCAAATTCATTAATTAGTTGCCCCATCTATTCCATTAATATCAGTATTAAGTGACCAAGAACACCATTTATAAGGATTCAACGTGCGTATTGATCTATGGGTCTTCGTTAATCAGATATTCTATGATATCGTGTTTATTTAAGAGTAATAATGTACATTTGTTTTGTCCGTGCCACATCCTTCACACGTTGAGGGTTATTCAAATATTACATAGTATAAATCTACAAATTACAGAATTGTTTTATGGTTGCTTTCATGCTGTACGCGTGTGAAATTATGTAACCTACATTTTCAAGTTGCACCGCCACAAATATTCAGATATTAACTAAAATGTAGTTGTCTGAAATCTCTGCATGAGTCTGCTTTCCTGTCTCATACATAGTACGGACACCACAAAAGTCTTATTTAAGTTTGGTTTTCGTTTTCAGTATACTGTTCATGTAGCCAGCATTGTTGGCTTTCTCTTGAGAAAAGTTGAAGCGTTTTTAGTTATTGTTTCCGTAGTCCGTTATGTTTTTACCAGAAGCGAATATTATCCACATGCTCACATTCTCCAACCCGAGGGCCAGGACTTTTCCGATGATGAAGATTGATTTTCTCTAGTATGGTTGCGTGCCACAGCTAATAAATCCATTCCATCCATGATTTTATATCAGAATTTCCTTTTCCAAGATAAGTTACCCCCCAAGGTTAACGACTCTAATCATATCGGCATTTAACCAAGTTAGCACAAAGGGGCTTACACTCTGCATCTCTTACAGTTTGACATGTAGGATTACTTGTTTACCGTATGTTGTTGTTGGGGAGGCACTTCAATGGCATAAATGATATAGAGACGTTGTACTGGTTGATCACGGAGACTTACACATTCTGTTCTCTTTTAATCCGTCAAGTAAACTAGTCAACGATGACAGTATATGTCTTAGACTCTCTACCACACTACACGCATACACAATACTTCCCTGTGACAAAAACCACCAGTAGCAATAGCATGGTGCCTCACTCGAAGCTGTAGGTCATTGACAATTAGGCAGGGACCTAACCGGATATCCATACTCTTACGACTGTCTCAGTCGAACGCAAAAACATAACGTTGGCTATTTTCAGATAAACGAAGCGCAATCATACTCGCCGTTTAAATTCACTTTTCAGCCAATCCCTCGTACCTGTATGAGAGCCATAAGAAGATAATTATAACACAAGGACAAGGAAGGCAGCACTAACCAGGAACAGCAGAGTTCGAAATACTGAACATCTATAAAACGCGCCAGCCCGCTGCTACAGCATGTCATCTCAGTCAATCAAACAGATCCGGAATAAGAATCAGAAGACAGGAACAGACAATCAGGACAACCACACACCACAAGGACAACACACAAACAACATTCAACAGTTACAGTGTACAAGAGCCAGAAGACAAGAACAGACCACAAGACGAACACACACCACAAGGACAACACACAAACAACATTCAACAGTTACAGTGTACAAGAATCAGAAGACAAGAACAGACCACAAGACGAACACACACCACAAGGACAACTCACAAACAACATTCAACAGTTACAGTGTACAAGAGCCAGAAGACAAGAACAGACCATAAGACGACCACACACCACATGGACAACACACAAACAACATTCAACAGTGACAGTGTACAAGAATCAGAAGACAAGAACAGACCATAAGACGAACACACACCACAAGGACAACTCACAAACAACATTCAACAGTGACAGTGTACAAGAGCCAGAAGACAAGAACAGACCACAAGACGAACACACACCGCAAGGACAACTCACAAACAACATTCAACAGTTACAGTGTACAAGAGCCAGAAGACAAGAACAGACCATAAGACGAACACACACCACAAGGACAACACACAAACAACATTCAACAGTTACAGTGTACAAGAGCCAGAAGACAAGAACAGACCATAAGACGAACACACACCACAAGGACAATACACAAACAACACTGACTCTTGTGCACTGTAACTGTTGAATGTGTTGTTTGTGTGTTGTCATAAGACGAACACACACCATAAGGACAACACACAAACAACATTCAACAGTAACAGTGTACAAGAGCCAGAAGACAAGAACAGACCATAAGACGAACACACACCACATGGACAACACACAAACAACATTCAACAGTGACAGTGTACAAGAGCCAGAAGACAAGAACAGACCATGAGACGACCACACACCACAAGGACAACACACAAACAACATTCAACAGTTACAGCATGTTTGTGGATTGATGCAGCAATTTACATAACTATGGAAATAATCCTTTCATGTTAAGACTACTGGGACAATGCAAAGTCTGTCTTACACAATTGGTGTCGATGGAACACTGTATTCAATCGATATCCTCTACATTTATAATCTCAAAATTCGTATAATGATAATGAATGTAATAATTTCAAACCTACATTATTTAAACAAACTTCTTACAGTTCTTTACAGAACTAACTCTCAAATTTCAAACACATTTTTCCGAAAGTCACAGTAAAGAGCCGCTTATATGACGAGTTAAAGTCAGTTTTAAATGCAGATTGTAAACATGTTTGCGCTAAATTGAATATTTTGCAAAAATCCGTATGTTTTTGAAATAACATAAGTGGTCAATATGAGCGAAATTACTCAAAAATCATTTGTGCGGCTGTGGGATTTACCCATTAAAGGCTGTTATTTTCAAACTTTTTATGACTTTTTGACAGCTGAAACTAGGTCATTCAGATTTTTATAACTGAAACTGGATCAGTGTTTTTTATGTTTTCTGTGTTCGGTTTTATAAGCCAATGCACCAGTCAATATTTTGCCCCGCCCGGGGGCGACCCCGGGGAAATTAAACATTTTCATTTTTTTATGTCTAAATCGACACCCAGGAGAAAATAGTTACTGTCTTAATCCTCACCGTGGGGCATAGTTTTTCATCCGGGTACTTTAATAAAAACACGAATAAACTGAGTATCACTGTCGTCTTTCGCGGTGTCGAAATTCCCGGACGAAAGTCTATTCCCCGAGGCTCGGAGTCGATAAGGTCGTCTAATTCCCGCCTGTATTGAAAATTCGTCTGTCTAATTCCCCCTGTATCCCCGCCGCCCCCGGGCGGGCATAATATTGACTGGTGCATTAGTGCTGCCGTTCCTGTCCATTTGATATTTTTACTTATATACATAATAAGAAAATTGCTGACGTGACTGTTTTTGAGGTGCGTGTCAATATATATGGGATAGATACGCCTCGGACAAGTATATAAGATCAATCTCACGACGCCAGACAATTCTATTATACATTCATTGCCAATTAAGCAAGAATTTGTTCTTTTTAAATAAGTAAATAAAAACCTCGTAGACCTTTTCATAAGTTTAAGTTGAGCTTATTCAATTTCGTGATTTCGTTATGAAAACTTGTCACGAAGATTTTAGCATTAATTCAAACCCACTGAGGAACAAGCGTGTCTGGGCTTTAACCGATCAATGACATTTGCGAAAATAATTCATTTTATAATGTTGTTGTTGTTGTTGCTGTTGTTGTTGTTATTGTTGTTGTTGTTGTTGTTGGTGGTGGTTGTGGTGGTGGGGTTGTTTTACTAACTAGGTGAGAAGTGAAGCAATGTTTTTTGTATTTAGGTCTTATTTTAAAGCTTCATATAGTTTTCTTATTTACTTTTGTTGAACAGTCTATCAGTGCTGATTGGGGTACTGTTTTATCAAAGCACTTACGGAAATCGTAAAATTACGATCAAATTTAAGTTCTTTATCATTTGCTTACAATTATAAAGTGTGGTACATGGAGCTGCAATACTAATAATGATTCAATCAAGGAACTCCTACAAAACCATATCCGTCACCAAATTGCAGCAGTTAAAGAATTTTAAAGATTATAAATTTGAGCGTAACTTGAAGATTTTTGTAAGTGCTTTGATAAAACAGTACCCAGGCTGGTCAATAAACGGCCGGTTTCTTGTCAGCCTCGGGAAAACAGTGGGGTTGGTGGAGGAAGGGGCAACACTTTCACTTTCGGTGGATATAGTTATATATTTACTTCCGATATCCTGCGTCACGGGGTGATATGTTCACTCGATTTAAGGAAGGGCCAACGTCAGTGACATTGGTATACAAGCACTAGTTGAAAATAACTGCTTTTGCACAGTAGAACAACATTAATGTCAGTTTGGTTATTACCAAGGGAACCAACTCGAGTAGGAGGACACCGAGAGTTATTACTGCATTAGTCCCCTTTATACTGTTTATCGATGTCTAACGCTACTAGCCTGGTTCCCGGCGTTCTCTATAGTAATAGTAGTGTAAGGGGCAGGTAATCCAGACTATATCGCTACTTAGATCACATCGACCTTTATGTATTACAATATACCGGAGAAAAACGGAAATGGCCGAGCTTTCAGAACCAACATCTGCACCCGGTTTTAGATCTTTTTCTCTACGGATACCATATTAAAGGTATGTTTCGTCAGCTTTTTGTTACGTTGAAATGAATGCCTTTTATGCGACATTTACAAATGTTGGTCTTTGAGAAGAAATTGAATTGTTGCTATGGTAATGCACTAAGTAAGCGGACATTAAGGTAGGTGCAGCTTTTCTTTTTGACGTACGTATATCAGGCCCCGATCTCCCGAAGCATCTCAAGTAGAAATCTCAACTCAAATTGAGATTTTGCTAAAGTCAGAGTTGGAATTAGAAATAAATCTGAAGCTCCAGCTCTTGGAATTATAAGTTGTAATAAACTCAGAATAACATTTCTGTTAAGTCATGCTAATTTGAGTCCAGCCTCGCAAGGAAATTAACATAAAGACACGTGACAATATTTGAGATGAGATCTTGCTTACATTGAGATGCTTCGGGAGATCGGGGCCAGGTCCGTTATTTTTTCATTAAAGTGGCGCACTTCGTCAAACTTCTGGTAAAGGTATGGATGAATTATATTTCTTTATACTTTGGTGAATGTTTTCGAGGACTGGCCGAGTTGTCTAGTACCGTGATCGCGGTCGCATTACAGGTATCCATTGATTTTCTGGCCAATACATTTGCGTTCTGTGCCCTGTACCTTTGGGTTGAATGTGGTGGGCATACCGAATCAAGCCTGGTTTCCTGTAATGTCTCATCCACTGGTTCCCTACCTTGTGATAGGATTGGTGAGGAAGTATTCTGTGTTTGTTGTTGAGACTCGATTGTGTAAAAGTTGTTCTGTATTGAACCGATGGTTTATGATTGCTTTCTTTTGTAGTACATGTATACCGAGGCTGATTTGGAATGTTTTAAAATGGTTGGCTCGGTAACGTAACGTCGTAGGTTTCTTATTTCTGTCTTGAGCTAGTTTTTCAGCTCCAGCATTTTATTTTTGTGGAGTTTGAGCTCTTGTTGCATCTGTTTGGGTGGCTGAATTTTCTTCTGAATTATATTTCTAAAGAGAAACAACACACATATTGTTGAATATTGGGAATCTAAAATCAAACTAACTGTTCTGCAATGTTTAAACAATAGTTGGGGACTCTACAATCAAACTAACTGTTCAGCAATGTTTAAACGACAGTTGGGGCCTCTAAAAACAAACTAACTGTCCAGCAATGTCTAAACGATAGTTGGGGGCTCTAAAAACAAACTAACTGTCCAGCAATGTCTAAACGATAGTTGGGGGCTCTAAAAACAAACTAACAGTCCAGCAATGTCTAAACGATAGTTGGGGGCTCTAAAAACAAACTAACTGTCCAGCAATGTCTAAAGGATAGTTGAGGGCTCTAAAACAAAATAACTGTTCAGCAATGTCTAAACGACAGTCGGATGCTCTAAAATCAAACTAACTGTTCTGCAATGTTTAAACAATAGTTGGGGGCTCTAAAAACAAACTAACTGTCCAGCAATGTCTAAACGATAGTTGAGGGCTCTAAAACAAACTAACTGTTCAGCAATGTCTAAACGATAGTTGGGGACTCTACAATCAAACTAACTGTTCAGCAATGTCTAAACGATAGTTGGGGGCTCTAAAACAAACTAACTGTTCAGCAATGTCTAAACGATAGTTGGGGACTCTACAATCAAACTAACTGTCCAGCAATGTCTAAACGATAGTTGGGGACTCTTCAAACAAACTAACCGTTCAGCAATGTCTAAACGACAGTCGGATGCTCTAAAAACAAAATAACTGTTCAGCAATGTCTAAACGATAGTTGGAGGCTCTAAAAACAAACTAACTGTTTAGCAATGTTTAAACGATAGCTAGGGGTCTCTAAAATCAAACTAGCAATTCAACAATGTCTAAACGATAGCTGGGGCTCTAAAACCAAGCTAACTGTTTAGCTATGTCTAAACAGTAGCTGGGAGTCTCTAACATTACACTAACTGTTCAGCAATGTCTAAACGATAGTTGGAGGCTCTAAAATCAAATTAACTGTTCAGCAATGTCTAAACGATAGCGGGGGTCTCTAACATTACACTAACTGTAGTAATAAGCATGTCTAAACGATAGCTGGAAGCATCTTAAACCAACTACAATATGTTTTAATTTTTCCTTTATGACAAAGGCGGGTTTGCCTTCCAGTAACCCATTATCATGTTATGTCGCGGTAGAGAAAATCACTCAATTGCTTTCGCGCACTGATCAGTCAAATATATCAGCAAGAGAGAAAACGTTGCCATGGTGACCAGATTTAAAGTTAATGGAAGGTATTCGCTTGCCTCTATTAATTACATATTCTGTCTCTAGTCAATTCTCTTTCATTATCTCCACCACAGACAAAATTTCGATCAATTATTACGGAGTCAATTAGTATTTAAAATCAGGACTTCCGCAATAACTGTTAAATGCGACGATGGGGGAGAAAATTAAATTGCATGTCGCGAAAAACTGCGAAATACATTTGTATGTCTCAGAACATCGTTATATCATTCCTTCCAGCAACACAGCCAATTTTTATAGCATTTCAATCCAATTTGCTGTTGTTAAGTCATTTAGATATTTCATTGTTAACGATCTCACAGACTTAAGCTATGGAAATAAAACTGAGTTAAAAATCCAGTTGTCAGAGTATTCCGGTTTTCAAAAGTTTCAGTTTTGTGAGCATTTTGGTCTCAACGGTTTTGGTTTTCATAGGGTTGAGTTTCCAAAGGAATCAGTTTTCAAAACGTCCGGGTTTCAAACGTGCCAGTTTTTAAAGCGTCCGGTTTTCAAATGCTTCAATTTTCGAACGGGGTTTAAATGCTTTAGTTTTCTCCACTTTGAAAGGTATCAGTTTTCAAAGGGTCCCGTTTTCACAAGTTTAGGTTTTAACGACTCCAGTTTTCAGAGTTGGCTTCTTAAAATGGTTTCGTTTTCAAAGGGCCAAGCTTTTAAAGAGTTAAGTTTTTAAAATGGTTCAATTTTCTAAGATTCCGTGCCTCTTTAATACATGTATTTGTATGGTCACAAAAGATTGTCATGTACGATATAGCACAGAGAATTTGACATGATCCTGGCCTTTATGCATGAATATACATGTACATGTATTACAAGGTTCTGGCGTTGAATATATAAATTTTCGCGAGAAAATCGTGCAATATCGGTCCTTAAGATTTGTGTTGGTAGGCCTATTACACCTCGAGCGTCTTCGTGATACTTTCGGGATAATAAATACCCGAGACACTATATCAGCTGTTAAATTATGTTAAAAGAAGTTCGAGAGTCGTGTCAAATTCTCTAGACTATACTTAAAGGGAATATTTACCGGTGATTTAAACTTTTGTGTAATAGTTCTATTCGGCATCGTGATTGCATTCACAACATTTCCCCCGAAATTCCCCTTACATTTACCTGTGTACAACCGATAGTTCACGACCATTGTTATACCTGTACGGAAACTTACGGAAATATCTCCGGAAAAGTCCGATGTTAGAAACGAAGCGTGTGACGTCACAATCGTGCTATTAACAAGATGTCGGACAGCGAAGTTCTCCGACTCAGCTAGTCTGGGAAGATATATACGGTCCCTGAGCTAATGAAACGATAAATTCTTCGGATACAGATTATGATGGCAATGAAAATATTTTGCCGAATCAATTCAAACCTATTATTAATAAGGGAAATCATAATAACGGCGACGAAGAAATCTGCCAGACATTCACACTGTAAATATCGCTGACCGCATTGGCTACACGGACTGGTAATTGACCTTCCTGTTGATTTTGATTGGCAGGTGGCGTTAGCCAATCATATTGCAGCATTTCGGCTACGGTTTATTGGTTTTTGTAGGACACGAACTAAAATCAATGGAAATTGTGCAATATTTAATTAAGCATTATTTCATTAATAATGAAGAAATTCTTAATACATTGGCACGTTTAGAAACTAGAGAATTTCAACTTAAATTGGTTGGTAGCGATGCCATGAAAGTAATTTATACACTAAATAAATTTATTAAACCCTGAGGACCTCGGAAGTAAGAGATACATAATTATGTATATTTTCTTAAATTTAGTCTGAGTTTGAAGCAATATCATTTATATTTTCCAAAAAAATTGACAATCACATGTTGAGACAAAAAGCTTCGTCTTTAATTTGACTCTTTTAAAATATGTCATTTAAAGCCCTAGACACGTGAAAGTATGTTATTGTTTGTTATAAAATAAGAACACATAAATCCCAATTAACGAGAACGTGTGGATTTTTTCATAAAAGCTGGTTTTATAATGTTGAACATAATTATGTTGGTTTGGTCTATGTAATAGTTAAAGCGCTCTTTAGTTGATATCATTGCTGTACTCAATTGCATTCAATCTCTAAAGCATAATTATAAAAATATAGATTTAAAATTATATGTAAGGTCTAAAACAATTGAAAATCATGACGGATCGATGTAAATTTATTTGAAAGTATCTATAGGCACGGAAATACATTAGACATTCTGTGTATATCCGTGCTATAGGCCAGAGTACTGTCAGACATATATAATATTATGTATACATTACTACAAATGGTATATAGCAACACTATCTGACCTTGCGAAAACTGCAATCAAAGTAACTGGTGACACATTGTTAATTGACAGTAAACTAATCAGCAAGACACCGCGACCAGTCGTAGATCATAGAACCCCGACTGATTACCGCGGGATACCAACCTAAGCGATATCATCAAAGAATATAACACATTGGAATTTTAACTGACTTATAATCTAGGACTTACATCTTTAGTTCTGGTATAATGGTGCATATAAAATATGTGTAGCTCAAATTATTGTACTTGACCCGACATTTATAACGTTATGTTAGAAAACGATTATGTTTTTGTATTGCTAACGCGTGATTGTACATTGGTAATTAGTTTATTTGTTAACTGCCAATGGCAAACAGTGTACGCATATTACACATATTACGGAAGTTGCAATTAAATACAACCTTGTCACTCTGTTGCTAGCAATCAACAAAATGTATGTCACTGCTAAGCGATAGAGCACATGGATAACACCAAAGATTCTTGCGTATTCTTTGATAAACACCAATAAAAACCCGAGGTAGAAAATCAGGAGATTGGTCTACTATACTATTATTTTAAAAAAGTTATGCACATTTGAATTTGATTATTAATTAGCACACTAACATACTGACCGGTTGCAAACGATGAAAGGCTAGTTTATGGAATATTTCTTTACACAGTGTATATATGTAAATATATCGCTTGCTTAGCAATAGAAGATAGTAAGTACTATTTACGACCTTATAAGACTCATACATATTTAAAATCTGCACCACGAGGCGCTTCTTATGAGCCTAATTTCATGAAAATCGGAACTGGTCTCAGACACGGGTTTTTTCTTGTTTTCTCAAAATATTGATTTTGTACTTACAACCTTCAAATTCTAAGCCAGCGATATGTATTAACCCATAAAATCAATTATTTTTTACAATAAAAGATGCTTCTCTCAAGACAGGTAGTTTAATTTTCCCGATTTGCACTAAACTGTGATTGAAATCAACAGAAACATTCTGTTTGAGCACGCGGTTTGAGCGACAGATTAAACTGCGAGTACCGATTGTGACGTCACAGTCAGATTTTACGAAGATATACGAACGCGCTTCCGGAAATTTCCGATATCAGCGGTATCGGAAAATGTGCACTACGCGTATATGATTAGTCGACATAAACATCGTAAATACTCGTAAAATATCGGAATTTTCGTTTCTGATGTTAAAAATAGACATTTATTGACCTAAATGTATAATGGAAACAAAGTCAGTCAATAGTCCCTTTAAAGGTATTATATCGTGATTTTCCAACATAACCAAGTATTGATATAATAGAAAGCCACTGACGGTTGCTTTATGAAAGATTTGGTGCATATAAGTAATTTTAACAGAATAGAACAGAACAGTTTCTTGTCGTAAACAGTACAGTTTCTTGACAAAACAACAAATATATTTACAAAACAATTTTACACAATAGTCACATGATGCATGATACGGTAACATAATAAGTACATAACAGTTACATTTTTACACAAAATATACAATACTAGTAATAATAATAGCTCCACATTGAGTGTTATATGGGAGGCTATGTGAGTGAGTTATACAGTGTTATTAATAACAGAATTTCTGATGATAAATGCTTGTGAAATTAATTTACCAAGATTAATAAGAAGGCGTTTATTTTTTGATGTTATCAATTGTATGAATTTAAATACACTTGGGTGTCTGACAAAATAAGGCTTTAAAAAATCATTTCGTATTTCATTATATAGTATTCATCTTTCTATATCATTTGAATTACACAAAGTACAATAGCGTTCAGGACGTTCTACACGATGTTGTCCGTGTCGACCTGCTTCGATACGTAGTCTATGTGAACACATTTTTAGCCGTGAAATGGCTATTCTTAGTTTTTTTTTGGTAGATGCTCTAAACAATATTCAATGGACAAAGTTTCTTTAAAATATCTATATGTGTACTGTGTATTGTTATTACGAACATTCTCATACCAGGACTGTTTAAAAACGTCTTAAACCCTATTTTTAAAGGTAACCACTCTCGATATCGCCTACTGAGTATAATTTTCTTGAAAACAAGCGTTTAGTTTCCTTCCAACATGCTTTGTGAATTATGTAATTCACACGTGATCGAACTGTAACATCAACAAACTACAGCGTAAACATCAGTGAAGTGTTTGGTTCGTTTTTCGATTCATTTTCATCAAATGGGAACAAATTTCAGGCAATTTAAGTAATAGTAGTGTTAATTCTATAGGGTATTAGTACCCTATAGAATTTATGATGTAAAGATTCTAAATAACTACAAAATGCCGAAGTTTCTCAAGTTATTTTAGATGTCAGTGTGGTTGTTTATGGGATATACAGGCAACTATACCAAAATTACGCGAATATTTGACAATTTTATTTTATTATTGCAATACACCAATATGTGAGGCAGTCCCTTTAAATAGACTTTATCGTACTCCTGCAAAACGCTATGTATTAGTTTTCAGCAGTTTACGTACGTAGTTTTAACTATATTAATGATAAGATAAAGATATGTGCGTTTATACATTGGTACAACAATACCAAATATGTGGTGTATCATTATACATGAGTACGTGATGAAAGTATATCCGTCCATTTCTCACAGCGTATACTCCTAATCACTGTATGACTTATTGGGATACTATACAATTTAACTTGTATGAATTATTGCGAGCAAGATCCTCCGTGATTTCCGGTCACTGTATGACTTATTGGGATACTTAACAATTTAACTTGTATGAATTATTGCGAGCAAGATCATCCGTGATTTCCGGTCACTGTATGACTTATTGGAAAACTATATTATATTAACGTGTACGACTTATTGCGATAACCGGACGTTGACTCGTCTATACACTGTGTTTCTGACAAATAATGAAAACTTCGGTAGATATGTTCCTCTGGACCCTGATATATTTTATACGTTCTCTGACAACACCATCATGGCGTACAATTCGTAGAATCATATTTTGTAAATTACCGAGGAGTTCCGAATGTGACAACACTGAACGTAATCAATCATGTAACAAGAGATAATAAATACCGACACAATTATGCTAGGTTTTACTTGCTGACTGACAGTTACATGCAGACAAATCATTCATTTTCCAAACTATAATTATAATGTTCCTTACCAGGGTCAGTATACCAATCGTGAAAGCTCGGCTATTTCCGTTTGTCTCCGGTAAATAAATGCATAAAGGCCAAGGTGATCAGAATGGTCAGTACACGTGTAGAGTTAACGCATGCTTTTTCGTGTTATAACATCTGTCCCGAGGGAGCGTCGGCGCACAAGCTCGTCAGATGTAATAAAACCAAAAAACATGCGTAAACGATATTATAGCATAAAAGCATAAAAGCATAATTTTATGTTTTTCAATATAATGACGTTTTGGTGCGGCATTTTGTTGCGACATCGTGTACATAAACGTTACGTCATTTCGATTAAAAAATCTATTTTCGTGACTTTGAAATACATAATATAAAACAGGCGAAATGCGGGTTCGTTTTTATTGAAATTTGAATCATACATAATATAATTGAGTAGTCACAACTGAAATCAGAATTTAAAAAATATTATGACCCTGTAAAAGGTTTCTTGTTGTGGATATAGGGGCCAAGCAAAGGGCATTCGTATATTCGGATATCATTAACGTATGGATAAAACAGCGGGATCTATGCCATAAAAAAGCATACTAGTGGAAAATTTAAATATTTTGACTTATGTAAAAAATTGTGAAGTGCATATTTTTTGTAAATTGAAGAATTGCCAATGTGTTCATGGTTTTGATTTTCTTGTTTAACTGCTAGGCCTATTTACGATTTTAAGAAAGGTTTTGTGAATATCATCAAGGGCAGTATTTGCTGCTTTCATCAAATGACATTTCCAAATGGTTATAACAGTTCTATCCGGCAGTTGCACCAGCAACAAAGTGGCGGTACACGATCATGACATTTTGAAAAGAAAAACACTTGAATAAATGAATACTCTTACTGTGGTTGTGCCCTACTCAATAAAATAACTGCTAACGACTCAAGTTATACATCTATACAACTAAATGTTACAATAAGTCGCCGTCAGTGTAAATACAGTGTTTTAAACATTTTATTTGGAGAAAAAATATCACTAATACTACTGCATATAATAGGGTGACTGACCTGATTAATCGAGTTATGCAGTTCTGGTGTACTTCCATCAACATTCTGTATAATCTATCATATACGATGCTCTACAAAGACGAGGTTTATAAGAAGTATACTAAATTATGAACGCTACATGTATTGCTCAAAATCATTTCACACATGATATTAAACAAAGCATGCGTGTGGGGGGTATGTTTTACCAGTTTATTTACAGCAGGTTCTAATACGAGCCAAACACCAAAATATCGCAAAATAGTTTCTGCAAGATGTACATCAAGCCTAACATGACTAATGAAGCACACGATATTTCCCCCCAAACACTTAAGTAACGGAGTTGTACATATCCAGACAAAAATAAGTGGTAGAAGTGTACTACACGTAACTATACTCAGTACATTTTGACTAACAGATCAAAACGTATACACCAAATGTACTGTCTAGACGCACATTAAGCCGGATTCACACCTATACATTACAATACAATACAACTCTCGGCATCTAGGTCAACAACCCTCGGCATCTAGGCCAATAACCCTCGGCCTCTAGGCCAATACTCGGCATGTAGGTCAATAACCTTCGGCCTCTAGGCCAATATCCATCGGCCTCTATGCCAATACTCGGCATCTAGGCAAATAACCATCGGCATTTCGGTCAATAACTCTCGGCATCTAGGTCAATAACCCTCGGGATCTAGGCCAATAACCCTGGGCCTCTAGGCCAATATCCCTCGGCCTCTAGACCAATATCCCTCGGCCTCAAGGCCAATATCCCTCGGCCTCTAGGCCAATAACCCTCGGCCTCTTGGCCAATACTCGGCATCTAGGTCAATAGCCCTCGGCATCTAGGCCAATAACCCTCGGCCTCTAGGCCAATACTCGGCATCTAGGTCAATAACCCTCGGCCTCTAGGCCAATATTCCTCGGCCTCTATGCCAATACTCGGCATCTAGGCAAATAACCCTCGGCATCTCGGTCAATCACCCTCGGCATCTAGGTCAAAACCCTCGGCATCTAGGCCAATAGCCCTCGGCCGCCTCTAGGCCAATAACCCTCGGCCTCTTGGCCAATACTCGGCATATAGGTCAATAGCCCTCGGCATCTAGGCCAATAGCCCTCGGCATCTAGGCCAATAACCCTCGGCCTCTAGGCCAATACTCGGCATCTAGGTCAATAACCCTCGGCCTCTAGGCCAATATTCCTCGGCCTCTATGCCAATACTCGGCATCTAGGCAAATAACCCTCGGCATCTCGGTCAATCACCCTCGGCATCTATGTCAATAACCCTCGGCATCTAGGCCAATAGCCCTCGGCCGCCTCTAGGCCAATAACCCTCGGCCTCTTGGCCAATACTCGGCATATAGGTCAATAGCCCTCGGCATCTAGGCCATGACTCCCGGCTTCTAGGCAAATAACCCTCGGCCTCTAGGCCAATACTCGGCATATAGGTCAATAACCCTCGGCATATAAGATAATATCCCTCGGCATCTAGGCCAATATCCCTCGGCATCTAGATCAATAACCCTCGGCATCTAGGCCAATAACCCTCGGCCTCTAGGCCAAAATCTGTCGGCATCTAGGTCAATAACCCTCGGTATCTAGGCCAATAACCCTCGGCATCTAGGCCAATAAGCCTCGGCCTCTAGGCCAATAAGCCTCGGCCTCTAGGCCAATAACCATCGGCATCTCGGCCAATAACTCTCGGCATCTAGGTCAATAACCCTCGGCCTCTAGGTCATTAACCCTCGCCCTCTAGGCCACTAACCCTCGGCCTCTAGGCCAATAACCCTCGGCCTCTAGGCCAATAACCCTCGGCATCTAGGCCGCGGATATTAAGTAAACAAGAGGCCAAACTAAATACAGATGCAACATTACTTCATTTATTCTTAGAAACTAGGTAATGGTTAAATACATATATATCGCCATAATTTTCGTTTAATTGCCAACAGCAGGATTAGTTAAATATTTCAGTTCATTTAAAAAGTACAGACATTTCCTTCTAGCGGGATATTTTGACGACAATTCAACACCAGGCTATTCCAGACGCACTTAAACTGATTTGGGTGATCACGAGTCTAGCACTATATTTTGTGTTGCTGGTTGCTAATTATGTAAATGGAGGGAAAGACTGTGTGTTCTAGACAATCAATATTTATTCTGTGCTGTCCTGGGAACCTGATTCGACCGCAATCCGATTTACTGGCTAAGTCTATTAGTAAATTGAAGGGAGATTTTTGTACTTTGGAATAATAGGTCAGGTTTCTGTAGTATGGTATAGGTTGGAAGCTTGCGTGTTGTGGTATAGGTGAGAGGTTTATGTGTTGTGAAATAGAAGGGAAATTGTGTGTTGTGGTATAGAGGGGAGCTTACTTGCTGTGAAATAGAGGGGAATTTGTGTGTTGTGTTATAGAGGGGAGCTTACTTGCTGTGAAATAGAGGGGAATTTGTGTGTTGTGGTATAGAGGGGAGCTTGCTTGCTGTGAAATAGAGAGGAATTTGTGTGTTGTGTTATAGAGGGGAGCTTACTTGCTGTGAAATAGAGGGGAATTTGTGTGGTGTGGTATAGAGGGGAGCTTACTCGCTGTGAAATAGAGGGGATGTTGTGTGTTATGGTATAGAGGGGAGCTTGCTTGCTGTGAACTAGAGGGAGCTTGTGTGTTGTGGTATAGAGGGGAGCTTGCTTGCTGTGAAAAAGAGGGGAACTTGTGTATTGCAGTATGGAGAGGAGCTTATGTGTTGTGGTTTGGACGAGCGATTGTGTGCTGTGATATATATTGGAGCTTGTGTGTTGTAGTAAAGATGGGATGTTTTCGTGTTGCGGTATACATGGGGGGTTCGTGTGTTGTGGTATAGATGGGAGGTTTGTGCGTTGTGGTATAGATGGGAGGTTTGTGTGTTGTGGTATAGATGGGAGGTTTGTGTGTTGTGGTATATATGGGAGGTTTGTGTGTTGTTGTATAGATTAGGTTTGTGTGTTGTAGCATAGATGGGAGGTTTGTGTGCTGTGATATATATGGGAGGTTAGTGTGTTGTTGTATAGATTGGAGGTTTGTGTGTTGTGGTATAGATGGGAGGTTTGTGCGTTGTGGTATAGATGGGAGGTTTGTGTGTTGTCGTATAGAGGGGAGCTTGTTAGCTGGGGGTATAGAAGGGAGTCTAGTTGATTATTGTATTATTTTACCAAATGATTATATTATGGAATTGTAACCATTCCAGTTTAATTATTTATCTAAACAGACCGTCTTCCTGATAAGTCAATGATTGTTATTTGGAGGACGTATGTATAATACTGCATTACTGACATACTAGTAATACTTGTACTATGTGGATGGCAGCCATTTTACATGCTTCGAAATTTAATCATAGATAGAAGTCATTAGTTTCTTCGTTCAATGCATTCGATGTATTGACGATTTGTTGAGATGTACACATCATACGGGACGAAATACGGTGGCTGTTACGAGAAATGTCGATTGTAATTAAGAACTTAGTTTCAATGAGACACGTATCTGTCGAGGTTAATATTTTTTACTTTGATGTAGTGCTACAGAACTATCGTTGAACAAATTATACGAGAAACGTTACCATAATTGCTCACCGCACTTATTTGTTTAATATCATAGCATTAACCCGTTGTTTTGACCATATGTTAACGGACGAAAACCATGAGTAAACATAACGATCCACGCTCTGTTGTTGTCCATTTTTACGTATGCGCATTTGCAGAGCCCTATCCACAACAAGAAACCCTTTACAGCGTCATATGATGTGTAATTCCGATTTCAGTTGTGACTACTAATTGATTTTCTATAAGATTCAAATTATGAGTAAAACAAAATCACATTTCGCATGTTTTCTGTTATAGTTAGAACATAATATTATTAAGTAAATTATAATGATTAAAAAGGGCGAAACAAAGCGAGTCCTTTTTAGTCATTAAAATTGTATCCATTTTGAGTCGCGTATGCATTTAGTAGTTTATAACCTTTAACAACTCGATAAACAAAAACCCAATCTTTTCACCAGAATCAGTACTTATAGTCTATAAGGCCATCCAAATTGCAAATTCCGTTTAGCATCCGCGGGCTCGTAGGTTCTGAGCTCATAAAAGAAAAATAAACTTTTTTTTTACTATACGTTTGTATTTTTGCTCGAAAAAAAGTGAAAAAGCGCAAATCCACAGCAGCCGAACATCAACTCGCCCATTCTTTTCATGAAAGTTCAGTGTTTTAATTTACACATTATTGTTCAAGAGTGTTCATTGTTCAAATGTGTTCTAGTCATCAAAAATGGACAAATTACTATTAAACATTGAAAACAGATCTGTGTTAAACATTCCAAACCATTTATAGTTCATAATAGGTTTGTGTTTTCTTTCTTTTGGGGGTAGATAGGTTTCGCGAAAAGGAGTTGACGCTTAACAAAAATAAAATTTGGAATGGCCTTACCTTATCGCAAAACAAGGATTCTAACATGCAATAGCAGTAAGCTAATGAAAATACAAATACGAATAAGAAAGCAAAGATAAAAGCAATAGTGCTGGCACTTAGTCAAAATCAATTTTAGAGAACCTTCGTGGCAGAAATAAAAAAGGAAAATCAGATTTGCACATCAGCATTTTGACAATAAATAGAAGCTACATTTTTTGTCTTAAAACGCCAGGCTAGATCCTTTTGTTGATAAGATACGTTAAAAACTAACAAACCAAAACAAAATCTTTTTGCGTATGACGATAACTTCACGGTTATATATTGTATACGCGTAAATGCTTTTCAGCACTAAATTGGTAGAATGCTGAAAATTCCAGTTTTCTCGAAAACTTACCTCATCCGAAATCAATGTTCCAGTACACGTTTAGTGAACACTTGCTTCACATAGATACGATTGACGTTGTCAGTCGCTTATTAGCACTCATTTTGCGCTCGTAGACTTTAGTTGTGTACTAAACTACCCTATGTCACGAAATAGACCCGTCCAACGTATATAAAACGGAATTCATTCCACGGCGCATTTCTAACATCATTTTCTCGGAGTATTTGTGAGGCTAGAAACAGAAGCTGGGATTTTTTTCTGCCTCTAATAAACAGTCGGACCCAAGTAAGTGTTCTAAGCTGCTTCGTTGCTTTATTTGATTTTCCGATTGTTTGTTTGTATGAGTTAAGGTTCACAGTATTTTCAGCTTTTACATTACATATACACGCAAATTTTAGTACGCGTGTAAAAGGGTTGTTTTAATATCCCTTTCAATAGTAAAGTACATTTGCACTCGGTATGTTGTACTATGGTTGCTTTGTGTACATGTAGGTATCCACATTGCATGTTATGTACCAGACGTACGCCTAAGATAAAGTAACAAGAGTGTCTAGAGTTGAGCACTGTGTATTCACAACTCGCTGTATTTAAGATAAAATAAAACCAACACTATGAGATTCCGTTACTG
This sequence comes from Spisula solida, assembly GCA_947247005.1. NCBI lineage: Eukaryota > Metazoa > Mollusca > Bivalvia > Venerida > Mactridae > Spisula > Spisula solida. The sequence continues at coordinate 30,684,274 of OX365948.1, forward strand.
AATGTTTTGCTTTTTTTATTAAGCTAAAAAAACTATACGATACAGAACTTATCATTGATTGAACTAAATCTTCTCATACATTGTACACCCATCACTTACGTATCTCATAAACTTGTACATAAAGTCTGCGGAATGGTTTATGTGGTTTAGAGACTGATATGATATTATAAAAGGAAAACACACCACAGTTATGGTTACGAAGAGGAATAAAGAGGCTGGCTTTAATTTTGATTTCAAGTATTTAATGACTTTAATCACAGCGTTATTTTAATTAAAGTTGAACGTCTTGACAACACTGCTACGAGGGTCACACCTTGTTAAGGCTGCCAGGTGTAGACTGCCACGTGGCACATACATCTTCTAGAAATTTATTACATGGCCAATACTAAAATTGATAATTCAAGAAACTGGTTGGTACTGTTTGATGGAAACGTCCTCAACTTTTAGCATTACATGTCCCACTGTACGTTACCGCTACTGGGATAAAAGTTGTGTTCGCCATGTTCAATGTATAAAGTAACATGTAATTATTAACCTTATCAGCAATATAATCATGCAGATTAGCAGATAAGCTTTCTGGTGTGTTAGCACTTACGTTGTTGCTGGTGGTATGTATTTGGCGGTATTGTGGGTTCCAATGGGACCATGGTGTGTGTAATAAAGTATATAATTTTGCAGCATTAGCTTTTTCATGCGATTTACTTCTAAAAAACATCGAACATAAACTTCTTTCCCAGATAATGTGATCTGAAAATCTCGTCTGCACCCTTCGTCGTTTTGATGTTGTGATTTTCTCAATTCGTTGTTTTAAAAAGCTTGTCTGCTCCGTTTGAACGTTGTTTGTATGTTGTGATTTTCTCAATGCATTGTTTTGAAAAACTCGTCTGCTCCGTTCTTTGTTTTAAAGTTGTGATTTGCTAAATTCGTTATTCGAAATAAATCGTCTGCTCCGTTCGTTGTTTTAAATTGGTCGTCTGAACCCTTTACCCGCTTTTTTGCAGTTATCCTCTACTCCTTCATTCGGTGAGTAAATACGTCTTGCAGACATTTTCTGTTCCCTTCATTGTGTGAGTAAATACGTCTTGCAGACATGTTCTGTTCCCTTCATTCTGTGAGTAAATACGTCTTGCAGACATGTTCTGTTCCCTTCATTCTGTGAGTAAATACGTCTTGCAGACATTTTCTGTTCCCTTCACTGTGTGAGTAAATACGTCTTGCAGACATGTTCTGTTTCCTTCATTCTGTGAGTAAATACGTCTTACAGACATGTTCTGTTCCCTTCATTCTGTGAGTATATACGTCTTGCAGACATGTTCTGTTCCCTTCATTTTGTGAGTAAATACGTCTTGCAGACATGTTCTGTTTCCTTCATTCTGTGAGTAAATACGTCTTACAGACATGTTCTGTTCCCTTCATTCTGTGAGTATATACGTCTTGCAGACATGTTCTGTTCCCTTCATTGTGTGAGTAAATACGTGCTGCAGACATGTTCTGTTCCCTTCATTTTGTGAGTAAATACGTGTTGCAGACATGTTCTGTTCCCTTCATTTTGTGAGTAAATACGTGTTGCAGACATGTTCTGTTTCCTTCATTCTGTGAGTAAATACGTCTTACAGACATGTTCTGTTCCCTTCATTCTGTGAGTATATACGTCTTGCAGACATGTTCTGTTTCCTTCATTCTGTGAGTAAATACGTCTTACAGACATGTTCTGTTCCCTTCATTCTGTGAGTATATACGTCTTGCAGACATGTTCTGTTCCCTTCATTTTGTGAGTAAATACGTGTTGCAGACATGTTCTGTTCCCTTCATTTTGTGAGTAAATACGTGTTGCAGACATGTTCTGTTCCCTTCATTTTGTGAGTAAATACGTGTTGCAGACATGTTCTGTTCCCTTCATTCTGTGAGTAAATACGTCTTGCAGACATGTTCTGTTCCCTTCATTGTGTGAGTATATACGTCTTGCAGACATTTTCTGTTCCCTTCATTGTGTGAGTAAATACGTCTTGCAGACATGTTCTGTTCCCTTCATTGTGTGAGTAAATACGTCTTGCAGACATGTTCTGTTCCCTTCATTTTGTGAGTAAATACGTGTTGCAGATATGTTCTGTTCCCTTCATTGTGTGAGTAAATACGTCTTGCAGACATGTTCTGTTCCCTTCATTTTGTGAGTAAATACGTCTTGCAGACATGTTCTGTTCCCTTCATTTTGTGAGTAAATACGTGTTGCAGACATGTTCTGTTCCCTTCATTCTGTGAGTAAATACGTCTTGCAGACATGTTCTGTTCCCTTCATTCTGTGAGTATATACGTCTTGCAGACATGTTCTGTTCCCTTCATTGTGTGAGTAAATACGTCTTGCAGACATTTTCTGTTCCCTTCATTTTGTGTATAATCATGTAGCTCGCTGCTATCTGATACGCACGTATAGAGGCTCCTGAGACTTTGGCAGAGTTTACGTTTCATAACGATCGTGATAAATCTTCGCAAACATTCCTCTACCAAATCGATAATGCTTTGTAGGCGGGGAGCTGCCAAAATCCACGCTGATTCATTTTCTGGAGATCTGTGTTTATTTGTTATTCATTGCCCAATGTTACATTAAATAGAAATAGTTAATATTATGAGCATTGGATTATCCTGAATAATTGTTTTAGGTGTGCGCGATTTGAATTCTTAAAATTCCTCACATTGTATTCGAGCGCTAATCATTCTTCTGCCAGTTCATCAAGTGGTTGATTTCATACAACTTGTACATGCATAGTACTGAATATTGTGATTGGTTTGAACGTTACACATCAAGCATGTATTACAAATGTATTAGTATAATGTGACCCTTTACGGCCACTCACAACATAAATGCTTTATACATGTACTATAACCTCGTTACAAATACTTTCCCCTCTTCCCTCCCTTTACCCTCTCTTATCTCTTTCTTCTACCTCCCTCCATCCCTCCCCTATCTCTTTCTCTGTCCACATGTCCAGTCCTAGAGCTAAGTCTAGCTTTTCTAGATTTCCGTCCAGAGAAGAGACTATAGTCAGCTTAAAACTCAAAGTTACTTGTCTACTTTAGAGGTTCTAATAATTATTGCAAAAAAACTGATAATTTAGGAATTTTTAGGATTTATTTTTGCTTCATCGCCTATCTGATTCGTTTGCGCTATTCGTACCCTCCGTCGTCAACTCTAGAGGTAACAGTTTTCTCTAAATATTTATGAAACTTGGTTACAATGTTTGTCTCTGTGAAATCTTGGTCAAGTTCGTAACTGGGTCATCTAGGATAAAAAACTAGGTCAAATCACAGAAAAACCGTGTTAACACTCTAGAAGTCACATAATCTTAATGAAACTTAGTCACAATGTGTATCTCTATGAACTCTAGGTCAAGTTCGTAACTGAGTCATCTGAGATAAAAAAAACTAGGTCACCAGGTCACATTGAAGAAAACCTTGTTTTTACTCTAGAGGTCACATTTTTTACTTCACCTTTATAAAACCTAGCCATTTTAAGTGTGTATTTGTAAAATCTACATGAAATATTAAGATCATATCATAACAAATACTGATTCTGCCTTAACTGCTAGTCATCAGGTGAACGCTTTAAGGCCAATGGCTCTCTTGTTATAGGTAGATTGCATTAATCGGGACCGTTGGTTGAGATTTGAATGAATCAGCTGTCATCGACATTTCTGAAAAGTTTTCACAATATTCAATTTTTTATTACTTTTAGTATTCATTGATTTTCTGACGCTGTGGCAATATGTAGAGCTGCACAGGCTTTGTTACCATCGTGTGCCTATCTTTCCTTTTTATATATAATAACAATAAAGACTTTATTTATAGAGGGAACATACTTGACATAATTGTCAATCTGTCGTTAGGCCTTCAACAGTTATATAACATTGAAACAACAGAAACATGGCATCAATAAATCTTATTACCATGCATAAACTATCAAGCGTTAAGGGGGTGGGTTGAGAAGAAAAGTGGGAGGGGTATGGTAACCAATAATTCAGATTTTTTGAGAAAATAAAAGGGCTCAAGCAGACAGATTTGCATTGTATGTATACTATCACTGTAACATAACACCAACAACTCGTTAAAATAGTTTGTTTCAAAGAATGAATGTGCCTTTTAGTACTCGTTCCTAAACACATAAATTGGCAAATGCCACGAGCCAAAACTCATATCATGCTTACATTATAACTCCAGGGAACAAACTCTTATTTAGTTTTTGATGGAAAATTGTATACTTTAAAAGATATTCAAGAAAAATTGCCATATTTCTACTTTCGGTTTGCAAGGTCATTAAAGTTTTGCATGATACCGGTTCATAAATATGTTTTATAATTATTTCTTTGTAAGAGTTTCTTCCTTATACTATTGACTATGTCGCCAACAACAAACTTTGACTTTTAATGTTACGTTGACTTTGTTTGCGAACGAGCAAGATTTGCAATGAAAATGCTGTCATGCTTCAATAAATTCACTTTACTGATATTTATTTTTTGTTTAACTTCAAGGGTAAATTTAGTGCATCATAATACTGTGCTTACTGTACCCAACACATTTTAATTTTAAGAATAAAATGCTTTTGAAAAAAACATGCTCAATCTCACTGCAAATGATCCTCTAATACCTTATATCGTAAATATTCACTGTTTTCCCACGGAAGGCGCAAATTTATTTCATTTTAACTCATTGAAAATATAATTTGATACGTATATAGCTCAGATAATTTGACATGATCCTGGCCTTCATGCAAGGTTTTTACGTTGAATGTATAAATTTCCGCGAGCAAATCGTGCAATATCGGTCCCTTAGATGTGTGTTGGTATTACACATTGAGCGTCTTCGTGATACTATGAAAACATACAACCGGTGATATAAATACTAGCTTGTTGTAGTAGGTCTAATCACGGTGGTCCAGTTGATATTCTTGTTATCCATTTCTTTCTCAAATAAGATATTCTCCTTCTTGTCTGTCTTAGTCGTCCTCTTTTCAGAAGGTGTCCACTTTAGAGCAGTCCGTTGCTAATTTAAATTTTCATTGACACACAAAAGTTATATATACATGTGCAACGAACAAACGACCGAACGAACGAACGAACTGTATACGTCTGTACGCTAGCTTTAAGTAGTCACATCTTAAACTAATCGTTTTATATATTGTACGAGATGTTTCTAGTTCACACTGAATAACTAGGGTTTCCAAAAGCGAGGCTTATTTCGTGTGGAATTTAACCTTAATTACAACGTGCAAAGAGGTAGGAATTAAAGTGCATTTAACGTATTAAATTGGGTGTTATGTCATGTAATACAATTATGCCCGTAAAACTGTCATTGAAACGCTGTGTTGGTTATTCATGGTTTTATTGTCATAAATTTGTTTCGAATTTCTTTAACACGCTAATCCACTTGTACAGGAAAGTTGCTTTGAGGTTAAATTGAAGCTGTCGGCCGGATTTAACAATGCTGCTTTATTACCTGCAACTAAATCTATTAAAGCTCATCTGAATTATTGCAAATGTATGTGGTTTTCAAATACACCGTATCTGTTATGTGATAATAAACTGTGAAAATGTAGTGTTTCATTTAAATTTGGAAATTTGGCGTATATATGTAACAAATACAGGTCATTTTTTCATTGAATTCAACTATTACATGTTATATGTCATTGGAGAGATCTTTTAAAATGCACGTCATTGCAGTTTAAAAGAGGTCTTTATCTGTAACGGTTAAAAAGTTATCGCATGTTGAAGTTTCTATGGTTACCGAAAAGGTGAAGTCAAATATGATGTTTTCTGCAATGGATGTCTTTGAGTGAATTGCCACAGTATTCTGGACTCATGATTAACATCACGAGACAGAAACATTATTCTGAGTTTATTTACGGTACAATGTCAAAAACTCGAACTTCAGATTGATCTCAAATTCATACTGTAATTTTAGAAAAATCTCAATTTGAGTTGAGATTTCTACTTGAGATGCTTCGGGAGATCTGGGCCAGATGTGTTGGTTGTTGATTGGTGTTGCCGGGATGTTTGAGTCGAGTTGTGATTGACAGCTAGCGTAACATTTGTTTGAAGTATGTGTGATTTACCTTTTGATAAAACCAGATCATTATCTATCGTAATTAAATACAAATTGATGGATGACATTTATTGAAAAGACGTGTGTCATTTTGTCAATGACACGGTGTCTTACCGACATTAGTGATGTACCGGAAAAGTTATATCGCATTGAGGCTGGGTGTTGATATACTGCATTCGTTTTTGTACAATTTATGTTCACCTTGTTGTGTACCCGTATGTCTGACCATCCTAAAACCCGTCTTACCGATAGGCGGTTACCACGTAGACTGTTTGTACCAATATATTGTCAAAACCATCTTACTATTGATTACATTTTAAATACATGTACAGTAGGTTACAAACGATGGTAATGTTTTATTTGATTGGGAGTGTGTGTGTTGGTGCAAATAGGCTGCGAACTGGCTGCCTATGGTCGTACCCAAGTCTAACCATATGTTAATGGGTAAACGCCAGTCATGCGTTTAAGGTCAATGTCGGACGCTGAGGTCAAATACTCGACCCACCAAGACGTGATATTAAAGTGATCAGTAAACGCTCGTCTTGCTGACATATGATCTTGGTATGCTAGCGTATTATGTTACCCCGGCACAATCGTCGCACTAGATAGTAACCTCGAAGGACCGTCAGCTTGCGTAGATCAAGGATATTTCGACCAACTACTTTGATAAACGGGGTCCGACCAGCTATTTTACTAATTCTAGAGGGGTGGCCCCGACCGGACTCTTTGCCTCGACATACTCGTCTCATTACTCATAAAATAAACCTCATTTTGCCAATACATGACAGTCCATGTAACCCGAAGAAAACTGTGCAAAATCTATATCCGGGTGTTTCAGCGGCTTAGGAGATCGCTGCGCAGGAGTTCGGGTCCGATCCCGCATGCATGGTACACAACCGGTTTCGCTCCGCATTTACACTAGTAAGTCTACTTGGTCTCAACAAAATAAACATTGTTAAGTGTTTCAGATAAATATATAAATGACAAACACCTATTATGCAAACGAAATGATGGACAACCGATAACGACAAAAAGGCCTCACCAATTGCTGCTATAGATCTATATGATAATTTCCTGCGGGAATACCTAATTGTTAACCTAATTAGTGTATCTGACTGTCGCTTTTATATAGTGGCTTTGAACTGTACTGATACATGTTAGTACTGTTGGTGTTACGATGTATAGTCGGTGTGCATCCAGATAGTGTGTATAGATGTATAGTGTTTTGCCCACAGGCACTACCACGACAGTCATTTAATATATAAAACCAAGGAAAAGTGGCGAAAACGTTATAAATGTTACCAGCACGTGTGATATGATAGACTTATGTAGAGACTGTTACCTTGCGACATATCTGACCTTGGAATGCATAAAAAACAGTGCGCTTCATAAATCCCATTAATTATCGTATACATTGTATTAAGAAACCTAGGTTAGATATATTTGTAATGTGGCAGTACACGTATATATAATTATACTACTACTTTCAAGAAGTGTTTGTTGGAGAGCCCAGAACGGACTAATAGTGGGAGGACACGCGTCAGTGTTAACTGTAAGTTTGATTTAATATTCCTTCCTATTACTTCCTTAATTTTTATAGATCTACATAGATGATAACCATGCAAAATTTGGCATTTTTGTTTAAAACGTTTGATGGTTTTAGTAATAAATTTAATTTTAAATTTGACGAATGAGTAAAATTGTTATAAAATGTTTTAACTGCATTGGGCATAATTATGTTGGCGAAAGTCAAATGATACATGCGCAAGGACCATGCTTGCGCGAGATACATAATACATTGTATAAAACACGCTATGAAGGACTTTATGGTGATTTCATTAATAAATTTAACTTCAAATTTGACAAAATGTGTAAAATTGTTATAAAACGTTTAAAATAGGTTTTACATTTTGAATATGTGGGCGGGTCATATGATCATACTTGCATAAAGATTATTTAGCGTATGTAGTCTAAAACACGCTTTGAAAGAATTTAGTATTTGGTGATACGTTATATTTAACTTACGTATTTATATCGTATTTCAAAAATGAGAACATACATGTACATGTAGGAATGGATGACTCACGCGGGATCCAGACTGGATCTTAAACCCAATATCCAAGATATTAGCTGTTGACTTGTTGCTTTAAATAATCTCACATTAGCGTGTATTCTCAAAATAGCGTTGATATATACATGTCTTTCTGTTACCCTGTCGTGCGGTATTTTATGCATTGTTCAATATCGGAGCTGTGCAGTCCCAAGCTGGGTCAAACTTGTAATATGGTATGAGGAACAACAGTACACAAAGTGCTGTCACCCCGTCATTTTACATGAAGTAATTTAAATTCTCTCGGTTGATTGCACGGTGTTAATGACATTTGTTGTGCTGGATATCTTCGTTTGAACTTTTGCACTTTTACACTTTCTAATGACCCGTAAATTACTAGACGTTGTGACTACTCCATGCAGAGTACAATTTATAAAAAAAATAACGATAAGTCTCGCTTGGTTTGACAATAATGTACGCAATAATCGTTTGACAACCGTCCCTGTTCGATATGCTAGAGTGATGTACACATGTATACTTAACTAGGGGTGATTTATAGTTTTCCGTAAAATTATGTTACTGTTTTATCAAAGCACTTGCGATAATTTAAAGTTACGCTCTAATTAAAACCCTATGTAATTCCTTAACAGTTGCAAATTATGGTAAGAGGGTCTGTTGTATAAATGATGTTTCAGTTAGTGCACTCCTACAAAACAAACATCATACTATGTTCCTAATGTGCCCTTGTTCAAGAATTTTGCGTAATTAAATATTTTTTCCGTAAGTGCTTTGATAAAACAGTACACATATATAGTTATGGACTAAAGAGAAATATAATACAGTATTATTAAGCTCCTTGTTATCATGAAAAGTTTAACTTGATACAGTAACAAGACCACGTTAATGACTGACATCGTGGATATTAAGAACTAAAGTCACGTGATTAAAGTAATAGCGAAAACAGTCCGCGAATACCTTAATTGACTGGTCTTAAAAGTGGAACATACTCTTTTGGCTATTATGAACAAGTTGAACAATTTTATTTTCAAATTACCCTTAGGCCATAAGGCCCATGAGGTCATAATACATAAAATGGCCAGCAGTTTCATCAATTATGAACGTTCTTGTTCAACCATTCTATATTTCAATCTCATTCACTTCTATGCACAACTGACATGCGAAATTAATAATACGACATCTTGCATATTCAGCTGTTGTAACACTAGTACTATTATTTAATAATTTCATATTGCATTCTTTGTACGTGCTGCAGTGTAATGTTACCGCACAGTATGTTTATATAAACGAAACAGAACATTAGCTTTTGAGAAACATGTACTGGAAATCAAGTAGTCTATTTTACCAGACATGAAACATTCGGAGTTATATCAATTCATAGTGTTTTGGCAATTTCCATTGATGTAACATGAACAGGTGGATGAACCTATCAGTCCACTCAATCTGTGTAGTTTTATCTCAAATTTATTGCAAAAGGTATGAAAATACTTCGATATACATGTATATACTATACAATACCAACATATTATTTTATACGTGTATGATAGGGAAACCATTTGTTACTGTTTTTAGAAAGCTGCCCACTAAAACTGGTAATAATTTAATCAGTGTTGTATTGCAATACTGCAATACTGTTAAACACTTTTCTAGGAATACAGAAATACCACGCCCATTCGTTCGGTTCAATCATAATTAAAGATGTCGTTTAGAATTTAAAGTCATGTTTTAAATCAGAATTGAAACCACCACAATTTGTTTATGACACCACAATGTAAAATAAAGCATAATGATATCACCACACCAAGCGTTTTATTGTATTTCTCTAGAATAATTGTAAGCTGATTGCGTTGCTATGGTAACGCAATAGAGGGAAAATTGCTTTTTGTAACTATACAATTATTGCAGAAATTGGAGAGAAAGGAATAAAGCGCCGAAAGCTCAATAACGTATAATGAGTGTGCTCTATTCAATGGTGCTTGTTAGGGAAGTGTGCATATCATTAGAATACAAGCGTAAAGCGTCCATTGATCCGATGAGAATTGTTCTGAGCACATAATAACAGTGTGCAAAAAATAGCGATCAAATATCTTTTGGAGAATATCTTGCTGGCATATTTAAAGGTGCTGCCTCACAGATTGGGCTTAACTTTTTGTATATCGTGATTTTCCTTCCTAACCAAGTATTGATGTAATAGAAAGCCATTGACGGTTGCTTTATGAACGATTTGGGGCAAATAAGCAATTTAAAGTACTCTCAATATTGCATTGAGTATTTTTTCTTGAAAAAAACCTGCTAAGTTTCTTTCCAACGTGCTTTGTGAATTATGTAATTCACACGTGATCGAACTGTAACTTCAACAAACTACAGCGTTAACATCAGTGAGGTATTTGGTTCGTTTTTGATTTGTTTTCATCAAATGCGAACCAATTTCAGACAATTTAAGTAAAAGTAGTGTTAATTCTATAGGGTATTTCCGGTCGAAGGCAAATAGTCAATAATCTAACTAAAATTATATAAATAATAATAAATAAAGATTATTTCCACCGTGATTATAAATGCACCATGAATTTTTTGCAAACTTGGATATATTCACAGTTACTGTTCTTTAAATCTTCTAGTCATGTCTTTGGAACCGGTAATTATGCTCTTCAAAATCAAAGCTTGAATTGCATTATTTTAATCATTAGTGTACTTAAATGACATTTGTATAATAATATCACATACATATGTGATCGTGCATACCATACTTAACTACATACAACGTGTGAATGTTACAATGTGATTTGAATTGAGTATAATTTACAACCTTGTTTGTCGATAAACAACATTGTATGACACTATATCCATGAGCAATCCAGCCCTGGGCCATCCATACAGCGTTTCATTATTTCATTCATGTCGCTATCAAACTAATTAAAATAGATGTATTACTATTTTTTGTCACTTTGAAACAATGAACTGATTCGTAATGTACCCATCTATTGATACAGTCAGGGTCGTATCGTTCCCTGTACGATTGAATCTCATAGACAACAATTCATTATCGACAAATATTCGCATTTCAACCCAATTTGCATAAGAATTTAATATATTGCACGAATAAAGATAAAAGCTACGAGCACACACATGATAATGAAGGTGACAAGCGTACACACGTATTAAGTCATTAAGTGCATTCGTATACCGCCGAGCGTATGTCTTATTAAGACATCGCAAGTTTTTTTGCATTAAACTTTTTATTTAATTGCACAATGTTTACTTTGAAAGCATAGCAACGAGTGCGTCCTATAAAAAAGGGTATTCTTAATGTTGCTTAAGAACGTGTACACGGAATTTGTGACATTAGTATCTCTATAATTTACCACACCTACGAACCGTATGTTTACGGCTCAAAACGATACTACTCAAATTTTGATAAGGGTCAAGAAATCGATACTCATGTCCATGTTACGTTGAATTGAACAAAACCGATTAAGATATTAAAATACCATCTAATCTGCTGCTAAATTTCGAAAAATTGACGTGATGCATTTGGTATGCATCAACATAAGGCGTCTTTTTCAGGTAACTGATAAACCCTTTTGGCGGAGACCAAAGTGGCAAGAATCTCATGGAAATATTTGTCCCTTTTTCTATTCTCCTTATTGCGTAAGACACAAAATGCCCCAAAATGGTTCAAAATATGTTATCACAGAGGCTTGAATGCAGCACTAACATTTTAGTGAGGTTCGGCTTATCAGCACTTAGACATCAACTTTTATTCGTTTACAAAATAGCAGATGTATCATTACGATTTAAGAAAAAAAACTATCAATCCACCTTATTCAATTTGCAACATATCCACATGGAAAATGCGTTGACCGTATCAAATTTCGGGTAGTATACTAAGTATGTTTTATGAGAATATTATGGATAGCATGTCCACATTTTAATGTTACTTGTATTGAAAGATAAATTAATCATTTCCAATTGGTGAATATCTTTCTCTATGTCAGTCAGTCTGTGATTGAGTACATCTTGGGTATATTCATCGTTAACCCGTTACTCCATGTATCACAAACTTATTAATGCTACGGTCACAAAGCTCGTACGATTTTCGTACAAATTAATCAACTCGTAGGAGTTCACAATCTTTGAAATCCTAACGGTTTTGTATGTTCGTAGCGTCTGATCACAGCCCATACGGACCACGAACGATCTATAGAGATGCACTCGTACGATATCCGTATGATGCTCGTACGAGCTACGAAAATCCGTACGATGCTCGTACGAGTCTTCGGTGTCCGTCCGTCCGTGCTCCGTACGGACGCCTTGCGAGTTTGCCAAAATCAACTGAAACGGAGCTCGTAAGGAGCTCGTAGGGCAAATGTGAACTTACGTAACCCGTTACTCCATATATCACAAACTTATCAACCTGTATTACCGATTTCTGATAAGATACGATACTTCACGAGAAAAAAAACTTTCATAGAGGAACCTTCAACTTTCAAGGTCCACTCTACAATAGTAGTACATGTAGACTTACATTTATGCAATTTTATCCAAATGAAAATAACCGATGGACACAAATAATATGCATACAATGTCTATTATCTGCACAACCATGTTTTGGCAATAATTGTAAAATACGTTGAACTGCATCTGTATGGAAATATAGTAAATGCATCAAAATATATACTACTATCACTGTATGGAAATATAGTAAATGCATCAAAATATAAACTACTATCACTGTATGGAAATATAGTAAATGCATCAAAATATATACTACTATCACTGTATGGAAATATAGTAAATGCATCAAAATATATACTACTATCACTGTATGGAAATATAGTAATTGCATCAAAATATATACTACTATCACTGTATGGAAATATAGTACTATCACTGTATGGAAATATAGTAAATGCATCAAAATATATACTACTATCACTGTATGGAGGTTTATATAAATGGGCCGGTAAGTTATCCGTGTATGTATGAATAGTTGGCCAAATACCCGATATGTCGAGGCTATTATCTCCGCCGTAATATGATCGGTCCTTTACGCCAACCCCACGCCAATCTACCCACCTTAATGTAAAAAAAACCCATAAAATTTGTTATAATTTGCATATCCTGCTGGATTCACGATTAAGTCAAGACAAGTCAAACACATCACGTGGTTCGGGTTACATTATGATGAAGGAAATAGTTTATTTGCCTACTAGCATACGTATTTTAACATTTTTATGTTTCTAACTACGTTAATCTTAATCACTTTTTATTAGATGAAACTTTACCATCTGACTGAAGTAACCATCGAGAAAAAGTTAAAATAACTAAACTAGCCTGTTTTCTATTTTAGCTTCAGCATATGTGATTATCCAGTTAATATTTAACATAATAATTATACAAATATACATAGGATATACGCATGGTAAAAGGGTCCGGAGCCACGAGTTACAAAACTTACAGTTACGACTCTCTTACTTCAAGTTAATTAAAATGACATATTAAGATTTAAAGGACTGTTCTCTAGAAGGGACGAATTTTGTCTTCAGAAACATAAAATATATCAAGTTCGGCCTGTGTTATCGCGATATAATTATCCAGTTACTCGAACCATCTTGTACATGTATATCGTACATGTATAACCAAAATCACACGATAGTGTCTACAAAACAGCTATAAAAGATACACTAGCTTCATTGGCCATTAAACAGCATAAGTGTATCAATAAAAACAAATGCAGGATTTATCAAGACGCTGGACTTCATTGGATCCGATATACAACTCGGTCCGTTAATTGTATGTATTGTTTAGTTAATCTGATAACTTGTATGCTGTTTTTCTTCCGTCGAATCATTTGGCTTTACGGGGATAAATCGAGTTCAAATTGAATGTTTGATGTTTAATTTTTATCCTTCGTTTTTCTACTTGAATTATATTTCTTAGTTATAAAGGTCGTAATGTTTTTTTCCAATATGTGTTTTAGCATATGACATTTTGTGCGCCAGCTGAATTAGCTTGTCTGATATTTGTTTATTGGTAAAACTGTCCTAGTTTGTATGGACTTTGAAGGCTTTCCGAGTATATTTACGCTCAGAATCCTAAATCTTAAAACCAGGCGCACTCATGTAAGCATACTTAAACCATATCTAACTAGACGGCGTCTCACTAACCGACAATGTCCTACGTTGGTTTGAACCTTCGTCCGTCCGTTCCCTAATCGAATGCCTTCACTACTTGGTCACGTAAATGGTTTTCTTTTTAGAACTTGGCTCTCGTATATCACCCGTTTGAACCACACATGCTTCTAATACATCAATCGGGACACCTCGGACAATCTCTACGAATCATCCCGTAAAAATGCCGTACGGACCGTTCCGATTGCTAATACATAATACTGATAATCACTTTATATTCGCGTAAGTTTTATTTTGCGATTTTCGGTTTTGAACTTATTTCACAAATTGATTAAATTCGCGAGAAAATATCCAACATTGTATGGGCACATTAATAAATTCTAGTGAATAACTACATTAAACATGTAATAACTAATAACTAAATTGCCCGATTTTAAAAAGTTTTTTTCAGCTATAACTTAGCATATTTACGCAGAACGATGATTTCGAAATGAGTACGAATCGCGAAAGTTAAACTTCTGCGATTAATACCACATTTACAGCATAGTTACTACGTTGAACTTCGTGTATTTTTTACTTCAATTTTCTCGAAAAAAATATATGTTGCTGTCACATTCCAATTAGGTAGTAACGGATGAGACGAGTTTGTAATTAACGTTGATAGAATGTAGAAGAAATGTTTGTATGTGAAACCTAACATCCGGAGTGATTAAACACACTGTCTGTGTTTTATAGTGCAATAACAAACCACAACTATGTTAACAAGGATGAGAAGTCTTTGTATGTCAGTTGTCAGCATCTGTGGTAACAAGGCTTTTGTATTTTAAAAGCTTGACAAAACAACCAGATTGATATTGGCTTTATTACACGCGGGCTGAAGCCCGCAGGTCTATTGGTATGCTCAAAGCGAAAAGTCCATGAAGGGGCACCAGACCTGTTCTCGATGGTTTACGATTTCAATTTTTTTTTTAAAGATATTCCTGGCGCATATTTTACATCAATGAACGACAAAAAACACATTTCAGACAGTTAATTCATCACTAAATAGGCAGAATGAAACAATAAAATCAAAAGAAAATTGCTTGCAAGTAACAGATTAAATAATTTAAATATTCGTAAAATTAAAAAAACTGGCAGTTTTTTTAAGTGGCGGAAATTACCGAAGTAACACGACCAGGCTCCGGACATTACCGATTCGAGAATCATGTGACCCACGGAACATGAATATTAATGAGATTTGCGTCATACACAACAAAAATGGCGGATGATCTGACAACAAAAAGCCAGTTTGACAGAATCTGCTAAGAAAAGACAGAACCATGCTTATATGCGGGACTTTGGTAAGGCCTGTGTCCATATCGGGAGATGATTCATTTGATGGATACACTGGAAAAGTCGATTGTCGCTGAAGTCCGACGCGAACTTCGTCAAGGATCTCTGATTGACACTGACTGTGACAGGCAGACAGGCACTGAGGTAGCGAAAACAAAATTCGTCTTAAATTGTGAGATGCATGCCCGTATGACTATCAACGTAACGGCTCATATGTATATATTTGTTTAATTCAGCAATATTGTACTATACAAGAGCTCTATATATACATGTATCGCTTTGAAAATTGCACGAACCAGTGCCGTCCTTGGCAATTTCGTACCCGACGCTCGATCACTGATCAGACTCTTCATCTCATGGACTTCAAATTTCTCAATTCACTTGTTTTTTCGAACTAAGTTTTTCTATAAATTTATTGTAAGCTGACTGTATGTTTATTCATGGAATTATATGTGATTATTCATTTATGTCCAAAGTTTATTTAAGGAATGCCTTTATAAAGTTAAGACTGAGATTTGTCATGTAAATTTCTTTTGATTATAAAATATGAAGTGGCTAGATGTCCGGTTACCGGTAACCGCACATCTAGACCTGGGGTCTGGAGGTCCGGTAACCAGCCGTCTAGACAATGCTTGTAGGACAGGCTAGAGGTCCATTAATTGATTTCAAATTAATTATTTATGTTGTCATATTTTAAACACAAAATGTCATGTTTATACTAACTCATTTTAAGATAATTTCTTGATGGATGGGTTGATCTTGCATATAACTTTATTGAGACTTTGCAGAGTTTGTTGTACTGTCGGCGTGTCTGTGTAAAAAGGACCCAAATACTATGTGTGGTACCCCTCAGGCTCTAGACTTTAAGTCCTTCTAAACGTGTATTAGTTCTCTTATCACTTGTTGTCCAACACAGATCAATATTTTGTGTTTACGTGTAGGCCTGAAGAAACACTCCAGATCACTGTTATTCACAGTCAATGATTAACATTTCTGTCAAATACTATTAAACCTGTACAACAAGGTAAACACTTGTTTATGTCATGGAAATTCTTGACACAACATAAAATATGTGGTTTATACATATGAAATAAGTTACCGGACCTCTAGCCTGTACTACAAGCATTGTCTTGAGATCCGGTAACCGGATCTCTAGCCACTTCCTATAAAATATTAACACAAATAGCCATATGATATAGGCCTATTATCAGTAACAGGATTCTGAAGAACATTCATATATTTCAGACTTGATGAGCAACTATTGAGCAAATTGTTACTACTAGTACTACCCTGACTCTGAGTCATCTGTTCCAACAGTTCAAGCAGTCACCCTGTTCCATGTGGCCTTCAAAACCTAACACAGGCAACACCAGGTTCACTGGCTTATAAAACTACAGTAGTACAGGCACTATGTAACCTGCCTGTATCAGAAATATCTCCTGACAGAAGTTGGTCATAACTTGGTGGTTCATAAAAGCTGGAACCGAATAGTTATTCATCCCAGATAAAAAGTATTTATTTGTTGTTTGTTTCATTCGAAGGTTGCATAATTGGTCAATTGGATAAAATGTATCCTTAATTATAATGTGTTTGAATATTATATGTTAAATCGACTAATTATGACCCATCCCATCTTTGAAGAGGGTGTATAAATTGCTTTGCACATGACGATCAGTCGGTCGGTAGACCAAATTGTTTTTCCATTCAATAACCTAAGAATGCTCTGGTGAGTGTGACCTTCACCATTTCTGACTATTGGGCTGCCATGGGGGCATATGTGTCTCTTGTTTTATTTTAATTTTCCAACACATTATGTTTAAGAGAAAAATGTCCATGTGTACTGGCTTTATAAATGGATAAGAAATATTTCACAATTTTATGTTCCACTGGTACCTTTAAAGTGAATTCAGCAACTTCTCCACATGTGGAGAAAAATTCAACCAGGAATACATAACCTCCACATGTGGAGGAAAATTAACATTGATGTCATGGAAGTGTATGACCTGTCACTTCTGGAATCGAACCAGCACTTATGGGTTTGGAATTCATCTCACTAACCTAACCTAGGGACCACTGAAAGAGTTCTTGTTCTAGCTTTCCTCTAACGACAATGTCATAATGATTACAAACTAAATTTACATCAATTGATGAAAACTGCATTACAATAGCATTATGTGACATATTTTTATTTTCCTCCACAATCCACATGTGGAGAAGTTGCTGATACAAAATATATTGAAAAGATACCGAATATTCTTTTTCAGAGACAAGTCAGAAATGTCGGATGAAGGAACAATCCAGTCTGATGAAAGCAGTTCAGGGTAATGACGTTCATTCCATCACAGTCCATTCTTACTTTGCTAAGTTATCTCAATTATAAATGTTCAGTTCAAATAAATAAAGACTTCAACATAGAAGTTACCTTATTAGATAAGTGTTAAATATCACAATCTTGAACATGTTGCTATGAAAATATCATATGTTGTTTGAGCTGGGTCATTCAGCATGGGCATTCTGATGATCAGCCCCAGACCGAGTGGTCTAATAGCTGAATTATTCAGCTTCTGAAATTCTGCATGCTGAAATCGGTTCGTTCGGCTATAAGACAGCTGGGCCTTGGGCGGATCATATTCTGGTTTGTGTGTTGGGCATTGTGCATTTTATGTTTTTTGTTCTCGGCTGGCTGGAATGAGTGTTGCCAGTGTCTGACTTTTTGCCCTCCAGGTTAAATACTGATTTTCAATTTCTGGTAGAAAGTGTTTTTGTCTGAAAGTCATGGAAACATTAAGTTATAAATAAGGTCATGGAAACTTGAATTTTACGTTACATATGTTGCTATTTTAGTCTCATAATTATGGAAACATTAATTGAGACATTCTTTTTGTTGTTGTTTTCAGTGTTTCCATTGATATCACTCTACATGAATCTAACTAAGATGATTAGATGATGCTGAGTATGAACCTAGTTTTGTCTTGTCAGCAAATCTGTAAGTATAAGTGTCTGTAATGTATTGGGGGTCATGATATTGTTAACACTGTCTCAGACGTTTGTGTAACGGTCAGAATTCTTGAGTCAATTGTCAACCAGTTCTAACCTGCTCTACAACAAACAACTGAATACTTCTCTACTTGTTAAAGACATGCATGTAATATATGTGATAAAACACAATAACATGTCTGCCAAGCATTCAAAAGCATAAGGTGACAAGTTAATGCTCTGTCAATGTGCGTATCATGTACTGAATTTTGATATTGTATTAACCTCAACCTTTCATGATAGTAGATCTGCTGGTCTATCACATACACTTTGATAAGTCCAAGTGAAGTTGATACTCAAAACAATTTATACATGTTTGAAAATATGTTTAGCTCACTCAATCATGATGGACAGTTCTATAATTTTGGTTGAAAAAAACACCAGAATTTTGTTAGTGGACTAGAGATATAGTGAATCATTTCTGGTTTTCATGCAAAGAATCAAACAGATGCATACAATTTGTGGTAATGGTTTATTATTTTCCTTTACTAAATCCAAGGTTTGCACAGGCCTTTAAAAGTCCTTGAATTTGGTTCAAACTTTGAAAAGTACTTGAAGTGCTACCCTAAAAAAATGTCTAAATGGTACTTGAATTCAACTGATAATCCTTGAATTCAGACAAATGGCCTTGAATATCCATTGAAGTTTATGGATGTTGACAAAATGGCACATCATCTGTGTAAAAAATGAACCAGACACTATTTTTTCTCAAAAATTTAATGTACAGAAATGTATGGGTGCAAATGTCACTGGAAATTAATCGTAATAAATTGAACTCAATAAGGTATTCTTGTGTGTGATGTCACTAGAAAAAGTGTTTAAAATTGCAGTGCATAATGACATTTTTGTACCATTGAACCTTTGTAAATGTTTGAGAAAATGCCTTGAAAATACATATTTTGTCTTGAAAAAATCCTTGGATAGTCCTTGAATTTTGGTGAGAGAATTTTGCAGGAACCAACAAATCCTTCTGTAATTTGTTCTGTATGTTCCACACTTGATTCAGTTAAGTTTATCTTGCTTATATAATTTGTATGCAAATGTTTGTTTTTTCATATTTCAGGAGTTCAGCAGATTTTGAACACATACAACTATTGCTCTAAAAGGCTCTTATATTCTCCACCTGTGTACAGATGTAGGAACCTTCTGGCTGCTGTAGACCTTAATATGAATCTGGATAGAGAATGTATTATCAATGAAGATGGGATACAAAGGTATGATTTATCATTGTAATCATCAACAAATAACTGCAAAATCAGGATCATGATGATTGCAGTCTTCCCATAGTGTCAATTTAATTGTGTTATTGTCATCAGGAAGCAAAGCTATTTTAAAGTATAAGTCTAGGGATCACAAATACACCAGCATAAGGATTAAGGTAAATCATGTGCTGTACCAAGCTTAGTGTTTGATCACTAGCTAATTTAGAGGGGGGACCCAGCATGCACCCCCTAAATTCTGTGGAGTCTATGCAATTTGTAATATTTTGAATGTAACAACAATTTAGTAAGCAATCATTTGCCATCGAAGGGTATGCTGTTCAGATAAACATTGCATTTTTCTAGGTTACTTCGACAAGTATATATCAAGTCAATTATTGTAATCTGGGCTATGCTGCTAAGATATGAGTATTTATTTTTCTTGCTTGCTTCGCTAGCATTAGGAATATCTTCAATGAATCTTATCAAGGGGACAATGAGGTTTTTTTGGGTAGTTACTTGAGAAAACTTACTTGAGAAAACTATGATGTTTTTCCAGTGAATATTTCGGGCATGTTACTCAGATAAACAATGCATTAAGTCTTGCTAATTCGCTTGCAGTCATACTACCATTGTATCAATTAATGTTATCTAGTATCGAACGTGTATGTGGGGCATGCTGCTCAAATAAAAATGCATTTTTTCTTGCTCGCATAATCATTTTTCTAAAAGATAGAGAATGAGGTTGTGTGACATTTTGCTCAGATAAACAGTTTTTTTCTAGCACGCACAGCTTGCACGCTTTCTTGGGGGGGGGGGGGGTGAGGTAAATACATGTACGTGTGACCCCCTCAACCCCTTATCCTGTATCCGCTCCTGTTGATGAGTTGGGTACCCATCTCTTTACCCAAACATTGTGAATTTGAGCCCTGCAATAGTGTTTTAGCCTCAAACTAAAAGTTATAATCATATGAAGTGATTAATAATCCACTGACCATGATCCCAGGTGTGAAGGTTAATGACACAACAAAGGTTTCCTATGAAAAATTAGCAATTGCTTGAAAAGCAAACTTTTAACTTATTTAGGCGTCACTCGAATAGTTCTCAACAAACACATATCGGACATAATCCCATTCACTGCTTAGCTAACAGTGACTGATTTGTATGTTACATAAACCGATACTGTATAACAACATTTCAGGTTACAAAGGCTATGGAAAGAAAAGTGGGAGGTGGACAGTACATGCAACGAAGGAACTGAAGACATACGATTATGCTCATGGCATTTTGAACAGAGACTGAGTGCTGAAAAATGACGAAACTGGCATTAATGACTTAAGGCTGATTTTGACACACCTTGCTCCAGAAGAGCCAAACTCTACCAAATAAATCATGGAGGAAAGGGTTTTTGTGAAATTTTGAACTTTGCTAAAATGACTATGTAACATTTGCTGGGTCCATGGGTGTGAAAACTTAGCCAATGTCCATGGGTATCTGAAAGTGTTAAAATGTGTCTTAGTTCTTACACTTTTGATTCAGGTACACATTATAATTAGATGACATGTATATATTGTTTCTAAAATGCATTAGACTTTGCTTGATGTAAGACTATGTTCTTGTAGATTATATCTGACAGAGGTATTAAAGTTATGCATGTACATGCAATCAGGATTTGTACCATGCTAACCATACCAATTAGTAATTCTCGCTGTAAAACCATTACTTTTCACGAGGGATAGATTTATGTTTATTTTGAGGTCGATTCACTATGAAATATAATCTCCTGCTATTAATTAACCTTCCAATACACCTAGAGTATTCCAGCATTTTATTTGTAATCCACAACAAAATTTCATTTTCAAGAATTCCTAGGAATTTAATGCGCGCAAAAATAGGTTGTTTTACAGTATTAGTAAATGTA
Source organism: Spisula solida (assembly GCA_947247005.1). Classification (NCBI taxonomy): domain Eukaryota; kingdom Metazoa; phylum Mollusca; class Bivalvia; order Venerida; family Mactridae; genus Spisula; species Spisula solida. Next base: position 30,706,054 of record OX365948.1, read on the forward strand.
TTTGCACAGTGTTTATTTGTAAATAACATATCAGTGGATGTGTACGAGTCTTATCAGTTGGGAAGTGCTATCAGTGTACAATATGTATGAGTGCTATCGGTGTATGATTTGTATGAGTGCTATCAGTGTATGATATGTATGAGCGCTATCAGTGTATGATATGTATGAGTGCTATCAGTGTACGATATGTATGAGTGCTATCAGTGTATGATATGTATGAGTGCTATCAGTGTACAATATGTATGAGTGCTATCAGTGTATGATATGTATGAATGATATCAGTGTATGTTAGTGTACTATGTGTATGAGTGATATCAGTGTATGATATGTATGAGTGCTATCGGTGTATGAGTGATATAAGTGTATAGCGCTATCAGTGTATGATATGTATGAGTGCTATCAGTGTACGATATGTATGAGTGCTATCAGTGTATGAGTGCTATCAGTGTATGATATGTATGAGTGCTATCAGTGTATGAGTGCTATCAGTGTATGAGTTCTATCAGTGTATGAGTTCTATCAGTGTATGAGTTCTATCAGTGTATGATGTGTATGACTATGAGTGATATCAGTGTATAATATGTATACGTGCTATCAGAGTATGAGTGATATCAGTGTATGAGTGATATCAGTGTATGAGTGATATCAGTGTATTATGTGTATGCGTAATATAAGTGTATGACTATGAGTGATATCAGTGTATGACTATGAGTGCTATCAGTGTATGTGTGATATCAGTGTATAACTATGAGTGATATCAGTGTATGACTATGAGTGATATCAGTGTATGACTATGAGTGATATCAGTGTATGATATGTATGACTATGAGTGATATCAGTGTATGATGTGTATGACTATGAGTGATATCAGTGTATGATGTGTATGACTATGAGTGATATCAGTGTATACATGCTATCAGTGTATGAGTGATATCAGTGTATTATGTGTATGAGTGATATCAGTGTATGACTATGAGTGATATCAGTGTATGATATGTTTTTGTTCTATTAGTGGATGTGTACGATTGCTTTCAGTTAATGTGTATGAAATTAATATCGTCCATCATTTCAAGTCATGCTTATTTTCTTTAGTATGTTGAGAATTGCATTTTCCTTTTTATGCATATACTTATTTATAGAATATTATAGATTATGACCAATGAATCTTGAGATGTTTCTATGTGCAATTGCTTGTAAATACATGTTTTGTACTATAAAATTGGTTTATATTATGATATGGTTGTTGTTGTACAAAGTTTGTTTCACTAATAGTACAGTCAAACATGTGTGAAAGACAACCTGCGAACAAAGAACACAATTTTATTTCTAATCAAACCATTTTCAAGGATATTTAAAACCTGAGACTACCTTTCAATGGAGACACTTGCCGTTACAACAGATGGTCTTTACACAGGCTTGACTGTATAGTTACTGAAGTTTACAAAACTGCTATGTGCAGGGGGCTTATGTCCGTATAAACCACATTACATGGAAATGGTCTGTAAAGATAATCAAAAGCATCAGGAATTAAGGTTACCAGGTACAGGGGTGTCAATTTTCCTGATTTATCCGGAATTCCGAATTTATCATTCCTGAAAGAGCAATGGTTTCTGGCCAAAATAAAGTTATTTAATCAAAATATTTCAAAAAATAGCAAAGTTATGGTAGATTAAGTCTGCTCTGAAGAATTTTCTGCAATACGATCTGAGTTAATTATGTAACAATGTCATCAAGGCCTCTCGTTTGGCAAAAATGGTTGATTGCATATGATTTTCCTAATCTTAAATTTGGTCCCATTGACACCCCTGCAGGTATAATTCCATAGAGAACAGGTAGAATACATTAATATTTCGATAATGCATTTTGATTTATATTTTGTCTGCCATAAATTATAATGACTATCTTAAAGGACCAATTTCTCACCTTGTGGATTAACACAATAATCACCATAGAAAATGTCAGAATTGAACTATTTCAGTAGGGAAAAGTAACAGTACACAACAATTTAACATTCACACACATTTGTATTTCAGAGAGAACAAATCTTTTTTACATAAAATTCACTCACAATCGCTACTTCATTGTATTCAAACAATTTCCTGGTGGTAATTTATCTTACACAAGTACAAATGCAACATATCCAAAGAAATAAAGCTCATTTGGTATTAAGAAAACTAAGTACACTACAAAGGCAATGCATTTAGGAATTTTAGATATAAAAATATAATCACCAACAGTCATTAGGTTAAAATTTACCACAGATAGATAAAGCATGAACTAACATCAAGGTTCGCACAGGCCTTGAAAAGTCCTTGAATTTAGTTTCAACCTTGACAAGTACTTGAAAAAAATTTTAAGTGCTGCCTTGAAAAAATGGTACTTGAATGTAAGGGGATAACCTTAAACATAGGCAAACAGCCTTGAATATACAAATACGTATAGAAGTGTATGTATGTAATAATGACACAATATCCGCATAACAAATGATGCAGAAACAGTCTTTTTCTTGAAAATTAAAGTGTGTAAATGTACTAATTAATATCTTATTAGACGCAGCAGGAAGTAATTATACATCTGTCTCCACTTGTGAGACGGCCAAATAAATGACCATATATATTGTCAGTAGGCAGTGTGCCTGTTGACTGCCATGTTCGTCATCATAAGCCGAAATACTTCCGTGTAGCAGCCTTGTCAGTGCCAACACGGCCTTGTCAAGAATGAGTACTTGAAAATCCTGAAAATGACCAGAAATGAAGAATGATGATCAATTTAAATCAGTAACAGTTACTTCTGAATTCTAAGCAACCTGAACAATGTTAGTATACACAATATAGGATACACTAGGGCCTGACCATGTCATGCAAAAAAAGCTTATTAACCATGGCTCTTGCGAACAGTTAAAGACAATCGCATATATAAAAAAATATATGTATGTTGTTCCAATAAAGCAAGTAGAACTCTTGCATCTACATAAAACTAAGCATCCTTATTGTATGGGATATAGGACATGCTGGGAAGTTTTTATTTCTCGACATTCTTTGAAAAGTGTATGTAGAAAGCTACACTTCTGCAAGTCCTGGAACACATGTGGCTGACTAAAAACTGCATCACTGATTGTAGATACTCAAGTATGGCGATAGTCTGGTGTAAATGAATTGAAACTGATAAATCTAGCAGCATACTTATAGAGCTTAAAAAGAAGCACAATGATGCTCTATAAACTATCCTATAATTATGGAGATAACAGTTACATGTATTTTGTTAAATTTGAAAAATAGTAACATGTATACTTTTTGGGACATGTCTAGGTGAAACGTCAAATTCTTTCAAACACGTGATTTTGTTAGCTCACCTGTCACAGTGTGAGCTTTTGTGATCACTCTTTGTTCGTCGTTTGTCCACAATTACTTGTGAACACATTAGAGGACACAATTGTGAACCAATCTTCATGAAGCTTAGTCAGAATGTTTATCTGTATGAAATCCAGGTTAAGTATGAAACTGGGTCATGTAGGGTCAAGAACTAGGTCACAAGGTCAAATCTTAGGAAAACCTAGTGAACACATCAGAGGACACAAGTATGATCCAATCTTGATGAAACTTGGCCAGAATGTTTATCTACAGGTATGAAATCTAGGTAAAGTTTGAAACTGGGTCATGTGGGGTGGAAAACTAGGTCACTAGGTCAATTATTTGAAAACCCCTTGTGAACCCATTAGAGGACACAATTATGGCCCAATCTTCATGAGTTTGTTAAAGAACAAAGACAGGTAAGCAACATAGGGCCCATCCTGCCCTCTTGTTTGGTTCTCAGACACTTCCCAGTTTTGGGCCCTCTTGTTTGGTTTTCAGACACTCATGAGTGGTACACCTTAGACATGGCCGAATCATTTCCAAGCTGTCTTAAACATGTCATTGGTATCAACTAATATCATAGCTCCCTTGTTTCAGACGCTAGTTCTAGGACTGCTGGTGGACCCAGTGTCACAATAATGTGACTGAATAATCTCCATATGACTGAAATATTGTTTGTGGGACTTACGGTAATGACAAACTTTTCTATGAACTTGAAATAGAAATGGCTAGAGGAAACCACAAAGCTTATTTTGTGATCTTGTTTCTTAGCCCAAGTGTAAATAATGTTTGCAGAAAATATTAGAATTAAACATATTCATAACACAAACAAGCAATTGCGACCCTATTTAAACTCTTATTTCACCGCCTCCTCGATACCCTAGTGGTTGAGCATTCACTTCGAGTGCAGGAGGTCTCTGGTTCAATCCCTGGCTGCGTCATACCAATTACCATAGACAAAATAAAATTGGTACCAGAAATTCCCTTGCTAGATGCTCAGCATAAAAGGGAAACTGACTTCTTTTCTCTTTTACCCTTGTGGTGGTTGGCAACATCAGGAATGAGGTGTCGAGAGTGATAATAAGTTTGAATAAATTAGTATAAAAAATAAACTCGGTATTCTCAATAAAGTTACTTTAGCTTTATGTTACTTAATTTGGGCTGTACATATGTAGAGCTCTACTAACCGGGACAAGAGAAATACAGTTCTCCTTTCCACAGCTAACTTTCTTCAAGTGAAGGCATTTCCCGGCATTTGGTACTAACAAATCAATCAGGTACTGTCACATCTGGACCTGGATGGTTGCCTCTCAGCTGGCCTAATGTTGTCAACCATGACAGTTGGATTCTTCTCCAGGGCATGAAGAAGAATGCTCCGACATTCATCCACACTCATCTGGTTGATCGCCTCCTGGATGAAAAATAGGCAATTAAGAAATATTGATAAACATTATACAACTACCATGCTACACCCTACAAAAAATAAGCATGTAAACAAATGAAGTATAACCTCTCTAGAGTGACACCATTTGGAAATCACAACATTTGGTAATACATTTGCTATTGATCTTGAGAGGTAACATTTCTAGTAAATGGTTATTTCTTGAACAAAACAATTATGTTGCTTAAGAGAGGTTGTTGCTCTGTGAAGGACTGCTCGGAAAAGGTTGCACTGTTTATGTATTACAGTAGAAATATACATAATGTTGATAATATCGCCTACAATGTTGGGAGCGGTCGTGTATAGAGGTCTTATATAGCCCATGCTTTTGGATGTAGATGTCTCTGGTACAACCCACGCTTTCACCACTGCTCAATTACTTTGAGCAAGAAATACACACAATTCTTCACAAACCCAGGTGTATGTATAGATACTTGAAAAGATCGAATCGTAATCAATGTGGAGCTGTGTGTAACAGCCTATTTGAACTCAATAATCTTGGTATATACATAAAATGATAATGTCTGTCCATAGATCTCAATGGTAATTTTAGATCTTTGGTCTGTCGAAAAAACAGTCTATTGAACAGAGTGAGATGTATGGCTAAAAGCTGACTTTCTTAATTCTATAATGGATAAATAATTAAATTAAACATCAAATATGTGCATTGAAGCATATCAAATCCCTGGGCCAGTACTTTACAAAATACTGAAATAGTAACATCCTGTAGAACACGTCTCAAAACAGCACATAAAGACATATTACCCTCATGGTGTCCTGCCTCTGTTCAACAAGGAGGACCGCTTCCTCAGCTCTTCTCGGTTCTGATCTACTGCTTATCAAACACAAGGGTGGCTGCCCCACATTTTACTTCTGGAGCCCCTTGCCCTTCTGGCACCCTGAGGCCTACAACGCCCCATTCCCCTCACATGCCGCTGGGCTTGTTGACGGTTTTGAGATTGAAGCTTCATCTTCCTGTAAACAAGCATTCGGTTACATCATACGGATCACAAAAAGACAATTTATTTATAATATAGATACCTGTCATTGTTTAAAGGTTTTTAGAACTCTTATCAGTTTATCTTTGACAGAAATATGCAATTTATTTGCATGTCATGGATTAAATGCCTTCAGATTGGTATACACGTCCGAACCAAGAACGTATGGATATCAGAATAATATTATAATAATAATTAATAAAAAATAGCTGTGAAATTTTGAACAGAACGGTGGGAAATGCAACCAGCGTCAGGGGGCGAACGGTATTTGGTGCGAATCTTCGTATTTGCCGTTGTCGATGGGTGAACACTGCTCAAGTTAAATAAAACTTATAGTAATGAATAATTCATATTGATTTTTGCCACCTAGCATATGATATTCACATAATATACGCATCAGCAACGCTTAGCACTAGCGGTCGAGTCTGAAAATTTCGCTTTTCGCAGAGTTTCGAAAAGTTGCTGAAGTGCAAAAGATAGCAATTATAACAATTCAGGTAATCATAGAGCGAGGAAATAATCACGTTTATTCATAAGAAGTGAAGATCGGTAAAAACGTCGTACAAAGTCTTACCAAATCCAAGTCAGGCTCGCCATCCGATTTAGCGGAGTTCGTTTCAGCCATTTTTGGTTGACATATGTTGACCTTTCGTGAACTTCCGGTATGCATAAATTTACGATCGGTAAATGCCGTGGGCGGCTGAGTGACTTCGTAAAAGACTCGTTTATTATGAGAACGCCAGTGTATTTCTCAATGAAACTTTGTCACGGATCTAATGATAAGTAGTTTAATCAAATGTAGCAATAATCCAGGTGTAAGATATTTGATCTCAGATAGGCCAGGTATATCTTTAAAGATATTCCTGGCGCATATTTTACATCAATGAACGACAAAAAACACATTTCAGACAGTTAATTCATCACTAAATAGGCAGAATGAAACAATAAAATCAAAAGAAAATTGCTTGCAAGTAACAGATTAAATAATTTAAATATTCGTAAAATTAAAAAAACTGGCAGTTTTTTTAAGTGGCGGAAATTACCGAAGTAACACGACCAGGCTCCGGACATTACCGATTCGAGAATCATGTGACCCACGGAACATGAATATTAATGAGATTTGCGTCATACACAACAAAAATGGCGGATGATCTGACAACAAAAAGCCAGTTTGACAGAATCTGCTAAGAAAAGACAGAACCATGCTTATATGCGGGACTTTGGTAAGGCCTGTGTCCATATCGGGAGATGATTCATTTGATGGATACACTGGAAAAGTCGATTGTCGCTGAAGTCCGACGCGAACTTCGTCAAGGATCTCTGATTGACACTGACTGTGACAGGCAGACAGGCACTGAGGTAGCGAAAACAAAATTCGTCTTAAATTGTGAGATGCATGCCCGTATGACTATCAACGTAACGGCTCATATGTATATATTTGTTTAATTCAGCAATATTGTACTATACAAGAGCTCTATATATACATGTATCGCTTTGAAAATTGCACGAACCAGTGCCGTCCTTGGCAATTTCGTACCCGACGCTCGATCACTGATCAGACTCTTCATCTCATGGACTTCAAATTTCTCAATTCACTTGTTTTTTCGAACTAAGTTTTTCTATAAATTTATTGTAAGCTGACTGTATGTTTATTCATGGAATTATATGTGATTATTCATTTATGTCCAAAGTTTATTTAAGGAATGCCTTTATAAAGTTAAGACTGAGATTTGTCATGTAAATTTCTTTTGATTATAAAATATGAAGTGGCTAGATGTCCGGTTACCGGTAACCGCACATCTAGACCTGGGGTCTGGAGGTCCGGTAACCAGCCGTCTAGACAATGCTTGTAGGACAGGCTAGAGGTCCATTAATTGATTTCAAATTAATTATTTATGTTGTCATATTTTAAACACAAAATGTCATGTTTATACTAACTCATTTTAAGATAATTTCTTGATGGATGGGTTGATCTTGCATATAACTTTATTGAGACTTTGCAGAGTTTGTTGTACTGTCGGCGTGTCTGTGTAAAAAGGACCCAAATACTATGTGTGGTACCCCTCAGGCTCTAGACTTTAAGTCCTTCTAAACGTGTATTAGTTCTCTTATCACTTGTTGTCCAACACAGATCAATATTTTGTGTTTACGTGTAGGCCTGAAGAAACACTCCAGATCACTGTTATTCACAGTCAATGATTAACATTTCTGTCAAATACTATTAAACCTGTACAACAAGGTAAACACTTGTTTATGTCATGGAAATTCTTGACACAACATAAAATATGTGGTTTATACATATGAAATAAGTTACCGGACCTCTAGCCTGTACTACAAGCATTGTCTTGAGATCCGGTAACCGGATCTCTAGCCACTTCCTATAAAATATTAACACAAATAGCCATATGATATAGGCCTATTATCAGTAACAGGATTCTGAAGAACATTCATATATTTCAGACTTGATGAGCAACTATTGAGCAAATTGTTACTACTAGTACTACCCTGACTCTGAGTCATCTGTTCCAACAGTTCAAGCAGTCACCCTGTTCCATGTGGCCTTCAAAACCTAACACAGGCAACACCAGGTTCACTGGCTTATAAAACTACAGTAGTACAGGCACTATGTAACCTGCCTGTATCAGAAATATCTCCTGACAGAAGTTGGTCATAACTTGGTGGTTCATAAAAGCTGGAACCGAATAGTTATTCATCCCAGATAAAAAGTATTTATTTGTTGTTTGTTTCATTCGAAGGTTGCATAATTGGTCAATTGGATAAAATGTATCCTTAATTATAATGTGTTTGAATATTATATGTTAAATCGACTAATTATGACCCATCCCATCTTTGAAGAGGGTGTATAAATTGCTTTGCACATGACGATCAGTCGGTCGGTAGACCAAATTGTTTTTCCATTCAATAACCTAAGAATGCTCTGGTGAGTGTGACCTTCACCATTTCTGACTATTGGGCTGCCATGGGGGCATATGTGTCTCTTGTTTTATTTTAATTTTCCAACACATTATGTTTAAGAGAAAAATGTCCATGTGTACTGGCTTTATAAATGGATAAGAAATATTTCACAATTTTATGTTCCACTGGTACCTTTAAAGTGAATTCAGCAACTTCTCCACATGTGGAGAAAAATTCAACCAGGAATACATAACCTCCACATGTGGAGGAAAATTAACATTGATGTCATGGAAGTGTATGACCTGTCACTTCTGGAATCGAACCAGCACTTATGGGTTTGGAATTCATCTCACTAACCTAACCTAGGGACCACTGAAAGAGTTCTTGTTCTAGCTTTCCTCTAACGACAATGTCATAATGATTACAAACTAAATTTACATCAATTGATGAAAACTGCATTACAATAGCATTATGTGACATATTTTTATTTTCCTCCACAATCCACATGTGGAGAAGTTGCTGATACAAAATATATTGAAAAGATACCGAATATTCTTTTTCAGAGACAAGTCAGAAATGTCGGATGAAGGAACAATCCAGTCTGATGAAAGCAGTTCAGGGTAATGACGTTCATTCCATCACAGTCCATTCTTACTTTGCTAAGTTATCTCAATTATAAATGTTCAGTTCAAATAAATAAAGACTTCAACATAGAAGTTACCTTATTAGATAAGTGTTAAATATCACAATCTTGAACATGTTGCTATGAAAATATCATATGTTGTTTGAGCTGGGTCATTCAGCATGGGCATTCTGATGATCAGCCCCAGACCGAGTGGTCTAATAGCTGAATTATTCAGCTTCTGAAATTCTGCATGCTGAAATCGGTTCGTTCGGCTATAAGACAGCTGGGCCTTGGGCGGATCATATTCTGGTTTGTGTGTTGGGCATTGTGCATTTTATGTTTTTTGTTCTCGGCTGGCTGGAATGAGTGTTGCCAGTGTCTGACTTTTTGCCCTCCAGGTTAAATACTGATTTTCAATTTCTGGTAGAAAGTGTTTTTGTCTGAAAGTCATGGAAACATTAAGTTATAAATAAGGTCATGGAAACTTGAATTTTACGTTACATATGTTGCTATTTTAGTCTCATAATTATGGAAACATTAATTGAGACATTCTTTTTGTTGTTGTTTTCAGTGTTTCCATTGATATCACTCTACATGAATCTAACTAAGATGATTAGATGATGCTGAGTATGAACCTAGTTTTGTCTTGTCAGCAAATCTGTAAGTATAAGTGTCTGTAATGTATTGGGGGTCATGATATTGTTAACACTGTCTCAGACGTTTGTGTAACGGTCAGAATTCTTGAGTCAATTGTCAACCAGTTCTAACCTGCTCTACAACAAACAACTGAATACTTCTCTACTTGTTAAAGACATGCATGTAATATATGTGATAAAACACAATAACATGTCTGCCAAGCATTCAAAAGCATAAGGTGACAAGTTAATGCTCTGTCAATGTGCGTATCATGTACTGAATTTTGATATTGTATTAACCTCAACCTTTCATGATAGTAGATCTGCTGGTCTATCACATACACTTTGATAAGTCCAAGTGAAGTTGATACTCAAAACAATTTATACATGTTTGAAAATATGTTTAGCTCACTCAATCATGATGGACAGTTCTATAATTTTGGTTGAAAAAAACACCAGAATTTTGTTAGTGGACTAGAGATATAGTGAATCATTTCTGGTTTTCATGCAAAGAATCAAACAGATGCATACAATTTGTGGTAATGGTTTATTATTTTCCTTTACTAAATCCAAGGTTTGCACAGGCCTTTAAAAGTCCTTGAATTTGGTTCAAACTTTGAAAAGTACTTGAAGTGCTACCCTAAAAAAATGTCTAAATGGTACTTGAATTCAACTGATAATCCTTGAATTCAGACAAATGGCCTTGAATATCCATTGAAGTTTATGGATGTTGACAAAATGGCACATCATCTGTGTAAAAAATGAACCAGACACTATTTTTTCTCAAAAATTTAATGTACAGAAATGTATGGGTGCAAATGTCACTGGAAATTAATCGTAATAAATTGAACTCAATAAGGTATTCTTGTGTGTGATGTCACTAGAAAAAGTGTATAAAATTGCAGTGCATAATGACATTTTTGTACCATTGAACCTTTGTAAATGTTTGAGAAAATGCCTTGAAAATACATATTTTGTCTTGAAAAAATCCTTGGATAGTCCTTGAATTTTGGTGAGAGAATTTTGCAGGAACCAACAAATCCTTCTGTAATTTGTTCTGTATGTTCCACACTTGATTCAGTTAAGTTTATCTTGCTTATATAATTTGTATGCAAATGTTTGTTTTTTCATATTTCAGGAGTTCAGCAGATTTTGAACACATACAACTATTGCTCTAAAAGGCTCTTATATTCTCCACCTGTGTACAGATGTAGGAACCTTCTGGCTGCTGTAGACCTTAATATGAATCTGGATAGAGAATGTATTATCAATGAAGATGGGATACAAAGGTATGATTTATCATTGTAATCATCAACAAATAACTGCAAAATCAGGATCATGATGATTGCAGTCTTCCCATAGTGTCAATTTAATTGTGTTATTGTCATCAGGAAGCAAAGCTATTTTAAAGTATAAGTCTAGGGATCACAAATACACCAGCATAAGGATTAAGGTAAATCATGTGCTGTACCAAGCTTAGTGTTTGATCACTAGCTAATTTAGAGGGGGGACCCAGCATGCACCCCCTAAATTCTGTGGAGTCTATGCAATTTGTAATATTTTGAATGTAACAACAATTTAGTAAGCAATCATTTGCCATCGAAGGGTATGCTGTTCAGATAAACATTGCATTTTTCTAGGTTACTTCGACAAGTATATATCAAGTCAATTATTGTAATCTGGGCTATGCTGCTAAGATATGAGTATTTATTTTTCTTGCTTGCTTCGCTAGCATTAGGAATATCTTCAATGAATCTTATCAAGGGGACAATGAGGTTTTTTTGGGTAGTTACTTGAGAAAACTTACTTGAGAAAACTATGATGTTTTTCCAGTGAATATTTCGGGCATGTTACTCAGATAAACAATGCATTAAGTCTTGCTAATTCGCTTGCAGTCATACTACCATTGTATCAATTAATGTTATCTAGTATCGAACGTGTATGTGGGGCATGCTGCTCAAATAAAAATGCATTTTTTCTTGCTCGCATAATCATTTTTCTAAAAGATAGAGAATGAGGTTGTGTGACATTTTGCTCAGATAAACAGTTTTTTTCTAGCACGCACAGCTTGCACGCTTTCTTGGGGGGGGGGGGGGTGAGGTAAATACATGTACGTGTGACCCCCTCAACCCCTTATCCTGTATCCGCTCCTGTTGATGAGTTGGGTACCCATCTCTTTACCCAAACATTGTGAATTTGAGCCCTGCAATAGTGTTTTAGCCTCAAACTAAAAGTTATAATCATATGAAGTGATTAATAATCCACTGACCATGATCCCAGGTGTGAAGGTTAATGACACAACAAAGGTTTCCTATGAAAAATTAGCAATTGCTTGAAAAGCAAACTTTTAACTTATTTAGGCGTCACTCGAATAGTTCTCAACAAACACATATCGGACATAATCCCATTCACTGCTTAGCTAACAGTGACTGATTTGTATGTTACATAAACCGATACTGTATAACAACATTTCAGGTTACAAAGGCTATGGAAAGAAAAGTGGGAGGTGGACAGTACATGCAACGAAGGAACTGAAGACATACGATTATGCTCATGGCATTTTGAACAGAGACTGAGTGCTGAAAAATGACGAAACTGGCATTAATGACTTAAGGCTGATTTTGACACACCTTGCTCCAGAAGAGCCAAACTCTACCAAATAAATCATGGAGGAAAGGGTTTTTGTGAAATTTTGAACTTTGCTAAAATGACTATGTAACATTTGCTGGGTCCATGGGTGTGAAAACTTAGCCAATGTCCATGGGTATCTGAAAGTGTTAAAATGTGTCTTAGTTCTTACACTTTTGATTCAGGTACACATTATAATTAGATGACATGTATATATTGTTTCTAAAATGCATTAGACTTTGCTTGATGTAAGACTATGTTCTTGTAGATTATATCTGACAGAGGTATTAAAGTTATGCATGTACATGCAATCAGGATTTGTACCATGCTAACCATACCAATTAGTAATTCTCGCTGTAAAACCATTACTTTTCACGAGGGATAGATTTATGTTTATTTTGAGGTCGATTCACTATGAAATATAATCTCCTGCTATTAATTAACCTTCCAATACACCTAGAGTATTCCAGCATTTTATTTGTAATCCACAACAAAATTTCATTTTCAAGAATTCCTAGGAATTTAATGCGCGCAAAAATAGGTTGTTTTACAGTATTAGTAAATGTATTTGCACAGTGTTTATTTGTAAATAACATATCAGTGGATGTGTACGAGTCTTATCAGTTGGGAAGTGCTATCAGTGTACAATATGTATGAGTGCTATCGGTGTATGATTTGTATGAGTGCTATCAGTGTATGATATGTATGAGCGCTATCAGTGTATGATATGTATGAGTGCTATCAGTGTACGATATGTATGAGTGCTATCAGTGTATGATATGTATGAGTGCTATCAGTGTACAATATGTATGAGTGCTATCAGTGTATGATATGTATGAATGATATCAGTGTATGTTAGTGTACTATGTGTATGAGTGATATCAGTGTATGATATGTATGAGTGCTATCGGTGTATGAGTGATATAAGTGTATAGCGCTATCAGTGTATGATATGTATGAGTGCTATCAGTGTACGATATGTATGAGTGCTATCAGTGTATGAGTGCTATCAGTGTATGATATGTATGAGTGCTATCAGTGTATGAGTGCTATCAGTGTATGAGTTCTATCAGTGTATGAGTTCTATCAGTGTATGAGTTCTATCAGTGTATGATGTGTATGACTATGAGTGATATCAGTGTATAATATGTATACGTGCTATCAGAGTATGAGTGATATCAGTGTATGAGTGATATCAGTGTATGAGTGATATCAGTGTATTATGTGTATGCGTAATATAAGTGTATGACTATGAGTGATATCAGTGTATGACTATGAGTGCTATCAGTGTATGTGTGATATCAGTGTATAACTATGAGTGATATCAGTGTATGACTATGAGTGATATCAGTGTATGACTATGAGTGATATCAGTGTATGATATGTATGACTATGAGTGATATCAGTGTATGATGTGTATGACTATGAGTGATATCAGTGTATGATGTGTATGACTATGAGTGATATCAGTGTATACATGCTATCAGTGTATGAGTGATATCAGTGTATTATGTGTATGAGTGATATCAGTGTATGACTATGAGTGATATCAGTGTATGATATGTTTTTGTTCTATTAGTGGATGTGTACGATTGCTTTCAGTTAATGTGTATGAAATTAATATCGTCCATCATTTCAAGTCATGCTTATTTTCTTTAGTATGTTGAGAATTGCATTTTCCTTTTTATGCATATACTTATTTATAGAATATTATAGATTATGACCAATGAATCTTGAGATGTTTCTATGTGCAATTGCTTGTAAATACATGTTTTGTACTATAAAATTGGTTTATATTATGATATGGTTGTTGTTGTACAAAGTTTGTTTCACTAATAGTACAGTCAAACATGTGTGAAAGACAACCTGCGAACAAAGAACACAATTTTATTTCTAATCAAACCATTTTCAAGGATATTTAAAACCTGAGACTACCTTTCAATGGAGACACTTGCCGTTACAACAGATGGTCTTTACACAGGCTTGACTGTATAGTTACTGAAGTTTACAAAACTGCTATGTGCAGGGGGCTTATGTCCGTATAAACCACATTACATGGAAATGGTCTGTAAAGATAATCAAAAGCATCAGGAATTAAGGTTACCAGGTACAGGGGTGTCAATTTTCCTGATTTATCCGGAATTCCGAATTTATCATTCCTGAAAGAGCAATGGTTTCTGGCCAAAATAAAGTTATTTAATCAAAATATTTCAAAAAATAGCAAAGTTATGGTAGATTAAGTCTGCTCTGAAGAATTTTCTGCAATACGATCTGAGTTAATTATGTAACAATGTCATCAAGGCCTCTCGTTTGGCAAAAATGGTTGATTGCATATGATTTTCCTAATCTTAAATTTGGTCCCATTGACACCCCTGCAGGTATAATTCCATAGAGAACAGGTAGAATACATTAATATTTCGATAATGCATTTTGATTTATATTTTGTCTGCCATAAATTATAATGACTATCTTAAAGGACCAATTTCTCACCTTGTGGATTAACACAATAATCACCATAGAAAATGTCAGAATTGAACTATTTCAGTAGGGAAAAGTAACAGTACACAACAATTTAACATTCACACACATTTGTATTTCAGAGAGAACAAATCTTTTTTACATAAAATTCACTCACAATCGCTACTTCATTGTATTCAAACAATTTCCTGGTGGTAATTTATCTTACACAAGTACAAATGCAACATATCCAAAGAAATAAAGCTCATTTGGTATTAAGAAAACTAAGTACACTACAAAGGCAATGCATTTAGGAATTTTAGATATAAAAATATAATCACCAACAGTCATTAGGTTAAAATTTACCACAGATAGATAAAGCATGAACTAACATCAAGGTTCGCACAGGCCTTGAAAAGTCCTTGAATTTAGTTTCAACCTTGACAAGTACTTGAAAAAAATTTTAAGTGCTGCCTTGAAAAAATGGTACTTGAATGTAAGGGGATAACCTTAAACATAGGCAAACAGCCTTGAATATACAAATACGTATAGAAGTGTATGTATGTAATAATGACACAATATCCGCATAACAAATGATGCAGAAACAGTCTTTTTCTTGAAAATTAAAGTGTGTAAATGTACTAATTAATATCTTATTAGACGCAGCAGGAAGTAATTATACATCTGTCTCCACTTGTGAGACGGCCAAATAAATGACCATATATATTGTCAGTAGGCAGTGTGCCTGTTGACTGCCATGTTCGTCATCATAAGCCGAAATACTTCCGTGTAGCAGCCTTGTCAGTGCCAACACGGCCTTGTCAAGAATGAGTACTTGAAAATCCTGAAAATGACCAGAAATGAAGAATGATGATCAATTTAAATCAGTAACAGTTACTTCTGAATTCTAAGCAACCTGAACAATGTTAGTATACACAATATAGGATACACTAGGGCCTGACCATGTCATGCAAAAAAAGCTTATTAACCATGGCTCTTGCGAACAGTTAAAGACAATCGCATATATAAAAAAATATATGTATGTTGTTCCAATAAAGCAAGTAGAACTCTTGCATCTACATAAAACTAAGCATCCTTATTGTATGGGATATAGGACATGCTGGGAAGTTTTTATTTCTCGACATTCTTTGAAAAGTGTATGTAGAAAGCTACACTTCTGCAAGTCCTGGAACACATGTGGCTGACTAAAAACTGCATCACTGATTGTAGATACTCAAGTATGGCGATAGTCTGGTGTAAATGAATTGAAACTGATAAATCTAGCAGCATACTTATAGAGCTTAAAAAGAAGCACAATGATGCTCTATAAACTATCCTATAATTATGGAGATAACAGTTACATGTATTTTGTTAAATTTGAAAAATAGTAACATGTATACTTTTTGGGACATGTCTAGGTGAAACGTCAAATTCTTTCAAACACGTGATTTTGTTAGCTCACCTGTCACAGTGTGAGCTTTTGTGATCACTCTTTGTTCGTCGTTTGTCCACAATTACTTGTGAACACATTAGAGGACACAATTGTGAACCAATCTTCATGAAGCTTAGTCAGAATGTTTATCTGTATGAAATCCAGGTTAAGTATGAAACTGGGTCATGTAGGGTCAAGAACTAGGTCACAAGGTCAAATCTTAGGAAAACCTAGTGAACACATCAGAGGACACAAGTATGATCCAATCTTGATGAAACTTGGCCAGAATGTTTATCTACAGGTATGAAATCTAGGTAAAGTTTGAAACTGGGTCATGTGGGGTGGAAAACTAGGTCACTAGGTCAATTATTTGAAAACCCCTTGTGAACCCATTAGAGGACACAATTATGGCCCAATCTTCATGAGTTTGTTAAAGAACAAAGACAGGTAAGCAACATAGGGCCCATCCTGCCCTCTTGTTTGGTTCTCAGACACTTCCCAGTTTTGGGCCCTCTTGTTTGGTTTTCAGACACTCATGAGTGGTACACCTTAGACATGGCCGAATCATTTCCAAGCTGTCTTAAACATGTCATTGGTATCAACTAATATCATAGCTCCCTTGTTTCAGACGCTAGTTCTAGGACTGCTGGTGGACCCAGTGTCACAATAATGTGACTGAATAATCTCCATATGACTGAAATATTGTTTGTGGGACTTACGGTAATGACAAACTTTTCTATGAACTTGAAATAGAAATGGCTAGAGGAAACCACAAAGCTTATTTTGTGATCTTGTTTCTTAGCCCAAGTGTAAATAATGTTTGCAGAAAATATTAGAATTAAACATATTCATAACACAAACAAGCAATTGCGACCCTATTTAAACTCTTATTTCACCGCCTCCTCGATACCCTAGTGGTTGAGCATTCACTTCGAGTGCAGGAGGTCTCTGGTTCAATCCCTGGCTGCGTCATACCAATTACCATAGACAAAATAAAATTGGTACCAGAAATTCCCTTGCTAGATGCTCAGCATAAAAGGGAAACTGACTTCTTTTCTCTTTTACCCTTGTGGTGGTTGGCAACATCAGGAATGAGGTGTCGAGAGTGATAATAAGTTTGAATAAATTAGTATAAAAAATAAACTCGGTATTCTCAATAAAGTTACTTTAGCTTTATGTTACTTAATTTGGGCTGTACATATGTAGAGCTCTACTAACCGGGACAAGAGAAATACAGTTCTCCTTTCCACAGCTAACTTTCTTCAAGTGAAGGCATTTCCCGGCATTTGGTACTAACAAATCAATCAGGTACTGTCACATCTGGACCTGGATGGTTGCCTCTCAGCTGGCCTAATGTTGTCAACCATGACAGTTGGATTCTTCTCCAGGGCATGAAGAAGAATGCTCCGACATTCATCCACACTCATCTGGTTGATCGCCTCCTGGATGAAAAATAGGCAATTAAGAAATATTGATAAACATTATACAACTACCATGCTACACCCTACAAAAAATAAGCATGTAAACAAATGAAGTATAACCTCTCTAGAGTGACACCATTTGGAAATCACAACATTTGGTAATACATTTGCTATTGATCTTGAGAGGTAACATTTCTAGTAAATGGTTATTTCTTGAACAAAACAATTATGTTGCTTAAGAGAGGTTGTTGCTCTGTGAAGGACTGCTCGGAAAAGGTTGCACTGTTTATGTATTACAGTAGAAATATACATAATGTTGATAATATCGCCTACAATGTTGGGAGCGGTCGTGTATAGAGGTCTTATATAGCCCATGCTTTTGGATGTAGATGTCTCTGGTACAACCCACGCTTTCACCACTGCTCAATTACTTTGAGCAAGAAATACACACAATTCTTCACAAACCCAGGTGTATGTATAGATACTTGAAAAGATCGAATCGTAATCAATGTGGAGCTGTGTGTAACAGCCTATTTGAACTCAATAATCTTGGTATATACATAAAATGATAATGTCTGTCCATAGATCTCAATGGTAATTTTAGATCTTTGGTCTGTCGAAAAAACAGTCTATTGAACAGAGTGAGATGTATGGCTAAAAGCTGACTTTCTTAATTCTATAATGGATAAATAATTAAATTAAACATCAAATATGTGCATTGAAGCATATCAAATCCCTGGGCCAGTACTTTACAAAATACTGAAATAGTAACATCCTGTAGAACACGTCTCAAAACAGCACATAAAGACATATTACCCTCATGGTGTCCTGCCTCTGTTCAACAAGGAGGACCGCTTCCTCAGCTCTTCTCGGTTCTGATCTACTGCTTATCAAACACAAGGGTGGCTGCCCCACATTTTACTTCTGGAGCCCCTTGCCCTTCTGGCACCCTGAGGCCTACAACGCCCCATTCCCCTCACATGCCGCTGGGCTTGTTGACGGTTTTGAGATTGAAGCTTCATCTTCCTGTAAACAAGCATTCGGTTACATCATACGGATCACAAAAAGACAATTTATTTATAATATAGATACCTGTCATTGTTTAAAGGTTTTTAGAACTCTTATCAGTTTATCTTTGACAGAAATATGCAATTTATTTGCATGTCATGGATTAAATGCCTTCAGATTGGTATACACGTCCGAACCAAGAACGTATGGATATCAGAATAATATTATAATAATAATTAATAAAAAATAGCTGTGAAATTTTGAACAGAACGGTGGGAAATGCAACCAGCGTCAGGGGGCGAACGGTATTTGGTGCGAATCTTCGTATTTGCCGTTGTCGATGGGTGAACACTGCTCAAGTTAAATAAAACTTATAGTAATGAATAATTCATATTGATTTTTGCCACCTAGCATATGATATTCACATAATATACGCATCAGCAACGCTTAGCACTAGCGGTCGAGTCTGAAAATTTCGCTTTTCGCAGAGTTTCGAAAAGTTGCTGAAGTGCAAAAGATAGCAATTATAACAATTCAGGTAATCATAGAGCGAGGAAATAATCACGTTTATTCATAAGAAGTGAAGATCGGTAAAAACGTCGTACAAAGTCTTACCAAATCCAAGTCAGGCTCGCCATCCGATTTAGCGGAGTTCGTTTCAGCCATTTTTGGTTGACATATGTTGACCTTTCGTGAACTTCCGGTATGCATAAATTTACGATCGGTAAATGCCGTGGGCGGCTGAGTGACTTCGTAAAAGACTCGTTTATTATGAGAACGCCAGTGTATTTCTCAATGAAACTTTGTCACGGATCTAATGATAAGTAGTTTAATCAAATGTAGCAATAATCCAGGTGTAAGATATTTGATCTCAGATAGGCCAGGTATATCTTTAAAAAGAAGCATTTTGTAAGAATGTCGTGAACCAGACTAATTCAATAATTCCATGCGGATAACATCGGTCTTTGTCGCATTGCAATAGTTTATTTACTCAAAGATCTATCGTATTCTTTGATTTACCGAATAAATTAGAACTGTCCGAGATTTCACTGTGAGCGCTAGGCAACTGAGACCATGTATCTAAACAGTAGGTGTCTGCAGCTGTACAAGCAAAGCGCTTCCCGGTCAATGATAAATATAGTGGGCAATGGAGTACATCCCGTAGCGAACACATTGCTAGATTAACAGAAGCCTGGTATATTGATACATGATAAATGTTTTTCAAATTTTTTGTTGATTACTTCGCTCGGCACGTAACAAAACCAAATAATTAGAGGATATATGTTTGTTTAAACTGAATACGATTTATATCTCATCATGACATTTGTTGTAATGTTGTGATAAAGTTCAAAATTACTGTTGCATTATTATAGTTGGTTATGTTAGATTAATCGGAATTGTCCGATATTACAAGCCATGTATTTGAATTATTTGGACAGATATATTTAAACATACACCGGAATAAATTCGATCAGCATCCAAACTGCAAAAACACATCCTAAACAATACAACTAAATCATCTGCCCGCAGAAAACTATTTGACTTGTTAAGTTTTACCGGTTTGTTCGGAGGTGTGTCAGTACAAATGAAGATTGACCATGGGAGATAATCAGTACAATTGAAGAGTAATCTAGGGAGATAATCAGAACAATTGAAAAGTAATCTAGGGAGATAATCAGTACAATTGAAAAGTAATCTAGGGAGATAATCAGTACAATTGAAGAGTAATTTAGGGAGATAATCAGTACAATTGAAAAGTAATCTAGGGAGATAATCAGTACAATTGAAAAGTAATCTAGGGAGATAATCAGTACAATTGAAGAGTATTTAAGGAATATAATCCGTGCAAATAAAGAGTGGTTAAGAAGGGAGAGAGTCAGTGCAAACGAAGATTGATCAAATGTGATAATTTGTACAATTTAAATTGGGACATAATCAGTGCAACCCAGTGGTGATTAAGGGAGATAATCCGTGCAATAAAGAGCGATCAAGGTAGATAATCCGTGCAAATGAAGAGTGGTTAAGAAGGGGGAGAGTCAGTTCAAATGAAGATTGATCAAGGGTGATAATTTGTACAATTGAAATAGGGACATACTCAGTACAAGCGGGGAGTGATTAAGGGAGATAATCCGTGCAAATGAAGAGAGATCAAGGGGGGGAAATCTGGTAAAATAAATTGGCTACATGCGTATAAATTATAAAATGTATATAAACTGTAAATTTGTTCAACTGTAGGAATTTCGTTCCGAACATTCAACTTTTGACGTCGACGTCACTTTGCACCACGTCACTGGCCTTTTTCAAATCCGTTTTTTTTAAAAAAAAGGGGAATTAATATGTACATAAATGCTAGATTTTGACATGACATGATCACGAAAGAATCACCGACTCACACGCACGACTCCATTATTACTAGTTTTCTTCAAACCTAAATGTTTAACTAAGGTCTTTGGTTTTCCGTCATTATTGCTACCACGGAACGGTAACACGTGCTTGACGTAAAATAATTATGATACATAACTCGTGTATGGCGTCACCATTAGTAAGAGGAGTCTTGTGTGGCCATAATTACAAATCTTCATCAAATTACTACATTATATATCTATATGTACACTATATCGATAATATGAAAATTGTGATGATTTGAATATGCGTGAAAACGATGAAAAACACGCAAAATGCCCCGCCTAAGCGTATTGAGGCTGTTGCTGTAATTCACAATAGCTAAAATATTTCACTATGCTCGGCTAAAGTTTGAACAAACTCGATACGGTAGTGACAAAGTTATAAGCATTTTATCGTTTTATATTGATCATCACTTGCATTAAGATTTTTAGTTGGTATTATTTTATACAGCAACTGGTGCCATGTTTTCAGCGAGAGCCTGAAACACTGGTCACTTGAACATAATTATAAGACATATTCGCGAAAGTTATATTTCACCCACCTATTGCTTATTATTCAAATCGTAAAAAACAACGATACGACCACCTATGGTTTCCCCCGGTTACTTTATCTTTAAGTAAAATTATAGGGTTTGTCGCTATTTGTGACGAGGCAGTTTGCTACGGTGTCCTGTTATGGCCATAGCTACATAGATAGTGAAAAGTAGATAGTACGATAGTGAAAAGTCGATAGTACGACAATAAAAAGGCGATAGTACGATTGTTACGATAATACGATAGTGAAGCACGAAATAATATCGACTTTTTACTATCATTCGTTTGTTGCTTCCTGATTTAATTATCGTACTAATTCTATCATGTTTTCACTGTCAACTTTTCGCTATCGTATTATCGTTGTTTAGTGTTATCATCATCGTACTTCGGCAATTTTGTTTTTTCGACTTACTTCTTTGCAGCGATGGTCCTAACGGGACAGCATAGTTTGCACTAGACCCTTCTCCATATGTCACATTCCATAGGACTAGAAGATAAGGATACTGTTAATACACTGCCCACCAAAAAGATAGTATACATTTAAAGAAATCAAATTCACTGTTTTCACATTATGATTTTTGTTTTAGGTTACCTGTGAACGTCCTAAGAGCGTGGTCATTCGTTTTTGTTTTTGCCCGATTGGCCAAATAACAACGTAAAAGTTTCATCTATTTTTATGTATCATAATAAAATGTTAAATTGGACCGTAAGTGGATAGAAAAAATGTTGTTTGAAAGTTAATAAAAACTGTTAAAGCATGTTCGTAAATTGGTAAAAATCATCCGTATTAGACATACTTTAGATGGGCAGTGTAAATGCATTCTGTCCATCCATTTGACTGGATTTTACTTAATTAAAATCTCATTAAGTAAAGGTTAGTTTACGACAACTTACCAATGAGTAGAGATTATATACATATGTGTTTTATCTTCTAATAACCGGTGAATGAACGTAAAGGATGTATTTTTATACAATACTCAATAATTTATTATGTACATACATGAAAACAAAACACTATCCTTTTTTCTGAATCAGTAAGACAATGAGAATTTAATGACTGTTACGTGTATTAAATCAAAGATAAGATAACGAAATAGGTTATTGTGTTGCATAAGCTTTTGTACTGGTATCTGTATGATAACGTGGGCTGTTCAGTAAGTTGGACTGTTGAGCATGTACATTTTTGTTCCTCCAAAGTTTTAAACGTAGGTTGACGAATTTTGGCGAATACAAAGTTTCACAAATTTTGACATGTGTCTTTTAGATAATATCCATTCGCATCACAAAACAGAAACCCTTATAGCATTTGTCTCTATATAAGATAGTATTTGAAACATCTGGCAATGCCAGAGTCACTGAACTCGTGTTTTGTTTGAACGTTGAAACAAAGATGGGAATTAAGTCTAGATACACCAAGAAGTGTGTTGTAAGTTATCTTTTTACACCTCTAATACATCTGATAAGAACAACCTGAACGCTGTATATATAACATTTACTTTAGTATACGCTACATAAATACGGAGGAGGAAAATAAATGCCTTGATCTAGGATAAAACACCGGTTATTCTTCCTAGTGTTACAGCGAGTGTACATGTAAAAGAGGATTTATGCTGATTTTGATTTCCAAGTTCTGGCAGGTCTTAATCATTTTTTCATTATATTATTCTGTTAATTAACTGACTATTTTTAATTACTTTTATTTAAAGAGGGTGTAGCGACATTTTGCAAGTTACTTCAGAAGTTTCTATAAAATGCTGCTTGATTTGTATGTCGATTACTTACCGTATAGACTTTGTTGAAAAACAATAAAGAAGAACTATGCTTGAAAAAATGTAAGTTTCTGCTAGTTAATTTTGGGTGAGGTGCATAATCATAACTGTACATTTTGTGTCAAACCCAAAATTAATTACAGCAGAACCGTTGTGTTTTTGCATGCGTTGTAACCAGTAATGACGACTATTTGTGTATGTTTGAATTAAGATGTATGTGAATTCGTCTATTGCATATGTCTGTACATGTTACCTTCTCTAAATAAAGATATTATTATTATTATTATACTTGTGTAATTAAAGATCCTTATAATGTTACCAATAGGCTCTTCTGCATTTTTAAAGCAGTAAACACGAGCAGTGACTATGCAGTTAATTTGCAATTTTAACAAATGAAAAGATACCGACCGTCGCATCCCCTTTAAATATATGATTTGTCGAGTGCTTCCTGGAATATGTAAAAAATATATTTACTAGTGGTTTGATATATACAGCTCTTGGCATCCGTCCCGGGATCGGGAGGTCCTAGGTTCGAATACCTGTAGTGATCGGTTCTGAAATGTACCGGGTTAGTGTGTCACCACATCAGTTTGTTAAATAACGATTTTACTGTGCCATCCTGTCTGCTGCACTGGACATCTGTTGTGGTCAAATGGTTGTCGAAAAATGTACACTATAATTCGAAGATTAATAGGGAGGTTGCGATGCGGACGTGTACGACGACTTGTGCGTGAACATATCCGTACATGTATACGTACACGTTGCAATTAAATTTGGCACGCGGAATACAACGTGTGCGTGTAAAATCACGTGACAGTTGCACAGGCACAAGTAGTCGTACACGTTCGCATAGCAACTTATTATTGACAACATTACAACGGAACATGTACTCGCTACCGTGTTTCGCGTTTCAACAGTCATGTGATAATTAATGTGTGAATTATGGTAAATATTATACTAAGTAAAATCAAGTTTTTCAAGCAGGTTTACCTTGAAACCTGTGATCAACGACCATCTGACAATCAATTTGTTGTTGTTTGTTTTGAATCATACTAAGTACGCAAATTATTGATGCATTGGTTGTTAATAAGTTATCGCAAAATCTCATTTTGCCGTGACATCGATATTTTTGTGTCCAGGGGGTGATAAATATTTTTTTAGGTTAAGGTAATGTAGTAATGTTAAACACGTAAAGTGTATTATATGGATGTTTATATATTTTAAAGTGCCATAGAATATCAAATGGGACTGATATCAGGTTAACAACGAGGATGTAATCGTTTTCATTGTTATCCCATGTATTACCATTCTATACACTAAAGGACAACCGCTATTAGGTTTAAACTGGCAATGTCGCTTTAATATCGTACACAGTTAACCTAATAAAACAACACAAATAAAATTCAGGATCCCATGTAATCTGTGAAATTAATGTCACGCGAAATGAACTCATGTTCTGTACTGTACAGTATCTCTGGAACATAATAACAAGTTTACGGTATTTCTGATTGAGACTAATTATCCAGCCAGCTGTCGACTCTGTATACGGATAGTGGGATACACACACTCTCTCACACACACCCACCAGTCTGATAGAACAACACTGTAACACCACATGTATCTCTGATACGAATCATTGTGAATATTAGCGTCAGACTGGATTGTTGTTTTATTGAGGGTGAGTCAAAAGTTAATTTTTAGATTAAATAACATAGTGGCTGCTTTTAGACATGTGTTTTAATGTTGCTTTCTTTCTTGTTTATTGATGGCACCGATTTTAATGTAGTTATAGTTATACATGCTGTCGCGCAAGCGCTTTGTGTTCTCAGCCACGTACTGGTTAAGAAACTGTTACGATCATATTCATGTACATGTATTTCATCTCTGGTGAACCTGAGCATACATAATGCACACGGACTCACTCTTTATCTTAGTTGTATGGATTATTGTTGTATAGTCTAAAATATCACACGTTAGAACTTTTGGCATTCGATGGTATGTAGCTAAATTATGTTGTATACGATGTAGAAAAAGTTCTAACCGAACCACTGGAACCGCCAAAACTATGAAACAATTGATATTAAAATTATTTATTCATAATTACTGTATGATATTATTTTATCATTGTGTGATAGTCATTATGTTTGTGTTTGTCTTAAAAATAAGAATGATAGTCGCCTATAATACGTACATATAACTGTTATTTTTCATACTAATTACAAATGAAGCCGTTTTACTCTTTTTTGCGGTATTTGATACAAAATAGTTCATTTATTCATATTGTGTGACAAAATGTAAAACCAGGGTTCATTTGTTAGAAAGCTTATCTGTTACCGCACACCATCTTTTTTGTGTAAATTTCACAATTGATATAGCCATCTCTGGTACATGTTTTATATGTTAGGTTCGGATGATTAGTGTATATAGTCACTGTTCATTAACATTGCACAGCGTATTACTAAATATACTTATCTAATGGGCTGCTTTATGCATGTATAAGTGGATCCGTAGGGGGGGGGGGGGGGGGGGGGGGGGCGTGGTTATTTTATACTTATACGTCTTAATAGTATACCTTAAATTAAAAACCAACTATTTATATACATACTATATTGGTTATTCTATACGCCATCATGTACCCGTAGTTTCCATGGTTTCTGACTGTACGTTGTATAAACATTGTTGGACTTTTTATGAACCCGGTTGTTACTATCATAGGAATGTATAAAGTGTTTTGATGTAGAACTAAGATAAATAACATTTATTCGAAGAACAAAACATAACCAGTAAATGTATCTACTACCAAAACACTCATAAGTATGGTTACCGACTAGATAATAACATGTTTATCACATACATAAAATATATGTGTACTCTTTATTAATATTGTTACCTAGATCAATATCGTTGTGTTCATGGTATTTTTAAGACCACAAATGCACAGGTAACTGTATCATTAAACAAAAAATATTTTTATAAAATTTATAATATCTAAGATAGGATAAATTTTATAAAATAATTTGTTTTGTTTTACTCTTTATCGATGATACAGTTACCTGTGCACAAAGGGACATTATATCATAAAAAAATGTGAGTAGCTACTAGAGATGTCTCCCATAAAAATGTGCTAAAATGATTAGGATGATAAAAAAGTGACGTAGTGGTTGAGTCCACTATTACGGTGTAAAACAAAATATGAAGACTTATAATTCATTTTTGGGATCCGGATGGTTCGTTCTATGTCTGACTCTTGCGTGGATGGCTAGGCGTTGCCGTCGTTTCTGTGTGGCTTTGGATTGTCTGTGCGCTACAGTATTTTTTCAGACATCTATAATGATTTCAATGCTAAACTAACATACTATACATGTATATACCTCTTCAGACAGAGGTTGTAACATTTTTGTCTTGAATCATAAAACACCACGTCACTCTTACATTATCCTACATTGCGCACAGGATAATGTAATGTTACAAAAATTAATCGGTTTGGTCAACTGTTGCAAAATTGGTTTAACAAATTATTAAAGTAAACATATATGGTCAGTTGTGTGCTAAAGCTATACCTGATAAATCGTGCACATCTGATGAATCCACCTTAATTTGTGGAATATACCATTTTTTTTCCAATGGGCGTACTTATATATAACTGGACCGAGAGTACAACTGACTTTATTCCTGCTGTCTATAGATCGAGTTTACCAGCTACGGGCTGCATCATATTCAGATATATTTCTATAAAATAGAGAAACAGCTGTTTAGTTTTCTGTTTATGATTGTATGCGTTAATTCAATCAATCGTGAAATATCCATTTATCTAATTATAATGGTGTGTAACTTGGGAAATGGTTGGCTATCAATAATTATAGTTATACGACAGGTAAAATAATATACATAATATACTGAACCGGTCTGATTGTACTGATACACGACTACTAACGTTACTGTCTAATCAGATATTTTAGCGAGGGATTAATTTTTGCTATATTCGCGCAAATTTATGCACGTAAATTCAAACAAGAACAGTAAAACACTGCATGTATTTCTTTGTGAAGTTTAAAATCGTGATTATTTATCCTCGCGTACTAGATTTAATTCAGAAATACAAAATTACAAATCCGTGAACTATATAATTTTCTACTTCAGAGAAACAATTTCGCGAAATTTTAACTTCGCGAAAATACATAATTTTACAGTTCTATCTAGATTCTGATTGTATACTACATGTATTAACGAAATTCAATCTAGTATATTCACAAACATGCGTATAAATATTTGTGTTATGCATTCCTGAGGGGTGAATCCAAAGTTATAGACATCCATGTATACTTCTGATGGATTATGTACATTATATATGATTGATAGTTTTTTATACCATCGCTGCCTGAAGGAAAATAATATTGAGTGTCATATTGATGCAGCTTAACAGAAGAAAATAATACAGAAACCGAAGGATGTTCAAACAATAACTTAGACTTTGTCTTCGTCTCTCACTCTCATATATTGTAAAATGTACCAAGGTGAGCCAGCGGGTCGGTAAAAGTGCTGTATCTCTTACGATGAGCTTGGTGCTGCTAGCCTGCTATACGTCCGTCGTGAGCCAGCGGGTCGGTAAAAGTGCTGCATCTCTTACGATGAGCTTGGTGCTGCTATACGTCCGTCGTGAGCCAGAGGGTCGGTAAAAGTGCTGTATCTCTTACGATGAGCTTTGTGCTGCTATACGTCCGTCGTGAGCCAGAGGGTCGGTAAAAGTGCTGCATCTTTTACGGTGAGCTTGGTGCTGCTATACGTCCGTCGTGAGCCAGAGGATCGGTAAAAGTGCTGTATCTCTTACGATGAGCTTGGTGCTGCTATACGTCCGTCGTGAGCCAGCGGGTCGGTAAAAGTGCTGTATCTCTTACGATGAGCTTTGTGCTGCTATACGTCCGTCGTGAGCCAGAGGGTCGGTAAAAGTGCTGCATCTCTTACGATGAGCTTTGTGCTGCTATACGTCCGTCGTGAGCCAGAGGGTCGGTAAAAGTGCTGTATCTCTTACGATGAGCTTTGTGCTGCTATACGTCCGTCGTGAGCCAGAGGGTCGGTAAAAGTGCTGCATCTCTTACGATGAGCTTTGTGCTGCTATACGTCCGTCGTGAGCCAGAGGGTCGGTAAAAGTGCTGCATCTCTTACGTTGAGCTTGGTGCTGCCTTGGCAAAGACCTTCAAGATGAAAATCTTTAAAGTTACGCGCACATTCTTCATAAGTTTCATAACAACTATTGGTTGTGATAAAGGACTATGTACAGTATTACACTGTTTTAGTACTTCTATAAACCAAAGACTGTCTGGAATTTTCCAAAGTTAAATAATAATCATGGTCAGGCCCAACGTTTGCTCAGGCCTAGAAGAAACGGATTATGATACAGTGCGTTTCAGACGGTGAATAATTAAATGACATGCTTAGAAGTTGAAATATGTACGTTTCTTTTAGTATTTCGTAAGTGCTTTGATAAGACAGTACTCTGGTCATCAGAGGATGTGCCTCGGGGACGTCAGCGAGGTTATCACGACAATAAACGTTACGATTTCATTTCCTCTCGAAATATCCCCCTATTGTGCTCGTTAAAGGGTAAACAGTTTTTGTTTGCATTGAAAAGAGAAATGGTGTTTTATTGTAATCACGGACTGACTTTGCATACTGATAAGATGACGTACGATGCTGGTGTTAGAATGAATCATTGTTTTCTTTGAGAGAGTGATTATAGCGTGATAAACACGTGCCTCATGATTATTGACACAACGTTATTCTTCTGTATTGATTTTTCTAGTGTCGGTGAGACACAACTTTTCTTGGTACAGAAATTCATCAGGGTGTTATTTATTTTCATTCGGAACAATGTTCAATACCATATAACAAGAAGCCTTTGTTTCTGTACAAAGGATGTCGGTTTTTACTCGAACATAGTAAGGATGATGTATTATTTTGATTTATGTCGACCGGATGCATGTCTTACTATATTTAATAACTGATGGTTGATCTGGTTAACCTTTACGATCTCGTTCAATTTACGAAATCGTAATTAGATAAACCACTTCTTCTTGTTGATAAATGCATTTGATCTTAGGCGAACTTAGATGTTGATAATTTTACGTATACAGGGCATATCTACCCGTTCAAGCAAATTTATTTTGTTTAACCCAGCAGGTTCAATAGTAAAATCCATATATTCGTAGTTAACTTGTGAAACCCTAACCAAAATGCTCAATTAATCATCTTGAAGAATCCATATTACTGATCCCCTAAATCGAACAATTCGTTGTTGATAGGATATACACGAAGTAAATCCTTTAAGCTGAGTAGAGTGTTTTTTTTATCTAAACTTTAACAAAATACAAACGTTAATGTATATGGTTCTAAAGGAATACATTCAATTAACAATACCAATCTATATAATAGTAAGTATATGTTAAGACCACAGAAAACTGTATCATTGATACATCATTGAATAAAAGCAATTTACAGAAATTTATTTTTAAACAATGTGTAAATAAATATTGTAAATGTATTAATCAATGATACAGTTACCTGTAATATAGAAGTTTGAAAACATGCCGTATATCCAACAAATTCCTAATGTATACTAAGTATTTACTATTTAACATAATAACATATTGCATAACACGAGCAGTTAACAAAACATTACATTAATCACTGCATAGTTTAAACATATTTGATTGCCAAATTATGAATCAAATACGAAGCAAATAGGTTGAGTTACAAGTTCCAAAACTTAGTTACGGTTCGCCCCATAAGATTTCACAGAATAACGTAGACCTGACTGTGTCCCATTTTGGTGAAACTTGATAGTATTGGCCAATCAGAATTAATTTCAACTCGAATATTTTATATTTTCAGAATAATCAGAAGATTTCGTCACGATGACGGGTGTGGCGACACGATCGAAGACCAGAAACGTAAATGGCAATGGCGTTTCTGAAACTTATGACGTCGTCAAAAATGGCAACGGAACCCATATAAATGGCCATAACGGTTATATCAAAAACGGCATTCAAAACAAGAATACAAACATCAACAATCAGGACGAATCATACTTATCGTGGTGCCTAAACAAATGGTGTTTTCCAATCGGGATGATATTATTTTGCCCGAATATCGTCATGTTATTCTGGTATACAAATGCACGTTGCGACGGAAGCTATACCGAAATGCTGCGTTTGATGTGGCAGGGCTCTGTGGTGTCACATCAAATAGAAATTTGGAGTAACATTGCAATAGCGACTAGTTTTAATGTGTTAGTTGTGTTTGGATACATGTGCTATTCAATGCTTCTGATGTGTATACTTCCAGGAGGAACAGTATATGGACCTATAACCCCTAAAGGGAACACACCTGTCTACAAGAATAATGGCTTTCTCCACTACTGCGTCATGATGACGTCATTTGTTGTCCTGACGACCATTCTGAAAATGTATAATCTGACACCGACAGTGGTATACGACAGGTTTGGAGAGTTGATCGCATTCATGAACGTATTCGCCCTTCTTTTTGTTTTTATGTTGTACGTCAAAGGACGATATTCCCCCTCATCCACGGACAGCGGTCAAACAGGTGGTGGCTTCATTTTTGACTATTATTGGGGTACCGAACTTTATCCAAGGGTTTTCGGCATCGATATCAAGGTCTTCACTAACTGTCGATTTGGTATGACAATATGGCCGCTACTGGTTTGTATTTATGCACTGAAAAGTTATGAACTACATGGATTCGTTGACAGCATTTTTATATCAACCGTCCTTCAACTGGCCTACATCACGAAGTTCTTTACATGGGAAGCCGGCTATATGCACACTATAGACATTATGTTGGATAGAGCTGGATTTTATATATGCTGGGGATGTTTATGCTGGTTACCAATGCTCTATCCAATGGTCAGTTACTATCTAGTCAGTCATCCGGTCAAGCTGGGACCCATGTGGTCATCCATAATTCTTGGACTTGGACTTTTATCTATTCTAGTCAATTATCTTGCCGACAAACAGCGCCAGGATGTCCGAAATGCCAATGGCAACTGTCTTGTCTGGGGGAAAAATCCGAAACTCATTCGAGCCAAATTTGTGACAGAGAGTGGTAAACAGCGGGAAAATGTTCTTCTGGCTTCCGGTTGGTGGGGACTTTCCCGTCATTTCCACTACATTCCGGAAATCCTGTTATCATTTTTCTGGTGTGTTACTGCTGGGTTTGAGAACATACTACCTTTCACCTACGTTATTTTTCTGTGCATCTTACTCCTTCACAGAAGCTTCAGGGACGAAAAGAAATGCTCCAAGAAATACGGAAAGCACTGGGAGGAATACTGTAAACAGGTCAAATATAGAATCATACCATATGTATTTTAAGCAGAACTATATAAAGTGCTATGAATGGAAACAATATTAAATACTCACACATTGACTTTTGTAACTTTTGTCATCTGAGTGCTGATTGATCAGTGTCACAATGGAGTAACATTTGTAATCTGGGTGCTGATTGGTCAGTGTCACAATGGAGTAACATTTATAATCTGGGTGCTGATTGGTCAGTGTCACAATGGAGTAACATTTGTAATCTGGGTGCTGATTGATCAGTGTCACAATGGAGTAACATTTGTAATCTGGGTGCTGATTGGTCAGTGTCACAATGTTGTACGTTTCGTCATCTGACCGCTGATTCGTCAATAGAGTAACTTTTGTCATCTAAGTACTGATTGATCACAAAGGAGTAACTTTTGTAATTTGAGTGCTGATTGGTCAGTGTCACAGCGGAGTAACTTTTGCTATCTAAGTGCTGATTGGTCAGTTTCGCAGTGGAGAAAATTCGTCACTTGAGTGCTGTTTGGTCAGTGTCACAGTGGAGTAACTTTTGTGATCTGAGTGTTGGTCAGTGTCACAATGGAATAACATTTGTAATCTGAGTGCTGATGGACTAGTGTCACAGTGGAGTAACTTTAGAGTTTAGTCATCTGAGGGCTGATTGGTCAGTGTCAATTATGATTCCAGACTCGTGTCTTGCAGTAGGCGTGGATATGATCTCGATACATGTTATTGGTTTAGGATATGTACTTTATTGACTCTTTAAAGTAAAACAATGAACCGATATTTAAGTCATACTGTCTAGTTAGGATAGTAGTAGAGTGACGCTTTGGTCAAATCAACTACCACGTTGTAAAAGCAAGCACAAAGCCTTATCCAGATTTTTATACCTTAAATGCTGAAATAAAACTACTACACTTTTGTATCATATTTGCTTTAGCTCCTCATACAATGGTTATAAATAGCCTATTGCGTGCGCAAAAACTACAACGTCACTGTCGCATTTCCCTAACTTCATAGTACTTTATCTCGTCTTGTGTACGTACACTATTTATTAGAACTAGTTTGGTGTGGATAGATAACGAAGTTCAGACTGATTCAATGCTTCCTTGTGAAAACGACGGCGATGACAAAGGAACAGGACAAGCAGGGCCTGCCCATAACCAATAACTGGGTTAGTGGGTATGAGTCGACAATGTTTTTAAATTAATATCAAATGACCTAGCATTTATTGTGACTAGTTTTGGATGCAACAATCGGTTTTTAAAGTGTTTACTAACACCAGAAGGCACAAACTATTACCTAAACAGATTGCTTGTAAATACATGTATATTTTTCTTACTCGACACTAAAATGGCGATGAAGAAAGGTAACATTTTTTTGTTTTCAAAAACAAACAATCCAAATGTTTTTTTTAAATGTAGATCTATAACATTTTATAAATGTTTACATAAACGATGTTCAATGTGTGTATTAGCATCGTTAAGACGTGTTTGATCTATTTTGTATTATAAATGTATTAGATTTCTTATACTATTTGTGGAACACTGTTTTATCATATTGATAATTATAATAATGATCATAAAAAGTTATTTGTATAAATCATGTTTGGCTTCTTTTGATTGCATCGATCCGATATTGTTGTCATGTTTAAAGCCACATTTTCTCTCCCAAGACCTTTTTTTCGATCATTCAGTAAATAGACTAGTTACAAAGAATTAGGATAGTTTTCACAAATGACCAATAATTGAAGACGTAATGTTAAATACATCTGTCGAAAGAGTATGCCAAAATCATATTTTAGTAAAATGTACGAATGACAAAATACTAATTTTGCAAAAGTTGCTTCCCTTATAATTATTATAAATTGTGCATTTTTGTTTACAATTCATTATTTTGTAAACAAACCATCTGGAGATTGTATTTAATTTCCTTCCATATTATGGTGTTTTCCACCTTTGTGACTCAACTAAAGTGCTCAAAATCCATTGCTCTTCAAAAAGGTTACCAAGTTATTACTTTTTGAAAATAGCCGTTTAAGGCCTAATGTGGCTTTAAAGGTCTACTAGTACTGTTTTGTTAGTTTAAAGGTGATTTTGAACCCATTTATAACGTTCAATATACTGTTATGGGGCTTACGTGTGCAGCAGCATGAGAGTGTGATTATACAAAGTTCATGATACACCATGAACGACAGCAATGATTTGTCAGATACCTCAGTACATCTACACTGAAATCATTCCACCAAAATAAGCCCGAGACGAAATGAGTGGTGTCCCTGGCAGGCCCACACCATTGAGAAAATGACATGCGAATGCTTCAAACACACACACAACCTTTGCAGCTCCCAAAGGGTGTTTCTCTACAAAGGCTGTGCGTGGGGGGTGTTTGAGCCTTGCTAACTTGAAAATCAGGACTCTGCTTGGTGTGCCGCGGTGCATTTTGTATTTCGAAGTTAGCAAGGTAGGTGCTTAGTTCAGGATAGAAAGTAGATTTTTGTATCAGTATTGTACTTACGCTGGACATATGTACTTGTTAAAATAAAGGGAAGACTGCACTTAACTTAACCAGCCGTGCACAGAAAACATGTGTAGGTATATATATCCCAGTGTTTTCCTATCCTTTCACTTAATCTACAAACAACATACTTCATGCATAGACACTTTATCAAAACGATGTCTACAAATGTAATTAATCGAAAACACTTTACCCATGTGGACACTCCATAAGAGCCAGTGTATCGTTTACTAGTACATATGAACAAGATAATGCATGTACTTAAAGCAATGACATTTTCAAAAAAACATAATATACAATGGAATACTAATGTAGACGGATATATACAGTCATGTTAATACCTGCAATAGAAAGGCTTACAAGAAGTTTGATAGCGAGTCATTAGGATGTAGCAGTAACATTGGATGCTTCAAAGTATGACGGCTTCACCCAGCGATATAGAGCACCCAGCGTAAATATAGAGTTTAAAATGATGAAAAGAAGAAGAAAGTTTGATGTCTTTGAATTCATTTTTTTAAATACAACCGAAAATGCCCAAGCCAATGTTTGGAATTAACATCTAGCCCCGATCTCCCGAAGCATCTCAACTAGAAATCTCAACTCAATTTGAGATTTTGCTAAAATCAAAGTTGGAATTAGAGATAAATATGGAGCTTCTGCTCTTGACATTTTACTGTAATAAACTCAGAATAACATTTTTGTTAAGTGAAGCTAATTTTGAGTCCAGCCTCCCATGGAAATTAACATAAAGACACATGCAAATATTTGAGATGAGATCTTGCTCAGATTGAGATGCTTAGGGAGATCGGAGCCTGGTTTACCCTTGTAGGAACAAGGAAATTAAATCCAGACAGCCAGTGTGATTTTAAAGATTCTGAAGCTCAGGGTAGGCTTACTGTATTATCAAAGCACTTGCGGAGACCTTAAACTCACGGTCAAATTTAAATTCCTTATCACGCTTTTACAGCTACGAATTGGGGACAGATATGGTTTGTGTGCATTTTTAACTTCATCATTTTTGATATTACAGATCCCTTTACCACAATTTGTAGTGGTAAAAAAAATATGTTCACTTACGTTCAGTGAACCAGGTAGTTGTACAACTACCTGAGTGAACAACTGAACATACATTTTCCGATGTAACATGACTCCGCGATTTTACATAATTGATTTTCGATAAGGCAAGGGAAGTAATCCAAATGTTCCTACACATATGCCTGAAAGAGTGAGCCCCCCTATTCTAATTATGTAGAAAAGAGCATCATGGAATTAATGAGGGGTTTTTCCATGCTCAAACTTTTATATGCAGTTTTCGCTCATTTTACTTGTATGACAATACAATGCATGCTTTATAAATTAATTTAAACTACGATGAAATAAGTGTGATCATTCTGATAGTGTAAACGACACAATCCAGTATCTACAAGAAATGTGTGAGATTGTATTAATTTGCATGCAAGCATGGGTGAATAGTATGGTGGCTGATTTGTGCCATTTATGCGAAAATACGAAAATGTAACAATGTGAAAGTCGACTTTGTCGTAACTTTGCATTGTTACATTTTCGCTGTGTTGTGCTAAAAACCGACAGATGCAGGGCGACAATAAGACACCTAAAATGTGTCGTGTTTTCGACTTACATCTTTCATATCTTTGCTTCTTCGTGACTAAATTGTAACAATGCGAAAATGTAACAATGCGAAAAAGTCAACTTTGTCCTTCATCTGTCGCTTTTTTCGCTTTTTCACAACAACAATGCGAAAATATGACAAAGTTGACTTTTCGCATTGTTACATTTTCGCTTTGTTACATTATAGTAAAATACGACATGGCATAAATCAGCCACCATAGAATAGAGTCTAAAATGGCGGAGACTTGTGCATGATGCGGGAGATCTGGCATGTATTTGTCACACTCATATGAGGGTATGTTATCAATCCACAACATCTTATAGATCTATGATGTCACCTGTAATACTACATTTGGTATAGATCTAGGACAAACGATAGACTCATCAGATATATTTTTATCTATTGAAGTAAAATTTAATGAGATGTTCTTTGTTTGGAGTAATAAAGCAAGACGACCTCTTGGGGGATACATTTCCTATTAACCATCCTCGCGTCTCAGTCAACATTACAGACCTGGGGTTGTCAAAATGAAATGTATCATCTTAAATGATGTGTTGTTTATATAAAAGTCCCTGACAACTGGCTGGTATTCACATAACATCTTAAGGGAAAACTTAAGTTTAAAAATTGAGCTGCACAGATTTCCCAAGAAACAAAGAAAAACCCATGCTTTATTTTGGTTTATTGTAGCTCTTTACATAGTGCTTCTAAACTACGTAAAACATTGATAATCTTGATTTTCCTGTTTAGCTGATACACTTAATTTTTAAGATTTTAAGAAAAATCTAAGTTTTCCCTTAGATGCTTTGTGATTACTACCCCAAGTCAATCAGTGAAGGAAGATTCCAGGCGCTCATTCAGTAAAATAACAAACCACAGACAGTCCCATCAGCCAACTAGATAGATCAAACAACAGTAAATTCAAACCCTGTGTAGCCGGACAAGTTGATCCATTCCACCAGGATCACAGGGACATGGCACTATGTTTTATAAGATCACAGGGACATGGCACTATGTTTTATAAGATCACAGGGACATGGCACTATGTTTTATAAGATTACAGGGACACGGCACTATGTTTTATAAGATCACAGGGACATGGTACTATGTTGTATAAGATTAATACTGACTTGTGTGACCAAGAACACTAACAAAGATCAAACGCTGATCATAACAAGTTATTTGGTCTTGGTCAGTGTTTTTGGTCACAAGTCAGTATCATATTACTTGTATCATATAAAACATAGTGCTGTGTCCCTGTGACCAGTTTGGGATAATATAAAAGCCACAACATAATATGCACCTATATTGTATTTCATGGTGCTTTAGTTAAAAATAGATGTGAATGAAGGCCCGACATGGGATATAATGAAAATTATATTTGTTTACAGGTATACTTTGTTCACAGGTATGTAACATAAAAACATAAACGCTAAACTTAAAAGAGGACCCAAACAGCCCTATGTTGCTCACCCATCCATATTAGCTTAGGCCTCTATCGGCAACCTAACCTAGTCAATGAAGAATTGCAAGCAATACAGAAGTTCCCTACCCATTTGAAGCGATGACCCTTTAAATCATTTTCAATGTTTCTGTTGCTATGGCAATTTCTGTTGCTATGGCAACCGCAATTGTTCTCACAGTGAAACATTTATTAATAGGTATCATCCCAATATTGATCTCTATGCATTCACCATAAATTATCAACCTAACCTGATCATTTTTGGGTTATACAAAGATCATGTTAGAGGGAAGAAATTTTACTGTTCTGTATCCATAGCAACCACAGTTTTTGTCAGAATAAAAAAAATGTATATCTACATACATTTGTTATCTCCTTATTCACACTTGCCCACATACAAAGGTTCATAAATCTAGCTCGGAACATGTTTGAGTTATGGCTGGATCCTGATTTTGAAGTATTTTCACTATTTCCATATCCATAGCAACCACAAATTTTGCCAGAATCCAAAAATAATAAGACATGCATAATCTCCTTATTGGCCCTATGCCACAAACCAAGTTTCATGGACACATGAGATATGTCAGGATCTAGATTTTTGACAGACGGAGGGCAAACCTTTAGTCCCCTCCTATTACAAACTGGCAGGGGATTAATAATCGGCTGTTTTTCACTTAGTGAAGAATTAACAATCTTTTTTCACTTCTGACTAAGTTTTATTAAAATTCAGTCTATATCATATGTACAAGGTTTTCATATTGTTTGACCTGTTGACATAATCATTGATCCCAGATTACCCATATCCAAACACCACCTATATATTTCAAGATTGAGTAAAAAATGAAGTGGCTTAATAAGTATTGCAAACACAAGGCTTTTCTCTGATTTGACCTAGTAACCTAGCTATTGACCCCAGATGACCTATATTCAAACCAACGTTGATCACATGCAAACAAACACTCTGACCAATTTCCATGCAGATAAAGTGAAAAATAAAGCCTCTATTGTAAACACACAAGTTTTTTTTCATGATTTGACCCAGTGACCTAGGTTTTAATACCAGGCAGAAGTGTGGTATAAAGTATAAATGAATATATCTGAATAAAATAACAAACGATGATTTATAAACTATGACTCCTCTTCCCGTTAATGAACTTTCCTGGGAACATCTTTGATGACAAAAGACAGCCTCTGGCAGACAGACTTGATCAGAAATTTCAACTTAAATATTAACAGAACTGGTAGATCAATGCCTGATCAAGAATGTACTTATCAGGGGACCTACAGAGGTACAAAGCCCAATCCTACAAAAGAGTTGCAAGTCTGTATTGAGAGCCGTAAGCACACATCCCTACACCAACAATTCAATTCAAACACTTCTTTCATTAAAATTCAACTGAAGGAAATACAAATGACCGTAACATAGTCAACACATTGAAATTTGTCATCAAATAATTTTTATTGTCTGCAGAAAAGCTCATTCATTTTGGTGCAGCAAATCCGGATTACTCCGAAATTATAGGACCCCTAAATTCTAAACTAAACAAGAGATGTTTGTAAAACATGTATGCCCTCATGACAGCCTAATAGCCAGAAATGGTAAAGGTCACAGTGACCTTGACTATTGACCTAATCACCTCACAATCAATAGGGGTCATCTACTGTTGATGACAAACCTCTATGTATGTTTGAAGATCCTAGAGCTAAGCGTTCTGGAGATATTGAACGGAAACCATTTGTTCCTACCGACCGGCAGACAGCAAGACCGACATGTGCAAAGCAATGTACCTACCCCTCATTAAAGAGGGGGGGCATAAATATGATCACACCAGACTGGATCACACCAGCCTGATCACACATAAACACTTTGTTTATGATCATCACATATATCCATAGAGAAGTCCGTCCTGTAATGATTTTCTAAAACCGTCCTCTTTTCTTGGTAATCTACCAAATGGTTCAAGGTCAGAGTAACATTTTGCAAACACTTTTTCAACAATATTGCTGGCCTCTTCCATGGAAATATTTCGTGCAATCTTGATGGAAAATATGGCTTTATTGCGTACACAGTACTGAAATGAATAATAAACATTATATAATACTATCATCCAAAATTTTCATAAATTGTGGGATGGAAAAAGGATATTTTTTTCCATTCATTTTCTAATAAAATTTCATGTTTCTGTATTTGGTTTAGTCTTAAATCTATCTAAAATTTGCTTCATTTGAATAGTTCTGAACCAATTTCAGGCCTAAAAAGTAATCCGTTATTTGTTTCCCTCCCCAGACCCATGTCATTAAGGGTTGCGAAGGTAGGTACATGTAAGAAAAAGATTCTTTTTTATACATATATATATTTTTACAGAAGTAGTAACTAACAACTTTTGGTAATTTTGTAGCCCAAAATCTAATTGTTCAATACAATTGTTTTTAGGTGGGTTATTCTTGATTTTTGCAGGCATGTAGTGGGAGAGCCTTGTCTTCGAAGCAGATTTTTCTGGTATTCACTCAGACTGAACAGGAAACTTTTATGAAGATAATATTTACAAAAAATAAACTATCAATTTGTTTGAAAAACCTTTGAGTTCATGAATGTTTTAATAAAATGCAATAATTTTTATCTAATAATAATGATGATTCTTTTAACAAATTAAATGCTGTAGATATAGCAGATGTAGTTGAAAGAACAACCATAAACAAGAGGCCATGTATCACTCACCTGAGATCATTAACATATGGAATGAGTTAAAATACCTTTGTCTGTAATGACCTACAGGTGTAGCTTTTTGTATAAACCATTGGAAGAATACCATCCAGGTATAATTCCATTCGTCTTTGGGTAATATCAGTTCAGTGATTTGGAAATTCCATCTAAAGTTTTTCTTTAGGAGGAGATAGCATTTTAAGAGGCCCGACATTTAAGCAGCCCTTGAGCACAATAGTTACCCATACTGATCTCAAGTACTGACAAAGAGAGATTTACCTGGTGTTTATCTTTGTAGTTGAACATACCAATTTCACGCTGAGCATATGATGGTCCCAAACGACAGTGAAATAAATTGGCTGCTCGAACCTGAAAATATTACCACAATTTGAGCAACTTAAGATTAGTTAAAGCTGCAGCCGTGGTCAGTACAATTTTGTAACCCAGCGATCCAGATTCAATTCCAGGTTATGGCAGGTCTGCATACCCTTCCATGAAAATTTGACAGCAATGTCAATTTTCTTCCACATGAGGAGAAGTTGCTGGTTCCTTATAGAAGGGTAAGTTAGTGCTGGTTAGATAACAGTCAAGGAAAACTGGTTAGGTGAATGGGTCGCTGTATATAACTGAAAAATTGTTGAGAAATGGCATTAACCAAATAATCAAACAAGTGATGTTTGTAGAACATGTATACCCCCATGGCAGTCCGATAGTCAGAAATGGTAAAGGTCATAGTGACTTTAACCTTTGACCTACTGACCTCAAAATCTATAGATGTCATCTACTTTTGATGAACAAACTCCATGTAAAGTCTGAAGATCCTATAGCAAAGCATTCTTGAATTATTGAACAGAAATCATTTGGTCTAGCAACAGACCGACATGTGCAAAGCAATATACCCCCTCATCAAAGATCGGCATAATAAACAAAAATAAAGTTGAACATACATTGTAAGTCCATTCATATACATTCTATTGTGACCAGTAAGGTAGGTCCACATTACCATAAAATGTCTTAATCAGGGGTCTGTTTTGTTCTGGAAATAGGTTGTTAAGGAAGAAAACAGGGACTACATGCCTGTGATTGCAACCTTAACTTCAATGTGATGTCATTACCTCAGTGTTTTTCCCCCCTATTTGGAACACAGTCCATGGCTTTGGGATTGGAAATTTCAGCGGCGCATTGGTAAAAATAGAGAAAAGTACAAACACTGCACCTAAAAGTATACTTTCCAGTAAACAAAAGGAGGAAATCTTTCTTAGCAGACATCTCTTTTTAGCCTCGCATATGCATGTATTACTTGTTTCACTCTGTCTTGATTCTACGGTGACACAGACTTTAACTCACCTCTGTACAAGCCAAATGTTCCAGATTTTCAGGGTCAAACTTTGCACGACAATCATCAAAAGCATGGAGTAATTCATGAGATATAACATTACAAGTTGCCGCGTAACTTTTGATACTGTTCTCGCACACAATCACCTGTCAATGTAAAAAAAATCAAAGCACTGAAGGCATTGGTCTGAATCAAATCGACTTGTTGCCACTATGTGAATTTAGGATTTTTAACTACTTGTACGAATCAGCTAAAGTGAATAGTTTATGTATTTGAATTATTTGGACAGATATATTTAAACATACACCAGAATAAATTTGATCAGAATCCAAAACTGCAAAAAAACAAATCCTAAACAATACAACTAAGGCCTAAAAAAAAAATAGATGTGGTTAGGGTAACCCGACTCTACCTATAAAATTGGGCCGACCCTAACGTTTTTATTGCCTCTCCAAAAATTTTTTTTTTAAATCGTACCCTTCCTTTTAAATATCTCATTTCGTATTAAGCGCGCCGTTTCGTTAATGAATTCAATTGAGATTCTCAAGATACGATTCAGACTTCGCAAAACCGTCAGAACAAATTTGACCAACTGTGGGTCCGTTGAACCGACGGCGATTTTGAGTATGGATGATGGTAATTCTGCATTGTAGTCGTAGATTATTGTAAATAATATAACACAAGTGTATTTTCTTAATTCCTCGCCGATATGTAATAAGAAAATCCATCCAAAATCGTCAAAAATAACCAGCGAAATGAGGGTCGCGAAAACTGATGACAGTGAAGGATGTAGATAAAACCCGTATGATACCGGTATGTACTGATCCGGTTTTCGCGATGTCAGAATATTTCTATGTTTTCATCCCAGGTTTTGACGATTTTCAACATGAAAAGGTGATTAAGACAAAAGATGTTTGACAGTGAACAGTTAATGCTAAAAATAACCTTTTCTTGCCAGAAAGGTTCATTAGGCTTAGTACAGTTTATTGTAAAAACAGGCCTATTTTTAACCTCTATTATCTTCAAAGTGCATTGACATATTGATTTGGTACTTTGCATACTTGATCACCACCATGACCCCAACCCCTACACAGGAGTAGGTAACTCTATCAAGCATTTTGTTGAAATTATGCCCCCTTTTGGACTTAGAAATGTTTAGTTAAAGTTTAGGTACAAGTTTTTTAAACTCTAATGTCTTCAAAGTACATTGACATATTGC
Organism: Spisula solida; assembly: GCA_947247005.1. Taxonomy (NCBI): domain Eukaryota; kingdom Metazoa; phylum Mollusca; class Bivalvia; order Venerida; family Mactridae; genus Spisula; species Spisula solida. Next base: position 30,748,886 of record OX365948.1, read on the forward strand.
TTTGATACTTTGCATACTTGTTCACCATCATGACCTACACAGGAGTAGGTAACTCTGTCCAAATTATTGCCCTATTCGACTTAGAAGCCACAACCTCTACGCGGATGCGGTGTCAATCTCAATGTTAAGAACTTTTTATGTAACCGGCGCGGTTCACTTCAAAGATGCGATGCAGTGCCTCGGCGGTCTTTGATCGCACAACATGCGAATTTTTCCCCCGTAAATTGTGTTCGATATACGTGTCTTAAATTTGAGAAATTGTTACCGATCAGAGTGATGCAGCGTACTTTTTTCTAAATTTGCAGAGAATGATTGGGGTCACTCGAGTGTTGTAGGGGAGATCTGCTACAGGGTTAGAAGCGGGAAGCCCATGCTCAGATTTTTCAAAGTTTGGCAAAAATGAGTTGTAAAAATGATCAATATTCAAAGAAGATCACTACACAACAAAAACAACACATACACATGGTATACAGTGAGGTTTTATGTGAAAACCTTTAAGATAACATGATTTTTTACAATGTAAAGCAATGTAATTAGCTGGAGAAAATAAAAAAATAAAAATAAAAAAATAAAAATAAAAAAATAAAAAATCGACCTACCCTACCTAGTAATTTTGGCAATGTTACCCTAACCAAACAATTTTTTTTTAGGCCTAAATCATCTGCCCGCAGAAAACTATTTCACTTGTACTCAATAAATAGTTACAGGAGGAGTAACATGTCTGGCGCAAGTTTCATAGACATATTTAAGATAAGATTAGACTTTTCCATATATTATTGACAGCATATTAAGTGAAGCCATACATTTTAGACAAGATGTAATAGTTATTTATGATAATTCTAGTTCACATAACTTTGCTTGAATGTTCTAGCTGTCTTTGGTAGCTCAAAATACCCTATGAAAAAGTCAAATCTTAGCTAAGATATGTCTATGAAACAGGCCCCTATTACAATTATTACTTGCATCAGACAACCTAACAAGTGCTAATTTCACCGACTTGTAAAAGGAAAACATTTCTGGATTACAGGCAAGCATCATGCAACATAAAATGAAATGCCGAGAATTGATGGATTGAACCAAGAATTCCAAGATGGACATCAAATTAAATAGTTATCATATGTTGGTTTGGTTTAAACATATTTTTTTATTACTCAAATAATATTTATTCATATTATAGGTATGGGTAAAGGGTTATGCCACAAGTTTCAAAACTTAGTTACGGCTCTCCCTTTAATGGCCTTATACCATTATCAACAAGTCATGAATTGCATGCAGTTTGAAGCCATCATTATCGGACCTCAGATTTAATGTTTCTGTTGCCATGCAACCACAATTTTGGTCAAAATGAAGCATTACTTAATAGGTGTCATCCAAACATTGATCTCTATGCACATACCATAAATAGTCAATCAAGTATTGATACTTTTTGGGTTATACAAAGATCCAGTTAAAGGGTAGTAATTTAACTATTTCTGTATCCAACCACAATTTTTGTCAGAAAAAAAGTGTACACAATCTCCTTATAGACTCCTTTCCTTATACCAAGCTGTATAGCCCTAGCTTGTAAACTGTTTGAGTTATGGCAGGATTCCAGATTTTGATGTATTTTTAATACTTCCGTATCCAAAGCAACCACAATTTTTGTCAGAATCAAAATATTTTTAGACGTGCATAATTCCCTTATTGCCCCCTACCCACATACCAAGTTTCTTAAACCTAGCTTGAAAACTGTTGGAGTTATGTCAGGATCCAGATTTCAGCGGACAGAGACGGACTGACATTCTCACTGACTTGACATTATGTGGGGTTTTTTTGTTCATCCTTTTGTTTGCAAAACTCCATAAGCAAATTTTGCACCCCGTAAGCAACAGAATGAATAGAATCTAAATATAGCCTATTGTTCCACACCCCACAACTACAAGTGGCTGAGTACGGCAAACCCATAGTCCCATTATAAAACATTATAATATGTTTAAGTAATTAAGGCAGAATAATTATTTAAATGCAGGTATTTACCTGTATGACTATGATTATTACATACATATTTACAAAAGTAACGTTTAAATAAAGTTTTATTCGAATAACTGGATTATGTAGGAATTAGGATAGGACAGAAGAGTAAGAATAAGATTGAAGTTATTTCATAATCATATCATACAACAGTATATAGTTTAATGACATCACTTAATACATTATAAAAGAACATTTAAAAGAAATATATTTTGAAGATATTTGAATGGAAGTTCACTATTTGCTGGAACTGACAAACTATTGTCTACTAGGTCTTTACTACAACATTGTCTCTTCATCTTTCCCTATACCCTGGGGCCTACAAATGCCACATCAAATTTATTCATACAAGAGGGCCCAAAGGGCCCTAGGTCGCTCACCTGTCGAACTCGACCTAGATTTTGTTGAGATGATCATCGTGACCAAGTTTTTTACAGATTAGGTCAATATTGTGACCTCTAGTGACTTCACAAAGTTTTTATATGATTTGACCTTGTAACCTAGTTTTTGACCCCAGATAAACCAATATCGAACTTGACCTAGATTTTGTTGAGATGATAATTGTGACCAAGTTTCGTAAAGATCAGACCAAAACTGTGACCTATAATGACTACACAAGGTTTTTCTATTATTTGACCTTGTGACCTAGTTTTTGACCCCAGATGAACTCATATCGAACTTGATCAAGATTCTGTTGAGATGATCATTGTGACCGAGTTTCATTAAGATTAGGCCAAAATTGTGACCTCTAGTGACTACGCAAATTTTTCCATGATTTGACCTTGTGACCTAGTTTTTGACCCCGGATGACCCAATATCGAACTTGACCTAGATTTTGTTGTTATGATCATTGTGACCAAGTTTTGTAAAGATCAGGCCAAAACTGTGACCTCTAGTGACTACACAAGTTTTTTCAATGATTTGACCTTGTGACCTAGTTTTTGACCCCAGATGATCCAATATCGAACTTGACCTAGATTTTCTTGAGATGATCATTGTGACGAAGTTACATAAAGATTAAGTCAAAATTGTGACCTCTAGTGACTACACAAAGTTTTTCTATTATTTGACCTTGTGACCTAGTTTTTGACCCTGGATGACCCATTATCGAACTTGACCTAGATTTTGTTGAGATGATCATTGTGACCAAGTAACATAAATATTCAGTCAAAATTGTGACCTCTAGTGACTACACAAGGTTTTTCTATGATTTGAACTTGTGACCTAGTTTTTGACCCCGGATTACCCAATATCGAACTTGACCTAGATTTTGTTGAGATGATCATTGTGACCAAGTTTCATAAATATAAGGTCGAAATTGTGACCTCTAGTGACTACACAAGGTTTTTCTATGATTTGACCTTGTGACCTAGTTTTTGACCCCAGACGACCCAATATCGAACTTGACCTAGATTTTGTTGAGATGATCATTGTGACCAAGTTTCATAAAGATTAGGCTAAAATTGTGACCTCTAGTGTCTACACAAGCCAATTGTTGACGGACGGATGGACGGACGGACGACTGACGACGGACAAAGAGTGATCACAAAAGCTCACTCAGTCACTTTGTGACAGGTGAGCTAAAAAGCCAGAACCTTTTAAGATACTGTTCCCTCGAAGCAGGATGTCATTGGCAAATTAAGCAGGGATAAAACCGAATGGCCACCCACGTACTACGACTGTCTCATTCCAATGCAATAAAAAGATACTGTAGCAGTTATAAGTAAGTCTACTCTTTTATATCGAGCAACTTTGGATGGTTATAATCAAATGTTCCTTGAAACCTTAAAGTTACAAACACCAAATTTAAACACACATGATCAGTGATGGGTATTTGTCATCATTTAAACATTCTGAAGTACAGTTTGGTACTAAAAGTGCTCACCTGAGAATTGAAGAAATCATATCCTCCACTCAAATTCATAAGACAAGGCTCACAACTGATGTGTCTGTCTAAATCCACAGGACTACAAATTAGAAAATCATAGAATTAGTAACCGAATACTGCTAGCACAGGGTCCATACTCCAAAAACTTCTAAGATATTTCTTGCCTATAACAAAAACCAAATTTTTTAAGTTTGTTGAATACTTATTTCTATATGTTTTTACAAAGATATCTTAGACTTTGTCTCTTTGAAACCAGATAAAAATTGAATGCTTTGTAAATGCAACAGGCACTCACAGGTCCAGATCTCCTCAAACATCTCAATATAAATCTCAGAGTGAATTCAAATAGTCAGATGAGGAGTGGTATTCAATATTGATCTTATTCAATTAGAGAATAAGGATAGCCAATCATATTGCCTGTTACTGACCAAGAGTTTAATATGGTGTGATCTGATTGGTTATCCTTATCCTTAAGTCTGGTAAGATCAATATTGAATACCACCCCCTGAACACACATCTCAAGTTCACTTTTTATTAAGAAAAATGATGCACGTTTATGCTTCATGAAAGTAATCAATTATGCAATACAAAATACCAACACAGAATATTAATTGGGTAAAACATAAATACAAATGCTTTTAGAAATCTCAACAATAATGCATCAATATTGGACTGAGATTTATCAGAGCCAATTGAGAATGTTCTGAATGTTAAGGCCTAAAATAAATCATTGTTTGTTTCCCCATCCCCTACCTACCCGATTAAAAAGGGCCCTACCCAAAATATTTTATTGCCCAAATTGAAATAAAAAAATTTTATTAACAAGAGGGCCCAAAGGGCCCTAGGTCGCTCACCTGTTATAGCAGTACATGCAAGACCTGTGATTTCACCTAGTGACCTAGTTCTTGGCCCTATATGACGCAATATCGCACTTGACCTAGTTTTTGTTGAGATGATCACTCTGACCAAGTTTCATAAGGATTAGGCCAAAATTGTGACCTCTAGTGACTATACAAGGTTTTTCTATGATTTGACCTTGTGACCTAGTTTTTGACCCCGGATGACCCAATATCGAACTTGATCTAGATTTTGTTGAGATGATCATTGTGACCAAGTTTCATAAAGATTAAGTCAAAATTGTGACCTCTAGTGTCTACACAAGGTTTTTCTATGATTTGACCTTGTGACCTAGTTTTTGACCCCGTTTGACCCAACATCGAACTTGACCTAGATTTTGTTGTGATGATCATTGTCACCAAGTTTCATAAAGATTAGGTCAAAATTTTGACCTCTAGTGACTACACAAGGTTTTTCTATGATTTGACCTTGAAACCTAGTTTTTGACCCCGGATGACCCAATATCGAACTTGACCTAGATTTTGTTGAGATAATCATTGTGACCAAGTTTCATAAAGATTACGACAAAATTGTGACCTCTAGTGTCTACATAAGGTTTTCTATGATTTGACCTTGTGACCTAGTTTTTGACCCCGTATGACCCAATATCGAAGTTGACCTAGATTTTGTTGTGATGATCATTGTGACCAAGTTTCATAAAGATTAGGTCAAAATTGTGACCTCTAGTGACTACACAAGGTTTTTCTATGATTTGACCTTGTGACCTAGTTTTTGACCCCGGATGACCCAATATCGAACTTGACCTAGATTTTGTTGAGATGATCATTGTAACCAAGTTTTATAAAGATTAGGCTAAAATTGTGACCTCTAGTGACTACACAAGGTTTTTCTATAATTTGACCTTGTGACCTAGTTTTTGACCCGGATGACCCAATATTGAACTTGACCTAGATTTTGTTGAGATGATCATTGTGACCAAGTTTCATAAAGATTAAGTCAAAAGTATGACCTCTAGTGTCTACACAAGCAAATTGTTGACGGACGGATGATGGACGGACGACGGACGGACGAAGAGTGATCACAAAAGCTCACTCTGTCACTTTGTGACAGGTGAGCTAAAAATTAGAAGTGAAAAATATTTTTTTTGTTTACTGGCTTCTTAAATCTTACCATTAAATTTAAGACTGTTGGTTTTCACCTTAGAGTTAATTCTAAATTTCATTATTGTTGGTTTTCACCTTAGGGTTAATTCTAAACTTCATTATTTGTATGTCTTAACCAATAACTATCATACTGAAACAGTTAAAAACAATATTTACCCTACCTACCTACCCATTCTAAATCTGCTAGGGTCGGGATGGGGAAACCAAGAATATTTTAAGTTCGGCCTAATATGCAATCCCATTGGAATTCCTATGCAATCACATTAGAATTGCACATACACTAAATATCTATAAGTGACTTTTATACATCACTGATCACTTCACTATTTCTGTAACTTACATCTTTTAACTATAATTATGTACATGCAATTTACTGATAAAGATCATTACTAAGTGATAAAAGAAAAAAACATTATAACTGCTTTTAAATTACATGTCAATTTTAAAATAGTACTTCGACTGACCCGGGCACTCTTATTACGGTATGTCGGATAAAGCTACAGCATGAAATTTATTCCAGCATATATCAATGATAAAGCCCTAGCCAATTGATGTACCCTGCTTCATTTTTTTCAACATGAGTACCAGTGAACATGTTTTGTATCTAAAAGTATTAATATCATACTACATAATTATACGTTAAAATATGAACAAGAGGGCCCAAAGGGCCCTAGGTCGCTCACCTGTCAAACTTGACCTAGATTTTGGTGAGATGATCATTGTGACTAAGTTTCGTAAAGATCAGGCCAAAATTGTGACCTCTAGTGACTACACAAGGTTTTTCTATGATTTGACCTTGTGACCTAGTTTTTGACCCCAGATGACCCAATATCGAACTTGACCTAGATTTTGTTGTGATGATCATTGTGACCAAGTTTCATAAAGATTATTCTAAAACTTTGACCTCTAGTGACTACACAAGGTTTTTCTATGATTTGACCTTGTGACCTAGTTTTTGACCCGGTATGACCCAATATCGTACTTGACCTAGATTTTGTTGAGATGATCATTGTGACCACGTTTCATAAAGATTAGGCCAAAATTGTGACCTCTAGTGACTACACAACGTTTTTCTATGGTTTGACCTTGTGACCTAGTTTTTGACCCCGGATGACCCAATATCGAACTTGACCTAGATTTTGTTGAGATGATCATTGTGACCAAGTTTCATAATGATTGAGCTAAAACTGTGACCTCTAGTGTCTACACAAGTAATTGTGGACGGACGACAGACGGACGACGGACGAAGAGTAATCACAAAAGCTCACTCTGTCACTTTGTGACAAGTGAGCTAATAAAATATCAATTAATATTACCAGCCATGAGATCGTAGTGCTCTCAACACCATTTGGGTTTTGCTATCTGAAAGGCAAGAGAAAACATCCAAGTAAATAAGTAGTAAATAATGATTATTATTTAACAGGTCTCATCTAGCACAACTTTTCCAAGGGCGGATTTAAGGGGGGCTGAAGAGGGCAGGTATCCACCCCTGTTTTCCCATGGATTTACACAGAGCGATTTTGAAAACGCAACATTTATACTCAATGGCTTATATGTATGCACCCATAGCTCAGCCAATATGCGTTTGATTTTGCTGAAATTTTCAACATTTGTAGCTAAGATATTAGGCATGACAATCAAATTCATTTAATTAAAATCTGATAAGACCCTTTACAACCACAATAAAACAATGATGACACAAACCAAAGTATATTTGATGCTGTGCAGCCTTCTGCATTTTCAGATTGTTAATGCTGATGTGTACTTATTTTTCGGATAAAGTTCGTGAACAAGTGTCCGTGTTTAGCATGAAGACAGAAATAAAGCAAAACAAAGATTAATAAAAAGCTCAATTTAAATTTAGAAAAGTTGAATTTTTTTCACTCAATACTTCCCCTTGACTGTAAAATTACTCATTTTTTTCGGTAAACCTGGAAAATTGCTATTGAGCGTTTTTAAAACTTAAAGACCACTATTTTGCGAGTGGTAAACCGTCTTATTTTGTGTTCTTTGAATTTGTCGATAGATTGACTGTTCCAATTGACCGTATACATTTAAATAATTAGCATCAACCCATCCCTTCCTCGTACATTTTTCGCTGTTTTCCGTATGATGGTTCAATATACCATTGAAGTGAATTTAGATGGAATTAACATCGAGTTACAATTCATGGGTAGCCACTAACACTCACACAAAATTTCATTGAGAAATAAGTTGTCTTGATTTTCCTTAGTGTTTTCAATGCTGCTCAGTGTAATTGTCTTCAACATTGGTGCAGTGTTTGACAGACCATGTTAGATTCATAAGCCTTAAATACCAGAGAAGAAGGGGTATAATAGTGTTGGTTTGGATGACTAAATGAACATACGTGTATATGAATATTGGTACTGTTATATCAAAGAATTTACGGAAGTTGTAAACTTATGTTCAAATGTAAATTCTTCATAGTTTTTTGACAACTGCAAAATGGGAACATATGGTTTGTTAGAGTTCATTAACTGATTCATTATTAATATTACATATTCATTTGTCGTAATTTGTAGTTGTTAAAGACTTATCAAGAATTTAAATTTGAACGTAATTTCACAATTTCCGTAATTGCTTTGATAAAACAGTACCCTCTATATTACTTTATTAAATCATTCTACAGTAATACTTTTTAACCCATTCTCATATTTAAAAAATTCACAAAAAATAGGTCCTTCTAAACAAGAGGGCCCAAAGGGCCATAGGTCGCTCACCTGTCCTTGTAGTTCATGCACCCCTATTGGTAGCCTCTATTGCACGTACAAGGTTTTCATATTGTCTTATGCTTTATAATTTACATCACATTTAGACCCAATGACATATTGAAGTGATTTGACCTTGTGACCATGACCCAATATCGAACTTGACCTAAATATTGTTTAGATGATCATTGTGACCAAGTTTCATAAAGATTTGGCCAAAATTGTGACCTCTAGTGACTACACAAGGTTTTTCTATTATTTGACCTTGTGACCTAGTTTTTCACCCCGGATGACCCAATATCGAACTTGGCCTAGATTTTGTTGAGATGATCATTGTGACCAAGTTTCATAAAGATTAGGCCAAAATTGTGACCTCTTTAGTGACTACACAAGGTTTTTCTATGATTTGACCTTGTGACCTAATTTTTGACCCCGGATGACCCGCTATCAAACTTGACCTAGATTTTATTGACATGATCATTGTGACCAAGTTTCATAAAGATTAAGTTAAAATTGTGACCTCTTTAGTGACTACACAAGGTTTTTCTATGATTTGACCCTGTGACCTAGTTTTTGACCCCAGATGACCCACTATCGAACTTGACCTAGATTTTGTTGACATGATCATTGTGACCAAGTTTCATAAAGATTAAGTTAAAATTGTGACCTCTACTGGCTACACAAGGTTTATCTATGATTTGACCTTGTGACCTAGTTTTTTACCCTGGATGACCCGATATCGAACTTGACCTAGATTTTGTTGAGGTGATAATTTTGACCAAGCTTCATAAAGATTAGAACAAAATTGTGACCTCTAGTGACTACACAAGGTTTTTTTATAATTTGACCTCTAGTGACTACACAAGCAAATTGTGGACGGACAACGGACGAAGAGTGATCACAAAAGCTCACTCTGTCATTTAGTGATTAACGATGTGTCCAAGTCAGTGGTCGACCTGGGTACTGCAGAGTGTAGAAGGTTGGGCAGTGGCCATGTTTAGCCGCAACGGATATGACGTTACAAAAGCTGGTACCCAGTTTTCGACAGTTGTCACAGCACACATTGATGCAAGTTCCTGTGACATCCAGCATGCCCACTGGAATTTTAAGAAGTGGGTATATGAACATTTTCACTAACCACGAAGTCGAATAAGTTCTGAGCGCACCCGCACGTTCATCTTTGTTTATAAATTGTTTTACTTCAGTCAATCAGTTAGACTCTGTGTCCGTGAGCGCCTCAAACGGAAGTAAAACAATTTGTAAAACATGATAGAGCGGGTGCACCTTAATCCGAACATGCTCCTAATTCCGAGCAAAATATAAAGTTCTCACCTGATGATTCAATTTAACAGATTTTAATAATGTGTCGTCATTATTTCGACAGCACATCCTTTCTCTTTGTTTGTGGCTAACTTTGATCGTCGAGGTGGTACTAATTATTGTTTATGTCACGTTCACCTATAGTCTTAGCTTTTCATCAAGTAAAATTATCAATTTGCTTATTTTTTGCACTTTTTTGCTAAGATCATACAACCATTTGTATTTTTGATCCAGCAACGTTCTATAGAAATAAATGATGTAGATACATGTAAGTATCATCTGTGACAATGATAGGAAGATAAGAAGGTCACATTTATGAGGAACAGTCAATGTTCGGAATTACATACACAATTCGAGACCTGATCCCAATTCCGAACAAACGATATTTCAAGTGAAAATTGATTACAATTCATTAGAATACAAACCTTTCAAGTAATGTGACATTATAATTGCATGAACTTTTCAATCTAGGCTATAAACTATGTAACCAAATTCAATGTTCATATTATATCCACATAACATTTGTAATACAACCGAGTAATTACTAATTGACAATACTTAATTGTCTCTTCATAAAAAAGGTTCTGATTCTGTCGATCGATCGTGTAAACTGTTACTCCTTCTTGTGACTTGAGATGACCAATAAAAACATAGACCTAGGCTGTTGCAGTAGATACACTTAATAGTGGGGTGACAATCAGCTCAAAGGTGGCTTATTTAAGGAGTAGGTGACAACTCAAGTAGAACAAGCAATGTTATATACCAAAATGTTCGCCTATGTCTGTACTATATGGAACTGCCGGCATAAATTGTCAACGCGTGGTGCGGACACGGAAATCCAAGATGGCGTCCAAGATGGCCGCCATAATTTACACATACACTTAAAATTCTATGTTCTCATGCATTTTTTTATTTATGTATGTAGTCACAAATATTTGCTTGGATATTATTCATTTGATAATGTACATCAAATGTACATACAAGACTGACCACTTTGAGGTCAAGGTCACGGTCAATTCAAGGTCAAATTACGAAAAAAAGCTGAAAAAATGATGTTTCCTCACCTGTTTTCTTATTTTAACATATGTTTTATATTCAAGTTGGTATTAAAAGTGATAAAAGTGTTGGTAAGCACATATTCCCTTATTATTAGTTGAATTTTCAGTTCAAAATATTGAAACTTTGTCAAAACTGACATTATTATGCATGTACATGTTGGACGAGATGGCATTCTTAGATTGCTGATTCCCTATTTAAAATTTTAGTATTCAACTATTGACAGTATTATTTCTAATGGTATGATTAAATGTTTGTCTAAACATTATTAACTTTGTATTGTACTCCAAATGGACTTGAAAAATGACCACTCAAGGTCAAGGTCAATGTCATTTCAAGGTCAAACTACCAAAAATACCTGAAAATTTGATAATACGTCGCAAATTGTTATTATAAACGAATGCTGAACATTGTATTTTGTTTTAGATATGATTGCAGGTATTCTAAGTGTAAATTATTTCATTAGAAGTGATATATTTTTACTGCAAATAGAAAATCTATTTAAATTTTGTGACGGAACATAAGCGATTCTACGTAATGTACAATATTGCAGCCGCGAATGGTTTTTCCTTGATCGTTGAATCTCTATATTTGACAGTATTATTGTTAATGGTTTGACAACCTTATTACATATTAAACAGTTATTATATATAATAATGCACCTATCAATATTTTGCCCCAGGGTGGGGGAGTGGCGGGCATACAGTGGACTTTAGACAGAAAACAATTCCCAACTGACGGGATTTTGACAGGCCCTTTGATTCCCGATCCCGGGAAATATACTTTGGCTGGATTTTGGATTCTGGGATTGGGAAATTTAGACACAGCAAAAAGCAGACTTGCTGCAACCATTTAAAGATGACAGGCCATTTAATATACCAAGCATCTCCTACTGTGGGAATTTCAACAAAACGTTTGGACATGGTGAGTCACCTCTTGGGCCTAAGATGGCTGAACTATGTGATGGTTAGGTATCCCTTATGGCCGGATATGGCTGAATTTGTATTGGTAAGTATGTTTACTACATAGGGTCTGGTATGGCTAAATTGCCTTTGTACCCCTTAAACTTTTAAATGGCCATAATTGGTGTTGGTCATTACTCGAATAGGGCCAAGGATTGCTGCACTCGGTGTGGGGGGGGGGAGTACTCCGTATGGTATGGTATTGCTTTAATAAGTTAGGTGGGTACACAATAGGGCTTGGGATGGCTGAAATCTGTGAGGGTGGGAACTCAATAGGCTTGGGATGGCTGAAATCTGTGATGTGGGTACATAATAGGGCTTGGGGTGGCTGAAATCTGTGATGGTGGGTACCCAATAGGGTTTGGGATGACTGGAATATGTGATGTGGGTACATAATAGGGCTTGGGTTGGGTGAAATCTGTGATGGTGGGTTTAAAATAGGGCTTGGGTTGGGTGAAATATGTGATGGTGGGTACACAATAGGGCATGGGATGGCAGAAATCTGTGATGATTGGTACTCAATGGGCTTGGGACGGCTGAAATATCTGATGGTCGGTACACATAGGGCTTGGGTTGGCCAAAATCTGTGATGATTGGTACCCAATAGAGCTTGGGATGGCTGAAATCTGTGAGGATGGGTACTCAATAGGGCCTTAGATGGCTTAATCTGTGATGATTGGTACCCAATAGGGACTGGTATGGCTAATATCTGTGATGGTGGGTACAAAATAGGGCTTGGGATGGCTGAAATATGTGATGACAGGTACTCAATAGGGCTTGGATGACTGTACTCAGAGGTGGTGGGTACTCAATAGGGCTTGGGATGGCTGAAATATGTGATGATGGGTACTCAATAGGGCATTGGATGGCTGAAATCTGTGAGGGAGAGTACTCAATAGGGCATTGGATGACTGTATTCAGAGGTACTGGGTACACAATAGGGCCTGGGATTGCTGAAATCTGTGAGGGAGAGTACTCAATAGGGCCTTGGATGACTGCTCAGAGGTGGTGGGTACTCAATTATAAGGGACTGGGATGGCTGAAATATATAATGGTGCATACTCAATAGGGCCTGTGATAGCTGGAATTCATGAGGGTGGGTACTCAATGGGGCCTTGGATGACTACTCAGAGGTGGTGGATACCCAATAGGCCTGGGATGACTGTACTCAGAGGTAGTGGGTACCAAATGGGGCCTGGGATCGGCTGTTCTCTGTTGTGATGGGTTTCCAATAGGGCCTGGGATGGCTGTGCTCAGAGGTTGTGGGTACCAAATGAGGCATGGGTTGGCTGTTTTCTGTGGTATGGGGTATTCAATAGGGCCTGTGGTGGCTGTACTCAAGGTGGTGGGCACCAAATGGAACCTGTGATGGCTGTTTTCTGTGGTTGTGGGTTTCCAATAGGGCCTATGACGGCTGTACTGAGTGGTGGCGAGTACTCCTTAAGACCTGGTATGATGTAATTGGTGGTGATGGGTTCCCAAATGGGCCTGGGGTGGTTGAACTTTTGGAGGTGAGAACATAAATTGGCCTGGGATGGCTGTTCTATATGCAGTGTTAAATACCAAATAGGGCATTGAATGGTTGTTCTCAGTAGATGCGAGTATCCTCAAGCATAGTATGGCTATACACAGTGGTTGTGAGTAGGGCATAGGGCCTATGGTGGCTGTAATTGGTGGTGGTAATTACCACATGGGATCTAATTATAGCTGTATTTAGTGGTTGCAACTAACCCATAGGGATTAGTATGGCCATACTTAGTGGTGGTGAAATACCCAGTAGGGCCTAGGATGGCTGTATTGCACCTGGTATGGCTGTACTCAGTTGGTCCAAGTACCCCTTAGAACATAGTATGGCTGTAATCGTCGGTGGCAAGTACCACATAGGGTCAGGTGTGACTGTACTCAATGCTTATTGGTTGTGTTGATTGGGCCTTGGATGTCTGTACCCTTTTGTTGTGACTTGGGTGTAGCACATAGGACCTGGTATGGCTGTAATTCATTGGTTAAAAGCACCCCTATTGGGCATGGAAAGTTGTAACTATTTTGGATGACTACCCCTTTGGGCCTTATACGACTGTGATTTGTAATAATGAGTAACCCATAGGGCCTTTACAGCTGTTCTCAGTGATTGTATCGAGACTGATATGGTGGTGATTAACCAATATGGCCTTGGTTGGCTCTACTCTGTGGTTGTAAGTACCCCCATTGGGCCTCAGGTATAGATATAGTGGCATTGAGAACTGATAGGAATGGTTGTTATGGGCAGTTGTAAGAACATGACATGTACTCCATTGGTTACAGAATGTACTTGTTGGTGGTTAGAACCCATTCTGGCCTGGTATGTGATGGTGATGATTTGGTTTGACTGTACTTTGTATATAGTACCCTTAGGACTTAGTATGACTTTAACACGTAGTAGTGAGTACCCATTATAGCCAGGATGGTTGAACTTGACAGTGTTATGTACCCCATATGGTCTGGGATGCCACATATAGGAGTTCAGTATCACATCAATGATCTACAACAAAATACAATGTTCACCAAATTTCATAATAAGACAAAATGCCATGAAAGATCAAATTTTCAGGTATTTTTGGTAGTTTGACCTTGAAATGACATTGACCTTGACCTTGATTGGTCATTTTTCAAGTCCATTTGGAGAACAATACAAAGTTAATAATGTTTAGACAAACAATTCATCATACCATTAGAAATAATAGTGTCAATAGTTGAATACTAAAATTTTAAATAGGGAATCAGCAATCTAAGAATGCCATCTCGTCCAACATGTACATGCATAATAATGTCAGTTTTGACAAAGTTTCAATATTTTGAACTGAAAATTCAACTAATAATAAGAGAATATGTGCTTACCAACACTTTTATCATTTTAATATCAACTTGAATATAAAACATCTGCTAAAACAAGAAAACAAGTGAGGAAACATCATTTTTTCAGCTTTTTTTCGTAATTTGACCTTGAAATGACCATGACCATGACCTCAAAGTGGTCAGTCTTGTATGTCCATTTGATGTACATTATCAAATGAATAATATCCAAGCAAATATTTGTGACTACATACATAAATAAAATAATTGCATGAGAACATAGAATTTAAAGTGTGTGTGTAAATTATGGTGGCCATCTTGGACGCCATCTTGGATTTCCGTGTCCGCACCACGCGTTGACAATTTATGCCGGCAGTTCCAAATAGTACAGACATAGGCGAACATTTTGGTATTTAACATTGCTTGTTCTACTTGAGTTGTCACCTCACCCCAAAAAATCACCAATTGTCACCCCACTATAACATATTCAGATTGGCTTTATAATAACACTACAGTAAACAAATGATTTCATGTGTTAACTCTTTGATGTTTTGTGAGTGTTGACGCCCTTTGGGGTAGCAGATGCTGGTAGCCAAAATTCCTCACAGTATTCACTTACACATAGAGTTTCACAGGTAGCATAATATTATATAAGTGTAGTGCTTATAAAGTATATGTGACTGATCGCAGCCCTAACCGGAGTCTGTTTGTTTAAAGGCAATTTCTACTAAGAAATACAAGACATATGACTACACAAATTGTTTGACAAATTTGCAGTATGATTTTTATTTATTATTTAGGCTACTTAAACTCCTGTTTTTATGTTTATAACAAGGGATGTACATGAACATAGATTCTTCTTTAATTATTACGTACATGTATATTCTTGCTGTATCATTTAGACATCGTAATTTAATAAAATGTGTCTATGTTCGGAATTAGGAACACCAATGTTCGGAATTACAATCAATGTTCGGAATTAGGGACAGTTGGTTGCATTTTTGTAATGACGTTTACGTCCTTCTTTATACACATTGAGTGTTCGGTAATGGACGAACGTGTAGCTTTTAACACATATTCTTAAAAGTTGTCTCCCTTCGCTTGGAAGGGCTCCTAATTCCGAACAGCATAAAAAGTGGCTTAAGTGTTCGGTAATTGGTGCACCCGCTCTAATTATTACAAAAAAAAAGTATAATTCAGTTCCGGCCGAGTTGGAGCTTGCCATATAGGAATTCCGGCTGAGATTTACTGGCTGAGTTAGTTATCTGGCCGAAGAATACACGGCCGTGTTTGTATTTCGACCAAGTTGAACCTGATTCTATCCAGTAGCCTGAACTGGGGCACCATATACCCTCAAAATTGACCCAACAAAACATGCACTCAGTTAGATTATAAACAACTCACCATTTTGCATACAAGTTAATACATTATTTCTGCATCTAAAGTTTTCTAATTCAGTATTTCCACGAAGTCTGACGTTCTTCACGATGTTCCAAAACTGCCTTTTGGAATCCTTGTTGACGACTTTTTCAGGATTTCGCTCAGGAAAAAAATAATAGCCTAAATCGTCATCCTCTTTTGCCATATAAGGTTTGACATATTCAGTTTTACTGTCCGAAGATGTGGATTTCCCATCCGAGTTTGGGTTCGACTTTTCCGACATGTTTTGTCCTCTGCAGACAGACAGACGCTTGCAATCCAATCGCTCGAGAGGCTTGGGAGGTGGATAAAGTTCAACCGACTGGACGGTGGAAACGCCGGAATTCCGTTCTCCGTTCTCCGGACCCTTACTTTAAAATTATCTATCTATCTTGATATTCTGCCCAACTCCTCTTTTCAGTTTTGAGTATTATTGACAGGAAAATAGCGTACGCCAGCTGGTGATAAAAGAAAAGAAGTAAGTAAATGAAATTTAAAGGAACAAAAGCACAAAGAACAAGAACAAACAAAATAACTAATTGTGTATCGAGTTGGGCCACTATTGAAAGTGACAATTTTCTTTCACAAAGTAAGGTCAAGGCTATGATTAAATTAACCTTTTAATCATCTACATGTCATGCAGATCCTAGCCCAATTTTGCCTATATAGCCAATTTTCTGTAAGAAAAGCATAAGTATGTCGTTTTAAGGACATGGAGAGGGTCCTACGAAAAACCTAGACTACCGAAAGGTATTGGCTGAGCTAGGACCTTATAAACTCATATCAAATCAAATCAAAATTAAGGACATGGAGTATGATCTATAGTGGGTGGGTACATGCTTTTTTCAAATGCATTTTATTCTTCAAATTGATATTTGATGGGTATAGTAAACATATCATTAAGATGCACTACATATACCCTTGAAGTTAAACAAAAAATAAATATTAATAAAGTGAATTTATTGAAGTATGACAGCATTTTCATTGTACATCTTGCTCGTTCGCAAACACAAAAACTGCCACAGGGTACTTGCTTAAATGTAAATCATTCTTACAATATAACTCTAGGGAACAAACTCTTACTTAGTTTAAGACTGAAAAATGTATACTTACAAAGATATTCAAGAAACATTGCCATTTTTAGCTCATCTGATTTTTGAAAAAAAAGATGAGTTATTGTCATCACTTGATCGTCGTCGGCGTCGGTGTCGGCGTCGGCGTTGCATGGTTAAGTTTTGTGTTTAGGTAAACTTATACCATGTACTGTCATAACAATACTTTCCATTTTTCATTAGATGTACAGATATATAATACTATATATGTGTAAAATCAAAATAAATTATAGAAATTATCTATAATAATGTTATCCCTTCCAAGGGTTAATATGACTCATTTTGGCGGATATTCATTGGGTTATATACCTACATGTAAAACGGCATACATGTATAGGTAAATATAAAACTCTCTGATTAATATCATTATATGCTTTCGGTGACGAAAGGTTGTATCTTTCAGAAAATATTCACTTTAAAAGATTCTGACCATCCAATGTAAAGTTATCACTCAGTTATCAGAACTTTCAGAATGCCCCTCGTACGCACTAGTAACGCTCCAGTCATGGACTCTGCAAATGTTATGACACGAAAACCATGCGTAAATGCTTTTATAGCATAAACACATCAATTTGTGCCCATAATTTTCAAAATAATGTACTAGATTTTGTGTCGACTTCGTCCAAACAAATGTTACGCCATAGCGATTTTAGAAATAAGCTCCTACTTCCAGGACTTTTAAATACACAGACAGCATGTCAAATGCGTGTTTCTTTTTATTTCATTCAGAAAATCCATTAGAAATCATAAAGTTTAACATAAAATTTGAAATTACAGTTCATAAAATGTATCGTAAAATCGTTTATTGTCGACGGCAAGGCCGGAAAACTCCCGATGATTTCTCGACTTTATGCGATGGTCCAACTCCCTCGGGGATGTACTATGGATTGAAATTAGGAGGTTCCCTGATACCGGTATTATACCAGCATAAGCAGTAGTAGTAGCTACCAGGTCAAGCACATATTATACCAGCATCAGCAGTAGTAGTAGCTACCTGGTCAAGCACATATTATACCAGCATCAGCAGTAGTAGTAGCTACCAGGTCAAGTACATATTGTACCAACATCAGCAGTAGTACATGTAGTAGCTACCTGGTCAAGCACATATTATACCAGCATCAGCAGTAGTAGTAGCTACCTGGTCAAGCACATATTATACCAGCATCAGCAGTAGTAGTAGCTACCAGGTCAAGTACATATTGTACCAGCATCAGCAGTAGTAGTAGCTACCTGGTCAAGCACATATTATAACTGCATCAGCAGTAGTAGTAGCTACCTGGTCAAGTACTTATTATACCAGCATCATCAGCAGTAGTAGTTACCTGGTCAAATACTTATTATACCAGCATCAGCAGAATTAGTAGCCACCTGGTCAAGCACATAAACCAGCATAAGCAGTAATAGTAGATACCTGGTCCAGCACATATAATACCAGCATAAGCAGTAGTAGAAGCTACCTTGCCAAGCACATATTATACCTGCATCAGCAGTAGTAGTAGCTATCTGGTCAAACACATATTATACCAGCATAAGCAGTAGTATTAGCTACCTGGTCAAGCACATATCATACCAGCATCAGCAGTAGTAGTAGCCACCTGGTCAAGCACATATTATACCAGCATAAGCAGTAGTAGTAGCCACCTGGTCGAGCACATATTATACCAGCATAAGCAGTAGTAGTAGCTACCTGGTCAAGTACTTATTATACCAGCATAAGCAGTAGAAGTAGCCACCTATTCAAGCACATATTATACCAGCATCATCAGTAGAAGTAGCTACCTGGTTAACCACATATACCAGCATCAGCAGTAGTAGTAGCTACCTTGCCAAGCACATATTATACCAACATCAGCAGTAGTAGTAGCTACCAGGTCAAGTACATATTGTACCAGCATCAGCAGCAGTAGTAGCTACCTTGCCAAGCACATATTATACCAGCATCAGCAGTAGTAGTAGCTACCTTGCCAAGCACATATTATACCATCATCAGCAGTAGTAGTAGCTACCAGGTCAAGTACATATTGTACCAGCATCAGCGGTAGTAGTAGCTATCTGGTCAAGCACATATTATACCAGCATCAGCAGTAGTAGTAGCTACCTTGTCAAGCACATATAGTTATACCAGCATCAGCAGTAGTAGTAGCTATCTGGTCAAGTACATATTGTACCAGCATCAGCAGTAGTAGTAGCTACCTTGTCAAGCACATATAGTTATACCAGCATCAGCAGTAGTAGTAGCTACCTGGTCAAGCACATATTATACCAGCATCAGCAGTAGTAGTAGCTACCAGGTCAAGTACATATTGTACCAACATCAGCAGTAGTAGTAGCTACCTGGTCAAGCACATATTATACCAGCATCAGCAGTAGTAGTAGCTACCTGGTCAAGCACATATTATACCAGCATCAGCAGTAGTAGTAGCTACCAGGTCAAGTACATATTGTACCAGCATCAGCAGTAGTAGTAGCTACCTGGTCAAGCACATATTATAACTGCATCAGCAGTAGTAGTAGCTACCTGGTCAAGTACTTATTATACCAGCATCATCAGCAGTAGTAGTTACCTGGTCAAATACTTATTATACCAGCATCAGCAGAATTAGTAGCCACCTGGTCAAGCACTTATACCAGCATAAGCAGTAATAGTAGATATCTGGTCAAGCACATATAATACCAGCATAAGCAGTAGTAGAAGCTACCTTGCCAAGCACATATTATACCTGCATCAGCAGTAGTAGTAGCTATCTGGTCAAACACATATTATACCAGCATAAGCAGTAGTATTAGCTACCTGGTCAAGCACATATTATACCAGCATCAGCAGTAGTAGTAGCCACCTGGTCAAGCACATATTATACCAGCATAAGCAGTAGTAGTAGCCACCTGGTCGAGCACATATTATACCAGCATAAGCAGTAGTAGTAGCCACCTATTCAAGCACATATTATACCAGCATCATCAGTAGAAGTAGCTACCTGGTTAACCACATATACCAGCATCAGCAGCAGTAGTAGCTACCTTGCCAAGCACATATTATACCAGCATCAGCAGTAGTAGTAGCTACCTTGCCAAGCACATATTATACCATCATCAGCAGTAGTAGTAGCTACCAGGTCAAGTACATATTGTACCAGCATCAGCGGTAGTAGTAGCTATCTGGTCAAGAACATATTATACCAGCATCAGCAGTAGTAGTAGCTACCTTGTCAAGCACATATAGTTATACCAGCATCAGCAGTAGTAGTAGCTACCTTGTCAAGCACATATAGTTATACCAGCATCAGCAGTAGTAGTAGCTACCTTGTCAAGCACATATTATACCAGCATCAGCAGTAGTAGTAGCTACCTTGTCAAGTACATATTGTACCAGCATCAGCAGTAGTAGTAGCTACCTTGTCAAGCACATATTATACCAGCATCAGCAGTAGTAGTAGTTACCTGGTCAAGCACATATAGTTATACCAGCATCAGCAGTAGTAGTAGCTACCTTGTCAAGCACATATTGTACCAGCATCAGCAGTAGTAGTAGATACCTTGTCAAGCACATATTGTACCAGCATCAGCAGTAGTAGTAGTAGCTACCTTGTCAAGCACATATAGTTATAACAGCATCAGCAGTAGTAGTAGCTACCTTGTCAAGCACATATTATACCAGCATCAGCAGTAGTAGTAGCCACCTGGCCAAGCACATATACCAGCATCAGCAGTAGTAGTAGCTACCTTGTCAAGCACATATAGTTATACCAGCATCAGCAGTAGTAGTAGCTACCTTGTCAAGCACATATAGTTATACCAGCATCAGCAGTAGTAGTAGCTACCTTGTCAAGCACATATTGTACCAGCATCAGCAGTAGTAGTAGCTATCAGGTCAAGCACATATTATACCAGCATCAGCAGTAGTAGTAGCTATCTGATCAAGCACATATTATACCAGCATCAGCAGTAGTAGTAGCTATCTGGTCAAGCACATATTATACCAGCATCAGCAGTAGTAGTAACCACCTGGTCAAGCACATATTATACCAGCATCAGCAGTAGTAGTAGCTATCTGGTCAAGCACATATTATACCAGCATCAGCAGTAGTAGTAGCTATCTGGTCAAGCACATATTATACCAGCATCATCAGCAGTAGTAGCTACCTGGTCAAGTACTTATTATACCAGCATCAGCAGTAGTAGTAGTTACCTGGTCAAATACTTATTATACCAGCATCAGCAGTAGAAGTAGCCACCTTTTCAAGCACATATACCAGCATAAGCAGTAATAGTAGCTACCTTGTCAAGCACATTTGATACCAGCATCAGCAGTAGTAGTAGCTACCTTGTCAAGCTCATATAGTTATACCAGCATCAGCAGTAGTAGTAGCTACCTTGTCAAGCACATATTATACCAGCATTAGCAGTAGTAGTAGCTATCTGGTCAAGTACTTATTATACCAGCATCATCAGCAGTAGTAGTAGCTACCTGGTCAAGCACATATACCAGCATAAGCAGTAATAGTAGCTACCTGGTCAAGCACATATTATACCAGCATAAGCAGTAGTAGAAGCTACCTTGCCAAGCACATAATATACCTGCATCAGCAGTAGTAGTAGCTACCTTGCCTAGCACATATTATACCTGCATCAGCAGTAGTAGTAGCTACCTGGTCAAGCACATATTATACCACCATCAGCAGTAGTAGTAGCCACCTGGTCAAGCACATATTATACCAGCATAAGCAGTAGTAATAGCCACCTGGTCAAGCACATATTATACCAGCATAAGCAGTAGTAGTATCTACCAGGTCAAGTACTTATTATACCAGCATAAGCAGTAGTAGTATCTACCTGGTCAAGTACTTATTATATCAGCTTAACCAGTAGTAGTAGCCACCTATTCAAGCACATACACTAAGAGGCACTTATAACTGTGCACTTACACAAATCTGACTATCTAAGTATTTAGTATGTATATGTTGTTGAAATTTGCAGCAAGTGTAGTTAAAAGATGTGCGATTATGTCTAAGAATATTTCATTTCATAACAAACAATATTTAGGAAACGCCAGCACATAATTTAGCGTTGCGTACAATTGCGAAGTCACAAAATCTGCTCCGGCTTAAAACGCACAGTTTTCCAACAAATAGGAACGCATATTCCTGAGAGTTTAGGCTATGCAATGTTGTCGCATTGACGTCACCTTTGATGGGCAATCTCAGTGACAGTTGATCGAAGCATAACATGCCTTTCTTATCAACATACGTTGAAATCCGACCAGTCATTGCAGAAAAACGACGTTGAAATTTGTTTTAACAATGAACGAACAGATATACAGGTAAAACATGGCTCAAACACCTGTAGGGGGATTAATGATTGTAAACGCGTACTTTTGCTTATTGGAACGCCAATAATAATTAAATTCAAACAGTTACATTGTGCAACATTGAAAAGCCCGTGTTGATAAACCCGACGTCACGGCGTCAATTTAGACAAACATTGACGTTTGTGTTTTTTTAGGATTACAGGTCATGAATTTAATGGAAATGACCACGTTTTATTTTATTTCCCGCTGTTTCACCATTTTCTCGTGCAATTCGTTAAATTGCTATTTTCACAGTGCAATGGACAATATTCATTGAACCGTAAGATAAAAATATCGGATTACGTTGCGTGTCGATTGACAACCAAATACACTAAATTTCGTTCAAAAATATTAACAAACAAAAAAGTTATTAGGAATTGAAAACTGCACAGTTATAAGTGCCTCTTAGTGTATTATACCAGCATCAGCAGTAGTAGTAGCTACCTTGCCAAGCACATATTATACCAGAATAAGCAGCAGTAGTAGTAGCAGTAGTAGCAGTAGCAAAGTGACCAAAAATATTGATACCAGCATCAGCAGTAGTATCGCAACCAACAGGGTCATGGTGGCCCTCTTTCGCTCACATGTATAAATGAACATACACATGTATTTAATAAACCCTAATAAATCTTTGGCTATCGTGTATAAATGTAAACAGGATCGGAACTTGATATAAGATAGGTAGACTGGTTTATTATTGCATAAAACGCACAATTGACATGACAAATACATAATTTAAAACATTATGTACATGTATACACTATAACAATAAAATAGCATACATGTATATTCCGTTTATTCAGGTCTGTCACTTTTATACGAACAAGGTCATTGCATAAAATAGCTTTTTTAATGTTTCGAATAAAACGAATAAGAAGGCATTAAAAACCAATACATTATCCACTGAAAAGCATACACATTACACTAAATATTCGTTAAATTAAGCATTAATAAGAATGTACACAATGTTATGTAAACAGACGACTAACGTGAATATTCGATTTATAGTAATAACGCAATGGCAATCAACATGATCATGTATATGTAAAGAAAAACCGTAAGGAACTATGTTTGTTCCATTTCGACATAATATATCATGGTATATCACACAAAATGCATACTTGTCATGCTTGTATAAGACACGGATTAATCGACCATTCTGATCATGGCCTAATTGATGTTTGTCTTAAATAACGGTTCTGTTAGAGAGGTTGGACAAAAACAAACTAATTTACTAAGATTCATAGCTTGAAACTTCATTAATAAAATAGGACGGTTGAACTTTTATTTTGGAAAACTAGCGGGATCATAGCTTTGGCGGAACATGGTTTTAACTAGCATTTGGCAGATATAATCGGATATATACTACCGTATGATTGTTGTGTCAAAGTGAATATGTCTTGTGTCTTTTCGAAAGTGTATACGTGTAAGATGAGTTATGCATAATTTCTGTCCAGAATCCGTGTCTAAAGTCAAACTGAAACTCATACCAGCACAATCTGTTACTGGTCATAAATGATCCTCTCAGAGTATTTAGACATACCAAAACACTTAAAATAGAGAATAAGGCAAATCATTTTGCTGATCATAAATGATCCGCTCAAAGTATTTAGAGATACAAAAACACTCAAAATAGAGAATATGGCAAATTATCTTACAGACCAAAAACGATCCGCTCAAATTATTTTGAGCAACAAAACCACTTAAAATAGACAATATGGCAAAACATTATACTGATCATAAATGATCCACTCAAAGTATTTAGAGATACAAATAACACTTAAAATAGAGACTATTTGTAAATTGTCCTTAATTTGTCAGATTGTCAATCTATATAAATAATGGCACAACACGAGAGGTAGTTTTATTCTATTAAAACCAGAGTTTTTAAGTTTTTCGTTTCTAAGACACTCCTGTCCGAATTTTTTTAATGAAAACTAAATAGTTTATTATATACAATGTATTATGTATTATTGAAAAATATATTTTTACAGAAATTAAAAAATAAAATGTAAATAAATCTGGTATTTTTTTTTTCGTTATCAATGATAGTTTCCTGTGACGTTTGCTAGTCGTATGATTAATTTGCTGTTCTCTTGAAAACTAAAACTGTTGTGGAATGCTTAAATTCTTTATCGTTTTTTTTTATTTTTATTTCCTCATGCGGACATTTCGGTCAACAAAGTCTGAGTAACATTAAAAAAAACTCTGGCCTAATATACTAGAAGCAATGTCACTTTAAACAATATGGTGCTATATAATTCGTAGTGAGGGAATAATTTCCGGGTGATATCGACGGGCTTGTATGAAAACCCATCACCCCACAGCCAGTCGGTCCACAGGTGTTGTTTTGTTGAGATGGATACGCCGTGAAGTGACACTTGCTGTTTATAGACTCCATGAAATAGTCCACTGCACGTAAATGACTGCAGCCAACTAAAATGTAAAAGTCAGTAATAATTAGGTGGTGAACCCCACTCGTACTAACGAATACCTTCCGTATACTGTAAAATCTGAAAGTTTTGCGAGGGATTAAATTTTGCTTAATTGGCGAATTCGGAAAGTTAGCGAAAATGTATGCTAGCGAACTTAAACAACGGCAGTAAAACACAGAAATTATTTTTTTATAAAGTTCAAAGTTCGCGATTTAACCTCGCGAAAAGCTTCAAATTAACAACTTCGCGAAAAGTTTACATCGCGAACATGAATGTACAGTATATTGTTGTGCTTTCTGTGCATTGATTTATAGGCATTTGGGTTTCAACTCGCCGTAAAAACATGATTTGCCCTAGTCACAGATTGACCAGGGTACTGAATAGAAGAGAAGGTTGTGCAGCATCCACGTTTATCCGTAACGGAAGTGACGTATATAAGTTTGTATAAATTTCCCGTAGGCGTACCGTTCCAGATCTGGTACTCACGATTCGTGTTACCCACTATGTAGCGACCGGGCACCAGCCACGGATTTCCAAAAATAAAATTGACTGACCGTTTAAAATTGTAACATTATAACTGACTGGTGCCCGGTCCTTACATAGTGGGTAAAACGAACCGAGGGTATCCGATACAAAAAAGCTACGGGAATTTATACATTTGTACACATGTATACGTCACTTCCGTTGGATGCTGCCCAAACTTCTCTTCTCTTTAGTAGGCTACCCGGGTCCATGCAAATCATTTATTTACGGCGAGTTGAAACCAAATGCCTATTGCGACAGTCCTTACAATACTTTTTCCTCGAAACGCTAAATTACTTTATTACTTGGCTTAGATGTGCTTTAACGTTAATTCAAGCATAACTTCGTTTCCTGGTAAAACTGCTGGTTGTGTAAGAATGTGTATTATGTATGACTTGTTTCACAATGAATTGTAAAATAAATAAAATATACTGGATCTATAATAGAGACTTTGTACTTACTACTATACTCGAATATGTCTTCACAACCTGGCTGATCTCTGCCTTCATTTGGGAAGAAATCTACTGTACCGGATGCCTTGCTAGTGCCAAAATCATCTAGACGTGAAGTAGAATTGCTAAGTTAGATACACGTACATTACCAACATATAACCAGTAACACATTGGTATTTAAAAACTGGTATGAACTCGATTACTGCAAAATTCGCGGATTAATTTACGTTAATTTCTCTGATGAACAGGATCGCCCAATGAAATCCGATCAAGTTATTGACCTAAAAATACGTAACAAGACATTTTTCTTTTAATATTTTAAATCCACGAATTAAAGAATCCACCAAATTACCATTTTACCGAAATCCGCGAAATTTAATACCCGCGAAAATTCAATGATTTTACGGTATTTGAATTTGCCAATGTTTACAATTTTACGTACCGATTCAATTTTATGTAGCACTATTTGTGTATGCATAATATTTAAAACTCTACCCGTGAGGGCCTCAGCCCTTTTTTACTCTAGTACATGCCTTTTATAAGTACAAATGTACTTGATGCTCCGTTATTAATGGCCTCAATACTTGTTTAACAAATCAGTCAGACAAACTTTAAACTTAACATACATTTCCCCCCCATAAATTCTAGCGGTTTTCTACCATGTCGTTGAGCATCAAATGAATAATTGAACAAACCAGTCATACATACCCAAATTAATCCAGCCATCTTTCATGTCAGTGTGTATCACATCAACAAAGGAAGCGTCGGTTTCATCTAGATGCGTACTTTTATCGTCAAACTCATGTACGGCTGGGTCCAATCCTTCAAGAAATGAAAAACATTATAGATTAACCACTTACACAAACTTGCATAGGTTTCATACAATGTGATCGAAAATTGAAGAGCATTTAAATAAATCAATTTTACGCGAATACCATAAACATCGCATTCTTAAGTGCGTACTTGTACTGTATTATTATTTATCCCATTTCATTGTCTTGTGTTTTGTATGTATAGTGATGTACATAGGTTGAACCAATACTTGTATGTTATTACCTGATATTCTACCAATACTAGTAGTATTTCCGGCAATGCCTGCGACATGAGATCCTAGACTATGTCCAATTATATGCATATTGGATGGGTCTATGTTATACACATTCTTCAAAACATCTAAAAGTTGAGCAAGTTGTGCGCCTACTACCCTGGAGTTGGCTACCGCCTGTTTGTATTGAGAACGTTCAAAGAACTTGATCCTTGACCCTGCTGCTCCATTTTTCCAGTCGACCATAATGACATTGTATTCATCCTGAAATGAATACAAACGTGTGTCCATTGTATCATCCGTATACTAGTATTAAAAAGTTTGGCCTATGAAATGTAAATGATACATTGTATATTATGTAAAATTAATCAACTTACGACTGCTTTCGTCCAAGTCAGGAATTAGAAGAATGTCCCAGCTCCAATTCTTTCCTTATATACCCATCTAAAAAAAGCCTCTGGATTAACCAATCGCTGAGCGTTATGATTTATATCGTTTCTGGGGTAAGACAAATGGTTTATTCTCGAGCTAATAAACTTTATATTATGTTACTAGTAATATGAACTGGAGTCACGTTTTCTGCAATTTACCATACGCCTTCGTGACCGAGTGGTTCAGGTATCCGCTGCAGGAACAAGAGGTGGGAGGTTCGAATATATCAACCATAGCCGTAAAGTCTGATTGGTGGACTGTCCGTTAGTTTAAGGATAGTTAATGAATGCACGTACATGTCTGATATCTGTCATTGCAAATAGGAATCTGGATGAACTACGACCAAAAAGGTCGGTGCCTCATATAAATAAGCAAAATGTGCGGACCCTTTCAATCATAAACTAACACTTTACCTTTACTTTACCTCATATACCAAACATTACGTCATATTTCAGATATGCAGTGTACATGTAGATCTATTTCAACAAGATATTTTCAATAATAAAATCAGTCACAAATTTCGAAATTTAATGATTACATCATAGACATGTTTCGGGAAACTCCTTTCTTTATATTCTAACTTGTATACGTCGCCGTAGTGACGTTATAAACAAGGTACATGTAGTTTAGAATATGAATGCTCAGTAGAGGTGTGGTCAGACAAAAGCAGAACTTATGGATACATTCAACATTTTTTTTAAAGTTCAACTATTTTTCGAAATATCCCCCAACTAAGTCTACGAGCTTCTGCCATCTGAGTGGGAACTTATGTGAGAGTATTCCGGTGTGGGACCAAATACTAAATTCTAAACTGGTGATGATGAGATTGTCGGCCAATGAAAACGCGTTTCACAAACATTTGACCAATGGACACACCGTATGTAAGCAGTGCTATGTAAGCAGTGCTAGTAACTTTTTTACTGATTGTGAACCAAAATAAATAGTCAGCCCATCTTAATGATTACAATGTATAATTTATGCACAATGCTTGCATTGGCGAACTCTACTTTGTTAATCATACTCACATGAACCAACAATTCTTTCGCCATATTTTCCACCCATGTTCCATGGACATAGGACCTGTATCCATGTACAATGACAATGACCCGCTTCGTCCCATTACAGAAAGACTTCCATGAGCAGTTCTGGTGATCGTTCGTAACAATAAGTTCTTCGTAATCATCAGTGTTCCGCGTGGTGAGGTAGAATTTTGTACCAATGTATTCCGGTGAATACGGCGTCTTACCGTTTAGATCTTTGGCGAAACAGCCAATATCGTAGCATATTTCCGATGGGTTGGACTTCCCTGAATTAGATTAAAAGTGAAAATTACTTAGACAATCATTTCCTATTTGTTGTATACTGTAGTCTGCATGGTGGCATATACTAGTATACGTTCTTAGATAACAATTTAACTGTTTCGTTAAGCAGACCAATAAGAACAACACTATGATTAATAGCCATACACAAACATAACTAATCACATTTTTGTATGTATTATGAATTGACAATTGGATTGAATTGTATGACAATTCTTTCCAACCGTTTTCTACTATGTCGGTGAACATCAAATAAACAAATGAACAAATCAGGCATACAAACCTGGTGTTGGCAATGAATTCATGTCGCGTTCTAGCTCGTTTTCTTCCATGTCAGCGTGTGTCACATCAACAATTGCAGTGTGGATTTCATCTGGGTCCAACCCTTCCAGATCTAAAAGCAAATTATGGATTAGCCACTTATGCAATGGGGTTCATTTATAATAGGGAATAGAAGAACATTTAAATAAATTTAACTCGAATGCCACGAACAACGCATTCATAAGTGCATATACACTATTACGATAATTATTATTCATTCCATTCCACTGCCATGTACGTATAGTTCTCTCAGAGGTAAAGTCAGTTACTATACTACTAAAAATTCAACAAAGGATCACCAAATATTCCTTGTGAATATTTTGAAATTTGAATATGATGGACTGAAAGAAAGTTCAGAAACATTATGTTATGTCTGCAATATTGTAAACGAATAAAAATGACATAAAAATTTGATGTATAAGTGCTGATAAGCCCAACCCCACTATAATGTTTGTGAAACATTGAAGACTATGCGATAACAGAATGTGGTCCGGGTGTTTTGGCGGTTTGGGTCTTACACAATGCCAGAAAAGTAAAGAACAAAAGTGTCCATGTTATTCTTGCCAATAGGGCATTTCGGTTGCATGGAAAACGACCGCTTTATGCCAATCAATTTCAAATGCAACACAAGCTTATTTCGAAATTTATTAGCAGATTATATGGCATTTTTATATTTGAACATGGTTTTCTTAATCGGGTTTGAGTAGTAAGGTATGTTATTACCTATTATTCTACTGATACTAGTCATATTTCCGACAATGTCTGCGACATGAGCTCCTAGACTATGTCCAATTATATGCATATTGGAGTGGTCTATGTTATACACATTCTTGAAAACATCTATAAGTTGAGCAAGTTGTGCGCCTACTAGTCTGGCGTTGGCTTCCACTTGGTGATATTGAGAATCTTCATTAAACCACCACCACGATCCTTCTGCTCCTTTTTTCCAGTCGACCATAATAACGTTGTAGTCGTCCTGAAACAAATATGTACATTATAGCACCCGTATGATATAATCAAGTTAGGTCCATGAATAGGAAATTATACATTGTATAATATAAGTTCGAGTAATATTTTCTGCAATTTACAGTACGCCTTTGTGACCCAGTGGTTCAGGTATCCGCTTCCTAAGGTGAGTGTTTCGAATATCAATCATAGCCGTAAAGTCTCATTGGTTAGCTGTCCGTTAGTTTTATTTATATACTACCAGGTATATGACGCCGTATAGTGACGTTATAAAAACATAATTTAGAAGATGAATGTATGTGTAGAGGAGTGGTTAAACAATAGCCGAACTTTTGGATCATTCACAAACTCCATTCAACATTTTTCAAAAAATATTTCTATTCCTGTTCCAAATATTCTCCAACTAGGTCTTCACACGTTTGCCATCTGCGTGGGAACTTTTGTGAGAATAATCCCGGTGTAGGACCAAATACTTAATTCTAAACTCGGCCAATGAAAACGCGTTTTACAAACGACTGATCAATGGACAGACCATATGTAAGCACTGCTTGATACTCTTAATTGTCTGTGAAGTTGTGAACCAATATACATTTTAAATGGTCAGCCCAGCTTAATGATTGCAATGGATAATTTATGAACAACGCTCCATTGACTAACTCTACTTCGTTATTCATACTCACATGAACCAACAATTCTTTCGCCATATTTTCCACCCATGTTCCATGGACATAGGACCTGTATCCATGTACAATGACAATGACCCGCTTCGTCCCATTACAGAAAGACGTCCATGAGCAGTTCTGGTGATCGTTCGTAACAATAAGTTCTTCGTAATCATCAGTGTTCCGCGTGGTGAGGTAGAATTTTGTATTAATGTATTCCGGTGAATACGGCGTCTTACCGTTTTGATCTTTGGCGAAACAGCCAATATCGTAGCATATTTCCGATCGTGAATATGGCCAACCTGTATTGGAATAAAAGAGAAAAATACCGACAAATCAGCTAGTATTTAGACAATCAGTTCCTATTTGTTGTACATACACTGAGCGGCTTTGAAAACGTAACAGTTATGAAAATCAAGATAACTGTTTTAGTCCCTACCGGTTTTTAACTCGATGTTCTTTCCATCTAAATTCACTTCAATGGTGCATGAAACGAAAAATGAACGAGGAATTGATGGGTTGATGCTAATTATGTACGGTCAATTGGAATAGTCAATCCATCGACAAATTCAAAAAACGCAAAATCGACAAATTCAAAAAACGCAAAATAAGACGGTTTACCACACCGCAAAATAGTGGTCTTTAAGTTTTAAAAACGCTTAATAGCAATTAGCATTAAATATGCCTTTGTTTGTGTCATCATTGTTTTATTGTGGTTGTAAAGGGTCTTGTCAGTTCTTAATGAAATTAATTTGACTGTCATGCCACATATCTTAGCTACAAATGTTGAAAATTTCAGCAAATCAAACGCATATTAGCTGAGCTATGGGTATATACATACATGCATACATAAAGCCGCTCAGTGTAAAAAGTGGTCAGTATGGTGGCATACATACGCTTTTAGTAAACGATTTAACTGCTCTATAGGTCCACAGGCCCTCGATGCGATTTTATGTGTTTTAGAGTAATGTATATTTCCGGACCATAAAATCGCATCGGCCTCTGCAGTCCAACATTTCAATAAGAACAAAACTTTAATTAATACCCATGCACAGACATAACTAGTCGAAGCCGATAACAAGCGCCCAGTCGACCGTGCAGTGTTTATTTGATCAATTTTTGTTTATTGATAAGGCTAGAGTTATCTCCGGCAAGCTATATGTACGGTATAAATAAATTATTCAGGTCTGTTATTTGTTTACATAACATTATGTAGATATTCATTGCAATTTCTCTTACAATAGTATTAATGTCTTATTTTTATAGATAGCATTTGTATGAGTATGAGGCTAATAAGATATTGAGTCTCATGTATTTTCTCCAGTTATGTTTAAACAATAAAATGCAATTTGTTAAGATATTGCAATGTCTCTATACAAGTGACAGACCTGAATAAACGAACTGTATAGTCCGTTTAATCAGGTCTGTCACTTGTATACAAACATTGCAATATCATAACATTGTATTTTTATTGTTTTGAACATGTCAATTGGAGAAAGGCAGTGAAAACCAATACCTTATTCACTAAGCTGCATACTAATACACATAATGTTTATTAAAAGAATAATAATGAGAGAAATTGCAATGTTTTTATACACAATGCTATGTAAACAATGACCGACTTGATTATTCGATTTATATACATTATGTTTGCCAAGTGCTACATTATATAAATAAACCATTAATGTTACATACCTACGATCTGTCCAATAAAACAAGCAACAAGCAATACAATAAGTTTAAAGTCCATCGCCACGAATAGTTGATCTTTGTTGTCTAGGTATCGACCGAAGTGAACGGTTTAGTGCCGAATCTTTGCCTTTTTATAGCGCATGAAAGTCTTTTTCTTAGTAGTACACATGTACTATGACCTACCATAATCACTATGTGTCCTAGTTTTCGAACAGACCTAAAACGATTTCCTGATAGGTACTTGAATACTCGTAGAAAAAACACTTAATGCGCACACAAAACGATCTTACTTACTAGAGGTGTCGTTACAATAAAACTTCGTGCTATTACGTACTTCGTACGACAATCATTAAACATAATATCACCTATACATGTTTTCCACGAACTTACGTACACTATTCCATCATAGAGATAGGAATAAATCTAAGAACATTTCTATGAAAGTCGTTTATGAACCCGGTGAGAGCTCATATACGACTTTTAAATATTTAATGGATACCCGGACAATCGGTATTGCTCGAAAACCAATGAACTGATATTAATGAAAGCTTACAGGAATACGTCACAGTCACACCATTCCTTTTTTTCAAAAACGAAATTTCAACTTGTTGCAACGAAAAGTTTACATAATATATGTAAGTGTTTTAATGAGTACATGTTACGCGAGTCGGTCTAAGTCGACGTCAAAATATTGTGATGTTACGCAATTGTCGCTCCTAAAACGTGACACGTTTTCTCTATTTGATCATCATTTTGGAGCCATGAAGTCACGCGAGCACACTCATTAGCCATTTTAAGATGTTCGGTAGTGAAGTTAAATGCTATATCGACGATAATATCGCATAGTACTGTAATTACTATAGAAGTTATTCTTTAAGTAGCGTTTACCTTCCAACAGGTGTTTTACAGTCGACACTTTCCTGTTTTTGACGTTAGATTGGCCCGGCCTCAGACCATCGCGTGGTGATTCTTGTCATCACAAGTCCACCTATACGAAGATTCTCAAAAGGGATTCTTTAAAATAGAGTCTTCAGTTTTACCAATACGCTTACGAAATTGTTATCATGATCCGTTTTTCCCGACAAATCCGATTCTTTGCGATAAATACAGAAACACACCCATTGTCACTAAACAGCGCTTCACGCACAATGACCATTCAGAAATGAAATCAAACGTTATATATAACATAACATAGATGTAGACATAGCGTTATCTGATATGTTCCGATGAATATAGGCAACTATACCACAAACCCTGCCACACCAGCACTTTACAGTTCACTAAAAGACTTAGGCTGGGCTGGGTAGTCCTTTGCTGGGTTACTATTGTAACCACAGAGTTTACGGTTTGATAAAATTATACCCAGTTTTGTCAAACAAGTAATCAAGTTGGTGAGTAAGTCTTATTAAACGCCATTTTATGACAATTGTTTCAATCCAGCGTTATGGCGATCGTCCGGGTATTAAATGAACGGCCCTCGTACGTAGTTAAATAATATCGGACATTTTGATCAAAGGACAAGGTTCATTAATGGCTTAATTTGGCACTGTGTTTTGTCAAAAAATGCATGTTCCTATAAATCTAACAACCTTACAGTGTCTTTCAAATCATTAATCATACATATTCCAATTTTCCTCGTAATATGTCTACAGGTCTATTGAAAATGTGTCACGTTCAACAAAAATTGTCATTTTTAGCCATTTTAATGGCTTTCCATGACGAAACAAATTCTCCAAATCCATGATGGTTTTTGGAAATGTTTTTATGTGCTGCAGACTACGGAAATGTTGAGTGCATAATGCCCACGCAACTTCATATAAGCATGATACTTAGATGGCAAAATTGTTATAGATAGGTTCGTTATGATTTATGACACTCGAAACTGGGTTACCAAACATCCGCGAATGCATGTTTTGGACATTGATCGATGTGTATACATGTACATGTAATTAGGTTAATTCGAATATGGCCAAAATACGACTAAAATAAGTTGAAAACTATACAGGAATACGTCACAGTCACACCATTCCATTTTTTCAAAAACGAACAACTTGTTGCAACGAAAAGTTTACATAATACATGTAAGTGTTTTAATGAGTACATGTTACGCGAGTCGGTCCAAGTCGACGCAGCAATTTCGTTTACAAATGCATTTCTATATGGACGCACAAAACGTTCTAATATACACGTGCTGTACGATATGAAGTAAAAAAACGTAAGTACATGTAGCATGCAACCCTCGCATATATACAATTACAAGCACATTATAAATCACTGAAACATTATTATGTGACCATTCGAAATAGCTTACTGGCATTGGAAACTAGTCATCATTCCTTTGACCAATTAGATGTGCAGTGTTGCAATGTCACCAGATTATTAACATAATTCAAAATAAATTTAAAGTACTTGATAATTCCACATATTTATTGGATTAAAGTAAAAGTAGAATACAAGGAATCGGTAAAACCGAATTATGCTTCCCAAAATTGGAAATAACATAATACAGATACAGGTAAAAAAAGAAAATAATGGAGAATTATGGTTCTTTGACACCGCACTTCCTCTTGAAGGTCTCTATCATTATGTGAAGTTTCAATCAAATGCCATCAATACTGTTCAAGTTAGGGACCTGCCAAGCATTAATTTGTATGAAAAAGGGAGATAATTAAAAAACAATAAAGGTACAGTTATGTTTTTGTGGCACTGCACTTCTCCTCAATGAGATTTATTCACCTATAAAGTTTCAAATCAATACCTCCCATAATGAAGGAGTTATGACCTGGACAAGAAGTACAAAAGGCCATAACTCCAAAAATTTACAATAAAGAGTTATGTTTCTTGTGCACTACACTTTCTCTCAATGAGATCTATTCACATATGAAGTTTCAAATTGATATCTCTAATACTGTATGAGTTATGGCCCAGACAAGAATTAAGTATGAACAATTACAAAGGGAAATAACTCAACAAATATATAATGTAGGGTTATGGTTCTTTCACACTGCACTTCCCATCAATGAGGTCTATTTACCTATGAATTTTCAAATTGATATCTCTAATACTGCATGAGTTATGGCCCAGACAAGAATTAAGTATGAACAAATAGAAAGGGGAGTAACTAAAAAATATGCAATCAAGGTTATGGTTCTTGTGCACTGCACTTTCCCTCAATGAGATCTAGTCACGGATGAAGTTTCAAATTGATATCTCTAATACTGTTCAAGTTATGGCCCAGACAAGAATTAAGTATGAAAAATTACAAAGGGGAATAACTAAAAAAATATGCAATCAAGAGTTATGGTTCTTGTGCACTGCACTTCCCCTCATTGAGGTCTATTCACCTAAGAAGTTTCAAATTGATATCTCTAATACTCTTCAAGTTATGACCGGGACAAAAGTGTGACGGACAGACAGACGGACGGACAAAGCGGCGACTATATGCTCAGCCTTCGGGGAGCATAAAAAATACACAATTAGGCCCTCCTGTATTTTAAATGAGGACTTGGGATTCGATGATGGTGCAGTTACATTGTACCTAGGGATTTTTCTACTTCACTCTGGGGGCTGAAAATATTGGCTGTCATTTTGGGGTATTTCAGCTTTACAGAGGTTAAATTTATAGCTATGCTCATTCACAGGTTATTGTAAAAAGGTAAACAACAAATTAGGTCCTTTGGCAATCACGTAATAAATATTATTTAGCTCTCAATAAAGCAATTAAAAAAGGTACAAAGGTCTATTTTCATTTTAATATTTTTTTCGAACTGACAAATATTCATTCGGACTGACAACATTTTGACCGTCATGTGGATAAGGAAAATTATTGGCTTGACTGTCGTGCGGATAAGGAAAATAATCGGCGCAGCCGTCTTGTGCATCAGGAAAATTAATGGTATAATCATCGTGCAAATAAGAAAAATAATTCAATTATTGGCGCAGCCGTCTTGCGCATCAGGAAAATAAATTGCACAACCGTCCAGGGGATACTGAAAATAATTTGCACGACTGTCATGCCCATAAGGAAAATAATTGGCACGACCATCATGCGCATAAGGAAAATAATTGGTAAGACTGTCGTTCGGATAACCAAAGTAATCGGGACAACTGTCAGACGCGTAAGGATAATAATGATTGACACAGAAAATAATTGGCACGACTGTCATGTGGGTAAGGAAAAAAATTGGCACGACCGTCATGCAGATAAGGAAGATAATCGACAACATACTGTTAAAAAGGATTTAACGAGCATCTGTCAATTAATGATGCTCACCCAAGACTGCCCAGCTCGACTGATTCAATCTAATATCATTATACTCTGTGATATTTCTTCATTTTTGTTACTAAACACGAAGCAACCTTACTACTTATATTTGACCGTCTCTAAAGCAGGACACTTGAACGAGACTCTTATTCAAAGATACCAAGCAGTTCAATTGGTTAAACCACAATACTTGACACACTGACGAAATATAGTTTATGAAACCTGATCTAGTTCTAACCGTAACAGTTCCATGACTATACCATAAAGAGTGCTGATCAACAAAAATCCTGCACTGACATATTTTTTCTTGTGTACACACTACCACCTATCAATAAATAATGCTATGTTAATTAGCTCTACGAGGGGTGCTCATATCGGAATGTCATTTAGCCCATAAAAATGTATCAGTGATAGATTTTAATGAAACAAACTTTTGATCGCCTTTGCAGTATTCATCTCCGATATTAATGCGTTATTAATTCATTTTTTAAATGCGATTTCATAATCATTCATAGGGCCACTGTTTGTATATTGATGCAAGAAAGGCTTGAGAATGACAATCTACATCCTACAGTTCTTACTTACAGCGAGTTAGATACACTGACAGCCTACATCCTACAGTCCATACTTACAGCGAGTCAGATACACTGACAGCCTACATCATACAGTCAATACTTACAGCGAGTCAGATACACTGACAGCCTACACCCTACAGTCTATACTTACAGCGAGTCAGATACACTGACAGCCTACACCCTACAGTCAATACTTACAGCGAGTCAGATACACTGACAGCCTACACCCTACAGTCTATACTTACAGCGAGTCAGATACACTGACAGCCTACACCCTACAGTCTATACTTACAGCGAGTCAGATACACTGACAGCCTACACCCTACAGTCCATACTTACAGCGAGTCAGATACACTGACAGCTTACACCCTACAGTCCATACTTACAGCGAGTCATATACATTGTAGTTATCCCAACATATTGCTTCTCAGAGAATGGCAGCCTGCATTCTATGTACATTCCATACTTACAGCGAGTCATATACATTGTAGTTATCCCAACATATTGCTTCTCAGAGAATGGCAGCCTGCATTCTATGTACAGTCCATACTTACAGCGAGTCATACGAGGGGTGTTCGAAAAGAAATGCAATTCCATGCATATCTTGGTTTTCATGCTTCAAACTTGACATGTGTACCAGTTAGACCATTGTCTGCACTTGGGTAAAATATGTTTGAAATCCATGCATTAGTTTGGTCAAAATGTATGTTTAATAAACACTTAAGTAAACTAATTTATAATAAGCTAAAAACGTTCGAAATTCATATCGTCAAACTGACTGAAAGTATGCCTTATATCTAAGAA
Source organism: Spisula solida (assembly GCA_947247005.1). NCBI lineage: Eukaryota > Metazoa > Mollusca > Bivalvia > Venerida > Mactridae > Spisula > Spisula solida. The sequence goes on from OX365948.1 coordinate 30,787,065, forward strand.
ACGTCTAAACTTAATTAAAGTGATAAATCTATACATGATGAACTATTTGAGATAAAAGGACATCGTAAGGTGTCTTTTAGCATTGTAGCACTTTTTTTACATGCTTCAAAGTAGGCCATTAGCATCTAAAAGTGAACAACCATAGTGGCCAACTGAAAACAACAACAATCAAACAGAACATTGATAAAAAGGAGGATATTCGTCTCAAAGCTGCAATATTAAAAGTTGGACTGTTAGCTGCTCGTACAAGCTTGAGTTTATCCCAAGTTCACTTTATTTGGAATAAAATTCTTGAAGTTAATAACATTTGTATCTACTGGATACCATGTTCATTAGGTGGTGCCAAAACGTCATCTTATTTTAAATGCCATGAAAATATTAAATTTATACCGTTTGTACATTTTTGTACTTTCAAAAGAAGTTTTTACGTAGTATAACAAAGCGTGGAACATATGCACACTATCATTAACCAAGAATGAAGCAGACATATCATATACATGTATATGCCACCAAGAATTCTAAGAAATCCGTATTTGTAAAAATACACACAGTCACTGATGGAAATGATTAATTTGCTTTTCTTCATCCACAAAGGTCTGGCAATTTAAAAACAACACCCAATGGACCAACACGTTCCAAAAAGGTTCAATATACATTGTGTGCATGAAAAACTTCAGAAATATTTCATATAGCGTCAAATTGTTAATATAATAGACCATATGCACATTTCTCATGAAAATGCCTCTTTGAACAGGGCTTCTACTGTAAAGTAGTTTTTGAACTGAAAACGCACGAGAATACTTTATCACTAAGTCTTTTCTGTAGACCTATTTATATGCGAATAATTTTCAGTTCCTAAAGTAAAATTACATGCAGACGATCACAGGTACGGTTCCAGGAAACCTATGTGGTCAGCCATATTACAGTGCATGAGTGTAGTACCTTTTGCAGATGACAAAACATAACTTTAATCTTAAATTTAACGGTTTAATGTCAGGATATACGACACCAGAGTTCCGTCCGGGTGTTTTGCCGGTTTTAGTTCCTCCATAGCCATATGAAACAGTACAATTTCCAGACGGAACTGAACAGAGATATTGTCAGTTGGAGTGACTTCTGGATATGAATATCGCCCCTAATGACCCTATATATCTGCTTATAAGATTACCCATGGTTCATACGGAACTTCCAAAAACAAATTCAAGGACTTTGAAAGTACATTTCCTCCATTTTCAATGACTAAAATTGGATTTGTCGCAACAAAAATATGCCGTGTCTTAAAATCATATGAAATAATGATATTAGCTTGAGTATCAGACTTTTAATGTCACTGTGGTTATTTGCAACCATATATGTGAGGAAAAAACGATGAGTCAATAGATTGGTGTGATGTTAATATTCAACCTTGTGTGATTGTTCATCATCTTTTATCTATTTTGTTTTTTTGCCTATTTTTTAATTACACATGTTGGCCGATTTATAAAAAATTATGCTGTTTTTCTTGTGCAAAATTCAAGTACTTTTCAAACACTTTTAGGCAATTTCAAATTCAAGTACTTTTAAAAAACCTGTGCGAACCTTGTAACTTTGCTTTTTTGATGGTTTATGCATCAAACACAATTCACCTGACCATTGTCCATCTGAAGGTCGCCCTATATGCGAGTCTATTCGGTAAAACAATATCCTTGTTCGAAGTTATTCCACTCATAAAAGGTCAAACAGTTCCATTGATCGTTCGTGTTTGGTAGTAAAGAGCGGATACAAACTTAAGTACAACCTATTGATAATACTTTCTCAACCAGTCGGCGAACCTTTGCCTTTTGTAGCAGGAATTTGTAAATGATTACAAACTATAACGTTGATAAAACGGTAAAAAGCAAACAGGATAGAGGATCGTTAAGACAATACATAGAACTGTAAATGTTTCGATGTTTGACACGAGTAAACACTAAACAGTTCCGTGTTTATGTTTTTGTTCTTATCAACAGCTTTAGTATCCATGTGACATTGACAGTAATTGTAAGTAGTATGAGAGGTGCCCACTTATATTTGAACAGCGTTGAATATCCAATATTGTCATGCTAACCCAAAACAATTTAAATATATCTTATGAACCGCGTATAGTTATGTGTCAGGTAACATATGCACTCACTGTTTGGTTTGTTTGCATTTTTTTGATGATTCGAACTAAAATCAACTAACGTTATTCTGTATAGGGTGTGGAATTTGGCTTTTTAAAGGGCTTTCACTCCTAAAGAAGCACCAAGACGTTATTGTTAGAACATAGATATGCCATTTCTGTGAAGACTATCAGTATTTATCGTCACTAAAAGCAAAAACCTAAATAGACACAGATTGAACACTCACATTTGCAAATTGAGTTGATCAGTGAAGATTTAATTTTGGTAGTAAAAACATTGAAAATATTACACGTTTGCAAAAATCCAATGGATTCGCTAAATAATCTTCGACAAGAATTTGGAGTGAGCGTTCTCAACCTCGACGTATAGTCAATTATACCCAAATGAAAAAAATTATATTCATGTACTTTGGCACTCAGAAAACTTCATCAGAGCACGCACCTAAAAACGACTTTGAAGCCCCATTGATAGGTTTTATGAAAAGCACTGAATACTATAGGACGACGTACAAAATGTACATGACGAGTCTTTCTATAGGAGCAGCAACTACTTTATCGCACTTATAAAACTATTCTAACCAGTATTGCTTAAGTGCTTTAAAGTTAAGGTAACACAAGTACTGCTTCTAATTATGCTCCTTAACGGAAGTTCCCATCGTCACATGGCCTATCATCTACGAGTGCATGTATATCTAGGTCATATCAGCGTTAGCCAACGACAGGCATAACTGTCGATCACCATATACCTAGCTGAGAAAGCCATTAAGGTAATATCACAGGAATTAGAAGTTCTTTCAATAAAATATTATACAAGTCGGTCCATCACACATCCCTCAACATATATATACCGAGCGGCTTTGAAAACACAAAACTAATGAAAATCAAGATAATGTTTTTGTTTATAATTATTTCTCAATGAAATTTTGTGTGCGTGTTAGTGGCTACCCATGGATTGTAACTCGATGTTCTTTCCATCTAAATTCACTTCAATGGTGCATTGAACCATAAAACGGAAAACAACAAAAATGTAAAGGAATTGATGGGTTGATGCTAATTATTTTAATGTACGGTCAATTGGAATAGTCAATCTATCGACACATTAAAAAAACCCTACAAAATAAGACGGTTTACCACTCCGCAAAATAGTTGTCTTCAAGTTTTAAAAACGCTTAATAGCAATTTTTCACGTTTACCGAAAAATACGACTAATTTTACAGTCAAGACGAAGAATTCTGGATAAAGATTGAGTGAGTAAAACTCAAGTTTTCTAAATCTAAATTGAACTTTAAATCTATCATTGTTTTGCTTTATTTCTGTCTTCATGCTAAGCACGGACACTTGTTCACGAACTTTATCCGAAAAATAAGTACACATCATCAATCTGAAAAACGCAGAAGGCCGCACGGCATCAAATATTCTTTTGTTTGTTTCATCATTGTTTTATTGTGGTTGCGAAGCGTCTTATTAGATCTTAATGAAATGAATTTGATTGTCATGCCACATATCTTAGTTAAAAATGATGAAAATTTCAGTAAAATCAAACGCATATAGGCCGAGCTATGGGTAAATAAATACATGCATACATATAAGCTATTTAAGTATAAATGTTGCGTTTTCAAAGTCGATCAGTGTATAATAGAAGGAACGCAACGCCTTTTCCCCTCTGAAATGGAATCTCGTAGCCTGTGCTAACAAAATAAAATATACAAGCAATCAAGTTAGTTCATTCGACGAAGAATATTTATATGTACCTCATGCAATAGAATATATTCACTTTCGTCTGATATTACGAGATATATTCCTTATTTCCTTCACGAAATGTCAATATCTAGTACATCGTCGGAGCCATTCTGCCACACCCTCAGGCAAATATTAAATACATTTAAGGGGATATGGTAGACGAGCAAGATTTGGAATGAAAGTGTTGCCATGCTATTATAAATATGCTTTATTAATGCGTATTTGTTGATTAACTCCAAGGGTAAATAAAGTAAAAATGGATAATTTAGGTCGGTCACTTGTTTACACAACCTTGAGTATGTTAACATTCCAAATTCTCTTATTAATGTATTAGTTTGATATATATTTTGTGTATTAGTATGTAGCTTAGTGAATAAGGTATTGGTTTTTACTGCCTTTTTCTCCAATCAAAGTGTTTAAAACAATAAAACTACAATGATATGGTATTGCAATGTTTGTATACAAGTGACAGATCTGATTAAACGGACTATACATTGTAATGCTATGTTTGTTATGTCCACAAAATTTAAATTTGAAGAAAAAACGTTTTCTGAAAACATGCCCTATCGCACTATAGAATGCCCTTAATAAGTGTTTATACAAAGTGGAACTTTCAAATTGATCATTTTACATTTATCTCCAACCGTTGCATGTTTCTCGTGGCAAATCAGTAATATTTACAAACCAGCGTCATTCCTTAGCTACTCACTTGGATGGGTGCACGAGGTTATCGTGCGCAAAAAAATCAACTGACCGTGGGTGGAAAATACAGGGTTTCCCATATAAACTCGGGCGTAGTTTGTGAAGAGGATGGCACCGACGATGTACTAGATATTGATCTTTGAAGAGTAAATCACGAATACAGGATGTCCAAAAAGAAAGTATACAGTTTCAGTGTATATTTATCAATCTTCATTCTGCTATTGTCAAGAAAATTTGCGCATGCGTAGACAAAAGATTAAGTTTTTTCTGGGACTAGTTTGAAGATTTTTTTTAGGAAAATGTAATTTTACTGAAATTACCTTATTTTGCCCGTGACGTTAATTCAGTAATTTATGACGTTCTCAAGATGTCCACCCTTCTTGCACTTCTTTTAAAGTATTGATAGCATTTGCACATGTGTCAAAAACTGATCTTCTTACCTTCTATTTTGATGTTTCTTGTGAGCATAGGCGTGTCTGTTGGCTTTGTGCTGCACACTTGCGATTTCACATAGCCCCACAAGAAGAAGTCGCAATGATTAAGATCCGGCCTGTGGGCGGGCTATGTCACACCACAGTGGTATTTCCTGGAAAAAACTTTAGATCAAACTGTTTCAAGGAATTCATCCAACCTCTTATGTACGATGTGTGGCCCTGGCACCTCTTGTATGAACTATGCATCATTCAAAACAATAAAACACCTGCTGTGTTTAGGAATGAGCTGGTTTCACAAAGACAAGTAACGGGTTGAGTTTATTTCTTTCTCTTGTGCTGTGGGAGTCGCTAGTGTACAATCTAGCTAGTGTACAATCTAAAGCCAACGGAAACATCTATGCTGCTGAGGAACATCAAAAGAGAAGGTTAGAAGATCAGGTAAGACACATGTGCAAATGTAATTGATAGTTTCAAAGAACGAGTGCAAAAAGGGAAATGTCAGAAGGAGACATGCATTTAGAAAACGTCGTTAATTACTACAAAATGACGTCACAGACAAAATAAGGTAATTTTAGAAAATTTAAATTGTTTTAAAAATTATCCGCGTTATCATCTTAAAATTAGTCACAGAAACTGTATACTTCATTTTTGGACACCCTGTATTTCGCGTAAATTCAGGAATATATATTGGTTGTCGATTAGATTGGGTACATATAAGTTTTCTTCGTCAAATGAGCTAACTTGATCGCTCCTATCTTTTATTTTGTTAGCACTGGCTACGGGATTCCATTTTGAAAGGGGAAAAGGTGTTGAGTTCCTTCTATTATACATATAAGTAGAGTGATTTGTGATGGACTGACTTGTATAATATTTTATCGGTAGAACTTACCCTCTACCCCGTTACAAAAACGTCATTTGTCAGTAGGTCAGACAGAATCATGACCATTGGTTTGAAAGATTTTAAGACAAAGAAGAGGAAATCAGCCTTATAAAGGACCTGACAAAGCACACCCCTGAACATCTATATGACACTTAAAGACAAAGCCTTGTTATTTAATGATCACATTTTTATTTGCAAAATGTCTCAGGATCAGAGAAAATAACATTTCAATATTACATAAATAGAAGTCAATTACTATACAGAGTACCAGACATCTGGAGCTCCCAGCATATAAACCGCAACACACCAATCTCGATGAATGTCCAGAAAAAAAACTTTGTAAGATGAAAAACAAAGTTTAAGTTTACAATAAGGCAATTGCCAGTTGTGTTGAAGGGAGCTTGATGCTCTAGAGATGTAATGTCAATTTAAAAGCATTTTTGAAGACGCTATTGGAGGCTCTGGAGAGGTTGCACTATATACACAATGTCTATCTGCATACATTAACATAATTATATTCTACAGTTTATACAAAACAAACTGGTCCAAATGCATATAATCTGATGTATAAACCCTAATACAGCAGACATCCCCATAATGTACAAAAGAGATTGCTTACATAATTTGATAAATAATATTGAGAGACAGCAAAACCTTAACTAATATACAAGAGCTGTCAGCAAGACAGTGCCCTAGAATATTCAATAGTGCGCTCGGTCATTTAACATAGCCTGTCACAAGAAAGAAGGCAGTTGGTATACATGTATATATTTTTAAAGAATACATTCATTACTCATAAGCATGGATAAAGAAACTGAATCAAACTTTTGATGATGAGGAAACCTTGTTTCATTTTTTAATGTAAAGTGACTGACTACACTAGGACTTGAAAGCAAAATGTTCAGATACACTGGAAAATACAAGACAAGACCAGATATTTAGAAAATATAGGGCGATACTTGATATTTGGAAAATACAGGGCGATACTGGATATTTGGAAAATACAGGGCGATACTGGATATTTGAAAAATACAGGTCAATACTGGATATTTGGAAAATACAGGGCGATACTGGATATTTGGAAAATATAGGGCGATTCTTGATATTTGGAAAATACAGGGCGATACTGGATATTTGAAAAATACAGGTCAATACTGGATATTTGGAAAATACAGGGCGATACTAGATATTTGGAAAATACAGGGCGATACTGGATATTTGGAAAATACAGGGCGATACTGGATATTCAGAAAATACATGACGATACCTGATATTTGAATGATAATGGATGACACCGGGTATTCGGATGACATTTGAAGGATACTGGATATTCGGATGAACCCATAATTGGGTGACACCAGATAGTCAGACAATACCAGATATTTGAAGGATACTGGATATTCGGATGAACCCAGGTAATTGGATGACACCAGATAGTCAGACAATACCAGATATTTGAAGGATACGGGGTATTCGGACATGAGCCCTCAAATCGCTATTTTTTATTGTTTTATATCGTTTTCTTTGATTTTACTTTATGGCTGATGAATTTCATAGTTTAGATGATAATTCTCCGCTATGAAGCGAGAATCTCAGACATGATGAACTACAAAAAAGAAGATAATTGGGAAGCCCCACTAACTTCATAAAGCTCATGATGAACCTGGTTGTGGAGATTGTAAAACCCTAAAGCATACAGCCTGCAAGAAAGATAGGGTACATGATATTACTGGTGGCTTCAAAAAAACTAAAGAATTCAAGAAACAGAACCAACATCTCAACATCTTTACCAGGAACTGGACGACATGGAAGGTATGCTAGACAAAAATTTGAGAAACCTGGACACATTAATATGTGTTATATAATTGTAAAGCTGTGACGAATTAGGCACTAAAAGACGGATAGATTTAAACTAATAGTTATATGATACTTTTATTTCTACATCTACTATCTCTAATAACCAAATAGACTACATAATTATCAACTGAACAATATATTATGGCAAAATATACAAATTTGAACAAACAAGAGGGCCCAAAGGGCCCTAGGTCGCTCACCTGTCGAACTTGACCTACAATTTGTTAAGATGATCATTGTGACCAAGTTTTATACAGATTAGGCCAATATGTGACCTCTAGTGACTACACAAGGTTTTTATATGATTGACCTAATGACCTACTTTTTTACCCCAGATGACCCAATATCGAACTTGACCTAGATTTTGTTGAGATGATCATTGTGACCAAGTTTCGTAAAGATCAAGCCAAAACTGTGACCTTTAGTGACTACCCAAGGTTTTTCTATTATTTGACCTTGTGACCTAGTTTTTTACCCCGGATGACCCAATATCAAACTTGATCTAGATTTTGTTGAGATGATCATTGTGACCGAGTTTCATAAAGATTAGACCAAAATTGTGACCTCTAGTGACTATGCAAGGTTTTTCTATGATTTGACAATGTGACCTAGTTTTTGACCCAAGATGACCCAATATCGAACTTGACCTAGATTTTGTTGTTATGATCATTGTGAACAAGTTTCATAAAGATCAGGTCAAAACTGTGACCTCTAGTGACTACACAAGGTTTTTCTATGATTTGACCTTGTGACCTAGTTTTTTACCCCAGATGACCCAATATCGAACTTGACCTACATTTTGTTGTGTTGATCATTGTGACCAAGTTTCGTAAAGATTATGCTAAAACTGTGACCTCTAGTGACTACACAAGGTTTTTCTATGATTTGACCTTGTGACCTAGTTTTTTACCCCAGATGACCCAATATCGAACTTGGCCTACATTTTGTTGTGTTGATCATTGTGACCAAGTTTCGTAAAGATTATGCTAAAACTGTGACCTCTAGTGACTACACAAGGTTTTTCTATGATTTGACCTTGTGACCTAGTTTTTGACCCCTGATGACCAATTATCGAACTTGACCTAGATTTTATTGAGATGATCATTGTGACCGAATTTTGTAAAGATTAGACCAAAAATGTGACCTCTAGTGACTACACAAGGTTTTTCTATGATTTGACCTTGTGACCTAGTTTTTGACCCCGGATGACCCAATATCGAACTTGACCTAGATTTTGTTGTTATGATCATTGTGCCCAAGTTTCATGAAGATTAAGTAAAAAATTTGACCTCTAGTGACTACACAAGGTTTTTCTATGATTTGACCTTGTGACCTAGTTTTTGACCCCGGATGACCCAATATCGAACTTGACCTACATTTTGTTGTGTTGATCATTGTGACCAAGTTTCGTAAAGATTATGCTAAAACTGTGACCTCTAGTGACTACACAAGGTTTTTCTATGATTTGACCTTGTGACCTAGTTTTTGACCCCTGATGACCAATTATCGAACTTGACCTAGATTTTATTTAGATGATCATTGTGACCGAATTTTGTAAAGATTAGACCAAAAATGTGACCTCTAGTGACTACACAAGGTTTTTCGATGATTTGACCTTGTGACCTAGTTTTTGACCCCGGATGACCCAATATCGAACTTGACCTAGATTTTGTTGAGATGATCATTGTGACCAAGTTTCATGAAGATTAAGTAAAAAATTTGACCTCTAGTGACTACACAAGGTTTTTCTATGATTTGACCTTGTGACCTAGTTTTTGACCCCGGATGACCCAATATCGAACTTGACCTAGATTTTGTTAGGATGATCATTGTGACTAAGTTTTATAAATATTAAGTCAAAATTGTCACCTCTAGTGACTACACAAGGTTTTTCTATAATTTGACCTAGTGACCTAGTTTTTGACCCCAGATGACCCAATATCGAACTTGACCTAGATTTTGTTGAGATGATCATTGTGACCAAGTTTCATAAAGATTAGGCTAAAATTGTGACCTCTAGTGTCTACACAAGCCAATTGTTGACGGACGGACGGACGGACGGACGACGGACGGACGGACGACGGACGAAGAGTGATCACAAAAGCTCACTCTGTCACTTTGTGACAGGTGAGCTAATAAATGGTAACATTAACAAGTAGAACCTATGTACAAACCATCAATAAAAGATAGTTTTGGCGAGACAAATCTATCATCACAATTAAATGTAATAAGTGGATACTAGTTGCGCTCACATGTAAACCCGCGGGGAAGGGTAAGAGACGACGGCCCAAAGAAACATGGAGGAGAGCCATGGAAAAGGAGAGGGGTTCCATAGGATTTCGGACAAGGACCGAAGCAGAAACATCAGCCTGGGGAAGAAACATTTGGAGACGACATGAACGGCCCTGTTCTCCAGGAGGAGAAAAGGATTTATGTTAAAGTAAGACAAGAGGATATGAGTGACACAGGTGGAGGTCAGAGAAAATATCAAGGACGAATAATTGAACATTTAATTAACTTCTGTAAACAAGGCCAGTGATTTCATTACAAATATGTTAGCCCGGTTGGAGCAAGTCAGGTTTGACAAGCAGTCTCTGTAGTCTTTGCATTTATGCCAGACCAACCCCAACCAAAGTTTCAAGGAATCTCTACACATTTTCAGCTTGCAACAGCAACAAATTTGGACACAATGATAACTTATATTTATATACATATTTTCAGCAAAACTTTTGAGTACCACCATTTAACTGTGATTGAAGCTCCCTCATCAGCACAAGTTCATTCATTAAACAATATGAGATAATATGATAAAAGTAAAGCCATATGACTGATCAATGAAATAAGAATATGTGTCACAATGCAAAACCACAGCACGTTAAAAGAACTAGCAATTTATAAAATTTGCAAAATTCTGCCAACTAATTGTCTGTCCTTTGCTATATTTCTATCCCAAACATCGAGCATGTGATGGCTGTAAGAGCAAAAAGGTTAAATACCCTACCCCGCCCCCTTGCAAATACACCATTTTTGAGTAGATCAGACTGAAACTATCAATTTTGTGTCAGACATTAATACCAAAAGGAAGGAAATTAACATAAAGGAGAAAGAATCATATTCCTGAATATTTTAATACAATGATGTAATGTTGAAAGTAAGCAGTACAAAATTTACACCATATTCCACTGAATTAGTTCCCCTCTAATTAACACCCACGGTGGAGAACATAGCAGGGGCATTTAGACAGTGCTTGGACTTTCAAGAAAAAAAATCAGAAAATTACATGGCCCCTGGGGGTGATAATTTGGGCTTATCAGGTAATCTTGCTACAAGAAGAGCAAAGACGGCAAAAAATATATTTTTAACATTAGCCTAAGCAGAACACCGGGTCTTACACATCATTGAAACAGACATATATTCTGTCGTGAAATATGGGGTGTGAATGGAATGCGTCATCCCCAATCAGCATCACAGAAAGTAGTATTGGTCCGATATCCATATGTACAGCAATAAACACATTGTAATAAAGCACGATCATGCATTTGAAACTCTTGCAATAAAAATACCTAGGACATGTCAGAAAGCTTAGCATACCGGTAATAGCATTACTCAATCATAAACAATATTGCATGAGTAACTTGCTCAATTTCAAACTGTGATTCAGTAGTGATCTTTATTGAAAATGAGAGTTTTTTGTCAATTGAAACTTAATGAGACATACAGGATCCTCAATTTGTTCTCACATGGAATATAACGGTATTTATATGATAAAGTATAAGGTATTGGTATTTGCAGTTCCGTTACTTCTTGTTATTGTTTTGATCTGTGTGAAGGATGCTGCTTCCATATTTGTTGTTGTTTGCCATAAAGAAGGTCAATGTCATAAATTTGAGACATGATTCCAACATGTGCCAGGTATTCTAATTACACGATAGTAACTACCAAACGATCAAATAGTCCCAAGTATCCATAACAAAAAACGCTAATACACAAAAAAGCAATAAACAGCAGTCACATTCAAACATCATTTAAACAATAAATATAATACAAGTTAGCAACAGTGAAAGCATTGCATTGTTAAAACATATACTCAAATTATCAGAATGAAGTGTGTTAACTAGGAAGCGTTTTTGACAACAAAAACCGTATGTCTCAAACAAAGGGCCAAAACTCAGGCAATTATTATCCGATGTAAAAATCCTGACAATATGCACAACTAAGCTTGATACCAACTATTCATGTGAAGTTACATTGAAATCTGACCAATGATTATGGAAAACAAGCCTGGACAAACTTTGTGACATCTGTCCAGCACAAAATCAATATGTCTTCTGCACTAAACTATAAGTGGGACACATTATAATGCAAGTACCGGTAGTCAAAAAACTAATTATTGAACCGGTTTCTAATAAAGATTTATGATATATTCCTGCAAGAAATAGAAGCAGAAAAGTTTGTCTTTACAAATTAGGACTACTACATAGAAGTTCGATTCTAAGGCCAATATAAACACTTACTATATAATCATCTAAATGCTTTTTAAAAAGGGGGAGATAACACTTTTTTTCTTTGAAAAAAACTAGATATCATGAGTTCCTTCCCTTAAATCATAGTTTTTTTAAACATTTTATGATTTCTCTTAGTGCTTCATCTAATTGGATAATAAATGGTTGGAAAATAGAGAAATTATCAATAACACACTTTCCAATTTTAAAGCATATAAACAGGGAATTAACACTTCCATTTTTAAAGCTTATAAACAGGGTTTTGAAAAACAAGAGCACCACCTACGAATGCTGGATGCTCGACTTTCTCGAACTTGATAGTAACCTTGCTCATCTGTGAGTCAAAATTCTAAGAGTAACAAGGGCAGATAACTCATAAATATAGGTCACAGCATTACTGCATCACAGCATTGTAATAGTGAATCACTATGTACAGTTTCAAGTGGATACCTTTGACAGTTTTTGAGTAATTGACAGAAACAAGACTGCGTTCAATAAACGCTTATGCCCCCTGTGGAAGCCTTGTCCATAAAGTCTAAGTCCAAAATTAGGTCAAGGTGAAGGTCAAAATGGGGTTAGGTGATACTGGCGTGTGGAAAGTGTTCATACACAACATCCATGCAAGTATGAAAGCTTTGTAGCAAGCCATATTAATGCTAGAAGAAACGGTCAATTTGGGTTAACCAGGACGGACGGGCGAACGGACGGACAGGTGAATCACTATATGCCTCCCCATCTATCGATAGGGGGGCATAAAAATAACTCTGACAATAAACTTAACCAGCGCACAAGCAGGCGCACACAATCCCGTCACGACAATAGCTCGACTTTTTTTCTTAGAAAAGTCAAACTAAAAATAAGTAGGTGGGAGGGGATGACTAATTAGGAATTAATATATTCAGACATTGTTGAATACGAACTGACTGAATTAACAGATTTTCAAAACAACACAGAAATTATATTAAATCGTTGAACTAAGTTGTTTGCTTCATCATTGAACACTTATTGTACCCGACACAACAATCTTCTCACACAGTTTAATCTATCACATTAGTTGAATCACTGTTGAGCTGGCTGGATGACATTCCTCATAGATTCTGGTACAAAAACCACATGGAGTATTAGTCTGTGGATTCCATTCCTCTACCTAGGGGGCACTGTTTCTGAAGGTTTCACTGTGGTAGAAGCTATAATAGAATTCGTTCATTGTTTTACAACATTCGCTAAATGATCCAAAATTTCAAAATGTCTTTTGAATATTGAAATGTACTCAATATTTCAGAATGCCTTTTGATTGATTCCAATGTACTCTAAACTTAAAAATCTTGAAAATTGTAATTTACTCATAACATTTCCAAATGTCTTTTGAATACTGCAATCTACTCAACATTTCAAAATAGCTTTGCAATCTACTCAACATTTCAGAATGTCTTTTGAGTATTGCAATTAACTCAACATTTCAGAATGTCTTAAATATTGTAATCTTCTCAACATTTCTGAATGTCTTTTGAATACTGCAATCTACTCAACATTTCAAAATGTCTTTTGAATATAGTCATCATGCTCTAGTAAAGTTCAAGAACACTTTAATCAACTTATATAAATGATGTTCATTATAAGAACAATAAGAACAACTAATATGGTCAAAGCCTTTAATCGAAAGAAAAACACATTAAATTGATAAAAAATTCTTCTACTGAGTTCTAACTAAAATCAATTTAATACAAAACACAAAGATAAACTTACGCATATCAAAACCAAACGCTTTAGCAAATTCTGCTAATGAATATGCACCATCTTTATCCTCGTCATATGCTTTTAGAATATTTTCATCGGGCAGCTCTTTACCAAGATACTGAGGCAAATCAGCATAATGTACAGCCCCAAATCGATGCCATCTATTGAATTCTTTTTCTAAATCTAAAAAAAAAGAATAATGATACATGGTAACATCGGTAAAAGACAATCTTTAGTGATTTAACTGTAATATACTCACATTATAGTCACCATAACCTGTCAGAAAAATGTGTTGTTTTTTATCAAAATTATTAACAAAATTAGAATCACTAAATCATAATCAAAATCCCCAAATGTATACAACTTCAAGTAACAAATTTACATCAGGCCCTTCCATAGAACATTTTAAGGTGCTTAAGGATATCAACAAGAACTGTAATAAGCTTTAAAAGAGAAACTGCATGATTATCCATAATCTGAAGGCTTATTTAAAGGTGCTGCCTCACATATTGGTGTATTGCAAAAATAAAATAAAATTGTCAAATATTCGCGTAATTTTGGTATTGTTGCCTGTATATACCATAAACAATCACACTGACATCTAAAATAACTTGTGAAACATCGGCATTTCATAGTTACTTAGTATTTTTACATCCAAAATTCTAAAGGGTATTAATACCCTATAGAATTACCACTACTAATATGAACTAAGGCACAGCCTATTTTAGCGAATTATATCTTAACTATTAAAGAACAGCTTAGCTATATCATTTACACTAGGCAAGTTGATTTAACCTAGAAGTTATTAAAATCCCAATTCAACTTATTATGAAATGTCAAATACTTTCTGGTCCGACTCCACATGTACTGCTATGCGCCCGAAAATTCACTATCACTTAAATTGCCTAAAATGTGTTGGAAATCGAACCGAACACATCACTGATGTTTACACTGTAGTTTGTTGATGTTACAGTTTGATCACATGTGAATTACATAATTCACAAAGCATGGTGGAAGGAAACTCTGCACTCGAATAACGCAATACAGTCCAAAATTTATAGACACCATACTAGGATTTAAGGAGCTAGGGGAAAGCTCATTGTGGCTTTAAGTCCCTGTGGTACCCCAGCACTTTAAACCCCTGTGGAAGGGCCTGTGACATAAAATTGTAGTAAAATGTAATTAGTTTATCCTTACCATTTAAAGTTTTAATACGACCAACAGATATAGTTCCTGCAGTATCTTCAACACTAAGTGGTGAAGCTGTGGTTACTTTTGAAGTCGAGCTCTCTGCAAGTGAATAAAATGTTTGTGAGTAACATGCATATAAGGAATACATTTCCTCTTTGTTTGGTTTATACCAGTAAGCTCATTTTTTTGCAACTAAGATTTTGTTTATTTGGTTTCAATGCTGTTGTTCAATAATTTTTCTGTTATATATGGTGACCAATTAACATAACAAAATTTCCAGGGTGATATCCTAACCAGTACCAACTCACCCTTCAACAAGGATACAGCAGCTGTAGTAAATGTTTGGTGGAAGGTTTTGAAGAGACGCAACTGGCAATGGAACACAGATCGCTGGATTACAAATCCAGTGCAATAACCTGTGGCTGTGACCACTAAAACTTCAATAAGACTGAGTTATTCAAGTCAGTTGAGCTTTTTTAAGTAGTTTTTTTAAAGACGCAATAATTTTCTTATCAACTAAAGACGGCCTGTCAGTGTCACAACCCCATTCTCCGGACACTCGGCACCTAGAACAGAACTTACCAAGCAAGGCAACTATACAGTACACATTTTACACATAGTATGTTGGATTGAACCAGTAATATCCGGTTATCAGGGTGGACACCCAACCATTCTACCAATAAGGATGGTAAAAGACTTAAAATCCCTCAGTACCAAGCATATGAACACAGATACTGCTTCAAACACTGTTAACACTGAAACCTTTTTACTTGTAAATAGTGTTGCAAAATTGTTCAAACCTTGATTTTGTTTTGGTGGCGCTGTTGTGACTTCTGTATTCACAGAACTAGTATTGGGTGCTAACGTTTGACTAGACTGCTCTACCTTTACGGTGGTGGGAATATTGGAACCTACAACATTACAGAAAGCATATTAACATCTTGATTATCTTTAAATGACAGATATAGTCCGCCAATAATAACCCTAGCCTATGTTTACAAACAAAAACGAGAATTGTCACTGTCGTGACCAAGGGGGGGTATAGAAGTATAATGGGGTTGCATAATTATAAGTGCATAGAAACAAATTTTGCGAGGCCCTGATTAAATGCATTTCAATGCCCATGTTTGTCAATCTTGTGCGTAACAACTTTAATGCATATACTCTTTTAATCTACTTTGATAACAAGCAGCTAGTTGACCGTGAAGCCTTTATATTATCCATGTTTATTTATCGATAAGGGTAGAGTTATCTCCAGCGAGCTAAACATTCAAAATAATGCAAAACTATAAACAATTCTCATTGTTAAAAATCCAGCAACTTGTCATTGAAATATGTAGGATATGCCAAATAGGCATTTTTGTCATCATACAATGTGCAAGTGGTAGAATAACAAGGTTAATCAAGTTAATCTTTTCATGCCTGGCCCAATCCATCTTTATTTGAGATAACTCAGCTCAACTAGTCTCAAATTTTTTTTCTTCGGTATCACAAATCTCAAAATGTAGATGGAATGAAATTTGTCAAGATATCCAAATAGAGATTATTAAACTCTTACTTAGATTTGAGTAAAATCTCAATTACGAGCTGAGGTGTCTATTTGAGATGCTTTAGAAGATACAGGTCTGACTATACAATACATAATAAATCTTACCTCCTTGGAGTCTGTGTTCCATGTTTGCCACATATGACTGTGTAGCAGTTAATTGGTGTGTTAAATTTGAAATAGTATTTGTATGACGAACCAATATTTGCGACATTGTTTTCATGTCCGACTTTAATGAAATGAATGATGTATTCAGTGTCTGAAAAAAACATAATACAACAACATGTCATCAGTTGATGTTATGTGTTTTCACACAAATACATATGTCTCCAACAAAGGGCAATAATTCCAGCAAAAATCAATCTAAAATTCCTGACAATATGCACAACTAGGCTTGGTACCAAGTAATCATGTGAAGTTTCATTGAAAGCTGACCAATGGATAAAGAGAACTAGCATGGAAGAAGTTTGTGACATTCATCAAGACAGAGACGTCCAGCAGAACATTACTGTCTTTGACATTAGACTTCTGTATTAAAGCAACATGATTTGAAATGCATTGCAATATGTAATAAGTTAATAATAAGTTAAAATGTCAAAGTGTGGCTGAACAGCTGAATTGATGAAAGCTGCCCTCGAATAATTGGTAATTGAACTTTGATACTAAGTTCATGTTAAGGTAACAAATTCGCTCAAATATTCCAGTGGTCTCACTAGGCTCTGAATTGAAAAGACAATTTCAATAATCTTATACTAATAAAAACTTGATATTATATTTTATCAACTAAATTTCTATAATTTAAGGAATATTTACTCTTCAGTGAGACATCTGAAAGTCAAAATCTGGCTTTTGGAATTTTCAGGTTAAGGGTCAAATTAGGGTCAAATGAAAGATCAGTACTTACAGAGATTTGATCGGTTACTCCTTCTCCGAGTGTATTAAACATCTCTACTGTAACATAACTACCTGGAGTAGTCTCCCCTGTACCAGTCTGAAACATAATACAATATTTACATGAAGTTTCAGACATTATTATACAAACGAAACAAAAATCTAACAAAATACCAGAATAACCAGACACATAAAACCACCATATTTTTGTTTGATCACTTTACAAAAATTGCATACATGTATATTACCTCCCTTCGATATGTTTTATATTACAGGGGTGTCAACAGGGTCAAATTACAAATCCTGAAAATCATATGCGGCCAACAAGAGGCATTCAATCGCATTATTTCCATATTTAACTAAGTTTGTATTGAATAAAATCCTTCTGAGAAGATTAAATTGGCCATAACTTTGCCATTTCTTGAGATATTTTCATCAAATAACTTTTAATTTTGGATATCATAGCTCTTTCAGGATGGCTAAATCGAGAATTCCGGATTAATCCGGAATATTGACACCCCTCATATTAAAACTACATCAAAACAAATGAAGAAATACATCTTCAAATTCAAACTATCATTATTCCCAGTGATCTGAAGTTATAGATTTGATCACATAAACTGATAAAGTTCTAAACCCATACAGAGCAATCTTGAAACTGAAAAATTTCTGGAAATAATCGAGATTTACATTGACTGAAGAACTCATTGACAAACTAAGGCGCTACCAAGCACTTTTTGGTAGTGCTTTACTATGCCTATGCAACGAAATGCTGCAGTGCTAGCCGATAGCATACGCAACGGACCACTTGGTAGCGCTTTGCTGAGCAATGGTCTGTTGTCAATGAGCTCACGCCGACAGCATATATTATTAAATGTTTCGCTTTGTTCGCTACACATCGTTTTTTTGAAGCAAGTCGTTTTCTAGCATAGCACTTTAGTTAGGCAACATGCTCCAGATTAGCCAATAAAATCATGGTTCACAAGATAATGACCAATAGCTATTGTGTATACAGAATTTTTAACTAATTTTAAATCGGTATTTACTATACTTACTGTAGAGTGGGTTTCTAAATCTTCATATTTATCCTTTAATTCATTCAGTGAGTCCAGAACTTTAGTAATATTAACCATGACTGCATCTACTTTACCAGTCTGACTTTCTGACGAAAGCTGAAATACATGAACAAGGAAGATCAAGGGTCAGTGTGACAGTGTCCAGTGTCTCCCAACATTTACAGAATACATTCAAGCAATACAACATATGAAATGGTTTTCAAAATGTATACAGATGAACCAGTTTCTCTTGACGGTATCCTAAACAGTACTGTGGTGGATAATCAACATTGTTGTCAAATTTCAATAGAAAGGTTTGAACATGCCATATCTGGGAATCAGACCTAGATCGCTGGCTAGGATTACAAATCAAGCACACTAAGTACTGGACCTCGGCCGGATATATATGTATTCGGTTCATAGATAAGAACTGTTGTATGCAGGGGTTCCTTTTGACTCGGGAGTAGGGTTTTGACCCTTGAAATTTCCAAAAAGCCTAAAGATTTTAGTTTGGAAGGTCATTTTCTATTAAAATCATGGGTAGATTGCCTATAAAATGGTAAAATTTAGGTAAAAACTATCAACATGACCCTTCTGATTGAGAAGCCAGTGAAACCCCTGTGTATATATTAGAGTACCCACCACTTGTTGGACAACTGCTGTAACACCCTGCTGGAACTCATCACTGTTATAATCTATGGCTGATCCACCATCTGATGATGGTACAATAGATGATGCATGTGTAGATATAGTAGACAAATTAGCTTGTAGGATATTAGACGTGTTTTCTAACTGTGCCAATCTCTCCTAAAAATATAATTTAAATGTGAAGTTACATAGTTCATACATAATTCTCATACCAAAATTCAAGGACTATTCAAGGTAGAATATGCATTTTCAAGGTGTTTTTTCCAAACATTCACCATGGTTAAATTGTACAAAATGCATTTATTCACTACCACTTTATACTTTATTTATAGTCATACCAGAAAGTGCTCAATTCATCAAATAACAGTGACATTCGTATTTCTATTTCTTTTTTACGCAGATATTAAATGTGCCATCTTGACATCATCAATAATCTTTTTATGAATATTGAAGGCTGTTTGCCTGAATTCAAGGATGTTCAGTTAAATTCAAGTACCATTTTGGCATTTTTTCGAGGTAGCACTAAATTCTAGTACTTTTCAAGGTTGAAACCAAATTCAAGGACTTTCAGGGCCTGTACGAACCTTGAAGTAGTCCTTGTTTTGGAAATAACATTACAGCAAGGGTGTTTGATAATCTATAAACAGATAATAAACTTTTTTTGAATTATTGTTTGAAGTCCAATTGGTCATTTGGAGATAACACAGTTAAATTACCCAGACACCAAGCAAACCAGCAATTACCGGGAACTAAGCCAAGCATCAAACAACAGAGATATACAACTACTCTGTTTAACGACTGGTATGACATGGCCAGAAGGCTAACCAGAAGACACACGACCACTAGGCTATCGATACGTTTTATTTAATCATCTCGTTACAATAATGATCAACATACTTCCTGGATTGTAAACTCTTTAAAGCATAACTTCATTTATTTTCTAGCATCCAATCTAATAGTGATATTTTATTTAATAGTAGAGAGCATATTCTGTTCAAAAGTAGTAAACTCATAAAACCAGTCACATGTCTGACAGAGCAAGATGAGCAAACTGACTTTATTTCTAGTGAAGAAATTGTGTTTTTTATTTTTCAAAGAAAACAAGTAATTTACCTCATGTTTACTGCTGGCTTTCATTAATACTGAGAACTGTGCCGACAGTGTGGCATTCACATCCTGCATCTGTTGTGATAATGTCTGAAAATATCATCAATCCACAACATGTAAGTCATAAACTCTTGCTAATTCCACCTGCATCTCTCAACAAATACGACAGAGATGCTTTTGATGGTTAGGACATGTCCTCAGAATGACGGGATCGAATAACACAAAAATAGCCCTTCGATGGACACCTCAAGGCAAGAGACCAAAAGGAAGACTGAAGACTACCTGGCGAAGAAAGATAGAGAGCAAGGTTAGAGAGTTAAGATTATCCCGGGGAGAAGGGGAAACCAAAGAGAAGAACGGGGCTGAATGGAGAAACCTTGTGTCAACCTTACGATACAAAGAGGATAAGGTAAGTCATGAAATGAACCAATCTTTCTGTACTTCCTGTTGTTTCATGCAATACTTCTGGAACCCCACATTCCTGACATATATCACAGCATGGTTCCATAATTTCTGATTTCATATATTTAACAGTCACTAAATGAGTCATGAATACTTTGCATCAGTGTAAGATAGCATGTAGCATTAAACAAGTCCCATGCTGTTGACAATGACAGTTTGACATTTCCCCATGGGAAAACAACAACTGACATGATGCATTCGTACAAAATAAACAATTAGACCAGTTTTTACTGTGTAACTTTGCAAATATTGTATCACTCACCACACATAATATATTCTAGAAATCTTTATTCTAATCAAGAAATACACTTTTTTTACAACTTTTAATAGTAAATCTGTGACTTGATCAGTTTATATAACACTAAAGACTCACTGCATGTGAGCATGGAGAAGAGATTGGGAACCATAAAATGCAAGAAATTGTGATACTGTTAAAAAATGAAGCTAGATTATTCAACATAATATTAATTGCTGTCATAGGCTCAAATCGTATTATGCCATATCAGGTTTCATTAGAATGAACATTTTGCTATAAGAAACACAGTTTATGACACATTAAAACTATTTAGTTTCAGATAATATCTGTTAACACAATGAATTAATAATGATGACAATGTAATTGAAAGACTAGGAAACAGGTCACCAGACCACACCTTTCAATATACAAATGCATGCATGTAGCATGTTTATAGTCACCATGTTATGGATTAGAAGAGTTGACAGTTAGCACTGACTGACTGGGGAGATATAATGCCAAAACAAAATGACAGTGTAGTTCTGCTAACCCTACCTACACTAGATTTTTGCACTTACACTAAGCAATTTATTGGCATTTCCCTGGAAGGCACCATAGATCATCGATTTGCCAGTTTATAAAATCATTTTAAACAAGTGCCAAAATATAACAAAATAAGCCCGTCTGGGCGCATTGTGAATGAAAAAAATTCAACTTGGCCTATTTAACATTTTTTGGCAATTAAAGAGCACTGACCCAGGAAGGCCTGGGACGATTTTCAACGGGTGTATAAAAATAAAAAGTGTTTTCCTACTATTTTTTCAGCATTTTACCAAAACTACAACATTATCTTTTATTTGGCCTTACCTGCATCAGATTTTCCATATCTGGTGTATCACTCCCATGTTCGCGTCCTTCAGACGTATCTTTGTCAGCCTACAACAAATCCCAAGAGATAATTACATGTACAACAAGTATATTAACGCATGTATTATGTAATTAAGTGCTCAAGTACTAATCAATATAATGGTATACATACTATCTATACTGGTACTTTTTAACTAATTCATTCAAGTATTATTTATTCCCTCGAAACATTTATTAGGCTAAACTAGATGGATTTTTGACACATAATTTATTATGTCACCCACAAGGGGCCACAACTCCTGTAAACACCATCTTTCCTGATGTTATCCTTACAAAATGCATTCATGTGATATTTCATTGAAATCAGACCAGTGGTTGAAAAATAAACTTACATTCTCCTTAATTTCCTGGATCTGTTTCTTCAGGTTCTCTAGAGTGTCTGACGTGGATTTCACAAATGGCGGGACAGATTCAACTGTATCTTTCATTCCTGATACATCACTACCAAGATCTGCCAATACCTGACAATAAATACATGATCAACAAGTAATTAAGAATTGCAAGCAATACAGAAGTCCCCTACGGGTTTTAAGCCATTTCCAATGTTTCTGTTGCCATAGCAACCACAATCTTTGTCAGAATAAAAATATTTTTAGACGTGCTTAATCCCCTTATTGCCCCCTATCCACTTATCAAGTTTCATAAACCTAGCTTGAAAACTGTTTGAGTTATGGCAGGATCTAGATTTCGGCATATTTTCACTCTTTCGGTCACCATAGCAACCACAATTTTTATCAGAATCAAAATATTTTGAGACGTGCATAATCCCCTTATTGCCCCCTATCCACCAACCAAGTTTCATAAACCTAGCTTGTTATGTCAGGATCCGGATTTTTTGACTGACTGACTGACTGACTGACTGACTGACTGACTGACTGACTGACTGACTGACTGACTGACTGACTGACTGACTGACTGACTGACTGACGGACGGCAAACCTAAAGTCCCCTCCGGTCAAAAACCTGTAGAGGACTAATTAAAGAGTTAATCATACCAGACATTATACCTAGATGCTAGACTGTTTCCATTAGTGTGCCATTAGCACACATCCCTAAACCGAACCTCTGTTTCAAACATAGTTCTATTGTTAAAATTCAGCTGATGAAATTTCAAATGACCTAAACTTTTATTTCATCAAATAACCTTCATTTTGTGTAGCAAATCCAGATTTTCAGATTATTCCAGAACTGTAGGACCCCTGACTTGTTCATTGTCTTCAAAAGTTTATACTATCTATTCGAGATTGTAACAGTTTCTACAACTTGAAATTTAATCACTCTGAACAACTTCTCATTCCCTAGTGGCATCTTTTATCATGACAGTATATGAGAAGACAAGAGGGCCATTGGCCCTAAAGCGCTCACCTGATGACTAGCAGTTTAGGCAGAATCAGTATTTGTTATGATATTACCTTAATATTTGATTTAGATTTTACTCTGACCAGGTTTAATATAGATGAGGTGAAAATGTGACCTCTAGAGTGTTAACAATGTTTTTCTGTGATGTGACCTAGTTTTTTACCCCAAATGACCCAATTATGAACTTGAGCTAGATTTCATAGAGACATACATTGTGACCAAGTTTCATTAAGATTATGTAAAAAATGTGACCTCTAGAGTGTTACATGTAACAAGGTTTTTCTTCAATGGTGACCTGGTGACCTAATTTTTGACCCCAGATGACCCAATTACGAACTTGACCTAGATTTCATAGAGACATACATTGTGACCAAGTTTCATTAAGATAAAGTGAAAATTATGACCTCTAGAGTGTTAACAGTCCAATTGTTGACGGTGGACGGCGCATGACGGACAAAAGGGTGATCACAATAGCTCACCTTGAGCACTTTGTGCTCAGGTGAGCTAAAAAGCCAATTTCCTCATTTCAATGCAGAGCGCCAAGCAATAGAAACTGTTTTTCATTTTCAATTTGTCTTTGGTCTGACACTACCACCTGTCCTAGCACACATACTTGAGAACACTCTACAATTGTCTTCATTACATGGGCAAGATCACCAGATGTGTCCTTATCAACATTGATCATTATGTCATATTATTTGTAACAATATTTTATAACTTTTGCAATTGAGTTATACATGTAGTCTATTAATTCAGGTCTGTCGCTTGTTTACAAACATTGGAATTTCATTACATTGTATATTTATTGTTGTAAACATTTTTAATTGGAGAAAAGGGCAGTGAAAACAAATACTTTATTCAATAAGCTACATACTAATACATATAATATATATTAAAATAAGACATTTATAAGAGAATTGTTTATGTTTATGTACACATTGTTATGTAAACAAGTGACTGACCTGATTAATCAATTTATACTTCATACCGGTTTATCATTGTTAGAAAGATACCATTACACATACAGTAGACGAATTACATAGATTTCCCAGACCTTACGAT
The DNA here is from genome assembly GCA_947247005.1 of Spisula solida. Classification (NCBI taxonomy): domain Eukaryota; kingdom Metazoa; phylum Mollusca; class Bivalvia; order Venerida; family Mactridae; genus Spisula; species Spisula solida. The sequence goes on from OX365948.1 coordinate 30,811,540, forward strand.
TCATCATGCTTGTTCCAAGGACACAGCAATCAGCAGGACTTATATCATATTTAGTACTTAAGTCAGGTCAAGGAGGGGTACTAGTTATAAGTAGATATTTCTGCTATGAGGTTGAATGTTTAACAGTTATTACATAATAAGAGGGTTACAATATATAATGACATGTAATGTTCAAATCTCCTTGACAAACTATGTTGTTACCATGCTCAAGGTAACTGCAGTAATATTTCCAAATATGGAAAGTTAAGAAGCAAACTTTAATGACATTAAGTACTAAAGTAGACAATCTCTTTATGACAAGTGGTTATGCAATACATGTGCGGATCCAGAATTATTTTCTCAGAGGGGGTCACCCAGGATTTCTTTTTGAGAAGGGGTCCAACCAGCCATATTTCTTATGGAGGTTGTCCTGATCAGACTCTGAGCCATGACAAACCAGTGTGATTATATGAAATAACCAGATGTCCAGAGTCGTTCCCAGGTCCCCCGTCTGGATCCACGCATGCAATAATCCTGTAAATGGCTTACCTTAGATACAGACTGTAGTTTCCCAGGTAATTCCTTCAGTTCTGGTGCTGCATCTAAACTTCTACTCAATTTAGCTATAGTTCCTGACACTTGTGTTACCTGTATACATGTACAGAAAACATGGTAAAATCAAAACTATAGCAATCAATGGATGTGATTAATATCCAAGTTATACTGTTTTCTCACACATAGTATAATAATCATCAGTCAGAGGCCAGTTGGCAATATTAACTATGATAATGTTCGTTTAATTGGGTTTAACCAAATTTCTCAAATATTTTTCAGTAATATATGGCAGCAGATTCACCTAACCACCTGGAGTAATTCTAAGCAGTACTAACATACTAGTTGAGTTTCTTTCACAAGGAACCATCAACTTCTCCACATGTGGAGGAAATTCCACACTGCTGTCAAACTTTCATGGAAGGGTATGACTTTCCCTTTAACCAGGAATCAAACCTGAAACACTTGGTTATGAATGACGTTCTTCCCCAAGTGCACAACAGTACTCACAGCGACTCCTGGATTATTGAAATACATATTTCAACCTAGACACAGGAGGCTATCAAAGTCCAGGCCACTAGAACAGGAGTATGGACACTCAACCATTTTAGCATCTTAGCCTCAAAGGTAACCTCACAGTACACACATGGGGTCTGTTGCCTAAGCAAAGCCCGGACGAGCACCTTTAATCAGTAACCTCCCAGTCAATCAAATATAGAAGGCATGAATTACTTCCTGTAAGATAGCGCTCTGTGTTATTCATGCCTTCTATATTTAATTGACGGGAGGTAACTGATTAAAGGTGCTCTGTAGCGCTCACCTATGTTAACGGTCTTCAGACAAAAGTTAGTACTTACAGTATTATTGATTATGGATATATCAGAAATCACATGATATAATGTTTTGTTGATAGTTTGTAGATCTGGGGCAAGTTTATCAACATCCTCCGAGCTCTTCGAACTTCTTATCTCCACTGAAACATTAAACATTGAATTATACCATTAAATCATTACCGTCTTCACTTCTCAGAAACAGCCAACTACCTAACCTGTCTGGTACAGCCAATCAATGGAAACAAAGGTCCTACTGAGGCATAATGACCAACCCTGAAAATTAATCTCAAGTTTGTTTCGGGCACCATAAGCACACATCCCTACAGCAAAACTCTGTTTCAAATGTTGTTCTATGGTTAAAATTCAGTTTATGAAATTTAAAATGACCATAACTTAATTAATTCTTGGAATTTTTTCATCAATCAACTTTTATTTTCCGCAGAAAAGTTTATATTTTTCTAGTGAAGCAAGTCTGGATAAATCCAGAATTGTACGATTCCTGAGGCACACATAAAAATGACTGCTGGTGTCAGTTCAATACCTGTGTATCATTAATTCTAATAACTAGACAGGTTTATGATACAAAATTGTAAGTCTCCCCCGAAGGGCCATTTTCGCAAACAACTGCACTTTATTGCATATTTGATCATACATGTAGTAAATGCAGTGAAGTGGTGGAAGAACTATTTTCTACCAAAACAATATTTGACGATTTCCAAAGAAGAATGAGTTAGGGAAAGAACTACAAACAGAATGAGTACTTATATTATAAAATAAATAGCTACCATTAGTTCCTGTCAAGATGGAAAGTATAAATCATAACCATAGACCCATTACTTTTAAATTATTTAAAACATGGAACAACAATTTAAAACATTCAAACTAAACATTTTTAAAGCATCTGGTTAAATATTAACAGCACCATTTGTCACAGAAGAAATGTCAATAAAGGCATATCAATACAGTGAATTAGACAATGAAAGATCAATACAGATAAGTTATACAAAAGCACATAAATTATTCATGCATACCGATTTATAACATGGTCATTATAATGACAACAACTTACAATAGACAAAACTGCCTGATTTACGTTTAATACCATACTGTAGTCAGTACATTCTATTTAACTTCCTATTGATTTCACTTTGTATAAAATGCATGTGATAAAAGGTATAAACACATTTTTACATGCCGAGCATAGCCTTTATTTGCCAGTCAGCTTTCTGCTGAAATATGGCAGGCATATGAGTGCCTCCACCCGTATTTAAACCCGGGTCGCCAGATGAGACACCATTGAGCTACGGAGGCACACAGAGTACAAGGATGTATGGTTTAAAAACAGGCCCGATCACACAGAACAGGCCCGATCACACAGAACAAAAGTAGAAATCTCAGATCAAAATGATATTTTGCTAAAATCAAAATCTAAGACAAATACGAAGTTGGAGCTCTTGAAATTTTACTGTCATAAACTCATTATAAGGTTTCTATTTTGTGATGCTGACTTTGTGCTCAATTGAGTAAAATCTCAAGGATTTGAGACAATATTTTAGCTGAGATTTAGATCACATGGAGATGTTTCGGAAAATCGAGACCAGATCAAACTACAGTTGATGTTGCAATATTTAAGCACAATCGACTCCCAATATAATTTATATTTGATATTTTGATAATTTGGAAATGAGCTTGACGCAACAGAAGTTCTACAAGACTGTTGGGAAGCCGCAGTGGTGGTAATTTGTATAGACAAAGGGAAAACACAAGACTGTTAGGAAGCCACAGTGGTGGTAATTGGTATAGACAAAGGGACTAAATTGGGACGTTTGACTTAACTGAAGATTTGGCAACCACATGTTGTTTTGAATAAAGATTATACGTGTTTGTGCCATACATAGCCTTGGCTATATTCAGCATATAGCGGTACTCATACAATATGACAAACATGTGATTGTTTAGTATTATCCTGCTGAAGGTTGACAGGTTCAAATAATAACAATATACCAGTATCACTGTATGTATACATTTATACTTTGTCAATATAAAAACAAGACTGTGTTCAATAAACGCTTATGCCCCCATGGAAGCATAGTCCATAAAAAAGCTAAGTCAACCAGGGGCCATAATTCTGTAAAATGTTGGATAGTTACATGGCTTTGACAATGTAAGGGGCTTATGATGGTAACAGTGCTCCAGCTAGGATTTGAAAAGGGCAGGGTGCAACTTTGTGAAAAGGGCACTTTGGGGGAGGGTTCGGGAGGGGGTGCCCCGCCCGTCCGAGGGGGGGATTGGGGGTCCTCCCCCAAGAAAATGTTGAAGTTTTAGTGTCTGCTTATGGCATCTCCTGTGGTTCCTGACAGAAATTGATGTGTTTCTCCAGTAAGCAAATAAATACCTTTTCATTAAAAGGAAAAAAATATTTTGTAAAAAAAATGAAGCATAGATTTCTAAATGATCACATAACATTAGGCAAATGCCCTATGCCAAAGTATTGGTCTACTTGTATGTATAATCAACACTGATATAATCAACTCTGATTGTTCTTTCAATTCACAAACATCATAGTAGACTTAGTAGTTAATGTTTATTCTTTTGACAGCATTCATTAACTGTTTAATTGTACGATGTAAAACATAAAAAATACGATTTTCTCTTGCACAACGGTACGGACGGTGCGCGAGTTTTATCACTAACCGAAAACGAAAGTAATTTCCGTGCGATATTATTATCATATCACGGAATCACCGATTTAAAGAAGGGGAAAGAATAAGTATGCCAAATAAGTTTTTAGATCCTACTCAATGAGATCGAAATTCGGCCAACTTGCGCGTACGGCAATTAATGGACGTGGGCAATACGAAATTTTAAATCCCGGCCCGTGAATCTTCATAGATTTCTATCTATTTTCTACATCGATCTGTATTTGATATCAAGGTAATAAAGACTTGCTGAAATAAGACTTTTCGCGTAAAAAAATTATAATCCAACATAAAGAACGAGATTGGAAATTCTCCAACTTTAGAACTTACGCGAGAATTGTCAACGCTGGATCTTCAATATATGAGTGAATCTCGTGAAAATCCACGTCAATAATTTCCAATGGTCAAAGACTTAGGCGCGATTTAATTCATTAAGATTAATTTTAACATCATCAAAAAATATAACGTGTATACTGTGATGCTTTACAGTAGGCCTACGCCCAAGTCTCTACACGCGTGAGTTTTACACACCGTATGACGTCACTATGTAATTCACTGAGTTTACACGTTTCTCTGGTGAATTAACGCCTTATATGGCGATGCGTCAAGGACTTTAATAGTGCTCTATGCTTTAAAATTCTTTTTGGATTCACGACATATTTTTATTGAGGATTAAACATGCTAGTCAACGGGTTACATTGGTAAATAAAGGTTAGTTAGAGTGATTTAATAGCGCGCGTTTATTTCCCCGCAAGATCCTGAGAAAAAATGTGCGTTATTAAAACTTCGAAATTTAAGAATGAGTTCATCATTACTGTAACTTATGTTAAACATTTCTGTTGAAATTGACAAGTGCCCTCTAAGTTTTTTACTTGACTTGGTCAAATTCACGGACAATCTGTGATCTAATTCACTCGGATAAATGTCAATTAGCTATTCATACGTTGATTATGCGTGAACGTGAGACACGATCTCATTGGTTGATAGCCGTTGCAGATGACAAGCCCCGCCTACGATGTTATCAATATGGATGATTGACGTATTTGATTAATATACAACTTGTCACGTTGTTTATTACTCGATTGACCCAGTTTTTTTACACACATAAGAAATTAAAAAGGGCAGGGCGGATTTGACAACAAAAGGGCACAGCAGGGCGCAGGAAAAGGGCAGCAGGGCGTTGCGCCCTGCTATTAACGTCTAGCTGGGACACTGTGGTAAGCAAGTACATGTATGTCAAGTTTGAAGACAACGCCAGACAGGCCTTGACACTAACTATTTTGGGCACTGGTCCGACAGGGTAAAAGCACCAAATTTGTAAATAGGACAGTTACTGGTCTTCCAGAAATTTCACTGGTCCTTCTGGATTTTCACTGGTCTCGGACCAGCGGACCAGTGTAAGTGTCGAGCCCTGCTTGATGTAAGACGAAATTTGGGTTAACAAGAATTGGACGCTTTATAAGTCTAAGTCCAAAATTAGGTCAATGTGAAGGTCAAAATGAGGTAAGGTGATATAGGTGTGTGGAAAATGTTCAAATACAACATCCATGCAAGTATGAAAGCTTTGTAGCAATCCATAATAATGCAAGAAGAAACGGTAAAATTGGGTTAACAAGAATTTGGCCCTTCAATAAGTCTAAGTCCAAAATTGAGTCAAGGTGAAGGTCAAAATGAGGTTAGGTCATACAGGCGTGTGGAGAGTGTCCTTATACAACATCCATGTAAGTATTGAAGCTTTGTAGCAAGCCATAATGATGCTAGAAGAAACGGTCCATTTGGGTTAACCGGACGGACGAATAGGTGAATCACTATATGCCTCCCGATCTATAGATACGGGGGCATAAATATGTTTAAGAAAAAAATAAATAAAACATGCAACAATATTTCATAATGCTTTCTAATTACTTGTAAGTATGCAAAGAAAACAATAAAGTAACATGACCTTCTACCCCTCCCATAGTACAGTATTACAAATACAGTCTAACTTGTACTAGCCACCATGTGTATTAAGCGACCTTTGTCTTAAACAACCGGTTTCAATTCCTCCCGACCATATTTGCTCTATTTGTCAACTGTATTAAGCGACTTTTGTCTTATGCGACCGGCGACCACTCTTAAGCACAAAATTGATTGGTAAATTTGCATTTAGCGACCAAAAAATTATGTGTAAATCACTGGTCGTCTGTAGTGACAGGTTGTTAATTACTCTATACCTCGTCTTAAATCATTGTTTGTTCACACTTCTGAGTTTGTCTTTTGTTAACTGGGCCCCAATTAACATCATTGATAATCACCATTGTGTCCGTAGGGCATGACATTGAGGTGATTTTAATCCGATTACACATGTTATTACATATTATTTGTTGTATCGTTTGCTGCAATCAGCTTGTCGTCACCATCCATTTAGATTGGACTAAAACCCGGTCTATTTCGGATTTCTTTCTTCGAGTGCATCAACAACAACAAAGTGCAAGCGAAACTGACCTACATTAATAGCATTGAGTAATATATGAGTAAGTTTATTAAAACGATAAATTAAATTCATATGAAGACGATGTATACAAGTATAGAATCATCATAAAACACATTTACACACTAATGTTTATCAATTGAAGTTGAATAGTATTCAGACAGCCTAAAGTTGGAAATTCGTTAATTACACTCGATGTTTCTTTCATTTGTGTTAAACGACCATTCTGTTAAGCGACCTTGCCCAGGGTGGTCGCTTAATACAAGTTAGACTGTACTGTTAATTACCAATCTACAAACAGTTTTGAATACTTGTAAGCACAAATAGTTGAAACATTAGGATCAGCCAATGTTGTCTGGTTTGGGTTACATATCCAATATACAACAAAACACTGGCACAGATGTCACAATATTGGCAAACATATGTCTGAATCATTAACTAATGACGTTAATGGTAACCTTGAAACTTCTGGATACCAGTAGTTGCCAAACATATACAGGTCATAAATGGTTTTATCCATGACAAAGTACATTTGTAAGGCTCCTCGTAAATTTTCATTACCAAAAGCCCTACTTTTTCTATGTTTTGTAAGAGAAAACGCATGAACATAATGAAGCTGTTATTACACTTGCATTCAGTTATGTTCCATCACATCTCTAACATTCTGTCGGTACAGAGCCAAAAGCTTTAGAGCAAAATATAATCTAAATAAAAATTAAATGACACATTAAAATTTATACATACATAATACAAACCACGCACACAAGTCATCCATACAACATTTTACAAGATACAGTATGTATGTAATCATAATGTATTAACCAACAACATACAACAGTCTGGATTCAAACATTACAATTTGATAATATTACATATTGTCAGTTTTTTGTTGTTGTTCAGATACAATTTAATCAATAAAGTAAATGTTAATTATACATTGACAAGAAAAGTAAATGTTAATTATACATTGACAAGAAATGTAGAAATTTAACAAAAACTCAGATTATCAAATAAGTATCATAACTTTACTGAAACTTCAACAAATAAAAAATGCATATATTATGACCAGACATGAATTTCAATATGCATCTGATAATTTAGAATAAAGCAGTGAAAATAGCGCAATGTGTAATGCAATCAAACATAAAATACATGTACAACAAGTTACTAGAAATAAAACTCTCACATTCCATAAATTTGAACAGTAAATAGTCTGTAGTCTGTAACAGCTGCTAAGTCAGAAGACATGTACAACATGAAATACAGTTACTATATAGCAAGGAAAGTAACACGAGAACTATAATCAAATAATAAATCAAACTGATAATTAAAGCACACAAACTAATCACCCATCACAAATTAATAAAGCTCAAATTCCTTTAACTATGGATAGAAGCAAGAGTCCCATTGGCAATGAAGCGCTCACCTGAGTACAGTAAAATTTTAGCAGAATATAAAGTTAATGTTTTTCTGCAATCATATTGTTTTTAACCCCAGGTGACCCAGACAGTAAACAAGACAAGCATTGTGACCAGGTTTCATTAATTTGTTCGAAGATTAATCAAAACTGTGACCTCTAGAGTGCTTACACTTTTCTTGATCAGGTAGGTTTTGACCCCAAGGTGACCCAGCATGCCACTTCACCTTAAATTTACATTCATTAAGACCAAGTTTTATGAATATTAGGTGAAAACTGTAGACATCTAGAGTCAGACTAACACCAGTCAAATTGTTGACAATGTACATTTGTATGCCAGACATAGAAGGATCACGACAAACACTTCATTCCTACAAAGTGCTTTCATAGAACATGCCTGTCACGCTTTTCAATTCATTAATTCTCTTTTGCGCAATATACTGCTCAAGAAAACACAATAATGTTATCTACAACCAACTGTATGTTACATGCAATTTAAAGTCAGTCAGGTTCTACAAACAAGAAGTGACAGTAAAAACACTAAAACACATGACCATATAAATAAACATATATAATAGAGAGGCAACATGCAACAGTTTAGTAACAATCAACAAAAATATTGATGTAAAAAGTAAATACAAGAATAACGCAGTTTTTACACATTCATATGGAACAGACATGCTACAAACAAGACAAAATCTGCTTTAGCCTGCATTATAAAATGATTATAACAATCAAAATATTATACTTGACAAAAGTCAGATGTAGCGAAGAAGGCATGCACATTAACAGAAGTGAATATCTAACACAGTCACAATGTGCATTATTACCTGCTTGCAAGTCTTTTCTAAGTATTTCCAAATCCTTCTTCATTTCAACATGCATCCATGTTAGCCCGGCACACACAAGCAAACAGGCAACAAGCAGAATGAATATGAGGACTGAGGTACATGTGGAACATAAACCTGTATTCCGGCTACAAAAACAGAAATACAATCAGTCATGCATCAAGTTAACATTCACCCCATACTCTTTATCAGGTTAATTTCATGCATCTAGCAAACTTTACAGATTTACCAGTATTTTCAATTATATTATGTATCGGAATGTAGCAATGACAAAGCAGATTTCAGGAGTCCTTCATTAGACACGTGCAAACAATACCTGATTTACCGAAATTATATAGTTTACATTCTACGGTAATTATTCCACTATTAAAGCTACATTTAGTACCTTGGAACAAATGATCCTACTATATCAATTAATGAATTCTATAGGATTGGAATAGTCCCAGATGCAGATTACTCAGTCTCATGTATGCAACATTGTATAAAAGTCTGGTCTTCTTACATAAAATGATTAATAGAACTTGGAGTTACCACTAAAAGGAAAGTTAAATATATGATAAACATGCAGGGGTTTTTATGATAAATTCATGGTAAAATATATATACATCATTACATGTCACTGTCAGATGTTAATTTAGTTTACTGCAGGAAACATAAGATTTTACCAAATATTAATAATAAGGCAGCAGCTATTCTTACGAGCCCGTAAGAATACTTCAATAGCCACTGCCTAATAACAATACTAAATAGAGTATTTAAAATTTTATTATTTAATGTCAATTCCTAGCTGCCAGCAAACATAGAGCTTTGACTAATACTATGATGCACAATCAATTCTATATGACTGGACGCCTACAATGTTGTAAGAACACCACAAGATGGATCAACTAACTAATAAATTAAATAATAGTAGTATTGCCAACTGATGCAAATTTCTAAGCACACAGACCTGTACATGTAGCCCCCAGCATAGTAACATAGTAACAACCACCACCAATCAATCATAACAACAATAATATATCAAATACATTGGGTACCACGGCAACCAATTCTCAAAACATGATGGTGACAATCGCTTAGAAAAAATGATAGTGATACAAAATAATGTACTATGATTAGATAAAATCTCACAACAAAATAACTGAAGAAGCTCGGCTTGTTTGACTTAAATTTCATTCAAGCAAGTTAATCATTTTTCTGAATTTTGTTGGTTGTGAAAAATGACACATTTAAAAAAGAATTTAAACTATTAAAGTCTTCGTCAAATAATAACATACACTTTGGTTGGATGTAAACGATAATCCTCGTCGGATGAATCCGACCCGTTGTATCTCAACAGTTCATGAGAGCTGCCAGTATTTGACTTCGAGAAATTTGACGTTTTCCGCCGGGGTTTAACTCCGCCGACCAGAGCGTCCAACTCACGACGCTTTTTCATTCTTTTGGACGGTTTAAAGTCCACATTTACTCTTGCGTGTGGATCCAGCTTCGTCGTCAAACTGCTCTCCACCAAGTTAACTTAGAATGTTCATTAAAGTTGACATGAAATTTACGATTTCCCGACGATGACAGCACCCGGAAGTTATGTTAATTGGTAAACAGGCGATTCTATTGGTTGTTGACGAACAGGAATAAACCTCTTACGACTGTTCCAATGTCGTATCTTTGTCATCACACACAAAATCAAAGTGCTGTAAGTACACTTATCACCTACAAAACTTAAAACCTGTTTTATAATAGCTTGTTGAACATGACGTGTTTTCAAAGCAAGATAAATCAGCATAATAAGGCAGAACAGTTGGTTCTCTTAAAAAGAGCCTGCAATCGACAAAGTGACTCTATATATTGAAATCAATATAAACTAATGACAAGACCACCTTTGAACATTCAAAATAGAGACAAATACATAATACTGGTACCAGCCATTATTAGCTATAAATACAGGACCCCATTGGAAATATGTGCTTGCACGATTATCCTTGACTGAAATTTTAAATAATTTCAATTACTCAAATTAACACAATACTGACCAAAATATTTACACTTAGTGTAATACACCATTCTAATTTCTATGTGTTTAGGTGCTGGGGGAAAGCAAATGCTGACTTTGAGTTTCTTTGGTACCCCAGCGCTTCTGTCCCTGAGGAAGGGCCTGTGACTATAAGTTCTTAATGAGTTCATTGAGTTGAAAATGTTGAGGTTTTATTAAGAACAAGCATTAGAATAGAACTGAAAATGCTGTTAGTCTTGAGATAGTTGTTTAATTAAAGTTTTTCTGTTTTAATGTACTAGTATGTAATGCAACACTGTTGGTCTCCAAGTTACTATCAGTCCTTTCTCACTTATCTTGAAAAATCAATGAGTCCCACTTATGTAAAATTTTAAAGTATTTCCTAAATTGAACGAGTCCCATGCAAATTTTATAGTAAGGAACTCGAGACTTGCACCAAAATGAAACAGGGAACAATTCATCACACTGTAACCCATACATGTATAAGGTCTGACACTAATTAATGGGGTATATTTCAATTGTCCTATAAAAACACGAAATGATACCTGGAGTCCTTCACTTAACATTTAAAAAGTCATGCAAGAAAAAGAGACATGCTTCATTTAATTTCTCATTAAACTTCCAAGCAAGCATTGTAAAAAGATATTTGTTGAAGTAAAAAAATAACCGTTAAATCCATATACAAACATGTACTTTCAAAATTGAATTTTCTGGGAAAACCTGTATCTACATTTCAACTTGAAACTTAAAGGGAAAACTAGCTACATGTATCATGTGATAATGACCCACACAGTATTTAATACTGTATATATGGTGCATCCAAATTAAAAGAAAGTATATATGTTGGCACTGAAGCATGAAAGAACATAAAAAGTATCCTACTATATATCTATTATGTGTTTTTGAATTGTCAATTCAACTCACAGGGCATAGGCATTTAAAAACAATATGCAACAATACCCTGAAATTATTTTTATATCAAATTTAAGTAATTTGAAATTGATTACAAGATTAGTCAATTTTCCGCAACAAAAGATTCTAAGTGACTTAATCGATTAATCGGAACAACTCTATGACAAAAGACAAAAATATATTTGGCCTGTTTTTCTTTTCACATCTAAATATCAGTAGTCAGCCAACATAAATATCTACAAATTTGCACACAAAGGCTCAATACCAACTTTTCAAGTAAAGTGTCTTTAAAGTCAGATCAAAAGTTGAGGAGAACAAGCATGAACAAATTTCGTGACATACATCCAGACGGATATCCAGTGCGAAACAAGATGTCTCCTCTCACTCTACTGTATATGGAATAAACACACAAATTATCTACAGTACAACTATACTTACAATTTCTTAGGTTCTCTCTGACATCTTTAAGTTCAGTGATAAGCCAGGCTGATATAATAGACAGCAGAACCAGAGCAACAACAACAGCAAGAAGCATAAACACTTTGAAAAAATTCCACAATGAAGAATCCCCACTTTTCTGTACTTTTTGACCTTTCTTCCTGAATAACAAATAAATATTATTTTGCCGTAAGTCACAGGTTTTATTTGCATTAGACTGAGACAGTCGTAGTACATGGCTATTCTGTTTTATCCCTGCCTAATGGGCCAATGACCTTTGGCTTCGAGGGAAGAGACAGAGAAGTTTGTCTGATACGAGGAATTCCGAATACACTCTATGGTTTTTTACATGCCCTGTTTATAGCACTGTTTGATACACATGATATAACAATTGGGTTTCCAACCAGTTCATCTCTACTTCAGACCTACAGATTGGTAGTTGAGAGCGCTTACCACTCTGTCACTGGTGTAATGTAAGATATTATTGTTATTAGTTGTTCATTTCAATAATCGGTCCTAGTTTAATTGATGAAATAACTGTTTTTTTACGCCTTTGCAATAGTAAACCGGTCAGCCAATAATATTGCGTAACTACTGACGCGGATGTAAACAGGTCATGCAAAATAGTTCATCAATGGCAGCATATTATATAAGACTACAGAGCTATTTCGCTAAATACTTGAGACCATGCTTCTGAATGAATGTCTCTGTTGCATTAGGTTACCACCAGGTCAATAAATAGAGCGATTTCACTGTTGCTATTTATGAACCATGTATATCATTTACTGGATCACATGTTCTGCTGAGGGTAAAACATTGACTGATAAGCCATTATGCATGTGTACGGTGTATGTGAAGGTAGAATGTTTTTAAAATTAAAATGGCATATTTGGAAGATTTCAAGTCTAAACTTTTAGATTAACATATATGATCATGCCAGAAAGCTATATCTTCCAGTACTAATAAATCTACGTTCTGGAAAATTGACGAAGGAGATTTCGTACAAAATAGTTGATTAGAAAATATTTGTATGAAATCTCCTTCGTCATTTTTCGATTCTATTTATTTAGTATTCCGATAACCTTTCGACCTCAACAGATTTCGAAGCAATTGATTGTCTAAACTGGATGTCGCGTCATCCGTAGATGTTCAATTGTGAAAGCTCGGTCATTTCTGTTTGTCTCTGGTGCATATACTGAACAGCTAATTTGCTGGCCTGACAAGTTTGTTGGCTTATGCTGTGTTTTTTAGGGCTGAAGAGTTGATATAAACTCATCGGATGACTGAAATTAAAATATGTTAGCTACACGCTTATACCCGTACAGTAAGGTCCTAAGGTAGCGTTTGAGTGAATAATATTAATAAAACAATACAGCAAGTTATGTGACAGCCTCTCCAATTGTCGATGTGTTCCTTTCTACATAGGTAAACATTGATAAGGTTAATTGACTGAGGGACTAGTAGGGTATGTACTGATTGAGTAAAACCCTGGACAATTAAGTTAAAACCGGTGGACGTCAAACAAAGTCCTTGAGTTGACCAAGACATTTCAACACTGTTCAAAGCATTACAAATTGTAATTTATCAAATAAACTTTTATCAAATAAACTAACTTCTTTGGCTTCTTTCCCTTCAGTGGGGGTAGATTCAACCATTCAACATCGCTGTCAGTGGAGTCTAGGAGATTCAGAGTGTCACCCCTGTCCCCTGACTCACCAGATCCATGGATACCACCATTATTTTTACTTCTCACCATGTTTACTGCCTGTGATACACGGTCACTTCATTCTCATATCAAAAGAATTTCTGGTTAAACACTAGATTGTCTGTAATCATCAAATTAGGATGTTAAAAAGTTTTCCAAGTTTGACAGGAAGTTGTCATCGTTGGGGAGCATTCATTGATATTTTTTTATTTCACTTTTTTCTTGTTAGCTAAGATTTTCTTTTGTTTTCATTAAAGAGTAAAACTTTTAATTCATACGTATCAGATATTCAGTTGCGATCTTTGTAAACAATATAGTTTGCACTTCGTTCAATTTCTTGAAAATATGTATTCATGAACTGCTCCCCAAGGGAGGTAATTTGACCAAGGTTGGAAACACTAAATTTATAGGTTAAACGTCTATAAATTATTATTCAATATTCTTCTTCCATGCTAACAAAATAAAAGATACAATCGATTAAGTTAGCTCATTGGACGAAAGTCAAATTCCTGTTCATGTACTGAGCTGAGCACTTATTGTAATATTCTCTTGTATTTAATTTTTCATGCTGTCAAGTCTAGACATTAGCCTGGGGTATCCCTTGTTTATTACAATAATCACGCAACCTTCATTAAACGCCCACAAAAATAATTGTAGATCCTCTATTGATAAACGCCACAGAATTCACTAATGTAAGTTATGGTGTCTGACTAATGTATGCTTCTGTCTCGTATATCCGTGCCTCTTAACAGTTTCATCGGCGCATGTGCACTCGCGCATATAAGTTCAAAAATTATCTTCACCAATCTCGGAAGAAAAAATGTTAACTTAACAAATAAAAACAAGAACAATGACAAAATGTTTATGAAAATACATAAAATTATTGCTTTTGCATGTCTAGGTCGGTGCTCTGAATCCTGTTGACTGGTAACCATGAAATCCGTGCCTCCTTAAAAACCTGTCTGTACTGGGGCCTCATGGAGTAAATTTTTGTATTTGTGTTTAAATTAAATAAATTTGGAGTAGTACTCATCATAATCTGTTTTCATTTTGAGTGTAATAAACTGTGGTGCTTAATAAAATGGATAATAAAATGGTATGCAAAACAATTAACACCAGTTGAAGAATCCCAATTGGAATAAGTAATACCCGTATTGTTCCTCGTCGTCAAGGTGACAACAATGACGAGTCGTCCAAAATGACTGCCCAAATTGATACAGGCTATTTGTGTGAATATTATTTGGGGTTATTTTAGTAAAAATATAACGTAGCGCATATATTAGAGCTGAAATAAACCAGACACAAATTTCAGGAGAAGGCACGAAATTATGAGACAGAGGTATAAATATGGAACCGTTTGTTTACTTCTTGAATATCCTTGGTGGTAGGCGTTTACAAAGACCATAAAAGATAAGACACTATACTAACAGTTTCACATTTTGACATTTTGCTTTATACATCTTTGTCTGATTAAATAATGAACAATGATATTGGACTAAACATTTACATACACTTTTTATTTATTGTTTCTAGTTCCGTATATCAAAAATTTTAGTCAGGCTTGTTTGACAAGATTTGGGTTGCCTCATCTCTGAAATCAGGGGCAGCTTATAATATAAATCTACTACGCCCCCACTTCTGACCTAATTGTAATTTCAATGTCTGGACATTGGCTGTATAGCATGGTATTTCATTAGGTCTTTGGCTAAGGCCATCTCCTCCACATAAGTGAAACTTGTAAAATTGCTGGGTGAAGAGCATTATTATTTCCAGAAAAACTGGTTATGTCAACAGGCTACAATTTACATGTGTAAAAAAGATAAACAAGCATACAGAGGACAATGTGAGTCTTTTAAAACTGTATAAATGTATTTTGTGAATGTATGTTCATAGCTATATTCATAAATGTTTGGTAAAAGAAAACTATGAATGCAGTATACATCTTTAATTGCATAAATTCTAATATTACATTTGACCACTATTTACAGCATTGAATATGTACAATAATACCTGACAAGACTAACATAGTATTCGTTCAATAGACACAATCATGTTATACACCCAACATATAAACTGAGTTAAAGAATATAGTAACAATATCACACATTAATATTTCAATGAATTTCACTATTGATGATCTTCATTTCACTCAAACTTTCGTTCTGACTGCTTAATCTTAAATCCCCCAATACATACAGACGGTTGGAAAATAAAGTTTGGAATGTACTATTCCGTATTCAACATAAACATTCAAATATATTTTCAGACAAACGTCAGACAAATATTAACTGTTCACAAGTACAAATGCAAAACGAACATCTGCTAAAATATCATAATTAAAGCCTGTGTCATGTCAGCCTACACCTGTCTATGATCAATTTTTGAGGCACCTTTCAAGGGAAACTGCTGGTATTTCATGCAACAGCTGTACGACCATCTTACAACCGAAATATAAAATATTGGCGCTGTGAGATGAACACAACATTACAAACCAAATTTTGTCTGCAGCCTGAATGTTATTTTATTTTTGGGAATAATAAGTCATGCAACCAAAGAGCGGCTGACGTGACACAGGCTTAACATACATACATGTAAAAGTAAATAAAATTGCACATGAAATTTTATGTACCGGTAATAATTTTTGCAAACTGAAACCATGACTTCAAACAAAATACATGTATATATTATACAGTACAGAGAAAACAATTGTGGATTGTGGTAAATACAGTAGTATCATAAAGCAGACAAATAATACAATACATGTTTGCATTCAGAAAATAAACATCAATTAAATGTTGGCAGTGTGTTGACTGTTCCTCGTACAGTAACAGTAGTACTCAGTATTATAGTTTCAGAAAGGATTAGAATGAAATACAACATGTCTGATTATCAATAGATCTTTCTTATTTACTATAAAATCATTCAATTTCTATGGGACAAAATTTTCGTTGTTTTGGTAAAAAAGACCATTTCATGGGGACATTATTTTAAGCAATTGAGATTTCATGAAAAATAACAAGGTTAAAATCACACAAATTATTAAATATCATGAAATCCACGAAATAAAATCCCCACAAATATGAATGATTTTATAGTATTTTATTTTAATATTTATCAAGAATTACAGATACTACTCATTAAGAATAAACATTTGTCAGATCCCAGTCACATAACCAGTCATATAACCAGTCATATAACCAGTCACATAACCAGTCACATAACCAGTTTCATAACCACTGAAATTCTGAAGTTTGTATGGGCGCATTCGTAACGTTGTTCCGCACATTCCGGACAGTGGAACACACTTACGAACAAACCGGAACACTGTTCGGAACATGTTCTTTCTGTGCCCGCCACAGAGGTGGTGCAGCCAGAACAGTCACGTGATTACAGCAAGAACAATGGTCGCTTGTGTCATAAAATAGAATAAATTAAATTTATTTTCCAATTATGGGGCATTGCGGGCAAACAGTCACATTCAAATATATCATTATGCATATTTTGTTCTCCAATATTACGGCTGCAACTACAATTTTGGTCATCTTAAACATTTTACTTTCTGTTCCGTTTTGTTCGTAAGGTGTTTGGAGTAGAACATTTGGCACACTGTGCAGGACAGTTCCGTTTTGTTCGTAAGTTGTTTGGAGTAGAACATCCGGCACATGTGCGGAACAGACGCTACGAACATGCCCTATGAGTCTCACCAGGATACACAGGGACCTGTTTCTATACAGTATATCTTTTATTATATCCACATGTCAATATATCATCAATTTTGTTATCGCTTCCATGGAATAACCATGAATTATTATCCATTCTAACACAACCAACAGGTTCATCTATATACACATAGAAAAAACCAAGGTATGCTCGAATTACCGTTGAAAAACAGCTACGGAAAATAACTTAATAGTGTTCTGAGCAAGAATAGTGCTGCGGTTACTAAGTCTTGATGTTTTGTCAAATGAGGAAAATTTGCTATCATGTAAGAATCAAATTAATGAATATTAACCTGTGTTGTAACTATAATAAAGCATAGTCACTTGTTCAAATGTGTACATTTAATCACATGTGCTATGTCAAACCTTGTGACCATGCTTTATTCTACGACAAAACACAGGTACACATTTAATTATTCATTATTTCTTAAATAATTAATGTCACAGTTAGGACTGAAAAAAATTCTTAATCGGATACAATTCGATCACAAGGTTAAATCAGTTTCAATTTTGCAATCCTCTATATGAAGAAGTCAAGTTCTAGGAATCCTAAATGTTTTAGTATGCCAAGAATCACTTCATCTGTAGATCACATAACGTCCCATCAGCATTGTAAGCACAATTGTGAGCATTGTTTACAGTTATCACAGATGACAGAGATAAGAATCCGATGGTTTCAATGTACGTGTAATTTACCAACTTTCCTTCGAGATGTACACCATAGGAATCCTGATATCACTACAGTACTAACACACAGTACAACAAAGTAATACACTGTCGGAAAAGTTCCCTGAAAACAAAAGAATAGCAACAACTGAGAGAAATACATGATCACTATTGAAAGTGTAACGGACTTGAATAAACAATATCTTTATAGAATTTGAGAAAAATTTAAATGTCACAGCAAAAGGGGTGCAATTAACCAGCAAAATCATGATGACAAATAAAAGGACTTTTGGTTGTAAAAGCATATGTAATATTGTACATGGTTTCATAATCAAATAGATTTTCTTGATAACCTTTGCAGGGCTACAGATAAGGTTTTAGTCCATTGGGTATTTCACACCAGAGTTTCAATTTTGATTGGGTTTTGACAAATTTTAATTGGGTATTTAATAAAACTCAAAGGGTAAACTTTAAGGATCTTTTTTGTATTGTTTTTCACTGTAACATCCTTTTCTATTTGGGTATTTCATAGTGTCTTTGCTTTTTCATACTCCCTCTTATCAAAATCTATTGGGTTTTTAAGAACATTAATTGGGTAATTACCCCAATACGCAGCTTATCTGTAGCTCTGCTTCGACGAAACCCTTTGACATACAAATGTGAGGGGCATTTTTAACATTAGCTGCTGAACCATTAAGTGCTGGCAAAGATTAAATGGTAGAATATAATCAGTAATAATTAGTGTTGATGAAGTATCAACTGAATATATCAAGCATTGGATTCTAGGTCAAGATAAGAAAGCTTACTAGGGTCCTATTTGAACTTCATTCAATTTGCAGGAAAAGGAAAATTTCATTCCACTTATGGCTATGACAAGCAAACAAAACACACATATTTATACAATCTTTGTATTTTGTGAGATTATTTAACTGTAACTCATTTATCTTAGTGTGTTTTTATTATTGTAATATAAGGATGTTTTGACTTGTTACAATAACAGGGTAGCAACACCATGTGACTGGCTACAGTTACAAGTAGAAATTTGTAAACATTGGAACACAAATATAGCCAAAATATAGCATAAATTGATGGAGAAATAAAATAACTATGGCTATATTTGTGTTCCAATGTTTACAAATTTCTACCTTGAACTGTAGCCAAAAACCACTACACTACATAACGAACATGAAAGGATGACTGATAAATACAGAATATTCATAAGTTCAGGTAAATACTCAGGGGTTCCATTTGACTCGGGAGTAGGGGTTTCGACCCTTGAAATTTCCAAAAAGCCACATTTTGACCCTCAAAATTTTCTTTTAAAATCATGGGTATTTTGCCTATAAAATGGTTAACTTCTAAATGATCAAAATGACCCTTCAGATTCAAAAGCTAGTCACTAGTGGAACCCCAATACTTCCGAACAACCCATTTAGGGCACTGGACATATGTTGATGCTTCGTTGGGGTCAATGTAAAGTTAGATCATATAAACACCTACCTGTCTTAAACATTTGTAACCATAGTAACCGGGCAAACACAAACATTCCATTTCTCCAGGTCCAAGTAATACACAATGACTGTTGTTGTTGGCACATGTGACTGTAAAATATAAGGATTTTGTACAAAGAAACGAAACTCCACATTAATATAAAATTTATTCCTTACTTTACATGGAAAGAATATCAGTCAACATATCAATCTTAAAAGTTAAAAGACTAGTTCACATACAGGTTTTCAATTAAAGGTTACTCTATAATTACTTCTAAAAAATGCTTTAGTGCATCGATGTACACAAGCAATTTGTCTCTGTAATATATTGTAATACATATAAATGGAAACTAGATGGAAATTTTTACACAAAACCATGTTTCCCACAAAGGGTGATATTCATCCGACCTAGCTTTGTTCCAACTTTTCATGTTCAGTTTCATTGAAATCTGACCAATTGTTAAGGATAACAAGCACTGACAGACTGTGTGACATCCATCTAGACAGACTTTCAGCACAAAATCAATATCTGTCTCCCCCACTATATGTCTCCCACATATTGGTCTCCCCCAAAATATGTCTCCCACATATTGGTCTCCCCTACTATATGTCTCTCACATGTTGGTCTCCCCTACTATATGTCTCCCACATATCGGTCTCCCCTACTATATGTCTCTCACATGTTGGTCTCCCCTACTATATGTCTTCCACATATCGGTCTCCCCTACTATATGTCTCCCCTACTATATGTCTCCCACATATTGGTCTCCCCCACTATATGTCTCCCATATATTAGTCTCCCCTACTATATGTCTCCCACATATTGGTCTCCCCTACTATATGTCTCCCACATATCGGTCTCCCCTACTATATGTCTCCAACATATCGGTCTCCCCTACTATATGTCTCCCACATATTGGTCTTCCCCACTATATGTCTCCCATATATTAATCTCCCCTACTATATGTCTCCCTCATATTGGTCTTCCCCACTATATGTCTCCCACATATTGGTCTCCCCTACTATATGTCTCCCACATATTGGTCTCCCCTACTATATGTCTCCCACATATCGGTCTCCCCTACAATATGTCTCCCACATATCAGTCTCCCCTACTATATGTCTCCCACATATCAGTCTCCCCTACTATATGTCTCCCACATATCAGTCTCCCCTACTATATGTCTCCCACATATTGGTCTCCCCTACTATATGTCTCCCACATATCGGTCTCCCCTACAATATGTCTCCCACATATCTGTCTCACCCACTATATGTCTCCCACATATCAGTCTCCCCTACTATATGTCTCCAACATATTGGTCTCCCCTACTATATGTCTCCCACATATTCGTCTCCCCTACTATATGTGGGAGACATAACAAATATTGCTTAAACTAAATATACATACCATTATTTAGGACACAAAGGTTTATCTCATCTTTACAAATCCTTGAGTTGTTGACAATATCTGCTGAATTCCATGAGCTATTTCCACCGGGACACGGCAAGTTTTTAGGTAGAGACCTGTAAAAAGTATGTAACATGAGGACATCCATTTATCAAGGGTAATGATTAACACCTTGTTAAACCTCAGGTTCAATACACTTTGTGGTTTGACAACATCTCTAAAGGATGTTACATAGTGTCTCTATGAATGCAAAATGACTGTCTTGGATGATATAATTATGATGTTATTGTTGCATATTAATGTTGTCCTAAAATCTTCTATGTTAACCATATTAACCACTTATTTATCAAAGCAGTGTACATTGTATTGTTAACACTTCTTGTTCATTGGGGTACAGGGTGAATCATAATATCTGTCCCAGTTTCAAACTACTATAACTTTTCGTTTCCTTACAAGATATGTATGCATCATATATCATTTGAAAGCTGATATAGTTTTATTGAATGTAACTACAGGAATGATGTTGGCACCACAGCGTCATCTACGATGCCATAAAAAGATGAGATATTTCCAAGATGTCGCTTTCAAAGCATAATTGAATATATTATAAATATTGAAATTCCCTTTGTAGACTATATTAGATATGAAAGTATATTATATCTTATATCATATAAACTGTTAAGTACTTGTGTTTTGGATGTGTAAGCTATTTGGGGTCATACTAACACATATCAAAACTGTTTCATTTGAAAAGTGTGAAAGATATTATGAATCACCAGTCATATATCAGGCCAATAGACACACTGAGGCACACCGAGACGCTTGCGAAATGACCAAAATAAGCATGTTTTTAAAGAAACAAAGCCTCAAATAGAACCTCGAAAATATTTGCCTTGTCATTTTTTTGTCTCTGGAAATGGCCCAGTACATGTATAATTATGGCAAACAAGTCATTAAGAATTACAAGCAATACAGAAGTCCCCTTACAGTTTTAAGCCATTTTCAATGTTTCTGTTGCCATAGCAACCATAATTTTGGTCGGAATCAAAATATATTTGGACGTGCATTATCCCCTTATTGCTCCCATCCACATACCAAGTTTCATAAACCTAGCTTGGAAACTGTTTGATGGACGGACTGACTGACGGACGGAGGGCAAACCTATAGTCCCCTCCGGTCAAAAACCGGTAGGGGACTAATAAAAGACCCAGTGTTTTCCACTTTTTGAGGACAAGAAAATAACCAATGTCCTGGAACTCTAGCTCAGCTCTAGCAATTTTTCTCTCCTCCCCTCTAGATCTAAGCATGGAATATGGCATCCAGATCGTCAAGAAAACAGTCTAAACTCTACAGACAGTGCTGGCCAGAGAGTCATAAACAATGTAAAGAAATCAATGCAAAAGATATTACTTTAGTAACAATGTTCTTAAAATGGAACAAATTAATAAATATATGTCAGTTTTCATAAAACCATGTATACAGTATGATACTGCAAAATGTGCTCAAATCTACAAGCTTACAAGTAATGTAATTTTGGAAGGCCGCTAAAATCTGTGTCCTGTATCGTTAAACCAGCATTCCCATCTAGCAGCCTGAAAACAACATAATGCTTATACAACAGGAACTTGAAATTATATCATACCAGCTGATCATTTCTTGTGCTAAATATCAGGGCTTCTACTGAGGCCTAATGCCCGTTTTGGACTAGCACACATCCCAACACTAAACCTCTGATTCAAACATTGTTCTATATTGTCAAAATTTAGCATATAGAATTTCAAATGACCATAACTCAGTCAATACTTGGTATTTTTTCATCAAATAAAATTCATTTTGTGAAGAAAAGTTCATTCTTTAAACAGCAGGATATCCAGATGTGTAGAACCCCTGAAATATATATGATGCAGTAATAAAGTGATAAACTGCTCTTTCATATCTTCAATTAATATGAAATTCAATATTCTACCTGATCCTGTAAAGCTGGAGAAGATAAAACTGTAAATATTCAAATTTTTGACAAATTAGTTACCCTGCACTATAAGTAAAAATAAATACACATACTAAATCAAAGACCCCATATATTTTCATTTTTTCTCTTGTAGCATTACCATTCAAAATAGTCCATTTATAAACAAAATTACCAATATATATCATAATTATTATGGGATAGTAGTAACTATTTTTAAATACTTACAAGACTTGGACATTGTTTAAACTGTTGAGAAGACCACTTATCTTTGTTAGTTTACATGTGCTTAAATCAACCCTGAAATGAAGAAAAAATGATAGAACAGATGTTTGTAAAAAATGTATGCCCCCAAGGCAGCCCATCTCAGTTATCTGTAAGGTCATGACAATCTTGAGTTTTGACAAACTGACCACAAAATAAATAGGGGTTAAGGAATGATGGTAACAGGGTTTAAACGATGATCGAGTATAATTAATTTTTGATCGAACTACCCTGGCATTGTCGATCGTCGATTTCATCCGTTCATAATGGATCATCATAATTACTAATGACAGTAACTGCTCTGAACCCAGACCTCTTTCAAATGACATAGAAAACATTCTACACTATAAAATATTTCATATAGAAATTAGGCTGTAATACACTAGACATAAAACATAAATTAGCTGCAATATCTTTTCCTAACTTATTATATAGCAGGACAAACAAAATGCATTTAAGAGGCCAGGTTAAGCCCCAAATGTAATTTGATTACAAAATCGAGGTAACTGTTCAATTATTGATAGTGTTTTGTGCCCATAAATGAAAACCTAGATGGTAACCAACCACCCTATAAAATTTGATCAGAAACCTGAATCATGTTTAAGGTCAGAGAGGCTTCACCAGTTATTTTAGTTAATACTTACAACATACTTCAATATTTTCTAAGTGCCTTAAGGTTACAGGCAAATGGATGTTACATTAACTGTACTTCAATTGTTTATTTATCTATATCTAATCTGAAGAAGACGACCATTGCCAAAAGCTATTTAATTGCGTTTGTTGTTTTTTAATGGTATAAATATGACAATTTCACCAGAAATGACAAAGACCAAATGAGAAATTATCTTTAGAATATAGCCTACGTTTTGAGCCAATGAAAACGCAGATTTTTGGTGGTTAAATTAAAATTTGACATATGTTGGCACAAATTTCTATTTGCCAATCAAAATTAATATGTTCTAACTATTACATAATTCTATCTTAAGATACTAACCCAATAATCTGTTCACTTTTAGAAGGTGCTGTGGTATTCAAACAACATGAGTGATCCATTCTTAGTGCTTTTGAACTGTTTTGTTCCACACAATACTGCTCCACATAGCCATTAATTTTTGCAAAATCACATTGTGAACAAATTTCCTGAAATTCATAATATATATTATACAGGCTTCGCGAAAAATTTAAAATCTTGTCAGTCATTCGGACTGACAGACACAAAAAAGCTGTAGCCGAATGAGCATTTGTCAGTCTGAAAAAATGAAAATTGGTGTATAGAAAATGCACGTTCTTTTTAATTGCTGAATTCAGAGGTAAATACTTCAGAAATGCATTGTTAGCTTAAAACACAGTTAACAAGTGATTTTCAATAGGCCTAATTACATAGTTTACGTTTTTACAATGGGTTCATTCAGCCCATTCATTGAGCATATATCAGACAGGACTTTCTTGCAAGAGAAAGGTTATTTTAATTTCATTTAATCATTTTAAAATTTAACATCAAACATCTTTAATATTAATCACGTTTTCATGTTAAAAAGCCCCGTCAATATTCAGACGGGATGCACGTCGCGGAATTCCAGAAGCGTACAGTGTACGGGTTTTAACGGCATCCAAATATGTAATCAGTTTTTGCGACATTCATCCCGTTGAATATTTTCACATTTTTGACAATTTCAGAAGGTTTCTTATTGTATCTCAGCGAGGAATTACGAAAATATGTTTGTGTTACATTCTTTGCAAATATTCAACTACAATGTGGGAATATCACCGTCATCACTCAAAATCACCGTCTGTTTAAAGATTCGACATTCAGTCAATTTTCCCTGGATAAAAGCAATTTTTGTCAGTCAGGACCGACGGTTTTCGCGATGCATGTATATATGATGGCTGATGGGTGGATAGGTGGCCAAGTGGTTAAAGCTCTCGACTATAAATCCGGAGGTCCCTGGTTTGAATCTCGACCAGGGCACTGGAAATTTAAGAAATGCCTTTCAGTGTTTCCCACCCAACTAGAGACAAACTGGTTGGAAACCCAGAGATAGTCACGTGTATATTGGTGCTATTCACCGGGCACGTCAAAGAACCAAGCAGTCTTATTCGGAAAGAGCTAGGGCAGCCTGCCTGGATTCCTTGTATCACACAAACTTTAAGTCTATTCTCCCGATATTGGCCATCATTGGCCATCAGGCAGGGATCAAACCGAATGACCACGCCTAAGCACGTTTTAATATGAATATCATATATCAACCGGGCTCATTAATTGAAAATGGTATAGGGGGATTAAACAAGTCATAGACTTCCAGACTCAGCACACCAAAAGTAAGTAAGTAAGCAAAGATCTAAACAAACAGCTTGGACACTCAATTGAAAGCTGGGAGGAAATGCAAAGTAGCATGCAGCAAATTCTGTTATTTTGCATCAAAAGCTATTTCTTTTATCGTATGAAGTAACATGTTTTTGTCTACTTCTTATATAATTCAGAAAATTATGATTTGAATGAGGCAAATCAGGTATTTTCTTATAAATTTTGAATTTCAAATAAAATGAGAGTAGGTCTGGCTCTTTGAGGTCTATTGTTTTATTCCTTTCGTGACTGATTTCAATAAATGAGGACAGGTATCATTGTAAAGCTGAATAATATTTCTGCATAAAAATATCTTT
The DNA here is from genome assembly GCA_947247005.1 of Spisula solida. Classification (NCBI taxonomy): domain Eukaryota; kingdom Metazoa; phylum Mollusca; class Bivalvia; order Venerida; family Mactridae; genus Spisula; species Spisula solida. The sequence goes on from OX365948.1 coordinate 30,837,581, forward strand.
GGCCAAAGTGAACCCCCCCAAAAAAAACAAAAAAACGAGGACTGATCAGCAAACAGCAAAAACCCTTGTGAATTTTGCAATTATTTGACCAATATGTAGTACTGAAACTTAGTCAAATACAAGAGTTGTAAAACACTGACTCAGCTGCAAGGAATTCTTACCTCCCCTTGCAAGAATTTATTGAATATATTACATCCAGAAGTAGAACACAGACAAAATTTTACGGGCTAGCTTTACAAATTACAGACTATAGTCAAGTTAATTAAATCACTTTTTAATCTAAACTAGTTCAAAATGCCACAGATTTAGCTAGGGTTGTGCAACGGCCAGCTACATGCAATGTTGAGATTCACTGGAGCAAACAAAATGGCTTAATGAGTGGTCATTCAGTTTTTTCCTGCCAGATTATCCACTTACCATGCTTCCCAACCTTTTTTGACTCTCAGGAGGGGTTTTCATGATTTGTAAGTGGGAGATTTGGGGTCTCAAGTGGGAGATTTTTCACGTGCAATTTTCTGCGACGCACACTACACATTTAATTTTGTTACCTTATTTTGATGGTTTTTTTTATTTGGTCAAAGAATAAACATGCATTCAAACTAACAGACATGAATTTTGCCCATTCTACTTGTCACTGGTTTAACATCAAAATATATGTATACATTTGTCCAAAATATTTATTCCAATACAATGTGCTCTCTTTTCTAAATTTTTCAATATCCAAAAAGTTTATGAGTACAATCATTGACCTGTATTCATCATATTCAACTCTTTACACCAGTATTTGCTTCTATTAAATTTGAAAATTTATATCATCCAAAAATATCATTACAAAATTCAAAACTGTAATAAAATGCTTTAGGGCGTATGGTTGCACTATTATTGCAAGGGGAGGTAACAACTGCAAGTACTAATTGGTACTGTGTAGGGTACGGTCTTTAAACCCAACCTGATACGAAAGTAATGCGAAAAGGCGGTGGGCTGCAAATATGTTTACAGAGATTTTTATGACACTTCTAGCATCATCAGTACTCCTATCAAAGGACAATTATCGATTGTTTATTGGAGTGACCAGTCTCATGGCATGTTACAAAAGGTTTGTTATGTAATAGCAGTTGATTGTTGAATGCAATTGTTTACTTTATGACCGGAAGTTTTCGAGGGAAGTTGAAAATCTGCAGTTGATTGTTGAATGCAATTGTTTACTTTATGACCGGAAGTTTTCGAGGGAAGTTGAAAATCATTTAATCGGGTTTTGAAAATACTGATCAGGGTAAACGGGTTTTGGGTTCGTAAATGGGACAGTTCCGGTTGAATCGGGAGTATTGGACAGCATGACTTACCTCAAGGGAGATCCCGGTTTTATAGGCAGTGCATTGTGAAATTTATTCAGGTTGGGGACAAGACTAAATTTAGTAACGCCTTTGTGTAACTAAATTTAGTTACATATGGTGACAAAACTGCATGAATTGTATTGGTTTGATAATTTAGCTTGGTAATTGCAAGAAATTGACTGGGCAGTTTTCTTCAGTAACATCCATAATGTAGAAAACTTACAAAAAAATAAAATTTCACCGTTGCGTTTTTTGCATCAACTTATTTTAATTAAAAGGGAGATAACTCATATTATTTTCCAAATTTTATTTATGCAATAACTTCGTTGTTTCACGTCCGATTTCAATCAGATTACCTGCAACACATTTTAATTTATTAATTGTAACAACATACAAAGCAACTAACTAAAAATATGTTGATAGTGAATGGTAATATCAATTTTTTACAAACGTTACTAAATTTAGCGTTGTACCCAACCTGACCATTAGTGATTGCGCTGGGGTGGGGGGCACTAGCAAGATGTATGCGCCAGTATTATCAAACCAAACTCTATGACATTGGTCTCAATGAGAATGTCTAACAGTGGCATTAAAGTAGTACATTATTGAAACACAGGTGGAAACTGTTGTATCTGAACATCCATTATATCTGAAAACTATTCAAAATCACATTCGACAAAGTATAGCAATCAAATACAAAATGTTGTTGCAATTACGATCAATAAAACTTACCGAGTTACTTGATGCCACCAAACCTTTTGGCAGTGACGACAGCGCAAAGAATAAGCTAATTTGGATAATGAACATTTTGACAGTTTCGCGGAAGAATTTTACCGGAACCGGAAACACATGTTTACTTCCGCCAAAGAGCACTTCCGTTAAGTATTTCCATAACAACCAAAGTAAACCTCCAAACAGCGGTTGTTAAACGTCTTTTCATTGGATGATCTATTTATATTGCCCAATCGGATTAAAGGTCTTATTGTCCAGTTGTTAAAGGTGTTTAGATAGCAACCAGTCAGTCATAGCACACAAAGTGGACTCATTTCAAACAGGTACGTTTTTTTACAATTATTCCCATAAATAAGACAAAGATACATTACCATGATCGGCAAAGATGATGATGCTATACAATACTTCCCGTATGCACAAGAGATAATGCTGTTTTTCTCTCAATCCGCATTAAATCGTTATTTTATTCAAGCTTGCAAAGTTCGTTGGCCATTTTGATTTTTCTGTGTCAGTATTCACTGTTGTCATTTATTTATGTTTGTAGTTCATTCCTGTAATGCTGTATCTATTTTATTGTGTTGATTATTAAAAAATCTAAATTGGTTGTCAAGCATGTGGTTTTGTATTTTTTTAAAGTTTTAGCTAAATGTTGGTCTCTTTTCATATATTCGTAGTCATGCATAATTGATAGCAGCATGGTCTTGGATACACTTTACTTCTTGTTAAACATTTACTGAATATGAAATCATTGTTTTCATTTTATTGTTTTTGTAGAAGATGGCCACTGAAGTGCGTTCATCAGTGAGGCACCAGCCCAACGACTGGTTTACTAACAATTACACAATTTCAACAAATGCTGAACGTCAGCGTGATGCATCTCATCAAGTCAGACAAGAAGGCAGATATTTAAGAAATGAAACTGACAATCAAACAAAATGGGATCAACATTCAAATAATGTCAGATTATCTGATCGAGTTGATGTTATTCGCAAGTGGAAGGAAATCCTCGAGAAGACATTATCAGATATTGATAAAGAAATCGCTGATCTTTCAGAAGCTAAAGAGCTAACAGAACAAGCTTTAGAAGCAAAAAATCTGCCAACAGATGTAGCAATCGAATGCCTTACTCTTAGAGAAGGTAGACAAAGCATTGATATTGTAGAAGATGAGGCAGAACATCAGCTACACAAGGTTGGTTTTTATGACGCTTTCCTTATTGAAGAATAATTAATATTTACTAGTGTTTTATTGTACAATGAAGTTACACTCTAGTAACACAAGTCGTTTAATTTGCTTATCCAAAGGACTCATCACACTTGGTTATATAAATATATAAAATTGGTTACTTATTTATTATAAGCCAATGTTCTGCATGGACAGCACAACAACGCACAGTAGGCTTATCACTTCATTCTTTCACACGGAATGTTTATTTTGTGGATTGGCATAGTAAATGATGTCAATATGTGATCACTGTTCAATATGCTGTGTTTTAACCTTAATTAAAGCAATCCTTTGGCATGCATTTGTTTCCTCTGAGTCTTTGTGCATATCTATGGTAAATAGTCTGCAAAAGTAGCACTTGTCCAGTTGTCTGGGACAAGTAATTGTTGATTTGGGCAAGTAGCTTCTGAAGTAAATTTACGCATAGAGTATATAATAAACTATTCAGTTTTGCCGATTCGAGCAAGTAGTTCAAAATCCTAAATTTACAGACTGGGTAAAGCTGATGTGTTGGAATTAGAATATAAGTTAGTGCTCACTTTTGGTTTCCCACTTTGTAATATTGATTAAGGTTTTATTTGTAATTTAATATCTTATAATATAATAAATGCAGCACTATAATAAATATAAGCAATTGTTTTGAAATACATGTAATGCCTGGCCATTGATATACTTATAAGAAAACTGGCAAGTGTACTAATACTTAAATCAGTTCTTATGTGAGCAGTTGTGAATTTAGCCCATGATAATTATTGAGAAGATTCTATAACTATTGATTAAAATTATGTCAACTAATTAGGTGTAATGTACCGGTATGTCAACACTTAGATATAAATCTAAATGAATTTGGCACCGCAAATAACTGTTTGATTGCAATATTTCAGGAAGTCGAAGTTATTGATGGCATCAAAAAGTTGTTGCAACAAAGAATTGGAGAGGGATTTGAACAACTATGCCTTCTTCAAGAAGCTCGCCAACAACTTCAGGCTGATTTACAAGACAAGAATCTTGCTTTGGGTATTGATGTAGAACAGTATAACCTCACTGATAGGTCACCACAAATCAGTTACAAACCTGATTCTCTACGAGTTCCTAAAGGGTAATTATAGTGAATAGTTCTTTTGTTGTTTTTATCAAAGCATACTATGAATCTATGATAATTGGGACATGAGCATTAATGATTAATGCTTGCCACATGATGAAAGTTGATATTTATATATATATCTTACATAGATTTTTAGTCATGCATGTATCACAGAAGATATTCTATACTGTATTGTTAAAAATGTTCATGCATACATTTAGTCTGTTTTGTTAAAAATTTGTTTAATGATCATTATAGGTAGTAATTGTAGAACATGTTGATAGGACTTGGTGCATTGTTCATGATCATTATAGATACTATTAGATAGTACTTGTAAAACGTATTGAAAGGAGTTGGTGCATTGTTCTGTCATTGACTGAATGCATGTTTTCTGTTTTCAAACAATCTTAATTTGATAATTTCTTCCAATAATACCAGTATATCTATGTTACAGGAGCACCACACCCCAACAATGGGAAGACTTCAGTCGTTACAACAAAGAGAGAGCTGAGGCTGAAATGCAGGCTTCCACCCGTCTTCGTGAAGCCATTCATCACACACTTCAACAGACTGAGAACGACCTTGAGGCTCAAAGAATAGCTACTGAGTATGCTTTCAGACGAAGAATCCATGAGTTTGAACGTGCAAAGGATGAGCTTGAGTGGCAGAAGAAAAATGTAAGTTGAAGCACATAATGACTGGTGTGCACACGTTATTGCATATAATACTGTAGCTAACATACATTTGTTACACTAATAAAAGGTGTTTTAGGCTGATAAAAATAAGTGACTGAAAATTACTGACATTTCTATTGAGATTTACAGTTAAAAAGATTTTTTTGCACATTTGACGACTGTTTTAGCTCATACTGGTTTGGTTAGTTCCACAAAGTTATCCTAATGTTTGCAATGCTTAAAAAAATGTAAATTTACTAATTAATCATGGAATCTATTCCTGAACTTCATGTATCTTTTGTGGAGAATGAATCGCATATTGAACATTTTCAGACTGAGGAAGAAATCGCCGAATTGGAGAATGATATTCGTGGCGTTGAGGAAGCTATCCGTGCAAAGACCAACCCAATGAAATTGGCCCAGACACGTCTTGAGAATAGAACCTACAGACCTAATGTTGAGTTATGCCGTGATGCACCTCAGTATGGTCTTACTGATGAAGTCAAACAGCTTGAGGCTACTAAGCGTGCTCTTGAAGAGAAACTTAGACAGTCAAAGTAAGCAATAAACAGCTATTGAGTTTCTTTTTCAAAATTCTAAATGGTCTTTTTTTCTTTTCACACATAGAACATTATTTTTGGTATTACTTTCAAAATAACTAAACTGTTAAGGATGATGTTTGTGGCATGTTTAAAATACAGAGTATAGCCTGGCTATGAAAATCTGTGATGGTTGGTTCAAAATATGATCAATGCTTAATTTTGATAAGACGGGTCAAAAAATTACACCTTATAATTGAATTTTGTAGATCGATTATTTTAAGGAAGTTTTGTATCACACCCCTGTCTCTTTAACTTGCTGTCTATTCAGCAAAAACGCAAGAGCCCATCGGAATTGAGTGCTTGCACTTTATGGAATATCCTTGACCAAAAGGTTTAAAGAATCTCATACTTATCAAAGACATGTATATTCATTGAGTGTATTTTCTTTCAGACACGCTCTTGATGGCTTATACAATAATCTTCACCGTATCAATGATGACTTGGCACAGAAAGTTAACAGCCTTGACCTCGACAACAGATGTATGGACGTCAGACAGAAGCTTACAATCAAGCCACAGACTTCCATGCAGAGAAATTTGACCTTGACCGGCATTGAGAGAGAACGATCAAAGATTTTGGCATAATTTTGTGTGATTAAATAGGACATTTTCAAACAAAAAGTAAATTCAATTTAAATGGGTTTTATGGTTATCAAAAGCATTTTGGGAATAAAGTTGTTATATGTGTAATCCTCTTTATCAGTATTTTTTCATTCTTCACCCTATGATATATAATTATTACGTTTATTTGAAATGTTGATCATGTTTTCATCGTTATGTATAAATTAAAATCACTGCTTTTATTACATGTTGCTTTTTACTCTCGTTGTTTTTGAGTGACAAAATTTTACAGCATTTTTGCTACTATTTTATTTTCAATTAATCTTTGAGATTCCATTATATAAACAATTATATATATGACTGTGAAGTTAAAAGAAAAATAAAAATATTTAAATTCAGCTGGAACTGTTCTTTGTAATATTGATTATTATAACAAAACCTACATTTTAAGATATTTACATATTAGAACAAAAATCAAATGCACTAGGAAAACTTGTCAGTATTTAAAGTAAATTTTAGCTTTCGCAATGCATCATTTGAATATGTTTTCGTTCATTTATTTTATATATTTATCTTTACAAGAAATAAAACCAGACTGTGATTAATGTCTGTTTGGATTTTAGGTAGATTTAGGGACTATGTGTATCTTTGTTTTTTTGCGCTTCCTCCATATCCCCAATATTTTCAACCATCTTACTTCATACAGCAAAAAAATAATATTGTATAATTACATGTATGTTCATTTAGACTTGAGAGCTAAATAACGCCAATCAGTATTTTTTTAAACTGTGATCATGCTTAACTAATACCAGCCATTAACCTCATATGATGTTTTGAAGGTTATGACCTTGGTATCTATTTATTAATACAAATGTAGGTTAAAATTTGTTATAAATTTTGACCAGTATTTTTGCTTCATATTATCCCCCCCCCTTCTGTTTGCACTGTGTGTCTAGTTGTATTGTTATAGTATTACCACATTGTTCTACATGTCTGCGTTTTTTATCTGAGTGAAAATATGTTGGATGATTCAGAGTATGGAATTTTTGATGACATTTATTGAACAAGTGACCAATGATTGAACCTACTAAAGGCAAACCATTTTATGTTGTGTTCGACAACTTGTTATTCCATTATATGAGTATGAAATTAAAGCGAATGTGTTGTAACAATATAGAGTTTTAGCTTGTTTGTTTCCAAAGGTTGAAATGTTTGGATAATCAAATGAATCTGATGTCCTTTTAAGTGCTATGCTTGGGCGACGCTTGTGTGACTGCAATAGCTCCCCTTATTCTTCGAATAGTGGAGCTAAAAAACCAGATTGCATCAATTCTAGCTAAAACCAGACAAGTGCTAATTATTAGGGGTGACTATTGAGTCCAATTTTGACTATTGCAATACTATTGCTATTGCTGAAAGTACAATTGCGATACTATTGAATTGCTGGAGACTATTGCGATACTATTGCAATAGTTATTGCCAAGATTTGAAAACCAAAGATTAACTTGTTAGTTCAAATTTGCACTGTGTAAGATACTACTTTGTTGTACAACATACAAATATACTATTTGTGGAAAGGATTTAAAGTGAATTTGACAGAAATAGATTCATAAAATTATGGCGATATTGGTCCATTACGGCTGTTTTGATGCTTGTGGTTATTTACAATTAGTTTTTTTTAACGAAAACGGAAGTTGTTTTAAATTACATTTTTGTATAATAAACTTTATTCATAAAAAGGAGACTATCGTAACTATCGATAGTTGAGCTAACTATCGGCGATAGTTATTGGATCGAGACTTTGACTATCGATCCATACTACCGGAACACTCGGGAGCGCAATGCATCAATATTTCGATGCATCGGCCCACCCCTACTAATTATGCTAAATATTTCATTGACTAGCAGGGCCAAGTTAATAATCACTAATCATTTTTAGTTATTAGATGAATCAATTATCGGGCTAAACTATAGCAATAAACTGCTGAAGTTTTTCTTCAATTAGACCATGGTTTATCTGACTGCACTCAGTATATCATCCAGTAAGTTCAAGTTTTGCAATCATCCTCAATATGAGGTTATAAAGTTTTTACCTACAAGCAAGCACATCGCATTTACATAATTATGGACATAAAGTCCCTGCTATAATGCCCACAAAATCTTAATTAAAAAATACAGAAGTCCCCTTCCGGTTTGAAGCCATTTTCAATGTTTCTGTTGCTATAGCAACCACAATTGATATGCATAATTCCCTTATAGTCCCCTATCCACATTTCATAAACCTAGCTTCAAAACTGTTTGTGTTATGTCAGGATCCAGAATTTTTAACGGATGGACTAACTGAAGGACGGACAGCAAACCTATAGTCCCCTCCCGGTCAAAAACCAGTAGGGGACTAACAAAAGTTACGGCAAATGCCAAGGAATTCTTAATGTAAAACAAAAGTCCCAACTACATTGCAGACTGAGGTGGACAAGTGGTCTAGTGTTAAGGGGTTCTGACTGCTGATCTGAAGGTTGTGGGTTCGATCCTAACTAAAATTACTAACAGTCTTTGGACGAGATGTTAAAGCGAGGTCCCGTGTGCTTTACATCGGCACATAAAAGAACCAGGGATGCTTCTGGAACTGGGGCATCTTCTGTATCATGCACTATCACCCAAAAACAAAAGTGACTTGCCTCTTCTGGGGGCCTCGCCCATATGGATTTCCGGTGGCGAGGATAAATAAAAGCAAATAAACCATTACAGACTTATACAACTTTACTCATCACATGATTATCATCTCAATTGTCTAACAACTAATGAAACAATACAATCAATCAGTACATACACTCGTGGGCAACAGAAACACTTAATGACAGATTTATCAAGATACAAAGAAATATACTACTCAAAATTTGATAAGGGCCAAGATATTTTCCATTTGAATATTTTGCAAATTGTATAAGATTGACTGATAGAATTTTCAGAAACATAATGCTACATCTGCAATATTGTAAACCAATAAAGATTACTTCAAAATTTAATGTCTAAGTGCTGATAAGCTGCATTCAAGCCTCTGTAGTAATAGAATGCGGTCATTTTCTTGGCATTTTGAGTCTTAGACGATATGGTCATAAAAACGGGATAAAAAATTCCATTTTAATCTAGCCACTTTGGTTCCCGCTTATAGGGCTTATCAGTTACCTGGAAAACGACGACATTTTGGCAATGCGTATCAAACGTAAGACATCAACTTTCGAAATTAAGCAGCAGATATAGAGGATATTTGTTGATTTTGGTGTAAGATCGAATTTTATTTCACCGAGTGATCACAGGAAATCAATATTTTCACGAGTGGCGTAGCCACGAGTGAAAATGTAATTTTCTGTGATCACGAGTGAAATAAAATTGATCTTACACCAAAAATCAACATATTTTCTGTTTATTATATGCCTCAATTTCTCTTAAATATGTGGCGTAGTTGGCTTAATTGGAAAATCACGTCGAAATAAGAACGTCACGACGTGATAATTATGACGTCATGATGACGTAACGCATATTTTAAAGCCCGGCGCCGTTGACGTTACGTTTCTTTTTCTACATGATACTGGAACCAGCTTCTATAACAGTGAAAATAACAAAGTGGTAATTTCACTGTTATTTTCACTGTTATTTTCACTGAAAAATGTCCATAATCCATTGAAAGCAAATAATAAAAGATGATATTTAATTAATTGCACAACGTTTTCTTCATTGTAAATTTAACGTGAGTCGGACATCAAAATCGATTTCTTGGCCCTTAGCAAAGTTTGAGTAGTATAGATGAATATGAACTTAAGTTTTAACAGTTCTGAAATTCACCTAACAAAGCTATAACATGTTCAGACAGTGTAATGTTTTTTTGTAAGTCAGTTATGAGGTTAAATGTCAGAGCTCAAAAGCTGTTTCCTTGATGTGAATGATACTAATGAGTGTATAAACACATGATAACAGAATAAACAATGAGGAAGTATAAGAACACGTATAGTCACACATACCCGATAATTAATAAATTCCCAAACATTTATGTAATTTCGAAAATATGTTCAGAAATGGTACAAAGTAAGATAAATCAATTGTTAGAAATAAGCATTCCCTCCCAAATGAAACATAAATATGAATGTTTAGCAAAAACTAGGTTTACAAAGATTCAGCCAAAAATAAAGAAATTCTAAGAAAGATGTTCATTTTATATTCCATGTACCAGTAACCAGATGTTCCCCAAACAAACATGTTTAGTACATATTACATAGCACATTTATATCCAATGACATCACAAAACCATTTCACTCATACAAATTGGTGATAATGTCAATGGTTTCACACATACAAACATTGTAATGATACAAATATATACATACAGCAAAAATTATATCAAGAACTTCACCAATTTAATACAATTCATTACATCAGCCTTGCTTTCAAGGAAACATTATGTGACGTACGTTTCGTACCTGGTACGCACCTGTTATTTGTAGAACAGTATGTTAAACAAGAGGGCCCAAAGGGCCCTAGGTCGCTCACCTGTTATAGCAGTACATGCAAGACCTGTGATTTGACCTAGTGACCTAGTTCTTGGCCCCATATGACGCAATATCTCACTTGACCTAGATTTTGTTGTGATGATCATTGTGACCAAGTTTCATAAAGATTAGGTCAAAATTGTGACCTCTAGTGACTACACAAGGTTTTTCTATGATTTGACCTTGTGACCTAGTTTTTGACCCCGTATGACCCATTATCGAACTTGACCTAGATTTTGTTGTGATGATCGTTGTGACCAAGTTTCATAAAGATTAGGTCAAAATTGTGACCTCTAGTGACTACACAAGGTTTTTCTATGATTTGACCTTGTGACCTAGTTTTTGACCCCGGATGACAAATATCGAACTTGACCTAGATTTTGTTGAGATGATCATTGTGACCAAGTTTCATAAAGATTAAGTAAAAAGTGTGACCTCTAGTGTCTACACAAGGTTTTTCTATGATTTGACCTTGTGACCTAGTTTTTGACTCCGGATGACCCAATATCGAACTTGACCTAGATTTTGTTGTGATGATCATTGTGATCAAGTTTCATAAAGATAAAGTCAAAATTGTGACCTCTAGTGTCTACACAAGGTTTTTCTATGATTTGACCTTGTGACCTAGTTTTTGACCCCAGATGACCCAATATCGAACTTGACCTAGATTTTGTTGAGATGATCATAGTGACCAAGTTTCATAAAGATTAAGTCAAAATTGTGACCTCTACTGACTACACAAGGTTTTTCTATGACTTGACCTTGTGACCTAGTTTTTGACCCCGGATGACCCAATATCGAACTTGACCTAGATTTTATAGAGATGATCATTGTGATCAAGTTTCATAAAGATTAGGCTCAAATTGTGACCTCTAATGTGTTCACAAGGTTTTCCTTTGATTTGGCCTAGTGACCTAGTTTTTGACCCCAGATGACCCAATATCGAACTTGACCTAGATTGTATGAAGATGATCATTGTGATCAAGTTTCATATTGATCAGGCTAAATTTGTGACCTATAGTGTGTTCACAAGCAATTGTGAACGGACGGACGGACGAAGAGCGATCACAAAAGCTCACCTTGTCACTTTGTGACAGGTGAGCTAAAAAAACATGTTTGTCACATGCTCCAAGTTTGGCTAACCATATCCGGAGGTGGTTAGCGTGTATTGGTGTAATTAAACAAAATGGCAGACAGAGGCAAATAAACGCATGTGAATAGTAAAACCCGTACGTCCAAGACATATTTCGAACTGAGAATGAAAAAAACGGGTATTTATTGTTTGCCGTAAACGAAGCGTACAACAAACAATTATAGCAATAAAAACCTGTGAATTTTTATAACATGTTTGCAGGTAGCCTTGAACATAGGGCAGATCACAACAGCTGCTCATTAAAACGTTCCACTAATATATAACAAAACATTCATATTGAGACACATATATAACATATAAGAAAATTCCAATGAACACATTTCAGGTCCTAATAATGTTCCACACAGTCACAAGCTGACAATGACACATCCTGACAGTGTGTAGAGAAACGATAGCTGCTTCATGACTTATGTACATGTTTCTTTTTAATTGTTTTGAGCCACAACTTAAATATTATTATAATATTATGAAGATATCAATACATTGGAGGTCTTCTAGGGTAGCCACCGACCCCACCACGGGGCCTCATTGGTCTTCTCTGACCTCTTGGATAACCTCCTCGGATACCTCTTTGTGGTGACATACCCTTTGGTGGGCCTCCTCTAGTCTGTCTATATGGCTGATTGACTGTTGTTATAGATTGGATAGGTTGACCAACTACAGGGCTCGGACCAGGAACTGGAGTAGCCTGTGTAGGAATAGGTTTGTCCCAAACTATCTTTTTAATCTTTGTTTTTGCTATGTAAATAAAATTATATAAAGATGTTACAAACTATCCTCATCAAGACACTAACAACATACTGGCCAACATACGATTCTACATTTATATTTACAGAAACATAATAGACATTTTTTGAAAGATTTCAACCCTTTGGAGTATTTAAAATTATTCCAATGCTTTAGAATTTGAACACAGATTGGACTATTTATTTCTATTAAAGCCGACTGACCTTGATGTCCTTATAAAAATTGAAGATCCTAGATTCTTAAATTGTTGAACAGAAACATTTTGGGTTTACTGACTGACAGACAGACATGAGCAAAGCAATTTACCCCCTAATTAAATATGGGGGGGGGGGCATAAAAATTGTAAATAGTGACTGCAATGGTTAATAAGGAAAACTATTCGAGATATTTTAGAATTGTATATTTACATGCATCTTGTTTTTCGGAACTAGAACTTTGCGTGACATCCTCTCGACTACTACTAGCTGATGCTGGCTCAGATCCCGAGTCTCTCTCTGTGAAATATAAACATAAATCTTCACAAAATATAACAGAAATTATGAGACAAACAAGTATTGTAAACCAATTGCTTTCGGGAAAACTAACTTTCGCGTTTTGCTGATCATGGGCATTTTTGCGACTACAAATATTTGCGATTTTAAGTTTCCTGCAGTGTCCATATGAATGTTTTTAGTACTTTTGCGGCGTCTTAATTTCGCGAAATTCTACCATTCGTGAACTCTGCAAAACCAAATAGCGCGAAATAATTTCTAGGTTTACAGTAACCTCACAACAGACCCACTCAAAATGTGGCGCTTCCAAACTTTCATTAGCACCTACAACCAGAATATTATGTAACCTAGCTCAAGTGAGATCATGGCATTTTTTCATGTGTGCAATACGTGATTGCGACTTATACTTGGGTACATACGGTAATATTATTTTTATATTTTCATCTAATACACACCATTAAGGTCAAGGATTCTGAAGTAACCTCCATGGAAGAGCCACAAATGATCCATAAACAATACTAATATGCAGGATATCAAACACACTGCATGAACAAATTAATTATATATATAACAACATGGACTAAGTGTATGCAATATGTAGGTCACACTAGCTAACAAGATTCTAGCGTATGAACAACCATCAGTTTGACATTACTAGCTTTACTGATCCTGCATTCTCTAGTCATGTAGCTACTCACTTCAATCAGGATGACTTGCATGAATAAAATAAATGAAGAAATACCTGTTTCTGTTTTACTATCCGCTTCTTGTCCTTGATCAAAATCTTCTGCATCTTCTACTGAATCTTCTTCACCTAGTTCACCCTCCAAATTCTCACTGAAATATGTAAAACACATGTAAGATTCTTCACCTAGTTCACCCTCTAAATTCTCACTGAAATATGTAAAACACATGTAAGATTCTTCACCTAGTTCACCCTCTAAATTCTCACTGAAATATGTAAAACACATGTAAGATTCTTCACCTAGTTCACCCTCTAAATTCTCACTGAAATATGTAAAACACATGTAAGATTCTTCACCTAGTTCACCCTCTAAATTCTCACTGAAATATGTTAAACACATGTACGCTTTTAGAATGATGCTATGTGCTCATTCTTCCACCATGACCTTGATCCTTGTGAACCTATCTACTGATCCTGATCAAATTTGAGGACTGTTGGTTTAACTTTTCATTAGTCAGCACAATCTTACATTGACACAGTCACCTTAAAATCCACATGCGTCATTTACAGGTAATTGCTACCACACTTATTAAGATAGATGATCCTAGGCCAATATGTCCTTTAGCTATTGTTCAGAAATCATTTGGTCTACAAACGGAGAAACATGTGCAAAGCAAAATATCCCGATAACAAAAAACGAGGGTCCCGGTGTAGCAGTCAGTTTTTTCCCCCCTCTATTTTTTCCCCGGGGAAAAACTTGACTAGTCAGTTTTTTCCCCCCTTAGTCCTTTTTCCTCCCCCTATGAAATTGTTCTTTCTGGTGAAGAATAATTGATTTATTAGAGGGGGGAAGAAATGGACTAGTCAGTTTCTTCCCCCCTCTGTTCAGACATTTGCAAGTATGATGGGGGAAAGAATGGACTAGTCAGTTCTTTCCCCAAGACTTGTTTTTTACTGATTGGAAGGAAGAAAAATTGACTTGTCCATTCTATCCCTGTTTTGTTTATGGCTAATATGAGATTAAATAATTGGTACTTGTCCATTCTTTCACCCCTAGTTAATGAATTATGGGAGGGGTGAAGGAATTGACTAGTCTGTTCTTTCCCCCCCACCGACTTTCTTCGCCATTTTCTTCCACCTCAGATGAGTCATAAACAAGTTGAATGGGGGAAAAGAAAGGACTAGTCAGGTCCTGCCCCCCCCCCCCCCCTCTGTTCAGATGTTTACTAGAAGGGTAGGGAAAGAAAGGACTAGTCAGTTTCTTCCCCCCTCTGTTCAGACATTTACAAGTATGATGGGGGAAAGAATGGACTAGTCAGTTTCTTCCCCCTCTGTTCAGAAGTTTACGAGTATGAGGGGGGAAAGAATGGACTAGTCAGTTTCTTCCCCCCTCTGTTCAGACATTTACAAGTATGATGGGGGAAAGAATAGACTAGTCAGTTTCTTCCCCCCTCTGTTCAGACATTTACAAGTATGATGGGGGAAAGAATGGACTAGTCAGTTTCTTCCCCCTCTGTTCAGACGTTTACAAGTATGATTTCATTCAAGAATGGACTAGTCAGTTTCTCCCCCCCCCCTCTGTTCAGCCATTTACACGTCATTGAGGAAAGAGCAGACTAGTCAATGTCTTGGCCCCCATTTGATGAGTCATAAACATGTTGGGGGGTAATTGCACTAGGTAATTTTTTCCTCCTGACAAATCATGAAAAAAGAAAATATTTCAGACTACCAGTTAGTTATTAACCCCATCACAAAATATTAAAGAGTAGAATCTAGGAGGTATAAATCAACAAAAAAAGTTTAAAAAAAACTTCCCCATCGCAAAATATTTCATTATAGGGGGGAAAAACTGACTAGTCAGTTTCTTCCCCGGGGAAAAAATTGACTAGTTAGTTTTTTCCCCAATCACAAAAATGTAATTGTAGGGGGGAAAAAACTGACTAGGGGGGGGGGGGGGAAACTGACTAGTCAATTTTTTCCCCGGGGAAAAAACTGACTGGGGGAAAAACTGGACCGTTACACCGGGAGATTTTCAGCATTATGAAACAAGTAATTAAGACTTGCAAGCAATACAGAAGTCCCCTACCGGTTTTAAGCTATTTTCAATGTTTCTGTTGCCTTAGCAACCGGTAGGGGACTAAACCTATAGTCCCCTCCGGTCAAAAACCGGTAGGGGACTAACAAACACAAACTAGAAAGGTTTGGTCTCCCAAAAGGGCCATAACTTTTGCAAAAAATCAACCACCAAAAAGATTTTCTGACTATATGCACAAATAGGCTTGATACCAAGTTACTATTCATGTCAAGTTTCATTTGAATCTGACCAAGCGTGGACAAACTTTGTGACATCCATACTGACATCCAGTACAAAATCAATAATCTCTTCGTGGGGACATAATTAACCCTGTTATATAAAATAAGGTAGAAACACAATTATGTACCCTTCATCATCTTCCTCTTCATCATACTGAGTACCAGACTCAGGTTCTTCTTGTTGATCTGTTTCTGATTGGCTGAGAGATGATATACCCGCATCTGATTGGCTAGCTAATGTGTCAACTGCTTCAGTTATAATTGTAACTGAAAAAGAAGAAAATATATCTAAAGGTGACTTAACATAGTTATTATAGTTAACATCTTTTCACTCTAATACAGACACTAATCCAAGACTGTATCTACATTTATTCTTCATCAGCCAAAAATTTGATGTTCTATTCTAGTACTGAGTTTGAGTTTTATAATATTACTACATGTACTCATTTCTGTAATATACAATACAAGGGTGGTATAAAATTGATGTAGGACATTTCTTTGAAATGCCAAAAACAGCTTAACTGCTGATAAAGACAAACACTTTATATGATATAACCCCAGTTTTAATCTACTTCAAACTTAATTGTATTTTTATTATCCGATGCTTAGTAACATAATGTTTATTCAGGTTGACGTTGTTTCTAAACCTTTTTTTAAGTTAAATATGGCAGCAGATTCACCAACCAGTTTTCCTGCACTGTATCCTACCCAGTACTAACTTACCTTTGCACAAGGAATCAGCTATTTAATCACATGTAAAGGAATATAAACATTGTTGTCAAATGTCCATTGAAGGGTATTTCCGGCTATGACCGGGAATCAACACCAGATAGTCGGGCTTAAAATCAAGCACATTAACAAATTCCGCAATCCCTACATCATTCCATAAAATCTTCTGTCAATTCAGCAATATGAGACTAGTATGCAAACATTTCAAGCAAGCCCGAATGCCTGGGGAAACATGTTTATAAAACAACAATGAAATCGTACCTGGGGCAGCTGTATTAAGTGGAGTAGATGGAACACTTCTACTGGATCCCTCTTCTAACTGAGATAAGTCCATACGTGTATCATCCATTCCCATACCCAGTACTGTAATATATATGAGTACATCTAGAATACAAGACTACAGTGAACATCCGTTACTAAGTTGTTAGAACTTGTGGCTAAACCCTAATGCTGATATGCCATTTATGTTGTATAACCATGTAGTTTCCATGGGAACAGCAAAGATGACGATTGGTCTCTCTTAACAGGTTTAATATCATTTAAAATGGTCCAACTGGAGATGAATAATGACATCTTTGGAGCCAGGTTTCCTAATAATGGTCCTTGTTCACAGGTGGTCTTTATCACTGATTTGACTATATAATTATATTTAGGAAATAGATCGCTGTTTTGCGTGATAAACCGGTGAATAGATCACGGTTTAGAGTTCATATGCGTAGGAATTAATCACGAACAACCTGAGTGATTAATAACTATGCATATGAAAGACAAACCGTGATCTATTCACCGGTATATCACGCAAAACTGCGATCTATTTGCATTCTAACGCATGTAATTTGTACAAATTCCAATGGACTATTTTGTTTGCGAAGTTGTTGAGTTATTTATCATGTTGCTATAGACAACTTCCGCTGTTCAAGGTATCGTAACGTCCGCCCCTGGATTTTTAAGCTTTACTATTATCTTTATTTGTCGCCAAACTGGTGCTTATTTAACGCCAACTTTCAATTACGTAGTTCACGTTTACGCGTATGAATTGATACATGCAATAACATATTACTAGAATATAAATATAATCAAATAAATAAACAGAAACACTACGAAATGAAATTTATGCAAAACGTCGCGCTCTATGGCGATGTCAGAATTCATGACGTCATGAAATAAACAAGACGTAAATTTCATTGATAAAAATCGTGCATTATATGCGGGAGATAAATTAAACAGCCGAAATTCTACCGTGATATACCGTTTATTAGATAACGCTACAGCCCTATATGTTTACATGGAGCAAAATACAGATAGTGTTAGAATGTTCTATACAATACTAAAGGCTTATTTTACCTAACGTTTTCACAGGATAAATAGCATTTCAAAGGATGAATGTTCAACACTATGCAGATGCTGCCTAGTGCTTAGAAGCTTATAACATATATTGGTAACTGGTCTGGCATTTATTCTGTTTAACAAAATGATACAGAACTTATGCTGAAATGAATAGGTAAAGCTTAGAGAAATATTGAAGTTATGAACTGAGATCTATAAAACAACTTGGCTGTACATTTTGCAATACTTTAATGTGCAAGATATAGAGACTGACCTGCTTGAGCATCTAACTGAGACAATGAGAGATTTTGATCGTTTCCTCCGCTACCAAATATAAATCTTTGCGAGACTTGTGGTGAACTAACAGCTTCAGCAAACCCATCCATTCTACGTGGTACATTCAGTGTAGGGGTACTAGGTACTGTACAATCATCTAAGTCTGCTTCAAATCCAGCACCTGTCATCTTACAATATATAAACATACAGTGCAAAACATGCATACAAGTCAAAGCTAACTGTTTTAATCAACCAATCAAGGGATACACATAATACACGTATGCCCCCATGGTAAAGGTCGCAGCAGGGGTTCTACTGAGGCATATTGCCCAATCCTGAAAACGAGATGCATGTCTGTTTTGAGTGCCATTAACACACATCCTTACACCTTAACTAGGTTTCAAACATTGTTCTATTATTAAAATTCAGATTATGGAACTTCAAAGACCATAACTTTGTCAATTCTTTGAATTTTTTCATCAAATAACTTTTATTTTGTGCAGAAGAGATAATTCTTCCTAATGCAACCAATCTGGATTTCCGGATTATTCCGGAATTGTAGGACCCCTGTCGCAGTGACCTTGACCTTTGACTTACTGATCTCAAAATCAATAGGGGTCATCTACTGTTGCTGACCAACCTCCATGTAAAGTTTGAAGATCCTAGGTCAAAGGGTTCTTGAGTTATTGAACGGAAACTATTTTATACGACCGACCGACCGACATGTGCAAAGCAATATACCTCCTCATCAAAGAGGGGGGGGGGGGGGGGGGGGTACTCTTATACATGTTTTGTACAGACTGCTTAAGAGACGTGTTGCTTAATGCAGATGTCCATTAATATTGCACTTTAGTTAATATTAGATGTTAATGAAGATATTTGTTATCATCATAATATAGAATGGCATGACTTAATACAAACATGCCGACAAAAGGAACTAACTTATGGTGGCAGTTTTCGTAAGATGTAGCCCACAGTCAATCATTTATCAGATCTTCCTAGTAGAAAATCCTTGCATTGTATAAACTATTTTTAATTTTAGTTTATACTAATTTATTTAAGGTCGATTGTGAAACAAGTTTTTCCAACTTATATTATAACTCTCGACACCACATTCCTGATGTATACGAGGGTATGAGAGAAGAGAAGCCAGTTTCCCTTTCATGCTGAGTGTCTAGCAAGGGAATTTCTAGTACCCTTTTTATTTCGGCTTTGGATTGTGGATATCTCACCAAGATTTTGGGATGTAAACTTCATTGC
Organism: Spisula solida; assembly: GCA_947247005.1. NCBI lineage: Eukaryota > Metazoa > Mollusca > Bivalvia > Venerida > Mactridae > Spisula > Spisula solida. The sequence continues at coordinate 30,857,315 of OX365948.1, forward strand.
ATTGCCTTAGTATAAACCAACTATGAGTAATGCATACTAATTAAATGAACTAGCAGCAACAAATAAGACAAGCATAATAATATAACATACCCCGATCATGAATGGTGTAAGTTGCTGGTACCTACTACCACCTTGTGTTATCAACGGTTGTAGTGGGGGAACCAGTGATTGTTGACTAGCTTGTATACTGGTCTGACTTGGTTGTTGAGATTCTGGTTCCTGGGAATCCATCACATCCTCTTCATCTTCCTCTGTAACACATTATACATGTTTATATCATCCAAATATGGTTACCTAGCAACCAGAAATGCTGACTGAAACCTGCGAAAATGTGTACTTTTCAACCTATATACAGATAAATCATAGCTAGGGAAGTCAATTCAGTTTGATTTCTTGACATACTCCAGATAGATCTAGTTTGAACCATGCCATCTATTAAACAATTTGGATAATGGGAGATTCATCTGTTTGAGGCAACCAGAGTGTTCTTTCACTGTACTTATTTCATGAAATGTTTTATCACAAATAACCATAACTATGTCAATTCTTTGATTTTTTTCATCAAAATCATGATTTATTTTGTGTAGAAAAGATAATTCTACTTTAAGCAGCAAATCTGGATTTCCAAATTATTCTGGAATTGTAGGACCCAATTACTGTGGTAACCAACATACCTATGATAACAATGTCATCGTCCTCTTCCTCCCCTTGGTCCCCTGTTTGCATGTTATCATCACGTTCTTCAGTATAACCACCATCCTCCATGTCTCCTCCAACAACCTGCAGAGATTATTGCTAATTGTCTATCACTACGTTGATGTTTGCTTGTTAGTTTATTTCAGTTTTACACGGTCTATCTATTGTTCATTATATGCGGACACGGTGGCAGATTCATTTAACTAGTTTTCCAGTATCCTAACCAGTACTTACTTATTCGTCCACAAGGAACCAGCAACATTATTGCCAATTTTCATGGAAAGGTATGACCAGCAGCAACTGAGAATCGAACACAGATCGGCACTGCTATCACTATGTTGAACAATCACGTTTTATCAAAATTGTGCATGAAATTGCTTGTTGTTCCTTTTTATGATTCACATTCAGTATTAACAACTTACAAGGCACTATTAGAAGATGAAACAGTGAAATGGGTTAACTGGTTGGCCCAATAACTGAATAATTGACATCCCAAATAATTAGAAGGTTGCAAAAAGTTGTTTCAGTAATATAATGAACATTTGCACACTAGACAAAAATTGTTCCTTTGCAAACCTGTTTGTCTGACAACAACATCTCTCATACAGTACACAAGGTTATCCTCATCAATATCTATGTTTATTCTCAACAATTATTCAGTTATACAAGGTGGTCGATTCACCAAACCAGTTTTCCTGGACTATATCCTAACCAGTACTAACTTACCCTTCCACAAGGTACCAGCAACTTCTCCACATGGAGGAAAATCGATGGAAGGGTATGACAAACCGCGACCAGGAATTGAATCAAGAACCCGGGTTTCAAATTCAGCACACTAACCACTGGACTACGGCCCCAGCTTTTCTTCCATGTCTAACAACAGCATCCCACAATACATTACACAAGATTTACCTCATCCATGTCGATATCATGTTGTGTTGGTTCATCATCATCATCTTCCTTGCCCTCCTCCCCATCTTCCTCATCATCTACATCATCATCATCATCATCGTCTCGGTCTTCTTCTCCATCTTCGTCTTCTTCCTCTTCTTCATCTTCTTCTTCTTCAACATCTTCATCCTTTATAATCACAAACACATTCTGTATAAATTTCAAACATTTAGCGATTGGAAAAATAGAGGATTTTATTTTTTAATTTTAAACAGAGTTCTTTGTTCAATTGGATTGCCATTCCTATACAAAGAAAGACAACTCCAATGTGTCTTGACGTCTAGCGGGGGACCATACCAAGAAACAGGAAACAGGTAGGCCAAAATTTACACTTGTGTGTTTCTGTTCTACCATCATCATTTGGGTAGATTTCAGACTAAGTTTCAGATTTCGTAAGTCCTATGAAAAGGGCGCTATATAAATCTGGTATATTTATTTAATTAGATGATTTCCTGGGTACAGTTTAATCAAAGCATGTATGGAAATCTTAGACTTACACTCAAACTGAAATTCCTTGTGTTTTTTACAACTATACACAGGGGGTAGATGGTTTGCAAGAGTTCATTAACAGAAGCGTTCTTAATATTGCAGATCCCTTCATCACAATGTATAGTCATTTTAAAAGATTTATAAATAATTTGATTTCAGACTAAGTTTAAGTTTTTCGTAAGTCCTTTGATAAAACAGTAACCAGGTATCTAGCAATTAAGTTATAATGGCCTAAAGCAAAGGGGTACAAACAAGAGTCAAATATACCTCTTCTTCATCACTCTCGACAATGATCACCGGGTCATCATCACCGTCCCCATCATATATAACACTCTCTATACTCTCAGGTACAAGTTGTCTCGTTATATCTTCACTTTGATCTTCAGGAACATCATCTGTACCATCATCATTATCTACTTGCTGTAAACAGTCATTTATTAAACTAGGGTCAATCCATTTAGCAAATGATACAAAAACAAGAAATGGAAATTCCATGATAATGTAGTGAAGCATAATTTGGCATCTATAGATACATCCTGTTTTGTATCTGTGGCCTTGACACCACCCTGCATGTTGGAAAATCTGGTTAACAAGGACAAATCTGTGTGCTCCTCAATATTACTTTGGCAGGGGCATAACATGAGCATATCTTTATACACCTCTGAATTCCTTTAAACAAGGGACTTAACTCTGCTGATTTTGATTCTAGCAAGAACACAGGTGATGAACACTTTCATGGTCATTACTCTAGTAACATGAAACTGATATATCTACATGAAGTCTGGTTATAGTTGATGGTAAGAGAGCTCGCTGCCGTAGAGATGTACTTGTCTTACCTGCTCAGACTCTGGTAGCTGGTCTGATGTTTGCTCCTCAGCATCGTAAGTCAAAGATTGAACATTGAATCCATCTTCTGTCTGGAATTCTGCACCAGATGCTCCATCCTCAGGTTCGTCCTGATCAGCAAACATTGAGGATTGAGATTCAGCAACATCAGGCTCTTCATCATTATTATCTTCATCAGCTACAGGTCTATCTTCATGTAGAATAATCTCAGGTACATCACTGCTACTAGGCTACAAAATCAAACATATTTTCTATGAAATACGGAATAAGTGGGTGACTAGGTGCTGCCATTTCTTTAAGGCTTCAATTTGTCTGCGTAAGTACAGGTTTTAAGATTGGAATAAGGTTGGAAAGAGACAATCTCATTAAAATCAGATCATGAACATAAGCTCCATTACTTTACGTTGTTAGAGATCTAACTACACTCTGCAACAGACCATTGTTCAAATGATCTCCATCACGGGCAGATCTAACTACACTCTGCAACATACCATTGTTCAAATGATCTCTATCACAGGCAGATCTAACTACACTCTGCAACATACCATGTTCAAATGATCTCTATCACGGGCAGATCTAACTACACTCTGTAACAGACCATGTTCAAATGATCTCTATCATGGGCAGATCTAACTACACTCTGTAACAGACCATGTTCAAATGATCTCTATCATGGGCAGATCTAACTACACTCTGTAACAGACCATGTTCAAATGATCTCCATCACGGGCAGATCTAACTACATTCTGCAACAGACCATGTTCAAGCTTATCTAACTACACTCTGTAACAGACCATGTTCAAATGATCTCTATCACGGGCAGATCTAACTACATTCTGCAACAGACCATGTTCAAGCTTATCTAACTACACTCTGTAACAGACCATGTTCAAATGATCTCTATCACGGGCAGATCTAACTACACTCTGTAACAGACCATGTTCAAATGATCTCTATCACAGGCAGATCTAACTACACTCTGTAACAGACCATGTTCAAATATCTCCATCACAGGTAGATCTAACTACACTCTATAACAGACCATGTTCAAATATCTCTATCACAGGCAGATCTAACTACACTCTGTAACAGACCATGTTCAAATGATCTCTATCATGGGCAGATCTAACTACACTCTGTAACAGACCATGTTCAAATATCTCTGTCACAGGCAGATCTAACTACACTCTGTAACAGACCATGTTCAAATGATCTCCATCACAGGCAGATCTAACTACACTCTGTAACAGGCCATGTTCAAATGATCTCCATCACAGGCAGGTCTAACTACACTCTGTAACAGGCCATGTTCAAATGATCTCCATCACAGGCAGATCTAACTACACTCTGTAACAGGCCATGTTCAAATGATCTCCATCACAGGCAGGTCTAACTACACTCTGTAACAGGCCATGTTCAAATGATCTCCATCACAGGCAGATCTAACTACACTCTGTAACAGACCATGTTCAAATATCTCCATCACAGGTAGATCTAACTACACTCTGTAACAGACCATGTTCAAATGATCTCTATCACGGGCAGATCTAACTACACTCTGTAACAGACCATGTTCAAATATCTCTATCACGGGCAGTGACATCAGTCTGACTTCAAATTCATGGAAGAAATATTTTGATTGGAATAAAAGTTGACTTGAAATGACCTCCCTCAACCGGAGTACCATGTTGATACTATATTCGTGTTAAGTAGATACGGGTAATAAGGATTTTACTTTAATGAGATTGGGAATGAGAATTTTCAAAGCTTTCAATTAAGGTTTGAAGTAAGGCACTATAAACTGGAACTTTTATGCTTGCAATATCAGAGGTACCATGGCAATTTAACTAATAATTCTTTAGACTTATAGTGATGATGCACATGAATCCTTTCCGTCAAGCTTTAGGAACAACAGTTATTACTTACCTCTGAGATTTTACTTCTCTTTACCCCAGGATCTTCATTGGGACTGAAAATATTTTAAATATAGAATCATCGAAACAAAATAATGGAAATTTTAATTTAAATATTAAGTAGATTTATCTGCATGTATGATGTACGACTAAAACAGCAATACAAGCTTTTTAAAAGATTACAAACAAACAAGCAGTGTTTGAGACGCAAAAATATGTCTCCCATAAAGGGTCATAACTCCTGCAATATTCATCCACCCAAAAATACCAGACCATGTGCACAACAAGGCTTGGTACCAATTATACATGTGAAGTTTCAGTCAGATCTGAGTGATGGTAAAGGAGAACTAGCATTGATTAACTTTGTGACGTCTATTCAGATGGCGATCCAGCACAAAATTATTATATCTAACCCCACTAAATATGAGAGATATAAACAATAGGCTACACAATACGTATAGGTGAGACATGAGTTGGCTTTAGACAACAACAGAATAGATGTACCTTTCAAATTCTTCGCGTGTTCTCTTAGCTGTGACTTGCATAGATGCAGCAGTTGTTTCTCTGGATGTTGACTGTACAGGTTCTACCACACCAGTCTCTGTTACATTGTCTGATATATTATCCTGGTTGGAAGATTCTGGAGCAAACATTATTCAATAAAAATTTGTGAACTTTTCATTGAGACATAAAAGCATCTTTATCTGTGTTTTTTTCCTGCAAGATTGGCCAATGACCTCAGACTTTGAGGGAAGAGAAATTTGTGTAATACAAGTAATCCTGGTGCAATACCCAAGCCAATAGACTATTTGATTTATGAACATAAAGATAATGAAAAATCAGACAGGGAAGGCAGCACCTCAACACCAACCGGTCGAGAAGGTAAGGCACAAAAAGGAACATGCCTGGCATATAGCACAGATACACACCAACAGTAACCATTTCATCTCTATCTCTAGTTGGGTGAGAAACCAGAAAGTAACTACTATATGTGTATATTGAATTATCACTATGATAGAAGTACTCAAAATCTACAATTTTTAACAGCTGCCTCATAATTTTAAGGAAAGGAGGGTAAATGAAAATATAGCAGCAGGACCATTTGACATATAATTTCAAACTGTACATTGCCCAAGTCTTACCTTGTGTAGGAATGACTCTCTGTACTTGTTGGGTAGGTCTACCCGCAGACGAGGTTTGTGGAAATAGTTGCTGAATCGGTGCAACGACTTCTTCAGATACTGAAACTGATGAAAATCACCATTGTATATATGTACCATAAATCACTACATATTCATATGACTTTTATTTTGTGAAATTTCGGTAACGGGACTAATTTTGCAGATTTATAAATTTTTGGTCACAGGTGTTAGGATAAATCATCATGTTATGAGTTTACATTCTGGGATATCTTGCTGAGGTACGAAAGAGTTTACCTTCTGAGATATCTTGTTGAGGTACAGCAGTAGTAGGCATCACAGTAGCTGTCGGGGTACCAGATAATGATGTTGGTGCTATAGCCATAGGTCGTATACTGGCCATCACCTTGGATGCTGCTGACTGAGGCTGTACTGGAACTGTCTGTGGTTTCATTGTAGCTGGGCTAGATGCTATTGGTCGGATGTTGGCTGTTTTCGGAGGCTCAGACTGAGAGGAACTGTAAACATATGTAAAACTAAACGACTACAACAACAAATAAGTTTATCTATTTATTTTATACTATATTCAGTGATTTGTTCAACTTTGAAATTGTAAATTTTGGAAAATGAAAGAACGCTAAATGACTGGATAGTCTGACCAGCAAGATATTGTAACAAATAACATTCCTACATGGGTGAAAGTTTTCAGACATATGCCTGAACTTCATGTTTTTGAGTACCAAAAAGTCATTTTTTCTTCATTTTCCTTTCAGGTTTTTCAGTATTTCTAACTTTCACCCATGCCACCAGATCTAGAGACTTGTACATTTATGTACTAACCTAGTTCTATCCTGTGAGACATTGCCACCAGATCTAGAGACTTGTACATTTATGTACTAACCTAGTTCTATCCTGTGAGACATTGCCACCAGATCTAGAGACTTGTATAGTAATGTACTAACCTAGTTCTATCCTGTGAGACATTGCCACCAGATCTAGAGACTTGTACATTTATGTACTAACCTAGTTCTATCCTGTGAGACATTGCCACCAGATCTAGAGACTTGTACAGTAATGTACTAACCTAGTTCTATCCTGCGAGACATTGCCACCAGATCTAGAGACTTGTACAGTAATGTACTAACCTAGTTCTATCCTGTGAGACATTGCCACCAGATCTAGAGACTTGTACATTAATGTACTAACCTAGTTCTATCCTGTGAGACATTGCCACCAGATCTAGAGACTTGTATAGTAATGTACTAACCTAGTTCTATCCTGTGAGACATTACCACCAGATCTAGAGACTTGTACAGTAATGTACTAACCTAGTTCTATCCTGTGAGACATTGCCACCAGATCTAGAGACTTGTACAGTAATGTACTAACCTAGTTCTATCCTGTGAGACATTGCCACCAGATCTAGAGACTTGTACAGTAATGTACTAACCTAGTTCTATCCTGTGAGACATTACCACCAGATCTAGAGACTTGTACAGTAATGTACTAACCTAGTTCTATCCTGCGAGACATTACTACCAGATCTAGAGACTTGTACAGTGGGCTGGGATGATTTCTGACTGGATTCTATTTGTTTATGGAGTTGTTGAACCTGATATAGACAAAATATCAACATATTGTAAAATTGATTAAACATTTAAAAGTCTGTGACAAATTCCTGTAAATATGCACAACTAGGCTTCGTACAAAGTCATTGAGTGACTTTCCTTCAAATCTGATTATTTTTGTTAAGGAGAACTAGCGCGGACAAACTTTTGTGACATCAATCCAGACAGACAACTCCAGCACAAAATCAATGCCTCCACTGATATATGTGGAAGACATATATTTCCTGTAAACTTTCATGAGCACAGTTAAAGTGCTTGCAGCTTAAGTTCTTTTAACAGAACCAAATTGACCAATCTACAGGGGTCCTACCAAGGCACAATGCCCAGTCCTGAAAACGAGTGGCAAGCCTTGTTTAGGGTGCCCTTAGCACACATTCACACACCTTAACTAGGTTTCAAACATTGTTTTATAGTTAAAATTCAGTTTATGGAACTTCAAAGGACAATAACTTTGTCATTTCTTATGAATTGTTTCCTCAAATAACTTCCATTTTGTACAGAAAAAATCGTTCTTTCTGATGCAGCAAATCCGAATTTCCAGATTATTCCGGAACTGTAGGTACCCTGCAACCTAACAGCAGATCTGGCCCCAATCTCCTGATGCATCTCAACTTGAGCAAAATCTCATCTCAAATGTTTTCATGTGTCTTTGAGGTAATTTCCATTAGAAGCTGGGCTCAAAATTTGCATCACAACATAGAAACATCATTCTGAGTTTATTACAGTAACATTTCAAGAGCTTTAAAAATCAGATCTATCAAAATTTCTGATCTCAATTTGAGTTGAGATTTCTACTTGAGATGCTTTGGGAGATCGGAGCCTGAATACACTAGTAAGGAGATTATACAGTCATAATTATTATAGTAACACATACCTTGGACTGGAGTTCACTAATAGTTGTATCCTTTGCTGACACCTCCTGCTCTAGTCTCTGTATTGTATTCTCAAACATGGTCTTCATAGAATTCATACGTAAGTCTGCTTCTTCTGAAATAGCAAATATAGGTATATACAAAGTACTGTATAAGCAGGTATTTTCGTGAGTAAAAATTTAGCGTTTTTTGGTGAGCAGAAGTATTAGCAATTTTTAATATTTACACCACATGAAATATTAGCGAATTTAGTAAAAAATTCGACAATATTCCCACATCACTAACTAAAGCATTGATACATCATACTCTGAAACAAGACTGCGTTCAATAAACGCTTATGCCCTCTGTGGAAGCCTTGTCCATAAATAAGTCTAAGTCCAAAATTAAGTCAAAATGGGGTCAGGTGATACAGGTGTGTGGAGAGTGTTCATATACAACATCCATGCAAGTTTGGAAGCTTTGTAGCAAGCCATAATGATGCTAGAAGAAACGGTCAATTTGGGTTAACCAGAACGGACAGACGAACGGACGAACAGACGAACGGACGGACAGGTGAATCACTATATGCCTCCCGATCTATCGATACGGGGGCATAAAAAAACTCAACATTTTATGACAAGAGTATATCAGATAAAGTGTACAGATTTGTCACACTAGTGTTTCTTTTCACTTTTGGGGGAAAGGGCCAATAGGAGGGGGGAAAATTAACGTGCAGAAAAGCTGAAAGGGGAATTTTCACTTATTGTTAAATTCTAGTAGACATACTATTTCAGTCCATTCTGCATTCATTTATAAAAACAATTTACTTTTAAAGCAAGAGTTCAAGGGGAAAATTTAGAAATACTTGGGGAAAAATATATACTTTGCAGGAAAAGAGGCCTAATATCTCCATATATTTTAGCAAAAATAAATCAAAGCACTGAAAGTACAGATGTGTGGCGTACTGATACCACTAAATCCAATATCGAATCCAGGTTGTATCATAAGTTTATGTCCCAGTTCTGATAAGCCCACCCTTACTCAAACATTTGTGCTGCTAAAGACACCAAGAGAACCAGCAGTTACCTGGAACTTACTTAAGTAACTATGCTGAGCATCAATGAAGGGATATTTACAAATACCATTTTTAACGACTTGGAGAATTCGACCAGTGTCAAGGTAAGTGACTGTTTATTCTCCGTATGACCACGCATGTTAATTAAATGTATATGACACTCTATATTAACGTATGTAAAAGGGCGTCGCTCACACATATCGATCGGCCGATTAATGCTTTAAAAACAAGTTTTACATTTTATAAAACCTTAAAGTATTAGCTTTTAAAACAAGCTTTAATGAACAAAATCGATCGGATATTAAATTAATAATTGATGATTTTCGACCATTGATTGAATTTTTATTTGGTATAAAACGGGATATTTTAAACTTACTTTTACGCGGAACGGATTCTTACTCGTCGCCGTGGATTTAATAATTAGGGTATCGTGTTGAATGTTGCCTAAAAGAGAGACATATATCTCTGCTTCATTACAAGCTTTAAATATTCAAAATCGGATAATAGATACGAACATTATGAGGTCTTATATAAAGCAGGGTAGAAATTGACTAGCGCGTTTAATGCTTACCGCGGTAACATTGTTAATCGGCCGATCGATATGTACGTAGAACTATTTTCCCCCACCAGCTATTATAGCATCAATGTTTGTATACAACATAATTAGGTAATCGTCTGCAGTATACGATTGAAAACCGTGGGAACTATTTTAGATTCCCGCCACCAGTGAGAACATTCTTTGGTAGTAAAAATATAGTCCGTTGCGGAATGAGTTGCTATAAATATCCTCTAAAAATAAAAGTCTGATATAATTGTTGGTCTTAATATAAGTAAATGTTGGTAATGTAAACAAATCAGGTCCAATGATACGTGTAACCTGTGTTGCATGCTTGTAATATTGTTCAAATCATAGAACTATTTATTTGCCGAGGCCTAATGCGTTAAATTGGTCGTAAGCTGAAAAGTGGTAATAACATTGTGTGGCGTTAACGCCACACAAAAACTGCACGCTAAAACGCCCATTGAAGTTTTAAAAGGACAATGTTGAGAAGAGAATCCACTGTGTAATAAAAGCAGTCTATAAAACAAACACAGCTGTGACCGCCATCTAGTGTTTAGTGTGCTGGATTTTTTGGTTTGTCTCCCAATCGTGACAGGTGATACAACTCCTTGAAAATTTAACAATAATGCTCTTTTTCCTCCACATTTGGGTAAGTTGCTGGTTGCTTATGGAAGGGTAGGTTAGAACTGTTAGAATACAGTACCAGAAAAATGGTAAGGAGAATCGGCTGCCAAATATAACTAAACCCATTGTTGAGAAACAATGTTAAACCCGAATAAACTGAACAAATAAAACAAACATCATTACCATTGGTTCCCTGCTCCACACTGGCCATCTCTGAGATCTTTCTCTTCATCTCCAGTCTCTCAGAGGTCAGCTTATCATTTGTCTCCTTCAATGACTGAAGCTTGGTCTTAGCAGAATGCAGTAGTGCCATACTTTTCTTACTTTTGTTCTCCGATTCTAGTTTTTCTTCTTTCAATTTTGCCAATTCTTCTTTGAGCTTAACAGTTTCATCTTTAGTTTTTGTGACCTCTTCTTTCGCTTTATTTGCTTCATCTCTAAACTTGTTTGATTCCTCTTTCAGCTTGTTAAGTTGCTAATGACAAATGAAAAGAAACATGTCATTAAGAATTGCAAGCAATACAGAAGTCCCCTTACGGTTTGAAGCCATTTTCAATGTTTCTGTTGCCATAGCAACCACAATTTTTGTCAGAATCGAAATATTTCTAGATGTGCATATTTCCCTTATTATCCCCTATCAAGTTTCATAAACCTAGCTTGGAAACTATTTCAGTTATGTCAGGATCAAGATTTTTTGACAGACAGAAATTGCAGGGCCCTAATTAACACAAAGTACCGGTAATTTCCTCATATTTTTATACAGGTCATAAACCACTAAAAGCATATGCAGACCAAAATCAAATACAGAACAATCTCTTCAGAGTAATAACAACAACCTCTCTATAAATTTTCCTCAGCCAATATTTACTTTAATTTTAACCTTTGTACAGCATCAATCTCTAAACAAGGGTCAATATTTGAAGATCCCAAAGGGCGCTGCTCTACAGAGGTTGTACTGTACACTCAAATGGCCCTTACAAAAACTTGTGCTTGTATGTAAATAGTGGTATCCATTAAGAAGATGGAACTAGAATTATCTAAATGATATAGTTCATAGGCATCGTACAAATGTTTGTGATGTAGTTAAACTGATTTATCTAGATTATTTTTTACCTAGATAACACAATGCAAGTATAGGATTAAACCCAGATTGTATTTTCCATCAGGATATACTCAGTCAGAATGTATTCTCTTACATTGCCACATAATCATCATATATTCACGGTACCCCCCCCCCCCACTTCATGTAAAGTATACCTGTTGATCTTGGTCTTTTCCTGTTGTGATGGCGTTCAACTTCTGTTCCATATTTCTTCTCTTTTCTTCAGACTCCTGTAAATACGAGACAGCAATACATGTATTCCATGTGCCTTAATTTATTCTCATTGAAAATCCATGCGAAACCAAATTCACTTTGAATTCATAAGCCAAAAGTGCTTGAAACCAACATTGACCATGAATTGTCATTCGACCTTTAGTTGACTACAAATTATCATTCGACCATAAGTTGACTACAAAATTATCATTCGACCATAAGTTAACTACAAATTATCATTCTACCTTAAGTTGACTACAAATTGTCATTCTACCTTAAGTTGACTACAAATTATCATTCTACCTTAAGTTGACTACTAATTATCATTCTACCTTAAGTTGACTACAAATTATCATTCTACCTTAAGTTGACTTCAAATTATCATTCTACCTTAAGTTGACTACAAATAATCATTCTACCTTAAGTTGACTACAAATAATCATTCTACCTTAAGTTGACTACAAATTATCATTCTACCTTAAGTTGACTACAAATAATCATTCTACCTTAAGTTGACTACAAATAATCATTCTACCTTAAGTTGACTACAAATTATCATTCTACCTTAAGTTGACTACAAATAATCATTCTACCTTAAGTTGACTACAAATAATCATTCTACCTTAAGTTGACTATAAATCGTCATTCTACCTTAAGAGTTTGTTCCAATGCCTGTATACTGTCATCAGCTCCTTTTTGCTTGGCTTCAAAGTCTTCATTCTTTGTCTTCAACTCTTGTACAGAAGTAGATAAGTTCTTAACCTCTTCTTCTTTCTCCTTCAAACTCTTCTGTAATGTCTGAATCTGTTCATTGTTGGCCTGTAGAATAATAGAAAGGGTAAAGTCAGGCCTCAACAAATATTTTTAAAAGCACTCATCCTGTAATACATTGTATAGACAAAGAAGAAAATCCTGAAATCTTACTTGTCCTGCTATATAAACAAGTGATTAAGAATTGCAAGCAATACAGAAGTCCCCTACCGGTTTTAAGCCATTTTCAATGTTTCTGTTGTCATAGCAACCACAATTTTTGTCAGAATCAAAATATTTTTAGACCCGCATAATCCCCTTTGCCCCCTATCCACATATCAAGTTTCATAAACCTAGCTTGAAAACTGTTTGAGTTATGGCGGGATCCAGATTTTTTGACTGACTGACTGACTGACTGACTGACTGACTGACTGACTGACTGACTGACTGACTGACTGACTGACTGACTGACTGACTGACTGACGGCAAACCTATAGTCCCCTCCGGTCAAAAACCGGTAGGGGACTAATAAAGAAGGAAACAAGACTGCGTTCAATAAACGCTTATGCCCCCATGGAAGCCTTGCCCATAAAAAGCTAAGGCAATCAGGGGCCATTATTCTGTAATAATGTTGGATAGTGCTACATGGCTTTGATAATGTAAGGGGCTTATGATGGTAAACAAGTATGCCAAGTTTTAGGCAAAGGCCATGATGGACATGATGTAAAGTGAAACTGTCAATTTGGGTTAACCAAGAATTAGACGCTTAATAAGTCCAAAATTAGGTCAAGGTGAAGGTCAAAATGAGGTTAGGTGATATAGGCGTGTGGAGAACGTTCAAAAACACCAACCATGCAAGTATGAAAGGTTTGTAGCAAGCCAGGTTAATGCTAGAAGAAACGGTCAATTTGGGTTAACCAAGAATTTGGCCCTCCAATAAGTCTAAGTCCAAATTAGGTCAAGCTGAAGGTCGAAATGGCGTCAAATGATACAGGTGTGTGGAGAGTGTTCATATACAACATCCATGCAAGTATGGAAGCTTTGTAGCAAGCCATAATAATGCTAGAAGAAACGGTCAATTTGGGTTAACCAGGATTTTGACCCTTCAATAAGTCTTAAGTCCAAAATTACGTCAAGGTGAAGGTCAAAATGGGGTCAGGTGATAAAGGCTAGTAGAGAGTGTTCATATACAACATCCATGCAAGTATGAAAGCTTTGTAGCAAGCCATATTAATGCTAGAAGAAACGGTCAATTTGGGTTAACCAAGAATTTGGCCCTTCAATAAGTCTAAGTCCAAAATTAGGTAAAGGTGAAGGTCAAAATGAGGTCAGGTGATACAGGCGTGTGGAGAGTGTTCATATACAACATCCATGCAAGTATGGAAGCTTGGTAGCAAGCCATAATAATGCTAGAAGAAACTGTCAATTTGGGTTAACCAGGACGGACGGACGGACGGACGAACGGACGGACGGACGGACAGGTGAATCACTATATGCCTCCCCATCTATCGATAGGGGGGCATAAAAAAGTGTGCAGGACGAGCGGATGAGTGGATTTATTGAGGCCTGAAAGTAAGGGAACAAGTTAAAGCCTACATTCAGACATGAGTCTACTTTATATTTCTCCACTGATCAGTCAGAGAGAGTGGAAAGTCTGCTGTTACATTTGGTGCCAATTGCAGTCCAGCACATTAGCTTTTGGCCCTCTCAGGAGCCTTTGGAGCATTGTGGGTTATTTTTGCGCCAAGAAATTTAGCAGTGGCCCAGACAAGAAATGAACCTAGGACTTTTTAATCCCAAAGTATGCACCCAATCTCTAGGCCACTGCTTCCTACATATCCACATGAGAGAAAAAGAAAATATACAAATCTAGTGCACAAACAACAAGACAATGGCTGCAACAAAGCAGTCGTCAAGAGCAATTTATATACGTTATAAATTTGCCAAAAAGTGATTATTGTTGACGGCATGATTTTATGACACTAATTTAATTCATCTAAAGATGACTAATGATAAATAAAGTTGAAACACATTATATTTAGTATGTTTGGAGTTCCGTCTTCTTTACTATCTTAATAAATGTGCTTCATAACTAATGTAAACTAATTTATATTAACTACCAGTAGAAACTAACCTGAAGTTGTTGCTCATTTCCATCTTTAGTTTGTTTGGCTTTAAATTCTTCATACTCCTTAGTTGTTGCCTCAGCTTGATCCTTGTATTTTCTACCAACTCTTTTCAACTATATACAATGTAATAACAAGAGGTGTTTGTAAAATACATGTATGTATGTACTCTATGACTGCTAAATAGTAATTTATTTCGACCACAGAATCAATAGTAGCATCTACTCATTAAAATCTGCTTACTGGTACTTGTACCGAATTAGATGCTGTGCCAAACCATTCATTTTTTTAAAATGCTGAGCATAGCCTTTATTTGATAGTCAGCTTTCTGCTGAAATATGGCAGGCCTGAACGCATATTTTAACCAGGTCGCAAACCATTGAGCTTCAGAGACACACATTCTTAGTTATTAGTCAGAAAACATTTGGTAGACTAAAGAATGTAAGGCAATGTACATGTACTTTCATTTCTTAACAGGCCAGCATAATAATCTAACTTCTGACATTACATGAGAATATGTTTGGCATTTGATGATATTTCTAATATTTACACATGTTGACAAAAACAAGAGGGGTTATTGTAAGGGACATAATTTATGATCACAAAGTGCTTTCTCTACTGGAATGTTAATATAACAAGTATAAATATGGCCTTCGTTGCTCAGTGGTTAGCACGCTTGCCGGCTTATCTGGCGACACGGGTTAAAATCCGGGTGGAGGCACACAAATGCCTGCCATATTTCAGCGGAAAGCTGACTGGCAAATAAAGGCTATGCTCGGCATTTAAAAAAAAAAAAAAATTCAACTAAAATCCAAGGACCATAACTCTTCACATCATCCTAGAGTAACAACACTTGTCAAGTACTTTTCAGTAAGGCTAGTAAATAAGTGTAGTAAATAAGTGCAGTAGTAAATAAGTGCATCAAGTGTCCTTGCAATAGCATTGATATTAAACAGACTATATAACCATAATATAACGTGTATACCTGTGTAATAGTTTTGAATTTCTCAGCATTTTCTGCAGATTCTTTCTCCAGTTTTTCTTTAACTACTTTCATCTCTTCTCTGTAAATAACATCAAATAGCTAGAAAGATATTTGACACATAAACATATCTTCTCCCACAAGGGGCCATAACTCTTGCAAAAATCATCCGACCAAATATTCCTGACAATAGGCTTGTTACCAACTATTCATGTGAAGTTTCATTGAAATTCGACCAGTTTAAACTTTAAGGAGAACAAATTTTGTGACATCCATCCATATAGACAGACATCCAGCGCTAAAATTGGAGTATAGAGTGAAAACGGTCCAATTGTTGCCGATGGACATCAGACATATAGTGATCATAATACTGTAAAACTATTTATTTTTTGTGGGTATAAAATTTAATGGATGGTGTTAAAATGATAATTTGGTGGTTTCTTAAATTCATTGACTTAAAAAATTAAGAGAAAAATATTGTGTTAAGTATTTTTTTAGGGTAATCTAGTTCATTCGTGAAATTAATGAAAATTAATCCACTGCGAATATTAATAATTTTGCAGTAGCTCTCAATGTCAGCTAACATGTGATACCATGTTTACATTGTCTATCTAATCAATTGACAGAACAGTATGTGATGTCACTATCAATTAGTTATCAGGACAGTGAAAATGTATACATGCATTTAAACTGATTAAAATGAATGTTGAAATCACTCACAAATAATGGAGATAAAGCTTTTAAGAGTACGACTCTTCATTTAGTCTATTTAAACAACACTTGAACAGTGATTTACACTGAAACAACATAGGAGTATAAAAATAATTCAAATAATGCTTCTGAAATAATATCTTAGGTGAATAAATGTACCTGACTCAAAATAATACACAAACAGGGAAGGATTTACATACAAACACAAACATTGGACTTAAATGATGGCAGAGGGAGGAGGCCCAGGTAAAGAATTTTCCTTTTATAATGATGCTTCAGAGGAAATGAGAATGATATACTGTGATCCATGCATGTTTGAGGACGAGACAGAAGAAGCTGAAGGCTTTTGTATCAACTGTGATGAATATTTATGCAATTCTTGCCTCCAATCACACCACAGGTTTCGTGCATTCAGAACACACAACTTGCTGTACGGAGACTCCATGCCAAAAAGGAGACGCGAGAACAGAGAATATACAATCTTTTCATATTGTGAAACTCATCCAACTAATGAAGTTCAACATTACTGTGACAGTCATCAAACAGTTTATTGTAGAATCTGCCAGACAACCAAACATTCCGCATGTGAGAGTCAAGAAATATCTAAAGTTAGCGACATTGAAAAAGATAGGTCTAGACTGCTCAAAACTGTAAAAGAAATTGAAACCCTTCAAAAATCATTCGAAAACATGAAGGAAGCTGATGGAACAGAAATTGACCAACTCCAAGCAAGGACACAGACTAATACTGCAGGAGTTAAACAACTGAAAAAGAAAATGAACGAAATCTTCAAAAACCTACAAGAAGAGATAAAGAGAGAAGACAGGAAAACAGAAGCACACATTAAAGACCTGAGAGAGAAAATTGCAGTGAGTACAGATGCAGTGAACCACATCGCTTCATTCAGAAGAAATATAACTCAAATAGAGGAATCCAATGAGTCAGCTGTAGTGTTTGCAGCATTAGTTAAATCAACAAACGTATCCTTGGATTACAAAGAAGTTAAAACAACTTTTGAGAAAAATACTTCACAATTTGCAACCTGTTACATTTCTACTGGAATTAAACAGGTTATGGAAATGTGTGAAGGAATAGTCAAACTCTTGGAAAAACTGACAGCTAAAGCAGAAACAAAAGAAATCCAGAAAGACCAACCCTTTCATACTGAGTTGACAAAGAACACAACAGAAAAGCAACACTCAGATAAACAGAGGGGACAAAGACATGTTTGTGGGAAAACACAAGATCATGAAAATTTAACAGACAGAAGATCACAGTTGGTCCAGCTTGTAGAAGGTCTGGATACAAAGGAACTTAATGTAAAAGTCAGCGATAAAGAAAAGGTAGCCAGAAAGAATGCAAAGCCTGCAGAGTATGGTTCCAGTACATCTGACAGAAAAGGAGACACCTCAACTAAACAACAAGACAAAGAGAGGGGAACCACAGCTCCACAACTAGACAAAAAGAGGGGAACCACAGCTCCACAACATGACAAAGAGAGGGGAACCACAGCTCCACAACAAGACAAAGAGAGGGGAACCACAGCTCCACAACAAGACAAAGAGAGGGGAACCACAGCTCCACAACATGACAAAGAGAGGGGAACCACAGCTCTATCTACACCAGAAAGAAACAGGAAGTCATTGAGTGACTTGGCAGTCCTAAGTACAAGCAAAAAGAACATCCAGACAAATGACTGGGGTGTGAAATGTGACATTACAGGATGCTCATTTCTATCTGATGGATCTCTTATTCTGTGTGACCATGCATATTGTAACATCATTCTCATGGACTATGAATTTAATGTAACAGATAAGATGAACTTGAAAGGCAATGCATGGGATGTAGCTCCATTGGACCAAAATGAAGTGGTAGTAAGCTTAGTTAGAGCTAAAAGGCTACAATTTGTACAAATTCTAAGTGGGAAATTGTCTCTGGGAAGAAGCATGGAGCTTAAGAGAGTTTGCTGGGGAGTGGCTTCAGATGGAGAAAATATCTTCCTAGCATGCCACAATAACCCAGGCAATGGTATGGTAGAAATACGGAAAAGAACTGGACAAGTCGTAAAACGTATAACTATGACAGACCTAGGTATAGAGTTGTTGAGACCCTACTACATTTCTTTGGACCAATCAAATGGCTGCATGTACATAGCTGATGCTGAGCAGAACAACATCATCAGAGCAACCATGGAGGGAAAGCTTCTTGACAAAATCCAGATGGACAACTTGAAGTGGCCGAGAGCATTGATTGTTGGTGAAAACCAAAGTCTTGCCGTTTGTTCTAGCTTCTCAAAATCTCTCATGCTTCTTCGAGAAAGGACTGGACTGTGGCAGAGCAAACGCTTATTTCAAATAGAACGTCCACAAGCTGTCTCTATCAGGTGGCAAGATCAAACAGTGGTTATTGGTTCAAATGAAAGCAATACAATTACACTACTGAAATGCACTGGATAATGAACTGGACTTCCTTAAAGTGACCTTCAGACTGACAATGACTGACAACCTGTCAGACAGAAGACATATGTCAGAAAGAAACCAAAGATAAACATATAAAAAACAAAAGAAAAAGCCAGACACTTGAACAGATTACAGTAGCATGTTTGAATCAGATTATACCAGAAAAGGTGATGAGATGTCCAATGACCATTATATGATATTATAAGAAATGATAGGCAGACATACTATATAAGGCCAATAATTAAGAAATGAATGGCTCTTGAAAATAATTTTGTGATTCCCTGGAAAGCACAGGGACAGATTCGTTCATGTAAATACTGGTATTCAGACCATAAATTAACCTATTTAATTTCACAATCATTAGTCAAGATGTGTAAAAGGAACAACTGCATAATGTTGAGTGATTATTACTGATAAGAAAATAGAAACTAGATTGTTTTTTCAGTACTAGCATTCTTATAGATATTAGAATTATTGAGCAACGTAGAAGTGTACTTCTCAGTGGGAAAAGTTGGACTGTTCCAGTGATTTGCGCTAGATTCACCTTGGTAACCACTGCAGGAACATGTTTGTAGATTTATAAATCAACTTAAAGGCTACAGTATAGCTTTGTGAAGCTACACTCCTTATATGAGGGCTACCACTGTGTAGGTTACACTCTTGCTTCATGTGGGGAGGTATAACAGGTTAATTGGGCTAGATTTTATTGGATTGTTTTTTTATCATTGATTGTATTTTATCATTGATTGAATTTTAACATTTATTGTAATTTAATATAGACTGTATGTCAATATTTATTGTATTTCAACATTGACTGTATTTCAACATTGATTTTATTTCAACATTTGTAATATTTTAACATACTGTATTTCAACATTCATTGTATTTTAACATTGACTGTATTTCAACATTGATTGTATTTCAACATTGACTGTTTTTCAACATTTATTGTATTTCAACATTGACAGTATTTCAACATTTATTGAACTTAAAACATTTATTGTATTATAACATTGTTACTTTTTAATTTGATTATATTTCCACATTGACTATATTTCAACATTGATTGTATTTCAACATTGACTGTGTTTCAACATTTACTGTATTTCAACATTGATTGAATTTCAACATTTATTCTATTATAACATTGTTACTTTTAAATTTGACTGTTTTTCAACATTGCCTGTATTTCAACATTGATTGTATTTCAACATTTACTGTATTTCAACATTTACTGTATTTCAACATTGACTGTATTTCAACATTGATTGAATTTCAACATTTATTCTATTATAACATTGTTACAGTAAACTCCCTGAAAACTGGACTCCCTGAAAACCGGAATTCCCATTAAACCGGACGATGTCTTAGGTCCCAAATTTTCTCCATATTAAGTCAACTAAAAAAGCTTCCGCAATACTGGACTCCCAGAATTCGGGATACAGGGCGACATCTTTGGTCCACTGACAAAATATTCAACTAGAATTACTTCCGAAATACTGGACATTTTTTATTTCTATTGTTTACTATTTTAAAGGTGTCACATGTCATTAGCACAGGCGTGAGAAATACTATGTGAACAAAAAATAGTAAAAATTTGCCAAGTACCATCGATGATGTTAATAATTACTTAAAACATTTTTTTGTACGTACATAATAGAACAACGATCCTTTTGTTTTATATTTTGTTGTTGAGATGGGTATTGTTACAAACTTTATTTAAATAAAGAAGAGCTTAACATATCAACTTGTTTTAATTACAACATACACTGTACTAGATTATATTTCAGAATTGCAATTCGGTGTGTATAGGCTTGCACAGTCTATGTCATTGAAAAATTTGAAATAATCCATAGAACAAGACTGCGTTCAATAAACGCTTATGCCCCCATGGAAGCCTTGCCCATAAAAAGCTAAGTCAATCAGGGGCCATAATTCTGTAATAATGTTGGATAGTGTTACATGGCTTTGATAATGTAAGGGGCTTATGATGGTAAACAAGTATGCCAAGTTTTAAGGCAACGCCATGATGGACATGATGTAAAACGAAACTGTCAATTTGGGTTAACCAAGAATTAGACGCTTAATAAGTCTAAGTCCAAAATTAGGTCAAGGTGAAGGTCAAAATGGGGTCAGGGGATACAGGCGTGTAGAGAGTGTTCATATACAACATCCATGCAAGTATGAAAGCTTTGTAGCAAGCCATATTAATGCTAGAAGAAACGGTCAATTTGGGTTAACCAAGAATTTGGCTCTTCAATAAGTCAAAGTCCAAAATTAGGTCAAGGTGAAGGTCAAAATGAGGTCAGGCGATACAGGCGTGTGGAGAGTGTTCATATACAACATCCATGCAAGTATGGAAGCTTTGTAGCAAGCCATAATAATGCTAGACGAACGGACGAACGGACGAACGAACGGACAGGTGAATCACCATATGCCTCCCCATCTATCGATAGGGGGGCATAAAAATGAATAATTCGAGTAATCATGAACATTAGAAATGTGATTCAAATCATTCTTTAACGGATTTTACATTAACACCATCAACTAATATAATAATTGCAATTTGAAACAATGCCACACAACATAGTTCTCATATATCTATTTCTGATTGCCTATTAAAACATATCAAAGTGTACATTATAGACAGCTTCCAGAAAACCGGAACTCCCATAAAACCAGACTTTTGGCCCGGTTTTGAGGGAGTTTACTGTACTTTGTAATTTGACTGTATTTCAACATTGACTGTATTTCAACATTGATTGAATTTCAACATTTATTGTATTATAACATTGTTACTTTGTAATTTGACTGTATTTCAACATTGATTGTATTTCAACATTGATTGAATTTCAACATTGACTGTATTTCAACATTGACTGTATTTCAACATTGATAGAATTTCAACACTGATTGAAATGCTGTTATCACAGAGGCTGGAATATAGCACGAACATTTTAGTCAGACTGGGCTGATCGGCACTAGGACATTAATTTTTAAAGCAATCTTTATTTGTTTACAATATTGCAGATGTAACATTATGTTTCAGAAAATTCCATCAGTCCACATTCAATTTGCAAAATATTTACAAGGAAAATTTGTTTACCCTTATCAAATCTTGAGTGTTATACAGGTATATTGCATGATCAGTAATTGTTTCCTACATGGTAATGTATACTCAAATCTTAGTATAATAAATGAAGACTTACGTTAACTTGCTATGCTCTTCCTTCAATTGTGTTAGCAACCGTCTGAAAAAAACATGACATAATTATCACCCCATTTATTATGCACTTTTCATAAAAAATGAACTTCTACAATATCAGTCCCCCATTTTCATGATTTTACCAATATATCTTTTTTTCAAAAATTAACCAATCAACAATAAAATTAGAAATTTGGTAGAGTGTCAGCTAAGGAACAATCACTTGGAATTGTATTCAAATTGGGCAAGCTGTTTCTGAGAAGAAGATGTTAAAGTTTTCTATATAGCGATATAAAATTAGCCCCACCCTGGCGGCCATGTTTTTAAGGCAATCAACGTTAAAATAAGGAATTTGGTAGAGGGCCACCCAAGGAACATTTCTGTAAAATTATATTGAAATTGGGCCAGCAGTTTCTGAGAAGAAGATTTTCAAAGTTTGCTATATAGTCATAAAGTGGAAATTAGCAACGCCCCTGGCTGCTATGTTTTTTAAGCAATCAACGTTAAAATTAGGAATTTCGTAGGGGCCATTCAAGGAACATTTCTTTTAAATGATATTGAAATCGGGCCAGCAGTTTCTGAGAAGAATATTTTCGAAGTTCTTATTGAGAAAACTAGCCCAGCCCCCTGGTGGCCATGTTTTTTATGATCATGATAAAAACATTTAAATGGTGGTCTCAGATGGCGTACCCAGGCTAACAAACTGATAAATTATGCTATTTTTTCAATGACAAAAGGTAGATAATTATGTTTAAATCAGACAGCAGATAACTTAAAGGAATGCCACTCCTCTGGCTTTCCATTGACCGCCACATAAGCCCTAAATTTTTAGACTGCCATATACAAAGTATCTCTGCCAACATGGGACAGGTGAGAAGAAATAATGTACTTACGATAGTTTAGCAACTTCTAGACTGCCCTTCGTACTCTCAGCTCTGAAATTTAACATGCAATCTGAGTGATTTGACACCATGTATCGATACAGTAATTGGCAATGACTGACGGTCAGTTTTACTCTATATGATTGACAATTAAAGAATCTTCAGATGTAGCTTATTGACAAGACAAAGGATGCCTTTCTAGAGACAATATCAAGATATAGAAGCACAAAACTGAGTCACTACATTAGACCAAATAACAGGCAGATTTCCTCAACACCGAAGAGGGAAAGTAATATTGTTTTTAATACTCAATTTATTTTATTCTAAAGAACACTTGTGAAACAAGTACTATAACTAATATCAATCTGCCTAGACATCTCATTCCTGATGTTATTCATTGCTATGAGGGTTTGAGAGAAATAGATAAATATACCAGATTTATATAGCGCCTTTTTCATACGAACACACGTTCAAAGGCACTTTACATTATAGTGTTGCAGTCACAAGGGCGCAGGTGCATCCACTACCAGTGCAGATACAGCATGATCTGACTGGAGGGACAGACTGAGAGAAAGCCACTGAAGGGAGAGACATTAGATACAGGCATGTCCAGCGCTACAGAAGTGCGCCTAGCTCTTTATTTCGAATAGACAGCCTGTTTCTTTAATGTGCCCAGTGTATAACACCGATACACAGCTTCATGGCACCTTTACCTAGATATTTGCATTACACACAGTCAGATAAAGCAGGAAATATAATAAATATTTCAGAAATGTCAAGAGAAGTCAGTTCACAATTTCATTGCTTCGCTCCAAGCAAGCGAAATACGGGTACCATTTTATTTCATCTCAAGAGTATCCACTTTGCATGCAAGTAGACCAAAAACGTTAAAAATGGTACTAGTATATTTCCCTTGCTTGACGCTGAGCATATTTAATTCCAAGTAAATAGTTGAGTCAGATATTTGAGCTTGAGTTAAGGACTTAAGTTCTGTCGTGATCCTGGGGCCAGGTTGACACGGTGTAAGAATGATGTCTCCATATGATTGAAATACTGTTGACCAGTGGGACTTAAAAATATTTCTAAGCAGGAGTAAACCCCTGAATTCCTGCACTTCAAGGGAACATCCACAAGTTGGGATGAAGTGCAAGACACAATGTTTTTCATTAAGTATAGAAGCCAAATATGGATAGCCTAATTTATATAAACTTGTTAGTTTCTTAGGCCCATTTTGATAATTATGTTTTCCCATTTTTATACTGTATGACGTGATTTCTGGTTCCGTATTATTTTGTACTAACACTTCCATGAATTACAATACATAGTCTTTAGAAAATTTCTAACATTGTATTGACACAAGGTTCAAAATATGTTTATAACTATCTTAAAAAAAGTTTGTACTAGTGTACAATCATCACTTTCAGTTTATTGTTACACTTGCACAGTTGTTGTAATACAGCAATTTTTCATAAAAATGGACACTATTCAAAGCACTTTTCAAAGCACTTTGTACCCCAAAAAAAGTGATAACTATGATAAACAATGAATGACTTACTTAGCTTTGTGTAGCTCCTCTGTAAGATTACTGACTTGTTTCCTCAATTCCTCCTTGTCATGGCTGCAAACAAAAGCATGAAATAATTTATAAAAATAACTTGAAAATTGTTTCAAATTTGCCGTATATCATACTGGGTTTTTCATCATTGATTTCAGTCATATGACACCATGATACAGTCAGGTCTCATTTTAATGACACCCGGTATACCCACATATTCATATACTGACTTCATTTTATGGGGACAAATGTTTAAAATGCTCTTTGTATCAATTCCGTATATTGACGTATTTTGCTTGGGAACAAACAGCGTCATTGTATCGAGACCTGACAGTATAGAAATAATACAGTTGAGATGAGATATGATTCTTATCATTGTACATATACTACATCCAGTCATATAACCTTCTCACAAGTACAATCAGTCCTTGCATTTTACTAATAACGCCAATAAATAACTTAAATTTTGCAAGGTGCTGCTAATATTAAATGGCAAATATTCTACAAGTTTGTCACCAGGACAGTTTGTCAGAGAATATTGATTACCAAACAAAACACAAGAACAATGCATCAGTAGACAACATGAATACAGCTTACATGAGACGTTTATGTTCCTCAGGATCAGTTTTATGAGATTGTTCTATCAGTTGATTGGTTCTATTTCTCCATCGATCCACCTCGGAGGTCACAGACTTCTTGTCTATCAGTAAGGCATCTCTCTGTGCTTGTAGATCCCTCACTTCACCTTGTAATGGTTGTATCGTTCCCTCTAGCTTGTTTAACTGTAAATACAGTGAAAATCATTATTCATTATTAAGGCCAAAATACAATAAACAAATGTTGCTGATTGGCTTAAATCAGTTAACAAATTTGGAGAAACATAAGTAGCAGTATAGGGAATGTTGACAGTTTCTGGAACTACTTGAATGCGGATTCACATAGCAGCCTAAAGGCGGTTAATTTTGTATTAAGAAATGGGCAATGGAAGTAATGAGAGGCTTAAACGCCTCCCAAAACTACTGTGGTTCTGGTAATTTTACCTACCCTAAGGTTTTGCCCCTATCCTAACCCTACCGACCCTAAGGTATTGCCCCTATCCTAACCCTACCTACCCTAAAGCATTGCCCCAATCCTAACCCTACCTACCCTAAGGTATTGCCCCAATCCTAACCCTACCTACCCTAAGGTATTGCCCCGATCCTAACCCTACCTACCCTAAGGTATTGCCCCTATCCAACCCTACCTACCCTAAAGTATTGCCCCTATCCTAACCCTACCTACCCTAAGGTATTGCCCCTATCCAACCCTACCTACCCTAAGGTATTGCCCCTATCCTAACCCTACCTACCCTAAGGTATAGCCCCTATCCTAACCCTACCTACCCTAAGGTATTGCCCCTATCCAACCCTACCTACCCTAAGGTATAGCCCCTATCCTAACCCTACCTACCCTAAGGTATTGCCCCAATCCTAACCCTACCTACCCTAAGGTATTGCCCCTATCCTAACTTTACCTACCCTAAGGTATTGCCCCAATCCTAACCCTACCTACCCTAAGGCATTGCCCCTACCCGAACCCTACCTACCCTAAGGTATTGCCCCAATTCTAACCCTACCTACCCTAAGGTATTGCCCCTATCCTAACCCTACCTACCCTAAGGTATTGCACCTGTCCTAACCCTACCTACCCTAAGGTATTGCACATATCCTAACCCTACCTACCCTAAGGTATCGTGGCGGTATGGGTTGTGGCGCGGTATCAGAAATGGCGCACCTGAGATTAGTGGTCTTTTCTTGAGTTTAAGACCCAAAATGACATACATTTCCAGTATATTTTTGGAAGGATGTATTGTTTTGGTCTGTAATGCAAATAAACAATGTTCAAAGTAAGATTTGGTGCTTTTAGAACTCGAAAGGTATGCTGTATCCATATTTGTTGTTATTTTCTTCACTTTATTCCTCAAATATCGTAATCCCACAAATTTGTAAAATGAAATTTTAACTTCAAATTTTTTTTGTGAAGAGCACTGGCATCCATGTTAACACCATGTAACATGATTAAAATGTCCTACACACTGTCAAACACAGGAAATGGTGTCCAGAAGGATGTAATTTTCTTATTAAGAAAAACTGAAAAAACTAGTCAAAATCCATACATGCCATATCTTCCGGATCGTGCGTGAGTCTACCGCATTTGAGCCTCAACTCACGCACTCCCGCATTGTGATAAAATCTACCGGATTTGACAAAAATCCGCGTAAGAATCTCAGAATTATTTAAAAAGTTTTACTTTCCTCGTAATTTCCGGAGATAAATTTACAATTGATCAACAAGTCATTACATAACAAACCTTTATTTAATGCTAACTGATGAGATATGGAGTTCTATCAGTGAAATAAAACCTATATCAGTCACTGGTTATCACCTACAATGTGACTGATATAAGCTCCGCCCCCTCACAGGGACTACTTTAATTTACCAAAATCTCAACACTAAAATGCCTGTAACTTTTTTATTACTGAACGGAAACATGTCAAGTGGGGGTTTTTATTCTTAGTTAGACCATTTCCTACAAGTTGGTGTATGATTTAATGCAAAATTCTCAAAAACGTCGTTTTCACCTATTCACCATAATCCAAGATGGCGGATTTTGAAGTGAAAAATATGAATGGAATAACATATTCATACGTAGCCTAACCACAGTGGTAATTTGGCATAAATAGTACCAGTTTTGACACCATAAAAGCATTAAATAAATAGAATATTTGTTTGTTTTGATTGAATGTGGTTAATATCTCATCTTGTAGTGATAAAATTTTAATATTTTCACTCGCGCTACGCGCTCTTGAAAATATTGAATTTTATCACTACACGATGAGATATAAACCATATTCAATCAAAACAAACAAATATCCTCTATTTATAACACCCCAGGAGAGTGGTCACTCCAATAAACAATCGATAATTGCCCCGATAAGAGTATGCTAAGGTGTCATAAACTGATAAACATCTTCCCAAGCAGCCGAAAATATGTTTGTTTACTGGTTAGGTTTAAAGCCCACACATGACCGTACATTACAGAAATAAACTCGTAGCAGTTACTTCCCTTTGCAGTTACAGTATCAAAGGAAAAGGACCTCAAAAAGTTTTAGTTTGTAATTTGGAATTTGCATGATATTCAGTCCACATCAATTTCAGATACATTTTTGAAGCTTTTAAATTAACTGAATTGATTTTATTTCTGTATTATTAATGCATTTTTTAGTTTGAATGAATATGTTAGCACCATTTTGAACATATGCGTTCTTTTCTATCAGGTAATCTTCTGCTTGACATGTCTTCTTTTCAGATTTATGATAAATGGACTGGTATAGCATAAATGTAACAATAACTAATACATGTCCAGTCAGCATTTGGTTTGGTAACTTACAAATGTTTTAACTATGAGTTATAAGACTTGAACATACTGGACATTTGTTGTTTACATCATGAATATCATCCCAAAAACTAACTGCAAACTGCATATAAACTTCATTAATTTTAGTCGATAGTTCGAGCAAGAAAAATCTCCTGCATTTTATTGAAATCTCCTGCATTTCCATCACTAATCTCCTGCAAATGGTTCAGCAAAGTATGGCATGTATGAAAATCTGAAATAATATGAAAATTTCGAAAATTTTGTTAATATTGAGTGTCATTGATATTTTCGGCATTCCCAAGTCAAGTTGGTGACAGATCAGACTATGCAGATGCCATGAATGATTCTTACATGACAGTAATAGATGATTTAACACTTGATTGGACATCTTCAAGTTGTCTTGGTGACTCAAAAAGTATAATGGCAATTAGTAACCAGTGCAATTCTGTCTCGATACTAATTATTGATTTATTATGCTCAATCACTTTAATTATGAACGTTTTATATTTATAACAAAATAACGACGTAAACTGTTAAGTGCGCCATTTCCAATACCACGGGGATATTGCCCCTATCCTAACCCTACCTACCCTAAGGTATTGCCCCTATCCTAACCCTACCTACCTAAGGTATTGCCCCTATCCTCACCATTTGATTGGCATTTTTCTGAAAATCACAGCCAACAATTGACTTGACAGTGCTTAAAATCAGTAAAAATGTTTTCCTACCTACCTGTCTACCCTATTTTTTAAGATTAATGTTGACCTTACTAGATTATAATGAGAATCATTCAAATCTGCCTTAAACAAGGGGAGTGAGGAAGGATTTTATTTTCATATTTTGTTTTCAACTCGAAATGCATCCATAGGACACAGATGCCGCTACTTGCCATTTGACCAATTCAAGGGTCGTAACTCAACTACACATGCTGACTAAATCCTACTATTTCTAAAGACTGTAGCACAAATAATAGACTTCACATTACACATCTACCGATACAACAACAACTTTATACATCAGTTTATACTGCAGTGGATGATGACCCTTAATTGTTATCTTTTTTGTTGGTCAATTAAAACGATCCCACACACTTGTCAGTATATGTTTTAGCCTGTGAAATCCCAGATATCGCGACACTTGAATACAGACGACATGCTAGCGTTTCGGGTGTCTGAAATGCAATCGCTTTTTCGGGATTATTTTGGGTTAAAAAAAATCTGATTTTTTTTGAGTATTCGAATATTGAATTCGAATATTCGGTCCAATCTCTATAATTTACCTAATTGATGAACATACCTTAGCTTCAGTCTGTGTTAACTGTGATTGTAGATGGTCCCTTTCTTCACGTAACAGTTTGTTACTATCATGTAATAGATTGTATGATTCCACACGATGCATTAGTTCAGCATGTTGGGCGGCTGTCTGTAGCTCTGCCTAAAAACAATGCAACATCAATCGTTTGTTTATTCAGGTTTAACACTGTTTCTAAACAATTTTTCTGTTATCAGGGGTGTCAACAGGGCTAAATAAACAAAAGTTAGGAAAATCTTATGCGACATACCATTTCTGCCAAACAAAAGGCCTTCAGTGACATTGTTTCCGTACTTAACAGTTTGTATTAATTCAAAGAAAGACTTTCAGAGCAGACTGAATTTACCATAACGTTGCCATATCTTGAGATAATTTCATCAAATAACCTTTATTTTGGTCAGTATCCATTGCTCTATCAGAAATGATAAATCAGGAATTCGGGATAAATCAGGAAAATTGACAGCCCTGCAGTTACATACGATGGCTGGTTGACCTAACCAGTTTTCCTGGACTGTATCCTAACTATTTCTAACTTACCGTTCCACCAAGGATTCAGTAAATAATGCACATGTGGTGAAAATCGACATTGATGTCAAATTTTCATGGAAGGGTATGACCTGCCACGACTAGGAATCAGATCCAGATGATTGCCGGGTTACAAATCCAGCGCACTAACCACTGGACCCCAGGGCATGTACTTCTAATAGATTTTTGACACAGAAACATACATTTCACACAAAGGACCATAACTCTGGCCATATTTATCCAACCTAAAATTCCTGACAATATTACTGTGCTTGATACTAACTATTCATGTAAAGTTTCATTGAAATCCAACCAGTGGTAATGGAAAACAAGTACGGACAAAGTTTGAAACATCCATCCAGAACAAAATCTATATGTATAATTATGCTGCATTGTTATTGAACAGTGTTTATGACAATTGGTTGGGCGAGCATGACTATCTAGAAATGCATTTATTCTGACCTTATTATTGAGGTGTTATTTAAGCGAGGTGTATTTACAACAAGGCGACTATACCTGTCTTTGCTCCCTCTCCTCAGACAGTTGATTATTACATGATTCTAACTGTTTCTCCAGTCCCTCACATCTCTGTTTTAATCTAGAACATTCTGTCTCCACAACATCTAGTTTTCCCTCAGCAATATCTTTCTCTTTTCTCAAATACCTAAATATATGATTCATCAAATACCTATCAATCGATATAAGATTTATCAAATACCGATTGATCAATATCAGATTAATTAAATACCAATCAATCAACATAACATTTATCAAATACCGATCGATCAATATCAGATTAATTAAATACCTATTGATCAATATAAGATTGATCAAATACCTATCAATCAACATAACATTTATCAAATACCTATTGATCAATATAAGATTAATTAAATACCTATTGATCAATATAAGATTGATCAAATACCTATCAATCAATATAAGATATACCAAATACCTATCGATCATAATAAGATTAATCAAATACCTATCAATCAATAT
The DNA here is from genome assembly GCA_947247005.1 of Spisula solida. Classification (NCBI taxonomy): domain Eukaryota; kingdom Metazoa; phylum Mollusca; class Bivalvia; order Venerida; family Mactridae; genus Spisula; species Spisula solida. Next base: position 30,888,328 of record OX365948.1, read on the forward strand.
AACATTTATCAAATGTGTATCAATCAATATAACATTTATCAAATGTGTATCGATCAATTTAAGATTTATAACATGAAACGTTTAAATTTCATGAAAAGTAGACATGACATGACATATCTTAGCCTCAGTAAATCAGGATACAAGATTTATTTGTGATAATACTGGACATCTGATAGGTAGTTGTTATATCAACGAGTATGAGAGAAACATTACCTGACAACTTCAAGAAGTTGTTCGGAGGATTTACTACTGTCATCCTGAGCTTGTGTAGCTGACATGACACGTGGACTAGAAGCTGCCCTCTCCTGCACCGATATAACTTGATTAGATAACTGAAATAGATGTAGCAAAATATACCAGATGTGACTAGCGCTGACACAGAAACCTCTACTGTTGGCTTTTTAAGTCAAGAAAGGGGCCGTAACTGTAAAGATTGGTGGAATATTACTGAAATTGAATGTGGCTCTTCTTTTAAATAATGTTATATGTTGATGTGCCCAAATGAATAAAATGGCTTCGGCATACAACTATCTTTACAGATCTAGGAGCAGTGTTTAGCTGATCACATACCTTGTTCATTTGTTGATGAAGTGCTTGTGTTTCTTGCATGAGATCTGACAATCTGGCCGCCATTTTATCTTTCTCGTCTTTCAGTAGTTTCTGTTGCTCAGCTGATGAAGTCTGTAATACAGTGTATAAAATCAATTAGTACATTCACATTGAATAATAATGTATATTGCAAAATTAATATATGAATAAGTATGAAGATCCTAGGCCCAAACTTTCTTCAATAATGTGCAAAGCAATGTACCCACTCATCAAAGATGGGGGGGGGCATAATGGTAAACATTTATTCCATTTGAAAAAAAATTGTACTAGCCAAATATACCCCCTATGATGACCAACATCCACATGGCTAAGACCTTTAATACCAAAAAAACTTTATCTGCTGGTAATCCCTTACCTCTATACCACGCTTGAGTTGTCATTCCGAAACTATTCGCTCTACCACAGACTCATGAACTATCAGAAAATGGGACAGAACGACCGACCAACATCAGCATATTTATATACCCACCTATCTTTGAGTGGGAGTGAACAAGCACACATAATAACACATGTCCAGTGTTTGTAATTTAAGATTCAAAGAGTAAAATACTTACTTGGAATGCAGTCAATTTCTGCTGAGCAAGGTTGGCTAGTTCCTCCTTCTCCATAAGCTGAGAATTAAATCCTTCAAGCTGTTTCTTAACGGCACTGAGAGCCTCCACGTCTGCTGCATGTAACATGAGTTCACGTTCATATTTGTCCTGAGCTTCAGCGGCAAGTTGTGTCTGTCGCTCACATTCCTGACGTGATGACATCTCCAAGGCAATAGCAGTCTCCCGCCTTTCAGTGGCTTCTTGTAATTCATTCTGAACCTCCGACAGTTTAGTTCTTAAATCAATCGTCTGTAAATATGAAAATACTTTTAAATCAAAATATAGACAAACAGACTGGTTACTTTTACTTCTAGCACTTCGAAAAGATGTCAGCAAATACGAATATCGACTCTCACACAATGTCTGTTACATGAATAATTGCCCCTTCCCCCAAATGTCCGCTGCAGTGCTCCCCAATATTACTGCATGCAGTGACCCTTACCGGTATACATTTAATCAAAATAAACATGTAAGTTTAATAGATCTTAGTGACATTGTATTGACCATATTGGTGAACTATGGTATTGACATAAAGTGTGGGTTCTGTGGTCATTGATCATACATTTCTATGCTGAGTCATTTATTGAAAGTTAAGTTGAAGAAAAACTGCAAGCATGTTGAACATAAGCTTGTTAGTTTTATTTGGAAATTAATTAATTATTCAGTTGGACATCGTACCACATAAGATTTTATCTAGGTGGAATATGGTTATTAAAAATAACTCATAGACTAGCATACCAGACTATGGCGTTCCTCGGTTAATTTCACATTGTCATTGAGTAGTTCCTGTCTTTCCTCTTCCAGTGCGTTCACCCGTGACGTAATATCATCTCGTTCTACAGACAGAAATAAATCAACAAATAACTCTATATTGATCTCAGGAAAGGCTAAGAATAAAGTTTTTTAAACTTTTAATGTCTTTGGATTACATCCTCATACATCAGTGGTTGGTCAAGTTCCAAGACTACCCCCTGATTCAATTCCCTTCATTCCGAGCGCAAACCTAAAAATAGCTCATTTTGTGGACATCTGGTGATGTGAATCCGTCTATCATCCAATCAGAACGCTTGTTATGCTACGCGGGGAATTTTATAAACAAACTCGCAAGAAAATGTAAACTTGGGTCGAGTTATGGGATTTAAATATTTACTATCTTAATTGGAATAAGTCCATCTTAACTTAAATATAGTTTATAAAGCAGCCGTTAATATAATAACAGAGTACTGTACGAGCGGTTAGCTATATCGTGATATGTAATCAGTGAAAAGAATAGTCCAAGGTCTAAGACGACGAGTGTCCATGGGCGTGAAGTCGTGAATCGAAATAGATCTATAGCTGTGTCAGACATGCAAACGACGATTACAATAAGTTGCAGACATAAGATCTAATTGAATAATAAAAGTAAAACTGAGACTGTGTCCGTGAACTTCTAAAACGGAAGTTACAATTTTTTTATACAAACAAAGTTCTACCTACCATCTTCAGCTTCTTTTAACTTCTGTTCCAAAGTGGCTTTAAATTCTTCACTAACCTACAAGCAGACAATAACCGTTATATATGCATTCTCTCATTCTGCCATGAAGCAATGTTGTATCCACACTCAAGGAAAAACTGCCATATTGGTACTATTTTCTAAGGGCTGTTTCAGGAAGTCCCCACCTGTGGCAACAGTCCATAAGTACTCCTAGCCACAAATGCAGACCTACTCTCACACACATATTAAAACATTTCAGAAAGCCACACTCACTGATTTTTATTGTTGATTGCCTGAATTTGTGAAATACAATTTTTATTACTAAGTCACTATTTTGAACCCCACTAGAAGGGTTTTGACCTAAAAATGTATGTCTTCAAAGGGCCGCAATTGCAATATTTATCCAACTAAGAATTTCCAACAATATGTACTACTAGGCTTGGTACCAAGTATCAGGGGTTTCCTGCACCTTCTGTGGGTCCTGAAAACGGACCCATTCCCAAAGCAAAAGGACCCATTCCAATGGAAACAAGAGATGTTTGTTAAACACGTAGGCCCCCTTGGCAGCCCAATAGTCAGAAATGGTGAAGGTCACAGTGACCTTGACCTTTGATCTTCTGACCTCAAAATCAATAGGGGTCATCTACTGTTGCTGACCAACCTCCATGTAAAGTTTGAACATCCTAGGTCAAAGCGTTCTTGAGTTATTGAACAGAAACCATTTTATATGACAGAAAGACCAACAGACAAGTGCAAAGCAATATACCCCCTCATCAAAGATAGGAGACATAAATAACATTCATTTTTCCCAATTGTATAAATCTTATTTTGACATGGACATATTTGAAGCTCAATCATCAGTCATTTAATTGGTTTATAACCACACTAGAGTATTACCACACTTTAGCCACCTAAACAGTGCTTAGGATACAATATAGATGACATTGAATTAAGCTTCTTGTCTTAAAAACATTCCCAATTCATGCCTGGGTCCTTTACCCAAAAGTGATAGGAAAACCAGAGAGTATTCATCTGAAGTTTCGTTAAATCCGACAAATGGTTAAGGAAAATGAGCGTGGACTACTTTATGATATCCATTTATACAGACATAACTCCAGCACAATATCTGTATGTTTCCCTCTCTATGTGGGAGACATAATGAATACTCACCACATTCTGTTGTTTGATATTTTCCTGTATACTATCAGCAATGTTTTTATATTGTTCTACATGTTGTTTAGCTTTGGTCAGTTGTCCCTGTAAACTGGTCACCTCTCTCTTAGATTGTTCTAGTTGAGACTTGAGATCTTGAATCTCTTCACTGCTGTCTACAACTACACGGATAATAATGTGTCAAATAACAGAACATTAAAACAAGAAACAAATGCCAAACAAGACATCGAAAAACCATGTAAACCAGATTTTCATGACAGCCAAGCATAATTTGGCATAAATGGTTACATACTGTTTAGTAACTGTGGCCTTGACCCAAATGGCCCATTTTTAATCCAGAGCAAGGTTTTCACATAGGCTATTTACACAGCTAGTTCCATCACGATATCTCATTCCTAACTGAAGTTATCAATCGGAAACCAATATTTTAGATTCCCGTCCAGCAGCCAAAATCACCAATCTAATATCCATTTTTTTTTACTTTAACAAGAGATGTTTGATATATGTTACTATGACAGCCAGCAATTCATTTCTGTTAAACGTCATGATGACCTTAACCTTTGACGTACTGACCTCAAACCCGATCTGAGGAACCTAGGTACTACCGATCTTGAGTAATTGATTGGAATCTATTTTGTCCACCAACCAACAGGCAGACACAAAGCCAACCAACAAACACAGAGAGACATTTTCGTAAATGAGACTTTATATCAAACTTACCTGAACCTGACGATATGTCAGTGAGTTTACCCTCAGCTGATGTTAGTTTATTGGACACATTCATTAACTGTTGTTTGTTTTCTTGTATTTCTCTATCTTTGTTGGCCAGTAGGTCCTTGGTACGCTGATGACTCTTTAACTCAGACTCTATCTGACCTCTTAATTCTTGAACCAGTTTCTGCAAACATAAAATCAACAAAACACATCTTAAATAGAGCAATAATACTTCACTCAATGAAAGATTATTTGAAAATATACCATTGGGTGTCAAAACCAAACATACAGTCCAGTGTTCCCTCTCTACATGTCACCTCTCTCAAGCAACTCCCTCCTTTTAACGACATTTAAAATTTATTCCCTGACATTTTAACATAAAATTCCCTTCCAAGAAGACACAACGCATTATTGACACTAAGAATTACCTCTTTTGACCAGTCCTCGATCAATAGTTCTTGACTTATTGACTGACCAACTCACAGACTGGTAGCGTAAATGCCGCTAGACCATTAGGCCCAAGTCTACGCATCCTTTCACAAAATAGAGTTAAACACAGACCATAAATGAAAATTTATGAAGATATTACTAGTTTTGAAGTAACCAAATATTTGCCAAAATGCATCACAGGCTACATACAGTCTGAAAATTTTTCTAAGGCATGCTCAGACCCACAAGAATTATTAGGGCCTACACATCAAAATGTCTCTCGATAGGCCACTGAAAACCGACATGGACAAAGCAGTATACCCTAATTTTCGACAGATGGGCATAATAAACAAGTAATACCTCCCAATGTTTGGTGATATGGTAAACATAATAAACAAGTAATACCTCCCAATGTTTGGTGATATGGTAAACATAATAAACAAGTAATACCTCCCAATGTTTGGTGATATGGTAAACATAATAAACAAGTAATACCTCCCAATGTTTGGTGACACCAGTATGTTGTTTTTCCTCCGTCTCGAGTCGTTTAGTCAGGAATGTTTTCGACCTCTCCAACGTTTCTATTTGTTTACCTAATCTATGTTTAGTCTCGTACTCATTTCTCTCCAAATTATTCTGTAAAAGATCAAATGACGTTATGTACAAGACTGTTTTGCTATAGGGAAACTCTAGACCATTTCCCGAAGAAGCGAAAAAATTACTGAATTTTCAAAAATTTCTAGAAAACCTAAAACTAAAAATCTTCAGCCTTAACATACTTGTATAGCTTGGAGATTGGCCATCAGCATGGTCTGTGTATGTTTTTCTCTACGTAAACTCTCCAGTTCAGCAACAGCTCTCACTTCTGAAGATTTTATAATCTCCATCTTAGACTGGATATTCTGACATTTTGCGTCCGCCTGAGACAACTGTTCTTGTACGGTCATCAGTTCCTGAAATATCACATAGTTATCATAGTGAAATATATCACTCTGAAAGGTTTTATTCAGCATTTTGGGAAATACGTGGGGTAGATCCAAAAGTAGTGTCACTGCTCCCATTGTGCGCTTGTTTATGGGCGTAGGTTCATGAAAACGATATCAAAATGTACAGTAATTCATTTCTGATTAAGATAAAACGTGCTGCGGTATTTGATTATCATAATTGAATTATATAAACATTCAAAATATATCAATGACGTCATGTCGCCGCACATAAAAATAACATACAATTTTCATAATCATATCGATTTTCTTTCATACATTATATTAAAACATAAACCGCCAAATCAGACAATAATTATCGGACCCAAAATTTCAGTGGGATTACTCAATTATGAAACTTGCAATAAACGATCAACAAACTGAATACTAAGCGAAAACAATGCAGATTTGTGCCAAAAAGACGCTGCGTGCAGTAATGCATTTTTTTCTACAAGTTATTAAAGTAAGCTTAGAAACTTTATGATACAAACGGCGGCGACATAGGCTCGTAGACATGTAGTATAAGCTTTTAAGGGATGGCCTTAATCGAATCAATGTCAACAGATGGCCGGAAGACTGGTATGTGGTAGCTCCGATAACTGACGCCGTAAATGCAGTTCGACGTTTCAATAATGCCACCATTGTGTATAGAGTTAGATTTTACTTGTGGGACTATCCAGATTACACTAAGAACTAATTTTAACATGCCGATAGCGAGTGTCGGCTGGGTTGAGCACTTTGAAAGGACAAATAAATGAATTCAGGAGTCTAAGAAGAGTACCTGGGATGAAATTTTCAGGAGGAGTAAGTGCCACGAAAGTAATGTCATTATGACGTCGTTGACGTCTTGCTTGCGGGGATGTCCGTTAGTATGCATCATGTGTAGGTTAATAACTCAATAACTGTTCAAAGCATTTTCATTAAATTTTGCTATTATATTTAAAATAGATTAATGTAACTTTGTGTAAAATTTGGTGGTTTTTCTTACATTGTGAACGATTTAATAGCATCAGTGCCATTACTTTTGGATCAGCCCACGTATATGCAATGCCTAGGAATAAGAAATATCAGCTGTGTTTTACTTTCTTTCGGGGAAATTGGAAAAAAACCTGATCTGACTCTGGGAATCACAAGGAATCAGTAACTTCTCCACATGTGGAGAAAAAAAACATTGTTGTTAAATTTACATGAAAGTGTATGACCAACCTGGATCAGGTTAGACACAACAATTTAGAATTTCTGCTGGGATAAATATTTATTGTATACTACTGTGTACCATGTAGACCAATGATTTAGGAACATGTTATATAAGAACTGACCTGTCTCTGTAGGTTGATAGTTTGTTCATGTTTGGCTACAGAGGCTGTATACTTCTGTATCTTATCTCTCAACAAAGCTATCTCCTTCCTATAACCTTCTGCATTACTTTGTGATACTTTGTTTCTCTCCGCAGAAAAGTCATACTAAAATTATATAGTGCAAATAAATAAACACAGTCCTCAAACTTCTTAGCACAACTTAAAAGTTGATTTCTTGTCTATAACTTAATTTCTGAATGTTTTTCATAAGTTCATAATTGAAATCTACGGCAAGGCAAGACTTTCAAGCAGAAATTGATATATTTGTGCACAAGAAGCTTGTAATATTCTCATGCATACTGAAATGATGCTTTATTACAATAAATCACTAACATTCAGGTGATCTTTATTTTAAGAATTTTGGTAACAGATTTATTTGACAGATTTACAATGAAGAAGAATTGTAGAAGGTAGAAATGTCTATGTTACCTTTGACGATAGTTTGGCGTTCTGCACCCTAAGGTCTGCAATATCCTGTCTAGATTTGTCCATCTGATCACGTGTGATTCTGCAACATAATACATGAATTAAGTAAACATTAACAAGAAAATCAGACTTAACACAGTACACCCCAAATCCTGCTGTCCAACTTCCAATAAACTTCATTACATAAATAACACAGTTCACCCTAAATCAAGGCTGCTGTCCAACTTCCAATGAACTTCATAATCTAAATAACAATTATTCCAAAAGAAAACCATGGTAAAGTTAGCCATAACACCTGCATAACTCCTGCTAAAATTCCTGACAATATGCATAACTAGGCTTTGTACCAATTATTCATATTAAACTTCATTGAAATCAGACCAGTTGTAAAGGAGAACAAGTGCGGACAAACTTTGTGACAGACAGACATCCGCACATCCATCCAGACTGATGTTCACTATACTGTATGTGGGAGACATAACAACATGATAAAACCATCTATACAAGCTAAACCATTCATTCATACTTCTCATTTTCCGACATCTCTTTCTTGTAAGATTTGAATTCTAACTGGAGTTGTTTCAATGCAGAGTTGGCATCGTCCAATTTCTTTCGAATTGCCTCGGCATCTTGACCCTTGTTGGAGGACATACCGGGACTTTTAAGTAATGATGTATTTGGACTCTTGTCTCCAGGACGACTGATGGCAGATATTTCCAACTGTGTAAAAGGAAAGGAACATCTGTTCAAACCATGTGGATTGCATTATTACAAACAATAATTTGGTACAAATTTTTTCACCAATTACTGAACAATTTTTTAACATACCACATAATTGAAGGTATGCAAAGACATACTACATAAGTGGATAAAGAAAGCCATTTGGCATGCGGGGATACCAGTGATTTTTAATGTTTTATTGGCTTGGTAGCCTAAAGTTTATGCAAGAGGCAATTTTAAGAAAATGTCTCTGTCCAATTATTATTATCTTCCGATTCATGAAGGGAATTGTTTTCTTAACATTTAGGACAAGGCAAATATTGCCGTTCAATTTGGGCTAACACAGACAAATTTCTCATTGATGAAATCATTAAATTCCAAAAACGGGCAGCACGCGTCATACTTGACATAAAAGACTTTGACACTCCCTCTGAGGTTCTTTTCAATAAACTTCAGTGGATGAAATTTGACCAAAGAGTGGAATATAAAAAATCTATTCTTGTGTACAAATCACTCAACGAAAATCAGTTTCCAAAATACATGCAACAAAAATTTACAAAATTAAATCAAGTTCATTCATGTAATCTAAGATCAGTAACCAATGAAGAACTATTTGTACCATCACCAAAGTTTGAATTTTCTAGAAAATCACTTGCTTACTTGGGATCAAAAATATGGAATGATATACCTAAGTCAGTACGAGCATCAGACCCAATACATAAGTTCCAAAATGCATTTATCAAATGGAAATACCCATAGTTAAGCAATGCAATACAAAGACCCATCATGTGAATATATTTTTGAGCACAATATATTATTACCAAATTGTTTGCATGTCTTTATCATTTGCAAATGTAAGTGATAAGATATTTATTTTCGTGATTCATGTACCGTGTCCAAAAATTTGTCTTACTATTGTCTATGGAATTAATACTGTGTTATTTATATTTGTATATAACTTGTCCCTTATGTAGTGTACCCATGTGTACATAATATGTTGAGGCCCATATGGAAGATTGCATTATTGTAAATATGTTAGCCGTGTAAAATAAAGACTTTACTTACTTACTTACTAAATATAAAATTAATGTAATACAAAGTTTTATCATAGATGATACAGACAGGTTGAGTAATTATGAAGAACCTGACAACTTACAGGCTCAGATGACGACTGTTGTAGCAATGTTCTGTACATGTTCCTCTGTCTGACGATAGATTCAACCTAACAATGGAATACATTGTATAAACTATTGACATCAACAAATAGCAAACAAGGAATTCGAAGATTCAATCAGCATTTCGAATGCATATTAAATCGTCAAAACTCGGATTATTCTATATTTGAATATCAAAACCAGAAACATAAATATATTAAGCTGTAGAAAATAAAACTGTCATGTTCATTTTTGGGAAAATACCGTATGATATATATCAAGCTGTAGAAAATAAAACTGTCATCTTCATTTTTGGGAAAATACCGTATGATAATACAGCTAAAGTTACAATGGCCTTACAAGTCAGACATATTACCCATCAGACACTTGCTGCATGAACATGTAATACTATATACACAAATATAGTACTGATGATTAAAGACGTCACCCAAAACAATGTTAATTGTGTGTTTATTTGGGTTTAACGCCATTTCTCAACAATTCTTCAGTTATATACTGTGACAGATTCATCTATTTAAACTGGTTTTCCTGGACAGAATACTAACTTACAAGGAACCAGCAACTTCTCCACATGTGGACAATAGGAGAATAATTACATTGTTGTCAAATTTTCATGGAAAGGTACCTGCTTTGACCAGGAAGCAATATAAAGTGTATACAACAACAAATGATAAGTATAAATAATTTGCACCTATAGTGGGATTCAAACCCGTACTGTACAGCGCCATTACCTTGCAATGCCAACACATTAGACCAACCGGCTATCACAATAAGACAACACTATATATCATACATCGACTGATATATTACTCACCATATCAGCCTGTTTCTGTCGGTCGTCCTTCATTTGATTTAATTCCACCAAAGTCAGCTCAAGTTCATCTCTTAACTCACGAGTTCTGTAATAAATACAATCATATTTACTCATTACCCAAGCAGTCAGGTAGCAACATCATGCTACGTTTGACACATGATATAACTGATGCATTGTAGTAAGCATGGTTCATACACAATTCTCACACCCAAATTCAGGGACCATCAAGGTTTTTCCAAGGTAGAATTTATATATTCATGTCATTTTCCCAAACATTTACCAAGTAAAAATTTGGGCAGGATCTACATGAACATTATTATCATCACAACTACTGCTAAGCACAACATGTCTCGCTCTCCCACCAATACATTTACATACTTTTAATTTGCAAAAACAGGGTGTTTCAGTTTCATTTTTTATGCAGATAATGTATCATTTTGACAACATCCATACACTTCTATGTATATTCAAGGCTGTTTGCCTAAATTTAAGGATTTTCCGTTAAATTTAAGCATCTTTTTGACATTATTTCAAGGCAGCACTTAATTCAAGTACCTTTCAAGGTTGAAACCAAATTCAAGGACTTTTCAAGGCCTGTGCGAACCTTGAGTAATTTATTCTAAGAAGGGTTTTTGAAACAAAAACATGTATCTCCACAAAGGGCAATAACTTCAGGAGAAAGTCATCAGACCTAAAATTCCTGACAAATTTTACAACTAAGCTTTGTACTAAGAATTTGTGTTCACTTCCATTGAAATCCAACCAATGATTAAGGGGAAAAAACATGGACAAATTTTGTGATATTCATCATCCTGCACAAAATCAATATGTCTCCTCCACAATAAATCAACCAATTTACACAAATCTATCATTAAACAAACAGTATGTTAATACATGTGTAACATACTTGGAGTCAACAGCTGTGCTTTCTTCTAGTTCATGTTTATCTGACAACTCTCTGATCACTGATAGAAGTTTCTGGTTCTGTTCTTGTAGTTCATCAATGTTTCTGTAAAATCATCACATATAATACAACAAAGTGTAGCAAACATGACAACAGGGGTTCCACTAGCTTTTGAATCTGAATGGTCGTTTTGATACTTTTGACTAAGTTTTACCATTTTATTGGCAAGTTGGCCTTCAAACCAAAATCTTGAGGGCCAAAATGTGGCTTTTTGGAAGGGTCAAAACCCCTACTTCTGAATCAAATAGAACCCATGTTAAAAACTAATAACTTCATTGATTTTACAGCCTAATTAAGAGTCATTTTAGGTGGTGCACCATAATGTAATGAGTTAGTTTATTTCAGCAAATGGAAAACATTAGAAGGTAAGTACAAGGGACCCTATAAATGAGATCTTTTTTATTGCCTTTATCTTTCTATCAAATATTTCTGTTTTGATAATACTGCATATGTAAAGACCACCTATAGGAACAGCAAAACATGATTTTGTTGACAGGTGCTCTCTCTCTTAACAGTTAAAATATCATTAAAAATAGTGTGAGGGAAGATAAAATTGGTGGTCTTTAGTTGATACTAATTTATTTTAGGTCGATTGTGAAACAAGTTTTTCCAACTTATATTAACCACTCTCGACACCTCATTCCTGATGTTATCCATCGCCACGAGGGTATGAGAGAAGAGAAGCCAGTTTCCCCTTTTTACTGAGCGTCTATCAAGGGAATATCTGGTACCATTTTTATTTCGTCATAGGTATTGTCTTTATAAGCACTTTTAGTCTAGATTGCATGTGGTCTATAAATATGGTTTTTGATTGTAATGTACTACTCAAGAAAGGAAATATTCTCACTCAGTCTGATAAAATGCCAGACCAATTAAAAAATATTTAGAACCAACCTGAATGTCAAGAGCCTGTCCGATATAAGTTTAGAAGAACTACTGATTTCTGACGACGATATATCTTCCCGAACTACTCGTCCGCCTCGTAACTCTTCTATTTCTTTAACTAAGTATTTCACCTACAATAGATATAGATCATCCACATAAAGCTTGCAATCCAATATTCACCATGCTGCGATGCATGAAAAGACTCCCGAAATGAATCTCAAGAACTTTGTAAATAGAATTATCTAGCATGTAATACATTGTTAGTCAATATATGGTAAAATTGTATTAATAAAATCGGGCAAGTCGGCATAGGAAATCCACACCACTGACAAATGATACATAAATGAGAGGATGACTTACTTGGTCTGATAGATCTCTGATCTGTGTCTGTTGTTTCTGATTCTCTTTGGTTAAATGTGACGACTTTCTGTGGCATTCATCTGCTTCACTACGCAATGTCTGACATTCCTGAAATATAATTCAACATGTCTAATCTTTACAACTTTATTGAGTTTGAAATGAATTTTTAGACTGATGTAAGTTGGTGAAATTAATTGCAAAACTTGTCTAAATAAAGGCGAGTAGATATCAACAAAATTATCAACAAAATGTATGTTACAGGGGTTCTACTGAGGCAAAATACCCAATCCTGAAACTGAGTCGCAAGTTGGTTAAAAGTGTCATTAGCACACACCCCCAAATCAAAACTCAGTTCAAACATTGTTTTATTGTTGAAATTCATCTGATAAACTTTCAACTGACCATAACAGTCAATTCTTGGAATTTTTACTCTAAATAAATTTCATTTTCTGCAAAAAAGTTCATTCTTTCTACTGCAGCAAATCCGGATTTCCGGATTATTCTAGAATTGTAGGACCCCTGATGTATGTAAGTTTAGAAATAGAAGAAAGAATGGCAGAAAGGACAAGAACACCCCCCCCCCCAAAATTACCATAAAACCCATATACAAGAACAACAATGAAATTGCCAAAAAAGTGTAACAAAAAAAATGTGCAGAACACACATACTGTACAACCTCTCTGGAGCGGACCTCTGTATAACAACAACCTCTATAGCCAATATTAATTACAATTTAACCTCTGCAGGGCAACAACCTCTAAACAACTGCAAATATTTGCAGCTTCCAATCGGTGTTGTTCTACAGAGGTTGTCCTGTACAGTCTTAATTAACTATACATACAAGCATGCCAGCATCGAGTTGACGGGTCATCTGATCTATACTCTTCAGGGCAATCTCATAATCTTCCTTCTGTTTCATTAATATTGGTGCTTTCGCTTCAATTTCCTAAAACATACAAAACATGTCAAACAAGTCATTAAGAATTGCAAGCAATACAGTAGTCCCCTACACCGGTTTTAAGCTATTTTCAATGTTTCTGTTGCCATAGCAACCACAATTTTATGTCGAAATCACAATATTTTTAGATGTGCATAATCCCCTTATTGCCCCCTATCCACATACCAAGTTTCTGAAACCTAGCTTGGAAACTTCGTTTCATTTATGTCAGGATCCAGATTTTTTGACGGACAGAGGGCAAACCTATAGTCCCCTATAATGGTCAAAAACCTGTAGGGGACTAACAATACTTAGCATATGAAATGGAGAAGCAACTCTTTTATAACATATGAAGGTAAGTTGAATGTTACACAGGCAGTAACTTAGGAATATACTGTATGTTTTACAACATATTATATAAATAGGGTTTCCCAGGAAAGAGTTTGTAGATATTTAGGGGCTAATAGATCATTCAGGGGGACACAATGCACACAATATTATCTTGCTGATTAAATTTGCAAATAATTATGCTTGAGAACAACTCCACTAAATAGGCCTCAACAAATATTTTTAAAAGCACTCGTCCTGCAATATAGACAAAGAAGAAAACCCTAAAATCTTACTTGTCCTGCTATATAGATAAACTTGCAGACATGGAGTCGATTACTTTGAAAAGTAATCGATTATTAATCGATTATTTCGACATTTTTGGATAATCGATTAATAATCGATTAACTGACAAATTGTTGTTAATCGATTAAATTATTAATCGTTAATTGAAGTAATCGCATGATTAACGATTACTTTTCAAAGACACAGAACAAAACAAAGTTAAAGGACATGTTTATAAAACAGTTACAATGTGTCTATCTAATACTAAGCAGACTTATCAATTAGACACACAAAATATATTCAACTAGTGGGTACTGTGTTCAAGAGACAAATGGTTTTCTTTACATGAATAAAGTTCAAATATATATGTTATAATTAATCATCATCAGGCGTTCAAAAGTTTTGTCACCAAGCCTTAATCCAAGGTACGTTTTCTTGATATATAAAATGACTCTAAGCAGCCAAACTAATCTGCTCTTGGTTTAAGTAATAACTGATACAGAACTTAACTATTTGTTATAGTAAGAAATTGTTCAACACTTTTGACATTTAAGCAAAATAAGTATACTTGTTTAAATACTATTAACTGAACATCTAAAATTCTTGGTTACAACGGCTTACAGTAATTATGAGATTCACCCAAGGTTAAAACAGATCAATGTATGACAAGTCTTAAAATCCCTTAAATTTTTTTATTGAAAAAAGTAGGGTAAACTATAACTATCCTGGTGTTTCTTGAACAACAGAGTGACAATTAAACCACATCAATTAGTTTAACTAACAATACAAATGTTTGCCCCAGGCAAGATACATGCAGCTCTGAGCTTGAAATAGGGTACACTGAAATAGGTGTGAATTGTCCAACTGCATCATGAAGTGTAATATTCTAACACACAGTCATGTTTTAAACATGATGTAATGTTTGTTATCTATATATTTATACAAATATTTCATTGCACAAAATGCCTGTTTAAAGCTTATTACATAGTATTACTTACATTTATTATTATGTCTATAGACTTAATAAATATTAAATCAATATTATTGACTGATAATTCACTGAAAATATAATTAATTCTATTTAGTTTTGGTAGTTATTATCATTGTGTTTTTGCAACTGAAAACATATTTTCTGCTGATCATTCTCATATATAAACACAAAGTAATCAAAAAGTAATCGTAAAGTAATCATGATTACAGCCTTTTTTTCATCATTAATCGATTAAATTATTAATCATTAATCAGAAAAATCCATGATTACTGATTAATGATGATTACTTGAAAAAAGTAATCGATTATTAATCATCATGATTACTTTAATCGATTACTCCATGTCTGAGATAAAGAAGGAAATATTGTGCAGGACGAGTGGATTTATTGAGGCCTGCTAAAACAGCTTTATCTGAACTTTATAAAATATGCAAACATTTAATGTTGAAAACTAGTTCAGAAAATAGTTCGTGAAAATATACGATCTTAAAGTATATGATTGTGCAAGGGTAATCCATATAGTGACACGAGGAAGCAAGAAAATACTCTGGTTGACAATGCCACCATAGCTTATTTATATAAGAATACATCAGGGGTGTCAACAGAGCCAAATTAAAAATCCTGAAAATCATATGCTGCAGACCATTTTTGCCTTCAACCATATTGTTTCATATTCATTGAAAACTTCCTTCATAGCAGATTAAATTGACTATAACGTTGCCATTTCTTGAGATATTTTGTCAAATAGCTTACACCCCTGATATAAAAGAATACTCACATGTAAGATATTATCAAGGTATGAATTGAGTCGTTTGTTCTCTTCCTTCTCAAACTGTAGACTGTCTGTAGCTTGAACATATTCATTGTAGATCTCAGTCAATGTCATACCAGATTTCAACATTTTACTGGTAGTTGCCGCAGTAGGAAACATAGCATCCACCTTATCTTCACTCATACCTGATCACAAATGAAACAAACTTTTCTTATTCAAACCTAACAAGAAACATTATGCTTGTGTATTGATGTTTAACACCATTTCTCAACAATTTTCCAGTCGTTTTATTAGGCCGATTCAAATAACCAGTTTTACTAGACTTTTCCTAACCAGTATAACCACTATGTCCGGGGTTTTATTATAAACCGATCGCCAATTGAAAATGTTATTTAAAATTGGGTTGGGATTGTTTTTTGTAAAATAGAAGATTGCCAAATAACAATTAATATAGAAAGGGTCCTGACCATTCTGAGTTGTCCTGCATTATCTGTTATATAAAATAATGAAAACCCTGCATGTGCATGTACGAAAACAAGTTCATGTATTGATTAACACAAGTGGCCCTGGGGGGAAATCTCCATGAAAAAGAAGCCCAGCTGAGCATGTGTCATTAATTTTCTACAATAAAATTAATTAGCTTCAGTGTCTCAATAGCTTGAATAGCTTAGTGGTTAACCTCTTCACTCATGATGCAAGAGGAGTAAAATCTAAAATCGATCTTTAACTTCACAGGAAGCTTCGTGTGTCATTTCTGTCCGATAATACCTTCCACGCGAGTACAGATAATTTAAATACCATTTTGAAATATATTATAGATACAAACAATTAAATCCTACCTTTAGACTTCATGGCTGTTAATAACTGATTAGCATTGACCAACTCTTGTTCCAAACTTTCAATCCTTCTATCTAAACATGATATAAAAACATTGATTTTCAAAAACGATAAACAGATCATAAGTCGACCAAAACATTTGCATCAGGTTTCAAAGTTTTCAACATTTTGTGTAAAGACTAGCTGACTTAAGTTACTTAACCAATTTTGCTGGAATTAATGACCAAGCAGTACTAACTTAGCTGCAAGCAATTGACATCAATTTCCTCATGTAAGGAGAACATGACCAAAGAATATAACCAACCCTAGATTCAAATCAGGTTCTGGCCTGTGGCCGTGTAGTGCCCAACTAACTGTTTAAAGCTTGCTTCCCATGAAAGCTAAATATTACAAAAGCAAACTTTCTTTATTAGTTAGAAAGCATTCATTTCAAACTACAAGTAGTATTATAATTTGGACAAACCTCTGTCTGACAGTACATCGCTTATTCTCTGTATTTCCTCATCTTTCTCATTTTCCATTTCAGTATGAGCTGAAAAACGAGGAAAATACACATGTATATAAAATATAGTAAATGTTTCCATAAACTCACTTTCAGCTATTTCCTACAAACCTATTCTCATCCTTTATGCATGAATACATTTATTTACTACAAGTATCGGAAGAAAATTGTGCATTATTGGTTCATTATATTTATGTTTTTGTTTACCTTGTGCACATTGTATATTACAGAAAGCCAAAGTTAAATATTGACACAAAGTTATCCTTTATATTGTTCTATTTAAGGTTTAAGAAAATAAAGTTATTATCTTCTGCCTAAAGCACAATAAACCCACTGTGCTGATCCAGAGGGGGGGACTTACCATCTGGACATCCCTAAAATTTGAAATATATCTCATATATTGAGACAAGTTTGACGAGAGTTAGAGTATGGTCATGACAGCGCTCTGAGAAAAATAGCCTGGTTTGACCCCTCTGACCAAAATAGCTGGTCAGACCCCTTCCTTTGAAGAAAATAGGTGGTCGGATACCTGACCCGAAGAAAAATTGCTGAATCGGCACATGAATTGTACAATAGATAAATTACCAGTAGCGGCTTCCTTCAACAGTCTCTGTAATTCTGTAACAGCTCCCAGCAGTTCTGTACACTTGTTTCCATTATCTTCAGCAGATGTCTGTAATATGTAACATATGGACACAATTGATACGTTCTCATATATATTAGAAAATACTATAGCGCACAGCATCCAAAGCCACACAGAAATGACTAAGAAACTCTAAGCCTACCTTAGAAGCCTAAGATAAACATAGACAAGTTGTCCACTGTAAATTAGGCTAAGAAGTAAAGAGTGCCAAGTTAATTTGCTGAATGTTTTAAATTCATTTTGGCTAAAACCCGAAATAAAGACAATTCTGACTACAAATAAACGTCAAAAGCCTGTAAATGACAGGCTCAGCATGATATTAACTTACCTTGTATAATTCTGCCAAATTTATTCGAGAATTGATTTCCTCCTTGAATTTTTTTTCAGATTCAGCGTTGCTATCTTGGATCTGTTAATTGAAATATGAATCACATAATGCAAATCGAATAAAGAAACTTAAAGGGGTTTTGACACAAAAATGTATATTTCCACAAAGAACCGTAACTCCTGCAATAATGATCAGATTTAAAACTCCTGACAATATGATTAACTAGGCTTGATGCCAACTTTTCATGAGAAGTTTCATTAATTTCAGACTAGTGGTTATGGAGAAATAAAAATTAAAAATAAAAACCACAGAAACGTACTCTTCAACAGTAACCAGCCCAACATTGTATTGGCACTGAATCTGGATCTTCCAGGTTATAGCCTCGCGACAACCAACTGAGCTAGTCTCAACTGAACTAGCCAGACAGGCATTTCAAAGTTTGTGTACTATTATTAACTACTATGATTGTACTACATTTATTGAAAACATTTGTTCACAAAGATACAACAGTAAAGGGTGACACAGTGGCCGAGCCACCGGGTACTGGAAATTTCTGAAACCTCTCAAACTAGAGATGAAACTGGTTGGAAACCCAAAGGAGTTCTATTTAGAAAGAGCTAGGGTAGCGCACCTGGATTCCTTGTATCACACAACTGTCTCTTCCCTCAAAGTCAGAGGACATTGGCCGATCTGACCGGGGAAAACAGACTGACCATGCACTAACAACTGTCTCGGTCGACTACAAACAAACAAACAGAAGTGAAATATTCAGTATTTATAGCATAAACCCCTCCCCAAAAGAAATACGACTAAGAACCTCTTCAATTCTCCTGATGAAAGTTTCGATCCTCTGTGTCTGGTCACCATTAGTTTGCTTCAATGCATCAACACTCGACTGGAGTAAGTTATTTTCATCTGTCTTTATTTCCAACTCAGACTGAACTTCTAACAATTTCGTGGACTGAAACAATGAAAACTTTGTGATCAACTATGTGCAGATACTGAATTTATTAATTTGCCAATTATAATTTGCCATGCTTGGTATGTTTTGTAACAATCAATTGATTAGTCTGCCATGTAAAAAAGAAAACTCCCAGAAAGTCGAACATTACATTGCATGTGATTTTAAAACTACAGTTTTATTTAATGACTAGGCCTAAACATTGAGTTGATCTTAATATATAGGAATGTTAGCAGTCAAATAGTCTTTACATTCAAGATCATAGTGACCTTGAGCTTTATGCTATTGACATTTAATCTGTTGAACTCAAAACCAATAGGGGGTCATCCGAAAGGTCATGACCAACCAGCACACCAAGTTTTAACATTATAGCGTACTAGAGAAAACCATACAATAAAACATTTAGTCCATAGACAATATATCCCAACTTCTATAAATAAAAAAATAAAATAAATACACCAGATTTATATCGCGCCTTTTCATGCGAACACACGTTCAAAGGCACTTTACATTATAAAGATTGTATAACAACTAGTACCTTTTCTCTACGGACAGTCATGAGTTCTTTCGTCTTCTCCGACATATCCTTGTTTAACCACTCTATCTGACCGTTCAGGTTTTGTATTTCTTGGTCACCTTTCTTCACCTGAAACTGCAGGAAAAGAAACAGCTGTCAAAGTATATGGTTCTCAAGATTTTAAATAAACTTAACATAAAACTGCCATAATGAAACAACTATGATTAATTATATTGAATAGTGCATTTTAATTGGTCAAATAAAGAACCCACGCCAAATCAAATTGATCTTGCGATTTTAACAAAATGAACATAAACTATGACAATACTGTTGACACTTATTTTTTTGAATATTAAAAGAATCAGACTTCAAGTCACCTTATACAATAATAATAAAGCATGAGACTAACTTTATCATCTTCAATTAGGAGTTATCTAAATTGGGTATATGATGGTGGTTTGATGAGTGTGTGTTCAAAGCTTTAGCTGAGCTATCAGTTCAACACATATCATACATGCCTGATCTCCTGCATCATGCGCG
This sequence comes from Spisula solida, assembly GCA_947247005.1. NCBI lineage: Eukaryota > Metazoa > Mollusca > Bivalvia > Venerida > Mactridae > Spisula > Spisula solida. The sequence goes on from OX365948.1 coordinate 30,908,644, forward strand.
AGTCTCACACATTTGAGACTCTTCTCATGCATGATCGGAGTCCAATTGATCAAATCTCATGATCGGAGTCCAATTGATCAAATCTCATGATCGGAGTCCAATTGATCAAATCTCACGCATTTCTTAGACATACTGGAACCTGACATTTTTTGTTAAAACTATGAAAATGATCACAAGTATTAGTTTGAATTGCTTCATGAAGCATGCATGGTATTGTCATAAAAGTAAAATAAGTGAAAACTGCATATATATAAACTTCACCAATTTAAGTTTAAAGTTTCAGCAAGGAAAATCTCACGCATTATAATCTCCTGCATTTCCATCACCAATCTCATGCAAAGGGGTCTGTGAAACCTGGCATGTATGAGATACAGTAATTACTGAGATATGTGGTCTCTGCTAGACATGCATGTAAATATTAAACCAACTTAAACCAATGTACCAGTGTGAGTAGTTACTAATCAGTACAATGACTGGAATCTGCAGGCTTTAAATAATTTAGTCAAGCTATATACCCCCCCACTCTGTATTCAATGATCTATCAGTTAAGTTGAGTAATATATCACGTTACCTCGTAGTTGAACAGCTTACTCCTTATCTCGTCAAGGTTAGCCAAAGCCTCACATTTAGCTGTGTTCATAGTTGACATCTTCTGTGACATTTCCTTCAGTTCATCTGAAATTTGTCATATAATATATATCTTACACTATTCCAAACAACCTGGTCCGTTTTACAATGATATAGTTCCATTATTGACATAATGTGCAAGTTGTAGAGGCCAAATATCTGTTTTAGCAAAAATTGCAGTCACTGGTGACATTAGACAAATTTTGCTTTGTGAAATGAACATGTAGCCTGGAGAACATATACTCAGTGGCTTAAGGAAACAAGAGCTGTTTGTTAGACAGTACACTCAACTACATGAAGGGGCCTGTGTAACTGCTCTATATATGTTGATGCTACTTGAATGCCTTCTATGAACTTTCAATACAAACTACAATTATACATACAGTGGGTACTGAAATATTAGCTTACAAGCGAAACTTAGAACAAAGTGTCTTGTCTATATACTGGTGAGGAGAACAATTCTCCTCCTTATTCGTAAAGCAGTCAAGCTAACGAGACTGTATGTGAGAGGGCCTTTCGTCTTACTGGTCAACCGTATTAGTCATATGGACCCAACCCAGTAGTATCCAGTCACATCCATCCTGATACTGGATGGATCAGCAGTTACTTGAAACAACCTATACTGAGCGTCAAGTATGGAAGATGTACCAGTACCAATTTTAACGACGTTGGTTTGTCTGGTATGTTGCAGTCTGGGATTGCAGCCTTTGTAAGAACACTATTCATGACACAAAAATATCAAACCATTCAGGTTGTCAATCTCTCTGTTCCTTTTCTCCAACAGAATGGTGAACTCTCGTTTCTCATATTCTAACTGTTCATTGACTTTCGTTAGCCGTAACTGCAATATAGGTAATATACTGAACATAAACACAGGTTCATTTAGTTTGCTTTATTTCACATTTGACTGAATACAAATTTAACTCACTCAAACAGTAAATTGTTTAACTGTCTATTATAAATAAATGCATTAAAACCAAGAACAAGCACTTTTTGACACAATTTCTTTTAATTAATTTAATGTATGATAATCAGTGATTTTTTTGGCCTGATTGGGAAAGGTACCGCTTTCATACAAATTGGGAGCGTTTTGACCAAAATTTGGATATATTTTATTAATGGGAATTTTTGAAAGGGAGGTTAAATTGGATAAGACAGGTTAATCTTAGTTACTGTCAAAATATTTACAAATTTATTGCAACTAAACCCTATTCACTGACTTCGGTGCAACCCTATTCACTGACTTCAGTGCAACTTATTTCATAATGTTCATCATAGTTTATTTTGACTTTTATTTCCTTTAGGCCAATTTATTAGACTTCATCCTACCATGAAGCCAGGTCATAAAACACAGTTGCAAACAAATACTGTAGAGGTGTTAAAAATACAAGTGGTGTCAATGGCTCCATAATTTACGATCTGCCTCAGATCCAGAGGAATTTTCAAGAAACATTAAGCATTTTACGACTTTATAAATTAACATACAATCGCTTTTGCACCAGATTGGTAAATTCTTGTCTTTTAAATTGGGAAAACGTATCATTTTTTCTCATACATGCCAGATCTCCTGCATCATGCGTGAGTCTCCTGCATTTGAGACTCTACTCCTGCATGATCGGAGGCCAATTTATCAAATCTCACGCATTTCATGGACAAAGTGGAACCTGACTTTTTTGTTTACATTATGAAAATGATGACAAATATTAGTTTAAATTGCTACATGAAGCATGCATGGTATTGTCATCAAAGTAAGATAAGTGAAAACAGCATACAAACTTCAATACTTTAAGTCTAAACTTTCAGCAAGGAAAATCTCCTGCATTTTAATGAAATCTCCTGCATTTCCATCACCAATCTCACGCAAAGGGGTCTGCGAAATATGGCATGTATGTTTTCTGATTGGGAAGGTATTGTTTACTGGTAGCAAACAAAGAAGGAAAAAAATCGCTGATAATGAAAGCTAAGGTTGCTATAATATATACAAACCTGTGTTGACAGACTTCCATCTTGTGTCTCCTCCAAGACTTTGAGTTTCTCTGAAGCCTCATTGTATTTTATCTCTGAAAAGAGTAAGTGAAAACAAAAAAATGAACAGATGTCTTCTACTTTGATCAATTTCTTTCCTACCCAACTTTGAACAGGATTCAGAAAAATACCAATAATATAAAGTCTACTTTCCGCCAACTGTTCATATATCCCTGTTTCGGAAATAGGCCTTTACAATCGGCCCACAGCACACTGACTTTCGTCCCTCAAAAGTAAGTTCCATTTAAAACCTGGGTTAAGTGGGGTAGTATGTGTATCTCTTGCTCGGAGAAATTAAACAGAGGCGCAGATGAGGACTGAACCTGGGATCTCTCAATCCAAAAGTGCACATGTATCACTAGACCAGAGCAAAACAGGCATCATGAACAGTAATTAAAGTTAAATCGTGATTTGAACTTATTGTTTTGTTAACTTCATGCACGTCTTATAAATATGAATTACTATTAATCAATGGACCACCCATATTTGGAGGATATATTGCACTAATTATAACAGTAATTCAGCGGCTTTATAAACCCAATTGGGAAATAGAAAACGAGGACGTCCAAAAACAACTTGGAGATACAAATGTACAAAGATAAAACTTTTATTAAAAGAAATTGGTTCAATCTGGGGTGAATTGTAGTCAAACCATTTCGACGCAATCTATACAGGTAAAAAGCAGCCACTTGCAGACAGCTTATCTGTCTAGGGTGAATTGGTAAAGATAGCGAAAACATAGAAGAGAGAAATTTAGCTGTAGTCCTTGACCTATGTACCTCTGGGCACAAGGACTAGGTAAGTAGGTAAATCCAAATTGATTTGATACGCAGGTGATACATACCAAGATCATCCACTTGTTCCTTCAACTGTAACTTCAGGCTAGATTCTATCTCAAGTTTTGTGGTGCTAGCTACTAACTGTTTTTCAATGTCAAAATACTGTTGTTCTGAAATGAAGTAAATCAAATAACTCTTGATATGACATATGAGTAAGAACAACAGAAATCTTATTTTTGCATGACTGTGAGATGACAATTGTCATAATTCGTAAAATATTGACAGAATTTAGACCGTACCCATAAGAAAGAAACACATTACTCGAGATGAATCGTTAGCAAAGGCTCTGTTCAACAAGCTGGCACAGGTAAGAAAGTCAACATGATAGAGACGTTGAACCATATTCGTCCATCACAAACTACTGACAATAAACAAATTTCTTTAAATTTAATTTCTAAGCGAAAGTTGCAAACACCGGCAAGTTCTCTCGTCATGTTTACCTGAAGTGACGCGAAGTTTTTCCAAACTAGCCAGGTGTTCTTGTACTTGGCCTTCAAGCTTCTGAAAATACGTCGTAAGTTTATTTGTAGCTTCTTCGGTTAGGCCAGAATAATCGGGTGAAGTTAAAAGTGTGACGAAGTCCATGGCCCCCGCCATTTTCGTTTTCTGAAATTGATAATAAAGTTCGTACATTCCGTCCGATCAGAGTCCGTAATAAAAACCATTAGTACATACGTAGACCCAGTGGCCTACATTGGCAATGTAGCGTTTTATACTCTGTTGTAAACCTATTGTGGGCAATTGAATGTTTTTCATCAAATTGGAATTTTCTAATTTTTGCCGCACAGCAGTTTATTATCGAGAATACTTTGCTGACATTGCCTACTCACGGTCCCTATCAAGTTCATTATTTAATTAACCCCTTTGATCTGTTGCAGGGATAATAATTTTAGGTCCAGGGGTTGTTGAAACCATACTCATGAGGGGTTCCATTGGCCCTAGAAACTATCCTTTCACCGTGAGCTACCTTTTGACTATCATAATTTATACGGACGGGTCATAGTTTCTTTAAATGGTGAAACTTTTGCTAAAAAAATGGTAAAATTTAGATCAAAATTATCAAAAGGACCATTGAGAAACAGCCCAAAATGGAAACACCTGAGGTCGAGCATCAGTGTACACATGCTATGCTCCCCCTTTGCAGGCTTAGTAAGTCGAATGGCAGTAAGTCTGTATAGGAACGGAGATATCGTTCATTAGAATAAACCCATACAACGCAATAAGTTTTATTTTGAGTCGGCAACAGTACAAAACAAGTCCTTTAAACGACAATAAATTAAATACATTACCCGTTTCCCATAGCACCAGTTCTCTTATATGGCCCATTCGCAGCACCTCATCATCTTTATATCACTGGACAGTCATAAGACAATGAGGTGGGTAGGTGTACATGTGTTTCCACCCCATCTGTCCTGTCCCTGGTCCACTACGGAACAGCCTCCATAACGGTGTGTTCAGCTACATGTCATTCTCGATCACCAGAGTATTTTTCACCTGTGTAATTATCACACATCTGAGAACTTTACTTACCTCCGATGTATGATGATGCTACATGTATGTTAGGTTCTCCGCCCCATCTTACAACTAGGCATACATTCCTGTATCATTCAAATGAAATTAACAACGTCTCATACGAAAGTTACAATGGTGTGTGAACTATTGGTGCCTAGCAAACCTTGAGTTGTGCAATTATTGGGAATAATGCCATTATGACTTATCACGTCAAATTCCCGCTGACCGAAAATTAAAGAATTTTTTATCTAGTTAATCAACTTGAAACGCATTTGCTGCGAAAACATAATTTTTTTAATGCTCAGATGGATTTGAAAAGTAAAATGCATATTTCTAAATAAATATTATTCTTTTGCAAAATAACAATGTATATCATTGATGCACGCAGAGTAAATACCCAGCTAGTTGATTTGATACAAAATGTATGTCATTGCCTTTGTCGGGCCCAAGTTGAAGATTACACACACAAAAGCCACACCAAGGACTGGTTTCAGTTACAGAACGGTAAAATGTACTACATAACATCTATAAAATCGAGTGACTGCAATGAAACATAATTAGCATCAACTATGCAAGAAAGACAACTTCTGTGGGAAACTACGACAGGACAACGGCGAGAGTTTTGACCCCTGTGGGAATTTTTCTTAACGTGTCTCTTATCTGCCTTAATTTTATGTCACGTGTCACAACTTTCTCATATGCGCTACTCATAAACATCTTATCTTCATTGAACATATTTGAATGTACATTGTACTACATTGTAGTATACAAAACCAGTGGGGATAGCTTATAAACTTCTCGCCAAGGTTAAATATTGTAAAGGTATATTTTGTTTATTATGTACAGTTTTTTTCTGCATTGAATTCAACATGAAGAAAGACAGTAACTGTTCTTGTATGCTTTTTGTAGATAGTTTTACACATACACACTGTTCTGTAATAATATCATACATATACGACTCTGCAAAATCAGTTGGGTAGGAAAATATCCACTTTCATTAATAAATACATGTTGTATAGTGCGGACAAATTAACATGTACCGAACCTTCTAATAGCACAATTTAACAGTTGATTTCTGTCCTAATTGTCTCCAAAGGCACGACTTTCAATGTGATAAGGCCCCGATCTATTGAAGCATCTCAAGTAAAAAATCTCAACTCAAATTTAGATTTTGCTCAAATCTGAATTTGAGATAAATATGAAGCTGGAGCTCTCAAAATTTTACTGTTATAAACTCAGAATAATGTTTCTTTTTTGTCATACTAAACTAGAGAACAATTGCACATGGACATTATATCAAACGATAGGCGACAAAATTTGAGTTGAGAATGAGCTCAGATTGAGATGTTTTGAGAGATCGGGGCCTGTTGTCTGTATCATTGTACAATACTAGTATAAAATACACAGTACACAGTATAATAGACATTGTATCAATCGCAACTTATATTTCAGACAATGTCTGGACCAATTACAGAAGCCAGTAACCCAATCAGTGACGAAATTGATGTGGCAACACCTTTAGGTAAAATATGTGTTTCTTACGTCTATGTACATGTATGCATAATAAATAAATAAATAATGTATGAAGTACCGAGTACTGTATTTCCTAATCAAGTATATAAACATGGACTTGTTGCATTAAGTATTTCACATATTAGAACGTAGTGTTTTTTACTATAAAGTATGAAATGTTGAGTACAAAGTACTCCACAAACAGTAATTTAGCATTTAAATTATACATTATAATTTATAAACATGGAATTCACCTGACTGTAAGAGTAACATTACGTCGAACGCATTAAATCTACGTCATTTGACTGCCAACATATTTGACTGTACACGTGATAGTAGATAAACGTTAACATTGTACTTGGATTGTTTGTTACAGGAATAGTGTCGTTACTGGAACAATGTGATAGAGAAATCTTTGATGGATTCCAGGACTATAAGGTCAGAAACACAACTTTGAAACACCTTGGCATAGATCTCAACTATATTTTTTGAAATGTTTACGAAACGTCGACATGACAAATAACACTGTACACACGTATTAGATCAAACGAGGTTTCACCCAACACCCATTATGTCTGACACAAGTGAAACTGGTACTCATGAACATTCCACAATACAAATTAGATTCCAATTAATTGCCAACATATATCGCCTGGTTACGTGTTTCGTACATACTCTTCAATTTCGATCGTTTAAATCTATTATAAAAATATTAGACAGTAATTCGAATTATGATTGCTATAAAAGCTTAAAATTTCAGCAAAAACTCCCAACAGTTACTGATAAAACAATAATGAGTCCGTAACGAGTCGAAATAATCGTCAGTATTATTAGGTTTTGGCCAAAAAGCTTGAATGAGTTATTTCCCTTTCTCTATAAGTGAACGTGTTGTAAAAGCGCTCTCATCGATACAGTATTACATGTATCCGTAATTTGAATATATATTTTGTGACGAAAGTGACGTATTTCTACACATTTCCTACTTAAGATTAAAACGATTTGCATTCTTTTTCATTTGAATGGCTAATGGAGAATACTATGGTAGGTGGCGGGAATGCACCTTTAAACTCTGTGCTACTGTTTGACTCATTACATTGCTATGTAAACATATCCACAACATGTTGCATTTCTTGGAAATATTTATATTGTAGAGTCTGTTTCACCAAGATATTATACAAACTATTGAGTCTGTAAGTCGTCATGTTGCCGAGATTATAAAGGTAAGTCAAACCCACAGGGATTGTCTCCCTTTGTCTTTGTATTACCAAAATTGGAGAATAATCGTCTTTAACCTAATTATTGTATCTATTTATTCAATTTTTTAAATTTAGTTATTGAAAACAACATTTGAGTGTTCAATGTTCAACAACAACATTCAAAATTTGAATGTACAATGTTGTTTTCTATAACAACATTCACAATTTGAATTTTCAATGTTGTTTTCCACTTTGAATGTTCAATGTTGCACTGGTATTACTGCATTCAAAAAATGGAATATTCAATGTCGTATGTTTAGCCAGCATCATGCAGCTAAATACAAACATCCCTTAAACACCGAAAGTAACGAAATTTCTGTTTGATAGTCCATTCTCAACGTCAGACGTAACAAGTTCTCATATGATTTTAACTGTAACAAATAGATGTATTGTTCAAACTTCATGTTATACTTGCATATAAAATTGCATTTCATTCTGGTGCCAATAATTGTAAATGACTACTTCTTGTGTTTAAACAATCAACTGTTCGCACTAAATTAAGAGATTATGAAGGACTTCGGACCAAGTTTCCGAAGCTCTACACATCGTCCTCCGTGTATTATCAACTGTTTGTTATTTAGGGTGACGTAAAGAATGCTCTGGTCGTATTCAGCGGTTGTGGAACATCGGGACGACTCGGCTTCATTGCAGCGGTTTGTATTGCAAATTATCATTTGAACGTTTCATCCGTTTTGCAAATAAAGCCTTTTTTATTTGTTTTTATTGTCCCAAGAATATTCTGGTTTCATTATCCTGCCTCTGAATCGACATTTGCAGGAACTGTATGTTAAGTGCCTAGCAATGGAGTTGTACTAGTACATGACATATCATCTAAAGTTTTGACCGATATATCGCGATTGACTGAGGCAGACATTCAATAGTGCTTGGTCTTCGATTTTCCCTGCCAAATTGACAAATGACCTCTGACTTCTAGAGAGTATATTTAATTGTTACTAAGTATTTGCCTTTAATATTCATCAGCAATTAAAGGCATTTTGTAACATTGCTCCTATTCTGTCTCACATAGAGAACGTTCAACCAGTTTCAATGTTTGAAACAGAAGCCACAGATATTCCGGTACTTGGTAGCAGGAGGAGACAAGTAAGTACATCCAGTTTTACCACGTTTTTATTTCGCTATATGCTTCGGTCAGTTGACGAAACCATCCTCCTAGGTCAATGTGCTAATAAAAAATAACAGCAATTAGACTTACGTTGTTTATATGCAAACTAGACCTTAGTGATCACGTTTCCGCTTCTTCTATAGAGAATTTACACGTAGCCATTATTACGACAATGTTTTTTTAAAAAACCTTTCATAGGACAATCTACTTCATTGTTCATTCTTTTTACTATATTATGATCCAACATTACATAGTAGTCTTGTAACTGTATCTAGCCCCGCAGTTACTGCAAACTTGTAATTCACGGGTTACATAAACATAAGTAAAATCAGAAATCCCTATACTTGGTCCGTATAGGATTCAAAATACCAATCAAGATTATGTGTTACACATACTTGAAATACTAGTAAATGATAAAATAACACTGTTTTTATAGTATTATAATTCAGTAGGTTGTACCTACGTCTGATATTTTGAACAACAAATTTTGAGAGGAGTGTGGGCATGGTGGGGAGTGGTGGCCTCGCGGTAGGATGCGCGATTTGTGACCGAGAGGTCACGGGTTCGATCCCCGTCTGCGTCACTGCTTAATTTCTCTGAGCAAGAATAACACACAATGCTCCACTCGATCAAGGTGTGAAGTGGTACCAGTGAGGGTGATGTTTGTACATATTCGATATTCCTGGGCGCTGTATCTCGATGTTGGCTGCAAACTAACCAGGAGAGAAATAGTCTCCCCTGGGACACTCGGACCTCTCGAACGCAAGTTTCGCAAAGTAGCCCAAATGACCAGGGAATGTTAAAATCTCAAAGGCTGACTGAACGGCTGAATTGCTGAAAGCCGCCCTCGAAAACTGGTAACTCAACTTAGTTTAACATTTCAGAGCATTGTTTACGTCACAAGAAGCCCCCGAGGACGACCCTTACGCTGGCGTAGAGGCACTGAAACAAGTACATGTTATTCAATAATTACTTTCACCGCGTAATTTTAATTAAATCAGGTGCAGTACACAGGTAACTGTATCATTAATTAAGAGTAAACAAAAAAAATGTTTTTTTATAAAATTTATAATATCTTAGAAAGGTTTATAATATGGAAAATTGGTCACAAAGTCACTGAGATGCAGTTTGTTTTTAATAAACATTTCATTAATACTTCTTATATTTTTAAAATATTTACATAATCATAAACTAGAGAGCTTCGTCTTTAATTGTATATCAATATTTTACCAATGCGTCCATAAATAAGAAAATAAACCCATAGAGCGTGAAATCACTTCTTTTTTCTTGTTTAGAATAGCTTTGTCGTTTCTATTGAATGTACCTCAGTGAGTGACTGGACTACGTAGGATACATTTCATAGTATAACCTTTTTACTAGTTGATCAATTTCGATGGGAATTTGCATGGAGGTAGTTCTAACAATGTTGACTAAGAATGTAATTACTTTATGAAGATATCGAAAGCCAATTCTTGTTTTTGATACCATGAAAATTTGACCACTTTAGTACAAAAGCACCTTTCTAAGATAACATGAATTTTATAAACGAAATTGTTTTTACTCTTTATCAGTGATACAGTTACTTGTGTTACAGTACAAGTAAAGACTTTTGATGCCTCTCTCCATTCATGATCCGTAAGATTTTGTTTCAGTTTAAAATTAGTATATGCATAATTTGAACGATTGATTGCTATACCACTGTTATTGATGTACAATATAATCATTTTAACTTATGGTTTTATTCCCTTCATTCTCAGTATTCCAGTTTTACGCCGCTGTAAAAGAAACACATATATTCAACTTATCATGATGAATAACTGCTCCTTTTGTTACTGACCGGTACCTGTCCCTCATTAAATTTTATGGACTGTGCTCTTTGGGATTCAGTTTTAACCGAGATAAGCTTCGAACTTAGGACGTTTGAATTAGGTACTGTATCCAGACCGGTACTGTACACAGGTGTTTGACTTGTGGATATAACTCCCCTATTTATTTACCTTGTATTTGTTGTTGGCTTGTAGAGGGGACCATGGGGTCATATCCACATGCCAAGTACCTGTGAAACTGTATACCTCTTTGCCATTATACAATGCTCATTATAAGGACGGTGAACTGAATACGCCTGAGAATTACTTTTTGGCCGGTCAAGGTAAAGATACATAAAACCAAGGATAGTACTTCTTAGATTAGAAACAATTTTTTTAAACAATTAAATAATGACAAAACTTTGTTAAATACTAGCAATTAAACTTTGTTAAATACTAGCAATTTCCAAACCATCTTAGATTTATTGACACTTTTCAACACACACCATTTAACATATTCAAGGTATCAGAAGGCAAAGAAAATGTGTTGTTCATCGGGATCACATGTGGGTTATCAGCACCCTATGTGGCTGGGCAACTGGAATACTGTATGGATAATCCGGGATTTATACCAGTTCTTGTTGGCTTTAACCCCGAAAGTCTAGCTAGGTAATTAGTACTTATTATACATACGAGGGGTGATCAATAAATTCGACAACTTTTCATCATGCAAAAAATCAATGATCATCAATGACCTTGCAAACCGAAAGTAGAAAAATGGCAATGTTTCTTGAATATCTTTGTAAGAATACATGTTTCAGTCTTAAACTAAGTAAGAGTTTGTTCCCTAGAGTTATATTGTAAGAATGATATACATTTTAGCAAGTACCATTGGGCAGTTTTCGTGAAACGAGCAAGATTTACAATGAAAATGCTGTCATCACTTTATTAATATTTATTTTTTGTTTAACGTCAAGGGTGCATGTAGTGCATCATAATGCTATGCTTACTGTACCCATCAACTATCAATAATAAAATGCATTTAAAAAAAGCATGCACCCACCCACCCACCCACCATAGATCATACTCAATGTCCTTAATTGTATTGCTCGAGAACTTATATTTCAAAAGTTAGTCAGAAAGTTCTCGAATATATTGATCACCCCTTGTATATATTCTTCACTAGAAAAGTATGCACATCTATCAAAGTTAAGAATAAAAAAAAAATGTTATAAGTACATTTGCTAGTACATGTACATCAACTTTCGACACCTCTTTCATTTAGGCCGTATTTTGCATGGCTTGAATATAAGCCCACCCACTACATGTATTCTGAAGCCCATTCTCGAATTTAAAAAGCATTTTTTACAGTGGTCGACCTTTACTTTAATGATTAGTGAGCAACCGAGTTGATTTTAGAACATTTCTTGGAGAGCCTGATATTTTGACATCATATTCCGCCAATATTCTTTTGTTCAATATCGACCGTTGTTTCGATGACATCAATCGCTTATTATCTCCTCGGGATCTCCATCATAAACATCGTTTACATTAAATTTAATTTTAACGTTTGATTTAAGTTCATTTTAAAAAAAATATTATGTTAGTTTTATAAAAAATGTGTTTAAGATTATGATTACAATAAATAATATATAAGTGCAACAATTGACCAACGCTGTGTTTCATTACTGTTACATGTTTTTGAAGAGCACTTAAGGGAAGGGTCATCTTACTGATCACATAAGTTAGTACTTGATACTATTAATAAGGCTATCATTTGGACCACTTCAAGCTGGTCAACAGTTTGCGTCAATAATAAGTTTGAAAGAGCAAAATTGTGAAAATGGACTTGAAATTTATTTTCTTAATTTTTTGAGGTGGTCTTATTATTGAACCAACCAATGTATACTCTTTATACGTGTCATGCATCTCCAAACCCAGTTTTCATGCGGAATTTATCAACCAATCTTCTTATCTGCACTGACAAAATTACAAAACGTTATTGTAACAAAGAGTAGGGGAACGATAAATTAATCAAATGATAAAATCGCGTTTTTGTTGCATTCCAGAAATACACACATCGAAAAATGGGACAAAACATTCCTGCAAGGTATTTCATATACATGTATAACTATTCGTTCATCATCTTATTCCATGCTTTTGAGAATCGGGCTCTAGACATCTGGTGTATGCTCTAGACATCTAGTGTATGCTCTAGACATCTGGTGTATGCTCTAAACCACTAGTGTATGCTCTAGACATCTGATGTATGCTCTAGGCATCTAGTGTATGCTCTAGACATCTAGTGTATGCTCTAGGCATCTGATGTATGCTCTAGACATCTAGTGTATGCTCTAGACATCTGATGTATGCTCTAGACATCTAGTGTATGCTCTAGACATCTGATGTATGCTCTAGGCATCTGATGTATGCTCTAGGCATCTAGTTCACGCTCTAGACATCTAGTGTATGCTCTAGACATCTAGTGTATTCTCTAGACATCTGATGTATGCTCTAGGCATCTGATGTATGCTCTAGGCATCTAGTTCATGCTCTAGACATCTGATGTATGCTCTAGACATCTAGTGTATGCTCTAGACATCTAGCGTATGCTCTAGGCATCTAGTGTATGGTCTAGATATCTGATGTATGCTCTAGACATCTAGTGTATGGTCTAGACATCTGATGTATGCTCTAGACATCTAGTGTATGCTCTAGGCATCTGATGTATGCTCTAGACATCTGATGTATGCTCTAGGCATCTAGTGTATGGTCTAGACATCTGATGTATGCTCTAGACATCTAGTGTATGCTCTAGGCATCTGATGTATGCTCTAGACATCTGATGTATGCTCTAGGCATCTAGTGTATGGTCTAGACATCTGATGTATGCTCTAGACATCTAGTGTATGCTCTAGGCATCTGATGTATGCTCTAGACATCTAGTGTATGCTCTAGGCATCTGATGTATGCTCTAGACATCTGATGTATGCTCTAGGCATCTAGTGTATGGTCTAGACATCTGATGTATGCTCTAGACATCTAGTGTATGCTCTAGGCATCTGATGTATGCTCTAGACATCTGATGTATGATCTAGGCATCTAGTGTATGCTCTAGACATCTAGTGTATGCTCTAGACATCTAGTGTATGCTCTAGACATCTGATGTATGCTCTAGACATCTAGTGTATGCTCTAGACATCTGATGTATGCTCTAGACATCTAGTGTATGCTCTAGACATCTGATGTATGCTCTAGGCATCTAGTGTATGGTCTAGACATCTGATGTATGCTCTAGACATCTAGTGTATGCTCTAGACATCTGATGTATGCTCTAGACATCTGATGTATGCTCTAGGCATCTAGTGTATGCTCTAGACATCTAGTGTATGCTCTAGACATCTAGTGTATGCTCTAGACATCTGATGTATGCTCTAGACATCTAGTGTATGCTCTAGACATCTGATGTATGCTCTAGACATCTAGTGTATGCTCTAGACATCTGATGTATGCTCTAGGCATCTAGTGTATGCTCTAGGCATCTGATGTATGCTCTAGACATCTAGTGTATGCTCTAGGCATCTGATGTATGCTCTAGACATCTAGTGTATGGTCTAGACATCTGATGTATGCTCTAGACATCTAGTGTATGCTCTAGGCATCTGATGTATGCTCTAGACATCTAGTGTATGGTCTAGACATCTAGTGTATGGTCTAGACATCTAGTGTATGGTCTAGACATCTAGTGTATGGTCTAGACATCTGATGTATGGTCTAGACATCTAGTGTATGCTCTAGACATCTAGTGTATGCTCTAGACATCTAGCGTATGCTCTAGACATCTAGTGTATGGTCTAGACATCTGATGTATGCTCTAGGCATCTGATGTATGCTCTAGACATCTAGTGTATGCTCTAGACATCTAGTGTATGGTCTAGACATCTGATGTATGCTCTAGGCATCTGATGTATGCTCTAGACATCTAGTGTATGCTCTAGACATCTAGTGTATGCTCTAGACATCTGATGTATGCTTTAGACATCTAGTGTATGTTCTAGACATCTAGTGTATGCTCTAGACATCTAGTATATGCTCTAGACATCTGATGTATGCTCTAGACATCTGATGTATGCTCTAGACATCTAGTGTATGCTCTAGACATCTAGTGTATGTTCTAGACATCTAGTATATGCTCTAGACATCTTGTGTATGGTCTAGACATCTAGTGTATGGTCTAGACATCTGATGTATGCTCTAGACATCTGATGTATGCTCTAGACATCTGATGTATGCTCTAGACATCTGATGTATGCTCTAGACATCTGGTGTATGCTCTAGACATCTAGTGTATGCTCTAGACATCTAGTGTATGCTCTAGACATCTGATGTATGCTCTAGACATCTGATGTATGCTCTAGACATCTGATGTATGCTCTAGACATCTAGTGTATGCTCTAGACATCTGGTGTATGCTCTAGACATCTAGTTCATGCTCTAGACATCTAGTGTATGCTCTAGACATCTAGTGTATGCTCTAGACATCTAGTGTATGCTCTAGACATCTGGTGTATGCTCTAGACATCTAGTGTATGCTCTAGACATCTAGTGTATGCTCTAGACATCTGGTGTATGCTCTAGACATCTGATGTATGCTCTAGACATCTAGTATATGCTCTAGACATCTAGTGTATGCTCTAGACATCTGATGTATGCTCTAGACATCTGGTGTATGCTCTAGGCATCTGATGTATGCTCTAGACATCTGATGTATGCTCTAGGCATCTAGTGTATGCTCTAGACATCTAGTGTATGCTCTAGACATCTAGTGTATGCTCTAGACATCTGATGTATGCTCTAGACATCTAGTGTATGCTCTAGACATCTGATGTATGCTCTAGACATCTAGTGTATGCTCTAGACATCTGATGTATGCTCTAGGCATCTAGTGTATGCTCTAGGCATCTGATGTATGCTCTAGACATCTAGTGTATGCTCTAGGCATCTGATGTATGCTCTAGACATCTAGTGTATGGTCTAGACATCTGATGTATGCTCTAGACATCTAGTGTATGCTCTAGGCATCTGATGTATGCTCTAGACATCTAGTGTATGGTCTAGACATCTAGTGTATGGTCTAGACATCTAGTGTATGGTCTAGACATCTGATGTATGCTCTAGGCATCTGATGTATGCTCTAGACATCTAGTGTATGCTCTAGACATCTAGTGTATGGTCTAGACATCTGATGTATGCTCTAGGCATCTGATGTATGCTCTAGACATCTAGTGTATGCTCTAGACATCTAGTGTATGTTCTAGACATCTAGTGTATGCTCTAGACATCTAGTGTATGTTCTAGACATCTAGTGTATGCTCTAGACATCTGATGTATGCTTTAGACATCTAGTGTATGTTCTAGACATCTAGTGTATGCTCTAGACATCTAGTGTATGCTCTAGACATCTGATGTATGCTCTAGACATCTGGTGTATGCTCTAGACATCTAGTGTATGCTCTAGACATCTAGTGTATGCTCTAGACATCTGATGTATGCTCTAGACATCTGATGTATGCTCTAGACATCTGATGTATGCTCTAGACATCTAGTGTATGCACTAGACATCTGGTGTATGCTCTAGACATCTAGTTCATGCTCTAGACATCTAGTGTATGCTCTAGACATCTAGTGTATGCTCTAGACATCTGGTGTATGCTCTAGACATCTGGTGTATGCTCTAGACATCTAGTGTATGCTCTAGACATCTAGTGTATGCTCTAGACATCTAGTGTATGCTCTAGACATCTAGTGTATGCTCTAGACATCTGGTGTATGCTCTAGACATCTGATGTATGCTCTAGACATCTAGTATATGCTCTAGACATCTAGTGTATGCTCTAGACATCTGATGTATGCTCTAGACATCTGGTGTATGCTCTAGACATCTAGTGTATGCTCTAGACATCTGATGTATGCTCTAGACATCTAGTGTATGCTCTAGACATCTGATGTATGCTCTAGACATCTAGTGTATGCTCTAGACATCTGATGTATGCTCTAGACATCAAGTGTATGCTCTAGACATCTGATGTATGCTCTAGACATCTAGTGTATGCTCTAGACATCTGATGTATGCTCTAGACATCTAGTGTATGCTCTAGGCATCTAGTGTATGCTCTAGACATCTGATGTATGGTCTTGACATCTGGTGTATGCTCTAGACATCTGATGTATGGTCTTGACATCTGGTGTATGCTCTAGACATCTAGTGTATGCTATAGACATCTAGTGTATGCTATAGACATCTTATGTATGTCTTTATCGTTCCCCTCTGATTGGAAATTATTTAAAGTCTCGAGTAGACATTTATTGCGTGTACATCCTGTGACTTGTTGTGTGGAGTATGTATGCTGACTTGTTTGGTACGAGGGGCGTTTTATAGAACACGCATGAACATATAAACTCGATTATTCACCCATGTTTATGTATGTTTAGAAATATGGGTCAATTTAGTGCCTCATACATCAGTGGTTAGACAAATTCCTTATGATTCTAGCTGAAAAATACGCGGAGGGAACAAGAAATGTGTATTGTATGAAATAAGTATTGGTAGAACATTCAGGAACAATGATTTACCTATAGCTGGCCCCGATCTCCCGAATCGTCTCAAATAGAACTCTCAACTCATATTTGAGAGTTTTCTTCATATTGCGATGTTTCGAGAGAGTGAGGCCAGGGGTGGTATTCAATATTGATCGTACTTGACTTAAGGATAAGGACAACCAATTAGATCACGCCATATTAAATTATTGGTCGGTAACAAGCGATATGATTAGTTATCCTTATTCTCCAATTAAATAAGATCAATATCGAATACCATCCCAGATTGCAACTTATGTATGAGAACAATTGGTATAATTGATCGAAATCTCTCATTTGCGTACAATGACCGTTCGTATATTCGTAGTAACAACCAAATACATTAATCAAACATATTTTCATTTTAAGCACAGTTACGCTTAGTCATAACAATAATTTATCATAGACTTCGGATATTTCGAGCATCTGGCTTAACTCGAGTATTTGGCTTGTCCCGATGGGTCCCCGGGTCCTCGAAATAACGAGGTTTTACTGTATATGGAAAACTTCCCATATTTAATACGTGTAATTATTCCACTGAATTAAGCGTCATTCTTTTATTTCAGTTGTGAATCGTATGAAGTCTTTTTCGAAGGCAGGTCGTCATGGTTACATCATAAACCCGGTTGTAGGGGTAAGATGAGTGTTAAGGATATGTATCAGACCGGTTATTATGCCCCCATCTTTGATGAGGGAGAATATTGCTTTGCACATGTCTGTCTGTCGGTCGGTAGACCAACTGGTTTCCGTTCAATAAATTACGAACGCTTTGTCCTAGGATCTTCAAACAACTTTACATGGAGATTGGTCACCAACAGTAAATGACCCCTAATGATTTTGAGGTCAGTAGGCTAAAGGTCAAGGTCACTGTGACATTTACCATTTCTGACTATTCAAATGGTTTTCGTTCAATAACGTAAGAACGCTTTGTCCTAGGATCTTCAAACTTTACATGGAGGTTGGTCATCAACAGTAGATAACCCCTATCGATTTTGAGGTCAGTAGGTCAAGGTCACTATGACGATCGGTCACTATGACAATTACCATTTCTGACTATTGTGCTACAATGGGGGCATACATGTTAAATACAAACATCTCTTGTTTATTATGTATAACACTGTAACATTGTATACAAGGATTACATTCATCATTTGATGCACGTAGCATCTGTCCCTTATTAAATTACTATAGTGCTATTAAACAAGAATATGAACTCTTGATTCTGTTTTACTGACGATGTCTGTTCAGCTTATGATATGTTTTATATGCCCATTTAAACTTTGTCCTCAGAATGTTACTCCAAGCATTTGCACATGTATACATGCATTATAAACACGTTCTTCATTTCAGCCCGAACCTATCACAGGTTCAAGTAGAATGAAAAGTGGTTCAGCTACCAAAATTATTCTTGAGACAATCTGTATGACTGCTTTGTGTGACGTGTATCAGTCTAAAATGTAAGTACGAGTACCCTATCACCACTGTATAGTTGAAACCTTGTATCTGACAGTAGGGTCCCATCTCTGTCTTACGTGAATAGAATGCCTATTGAGTCTCTATGGGAGGGACAGGAATAATTGATACAGGCTCAACGTTTGACTCAAAAGGCATTGGCACACGAGAATTGTATGCATGTCGAGTCTCTATGGGAGGCACAGAGAGAATTGATGCAGGCACAACGTTTGACCCAAAAGGCAGGCATTGTCACGCAAGAATTGGATACCTGTTTAGTGTTTATGGGAGGCACAGGAAGAATTAGTGAGGCTCAACGTTTGACTCAATAGGCATCGTCACACGTGAATTGTATGCCTGTTGAGTTCCTATGGGAGGCACAGGGAGATTGACACAGGCTCAATGTTTGACTCACCAGGCAGGCATTGTCACACGAGAATTGTATGCATGTCGAGTCTATATTGAAGTCACTCGAAGAATTGATACAGGCTCAACGTTTGACTCCAACGGTATTGGTCAAACGGGACGTGGGTGCCTGTCGAGTATGTATGGGAGTGAAGAGATGAATTGGTACAGACTCAACGTTTGACTTAATAGGCATCGTCACACAATAAGTTGATGCCTGTTGATTCTCTATGGGAGGCACATGAAGAATTGCTGTTGCTCAACGTTTGACTGTATAGACATCGTCACACGTGAATTGAATGCCTGTTGAATCTCTATGGAAGGCACAGGGAGAATTGATACAGGTTCAACGTTTGACTCAACAGGCAGGCATTGTCACACGAGAAGTGTATGCATGTCGAGTCTCTATTGGAGTCACTCGAAGACTTGATACAGGTTCAACGTTTGACTCAACAGGCAGGCATTGTCACACGAGAATTGTACGCATGACGAGTCTCTATTGGAGTCACTCGAAGACTTGATACAGGTTCAACGTTTGACTCAACAGGCAGGCATTGTCACACGAGAAGTGTATACATGTCGAGTCTCTATTGGAGTCACTCGAAGACTTGATACAGGTTCAACGTTTGACTCAAAAGGCAGGCATTGTCACACGAGAAGTGTATGCATGTCGAGTCTCTATTGGAGTCACTCGAAGACTTGATACAGGTTCAACGTTTGACTCAAAAGGCAGGCATTGTCACACGAGAAGTGTATGCATGTCGAGTCTCTATTGGAGTCACTCGAAGACTTGATACAGGTTCAACGTTTGACTCAACAGGCATTGGTCACACGAGAATTGGATGCCTTTTGAGTCTGTACGGGAGGCACATGGAGAAATAATATAGGCACAACGTTTGACTCAACATGCATTGTCACACGAGAAATTGATGCATGCCGAGTCTCTATGAGGGACACAGGAAATATCAGTGCAGGCACAACGTTTCATTTTCGTGTGACATAAGATGGAACACCGATGTATCTGGTATTTTATGTGCATTATTATAAATTACATGTACTAGCATACGTCATTTCATACAATCTAAACCTCGTAGCTGTTTTTGTGACAAAATGTCGTAACTGTTACTATCAATATGTCACATGTGTCTAAGATGTCCGGTGATATACGACCTTTTGACACAGAAATTCCCTTTTTTCTGAAAGAAAATGTATAAATTATGATTGACAGCCTCAACAAATTTTTCTCGTGGGCGAAAATAAAAAAAATAAAAATAAAAACAGTTTTTCAATGGAAAACAACGAGATTAAGACGCTATGCTACATATTGTTGTAGCCTAAGCATCTCGTCTTCATTCTCGTGATTCACAAAACTGTTTGAAGCGTGTGTTCGCTGGGTGTTCGCCGTGTTTTCGCCGGGTGTTGGGTTATCTGTCTGAAGCGTGTGTTCGCCGTGTGTTCGCCGTGTGTTCGCCGTGTGTTGGGTTGTGTTCGCCGGGTGTTGAGTTGTCTGTTTGAAGCGTGTGTTCGCCGGGTGTTCGCCATGTGTTCGCCGGGTGTTGGGTTGTTTGTTTGATGCGTGTGTTCTCCGGGTGTTCACCGTGTGTTCGCCAGGTGTTCGCCGTGGGTTCGCCGTATGTATGTCGGGTGTTGGATTGTCATTGATAATACCTATGGTCATAATGAGTTACGATAGTTACCTGTACAAGACATTCAGACAGGCTAATGTCCTGAATCTTTTTATTTTGGAATCTGTCAAAAAGTGTTCAAAACTAACGAGAACAGGCCATCATATTCATTTAAATGTGTCAGTACGAAAATGCACTTGATGTAGATTTAGCTACATAATTCATTGAAATGTCAGATGTATTAGAAATAATTAAGCACATTTCATCACTGGATCAGGAAAATCACCCCAATTCTTTGTCACGTTAATTTTGGTTCAGTGAAGGTGTTTATATCAACAACATTTTTTTCTGATCCTTGGTCTCGAAATATTGTATGTAGATCTACATTTTGACTTCTATATTCACATTTTAATATTTCTTATGTTCGTTATGCCCACATTGCATTTTAGTCCGCCATAACACGCCGCGTATGATCAGTTGGGCGTGCTCAAGTTCTCAGAACGAAACGTCAACCACTGACTTTACGTGCCGAAATAACGAAATGTCGAGGTAGTAGACATAACGAAATGTCGAGGTAGCAGAAATAACGAAATGTCAAGGTAGTAGAAATAACGAAATGTCACTGAGGTAGCAGAAGTAACGAAATGTCAAGGTAGTAGAACAAACGAAATGTCGAGGTGGCAGCACCCGCCCACCTTAATTTATTTTGTTGTATCTGTTTATATTTTTCTATTTCTGAGAAATAAAACAGTCTGATTAAAATCTAAGTTTTCAAATGTTTATATGCAAACCAATGATATCATTGTGACACAGATGCTGTTATTCTGCATCCTGCTCTATCATGGGAATAGATTTTCAATTAAATTCTCGGCTATAAATCATGTGATGTGTATCTATTACAGACATGTTCCAGACTTCATTAAGTGCTATCAAATCGTCTGCAACTGCGTGTACAACAAGAAACATGAACTCAGTGAGATAGTTTCGAATGCTGGGGAAAGGTTTGTTTGTAATTTAAAGGTTTTACGATGAAATTAAAATATTGCAATACAATTGCACCCAGCTTAAACATAAAACATCACGTACTACAATTACCCTGCACTATGCTCAACTGACAACACACAACTTATCGAAAAATTGAACTTAACCGCTGAAAGTCCAAGTTTCAGCTGTCAAAACATCGAAAGTCAAGATCGCAGCTTTCTAAAAGCTAAAGGCCTAGTTTCAGCTATATAAATCTGAATGCCAAAGTTTCAGCTAAAAAAGCTGAATGACCTAGTTTCAGCTATAAAAAAGCTGAATGCCCTAGTTTCAGCAATAAAAAAGCTAAATGCCCTAGTTTCAACAATAAAAAAGCTAAATGACCTTGGTTCAGCCGTAAAAAAGCCTGGTTAACAGTCAGGTGCCGGTAGTCAGTCCAATATGATAGCGTCTGTAGTAACATTAGGCCTAATTAAAGCTTGTGTGGTCACCTACCTTGGAACCGCACCGATCTTTCATAAACTTCCTGTAAATGGTGCAAATGATATCGACTGGACTGGTTTGGACCCGAGCCAATAGCAGTGAGAGGCAAGACTAGTGATTTTCAATTAACAACCTTATAACCACTAAGCAATGGAGGTCACTCCGTATATTTATTCACTCATTTTTTTCGGCAATAACACAAAACGTGATCGTAGTGTAGACTGTAGCTGTCACTTTAAACCACTGTATATAATGTTACGGTCTGTGCTCACTCTTTGAGCTTACTGATGCTTTCCCTTATTTTTTGTCATGCACTTGCACTGAAAATGAAATTACGTGAACAGTTGTATATCATCGGCTGATGGTTTACGGTTTAAGTAAACTTTATGCATATACACATGTAATTATGTGCAAAGTCCTGTGAAATACAGACATCATAATTATGCCTAACAATTTTACAATAGCAATTTAGCTGTCACACTGACACTGATTATACGACTTTGTACAGTATTTTAGAATATTTATAGTTGAAACACAAATGAACTATTTTAATAAAAAGAAGAGTAAATTAATGTAATGAATTATGATGTGACTAAATGTACTTAATTGTTTCATCCGTCTATCTATTACAGTTTACAAGCAGGTGGTAGAATATTTTACTTGGGTAACGACAGTCTTGCACTGATGGGATTAATAGACGCCTCCGAATGTCCGCCTACATATGGAGCGAGTACGTGTTGACTGGTACCTTAACGAGGGATGATCAAACATTATGTGAACATTTGAAATTTTAAAATGCTTGAATCCTTCCTTTCCCTGTTATGGTATTACACATATTTTAGAACAGAGTAAATAACGGACTGGTAGTAGTATACACTAAGCCAAGCCTCTTCAATTCGCACCCGTTGTAAACAAATGTTGCCAGTTTACATGAAAACGATTGATTGTTAATTCCCGCGTCGACTAACCCACCTAATGCTGCTCGATAACCGATCTCAGAGCTGGCTTGATGTTAAGTCAAGCTCCATATTCAATTTAGGCTTGTTGTGTCAACTTTACTCGAATATCGATTACCGAGCTGGCTCGATATTGAGCTGCTGCTCGAATGTCGATCTCCGAGCTGGCTCGATATTCGATTGCTGTTTAACTTTTAAGCCGAACTCGATAATACATGTATTATTACCATTGCCGTGCAAACTTTAATATTTTTGTCTTGAAATTAAGACGGAGACACGACATCATGATAAGGGAACGGACTATGTTTGCATTAGGGCCTACTAAAGGGATACTTTCATTGAACCATAAAAGCAATTGATTACTATTCTTTGTACTAGCACATGAATTAAAGTAGTCAACTATAATTTTTACTATAATTTATATTCAATGTGCTTCAGCTCTAGATGATGTAAGAGGATTTGTTGAGCACGGATACGTTACATTACAAAATACAGACGGTGCCTTGAGTGAACATGTAAGTGCAATCATTAACACCATGTACCAGGAAACAAAACGTACTGCACTATCACTAGAATAATTGCTTTCCACGTGAAACATTGCTCTTTATATTATTTTTATGCGGCAATTATTTATTCAGATATATATAGCTATGCTGATTATTAATGACAGCGTGCATTTTTTACTACAATTAACATGCCATTTTACTCAGCTGTGTATGTTACGTTTTACAAACTATCTAACTGTAGCAGATGTATTATGGAATTACAGTATACTGGTGCCTCTTATATCCTCGGTACTTAACTATAAACTTAGATAAAATGGTTACAGCCTGTCACTGAATGATAATAAAAGGCATCTTTGGTTGATGTGTTTATTCTAAATCAATGTTTATATCGGGCTAAAACATAAAGACAATTAAGTAAGGAAAAACCTTACTCCTGTCTATACATATAGAGCGGATACCCATATTTTCATGGCTTCTGATGTAAACAGTTCTTTGCACCACCTACAAGACATTCATCTGCTAGAAATCCAGTCAAAAATGTTTAGACATGTGTCACTAACGATAGATGACTATGTAACATGAGCTGTAATGTATCAAGTTGTTACTGGAGGTTTAGCAAGTAACCTGCTTTGAAAAAGTAGGAAAATGTACTATTTGTTGATGGAAAATTTGACTAAAGCCAGTTTTCTTGTTTATTCACTTTTTTAACTTTTTGCTGGAAATATGAAAGATAAATGACAGTGCACTTATTAACAGTTGTATTTTGTGTGGGTGGTCAACACAACTGTTTATATCCAATACCACGGAAATATGAGGGACGGTTATACAACCCTCTGTAGATCAACACCCTGTAGGAGCTGTCAATAATAGTCGTTGTATTGAGGTTGTTGCTCTACAGAGGTTAGATTTAAAGCAAATATCAGCTGTATTTCGAATGCGTCGTAATAGATAGGACACAGGTTGTTGCTCTACAGAGGGCCGCTCTGGAGAGGTTATACTGTAGATATAATTCAGGTTGTTGCTCTACAGAGGGCCGCTCTGGAGAGGTTATACTGTAGATATAATTCAGGTTGTTGCTCTACAGAGGGCCGCTCTGGAGAGGTTATACTGGTTGTTACTCTACAGAGGGCCGCTCTGGAGAGGTTATACTGTAGATATAATTCAGGTTGTTGCTCTACAGAGGGCTGCTCTGGAGAGGTTATACTGAAGATATAATTCAGGTTGTTACTCTACAGAGGGCCGCTCTGGAGAGGTTATACTTTAGATATAATTCAGGTTGTTGCTCTACAGAGGGCCGCTCTGGAGAGGTTATACTGTAGATATAATTTTAGGGGTGCATATAGGACAGAATCTGACAAATTAAAGTTGAACG
Organism: Spisula solida; assembly: GCA_947247005.1. Lineage (NCBI taxonomy): Eukaryota > Metazoa > Mollusca > Bivalvia > Venerida > Mactridae > Spisula > Spisula solida. The sequence goes on from OX365948.1 coordinate 30,933,759, forward strand.
TGTATAGTGCTTTTTAAAGGCAAAGTAATATTTTTATGTAAATAGCTTAAGGTATATACTTATATGCCGAAATGATAAAATGGTAGTCATTCTTCATGAAGTCAAAACGTCTAAAACAAAGTGAAATTAAATAAAAAAATATTCCGATCGTACACGGGGAATTAAGGATCTTCATTAAGAGTACACACATTGTAATTTCCTAATATCGTAGGTGGAATCAACAAATACGTGCCTATTAGGGTACCGGTCCTTTGTTTAGGAACATAATTTTATTAAAGTTGCTTGCCTCTGTATTTGTTTGGAACGAAATGATTATACAAAGTGAAAGTGGCATTGTTAGCTCAGACGGTAGAGCAATTTAAATGAAAATACCTGCGTTCGAGTCCCAGAATTCACAGGTTTCTTAACCAATGACATACATTTCAGGGGAAACATTTTAGAATATCTCTCGACAATTTCTGCACCGATATCATCCCCACTGACCGAGACACCATCATCGTCCTGAATTCTGGTAAGGATAATATGTTATTATCATGGCTTAGTAATCATTATAATTTATGGTTAATTATGCACGTAATTGAAAGTCTATAGTATGTCAATAAATGCGGGGTGAGTCTATAGGCTTGTTTGAATCCATTTTTAGGCGATATGGATGGTTCGTTCTATGTCTGAATCTTGCGTGGGGCGCTGAAGCTGCCGCCGTTTTTGTGTGGCTTTGGTTTGTCTGTGAACTACAGTAGTTATAACATATTATAACGCTTTTTAATTGCCAAACCTTTGATACATACGGTCGTATTTGGTGGCCGAGTAGTTTGGATCAGGTAGAACATACACTTTAAGCCTCTGGCAGATTTCTATTTCAATCAAAGACCCCGCATGATAGAACTCAGTCGTTAAAAGCAGGCACTGGTGTAGCGTTGGAGCTTGGCACTTGGCACATAATTATGAGGGTAGTAGATTAGTAAGTTTCAAGACTGCTGGTCGATCTGGTATCATAATAATGCGACTGGGTAGAATCCAATATGATTGGAGTACTTTGATTTTGGCTAAAGGACAATTAATATCCAAGGTGTTTTTGTATTGTTTGTTAAAGCCGATGCCGTAGAACGATCAATTCCATAACATTTTGAAATATTTTTTCCAGATTTATTCAATTAAAAACATGGAGTTAAGTGACTTTAAAACAAAATTATTACACTATTATAACTACCCCATGAACGATGAACGTGAAATGCGTACAACAATTACACGATTGTTCTTTGTATTATTAAGTGTTATTTTCTGAATTCGTGATCATTTTTTTTCAGAAGAAAGTTTAAACATTCCAGCTAGATGTTTGAGCAATGAGAGTCGAAAAGTATTGATAACATTTGAAAAGGTAAATTCATTGTACAGGGTGTTCCATAAGATATGTCATGCTTTGGATTTTTTCTACACAAACCATAAGAATAAAAAAATGTCTACGGAACAATGTATTTGATTAATATATTTTTCGTATAAATGATTAGAATTAGTTATTATTAGTTGCGTAACTTAATACACCAAAATGCGTAGCATTATGTTACTTACACTCCCTTGGAGATTAGATTCATTGCACAGATTGTTGGTTATCTTTTTGGTGATATAAAAGGAAGTTCATACAATGAACAATCTACAGACAAAGTCTGCGTAATTCTGATACAATGTCACATTGTCATTTCAGGTAGAATCGTCAGATTTCGATCACATTTTACACATTGAACTCCCAAATGAGATCGACGATTTAATTGGATCAAAATCACGCGAGGTAGCCAATCAGATGCTGCGAGAGATTACGGTAAAGTGGTGTCTAAATGCCATCACGACCGGTGCTCATGTTATGAAAGGAAAAGTGTACCGTAACATAATGATTGATGTAAAAGTTAGGTAAGATATACAAGTGATTTATTTCACGATGAAGAAAAGTATGAAACCCTCTTAAATATGCAAATCTAAACATTATGCTATAAATTATAATGACTGCAAACGAGTCTTCTTTTGGCATTAAAATCGTTCTCATGAATCTTGACTAAGTTTTTAATTTACAACATATATTACAGACCAACGCAAATTAATAGTGCTGTTCTGATAACATTCTGAAATAGGGAAGGCAGGTAGGAAACATGTTTTTAATTATTGTCTTGATTTTATGCAATAACTAGTAAAACGATCCGCAGTGCCTTTCATTAAAGATCTAGTTAAATGTTTAGGAAGCGGACAACAAATTAGGTAGATTGTGTTACCAGAGCCACACCATCATTGTGTTTGTAGCCAAACTGAATTTCATTTCCTCGCGTGCTGTAACCATGCTAAAAACAACATTTTGACATGTGTTTATCACTATTGTCTGCTCAATTTCAGTAACAACAAGTTATTTCATCGTGCTGTCGGAATTCTGGAAGTAAGTGATAACACGATTGTTAGAAAAGTATATATTTCTTCATAAAAATGCCAAAATACTTCTAAGTACATGTATAATTAACCACTGATCCAAACATAATTTTTTTAGGATACTCCTCAAAAGAAACCCCATTTAACCAATAATTAGACAAATTAAGATTTTGTTGGGAGGGTTGTTTTAGGTCCAAATAGGCTACGTAGTCCAAATAGACTATATGTTTATTTGCACAGGTTGGTTGAATACAATAGCATGGTTTTCTATGTTTTATGATGACTGATAGATCCACATGAATTACTGTTCCGTTCTGTTTTGTAACCATGTAAATACAAGTTTTATTTATCAACGCCTTCACATTACATTTGTTTAAACTTATTTACATGTTGAGTCCAATTAATGATTTTTTCACGAAGTGCTTTGACTTACTTTTGGTAACCGGTGTTCTTTCCTGATAACTTTAATAATGTTCACAATATGTGAGGTCTTTATTCAGGTACCCTTAATTCATCTCTTATCGTAGTCAGCAGATGGATATGTATCTTGTATTTGTTTATACTGCACGTAATGTACTCGTATCTTGACAGAAATTGGGCCGTCTGACAACACGTACAGCTACTGACTATTTGCTGAGATCTATCTATGACGTAGATAAAGTCGCAGACGACATTTCATCCAGATCTATAGCTGAACATATTGCCAATGCAACCGATAAAGATAAAGTAAGCTATTAGTATGATGTTTATTTTCGATTAAGCTAATTAACGTTTGCTACAATACTGTACATTTATTGAGGTCCATACCGTTTCAAATACTCACTGGGTCCAATCTCTGTCCCACGTAAATAAGGATGTATGTCGAATATTTATGAGCAAAGACATCAACTACCAAAGACCTCAGTGACTTTGTATGAGCGACTCGAAGAATTGAACGCCTATTGGGTCATCACTTTGGCTTAGTAGGCATCCAACTGTTCATGTGACTCCCTTATACACTAGTTAGACATCCAATTCTTCTGTTGCATAGATAGGACCCTGTTATGCCGCGGGCAGTTTCTGGAATTAACTACCAGTACTAACTGGTTCTACATAATCAACTGACAAACTCTCCCCAGATGGAGACATGATCGTTGCCATGGTCATTAAAGAACAAAAACTCTGCAAACCTGGGGTGGTATTCAATATTGATCTTATTTAATTTGAGAATAAGGATAGCCAATCATATCGCCTGTTACTGACCAAGAGTTTAATATGGTGTGATCTGATTGGTTGTCTTATCCTTAAGTCAAGTAAGATCAATATTGAATACCACCCCTAGATTCTTGCCCAAAATGTCATAGAGGTCAATGTAACTGGACATAGCCCCTGTTATACAAAGACGTGTTCATTTTGTATATGTTGCAACACTTGCACATAATATCCAAATTCCCGACTCCTGCTTTTTTGCATAATTTTGTTCTGCAATGTAGAAATAGTTTATACGTTGAGAAACACCATGCTTCAACCGTCAATCGTCATCGTAGGTGCATTTCAAGCTCCGAAACTCACGCATAATGTACACAAAACCAGGAGGTCAGAAAAAGGTTTTGACTTAGGAAAAAAATATGGTGTTGTCGCTTCATAACATTTTAACGCATTTATAACTATCGGCATCATTATGGTACCAATTCAGACGTGCAACATATTTATGAATGCAACACATATTTTGAGCGATATAGGAGCTCAGAATATGCACACGATAAGGAGAAACGAGGAAAACCTAAAGCTATATTGTAAGTTTAGTTTAAGGTCGATTATGAAACAAGTTTGTCCCAATTTATATTAATCACTTTCGACACCAAATTACTGATGTTATCCGTCGCCACGAGGGTATGAGAGAATAGAAGCCAATTTCCCTTCTACGCCGAGCGTCTAGCAATGGGTTATTTTCATTTCATTTTTGGTATGGTTCGCGCGGACTGGGATCGAATATTGTTATTTCTGACTATTACATCTGTTTCGATGCCTGGTGCAAAACATAGGGGGTAGATATGCCATTGGTGATAATCGTTTGTAACAGACCCCTGTTGAGCAAAGATGTGCAGCGATTTGAACCAGGCGTGTGTAATTTTCGAATGTTCTCTAGTTAGCGCTCTTGATAAACAGTGTACGAGTATGCGTGTATTACATGCATGCAGAAAAATTATATATAATTTTATCATGATGAATTTTTATGATAAGATGTGATAATTATGGCGCCTTGCTTTATGAAGTGTCTTACTCTATGCTACTTAAACTGTGCTAACCAGGTGGGCTAATAACGGATGTGGAATTGAATTGAAGTAATGGTGTTAAGTTGTTAATCATTTGATCTATGCGAATGTCTTACTAGCTCCACATTTATTGTTTCACAACACCTGTTAAAACATACGACGTATTTACCTTTTTGGTTATTCAAGTTGTACGTTGAGAACAAAATAATGAGGCGCATAAATCTGAGAAAAAAATTATGTGGATTAAGTGCATGAACAAAGTAGTACAAAACGTTGTGTGATTTTAAACTCGTATGGTATACTGCCGTGTAATAAAGAAATATATGTATAAATTACATGTACTACAAGATAAGCCTAGGTCCCACTAAGCATTTTTCGCCTCGGCGATGTACTCCCGATGAAAATTCGGTATCGGGAACATGGTCGTCGTTGTCTAGTGTGTTCCCGACTTCGTGCGTCGGTCCAACTGCCTCGGGGGTGTTCTGCCGATGGGAATCAGGAGGTTCCCCGATGTCTGAGGAGAGCTTCGGGAAGTCTTCAGACATTTTAAAGGACATCGCGAGAACTTCAATGCATGTATTGAATTTTAACCGATTTGCTCGCGATGTCATGTCGGGAATATAACGGGTAGGCATCCCCGAAGCTCGGGAACATCCCGGGGAGGCATTCCCGAAGCACATAGAGCCTCGAGGAGTGATCCTTATTGCCGATGAGGAATTCCTCAGTGGGACCTAGGCGATAGTTAGTTCATAACTTTGTAAAATAACGTCATTTTTCAGGTTGTGCCGGCAGCGCTTGTAGCAGCTGTTACGAGTACCTCTATTATTGATGCCAAGCAGTCATTATCACGACAGCCAGTTATCCGTACCGCTATAGAGGAAGCTCTGAAGTCATTAAAATAATTATTGTAGACATCTTGTAAATTGCAATACACAGAATATGAATATTTTCAAAGGGTCTGTGTTTTTTTCTTTTCATTTGAAAATGTCCAAGCGTGACAGTGTGAATTAAAAAATGTATTTTTGTTTTGGGTTTAAACACCAACAGTCCGATGATGATTATCCGGACACTCTAGCCTCCAGAAAACTTTGCTATACAATAACTATACACTTATAAAATATATGATTTTTTATTATTGTTAATTTATTAAGCGGATCTAAATTATCTAATATTTATTATTGTTAAGGTGACATGTAGGCCCATTGTGCCGGGTGCCTCCTTTCTTCATCCTTATACATCAGTGGAAAGTCAAGTATGTTTCGGACGAAGAATACTCTGGTGAACGAGAATGCCTTTCTTGTATATTGTAAATATGTTTGTTGTGAATATGTATGCACAAGTCACTATAATACACAATTTACTTACAGTACTAACTTAATTACTTATAAAGCGTCTAATTTTGTACTCCTTTATATCTTGTTTATCTGATGAGACTTAATTGTACCTACTAATCTATTGGTTATGGAACATCATCCTCATACATCAGTTGTTAGTCAAGTTCCTAGACTATGTTTCGGACGAAGAATACTCTGGTGAACGAGAATGTGGAACATCCACGTCTTCAAAAAATATAATCTACCATGCCCCCTGTTGATTCGAAACGAGTACGATGCTGATGTGCATCGAAAGTTCCACCCGGAAGTCAACTTTGGAACCTTCCTTCACGAAAAAGGAGCAAACTGTCACCTTCATATTGTTCCTAAGGCCTGCAGTAACGAGACTGGTGAAACCCATGTTTCGATGTCGTCAATAACGCAGACTGAGAACATTCCGATGTAATGATTGCTCGTTAGATTGTCAATGAAAAATACCGCCTTTTAAACTACATGTACTTGACAAAAGTCAATTAAGTTACATGCGTACACCGGGACAGGAGTTCAAAGGGAACACAGGCATAGAAAGTTTCAGTTTTACTTGGCACACTCAAGATTTAACATCAAAGGTTTAATTCAGTTTTAACATATTCTAATTAACACATTTTTCTGAAAATCACAAGTTTATCCGTGTATTTTCTGACATTTCTGAAAAGATGAAGTTAAAACTCAATCTGGAAATGTACTTTTCAGAAAAAAAGTTTAAAGTGTCTGCTACAAAACTTGAATTTACCTCCAAGATGATTGACAGTTACACTATCGGCTAAAAACAAATGACTGGCTAGCTTCATGAGCTTGTATGTGAGTCATGCACTGGTGTCAACATTTGGTATGTGGCGGGGAATATAACCTCAGTATGTACGAGTTGTGATAAAATTGAGGCGATGAAATTTTCTGTTTACTATAGCTCGTAAAGATAACAGTATCAGTTTGCACGCCTCCATCTACAAATATGCTTAATTGCCTGCCGGTCGGTGGTTCGCAAATACTCCGTATCCGGCTTTTAAGTTCTAAACAGTTATGATAATGTTTGTTAATTTGTATTAAATTTGGATGATAATGTCGGCTGTAACAAGACATTCCCTTCGTGTAGCCTATACACATTCACGTAATTACTAATTGCACAATACACTATTTTCCCTCCAATTTAATTAAACAGGAACTCAGAAACAGGGCGCCGAAGCATTTTGCGACACTAGTAAATTGGGATAGCGCCTTGGCCTTACTTTGAAAGAAAATAATTTTTAAAAAGGCGCACCGTTGTTTTCCACTAGCGACAGCACATAGTGGTGCGTTTGGAAGCGCGAGATATCCATCGAAACAAGTCCGTGTTTAGTGCAAGAAAAAATGAATATCACATGTCATAATGTGAGATAACAACATGTTTGGTAAAATCTTAGTCATACGTGAAAAGTAAAACGACATGAGAACCGTTAAAATGTTTTTATTTATTTCAGATAAGAATGTACTTGCTTACAATTGGGTGCGTAGCTAAAAACCTAGACTATATTCAAACAGCGCCGAATATATATGAGAAAACAAACACCCGTCAATCAATGGCTATTTGTTTTTTTTTAAAGTGACAAGGCGTAGCTAAGTCGCAAGTCAAGTGAACAAGTGGTCCCGTGGTAAGAGCTACTGGCTGCTTATTTATACTATCCCCCAAAAACTAAAGTGACTAACCTCTTCTCTGGGCTAAGTCCATATGGGTTTCCGGTGACGAGGATCAATAAAAGCATATAAAAAAGTCAGAAGATCTGACAATATCTCACAATGGAAAGCATATTTATTTTACTTCCTCGAAATCGGTATAATAGTGAGAAATATTCTGTGACATTGAGATGACGTCAACGACGCGTATGTTGTGGTTATAGAAGTTACAGTGACGTCAGAGTCACCAGACAATGTGTCTATTCGACTGGGCTATTTTGTCGTGCAGGTTCCCGTCTCCAATATTACAGTAGTAGTACTATAGAAGTACTGTAAGCTTTGGACGGGAACCAGACAATAACCTGCTCTACAAAGCAGCCAAGTCGAAAAGTCACACTCTGGTCAATGACTTTTTTGGCGCGTCCATAATAGCCAATGACGTTTAGATGTGTGACAGGAACAATAACTTGATATCACTGTATATACCTATTTAACGAGCAAAACGGACATACTCAGAACTACGGAGATTCTTGGGGACAATCCCAATACATAGCGAACGACCATGAAGATTGAGGCAACTTGTTGAAGCCTTATATCCCACTGGTGATGAAGAGGATAGATATAAGTAAGCGGACACGGTAATTGAAACCAATAGCTAGAAATGAACTAATTTTGTAATTCGTGGATGTAACTTAATTGGCCAAGTTCCCAAAATGTGTCCAATCACATAATTTTTTCGGAGGTGTGAAATTTCGCTCGGATGATTGCCTCGAGATAAAGTTACTAATTATCGTTGAAAATGGTTGAGTGGACCGACACCTGTGCTCGAATTAGACCGGATGCTTGTAATATTTTTACTCGAATAAGATGGATAGATTAATGTACAATATAGAGCAAATTTGTCGGGACTTCGAAATTTGCTCGAATTAGCCCGGTTGCTCGAATAATCGCTGCTCATATTACCGAGGGTTTACTGTAATACGTGGAGGTAACTAAATCGGCCAATTAAGTTCCCAAAATGTGTCCAATTACAGAGAACAGAATGTGTTGAACTGTTTTGATTAAACCTCTGCGCAATTAATGCACTATTACCACTCCTAAGTGTCATGTGTTCAGTATGTACAATCTTGCCTAATCATGACGTAATCGAAAAGGTGAATAAATAGCGCGTCGCCAATGTAAGTCTGATAGTCTTAATCTACCAATTAATTATGAAGTTCGTTATCATTTTATCGTTCATTTCGTACGTTAGCGCGGCAGCCTTCTATAACCAAGGTAAGTCTGGTGAAAGTTATGCCTTCTAATATTTATATTTTGTTTAAAATGTTTTATTGCTTCGACTCTTCAGTGGTGAAGGTAAAAAAGTGCGTTCGAATGGAACCCGAGTCTACCTAGATCAAACTCGCGTTCTATCCGAACTCGCCCTTATAATAATTATTTGTGTTGGTAATACCCATCGAGCGTCTTCTAGATATAAGGTCGAGAGTCGTGTCTAATTATCCGTGCTATATACATGTATATCGTTTCTGTTCACAGGTGCCTGTCCAACGGGTAAGAACGTCAACGACACCTGGTACCCGGATCATGCTTGCACGGAATGTTACTGTGAAGCCCAGGGATGGGGTTGTTACGGGTAACCAGTATTCAAACACTCATCATATCACTACTTTTTATCTTCATTATGGTTGTGTCTCTTCTAGTTAAAAGAAACCCAACACAGTTTTACTTTGAGCGCGTTTAATTCATAATTAATATATTTCCGACATCGTACAGACAGACAAACAAACGATGACGATTATTTAACTTTAACATGGCTTGTCAGCCGTTCATATTGATTTCCATTTGATTAAGAACCACTCCAGTATTTCATGAAGAAAGGCTTGACTATAAATGATATGTCTAGGGCAACAAAAGCCAAAATATATGTCTTCAAATGACGTCGCTACAGATGGGTTATCAGTAGTTATTTGTGGTCTATGTACATTTTTATCTAACCTTTTCTTTACAGATGTGGAATTGTCACAACAGTGGAGCCGTGTAAGGTCGTCTCTGATATGACATTAAAACATCCACATTGTTGTCCTACCATACAGTGCCCACCATGACGTGTTTGACGATACCATTGAACCGTTGTCATTGTGATATGTTGAACACGTCGAATATACTGCTACATGTAGTATTCTTTACTTGTTTTTGATGTTTGTTGATTAAATTATCATGATGTTTTGTACCTTAAAATATTCGCACCATTTAAAACATATGCAGTTGATCCTCTTTATTTTTTTGAATGAAATACCCGCAACAAAGTATACATAGTTGATATGACATAATCAGGTTTATCGGACTGGGCCGAGGAATGACCTTCCAATATGATGGACATTTTAGTTTCGATTGACAAAATAAATAAAGATGTTGAAACGATAGAAAAATGAGCATACTTATGCATGCAAGCTGTATTATTTGTTTCTATAGTTATTACTCAATAAATGATATAATATAGACAAAACAGAATGCAAATATCACAATGTGCCATTCATTTAGATTCTGACAGCGAATTAATTCCCCACAAGAAATTACTTGGAGATTTTTTTCTGCAACTTCACGCTGCCAGGCTACTAGGCTGCCAACTTCTCGCTGCCAGGTTGCTAGACTGCCAACTTCACGCTACCATGCTGATAGGCTGATAGGCTGCCAACTTCACGCTGCCAGGCTGCTAGGTCGCCAACTTCACGCTTCTAAGCTGCTACGCTGCCAACTTCACGTTGCGCTAGCCTGTCAAATTCACACACGTGACAAAATATGCACCTAACTTAGAGATGATAGTCGGCATTGTTCAACGTATATGCCTACTATCTGCATGACTTTGCGTCGTCAATGTCTATTGGTCAATCATGTATAATGCCTGTTTTCATTGGTTTGTCGACTCTATATTTGTTTACAACCGTTTTCTAGTACTTAACAAACTGTACCGGATTAATATACTGGTACTTTGATTATAGAAACTATAAGAAAACAAGTATAAAGCTATTTCCAATGTGAAGCCGGAACAGGTCCTTGAAAACAATCGTTATTGTATATATACGTACTGATGGTATAAAAGGTTGCAAAACTCGTTTTTATTGGATACATGCTCGCTTCTACACCATTCGCAAATAAATGTTAACGGACTTAACAATTTGTTATTATCACAATATCACACAAAAAGACCCGGTTAACCACATGTTAAACACAGCACCTAGTTCGTTCCACTCAGCTAACACTAAAATTATTATTTTTCGATAGGGTTGAATTTTCAATGATTTCGTTGTTTAACTTTACCACAAATTCTAATGCCCACGATTAATCGACCTCCCATATACAGCATAATTTATGTGTTTACACTTCCAGGTTTTGTAACCACGAATTTTCGACACCCCAAGAAAATGCGAATTTTATCAAAATTCACGATATTTAATACCCTCTAAAATATGTGATTGTACAGTATATAACGCGTGGAAGAGTCTAAAAAAGCACACACGTTGTACCGTGTATTAGTAGACCGTTTGTACAGCTTTGGTTTATTTATTGTAGACAATGCGAATCATTAACAACACCCTCGAACAATCTTATTTTGATTTCACCTACATGTGAATCACATCTTCCCACAGTTGTAAACCAACCTACGCACCTTAGTGTTGTGACATTCCTCAATTTAATAATACATCCCAGCTTCTTGTCGACTGTCATTTCCCGTAACAAGCGTTTTAACGTGCATGTGTGTGCGTGTAGTTTACGTGAACTATATTTTATCATGGATAGTATACGGAAAGTGTTCATAATCGTCAGTTGCGTTTCAGGTAAGACAACATTTTTATATAATGATCACACGCTATTTTGCTCCTGTCTAATATTTGGTTTCAATTTGTACCAAGATTAAAGCTAATAATAAGATGTGCTTCGTGTCTTAGGCGGCGCTCTATGACCATACGTACCGTTCTGTGAAGACTGACTCACGTCCGGTACTATTTGTCCATGATTCAATGCCGAGTGAGTGAGTCTTAACAGAACAGTACCGGTGACTACTTCAACGATAACAGGAAAACGCTTTAAAAGTGTTACGTTACTTGAAGTACAGACGGATCATTTGAAAAGTGTTGCCTAGCGACGATGTAATATTCAGATCACATGTATGTGAAGCATGTATTACTACAATATTACATTTTAATTAGTAATTTTAGGCAATATTATCGTTATGTCACCGGTAAAATACGTTTGACCATGAGCGTACTTCCAACAGGTGTGACAATAGTTAGGATTTCTGAGCCCCTGACGTTCTTCGTGATATATTGATTTTGACTTATTTCCACTAGTTCATCGCCCCACATGACGACAAGCATCCATATTTACATGATAAAATAATAATAATACAATTCTCTCGCGGCAGGTCAATATAAAAAAATCCAAATCCAACATTTATGTTATTTGATATGCATTTAATATGACTCAGTCACCTTAAAATTCAATTCAGTTCACTTTATTACTGCTTGGGGCAACATACAATGGATCAGTCCGCGTTATTTTACTCAACCATGCGTATCGAATGAAGTACATATTGAGAGGTATGCGAACGACACTAATACACCAAGATAGATAGAATTAACAACATGCACTTACTAAACCATATACTCCATGAAGAGTGGATCATTCGTGACGAGATGTACGAGGGCCATTAAAAATACGGACACACCACTGCTAGTTATACAATATATCATCCAAATTTCATCTAATTCCGTCTACTTATTTTTTGAATGACCCTCATCAGGGACGTATAATATTCTTCCCAGCCCTCATACATACATGTAGTCGACGGTATCAATCCATCTGGAGGCTGAACATATTATTGCATCCGCATATTGTTGCTTTGGTTACAGTGATCAGGGATAAATTTCCTATCTATGATTTATAAATTATTGGTATATAACTCAGTATGGATTTTACATTGAGCGTGTTACTAGCAGCCACATGCTTATCAGGTAAACTATTTTTGTCATTTGATACTGGTGTTAAATATGTTGCACGCATTCCAAGCACTTGTCTGTTTTATGTATTCTGATATCGTCTGATATTAGAACAATGTTGAATTGTACACTGTTCAGGGCCTCACGGCAGATTGACAATTATGTTAAGTATGTTCTCTCTATGAATAAAGTATTTATTATTATTATACATTGTTCACTTGTAAGATGCTAACATTTCAGCTTGTAAAGCTAACAAATGAAAGGAAGGATAATGCTGACGTTCAGTTCTGAATGTTCACCTTTGCAACATGTAAAAGCAGAAGCAGAATATATTAAAGATACGTTTGCACATGCGACGTATACATGTAAAGTTTGCATTGTGTACAATATGAACGGCAGTTTATACAAAAGTGTGTAGTATCACGCATGTTAATTAACATGCGTGGTAGTATGCATATTTTAATTTTAACGGTCAGACATTTATAAATTGTACATTTATGCATTTTTAAGTATACATGTATGTATATTGTTGAACATTTGAGATGAAAATTTACAATGTGTAACATTTATGTTGAACTTTAATAATGGCGGTTATCCCCTTCCTCTGGTCCAAAGTGTAGTCCATAAATTCACAAATCTTTAAATGTCAGGGAAATTATATTTTATGCGCGGCTGTGTGGTATAACTACATGATTGTGCAAACTTTTCTGATCAAACCATATAAGGAACTGATTTCATGTAGCTTATTATTAATAATTCTTGGTAAGAATTATCAAAATGCGATCTGGCACGTGCGAGTTTTGTCCAGATCGGATTGGTACATCATAAGTTTTTGTCCCTTAATTTGTTGAAATTAAACGCAGGTGTCGTTTTGGATTTTTTTTACATGACATACATATTCAAGAGATTATTGTCAGCTCTAATTCTCTGCGGAGACTGCTGAAAATGCACATGTACTTGTATTTAGTGTATTGGATCAAAGCGCTGTGTATGAGCGTAGAAATTCCGAACACATGATATTTAATTACACTGTGCGGGATTATTATATTTTCTTGTCGCCTACGTGATATGCTTTTGTGTGTACTGTTGTTTAAGCCGAGTGCATTTCTCTCTCCTATTTATGGTTGTCCTATTAGATAACATTATAAATGAGTAACGTACGTTACTATTCTCATGATCAGCTGAAATATAAATGAAACATACACTTTAACACTCAACCAAGTCTTCACACGCTCTATAAGTTCATATACGGACACTTATAAACATTTGAATGCATATATTATAGTTTCAGGTACCAACAGTACAATTTATAAAGCGATAAACAACACTCTGTTTTAGCATTTTGCCGGATGTGACCTACTTAAACTTCTTGATTTGACAAGTATTTTAAAGTATGTTTTATTTGGTGAATTGACATACCCATTGTATGTGATTCACATACTGTCACGTAATTTGGTGAGATGAAGTAACTTAGGATTACCTCTGTAGAGTGCAACTTGGTTATAACAAGTTCAAATTCGCAATAAGCAGTACCTCGTTAGAGCCGAGTTTGTTCATCCTACTTCAAATACTATATTCTATATATACCACTATCCATGTTCTTTAATCAAATACAATACACACTGTGTCACTACTTCTGGATTTATTTTGATTACGTACTTTATGCAAAAAGAAACTGTGTGCTATGCATTTGTTTTCCTCCAGATGGAGGGGGTATCATATAGGGGAAATAAGACATTTTTGAAAATTGCCCTCCCATGTACAAATAGTCCTGTATAATTCCTTGGGGTGTGGTTGTTTTTGATGTCAAATATCCCTATGGTAGATTTTCATTACACTAAATATGCGACTGTCAAATTCCCGTTCCTGGACCATAAAAATACGGGCTAAGTCTAATTTCAGCTGCATTTGACGACAAGGTCTATCAATTTCCTGTACATTGGGAAAGTCTTTGTGTCTAATTCCCCGTGCATCCCCGCCGCCCCGCCCCTCTGGGGGAAAACATTGATAAGTACATTAGGCCTATGATATCAAGCTTGCCTCACAACAGTGAGTAATGTGCAGGTTGTAAGCATGCCAAAACGATTCATCACGGTATAACTATGTTAACATTTCGATGTTGAGTAAACCTCGATTACAACATTTTAAGTATGTCTCAACGCGCAGCCAATTTTCGCAGTCCATGTTTTGTGCATCACGTTAAGCCAGCATTGTTTATCATAATATTCGTATTCAACATACATGTACGATGCTCTCCTTGCGGGGGATGTTTGATCACATCTTCACATGATGAGAGCCGGGACCGTGGTCCTGTGGTTGGTGCGTTGAATTTGTAACCTAGGGGTCCAGGTTTGATTCCCACCAGCAGCAGGCCATACCCTTCCTTTGATATAAGACAACATTGTCGATTTTCTTTAGGGTGCGGAGAAGCTACTGGTAACTTGTGGAAGGGTTAGTTAGTGCTGGTCAGGATATAGTCCAGGCAAACTTGTTAGGTGAATCCCTCATTATACACGTATATAACTGAAAAAATGTTGACAAACAGTGTTAAACTCGAATAAACAACCAAAAGGTCTTGAATGAAACCAAAGCACTGCATGAAGCGTAACTTACAGACAACTTAGCGAATTACGAAACATTTTCCATGACAAAAGTGATGCATCTGTTTCTAGTATCAAAATTATTTATGCTGAAATATGCACAAACGAGGTGTTATTACAATGGCTGTAGTAACTAGATAAAATTATACTAAAAAAACCGGATGTATCAATCCTCAGATGCCTGCTGAACATGCTATATTCTAGATAAGCATTCATTAGGAGAAATAATAGATATACTTTTTACTTTTATATTTTTTTGCAAACAGTTGATGATTGCACTATCTCTTGCATCGCTGCTAATTGCGTACATGTACCTACATTATTCTTGAACTGCAAATGGTAACGGGTTTCGAGATCTAGTGGAAATCAACACACGCGCTTTAGGGAACAGTAGAAAGTGTTCATGTTCGCTGGGTCTGCGTTTGGCTTTCCGATGATTTGTCATACAAAAGGTGTGATCAAAATAATCTTTTACATCGGTTACACATTCCATGTACCTTCATGAGCGACAATAATCTCGTCCTAGTTCCTGGTATCTGGTCTTCAAGGGTGTTTACATTATTGCTTGTAAGTGTTGTTGTCACCAATTTGCCTAATGTATTTGACCAAATAGAACTTGTTCTATTTTCCGGCAACAATTTTCCCATAAATTTACTGATAAGGGGGTAAGAAAGCTGTCAGGTATCCATTTTCATCCTGATAAGCCCAACTCTGGGTAATTATCAAGTATTTTATACGAATGAGAGGTAAAAAGGTATCTGGACAGATGACTTTATTGAAACTGTAATTGATCAATATAAAAAAGATGAACAATTATCAAAAATTTAGCTATCTCAGGTTATTTTAAAAGGATATTTGTAAAAAATGTAGCACAATTTAATTTATAAATCTGGCTTGGGGAAACCTTATTCTAAACACCCATTGGTTTATGTGCCGAGAGTGTTGTTTTGGAGAGGTGAACTATTTTGTAAACCTCAGGAATAAAATGATCATGTTTCTAAATAGAGGTTGTTACTCAAAGAAGGGTTGGTAAAAAAAGGGTTGCTCTCGAGAGGTGGGGCACTGTATACTGGGTTTACATAATACAATTATGTATAACAAAAATGATTTAATACTTCAAGAGGCTATAGTTAACATGTATACCAATTTGCTGTGTGTATACAGACATACATGCAATTGTTGGGCAACAATTGGGCAACACTTGGGCAACACTTGGGCAACATTTGGACAACCATTGGGCAACACTTGAGCTAGTCTTTAAACTGAGTGTAAACAGAACGAAAACAATTACAGGCAATCGCTGGGCAACAAATTGCGTAGTCTAAATAGAGCTTTACACTCTATATTACGAGTAGCAATCGCTGAGTGCAGGGGCAGATAATCAAGATTAGAGTGACAATGGTTTAGTAAAGAATTAAAGTCCTTTAGGAGGCGACCTTACTCAATGTGCATTCATTAAGTTATTAATTTATAAATTAAGAAACGGACTTACGAGTGTTAAACTAGTCTGTCTATACAGACTCTATGTTTAATTAAAGGAGACAACTCATCAGTCTACTCTTTTTTCATGAAATTATTTCCCTTTGCAACCTGAAACATAGATAATAAGGCCAAGAATAAAATCTAGCTAATATTAAAAATTAAGTTATGATAATTGATTGACAAAATATTATCTAGTCGGGTAGCCGGACTAGTATTTTTTAAACGGACGTTTGTGTTACAACGAAAACCGTTTTCAATCAATATATCACACAAAGTCTGGGGTCATTAGCTTATTGAACGAATGACCAGTCACATGTGACATGTCTCAGTCGAACGCAGTAAAACATAAAAGACAGCTTCATTTATTTGTCCATGCTTATATATTCAACCATTTAATCTTATTTATATGACGAATGATACATCGGTATAGTAATTGCCTTGTGTATCGTCATGCACTCGATTATCTACATACGTCTAGTCGGAATCAATTAACGCCACATTTGACACTGGACAGGTGTTAGAATGTTGCTACCTTATAAAATTACCTATGAAGCTGCGTCAAATAATTTGCACGAATGTTTATAAAAATATTCAATGCCCATATAGAACAGGTTGCAACAAGTTATCATTTCTGAGATCACATTGGCTAAAGCCTAGGTCCCACTGACTAATTTCACATCGGCGATGTACTCCCGATTTCTTCCAATACCACCCGGTTCATCACAATTCCTTCCATTATCACAAACTGTCTCATGACTTCCCATAGCTTCCCTTAGACCACGAGGAACCTGTTCCCGGTGTCCTGATAGCTCATTAATTTAAATCGGGAGTACATCGATGAGGCAAAAAAAGCTCAGTGGTACCTAGGTTTAAAACATCCGTAATAAGAAACATTGTGATAAAATTGCAGCTGGAAATATCTCTCTATGCAGTTTTATTATTACGATCACAAAAATGGGTTGATGTGGGTATCTTTTGTTGCAACTTGTTCAGATTCCAGAGCATAATTAGTATATCCAGGCTGCAAAATCAGCATTGTCAGCAGCCCTACGTTCTAGGAAAGCTACCTGCAAACATGTTAAAAATCATGGGTTTTTATCGCTATAATCCTTCGTTGTACGCTTCGTTTGCCTATAAGTATAAATCCCCGTTTTTTCCGTTCTCAGTTCGAAATATGTACTGATGCACGAATTTTACTATTCACATTCTTTTGCATTTTGTTTAATTACACCAATACACCCACAGCACCTCCGGATATGGTTAGCCAAACTTGGCGCACTAGGTGACAAACATGTTTTTATAAACATACCTTTCACCGAATAACAGGTGTGTGTACCAGGTACGAAACGTGCGTCACGTAATTCTTCGTTGAACACAGGGCATCACTTCCGATGGGAAGGCAATAAACAACTATCAAAAAGTGCTTATTGTGCGAAATAAACCAAATTAACCAGTGATCTTAGTAAACATATTATGATATGATATAAACATGTTTCAATAAGAATTTATAATTTATAACATTCTTTTCATGTTATCTGGAGTTGAATAAGAAGGGTACAAATCTCTTTTGTTTTTATTATCTCACACATATTATATCATACGAGTATGTATATATTTCTATATATCACACTGCATGGTGCTCCATAGTTGTGATACAAAACGCCTTTGTCGGGAATATATTGTGAATGCCAAGAAGTGCGCGTTACGTGGTAGCACAGGAAAATAAAGTTGACACGCATTATGTAAGCTATGCAGATTGCTTGCGGAATGTAATTGCTTTGCCTTTCTTTTTTTGAATTACACCTGTTGTATTTACAATCATGGCATTCAAAAGCAACACTAAAATTAAGCTATTATTATTCTTACAATCAAAATATTAACTATGAACCTTACCTTTCATTCATTACAATTAGAAAATTTCGGAGATTATTTGTTAGTTTTAGTTTTAGAACATCATATTATAGTCTTCCAATAGAATAATGTTTACAGCAACCAGAGATTTTGTCCGCATTGTAGAAATGTAATAGAGACCGAATATTACTTTCTACTTGTTCGACCTAATTATACAGATATAAGAAATGATTTCCTTCCTATGCATGTTATTGTACATCCATCTTTAAATAAATGTAATATGTTATTATCCAGAAGAAATGCTAAAATAATCAGAAATGCTGCTATGACAGGTCAATGACAATCAACAATAGTTTGATGTAAAATAGCCCCATTGAATAAAACTACGGTACAAACTGTCTTGAGCAACACCCTTTGGGAGCAATCGGAACGGTCCGTACGGCATTTTTACGGAATAAAATAAGTCGGATGTATCAAGCGGATGAATCCAGAAGCTTTCTTTCTTAAATCCTACGCAGAAGAAAATGGGCCGAAGAAAATAGACCGTAACTTATCAGCAGCGGAAATATCAAAAGCTTTTTTATTGTTTAAACAATACAATTTCGCTACACTCCTTGAGCATAACACGCAGATACGCAGCGCTTGCTTGATTGGCGTGTATTCCATTGAAGCACTGTTTAAATATGCCATGATGACGTCACGGCGAAAGAAGTTCAAAAATAGCGAGCTGTAAATATTGGCTGTTGTTTAGAAGTTGTTGCTCTACAGAATTTAAATTAATTGTAAATATTGGCTTCTGGTAATTGGGAAGGTGTTGTTATAATGAGGTTGTTGCTCTACAGGTGGCCGCTCAGGAGAGAGAGGTCAGGTGGCCGCTCACTGATTCCCATTCTATATTGCAGTATGTGTGACTAAATGTGGCGCAGGCTTACTTGGTGGCCCTTCGACTGATGCCGGCACGGGCTTTGGTGATGGCGAGCCCCCGAAATGTACACCAACAACTTGTTCAGATAATGCTGTATGTCAAGATAGCGACGGATTTGTTTACTGTGAATGCCCGGCAGGAAAAGTCGGTAAGTCAACATTGAAGATACTATAATGTTACATAAGCTTCACTTAATTATTATAAGTTTATAACACAATAATGTATACAAAGGTCGTAAACCAGGTATATTCTATGTATGAACATACACAACTTAATATAAATGCATTATTTTAAACATCATTAACGTCACGTGGCTTGGTTTTTGACTTTCATTCAGCATTCAAACATGAAGTATGAAAATTCACGCATTTGAGTTCATAGTGACAAACTGAAAATTTACACTTTATAACATTTCAGTTATACACTTTCAGCATCGATTTGCAAATCTCAGCGCATAATATCGCATTTTTATATTTGAGATTCTAATGTATGTATTGGCTATAATTCCGTGCCCTATGTTTCACTGAATATGGCATATCTATTTACTGTTTAACACAACATAGTGGACAGAATATATCATCCATGACGTAAAGTAAAATGTAAACATTAATCTGTTCTTTATATTTCAAGGTCCAAATTGTGACATGAATGATCCATGTTTAAGAAATACAACAAACTGTCCAACGGGAAAGACATGTTATAGTGATTGCCCGCCAAATACAGCATGTTCGGGTGCCACTGGTTTTGCACATTGTCGCGGTTGTATTCCTGGTTGGACAGGGATGGCTTGCGACCAAGATGCGAACGAATGCGGTAAGAACCACATCACGTGTAAAACAGGGTTTTATCAGGGCTAGGTGGGGCTGTTTCCATAACAAAATTCTCACCTTCAAAATGGTTTCTAATGCTTTCTCCCATGTACTGCTCTCATGAATGTTTACTGATTTTCAATAGTAAGATTTGTGACAAAAATGTCACTCTAGTGAACATATACGAACCGAATAGAGATAATCCTGCCTTCTACCAGAATCTCTATGACCGAATACGAGAATACTTCATTTATCATAGGTGGAGATTTTAACCTTATACTTAACCCCGAAATAGATTAATATAATTATGCTAATTTAAACAATCCTAACGCAAGAAACTCTGTCATTAATATTATTGCAGACTTCAACCTTTTAGACTGTTGGCGGGAAAATCATATTGAAAGTAGGGAATACACATGGCAACGCAGAAATCCGGTTAAAAAAGCCAGATTAGATTATTTCTTAACCTCAGATTTATTGTTTACAGACATCGAAGATAGTAGCATTTTACACGGTTACGGAACAGACCACTCAATAATTTATATTGCCTTCAAGTTTGGTAAATTTAAAAAAGGAATATCATATTGGAAGTTTAATAACTCAGTTTTAAAAGATCAAAATTATATTTCTGAGGTAAAAAAACTATATCAGAGGTAAAAGCTCAATATGCTATAGAAATTCCAGAAAATTACAATGAGGCGATTGAAGTACCTTGCCATGACTTAAAATTTTGCATTGATGACCAGATGTTTTTTGAAATGCTTCTCCTAGCAATAAGAGGAAAATCCATCTCCGTATCCTCAAATAAGAAAAAACTGCAAATAAAAAAAGAAGATAATTTACTAAAAGAAATAGAAAAAATTGAGAAACAAAGTGTCATTGACTACGAAAATTTAGAAACTAAGAAGAAAGAGCTATCTGATATAAGAAAGAAGAAAATGGGTGGAGTATTTATTAGATCAAAAGCTAAATGGGTACAAGAGGGTGAAAAACCAACAGATTATTTCTGTAATTTAGAAAATAGACACTATGTTTCAAAATTTATGAACTCATTGAAAACTAAAGACGGAGATTTATTAACTACACAAGACGAAATATTGAAAGAAACTAAATCCCATTATGAAAATCTATATAAAATTAAAAAAAAACAGAATGACGATTGTACAAAACTACAAGTATGGCGGTTTGAAAATGATAGACATATGTTCATATATGAATAGTTTAAAAGTAACTTGGCTTAGAAGATTAACAACTATGGATAACAAATTTAGTCATTTAGCGGAAACTGTTTGCCCGGCTTTGAAACTTATTCATATATTTGGCACGGATTACATTAAAACACAGGTGTACCTTTTTGTATGAACTGCTTTCAACTGTATTCCAGGGGAAAGAACTGCGTTTTGATCCAAACAGTAATTTCATTTGAGTTGCTCCCCTTTGGTAAATTTACACATAAGTGTCGAATAATACATTTCACCATATAATTCTCATACCCATAGTCGTTATATGTGAATGTGAAAATCGCCTGTTTATATCTATCGTATGTTTTATTTTTACTTCACATAATACATGACATACATAATTTATCATATATGTATTATTGTAAGGTGTGGCGAGGGATGGTTCCCCGACCTTCCCACACCTATGACGGCGATAATAAACGGGCTGCATGACACAGCCGAAAATTAAAAAAAAATAATATCACGTGTAAAACAATAATTTAAAGCCCCATTAAGTCCTTAACGGCTGTTTTCAAAAAAGCAACAACTTGGTAACCGGTCTGCAGAATGATGCGTTTTAAGCACTTTAGTTGAGTCACTGTAGCAACGTTAAATGTCGCATCGACACTAAATGTCGCACTTGACGTTAAATGTCGCAAGGCTGACGCTAAATGTCGCAACCGACGCTAAATGTCGCAATCCCCCCTGACGCTAAATGTCGCATCTGTGACGTTAAATGTCGCAACAAACTGGCCTGACGTTAAATGTCGCAACATTAACGCTAAATGTCGCAATACTTTATAAACACTATTTTATAGTATTACTGTTCTAGTTTTAGTCCAGACGTATCCACAGTTATTAGGGGTTTACCCAAAGGGGTTCGACACATAAGTCTGCAGTGATTAAAAACTGTTTTCAAATTTTTTTTTTTACTTCTACTATTATATGTACAAGTCATGTATAAAATATACACAGTAGAAATTTTTTTAAAACAGTTTTTAATCACTGCAAGTTTATGTGTCGAACCCCTTTAGGTTTAACGGGATGAACCGAATCTTACTCGGTATACCCGGTTCAGTGAACCGTCGTAAAGCCGTAACAACACTGGATCGGCAAGACGAACCGTGGTGAACCGCGATACTCTTATCAAACTGGCAAAAGGGGCCCGGTTGTTTTAAAATGTTTAAAGCCTCATGAACAGTGTAGCAATACCACGTGGCTTTTGGCTACAATTACAAGAAGAAATTTGTAAACATTGGAACACAAATATAGCCATAAGAATTTTATTTCTTCATCGATTTCTATAAAATATACACTGTAGCAACGTTAAATGTCGCATCGACGCTAAATGTCGCACTTGACGTTAAATGTCACAAGGCTGACGCTAAATGTCACAACCGACGCTAAATGTCGCAATCCCCCCTGACGCTAAATGTCGCATCTGTGACGTTAAATGTCGCAACAAACTGGCCTGATGTTAAATGTCGCCACATTAACGCTAAATGTCGCAATCCTTTATAAACACACTTGTGTAGTATTACTGTTCTAGTCTTAATCCAGACGTATCCACAGTTATTAGGGGTTTACCCAAAGGGGTTCGACACATAAGCCTGCAGTGATTAAAAACTGTTTTCAAAAAAAAACATGTACATTGTATGAAAATATATACACATTAGAAATACAAAAAAATATTTTTTGAAAAAAAAAATCACTGCAGGTTAATGACTGTGTCGAACCCCTTAAGGTTTACCGGGATGAACCAAATCGCCCGAGTGGCTTTAGCCCGAGGGTGATTATCAATCGGAATAGTCCGTACGGCATTTTTACGGGATGATTCATAAGATCTACAGAGACACATTAAACAATGAATGGGGACAGTAACAACATAATTATCTGTTTTGAAAATCAGGGTGACTGAAGCCCTCGAGGTGAGTATTCATTTTCCGGGCGGATTATCGCCTCCCTATCCGGCTCACCGGCTGTGTTGTGTATTAACCTCTTATTACACGGTGTAGCGGGCGGGGTCCTGATAATCGGCCCTCGGATCGCATAATCACCCAATCGGGATATCTCGGACAATCTTATAAACCATCGCGTAAAAATGCCGTACGGACCGTTCCGATTGATAATCACCCTCGGGCTAAAGCCACTCGGGCGATTATGCTTCCTGCGGGTCGATTATCTAGACCCCGCCCTACACAGCCATGCATTTACCTCTAAGTAACTCATTGTGCGGGTTTGAATACTCCTTTTCGTAAACACAAATAAACTGATGTCAACAGATTTTCAATTATGATTTACATAATTATTTAGTGTATTTGGCATTGTTCGACAAATACTCGGTAACTGCAACTTCTCAGACCTTGGTCGTGATGAAACCAGTATAATTAAGTATAATCCGTAACGAAACGGGGTTCTACCGGCATTACCGTATATGTCCATAATTTGGGTATATGCTATGTTCTTCACTGCCTCAATCAGTATGAAACGTACTTTACTGGGATTCAACTGGTGTAGAGCCAGAGTTCAGCGCAAAAAATACCAGAAATGGTTTGCACCTGTAGTGATATCGAACTCATACTGTGCGACGTCATACGGTCGGATCAACACGGTTCGTCACGGTTAGCCCGAATCGACTAAGACGTTCACGATGTCTCCAAGGTTCATAGAACGGGACAAACCGGGGATGCCAAACCGTGATACTAGGGCACTTCTGTCAGCTCAGAACCGGGATACACCGTGGTTACACCGGGATAATCCGTACTGATACCGGGATACAACAACGCGGTAGAGCTAAGGTGTAGCCCTGGTTGTAACCCAGTTTTGACTCCATATTTCGATGCTGATGAAATCTTGACCATTCCTCCCAATGGAATGTTGAGGCCCACATGGAAGATTGGGAAACCAAATGTGTAGCCTAGTTAAATAAAGTCTTTACTTACTTACTTACTGCCGGTAGCTCCTGATGACTCCACGAGGCTTTAAACATATTAAAACAACCGCGCCTCTATTGCCAGTTTGATAAGAGTATCACGGTTCACCACGGTTCGTCTTGTCGATCCAGTGTTGTTACGGTTGTACGCCGGTGCACTTAACCGGGTATACCGAGTAAGATTTGGCTCATCCCGGTAAACCTTAAGGGGTTCGACACAGTCATAAACCTGCAGTGATTAATATTTTTTCAAAAACATTTTTTTTTATTTCTACTGTACAAAGTAGAAGTAAAAATTTTTTTTGATGAAAACAGTTTTTAATCACTGCAGGCTTATGTGTCGTACCCCTTTGGATAAACCCCTAATGACTGTGGATACGTCTGGACTAAAACTAGAACAGTAATACTACAAAAGAGTGTTTATAAAGGATTGCGACATTTAGCGTTAATGTGGCGACTTTTAATGTCAGGCCAGTTTGTTGCGACATTTCACGTCACATATGCGACATTTAGCGTCAGGGGGGATTGCGACATTTAGCGTCGGTTGCGACATTTAGCGTCAGCCTTGTGACATTTAACGTCAAGTGCGACATTTAGCGTCGATGCGACATTTAACGTTGCTACAAACACCATTAGATCGAAGAAAACGAAATACAGCCCCATAAATTGAAAACAATAAATGCATGATTCATAGTCTAAGAGAAGCAACCTTTGCAAAATTAGTATTTTGTATTCCCTACATTTTACCTAAATTTCTGGCATATTATTTCGACAGTTACAGTTTACATTCTGTCGTCAATCAATATTGGTCATTTGTGAAAAACCTTCTTTACTGAATGATCGGAAACAAGTTATTGAGAGAGCATATGGCTTTAACTGTATGAGCTCTGAGTTTAAATAGAATTTCGGTACCAACGCAATGACGCAAAGTCCCCAGCCCGAGAACGCAAACTCCTCGCCCAATGTTGCTACAGTTCTGTGGCAAGGGAGATCACTACGGTACGAGTTTGTTCAATCGTAACTACTCGGGTCTTTCCGTCATGGATCCGGAAGCTCGTGTTGCGTCGGGCTGCTAAGACCTATCATGGCTGTTGTACGCGTTGTTATGCTTATTTCTGTAACTGCATGTCTTTTGTAGGACTGTCATTTGTATGGCTGACAGTAAATTGTCGCTAAAATGCGCGGAATGTCGTGCTGGCCCGATCAGTTTTTCAAATGTATATCAACCTCTATCGAAACGTATTTCCTGATGTTCTCCATCGCCTCGAGGATATGAGGAGAAGCCAGCTCTAGTGAGAGTGTCTAGTATCGGAATTACTATTATCATTTTTATTTCGTCTTTGGTGTACATGAATAAGGTTTAGCTAAACTCCCTTTTGTAGTACACCTAGTAATGCGCTGTCTGTGCTTATATAACTGTAGGTCGGTACATGTATCAACATAATGTCAAGAAACAAGAAAAAACGTAATTTCAAATAGTTTTTTAAGACACAGAGGAGACAATTCGTGAAGTTCCCAAAATATGTGTTCTTTATAAATTATCTCCCTCTAGTTTTGAATCGCATCACTGAATTAATAATACGTGTTATTTATTCCGTACAGATTTTAGTCCGTGTGCTAACGAGGGTGTTTGTAAGAATACAGTAGGGAGCTTCGAATGCAAATGTAAAACCGGATGGACAGGAAAAGAATGTAAATGCCAAAAAGGTTTGTGTTACCTGATTTACCTTGAATAAGTTATTATAACCGTAACACGATTCCTTACTTGATTATGTGGTGATTATCAATGGCAACTATAAACATTTTCGTTCTGTTTTACAAATGTTTGTTCCAATTTAAGCTACTACTTTACTACTAATTACATTATTATTTTATCAGACATGATAAAGTGAATGTAAATAGTAACTCTACGTATAATGTCGTTATTCTAAATCTGTTCTCTGTATCTTGTATTTCATTTCGATAAGATCAGATTATAACAGATGTTAGATAAAAACTACATTTTCTTTTGCTATATATCCTATATTCATGTAATTGTTTATGCTATGTCTTGTTATGCATTATTATTGTAAATATGTTATACTCTCCAAATTATGGAGGATAATAAATAAAGAATCTATCTATCTATCTTTGATAAAACCGCTAGTCAATGACGTTTTGATGGTCCAGATGGAGTTTGGCAGGTTTTTACAGTAATGACTATAAAACTATAAGAGGTATGGAACAATACACGCTCGTATTGCTAGGTATAGTTTACATCAAACATCATTGGTAACGCGGCACTGGACTGTCAAACCAGAGGTCGTGGGTCAAATACCGGCATCGGAACATGACATTTCTGAAATATTTATAATATACATGTATATATTTCCCGCCATACCTGATCGTGTGTAATGCAAAGTATACCAGGAAGTTGTGTATCGGTGCTATACACCGGGTACATTAAAGAACCAGGCAGTCTATTCGAAATAAAGCTAGGCGCACTTCTCCAGCGCCGGACATGTCTGTATATAATGTCTCTCTCTCCCTTCAGGGGCTTTCTCTCAGTCTGTCCCTCTGGTCTGGTCATGCTGTATCTGCATTGGTAGAGGATGCACCTGCGCCCTTGTGGCTGAAACACTATAATGTAAAGTGCCTTTGAACATGTTTTCGCACAAAAAAGGCGCTATATAAATCTGGTCTATTTATTTACAAACAGAATTATCTCAGTTCATAGCTGATATACTAGATGGTGACTGACTATTGTTAACCAACGATTCAAATTGCCCTGACTCATACCATGAAAACCATGATATCTTTACAAACAAATACAAATTTCATGTACGATTCGCCAATATTATTTTCCCAAATACTGTCACCAAGTGGACTACGGGTGAATACGGAATATCGCCCTCATAATATCGTCAAATGAAAGTAAAGCAATTTACCGTTTGAGCGAGGGTCGTATGTTGGAATCCATGTTGGAGACAATCTTCTGTTCTGGTAATAGTTGAATCGCCAGCTTGTTTAATGGTTTCTGTACCTTTCTACGTTATCCTGATAAAAAAACGCCATGTTTCTGGACATTGGATAATGACGATGTGACATCATTTCTCTCCAAGTCCATCTTTTACATAAAGGGAGTTAAACACATGTTTAAATGTACAATACTTAAGCTTTATTCATGCGGTATTTATATTTTAGGCACAGCATGTGACCTTGAAGAGTTAGCAGGAACCACAACTGAGCCCACTGGCGAAGCTGCACAAATATTACCTAGTCTCTTTACTTCTTTTATTTTGCTATCAGTTGCCATAGCATGGTCATGAATTTGCGCAACGCTGTAGATAGTTTATTTACACTTAGTTGTGTAATGTTGTCCGATCGTATACTACATGAAGTGTTTGCATGTTATTTATGTACATACATGTATTTTCATATTTACAAAACCACGATTCCAAAATGCCCATGTTTTCTGGGCAACACATGTTCATAAACAGTAAAGTTAGGAGGTGTTATGCTATTAAAAGTGGTGTACACTTGTATATAACCTTATGCTCCTAGTTCAAAATATTTGAATTAGAATTGGCAGTGTTGTATAAAAATATTTTTAGAATTTAACTTTTATCAAGCAGCTACTCATAGCATGCATTAAAATAGGTAGACTTTTGATACAGGTGTATTTATTATAAAAAATGCTTATTGATATTAAAGATATTAATTCAAACTCTTCAAACCGATTACGTCACGCGTTGCTACTTTACTCTGTGCAGCGGCAAGTGAGATCACTGCGTAGGAGATTGGTATTGACTGTTTAAGGCAGGTTTTACAAGATTTCTTAATGCAGGTAACCACTATGTATAATGTATTTTATTATTTGTCTGTATATGTCATTTTCATTAATTAGAGCTATTTGAATGTTTACTGTACCTTTTTACATTGCCCCGTTCAAATTGTGTTATGTTTCTGGAGACTGGGTGTTGATGATATATGATTTCTTTAAGGACGTTTAGGACCTTTCTCCGACGTCATCGGTAAAAAATCGCTTTTTCGCCGAATCTAATAAAAATCTCCAGAAATATGCTTCAACCTACTCTCCGTATTATGACGTTTTTAATTTTTCAAAATATCGCTTCGTTTCCTAGCAACGTGACGCTATGTACATAGGGCGTGAAATTGACGTTTTGAGCGTATATTTCTGTTCTATTAAGATGTACAATAATTTTCAAAACTCTATTTATTAGTCCTTCATCCTTTGAATACGTATATGTAAAATTTATAGCAGTTGCGACTAACAATTTCGCAACGAAAACGGTTTTATATCGAAAATTGACCTGTATTTTACTGCTTATTTGCGACACCCTACTCACTCCAGGGCGCAATTTGGTCAACAAAAAGTGATTCAATCAACTAATGAAACATACCGTGGTTTTGCGGTAATTCTACAGAATAAGCACAAACAATAAAAAAGGGGGGTGATCTCGCATTATTTTCGACAAAATTGAATTTTAATGAAAAACGGACATACGTTAAAGGCATAACGTCGTGCCGTCGCACGACGTTACGGGCTATTGTGGCTACGTCAGCGTCATGATCGTGTGGTGTATCCGGCGCATCGGCACATTGTTTCAATATATAAACAATATAAGAAAGCCTTATTGATGAGATCTTCAATATACCCCTAAAATTGTATGAATATTAATAATTTCTAGTGATATACATGTACGTACATTTTCCCTATAAATAAAGAGATATGAACTTGCTACTAGCACACACTGTATAAAACACTAACCACCTCTCAGAAAGAATATTGTGCTTTAACATTTTGGCTTACGACCTATATATTGTGTATGCACAGTAGGGGGTTCGGGGCAAAATGTTACAGTCCCTGTGGTAAAATGTTTATTGTAATAAATACCGACAAACATACTTTGGTATGTAGTTATATTTTCAATAAATGGTCAAAAGTAGTCCCAACACGTCTTCACAATGTGTTACATTTACGGACCATTTTAAACCGTTGAACTTGTTAATGCATATTCAATGCAAATTGATTAATTAAAGAACTTGCATTGTAAAACTTAAGTATGGTTTGTGTATACATTATTACTAAGACTGTATAAGTGTACATGTATGCATTCAATAGGCAATGTAACTATTATACATAATATATTTTCCCCCAACTCACTAAACAGCAACAACACAACAGCTCTACAGTAAATCCCAAAGGTGGCCGAATCAAGTATCTTATGAACCAGTCATGGTAAAAACCCCGCAAATTCCCCCTGTCCTATACCTCACGGGTATAGTCAGAGCTGCATTTCCCCGCTATTTTGTCGCGAATCAAAAGCGTACCACGACATACATCAGTGCGGGGACATCGAAAACGTAAAAACACAAGACAGTTCCCACTATCACCTGTCTTTCCCCTGGATTGGGATAGTAGTTTCAATTGACTGGTACATTATTGTAACGTCATGTTTGATGTGTAGGCCTACTCCACACATAAGGCACATAAGCCAAAATGTCAACCTATACCGTGAGTTTCGAATTAAACAAATTTGAAAAAATGTGAAAACAGTACAAAAATTCCAGAAAAAAGCGTTGTCAACCTGTAAAACAAAATGTGTGAAGTTAAACGGGTCGCGCATTAGCCGATCCAACAGCGGCTCAAAAGTGTTAACATCAACTCAGTATAATATTACTATCTAATACACGTGTAAGACTTCATACTTATATATATAACGCTATCTTTCAATTTGCTGGCTGCTCGTCTACCGTCCGTATTAGTTTTGTTTTTAATTAAGTTTATTCACGGTTACTTTACAATCAAAATGTTGCAGACCGCACAGCGGTCTTTAATCCAGCTGTCAACATGAGTTAACATGATTGCGTAACAGTGAAACCAGATATATATGCGTGGTAAGTGGCAATAATTCTAGACAAGTGCGGGACTAACTTTCCAAATGTTTATACATCAACGATTTGCTTTTATACCAAACGCTATTATTATATACATTATAACTATGTATGACTGTAAGAAAACGATGTATACATATTTTAGTTATTATTTTATTAAAGGGACGTAATTATCAGTTTGGAAGACTTCAGTTAGTTTGGAAGACTTGAGCTCATAATTCGGTACAATGCATTTAATGTCCGATCGAATATCCCGAGTAGATGTTTAGATAATTTAAATACATAACTCAGCCGATGTTCTCTTTTGTATCACTGTGTATTTATCATGATGCTGCGTTCGATAAAGACACATTTTTAAGAATAATAAAACCACAGTACTGATAGTATTGCAGGTATTGCGAGAGAAACTCAGTTTTGTCATTTTCACAAAAATTACCACACTCAAATCGAAATGAATAATTGTTATGTAGTGACAAACTTTGCTTTGAACAAAGCTATTATATATGATTTGATAAGTGAACAGATGCAGGTGAAGTGCGTGCATTTTATTCATAACATGTAATTGTTGTACTAGTAAATAGGACGCAAGTCCGTAAATAGAACGGACGTACATAGCGCGTTACGTTGGGCGACGTAACGTTTTTACGTAAGTCCGTTTTTTACTGAAATTCAATTTTGTCGAAAATAATGCGAGATCACCCCCCTTTTTTATTGTTTGTACTTATTCTGTAGAATAACCGCATCACCACGGTGTATTTCATTAGTTGATTGAATCACTTTTTGTTGACCAAATTGCGCCCTGAAATGAATTGGGTGTCGCAAATGCGCTATAAAATTCTGTCAACTTTCGATATAAAACCTTTTACGGTGAACAATTGTCCGTCACAATCGCTTTAAATTTAACATATACGTATTCAACGGTTCAATGACTAACATATGGAGCATTGAAAATTGAAATAGACCTTATTCTGACCGAATTATGCCATTAAAACGTCAATTGTACGCCCTATGTACATAGCGTCACGTTGCTAGGAAACGATGCAAAATTTTGAAAAAATAAAAACTGCACAATAAGGACAGAATGTTAAAGCATATTTCTGGAGATTTTCATCAGATTCGGCCAAAAGTCGATTTTTTACCGATGACGTCGGAGAAAGGTCCTAAACAACCTTAAGCTCGTTTTTAAATGGATTTTTTTCACTAAATGTTGTTTTTTATTTATGGGACACATTTTTGTCCGCAACAATTGAAAACGAAAAATCACTCTTTGGATATCGCCACATTGGAATTAGTATACTACAGTTATCCTGTGTACTCCGCGTATAAACCAAATCACTGACTGACTTATTTGGATACTATACAATTCAACTTGTATGACTTATTGTGATTGAAACATCCGGTGAAGTCACTGTACGACTTATTGCAAGACTATACAATTGAACGGGTACTACTTATTACCTCGTTTATACACTGTGGTGAACACACATCAGTTTTCAACCACTGCATTTAATAAACTAGTCTTAATTGTATAAATGTGTATTCAGTACACACTTTCAATATTGTCATAGCGTCGCATTCCTGTCTACAAGCAATGCTCTTTTATACGTCTTGCCAAACAAATACATTTTGCATTACATGCATTTTATAATAAAAAGATGTACCGTGTATGCAGTGTTTATATCTTTATGTTCATGAAGTTGGCAGGCTAGCGGCCTGGCAGCCTAGCAGCGTGAAGTTGGCAGCCTAGTAGCCTGACAGCGTGAAGGTGGAAGCCAAGCAGCCTAGCTGCCTGGCAGCGTGAAGGTCGCAGCCTAGCAGCCTGGTAGCGTGAAGTTGGCAGCCTAGCAGCGTGAAGTTGGCAGCATAGCAGAGTGAAGTTGGTAGTCTAGCAGCGTGAAGTTGGCAGCATAGCAGCGTGAAGTTGGCAGCCTAGCAGCGTGAAGTTGGCAGCATAGCAGCGTGAAGTTGGCAGCCTAGAAGCCTAGCAGCGTGAAGTTGGAAGCACAGCAGCGTGAAGTTGGTAGTCTAGCAGCCTAGCAGCCTGCCAACTTCACGAACATTATATATCTTCTTTTTTCAGGTGTTTTATTAACTTTATTGCATATACAGGTATCTAACTGTATCATTGAGTAAAACGAACTATGTTTTTATAAAATTTATGTTATCAATAACACAACCATTGCAAACAGCTAGGACTTGGACTTTTAACGGTTAAGTTAATTTTCTAGATTGTTGGGCATTGTGTCGTGTAGTTGTATGTGGTGTTTGTATTTTCTTTGCTCTGCTGTTTAAGTAGAGTGCTCTCTTCCATGTTCGATTTTCCATTATCATTTTGCTTTTCCGTAAGCAGCTGGCAAGTTATCAGAATGAGGAGGACATGACTATAACCAACACAGGAGATCACAATCTCCTCAATGTGGGTATCAATTTAGAAGCGGTCGTGTTCTAACTGTATTCATAGCCGTATAGCAATTAAGCATGCCAGAAGATCACCAGATTAGTATAAAGTGCTGTTATCTTGTGAAGCTGACTTCGTGTGCGTGATATGAAGTGATGTGCATTTACCTGACATCTACGATATACATTGAATAATATTTCATTCACTACAGAAAAATGCATTGCTGAAAACAATACTTTTCTGTTTGCATGAAATGTACATGTATATAGTATAGGTGTATATGAGCTTGTCTCTTCTTTATATATCAAAATGAAATTACATAGTAAAAGGGAGACAACCCCGTATGGACACACCAGTATAAACTGAACTCGTGAACATCAATTTTTTTTAAAGTGAGGTGTGCAGCAATCTTATTTAAAGTACTATATATACATTGTTATTTCACCAAAAAGATAATATTAAGTCAGACAGTGAAGGTAGCACTCAACTTAACCAGCCGAACACAGAAAACATAAAAAAACATAAAAAACACACAATGCACAATGCCCACTTTAACCAACCGAGCACAGAAAACATAAAAAACATACAAGCATGCCCAACTAAACAAGTTATGATTCTCCCATGTCCAAGCTGTCTAAATTCAAAATGAACCATTTTCAGCAATCAAAACGCTGAATGCCCAAGTTGAATGACCTAGTTCCAACAGTAAAATGGCTGAGATACCTAGTTTTAGCTGCCAGAAGTCCTAAAAAGTAGAAATAGTAAAGGTTTCAGCTAAATGACCTAGTTTCAGCAATACAAAAGCTCTACGCCCAGTCGGATAGCCCAGTTTCAACAAGTCCAACGTACGTCTGGCACGTCTGAAAATGCTGAGCGCGACAATACATTGACCAAGCTCCAATAAGCCGAATGTCCCCAGCCGAATGACCTACTATAAACAATTAGTAATCCCAGGTTAAATAGCCACGTTTAATTAAGCAGCAAAAAGGACTTCTCAAACACTTTTAGCCGAATGCCCACAGCCGAATTACCTACTTTGAACAATTAGTAATCCCTGGTAAAATAATCTTGTTTCAACAGCAAAAATAATTCTCCAACACATATAAGCCGAATGGCCCCAGCCGAGTGACCATATCTAAATAACCTTTCGTAATTGACATCCACATACAATACGCATATATAATGACCCGTTAACATTGTCATTCATCTCGGATCGGTACTCGACCACCAAACAGTCTCAGCAGTATACTGAGTAGTCTGATTCCCGTCTTAGACTAGTGTTATTGTACCCATTGACGTAATATCCAACAGACAACAACCATATGCGTCAACACGTACTAGTTCAAGACCTGATCGGTAGAAATATGGATTTATAGTTTCCAGAGGTCATCAACTGTTCCTGTTTCAGGGTTTAAGTCATCACCATTTTGAAATTTGGCTTGTGATTACCTCGCATTGGCATTGTCGCTACCAGGTTGCAGTGGCAGCCAGGTTGACACCGAATCGGATTGAAAGGCACAACCATCGATCACATCCAGCAATATGCCATATTTGTGCTTCCGATAGTTATCTTCTAGACATATCCATATACATGTACATGTACTGGTATACGTTACTATTGCTTACTAATGCAAAATATGCGTTACATATACACGAACATATTACAAACGTCACAGCGGGAAGATCGAGTCATTGACCGGTTAATTCGATCATAATTATTTTATCAAAACACAGCCTACCTACACACATCAAGAAACACCAATGTGAAGGTCCTTATGGCTGAGGTTTTGTTATGGTGTGGGGTTGTCAATTGAGTCAAGGATGAACTTGATGACAAAGCAGGATAGAGGGACAGGTGAACGTTACAATCATGACATCATCGAGCAGGTATAACTCTAGCGCGATAAATTGCAATTTACAAAAACAATCACAAAAATCGGCTATATTTATCGTTTCTGAATAATTAGGAGCATGCAAACTTTATATGTTGTGCCAAATGTTCGAATTCTTTCATTGGCAAATGTAACGGTCCTTGATTTTGATCCATAACAAAAATATAGGCGATATTGGGGTTTTCTTGTTCTGCAATTTATCGCGTTGAGAATGGGTCACTTGCCTGTGTTAATAGCAAGCAATGCTAGACCTACCACTCAAGGACAGTGTGGCAGTCTACACGCTACACAAACACCAACTCTCTAATGTAATGTTAAGACATGACGCTTAAGACATTCCCGAGGTGATGCTGGTGAGTGGAAATGTTGACAAACTGGGCTTGTATTGGTATTTGGTATTATATAATCCGAAACTGTGATCTCATTTAGACAGGTTTGTAGAACAAATGTTTGGTGTAGTTGTGAAATAAAATATTCTCAA
Organism: Spisula solida; assembly: GCA_947247005.1. Taxonomy (NCBI): domain Eukaryota; kingdom Metazoa; phylum Mollusca; class Bivalvia; order Venerida; family Mactridae; genus Spisula; species Spisula solida. The sequence continues at coordinate 30,968,931 of OX365948.1, forward strand.
TACCATCTGTAGTATTTTTTCCTATAAAAATGTTGTAAAAGTCATATGTGCGAAAAAAAGATCAATATTTAAATGTTTCTATAATTTCAAGAGCAATTGAGGTGGATATGATGTACCGGTAGACATTATTGCAAGTAAAATGTATTTTGCTTATTTTTTAAATATTGGTAGTGATGCAGAGCAAAGGGTGGAGAAAACAAGGCGATGGAGATTACTTATTCATTATGCTTGCGCGACGTCCGACAATTTAAATGTGAATCTTAAACATCTTCATCTGACCACTAGCCTGATCCTTTTTAGAAAAATCGTTGCTAAAATTGCGAGTTTATAAATAAGCTTTGCTTTCTACTCAATCCTTAATATGTGTAAATGAATGTTATCATATTATATTATATATCATATTATATGTTTATAAAGAAATAAATATTGTTTTAAACTAAAGTGCGCCTTCCGAGCGTCACATCTCTCTCTCCATCTTTTGTTTTGATTAATATAAAGTCAAATAATAGGTTCATGTAAGCTGTAATCAGAACTTCCACTTTCCCATCAGCCAGTTCGTCTTGTATTCCCTCTGATTCCAACATTCCGAACTGAAACCCAGTCTCCAGCATCTAATGTGGCTTTTCTAATCGGAAGCGCATACCACAGCTTGTTACGATTCCTGGCTTCCCTACTATTATACGGGCTACTGTAAATGCAAAGCTTAACAGACACATAACAATCAATATATTTGACACTTGACTTATCTGATTCTATCACAACTTCACAAGTAAGGCATCAATGATAATGATGAGATGAAACTTAAACAGTGCAGATACATGTAGTGTATGAGGGATAGAGTAGTAAAATATACAAAGGTAGGGACCTACGATTTCCAATTTGATTTCTGGTCTTCCTAAAAAGATGCCAACATAGTCAATAAATAAGAATTAAACTTTCTAGCGATAAAGGAGTTGTCCTAGACTTAGCAACATATTCCATACGAGATAGAGAGCTCTCTTAGTATGACACCACTCTTAAATATGCTTGATTACTATGGCTTACCGAGTCGGTTCCATAGTGGTTGAAAGTGAAGTCCCCAGTGAGCTGTGTCCCATAGCAAATGTTCCGACTACAAGCCAGGCCGTAACCCAGCTTTTAAACGGCATATATACAAAAAACCCAATAAATGATATAGTGTTACTATATAAAATATACGTCATACAGTTTTATGTGGAACAAACAAATGTCTATACTCCAAAGATACGCCACTCAATTCAAGACAACAATATTGAAACTGATATCACAATTAAAGAGGTTAAGAGACTATGTGATATTCCCAGAGTGTCAGCTTCAGCAGTTGGGTCTTTAATATATTTTGTAGTAGCCTCGGCAAAGTGGTCAATGACAGGGTCTTCAAATTCTCCATCGCCACATGCAGCGCCTAAAATATAAACATCATGGTTGGAATATTGTTTTCAAAAGTGTTTTTAAATCCTCTAAAGATACGTCAATGTAAACATCTGCAGCATATTCATCATCATTAGTAAGTAAGTAAGTAAAGTCTTTATTTTACGAGGCTAACATATTTACAATAATACAATCTTCCATATGGGCCTCAACATATTTACATTTTATGTACACATGGGTACACTACATAAGGGACAAGTTATATACAAATATAAAGAACACAGTATTAATTCCATAGGCAATAGTAAGACAAAATTATTGGACACAGTACATGAATCATGAAAATAAACATCTTATCACTTACATTTGCAAATGATAAAGACATGCAAACAATTGGTAATACTATATTGTGCTCAAAAATATATTCAAATGATGAGTCTGTGTATTGTGTTTCCAACAACGCGCGGTAAATTGTGTTCACAATATTATAATCATATTTTAATGACAATTAAGGTAAATTTAGTAGTGGGTGTTTAGATAAAGGAATACTATAGACTTGTATGCGTGTCTTTAATATCAATGCAATAAATCTAATAATTATCCCATCTTTAAAACATTCCATTGGCAAGTGGAAGCTGGTTACATGTATGCAAGTCCATACTTATTATTATTCTATAGTGACAGTCAAGCCATTTATATAACTTGTAATACACAACTAAAACACGCTTAAAACTCCATAATTGAATTGCTTAGGGAAGCATTGCCAACGGCATGTATACATTATGTATCATACGAGACGTTTAAGGAAGGAATCGTGTTATAAGATTATGTAGTTGTATTCAAGTCAGATAACGTAAGTTTACTTCTAACCTTTTTTGAAAGTACAGTCTCTGCCTGTCCATCCAGTTGCGCAAGTACATGTGTAACTCCCCACTGTATTCACACAAACACCATCGTTATCACATGGATTAAAACCTTTATAGGATACAAACACATGTGATAACTTAAGATATTTAATAAGGAGAAGCATTCAAAACCAAGGGAGCTAATTCATGAATAACACAATATACGAGAGGGGATCAATATATTCAAGAACATTTGATCTAGCAAATTTATTTTGTCAGCAAGGCCTAAAAGCAAATTAGTGAACTTATAACATCTTTTTATCCATGCAAGGGGTGGGTGACGTTGGCCGTCACGTGACGTCGTTCCAAACGTCACTGTTTGAGCAGCACCTAGCTATATTCGGGACTCGTTTCCGACCCAGTGTTTACGATTGATTTACTTTTAATACAGAAAGAATTCATAAATATACAACTCTGGAATGTAAGGTAGAATACAAACAGTCTCGATGCGTTATTGGACTTTAATCTCTGCAAAGGGCGGTTGGCTTTACACGGTAGTATCATCCCGATGAAGAAGGAAGCACGACCTAACATGTTTAGAGCGCAATTTCTTAAGAACTCCGTTTAACTGGAGTCATTGGTTTATTGTTTTGTAGTCTATACTGATCGTAGATTTCGCCAGTAACATATTGTTCAGAGCTATACGTATTATTTCTCAGTAATTAAGGAGGAGTGTCCAGGCGCGTAGCTAGCTCATAATCATGTGGATTCACTATTGTGCTAGGGGTCGGGGGCATGTTCCCCCGGAAAATTTTGAAAACAATGGTGTAATCTGGTGCATTTGGAGCGTTCACAAGGTGCTTTATTAAGTTCTAACAACGTAATTTTTAGAATCATTAATTTGTTGATAAACTCTAAAATTGGCCGAGTACTTCTCTTTTCAAAAGAAAGCTAAATCAAACAAATGTCCATCTACGATTCCCATTTTGAATGGTTATGTTCACATAAGCTTCGGATATGCTCATAAAAGTCTAGTTGCCCGTCCTTTAGGGCAGCAAAGTTCTTTCTGAATGATAACATTGTCAACCAATGTCCATATGTCTGTACATAGCTACTACCGAAAACGGCAGTCCAGACCGACACCCAGTGGTTATGATAGATCGCATATATTTTACACTTCTTATAATACTAAAACTACCTCTCAGCTTAGGCTCTGGAGACCCGTATTGTGATGTTGCCATGGTTTCGTTGATGGCGAGCTAATTTTGCTTTGAAGGCTCCATATACTGGAATTCGGCCATGGCCAGAGCTTTGTCGTATTTCTCACTGCGGCACCTTCTATCCTAACATGCGGGGAACCTAGCGCTCCGTAACTGCTTCAACTAAGTCGATGTTTTGCTTCTGTGACAGTTTATTCAGTGGTCACGAACCCAACAGCAACTATGTAAAGAGACAATAAAGGTGTACCTCAGAATGTTACACCTGTATGTGGAATCGCCTTCTCGCTCTAAATACATGTAGCACTTCAATTGTAGGCTATGTATAGTGGGGTAGCCGCTTTGAAATGGTAAACTGAGTCCGCACGACTGGTCCATCACATAGACTATGCATGCGGGATTGGTTCATCATTTCTTCCCTAGCAACAGCGTAGTTTTCTGTATTTTATTGAAAGACGTTTTGCAGATTACCGATTTGCTGCACTGAGTTGAGCAATTTTTTAACGTGTACTTCTCCGCAGGCGTACACGCATCATCCATTGATTCAAGATATGGACTTTGCAGTTAAATTTAACTGATTGCTTGTGAAACTAGTTGCTGGACTTTTGCCTGGTCACACGTCGTAATGACTCTCCATAAACTTCATAACTAGAGATTTCCTCTTGATTAAACCAAACGAAATCCTGTACGCGGTTGTACTGGGGCGAGTTGGATTACGCCAAAGACTACTGCAACAACTACAGTATGGTAGGTTGGTAGTGTCAGACACCAGTACAGCTTATAAAAATAGCAAAAGAAGCACACACAGTCTTGCGTAAATATCACAATGTGAATTTTATAGAAATTTGGAATACAGACACGACAAAGAAGGAAAGCGTTTAAAGTTAATTATTTTCCTGAAAAAATATTTTTGTCAGAATCATGTGGATTCAGCTGCGTACTCGCGTATAGGTAGCTACGCGCCTGGTGTCCCTACCACTGTCTTAATTATATGCTTCCGTTTATTATTATTTTACCAAGGCAACGGTTTGGCAGTGTCCCTACAATCACATAAACAATGAAATCATGAGTAGATCACTGATTTAGAGCGCAAATAATTCTCATACATGTTGGTCAAGCCATCTTTGAGATATTGCAAGGATTTTCCAAGTTTGGTGTTAATCTTAATGACATGCTGTTGTTCTGTGATTATTTATTGTCCGTTACGCTCGATGGCGCGCGCTGCACCTTGGTTACAACAATTGACGCCATCAAGAAAATTGTGACGTCACAATATGATTATTTGATTAGATAATTGATCGATCTAAATTACCTGGTAATATCATTGTTCTAGAATCAATAATTAAAAAGTTACAAAGAAAGTTCTTGAAAATATTGATCACCTCTCGTACTTGCACCAGAAACAGGCTGCTTCAACATTTACAAAGCATTCACTCTTAGTTTCCATATTTAGCAAAACGACAGTTGAGTGACAACTGAATCTTCTGGTGATTCCCTTGTCTACATCCAGAACGCCTAAATAAAGTACTGTACACGCATCATCTACATGCATGTATTTGGCCACATCACTTACAATAGCTGCTGCAGAATGAAGACCACAATGCTTGGAAACATCAACTCTCCGAGTATGGAACGTCACCTCGTATGCCAAGAGCACTTCGGTATATAAACAATGAGCTTATTCGGTTGGCTGCTTACCCATGAAAGTGCACTCGTCCGCATCAATCTCGCAATCCATGCCAATCCATCCAACAACACATCCGCCACAATATGCAACACCATTGTGGACTGTACACAAGGTATATGGCGGGCAATCCCCATAACATAACTTTCCCGGGGGACAGTTTGTTGTATTTGCCAAACACGGACCATACAAGTCACAATTTGCACCTTTAAATAGAAACATGGCTGATTTACCTAACACTTTACTCGGCATCAAAGTACACATGAATGTAATAATTTCTGTCGTCCATTATCTTCGGTAAACATTGAAACACAAGACACTTCTTAATAAACAGTGTAGCATATTGGTCTTGACGAAATACATAAGTCTATTAGACACGAGGTATGCTCAAATATAAATGCATCTAACCATACTAGTATAACATTTATCCATGCTATATTTTATTGATAAGATCATTTGGTCCCATTGAAGTATTCCTCTCCAACAGATATGTAAAGTTATATTAAAGGCAGCAACAACAATATCAACAACATAAAATGCTTGCACTATAATATAACAAATAATATCTTACCTTGTAAAAATAGAGCTGCTACTAAAATCATTGTATGAAATAATGCAGACATAATCCTTAAGCAATCAAATACAACTACACTATGTACATTCTAGATCCAGACCGATTGACAGCGACTTGTAAATGTTGATAAATTAGTGTTGCAAATTGATTGAATAAAATACATGTGTTATAATGTTCGCCAGAGGCTTGATTTACACCATATTATCATACCAGATTTGATATTTTATACAAAATTTAATATTATCTACAACGTGTGGTATGACATTCTTACTTTCACAACTTTAATACAAATTAGATGACATTGTGGTATCTTTACCTTCATTACCTTCAGGGACCTTGATATATAACTATACAAACGAACACTCTCAAACATGTACGTAAACATTTTTATACAACTTAACATGCCATAAGTATATGAAAACAGCAATCGATATACATGTACTTAATTATTTTATGTTAGTCTGTGTTGACTCTGTATATATGTGTCCTTCTGCAACATGGGAGTCCAGCACAAGGCTGCTTCGGTTCTTTCAATGGGCTCGTACAATGTTTCTGTTGAGTGTCGCTTTGTGGTTTGTCCTCGCGATGTGTGATCGTCATTGTGCTTTGTTCAGGCGATTGACTCAGTTGGTAAACCGCTTCAAATTTACTCAGCATAAATTGATAAATTTGTTCCGACAAATTGACCACATGCGCATAGTATTCAGTTGCTTACAGGCGAATAAGTTTGTACCGGTTGATAATTATTCTAGGCAAACTGCTTCAGAGACATGTCCGCTGTACACTGGTATGCATGAACAAAATTCCGCAAAAAAGTCTAAAAAAAGGACGACGAATTGCTCCTTCTGAAGTTCTGCATACTATCTTTTACGGCAGTTTATATGTTTAGTTAGGGTTTGGTGCTGAACTTGGTAACGTCTTGTGTAGGTTGCTGGCTTCTTCAGATCGAACGATGAAGGAGTTGTAATAAAATGAACTCAGTACATAAATGCTATATGTCTTTATTATAAAATATATTTGATTTGCAAAATGAATATAAGAACTTAAATCAAAGAAAGAAATACAACATAAATTGCATAATTTCTCTCAACCTGAAAACATTCTGGAATTGTCAATAGCAAATATAGACAAGTATAGATTATGTTAATATAAATAAAGCACAATATAACTAGTCTGGTTCCCGGCGTACTATGTGTTTTAGTAACATAGTGATCTAGGGGAGGTAAGCCAGACTACAATATAACTAGTCTGGTTCCCGGCGTACTATGTGTTTTAGTAACATAGTGATCTAGGGGAGGTAAGCCAGACTACAATACAAAGCATCAAAGGGTGCCGTAAAAGAAATTCTGAAAACTGTGAAGACATTTATAATTGATCTTCATAAGAAACAGCAGGTGTGGCATTTTTAAAAATATATTGGCTATAGTGAATAATAACAAATATATTTTCATTTTGAATATTAAGGAACTTAAATCTGAATGACTCAGATAACGAATCTGTCCAAGATTTTGACTGACTTGTCCATAAAGTCGATTTCCTTCGTGCAATATTCCATCAACATCATTAGGTAAAAAACATGGTTAATATCACGCGAACATAGAAAGAAAGCTAACAATGCTATAAGGGCCATAGCACTGCACTGATTACCACTAAATGGAGAAAAAATCGGGCTTCCTTGATGCATATTTCCTAAAAAACTCTTACCAGTCTGTCTGAAATAGACAGATAAGCTGTCTACAAGTGGCTGCTTTTAAATTCTGACGGTCCAGCCACTACAGACAGACACCAAGTAGACCAAAACACGGCCGGAGTTTGCGCACAGATTTTTTGCGCACTTTCAGCTCTTAAAAATATATGAAAACGTCAAACCACTATGAAATATATAGCATGTGCACGAAGAATGAACCTTAATCTCGCGATTGACACCAATAATAGTCATAAAATACAAAGATGTACATGTACATAAAACAGACAATAAATACACGATCATATCCATAATTTGACCTCGACCTGACATTCTTTGCAATCACTAACAATATTTGCAATATTACGAAAACAAACATCACCTTGTTTTAAAGTACATTTTAATGATAAATGGACATTAAAACACATAAAACGCATAGTTCATGTATCATAATTTATTCCAACATTTACAAAAACATGATGTTTAAAGACCGTATAGATCTACATTGTACATGTATATCAAATATAAGAAAAACGAAATAAGTAACTAACTGTAACAGTACTTAATTAAAAATTAAAACCCAATATATTTCTTCAGTGTACATAATCTACAATATGTTGGTCAATATACCGTGGGAAAGTTTGTTTTCAAACCCGTGTTCCGGACTGTACGGAAAACGGTCTTTAGGCATTCACGCGTAGCGCCTACATCCTACTTACAGTGATTGTTTACATTAGGTTATCGAGACGGCGCGTGCCGATTTATACAATCATTTACTGATTTAAAAGACCAATATTAACAGGTATTCGACGGGGTTCGTGTGATTGTGGGCACTTATGGTTTCGACGCTAAATAAGGCATCCCTGTATAGATTGCGTTGAAGGGGTTCTGAAACTGCGTTGCAATCGATATGGCGTTTAAAAATCAGCGAACGCCGTTCATGGTCACATGATAAAACCAGCCAATGAAATAAATCGTTTCATTAAATGACGACATCGCGTATGATGTAAACAACATAAAAGAAAAATTAATACGCTAGTAAACACTAATGCGTAGAAGTTCACTAGCATTAATAACATAATTGTTTTTTGACAGAAATGTTTATAAAATGATTTTTTGTCAAAACATGTATTTATCATGAGTTTCTTTTACCTAAATAATCTGCATGAAGAAAATAAACGACAAACTATTTTCCGATTTAAAGGTAAACAAATGGCCAAAACATTTCGCTGTCATACAAATTGAGGCTCCACACGGGAAATTGTTTATGAACTTCATACAAATTGAGGCTCAACACGGGGAATTGTCCATAAACTTTATACCAGTTGAGGCTCAACACGGGGAATTGTCAATAAACTTCATACCAGTTGAGGCTCACCACGGGGGAATTGTCTTCCAGCTCATTATAACAAAGTCCTACAATACAGACGTCGCGATCCATCGCGGCGCCAATAACGACATTGTATATAACACAGACCTTAATAACACAACGACTGAGAATGTATTTCACAGTTTACTCAATAGACACGCCAATGCGTGCCCACAATATTGAAACTGACAGTAGAACTATAGAACCGAAGCTCCTTGGTGATAGTTGCGTAGCGTCTGCTGCGGGGTCACAAGCTGTGCCTAAAATATATAAAAAAATACATGAGACGAAGCACTGTTTTCAGAACTGCCTACATGTACCCAGGTTGGTGTTTTCCAAGTACTCAAAAGATACGTAAATGCACTTCTTTTACAGCATGTTTATCATAACGTACTAGTATGATGAAATGTAAAATATGCGTTAGTGGAAATGTGTTCTTTTTAGTTGTTGTACGTGTTCTCTAGAAACTTTGATGTCCAGCATAGGACTGTTGCGTTTATTTCGAAAACCAGGCATTCTGTTAAGTCTTGCTCTGTAGTTAGTTCCTGAGATGAGTCAAGACCATTTTGGGGTTTTGACATGCAATGATAAGCCAACTATATTACATTACACATGACATATGGCGTGTTACATTGGTCAATAATTAATGTGCGTGAAGTTAGCAGCCAGTTGCCAGTTGCCAGTAGCCGATTCAAAGTTTTGAATCGGGAATTGGCAAATGGCAGCTAACTTCACAACCTAGCTGACAATTCGAATTTTTCTATCGAATCGGCAACTGCGAACTTGCAGCCAGCAGCCAATTCAAATTTTAATATAGGATCGAATTGGCAACTGCGAACTGGAAGCCAGCTGCCAATTCGATGTTCCTAGTGGACACGAATTGGCAACTGGCAACTGGCAGCTGGCAGCCGATTCAAATTTTTCTCAAAAAATATTTTAACTCAGAAAAATCGAATTGGCAACTGGCAACTGGCAGCCAGCAGCCGATTCAATTTTTTCTCAGAAACCGAATTGGCAACTGGCAACTGGCAGGCTGCTGGCTGCAAATTGCCAGTTGCCAATTCGATTTATCTGAGTTAAAATATTTTTTGAGAAAATTTTGAATCGGCTGCTGGCTGCCAGTTGCCAGTTGCCAATTCGATTTTTCAGAGTAAATATTTTTTTGAGAAAATTTGAATCGGCTGCTGGCTGCCAGTTGCCAGTTGCCAATTCGATTTTTTTAAGAAAAAAATGAATCGGCTGCTGGCTGCCAGTTCCAGTTGCCAATTCGATTTTTCAGAGTAAAAATATTTTTGAGAAAATTTGAATCGGCTGCTGGCTGCGAGTTGCCAGTTGCCAATTCGATTTTTTAAAGAAAAAATTGAATCGGCTGCTGGCTGCCAGTTGCCATTTGCCAATTCGATTTTTCAGAGTAAAACTATTTTTGAGAAAATTTGAATCGGCTGCTGGCTGCTGGCTGCTGGCTGCTGGCTGCTGGCTGCTGGCTGCTGGCTGCTGGCTGCTGGCTGCTGGCTGCCAGTTGCCAATTCGATTTTTCTGAGCTAAATATTATTTGGAAAATTTTGAATCGGCTGCTGGCTGCCAGTTGCCAGTTGCCAATTCGATTTCTGAGTCAAACTATTTTTTTAGAAAAATTTGAATCGGCTGCTGGCTGCCAGTTGCCAGTTGCCAATTCGATTTTTCAGAGTAAAAATATTTTCGAGAAAATTTGAATCGGCTGCTGGCTGCCAGTTGCCAGTTGCCAGTTGCCAATTCGATTTTTTAAAGAAAAAATATTTTTTGAGAAAAATTTGAATCGGCTGCTAGCTGCCAGTTGCCAGTTGCCAATTCGGTCCTATATTAAAATTTGAATTGGCTGCTGGCTGCCAGTTCGCTGTTGCCGATTCGATAGAAAAATTCCAATTGTCAGCTAGGTTGTGAAGTTAGCTGCCATTTGCCAATTCCCGATTCAAAACTTTGAATCAGCTACTGGCAACTGGCAACTGGCTGCTAACTTCACGCACATCAATAATTACACCATCTTTAAAACGTTCGTACAACAACAGGTAGGTGTGTGCTTATAATATGAAAGTTCATACATACATGTACATTAGTTGTATAGTCACACTACTGATAATATGCAATTCGAACCTACAATCACCCTTAAACTCCTACAAAAGGTATTGATAAGGGGCAATTGTTAAAATCATGCACATAATAGCACGGAGAATTTGACATGATCATGACCTTAATGCACGTATAACAAGGTTCTAGCGTTGAATATATAAATTTCCGCGAGCAAATCGGGCAATATCGGTTCTATAGATTTGTGTTGGTATTACACTTCAAGCGTTTTGTTGTACTTTCCGCTTATGAAAGCATACAACCAGGTTTTAAATATAGACAATATATCAACTGTTGAATTATGCTAATAGAAGGTTGGGGGTCGTGTCAAATTCTCCGGACTACAATTTTATACAAGTATGTATATATATATATGTATTATACATGCATATGATTATTATAAAATAAAGTAGGTGATGTAAGTTTATTTGAAACCTTTTTTGCAGGTACGAACGTTTCCAGTTTATTCAGTTGCGCAGTAACATTTGTATTGATAGGGCAATTGTAAAAAGCATAATTATGTATATGATTATTAAAAAATAAAGAAAGAAATCTGTATTCAAGTCAGGTAACGTGAGTTCACTTCAAACCTCTTTTGCAAGTACAATCTTTTCCAGTCCATTCATTTGCGCAGTTGCATTTGTAAGTCCCTTTTAAATTCACACATATACCACAGTTTTGACATGGACTGAAACCTGAAAACAATATAAATTTAAGCTGTGTGAAGTTGGCTCAACATACGACATACGACATTCAAAAAATCGAATGTCGTCCAGCTCGACATACGACATTGGACGACATTCAAAAAATCGAATGTCGTCCAGCTCGACATACGACATTGGACGACATTCAAAAAATCATCAAAAATCCAATGTCGTCCAGCTCGACATTGGACGACATTGGACGACATTGGACGACATTCAAAAAATCGTCTAAAATCGAATGTCGTCCAGATCGACATTGGACGACATTGGACGACATTCAAAAAATTATCAAAAATCGAATGTCGTCCAGATCGACATTGGACGACATTGGACGACATTCAAAAAATCGTCTAAAATCGAATGTCGTCCAGCTCGACATTGGACGACATTGGACGACATTCAAAAAATCATCTAAAATCGAATGTCGTCCAGCTCGACATTGGACGACATTGGACGACATTCAAAAAATCGTCTAAAATCGAATGTCGTCCAGATCGACATTGGACGACATTCAAAAAATCGTCTAAAATCGAATGTCGTCCAGATCGACATTGGACGACATTGGACGACATTCAAAAAATCATCAAAAATCGAATGTCGTCCAGATCGACATTGGACGACATTGGACGACATTCAAAAAATCATCAAAAATCGAATGTCGTCCAGATCGACATTGGACGACATTGGACGACATTCAAAAAATCATCAAAAATCGAATGTCGTCCAGATCGACATTGGACGACATTGGACGACATTCAAAAAATCGTCTAAAATCGAATGTCGTCCAGCTCGACATTGGACGACATTGGACGACATTGGACGACATTCAAAAAATCATCAAAAATCGAATGTCGTCCAGATCGACATTGGACGACATTGGACGACATTAAAAAAATCATCAAAAATCGAATGTCGTCCAGATCGACATTGGACGACATTGGACGACATTCAAAAAATCATCAAAAATCGAATGTCGTCCAGATCGACATTGGACGACATTGGACGACATTCAAAAAATCATCAAAAATCCAATGTACAACCGAACACTCTAGTAACATCCTGGACCTTTTCTTCACTAACAACAGTTCGCTTATCAACTCGACAGAAGTAATCCCAGGAATCTCAGATCATGAAGCAGTCTATGTGGAGGCCAGCCTACATCCCCACAAGCCACCACCATTAAAACGGAAGGTGTTTACCTATGATAAGGCCAACTACGATGACCTCAACAATGGGCTACACAATTTCTACACAGAGATGACATCACTGCAAAACGCTTCAGTTGACACCCTTTGGACGCTTTTCAAAAACTCTCTTTTATCTCTGATGAACAAGCACATCCCAACAAAACTCATCAAAGAAGACCACAAGAAAAAACCATGGATAAACACCTGCTTGAAAAGGGCCATGAGAAGAAGATCGAAATTGTATACCAGAATGAAGAAAACTAAGAAAGAATCCGACATAAGAAAATATAAGAACTCGAAAGCACAATTCCAGAAACTTGAAAGAAATGCCTACCACTCATATATAAACAACATAATAGAACCTGAAGACACAGAACATAATAAACAGCCTAAACAGAAAAGATTTTGGAGCTTCATCAAATCACTACGGAAAGACAACTCAGGCATTTCACCTCTAAAAGACAAAGGGCGACTCTTCAACTCCGCTAGTGACAAGGCAAACATCTTAAACAAGCAGTATAAGTCAGTCTTCACTCAAGAAGCGGATGATGACATTCCCACACCAGCAGGAACACCTTCCCCGGATATGGACCAAATTCATATTACCGAAGACGGAATTTTGAAGCTGCTACACAACATCAACCCAAAGAAGGCCACAGGTCCAGATTGCATACCAGCACGCATACTTAAAGACTGTGCAACAGCTCTGGCCCCAATCATCACCATGATTTTCCAGACTTCACTTGACGAAGGAAAAGTACCTGATGACTGGACACAGGCAAATGTTACTGCCATCTACAAGAAAGGCTCAAGACAGGACCCCGCGAACTATCGGCCGGTCTCCCTCACTAGCATCTGCTGCAAGCTACTTGAGCATGTCATAGTTAGCCACACAATGAAACACCTGGACAAGCACAGCATACTTCATGACTGTCAACATGGATTCAGGGCGAAGAGAAGCTGCGAGACTCAGCTCCTAACATTACAGCATGAGCTTGCAGCGTCACTAGACAAGAGGACGCAGACAGACATGATAATACTGGATTTCAGTAAAGCCTTCGACCGAGTTCCCCACCAAAGACTCCTGAAGAAATGCCATCATTATGGTATCCGAGGCCAGACGCTCCAGTGGATTTCATCCTTCCTGCATGGTCGAACCCAGAGAGTTCTTGTTCAAGGCGAGTCATCTGAAGAAGCCCCGGTTGTGAGTGGTGTCCCTCAAGGCTCAGTATTGGGACCACTCTTATTCCTGTTATTCATTAACGACCTTCCAGAGGGACTCCGCTCAAAGACACGCCTATTCGCAGATGACTGCATTCTCTACCGCCAGATAAAGACCGAACAAGACCAGCAGATACTTCAACAAGACCTAGACTCTCTAGCCAAGTGGGAGAAACTGTGGGGGATGGACTTTCACCCTCAGAAATGTAGTGTCCTCCGAGTAACTCGATCCAAGACTCCTCTTCGCTCAAACTACATCCTGAAAGGTGTACCATTGGCGGATGAAAAATCATCAAAATACTTAGGAGTGGACCTGCAATCAGACCTTGGCTGGAAAACTCATATAGACAGAACAACAAAAAAGGCAAACAACATGCTAGGCTTCCTGAAACGCAACCTAAGAAATACAAGAAAAGAAACAAAAACCAACGCCTACACATCTCTCGTCCGCTCAAATTTGGAATATTGCAGCACTATTTGGAACCCTCATCATAGAAACCTCATCAATAAAGTCGAAATGGTCCAGAGAAGAGCAGCACGATTCGCTACCAACAGGTACCACAACATCAGCAGTGTCTCTGATATGCTTTCTGACCTGAAATGGGAAACCCTTGAATCTCGCCGGAAAAAGATACAACTGACCATGCTCTACAAGATCATCCACAACCATGTCGAGATTGATCCAGGCCCCTATCTAACACCAATCAAAAGCAGAGCAAGATCATCTCATAACAGCAGATTCCTGCCCTATTCTACATCTTCTGACGTCTTCAAATTCAGCTTCTTTCCTCGTTGTATCCCCCTGTGGAACAACCTTCCAGCATCTATTGCTGAGGCTCATTCTTTGGCATCCTTCAAGAATGAGCTCTCCAACCTGATCTTCTAAAGGGGATCCTCATGCACAGTTACAAAGTACAGCCAAACGAAGGGCCGGAGCTATGTCAGCGGGGTCTAGCACCCTGGCACCGCCACGGAAGCTGGATTGGTCTTGCCCTGATGGCCGAAAGTAACTGTGCAACACTTTCTATTACTTCATATCTTTTAAACTTTACCTGCAATCATATTTGCCCGTGTCTATCCTTCTGTCTTTCCTATCTTTACTTCCCTTTTTCTTTTTCTTTGCGCACCGTTATAGAATTGTCAAATTTATGACAGCATAACGTATTGATGTAGATGTAGATGTAGAATGTCGTCCAGATCGACATTGGACGACAATGGACGACATTCAAAAAATCGTCTAAAATCGAATGTCGTCCAGCTCGACATTGGACGACATTGGACGACATTCAAAAAATCATCAAAAATCGAATGTCGTCCAGATCGACATTGGACGACATTGGACGACATTCAAAAAATCGTCTAAAATCGAATGTCGTCCAGATCGACATTGGACGACATTCAAAAAATCGTCTAAAATCGAATGTCGTCCAGATCGACATTGGACGACATTGGACGACATTCAAAAAATCATCAAAAATCGAATGTCGTCCAGATCGACATTGGACGACATTGGACGACATTCAAAATATCATCAAAAATCGAATGTCGTCCAGATCGACATTGGACGACATTGGACGACATTCAAAAAATCGTCTAAAATCGAATGTCGTCCAGCTCGACATTGGACGACATTGGACGACATTGGACGACATTCAAAAAATCATCAAAAATCGAATGTCGTCCAGATCGACATTGGACGACATTGGACGACATTCAAAAAATCGTCTAAAATCGAATGTCGTCCAGCTCGACATTGGACGACATTGGACGACATTCAAAAAATCATCAAAAATCGAATGTCGTCCAGATCGACATTGGACGACATTGGACGACATTCAAAAAATCGTCTAAAATCGAATGTCGTCCAGTTCGACATTGGACGACATTGGACGACATTCAAAAAATCATCAAAAATCGAATGTCGTCCAGATCGACATTGGACGACATTGGACGACATTCAAAAAATCATCAAAAATCGAATGTCGTCCAGATCGACATTGGACGACATTGGACGACATTCAAAAAATCATCAAAAATCGAATGTCGTCCAGATCGACATTGGACGACATTGGACGACATTCAAAAAATCGTCTAAAATCGAATGTCGTCCAGCTCGACATTGGACGACATTGGACGACATTCAAAAAATCATCAAAAATCGAATGTCGTCCAGCTCGACATTGGACGACATTGGACGACATTCAAAAAATCGTCTAAAATCGAATGTATAATAACATTAAGGCGTGCATTTAATATACGATCATTATTTCTGTTATTCTATGTTAACTTTGAACGTCTCAACTGACAAAGCACATTTCTCTGTTATATTATGCTAATAATCTTACTTACATTTAGATCTAGCATATTTACCCATATCAGAACGGCCTATCTAAACGTAATCAATTTCCGCGACTTTACCTTGTTTATGTGTGCATGTTTGGATTTAAAATGTTGCACTTTTTGTTCAATCATTGTAGAATGAACGAATATTGTCACTTGCTGATGTAAGGAGTCAGTCATGTAAAGTTTGTATTTGTTGATACTTTATTGTCCGCTATATTGTTTTTCTTTGTGATGAGTCGCTTAGCAACCGTAGGAGTTTAAATTATTCAATGTGCGGAACAACTTATTTGGTTTTTACAATCTTTAATCTTAGCATCAGGAAACGCAATTTGAGGTTATTTTGGTTGCATGGCTATTCACCGAAGTTTAAGTGGGGCGTTTCTTTTCGTGAATTTCAACGGTACACAATGCA
Source organism: Spisula solida (assembly GCA_947247005.1). Lineage (NCBI taxonomy): Eukaryota > Metazoa > Mollusca > Bivalvia > Venerida > Mactridae > Spisula > Spisula solida. The sequence goes on from OX365948.1 coordinate 30,985,663, forward strand.
CAAAATTTCGGAAACATAACAAAATATAGTTTTATTTACTTAATCAATTTGGTTAGGGGAGTTTATACATTCGCTAAGACTTGTGTACTTTCAGTAAATCGTGAATAGTTTGGAATATTTGCGAGTTGCTTTGCGATATTACCGGATATTTTGGTTTTACTTTATACTTTTCTTGTGTCAACTGGAATATTTGTTATAATAATAGTTCTGTTAATAAAGTCACGGACATTTAATCTAAACTTGTGTTTGTTCAATAATTACTAGTTATGTTCAGGCAGCCTGACAAGGATTTAAGATAATATTTTGAATGCTCTTGTTCGTCCGTCTGTTGTATACTAGTATCTACAGTTGCTGTCCACGGTGCCTAAGAGTCGAGTGACACTCGGCACAAAAGTAGCCTATTCATGGGTAGGTGACAACTAAAATGCAACAAGCAATGTTAAATACTAATAGAACAGTGTATAAACGAGTCAACTTCCGGTTATCACAATAAGGAGTACACGTTGACTTGTATAGTATTGCAATAAGTCGTACAGTGATGGGAAATAACCGGATATTTCAATCACAATAAGTCATAAAAGTTAAATTGTATAGTATCACAATAAGTTGTACAGTGATTTGGTTTATATATGGAATATATAACTGTCGGCATGAATTAGCAACATATTGTTCGAACCCGGGAATCCAAAATGACGTCAAAGATGGACGCCATATTACTTACGAATACACCTGAAATTATATGTGATGCAATTTGATATTTATGTACATATGTAGTCTCAAATGCTGGTTTGGTTATTATTCATTTCATAATGCGCATGAAATGACATAAAACAAATCGAAAAAACTTACGAGGTTTGACCGCAAAACTTGAGTAATGCTGTGTACACTTCCGTTAGTGGAAAGTGCACAGCCGAACCACAGGGTCAGAATCAGTCTAGCTATGCGTTCAACATACACTATTACATCATGATTGGCAAGCGAAACAATAGGGACGTGGATAAACACATACTAGTTCGTTACCCATGTGTATGTAGTTTTTACAGGTATCGGGCTTGCGATAGACGTAATTGATACCCTAATCATACGAATCTCGAATCAGCCGGAATGGGTCCGAATGAGTCGGAATTAATAAAAACTAAAAATTTGAAACAAATTCCGAATGATGATTCGAAATGACCAAAATTATTACAGCTTGTCTAAATGTCGTTAGAAATACTTCTAAGATAATTCGAATACAATTCAAATAAAATTCGAATATAACAATCATGCATTTCGAATCCGCCGATAACTATAAACTCTAGCGCGATAAATTGCAATACAAAAACAAACACAAAATCCGCTATATTTATCGTTTCTGAATATTTAAGAGCATGAAAACTTTATATGTTGTGCCAAATGTTTGAATGCTTTCAATGGTAAGCGTTACGGTCCTTGATTTTAATCCATAACAAAAATATAGGCAATATTGTGTTTGTTTTTGTACTGCAATTTATCGCGTTGGAGTTATAGTCAGTGTAGGATAACTTCGCAGTGACGTCACAATTGTTTATGTTGTCTGGATCGATACAACTATCAAATCAGGTAACGCGGCTTACATACACAATGATATTAGTTTTATATAATTGTATTATTTTCATATGTCCCTGTGGCTCAGTGGTAAGCAACGCTGTCTGGTAACTTCGGTTTTGCAGGCTGTAGGTTCGAATCCAGGTAGGTCTAAATGATTTATTTATTGTGAGTTTATTCCCGTTTGATTATTTTAACCATACTATAGTATATTAATGCCATTGAGTATATAGCTTTCAATATCTAGAGATTATAGAAAAATACCAAATTAATTTTGTTTTGAAGTGGCTGACAATTAGCTATATGTTAACACATTGTAATCATGAATACACGAAAACACACGGAAATACGTACAGGTTGAAATTCCTATCTGGTCTTTGTCAAATATGATCAGTCTAGTCAATATGTCCGAGTCATCCACTTCAGTTATGGTAAAGAAAAACGTTGCTCAGTATAAGAATGATGCTAATTGTATACTGCAGAATGCTCTGAAGGTTATTGCAAGCATAATTATGTTTCCGTATTTCAGTTCGACATTGCATAGCGTTGCGCTGACATTACTGCATTTTGAATTGCCGAATAATGTTTAACCATTCAGTTAAATGAATTCAATTTTTTTATTTCAGGTGTGTAAAGAAGAAAAGCAAGCCGGAAAAGTTCACATTCCTCTCACATCCCCCGTTGAACGGACCGCACACTACACCTGTGCCAGTGAAAGGACGCTCTACAAGTATCAGAGAGAACATGCTGCTGAAACAGAGGTTCAACGAAAGAAACGTTCAGACAGGGAGACGATTGATGGTTTCGACCAAGACGTTGTTCGTGGTACCGTGCACGAGATACTTGTCTGCCGGAAGAGAGTCCCGACAGTTAATAACATTCGACAAGCTCTTCAAGAAAAGATCCAGAACTCCGGAGGAAAAATACATTGAATGCGAACATTGAACGATTTAGGATTCATCTGGAAGAAAACCCAGAGTAACAGAGACGTCCTGATGGAGAAGCCAGACATCGATGTTACTCGTGCACAATTCCTACGTCGAATAAAGAAGTACCGGAACAGGGTAGTCCGATCATTTACATTGATGAAACACACGTTAATTCTTCCCATACAGTACCGAACTCCTGGCAGTCGAAGGATGTCTCGCTCAAGGTGCCATTCAATAAGGGAAGTCATGTGATAGTTGTACATGCTGGTTCGGAATCGGGATTCATTCCAGGTGCGTAACTTCTTTTCCAGGCGAAGATTGCCAGTGGAGATTACCATGAGATGAACTCGGCGAATTTTTAGATGGTTAGATGAGAAGTTACTGCCGAACCTGCCATCACGATCGGTTCAGAAACCACCTCTAACATACTTATTGGACACGAGGTTGCAAGTACATGGTCATACCTGTCTCAGACTGCCTGCCTATCATGCAGATGTGAATGCCATAGAGTTGGTGAGGCCGAAATATGTCCTTCAACGAGAATGAAGTCTTGAAGCTTACCAGGAAAACTATTGCATCTGTAACTGAAGATGACTGGCGGACATGCTGTGCTCATGTAATGAAGGTGGAGCGGAACTACTGGGCGACAGACATTGCAATCGAGACGGAAATGGAGTGACTTCTTATAGAAGTTATACGTCTATAGCGACGAAGGAACTGACACAGCATCAGCATATGAAAGTGATTCAGGGACGGACACAGCATCATAATCAAAATCGGCCTCTTGTGTTTGAAATGTTTTGCAATGCTTTGTTGTACATTTTTGTATTTGTTTAAAATGATTTGCATTATAAAACGTAAAAAATGAAATAGATAAATCAAAAGACAAATAGAAAAAATACATCTATTGAAAAAAGAGCGAAAAAATACAGATAAACTTAAAAAACATGAAACAACAAGGATAAAGAATATTAGCATGAGTGCGATTCGAACCCATACGGAAACTAGTAAAAATAATTCATTACTATGCCTAGTGCTTTACCGTCGGTACTAATTTTACATTACGAAAACACTATCTGGGTATAGTATTATAACATAAACATATTTAATTAAAATAATGATAATATCGATTTCCCTAATGGCTTAGACTCGTCTAAAACGTCACTGCGAAGTTATCTGAAACGGACTGTATACATACACTGGTTTTAATTATTGTTTTGAATGGGGTCAAAATGCCGTAACAATATTTAGAATATAACCTACATTATGAGCCAATGAAAACGCCGCATTTTCGCGGTTAAATGAAAATTTAATCATTAAAATTTTCTCTTCACAGACTTGACGTCATGCGTTGGCGCTAATTTCTATCGGCCAATCAGAATGCAGAATGTTATATTCTAAGTTAGTTAGAACATATTAAGTAAATTTTAATGACTAAAAAGGCCTCGCTTCGCTTCGCTCGCTCCGACCTTTTTAATCATTAAAATTTACTTAATATGTTCTAACTATAACTTAAAATGTAATCATCACTGTGGTATACTGTACACAGGATATTGCTAGTAAAGGTGAGTAATGTAATTAATTTTCGCGACATTCTAGTGTACACCAGAGACGATATTTTCCAAATTACTGACTACTAACATCATCTCAACTATGTTTTAACGTCTTCGAGCTGCAAGGCATTCAATTACTGACAACGTTTTGAATGTCGTCCAATGTCGTCCAATGTCGAGCTGGACGACATTCGATTTTAGACGATTTTTTGAATGTCGTCCAATGTCGTCCAATGTCGAGCTGGACGACATTCGATTTTAGAGGATTTTTTGAATGTCGTCCAATGTCGTCCAATGTCGAGCTGGACGACATTCGATTTTTGACCATTTTTTTGAATGTCGTCCAATGTCGAGCTGGACGACATTCGATTTTAGACGATTTTTTGAATGTCGTCCAATGTCGTCCAATGTCGAGCTGGACGACATTCGATTTTAGAAGATTTTTTGAATGTCGTCCAATGTCGTCCAATGTCGAGCTGGACGACATTCGATTTTTGACCATTTTTTTGAATGTCGTCCAATATCGTCCAATGTCGAGCTGGACGACATTCGATTTTAGATGATTTTTTGAATGTCGTCCAATGTCGTCCAATGTCGAGCTGGACGACATTCGATTTTAGACGATTTTTTGAATGTCGTCCAATGTCGTCCAATGTCGAGCTGGACGACATTCGATTTTAGATGATTTTTTGTATGTCGTCCAATGTCGTCCAATGTCGAGCTGGACGACATTCGATTTTAGACGATTTTTTTGAATGTCGTCCAATGTCGTCCAATGTCGAGCTGGACGACATTCGATTTTAGATGATTTTTTGTATGTCGTCCAATGTCGTCCAATGTCGAGCTGGACGACATTCGATTTTAGACGATTTTTTTGAATGTCGTCCAATGTCGTCCAATGTCGAGCTGGACGACATTCGATTTTTGATGATTTTTTGAATGTCGTCCAATGTCGTCCAATGTCGAGCTGGACGACATTCGATTTTAGACGATTTTTTGAATGTCGTCCAATGTCGAGCTGGACGACATTCGATTTTTGATGATTTTTTGAATGTCGTCCAATGTCGTCCAATGTCGAGCTGGACGACATTCGATTTTTGATGATATTTGAATGTCGTCCAATGTCGTCCAATGTCGAGCTGGACGACATTCGATTTTTGATGATTTTTTGAATGTCGTCCAATGTCGTATGTCGAGCTGGACGACATTCGATTTTTTGAATGTCGTATGTCGTATGTTGAGCCAACTTCACACAGCTATAAATTTATTTGATAACTTAAGATATTCAAAATTGATGTATTTAAAACCAAGGGAGAAAATTTATGCATAACACAACATTTGTGTTTAGTTTCATTTTCTTGTACTGTTTTGTGTTGTGCATTGCTGGTGGTCTTTTTTTTCTCTTTTTGTTTGTTCCTTTTTGTGACTTTGGTCACCAGCTGTTGAGTACTACCTACCGTGTCCAATTTAAATTACCGTTTGAATCAATAATGCGAAGAGCCCACTCTCACTTGCCATGTTTAGCAATATGAGAGTTGTTAGACACCTGGAACTCCTGTTGATATTCTTGTCCACGAGCAGAATTTCTGCATATAGAATACTTTAAATGATTTATATATACACCTGGAAATAAGTTAAGCACACTCCGGAAATTTAAAATTGGTTGTGATTGAAAGCTCTGTCATGAGATGACGACTTAATTGAGCTAAGAAATAGTAATTTGATAAGTAGCGATAGCAATTTAGTAATCATAAACCAGTAAATTTATGAGTTTAGTTTATTCTTATCCAAATTATTGAAGCATAAGCAAATGTGTTGTTTTTTACTAAAAATGTAGGTGTTTATAAGTATGGTGTTGGAGCGTTTACAAAACATTTACTGGTGGGTATTTTTGGTAAATGTTGACGATTACTTAACCTTAAATGACATTATGTAGCCAAATTTTTAATAACGTGTGTAACCTCGATGACAAGAATGGCAAAATTTATCTCAAAATCGCATTAGACGCCTTATTGGTAGTACGAGGAGATGGGTTGAGGCTGTCGTCCGGGCACGTGACAGTTACACACGTTATTAAAAATTTGGCTACATAATGTCATTTAAGGTTAAGTAATCGTCAACATTTACCAAAAATATCCCCCAGCAAATGTTTTGTAAACGCTCCAACACCATACTTATAAACACCTACATTTTTGGTAAAAAACAACACATTTGCTTATGCTTCGATAATTTGGATAAGAATAAACTAAACTCATAAATTTACTGGTTTATGAATACTAAATTGCTATCGCTACTTATCAAATTACTATTTCTTAGCTCAATTAAGTCGTCATCTCATGACAGTGCTTTCAATCACAACCAATTTTAAATTTCCGGGGTGTGCTTAACTTATTTCCAGGTGTATAGATACACTGCTTTCAACAGCTGATGCAAAAAGACGGACACGCGACTGTTTCATAGCTTGCTACATCGACTCATCGACCGTATACCTCCACCTCGTCTGTAAAGATCATATCGAAATTATACGAGGCGGCAAATATGCAGAAAAGTGTTGTAATTTCTTTAATCGCCATTGCTATTCTATAAAACTTTCTAGATAATATTATATAGGTACAATGGGTTTACTGAAATATCTAAAATGTATATTTAGGTCTTTGGTTTACTTGAATTCTTGAAATATCCATTTTGGGCATACGGGTGGTACGGTATGTGTCGGTCGCTGGCACCGGTTGCTAGGCGCTGAGGTCGTTTCTGTATGGCTTCTTATTGTCTGTGCATATATAGTGCATATATAGTAAATAAAAGGTGCTTAATAAATCGGTTTATTACCCATGTATGTACATTCGTCCTCGTCTGCCTCACAATTAATGCCTTTCCATCCAGGAACACATCCTCCACATGTCGAAACACCATCTATGGTTTGACACTTGACATTTGGCAGGCAGTCACCGTAACATAACATCCCACGTGGACAATTTGCTGTATATTGCAGACACGGATCCTTCTCGTCACAGTTTGCACCTTGAAATATAAACGTGGCTGATTACTGTTAATAAATGTCGTCTATTATACGGTAGGAAATGGAATACATCACCCGAATCTGAAAACTGGCTAAAATTCAGTTCAAAATAAGCGTCATGTACACCATCCAAATACCGGACCATTCTCAAAAAAGATTGCAAAACGTCCAAATAATTTATAAGCACTAAAACAAATTTACAATTAGGCAAGTAGCTCAATTTGTTGGCATATCATTAGAATTCATTCACACAATTGTCAAGCATTACACACATATGCAGCTAAGTGCAGTTTGGATACCCCCATCTGCACACGGATGATCAGATGCATGCCCTTATAACTATCCAAAAATAATTGAAACTAAACTAGTAGCATATGCAATGTCTTTGAAGGAAACGTTGAGCCCGTTGCCTAACAAAAACAGCTACCGAGCGAACGTAAGTGCTATGGTATGAAACGGATTGCTTAAAAAAGCGCTACGTAACGGACGAGGCGAAAATAATATATGGGCGAGTTCATATGGAACACAAATACGCCATCTTGGAGCACTAGTCGAGTTTGTGTCATACGGTTCAAATGACGTCACTAGAGCAACAACGAGGGTTGTTCGAGTGGAACCCGAGTTTACCTAGACCGAACTTGCGTTCCATGTGAACACGCCCTATGCTACGGCGAGCGCTCGCGAATAGCAGACCGTTGCACGAGAAATACCGAAGCGATCCGTTGCACAAGAAAGCGTTCGGTAGCGTTTGTCTAGCAAAGTGCTGATAAACGGTTTGCTGTTGGCGAGCACTGCTCACTTGTAAGTTTGTAAGTTATACTTCAAAACGTTTATATACTAGTAGCCTATTTCCATATAAAAGTCAAGAAACAGACATTACCATGAATGCTTACAGTATAGGATGACATAAATATAACAAAGAATCGGGCAGTGAAGGCAGCACTCAACAGAAACCATAGACAGGCAGAGAACGAGAGGCACACTAAAAGAACAGTATACAAATAACTAGCGAGACGCATGAAAGTGGCGTTGGTCAAAATGACAAATGGTGAGAATAAAGAACATTTTACCTGATAAGCATATGGCTGCTATAATCACGCTTAATGTAATATCCATAGTGTCAAATAATGTAGAAAGTATACAGGAAAATGTTCACCAATCGCTGTACCATAAGTAACGATATATGGGTGCAGTATGAACCGACTACAGACCGGTACAGCTTGCTGCTAAATTCGTGTTGTTTAGGTTTATTTGTAAGTAGATCGAACTCGTTGAATAAAATACATGTACATGTATTATAAAGATTGCCAGAGGCTGGATTGTCAATATTATCACCCCATTTACTTTTATAATTATAATGCTTTTACCATTCGATAGGTATCTACCATGTATGGTAATGCAGAAAAATCCCTTCAGGACTTTGGTATAATGTATTGGGTAAAATAAACCGTATAAATTGAATACTTATCAGTATTCACTGTATGTACATGTATAATATTTCGCCCCAGTATGTCCATAAGCTCCATATCAAAGCACTTACGGAATCCAAAAAACTTACCATCAAGTTAAATCATTTATAATTCTTAAACAACTACATCGTATGGTAAAGGATCTGTAATACTTATATTGATTCATTTATTGAAATCCCACAAGCTTTATTTGTCCCCAATTTGCAGTTGCTAAAGAATAATAAAGAATTTAAATTTGAACGTTAGTTCATAATTCCGTGCTCGTATAGGTTATAGTTTCGGAAACGATATCTTCAAGGAGTTTAACCTAAAGGAACGGATTGACTGTGGTGGTATATCATTGAAGAACTCCAAAAACTGACTGACGTAGTGTTTGCTCCACCCACTATTCTGCACTTATACCATTTGCGCGAGAAAATCGTGTACGTATAATGGCCTAATGGACGATGACATTTTTAAAAACGGGGATGTCCTCCAATAAATCGTGCGTTTTATAAATACTGTAGTTGGTTTACTGATACCACTTGTTCATATTCCATGGTTAGACCCACACGCTTTCGCTTTCACGGGCTTCATGAAGAGGCACGGTCTATTATCACATGCGCAGTGACTTCAAATTACTTCTTGCTGAAGACGCATTATTTTGAAAACTAGAACGTTGTTCATGGATTAGACGACGGATATCAAGCCCGCTGATTGGTCGAGCAAACATTAAAGGGCTGTTGTGGGCCAACTGGTACAATTCGTCGGTACTTAAAACTGCTGTTCACATTGCTCAGCAATGGTGCCATAGTATGCACTAAAGCGATCATGTGGTCTATAGATTTACTGCAAAATACGTTCGGGAAATGTATTCGAACAAAAGAGAGACTGTATTCCCTAATGGCAAAGGTGGTATGTCGGACTATGTCCATTGGTAATGGATATTGTCAATAGAGAGGCCTGTCTGAAGCATAAACTACGTTTCATCACCTGTCCGGTCTATTGTTTTAAAACGGAAAGTGTTCGAAACTATACATAAAATACAAGTTTGTCATTGACGAAGTATGAGGAAACCGATTCCAGACGTTAATGAGAGTCAATGTGATTATTATCATACATTTGATTTATATATTATATGCAACAAAACGTGCAAATGTCATGACAATTATCATTTTTATCAAGGAAACAGTAATTTCCGCCACGCTGCTTAGTATTCTTCGTTTTTCATTATTTATTAGTTGAAAACTGTCCAGTTTGACAATGCGTTGTACGTTGCGATGAATTCTTGATAAACTTCTCGTAATATCATTGTTAAATTACAATAAAACTCGCTAGGGTCATTTCCAAGTAATAAAATGACAAAAGCATCACTAAATATGTGAGTTTTTGGGGATGTGGATTGTTCGTTCTATGTCTGAATCTGGCGTGGATGGCTAGGCGCTGTGGCTTTGGGTTGTCGGTGCGCTACAGTTTGTATTTATGAATGAGACTTTCTTTATTTCAGATGCGTTGCAATGTTGTAAAAGTGAAGAAAGTACAACTGCCGGAGGCACCAGATGTTAGGTATATGACATATACAATCACATACTCGTAGTATTGCATACATTTACTCGAAGGTACAGGTAGGCAACTATATGACAATTTCATCATTATTCGAGAGAAATTATTTTTGTTCATTTTCTGGATGAGCTGGACCACGATTACTCGACTGTGACAAGAACTTGACCATCAAATCTTCCCTCACGATTATTTGTCCTCATGGCCACAAACTCTATTCCCACTATTACTCGGTATATTCCCACTATTACTCGGTATTAGGGCGCTCGATTGTCAACAGCCGGCTAGCTGAGTAGGTATAAGGTGCTCGACTCTCAACACCCTGCTAACGAAGTCGGTAGGTCGCTCGACTATCAACACCCTGCTAACGAAGTCGGTAGGTCGCTCGACTATCAACACCCGGGTAACGAAGTCGGTAGGACCCTCGAGTGTCAACACCCGGCTAGCTGAGTCGGTAGGGCGCTCGAGTGTCAACACCCGGCTAGCTGAGTCGGTAGGGCGCTCGAGTGTCAACACCCGGCTAGCTGAGTCGGTAGGGCGCTCGAGTGTCAACACCCGGCTAGCTGAGTCGGTAGGGCGCTCGACTATCAACACCCGGCTAGCTGAGTCGGTAGGGCGCTCGACTATCAAGTGAAAAACGAGTCTTTTCACTGGTACATATAACAATTAAACACCAGACATGCTTGTCAAGTGGAACTTTATCGTGATCTCTTAAACTTAGCGCATATAGATATCACAATTTTATGGTAAAGTTATTCAGTTTCATACAATTCTTCACAGGTAGGGCCGGTCTTGATGACAGGTCATATTTCTATGCGGTGATGAATGGATGGTTATTTTAAGAAATAGACGGAACTTCTGTCAAAATTACAGGTTTGTTTACATTGTCGTAAACAAGGAATTTCTCAAATGTGAAGTAGAAATCTACTCGAATTTGTCTGTTCATTTGAAGTACATTGTATTTTACTTCTAAAAAACCAAGCAGTTTTAAAGTAACTCACTACATGTATTAGGGTTTCCCATCTCTTACGACCTCCTCTTACGAATATTCCGAGACGTCACCCACGGTGACTTAATTGTACTTAATATTGGGAAATATATTTCTATCTTTATTTAAATACTAATAGAAACGTATGCCCAATTCTTGCCTAGATAGAATTTGAGTAAGTTTCTGCCATAAACTGTGACCTTTTGCACAAAAAATACAACAGTGCATGGATAGTACCCATTCTCGTCTTAAAACAGTGCATGGATAGTACCCATTCTCGTCTTAAAACAGTGCATGTATAGTACCAATTCTCGTCTTAAAACAGTGCATGGATAGTACCCATTCTCGTCTTAAAACAGTGCATGGATAGTACCCATTCCCGTCTTAAAACAGTGCATGGATAGTACCCATTCTCGTCTTAAAACAGTGCATGGATAGTACCCATTCTCGTCTTAAAACAGTGCATGGATAGTACCCATTCTCGTCTTAAAACAGTGCATGGATAGTACCCATTCTCTCGTCTTAAAACAGTGCATGGATAGTACCCATTCTCGTCTTAAAACAGTGCATGGATAGTACCCATTCCCGTCTTAAAACAGTGCATGGATAGTATCCATTCTCGTCTTAAAACAGTGCATGGATAGTACCCATTCCCGTCTTAAAACAGTGCATGGATAGTACCCATTCTCTCGTCTTAAAACAGTGCATGGATAGTACCCATTCTCTCGTCTTAAAACAGTGCATGGATAGTACCCATTCTCTCGTCTTAAAACAGTGCATGGATAGTACCCATTCTCTCGTCTTAAAACAGTGCATGGATAGTACCCATTCCCGTCTTAAAACAGTGCATGGATAGTACCCATTCCCGTCTTAAAACAGTGCATGGATAGTACCCATTCTCTCGTCTTAAAACAGTGCATGGATAGTACCCATTCTCGTCTTAAAACAGTGCATGGATAGTACCCATTCTCTCGTCTTAAAACAGTGCATGGATAGTATCCATTCTCGTCTTAAAACAGTGCATGGATAGTACCCATTCCCGTCTTAAAACAGTGCATGGATAGTACCCGTTCTCGTCTTAAAACAGTGCATGGATAGTACCCGTTCTCGTCTTAAAACAGTGCATGGATAGTACCCATTCTCGTCTTAAAACAGTGCATGGATAGTACCCATTCTCGTCTTAAAACAGTGCATGGATAGTACCCATTCTCGTCTTAAAACAGTGCATGGATAGTACCCATTCTCGTCTTAAAACAGTGCATGGATATTACCCATTCTCGTCTTAAAACAGGGCATGGATAGTACCCATTCTCGTCTTAAAACAGTGCATGGATAGTACCCTTTCTCGTCTTAAAAGTAGACGTCTCGTTAAAATCGGCCAAAGGATTGAATACTTACTGTTGTGTTTAACTTTTTGTTGGCATACCGCAGGGGTGTCAATTTTCCGGATTTATCCGGAATTCCGGATTTGTCAATCCTTAAAGAGCTATGCTTTCTGACCAAAATAAAAGTTATTTGATGAAAATATCTCAAGAAATGGCAAAGTTATGGTCAATTATATCTGCTCTGAAGGATTTTCTTCAATAAAAAGTTTGAAAACTGAGTTATGTATAGTTGACGACTTCTAGTTTTCACAAATGGTCAGCCGCATTTGATTTTCAGGATTTTTAATTTGGCTCTGTTGACACCCCTGCATGATACCGGTATTTTACTGGCGTTCGTAACCACATGTTCAAATACCACGTGGTATGTCCACACTGGAAGTGTGTACTTTTGTTTTTGGTAAACGACATCATACATCAATGACGTGCTGTCTAAAAAATACAGGCGCGTATATTGAGTATGATTGGTTACCTTCTATACCAACTAGTCGTGTGTTCAGTGAAGATTCGGGAGAATATCATAATCAACTTCAGACAAATCATTGGAGTCTGAAGTGTGTTTTACTCTTTTATTATAAACAGTTACATGTATATAGGTTAAGTAGTAAACATCGATTCAATACTGCCACCAACACACAACTTTGTCTTACAGTCTGCCACATTTGCTATGCTTTCCGGTCAAATGGAATCCCTCCAATATGGACTTTCCAAAACCCTCCACAAATGTCCCCATGTGTGCAGGGCATGTCCGTAGTCAATGGAAAAATAAGTACATTGTGAATGTCGAACGCACTACAATGGCTATGTCGTTTGTGTCGTTTCTTTTGTGACCCAAGAACTCACAAGATATTTGTCATCCATACAACTTCAGACGAGTACACATTACAAATAATACTTTAATCTAATGAAATTAATGCTTACGAAGATGAAAAGGATGACACTACCACATTAGTTAAAGGTTTGTGTTTACTGCTTTTATGTCTAATAAATAGTTACTGTTATTTTACGCATTTCCCATAAATTGTATTAATTAATAACGAAAGTGTACTATTATATAGCGTGATAGGAGTAAATAAGTAAACAAAACTCAGTAACGAATCAGGCCCGTAGCCACGCAAAGGATGTGAAACCAAACGAAGCATGTTTTAAGACAGGTCAAACAGATCCGGTGAAGCGGTTAAATGACAAGTACTGATGAAAAGGACGACCACACACCACAGTGTCCAAAAATATATCTTTTCAGCTACTATACTGCCAGATTGCCATTTCGGCCTTCCGTAGTTTACGACCTAAATGCCCAAATTCGGGAATTTTGCCGTCATTGGTACACATGCATCCCAGACTAAAGAGTATCACGGGCCCCGGGTCGTTCGCAGGTTTTTGGGCCCGATATTCCCCTTTAAATAGGGCTTTGAGCGTAGGGTTTTCAAAACTTAAACTACTGGTCATACCCGCCATTGCGGTACGAATCCCTGTGGAATTGAATTAACATTTAGCTCCAAAAAGTGTTTTATATTTTTATAGAAGGACTATAAGGCTAAACAATGGGATCGGCATCAATGCCCTGTAGGGGCACAAAATTAGGCCTATCACGCTAAAGAAGAAGTTATACAGAGTCACTGTCACATCGTCAATTCCGGTGACCGTTGACAATTTTGCCTACTTTCCATTTTGGTCAGGTGTGTAGCATCCGTATGTATCGAGTTTTTATCAGTGCTGCAAGTCAATAATGTCTCAGGGACGGAGTATAGGGTCCATATGAATTTCTCAAAGCCCTCAACAAATTCGTGGTAGCGGAAAGGATATAACTTGAGTGGACAATTCATACATTAAATAAATTTACTAAATGACTTCCATCAGTCTCTAGCTGCAAACTAAAACGAAACTTTCAGAAACAGCAGAAAAGGAAAGTACACGGGTGTATGAACTTATTTTCCTCCTAACTAAAATGCCAACAAAATGCTTGTTGCGAACTACGAGTTAAAATGAAAACACTAATTCCAAAGGACATGCTTGTTGTCCAACATACATGGTCTTTGGAGCAGGGGGAGCCAGGGGGTGGGGCAGGGATTTTGCTTGATCTTTTATTATAACATGTCTTGTTCAATACCAAATAATTTTCTCGGAACGCACCAGATTGATCATTTGTTTTAAAAAAATTCCCGGGGGAAGGGGGCAATCCCCGGACCCCCTACTTACTGGCAGCATATGATAAGGTTCTATTTTTATCAGGTATTTGGGCAAGCAAAAACTTAGTAGATGTACCTAGTCTTAGTAATAATATACACACACATTCATCATAGGATTTTAAGTTTTAACCTTTAATGTAATCCCCCCCCCCCAAAGGATTGTTCGCCCCCATCCCTCCCAAATGTTTGCCCATGACATATTGGTTAGGATAACGTCCATTGTGAATGATGACTGCACATGGAACTAAATCCAACGAGATTTAAACATTAGCAAGATACAACTTTCAAAAGACATTTAGATCTGCAAGCGTTTCTTTTTCTTAGCATCAAATTCAATGATGTTTGTCATTTCTACATGTACCTACTATGCATGTACATCAATTGATATATCGCCTCCTCGATAGCCTAGACTTAAGTGGTAGAGCGTCCACACGAGTTTGGGAGTTCTATGGTTCGTAAAAATGGTACCAGATATTCCCTGCTTGACGCTCAGCACAAAAGGAAACTGACTTCTCTTCTCTCATACTCTCATGGCGACGGATAACATCAGGAATGAGATGTCGAGAGTGATTAATATAAGTTGGAAAAACTTGTTTTACAATCGACCTGAACATTAATTAGTGTAAACTAATTGATTTATCCAACATGTCCTCTTGTAACATCATAGGAGGGAAAAGAACAATGAACGATTTCAAGCCTCTAAGTTTAAGTTGCCGTCTTAATAAGGTCGTGATATAAGTCCCGGCGCCCACTTTTTGTTTAATTACAAATGCCACATTCTAAAATTATATAAACCTACGCACATATTTAATTATGATTATGCAGCTGGAATAGTACATTACTGAATGGTAAATCACAATAAAAGACAGCAAAAAAAACTCACTTTCTGACAGATTTGTATCTCTAAATCAAGGTAATAATACCGACTTTATTCATATACGAATCGTATGCTGCGCACGTTGAATAATGCTCAAATAAGGCGTTAGAGATAATTAATATGCGCGTGTCCTTGGACATTAGTGTATTTCCGCGCATTTTACATAATATTATCTCTTGTGTTAATATGCGACCACTTGAATGACAGCTTGTTATATATATATATAATATACCAAACAAGTGTATTTTGCGAAAATTGTAATGAATATTCTGACTCTACGAAAGGGAAAGTGGTAGTTTTGACAAATTTGCGAATCGCAAGAAAGTGTTGCACGTGATATATGTGTTAATTAAATTGTTAACAACTTAAAACATATTCTCTAATGTTTGTTTAATTTGCATGGTTTATTTCATTTTAATTAGTTTAGGAATTTCTAAATCTTAAATAAGGGACATCAAACTTTATGTCTTCATCAATGTTCAAACCATTTGCGTGACAATTTTTTAAGTGTTTAGACTTCATTAAAATTAACAACAAAACAGATAAAATCAAGCGCCACAACGGACGTTTTGTTAAAACGAGCAGTTTGTGAATCACAGCGTCTTTCAGAGGTTTAGTGTGGAATAGTATATACAGCAGAATCATGTCAGTGACGTCATTTGTACAGCTTTCGTACACTTTGTGTACATTTTTAATTGGTAAGTCAATAATGTGTTGTGATTGTGGGTTATGGTGTGTTAAAAGTACCACTGACAGTATGCTGTGGCTTGTTTTGTGGCTTTAAAGTACCATAGTATTTCAGTCATGTGATGACTTACCAGTCACCCTATTCTGTCCAACAAGTTATTCTTACTTTGTTGTTCTACGTGCCATAGTTCAACTTTGAATCTAGCCAGTATTTTAAAGCATGTTATGCGCTTAGCACCTATGCTTGTCGTGTTGCCTCAGTGATATGTAGTTGGCCTTGTGATTATTTGCTGTTAGTTGACTCTGAAGTCCTACGGTTATATTTGACTTACTGATGCGACAGGTTCGTGCACAGATGTTCATTTTCATTTCTGTTTTGTTCAAATATGTCCAGCAATTTATGCATGTAATCTGTGTTCTTTCTTTCTGTTTGCTCTTGCTGTGTCTTCCGTATTCTTCTGTTTCTGTTGAATGACACACAATCTCCTACATCTCCTACAATAACAACAATGTTTTCTATTCTCAAAATATGCTTGGCTTCAAGGTAGCCTATACACTTCTAGGGTCGCTTTGCCAAGCGTTTGAAAGTGACGCAAAAACAAGCGGAAACGTTCGACTCGACGTCCCGCGTCTGATTCACAGCTGGCCTTCTCTTCCTGCGATCACCTGCAGCACTACCACGGGCAGTCTAGAAGCGTTTCTATTATTTATATATCCTACTCAGTTATATACAACGTTCTTAACAGGCAGCGGTCATCAATTCTAGTGTTTAAACTCTAGATTTTCCTGCCAAAAGACAACACTGATCAAATTCTAATGATTTTCCGACAGTTTGACGGGTGATTTTAATACGGCGACGACAATATTTTTGGACATGACGTCATATTTGCCCCGGGTAGCTCTTCCTGACGTTACCATAGATACAATAAGAACGACACCTTACTATGAAATTGCTCGAAATAAATGAATATATTGCGCATACGTGTCTTTATCTCTCTGTAAAATATCATTGAGTCTTAGCAAACGTTGAAAATTCTATGAATCTTTTCCTGGAATTTAAAAAATCGCCCCTCGTATTACATTTATAGGAGATTTTTTTCAAAACCGAAGGTTTTGAAAAAACATCTCCGAGACGTCTGAGTTTGGCTTTTTTCCTAAATCAGCAGCCTATAAATGTCGTAGAGGCCGTACCAATTGTCTTCCCTGCAATCGTAACTACTCGGGTCTTTCCGTCATCGGACGAAGTTTCGCCCCACTAATAGCTGAAAAGGTATGGATTTCCGGTCTCATCGAAGATCCGCAGTGACGTACGAGAGTAGTTATGATTGGTACGAGGATTCAACCATTAGTGTAATCTCAAATTAGTTGAAAACTGACAATTCGTAGCTGAACTTCTATATTTTTTAGGTTTTCTGAACATCTGCAGATTTCAAATTACGCTATACAAAATAAATAAATAATCCCGGGTCCGGAGCGATAGCCAGGTAACAGGGGAAGTAACTCAACATTCTACGTGATTGCATTCGTCTGAGACGCCGACCATCGATTACACGATGTAAGTACTTGTTAAGCAAGGAAAATCGTCTTTAATACTCGCAATAAGCATACTTATACAATAAAATCAACATCCGATGACGTATGTTGTTATTAAAGGTTTGGTAAGTACAACTTTCTACAAATTCCTGTCGTACCCGTTCCTATTCGTACCTACGACCGAAATTATTCGTCCAAGTTTCATTAGTTTGTACCAAAACAAAATGTAAAATGACTCTTTGACAATGTTCCGTCTGTATCATGTGTATTGTGCTTTGGATAGCAATGTTTATGAGATAATTGTAGTACTGTGTACAGGATTAAATTACTGATAGGGGAGAAATGTATTTGGCCAGCTTGACCAGTTTTCAATTTTTCAACTGAGCCGCTACAGTGTATACTGTACGCGTCCAATATGTTTGACTAATGCCTGGATAGCTCAGTTGGTAAAGTGTTCGCTCTGTTAGCATCTTGCCTATAGTCTAACCAACATGATGTGTGTATGCCTTCACAATAACATTGTTAAAACAACAATTGTTTTGTGCATGGTTTTCAGAAGTGGAGGTTGGTGAGTCGGGCTTCGTCATCAGTGCCGATTTAGTTTGGTAGGAATTTCCCGTGCCCCGGCAGAGATTGAAACCAGGGACCTCTGGATCGGTACTAAGTTGAGAGCGCTTATCACTCGACAACTGTTCCACCAAAATGTCTGCCATGAAAAGTGAAATTTGAAGACTGCATCGGCAAAGTTATGATCTACTTATTCCAATTCATATTCACCTTATCGACATTACCGGATAAACATGCGTAATTTCAAAATATATAGGAGCCATGACTAAAACCCCTTTCACAATTGTCGTAGGAATGTTTTCGTTGCACGAGGCTTATGGGTCTACATGGAAATGTACCAATTTGCGCCTGGAAAGGGTGCGACAGCTCAACAATGCATTTTTGGGAACTATCGTGCGTCCGCCACACGACAGACAGACGTATGATGGTCATGCGATGGTCGCAGGTCATAACAATTGACGCGCGAAAGCCTTAAGATGAACAGTTGTAGCACGTCCGTCGTACGATAAAAGCATTGTCAAACTATTAGCTGGTTTAAAAAATAAGTTTCAGCAGCTGGGTATAATTAATCAAAACGTCCAACCAAACTCTTTATTTTCAAATAATAATAAATATATGCAATAGGAACTTGCTAAATGCTAGTATTAAACTGAAATACATGTATGCATGATCAATTTAATTATAAAAATGCATTTTGTGGTCCGATGGTGTCAAACGCGCCAAAATTTCTTAAGTTTGTTGTACGACGGACATAGGATATTCCTCAAATTTACATCTAAGACTCGTCGTATGACAATTGTGAAAGGGGTTTAACTTTGATTTTAAAATGTTTGGAAAAATTTATTTGTTACAAGCTTCATTTAAATGAGAGTTAAGAATTTCCCTGAAAAATATGCTAAAAGTGTCTGTCTGTAGGATGCCTGGAGCTAGTATAGGATTTAATTACTGATAAGGAAGAGAACTTTGTAGTAATCCACTTAGCTCACTCAGTAGAGCATTGAACCTTCTTAATATATAGCAAATGGTTCCAGGTTTGAGCCCTGGTCCGACTACATACTTTTTTAACCTTGTTTCATTATTAACGTTCCCGTAGATGATACCATGTACTATTCTGTATAAACTGTTATATATAGTCGGTTATGTTACTGATGTACGCACGTGTGCGTAACATTAAATATGAATATAAGTCTCAAATTTTCACGAATCGTGAGGACCCCCAACCATAACCACCAACTTCAAGGCTTATGAGTCAATTCAAGTCTGGCTACGCCCCTGTCGTAGTATTCGGTATTACACATTTCTGATTATTTGGCTTATTATTCTGACTAATAAATTTAAACATACACCGGAATGGTCATGTAGCGTTGTTGCTCATTTTGGCATACTAATTGGTTAAATTGGGTTGTTTAAATTGGGTCATTCAGCTTGGGCTGTTAAGCTTATTGGAGCTAGGTCATTCTTGGTGACACTCGACTAAGGCTTGTTGCTTGTTGAAACTAAGTCATCCGGCCGGGGCTTTCGGTGTTTATTTATTATTGTATCTTTCCGCCGTTTTACATTTGAAACTAGGTCGTTCTGAGTGGGCATTCAGCCTTTTGATTGCTGAAACTGTTTCATTCGGATTTTTGACAGCTAGGATTTGGGCGGATCATTTTTCTTGCTCGGCTGGGTGTTGGGCATTGTGCCTTGTATATTTTTATGATTTCGGTGCTCGACTGGTTAAGTAGAGTGTAGCCATCCCTGTCCGACTTAATGTTATCTTTTTGCTCAGCATCCTAACTGCAAAAAAACACATCCTAAGCAATACCAGTAAATTTTCTGGCTGCAGAAAACTATTCAACTTCAATATTTTATTTGATGTAAACATATGTATGCAATAATAATAATGTGGCATAATTTGATTTGTTCTTTCCCTGCATGCATTAATTCTAATCGTGAAAGTACGGCCATCTCAGTTTGTCTACTAAATATTGCAATGCATAAAGCCGGGGTGATCAGAATTACATACATTTGAACAACCTCAGGTCTTTCAGCTCTTTGATTCCTGTTTACCCTTAAGTACATGACTGTAGTTAAAATGCATACATGTTTCATTATGTAAACTGTACATACATAGATACATACAATCTACATTAATTTATTAATTAAGATGTATACATGATTCTTTATGTAAACTGTACATACATAGATACATACAATCTACATTAATTTATTAATTAAGAAAGAAAAAATCTCCGTTAAAGGCCATGCCTTAGTTCATATTAGGACTATCGGTACGTGAGCTATTTGTGTGACAATCGTCTTTTGGTGTTACTATAACGGATGTTATATAATGGTGAGGATATCTCTAATACCGTTTCCTGCAGTGCAACAATGCTATTGTATATAGGATATGTC
The DNA here is from genome assembly GCA_947247005.1 of Spisula solida. Classification (NCBI taxonomy): domain Eukaryota; kingdom Metazoa; phylum Mollusca; class Bivalvia; order Venerida; family Mactridae; genus Spisula; species Spisula solida. The sequence goes on from OX365948.1 coordinate 31,006,358, forward strand.
ATGAGTTGTCTTTGGAGAACAACATTAATTTTCTTGAGCGAGTCTAGAAAACACAAATTATTTAGCGAGCCTTTGGTGAGCTTAATAACCTGTTTTCGTAACTATTTTAAGAAAGGAAGATCTCAAAGACAACGAGTGATGGATTCTTTTGATCACATTCCTATAGTTATCGAGTTAAAACTACTTCAGAAATAACTAATTTAAGCAGACGTCGTTCGGTTTTCGCGCTAAAAATTGGTGACGTCACACATTTGTTATCACACACATTTGAGAACACAGCTCTGTGCTTTGGAAGACCTCCGTATTATGGGATATACCACCGCTCAATGAAGACATAGATTATTCCGAAGGCCTCATCTTGACCAAAATAGAAAAGCATTCCAGATAGAACGCCTCCCTGATTGGATGCGTCATTTGTAGTAGTGTATGGACAAGAATTGTACTGCTCTCAATGTTTCACCCCACTCATCATTAAATTACGCAATAGGTGCAATCTATGCTGTATCGCCTGAAATTGTGTGAAAGTTTATGAACGATAGGAATGACAGTAATAAGGGCGTTTGTCACAAATGTGTCATTTTGGCAGGATTTAAGATATTTTCATAGTCTGATACGAATAAAAAAGTCATTATGTTTAATTACATGTAGCTATTGATGGACCTAAATGTCTTCATGTAGGCATGGTTTATAATAACTAACATAGCCATGTTTGGTCGCCCGCCTGTTGAGAAGTTGTCAGTTTCTAAACAAATTAGTACCGGTTGTTAACCCCACAAAAACTGTCGAGGTGAACTTGCCGCCTAGATCAAGTGATAATCTTTAGTGTGTGAAGAATGTGTATGCATGCTTGTGACTTATCCGAATTTGAGCGTTAAGGTAGTAAACTACGGAAGCCTGACAGTAGTTGTTTGAAAGTAATACAGCCTTCTACTTCTGTAACGACATTACAATACTTGAACCAGTTTAGTTGATCTTTTTCAGAGCATATCGCCCCTGAACGAGTAAAGCAGCAACTTTCTCGCTAACACTGAAATTATTCATTTATCTTTATGAGTACCTCATACTCACATTATTGTGTTCTTTTTGTCGCATAGTGGAAAATGTGGTTACAATTAATCGGAACTGGTGATTAACCGGAACTGGTTCACAGACTGTATTTGAAACTTTGGGTAACTTTTTCTTGCATTCAAAATCTCTAGCTTCCCAGTTCCGTCATAGAGTTGTCTTGTCTCCATAATTACGGCTATGGCGGAACTGAAAACCGATGTAACGCTCGGACGGAACTCAGATATCCTGTATCACGAATTCCGTCCGAGCGTTACATCAGTTTTCAGTTCCACCAGAGCCATACGAACACAGTAAATTCTCTGAACCACCCACTGGACGTCCTCGCGACCGTGACGAGGCATGGTGAATAAACGCCCACCTACGCACAAGTTTCACTGCATCTGTCACTGCTTCTAACTCTTCCAGTACATAAAACAACCGGATATCTCAAACAACATAGTGTATGTTATGGTCTGTCCAAAGGTAGCCTGCGTAGATCCGGTCCTTTCAATTTCAGTTTGAGTACGGATATTCTATATTTTGGTTGTTTGTGCAATTGTTTGCGGACTTTTTCACATGTCATATTATTCTAATGTGCATTAATTTGTCTTAATTAAGTTAATTAATGCTTTTATTTCAATGTTAATTTCTCAGAATATGATAAATTTCAACTATGAGTAATCTTGTGACAAGACAAAGGCATCAAATGTAAGATACACGGATCTAGGATGGAAAACACGACAGTTATGAAATTACATCAACGGTATTATGACTATTATAGCTTTAAGATTGAAGCGGTGTCTTTGACTGGGATGGCGGAACTAATTCAGAAGTGGGAATTTTGACATAAAACCTACATAAATGTAATAATAATTATTTCAATTCAGGTTTCGTTTCCGTGGAAATTGCTTTAAAATGTCGGATATGAGCTTTAAAAGACGTAAAATACTTAATGACGACCAATTAATTTTAAGCAGGAAGTTTGTGGGGTTTTTTTAAATTTAGAATAACTACAAGGAAAGTTTTACTACGGTAACAAATAAGAAAGATATGCAACTTCAAAGTGATTACACAAATGATCTACAATTGTATTAAGGTTTTGTTGAACTGTTGTTTGGTCCTTACGTTTTCTAAGTTAGTGTTATTGGCTTATCACAACAACATTCGATATAACGAAATATGTTTATTCGTTAAACGCCACCAATCTTAAGTAACACATATGCACATCGTAAGTTAATTCAAACTCATGTGTTTTAAAGACACACTTTCGATACAACGATATAAAATCACGGAACTGACATACAAGTGTCAAACTAATCAAACTATCAAACACGATGATACAAAAATCGCATTAATATTTTCGTAATAAGTTGACAAGACAAAATGGTGGACTAGCCCTCATGGCTTGTGTGAGCAAAGGTCAACTGAGGGCAATTCGTCGCCTTAAAAGAAGTGCTGCATAAACCTTATTAGACGCATACGTATTCGAAATCTGCAATACAAGGCGCATTTTATCATCCCAGTTTCTTGAATATTGGAAGAGGTCGTGTCGATGAAACTTAAGCAGAAAAAAGCATTTTTGCAAATGAAATTGTATTTTTCAGACAGCTTTTTCTTATTTTCTCGTAAAAGCATATTTTGCACTGACGACCTTATTTTTCTATAATGACGAATTATGAATATTCTGTTTTGGCAAACAACTTCAAGTCTGGCAGACATGTCGTCAAAGCCATGTTTCGTCTGCTTCAGCGCAAATAAGTCATCATTTTCACAGACAATGTTGACAGATTACTGAATTTAAAACCTTGCACGTCACACATAATATTTAAATACAAAATTAATCATTAAGCGAGCTTCATGCGTTTCACAAGGAAATGCTTTATTGTAACTACATTTGGGTGGTGTATTTAAGAACTGTATGTTTTCAAAACTACAGAAGCATATGTCCCAATTTGCATAAATTTTACTGTCGCGTTTGTAAAGATGAATGTTGCACAGATTACAAAAATGATCAGATCAACTGCGTTTGTTTACCACTTCAACTGAGCTTGCGACGACAGAATATTTAAAAGTAAATAAATATTTCGTTCGTCCGTTCGTTCGTCCGTTCCTTCGGTTCAAAACCACCAATTAAAGGACAAGGTTCACTAATGGCTTAATTTGGCCCTGTGATTTTTCAAAAAAAAAATACATGTTCCTATTAGTCTGTCCTATAATTCAAATAACTTAACATTTCCTGTGTAAAAAATAAGCATAGATATCCAAATTTCCCTTGTAATTTGTTGACCAAATGTCATTTTTGGCCATTTTCACGACTATTAACGACGTAAATCCTTCCCAAAAACCACGATGGCACTCTTGCGTCACTTTTATATTTTCACATAACCAGTGTTCTTCAAGTCTTTATATAATTATGTACAAAATATCAAAGTGTCGCAAGAGTCCCATCGTGGTTTTTGGGAAGGATTTACGCAATAAAAAGCCATGAAAATGGCTAAAACTGACATTTTTTGGTCAACTTAACCTATTTCAAGTAAATTTGTCGACATATAACGAGGGAAATTTGGAAAAGTATGCTTAGTTTTTTTAAAGACAATGTTACGCTATTAGAAACATAGGACAGATTTATAGGAAGATGTATTTCTATTTTTCGATCAAACTCAGGGCCAAATTAAGCAATAATTAACCTTTTATGACTCAATGAAGTGTCAAATTGCAGACCCAAAATTTGTCAACGTTTTGCCTGTACATAGTCAAGACCTCTCAAAATTCACCAATCAATAGAAATAGCTTACAGCTTCGAGAAAATGAAATTAATAAGAACAATTGTTTCGTCAAACGCGAGGAACATAAGTCTGTTGGCCCCTCCCCTGCTCACACTTTCATATCTAAGCCAAATCGAACATTTCAAAATAAAACAGTTTTTACTACATCACATACCAGGGCAGTTCATTTAATACTCGGACTATCGCCATAGAGCTTGGTTGAAACATGTAATTGTAATAGATTTTCGTTTAATAAGACTTACTTACCAACTTTACTATTTGACAAAATTGGTGTAATTTTATCCAACCGAACACATACTGTGGTAACTATAGTAACACAACAAAGGACTACCCGGCCCAAGTCTTTTGTGAACTGTAGAGTGTTGATATGACAGGGTTCGTTGTAAAGTTGCCTATTTTCAACGAAATCATCAGATAACGTTATGTCTACATCTACGTTAATAATTATGTTATATAACGTTTGATGTCATTACTGTACTGTTACGTGAAGCGTTGTACAGTGACACCGAGCATATTTCCGTTAATATCGCAATAAAATCGAATTTGTTTGGAAAAAAACGGATTATGATACAATTTCGAATAAGTATTGGTAAAACTAAAGAATCTATTTTAGAGAAGACTTTTGACAATATTCGTTTCGGTAGATTTCTGCTTACAAACGGTTCAATGATTGCAAGAATCACCACGCGATGATCCGAGGCCGGGCCAATCTAACGTCAGAATCAGGAAAGTGTCGCCGGGTTTAAAACCTGTTGGACGGTAAACACTACTTGAAGAATAACTAATGTATTAACAGCGGACCATGCGAAATTATTTAACATTTAACATCACTACCGAACATCTTAAAATGGTAAATATGTGTTATCGCATGACTTTATTGCTCCAAAACTATGAGCAAATAGAGAAAAAGGGTAACATTTTAGGAGGGAAAATGAGGTTACGTCACAATATTGTAACGCATATTAAAACCTTCGTCACAACAAGTTGAAATTCCGTTTGTGAATTAAGGAATGGTGTGAATGTATTCCTGTAAGTTTTCATTAATATCAGTCCATTGGTTTTCCAGAAATATCAATCGTCCGGGTATTAAATGAACGACCCTCGTACATAATTTTATATGTACAAAGGATTTAAACACAATTTCATGTTTCTAGTGCAGACTACATATCACCATTTCCAGTCAAACCAACTTTTGTTACGTTACTTACTTACTTACAGAGGGTTGTCTGCAAGACTGTAAAACATCCTTGTTTAATAACAAGCAGTTACGACAGTTTTGCGGGCAACCCTCGATATGGCGTTCACTACAGCTTTCCATCGAGTACGGTATGTGACCTCGTTTGTGACAACTAAAGTTGATATTTCGAGGTTTGTAACCTTAAGGTTGTATATTCAATTCGACATGGTAGATACGACCATATTGTGCCAAAGGGACGACGTATATAACTATATATTGTGTTTTGTATGTTCATTTGTTTGTTTACGTACGTGATTGAATGAGACTGAAATAAACAATATATTAATAATATACATGTACATCTCCCCATGGCTATTGATTTAAGTGTCGCGTATAACTTATTGCACTATCGGCTCAAAACAAATTATGATAACCTTAGCATACAACAAATGTAATGTAATGCCTGAAGTGCCTCGCATTCTTCGATGTGGTGCGTAGTAGACGGTTATCTTAAGGTGCATCTATACGGTAAGTTTTGGTGTATACATCTTGACCTATAAGTCAAAATGTGCCGTACGAGTAGTATTTTCCGCTGATGTACGACACATTCATTGGATAGTCGTCACTGCATAGCGGTAAATACTGCTTCACAGGTCAAGATGTATACGCCAAGACTAACCGTGTAGACGCACCTTTAGGATTACGATGAGGTGTGCGTAGTAGACAGTTATCTCAGGATTACAAGTCTATGAACACACATGGGTATTGAACGTAATTTAGTGATGCACACTAGAAAAGCAACGGGTCGCACTTTGGTGTTTGCGATTTCAAACTAAAACCAAAGGTGATATTTTCAAAAGCCGAATCTATACCCAACAAAAGACAGTGTAGAATGGCTAAATTAGTGAATCCTGACTGACTGGTCTGTTTCTTGTTCGTCTATATGTGTAAATCGATATATCGATGTATCGTCGATACTTGTCTTCCGATATATCGGACTCGTCGGTATGCCTCGGTTCGAATCACTGACAGCTCTAGTAATTTATATTCTTATATATATTTTAGTTGTCGCCCATGCTACAGATGGGACAAGTCTTCGATCAGCTAAATCAAAACCATCATGTAACAATACTCGGTGTCCTGAACACGCGGTTTGTATAGATGAGTTCGGATATGTCTCATGCGAGTGCATCAAGGGAAAAACAGGTAAGTTATAAGCGACGATTAATGTGTCATCATGTTTCTAATTGATTAACAGTTACTACCAACTGTTCCTGATGTAATCATCTGTAAAGTTGATAAATTATACCTTAAAGTCCCATTATCTACCCCAAAACTTTTTTCTGATCATCCAGTAAATACAAGGAATTAGGATGCTTTTCACAATTGACCAACAACACATGACAGAAAATTACTATATCTGTCGAAATAGTATACCAATAATCATTATAGAATACAAAATACGAATTTTGCAAGAGTTGCTTCCCTTAGTCTATAAATCGTGCATTTACTGTTTACAATTCGTTATTTTGCAAAGAAATCGAGCTTCGCACAAGATAAATGTCGGCAAACTCGTACATGGTGCCCGTATAGATTTCATCCTCTATAAATCGTATGGAGCCCGTACGAGCTGTGACTTGACACTACGATTGTACATAAACCGTTAGGATTCAAACAATTGTGGAATCGTACGAGCTTTGTGATCGTAACATTGGTCGTATAGAAAATAAAAGGTTCCGATGACAGAAAATTTAAAACACAGACCTCGCATTCCTTTGTTTATTGGTTCTTCGTATCTTGGTGTAATCAACTTATGATTTGCATTTGAATGATGTTATATATTTGCAGGAATTAACTGTTTAATAGACGACCCTTGTTTGCTTAACACTACAAACTGTCCGGCAGATAGTGTGTGTTATGGTAATTGTGAACCCAATATTGCATGTGAAGGTGCCACTGGGTCCGCACATTGTCATGGCTGTGTAGCTGGTTGGACAGGCGTCCAATGTCTGGAAGACGTAGACGAATGTATAGGTAAATATACCTTTTGTATTTATTCTTGTGTCATTGTATAACAAGTGGTACGAACGATCGACAAAGTGCTTTGATTTCATCTACACATTTAATTTACGACAAATGTAAATCAAGTACCTTTAAAATCATTCGAACGTTAAACTATAATCACATGGTCCAATAGATTAACATGAAAGCCTCCGTCAAACTTCTAAGACAAACAATAGGGCGATCTCAGCTCTGGTGTAATGTCAATTCAAAGAAAGTGAGGGAAGTTTCAAATTATCTGAGATTACCCCATAGTTTCAAATTATCTGAGTGTACCCTATAGTTTCAAATTATCTGAGTGTACCCTATAGTTTCAAATTATCTGAGATTACCCTATAGTTTTAAATTATCAGAGTGTACCCTTTAGTTTCAAATTATATGAGTGTACTCCCTATATAGGGCACACGCAGATAATTTGAAACCATGTGCCTATGGTCATTTCACCATGTTAAGATGTTCTAAAGGTATCCAGTAGCGAACACTCATGGAGATTAATGAGTTCCAAGTATATAAATCGATTCATAATACAAAATATTTGTGCCCACTTGTTTATTTTACCATCGAAATTGTAGAAGTTTTGTATTTAAAAGTGTATTTGTTTGTATTGTACATAGTCTTATCTACCATGTGGAACATTTTCTTATCATTGTTTTGTATAGTAGTTACCGATGTTGTTTGTCTTTTATTTCAGATGAAATCCCCGCATGTTTAAATGACGGTATTTGTAAGAACTCAATGGGCGACTTTGAGTGTATTTGTCAGACAGGATGGACGGGTAAACAGTGTGATTGTCAGAAAGGTAGAGTACCCTACCAAAAGTTTTCTCCACAAGCGCAATTAATATCACTTGTAACGATCATAAGGCAATGTCCATTTGACATTTATCGAAAAAATGACGTATTTCAAGAATGTAAAGTCCTGCCTTGCATTATTAGTAACATGGTCATGTTATATAATGCACATATATATTGAATAAAACTCTCAAATGTTAGTTTTCCATTGGTAGTTGAAAACATCAGATAAGATTTAGCATTTTCTTATGGCATTCGGTTGTAATGGGGTCAGATGTTATGAAACACCCTGTACAAACAAATCTGGCAGGGAAAGCAAACCTAACAGAAACAGCAGAACAAGAAAGAATAGTGTCATTTTCCCCCAGATTTCCTCCAAGTGGAACTCAGAACACAAGCCACATCGGACGTTCGTACCTGGGACTTAGCAAACTCCTCACGGCGATAATGTCACGCGCTGAGCGCAAGGGAGATCACTGCGTTAGGGTTTGGGGACTTAGAGATTGTCAAACGATTGTTATACATGTACTGGATATGCTAACTAGTTGGTCTGAATGTCACAATCAACATGATGGTGCTACATACGGCTAATAGTAGCATGTGTAACGATTCAGCCCAACTCCATTACAATATAAGGTCCGATCGCTACCGCGCTTGCTCATTCGTTGGGACTAAACCCTCACAATCTACTGCTTTTGCATTATTAATGTCACGATCTGAACCTGTTCACAGTACGGGTGAGGGAGTGTGTAGGCAGCCGGCTAGCTCAGTCGGTAAAGCATTCGCCCTGTAAGCGAAGGGTCCCGGGTTCGAGCCCCGGTCTGGTTGCACATTTTTCTCACCCTGTGACATTTGGCGCCCAACGGGGGACCGTGGCATCGCAGTCAGGTTGCTTCACAGCTCCTGTGCTTGAAATTATTTCTACTCTCTGAAATTCGGGACGCATTTCCATTTCAGAGGGGGAATATGTCACGGTCTGAACCTGTTCACAGTATGGGTGAGGGAGTGTGTAGGCAGCCGGCTAGCTCAGTCGGTAGAGCATTCGCCCTGTAAGCGAAGGGTCCCGGGTTCGAGCCCCGGTCTGGTTGCACATTTTTCTCACCCTGTGACATTTTGTAACAGGGTGGGGTATGTTGATAACATCAAGTCGATTATAGAAGTCAGAGTATTTAATAAAATACACGTACAGAAGAACCTAAAACAATACAAAAGAAGAATTTACCAAAAGAACAAATCATGATATTATTACAGTTCTGCAATATAATTTACAGTTATACATAAGATGATAAAGTTTGAACGGAAAACAATTCAAGCAACAATTCCACGCGATCAAATCAATTAATTAAATAGATAAATAAATAAACTACCTACCAGGACCAATAGAATATACTTCACTTGTAAAAGTAAAATAATGGCTAGGTAGTAGATAAAGAAGAAAGTACAAATAGTGTTAATTGTACAACTGACTCCTCCAATAGTCAGGGAAGGAGTGTCAGTAACAGATGAGAGAAAAGATTAAGGCGGGAAGAATGGACACACATGGGAACACAAAAACACACAATCACCAACCATACCGGTTTTACAACTTTCACTCACCCAGTTCATTCATGCCGTACAATACACACACATTCCAATCTAATCATGCTCTCATAGTATATACACACAATATACACACATACAGTTAGGCAAATAAAGCCATCACATAAACACCACAGGGACTAGACATGACAAAGACACACAAAGTTACCAGGGTTACACATTCCCTCCCTCTAAGGAAATGGCTCCTGACATTTCAATAAATATAAACATATACGGTATAAATATCACTTAAATAGACATATACATGTAATATGATAATAACTAAACACTGACAGTTCACATTTGAAATAAACGGCACTGAAAATAGCCATTCACTATCTCCTACAAAATGAAACACCAATGCAATACTGCATTAATAAATAACTGACTATCTAAAAGTAATCAACAATTTGCCAACTTCCTACAGTGCAGGAAATACACAAACTATAGTAAAAACAGAATTGTATAAACAAACTGCGCTCACAATAACTAAAAACAACTCCATCAATCTAGACTAATCAGTATGACCAGAATAAGTATAACTACACTGGCAATAAAGCAATAAGGCTAATTAAATTAAACAAATTCCTGTAAAGGAATACATTACAAATTAAACCTCGCTAAATAAACCAGATACTACCTATAAATCTACAAAAGGTACATGTACATAATATGTAAAATAACCCAGTAATTAATTGTTAAACAGCGAAACGGTTGAAGCGCGGAACGCAAGTACAGTAAAACTGTGAAACGGTGGTATACAGTAAAACCTCGTAACTGCTGAACAGAATAAAGGGGGGTTCACTATAGAACTCAAGAATAGAACAATAGCAATGAATGCACAACTGAATAACCAGCAATAAATGTAGTGAATAATAGAACACAGAACAATTTAATGCGGAACAGACGCCTTATAACAGACAAGAACCTAAACAAAAACTTCAAATTTCTCCGTATTCACTGTAGCAGAAATAGGGGTAACCCATTCCCCATACCTATCTGGAGCTACTCGTCGTCTAACTGGGCGCGGACTCACCAGAGGTGGGGAGGTGGCTTCAGTAACAGAGGTAACTTCGTTACTGAACTCCCTTCTCATTGAGGGCACTTCAGTCAGGGACGGAGTAGTACTTAAATTCTGAGTGTCAGCACTTCTGCTCAGAAAGGTAGATCTCAAGGTCTGTGAAGGCCTGATATCCTCTGAACTAGGAGGCTGCACGGTAGAATCAAGTAAGATAGGCAGGGGTTGAGGTTGAGGTTTTCTCAGAGGGGGCGGTATATAAACACCTGACCTGTCATCATCAGATTCAGAGCTGCTAGACTGAGTACTGGTGCTGCTGCCCTCGGAAAGAGGTGGGTTAGGTGCCACACTGCTGGGTTTAGAGGACGGTCTCTTGCGAGAGCTTCCCCCAACAGTGGGTGTAACTTCCTCAACAGATGAGGTGAAGGGCAACAACATATTCCGGTGCAGGGTCCTAACAGGTCCCTTTTTACCCACTTGGAGCACTTTGTACACCGGAACATCCGGATTTGGCATGGATATGACAGTAGAAACCTCCTGTTCCCACCTGTCCGCCAACTTGTTGGTACCTTTTAGGCCAACTTTCCGGACCAGCACTCTGTCTCCAACTTGAAGACCAGAGTGTCTAACTCGAACATCATAGTTTAATTTGTTCTTGGCGGCGCTTCGCCCGGCTTCCTCGGCGGCCTTGCGATATGCATACTGTAGGCGCTGGTGGAGTTTAGATGCATAGTTGGAGTGGGAACCTGAATGTTCCTCAGAGGGATCAGTTCCCAAATATGCATCTAAGGGAAGTCGGGGATGCCAGCCAAACATAAGGAAGTGGGGAGCGTACCCAGTACTATCATTCTTGGTCGCATTGTAAGCCTGGACCAAGGGGGCGATGTAAGACTTCCAGTCTGCCTTTTGGTGGGTTTCCAGTGTACCCAGCATTTTCAAGAGAGTCTGATTCCATCTCTCCGCCTGACCATTACCCATAGGGTGGTATGGTGTTGTCCTTGACTTTCTGATACTCGCAATTCTACATAGCTCCTTAATGGTGGAACTTAGAAAGTTCCGCCCCTGGTCGCTATGTAGCTTTTCTGGGAACCCATAATATCGAAAGTACCCTTCGTATAGCGCCTTAGCAGTAGTCACAGCTGTCTGGTTGCGGCAAGGAATAGCTTGCGCAAACCGAGTGAAATGGTCTACTATTACAAGAATATTTTCGATACCACCTTTACTTGGTTCGAGCTTCAGAAAGTCAATGGACACCAATTCCATTGGCCTGGTGGTTCGAATGGGAACCAGCTCTGCAAATGGCTTGCCAACTGGAGTTTTCCTCCTTATGCACCGGCCGCACTGTTCTACCCAGCCTGTTATGTCTTTTTCAAGACCAGGCCAGAAAAAACGTTGTTTGGCCAGCCACAGGGTTTTGTCTTTCCCTTGGTGTCCAGCATCTTCATGGACCCCCTGAATGGCAATCCGCCTATGTGACATGGGAAGGACCAACTGCTTAACTGTTTGGCCATCCAAAGTAGCGGTTCGGTACAGAATTCCATTCTCGATAAAGAGACGGTTAGCCTCTCGAATGAACTTCTGTACCGGTAGAGACTCAGTAGAGGTGTTCTTACCCCCCTTCAGAGAACCGCTACCAAGGAGGTCAATAACTCGGGCAATGGTGCTATCAGCACTTTGCTCATTAACCCAATTAATTTTGGCCATAGCCTCAGAAACTAACCGTTCCTCAGTGGCCATCTGAGGAGCAACAGTTTCTGAGATAGTACTGACCAAAGGAGCACATATTATCGCACCTTGAAAGATGGCTTTGAGCTCATCCTGGAATATGTGGCGACGACTCAAACCGTCAGCGTCAGCATTAAGCTTTCCGCTACGATATTCCAATGTGAAATTGTAATTGGATAGCTCAGCAATCCACCTATGCTGAGTAGCATCCAGCTTAGCAGTGGTTGTCACATAGGTTAAGGGGTTGTTATCAGTGACAACTCTGAAATCATGACCATACAAGTAGTCATGAAATTTGTCTGTGACACTCCATTTCAGGGCCAAGAATTCTAGTTTGTGGGCGGGGTAGTTACGTTCACTGGGGCGTAAACTCCGGCTGGCATATGCAATAACCTTCTCCCTGCCATCCTGATTTTGGAGGAGAACAGCTCCCAGACCAGAACCACTTGCATCAGTATGCAAAATGAATGGCAGGGAGTAGTCAGCATAGCCAAGAATAGGGGAAGAGGTCAGTTTGGCCTTAATCAGATCAAAGGCAGACTGTTGGACTTCAGTCCAAACCCATTTAGCAGGGGTTTTTGCCTTTTTCTTGGACTTCTTGGTTTTCTGATTAAGTCCGTGACCTTGAAGAAGGTCATTCAGTGGTTGCACAATTTGCGCATAATTAGGAACAAACTTCCTATAGTAACCACTGAAGCCTAAAAACTGCCTCAGGGTCTTGATATTAAAAGGGGCAGGCCAATCTTTTACGGCGGAGATTTTGCTGGGATCGGTAGCAATGCCTTCTGAGGAAACAATGTGACCCAAATAGTTAACAGATGATTTAAAAAACTCACATTTGGAAGGTTTGACCTTAAGGTTGTGGTCGTGCAACCTTTGGAATACCGATTCCAATCGAGAAATGTGTTCCTCGAAAGTAGAAGAGAAGATCAGGATGTCGTCTAAAAAGATCAGACACTCCTGAAGGTGCATGTCACCCATACACTTCTCCATCATACGCTGGAAAGTGGCAGGGGCATTGGTGAGTCCGAAACCCATCTTGTTCCACTCATAAAACCCCAACCCCTGACCAGCAGAAAAAGCAGTGTAGGGCTTATCCTCCTCTTCTACCTCAATCTGCCAATAAGCTGATTGTAAATCAATTTTTGAGAAGAAACGAGAGCCAGATAAAACATCAATGGTATCGTCAAACCTAGGAAGCATGTAGGCATCCTTCCTAGTTCGACTATTTAGTTTACGCCAGTCTATACAGAAACGAAGGGCACCAGAAGATTTTCTAACAAGAACTACATTGGAAGAGAAGGGAGATTCCGATTCACGGATAACGCCAGCATCTAGCATTTCCTTGATATGTTGACGTACTTCCTCATAAAGAGCAGGAGGAATACGCCTATAGGGTTCCTTGAAAGGGGTGCTGTCATCTAAAACAATATGGTGTTTGGCCAAGTTTGTAGTGCCAATATCCTTTGTTGATGAACAAAACACACCCTTCCAATTACCCAGAACTTGATAAAAACGAAGGGTTTGCTCCGGAGTAAGATTGGAAGTATCGATAGAAATATCATCAATAGGGGGTTCAGGCGTCTGTTCCTGAGAAACGAAGGAGGAAATATCATCAATAACCTTAGCCTGAGAAACATGGCAAATATCCGACTTGGGTTTAAAAGAAATAGCTTTAGCAGTCATATTACAAATACGCACAGGAATCTTGGCTGAAGAAGTATTATGAAGTTTGACAACACGCGGACAAACCGTATAACCTTCAAAAGAGTCAAGAGACTCAGTGACCACACTAGTAATATCTGTACTAATGTTACGAACCATACCATTGATCGTAACACTCTCATATGGTGGCACGGAAATAACTTTCTTCCCACACACCTTGACAGGATATGTTTGGGAAGTCAAACCCTCAAACGCCAACTGCCATTCTGAAGGAATATCATCATCATCAGGAGTCTGGTCTAAAAACAATTTACACCGACGCAATACATTGGTACCAACAATGACAGGACATGACTGATTAAAAACATTGTCTGGTATAACCAACATAGGGACATCTAAATTAAAACTTGACAGGAAGGGGACTGAAATGTTGACTTCAATGTAACCAGAGTATTGCATTGAAGAACCATCCGCAACAGACAAATTTAGACCTAATGAATCTAAAGATTTTAAAGGAATACCCTGATTCAAGGAAAGATAAGCAGAATTGCTTATAGTTGTGACCATGGAACCTGAGTCCAACAAACATTTAAAATTCACATCATTGATGACCACAGAATGCTCATTGGATGAACCAATGAGACGGTCTACCAATGGTTCTGGGCTACACATGGGGGCATTAAACACTTCACCGCCCTCTGTTCCGCCCGCAACAGAGGAGGTTACTAGTTTAACGAAGCATTAGAGTTTTGGTAGCCAGACCTACCGCGACCTCGACCTCTGTACCCCGAGAAACCACTGGCACCCTGACTCTGGGTACCAGAACCCGAATTTCCCAAACAAAAGTTTTTCAAAAGTTCTTCGAGCGAAGAAAGTTTAGCCTCCATAGTGGAGAACCGAGTATTAAATTTGTCTTCCAAAGACTTGAGGCTGGAATCAGCCACAACAGGGGTGTGTTTGGCGGTTTTCACAGAAGGAGTTATAGAAGTACCCGAAGAAATGAGAGAGCCAGGTGAAGATGAACCGAGAGAAGAAACAGAAATTTCCTTCTCCACCTTGCGAATTTCTCTCAAGAGCATGTTGTAATCAGACATAGAATCATATTTATGTCTGGTCTGTAACCGCAACATGTCCGAATGTAACCCGGTCCAGAACTTATGTCGTAACAAATCGTTACGAGCTAAGCCTGGTAGCTGACCTTGATCGATAATAGACTGGAGGAGAGATTCCAGTCTACAAGCATAAGCCGTTACCGACTCTGAAGAATTCTGACGACTGTTGAAAAACTCGGCCATCAGGTCTTCAGGGGTGGACGCCTCTGCAAACATGACATCCAACTTGGTCATAATGTCATTCACAGTCGCCAACTGACCAAGTGGAACTATCATTATACGGGCCGTTCCCCTCAACGAACCACGCATGACCTGAAGAATTTGGGCCTCATAAAAATCAGGATGAGACAATAGACACTGAATCTCATACCGCCAAACAGTATAGGGTACCTCTCCCTTGGGCAATGGCTCATCTCCTGAAAAGCAAGGAATTCTGGGGAGAGTGGATGGGGCGGGCACCGCTACTGACCCATAGTACTGTTGGGAAGGAGTTGATGTCATTACAGGTCTGGATACAGGTAAGCTGAATCTTGGAGTTGATGGCTGGGCTGGTCCTGCAGTGAATGGGGACGGGGCAGACGTAACTCCTTGTCGGATCCCTTGTAAAAAATTGGACAATAGGGGCTTACCTATACCAGGGGGTGGCTGAGTGGGGACGGTAGTGGAAGGGGTTTCTTTATGAATAAGGTTGAAATGGTCCTGTATGTACTTCATAACATCTTCCATTTCTGTCTTGGGGTTGGAAGATGATACAGAAGGTGATGCAGAAGAAAGAGGGTCCATAATAATACAATATGTAAATAAACAAAGTGGGCGAAAACTGTATGTAAATGTATGCGAGAGAAAATGTATGTATGTAACTGTATGCGAGAAAAAATGCCGCGAAAAATATCCGAATATGCGTAAATATAAATATCGCGATGTATCTCCCCCACAAAAAAATAGAATTTCAGTAACTTTCACTTTTGAAACTAAAAGTGAATAACTGAAATTTAAACTACAAATCTACCTAAATACAGAGGACAATTACATAGAATTAACTATAATCCACCAAACTAATACAGAACTTCTATAAATTCACCAAACTAATACAGAACTTCTATAAATTCACAACTACAATCCTTCAAATAAATACACACCACAAAAATCAAGTGCTCTACAGTATGTACAACACTCACAAATGTAGGTCACACCGTGGGAAAGTTTACATTCCAATGGAATCAAAATAAACCCTAAGTACACACAGCAGTCACTAACTGACCAGCTGAGTCATACTCCACTGAACACTGTACTATAGATGTAAAGTCTAAGAGCCAATCACTCCCAAGTTTAAATCAATACACAGAACAACCATATGAATGAAATACCCAATAAATGCACAGTCCAGTAATTAAACTACAGATAACTACTGATACACAAGAATTATAAACAAAACTGAACAAACACAGGAAAAATCCTACAATCCACAGACAATAAACTACAACTGATCACAGGCTAGCAAGAATTAATCTACTATGAAACTCTCATAGCTAGCTGAACAATACAACATTACTGTATCCATAAATCAAAATAAGCACAATAATGATTTATACTGTAAATGTATGAAGTTACTCAGTGAGGACATAAACCTGCAAGCAAGCAAGCAAAATGTAGGACTCATATATATAAATACACAAACAAGAAGGACAGACCACATAATACATATACATATAAAATGATAGTAATACAGTCAAATCTCACTTCACGCTCATACAGACTCACCAAATCTTCTCTCGACTCTGATGTTGCCGGAACAGAATTTTAAGGTGATGTTAGTCAAATTCTCACAGACAGACCTGTTAGTATGTGATGAAGGCAAGAAAGCATAAGATCCTAGGTTCACGAATTGCAAGCTTTATGTTGCAAAAAATGTCAAAATTTAAATAAACCTATTTAAAATAACTGAATTTAGAATACTGATCCTGGTAGATCTATACATAAATTCACCATATCAAAATGTAGCTTACTGACTAATAATATGTATATAAGTTATAACCAATACAGTAGTCAACAGCAATACACAATAATTTTCACAACAAACACAATAATTTTCACAACATACACAATAATTTCACTAATAACACTTTTCACAAATACATGATTGAAAGAGAGGTCTAAAATGTGGGGTTGGAAATAACAGTACCAATAACACTGATATAATAGATTTGACTGATATTCAAAAAATCTGAAAAACTTGGATTTATGTAGAGAACCACAAAAATACAAGTCACACTGTACTCTACTTAAACAAAATGCCTAACTCTAGTGGATAGAATAACATGTGAATGACCTACATAAACAGCTGATGTTAATACTTAGACAAAACAAAAATTACAGTAAAATTTAATGCCTCTCAATCAATAATGGATTTAACATAATAATTTTCAATGAAAACAATACTCACAATCGTCCAGTTCCAGAAATACACAGTTGTTAACACTTAACACAAATTTATGAACACAATTATAACACACGCAATGCACAAAATTGACACAGTTACTGTATTCCCGCGATGTCCCGCGATCCCGCGAATATAAGAATTGAATAGAAATATAGAAACACGAATATAAAAAAACGACGAAAGTCTATAAAGCTTTCGTACTGAAAGTTATACAAAATATAAAAAAATCCCGGGATGGCCAAAAAAACTCACGCGTCGATGACGTAGACTTGGGGGATTCCACTCGTCTAGTAAACGGTTGTGGGTAGGATACTACGGTCCTGGTTCACTTCTGGTTTTTCATAATTTCCTTTCGTCGGGGAGCCATTTGTAGTTGGGAACCAAAATGTCACAGGGTGAGAAAAATGTGCAACCAGACCGGGGCTCGAACCCGGGACCCTTCGCTTACAGGGCGAATGCTTTACCGACTGAGCTAGCCGGCTGCCTACACACTCCCTCACCCATACTGTGAACAGGTTCAGATCGTGACATATTCCCCCTCTGAAATGGAAATGCGTCCCGAATTTCAGAGAGTAGAAATAATTTCAAGCACAGGAGCTGTGAAGCAACCTGACTGCCATGCCACGGTCCCCCGTTGGGCGCCAAATGTCACAGGGTGAGAAAAATGTGCAACCAGACCGGGGCTCGAACCCGGGACCCTTCGCTTACAGGGCGAATGCTCTACCGACTGAGCTAGCCGGCTGCCTACACACTCCCTCACCCATACTGTGAACAGGTTCAGACCGTGACATAAACAAAATTGAAGCAGATTTTATCAAATGCGTGGAATATACACTATGCAACATTTATGCTTAAATAGCTTTTATGTATGCATGTATGTATTTACCCATAGCTCAGCCAATATGCGTTTGATTTTGCTGAAATGTTCAACATATTTTGCTAAGATATGTGGCATGACAATCAAGTTCATAAGTCGCTCTGTGTATTTGTATAGAACAATGATATTCGTTTACATTATTACAATCGTTTACGTTATGATTGTAATTTCACTGTAGGAAGTGAGTGTGATGTTGAAGACACCACAACGACACCCGAGGACCAAACGGAGAACCGAACAAAGGACCGAACAAAGGACCCGACAACTACACCAGACAATGGGGGTTCCTTCACAGACATTTCATATAGTTCTTTAGCTGTTTTATTATTGTTGAATATTTGGCTATCGTGAAAGAGAGTTGAACTCACAGACGATGTTCTCGTTTTTTTACTGTTTGTGCAAGTTTGCTTAGATTTAAGATTTGTATTATTAACAAGGGGAGACAGTCACGCTATGCATGGTTACTCACGGAAAACTGTGTCCTTGTTGTCTCGTTTGTACGTATTATCTGCTTTCGTTTATATTATATAGAAAGGGAGGTAATCGCGCGTGGTTGATTATGTGTCAGGGGATATACTATTGACTGATTTTCGGGTTCCGACAGGCCGCGAGCAGTCAAGCCTATTTATTGAAAACAGCCAATGAGACAAAAAAGTATTTCTGTGTCAGTCTCAGGGCCTAGACAACATACCTTAAAGACAGCATCCAAGTATACGGCTGAAACCTTGGGTTGTGGAGTTGTGGAGTTATGGCCCTTTGTTTCCCCCTTCCCCTCCAATTTTTAGTAAATAAAATACAAAAGTGACCAATTTCACAGCATACACAGTTTTTTTAAGCTAACGCAATCCTATATTTGTCTCCATTTTACATAAATAGAATACCTGAGCAAGGCTATTTCAGCAAAAAAAGTGTATTCCATACATGTGGATTTTTTTTATTTGCTGTCAAACTTTTTCGCGGTTTCTGACGACGCTTAGTTTGCACTTCCGTCATTTTCCTTCAGAGCCAGCTGATATTTAGTTTCTATGATGTTTCAAAATAAAAAAAACACCTTCTTATTAAAAAATACGTACAGAATTGAGTCTTTAAAATACCAATTTAATTGTTGATGCCCATAAATAAGCTCTACTCTAAATATAGTACCAGTATACTCGTATCCCCTGCCACTTTATAAACTCAAAGCATATTGTTCAGTTTTGTACGAATCATCTCCCTTTGCTTAGATTTATATTATAAATAAAGGGAGATAATCTTACCTGGTGAAAATCACAAACTCACCGCAGATTATCTCCCTTTTTGTATTTTGTACGAATTATCCCCGTTCGTTTATTTATTAGCAACAAGTAAACAAGGGGTGACAATCTACTAGGATTAAACTGTAAATAACTATATTATGTTCTTCGTGACAATAGTCATTGTAGTTGATTGTATATACTAACTTTGATTACGATATCAATACTTGATAGATGTTTTGTACATAAAACCTTTTTCTGAAATAAATATAATTATATAATTCTGTGTTAAATATAAAATAAATACTGAAATGCACAAACAATTGAAAGCACTACAAATGCGCTGGCGGGTCTAGCCTTACACACAAAAGACAGACACAGAACATACCATCTGTATCTGCCGAAAATGATACTGAAAGCAATCCTATATACAATGACCCCTCAATACATGACACACTGCACTGCAACGAACGAACGAACACTCTGGACAACGTGTTCCTGATGGTATCCATCGACATGGGGGTATATGAGGAAAGAAACTAGTGTTCCTCTTTCATGCTGAGAGTCAAGCAATGAATACACAGGATAGTCGCTGGAGTAATTTTCATCGTATTTGGTATGATGCGGCCATATAGCAAAACCGGACCCCCTTCACTTGTAATGAACGCTCTACACTCAGCGATAAAGGCGGTAATGAACCTGATGTTGACTACGGCGGGTGTCCGCCATTGTAGCACTAGTCTGTTCAACTGAGCAGATTAGTTAATTCGTAGTATAAACGCGTGGAAGAGTCTATTGGAGCACATGGTAAGCGTAACACAACATTGTGGTGCTTGTCGGTTGTCCTTGTGGTGTGTGTGGTCGTCCTTTTGGTCTGTTCCGAAGTTGTCTTCTGACTCTTGTTCCGGATTTGTGTGGCTGACTGAAGCGGGGCATGCTGTCGGAGTTAGATGTTATTTTTTTTGTAGCTGCTCATAATTTCTTGATCCGCTGTTTTTGATGAGTGTTTCCTTCCTTGTATGGTGATTATTATAGCTATAGTCTCTGACTGACAAGTCCTGTGATATTGCATTCCGTGCTAACATTCAAAGAATACAAAACTTATCCAATTTCGTTTATATTCATGTAAAAATAATTATCATTAATGAGGCGTTCTAATTCTTTTGAAACACGATCTTTAAAACGCACAATGACATGACATAACAAATTACTTAAGTAAAATCCTAATGAATACTTGCTATATGTCGACTGCTCTTAACTGTGCGAGTTTTATAGGAACATAATAGATTGTAATCCTATAAATAACTCGTGTTGTTGAATAACAAACCTAAGATATAAAGAAACGCCGTGTTAAAGTTTCAATAGGTGTCAGGTCAGTCAGTATTCTCTAAACTGCATTTAGTTTCCAAACATTTCTTTGAAATAACAACAATACTCGGGCATCAATTGATCTTTTGGCAAATACGTGGGGCGGCTATCAATAATCTATTCGTCAGACATCCAGTTCATGCCTGTGGTGTTGTTATTATGACCGATTTATATGAGATTTAATCGGCAATTCATGGAACAGCTCAGTCTTAGACTGGCCCAAAACACTGTACTTTTTAATACTTTTATTTTATCATTAATATGTATATGTACTAGCATGGAATTATCGGAATTAGTTATATGATCTTTGGTACTAATATTAATATGTGGCTTAGTGAATAAGGTATTGGTTCTCTCTGTCTTTTTCTCCAATTAAATCATTAAAACTTTATGCATCTCCAATAATTTCCAATAACAGACGCCAGATGTTTATACCTAGGTTAATCCAAAATGAAGATCTAGCTGCAATAAAATCATTGCAGCTATTGCGCATGTAAAACTTGCGTTTTCCAATTGGTTCGAATAAAACTGATCGACGAAAACAATGGGCAGAGCGTTCTTGACACTGACATTTGGTCGATTAGTTGGTATCAATTAAATTAACTGATTAGATGGTATCTTCTCATTCTGACTTATGATTTCTTGTATTTCGTACGTCATATCGGTACGAAGCTATTCTACACCGGAACTACTCAGTCTCACATGCAACATACGCGTTTAAGACAAAGAATAGAGTATCAGAATTCTGTGGTTTATGTACAATATATTACATGTATATGAAAGTTGTACACTTGAGATCTCGCTGTTATATTTATAAGTGAACGGAGTTACTTAAATCGCCCACTTC
This sequence comes from Spisula solida, assembly GCA_947247005.1. Taxonomy (NCBI): domain Eukaryota; kingdom Metazoa; phylum Mollusca; class Bivalvia; order Venerida; family Mactridae; genus Spisula; species Spisula solida. The sequence continues at coordinate 31,028,082 of OX365948.1, forward strand.
GACGTACGCGATTAGAGCAGGAACAAGATGGAATTTTATCTTACTGTATTGTTGGTTCTTTGTTTTTCTGGGCAAATCACTGGTATGTAACTTGCATGTATTCCAAAAAAATGTTATTTTCGTGTACAGCTGGTACTGTTACTAGTAGTCTCAAATATTAGGCCTTTTCGACTGGGCTGTTTCGTGACGCAAGTTTTAGCCTGGTTCCCGTCCCCACGAATACAGCACTTCTACAGTAATACAACTGTAAAATTAGAACGGGAACCAGACTGTAACCTGCTCCACAAAACAGCCCAGTCGAAAAGGCCTAATATTATAAGAGTAATTATTGAAGCGATTCTGGTGCATTGATCTAAATGACTAACGACTTTCAAAACATTTAAACCGAAACTTACAATCCTTATACAACGTTTTTGTTAACTCGCTGAATTAGATTTCTGTAAAAAGAAAATTATTTTATATTTTGCATGAATTCATGAATATATACAAGTTGAATGTTTGTACGGCGGAAAATTGTATCAGGCGGTTGAAAACTAGGATGAAGCATATGATTTGTTTAAAATAGCTTATCCAAATTTTATCTGCAACGCCTGAAAAGTCCACTAAAAGTTTCCCAGTCAAGATCGAAAGAAATTAAATACAAACTGATTGAACTATCTAACCACTAGATACAGTCACGTGCAAATCGAATTATAGTTGAACTATGAATGACACTCCATTCTTACAAATATTTGGAAAAGTTATACAAGATATATAGCTGGGTCTTTATTAAAATCAATAGACCGTGTTAGTATTTTAAATTTAAAATGTTAATTACTATATATTCACAATAGACACGCCTTATAGGCATTATGATTGGACTATTATAGGCATTATGATTGGACTATAATACAAGGCAGATAGCAAACTTACTCTCGGTTGACTTATCTTGTCTCAGGCTACGCCAACAACAATATTTAGTATAAGACAGAGTCGCGTTTTCGTTCTCTACCTTTAACTAAACATAGGTTGTTTTGCTTGATTTATCACACATACAACCAAAGTGATGATGGACTTTGGCAAGACGTGCTTTCAAATATGCGATCCGCACTTCATGCCTTGTCGTGCCATATTTCTCAAAATGTCAGCAAGTAACACATGTTTAGAATCATATACTAAAACACATAATGCGGTAACTATCTGTTTATAGAATACGATCAAGCTAAAACAAGATTAAAATAATCTTGAAGAAAAAAAATAATAGAATATATGAAATGCATAGAGTGTACGATCTTCGAATAGGCTTGATTACGATATACCATAGACAACACAAAAAGAAAGTATACAACTCAAACTTTGCTAAGGGCCAAGCAATAAATTTCCATGTCTAATGTCTTATGTTAACTGAACGAACCCGATTCAGCAAATGTTGTGCAATTATGAATATGTCTGTATGCAAACATGATCTCTCTTATATGTTAAACGCAGAGCATTGCAGTTTGAATCAAACTTTGTTACATTCCGAATTACCTCCCTTTGATTTAAAGTTTGAGCTTATTTTCTGTAGAACATTTTGGTCAAACGTTTGTATATATTGTTAGTGTATTCCATAACATAACCAGTAATCTATTATGTTTATTAAAATACAGGTTGGTTCTATAAAACAGCTCCAAGGAAGAAATGCTATGAAAATCTTGGATGTTTCTCCAATGCATTCCCATATGCCAACACCAAATTCCTGTTGCCACATTCACCAGAAATGATTGGTACAAAATTCTACCTCGCCACGCGGAACACTACTGATGCTCCAGAAGAACTTGTTGTCACCGACGATCACCAGAACTGCTCATGGAAGTCTTTCTGTGAAGGAACGAAGCGTATCATTTTACTTATCCATGGATACATGTACCATATTGCGGACGGATGGGCTGATACCATGAGGAATGAGTTGTTGAAACAGGTGAGTACGATGTCAGTGTACTTGATATGTCAATGGGTAGCTTGGTATCCGAGTGAGTAACGCTCTTGATGACAGATCGAGATGTACCTGGTTCGGTCTGGGCACTTTGTCGTTTCTGAAGTGCTTCTCAATGTTTCCAACCCAACAAGAGATGAACGGGTTGCCCGGGGTAGGGCACTTATGGGTAGTCTTGTGTGTATCAAAACTTTACACCGGGAACATTAAATAATCAATGAATCTATTCTGAAAGAGCTAGGGTATGTGTATGATTTACGGAGAAATGTGTCACCGTTTATTAATTTATGTATCTTTGCGATTTTGTTACACAACCTAAAATGTAAAATACTAAACGTACATTTTTTCAGGGAGACTATAATGTGATTTTTGTCGACTGGCAGAAAGGAGCTAAAGAAATCAATTATTACCAATCAGCAGCCAACACAAGGGTAGTAGGCGCACAAATTGCGCAACTATTGAAAGTTTTCAAAAATGTGTATAACATAGATCCATCCAATGTGCATATAATTGGACATAGTCTGGGAGCTCATATCGCAGGTTACGCAGGAGAGAACATGGATAATATTGGAAGGATAACAGGTAATAATATACACTGCATGTATTTACAGACTATACATGTATGTGCCAAGAGTTAGTAACATATTGGACAAGGGAGGCAACAGCAGTCACTAGCCTACAGGGCACGTAAGGCACAAAGACAAACAAAAAAAGTACAAAACTCACAGAATATAAGTACATGTGTAAAAGTATACGGAATGAATGATGAATATTTGAAGTTTGTTTTAAATTTATTGCGATGGTACGTACAACACGACCAATTCGCAATGCAAAACGCCATCGGCAAGATTATTAACTTCATGGTTTTGAGCAGCAAACTGCTATATTTCATCGTCGCCTTTGAAGAACACAAAGATCTCCCTTACATATCTGAAATCTACATCAAAAGATGCATCTTATGAACATAATTTCTTGATGAAGAAAACGCCATTTTAAATCAAGTGACGAAAGTAGTTTCCATTGCATTTTTTCTTGTTTTCTCAAAAACGCATTTTGGACGTAGGACCGGATTCTTCTAAGCTTGGTATCATTATTGCATGTTTGTAAAATGACTGATAAAAATTCAATTTCTCATAGGGTTAGACCCAGCAGGACCGGCGTTCGACCAGGAAGATCCTAGAGTGCGTCTTGATGCAACTGATGCTAATTTTGTTGATGTTCTCCACACAGACGGAGAGCCCTTCTTCAAATTAGGTATGTATACACATTATATAATAACCTTTCAGTTTACGAGGGGTGATCGGTAATAACGAACACATGTTTATCACTTAGTTAAGTTACTATAGTCTGACCAGATTATAATGAGACCCACAACTTATTCTCATTCCAGCGTGACGAGTCTCTGTTTATTGGGTTTACTAATAAATGTTGCTTTCTAACTTGATCAAATATTTTATGTTTTGGATTTATGCATACATGTATCCATGTGTTAGAAGAACATAAGAGATAAGTATACAAAGTTGGCTTGTATAGAATATTGTATACATGTATACGCGTATTTAACTCATTGAGTTATTTCCCTCCTTCGTCTAGGATTTGGCGTAAGCATACCATGTGGTACAGTAGACTTCTATCCAAACGAAGGCAAAGACCAGCCAGGTTGTCCCAACTTTTACATGCATTATGTCAATTCGGTACTTGGAGGAAAAGACTTAAAAGGTAAATACTTTGAATATATGATAGTAATGCAAGAATTGATATAGCGAGTGTTACTAACTGTAGCCTCGTACAGTGACGGTTGGCCAATCGCCAGTTACTTGTGTCAAACAAGCATCCAGTTGATCTTTTTTAAGATTGTTTTAAGTCCCTCTTATCCGGTCAACGGTATTTCAGTTATAAAAGACTACTCAGCAACAATTTCCTGACACCGAGAAAAACAGTAGTTATCTGGAACTAACAAGCTCAGCGTCAAGCAAGAGGGTTATACCAGTGCCATTTTAAACAATGTTCGAATGTCGCGGACGGGATCGAACCCGATACATCTAGCGTTCACAGTGGACTCTCTACTACTAGGCTACCCAGGCAGATCCGCGTTTAATGATATAGGTATTGCTTGGTAAGCACGCACACGAAAGTGATACAGTCATGGTGAGAATCTGCTGTAAACGGGTCATAGACGTAGTACGCATCGAAACCACAGGTCCGTATATACATTGTATGCATATTTAAATATATATAGGTGGCCTAGGACACTTTTCACGGACCATTGATCAAAACCATTTAGACAGTAACGAAGCATGTTCATACCATAACTACTTACAAGACATGCATGACCCGATCTCAAGTTTGCTCAACTCAGAGTCTGAATTTAAAATGAATCTGAAGTTGGAGCTCTTGAATTTTTTGTAATAAACAAAGAATAATCTTTCGGCTTTACTAAAACGTTATTGCACGAAACGGAACCTGATTAAAAGACACATGTCAATATTTGAGATGTGATTTAGCTCAGATTGAGATGCTAGATCAAGATTGTGGGTCCAGGTCTTGTTGATATGTGTTTTTGCAATGATATGAGATCCTAATTAAACATTGATATTTTTTCAATTTTAGCGGTTGCTATGAATATGGCATGCAGTCATCTTCGAGCGTTAGACTTTTTCATAGAGTCTATAAACAGCAAGTGTAATTTCACGGCGTTCCCATCTCAACAAATCAACACTTGTGGATCAACTGGCTGTGGAGTGATGGGTTTTCATACAAGCCCGTCGTTATCATCAGGCAAATATTTCCTCGAGACGAAATCTACAGCACCATTTTGTATAGCATAACATCTAAGGAGCATTATTCGTACACCAATATCACACTTTCAGTCTCAAACCACGAGCTCGCCCAATATATACACTGAGTGGCTTTGAAAACGCAACATTTACACTTAAATAGCTTATATGTATGCATGTATGTATTTACCCATTGCTCAGCCAATATGCGTATGATTTTGCTGAAAAGTTCACCATTTGTAGCTAAGATATGTGGCATGACAATCAAATTCATTTTATTAAGATCTGATAAGACCCTTTACAACCACAATAAAAAGTGATGAAACAAACAAAAGCATATTTGATGCCGTGCGGCCTTCTGCGTTTTTCAGATTGTTAATGCTGATGAGTAATTATTTTTCGGATAAAACTCGTGAACAAGTTTCCGTGCTTAGCATGAAGACAGAAATAAAGTAAACAAAAGATAAATATTAAGCTTAATTTAGATTTAGAAAAGTTGAATTTTATTCACCCAATCTCTATCCAGAAATACTTCCCCTTGACTGTAAAATTAGTCGTTTTTTTCAGTAAACCTGACAAATTGCTATAAAGCGTTTTTAAAACTTAAAGACCACTGTTTTGCAGAGTGGCAAACCGTCTTATTTTGTGTTATTTTAATTTGTCGATGGATTGACTATTAAGTACAATGCATGACTGATTTTCAAAATTTCCAAGCGTCACTATTTGCGAACGATGCCCTAATATTTCGGTTTGGAGAACGGAGTTAACAAGGCGTGGTTTTAAAAATGTAAACATCAGGCCCCGATCTCCCGAAGCATCTCAATCTGAGCTGAGATAAATCTCAAATACTGTCATGTGTCTTTGAGATATTTTCCATTGGAGTAAAGACTCTGAAAGTTGGCACCACAAAACAGATACATTGTTATGAGTTTATTACAGTAAAATATTTTGAGCACAAAACTTAAGAATGATCTCAAATTTATACTCTTGACTTGAGCGAAATCTCAATTTGAGTAGAGATTTCTACTTGAGATGCTTCGGCAGATCGGGGCCAGGTAATTCGTATTGAAGAAAATATTATGCACTCCACGTGCATGTTCATTTATAAATAGGTACCGTTTGTGTAAGTGGATTATATTGATATTAAATCATGGCCATTGTGTTCTTTACTTACTAATGAGCTGGTTTTTAACATGACATCATGCATATTTTTCTTTCCTTTTTAGCTCACCTGTCACAAAGTGACAGAGTGAGCTTTTGTGATCATACTTCGTCCGTCATCCGTCCGTCCGTCTGTCCGTACGAATGCACCGGTAGTTGTGGGGTGTGGAACAATAGGCTATTTTTAGATTCCGCTCATTCCGTCACTTGTGGGGTGCAAAATGCTACTTGTGGGTTGCAACCAAACAAAAAAAAAAGAACAAAAGAAAACCCCACAAATACCGTCTCATGAGTACGTCCGTCCGTCCGGTCCGTCCGTCAACAATTGGGTTGTGTCCTCTCTAGAGGTCACAATTTTGGCCTAATCTTTATGAAACTTGGTCACAATGATCATCTCAACAAAATCTAGGTCAAGTTCGATATTGGGTCATCTGAGGTCAAAAACTAGCTCACTAGGTCAAATTATAGAAAAAACCTTGTTTTAACCTTTCAACATGTAGTCTTCATGGTCGGTATAACTCTCTACTCCTCTATACATACAAGTAAACTTTCATCAACCAATGAAAATGTGTATCAGGGTTCACAGCAGTTTTGTAAAGGTCAAATATCAAAATATTCTAGTATTTTAAGCAGGGTGTGAATTGTAACGGTTAAGTGGAAATCAAAGCGCTGTAGGGAGCGTAGACATTTTCCTGAGGGTCGTGGGTTCAAACCCCACTGGAACCATAATTTTTATTTTTTTATTTTTATTTTTTTAAGTGTTTAGGTATTGTTTTGTCTTAATAGCATGTATTTGTACATTTTCCTGATGGGGCTGGGTTCAACCCCCACTGGAACCATAATTTTTATTTTTATTTTTTTTGAGTGTTTAGGTATTGTTTTGTCTTTATAGCATGTATTTGTACATTTTCCTGATGGTTGTGGGTTCAACCCCCACTGGAACCATAATTTTTATTTTTATTTTTTTAAGTGTTTAGGTATTGTTTTGTCTTTATAGCATGTATTTGTACATTTTCCTGATGGTCGTGGGTTCAACCACCACTGGAACCATAATTTTTATTTTTTAATTTTTATTTTTTAAGTGTTTATGTATTGTTTTGTCTTTATAGCATGTATTTGTACAGTTATATGGAGGAAAAATATTCCAAAATATTTTGTTTAAAATAAAGATCAAATCATAGAAAAACCTTGTGTAGTCAGTCACCAGAGGTTACAATTTCAACTTAATCTTTATGAAACTTTGTCACAATGATCCTGTCAACAAAATCTAGGCGAAGTTCGATTTTGGGTCATCTGGCGTCAAAAACAAGGTCACAATGTCAACTGACATTTTCCTGAGGGTCGTGGGTTCAAACCCCACTGGACCCATAATTATTTTTTTAAGTGTTTAGGTATTGTTCTGTCTTTATAGCATGTATTTGTACAGTTATATGGAGGAAATATTTTGTTTAAATTATAGGTCAGATCATAGAAAAACCCTGTGTAGTCACCAGAGGTTACAATTTCGACGTAATCTTTATGAAATTTGGTCCTAATAATCATCTCAACACAATCTAGGTTAAGTTTGATATTAATTAAGTCATCTGGGGTTAAATGCTAGGTCACATGGTCAAATCATACAAAAACTTGCAATAGAGGCTGAATTTCCTTAAATTTTATTCAGAAAATATGTAGGATCACCATAGGGGTGTGCATGCACTAGTACGACAGGTGAGCGACCTAGGGCCCTTTGGGCCCTCTTGTTAATCTACTAGTATAATATCTAAATATACTTTCTAACGGAACAAATAGAACTCAGACAGGAAAGGAAGCTCTCAACTTAAACCTACCACTCTCAATCACCAGGATAGTCTTCACATGCATCATACACGAGTACATATCAAAAGAATCGCACATGTTACATTTTCTACATAAGATTACATGTTTTTCTATAGCTATCTTCGAAGGCAACGTGGAACAATTAGCTCAGTGTGTTTTGATTGTTAACACATTAAAGTGTTTCGGTAGTCTGTTTAGAAACTCCACATTTTCAGCCAAGTATTCTAGGAAGACATTTCTGGGTGCGTTATTTCCCGGAAAATGCTATTTCAAGAACTTGCATTACAAATCAGAGTCACATGTGTATACAGTTTAAGAACTAAAGCACTCACACTAGGGACCAAGTAGACACAAAATAACTTATATACGTAGTACAGGAAGAAAATGACAGACTGACCAAAATGACCGGATAAACATGTTATCATACGGTGAACATGTGACATATGCGTTTGTTTATGTACTCAGTGTAGTAAGTAGTCTGTCTTAACACTTTACTATAACCACTCTGGATGTACGAGGATGATAACACGCATGCAACTCGCCAACTCGTTCAAATATTCCCTTCCATGACATACAGGGTGTTTCATAATATCTGACCCCATTACAACTGAATGTCATGAAAACATGTATAATCTCATCTTAAGTTTTCAAATACCAATACATTGTATAAATTAAATTTGGACGTCGATTTGATATTTATCGAAAAATGACGCTTTGTAAGAATCTTAATTCCTTGTTTGCATCGATAGTAACATGGTCATGTTATATATTGAATACAACTCCCAAACGTTAGCTTGACATTGGTATATGAAAACATCAGATGAGATCAAGCATTTTCTCATGACATTCGAGTGTAATTCTACAATCATCATATCTGCACAGTGTACATGTACTGTGACATTCTCCGGTTTTGTAGTTATAGATGGTACTGTGTATGGAAAAAAATGCTTATGACAAAACAACAGGTGTATCACTTTGTTGGTTTTCTAAGCATTGTAGGAAACACTACATGGCCATCAGGCTCCGGTCTCACGAATATATCAGAGTTAAATCTCATCTCATCTCAAATATGTGTCTCTGAGTTAATTTCCATGAGAGGCTGGCCTAACAATTGGTATCACAAAACAGAAATATTACAGTCAAAATTCAAGAGCTCGAAATTCAGATTGATCTAAAAGCCAGACTCTGATTTGAGCAAATATCTCAATGAGAGCTTATATTTCTACTTGAGAAGTTTCCGGAGTTCAGGGCCAGAACGGATCATGTAGTAAGAATTGTAGCAGATGTTTTGTTCGCACGGGATAATATGAAAACAAAAATAAACCGTTGTAAATAGGTTTTACAATTCGTAGTAGTGGTTAGCGGACTTGTCGTCTAATCTGGCGACCCGGGTTTAAATCCGGGTGGAGGCACACATATGCCTGTCAAATTTCAGCAAAAAGCTGACTGGTAAATAAATGCAATGCTCGGCATTTAAAAAAAAGAAAAGAAAACACATTCTGATTTATTGTGAAATGTATACTCAGAAACTAGACTAGTTCTTGTGGATAATATATTAATTAACACTCTTTATCACATAACATGCGGTTCAGGAATGCCGTAAAGCCGTTACGTAAATATCGTTCGGCACTCCCAGACCGTGCAATAAATATTTAAATTAGCTTGACGTGACGTTAGCCAATCCATGCATTGATCCGTCACTGACGTCAGGATAATACCAACGTCGTCATGACGTCGCGCTCATTGTACCGCTAAATTTTGGCTGAAACATATGCAGCGCACATCATCCTTCTGAACAATATTGAGCGTTTTCTAAGGTTATGTGATAAATAAAATCTTGCATGAGTGCTCATTACATACGAGTTTTATTAAACTCGTCGACAAAAACAATATGACACTCGGCAAAGCCTCGTGTCATATCATTTTGTCCACTCGTTTAATAAAACTCGTATGTAATGAGCACTCATGCAATATCCTCTATATAATGCTGCAACTTCATGTCTTATTGTAACCCTTAAACCATTTTCTCTTCATCATGCATGGTCACGTCACGTCGCTTCCCATCACGTCACGTCACTTACAGCCCAGCCTAGTGGTTTATGTTGCATTGTTGAGCAACAGTGTTGGACACATTCCTCTTTATACATGGATAACTTGGACTCGGCCTACACTACGAAGCTTATTAATACCGGTGACAGTTACTGCAGACTTCCAAAATTTGGATTCCTACATGTTGATGCGAAAATGGTTGCTCAATTCTGGAGCCAATTTCCTCAAAGCTATGGTACTCAAAATTCAATGCCCATCCAGCCGATACGTTATCTTAGCTATCACATGTACATGTGTACTTGAACACGGATATTTTCCTCTACATAGTTTGCTCACAGGTAACTGTATTATTGATAAAGAGTAAAAAGTAAAACAATCTCTTATATAAATAATTTATGTTATCTTAGATAATATAAAATCTATAAAAAATAAAAATTTTACTCTTCATTAATGATACAGTTACCTGTGAGTTTGCCATCAATTATGGCATTCTGTATTGTATTACTCCATCACTGTACTAGGTAACATTATGTATTTCCTCAATGCTTCTACGACATGATCGCGGTCTTTTAATTCACTAATGACCTGTTTTATTGCAGAATTAACCGAGTTCTTCATTTCAGCATCGTACAAAATGGACGTTTTCATCCAATCTGGCTTGGTACGGTGATATTTTGGTTTTAAGCAAGATTTAGCACAATATAAGTCTAAGTATGAGTTGTTTAACTGCAAGAATTGACCTACTTTAAACAGTTCATTGGTAGTCTCTGTGATCAGATGTTCATACACGATAACATGTAGCGGTAGCTTAAACTTGGTCAACCATTGCAATGTCATACCCTTCCAACTGATTAATTGCTGTCGTACGCTTTGTCGCCAAACTGAAATGATAAATGATCATGGTGATCATAATAATAATAGTTTAGGGAATACTCGTATGTATTCAGTATCCGTCTATGAGATGATAACACTAGCCCTTGATAACAAATAAGTCATTTTTTCAGAATGAAAATTAAAAGCATTTTGGATGTAAATTTTAGCTCAATCTCGTGCAATATCACTTTAAATGCATAGACGGTTTCAATCTACACTGATAACAAGCGGTCAGTCAACCGTGCAGTGATAAACGAGTTGTATTTGTCTATGAATATACAGAACTAAAGTATAGAAAGTTGACTTACTCCTAGATTGAAATACATCACGTTTCGCGAAGTCAACCTTGTTCCTTGTTAGTTCAAGATTAAAATTTGATAATACAGCATCATACGGGTTTCGAAGGATGTACATTGCCATTTGATAGTTTATTGTTTTAACTCGCATCCTTGCACAATCTGTATGGTCCGTTCTATTATCAGATCTATGTGTCTTTATTATATTTATTCCCCACCACGTTCAGGACAACGACTGGATCCTGGAAATTGGCCGGCTGCATCAACATATACACTACCAGTAAAAACACCTGGAAATGAAATAGAATAGCATAAATATCTGATATCACAACATATCCCTTGTTTTAAAAATGAAATCACAATTACAACATTTGCTTAGTCAACACAATTTGTAATGTTCTGAATGGCTTTTCTTACATTCAATTATATAAGTAAACATTTTGTCTTATCAGCGGTTTATCAAAGTTCACTATAAGCGTTTTTTAAAAACTTAAATACCAATATTTTGTGGAGTGGTAAACAGTCTTATTGTGTTTTTTTTTTAATTTGTCGATTGATTGACTATTCCAACTGACCGTACATTAAATAATTAGCACCAACCCATCAATTCCTCGTACATTTTTCGTTGTTTTACGTTTCATGGTTCAATGCACCATTGAAGTGAATTTAGATGGGAAGAACATCGAGTTATAATCCATGGGTAGCCACTAACACGCACACACAAGTTCATTGAGAAATATTAATAAATAAAATTGTGTTTTCAAAGCCGCTCAGTGTATAGATAAACCATGTTTTTTGAGCCGTGACTAATTTATGCAGCTAAGTATATTCACCCTAAAAGGGTATGTATATATAAGCAATAACAACATAAGTTAAATAAGTAGTTTCTGTAAGTAACTCAATACGTGGCCCAATGGATACGGCGATGTCTTCTGAGACTTACTTTTACAGGTTTGATCCTTGGTATGATCACTTTTTATATATTTTTTTCAAATCGCTTGTTCAAGTAATATTACACAAGAAAGTTTCCTGGAATGTATTTAATAATTAGCGATTTATTAGTCAAAATTAAGTGTCGTTAGTCATAGTAACAGTGTGTAACTATAAACGTGCAATGGCTTCATTTAGTTAACATACTGGTGAAGATGTTGGTATGATAATGACTATTTAATATGGCTTGTATTAAATATCTTATACAGAAAGTTTGCAAGGAGTTCGTAATTTATATAATATACATGTAGTCTACGTGTCTTTTAACTTTGACACAAACAATGGCGTTAGCTAATGCAATAAACGGTCTTCAAGCAACCGCTATAAGATATCCAAATGCATCATCCTACTCAGAGACAGACAAAACTGACAGGTTGTCAACCAACACACCAAGTGAAGTCGAAAATCTTTGACTTTGCATTCAGTAAAAGATAAATTAATACTGGACCCGAGGAAAAAATGAAATAAAAACAGCGAAACATGAAAATCCATTACAGGTACAATAATTATTAAAAAAATGGCTTTAACAATGTCTTCAAATTTTTGACGAAAATGAAACAAAATAAATGAAGTGAGAAAAATAGTGCAGTTATCTGGGCTTGAACCCGCATGTCTCAGGCTGACAATTTAGCTCTCTACCGATTGAGCCAGCGATACTGACAATATCAGGTCAAGCAATTATATATATTAACGCATTTTTTAAGGTATCCCAACCAGGTATATTCACACACCATGACTAAATAGTGTAGCTCAAAACTCGTGGTTGATCTATATAAAACTTGATTTTCATTAGTGTTGTGTTTTCAAAGCCGCTCAGTGTACCTACACATTTAGTTATAGAAAGAGAACGCAGACGCGAGGTTGTCTTATTTTGTCGAGGATGTAGCCCGAGACAAAATAAACAACCAAGCGTTAAGCGTTTTCTTTCTGACTTATATCATTGGCTGTCACTTTGTAAACATAAGGCGTGTCCAAATTTTTACAATGCTGACCGATTAACATGTCAAATGAAAATCAATAGCACGGTGTTGTGATTTTAAAGTTGTGGACTCCAATATAACTCGACCACGAAAATCGATAGAGGTCACGTTGACCGAAGTAAAGTACAATGGAGTTGTATGTATACAGTGCAGGATAATATAATCCTGCACTGTAGTAATTGCACTCATTCCTTTGAAAATTAAGACACACCCCATCAATTATCATCGGATTTAGCCACACCGCCTCAGTTAACATCAATGTAAATTGCCGTAGCCATGATATAAATAACATAAACAAATCAATCATGTGGCCTCCGTAGCTCAATGGTTAGCGCTCTTGCTGTCTAATCTGTCGATCCGGCTCCAAATCCGGGTGGAGGCACACATATCCTTTCCGCTACCATAGCGTACTTATGCAGACTCGCCGAGATGGCCATTTCGGCCTTCCGTAGTTTTCGACCTAAATGCCCAAATTCGGGAATTTTGCTTTCATGGGTACACAGGCATCCCAGACTACAGGATATTACGGGCCCAGGGTCGTGCACAGGTTTTTGGGCCCGCTAGACCCCTTTAAAGAGGGCTGTGAACGTAGATTTTACAAAACTGAAATTACTGGTCCTACCCGCAATTGCGGTACGATTCCCTGTGGAATTGCATTAACATTTAGCGCCAAAACGTTTTTATTTTTCTATAGCAGGAATATAAGGCTAGACAAAGGGGTCAGGAACAATGCCCTAAAGGGGCCAGAAAGTAGGCCTGTCAAGCTAAAAAAAAAGAAGAAAAAAAGAAGTTTTTCGCGCAAGGGTCACTGTCACATCGTCATTTCCGGTGACCTTTAGTCGAAATATTGACATTTTTTTCTACTTTCAGTTTAGGGTAGGTGTGTAGCATCCGGATGTATCGAGTTTTTATCAGTGCTGCAAGTCAATAGTGTCTCAGGGACGGGGTATAGGGACCATATGAATTTCTCATAACCCCCCAAAAAATCGTGGTAGCGGAAAGGATATATGCCTGTCATATTTTAGCATGAAGCTAATAAAGGCTATGCTCGGCATTAAAAAAAATTAACAAATCAAACTATAAGAGTTGTTACTGCGACACACATCCTAAGCAATAATGTTTAATCTCCTGAAACTTCAGTCGACGAGAAAATATCTGTTTCTTTCATTAATAATTGGTTTCATTAATAATTTGATGTATAATATAGCTAATGGTCAGTAATTTTAAAACCTATTCTAACACGATCTGCGGATTAATCCATTAAATATAGAGCGGACCTAACAATGTATTATTACCCCCATAAAACATACCTATCAAATTGGCTGTTTCTATTTACGCCCAGTATCACGTGACATATTTATGAATGAATGAACGTAAACTTTATAGTAAATTTTCTATGAGTCACGATGACAAGGCGAGTTGCACGAGAATCCAGTGTTACAGCTATGACGCATCTATTTTTAGAAACTCCAATATTCTCTAGAAACCAATAGGCGAGTCATTTTAACTTTTAACCTCAAACTAATTGCAACACAAATGTTTATCTTTTTATATTGTGCATCTAGCTAATGTTAACCGTGAAAAAAAGTCCTAAGAAAAAATTCCTTTGGCTTTTCGAAATATGCTCATAATATTGAATTGTCACATGTTTTCGCGATCTTTGTTTCTTTTGTGGGGTTTATGTTTTGATCTGTATGAGTATTTTACTTTTAATGCGTTTTAATTGTAAACGATTCAACCAAGGAACAATCCTGTAACATTTTTTTTCTATCAGATATTCAGTTTTGGCGAGGAAAATGTCCAATGTTTTCTATAACAAGCACTACGAAAAATTAGAATTTATTCCCTAGCGACAATTTCTTTCGACGAACCATAATTGTTTTAAGCAATTTGGTAGAGAGTCACAAAAGCAGTATTTGAGCGAAATTATTTTGAAATCAAACTGCTGGTTCTTGAGAAAAATACTGAGAAAGTTGTCAATGTTAGTACATCAATATAGGGAAAATGTGCACACTCCCTAATATTCATGTTTTTGAAAAATCTAATCAAAATTATTTTCAGATTTTTGGAAGAGGATTACCCAATGACCATTTGTGCCAAAATAATTTCAATTTAGAGCAGTGATTTTCAAAACAATGATGTTCAAGCCTTTTAATACGTGATATATATACAGGAAATGTGTCACGCCCCCTGGTGGCCATGTCGTTATTCGAACAATAGCGCTGTTTATGTATTTAGTTTAGAGGGTCACCAAAGAACCATATGTGCCAAATTATTTTGAAATCGGAACATAAGTTTCTTAAAAGAAGGTATTCAAAAACGTTATAACCTTTGACCTCTAAGTATGGCCTTGACCTTTGAGCTTGGGACCTAGGTCTTGCGCATGGCACACCGCCTTAACGTGGTGAATATTTGTACCAAGCGATTTAAAAATCCAGTAAGAAACGACAAAGATACAGAGTGAATGCGACTTGCATGACTATAAAACCTTTGACCTCTAAGTGTGACCTTGACCTTTGAGCTAGGAACCTATGTCTTGCGCATGTCACACCGTCTTGATGTGGTGAACATTTGTACCTGGCAATTTTAAAATCCAGTAAGAAACAACAAGGTTACAGAGCGAACGCGACTTACATGACTGTATAACATTTGACCTCTAAGTATGACCTTAGCCATTGAGCTAGAGACCTGGGTCTGGAGCATGACACACCGTCTTGATGTGGTGAACAGTTGTATCAAGGATTTTTAAAATCCAGTAAGTAACGATCATGTTACATAGCGGACAAGACGTGCATAACTAAATAACCTTTGACCTCTGAGTGTGACCTTGACCTTTGAGCTAGGAACATGGGTCTTGCGCATGACACACTGTCCTGACGTGGTGAACAAGTGTACCAAGCAATTTTAAAATCCAGTTAAAAGTGACAAAGTAACAGAGCGGACACGGTTTTGCTAACAGAAATATATTCGGGAGTACTTTGGGCACGGCCTTATTCATCTCATTTATACAGTATGAACAAGAATGTTCTTTTACCATTAGATACACATGTATATAATACATGATATGTGTAATTTCTAAACATGTCGGTTTGAAATTATAGAAATGATTAACCTATAAGTTACCCCTTCCAAGTGCTAATATGACTCAATTTGTCGACAATTCAATAGGTTATACCCCTACATGTATAATATCATACAGGTGAATATTAAACTCTCCGATGATAATATCATTATTTGATTTCGCTAGAGGAAGGTTGTATTTTTCAGTAAATATGCACTTTTATATACATTTAGTACATATTTAACTACTTACAGAGGCATTATCAGAACTTAAAATGTCACCCGTACTATGAATAAAAGAACATGCTAAACTTGCTGTCAAAAGTGGCCTTAAACATGTGGATTTTTTTCCAACTTTCCAGCAAATTTTTTACTTCGGACTTTTTTTCTAGAGTGTATAATAGTTTGTAGATGATGAAACTGTAAAAAATCTTTGTGTTGCAATTAGTTTGAGGTTGACCCTATTTTTGAGCTTAAATGACTCGCCTACAAGTTTGATTAAAGCTTCTGATAATCAATTCATTTATATTTTTCATTTTATGAAATAGATACCATATACTCGTGTTATTAAAATTGTTTCAATGTTTAAAATGTGGTATTTCATTCAGAAAATTACGAAGGTCGTTTTCATTAACGAGGGAGGTAATTGTACCAGCTAATAAGCCACTCAATTTCAGCGTGGAATTATGTTCAATGTCAAATGGGTGAAGATGGAACGCGCGCAGTTAAATAGTGCGGGATATTATCGTATTTAGAATCGAAATAAAAACTCTGTTCTTGTATATTGTCGGTGAATAAAACACTGGCACTCGTTCGGGTGCGGAAAATTAAATCACTCGTGCTACGCACTCGTGATTTAATTTTTCCGCATCCGAACTCCTGGCCGTGTTTTATTCACCGACAATAAACGCGAACAGATTTTTATTTCTTAAGTAGAATATAGATCATAGAAGATTATAGATGATTAATTTAAAATAAAACATACTTGGTTATTCCAATGTATTCCGTGAAACAATTATGGTTTTGGTCGTTACCACGAACGAAAAAGTCAAATGAATAAAAAGAAACAAAGGAAATAATTATTCTGATACTTGGTACCGCGATTTGAACCTACGACCTGCAAAATTAAAGATGCTAAATACTGAGCAACCGGGACTGACAACATCACTGCTATGAACCCGAACTAATATGGTTTGTATTGTATGCCGCTTTCCCTGTTTTGATAGTTAGTTGTTTAGGTCGAGAATACATAAACACACGTGACGTCACTGTGAAGTATTCCGAAACCGACAGTTTCATCAGTCACAGACACCATGAGGACTATAAATATCGTTTATGGGGGTCACAGGTAACTGTATCATTGATAAAAAGTTAATTTTACAAAATTTATGTTATCTTCGAAAGGTTCATTTGTACTTAAGTGGTCAGATTTTCATTGTATCAAAAACAAGAATTGGCGTTCGATATCTTCATAAAGTAATTACATCCATATACAACATTGTTTGAACTACCTCCATGCAAAATCCCATCGTAATTGATCAGCTAGTTAAGAAGTTATACGACGGTGTTTAGTCAGTCACTGAGGTGCATTGAATAGAAACGACAATGCTATTCTGAACCAGAAAAAGAAAGTTATTTCACGCCATATGGGTTTATTTTCTTATTCATGGACGATTTTAAAATATTTATATCAAATTAAAGACGAAGCTCTCTAGTTTCTGATTATATAAAAATATTAAAAATAACACCAGTATTAATGAAAACAAACTGCACCTCAGTGACCGGGTGGTCAATTTCCCGTGTTATAAACCTTTCTAAACTTTATAAAAAGTATTTTTTTCGATTTACTCTTTATTAATGATACAGTTACCTGTGATGGGGGTGGGGTGAGAACAAAAGTGGGAGGGGTGTGGTAAACAATAATTAAGATTTTTTGAGAAAATAAAAGGGCTCAAGCAGACAGACTTGTATTGTATGTATACTATCACTGTATCATAACACCAACAACTCGTTAAAAATTTTCCATTTATATGATCCTTTTAAAATAGTTTGTTTCAAAGAATGTGTGTGCCTTTCAGTACTCGTCCCTATACACACAATTTGGCAAATATCACGAGCCAAAACTCACACCATGCTTACATTATAACTCCAGGGAACAAAATCTTATTTAGTTTTTGACTGAACAATGTTACTTTAAAAGATATTCAAGAAACATTGCCATATTTCTACTTTCGGTTTACAAGGTCATTGAAGTTTTGCATGATACAGGTTCATAAATATGGTTTATAATTAATTCTTTGTAAGAGTTTGTTTCTTTAACTATTGACTATGTCGCCAACAACAAACTTTGACTCTTAATGTTACTTAGACTTTGTGAACGAGCAAGATTTGCAATGAAAGTGCTGTTATGCTTCAATAAATTCACTTTCCTGATATTTATTTTTTGTTTAACTTCAAGGGTAAAAATAGTGCATCATAATACTATGCTTACTGCACCCAACACATTTCAATTTTAAGAATAAAATGCTTTTGAAAAAAACATGCTCAATTTCACCATAAATTATACTCTGATACCTTATGTACTAAATACTGCCCTGTAAACATTTCACACAAGCGCATATATCTTATTTCGCGGATTCATACCACGCGCAACCTTAAAGTTCCCGACTTTTTGTTTGTTTACAATACAACAATGGTACACCCCCGTATATTTTAAATACAAAGCCCACACATTTTCAGAGCACTGTTAAGAAACATTCTTCGTCTAACGCTTCGTTTCGAATCACCCGGATGATGTCAGTGTATCCGATGTATGACCGATGTCTA
Organism: Spisula solida; assembly: GCA_947247005.1. Classification (NCBI taxonomy): domain Eukaryota; kingdom Metazoa; phylum Mollusca; class Bivalvia; order Venerida; family Mactridae; genus Spisula; species Spisula solida. The sequence continues at coordinate 31,046,866 of OX365948.1, forward strand.
GGCATCGTGCGGACCCCGGTCGGTGAGTAGCAATGCAAAATTATGTCAAAAGAGACATGTATTAATCAGGGCGACACACAATGTACGGCTGATATATTTTCTGTCCGGCCTCCGGTCCGATTAGACATTTGTGTAAGATGTAACGGACGGGAGAGGAACCAACATATACAAACAGCAACAGCAGAGAACGAAAGGTTGAACATCTTCATAAACAGGACATCCCACCCCGATAGACTACGTGTACATGTGTATTAACATGTATATCTGGTATGTAACAAATCAATGAACGAACCTGTAATAGATTCTAATAATTCTCTTGTCCATGAGTTCCCTGCACCTGGATAGCTAGCCAAACCAACAAACGGTTTCTTTTCATCCATAAATACGGGTGTCTTAAAGCGACAAGACTTGCATACTAGTGCAATCCGCGCGTTATTGGCAATGGATGCATTTAAACGACCACACATCTTCTCATAATAGTTCACGTTCTTGTATCCATCAATTGTATTATGTAACAATTTCGAACACTGTTCATCAAAGCCGTCATCACTAACTCGATGCGTTGCCATAGTTTTCCACAATTCATTATTTTTACCACTGTTTTCACTGATTCGACGTATGATAAGTTCTTTCCAATTTTTATCTGAACCATATTTACGAAAACCTGACAAGTAGAAATTTGATGACAATAGAAATAAACCTATAGTCCAGTCAGGATAAAAATCCAGTGACGCAGCGGTCGAGTCCACTATAACGGTGTAAAACCAATAATAAAGGCTTATACTATACAAACAACTATAATTGCAATGCTAAACTAACATACTAAATTTCGCTCTACCTGTTTAGACAATGGTTGTGATTATTTGCGTACACATAAACTGCAACGTCACTGTCACAATATCCTAACTGGACTATACTAGGCATAACAATACAAACAGCTTTATGTTGTTCTTGAACATAGCTAAAGTTGAGATATTTTAAGCGCGTTCGTACGTACGTTGCTTTAAGCTACTTTTTGGTATAAATTATAGTTTATTTCCAAAATCCAGATATTCGTTACCATATGAGGACATCATATACATGTATAATTTTAGGCTCAGTGAGCCGTAGCCCGGCATGCATGACCGATGAAGATAAACTGAAGACATCATATGAATCATGAAAGTAGGAAGTTGACATGAACACGATGTACGGTACACAGATTTTACCACAGGAATTTGAATTACTACCAATAAAATATTATACAAGTCGGTCCATCACCAATCACTCTACATTTAGGAATATATATATATTGATATACCCCTGAAGAGCCTGTTAAAGGCGAAATGCGTTGGGTTTTTTGATTAAATTATTGAGTTTTGATACTCATTTCGTCTTTTTTTTATTTTGATATATACGTTCAGGGGACGGACATAATTCCTTTCTTATATATTGTATTATATATATATATATATATGTAGAGTGATTTGTGATGGACCGACTTGTACACTATTTTATTGGAAGAACTTCAAATTCCTGTGATTTTACCCATATACAAAATGTTTTATAAAATATCGACTTACCTTGACTTTCGTAACAAATCAAGGTGCGTGAAGTTGGCAAACCGAACAGCAATCGACATTCAGCAGAACATTCAGATTTGAATGCTCTGCCGGCAGAACAATCTAGCACGACATTCAGCAGAACATTAAAAAATCGAATGCTCTGCTGGCAGAACAATCCAGCACAACATACAGCAGAACATTCAAAAATCGAATGCTGTGCTGGCGCGATTATTTTTGAATGACCTGCTGAATGATGTGCTGGATTGTCGTGCCAGCAGAGCATTCGCTTTTGAACGTTTGTTTTTGAATGTTCTGCTGAATGATGTGCTGGATTTTCGTGCCAGCAGAGCATTCGATTTGAACGTTTGTTTTTGAATGTTCTGCTGAATGATGTGCTGGATTGTCGTGCCAGCACAGCATTCGCGTTTGAACGTTTGATTTTGAATGTTCTGCTGAATGATGTGCTGGATTATCGCGCCAGCACAGCATTCGATTTTTGAATGTTCTGCTGTATGTTGTGCTGGATTGTTCTGCCAGCAGAGCATTCGATTTTTGAATGTTCTGCTGAATGTCGTGCTAGATTGTTCTGCCGACAGAGCATTCAAATCTGAATGTTCTGCTGAATGTCGATTGCTGTTTGGTTTGCCAACTTCACTCACCTAACAAATCAGTCAAGGGAACGCGTCCTTGTATTTTGTATATGGGCCTTAATTACTGCGTTTATCGTAAATCGCTCACATAATGTTTATTTCTCTCCGAATATGAAAAAATCATGTTCGTCCACCATTTATAACTATGTCAACTTAGTCATGATACCTTGATATCAGTATTATGATATTACTTTTAATCCATAAATATCACATATATCCAAACGAATAAAAACGGAAATAAAAGAGTGTACAAATACCACGTGGTCAACATTTACGAGTAAATATCAGTGTGTTTGGTTAATGCCGTATACTTCACAAAATTTGACAAGGGCCAACAAATTCTACTAGTGAATAATTTGCAAATTGAAGTAGCTGTACTGATGGAATTTGCAGAAACATAATGTTATATCTGCTTTATTGTAAACGAATAGAGATAACTTCAAAATTTAATGGGTAAGCGCTGATAAGCCCAACTCCACTAAAATGTTTGTGCTGCGTTCAATCCTTTGTGATAAAATTCGGTCCGTTTTTTTGGCATTTTGGGTCTAAAATTACCTAATATGAGAATAAAAAAGTGTCAACAATTCCCATTTTATTGATGCCTCTTTGGTCCCTGCCAATAGGGCTTATCAGTTACCTGCAAAAAGATGACAATCTTTATGCCAATGCATACCAAATGCATTACATTATTTTTGTTATTGATTTTTTGACTCGTTTTAATCTTTGAAAAGTATATGATCGATTGGTTCATTCATATTCTCATCGTTCCCATTTATTCATGCATGTAATCATGTTTATGTGTCAATGTTTCGTGCTCAATAAATCAATTCGAATTGTGAACCATTAAACATAGTCACCAGGGCGTTAAATGTTTAAAAAAAGTTTCTTTCGTGGAAGAACGACATTACTCGAAGTTACTATATTCATTTTTACTCATTCTTTCAAGTTTCAAAATATTCATATCATCGATTCTTTTTGACAATTTAACATAATCACGAAGAATCTATCTTGTTGACACTTTCTTTACACCAAACGCCAAATCTATTCATATTACGCGAGATAACGATATACGAAGACGTACTCTCGCGTTTTCGCGTTACAGATAACAAATTCAAATGTCATGGCCCTAATGGGAGTCCGTACATTTTGCAATTTGTCATCTCGAACGTTTGTATACGTCAGTCATTTTCAAAATTTGCAGTTTTTTCAGCTCCCACAATTTCATAAATAGTTTGTGTCAAAAGTAATGGTTTTAAGATTTAGTTGTATATTACTGTCTAACCTCTTCTTTGACATTACTACTTACGACCTTCTTATTTTAGGCCAGCGAAATTGGCCGTGGTGTAATACATATAAATGTGGAAATCTCCGACATTTAACGGTATTATACGGAATCTCACGAAACGCTTAAGTGTACACGAGAAGAACATATCCTGAGGCGAGTGATGGCCGTAATTGGTCCTTCGTAAATTGTTGTCACCGAAATGCACAAACTTGATCATCATTGTGTGTGAAATGGTTCAATGACATCACAACACGATAATTACCTGCTTATAAAGTAATCTGTGTGACCTGATCAAATGTGTACCCCAATCAGTTGACCAAAAATATGTTATTAGTTCGGTCGTATTTGGTCTTAGAATGTGTTTGAAAAATACTTGTAAACACGGAATATATCGGATAAAAGTAAAGGATTTTAAGATTTGACGTCTGTTACGTTTTAGTAGTGACTCTTTCATATGCGAATTATTACAAAGCAGACGATGTTGGAACGACAACGGTCTATTGGGCACGTGCAGTTGCCATCCAGCAAGACCAAAATAAATGCGAATCGACGCCAGTGTCTCCAACGCCAGAAATCTCGTCTGTTAATGAAGAGACAAATGACTTGTCACGATTTCGCTAATACGACTTATGACAAAAATAACAACAACACAGACGACAGTGAATCGTTACATACATCCAAAGTCAGCCGTCTGCTACTGAAGCATACGAAATTCGGATTCATCAAAAGTTTCGCGAGTCTATCCATTAATAACCCGGATGGAACGCGCACCGCCAGTGAAAGTGACCAACTTGTACAGACATTTCCTACGCCAGACGACTTATTGCAACAACCGGAAATTCTATCAAGAATCATTAACAAAGAGGCATTTGATATAGGACGACTTCTTGGTGCTGGTGGTTTTGGGACCGTGTATCTTGGTAGATATAATGAGCAAAAGGTATGTTAGTTTCCTGTCTTGAAACAACTACTGTACTGTACGTTGGTCACGGCGTGGTTAGAGCTCGGCCTCAAGAACGGGGATTGCCAGTTCGATCCCAGGTACGACACAATCATTAGTAACAGCACTGAATGGTAGCGTTGCACATATAACTTTAAAAGAAACTTATGCCGCCCAGTTATGTTATTTAAGAACAACTTAGTTTCAAAAATACGTTCTCACATTTTTATTTGGTTTTGTTTTATGGCATTTTGCAAATAAATGCCCGTTATCAATTCAAAACCTGTTAATGTTGTTTCTTATTCCATACAAGTTCGCCCTTGGTGTGTGGCCCCTTTATCAATACATAAATGCATAGTATGGGTTAGAATCCCTGGTGTTAACTATATTTATTTCACAACAGCGCTATTTGGGACATGAGGTGGCATTTTGGAACAGTCATCTAGAAAGACGTGCTAAATCACCTCTCTGTTCTAGGTAGGTTCTATTTGTGGTATTTATAGTCACCATTAGGTGACCATAAATGGTGGTAAATAGAACCTACCTAGAACAGAGAGGTGATTTAGCACGTCTTTCTAGATGAGTTCCAAAATGCATAAGAGAAAGTACTAAGTCTCTGCGCATGCGCCGTGAGATGATGACATCGGCCTCTGAAACGCTCATCTAGACTGGTGACCTCCGACCCGTAAACACCACAGCAAAAAGTATCCCGTACATAGTCCGATTAGATCTAGTTCATGAGGTTCATGAGGTGTAGAGACCATATAATAGTCATTTGACTATATAAACTATATAGTTTTTGAAGGTCCTTTTTTCACTTTTCTTTTGTTTTCATTTTTATTCCTTCCGGTTCCGCACTTGTTAAAAACAATTGTTCTCACTTTTTTCACTTTTTTCACTTTTTCACACACAAACTGTCTTGTGTTTTCACACACATATTTTAAACTCATATAAAGTCATATGTGTTTACTATTTGATACACTCTTTAAAATTTTGCTTTCCTATGTAATGTCCTATGAAGGCTACTTTAAAACTATTTACATGCCTTAATCTTTTTAGACCCTGCCCAAACTACTGACCCATATTTGTAATTATTCATAGCAGTCTGCTTCAAATTTGTTGTCTACTTTCCATGGTTTATTTAATCTAGATTTGAAACAGTTAACTGTAGGTGCTTATAGAACTTCAAGGGGTAGTTTTTTCCATAAGTTTACAACTCTGTAACTAAATGTACCAAGTCTTGTTTTAGTATGGCCCCGTTTTTGGAACAGTTTTTTATCATGACCTCTTGTATTACTCTGGTTTAGCATTGTGAACATTTTATCCTTTTCTACAATATCTATCCCATTTAGAATTTTATATACTTGTGTTATATCTGCTCTTGCCCTTCTGTATTCTAATGTTGGGATTCCTAATTTGATATGACATTTTTGTTATAGATTTTACCATTCTAGTTGCCCTTCTTTGTACATTTTCTATAGATATGATGTGTTTTTTGACTCTAGGAGACCACACAGGTGACGCATATTCTAAATGAGGTCTAATGAGGGATTTGTATAGAATCACAAACATTTCTTCTGACATAATTATATGAAAAACTTTGCATGACCAGTCCCAGGTTTCTGTTTGCTAGTTTTACTTTCTTGTTAATGTGATTTTTCCATCAAAGGTTATTCCTAGTTCTTTTTCGGATTCTACTCTTTCTATCAAACTAATTTTTCCTTCATTATCCTTCAGGGCTGTTTCATTGTCTCGATTATTAACAGATACGTACAAATATATTACCAAATATTTCAGGTCGCTATCAAAGTAATGCATAAACACACGAAAAATCCAGCTGCTCAACTAGAAAGTTTCAAGGCAGAACTACTAGTCATGCGCTTTAATCATTCGAACATCGTCCAGACGCTTGCCGCTACCCATATTGATCAGTTTGATGAAGGCGCTTGGGTTGTTATGGAATATGTGAGCAGATCCAGTCTGCAGGTAAGATATGTACATTTTGCAGTTTTTATCCAATGATTAAACATGTATATCCTCATTATATATAATCCAAATACTCCTTTATGGTAAAGGTCACGATTACCCGTGACCTTCGAGTAAATGACTTCAAACTCAATATGGGTCATCTCCTGATGGTGAACACCTTCTCCATTACGTTTGAATGTGCTCTTCTCAACCTTTCTTGAGTAATTGATCGAAAACCACTCACAGGCGCGTAGCGATGTTGTGCCGAATATAGCTCACGCCGAAAATGCGTCGAAAATGGCTCATTATAAGCCATATTCATCGCTGTCGCCCCTGCAATAGAAATGTCACTATAATAAGGAAATTCTTCACCTGGTATATATCATCAACCAGACCGCGATTCGATATAAGCTGGGTTTAGCACTGACCATGGTCACTCTAGTATAATGAGAGGCTGTATGAGAGGTCTAGTTCGATTTTTTGCACACTATACATGTAATATATGTTTAATTAATAAATTAAGAAAAGAAAATGCAATGTTAAATACAAAATATACATGTAAACAGGTGACTGACCTGATTAAACGAGTTATGAATCGACACACTACTTTATAGACATACGAGGGTTGCCAGGAAAGTTTTCGCGACTCGTTATTATTCTGTATTGATCCAAATACTATATACTGTCAGTCATAATATGCACACGCTTGGATATTATTTTCTTTCCATGGCTTACGCATGAATTTAAGAATATTTGTGTTATGTTCTTTCAGAAAGCACTCAATGAGACAACAGACGAGTTTCCTTCACAGAGACGCTTGAAATTTGCCATCCAGATTGCAAGCGCGCTTGCATACGCCCACAAAAGCAAAATCGCCCACTTAGATTTGAAACCAGCAAACATTCTGTTAACAGACGCAGACGATTGCAAGGTCGGAGATTTTGGATGTTGCCAGGAGGTAGAATATAGTACTGGACTTCTAAGTCCAACCAATAGATCCATGCTGACTGGAACCTTCGCGTATCGAGCACCAGAACTTCTAAAGGGGGAACCGCCGACGTTTAAAGCAGACATTTACTCGTACGGCATAACAATGTGGCAAATGAAAAGTCGGGAAAGTCCGTATATAAATTTCAATGCTCATGTTGTTATTTTTGGGGTTGTGGCTAATGGCCTACGACCGTCTATTCCGGACATGTCGGATACGGATCCTTTCGAGCTGAGTTACACAGATTTATATCAGCAGTGTTGGGCCTCCTGTCCCTTAAACCGACCCGAAGCACGTGAGCTTGTTGACTTACTGAACATTTGGAAGGAAAATATTTGACATTGCACCGGTCGTATGCCCCACATAGACAAGGCTAATATTAACGTCGCTTACAAGTGCTTTATTCAATGTTCATATTTATTGTAAAATACACTTAACACTTGTTTGTTTGAACATGATTACATCATGAATTATCATGTATGTTCAATGTACACCTGACACTGTGCTATGGCCGACAAAGCGTGTAAATGCGCAATGGTGCATATTGTGAATTTTTTTTATTACACATCGAGTTTGTGATGTCGGGTATTGCGTAACCAACATGAATCCTATAATATGTTCATATATTTATGTGTTATACGTAGTGTGACCTATTCTTTTCCAAATAAACGAACACATTAATTGAAGTTGATAAGAGTTTGTTATTATCCAGTAATATTTTGATTTTAAAACATATAATACTGATATACACGTATTTCCTACATACAATGAGCGGCTTTGAAAACGCAACACTAATGAAAATCAAGATAACTTTTTTATGCCCCCCCCCCGTATCAATAGATAGGGGGGTATATAGTGATTCACTTGTCCGTCCGTCCGTCCGTCCGTCCGTCCGTCCAGTTAACCCAAATGGAGCGTTTCTTCTAGCATTATTATGGCTTGCTACAAAGCTCCTATACTTACATGGATGTTGTATATGAACACTCTCCACACGCATGTATCACCTAACCCCATTTTGACCTTCACCTTGACCTTATTTTGGACTTGAGATTTAATGAAGGGCCTAATTATTGGTTAACCCAAATGGACCGTTTATTCTAGCATTATTATGGAATGCTACAAAGCTTACATACTTGCATGGCTGTTGTATTTGAACATTCTCCACACACCTATATCACCTAACCTCATTTTGACCTTCACATTGACCTAATTTTGGACTTAGACTTATTAAGCGTCCAATTCTTGTTAATCCAAATTTCGTCTTACATCAAGTTCTTGTCTTCAAACTTGACATACTTGTTTACCATCATAAGCCCCTTACATTATCAAAGCCATGTAACCCTATCTAACATTTTACAGAATTATGGCCCCTGATTGACTCAGCTTTTTTATGGACTATGCTTCCAAGTTACATAAAGATTCAAAATAATAATTGGGTGGCTTTAGTTTGCTAGTTAGTAAATGAACACTCCCAATGTGACGACTATGGTAACTAATTCTTCTAAGTATGTTGTATAAAATATACACAGAAAAAATAAAAATAAATTGTTGAAAACATTTTTTTATCACTGCAAGTTTATGTGTCGAGCCCCTTTATGTTTAACGGGATGAACCGAATCTTACTCGGTATACCCGGTTCAGTGAACCGTCGTACAACCGTAACAACGCTGGATCGGCAAGACGAACCGTGGTGAACCATGATACTCTTATCAAACTGGCAAAAGAGGCCCGGTTGTTTTAAAATGTTTAAAGCCTCGTGTAGTCATCAGGGGCCATCGGGAGGAATGGTCAAGATTTCAGGTAAGTGAAATACTTTCTTATTCATACTTTTATGTTGGTTAGTACTGATAGATTGTTTTTATTCAGTGCGTTTATTTGTATAACTATGTTTTGTTCATCTATTAGAGCAAGTACTGTAATGGTTCAGCAAGAGTTACTCCCCGTTGGTAAAACTCTCTAAAAAGGAGGTTTTCAGCGGTTTTTAAGAAATGTTTATGTATTGTTTTATTTTACGCTTAATTGTCGTTTAAGTTTGGAAAATAACTACATGTCCGGTTTTGATCATTTCATATAACAATGTAAGTAATGAATATTTGGTTAGAATACTATGACAATTATTAATTGTTCGGAAATCCTTATTTATAAGACGAACGTTTATCCGAAATATCCGAAATGGACTCAACTATTGCTGAATCATGATTTTGTGTTGATTTATTGAATTGTATAATTATTTGTGGAATTTATTGAAATAATAGGTTATTATATTTACTTGCTTGGCATTTCTACATTATACATGTATCTGAGGACCGTCAATTCAATCACAAAATTGTATTGCATTATTATGCATTGAACGCTTATCTATATTCTCTATTCTGTATTGACAAATTCTCTTTCCTTCTTTCATTCTTTATTTGATTTCTTTATAGAGTTTGTGTTCCATCATTTCTGAGTGTCAGATCTAAATATCTAAATTTATAAAGAATAAATACTTAATTTTCACATTTTAAACTAGAGTTGTATTCCCTATGCCCAGGTATAATCATCACCATCACACCATCATCATCATCACCTCGGGCTACACCACACAGCCCGAGCAAAGACAAAATTACCGCAAACGAGTCGTTAATAAACATTATAGTAAGAAAGATAACTTCCCAATGACACCGACCTCACATAAACAGTGATAACTATTTGAAGACTTGCAGGTCAGTTATTTTAGCTAAAAATGGGCTCAACCTCAAACAAATTGCAACACAAACTGTTCTCGTAGTTCAATCATCTACAAACTATTATACGCTCTCTGTTTCATTGGTTGAAATGGTTACCAATATAAGCACATTAAAATCGAGTTCTGGAAGCCATTGGTTCGATTTAAAATTATTCATGTCGTATGACTCGTATCACATATCGCGGTCAGCTGATCAAGCCATAGTCCGTGTGTTACAGCTGACCAATCCGTTCTACCATTCCTCCACATGAATGTTTATACCTTAGAGACGCTGGTAACCTGGTATTCGCGGAATGATCCTCACTCCTGAGAAGGCGTTTCAATTTAGTTCATTAGAACCAGACAAAAGTGCATATGTAAGTGCAGAAACTATAGAGAAAACCATACAAACTCTACCGAAAGGAAAAGCCGGCAGTGATGACCATTTAGTCTATGAACATCTTATCTACGCACAACAAGAACTTGCACCGGTGCTGTCAAACTTGTATACATATATGTTGAGACTGAATTATATTCCGAATCGCATGAAAAGTGGAATTATTATCACGTTACATAAAGGGGGCAGAAAACGCAAAGATGATCCGAACAATTACCGTGCCATTACGTTGTCATCTACTTTGTTAAAAGTGTTTGAAATGGTTCTTTTGGACCGATGCCAGGAGACATTATTACTGAAAATAAACAAACAACAAGGAGGATTTCAACGTGGCCTTGGATGCATGATGAGCTCGTTTGTGCTCCGGGAATGTATGTACTACGGTTATGAACAGTCGTCGAAAGTGTATACGTGTTTTCTCGACGGCAAGCAGGCATTCGATCATGTTTGGCACTCTGGTTTGTTTTACAAGTTGATGGAGTACAATGTTGATGCCACCACACTACTATCAATACGTGAAATGTACACCAATTCTATGAGTCGCATTAGATGCCAAGGTTTGGTATCTGCTGAATTTCCAGTGCTACAAGGTACGCGACAAGGAGGAAAAAGCTCTCCACTTATGTATCTCGTTTTTATTAACGGACTTATAAATGAACTAGAAGCTAGTGGGTTTGGATTGTGCATGTACAAGAACCAGCTATGTTCACCAACAGTCGCAGACGATATGGCACTGATATCTTTCTCAAAAACAGGATTGGACAATATGTTAGACATTTGCTCGAACTATTCTCAGAAATGGAGATATTTCTATAACGCTGCTAAATGTAAAGTGATTGTGTTTAATGACCGACTATCCAAGGGAGACAATCGTGAATTCAAAATTGGGCCAGATACAATCGATGAAAGCGATAGTTATTGTCATTTAGGCATCACGTGCACTGATAAGTTCAGTACAAAGATTAACATACAGGAGGCTTGTACCAAGTTACGTGGAACATACTTTAGTTTTGTAACCAATGGAGTCGATACGGCATCAGTGAATCCAATTACAATTAGAACTATATATCAAACGGTTGTTTTGCCTAAGGCGCTGTACGGTTGCGAACTGTGGTCAACATATTCAAAAAGTGACATGAATAAACTTGAAAGGGCCCATCGCTTCTGCATTAAACACATGCAACAATTCGTAAAGGGCACCAGTACTAATCTTGCTCTGACATGTGTGAACCTGGTTGCAATAGAGACATTGATCGATTTCAAGAAACTTCAACTATTGGGACAATTGTGTAGGCTATCAAGTGATTACCTTGCCAGTAAAGTATTTGTGCACAGATTATGTCGATTTGTTAATGGTGACAGACAATCTATAGGATTTATTCCTGATATATACAGACTTTTGAACAGTTACAAATTAGTAGAATATATTCATACTTTTATACAAAGTGCGACTTTCCCTAGTAAAAATGCATGGAAGGGAATACTTAAACGGAACGTGATGTCTCCTAGCCACACCAGAATGTTTGAAGAGGCTATACAAGGCGAAAACAACTGGCTGTTTCCTAGTGTCGTTGACAGTGATCGCTGCTCCCCTTTGTGGTATGTCTCAAAGAATACGCCCTCCTTATCGCGCGCATGTAGACGCATTCTTCATACAGTCATGAAGTTTACATCAAGACAACACATACAACGATGCCGGAAATGCTCATTGCTCACAGATAATTTAGTGATTCACTGGTTATGTCATTGTGTTAGTAATGATCATACTGAACTGTGGAATTCTCTGATATACTGTATTGGATATAACGAGTACAGAAAACTTATAAACATGAATGTAATAGATCAGTGTAAGTTAATTCTGGATCTCGCTGTTAGAAATAATGGTATTGTATTGCATAATGTACATATTGCTTTAGCTGTATGCAAGCTTGTGTAACATGCTATATACTAGTATATGTATAGCCAGATTACAATTTTATTACGGGCAGTTGCTATACAGAGGTAGTCATATGGTGATTAGTGACTCACTTGTTTTGCCTTACATTTCGTTTCGGTAAGGTAAACCGTCAGTGAATTAAACATGATATTGAGCCGTGGGTATATTATGAATATGATGTTAATACTAATGAACACTTGCCGCAATAATTGTAGTCATATATTTGTTGATATATTTGTTGATGTATAAAATGCAAACAGTTTCAATGGTATATATGTATCTTATTTTCATGTAAATATATTATGTATATCTTCATTACTGGAGGAATAAAAGTAAAAGGCCTATGCCCAGGTATAATCATCACCATCACACCATCATCATCATCACCTCGGGCTACACCACACAGCCCGAGCAAAGACAAAATTACCGCAAACGAGTCGTTAATAAACATTATAGTAAGAAAGATAACTTCCCAATGACACCGACCTCACATAAACAGTGATAACTATTTGAAGACTTGCAGGTCAGTTATTTTAGCTAAAAATGGGCTCAACCTCAAACAAATTGCAACACAAACTGTTCTCGTAGTTCAATCATCTACAAACTATTATACGCTCTCTGTTTCATTGGTTGAAATGGTTACCAATATAAGCACATTAAAATCGAGTTCTGGAAGCCATTGGTTCGATTTAAAATTATTCATGTCGTATGACTCGTATCACATATCGCGGTCAGCTGATCAAGCCATAGTCCGTGTGTTACAGCTGACCAATCCGTTCTACCATTCCTCCACATGAATGTTTATACCTTAGAGACGCTGGTAACCTGGTATTCGCGGAATTATCCTCACTCCTGAGAAGGCGTTTCAGCACACATTTCTCAGCGGGGATTCGAACTCAATGCCAAGTGCTTCACCAACAGATTTAATATCATTTTAGTGCCCTCATGTATTTCTACTCGTTTATTCCACTCTTAGGCATCCTCTTACAACGTAGTTAAACAGTAGTTCTGAAGCGGGCATATTTTACATGGTAAAACTCAAATAACTTATGTGGCCGAAAACCTAGGGTTTAGGCCTACACTGTAAAAAATGGCAACACGTTACGGGTTTCACACCGTAACGCATGTGTTTAAAATGTGTTCTTTTTTTAAAAGGCCATGCATTAAGCGTGTTCATGTGTTTAAGGTTTAAACAGTTATGAACCTAGGGATTACAATATGAAACATGCATGTTTTGTAATTGAACGCGCGTGTTTTGAAAAATGAGAACACATGTCGGTCGAAAAGCTCTATCGAGACATAGTCTAACAAGCAATAATTATAATATTCTTCTTGAATTTTATCAATACAAAAATCGACCGGCCTACGACTGAGACATTAAGCTGTTCCTTTAACTAGAATTTAAAAGTGTTTCTTCCGTAAACGCTGGTGTGTTGAAGACGTTCAATTTCGGAACACTTAGATGAACACGCATGTAAATATAATAATCTCTAAACAGAAAATAAACCTACATTTCACGTGAAAACATAAAATGGTAAATAACGTAAATATATTCTTCCCGAACAAGTATATAATAAACAAAGAGAAATAAAATTACACAATATGTAGCCGGTATTTGATACAAGAACATTGTTTTTATATTGAATCGTACTTTTTAATCTCAAATCCTTTTCTACAAAATGACGCAAAGTTTACGGCCGCGATACGGTCAAATTTTATCATTGTTACAAGCTCTCACTGTTATTCTACATGCTCAATCTGTTGATTTATATAAATATTCGGTATATGTTTACTATGATACACTGATAAATGTATGATATGTAAAAAACAACTTGGTATATAGGTAAAGACATTATGTTACCCCACCCACCATTTTGTTTTTAATCAATAAAGTGTTTCAGGTTGTTGTTCATTGCCCTGCAGATAGTTTGCAAAGCAGACTGTAGATCAATTGAATATATCTGTGAGATCTCAACATACATGCTTGAATTAGTACATGTCACATGTACAGATTTTAAACACCTTATGTGTTTAAAGAATGTGTTCATGTGTGCAAAAACGGTAACAAAATTGCGTTTACGTTTAGAACATGTCAGGTATTTATTTTTTAAACACCTTCAACATGTATTAAAAGTAAACACATGTGTTTAGAACATGTTTTAAATGTGTTTCAGAAGTATACGCATGTGTTCTACTTTGTGAACACTACTGTTATAATTCAAAACATGTGACATGTGTTGCATTTCAACATGTGCAAAAAGTGTAACAAAAAAGTGTTTATTTAGGCATTTAAATTAGTAACATCGTTTTTACAGTGTACAGCATGTCGTTGAGTCTACACATGAATGCCTCAGTGTTATCACCGACTACTGGAGCTGATTCAATAGTCTAATCGCGGAGAGAAAGAAGACATGGCGGTATTGCATTGTTGTAACGCCAACAAGCAGGCACTTATACTCAGCATAGTCTTAGTGGTGTTAAAGACACAATAACAACAGCTCTATGATATCGAGTAACAACACTTTTATTATTCAAAAGTTGGCACTAGAAAAATCATCACGTGATGCCCATACATACAAAAAGTGAACAAGAAATATACAAACCATGTGACTATGACGTCATAATATCAAATTTGCTCCGTTTGTTTCATAAAAAACTTACATAGAAATATAACGAATCAACTTCGCCATAAACAACAAATATATATATGTTTATGTTATGTACATGCATGACATATAAATTCTCTCCTACCAGTCTAGTTCCCGGTCCGTAGTGTACGTATTTGTACGTTGATGTTTATAGAACCGGGACACAAAACAGTCAAATGTTGACGAACATGAAAGCGCGAATAAATAATACACGTGTAATAGTAATAGCTAAAGTATAACCGTAAATTGACATGTCGACACATTTTGTCCGAAGTAAAATATTGTATTAAGCCGAGACTATTACATTATAGTTGCTAAAATAATCACATTCCAATTATAATTACATAATCTGTTCTTGCTAGTTTGTTCTTTTGTAAAGCCAGACCGACTATATGTTTAGTCTACATGTAGTCTCCGTCTTAATTTCGTCAAGACATTGTTTGCACTGTCGCGGAAACTGAATATACAACAAATGTAAATATAGTTTTCTGAAACAAAGAAACTATCTTCAATGTACAAACAAATCCTGAATGCATCAATGTTATCATAGAATAATAAATCGTTCAACTCAACCACCTCGGCCTTTATGCATTGCAATAGATGGTAGCATATTTACCGGAGACAAACGGAAATAACCGAACTTTCACGATTGCAATTCAACAACTAGAAACAAGTCATACTTAAAGTGACGTCATTCTAACCTTGAAAAAAAAACAATTAAGACCAATTCCGAGTTAATAACTTTGTCGGCAACAATATAATTATGAGGAATGGACTTACTGAGTGATATAAGAGTCAGAGTTATTTATTTACTGAGTGTTGTTTGAGGAATTTCCCCTTTGCTTTTGTGCTTTAGATGAATCGTTATGTCAGCCATAATTACTTTACCGAATCACTCAAAGGCGTAATCCAACTGTTTGCAGAACACGTTTTGAGAGGAGAAGTACAACCGGCCAAAGGGAAAGCGAAACTAGCGTATATGTGCGTGTAATATGAAGAGGATAGACTGGTTTCGCGAAAACCCTTGTAAAATATGCATCAGTAATGAATAATGTGGGTGTAAAAAGGTTAAGTACCAGACTTAAGGATATATGTTTTCGTCTGTAATATGTGAAGAACATCATACTACAGTAATAAGTATTTAGCACAGGGGTTCGACTTCCTACCACTAAGAGCACACAGGGGCTTGTGTACGTATGTATATCGTGACTATTGTAAATAAAATAAAATTCGAATCATAATTTTTTGACCTGTCAAAATTAACATAGTTACAAGGTAGATGCACACTATAGATAGTTAACATCACCTGTCTGGAGATGACTTGTCAGTAGTGTTCACATACATAGATCATAATTTCACTTTGATTCTTGACAAAGTTGACCATTTACTCGAGTCATGTTCTATTGTTCAAAGAAACCCCTTTGTGTGCCCTGGTAGCCTACTGTAAACGGGCCCCTGTGATATACGGTCCTACGGATACCCGCGGCTCAATGAATTACAAAACATACATACTATATCATAATATATATAAAAGGTCATAACCATTGACCTTAAGTCACTGGTCATATTTCACAGTTCATATTAAGCAGGCGACAAATTATGTTAAGAATATCCTTGACCTCTTTACATTACATAGGTCAAACCATCCTACTCTTACAACAGGTGATACATTTTCAAATGTATTTTACATCCCACGAAATGGTCCACTCGTTTGTTTTGAATTGCAGACAGACGACAACACTAAATTCAAACTCCATACGTCTAAATCCGACTTAATCTTCTCGCAACAGTTCAGAACCAACAGTTCAGGCGGCCGACATGACCTTGTTGCTCAGTTGCACTTCCCAATATGAAGTCACAGTACTTAAGTACATGCTTCTTGACGACGCAATGAATTTCAGTTCAAAAAAACATAGTCCAAACATGTGATTTGTTTTTAAAGCACTGTTTACAGACTATCATTAAAATTGGCAACTGGCAACTGGCAGCCAGCAGCCGATTCAAATATTTTTCTTAAAAAATATTTTAACTCAGAAAAATCGAATTGGCAACTGGCAACTGGCAGCCAGCAGCCGATTCAATTTTTTCTTTAAAAAATCGAATTGGCAACTGGCAACTGGCAGCCAGCAGCCGATTCAAATTTTCTCAAAAATATTTATACTCTGAAAATTCGAATTGGCAAATGGCAACTGGTAGCCAGCAGCCGATTCAAATTTTTCTCAAAATAATATTTTAACTCAGAAAAATCGAATTGGCAACTGGCAACTGGCAGCCAGCAGCCGATTCAAATATTTTTCTTAAAAAATATTTTAACTCAGAAAAATCGAATTGGCAACTGGCAACAGGCAGCCAGCAGCCGATTCAATTTTTTCTTTAAAAAATCGAATTGGCAACTGGCAACTGGCAGCCAGCAGCCGATTCAAATTTTCTCAAAAATATTTTTACTCTGAAAATTCGAATTGGCAACTGGCAACTGGCAGCCAGCAGCCGATTCCGACAAAGTTTAAAAAAAAATTTAATCAGAAAAATCGAATTGGCAACTGGCAACTGCAATAAAATACATTGTACCAAGAATGACATTGGAAAACATAACTATTTTAAGAACAAAATACTGCGGAAAAGTTTGGACCGTCGTAAGCGTTAAGAAGCCGTTACGGCGTTAACTGTATTGATCAAATGTTCCCTTGTATGTACATTCGCTTAAAATATCCAACAGTTGTGAATGTCTCGTCCCAGTTTGGCAAATTCAGGGATACCGTTTCTTACCGGGGCGACAAGCCTTGCGTGGTCGTGAACATCCGGGATCAACCGGGGTGATCCGTGATAAACAGTGATGTACCGCTTAGGTCCCATTCTCACAGTCCTGGTTTTGGCATCCCCGGCGAGTCCCTGTTTGTAATCCTAGGGGACCGTGTCTATCCGGGTAGACAACCGCAGCAGCACCGTGACTGTGATATCTGGGATCAACCGGGACGATCCGTGATAGACCGTGATGAACCGGCTGACAGCCCGGCAGCTTCGGTTGTTTTAAAATTTTTAATACAACCAGGAGGTACCGGAAGCGATATCAAAATCCGGGGATAACCGGGGCAATACCGGGGAAGGTCCGTGGCTCTACCGTATTAATATCGTGATAAAACGCAGTGGCAAAGACATAATACAAATCAATGAAAAAGTCCAAAAAAACGGAAAACATATGCATTATCCGTTTGTGATGGAAACAAATCAAAGTACTGCTAGTATTCTTGTTCTGTTCTAGGCAAGGAATAAGTAAACAAAATAAAACCGAACAACCTATACACATGATATAATAAATTTCTTAGTTCACACATTTGTCACATTTAATGCCTGGTGTTGAGCCCTTAACACGAATGCACTAGACGGTTCATTGGAGCTATGATGGTTGTCATGCGTTTTTGTGGGATCATGTTCTACTCTTGAATGAGGGTCCGGTGAGGTACAACAACGTTCCACGGCAGAGGTGCATGTGCGCGGATCCGACCGCCCAGACACGCACGTTTATGAATTCGCGTAGGGACAGGCGCACAGTTTTGCCTGAAACTGACTCAACTGCTACACAGGCAACTAGTGCCACGTACAAATAAAAATATGCGTTTATTCATTGTTTGTGATTCTGCTGGTAATGATATGTATAAGTTGCGACATTTATCGGCTAAACATGAAACGACTGTGAAATGTATCGTTATTGTCTGCAATGAAGAGTGAAACATACAATAAATCAAAATTAAAATACGATATTTAGAAAACAGAGCTATTTTTTTCAAATAATTTATCAATTTACTCGACATTGTACTCGTATCATCATCCTAGCTGTGGTTGTGGCTGACCGGAACCGATTCCTGCGATTGTGCATGCGCATAGTTCCGCCTTGTCTACGAGTTATATTCGGGGTCTCCCTTTGTGAGGGCGATCCTTTATCGCCCCAGTGACATTATATCGCTCTTTTAGCCTTGTCATTGCAGAATAGTGGCAACGGAATTGCATGGCGAGAGCAGTACGACACAATCACATTCGAAGAATTCCAGTTTCTACCGATCGACTGCTTTCATGCAAATATTATATGTGTTAACTTACTTTGTATGCTTTTATTTGATGAGTTTTAACAGGGTTATATATAACTTGCGATTTGTCAATACAAACGTTCCAATTTTCAATTTCGCACGAGCGCTACTTGCAAAACATAGGTTTTACCGGTTTTAGAACAAATGTAATTGTGCGCAAAAATGCACAGAAGTCAAGGGTTTAATCCGTACAACATGAATATTTTAATAAACACACATAAGTTGTTACCTATGTAAGTGGTTAGAGCGCCCGCCGTGGAAGCGGGAGATCGAAGGTTCGAATCCCGACGAAAGCTGGGTTTGAATTAATGCGATCGATTAATTGAACCGCCAGATAGTTAAAGAATTGTTCCCGTAGGCCCATCTCTACCAGGCGCCCGGCAATACGAGAAGGGGTTCGGGAGGTACTGTGCGCACGAAATATAGGTGTCTTATCAGTCAAATTGGCTGGCCCTTTCAATGGTGACACTATAATATATTAACCTTTTTTACAGTAGGTCCAACCTATATCGTGCGATGAAGAAGAATGTCGTAACATATCATACCGTCAACCAACGGATTACTGTTTGAATTTTTAATCGTTTAAACTGTTTAATTTGAATCGGCTGCTGGCTGCCAGTTGCTAGTTGCCAATTCGATTATTCAGAGTAAAAATATTTTTTGAGAAAAATTTGAATCGGCTGCTGGCTGCCAGTTTCCAGTTGCCAATTCGATTTATCTGAGTTAAAATATTTTTTGAGAAAAATTTGAACATCGAATTGGCAGCTGGCTTCCAGTTCGCAGTTGCCAATTTGATCCTATATTAAAATTTGAATTGGCTGCTGGCTGCCAGTTCGCAGTTGCCGATTCGATAGAAAAATTCGATTTGTCAGCTAGGTTGTGAAGTTAGCTGCCATTTGCCAATTCCCGATTCAAAACTTTGAATCGGCTACTGGCAACTGGCAACTGGCTGCAAACTTCACGCACATTATAAACATACCTGTTCGTAAAAACATAATCAGTTTTCGCGACCATAACCAAACATAATCAATTTTCGCGACCATGACCCATGCATGCATGTGATATTGTACGAACATAATAATTTCAATGACATAACGTTTTATTTACACCGCTCAAGTCTAAGTATGCATAGTGGACACTCAAGTAGATCATGTAACAAACTTAGTACATGTTAATCTATATTGTACGAAAATGTTTCAGTATTTTGGATACACACATTTTCGGATAGAGAGTGCGCAACTGTTCTAAACCTGTATTGACGATCTGCAATATGGCTTTGGCAAGACTTTAAACAAGAGGGCCCAAAGGGCCCTAGGTCGCTCACCTGTCGAACTAGTGCATGCACACCCCTATGGTGATCCTACACATTTTCTGAAAACAATTTAAGGAAATTCAGCCTCTATTGCAAGTTTTTGTATGATTTGACCCTGTGACCTAGCGTTTGACCCCAGATGACTTAAGTAATATCAAACTTAACCTAGATTGTGTTGAGATGATTATTAGGACCAAATTTCATAAAGATTAAGTCGAAATTGTAACCTCTGGTGACTACACAGGGTTTTTCTATGATCTGACCTATAATTTAAACAAAATATTTCCTCCATATAACTGTACAAATACATGCTATAAAGACAGAACAATACCTAAACACTTAAAAAAATAATTATGGTTCCAGTGGGGTTTGAACCCACGACCCTCAGGAAAATGTCTATTGGCATTGTGACCTTGTTTTTGACGCCAGATGACCCAAAATCGAACTTGGCCTAGATTTTGTTGACAGGATAATTGTGACAAAGTTTCATAAAGATTAAGTTGAAACTGTAACCTCTGGTGACTGACTACACAAGGTTTTTCTATGATTTGACCTTTATTTTAAACAAAATATTTTGGAATATTTTTCCTCCATATAACTGTACAAATACATGCTATAAAGACAAAACAATACCTTAACACTTAAAAAATAAAAATAAAAAAATAAAAATTATGGTTCCAGTGGGGGTTGAACCCACGACCATCAGGAAAATGTACAAATACATGTTATAAAGGCAAAACAATACCTAAACATTTAAAAAAAAAAATTATGGTTCCAGTGGGGGTTGAACCCACGACCATCAGGAAAATGTACAAATACATGCTATAAAGACAAAACAATACCTAAACACTAAAAAAAAAAAAAAAAAAAAAAAATATAAATTATGGTTCCAGTGTGGGTTGAACCCACGACCATCAGGAAAATGTACAAATACATGCTATAAAGACAAAACAATACCTAAACACTTAAAAAAATAAAAATAAAAAAATAAAAATTATGGTTCCAGTGGGGTTTGAACCAACGACCCTCAGGAAAATGTCTACGCTCCCTACAGCGCTTTGATTTCCATTTAACTCTTACAATTCACACCTTGCTTAAAATACTAGAATATTTTGATATTTGACCTTTACAAAACTGCTGTGAACCCTGATACACATTTTCATTGGTTGATGAAAGTTTATTGTATGTATAGAGAGTTACAGCAGAGAGTTTAGTGACCATGAAGACTACATGTTGAAAGGTTTAAAACAAGGTTTTTTCTATAATTTGACCTAGTGAGCTAGTTTTTGACCTCAGATGACCCAAATGCTTATCATTTGAAAAGACCAATCCGAAGTGCTGCCAATTTCATTCAAGTGTCAAGTGCAGTAAGTTTAAATGCCGTAAAATGAAATCTTAACATCTGACAGTTACTGGGCACCGTCTAATAGACAGCCGAATTTCTAGGTTACGTACCAAATCACAGACTGTCTGATAGTGTTGGTAAAAATGATGCCGTAAATGCTGATGATTAATACAAACCAAGACAATCAATTCTGAATGTTAAATCATGGGTTGTTTTCATTAGTTTTAACAGTTTTATTTCGAGTGCATTTTGAAGGTATGAAATAATAACTAGGATATATTAAGAAATTGTAAATAGATAAGCCGCTAAGTGTATGTTCATAGGACGGTCAATGACTTACGAATTCTAAAAGGAAATGTGTGTCATTTCAAATATAGAAGCGCATGAGGGATAATGCTAAACATAGCAGGTATTTATATTTATTTTTTGTTTCTTTCTTCCCTTCTTTCTATAATATATATATATACGAGGGCCACTTAAAAAGTATTAATCATTGGCCAATAATACGTTTAATATTCAATTAAAGAAGTGTATAAAAATGGACATTTTCTGAAATATACAACCTTTGCCTAGCTAACCAATAAAACAATATTGCAATCGGTAAAATATCCATTCACCCATATGACATTGAACCAATAGTGGTATGAAACACTGGAATTGCGAGAAAATAAGGTTTATTAGTAGACGTAAGGGTTGATATTAATGGTCATAATGTCTATAATTTTTATCCGATTGATTTGAAATTTGCAGATTTTATGCACCCTATACTTGTTTAACTACTGCTGAATTAACATTATTGTTTGGACAGTCTAAATGGATTAAGTTGTACAAGGAATATTCTCCAAAAACTGCAATTTGCTGGGACTATACCCTATACGTTGTATACGGGAAAGTCAAACATGTAGCTTTTTACCCACTTATATATGTAACTATTTTTCACATGATAAATATGTCCTGAATTATTCATTATTTGTTCTTTACTACAGCCCAAAGGACATGATCATGTGACCAAAAAATACGTATTTTAGATTTATGACGTCATAGCCCTAATACAATAATACAGAAAACAAAAATAAAAACACATGATATAAGAAGAATTACATGAAATGGACAACAGGGGTGAATTTTCTATGTTTATCATAAATAGGGGGTACAACATTACCCCACCCACTTTTTTAAAGTTGGGCTCGAACATAAAATGTTGTTGTAAAGAATAAGATTGAGGTAAAAATGATTGAAATCGCCCGACGAATGAAACTACATATTATAATCTATAAAAAATGACATATTAAGAATAAATTAGTGTTTATTTACCTAGTATATATCTAATATTAATTAGGGTGTAAGTGTGGTATTTTGAGTCTCGGATGTAACTTGTTTATATTGCTATAGTTTGATAATAACTTACCGTTTTCAAATGATATCAATTTAATTTCAGTACTGTAAGCCTAAATGACATTTGACAACAACGCTCAGAAATCGTATGAGCCCATATGATGCAACTTTCTTACGTATTTATGAGGTATTCTTTGTCCAGTGCTTTAAACCATGTCCTGTTTGAAAACCAATAAAATGGAAATGCTTTCATATTAAATGATGAAAATACCACGAATGTCTAGCCGAGAGATTGTTCTTTAAGAAAATGTACAGTTTTTATGTAGTCAGAAGCAATGATGTTGATTTATCGCCCACTGATTAATACTTTTTAAGTTTGCCCCACTCGTGTGTTACCCGGTGATGGAATATTATGGCACTCCAGTCCCTACTTGTTACATCTGGTCCTGGTAGCTTGAACTATACGTGACCCTAGTGATGACGTGAAAGACGTCTAAAAGGGACAATGTGTTTCTTTATTTCATATTGTTCCCATTCTGCATTCCTCCGTTATTGTTTTATGTTTTCCAACGTAACTTATGATACTTACTTCACTATTCGTTCGTGTGCGC
Source organism: Spisula solida (assembly GCA_947247005.1). NCBI lineage: Eukaryota > Metazoa > Mollusca > Bivalvia > Venerida > Mactridae > Spisula > Spisula solida. Next base: position 31,070,614 of record OX365948.1, read on the forward strand.
TAAACAACCCTAAAATGTGTCGATGCGCTTAACAATTCCATCAAATCAAAACATACTAATTTGGAATTATATACATGGAATATCAATTATTACTCACTGTGAAACTTGACCTTCTTGATATGCAAGATTCAAGAAAATTAATCATATTTTTATTTTGTACTCTGATTGCCATAAATGTTTTATTGACGTATTAATATATTATTCTAATTACAAAAATATGCAAAGTTCGGTATTTTACAATCTGATGTTATGAAACGGTCCTGAGTGAAAGTTTTATGTTTACCGTCAAAAGCATGCTATATAAAACGTCCAACCTTACCTAACAATCAAAGTAAAACATACGCCCCAGTATTTCTGCAAGAAGATAAATGATATGAGTCATGTGTGGGATTTGTTTTGCTTTCTACGAAGCGTTTGGATCAGATGCGATAATACGGATCTACCTTCAAAACTCACACAACAAAACACTTGAGTTAATGGAAGCTAGCTGTCAATAGAAATACGCACATGCCTCGTTTATATAATGTTTCATTTTAGAACAGTCACTATTATTGAATATGAAGCATTTTGCAAGAGTCATGTACTTGTTTTATTCTGATTTCTAAGAAATGTTTTGAACTAAATCTATATCAGAGGTAATTAGAACAACTCTCGTATTTCTTATCGGGTAAAGGATATAGTTAGGCAAATGAGAAGGGTAAAAGACGGGCAGGAAAAGCGACATACCGATCGGCATACTGCAAGTACAAAAATGTACTTGTTATTGAATATTTAATAGCTTCACATTTTGCACACACTTTCAGACCAATCAACTTGAAGCGAAGATGTTTAGATGTACGCTACGATTGCCGCAACCTAATCAGTATCCGGTAAAATTGAAGGACAATTTGCGGGTGTTGTTAATCAGCGAGCAGGTTAACTCGTTGACAAGAAGAGTACAAAATGTGCTTAGAGATAAAAAGGTTTGTAATTCTAAAATTGTTTAGGCAATACTCAAAAGAAGTGAATCGTTTTCATTATCACAGTGAATTTTCGAGTGCGTGGATTCGATACGACGGATCAGTGCGCAGAAAGTGGATTAGTTAGCTGGTTATGGTAATGTTTTCCTTCAGCAATATTTTATTTTTAAAACTTTGAGATTGGGAATTGGCCTTGTTTGGCCATCAATGAAAGCTCCCTGGTCGTGATGCATTGAAATATTCCCACTGTATTCAGTCATACGGGGACTAAACAGTCGCTTATTTTGACACCGGGTAAACTCTCCAACTCGTTAAAACAGTAATTATAAATATCCCTTGCTTAAGGCTCAGCATAGTAACTTAAGTAAGTTCCAGGTAACTGCTGGTTCGCTTGGTGTCTTGAGCAGCACAAACGTTTGATTGAGGCTGGGCTCATCAGAACTCTGACATAAAATGTTGCTGCTACCTTTATTCGAAAATGGTTTTAATGGCATCAGTACGCCACACACGAGTACTTTCAGTGCTATGATTAGTAACGGTGCTTACGTAGAACGCGGTGTAGCTAAATACCAAACAGAAACTCCTGTTCGCGAAGTTAAGTAGCGTAGTAATTTTCAGCAACACGATATTCCATAAAAACAATTGATCTTTTTAATTAGTGAACATATTCTCCTTTCATAAAGAAGAAATCTACTTAGTGTATTCTACGAAAAATAAATACAGACGTCTCTATTATACTGTCCCTGGTCTGCCACAGCGGCGGAGTGATTTTATTTTTTATAAACACGTAGAATGAATGGGTAAGATAAAAATTTGTTGGCCTAAACATAAACGAATGAGACCGATTTTCAAAATAAAGCAGGTTATATAACATGACTACATACGTAATAGTATACGAAATATTGAAAACCGTGGGATTACTTTCTCTGCCTTGATGATTAAAAGATCTGTGTTAATATGAACATTCTGGTATTAATTTATTTTGGTCTGTTAAAAATTCTGGAGTTATTATTGACAAAATCCAAAGGAAACAATATGTTTCTTCTCTTAGTACTTACGATTTTTCAACATTATATACTACACTGCCACATGCTCGTATCAAAATAAGTTAATAGCGCTGGTCGAGAAAACATTTGGTAGAGAGAAAACCACATTTCTGGCGTGCAGTTATTCTAATGCATATTTTACTAACAACATATCAGATAAATTTACTATGTGGACCTGCAGAGAGGTCTGTGAAGCCCTTATTTTTCTTCTTGACAACATTTTTGTTAGGCTGGGCAATACCATTTATAGACAAATTATCGGTATTCCAATGGGAACTACATTGTAATTGTTCACCTCTTGTCGCAGATCTGTCTTTATATTGTTATGAACGCGATTTCATGTTAAAATTGTCTCCCAAACACCAATCTGAGGAAATTACAGCATTCAATAATACGTCGCGATACCTTGATGACATTTTAAATATTGATAATCCTTACTTTTCTAATAAGATCGTAGAAATTTACCCAGCCAAATTAACACTAAATAAAGCTAATTCATCTGATACACGCGCATCATTCCTAGACCTTGACCTTGCTATAGAAGCAGGTCAAATTGTTAGTAAAATTTAGGACAAGAGAGATGATTTTAACTTCGATATTGTAAATTACCAACACTTGGATGGAGATATTCCACGGTCAACTTCATATGGTGTTTACGCTTCTCAATTAATCCGTTTTGCTAGAGCTTGCTCTCGAGTGGAGGACTTTAATACTCGAACCCTTTGTATTACTAATAAGTTACTGCAACAAGGCTATCGCTTCCATAAACTTCGTAAAACGTTTACAAAATTCTAAAGGCGTAATTCAGATCTCATTTCTAAATATGGTATTAATTTAATGACACTTCTGCGACAAGGTCTATCTCAGCCTGAATTTTATGGTGATGTGCTTTACAAATTTCGAAAGATTCTAGGTCATAGCCACTTTCATGATGTGTTTTTCAAGATTATAAAACGTTTTCTGAGTAGAGGATATGACCCTTTAATTTTGCAACGGGCTGCATGCTTAGCAGTGGGTCCATTTACAGCTCACCACTATGCTTCTTATTTCATTGTGCGATGACCGGAAAATATACAGACTCTATGATATGCCTAACCTCAAGCCTTTGTGGACGGCTGGCATTGATGCCTGTCTGTTACATTGTCTTGTCGTACCCTTAAATGTTTTGCTCTCTTGTTGCTCTGACTTCTGATAGGTCATTGAGTACTTTCTGTGCTACTCGACGGTTGTATTTTATATAATGTTTCATGTTTTACATTCCTTTATTACCGGTCACTGTGGCCTTTTTGTTAGAGAGCATTACATGGCGGGAAACATTTATTTACACTGTCCTGTTCTATAAGGTTGTCTATTGGGTAAGTGTGAGGTTTGGTGCACTGTAAAACGTTTAAGCCCCAGTGACATGTGTCACTGTCCGTACCAAGGCGGAAGCCCTTTAGTCAACCTTCCTCTGTGTATGTACTGTCCACTTTATAGTATAATTAGAAAAAATACAAAAATAATTGGCCACTGTGCCTTTTTGTTAAACTTTATTAATTTTGTATGTGCCATTCTGCAAATTCGTTGCCCAGCACAAGGCTGCTTCGTATCTTCCAAAAATTGCATATACTCAGTGTCTGTTGTGGATTGTCCTTGTGGTGTGTGTTTTGTCCGGTTGTTAAATTCTTACCAACTGGCTCTTGTTCCGTTTTAGTTTGACTGACTTAAGCAGCAGACTTTCGGGATTGGATGCCCGGTTTTGTATTACATGTTCCTGTGCTAGTTTTTTATGTTTGACATGTTCCGCGCCTTTTCGAGTGAAGTTGTATATTGTCTGTGCCTTTTTGTTCTCGCGTGTCCCGCGGTTTCTGTTGGGCGGTGCTACTTCAGGTAGTTTCGTATTTTGTTTAATTATTATAATATGGGTTTGTATCTGGATTTAAACGCCAATTCCGTTTACAGTGGAGTTTTTCATTTTTTAATAATCAATAATATGTCATAATTTCTCAGTATTTAATTTTTTGACCGGGGCCAAAAGTTATATGGAGCTAGGAGTTATTTATTCGTATTTGCTGGTAGTCCTCTTACTATTTCGTCCCCGCGATTCGCATCCTACCTGGTTCGTTCATGAGTTGATGTACAGCTGTTGAGTTATGGATGAAGTGGTTTGTCCCCTGAGGTCATTTAACGTAGTTGTAAGTCCCCTGCCGGTTTTTGACCGGAGGGGACTATTGGTTTGCCATCAGTCCGTCAGTTTTGGTTCTGACGGGAATTGTGGTTGCTATGGCAACATACACATTGAAAATGGCTTCAAACCGGTAGGGGACTTCTGTATTGCTTGCAATTCTTAATGACTTGTTCATTACGTCATATCTAGATTTGTTCAATTACGTCATTTTACTAATTGAAAGGAGACCATCCGACTTTACGGGCCTTTGAACGTTTTAATACTGTTATTTAACTTTTGAGACTAAAGGCTGCTAAAACTATGTAGTTTAGCAGTTTTACTCATTCGGCGTAGGCATTCCGCCTTTTGTTTGCTGAATCTTTTCTATTCAGCTTTTAAAAAGTGGGACAGGGGATGTTTAATTTTCTTGGTCGGTAGTGTGTTGGGCGCTTCTTCGCTTTAAGTTTTCTGACAGCTTAAACTAGACATTATAGTCCTTTTGCTGTGGAAACTGGGTCATTCAGCTAGTTAAAATTTATTTTATTTTTCGACATCTTGGACTTGGGCGGATCTGCGCTTGCTCAGTTGGGCATTGTGCCTTTATGTGTTTTATGTTTCCTGTGCTAGGTTGGTTCAGTTGGGCATTGTGCTTTGTGTGTTTTTTAAGTTTTCTGTGCTCGGCTGGTTAAGTTGAGTGCTGCCTTCCCTGTCTGACTTAATATAATCTTTTTGGTAGTAGGAATATAGTCCATGCGGAATGATTTGCTATAAATATCCTCTAAAAATAAAAGTCTGATATAATTGTTGGTCTTAATATAAATAAATGTTGGTAATGTAAACAAATCAGGTTCAATGATACGTGTAACCTGTGTAGCATGCTTGTAATATTGTTCAAATCATTTTATTTGCGGAGGCCTGAAGTCGTTGAATTGGTTGTAAGCTGAAAAGTAGTAATATCATTGTGTGGCGTACGCCAATCATTGTGTGGCGTACGCCACACAAAAACACTTTCTCCACAATGCTCCGTCGTATCGAATTCACGCGCTCGAAAAACACGCTGAGACACGGTGATTATGACATGTCTAAAACATATTCACATGCTAGTATCTGGGCGAAACATTCGACAATACAATATTCATGATAAAATATACACTGAGCAGCTTTGAAAACGCAACACTAATGAAACTCAAGATAAGTGTGTGTTAGTAGCTACCCATGGATTGTAACTCAATGTTCCTTACATCTAAATTTACTTCAATGGTGCATTGAACCATGAAACGAAAAGCGAGGAATTGATGGGTTGATGCTAATTATTTTAATGTACGGTCAATTGGAATAGTCAGTCCATCGACAAGTTGAAAAAACCCACAAAATAAGACGGTTTACAACTCCGCAAAACAGTGGTATTTAAGTTTTAAAAACGCTTAATAGCAATTTTTCAGGTTTACCGAAAAATACGACTTATTTTACAGTCAATGGGAAGTAATTCTGGATAGAGATTGAGTGAATAAACTTCAATTTTTCTAAATATAAATTGAGCTTTATATTTATCTTTGTTTTGCTTTATTTCTGTCTTCATGATAAGCACGGACACTTGTTCACGAACTTTATCCGAAAACAAGTAAATATCAGCATTAACAATCTGAAAAACGCAGAAGGACACACTGTAACTGTTTTTGTATGGGTTCCAGGTCATAACTAGTGTGTTGGAAACGAGCGATTCTGGCCAGATGGTATCGAAAGTAAAGGACTACCAACCGGACGTGATTATTTGCCCTTTCATGAAGACCAGAATACCAAGTGAGCTTTACAACCACCAAAAGAGACCCTGCATGATTGTGCATCCGGGGATTGCCGGAGATCGAGGCGCAAGCTCATTAGATTGGGCTATTCTAAATAAAAAACAAACATGGGGAGTGACTGTTCTGGAAGCGACCGATGAGTTTGACAGTGGAGATATTTGGAGCACGGAGACGTTTAAAGTCCCAGAAAACAGCACAAAGAGTTCCATGTATAACGGCGGTGTATCGGATAGCGCTGTAAAATGTATTCTTGATTCGCTTTCAAGATATTCCCAAACCATTCCACCAGTCCCATTGGCTGACCTCGACGTGCTCGGTACTGCTATAAGGAACATGACTAACTCTGATCGCCTCATTGACTGGACTTCCGGTTCCGGTAATATAACCACTCAAGTGCGCATGTCTGATACTAGACCTGGTGCTATTGGACGATTGGTAGTTCCTGGGTTTGATGGCGAATGTAGAATGTTTGACGCACACGCCGAGACCGGACGGAATTGTGCACAAGTTGCTGAACTTATGAAGAAAGCCAAACCTGGAAACATCGTTGCAAAAAGAAACAAATCTCTTCTCATTAAATCTGGAGATGATGATGGAGTATGGATTGGACAAATGAAAAAGGTAAAATTGAGATATCAGACATTAATACCAATTGCTATAATCTGTTACTAAAGTAATACAGTTTCAAAAAACAACTTGTTGGGACTTTTTTATGGCTAACTGTGCTTGTTTTGTTGTTTTTTTCACAGTTGGGTATGGTCAGCTTGAAGGCCTATTTCGACCGCATTCAAGACAATACAATATTGTTCATATTTTTTTATCGGACGGTGATATCTCTTTAAATTTTGCATACATGTATCAAATATGATGTAGATTAATATGAGATAATGATTTAATACATTTTCAAAAGTGACCATTAGGATGGGATGACCTTAACTTGTTGAATGAATCATATGGTCCGGACATTATTACTTATCGTTTCTTTACTATTCAAAATTTCCGTAACAAGAGTGTATGCATTTTTCTTTGTGTACAAAATCTAAATAATGCTTGTTTTTCCTGATTATTAATAACTATTTAAATAACCCGAAAATACTTATGTTTGTAGATGACAAAGGATGCAGCATTGAAGTTACCATCGGAAGATTTTCTTGCTAATGTTCTTAAAACGACTCTGTTTGTACCAACTATTGATGAACCATGCAGTCATGAGGATATCAAAGTTGTCAGAAGAGGAGACGTTGCATATGTTTACTTCGATTTTTATAACGGAGCAATGGATCAACAACAAGGCATTCGGCTAGCAGAAACATTGGCTCTAGTAAACAATATGGATGATGTCAAGTTTGTTGCTCTAATGGGCGGTGAAAGATTCTTTTCGACAGGTTTGCAGTACTAATGTTTGTTCGTCTTAACGCCGTTTCGCAACAATTATTTAGTTATATAAGGCGATCGATTTATTTTCCTAGTTATGTAAGGCGGCTGATTCACCTTACACGTTTTCCTAGACTGTATCTTGTCCAGTACTAACTTACCCTTCAACCAAGTACCAGCAACTTCTCCTACTTGTGTTAGAAAATTGATATGGATGTCAAGTGTATGACATGTTGCGACCGGGAATCTAACCTACATCACCGGGTTACAAGTCCAGCGCTCGAACTATTGAACCACGACCGCGGCTTTGTAGTATCAAGTACGTAAATGAGCATCTGTTAAACATTTTAAGATCCAAACTCCTGGGAGATGCAAACTGTATTCAAATCGAATTAAAAAAAACCTCAAAGATGTAAATGGAAAATCTGCCATGAAATTTACTCTAAATAAGGCACAGTTATGCATTTCGTCAAACACTATCAACTTGCTACATAGTCAATTGACATTATGTCGCTTGGAAGCACTGATCTGGTTCCCTAGAGTGACCAATCCTGTCAGCTGAACGCCATGCGTGTCTGAAAAGGACTCTTACAAGAGATACCTTTCGTTTGTTACAAAATGTATATGTATTGGTTTCATTTGTAGTAGGAATTAAAACCAGGATAGTTTTATTTTACCAGGGATTAACTTGTGTGTGATTGAAAGCAGCCCCAACAAACAAATGGAAGCCTGGGCCATCATTAATGCAGTCGATGACGTCATTGAAACATTTGTAAACATGACAAACAAAGTAACTATTGCCGGCGTTCGTTCTAACTCGGGTGCAGGTGGTACCATGATGGCCGCGGCTTGTGATCTTGCTGTATCCCACGAGGTAATCTTACATTGATAACAAAATGGTCATTGATGCTAATTTGGCCTGACTGATTCGTAATCTACTGTCCAGTTTTGATAACAATAAAGTGACGCAGTGGTGGAGTCTAATATTATGGTCTAAAACCAATTATAAAGGCTTAACCATAGTGTACATGTACACATAAATAAAACATCGCATTCACCGGCGGCACGAAATACCCAAATATACCCAAATACACCCAAATATACCCAAATATACCCAAATACACCCAAATATACCCAAATACACCCAAATATACCCAAATATACCTAAGTTTTACCCAAATATATGCATTTTATTAACAATTAAGCCTAAATAAACTAAATTACGCAGTTTAGGGAATAAAAAATGTCAAATAGTAAGTTTTTTCGGTAAATATATAAACACTACGAAAAACCCAAATACGCCCATAGTCACCCAAATATACATTATGTTGTTCTTATTTCACCCACATTATTGCATTTTATTGTATGTTTACCGTACATGAACTTTTTTATGCCTTTAAATGCAAAAATAAATATTATTCCCGTATAATTATGACTCGTTTCGTACAATTCGCTACGAAACGGTATCCTGTTTGGCGAATCGACGGTGTCCATAATATATTCTTGTCGTGAAAATCACTTCTGGCCCGCTTTTTAAACTTGTTAAGAATAATACATACAAGATCTACATCATTACATGATACAAGAACATTTATTTACGTCATATTCAATATACATAGTAACACAAGCTAACAGTTTATTTCCGACAAACAATTGTAAATAGTATAACAAATTAAAAACATCTAGATCTATAAAAGAAAAACGTGGTTATTTTAGATACAAGGAAAAATATTATGAGGCTCATATCTATCAAAGTTTAAGCATATCAATATATTCATGTTAAGAACATGATGATGAACTAGGTGTGACCTTTATGCTCGCCCATATGGGCTATCCCAGTGGCGAGGGTAAATAAATCTAAACATCCATGGAGTGACCAATTAAATTAGTTCCAGGGGCGTAGCAAGGCTTGGTTTGATGTTATGCACACGCGCCTTTAAGTTGCCGGGTATGATACGGGTATTCTACATCTTGCGACGGGAAATATCAGTGTTGATCTTCGTATTAGAGATTATTCTTGCAGATCTACATATCTACAGATGTGATAACATTATACTATTTCTAGCATAATTCAATGACCAGCAGTCAATGAAGGCAAACAGCAATTAATATTTAGATCTATATAATTCGTTCTACGCATTACGTAAATACCGTAAGACAGCTAAAATTACAGAACATTACTATGTATTCATGACACGCCTCATTCTATCAACGTATCAGAGACCGTGTGGATCGAACTCCTAGCCGCCTGCTTAACCATCTTGTAAATAATAAATTTGAGCTGATGTATACACGAATAGTACTGACTCATAACTGATTATCGTATACATTGCCATCGCATGTCCGCCGTAAGAATATTTCACAATATCCACAATTGTCATTAAAAATCCGAGCCAACCGTTCATACGACGGAAGTACGGCAATAGCGACCGCTCCATAATTGTGAAAGAGGGTTTACAGCCCCCGATCTCCTTAAGCATCTCAATTTGAGCTTAATCTCATCTTAAATATTGGCATGTGTCTTTGAGGTAATTTCCATGAGAGTCTGGGCTCAAACTTGGTATCATAGCACAGAAACACCATTCTGAGTTAAATTATTACGGTGAACTTTCAAGAGCTCAAACTTCAGATCTATCAAAAATTCAGACTCTGATTTGAGCAAAATCTCAATTTGTGCTGAGTTTTGTACTTGAGATGCTGCGGGAGATTGGGGGCTGGTCGTGTTAAGTTTCTTCCCAAGACTACAGTATTTGACGCTACTTTTCATTCCCGGGGTATTTCATTTTCATGAATTTAAGGATATCGTAAAACGGGAAACAAATGTCTAGAGTAAATACAGGATTACATACACGTAGGTAGTATAGATTAGTGCAACCTATCCACATAAGCGCGCTCCCGAGCGGCCTTCCACATAGAAACAACACGCATGTTAATTAACATGCGTGGAAACAATCAGGTCCCGATCTCCTTTACATCTCAAACTGAGACAAATCTCATTTCAGATATGGTCATGTATCTTTTATATAACATCCATGGGAGGCTAGACTCAAAATTCGCATCACAAAACAGTTTATTACTGTAAAATTTAAAAATCTCGAATATTAAATATATCTCAAATTCTGACTCTGATTTGAGCAAAATCTTAATTGAGATGAGATTTCTACTTGAGATGCTTCGGGAGACCGGGCCCACTCATATCATTATGTAAAACACTTTCTGTACAGCAACCACACTTAGTGTGTTCACAAAATTAATGGTGTTGTTCTATAGAGGTAATGCACCACAACCTCCACCCTGGGAAATGGCGTTTTTTTTACTTTTGCTTTTTTCAACCCCTGGTAAAATCCCGGTCCCCATGGGCATACAGAGGGTCAAATCCCCGCAAATTGGCCACGCACTGTGGTCATGAAAAAATGAACAGTTCATTATGTGTATATCTACTTGATCATTGAATGTATGTATACATCACGGATGAATGTCTATTTGGTCAAACTACGGAGATCGCCCTCCTGCAAAAACTAAAGGTCTGCGCTCGCACGGCATGGCGAGTCATCGGAACAGTAAAACGACGGGGCAGTTCCCGCTATCACCCGCCAATTCCCTGGGTTGTGGCGCGTTTAAATCGTTTGGTGCATTAAATCATATTTAAGAATTTATATATGACCGTGACCAGTGACCAATAGTTTGATAAAACATCGGTCTTATTTGATGGCATACTGTCTATTATTTATGAAAACCAATTTCTTACAAAAATCCTCTTTTACAATCGCCCAGGATCCAAGATGGCCGCCAAGATGGCCGCCAAGATGGCCGCCAAAATTTGTTGAAAATGCCTACAAATTATTATCACTTGATTGGCTAGCTTATTATTGCAATTTGTAGTGTTTTATTCCAGTTTATTGTGTGTGATGAATGTAAATACAGGATTATATAAAGAAAATGCATACAAATGACTATATTTAGCCCAAAATATGCAAATGTTGGATAAAAAATAGCTAAAAATACACATTTTTCAGGATTCGAGTGACTTACGATAAAACTAAAAAAAATAGTTTGCACTAAATCAGCTTATATTTCATATGAGAATATACACATGAACATAGGCAAAAGATCTGAAGTACCCTTTGACATCTGCATGGCATTATATGAACTTTACAGCCATCTAAGTGGGTGGGGTAATTTGACCTGTGAGCACCAAAAATAGCCAAGTACAAGTGTTGACTATATAGTCATTAAAGATTGCTGCATCTACATAATTTGATGTTTTATTCCATTTGTGGCGTCATGTGAATGTTAAAAAAGCATTATATATATTTTTAATACCTATGACTATAATCAGACGAAATCAATACGCCATTTTTTGGTAAAAATGGTGAAAAATGCGTATTTTTAAGGGTTCGAGTCACTTTCGGTAATATCAAAAGAACATGTTTGCACTAAATCAGTTTATATTTCATATGAGAACATCCAAATGAATATAGGCAAGAGATCTGAAGTGCTCTTTGGCATCTGCATGGCATTATATGAACTTTAAAGCCATCTAAGTGGGTGGGGTAATTTGACCCGTGAACACCAAAAACAACAACAAAAATATCCAAGTTCCAGTGATAGTTTAATGCTAATGGAAACAATATGGTTGTTTTTGAGCCTATTTACTGAATATGCGAATACTTAATCCGACAAAATTACTTTTTATGAAAAAAGATACAGAAAACAGGGAAGGTAATTTTGAAGATAGCTTGTCTTGCATAGTTACAACGATCCCCCGTAACTAGGGGTGGGGCGTGGCTACGATGCGTCTGCAGAAAGGTCAATTAGGACCATTATTTCCCATTAATTAAATATCGCTTGGTATAGCTGTTATATATATTTCGATACTAGTTTTAACACAAACACCCTAGTTGGGCATGCAGTTTGCGTTTTTATGTTTTTTTGCTAATTATCAAAATGAGTTTGGTTTTGCAGGCATGCGTTATTGTCAATAACTTGTCAATATGCTTCGACTTATATTTCACCCAAATTGTTTACTTGTCATAAAAGGACAACTGAAACCAAGTTCAGATTTCGTCCAAAAAAAATAATACAATGAGAGGCAATCGTACAATGACAGCTGGAACCTTTGTATATTATTATTTTGTTGTTACGTGGTGAACAGAAGCTGTGTAATACGAGAAATGGTAACTAGTTGACTGTGTTTTTTTGTGAAAACAGAGTAGAGCAGAATTGTTGTTTACTTGTCGAAAATGCGCATTATTGAATACCATAGTATCATTTACATTTTATATGAATGATATATACGAGTGACTCAAATTTGAAAAATGACGTAATATTGCAAATTAAATAGAATGTCCCACCAATGACAAAACAAATATAATAAAATACCCAATGACTAATTAATACAGTAATTGAGTGTTGGTTTATTAATTGTTGAATTTATGGAACGAGTTGAATAAAATGATATTCGTTTTATTCAACGAGTTTCACAAATTCAATCATAAATCGATACAAATTTATTATACTATTTTATCATGTACATGTACATAAATGAGACAGAAAAGATTTTTGAAAAGATTATTTTTAGCTCAGTCACCTTTCATTTTTTATAAGAACATGAATATAGGCAAGAGATTTGAAGTAGTGTTCGACTGCTTCATGCCATTCTAGTAACTACACAGTCGTCAAAGTGGGTGGGGTAATTTAACCTCTGAACACCAAAATATCTACCAACCCGTATATCAATTAAGTTATACATTTTTTTATTAATTGTGATGCTTTATTACAACTTTCATGTGTTGTATGAATACACGCATAGCATTATATAAAATATTTATAATACAAATGGCTATATTTATAATAAAACATTGGAAAATATCGATAAAAAATGGTGCAACATATATATATATAAGATTAAGGGTATGTGTACAGTCATTATTTTTTAAAAAGTTTTTTGCCCAGTCAGCTTTTATTTCATTTAGGAACATACTTGGGGCTATAGGCAAAACATTTTAAGTAGTCTTATATTAGGCTGCTTGTATGCCACTAAAACTACTATTCAGCCAAAAATGTGGGTGGGGTAATTAGACCCGAACACCAAAATTATCCAAATAACTGTAATGTAATGCGTTATATTGTATTCATTAATTTTGGCGCTTTGTTCCAATTTTTTGTGTCATATGAATGCATACCCAGCATTATGCAACCTTACAAATGACTATAAATTAGCAAAAAACGGATTTTTTAATAAAAAAGTGAAAAATACATATTTTTGAAAGTTTGTTAATTAACATTCAAAATGGAAGTTTTTTACACTGTACTGTGTTTTTATTAAAGTACCCGGATGAAAAATTATTCCCACGGTGGGGATATAGACAGTTAGCATTGTCTCCTGGGTGGGGATTTAGACATCAAAAAAATGAAAATGTCTAATTCACCCTGGGTCGCCCGCCCTCCAACTCACGGGCTGGCAAAATATTGACTGGTGCATAAGGCGTGCTGTACTTGTCTCAGTTCATGAGATAGCCAAACATTTGTCAAAATTTCTACATCACCCCTTGGCACCACCCTCTATCCACACGTGAACAGACAAAACATGAATACTCATTGATGCACCAGCACCAGTTTAAATAAATTGGACATAAGGCTCGTAGCTACCTATACGCGAGTACGCGACTGAATCCACATTATTCGGACAAAAATATTTTTTCAGGCAAAGTTCGAACTTAATTCACTTTAAACTATTTCATTCTTTATCGTGTCTTTATTCTAAATTTCTGTAGAATTCGCCTTGTTATATATACTCAGACATCGAGCCGGTTATTTACGCCAGAATGTTTGTGTTTGTGTGACACTACCAACCTGCCATACTGTAGTTGTTGCAGTAGTCTTTGACGTTAACAAACTGCAACTAGGGATTCTCTGGTTGTTAAGTTCATTAAGAGCCATTAATGTTTTAAAGTGTCATACGTAACTTTATATATAACCTTCCATTGAAGTGCTTTCTAGAGCTAGAAGGCGATGCCACATATAGGTGTAACATCGTGAGGTTTTAATTTGTCGTCATTTTGCATAGTTGCTGGTTGGTTCATGGTTCAGGGTGCTAGACCACCGAATAAACTTTCACATAAGCAATACATCGACTTAGTTGTATAGCTACGGACCGATAGGTTTCCCGCGTTTTATGGTAACTGGTGCCGCGGTGCTGGACAGGCAACTAGACTTCTATTAGCCGCTAATAGAAGTCTAGTTGCCTGTCCCTTTTCAAGGCAGCAACGTTCTTTCTGTATGATATCTGAGGATTTTGTGAACATAATAAAATGGGACTCGTATATATGTTTGATTTATATTTTAGCTTTATTTTGAACAGGGAAGTAGGCCTACTCTATTTACAATATATCGTTTATTTACAAATAATGATCTTAAAAACTAAATAAAGCACCTTGAGAACGCTTCAAATGCACCAGATTACACCATTGTTTTCAAAAAATTCCGGGGAGCATGCCCCCCCCCGACCACCTAAAACAATCGTAAATCCACATGATTATAGGGCTAGCTACGCGCCTGAACATGAATTAACATGAAAAGTAGAAATAAGTACACACACTTAAACACTGACAAATCGAAGTCTTATGACAGGACGTCCCGAACCCCTCTGGATCCGCACATGAAGATCGTCAAAAGAGACAAAGTGATCTTCACGACGTGATAATATTATGGAAAACGCCGTTCGACAGGATACTGGTCGGATTAATTAGCGTCCTTAGTAATCAATTAAAACAATTATTATTTACATCGTATTTAATCCATTTCAATGAATGATGTAGAAAATTATTAGTCTAGGAGCTGGTGTCCAGAATTTCAATTTTCATTTACCCCATCTGGTAGAAAAAGTCTGTTGGTATTTTCGAATAATATAGACATTCAGGCTTTAGAAAAAGGTGGATGCCAGATCTGAAAGTGGTGCAGATTTTTTTAACAGGGGCAACAACTCTTGCTATCCAAGAAATTTACGAAACTACCCGGTAATCTATTTTCTAGTGTGGAGTTTTTGTTTATATATGTATTGCCATATATTTGCATGGATATTATTCATTTGATAATGTGCATCAAAAGTACATACAACACGGACCAGTTTGAGGTCAAGGTCAAGGTCAGTGTAAGGTCAAAGTCAGAGAAATAGCTAAAAATGAATATTTGCACTATATTTTTCTTTGTATAGCATGTGTTTTCAATTCAATTTGGTTATAAAAATGATAGTTATGTTCGTTAGTACATATTCTGTCATTGTAGCCCATTTGTTTGATTCAAAATATAAAAATATTGTCAAAACAGCCATTTTATGCAAATGCATGTTGGCCGAAATGGCAATCTTACGAAGACCCCTGGCATTCTGTGATCTGGTGTGATTTTTTTGTTTACGTATGTAGTGTCTTATATTTACATTTATATTATTCATATGGTTATATGCATCAAATGGACATACACCTAAGACAAATGTGAGGTCAAGGTCAAGGTCATTTCAAGGTCAAAGTGACCAAAATAGCTGAAAAAAGTAAAAAATGAGATTTCCTCTCTATGTTTCTTAATATAACTTGCGTTTTGAATTAAATTTAGGTTGTTAAAATGATAGTTGTGTTGGTAAGTTGATATTCTTTAATGATGAGCCATTTGATTAATTAAAAATGTATCATTTTTGAAAAAAAGTCATTCTATGCTTTCAGAGATGGCATTCATACGAAAATCCCCGGCATATTA
Organism: Spisula solida; assembly: GCA_947247005.1. Taxonomy (NCBI): domain Eukaryota; kingdom Metazoa; phylum Mollusca; class Bivalvia; order Venerida; family Mactridae; genus Spisula; species Spisula solida. The sequence goes on from OX365948.1 coordinate 31,086,692, forward strand.
AGGCATTATGTGATTAGTTTGTTTACGTATGTAGTGACTCATATTTGCATGGATATTATTAATTTGATTAAATTCATCAAATGGACATACACCTTAGACCAATTTGAGGTCAAGGTCATTTCAAGGTCAATGTGTGAAAAATAGCTAAACATTGATATTTCCTCTCTATTGGTCTTATTCTGGCATATGTTTTGAATAAAGTTTGGTTATTGAAGTAATAAATATGTGGGTTAGAACATAGTCTCCTTTCATTATAAGTAAAGTTATTTGTTTAATTAAATATGTTATTAAACTAGCTAGTTTGCGTATCAGGGTGTTGGCATTGTTGCATTCGTAGAACTAGTCGTTTTCATTCAAAATTGACATATATTTATAATGATGTAATCATATAATTGTATAGATAGTATGGACTTTATATTATTTGTAGAATGTTCCCTTAATGTATTGACATGATCAATGTCATCTTAGGTCAACAGTACATTTTATTGTACATACAATTTTGATTTGCCTTACTTTGTATGAAATTGCAATTGGCTTTACATAAACCTCACTAAACGACCAGGTGATGAAGTCCACGCATGTATACACTACTCATCATGTTAAAACAACCAGTTATCTGTTTTCGTAACAGCCGTTAATCCTTTATATACACCATTGACTCAGAGCGGGTCTCGTACGTAATGATGCAAATTACATGTATCAATAAACCTAGGTATATATAGGATTCCCAGACCCTTGAGAAAACCCATTATCATCTTCTATTCGTAGCTATCTAGAACACTGTTACTATTAGAAACATTCACGCAGACCCAATGGCGTGCGTACCAGAACATAGTACAACTATCCCGTTGGGCAATGTTATATTCACAGCTGCAATGTGCAGAAATATCAGGCCCTTTAGACCCTATGCGGTACAAATCACTACCAGCTGGTACAGACATCTCAGGGCCTATGTGGTAAACACCAATGTAGGGTACATACATTAAAGACACTATGTGGTACGCATCATTACAAGGTACAGGTATCAGACGCACAATGTGGGTACACATCACTGCAAGGAATATGCATCTTATGGACCTATGCCACTCGTGGCCACTCGCGGCCACTCGCGGCCACTGTAATGTACAGACATCATATACTAAAGAAGGTATTTACCAAATGAGAATATAATCATCCCAGACCGTAATGTACTCAATAATACCTAAGAATACACCTAGACCATATCTGTTACACCATATCACTATATTGTAAAGACACCGAAGGAAAAGTTAGATACTTATGTTCAAAACAACAAAGTATATCCATTCCATGCCTATGAGATACTCATCACTAAATAATTTATCCATCTCAAACCGGACACGTAACCATCACTGATTGCAGCTATCACATGTCAATCGGATACATACTACATAAAGCAGTAATTTTGACAGTGAATGCGTCTTTAATTATAAGCCCCTGTTTGGTAACCAACAGAACAGAGTATAAACATGCATAGCTGTATACAATGAAATCACCAACACACAACATATAGATTACACTGTTCTCACTACCTCTGAATACAAACTCACCAAGTTTTTGTGGTACTCATCATCACCAAGTACTGACAAACCGGGTCCTAAGGAATATACTCGTGCAACCCCAGTTCCTAACCATCACTAACCACTGTATATAAATATGTAGTCATCACAGACTAAGTAGAACCAACGCTGAGTATGAGCATCTAAGGCTGTATTTTGGTATACACCACGATATAATACACTAGAAGCCATCAAACAGCGATAGTCTTGTACACATCATCACATAATTATGTCGTCCCTGGTTCTACAGGATGCTAATCACAACCAAGTGCAGCCATCACAGACCCTTAAAGGTATTTGCCAACACAGGGTAGACACACAAGGCCCTGCGCAATAGATACCGCATTTGCGACCATACCAGGTCGTAAGGAGTGGTCCTAACATCGGAGTAGAGACACTCACACGTCATGTTTGGTACTCACCATTGGCAAGTACAGCTATTCAAAGTCGTGTTGAGTACTTTACATGGACTGGTATTGCCATTCATCGCATTAGAGATTAAAATTTTTTCATACTGTGTGAAAGTTAACAAAGCCTGGTATAAACAGAGTGTAAAAAAGTAAGTTTCTCTACCTATTTATCAAATCCATATGTTCTCCTATCACAATGAAAACTTTACTTAGTGGGGTACCTACCTATCACTGGTACAGTCATTCTGGATTTTACGTACCACCACAGGGTTCAGCTATAGAATGCCAAATGGGATACTCACAACCTATTAGTACAGCCTTACATCTGGCCTTATTGGAGATGCGTCACGGCAAAGTACATGTACGTATGGCCTATGAGGGTACTCACTATCACTGTGTAGAGCTATCCCATGCCCTATTGGGTGTTCACTAATACATTGTATAGTTATTCTAGGATCACCACCCAGTGCAGCCAAATATACCAGATCAGTAGGGTTACCAATCGCCGCTAAATGCAGATATTCCAGGCCCTGTGAGATACTCAACACCATCGTGTACAGTCAGCCAAGGCCCATCGGATACACACCAGCACCTAGTACCGACACATCCATATCAGACCTTAAGAGGTTCAGAGACCATTACTTCGACTTACTGACCTCATAACCAATGAAATTCATCTACTGTTCTATAAAATTCGAAGATCTTAGGTCCAGAAAAACCTGAGTGTCAAGGGCGAGGATCCTAGTACCAAGGATCGGTAGGGTATTACTCAGAAACCGTGTGATCTTCATAACCGACATACAGACCGACCGACGTGTGTAAAGCAGTATACCCCCTCATCAAAGATGGTGACATAACGTTCCCAGCTAAAATAATTACACACCTAAATATACAAACTAGAAACAAAATAAAGTGGACAAAGTGCTTCATATTACATGTAACGAAAAAATGAGACAAAACTTGAATTGTTCAAGCGTTTGTAACTTGTCCTTGAGATGACATTGGCCTTGACCTTGAAGTGGTCAGCATTTTATATCCACTTAAGTGTAAGACATTGAGTAATGTAACAATGTTCATACTAATATTCAATAATACTGACAGAAATAAAAATAATATTTGAATACAAGTATATTTGAAAGCAGCTAGCAATTAAAGAATGCCATCTCGGTTAGCATGCATTTGCGTTAAATGGCAGTTTTACCAATTTTTAACATATATTTTTAAACAAATAACTTATAATGAGAAAATATGTGCTAACCACTACATCTATCACTTTTATAACCAAAATTGAATTAAAACATACGCGAGAATAAGGAAAGTAGAGCGGAAATATCAATTTGTACTTTTTTAACTAATATTTTCACATTGACCTTGATATGACACTGACCTTGACCTCAAATATGTCTAAGGTGTATGTCCATTTGATGAATTTAATCAAATTAATAATAATCATGCAAATATGAGACACAACATACGTAAACAAACTAATAACATATGGTCATAATATTCGTATGAATGCCATCTCGGAAAGCATAAAATGACTGGGTTTTTATCAAAAATGATACATTTTGAATTAATCAAATGGCTTATCATTAGAGAATATTTACTTAACAACACAACTATCATTTTAATAACCTAAATTTAATTCAAAACACATGTTATATTAAGAAAAATGGAGAGGAAATCTTATTTTTTACCTTTTTCAGCTATTTTGGTCACTTTGACCTTGAAATGACCTTGACCTTGACCTCACATTTGTCTTAGGTGTATGTCCATTTGATGCATATAACCATATGAATAATATAAATGTAAATATAAGACACTACATTCGTAAACAAAAAAATCACACCAGATCACAGAATGCCAGGGGTCTTCGTAAGATTGCCATTTCGGCCAACATGCATTTGCATAAAATGGCTGTTTTGACAATATTTTTATATTTTGAATCAAACAAATGGGCTATAATGACAGAATATGTACTAACGAACATAACTATCATTTTTATAACAAAATTGAATTGAAAACACATGCTTTACAAAGAAAAATATAGTGCAAATATTCATTTTTAGCTATTTCTCTGACTTTGACCTTACACTGACCTTGACCTTGACCTCAAACTGGTCCGTGTTGTATGTACTTTTGATGCACATTATCAAATGAACAATATCCATGCAAATATATGGCAATACATATATAAACAAAAACTCCACACTAGAAAATAGATTACCGGGTAGTTTCGTAAATTTCTTGGATAGCAAGAGTTGTTGCCCCTGTTAAAAAAATCTGCACCACTTTCAGATCTGGCATCCACCTTTTTCTAAAGCCTGAATGTCTATATTATTCGAAAGTACCAACAGACTTTTTCTACCAGATGGGGTAAATGAAAATCCATTTTAAGCCTCTTTTGAAATCTGGCTCCTGGACTAATAAAAATGACAAAGATATGGGCCAGATTCATACATATCCAGCTAGATAGGGTTAGATTTATCGGATACGCATATACGCCGCATGTCGGCAGGATACGGGTTCCGTACTGTAGTGTTTATTTACCGAAAAAACTTACTATTTGACATTTTTTGCGTAGTATCGTTTATTTAAGCTAATTTGTTATAAAATTGCAAATATTTGGGTAAGATTCTTACTAATAAAGGTATATTTGGGTATATTTGGGTGTATTTGGGTATATTTGGGTATTTCGTGCCGCCCGCATTCACAGTATCATAACTTCATAGTGCACAGGCTACGTATTTATAACGAGGGTTTCATTTCGTTGATTTAAAGAGTGACCATTCATAGACTTGTAGTCTTGCAGTGAAGAACGCGCACTTCTTTTAAATAATTTTCTATGCATTCAAAATAGTTTCTTATTTATATGTGATCACAGAAACGATTAAATAGTTTGTTGTTGTTGTTCAGATGGACATAGTATAAAACCAGTTAAATAGTTTGTTGTTGTTCAGATGGACATAGTATAAAACCAGTTAAATAGTTTGTTGTTGTTCAGATGGACATAGTATAAAACCAGTTAAATAGTTTGTTGTTGTTCAGATGGACATAGTATAAAACCAGTTAAATAGTTTGTTGTTGTTCAGATGGACATAGTATAAAACCAGTTAAATAGTTTGTTGTTGTTCAGATGGACATAGTATAAAACCAGTTAAATAGTTTGTTGTTGTTCAGATGGACATAGTATAAAACCAGTTAAATAGTTTGTTGTTGTTCAGATGGACATAGTATAAAACCAGTTAAATAGTTTGTTGTTGTTCAGATGGACATAGTATAATACCAGTTAACATATATTCGTCTTTTAAGGGAGCGTTGCATTTGCCATCTTACAAATCAATGCATTTGTATGGTTCGGAATACTGGACGTATTTTTTACCGAAACGGGTTGGTTGTGATACAGCAAAGACTATGGTTGACAGTTTAAGCCCGTTCTCAGCAGAGGAGGCGAAGTCTGCAGGTTTAATTGATCATGTTGTTGTTGGGTAAGTACGCATTACTGAGCATATTCCTAGTGACTATTTCACTGTCTTCATTTATTACTTATTTTACTCTTTCAACTGCATTGAAAACAAAATTCAAACAATTACTGCTATGATTCGTTTAACCATTCCTTTAAGGATTCGTAATGGCTATTGAAAACACTGGGTCTTATAAGTAAGTTATATGGTAAAGAAGACATTTCACTCAAATATGAAAAGTATAGTTCATATACTGTTACCGAAAATACACATCGATCAACTTTTAGACTTACCCAGTATACTCTCTTATTCGATTGATTGCAGAGATAAACAGGATTTTACTGCTGGTATATCCACGTACATTGAACAGCTCATCAAAGATGGAGTCGCTGACAACATCATCCGGAGGAAGCGCACAGAACGCGATGTTAACTGGCGACAGTTATTACAATCGCATAGATTCTATGAACTAACTCAGATGCAAAAGGATTTCCGTTCTACTGCATTTTTAACAGCCATGAACAAATTTGTGTATCATTAGTCAAATAATACACAAACAAGATACATAAAGATATTGTCCAGTCATTATACAAATCCAGTGACGCAGCGGTCGAGTCCACTATAACGATGAAAAACCAATTATAAAAGGCGTATACTGTACAAACAACTATAATTTCAATGCTAAACCAACATATTAAACTTCGCTCTACCTGTTTAGACAATGGTTGTGATTTTTTTGCGTACACATAAACTGCAACGGCGCTGTCACAATATCCTAACTGGACTATAATAACAAATCGGACAGGGAATGCAGCACTCAACATAAACACAAGAACACGACAGACACAAACAGATCAATGTACAAGTTCACGGTATGAATCCCGATACACCGCTTTTCAGTTCCGTCACATAACTGTTCTGTTTTCATGTGGCTCTGATGGAACTGAAAACAGCTGTAACGCTCTGACAGAACTCAGGATACATGACATTTGAGTTCTGTCAGAGCGTTACATCGGTTTTCAGTTCCGTCAGAGCCATATAAAAAAAGTGCAATTCCCTGGCGGTGTATCGGGATTCATACCGTGAAGTTACTAACCCTGTCATGGTGACCGATAATCAATGTGGAGGAGGATTAAATCGAATGATTTAATCATTTTGTAACTAATGAACTATATTGAAAATTGATATTACTGTCAAATATGTAATCCACAATAAATAACAAGTCGTTATTATTATTATAAAGTACTATACGGTCGAATCTGTAATTACACTAGATCACTAAACAGAAAATGAAATTAAGTGTAAAGTTCAGACGACTGTGACAAGTTGACAACAATTAAATTTGCTTCTCTACCTTATCGACTCCATAGGGGTCTGTATCGACTCACTGGTCTCTCAATCAATAGATATAGATTAACAGGGACGTAACTGGTATCAAAATTGCGACACCACCAACTTTACAAACAGTCTTGTAACTTTTCCAAAAAGGCAATTAATCACATACTGTTTTCTCCAGTAGCAAGCTTATACATTTATCTTCGAGATACGACCAATCTTATGTCAAAATATATCGCACTCGAGCCGTTACAAATGCATACATGTTGAAAATATACTGAAAAATAAAAACAGGACAAAATTGTGGACAGGCCCTTACCATACTATAGGGCTCTTCACACAGGAGTGTCGACAAAAACAATGCCATGGTTGGATGAGCGTATAATAACTAAACCTATAACCAAAATATCACCTCTGAAAGTTAGCACAAGCGCTAGTGCGGTCATTCTATCATTTTGAAATCTTAAAATGTTCATCGGACTTCCATGTTTGTAAAGCCGAACACCCGATGATACAAGCTATTTTACTGGATAAACTTTCGAACATGTGACCACTGCAAACAGATATACTAGTTTTCGATATTCTAGCGCAGGTGATACGTATTGGATGCACAACCGGGATCAAGTGGTTTGTAAATAAAAATACTACGTATCGGTCTACAAATTGTGCACGAAAAACTCGTGTTCTGATCCAAGTGAGTAAGCAAGGAATTTAGAATGGTTGTAAATATTACTATATTCCACTGAAAAGCGTGCAGCAGTTAAAGGTTTTAGACTAATCGATGAGTCTACTCCCCAGTTTAAGAAGCACACGTTAAATGTACATGAGGGATGATCAACACATAAAAAGGAAAATGCTCATAAATTATTGTTAAGTGACCAATGTTGTTTAAACATATAATATATTGGCTTATTATAAATAATGAACTATAAAAAACGTTCATTTTAACACAAACAAACAAACAACTTAACGTTCATGTATTTTGATTATTTTATTTAAAAATTCACGACATGTGTGTAATAAGAGTACAGCACTGAGAATTGGGTCTAATCCTTGCCTTTACTGTATACTTGAATATATAACAAGTTCTTGCGTTGAATTTATGAATTTCTGCGAACAAATTGTAAATACCCATACCAGTAACACGCACGTGCCTATGTTCTTCAGAGTTTTGAATCGGTACTAATCGTTTTAGAAAAAGTTATTTCCGGTTTAGAAAATTGCGGAGTCGAAAGAAGTGAATGGTTCAAAGTATTCAAATTGCGAAACTTTTGAGTCCTAACATATTCTTTCATAACGTTAAGCCTGATTCAAATCATGAAAATTATTGAAAAAATACATTTATCACATGTTTGACGTCGCGGTAGCGTAATAAAGCCATTATTTATTTTTGATAATACACTAGTGTAATAAAGCAATCACGCGACGTCATTCAAAGGATAGGCGACGTCGCTTATTATACTGAAAAATAAGTAGCGTGTTTTATGTTTCGGCCGGAAAAGGCTAACATGTGATAAAAAGAACATAACATTTGTGACTTTCCACATTGAATTTATTAAACTCGATGAAAAAATCGATAAAATGCTCGACAGAGCCTCGCATTTTATTATTTTATTCAACTCGTTTAATAAATTCAATATGAAAAGAAACTCATGTAATATCCTCTATATCTGATTTAATCCAACGTAAATAAAACAATATGGCGACGTCGGAATTGACGTCACATCATTTAACGCGACGTCATCGCACGTTAACGCGACGTCGTCGCACGACATAGCGCGCCAACTTGTGAATAAAATTATGTTGAATTGAAATATAAATACACGCCTGGTAATCACTGGCACCACCACGTTTCGTTATGTGTACAAAATGTTCCAATGCGACTTCCGTTATAGTGCCAATCGGCACAAATTGTTGACAATGGTGAGTGTTTTTCTTTACTAAAGACATCTTAACTCGAATTTTATAAATCGGGGAATGTAGTGCTATGCAGATATGTCCACGCTTTCTTGTAAAAGCACAATATTCAGAATAAAAGCAGAATTTGATCTTTTAGAGCTCGCACAAAATGTGCAGTCAGAGTGTTGATCAGACCAAAATGTGAATTTTATGACAAGTTTTCCTGATTATGCCTATTATAGCTACTAGTGATAATAGTATACGATAAGTATTGATATTTGAATGCTTTATGCTAAATGTAGACATTTGTAAGGTTAATTGTGATGACGTATGTCCTATCTTTTAACCGTTGTGGTTCCAATCACTTCGTTGTAGTCCCAATACGGCGTTGTGGTTCCCAGCAAAATATAGTAAATAACGAGAAAGATAGATACATGTAGTTAGATAAATGCATGTCAATTATTCGAAAGTGAACCTAAAATACTCTGGAAAAACTTTACGACGAATATTTACCAAGCTAATCTCGTAACGAGTGTTTTTTAGGATAATTTTATTGTTACACTATTACTGAAAAGTGAAAACAAATGCTACAATGCCGTAATATGTTAGCTGTTAAGCTTTGTAGTGTTTTGATATACGCTCCATTATACGACCTGGAAGAAATAAAAACATATGTTACGGTTCTAGTACTGGAAATGTCGAATGCTACGAATTTCTTCCAAACTTGATCTAACAATCTTACTAAAGTATGCAAATAATTTTATTTATGTAATTGACCAGTATCACGACAAAGTTTAATTAACACTGGTCAATGATTGCCGAATGTACTAGTTAGTGTTTAGAAACTATACGTTGGTGCACATCGAATACAAATGTACGTCTAGGGTTAGTTTAACAAAAGTTACAACCAGCCTGAAATGCGATGGGATATGTTTCTGTGTACACAAACAGGTAGTTACAGCGAATGCCGAGGTGTTGCTTTTCAGTTAGACATAAGTTCGACTAGTGTTGTGTATAAGTTTCGCATTGTCATGGGCGCTACGCACGTGGTTATACGTACTTTAGTGTAATATGTATGACCATGTGCATTAGGCATAATCATGGTAGGATCGACCAAGTAACAAATAATTATGCCAGCGTTTCTCATGCATTTGCCAATTGTTCAGGTACACGTAAGTGTAAAATTATACACATGTAGTGTTACAAGGTTGTAAGAAAATAACGTATATTTGATCCTTTAGAGATATAAGATCGTATTTAAACTTTTCCAATATACCTGTATAAGCTGTTCAGTGTTCATTTGGAGTTATTTAAACATGTAACAAGACAAGGTATTGTTACTTCACTATGTTTGCAGTTGTCTCAACTTGAAGCCGATTCTTTCAGTAAAATAAATACGCCACGAGCCGCCTTAAAAAGATCTGCATGGTGTTGATGTACATTTGTATATAATGATGCTGCAATATGGCAGGCCAGGAATATGTGTGCCTCCACCCGGATTTGAAGTGCTTTTTACAATAATAGTACACACATTAGCACTAATGTTTAAGTTCAAGTTCCATTAATTTCAGTGGATTATTCACTTACATGTTGCGTTTTAGATAGATATATAAAGTAATGTTCAAATTGACAATTAAGGGCCATGTTTACAAAAATGACAGAATATCCGTTAGTATTTGAGCGTTGTGGTTAATGTTGCTTTCCCAAGTATAAATACATGGAAAATAATATCAAATATATACGGTTTAAGTATAATTAAAACATCAATACACGTACATTAGAGATCTCTATATTTTGCTGAGAATCACAACACAGTATTGGGACTACATCGTAGTGATTGGAACCACAACGGTTTAAAAAATAGACATATGCCATCAAACATGACCTTTAAAATGCCGATTTTTACAGAAAAACATCAAATTGTCAATATCTATCGTATGTGTTAATTACTAGTAGCTATAACATGTATAATCAGCAAAATTTGTCATAAAATCCAGATTTTGGTCTGATCAACACTCTGACTGCACATTTTGTGCGAGCTCTAAAAGATCAGATTCGGATTTTATTCTGACAATTGTGCGTTTACAACAAAGCCTGTACATACCTGCATAGCACTACATTCTCCGATTTTTAAAATTCAGGCTTAGATGTCTTTAGTGAAGAAAAACAAATTATTTCACTCACCGTTTTCCGATTGGCACTATAACGGAAATCGCATTGGAACATTTTGTACACATAACGCGACTGTTGTGGTGCCAGTGATTACCAGGCGTGAAATAGAGGATATTACATGAGTGTCTTAACTTTGACGACATCGCCTATACTTTGAGTGACGTCACGTCAAAACTTTATTACACAAGTGTATTATCAAAAATAAATAATGGCTTTATTACGCTGCCGCGACGTCAAACATATGATAAATAGCAAATCATGGGCGTAGGAGAAGGGGGGGCCAAGGGGGGCCAGGCCCCCCCCAATGTTAAGACAGGGGGGGGGGGCAACATATCGTTTGCCCCCCCCCCCCAATAATTCAGACCATAGTCATAATTTTCAGCTTCAAATAGTCTTGTAATAGGTAATTTTCCTTTTATCCTTGGTTAAAAAGTATAAAATGTGAATTTCCGTGCTCGCTTCGCTCGCAAAATTATTTTTAATCTATGAAATACTACAAAGACTACAGAAATACACTGTAAGATAATGTTTGCACCAGCTTCTATATTGCTTTGAAACTTTGCCATTGCTATGTTAAATTCCCTTACTAAACCACTTAACTCTCAGAATTCGGGCATCTGTCCAATAATAAGTCAAAATATTTACAAAATAAGGACTTAAGTTTGATTGATCTTACCAAATAATTATCTCAGAACGCACCAGATTGATCCAATGTTTTCAAAATTCCCAAGGGGGAGCATGCCCCCGGACCCCCCTACTTACAATACTAGTTCATGATTGGGTTCAATTTTACCCGGTATTTTGACAAGCAAACAACTTAGTACATATACCTTACCTTAGTGATTATAAACACAAACATTCACCATAGTTTAATAACACTTAATGTGACCCCCACATATCTTAAAAAATTTCGCCCCCCCCCCCCTCCCAAATGTTTGGCCCCCCCAATGTTGAAGACGCTCCTACGCCCATGCAAATAAAAGACGAGTGTAAAACTATAATAACTATTTATAGGGAATATCTGTGCAACCCGACTCTTAGATTGGAAAACACTCTTTTCGAAGTATTTGTTCGCCTGGTTATCTATGTGGTGCTGCCTGGCAGCCAGAGGCTAGATCTATAGTCTCTGTTGTAGAGCAAACAAATTCCAAAGTCATTTTTTTCTTCGATCAGATTATCAAAAAATCTGATGGGAAATCCCCGCTGGATGCAGTGCATTTGTTCATATTACATATAGACAATATATCATCTGTTAATTTATGCTAATAGAATAGGATCAAGTTAAATTCTCTGTACTTTACTACATGTATATTGATACCATATATATATACAACTACAAATGTATATAATATGAACTAAGGCATTGCCTAAAGGGGATTCAATCATCCATTGATACTATATCAAAATAACTCATTACAGTTATTAGTGAGGAGCATCTTCACAGTATGGTTGTTCATACAGTTTGTATTTATTCTACATTTCATGAAATTCAGATAGAATTTTAATAACTCAAGGAAAATTGACTAATACAACAAGAGGACCATTGGCTCTAAAGCGCTCACCATATGACCAGCAGTTTAGGCAGAATCAGTGACCTGGTGACCTAGTTTTTGACCCCAGATGACCTAGTTACGAACTAGACCTAGATTTCATAAAGCTACACAATGTCGCCAAGTGTCATTAATATAACATAAAAAATGTGACCTCTAGAGCGTAAACAAGGTTTAAAATTGATGTGACCTAGTTTTTGACCCAAGATGACCCAGTTACACACTTGACTTAGATTTCAAAGCGACAAACATTGTGTCCAAGTTTCATATAGATTAGGTAAAAATGTGACCTCTAGAGTGCTAACAAGGTTTTTCTTTGATGTGACCTAGTTTTTGACGCCAGGAGACCCAGTTACCCAGATACCTAGATTTCATAAAGCTACACATTGTGGCCAAGTGTCATTAATATAACATAATATATATGACCTCTAGAGCGTAGTAATGTACCGATTATCGGATAACATCGATTAGTGGTGTCCAGAAGTCAGCCGATTCCGATGATCGATGTCATTCATCCATAATCGATCATCGGATAAATATAACAAAATGTTAAACAAGACTTATTTAATCAAAAATTGCTAGGAAAATTCAAAGCATGGAAGTTTGAACCAACTGGATGCCTGTTAGAACCAATTCAAAGAATTTGTTCAAACTCAGATAGTAAAACGTCTACCAAAAATTATTGTTTTTCCCTTTGTCACCTTTTTTCGCGACTTGGGAAGTAGGAAAACATGCATTAGTACACTGCATATTCAGTCCCTGTTCTGCCGATTATTAATCGGGAAAATCACATTGGAAGTGCCAGTCGATTCTAGCTGATGATTGATTATGATTTGCAACCGATGTCCCATCACTACTAGGGCGGAGGTAATTCTTCAATAAATCAAGGGTGACAACTCAAGAAAATTGACACACAGAATGTGTGTTCATATTCATTTTAAGTTACATGAAATTCTTCCAGCTAATTACAAAGAACTGAATGCAAATGGACTGGCGGATGAAATTTTTCAACAAATCAAGGGCAATAACTCTAAGGAAAATTTACCAATAATGATAACTTGACAGTCATCATCACAGTAATTGGGTGCTCATATTCATTTTATGTTTCATGAAATTCTACAAGCTAGTTACAAAGAAAGGAATGCGAATGGACGGTCAGAGTGAATTATACTGTAAATCAAGGGTAATAACTCTTAAGGAAAATTGACCAACTTAAACAAACTTGACGGGTTAGAGTTTAGACTTGACCCATTTTTACAATTTGTGAACTTACATTTTAACAGAGGGACTGTTTTGTGCAGGAAAAGGAGGATTTTCGGTGGTTCCATTCATTTACCCAGGTAGCGGTTTTCGATATCGACATTACTCGGTAATTAAAACCCAATTTTCCGGATCCGGAATTTCACGGTCAGGGGGTTAGCGAGCAATAAGCGGTATAGCGGGAGTGTATATTTTTTTCTTTTTCAACGTTTAAACATGAAAAACATATAAAACAATTATTGCACATTATCATTAAACATCTTAATTTTATAAACTTTAGCAAGAATTATCTGAAAAAATGTTCAATATTTGAATATTGCATTTTATTCTACACTGTCGCTTTCGAAGCTCGATACCGATGGTGAGAAAATATACGCATTTTTCAAGTTAAACATATTATTGAGGCAAAAATATTGTCAGCGAGGTCGTAACATAATGTTGTCAATGTGTTCAAGTAAGACTTTATTCAAATTCTTATCTTTTGGCTAAAATAATCGCGATTTTTGTACCTAGTTGCTCTATACGCTATATCAGTTTCCCCCCTGACGTACATTCAGAATATCTCGCACATTATCGCTCAATTAATTCCGTAATCCCAGACAACGGGTTTTAACCAGTAATGTCGATATGGTGAATATTCTAAAATGTGAATCGATAATCGATTGGTTAAAAATATTGTTGATACCGCTTAGGTCAATGACAGCTCTTATGATGGCATCACACCGGAGGTCACATGGCAGCTACATACTGTAATGGACAGTCACAGCAGAGCGACAGATGAATACCGATCAACACGACAGAAACTTTGTTAAACGCGGGTCAACCAACACAGACCTTAACTGGATCTGAGGGTTCTTTGAAGGGTCTTGGGACATCTGTCACTTCTCCGGTCTTGTTATGTCTTTTTTTCCAAAAAAAAATTCTTATAAATAATCATAAACAGATAAAAGCACTCATGAAAAGTTACATAGTTTGTATTTTGGTCAATTCTCATAAAATGATATTTTTTCACGGAGATCTGTATTGACAAACCAGCAGTAGACAGTTGTGATCAATTAACATGGTCATCTAACACAGAATGATTGTTGATAATTAATTCACAATAAATGGTTGGTTGGGTTGATTGTTTGTTGTTGACAATTTGGGTACGAACAAATTTGGATACGCTTCGTTTATCAAACTTTATGATGCAAATTAGCATCGAAAGTAGATTTCTTTGTTTACCTACGCCAATTATGTGTATAAAAGACAGTTTTCCTTGTTTAAAACAAGTACTTTAATCGTATAAGCAGTCATTTTAACGATTGTAGGCTGTACTTACTTGACGGCAGACGAATGAAACAACTTTTTCCGTTTGCGAGGGACAGTCTAAAATGCTAACCGACCGCCTTTATCTCGCGCGCTAGCATTCTTACCTCCCCTATCGCGTTTAATGTTGTGTAAGCTAGGGCTCAAGGAACATTTTTAAACATCATTAGAAAATAAAAGATAATTTATTAACAACAAAAATATTTTTTTAATGAGTTTGCCAATTCCATTCACGTCTTCAGAGTACCCCGAAAAAGCACTTCCTGTACACACAAATCTCAATCGGACAAGCGAAAATTAACTTTGATTAAATCACGTTCAAGACTAAAACATGAAGATAAAATACGTATCGTCTTTTAGAAACGCTGCAACGGAGAAGTTGAAATTCTGAAGCGACTACAAACATTTATCGCAGATGCTGGTCTAATGGTGTGGGGCGCACGAAAAGAATTCTTACAAATAAATTGATAAAGACCGAACGGGAAATTTAGGACGCGGCTGCTAACCTCGTATATAATAAAGTAAAATACGTGCGTATATAACAATAATAAAGTTTTAAAATGATATTTGGTGTGTTTTTTTGACAGACAAAAACATAAATTGTCTTTGTAAGACTTAAGTATTTATAACACTTAATTTAAACTGAAACAATATAGTCTCATTAAGGTTGATCTTAGATTTGACAATGTATTGGGTTTTGATGAAGCGATAACATTGGACAAATTGGGCACAACTCCTAAATGAATTACTACAGGCGTGTATAACTACCATGAGTAAAATCGGAGGTTTAAAAAAGGTTTGGAAAGAATATTCAAGAACAGACTGTGGGTGTTATATAATGGTAGCTATAAGATAACTTATTGTATATATTGATATCTAATTTGAGGTTATTCAAGGGTAGGATTCCTTGAATTTTTTTGTCTAAGAAAAAATAATTTTCTAAGTTTGTTGAATAATTTCTTAGTTTTTGTTGCAAAAGTCTTCCAACATTTACTGTCAACTTATTTTTTATGTGCACCGTGTTTTAGATTTCTTCAAAATGGATACGCCCTTGTCGAAATACCGAATGTATATTGTACGGCTCAAATTACATATTCCGTTCCTTGATAGAATAGTGTTTTAAATGTGTTAAAATAAATCAGAAATGTAAATGACTACTGGAAAAGTATGAATCCGGGAAGATTTCGATATTTGTTTACACCATTAAGGCTATTAGTGTCAGTTTCCACATACTTTGGGATACTCTGTGTTGTGGCAGCATATTCGAATCCTTGGCTTGTTCAAGAGGCAAAAATTGCCTCCAAGGTTGAGTTTCCAGGAGGTAGGTGTTCGTCGTTTTCTATAATTGTTTTATAGTGTCAACTATATTTTGAGGGTCTACTTATTTGGTTGGTGGGACATTGAGGCCTTCAATAATAATTTTCTAAGTTAAGTTACTTTCTTAATTCAATCCATTAATGCTTTGCACCAGACTTAAATTAAGCGAAAATACTTAGTTACTTAAAGTTATTTTGACATTTTTATTTGTGAAGTTGTTGATTTCTTTCAGAAACTGTGTATTTTACATGAAACAAATTATCACTAGATATTGATGCAAGTAGTTATGAGATAATTTAAGGATTAGAACTTTAGCTGTCGAACTGGAAAGGGAAGCAGCACTCTACATAAACATAAGAGCGCGAACTATACAAAAGGAACATACGTACGAGAAAAAGGCACAAAATATATAATACAAGTCACAAGGAAATCAATAAAAGTGAACATAATGTTACCTGTAGGGCTTTGTAGCAACCAGTTTTGTAATAAAATCAGAAAAATTGTAATAGTTTTTACAAAACTGGTTGAGGTGACAAAAATTGTAATAATTATTTTTGCAACCACCTTTGTAATAAAAACCAGAGTTATAATTTTTTATACCTGTTATTTATCCACATAGACATTTATTGTGGTATTGTAGTGTTACAAATAAATATACCAGATTTATATAGCGCCCTTTTCATGCGAACGCACGTTCAAAGGCACTTTACCCATGTTGCAGCCACAAGGGCGCAGGTGCATCCTCTACCAGTGCAGATACAGCATGATATGACCAGAGGGACAGACTGAGAGAAAGCCCCTGACGGGAGAGAGAGGCATTAGATACAGGCATGTCCGGCGCTGCAGAGGTGCGCCTAGCTCTTATTTCGAATAGACAGCCTGGTTCTTTAATGTACCCGGTGTATAGCACCGATACACAGCTTCCTGGCACTTCCAGATACTTTGCAGACCACACGGCCAGATATAGCGGGAAATATTATACATATTTCAGACATGTCAAGTTCCGATGTCAGGGATTGAACCCACGACCTCTGAATTGACAGCCCAGTGCGTTACCACTGAGCTAAATCCGCTTATACAAATGATGTATAAAAATAAGTAAATAGTCAGTCGTCAGCCAAGGGCTTATCAGCAAAAATTCAATGTCTCAAATTTTCAAACTTAAGGTGATTATTCAGAAGTAGCAAAAAAAGTAACAATTTGTAGCAGTTGATATGAAGCCTAAAAAGGCTTATCAGTAAACTACTAGTTTCGGATTAAATCGATTATAGTATGTTTTACTTAGAATTGGCATGTACTATTTAACCGATGCTACGCAATAGTTAGACATATTAAGTAATTTTTATAATGATTGAAGAAGGCGGAGCGAGCGAAGTGAGTCCTTTTTAGTCATTAAAAAAATTCTCAAGTGAACTTATGCAACAAAACTGTGTAAATAAAAGTATTTTAGTTGTGCCCTCACACTTATTGTACAAAATAAATAAAGACGTAATAAAGTTTTAAAAAATGATTGAAAAGAGTGATAGTTTTCAACAGCGTAATATTATTATTTTATTCTTGCAGAATGTATAGATAGTCACGGAGTAGTAAGGGGCCACATGGAAAACTGGACGTCGTACGATGGATCATGTGACCAACGTATCTGTTATAATGGAATTCTGGAGACGATTAGATGGCAAATTAACTACGAGTAAGTCCATTTCAATGAATTAATTCGACAGGCGTTGAGATTTAAAAAAAATATGTACACAACTTTTTGAGTATGCCTGTATTACAGTACAACATCAAAAGCATAGGAGCTGGATATTGTTTTATCAAAGCACTTACGAAAATCTTAAAGTTACGTTAAAATTTAAATTCTTTATAAATCTTTAACAACTGCAAATTAATGACGGATATGATTTGTTTGAGTTCATTAACTGAATCATTATTAGTATCGCAGCTCCATTTACCACACTTAATAATTGTAAACAAATTATATAGAATTTAAATTTGATCGTAAGTTTACGTTTTCCGTAAGTGCTTTGATAAAATCAGACGTTTTCATAAATTATATAGATCTACTACGCTAAGAACGTTAATGGAAATGTAAGGAAGATAACTGCTAACACATTTCAAAAAGTAAAATACAGGAGTTAACGTTCTTAGCTTAGTATTTGTTTATTATTTTATGACAACGATGACACAATGCAATCCCCTCTGAAACATTTGCAAGACGGTAGGCTAAGGGATACATATAATAACCCCATTACTAAGCTTGTGTAAGCTGGATTCCATAATAACAAATGCTATAGTAAGTTAAACTCGATGTTATTAGCTTCTATGCAAATCACAACACATGGCAAACAATCTTAATTTGTAAAGTAACAATTTATCATAGTACTTAAAAGTTTGTGGAAGTAATTGATCGCAATGCTTATGCTCCCTCCAGGTGTTGCCTTTGGAGGGAGGGAAAAATTCCAAGCGGCAGATTCCAGTTGGCCTTAAACCCCTATGCATTAATTGTATAACGTGTTCCTGTTAGTATCGCCGTTTCTAAGATAGCGCGCATGGCCCGCCAGCCGGCGGGCCATTTCTAACATATCGCATGTGGCCTGCCAGTCAGCCACAGCATTTCTAGCATATCAGCGTGTGGGACAATATTATAGCGCGGCCAATTGGCCAATCCGCGTCCCTGGGACAATTATAGCGCGGCCATTCGGCCATTATGCGTCCCTTAAATTTACAGAGCTCTGTTTTCATTAAAGTAGCGACACAGGAACCGTTCTTTTTATTCATATCACCATCTCAAAGCGCACCAAAGAGCTA
This sequence comes from Spisula solida, assembly GCA_947247005.1. Classification (NCBI taxonomy): domain Eukaryota; kingdom Metazoa; phylum Mollusca; class Bivalvia; order Venerida; family Mactridae; genus Spisula; species Spisula solida. The sequence goes on from OX365948.1 coordinate 31,105,792, forward strand.
CTGTTACACAGCAATTTATGTGATGTGCAGGTAAACCTAGCCAAAGGCTGTAAGGGCTTAACCCAAATCTCATATGTCAACAATTTGAAATTCGGAGATGGTGATTGTAGACCACTCAACAAAACCATCCCACCTAGGTGCTACCAAATAGACAAGGGAGGTAATTGTGAGTGTTTATTGATATATGCAAATTATTTAGTCCAGGTAGGTGTTGCCATAGCCCCGACTATTATGAATTTATTCTTTAATTACTGCTGGAATACTGCCGCCTAGAATTTTCCGCATTGCAACATTAAAATTTATTCATTAAAGCCATGTCCTCATTCAATACGGCATGATCATGCGATAGAATGGACCAGGTGAAAACCAGAGATAAACTTTTATAAGATAAAACTCTGGAAACTGTTTCCACTCTATCGCAGCCGAAAGGATAATGATTTAACATCATAATATTCCTTCATTGTTCAACATTACATTACAATGTGTCAGTACAAATGTAAAAAACTTAAACCTAACATATCACAATATTCCATTAAACTATCAATAAAAACAACCTCAATAATACAAATTAAGATGTAAGGTATGAGTAGACTACTATGCTGCCTTTGTATAGACATATAATAGGAATGCACAGTATAAATACTGAAAGTTTTCGGGGAGGTTTGTATCTTGTATATATGGCATCACTGATTTGATCCTTTCATATGATATCTGGAATAATGTCAAAGTTAGGGGATAATAATTTTAAACACTATTGGTCAAATCAACGAGTTTGTTGTAGATTATCAGTCAATGTGTGCTCGACATATTTCTCTCCATCACATCTGGTGGAATATACATGCTGTTTCATAACAAATAAATGTAACAAGGTTGGGAAGGAAATTTCACTTTGAATGAGTAAGTCCTTCATTGCACATTCTCCTTTCGAATCAATGAAACATGTAGAATGTTTGCTATCTAGAGTGAACTTCCAGAAGGCGACTGTTTGGATCACTGATATATGAATCTCCTTCGTAGTATGTCCTCTCTTTTTATTAAATGTAACACGGGACAAAGTTTTGCGATCCGAGTAAAATTCTGTAAAGTGGAGCTTTGATCACTGTAATGAATAGTTCCCCTACATCGCACCTCCATAGACCTAATTATTACTGTATAAATGTAGCATGTGGACACAGTTTTGTGATCTGGGACGAAGGCCTTGGTTGCGTACATGTATAATGAATAAATCTCTATCATCGCACATTCATAGTCTGTACTGCGTAAATGCTATATGTAGACATGATGTAGCTATCAAGAGCAAAGTTCTAGAAATTGGAAATGGCAGGTCCCTGGTGAGATGTTAATCGCAAGTGAGGTATATGTCCCCCGAGACCAGTCTTCCTACCCATCAAACTGTTGGATGTGAGCATAATTACCAGTGACACTCCTATATGCAGTATAAACTGAAATGTAAAAAGCATGTTAATAACCATTATCAGTGAAAATGCCCATAAGCGCTGGATAACTCATTCAGGGAACCTTTTTCAGCATTATAGGTTAACAAAACTTATCACCTCCACTTGGGTATGGGAGGGTGGGTAAATACTTTAAAATAGCGATCTACAAGCTGTACCGGTAATTACCCTCAGACAAGCAAAAGCTAGAAAAATTATGTGTAGCCTCTATTCCTATAAGTTTGTGCATTCCTACAAGTTTGTGCATTTTAGTAAACGTTAGTGCTTTGTTAAATATGTCATTACTGTGCCCCAATTTATTTTAAGTTATTAAGAAGACATTTACCAGCCGAATAATGCGAAAAAATCGACAAAAACAGTTTTATCAGAGCAACAATTTCACTGTTTCACGGCTTTCAGTCGCAAAATCTGGAGACATTCCATACGTCAAAATTTGCATTATATATACAATATGTTTACGAGCGGAAAAAGGTGCCAACTTACTGACAAAATTTCAAGACTGCAGACTGCATGTAACATTAAGGCTGATTTTTCAAGTTTTTGTAGTTAGAAAATTCAATTTGGGTTTGAATTGTGTTTATAAACAGATAATTGATATTGTTTATCACATGGTTGATGCCAGTGTATTTGTTTTTGTGCAGATATATCCATTTCAAAACTAAGAAGCACCGACTTGCAGGTGCAGAAGCTACCTGTATATACAAGCGTGCATATGTATGCTAGGGATCAAGGAAAGGATAGACTTCCGGTTTACTTGAGAAACCAAATATTGGGCGTCTCAAAAACGTACAAATTTACTTATCATAATCGATTACACCTAAGCTTTGAAGTACGCTACCTCGAAAACAAACTATTTGTTGATATATTTTAATGCGGCCAAATGTGACAATAATTTTGCAAATCCCTGCAATGCCACAACTGTCAACTGAAACATGATAGCACTTTGACATACTGTACTACTACATACAGTCTTTTAAGATACCAAGGGAGACAACTGCAGAATGTATTCATACGCTGATTATATGGCAACCTGGCAGGGGTATATGAATGTTTTCATGCAGCCAGTTAATCTGCGAAGGTAAGCCGCGGTCTGAAATACTGCCCAGAGTAACAAAGAAAATGACAAAAAGTTGCCAGCAAGCATGGTCGCCCCGTGGCTTTTACACACCTGGCTCATTTCTACACTCTTGCCCGGAAGATAAAGACTATCATTCATATAAATTGACCCCGCCGTCAACGAATTATATCCAAAACTTGCAAAACAGATTAATGGCAAGTTTGCAATGCGGAACCTAGCTCAACCACAGCAGCACAACATTATATGTTTCTCTGTGTATGCGATAGGGAATTACATAGTTTAGGTATGACCGTGTTTCTAAACAACCAACTGAGTCATATTTATAAGACTAGATCATTTCAATCCTTAATTTTTTCCAAAGTAGAATAGCAAGGCCTGAAATACGAATATTCCACATGCATTAATTCATCAGATCATGCCGGTGTGGTTGAAAAAGATGTTGTTTACAAGCTTGAATTATGATTCAGTGTCTGACTCAAATAATTTCCCAGGTTCGCCCCTGGATCTCAGGATGGCGAGCTGTACAAACCATCCGTTTGTAGTAGCCTACATAACGGAACATGCGGGTCGAATTGAGATCTTACAGCTCTCGAAAACAACGCCCTAGCTGTGTTAGCCAGCCTAAAACAAGATTTTATATCATTTTTTATCCCGATCGGTCAGTCTCAATATTTTCTTCTCTAGGCGAATCATCCTCAGTGTTTACACTCAATATGCCGTTCATTAGCCACTGACACAGTCCATTTTATGTTTTGCAGGCCTTTCCTACTTCGTAGCGTCGTCGATAATGGCGATTAGCGGCGATTTCAGTTAAATAAATATCAAATCGGCTGCTCTTTTCCGATGGCAGAAGCTGAAGGAAGTTGCATCGGAATACCTTAGCCTTTTTCGTCTAATTCGTACCCCAAATTATTCGTACTCAATAGTTTCGTACCCGAACATTTTCGACCCCAAAATCCAATTATCGTTGCAAAATAAATATAATTATGTTTAATACATAATTTGTATTAATCATTTACGGTTACAACTAACTTCGCGATTTAAACCCAACATTCATATAATAATATTATATTATTTGTATTATTATTGTTATTAATAACTTTATGTTATCATTTTCATTTTAGTTTAATTATGTTTTAGTTGTCCAGGAATGTTAGAGTCCTTGCTTGACAACGGAAACTGTTTCTATGTATCCGACAGTGAACTCGGCTTTCCCACGTGTTGTCCATATTTGGTGTGTAACAACGCTACCATAGAAACTACAACCGTACCAGGTAAATGGTGACTGTAATGTACTTAGCAAATTATATTATAAACGACAATCTGGCTCTCTTGTTCCAGTGGTCACAGGTGGCCAAACGTACTCAGGGAGTGGATATGACCCGTGCATACCATTTTCTTGCTGCATACTGCATATGTTGTTGAGAAAGTTTGACCATGCTTTCATTGTTGTGTGGTTGTGCGTGGTTGTTACCTACCAGGGGGCAAATCCACACACTGCAGACATGTGCTAGTTGTTAGAGCGTTCCCATGGATGCAGAATATTGTGAGTTCTATCAAAGGCCAATTCAACTACCAAAATCGTTAATAGGGGGCTATGCCAATGGTAGAAGTCCCTTGCTTGGTACTCGGCTTATAAAGCTACAGCTCCAGTGTTGTTGGCAGTGTGTGCTTTAACGATGGGACCAGGTAGAATAAGTATATATGTAGGACTGAAACATCGAGGCCAGGTGGTCTTCAATCGACTTATTTAAATGTTTCTCAATGTTAATTTGATTGCTCATAGAATGACACGTCAGTATGGTTTTATTGTCTTATAACCAAGAGATATGGTCGACCGTGCATCGCTGAACTGCAACGTGCCATTAACTCTACAATCATATTATTATTGTACAATCATTTATACACTGCAACAATCATTATAGGTAGTAGTAATCATACTGTATTGCTGTATGGGGGCATTTTCCCTTAGTGTAAGTGCCTGTGCTTACTCCGGTTTAAAGCCATTTCTCACCATTTTTCACCTATATACGGCGGCTGTTTCACCTAACCAGTTTTCCTGGACTTTATCAAAGACCTAAAATTTAGGTCTTTGACTTTATCCTAACCGGTACTTACTTACCATCCTACAAAAACAAGTATCTGATCCACATAATTAAATTATAAAGGAGGATATATTTTCACGGAAGGGTATGACCTGCCGCCACTAGAAATCTAACCCGTATAGCGGTATTACAAATCCAGCGCACTGACCACTCGACCACGCCAGTGGCTCAATATGCTAGTACATATACCTCGTACTTTTAATATAATAATCACTAACCGATTTATTACTAATTGGGTGTAACTGGGTATTAGATACAAAACAAGATATTAACTCAAGGTAGGATGTACACCATAATACCGGAGGACAAACGTATCAAATGATACACATAGTAAATCAGTACAGATAGGTTCTTGTCACATCCTCAAAAGCAATAGTTTTTATTTTCATAATGTGTGGTCCCTGAATCAGAGTTGAGGCTTTTTTATTGTGGATGATTGGTGATAACGACTGGCTCATTTAACTTACATGGTTGAGTTAATATGTTAATGGTTTACTGTCTTATTGATAAATGCATAAAACGTTCATCATCAGCTGGTGTTAAAGGGGCATGCCCTGGAACTGAAGTGTCTCGAATAGCAACAAAATTGGTATCATTTAATACCGAAGTCAAATAATGGAAACCCTGTAAAAAAGTTACGAAATATCCCGGTTGTTTAAAAAAATAAATATTTCCAGAATAACTAAATATCGTTGTCGTCAATCAAATCGTTATACAAAATATTGAAGCGCGCTATAGAGTAAATTTTTAAGTCAAATTCATCTGTGACTTTTCGGTAATATAGTTGGTTTTACAAGTGATAAACGCAATTTTGTTGTATGCTAACCAAGGCACTCCAGTTTCAGGGCATGCCCCTTTTATGGTTTAGTCTTGATTATTTTAAATCGCTCGTGAAACAGTTTCTTACTAATTGGATTAATTACTCTCGACATCTCAGATTTAATGGTACCCTCCGTCTCGAGGACATGATAAAATGGAATGCAGCTTTCCCTATAACAGTGTAATCGACCTTTTAAACGTTTTGATCGAATTATTTGTATGAGAGAGAAAGGTAGTCAGCTCTCCCTGTTAAAGTTTTACCGATGTTATTTATTAATCGAATTGTTTCTCCAACGGCTCTTTCTTCAGTCTGCATCTCCATTACAAACAACTGGATCTAATAAAATATTTAGCTTAACCCACGTTACGCCATTTATCGTTTTTAACATGTTTCTTTTTAATTGCAAAGCGTTGTCTTATTCTCACCTGTCATGATCACATGTATATTGTGCCTAAAAACTGTATTTGCTTAATGCCGGAATAAACTTATTGTAAATTGTAAAATTGTGTATCCTCCAGCCTGCTATGACGAGCAATCAACAGTAACATGCGAGTTTTGGAAGAATTTGACAAACTGTGAATATATGCCAGATAGTATCAACCCTTACCTCTTCAACTATACAGCAGAATTCTGTCAGCTAACGTGCGGGTAAGGATCGGGTTCTTGCTTTGTTTCGATCTGTTTTAGGTTGTTTTTACACGCTAGGGGAGACCGGGGCTAGTCCACCCTTGAGGCATGTTCGGTATATGGTTGTATAAAGCGCGTGAACCAAGATATAGAGGTGCCATCAATATCGTTACGTCACTTGTGATGTTTTATCCACTTAAGTGCAAAGGTGACCTCCTTGCAATAATGTATGTCGTTTTGCGTCCAAAACTTCCTTTTTTCGATTGTAGAGTAAAAGTTTACATCTATATCTGTTTTTGTTTTTCTTGAGATCCATTAAGATTCCAACTAAAGTTTAATTCTTGTATCAATATACACTGAGCGACTTTGAAAACGCAACACTAATGGAAATCAAGATAACTTTTTTATTTATTAATATTTCTCAATGACATTTTGTGTGCGTGTTTGTGGCTACCCATGGATAATAACTCGATGTTATTTCCATCTAAATTCACTTCACTGGTGCATTAAACCATGAAACGGAAAACAACGAAACATGTACGAGGAATTGATGGGTTGCGGCTAATTATTTTAATGTACGGTCAATTGGAATAGTCAATCCATCGACAAATTCAAAAAACACAAAATAAGACGGTTTACCATTCCGCAAAATAGTCGTCTTTAAGTTTTTAAACGATTAATAGAAATTTTTCAGGTTTACCGAAAAATACGACTAATTTTACAGTCAAGGGGAAGTAATTCTGGATAGAGATTGAGTGAATAAAATTCAACTTTTCTAAATCTAAATTGAGCTTTATATTTATCTTTGTTTTGCTTTATTTCTGTCTTCATGCTAAGCACAGACACTTGTTCACGAACTTTATCCGAAAAATAAGTACACATCAGCATTAACAATCTGAAAAACACAGAAGGCCGCACGGCATCAACTATGTTTTTGCTTGTGTCATCATTCTTTTGTTGTAGTTGTCAAGGGTCTTATCAGATTTTAATGAAATGAATTTGATTGTCATGCCACAAATCTTAGCTACAAATGTGTTCAGCAAAATCAAACGCATATTGGCTGAGCTATGGGTAAATACAAACATGCATACATATAAGCTATTTAAGTATAAATGTTGCGTTTTCAAAGCCGCTCAGTGTATGTGAATGTGCTTCAATATAGTACCATATAAATACTTCATTCTGCACCTTGCAAGGAGGTGCAGCGGTACGTTATTGTATCTACTATTCGAGGCTAGTTCGGACACTATAGCCTATAACGTTTAAATTGGGAATCAAATGTTTTTAATTTGCCAAAGAAAGATTATAATGCTTGACAAAGGGATCGGGGTCAATTCACTTAACAGACCCAAAATTGGACATGCTTTCAAAAAACCACTTGTTCGTCTATTTTCATTTAGTTATTCTGTTATCAGTCCGGATATATCCAGTCAATTTCAGTGCTGCAGATATTACAAATTATCTAGTGGACATAATCTAAGGGCAATGAGGATTTCAAGACCGTCATGTTTTTCATGTTCAATATTCAGATTTGTTCCATGGCATACAAATATAAAACCATAAAGTCACTGCGAATCGAACTTGCCCCTTGGGGTGGCCGGACTTGCCCCTTTTCGGTCACCTTGACCTTGACCTCGTTATCAGTGACTCAAGCCATTTTTCATTTGGTTTTGCTATTTGTGATAAACTCACGTACGAGTTGTCCTGGAATTGATGATCAACCCGTACTGACTAGCTCTGGCACAAACAACGGACGAGGACACAACATGTACGTGAGATAACTGTAATTATGGACACGGAACCTAGCTCTAAGCTGTCAAAATCTGGAAATAGGACCCCTTTATATAGTCAGATTGACCGTGAGTCAAGTGCTCTATAAACTGTGCTATGTGCTCTATCAAATGTACTCTGTCGCTGAGCCCTTGTTACTGTATAATTCCTGAGGTCCTGTTTTTCTGTGCATTGTCTCATCAGGAGGCCTGTCTAGTTTGATGATACCACTAACGTGATTGCCACCATGTGTTCATTTGTAAATACCAGTGTCAGGCTTTAGTTGTTGAAAAAGAGGTAATTGTGTATTTATTCTTATGCAGTGTTATATTGCTGAATATAGAGTTACGTAATATACGTGCAATAAACGTTGAAACTATCTGGGATGTGTATTGTTATCCACACGCGGGAGGTGCCCTTTTATTATCGCTTCAGCAAAAGGGTTAATCTTTTTCTGTAAGCTGATCTTACAGTGCATTGTAACTGCAAGGATAAGCCTAAAACAAATGCACACGCATCTATCTGCAACATGTTTCATGAACACATGAGTCATTGATGCTTCGAACTCTCAAGTTTTACCAACATTTACGTATAATATATATTAATATCTTGTTTTGTTTGCATCTCAGTTCTAATATTCTCCGTATTGTGTTACAGATACTGTTGAATGGAGCATACACTGCATCTTTACATGTGAAAGGTCGGGAGAAAGCTTGGAATAAGATATTCTACTTGATACGAAATATCATCAGCATGTGCGTGAATGACAGCAATAAGATTATTTGTATGCTTTCATTACACAATAAGCATGCCATATGATCATTTGTCAGTGACATTATTACATGTACTTTATATCAGTGTGTTTATCTGTCTTTAATCAATGTGATTTTGCATTTATGTGTTCATTTTTTCAAAATGAAAACACACAAAAACGACCACTCAATACCCCCACCCGAAGTTTTAAGCGAGTGCACATTATTTTATTAAGTTCGTTTGCTCGTTCAATTGTGTGTTGGGCATTATGCCGTGTAATTGTGGTCTGTGGTGTTTTTATATCTTCTGTCCTCGACTGTTTTAGTTGAGTACTGCCTTCTCTGTCTGATCGATAGGCATAGGCAAACATTTCCCATCGATAAATACAGTTCAAACAAATCCTTCCTAACAATTGAGTCTGCGTCTATGGTCGTCAAATTTTGTAGAAAGGTTGTAGACGAAGCAGTGCAGTTTAAGTATGCAGACCAAATATCATTTTTAATATAGATGACTATTTTATGTCTAGAAGGAATGTTTTACAAACATCTCTCTTGTTCGACTTAGATATATAACTTTTTGTACCAACACTCTTCAACTGGAGGAATTTTCAACAGTTGTATTAGCATTGGCCGAATTGTTTTTGAGATTCTGTTATTATAACACTGAAGTTCCGTTGGTTCATGAAGCATTGACAATGATATACTGGTTTTACTAAGTTCGTATGTATCATTACCTGACATTCGACAAATGGATAAATATTCCGGGTTTGAAAATTATAATTTTTATTACGAGTTGCAGCTTTGAAAATGTTTATTTTACACCATACCATTTGTTTCATGGTGATAATCATGCAAGTTCGTTCCTCAAGAGGTTGTCCATTTTTGGCAAGGTTGCACTATAAGTACATATGGGTATGTAAGTGTCAGTGCGTGTGGTCATATTTATCATGTTCCATGTCAACGTGTTAATCTGTTATCATGTTATCAATATAACATTTGTATTATGTATGTTCAATGTATATAAATGAGATAAAATAAATAACAAGCAGTATAATGTAAAGTATTATCAGTAACAAATGGATGTGTACACATTATCAGTAAAGAGTTAACACATGTACAGTCGGGTCTCGATATAACGACACCCAATTTCCTATACGGGCATCCTTTTATGGGGATAAATGCTTCAAAATTTTCTTTGTATCAATTCAGTATACTGACATATTCGTTACAACGACATTTTGGTTGGGAACAAACAGCGTCGTTGCATCGAGACCTGACTGTATAGACTATATAGATGTAAGAGTGCGTTGAGGAGATGTGAGATATGTCTAGATATAGTCGATAGCCGGTCTGGGTGGTCTAGTGGTTAAAAGGTCTTACCCAGAAACTGAAGTTGCCGTTTCGATGGCATGGAAGCCGCTAGAACCTAAAACGATTACAATAGTAGATATATTGCTGGAATGGGGCCTATAGCCCCCTTGCGTATCATGCCCTCGGTGAATAAGGTAGTCCCTGACCGGAATAAGAGAAGGACAATAAGTATCCTGTATGACTACAAAACTAAATGTCGATGGCACACTTATGAGGCCTAGAGGTGGGGCGCGTGATTTACTAGTAAGGTGAATTCTTAATTGCCATCGAAAACTTTTTAACATGACAGAAACATGTTCCGTTTGTTGGGCTAAATGTACTACAAAGCCAACGCCGCCGATACAGATGACAAACGAAATATGGGTCGACTAAAATATCAAACTTTTGTAGTTTGTAAAGGTACGTTGTTGGTGTCTCGGGAAATTCGTGAACGCTGTCAGAGTTCGTTGCCGCATACAGTAAAATAATACTGAAATTCAGCATCAAACCAAAAAGTTTACGATGATTATGTGCGTATAAAACAGTTTCCATCTTTATCAGGTCACGTGGTTGTTTAGTCAGAGGGTAGATCTAGTCTGATAAAAAATAAACCATTGGAAATACGATCGCTATCCTAAGTAGTCTTAAATTATAGGTGAGAAGTTGTCAAAGAGAAACAGTACGTGAGATTCAATTAACAAATGTTACGTTAGCTGTTTTGTACGAAATGTGTGTACAAATGGAACTCGAGACGTGTTAAGCAGACTATTAAGTAGTACGTATTTATGCAATTTATTATGGCCAAAATAGCTAAACAGAAACATAACACCTATATTGAAAAGCATGCATTAAATAAACTATACAACACCTGTGAGGAACGCACATTGCATATTATACCTTGTAAAGTAGATAATTAATCTGTAAATTAAATCAGACGTTTCATAGGTTCCTATTCAAATAATCAACAGGATATGCAATGTCCAATATGACGCGGTAGATCAATTTCTGATAAAAGATGGAACGACAATATACGGTGTATTCAGCGAACACGTGCAGCTAACATAGACCTAGATCTACTTAAAGCAATATTCATTGATAAAGAAACACAATTTTAGTAGTGAAATTAGACTGTAATTTATATCACTTGCTATGTCTAGCAAAGGGTCACATAATACCCGTATACCACTAAGACTCAAATTCGTTTTTTGTTTGTTGTTACCTTTCATCGTGTAAATAACTTTCATCCGTTTATCAGCCACGTATCGCAAGAATCCAACATCGACACAATCATGTGGATGCCAATCACACTGAACCAGACCTTTAACACAAGTTCGCTAAAAGTCGTACGAAGATGGTCTAAATGTACATACCAAATCTTCAAAGCATTCTTCGAACACAACACAAATTCATTCACTCGGCATACGTACAGAAAATAAAGATGAAAATAATTTGAATGAAGTTGCAGAACTTTAGTGATTAACTCTTTTACGTCCTAGAAGAAATTTACGAAAATAACATTGAACCACGTACGGAATTTAGTGAATCAGATCTCTTTGGATCGGCGGGATAACATTCTAAATTTGGGTCTACCAAATTATTTGGTTTACAATAACAACTTGAGTCGCCTTATTTCCAATGTCACGTGGTATGGTGGTTTTAAAACCCGCGATTCCCGTACCATAGTATAATGACGTATTTACGCGTTAATGTCACGATTTATCAGTTAATTTAGGCTTGTTAGAAGTATTTACTATTATCCATATGACAAAAGTTGCAAAAGTTGCACATTAAATTGTATTTATTCGAACAATTGTGGTTTATGGCAATTTTAAATGTAATAATAGATAGTTTGCGCCGAGTGTGAAATACTTTAAGATAAAATCAGCCATTCGTACCAAGGCGCGGTATGTTATGCTTGGTGATATAACCTCCATAATGGGGGTAGAAGAAATAAATGGAAATGTTCAAAGTATATACCATGCATTATTGATTTAGAGCCCAATAATTGTGAAAGTGTATGTGTCACAAGCATGACAACATTTTGTACATGTACGATCGTACCTCGGTCTGCCGCGTATATAGTGACTCATATTGCTATCCTATATGTCTATTTTCACTATTCAAAGATTTATAAAAATAATATTCTCATATCTGATAAGTACATTGTATGCCTTTTTATTGGTTCGTGTTAATACCCACCAAAACATTTCAGAAGACACAATTGTAGGATGTAGAAAAAATGTGGTTTCTTTAGAGAACGATAATGTTTTGTAAAGTGTCTACTTTCAGGCATGCTCCGTCCGTTAAGCCGACTGTACATCTCCCCTCCCCAATCATTAAGTCGCAAGTTGACTGTTACACTCGGTGCCGGTTGCAGCCAGAACATATTGGGTTTTGACAAGCACATGTTCCTATGCATACACATGGGTTGGTTTGAGAATTGGGGGGGGGGGATTCTTGTTATGAGAAATTAAGAAATGACACAGTTGGGGATCGAACCAGGGACCTGTAAACCCCAAAGCGCACAACCTACCTCCAGACCATCGCTCCAGCTCTCATGTTTAATAGATGACTGAACTTGGAGAAGTTGTGTCAGTATAGTAGTATGCTGTATAATTATAGTGCCCCTCCGATTGTGTTTCAAATGCTCTAAAACTTGATATAAGTATCTATTCGAATACTCTAGGTCACAACAAAACGGGTTGAGCTAGAATGCCATCAGAATGAAAATTTGAGGTTTTCCTGGGTAATCGAAATGCATTCTAAATTATATGTACGAGTCATGCATTTGATGTATTCCGATTAATTATTGTGGCCACTACGAATGTGTTGCTCATGTCCAAATGGGTCCGAATATTTGAAACGCCTCGACATGCATCCCATTGTTTTAAAATGCACTTCGAATATCCATAACCATATACTACGAATTTGACAGCCTAGCTCATTCCGATAACATTCTGGCTCATTCTTATGACAGCCCGGCTCATTCCGATAACATTCTGGCTCATTCTGATGACAGTCCGGCTCATTCCGATAAAATTCTGATGACAGTCCGGCTTATTCCGATGACATTCCGGTTGTTTCGACCTCTAACGTGATTGGGGAAACCGAGACTGAACGAAAAACAGTCGTGAGATACTAAATAAATGTATAAAGACAGGGTTACGATGAATCGCTTTTGTTTAAACTTGATATTATAGAAAAACAAATGCAGTGAAAATAGAGTTTAGTTTTGTACGATACAGCGAAATGGACACATTACAACTATTAAACCACTTTGATTGCATGAGCGACTGTAAAAGTTGTTACCAATGCCAAAATGTAATGCAAAATATAAAGCCAACTTCGAAGCTCCAATAACAGCTGTTCATGCGCACCCTACAGACAGTCATGTATACCCATATCCCTCTCTTGCTCTGTGTACCCTACCCAAAAGTTAATGCAAAATATAAAGCCATCTTCAAAGCTCAAATAACAGCTGTTCATGCGCGCCCCACAGACAGTCATGTATACCCATATCTCCTCTTGCTCTGTGTACCCTACCCAAAAGTTAATGTAAAATATAAAGCCTTATTCAAAGCTCAAATAACAGCTGTTCATGCGCGCCCCACAGACAGTCATGTATACCCATATCTCCTCTTGCTCTGTGTACCCTACTCAAAAGTTAATGTAAAATATAAAGCCTTATTCAAAGCTCAAATAACAGCTGTTCATGCACACCCCACAGACAGTCATGTATACACATATATCCCCCTTTTGCTCTGTGTACCCTACCCAAAAGTTAATGCAAAATATAAAGCCATATTCAAAGCTCAAATAACAGCTGTTCATGCGCGCCCCACAGACAGTCATGTATACCCATATCCCCTCTTGCTCTGTGTACCCTACCCAATAATTTACTATCAGAGTAAACAAATAATAACCCACAAAAAATCTCAATCCAGTTTACACTAATCAATCCCTAAAACGTACATAATTCAAGTAGTCAAACCCTCCAGCCGTTTTTTTTTACAAAAGTACGAAAATATAATTGCCAACCTTCGATGAAATTCCCAAGCTAACATTCGCTATAATGCCCAAACAAAATAAGACTGCGGTTCTTGTAACCTTGCTAACCCTATTTTTGCCATTACCCTAAACATTATAATTGTATTTTGCCGAAAGTCGTAGTGGATAGGCTGCTAGGCTGCCAACGTCACGCTGCTAGGCTGCTAGGCCGCTAGCCTGCCAACTTCAGAACATGTGGATCGTTGACTTTCAAGTGCTTAAAATTTATGTTTTATTTAAAATAAAATGTCTTTTTACCAACATACCCTATTTTTTTCAGCGTGTTACCATAACCACACTATTAATTTATTTTTGGCCTAATAGTGTATAAATGTAATTTTAGGCATGAATTTAATTTAGTGAAACATGATTCCTGCTATAGAAACACCAATGCCTTGCCAAGGTCAAGTATTAACAACTAATGTGCGAGACTTTGTGAATCTAAACTATACAAAGTTTCAAAATGTGCAATTTTCCTTTAAACTAACAATACAAGTAGGAAATGATTTAGAGCATATTAATAGCGTTATTCTTTGAGTAAACGGACCGCAGTCATAGTCATTTATCATATTTAAAATATTTGATGTTTTTAAGTGTTTTGAAATGTTTTGAAATGTTGTTATGAATAATGGAACAGTTACTAATGTGTGTTGGTGATATTTTAATTAGCAACACAATCCATGTACGTACAACCTCCAATACTACTAAAATACCGTATTGTGCCGAAGAATGCAACTATAAATGTAATACTGCACGGGGAAGTGCGCGGTAACTACAATATACTGTACTAGTTGCAACCATACCCACCACGCCCTCAGTTACACCAGAAATGTAAACCTGATTTCAATGGCCACATAATTATTCTGGTCTTAGTGTTAAGGTATTCCTGCTAAAATGTACCCCGCTAATGGCAAGGAGGTCTTAGATACAAAAAATGTGTGTCTGTTTGAATGAAGTTCATTACTTCAAACGTAAACGAGAGCATAGCGGCCAAATAGCCGGACCCTATTGTACGATTAAGTTATTGAATCAGCGTTTATTATAATGTTATCAGTTCGAACAACGGTCTCAGAGCAACGATTAAGACGCGATACATTTTCACTGAACATACTAATTGTAGCTGAACAACCAATAGCCTGTCGATTGTACGCATGTCGTAAAGAAATACAGCAATAGATACAAAAATATAATGTGCCTGCTTCTTTAAATCATCTCTAAAACAATATACTTTTAAAACCATTTCAAACGTTGACTTTTTCTTGTGCGCGTTTTAGACCATGTCTACCAAACGAAAACAAGCGAAAATCCATAATAAGAAGGGTGTCCTTGTTTACTTGTATTGTATTTATGGTTATTGTAGAGCAAAACTAATTAATCAAGGAACAAATTAACATAATCCGAGCGTATAATCCCAAATATTATAAGCAAGCTGTTAGAAGTCGCTAGATTGAAAGATAAAACTTATAAATATGAAGTACATTTGTATATGGATCAAAGGTTTGAAATTATTCTTTCTAACAAAGAACGCTGATATTGCCATATTGTCACCACGCTGTATGTGTTCCATTACACCAGTATGATGAATAGATTGTCTAGGATTATACGCTGAATAATTTGAAATGTCATTGTATAAGGCGAAGTCACGGAAGCCATTTTTTGTATTGTTCAGTCGAAGTGAATTTGAGACAATTTCTTTCTCGTAACCACTGTCGTAGTTCTATGTAATAGTGTACGTGCAAGTAGAAAAGCATGAAAACAAACATAACATGCATGTACTATCCCCGTGAATGTATCATTAACATATATGTTAGACAGTGATGAAAGTTCAAGGAATCGTCTTGTCGAAATAGTAGTAAGCATCGTGTTTGTTGCTTCCTACTTGTAACTTATTTGCAATTGATCCCACATTCGGAAACGTACCAACCAACATATGTAAAGCAAGATTTCTTGATATGGACACACATATTTAGCTAAAGATGTGTATTGCCAATGCATTTAGCAACCCGATTGGGCGTGTTCCATCGTGTTATGATTATCTGGTCCTGAACGGTGGCGGTGAACAGTTTGGTTGGAATTTGTTATCAATTAGTACTGAGATGTTCTCTACCGAAAACCACTGACAAGCTTCTCTACATGTGCCCAGTACACAATTGAAGCAATGCCACCGAATAGCATAACCAGACAGATCCAGGGATTGAACACAGGTGATGGTACATTTTGAAATCATTTAGTAAAAACTAATAAGTGTTACACTCTAATAAAAGTCGGAAAATAATATATACCGATACGACCACCTGTGGGGTTGAGCCCCGGACCTGCCGAGTTACAGTACAGTGATCTACCATCTGACCAGATGCAAATAATTTAAAAGACATTACACAATTCGAGCATAATACCATACTACACACTCTGAAGAATATGACGTAAATAATACCATACTACACACTCTGAAGAATATGACGTAAATAATACCATACTACACACTCTGAAGAATATGACGTAAATAATACCATACTACACACTCTGAAGAATATGACGTAAATAATGCCAAAAACAAATTAATAGTGTGGTTAACACTATGTCTATATAGATAAGAAAAGCATTTTGATTTTGAAAAACATAGTTCGTTATATTCAATTGAAAATCTACTAACCGCGTTGACTTCCAGCAAAGTGTCATACAATGCTTTTTAGGTAGTAAGGTTACCTGGGTACTTATCAAAGCACTTACGGAAATAGTAACTTACGATCAAATTTAAATTCTTTATAATCTGCTTACATTTATAAAATGTGGTAAATGGAGCTGTACAACTAATAAGGATTCAGTTTACGAACTTCTTCAAATCATATCCGTCACCAATTTGCAGTTGTTAAAAAATATAAAGAATTTAAATTTGAACCTAACTTTAAGATTTTCGTTAGTGCTTTGATAAAACAGTACCCAGAACCGCAATATCATTTTGCTTTGACTTTAGTAATTGTGTGTTCTGCTTTAGTGCACACATCACGTGTAAATTGAATATAACACTATAAAAATACTTTATGATTTTGCTCATTTTATAATCATATTTTTTACAACAAGACGCATGAAATATAAAAATATATCATAAACATGTTTAAATACTATAAAACTTTTAAACAAATACTAAACAATCGATTCTTGAACTCTATCAACAGGAAGTGGCATTGTCGGTTCAGATATTACCCCCTTTTGCCTATTGCTTATGCTTATTTCACTCCGCGTATTAATTTCGGTTGTTCCAGGAACTACTTCCGCAGGATTATTTTGTTTCAGCGGATATGGTCTACTCTGGGAGTTATTATCCCTTCGTTTGTAATTCAGACTAGAGAATTTCATTAAAAGTCCTTTGGGTTTAGAAATCATTCTTTTGAACTTTTTCTTTTCTTTCTTTACTTCAAATGTTTGCATAGCACTTAAACTAATATCAGTGTCACTCGGTAAATGTTGTTCATTGACTACAGAAAATGATGAGTCATAATCGGAAGCCTCGGTCTCCATGGTTTCCAGCCAGTGTATAATGTTTTCAGCAGAAGATTCTTTGTCGGGTATATTATAACTTTTGAGCAAATTCGTCATATGTCTTGGTGGCCATGTTGCAGCTCCATCTGACGATGAAGATGACGAACCAGTCCAAGAAGTGGAGTCTTCCATAGAATAATCATTATAACTGAGGTTATCAGAATTTGACACATCTGTTGAATAACCGTCACGAAGTTCTAGATGTCTATTTCGCCGATTGATTCGTTGTCGATGTTTTCGCCACAATTGTTCGTTTGTATCCGTATATGATGTCATACTTGACGTATCTGACGACATAGAAGGATACAGTTCGGATGAGTCTAATGAATAATCCATATTTGGACGATTTCGGTGATGTCTTTGGTGGTGGTGATGACGATAATGGTGGCCATGAGCATGGTCATTGCGTTTGCCGCGTTTTCTCGCACTAATTTCAAACTGCCTTCGCTCTCTGAACGGGTCGTCGAAACCGTTGTATTTATAGTTCTGCACACTGCCATTAAGCGTATTAGTGTTTCTTGAGTATTTACTATGTGAAGATGCCAAATCAACATTTTTCATTTTAATCATGTTCATGTTTTGACCAGACGACACTTGCATTTGTTGCGCATGCTTACTAATGTCGGAAACGATTATCTGTGGTACCCTGTTTTCCTTTTCACCATGTAAATCCGTGCGGTTAACAGACGAATTGCGTGTCGATTTAGATTGTCCACCTTTATTTTGAGATCGTTTGTTTGGACTCCTTGAATGTTTTCTATTGTCTGAACGTTTTTCAGTTTGTCTACGGGCACGATCGCGACTACCATGAGAATTTTCTTGACTGCTTTGCGAAATAGTTCGATATTCAAACGACACATTGTCGCCTTCCTCTTGGCCCTGCTTCCTGCCACTTGCTCCATTTTGAGAGTTAAATGATATGTTACCCTGGGAACGCACGAATGCTTGGTTATCGTACTCTCGAAGACGACTATTTGATGACGTAGAAGAGCTGCCTCGATTTGAGTGACGCTTAGACTTACGGGGCGGAACATTTGAGTTACCTGAAACTATTGCTAAATTAGAATGTCGATTTGTCTCGTCGCGGTGTATTTCGTGAAATGTACCATCGTCTGCTACAGTTTCAATATTTTTACCAATTTCTTTGTCATGCTTCTTTTCATCAAGTTCAGGATTTGTAAAAGCATCACTGAGAATGTCCGACTCGATATTAAAAATGCATCCACAACTTGTAAACTTTACAATCATTCCAACAATAAATCCTAGGAGTACCATTAACACGGTGTACAGTTTGAACCTCTCTTCCATTTCAGACATTAACATCCAATAGAAACTGAACACTAGATTTTCTATCAACATGATAGTATAATAGAACACATAAGAACACTTTACCCCTGAATAATCTCTGCCGACCATGTCAAAAATATTTAAAAATGACATATATATGGCTTTCAATATTTTAGTTAATATTTTCTCGTCGTTACATTTTAAACGAGTAGTCGCTCTGATAACATGGAATAAAAAATGTAGGGATAGTGGTAAAGCTATCCAATATGGCTGAACTAATGTGAATAAAACAATAGAAGCACATCGTGAAAATATAACAGCTGACGTACTGAACACTAGGAATATCACACCAGTATGTTTTCTTATAGCATTGCATCTATCACTAACGTCTTCTTCGTCCGTTTCCGTTTCAACTGACGTGTCTAAAACATTGCTGACTCTAAATATTGACAATGAAACGGAAGCTGATAGGAGGGATAGAATAATTGCAAAACTGTCTAGAGTTGAGTTAGTTCTCATGATGAGCATACTGTATGCTAATACTATACTAAATGGAATACTTTGAAAACCTCCATGAACGAGACGCATTTTTATATAATCATGCCAATCTTTTTTGTCAAATAAAATGAGCAACTTTAGTGATCTCCACACAATTCCAAGTTGAGTAGAATGGAATGCAATACATAAAATCCTTCCACACGTTTTACCACTGAAATCTTGCGTTCTTGTTACTTGTATTGCCGACACGAAGTTAATCAGAATCAGAGGTGCCAATACAACGGCTAACAATATCACAAACAAGGCCTCCGAGTTCTGACTATGCGTACCAACAACACTAAGCTGCACTATGACTTCCATAATGAACACACCAGCACTGATCGCTACATGAACAGTACCCATTGTACTACCGGGGGCACTGTACCCCACCCACTTCTATTGAAGATATAAGTCACGTGATTGACAGTTATATTATCTCCATATTTGAAGATCATCGAGCATTGCTGAATAAAGTTCAAGACTTTCGTTATCTCGTCTGTAGAAGAATTACGTCCAACAATTGTGTACACATATCTCTTAATCGTTGTTCAAACATGTCACGTCCACATAGTGTAAGAGTATTTTTATTCCATTCAACACCAGGATGTGTAATTATTCAAAATGAAAACAAACAACAACAACAACAACACGACACTATGTTATATTTTACACGTTATGTTCACATACTGGTAACTCCCACTGACAACACGAAGCTTCCTTTGTGCAGTTATGGATTATTTCTGCATTCATAACTCTCAGGTCGTTTGATAGCTATAATATCGCGTGTACTTCATTACCCCTTATATCCAACCGCGAGTAGCAATCAATAGTGTTTTACTACAGCCCGAAGGTTGGTATTCTTTTGAACCTGGTGGTTATTTTAACGTCTCATTCGATCACATACGCAATGACTTATTAAGTATACTCAGTGGCTTATTTAGTTTACTCAATATACCTTTTTTATTAGTAATGTAACATGTCTTCAAAAAAACGTAATTAAGCTATCAGTGGCTTGTAATTAATTCATAAACTCACTAGATTTAATCGGAAAATTATACATCCAAATTAAGTCATATTAATCCATGTTAACACTCTCACGAACACTTCTTACATATGCCTTAAACTTCGTCCAAAGAAAGTTAGAAGCGCTTCAATAACATTAGGTGAATCTTCATGTATTATTCCGTGAGTTTCGTCAATTATTCATCGCTTGTCATGTCGTCTGCTATCATATAAAGGTGATTAACTTGATCGTGTCTATGTCTATTAGTATTGATCCAAGTCTTTAATGATTCCCAATTCGAAGTTCAACAAATTATAACATATTCAACTGTCATTATCACTGCGTTTCCTATTATCCTGAACAACAATGAAACGGTATAAAAGTTCACCGGACATAAAATATCGTTGTAGTCACAATCTAAAATTTGTAAAGATAGATTACACTCAAATGTATTGAATAGCAAATATGATGATTTCACGCAAGTCAAAATTACTATACTCTATCTCCGCATTCAGTCAGCCATATATGTACTATAATAACCTAGCACAGTACGTGTATTTTGGTTAAACCTGTGTAACGTCTCGTCCGTTATGCTAGAAAATCCATTAGCTTTAAGTAATGTTATCAATTTCGACAATCATTTTACACGCCACTAACCTTGAAAATCAGATAACACTTTTCTGATACGATTTAACCAGATATTATTGTATTTAATTCAAATACGCGCATTAATAAATCCGTCTGTTTTTGCACATAAAGTTTATCTCACACAGCGTATTCAGTGGATATCCCGGGTACCCGGATCAAAATCGTTGATGTTTAATCATTTGCCACATTCATTATTCACGACTTATATAACACCGTACCACCAAGACATCCAATACATATTCTGGTACATATTCACATATTCACAAATCAATCGTCACTATTTTCCCAAAAGCGCCATTGTTGTTTACTCCAGGCGTTAAATTCTGATATAAGACGGCAGATTATCCGTAAGAATATTAGTCCATACCTTGATCTCAGTTTTTTTAATCAAAAAGTTACGATAAAATATCGATCCGTTCTTATCATCTATGGATCAACATATCGCTGCATTCCACATCAACGCTTTGATGTCGTAGGTATTTATCAAAACCTTCGAAACCGTTCAACAATTACATGATATTTGCGCAGACCACAATTCAAACATCACATGTATGGGGCTCCGTCGAATGAATCTGTATATGTATACGTTCACCGAACAAGCAAAAATTCACTGACTTCTGTTAAATTATCTGATCGAATACTAGTATCACCGATTTCCGTTCTTTTACTAGTAGCTGGTCAAATATATTGCTCGATCTTGCGTTGCTTTCTGTGTCCCTTTCAAGTCACTAGTCTTGTATTTTAATGTCCTTCTTCAAAGGTTTGTAGAGCATGCTACGTGTAATCATGTACAAGAAAGTAACACAATAGCATCTGAAGGTACACCGAGCTTTGTAATTAATCAGATTGCCCTATTCAGTGTCTACGTCAGCTTTTGTACGTATGTCCACATTCACTGTAAACTTTGAAACACAATACTGTTACTCTCCATATTAAAACTGTCAAAGTTACTTTCCCGTTAAATCTTTAAAGAAGATTTTTGTACAATTCACTAAAACGAAACACCTTTCGGTTCAAATCAAAGACAAGAACGTATGTCAAGTGGCTGTACCGCGGTGCCTACTTGTCCATTTTAATATCTCAACTAGCACTTAAACGGCATAAATTGGCTTCATTAAACCTGAAGCGATAAATGACATAGATATTGTATGTCAGCTTATTCAATAGAGGACCCGTCCTTTAGTTAATTTATGCGTCGCTAGAATGGTCGGAAACCTAATATCTGATACAAGCCATAATAAGCTTGCAAGTTTTCACATAATTATAACAGTTATTTACACTCAAACTTTATCATAAACGTAGAACAACGTACTCCTTATTGACGCAACGTTCACACGCGTACCCTACTTCTCATCTGTAGACGTTGATAAAAAATTGCAATTACCAAGTCTTCGCTTTTGTCCCCTTTCTCTATTTTCGTCTACTCAAACATTAACCACAAGAGTTACGCTTAAGTCCACATATTTATACAGTCATTGAGAGTTTTAATTTGCGATAAATACTTTGTGATAGGGTTTTCCTGCTCCTTAGTTCAATAATTATCTCCCGTTTAAGTTCGTCATAAACCATGTGGATATATCCATTGAATAACTATTTAGACAAAATCTCCTACACTTTGTCGTTGTTTACTCAATTCTAGTCGTACCGTCAGCTTTACTATTTTCTTTAAGCTAATCAACAATGTTATCAATTCAATCATTTGTAGAATAACTCAATGACGCTTGACTTCCTCCGTCTTGTTATTGTTAGATCCAATCCTTTTGTTTCAATTTATTTCCCATGTTGTCGGTTGGATAAACAGATCTTTGTAATCATAGTATATTTTGTAATCTTTTTACCACATTTCGCGGTTGTCTATCGAAGCATCTGTAGACACTGGGATGCACATTATATCCTTATCTAAAACAATCGACCGGTCATTCGATACTTTGTCCACGTCTTGCTCAGTGTTACAATGAAGGCGTACCTGCAACCACAATGAAAAGAAATAAAAGCATGTAGTACAGTGCTGATGAATAGTTGAATACTGAGATTTCCCAAACTTGATTTGTTATGAGTTAGCTATGCTAATGTGTTCGTCTAACGATAGATAAAACTATTCAAAAACACGATCGCGAATTCTCATCTTACCCATCCGTATTTCATCAAGCGTACACTGTCAACAAAACTGTGTTTAAGTATCGGGGTTAATTTTCAATATAAGGTAGTAGGGTAAGTCGTCGTTTTTATAATTATTTTGTCATAAACTCGGGTATAATTGATTTGTGTATGTCGCATTAATATTATTAAGAAAGAAACCTTGTAAACAAAAATATATATGTAAACCTGTGATAAACTGATATTTATTAATAGCGCATGCCGAGATCGACTTAACTTGCAGTTAAAGGAATCGGGTGTAAATATAAACAAATCTCGTATATCCGAAAGTTATACAGCTTACACAACCCCTATATGTTAACCTGATACAAATCCTTTTTGTAAAATGACTCGACGAATTGATATAAATATAATTCACCATGCAAATTGTAGGTCTTAATAGAAACGGTGTAATGACTTAAAACGACGGTGCTACAACGGCGGTACTTAGGAACTATAAAAGCACTGTTTACAAAGTAAATAGAGCTACAATAGGCGGTCATGGTCTCTCAGTTTAAAAAAGGGGAAACTATAAAGCAAATTACTATAAGTATGAAATAAGACCAAGGAATTCTGTTTGTAAGACGTGTATCAATAATCGACTGAAGTTAGATTTCATGAATTCCCATATAGATCTAAGTTGTGATATATAATCAATTTCTGAAAGAGTTCACAATAAGTACAAAGGTTTTATATTTACCCGGGTGATAGTAACCATAAAATGTTTTAATAGATAAGTTTACACAGTAACAAATTACGCAACTTTCTATAATGTGCATCTACTCGACAAATATGAGAATGTATTCCAATTTATTTTAAAGCTTATCTGTCAAAAACAGTTGAATGAATCTGTTACGATTGATTGTAATGTCAAAACTGTCGGAACTTTTTTGGTATGGAAATCAAAAGCAGTAACTAACGAACGTTTAGAAAAATAGGGTGTCTGTATACACATATTGAATTGATTTGCGGTTATATTTTCGAGACTTCAATAAATAGACAAAGAAGATATTAATACCAAGGTGAAATATTTCGATAAAAGTTGTGAAAATGTAACACCGTTGATCTATGCAAAAACATTGTCATAAAAGTATTACCATAGTCTGTTTATACACAATTATATGCGAAGTTTTGTATGGATAAAATATTACCGTATTTGAACAATTAGTCTCTAAATAAATTAGTTTGCAACATAAGAGAATGGAGTTTCTTATTCAAACATATTAACCTTAAGATGTGTACTTTACAAAGCAACGTCATATCGTTCTTTGATATTTAAGCATCTTAATGTCACATTTGACACTATCATTACGCCTGGTGTCATACATGGAGTGGACACATAACCATACAACTTTTAAAACATTTCCCACCGTACAAATTGTATCATTTAATCCATTGACACTCAATTTTGCAGTGGTAATGGTAATTAGAAACCTTGATAGTTTAATGCTTAGTTCCCTGTAAGTTCATCCTCATACATCAGTGGTAAGTCGAGATCCCAGACTGTATCACAGATGAAGAATACTTCGGTGAACGAGAATGTGTAAGTTCTTATAAAACATAAAACACACTGATGAGTAACTTTGAGAAACTTCTATGAAGTGTTAGTACTAATAAACGTTGAAACTTGTTATAATCTGATCCCACAAAGATAGAGTGTTCCGGGCTGTCAAAGTTGTAAACGTAGTATATACATGGATCCCGTGAGACACATGGGCTGAATGCAATACAGAGAAAGTTATTTGCCAATATGCATGGAGAAGCTGCATGGGGGAGACCAATTCGTTGCAGTGATTCGTAAACCTTTAGAACTTTTTTTGACACATAACATTAGGACTTATAGCGGTTAAGATTTAGTTTCTCGTTAGGCATTTGTGGCGTATGATTGTGGATTGTGCTTTTTCTTTTTGTTTCTTCCTTTTTGTGTCTTTCGCGCTCGTCTGTTTCTGTTGAGTGCTACATTCGGACATTATCTCTTTCTTATTCGAATATCTAGTTCTATCGGCAAAACATATCACAATTCATAGTCACCAAATTATCCAATACATTGTATCTCTCGTATATTAAGTGGGGCTCATATGAAATCGAATAAATTTCAAAAGTCCGGCTGAAACAAATTAGTAAGTAACTTGATTTATAGGTAAAGAATCTGACTTTAATACATGTATTTCTAAGTTTATATTTGAATAAATTTTAAAACTGAATGAACATGGATAGGATTAATGTCTAAATACGGGTGATAGGGTACATTCACTTTCTCATCAACTTCGACACAGTCCTCACCAACGATATGTAAACCTGTAAGGATTGTCTACTCAAAGCTTTTCTCAAAACGAGGCCAACTCACGGGGATCAAAACGTTTTAGTCACATCTGATATTTCGGGATATAAATCGTTTTTGAGTATTGATAAAACGACAAAAATGACAAAACTACATCTTTTGATCACCGTTGTTTATGTGAAAGGATCTCATTGTGGCGAGTGGAGGTGAACATTTAAGTTGTCAAAAGTAATACCGTTCTTCGTTGGCTGTGTAAAACTACTGTAGCATCAAATGGAGGATAAAACAAATATTGTACGGAATGATTAAACAAAATAATTGGCACACTTTTTCTTCAACTACTCTGTGGAGGACTTTAATGTGTCTGCTCACAAATTCTCTCAAAACCTGAATAAGACAAAGTGTTTCTTTTCACCATGAAGCTGTCACTGTTTCACATGCCTTTCAAAGCATTAGGCACAAACTTAGATGCGCATATCGAGACAGTATTTGCTAAAGCAAATATTTGAGAAAGTGTCAATGTCATTTCTTTTGAAGTGCTTAGTCATCAAAATATTAAATACTTAAATATACTGATATAACCTGATTTCCTGTTCAGCACATTCGTAAATCTCATTAAAATCGTATCCTAACATTAGCTCCATTACTTTGCGATGCTAGAGCACAAGAACGAGATGTACTGTATACTTTCGCCTTCTTTGGTCTGGTGTATTTGACTATTTCAGTTGTCAACCAGTTTGGGAGAATGTGTTATCCAGAGTGTTTCACAGTTTTGTATCGAACTATCATTTCGGATCTTTTTGCCTATTTATTCGCATTGCCATTGTTACATTTTACGCATTGCGACTCGCGACGCCATTGCATTTATAACAACTGAGCGATCAAACGGAATGGAATGGCGCCCCAAGTGGGAGGTTTTCAAAAAACCCAAGCTCTACAGTAGACGTTTTGGCATCTTGAGCAAAGCTGTTTCCATTGCAATGGACAGATTTAAAACATATTTTGGCAACATCATTATACTTATACACCATGCACGGCGATTAATGATATTAATAACTGTGTCCCTAACACACGGTATGTATCCTGGTATGTATCCGGTATGTACCCGGATACACCGCTTCTCAGTTCCGTCAGAGAATCATTCTGTTTTCATATAATTTTTGCGGAATTTAGGATACATGGCACCTGAGTTCCGCCCGAGCGTTACATCGGTTTTCAGTTCCGCCAGCGCCATATGTTTTTAGAACAATTCTCTGACGGAACTGAGAAGCGGTGTATCAGGATTCCTATATCGTGTTACAGAAACAACGTAAATGTATTTATTTATTTTGGAAAATATTAAACACATAAAAACACCATATACCACAATGACTAGTGCATGGCACAATTCCCAACCCACAATTAAACAAGAAAATGAACTTAAACGCTGAAATTCTAAGTCGAATATCTAAGTACCAGCTGTCAAAAAGCGTAAAGAGCAACACATAAACAACCATACAATGATGTTGAATTGTCTGGGGTTAATGAGAAAAGAAAGACAGCCATCTTAGTGTTAAATCGTCCGTTGCATGTAATTAACGGATTTCAATCGAGTAAAATATAAAATATTCATAATGCTATTGTCTTCAATCGATAGAAGTACAATATATGTACATGACTGTGCTCCACCTGATGCTGACTGAGCATGTATCAGAGGTAACAGGTAAAGGTGCTGTCTCACATATCGGGCTCAAATTTGTGTGTGACTTAATTTTCCGACCTAACCGTTAGATTTATGTAATTGAAAGCCAGTCGGACGGTCGCTTTGTGAAATATTTATAGCAAATAAACAATTTTAACCACTCTTGATATTGCGATAAATAACTTCAAAATTAAATGTCAGTAATAATACTATGGTTGTTTATGGCATATACAGGCAACTTTACCAAAATTACGCGAATATTTAAATAATTTTGCAATCCACCAATATGTGAGCCAGCACCTTTAAACATGCAACCGTAATAGATTGTACAGCACTCCATGCACGTAACATTTTACAAGTACAATCGTCAAAGCTATATTCCGACGATCAGGGTGGCGAGGTGGGCATGGTTATTTCGGGACGTCAAAAAAAGAAGAAAGCCATCATACTTTAAATGGCTGGTGTTATTCTATTATTTGATAAATAATATACCCATGACACCGGTTCAAGGTAACTTTACTATTGTTTTGAATGAAGACGGCATAATTCGTTCAAACAATTTCCAACATAATTTATGTTGTGTATTATTCCACCCTGTGAAATCATAGGAACATGTACATGCTTATGTCGTAACATGATAGAGCTGTTATAGGCTGTATGGATATATACTTTCTTGTTCTTTTTATGCTTGTTCTTGTCACTTGTACATGTACTTGTAATCCGTGTGTTCTTTGTCTGCCGTTCGTCAGGGTAGCAATACCACGTGGCTTTTGGCTACAGTTACAAGTAGAAATTTGTAAACATTGGAACACAAATACAGCCATAAGTATTTTGTTTCTTCATCGATTTCTATAAAATAAACACAACGCTTAGGGGAAAAGTATTTGCTATCCTTGAAATATAAGATCTTTTTCAGCAGTTTTTCTGATTTTTCCATAACCCTTTGAAACCTACACGTTCCAGGGTTTCACAAGGTAATGGACAAAACCGGACACATATATCCATTGCGAAATTTCTAAAATATCTCTTCGCTCTGACAATTACAATCGGGTCCACGTGGTCCGTTTGTTGAATGATTCTTTGGTTATACATTATAGATAGACAATACAAAGTTTGTCTAGAGACTAGATAGAGGATTGTGATTATAGCACTTATTTGAAGTTAGGTTCAAGATAGTACATGTATCAACTAATTGGTGTGAATACTAGAGACAGACCAGCCTTTATTTATGACTGATTACATCTTTGACCCAAAATTCCTACGTAAATCACCCGAAATAAACCCCCGACTCGGATTTCATAGTTTTCAGCATAACGTAAATCGAGTTATAAATTATCGCATAGTATCAAAGCTATCAGAAGTTTGAATCCGCAAATGTTGAAATATTTGATAAAGTAAACATTTCAAAAATGGATTTTTGGAGAATAATCAGATGAAAGGTTGTCATAGATACGTCACTGTAACTGTGCTACGTCATAATAGTGTGAAAGACTACACCCTTTATTATATTTTTTGAAAGGTCATTATTTTCCAATAAAGAATTAAGAAGCTCTGTTGAGGTTAAGTGACTTGATTGATCATTTTCTGCTGTATCGCCTGGTTAAGTTACACTCTATTATATCACACACATGTATTAAGTTTCAATATTGCATAACTATTCATTTATTATATCAATGTTAAGATAAATATCAATATAAATTATATCACTGCAGAGAAAACGTTAAAACGTTAAAGGCAACTATTAATCAACTTAACTTACTGGCTAACGCATCTGTAAATGATAGGCTTGTGGTATTTAACTAAGTAGCACGTACGCCAGCTTTCTTACAAAGCGGGAACAGCAACGGGTCATAATATATGTGTGGTCGCCAGTAAAGGTAGGGTAAAGGAGAAAGGTTCAAGTCGAGGAATTTTTATATATTTTTTTATTTTTGGTTCATTTCCTACTGATAGTATTTCAACTTAAAAGGAGACTTCCGGGCTTCCGGGTCATTGGACCAAACAGTCATACAACAACCTTTACGAACGATTCACAAGGCGAGGAAGCTATACTACTGTTATTGATATGTCACAGAATGTGATCAAACTCATATCCGACTTCTTCCCGAGATAAACACTCTAAGCAGCCCCGATCGGGATGTTCAGAATATCAGCAATAACATAATGATAATTTAAGATTAAATCATGCGTAACCTCAGGTTCAAAAACACAGTTTTGGTTATACGAGTACATACAGAATTTATTCATGTCGTGGTATACTAAACATACTGAAGCATTGTACTTTTGACAAGATTCAACACGACTCATTGACATCTGTATTTATTTAAACAAACGTATGCGCTTCATTTGACATCAAACAAGTTCACCGCCTGAGCAAACTATGGCTGTAAATATTGCAAAGAAATAAATAGTTAAATTGTTTGAATGAATTTTATAGATTAACTTTGTATTGACACAATAGCGTGTTTGGTAGAGTAAGATCTTATAGTGATTGTGACATTAATAAGTGCAATGACGAAAACATTTTGCAGAGGAAAACAATAACGCCTATACCGAACCGTACCTAGTTCGGAAATGAAGTATACGCATGTACTATTAATAAAACATGAGATAACAATAGTGAATATGAACTTCTTTTCTTGGCCTTCTCAAATTAACTTTCAAAGTCTTTTTCTTATTGTCGAGTGACATTTGCAATTAAAATGACGACATTCTCTTGATTGTACCGTACCTGTACCATATATACGAGAAGAATGTTATAGTTTCACTAGTATTTGATTCATGTTGGTCCACTCAAATGAACGGAAGGTCTAATTATATTTGTTGAAATTGACAGCTTTTACAAAGAAATGCAATAGAATCAGAAGGCTTCACGCATTAAGGATAGGAAAACCTCACCCTCGGGTACGGAAATGCAACCGGTGACTCTCATATAAGAAGAAGTCCGTCAGATCATGTGGTAAGGTGACGGATTATCACTAGTCACATGACCAGGTGACCGATTATAGCTAAGTTTAATCGGTACCCCGTTAACTGGCAGATTTTGCCGGACGTGACCGGATAATACATGTATATTGTATAAGAGTAAAGACTATGTCTAGGTAATAAAACTTGAAAAAAACTTGGTATAAATCAATTATTCAGGTTAGTCACTTGTTTGCATAACATCGTGTTCATAAACATTGCAATTTCTCTTGTTAATGTGTTGTTTTAATAGATAGTATGTGTATTAGTATGTACCCTTTTAGCTGCTCTTTTCTCCAATCAAGATGTTTAAAACAATAAAAATACAATGTTATGATGTTGCTGTGGTTGTGTACAAGTGACAGACCTGAATAAACGAACTATAGTCCAATCAGGATATTGTGACAGTGACGTTGCAGTTTATGTGTACGCAAAAACTCACACCCATTGTCTAAACAAGTACAGCAGAGTTTTATATGTTAGTTTAGCATTGAGATTATAGTTGTACAGTATAAGCCTTTATAATTTGTTTTACACCGTTATAGTGGACTCGACCGCTGCGTCACTGGTTTTTATCCTGACTGGGCTATATACTGATAAAGATGGGGTATTTCACACCATGCAACACTGTAGACAACCATATCCACATGAAGTAAACAAAACAATATAACCGTATACATAACATCTCCCTAGTTACCTACCTAGTAACCCAGTGTCGTTTGATGTTCCCTCACGAGTAATCTAATACAGAGGAAACACACGTAAAACGTAAGTGATGATTAAGTGCCGATAACTTCAACAACCAATTAGTTTTAGCGTACTCGGATATTGATAAAGCAATTACCAAACCGTCAACTATACTACTCAAAATTTGATAGGGATCAAGAACCCAATGTTGAATGTCCCGTGCCGTCCTACATAAGCTACGCATAACCAATAAAGAAAGCGTTGTGCTTTTAATATTAAAATATCATCAAGTCAAATGCAAAATTTTGAAATATTTATTCAATTAATTTTGCATATATTAACAATATGTCGTCGTTTTCCAGGCTCGTGCGTCAAAAATTACATAGACAAAACGTGTGTCGTTTTCATTATCCTATTGTGAGAGAGGCAGAGTTCCTAAACTACTGACCTCATTCTGCTAACAACGATGCTTTAACTCAGCTCCAACATTGAAATGAAGTAAACTTGGCTTAGCAACACTCAAAGGTGTCAACGTTTGAAGCAATCTTTATTCGTTTACAATACATATGTACATGTACTTCATACCTAACCTTATGTTTTCTGAAATTTCCCTTTTCCATCATATTAAATTTGCAATATACAAAATGTATCTGCAAAGGAATATTTGTTGACACTCATCAAATAGTGAGTAGTATAATTCTATGCGTGTAGCAACCCATAAATACTGGCGTAAATAATGCGGGGTACGCATGTCATAAATGGTTTCAATAAAATGTTGTGTAAACGAGTTGGCGGACTATTCACTTCAATGAAAGAACTAACGCAATTTGTAGTTTAACCACAAAGAAACTTATCTTAAACGATTCACGAGGACTTTAACTGTCGCCGGCTCTATTAGCGAAGACCGTCTTGACAATAAATTGGATATGACATGCAACCTTACTCAGTCGGAGTATGATTTTTCCAACTGATTGTACACTTTTGCAACATCTTAAGTTATAATACGGCCAGTTGGTCCAACTAGTTTTGTTTTAATAACATATCTTCAAGCAGTAACATTCTTTTCAACCTACAACCTGAGATTTGTTTTCAACACAGAGACTCTGGATTGACCAATGTGTAGTCTAAATAAGCGTCTTTAAAAAACATCGGTCATTCGTCATCAGTCCACGTTCGTTCATAACGTGTTCAATACGGAAATCGAACCCATATGCGACAGTCTAGTGTTCTTTCAACTGAGGAAAATGCAATACAAAATGTATATTAGAAATGTTTTCAATGGAAAAGATCACATCTTCGAAACGTCTTTACCAATTGAATACATGTACTTATATTTTGTAAACGTTACATTGCAAATCAGTTCACTATTCAGAAAATAAAAGCACGTACTTTATCGCAACATTTAAATACCTAATCAGCAGAATATCATGGAAAACAAACCTTAAAACAGCCATCATGTATATCGTAAAGGTATTTATTTAAGGAAATATATGAATGCTAAAAAACGACGTCATTGTATTAAAATTAAAACGTGTAGATAACTATCCGTCGATCAATTTAAATATACAAACCGTAACTTACACCGTTTGACGTACACGTAATTGGATTCTTACATAATTATATTTCAAGAGATATAATTTTGCACGTCAAACTCTGCATAATTGTTTTGAGTATTTGAGTTTCGTGTAGATACACGAGTGTCTGAATAATACAATCATGAATAAATTATTTAATTCCGACACATATCATTTTTCTTAGCTACATTATCTCTATATAGTACATGGATCAAATGTATAAATCAGTGTCATTGAAATCGCTGTATTAATTTATGAATGAATATTGATTTGAATTATACATCAATATTCCAATAGCGACAATCATATTTACAATGCGTGTGTGATACGTTATTCACAAGCGGTAATCTTCAATAATAACCGATGTTCGTAAAGTTGGCAGGCTAGCGGCCTAGCGAACCGGCAGTCACTGTATCGAACATTGAACCATGTTTAGACACACGAAGAGTGATAGCGGTTGATAGGACTGATGTCACATTTAAACCACCTCAGTGATAAGACCACCTCGCAATTCAGAGCACTATTTTCAATTGCATTTGTGTTGCTCTATTTTCGAAAGTTTAAAGTATAAAAAGTCAATAATTTACGTCGTGGCCCAAATTCCCAAAGGACACCAAATACGTGTACAAATATGAGATTGTGGTCACACCAGAGTCTAAGTTAAGACAAATCTCAAAATGGAGTCATTGCAATTATGTTGTAACTGTTGGCAGTGTTTTAACCAGTTGTGATATCCATATTATGAGTCAGATCTCGCATGATAACCTCAATGAAATGTGGCGGCAATATTTAAGATTTTAATGTTTATATGTTTATACTTTAATTGTTTTAGATTGATTGTTAAACAAGTTTTGCAACTTATATTAATATATCTCAACACCTCATTCCGGATTGTATTCACCAACATGAGATGAGAGTACTTTTTTATACTGAGTCAAACAATGGTACCATCATTACTCGTCTTTGGTATGACGCAGGCACGGAGCGAACGCAAGACCCCCACACTCAAACTGGTTGCCTTACTATGAAACGCCGATAATGTCTTTTTGTAAAATCTATTTATTTTTAGGATATTATAATGTACATAATTCTTTATATGGTATTCTAACATACTTATATTGCCGGCGTTCCATTGCCCTAAGATTTCAAGCTATCGATGAGGATGGTCTTATACATTTTAATTGGGTTTTTTGAGTCTAAACCAAAATTGACCACTCTGACACAATATTCTAGCATGTCATTGTACCCTGTAGGCAAGATAAAGTACCTGCGTACACATACAAACATTGTTAATGATAATGATCATGGTATAAACTAGTATGCTATATAGATAATGTCTCAATACATGTATTATTTTGAAGAACATAGATAAATTATGAAATTGATATGACATAAATATGACACAAAAATAGGTTAAGACGAAATAGATATAGTTCGAACTACAAAATAACAATGGATGCTCGACGGCATTTATTTAAAATATCAACATATGCCAAATTATTTTGTATGGAATAGTTTTTAAAAATGTGGGAATCGTAGTCAATTGTAGGCGGTTAAGTATATGCAGAATGGTGACATGAGGATTTTTTAGTGTATGGGGACTAAGAAGGACTATATATATAAATGATATAAAATATAATTATATTATGGAAATATATATACAATGAAGTAGCAAGTGAATCTAAGCGGTTTGTGAGTGAGTACGAGTCCAAATCGTGACTTTACATAATTATGTTGGCATGTTATTATATTATACTCAGTTCAAGTTGGATTGACATTTACCAAATTAAATTCAGGTACAGTGAAACTTTTTTTCTTACAATTACGCAGATGTCACCAAGCTATTGATAGACTGATAAC
Organism: Spisula solida; assembly: GCA_947247005.1. NCBI lineage: Eukaryota > Metazoa > Mollusca > Bivalvia > Venerida > Mactridae > Spisula > Spisula solida. The sequence goes on from OX365948.1 coordinate 31,139,993, forward strand.
GTATCAATGCGACGTTGTCCGGGTAACAGAAAGCAATATTGTCATAGTGAATAATGTAGTTATATAACGTAATTATGTGCTGAAATAAGAAACGATATGCCATTAGGCAAAAATAAAATATACTGTGGGTCTAGTAACCCTACCGATCCTATTTTGCCACTACCTTAACTTTACATTTGCACGTTGCTGGAACTCGTCGTGAAATATTGATTTTCCAGTGCATCCAATCAATAACATAATTTTAAAAAAACTTTTCTACCTACCTACCTTAATTTTTCAGCATTTTACCAGAACCGCAATTTTAATTTGCGTTGTCTTTAAGCAAACTCGTAGCCTAGATTCACGATATAAAATGACGCTGATTTTAGGTGAAATGAAATATTTGGTTTGTCAACTGAGCAACTTAGGATAACACATTTTAGTGTAATAATGTACTTTTAGTGTAATCTTGCTAATTAAAATATCAAGCAAAGATAACCTACTGGGTAGGTCGTCGTTTATTTTGTCATAAGCATGGGACAAACACATTCATAGTCTGATATAAGCAAATATTAAATTTTAAAATGACGATGCAGCTCTGTATACAAGTAAGGCCACGTACACACTTATAGTTCTGAATTCTTTCATAACCTTTTGTCATATGACATACTCGTACATTTGTTCGTAAGCCAAAGTTTAGGGTGGGGGATTAAGTATGGAGATAATTGTTTTGTGTCGATACGTTTTGCAGCTTCTATTTATCACTCCTAGTCAACACCTCAATACTGATGGTATCCATCATCAAAGGGTATGAGAGAAGAGAATGCTACCTTTTTATGCTACATGGTATGGTAACGGATACACCTGTACCATTGTGTATGTCGTCTTTGGTATGACGCAGTCAAAGAACGAACAGAACCATTGGGCTACTGAGACGGAATAAAAGTGATATGCAATTGTCCGGAGGACAGCAATTCTCACATATCATATCATACAGAATTCAAGCAATGTGCCATAAAATAGTGTATGGTTCACATTCAGGCGGTCGTTGCCTTTTAAATGTGACTTATCTTGAAAGACACGTGTTACAGTTCCATTTTAATAAAGATTGATTGTTTCAAATGAAGGTTGAGATAGAATATTAAATAAACTCTGGTCATATCTGGAATAATTAAGATAATGTAGTCGCCAGAAAGTATACCTTGTCTAAACTGTCAATAGTTCCTCATTACCGTTGCTGTTGTTTTGAGGCTTTGGAGATTTCTCTATCCCGGACTAAAAGGTCCAAAAATGATTGCACGATAGATCATTGATTTAAGGGTGGTGCAATGACAAGGATCATTGTAATCTTTGTTACTTGAACATAAAAACCAGCCTGCCACTAAAAGATTGCCTATACACCATCTGTAGAAAGCAAGGAAAGAAAGGATGTGTGACTTACTCTACGTCGATACCAGTAACTTCCCTTTGAAATCAAGGGTAAAACCAATACAAAAGTTATCATTTTTGAAATTTGGAAATCATGAAAACGGGCTATGTTTGACGTATTTTAAGTCAGAGAGTATTTTCTCATTGAAATCAAGGGGGTCTCAACATTACAAGACACTGGCTTAGAATGAGAAGGTCCTAAGTACAATCTCGATATTTTGAGAAAACAAGAAAAACTGCCTGAAAACTTCTATTTAGTTATGGAAAAACAAGCTGTTTCATCTTCAGTTTGGTCAACAGGACCAGTTCCGATTTTCATGAAAATAGGCTCATAAGGAGCGCCTTGTGGTGCCGATTTCAAATATACGTGTAAATGGGTCTTATAAGGTCGTAAGTAGAACTTACGACCTTCTCATTCTAAGACAGCGAAAGTATCTTCCCATTGAAACAGAGTATAGAATTACTCTCGCAAGTAATCAGGAGAAGACAACCATTCAGGGAGAGAACTCTGAAGAACATACTTCCAAGACAAGCAGGGGAATGAACTATCATATGTTTGACTAATTTTAAGTCAGTATCAAGGAAGACAACTCTGAAGAATATAATTCTTGCAAGGCAATCCGGGAAATGAGCTCGGTAAGAGTAACATCCCCTCGGAATTAGGAAGTGAGTACAGAGTAACGTCCTTATACAGTCAGGGGAAGGAACCCTGTTTCGACTAATTTTAAGTCAGTGTGTGTAACTGCCCCTTGATATAAAGGAGATCAGTGAAGTGCAGATTTACTTCCCTTGGCACTTAGGGGAATTGTAACTTTAACTCAATGAAAATAACTCCTCCCTTGAAATCTGGGCAGATAACTGTGAAGTACAGAGTTATCCCCCTTTGCAACATGGGCACTAATCTGAAATTAGGGGAAGGACATATATTGGACTTATTTAATTACTTTCCCTTGAAATCAAAGTAGAGAACTGTAAAATAGAAACTTTCTTCCCTTTGCACTCTGAGGAGGGAAGTTTTGAATGCAAGCACAATACATACAATTAGTTGGGTTTGAAACAATATTTACAATTTGTGATTGTGCCACTTTAAAAAAGACTATTTATTTATATACCGACGTATCGCCGTATACTAACAATTTGTAATGCATGCAATAAATGAGTGAAGTCTAAATCTGACTTTACAAAATCTTAATTAAGTCAATCAAAATCTTTGCAACCAATATGCATGTAAATAATGTATCGCGTTTTCTGTCAAACTTTTGAAGTCAGTGTTGAGTACAAATGCGTTGACTATGGTCGATAACTCGTAAACGCAAAGTTAGCTGGTATAGTTTGGGATTATTTCCCTTCGTTGATTAAAATGCCTAGAACAAGCCATACGACAGTAGAGTACAGCAAAAATACTACATTTACAACGAAATTTCATCAGAATTGTGGTATTATTATATGACAATGTATTTAGTATATGTCAAGTTTTTAAAATAATTACGTTTGACTAGTATGATTGCTATTGGCGCCAAGTAGAATTACTCTGTTCACAATTTGAATGTATACATGCATAAATACATGTATAGGTCTTCGGTGTGAATTTCTAGCTGCACTTGAAGACTTTGGCAATACTTAAGTCAAAGTGTTTACAGGAAGCTTTCACCATGTGCATGTGATAATGGATTATGACACGTGTGTATCAGTTTGGTGTGTATATACGAGAACATGCATACTAATAGTTTAAATTTTAAAAATAATGAAAAGTAGTATTACCTTAATGGTGTCCAAGTGTTAACATACTACAATATCGTTACGTATAAATGTATGTCCTTTGCACATGCGTTCGCAAATATTTTAACCAGATGAGATCAATAAAAACGCACTCAAGTTATACAATTTAACGTAGATATCGCGTCAACCAAATTTGTATCTATACGCTACACATAAAATGTGGGCAATTTATTTATTCGGGAATGACACATCTTTTTGTTGTTAATAGACAGTAGACTGTAAATGTATGTACAGCAAGTTTAAATAAAGAATAGGTTTTAAATTTATAAATGATGAAGCTTCGTTTTGCATTAGATCTTTTCTTTATTATTAGTTAGTCTATGTGTAAATTTAACTTAGTCATTGTGTCTACATGAGGTCTTGATAAATGTCATCTATGTAAATTTACTCTGTAGAATTAGATAATACATGGTCCGTATAAAGTTTGATTAGACCAAAGATCTAAGGTGAGGAACTATATACGTTCAAGAAAGAACATTGTTGCATGCAATTATTTTATTAAATGATTCATGTTTGAATTGTAAATTTGTTTAACCTGACTGGGCATTTTTGTCCTATACGGCAGTGATAAAATTGATCATTGTACGAAACGTTTAGCTCTTTTTTTTATGTAAAATCAGTATTTAAACAAACATGGCGAACTTTGGTACACAAACTGTTCCCTATTCACAAGCATGTACAATAAAATCAAGACCCCAAAAAGGTTAATGAAACGAGTAAGCACAGACAGTTTTGTCGTTGCTGCTCATATGCATTCATATCTTAATTTCATTTAAATATGGGCGTATCAAAGAGACTACAGCATGCAGACTGACGTTTTTAAGAATGCATACATCAAAATAAAACAATCTTATTTAGTCATCTAAATTATGGTAACGCGGAGTACGTTACAATCAATAATATTCTAGATAGATCCCAGACCGCGTCATACCAAAGACGAAGTAAAATTGTTTCCATTACTTGACGCTCATCATAAAAAGGTCGGATAGTGGCTGCTCTTCTCTCATATCCTTCTGGCGATGGACAACACCAGTAATGGGGTGTCGAGAGTGAATAATATAAGTTGGAAAAACTTGTTTCACAATCGACATTAAATAACTTAGTATAAACTCATTCTCTAGAGCTGTACACAGATGTATGGTATAGATTCATTGAAATACCCTTACTTGTTACTAGTTAACCTGATATTGATTGAATACCAATTTCGCATTAAATGACGGCGGATCTTTTTGCATAAACGGCAGACAAAATTAATTGACCAAAATAATGCTTAATTAATCAGTTCATACTTTTGTGTATAAATTGTTTAGCAGACGACAATTCGATATCGATCAGATATTAGCACTTCTCGTGGGAAAGATATAATGTTTACTTACATTTAAAGTTTAATCTTTTTAAAACGTCACAAATAAAAAAGTTAAACGGCCATTTAATAGTTTTGGCAAAATCACTTTCTCATGCATGTTTTTTGGAACAGATAGAAGTATATATTTATAGTGGTACAGATACTCCACAACGTAAGTTAAAACAACGTATATCTAACGTACGAAAATGTCGATGACTAGTAATAAAAAATACGTTACCCATATGTTAAACATAGGTTACGCCCAAAATGGCGCTTCCGGTTGGTGTTTAAGTCATCCCCTGTGATTGCCAACGTATTTCAGTGTTTTGGATAAAATTCTCGTACGATCGGCATACATTGTTTTAACAATTTGTAAAGTGAATGCGTACCAAAGCAAAAATGAAAATATGTAAAACTTGCCAGAGGCGTCCACCTGTGCAAGTGTTGTGATTATTACGTATGTTTGATCAGACATCTATATAGGACAAAAACTTGCCTTAACCTACAAGTATTACTAAATCCCATATTTATCAGCAAAAGTAAACATCAACCTGCTTACAGTAGCCATCGTTGATATATCTATCCATAGTCTGTCTGTGTAAGGCAGGTTAGTCGAGTATAAATGATGAAGCAGCATAAGTCTGTCGTGGGTTCTCTCCCCTTAGCGTCTTGTAAGGGGAACTCGGGACAACCTATTACTGAAGTATTCACATACTTGTGTATGATTTGAATAAACATTAAATGTATCGATACTTATAAATGTATACTTTCGATTGAAAAGGCGGGAAGGAGTTTCTGTTTTTATTTATTATGAACAAGAGATACTACAATTATGCTGAAATCATGCACATTTTCAAGAACCTTTGAATCTTTGAAATTGCAGAATTAATTGATTTTAGAACAAAAATAGTTCGCTAATAAAACTGACTGGACTTGTCCGTGGTCTTTATATGTCTGACCTAATGTGCAGCTCATAGATGCCAAACTATGACATTTCAAAACACTGACATATGAGTTGAATACGTTTTGTTAGTATAATTATAATGTACGAGTTGCTAATATTTAAACGAACGTAGACAACTTTAATTGACATTATTTTCGATCAGTAAAAAATCTATACACGAAATTTTTAATGACGTTTTCTTATTACACTCTTTTCATTGATCTTCAAGTTAGTCCAACTTCAATAGGATTTAAACAAGAGAGATATCCAGTAGAAGAAAATAGGCAAGAAAGAAATACAGAAGCCAAATAAGGCCTATTGAAAACTTGATCAAATATTGAATCAAGAAAATAGAAAATTTATCGATTAATGGGAAACGTTTGATACCATTTTTACTTCTCTCGTTCAAATCTTAAGTGGGAACTTGTAAATTGTTGAAAAGATTAATGAAACATTCTAATAGAAATGTTTCCTCGGTGTGTTTAGTGTTTTTCAACATTAGAACATTAAATATCAATATAACCTTGTATGACAGTATCTACACACAATTTAACAGGGAAATTATACCGAAAAATGGGTAAGTTTTTTTTTGAAATTGTGTTTAAATTGATACATTTTGTTATGAAAATCTTAAAAGAAAATATTTAGATAAAGACTTTAAAGGTCAACATGGTGTATTAGGTATTACACTACTATTAGGCTAAACAGAAGTAAACATGATACATGGTTGCCATGTTAGAGAATCGTTTAGTTACCTAAATAATTGCAGCAATTACATTGATAAAATACCCAGATAATACCAACGATAGTTTTAATGTGTGCTTCACAACTTGCATTATTACTTTTCTTCAATTTCGATTAATTTTACAAGTAAGACGGCTGTATTCTCGATCTGCTAATAGGAATATTCGTATCGAAGGTGAGCAAAGTTTCGATGATATAATTAATTCCAGTGTATCTAAGTTTAAACTAATGTATTTCATATCGCGTGTGAAACGTTCAAGTTCAATGTACTTCAGTTTTGGTTCGGGTTTTCTGTGGTAGGTAAAAATTCCCATTACACCGGCGGCATTTCAGAAATATGAAAGCTAGCCTACCAAGGCACATTATACTAGTACTGCGGCTCCAGACCAACCCGTCTTGGTACCACGTGAAATTTTGCCTTGCCAGGCATTACTGTTATACACGTACCAGAAGTATTACGTTACTACCTAAGTTCACAACAAACACCTAGATGATTCTCTTCTATCATATCCTCCTATCACTGGGCTCAATATAAATTGAAGAACTTGTTTCAGAACCGGCCTAAAATAGATCATTATAAACTAGGCAAGTGCCCTCAGGGGCTTCCATACTCAACTGCATAGGTAGGTACAAATTCTGACAACTGATAGATTAACAACAATGGTACGGTACAGGGGAACTATGCATACGATTTTATTCAAACTCAGGACATGTGGTACTGGTGTCCGGCGCTGGTATCCATCGGGAACTATGTCCCAGTCCAATTATCCATAAATTGGTTACTAGTAATTCAAAACAAACTCCAGCCTCTGTCCGCCGTTTCGACTTCATTAAATCTTCTTCAGGAATACCATTTCAGTCCATTTCAGCCCAATTATCGATGAAAGTGACTTTTAAAACATGATTGTACTGGTTTGATCTTTGGTTACACTGATTGTATGACATTTAAAGATATGTTAACCATATCAAGGTACGTAGACAGAAATGCTCAGCATGGCTACAGTTGGTTTTACATCTAGTCATGTTATCCAACTGTTAATTGACTGTGAATGGCTTAATACTGATAAGCGTTCCACTAATGTAAGAAATCCCAAATATAGATGTATATTAATTCACGATTAAGTCACGATTAAGTCATTCCATTAGGCAATTTTATTCTCGAAATAGAGCGGTGCGTCAAAGCAAAGGTAACATTTTTTATTCATTTTTCAAAAATATTTTTTAATGCCGAGCATAGCCTTTATTTGCCAGTCAGCTTTCTGCTAAAATTTGGCAGGCATAAATGTGTGCCTCCATCTGTATTTGAACCAGGGTCGCCAGATTAGACGACACGCCCGCTAACCACTGAGCTACTGAGGCCACATGATGGAGCCAGTTGTCAGTAGCCGATTCAAATGATAGCTGGAAACGTCTAGTGTAATTGTTTTGCCGACGTTTCACCAATATAATTAACAATTATGTGTCAAAATACAGAATCCGATCCGATATAATTTTAAGGATAAATTAAGAAAGGATAAACGAGTTTATTTGTGTTAAGAGTATACGTGCACGTGTAAAATTTATTTATCATAAGGAATGAACAGTGGCATAAAGTTCAACTAAGCAAAGTTACCAGTTGTTGAGGGCCGCTTTCGGAAATTCAGTCGTCCAGCCACCCTTTGACATTTAACTTCCCCCTGGTCATTGGGCTACCTACCTACGAAAACCTGAGTTCGAGTTTCCATGTGGAGACTATTCCATTTCTGGTTTGTTTGCAGCTGCGCCCATCAATATGGAGCACGCACATACTCCGCCCTCAATGGTACCATTTCATACCTTAGTCGCGTGGAGCAATGTGGGTTATTCTTGCTCAGAGAAATTAAGCAGTGGCGCAGATAGGGATCGAGCTCGGGACCTCTCGATCCCGGAGCGCGCGCTCTACCTCAAGGTCACCCTCGCAGATATCGTCAGGATAATACAACTGGTTTGTCTCTGTGTTGTCTACATGTGATTCTACCCGTGGAGCTTTAATTCCGAAATAAAAACAGTATTTAATGGGGTTAAATATCATGAATTCTATTCTAGACCCTACGATAGTTAAAGCACAGGAACCTGATATTTTAAAATATATGGCCCAAACACTATCCAGGCCCCGTTACTGACGAGCACCCGTATAGAAAATAGTTTCTATGTTTGGGCCATATATTTTAAAATATCAGGTTCCTGTGGTTATAGTGTTAGAATATACCATGCAATGTGTCTGTAATTGTGTAAAATAAAAGGCTGCCAAAAGATACATGCGTGGATTTATTGCTCTCCAAATATGTTTGAGTGCATACCAGAACATTTTCAACAAGACGCAACAGACCTTCTGAAGATTACTGCTGAAAATCTCCGTTATCCAGAAGCAAACACATACGGCAAGGGGTTATCTTATAATATTTATGGACCATAATTCAATGTATCGAACGTTGTGATAAACTATTTGTTTGACGCCCGTATAGGAACACGTGGTGGTATTGTTCTCAAACAGAATATTGCTTTAAATTAATATGATATTGCCATTAGACCATAGTTTCTAACAGTATCGTATATTATATTACTATGATCCGTAGAATGGTGATGAAAGTTATCAGATCAGAATACAGTTGTACATTTAAATACGCCTGATTAGAATAACTTCATTTGATTACATGGTCTGATAAAAAGACGAAATGTTTGTTTAAAGGGTCTTGACCAGTATAAAAGCCACGCTAGTCATATGCCTTGAAAATAATGATATTCTTAAAGGTGACAATGTTTGTTATTTCCGAAATTCAACTGATCGAAAATTGTACAGTTTGAGAGACTAGAACGACTGTCATTGAAATATACTTTTTGCAAGTACATGTCTAAGGTAATACATAGTCCGGTCTTTTGTGGAGATACATCATATCAATGAACTGTTTTTAAGCTTCGTACGACCATACATAATACACAATGCATATACATTTTGTAATGTTACAGCCCCCGTTGTCAAGTGGATAGACGAACCAATCCACCGCACATAGTAAAAAGTAGAAATTAATTAAACCGTCACTACTGGACATCAAGTATGTCTGCCTGTTGCACAGTGCTCCCTAGTCTGGTCCCCATAGGGAGGGGGAGCTAGAATGTTTGAATTGCAATAGCGACATATTGTGATATAGCCACTTTCATATCTTAAATGTTACACAAGACCAGTCCTCTGCATGCCGGGTATTGGGGTACATGAAAAGTGAAGTAAATCTGCTCAGAATGTCTCATAAGCCATTGCATTTGTTAGATGTTTAAATCGTGCTGACACATAAATAACAGCTTACCTTTTAACGTAGCACACATTATTAAAGCTTTAAGGTATATCTAAGATTGTAATATGTTTCACAATGTGTCGCTGTGGTACGATAAGTGTCCACTTAGTGTTACTTATTTATTACTTTATGTTAGACTGGTGCAAGTTTAATTGTCTTAAACAGACTGGTTACGTGAAAGAAAAGATCTTCGGTCTCTTTAAGGATGTATTTGTTTTACCCCTAGTAACTGGTTGGATTTGAATACTGACATCTTGCACAAATAACTTCGTCTTAAGATAGATATATGCACTTATAGTAAACCAACTGGTTTAAGCATTGTTCACTGAAGTGCCCTGTGTTTATCTGATAGTGAGGGTATTTTAATCACAAAGTGAGACAAGTTCTAACTACTTGAGGGGGTATGTTGTAAGTATAGTAAATATCCCTACCTGTACTTGCTGGGTGAAAGGATCACCCTTAAGAATCTTATCTTTGCCTATTCTTCATACCTGTACAAATAAATGTTATCACTGCCTTAACAATAAATCGCTCACCCTATATTTGGGCCGTGGGGAATTACATATAGTTGATAGCCACATAGCTACTGATTTCAATAAAGCTTTTAATGTCCAATAATGTAATCCTATTGCGAGATCAAGCCAGGGAGAGCAAATGCCTTCGTATAAAATTGAACTAAAAGAATCAAATACCAGCGATAACTTGTCAGGGACGTATGCGTACACGTTAGTGTCAGGTTTACCCATATCGATACCAGAACATATTGGATTATATAATTACTTTCCTTCAAAACGTACGTAAACATTCTATTTTCTATTCAACATTATTCTATTCAAAGTATTTATGACTTTCGTGTCGGGTTTTCAAAACTGTATTATTTTTCTTATGTAAAGAGCAGTTAATTGACTGTTAGGGTCATTATAGAAATATGAAATAAGAAATGGTTATCGTATGATAAAGATAGTTGTTGAACACATAAAAACGTGGCAAGGAATGTGAAAGAAGAGTAAGGTTGCTTACTTACGTATGGTTTTAATTTAACCGCATGAATTTTAAAATAATGTCGTTAAGGGAATTTATATGATATTATTTGTATATTACAAATGAATAGTGAACGAAGGAATGCGGGAGTACGTAATTGGTTAAGTACCATTGATTGATGGTTTGTTTGTGGATTGATTAACTGTTAAACACAAAATTCGGTCCTGTCAAGGCTCTAAGTGAAAATAGTGAGTTATTCTTAATTTTAGTTCACAATTAATCCGCATTAATACTTTATGTGTATATATTTAATAAATTTAACAATCCGTATACATGTTAGATACAAAGTAAACTATATGAACATGCCTATTAATTAGAAACACGAATTCTAATAGCTTCTAATGTCGTTAAGGGAATTTATATTATTTGTACATTCTAATTTATTAATGGTAAAGATTTGGTAATAATTGACTGGTACAGTATCGTTGATTGATCTTTTAATAATGATCAAAGTTCGGATCTGTAAAGTTAAGTCACGGTAAGCACAGAGTAAAATAAAACGTATTCAATGTGCGCGAGTGTAAGGTTTCTATATTAGAATATTTTGTTCTGTCAATTAAGTTAATTGAAATCAACGTATCATGTGACTCTCTCATAATACATGCACCAAATCGATTTCAATAATTTAATATTTATGCTGCATGTACATGTGAACATACAATGTACTATATAGAGTGCAGTGGTATATTTCCGCTCGTTCCATTAGTTTCAGTTGACATTCTAAAGTTATGTTTTGTTATATACTATGCCTAGCAGATTTGCCACGTGACTAAAGTTGACATTAATTAGCATTTGGGTATTGCATGTTCATTCAAACAAAGTACAGTGGAATTATAAAAATAATTAATTTTCGCATGCATTCGAGAATAAAGTATTGAATACGGATATTTTGGTAACACCTTGGTAAGGGGTGATATTGGTATTATATTATATGGAATAAAATCGTTAAATATGACAAGTGTCGTATATCTTTGAATGTAAGTACGTCATCGTAACGTTATAAAGTAAGTTTATATTTGAATATAAATATATACATTTATTAATCACTCCAGTCTCGTATAAATACCAAACTGTTATGTCAACTTTTGATTAATTTCGGATTAAGGTTAATCCCCACTTTTCTAAGTTATATAACAATCCAAAAACAGGAGTAAGACGTTAACATTTATTTTAATCTTTTATTCATTTAAGTTCAACCAATTTAAGTATTTGTGTAAGAATCTATGAAATCATATGTGAAATTATAAAACAAACTGGAAGGTATGTGTCTTAATGCAGGGTCCAGACATCGCATGTCATCTGGAAATTTTATTTAAGAGCATGTAATGATCGTATTCGATATTATATTTATTTTCATCAAGTTTGATTTGTAACCCGCTGAGTGTGTTTATTCTTATGAAGGACTATACACTTACAGACTTTGGAAACGCACCATTTTCCAAGGGTCCGTACAATTTTTATTTGTTTGAAATCTTTAAAGCCTATTTTTAATAAATGAAAGTATAGCCTTTTGATGAGTAACCTTGTAATTAGTGTTGTTTACATGTATAATATATAATTATATAACTTTTTAATGTTTTGTGAATAATTGTGAGTAAGTATAAGTGGTGTGTTTTCAAGGTCGTTAAGTAACCCGACTCTATGCCTCCCCCAGTTTGTAGTTCTCATTATACACAGCAAAATTACAAAATTCATTGAACTCGTATTGTATTAAATTTTGTTTACTAGTAGCTGCTAATTTGGTGCCCTGTGTGTGGACTGGTTGGCCCAGTGCTAAGATAATTGTAATTGCGAAGTCTCCGTATGAGAGAAGTGTTTAACCGCCCCCATAAATTTTATGCCAATGTTTAGGAATGCCTTCAACAAATAATAACATAATGTAGAAATGAACGAAGTGTTTGGCATACCAAACAGAAATATTGTAACCCCGTATATACTTGTCTACAAAGGGTGAAACGTCAAGATTGTCATATCATCGTGACCTTCTTATGTTCATATATACACATAATTATATGGATTGGTTATCAATGTTTACGTTATCTATAATTTCAGGACATTGCAATATGAGTACAGCTTGAAAGAAACTCCCTACTGAGTCAGTAACTTCAACCTGTCCGGAACAGTCCTTGGTGTTCACGTAAATCAGCATTAACGACATCAAACCCTACAAAGACGATGAGGAATTTACGTGGTAACGTTCCAATGTCTTTGTTGGATGTCATAAAGAATGGATATTTTCAACAGGTTCGGTACCTCGTCGACCGTGGTGAGAACTTGGACCAAAAAGATGACGAGAGACGCACGGCTCTTATGTTGTGTGCGTTTATAGAGCCAGAGAAATGGGGGATAGGAATTTGTCGTCTGCTTATTGAAAATGGCGCCACTTTGTTCTATAGGGATAAATATGGCTTAAACGCATTTCATTACGCAGTGATTTATGAACGTGTTGATTTGTGTCGTGTTTACTTGAAAGCGATAGATTTCAATCTAAATGAAGGAGATAAGAACGGTAACACCGCCTTACATTACGCGGTGAGAGCAGGTAATATTGCAATCACTCGTCTGATCGCTCAGATGTATGTGAAGTACAGAATTCACTTCGATAAAATGAACAATGACGGTTATACGGCATTTGAAGAAGCAAAACGACTTAATAAACGGAAGTGTGCAAGAATTTTAGAAAATCCTGGTTTACTAGTAGACAGTGATGGTATAGAATCAAATATTCCCCTAGATCTGAAATTTAATGATACGGATGGAGATTGCATGTCGGTTAAAAGTTCTAGAAAAGCCTTCAGTCGCCCACGATCGTCGGTCGTCTCACGTCGAAGTTCAAGGTCAAGTCTGTTCACAGCAAGTGAATACTCTTTTAGAAGAACTCCTACCATTTACAGCTATGACGAAGCGTCACCAGTAAAGAAACGCATGCCTGGCGATGATATTCCACCAAATGAAAAGAACAATAAACAGTTAATCCGCTGTGCAAGCTCAAGGGACATTCGTAATAATCCGGAATATTTGTTCCAAACACATGGTGAACATGGTCACATTGACATACAGCAAGGAGCACCAAAACGGCGCATGCGTGCGAAGTCTGCACATGTTCCACGTCCTCCTATGGATGGTGACAGTGATACCATGAATCCAATGTCAAGCTGGAGGACCGAGTTTCGTAAACTTTACTTACGTTATGAATTTCAGTGCACACCGTCGTATAGAGACTCTGTCGTCCCAGACGCTGTTTTCGATAATGCGTCACTTCCGCCTCTAGACAAACCTCTGACGCCAGCAAATTCTGAGCACTTTATAGACGATTTAGATAAGGGAAGAAAACAACGAGGTAAAAGTGCATCTATATCTCGACAAAACACCGACGAAAGTATACTTGCTGGTCGGAATAGGTCAGGATCTAAGGCAAATACTCGCAAAATCTCGCAAAATGTCGGACACGGCGGGAAGTTGAGCGTGGATGGGCTGGAATCAAGCAGCGAATCAATCAACAGTTCGGCGTCGTCTAAGAAACAAGCCGATGGCAAAATATCAAAACAAAAAGACTCTGGAAGTGGAAGAACAAGCAGAAACAATCATCATAAAGGATTACCCACTCTAACAGTAGATGATGCATAATTAGAACACGTGCTTTTAGCATTTTGACAATGTCGCGAGAACTGATTATAACCATATCCTTTTTGCAATTCAAACTGGCACACGCTTATGTACCAAACAGGCCTATGGTGACATAGTCGAAAACTACCAATGATGCGGTTAGAACAACGTCGTGTCCATTTAAAAAAGGAAACTTCAAACAGACGCATTTTAAAATGCACGGAAGTTGTTGAAATATGTAAATGTTGCATTTAAACACGTCTATGTTTAGCCTTTCTTGCATTTGAGAAATGAATATTTAAGGCTGTAGCGATCATGACATAATGACTAACCAAGCGCATATCATTTCCATTTCATGTTTTTTACGATTTAAACGGAGTATTGTTGCATAATATTATTAGAAATATTTATGGTTATGTATCAAAAGAATGTTAATTTATTTAGCAAGTTTAGTTTAACCTAATTTTCATTAACATCCATCAACTTACCATTGCATTTGTTTCATTATTGAGACGTTAGAACTACGAAACAATTAACAATTAACACCGCTAATGTTTGAAGCTTTCAATATTTATTACATTTTTCAATTATTACAATCAGCGTTTTAGAGAGTTTTGAAATATGCATGGTCCGTTCAATGATGTGTTGGCTTCCCATGACGACAGTGAACACGTTAGAAGTATACATGTATACAACAAAATGGTTTAAAAATGTCATATTCTGATCTTGTTATATGATTTATTAGCACATTCCACTAGTCGTTATGTACATTGTGAACATTCCGTCCCGCTAGCGCAGTCGGTAGAATGCTTACACTGTCTCAAGGGTGATCTATGTTCGATTCCCAGGTCGGCGCCATGATAATGTTCTACCGAGTCATTGGCTACTATCATGTCCTCCACATGTGGAGAGGTATTCAATCGCTTGTAGAAAAGCATGTTGAACAATTGGTTTATAAAAAATTGTTGGAAACTAACGTCGTACTGCAAATCATTTACATTACATATGTAAAACGATGTCAAAAATGCGCGAATTTGCTATTGTCAATAAGCGTGGTTAATCTGTTGCGTATTGTTTTGAATTCAAAAAAAAAACAGTGTTTAAAGTCACGGACATGAATTTTCTTAAACTTTTCGATTTCGCGAATTTATAGGGAAATTGAATCTCTCGCGAAAGCTTTACAGTAAATGACTGGAAAAAAGCAGTTTCGATACAGCGTACACTTCAAGAAACATGAATACACGTGGTCCATGCAAAACTTGACCCTGAGACGAATGTAGCTTCAATCAATGTATTATTATGTTTAATTTATCAATTTCACATTGATAGCATTTATCTGTGATTTTATTGTTGTTTTTGATATTTTCCGGAAGGATTACAATAATCGGATTACCGTTATATGACTGTGATAGAAAACATTAATCTCGTAAAAATATCAAACGTTGAATGACTTTGTTCTTTATATTTGTTGCAAACAACTTAATCTTGATACCCTATAAGTCTGGACATTCCCATGAACCTACCCTGTCCCGCTGATTTAGTATTTTCTACGGACAAACTGAATACTTGGCTAGCTTGAATGTTATACATGACTGTATCAAGTAATCCGACCGATTTTAGCCCAAGTTTTAATATTTACTTAGGTCAACCGAAAAATGTTCTACTAGTATGCTACAAAATTTAATGTGCTGCAACACGGCTGCATAAATGCTATGGTGCGCTCGAGAACACCGTCAGATATCAAATCAACACGAGCCTATATATAATTACAATGTAGTTTCACCTTTAGTGAGATTCAAAAACTACACTGCACGGCGCCATCGCCTAGGAATTCGAAACTTCGTACTTGAACGAAAGCGTTTGACTACTCGGCAATCACAATGGCTGCGCAAATAAGTCATAGTTGTATTATATTCTTTCATCGTTATGTAATCTTGTCGGTGATTCAATGAAATCAGAATGATGGACATAGCAATACTCGTATGTATGGTCGCAACAAATTTTTTTTATATATAATAATATATATACATTTGTTTGCCTGATGTTTTCCAAATTTCATTGGCATTGCTATTACACTAAACCACATGCAAGGATAGAATTTCAGGAAAGCCAGGAGTTTTAAAGCTAGGAGCATAGCTCTGTTTGAAACTTGCTCATCATAGTAAAAACACAAATTTACACAAATGCAAGTATGCAAATACTGATTTCTGCCACACCAACACAAGTTTACTTGTATCACTACAGCTGAAATGTTGTGGAAGATACATACGATGTCCCGCCAACGGCAAGCACTTGCTGAATATACTAGTAAACAGAAAAGTCTAAGTAATATGACCATACATCATCTATTTGAAACTACATAATTATACTGTTAGCACCATAGACATATTGGCGAGTGTCGTGACTGTAAAAAGTTCTCCAACATTTCCTCTAGCATAAATGTTGGCGAACAAAGAACTATATAAAGCCATTAACAGGTATTATGCGTTATTGTAAGGCGTAAATAATGACACGTCTTTTGAATTTTAAGGTGTAGTGTAGGTAATTAATTGTGATAACTTTGGAACTCAAAACGATCATGCAATAAACTATGATAATGACCGACTTGAAATGATCATTCAAGTTATCTTGCATTCATCAATCTAATCACAAATATTTCTTTTAAACCCGTACTAATCGATAGCATGTTTTGTAAAAGTTTGTACAAATACACAGTCAAATATTTAAAAACTCTAGCGCAAATAGCAAACTCTAAATATTTCTTTTCATTCTATATAAACTCGTCTGTATTGAAAGCTTCATTCAAACAGTCAATTATTTACGTGTCAACGTCTACAGACATTTAAACAATACACGGGGTATTAATTGATCGGAACTTGTTGGCGCAACATGCCTGAACTACACTGTTTATTGACAATACTTTAAAATATCCATAGAGATCAACCTCGCCAGCTGCTGTTTTCTGCTTTTAAAGCGGTCGAAACCAGTTGCTGTACCGTTATGTTTAAATTTTCAGGCATATGGAGAGTACAACATGTACTAACACTCACGTGACAAATCCGTTCTGGAAATAGGGCCTACCCACTTATGATACGAACATCCAGTACATTATCAAGTAAGCTGCTTAACCGATGCTATTTTAAAGACTTCGCTATATTGTGTTGCGGACAGGGGACCGAACCTACCACACGTCTTGGGCACTGGAGGCGGTGGCTCAAACGACAATAGACACATAGTCACATACACACACAGTATTGTATTTCTTTCCCTCAAATAAATTGGAAGAACTGAAAGGAAACAAAATGTCAATGTGATCAGAATCAGCTTCTGTAACTGCTTTGTAATAGCTATTGCAATATCTTAATGAGATTAGCTAGTACTTTGTGTACAATTAAAACATATCTAGTAGTATATAGTTTGACTGGTTTGACCTCCGCCAAGAGACAGTTTCGTGGCTAGTACCGTAGGAAGATCAAATGATCTACACTTGTACTTTAGTGAGAGTGACAAAATTTGTGCTACGTATATATTTGTGTTCATGGACATTTAGAATATACGTGGATTCATCACGAAGTGAATTAATAAAACATACAAAGTGTGGCATTCCTTAAAATGATGAAACAAATATATCAATATGTATTTACAAATTTCAAAATCACGAAAAGTCAAATATTTAGTAATTGGAATCTTTGGTCCGCTTGTCACATACAGAACTCTGCAAATAACGGAAAATGAGCTTTCATAAACATGAAACAATTGGAAAGTTACCATTTACCATAGTTGAGTGGCATAGCTTTTAGTTCGTCAGTCAGCATCAGACAGCTGATTTGTTTTACCGGGTAATAGTTTTGTTACGGTAATATTCAACCAGGGATGGTATTCAACATTTCAGGATAAGGACAACCAATCAGATGACACCATATTGAACTCTTGGTCAACAACAGGTGATATGATTGGCTATCCTTATTCTCCAATTAAATAAGATCAATATTGAATACCACCAGAACTAACTTACTCTGTAGCTCACCAGCGACAACAATAGCCGTGCAAACAAACATGCATAATATAAACACTGCTCGGTCGACTGACCGCTTGTTATCAGCGAAGAGTATATGCAGTAAAAGTGAATAATTGAATGATTGAACCAAAATGGACGTCGAAAATGCATGTAGTTTTTAATATTTGACAACCATTAAGGACATGGTGGTGAAATAGCAAATACTTCGCAGCATAGTGTCGCGTATACTGATTACATGTTTCAAAGTGCGATTGGCATGGTGAGCAGGACCCACAATACATCAGTATCTATCGACACAATATCATTTTCAATCATAAGAGAAAACCGCTTTAAATTGACTGAGCAAAAATCAATTACACACACTGACTGTTTGTCCGGATCTTTAATAGGAAGTAAAAATCTATAAAAACCTTTATCTTCACTTAAGCCTTTTGAATTACGTGACTTAACAAACTTTGATAAATTAGGAAACTAAACACGGACAAACTACAAATAGCTTGAGTTCTGTATGTTTACATCATCTATATATACAGTAGTATGAGAATGTACGTGTGTCAATCGTTAACACCTTCGAGATAAATCAAATATTGAACAATTGAGAATGACTTCAATGATTATCTGTATTACTTACAAAGGCTCTTCGTATTTGAAGCCGTCCTCAATGAGACCTAATGTAATGAATGTATGTTTTCGTCGGGACTTACACTGTCCAACCGTAACATTGCCAGACATACACGACCCAAACAGTTTTACTGGAATTAATTATCAAAAACAAAGAAGCAACTGGCTCTACTCTACATTTGGATGGCATGATCATAGCCAATGCCATGAAAGGACCTAACCTGTCAAAAAGGGAAGCGACAACAAATATGTCGGTTGAACGGTTTTGCGCTCTACCGGATGTCAGTGTGGCATCACATGTGCCGCATGGTAAGTGACGTCATTTGGGTACCGCTCGATTTTGACGAAGTAAAGCCGACTGTCAGACCTAGGGTAAACAGCCTTCATTTGGTCTGATGATTCTGGATACTCCAGAAATTGAGTGCAAAGCACATGTAGATTAAATGATCCCTTACCAAGCTGAAAGGCTTCTATAATTTAAATCAATTTTCACGTGAGTCACAGAATTTACACGCAAGTGCATGCAATCAAATTAAATTAAACACGGAATAAGCACATACTGAGTCAGGCAATAATAAACAAACTTTACTACGTTGGGTGGTCGGTTTAAATATTTATAGAACACATGGCAATCGTTGTCAACACTTTTAACTGTTGTCATGACATTGTATGGAAACCGTCTTAACAATGCCAACCATCAGAGATGGATCCTGAAAATATGTACACTTTTGTTTACTACACACATGAAAGAAAGCGTTTTGAAAATGTTACGTGGCTAAGTGGCGAGATGAATAAATCAGGTATCTGAATGCTCAGAAAGGCTTTCTTAGAGGCATGTGGTACATTATCTCCGAGTGTCGTTATAAGTATGCCACAGCGTTACTACACTGAGCGGCTTTGAAAACGCAACACTAATGAAAATCAAGACTAATATTAATATGAACTAAGGCATTGCCTAAAGGGGATTCAATCATCCATTGATAATAGATCAAAATAACTCATTACAGTTATTAGTGAGGGGCATCTTCACAGTATGGTTGTTCATACATGTTGTATTTATTTTACATTTCATGAAATTCAGATAGAATTTTAATAACTCGAGGGCAAAAACTCAAGGAAAATTGACTAATACAACAAGAGGACCATTGGCTCTAAAGTGCTCACCATATGACCAGCAGTTTAGGCAGAATCAGTAACCTGGTGACCTAGTTTTAGACCCCAGATGACCCAGTTACGAACTAGACCTAGATTTCATAAAGCTACACATTGTGGCCAAGTGTCATTAATATAACATCAAAAATGTGACCTCTAGAAAAGTAAACAAGGTTTAAAATTGATGTGACCTAGTTTTTTACCCAAGATGACCCAGTTACGCACTTGACTTAGATTTCATAGCGACAAACATTGTGTCCAAGTTGCATATAGATTAGGTAAAACAGGTGACCTCTAGAGTGCTAACAAGGTTTTTTCTTTGATGTGACCTTGTGACCTAGTTCTTGACGCCAGGAGACCCAGATTTCATAAAGCTACACATTGTGGCCAAGTGTCATTAATATAACATAAAAAATGTGACCTCTAGAGCGTAAACAAGGTTTTAATTTGATGTGACCTAGTTTTTGACCCCAGATGACCCAGTTACGCACTTTGCCTAGTTTGCAAAGCGACAAACATTGTGACCAAGTTTCATATAGATTAGGTAAAACATGTTCACGAGTGCTCGGGTGAGCTAAAAACTTGACGGACATCATCACAGTATGAGCGTTCCTGGTCATTTTAAGTTTCATGAAATCCTACCAGCTATTTACAAAGAAATGAATGTGAATGGACGGGCGGGGTGAATTCTTCATTAAATCAAGGGCAATAACTCTTAAGAAAATTGTCCAATAACAAAACTTGACTGGCATCATCTTAGTGTGAGCATTCATATTCGTTTTAAGTTTCATGTAATTTTACCGGCTAGTTCCAAAGAAATGACTAAGAAAGGACGTGCGGAGGTAATTCTTCAATAAATCAAGGGCAACAACTCAAGAAAATTGACACACAGAATGTGTGTTCATATTCATTTTAAGTTACATGAAATTCTACCAGCTTATTACAAAGAACTGAATGCAAATGGACTGGCAGATGAAATTTTTCAACAAATCAAGGGCAATAACTCTAAGGAAATTTGACCAATAATGAAACTTGACAGTCATCATCACAGTAATTGGGTGCTCATATTCATTTTATGTTTCATGAAATTCTACAAGCTAGTTACAAAGAAAGGAATGCGAATGGACGGTCATAGTGCATTATACTATAAATCAAGGGTAATAACTCTTAAGGAAAATTGACCAACTTAAACAAACTTGACGGGCATCATGACTTTTTTATTTAAGTTGCTTAAAAATGTAGCAGTTAGTAGAAAAATGGCTGCAGTCGGAAGGACAGACAGAAATATTTAATAAATCAAGGTAAATGACTGTCAAAGGAAAAACACCTGACAGGCATCATCAAAGTACTGTATAGTTGTTCATATTCATTTTGATTAAGTTCCATGAAATTCTACATGCAAGTTACAGAGAAATGGCTGTTGATGGCGATGCGTCTTTGCAAGCCGTATGGCCAGTCCACACGCACATTACCCCAAGTGCCGGAGTAAAAGTTAAGCATTACATAAGTTCAGTGAGTCACAATGTAACTATATAGTTTTCACATAATCTTCGTTTTGGCAAAAATAATCGCGATTATTGTACCTAGTTGCTCTATTGGCTTAATGCAGCCACCCCCCTGTCAAAAAATATTAGATTCAGAATTTCACGCACATTGCTGTTAAATTAATTCTGTTATACCGGAAAACGGGTTTTATCCTATAATGTTGATATGGTCAGTGACAAACCCTATCTGCAGTTATAACTGAACTACCTTTTAGGAGACCCCTAAGGAATCAAAATGATAATCAGCCAGAATATGGTTTTAAGAACAGTGTGTTTTAGCGTTTTCTTGAATGACGACTAGAGCTGTCATTGATACGACCCAAGGCATATCGATGATTCCAATATAGAGGAAGACAAGCATCGGCGATACATCGTTATACAGTTACACATATAGACCAACAAGAAAAGTCAATGATCCCTTTTTAGCCATTCTACACCGTACATGTTGGGTATATATTCAGCTTTGAGATAGCAAGTTTCTTTAGAGTTTAGACTTGACACATTTTTACAATTTGTGAACTTACATTTAACAGACGGACTGTTTTGTGCAGGAAAAGGAGGATTTTCGGTGGTTCCATTCATTTACTCAGGTATCGGTTCTCGATATCGACATTACTCAGTAAAACCCAATTTTCCGGAACCGGAATTTCACGGTCAGGGTGTTAGCAAGCAATAAGCGGTATAGCGGGAGTGTATATTTTTTCTTTTTTCAACGTTTAAACATGAAAAACATATAAAACAATTGTTGCACATTATCATTAAACATCTTAATTTTTAAACTTTAGCAAGAATTATCTGAAAAAATGTTCAATATTTGAAATATTGCATTTTATTCTACACTGTCGCTTTCGAAGCTTGATACCGATGGTGAGAAAATATACTCATTTTTCAAGTTAAACATATTATTGTGGCAAAAAATTGTCAGCGAAGTCGTAAAATAATGTTGTCAATGTGTTCAAGTAAGACTTTATTCAAATTCTTATCTTTTGGCTAAAATAATCGCGATTTTTGTACCTAGTTGCTCTATACGCTATATCAGTTTCCCCCCTGACGTACATTCGGAATATCTCGCACATTGTCGCTGAATTAATTCCGTAATCCCAGACAACAGGTTTTAACCAGTAATGTCGATATGGGGAATATTCTAAAATGTGAATCGATAATCGACTGGTTAAAAATATTGTTGATACCGCTTAGGTCAATGACAGCTCTTATGATTGCATCACACCGGAGGTCACATGGCAGCTACATACTGTAATGGACAGTCACAGCAGAGCGACAGATGAATACTGATCAACACGACAGAAACTTTGTTAAACACGGGTCAACCAACACAGGCCTTAACTGGATCTGAGGGTTCTTTGAACTTGAAGGGTCTTGGGACAACTGTCACTTCTTCGGTCTTGTTATGTTCATACTATCCACAGACAAAAAGCACCGAGGAATTCATGTTCTTTGTTAACTTATATTTTGAGCTTTTTTCCCAAAAAACTTTCTTATAAATGATCATAAAAGCACTCATGAAAAGTTACATTGTTTTGGTCAATTCTCATATGTTTTCACGGAGATCTGTATTGACAAACCAGCAGTAGACAGTTGTCCTACATTATAAGATCAATTAACATGGTCATCTAACACAGAATGATTCTTGATAATTAATTCACAATAAATGGTTGGGTTGATTGTTTGTTGTTGACAATTTGGGTACGAACAAATTTGGATACGCTTCGTTTATCAAACTTTGTGATGCAAATTAGCATCGAAAGTTGATTCCTTTGTTTACCTACGCTAATTATGTGTATAGAAGACAGTTTTCCTTGTTTGAAACAAGTACTTTAATCGTATAAGCAGTTATTTTAACGATTGTAGGCTGTACTTACTTGACCGAAGCGAGGATGGCAGACTTCCGTTTGCGAGGGACAGTCTAAAATCCTAACCGACCGCCTTTATCTCGCGCGCTAGCATTCTTACCTCCCCTTTTGTAAGCTAGGGCCTTCGGTTATCTCAAGGAACATTTTTAAACATCATTAAAAAATAAAAGATAATTTATTAACAACAATAATATTTTTTAAATGAGTTTGCCAATTCCATTCACGTCTTCAGAGTACCCCGAAAAAACCACTTCCTGTACACACAAATTTCACTCTGACAGGGGTGACCAAATTTTGGATGGGCTAAAAACTCGCAACACGTACAATGCCGTCTGGCGATTCTAAATCGCGATGCCTTCGGCATCGCGATTCTAGAATCCCTATTATTTCTCAATGAAATTTTGTGTGTGTGTTAGTGGCTACCCATGGATTGTAACTCGAAGTTCTTTCCATCTAAGTTCACTTCAATGGTGCATTGAACCATGAAACGGAAAACAACGAAAAATGTACGAGGAATTGATGGGTTGATGCTTATTATTTTAATGTACGGTCAATTAGAATAGTCAATCCATCGACACATTCAAAAAACACAAAATAAGACGGTTTATCACTCCGCAAAATAGTGGTCTTTAAGTTTTAAAAACGCTTAAAAGCAATTTTTCAGGTTTATCGAAATATACGACTAATTTTACAGTCAAGGGGAAGTAATTTTGGATAGAGACTGAGTGAATAAAATTCAACTTTTCTAAATCTAATTTCATATTTATCTTTGTTTTGCTTTATTTCTGTCTTCATGCTCTTCACGGACACGTGCTCACGAACTTTATCCGAAAAATAAATACACATCAGCATTAAGATCTTATCAGATCTTAATGAATTGAATTTGATTGTCATGCCACATATCTTAGCTGCAAATGTTAAAGATGTCAGCAAAATCAAACGCATTTTAAATTAGCTGAGCTATGGATAAATACATATATGGATACATATAAGCTATTTAAGTATAAATGTTGCGTTTTCAAAACCGCTCAGTGTAGATACTTAATCGCGTTTTACATGGGCTTGGCGGGGTTTATCCTAAGTCTACCATTTTAGCTCTGAACCGTTTTGTAGTGCTGGCTTGACAGAATCGTTTTCAGAATACATCTTGGTACCTTACTGCACAATTATATCCAAACAGTATGGAAGATATCGGCTCCATAATACTGTTATGAATGCGAGAAGACCAAGTACTAGTAATTGATAATACCTTTGACAAACCCTCACAGGCAGGCACGTTTGAACTGGGCTCGTGAGCAAGTATTGCACATGGAACATGGAATTACGGGTCTCGGCCTAAGTCACGGACGATTCCAAATTCTGCGTATATTTCACAGATAGGTGTACTAGGATCTAGAGGGGAAGTACGTGCTTCATTCCAATCTTGTGTCGCCGAATATGATCGTGACGTCTATGGATCGCGTATGGTAGGACGTTTATCAGCATGCAGGGCTGACCTGCACATCCTTGCCATTGACACTCGAATATTTATGCAAAACAACAAAAACAACAAAAGCGGCTAAGAAATAAAAGACTTGGTTAGATATAATCAAGCAATGGCTTACACTATACGATGTTATGTATGATCAAAGGGACATAATCTAAGATGGCAAAGAGCAAAAAATGATTCGAGTAATTCCTCTTGGGAAAAAGTAAATTGAACAAAGCACAATAAAAGCACACATAAAGCAAAATAAAGCAAAGCAAAATCACACATAATACACTGAGCTGCTTTGAAAAACACAACACTAATAAAAATAAAGATAACCATTTTATTTATTAATATTTCTCAATGAAATTGTGTGTGCGTGTTAGTGGCTACCCATGGATTGTCACTCGATGTTCTTACCATCTAAATTCACTTCAATGATGCATTGAATCATGAAACGGAAAACAACGAAAAATGGACGAGGAATTGACGGGTTGATGCTTATTATTTAATGTACGGTGAATTGGAATAGTCAACTCATCGAAAAATTAAAAAATTAAGACGGTATACCACTCCGCAAAATAGTGGTCTTTAAGTTAGGTTTACCGAAAAAATACGACTAATTTTACAGCCAAGGGGAAGGAATTCTGAATAAAGATTGAGTGATTTAATTCAACTTTTCTAAATCTAGATTGAGCTTTATATTTATCTCTGTGATGCTTAAATTCTGTCTTCACGCTAAGCACGGACACGTGTTCACGAACTTTATCCGAAAAATAAGTGCACATCAGCATTAACAATCTGAAAAACGCAGTAGGCCGCACGGTATCAAATATGCTTTGTTTGTGTCATCATTGTTTTATTGTGGTTGTAAAGGGTCGTATCAGATCTTAATGAAATTAATTTGATTGTCATGCCACATTTCGTAGCTACAAATGTTGAAAGTTTCAGCAAAATCAAACGCATATTGGCTGAGCTATCGGTAAATACATACATATACGCTAGTTAAGTATAAATGTTGCGTTTTCAAAGCCGCTCATACTAATACGTTTTCTACATTTATTGTACACTGATGTTTCAAAACATGTATACCTCGGACAGCAATTATGATCGCCACCAAGATAATATATTATTAAAGAGCGTGTACCTATACACTCAGGGACAAAATAAACGCACACTTTATATTATAGTAATTTTTTTAATGTTGTTATTTTTCAAATTTGTTGAAATTGGACACACCCATGCCAGAATTATTAATGAGGTTCATTTCAAAATTTCATTGATGTTGGTTCAGAAATAACATTTTTACAAAGATTCAAATCGAAGAGTCGAGCATGGCAAAATTCAAGATTCACACCTTTTGTCACATTTAATACCTGATGTTACATCCTTAACAACATTGATGCTTTGATGGTAGTCATGCATTTGTTGTGAGACCATGTTCCACTCTTGAATGAGGGTCGGGTGAGGTTCATCAACGTTCCTCGGTATTGGTGCACGTGCGCGGATCCGATGTCCAAATTCATCCCAGTCATGCACGTTTATGAATTCGCTTAGGGACAGGCGCACACGTTTGTCTCAAACCGACTCAACTCTTATACAAGCAACTAGTGCCACGTACAAAAAAAATGGATTTACTGAGTGTTTGTGATACTGCTTGTTATGTTGTGTATGAGTTGCGACATGTATAGGCTAAGCCTTAAACAACTATGAAAGGTATCGTTATCGTCTACAATGAAGAAGAACAAAGAATGAATCAGAATTAAGGTATGATATTTTGAAAACGAAGTTATATTTTTCAAATAATTTGTCAATTTACTCGCCATTGGACTCCTATCATCATCAAAGCTGTGGTTGTGGCTGGCCAGAAGCGGATCCTGCGACGGAACATGCGCGTAGTCCCGTCTTGTCTACGAGATGTTATCCGGGGTCTACCTTTGTGAGGGCGATCCTTTATCGTCTCAGTGGCATTGTATCGCTCTTTTAGCTTTGTTATTGTCGAATAGTAAAAATGGAGTTGCCTGGCGGCAGCTGCACGACCGATTCACATTCGAAGTATTCCAGTTGCTTCCGACCGAATGTTTTCTGACAAAGATTGCACGTTTAAACTTACTGTGTATGCTTTTATTTGATGAGTTTTTAAAAGTGTGATCGATAACCTAGGGCGCGTTCGGAACGCTGTTCCGCACATCCCGGACAGTGGAACACGCTTACGAACAAATCTGAACACTGTTCGGAACATGTTCTTTCTGTGCCCGCCACAGAGGTGGTGCAGCCAGAACAGTCACGTGATTACAGCAAGAACAATGGCCGCTTGTGTCATAAAATAGAATATAATAAATTTATTTTCCAATTATGGGGCATTGCGGGCAAACAGTCACATTCAAATATATCATCATGCATATTTTGTTCTCCAATATTACGGCTGCAACTACAATTTTGGTCATCTTAAACATTTTACTTTCTGTTCCATTTTGTTCGTAAGGTGTTTGGAGTAGAACATTCGGCACACTGTGCAGGACAGTTCCATTTTGTTCGTAAGTTGTTCGAAGTAGAACATCCCGCACAGTGTGCGAAACAGACGCTACGAACATGCCCCTGGTCTAGAAAACAAAGGATGTCGTTTTGCACACGAAGTAAAGCAGTTTCAGTAGAGTGGAATTTTCTATATGCTGGCGTTCTTCATGGCGATTATACAGTGTTAAGTGATCATCTAGTTGAGCATCGACTACCTTCTCAAGAACTTTAGAAATAAAAGGTAAGTTTGACACCGGTCTGTAATTTTTCATTACATTTTGATCAAGGCCCTGCTTCTTTATCAGTGTTCTTATTCTGGAGCTTTTAAAGACCGTGGGTACATAAGCATTTTCAAGTGATGCATTGAATAGCCGCGTTAATATTGGCAGTAGTTCATTTAAACAATCCTTCAACAACCATGTTGGGATTGGATCAAGCTCACATGATTTACTAAGTGATTTATTTATCAGTTTCCGGATTTCTTCTCCTGAAGTCGGAAAAAACTGTGATAGTTGCTCATCTTGAAAAGGTGTGTCGAATTCTGCAGTGTCGCCATGTTGGTTTGCCTTAGTAGTGGAGGCTATTTGATTTCGTATTCCTTCAATTTTTTTAATGAAGTCTAAGTCACTGAAGTCCTGTGCAAGCATCTTAGCCGATTTGTTGGATGGTAACACCACTTCCGTAGCATCGCCCATAAGGTGTTTAGTTATCTTGAACAGCTCTTTCTGATCACGACTACATGACTCTACCTTATCTGCGTAATAGGTAACTTTAGATTGTTTTAACAATTTGTTGACTGCAGAACATTGATTGCTATACGTTTCATGATCTATTGTTAATTTAGTAGTTCGCCTTTTTCGCTCAAGTTTACGTCTCAGATGTTTGGCGTCACGTAGATCTTCAGTGTACCAAGGACAAGAAGGTATTTAAACTATGGTTTAAGATTTGAGGGGAGCATGATTGTCAATTAGTGATGACAGTCCATGAGTATACACCTCAACAAGTGCATCAACGTCGGAAATGTGCAGCCCGCTTTTCAAAATATCAGATCATTTAATGTCTTTTTGAATTCATTTACATCAGTCGATTTTAGCTTTCTGAAATTCACGGTTTTTGGGAGGCGTTTAAGCCTCTCATTACTACCATTGCCCATTTCTTAATACAAAATTAACCGCCTTTAGGCTGCTATGAAACTGTCAACATTCCCAATACTGCTAAATATGTTTCTCCAAAATTTTTAACTGATTTAAGCCAATCAGCAACATTTGTTTATTCTAAGATAAAAAATTATTGTGAAACTGTTCGTTAAATCGATATTTTTGCAAAAAAATCACTACATCGGCCGATACCGAACTTGTTTAATAATACGAAAATTACGTGTTCATCAAATGTCCCGACTGTAAAGCTATTTTTAGAAACTTGAGACTACGGTCAAGTGATGGTTTTATCAATGAATCGTATACGGTCTGCAAAGTACTGTTACGCAATCATATGGTGTCGCTGTACTAGCTAGCCGCTTTCTATAGACTGTCTCACGCTGTGAGGGAAGTGATTACAAGACGTTACTGTAGAATCTGATAAATAGGCGCGTAGTATTATTTTAAAGCCACTTTTGATATACGCATTCAATACACGTATTACATATAAATTAATATGCACCTTTTAACAATTATTTAGATACCCAACATGCCTATATAGTCACATATGCCTATTTTGACATTCAAGACAAGATCGGCAGTAAGAAAACGAACATTAAACGTGTAAAGTCGGTTTAAGCTTTAGTAGCAGCAACCAGATCGCCTCCCAGTCGTACTCTCAGTACTTTGATTCTCATAGGAGCAGGTTTAGCGGCGCATGCTTTAAATACTACTGCAAAATGGTCACGTGACGTCTTTCCATTGTTATCAGGGAGTCCAGGGTCGGATATTTCAACTTACGAGACATTAAACCTACTAATGCAAATTTATTGCTCAGTTATCAGAACTTTCAAAATATCCCTTGTGTGTTACAAACTGTATTATAAAAATAATTTAACCTCATTTGGGATCAAACTCTCAACTCAATACGAAATGGCTTATAAATGATACCGACACTATTGAAATATAACCTTTGTTGCTTAAAATAGTTCCGCGTATATAAACTGTACTATTCTCATCTGCATATGCTATGTGCAGGTCATGTCTATTGGAATGGTAACAACTTTATTTTGACCCTAGACAGCATGATTGTGCCTCTAGACTTGACACAATATGCTTCTTACAATAGACATGTAGATGTAGCCGATTTAATAACGCCACATCCTCTACATAATTGCTGATATCGGCTCGATTTATAAATATAAATTGCAAACAGACCCAACAGTGAGTGCATATGTTACCTGGCACATTACTTTACGCGGTTCAAAAGAGTTACTTCATTTATATCGGCTAGCATGAAAATATCGGATATTCAACGGTGTTCAAATATAAGTGGGGCACCTCTCTTAAAACCCGTCTTTGAAATAATGAAACAATAAAATTGTTAAAATTAACTCGTCATAACATATCGGTTCTCCTTATCTCACGCAATCGTATCATGAAGTTTACGTTTAATTTAGAAATATCGAAGATACCTCTATCAGTAAACTAGCGGATCAAATCCGCCATCTTTTCAGCCAGCACAAAGATGATACCCACCACACGGCGACACTATTTACTACTTAGTGCAATGTTTGATAGCCGACACATGGATTTCGAATGATCAGTTTTACAAACGTTCAAACATCCTGCTTATGACTTAGATGGAATTATTGCATTTTTTGTACATTTATTATTGACATCGGGTAGGTACATTTATTGTGCTGTTTGTTTTATAATACATTGACCTTATAGGTACATGTGTAGTTATGACCAACTCCGTCTTTATAAATCACTCTGGTTTGGGAATAATACGTGTATTGCGAGGACTACAAATGACTGATATTTCTGCCGTTCTATACATCCATTAGCCAAATAAAACTACACGCACGTACGTGTACTTATTTAAGGTTGATTGTGAAACAAGTTTTTCAAACTTATATTAATCACTCTCGACACCTCATTCCTGATGTTATCCATCGCCACGAGGGTATGAGAGTATTTATAATGAAAGCTACGAGAAATGTAGAGCCATTTGTGGCATTTTACATAATTAGTCTGAGATAAACTGTTTTCCTCATTATCACTTGGTGTGTGAGACGGGAAATCATGATAGATGAACTACTTTATTCACTTCATTTTGACATTAGTGTTTTTACATCCAGGCCATAAAATGGTTTATGTCATCAGAAATATTGTATATTTGATAAAGGTGTGAAAAACGAATTGTTTCAATTGACCAGACGTAATAAGGTACAATATCTTGCTAGAAACGCCATCAAAATATGAAAAAGGTGTGAAATGTTTGGTTTTGTGAAACTTGGTTGTATGAGATACAGGTTATATTTTATTGTTAAAATTTGAAATAAAAACTTAATGGTACACCGTTACAAACACAGTTCATATTGTATGTTGTTACAAAAGTAATCTGATCAAATCAAGAATATTATATTGAATTGATACTAGGAGAGTCTAAAAAAGTAAAAATGATGAGATCATTTTCTTTCAACATCGATTGTTTCCAAAATACATGTATAAGAAAATTTCTGAAAATATTGCATTGTCATATATATTTAAGTATAACTTATATACTCACATTACATTGTGCAGTACGTGGCTCCCGTTTTTCGTGATTTACATTACTGAAGCGGCCTCTTTAAATATTTCTCAGCAACGTGAAATCAATTAAGTTTCTTGGAATGTGACTCTGATTCAAATGTGCAATTATAAGCCCAAAAAACTTGCCGTTTTACTAAATAGTGATGTTCCTAAAAATAAACATAATTTTTATATAAAACTGGTTGAGTTGAGGCAACCACATCTCGTTTATTCGAACTCAACAAGTTCGTACAGTACTGTTTAAACTAAACTTGACACCCTTGTGCACATGGAGTGCACAAGGTTTAAACATCATGTGCTCTACTAGTGCACTTGGAGTGCACTTTACCTGGAGTACACATGATGCTCAGGTTTAACTCTTTAGTCTTATGTGTTAGTCATGTATCTGCTTTTTGAACATGTTATGCATTATTGTACTGAATCTAGATTCCAAATATTGATTATATTTCGAAAGAAAAAGAGTTAAATAACATATATTTTAAAAAAAGATATTTAGGCCTACAGGAGATTAATTATTTTTCCTATTTCTTTTAAGTCCGTTTAATGTAGTATTAACTAAAAACTAATAGGATAAGCAATACTTTGTGTGAACTAATGAATGGTAAAACATGTAGTTATTATATAAAAATAAACTTGTTCAGGAATACTTTTACATATAATAAATTAATGTAGGTAAATAGGTGAATGACCATAAATTCAGTAAATAATGTCAGACCAAAGGTATCATGTATATCACGGCCGATTTGAAACCAAATAATATTAAACTTGTTTTTTTTCTATAAACAATTTTTTTAGACTAAATATCCCAAGTTATCATTAAAACTATTAGAGAGAGTAAGTTTGACACCAATTTGATACTGCAAAACCAAAGATCATATAAAGGGTATTCTTTGGTAAAACAACACATCTCCTACTTCAGATTATCTAGTAGGTGTGAAGTGGCTGTTCAGCTTTCTTATTGAGGAAGGAAATTTGTGAAGTATTGTTCATGGTTTCAACTGTTAATTGATATATACATGTGTCACTCTTTATTTGTATGTTATGTTTATTGTTACTATCTGACCACATTAGCTCCTTCAGTCCGGATGAGAGTCAGTTTAATGCGGTTAACTAATACCTGTACTTTACTTGCATAAATTGTTAATACATATTAACACGCATATTAATTATATAATTAAATGTTCTCAATATTATATGTTCCCCAAATGTGCAGTAAATTTTTTGTTGAAATAAATACACTGGTAATGAAGGTGATACACTGGGCAACAAAACACTTATCACAAACCATAACCCAGCCCAGGGTTAGCCCAGCATGGGGGAAAATTACCAGTCAAAGGATGTCATCCAAGATTTAATCCACGATTCTTATCATACTGTATATTGTAGGGTCCCTGATTGTAATATTCCTCTAGAAATATACAATTTATGCAGATCTCACAGATCTTACTATACATTTTAAAAACAATCTTAAAATTCAAATGTTGGATCATTTAGGAATGTATTGGTTATAAAATATGATAATTTAGTTTATACTGAGCGTCTAGCAAGGGAATTTCTGGTACCATTTTTATTTCGTCTTTGGTATGACGCGGCCAGGGATCCAACCTGAGACCCCCCGCACTCGAAGCGAACGCTCAACCACTAGGCTATCGAGGATATGATATGATAAACTGTTCTTCTGCAATATTTATAAGAATTTGAAATTTCAAAAAAAAAATCATTTTATTAACGTGAATGGGGTTCGTTCACATATAGCTACAAATGGTTTCGAATGACAGGGTGACACTATACATGTATTTCGGAGGATCAGAACGTTTTTATATACATGTAGAAGATCTGGATCTGAATTTTATTTCGGATAGTACCTAGTACTCGGATGTGGGTTGTCTACTAATAAGAGAGTTTAGACTCTGGTTAAAAAGGGACATTAGAGACAAAAAGTTCTTTCATAAATATGAATTTATATAACAGTAAAGAACTCATATATAATATTATCATAATTTCTACTTTTCAGCTGTTTTGCGATCAGATGGCTAGGCAGAGGAAAACGTATTGTTCTATTGGTGTGGGACTGATTTTAGTGTGTATCATTTTGTATATAACAGAGTACCAATCAGTAACACCACATTTACATATAGCAGATAATCTAGAGAACCCACAAACAGGCCATTTTTCTTCTCGAGTTGAACATTATTTTTACGTATCTAACTTTAACGTGCAAAATGAAACACTGGAATTGCATGGAAACTTCAATGGTAGCAATTCAGAAGTTAACAAAACACAAACATTGATTATAGGAGGGCTTGGAAAGCTCATTAACAGTGTCAAACCTTTTTTGAGTCAGAGCAATAAGCTTACAAAGTATGCTTTGCCCAAACAACATTATTTGCACGTTAAAGATGTCAACTGTCTTGCAATAATCAATGGTGACAAAAATGAATTTGCACGAGCAGGCGAGTTAGATAATACCAAGCCAAAAGTTCCTTATAGTGCACAATTTTATACAAATTTGACATCCAATTGTTTTAATTTCATTCACGTTCGTGGTTATATAATGGATGCATTGACCGAAGAGGAGAGAGATTTTTCAGTGGCTTTTAGTGTACTTATATACAAAGACATTGAACAAACTGAACGGCTATTACGTGCAATATATCGTCCTCAACATTGGTTTTGTGTTCATGTTGATTCTAAAACTGACGAGTCCATTTATAAAGCAATGAGCAACATAGCAGGTTGTTTTGAAAATGTTTTCATACTTGACAAAAGATATGACGTGCATTGGGGAAAAATGACTGTTTTATATCCGGAAATACGCTGTATGGAAGAATTATGGAACAAAAATAAAACATGGAAATATTTCATAAATTTAACGGGTCAGGAATTTCCGCTGAGGACTAATTTTGAACTAGTACAAATACTTCAAGCATATAATGGAGCTAATGACGTCGAAGCGACAGTCAAAAGGTAAAGTATAAACTTTATTTATGCTCAGTATGTACATGCCACGTAGCATTTGACGTAGTATTATGCAAACACCACAAAAATAACGATAGTTTAGATAGTTTATTTTCCAATACATAAGACTTTATAGTCTATGAGCATTACAAATATTTACAATTTACAATACAAAGTTATACATAAAATAAATATATCAGCTCAAAGATAAAAACAACCTTATTTAATATACTTATAAATACAACAGTATTTTATCATGTGACCGATTCTAACACGATCTGCGGATTAATCCATTAAACAAAGAGAATACCTGACCATGTTTTATTACCCCCATAAAACATGGTAACAAATTGGCTGTTACAATTTACGCCCCGTATCACATGACCTATTTATGAATGAATGAACGTAAACTTTATAGTAAATATTTAACGGACCGCGAGTTTCACGAGAATCCAGTGTTACAGCTATGACGCATCTATTTTTAGAAACTCCAGTATACTCTCGAAATTAAGATTCATAAAAATTTCTGATAATCAATTCATTTATATTTTTCATTTCATGACATAGATACACTATACTCGTGTTATTAAAATTGTTTCAATGTTTAAAATGTGTTTTTTCCTTCAGAAAATTACGAAGGTCGTTTGCATTAACGAGGGAGGTAATTGTACCAGCTAATAAGCCACATAATTTCAGCGTGGAATTAGGTTCAATGTCAAATGGGTGAAAATGGAATGCGCGCAGTTAAATAGTGCGGAATATTATCGTATTTAGAATCGAAATAAAAACTCTGTTCTTGTATTTTGTCGGTGAATACGCACTCGTGATTTAATTTTTCCGCATCCGAACTCCTGCCCATGTTTTATTCACCGACAAAATACGCGAACAGATTTTTATTTCTTAATTTTAAAGCGACATTCTCGATACTCAAGCCGAGAATGAGTACTGGCCACCACACTTGATATTTTTGTGCAAAAGGTCACAGTTTTGTTTTTTCAAGAAACCGAATCACTGCCTTGAGTTGGCAGATATCTTCTTGTGGTGTTAGCCAAAATTACGATACATAACTTCAATTAACTTGTGGTATGTCCACACTGCTACCATTATATCTGACATTATCAGTCCGGGTCTGATCTTGGCACTTCTTTCTCTTTCATGAATTCGTTGGAAATATAAACAGTATGCGTGAATTTTACTGAATTATTCATCTTAGTGTAAAATGTCCCTCGACAACCATAACGTTTTGAATAGTACAATGGGTATATATGTATCTCATGAGTATATATTTTTACCAAAAGAATTAAATGAATGCGGTAGAAATCCAAGGATATACATTATGTAGATGCATAGACAATGGTTTAATGTGTGGTCATCGCTAAGCGGCGTCCATATATTTATTAATGAAATAGTAGTAGCTAAGCCAATTTATGTTTTTTATTAAAGCTTGATTCCCAATGTTTATGTAGATAAGAAGTTTCGAATTTTCCTTTGGATTTAAACCGAGTCTATGGGTGCAAACTCTGTTGACAGGGAAGAGATGTTGCAGTATTTTGTTAAAAACAATCTAGAACATTGTGAACATAGAGGTATGCGTTCAAAGTTGTCCTTTATACCGATTCCCATTTTACCAGTATACCATACAACACCGAGCATTTTAATTTGTTGGAACTATGTCGCGTAATAATAGAAATGAGTCGTTCTCCAGGAAACCCGGGCTTAGTGACAAAAGCATAAAAATCAGGATAATACTGTAACAAGACTGTTATTAACAGTGTCTGAAGATTTGAGCAGAATATAACATCCAATTACAAAGTTACAGCCTTCTTAAGCTCACCGTTCCCATCTTCTTTTGGAGTGACGTCACAAACGTCATTCAAACGTTATTAGACGTCACGTTATACAAGTATTTCAGAAATCCAGTACTTGATAAATTATAAATAATAAACTTTCCAAAATTGTATCACATTTCGAATAATATTGCTTATCAATATCGGGAATGTTTGCTATATAAAAGTAGCTACTGTTATTAAACCACTATCCCCTCGTTTTTCTAAATATGAGTATATTTCAGAATTAGGTCACCATGGCAACGACAGAAGTAAGTGCAACATAATTCATGAGAAAAACTAAACCTGAGATTATTAATTATCTAAGTACTTAAGAATAAATCAAAGAGCATCACTTTTTTCTCATTTGAGAGCCTTTTCTCAACATTATTACATAGTTGCCAAATGATAATCACTAAACCAGGTTTTCCCGTTTGACGATATCAATCGGATACCGGTATTTTGTGTTCGTTTGATACATCGAACGTGTCCGTTTCAGTCAAAAAATCGATCAGCAAAATACACATGTCAATAAATAAAATACCCATTTTCAGTCAAGTTTTTTTCATCGTCTATTTGTTCCGTCTCAAAATAGTCAGGCCGTTAAAGTACCTTATGTCCGAGTGAATCTAATTTTCAAACAAGAATCTGCTCTGTAAACCACTCATACAATTCAAAAAAAATATTTAAATAGGTTGTTCATCACATCTTTGTCCTGACTTGATTGTGTTCTGCAGGTTAAATGTATGTTGTATCTCTGCAAGTGCATATATATTTACTATTTACATGCTTTATTACCAAAAGAATATATCATATTATGATATATCGAATATCGAACATTTTGTATCGATGCAAATATCGTATCGATTATTCTAACTGATACGCAGCCCTAGTAATCATCCAAAAATGTACTTGTATAAAACAAAATTTAGTATAGGCCTAACTGTATTGTATTTAAAAAAGAAAAGAAAACAGTCTTTATCATTATTATTATCTTACATCACAGAGCTAACAAAGATAGATGGAAGAATGCGGGACCACCACCACATGGTATAGTTGCTACAAAGGGATCTGTTCACATTACAGCCAGTAGAGGTTTTGTGGATTATGTGCTTCACGATCAAAGAGCTATAGACTTCTTACAATGGGTAAACAAGACTAAAGTTCCCGATGAAACCTTCTTCGCCACTTTGAACCATAATCCTATCCTTGCAGTTCCAGGTTCATACAGAGGTTTGTAGAATACTATCCTGATTATCTTTTACAGCTTCATCGATAGCCTGGTGGTAGAGTGTCCTCTCCGAGTGTGGGAGGACGCGGTTTCGATCACATGCCGCGTCATATCAAAGACAAAACAAAAAAAATGGTACCAGTAATGCACTTGCTTGACGCTCAGCATGAAATGGAATCTGGCTTCTTTTCTCTCATACCCTCGTGACGATGGATAACATCAGGAATGAGGTGTTGAGAGTGATTAATAAGGTTAGAAAACTTATTTCACAGTCGATCTAAAATAGGTTACATTGTAGTAAAAACTACACAATTAGATACCATGTCTTCAGGAGACGAAGTTACCATGGTGAGTTTATACAAAGTAAAAAGTTATATTGTTCAGTTGCTGGTAGAAGAGATATTCATTGCAAACACCGCACAGTTTTTCATCAACCGTTTCAAGCGAATTCCAGCCGGACTTATGAATATTGTTTATATATGTTAACTTTATGCTTAAGGTACTAGCGTAGAATATCTAATAATATCAAAAATATGTGTTTGTCGTGGCTTTTATGGAATGAAATGGAATCACAATACGGAGGATGAACTAAGTAGCGCCCGTTCATAGTGAAGCTGGTTGGGGGTATTTGCTCCTTGACCTTGTGTTACCATCGAGTGTTTTCCTAGCTTAGCTAATATATAATTAGGGCCCTATAGTAATCACCCTGTCAGTCCGTCCGTCCGTCTGTCCGTCCGTCCACATTTTTCAAGTTTTTTCTTAATAACTTGACAACCTTTATAGGTATTGACTTCAAACTTCAAACATAAGCTCACAACAACAGTACGCTATTTTATGGCAAGTTATATAACTCTCGCTACAATATTGGAAGAGTTATGGCCCTTTGTAAATTTCAAATTTTCATCAATTTTCAGCTTTTTTTCTTGATAACTTGAAACCATTGAAGATATCAACGTGAGATTTTAAATATAAGCTCACAACAACAAAACACTATTTTATAACAAGTTACATTACTCTAGCTACAATATTGTAAGAATTATGGCCCTTTGTTAAATTCAAATTTACTAATTTTTCATCTTTTTTCTTCGTAACTTCACAACGATAGTAGATATTCAAATGGAACTTGCTATAATTATTACGCTTATCTTTAGCGAAGGCCAACAACTCTAGCTTTGATAAACTTTGACTTATGCCCCTTTTCAGCTTCAAAAACTATAACATTGGTCAAAGTTAAAAAATGGTTCAAGATATTCAAATGAAACTTGCTATACTTACTTCTATTGACTACGACAATAAGTACATGTATGTGGAGCAAAAACAATTCCCCTTAACACTTGCACACAAAACAAACAGATTAATTCTGTTTTGTGTATTTCCATTTTGTCGATATTGGCCGATCAGGAACAGGGCAATGTCAATGAAACCAATGTCTAATTTCATGAATTCAGTGTGCAAATTTAGTCTGTCAAAGATATTTCCAAACTTTATAAAAGTCAAGTTCATCATGGTTTCTATGTAGGAAATTAAACCTGCGCTTGTCAAACAACTTTAATTGAATTTTAGAAGGGAGTGAATTACTTTATTTCAGGCATCAACACATGAAAGTTTGAGATATGACTTTGTTATTGTGTCTGAGTACAGAAACTTATAGCGCTGATAATTATGCAACCCCACTATACTTCTACACTCCTCCCCACCCCCTCTTACGACATGCTACCACGAGGCCCTGTTCACGACAGTGATAATTCTAGTTATATAATTACAACTGTACAGTCTTCTCTTATACCCTTGAGGCGATGAATGGCATCAAGGATAGGTAGTTAAGAGCGTTGTATATCAACTGTTTCATACTCGACATATAGGAAAACAATATTCGTTGTATAAATACTAAATACGGACTGTGACACACGGCAATATCAGTGATATTCATACAGTACTGGTACTTTCATTTTTTATTTATTTTTCAGGGTTAGCAGAATCAGATATAAATGGTGATATTAAACCATATGTTTCAAGATTCAAAAACTGGGGTTACGGACAGAATAATTGGCCATGTTATGGTAAACGTGTTCGTATGATATGTGTATTCGGAATGGGAGATTTACCACTACTTGTGTCTCGAAGAGAGTTGTTTGCGAACAAGTTTTATTTGGAGTACGAACATTATGCATTAGACTGCATGGAAGAATTGCATTATAATCACACACGGGACGAATATCTTGGTAAAATGCAGTTTGATGTGCGATGGTACGCTCAGCTAGGATTTGTATCCAACAAGATTTGACTGATGGGAAACATGATAAATGTTAATCGCGATACCTGTGACTTTGGTTACTAACGCTGAATCAATTTATAACATTTAATACAATAAAATAAAGTAGTACACTTCTACCACACATTTCGGGAGGTGTACGACACATCCATTACATAGTCGCCACAGTACAGAAACGGCTTGTTGTAACACCGAAACGGAACTGCTCATAGAATTATACCATACAGTATGATACATATCGACACCAGACGCCTATCAATAGGTCTTCCTCAACCGACTCCATTGTTAACAAGTGTATGGAAGGAAATAACATGTGATTTATAAGTCCTGGTGTACCGTGTAGTTAGGGAAGATGTACATCTTGTGAAGTGTACATCTTCGACTTGTACACCAAGACTTACCATGTAGAAGTACCTTCAAGGTACGGTAAATTTTGGTGTATACATCTTGACCTATAAGTCACAATGTTCCGTATAGTAACGAGTAGTACACTTCTAACACACATTTTCGGGAGATGTACGACACATTCAGTACAGAAATGGCTTGGTGGAACACCGAAACGGAACAGGTCATAGAATCATACCATACACAAACTAGAATTATGGGACTTTAAGCGATTCAAATTATTCCAAAAAGACTGTAGATTAAGGGCGTTGGAACGAGTATGTAGAGAAATAACGTGTGATTTATAAGTCATGATGTACCGTGTAGTTAGGGAAGATGTACATCTTGTTAAGTGTACATCTTCGACTTATACACCAAGACTTAACGTGTAGATGCACCTTTAGTGGTTCGGATATGTGCGTGTGGACGTCCTTACGGTTGACCACTTATTGGGTATTTCTTTTGTTTAAAAGTAGCCTACCCAACAAGAGAAAAAAATACCCAATAAGAGACTTACGGAATAGATAGAATGTTATCACGAATGGACATTTATTGGGTACTAGTATTTCTTTTGTTCTCTCATACCCGACAACGGTGGCCATTCGTGTAGCCTCGGATTGCTTTTTAATTATCAACTCTTATCTTGGGTGACCATCAGTATTGTCTGAATTCATACCTATTTCGGCTTATCTTTCAATCTAATTGAAATCATATCCTCAAACCGGCTACGCATGAGGTTGTCGTAAGGAAAATCAAGAATTTTAGTCAGATTGGCTTATCTTTTTAATTTATTTTTATATTGACCTATTTGGTTGAACAATGAAATGCTTTATGACTGGACCTAATTGTTCCAATGTTAGTTTAAACATATATTATTTCACTCACATAAGTATACATTAAAAACGAACATTATACTACAGAAAAGAGATCTCGGCTGTTATTCACCAAGCTTCTTAGATATTTTTGTAAGATTTTTTTATCCGATAAGAAATTATTTCAGCTTAGAATAAACATAAAATTTTAAGGTTCATTCTAAAGGGGCGGAAATGTTTATTTTTCTTCAGTGAATTAAATACCTTTTTTACGGAAAAACACATAGGCCTCATACATTATTTTGTAGCTTAAAGTTCAAATAATCTATAGCCTATCAATGAGTGTTCTTGCAATATTGACATGTTATCAAAATATATTTATAAAAAGGTAATTACATAGTAGGTATTCGTATTCAAGAGATATTTCAGTCATTACCAAAACCACATAGAGTTTTAAAACCATTTAAATAGACATTCTCAAGAGTTAAAATAATAAATTTGCTATGAATGTCTCGCTGAAAGATCTATAGTCTCTGCTTTTACATATTCTGACCAACTAATGTAAAGTTATCAGAACTTTCAGAATGCCCCTCGCAGGCTATTTATTAAATAACAAGAGGGCCCAAAGAGCCCTATGTCGCTCACCTGTCGTATTAGTTCATGCAGGTCCCTATAGTGACCATATTTAAAATCATTTACAACTTCTACTAGAAATTCATGCCCTCGGGCAAATTATGTCGAGCCTCGGCGCACGTTGAAAACAAGAGCCGTCAGTGGCGGGTGATGCTCCCCGTGGGATGTTTGTAACAGAAAAAATACTCCAGAAATATGCAAAAGAGAGTTATGATTCTTTGGCACAGCACTATAACTTAATGAGATTTATTCAACTATGAAGATTCAAATTTATATCTCTAATACTGGATTAGTGTAGGCCCGGACAAGCATAAAGTACCAAAAATTACCATGGGGAATAACTAAAAACATATGGAATGAAGAGTTATGGTTCTTGTGCACTGTACTTCCCCTTACTAAGATCTATTCACCTATGAAGTTTCAAATTGACATCTCTTATACCGTATGAGTTATGGCCCGGACAAGAATTAAGTATGAAAAAATTACAAAGGGGAATAACTAAAAAAATATGCAATGATGAGTTATGGTTCTTGTGCACTGCACTTCCCCTCACTGAGATCTATTTACCTATGAAGTTTCAAATTGACATCTCTCATACTGTATGAGTTATGGCCCGGACAAGAATTAAGTTTGAAAAATTACCAAGGGGAATAACTAAATATTTAATAAAGAGTTATGGTTCTTGTGCACTGCACTTCCCCTAACTGAGATCTATTCACCTATGAAGTTTCAAATTTATATCCCTTATACGTTACGAGTTATGGCCCGGACAAGAATAAAGTATGAACAATTACAAAGGGGAATAACTCAAAAAGTATGCATTGAAGAGTTATGGTTCTTGTGCACTGCACTTCCCCTAACTGAGATCTATTTACCTATGAAGTTTCAAATTGATATCTCTAATACTTTTCAAGTTATGGCCCGGACAAAAATATCGGACGGAACGATGGACGGAACGACGGACGGACAAAGCGGCAACTATATGCTCCCCAAATTTTCGGGGAGCATAAAAAGTTACATCTTATCCCAAAGTAATGATCTGAACAAACTTCAACGTGACTTTTGACCTCCAACTGTGACCTTGACCTTTGACATAGGAACCTGGGGGTTGGGCATAACACTCTATCTCAAGGAGGTTTAATAACATTCATACCAAATATAAGCAAGATTGGTCAATGCATGACAAAGTTATGGTCAGGACAAGCTTCAATTTGACCTTTGACCTCCAACTGTGACATTGACCTTTGGGATAGGAACCTGGCGGTTGGGCATGACACTATGCCTCATGCAGGTGAACATTAATGCCAAATATAAGCAAGATCTGTGACCTTGACCTTTGATATAGGAACCTGGGGGTAAGGCATGACACTCCACCTCAGGGAGATGAATATTCATGCCAAACATAAGAATGATTGGTCAATCCATGACAAAGTTATGGTCCGGACAAGCTTCAATCGACCTTTGACCTCCATCTGTGACCTTGACCTTTGAGATAGGAACCTGGGGGTCAGACATGACACTCCGCCTCATGGAGGTGAACATTCATGCCAAATATAAGAATGATTGGGCTATGCATGACAAAGTTATGGTCCGGACAAGCTTTAATTTGACCTTTGACCTCCAATTGTGTCCTTTGAGATAGGACCCTGGGGGTTGAACATGACACTCCTCCACATGGAGATGAACATTCATGCCAAATATAAGCAAGATTGGTCAAAGCATAATAAAGTTATGGTCCGGACAAAATCAGACGGACGCATGAACGCACATACACCAAAAGTGGCGACTAAGTCTCGCTCACCACAAGCGGGCTCGACAAAAATCAAGTAAATGCTGCCTCTATTGCATTTACAGTGGAACCCCTCTAATCCGGACTCGTCCGGACCAGACAAAAAGTCCGGATTAGAGAGGTGTCTGGATTAGAGGGGTTTCTATTTTTAGATACTTGTATGTTAATCTTAGTTGAAGGCATTGCTAAACACCACATTTGTACATGTAAAAGAAAACGCAAATAACTCAACACATGTTAACATTTTGATATGTTTATTTACAAACATAAATATTATTGCAATATCTATTGGCAATAATTTAAATAGAATCATCAAGCTTTTATATGACATATATTATATATATATATATATGATGTGTTTAGTACGCACATGTACATGAATAGTGCACTGACCAAAGTTTATCAGGATACATGTTCATGTATCAAACATATCATACAGTATGTACATATATATACACTCGCTGAGGTGAACAACTTTTAATGTCCAGTGATGTTCACTGATGTGTGATGTCCAGTGATTAAAAAAACTCATTCATGGTGGTCTGTCTATGGACACATTTCTGAAAAACAATTTTTTTCTCTGTCTTCAACTTTAACTGATTTGCAATGTCTAAGAATGAATTGTCCTCATTTACTTGAGCAAAGTTTTGTAACTTAATTGCCATTTCCAACACATCAGAATAGCTCATATTGGACGCAGGAAGTGAATCAGCACATACATCACTATCATCATTGTCATCATTTGGAGAAGTAGAACAAGGTTTTCATACTGTTTTAACCAGGGACCTTAAATTGTTATTTACATCATATACGCAATATTGGAGTATAATTAATGAAGCTAAGTGTGACCTCTAGTGTACCCAACACAAGGTTTTTCTAAGTTTTGACCTAGTGACATAGTTTCTGACCCCGGATGACCCAATATCGAACTTGACCTAGATTGTGTTGAGTTAATCATTGTGACAAAGTTTCCTAAAGATCAGGTCAAAATTGTGACCTCTCGTGACTACACAAGGTTTTTTTATGAATTGACCTAGTGACCTAGTTTTTGACCCCCAATATCAAACTTGTCACAGATTTGGTTGAGATGATCATTGTGACCAAGTTTCATAAAGATTAGGCCAAAATTAAGACCTCTAATGACTACACAAGGGTTTTCTATGACTTGACCTAGTTTTTGACCCCGAATGACCCAATGTCGAACTCGACCTAGATTTTATTTAGATGATCATTGTGACCAAGTTTCATGATGATTAGGCCAAGCAATTTCGCGATGCAACAATGCAATACAACATTGCGACAACGAGATACATTACAACATAACATACCAAAATTGGCACGACATCGCGAGATTTTGACAAATGTAGTATCACATTGTTATCCGCCGGATCGGGTTGTCATGCGTCGTATCGCATTGACTTATCGCGTTATCGTGAGTCGCCTTCTCAGCATTGGAAGACATTCGACATGGCACTAACAGGATTCAGTAGTTTGGCGATACGTTTTTTAGCTTAGTGTTTATTAAACATACATTATGACCAAACTGATGAATGGATTTCAACCAAATGCTACCTAAGAGAAGACAATAGTCTAATTGATACTCATGCAAAGTTTGAAGCACGAAAACCCCGAAAATACAAAAATATGCATGAAGTTGCATGTCTTTTCGAACACCCTCGTATAATGCAACCAATTCACCTTATCAGTTTTCCAGGACTGTATCCTAACCTGTACTAACTTACTCTTCCACAAGCTAACCAGCAACTTCTCCACACGTGGAGGGAATATCTCAAGGAACAAGAATAGAAAAGCATAAGACAAGGTCATATAAAACATTTATTTGTACATGTATCAACCATACATGTCATGCAAAACGCATAAA
Organism: Spisula solida; assembly: GCA_947247005.1. Lineage (NCBI taxonomy): Eukaryota > Metazoa > Mollusca > Bivalvia > Venerida > Mactridae > Spisula > Spisula solida. Next base: position 31,184,878 of record OX365948.1, read on the forward strand.
ACAGAACATTCCAAACAGTGTGGACCTTATATCTACACATATTATACATATGTAATGCTTAAATTTAAATATAACAAAGTCAAGTTGGAAGTACTGGCAAGAACATCTTGACTGTTAAAAATGAAACGATAAAACTTGAAGCCAATGCAATTACTGGTAACATAGACACAATCACGTGCATAGTCACATGACTACAATTTTAAAAGGAATGAAGTCATAAAGAACATTTTTTACTTGATCAAGACCTTTATGTATGAATATATTACAAGGTAATATCAGAGAATATCAAATTCTGGGAAAGTCTTGTATTATTGGTCCTTTAGATTCGTGTAAGTGGTGTATTGCACACATATTTGTCATACAGGGTGTCCCAAAAAAATTATATGTTACAGTTTTGTAGCTCAACTTATGAACAACCAAAATGGATTATAGACAAGAAAACAACTGTTAAGTTATGTGAATACAGTTTACAAAGATCAAGTTAATTTCTCCACACTATAATGTACAAATGCATGGAAAATTTTAATTTTGATCCTGACTGTGGACTGTACTATAAACCACATCAGTGACAGTTCAAGGATGTTAAGAATGAGCAGTTGAAATCACCACATAAAAGTCACTACATGCAGTCTAAAAGCTTACACAGTTGACCCTGTGCAAGTAGTCAGCAAATTAAGCCCCCACCTGTCTTAAGCAACTAATGAATTTAAGTGAGCTATTTTTATACTGAATAAATACACCAGTAGTAAACAACACAGGTAACTGTATCATTGATAAAGAGCAACAAAAAAAAATTCTCATAAAATTTATGTTATCTTAGAAGGTTCATAACACGGGAAATTGAACAGACAGTCACTGAGGTGGATTTTGTTTTCATAAACATTTCATTAATACTGGTGTTATATTTAATATATTTACATTATCAAAAACTGGAGAGCTCCATCTTTAATTTGATACCAATATTTTAAAAATCCGTCCATAAATAAGAAAATACCCCCCTAGGGCCGTGAAATCACTTAAGAGTTTCTTGTTAAAAATAGCATTGTGGTTTTTATTGAATGCACCTAATTGATTGACTGAACACCATCATATACATTTCATGGCATAACTCTTTAACTAGTTGATCCATTTGGATGGGATTTTGCGTGGAGGTAGATCTAACAATGCTGTGTATGAATGTAATTACTTTATGCAAATTCTAGTTTTTGGTACCATGAAACTTTGACCACTTTAGTTTATAATTTCAGTTACCTGTGGTTAACAACCACCTCTTTAAAAGGTCATATTTGATATGTTCATTGACAGACTGCTTAAGACAGATTTGACTTCAATAACAACTAGAGCTGTCACCATTCGGCAGACTAATATACCCCCGCCGGCAAAAGGCCATAATTCTGCCAAAATTCATTGCAGCGCAATTCCTTTCTTCATGCACATCTATATGTTGAGGTTGTTCATCTGTGAAAGTTTGAGCGAAATCCTGCCAACCTCCTGTAGGAGGAGTTGCATCAACAAGAATGCGTCTACGGACAGACAGACAGACAGACAGACGGACAAGCTGAATCCAGTATACCCCCCGTACAACTCATGCGGGGGTATAACAAGAGATGTTTGTAGAACATGTATACCCCCAAAAGCAGTCTAATAGTCAGAAATTGTAAAGATCACAGTGACCTTGACCTTTGACCTACTGACCTCAAAATCGATAGGGGTCATCTATTGTTAACGTGTAAAGATTGAAGATCCTAGGGCAAAGCATTCTTGAGTTATTAAACTGAAACCACTGGAAAAGCAGAAATGGTAATGGTCAAAGTGAATAGGGATCATCTACTGTAGATGAAAAACCTCCAAGTAAAGTTTGAAGATCCTAGAGCAAAGCGTTCTTGAGTTATTGAACGGAAAACCATTTGGTCGACCGACCGACCGACATGTGCAAAGCAATATACCCCCTCATCAATGGGGGCATAATTATTTCTTTCATTGGTAGGTTTTCTCCTAGGTCTCTGTTGGAGGCTTGCGTTTAAAAAGCACATGATCTTCAGGCCTGAAATAGATTACACATGCATAACTATAAACAATCACTTTATTATGTCAATATTTCTACAGAGTAAGAGACATTATAGCCTTCAGAACTACAATAATCTTTGAATAATTTCAATAAATGTCATTTGTTGAAGAGATTAATTAAAAAATGGAATTCAATGAAATTTTAGGTGGGTAATTAGTACTGGTCCTAATTCTGCATATCTTCACCTATTAATATCTAGTAAGGTCCTCTGGGTGATAAAACACCAACGTACTGACTAACTTATTTGTCAAAATATTGATTAAATACAGTTAAAACTGTGGTAGCAGAGTTCTACAGACATCTGAGAAGGGAAATGACTATGTACGAGGATGAAACTAATATCGAAAATTACTTCCCTTTGTAGTTATTTTAAATCAGTATTAACAGAGTGCCATGATGTTCCTTACCGGACTTACCGGAGTATTATAAGACATAAAAGGAATGACCCCTGGATGACACCAAGTTTGACCCAGGTACATGTACCATAATTTGAACAGTCTTGGTAGAGGACCTTTAGATGATTCATTGACGTTTTTAAACTATTAAAACATGTTGCTATAGGCTATAGCTCAAGTAATCTAGTTATTCAATTAGTAAAAATGTTTTTGTTAAAAAATTTCAACTAGCGACATTATATATTGTATCGGCAATAAACATACTATATGTTTTCGGCAAATGAAATATTGAAGTTGACGTTGAAGTAATATAGTTACATGTATTCAATGAACTATAACTGTTTGAACAACATCTGAGGTTGTACGGATAGATGAACTGATCGTACTTAGGTAAGCTATCAGAATGCAGAGCTACATAATGAATAATTTTCATAGTCATTTACAGGTTTAATACGATATTATAACTGAAAGCATATTTACCAATCAAATAGTTTAGGAAAATTATGTTGTTCGCTTTCTGTAAAATCTTCTAATGGTTTAGGTACCACTTGTATTTGTCTTATTACATCACTAACATTACCAATTATATCTTCTGGAACATCCTGTAAAACATGCACAAATATAAAACATGCAAAAATATGAAACATGGAAATCTCGTCAAAAACATTTTTTTAACAAGGGCCATAAGTCTGCTGAAACTTGTTATCAGGAAAAGCTGAATTCTATGAAAATGGTCACACATGTATACACATAAATGCAAAGGGAACAACTCCCTAGAGTGGAAAATTTAAAGGCATGTACCTGAACACATTATTTCAAGGGGCAGAACTCCATTTAGTGTAGCATGCCAGCAGTATAAATATACACTTCATGTGTCCTGAATTATACATATTGGTATGAAAAAGGTATGTTCACCCATTTCTGACTTCAAACAAACAAGATGTATTCATTATAACAATAAATACAATTTTGTTAAATTAATATAAGTTAGTATTTTATACATAAAACTACATGCCAATTGTCTTATCAGAATTTGTTCATCTTTAAAATCACAACTGCTATAAAGATGTTGGAGTGTTTTTTATTTAACTTATAGTTTGTAAAACAAGGTCTAAATATTGTAAATGCAATAAACTGATTAAGATAACGACAAACACTCTCTTCATTTAGTCATGTAACAGGACAATATAAATGTCAAAAGTTGTCAAAATATTTGTTTGTATGTTGTATAATTGTTATTTTCTCTCAATAGATGAAGGAAATAACAAGACTGCTTTCAATAAACGCTCATGCCCCCTGTGGAAGCCTTGTCCATAAATAAGTCTAAGTCCAAAATTAGGTCAAGGTGAAGGTCAAAATGGGGTTAGGTGATACAGGCTTGTGGAGAGTGTTTGTATACAAAATCCATGCAAGTATGAAAGCTTTGTAGCAAGCCATATTAATGCTAGAAGAAACGGTCAATTTGGGTTAACCGGGTGGACGAATGGACGAACAGACGAACGGTCGGACAGGTGAATCACTATATGCCTCCCGATCTATCGATACCGGGGCATAAAAATAACTTAATCATTATTACCTCATCTGGATAAAGATGGAGCCTTTGCATCAAATTTGGACGTAATAAATTCTTTGGACCGGCATAATATACAGCTTTATATACAATCTGCAAGACAAGAATTAAGATGTATGTAATTCATAGCACTATATCCATTCTAAACATATAACACTTTCAATTAGTCGACAAAGAATAAAGAGGAACACTTTATATAGTAACCAGACAATCTCAAGTAAAACAAATACAGAGCCACTCTACTAATTAAATTTGTGTAGACTTTGTTACGGTATTAACCCTAGATTCATCATCAATAGACTGAGAACAGGACACTCTCAATTGCATGAATAAAAAAAATTTAAATAAGAATTTTATTCATTATACCGTATAAGTTGGGTCAAATCTTTATTGGGTATTACACATTTTCCACACATTCAATTCAAAATAATGGAATAATTTATTAATTTAAAGGGTAAAGATCCCAAAACACATTTTACCTGTAATTCTGAAATTGTATATAGGATGTTGCATTTTCATATAAAGATAGGCTAGGTGAAGAGATAAAATTCGCAATATGCTAAGACATGCTAACTACTAAAAGACTAACAGGGTCAGATTATACAAGATAAACATCTAACTGACCTTAGTAGGATCTGCTTCATGTAATCTCCATGCTGTTGTAGAAGATTTTCCTCTAGCATACCTGTAATAAATGTTCATATACATGCAGGGGTGTGAAAATTCCCAAATGTTTCACTTGTCCATGGCCAAGTTGGACTGAAAAATCCACTTGCCCTTAAACTAAATCTACTTGCCCGGGAAAACACAATCCATTCAATTATTTATCATGTGAAGGATTAGGATACAACATTTAATTCAAAGGTTAAGTAAATCATTTTTGGTCAGTAATTTAGGGATTCATCATTGTTAAGGTAAAATAATGCACGTAATATGAGTTTCCTTGTGATAATTTTGCTGTGGGCAAGCTGGATGAAAAAAATATACTTTCCCGCAGGCAAAAAAGCTCAAGTTGGACATTGAAATTCCACACTCTTGACATGTATTTTATACATAGTTCTATCTATATATACAGTATATACAAATAATAATTTTCCAAGAACTACCTGGAACTTTATCAGGTTGATACTAAACATCTTTAAAAAGAAGGCAAAACTGCCCCCTCGACACCCTGTACTCTACTTCACTTATATACCCAGTGCTTGAAAACCTTCTGATAAACTGCAGTAAAACTATGTTTTGTATTTACTGTTTCAAAATATTTAGTACCTTGTGTCGTGTTTGTATTGTTGTTTCCTCCACAAATCTTCAGCCATAGCAATATGACGAGTATTGATCACAACAACATGGTCACCAACATCCGCTAAAATAGACCAGTAGTCAAATAATTATCTGACACTGTTTTACAAATACATGTACATGTAGATACAAATGACTGCTAATTTTTTATCACATTAATACTGTGATCTTCCATGTGAGAACAAATAACTGAACAATGGTCTCCAACATGTGTGAAAATAAATGTGTCGCATCAGCCTTGTTGAAGCCATACACATATTTAGTATCTACTGTAGGCACCTTTTGGGGAAATCCTTTGTGTTTTGTCGGACCGCCACATGATGAACGCAATGTTGCAAACCAAATTCTCGACATGTCAACTTCTTTTACGTTTAGCTTGCGATTTACCATAACAGCAATGTTTCTATTAGGTTCATGCAATGCCAAGGATAGTCTTTCAAGCATCGTATGACAGCTTTGCAATGACTGCAATCTGTCAGTCTAGAAGTCTGCAATTTTGTCTGCGGCCTAAATGTTATTTTAATTTCAGTTTGAGAGATATAAATCATGCGACCATAAATAGTGCTGTCATTGTGACAAAGGCCTTTATAACACGTGTTTTCTAAACTTGTATAAGAAATATTATCTCCAAAGACAACTCTGACATGACGTATCCTATATATATCTCTACATTATGACCACTTATCAACAAAGACTAGTTTTGGCTGTTCATATGAGTGGTCTTTATAGACAGGTTACTTGTTTGATGGTATATGAAGTAACTTACACAAAGGATGGTAGAGTGGTTTATGTCTACCCTCTAGGTACATACAGATCTTTTCAGCTGACCTGTAGGGACATTGAAATCTGGCATCATACAACCACCATGTCCTTGCCATAGTTCCCCATTGCTGCAAAAATAGGAAACAATCCAATGAACAAGCTAAGAAATTTTTGCTTTGGTTAGAAAATTTGTGACAGGATAATTTGAACATTGTGGTAAGTGCCTTGTATTCATGATATCGACATTACAGGGTAAAACCGTTTACCAGGATTACAGAATTAATTAAGCGACAATATGCAAGATTATCAGATATTCCGAGTATACATCAGGGTGGTGGCTGCATATAGCGTATAGAGCAACCTGGTACAAAAATAGCGATTATTTAAGCCAAATGACAAGAAATTGTAAAAAGTCTTACTTGAACACAATGACAACATTATTTTATGACCTCTCTGACAATAATTTTGCCTAAACAATATGTTTAACTTGAAAAATGTGTATATTTTCTCGCCATCAATATCGAGCTACATAAGCGGCAGTGTAGAATAAAATGCAATATTTCAAATATAAAGTATTTTTTAGGAAATTTTTGCTCAAGTTTAAAAACAAAGATGTTTAATGATAATGTGCAATAATTGTTTTATATATTTTTCATGTTTAAATGTTTTAAAAGAATAATTATTTACACTCCCGCTCTAAGACCTATTGTCCCCTATCCCCCTAACCGTAAAACTCCCGTTACGGAAAAACAGACTTTACCGTGTAATGTCGATATCGAGAATTACTTACGTGATGAATTTATTACATGATGGTCAAAAATGTGCTATAGCAACAGGACAGAAGAAGGACGGATGGAAAAATCACAGGTATAGTCACGGCTATATTTCCCTGCTATTTTGGCGCAAAACAACAACCCGCGCTCAAAGTCACACAGCACAAAAAGGTAAAAACATGGGACCATAATTTGGACAGTATTTATCAACAAGTTCACAAAATTTAATGACAACATGTTATCTTGGCATATAACCACTTATTTCTCACAACAGCGGTTTAACATCAGTGTTGATGTGGGTAAAATGTTATACATAATACAGTGAGATTGTATGTGCCCGAGTGTTATGCTAGCCGGATACTGGTACAGTTGTACTACTTCTTTCATTTGAAGTAAACAACGAGCAGATAGAAATGAAACAGAACGCATACGAATAGTTGCACTTACAATTACTCGATTATGAGCCATTATCAACACAAAAATAAAAAATAAATGTAAAATTAGTCAATAATATAATGTTCCAAGGTGAAGCATGATCTGTACGGATCGAACCGAGTTTTAAACCAAACCAAAGGGAGGTAACGCTTAGAGAAAACTCCAATCGTGTTTGTTCAAAGACAAATTTAACGCGGAGTTTCCAGTCTTTTCTTACACATTATGAAATCCTCATACCATCTACGCTGTCAGATTTTTGGTCACGAAAAAGATGTCCGAGCTGTAACGGCTTCTGTTCTTCCCGAGAACGGGATATTGTCAGGATCCCGCGATGTCACGGCTAGGATCTGGACGCCGGTTGAGTGAGTGACTAACACTTTTGATTTGTGTTCATTATTTAGTGTATGAAGACCGTGTAATTATCTTGTTTAATTGTTGTAAAATGTGTTTATGTCAATTATTAAGTTTCTAGACACTGGCTAATTTTTTACCAATTTTGTCCTCTTTCATTTTTGCATTGTCATCATTTGGCTATCTGTTCATTGACAGGGTGATACACATTTATAAATAAATATTTAGTGAGATTACTTAATATTGCTTACTAATGCTAGATATAATAAGTGCCCCCTTTCTCTACATGACATGAACCATACCCATTTTCCCAAGCCTTTGTAGTTTTTACCTTTGTGGGAAGTTAATTTCTAGAATGAACCTTCAATATGGATAGCTGCAAGTTTTTGTACATGTATGAGGGATAGCTGACTGTCAATTCTTTTTTGGTCAAGACGCCTCAAGTTAAGACAGCTCAGCATATCAGATACACTAGCAGTTATTTGGTAATCAGCCTTTATCCATCTGGCTCCCGGCCTTTGGACAGCCGCAATTCGGTCAATCTGGCTTTGGGTATGTGGGGACCTAAACTCGGAGTGTATTCCAGCTGGAGTCTGACTAGAGTCTGATAAACGAAGGACTTAATAAGCTCGGACTTGACCTTTATGTTCCTGCGTAGAAAACCCAGTGTTTGGTTTGCAGTTTTAGTTAACCTAGATTAATAAATTAATAATCTCATCCCAGGATAAGTTATTTGAGATGTCCAGGTGTTTGGCTGATGTGACAGATTCCAATAGTACTCAATGGAGATGTATTTAATTGGTATATGATGTTTCCTACAGGTGACATGGACAATCTGACATTTGGAGGGGTTGAATTCCATATCCCACTCCACTTCCGACTTTTCTAGTGTTTAAGGTCATTCTGGAGGGTTGTAGACTCCTTTGCAGTTGATAATGAAAGGTATCCTGCTGTCATCTGCTAAAAGGTGGACTTTCTAGCTATGTTCTGTGGGAGGTCATTGATATATGCTAAGAAGAGGGGGACCCAGCACAGACCCCTGGGGCACTCCTGAAGAAACAGGGATAGCATCCGAGCTAGTGCCATTCAAAACTACAGACCAGAGCTGATTATCTAGAATGTTTTTGACCCATTTTAATGTTTGGCATTGAACTCCATAGGGATGTAGTTTAAGCATAGTGAAGTTACCGAGGAAGAAACAGCACACTTGACACTCAGACCCACAACCTCAGATATTGCTAGTCTTTATAGCTCTTCCAACTGAGCTTGCCTGGCACCCATCTTGACTTGAGTCAGTCACTACACTCCTACAAGTCCTAGGTAGGATCCTAGACGATCCTCACCCTCACCAAGCCCTATGCCGTCTGGCATTGTACACTGTTGCCAAAATTTACATATATTTCCCTTTAGTAGTATTTGGCCAATTGAACAGGGATACTTATTAATTATCATCTAACGTTTTGTCTCTATGAATATTTCAGTCCTTTTCTCTCCTTTAGATTCCAAACAATGACCATGTTAGTTTGAAACCATGACCTTGTTGAAAGAGTTCGTTCTTCCCCTCTAGTAACTTTAACCAACCTGAAATCCCTTCCCCTTCATGGTTACATATGTTGTCCCTTGGTATATTATGTCTATCCAAATACTAAAACCTGTAATTGATACATTTCACGTTGAATGTGATTTATTATTTTTAGGGGTGGATCAAGCTTCCAGGAAGGTCATTGTATGAGTGGGCACAGTAACTTTGTTGCAAGTGTCTGCAGTTTTCCACCTGATGATAAATATCCACATGGGTTGATATTCACAGGAAGTAATGATTCTACAATTCTAGCTTTCACACTGGATTCACCCAGTCCTATTTATAAACTGGAAGGTCATTCAAGCACAGGTAATTTTATTCCAATATTTATAATCATGCACTTTAAAAGTTTAAAATTTGTAATTGTGTATTATAATACAATCAGGGATTCTACTAGCTTCTGAATCTGGAGGATCATTTTGATACTTATGATCCTAATTTTACAATTTTATGGGTGAAATACCATGATTTTAAGAGAAAATTACCATTCAAACCCAAATTTTGAGGGTCAAAATGTGGCTTTTTGGAAATGTTAGGGATCAAAACCCCTACTCCCGAGTCAAATGGAACCCCTGATACAATATTAAATAACATGTAGTTGTTCATCTGGCTCTCTTAGAATTATGTCTCCTACATGATGGCCACATCTCATAGTGGTGAGACGTATTGTTTTGTACTGGATGATGGATGTCTTAAAGTGACTTACAATGAAATTTGACATGAACAATGAACCAAGCCTTAGTAGTAGTGTATATTGTCAAGATTTAATTTGCAATTACACAAACACCAAGATGCAGCCCTTGTGCTAACTTACTTATCTTATCCTATCTATTACCTATCTAATTTGGGCTAGAAGAAATAAGTATATGAATTTAATAGACTCAAAACAGGGCTCGACACTACAGGATTTTAAATGGTTGCCCAAAGGAACAACAACTTTTGAGACTTTCTGGTCCAACAGAATTAAGGGTGGTTGGAACTGTTCTACATAGAGCAATTATTGTGATTTCAATTAAAACATCCTTTATTTCTTTGAATTTTCCATTTAAACAGCTATAAGATCGTGTTTGAACATAATTTTCTTGGTATGTTTAGTGGTCAATGTTCAGTGGTCAATGGGACCAGCTGCCTTCCATGAGTTAGTGGTCCTCAACAAAAACCACTGGTCTCGGACCAGTGTTAGTGTTGAGTCCTGTAATAAAAAAGTTCAGAATATATATTTCTCTCATTCTTTTGTCAATTCAGAAAAGCATTGTTAATCTTCTAAACTTGTATGCATCCTCAGGATAGCTTATAGACAGTCTTCTAAACTCGTATGCATACTATGCATCTTCAGGTATAGCTATAGACTATACATTCCCTCATGTCTTCATGTCAATATGGGATTGAATACAATTACAATGTATATTATGTTTTTGTTCTAGTGTGTTCTCTAGCTGCTGGAAAGTTTGGTACTCTACTCAGTGGTTCTTGGGATAAAACAGCCAAAGTTTGGCTCTCTCAGAAATGTGTTCTAACATTAGAAGGTGAGTGTTTCAGTTAAATGACAGAACAAAAAAATAGAATGGATTGAAGTTGGAATGCATGTCATATGTAGGAAAATTGTAACAAAGCTATCTCTTTTACAAGAAAATTAAACTCCTTGTGCTAAAGTTCTCAGATAAATTGCATACACCCATCAAAGATGAGGGGTATACTGCCGGTATGCTTAACATTTGTTGTGGTCGGTAGGCAAAATGGAAAAATAAATAAAAACGGTTGAGTGTTGGATCTTCAAACTTAATACGCAGGTAGGGCATCATCGATAAATGACTCCTATTGAAGTCAAAGGTCAAGGTTGATGATTTCTGTATGTTCATTTAGTTTATCACTACATTTACAGGCCATGAAGCAGCTGTGTGGGCTGTAGCTATAATACCAGACCAAGGAGTCATGTTGACTGGTTCTGCTGATAAAACAATCAAAGTATGGAAAGCAGGAAAATGTGAAAACACTATACGAGGTATTATATTATAAGGCTACCACATGTAACTGATCCATCTTACCTTTATAATTTAATACTCAAATTTTAAATTGAAACAACACTTGATTTATATTGAATAAATTAATAGTGTTGTTTTCTTTAGTCAAGTTGTCAATGATTGGTTTATATGACTGTAAAAGAAAAGTTATTCGGTAAATGCTTTAAGATGGTCAATAAAACTTTCGTCTATTTCTTTACCTTGTTTATGTTACATTACATTAATTTATGAAAATTATTGTTAAATTGTCTGATATGTCATTTCTTGTGTTAATATTTAACATGTATGCAATAAGATGGAACGGGAGTTCTGATTATGGGCCTAGAACTTATTAAGCAAATCTTTTCATGACTTGAGCTACCACTCAAACACTTCATGAATTAAACAAAATTTACGATTGGTTATCTCATTTAATAGATGTTCGTGCATTATCCAAAGCACAGCTCAACCATTTTGTCTAATTAAAATTTAAATTATCATAACTTTTTTACACAATTTACATTGTCATAGTGAATCAGTTGATTGACTGTGTCAAAAACTTCATCTGATTATGCTTTTATTATTGTGTAATGGAAGAGAAACAGTCAAACAGTTATGAATGTTTATACCATTGTGTGTTATCTATTGTACAGGACATGAGGACTGTGTGAGAGGGTTAGCTGTCACACAGGGCAGTGAGTTTTTATCATGCTCTAATGATGCTACTATACGAAGATGGCTACTTTCTGGTGATTGTCTACAAGTGTATTACGGACATGAGAACTTTGTGTATAGTATATCTGTACTACCTAATGGTGTGGATTTTGTATCATGTAGTGAAGATCGGACAGTTCGAGTCTGGAGTGGCGGAGAAAATACACAAACTATAACACATCCCACATTGTCTATATGGTCTGTGTGTACGCTGCCTAATGGTGATATCGTATCTGGTTCTGGGTAAGTGTTGGATGCTTCTCTACTATTTTACAGTGTCCTGAAACTTTTTATCTCCACTTACTACTATTTTATGACACCAAGTGTCTGGACATTTTTTATCACCCCTCAAAATTTTATTTATAAAGAATTTTAAAAACTGTTTTATCACCCCCTTCACAATTATTTCATGATATTTTGTATGAATAGTCCAAAAACTTTGATCTCCCCTCATTGTTTTATTACTGTTTATACAGCGACGGTATTATACGAGTGTTCACCTGCAATCCTGACAGAGTTGCTACTACAGAAGAATTGAAAGCATTTGATGAACAGATAGCAGAATCACAAATACCTGAAGATATCAAACCAGAACTATTACCTGGTCCAGAAGCCCTCAATAATCCAGGTAATCAATAATTAACACCTTGATCCTGTTTCACAAACCAAACTGCTACTGAGCACTAGGTAGCGCCTTGCTATAAAATGGCTTGCTTCTAAAAAGCGCTACGTAGCGGACGAAGCTCGTATTGTGTTGTGCATAGACTTAGGAAAACGCTCGATAGCGCCAATTGGAAGGGGCTTGATTAGGCAACGGGCTCCTGATTTGGAATGATTTTTATGTTCTTACCAAATAAAGGAAACATTTTAAAAATCTCATAAATACGGTTATCTTCCTTGTGAGAACAAATCACAGTAGATTGTTCTCCAGCTTAGTGATAATTCATTTGGACATCACCTGTAATTTTGGCACGCAACAAGTAACATCACAGACTTTAATGTTCACAAGCTTTATCTTGTCATGGAATAAGCTTAAGCCTAGGTCCCACTAAGGAATTTCACATCAGCAATGTTCTCACTATTTCTTTCAATACCATCCCATTCATCACAATTTCTTCCAACTACTGTCTCGTGACTTCCCTGAAGCTTCCCATAGACCACGAGGAACCGGTCTTGATAGCTCATAAATTTCAATCGAGAGTACATCGCCGAGGCGAAAAATGCTCAGTGGGACCTAGGCTTTACAGTTTTATCTGATCGAACCTGTTTTAACTATACACACACAATGCTTTATATTGTAATGTGCCGGACGGACAGACACCAACAAATCCCGTCAGAGAAAAGCTAGCTCACCACTAAGGGTGATTTGTTGGCCTTATATATGTCATTCTACTCTAATGACAACCTACAAGGTTTACTGTGAGCATAATTATCCAATTACCTCCCTTTTTACACTCAACAAACGTTACAATATTGTCACAGGTTTTGTAATATAGGTTTTAAATGTGGTATATTTAGGAACAAAAGAAGGACAGACAAAGATGGTGAAGAATGCTGCTGGTAAGGTGGAGTTATATAGTTGGGATAGAGAGGTGTCACAATGGAAGAAAGTTGGTGATGTTGTTGGTTCTTCTGGTGGTACCACAGCTACCTCGGGTAAAACATTGTTTGAAGGAAAGGTGAGTTGGAAAATGTTTTTGCATATTTTGTATAATCTTTCAGACTAGTGGTGTTGGTAGTGTGGTTGACTTTATTTCTAAGTTGAATTGGTTATGGCCCAAAAGTTCGAAAACTAATATTTCATCTAGTAGATAATTCCTAGGATAATTAAGGATACTATATGACTGAAATTTTTTTTGGTTCGACTGAGACAGTCGTAGTGTGTAGTCATTTTGGGTTTATCCCTGCCTAATTGACCAATCACATCTGGCTTCAAGGGATTAATTTGTGACTGAATGAACAGTTATATTATCTATTTTTGGTCGTACTTTCCAGAGCAGTCCTCTGTATACATGCATTTGTATGCATTATGTAAATTTATATGCATCATAGAATATTGAATTTTCCAACTGTTAGTTTTGTCTGATTTATATTTCTTTAAATGAAATTGTGCTATGTATAAATTCTCATTATATAATTATCTCCCTTAGCCCTCAGTTTCTCTCCCTTGATTAGCTCTCAGTTTCTCTGTATTACAGGAGTATGACTATGTGTTTAGTATTGATATAGCAGAAGGCAAGCCACCTCTCAAGTTACCATACAACATAGCGGAAGATCCATGGTTTGCTGCACAAAATTTCCTATCAAACAATCAGCTGAGTCAACTGTTCCTTGACCAGGTGGCTAATTTTATTATAGACAACACTAAAGGTGTGACCTTGAATCAGTCTTCAGGCTCTACACCAGGTTATGCTGACCCTTTCACTGGTAAGTTGTATATGCCCCAGGCCTCAACAAATATTTTTCAAAGCACTCGTCCTGCAATATAGACTAAGAAGAAACCCCTAAAATCTTACTCGTCCTGCTATGTAAATAAAGAAGGAAAAATATTTCATGGTTTAAAATTATCATTATAATAATTTCAGTTTTGAGTAGCTGTGGCTTTGATAATTGCACTGGATTTGTAAATGGTGCTCCGGGTAACATTCCCGGTTGCGTTAGGTCAAACATTTGCTTGAAAATTTGACATAAAAGTTGATTTTCCTCTTATGTACAGAAAAGTTGTCGGTTCCTTGAGAAAGGGTAAAAAAGTAATGGTCCAGAGAATGTGGTTAGATCAATTGGCCACCGCATATAACTGAAATATTGTTAAGAAACACCGTTGAACCCTAATAAACAAATATGAAGTTTCAAAAAAGTTTGATTTTGATGGTTTATTGGTAATAAATTTTACTGAAGTTGTGCTATTACTAATTTACGCTCCTGTGAAGTTTAATATCCTGCCTGTTTGTTCCTGATTGGTTCCTATTCTCTATATGTCATATTCAGGTGGTAATAGATACGTACCGGGATCCAGCAGTAGTACATCAACAGATGGTGGGGCCGATCCATTTACTGGTGCAGGGAGATATGTTCCTGGTAGTGGATCAAGTAATACAGGTGGTGGGGCTGATCCATTCACCGGTGCAGGGAGATATGTACCAGGTTCCGGGTCTGGTGGATCAGGAGGAGCGGGCGGAGCTGATCCATTCACCGGTTCAGGAAGATATGTACCTAGTTATACTGACAGTCAGAAAGGCCCTGCTGGTGGTGCTGGTGATGTGTTTACAGGTATGTGTTGTAGCTCTTTGTTACCTTTAATATGTCTCCCTCAAGCATGCGCTCAATTGATTGTATCTCAAATTACATTTAAATTAACAAGAATATTATGGCATTCAAAACAAGGATTTTGCTTACACTTTAATTAAAAAGCAATTGACAAAACAAATGTAATTGTTTTATCCTAGTACAAATGTTGTTACTTAGTACCGGTATTTACCATTTCTCGCACAAATTTACGTGGTGCCTGTGCCTTAACATAATTTAACAGTTGATTAATTGCCTATATCTAAGATTTGTCTGTGTCTTACGAATATGTTCAAGGTGTCCTATTAACACTATTTGTACAGATATGTATTGCACGACTTTCTTGCGAAGGAAACTTACAAATTAATATAATCATTCATAAAGGTTAATATGTTGGAATAATATTGCAGTAAAATCCATATAACATTATATATTACTATAGGAGCATACACAACCGGTACAGTGAATCCAAATCTCTCCAAGACAAACCAATTCTTTCCTCAACAGAAGACATTGACCTTTGATGCTGCCAACCCTGCTGCTATCATGGGTAAGATTCAATATTTTGATGTTTCTGATATATTTCAAAAGCTGTAGATTTACAGTACTAGATTGACTTGCATTCTGCCAATGATATGTTTTAAATTTTAAGGTCCGAAAAAGTCTTTATATTAAGGTGGATAGGTAGTGTAAATCTCTTCTGCACTTTCAATAAAACTTGAAATAGTCACTTGTTATGTGAAGGTAATCAGTGAGCGTTCTTTTATAAATTAAAGGATCTATGTACAGTCTAAGAGTGACTCTTTAGGTTGCCATTGTCTTCAACATTACTGACTATTTGACTTTCATGAGGGCATACATATTTTACAGATTTTTTGTCATATTACAAATATTTCTTGTTAATTATATAATGGTGTGGAGTGAATTATTTGGTCCACGTTATAAAATTATGTAACCTCTAAATTGTAGGAAAGCTGCGAGAATTTAATGACGGTATGGATGCTAGTAAGAAAGTTGATGGCGCATGTATCAATCGTCTAGAGGGTATGATGACGAATGTACAACCAACATCAGATGATCTCAATTCATTGAAGGCTGCCTTGCAATTCCCTCCAAGTATGTTTAAATTGTCTCATGTCATGCCAAAATAAAAATGGTACCAATTATTTCCTAGCTAGACGCTGAGCATAAAAGGGAAGCTCACTCATATGAAGAACAACATCAGGAATGAGGTGTCCAATGTGATTAATATAAGATGGAAAAAATTGCTTCACAATCGGCCTAAAATAGATTTGTATAAACTAATACCATTATGTCAGTCTTCATAAAAGTGAGAGTATTGTATTGCTTTATGTATATTGGTCCGTCTATCTGTTGGTCAATAGTTTCTGATCAATAGCCAGACAACTGCTTGATCTAGTATTCTCCATTTGTCACACTTGGTATGCAGGTTGATCATGACTAGTAGTTGACCTATATTGGTGTTGAGGTCAAAGGTCAAGGTCACCATGACCTTGATCATAAATGACTATTTTCCAGTTGATACACGTTTAACACACATCTCTTAAAAGAAGGTATGTTTGGCAGTTAATTCATTCATTAATTCATGCATTTTAAAATTTACTTTTCAGATGCAGTATTTCCTGCCTTGGATATTCTGAGAGTTACAATAAAGTTCCAGGAAGTCAATGAAGCATTCTGTGGTTCACCTAATATATTAGAAGAAATGTTCAAATATTGGTCAAGTGATTCAGCTGCGGCCAATCAGATTCTTAGTTTGAAAGTCATCTGCAATATGTTCGCACAACCATTAGGTTTTAAATTATGTATGGACAATCGCGATAAGATTATTACACATGCACTAGATTTGAAACAGTCGAAAAATAAAAATGTACAAATTTCATTGGGTACACTAATGTTGAACTTTGCTGTTGGACTTTTTGGTTCCCTGGATTTGGAGGGAAAATCACAAGTACTGGCGGCTGCAGGTGAATGTCTAAAAGTAAAGCCAGACGTGGAAGGAGCTTTCAGATTATTTGTTGCTATGGGAACATTGATACACAAAGATGAAAGTTTACAAAAGTTGGGACAGTCCCTAGGTATCAGGAGTCTCCTTGGTGATTATATGATGACAGCAAATCCAGCAAAAATTCCCGAATGTACAGGATATCTGAATGATTTGTTGGCTTGAAATGGACTCTGGTCATAAAATCATTGATGTATATTAAATGTGCTGACTTGTTTATAAAATGTACAGCATTAAATAAATTATTGAGCACCATGCTGCTTTGTGAACTGATGGCTATTCCTGGAATTTCTGTAAGAAGTGGGATGGAATGTTTTCTAGGCACTAGTATCCAATTTATGTTTCATTTACTCTACTTGCAGTATGCAAATTGGGATGTTATGTATTAATACACATATGTACAGTAGAGCTTCAATGCGTCAAACAACCTCAGGCCCTTCCCCAGGGGCAGAAGGCCAGAATCAGCTCCCTACTTTTGGTCCCAGAAAATACACTGTAGTATAGTAGAACAGCTAGATGGCAAAAACTATTTTCCCTGGTCCAGAGTCAGTTTGAGGCATTGCAAGCTCTACAGTAAAAGCAATGCACACATTAGAAACCTTGTGATAACTAAAAATCAACTTTGCACTGCAACAATATAGATGATTTTCTCAAAATGGTGGGGGAACCTGCATCTTTCTCAACTTTCCTAGAATAACCCTAAACTAATTAGTGATCTTCATCCGATTAGTTTTTTAGAAGTAAAAGACAAAAGATTTGTGTTGTTTTGTCTGCATAAATGTTAATGTAAAAAACAACATAAATTATGTTAACGTTTGTATTTCTAGATATTTAAAAAGATATATATGTATATATCGTGAAATTAAAATAGGACTTCTCACACTCGCCAGCGTTTCTTCAATTTGATTTTAAAAGTACAAACTAGTCGCGCTGTAAAAGGCTAATCAGTCTAAATATAGAATAATGGATGTAAGGGAGGTTATTCTCCATAAATATACATTATACGTATGAATGCACCAATTTCAGCAAAGGAGTCATTTGCAAAACTAAAATGAATGCACCCATGTTTTAAAACAGATGATTAAGCATGACTGTCTTCTGTCAGATTGTTTAGTGATATATCAGGTGTGTAAGCCTAAGACTGTTTTCATTATTGTTCTCATTTATTAAGCTTTCTTGCTCATTTTCAATCTATGTCAATAATACTTACTTTTCTCATAGTTTTAACAGTTGTTTATAATTGTTGCACTCATGTGTAATGTTTTTGATTTCAATACTGAATAGGATTTTTTGATTCAGCAATAAGTGATGAATGTATGACCTCAATAGAGGTACATGAAATACTCATTCATTATTGATTAAATATGATCATTGAACTGGTAAGTCTTCATTTGAACCTACCATAAAAATGCAATTTATTGAATCTGCTGTCTTCAGTATTTTCATATGTTTGTTAATCAGTATAAATAATACTTCTTCTACTATCATTTATATACAAGATAATAGCCTATCGATATTTTTATGGATCTCTGTTTGTACACATTTATAATCATAAAAAGTCGAGTGTTTGTTTGTTATTGTAGTATCACTTCTGTTGAAAGGACCAATCACTTTGATTTGTGAGACCCATACATGTGAACACATTTACTCCTTAACTCTTTTCCTCAAATGCATGGTACCTGGCCTGGATCACCCGAAGCATCTCAAGTAGAAATCTCAACTCAAATTGAGATTTTTTGCTTAAATCAAAGTCAGAATTAGAGATAAATCTGATGTCCGAGCTCTTGAAATTTTACTGTAATAAACTCAGAACAACATTTCTGTTTAGTGAACCGAATTTTTAGTTCAGCCCCGCTTGGAAATTAACAAAGACACATAGCAATATTTGAAATGAGTTCTTGCTCAGATTGAGATGCTTCGGAAGATCGGGCCCAGGTTAGTGTAGAGCAAAGATATTAACCTGATCAGTATCCACCAACATTAGCATGATTTAACAGTAGCAGAATTTTTGTTTATATTTAACACCGGTTATGTTTTCCTTATTGAAAAGTATTACAAATAGGCACCTGGTGTACTATAAACACAAATCTAAAGGACTGTTAATACATGATTTGTTCACAGAAATATATTCTTCGCAATATCGTTGTAATACATGTTTATTGTTCATCCGATACGGTTGGGATCAGGTTAAGATCTCAGGATTATATGCACACGGTGGCAGATATTCAACGAGAACATACTACTGTATGTTCTCTGTCAGTCAATGTTATTGTCTATGTTGACGATATTTTTGTCTTACATTATAGCACTCCAGTACTAACGTACCTTATTACTATTCTGAGTCTTGTTCAAGACAGATGCAACTCAGGATTGCAAGTGCTATGTGTAACAGAGTTAATCTACGACTCATTAAACTTCAGCAAGGTCTTCATATGTAACCATTATCAGTTGTTACAATGTGGCAGAACTATTATTTATTGAAAATACTAATCAGTGATTAACAAAGTGAGAGCATAGAATATGCTAAGGCCTGATGCCAATTCTGTCAGACTACGCTCGTATATCAATGTATAAATATTAGTGCCTTTGCAGTAGAAAGCCATTGGCATGTGATTTTATTAGGCAAATAGCTTTATTGTAGAGTGTTGAATCAATGAATGTATGGTAGCGTGTACAATAATAGGTAGTTATTAACAATTGTATTACTATTTTGTGCTTGAATTCACTGTTTGTTTGACAAAGTATTTATGTTTTCAAAGTTGAACAAGTGTATTAAAATTAGCAACTGTTCAGTCTTGTTTGCTTTTTCTTGAAGTATACGGTAACATTAATACAATTGAATGACTAATGCATAAAAATGATACAAATGCACTCAGCGTAGCAGCAAGGGAGATCACTGCTTAAGAGTTTGCTGCACGTATCAGCTGGAAGGATTACAGAATTATTCCCACTACAAGTACTTCAGAGTTTAATAACAACATAATTGTGGGGCATCTGTATCATGTGGACACCTTTCCTGTTTTATATGAATTACTTGGTTTATACAGTATTATTGTGCTAGCATACAGCCTACAACATGGTACACACAGTCTACAACATGGTACACACAGTCTACAACATGGTACATACAGTCTACAACATGGTACACACAGTCTACAACATGGTACATACAGCCTACAACATGGTACATACAGTCTACAACATGGTACTCCTTTGTATGTTCCCTTGGCAGCTTATGTGGTAGTCAGAACCTGCTGTACTTTAAGTATGTGCTGCCTTCTTGCAAACATGTGGGCAAAATTTGGGAGCACACACAGACAAGATGTACCTTTAAGTGTATGAGGAACTTTCACTGTGTTCGGGCTACATATTCACGCCAGTATGTGTAACGTGCATACTTTCTACTGCCAACGAACAATGTAAGGACAGCGTTCATGAGCAGCATGGGTAAGTACGATCTCCTTACAATAACATGACAATCACACGGAGAAGGTACGCTGTAAGCACCTACAACTCACTTAACATGTATGCAACCTAGGATGCAGGCAGTAACTCACGGCCAGTCATGCATGTGTTGACTTGTTCCCTTCCCACGTTTTCGGAGAAACGTAGCATCCCAAAAAGACATAAGTGCTAAAAGCATGTACGTTGGGTTTCGACTTGGCCTTTAATTACTGTCAGAATCGAAATAACATTGACGTCTTATTATTTCTTAAATAACACATTTTATGTTTATGTACAGGTTAACCTCAAAATATACAAACTAGAATTCGTCAGCTAAATAATACATCAAACTGTCCAGTTCCTGTGGCCATGTGTGCCTGATAGGTTCCATTTTGGAAATTGTCCAGTTCCTGTGGCCCTGTGTGACTGAGAGTCTTCATTTTGGAAACTGTCCAGTTCCTGTGGTCCTGTGTGACGGAGAGTCTTGTTTTATTGACCCATTTTGTTCAAACATTTCTCTTGTTGACAGAAAAGCACTACGTTTCATTTCAGCATCCACGTTTAACTCTGGTTTGGTTGAACGATAAGTAGCAACATTTCCTAATTCCATGCGATTAAGAGCATCTGTATTCTCAAATACATTCTCCTTATCTCCGATGTCATTTTTTAGTCTTATATTTCTTTCGAAATGTGCTAGATTGGATGAAGAATTGTTTGAAAGGCTAGGCCATTCCTGACCAACATATTGTCCATCTTGCTTTTGCAATTGTCTAACTTGGTTGCTTGAATCAATATCAGTAGTTGTATATTGTCCGGTCCCTGTTTCAGTGGTATTTCTTCGGCAACCAATGTTGTTAGTCTTATTCTTGTGTTTATCATACGAGGCTGTTCTTGATAATACAACTTCTTGTGATGCTGAGCCATTCTTCGACGATATGATTGCGTATAATGTATTCACTCGCCACTTGTTCTTTGTGCCCTTCTGTGTTTTCCCTTGTTTATTTTGTTCTCTATCAATAACAACTTCAGTGTGATTATCATAGGTGTCCATAGCGTCTTGTATTTCTTGTATCTCATCATGAAGTATATCTTTACATGCTTGACTTTGACTACAATCACTACAAATGCTGGAAGGTCGTCTCTCTCTGTAATTGCTTTCTTTTTCTGAACCATGAGTAGATCTATATGTACTGTTTGACCTGGCAATGCGTAATGAACCACTACATTGGTAATCTTTCTCTTTCGTGGAATTGTTTCGTTCCACCTTTGCTACGTCATACTTTCCTCTACTGAAGGAGCCAATGTGTTTCAAATATCTTGACATACTTGAACAACGCTTTCTTTGCAAACCGCTAGTGGCAACCACAGGACTATTCTTGAAGTCATTTCCGTCAGAGATACTTGTTGGTATTATTGCAGTAAACTCTTCTCTATATTTATCATCAACTTCTCTAGTCTCCTCACGTTCGTTGCTCCGTTGACTGCCTAGCCGTTTGTTGTTTCTCACAAAATCTGAATCCAACATGACCAGTGGCCATGGATTGTCATAGGGATTCTCGTCAGTGTCAAGTTTGATTCTTTCATTGTCGACATACTGGTCAACACATAAACTCGGAGAATCTTCTTCAAGCGCAAAGTTTCCATGGATACAGCTGATCTCACTCGTTTGACTTGTAGCATCTCCCGCCAAATGGTTGTTATGGTAACTTACAAGCCAGTTATCTCTCCAGTGAAGTGCACTTTGTGGTCCTGTGTACGTTAAAGATGGAGAGTCACCTTTCGTATTCCTCTTGCGTCTGAAAATATATAAGGAAGAAAGGACCCTTTAGAACTGTGCTTGTGTCATTTTAACTTCACCAGTCTTTTTGAACATAAACGTGTCAATATCAAACTGACTATAACTTGCTGATAAAATGCTGCATAGTTAGTAGACACTATCTTGTAGAACTAGAATAGGGTTTTGTCAAGCAATATACATGTACAATTGGGCTTGACACCAACACTTCACATGTTCATTGGATGCCGAGAACAAGAGCGAACGTCGTCAAAATAGTTTAAATTTTTGACGATCATCAAAGGACCATAGCTCCGGCAACTCCAAACAATGGTTAAGAAGAGGGCATACTTTGTTTAATACAGACAGGCATACAAACAGATATCAGCACAAACACAATATGTCTCCCTACTCTATGCGGGAGTTATATTATATTGGAAATTGTATAACAGTAAGTACTTACATACAGACAGCAACAACTGCTACTAGCAATAGTAAGATAAGCAAACCAACCACAGCATACATTCCTTCAACTACACCTGAAACGACAAGGAAACGATAAGAAAAACGTTCACCATTTAGCATTATACCCCAACTTTTTCAGTCTGGTTAAAAACAAATTAGATAGAGTACACAACCCTCTTCAAATCATAATCCCTCTGGTAGCAGTTCAGTGATATGTATACTACACAGACACAAAAGGCTGGGATCTTATTCAGTATGTTCAGTTTCAGGCTACGGCTTACCCGTACGTGTATTCCTTTCAACAGCTTGATCATCGCGGTCTGGAACCGAACCAGTAACCATCGTTCCCAAGACAGACACTTTTACATCATAAGAAAACCGGTACGTCAACAGCGGTAATCTTGTAAGTTCTAACTGATGTAAATGTCGACAGGAAGTTTATGTAATGAATAACAGGCCTAAGAAATTATATCACAAAATACAGAGTTTTGAAATTGCCCCTTCGTCCGGTCATTACATAATATACAAAGAGTACTTTTTTGTACTGTAATGACCGGATGATGGGGAATTTCAAAACTCTGTATTTTGTGATATATTTCTTAGGCCTGTGATTGAATGTACGTTTTGGGTGTACATTAAACTACAATGTCACCTTGTATGAAAGAGACTACTTGCCAATGGCTGATCTATCAGTACTACCAGATGTATCATGTGATGTTGTTGACACGCCAGTAGATGTAGAAAAGCCTATATAGTTGGTGAAACCACTCGTAAGTATCATTGGAGAAGTTGACATACCAGTCAATGTGACAACTCCTGAATTTGACGAGCCTCTCAGTGTTTGTATAAAGGCCGGTGATGTTGTATGTAAAGTATTTGACTTTGTTGAAGTAACAACTGCCGTCGGTTTTTCAATCATTGTTTTGTGAAAGGGGGTTTGATATGTATTGATATGAGGTGGTGAAGTCTTATACTGGGATGTAAGTTTGTTAGATTTGGGTGTGTTGTATGTTGCTAACGTTACATCAGGTGTCAAAGAATCGGGTGAGGTTTGTTGTGATGATGTTGGAAGAGGTCTTGTCGTTCTATGTACATTTGGTGTTTGTAAAAATGGATGTGTTGTAATTGTTGATAACACAGATGATGTGGTTGGAGCATGGTTTGTACCTCCGCCCGTTGAGTTTCCTAAAATGACAAGTTGTCAATGGTTTTTGAGTACGTGCATGTATTAAACTAAATAGGTAAAGTCTATAATAATAATAACACAACAAATGAGGCATGACTGCCACGTGTGTAGAACCACGGGCTAGACGAATAGATTTTCATTGTACATTTTGGTATTAAATATTTTTTCAGAAAAAGATTCATACACTTTTGGTTGAGATCTTTTACGTATATGTGAAATGTAATTTGCTAATAGAGTCTTGTTGGGCAATTAGAGGAACATAATCAGAGTGGCCACACACTCTGGAAAACATGGGAGGTTGGATGCCATATTTTCAGCTTTATCTGAGTTGCGAAAACCGCAAACAATTAGGGAAATTCATCTCTCAGCCTTGAAAAATATCAAGAAATTTCATTCTACATTTTCAATGGCCACCCTGTTAATGATAACTATTGTAGCACAATTATATACATTTTAATATACGAAGGTACAAACCACAGTTGTTTAACTCCTTTTGCGAATCGCATAGAGGTTTGCACGTTCCTTGGATGGCTTGGACTAGCATCGAGGGGTTACACACCGCTAGATGTACGGTAACATTGATTTGGATTTTCCCTCCGTTTGTGTGACCTCCTAAATACCGATGGGTCAGTTCTGGCTCTATATTGATACAAAGTTCACTGGACGTGAAGTTTTTTGACATGCCTGTAGTTACCGGAATAGCATTGTCTCTGGTCATGGATTGGCATGTACCGTAGTGGATGGACATTCGGTCTTTAACTACCGTGGTTGTCATACCAGTATTGTCGTTGTACAAATACGCTCTGTTACCACCGAAGTCAGCTGTAACAACATTCAGTGACGTGTAGACAGCACCATGTAATATAATAGGTTTATTACACGCCTGTTTTAACGCATGAACTTCTTCCGCTTCCATGTTAATGATTGCAATTTCCTTCCCGATCGAGTAGGAAACAACCAGAGGGTCACACACTGCTGTAGATGTAAATGAATAAGTACTAATATACGTTGATAAAACAATTTCACAAATTTTTAGGAGTTTTATACATTATTTTGCTTCTGTTAAATTTTTGATTCAAAATTACAGTATGCATGCATGACCATCTCTTCCATTACTGTGTCATACAATCAGTAAACTAAAACAATATAATTTTACTTCTGTATACTCGTATGTGCATCTTATAAGGGAAGTCCATATGCACACAAATGAACATTGGCCATTTAAGAAAGTTCGTATAGTTATAATAATAGAAATTAGTTTTATCAACTGAATGCTTTATAACTTTGATTTTAAAACCGTTTACTCACATTTAAGGATGTTTAGGACCTTTCTCCGACACCAACGGTAAAAAATCGACTTTTTGCCGAATCTAATGAAAATCTCCAGAAATATGCTTTGACATTCTGTCCTTATTGTGCAGTTTTTATTTTTTCAAAATATCGCTCCGTTTCCTAGCAACGTGACGCTATGTACATATGGCGTAAAATTGACGTTTTGATGGCATAATTCGGTCAGAATAAGGTCTATTTTAATTTTCAAAGCTCTATATGTTAGCCCTTGATCCGTTGAATACGTATATTTTAAATTTAAAGCGATTGTGACGGACAATTTTTCACCGAAAATGGTTTTATATCGAAAGTTGACAGAATTTTATTGCGCATTTGAAACATCTACCTCATTTCAGGGCGCAATTTGGTCAACAAAAAGTGATTCAATCAACTAATGAAATACACCGTGGCGATGCGGTAATTTTATATAATAAGCTCAACCAATAAAAAAGGGGGGTGATCTCGCATTTAAGGATGTTTAGGACCTTTCTCCGACACCAACGGTAAAAAATCGACTTTTTGCCGAATCTAATGAAAATCTCCAGAAATATGCTTTGACATTCTGTCCTTATTGTGCAGTTTTTATTTTTTCAAAATATCGCTCCGTTTCCTAGCAACGTGACGCTATGTACATATGGCGTAAAATTGACGTTTTGATGGCATAATTCGGTCAGAATAAGGTCTATTTTAATTTTCAAAGCTCTATATGTTAGCCCTTGATCCGTTGAATACGTATATTTTAAATTTAAAGCGATTGTGACGGACAATTTTTCACCGAAAATGGTTTTATATCGAAAGTTGACAGAATTTTATTGCGCATTTGAAACATCTACCTCATTTCAGGGCGCAATTTGGTCAACAAAAAGTGATTCAATCAACTAATGAAATACACCGTGGCGATGCGGTAATTTTATATAATAAGCTCAACCAATAAAAAAGGGGGGTGATCTCGCATTATTTTCGACAAAATTGATTTTCAGTAAAAAACGGACTTACGTATAAACGTTAAGTCGCACAACGTAACGCGCTTTAATACACTTGTTACTATAAATAGTAACAAAAATAAGCCTATTTGCGGCTGATTATGGCCATCACGTGATTGATTATCGGCTATCCGCCCGGTCCGCAAACTCATAATCATAATCGGACCGGTTGAACGAGCGCACGTGACGTTATCCGTGTAAACATGACGTCACGTTGGAGCCAAAATGACGTTACGTTGCTCATAAGTAAGATTTCTTTGCTAATTTTATTTAGTCTTGGTGCATTTTATTGGTTACCACCTAAATGTATATCTACATCAGTTATATTTACGTTATTTGTTATTTGTAAATCCAACAATTGTATTAAAGACTTTAATACACTTCAGAGCCTGGCCGGAAGTTGATAATCCGCCCGGAATGAATAATCACCCTCGGGCTGAAGCCCTCGAGGTGATTATTAATTTTCCGGGCGGATTATCACCTCCCTGCCCGGCTGTGTCGTGTATTAACCTCTAATTAATACACTTGTTACTATATATAGTAACACAAATAAGCCTATTTGCGGCTGATTATGGCCATCACGTGATTGATTATCGGCTATCCGCCCGGTCCGCAATCTCAAATTAATAATCGGACCGGTTGAACGAGCGCACGTTACGTTATCCATGTAAACATGACGTCACGTTGGAGCCAAAATGACGTTACGTTGCTCATATGCCAGATTTCTTTGCCAATTTTATTCACACTAAGTGCATTTTATTGGTTACAATATTAGTGTATATCTACATCAGTAATATTTACGTTATTTGTTCTTCATAGATATTCTGAAATCGAACAATTGTATTAAAGACTTTAATAGACTACACTTCAGAGCCTGGCCGGAAGTTGATAATCCGCCCGGAATGAATAATCACCCTCGGGCTGAAGCCCTCGAGGCGATTATTCATTTTCCGGGCGGATTATCGCCTTCCTGCCCGGCTGTGTCGTGTATTAACCTCTAAATACATGTACGTCCGTTCTATTTACGGACTTGCGTCCTATTTACTAGTACAACAATTACATGTTATGAATAAAATGCACCATTTCACCTGCATCTATTCACTAAGTCTTATCAAATCATATATAATAGCTTTGTTAAAAGCAAAGTTTGTCATTACATAACAATTATAATCTAGTTATTTCGATTTGAGTGTGGTAATTTTTGTGAAAATGACTAAACTAAGTTTCTCTCGCAATACCTGTACTTCAATCAGTACTGTGGTCTTATTATTCTTCACATTGTGTCTGTATTGGTACTTTTATTATGAACACAGCATCATGATAAATATACAGTGATACAACAGAGAACATCGACTGTGTTATATATATTTAAATTATATAAACATCTACGTACTCAGGATATTCGATCGGAAATTAAATGCATTGTACAGAATTATGCGCTCGATTCTTCCAAACTAACTTAAGTCTTCCAAACTAATTATTACGTCCCTTTAATAAAATAATACCTAAAATATGTATACATCATTTTGTTACAATCATATATAGTTTTATCACATAACCTGCGGTCCAGGAGTGCCGTAAAGCCGTGTCGTAAATATCGTTCGGCACTCCCAGACTGTGCAATAAATATTTAAATTAGCTTGACGTGACGTTAGCCAATCCATGCATTGATCCGTTAATGACGTCAGGATAATATCAACGTCGCCATGACGTCGCGCTCATTGTACCGCTGAATTGTGGCTGAAACATATGCAGCGTACATCATCCTTTTGAACAATAATGAGCGTTTTCTAAGGTTATGTGATAAATAGAATCTAACATTCGTGCTCATTACATACGAGTTTTATTAAACTCGTCGACAAAAACAATATGACACTCGGCAAAGCCTCGTGTCATATCATTTTGTCCACTCGTTTAATAAAACTCGTATGTAATGAGCACTTATGCAAGATCCTCTATATAATGTAAATAATAATAGCGTTTGGTATAAAAGTAAATGTTTTATGTATAAACACCTGGAAAGTTAGTCCCGCACTTGTCTAGAAATATTGCCAATAACCACGCCTATATATCTGGTTTCACTGCAACCTAGTTAAATCCTGTTAGAAGCTGAATTAAAGATGATGCGGCCGGTAGATGAACAGCCAGCAAATTGAAAGAAAGCGTTATAAATATACAATTCAAAAGTATGATGTCTTACACGTGTATTAGATAATAATATAAGTTAATGTAAACACTTTTGAGCCGCTGTTAGATCGGCTAAGTCGCGGCCCGTTTAACTTCACACGGTTGACATCGCTTTTTTCTGGAATCGTACTATTTTCACAATTTTTCAAATTTGTTTAATTCGATACTCACTGTATAGGTTGACATTTTGGCTTATGTGCCTTAATTGGGGTAGGCCTACACATCAAACATGACGTTACAATAATGTACCAGTCAATTGAAACTACTCCCCCAATCTAGGGGAAAGACAGATGATAGCGGGGAACTGTCCCGTGTATTTACGTTTTCGATGTCCCCGCGGTACGCTTTTGATTCGCGACAAAACAGCGTGGAAATGCAGCTCTGACTATATCCCTGAGGTATAGGACAGGGGGAATTTGCGGGGCTTTACCATCTGTATGACCCTCGGGGTTTGATAAAGCAATAGTAAAATCCCCGTCGCTCCCCGGGGTAGGGGAGCATGGTTCAATTGACTGGTTCATAAGGTACGTGATTTACTGTAGACCTGTTGTGTTGTTGCTGTTTAGTGAGTTGGGGAAAAAGTCTTACATATGTATAACTGTTACATTTTCTGTTGAATGCATGGACACTTATACAGTCCTAGTAATAATGTATACAAAACCAGGCTTAATTTTGACAATGCAAGTTAATCAATTTGAATAAATGTAACACATTGTGTCGACGTTTTGGGACTACTTTTGACCATTTATTGAAAATATAACTACATACCAAAGTATGTTTGTCGGTATTTATTACAATTATCATTTTACCACAGGGACTGTAACACTTTGTCCCGAACCCCCCTACTGTGCGTACAAAATATATAGGTCGTAAGCCAAAATGTTAAAAGCACAATATTCTTTGTGAGAGGTGGTTAGTGTTTTATACAGTGTGTGCTAGTAGCAAGTTCATATCTCTTTATTAATAGGGAAAATGTACGTACATGTATATCACTAGAAATCAATATTCATACACTTTTAGGGTGTATTGAAGATCTCATCTTGCATTCAGCATAATGTAATGATTTCTTATATTTTTATATATTGAAACAATGTGCCAATGCGCCAGATACACAACAAGATCATGACACTGACGTAGCCATAATTGCCCGTAACGTCGTGCGACGGCACGACGTTATGCTTTTTACGTATGTCCGCTTTTCATTAAAATTCAATTTTGTCGAAAATAATGCGAGATCACCCCCCTTTTTATTGTTTGTGCTTATTCTGTAGAATTACCGTATAACCACGGTATGTTTCATTAGTTGATTGAATCACTTTTTGTTGACCAAATGGCGCCCTGGAGTGAGTAGGGTGTCGCAAATACGCAGTAAAATACAGGTCAATTTTTTATATAAAACCGTTTTCCTTGCAAAATTGTAAGTTGCAACCGCTATAAATTTTACATATACGTATTCAAAGGATGAATGACTAACAAATAGAGTTTTGAAAATTATTGTAGACCTTAATTTTACAGAAATATACACTAAAAACGTCAATTTTACGCCCTATGTACGTAGCGTCACGTTGCTAGGAAACGAAGCGATATTTTGAAAAATTAAAAACGACATAATACGAAGAGTATGTTAAAGCATATTTCTGGAGATTTTCATTAGATTCGGCGAAAAGGCGATTTTTTACCTATGACGTCGGAGAAAGGTCCTAAACGTCCTTAATACAATAGTACTGAACATTAAAATTGACAAACTAATTTTAAGAATTTTTGAATGTGTGTGAAGTTGACAGCAAAGCAGCGTGAAGTTGGTTGTCTGTCAGCCCAGCAGCCTCAACAGTGAACTACAACTATCTAGGACGAAAAAAATATACATACCTGCTAATGATACTAAAAACAGGATTCCAAATAAAATAAATTGCGTCCACATCTTAGAGCTAGAAGCCACTCTAAATAAACGAACTAGTGACAATCATATTGTTAAACAGTTTTTTTCTAAAATATTTGGTAAATATTTGACTAATTTGAATACCGGTATATACAACTTCTTGTCACCTATCTCGGTTTAGGAATTACCTCCTGTATCTCCTTTTATCAATGACCTGACATTTTATGGATACTTTTTTGATAACTGTCTGTCTTTCATTCAGATAAATATTGCCAATCAACAGGTGGTTTGACCTAATATTACTGGTAGGAAGTCGATGAAGATAAAAGGTATGGCGTTATTGTCCCAGACAGCAGGTGGAATTACATGACGCACTATGATAAAAGTGACACCAAACTTAGAGACAATCATTCCGTTTTATTAACTACAATAATGGTCGAATTGTAAATAAATTCACATTGAAAATTAACTCAAACTGTCAATAAACCGTATTTTAAAATTATACAAGGTTTTGTCGCGTTCGACTGACAGTCGTAAGTGCATGGCAATCCGTTGTTTTTCCTGATGGCCTCCAGTTTCGAGGGAATACTTAGTAGTATACCAGTGATTAATACAGTACTTGAATACTTTAACTCTTATAATAAAGCATACATATAACCAGCTGCAATTGTTGTATACCGACTTCCGTAACATACAACACCAATGTTCATACGCTTACAGGCTTACAAAAGCTCATTTATAAACACCGTGTCTTCCAATTTGGAATTAAGAAACGAGTGTAACCACAATACGTTTTAAAATAACATCATATTAAAGGCATTTCTCATTGTAGATGTTTTGTCCATCGCAATTATATATACTGCATTACACACATGTATATACCAAATTCAAGAAACACTTACTAAGACTAAGAAATAAAAATATATTGCTGTATCTTAGTTACGACGGTAAAGAGTACAACTACTGCAATAATGCAAGAAAAAAAAGTGTGATGACTACAATACTGCGCTGGGTGTGCCCACAAAATCAAATTTGGTTCTAATAGACATGTTATGTATAAATTTATGCATAATAGGCCTATTGGAGCCAACTATGTGTGTGCCTTTTACCACCACTTCGCTATCTTCTCGGTT
The DNA here is from genome assembly GCA_947247005.1 of Spisula solida. NCBI lineage: Eukaryota > Metazoa > Mollusca > Bivalvia > Venerida > Mactridae > Spisula > Spisula solida. The sequence goes on from OX365948.1 coordinate 31,216,518, forward strand.
GAATTATGATACAAACCAGATATAGAACACACACACTCAGATTCACGCACTCGGCTAAATAGTGTGACCTAGTTTTTCAGTTCTCTTTCTATAACTCAAAAACGTCCACACATTTTCACGAACATCCTACAGTCCAAACGTGTACACTATTGTTTCAAACATCGGATTCTTCGGCTGACCAATCATCTAGTGTGTTCTTTAAGCGTCTTCCGTAGTCCATTGTATACCTTTCAGTCTCCCTATCTATTCTCGCATTGTCTTCATCCCATTGATCACCTGAGTGATCTGTATTCCGGAAACCTCTTTTATGTCTCCTCTCTGCCATGGACGGTCTCCCAGTGAATGTCTCCATAGTGAGACCTGACGTCATCGATCTCTGTGTATCCTCCTCTGACGAGCCGTCGAAGTCTGTGGTCCTTTTCAGTACGTCTTCAGACTGTGTTGGACTGTAGTTGTAGAAATGACTACCGGACGCAGTTGCAATATATTTATCGCCGTAAGTTTGACTTGATTCCCTTGCATTCACTGCATTGCCTTGGTTAGACTTGAAAGCGTTATAGTTAACACCAGTTGAACCACATGCGTCATCAGTTGCGTTAGACCTTCGTTCCTTCTCAGTGTCTCCTTTCTTTTTATAGCGAGGTTTAGAATATATCGGATCATCATTATTGTACACGGGATTGACCGTAAATGTCGTGCTTTTAGTATAGCTTCTTTGTACGACATTATCAATGTAGTCCACTTCTTGCCAATATTCTAATGGATTGTCTAGGTCTGTTATAGTGACCTTGTCTCTCTGCTTCCTGAAACACGAAATAAACTTCACTGAGACAAGTAGGAACATAGACGAGGGGTGATCAACACACACGCAGAAATGTGCTCTTATTTTTTTATTCGTCATCGTCTATAACACTTCCTGGATATGTAGGTACATTTATTTCAAATGATTCTCTTCTAATCGTTTTTATTGACCAATGTCTAAACGAACGCGGTTTCCCATGACAACGTCCACTCGACGTCTGCGGAATGACAGATGGCTGAAACTTTGAACCGTTATAAGAGAACTAAACGATAATTATTATTTAAACTAATTAATGCAGCTGCAAGTAAATGTTCGACAACTTACCTTATGAAGAAGCCACACACTAGCATGAATACAAGGACCAAAATTACACCAAATACACTAAGAAATGTGTATAAATCTGAAATGAAAAAAGTGTGCATAAAAAGTCCTAATGAATAATTATGCATATCGTCGTTGGGGATAGTCAAAACTTCATAACTCGCGTGGTTTTTCAATTTTTCAGGTGAAACAAAACAAACTGATTTTGTTTTACCAAGTCATGTTTTACTTATTTTGGCACGGGGATGATCGGTGTTCCCATTCCGTCAGAACAAATTTGAAATTCGCCTTATACCCGATTTTTAAAAGAACAGTCTCATTACTTTGAAGTTGAAGTGGCAGAGGTACGATGTTTGATAGAATGTGCGAAAATGGCACCATGCTTTAAAGCGTAATGTGATACTTTTGATGTATAATCGCCTAATTTCAGAGTTATGTAAACACTTCATATGATTAAATAATATTGCACGTATTGATGAGACAATCTTTTCCTCACCTTTCATTGCTGCCTTGTCACTATCAATGCCCTCAACTGTTTCTGGAAATAGTGAAACCATCTTTATTATAATCGTTTGTCAGACTGAACTAATGGTGTTAATTTCTGTCCCCCGATGTCATTTAATGTAGTTTTTTGACCGTAGGGGACTATTGGTTTGCCATCAGTCCGTCAGTTTTGGTTCTGACAGGAATTGTGGTTGCTATGACAACAGACACATTGAAAACCGGTAGGGGACTTCTGTATTGCTTGCAATTCTCAATGACTTGTTCATTACGTCATATCTCGATTTGTTCAATTACGTCATTTTACTTATTGAAACTAGGTCACCCGGCTATGGCTTTCAGATTTTTTGTTGCTGAAATCGGGCCTTCCAACGTTTTAATACTGTTACTTAACTTTTGAGACTAAATGCTGCTAAAACTATGTAGTTCAGCAGTTTTCAGTTTTACTGTTGTAACTAGGTCATTCAGCGTAGGCATTCTGCCTTTTGTTTGCTGAATCTTTTTTATTCAGCTTTTAAACAGTGGGACAAGGGATATTAAATTTTTTTGGTCGGTAGTGTGTTGGGCACTTATTCGTTTCAAGATTTTTGACAGCTAAAACTAGGCATTGAAATACTTTTGCTGTGGAAACTGGGTCATTCAGCTAGTTATAATTTATTATACTTTTCGACAGCTTGGACTTGGGCGGATCTGCGCTTGTTTAGTTTGGCATTGTGTCTTTATGTGTTTTATGTTTCCTGTGCTCGGTTGGTTCAGTTGGGCATTGTGCTTTGTGTGTTGTTAATGTAATCTGTGCTCGGCTGGTTAAGTTGAGTGCTGCCTTCCCTGTCTGACTTAATATAATCTTTTTACGTTACACTGAATGCATTTTTTCCAACTGACTTGCAACTCAATGATTGGAGATGTACTTTACGTTCCACTCAATATTTACACTATAGGGCTGATTTTAAAATTTGTTGTACCATTATTATAATATACTGTTACAAAATGTATATCAGTTTTCAAATTACAATTGCATGTATGTGAATCTGCATTAAAACATCCTTCTTGGGAAAATAGAAAATGACCGATATATCTGGGGGCACTTAGACATACTACAATCATGTAGTCGCCTTGATAGCGACATGTTTTATTTTTCTTAGGGCATAATTATAGCTATAACTAGTCATGCAACATAATCTGAATAACTTCTGTACCATTAAACACAGATGAACGGTTCATGTATGTTGATACACCGTCAATGCTACTGCTATTGTTCAAATCACTAGTTACCATAGTAACATAGTTTGTTGTTGTCGTAGTTTGGGTACTGTAAGCGGCTAAATTCTCAGAATCTGGTGTCACGATCAAACCAGGAAGCACGGACGTCTCTGAAATGAGAATGCGGTATAATGTCCAGCTACGAATATTTTAATTGACTTTACATAAAAATAATGAGCAACAACCCATCAATTTCTCGTATATTTTTCTTTTTTCCCGTTTTATGGTTAAATGTACCGCTGTAGTGAATTTAGATGGAAAGAACATCGAATGACAATCAATTGGTAGCAAATTGCACGCACACAAAATGTCGTTTAGAAATATTAATATATAAAACAGTGCTCTTGATTTTCATTAGTGTTGCGTTTTCAAAGCCGCTAAGTGTAATATATATAATTTATGTGACATATAAATACTTTCTTTCAGTACTTGCATGCAGGAATTGTATTGCACATGTATATGCTATAAATGTCAAAAGTTAGCGACGTAAAAATATTGGCGAATAACATCACATTGAAATTATTCATTATAGACAGTGTCTAAGTTCGTCTAGAATGAACTTTGACCTTCAGAGAACGCTACAGACAATAGGCAAAGAATCGCCAATATTTTCGTATACTAGTAATAGCTATATGTATGAAATTCAAAAAGCGCTTAAAACATTTCAACCCACTAAATATTGTTCAATGAAAGCTCTCTACGTACTGCGACATACTCTTCGGTAACCGATTCTTTTTGACAGAACATTCATTTACACGTACAGTACAACCCATCTATAGCAACACCCTTCGGAAAACATAACATTTGCTTATTATCACGTATTGAGGTTGTTGATAAGGTTAAATTAATAGTATGTGGTTGTCTCTGGATCAAAATGATAATGCTGCTAAACAGAGGATGTTTTTCAAGGGAGGGCAGCATAGAGAGGTTACACTGAACACTCGATAATATCAACTTGACCTATGTATAAATAACCTGCATCAAAACAGTTAAGATTTGTGTCCCCAAAATGTGTTGCTCTGGAGTAGTTCACAGTACATTTACATTACCTGTTTGGTTGCAGTCATGTGACTCGGACCATGTACCGTTCTTCAAACAAACACTGTTGTTACCATCGATACACTCAGTCTTATCACCAGGTTTATACAATGGTGGGTGTTTCTCTCCTGTTCTTAACGTGCAGACTTGTGACTCACACGACATCTTTATGTGCGATTGTTCCCGGCATGTCCGGTTTTGAATGTGTCCCATCTGGACCGTCTCGACGGAAAGCTGGCATATTTTCATGCCATTTTTGGAGCACTTCGAACATCGTTCATTCTCGGATATTATCGTTATGTCATCACAGCATGGTGATGTAACAAAAACTGACACGGCGAATGCATTTCTGATGGTGAAGTTTGTTGTATCTGTCAGGAATGATGCAACGTCAATAGAATTTGGCCGCAATAAATGTAAACATTCAATACGGAAGTCTTGGATGCTGGAATACGCAGCTGTAATAAAAGTAAGTTATGTATAAGTGACGTATTGAATGACGCCAAAGGACAAATTTCCTTTATGGTTTTATTTGGCGCTGACTTTTGTCAAAAAATAAAAATGCATGTTCCTAGCCATGTATAAATATTCCATAGATTACTAATAACCTAACGCTGTCTTTCAAGAAATTAAGAATACATGTCCCAAATTCCCTCGTAATACGTCGACAAATTTACTGAAAATATGTCATGCTTAGCAAAATATGCCATTTGCCATGTTCATGACTTTTAATGACGTACAACATTCCCAAAACGACGATGACATTCTTGCTACACTTAGACATTTTGTACATTCATGTGTGTATTTAGAAATTGCAAAAAATGGTTACGTAAAAATATAAAAGTGTAGCATGACTGACATCATGGTTTTTTGGAAGGTGTTACGCCACAAACAGTCTGGAAAATTGCCAAGCATAACATTTTTGATAAACACGACATATTGTTCGCAGTTTTGTCAACATATTACAAGTGAAATTGGTATACGTATGCTCATTTTCTACATATGATATGTTAGATTATCTGAATTATAGGACATATTTATAGGACCATGCATTTTTATTTTTTGACAAAACACAGGGCCAAATTAAGCCATGAATGAACCTTGTCCTTTCGCCTTTGTTTAAACAAATGTTTAAGTTATAGTTAGAACATATTAAGTAAATTTTAATGATTAAAAAGGGCGGAGCGAGCGAAGCGAAGCGAGGCCTTTTTAGTCATTAAAATTTACTTAATATGTTCTAACTAACTTAGAATATAACATTCTGCATTCTGATTAGCTGATAGAAATTAGCGCCAACGCAAGACGTCAAGTCTGTTAAGAGAAAATTTTAATGATTAAATTTTCATTTAACCGCGAAAATGCGGCGTTTTCATTGGCTCATAATGTAGGTTATATTCTAATGCATACAAGTATATAGTAGCATGAAATGTGTTATACTACTTGTAATAAATTAAGTATGTGGTAATATTGACTCTGAAGACTTAAAACATGCATTTACCTAACTACGTAATTGTAATAAAATATCTTCGAAACTGAGAATGTATTATGTTTACTTTGCCAAAGCGGTAAGATAATTGTTACGGAGCCTGCATGTATACTTATAAAAGCTACGAGGCAATGTATATGTTTATTTAAAGCTGTATTAAATACGCTTGAACACTAACCTTGAACATTCCAAATTATCCAAATTAATGACATAAATTGTCCACACGACATGTTTTGTATGTTTTATTACCGTAAATTATGGTATAGTTTAATTAAACCATTTAATTTATGTCGCATGTGAACGTTGTTTACTACTGATCCGGTCTATCAATTGCATAGCTGATAAGCCTTTATTGTCAGATAGGCAGAGACACCGTTCATGGATGATAAGCCATTATTTTCAGATATGCAGGGTTAGCTGAGATATCAGGTATTAGACAGGTGCAAGCGTTTGCAGCCATTTAAGGTGAGGCTCATTGATGACGAAGAATGATTGATACAAACTATAGTGTATATATGCAGGTTTTACATTGATCGACATCGGTCGTTCGTATGCAGGGCCTACTGGCATACAATACCATGGATTGGCACTCATTGTTCGCATGTATAAGCGTAGATGTAGACAAGCTAGCTGTCCCATAGAGGCTGCTTTTTCATTTCTAGCCTGTTCTGCCAATCGAGTGTGCAGAGGAGCAGTCCCTATTCCACATACTGCAAATGTGTCCCAGTCTGGAGGAAGCACAAATGAAAATTTGACACACAGAAATGTCATTCGAGACCAAGCTTTGGGGAAATACCATCAAGCTACAGAGGACGGTACAGTTAATCCTCATACCCAAACTGAATATGAGCGGCCGTAAACGATGGAACGCAGATAGAGAAGTATAAACGTATGTGGCGGATTGTTTTGACTAAGTGTAGTTCTATGACTGGTTGCCCAAGTGCCAGTCATGATGTTGTGAATTGATAGTCTCCATATAGCAATCATACTCTCGGCAAGACTTTAAGCAAAATATAAATCTAACGCAATGCTTATCCTTCTAATTGCCTAACTCCAGAATTTAAACCGAAGCACTGCATTCAAACTTGTCATAGAAGGTTTGTATTATGGAACATATCTTTACCGGGATTCCATAGGACCATAAAGTTTTTTACAGTGATTTCCTAAGCACGCTGACAAATCCACATAGTTTCTGAAGTGTTGTGTACATTGTATTGCATTCAATACATTTCTCTATGATATTTTGGATGGCGAATATTTAATCTACGCAGCCCCTTCATTTTCTGAATCCTGCCGCTTTTTCGCGCAGTATTTCATCTATTGCCTTGGCTATTCGAATAAGGAGTGTTTTGCAGATAAATTTGCTTGGGACTGATATTAGGTTATCCCTCTCGAGTTGTCACGTACTTGGAGATCTCCTTTCTTTGGTAGTTTGACAATAAGTCCCCTTTTCCCAATCGTCAGGTATTGTCGCATTTGAAGAGGTTGAAGAGTACTTTGGATGATATGGAAGTGTTGCCTTTAGCATTTCAGCATGTCGTTGCTCATGTAACATTGGTGATGTTGTGCTTATCATTTTCAGTTTCGTGTGCTTCCTGACTTCTATTTTCTTTCTGTCTTCTATTTTCTTCCATGTTTCAGATGATATTCATTATGTGTTATCTTTAGTCTTGAATCCGAATGTTCATATTGCAGGCGCAGTGTAAACCTCTTATATGTTGTCGCATTTTTCAAAGATGTTATTATCACCACCAATTTCATTTGCCCCTGTTCTTTAAGTCTATGCTGAATGCTTTTCTTACAAATCGTACTTGCAGTTTGTCGATATTAAAACCCTTTTTGCACTGATTTTGTTTCGGGGTCTTACTTAATTTCAGTTTTAGGGTGTTTTTAGCAGAAAGTGGTCGCTGTTGGTAGCGGTACCCTTGTACACTATTACATCTAGAAGACGCAAATTTGTGGTCGATCTGATTGGTAGTTCTTTCATCAGGTGATTTCCATTGTAAGTTTGTGGACTTCCTTGTGAGGGAAGAAAGTACCACATATGGTACAAAGTTGAAGCATAGCTCTGCGAGCTTTCTCTATTATCATTTCTGGTTTCACAGCCATGTTATCCCATAACCTTTTAACAATCTGTATTGCCATAACCAACTTCTGCATTCATAACACTTTTAACAGTAACATATCATGTTGGAGGACTTTGGGGATTATCTGCTGGAGTTGTTTATAGAAATCATCCTTCAATTCATCTTTAGCATCATTTGTAGGATGACAGCACTGTATGATTGCGAGTTTATAGTATTTCGAGTTAAACCGAGCTTTATTAATCAGTCACTGACTGGTTCCCTCTCCATTAAAGTTTAATCCTCCTTGTACATGTATTCTCAACATATTATACAAATTATTTTCTAACGGACATTCGGACATACGTTTTCTGTTACATAATGGTATAGAAAAAAGATAATTATTATATTTACTATGTAGAAACATGATGTTTAGGTTGGTACGGTCTGTAAAATACATGTATGTGTGTATGAGGTTTGAATTCAACAATAGAAAACATTATGATATTATGGAGAAGTATAAGGTAAACTCATAGACGACAATAAACAGTAGAGGTCATTTCAATTTATTAATCCAAATTCAAGGTATTAATGTATAAAATATACTAAAATGTGACAAAATATGTAAAATATACAAATAATGCTTTAAGCATAATAATTAAAGCTAGCTATAAATTGTATGTGGACGACATATTTTCATATTTTATTGCTTTCGAACTAAATGATGACTGATGAAGAAAATATATTGACAAAATGATGGCACATTGAAGTGACTACTCGTATACATCTGTGGATGAAATTTCTGCGGAGTCGTCATCAACCACAGACATAGCATAAATAATTTCACCGCAGAAAAAAAGCGTATACGGTAACATAAACACCCTACATGGTATACTGGACCAGGTAGAGACACTGTCCTGTCCCCTATTCATGTTTAAAGAAGATTAACAGAATAATTGGTAATGTGTCGACCATTGAACTCAGACCACGTGGGTCATAGCCACACCGTCAAAAGACGAAACTACTGGATTTTCAAAGAATACTAATTGAAAGTGACATATACATGTGCGTGAAGTTGGCAGACTAGCAGCCTTACAGCCTACATGCGTGAAGTAAGTAGCCTAGCGGCTTAACAGTCTGGCAGCGTGAAGTTGGCAGGCTAGCGGCCTTACAGCCTAGCGGCGTGAAGTTAGTAGCCTAGCGGCTTAGCAGTCCGGCAGCATGGCGGCCTAGCAGCCTGGCAGCGTGAAGTCACATCTGTAATACTAGTTAACGCAATTTCTATAGATTTAACAATCTCCATGTACTTAGAGTACACTTTATAGATCACTAGTATCTCTTGTTTGAGTACCATAATTTAGCATGGTGTAGACAAGTGACAATTATAATAGAGAATTGTTTTAGAACATTTCTGTAACATAAAGGATAAACGTAGAACCGATTTTACTGTTTTGCTAAGATACATGTGCATTTGTTCAGCGTTATATTGTACAAATTGATCTGTGCAGAGAACTAACTCTTCAGAGCATCCTTCTTCAGTGAAAAAACCCTCCGGAACGACAGTAGGTTATCTATTTAACGAATTTAATGAACATTAAATGGATAGTTATCTGCTTTGAGTAAATCATGGATTTTGCGACAATAAAACTAAATACTAATATACATAACAAAGTAATGAAAAACATGAAAGGCAACAAAATAATAAGTAATCATATAAACACAAAGGTATGCGACTGGCCATATTATATTAAACGATGAAAAAAGCTGTAAATTAGCACTATGAAAGCATTACAGTATACATGTATGTATTGCAAATGAAGCGTGATTTTTTTTACAGAAAACATACATACTTTCATACAATATTCTATATTAAAACTAACACACAATTCAAGGCGTTCGCTGGAGTTTCTTATATGAGATGGGGCAATATATGCCAATAATAAAATTTGTTAAAACTTTGTATATGAACTTGATATCATGTTAGAAACGGATAAATACAACAATAATCATAGGTCACTGAACTAGTTCATGAATTATCTGTACTTGAAACTGGTGTTTTTTCTCCAAAATATGTGTATTCAAGAACAGAAAACTCCTATGATTGTTTTTGCATCTTTCTGCACTTTTAATATACGTACATGTACAAAGTTTTAACATTTTTATTATGAACTTAAAAATGGCCCCATATCTCACGAGAAACTGTTGCGAATGCCCTTGATTAAAGATTTACAGGAAAAACATAATATCAAATCAGTCATTTACAATATATCTAGGGATACCAATATGGTCAGATACATGTATACATTTTACAGATATCATGTGACTTATTTGTACATGTATCATAAAGCATACATTACTATCAAAATTTGAGTGTTGAACATGAATGCCCATTTGACATTTCACAAAACAATCTTCAAGAAAAATTTCATTTTCAAGCCTAACCGGCCCATGTCAATTCAATACAAAAATATACAGACATTTTCCCAACACTATCCATTATATGGCTATACAATATCGTCAACGAACAACATATGGACAGTTTAATTGTACATGTATGTATGGATTTCATGTGTAAAGTTGTACATCTACATACAGTATATTTCCTCAGGGACTTCTCAGGGTTGCCATGAGAATTTAACGAAATCTCAACATTTTTTCGTGATCAATTTGACATACACGAAGTTTCCGGTTCCGGTACACACATCAATTCGGATCACCTTAGGTATCATGTCAGGCGACACAAGTCCGAGATGTTACACATTTATTCATTTTCTCTTGGTAGGAAAATTTATCACACAAAATGTCATAGAGGTCAGCACTCAATCACTTAAATTCATGATTACACAAATGTAGTCAAACTTATCACACTCAACACTGTTTTACAACGTACATTTGTTCCGACTAAAAGTAAAATGGCACGTTAACAGATCATACAGCATAATCCGGGCATTTTCTTGGGGAAGTCACATGTTGCTGGCGGACACGTTTCCGTCTTGCATCGAATTTTTCCCGCCTAAAAATTAGTAATGATATAATTGTTAATAGCCTGTTTTCGAACAGTTTTTAGAAACTACAATGTTTGTATATTGAATGGCAAGGGTATTGGATGCTTCGTTTTCATTGGGATGGCGCCAGTTTAAATAGTTTCTAAACATTACAAGATAACCTAACAATGAATAGGACTTAGAAAATGAATTATATATATAATTGTTAACAATTCGTTACAGAATAAATGTTTGTTTCAAGGCTAGAATTTGTAGGGGCAAAGGGTTTTATTTTTTCTTAGCCGCAAACTTATTGGATTTATTTTTCTTATTTAGCTTTAGTGTGAGTCACTGACATAACTTGGAATTGATTATATAAAAGTTAGAGATACTCACTCTACATTTACACCGTGTACAATCATCTTGATTCCATTTATCTCCGTGAGGGTGTTTCTGTCCACTATCATCCATACACATCATTGCACCCGTATCATGACTCATCATTTTACGCATCTGTAACAAAACAATAATATAACAAGGCAATCGAATATATTCCCACATGTACTTACCATGCTAGCATTAATAAACCCGTTATATATTTGTAGCTCGCACAGTCAGGCTAGCAGACCTCTAGACTGTCCAAGCAAATTCGACATCAATACTTGGTCAAGGACTGTTAACGCTGAATATGTGTACTGTGCCAATGACTACGGTCGTATCATCGTATGGACATGTTGTCAGTTATGGGCGGATACATATCATGGTATGGCAATAGATCAAATTGTATGACAGAAAGGACAATAGTTTTCGACTAATAAATAATGCACTAACATACTGCATGCATATATCACTTACATTTCGTTTCATTTTCTTCATTGAGTGGTCCATTGTTTCAACAACTGATCGCATATCTCTTAAACGAACTTCAAGATCATGCATTTTCTGGTCAACTTCATGTTTTTGATAAACATTATCTCGATATCTGGCCAGTTGATTCTCAGAATCCCCTGAAGTTCCGGAACTACTTGACGACGCGTATGAATATTCTGAAGCCCTGCGTCGCCGGAAGTGACTTGTTATAGAACGGAAATCTCCCGCCTTGCCACAATCTGGAAATAAATAAAACAAAACGTTCGTTGATAAATAGTTAAAATAAATGTGTATAATGAATACAGATAATCTTATTAAACTGGTCAGTGTTCATCAACACAAGTTATTTATATTAATTAACCATAAGTCCCAGAACAGCAGGCAATTGTTTTTTTAATACTACCGGTAATATATATATATATACGGTGTCATTATTCCTATTGGTATCTTTTCCTATGAATGGTTACGAAAAGAGGATTTGTTACAGGGCGTCGTCACTTATTAAATGATGCCCATCATTGCAAAGATTGTAACGAACGGGAGCCAGACTAGTCACTAACCACAACCTTCACAATTGGGACCCTCGGATATCACTGACGTAAATTGTGAGTAATGTTTGCTATCGACGGAAAAACCCGAGCAGTTACGATTGACAAGATCATGTTGCTCTAAACACTGTTCTCTGGACCGGACTGAATATCAATACATAGATACTTACCCATACAACAGTCACTCCACATCTTGAGATCTATTTTTGGAATGTTCGAGCACGTGACATAGTCATCACGTGAGTGTACCATGGTGAATACGTCACGCTGTACACGTGTTATAGAATCACTACTATCACAAAGAACACGTGCCAATGAGAATTGTTTCAGCTGTACTAGTTGATCTGGTGTGAACACCATGGGATTTTCATACCAAAATCTGAAATAACATAGTAATACGAATGTTCATATTGTAGCTAAATACCAAAGCATAACTCATACCATTTGAAGCATAATACATCACACATTACACAACTCATACCACTTGAAGCATAAGAAATCAAACATTGCACAACTCATACCATTTGAAGCATAAGGAATCAAACATTGCACAACTAATACTATTTGAAGTATAAGAAAGCACATATTGCACAAGCCATAACATTTGAAGCATAAGAAATCAAACATTGCACAACTATTACCATTGAAGCGTAAGAAATCAAACATTGCACAACTAATACTATTTGAAGCACAAGAAATCAAACATTGCACAACTAATACCATTTGAAGCATAAGAAATCACACACTGCACAACTAATACCATTTGAAGCATAAGAAATCAAACATTGTACAACTAATACCATTTGAAGCATAAGAAATCAAACATTGCACAACTAATACCATTTAAAGCATAAGAAATCAAACATAGCACAACTAATTAATACCATTTGAAGCGTAAGAAATCAAACATTGCACAACTCATACAATTTGAAGCATTAGAAATCACATTTTGCACCACTAACTTCATACAATGGTACACAATGTCATGTATACATACGTAAACTAGGGTATGAAAATGATTTAATACAACAATATGTAACACATACATATTGATATTTTTCAAAGGTGTTTAGAATTTAACAATGACTCACGATACCAGTAGTTTAAGCTTCAAATTGAATATATTCAATGTATTTTGTACCTAAATATAATAATTCGCAAGATATACAAAAGTGTAGCAATTATTCTAGTAAGACAACAAATAGATTTAACTATTAAATACTTGTAACCTATTTCTCATAATGCTTGCCTTGCGGCACAATAAACCGGCTGATTTAAAGTAGCTGGACACAATTGATTGTTCCATATTAAACAGTTAAAACAATGCTACCCACCTATCTCCATCACGCAGTCTCCTGAATTGGTCAATAAGTATATGTCTAAATGTGGGGCCCACTTTGGAACCTTCTAAAGGTGTTTCTGCCATACCTCCAACAAACAGATCAATATTGTCTGAAATGTGAATAACACGTGGTATCAAACATAACGTATACACGTTTGTAAATCATCAAACCATCAATCGGCAATCAACACGTACGAGGGCCACTTAAAAAGTATTAATCAGTGGCCAATAACATGTTTAATATCCACTTAATGTGTATAAAAGTGGACATTTTCAGAAAGATACAACCTTTGCCTAGCCAACCAATAAAACAATATTGCAATCGAAAAACTATCCATTCATCGATATGACATTTAACCAGCAGGGGTATGGAACACTGGAATGTCGAGAAAATGAGGTATATTAGCAGTCGAAAGGGTAGATATTAATGTTCATAATTTCTACAATTCTATTCCGATTGCTTTGAAATGGGCACATTAGATGCACCGTATACTCGTTTAATTAGTGGTAAATCAAAATTATTGTTTAGATAGTCTACATGGCTTAAGTTGTACAAGGAATCTGCCATGTTCCAAATACTCACGGAAACAGCATTTTACTTGGACTATGCCCTAAGCGCTGTTACTGTATTGTACTATTGGACGTCTTAAGTGGGAAAGTTAAACATGTTGCTATTTTAAACATTTATGTATGTTGCTATCTCTTACATAATAAATAAATTCTGAATTATACAGCTCAAAGAACACGATCACGTGACCAAAAATACGCATTTTGGATTTATGACGTCATATTCCTAAAACAATATTACAGAAAACAAAAGTCAAAACACATGGTGGTAATTTTATTTAAAAGAATACATGAAATGGACAACCGGGTTGAAAAAAATATTTTTTGTCATAAATTGGGGGTATTACATTACCCCACCCACTTTTTCAAAGATGGGGTCGAACATAAAATTTGGTTGTAAAAAATAAAATTGAGGTCAAAAGGATTAAAATCGCCCGACGAATAATTCTACATATCATAATCTATAAAATTTGACTTATTCAGAATTAATTAGTGTTAATTTATCTAGTAGATATCTAGTATTAATTAGGGTGTATATGTGGTAGGTTGGGTCTCGGATATGACTTGTTTATGTTGCTATAAATTAGTAATAATTTAACATTTTTAAAATTATGGATCGCCATTTAAAAGTTCAATGATACATATTGCAAACAATGTCAATTTAATTTTAATCAGCCTGAATGACATTTGAAAACGACGCTCAGTAACCGTAGGAGACCATTCAAAACAATTTTCTTACGCGTTTATGAGAGATTTTTTGTCAAGTGCTTTAAACCATGTCCTGTTTGAATATCAATAAAATCGAAATGCATTTATATAAAATGATGAAAATACCCCGAATGTCTAACTGAAAGATTAATCTTTAAGAAAATGTACACTTTTAATATAGTCAGGGGCAATGCTATTGATTTATCGCCCACTGATTAATACTTCTTAAGTAACCCTCGTACGTAACTGTAGATAATAAGTAATTCATCTTTGTTAAAAGGGAATGTACTTTTGAATGAATAAACAGCAAGACTCAAAGTTATTGCTCGTAGTACTTACCAACTTTACTATAGAGTAACTGTAGATTATCTCTCGTGTTACGATCTTTGATCTCGTGTCTTAAATCATGGAAACTTGTAGCTTCTGAAAGGTTGATCATTTTTCTGTATTCATTGTAGAACGGTAGACCATGATCTCTGCCTCGCTGTATGTTCAGAGAAGCCAGATCTTGTCCTGAAAGAAATATCCATTATGTATGTTCATTTACAGTGATTAATACTGATTATAGAGGTATACACTAACATTGGTCCGTCGTTATACAGGGGTAAAGAAAGCTTTTACAGTTAAAACTAGGTCATTCAGCTTGGACATTCAGCTTTTTGATTGCTGAAACTAGTTCATTCAGCTTTTTGACAGCTATGACTTAGGCGGACTATTTTCTCGTTCGGTTGTGTTGGGCATAATGCATTGTATGTTTTATATTTCCTATGCTCGGCTTGTTAAGTTGAGTGCTGTCGTTCTTGTCCCACTTAATATCATCTTTTGTAACTCCTGGTTCAATCGTACAGTGTTATAATGCCACGAAACAGTCCAATGTGCCAGAGAGTATTCATATGGGAACGATCCCAGACTAGGAGATGCCATACTTGATAAAATTGCCAAAGATACGTGGTTTAGCAAATATCGTATTTATTAGAGTCACGGGCGGTAATCACGTGACTTCGTCTTGTATGTTAAACGAACAATGGCGGACATTCAGCCTCGGTAAGTACCTAATTTTCTTGAAGTTATATGTCTTTCAGCCTCGATATCAAAACCTTACATAGCCTATCATATGCGCAATGCTTTGTATCGAACGTTAAAACTTAGTTTTGCCTCATAATGTTAATAGACTTCGAGAACACTCATTGAATTTGATCCAGAGTTTCGGAACAAGGCCGGTATGTTGCACGCATCGTATAAATTGTTGTTGAATTATCGACAAATAAGGCTCTCTGCTACGAAAAAGGTAAAAAATTAAATCAAATGTTTGATTATATCGTGAACGAAACATGTATGGATTTCTACGGGGTAAAATTCGGAAGTATATTTCAATTTTACGAAAGTAGTATGTAAAACCAACGTTTTTGTACTGGTATGTCTCACGTACAAATCTCGGAAGGGTTCAGAGTTAGCTCTTTTAAACATCTTACCATCCCTAATATATGTTTTATATGTCAAAATATTTACAGAACGATACAGTTGAAGTCCAATTTTTGCGTTACGTGATATCAAATTGCAATTGCAGCATGGCATCATATGCGTAGTAATTAATCGGAACGATCCATATTGCTGCTATGTTACTGGAATAAACTACATCTAAATCGAAAAAACAACTATAATAGACCTATACTAGACCTATATTAATCAAGGTCCGTGGAAATACCCATAAGTAGAATTTAAACACGACTTTTTGCAAGTTGTATGTAGTAAAGATATAGCTCCACCCGGTCGAAGCTATTTCCTGGTATAGTTAAATGGCAATTGGATTCACGTGGTGGACGGAAACGTTCGTTTCTGAAAAGTTGGGAGTGCCAAACTAGTTTTGTGATATAATTTCTAATCCTTCTTTTAATAGTTACAAATATAAAATTGGTGTCGATCCTACCCCAAACAAATGAGTTTATATATAATATTGAAAGACTAAACAACAAATATTACAATAATCTAGGTATGATAATGCAAAATATTTTCGTTTAAACAGGTATGCGCTATTTCCTATCGACGAGTGGCGTAAACGGCGCAAGGTAAAAATTGTGTTCATGTTAAGGTGAATCCCAACTCTTTAGTTGAGAGGAAGTTTAGATATCGATGTAAATGAGACGTATTGAAAGCGTCTGACTACCATGATGAAATAGTACGAAAAACTTAAAAGTGATGTGTCAGCATGTTATCATGTCTTAAAATCGCGAATTCACTGTACAGTTATTACTATATTATACTATAATAAGCTTGCATAATAAAGCTATAGCTGAAATTGTATGTGCCATTTATTCAAAACGTTGAAACACCAACACTCGCGAATACTAGCTACAACGTATGTTAAACGTAGTATAATGCACAAAATTTTATCCAAGTTTTATTATTTGTTTAGCAAGCATCCCGACTACTTTAGAGGAAGATTCTTTTGCATTCATTTCGAAACAATAAAGACTAGCTAATGCAAAAGAGCATGGGCTCATCTTTAAATATACACATTTTTCAAAAACAAATTATCGCGAAAACTGGTGGAAAAAAGTGTCAATTAAAAAAATCTAGCCGAGCAACTGCCATGAAATTTGGAATAAAACTTCTATAATAGTTACTCTACTGGTTGCATGTACGAAAACAGTATGTTGTTCAACTATATTTTTCGTATAACTTAAAAATGAAAAATCACATATTTCAAAATATCATTTAAAAATACATATAACATGCATACATGCAAAACAAACGTTATCGTGTGATTCCGTATACGAAATTTCGTGCATGCCAAGTTTCATGTAATTAAATGTCAAACTTTTTCGGTGAAATGCAAATATCAGTTTTTAGGGGGGTTCCCCAAAATCTAAAACTATCTTTAAAACTAGCCGAGCAAAACTGTTATGGGTTTGCACAATCACTATCATGAGTGTGTTCTTCATAAAAATCAGGTGTTGATACCTCTTGTACAGACAAAATTAAGAGTTGGGAATCACCTTAAAATTACAATATCTTACGGAAAAGTTTGTATAGGGTAGGGTATTCAAACTAATCTGATTTTTTACATTGAATTGTATAATCGAAACCAGTAAGTTTAAATGCAATTCTCATTATAAATGTTATAACATGTATTTTTATGCGTCCATCATTACCTATCTACGCCTGAGGACCATACATTCCCCGAAACGAACTGCAACGATTATCAGCTTACCCTTCAAGTACATGTAAATGCCTTTTCAACTTAAATCTAAAATATAACTCGACTGTAACGATATGGTATTTAAACCCAAACATTGCCCACTTGCTCGCATTAAGGTCGGCCTTGTATACTTCTGTTTGGTTTAAAGCTGCGCTATAACTCGTTTGTGTCTTACAAAGTCCTTGTTTGTCTGGTTAAATAATAAGTAGCCTAAGACGTAAGAGTATGTGTCTTGGCTATTAGATAAATTATTGAATGTATGTCCGTTTTAAATTGACAGAATCTAAATTGAAAGTGTACCGAGTCCTTAGTTGCAAACGGTATAATTATGTATCGATTATAAAAAAACCCAATACACATCTATATAAAACCAAATATACTTCTCCTTGAAAACTAGTTTGACATATAAAACTTTTATATGGGATGGTAAGATGTTTAAAAAGAGCTAACTCTGAACTTACTGAACCCTACCGAGATCTGTACGTGAGACATACCAGTACAAAAACGTTCGTTTTACATACTTCTTTCGTAAAATTGAAATATACTTCCGAATTTTACCCCGTAGAAATCCATACATGTTTCTTTCACGATATAATCAAACATTTGATATAATTTTATACCTTTTTCGTAGCAGAGAGCCTTATTTGTCGATAATTCAACAACAATTTGTACGATGCGTGCAACATACCGGCCTTGCGCCGAAACTCTGGATCAAATTCAATGAGTGTTCTCGAAATCTATTCACATTAAGAGGCAAATCTAAGTTCTAACGTTCGAAAAAAAGCATTGCGCATATGATAGGCTACGTGAGGTTTTGATATCGAGGCTGTAAGACATATAACTTCAAGAAAAATAGGTACTTACCGAGGCTGAATGTCCACCATTGTTCGTTTAACATACAAGACTAAGTCACGTGATTACCGCCCGTGAGAGTAAATCCAGGCCTAGTTGAGTGGTCTCCAATGGCACTTGCACCACCAAATAAGTTAGATCATTCCAATGAAGGGGAGTTCTTTCATGTTCTTTATGGTCACCTACATAATTCTATTCTGAACTGGACGACATTCACCTAAACATTGGCGCTGGACATAGGTACTTTACAGAAACAAACCATCCATCGTGACAAACCTGACAAGCCTTACCTCACATTACAAGTAAGTTTTCTTCTGTATAATCCTATAGTGTTACCGTTTAATAGTACATTCTGATTATTCAAAATGTATTTAACAAATTTAAACATCTCGAATATGAACAATGTGTTTCATACATGGAGTCTGTGTAGATTTAATGCAATCTATATTTATAAGGTTGCACGAACAATTAATAAACGTTTACTTACCAATTCTATTTGCCAACGAAAACAATCTTTCTGTCAGTTCTGAATTCATAATCTCATTTGGCATTCTCATTTTGGCACTTTGTGCAAACAATCCCCTGAGTATTGGATCTATACCTCCCTCTTCCACCAGTCTGTATGGTGAGAAGAAAGCTTTATGCAAGGGAAGATGCCCTTCTGGGGTTTCCTGGAAACTGCTGTTTAATCTAAACAAGATTGGCTGTACAAGCGAGTGTCCAAACCTCATCGCAGCGGTGGCAAACTCGTTGGTAACCGTGGAGTCAATAGTGGGGTTGTATCCTTTGTATTCTCCTAACATCTCCATACCTTCAGCGCCAATAATTTTGGGAAGCCATGCATTGTATGTGATATGTTGTAAAACAGCGCCAACAATTTTTCTACTCTCATGATATAGCATGTTACCGTCCCAATGTGGGTTTATATCCTGAAGTTCTGAAGCAATCCTATTGTGTTCTCTCATCCATACTGTATGCATTGCAGATAAACCTAGATGTTCATTAGCTCTACTGTCACCGGCCAAGAAACATGGAATGTATCGCTTACTACTTTCAATTTGACAATCAGTGGGACCAATAATTCCATGAAAATCGAACGGAAGTTGACGTTTTCCCGCGTCTGATAAGGAACCAACCAATAGATGACCGTTACCATGAGATAAATCCCTCAATCGTTCCGCTAGAGTTTCACTGCTACCATAAACATGACTGCCATCAATGTATGACGTCAATGCGTTCAATTGTTGTCTATGAGCAAATGTTTTGAAAAATATCGAAGTGGTTCCGGTGTTGCATGTGGCACTACTTCTATGAAATCCTAAACAGTTCTGTCCCCGTACACGCTGGTCACTCGATGGTACGGGGATGGGGAAACATGGGAAACTGTTCTCACACGTCTCGTTACAACGTCGACCGTCATTGAATATATGTTGACTGACAGACTGTGGTGTTAAATCTATATCGTGGTCAATGAATTGTCCCCACTGCATGACCATGTGAGTATCATTGTGGTCCTGAGATACAGAATCTGTTGACATCATAACTGAGGAGACCAGCCGAGGACTAGGTACGTGAATACCGTTATACAATCTAGCTCTGTTCCAGCCTGAAACACGTGAAATAACGTCATAAACATAAACATAAGTATAATTTGAATCTACCTGTCTAATAGTACGATTCGAGTAGCCTATTCTGAACGGCGCCATCTTCTAGCAATGCAAGTACGAACACATTGGATCACTTATCATGAAACCATAAAAAAACTAAATGAAAGTTGGTTCTGGACATAACGTATACTATGGACTGTGGTTAATAGGTTATTAACATATGTTTCTCCAAACAAATAGTATTACTTGTATATGTACTTCTGGTGTGTTTGTCTAACTCTTTACAATACACATTAAGCTAGCTATGGCAATATGAGCCCTTCGTTGTTAACGGACTGGTACATATACTTATTGTGAATCGTACAAGAAGTGTTTCAAGAACACAATCTAAAGAACTTGATCTTCCTTACCGGTAACCTCATGCGTTGTGGGTTTGAGGATATGATTTTAATCAGATTGGTGAGGACAAGTTTGAATGTTACAACATTGCACATTCTGTGTGGTAGTTGATTTAATATACAAATCACGATGTAACACCAATCTGTATCATGTTACACGCTTGTTCTACCTCCTAGGTTATACAAGTTTATGATAAATGATGGAGCTTAATTCAAATATTTGAAAGTTGCTAATCTATCAAACCCGAGAAGGAACAGCTGTCTGACTTCAGGTAATGCCAGCTTCGTTTAGTGAAAGTTTATTTGAGAATGTTTTCGTTCAATTTTAAAGTTGTTGACAGACTTAGAAACTGCATGTTACAGCCCAATATTTTTAGTAGTGAATTTTTAATACCATGATAATCTGTCAACAGATAAACGACCACAAATACCGGTAACAAGCCCCAGCCATAAATTCGTGGAAACATAGTTTTATTTTCGTATACTAGTATCTATCAATATTATAACAATATGTATAAGTGCACTAGCATGTGTTCAGTGGGCGATGCTCCAGATAATAACCTTGAAGTTTGATTGTATAACTTATATCATTTTCAACTTGACTAAGAACTAAATTTGTTTGGTAAATAGGAATATTGTAGTACAGGAACGATCATTTATATTCGTTGGTATTTCGTGGATGGAATCGAGATTTAAGGATTATAAACCATGAAAAGAAACCACATTGTTATGTGTTTCAAAGGACATTTACTAAGTGAACTAAAAATGTGTACACTGTGTAACCTACTCTGTACTGAATCGGAATATCACGTGCTACTATATTGTCATAATTATTATGATTTAAGAACACGCTATCAAGTTAAAACAATAGTGCCGTTTTGCTTATAAATTGTTGCAACACCTATAATTATGTTCTTGGGTGATTTGATTTCGTGACCTAGTTTATCAAAGAAATCAACGAAACTGGATCCTTATAACTAGTGAATGATTTTACAGCCTATTGTTTTGCATACTCACCTATGGGCGTATTAAATCCATTTTCATACTTAGCAGGAAGCAATCTAAGTAGAGCAGAGTTTGCAGATCCCCAGCTGGGATTCTGTAGATTGTTACATGTACCATCTAACATTCGGTATTTCTTGTGGAAACACATGTTTGTACATTTCTGTGGTAACGTTCTCCGGAAACATCCAGACATATTGGCAATCAATGCTAAATGTGTTGGTGACACAATCTCCTGGTACGAGAGCTCTGTAATATAAAAATAGTAAGAATAGATTATTAATTCTAAAGTCTGCGTGAAGCAGTCACTCAATTACGCACTCCACATCCGAACGCAGAGGTAAGTTAATGAAAGCAAACGTAATATCTTACTTCAACTAAAACAAATATTACAAAAATTGGTTATTACAAGATTTATTAGACATTGTAATAAAAAAGTTCTGTAATAATCCGGCACATGACATTATGGGAATTTGAAGTGTTATTGACATACTAGTGGTCTTGGCATGTTGATTAATGCAGTGGAACATAGCGGTAGG
This sequence comes from Spisula solida, assembly GCA_947247005.1. Classification (NCBI taxonomy): domain Eukaryota; kingdom Metazoa; phylum Mollusca; class Bivalvia; order Venerida; family Mactridae; genus Spisula; species Spisula solida. Next base: position 31,238,605 of record OX365948.1, read on the forward strand.
CAAATTAGAGCAAACAGAAAAAGAGCTGACTTTAAGTTGAAAAACGTTATTACAAAAGTGGTTATTATAAGCAGAAGTAGTTTGACATTGCAACCGTTCGTGTAATAAAAAACAGTTTTTTATAACTATTTCACATTTGGTTTTATTACAAGCAAACTTGCAACACTACTTTCAGTTCTTGACAGATGGTAGAATTTATTGCCTTTGTCTGTTCAGCCGGAGTTACAGAGTCAAGACCAACCAACATAACAACTTGACTTGTGTAATAAACATATTCAAAGCACTGAAAGTAGTTTTTATAGTGTGAACGTTTGCTAGCTTGATCAGTAGAATATAAATGTATTCTTGCTTTTACTTATTTTAATAAATGTTTAGATCTGTCCAACGCAGATTTCCATCTATCTTCGATTTTATGTATTTTTATTACTGCTGTGTTAGTGTATTAGTATAGAAGAGTTATCTGAAACACTTAAAATGAGTAGCAATACTATTGTATTCATTTTTTTGTCAGTAAATCGATTTATTTGTAAACAAATTAATGATCTTATATTTATGTCAGTAAGTCTGGAAATGAGAATAATTCAGGAACACGTAATATATAGAAGATGTTCTAAATGTTTAATCTAGTCAGAACTTACCACTGTTCTCTAAATCATACGAATGGCCTTCCGATACGTGTCTATGGATAATCTCTAGAGTTTGTTCAAAAACTTCTTCTGCGCGAGCAATTCCTAGAGTATCGGCGGAGGGATATCTGAACAATGTAAGTAGGTCACCAACGGTATGTTTCTTCCCTGTGTCAAATAGTTCCGACCTAGTTACATTTATTGCTGTGTCTACATTGTTTGTAGCTGTTCGAATAGCCTCATGGACAAATCGATCTCCTGGTCGAACAACATTCTCTGTAAATATAAAATAGAATATTGCCATAATGATATTACAGAATGAAGCATGACGCGTTTCCAAACACATATCCCCAATGACACACCATTATCCAAATGTGTTGAGTCTCTTGGTCCATATAGTTGTAAGCCTGCGGAATTTGACTGAATACATTACGCCTAACAGCAGTATGTCCTCTTGCTTGCAGATAAGCATGTAAACTAGTACTGGAGCCCGTCGCCTTCCTAAAAGCACTACGAAGTGCTTTGTTTGGGTTAATGCACCCCGGTCCAATTGAAACAGGAAAGCGTAAAGAAGCCAACGTATTTTGCAGGATAATAAATTTGACAACTAAGTGTGTGTATAACTGAATTACCACTGTGAAACAATACATAAATACAGAAAAACATCGACGGTTTAATTATAGGTTTATAATATTATGATAAAAAATTGAATACGTTACGCAACATCGAAAATTCCTGACAAGAAACATGCCAGCACGAACGAAAACAATGCATACCATGAATTAATTGTCCCACTATCTCGATAATTACATTTAGTACATTTGTTATTGCAACACATTATTACAACATGTTGCCGATGTAATCGCACCGAGAGACACGGTTTGCAATATGTGTAAAGATGTTGTTGACTGAGAAGACGCATGAGAAAAACAACAATAAAATACTTGAAACACATCATAATAGCTAAGATAATAAAAAATACTTTGCAGGGATAAAATCGTTAATGCAGCCTACGATGCAGCAATAAAATCGTATAAAGTTAACCATTAGCACATATTAATGTGCGTATTACCACATGGTGTAATTATAATTCATCGCATTGCTTTGTCTACAGTACCAATATACGGACAGAAACAACTTTCATATAATATAAAACAAGCCTATAAATAGAAAAGCTAAAACATTCCAAGCTCAATATGACTTTGTCGCATTAGAATAATACGTATTAACGCCTTGAAGTTTACATGCATTAAAATAGGTGCTCATAAAAACATAATAAGCTAGACACAGCGACACACTTTCATTATCAGAGTAGCACATACAACTGAGCTTTCCTGATAAGGACAAAGAACAAGGACAAATCAAACTGATGTTTAGTTGAAGGTTTAATTGTAATTCGGTCTCAATGGAAAAAAGGACTTTCGACTAGAGAAAGGATAACTTTGACTACAGTAAAGCAGAGCTTTGACAAGAGTTAACAAAGGTTTCAAGTCATCTTACATTTATGACAGGAATTAGTAACGTAACCCACCTCTAACATTTAGGTTGATGAAATATCGAGCAAAGCCAAGTGTGTTTTCAGCGAAACATTCATACAAGCCCTCATCACTTTGAATCACACGGCGGATGTTCAAAATGCTCCCTTCGATTAGGTATTTCCTGCTATTGCGTAAAGTAGTGCCGTCTTTAACCCAGCGGAACTGTTGGGAGGGCTGTCCATCTGACGAACAATCTAGAGATATATCGTCACCTTCCACGGCTTCTCGCTCTTCTGTCTGAGGTCGGAGATCTAATAAAAAAAGTAACCGTTGTCAAAATTGCATTCAAATATAAATGGTGCAACATTAGCTCTAATCAAACAAATAACGAACATATTTTGATCTATGCATGACTAATATAAGTAACATTCATAAAATGGTATTCAAATACCAACGCTCAAACAGTAGAGCTACTACATAGATTATTCAGTGATATTCTAAACAAGTTGAATGAATATGTCTGGTTCGGAGAAATGGTCTGACAAAGTTGTATCTGACTGGTTGTCTCATATATGGTATCATTAATTAATTAGAGAGATAAAGAATCATTCAATTCCACTCAATACTCACAAGGAAACAGAAATGAATCGTTCAATTCCACTCAATACTCACAAGGCAACAGAAAAGAATCGTTCAATTTCACTCAATACTCACAGGGCAACAGAAATAAATCGTTCAAATATACCCAATACTCACAAAGCAACAGAAAAGAATCGTTCAATTCCACTCAATACTCACAAGGCAACAGAAATGAATCGTTCAATTCCACTCAATACTCACAAGGCAACAGAAATGAATCGTTCAATTCCACTCAATACTCACAAGGCAACAGAAATGAATCGTTCAATTTCACTCAATACTCACAAGGCAACAGAAATGAATCGTTCAAGTCCACTCAATACTCACAAGGCAACAGAAATGAATCGTTCAATTTCACTCAATACTCACAAGGCAACAGAAATGAATCGTTCAAGTCCTCTCAATACTCATGCTACAGTAACTTAGAACTATTAGTTATGCAAAAATAATCATCATATATATCTATTGAACCACCGTTTAAAAACTTGGCAGTGATGAGCATTTATTATTAGTCGCATTATCAAAGGGTGGTAACTCTTACAAACCTTCAGCAGAAACTTGTAGTTCAGCTTCTGCTTCCATTCTTCCAGCAGCACTCTCAGCTCTACATACATACACACCATTATCTGATGATTGTATATTTGATATCCTCAATGTACGACCAGAATCTAATATTGCGTATCTACCATTGTTAGGCAAAGGGTTATCTAAAATACAAAATAAAAACAAATGTAATGAATAAAGTGAGAAAAGTTAAACACAGGGAAAGTTGTGAGGGTAGAAAAATGATGAAAGTCATGTAGTTTGTAAATAATAAGCAAGGAAAAGTTAGAACATGATCAAAACATAAAGTTAGAAAGTGACAAACAAATAGTTAGAAAGTGACTACCAAACGAAGTAAGAAAATGATCAAAACATAAGTTAGAAAGTGACTACCAAACGAAGTAAAAAAGTGATCAAATTTAAAGTAAAGAAAGTGAACAGCAATGGTAGTTAGAAAATGATCAAAACATAGAGTTAGGAAGTGACCAATAAACAAAGTGAGATAATTATAAAACACAATGTAGGAAAAATGTCAAGTTTTATGGTATTTGGTTACATTATTATTAAGTCAGACACTGTAGATCGAAAACATTTTGGCAAGTTAAAACATGAACTAGTAATATGATGTATATATGGAGTAGGAAAATGGTAAATATATGAGGTCAGAGCATTATCATCACAGAAAGTGAGAAAATGAAGGAAATAATATACATAGAAAATGGTAATTTTGAAGATGTTATTAAAATCACATATTTTACTCAACCATTTTATCAAACACAATTGCTATGGGCATAAACCAGTAATAAGTTAACTGCACGTAAACATAGAAAACAATTAACATACCCAAAAGACAAAACCTGCAAGTCAAATAATTTTGGAATTCAGTGACATCAACATTCACAAATTTGTTGCCATGGCAATATCAAATGTTTGGTTTTTTTTCTGTCATGAAATGACATATTACGTTATATGGTAAGGTGGATAAAACACTGACTATTTTTTAACCAGAATATTCCAGGATTTGGTTCCCCCATAGCGTCACACTGGAACACTGCTGTACTGCCTTCTGGGCGTAACATATCGACTGGACGTAAAACAAAATGTGGAGCCACTGAAATAACAGATAAAATAAACATGAATAGTTGAAACGACAAGATTCACACAAATATGACAGAACAATGTTGTGGTAGTAATAAAAGATGCGTAATTCTTAATGTCTTATGAATCACAAAGCGAATCTAGGAATCATTGAACAATTTTCTTGGCTAATCTGTCATATACAATAAAAATAAAAACTACCCTAAGTTCACATTTTCCAGCCCATGCTCTTCTTCAGGAAAATAATTAGAACCTACAGATAATATAGTCACAGGAATTCAATTTGTTTCCATAACGTTGTTAGGACGTGACGTCATTTCTTCAAATCTGTTAATAATTGCTAGGTTAGTACATGTACATGCCGACTGAACTGTCAATTAATTGAACCTATTTTAGGCTAAATTGTCGATTGATCTTAAGATTCCAGTACATTATTCTACGGCGAATGGCTACTTTAAAAGTAGTTTGCATTATTCCGAAGTAATGACATGTGACTATATCAATACAACACACCTTGTACAGTAAGACTGGCGGAAGCTGTAATGATACCCTCCACATTTTCTGCTCTACACCTATACTCTCCTCTGTCTTCATCTCGTACACTCACAATGTGTAGTCCACCAGAGACTATGCTAACACGTGAATTCAATCTCACGCTATTGCCATTCAATGTCCACGTGATTTCCGGTTCCGGTCTACCGGAAGCTGAGCAAGGCAGGTCGACTGTATCACCAAACTGAGCATGGAGGCTGCTCGGTGTTCTCAGAAAGGTAGGAGCAACTGTAAATATATTCATTAAACAACACAAGGTAAGTGGTTTGAATTATCAGTAGTCTTTTAAATAGTTTGTGTACATCGTCTCTAAGTTATTGGCGATGACCAGTTGTCGCTAAGTTCTTATCGATAGTCTGATGTCAAACATTTGGACGATGGGTAGATATCCAATATAGTGTCGGTGATGTACCAACCAGTAGTGGACTGTTAGACCACAAGCAATGGACAACCTTTCAATATGAATCAAAGGTGGTGGAGAATGCTCTTTAGTCACAAGAGGTTCCAATGTTTGAACCAGCAAATTCGCAAGGTTTTTTGTGGGTGCCAAAATGATAAGAAAAGTGTACATACTCGTGCATGTATAACTTGTTTGTATTTATATATTTATATACAAATGTATATATGATTCATAGGCCAATAGCCTAAAATCTTGAAAATAAACTGTTAAACTGTATTATCTGCCAGTTTGCTTACTGTTCAACCAGTGTTCGAAATCGTCCACCAGCATAATCATACATCTAAAATTATGATATAGCATCGTTGTCTTGGACTTTGCTTTTGTCACTGACTTATGGGCGATGTACATATTGTCGTGTTATCACAAAATGGTTTAGATACTAATAACGTTAGTTACTAGTATTTATACGAGTTTCCATTAAAATTTAATGTTTGCTCGACTTTTTCGACCAATCAGCGAACTTGATTCCCGTCGTCTATTACTTGAAGAACGGTTCATCTTTCAAATTATTGTTTAGAACTTCACCAAGGAGTAATTTTAAACCTTTGTGCATGTGCAGGTAACTAATCCTTGGAGAAATCGTTTTACAAACTCTGAATTAAACATATACCGGTATTTAATGTTGATGTGTCTTGCACCTAGTTTTCACAATAACAATTTACATAAAACATTAACATAATGTCATTATTGTAAACCATTTTATAGCTTGCACTGGATGATATAATCTATTACAATACATAGCACTAATGGCTCTATCAAAATGAAATAAAATAAATAGATACAATAGGTGGCTTACACAAATATCAGTAATAAATAGTTAATTGGCTATTATATAGATAATATTATCTTATTACATAAAGTTGGATGCTCATCAAGATGCTCTAGAATTGTATTTATATCACTAAGCTATGGTTACCACTAACTGTCTATTTGTGAATCCATTATACTAATTTTCTTTATTGGATTTACTAATTAAAAATGCCACTTTGGATATACTATAAGAGCAAAGATTAGTCTGTTTCCCGATCTTAACGAAGATGGTAAAGGTCGGGAACTAGACTAAATCAAAGATCGGCATTGTATAATGGTAACTTTTCTTGGCGTAATATCTTAACTTACAATGCATTTTAACAAATATTTGTCACAGGAAAACAGTCAAAAGCTATATGGGCGAATCAGTTAGCGTATTTAAAACATTATCATCTCTTTTAAGGTAAAGTGGTATTCAAATAACCAGTTTAAATCTTTACTTTCAGACATATTTTAATAGAATGTGCTTGGAAATGGGTATTGGTCGAGGGGAGAGAATCGCTCCTCTAACAACGACGAAAGGTGGGAGTTTGAGCTCCGCAGAGGACGATTTGATTGTGTTTTTGTTCGAGATTAAAACTGTTTCTTAACCATTTGCCAGTTATATACGGTGGCTAATTTACCTAACCAGTTTTGCTGGACTGTCTCTTAACCAGTACTAACTTACCTATCCTTCTATAAGGAACCGGTAACTTCTCCACAAATCCTGCACACTTATCACCACAGAGGAAAAGTTAAATATAGCACATTACTTTAATATCTGTATTTATTTTCTTACCATTGTATGAGATAGGTGGTTGTTGTCGTCTATTATCATGTGTCTGATGACGTTGTATTTGGTTATTAATTACATGATCGGTTCTACCCGTGTTATGTGTATGATGATCGTGGCTGCTCATACGTAGTTCTACCGATTCTGTTTTAACTTCACCGTTAGTATTTCTAGCAATACATTCATACGTCCCCTGATCGTCATCTCTAGCGTTAGGTATCATCAATGTACCATCATCAAGAATTGTGTAACGTCCTTGCGATGCGTCTAGTATCTCACTGTAAACAGGAAAAACATTGTTTTAGTTCATCTGGTAAATAGTATTTCAGTACACTCTTGCATTATCCTGACACCGGACGAAGCAGCAGTAGCTGAGCGACAGGCAAGGGATGTGTACCAGTAGTAAAAACATTGATTTAAAACCATTCTTGTACTCCCAACTTGCTTTTGAAAAACTAGGAATTTCTTACCACCAAAACAGTACAGCGATGTTTCGTACATTTGTATTGTTGACAATCTGAACCAAGCATTCACTATGGTCTCGGTGCAAGCCCCAAAACGAAAGAAAATAAAACTAGTACTCCTAAGGAATGGATCTAGGGCTGTAAACAAAGTCGTATATCTTTCAGTGATACATACGTAGAACTAAACCCTAATGGGTAAAAATGAATTCAAAAGCTAATTATTTCTGTACGAATCAAATGTGGATAAAAGTAGCTGATAACTACAATTATGTTGAAATAGATATAACTGTGTGTGAACGTACTTATTTTTAGCCCAGAGAATTTCGGGTGTAGGACTACCCTCGGCACGACATCTGAAGTAGGCAGTATTACCAAAACTGATCTCAACATCTGATGGTTCACTTGTAAAAACAGGTAAATCTGAAATATATATTCGTAGTATGTACACTTACACGTACATAAGCTAGGAATAACGAAATAAAAATGATTCAAATACAAAGACAGTCGAGGGATTTGGTGAAATGATGTATTTTTATATCAAACATAGAGGTAATGTATAAATCCTTGGTGACGAAATGTTTGGTCGGTCTGATTGGTGTGACCAATGTGTGAACAAGAGTGTTTGCTCACTCTACTACAATCTGTTTTGAGATACTTCTTAGATAACAAAATTATGAATATTTAAGTAGCAATAGTTCTAGAAGTATATGGTTGACCTAGTGATTGGCGACTAAAGACCAAACACGTAAGAGTGGTATAGGTGGTTGAAATGATTTGTAGGAGAAGGACGATATACAAAGTCTGGAAGAGAACCGGATGCAGACAAAGTCATTCAATACATTATGCAAAACGTAGAATATACATATCGATAATATTATGTATGAATACTGGTAAATACTAGTATCAAAGAGGACATTTATATACTGTGTACTAATAAACTGATATATATGTCAAGTACATGGAAGATATACTTGTATACAGAATGGTGTTAAAGGTAAAAAGTAAAATGGAGACACTTCATTTTTAATTTTTATTAAAACGTTTAGTTTAATTATGTGCTTAGAAAATGGGATGTCGGCATGTTAATTGGGCTTTCCAGTCGGCAACAGTTTCCTAAACATGAAATGGTTAAACGTCATTTTATAGGATTTGGGATGATTCTTCTGTTTCCTTGAAAGGGCAAATTGCTCATTGTTCATCTTCTATCTTCATGGTGTCAACGTCATATGTGCAAAACATTCATTTCCAGTAGGAACAATGGTTACTAATTGAACTTGGTGATAACAGTTGTCATTGATAAACCAATGTCGAGTATGTCATACACACATTGCGAGATGCATTACTCAAAAACAACACTTCATTTTAAGTACACACTTTGGAGTTACAAGTGGCATACCACTGCGATGACATGGACAGCATGAAGAGCATTTAAGCGATTTGAACGACAGCACAGTACCCATGTTCTTACTTGGTTTTTGTCTTCTATCAGAACTATTTACTATAATAAATAATTAACAGTCAAACCAAATTGAGGCCACAATTGCTAATTTCTTGGAAAAAATCAACTAGCGACTGATTTTGTAACAGGCTCAAGAGATTATTGCTTCTGTGAAAAAGACAGACAGACAATCTATCAGCAATAGGCTTACACTATTGACTAAATAAGATAACCTATTGTGTATTTCAGTTCTGTCTTTAACTAACAAGTCGGAAAGGGTATGCGGCGAATTACATGGACATAGCTGGAGAAGGTGCAAGGAGAACTGCCATGACGGGACAAAGTATAGCATCATGACAACGGGAAATGATGAGGAAGGTGGGCCAGAAATAAAGGAAAGTGTTCATTTTGTACAAAAGCATGCTGGGTTTCTCTACCTCTAAATCTATTATATTGTAGCAGTTTTCTAAAGTTGGGATGTGGGTCGATAACTTCTGCCTGATCATCATGGCCTGAGTTTTGACAAAATAAAACAGAATCTACGTTTAAATACAGAACAGAGAGTCCTTGTCTTGTACAAAAGCCCCCATGATCAACCAAAACAAAGCTATTAATATATAGCAATAGGATAATTAATTCCACCGCTGTTTAACACATTTGGGGACCTGGGCTGGTATTCAAAAAGCATCTTAAGTGAAAACCTAAATATTTTGACTTAAGTCAATAATTTGTGCAGCTCATATTTCCTAAAATTTGAAAAATAATCCATGTTTTCTTAGTGAATATAATAGCTGTTTACATAATGATTCAAAACTATGCAATATATTAAGCATGTTGATTTTCTTGCTTAGCTGATACACTTTAGAAAAAATTAAGATTTTAAGAAATGTCTAAGTTTTCTTCTAAGATGCTTTGTGAATACCAGCCCAGGGCTGGTATTCATAAAGCATCTTAGTAGAAATCTTAGAATTTTCTTAAAAACATTAAATTTCCTTAGGTGTGTCAGCTAAATAAGATACTCAAAATTCTTGAACTGTGACATAGGTTTAAAGCATTGTAGGAAGAGCTACAATGATCACTAAGAAAACATGGGTTAATCTTCAATGTTAGGGAAATATGCGCAGCCCAAGGTTTTGAGTTAAGTCAGAAAATTTAAGTATTTCACTAAGATGCTTTGTGAATACCAGCCCAGAATGTTATTAAGCTTACTATTTTTGAGAGAGAAGAGTTTAATAAACTATGATATAATGATATGTGAATGAGAAGGGATTGAGCGACCATCGACTTCTTTCTATCTTTCTAGACAATATGATAGTACCAAGTATTGATCGATAAAATTAAAACTGAACGGGGTATATGTGTACAAAATAAATAAGCTTTACGATTTAAGTCGAACATCTTGTTAAACCATTCATTCTAACATACCAGACTGGACTGTTGTCTGATACCAGATTATCCCCATATTATACTTACCACAATTGAATTCGGACATGTTGACCTCCATCAATGACCTCCCTTTCAGGTTACCCGGATGGTCGCACGTGGCGGCTGCTTGGGTGTCTGATAGAGTCTCCTTTAACATCTTTGCCAACCAAATCATCTCACAATCACATATCAAAGCATTAGAATCTAACCGTCTGAAATAAATACAGTTAACAAAAGTGTATTCCTGATGGTATAAACGTGAATGACGAGAGGGACCGCAATGCCATTTTGCGTGTTGCACTTAAACTGATCAACCCATATTTAACCCAAACAAAGAGAATAAGTGAATAATGAACGTCCGTAAGTCCAGACCTGCCAGGAAAGAAAGTATTACAATGTAGATGTCAACTGAACATCCGTATGGTATTAAAGATATTTTACAAGGCGTTTAGAATTGATATATAGATAAGCCTCCATCTATCTTATACCTTAGTTTTCCAGGCTCGTGTTAAAGTACGTAGACATGCATTCCAACAAGCGCAAAAAAATAAATAAAAACAGGTGTAATATCAGAATAAACAAATGCTAAATTACTTAACCTAATACAAATAATTACAAAATTGCACCTGTGCATTTCTTAGGTAAAAAGCGGGCATGTTTTGGCAACTTGCGTGTTTGTCTAACGCGTTTTACAAGTATTTGTATATTTACGTATGTTAACATTAAGAGCTTACATATTGTATGTTGCCGGATAATCTCAATATTTACCCAGAAATGTTCATCACATACAGTCGGTTCAGTAAGATATACTATTGAGGAAACTATCCCATTAAAAATATTAGAGGGCTTATGTTTTACGTAATAAAAGAGATACCTTCAAGCAATAGTATAATAATTGTACTTGACAACCAGTATTCACATCGTCTTGTCAGTCGAATGGATAAGCATGCGGCTATTATACCAGTGGTTTTGTTGAGATTTTGTTCAATCTCGCTTATTATTAAAGTATTATCGTTTTATAAGTACCGTATTTTATTTTTGTAACATGCTTTGAACACAATTTGATATCAATTTCATTTAAAATTTACTTGACAGACGAGTTTATGTTTATAACGGTACTCGTTTGACTTCGAACTCACTGTACCTATCTCAAACTCTAAATCTTAGCATGCAGTGTAAGAATTGTTTATTAGTACGAACTAAATATTATCCCTGTCAATTAATTTGTTTCGAGTCAATTGATGCCATGTATTCACATTTTATTGAACTCTGTCCCACTGTTTTATATGCCATGTCATTGTAAATTTAATGACATGGCATATAAAACTGTGGGATAGATTTCAATAAAATATGAATGCATGGCATTAATTGACTCGAAACAAATTAATTCAACATAAGAACGCGAAACGTACGCGACTCATATTTAGGGTATGCTAGCAGACTAACGTTAATAACCGGGTGCGTGTCTATGTTATGTAGTTTAACGATGTTTTAGCATTTTTATTGCATGATACTAACAGAGAAGATAACACGAATCATCTTTTAACCCTCAGTGTGTCTAAATTACATTTTCAGAGACATTCCTCCATACAAAAAGTCAACATACTCAAACTAACGTAATTTGTTTTTATTGTCATTTTTCTGGAATTAGCTTTTTTTCTTTGATGTTTTTGTGTAATCAGTTGTCATGGAATGTGATGACGTCACAACATGTGGCGTTGATTAGAACATAAATATTTGAAAGTAGTAATTTTTGCAATAACAGTCACTGTGTAATATTTACTGTGATTTTAACCGCATAACAACGTAACTATCCAAACATAGAAGCTAATTATTGGCTTCTCTAGAGTGTTCCGTGACATGGCAGGAAAGGTTATTCTGACAATCTTGGGTTATCTATACGTCAGTCATTCGAACAACAAAACATATTACATTTTGTCTGTTCCAAAACTTATAATGACTTGTTTCAGGAAATATTTGTCTACGTACGTAACAGTCAAGTGGGTAGGTGATACAACTTCAAATAACATGACATAAAATTAACGCTTTACGTACAGCTATTCTGTATTCATACAAAATGGTAAACTCTATACCAATGCTCATCAAAAATGAAGGAACTAAAAGAATAACACAATAGTATGTCTCTGCTCTTAGAAAATGAAGGAACGAAAGCAACAATTCTATTTTCAACAAATATAACTATACTACACCTAACCTACATACTGTATTCATAAATGTATGAAATATATTATTTATTCAAAGAAATCACCCGGTAAGCCCACAAGTTCGAAAATCAGTATTTGGGTTAATGGTTGTACCGATGCGAAGATAAATAACATACGATATGTGAATGAGACTCAAATAAAGAATATATATATATACGATAAGTCACTATGAGAGTGAATAACATATCAAATTGTGAGAACGTGTTTTGAAATTATGTGAAATAAAAAATTATATAAGTCTAAACCATACAATAGATTGGTTTAGATAAAATACACTAACATATGACGATAAACTAAACACCTGCCGATTAGTTCAACCATTCAGACAATAGACAGTTCCAAGGCGAAATCAATTAAACAGAAAATGAAGAAATAGATAAATGCAATACTTTCAATGAAGCGCAACTTGAATTGTATAGAATCTAATAAATTTCAAGTGGCAGATATGAACAGTTTACTTTTCCGTATCATTTATATTAACATACTTACAATCTCTTGAGTTTCTTAGTATGTGTAAACAGGCCAGGTGGTAACTTCGTCAAGTCATTACCGTGCAAAAATCTGAAACAATATAAACCAAAGTTAGGATATAATAATAGACAATAAAACATGGTATTTAACAGAAAACATAACATTTGCACTTGCAGCCCCCATAACACTTGATCTTAAGACAGGTTCATTATTGTTCTAAAACACCATGATAGATAGTAGCCCGTTGTTTAAAAGAGATGTGCAATTAAATGGTTTAGATATAATTCGTCAAACGAAAATGTGTTTCTTTTCATGCCTCGAAACAATGATTCATACGGTCTTTGTGTCAGAATTTATAGTATTAATGTGAAACTCTATCTGTGAAAAGCATCCATTGGATCAGTAAAGGCCGGCTTAGTTGACAGTGGATCTGTAATATCAGGGTAAATATAATAGTAAATTGTCTGATGGGAGTTAAACTTGGTGGAATCGTGTCAGAAAGGCCCATTTTCCAAAATTTCTAGAACGTATAAATGTATCAGAAAGGCCCATACATTTAGGTGTACCAGAACGGCCTTCGTAGACAGGTTTTCTAAAAGTAGTATTTCCTCAGCATCATACAATCATACGTCAATGGTTAGTTAAGTTCCCTGGTGAAGATGAAGAATACGATGGTGACTTAGAATGAATTTCTTTCACAGGTGTGACTGTATAGTGACTAACAATTCACAAACGGCTGAATATAAATCGTCACGGTTATTTGAGACAACTTGACCATGTTCCAAGTTAATCAAATTACAAATATATTTCCCTGTATGAGTCAATGGATCTGAGATCAACATAATACGGAGTGATGAGAAAAGGTATTTGACATCCATTTAAATAGAATTAGATATATTTCATTCCCCTATTACAATAATTATAATGACAGTGCGCCGTTTGACCTCCCCCGGCGGTTTTCAGTAGACTTGAAGTAATCCCCAAATAGCAAATTACCCACCAGGTGTCCTCGTTTCAATGAAAAAATAGACCGTTTAAAAACTTCAAATTATATTCAAACGTAATACCAGCTGAATATGATAAAAAATCTCGTAGTCTGTATCAAATATACGGTGTTAGAAAGTTGAGTGATATGTACTATGTACAAAATGTTTTTGATCAAAATTGGCTACCCAACACTATCTGTCTGTTGTAGAAAGATGTTGCCATTAAGTGACATAACCAGATATATAAATGTCTGGAATGCATGAGAGTGTGAAGGAGAATGAGAGTGTGTAAATATGAAACATTGATCTTGAAATATCTGTCTTAAGGTTAAATTATCCACAATATTGAGGTGGTATTTTATAAGGTTTTATTGTAGCTACAAATGTATAATATATGTTAAATTATATAAGTACTTACAACTGTTCCAGTTTGTGTAAATGTCGGAACACGTCTGGTTGGATTTCACGTATTTTATTCTTATACAAATATCTGAAAGAAATATCATACAACATTTTAATTTAGATTTATGATATGGGTGGGTCACAACTCTAACTCACATGTCATGATACACCGCACCAAGACAGCACCCATCCAATAAAAACTCCATGCTAAACGGTAACTTTACTACCAGTTTTATGGTTCTGTGAAATAGAACTCAACTAAAACATATGTCGACTTATCATAAATATCATAAATAGTTTATAAAACATATTTTGAAAATGTCTTATCGAGAAGCTGTGGTGTTGAAGGAGTAAAATCTGCTAGTGGGCGTGGTTCGTGCAACATGTGCTGGTGTTAGTGGGCGTGGTCCGTGCAACAAATCAAAATGTTTAAAGCTTAGCGTGAAAGCCCACTGCAAGGAATTCTGACAAAACGGAAGTGTCAGTTCACATAAATAATTACACAAGCACAATGTGAAACCACAATTTCAAAATGCAATTTTCTTTTCAACAATATGGGAACTTAAGCAAACGATCGTTTTAAATGAATGCCCTGCAGTTTTTTACATTACCACACAATATAATAACATACATGATTCATTGACAAATACTGCAACAGGTTTAAATTTCTTGGACCAAACTAAGCTACTACTTCTCATACAAAATGTATAAAATAATTGTCAACAAAATAAGATAATAATTACAAATAATCTCTCAAAGTTGAGTACAAGTAGGGGCCATTGTTATCCGCTTATAAGTCGATCTGATTTATACGCGGATCTTATAATCGAGGCCGACCTCTGAGCGAGATGTAAGTGGAATTCTGATGTCCAAACGCCTATGGCAAATATCTGTATTCTCTTTCACTCTTAGCATTATCATTGCTTGGTTAGACTCGATTAAATAAGTATATAGTACTGATAAAAGCGTTTTGAAATGTTGACCATATTTTAGTATGTAAGTGACTATGGAGATATTTACTTACAAGTATCTTAGTTCTCGTAGACCTGCAAAATCATCATTTTCTACAACTTCCAACTCATTATTGTTTAACAATCTGAAATATAGAACAATTATTTTCAACATTGCATTCAGGCGACACATTTCGTTGGTGTGAACTATGTTTCCCTCCAAACACCAATTAAGGTTTGATTGATAAAGCAAAACCTCAAGAATGAGATTGACGTATGACAATTGAACCAACTTGTTAGTTTAATAGTGATGGCTTAATGGCTTAATATAGAGTTGTAATTAGACATATTGAGCAAAACAGTGACATATGACGTGAAAATTGCATTTGTGTTCTTGATTTTGGGATACATTGTGTGTTTTAGTACGGTTTTACTACATACATTACTACAGTGAAACTTCGATGATAAGACCACCTTTATGGACCATAATGAAATTGGTATGCAAATTACGTTATTCACGTTAAATAAAGACGCTATTATTATTGTTATTATTATTATTATTATTATTATTATTATTATTACTATTATTATTATAATTTCAAGGCCATCAAAATCGAACGGAAGAACGAGTCATTCCGATCACCTCGACCTTTATGCATTGCTATAGACGGTAAAATAGATTTACCGGAAACGAGCTTTTACGATTGACGAAAGAGTTCGTCAAACAATGAATCGACGACCGTGCAGCTAACACTTTAATAAAAACATTATGACTGAATACTGTACAAGACTGAATACATATGTTTGAGTGTGTACTTTGTACAAGACTGAATACACATGTTTGAGTGTGTGCTTTGTACAAAACTGAATACATATGTTTGAGTGTGTGCTTTGTACAAAACTGAATACATATGTTCTTTTAAGAGGAGAAGTCATAAAGATTATATATCAATAAATAGTTCACTACGTCCCGTCCTATCTAGCAGAATGACTCAGTATATCAAAACGTACACAAATCAAAGCACTGAGAGTGCTGATGGGAGGCGATCTGGTTGCTGCTACTAAAGCTTAAACCGGCTTTACACGTTTAATGTTCGTTTTCTTACTGCCGGTCTTGTCTTGAGTGCCAAAATAGGCATATGTGACTATATAGGCATGTTGGGTATCTAAATAATTGTAAAAAGGGGCATATTAATTTATATGTAATACGTGTATTGTATGCGTATATCAAAAGTGGCTTTAAAATAATACTACGCGCCTATTTATCAGATTCTACAGTACCGTCTTGTAATCACTTCCCTCACAGCGTGAGACAGCTAGCTAGTATAGCGACACCATATGATTGCATAATAGTACTTTGCAATTAAAACCATCACGTGACCCTGGTCTGAAGTTTCTAAAAATAGCCATACAGCCGAGACATTTGATGAACACGTCATTTTCATATTACGAAACAAGTTCGGTATCAGCACGGCGTAGTGATTATCTGCAAAAATATCGATTTAACGAACAGTTTCACAATAATTGTTGATCTTAGAATAAACAAATGTTGCTGATTGAATTAAATCAGTTTAAAAATTTGGAGAAACATATGAAGCAGTATTTGGAATGTTGACAGTTTCTGGAACTACTTGAATGCGGATTCACATAGCAGTCTAAAGGCGGTTCAGATTGCATTAAGAAATGGGCAAAGGTAGTAATGAGAGGCTTCGCCTCCCAAAAACTAAATGCGTTTTGTATATTGAATATTGCATTAATTTTAACATTAACATTTTAACACACATAAAGAATGCAGTAATAAAAGCAATAACTTTAATAGGTACGTTTTGGTTCTTATTAAATTTTCACTATAAAAGCTATTTATGCAAGAATTCGGATAATCACAGCGTCATTTATGAGATAAAAGAATGATGCATGTACTGAGGTCGTGCAGTGTTAAACTGTAATTTGTTTTTTGTGTACACACTGCATGACACAATCAAGGCTTAATCTGCTCTGCACTATAAATCAGCAACATATAAATATAAAAGCTTTTGTCATCATTCCTCGTGGGTAAATTACGCAATTGTGCACGGAATGAACGGTATGTACCGGAATTTAGCACATTCCGAAACGAAAATTTCGACCACACAATAAGAGTAATTTGTTGGACCATTACTACTAATAATGTCATTAATTTCCTATTCCTAGATGCAAAACGTTGCATAAAATTGCCTGTTTGAACATTAATACATAATTATTCCATTGATTCGTGCCGAGTTTCATATATACAAAATATTCACAAAAATATACAAAATCGCTAGTCAGAGGAACCTTATGACCATAGGACGGTCGGTTAGCAACATGTCATTTAGCTTAACCCTTAGCATACCACTGCCACCGACGACGAGCTTGCATACAAGTATTACTGTATGACATTGTGCCTTATATTTTGAGGGTTTTTTTTGTCCCAGAGTTGACGTGACACTGATGAATTGCAAAAATACGTGGAGTAAAGTAAGTCATGTTTACTGACTTTTTCTCATGCGTGTTATGAGGGTTACTTGGTGTGTTGCCAAATGCACCAAGGTACGTCGTACTTGCTTCATGCAAATATGTTCACGTATTGGGGACTAAATCTAACATCTATGCCATACGTTCTATCAACAAAGAGAAAACGTTAACATCGTTAGTCGTTTTACAGTTCCTGTACGCATTCGTTGCATTTGGTCCTTTGGATAATAACCGCAGACTACAGTGCAGTAGGCCCTACATACATTTGGCACAAAAGAACCAAGTACAAAAAAATGTACATAAATTATACTTTTTTATTCACGGTATGATTACTACGTATAGGTGCACTTAGTTTAAACCACACACAGATTCGCTAAAGTACGTGCGTATCGAACTTCTTTAGTCATTATTAAGTCATAAAAAATGTGTGTTTGACCTATTACTCTACATCGTACCTACTTTATAAATTATGCATGCGAGGATCCGGAGCTTAAATTTGGCAAAGGTTATCTGATTTACTAACACTAGCTTGGCTGTGCTTATAGTCTGATCAGGACAGTCCTTTAAGAGAAAAAGCTGGTTGGACCACCTTTCCTACCCAAGATATTGCCTCTAATCGTATATGTTTAGAAACTTTGAGGCGTCAATGCAGTATTTGTTTTTAAAGATAGCATATATCAATCAACAGTACAATAAAAGTTTAAAATAACCTACCCACACAACTCAATTTTGCCGTATAATGGCATGAAGCCTGTAAACAATTTGATACCGCGTTTCTAGCTAGATATGAAATTCGTGCACTCAAGTCAAATTGGTTCGATATGATGTGCTTATAAGGTTCAGAATTGTAAATTAAACGTAGTAAAAGCAGGTACCTAGTAAAAACTACTTACAATGTATCTAATCTTGGAACATTTCTAAAGGCGCCACTTGGAATGTCTTTTATCACGTTAAATCGAAGATCTCTGAAAGTAAACAAGAGAAAACATAAATGATCAGAATATGTTAGAATCCTTACAGAATTAAATCGCTCGCAAGATGCTTCTGCGACGAGCACAATATTCCAGGGTACCGCTATTTAGCATACATACAATCACATTTGAATTCTTCACTATTTGTTTACAATTATAAAGTGCGGTAAATGGAGATGCAATAATAATAATGATTCAATTACTGAACCCCTAAAATCCATACCCATCACTAAATTGCATGTATTGAAGAATTATATAGAATTTGAGTTTGAGCGTAACTTTTAGATTTTCGTAAGTGCTTTGATAAAAGAGTACCTTCAGAATGTCAGAACATGAAACAATGTATATTAGGGATTTGGGCGAAACAATCATAAAATGGGGGACGTGCCACTTTCTTGTGCAATCTGTGCTATCGTCCAGTCAGGGTAAGAATCCAGTGACGCAACAGTCGAGTCCACTTTAACGGTGTAAACCCGATTATTAAGGTTTATACTGTACAAACCATTATAATTTAGATGCTTAACTAACATACTTATTTGCTCTACCTGTTCAGACAATGGATTTAAACTTTTTGCGTACACATAAACTGCAACGTCACTGTCACAACATCCTAACTGGACTGTACATAATACGATTATGAATTTATGATAAGGGAATACATCAGCATGTCCAATCTAGATCTACTAGTATTTGGTATCAAATAACTTCAACATCAAATTGACAAAGACAAAAATACCATGACAATCAGAAGGAATGATAAAACATAATGTGCGTTGGCAATGCTGGTCTATGTGAGCCTAGTACAATTGTAAATTTGCGGGATCGAAGGTATGGTGGATCGTATAGTTTGCAATTTGGAAGCGACGAACAAATGAATAATAAAATGCAGATATGTATCTGTTAATTCGTGTTTCAGATGTTGCAATTATCTGAAATTGACAAATATGCATATCTCCACGATACAGACTGTCGGCAGATTTACAGAGCATGCAATTCCAATTGCAAGAATGATAAATTGTTATGACAGTTGGCTCACCCACATGGTGAACATCATAAAAATACTAAAACAATGACTGATGATAACGCAGATTTGCCTGCATGCAGCATGGAACATTGAGTTAGTATTAAGTCGTACAATAGTCGTTCAATAACCATACACCTGTTTCTCATGATGCCATAGAAACAAAAATAAACAGACAACTGTTTTTGCACAGTATTGAAATATATTACGAATTGTCAGCCATTTCTGTTGCTGTAATCCATGTGATAATCTTGACTGACAAGTGTGATATTTGTCGGTGATTTGTAACTGAATATAAACCCTTCAACATCAGTTTGAAAGCGCATCATTTACGGCGTGTAAACACCTGATCCAGGGAAATGACATCTTAAAAGCCAGATGGGCATGGCAGTCCGACATGATAATGATCTAACTGTTTACAAGCAGTCTTATCAGCCATTTACCAGTCTGTTTATTTAGTTTCATTTTTTTTATTTCAAACGCATTGTGGATGAATGTATAATTATAGTGATATACACGAATATGAGCGTACACTAGTTAACCTCCTGCAGCGACATGACGTAGTGATTTTAAAAGGTGCTCGAATCCTCCCTGTGGGTGGGGGGCAGGGGGCTCGAATTCCAGTTGTAGTTCGACCTGATTTAGACGTTTAAATGAACTAGACAGTCCCTGTTTTTATGCCAGATTTTCCCCAAATTCTACTGGCGAAGGTAACGGTACAGCTTATTAGCACCTCAGCTTGATATCAGCTTGGTGTCCAATTTTCCCCAGGACTTGACCCCTAGTTTCTTCATGGTTTGTTATGTATAATGTCTGTCCAGATGTTGCTTGTGCAGTATATTCTGGGATTCAGGGAGAAAGAGGATTTAGATGAGAAATACTTGTTTTATGATTTCAGTCGGATATGACAAGGAAAACACAATAATATAATCTGCTACACAAAATTACATACATACTTGGGTTTCTTCTCATTAAACTTAATATCTGTAATAAGTAAGCCATACTATTTTAATAAACCCATTGACTTTAATTTTCTAAAGGAT
The DNA here is from genome assembly GCA_947247005.1 of Spisula solida. Taxonomy (NCBI): domain Eukaryota; kingdom Metazoa; phylum Mollusca; class Bivalvia; order Venerida; family Mactridae; genus Spisula; species Spisula solida. The sequence goes on from OX365948.1 coordinate 31,259,472, forward strand.
TTCTTTAAGATATCATGCTACACTTACTAGATTCCAGCACCAAATCCTTAATAAAGATTGTTGGAGACATTTCATAGGTGGTGCTGATGGCGTGGAAATAGTAGAAATTTGAAAATATGATAAAATGTATTATCAAATGAAATTTATTATGATGTTTTTAAATGTAAATACCAAAATGTCAAGTTTAAAGGACCATAACTTCTAACAAAATCATCCTAGAGTTATGACATTCGTCTAGTAGGGTTGACTAATTACAATAAATAAGACTGAAGAATGACAAGTAATACAAAAGTCCCTACTGGTTCGAAGCACAGAACCTTTAAATTATTGTCTATGTTCCAGTTGCCATAGCAACCACATTTTTGTCAAATTTAAGCATTACTTATATTCTCATCGGTTTGGGTGAGGGTAAAAATATGTAAAATAAATTTGCCATTTTTACATGCATCTGTTAAGTTTTTAGTTCACCCATTTTGTGAAATCGAAATTTAATGTGTAGTATTGATCTGAGATGATCTGAACAATTTATACATTTCTGGTAAAATAATACAAAACAGATGGCTGATTAGCATCTTTTGTGAAACCCTAATGTTTGCTGGGAGATTTATTACTCTCATGCTGTGCTAAGCTGACCCCTAATACTTAGCAAGTATTTGATAAGTGGTTTATTGCCCTGTACATAACTGTACACCCTTCATCGCTAGTGATGAAAATTCTGGCATAAAAGCATAGACTGTAGATGTTAGAGAATAAAGGTCAATAACCTTCCACTGGAGGAATTAGTCTACAGAAACCTTCTTAAAAGATTAATACCTCTATCACCATGACGTCATCTCCATACTGACAATTTTACGACGCTGACTAATATTTTCATCTCATAATGACAAGAATACTATCCTTAATTACTATGAGTACTTAGACATATGTGTGGTGGCGTTGTAAGAAACTTAACTTAAGTGATAAACAACGAATAGCCCAGCTGTTTTATTGTTTCTATCAGTCTAGTCACTGACGTAAGATATGAAATATATGTGTACATACCATAAAACATTATACGAGTACCTGTACGTACTAAACTATAGGCCAAGGCAGACAAAGAAAAACTTACTTATAATATAAAAATATGAAAATACTTAACTCACCGTTTGTGTTACAAACATATTGTTTTGAAAGAAGCTTTTTTAGTCGGGGACTAGAATAGTATGAAACATTAATACTAATAAAGATATCCGAAACTACTTCATGGTCTGTCATTGCAATATTTGTCGTCGGGAGAATAAGAAAGCCAATTCGAGGTCTGAGCATACGAGTATTTGAGAAATTTCGTTATAAATGATATGCACCCATTGTGGATCACACCCACCAGATCATAAATCAACTTCTAGTCCATTTAAAATAATGATTTAATAGAATTCTCGTAAATGCACGTATAATATACACCAGGCGCTAACAGGAACGCCTTATATAACATCAACTGTTCATTATTTTGTCATCTGAGCAAATAATTTTAACCTACACGAGACAAGGACGTTTGTGTATCCCTTTATAATGATAAGAATGTAGCGGTTTTCAATTTATTTGTTTTAATTATCCTCGCCACCGGGAGACCCATATGGGCGATTACCCCCAGAAGTTAGTCATTATAGATTTGGGGAATACAAAAGATGCCCGAGTTCCAGAGCCAACCATGGTTCTTTGACATGCCCAAAGGAGGGGATCACACACGAGCTTTCGGGTTTATAGGCTTGTCCGAAAAATTGTTCGTGAAATGTGTTGAATGTGGTAACACTTAAAAGCATTTATATTTTCATCCAATTGGAGGAGGGATCGAACCCATAACCTCCAGATCAGCAGTCAGTACCACTAGACCACGTATCCACTTTCAATATAGCGATGCAGTAGTTTGTTGTGTTGTAATTGTTCATCATAACTTCAATGATGCGTCATGTCATAAAATGTTGCAAATGGGTAAGTGTAAAATACAGCCCTTACGAATCGTACACATTTTCAAATGAAATTACATTGCACACATAAATATCCGAGTTTGAATCAAATATTATCACGTGTCAGTTAAATATTACATAAATATAGATTAAGAAAGTATTCAATAATTCTAACCACAAACACGAATTGCTTCAAGAAAAAATTCGGTCTTAAGTACGCAATATTCTGAATAGGAAATTATCTGAATTATTCATCATAAATCGAGCACGACTCAAGTGTTGAATGTAAATGCCGTGACGACATGACGTTTGAACAGAAAGAACTGATTGTCCTATGATGCTAGACTGCTAAGTTAAGGATATTAGGTTGTTAGGCTATTAGGATGCTAGGCTGCTAAGTTAACGCTGTTATGTTGTTAGGCTGTTAGGATGCTAAACTGCTAAGTTAACGCTTTTAGGTTGTTAGGCTATTAGGATGTAAGGCTGCTAAGTTTACGCTGTTATGTTGTTAGGCTGTTAGGATGCTAGGCTGCTAAGTTAACGCTGTTATGTTGTTAGGCTGTTAGGATGCTAGGCTGCTAAGTTAACGCTGTTATGTTGTTAGGCTGTTAGGATGCTAGGCTGCTAAGTAAACGCTATTAGGTTGTTAGGCTATTAGGATGCTAGGCTGCTAAGTTAACGCTGTTATGTTGTTAGGCTGTTAGGATGCTAGGCTGCTAAGTAAACGCTATTAGGTTGTTAGGCTATTAGGATGCTAGGCTGCTAAGTTAACGCTGTTATGTTGTTAGGCTGTTAGGATGCTAGGCTGCTAAGTAAACGCTATTATGTTGTTAGGCTATTAGGATGCTAGGATGCTTAGTTAAGCTGTCAGGCTGCTAGGCTGTTAGGATGCTAGCATGCTAAGTTAACACTGTAAGGCTGTTAGGCTGCAAAGTTCACGCTGCTCGGCTGTTATGCTGCTAGGCTGCCAATTTCACATTGTGAGGCTGTTAGGCTGATATGCTGCCAACTTCACGCACATATATTTGTATCAGTGAGGGGTCTGTTTATGTGTACGTTGTCTCTGACAGGCCTGAGGAGTAATCTGGACTCACAAAATGAAATGTATTTATATACTTGTTATAATAATGATGTCACTGAACAAAATTGGTAACCCTACTTAAACACTATCACTTATATGTATCAAGTACTCTTATTACCTACTTAAACAGGAATGTAGACTACGGTATGTTCTTGTAACATCTTTCGAACAAACGACAAGGTATCCCACATACTTAATGTACATTCAATACATATTTATGAGTCAGCGTTCAAAAATACATTTCGGTAAGTTTCGCAATCAGGCTACAAGATTTCACTTTGCCTGGAAAAGAAGTCATACTCGGACTCTGATTCATGTAAGGGAATGTAGCGTCACATGGCACTCGAACCTCGGTCAGTGTAGTGTAAGGGAATGTAGCGTCACATGACACCTGAACCTCTGTCAGTGTAGTGTAAGGGAATGTAGCGTCAAATGACAATCGAACCTCGGTCCGTGCAGTGTAACGGAATGTAGCGTCACATGACACTTGAACCTCGGTCCGTGCAGTGTAACGGAATGTAGCATCAAATGACACTCGAACCTCGGTCCCTGCAGTGTAACGGAATGTAGCGTCACATGACACTCGAACCTCGGTCCGTGCAGTGTAACGGAATATAGCGTCACATGACACACGAACCTCGGTCCGTGCAGTGTAAGGGAATGTAGCGTCACATGACACTCGAACCTCGGTCAGTGTAGTGTAAGGAAATGCAGCGTCACATGACACTCGAACCTCGGTCAGTGTAGTTTAATAAATCAATTTTAAGGTTTAAAGTCAAGTTGAAAGTTCGAAAATTTCAGTCATAAGAAGATTACCGAGTTACACTCTCCTGACACGTTATCGACTAGACGTTGTGCACCAAGTGAGTGAGTTTTACCAGTACGTAGGTCACGACCCTCCGTACGAACCATCTACTATACCAGTCGGGCTAGTCAATATGGGTTTCACTCGGTACGGAATATATAAAATGGTCACTTTGATTAATGCTCGATTTTACCATTTAATAGGTCGAATACCCATGAATTAAAGACACATTCACTCTTCCTTTAGAATCCAAAGGCTCCAAATGTGGCTACAGGGGGCACTTCAGCAATCATAGGGTCGATTCGGGAATCAATTGAAACTTCTGTTTCTAATGTCTTCATTGTAATTTTAATACAAACACCGGATAGATAGTGGTTGGAATCGATGACACCGGGTACGCCTACATGTGACACTGGACGGTCATAATATTATATTGAGGATTAAAGTGATAATTGAGATTATAGTCGCTAATATCCTCAGAGAGTGTAGTCTGATACCCTGTCGTACTGTAGCGTTTAATAATCTAGTGATAGGGGAGGTAATCCAGGCTTGTTACAATGACGTAGTATCTGTATGACGTATCATTCTGTATGATTGCTATAATGTCAGTAAATCCTTAAACTAAACACTGATTCTATAGTAGTTTTTAAAGAGATTGACTTCATTATATATCAGCTCTAATTATTTGATAATTGATAGCATTTCAAAAGGATGTTCTACTTTAATCAAGCCGACCAAATTAAATACCCGGAGTAAATCGCATTCGGTTGATAATGTTGTAGGGGCACCAATACCAGTTAGTCTGGTCTAAAATTTTGACTAACACGTGTACATTAGGCAGATTTGGTGACGGAAACAAAGCAAAAACATGTCAAATGACTCCAGAATAAGTACATAAAGCAATAAAGTTGTCTTAATTCGTTTCAAACAGCCTCGTATGACAAAATTAATGTATAATATTGTTACATTAATATTTTCACTTCTTTTTCTACTTATTTCTTTAAAAAAAAGTATGTCTGGCTTCACTGCTGTTTAACGTACGACAGTGATTGAGACATTTATATTGCAGTTAATTAAGAAATATGAAATAATTACATGTCCATACGTCATTTTAATGTCTAAAGATGATTACTTGTACCACTTCGTTAATTATATCATACGTTTCGTTGCAAAAACAACATTTTAAAGGATAAATGACATTATACTAACATTTTGACAGATCCCGACTAATTTGTCTGCAGTAGACTTTAGCTGATTCAGCAGTTTTCGTTACAGGATGAGATGACGGTGGCGGCGGATATACAAACCATTACGTCATGGTTGGTGAGGAGTATTTAATGCACATGATGCAAGTGTTTATATGGTGATGCTGACTATGGTTATGCTGATGATGGTGTCACTGTTGCACAATTGTGCTGTGATGAGAAAATATGGTGTCAAGTAATAGGACAAACATGGTGGCATGTACCGGTAATAGGACGAAAATGGTGTCATAAGCCGATAATAGGTAAAACATGACGTCATCTGCTGGTAACAGGACACACATGGTGTCATGTGTCGGTAACAGTACAAACATGGCGCCATGTGTCGGTAACAGGACAAACATGCCGCTATGTGTCGGTAACAGGACAATCATGGCGTTATGTGTCGGTAACAGGACAAACATGGCGTCATGTGTCGGTAACAGGACAAACATGGCGTCATGTGTAGGTTACAGGACAAACATGGCGTTATGTGCAGGTAACATGACAAACATGGCGTTATGTGTCGGTAACAGGACACACATGGTGTCATGTGTCGGTAACAGGACAAACATGGCGCCATGTGTCGGTAACAGGACACACATGGTGTCATGTGTCGGTAACAGGACAATCATGGCGTTATGTGTCGGTAACAGGACAAATATGGCGTCATGTGTCGGTAACAGGACAAACATGGCGTCATGTGTAGGTTACAGGACAAACATGGCGTTATGTGCAGGTAACATGACAAACATGGCGTTATGTGTCGGTAACAGGACACACATGGTGTCATGTGCAGGTAACAGGACAAACATGGCGCCATGTGTCGGTAACAGGACACACATGGTGTCATGTGTCGGTAACAGGACAATCATGGCGTTATGTGTCGGTAACAGGACAAATATGGCGTCATGTGTCGGTAACAGGACAAACATGGCGCCATGTGTCGGTAACAGGACACACATGGTGTCATGTGTCGGTAACAGGACAATCATGGCGTTATGTGTCGGTAACAGGACAAATATGGCGTCATGTGTCGGTAACAGGACAAACATGGCGTCATGTGTAGGTAACAGGACAAACATGGCGTTATGTGCAGGTAACAGGACAAACATGGCGTTATGTGCAGGTAACAGGACAAACATGACGTTATGTGCAGGTAACAGGACAAACATGGCGTTATGTGTCGGTAACAGGACACACATGGTGTCATGTGTCGGTAACAGGACAAACATGGCGCCATGTGTCGGTAACAGGACAAACATGGCGTTATGTGTCGGTAACAGGACACACATGGTGTCATGTGTCGGTAACAGGACAATCATGGCGTTATGTGTCGGTAACAGGACACATATGGCGTCATGTGTCGGAAACAGGACAAACATGGCGTTATGTGCAGGTAACAGGACAAACATGGCGTTATGTGCAGGTAACAGGACAAACATGGCGTTATATGCAGGTACCAGGACAAACATTGCGTTATCTGCTGGTAACAGGACAAGTTTGGCGTTATGTGCAGGTAACAGGACAAATATGGCGTCATGTGTCGGTAACAGGACAAACATGGCGTCATGTGCAGGTAACAGGACAAACATGGCGTTATGTGCAGGTAACAGGACAAACATGGCGTTATGTGCAGGTGCCAGGACAAACATGGCGTTATGTGCAGGTAACAGAACAAACATGGCGTTATGTGCAGGTAACAGGACAAACACGGCGTTATGTGTCGGTAACAGGACAAAGTGTGACAGGCAACTACAATATCTACGAGCCTTTCTTAATCATATCATCAACATCAGATGTATTATAGAATACATGGAATGAGTAAGCAGACAACAAGTATGACACTGTGATCCATTTAGATAACCTAGCATCAATGGTAACATCTCCCTCGTTCTTACAACAGCAATTATATCACTGTGTGTCAGAGAAGAATATGATAGTGAACTATAGCTAGATTATGCTATAATTCCATGCTGCGAACAGATTGCCCTCAACTATAGCTGGAATGTAAGAATGCACAGGTTTCTGTCAAAAACGTTTCTGCCAAAGATCCTTCGGCTTCTTTGTCACTTCCACCATCGCCAATATCACCAACAACAATGACTTACTCTATTCCTCTACTTCAGTATCTCATACACAGCATGACTGACTTATATCAGTTGCAATGATATTCAACCCTAAATCATACGCATGCCGTTATTGCTGACATTGTCTAACTAAACCAACAACAGGAAAAACATTTTACCCTAGAACTTGCCAAAAAAAGCCAGTTTGCAAAACGGGATTCCGGATGAATAGTTAATCTTTCTCTGAATTATAGATGTTACATGTATGTCTACTTTGGCTGTAAAATGGTAGGTAAAGTCCGGTACAAAATAAGTCTTATGAAAATACACTTGAGAGTCAGCCCCTTGTGAACACTGTGTGTCTCTCGCTATTTAGGATGTGAGTAGGGGACTACAAACCTCAATTTGATGATAATAATTATAATAAAGGTATTTTTGTTAAATACCAAAAAAATTGTGAACCATCATTTTAAATGACCTATCATACATGTATAGCAGTATATAATGACATTTAATACAGTTTGTTTCGGACAAACACATTTTTTACAGATGCAAAAATTGTAAACTGGGTGGGGATCTGACCATTAATCAAAACTGATAGTTTATGAGACATCAAAGCATAAAACCATAAGACTTTAATACTAAAAACAGATTTAAAGGTAATAAATTATATGACATATTGTTTGTTTAACGTCTACTGAAAAGATAGTTAATCCTAAAGCAGTTTTAGCAACGAACAAAACACTGACATTTTAATAACAACATGATGGTTCACATATTTCACTTCTGACACTAAAATACCGGGGTCAATATTTTTTCACACTTTTCAGTGAAATTTAAAACGCAGCAATTTAAACTTAAACTTTTTCCAACATATTTTGTATCAGACAATTTAATGTTCAGTTAAATGCATAGATTGAAAGGTTACGTAGAGAATATAATTTATCAACATTCGTCACATAGCGTTCCATGAATAAGGGAAAAGCTTTAAGTTTGCTAAAAGTACGAATTGTCACACCGAACAACGCCCCCTGCGAAAACAGCTCATTGTTCCGGAATATAGCTCCCAATGAGTTGTTTTCGAAGGGAGTCCTATTCGATGTGACAATGCATGGTTTGTTCTAAATGTACATTTTGTACATTGTATATGCAATAAGTCATAACCGAAAACAATCCACTCTCAAAACGAAGACAATTTGAAATGGGCTTTCTTATTAAACTTTAGAGGCGCTTTATCGTTTGAGTTGGGTTTTTTTATAACGAAAGTGGTTCTATGACTGCGTATAAATGTATAGTCCACCCAGTAGTTAAAAGAGATTATAAAATACAAAACGAACTTTCGCCAATGTGCATTTTTAGTTAAGTGCTCCTTTCAACGATTTTCCCTTTTAATTTTTGCAACTGTAAAGCACTGCATAGGACTGTTTGTTTGTTTGTTTGTTTGTTTGTTTCAGACTGACGTGTGTTCTGTCTGTTGGCTGTTATTTTGTTGGTTGTCATTGTGCTGCAGACTGGTATCGCCTGTCTCATTGTCCGACACGGTCATCTATTGTGATGTATGGTCGTCGTGTTCTGTATGTTATATGCCTTTCTTGCTCTGCTGTTTCTGCTGTGTGCTGCTTTCTCTGTCCAATTTATTGTTTTCCTATTATTGAGGGGTTGGGCTTAAATAAGTGAACATTTTTTTGTATTTTTACAATATGCTTAACATTGATTTTCAAATCAATTTGTAGGAAATTGATACATGTATACGAGAAGGGATTCGGAAGGTACTGTGCGCACGAAATATAGGTGTCTCATAAGTCAAATTGGCTGTCCCTTTTAATAGAGGTGACACTATAATAAACAAAAACTTTACCTTTGTAAAATATCTTATCATTTATCCTGCTACCTGAGTCATATTTACTGAGTCAGGTAGGAAACCGCAAATATATCCTACAGAGTAAGATAGTATTACAACCAAGCAGCATGCTGGGTGACAAAATCATTACCCACTGATGGAAAACGTAATACATGTAGATCTACATAATATGTTAAATAATCATTATTGAAGAATCTATTCATTACCTGAATTAAATCGCATTGAACTCTTAACTTAACGAGATTTGAAGAGATCTATGATACGTTAAGGTAATTGACAACCGTACTTGACTGCCACAAAACACCGTGTTATGTCGATCATTGACAAGGGAACAATTAGGTCAGATTTGTCAAGTAGTTGTTGAACAACCGTTGCTAGAGGTCACATCAACTTCAGACGTCTTCTCCATGTTCATGTCTGGTATAATCTTATATACAGCAATAAATCCAGTTATAAAAAGCACGGTATCTCTTGTCCAAACTTGTGTTATTACAAAATAATACAGTTATTTCAAATGGTTTATAATTTTATATTACATAGTTTAAAATCCAATTGAAAGGTTTAACAAAGTCTATGGAAAGCATTGAGCTATGGTTAATTCAAATCATTCCCGACAAATATGGTAACATTGGTCACACATAAAGATATGAAATACTTATGCAATGTACAAAAATATATATTACACAGGGGAAGAGTAGATACCCGAGACTGTTTATAACTTCTACACACATTAATTAACACTGGCTGATTAGTGACAATTAATATTTCAAAAGAGACTTAGAATTACTCCGGTCACAGCACGTCGTTCTACGGTGTCATCCGACTCGATTTGACCAATGTAGATAGATAAGAATATTTTCCAAATTCTGGCCCCTTGCGGGTATATAAATTTCGATATGTACACAGTTTCTAAACGCATAGATTTTCTACTTACTAAGAACAAACATAAATAAAAATCATGACTAGATGAAGGGTTATACATAATGACAACTAAAAAGAACATTGATTGTATGTAATAACAACATCATAAACAAGTTGATCTAACAGAAAGCTTTTAAGGATGTTTGATATTTAAACTTTGGCTCGTAGAGATGTTCTGTTCGTATTTATATTGAACAGAAAGGTGGCAAAATTGGTTACAATATCATGATCTTCTGAGGAAATAAGCCATATAATTGATGTCAATCGATGATCAGACGGTGATCGGGTTGTATTTGTGACGCAGATATTACAGAGGACACTTGACTGCCTATCACCTGTAGCAAATGAAGCTTCTCTCCCAGGCGGGATAACTAACATGCATGTATATTTGTGTCAAAACACGCACGTTAATTTGATAACCTTCGTGGTCAAAATAAGGTAACATTAAAGGCGTCAGCTACGACAGATACTCCAAGTACGTATATAATGCGCTCCTTAATGAATGTAAGATCCGGCAAGTATAGTTGAATAATCAAAGAGGAGTAGCTTGAAATGTTGAGTGTTAGAAGGTATTCACATGAATGATGCGCCATCATAGAATCTAGTAAGATACTGTAATCTTCAAACGCTACATTAAATGATGTATCAGTCTGCTTAATGCACAAATTACATTTTGATGTGAAAATAGTTAACATAATTTTTCACTCATACTGCGCTTGACATATTGAAAGCAGCATTACTATTTCGGTGACAATTTAGCGCTGTTAACATTACAGCTATTTCATTCTAGTTATTTTAACGTGAATATAAATAGGACATTATTATATATATCCAATTTTATATTTAAATAAGTCGATCTTCGCACGTGGTAGGGAACATTATTTAAAGCTGTGCAAAGCTTGTACATCGATCAACTTACATTTTATTTGAAAGACATACGTTGTATATCTAATGTTATAGATCTATGCAAATAGTCAACTTTGTCGGTACCATGTGTTTCAAAGTATACACATGAATCGGTGTACTTTCTATATAAGAAATAAGTGATATAAAAATATACTAACTACGTTGACTTTTGCTGTAAAACGGTAGAATTATGTTGTAGACAGATTATTTATGATTATTTATGAACATGCATTCTGAATTCAGAATTATCTGGCCACCTGACTGTATATTTTTCAAAATATTTTTCTGAAAATGGAAGGAAAACATGGCATTTTAACGACGTATTTATCATTGCCCCCTGTCTGTGGTGGTGACTGTTTTCGAGATGCCATAATTTATGACAGGTTTTTTCACAGACGTATACCTAATTTGGTTTACTGGTCGCTCATGAAATGATTCCGAATCATGATTGTGTAGAAACTAGCTATTATGTTTGTACTTTAGCAAAAGTGAACTCTTAAGAAAAAGACTAAGTTAGTTTATAAACATCCCTCGTACAAAACGCTTTATTTGACATGTTAGTTTAGTGCTAATCGAAACAACACTGCATTTACTTCAACTGAATGGAAACCATTTAACACACGTGGACAATCATACAATGCTACGATGGACCCACTGAGCGTAATGCAAAATGCTGATAGTGAGAAATAAAGGATTTGATAATGAAAATGTCAAACTGATATGGAAGTGGTAAATCTAGGCCTATAACAGTGGATCGTGAAAACCCCGGATGTAACACATGCAGGGAAAATACATTTAAACATTAATTGAATAAATTGTTTGATTAAATATCACTTAAATTTTATAGTAGGCATACCAAACACCTCTCCACATGGCATGTTTCCTTTAATACAAACATGGGATTGAATCTTTACTTATCGGACGAAAATATCTTTCGAACATCGCGAAAACCGGATACATATCCGCTGCAAATGGAAAGTATTTAGTACATAACAGAATGTTTGGGCAAATGTTATCAACACAAGCATCAACATGTTATCTCAGGTCTGATCAGACGATTAATTATACGGTCCATATGGTATAACGGGATGTTTAGTGGAACTGAAATATCAAGTAATCGGGATTATCTGAAAATATTATACGGTAGACTGATACTGCCATCACCTCATGTCAGGAAAGTCTGTAAGAACGAAATTAACGCATTTATATTGAGGTTATATATAAAATTATGATATTGTGGACGTCATATGGGCCGAATTGCCATTATACTCTTTTCTTTTATGTACTTGTGTTATTGTTCGACTGTTTATTGTTGAGGATCTCATGGATGATTGCTATTTAATATAATTGTCAAGTGAGTTTCCTCGTAAAATAAAGTTTTTATTATTATTATTACTAAAATAATGCGTAACTAGAGGGAAAAAATGTACGATGTAAATGTATGTTCCTTATTATGTGCAAAGATTTTCCATCACGGAATATAATTATAATGTACATGTAGTAATATCATTCTGAGTATCGTTTGATATTTGAATTGACCTACTCACTGGTAGGCTACTTGAAACTTCTGACTGAATGAAATTACTCTTCAATTTTGTTAATGATGCGTAAATTGGTAAAATCCAGAACAAAATATTCAAAATGACCATTTAGAGTGAACCCTAGCTTAACCTTTGAATGGCATAATCCATAAAATAAATATACAATGTTCCAAAATCGGCATCGAGTACTTTGATTAGCTATTATTCACTAGAAATGTCTCCCACGAAGCCGGAGGTCATTAGCCTGCTGCCAATTAGGCAGGGATAAAACTGAATTGCCACGCACTACGACTGTTTCAGTCAAATGCAAATGTTCACATTCCAGGATCTGTCCAAATGGAGTCCAAAAGATACGCGTACAGTATTTGCATGCAGTAAGAGGCTCCAGCTGCACAAGGCATATATTTCCCACAGAATACAAACACGCGCAGTAGAATCTTTCATGTAACGTAGTTCACCTTTGACGACACCCACAAATATGTGACTTATTTCATTGGTGACATTCTAATTCAGACTAGGTATTATAATTAACCACTTCTAATAGTGTGATAAGTGGGTATGTCAGGCATATAATACGATCTTCTCCTCAGTCTTGGTGATTAAGGCTTCCTTGGTAACATATAGTTAACGTTAATTAAAGGACTTGTGGTTTAACTGGTCGATATTTATCGTGATTTTATGTAAATGAAAGAAGAAACTCTAAAATCATCGGAAACATTTTCTGTCTCAGAGTACACTTACACGTGTTATTAATACATGTATATATAGACCAGTAGGCTACATTTATTGATATGTAGGTCAGTAAGACATTGTGTTATTTCACGTAATCATGATGAGCTTCAAATTCAAGTAGAATCAAGAAACGCTACTCCTCGTCCTTAGTGGTTTGACACGTACACGTACCATTGTGTGGACACGCCCCAATTAAATTTTCTGCATTCACTCGGTAGTTTGATACAGCTGGTTCTACACATCCGGAGGACATGACTGTAGCCAATCGGAACGGTCCGTTCGGCATTTATCGCTTCCTGACGTCGCCAGATAAAATATGATTCTACAGCAGAATTGTGAGAGGTGCTTCGAATGGACTGTCCAGAGCCTATACCATAGCAAGCACAACGTGACCATCCAAGTAATGACAAACAATAATCACATAACAATTCATACTGTAATGCACAGACAAACCAAGGCCATACAGAAAAGGCGACAGTGCCAAGTCATGTACTCACACAAGAGACAGGCGCATAAACGTACCATTCGTTTACTACAAGAAAGCATATTTCCAGAAAGCCTATATTGTGACACTTACAATGAATTGCAAAAACAAGTCTATGACATGAGATTACACGTGAGACAATCGTTCTAGTCCAGCCACCTAGACGTAAAGGATACCGAGTTAGTTTTTGATCGCCAGTATATCCAACTCGGTTTCTTTACAACCGAGTCATATTTGTAGGACTACAATCGTTCAAGACACAATTGTATAACCATTATGTCATTGAATATATAAAACGAACGATAAATAAACTACAGTTATATATGTGTGTACAGAATAAGTCAACAAGAAATATCCGTCAAAACATCGAGTCACATGACCATAAGCCTTTGTACATCAACATCTTTCATCGAACTTATTTTAAATACATTATGTTTTTTGTTATTAATTAAATCTGCATTAAAATGACATAAAAACAGATAAAATAACATATTCATGCAGAAACGGGCCATAAAACTGCGTTATAAATTCAGTAGTTTGTGTTTGATAATTAATTCTTTTCAGTTATGCTTGCAGAGGCGTTGTCTATATTTAAATATATATATTCAACGGGGATTTTTGCTGTAACGTTATAACAAATTAATGTGCTTAGAAATCAATTAAACATTCATTTCGGGATTAATTAATTTATCTGATGATAAGTTTCGCTCAGAGCGTAGTCGCGGTCCTCGAGTGTCGCTATTTGTAAGCCAAAGATACATTAATGCGATTAATTAATTTTCGTCACAACTATTCCGTGAGCAACTTCAGACAGTTTTGTTAGCTCGACTTCATTAATTTTGCTGTATAAGGGAAACATATTAACACCAAGACAAAGTGCATATCGTACGGTTGGTTGTAATGTGTGTCATGTTAGGACGGTTATTGTAGGTTTAATTAGTTTCACCTTCTTGTTGCTGTTATCATCTTCTTTTCATACACTTATATTTCCATCCTTGATTTAGTTGATTCCATATTCATCAATTTTTTATTATACAATAATCGACAAAATGGTTTTAAAATTAAATAACATAATTTTAAAGTACACGTACTTTTATATTTGCATTGCTGCACACTTTACATTGCTATAAAAGTGTCGATTGATACCAATATGATTGCATTATGACATAACAAATATTGCTGATGTATCAATAGTTATCAATGTAAATCATAATACAGAGTAAACGGAAAAGTAAATATACAGGATAAAAATAATCGAGCTTTGAAAGAAATGAAGAAAACTGTCTAGGATACAAATTTCAATGCCAAGTCAATGTTCAAACCCTTAATGGTTTATTATGACGACATTCGTGATATTGTACTGGTTTTCCAAGTTCCGTGTACCCTTAACTCAGTCTCTGCGATGAGATCTGTAAATACGGGCGTTTCATTAGATTCCATGCTCGCATCATCGAAAAGTTACACACCCGCTAAAATATTGAACATAAAGGCATATATATCGGGTATAGTTTCACCCATCCGCTACCAAGTTGGCCATCGCAGTGTACCAGGTAGCCGCTTATATCAGTCAATGTAACACCTGTTCATACAATGACACAACAACTATCTACATAACTACCACAGAGGGACAGTAACGTATCGTTCTGAATGATGTAATGACAGAGAAGACTGCATACTGATAGCATACTTTAACTAGTTTATATTTGACACATCTCATCTACTCCTTTATGTGTCGCTATCGAATTCACCTCTAATATAATCTCTACGTTTGCTGTTAAACAGTAATCATGCTGCCCCGATATCCAGAAGTATCTCTAATAGACACACTTGTATGAGCTCTCAATTGAGAGTTTGCTCAAATTGAGAGGCTTCGGGACACCAGAACTTGAATTATCGTTTGTGACATTCACCTTCCATCTACGTTTATAGTAAGACAAGAGACCAAATCCGGACGGATCTCAGATTGAAATATGAGCTCTAAATTGAGAGTTTGCTCAGATGAAGACGCTGAATTATTGTATGCGACATAACCTCTATTCTCAACGTTTGCTGTAAGACAAAGACCTAACCCGCCCTCAAAAAGTATATCAAATAAAAAACTAGGCTCAAAATTCAGATTTTACGCAAATCGAGATGTTTCGAGACCCTGTACCAGAGTCTGAATTATTAGCATATTTCTATTTTGCCATTGTCCCATTTACTCATAGCGGGTTAGGCCTGGACCTATTACATTCAGCAAATGATTCCAACAGCCTGATGGTACATTTTATATTTATCGGTATGTTGATTGATTGCCCTATCAGCGAAAGTGGGTTCATCGTTATCAAAAACAATCTAGCGGATTTGAACCGTGTAGCATTTTATCTTCCATATCTTGATAATCCACGGAGCTTGCTAAATGCCTTACAGAAAGATTGGATGCTCACATTGGTAACCTTGTCAAACAAACCAGTTGGTTCCCAATAAAGTGTTTGCAAGGCTACGACGCCGTTGCTTAAGCAGTATTTGAACTATTTCTCCAAGTACGATAATAGTTTCGCAGTGTGCTGCTTGTGCTGCTATAGTCACCACATCTTCCAAGTGTCGATGTTTTGAACCTTAAACAAATTATATGACATATTATTTTTTTTATAATTTCATTATATCCATACGCTTGTTATTTTGTGCATGGTCTTTAGATTTATTGATGTCATGTTTCTGTTATTTCAATGTTTTACTGTCGAGGGCCTTACGGCAAATTGACAGTTGTGTCAAGTATGTTACCTCTATAAATAAAGTATCTTTATTATTTTTATTATATGTTCTAAAATAAACCCACGGCGCCATATATATTTTATTGCACTCGTTACGCTTATCATGCAGAGCAATGCATTACAATTGTTGTAACGCTCTCGGGTGGACTTGTACAATGCCACCTAGTGGGTGTGACACATGAGCTATTCACAGTCGCGAGGTGCTGTTTTGTGGATGAGACTTAGTCATGCTTTAATAGCCTTGTCATAAAACCTGATTAGTAATAGCTAAGCAAGTTTTCTCAAAAATGCGTTAAATCCCCACTTCAATTTGGTCAATATGCTCTTTAAAGATTTTGGTGTATTTAATGGGGAATAAAATAAAAGCCACCAGAAGGCCAATAAGGTTGACGGTTAAGAACATTATTTGTCCATTAAAATGTTCTGGCAAAACCACAAAACCAGAAATATCCGGCTACATGACATACTATCACGTTCAATGCGACCTATTCAATGATATTTTAATAGTATTTTAAGTTCATTTCCATAGTGACAGGACCACCCTTGTTGTAGGTGACGGACAAAGTTCGTCTACACGTATATGACGTTTTTACACGCTATCGAATAATTACATTGCACGATACTATCTTAGGCATAATTATCTATAATATACAGAACTGGTATAACAGTGATATTATCAACTGCAAATCATTCCCGTTAAATGTACGAAAATAATATCACACACTTATAACCGTTTAGTTATCTTTTGACAGTATTTTAGATGTATCACCAAGTAACGTCGCTAAACTGTCTGAAACGATGCCATTGTAAGTTAAGTTTAGGTAGTGTAAATGGTTACATCATTATGTCAATACAACTTTTTACGAGGGTCGTTCAAATGCGGAAATGTTTTTATTTCTTCAAGAAACAGCAGAAACAGCTGCTGAGCACGAAAGGCTGAACAGCTACATAAACAGGACATCCCGCCCTGAGAGTCTGTTACCTGCTTCTGTCAGCCAAACTAATCCGGAACAAGAGCCAGCAAACAAGACAAGAAGAAATCAAATACACGAATACACATCTCAAGGACAACCTACAAAGCAATACGCAAAAGAAACTGCCCATATTACTGTATTAGTATAGACACATTTGCAAATTCAAGGCTTAAAGAAACAGGCCACTTTCATCCAGATTGATAGACTTAGTTCATTGAATGTTGAAACACGTTGACATTTGATGGACGTGAGTTTCATTAATACTAGTAGCACAGTTGTCACTACTCGAGAATTTGGCAATAATAAGTGTTATGTCTGGCAAACTCCCACATGTATTCTATGTGGTAACTGAATAGCGTAGTTCTTACAAATTTATCATGATGAAAAAAAGGCATTTAAGCGATTTACTGTTTACGCGAATAATAATTTGAGGGTCAAAAAGTTAGCGAATCCTGAGTTCTAGACATTTGGCGTGCGGTATTATTTAGCGATTTTTGAAATTTCGGTTAGAGTTCTTCGTTGAAAATTAGGCCTACATTTATGCAAGATAATCTTTTAGCGAATGTAGTTAATTCGTGACTGAAATTCGCCAAAATTTCCACGCCGCTAACTTAATCACTGATACAGTACACACATTAGTTTTATTGTCCTTGTAGAAATGGCGTGAACTAATTCAACCAGCATACATTTACATGTTGTTAAACATGACAGTATAGCATAAGTCATATCAAGTTGATTTATCGCATGTTATGGCCAGACACGAAACATCAATCATTTAGTAATCGTTTCAATACAGATTAAATGCGAACGCTAGTACTCGCATACCGTACAAATACTTAACACCTATATTGTTGGATTCCAATCTATACAGAACGGGGACATAGCATGCAGCAAGGAGAAGTTAAAAAGACAATAATAAATCGGACAGGGAAGGCAATTACTTAACGTTAACAATCGAGCACAGAATACATAAAAACATCACATACCACAATCACACGGCACAACGCCCAACATACAACCGAACGAGAAAATGAACCAAACCGCTGAATGTCCAAGTCTCAGCTCTCAAAAGGCTGAAAGACCAAGCTTGAGCCGCAAAAAAGCTTGAAACACTCAGCCTCAGCCGCTAAAAGCCCAAACAAGTCCAAGAACAACAACAAACGGCAAATCCCCGCAGCCGCACCAAAAAAGAATAAAAAAACATTTGGACAGGGGATGAAAGGACACAAGCAACTTGAAATATGCTACTCAGCTATGGCAAAAACCACAACAAGGTGGTACAAATAACCCGTATCAATGTGACTATATCACACAAACCCAGTACTTGGTTGATATTGATAACAACACCCAAAGTCGCGGATATTCAAGATTGCGCAACTTTCATAACAGCAGATGATTATTGAAGAATCGTTTGTACAATGATTTGTTCCACATTGCGTTCAATCATGAGATTCAACATTTGCCAAATCAATATAATAAGCTGGCATAGTGCAGCAACATACGTAACAAAAGTAATTGCCAAGATATAAAAGCAACATTCTATAAATAAAGTCATCCAGTCTGCGTCACGGGTTGAGCAAGCACATGTCAAAAAGATAATATAAAATCAGACAGGGAAGGCAGCACTCGACAGACATAACAGAACACCAAAGGCACAAAGAACAACAAACAAAGAAGAAAAACCACTGAGCATAATAACAGGCACAAAAATCCACAATATTAAACAAACAAAAACCTGATAATAAACAGCCACAAAGTAGCTTTCAACTTCTGAAATCAGGGTGTACAGCGTAGCAAGTAACATATCTATGACCATGTTAAAACATCTGCTGAAATACTGCTAGGAGCTTCTCGTAGGAGCTACGGTGAAAACGATGAAAACAAAACTAAAATATCTATAGGGATTAGGGACTGCATATTCATACTGAAGCATGTGTATGTACCTGACTTATCCTCATAGCACCAAACATTTTCAAGTGGTATCGTATTGACGTGTTTGGTGTAAAAACGTTCCATGTTTTCGTGCATACAATCCCCTTGACTGACATATCAAGATTTTCTAAATAATTTGGTTAATCACCTGCGTCTGTTCTTAACATTATCAGCTGATCACGACAAACAGAGAAACACTGGCTTATATAATTAGCTCGTATAGAATACAGTGACGCAGACAAACAGCCATAATTTCAATGCTAAACTAACAAACTATATTCGCACTACCTATTCAGAAAATGGTTGTAATATTTTGTGTACACATAAACGTCTACGTCACTGTCACCAGATCATAACTGAATTATGCATGATTTACCGTCATAAATAATAAAAAGTCAACGTATTACTGGTACATGTATATCGACTTTCAATACTTGATCAAATCCTTGATACGGTTTTCCAAAAACGTATTTCGTAGTTGTACGTGTATACATAAACGTCGTTTACCTGACACCGGATTTTTAGCAAGGTTCAAGTTTTCAGGTTTCAGCGATTGATACTGTATTTGTGTCAAGCTACTTCCTAAAGACTACATCAACTGAATGTGTTCAGTGGTTATATTAAGCCTGGTAATAAGCTATCATTTTAAGCCTGGAAATTGAGGTTTCAAAGCCTGAAATTCCACTTTTCAATAAAAACAAAGAAGGAAAATTCAGGATTCACAAACCTGAAATCAGACACAAGCCTGAAAAATACCAGGCCTGTTATATTCAAGCGTATACTCAGACTGTACTATTAAATGCATTTTAGAAGCTTGTGAATGGAATTGAATATCTGCTCAATAGTTAAAAATAATTTTCATAACGCCTACTATTGAACAGATTCAACACATACTTAAGACACCTTTGTTGGCGCAACTATCAAATTTATTTGTCTATGTAATTTTGAATGGCCCTCATATGCCAACCCTCGACAATAACGCATGCGCTTACTATAGCAGAAGCGTGCATAAAGAATAAGTTTATCGTTCAACATACTGAATAAAAATGATAATAATGACGTATGAAGACGTTTAAATCGCAATAAAAGCTTATATACCACAAGTATTATCTGATTCATGATTTACCCCGCCATATGGCTTATCATAACACACCGCAGAGTGTCGATGTGTGTGAAAGTCTCTATTAATTTCATATCGAGCAAAAAAATGCACACATTCTTCAAATGTTTTATATACAATCTCAAAAAACATTTAACAGATACATTAATGTTTCTGTTTTCGGATAAGAAAATTGAGAAGTCAGTTAATTTTGTACCTATTCAAAGATAGTGTATAAAATAGTTTAACTTGAACAGTAAGTTATTTTGACACGTATGTATTATCGTATATATCTAATCCTCAAGAATTTCAATTGAAGTGTCAAGTTTTTGCGTGCTTGGTAATAATATACGTTATTGATGTAATTAGGCTCAAGCTAACGACTTGGGGGTCTAAATTACCCGTAATTATATTAAATATGCAATTTATCAGCTAAAATCAACAAAATACCACCGAGCTGTCGAAGTGATATTGTATCAATTTCAAGTACTTTTGAATAAAATCTATCTCAGAATTTGCTCGACACTGGCCTGTGGGCCTATTAGATACTTATTGTTTATTGTTTATTAACAGGCTCGGTAAGTTAGATGATTAAATTTACATTTTAACTCCACATACTTAAACTGTAACAGTAACTCGGAACAGTTTGTAAAATAACTAAACTTGATGCCGACTTTGCATGAAATGGAACATTAAATTTTGCTTTAATGATGATAGTATCAGAATAATACTTCCCAATACACCAACTGTGTCCGCAAACTGGTTCATTACATTAGAAAATAGAAGAGAAGTACCAGGCACTTCCTAACATCAACTGAGAAATTATATACCGTCATAGCTTGGGTATACATTGTTGGGAGGATGTGCTGGTCTTGTTACCACATTGATACTACCAAGTACTGGCTCAAGCAGTCTTGGAACAATTAACATACATTAACGCCCTCAGTGTAATAAGCGAATTTTAATGACATTTGTATGTATTGAACGAGAATCGAACACACAGCCTCCAGTTTCCATGGAATGTTCTCCAGTTACTAGACTAGCCTGGCAGGTTTTTGTTCTACTCGTGCATACGAGTATGTTACATGTAATAATGATTTTGTTATTGTGAAGTCAATATCCGTCCGTCCGGGCCAACATCCAATGGTTTATGAGGTTCATTCCGTCCATAATTTTAGTTAAATAAAGAAGGAAATCCACATAAATGTGGAAAAAAACACATAAAGATCAAAGGAAAAGCCCCGTAAACCCCAAATGTTGGAACATCCGTCCGCCCATCTGTCCATATGTCCGTCCTTATGGGTTCACGCGATATTAATACCAAAAGTTGGACTGTGTGTTTATCATCTGTATAATACCGGTACTTACAACGCATATATGAATGATAAGATACGTGGTCATTCCTGAATAATTTCAAAAAGAACAATATGTTCATAATATAAAAACATGGCCAAGCAAGTTTAGAAACTATACATTGTGATATATAAATGTTGTATAAGTCAATCATCCATCAGGGGGTGTAGCAACTTGTAGTACTAATTACGACAAGCCCCCTGTAGCACCATACCATCAACAGCCTCCCACCATTCATCTAGCCTAGTTAATCCCTGACTGTACATGTATAAGTCAATCATCCATCAGGGGATGTAGCAACTTGTAGTACTAATTACGACAAGCCCCCTGTAGCACCATACCATCAACAGCCTCCCATCATTCATCTAGCCTAGTTAATCCCTGACTGTACATGTATAAGTCAATCATCCATCAGGGGATGTAGCAACTTGTAGTACTAATTACGACAAGCCCCCTGTAGCACCATACCATCAACAACATCCCACCATTGTTCAAGCCTAGTTAATCCCTGACTGTACATGTATAAGTCAATCATCCATCAGGGGATGTAGCAACTTGTAGTACTAATTACGACAAGCCCCCTGTAGCACCATACCATCAACAACATCCCATCATTGTTCAAGCCTAGTTAATCCCTGACTGTACATGTATAAGTCAATCATCCATCAGGAGATGTAGCAACTTGTAGTACTAATTACGACAAGCCCCCTGTAGCACCATACCATCAACAGCCTCCCACCATTCATCTAGCCTAGTTAATCCCTGACTGTACATGTATAAGTCAATCATCCATCAGGGGATGTAGCAACTTGTAGTACTAATTACGACAAGCCCCCTGTAGCACCATACCATCAACAGCCTCCCATCATTCATCTAGCCTAGTTAATCCCTGACTGTACATGTATAAGTCAATCATCCATCAGGGGATGTAGCAACTTGTAGTACTAATTACGACAAGCCCCCTGTAGCACCATACCATCAACAACATCCCACCATTGTTCAAGCCTAGTTAATCCCTGACTGTACATGTATAAGTCAATCATCCATCAGGGGATGTAGCAACTTGTAGTACTAATTACGACAAGCCCCCTGTAGCATCATACCATCAACAACATCCCACCATTCTTCAAGCCTAGTTAATCCCTGACTGTACATGTATAATTATAAGAGGGTTACGTAGATAAGATACTGACAGATATAATTGATGTTAACAAGTGGTATCAGACCAAGAGACAACGGAAACAGAAAGGAGGGGTGATAGGAACCTTGCATGAAAGAATTAACTGCTCTGTTCCCACCGAGCTTTAGCTAGATGAGATAAAGGTAATCATAAACTAGTCAAATCACACAAGTTGTATGTATATAGTAGATAGAAGAGCGACAGGAAATGCCGGCGGCCCGTCGTCTTTCATGTTGTAATCACGTCGGATTTTGGCTTCCAGCAATGCGTGATACTAGTAGTTAAACAAAGATATGTGTACATAACAAGCTCAACAAACATTATGCACTGCGTGTGTTAGAATTACGAATGTTGTGCGTGAGCTTCGAGGCATCCTAGCTGTTTTTACTACCATGAATGTTGCATCTTCATCATGGTAATGTAGCCTATTGAGTTTTGCTCCTTTTAGTTTTTATCTGAAACATCTGAACGTGAAAATATTCAACATAACCAGAAAACATGGACTCACGTATCGTATAGGTCAGTTTCAGACAACTACACAGTTGATAGAAACTAGGGCAACGATGATTCTATTCTAGGCGTGTTTGTGTCTGTGAAAGGATAGATTACTCCTTAGTTGTCATAGTATTGGTGTTCGTTTCAGAAAACTACAGTAGACGAAGGCTATGATGGCGACGACGATGACGAAGACGAGTTCAATGTGTATGCTACTAGAACTAGTATTTTACTATGTGGTGACGGAACAGTTGATGATGTTTCATCAAGCGCAGCTGTTGTAGATAACAATGCAGTGTGGTTTTGTTTAGATCCTGTACAAACACATTCTAGCTTAAACTACATTAAATGGATCCTATCATCCTACAAAAAAACAAATAGAAACAAGAAGAAACAAATTCTCCCTGCTTTTACGAAGTTTTTGTGACAAAACATGCTACTGGAATGATATAACCACCGGTATAAGATACTAAGACCAAAACAAATTATTAGTTCGGTTCTTGTAACATGCTGAAAAATAGGTCAGATAGGTAGGAAAAACATTCAATTTTTCGATCATTATTTTGATTTTATGCACTGGAAAACCAACAATCCGCAATGACCACCAGCAAAATGCAAATAAACTTGTTAAGGGTAGGGGCCAAAACATAGAGTAGGTAAGGTGACCAGGGGTGGTATTCAATATTGGTCTTATTTAATTGGAAAATAAGGATAGCCAATCATATCCCTTGTTACTGACCAAGAGTTTTATTTGGTGTGATCCGATTGGTTGTTCTTATCCTTAATCCTTAATATTGAATACCACACCAGAACCACAATATCATTCTGTTTTAACCTAAACAACGGAAACTTCGGTTCAAGAAGAGCCAAGAAATACTTACTGCATGTAACAATGGACTCATTGACCACGTTTTAAAGGCAGTAAAAAGGCAATTAGAAACAACACGTGATGATTCTGTTACAGCTGATGTTGTACTCAGTTAACCTCACGGAGAAACTAAAGATGAAAAGATTTGTTGTTAAAGCAGTTAAGTTATACAACAAGGTCCACAGTTCAATATGCTTTTGAAATGAACCGTTGAACAATTACAAGTTACAAATGAAAGTGAGTAAGTCTTATTACAATAGGGAGTACAAGTTGTATGAATGCAGTAACGCATCAACAACGAGTGTGCAAAGGTTTCGTGGTGGTATGAGTCCTTTGTGTATCACATTAGCACACTGTAATGACCCGACTAGTCACGTTGGTAAAATCCTATGGACTATCACCGGGTGAATCCATGGACGAGATTGTGCCATCGGCTAAGGCCCGAAACAAATCCTAAACATGTGATAAAGTGGCCAGTTCCCAGCGAAACAAAACAATGGAAAATGTCATTACTGGTCGTAACTTTCAGAAAAAATGAACAAAAGTCAGCTGTTAGTCGTAACTGAATGAAACAATGGGTTTAAAAAACGGTGTATATGTAAGCCAATGAAAAACATAATTGCACAGTCAAAGGAGATGTTCTTAAGTTTATACTAACTGTATAATATTGTGTGTTTGTTACTTACTTCCAATCGACTATATATCCGAGTTCAGACAATGTTACGCCATGGCATACTCTTGAAACGTAAAGTGTTTGTTTTATGAAAACTAAATGAAATAAACGATAGGCAGCTCAAAAGACAAATTGAATACGAAAACACAACTACTTGATGTAAGTGTTTATTTATTATTGTGTCACCCCTTATGTAAGGACCAGCCACTTTGGCTTATCAGACACCATTGTCTGATCACCGTACTTCCCACACCCATTCCAACCTTCGACCTCCCGCTCCTAGTGTGTGATACTTTAACACAATGGAAGTCCACACAAGCGATGTTTGTGTATTTATATATGCATGTCTGTCAATGTGTCTGTCTGTATGCCGTGCATAGTCTTTATTTGCCAGTCTGCTTTCCGCTGAAATATGGCCGGCATATATATGTGTGCCTCCACCCGGATTTGAACCCGGGTCGCCAGATTAGACGGCAAGCACGCTAACCATTGAGCTATGGAGGCACTATGTCTGTCCATATTTGCGTCACTACGAGTGTATGTATGCGCACGCCTGTTTGTCTGAGCTGCATGTATGTCTGTCTGTACGTGTATCAGCTAGGAAAAGCATAGATTCGCATGGAACTAATCACTGGCACGATAAATGACGTCTGTAAACCTTTCAGACGGATAATAAACGAATGTCAAACCGCATTAATTAGATTGTTATGACTACGGTATAACAACAGGCACTATGTGTATTATAGAAAGTGCTAAAATATAGTGCATATATATATCCATGTCAAAACATTTACCTCTAGGAGAAAAATAATAGGAAATGTAGTCTTTGTTGGTTCCCTATTAAAGTGTTTGGAACCATTCTTGTTTGGTTCCCGGTGGTTTATTGCTGGCTAAGTTGTGGTTGCAATCTCTGACCGACACGATCCAAAATCGTTACAGTTGGTACAAACGTAGAGATTGGCGCTCAATACGTAAGAGCATTGATGCAGCCCTGTGTGCAGGGAAGCCAGTTAACATTGAACGTTAAATAATCACGATATGTGTCGCTTTAATCCTTCGTTAAACGGTCGATTTGGCACAAACAATTTGATCGTGTAAAACCCCGCTTTTTCCGTTCTTGGTATGAAATATGTACTGATGCAGGGGTTTTACTAATTACAAATCATTGCTGGCCACTGTCGCCATTTTGGTACGATATACCAATTTAGGCGCACCACCTCGGTATATGGTAAGCTTACGTAACAAACCTGGATTTTTTTAACATAGTGTTCAACGAATAACAGGTGCGAAATGTGACAAACGTATCGCCCCATAATCCTTCGTTGAACGCATGGCTGCAGGACTGCAGGTTTGACTAGTGTCAGGGCAAAGTGACGGTGCGGTCTCCATTATTAGGACTGGAGTACCATCAGCTTGAACAGAAAACAACGCTCTCACTAGGTTTCAGTGGTTAAACACCATGCGTTATGTTTGTTATAATATGATGCACATGTCGTTGTTACCAGACCCATTTGTATATTATATCTCATGTAATGTACGTTTTTTTCGTCTCAATAGCAGGTGGAACGTATGAACTAGCGATATATCAGAACATAGGTAATGTCACTCCACAAAAAATACAGCATAAAACACAACACCCATCTTCACATTATTGTTTATATTGCATGGTGCATATTTTATAACATAAAACAGACACGACAGACACCGACTGCGAGGTTAAGTACGTTCAGACTTTAACAACAGAATGTCGGGATAAAGTTAAGTGGTTGTATTTTAAAATTTGTCAAATCTGAAAGAGAGTGTACGATTTAAACATACAACCAAATTAATGTCACACAGCAAGTTATCAACTAGACGAGATAGACTATGACATATATTAGCAATAAAAGGTAGGTCATAATTTCAGATTATCGATAAGTGTACAAAGGAAGCCTTACTCTAATCCACCATCATTAGTGGTTGTTGTTAGAAATATAATTAAAAGCAGGTCCATGTGTTAGGATGGTAGGTTTATTGGTATTTTTTAACAAACTCGGGAAATACTCGTAAGCGACATCGGAGAGATGCGTCCGATGACATCTGGATATATCCTAAAAGTGACTGTGTAATGCTTAAAACACTTGAGTAGTAATGCAGTCAAGCCATCAAGTCCAAAACATGCCATTACCAAGTGACTGTGTAATGCTTAAAACACTTGAGTAGTAATGCAGTCAAGCCATCAAGTCCAAAACATGACATTACCAAGTGGCTGTGTGATGCTTAAAACACTTGAGTAGTAATGCAGTCAAGCCATCAAGTCCAAAACATGACATTACCAAGTGACTGTGTGATGCTTAAAACACTTCATCAGTAGTAATGCAGACAAGCCATCAAGTCCAAAACATGAC
The DNA here is from genome assembly GCA_947247005.1 of Spisula solida. Lineage (NCBI taxonomy): Eukaryota > Metazoa > Mollusca > Bivalvia > Venerida > Mactridae > Spisula > Spisula solida. The sequence goes on from OX365948.1 coordinate 31,286,770, forward strand.
ATTACCAAGTGACTGTGTGATGCTTAAAACACTTCAGTAGTAATACAGTCAAGCCATCAAGTCCAAATCATGACATTACCAAGTGACTGTGTGATGCTTAAAACACATCAGTAGTGATGCAGTCAAGCCATCAAGTCCAAAACATGACATTACCGGTATCTATTAATTAAATCACTCATTGAACGTTCAGAACAAATGATGTGCGAGATATGCTGAAACAAGAGACACAATGGTTCTAACTGATGAATATCTGGAATATGTAAGCCTTTCATTTAGTATCCGACAAAATAATGAACTAACCAACATATGAACTCAGCACACTTTCATAACGATAATTGTCAGATTCGTGTCATGATCATAATCTGTTAGTGTGAGATAATTGGGGAGATATTAGACATAAAACAAGCTATGGACAAACTAATGAATGGCATACAATTCAGGCATATAGTTCATTGACCTCAGACCCAACGTCATGTCTAGCCATACGGTCATACATTATCCCATTCTACCTTAGGACTGAGAAAATGATGCGTTTTCTGTTTTCATGTGTGTGTCATAATGTGACAACTTCTGTGTCCCTTTCCTTCCCATAATTGCGAATATACTATCGTTTTAGTTGTACCTATTAAACAAGTACATTCTATTTTTCAGATACCTTTTAATTGTACATATTAAAATGTATCCATACATGTTATTTGTTAGAGCCGTCCTAATTGTACGTGTACCCATTAAAAGTTGTACATTTACCGGGATAAATAGGGTAACCGGGGGCAAACCTTGTTAATGCGTCACGTGACACCAGAAATGGATGTGAGTCATATAGTTGTAAACATTTTGCTTTAGAAGATCTTAAATGTTGAGCCTACATAATAAATAGTATTATAATAGTTAATGCAATGAATATAAGCAATGAAACAACAACCACGCGGTACTAAATGTTGTTTTTATGATGCACAAACAACAATTTCCCCGCTGATTTAACCAGCATCCTGATATAAATGGTATGCCTATGAGTCATGTAATTATAGAAGATTTTTTATCTTGTTTCGTATCCCGATATCTGGAAACCTAATTAATGAATACATCAGATATTGCGCAGATGAATATTGCATCTTACAATGAGAAATTGTTGCAGAAAACCGCGTATGATACACTACTTAATGTAAGGATGACATTACTCAACGACATGTGAGTCATGTGACTCTAGCTTGGCAATGTACATGTAGATGAACATGACAAATCTACCCGTTTGTTACATGCCTCATTTACAATTACTACTGAAATAGTTGTTATCCCAATACATCAGTGGTTAGTCAAATTCCTAGACAATAGATTCGAGTGAAGAATATGTTGGTGAACGAGAATGCTCTGCAGTAAGCAAGGTACAACTTCTCCACATGGATGAGAGCATGGCCGTGTCCTAGGTCATGGAAGAACAAGTCTTCCTCAACCCCGATAATCGACCATATCGGATTTGTTACGTTGCATTGTACATCTCGGGAGCTGTACCAACAGAGTAACCCAAATTGCCGACATGGGTAAATACTTAATAGGCAACTTAAATTATAGTTATATGTGTTCCAAGTTTAGGTACAGTATTCGGCCTACCTCTCCGGAGAGGAAATAGTTACTTCTGAACCAGATGGCCATGTTGCTACAGAAAGGTTGTTGCTCATCGGAGAACCACTCTGGAGGGGTTTGCACAGTACGACATTTTTTGAATAAATTGTAGGTATCCCACAATCATATTCTAAGCCCGGACATTGGTTAGTATTCTTCTATTGATGAAACAGCAGTAGAAACAAAACACAACTCATTATTGTGTAGCCGACTACAAACATATTTCACAAACACAGAGAGGGAAATACGTCAGACTTATTCAACACAGTAATGTTTGTCATTTAATTGAGATAAGTTCAATTAATTATAGCTTTTAAGTTATTTGTGTAATATCAAATAAATTCAAGGACATATTAAGTTTAATAACCCGTAGCAAAAGTAACTGGTTCGTCTGAATAAAAAACTTTCTGAAGTTTTCTGAAGTCGAAATTAACTGATGTTTCGATCGATGTATACTACTCAAAATTTATTAAGGGTCAACAAATTTTAATTTGATATAAGTGTCAACAAATTTTCATTGCAGATATTTTGCAAATGTTTTAAGGTTGATTAATTGAATTTCAGAAAACATAATGTTACATGTACATTATGGTAAACGAATTGATATATATTTGCGTTCGATTGAGACAGTCGTAAGTGCGTGGTCATCCGTTTTGGCCCCTGCTGACTAATGACCTCGGAGGCTTCGAGGTGGCTGTAAACGAATCGCGTCAAAATGTGATGTCAAAGTGCTGATCAGCATCATGTTAGTCATGCAAGAAAATGAGTTTTCTTGACCCTTATCGAAATTTGAGAAGTCTATTACTCACCATACAATTACATACCAAGTTTAACTACCTCAATTTATGTTGCGATATAAAATTATCAGAAGCTATAATCGAGTCAACTAACTAGCCATTTCACTAAATAGCTATAAACTATACGATAACAATGTTATCAAGGAGCGTATATCTAAATTTGTTAGGTTGTTAAAAAATCAAATTACAGAGAGTATTGAATTTAGGGTGTTACTTTTCACAAAGAGAGTCTTTCAAAGCAGCGCTTTCATTGAAACAAAGTGTAGACTTGTATACGAGTCAGCAAAGGTGTAGGGCGCTTGAATGGCAGGTAAGTGTTTTAAATAAGTAACTATCCACCAGTTAATGAAAGGGCAGTGACTGGATGATTTTATTTGACACAAACTGAGTGTTAACACAAACACGATGAAGGGTGAAGGACCTAGACGTTGTCAGTTATTTCTTTAGGCAATAAAGTTTCTGAATTTTTTGCTAAACTTATAACAAAAAGGCTAAACCTGATCTTCAATGAAGTGACGTTTATCGCGAAAATAAACTTTAATCATGAACAAATTGTTCATCCCGTAAATTTATTAATATGATATGTTTCTCTGCCTTAACAAAACGGGTTTGTTAATTAAAAGCTACGATACGGTAGGTGAGCGTAATTTAATCTCGAATCAAACTGTTTTTGTATGAAGTTAAACGACAAATTCAAAAGAAATGTGTTTCAAAGTATTTTATATCTGTCGCAATGTATTCTCGTCCACGCGAGATAAAGGGATAACATACATGCATGATGAAGTTAAATGATGACATTATCATTCATATATACAAAATATATTATTATATAGCACGATTAGCTACATAGGGGAACGTCTCATCATGAACTTTCCGACTCCCCAAACCCCTTTTTTATACACTGATAACGCTGACCCAAAATAATATTTCCTTGAATGTGTGAATGTACGGAAAATAATCCAATTACATGTACATACACAACATGTATTATCATTTATAATTACACGTATGCTATATATAGTTGTAGTAAAACCTCTAAACTAAATGTGACTGACCCTGATGCCTATGACAATTGATTTTCTTCGGGGTTACTTTTGAATTGACCACTATGACCCCTAAGATTTCAAAATAAAGTACTATTTTGACAATGATATTCTGCTTGAATGAAATTATAAACGTTTGGCTCAAAGCTATACAATGGTATAATCCTGTACAAAATCATTAAAACAACTCCTTCGATTCAGCAGCACTTATAGTGAAACACAAGTGATGTGCATATGTGCAGTGACTGGCGTTATAATTGTTTGTATATTCTGGACTATGTTGTTCATTTGTGTTATCATGGCCCCCGTATCTCAGTGATTATGGCGCTTGTCGTCTAATCTGGCGACCCGGGTTCAAATCCGGGTGGAAGCACACATATGTTTGCCATATTTCAGCAGAAAGCTGACTGGCAAATAAAGGCTATGCTCGGCATAAAACTCCATGAAGGATGAACGCGTCTAGCCCCATATAGGTTGTGAACGTTAATTGATAACAATACCAATAAAACATATTATGAATGCTGAAAACTAAACAAGTAACTAGATTAGTATTACCATTACAAAGGGGATTTAACGACGGAACCGGTAAGTAAGGCCATAGGTAAGTACACTAGTTCTTTTACGACCATCATGTTGCCAACAATAAGTGCATGAGAAACCAATCAGTGAGAATCAACATACAGGAACGGAACGAGCGTTTCATAGATTTGTACTTCATACTTTGTCATGATTTAGATCTACAAAATTCGGTGAACAAAAAAGCATGGGAACTTGTGAAAGAAACAATTTAAGCGTTTTGAACTTGGTGCTTTTGCGCAGAAAAACAGTGTTTGTTTCTATGGTATGATGCATGAAGTACGCATGGAGTACTCAGTACAAACTCAATCATCCCTGCATTGTTGCGTAATTTACATATTGCACTGTTCTTTGTTCTGTGGCATGCTCGATATTGTAAACAGAGACAAAATTACGCCAGTACGTATGTAACGAACTTAAATGTCATAATTTAGCGCGAACAAAATGATAACAATATTCCGAATCAGTTGATGGCTTATTTGTGTTAAGTCCATAAAATATCATTTGATAAATAAAGAAACTATACAGTTGGGTTATGCACTGCTTATCAATACAGATATGTGTCCTCTTCAATATACGAAAAATACCTGAACGTAAATTCTATATAATCTTTTTTATAATTTTGTTTTGAACGAGCAGACGACAACGTCTTATAAGCTTAAGATAACCGTACGTTTTAAATGAACACACAATTGTCGTGTATTCATATGTGAAGCAAAACATAGCTGTGTGAATTCATATCCATTGTTTATATACTAGTACATGCATACAAACGCAGACGACTATTATACTAATATTAGACCAGCATGTATAAACAAAAGTGACTCGGGTAATTTTCTCCGCAGACGAGATGTCATATCATGATTAGCATCAATATTTGCGTTCCTTTGATCTTGGCGGTATTGATCTGTCAAATCATATACATAGATTATGGGTAAATAAATCTTAAATATCAGGTTTAGGAATTCGGGTATGTGGGGAGAAACATATGATGAATGTTTAACAGTTATACACAGAAATGAAGATAATGTACTTTTAGTTCCTCCAAGGTAGGAGAGTTCATACAATAATGCAACAACTTACTAGTACCTGGTAATGTATAGTTCGCTGGAGATTACACTAGCCTTTGCTTACAAATAAAAATGAAAATTAAATTCATTTTCGTTCAATCTTGTGTATATTCACTTTTAATGATAAACTTTTTAAATCTACACTGATAACTGGCGGCCATTCGACCGTACAGTGTTTATAATTTGCTTTGTTTGTTTATTGATAAGCCTAGAGTTATCCCCGGCAAACTATACCTACAAAGAAAACATGTATACACGAAAACATATTTTCACATGGGCCTATGCCTTAATGAAATTTGAAGTATTAGTAAAAACTATTTCTTATAATGATGACTACTTACAATATGGTGGTAGTCCTAGGTACGACCGGTATAGTCTCCAACTGTAGGAACATACACCGGACTGTCGTGCCATAACACTGACATCGATCCGGACACTGGGCTCCAACCATAGTCACTTGAAAAACTCCATAGAATAACGCCAGCGTTATCCAAACGAAACTGTTCATTTTGACAAAAATTTGACACAACTTACACACACAAAATGTAATATATAAATGAAATAAAAACTAATTTATATTATCACAATTAACACTTCCGAACTGAAATTTATTTTCCGCGGATATATCAAAATCCACGCCGTTCCAACTATTTATTTTTCATATTTTTTTCATAAATAATTTTAAAACACTATCGAACACTATATCACAGAAGTACACTGCACAGTGATTCAGATGTCAATACCACGTTTTCTATACATCCATTTGCTTCGGTACAAACTCTACACTTAATGAAACATTAAAGTGATCGAATATTAAGCACTTCCGAGTGTATATTTTTGCTGATATCTCCTCTTATCCCGCCTACACGATATTAATATACTAGTAATAAGACAGCCAACTATTCAACTGGCTTCTTTACTGATCAAGCCGTAGTAGATATCTGTGGACATTCCATGCACGCCGGTTGAGAAAACATGCAAAAATGTAAGATTTTGATAAAACACTTTGTACGCGCACATACTCTGTCGTCTGCACTGTGTGTATGCTACATCGAATTCCCCCCTATCCGTCTTCTTTTCTAAGCTACCTTTAACTCTAACTTTTTTCCACTGATACGAAACATCGAACAATCAGCAGGTTTAGTTTAGTCATTCAATTACAGTCACCGTAGTAAATTGTTGATCTCAGCTATACACCTAGGACATCTTTCATTTTAATCCCGAAAACCCTGTATTAATAAACTTTCAGTTCCCGTTTTATTCGGATTTAACACCGTTTGTCAATAAGTTTTTAATAAACATTCAGCATAAAGTGTGTTAGAATGTATGAATGCTTTATTTAGTTCAGTATCAGGTGCGATGTCACATTCATTCAGGGTCAGGGTCGATCAAAAATATCCCCAGCATGCATCCGAGCTGACATTCCAAGTCAGTGTTTCAACAAGTCATAAATCCGCTTTAAACCCTATACATATCAACGGGCTCTATTTTCGTATGATAAAATTCGAGTGGCGGGGGATCAATAAATATTTAATGCATCTGTAATTAAGGGGCCCGGTTAGTGTCAAAGTGCACTTGAAGGTCATTAAACCCTCATATACGATACCATAAACCCTTTCAATAACGAGATTTTCAGTCACATTTAGAAGATAATGTTTTTGTGCTTCTAATATAAAACGTTTACATTTAAACAAGGTCTTGTAAACGCCTGCATATTATGAAACAACGCATTGTATGATTATGTTACTGATTGAAATGAAGTCTTAAATAAAAACAAATTCAAATGAATCTGATTATTATAACTCTAACGCGATAAATAGCTGTACAAAAACAAACACAAAATTGCCTATATTTTTGTTATGGATTAAAACCAAGGACCGTAACATTTGCCTATGCATTTGGCACAACATATAAAGTTTGCATGCTCCTAAATATTCAGAAACGATAAATATAGCGGATTTTGTGTATGGTTTTTTTTGTTGCAATTTATCGCGTCCAAGTTCCTATAAATATGATTAATTAAACACATTGGTGTCAATTGTATTTACTACTACGAAAGAAGGGGTTTATTCATGCTGCGGTTCCATATCATTCTTGTTACAGATAAAAGTGAAATAACTTTTATTCACAATAACAACCAGTATGGTCTACTGATGAAAGCCATTGTGTTTTAGTACTGTAAAGTTATTAATTTTCGCGGTGGATTAATTTTCGTTGATTTGGTGGATGAACTTGATCTCGAAATTAAATCCCCTCGAATAAATGACTACAGGTATACACAAAAAGATATTTTCTCTCAGTATTTAAAATCAACAAATTCAAGAAATCACCAAATTACCATAATCCGCGAAACTTTATGCCCGCGAAAATTAATGATTTTACATTAGGTAACCTGTCCAGCCATTATGCTTTCCTCGTGATACTGTTTGTCTTTCATATACTTTCGTAATTTAATCGTTTAACGTAGTCCAGCTAGACAGGGATAATTATCTTACCACCGATGCAAATGTTAGAATTAATTGCTGGTATAACATTATAATTTAACAGAAGGAAGCCGAATATTTCTAGACAAATAACATGGTACTAACTTAAATCCAAAGTAATCATGGTAATTGTGAGATTTGTCATGAAACAAATTACAGTACATAAAAGTCAAAGTTGTGTATTATATTACTATCATTTCTGTAAACCGGTATAATACTAATAAATGTATGTTTGTTTGTCGCCACCGGTTGCCAATGAGAGCTCCATAACCAGTCAGTGAGCATGCCTTACTGGTGCTCCTTTGCTCTAGCACTGCCAGCCATGGCTCTCGAGTTACCAACCACTGCTCCTGACCTACCGACGAATGCTCCTGTGTTACCAACCACTGCTCCTTTATTACCAACCAGTGTTCCCGTGTTACCAATAAGTGCTCCTGTGTAACCAACCACCGTTCCTGTGTTACCTACTAATGCTGCTCTGTTACCAACCAATGATATTGTGTTACCAACCAATGCTCCTGTGTTACCAACCACTGCTCCTGTGTTATCAACCAGTGTTCCTGTGTTACCAACCACTGCTCCTGTGTTATCAACCAATGCTCCTGTATTACCAACCAATGTTCCTGTGTTACAAACCAATGCTCCTGCGTTACCAACCAATGATCCTGTATTACCAACCACTGCTCCTGCGTTGCCAACCAGTGTTCATGTGTTACCAACAAGTGCCCCTAAGTTATAAACCAGTACTCCTGTGTTACAAACCAGTGTTCTTGTGTTACCAACAAGTGAAGTGTTTTTTCCAACAAATGCCCCTAAGTTACTAACCAGTACGCCTGCGTTACCAACCAATGCTCCTGTATTACCAACCAGTGTTCCTGTGGTACCAACCAATGCTCCTGTATTACCAACCAATGTTCCTGTGTAACAAACCAATGCTCCTGCGTTACCAACCAATGCTCCTGCGTTGCCAACCAGTGTTCCTGTGTTACCAACAAGTGCCCCTAAGTTAAAAACCAGACTGTACTCTAGTGTTACAAAGCAGTGTTCCTGTGTTACCAGCAAATGCTCCTGAGTTACAAACCAATGCTCCTGTTTACCAACAAGTGCCTCAAAGTTACCAACCAATGCTCCTGTATTACCAACCAATGTTCCTTTGTAACCAACCAATGTTGCTGTTTAACCAACCAATGCTTCTGTGTAACCAACCAATGCTGCTGTTTAATCCACCAATGATCCTGCGTTGCCGACCAGTGTTCCTGTGTTACGAACATGTGACCCAAAGTTACCAACCAATGCTCCTGCGTTAACAACAACTGCTCCTGGCCTACCAGCAGATGCTTCTGCGTTATCAATCACTGGTCCTGGCCTATAAACCAATGCTAATGTGTCACCAACCACTGCTCCTGTCCTACCAACCGGTGCTACTGTGTTACCAATCACTGCTCCTGTCCTACCAACCAGTGTTACTGTGTTACCAACAAGTGCCCCTAAGTTAAAAACCAGACTGTACTCTAGTGTTACAAACCAGTGTTCCTGTGTTACCAGCAAATGCTCCTGAGTTACAAACCAATGCTCCTGTTTACCAACAAGTGCCTCAAAGTTACCAACCAATGCTCCTGTATTACCAACCAATGTTCCTTTGTAACCAACCAATGTTGCTGTTTAACCAACCAATGCTTCTGTGTAACCAACCAATGCTGCTGTTTAACCAACCAATGTTCCTGTGTAACCAACCAATGCTGCTGTTTAATCCACCAATGATCCTGCGTTGCCGACCAGTGTTCCTGTGTTACGAACATGTGACCCAAAGTTACCAACCAATGCTCCTGCGTTAACAAAAACTGCTCCTGGCCTACCAGCAGATGCTTCTGCGTTATCAATCACTGGTCCTGGCCTATAAACCAATGCTAATGTGTCACCAACCACTGCTCCTGTCCTACCAACCGGTGCTACTGTGTTACCAATCACTGCTCCTGTCCTACCAACCAGTGTTACTGTGTTACCAACCACTGCTCCTAGCCTACCAGTCAGTGTTATTGTGTTACCATCCCCTGCTCCTGGCCTACCAACCGGTGCTACTGTGTTAACAACAATAGCTCCTGACCTACCAACCAGTGCTATTGTGTTACCAACCACTGCTCCTGCCCTACCAGTCATTGGTACTGTGCTACCATCCCCTGCTCCTGGCACACCAACCGGTGCTACTGTATTTCCAAACATTGTTCCTGGCCTGCCAGCTAAGACTACTGTATTACCAACCATTGCTCCTGTCCTACCAGCTAGTACTTCTGTTGTACCAAACATTGCTCCTGGCCTACCAGCTAGTACTACTGTGTTACCAACCATTGCTCCTGGCCTACCAGCTAGTACTACTGTGTTACCAACCATTGCTCCTGGCCTACCAGCTAGTACAACTGTTGTACCAACCATTGCTCCTGGCCTACAGGTCAGTGTTACTGTGTTACCAAGCTTTGCTCCTGACCTACCAGCCGGTGCTACTGTGTTACCAACCAACCAGTGCTTATCGGTGCCCCCCCCCCCCCCCAAACTACTAAGAACTTGGAATTTAGAACAAATCACTTCGGCTGCAGTAGCTTTAGTGTCCGTATAAAACATACGATTGTCACGTACCCATACCCAAGTCATCTAGATCATTATGAAGCAGCAGAACGCTCTACGGATTTGGATGAACGGACTGGCCTTTATTACTCTGACATATTTACAACACCAATAATATCATATAAGTTTTGTAGTCCCTAATGTGTTATTTACTGACAAGAATTATAAAGGAAACAGGAAAAGTGAGATACCAAATTAACCGCTTCTCACCTGCCAAAAACTTGAGATTAGAACCTAAACGCCAACTGACATGATTTCTCGAAATGACAATTTAATGTGGCAGAAATAAAATTAATGTCTCGTTTTATTGCTTCGATTTAACTTTTGACTGATAAACTTATACAGATAAAAATGACGTATGGTTGATGTGTAATTGTTCAATCTGTAAAATTAACACTTAAAGGTGCTAACTCATGTATTTATGTATTGCAAAAATAAAATAAAATTGTCAAATATTCGCGTAATTTTGGAATACATGTAGTTGCCTGAATATGCCATAAACAACCACACTGACATTTAAAATAACTTGCGAAACATCGGCATTTTCTAGTTATTTAGCATTTTTACATCCAAAATTCTATGGGGTATTAATAGTACCCTATAGAATTAACACTACCATCACTTAAAGTGCCTGTAATTTGTTTGCATTTTATGAAAACGAATTGCAAAACGAACCAAATAACTCACTGATGTTTACGCTATAGTTACAGTTTGATCACGTGTGAACTACATAATTCACAAAGCATTTTGGGAGGAAAACCTGCGCTATTTTCAAAAGGAAAAATACTTAGTGCGCGATATCAAGAGTGGTTTAAATTGCTTACTTGCCATAAATATGTCTTAAAGTAACCATTGGTGACTTTCCATTACATAAATACTTGGTTAGGTAGGAAAATCCCATCATATAAAAATGTTAGCCCGGTATGTGAGGCAGCACCTTTAACACCGTGAAGATATTTAGAGACTTTAACAAAATGACATTTTTGCAAATTATTTATAATGAAACGCTTCCTAAGTACGATTTGTATGTATACGCACGGTGATATATATTATCTGTCACACTTTTCAACTTGCATTTGATTCAGGCCTAAGTGCGTGGTCATTCGGTAATTCCCCTACCCGAATGGTCAATTACTCCCATTTGAAAGGAAGAGACAGTTGTGTGATACAAGGAATTCGGGTACGAAGCCCTAGCTTTTTTCAAATAGACTCCTAGGTTCATTAACATGCCCAATGTATAGCACCGATATACACACGTGAATACCTCTGGGTTTCTAACCAGTTCATATCTAGTTGGATGGGAAACACTGAAAAGCGTTTCTGATATGTCTAATCCCAAGACAGGGATTCGAACAGGGGACATCTAGATTGGTAATCTAGGGCGTTATCTAACTAATATTACTTGAGGAAGTCTTTTCGACAAACACTAAATTGACCAATCGTCTCCAATACGAAATCCACTCTAAACCGAACTTTTTGGTCAGTCCGAAACGAGTTCGTATACTAGAGAGTTTCTATTGGACGGTGGCACTACTTAACAAGCTACCACTCACTAGGTTATGCATTTACATACATTTCGTATTGTACAATGTACCCAGAAAATCGTAGTGTCTGCCTTGACTGGTTTGTGTACGCGTATTATAGTATTTATCTATTAAAGAAACTATCAAAATATTTGCTTGATAATGTGTATGAACAGCTGACTTTACTTCTGTGCTAAAGTACATGTACATATATTTGTACATACGTTTGTACCTTAAATGGACTGCCTCACATATTGGTGTATTGCAAAAATAAAATAAAATTGTCAAATATTCGCGTAATTTTGGTATAGTTGCCTGTATATCCCATAAACAACCACACTGACATCTAAAATAACTTGAGAAATATCGGCATTTAGTAGTTATTTAGTATATTTACATCAAAAATTCTATAGGGTATTAATACCCTATAGAATTAACACTACTATTACATAAATTGCCTGAAATTTGTTCGCATTTGATGAAAACGAATCGAAAAACGAACCGAATACCTCAATAATGTTTACGCAGTATTTTTTTTTGATGTTACTGTTCGATCACGTGTGAATTACATAATTCACAAAGCATGTTGGAAGGAAACTTAGCGCTCTTTTTTCAGCGATAATACTCAGTGGGCGATATCAAGAGTGGTTAAAATTGCTTATTTGCACAAATCTTTCATAAAGCAACTATTACATCAATACTTTGTTAGGTTGGAAAATCACGATATACAAAAAATTTAGCCCAATCTGTGAGGCAGCACCTTTAAACCAACTTATTTTCGCGTTTTGCAGAGTACTGCAATGTTCCAGTAGTATCCGACGGTACCTAGCAATAAGTTGCTGTTTCAGCGCACTTCACTTGTCCTTGATAAAGGAGTATATTATCAAACAAGTATAAATGCAAATATTTAATGACACAAACTATATGTAATGACTAGCATCCATCCGATTGGCATGGGTGGTCGTTTAACTGATGGGTTCGTTCGAAAGCAAGAAGCCTATGCATATATTCTGATTGAATGAAAATAATCTTGTTACTTGTTACTTGTTCTTCACTGGTGAAAACCGCTTGATGTACATAGCGTCATGTTATTCAGGGACTCTGGAACACGTGTGTTGCCAAGGACGTCAATCCCCAAACATTCAAATAATAATAATAACTTAATTTAAACTTGATGTATTCGTCTAATTAACATTAATGATCGTTGTAATTGTTTCAAGATCCCACTCCCCTGCTATATTAATCACGCCTTAAACTTATGAGAAGTGTTTTATAAGCCTTTCGATTTTATGTTGCAAATTGTGGACAATTATCTTTATTACGAGGATCACAAAACGCCTCCATGTAATTAAAATTCTCTGTATGACTTCTTGTAGTGTTTTTCTGTTTACAACAATAACGGCGTTCCCAGATTCTCTTTGTTTTTAAACGATCGCAAACAACTCTGTCACATTCAATAAAACATTAGTCAAATCTGGAAGTATACGACATGTGTGCTGGTAAATATCTCAAGTTGCCTCATCAGAATTTTGATGAGTTGATAGCATTTCGAACCCATGTTTCTGAAAATTAGAAAATTATGGTCGCGGTGCACGTATTGAAGTCAAGTTACCGTCTTAAGGCTTCGAACCATAAAATAATGTAGCAGCCCCTGTAGTATATTAGTAGCGTTTAGATCTTCCACTCCAGGATCAATGGATCGGGAAGCTGCAACTTCTTTGTCATGTATCGTCAAACCAAGGTCATACTAATCGTACTGAAATAGCGTCATGACTTAATCGAGGATTGTTTGGCCAAGAGTCTAGGGTATGCTGTTTGACATACTTTATTTGATTACGCGAGATTTAGCGTTTGGGTTTCGACATAATGAGGTGGGCATATACAGCCATGTATACGATATTTTAACGATAAAATTTCTACATACGACTTTGCGAATGTAACGTTGGTCTGGAATACAGACAGAAATACTGCCGACAGAAAACAAAAACTTAAAAACTACAATACATACATGTGACTATAAAAACACAAAGCTTCTCAAGTTGTGTTTTACATTAAAAACCACTGATTGCATATGCATGGTATTCAGACGTATTATAGTAAATACTGCCACACGGAATGGTGGTACTCGACAATAGTGAATACCAGTATACATACAGGAATGATCTACCGTCATCTTAATAATGCTAAATGCGTGGCATAATCTAACATCATGGCCCGATATCAATTATGTATAATATAGTATTTCCAGGCCAAAACAATAAAAAGGAAACCATTTTATAACCGATATGATAACTTAAGGTGATTCAACCCTTTTCGGCAAAAGAGAAATGTACGTCAGATTTTAATTATATTTGGTATGATTGAAGTATAAGATGTGATTTGAAATTGAATATTTAAATTGTTTACTTATAGTAGGCCTATGTGTGTACTTTGAGTGATTGTCAAAATAACATGTTTTGTTGTTGTTTGTTTTATAGAAGGCCTTGTTTAAATTAAGATGTATGTGAAATCGTCTATTGCATATGTTTGTACATGTTACCTTCTCTAAATAAAAATAATATTATTATTATTATTTTAGTTTTAAGTCCAAATAGTACGTTTAAATGCGCCACCTGGTGGAACGTAACTTTTGTAGCTGTTTTGACGTACATTTCTTGTTTACCGAAAAGGGTGGAATCCACCTAAAGCTACCATAAACGACCCACTACATTTGCCGTTTGGTCCATCCCTCAGGACTTTAAGTGATGCATCCATACTTGGTGATTGGTAAATCAAAGTGTCCCATATCTCTGTCACATAAGAAATGGATTCCTGACGAGTCTGCAAGGGAAACATTATGAAAAATGACACGCCTGATGACCTAAAAAGTCTGCACATACATGTATAATAATTATAGAGAAACGAAACAATAAAAAACACCACCTTTAATAGTCAACACAAACAGACGATAATGGAAAAGAAATAGGTTAGTCCTAGTGAAAGGGTTAAATTGCACATATGAGTCATACCTACTCGGTTATCAAGATGAGTTACGACGGGCATCTCAAAGTGAGCGTGAATTCATGCTGTAGAAATATTCCCAGAATTAGGAAGGGTGTGCTAAGTAATGTCGGAATGTTAGGTTTTTGTGAAATACTTACGGTGCCGATAACTTGAAACATAAAATGTGGTACGAAACACAAAGAGTATTATTAGAATGGTGGAACATAGGTAAATTATTTGTTGAATATAGTGTCACCCCTATTGAAAGGGTCAGCCAATTTGACTTATGAGACATATCTTTCGTACGCACATAACCTCCAGAATCCCCCCACGTATTGCCGGGCGCCTGGCAGAGATTGGCTTACGATAACCATTCTATAACTAGCTGTCGTCTCATCAACCGACCGCATCATTTCTAACCCAGCTTCTGTCTGCCATTGATTTGAACCTTCAATCTCCAGCTTCCAAGGAGGACGCCCTTACCACTCGGTCACGGTCGCGGTATAAGTTGACAATTGGCTTACAGAGTCTTTTGTTTTAAGTATCGCAATTTAATTTGTATTCTCAAGTTTGTTGTCATAATTTGTCCAAAGCGGATGTTACAGATGCGTCAATGTTAAGATAATGAGAAGACAGCACTCGATGAAACAGCCGAGGACAGAACACAGAATTAACACAGACCACACCACACGGCACGATGCCCAACACACAGCTAAACGAGAGTACATAATTATGGTAACGGACATTTTATTGACATCGAAACAGAGTTTGATAAACTGAATCCTGCAATGGACTAACCCTAGTTGAGATTTCTTTGAATCATCAGCCCCTAATGCTAACCGCGTCAAGTTAAACTTAGGCAATTACTGATGATAGTGTTACTTCTATACTATAAGGATTATTCAAGTACAGGTTTGCCTGAGCACTAGATAAATTTCATGTTCTGTCAAAAATACCATCTATTTATGGAACTTTGAACCCTCAAAACTGTCACATTGACAATGTGCTGCAACGGGCCGATGGTAACTTAAAAAGTACACCTTGCTCTGAATGTATGTAGGTTATACATACAATTTGTAAATCTTTACTTTGTCTCATCAACACATTTAGACTTAGCTACACTGTGATACCCACTGTGAAATATAGTTTTGTTAAACAACGCTTTCAATAAACAACTGTTTGTTGCAAGCTTTATAATGTTTTATATATTAGTTGTAAATTTTCTTGACAGATAAGATACCTTTTCATTAAATGTAATTTAGCGCTGGTTTTGTTTTACCATGTAACTCCCACAGACAGTGAACTATGAGCAAGGTTGTATGACGGTGATGACTGTGGAGTTTGAAAGCGAGACCTCAATAACTATACTTACAGCAACACTGATTCTTGAAGAAAGTATTCGTCATCCCCACACATCAGAGTTAGTCAAGTTCCCTGACTAGATTCAGGTGAAGAATACGAGAAGAACATGAATGATACGACGTCGCACCAAAGACATAACTTACATGTATAAGAAATCAGGATTTAGTTGTTTGCCATCGATTAAGTCAGTCATGTGAGGTTATTCAGTAATATCCTTGCAATATTGGCTAATGACCTTAGACTTCGAGGGAAGAGACATTTGTGTGATTCAATGAATCGATGTGTTCGCACTCCTTCTGAATGGATTCCTTTGTTCTTTAACGTACTGGATGTGCAACACCGATACACGCGAGGCTACCTCTGGATTACCAACCAGTTCGTTTCTAGTTGGGTGGGAAACACATAATTATATTTCAGAAATGACAAAGTGCTCCAGCTGAGAATCATATCACTGTCCTCTCATTCGTAGTCAATAGCGTTATCCACTCAATCAGTGTGCCACCACTTCGGTTATTAATCAATCGGACCTAGACAATTTTAAATAAACAAGTTCCGAACCTCTATGGAAAATGCTCATATACTATACTTTGATTATGATGTCAAACAAGTATGATGACATGTGATACTAGTATATTAAACATAAACTAACATTCTTATTAGAAAGTTACCAATCAATACAAGTGTACATCGAAGCGTATAAAAAACTGGGTGACCATTTTCTCGTAATGCAGCTTTTAAACTTTACTTATACGTATAGTAGTTGAAGGTGATGGTTTGCTGGCTTTGTAAGGTGAGGTCCCAATCTTACACCCTAAATGGCAACATAAAAACAATTTATTTGTTGATGTTTTATGCGCATCGACAGCTAAGGTCATTAACGCGCATTAACAAATGGTTCGAGTGGGGGGAAATATAAATTGGAGGAATGGAGAAAACGAAGAAACATCTTCCCTGTCGTCCCATTTATGTCACGTTGCACCCAGGACCTGATGTTGCAATTAGGGAACAAACCCTTTACGTTACTTTGTGAATACTATAGGTGCATGCAACTTCAATACACTATTTGTGCTGTTTACACGTTCTTACGCTTTGATTTTAATTAATAACCGAAAAAAAGTTTTGTGTTTGTTTTGTGTGCAATTTATCGCCTTGGATTTGTTTATGTTTGGTAAACAACTCTAAGTAAATAATACATATATTAAGAGAGAGGCACCCCAAATTATGATCAAATATTAATGAAGAAAATTAAGAGAAGATATAAATCAGCAGTTGAAAGAATTGTGTGGGTGTATTAGGGCGTAGTTGTCTGAAAGTCTGTACATTCAAACTGTAAACACACCTTTGTTTACCAGCATTATCTGACCCAGCAATCAACGTTATCAGAATTCTATCTAGAATGCTTGTCATCAGAGTATGGCTCCAACAACAGACATGTTCCATCAGCATATTTTAGCATGTTTCTTAGTGTGTATATGGAATAGCACGTACAACTGGGTTTGGCCCTTCCCCGGTGGTGTGGTTTAGCCCTTACCCGATGATCTGGTCATTGTAGTGTCCGTTTCTGAATGGGAGGCGAGGTGCAATTTTCAATAAGGGTTGCTGCTAGTTTGGTTGGCCTAGTATTGTTCATAGTAATTCGTCATATAATTAAAACTTGGTATGCAATACTTTAGGTCGAACCATAATAAATATGATGGTTTGGCGTAAAGGTATTTCCAAATTGTACCATTAGGCTATTGCATCACGAAATATTTAGATATAGCGCACCCATCACGATTCATATTTTGTTACCAATTTCGTCTATACTCAGTGCATTCAACAGTATGCATTTCGTAACAGGTTAATGAAAGATGCCGACTAGAATGTGTATAAATGTATTGCACACACTCATGGAATAATAATTGTGTGAAGGTCTTCCTGTTCTGTAATCCTTTTTCTGCCAGAGATCGCTGTCGAATGCGTTTTTAAAAGTACCAAGAATAAAACCTAACTTCCTCAGCCTGGTGTCACTTTGTTTCTACGTAATTCTGTTCAAGATATCAACTGATCTAGCATGAGATACGTGATGTTCTACCATTTTCTCGGTACATAGCTACATAATCTACTCATGATAAACAAGTATACCAACAAATCGTGCAGAAGAAATTTGCGTCATAAGAACCAAGAAACCACAAAATTCTTTTTTTATTCTTTTCTCTCTCAATTTTGCAGAAATACCTAACGTAGATAGAACGTTGTGAGTACTTGTCACAGTTCTTCCTTTTTCGTGTACAGTACAACCTCTCAAAAGCGGTCATCTGTAGAGCAACAACCTCTATAATAACACCTTAATTAAAATTTCCCTAAGCCAATAGTTGATGTTCCCAAAGGGTGTGGCTGTCAGAGTTGTTCTGTAAAAGCTCCAGGCAAGTACTTGGTCAAGCAGATTGAATAAACTTTGCCAAGGATTTTCTTATCCTCAATTCCTGATTTTGAGGAAACAAACATAAACAAACAAAAGTTTAGCTTTCGATTTTTATTACAAAATATGGGTAAATATTACTTATAACACTATGGTAAGTGACATCTATTCACTCAATTTCAATAAATAATACAATGTGCACGTATGGTATAAAATCACAAGACACAGTAAATATATCACCTGTGTAGTTTATCCTTAACAATTATCATCTCAAGGGTAGGTGCAAAAGTACCGAGGCACTGCATACAGCAAAACTGAGTTCCAGAGCTTTTGCAACAACCCTGGATATTCACTCAGTTATAATACAAATATTCCGTTCAAGTACATTTATGTGCTTTATATAGAGAGTATAAATGAAATTTGGCATTCAATCATGTACGGAAATAAAAGGGACGTATAGAAAGTTTGCAAGGAAGAATTGAAGAAACCTGAAGAATAAATATCACAGCATTTATACATGTATATAAAAAAAACTGCATGTATAATACACAAGACTATCATACCATATAAGTATGTGACCAATATTTCATGTGGAGCTCTTAGCTATTGGTGATGACAATTTTCATAAAACCAAGATTATTCTCAAGATATTTCATGGGCATTCCACAGGAATTTCTTAAGATATACAAGCAATCCAACTCTGAATCATTTAGTGTATCCATTGTACCGACTCTTAGAATATCTGCAAAAGTTTTTTTCTTTAAAATGAGATTTTATCGTCATCTTGAGTCAGCACCTTTAGCGCTGCCTTATTCACCAATCTAATAAAATAACCAGGGTGTTATTCCTGGTAAACAAGGCACCATAGTGTATAAATCCTAATCTAGCAAGAGAAATCTGAGTGTAACTATGGGCTGTGAAAAAAGTCAAGATAATAATGAAGTTATTAAATAAAATGACCTACCGACATGTATACAGGGAAAATCTAAAACACACAGACAATCTACTGTTCTATTCACATCAAAAATAAAATATATAATATGGAAACCTTACAGGTCCATCAAAACAAACCAAACAATAGACAAATTACTGTAAAACCCGGACAATGTTCATGATGTATAATTCAGCAGTTTTTGCAGCAGGTACATGCTTCGTGAAATTAAAGTCATGAAAAATGCTGAGGCAATGTAATGAGTTCAATGTACAAATTCCTATACTATCTTTTTTTCATGCAACCAAATTTTGTGAACCATCATTCAATTCTAGGAATTAAGCAAGAAATAACGCTGGAGCTATCATATAAATTAATGAATTTATTAATTTGACCGTTGTATGATGATGCCCCTGAGTGGGTTATAGTATATAACTTGAAGAAAAAATCTGATTACACAGAAGATTTTATTGCATATGTAACACAGTCTAATTGCATGCGTTGTTTTGCAATTTCTGGGAAACTTTTACTCCAGCAAATTCAAATGATATGACAATGAAGATGTCCATGGATGGTATGACGATTGCAAAATATTTATACTCAAAACATTTCCAGGTCACCAGTATAATTTGCTATTTTTATCACAAGTGCTTTGTAGTCACTTACACATTTTGAATACAAAAATGCATAGAAGTGACGTCATTTAACATAATAAAAAAGTTAAAAACAATTATACAATAACATGTAAAATAAACTAAATCTTTAATAAATGTACAACAATACAATGCAGTCACGACTTTCAGTTTACTTCACTGGCATTTTTACACCGGTATGTCTTTATATTTTATAGCGCCCAACATTTGGTATCAGATATATGCAGGGTATATGCATCTGTCGGGAATATGTCAGAAATTAGATCAATTGGCGCTGTAACTGACAGTATGTAAGATCCTTAACATATAAATATCAAAGAGCTCCAATAAAGTTAAATGTACAGGCACTTTGCTGATAATTATGCTACTTGAGCTACAAAAAAAGGACTTAAAAAACAATTTCTGCACATTTCTTACTAGTATCATTCATGTAATCCCCCCTACAGAAATCATACAAACTGGAGAAACCATTCAGAATAGATTATCTCATGCCAGTACATTTTACAGTCGAATACTGTAAAATCATTAATATTCATGGGGGATTTAATTTTGTGGATGACATCAACCACAAAATTAAATTCCCAATGGATAATTATACCAATAAATATTTAAAATTTACAGTGCATGGCTGCGATTCTTGCTTTTAAGTTCAGTCAGGTGTAAGACGGGTTTTGGGGGAGTTTACTTGAATATATTGACATGTAATAAAATAATTATTAGATCTGTTAGATTGTTGAATGATTTATGATCATTTGATTGAATTTTGACTTTGCTATTTTTTATCAAATCTGTATTCCTTGAAATTACGTCCACATGAAATGGTATTTTTTTCACCAAAACAACTAAATTTTGTCCCATTGAAATTAAAAGCTTTTACAGTAAATAGACCTAACAAAGCATTATCATTCTTCCTTGTTCTCTCTAGACAATGCTGAAACATTACTTACATCATCATTATTGTAACCAAGAGACGAAACAATCAGTTTCTAGACACGAATACCGTTAAATGAGTTCTCCAAGATCTACGAGTTCTCCAGACATTATATGATGATTTATTGTTTTTGAAGAAAATTAGTTCCAGATCAGATAAGCCTCTATCAATGGCATTTTTAAAATTAGAAAATATGCTTCGATGGAATGGTAAGAGATAACGATTGGTATATATGCCCAGTAAAATGTGCTAAATTGCTCTTCACATAGGAGTTAAATTCCATCAAATTACGAACACTTGATGTTTTTTTTAAATAACAATTTATGGAGCACCTGTTACCAGATAGAAATTAAATAAGCATACATTTTAATTCTTCAGTCATATAACATGAAGTGTGTTTCTGTAACAGACAAACCTCTTGGAGTTCTCATTACATAATAGTGATACACACCCAGTTACCAACCCTTCACATGAAAACCAGTAAAAACGAAAAAATCAACAGCTGCTTATAGGGAATCATAATATTTATACTAAAAACATCTGCATTTTTTCTCCACCCTTCAAATATAACAAACATTATGCAAACTTTCCATCATCAGAAAAGGAACGAAAATCTACCGCATTCAAAAAATTACAAAAAATAATCAGATTCTCTAACATGAAGAGTTACCCCCCTTAGCAACTAAATCGCAATATCATTTCAACAGTAACTTCCCTTTAATTTGAATATCAGGAAACAACTAGTACACATAAAGCAAGAGCATTTTAGTATCTTCTCAACCAAGAGTAAAATAATCTAAAATTTATTGGGTAGTTTTCGGTGTAAACTGTAAAACTGTCATCCATCGCTAATAAAAACATAACAATAATTCACTGAGAATTAAAAACATTATCGCCTCTAACAACATACAGTACACTAACACACTTATTTTAAATATTTTTTTATAAAAATTATACACTATACAGAAAATTATAGACATTCATTCCTAGCCATTTCACAACCCTGTGGAGTTACTAAATATATTAATACTATATAGTACGGAGTATAAAGATGCACAACTGTTCTTTACTAGAATGAAAGATCTAAAAAACATGTATTTTCGATCTTCGCTAGAATTAACAAAAGAATAACTAACATAATGTAGAAAAAATAAATAAAATATTTTTTATTAAATCATCTTTTTTGCTGATGTTTTTCGGCATTTTTTAAAAGTCCTTTGTAGAGTTTTCCCATATTATTATTAAACACTTGTTTATGTGTAGTTCCGGTTAATTCTGTAGCTCGTTGAGTCCAGTACTGGCCAGCATCTAAATGAACCCAGCTGAAAGTAGAGGAATCATTTATGTTAAAGTTGATACCTAACATTTTTAAAGCATATCATCAGAGCCTAAGGTAACAGTATCATTAATAAAGAGAAATTTTTTTTTTATAAAATTTATAATCTGTGAATATTTTTTTTACTCTTTATCAATGATGCAGTTACCTGTGATCAAAGCTGCAAGCGAATTAATACAATGCCTAGCCAATGCGATCTCTATGAGAAGAAATATATCAGAATTTCAATTTCATCAAGTTACTATATTTTAACAAAGTTACTAATAATTAACAGCATTTCTAGCATCTCAATCAGACTTAACAAGTTTCATATACCGGTACATGTACTAAGGCTTATTTTGCAAGCCGAGTTTTAAACAAAATTTATGTTTAATATTTAAATATTCTCAACAAGAGCTTTCAAATTCCAAGAAAAACTGGTTTCATACAAGGTCAATATCTCAAACTATATTTCAGGAAAAACAACATCTCAAATATAATGATGTCGACGCCCACAATACAAAATCATCAATGCCCATCCAACCAACTACCCACTGATTGAGCCAATCTGATAAACATTAATTTTGTCTTGTTTGAAAGAAACTGGTTAAAATGTCTAGAAAAAGTTTAAACTATGTAGGAAAAGATTCTGAACAACAAAACAAAACAGTAAAATTAAGCAGAAAATTTAACAATACTTGAGTGGGCAAACTACAATAAAATAATAATAAAAGCCACACCCTTATTTTCTAATTAACTTTTATATCCTGTAATAACTTTAAAGCACCTTCATGGTTTAGTTAAGAACTATGTAACGGTAATGGGGCATTAGACAGGCACCTGTCTCAATTCATCCTAAATCAATTATATATCCCAATCAATAATCTGTAATAGTTTCCGTTTATCTCCGGTAAATAAACTGCAATGCATAAAGGCCGAGGTGATCAGAATGTTTTTATAGCATCAGATCAACATACCGGTAATACTTGGAATAAATTACAGCCTAAATGTTCAATCTCTGATCCCATTTCATTCAATAAATACCAATTTATATAAATTTAACTGAATACAATGTCTTTCAAAATTTTGCATAAAAAGGCTGTAATTGAAAAAACGTTGATAAACACATTTGTAATAATAATTTGTGTTTAGTGGCTTTTTAATTTTTTTATCCAATGTTTTGCATATAAATCCTCATTAATCATTAATGCACCATTCCAATAGCACTACATTGTAAACCATTTCGTATTTATAATTTAATTATTTATTTTATGTATGGAACCTACATTAACAAAAACGGATATTTAATGAGCTTTTTTAATATGAGCAATGCCTTTATGTATCAAAGCAAAACAGAAAGAACATTTTTGAGGGGTGAATGCAAAAGTTGTCTATGTATCGGTATGGTTTGCTTTCAATGCTTGATTAGCGCTTAATGTATACAAGGAACAGAACGACAGAATACATTATCCTATCCTTCCACTCATCTAATTTCAGTAATGTCTATGTCTGGATTTCAATTTATAAACATACATGCACTTTTAGAATTATTTACTTGTTGCTATAAAGATACATTATGATGACAACACAGTTAATCTCACAGTTATCTTTACACCAATACCAGTCAACTCTGTACCACTAGTTAATTAAATAATGCAAACAATAAAAAATCTACTTTCTACAAGAAAAACAAAACTTACTATTTTTAACTCAAAACTTGCCAATGACCTTTAAGACTGACTAATTGAGAAGCAGAAACAACAAACAATCCAAGTGTTAGCAACATAGAAAGGAACACCATTGTTAGAATGGAAAAAAATCTTAAGGAACAAGGTCTTAAGGTAACAATTAGGACAAACAAACAAATAACCACAACTCTCATGGACAGATCTGTTAGGTTAAATTTATAATAAACATTGAATTTGGTTATAAGTTTATAACTGTAGGTGATGTTGTTCTTCAGAATGACTTATTCAAATACCGAGTCCATATACTGGTAAGCATATAAATTTGAACAAATAATTTAAATCACACCAAGTCCATTATTAAACTAGTATAAAGCCCATAAATTTAGACAAAAACAATTTACATTAGGGAGCTATTACCTGGTGGGTTTTCTTTTTTACCAAAAAGAGCAATTTTTAATGAATTGATACATCAAAGGATATCAAAATGGTGCAAAAACTCCCCTATTCTGTAACACCTTCCACATCTCCGATGTTTTTTAAACATTATAATGGTAATGTATTTTGTCAGATTAAGTCTTTTCTTATAAGATTTTAATCTGATATTTACCCCTCTCAGATAATAACAGTTTGAACAGAAAATAAATAGTACATGCCAGATTATATTATACGTATTATATCATGCATTAAAATCTTGAAGACTTTACTATGATACAAGGATATAAGTCTGAGTTTGAAGCCTTATCAAAAACCAGAGCATCTTATTGGTCGTTGCTGAGATCAAAACTTAAAATTGACCAATCACCAGGCTGTATTCTAAGATTAGTCCCAAACACAGTATTATAGCCTTAGACATAAGCCATTGTGTTATTTAACCTATCTTCAAGATCTAAAATAAATACTTGTATAAGAACTAAGTACATTTGTGTATACTTATATTTTCAAATGTGTTCCATCAGTTTGGGAAATAAGCTAACTTTGACTAGCCGAGTAGCGCCTACAGCACATACGTACAA
The DNA here is from genome assembly GCA_947247005.1 of Spisula solida. NCBI lineage: Eukaryota > Metazoa > Mollusca > Bivalvia > Venerida > Mactridae > Spisula > Spisula solida. The sequence continues at coordinate 31,311,777 of OX365948.1, forward strand.
CTAAGTATAGTTGCCAAGATGATCCATTCAAATGAACCAAAAACCCTATAAAGATGCAATCTGGGGAAGTAATATAATACTGATGAGGTTTTTTGAAGCCATTATACCTTAACATATTGATCTTAATTGCAAATGGCCTATCAGTACGAGAACTTGTCTTCTTCAGTTACAAATAGAAGGTGCCATGAAATTTAGTCATGCTATTTAAATGCTTATCTATATACTTATTCATTATCCACAAGTCAGACTTTTAACATATTTGATGACATAAAAGTGATTATGTAGATCTGGATGCCATTACCATAGGGCAAGATCTACCATCACCGAATGCTGACTTCAGAAAAAGCTAGGTTGATACGATCTTACATTTAGCAGTTAATTGCATTTTTATTTTCAGAGCCAACTGTGCCATGAATATATGTAAATGTATGAAGACAGTGATTAAATATGAAATATCACAAACCAGTCATTGATGTCAGTCACAGACTTAAGTGTAATATTAATACACTTGTTACTATATATAATAACAAACAAGACTGCGTTCAATAAACGCTTATGCCCCCTGTGGAAGCCTTTTCCATAAATAAGTCTAAGTCCAAAATTAGGTCAAGGTGAAGGTCAAAATGGGGTTAGGTGATACTGGCATGTGGAGAGTGTTCATACACAACATCCATGCAAGTATGAAAGCTTTGTAGCAAGCCATATTAATGCTAGAAGAAACGGTCAATTTGGGTTAACCAGGACGGACGAACGGACGAACAAACGGACGGACAGGTGAATCACTATATGCCTCCCGATCTATCGATACGGGGGCATAAAAATGAGCCTATTTGCGGGTGATTATGGCCATTATGTGATTATTGCATATCCGCCCGGCCCGCAATCTCATAATCATAATCAGACTGGTTGAATGGTGCACGTTACGTTATACATGTAATCATAACATCACGTTGGAACCAAACAGACGTTACTTGCTCATATGCAAGATTTCTTTGCCAATTTTATTTACTCTTAAGTACATTTATTGGTTACAACCTTAGCGTATATGTACATCAGTAATATTTACGTTATTTGTTCTCTATTGATATTATGAAATCAAACAATCATATTAAAGACTTTAATACTCTTCAGAGCCTGGCCGGAAGTAGATAATCCGCCCGGAATGAATAATCACCCTCGGGCTGAAGCCCTCAAGGTGATTATTCATTTTCTGGGCTGATTATCGCCTCCCTGCCCGGCTGTGTTGTGTATTAACCTCCAATTACGACGCTTATTGAATTTGAAACCAAATTTTTAAGCAAAATGGCACTAACAGACTTCCATAAAATGACACTAGTTGCACCCTGGCACAAATTAAATGACAAGATGGCACTTACAGACATCTATATAATTTGGCATGTACTGGTTGATTAATAGGAAGGAAAAGCTAATAAGAACCTGTTTATAAGAAATATCTTGGATAATACCTCCGATTCTTCGCAATACTTGTATCTAGTTCTAAGTCCGCCAAAGAACGGCACAGAATCTGTACATTTAAATGAAAAAATGAAAAAAAGTATAAACAAAAACGTTAAACAGACAATATGTAAAGTACACGCTACAAACAGTCATTGAAATTAGCTTGTTAATATTACCTTCCATTCAGGCAAGTAACCTTAATAAAGTAACTAATTCTATGGAAAAGGTTACTAATCTGAACAGAAAATCAGAAGAACATTTTAAACATTACTTGCCATGGCCTTCGAGCGCAAGCTAATTTCTATGACTGTACAGAGGAAGGACTAAACAATGTTAGATTAACAATAACCATTGTGTGAATATAACAGAGCACATTTTTTGCGTACAAAATCAACTTGTCAGTCTACAGGTTCCCTAATGCATCTAGCAAAGAAGCAACAAGTATAATTAACCATGTGATGAAGACTAGCAAGACAGTAGCAAGCAATGAAATTCCAAAAGTTTATGGCTGATCAGTTACCATCAGTTTGGCATTGAGCATCCTCAATGCAACACTGGCACAGTAAATTAATGTTTAAATGCATATATCCCGGTGCAGATTTTGGTACTTTTGGCTGTGATTTAATTATTATAATACAAAAAGACGTTTACAGAAATTCCAGACGAATATTTGAAGAACACGCCGGGATCAGGAAGTGTTATATTAACATAATGGTTAAGGTTATGTAGGTACTAGTATGTATACTGATATAATAGCCAAACTTATTACGGAGATCTGACACTAGTAGGTATACTGATTAAAAAGCAAATGTTTTGAGATCTTTAAGCACATTTTAACACTTATTAAACGAGAGATGTTTGTAAAACACATATGCCCCCATGACAGCCCAATAGTCAGAATTGGTAAAAGTCATTGTGACCTTGATCTTTGACCTACTGACCCCAAAATAGGGGTCATCTACTACTGATGACCAACCTACATGTAAAGTTTGAAGATCCTAGGTCAAAGCATTCTTTGAGTTATTGAACAGAAACCAATTAAATAGTCAGAAAGGGTAAAGGTCATAGTGACCTTGACCTTAGACCTGCTGACCCCAAAATCAATAGGGGTCATTTACTACTGATGACCAACCTACATGTAAAGTTTGAAAATCCTAGGTCAAAGCATTCTTGAGTTATTGAACGGCAACCATTTTATACGACCAACAGACTGACCGACCAACCGACAGATATGTGCAAAGCAATATACCCCCTCATCAAAGATGTGGGGCATAAAAATACAATTTACACTCGATTTAATAGCAATCTAGTATTTTATAGTCTGGAATCTTTGAAATCCATAATAACATTTGCCAAGAGGCATAGGCAACCATCATCTGAACAATGGCCAGTTCAGGAAATGATGGAACAAATGAGCTAAATGTGTGTGCTTGAAAAAATAATACACTTTACTACATACATGACATACCTATGTCATAATGCAATGAGTTGGAGTTGTTCATAGTCGCAGAATATCTATATATTTTTTGGATAAAATCGCACATATTCTCGGAAATGGGGGTCTCCGTAAACAAGGTTGACAGTGATGTTATAAAGTATAGACATAAAGGAGAAGAAGTACTTCACCAAATATAATGGTGACATGTCTATATAAAGGGGAAATAAATGTAATCTACATATATAATTTATACATTTTTATTCCAAATATGACGGGTAGAACCTTCGACGTCTTGCTAATACAGTGTCAATCTCCAGATTGTCCAGAGAGTTTGACAAAGAATGAGTCAAAGTTATCTGTAAAATGGCACATTTATTATCAGCATGTTATACATGTAATGTTACATACAGTACTATAAAATCAGATATGTTTGAGAGGGATTTATTTTTGCTATATTTGCAAATTCAATTCGTTCGCAAATAGAATTCAAATGATTCGCGAATGGAAGCGAATAGAATTGATTTGGTTCGCGAATAGAATTCAATTGGTTCTCAAATAGAAACAAATAGAATTCAATTGGTTCACAAATAGAAGCAAATAGAATTCAATTGGTTCGCGAATATGAAGCAAATAGAATTCAATTTGTTCGCGAATATGAAGCAAATAGAATTCAATTGATTCGCGAATGTTTATGCTCCTGGACTAAAACAATGACAGTAAAACACAGAAAGTAGTTATTTCTGAAGTTTAAAATATGCAAACATTTAACCTCGCGAACTACTTTAGAATAATAAATGCATGAAATTTTGAACTCATGAAAATAAATGATTTTACAGTAATACAAACAGTGATAGAGATTTCGTTCGGTTCTTTTGTTAGTTATGAACTCATTGAAATACACTCCACAAAGCAGAATCCTGACAATGAGAGGCAAATGTCTGCTCCATTTCATCGCCAAACATACAAAATATCTGGTTGTTTGTGGTTTTGTGGTTTCAAACCTCTTGCCAAACATGTGCTTCTCTTTAACAGGAAGTTTTTTAGTCTGGATCATGGAAACTATAGAAAATACGACTCATAGAAAGTCTGTCAGTTGCAGAACTAATTTATCCTTCAACAAACAACCTGACAATTTATTCGCATGTCGAACACCTGACTGTAGCTAATGTTTCGGAACAATGTAAACTGCCAACTGAATGGTGTTCTGTCAGGTGACAGTCTTAGCAGTTCTCTACTGACTGGTCTAGCCAGATTGTCTTGTTGTTATCTATACACTAGCACAGGTATACTGTTTAAGTGGTTAAGGTAGCGACATGGAAATATTGGCCAATTTCGCAAATTTACTGAATGGCTAACATTTCCTCTAGTGTAACTTTTGGTATACAATTTGTACAAACAAAGGATTCTACTTAGAAATATAAATATTGCTAATATTTCCCAAATTCTGGATGCCAAATGTCCGAAATTAAAAACTTGCTAACTTTTTGACTCGCAGAAATATCCACTTATACAGTAAGCTTATTGCAGAACTTTATACATCTTAAATGAAGCAATATCACACAGTATAGCTACCAGTACTTACATTTGGTGTGTAGGACCTGACTGGAGATGGGCTACTGCTACGTGAGACGGCACGATAGGATCTAGTTGGTGACGGACTCCTGCTACGTGACACGGCACGATAGGATCTAGTTGGTGACGGACTCCTGCTACGTGACACGGCACGTGCTCGGGCGCGAGCTCTAGCCCTAGCACGCTCTATAGCAAGATCAACTTCAAGTTTGTCAGCGTATGAAATAGTAGTTGGGGACAGAGGGGATCCAAATCTGCACGAATAGCTGGGCTTGTACAAAAAGGGGCTGGCTGAGCGTGGCCCAGGGGACACAACAGGTCTGGATGTCAGCACTGCAACTTCATTATCTGTAGGTATAAAACACATGCATTCTTTGACGAAGTTCATTTATGATCAAATATGAACTGTACAATATTCTATGTCTCGGAAAAGTGTTTTATAAATATTATGATATTATATTACATCTTATAATCATACGCACAAAACACACACAATAATTCACATTTTGGTGAATTTGAAAAAAGAATAGCAGATTTTGAAATCCATGTCTGGTGAAATAAAAGACTGAACAAATTTTTAAAAGTAATCATAATAGTTATGCATGTATTGGGTATATAGCAGTACCAGTAAATTAAATGACCTCCCAACCCGACCCCTACAAAATGCTAAATTAGCAACTACTGTGAACATACCTTCGTCATCTGATAGGTATTTTGTTGTATAAACAGGTAGAGAATCATCGCCATCTCTGATGATCTAAAATTATCATAAAGTTCAATGATTAAATTAAAATACTTCAATAACAACCATTAAGTTTTAACATGAAAAGCCACTATCAAAGGGATTAAAATTCCTGCTCTTAGATCATTTTAGCTCTTTTATATGAATTAAATCTTTTGAGAAGAAAACTATTTTAATCTTCAAAACATAAACAAATTAAACTTTTAATCATAAAATGCAGTACGAGCCAGTGGCACATTAATCAACTCAGACATCTACTCTGTACCTTTATCTACCTACAAGTCGATGGCTTAGAATGAGAAGGTCGTAAGTGCTATACATATTTAAAATCTGCATCACAGGGCACTCCTTATGAGCCTATTTTCATGAAAATCGGAACAGGTCATCTTGACTAAACTGAAGTTGAAAAAGCTTGTTTTTCCATATTAAGTAAAGTAGTTTTCAGACAGTTTTTTCTTGTTTTCTCAAAATAACTGTTTGTACTTACAACCTTCTTCTTCTAAGCCTGCGAAGTGCAAGTCACAATCAGTAGGGTACATAGAATTACCCCATGTAGAACAAGTTAGAGTAGACAACATCAACAATTTTCAAGATATTTCTTCTAGGGTAGCAAATTCTTACTAAATTTTATAACTATCTCATGCAGAGTCAATTTACTTATCAGCTAAATTTGTGACTTTATAAGAAATGTATTGGCACATAGACAATATATCAAATTATGACAGATTTCATAATAATGAAATGAAAAATGAGAGTATATTTATATCAATTTAAATACAATATCAAGGAAGACTATGAGATTCCACTTATTATAATTGTTTATTTTTGACGTTTTAATATTTTTTAAATATGTTTGCGTCATATACATCAGACAGTTGGTCTAGATAGTTTTCCTGGAATGTAACAACAACCACTGTTTTCAGTACTAGCTTTGCTCTTTCAAAAGCAACTGGCAACTTCTCCACTTGTGGAGTACATAATTGTAGTCATTGTCACAAAACCTAACTAGCCAATCTGGGAATAAAACCCAGGTAGTCAGGGAGACTGTGCCAGGTCAAAAACAGAAATGCTTTTCAGTGTTTCCCACCTCACATAACTAAAATTACTAACAGTCTTTCGGATGAGACGTTAAGCGAGGTCTCGTGTATGATGCTTTACATCGGCACTTAAAAGAACCAGGGATGTTTCTGGAACCGGGGCATTTTCTGTATCATGCAATATCCCCCAAGAACTAAAGTGACTAACAACCTCTTCTGGGGGCCTTGCCGATATGGATTTCCGGTGGCGAGGATAAAAGCAAATAAACCAAACCAGACTGTGCTTGAATCCAGGTACTTGGGTGACAGTCTAGTTCTCTATCACCTATGCTATCCAGGCATGCCCTTATCTAAACTACATTTGTATATAAATCAGCGAAAACCACGCAGGCCAACATACGAATGACAATAAGCGAGCCATCACAGTATCTTGAAATACGATTGTCTTAGTGGATGTTGGAATCAAATCTCCATCATAAGTAAACAATGAGTGATATCAAATCTATACATAATCTCTTGTATTTCAACACTTACAAGGAAAAAAAATTATTATAAGAAGACATGCAATTAGCAATCTATGTAATTCTTTGCTTAAGTTTCATAAACCAACTGAAGAAATATTTGAACCATTGGCTGTAGGTTCCATATGGAAGTGCAGATTTATAGAATACACACAGTGCTTGCCAAATTCTTCACTCAAATGGAACATGGTGTTGTTTCCCAAAGCATATGAAAACATTATAACATGTTTTATCTTCCTTCCCAGTAAGTTTCATTGTCATCCTGAGAGTGGTTAAGCTGAGACACAGACAAATACAGACATAGTTCGACAAGATTCTGGATGAATGGCCTATAATGGAAGATACAGCAGATGCTCATTTGGAGAGTTTAATTTAAACATTTTGTATTGCATTAAATTTTCGTGTTTTAGCACAATTTCTGAGATTTGTATTGCATTCCTTGTTTTGGTACAATTTCTGAGATTTCTGACGAATTTGACAAGCTCTGCATGTGTGTGACAGTGAGGAAATGTATGATACATCGAACTATGGAGGGGAAATGGTAAAAAGTGTGTGTAGAAATAAACTAGAAACGTAGAGAAAGGAAGATTAGTATTACCTCGCGGATGTGCACACGTGGGGTTAGTCTACCAGAATCATCATAGCTTTCTAGAATAAGTAGAATATAGAGAATATTCAGAATGCATCAACTACATTCTACAAGCAAGGTAAGTAAAGAGTATAAATTCTAAGTATAAGGCATGCTAAGTACTATAGATAAGACATGCAATTATATACAGTAACTATATCTACTACTGTCCATCCTAGTTTTACAGACATAATGACATGAAAAATAACACCCAATCTTTGACAGGTACACCATAATCATATTATTTAGATTTTTTCGATCAGTAAGGGCCTTGGATTAACCCCACAAGCTCTTATTCTATTATGCTCTAATTGGAGTTTCTTTGTTGTTATAATGAGGTTTGTCTAACAAATATTTTGCTTTTAAAAATGTCAAGATTTTACAATAAACTAAAATAGGGTCTATGTAAATGATACTAGATGCAAAACGTTCATGCATAATTACAAATTTATAAAAAATGTCAAATAAAAACCCCTAGGAGGTCTCTATAATGACTTATGCACATTTCAGCAGGGTATATCAAGATCACATTAACTAAGATTTGTCAGCAGTTTGCCGCAAAGTGAGAAATTCAACACTGCAGCAAATAGATGGTGATTTAAGTCTTCAGCTTACATAATATATCAAATCTTCTTAGACAAAACTTAACAATAGATAAATGAGAATATCCTCAAGTATCATTTGCAGTGAAATCGCAAAGAATGATCTTATTTGCATAAGCGACAGAACGATAAAAGATCCCTTTACATTATAAAAACGGGAAAAAAAACATTTGGTGTCTTTATGTACAACCAAGAGCTGCACAGATCAACAATGTCTGTTAAAAATATTAAATTTCGGTTTAAATAAACTGCGCATTTATCTTCAACAATTGATGATATAGCATGTGTGAACATCGTTAACAAATTCATTTAGATATCAGACAAAGAATTAGATGCCACAGGAATGAGTCATTTATTATTGTCAGATCAGAAATTTTTGCAAGGTCAAAATTTCGCAAATTTGTTATACTTTAGTAGTAAAATGTTTGCGATTAAAATTAAGAAAGAACTGCATTCTCTTGCTTTACTGCATGTTTTTAAGTTCACAAACATGAATTTTCTAGAACTTTGTGATTCCGCGAATAGAGCGAAAAATAACCCCTTGGGAAATTTTCTATTTTTACAGTTATTATCACAAGGGAATTAAGCCAGTTCTGGTTATAAAATCTACATACTTGAGTCTAGACACATTCAAATTAAGGATGTCATAAATTTAATGTTGAATTATCAGACCACCCCTACACATCATAATCACTCAAGTTTACAATAAGTTTGTTTTTCAAAAATTTTGAAAAAGGGCTCAGAGACTGGTGTGAATAAATGAGCATAATTCATAATGAAATCCAGTCTCAGCATTATCTTCTTATAAGGAACTTATAAAGAGAAAGGACCATATGCCAAACTGAGCTACAGACATATCAAATACTGGTAGTAGTGAAAAATCATGATAAAAAATCCTCCCATCCACCTAACCACCCACTCATTATTTAGAGAAATATAGGCAACCTGTCATTCAAATTCATGTTGGCGTTTTCTCAGAAAGAAATATAGTTCTAACATTTTTATTATAGATTCAATCAGAGTAATTTGTTAAGTTATGACAGAGAATTTATCATAAAAGGTAAATAATCTAGGAGTCATAGAAGAAAACAAAGAAAGAAATGTACGCTCATCAATATTTCAACCAGTCATGTGCAAAAATGATAATCATATCTAGAAATTATACTGTGAAGTCAAAAGTGGGATTCAAACCCGTACTGCCTAGCAATGCAAAGTACGAATGAATAAGACCACTCGGCTATCACAACAACCCCAACATGGGGAACTTATAGATTAACCAGACCATAAAATCAAATTGCCAAAATGTGACAATTTTTTTTATCTTCAAATGTAATATCCCCAGATTTCGGACACGAGGAAATTGTGTTTTAACCATGATTCTATTCCATGATCCTCTTCTAACACTTGGAGTCATTTTTTACTCAAGATGATGGCAATTTAGTACATGAGGAGGACTCAGGGGTTCCATTTGACTCGGGAGTATGGGTTTTGACCCTTAAAATTTCCAAAAAGTCACATTTTGACCGCTTGAAGGACCATTTTCTCTTAAAATCATGGGTATTTTGCCTAGAAAATGGTAAAATTTAGTTAAAATGGCCCTTCAGATTCTGAAGCTAGTGGAACACCTGAGAACTGGTTAGAAATATATTGATGACTGTACACAAGCTATGATAAGTTTAACACAACTATATTGTTAATCATTCTAAGACAGTATAGATACATGCAATATGTCTGATAAGAGATTTACAGACAGGCAGATGTTTATATATAATATGTTTACCGAATTATAGTCATCATCCCATGAATCTAAACAAACAAGTTGATGATGTAATCAGATGTGTAACATAATGCCAAAACAATTTATATTAATAATGATGTCAGAGGCTTCCTGACAATACTGTATAAGTGTTTAAGTTAGAGACATGGACATTTTAGCGAATTTACAAAATTTTACAAAATTCGCTAATTATTTCTCTAGCATCCATTTTTCCACAAATAACACTATCAAGAAATGTGAAGCGTCGCTTATATTTCTGCACGCTAAATATGTGACATTCAAAATTCACAAACTTTTTGACCCGCAAAAATATCCACCTATACTCATTACAGATAAATACCATGAAATGTTCCTATTATCTGATGTGGTAATAATTTTCATTATACAGTAATAATGATGTAAGGCGCTTGCTGACTATACTGGATATGGTAAAATCGCATATTTTCGTGGGTATTAAATTTCATGGATTTTGATAAAAATCCATTTTCTTGGGGTCATAAATTTGGGGATTACAAAACATGGAAGGGTAAAACCATGTAATGTATTTGGATGTTAGATAAATTGTGGGCATTAGATTATGTGGTTAAATTTAATGAAATCAACGAAAACTCCCTAAAAAAACAATGAGTTTACAGTATGTTTCACAATGAACCATGATGTAATTCTGTTACTCTCATGTTGAACATACCATCATTACCCTAGAGACGTCTTTCTTCACAATGATAAATCATCGTAAGTCATAATTCTCATTTTTCACAATTTTTCAAAGAAATATAACAACCAAAGGAAAATAACAACATCAGATAAAAGGAACTTTCCTGTAATGTCTTTCTTACAAGGACACTGAACTTCCACAAGTCGCAAGAGGAACAAATCAGGGTAATGAACCATAATTATGGGTTCCTTGTGAAACAAATAATTGATATTTAATAGGTCCAGTTCATAGAAAAAACAACAGTTGTATATAAATGTATGATGTTGTATGTACATAATTTCACCATCGCCATTTCAAAATAAAGAAAAACATTTTAACGGTAAAACCTTAAGGCCCTTATTAATCATTATCATATCACCATTGCAAATTGTAATAAACAAGGACAGTAACTAACATACATTTACTTACATGTAAAGAATAGAGGCATTACAGAGTTGCATCCCTTGGGAAATATTTTCTATATGCACTGTTAAATCTTTTTTCAAAATTTATTTTTTTAATCAAAATGATTCCTATAATTTCAAACAAGAATTCAGTTCTTACTAATAATGTTAAAATTAGGCACATATAAAACCATATAATTATGCATTTATGAGACCAATATTTTTTTCATATAAATGACTTTTTTTACAGTACGACACTAGTCATTGAACAGAAAGAATTCACCTACCATATCCACTGAGGGCACTTCCGGGTCTTGAAGAAGATCTCCTGGATTTCTTCTTACCGCCCTTTGACCCTTTCTTAGCAGGGGCACCTGGTGTACGGCCAATCAAACTGGTTTCCAGCTGTAAGAGAAGAAAGGTATAAGTTTTCAAGACAGGGGGAGGGGGGGGGGAGGAGTTCTACAGTACTCATCAATAGCCATTAAGGCACATGAATTTAAAAAAAGCCAATATTTGAATGGCTGGCTCAGTGCATAAAACATGTTATTTTTCATGCATTTAACGCCATTGAAATCATTAAAGACTCATCAGTATTATAATGCATAAATAAAAAATTTAATTTCAAGAACATTATTAAAACATCAATTATCTTTGAAAAAGTCATAATGGACGGTTTATCTAAGTTACATTTATAAGATAAAGATAATACTGTACTTAGTAATGACTGTAGATTTGAAATAAAGAGAATATGCTAGTAAGATTTTTGTAAGAAAATATATACAAACAATAGTATTGATTCAGTTTGATTGAGTATATGGTAAATGTAGATCTCTTAAATAAATGCATCAGTGTGATTTATATACTGAACATGTATACGACATCGCAATAGGGAAAGTTTAAAGTTATTGCATGAATTGTTAAAACAAACTATAACCAATTCATAAAATTTGAATTTAAAACAGACTAAAATTGTAAAATAATATCTACTTCAAGAAGAGAGTTAACAAAACAATACTGCTACCCTATTGACGTTCAACTACTTTCTATCAGTGTTTTATTATAATGAAATGAATTGTTGTTAGAACAATCAAAAGATAATAAGAAAGAAAACAACAATTGTCAGAACAGCAGAAAAGTTATACGCCCCTTTGTCATAACTTAGTTACATCAAATCAATACTGAATAGGGTTCATTTAGTCATCATGGCCCCCACCTAAGTGACCTTCCTATCAAATTTGAACACAAGTTATTATTTAGAAACTTTTACTGCAATGATCCTTTCATAACTTGTGAATACCACAACACACCAAGTTGAGTATTCTAGGTCTATGTGTTCTTTAGTTATTGCTCAAATGGACTGACTGTCTGAAAGAAATGTGCAAACTGCCAAAGCAATATACCACATTTCTTAAAATCAAAATAGAGTTATTGCCCTTGACCGGTACCATTCTCTTATGATAGTAAGCAAGTGTTGTAAGTTTCAACGCCATAGCACTGATACTATGTGAGGTGTGGCCTTATTTTGAATTTCCATGCAAAACTGTAACCAAATGTTTTAAGTAAAAAGGACCATAATTTGAATTAAATTCATCCAAGAGTTATCTAACAGGGCTGATTATATGGCAGGGAATGTCAGTGTAATGTTTCAATCCAATATATATGCATTGGTTATTGAAATATAAGCAAGTTTAAAAATTTGCATGTAAAACTTTAACCATATGCAATGCCGTCGCCGTCAAGTGACTGTAATAGCTCTCATATTCTTCGAATAGTCGAGCTAAAAATTGTAGGAAAGTGAGACAGGTTAGATACAAGTGAAACATTAGATCATTATCTATGATACACAAACAATATATATCAGCAGGCTGGCACATTTACTTAACCTAAGTACCTGATCCAGTATAAAAATAATTACCGATGAAATTAGTTTGTATTAAAACAGTGATGAACCACAGACGGAAATAAATCAGAAATATTTAGTATTCCATAACTCAGTACATTATTATGAATTTAAATTATATATAATTATGTAATTAACTTACAGGATTATTATATGTGCATAAATTAATATGGAAATTTATATTTAAGTTGTAAGTTAAGGAAAAAGAATGTGTTCTGACAAATGAATCAATCAGAGAAAAAATAGAAAATCTAGAATCGGGGAAATAATTTCAACATGACCTACATGTCTAACGACAAATGGTGCCTTATTTCCTGCTTCAGTGTCGGATAAACTTTCGTCATCGTAAGTATTACATACCGCAGACTTGGACCTGGAACGAAAAATAGATGAGATCGTTGGCCTCGCATAAGATGGTTCCGAGTCAGAACATTCCAATGAGGAGTCGGATTCAGATGTATATGACCTGCCAGATACAGTAGAAATCCATTGGTTACTGAAATCATACTGAATGAGAACATGTGTGTATTTCCTGACAGGGCTGTCACTGGCTGTTGAAGGATGGGGCAAGGAGGGAGAAATGCTTGAATTTTGCTAAAATGAAGAAAACGGAAAGGAAAGATGTTTGCCCATTTTTGGGAGAAATACTATTTTGGAGGGGTAATGGGGCTTTATAAACCCCCAAAACAGCCTAGTGACAGCCCTGCTCAATCAAAGAAATTATGCATTTAAAATCAATGTCATTTTCAGCAAGCTGTTATTGGCAATATATACATGCAATCACGTAAATTATTGTCTGCTATATAGACAGGATCATTTACACACTCGATTTATTAAAAGAGTGGACAAAAAATATGATATGAGGCTTTTCCTGCTGATCTTATGAATAAAACTAATCCACTGATCACCATTTTTGTACAAGTAGGCACACAATTTCATTTGATTGGCCTTGACAAATGACTATTTGATTCAAGTTATCAAGGGTTATTTAACTTACAGTCTGAATTTCAACTAATGTACAATTAAAGATTTTAATGTCTTAGAAAAAAATATACAAGTACACTGTACTAGGACATCAATTAAATCAGTCTTCGAAATTAGCACTTGGCTTGATCTCTCTGGCAAGTAAAAAAGAAATCTGGTGACCAAAAATTTATAATGTTAACAGTTCATCCAAACATGACATTCAATGGCTCAAATTAAAAGTTTCTGTTTACTCAAGATAAGTTTTTCTAAACACACATTAAGCCTGAGAGTCTCATGATTAATAGTATATGAGTTGTTTACCTACTGAATACCACAAAAATATTGATTCCAATAGATATTCACCTAAAGTTTGAAATGATTTGATAATATAACTAAATATTTAACGATATTTTAAAATAAACACTGTTTAGTTGGAAATAACTCGACAACAAATCGAGTTATGAAGTTATGAACACAATGAAGTTGACAAAGTCAAAGGATTTTTTTTCTATTTTCAACAGTCATCAACATACCCGGTATTGCAATAAGATTTGCATTTTAAGTAAAGTAAAGGTTTAACTCTTCAGTTTAATATTTCAAGAGTCAAAACTGGCACTTTGTCAAATTTAAGAGTCAAAATGCAGCTTTAAAAGTCAATTTGTTATGAAAGCCCTGTAAAAGGAAAATATATATTTCTAAAAGTAAGTAAAGAGTGAGGCATTCACACAATTCATAATTATATATCAAATGTCAAATATTATTAAAACATTTCTTATTTAGAATTCAATTATGTACTATTAGATCAGAAAGCAAAGAATGACAACATTTGCATAATTATTGAATGATAATAAAACTTCCACATTGAAAATCGATACAGAGTCGGCTGTGAAAGAACAAATCTATATAAAACTTCACAGATATATATTTGGACCCGTTATAATATCTGTACCACCCCTCGGAAGCCATTTATGTACCATAACAACACTCAAGAGTAGATCAAATCTACTATAGCCAATATCATCAATTTATGGCCTCCACAGATCCTTGTTTAGCTATCTTGAACTATGTTAAATGTAAACATACACCAGTAGTTAACTGATAACAGTCCAACCATGCCATATAATAAGGTTTAAAGAAATCGATACAGATATTGGACTAAGTATTGATGATCTTTAAGTCTTTCACTCTCTACTGAAAATAATTTCTCAATTTTAAATACAACCTATGCCCAATAACATATTTTAGACAGTGTATGAATTTCACTCTCTGCCGAAAATAATTTCACATTTTTAAATACTGCCTAATGCCCAACAACATATTTTAGACAACTGAGTCTCCTTTGTATGATGTGGATAACCACTACATCTTAAAAATAAATGTGTTCAAACATTGATATAAAATACATGCATGCTTTCAAACAAGCCATCTCAAGTTCATATCCTAGGAAATAGAACTTGGTGGTTTTTTTTAAATTTTGTTTATATACTTTTAATGCCGAGAATAGCCTTTATTTGCCAGTCAGCTCTCTGCTGAAATATGGGGGGGGCATATATATATATATGTGTGTGTCTCCACCCGGATTTGAACCCGGGTCGCCAGATTAGACCACAAGCGCGCTAGACACTGAGCTACGGATGCCACACTAGAAGTATCAAGACGGTGAAGAACTGGTCAGCACTAAATTTTCAAAAATTCCTTACTTGGAACATGTACTATTCATGATTGTATTTTTTAACAGATTTAAGCTTAATATAATCACCTGCAAGTCCTGGTTCTAGACCTAGATCTTGATACTGCACGACCACCTCTTTGTCTTGATATAGAACGACCTCTTGTCCGTGATCGGGACCTTGAACGACTTCTTCTAGCCAACTATTTAAAGTGAAAACATAACTCATCAATATTACAGTTCAAATGGTGAGTATAAGTTTAGACCATGTATAAAACATACATTTTGTAACTAGCTTGTTCAGTTCTCTACACAAGGCCTGGCGCCATGATTATTAGATTTTTTCATACTCAACTCCACTTGAGCATAAATTTGATTTGCTCCTTAACAATGCAACAATCAAATGATCTTTATTTGATCAGGAAATATATCATTGCTTTCCTTAAGCAGTCCTTGTAATGTAATAGTTTCATAAAACATTATTATGTTGTTATTTTCACTGTTTTAGAAGCTGGTTCCATTACTGTACAGAAAAAGAAACATAACGTCAAAGGCACTGGGCTTCAAATGATGCAAAACGGCACTATTGTGCTATAATTGTCACTTGGTGATGTTCTTATTTCAGCATAATTTTTTTCAATTAAGCCAATTACTGTACCATTATTTGAGAAAATGAAGCATATAATTAATAAATAAATAATTTTTGGTGAAAGAATAAATTGTAGTTCACTCGGTATCACAGAAAATTAAACATTGATTTCTGTGATCACTTGCAAGTTGGTGAAATAAAATTCAATCTTATACCAAAATCAACAAATATCCTCTACATAATCACTGGACCTGGTAATACAAGTTTCAGGTGTTTTGAGCATGTAACATGTTACTAGTATTCAATGCAGGAAAAAAATCTAGAGTGTTTCTTTTTGTACAATGTGTTGATTTAACTTGATTAAATTGATATAAACATGTAGCACAAATCTCAGTTAAGTGTCAACTATACAAACCTTTTCTTCTTCAAGAGCATCTTCCAATGCATCTAGTTCAGGGGATCTTGAGTCTTTAATTACAGTTTTAGTTGAGAATTCAAGTTTTGGTGATATGCCCTAAAATTGAAGGAGACAAATTTATAATCCTAAACACATACCAATATAATCACTTAGAAAATGGTTTTATAATAAATATGTTATCAATTGTAAGATTTTTTTTAAGTAAATAATTTACTGACTAACTAAGCACACTAGTGTGTGCTGTAACAGTGCACTGTGCCGTCATTAGCAGTAATATTTATATAAACAGTAATACACTGTGTTAAAGATGTGCATAATAAAGGACTCCGACCAGGTTTCGAATTTTGAAAACATATTAACTAAACTGAAGGATTGAAGGCACAGTAGCAAGAGCAGCAAAGTGCACTACCAGCTAATTAAGTTAAGACTAGACCCTGGTTACACAAAGCATCTCAATCTGAGCCCATGCAAATCTCACCTTAAATATTTTCATGTATCTTTGAGTTTCAAGCGAGCATAAACTCAAAATTTGTATTGCAAAATAGAAGTATACATTGTTCTGAGTTTGTTACAGTAAACCATTTAGAGCTTCAACTCCACATTT
The DNA here is from genome assembly GCA_947247005.1 of Spisula solida. Taxonomy (NCBI): domain Eukaryota; kingdom Metazoa; phylum Mollusca; class Bivalvia; order Venerida; family Mactridae; genus Spisula; species Spisula solida. The sequence continues at coordinate 31,328,799 of OX365948.1, forward strand.
ATCTTAAAATCAAACTCAGATTTGAGTAAAATCTCAATTTGTGATGCTTTGGGAAAGGCTAGCAGGTAGTTGAAAGCATTCAATACTTACAGGCCATGCTATAGACCTTGGCAATAAAACTTCTCTAGAAGCTGATGTGTATGAAGGGCACAGAGTTGGATATGGAAATAGGAAATCTCTGGCACTTGTAGAAAATGATGCAAGTCTGACAGCACCATCAGAGTAATCAGAGTACTGGAGAAGCTCTACCACAACCAGCTCATCTGTAAAACAAAATAACAAGTATGTATGATACATAACCATATTGTACTCACATTGACATGCAATTATTCAGAAATTACCTAATCATGTAATAACATTGTTACACTTAAAAAACATTTCCTGATTATCAAAAGGTATTGGATAATACAAGAACTCCTATCAAATTAAAATCTGAAACATACCTTCTAAAAATTCTGCAACATCCCCGGGATCTACTGCTGTATAATATGTCTGTAATCAAAATAAGAACATAATATAGAATCAATAATCAAAAACAGGTTTTTTTTAAACCTTGGGGATGGAACCTTAAATTAGGGGGGGGGGGGGGAATATTGATATTTTGGTTACAAGGGATAATTAATTAAGGGGAATGATTTTGTTGAGGTAAACTTCATTTTTGCGGAAAACTGCATCATTTTAAAGATTTTTTCCAGGAGAAGGGGCCTTATAACGGCCCCTATTATATAACCAAAAAAGCCCTGAAACAAATTTGTATTCAGCAAACGTATCATAAAAGCGTTAATGTTGCATCCTCAAGATATACATGTTATAATAACCCAAAATATTGTGCTACATGATAAATGAATAAGATAAAAGTCTCATCAGGGTATTGGTTCAGCACATGATCTCCATTCCTGTCAAACGATATTTATTTTCTCTACTTAAAGATTTAAGCAAACTGTAAATATAAATGTCAAGAAACAGCCCACCATTGGGACCCTTGATAGTTTAATCATGCTACAGAAAAGTGGAACTGAATAATGAGCAAAATGATAAAATTGAAACTGAAAATTGTGGTCTTAATTTTAAGGTGGTATTTAGGTGACTGAGGTATTACTGTACATTGCAAACATTAAATAAACATGGCCACAAGCACAATGGTTACCTTTTCAAACCTAAATGGTTCAAGTAACATCATAGGGAATACAGATGTAACATTTCTTGTGTTTCTGTACTGTCCAAATATACTGACACTGACGTAAACATCTTCTTTGCTTGGCAACCACACACCTGGAGCTGAAACCTGGAATGAAATCAATGAGGCATGACATAATGATAAGTAAAACAAATTTTCAATTCAGTTCTTATTAAATGCATCTAGAAAAACGCATGTCAAACAAAAATAACTATAACACTGGCAATAATCATCTCTCCTAAAATACCTGACAATATGCACAACTTGGTACCAAGTATGCATATGAAGTTTCATTGAAATCTGACTTTAGTAGACCCAGCTTTGACAAACAGTTAGTGTCAGTGATAAATGGCGAAGATGTCTAATTAAAATGACTTCCTCCTAGATAGCCTAGTGGTAGAGTGTCGGCTCTCAAGTGAGTGAGGTCCCAGGGTCCATTACAGGCCATGTCATACCAAAGAGGATATAAAAATGGTAGTCCAGTGAATGCCTTGGTAGATGCTTACCATAAAAGGAAGCTTGCTTTCCTCTTATACCCTATGACGCCTTGTAGTGATTGATAACATCAGGAATGTGTCGAGAGTGATTAATATAAGCAGCAAAAATTTCACAATCGACCTAAACTAAATTGGAATACACTAGACTAAAACAACCCTGTGTAAAACAACCCTGTGTGTGACCTGTTGCTGCATGAAAAATTCTGAATCACAATTATAATTATTGCTGCCATGAATCAATGATGATGACACTCTAAAAGGCATGTATGCTATCGACTTTGGCAAATGAATTGGGAGCTAGCCATTGAGCAGATGGAGAAGAGATAAACATCTATGCGACAGAAGGGTGGCAATTGTTTTCAATGTTTTGAATGCTCGCCTTTAACATAGAAGAAGAATTACTCTGTTTGGTTCATCTGATGAGGTCATGGGATGAAGCAATGTTACAAGTATGCACTTGTAATACCTATTACAAGACAACTGTTTTATAACAACATAGCTAGAGGTGCAATTTATCCAGTAACCTACTGGTAGTATTCAAGAAATCAATAATTAACACCACATAATTTGCTGAACTATCAAAATTATCATCATAATTGGCGGCAATTGGTTGATAATAAAACAACTTATTGATTATTCCACATTTGCAAAACTCTTCCTTAAGTAATGGCAAGGGTTTGTAGTCCCAACATGCAATAATAAAAAGGGCTTAAAAACCAAATGAAACTGTCAAGATTGCATGCTACAGTGTAAACACTAAAACAGTCAATTTGTTTATGAATAATTAATGAGAATCTCGCCTTTATTGGAGTTTGTTAGACAGTGACAATCTTTAATGATTTAATCTATAATCTTATTCAAAACTGAATCCATCAGTTAAAAGGAAACTGAACCAATTAGTTTAAAGGACACACTGTGTTGAACTCCCGGGTGTGTCAAACATGAAACGACTTGCTGTCAAAACAGGATTTTTGCAATCGCCTCTGTGTACCGAAAAGAAATTAGGTTACCTTCTCAATGTTTAAATCCACAACACATCTCAATGCCCGTCGTGGCATTTTGGGGGCTTTCCAATGCTTTTTTATTAAATGACTCTTAGAAAAATAACTCAAAACATCAACTCCGTTGCGCTGGCTACACAAAAATGGCTGATATCTCGATGCCAAGGACGCTTTCTCGTTTAGCCAATGAAATGCGAGTATCAATTTATGATAATACCCAAGTCCTACCGTACCATTTCGTACACAGACTTTTTAAGCCCCTGCATATTGATTTTAAGCACATACCGTACTCTATAAAAGATCATTTATATCTATGTATTAGGACTGGGACCATTTCTAAATTCTATACGAGTGAATCGTTTGTATAAAATCTTGTCAAACCAGTTAATCTGCCACCATATTGTAAATGGTGTTTCCTTTCCTGCAATCATATCAATGTACTTTTAGCAGCTGAACTCATTGTTTATTTTATCATCCATTGTATTAAGTATCATTGAATATAAGATTTATATGTTAAATACAAATTTACATTCAGATTAAAGTATCGCAGGCTACCCCTATACATCCAGCTATGTTACTTGTTTATATGTCGATAAACACATTCAGGCATGCTGCTGTTAAAGAAATAATGTATTCATGCAATGAGATACATCAGCTTAGGGATATTTTGAAGGTGTTGCTATAGAGGTTGTTGCACTACTGAGGGCTGTTCTGGAGAGGTTGTACTGTATAGATGCATTATAATGCTTCTCTGTGGTGTTAAGGGTCAAAATCCTTTTTCAAATACATGTAGTTTAACTGTGTGATAATTATAAGAGCTTGTAGAACAAGAAATGCCCCTTGATGAAAAACGTCCCCCACAACATTGACCTTCGACCTACTGGCCCAAAACGCAATAAGGGTAAGTGTTAAAGTCTGATGTTCCTAGGCTAAAGTGTTCTTGTGTTATCATCTGGAAGCTGTTCAGTCTGATAGACTGACAGACAGACAACTGTGATCAGCCAAACAATACACCCACCTATCTTTCAGGGGTGTGGAAATGAGCCGGTAGGAAGAAAAATCAACTGGCTATTACACAGTGGCCAATCATGTGACTTGTGACCTGTCGATTTCGCTCTCACAACCAGTCGAAAACATAAACGGTGGTTTTTCAAGGTAGATATTTTAATTCTTTATATTTGTTAAATGACACCTACCCGGTAGCCGAGGCAAGTCCTTATATCAATGCACACCTCCAGTGTTATAACATGTGTGCGCTGATTACCTGGCCAAACTAAAATGATTTAAGAACAAGCATATTTTCAAATTGCCTGAAATCCAATCCAAGATGATGAATCCTTGATAAACGATAATCTACCTGTCACCGATATGTTCTCAAAACCTTTGGGATGTATTTTGCATCAAACAGCAATGTATACAATGATAGAAAGTCTAACTTAAAAATTGTCATGTGATTGGCCACCGTGTATTAGAGCATACGAAGAACACTCAAATCAAATGCCTACTTTTAAAGTTAATCTAGCTACATGAAAACATTTCTACACCCTTGATCTTTGATAGGGAGGCATAGATATCCCTCTCGTAGAAGCTTTATAATAGCACTGAGAACATATCTTCAACAGATTATCTATAACAATAAAGACTGAACAATCAATTACTAACACTCTTTTATTATGTACAAAACACTAAATACAATTGCCTTCATAAACACTTCGCATAAAGATCTAAAGACAATCAACTCATTAAAGGTCTGTGTTCTACAACATGTTTCACAACTTTATTAAAGTGAAAGAAGTTTAAATCTATCAGAACTATTACTTCTCAACCATAAAATAATAACATATCTGGATACTGTTTTATCAAAGCACATAATAGAAATCTTAAATTTACACAAAAACATACATTATTTGTAATTCTTTAACAACACATTTGGGACAAATATGGTTTGCAGGAGTTAACTAATTATGAATATTGAGGATCTGTTTACTCATGAAAGTTCTAAGCTATTGAAGAACTTAAAAGCTTAAATGTTTAAAGCGCTGATCAATCCATAAATGTATCATTTATCTTTATCTGCCCAATCTACAGAAAGGCTACAGCACATATACATTGGAACACATAATAATTTCTAAACTGTATCCAGGATGATTCAAAACTTCCAAAGTCTAATTATTTAAATGATATACTCATGACAATGATGTCGTCAATTATAACATTAAACAAAACAACCAAAGAAATAAAGATTCTCTGGAATAACTCCAACTCTAAAATTTGTTCAAAATGTGTGTTCATTAGAAACTGGCATGAAAAAGGAATAAAATTCTTAAAATATATAATTATATTACATGTAAATCATATCAATTCTATAAATTCAATCATTTATAGTAAATGTATGAAAACACATGTATGTAATCTGAAGAAGGCAACAGTCCAAAGCTTATCAATGTATTTCTGTGTTGTTTCTTACGAGACACTTCATAGATTAAGTATGGACTTGTGGATGTAGCCTACTTAAAAATTTACATATCAAATCAGTTCAAAAAGCTCTATAAAAGTAAATTGTAAAACCAATAATCATTGGCAAGTTCAAAAGTCAGCAATGATCAATTCTCTTTTTGTCAAATCGATGTTGCTAACACAAACAACAATCCACTCGAACAAACAATGATATCCCAGGAAATTGTCCACACCAATTACATATAATCAATTATGATTTCAGTCTGATTCTACATCACTACATAAATGTATAAAATGAAGCAATAAAGAAAGAAAAAAATGTAAAAAAACATGGATACATATAACTACACTACTAGTATATGTTACACATAACGTTACATAAAAAAAAATATAAAAAAAAAAAATATTGATTTATATGTATTTCCTTATGAAGGCAAAATGCCGAAACGTTAAATATACTATGTAATTAATTTCTACACAAGTTTTTGTTGACAATTATCTTTCTTTATATAACGTTACACAAACTTTCAATATATGTAGTCCAGAAATATAAACCTGATCATTTGAAACTCAGCATGATAAATTTAATAACTACTATTTTTTTAGTGCCAAATATGGGCAGTTTCCTGTTGCAAACTAATCTCCATCTTTGCGAAGAAGTTGCAATTATTTCCCCACAAATAATGCATTAACTCCCCCTTTGATTCCCGCTGGTTTGAAAGCAACTATTAGTATAGCCGTTTTTAAGCCAAACTATTGATTTTTAAACTGGATAAAGTCATTGTTACATAGGACTTGAGGATAATCAGTTGAAAAAAGCAGCAAAATATGAACAATTAATACTCAAAAAAATATTCCTAATAATTCCCAAAGAATTCGATAATATACGATCTTTGTAATTCCCAATTTAGCGATTTTCCCAAGTTTATGTGCACAGGCAGATGTGATTTTTTTTTACTGAATTCTACTTTCTTAAATTTAGTGATAATTCGGAGTTTCTGATTATTGTACAAGAAAACAATTACAGCATCCTATACTTCTACATACATGTCAATGTTATATGTATGAGGCTCACAGGGAAGACTGGGTTAACCCAATTGTGTTGCCTCTTTAAATAAAGTCTTTATTATTATTTATTATTATTATTATTATTATTACATGTCATTGTTAAGCACATATCTGTCTACATGTCAATAAGGGGGTCATCTGACCCTTGATCAAGCGAAGAATATTAACTATGGGTTTCAAATGTCAAACTCGATGACCCTGTTATTGTTTGAAATATTTGTAGACTGTAAATTATATACCCATAGATTTTGCAATAGATCCCCCTCAAGGGACTACGGTCTCGTGAAAAGCATCCGAGGCAACATATACACCTTTAAATATTATCTATAAGGGGTCTAGGATGCTTTACACAGAGTGACTAAGACATGCTCAAAGTATTGTCATCTCAAATTTGCATAGCGCTAAACAATTGATAGCAAATAGGACAAGACCAGCACCACAAAACTTAGCACATACATGTATAATCAGTACAATAACATTTACATATTTACAGGTACAATGTACATATACGAGGGGTGATCATCAAATACGCGGCAAATACAGTTGATTATGATAATGACAGGTGTAATTTCAAGAAAAAAAAATCAACGACAACATTTGATAATAGACTAGTAATTATAGTGCACCCAGGATAATGTGATGTTTACAAACATGAAGTGGTTTGGTCAACTGTTCCAACTAGAACTATCACTGGAGTGATGAATCATACCCCCACAGCACTGCTTGACACAGGAATATTATTTAAGGATGTTGGAGCGCTTAGGATCCCACCTTCAGAATTTGCTCAAATTTTGCCAGGAAGTAAAGAAATCTATACTGACACAAAATATGATGAAAAAACACTAGGTCACGGAACTCGTTTTTCGGGTAATCAGCCCTGATTGAAGTGTGTTTGAATTATTTTTATAATTCCATGGAAATTGGTAAATTGGTGGTGGTGTTCAAATTCGACATTTTTATTTGATGTATGTGATCTAAATAATAAAATATTTTTCAATATAGTTTGGGTACACATTGTTATACATGATCAAGATACCAAAACGGGTATATTTAATTTTGGTCTAATATATATTGCTCTTTTACCCCACCCACTTTATATTTAATGCAGCAAAATATCACCCAGGTAAAATCCTAATAACTTTTTTTCCTACCTTAAACTTTTTTTTATATTTTTTTAAATAAGTCTAGTGACATAGATCTTCAAAATTATGCAATAAAAAATACATGTCACCGAGGTTTCTTTTTCGCAATTTTTGTTTTTATTTTGGTTAAATGTGGCTAAAATGCTGAGAAAATCAATGAAAACGCTTAAAATAAAATTTATTGAACATGTAAATATCGCGAAAACGCATCAACACACAATAAACAAACATTACCAAACGAACCTGATTCTCAAAAAAGTTATTTGGCATAAATAGGAATATTTTTATTTTTTTACCCCACCCACCTATTTTGTAATGTAATATTTTTCTTGGAATTGAAACCGTCATTTCGATTAGTATTTCCAAATTTTATTGCATACTACTTATCAAAACTGTTCCATTTGATTTATTTTAGATTAATTTGACACATTTTTACATTTATAAGGCACATAACGTACTATGACAAATGACGCATGCGCATTAAACCGATCCAACATCCTTAAATTTATAGTTACTTATATCTTTTAAAGTCCAGTAATAAACACGACATGCATAACCTTTGACCTCTAAGTGACCTTGACCTTTGAGCTAGGGACCTAGGTCTTCCGCCAAAAAAGAAATGGAGAAAAATTCAAAAAATAAATTTGAAATTTTTTTTTAGAAAAAAATAAATAGAAAAACTGGATTGATGTGGTAAACATTTGTACCAACCACTTTTAAAATCCACTAAGAAGCGACAACGTTACAGAGCGGACACAACTTGCATGACTATATAACCTTTGACCTCTAAGTGTGACCTTGACCTGGGTCTTGCACATGACACGTCGTCTTGATGTGGTAAATATTTATACTTTAAGTATCATAAATATCCAATAAGAAATGGCAAAGTTACAGAGTGGACACGAATCACATGCATATTTGTGCCTTTTAACCTTTGACCTCAAAGTGTGACCTTGACTTTTGAGCTAGGGACCTTGGTCTTGGGCATGACACACCTTCTTGATGTGGTGAACATTTGTACCAAGTATTATAAATATCCAATGAGAAATGACAAAGTTACAGAGCCGACACGATTTTGTGCCTTTTAACCTTTGACCTCCAAGTGTGACCTTTGAGCTAGGGACCTGGGTATTGCGCATGACACACCCTCTATATGTGGTGAAGATTTGTACCAAGTATTATAAATATCCAATAGGAAATGACATAGTTACAGAGCGGACACGATTTTGTGCCTTTTAACCTTTGACCTCCAAGTGTGACCTTGACCTTTGAGCTAGGGACCTGGGTCTTGCGCATGACACACCGTCTTGATGTGGTTAACATTTGTACCAAGTAATATAAGTATCCAATATGAAATGACATAGTTACAGAGCGGACACGATTCACATGCCAATTTGAGCCTTTTAATATTTGACCTCTAAGCATGACCTTGACCTTTGAGGTAGGGACCTGGGTCTTGTGCATGACACACTGTCTTTTTGTGGTGAAATTTTTACCAAACAATTTTATAATCCAGTAAAAAACAACAAAGTAACAGAGCGGACACGACTTGGATGCCTATATAACCTTGACCTCTAAGTGTGACCTTGACCTTTGAGCTAGGGACCTGGGGCTTACGCATGACACATCGTCTTGATGTGGTGAACATTTTTACCAAGCGATTTTAAAATCCAGTAAGAAACAACAAAGTTACAGAGCGGACACGATTTTGCTAACAGACAGACCGACCGACAGACACGGTGACTCCAGTATACCCCCGGGTATAAAAATGGTTTTACAAATTACTGAAGTAAACAGAAAAGGTCAGTTTTGTACTAAAAACATCATTGATAAATCCTGTATACCTGATTTATTCACTTAATTATGTGGAATATACCAAATTTTCCCGCTTTCCTCATTATTGTGGGCTTACTATAATATTCGATAACATCACACTTTTAACAAAGAAAAATAAGTTTGCAGTTACATCCTCTTTAAAAATTAGCCATATTGTGAATATGTACTCATTTATAGTACAAAGAATTTGACACGACTCTCGACCTCCTATAACCATAATTTAACAGCTGATATATTGTCTATATTTATAGTCCTGGTTGTATGTTTTCATAAACGTGAAGTATCACAAAGATGCACAAGGTGTAATACAAGCACAAATCTAAAGGACCGATATTGCATGATTTGCTTGCGGAAATTTATATATTTCACACAAGAAACTTGAAATATATTCATACATAAAGGTCGAGATCACGTCAAATTCTCTGGGCTGTACTCATTTGTAATGAAAACAAGACTGCGTTCAATAAACGCTTATGCCCCCATGGAAGCCTTGCCCATAAAAAGCTAAGTCAATCAGGGGCCATACTTCTGTAATAATGTTGGATAGTGTTACATGGCTTTGATAATGTAAGGGGCTTATGATGGTAAACCAGTATGCCAAGTTTTAAGGCAACGCCATGATGGACATGATTTAAAACGAAACTGTCAATTTGGTTTAACCAAGAATTAGACGCTTAATAAGTCTAAGTCCAAAATTACGTCAATGTGACGGTCAAAATGAGGTTAGGTGATATAGGTGTGTAGAGAATGTTCAAATACAACAACCATGCAAGTATGAAAGCTTCTTAGCAAGCCATATTAATGCTAGAAGAAACAGTCAATTTGGGTTAACCAAGAATTTGGCCCTCCAATAAGTCTAAGTCCAAATTAGGGCAAGGTGAAGGTCAAAATGGTGTCAAATGATACAGGTGTGTGGAGAGTGTTCATATACAACATCCATGCAAGTATGGAAGCTTTGTAGCAAGCCATTAAAATGCTAGAAGAAACGGTCAATTTGGGTTAACCAGGAATTTGACCCTTCAATGAGTCTAAGTCCAAAATTAGGTCAAGGTGAAGGTCAAAATGGGGTCAGGTGATACAGGCGTGTGGAGAGTGTTCATATACAACACCCATGCAAGTATGGAAGCTTTGTAGCAAGCCATAATAATGCTAGAAGAAACTGTCAATTTGGGTTAACCAGGACAGACGGACGAACGAACGAACGAACGGACAGGTGAATCACTATATGCCTCCCCATCTATCGATAGGAGGGCATAAAAAATGTATTAAGAATCTACTGGTATGTACAATATCTTAAAATTAGAGATGGCAACGAGTACTAAAATCGGTACTCGGGTACACGGTCATTCTTCCGATCGAGTACTCGGGTAACTATAAATGTGAATGATATTTGGGACACAGAAATGTTGTACTGCAAACGCGCGTGTTCAACTTCAAATAGAACATCGTATATGCCTGTCCGTTCTATTCAATTGATGGTCAAATCTAGATCGGTAGAATAATGTTGAAACAATAAAAACTAACAAAAAGACAACAATACAGTGTAAATGCAGAATAACTTATAGTCAATAACGCTAGAAAATAGAATAACAACAAATAAACAACTAAAGGGGGAATACTCTTATCAACCGGTGACATAGTAATATTATAATGGCGCATGCGAGTTATCGTTCTTTCATATACGCTTGAGAACGATTATGATTTCAAGTAATATTTTAATAATTTCTTCATCGAATGTCATACCCAATAAACAATAACTGCAAATTAAAGATCGATGACAATTAATCGGATTGATGTCAACAAAAGAACCACAAGCTACGTGTCATAAACAAATTAGCAGACGATGATTGACAGGTCTGTGTTGGATATTACGCTTGCAATTAGCGACCGCGTAGCGGCGATTAAGGATTGGTGACACATTGTTAATTGTAATTTTAGTAGACCAGATAACACTTGGACACGTTCTGTACAAGACAGGATTAACAATAATTTTATTATTATTTTTATTTTTTTCCGAGTACTCGAATACTGATTTTGATATTCGATAATCGGACCTTTGAACGAGTACTCGAGTACTCGTTGCTATCCCTACTTAAAATACAAGAAAATTGACAATCATTTGATTCAGTAATGTGTGAAAACATTTGTTACTTTTTAGATTATTACAGACTTCGTTCAACTACATGGGTGAAAGTTTGAACATTCTGAAAAATTGTCAATTACAGGAAAAATAATGAAAACAGCTCAATTTTGGACGCTCGATATCCTTTAGTTCAGGAAAAATCCTAAAAACTTATAACCAATCATGTAACTACAGATTTAGGGTGCAAACTTGTTTAGCATGACATTTGAAAATTTTCATCATAATGCAAAGTTTGAGAAAGTAATAAGTCACCACTGACTTTTGACATTGATAAAGACAATGAAAAAATTGAATACGAAGAATTTCAAAAATATTTCAGCAAAACAGAAAAGTTGTCTCAAGCTAGTTCGCCATAACTGGTGTCCACTGCATACACATGTGTAGTGTGATTATAGATCAATGCACATATAATCCAGGGGTTCTACTGAGGCAAAATGCCTAATCCTGAAAATTTCCCATAAGTCAGTTTCGAGTGCCATTAGCACAGATCCCTACACCAAAACATTATTCTATTGTCAAAATTCAGGGTATGAAATTTCAAATGACCTAAACGCAGTCAATACTTGGTATTTTTTTATCAAATAACTTTTGCTTTCTGCAGAAAAGTTCATTTTTTCTACTGCAGCAAATTCAGATTTCCGGATTATTCCTGAACTGTAGGATCCCTGATAATCATTTCATGGTTAGAATGTCTTTTCTTCATGAATAACAAGCACGTCACATCAGTCTGTCCAAAACAAGCAACACTATCATTCCTTCTCTTCAAATAAACACAAACAATACTATATCAACAACAACATGAGGTATGAACTGTTTGTGGCGCTGTTCCAGTATCACTGTCATATATAAAATCCATTCTGAATCAAACAAGCATAATTGGATAAAATTTTGTTCAGCTCAGCAAATTTATAATAACTTCAAGAACCAAACAAATCAATCACTAAATAAACATACAGTTGTACACATATTTGACTAAAATTTTGATCTTCACACTTCACAATTGTCTGTGCAAAAAAAGGAAACCAGCTGTGATAACCTATTCTGATTATGTGACAAATATTTCCACTTGGAATCAAGGATTTTCTCTTTTAATGACTGTCCCACCAACATAGCGTATGATATTTCCATCATTATCTAAATCAAGGTCGATCTCAAGGACAGTAATGTGCTGTCCATCGTGCACGGCATTCTGGTGACCGATGATCTCATTCTTTTCGGCAGTAAACCACTGACATCGCGAGCATTCATAAATCTTTGCCTTTTGATGACCGAGCATATGTAGCTTATAGTCCTCTTGCTTATCAGTGGTGAAGTCACATGTCATAAATTGACACATGAACAGCCTAGACGCGTGTCCGATCTTTTTAGCGATACATTCATTGAATGTGCGAACTCGACTGCTGTGAGATGCATAGAAGTGTGTCTTCATGGCTTTACTGTCACTGAACACCATGGAGTCTGAGCAGTACAAACATTGATATCCACCTTCTGATGATGTTTGCTGATCGTCATCATCCAATGTACCCTTTTGGGACAATGTCTCCAAGCGTTTTAAATGTTCATTGGCATAAACCTTCATCTTATGGGCAGTCTTGGCGTGCTTTACAATGGAGAAAGGATCCTGTGCAGTTAACGTGCACTTTTGAAATGGACAAAAGAAAACATCTTTCACAAAACGCTTGCTAACATCTTTGGCTCGCCATGCTTTATCAGGATGGGTGTTGATAAGATGTTCTCGTATTAAGTCAGTCCCAAACTCGTGAACTGAACAGTAAACGCAAGAATACAGGGGAGGTAAATCTTCTACTGCAGGTTCCTTGCCTTCGCTTATTGCTTCTTCTTTGATCCTATTTCGACACTTCAATGCTGCAGCTCTAGATGGCCGTTCTTGTGATTTTTTATATTCTACATACTTGGACAGGGCAGTGTCATACTCCTGCTTACGTACCTCGGCATAACATGATTCTGTCGAGTTGCTATCATTACTTGCTTCTCCACTTATAGAATCACTATCTTCACTTGCCACGCTGCTAGCCTTACTCTCATCAGCATTTGAACCAATTCCACTACGAGGCGCTGGACTGGCTTTCGTTGATTTCTCATTGGACAAACATTTCTTATTCACAATGTGCATTTCCAGTTCCGTTTCACTGTTTGTTTCCCAGAGACAATGTCGACAGAAGTACACATTGCTGTTTGAACAGTGGCTACTGAAAGTACTATTCAGTAAAACAATACAATTCTTGTCCAAGTGGTTCGATATAACATGCATCTTCAACCTAGCGTTGGTCGATTTGTATGAACAGTACTTACAACCGTACTGTGTAGATCTATCTCTATTTGATTGTTGCTTGTTCTCAGTACTCGAATTTACAGACTTTTCAATAAATGTTTTTGTCAGATTCAAAGACTTCAATAAAGAAGGTGGACCTCCACTAACGTCCCCCATACATGTATGCAAATGTTCCAAATACTCGTCAGTTTCCTTCGTATGATATTTGCAAGCAGCTTTCAAACAGTAGAGAACGTATCTCTTCAGTTTCATTCGTACAGCTTTCATATCCAGACCGTAAATCACATGACCAATATGATTCTTCAGTAGATGAGTCTTCACTAACTGAGTGTTGAGTGAACTAAAGTTGCAATGGGCACATTTATAGGAAGCAGGGGTTGAGTTAACAACTGGATCTCTCTTTGGCGTGTCCATTTCAGCATTGTCGATCACGACTTCCGGTTCTTTTGGAATGTCCTCTGCGGGTTTCACCGGCGGTTCACTAACCGGTTTAGGACTGGAAGCTTTTTGCGACAATCCTTGTTTGATTGCATTCAGTGTTACAGATGGAACATTAGAAACTGGATTGTTACCGAGCTGCGCGTCAGATGCCTTGATCTTTTCCATTTCAGTCTTACCAGAAACGAGAAGAGCAACATACTTATGTGGTTTCTTAGCATGGCTAGCATTCAAATGAACTTTCAGGAAGGATTGATTCAGCGTTACAAAGTCACAGTAGCCACAGTTCCAACACAGTGCCGAGGAAACCGTAACATTAGAAGCCGGAGTGGATTTTGAAGTAGATTTTTCTGCTGGAGAATCGGATGGTTTGGAGGTAGATGGAGGGGGATGATGGACAAGCTCCTTCACAGCTTGCGGTCCACTCACGACGTCTGTTATCTTCAGTGTACAATCATTCCTAGCACTACCAGGTGGTGTAGCTTTAACAAGAGTAACAGGTACAACTTTCTCAGGTGTAACTTTATTCACTGATGGCCTCGCTGCAGGAACATCATTATTCTCAAGGGGCTCTTGTTTGATAGACACAACAGATGGAGCTTTAACAACAGATGGAGCTTTTACAACAGACGGAGCTTTAGCAGACAGAGCTTTAACAAGAGACGGAGCATTAACAACCGACGGCGCTTTATCTTTTGGTGAATTGACAGCAACACTGTTATTTGCTTTGCATTCACGTTTGGCTGCTTGTTCGGTACTATCATTGTCAGGTGACCGCTTTCGTTTCCCTAATGTTTGAACTATTGGGTGACCTTCCGGGATATCTGGTAAGAGAGCACAAAATTTTAGGGATGCCACTTTCATACCTTCATGATCATCGACTTCATGTTGCATAACGGTGGCTCGTGAAAATGACTGAAAGGGACACTTATGACAGCGAAATCGATGCGTCAACACGTGTTTCAGGAGCTGGTCTTTTTTATCTGATTTGTAAGAGCAGAAATTACACCAGTATAGTGTAACATCAGCATTTAAGGACTTTCCCTCTCGACTCATTAGGACAACTCTTGATGAGACAGCACAAACAGCATCTGGAGCAATTCCGCTCTTGGACTTAGGTACCACGTCGGCTTCAATGAGCTCATTCAGAGAATCGGGTATGTCTGCGGTAGTACATTCCTCTGTCGGACCCGACGGCACTAAAATATTCTTTTTGAAGAACGGTTGTTGTTGTTGTTGTCTAGGTGTACGGGACGTAGGTTTTAAGGCTGAGAGGTCATGTTGTGCCAACACCTGGTCGTTCTTCTGCAGTAAATTTTCAACAATACTTTTAACTGCAGTTTGTCCAATCTTACT
This sequence comes from Spisula solida, assembly GCA_947247005.1. Lineage (NCBI taxonomy): Eukaryota > Metazoa > Mollusca > Bivalvia > Venerida > Mactridae > Spisula > Spisula solida. The sequence goes on from OX365948.1 coordinate 31,344,207, forward strand.
AGGAGTGGATACTTGGCCATCAACTGGATCTAGTACAATTTCTTCATCATCTTTATTCTGAAAAGTTAAGAAATAACTAGTTAGCTAGGCTATACATCAATAATCAGTTATAAATTATACTCAAGGGTAAAGTTTAAAAAATTTGTAGTCCTCAGTTTGTTTTAAATTTACATAGTATAGAAAAATTTAGAACTTCAGGAAAAATCCTGAAAAACTTTTACCCTGGTGGATACTGTCTTTCAGATGTATGTCAGTTCCACTGACTGTACTTTTACCCCGGGTCATTGATTTGCATGTCGGCTATTACACCAGGCGCCAATGGCAGCCACAGCAGATTGGCTTTTGAACCTCTCATGTACCCCTCCACACACCTAGGTTAAGTGGAGCATGTGGGTTATTCTTGCTAAGAGTATTTAAGAGGTGTGCAGACTGGGATTGAACCCGTAACCTCACGACCCCAAAGCGAGCGCCCTATCTTTAGGTCACTGCTCCTCTTAGGTACATTGTCTTTTTGAGAAATTGGCCACATATAGAATATCCACATTAGGTATAGATGTAAAATTAATGACGGATACACTTCTTAATAGAGTTCATAATTTGCATTCAACTCTTAATTAAGTATTTTTCTTATAATGTGACATTTTTATCCGCCCTATAAGGTGGCAAGCATCATTGCCTTGTGTGTCTGGACATACACTGTCTGTGGTAGTAAAAGGTCACTCCCAGTGCAATATTGCAGGTATTGCACTCTTTTCCAGTGACAGTGAGGGTAGCAGAACAACAGAGCTACAGATCAACTCTAAACTTTCTTGCGATACTGAATTATAACACAGTGAAGGTTGAACCACCAGAAACATAGATTAGCACTCACTGTTCCTCGAGTGGGATCCCTTTCTGCAAAATGTTTCAATTCAGCATAACTATGGAACATACATTTTGTATTATGTAGCAATCATCAGGATAGTACTACTCCAATACTTTTATGAGTGCTTAATTTCGACTGAATAATACACTGAACCACTTTTCTAATTGGTCACTTGTCTAACCCTAAATACGTTTAACTATGATCATAATGTTTGATGATATTTTGCACACAACTTTTTTGAAATTTAATTGTCCTAACACCTAATTTATTAAAAATCAAAATCACATGCCAAAGTTAACATGGTCAGTCATGCGATTAATGCCGAGTCGTACATTATAACCAATGTGTGCAAAGTATCATCAAACAAGTAATTAAGAATTGCAAGCAATACAGATTGAAGTCCCCTACCGGTTTTAAGCCAATTTTAATGTTACTGTTGCCATAGCAACCACAATTTTGGTCGGAATCAAAATATTTTTGGACGTGCATTATCCCCTTATTGTCCCCTATCCACATACTAAGTGTCATCAACCTAGCTTGGAAACTGTTTGAGTTATGTCAGGATCCAGATTTTTGGACGGATGGACTGACTGACGGAGGGCAAACCTATAGTCCCCATAGGGGACTAATATGATCACAGTTAAGGTATTTGGGTTGGAAAAGTGACCAATTAGAAAAATGGTTGAGTGTATGTCTGTATGATACTAATTTTTACAGGAAACTATGTCGAAGGTTATAAAGTCAAGAATGTTGTGCTGGTTTCATATGAAACCACAATGAAAGTGAGGTAAACATGTCTGGTATCGAGCCTGTATGAGGTTATATTCGGGCATCTTGACTACCCGTTAAATACTTTTTCAATGTATTATGTCACATACGTTGCAGATAAAAATATAGAATCTAATCAACCCTTTCGATGTCTTTAGTACCCTGTAAAAAACTGTATTGCACAAATAGTTCTGTGAAAATGAAGCACCTAGGTAACTACATTGTTTAAAATAAACACATGTTTTGTATTTCAAAAGTTTTATTTGAACAATATCAATAACAACATTGAGAAATTATAAGAACATGGATCATATCATCTTTATTGTATCAATCAGTAAGAAGAAACTAGACCAGTGGCAAAGAACATGGGTGCCCCACTGTAGCACAGATCATTTCAAATAAGGAAGGAGGGATGGCAGGGCATTTAAGTAACAAGTTCTTAGTTGTTCACAAGTAAGTTACCCCTATAAAGTTGAAATTAGTCACATTGCAATCTCAATATTATAAATATTCAAGTGTTGGGGGGGGGGGCACAATAATATTGATATAAATATTATAAGAAGAGTTGTTAGTAAAACAGGTACGCCCCCATGGCAGCCTAATAGTCAGAATATTAAAGGTAATGGCGACCTTGACACAGTGACCTCAAAATCAATTAGCATCAACTACTGTTGATGACCTACCTCTCTGTAAATTTTTAAGACCCTCTGAGATATTGATTGGAAACCACTTGGTCTATATATTCATGTTAAAGGTTTCAACAACATTGACCTTTGATCTACTGACCTCAAAATAAACCTCTTAGGTGAAGTTTCAAGATCATTGGCCAAACCACTCTTTGAGATATTGATTGGAAACTTGATCTATTTATTCATCTTTAAGGTCACAGCAGCCTTGACCTTTGACCTACTGACCTACATGTAGTTTGGGGATTCTAGGGTCAAGTGTTCTTGAGTTATTGAATGGAAACTCATTTGGTCTAACTACCAACCGACCTACACAGACCAACCGACATGTGCAAAGCAATATACCCCCTCCTCAACGACTAGGGGCATAAAATGAAGAGTAATTTCTAGAACATGTAAGATACAAATATAGGTTAGATACAAATATAGGTTGACAATATCTAAGGACAAAATATATCAGTAATGAAATTTCATATTCATGGAAAATTGAAACGTCTTTTATCATCTAAAACAGAATAATGGTACAATTTAATGAAAAGACAAGATGAAAGACTAGAATCATTTAGTATTGATAACAAGAGCACATACGATTGGTCCTGGGTGCTCCACATTTGTCCTCTGGTTAACAGAATAGTGTCATCACTGCATTGAAATTTTCAAATGGATATATGTGATGAGAAATAATGTTTCACAAAAAACTTAACCTCGTAACTAAAAGTAATGACAATAATTTTCTTTGAAAAAGTCGTGCTAACAATTGCTTATGAAGCATATTAATTAACTACATGCCTCTGAGTCACTTTAATAAGATTGAATTGATACATAATTTTTTTAAACGAATAACCCCGATACAGTTCACATTCAAATGAAGGTAGAAGAAATGTAGAACACAAACTTATCTTTAAGAGTGGCCTACACTTTGAAATTCTTGAAATCTTTCAACTGGATGCAACATCCACTACATACAAAATACATTCATGATACGATACATAGTGTAATTGACATGTGTACAATAAATCTGCATAATTGAATATGTTTATATATAGAAAATTCAAACAAGAGGATCCAGAGGGCCCTCAGCCTGGATCGCTCACCTGATTTATGTCCACAAGTAAAAAAATTGAAGTTAAATTGAGAGATTATAGAAGTAAATTTCATCAAAATTATTTGACAAGTTTTTGACCCCATACAACCGAATATCAAAGATCAAAATTGCGACCTCAAATGTGTCCACAAGGTTTATCTATTATTTGACCTTGTGACCTTGTTTTGGGGCCCATTAACCCAATATCAATATTGACATAGATTTTGACATAGATTTTATGAAGATGTGTGTTTTCATAGGCAATTGTGAATGGACGACAGTTGGACCAAGAGCGATCACAAAACTTCACAGTCACTAGGCAAGCTAAAAATGTTGTACACATGCAAGAGATGCGAGGTATTGGCAAAGAGACTAAATACTCTATTATTTCAGTCTATGAACAGGTAGACTTTGGACAGTGTTTTGCGTTCGAATGAGACAGTCAGTGTTTTGCCATTTGGTTTTATCCCGTCCTAATTGGCCAAATGATCCCTGGCTTCGAGGGAAGAGATTAAAGTGTGTGTGTGATACAAGGAATTCGGGCGCGCTGCCCTAGCTCTTCCCTATTTGACTCCTTGGTTCTTTAACTTGCCCGGTGTATAGCACTAATACACAGTTCATCATTAGTTGGGTGGGAAATACAGAACCAATACGAAAGATTCAACTCATGATCAACAATGCATTGAATACAGTGAAATTATGCAGCAAACAGTATGCTTCCTTTGAGTACTTTGAACAGGAAAACTGCAGAACTAATATAAAACATTCAACTCATGATCAACATTAAATATAAAACATCAGAATTATAAGAATTACAAATGATCATGTGACTAGAAAGTCAAGTCATATGAAAACTATATGATGGAGAGTAAAGCCTGTCCAAACATATGCGTTGTCCTCATGATAGGAATAAAACTCATTTAAACTTTTTTAATGTCATTAGTTAAACAATAAACAGGTTCTTCTTCTATTTGCATAGTTGCTGGTGTTGTTTCAAACTCGATCTCCATCTAAATTTTTTCCCACAGAGTAGGCATGTGTAGCTTTCTGGACCGTGCTTGCCCCTGAGATGGCTTTTAAGTGAGTCATTGTTTGTAAATTCTTTAGAGCATATAGCACATGGGAATACCTCCTTCTTCAATCCTCCAGTCTTTTTACATGAAACAGCCTGGTGTCTCCTTAATGAGCTATGACCCTTGAAGGTTTTTCCGCAACTGTCACATATTGAGATGGCGATTTTTAAATGTTTTGCATGGTGATGCTGGAGTTGTATTGACTGATTGAAGCCCATGCCACATGTAGAGCATTTGTATTTATAAACATGTAAATGTTTGTTTTTAGTGTGCAAGCTTAAACCATATCTCGACTTAAACTCTTTCCCGCACTTATCACACGTATGCATCGTCTTTGATTTGGGTTCAACTTTAGGAGTAGTGGCATCTATTGGTAGGTCAAAGCACTTTTGATGGACACTTTTAACATGCCGGGCTAACTTGTCTTGCCTGTATGTACTGTAACTACAAGTCACACACTCAAAAACAGTTGGGTAAGAGTTTTTATTATCGATTTGATTAGAGCATTGGTGTTTGTTCATACTAGATCTCCATCTAAATTTTTTCCCACAAAGTAGGCATGTGTAGCTTTCTGGACCATGCATGCCCCTGAGATGGCTTTTAAGTGAGTCATTGGTTGTAAATTCTTTAGAGCATATAGTACACGGGAATACATTCTTTTTTTCTCCTTGAGTCTTTTCACATGAAACAACCTGGTGTCTCCTTAATGAGCTATGGCCCTTAAAGGTTTTTCCACAATTGTCACATTTTGAAATGGCAATTTCTAAATGTTGTGCGTGGTGATGCTGGAAGTGTATTGACTGATTGAAACCTTTGCCACATTTAGAGCATTTGTATTTGTAAACATGTAAATGTTTGTTTTTAGTGTGCAAGCTTAAACCATATGCCGACTTATACTCTTTTCCGCACTTATTACATGTATGCATCGTCTTTGATTCGGGTTCAACTTTAGGAGTAGTGGCATCTATTGGTAGGTCAAAGCACTTTTGATGGACACTTTTAACATGCAGGGCTAACTTGTCTTGCCTGTACGTAGTGTAACTGCAAGTGACACACTCAAAAACAGTTGGGCGAGTGTTTTTATTATCGTTTTGGTGAAAGCATTTGGTGTCATCAGGTGGATCTGTCTGCAAAAAGACAAAAATAATATTTTGATACCATGAATTATCAAATCATCAATGGAAGCACTATCAATTTATCTACAAGTTTTAATTATTATACTTCATACATCTTCATGCAAGGACAGACTCTGAAATGATCCGACATATTGGTGGGTAATAATCCTGATACACCACTTCTTAATTCCACCACAGGTTAATACAGTTTTAATATTGCTCTGACGGCACTGTAAAGCAGTGTAACCCCCTGATAGAACGTTGATAGAAATTGTGTATCCCAATTTAATTTACTAAATATTTCTGGCCAATATGCAGTATGACACCAGTTGAAACTGAAACAATTCTTGATACACGAAAATGCATATCAAACATTTATTTCAGTCATACAGTACATCTTCTGTACAGCAACACCCTTTGGAAGCTGCAAATATTTGCTGTTGATTAGAGGTTGGTGCTCTACAGAGGTAAAATTTATAGTAATAACAATATTTTGGAATTTTATAAGTTGTTGTTACAGAGAGGTTGTTGCTTTACAGAGGACCACTCTGGAGAGGTTGTACTGTATCTATAAAGACTACCCAGTCACATTATCATCGGACATGACACTGGGTCAACCAATGATTTCGGATTTCCAGTACCAGTACTATTTCGAATAACCACTCGGCCACTAAGGGCAATCAGAAAGAAGACTGCGTTCAATAAATGCTTATGCCACCATGGCAGCCTAGTCCATAAAAAAGCTAGTCCATAAAAAAGCTAAGTCAATCAGGGGCCATAATTCTGTTTAAATATTGGATAGGGTTACATGGCTTTAACAATGTAAGGGGGTATGATGGTAAACAAGTATGTCAAGTTTGAAGACAAAGCCTTGATGTAAGACGAAATTTAAGTTAACAAGTTAGTAATTGGATGCTTAATAAGTCTAAGTCCAAAATTAGGTCAAGGTGAAGTCAAAATGAAGTTAGGTGATATAGGTGTGTGGAGAATGTTCAAATACAACATCCATGCAAGTATGAAAGCTTTGTAGCAAGCCATATTAATGCTAGAAGAAATGGTCAATTTGGGTTAACCAATAATTTGGCCATCAATAAGTCTTAAGTCCAAAATTAGGTTAAGGTCAAAATAAGGTTAGGTGATACAGGCGTGTGGAGAGTGTTCATATACAACATCCATGCAAGTATGAAAGATTGTAGCAAGCCATATTAATGCTAGAAGAAATGGTCAATTTGGGTTAACCAAGAATTTGGCCCTTCAATAAGTCCAAAATTTGGTCAAGGTGAAGGCAAAATGGGGTAAGGTGATACAGGCGTGTGGAGAGTGTTCATATACAACATCCATGCAAGTATGAAAGCTTTGTAGAAAGCCATATTAATGCTAGAAGAAACGGTAAATTTGGGTTAACCGGACGGACGAACGGACAGGTGAATCACTATATGCCTCCCGATCTAACAATACAAATATATATAAACAAAGTAATTAAATCAGACAGACCTGAGCATATTTATTGTTTAAGCAAAATGATTACTTTTGCCTTCATATATCCTTTTAATAAAATTTGTATAAAAAAATAAAAAGACTAAATATTGTCACTGAACTTACCCTCTTTCCCCGTCCAAATCTGCGACGTTATCCTGATCATATTGAGCAATATCCAGGGTACAGTATCCAGAGTGGCCTCTTTACAAAACAAGTGACCCCCAGGGGGGCTAATTGTGACATCAGACATGAGTTGAACATTTCGGACATCCAAGATGGTGGTCCAAGCAAAATATTAAAACTGTATGCCTTGTGGATACAGGAGATTGTCAAATGGTTTCCCTTTATAACTTGATATCACCAAGTGCCCCTCTGGGAGAGACCAGTTTTAAAGCATCATACAAGCAACCTTGGTGATCAGAGAATCTCAAGAAGATGTTCTATGCAAGCATAATATCGAAGCTGTAGTTGATGTACCGGTAGGTTCAGAGCAGAGGATTTTTTATAACCGCAGCACACTGATTAGCACATGCGCAGTACTATCACATTTTAGATGAATGCGTTCTGGATGAAATAGAATCTATTCAAGCCCAGGACTTGTCAAATTTACTGGTTTATATATTTTAGCCCAAGGATTTTATCCTTGTCAAATTTACTGGTACTATTTGAGCAACTTTAAAAGAGGACAACAACAAAGGCATCAATCATGTCATGTTTCCCTTCTTCCATCAAGGGGTATTGGTGTTGTAGGCATAGAAAGACATTTTGGACAAACTATGACAGACATATTAAGCACAACACCTGAAAGTACAGATGCATTTAAAATTCCAGTACTCAAACCAGCCAGTTCATGTGAGCTAAATCTGCCATTACTCAAACCATCCAGTACATGTGAGCTAAATCTGCCAGTACTCAAAACAGCCAGTGCATGAGAGCTAAATCTGCCAGTACTCAAACCAGTCAGTACATGAGAGCTAAATCTGCCAGTACTCAAACCAGCCAGTACATGAGGGCTAAATCTGCCAGTACTCAAACCAGTCAGTACATGAGAGCTAAATCTGCCAGTACTCAAACCAGCCAGTACATGAGGGCTAAATCTGCCAGTACTCAAACCAATCAGTACATGAAAGCTAAATCTGCCAGTACTCAAACCAGCCAGTACACGAGGGCTAAATCTGCCAGTACTCAAACCAATCAGTACATGAAAGCTAAATCTGCCAGTACTCAAACCGGCCACGGTACAAGTGAGCTTAGCATGTAAGTAAGAGTCATCCAGTACAGGTGAGCTAAAACTGCCAGTATTAAAACCATCCAGTACAGGTGAGCTAAAACTGCCAATAATGGAACCATCTAGTACAGGTGAGAAAAAACTGCCAGAACTCAAACCCAGCCAGATCAGGTGGGCTTAACATGTAAGTACTCAAGTCAGCCAGTAAAGGTGAGCTAAAACAACCAATACTCAAACCAGCTAATACAGGTGAGCTAAAACTGCCAGTACTCAAACCAGCTAATACAGGTGAGCTTAAACTGCCAGTACTCAAACCAGCTAATACAGGTGAGCTTAAACTGCCAGTACTCAAACCAGCTAATACAGGTGAGCTAAAACTGCCAGTACTCAAACCAGCTAATACAGGTGAGCTAAAACTGCCAGTACTCAAACCAGCTAATACAGGTGAGCTTAAACTGCCAGTACTCAAACCAGCTAATACAGGTGAGCTTAAACTGCCAGTACTCAAACCAGCTAATAGAGATTAGAAAATATATAATAAGTACCCCAGACTGCACTTCGTATCCATTATCATTAGGTTCTGATTTAATAACAACATCATCCACATCCATTGGTTCTTTCTTCACCGTCATATCAGGAGATCCTGAAAATAATACAGCATTATCAGGAATGTCGAAATGAGCCAGTAGACGGCAAATTAACTGGATATTTGAAGATGCTTGCTGGGTACTCTGTTATTTTTTTCTTTCTTACTTTTTAAAGTGAGATTTCATACCAACCACCTGCTTTTGAAGATTAATTCATACCAACCACCTGCTTTTGAAGATTAACTGGCTACATGAGGACATTTCTACACCCCTGCATTATGGCATTGTAAAATCATTCTTATTTTGTGGGTTTTAGTAATATGTGGGTTTTGGTAAAGTAGCAATTTTATTTGGTGGTAATTAGGACTGAATAAAATATAGGGTTTTATTACGCATTAATATATGACACAACTGCAATAAACTTCCATTTTTTTTAACACATACAGTACCTTGTAACATAATAATGTGATAATATGATAGAGATATCTTTAGCAGCTATTTTATCCCGAAGGTTCTTATTCTGTACACTTTAGCCAATGAAATGATAACAAAAAAGATTGAATTTTTTGTAATTAGTTCAGATGGGCATGGTAAAATATCTTTAAATTGTTTACCTTGTAAATAGAAAACCTGATAGCCTTCTATTTCTCCAACATTAGTCATCTCAGTGTATTCTTCAGCCATTGTCGTAGCCTCTTCTCCTAAAATATACAAAACAGTTAGGCTAGCGTACAATTCTTTTTAGGAAGTGGCTAGAGGACTGGTTACCAGACCTCCAGACACCAGGTCCAGAGGTTCGATAATTGATTTAATAATTATGTATAATATACCATATATTTTTTCCTGTTGAGACTTTCAAGGTGTTCAAAAATAGTTAATTGATTCAGTATTTTTTTCCTTCTTTATTAGGGTCCGGAAAACGGACCCTTTCCCAATTGCAAATAGGCTATAATTTTCCCAAATGTGAATGGAAAAATTCCCAATAAACAATTTAAAAAAATAATTTTTAAAATCGGACATAAAATGATAAAGTTATGAACATATTTGACTAGATGTCAAGCATAAAAGTTCAAAGAAACCAGTAAACATTCACACATTTATTTGGCCTTTCTGCTTCATGGAAATTCCCAATTTCAAGTTTTCACGACGCGAAAATTCCCAATCTGAACGGACCCTTTCCCAAGGAGGCAAAAAAAATCACTGTGATTAGTTATCAAGTTGATTAGAAGTGTGCTGCACTTAGTTAAGTTATCTTGATGCATGTAATACAAGAATATATGTATAGTGTAAATCTGTGATGCAATTGCCGTATTTCTTTTTGATTGTTCAATGATATTTGACCTAATATTTGTTTGCTCAGTTTTGCAAACAAACACATCCTCTTTTAATCATATCTTCATATGTTTCGAAATGTTGGGATATTTGGTTGTAGACCTACTTTTTAGGGAATACATCATAGATGGGGTAAATTATTCATTTATGTCATCATAATTTATTCAACACAAAATATGCGTGTGTTATTGTATTCAATGTTTATACAAACTCAAATTTAAGACAATGTCTTAGCCTCATGGGAACGTCGCAATATGTTTAAGATCAATGACATTGTTGTTCATGAGCTTTTCACCCAGGTACCAAAATTTAAGAGTGGTGATATTGCATAGAATTTTATTGAGACGTTATATTGCAGAGTTTGTTTAACTGTCGGGCATGTCTGTGAAAAAGTGACCCAAATACTATGTGTGGTACCCCTCCAGACTTCAAGTCGTTGTAAATGTGTATTAGTTCTCGCATCAATTGATTTTGGTAAACTGTAGCATGTCGTTCTTAAGTTTTCCTAAATAATCTGCTTGTAGACCAAACGAAACACTCAATAGCACTGTTATTCTAAGTCAAATGTTTTACATTTCAATCAAATACTAACCTGCACAGCATGGTAAGCACTTATTTATATCATGAAAGTCTTGACACGATAAAATATATGGTTTATACATATGTAATCAATTACTGGACCTCTACTAGTCTAGACAGTCCTACAAGCATTGTCTAGAGCTCACGTTACAGGACCTCTGGACTTGGAGTCTGGAGGTCCGGTTACTGGACCTCTAGCCACTTCCTTCTTTTGAATTCACGGGTGAGTTTGAAATTCTGAAAAAAACTGAAATCCTAAAAATTTGAAAACTCATCTAGGGAAAATAGAGAAAAACAGGCTTTTTGACACTCTCAAAAACCTGAAATTCAGGTACCTGCCTGAAAACTTTTGCCCATGTAAATCTTTTCCCAGGTTCCTTTGAAGCTTTGTAAGCAGCTCACTTTCAGAATACCTGAATCTTCGGTGTATACCTAAATACCTGAATCTTCGGGACTTAATATTAGCTATGCTGTCTTGGCCCCTTTACATATTAGCTATGCTGTCTTGGCCCCTTTAATACCGGTCTCTTCTTTAATTATCTCTTCTCTTATACATTTTACATTATCTTAGGTCTCTGGGTGCATTAATTAACACTTGGTTTAAATTTCTTCACATTCCAGTTCTCACAGTTCAGCGGTGACTTAAACTGATTAACCGTATTGGCGGATATAGTTTTTTCACTGAGTTTGTTCCAATATGGAATGGACCTCTGACTGAACGTGTAAAGTCTAACATTATGAAAACACATTTTGGGCTCGAACTTCATGTAATGTCTGTGTAGTTCGGCCTGTGACAAGTTGAACAGCTTGTCCCATTTGAAATTGTCCAGATTGTGTATGGACTTGAAAATTTGTATCATGTCAGCAAATAATTATTTTATTTAAATAGTTTTCCAGACTCCTTTGTAAGTCGTCATTTCAGTTACAGGAGGTAATGAGATCGAGTAATATAGTTGTCAGACAAATTTAAGATCTTTCAAGACAACATAAAATATGGAACTGTCCCAGTACTTGTTCTATCCGAGTACTGTTCCGATTTTCATCAATAACAATGAGCACGTGGTTTGCATACATTTTACAGAGCTGTAGTTAATATTTTCATAATTATTAGAAATCAAATAGCCACAGTAAGTAACAATTAAACGTTTTACCAAAGAAATGTGCCGGATTTCTTCCAATTAATTATTTGCAGCACTCTTGAAAGGACAATGACATCATAGGCTCATGACGTAGTACGGAAAGGGAGAGAATTCGGAGCTAGTTAATTTCCAGACGAGACCGTACAAAATTTCCGGTCAGGGGAGACATATTATTCTCATTCATATATTGCTCCAATAATTCATTGCAACATTATTGTTTCAAAGTTAATAATTGAACAAAATTAAAAGTAAAGATTTGATCAGTTTATTTCATAACAATATGCCGATAGACATATGATAGTCACACTGTATTTTATAATAAAACCCTTTTAATTACTTGTCCCTTTCAAAATGGCGAATGCCGGAGACACGATTCATTCTGTCGCAACATATTTAGGTGTAAAATGTGGCAAAATAACTTACGATGGAGCTGAAAAGGTATCACACTATATCACACATCAAAATGATTATGTTGAATCACAATTCAGAGTAAAAATCCCCTCTCTACGCATTAAAAAGTGTGTGACATGTGTTGAAATATGCAAACGTCCTCAATTCATATCGTAACGGTCAACTCGTCCTTCTAGACCTAGTCCAACATGGCCCACTTTTGATGTGGAAAAAAGGAAAATGTTATAATTTACGCATACAGTAATGAGTATGCAGGGATTTCCTTGACGCACAAAACCTGCGTCGCTGATACAACTTTGTGACCCGGGACCGGCATTTCCGCGGATCAGTCGAATAGACATTGTTCTTTCCGCTAAAACGTTTTCTTGCTAATTATCGAGTGTGCTGCTCACTCAGGGATCAGTATCGTCTACACGTTTGAATAATTAAATATCGTCTATTACGGTGGCAAACAGAAACGCTCCGAAACAGCGTCAGCGAACAATAACAAGTTTATTAAACAAAACCGTTGTTAATTCGTAGTAGATCTATTACACGTGGAAGAGTATACACATGCGGTTTTAAAAAGCAGGCGACAAATAGCAATATCCTGTCGACGCTAAGGTTTCGTACCCGAAACAATTTGTACCGTTCGTGAAAAAAAATCGGAAACAAATTGTTAGGTTGTAGTTTCAAACTCACTAGTCTATGGTACATCATACAAATGTTGAAAACAATTGTACATGGGATTTGTGTTATTTACAGTCATGGCGAAAGGATTTTGGACTCATTAGGACAATATATGATAAACAAAATTTATCATCAGACTTTTTGGACTGACAAACTGCAGAGTTTCGTCGGCCCAAAATGGACGCTCGTCAACTTTGTCCAATGGCTTTTGTCAAGACTGTATTTATAAACATGATCTACTTTGATGCAGTAGACTTTACTCAGGTTTTATCAATTTTTAGGTTTTCTAAATATCAACGACCAAAATGCATATCTGTATATCGTTATGAACTTATGAGGGACCCCCAAAATTTGTCCGGGCACCCTAAAATGTAAACCCTGAGAGTCCTGGGACCCCTGTATGAAAATTCCTAGGGAAAACCCTGAGTATGCCATAATAAATTATGATAAGATTAAAGATTAGTTGAGTCACGCATGTTAATTAAATGTATATGACACTCTATATTAACGTAAATATGCTGCCGCTTACACATATCGATCGGCCTATTAACAATGTTACCGCGTTAAGCGTAAAACGCACTAGTCAAATTCTACCCTGCTTTATGTAAGACCTCATAATTTTCGTATCTGTTATCCGATTTTAAATATTTAAAGCTTGTAATGAAGCAGAGATATATGTCTGTCTTTTAATACAACATTCATCACGATGCCCTAATTATTAAATCCACGGCGACGAGTAAGAATCCGTTCCGCGTAAAAGTAAGTTTAAAATACCTCTTTTTTTACCAAATAAAAATACAACCAACGGTCGAAAATCAAATATGAATTTAATTTTCGATCGATTTTGTTCATTAAAACTTGTTTTAAAAGCTAATACTTTAAGGTTTTATAAAATGTAAAACTTATTTATAAAGCATTTGTGAGTTGTCGACCGCCAACGAGTTGATTACACTTCGTGCATTTATCTACTAATTATTGCAAATAAATTTTCAAAATGGCGGAATCACGTCGAAACGCGTGTGAAACGGGCACCTGCACACCTTCCATGCGCTAATTGAAAACATATTTTTGATTGAAACTTGTTTAAATTGTGAGATTAAATACGTTTTGAGGTACTGGTTGTACTTTTTTCTGGTTTCTATTGGTTCTGTCTTTACAAAATGGAGTCAAAAATAGTGATTTTTGTCACGATGCAGGACCATTTTTTTTGGTAGCTGTATTGAACTTGCGGACTTATTGCCGAATGTTAATTATAAAATGGCGATTATTTCTTCTTCTTCTTCTTCTTCAAATATTGTGCAGCGCTCCTCTGGAGCATTGTCGCACATGGTGACTATGTACAAATGCGTAAGGGAAAAACGCAGTGAAAGCTGGTTAAAAACGGATAAAAACATGCTGCTCCAGAGTTACGGCATTGGCGCGCCCATCCTAGCCTTGAAGGCTTCTAGTGATGGGGCGGTGATGATCACATCTGGTAGATTGTTCCAGATGCGGATGCCAGAAGGGAAGAAGGAATGTCTGTAGGCGTTGACGCTGGCAAATGGTACCAAGAATCGGTTGGCGTGGCCTCTTGTATGAACTCCTGCTGGGATGAGTAGTTGTTGAGCGTGGACATCCACTAGGTTGTTGACGATTCTGTACATCATGGCAGCCTTGGTGTGTTGGCGCCGGGCCTCTAGTGGTACCCAGTCAAGGTCCTTCATCATGGATGTAACGCTGCTGGTCTGTCTGTAGTCTCCTGTACAGAATCGAGCAGCTCTTCTTTGTACACCCTCGATTTTGTTGATATTGGCCCTAGTATGTGGATCCCATATTGAGGATGCGTACTCCAGTTGTGGTCTAACTAGAGACTTGTAGCAAGTGGCCTTGACATCTCGTGGGCAGGAGCTCAAGTTTCTGCGAAGGAAGGCAGTGGTGTTGTTTGCCTTCTTGGCTGTCGCATCAATGTGGCTGTTCCAGGACAGTGTCTTGTCGAATGTGACGCCCAGGTACTTCGCCTTGTTTGTTTCTTGGAGGGTATGGCCGTGTATGGAGTATGATCCGGCGATGATATTCCGCTTGTTGGTAATTCGGATCATTTCGCATTTCTCAGGGTTGAAGGCCATCTGCCAGTCCCGCTCCCATTCTTGTAGGTGGTCCAGATCTTCTTGTAGCGACTTGGTGTCTTTGTCCGACTTGATGGTCCTATAGAGAAGGCAGTCATCGGCAAAGAGGCGTGCAGTGGATGAAGTCCTACCTGGCAAGTCATTGATGTATACTAGGAATAGGAGCGGTCCTAGCACGGTCCCCTGTGGCACTCCGGATGTTACTGGAGCTGAACGAGATGTTTTCCCATCCAGTGCGACTTGCTGTTGTCTGTTGGCGAGGAAGCTATCAATCCATCCTAGAGTTTTACCCCTGATACCGTAGTGGTCGAGTTTAGCTGAAAGTCGTCGATGGGGTACCTTGTCGAACGCCTTCGAGAAGTCTAGTAGAATGGCGTCGATCTGTTGCTTGTGGTTGAGACCTGCTGCTAAGTCCTGGACGGTGTTGATGAGTTGGGACTCACATGACCTCTTCTTCCGAAAGCCATGTTGCTGATCGGAGAGGATGTTATTGTCGTCGAGGAACTTCATAATGTGGCTGTGTATTATGTGCTCCATTAACTTGCAGCAGATAGATGTAAGCGAGACTGGTCTGTAGTTGGCTGGTTTACTCTTGTCGCCTTTCTTGAATATGGGAGTGACTAGTGCATTCTTCCAGTCGTCTGGTACCTGGGATTGGTCGTGGGAGGCTTGGAAAATGAGAGTGAGGGCTGGCGCTATCGAGGGTGCCATCTCCTTGAGGAACTTAGACGAAATCTGGTCTGGTCCTGTTGCCTTGTGTGGGTTGAGGTCCTCAGCAAGTTTTCTGACTCCATTGACGTGGATCGTAAGGGGAGGAGCTGTTGCTGGGGGTTTCTGGCCCATGTCAGGAATGTTTTCAGTATCCTCATGGGTGAAAACTGAGGAGAATTGGTCATTGAGTATCTCCGCTTTGGCGCTAGTTTCAGAGTAGATGATACCCTCTTTCTTCAGTGGTGCAACTCCTGAGCTGTCACTCTTCATGCTCTTAACATATGAGTAGAGCTTTTTGTTCTTGCTGCCTTTCTCACTGACCATGTTTCGTACATAGTCATTCCTGGCGTTGCGGCACTGTTTCTGAGAAGCCTTTCGAATGTGGCTATAGGTGTCCCAGTCGGATGGCTTCTTTGATGTTCGGGCTCTCTTGTAAGCTCTTTTCTTCCGTCTAGATAGGCGTCTGATCGAGCGGTTAATCCATGGTTGACTATATCTGGTGGTATTTACAATATAACCTGCTATTAAATGCATTTTGAGAGGTATTGGTTGCATTAAATTACGAACCATGATGCTAGCCTTTGAAAAAATCGCCACAAAAGATGATCAATGGTCGGCGTCGTTTACATCAAACATTATTATGAATACGTCCGTTCTGTTTTATTTCGTTGGCGGTCGACAACTCGCAAATGCTTTAAAAATAAGTTTTACATTTTATTACACCTTACAGTATAAGCTTTTAAAACAAGCTTTAATGAACAAAACCGATCGAAAATTAGATTAATGTTTGATGATTTTCGACCGTTGATTGAATTTTTATTTGGTAAAAAACGGGATATTTTAAACTTACTTTTACGCGGAACAGATTCTTACTCGTCGCCGTGCATTTAATAACTAGGGTATCGTGATGAATGTTGTATTAATAGACAGGCATATATCTCTGCTTCATTACAAGCTTTAAATATTTAAAATCGGATAATAGATACGCAAATTATGAGGGCTTACATAAAGCAGGGTAGAATTTGACTAGTGCGTTTTACGCTTAACGCGGTAACATTGTTAAGCGGCAGCATATTTACACCTTTTACATACGTTAATATAGAGTGTCATATACATTTAATTAACATGCGTGGTTGAGTAGAGTTTGTAAAAAAGTGATATTATCCTGTTGTCTTGTACACAGGCCCTTAATGCGATTTTATGGCCTGGAAAAAATATTTCTCTTAGTAGAAGTAAGAGTCATATTTTTTTTCCGGACCATAAAATCGCATCCAGGGCCTGTGATGTAAACATGCCGGGGACATTTGCCAATCAGGCTATGTAGCCATATATAGCTTCATAGGCAGTCAGCACGTTCCCTATTTGGACCTGAAACACTCCTCCAGCCAATCACTGAACTTATTTATACAAGGCGACAAAGTAATTGCCGATAATAAAAGTACCTGTCACATTTGTAGCCGTGTATGTATATTATTCATTCAAATGGTATTATTATATTACGGGTATCAGGGTGTTTCAATACAAATCCTGGAAAGCCCTAGTTAGTGGCCTAGGTCACATGAAGAGTATTAGGTGTACATATAAATTATTAATTTTGTTAAGTCAAACTTTTACTCAGATTAACAGTGTTTTATTCTTTTTTAAATTCAGATACCTGTCATGAAAGGAAAGACTGGTACTAGGAAAGGATTCACTACCATAATTAAACATCTTGCCAGAGCAGCAGAAAAGCAGAATTTGATTGGTACATATAACTTGCATATTTCTATTAAGATTCATATATTGATTCAGTGACTAAAATTGGAGTGACTATACATCTTCGGCGTGTTTCAAAGCTTTTTACTCTTTCGGCCTATGATTATTTGCATTGCTAATTTAAAGGTATTTGTATTACAATGATTATTAAAGCAGGGTTCTAGTCAACTCGTAATTCAGTATATTTGGACGCATACTTTTTTTAATTAGACACATAAAATTACCAATCTACGCGTTTTCGGGACGCGCCGTTTTTCTATCGCACACGTTTGACCTTGGTTTATAAATTCGTCGCATATGCCGTTTTTATGAAGCATGCTATTAACCACTGCACATTTAATATTTATACGAAAAGGACAAAGAAGTCATAATGTTCGAATTAGTCGATAATTTTAATGAAATGTTTTGGATAGAAAAAATCTATATAGCAATTGGGAATATGACCTAATTGCAGCTTTAAAAACAGTTGAAAACAATCTCTGTAGTAGCAATAATAATATTAAAAGTTGAATATTTATGTTACTAAACATAATATGCTATATATAATTTATTACTGCATTATAGGTGAAAACCCAGCAGAAAAAGCAGTGGTGGAACAATGGTTTGAATATAAAACATGTCACATAGACAGATGTCCATCTGAAAGGGACACAAGTCATGTTTTAAAGGTAATATTAAGACTAAACATAAAACTTTGTAAGACTTAGGAGAAAAACAGCTCTTTTAAATGCTGTGCGTAAAGCCCAAACATTATATTTTTCTGAAGTGAAATGAGTGTTTCATATACTCAAATAAAAAAAAATTATGATCCCTGCTGAAAAAAATCTGATGAATTCTTGAACGCTTTACAGTAGGACAAATATTTATAAGATATGTGCTTTCAGCAGTTAGGCTTCAACATTTTGTTGGTGTCACACATACTCATTCTTAATTAAAAAAAATATAATAGAAACAATGGGGATAACGTATAGAACGGAAGTGATACCCCTGACGGTCTATTTTATCAATAAAACAATGCATAGGAACTTCTTTTAATGGTTTGTTCTACATTGGTAGAGAAGTGCCTGAATCATGCGTTCTTCATGTATTTACGCAATTGATTAGAATCTTGATTTTTTAGTGGTTGAACATGTTCAGAGCCGACCGTCTCGTATTACAACATTATAGTATTTTGAGGCGTCCAGGGGTGTCAGTGAGGGACAGCAACCGTCAGGGGTATCATAGTGGTTCTTTCGTCTATTCTGCCTCATAACATGACTGCATCAAACTAATTTTGCAAAATGCATACATAGAATAAGGTAAACAATGAAGTTGGCCCAATAAAACAGCAACACACCATGCAAATCGGCAGAAATTGGAAAAAATGTAGACGGGTCGTCAGGGGTGCAGTAACCAAAACCGCACTAGAATCGAGTGTTCTCCTTAATCACAGGTATTTGAAGGGAAAATGGGCTTGGGTCTGCAAGTATCGATAGGGCCGGGTACGGTGGGCTAGGTGATTTCATTGAAAGCGTCTTACAAAACAAAGAAAAATCAAGATTTACTTACCGAAGCGACGAAATTTACACTCGAAAAACCGTCAGGGGTATCACTTCCGTTCTATACGTTATCCCCATTGAGAAATAGGACAGGGAAGGTAGCATAAAAAACATAAAAACATCACAATTACTCTGTACAATGCCCAACACACAACTGAATAATGTTGAAAGACCAAGTTTCAAAGCTGTCAAAAAGTCCAAATTCCAGCTGTCAAAATGCTGATTGACTAAGTTTCAACTATAAAGAAGCTGAATGACCTAGTTTCAGCTATAAAAAAGCTAAATGGCCTAGTTTCAGCTATAAAAAGGCTAAATGACCTTGTTTCAGCTATAAAGAAGCTAAATGACCTAGTTTCAGCTATATAAAGCTAAATGACCTAGTTTCCACTATAAAAAAGCTGAATGCCCAAGTTTCAGCTATAAAAAAGCTAAATGACCTACATGTAGTTTCAGCTATAAAAAAGCTAAATGACCTAGACTTATTAAAGTATGCTCATGAAACTTTTCAGGAAATTCAATGTTTATCAGTACTAGTACTTGCAACATATAAAAAAGCTAATTGACCTAGTTTCAGCTATAAAAAAGCTAAATGACCTAGTTTCAGCTATAAAAAAGCTAAATGACCCAGACTTTAGTATGCTCATGAAAAATTTTCAGGAATGTTTGTCAGTACTTGTACTTGCAACAGAGTCATGGACCATGTTTGAAACCCTCATTTTGTGGAATTTTGTTGCTTCTTGTAAACTTTACCTTTGTTACAAACCAGACAAAACTTTTTACCATTATCATTTGTGCTTCAAATTAAATTTATGTATATTATTGAATAAATAAGCATTTGAACTAAGTTTCTTATTATAGACCCCTATCAATAATTGTTTCATTGAAAATTAATTATGTTGTAATTCGTGTTGATCTATTTCAGGACTTGAATACCTATCTCTGTGATAAAGTATATTTCATGAATCATCGTGTCAGTCTTATTGATTTAGTCCTTTATTACACTCTTCACACAACAGTTGTAAGTTGGTTCATTTGTACTTCATAATTCTATTTCTTTCAATACAATGATGATGAAATTCCTCAATCATGATAATAAATGTATTTATAACCTGCTAATTACTGAACATGGCTTTCTTTAATAGCTAACAGGTTGTGTCCAGCTTGATGGCTGAAGTTATGCCTAGGCTCCTTGGTTACATTATTTCTATCAGTGCCAGGCTCTCTCTATACGTACAGGGACTGGGGCCATGGCCTTTGGTAGGGGGAATTAAATGTTGATTGATAGCCTAGGGGAAATTGTATTTAATAATAAAAGTAGTAATACTGTTCAGTTATCATTTCTAGCATATTTTGGCTGGTAAAGTTAGCATTATTCTGTACGTCTAGAAAGGATGGTTGGGATATAGATCTACATAATGTAAAACATAATTTTCCTATATTCTTGTGGTAATGGATATCGTCAGGAAGGAGGTGGCATAAATAATCAAAATAAGTTCTAGAAATTAGTTTCAGAATCAAACTAAACTACATTTAATAGTATAAAGTCATTATTGACAGGCAGTTGGGTGGTAGTCTACGGTATTAGTGTTGCATGTATCTGGTATGGTCATGAAAATTTCACAGGAATGTTAATCAACATGAATAGTTACTGTGCACCTGCAATTTTAAGACCTTCCAGGTTAGCTCTGAACATTGTTACTAATTTAGTTGCTAAAATATTATTGTTTGTTTCAGAATGCCCTAACATTTTATGAGAAACAAAATTATGTACATTTGTCACGATGGTTCAATAATGTAAGTATTTTAAATTTGTTCCATTAATCATACATACTTTTGAGTCTCATCTGAATGTTTGTTGTCTGTCCCTCACCCACAACTGGTTGTTTACAAACTAAAGATAACAATTTTGGTTTTATCATTTTGCAACTTTGTTATAATTTTTATTTCCATTAAATCTCGTACATGGTTGCTTTTGGGTTATCTGGGAGTCAACTGGCCATATCAGAATGGAACAGTCTGTGAATTTAGAATTTTAAACTACTTGGACAATTCTGCAAAACTAAACAGTTTTCCTGTGTACTCTATCCATAAATACTGCAGAAGTTACTTGCCTTAATCAACAATAACTTGTCCAGGGGTGGTATTCAATATTGATCTTATTTAATTTGAGAATAAGGATAGCCAATCATATCGCCTGTTACTGACCAAGAGTTTAATATGGTGTGATCTGATTGGTTGTCCTTATCCTTAAGTCAAGTAAGATCAATATTGAATACGACCCCTGGACAACTTGACAAGTGCTAATTTCTCAGATTGAACACCCAAAAACACTTACTTGTGAATGTTTTGTATCATCTTACAACAAGTCTGAATATGATAGGCGTATGATTTTGCGGTTATAACTGTAGGCTTCTGTGTACTATAACGTATGTAAATCAACTGTTGGTATTGTTTTCTTTCAGGTTCAGCAATGCAGTAGTATACGACAGTCAACTCCATTAGTTACATTCTCAAAAACCCAGTTATATTCAGGATCCGCTCACTGATACAATGTAAACACCAAGAATATGTAAATGTGGGGCTGAGGGGTCATACAAATTTGAAAATCGGATTCGAAAAATCCGAAAATCAGGACCTGCTGCATGAGAAAGAATGAATTTTAGCAATAATTTGATGAAAGCCTCTTGAGTATGGACAAAATCATAATTTAATCATTTGAAGTTCCATACGCTGAAGCTCAACAAGAGAACAATGTTTGAAACAGAGTTTAAGTGTTGGGATATATGCTAATGGTCCCTGAAACTTATGTAGCTTGCATCTTATTTTCAGGATTGTCATAATGTGTTTAAGTAAGATCCCTAGTTAATGGTTGGACTGGTAAATGGTCGGACTGTAAGTCAGGGTATCATTTATTGCTAAATGTAACATTTTGTAATACAGTATAGCCTCTGGAGATCATTACCCTTAAGGAGCTCCAAATAATGGCCATTGTTTAGAGGTTTTTGTTTAACAGAAGTTAAATTTATAGTAAATACCTGCTTAGTGAAATTTTGAATGTGTTATTATAGAGAGGTTGCTGCTCTACAGAGGGTTGCTCTGCAGAGGTTGTACTGTACATGTTTGTGCTCCTGTTGTGTGAATGATACCATCAACTGATCATCCTATTTTATGTGCTTTTAAATTATATACCTTTACCTATACAATTTAGGACTTGACAGTATATATGATGGTGGGCTGTTGAGATCTAGTGTACGAGAAAGTTGTAGAATTCAGGTGTCCTACACATCCGGAATATGCACTAGGAAGAATGCACTTTTCTACAGAAAATAAAAGTAATTTGATGAAAAAATTTAAAAGTATTAACAAAGTTATGGTCATTTGAAGTTTTTAAAGCTGAATTTAACAGTAGATCAATGTTTGAAACAAGTGTTTTGGTGTAGGGATGTGTGCAAATTGCACTTGAAACAGACTTGCATCTAATTTTTAGGATTGGGTGTTATGTCTTAGTAGGACCCCTGAGAATTTATCTGAAAACATTGGTCTTGATAATCGAAAAGAAAATCTGTGTTATTGTATCTAAAGTTATACAGACATTATGTATTGTCAAGTGTTTACATTATTTGAGTTGCCCACAGTGTACTTTATTTTCAAAAATAAATAATTATTTCATGTATTGAATTTGTTGTTGTAGCTGTACATATCTTTATTTGCCTTTTCTTTTATATTTTGTGCTGCAACTGACAGAAATGTAATTGCTCTATTCAATGTGATGTACAAGGTTCGCACAGCCTTGAATTTGGTTTCAACCTTGAAAAGTACTTTAAGTGCTGCCTTGAAAAAATGCCAAAATTGTACTTGAATTTAAGGGAAAAACCTTGACCGCAGGCAAACAGCCTTATACATACAAATGTTATGCATAGAAGTGTATGGATGTTGTCAGAATGACACATTATCTTCATCAAAAATGATGCAGAAACAGTCTTTTCTTGGAAAATTAAATGGATGTAAATGTATTGTTGCGAGTGTGAGACATGAAGTGCTAAGCAGTAGTCGTGATAAAAAAATAATTTTCATTTATCAAGCACAAAGAGTCAATTTTACTTTGGTAAATCTTTGGAAGAAGGCCTTGAACTTACAAATTCTTCCTTGAAAAAACCTTTAAAAGTCCTGGAATTTTGGTGTGAGAATTGACAATTATGCAACCATAGACTATGAGACACTTTTTCGCTATATTCCGTCCCCGAGACATGATTGACTTGCAGCAATGACATAATATTGATACATACATACATCAGGATACTACACACCCGACCGAAAGTGAAAGTAGGTAACAATGTCAACATTGCGACTGAAGGTCTCTTGAAATGGCCATGTGACAGTGACTCTTGTGTTTAGGCAGTAATCTATGGATGCCAAAAATGGACATTCTAGCCAGTACACTATGGTAGTGGAATTGATATGAAGGCAAAGTTGACATGAATTCTGTACAAAGTTAACAGATCCATTCATTACCTGTTTCAGACTCTGTGTACTTGACAACATCCAATGACTCTTTATTGGCTTCTTTCAGCTTTTTGAGAAATAGAATCTTCTTCACAATAATACCATCATTTGATTCTATGGCTATGTCAGTCTTGTGAATCCGTTGAAAATGATGCTCAAAGAGCTGTATTCTTTCCCATTGTTCTGATGTAAATTGGTCTTGGTGGTGGTCAATTAATGTTGTTGTGTCAAGGTCCGAGGAATCGACTAATTTATCCGTGACGTCTTTGACGAATAGGTTTCGTTTAGATATAGAGTTATATATCTCGAGTTCAGAGACATATATCTCTAGTTCAGACTTAAAGCGGTCTTGTTTTTCGGTTTCCTGTTTCACAACTATATTTAGAATATCATTTGAAATTTGTTTACAAATTTTGTACTGCTTGGCGTAGGAAAAAATGTAATGTAAAATGTTTTGCACACTAAAACAAAGTTTTCCACTAATTCTTTTTAAACACTGATCTCTTTTTTGCAGATATCTTTTTATGTTGCTAGTTTTTAGCTCTGTTTCATTTGGAAGTCTTTTTGCTCTCAAAAATGTTACAAAATCTTTAAAGGTAACCCATTCGTAACCATATTCATCAGATTGAATGGTCAAGTCTTTCAATAGCCTTGTCTGGAAAGCCATAATTGTAACACATCATCTGAAATTAAAGTGGGAAAATATTTGAAAAATTAAAAAAAAAAATCAAACTTCAATTAATTGGTAAAAACTCTCATTTGAATATCACCTCTATTGACCATAGCAAAACTTGAAGATAAATGCCCTTTGGATTTTCCATTTTTCCATTTTATGATTTATCATATGTCAAGGGCCATAACTCCACTAATACTGAATGAATCTGAATAAAAATCTCTAGGTAAGTGCAGTGATATTTTGCCTAATATTCCTGACAGGTTTGATGACTACTGTAAAATCATAATTTTTCAAGGGTGTTATATTTTCGTTGATTTTGTTGTTAACTCGGCAACGAAATGTAATATGCCAATGATTTATCAAACTCTATATATTATATTACATGGTTTGACCCTTTACAACACAAATTTACAACCCCACAAAAACGATTTTTAGTGAAATTTAATACATACGAAAATGTCAATCTTTTTGGTCACATTATGTTTGTTTTAGTCAGGCACCTATAAAACATGCTTTAATTCAATAGAACAAATATGATAGTTGACTATCCAGAGTAAATTTTAATAAACTTCACCACTTGATCGAAGCTTTTTAAAAACTTTCCAACTGCGGCAATTTAGTTTTTGCAGAAAGTTTATGTGGAGGCACTGACTCAAGGCTGCAAACTGATAAAAACTAGTTTGTTATAGATGAACAAGGAGCCTCAATAGCCTAGTTGTAGAGCGTGTCCATAGTGTGGTAGGGCCCTAGGTTAATTCCAGGCTGTGTCATACCGAAGACAAAACAACAAATGGTACTAGTCATTCCCTTGCTAGATGCTCGGCATAAAAGATAATGCTGGCTTTTTTCTCTCGAACCTCCTTGATAGCCTAGTGGTTGAGCATTCGCTTCAAGTGCAGGAGGTCACGGGTTCGATCCCTGGCCGTGTCATACCAAAGACGAAATAAAAATGGTACCAGAAAATTCCCTTGCTAGACGCTCAGCATAAAGGGAAAACTGGCTTCTCTTCTCTCATACCCTCGTGGCTATGGATAACATCAGGAATGATCGAGGTGTCGAGAGTGATTAATATAAGTTTGAAAAACTTGTTTCACAATCGACCTTAAATAAATTAATATATAACA
Source organism: Spisula solida (assembly GCA_947247005.1). Taxonomy (NCBI): domain Eukaryota; kingdom Metazoa; phylum Mollusca; class Bivalvia; order Venerida; family Mactridae; genus Spisula; species Spisula solida. The sequence continues at coordinate 31,369,634 of OX365948.1, forward strand.
AACTCGTGTGGCGATAGATTCCTACAGGAATGAGGTGTCCAGAGTGATTAATGTAAGTTCATAAACTGTTTAAAAATCAACCTAATATAAACTAGTATACTGTAAAATTATTAATACTTGTGGGGGATTTAATTTCGTGGATGACCTCAAACACGAAATTAAATGAATAATTATACCAATTAATATATCAAGTTTACAGTAGCTGCCATACATGTCAGTTGAATGTTACAAATCTGGGTTTTGGGGTAGTTTACTTGTATATATCAACATGTAACAAAACAATAATAATATCCTTTTGATGTTTTAACGATTTCTGATAATTTGTGTAAATTTTGACCTTGCCATTTTTCAATAAACTATATATATGAGCCAGTCTCCAGGAAAACATGCTATATTGACCAATGTAATTACTGCATATAACAAGGTTTCGAAAAAGCTTTCAAATAAGAAAAAATTACATATCTATAGATTCAATTTTAAGTCATTTATCCATATATTACTATATCTTGGCTTTAAAATGTCTTATGCATTATGTCGAAATCATTTACTTCATTGCTATGGTGACCAATTTCAGAAAAGTACTCTGGTTGAGAAAAACGAGGAGTTAGTAGATCAAAACTGTAGTAGCTTTTCTCTAAATGTGAACATTTACAATTTGGATGTATATTTTAAAACTTAAAACATCATTCTAAAATTTGATACCATTTTGACCAGTTTATGTAAAGAATTGCGTCAAATGCAGTATTTATAAAGTACTTGTTACAACAACGTCAAATAACGCTTGAATGACGTTTGCGACGTCACGCAAAAAGGGTCTGAATAGGACCTCAATAAAACAGCTGTAACTTCCTTAAAAATCAAGGTACTAACAAAATTTCTTTTGCATTTTGCTTCATTAAGATCACTCTTTTATATTATAAAAAAATCTCAAAATCATTGTTTTTGTCAAAATAGCAGGTTTTCCTGGAGACTGGCTCATATATATACGTCCCAACGAAATGGTCTTATTTACCAAAACCACTAACTTTTATCCCATTGAAATTAAACAATTTTACAGTAAACCAATTTACCAATGTTATCAAAGGAAATACACACTATACTGACACTTACCTAACCAATGACACTGTAAATATTTTTTTAAAACTTATTTCCATTCACCTTTTTGTTTTCGAAAAAAATCCCTGTTAAGTATAAATGTTCTTCAAGAATAACTAAAATAGGGTCAGAACAACCTGAAACATAATCTGGCCACAGACTGATAGGTCAGCAAACATGTTTCACAGTGCCAGTCCCAGGAAATTGCAGGATCAGAACACTCATTTTGAGCAGAGCTTATCAGGCCTTGAAATCACACTGAAACTGAAACAGACCATTAATCTTCTATAATGTTAACCAGCTGGCCATTTCCCTTCCTCTTCTGCATTAATTGATCTTATCTTCAATGTGTGACTTTGATTAGGGGTCAAATAGAAAATCCAGATTACCTAAAGGTACAGGGGGGGGATACAGGACCTTGTAATAAACTCCAATCAAATCAAAGTGACTTTGATCATAATGTTCTGTGTTTTGTACATACTTACATAATTATGTAAAGGCAACAATTCATTTGATACCAAATATATCTGCCAGAAAAACTTAAATCTAGTATATCAAACATGGTAGTTTCTGCTAACATGCATACATTGTACATCCTTTACAATATGGTGCTTATGCAAGTGGAATATCACTAGTCTTTAAAGTTGATATAATAATATCCTCTCTATGTGTTTAATATTATATATAATATACATATATGACTCATTCAGAAAACTGTCGGTGTTTGCGACAATCATTCTCTTCACCAGAGTATTCTTCACCTGTGATAAAGTCTGGGAACTTGACTTACCACTGATGTATGAGGATGGCGCCAATAAACTAAACTGCTGATGTTAAACCCTAATTAGCCCTTTTGACCGACAGCTATGATCACTTGTGGCCAGTATCATGTTCTGTAAGACTCTTTGAAAGGGTGTTGAATTTATTGGTGATAAGCCCTAGTAGTTAACATGTGTCAATCCGTTTGTATACTACAATTTTGACTTTTTACACCCTTTGTATAATTTTAATTGTGTTTGTGATTTTATTGTTTTGTAAATATTTAAATTACTCATGATGTTCATGCCAAAATTACTCTTAATTTTGAATGATTCTAAATTGAACCAAAAAACTCAACACAAAGAAATATTCTGAGTCACCCTCAACATGTCAATATTGTATCAATCTGAATTGTGTACTGTGACCTCTATATTACATACCTCTTATATCAAGTGCAGTCAGTACCATTCACACTTGTATAGCACTGAGAATTTGACATGCTCCTGACCTTTATGCATGAATATATTACAAGGTTCTTGCATTGAATATATACATTTCCGCGAGCAAATCGTGCAATATCGGTCCTTTAGATTTTGTTGGTATCACACCTCGAGCATCTTCGTGATACTCCCCGCTTAAGAAAACATACAACCGGGGTCATACATTTAGACAATAATTCAGCTGTGAAATTATGCTAATGGAATGTCGAAAGTCGTGTCAAATTCTCTGGACTATAGGTCAGCTTAGTTGTTAGTAGAAGCACCAGTACACTCTTACATACAGTGGTCAGGAAAAAGCTGCCATTGATCTCTGTGGTCTCAGCATGACATGTCATTATCAGCAGCACCATGTAATTCATACCAATAAAGTGACCTCTATTAATGACCAACACATGTAGTCTTATCTAAATAGCCCTTTCCCCGAAACTAGGTTACCTCCCTTGGTAAATCCTCGATAACGTCACCTGTTTTCAATAATTCCACTTCCGGGGTGTCCTGAGAAGGTCGGTATATAGTAACGTAGAACAAATTGCAGTTATTTTAAGTATTTAGCTTACAAAAGTGTTATTTTTTGTCATGTTTTTTGGTATTATCTGTTAGAAAAATTTATTTTGTATCCCATACTGCTGTATTACATTAGAATATTGCGAAATTAATTAAATCTATACGGAACAAAGTATAGAATCGACGGCGGTATAAACAAAAAAATATTTGAAATTAAAGAAAACGTTCGCTTATCATGATAATAATCTTTGAAAGTATCTGGTAAAATAAAGCAAACTGTTTTATTTTTCATTTGCTCCATAGTTTTTTAATTATTAAAAGTAAAGTAATTAAATAATTCAACGTCAATCTCTCCAGCGTACTACTACTTTGATATAAGTTAAGTTTTATATTATGGTATTTGTACATTGTCAATGTGATTGTAAGATGTTGGCATATTCGAATAAGATACCCGCAAATTTGTAAAAATAATAGTGTGATATGGTGTTGGCATAGTACCCCCAATCCCGCCAATGAGTCACACACAATGTATGTATTGATTAATGCGCGGATCAAGAGGGTTGTGCAGACCCATTTGAATTCGGTTGTACTGTAAATATAAATACATGAGTTGTGCAGGGCTTGGACTTTTATCAGGATATCCCACTAAGATCACAAAACTGGTTTGATCCGTCTGAGCAAATGGTGGCCCGACTCGATCTTTCTTGAAAATAGATTACTAGGACCCCCTTCCCCTGAGAAAATGTGCAGCGACTGCGCATGTTAAAAGTTGAACAAAAAAATCAACGATCAATACTTCGAAACAAACGGGAAGTACACAACACGAATTTAAACGAACGCAAAGGACCAGAAACTATACATGTATACAAGTGTCTGCGCAGACGTATATTTTCATCCAACCAAAATTTAATACTTGGATTTCATAAGATCTTTGCTCCCTCATTTTAAATTACAGTCATCTGGATAAGAGCTGTTTTATTACCCTAATAATAATCTCCCGCTGATGTTACACAGATCTAACATCAGAAGGGATGCATCTATATGTCCAATTAAATAGCCACCGCGGTGACATATGTTGCATTATACAATGTGTCAGACACGTGGTTGACCAATTACATAGGAGGGGGTCTTTTCCACTGATTACTAATTCAGATTATGGGCTTTATGACATTTAATTGGTTTTGAAAATATGTTTTAATATGGGTATTTATAGGGGCACTTCAATCGAATACCGGACTGTCATTTAATTTTCTCTATATACATGAATTATTTAATGTTTTCAGAACACAAACACCAGTGCGTTCATTTTCGCTACACATTTCCCTCATTATTGCCTTTTAATTAAAATACTTATTGTTTAAATCTAACATAATTAGTTTGATATTATTTTTTGTATTTAATACCACGAACACTATTGTGAATAAGCATGCCATGATATGTCTGCGTGGTGGTGGATTTATTTAGCACTTATAAGTGCAAGTTTATGTCTACGTGTGTTATGGATGATTGTCAAAATAATTTAATTGGTGAGTATCTTCATAAAAATATTGGAGATTAATTTGTATTTTATAAAGTAATCGAAAATAATATTTGAACGAATATTTAATAATATTGCTGTATATTCATAATTATTATTGAATAGTCTTCTCAACTTATAAATATTGAAAGCGCTCGTGAATAAGGTATTTTACTGAGAAATATATTTAAATTTAATGAAATTTCATTATTCCAATAAGAAATTTAGGCCATGTAATCACTTCCCTACATGTTCGTTCAACTGACGACAAAAGAAAAGCAAAACCATCGTCATCAAAGTACTTTTATCTCAATTATAACAGATCGCTAATGCTAGGAGTAATGGCTGAATAACGATTGAATCGGTATACAGACACCCCGGAAGTTGAGATATTAATCTGGGGCATGCGCATATGCGTCAAGGGAAGATAATTTTCAAGGGAGGTAACCTAGTTTCGGGAAAGGCCTATAGCCTGCTAGCTGTACACTCAATGCAATAAAATTTCAAACATGTCTTATTAAATTTGATTATTTTATTATTTTGATAAGGAACTTGTAATTTATATAAATGAATTACACAGTAAGTACATCAACATTCATATTAATGTACATGTGCTTGCATGTATCCAGCACGTTAACTAAACTTTGTGCATGTATTTACATAGTAGGTATATATAAAAAGATTATATTAAGTCAGACAGGGAAGGCCGCACTCAACTTAACCAGGTAGTTGTATTAGACTACCTGACTTAACTTAATGTCTGCTTTAGCATAGTTGGACTTCAGGAGTGGGCTTGTTTTCTCACTCCGCCCCACTCTATTCCTAATGACCACTAGCTGGCTGGTCATTTCTATTCTAGATCAAAGGGTCTTTAGGGTAATTCTAGCTGTTTCATGCTGAGGTGTTACTTTACTCTGAGCGGAGTAAATTTTTGCCAAGATTCCCTAGACTGAATCAGTGATTCTGTTTGATGAATTTGGAGTGTATCAATAGTTCAACATGTACAGTCAAACATGTGTTAAACACCACTTGGGAATAAAGACAACAGTAGTCCGGCTCCCAGGCTAGATAATATTTTGTCAATAAATTATCATATCTTTATTTCCAATCTTAGTGAGTTTTAATTTTTAGCTTGATTATGTTTGAGGGTGCACGGGGAAATAATTTCATGAAAAAAGAGTAGACTGATGAGTCATCTAACTAGAATTCTTTTATAAACATAGGGTCTGTATAGACAGCATAAGACAACAGTAACAAGGGTTCACAAGTGTTATCCCTCAATATTGAATATTCGGTTTATTCCCATTTCGTCTAATCCAATTTGGTCTACTATATAGAACGGAGACCTTAAGAAAAATAATCCCATTTCGTCTAATCAAAATTCACACCATTTTTGACATCATTCCCATTTGGTCTAAAAAGACCGTTTTTGAGTAATTTAGTAATCAATGTTTAAGTTTCATATAGGTGTGATATATTGGTGTCATATACAAAAAATACAAACTAAAATGAGATTTAGGACAAAAATAATTATTTTATAGAATGAAGAGTATTTTGAGATATGATATTAAAGTCACAAATCATAAAGTCATAGGAATTATGCAAATAAAGAGAAATATGACAATACAAGCAAACAGCTAGATACATCAAATTATAAAGTCATAAATTTTGTTAGTTATGAGAATGTTGAAATTTCTATCTATAAGTTATTTTCTATGACAAAATGTATTAAAAGTATCAATAAATTACAAGTTTAAGACAATAAATTATAATAAAATGTTATCAAAACAGGGTTAAATGATTATAATATATTCATTATTTAAGGTTTTAAAACTTAAGACCAAATGGGAATTCTACTTTTAGACAAACGAAATTAGACCAAACGGGAATTTTTACTGTTAGACGAAATGGGAATTCTTTCCAAAAAAACTTTAGATGAAATGGGAATTTGAAAATTAGACCAAATGAGATTACCGGTATACGAAATGGGAAGTCCCAGGATATTCCATGATTATATATGTTAAGTATCTTCTTTAAAAGAGCAATTAGCAAACATGATTTTGCGAGATCTTGTCAATCTGACGCGTGACTGTGAGATTTAGGCTACGTGCTAATCTTTTTAATGTATACGTCTTTGGTCATTACAGACAGGATTGACTGTATTTAGTTAGAAAGTACTTCAGTGAATACCATTCTCGTTCACCGAAGTATTCTTCATCCGAAACATAATCTGGAGAGCTTGACTAGCCACTGATGTATGAGGATCGTGAATACTGGGAGTGATTATTCTCGGCAAATACTGGTATTATGTAAAATCCATTTTCTCTATATCATGCATTGAAACACCTCAATTGGTCTTTATTGACAGGGGTCTTGATGAAATTTATCAGCGTAAATATAAAATCATATTGAAAATGGTCTCATAAGAGTTAATAATGCAGGTCTGTGCTGGGGTTTGAGTTGTTGAAGAACAGCTATAAACAAGAGATGTTTTTAAATATGTATGCCCCCATGGCAGCCAAATAGCCAGAATGGTAATGGTGACCTTGACCTATGCTGTTAGATCTGACTACACTCAGTAGCAGGTCATGTACCTCTCTCCCACGCAGTGAGTCAGTCAGCCACAAGTTAGACTGGCACCAGTCCTAGTGATTAATTTTGCTAAGACCAAAATATATCTTCATCTGCATCAAACATCCGACTATTACAGGGTTGCGCTGTCAGAGCAAACAATTATTAAATAAATAATGTTTGATAATATTTTGCACATCGTTTAATGCGATTTTCCTGACACTTAAGTCATTAAAAATCCAAATCATGTGCCAAAGTGTGCTTGGTCAGTCATGCGATTAATGTTGAGTCATACATAAAATGTATGCGTGCAAAATATCATCAAACAAGTAATTAAGAATTGCAAGCAATACAGAAGTCCCCTACCGGTTTTAAGCCATCTTCAATGTCTCTGTTGCCATAGCAACCACAATTTTTGTCAGAATCAAAATATTTTTAGACGTGCATAATCCCCTCATTGCCCCCTATCCACATATCAAGTTTCATAAACCTAGCTTGAAAACTTTTTGAGTTATGGCAGGATCCAGATTTGGGCATATTTTCACTCTTTCTGTCGCCATAGCAACCACAATTTTTGTCAGAATCAAAATAGAAAAGTGGTTGAGTGCATGGTTTCAAAAAGTTTGTGTGTGTGTACAGTATGTAATGTATTTGTCAATTTAGCTTAAAACAAAACTTCTACAGAATCATTGTCAAAAACTGCTTGAACCTGAGAATGCTTACCCAACAGCAGGAATACATTGGTTATTACTCATCATTAGAAATATGATTACAGTTACTTTACATAATTCTTAAACTGAGTTTACATTAATTTTACAACGTCAACAACTCATATTGCAAATTTGAAACAATGTCACACAACATAGTTCCCATGTACATTTGTATCTAATTCCGTGTCCCTATGAAAATATATCAAAGTGTACAATATACACATCTTCCAGAAAACCGGAACTCCCATAAAACCGAACTTTTTGTCCGGTTCGAACAGGGTCTGGTTTTGAGGGAGTTTACTGTATTACCAATTTGGATTCAAATATCAGTTTCAGGGGCCCGTGTCATAGACATATCTCAGCTAAGAATTGACTTTACATTATGTTAGTTTGAGAAAAGTAAAACAGCTGCAGTACATTCAAGCAAAGTTTTGTGAACTAGAATTATCACAAAATTAATAACAATTTTAACTTTATGAAAATATATGGGCATGCTCCAAATAATGTATGGAGAAATCTGATCTTGGCTAGGATATGTCTATGAAACGGCCCCAGGTATGTAGGAATCATGCACGCCAGGTCAGAATAACCAGTAACTTTACTTCTATGCTCCACAGGTTGCTAGCGATTTTTAGTTCGACTTTTCATGATGGGAAAATGTGTTGTTTAAGTTTATTGTCAGAGTCATTTTCTCTAAGACTATCAAAGGGATCAACTTAGTTATCCAAAGTTAACATATTTATTCACCATCACAAGGGTCCATACTGACATGGCTGGTAACCCTGTGACTATGATAATGGAGTTATCTGCTCTTGTTTCGACTTAGTACATAGAAATAAAGATAAATTTTACACATAAACTGAATTTTCTCAAAGACTTTCAAACCTTTTACACTTGTGGAATATGATGACCTACATCTACTGACAAATGGAAACAAATCTATCCAGCATTTTATAAGATTTATTTCCCTTTTCTGACTTAGAATTTCTCAAAAACTATCAAAGGTATCCACTTGAAACTCAACATAGTTATTCACCATCACAAGGGGAGTCCAAACTGACAAGGCTGGTAACCCTGTGACCTATGTTTATAAGTTATCTTCCCTTGTTACTCTTAGAATTTTCTTTCACGGATGAACAAGAGTACTATTAAGTACGAGAAAGTTGAGCATTCAATACTCGTAGGCAGTGCTTTTGTTAACTACCATAAGCTCTTGGAATATATTTAGCTTAGTAAGGGAACTGCATAGGAGCTTGGGCTCAATTATGTAGAATTCAACACTAAATTATCTTTTGGCATCCAATATTAAAACCAGAATACTGGAACAGACCAGTTATGTGTATACAAATGTGTGTGTGTGTGGAGGGGGTGACAAAAATTCACCAACTAGCACATGAATTTAGTTGTAAATATAAACTTTTTAATTTAACATCAAGTGAGAAAAGTACACTTTATAAGTATGTACACAATATAATGATATGTATATTTTGTTGATTCGAACAGCAATGCAAAATGCAATGATAAATATGGCATAAAATATGTACAATGCAACATAGGCCAAAGCAAATCAATAGTGTGGTTCTGGTTACATGGTGAAAAAAATAGGGAAGGTCGGTACTAGGTAGAAACAAGACTGCGTTCACTAAACGCTTATGCCCCCTGTGGAAGTCCAAAATTAGGTCAAGGTGAAGGTCAAAATGGGGTTAGGTGGTACAGGCGTGTGGAGAGTGTTCATACACAACATCCATGCAAGTATGAAAGCTTTGTAGCAAGCCATATTAATGCTAGAAGAAACGGTCAATTTGGGTTAACCAGGACGGACGGACGAACGGACGGACAGGTGAATCACTATATGCCTCCCCATCTATCGATAGGGGGGCATAAAAATGTTTTTTGGTTAAAATTATTTTATTGATTTTAAGTACTAGAAAATCAACGATCTACATTGACTTCCAGCACAATATCAAAATGATGTTTAGGGTAAAACAAAATATACCAGATTTATATAGCGCCTTTTTATGCGAACACACGTTCAAAGGCACTTCAATATTGTGTTGCAGCCACAAGGGCGCAGGTGTATCCTTAGTGCAGATACAGCAGGATCTGACCAGAGGGACAGAATGAGATAAAGCCCCTAAAGGGAGAGAGAGACATTAGATACAGGCGTGTCCAGCGCTTCAGTTATGCCCCTAGCTCTTATTTCTAATAGACAGTCTGGTTCTTTAATGTGCCCGGTGTATAGTACCGATTCACAGCTTCCTGGCACCTTACCCAGATACTTTGTAGTGACACTTGGTCAGTAGGGTGGGAAAATCTGAAAATCGTTTCAGAAATGACCAAGTGCCCTCTTGATCAGTAGCCAAGAGCGTTAGCCACTCGACCACTGTGCCATCATAGGGTATAGGGTAGGGACCAAAATAGGGGAGATACAGTTAACAGACCACAATATCATTTTTTAAGCCTTACTGTGGAATGTAAATGAAAGACACTTCATGACAGCCTACTTCCTCAACGTCTTGGAATTGTGATAAAAATTTACACCACAGATTCCTATGGGAGTAAAACATTCGAAATCCTTGATCATATAAAAGTTTTAACACTCCAAGTGCTTGTATATATTCAACTCTCTCAGGTTCACCAACAAGGGTTATATGTAACTCCACTAACAACTGTCGGATATTCTGAAGTCCACCAGATTCAAATATTTGTATCAATGTTTGCCATTCATACTTCTCAACATCTATCTTCAATATGTCGATTTTAGTCTGCAAAATGAAAGAGGTTTTATATTGCTATGTTACTATTAAGGTGCTGCCTCACAGATTGGGCTAAAAATTATATATCGTGATTTTCCAACCTTACCAAGTATTGATGTAATAGAAAGCCACTGACAGTTGCATTTTGACAGATTTGGTGCAAATAAGTAATTTTAACGACTCTCGATATCGCCTGCTGAGTATTTTTTTCTTGAAAAAAGTGCTATGTTTCCTTCCAACATGCTTTGTGAGTTATGTAATTCACACGTGATCGAACTGTAACATCAACAATCTACAGCATAAACATTTGCGAGGTATTTGGTTCGTTTTTAAATTCGTTTTCATCAAATGTGAACAAATTCCAGGCAATTTAAGTGATAGTAGTGTTAATTCTATAGGGTATTAATACCCTAAAGAATTTTTGATGTAAAAATACTGAATAACTACAAAATGGCGAAGTTTCTCAAGTTATTTTGGATGTCAGTGTGGTTGTTAATGGGATATATAGCCAACTATACCAAAATAACTCGAATATTTGACAATTTTATTTTATTTTTGCAATACACCAATATGTGAGGCAGTCCCTTTAACTACTTATATAATTAACCTTAACACAACCAGCAGGTTCACCCAATATGTTTTTATCCCCTGTCGAAGGTGAAGGGATATAGTAATAGTATGCGTCTGTCCGTCCCATATTTTGTCCAGAGCTTAACTCTCAAACTATTTGAGGTATTGACTTGGTATGTGAATAGATGGCAACTTGGAGAAGTGCAGTGACCAGGAACCATAACTCTATACAGTCCAATTTTGAAATAATCTCCCTTTATTTAATTTAAAATAATTTTTGTCCAGAGCATAGCTCGAAAACTATTTAAGGTATTGATATGAACCTATGAACCTTGATATAATTTATAATGAATACTAGTCGGTGGCAACTATGAGAAGAGCAGTGACCAAGAACAATAACTCTATGTAGTCCAGTTTTGTAATTGCCCCCCTTTCTTTAATTTAAAGATAACTTTTTGTCCAGAGCACAAGTCGAAAACTATTGAGTTATTGATTTTAAACTTGATATGTGAGGTGTCAACTAGGAGAAGTGCAGTGACCTAGAACCATAACTTTATATATTCCAGTTTTGAAATTATCTCCCTTTATTTTAGTTTAAATAAATGTTTGTCCAGAGCGTAACTTTAAAGATATGTAAGGTATTGCCTTGAAACTTGATATGTGAATAAGTGGCAACTGGGACAAGTGCAGTGACCAAGAACCATGACTTTAAATAGCCCAGTTTTGAAATTATCTCCCTTTGTTTAATTTTAGAATATTATTTTGTCCATAGCATTATTTTATAAGTACATGTATTCAATTGATGGACTTCAAACTTCAAATATAAATACCGGTAGATGGCATCTGGGAAAAGGCTGGAACCATTCCTGAAGTATATCCCTTTAAGCAAAGAAGTTATGATATTTCCCTTGGTGTAATTTCCTAATATTTCCATCTATTCAACTCAGCTTGGTTCCAATTTATTAATAATCTCCCTTTATTTATTTCCCTAACATCTTTTTCCTTCTTTTCTAGTCCTGTTTCTTTTAAACACCTGTTAGTAACAAACATATACGTCGGGGGATGGCCATTTAAAAATGGCTCTTGCTTTCACCTGTACTTGTTTGGATGTGTACATTAAATCGCTTCTAGCACTAGTGGCTTAATTACTACACATCCTAACTTGTGACCGTGCTTTATTCTACGATAAAACATGAGCACATACCGGTATTCATTATTTTTTAATTACAATCTAATGAAACTGCAAATGAAAGTAACACAATACTGTCAAATTTTAAAGTACAAATACAATTCTGTTATGTAATGCAAACACTACGTAGAGGCAGAACTATATACTATCAGTTATTACATAATTAGCATGAAATATAGGCACCTTTGGAAACAAAAGAGACCTGGGTAAAATAATTGAAGAAGTGATAATAAATCACACATGTCCATCACACTGAGTCAACCGAAGTTGGAACTATGGCAGCACCCCATTGAAGAGAATGCAGTACCAGTCTCCATGAGAACTATACCAGTACTCTCTTAACTACTTTGCTATGTGGCAAACTAGCAACTAGGCATCAAACTTGTAGCATTCCACTGTAACAACTAGACTTTCAGGACTGATGAATACAGAAATAATCAATCATTAGCCAAGCGATAAATCTCCATCAGAACCAATTGTTACTGTAAACCTAGAAATTATTTCGCACGATTTAGTATCGCAGAGTTCGTGAATGAGTTCACAAATGGTAGAATTTCACTAAATTAAGTCACCGCAAAATGCTAAAAACATTAATATGGACACTGCAGAAAACTTAAAAAACGCGAAAATTTGTGGTCGTGAATATGCCCACGATCAGCAAAACGCGAAAGTTAGTATTCGCGAAAGTAAATTGGTTTACAGTAATGGCATATTTGGCATGTTACCTTCTGTGATCAAAACTGCATCAATTGATTGAATTGACTTCAAACTTGCCCATTCTACTTTTAAATGGATTAATCTAAACAATTTTAAAAATGCTACTACTGATACTTACATTTGAATGACCATGTCTGAGTAAATGTCCTTTCAATGTCAACATTTTCCATCCATTTGGTAAATTTTCGCTACGATCTGCAAGACCAGTATGATAAAAATGTTGTTTCTTCCTTCGTTTGCCTTCTGGTTCACTCTCCATACTACAAAGCAATAACTTAAAATGTACACACTATCATGTAGTGAAGCAATGATCAGACCTTTCCCCAGAATTTTTTTTAGGCGTTGGGGAAATGCTGGGATTTGTGCTTAAGAAGATGTACACACTATCATGTAGTGAAGCAATGATCAGACCTTTCCCCAGAATTTTTTTAGGCGTTGGGGCAATGCTGGGATTTGTGCTTAAGAAGATCAAGAAGAAAGGCTAACATTTTTTAGAAGAGAAAAATGCATCAACATCAATATTTTAAAGGCTGATTTCAGCACTTTTCATGTAAAACAAGCCATAATGTCTCAAATAACACCAAACTGACAAAAAAGATAAAGTCCTATATTGATTTATAAACACCATGCTAGGATTTAAGGTGATGGGGTAAAGCTAATTCTGGCTTTAAGACGCTGGGGTACCACAGCGCCTTCTGCCCCTTGGGAAGGGCCTGATGATTATATTTAAGTTCAACTAGAAAATGTTTCCATGGACCACATATGCCCCCATTTGACCATTTGAAGGGCCATAATTCTGCTATTACAGGATGAATCAGAATCAAAATCCAAGGGTTGAAAACTAGACATGCTGATAATTTCTTTGTATAAAGTTTAATGATAGTAGCTCAAATACCTTTTGAGTAATGTGTGGTACAAGCCAAATTTTGTCACTTTCAAGGGTCATAACTCCGCTTATACTGGAAGAATTTGAATAAACCTAGCTGTGCAAATATACACAATGACAACCGTCCTTTGATTGAAGTTTGAAAACTGTAGCTCAAATACTTTTCAACTTTAATATAAGTTGACATAACATTTTGGGCCAGACCGTCAAGGGCACCCCTCTAATTTTTTATGGGGGGGGGGCATAAAAAAATGTTAATGCCAGTAACAAATTTAGTATAAAATGAGTGATTGATTGCGACAATAAAACTAGAATAATTGTCTACCAATAAAGCATAAAGTGCTCAGGATAGCTAAATGCGCTACATTTCCTAGTGCAGTAAGCGGCAAATGATTTCCAGCTGACAGTTAAGAATTACGTTACTAATATGTATAGCCTTATATAAGAAAGCATGTTTTATTCCTACATGAAATTCCATCGATTTAGTAAGCCTTCTACACTGTTTCAAGGCATACTCTATCAGTTTACATACCAGCTAACTTCTCGCAAGGATTGTATTGTATTGTAACACACTTCGGGTAAACCAGAACTTGCTACCAGCAGTTCACTCTGGTCCAATACACTTTTCTAATTGGTCACTTTTCAAATCCAAAATACGTTTAACTGTGATCATTATGTTTGATGATATTTTGCACGAAAACGTTTTATGCAATTGTCCTAACACTTAATTCATTAAAAATCTAAATAATGTGCCAAAGTATGCATGGTCAGTCATGCGATCAATGTTGAATTAAAACGTACGTGTGCAAAATATGATCAACTAATGTGATCACAGTTAAAGGTATTTTGGTTTTGAAAAGTGACCAAATAGAAAAGTGGTGGAGTGTATTAGGCATAAGTGCAAAAGAAACGATAGCTATACCACAACTACATTGTAATTGGCTTGATATAAGACATTCAAAGTTTTATCGCAAAATATATATATTCAAGAAGGCATGAATGCATAAAACAGCGCATCATCTTGTTAATACAGGTAATGTAAAGAAAACATGATCATTTGAACTAGTGTAGTACAAAGCATACATGTATGGAAAATAGTAAAATCTTCTATCATGTTAATTTCTAACCAAATTTGAAGAGTAAATGTATTTAGACAAACCGATAATTGTCTTTTGTGGTGTTGCTGAAATGAGACCAGTATAATTTTATCCCTGAACATTTGTCCAAGTCTATATTTATCATTCACATTGTTTAAACTTTGATTCTGGGTCACAAATCCAATCTTTAATCACCATCCTATGATTGGCTCGCATACGTTTTAGCTAATCTGGCTGGAGGCTGTATAGTAGTCTGCTGATCATCAGGGCATTGGTGGACAAAATCAAGCCCTGGCTTACCAACAAAGATGTTAGTTGGTAACCATCGGATGCCAAGGTTATTGACCCCTGTTCGGCACCCTTTGTTTAGAAATCAATGTCAAACATCGCCCAGCGTGTACAGGATGCCTCAACATCGTGGACACATCAGATACATCCATACATGATCTGAATGACTTTGTGAACCAGGTATTCATTAGTTTGTATGTCTATCTATATGTTAATCAAGTGTACCATATGTGTATCAGGCACGTAGACTTGTTCACTCGGAATTGGTGTTAACATCAAGAGTGTTAGGAGTAATAACTAATACCTTAATTTCTATGAAAACCAATAAAATCAGATTTGATTGAGGTTCAACAGTTAAGTTCTTCATTCAAAGTTTCACTAACTGTCATGTATTACTACTTAATTTAGCATCCAGCTGTTTTCTACTTTGGCAAGACTTATACTGGTAGTCACATTGATAATATTAATAAAGAAAATATACAAACAAGACTGCGTTCAATAAACGCTTATGCCCCCTGTGGAAGCCTTGTCCATAAAGTCCAAAATTTGGTCAAGGTGAAGGTCAAAATGGGGTTAGGTGATACTGGCGCGTGGAGAGTGTTCATACACAACATCCATGCAAGTATGAAAGCTTTGTAGCAAGCCATATTAATGCTAGAAGAAACGGTCAATTTGTGTTAACCAGGACGGACGGACGAACGGACGAACGAACGGACAGGTGAATCACTATATGCCTCCCCATCTATCGATAGGGGGGCATAAAAATCATTAAAAATGAAAATATGAACATGTAATAACATAATCATTAATTCATTTATACCTTGGATCAAATGAGTTCACCTCACAATTGTATCTGTCGGCAATATGATCATCAAAACTGAAGTCATTGTTTATCCTGAAAATGTACATGGGGGTAAAACACGTAATATTATCGACACAGTCATTTGGAATGCAATGCAAGAAGCTTTGTAACTCGCCAGAACTTTAAAATCTCTCGCAGACAAAACAATCATCTTCAAAATTGACAACTTTTCTCTTCATTCTTAAACAATATTATTTGATGTGTTACGGTATACACTTCAACAATTAATTGCTAATACAACACATCAAACATACACACCATCTGTAAATCAATTTTATTATGTTTGACGTCGAGATAGCATAAAAAAGCTTTTTTTTGTTGAAAATACTAGTGTAATAAAGCTTTGACGTGACGTCACTCAAAGTATAGGCGACATCTTTAAAGGTGCATTTATTATAGTGAAAATAAGTAGCTATTTTATGTTTCGACCGGAAAAGGCTAACATGTGATAAAAAGAAGATTACATTTGTGACTTTCCACATTGAATCTATTAAACTTGTTGAATAAATTCAATAAAATGCTCAGCAGAGCCTCGCATTTTATCATTTTATTCAACTTGTTAATAAATTCAATATGAAAATATACTCAGGTAATATCTCTATCTTCAGGTCAGTCATTTGTTTATATAACATAATGTAACTTCAAGGCTTGTGCGCATAACATTAATTCAAGCCTGGCTACCCCTGATAAACATCGCAATTTCTTTAATTAATGTCTTATTTTTATAGATATAGTATGTGTATTAGAATGTGGCTTATTGAATAAGAAATTGGTTTTCACAGCCTTTTTCTCCCATCAAGGTGTTTAAAACAAGAAAAAATACAATGTTATAGCTAAGAATATTTAACATGGCATCCTTGCATATCCATGCTTATTTGTTGTCCAATCAGAGTTGTTATTTTAACTAATCAAAACATTCGTACTTTTTAGGTACAATAACGAAAGCATACGAGGATTAATTAACGTCAGGTCAAATGTTTTCAGCTATATGATATTGCAATATTTGTATACAAGTGATAGACCTGAATAAATGGATTGAACTTACCCAAATGAATACACCAAGCAAGGTGACACGGGTCTGAAGTCTCTATCTTCACATATTTCCCAACCTCCATCACCTAGGTTACCGATTCTAACAATTCTCTTACACAGTACTTGAACTTCATTGATATACCTGAAAAATTATTTTTTAATTATATAAGGAAACAAGAGCCGTCAGACATGGGTGAAGCTTTCCGTGGGGTGTTTGCCACGGAAATATTACTCCAAAAATATGCAAAAGAGAGTTATGGTTCTTTGGCACAGCCACACTGCACTGTAACTTAATGAATTTTTTTCAACTACGTACATATGAAGTTTCAAAAAGAAGTTAAATCAAATAAAGGGTGTCAGACCCCTTTGCAGACTAATTAATGCAGGTTACATATATAATGAGTCTTAGCTACAGAGCAATATAAGGTTGATCAGTGTGTTACAGGTTGGTCATGCAGGTTATTTGCACATGTTTACAGCCTCTGTGAGCCTGAATGTCGGACAAGAGTATGTCAGCTTTCAGAAGTCTTCTAATCTGATGGTAAAGTATATCCAAGAAGCCAAACTCCTGTTGGCCATTACATTGATCGATATGCTTTTCTACTATGAGTGCAGTGGCAAGGGAGATACCTCTGTAGGAGTTTTTCAAGAATTAAGTTATTTAACATACACAGCTATAATGCACCTACTGATGATAGAGCTTGGCTAACTGGTGATGTTCAAGTTTGTGCAATTCTTCTATAGATGGAAGAACAGTTTGTGGTTTTGGCTGAAAAAGAATAAACACTTATAGAACTATAATAGAACCTCGCCAAAACACATTTAATTCAACTTTCAAGCAATAAATTTATGGTGAGCAATGGTCTGAGTTTGATCATCACCACAGCTAAAATTGATGTCAAAAATGACTTTGATTATGATGAAGATCGATCCATGGTGTATATAAATCTATAGCCCACGATTTGGAGCTAGCTCCATCACGTCAAATATAGCTGAAAATCAATTATTATTTATAATTATTTTGAATCATACTGGTATCATTTTTTTCATCTCGGAGGAGTGTTTTGTCTAAAACAGGCTATATTACTACAATTGTTCTATCCTCTCAACATATACCGGTACTATATTATATACTGGCTCCATTGGTGTACAGTATAATGAGTTTTATCATTTTATTTAAAAACTTTATTTACTGAATGTATAATCAGTCACTCCCGTTAAATAAATATCTCTAAGATGGTAACAAAGACACTCATACATGCTTTATGTGTCTTTGAAAGATACATGCCATGTTTTGCAGAACCCTTTGCACGAGATAGGTAATAGAAAAGAAGCTAGAAGATTTCAATAAAATGCAGGAGATTTTCCTTGCTTAAACTTTTGACTACAATTCACCATATCGACATTACAGGTTAAAATCCGTTTTCCGGGATAACGGAACTTATTGAGCGACAATGTGCGAGATATTCCGAATGTACGTGAGGGGGGAAAATGCCTATAGCGTATAGAGCAATCAGGTACAATAATCGCGATTATTTAAGGCAAATGACAAGAATTTGTAAAAAGTCTTACTAGTAAACAATGACAACACAATTTTACGACTTCGCTGACAATATTTTCGCCAAAATAATATGTTTAACTTGAAAAATGCGTATATTTTCTGGCCATCGGTATCGAGCTACGGAAGCGGCAGTGTAGAATAAAATGCAATATTTTAAATATAAAGCATTTTTTAGGATAATTCTTGCTAAAGTTTAAAAACAAAGATGTTTAATGATAATGTGTAATAATTTGTTTATATGTTTTTCATGT
This sequence comes from Spisula solida, assembly GCA_947247005.1. Lineage (NCBI taxonomy): Eukaryota > Metazoa > Mollusca > Bivalvia > Venerida > Mactridae > Spisula > Spisula solida. Next base: position 31,388,498 of record OX365948.1, read on the forward strand.
TTAAACGTTGAAAAAATAATAATTATATACACTCCCGCTATACCGCTTATTGCTAACTAACCCCCTGACCGTGAAATTTCGGTTCCGGAAAAACGGGTTTTATTGAGTAATGTCGATATCGAGAAATTCTCGATATCGACATTACTCAATAAAACCGTTGAAGTTCAAATGCAGTTTTCACTCATTTTACTTGCTTGTTAATATCATGCATGCTTCATACAGTCATTTCAACTAATATGTGTGATCATTTTCATAATGTTCACAAAGAATTATGTCACTGGCTTCAGTATTTCTAAGAAATGTGTTGAGATTTTATTAATTTGCCTGTGACATGGAATTATTTGAAGTTAATAATTATGATCTTTGCCTGTGGGTGTGTGTGAGTAGAGTCTTAAATACAGGACTCACACATGAATTCAGGCGATCTGACATGTATGCATGTTGATATCTGAGACTCGGTTCATATCATTACTATATATATTGTGTTTCAGACTCTCAGACTAAAATGATAATAACAACATAAAAACTATTCACTACCACACAATTAGCTGCAGGTAGAATAAAAATTCTCAGGTAAAACTTCGTTTATTTCTACTATACTAACCTTTTCAGAATTCCAGTTTGGTTTGAATGGAAGAAAACCAAGAATGTAAAACAAAAGCAAAGCCGATAAAGCGAACAATGAGCCAAATGCAATATTTATCCATAATCTTTTGGTCCGTGTCATCCCTTTTCGCGACTCTTCATACATTTCACATAAAATTGTCGTATTTTAGTTGACAGCGGTCAGTACTCATTCAGAAACGTCTATTATGTTTATATTGTTGTTAAATGATATAAAATCACCAGATTATGTCTCATGAATTGAAAATTCGATCCGTTTTTGTTGTTGTTAATATCCGGAAGTTGGGGTTACTGTAACGTGAGTAGTGAATAGTTTCGTTTACATGTGTGTGTGAATTATTTGACAGGTAGGCTACAATTACATTAGTCGAACTTTTTTATAAAGTTGCTGCAGAGAAAATCATTATTTGATTGTTTAGCCGATTCTTTAACTTATTAAATCTTTTTATATGTACAATTTATTAGAGATCTAGATAGATAAGCTACTGTACTTTTAAACTCTGATGGTCCAGCCACTGAATCCCACTGTACCCCTGTAATGCGTCGATATGGTTTGACTATTGACATGGTTATATTTCCCCACTAATGTGGCGCAAAATAAAAGCCTCATCTTTTTCAAAACTGAGAGATGATGTGAAATTAATTCCAAGGTCTTTCTCTACACTTTGTTCTCCACTACAATGTCAGACTTATTGCCATTTGAATTCAACATTTGGTACCTAAAATGTGTGTCCTTTTTGCTTAACGTAATAGTCTTACATTTCTGGACGTTGAATCATAACTGCCAGTCTTTACTCCATTAACACAATGTATTAATGTCATTTTGCAAAAGTGCTGTATCATTCACATTGCGAACTACCCTATAAAATCATCAGCGAATAATTTGCATGCACTTTAAACTGTCATGACATCAGAGAGGTAAAAACACGGGACTGTTAGCCTGCTATCCCCGCCCTTCTCGGGGGTTGGGGGACTGGGTAGTTTCAATTGAATGGTGCATAATAAATAATCTTAATTTGCTCATATATTTTTAGTACTTCAGCATCATGGAGCTTGGACTAGACTTTGATGATACTGACTTTGTTGGAAAGGTGAAAGAAAGGCAGACCCTTTCCTCATACAATGCTAAAGTTTGCTATGCTGAAGTAAGATTCAAATTTCATTTTTCGTTGATCAATATATTAAAGATAGTTTAGGCTATACTAATATTTTTTTACGCCAAGTAATAATGTTCATAATTTTTATAAATTACATGCCTGGTAATCACTGGAACCACCACGTTTCGTTATGTGTACAAAATGTTCCAAAGCGATTACCGTTATAGTACCAATCGACAAAAATTGGTGACATGTGAGTGAAATCCTTTGTTTTTCTTTACTATTTGCATGATAGCCCGAATTTCAAAATTCGGGGAATATAGTGCTATGCAGATATGCCCAGGCTTTGTTGTAAAAGCACAATATTCAGAATAAAATCAAAGTCTGATCTTTTAGAGCTCACACAAAATGTTCGGTCAGAGTGTTGATCAGATCAAAATCTGGATTTTATTACAAGTTTTACTGATTAGGCATGTTAAAGCTACAAGTTATTATAGTATTCGGTAAATATTGATATTTGAATGTTTTACGACAAAAGTAGACCTTTTTAGGATTAATTGTGATGACGTATGTCCTATTTTTTAACTGTTGTGGTTCCAATCACTACGTTGTAGTCCCAATACTACATTGTAATTCTCAGCAAAATATAGTAAATAACGAGGAAATGCATGTCAATGATTTGAAAGTGAACCAAAATTACCCTAGAAAACTTACGGTGTATACGTTACCAAGCTAGTCTCGCACAGAGTTTTTTAAAATAATTTTATTGTTACACTATTACTGAAATCAAATGCTACGATGCACTATTATGCGAGGTGTAGGGCTTTGTAGTGTTTGGATATGCGCTCCATTATACAAGGAAGATCTAAAAAAACTATGCGTTCGCAGTTACTGGAAATGTTGAATTCTAAGATTTTCTTCTAATCTTAATCTAACAATCTAACTAAAGTGTGCACATAATTCTAATACAAATGTACGTCTTGGGTTAGTTTAACACAAAGTATCTTAAAAACTTAATATTTTCACTTTTAAGTTAAAAATTAAATTTGAGCTGCAGATATTTTCAACAACAAAATATTATTCTGAATATTGTGCTTTTACAACAAAGCCTGGACATATCTGCATAGCACTACATTCCCCGATTTTCAAAATTCGGGCTTACATGTCTTAAGTAAAGAAAAACAAAGGATTTCACTCACCGTTGTCACCCATTTTTTCCGATTGGCACTATAAGGGAAATCGCATTGGATCATTTTGTACACATAATGTGATTGTTGTGGTGCCAGTGATTACCAGGCATAAAATTAGCACCGGCTTATTATGCTCTTGACTACGGATCAGAGGTCCCTGGTATTCTTGGCCGGGCACTTGTTCATTTCTGATGAAATAGTTTTTATTACTGGTAACTGTTCCCCATATCAAACTAGAAATGAACTGGTTGTTAATTAACCCAGACATAGTCCACTGTGTATCGATGCTGTCAGCAGCTGCATACTGTGCATGTTAAGAAAAAAAGATTCTGTTCAGAAAGAACTAGGCTATTGCAGTATTGCACCAATAGCAGATTCCCTGTTACTGTAATAACCACACAACCTCGAAGACAGAGGTGACATCCGGCTGTGTAAATATTAATGACCACAATTAAATAACACATACATTATAAGCCACCTCTTTTATCTGACTGGATGGAGTGAACTTCTATGCATGTGCATGTATATCTGTACATTGTTGTACTATAGATGTACATGTATTTACTAATTAGTATACTTGTCTGAGTGAACTATTTTAATTGTCTTTAACAGTTTACAATACTAGTATGAAATTTAACTGTCCAATTTCAGTTTAGCTCAGGTCATGCATCCATGCATTACATTTATTTATGTACATAATGTATTGCTGGTTGTTGTTTCAGTGGTTTTTAGATGAGAAGGCTGATAATGGGAAGAATGATCAGTCTACATTGTATAAATTCAGGGGAGATTATCATTATCAACATAGAAACATTCAGTCTGCGATAGATTGCTTCAAACATAGTCTTGGTAAGGTCTTTATTAATTATTAGTGAACCATATCTCTAAATTCAAAGCACTTCCCCAGCAATTCTATTCAGAAAGGATCTAGGTATTACAGTCTGTTGACCAGAATTTAGATTTAAGTTTGATTATCAAATTAGTCAAGTGATGTTCAGTGTTCTGAGAAACTCGATGCTTATAACCCCCACATGTAGAGAAGTTACCGCCAGTTGGTGGTACAGAAGAGCTAATCAATTGGTAATAGATTTCTGGAAGTCTGGTTAGGTATATTCAATGCAACGCACAACAGTTTTTACTGTTATTATGGTGTTTGATTGCTAAAAATGTGAAGGTTTTAATTTATGATTTCTTAAATCCTGTTTTACTAATTATGTTTATAATTTATGTGCATGTATTTCAGAATGTCTTGGCTCACATAATCGTACCATGCGTCGTGAGTTAGTTGACTCGCTCGCAAGATGTTACATACAAATTAAAGAGTACACTTTGGCAAAGCAGTTTGTTGAACAAGTGGTAGGTATTACTAAGTGTATGTTATTTGGTACTGTCTTCTCCCTAAGCCTTGCTGTGTTATGATCATGATTGTGGTGCAAGAAAGGTAACTCTTACACAATATGCTTGATTACCAACATTACCACTATGAATGCATCTACTTTTAATACATATTTTATATGTCAAAAGCAGAAAAGAAGTATGTTCCAAATGTCATGTACATACACGTATATGTTCACATATGAACCTAATGAAGACACATAAATATGTTTAAAGCCACATTTAGGCCTTAAACCGCTATTTTAAAAAAGTAATAATTTGGTAACCTTTTTGAAGAGCCATGGATTGTGAGCACTTTAGTTGAGTCCCAAAGGTGGAAAACACCATAAGACCGAAGGAAATTAATACAACCTCCAGTTGGTTTGTTTACAAAATAATGAATTGTTAAAAATAAATGCACAATTTATTATCAAAGGGAAGCAACTCTTGCAAAATTAGTATTTTGTCATCAGTACATTTTACTAAAATGTGATTTTTGCATACTATTTCGACAGATATATTTAACATTACGTCGTCAATTATTGGTCATTTGTGAAAAATTTCCTAATTCTTTGTAAATAGTCTATTTACTGAATGGTCGAAAAAAAGGTCTTGGGAGAGATAATGTGGCTTTAAACATTGTTACAGATTTAAATCAATAGTAAGTGGAGTTGGTTTCTGTTTTATTAAAATTTAATATAAGAAGACCCCTATGAACATGAAATACGTGTCTAACTGATGTCTGTCAACAGGCTGTCACCAAATATGAATGTGATTACTAGTATTGTCTTTATTGGTATACCAAGCCCCAATCTCAGTAAGGATCTCAATTTGAGCTAAATCTCATCTCACATATTATCATTCATCTTAGAAGTAATTTCCAAGGGAGGCTGGACTCAAAATTGGCATCATAAAACAAGCGCATTATTCAGAGTTTATTACATCACAAACTTCTGAAATATCAAAAGTTCAGACTCTGATTTGAGCTAAATCTGTTTGAGCTGAGATTTCTACCTAAGCTGCTTCGGGAGATTGAGGCCAGTCTCCGATCTCCTGAAGCATCTCAAGTAGAAATCTCAACTCAAATTGAGATATGCTAATATAAGAGTCTGAATTAGAGACAACTCTGAAGCTTCAGCTCTTGAAATTTTACTACATAATAAACCAGAATAGCATTTCTGTTTAGTGAAGCTAATTTGAGTTCAGTCTCACATGGAAATTAACATAAAGACACATGGCAATATTTGAGATGGAATTTTGCTCAGATTGAGACGCTTCGGGAGATGGAGGCCAGGTATCTGAGGGATACTTGAGTGGTCTAGAGAAATAAATACATTGATATCTTTTTCAGTTTAATGAATGTCTTACAGTCGACAATTGGTGTCATGCTTTGTTGCTTAGACAACAACTCACGTGTTCGTCAGAAGATTATATAGGTATGCATGTACAATAATTGTTTTCCCAAATCATTTTCAAATTTATCTTTTAACTTTATCGACCTACAGTTTATGTTACTAATTATTGTTACAACATTGCATACAGTCCAGCAAAGATTACGTCATGTGATGTGTCTGTAGAAATTCTTACAAATGAACTAAATTAAGTTTTAATGCATGTGATCATGGAATCATTATTTTTCAGAGGAAGTGAAAGTCCTTCATCAGCTGATTTCAATATTTAGTGGAAATTCGGAATTCTGGATAAAATTAAGTGATGTATACGGAAAGATTTTAAAACACACTGAGCAGGCTAGCATGAAAGACATTAATAATATCACAAATAACCCATGTGTACCTTTAAGTGGTAAAGATAGTGATAAAGTAATGCGCAATGATAAATTGACTATTGATCCGAAAGTCGGACATGAACAAAATGTTAGAATACAAGACACTAATGGTACATGTAGTGAAAGTATGCAAAGTCTTCATATAGTGAAACCAGTCGATGACAGTGTATTGGGAACCAACCAGCATATAGAGCAACCAGTCAGTGACAGTGTATTGGGAACCAACCAGCATATAGAGGAACCAGTCGGTGACAGTGTATTGGGAACCAACGAACATATACAGGGACCAGTCATTGATAGCGTGATTGGAACCAGCAAGCATGTTGGTATATCTAACACAGACTATATGGAAGTCACATCAGGATATCCATTGGATTACATTCTTCTCACATGCTTAGTACGAGCTAGGTATGTATTGAAGTCAAGTTACTAGGATTGCTTTACTACTTTCTAGTATCTGGGGTGGTATTCAATATTGATTTTATTTAATTGGATAATAAGAATAGCCAATCATATCACCTGTTAGTGACCAAGAGTTTTATATGGTGTGATGTGATTGGTTGTCCTTATCCTTAAGTCAAGTAAGATCAATATTGAAAACCACCCTTGGCGCCAATCTCCCGAAGCATCTCAAGTAAAAATCTCAACTCAAATTGAGATTTTTCTCAAATCAGAGTTTGAATTTGAGTTTACTATGAAGTTCGATCTCTCTAAATTTTACTGTATTAAACTCAGAATAATGTTTCTGTTTTGTTATACATGTACCAATTTAGAGTACAATTTCGCATGGATACTATCTCAAACGATCGGTGACAAAATTTGAGTTGAGATTGAGCTCAGATTGAGATTTTTCGGGAGATCAGGGCCTGGTGTACTACAGAAACCTTAATCATAAGACAACCAAATGATAGAAGTTTACAGGAACATTTATCAGTATTATATAGAGGATATTTGTTGATTTTGGTGTAAGATTGATTTTATTTTATAGAGTGATCCCAGAAAATCAATATTTTCACGAGTGAAAATATAATTTTATGTGATCACGTGTAAAAAAAATTAATTTATCACCAAAAATCAACAAATTTTCTGTTTATTATATGCTTCAATTTTTCTTAAAAGGGTACCGTAATTAGCTTAATTGGAAATATCACGTCGAAATTGGAACGTCACGACGTGACAATAGTGACGTCATGCTGACGTAACGTACATTTTAAAGCCCAGCGCCGTTGACGGTTACATTTCTTTTTCTGAACGATACTGGAACCACTGTTATTTTCACTGAAAAATCTCCGTAATCCATTGAAAGCAAATAATAATGTACTTGTAAGCTGTGCTGCTAATTGTTTGCTGGCATGAGTTTTAGCAGAGTTATGGACCATGTCCTCATATCTGGTACCTGACATATTGTGTGTATTTCTACATTTGTCTGTTCCAGATTGGTATTCCGTGGGGTACAAGCAACTGTTGAGGCTTTTGCGAAAGATAGAAATCTAAAATTTGTAGAAAAAGTAAGTATTTGTAATAAATAATAAGTGTTTGCTCTTGTGTTTGCATGCCATTGGCTCCTTTTATAACCCTTAACTCCATGAAGTCACATTTTATTGAATTTACTGTACATGAATCAGTTTTGTGTTTTATCATTTTCAAACTGACCTGGAGAACATTCACCTGTCAAACATCTCCCCTTGATGGCTTATTGGTGGAGCTTCCTTTTTGAGTGTGGGAGATCTAGGGTTCGCTGGTTTGATATGACCGGGTCATACCAAAGATAAGGAAGAAATGGTGCCAGTATTTTCATTGCTGGATGCTCAGAATCGAAAGGGAAACAAGAAATATCACTGAACGTGATGAATACCCACAGAAACTGCTTGACACGGTCAGATATGCACAACTAGACTTGGTACTGATCAGTCATGCAAAGTTTTGTTGAAATCCAACCATTGGTTGCTGGGAAATAGTGTAAAAAAACAAAGAGCCATAACTACCTTAGAATTGATCTGACCAACGTGTGTCTACCATATGCAAAAATAGACTTAGTACTAATCATTCATGCACAGGTTCGTTGAAATTCGACCATTGGTTACAGAGAAATAGGATGGACAAAATTTATAAGTGTAAAAAAACAAAGGGCCATAACTACCTTAAAATTGATCCGATTAACGTGTGCAGAAGATATGCAAAACTAGACTTGGTATTGATCATTCATGCAAAGTTTCAATGAAATCCAACCATTAGCTACAGAGAAATAGTGCGGACAAAATTTATAAGTGTAAAAAAAACAAGACTGCGTTCAATAAACGCTTATGCCCCCTGTGGAAGCCTTGTCCATAAATAAGTCTAAGTCCAAAATTAGGTCAAGGTGAAGGTCAAAATGGGGTTAGGTGATACTGGCGTGTGGAGAGTGTTCATACACAACATCCATGCAAGTATGAAAGCTTTGTAGCAAGCCATATTAATGCTAGAAGAAACAGTCAATTTGGGTTAACCAGGACGGACTGACGAACGGACGGACGGACAGGAGAATCACTATATGCCTCCCCATCTATCGATAGGGGGGCATAACAAAGGGCCATAACTACCTTAAAATTGATCTGACCAACATGCGCTGACGATATGCACAATTAGACTTGGTACTGATCATTTCATTGAAATCCGACCAATGGTTACAGAGAAATAGCGCGGACAAATTTTGCACGGACCAACAGACCAACCAACCAACAGACCAACCATCCTCAAGCATGACTCCAATATAGCCCCCATATACTATGTACCGGGGGTATAACTAGATTTTCTTCTCCCATACACTTATGGTGATAGATACCATCTGGAATGAGGGTTTAAGAGTGAAAAGTGTTTGTTGTTCTGAACAAACATGTTTTAAGAGTGATTTATCGCAATTTTTATAAAATATACATTTGTATTGGTAACTAGCGAGTCAAATTTCTGTGCCATGGTTTCTCACAGTTCACATTACATCATACTGGTATTTAAATTTTTAGACATGTGCTCGACCAACTGTGATATATATAAAACCTGCTGCTCATAATAACGATTATTATAAAAGGCATTGAAAGTTTCAATCTAAGAATTTACCTACTTTTCAGTTGAGTCAACAGATCAAAGCATTGTCCAAAACTGAGAATGACATTGAAAGAGCAACTCAGGTATGGTACAAGGACTGGGATCTAATCCTTTCCATTGTAGTTTATTTTTTAAAAGCCCAATTAAGCCATAAACAGCTATTTTAAAAAGAAAGAACTTGGCCACCTATCTGCAGAATGATGCATTTTGAGCTCTTAAGTCGAGCCTCAAAGGTGGAAAACACCATAGGATAGAAGAAAGTTAGTTTGTAAACAAAACAACGACATGTAAACAATAAATGCATAATTCAGTCTAAGGGAAGCAACTCTTGCAAAATTAGTATTTTGTCTTAAATTTACCATTTGTTGTGTTCATTGTTTGAGCATTCCATTTAATGCAGCTTCTTTTCATCAAGAGGATGGACCACAATTAGTATAAAAAGTATTACTTTTTTCCATGAAACAATTCCAAATTCCACGAAAGAGTACCATAATACACTATGACATTGTGTATTCATTCCTCTATTACAAAACCTGTCTGCAATGGCCACCAATTTAATCTCACATAAGATCATTTTCAATGTAGGCACTAAAGTCTCATTTGCTGTTCAAAAATCTTTTACACAAAATATTATCTGTATTATGCCCCCCCAATCTTTGATGAAGGGGGTAATTGCTTTACACATGTAGGTCTGTCTGTCTGTCGGTTGGTAGACCAATTAGTTTCCGTTGGATAACCCAAGAATGATTTGCCCTAGAATCTTCACACTTGGAGGTTGGTCATCAACAGTAGATGACCACTATTGATTTTGAGGTCAGTAGGTCAAGGTCACTGTGACCTTTACCATTTCTGACTATTGGGCTGCCATGGAGGCATACATGTTTTACAAACATCTTGTTATATACATTCTTACAGTATCTAAAACGAGACATGTATGAAGATGAATCTGCTGATACTGAAGATAAACAACTACAGGGTCAGGATGCCAAGGTATTGTACATGTATTCCCTACATTATTGATTAGATTTTAATTGATCCTTGAATAGCTTGTATGAGGCCCCAAAACAATAGTTTGTTTCTGGTAACATCTCTCAAAACATTAGGTAGGTAGGAAGAAAAGTAACTTGAGGACATTTGTTGAGTTTTGTGCAAGATCGAATTAGATTTTGCCCAGTTTAAAAAATCAAAAATTTCACTTGTACAAATTTCATTCTTTTTGTCAGATCAAGAGTATTTTAAAAGAATTAATATTGTAAACATTCAATACCTGTATTTGTAATACAACAATTAAGAGAAAACAATAAAACAAATTATTTTCAAGATAATTTATTTAAGATTAAGCACATGGAATGCATTCACAACAATATATACATCTAATCATAACATATTGCACTTGGTTTTAATTGTAACAGGTCAAATAATAAAGGAATAAAATGTATTAACTAACTTACAGTACATACATTAGCATCAATTAGGAGTTTGACACAAATATATACATTATAGATACTTGATGTTTGTTAATACCACACTAACGCATACATTCATAAAATAACATATTTCTATAGAATGTTTTGTTAATTTAACATATATACAATACGTTTTGTATATGGTGTTTCAGTTCTGGGTTGTCAACCGGTATTGAACGGTTCTTAAGCAAGCAAATACATCATTTCATACATGGAGGATATTACATGAGTGTCTTTTCATATTGATTTTATTCAACAAGTTCTTTTTAGCTCACCTGTCACAAAGTGACAGAGTGAGCTTTTGTGATCACTCTTCGTCCGTCGTCCGTCCGTCCGTCGTCCGTCCGTCCGTCAACAATTGGCTTGTGTAGACACTGGAGGTCACAATTTTAGCCTAATCTTTATGAAACTTGGTCACAATGATCATCTCTACAAAATCTAGGCCAAGTTCGATATTAGGTCACCCGGGGTCAAAAACTAGGTCACTAGGTCAAATCATAGAAAAACCTTGTGTAGTCACTAGAGTTCACAATTTTGACTTAATCTTTATGAAACTTGGTCACAATGATCATCTCAACAAAATCTAGATCAAGTTCGATATTGGGTCATCTGGGGTCAAAAACTAGGTCACTAGGTCAAATTATAGAAAAACCTTGTGTAGTCACTAGAGGTCACAATTTTGACTTAATCTTTATGAAACTTGGTCACAATGATCACCTCGACAAAATCTAGGTCAGGTTCGATATTGGGTCATCCGGGGTCAAAAACTAGGTCACAAGGTCAAATCATAGAAAAACCTTGTGTAGTCACTAGAGGTCACAATTTTGGTCTAATCTTTATGAAACTTGGTCACAATGATCATCTCAACAAAATCTAGGTCAAGAATGATATTGGGTCATCTGGGGTCAAAAACAAGGTCACTAGGTCAAATCATAGAAAAACCTTGTGTAGTCACTAGAGGTCACAATTTTGGTCTAATCTTTATGAAACTTGGTCCCAATGATCATCTCAATAAAATCCAGGTCAAGTTCAATATTGGGTCATCTGGGGTCAAAAACTAGGTCACTAGGTCAAATCATAGAAAAACCTTGTGGAGTCACTAGAGGTCACAATTATGACTCAATCTTTATGAAACTTGGTCACAATGGTCATCTCAACAAAATCTAGGTCAAGTTCGATATTGGGTCATCTGGGGTCAAAAACTAGGTGACTAGGTCAAATCATAGAAAAACCATGTGTAGTCACTAGAGGTCACAATATTGGCCTAATCTGTATGAAACTTGGTCACAATGATCATCTTAACAATATCTAGGTCAAGTTCGGTATTTGGTCATCTTGGGTCAAAAACAAGGTCACATGGTTAAATCATAGAAAAACCTTGTGTAGTCACTAGTGGTCACAATGTCGACCTTATCTTTATGAAACTTGGTCACAATGATCATTTCAACAAAATCTTGGCCAAGTTTGATATTGGTTTATCTGGGGTCAAAAACTAGGTCATTAGGTCAAATCATATAAAAACCTTGTGTAGTCACTAGAGGTCACAATATTGGCCTTATCTGTATGAAACTTGGTCACAATGATCATCTCTACAAAATCTAGGTCAAGTTCGACAGGTGAGCGACCTAGGGCCCTTTGGGCCCTCTTGTTATCACATGTTAGCCTTTTTCCGGCCGAAACATAAAATAGCAACTTATTTTCACTATAATAAACTTATTATATTATTATAAATCTTCTCTATATCTGCCTCGATTGCGTAGTGGTACAGCATCTGTTTGGAGTGCAGGAGGTCTCGGGTCTGATCTCGGACCTAAATACACCAAAGTCAATAAAAATGGTATTGGTATATCTCCCTTGCTTGACACTTGGCATATTGTCCTGGGTAACTGCTACAATGTAGCTTGTCCGATCGATGTCTGGATAATGAACAACTTATTGCAAGACTATACAATTCAATGTGTACTCATCATTGCGATAACCAGAAGTTGACTCGTTTATACACTGAGAACATGTAATAAAATAATTATTACATCTGTTGGATTTTTGAATGATTTTTGGTAATTTGTGTGAATTCTGACCTTGCTTTTTTCATGAAATCTGAAATCCTCGAAATTACATTTCCATAAAATTGGTCTTTTTCACCAAAACCATGAAATTTTGTCCCATTGAAATTAAATGATTTACAGTATACACTACATTGATTCAATCTTGTATATTTACAGGCTATGATGGAAAGAAATGTTACCTGTGCAGAATTCAACCAAAGATGGTTTTCATGGATCAAAACTGATCATGATGCTTGTTCAATAAAACATTAAATAATAAATTATATGAATTCATGAATGTTGGCTGGATTATGTATTAAATATACAATTTTTTTAAAAATCAACGAAACGACTTGGTTTCAAATGTTTTCAAACACCTAAACAAACCATTTGTATAATAAAAGTTAATGCGGATTTAGTTTCGCGAAGTTCAACAATAACAAGACATGGAAATTCCATGAAAACCAGGTTTTGTGGCAGCCAAGTCTAATTCTACTTTTAGTAACAGTGACATTGACCCCACCGACACCACTTTCAATCCCAAGCAAGGTTTTCATATAAGCTACCTACACAGCAAGTTTCATCATGATATCTCATTCCTAACTTTTAACTGTTTTTCCTGTTTTAGTTTTAGTGACCTTGACCCCACTGACTGGTCCCAGATTCAATCCCAATCTGCAGCTTCACAAAAGCTACCTATACAGCAAGTTTCATTAAGATGAAAATATCTGTTTTCTATTTTTAGTAACAGTGACCTTGACCCCACTGACTGGTCCCACTTTTAATCCAAAGCTGCATCTTCACAAAAGCTGCCTATACAGCAAGTTTCATTAAGATATCTCATTCCTAACCTCAGTTATTGGGCAGAAAATAACTGTAGTAACGGTGACCTTGACCCCACCAGCCCCACTTTCAATACCAAGCAGGGTCTTCACACAAGCTACCTACACAGCAAGTGTCATTATGATATCTCATTCCTAACTTAAATTATTGAGCGGAAACCGTTTTTCTACTTTTAGTAACGGTGACCTTGACCCCACCAGCCTCACTTTCAATCCCAAGCGGGGTCTTCACACAAGCTACCTACACAGCAAGTTTCATTATGATATCTTATTCCTAACGAAAGTTATCCAACGGAAACCAATTGTTGACGTCCACCCGCCCGTCCGATTGCCGCCGGCCCGACTAAATCGCCAATCCAATAACCAGGATTTTTTAAAAATAAACCTGGTTAATAAAATTGCGTACTTTACCAATGAAATCATTATAGTGACACCCCTGTTTAAAACACTTGTCAATTGGACATGACACCTACCTTCTAAACACATGATTGGCCCCATTAGCAACTTCTAATCTTTTACTATGATTAAATACCCGGAGGCTCACCAACTAGCCACGTTCAATATGACCCCTTTAAACTATCCACAATCAAGACATATGTCTGAACCATTCTACCATGGAAGACTGTATATGGACATCCCTCGATTTTATTTCTGTTCACTTAAATACTTCATGAAGTATTACTTAAATCTAAGGTTATCGTCAATATTCTGTTTATTTAATATGAATATACCCTTTATCAGATGACATACAAGTAGGTAAAAAAAGAGTAGCAAAAAAAATGAGATGATCAATTTCAATTAGTTTAACCTGTCTTAAACCATAAATCAAACATGGCTGTTTAAAGCAAGTGGCTCTTAAATGCATGTTTAACATATACATAATCAGAAAGGGATGTTATAATATTCTCTGCTTCAGGCACATACACACTTCATTATAATGACACTTAACACAAGTTTAACTCTTATATTATTAGATTCTAATAAACACAATATTTTGGTCCCTCTACACCATCTTGTCCATCAAATGTTACGCCATCTTTAAACATACAACAGGGAAACCATCTCCTTTGTGCTTATTAACTAAATCCAGTAAAGCCTGTTTCTTATGGAGTGCACGAGAAGATTCTAGCTCGTATAATGTACATAGGTTAAACAATATTCCCTCATGAAGGTTCTTGTCAGGGTTTTCATGCACGAGAGCCTCGAGGGATTTCAGTGCATCATTTAGTTGTCCCAGGTATAAACAGCATACTGCCATATTATTAACAGCCTGAAATAGATGAACTTCATCATTGTAAACCTCTGACTTGGTTCAGTAAGTGTATCATTTTTTAGCAATGGATCGTACAAGGAACTGATGTACTAAATCAACAGTACAGTTGACCAATGAAAGGATCTAATTTTGGGTTTAAAAACATAGAACAAGAGCTGTCCACGAACAGCGCGCTCCACTATACGCAATGCCATGCTAGGATAGTATAATCATTATATATTCAAAACAAAATGCTTCATATCAGCAGCATTAACCTCTGCTTTGTAGAGGTTGGGGCTTCTAAGTTAAAAAAGGGAGATAATTTTGACAAAATGCAGGACAGTTACCTACTCATGTGTAGGTCCTCTGGGTCATGAAGGTGAACAAACAAGTCATTATACAGAAGTCCCCTACCAAGATGAAGCCATTTTCAAAGTTTCAGTTGCCATAGCAACCATGTATTTCCCTTATTGCCCTCTATCCACATACCAAGTTTCATAAACCTAGCTTGGAAACTTTCATTTATGTTGGGATCCCGATTTTTTGGACGGACGGAGGACAAACCTTTAGTCCCCTCTAGTCAAAAACTTGTTGGGGACTAATAAGCAGTACTAAGTCTAAAAGGGGCATAATTTTAACAAAAAGCTAAATAGTTACCTATCCCTGAGTAGGGGTGGGGGTCATAATGGTGAACAAGTAAGCAAAGTATCAATGCACTTTAAAGATATTAGAGGTTAAAAAACCTGCACCTAAACTTTAACATTTGCATTTCGAAGTCCAAAAGGGGGCATAATTTCACCAAAATGCTAGATAGAGTTACCTACCCAAGTGTAGGGGTTGGGGTCATGATGGTGAACAAGTAAGCAAAGTATCAAAGCAATATATTAATGCTCTTTGAAGATGTTAGAGGTTAAAAAACTTGTACCTAAACTTTAACATTTGCAATTCCAAGTTCAAAAGGGGGCATAATTTCAACAAAATGCTTGATAGAGTTATCTACCCCTGTGTATCACTATGGGATGGGATCATGATGGTGAACAAGTATGCAAAGTATCAAAGCAATATGTCAATGCACTTAAAAGATAACTTAACATTTGCACTATTTGCACTAATTAGGAAAAGGGGGCATAATTTCAACAAAATACCTGATAAGAGTTACCTACTAAGGCATATGGGTTGGGGTCATGATGGCGAACAAGTATGCAAAGTATGAAAGCAATATCTCAAAGGACTTTGACAATATAAGAGGTTAAACAACCTGTACCTAAACTTTGACATAAGCATGATGCCAACGCTCGGGTTACTGCAATAGCTCCCCTTATTCTATGAATATTGGAGCTAAAAATGTAATATTGTATAATCCAATGAATTTATAAGTAAATATCCATTCTAACACTTTATCATGCAACTGCCATGGTAACTGCCTGATAACACATGACCTGAGAACAGTATGTGTTCTCAGGTCAATAGGCTGCTAGTAGCCTGAGAACACTTTTTGGCTCCGCCCACAAATCACGGACTATTTTCCCATTTCTCATTCCGTCTAAAATTGACCTACATATTATTGAAAAGTACAAAAATATACACTTGATAGCTAATATTTATTCAAAGTTTAGATTTACAACGAACATCAGCAATATTTCTTCGACATGTAGGGCTACGCCAGTGTATTTTTTCTTGAATTCATACGGGTCATCCACGGATCAATCGTTTGGGAAAGGCCCTGAAAAAAACAATAAACACACATAAATCCACTGGCATAGGATCATCAAAGATAAATAAACATAAAGAGTATGCATAGACAACGGTTCCACATCAAATACACTGGACAAAATGCAATTTTGAACTCATTTGAAGACTCGATACGATGCGCATACAAAATCATTGAAAATGAAAAAAGTCGGAAATATTTGGCGAATCTTAAGACTAAGTGGGTCAGTTAAATCATTGTTAGATTCAGTGTACATATGGTTCATACATAGGTAAAACATAAAAAAATATAAGAGGCTCTTTAACAAGATCAATGTCTTACCATATTCTATTTCCATCGATTTTCCAAGCATTGAGGTCTCCCTACTGCCATTCTCCACCACCAACTTGACTAAGACGAGTAATAGGCTTGTATAAACTGTTCATTCTTGAAGTTATTTCCCCCGTCCGGAATTCAATTTTGCACTGACATTTACCGCAAACGATCCAGTGTTTCACATAGTCCATATTTTATTAATATTTATATTTATTCCAAGGCATTGTTAAGAATAACAGAAGGATTTATGACGTAGTAAACGACCTTGTTCACGCACGTACGTCATTGATGATTCATTCAAAAAACTTCATAAATTCATGGGCGAAATTTTATTCTACTATTATGACACAATGTAGTTATTTGGTAATAACCTTTACTAATGTTTCCCTTTCTGAATATATAATTGAAATATTTTATTTTTATGCCCCCGTATCGATAGATCGGGAGGCATATAGTGATTCACCTGTCCGTCCGTCCGTCCGTTCGTCCGTCCGTCTGTCCGTCCTGGTTAACCCAAATTGACCGTTTCTTCTAGCATCTTTATGGCTTGCTACAAAGCTTCCAAACTTGCATGGATGTTGTATATGAACACTCTCCACACACCTGTATCACCTGACCCCATTTTGACCTTCACCTTGACCTAATTTTGGACTTAGACTTATTTATGGGCAAGGCTTCCACAGGGGGCATAAGCGTTTATTGAACGCAGTCTTGTTTAATATTTCTTTTGTTAAGCAGCATAGAATTGAGAACTATTTTGTTTCGCGGAAGCACATTGAATTGTGTTAATCGGCGGGTTTACTGGATCTACTAAAACCCACAACTCGGTTGTAACTTTAAAAAATGAGGAATTACGCCCCTTACTTGTTCCGTGGTGCTGGTTGCATGATAAATAGAAACTCGGGTCACTGTCCGGATCGAACAATGTTATCAGACTCGGCGATATCGTCCGGGGTGACTCGCCAAAGGCTCGCCAACCGGACGATATCACCTCGCCTGATAACATTGTTCTCACCGGACAGTGACCCGAGTTTCTCTATGTCTGTATTTCACTCATGGCATTAAAACTCAAATGAATATCATAACTTGAAATCTAGAGAAACGTAACGTCACTACATGCTGTTTGGAATTGATGGCATCAATCAGTTTACTTACAGATGTGTTGGTAGGTTCCATCTGTACTGCTTGCTTAAAACTCTGGTAAGCATCGTTAAAATTATTCTGACACATGGCTTCAAAACCCCTGAAATAGATCGGACTTGATACTTTCAAGGTTGTGATACAAAAACAACAAGAGGACCTGTTGCTCCGCTGGCTAAATTGTCATATCTGTCACATCATAAGCAGACAACAACTGAAGTTGAGCCAAGTATGGGAACTGGTGAAGGAGTTATGTACTTTTTTCTTCAGGAATCTTACAAAGGACCACCAAAGAATCTAATACTAAAGCACAATTACAATCAAATTCAACAAGAAATATCACTGAATGTGATGAATACCCCCAGCAACTGCTTGACACAGTCAGATATGCACAACTAGACTTGGTACTGATCATCCATAGAAGGTTACATTAAAATCCGACCAATGGGTACAGAGAAATAGCGCAGACAAAATTTATCAGTGTAAAAAAACAAAGGGCCATAACTACCTTAAAATTGATGCGGCCGATGATATGCACAACTAGAAACTCTACTGATGAGCTATGCAAAGTTTCGATGAAATACGACCAATGGTTACAGAGAAATAGCCCGGACAGACTTTGTAAGTGTAAAAAAATATAGGGCCATTACTCCCTTAAACTTAATTTGATGGACGTCTGCCGACAATATGTACAACTAGACTTGGTACTGATCAGTCATGCAAAGTTTCAATGAAATATCATCAACGTTTGTAGAGAAATAGCCGGGACAAAATTTATAAGTATAAAAAAATGAAGGGCCATAACTCCCTTAAAATTTATCCGACCGATGTCTGCCGACGATATGCACAACTAGACTTGGTACTGATCAATCATGCAAAGTTTCAATCAAATACGACCAATGGTTGCAGAGAAATAGCGCGGACAAAATTTATAAGTATAAAAAAATAAAGGGCCATAACTCCCTTAAAATAATCCGACCAACATCTGTCGACAATATGCACAACTTGACTTGGAACTGTTCAATCATGCAAAGTTTCAATCAAATACGACCAACGGTTGCAGAGAAATAGCGCGGACAAAATTTATAAGTATAAAAAAATAAAGGGCCATAACTCCCTTAAAATTAATTCGACCGACGTCTGCCGACGATATGCACAACTAGACTTGGTACTGATCAATCATGCAAAGTTTCAATGAAATACGACCAACGGTTGCGAAGAAATAGCGCGGACAAACTTTATACGGACCGACTGACCGACCAACAGACCAACCTCAAGCATGACTCCAATATAGCCCCCATATACTATGTATCTGGGGGTATAATGAGCGGTTTCAGAGAAAAATATTTTAGAGAATTATACTATAAGTTTTACAGTGGAAATGAGCCCACCCACTGAGGCCATATTTTTTTAAACCAACTAAAATTTCCTCAAGGAATCCTCAAGGAATTAGTTTGAGGGCTACCTGAAGAACATTCTAAGCCAACGATATATCAAGCTGGTATGCCACTATATTCATATCTACTTACTTATTCATCAATAATGTTGCATTTCCTGTCTTTTCATCTTTACTCTGAGCCACTTTTTCGAAATATTCTCCAGCTTTATTCATATTGCCAATCTTAAATGTATAAGATTTCTATAACTACATGTAATATTTCTTACACGACAATCCTTCTTAAGTTTGTTGATTTTCCTATAGACTTTGTGAATTTTGAAAAAAAAGAAGAATTTTGATGGCATTGAAAATTCGAAAAAAATAATGATCATTTTCAAAATCTTTAATTCCCAAAGATTGAAAGAAATATTATTTACAGTACAGAGTACATTATTCAGTTATGTAAATAATTGTCCTAGATTATCAAAATAATTTAGACCATTCTTTCACCAACAACTTGAAAACTTCCCTAATTTAATCAGAATATTGCAAGAATATGAATTGAATGCACTAGCTTATTCTATAAGTACTAATTAATAAAGAGAAATATTATTGTTCACAAGTAAAATGTCTTGGTAAAGCTATTATTTTCCACTAATAATGTAAAATTCTCATGTTTAACATGAAACAGCATGGCAAATATATACCAATTATACTAATTATTTCATTAACCTACATTTAATGAATGTACAGAATGTTGAAATAAAATGAAGACAAAGCATTATACACCTTAAAAAACATGTCGTATAAAGACTACCAGTTTTGCTTCACATCAGACCATTTTCAATGATAATTAACCTTTTTTGCTGTTTCCGTGGGTAATTCTTCATGAGCTTTTCTACTGAATTGTATCTCACACTTGTTATTATATTCACAGTGTATAAAGAAGTCCACTTCCAGTTATCCCAATAATGATTACACATTGATTTGTATCATCTTGCAATAAGACGTACAGTGTAAGGAAATCATCGGATGTTTCAATCACAATAAGTCATACAGTGATAGGAAATAATCAGATGTTTCAATCACAATAAGTCATACAGTGATAGAAAATCATCAGATGTTTCAATCACACTAAGTCATACAAGATGAATTGTATAGTATCCCAATAAGTTGTACAGTGATGTGGTTTATATGCGGTGATAGTGTTACAATCATAAAGGTGGATTACCTGAAGATGAATACGACCAAGTCCACTAAGTAAAGCTGTTTTATGGTCGGCATCTTTCTCCATCAAGGATTCATACAAACTGAGGGCTGCATCATAATCCTACAATATTATCTAATACATAAACATGACGGCAATACAGGACACTGTTATATTTCTTAAAAACAAAGTCATTGATCAACAATTGACCTAAGAACAAAGCATAAATAACCACACCTTATAGTTAGTTTAATGTTTTCAAGATTTAAGAAAAGAATTCAAGAAAATGCTACCATGGTCTTTAGGATGAATATTATCTGTGGAACAACCTGACAAATCACTCTTTAGTATGAATATTATCTGTGGAACAACCTGAGAAATCCATCTTTAGTATAAATATTATCTGTAGAACAACCTGAGAAATCCATCTTTAGTATGAATATTATCTGTAGAACAACCTGAGAAATCCATCTTTAGTATGAATATTATCTGTAGAACAACCTGAGAAATCCATCTTTAGTATGAATATTATCTGTATAACAACC
This sequence comes from Spisula solida, assembly GCA_947247005.1. NCBI lineage: Eukaryota > Metazoa > Mollusca > Bivalvia > Venerida > Mactridae > Spisula > Spisula solida. Next base: position 31,409,551 of record OX365948.1, read on the forward strand.
TGAGAAATCCATCTTTAGTATGAATATTATCTGTAGAACAACCTGAGAAATCCATCTTTAGTATGAATATTATCTGTAGAACAACCTGAGAAATCCATCTTTAGTATGAATATTATCTGTATAACAACCTGAGAAATCCATCTTTAGTATGAATATTATCTGTAGAACAATCTGACAAATCAATCTTTAGTATGAATATTATCTGTATAACAACCTGACAAATCACTCTTTAGTATGAATAGTATCTGTAGAACAATCTGACAAATCACTCTTTAGGATGAATATTATCTGTATAACAAATGACAAATCAATCTTTAGTATGAATATTATCTGTAGAACAACCTGACAAATCAATCTTTAGTATGAATATTATCTGTATAACAAATGACAAATCAATCTTTAGTATGAATATTATCTGTAGAACAACCTGACAAATCAATCTTTAGTATGAATATTATCTGTATAACAAATGACAAATCAATCTTTAGTATGAATATTATCTGTATAACAACCTGACAAATCACTCATTAACTAACAGCATGTAGTTATGCAAAATGTTCCAACAGGTCATCACAATGACCAAGTAAGTAAGCTGTGCAAAAAAAAATAGCAATGAAGGTACCGAGTTTGGCAGACATATGGATGACAAAACAATGAGTCTGTCAACAAGAAGATTTACCTTTAATGATACCAGAGTGTTGGCTATTATGTAAAGAACTCGTTTTTCCCTTTCTTCCCACAAATTCTGAGAGACTGAAATTTTTAAAAAAGAAAATTATTGTATTGGGTGTAACGTATTCTGTCAACAATTTTTCAGCTATACAAAGCGACCAATTCACCTTACCAGTTTTCCTAGACTGTTTCCTAACCATTATAAACAAACCCTTCCATCAGGAACGGTTTTGTGCTTTAGTTTACATACATACTAATAGTGTCAATCATGCCATAAAGACCACCTGTGAACAAAGACCACCTGTGAACAAAGACCACCTGTGAAAAAAGACCACCAAATATTTTTTTCTTCCGTTGTTATTTTCAATGACAGTTATATTCCGGAGAATTTGACATGACTCTCAAACTTCTATTAGCATAATTTAACAGCTGAAATATTGTCTATATTTATAATCCCGGTTGTAAATTTTCATAAGCTTAGGATCACAAAGAAGCTCGAAAAGTAGTATCAACACAAATCTAAAGGACCGATACTGCACGAATTGCTCACAGAAGTTTATGTATTCAACACAAGAAACTTGTAATATATTCATGCATAAAGGTCAGGATCATGTCAAATTCTCCATGCTTTACCCGTTGGTACTGCTTAGACCATGTCCCCTGGCAGTAGAGATCTTTAAACAATATCTTAGACATCATTTTGTACAAATAGTTAAAGACAGCATACAGCAAAACTAACTTAATATATGACTAATACCTTTTCTACTTTCTGCACTGATCGTAACAGCACTACCATCTTCAGCAACACCATCCTCTAAATTCTTCATTATCTATAACAAATAGCAACAAGACTGCATTCAATAAACGCACCTGGTGGAAGCCTTGACCATAATAACTAGGGAAGTCAATAAGGGGCCATAATTCTGTTGAAATGTTGGATCATATTACATGGTGTTGACAATGTAAAGTGTTTATGATGGTAAACAATTATGCCAAGTGGAAAAGCAAAGCCATGGTGGACTTATTTGCGTTTCAAAACCTTTTTGGTTTTGGTTAACAGTTTCTACAGGACAGTCAAACAGTTAAGCACAATCGCTATATGCTTCCCATATCAGTAGATTCTGGGCATAATAACAAAAATATTGAAACAAGTTGTCCGAATGACAGCCAGTACTAGACTATTCAAAAGTTTGTTTAACATAGAAAAAGTCATCCTACAACAATGACTCTTGACAAGTACTTGTTACATTATTGATGTCAAGCGATATTAGGATAACAACATTCAACCAAGTAACTCTTAAGTTCAAAGTGCTACATGACAAGATCATCACAGTGCAGATATAGGCCCATAAGCAATTATTTAGTGTTAGGTTTCTTTGATTTCCATCATGAATAATAGAGCCTACCCTAAGTGAGACACTGACCTTAACATCAGCTGAGCACTCCAAAGATGCCCCTGATGTGCCAGTGGTGAACATTTGTGTCAGGTTTCTCACGAAATATTTTGATTAGTTCCCATGTGACAGAGAGGACAATAAATAAGTCATGGTCCAAAGTGTGACCTAGAAGGCAGCCCATAAAATATGCACTCAGTACCTCATCTGGATTTTTGTCAGATTTGAAATCTTTGCAGGGTTAGATAAGTTACAGAGCAGACATGGACTCTCCTTCCCTAAATCACAGTGTATACACCACTTTTCTAATTGGTCACTTTTCAAACCCTAAATACCTTTAACAATGATCATAATTTTTGACGATATGTTGCACACAAACGTGTTATGCAATAAATCCTAACACTCAAATCATAAAAAATCAAAATCACATACCAAAGTATGCGTGGTCATTCATGAAATAAATTTTGCATTTTCGTCATCAAATAAAATGATCACAGTTAAAGGTATTTCGGGTTTGAAAAGGGACCAATTAGAAAAGTATTTGAGTGTTAACGAGTCAACTGCCGGTTATCGCAATAAGGAGTACATATTGAATTGTATAGTTTTGCAATAAGTCAGTGATAGGAAATCACTGGATGTTTCAATCACAATAAGTCATACTAATTGAATTGTATAGTATCCCAATAAGTCGTACAGTGATTTGGTTTAAATGCGGTGTAAATGAGACATTGACCTTGACATACTTACCCTCGTTATTATAGCTAACATATAGTACAATCTGTCGAGTGTTTCCTGAGATCTACCTAGATGATGTGGTAACTCAGCATGTAATAATCTCATTCCAAATGATACCATAGAACCTGCATGTACACAAATATAGAGAAATGTTAAACATGCATTACTGTATAATCATTTTACAAGATTTTAGAATTACACGTTCATTGACCATTTTCAATAAGATACGAGATTTTCAAATTAAGTCTTACTTAAGGATATATGCCTACAAATGAGCTCTGTACTACTTATAACGTAGTTCGCCATGTGATTGGTATATGATCAACAGCTGAAAAGTGCCTAATCCTCCTATTGTGTTCAATATACGTCACAAACGTAACTCGTATAATGAAAGAGTTATCAATTTGCAATTCCAAATTATCGAATGTGAAATTCACAAATAATAGAAATAGAGCTCTTATCTAGACATGTTCACTACATAAAGGTACCGGTGTAACAGGCCAAATTTTTCCCCTGTCCATTTTTTCCCCGGGGGGAAAACCGGGCCGGCCCCTTTTTTCCCCCCTGGTCCATTTGTTCCCCCGTAAAAAATCAAATTATCATAATATTTGAACGTTACATTGGCCTCTTTTTTCCCCCCTTGGCCCCGTTTTCCCCCCTAGAAGTTGAAGTTTCTAGTATGATCATCAAATGCAGCATTGGCCTCTTTTATCCCCCTTGGCCCCGTTTTTCCCCCCAGAAGTTGAAGTTTCTAGTATGATGATCAAATGCAGCATTGGCCTCTTTTTTCCCACTTGGCCCCGTTTTTCCCCCTTAGAAGTGGAAGTTTCTGGTATGCATGATCAAATGCAGCATTGGCCTCTTTTTCCCCCTTGGTCCTGTTTTTCATAGGTCTTAGGATGATAACCCATTACCAACATCTACTGACAAGACGATACAGATTGATCCAGCATTTGATAGGAGTTATTCCCTGTTCCTAAAACAGGATCTATCCATGTGTCTGTATGTTCCTATATGAGAATCTGTCAATCTGTCTGTATGTTCCTACATGAGAATCTGTCAATGTCTCTGTATGTTCTATATGAGATTCTGCCCATGTGTCTGTATGTTCCTATATGAGAATCTGTCAATGTATCTCTATGTTCCTATATGAGAATCTGTCAATGTGTCTGTATGCTCTTATATGAGAATCTGTCAATGTGTCTGCATGTACCTGTATGAGAATCTATCAATGTATCTCTACGTTCCTATATAAGAATCTGTCAATGTATCTGTATGTTCCTATATGAGAATCTCTCAATGTGTCTGCATGTGCATTTGATCACCATACTAGAAACTTCAACTTCTAGGGGGGAAAAACAGGGCCAAGGGGGGGGAATAGGACAATGCTGCATTTGATCATCATACTAGAAACTTCAACTTCAACGGGCGAAAAACGGGGCTAAAGGGGGAAAATGAGGCCAATTGTGCATTTGATCATCATACTAGAAACTTCAACTTCTAGGGGGGGGGGGGAAGAACGGGGCCAAGGGGGAAAAAATAGGCCAATGCTGCATTTGATCATCATACTAGAAACTTTAACATTTATTGGGGGAAAGCGGGGCCAAGGGGGAAAAAAGAGGCAAATGCTGCATGTGATCATCATACTAGCAACTTCAACTTCTTGGGGGGGAAAACGGGGCCAAGGTTGGGGACAAAAGAGGCCAATGCTGCATTTGATCATCATACTAGAAACTTCAACTTCTAGGGGGGGAAAACGGGGCCAAGAGGGGAAACAAGAGGGCCCAAAGGGCCCTAGGTCGCTCACCTGTCGAACTTGACCTAGATTTTGTTAAGATGGCCATTGTGACCAAGTTTCATAAAGATTAAGTCAAAACTGTGACCTCTAGTGACTACACAAACTTTTTCTATGATTTGACCTAGTGACCTAGTTTTTGACCCCAGATAAACCAATATCAAACTTGGCCTAGATTTTGTTGAGATGATCATTGTGACCAAGTTTCATAAAGATTGAGTCAAAATTGTGACCTCTAGTGACTACACAAGGTTTTTCTATGATTTGACCTAGTGACCTAGTTTTTGACCCCAGATGACCCCATATCAAACTTGGCCTGGATTTTGTTGAGATGATCATTGTGACCAAGTTTCATAAAGATTAGACCAAAATTGTGACCTCTAGTGACTACACAAGGTTTTTCTATGATTTGACCTTGTGACCTAGCTTTTAACCCCGGATGACCCAATATCGAACTTGACCTAGATTTTGTCGAGATGATCATGGTGACAAAGTTTCATAAAGATTAAGTCAAAATTGTGACCTCTAGTGACTACACAAGGTTTTTCTATGATTTGACCTTGTGACCTAGTTTTTGACCCCGGATGACCCAATATCGAACTTGACCTAGATTTTGTCGAGATGATCATTGTGACCAAGTTTCATAAAGATTAAGTCAAAATTGTGACCTCTAGTGACTACACAAGGTTTTTCTATGATTTGTCCTAGTGACCTAGTTTTTGACCCCAGATGACCCAATATCGAACTTGACCTAGATTTTGTTGAGATGATCATTGTGACCAAGTTTCATAAAGATTAAGTCAAAATTGTGACCTCTAGTGACTACACAAGGTTTTTCTATGATTTGACCTAGTGACCTAGTTTTTGACCCCGGATGACCAAATATCGAACTTGGCCTAGATTTTGTTGAGATGATCATTGTGACCAAGTTTCATAAAGATTAGGCTAAAATTGTGACCTCTAGTGTCTACACAAGCCAATTGTTGACGGACGGACGGACAGACGACGGACGGACGACGGACGGACGGACGACGGACGAAGAGTGATCACAAAAGCTCACTCTGTCACTTTGTGACAGGTGAGCTAAAAAGGCCAATGCTGCATTTGATCAACAAACTAGAAACTTCAACTTCTAGGGGAGAAAAACGGGGCCAAGGGGAGAAAAAAGGCCTAGATAAAGTGTAAGACTTGATCAAGAATAGTGTTTAGGGGGGAAAAATGGACCAGAGGGGGAAAAATAGGCCTGGGCCCGATCTTTCCCCCCGAGGAAAAACCGGGCTAGGGGAAAAAAAGGACTGCTACAGTAACAGGCCAAATTTTCCCCCTGTCCATTTTTCCCCCCGGGGAAAATCTGGCCAGGGAAAAAAAAGGACCGCTACACCTGTATAGAAGAGGCAACCTTGTGAAAAAATTTGATTGATTCGTTGATTGCATTTTCATGAAAACAGTTTTTTGTCTCTCCTAAAAACCTGCAAATAAATTATACGAGGGTTTCGATGCCGGCTGATGATAAACAATATACTTAAGAGCATTTATTAGTCTAAAGACAAATAATACAACTTTCGGTGGGAAATTTCAGAAATGATCAAGTGCCCTGGCAGGGACTCCAACCAGAGATCTCTTAAGCCGTAGTCAAAAGTGTTATCCACTCAACCAACTTGTCAGAAGTAGTCTTTTATAAAATATATTAAAATATATAATACCTCTCTTTCCTGGAAATGTCTGTGGATAAAACTCATAGTATATATCCGGAGTATCTAGATTGTTAAAGGCTGCCATCTCTGATTCCAATACACTGTACATACGTAATTTCATCATCAGGCTAAATCGACAATACCATAACTACAACATACAGGAAAAAGGAGAACATTCTAACTGAATCGTCGTCGGAACCCATAGTGTACATGTGTTGTCCTAATTAGCATATAATCATGTTATGTCATAAGAAATATCAAGTATCATATGCAGAAATTGTAATTAATCTTTAGAGAATTTGGTTCCTAACATCAATCAAAATTTCATAACATTACAATCTTCCAAAAATTGACAAATTGCATACATTTTACGAACATCAGGTGAAGCCTCGCGGCACACAGAATGTCAATGTCAAGTCTCACCTACCACGTCATGTCATCAAAGTAACATGCACTTTCCTTCATGGGTTTTACAATTTTGATATTGTATGCCAAAGTTATGATCAACCATTACAGAATTTTTTTCATGACATACTATCAACAAAATTTCATTAAACATTTTTCTAAATTGGCAACTTGAGTCGACAATTGGTGCAGATAGAATCAGAAACAATCTGACATATGTCTTTGCTAAGTCTGGTTGGATCACTCTGCTTCGTTCCCTACCCTCCTGTTGCAAGGAATTAAATCATCTGTGCCACTGGGCATAGTTACATAGAACAATTAGATGCATAGAACAGATACCTGCAAGGACTCTGGACAATGTAAGGTAGGCGTCTCTCCTGGTACTGCCTGTCCAATATCACCTAACAATTTACCAGTCAAATCTATCGCTGATCTGTAACATCCAGTTTTCTGGAATATAAAAAAAAATTCAACATTAAAGCTACTCAGTCATGATCCAAAATAGACCTTTAAAGAACAACTCTTCAGTCAGATTCAGTACATGTAGAACTATTCTGCCCTTTTCAAAAGTATAACAATTCAGTCATATTCCAAAGTAGAACTATACAGTCATTTGTCAAAGAAGAACTATTAATAGTTTGTCCTTTTCAAAATTACAAATATTAAGTCATTTTCCAAAGTAGAATTATTCAGTCATTTTCCAAAGTAGAACTATCCAGCTGCACTCAAAGTGGAACATTTTCAGGGCAGTTACTTTGGAGCCAATGGTAGGTCATAACTGATCCAAGATGGAACTGAGATCATCTGTTTAACATAATGAACAAGTTGTGTGTAAGATTGCTTAAAATCATAAAAAAAATAGCTATTATACAGACAAGACAACTGTTAAGGCATGCCCGTGCTCACACAAAAAACTCGCCTTGTCACCAGACAGGTCAGCTTAAAAGATAAAGAATCTGGGTAACGGGTATGGTGAAATGTGAAAGTAGATGTATTACCATGAGTTGTTTCAAGCCTTCAGCATCCTGTGTGACTCTATCAGAGGTCAGTATCTGTCTCTTCAAAGCTTCTTGTTCTCCCATATATCTGTACACCAAATCTTTCACAGGATCACCCTGGTCAAACATAGTATAACATGTATATATCTGTACACCAAATCTTTCACAGGATCACTCTAGTCAAACATAATATAACATATATATGTACACCAAATCTTTCACAGGTTCTACCTCAGGTCAAACATAATATAACATATATATGTACACCAAATCTTTCACAGGATCACTCTAGTCAAACATAGTATAACATGTATCTGTACACCAAATCTTTCACAGGATCACCCTGGTCAAACATAGTATAACATGCATCTGTACACCAAATCTTTCACAGGATCACCCTGGTCAAACATAGTATAACATGCATCTGTACACCAAATCTTTCACAGGTTCACCCTGGTCAAACATAGTATAACATGCATCTGTACACCCAATCTTTCACAGGATGAAATCGAGGTATTCAAGAAAGGGCCACAACTCTGCTGAAACTACGTTCCAGCAATAACAAAACACTTGGCATTCAATTACACATGCCAATAAACATACCTGCTAAGTTTATGACCAGACCTAAATACTTTTAACACGACATTGTGTCTGAAATTAAAAATCAAACCAAACCAACAGTTACTGTCATTAATTCCACGAATGCAGCAATCAAATGATCAGGGTTTGTTTTGTTGGGTGACTAATAATCACAACATACCTGTGGCTCAGTGATAACCAGCGTAGGTGAGCACAGTAGTTCAGTATCTGGGTAATATGTTCCAGGTGCATGTGTTGCCATGGCAACAAGTATTGTTTTTGTAGCCTCTGATGGTAACCAAGCATCATGTTGTCTATCTGTATCACTCATCTGTAGACCCACGGAGAATATGTCATCACCTCCATCAGATATATTCTGAAATGCTGTAACTCTATGTTCCGGACTTGTCGGATTCGTGGGGTGAAGTTCTGAAATATAGAATTGAAAACCTTAATGTCCTGTACTTCTAGACGTTTGATACATGACAAGTGAAACAGTATGTCAAGGTGATGAAAGACTCTTGAATTTTGGTGTGAGCAATCCTTACCCACTTCCCTTATCTGGGTCTGTCTGTAGATTAATTAACTAAATTATTTTCTAGATAAGTATCCTAAATGAAAGATTCTGTTTTGAGTCGGGTCTAATATCTGTTGTAATGCGCACAAATAAAATCTTAAAGCAGGAACATTAGCTAGATAGGTCAGAAATAGTTATTGAAAATACAATTAATAATAAAACAATCACCGGTAGGAGTAGTGTTGAATGGTGGATGTGCCGGACTGTCTACAGGAGATAGTGTAGTAGAAGGTGGGAACATCGGTTGATGTGTTGGAGTGGTTTCTGTAGAACCTGTATCTTTTGTTTCTTGGAGTTTATCTTGACCCGACAAGTCTGGTGTGGGTAAGTTAGCTTCTGAACTCTCCACATGAGCAGGGCTGGACATTGGAATAACACCATTACTGTCAGAGCCGTCTTCAGTGTTTTCCCCTACAGCACCAAGATCAACACTCAATGATGATCTTCCACTAGATTGATGTGAAATCTGACGACCAATTCCAAGTGATCGAACACTCTCCGACTGACTTGTCTGCCGGAAATAATCATTTATATTTTTTTCATTCATAAATGATGTTGCAGCTGGGGACATTCCAAGGGCATCTAAAGCCTCAGTGTCTGCTACATCAGCAGTGAATGATTCAAAGTCATCTTTTCCTTCAATATCAACTGGTGTCTCAACAGTTTCACCAGCATCTAGCATTAACTCAAAGTCTACACTTTCAATATTAAGCTCTTCAGGTGGTCTCTGTCTTATGTCCAAACTATTATCAACAATTTCACCTTCATCAAAACTTTCCTTCACCGAGTCGTCTAATGTTAGATTTGCTAAATCTCCTGGTATAGCTTTAGGAATCTCTTCATCCATTACAAAGTTCAAATCATTTCTAGATTCCACTTTAACTTCTTCAGTCGGACTACCAGTCTCTACTTTACTTATATCCTCAAATATATTACTAGCAAATGGATCATTGGCAGAAGTGTCTTTACCAAAATATCTACTTAAACTCGGAGGTGATTCATTGGATGCCTTTGTATCTTCTATCTCAGTCATAGAAAAGAATAGCTCATCTTGTTCACCAGACGCTGGGACATTGCATTCTCCACCAGTAGGTGTTACAGTTGGATTTTCATCAACAATAGCTTCCATATTTACACCACCATGACTAACAAAAGAAATTCCTTCCTGTTCCATGGTAGTTTTATTTTCCTCAGTGGTCGGTAATAGTAAATCATGGTCTGTGCCTGGAGGGTCCAGATATACTGAGTCAAGTGTATCAGTTGTAGATGAATGCAGCATACCACCAGTACCCACACCTGTATCGTGGAATAAAAGGAATACAATGTAAAAACAACAATAGCTAAGTTTACCTTTATAATTTTTCCTAGCTCTGTTTTTACTCTTTTTTCCCCTTCTCTGAAACATGCTCTTTTTACAATTTCAAGTACTACAGTATATCGAAACAAACACTGAAGTAGCTTTAAACAACACAACGAAATGACCAAGTTGTTAACAACAGCCTCACACTTACAACTACATTTGTATCCATATCAGTGTATCAATATTTGACACTTAATATTAATAGAAATATGCATGCTTTAACAACTACAAAATTTACTGTAAACTGAGTGTATTTTCATGATCTATTTCCACTGCACCATGACAATGATGGCATACACATGTAGATATCAAATCATTAACAAATCAATTAATGTTTTTTTTAAATTGCATGTTAGTTGTTCAATGTATTAATGTGGTATGTGCAAAGGGGAGTCACAACTCCAACAATGGGGCTGGTATAGCTCCCTTATTTCACTCATCATACAAGGGGCTGGCTGTCCCAATTTTGTATCAGTATATCAATTTGACTGGAAGTAATACCAGTCGTGTGCAGGACATCAAAACCCCCAAACTGAAGCAGTATTTAACTTGTACTGCTGGTGATATTCATAAATTCTTTCAACATTGTGCTATAGTCCAGAGACTTTGACACAATTCTCGAACTTCTATTAGCATGATTTCACATCTGATTTATTGTCTATATTTATATCATCGGTTGTATGTTTTCATAAGCGGGGAGTATCACGAAGATACTCATGGTGTAATATACCAACACAAATCTAAAGGACCGATATTGCACGATTTGCTTGCGGAATTTTATATATTCAATGCAAGAACCCAGTAAAATATCTATGCATAAAGGTCAGGATCGTGTCGAATTCTCTGTGCTATAATACAAGTACAAGACTTGTGCATAAATATTTTGTTGTAACATTTTTCTTTTAATTTAGGATTTAATACCTATATGTATAGCCACTACTTTACAGTACTGATGGATGCCAGTGTCAATGTTTATAACAATAATATCATCATTTTAATAAATCCAGAATGAATTATATTAGATAGGCAGAGATTAGCAGCTGTTGTAGAGTCATTATATTTGAAACACTTTGTGAAACACGGAACTGTGTCACATACAATGTACAGTCAGTATATTGATCACAATTGTAACTACAACAGTATCATTGCAACATGACAGATGTTTCACTAAATACTGTGAAAATGTTCCAGATTTAAAATTTGTATTGTTGACTGTGTATAATACTGAAGGCCTTGTAGATTTCTGGCCTGTGTTTGATTTCAAGTTTTTGAATCCTGAGAATTATTGAGCAGCCATTGATAGAAGTGATTTTGATGTATTGACAATATTTTTTAGCCGATAGATTATCGATTCACGTTTTGAAATATGGGAAAATGAATGGAAGCACCATAATGGAAAGCACCCAAAATCCTCATTTTTGCTACACAAAACATGTTGTCTTGGTTAAATCGGGGTTAAATAGAAGTTTACATAATAATACAAATTGTCAAAATGGGTCTAATCTAAACTCAAACTGAAGCTACTATTTTCAAAATCTGAATCTATACCCAATATATACAGTCTAAAATGGCTGATTCCTGCATTAGTGAATCATGACTGATGGGTTGGTTACTTGTTCATCCTTATGTACAAATCGATAAATTGATGCTCTATATTTTAATTGTAGACAGTGTCCCATACTATAATAATGCTCTATATTTGACTTCTAGACTGTGTCTCATACTATGATAATGCTCTATATTTGACTTCTACACTTTGTCTCATAACTATGATAATGCTCTATATTTGACTTCCAGACTGTGTCACATACTATGATAATGCTCTATATTTGACTTCTAGACTGTGTCTAATACTAAGACAATGCTCTATATTTGACTTCTAGACTGTGTCTCATACTATGATAATGCTCTATATTTGACTTCTAGACTGTGTCTCATACCATGATAATACTCTATATTTGACTTCTAGACTGTGTCTCACACTATGACAATCTTCTAGACTGTGTCTCATACTATCAAAATGCTCTATATTTTACTTCTAGACAGTGTCTCATACTGTACAAATGCTCTACATTTTAGTTGTTACTGTAACACTCTGTCTCATCGAGTGAACATGATTTATATTTCAATTGTAGACTGTGCCTCATTCTCATTTATAGCCATTATACTGTGACAATGCTTGAAATTCCAGACAGATTTAGCACTCAATGAAGTCATTAATTGTTTATTGCTTGATGTTTGTTTATTCAGGGTTGATGCAACAATTTTTCAGTTACATACGGCAGCTAATTCACCTCAGAACCAGATTTCCTGGAATACAGTCAGATCTCGATACAACAACACTGTTTGTTCCCGATTAAAATGTCGTTATAAAGAATTTGTCATTATACTGAATTTCACTAGTGACGAGAAATTTGATTAATAGATTTTTCCATAGAAATCAATTAATGATTAACATATAATTTATTATGTCATAAAATTGACATAATCAGCAAAATCAGTTTTATATTCGATCAACTTTAATGAGATTATCTAATGGCTCAATAGCATTCCATTCATCAAACTGTGAAAACAAAGTGTAAAATGGGTATGAAAAACAAATCATTGTTGTACATGCACTGCATCAATGAAACCGCAACCTTAAAAACAAATTTAATTATAGGAAATCACGCACATTAATTATACATATAGAGCAAATAGTAATTATCCAGTAACGCTCTAGAGAATAATTTGGTAATTCATTTTGTTACAAATTTTACCCTATCGTTTTTAAGAATTGATGTATTAATAAATCAAGACAAGAAATCTCGATTAACATCGTTTATTTCGTGAACCGTACGATTTCTAAAATACAAATATATGCGATGACTTCGCTTATGTCCCTTGATTACGAATGTGCGAGCCGTAGCACACAAACTGTGATTCGACTGTGAAAGGTTCCACTATTATAAAGAGAGCAATTAAGATGATTTTCACAAGTGTAATTACATAATTAGGCTCCTTGCTCAGACGATGACTTTGTGAAGCCGATAAATACAGTCAGGACTCGTTACAACGACACCCGATATACCGACAATTTCGTTATAACGACACCAATTGGTGGGGACGAATTCTATATAACGTTAATAGTATCCGTTATAACGACATATTCACTTACCGACACCGACAGCAAAAAGATGGGAACGAATCGATTGTTTACACAGTAATTAATACTCGATATACTGACACTATCAAGGGACTATTTTTCACACCTTAACATAGTTTTGTGCTCAAACTTTAAAGGTTTTAAACATTAAAATGGCTCATAATTTACTGGAACTTTTACATTGAATGGATAGCCTTTAAGAAAGCTGAATAACATTTTCTGGTACAGTAAAGATTAAGTGATAGGACATCGGTTGCAAATCATAATCGATCATCAGCTAGAATTGATAGGCACTTCCGATGCGATTTTCCGAAAAATAATCGGCAGGACAGTGACTGTAATACTATACAGAGTGTTATAATGCCTGTTTTCCTACTTTCCAAGTTGCAAAAAAAGGTGACAGAGGGAAATCAATGATTTTCGGTAGACGTTTTACTATCTGAGTTTGAAGAAATGGTTTGAATTGGGTCTAATGGGCATTCAATTGGTTGAAACTTCCATGCTTAGAATTTTCCTAGCAAATATTTGATTAAAGAAGTCTTGTTTAACATTACGTAATAATTATCTGATGATCGATTATGGATGTCAGAATGATATCAATCACCCGAATCGACTGACTTCTGCTAGCCACTTTATATATCAATGTTATCTAATAATCGGTACATCACTAGTAAAGATTATTTATTTGTTGCACTTTTAATACTCGAGTTGAGCAGAGCACGAAAAAAAGCTTGATAATCATAGGACCAGGTCCAGTATAAAAAAACAGATAGACATTTTTAAATGTAGGCCATACCAATTTCAAAGTTGAACTAAGAAATGGGTTAACACTCACCCAAAGTATGCATAGGTGATTGATGTGATTGTTGTTCTAGAAACTGTTTTTCTTCTTCCGTTTCTTCATCCAATAATTCTTTCACAATCTGTACATCAGCCATCTCCTACCTGAATATAAACAAATATATAATCACTGTTATCAGTTTGATTGAAACATTTTGTAAGTTGCAATTAAACCAGGAGCTTGTTGCCTAACCAAAACACTACCAAATAGCGCTACCAAGCGCTTTACTACGTCAATGCAATGACACAGTACCAGTGAGCAGTGCTCGCCGATAGCATACCATTTCCCAACATTTTGCTAGGCGAGCGCTTTCTTGTGCAACGATCTGCTATCTTCAAGTGCTCACCGGTAGCATATATATTTTTCGCTTCGTTCACTACTTAGTGCTTTTTTGAAGCACTTAGCCATTTCCAAGAGCTTTAGTTAGGCAGCAGGACCCAGGTAAGGATCTATTTCACATGAAACAATTTTGATTGTATATCTATATTCAATATACTATCATATAGGGATGGCAACGAGTACCTGAGTACTCGAGTACTCGTTCAAAGGTCCGATTATCGAATACCGGTATCAAAATCAGTATTCGAGTACTCGGTAAAATATAAAAATAATAATTGTTAATCCTGTATTGTACAGAACGTTTCCAAGTCTTATCTGGTCTACTAAAATTACAATTAACAACGTGTCATCAATCCTTAATCGCCGCAAGCAAAACACATGCAGACCTGTCAATCATCGTCTGTTAGTTTGTTTATGACACGTAGCTGGGGTTTATTTTGTTGACATCAATCCGAGTGATTGCCATCGATCTTTAATTGGCAGTTATTGTTTAATGGGTGTGACAATCGATTAAGAAATTAATAAAATTACTTTAAATTATAATTATAATCGTTCTCACGCGTGTTTTTATAAATGAACGATAACTCGACTGCGTCACGCTGTGTAAATATTACTATGTCACCAGTTGATGAGAGTATTCCCCCTTAGTTGTAAATTTGTTATTATTCGATTTTCTAGCGTTATTGACTATAACTCATACTGAATTTACACTGTATTGTTGTTCTTTTGTTAGTTATTTTGTTTCAACATTCTTCTACCCATATAGATTTGACCATCAACTGAACAGAATGGACAGGCATACACAATGTTTTATTTGAAGTTGAACACGCACGTTTGCAGTACAACATTTCTGTGTCCCAAATATCATTCACATTTATAGTTTTCCGAGTACCCGAGTACTCGATCGGAAGAATGACCGAGTACCCGAGTACCGATTTTAGTACTCGTTGCCATCTCTACTATAATAATTTAATATAGGTGATGTTATATTGTTTTAGCAGGTTTTCATCAAAATAATTTGACAATTTATACAATATACATACAATTGAGGCTACTCGTAGTGTCCTAACTACACTTTCAGGGACAGGGGAGCTCAGGTAGGGAAATTGCATTTTGAAGAAAAAAAGGAAGTTTGTCTTTTATAAACATCAATGCTTTGATATTAGAAATACTTTATATTATACATACAAGGTGATCCATTAATTCCGCCACGAAGGTTTATCAAATGGAGATGCGACTCACGGTTGGTCTAACTACGCTGTCGTGCGTGCGCATTACATCTGCCATTACGACAGGACGGGTGAAATAAAATCAATCAAAATACTCGATTTATCGACGTTTATCCTATGAATCGACATGGCATCATCGAGAGAACGCCATGTAGTTGTGTTTTCCGTATTTTATTTGTGTTTTTGTTTGTTAGAAAGCTTGACATTTGTGTACTTTTTATTGCAAATAAATTTTCAAAATGGCGGAATCACGTCAAAAAGCGTATGAAACGGGCACCTGCACACCTTCCATGTGCCAATTGAAAACATATTTTTGATTAAATTATGTACATGACCAGTCTCTTTTCACGACAAATCGAATGTTTCATTTCGTTGGTCATATCCAACAGTATTACTTCTTGAAGGCACATGTGTACTTGGACACATTTTTCAAGTTTTCTTTTGACTTAAATCGCAGATTTTCCCAATTCATAATAAAGTTTTATACCTGTAGGATACCTGTAGGATGAATGTGGGCTCTGTAGTCAGGACAGTGTCCTTTTTAAGCCCCCCTTCTTGTAGACTTGATGTAGCACAAACTTGTATGGTTAGTCACAATTACATCAGAATATTGGTATTGGTCACAGTTTGATATATGAGCCGTGTCGTGAGATTTCCGACCTAGTGGGCAAAATGACGTCACGTCAAAAGCAGACGACAAAGTTGCGCGTCGAAAACGTCGTAATTGGCAGCGCGCGATTAACGCGGTTTGTGTATTTAGCCCGTACATCCTCCTCAACTATGAGCGTAACGAATGACGTTATGTAAACAAAGACGGACTAATTTTAGTTAACTCTACTTTGATGTGTCGTTCGCTTTCGCATGGTCGTATTAAACATGTTTAATTGTTTTAATATAAAAATGTCTTTAGATTAAGATTTATATTTTCAATTCACGGAAGCAGTGTAGAAGCGAATGAAATACGGACGATGTGTTCTAAATAAAATCTAGATTTAGTTGATTTGTGTTTTACTTCCCCACCCATCATCTATTGACAACCGATCTATTCCTTCCACATGATAATTTATCATTTATTAGATCTACGAAATATTTAGTTACAGTATTTAGATCTACATGTAGAATCTATGATCTAATATTGTGCCGTATTCTAACAGTCTGTGAGGTTAAACCAATGTAAATCACAACTGGTACATTCGTGCCTGGTCCGTTACGTTACAACTGTTGGTAGGTTGTACGTGGTGTTTCAGTATGTGTCGCAAAAAAGCTAATTGGAATGTACAGTTTGAACTTTCTAATCGACATTTCTCATCTTTAAAAATATATTTATTGAAAGCACGCGCGGATCCAGAAGGAACATGAGTTGAACACCGCCCCTGTGAAAAATCTCTGATCACTAATTAGGGGATTCGTTTTAATTACAGTGCATGTTCGATCGCTGTTTAAATAGATGTTTCGTTTCTTGTTACAAGTAGACGAATTTCAGATTGCGTCAGAAAAAATAGCTAGATACGCGAATTGAAGATTCTTGGTAAAGTCTACTTATTGCAATTTGGTAACAATAAAAAATGCCGGGCTAATGCACAACGCAATTCTAGATCTACATCATAGGCCTACATTTTGAAATGGGGTATGCCCTATATACTTTCAGTGCCAGGTGCCACATGATCAAATATAGGCAAAACACGATCGCCTACACATGTATGTTTAAATATATTGTTTTGTATAACGTAAATCAATTATTTAATTACAACGATGAAAACATAATTTAGAAGGATAGAATCCCGCTTCATGCGACATGTGAAAAGTTGAGGAGACAGCGTGTCATCGATGCCAGTAAATATTGTGCAAAGACCGCTATCACCAGACGCGTATGCATATCTATTTCCCTACACTTCGTTCTCTTACTAAGATCAGGCCGATCTGCCCCAACCTGAAAGTATGAATCGAGACGAGATCGGCGTCAAAACCAAGACAATTGATGAAGATCTTCACCGGAACGTCTGTACTACGACTACAGCTTTTCCGATACGATGCTTATATGCTTACACCACATTTCCACCGCGATAAACGCCGATCATGAACTGTTTTGTACTTCAATGTCGCGTCGATCTGCAAGACCCTACTACGTTGGTAGACATACCTATAAGACTGTAGCACGATGTTACGCCGTTCATGTCCGCAATACTACGATATTGACACGATCATAGTACGCTTTGGTATGATGCGTACACTTAGTTAATCAATGAGTGTTGAGTATTTTCTTCACATCACTCATTTCCAGAAAGAGGCATTAATTCATTGGATGATATTTTATAATACAATGAACACCCTTTCTACGAAACAGGTATATGCGTGCACGAGAGATTTTCTAAATGTCCATGGACTTTCCTAATATCTTGATCATTTTAGTTAAAAACTAATGTTTTCCACATAATAATTTGCTTTGATCTATTTCCAACTAATAACGCGATTTTTACGTGTTTCAATAGAAAAAACAGTTAAATTTAATGCGGGGCTCAAGTGTGAACGGTGTAGGGCCTATATATTCGACTTGATTCACCTTGCCAAATCTAGACTGATATGGACCTTCCCTTCACGACTATTGAAAAGGAGGAAAGCGTAAGAAAAATACTTTCCGAATTTAGCGAAATACACAATGTAAATAAATATATTTTTATTGCGCTGTAGAGTTTGTTAACAATAACAAGTACCAATATGCTCACGGTTCATGATCTGCCTTCATGAGGTTCAGATATGGAGAACAATTATCTAATTAATACGTCCTTGTATGTGTAGGCCTACTTTCACAACCTAAGCACTGTTTGACTGAATGGGATCTGTATTTTTTCCGGTCACTGTATGACGTATTGCGATGACCGGAAATTGACTCGTTTATACACTGTGAACTCTACTATGAGAATTTATTAGCAGTAGGTCGGACCTCAATTGGCACTGTACAGGGGATGAAATTCTGTCAGATCGAGCACTATTTGGGGTCATATGGACATTCGCGAAGCTGCTATCTTAATGTACATCTGAACGCATAAATGTAGTTAGGATCGTGCCATATTAGGACGTATGACGACGGTAAGAACAAGTTGATATGTCTGTGAAAGAGTTGGTCTAGTTACGAACGTGCTCAAATACAATGCGGACGGGATATGGACGTATAGAAAACTGTTAAGATAAAACACTAACAAAGTGCCTCGTTCTAGCAAGACCAGAACAGTTTTGACATTTTTACGACGTGTTGGGACGTCCCGTTTTGGAAACTAGTTCGGTGTACATGTGACTGGCCCTTTAATGCACCAGTCAATTAGAATTGAAAGAACGTACCCAACCCCGGGGAATGGTGGGAATTTTTATTTTTGTGTTTTCATACCCATTACAAAATCGCTGTCCCCAGGGCCATACATAATTGTAAACCCCCCGCAAATTGCACCCGCCTTATTCCTCATATAGTCATGGCAATTTTCCCTGTCATTTATTTGCGCGAAAGAAAAGCACAGCACTCACATGGCAGTGTGGCGACATCGGAAAAGGTAAAAACACTGGACTGTTCCCCCGTCCTTCCCCGTGGTCAGGGTGTGGTTTTAATTGACTTGTGCATAAGTCGAATAAAAGCTACCACAATTGTTACAATTAAGTTTTATGATAAGTTGTCTATAACGTTAGATATAATTTAGAAATTTTAACAACTGACCAGCTGACGTAATTCCGGGTAGAATATCAATCTGGTGATTCATGTAACATTTATAATTCTAAAAGGTCGGCAATACATGTTTATACAACAAATCAGAACGATTATACACGTTAACATCGAAAAATACAGAAAATCAATATTACACACGTTGTTTGCCAATTTCACTCTACCGCAGACATCAATCGTATGACCGCCCTAGATGTAGCCTGACGTCATGGACGTATGCGTCTAAGATCTTGCAAATTCAAAAGCATTACGGCTACGCGGCGTCTTCGATCTGCAAGATGCGACTTTTATACCGTATGACTGTTAAATTTGATGCAATAGGTTTTATTATGCGCATTTTTTAAGTAGCTGATTTGCGAATACCAGATGAGTTAAACTCTTGAAAACTGAAATAGCTTTGATGTATACATGTCATATTTTTACGCATTTTAAAAACTATTTTTCCTTTTGTTGCATATTTCCAGCAAATTGTTTAATCATTGTTAGAATATAACCTACATTATAAGCCAATGAAAACGCCGCATTTTCGCGGTTAAATGAAAATTTAATCATTAAAATTTTCTCTTCACAGACTTGACGTCATGCGTTGGCGCTAATTTCTATCGGCCAATCAGAATGCAGAATGTTATATTCTAAGTTAGTTAGAACATATTAAGTAAATTTTAATGACTAAAAAGGCCTCACTTCGCTCGCTCCGACCTTTTGTTATAGTTAGAACATATTAAGTAAATTTTAATGATTAAAAAGGGCGGAGCGAGCGAAGCGAAGCGAGTCCTTTTTAGTCATTAAAATTTACTTAATATGTTCTAACTAACTTAGAATATAACATTCTGCATTCTGATTGGCCGATAGAAATTAGCGCCAACGCATGACGTCAAGTCTGTTAAGAGAAAATTTTAATGATTAAATTTTCATTTAACCGCGAAAATGTGGCGTTTTCATTGGCTCATAATGTAGGTTATATTCTAATAATCATTAAAATTTACTTAATATGTTCTAACTATAACTTATCACAGTAAATTTATGACATGAAAAGTCATATGTAATGGTTAAAAAACTCATTGAAACGTTGATATGTAGAATTTAATGAACTATAATTTTACGTTGAAATGCAACGACGTCAACAACGCGACGTCACTAAAATTATTTATGGCTGACGTACTTGTTATGTTCTAACTCAGATTAAACCTACTTGCACTCGTCAGAATTGCATGAAATAAGTTTTGAATAATTCCTAAAAGAACGAATTTTAATAAACAGAAATAAACCGAAAATGTCAAATTTGACCACTAGGTCGGAAATCCCACGACACGGCTCATATATGGCACTCAAACAGTCATTCCATGATTGACTTTTTAATATAGTTATAACTGATAAGGTATATCGCCTTGCCAGTGACAGTCCAACCGTATTTTAAAACTATTCACGTCCTTTGCATCTATAACATTCGGCGGTAACGCATTCCACATATCAATGACTCTCCTAGAAAACTGGTTCTGTCGTAAGGTGGTTCTAGAACTTGGTACATCTAATTTTAAATGGTGACCTCTCGTTGATGACGAGTATGTAAAAAATTTGTTGAAATCACAATCATCCAGTCCTTTCACTATTTTAAAGGTTTGAATTAAGTCCCCTCTTTTACGTCTATGTAACAAGGATGGCAACTTTAGTGCTTTGAGACGTTCGCTGTATGATAGATGTCTCAAGCTTGGTACGAGTCTCGTCGCCCTCATCTGAAGTCTTTCTAGGCTATCAATATCTTTTCTCAGACACGGGTACCAAACAACATTGGAAAATTCTACATGCGGACGCACTAATGCTGTATATAGTCTTAGAAATGTAAACTTATCCATGTATTCAAATGTCTTGCCAATAAGAGCCAATATACTGTTCGCCTTGTTGATTTTTATTGATATGTGCTTACTGAACTTAAGGTCCTGTTGGAATACAACTCCAAGATCACACTCGTCATTAGTCTCGATTACTGGTTTCGTTGTCATCACATATTGTTTATTTGGATTTCCATTGCCAAAGTGAATAACTTTACATTTGTACACATTGAACTTAAGTTCCCATTTTTCAGCCAGATACACAGGGAATTTAAATCTTCTTGTAAACGATCAGAATCACTTGTAGGAGCATATAATTTTGTATCATCAGCAAAAACCTTAATGTTAGAGTCCACAACTTCCGTAACATCATTGACATATATGATAAATAATACAGGACCTAGTACGCTACCCTGTGGTACACCACTATCCACACTTTTCCAACTAGATGTACTACCCTTGACTGTAACGCATTGGCGACGATGACCTAGGAAATCCTCTACCCATTTTAACACCTTTCCCTTTATACCAAATGATGATACTTTCTTCAACAATCTTTGATTAGACACTTTGTCAAAAGCTTTAGCCAGGTCCAAGTATAACGTATCCCAACTTTGTTTTGTAAATTGTATCCACATATTCAGCCCAATCCTCCATTACATGTAGAAGTTGCAATGCACACGATCTATTACCTCGGAAACCGTACTGTTCATTAGACAACTATTTTCATCCATATGATTTATAATATGTTTCCTTATTACCTTTTCTAAAGTCTTACAAACAACAGAGGTGAGACTGACTGGTCTGTAATTACCTGGGTCGTTCTTACTACCCTTCTTATAGATTGGTGAGATCCTTGCATCTTTCCATGCTACTGGTAGTTTACCAGAAGACAACGACTCACGAAATATAAGTGTAAGAGGCTCAACAAAGGTATCAGCTAGACTTCTTAAAATGTACGGGTGAATATCATCAGGTCCCATTGATTTACTACCATCAATGTCTTTCAACAATTTCAAGACCACCAGTTCATCTACATTTATGTCCTCTAGATAATTTTCAACATTCTTATCCCCAAAATCCGGTATATTGTTCAAATTCTCTTTAGTAAAAACAGTAGAGAAGAATGTATTCAAAACTTCAGCCTTCTCTTGATTAGATTTAACAAAATCTCCATTATCCTTCTTCAAATTGAACACACCAGTTTTAGACTTAGTCTTATTTTTCACATATTTCCAGAATTGCTTAGGATCAGTTTTCGCATTTCGTGAAATAGCCTTCTCGTAAGTCCTCTTACTCTCCTTCACCACCCCATTCGCAACGTTTCTAATCCGCTTATATGCATCAAAGTCCTCATCTCTCTTTGCCGCCAAGTATTCACTAAAAGCATGTCGCTTTCTTTTAATATGTGTTAATGTTTCACCAGTCATCCATAACGGCTTAGGTTTAAAACCCTTCTTCGGCGTAGATTTAGGAACGAACTTTTGAACACAGTCGATGAACTTATCTGAGAACTGCATCCACATATCGTTAACATCACAATTCATAAATACTTCATTCCAATTAGCATGTTCCCATTCTCTTGCAAACCCTTGGAGGTCACATTTCCTGTATCTATAGGAAGAATTTCCTGTATCTATAGGAAGAATTTCCTGTATAAAGTTCTTTAACGTTGCATAGAAATTCAAAAACTAGTGTTACATGGTTTATGATTCCAGTTTGGAAATAATCGAATTTATGACGTCGATGACGTCACTTTGACGGCACAGTGCCAAATACTTTGTTTCATTGCTGCTATAAAAGATGCAATAAAAATGAATAAACACGAATGATTACACACAAAAAATGATTTCAGATTTCCAACTTCACAAGAGGCGTATCGCGAAAACGGGTGACAAACCCATTGTGCATACAACTCTTACGTATCCGGCCATAGACATTCGTACATATAGAATTATGTACATTTCCAAACTCGTCAAATAGTATATAAACATGAGAATGAGACAATAACAGCTAATTACCTTGAAATATTTTATTTGACAGTTCCTAATACGGTTGTGTATACCATGGAACAGGCAATAAAAATACGGGTCCTTATTTCGCATTACAATTAAACGTAAGAAGATTTATCAAACATAAGTCTTACTTCATTAAAGCAAATAACCATAACTGTGAAATACCTTTAGAAAAGTGAAATTTTGATAAACAGTTGAATTAACAAACAATTTACTTTATGTGAGGAAATAGAAAAGGAACCGTGTTTCCGCAGTATACACTTCCGGTAAAGGTCAAGGAAGTGTTACACCACAGGTCAAGTTTGTTTGACAGCTACAAATTTTTCGTTCAAGTCGTTTTATCGTTGGTATTTGTGTAAAATGGGTGTGATTAGAGGGACAAGTGATTGGATCAGCTATGATATTCCTGATGATATGGAGTAAGGCTTGTATTTTTTGTTAAAATTTGGTTTAAAATGCAAAAAATCTGACAGTTTTTCTAGCTCAGTAGCTGACCTCCCTTTGAACTGTTAAAAAGTCATAACAAAATCTGGAACCCGTTACCTAACTTAACCGTACCGAGCGTTCGGTAGTGCTTTGCTAGGAAACTGCTTGCTTCAAAAAAGCGCTTCGTAGCGGCAAAATTATATGATATCGGCAAACATTCGCAGATAGCAGAATGTTGCATGCATAGCAAAGCGCTATTGAGCGTTACCGAAGCTGTCCGTCGCATAAGAAAGCGCTCCTGGAGCACGTTGCCTAACTAAGCGGCTTCCAAATTGTGCTATCGAGAGCTTTCCTACGTCTATGCAGCGACACGCTACCAGCGAGCAGTGCTCTCTGATAAAATACCATTTCTTAACACTTTGCTAGGTGAGCGCTTTCTTGCGCAACGGTCTGCTATCTGCGAGTGCTCGCCAGTAGCGTATACTTTTTCTGCTTCGTCCACTACATAGCGCTCTTTTGAAGCAAGCCGTTTCCTAGTATATAGAGCGCTACCGAGCAATCAGTAGCGGTTTGGTTATAGGTAACGAGCTCCTGATGTGTTGTCATTTATGGTCCAAATTGTTTTGCTGCAAAAAGTCGCCAAAGTTATCTCAGATCACATGGTTCAGTGATCACGGTTAATGGATTCGCTTCTTAAGCTTATGTACACCGGCACCTTATCCACGTTTGTTTGCTGAATTCACGAGGCTATACAGGGCCTTGCCAGCAAAACAGATGTATGCACGCGTGCGTAACATTAATTTGAAAAGCAGAACTATAAATATGGCCAAACTGGAAAGTAAAAAGCTAAGGGTGATGGTAAGCGACATATAATTTATATTATAAATGGCAACATATGAAGAATGCCAATAATTTTATTTAGAATAATGTCATTTATGATTTAGGAGATAAAGTGATGTCATTTGAACATTATACTACACTATTGCAGTATAACTAATATAAGTATTATATGTACTTGTTATACTAACCAGGATACAAAGAAAGTCATGACTCATGTGATAATAGCATAGATCGTATGATATGATATGCTTTTATCACATGACTTTCTTATCATTTCATCAATTTTATCTTTTATTGTAATGTACGTTTGTTTTACATCCTTGTATTCAATGAGTCAATTTTACCTTCTTATAATTTAGGCATATTTTGGAACCGATAAGTTCATCAGATAATGAGTCATTGGTTAATGAGAAAGTGTCTACACCAAAAAGGCGTGCTCGGCAGCAACCTCAAACCCTGGAAATGAAAGTCACAGACCATATTAATAGCAGAAGAAAGGGATGGAAAAATGCTCGAAGAGGAGATAATTGTATGTGTCTATTCTATAAAGATCAGGGCTTCCACTAGACTAGTGCTGTTTAATTCTCAAAGATAATTTTGATAATTTTAAGGAAAATATTACCCTTTAGTCCAAATCCTGAGGGTCCAATGTGACTTTTCAGATTGTTCAGGGGTCATAGGATCATTTCAAGGGTCAAATGGAACCCCTGATAGATACACATTAATCATTGTTATCATTATTCAAATTTTAAGTGAAGCAGAGCTCCATTATGGCAGAATTTATGATCTTTCAATGATGCTTGGATCTTGATATTTTTCTTAGGAGGGTGACATGACCACCCTCTGGATCTGTTATCTGCTATTATTATCATATCATATAAGTTATCTGTTAAAAAAACTATTTGATTTAGCTACAATTATAATACAGTTTACAGTTTAATTGGTATAATCACCTTTTGAAATGCCTTTGACCATTTACATAATATAAATAATGGTCAAGACAAAATATATACATACATTTACATTACATTCAGTATAAGCATACACAGAATATTAACAAAAGCAGCCACATGTATATATGTATATATGCAAGTAAGGAATGATGTCTGTCCCCAGAACGTATATATCAAAAATGACGAAATGAGTAATTAAAACTCCATAATTTAATTAAAAACCCAATGCATTTCGCCCTTATCATTCATTCTACAGATAGATGAACAAAACGGAAAAATGCTGTCGGCGCCCTGATTTTCTTGTAAAATGAATAAATTAGTACTTGCTCAATGCTAGATATTACACATAAGCATAAGTACTGTTAGATTTAAAACATATTTTAGTCTTTTGCAAACATTTTGAGCGTCATAAATGCTATATGGAGCCCGAATTCTGTCAAAAATGCTTGTCGGCGATACAATGTCATTGGCAACTACACTGGATTGTTATGTGTTATAATGTACAGAATTCTTAAAGTTATGTTTCATATGGTGTAAAAAGGGTGTACCTAAATAAATATCATCAATTAATTGATAGATACTCGGATTTTACGTCCTGTTCATTGAGTGAGACTTTGTCGGCAATTTTGGCAACAGATACGTTACGCTGCTAATATGTCAAAATATTAGATGGATAAACACGTATTTATTCATCATTTCATGGGCATTTTGACTAATTGGATAACGTCAGATGGCATTGCTGGTAAAGAAATGTACAGAGAAAGCAGTATAGTTCTAAGAAACGAAGATTTAAACAGTGAACTGACACTTTTTCAAAATTTTAAAACAGATACGTTACGTGCGTTTTGTGAAATTATTCAATAAGCACATGTAGCTGTTGCAAAAATAAATGATTTTCACTTAGAATATCATCGAAGGATTGCAATTATGTAGAAATAATCATACAAATACCCTATAATCTTAATTTTTCATGTGCTTAAACTTTTGTTTGACAGATACGACATATATATTGACTAAATATAATGATTTATGCAATTTTAAGTGACTTAGGTCCTATTTGGTCAAGCTGCGTCAGTGTCATCTAGACTGTCCAAGATGTTCCCAGTTTACTTCCTCTAAGATAGTGGGGATCTATTTAACACGCTGGCTTTTAATGTAATAACTTTTCATTACTACCACTTTTATTTTGCTAAATTTGGTCTTAATTCAAACTTACTGTAATTGAGAAAAGGTGTTTGTAAGTGAAGTTCTTTCATTCATTTTCTGTTGTGTGCTGAACACATACAGCTTATATTTAGAGATCCTTTCACAATTAAGATACAGACAAGGTGAATACCCCACGCCAATTTGACAAGTACCATTTGGTTTATAATATATGTGAACCGTGGTTTCCTTATTGTTATGTTGCAGTCTGCTTATTACATTATACATGTTTTGAAACATTTGTAATATTTACCTGGAACGTTATGTCGAGTTACTTTTCTTCAACAGCTTTACGTTAGCAACAGATACGTTACGCCACTATAAAGATGATGCAATTGGAGATTCATAAAGATATGTTTTGTGCTCAAACTTGAATAAACGTGTCATCATAGCTATGCATTATTGTTTTGTTTGAAATTAATGAACATATCATGTTGTTTTGGTGAGGAAACAACAACATTTTTTGATAGACAGATACGTTACAAGACGACACACGTACGTCTCCATACCCGAAGAAACTATAATTTTAAACATTCATCTGCGTAACACTAACAACATTGTGTTTACAGCTTGAAGATTAGTATTTCTTGTTTAAAACTTGTTTGCGACAAAGAATCTATGTTGCAGAAAACATTATAATTATATGAATCAAAACGTACTGATAAACCACTCGAAATGAACAAATAAGCTGAAATTTTATTCATTTTAACATGTTCTGTCATCATGTTTGTTATGGGATATAATACAAAATACCAATGACTTTACAGGTACAATATGTTTGATAACTAATTATATCACTTAGTCAAATAATCTAGTCTTTAATGCAACGTAACGTATATGTCGGCTATTAATTGGTCGCATACTTAAACTATGTGCAATATCAATATCCTTCAATACTTAACCCTGAAATTCTACACAGACACTCTGAAAACATAGAACAACATAGTGAACCATAGAAATTAGTATTTTGAGACTATGCATTTCGGTTCAAATTTTCATCTCAAGTTGTTCAGTTATCTGTAGAATGAACGTTATAGGCTCATCAGGGGTATAGGTATAATATATTGTTATACCCCTGATGAGCCTACATGTATAAGGGCGAAATGCATTGGGTTTTTAATTAAATTATGGAGTTTTACTCATTTCGTCATTTTTTATGTATATATAGATGTTGTAACCTGTTGATTTCTGCTGACATGGGGAACTAAGAAATAATAAGACTTGTCTTATTGTCGATTAATTATTGATAAGAAACAAGTCTACAGTCTTAACTTTATACTTCATAGACATGGTGAACTGTGATACACACATTTTGGATACTGGAAATACCTCCACTGAAAAACACATCCATTTGAATCAGTCAGTTTTGATAAGTCAGTTAGAAACTTAGAAAACAGTATATTGGTGTTTGTGCATGCTTGTATGAAAGTATTAAAGGAGCAGTGACAGCTAAGTTGCTGTTGTAAAATTGGTATGCATAATTATGTTTCCTATACTTTGCACTTATATGAATTAAGTAACTGAAAGTATTTATTTCAGTACGAGAACTAATCAACATGGTAGAGAAGGAAGACTTGGAACTTGACTTCAATATCTTTGAACCATCATTCTCTGCTTTTGCTGAGCTCTTCAATGAGAGAGAAAAAATGAATGTAAGTCTGATAAATGATATAAAGGTCTTTATACGGTAAGTCATATCCTAGGTTATCATTCAGTGTTCCCCTCATGCTCATGCGATGGTACCACAACACTGAACAGCTAAATATCAAATGGCTTTTGTAGCAAAAATTCTGACGATAACCTAGAAATGAATTAATTATGTCGTGTGATGGCATTTTGTTAGGTTTCTTTGTTTGCCCTATATATACATACATGTAGTACCATTAATCACTTTATCTAAATAACATGTTTTATTGTTTGAAATTTTAAATTGTACTGTAATATAAAAAAGAAAATACCCATGGTACATTTTGTACTTCCTGATAATTTTCATGAAAATATTTGCAAAGTGGTTTCAAACATTGTTTGAAAACAGTTTATTTTGAATTATATCGTAAAATTACATTTTGAAAAGTTCCATGGTTGTTCTGTTCTTCATGTATTTAGGCATGGAATGATTTTGTCAACTCGAGTGAAGAGGAACAGATGGATTTTCTGAATGGCGAATCTCAGGGAGGTAATGATCACGAGAACAATAACCCTTCTGACGAGGAAACTAACAGTGATCTAGATGACAGCTGGGTACATGTGGAGGATAAACGTTCAGGTATTATAATTTACTCAGTTACCTCCCTTTGTAAACAATATTTTGCCTGATCTTAACAATGAAACTGACAAATGTCTTTAGGATGTGATTTTCTTGATCACAGGTTACATACTCTTTATAGCAATGAGTACAATTACATGCAACATTTGTTGTCTTTTGTTGCATTATGGGTGACGTTGCCTTAGTGGCGACTGTCTTGCCTTTTTGCCTTCTTTGATATAATCTGTTATGCAAAGAACTTCAAGCATACTAGGGATAGTATACCATGAGTTTAGGACAATTTAGTTCTATTTCAGTTTGATTTTGGGGGGGGGGGGTTGCAAGAGCCTATTACATGTACACGGTATGAATCCCGATACACCGCTTCTCAGTTCCGTCAGAGAATTGTTCTATTTTTATATGGCTCTGACGGAACTGAAAACCGATGTAATGCTCAGATGGAACTCAGATGTCATGTATCCTTAGTTCCGTCCGAGCGTTACATCGGTTTTCAGTTCCGTCAGAGCAATATAAAAACAGAACAATTCTCTGACGGAACTGAGAAGCGTGTATCAGGATTCATACTGTGATGTACCAATGTAATAATATGATGTTCTCATTTACAGCTCATCCATCATTTAGCTCTGAAGAATGCTTTCTGAAAATAGATAAAAACATCAGAACAATGCTGAAGAGACGCAATAGACCAATGGTATGCATATCTATACTTGGACTATCAGCAAGAACTGTGCTAATTTCAGTGGAACTTCGAAACTTAATTAGGCCTAAAATGAATTATTGTTTGTTTCCCTCATTTAGGGTTGAGTGATTTCGGCAGGTATAGGTAGCGAGAGGGTAAACAGACAGTATTTCATTTTTGGCCTTATTTAGTTTCACTGACAGTATTTCTGATTTTCAGTAAAATGAAGACTTCCTGATAAAATTATCATTATCAGTACACTGGACCAGCAAGTGATTGCAACTTGTCTGCTTCCTGGCCCTGACCTTTAAGAAGCATCTTAAGCACAAATCACAACTCAAATTGTGATTTAACTTTAATCAAGAGTCTGAATGTGAGACATATACAGTCAGAACTCGATACAACGACGCTGTTCGTTTCCAAGAAAAATGTTGTTGTAACGAATATGTCAGGATACTGAATTGATAGAAAGAGCATTTTGATACTTTTGTCCCTAAATATGATGTCAATATAATGAATTTGTCAGTATATCGGGTGTCGGTATATCGAGTCCTGACTGTATCATAGTTAACTCAGAACAATGATGCTGTTTTGTCATACACGTTATGTACAATCAGGTCTCGATATAACGACACCTGATATACTGACAAATTCATTATACTGACATCATGTTTTGGGACAAAAGTATTAAAAATTCTTTTTATCAATTCAGTGTACTGACATATTCGTTATAATGACATTTTGCTTAGAAACAAACCGCGTCGCTGTATCGAGACCTGACTGTACTATTAAATTTGAGTCCTATCTTGCCTGGAAATTAATTCAAAGATATATGACAATTTGAGCTGAAAATTAGCGGAGATTGAGATGCATCTGGATCTTTGGACACAGATTACCAACCTGTAATCACACCTATTAACGGGATCCTGAAGTCCAATGTTCAGCTTAATCCAAGCCAGAAATATTGAAAATAGGATTCAGGCCCTCCATCACTTGGCTGTATTAATTGAACTCTGACATCAAATGACACTTTCGGAGATTGGATTAAAGCAAATTGATGTGCACTATGTAACACTGTAAGATCACATAATTTCGTTGGATTAAATTTAGTTGATTTTGATAAAAATGCATTTTTTCGTTCAGTCGTAAATACATTGATTATAAAACATGGACAGGACTGGTAAACACTTCTGCATTTGGAAGGTTGATTAATCGTGGACATTTGATTTTGTGGGCGAGTTCAACAACGAAATCAATGAAAATTCAAATTCTACGAAAATAATGATTTTACAGTATAATGTGTATGTATGTTGCAGGGCATGCTGGTGAATCTTGAAGATGAACTCATTAATTTCTTCAAGGAATGGCCAACATCTGTGTATCTGTCTAAACTCTCGAGTAGTTACGAGCGTATGATGTTACATGCACTATGTCAGTATCTAACCCTCTCATCAAAAAGTAAGTTCTTTTTTCTTGGTAACTACAATTCAGGATTTATCCAGTCACTTCCGGCAAAATCTGCCTGTTAACGGGGTGCCTGATAAACATAGCGATAATTGGTCACCTGGTCATGTGACTAGTGATAATCTGTCACCTTACCAAGTGATCTGACGGACTTCTTCTAATATGAGAGTCGCCGGTTACAATTCCGTGCCCGAGGATGAGGTTTTCCTATCCTAAATGAGCTGGTAGTTGATCGGTTATTTTCTTCGTCTTACCTGCGTCTACACGACGTCTATCGAAATGTCCGACGTCGTTGTTTATCGTGACGTCACGGAACGAACGTGACTATGCGCTCTAGTTAATAAAAGAGTAACAATATAGTCCCGAGTTTGATCGCCCTACTGAGCAGATTAAGCGACTGGATAAATAGATTAATAGGTTAGTGCCATGAATGAAGTAAAAGTTTATCCGGCTCGGCTGCGGAAATTATCGATTCGCCTACGGCTCATCCGATAAATTCCGCCGCCTTGCCAGATAAACTTATTCATCCACGGCACTAACCTATTATTCTCTATTTATCTGGAATTAAGGGTCTGATAGGTTTAATTGATATGTTTACAAACAATCTGGATTTTGAAACACCTAAATGTAATAAAGCCTAGCCTTTGTCTAGTCATATTATAGTCATCCAGCATATTTAGATTTTGTTCTTCCTTGAAGTACATGAGCGGATCCAGAGACTTCAAAGAACTTTATGGTAGTTACCTATTACATGAGTTTGACAGGGTTTATAAACTTATCAGGATAACCATCACAGAAAAAAAGTTGTTGGATCCCTTTGAGTGAACTTGTTAAATAATATCTGGAACCACTTCCTCGTTTGCCTAGTGGTTGAGTGTCTGCTTTGCTTCAAGTGCGGGAGTCCCAATTTGCGATCCCAGGACTCGTCTTACAGTACAATTGATGAAATAAAAATTGCACTAGTAGTTCCCTTGCTAGCAGCTTGGCGTAAAAAGGAAACTGACTTCTCTCCTGCCTTGCTAGAGGCTTGGCGTAAAAAGGAAACTGACTTATCTCCTCCCTTGCTAGATGCTCGGCATAAAACTTGTTTTACAATTGACCTAAAATAAATTAGTAGTAACTAATTTCTGGAACACTGACTGGGTCAATGATAATATTGGACTGAAACTTTTTTGAAAAATGGTTAATTACTTGATGAAGACAAACAAAAATCTGTAGATCTTTATATTAATATGCATAATATTCATGCTTATATATTTGTATGTTTGTTTTATGTTATCAGGTTTTGACACTGATGGTCTACGACAAACTCAAGTTGAGAATCCCAGGCCTCAGTTCAGCCCGCCCCCTGTTCTACTATCTCAACATATAGAACAAGGTCATGCTGCGTCATGACAATTGATACAACAAGTTCTTCTTTCTCCACACTAGTTCTTACCCATTTATTGTCTCTTTGTGGTTACTCATTCTTTCCTACTTTCCTTAGTTGATTTCATTGTTAATCTATGTTGTTTTAATATGAGAATATGTCTGTGTATGATTCCTAATAATTAATGGCTTTGTTTTGGTGCTGTGTAGCATAAAGTGCTTAATGAATAATTTTTATTTGATGTACATTGGTGTAATATTGTAATTCTTTGTCTTAGATGTTTCAATTGCTGAGATAATTCCGGCTTTTTATTTTTTTAAAGATTTTTTAAAACATCTATGGCAAAATTTTTTCCCTTATACCAGGCCTAAATGTCTTGAAGTATCTCAAGTACAAATCTCGACTCAAATTGAGATTTTTCTCAAATCAAACTCTGAGTTAGAGACAAATCTCAAATTGGAGCTCTTGAGATTTTACTGTGAGGATATCAGAACAATGCTTTTGTTGTATGATACCAATTTTGAGTCCTGTCTCACGTAGAAATTAACGTAAAGATGTGACAAGATATATGACAATATCTGAGCTGAGATTTTGCCCTAATTGAGATACTTCATGAGATCAGTGCCTTGGAATCTATATTTTTTCTTTGTAGGGATTTTATTTGTGCTTGCTTCACATGTTATTGTATTGTGTGTGGGAAAGGCAATATACAACTGAAGTATGTCTCAGTGATGGAACTGTTTAAATTATTTTGTCGCTTTGTTGTATGATGTTCTTTTTTATGATACACTGATTTGTGGTTACCATGACAATTTTAAGACAAATATGTATTCATTAAGAATTTTGTTTTTGTTTCTGATTGACTGTAGGCAGTACACCTATTGTTTAATACCGGTATTGTACTTCACCTTATAATTGCCTCTTGCTGGTATGTTCAACCTTTCAGGTTTTGATGCATATAACAATGACAAAATATATCACTATAATCAGTATATATTTAAAGTTTACATTTACTTCCATAAATATCCTTGTTTTATACATTTCATAGAATTGAAATTCACAAAAAATCTACTCTTCATGTATATTTATCAATAATTGCATTGACAAGATATGATTTTTTAACAGGTATGCCTTTCTACAAGTTTAATCTGTGAACAATATTGTTTCAAAGCTCATTAAATGCTACCTTCAGATGAGCCAAGTGTATTTTACTGCTGAATTACATTTTTGTTATACCATTAGTGATCGTACACATAATTTGTCTGGGAAGATTAAAGTGATAAATAATCTACAGCGATGTTTATGTTATTTGTTGTCATTAGTCATGTTCAATATTTTCAAGATAAACACTATAATTTAGCGTGGCAAATTGACAACATTGAACTGGACTCATTATTCTGCAGTCCAGTTAGGATCTGATGACTGTGGCGTTGCAGCTTATGTGTACACAAAAAATTTTAACCACTGTCTGAACAGGTAGAGGGAATTAGGTATGTTGGTTTAGCATTGAAATTATATCTGTCTGTATAAGCAGTTATAATTGGTTTTACACCGTAATAGTGGACCCGACCGCTGCGTCACTATATTCTTACCCAGACTGGACTATACATGTGTTTTCAGTATTGTTTGGTACGAAATTATTGTAATTGGAATTCATGGAACTCCCTGCTTGTCTGTCATACTACCAGGTTTGGTATTTTAACAAGTTACTAAGTAACTCATTCTGACTGTATACAGTAAGAAAAACATGCGAAGATTAATGAGTTCCATGTAAATACCATCAGACAATACAGTAAGAATGTTTTGAAACTTTGATAATAACAAACCTGAAAGGACGAAGGATAAATAGAGGATATTTGTTGATTTTGGTGTAAGATAGGATTTTATTTCACCGAGTGATCACAGAAATCAATATTTTCACGAGTGGTATAGCCACGAGTGAAAATTTAAACGAGTGGCATAGCCACGAGTGAAAATTTAATTTTCTGTGATCACAAGTGAAATAAAATAAGGTCTTTCACCAAAAAGCAACAAATTTTCTGTTTATTATATGCCTCAATATCTCGCAAAATGGTACAGTAATTGGAAAAATGACGCTGAAATTAGAATGTCACGACATGACAATTATGGCGCAATAATGACATTACGCATAATTTGAAGCCCGACGTTACGTTTCTTTTTCTGTATGGTAATGGAACCAGCATCTAAAACAGTGAAAATAACAATATCCTCAGCAGTTTTAGCACACATGTTCCATGATTGGTGTAAATGACGAAATGAAATTCTCGTTAATACTGACCTGACATCTGTGGATGTTGTACAAAAGTGTACTGTACACTAACCTGTATTCGATTGTTCACTAATGTAGTGTGTGTTTAGAATGGCAACATTGTGTAGTTTCTAACAAGGATGTCATACTACCAGTATACAAAGGGAAGCCATCACGACAATTTTATTGGATGTGCTTTGCCTTAAGTTATTGCACTGATCTCCCCTTACATGAGTGGTAAAATAAACCTACTGCCTTAATTAAAGCCGTTTGATGTACATGTATAGGTAAATATCTAGGAAATGCATGTTTATATACTTTTATCAGTAGAGTTTGTATGGTGAATCCCCCCAAGTTAAATATTTACATATTTTTTATCCCCCCCCGTATCGATAGATCGGTAGGCATATAGTGATTGACATGTTCGTCCCTGGTTAACCCAAATTGACCGTTTTGTCTTACATTAATATGGCTTTCTACTAAGCTTTCATACTTACATGGATAGTGTATTTGAACACTCTCCACATGCCTATATCACCTGAACCCATTTTGACCTAATTTTGGGCTTAGTCCAGACTGACTGAAGGGCCAAATTCTTGGTTAACCCAAATTGAACGTTTCGTCTTACATTAATATGGCTTGCTACAAAGCTTTCATACTTACATGAATAGTGTATTTGAACACTCCACATGCCTATACCACCCCACCCCATTTTGACCTAAGTTTGGGCTTAGACTTATTGAAGGCCCAAATTATTGGTTAATAACCCAAATTGACCGTTTTGTCTAGCATTAATATGACTTGCTACAAAGCTTTTACATGTATACGTGCATGGATGTTGTATTTGAACACTCTGCTCACACCTATATCAACTGACCTCATTTTGACCTTCACATTGGCATAATTATGGACTTTGACTTATTAAATGACTAATTCTTAGTTAACCCAAATTGACCGTTTCGTCTTACATCAAGTCCACCAAGGCATTCCTTTCAAACTTGGCATACTTGTTTACCATCATAAGCCCCTTACATCGTCAAAGCATGTAATACCATCCAACATACTAACAGAATTATTGCCCCTGATTGACTTAGCTTTCTTATGGACAAGGCTTCCATGGGGGCATAAGCGTTTATTGAACGCAGTCTTGTTTTTTATACATTTTTACATTGTACTGGTTGTAAAAACGTACATTTTAATGTAATGGCAAGTTAGTCAAATATATAACACGGCCACAAGACACCCGCTTTTCCTCCAAATTGTGAACAGCGTAATCGAAGCGGTCGAGTTTTCCGATGCAAAGCGCGCCGGATGAAAATTTTGTAAACAAGAGGTGAGTGTTGTGGTTTATTTTGTTTTTGTATTTAAACTTGTCCATTATATCAAAAATCGGGGAATGCTATTCCACGTTGATATGTTCGATCTAACAGAAGACGAAGTCTCCTTTCATTAGGTGATTCCTTGGTACCGCTAGAACTTTTGTAAGTTTCTCCGACCGGTGCAAAAATCAACACGATGTCACATTTGACTCCTTATTTTTTGATATCCACTAAATTGAAGTAACTATGCAATGCCATAACTAAACTTAGGTCTGTTAGGTACAATTTCATTCAATTGTGTACTTGGCTCGGTAAAATAAACAAGTTTTGGTCAAAAGTGTTAATGTGAAAAAGCGCGAGTGTAGGAGAACAAGCGGACGATAAGAGGTGCAGCGGGCGATTAATAAACTATTCTTTGGGAACTTAGAACGTTTATTTCGAATTTAAGATCTGTAATGTCTACTTGAGAAGATCTGATGTTGTTTTTAATCGTTTAATTTGTATACATATTACATGCATACACCTGCGTTTGTGACATGTGAAGGTATTGTCAACACGACGGCGAAATGTCATCCGAGCCCAAAAGGGTGACATCCTGGTTCGAGGGTTAACATATCAATGTCATGCACGCTGACGTATGGTATTCATACATGACTGTGTGTATTTTGGCAAGGTGCGACCTTTGTAGCAAGTGCGTATAAGTCAATTAGGTACACGTTAAATTTCAGCTTTATTTATTGATAATTTATAACTTTTAAAAGTGTCATTTCTTGGCATTGAAACTAGCTATTTTCTGTGTTTTCAGAACTACGTATTTGCGTTGATGGATTTCGAAAGTGCACGTGACCGGTCATATTTACATGTATTAACAAGTACTGGACATGTTTACCATTGCAGTCATCATCTTAAGAAAATCGTTAATGTTGTTGTATTATTTGTGTCAAAAGACAAAACATATTATCGTACAAATTGCAGCCTCTGCACGAAAGTGGCCCTATCAAACTGACGAAAACCAGACGGAGGCATTAGATATGAAATACATGAAAGGTTGTGGACTTTACTATGGAATAGCCAGGGAAGCATGAAGCCGACCGACAGCATAAACAATGGCGTAAAAGATGTATCGCAAAACAGGAACTGGTATCTTGTATATATACATGTACATTTGTTTAATTGGATATGCACGAGATTGAAATTTGGTAGATCGATTACATGACCTGACAGTCACTTTCGGTTGATCACATGTCAAATAGTTCAGTTAGGATATGTCTTTGACAGTAAAAAATCTCTTTCTCGGGTAACGGGAATGTAACGTTGTTTTTTTAAGACAGGATAATACCGATCGCCCTCCTGATGCTTACAGGTTGCTCTGGTAGCATGGACGGTTGTTAGATTAAATTGTGTACAACCAGGAAATTGGAAAAAAACTTCTGAAGTATGTAATATTGATGAGCTGTTTTGTTAAATATATTGTTTTGTTAAAATATTGTGTTTTATCTTTGTTTCTGAAAGTTTTGTCTGTGTGGCATCGAGTTTTATACATGAATTTTACCAATTTTTGCAATTGTCTTTTAATGAAACCATAGACATTTGAATTCTAGCTCGTGATGTACATTATATCATCACTTGTTATACAATGTACATACATATTATGCAGTGACATGACAAAGATATAATGCCTTATTTTATTTCATTTTATTGAACTGCACTGCAACACAATTATTCAAAGGAACATATACATATACAAGAACCATGTTTAAAACGTGAATCTTAAATCAGTTCACTGGTTTTGACAATGAGTCAATCTTGCCGCAGATTTTAAAGTTTAATTTGAGTGGTGCACCTAACATCAGGACACTCAAAAGCTCATCTAAACAAAATTATATAACACACAGGTGCTAGGTTTGTGGATATGAGCCCATGGTACCCTCTATTAAACACCAAACAACATGTACGTGTATATAGCATTTGCAACAAATAAGACTGAACAAAACAGATGTCTTATTAGTAATCTGAGTTTTGTTATATCTGACCATAGGGTATCATGTCCATATGTCGAGCACCTGTGATATTATTGAGTGAATTTAAAAACATAACAATAAATTGTTCAAATGTTCGTTCAGAAATGTATGACGAAACCACGGGTTTCTTTAAGATTCATAGATGCTGACTGCAACAGTATAGATGTCCCAATATACCGAATTGAATGTAGATATGGCGATCACCCGCACTTCCTAAATCCACCAAAGCAATGACGTAGTTCTGAAAACACAGAAAATAGCTAGTTTCAATGCCAAGAATTAAAAGCACTTGCTAGATCGCACCTTGCCATAATACACACAGTGATGTATGAATATGATTCGTCAGCGTGCATGACATTAATATGTTAACCCTCGAACCAGAATTGCACCCTTAGTTTAGACCTCGTGTTGACAATACCTTCACATGTCACAAACGCAGGTATATGTATGTAATATTTATAAAAATTAAACGATTAAAACAACGTCACATCTTCCCAAGTAGATATTACAGATCTTAAAATTCGAAATAAAAGTTCAAAATTCCCGAAGAATAGTTTTATTAATCGCCCGCTGCACCTCTTATCGTCCGCTTGTTCTCCTACACTCGCGCTTTTTCACATTAACACTTTTGACCAAAACTTGTTTATTTTACCGAGCCAAGAACACAATTGAATGAAATTGTACCCAACAGACCTTAGTTGAGTTATAGGCATTGCATAGTTACTTCAATTTAGTGGATATCAAAAAATAAGGAGTCAAATGTGACATCGTGTTGATTTTTGCACCGGTCGGAGAAACTTACAAAAGTTCTAGCGGTACCAAGGAATCACCTAATGAAAGGAGACTTCGTCTTCTTTTAGATCGAACATATTAACGTGGAATAGCATTCCCCGATTTTTGATATAATGGACAAGTTTAAATAGAAAAACAAAATAAACCACAACACTCACCTCTTGTTTACAAAATTTTCATCGCGCGCTTTGCATCGGAAAACTCGACCGCTTCGATTACGCTGTTCACAATTTGGAGGAAAAGCGGGTGTCTTGTGGCCGTGTATAAGCCACTACAGTACATCTGTCAAGTCAGTCTTAAAGGTAAAAAATGTTTGTCAAGTCAGTCCTTAAACCTTATGTTGCACATTAAAACGTTATGTTGCACATTAAAACGTTATGTTGCACATTAAAACCTTATGTTGCACTTAACTTGAAACATGTTCGAGGTACAATCATCTCATGCCATATGAACGCCAGCCAACATGTGAAATTGTGAAACATGTTTTATTTGTATAATTATTCAGATCGGTTATGGCATTTGGAATTATGAAATTTGAATCGTGTTGCACATAACTCCATTACTCACATCAATCCTCATAGGAATGTTGTTCAGCATTTGTAGTTGCCCACCTTGGTATTTTGATTCCGATTCATCCAGTATTAGTACAGTTATGGCCCTTGGCGTTGTCAAATTGTTAGGTATCCGTGTCATACTGACACATTTCTGGTTCAATCAAACAGACAATGTCATAATGTGAAAATCATGACATGGGTTTCTGTTTATATATGATTGTTGATAAGACGAGCAAAACAAGCTTGAATTTTAATTTCATATGTTCATTTATTGAGACATTTTACAGACAAGCGTTTATCCAGGATGCATCACACCAGTCTTCAGCTGTTGATTTATAGAACAGAGCGCCACCTACTCTTACAGCGGCATAGTACTCAACAGTGGTCACGTGACAGAAAGTATTACTGTCCACAGCGCTGTCTGTATCACACGTGTGCTTGATTCGTGCACTCAGTCTATGGTCACACTCACTGCGGGAAATGTGGAATTTTGAACCCTGGATATGACAGAGCAAATGAGTATTTAGTATGATCAGATCACTGCTATTTGTTGAAACTTTTGATTTATTTATTGTATTACGGCTGAACCTTTTCAACTGTTTTCCTGGAATGAACTACAAGTTCTTACTTGCTTTGCTAACAAATAGAAAAACTCTCCACATGTGGAGAAAATGGTCTTAGTCATTGAAACTTACAATAATGTATCAAAAGTATTCAAAAATATTTGAAAAAGGACGAAATACACAGTAACTGTTCTGTGTTCACTCCGTTTGTCCATATATACAAATATGATACAGGTTTGCTCATTTATGATTTTGTAATTCTTTGCCCGGTCAAACATACTTGACAATAATAACCCTATATTCACATGGTAAGAGTATGTCAAGTGTACAGTACGACACTTCATAAAAGAATAACCATTGGGCGGTCGAAAACCGTGTGACGGGTGCGTTGACGTTGGACGACGTCAAACATTGGACCGGGTGGCTCTCGGTCATCCTAAAAATCGTTTTATTATTTCATTGACATTAGCTTGTACTCAACTTGTTATTTTTTTACTAGTACAGACTTGAATGTAGTTTAAGATGGTAAAAACAATAATTTAATCGGATAACGCATATTAAAATGAACGGGCCAGTGCACGAACATTTTGATACCCCCTCGTACATGGGGGGGATTGTTTAATACACGGATCATTTGTTCTTGGAAGATTTCAGATCCTCACCCATGACTGCGTCAAAATGTTATAAAATAAGAATACAAACAGGAAATACATACGCATTTATAGCACACGTCGTGTTTGTTGCAGTCTGATTTGAAGATGTTGGAGTAGAAGAAGGGTAGATGACCCGGTATACTGCAACCATTGACGTATGGGTTGACGTCACAAGTATAGTCGTTTACTAGGTAACATGTCACGTGGTTCCAGCACAGGACAGTTACTAATGTCGCTATTATGATACTTGCATGCATGCTGCGAAAAAATAAACACAGTATCATCTCTCTAGAGCAACATGCATTTGGGAAAGTCGAAGTTTATTGTTGCTTCTCTAAAGAGGTAATATGTATTGTAAAAGGTTACTATAGAAACATAATGTTGCTTAAATGTTTTATGCCTATTTACTGCCTAACCAGCCTTAATTAACTCCCATCAGTACAAACTCATTCTTCAACTTACAACTGATAAATTGGAACATGGAGAACTTGATGGCATGCACATCCTTGCTCACCACCACGGGAACGAATCCATTGTTAATTTCTTGGAATCGAATCTATTGCTAGTGTCTTGTACGGTCGGTATAAAAGTATACAGGTTACAAATCAAGCCGCAACTGCTGGTTACGCTTTATAAGAACGCTTTTCGCGTTTACTCTGTTTTTATGCGGTAATATTTGGCCACATCATTTGTTTTAAATTGTCAATGTTAACTAACCATTTTAGTAACGCGTTCTGAATATGAGTCTTTAAACTCTTTTACTAGCCATGGGCTACTAGATATTATTCGTATATAATTCTCATTAAAATGTCTACGTTAAAGCAGGATGCGTGAGATAGCATCTTAACTGATTGTTATCCGATACATTAAAGTCAACCTCATGTTGTCATAATTTCAATATTGGTAAACCCTTTGTTTTTGAAGTAATTATGCAATAATGTTGTAGCCACGTTTTAATTGGCTTACAAATTATATAACATGACATTTGATTGGCTATATAAGAACGTTTTAAGTATTTTGTAACGTGTAATTTGATTGGTCAAAAGCTTTTTAACATTTATTTTCTATGATTTGAAAATAATGTATATTAAGTAAGATTTGATTTAGACTCAATATATAGAGATACAAAAAAAGTAATGATGTAGGACTAAAACAGTTATGATGTAGGTTTTAAAAAGTTAGCGAAAGTGGAGTTCCACTCTGCTACGCTAATTTACGAACTTAGTGTGTTTAAAACCATATTTGTTAGTTGTTATTTACTTTGAGAAAGGACGAAAATAAAAATAGTAAAACTGACGGTGGATTTGTCATAACTTAATTAGTTG
Source organism: Spisula solida (assembly GCA_947247005.1). Lineage (NCBI taxonomy): Eukaryota > Metazoa > Mollusca > Bivalvia > Venerida > Mactridae > Spisula > Spisula solida. The sequence continues at coordinate 31,451,563 of OX365948.1, forward strand.
AGACTTTGTTATCAGATTTGAAATTATACTGGAAAAACGCATTGGACTTACGACGTTAGCAGAGCTAAACTGACAGCTCACACACAACGCTGTTACATACGAGCTAATTCCCAAAACAACAGACATAACAGGCACGTATTCAGGTAGGGGGCCAGGGGGCCTTGGCCCCCCCAGCTGGCTGGCTAGCTACGTTTTTATCATATATCGATTTTTTCGGCCCCTAAAACTATTGATTTAATACACCACTGATCTGTTTCTGATTAAGTGCGTATATATATTGGACATTCTAGATGACATCCTGTGTATGCCCCCAGGCATGACTAATCAAGCACTCAACAGAACCAACTGATGGTGAAGGTGTGATTTTTGCAACTGATAAGAAATTAAGTGTGTTTAGGTTGCAGATATTACATAATGATGTCAATGGTTATCACCATTTAATCCCATTAAATTAGAGCATGATGATTAAAAATTAAAGTTTGACTTGAAGAATTGATAGTTAAAATGTAAGTTACTAACTCATTACAGTAAGAAAAATAGGTATATTATTTAAATGTTCGATTGGGTGATTAATTATGGAAATTAATGGTCACATTCTTGAAATATTTTTAAATATGCATCCATTTCATTGAAATTTGATTCATAAATGAAATGTAGTACATGTAGTCCAATTTTATATCCGAATATTAAAGTTAATAATTTATATAGTGTAGGAAATCACATTACATTAAAAAAATTCATGTTCGTATAAATTTGGATTTCTTAATAATTAATGTTGGAATGGTAAAACATGAATGATCAGATTATTAAGATTTTAAAAATTAGTAGATCTCTTTAGTAGCACTGCTTTAATTATTTTAATGTCTGATTTCAAAACTAAAAGTGCAGAAAATTGCATCATTTTTAAGCAAAAATTTAAATTAAATCTTCGCTTGGAGAGGGAAAACTAATAGTAGCACTACTTTAGTTATTTTTAAGTCTGATTTTAAAGCTGAAAGGGCATGAAATGGCACCATTTTTATTCAAACATAAAAAAATTCTGTCCGGTAATATCTCCTTTGCCAGTACACAGGTAATTGTTATTGATAATTGTAGGAACTCTTCTGAATTGACTCAAACAGTATTATCTATTAATAATTTATTTTCTGTTTCTGTTTACCATTCCCAAAATAAAACGCTCACATTCAACGTTAGCTTCCTTTTGGAATAAAAAACAAAAAATCAATGAAATTGATCAGATTGACATTCAATAAACTGAATATGAACCTCCAGTGGTCCAGATATTGAGTCCATACAAAGAGATCTTGGGATATCATACAAGAGTGGTCCAGACATTGAGTCCATACACTGAGTCTTTACAAAGATACCTTGGAAAACCATGTATGAGTGATCCCTAGTCTGATTCCGAGTCATGACAGATGATATTGCAGTCTATAAAAAGAGACCTTGGTAGATCATACATTATAAGTAGTCCAAACAGAGAGCTCAGCTTTTAGCTTTTATAATTATGATACTGAGTGTGTATCTTTTCCCATGCTTTATGATGTCTGAAATATCAGGAAAATGCACTGTTACAATAACAAGATTCAATTTGTTTCGACCGGGAGGGGCAACCCCTCCCGCACCCACCCCTCTTGGCCCCCCCCAGGAAAACATTCCTGGATACGGCCCTGTTTATGCACTGTTGGTCTAACAACAAGCTGGATTCCACGTACTACAACAACATCAAGAGTTAACACAGAGTTCTGAGATTAGAGTTCAGAATCAGATCTCAACAACACATGGAAAATGACTTCAAATTTCCACACTGGATATCAACGCCATTTTCAACGGCATTACACTGGTGGAGAATCCGGGTAAAATTTGCGGTACCTCACAACATCACAGCCAAGCGAGTGAATTTCAACAAGCGAGTTACTACTACCATGTTAATTCTACCAAACGAATAATTGCAACCAATCGAGTGAATTGCAACAAGCGAGTTACTACTACCAAGTGAATTTCAACCAGCGAATAATCTCAGCTAAGCGAATATCTACAAGTGAGTGCATTTCTAACAGGGAATAATCTCAGCTAAGCGAATATCTACAAGTGAGTGAATTTCCAACAGCGAATAATCTCAGCTAAGCGAATATCTACAAGTGAGTGAATTTCTAATACGCGAAATTCAACCAATGATAAATCCAGCTAAGTGAAATAGTGCAAAATAGTGGTTTTAAATAAGTATATCTAGTTAGATCAGTGATAGAATGCATCAACTCAGAAATTGGATGTTTTCAAATTCTACCAGAATGAACAACCGGCGGTATTCGTTGGATTTCCAACATCAAACCATATTGATTACAGGTTACGTATATCCATGGACCCATTCTACGTTCGCCACACGGAAGGTGGAAACCTGCGCTCTACAAAAACAGTAGACATTAAACTTTGGATGTGTAATTATCAGTGCACCTTCTGTGTCGATGAACTTGTACTTATTTTATGTAAATTTTGGTACTTTTATGATATTCACGTCACAGTTGAAAACTGTATTTATTATCATTGACAATGTTTTTAGTCTAACTTAATTATGTTTTTGTATTAAATTACGTAATTGTTTCCATGCGTACAATTTTCCAAACCTGTAGTACGTAATAATGATGTCATTAATTTTATTTTTACAAGATCAAATGAGCTTTCGGATTTCTAAGTATATGGTCATCTTAGACATTTTGCAGTTTAGCTAATATTTATGCGGAAATAGAGAAATATGTCAACTTTAATTTAAAAGTTTAGGCATAATCGGCAACACATGGCATTAAAATGTATGAGAGACATTTAATTAAGTATACATGTACAATATACAATGAGTTACATTATTTCTAAGGGGGTATGAGTAAGCAATATTAAAAATAATTTATTAACTGTTTTAGGCGGTAATAATTATTTTGTTACTGGTAAAAATGGGTTAAAGCAGCAATGTTCTTGGTTGTTAAGAGCTCACAAATACTTCTAAGTTTGTATGCATGTTACGTCCTTTCAAATATCGAGGACTTCATGTATAAATAACACTTTGGACCGCAGAATTAATATCATATGATAAATTAAGGAAATGAAGGCTCACTAAGCTCTATTTCAGTCAATCTATTTATTGTGCTACAGTAGCACTTAATATTGGTCATTGGTTATCCCAATACCATTACAGGTGTATATTTTTTTGTGAAAAAGGTGTGAGTGTGTTATCTAGTCTATCTATTAGTGTGAGTAAGGTATTTTTTAACACCTAGTACTGGTATATGTAGGATGCAGTAGTCTGCGCGGATGTTGCTTCTATGGTAGATAACAGTCAAATTCTTATATTTTAGTTGACTGGAGTCGACTGGTGATGTTTCTGCTTTCCATCGTTCTGTGTTTCCATACGGTATTTTGGAATCAACCTTAAGTGGGCTGCGGTTTAAGAACTTTATAGCTGTCTTTAATTCACGGGATATATCCACGGGATATAATGCACTCAGCTATTGTGAGCGGGTAGCATAGGCATAAATTAATTAATTGTGCATTTACCAGAACATTGGGAAATGTAATTATATAGAATTACATAATATTGCTGATCTCAAAACCCTAGGGACGTGAACTGCATGTATAAAGAACGGAGTGTTGTCCGATAGTAATCTGTTTATAAAAACAACAGGAGACAAATAAAATAAATAATTGTCTGTGTTATTTACATGATTCTTGAAAAGATTTTACATTGCCACTTTGAATATGTTGGTAGCATTACTAACTGAAAACGTCCGAATGTTAGGACATGGTTCTAATGAACTGTTGAAATTTGGAAAACTTCAACACTTTCCGGTTTTAGCCTTGCTGAACACTATGTTTATTAACTCTAACATTTGTTGAATAGGCACAATATATTCAATGGCTAATAGATAATGTGACCGTGTACATGGCTTTATTTGTAACTGCATATTTTTTGTATATTTAAGTACTGTTGATAAAATTGGATGACCACTTCATAGGAATGAAGTTAAATACGGGAGGGGAAACTTTTATGCGGTAATATTTGGCCACATCATTTGTTTTAAATTGTCAATGTTAACTAACCATTTTAGTAACGCGTTCTGAATATGAGTCTTTAAACTCTTTTACTAGCCATGGGCTACTAGATATTATTCGTATATAATTCTCATTAAAATGTCTACGTTAAAGCAGGATGCGTGAGATAGCATCTTAACTGATTGTTATCCGATACATTAAAGTCAACCTCATGTTGTCATAATTTCAATATTGGTAAACCCTTTGTTTTTGAAGTAATTATGCAATAATGTTGTAGCCACGTTTTAATTGGCTTACAAATTATATAACATGACATTTGATTGGCTATATAAGAACGTTTTAAGTATTTTGTAACGTGTAATTTGATTGGTCAAAAGCTTTTTAACATTTATTTTCTATGATTTGAAAATAATGTATATTAAGTAAGATTTGATTTAGACTCAATATATAGAGATACAAAAAAAGTAATGATGTAGGACTAAAACAGTTATGATGTAGGTTTTAAAAAGTTAGCGAAAGTGGAGTTCCACTCTGCTACGCTAATTTACGAACTTAGTGTGTTTAAAACCATATTTGTTAGTTGTTATTTACTTTGAGAAAGGACGAAAATAAAAATAGTAAAACTGACGGTGGATTTGTCATAACTTAATTAGTTGAGACTTTGTTATCAGATTTGAAATTATACTGGAAAAACGCATTGGACTTACGACGTTAGCAGAGCTAAACTGACAGCTCACACACAACGCTGTTACATACGAGCTAATTCCCAAAACAACAGACATAACACTGTTGGTCTAACAACAAGCTGGATTCCACGTACTACAACAACATCAAGAGTTAACACAGAGTTCTGAGATTAGAGTTCAGAATCAGATCTCAACAACACATGGAAAATGACTTCAAATTTCCACACTGGATATCAACGCCATTTTCAACGGCATTACACTGTCACAGGACCCTGTTACACGATTGTGCAAGTATTTGACAACACATGTATTATACAATGTAATTATAGTTTGTTACTTTATGTCATGCCCGTTGCTAGACGTATGTAAACCGAGCCAAATTACACCATTTAGTCAATTGACGCTGATTAGTTTTCAAGTAATAAGACATTCATCAATTATTTCTTGAATAGAATGCCTCCCGAATCACATTCGGTGCCAGGATCCATGAAATATAATAATTATCCGGGTTGATGGAATGAAACGATATAGTATAAGTTGCATCATTGATCACATGCAGACACTTCACTCTACGGCCTTCTTAGACACGCCTTTAAAGGCGTTCTAAGGAAGTCACCCCCCCCCCTCTAATTCCTTCTCAGAAATCCCTCTCTAAGTCATGATAATAAGTCGGGTTTGAGTTCAGTTCCAGTCCTGATGTACTTTCCATCGTCTCATTGACTGAATTCGTGATCTAGGCATATCAAGATAGAATTTGTCATTAGTTTTCTAAAGAGTGAGAGAGAGGGGGGAGAGAGAGGGAGAGAGAGAGAGGGGTGGAGAGGGTGAGAGAGAGCGAGAGGGAGAAAGAGAGGGAGAGAGAGGGAGGGGGAGAGAGAGAGTTAGTAACTGAAACAGGTGATATTTCCTAGAAAACTGTCCCATTAGGTCCTCTTGACGCCATGCATGGAATATATACGGTAGTGTAACAATTGTTGAAAGAAAACGACGTAAAATCACCAGTAACTGTATCATTGATTAAGAGTAAAATATTTATGAATAACGTTATATAAATTTTACAAAAAAAAATGTTTTTATTTTTTAAAAATCTTTATCAATGATACAGGTACACCTGTGATAAAAACGTTATGATAACCAAACTAAATCAAAACGAACCTTCAAATCGATGTGTTTGCTTGTTGAACGCTCTGTAGTAAACTGGATACCAGACAGTTTGTTCGTGACTCCGTGTACTGTAATCTATATCATGCTCGAATATGGAAAGCTTATCATGTACAACCACCAGTGCAATGCCGAGAAGTCGGCGACATGAAAACGTTTGCAAACCACTAACACATTCTCTAAAGTCACAGCCATATCATTCAGGCATAATTGTTTTCTTAAAATATGTACAACTTTATAAATACATTGTACATTGTAATCGAAATTTCAAAATAGGCCTACTAGAACGACGCACTAGACAAAATGTCCACATGTACAGTAATTGTTGATAACGACATGTCTGTGATTTATACAAGTGTTCTATTTGTGGTGTTGGTGTTCCAATCTGTTATCTGTCGTTCAAGGTTAAGCCTGGGTTTATACGGTTTAGATGTCCCTGTGATTGCATCATTGCTAGCCCTCATTGACACGTTTCGTATATCAGTTTTTTTTGCGCTTGTCTAATCTTTTCGCGGGCATAGCAAAATTCGCGAACTTGATGTTAACAACAAAAATAAGAATTCCTCATCGGAATACTTAATTAATATGCACTTAATTATACATGTATATAGCATGCGTTGTAAAATGTTAATAAGTTTTCCGCGAAAATTAAACTCATGTGATTTCGCGAAAATTGCACTGCGTCAAAATAACTCGATATACGGTAATGATGTTTATCACATAACCTGCGGTTCAGCAGTACCGGAAATATCGTTCGGCACTCTCAGAGTGTGCAATGGATATTTAAATTAGCCTAATTAGACGTGACGCTAGCCAATTCATGCGATCAGCCCAAGCGGAATGCAAGTATCTTTTTGAAAGAAACTCGTTGACAAAAACAATATGACACTCGACAAAGCCTCGTGATATATTATATTGTCCATTCTTTAATAAAACTCCTATGTAATGAGTATTCACGTGCAAGTTCCTCTATTTGCGCCTCAACAGAAAATACTGAATGCCATTTGGAGACAATGCGTAAGATGGAAACAATTTCGAGGCAACATAATTCATCAGCGTCATACAATATGTATTCTAACACGATCTGCGGATTAATCCATTAAACAAAGAGCTGACAAGAGCATGTTTTATTACCCCAATAAAACATACCTATCAAATTGGCTGTTACTATTTACGCCCCGTACCACGTGACATATTTATGAATGAATGAACGTAAACTTTATCGTAAAAACTTCCAAGAGCGGCCAACAAGGCGAGTTGCACGAGAATCCAGTGTTACAGCTATGACGCATCTATTTTTAGAGACTCCAATATAGTCTCGAAACTAAGTTTCATGAAAACTTCTGATTATCAATTCATTTATATGTTTCATTTCATGAAATAGATACCCTATCTGCTCGTGTAATTAAAATTGTTTCAATGTTTAAAATGACTGTGTTATTTCCTTCAGAAAATTACGGAGGTCGTTTTCATTAACGAGGGAGGTAATTGTACCAGCTCATAAGCCACTCAATTTCAGCGTGGAATTATGTTAAATGTCAAATGGGTCAAAATGGAATGCGCACAGTTAAATAGTGCGGGTATTATCGTGTTTAGAATCGAAATAAAAACTCTGTTCTTGTATTTTGTCGGTGAATAAAACACGGGCACTCGTTCGGATGCGGATACGCACTCGTGATTTAATTTTTCCGCATCCGAACTCCTGACCATGTTTTATTCACCGACAAAATACGCGAACAGATTTTTATTTCTTAAATATAATGTCTATGGCAACGTGCATCCATAATAAAGCAATGCCCATATCGTAATGATGAGCCGGTTGATAATTAATTTCAGGTCGCTGTAGCCTGAATGACCTCTGTGGTAATCAATATTGATCGTATTTAACTGGAGAATAAGGATAGCCAATCATAACGCCTGTTACTGACAAAGAGTTTAATATGGTGTGATCTGATTGGTTGTCATTATCCTTAAGTCAAGTAAGATCTATAATGACTACCACCCCTAGCCAATTGTCCGTGGTAGGTATGTGACTGATATGCTGTTGAAGTTGACGGTGTGTAGGAAAATTGCCCGGTCCATTATGATCCTTTGCATCATATCCATTTAACAATTCTCCAAACTCGGCTGAATACGCTTTTCAGTGTTTCCCTCCTAACTAGAGACAAAACTGGTTGGAAACCCAGCGTGTGTCGGTGCTATACAATGAACACGTTAAAGAACCAATAAGTCTAATGGAAATGAGCTAGGGTAACGTACTCGAATTCCAGCAGCCAGCCAGCCAGCCAGCCAGCCAGCCAGCCAGCCAGCCAGCCAGCCAGCCAGCCAGCCAGCCAGCCAGCCAGCCAGCCAGCCAGACAGACAGACAGACAGACAGACAGACAGACAGACAGACAGACAGACGAGTATGTATCAGATTTGTATACAATTAATAAACATATCACTAATAGATCTTGTAACATTTATAATTTAATTATACATATATAAATACTTGACAGATACTTGAACAATAAAACACCAATCATATTTGTCAGAGATAGATGTGGTGTTCCTGCAGCAGATTTTGGCAGCCACCAGAAACAAAATATTGGATCTGTTTTCTTGCATTTCTGTTCCAATCCCCGGATCATGGAACTATTGGTAAAGTTAACAGTTAGCCCTTCTTTCATGATACAATCACCGATGAGCGTATGAACAATGTTTGAGTTGATGAGTTTCTCTATCTGACAATCACATAGAAAACCATTGTTTGATATATTGAGCTTGTAGAACGTACATTCGTCTGATTCAAACAGAAAACTTAGGGAATCAAGCACATTGTCTGATAAATCTAGGTCCAGTGGACGTTTGTAATGTTTGAAAGCGTCTGGCGTAACGAAGCGAACGCGGTTGCTTCTGAAAGACAACCGCCTCGCTGTAATTCCAGCAAGCGTATCGTTATTGATGTAAATGATGCTATTTTGTGACGCTTCAAGATTTTGTAGCTTTTTAAGAGCCGCCAATGGAGTTCTTGGAAGATACGGAAGTTCTACGTTGCGCATGCGCAGTGTAAGTAGACTGTCGTTAAAATTCGCGAACATGTTGTCATTTACGAACCATGAATTGTCACTTATATCAAGAAACTGAAGCTTATATTTGCCTTTAAAGGACATATTCGTCATTGTGCTTAAATGATTGTATGAAATATCTAAATGTGTTAGTGATTTAAGTTCTGCTAATGAACGAGTTGGAATCACAGACATCTGAGTGTCGTGGAGAAATAACTGTCGCAAAGAGTTTTCCAATCCAAACATGGCACCATTTCGAAACGAATCTCTTTTACTGAAACTGTTTTTAGATAAATCCAACACCTCTAGGCCCGCTAGATCAGTAAAATCACCATGGTATAACGTCCGAATATCATTTTCGCTCAAATTCAACTTTTTGAGAACTGAAAGTCGGCTCAATGCCCGTGGTACGCGTGTAAGATAGTTCCTACTCAGGTCTATAGCCTCCAATGTAGTCAATCCAATGAACGCGTGTACGTTAATATCTTTAATCCGACACAAAGATAAACGCAGGATTTTTAGTGACTTCAAATCATTTTCAACAAATATTGCCGGGAGTTTTTCGACGCCATATTCCATGTTTCCAGAAATATCCAGCTCTGTTAAGGTATGCACACCTTTCAGAAACGACAGTGAGGTAAAGTTTTGAAGGTCAAGGCCAATGTCCTTGGCGATTAGAGTTTTCAAATTAGTAACAAAATCCTTTAACGACAAAGTTTCAAGAGAGCTTCCAATTGGATTTTTACTTATGTCCAAGTAATCTATACGGAAGTTCCAGTTGACACTACTCGAACGTAGAGTTGTCAGCGAATTGTTCTGTAGATGGAGCTCTTGTAGTCTAGCCCCTTCACCGAATCCCATGTTAGGGACACTCTTCAGTTCCTTAGAAGAACAATCCACATGCACGTATTGCACGCGTCTAACACTTCCACCTGACGTTGTGTAACACGTGCATGTATGACGTATACTGGCTGGACACTGGTACCCCAAAACACATTGTATAAGAGCAATGATCGCGAAAATATGGGCGAACATTGCATACACCGCAAGAACAATCCAAACTCTTACTAAAAAATCACTATAGTTTCCATATCTTTGTTAAGGAAAGGTAGATTAAGCGCTATAAGTCTATATATAATGTAGTTGCTGTTGAAAAGAGTGTATATTCAGACGGTCGAACATTGCATACACCATTTGACACAATCCCAAATGTTACTTCAAATTCACTTTAGTTTCCATAACGATTATTGTTGCATGTAACGCTGCGGATATATAATGATTGATCTGTCTGCCGCGTCTCTTACATGTTACATCTATACCAATGCACATAATTCTTTCTAAGAAGCTATAATCTCTATCAAAGAGTCTGCAGCTGTTTGATCAAGTATCTCATTCACCGTACGCGTGCCTGCAATATAAAGTTCTTGTTATAACAACTGTATCTATAAACATCGCCTAACATCAATTAAATACAAGGTTGAATTGTATTCGGCATTTAATCACTTTTTAAGTTTCCGGTTCCAGCTACAGTACACTCCTAATGATTCATTCTAACACTATTTAGAGTTTATATCAAATTCATCACAAAAAAGAAAGAAACCGTACGTCATAGAAGTTGCATAAAATGGTATCATGTAGTCTATCTTACCATAAATCATTTTGAAAAACGCTGTTTCATCAATGCACCATTACAAATACCCCCCGCCCGAACGAAGGCGTCCGGTAGATTCATACGAACTCCTAGCCACCAACAAGGGGTTTTATCCTAGATTCTCATGATCAAACCTCCTGAAAACGTCGGGATACATGCATGCGAACTCCTAGATTCTATCAAGCCTCCTGAAAACGTCGGGATACATGCATGCGAACTCCTAGATTCTATCAATATTATCCATTAAACTTGATCTCATATAAGCTTATAATTATGTTTACTAATAGAAGATACAAACACAGACCTATCATACCTCTAGAAATAGATCCAACATAATGTCAGTACCTTGATATCTTCTGGTACAAAAATATACTTGCTTGTTAATGTACCCGACAGTGAATAAATTCCGGCATGTAAACACTCATAAACATTTTCATACAATAATTATACATGCTGTATAGGAATACACAAAAATGATACCTCTTTCACCTAACATCTGTTCTATTTTAAACAGACATTATGTGAATATTTTCACCACAGCCTCAAAGTCATAATCCATGGTCGTCAGTTTTTTGCGTTTCGGAGAAACATCGCACATTACAATAATAATCCCTGTCTACCCCTACTGGTTAATATTCCTGTTTCAGATAACTCAAAGCTTTTCGGTCGTGATGGGAACTTTTCCTAGATTTTATTCTAACAATGAACAATAAATTAGGGACCACCAGCCTGATGCTTTTGTCTTTAATTGAATAGGAAATTGTTGCCTTGATATTTAAATGACGAAAATTGGTAAAAATTATATACCTAGAAGCGACTTATTATAGAAATAATGTGTAGGCGTTAGTAGGTATGATATCTTGATAATTATCACGCATAACACGGATTCATTGATGAAAGGAACTACGATAAATATGATATTTATTTATTGTCTGAACTTCAATCTCTCGTTGATTTTTATACGATGCAGTTAGTGGGTGGATCAAGTATACAATGTATGTATGTCCTTAGTGGAATTAAGGAATTGAGTGGACTTGAGCGGAATACGATATCGATTTCTAGTACCGGGCATATGCATCACTCAGTGGACCGTAATGGAAATTGGTTTGCAAATTATGTTATCCACAGAAAATAAAGAAGTTATTATTATTATCATCATCATTATTATTATTATTATTATTATTATTATCATAACTCAATTATGTGAAGCCTCTATTGTAACTTGGAATGAAGTATAGTTCATTGATCATTGTTAAGGATCTTATGGAAGATTGATTTATATTGTCAATTAAGTTTCCTCGTAAAATATTTAGTCTTTATCATTATTAGTATTGTTATTGTTATAGCCATATTATTGTCATGCAATCAGAGTACTGTAAACCTTTCTCTGGATATTAGGATGAAGGAAAACACACGTTGACCATTTTAAGGGACTGTTTGCTGCTTTTGGTGTTTGGTCGATTTTTCAAATTTGATAAATCTTGGTATTTCATCGAAAAGCGTAAATCGTTATGAAATATCGAGCGTCCGTACCAATCCACAACCAAAGCACAATTTGTGACAATGGCCGTCCGAACATGTGGACGTACATCTGTGTTGACATGGTATATTGTGATAACATCTTTGAAAATCGTATCGGTTTGGCATATCATATTTTAATATATTTTCATTGAAATGGATGGCGCCACGTTTTGTTCGCCGTTCCGTGCATTTACACCATTACGTTCTATAGCTATTTTCGCATTTCGATCAGAAACATTGCGATATTTTTGTATGCCGATTAAAATAGGAAAAACAGTGATTCATAATCAAATTGTATAATTTCGTTTCATGAACGCACTACGCTGAAAGTAAACTACACATACAGTAAACGTGGAGCCTGAGAAACACGTGCTGACTTACTTATAATTAGATGAAAAGGTCGATAATCACAGAGGATACATTCTGAGTTCTAGTTAATGATACGTGAGAATAATATTTGCTTGTCTGGTTGGCTGATGTCTGCCAAATGGTTGGGTATTATACATGCTAACTACCCAAGCGGATGAATGGAAACTTGCTGTGAAACACTCATCATAACACGATTGTCGAAACAAGTTGATCTAGTGATAAGCATCGTAATGAGAGAAAGTCCTAAAAAATGTCTACAGCATGTGTCTTGATCATTGTTTCACTATTGTACGACTATTTACATTTTGTCACTTTCTATTTTTTGTCAGAACGATAATTCCAAAAAAAATATGAACAATTGGTCACTGAGAGACTACAAGTCATTGGCTAGGCAACTTCACACTGGCAGGCGAACGCGTACAGACGCACGTACGCTTAAACAGACAGCTGTAGACTGGCATACAACGTTTACAGCCGTACATATATATTATACTCAAAGATAAAGCTACACATCGGAAGACAACGTTTACAGACGCACACATACACACACAGACAGCTGTACACTGGTAGACACCGTTTACAGACGCGCGCATACACACAGACTGCTGTACACTGGTAGACAACGTTTACAGACGCGCGCATACACACAGACAGCTGTACACTGGTAGGCAACGTTTACAGACGCACACATACACACAGACAGCTGTACACTGGTAGGCAACGTTTACAGACGCACACATACACACAGACAGCTGTACACTGGTAGACAACGTTTACAGACGCACACATACACACAGGCAGCTGTACGCTGGTAGACAACGTTTACAGACGCGCGCATACACACAGACAGCTGTACACTGGTAGACAACGTTTACAGACGCGCGCATACACACAGACATCTGTACACTGGTAGACAACGTTTACAGACGCACACATACACGCACAGACAGCTGTACACTGGTAGACAACGTTTACAGACTCACGCATACACACAGACAGCTGTACACTGGTAGACAACGTTAACAGACGCGCGCATACACACAGACAGCTGTACACTGGTAGACAACGTTTACAGACTCACGCATACACACAGACAGCTGTACACTGGTAGACAACGTTTACAGACGCACGCATACACACAGACAGCTGTACACTGGTAGACAACGTTTACAGACTCACGCATACACACAGACAGCTGTACACTGGTAGACAACGTTTACAGACGCGCGCATACACACAGACAGCTGTACACTGGTAAGCAACGTTTACAGACGCACACATACACACAGACAGCTGTACACTGGTAGGCAACGTTTACAGACGCACACATACACACAGGCAGCTGTACACTGGTAGACAACGTTTACAGACGCACGCATACACATAGGCAGCTGCACACTTGTAGACAACGTTTACAGACTCACACATACACGCACAGACAGCTGTACACTGGTAGACAACGTTTACAGACGCACGCATACACATAGGCAGCTGTACACTTGTAGACAACGTTTACAGACGCACGCATACACATAGGCAGCTGTACACTGGTAGACAACATTTACAGACGCACGCATACACACATACAGCTGTACACTGGTAGACAACGTTTACAGACGCACGTATACACACATACAGCTGTACACTGGTAGACAACGTTTACAGACGCACACATACACACAGACAGCTGTACACTGGTAGACAACGTTTACAGACTCACACATACACGCACAGACAGCTGTACACTGGTAGACAACGTTTACAGACGCACACATACACACAGACAGCTGTACACTGGTAGACAACGTTTACAGACGCACACATACACACAGACAGCTGTACACTGGTAGACAACGTTTACAGACTCACACATACACGCACAGACAGCTGTACACTGGTAGACAACGTTTACAGACACACACATACACAAAGGCAGCTGTACACTGGTAGACAACGTTTACAGACTCACACATACACACAGACAGCTGTACACTGGTAGACAACGTTTACAGACGCACACATACACAAAGGCAGCTGTACACTGGTAGACAACGTTTACAGACTCACACATACACACAGACAGCTGTACACTGGTAGACAACGTTTACAGACGCACACATACACACAGACAGCTGTACACTGGTAGACAACGTTTACAGACTCACGCATACACACAGGCAGCTGTACACTGGTAGACAACGTTTACAGACTCACGCATACACACAGACAGCTGTACACTGGTAGACAACGTTTACAGACGCACACATACACACAGACAGCTGTACACAGGTAGACAAAGTTTACAGACTCACGTATACACACAGACAGCTGTACACTGGTAGACAACGTTTACAGACGCACACATACACACAGGCAGCTGTACACTGGTAGACAACGTTTACAGACTCACGCATACACCCAGGCAGCTGTACACTGGTAGACAACGTTTACAGACGCACGCATACACACATACAGCTGTACACTGGTAGACAACGTTTACAGACGCACGCATACACACATACAGCTGTACACTGGTAGACAACGTTTACAGACGCACACATACACACAGACAGCTGTACAATGGTAGACAACGTTTACAGACTCACACATACACGCACAGACAGCTGTACACTGGTAGACAACGTTTACAGACGCACACATACACACAGACAGCTGTACACTGGTAGACAACGTATACAGACTCACGCATACACACAGACAGCTGTACACTGGTAGACAACGTTTACAGACTCACACATACACACACAGACAGCTGTACACTGGTAAGCAACGTATACAGACTCACGCATACACACAGACAGCTGTACACTGGTAAGCAACGTATACAGACTCACGCATACACACAGACAGCTGTACACTGGTAAGCAACGTTTACAGACTCACACATACACACAGACAGCTGTACACTGGTAGACAACGTATACAGACTCACGCATACACACAGACAGCTGTACACTGGTAGACAACGTTTACAGACTCTCACATACACACACAGACAGCTGTACACTGGTAAGCAACGTATACAGACTCACGCATACACACAGACAGCTGTACACTGGTAAGCAACGTATACAGACTCACGCATACACACAGACAGCTGTACACTGGTAAGCAACGTATACAGACTCACACATACACACAGACAGCTGTACACTGGTAGACAACGTTTACAGACTCACGCATACACACAGACAGCTGTACACTGGTAAGCAACGTATACAGACTCACGCATACACACAGACAGCTGTACACTGGTAGACAACGTTTACAGACGCGCGCTTACTCTCACAAACAGCGGAAACCAGGCTTACAAAGACGTACAAAATTCGCATACTCGAACAGACAGCGGAAGCCAGGCTTACAAAGACGTACAAAGTCACGCATACTCGAACAGACAGCGGAAGCCAGGCTATCAAAGACGTACAAAACACATATACTAGCACGGACAGCTGTACAGTAATTGACAGACAAACGCGTACTAGTATATACATTTGCAAACAAACGCGTACATATGCATGCATATTCACACGGACAGCTGTTCCCTGGTGGACCAACGCGTTAGCGTACGTACGCGTGCACACTATTACAGACCACGCACACAGGCAGACAGACACATACATACTCGAACACTTGCGGACACACGCACGCATACCGATGTATGAGTCTACATTATATATTTATGCATGCCAGTACTCACAACATTGTCATAAGGCATACTTCTTTGTACACATGCAATTATACTAATATTAATTTTAGTCATTCAGTATAAAAGCCTGTGTAGTTAGCATTAAACTCTTTGAACTTATTTATACCATTTATTAATAAATGATGTAAACAATCATGTACATGTTACACGTGAACTATTCCGATGTTTATGAGTAGGACTCTCCCTAATGATTTTTTTACATCCGTTATGTCTGATTCACGCAACTTTTCGGCTTCGGTACACTAGACATGTATCCCGCTAAATGTATCCTCAAATGATTAACCAAAACTCCTCTCGTTTTAAATCCCCTTCTCTCCTGCATTCCACATGCAGTTTTTAATCATTGCAACACTCAAGAAGTAATAAAATACAATATGGTAAATACATTAGACGAGTAATCATTAACAGATTTAGAGAATATCATGAAGTGTGCTTTCAATGAAGTGTGATCATCTGTCGTCTGGCCTACATTGTACATGGGCGGCACCACGGCATGTTGTTCATTGCTTCCTTTCACCCCCATTGACTATTCGGAACACGTCGGCAATTTCCATGTAAAAATCGCTTGGTTGATACAAATCGGAACCTCACCACAACATTACTAATCTTCGGCATCAACGGTTACGATTTTGGGTTATACGTTAACAATTCTGACGCTCAGATCGAGTCACACTTTTTGTTTGTTATCTGTTCTATTTGTTTGTCTGGCCTGTTCCTACTCCACCAAATTAAGATTGATATAAGGTAGATAAGGCATTAATCGTTTTGATTGTTTTCTTACATAATTCAAGTTGATGTTATTGCTATACATGTACAATGTACAATCACACATGTATCCCTTTATACCACACTCTGAACATCGAGTAGAACAGCACTCGATAATTTATTTAATACAATGTATTTTATTAAAATGACTGAAATCTCAAACATTTAGTTTGTCTATACCCAGACAGTTAGCATGCATACCGGGGTAGAGAGAAAGTCATAGTGTCGGCTATTGCTGCTCTGAATTCATGCGTTTGCAGTTACTATACCCGTATAATGATACATTCTCATTTTAAAGTAACATTTTATTCGTCGTGTTCCCAGCCTAATATATTACAGTTTAGCCTGTAACAGGCATTTGCAGGTACCTGTATTAAATACAAACGTGTCTGACAAGGGTGTACATGAAGGTCGCAAGAACAAAAACGCTAATATTTTGAAACTGAAACTTCTCTTTATTTATGAAAAAAACAAACTTTCTCAACTTCAATTTGGTCAACATATTGATTTGTTCCGATTTTCATGATAATATGCTCATTAGAAGCGCCTTGTGATGCAGATATCAAATATGTATGGGTCTCATAACGTCGTAAGTAGATCTAGCTCTTAGAACCTTCTCATTCTAAGTCAGCGATATGTTTATGAACCAAGTATGCCCTTGCTTGGTTTCTTGTTTGCATGTTGAGATATGTTGATACGAGAGTAATAAATATACAGAACCTCAACATGACATCCATTAGGTGAGCAATTCCAATAATTTAATTGTGACTTATTTTTACGGATTGTTTTCCATTTTGTTGAAACAGAAGTAAGCGAACCTGATGGCTGGAAGTGGGTACCGTGTGGAATACATTCGTTAATGACCTCGAGATTGACGCGTACTAAATACGTACAGCCACATGGTTTTCGTCAAATTATGTCTAATTTTTAGAACTATGGTGATGACTGCAAACTCGACCCATAAGGGCGTACATTAAAAGTACATACTTAACATAAGTGGTCATACTCTTCAGTCAGAATAATGTAAATGTAAGTACATGTAAATGGTTCAACATCTCTATGGTAAAGTGTTTTGTTTTAAATATCTTTTGAAGTTTGGTGTTGGGTTTAAAGTGCTGACGGCAGTTTTTTAGTCGAGTCGAATGGGACCAGCATAGTGCACGTTTGGGTATAATGTTTGTTTGCGTTCGACTGAGATGATTGAACGTGTGTGTTCATTGGGTATTGTCTCTGCCAGACTGGTTAATGACCCCCGGGCGACAAGAGGCAAGAGACAGTTGTTCGATCACGTGACAAGGAATTCGGGTGCGATACCCTAGCTTTTTCCGAATACACTCTTAAGTTGGTTCTAAAACGCGCCCGGTGTACAGCAGTTTCCTCGTAAAATAAAGTCTTGATTATTATTATTATCATCGATGCATGCGGTAGACAATTCTGAAACTGGGACATTCTCTTTTTACTCGGAGCGTCAAGAAACGCATTTGGTATAATATCGCGGCCCGGGATCAAACCGACAAACGGCCGGTACCAGCCGGACGCTCTAACCACTTGGACTCCTGTCATGCTAATTATGCTAAATACATACCTTATATCATTAAATGTTTCTGCAGTGATAAGTACCAAATAAAACTTCATCTGAACCTGAAGAACAAACTCGAAACGTAAATTGACCGACAACCAATAAGCTTTGTCAAGGGAGACAATTTCGCCAATAAGCATTCAAATATGTATGACTGCGAATTGTCTCCCTGGGAAGCGGCGTTTCTGAAGAAATTTTCACGTAATTCTGTGATTCTAGGGTTTATGACTCTAGCTGTAGAAGTGGTATCAAACGTACGATAATTATGAAGATCATATTCATGATAATACTTGTAGAAAATTATAACAGTTTGCCCGATTAGGCTTTAAGATAGTCAAGTTTACATATCCTCTATTCCGCTACCATAGCGTACTAATGCAGACTCGCCGGGATGGCCATTTTGACCTTCCGTAGTTTTCGACCTAAATGCTCAAATTCGTGAATTTTGCTGTCACGGGTACACAGGCATCCCAGACTAAAGGATATTACGGGCCTAGGGTCGTGCACAGGTTTTTGGGCCCGCTGGACCCCTTTAAAGAGGGCTTTGAACGTAGATTTTACAAAACTGAAATTACTGGTCCTACCCACCATTGCGGTACGATTCCCTGTGGAATTGCATTAACATTTAGCGCCAAAAAGTTTATTTTTCTATAGACACACTAGACAAAGGGGTCGGGATCAATGCCCTAAAGGGGCCAAAAAGTAGGCCTGTCAAGCTAAAAAAAAAAAAAAAAAAAGAAGTTTTTCGCGCAAGGGTCACCGTCACATCGTCATTTCCGGTGACCTTTAGTCGAAATTTTGACAATTTTCCTACTTTCGGTTTGGGGCAGGTGTGTAGCATCCGGATGTATCGAGTTTTTATCAGTGCTGCAAGTCAATAGTGTCTAAGGGACGAGGTATAGGGACCATATAAATTCCTCATAGCCCCCAAAAAATCGTGGTAGCGGAAAGGATATAGAAGAAAATTCATAAAAAGTTCGCATATAATTCAGGAACAATTTATTTTCAAAGTCATAAAATTGATAAACAAAATAACCACAAATAATTCCAATGTACCGTTGTCAAATTCAGAAATTGGCACTGTATCCTTATTGGTTGCTCTTATTCAAAAGAAGCTTTCATTTGCGTTTTCGTATCCCTGTTTTTCTTACTTCCTCTTAATAAGGACGCGTGAATATACTTAAATCACAACTAGGCTTTAATTTCGATTATTGGCTTTGACCTACATACAATTCGCCTATACATGACATACATACGCCCAGAACTATTATTATATTAAGCAAACAGAAGTTGCCATTCATAAAAGCATACTACATGTACGATCGATTTATATGACAGATATGTATTTCATTTCAAAGAGATCACCCGTGTACCTGAGACTTTATATCGAACTGTGTCGTCTCTAGTGTAGCTTAAGAGTGTAGTATGCTTTGGAGCTTATTTAAAATGGTCACTCGGGTATGAAGAAATGTGTGCTTTAAATAAATGTACTATGTCACGGTTTTACTTATCGAATTAAATCGTTCACGAGAAGCATACTATTACAGGTGTGTTTTCTTTTCGCATACCTGTAGTACTTGGATTTGCAACGACAATCGGTCTTAGACATTATTTTCGCATATCTGTAGTGAAGACAAAGTGCGACAAAATGTGTAATCAGGATCCACTGGACTTTAGCTTGTTGATGTTAAAAATACTCGCCATATGTTGTGGCGGGAACAAGTTAATAGCATCGTTATTACGTTTAATACGAGGTATAACTGGTATTTTGATTGACGTTGTTGAAGTACAGTTACTGAGTTTCGTGATTTTTGACATTATGGAGGACGCTAATGACAATGGCGAATATTTCTTGATTATAGCCAATGTAGTATTGACTTTGTTTCTAATAGGCGTCATGATAGCGCTGAGTTTTCTGTGGGGATATGCCGAGCAAGACAGTTTGGACGACGATGAACGCAAAAAGCGACGTGGACGTTACTTCCTTGTTTTTAAATTATGTAATGTAATATTTGCGGCTGTAATGACCGCAGGAGCGGTGATTCAAAAGGAAAAAATTGACTTTGAGAATTTGTTTAAAGAACCGGATGCTGCCAAAATATTCGTTGTTGTCAGTATCGGATTGGACGTTGTATTTGACCCTATAGAGTTCATCATTGGAATGTGTATACACTGCAGGAATTGACAATAGAGCTCATCATTGGAATGTGTATACACTGCAGGAATTGAGAATATAGTTCATCATTGGAATGTATATACACTGCAGGAATTGACAATAGAGCTCATCATTGGAATTGACAATAGAGCTCATCATTGAAATGTGTATACACTGCAGGAATTGAGAATATAGTTAATCATTGGAATGTGTATACACTGCAGCAATTGACCATATAGTTGATCATTGAAATGTGTATTCACTGCAGGAATTGACGACGTAATGCTTCAATGTGTAAATATGTGTAACTCGTGTTTGACTCGTCGTGTTTGTTCTTCAGCAGGAACAAATACACTTTTTGTAGATTTACATCAAATCTATATCAAATACAGTATGATGACAATACTCACTGTGTCTATGACAATACGTTTACTAATACAATGTCTAGATAAGTTTTATAGTGCTAAATGCAAAAACCTTGCTCACTCTAACTTCAAAGACGGACAAATGGATTGTGGCCTTCTGTTTACATATTCACCTGTGTTTAAGTATGTTGTTTGTCTATGGTATCATTATGTGTGGTCAACAAACACGTATAGCCCGCCGGAGATAAATCTAGCATTATCAATAAACACACATTGATAATATAAACACTGACCGCTTGTTATCAGTGAATATTGAAAGATAATAAGTATGCATTAAAAGTGGTTATTCACAAGCTTGAACACAAATGGACATCGAAAATGCATTTAATTTTCAATTTCATTTGTAAGCAAAGGCTAGTGTTTTCGGAGGACAATGTATTTGTTACTGTTGTTATTGTATGGGTTTAGCAGTCACATATGACTTTTTTTTGTGTCAATTACATGGTCCGTGAGCAGTCTGTCAGCTTCGCCAGTAATCAGTTAAGCATGTCGAATACACAACGCACCTGAAACAGTTTCATATACCGTTTGTGCAATTGTCTGTGACAAATTACAAGTTATTTCGTTTTACAATGCATTGGATACATTTACGCAATGGAACGCATTGAACCAATTTCTGAAAAAATTTTGCCATTATAATAAACTTTAAATACTGCGTTCATGATTGAGAACTTGTATTGACTGAAGCATCGTTCCAGAACGAGGCAATTTGCCTTTATGAAATCCAGGTCCAAATTATATTTGTCTTATAGTACTGAAGACTGCAATGAAAATTAATCACACTAGAAAAGAAACTAATTGAGGCATTTTGTTATATTCCGATGACATTCATTATCCATGGTGTCTGGTGCTTATTACTAGTGTGGCCTCTGTAGCTCCGTGGTTAGCGCTGGCGACTTGTGTTCAAATCCGGTTGAAGGCTCACATATGCCTGCCATATTTCAGCAGAAAGCTGACAGGCAAATAAAGGCAGTGCTCGGCATTGATAGTCAGTTGACGTAAACCGTCGATATTTCCGTGTCACAAACAATCAATCTTATCTTTAACTATCGACTTCAAGGTAACCCGCAACATTACTTCTGTTGTTGGTGTCTAGTGTTTTAGAATTTCACATGTACTACTAAGGACACAGATTATATACATGTACAATAATATTATATCTAACCATGTGTTATATTTTAACAAAAGACTAATCACCTTTTTTGTAATGAATAATGAAACACGAGGATGTGTTAAAACCTTATATTTTGACCTAGACTATAGAATCTCACTGGCTTAGACTGAGAATGGCGCAAGTACAAAATGGTACGCTATTTTAAGAAAACAAGAAACAACAGTCTAATAACTACTCTTTACTCATGGAAAACAAGCTTTTTAAACTTCAATTTGATCAACATGACCTATTCCGATTTTCATGAAAGTAGGCTCATAAAAAGCACATTGTGATGCACATTCCAAATATATATGGGTTTTATTTAGTTTTAGGTCGTAAGTAGCACTCACGACCTTCTCGATCTAAGCCAGTGATAGTTGTATAGTTCGCACTGTTTTAGTCATTTACGAAGAAATGTACGTGTTTTATTTTCACTTTTGTTGATACCATCGATTCAAAATTCCAAATTAAAAAAAAAATTATACATAACACTATGTTCTGATAGTATTTATTTTTCAATTTTGTGTTTGGTTTGTTATGTTTATTTCTTAGTTGATAACTTAGAAATAGTGTTCATACATACATGTATAGTTGGTAATTTTACAGTATTTTGTTAAATAAAATATAATGAAGAAATATATTATAATTATTTCAAAACTTATTGTTATACGTAATTTGTATGTACTTATGTAATGTTATTAAAGTGTATACCAGGCTTATTACGAGTTACTTTTTAGTTCATATGAAACAAGGTAATTTTACAGCATTTTGTTTTTGGCTAAAATACCCGGTGGTATAACATAATTCTTGTACAATTATTTTAACAGTTATCATTATTCATACGTGCATATGTAATTGTATTAAAAAGTATACCAGTCAGATGCTTATTATTACGTGTTTGTGTTAGTAACCCTCAGCTCATCTATGATAAGGAAATTTTACAGCATCTTTTTCTTGACTAAAATACACGGTCGTATAACAGATTATAGGAAGGGAAAAGATGGCATAGATCAGATCTTTACACAAAAGGACACTATAGAACAGTGCATGGAGTGGAAGACTCCTTTAAATCTAAATTACATTGATTTCATCTCACCTTTTTCCCATTTATTCCTAGTAGCCATTGATTGGGTAATGAGAAAGTCGAACATCCAGACAAGAAACAGAACATGGTCCATGTTAACAACACCAGATGACCTTGACTTTGCAGACGACATAGCTCTTATGCAGCTAAACAAGACCATATGCAGAGAACAAAATATGTCGACTTAGCCATTTTGCAAAACATGTTGGTCTTCAAATTAATGCAAAAAAAAGACACACGAAGTACGTCTCAACACAATATCCAATGCCATGCAGACTAGTTGGTAACAACATAGAAATTGAAAACATTTTACGGACCTTGGCTCAGTTGACAACACTGCAGACCCTACATAGCAGAATATCAATAGCATACTAGCTAAAGCAATATCAAAATTCAATAGACAAAAACCAATTTGGACGTCCAAACAACTAAGCTGAAAAATCAACAGCATTAAATCCATTCTTCCGTATAGGAATGTATGCTGGAGAGTGACAAAATCGACATGAAATCACTATCAACCTTTCACCATGGCTGACTCAGATAAATCTGCTGAATGTTTTGGCGAAACAAAATCTCCAACAAAAATTTCTAGATTTAGAAAATACAACCTGTCTGACCCAACAAATCAGACAGAGGCGTCTTCCATGGCTCGGATTATGTAGTAATAAAAAACCAAAGTAGCCCTTCGATGGACACCTCCGGATAAGAGGCCAAAATGTAGACCAAATACTACCTGTCGTCTAACAGTAGAAACGGGACTGCGATAATAAGGAATAACTTGGGGCGAGACAGAAGCAGAAACAGAGCTGGTTGGAGAAATCTTGTGGCGACCTTACGACCCGGTTCGGATCCTGGAGATTAAGTTGGTATTGTACACACAAGGTTTGTCTAAAATATTTTTCCATGTTATGAACAAACTTATCATTTTTCTGTGCAAGACAAAATATATTTGAACTCGTACCTAATTAGCAAAATCAAATTGAGCGAGTCAATTGGCTCACCATATGTTATGGATTTTCAAGCTGGCAAATCGTTCAGATA
Organism: Spisula solida; assembly: GCA_947247005.1. Classification (NCBI taxonomy): domain Eukaryota; kingdom Metazoa; phylum Mollusca; class Bivalvia; order Venerida; family Mactridae; genus Spisula; species Spisula solida. The sequence continues at coordinate 31,475,968 of OX365948.1, forward strand.
CATTTTGTACATATTACCATATTGTACGGAACAGTACTGAATAAGCTGAAATTATTGATCTTTAGCTACTATCTTAACCTCATCATACATATGACTTGAAACAATATACGATATTTATAGCATACAGAAACAGCCATTTAAGAAGACATACTGTTATCGATTTATCTGGCATTGGTATTTCATTTTAACGAGGTCAACCTTGTACCCGAGATTTCATATCGATCATTGTAGTAGTTTTAGTCTATTGTGCAGCGTTTTAATTAAGACTTTTTGTTCAAGTGTGTTCATTGTTCAAATGTGTTCTAGTCTTATAATGACAATATAAAATTAAACATTTAATACATATCTGTTTTATACATTCAAACCATTTATAGTTCATAACAAGGTTGTTTTTTCTTCTTCTGCGTTTGTGTGTTTTTTTCAGAAGGTTAAACAGCTTTTGTAAACAAAAATAAATTTTGGAATGGTCTTACTTAAAATGTCACTCAGGTAGGAAAACGTGTACTACCGGGTAACTAGGTATCGGTTGATCATATCGAGTTAAGTCGTTCATAAGAACCAAAGGAAGCACAACCTTACAATTATGGACATATTTTTGGAAAAGTGGGAAGAGATCTGTTCGCAGGATCCACAGGACTTAAGTTTTTTGGTGTTAAAAATAATCGCTAAATGTTGTGGTGGAAACAAGTTAGTGGCATCGTTATTTCGTTTGGTGCGTGTTCTGGCTGGTTTAATTATCGACATTATTGAAGTGCAATTACTGAGTTTTGTGATTTTTGACATTATGGAGGACGATAATGACAACGGCGAGTCTTTCTTGATAATAACCACTGTAGTATTGACTGTGTTTCTGATAGGCGCTGCGATAGCGCTAAGTGGTCTGTGTGCATATGCTGAGCAGGACAACTTGGACGACGATGAAAGCAAAAAGCGACGTGGACGTTTCTTCCTCGTGTTTAAGAGCTGTAATGTGATATTTGCGATAGTAATGATTGCTGGAGCAGTGATACCAAAGAATAATGTATTCAAAGACCCTGATGCTGCTAAGATACTCATTATTCTCAGTCTTGGTTCGGACATTATATTTGACCCCATAGAATGGGTCATCGGTATGTACATATACTGTAAGAGTTAAGACATACTAGATATTGTAGCGCACATACAATCCAAAGCCACACAGAAACGACGACAGTGCCAAGCCATCCACGCAAGAGTCAGATATAGAACGAACCATTCACATCCCCAAAATTGGATATTTTAAGCAAGCCTATATACTCACGGAGCAATGAATGACACACTGTGGACTTCGAATTCTGTGCATAATTAACCATAAAGGAAGATAATTATAAATGATAACTACACTGTGGTGAAGGTTGAATGTAAATAAAAAACATCAGGAAAAAAAATTCCGAGAGTTTTACATTGAATCAATCTTAAAGTCCAATATGGTGAGAATATATACTTACAGATCTATGGCAACAATGACACGAGACCTATCTAGATAAGATAAATAATACTTTGCATCACCTTGCTCACTTAAATTTCACAGACGGATACATAAAGGATTATGAACTTGTCTTTATGGACATGCCGGTGTTTAGTATGTTGTTTTTAAACAACAATAATTTTAATCTATGATATTTTTATATGTAGTCAACATACATGTAGTTTACTGTTTTTATTGTTTGAATGGATCTGTCACATGTGTATAAATTACACGGTCCGTGAGCACACTGTCGGCTTCGCCAGTAATCAATATAGCAGCAGAACTGATTGTGTACTACACTGAGCGGCTTTGAAAACGCAATACTAATGAAACTCTAGATAACTTGTTTGTTTATAAATATTTCTCAATGAATTTTTTTTGCGTGTAATTGGCTACCCATAGATAGTAACTCGATGTTCTTTCCATCTTAATTCACTTCAATGGAGCATTGACCCATGAAACGGAAAACCACGAAAAATGTACGAGGAATTGATAAGTTGATGTTTATTATTTTAATGCTAGCCTAGGTCAATTGGAATAAAACACACAAAATAAGACGGTTAACCACTCAACAAAGTAGTGGTCTTTAAGTTTTAAAAAAGCTTAATAGCAATTTTTCAGGTTTACCGAAAAATACGACTAATTTTACAGTCAATGGTGAAGTAATTCTGGATAAAGATTGAGTGAATAAAATTTAACTTTTCTAAATCTAAATTTAGCTTCATATTTATCTTTGTTTTGGTTTATTTCTATTTTCATGCTAAGCACGAACACTTGTTCACGAACTTCATCCAAAAAATAAGTACATAATTATCAGCATTAACAATCTGAAAAACGCAGAAGGCCGCACGGCATCAAATATGCCTTTGTTTGTGTCATCATTGTTTTATTGTGGTTGTACAGGGTCTTATCAGATCTTAATGAAATGTATATGATTGTTATGTCACATATCTTAGCTAGAAATGCTGAAAATGTCAGCAAAATCAAAAACACATATTGGCTGAGCTATGGGTAAATATATTCATGCATACATACATGTGCATGTATAAGTATAAATGTTGCGTTTTCAAAGCCGATTAGTGTAGTTATGTACCAGTATAAGTACTTGTAACAGTTCATTATATGGCTGGCTTAGAATGAGCAGGTCGTAAGTGCTACTAACGATCATATATTCTAAATTTGCACCAAGAGGCTTTTCTTCAGAACAGGTCATGTTGATGAAACTGAAGATGGAAAGCTCGTTTCTCCATATAGAGTAAAAAGTAGTTTTCAGAAGCTATGTGAAGTTGGCTCAACATACGACATACTACATTCAAAAAACAGACTGTCGTACAGCACGAAATACGACATTGGATGACATTCAAATAATCATCTGAAATCGAATGTCGTACAGTTCGACATACGACATTGGACGACATTGAAACTATTGTCATAAATCGAATGTCGTGTAGCTCGACATACGACTACATTCAAAATATTGTCATAAATCGAATGCCATGCAGCTCGACATACGACATTTGAGAACTTTCAAATAATATTATCAGAAATCGAATGTCGTACAACTCGACATACGACATTGGACGACATTCAAAACATTGTCATCAATCGAATGTCGTGCAGTTCGACATTATATAAATACTAGTATCAGATGCCTGTCTGTGTGACATTGGTATTGTCAACCCGAAGGCAGAATGTCATCAATCGAATGTCGTTCAACTCGACATACGGCATTGTATGACATTCAAAAACCCATCTGAAATCGAATGTCGATCTGCTCGACATTCGATTTATGTTGAATTTTTTAATATCGTCTAATTTCGTATGTAGTACTGCATATAATATCGACGTTTTAATTACAATCTTCTCATTTTAAGCCAGCGATAATTAACGTTATATACATTTATAAATTAGACCATACCATGTTAATGCCGTGTTACACATAAACACATTACCGTCTCTATCATAATTTGTGACAAATTACGACCATTTTCATTTTACAACACAATGAACAAAATGAATACAATATGTGAAGGAGTGTATTGAAACAACTTTTCAATAATGGTTTAGTCATTGATATTGGGTTTATAACCATGAGATTATCTTTTGACCCTAGCATTGACAGTCGAAATATTTTTCTACTTGGTTGTTATAGTGCCATGCCACATCGTACATGAATACATTATTCTCGTTTTATTTATGTGTTACAAATTGAATTTTGAAACAGTTAAGCTAAAAACCATTCAAAGTTTAAAACATGTATATACAACGTTATACATTCCTTATTTTATCTACAATGTCAGGTATTACAAAACTCTCAGCTTTAGCATCCGTTAGGCAGTGCTCTTGTTATCTATTTATGTGTTACAAATTGTATTAAAGAATATTAAATTAGCTAAACCCCAATAATAGTCTTAACATGTATATATACATTTAGTGTTACACATATCTTGTTTTTATCGATAATGTCATGTAACACAATAAATTCATCTTCTACATCCGTTAGGCAATGCTCTTGGTATTCTTAGTAATTTGTTCGGTGCATTTATTACAAATGTGGTCTCCAGATTCTACTTCCTACTGCTTCTACCACAAACACTAAGCCAGGTAACAGTCAGACTGTGCTGTAACTATAGGCTACCATTGTACAGTTATATAAATTATGAACTGTTATAAATAAAAAAAATCATGGTCAAAGTGAAATTGTATGTATACATTATATTACTTGCTCTTATTCTGTTTAATTTCACGTAATTGACCGAGCGGGGTAGTATTACACATTATATTGCATTTCTTACCCAATTACAAAATTGTAATGTATTGTAATGCATATATTTACATTTTTGCATTACACCAAGTATTTACTGGATGCATTTCCTCAGAACAAACGTACAGTGGTTTATGAACGCTTGTTATGATGTATTTCACAATGACAAGTCAACCCAGATTATATGGCTCATTTCATCTTAAGTATCAGATAAATGTCCATTTGATTGCTGATAACTTATATTTTTAGAACACAGAAAGTGTGATTTTCTTTAAATTTTTGTCATCTGAAAAAGGGTACTAACCATACATATCATGTGAGTCAATATTCAACAATGCATAAGACTCATTGGCTGAATATTCGAATGAGGCTGAATGCTCCATTGTATATTATTACGAGTATAAATAACACATAGTTAATACAAATAATATGCGTTAAATTCGGCACTTCCGTGAGTCATACATGTAAAAGTGAAGACAAACTATGCAGCGACGATGATGAACACAATTCTAGTACATCACGTGTATAATGTGATCGATAGTTTAGAAACATTTCAAGTGGACAATAGAAGGTCCAAATTCTTCGTATTCCTGTTTGCTGATCCACATCGGTTGGAATGATGTTATAGAAGCAAAGATGGAACCACCGATCCAGGCCGAGTATTTCCTCTCTGGTGGAGCAATAACATTGATCTTCTTGGTGGTTGGAGCGAGTGCGGTGATTTCCTTTTGCATTCTGTCGGCGATTCCTGGGAACATGGTAGAACCTCCAGACAATACAGTGTTTGCGTACAAGTCCTTATGAATATATACATCACATTTTATTATACTGTTATACATAGTTTTATGAATACCAGCAGATTCCGTACCGAGGAATGATGGCTGGAACAAGGCTTCTGGGCAACGGAATCGTTCATTACCAATGGTGATGACTTGACCATCGGGGAGTTCGTAACTTTGATTCATAGTACTGGATTCAGCTGCTGTGCCCATTTCCTGCTCGAAATCCAAGGCAACATAGCACAATTTTTCTTTAATGTCTCTAACAATTTCTCTCTCGGCAGTGGTTGTGAATGAATATCCACGTTCAGTAAGGATATTCATCAAGTAATCCGTAAGCTCTCTACCAGCCAAATTCAATCTCAAGATGGCATGGGGAAGGGCATAACCTTCATAGATTGGTACTGTGTGTGATACACCATCACCAGAGTCCATAACAATACCAGTGGTACGACCAGAAGCATACAGAGACAACACAGCCTGTATGGCTACGTAAATGGAAGGTGTGTTAAAGGTCTCAAACAAGATCTGTGTCATCTTTTCTCTGTTTGCTTTAGGGTTCAATAGAGCTTCAGTGAGTAAAACTGGATGTTCTTCAGGTGCAACACGAAGTTCATTGTAGAAAGTGTGATGCCAGATCTTCTCCATATCGTCCCAATTGGTGACAATACCATTTTTAAATGTCGGCTGTTTAAGATCAAAGATACCTCTTTTGCTCTGAGCTTCATCACCTACATAGGTGTCATTCTGTCCCATACCAACCATCTGGCCCTGAAATAGCAAGTTCGTAACTAATGTTAGGATACTTGATCTGGTGCGTATAAAACATTACCCATACATAGCAATTCTTACACTAGTAATATAGTGAAAATTTGAGTTGTAGTAACAGCTGTATTAATTTTGACCCTTAAAGCTTTCACATCACATAACCATCACACGATCGAATTACGCAGCTCAACTATGGTGACTATAATATTCCTAACGAAGTTATTTAGCGGAAATATTGTTTTATCTCTATTAGTGCAATTGCAAATTGGTGAAAATAAATGTAAAACCTGATGTCTTGGTCGTCCAACAATTGGTGGAAATACGGCTCTTGGAGCGTCATCTCCTGCAAAACCGGCTTTGCACATACCGGATCCATTGTCTATAACCAAAGCAGCTACGTCCTCGTCACACATAATTTTGATATTTCACATGGTGTATTTTCAGAAACATGACTTGAATATCGAATATATCATTTTCGAATCACCCGTCAACTTTATACTAGTAGTCAATGATCAATATCCCGGCTTAGTCACCCACTATATGTACCTGTAACATATAAATGTATAACACAAACAGGATACATTACAATACACGATCAAAGATAAAATGATTACGTATACTCGATAGGTTTACATAACTAGCTCGTACATAATTGAATTGTTTCCCTTTAGTCCATTCATTATCGTCTCATTCACCTCAGTTAACTATAAAAAAAGGTAAATTTCAACTCGGGTAGCTAAGCGGGGGGGATTAACTGTACAAACTCTATGTTTAAAGTATATAAATATGCATAACCTAAAAATACACCAATACCATGGCTAGGTTAACATTCAAAAGCAAACAAAACATAAACCGGTAATAAATCACATAAAGGGAAACAATTCAGTTAGGTAGTCGGTATCGATACAAAAGGGAGAGAACTTTTGAAGACAGGGTTTGATTTCTGGGCATGGTTCTAATTCATAGAAATTTGTCGAGAGACACGGCGTAAAAAGCTGGTTATTGCGGTACATCTTTATAACATGTTATCAAAATATACTGCACAGAAATAACATTACAATACACTTACTTATGGAAGCCCTGGAGGGCACTTTTGACTTATGACTAATGGCTTATGACTTGTGACTTGCGTAGGCCCCAGGGTGCACTTTTGTATGGAAGCCCTGAAGGGCACTTTTGACTTAGGTGTTGTGACTTGTTACTTATGACTTGTGACTTAGAACTTGTGACTAATGACTTGAGACTTACGACTTGTGACTTACATTTTATAAATAAATCTGCGCGCACTTCTTTGGACAGCGTGGATGGTAAAGGATTATGTCTAAATCGGAATTACCTGATAATAGTCTATAGTGAGTCAGGTAAGTCGGTATTAGTTTTGTTTGATTGAAATCATCATTGTTGAAGGCCCCGACCCGTTATTCTGAATTGTTAACACAATTAACTAGAATACCCTTCATGTAATAGCATAATTTCCCCTGGCATAGCTGTGTCTTATACGAGTACATGTGCATACATAAGTATTATGGTTTGCTTCCTTTTCGTTATCATTTGTGATGGATAGTTCGGATCATACATGGTATAATGAATTAGACTTTAAGTTTTGTTGATGTACATGTATTAATAATTATATGTTCATCTACATTTTTCCAGGTGAAGAAAATGGAATGTCCGTGTTATGTGTGTGTGTTCGGTGCGTTTGGTTCGACAAATGATGTGGCGGTGCAAACCTAATTACCTGTATGTCTTAAAACCCAGCAAAGCAACCGGCTCAAATGTAAACTTGGCAATTGTGTGACACTATGGGCTAGAATAGATTTTGAATGTGATTGTGTTACATGTATGTACCATAATTTAGAAGTAGAACATTATAAGGTTTTGCGGACAATTCCAAGTTGTGGATATCAATACATTAACATTTATGGCGCCTACGAACTAAGCTTTTCAAGATGGCTTTATATTATTCGCATAAGTTTAATTTCATAGATGTAATGTCGGTCAGACATGTTTAGAAATAATACGCCATTTTGTCATGTTTTGAAATACATGTGACCTAAACAATCTTATATTGATTTATGTGGAATTTATTTTGAATAAACTTTGTAATGCAACAGACTCAAAGTTGTCATTTGCAAATGTGTTTTTGTCTACCGTTCATCTTTTACAACATAATACTGCATTTCAGTTAACTTTGTATACAATATAAAGCAAAGACCAAAAACACTGTCAATTACATGATTAAATATCATTCCAAGATTTTGGCTTTAATGGATACCGATAACATTTTACGAAGGATAACAAACTCATATTAAATTACAACATTTATAATAATAACACTTATATGTCACATTTTACACATCATAAGTCTCAAGTCTCAAGTCACAAGTCATAAGTTACAAGTCACAAGTCACAAGTTATAAGTCACAAGTTACAAGTCACAAGTTACAAGTTACAAGTTACAAGTCACAAGTCACAAGTCACAAGTTACAAGTCACAAGTTACAAGTCACAAGTCACAAGTCACAAGTTACAAGTCACAAGTTACAAGTCACAAGTCACAAGTCATAAGTCACAAATCAAAATCTTAATTGAAATGCAGAAATAAAACAGACGTTATAACCATGCTTTACTTTACGATTAAATGAAGCATTAGACATGCATGTCAAAATTAATAGAGCAACATACACATGAAATTTTTTTTAAGTGGCTCAGCATAACAATACCGACTAACAACATGCCATAATTAGTTATACAAATATTTTAAATCATGGAATATGCTGTAAATTGGTGAACTTCTGAATTAAACACACGCCTTTCCAACATCCCAAAATCAATTGGAGTACATGTATATCATCAAGGTTTTGGTGTTGTACTATATCATGGTACAGGGTCTTAGAGATCCTATATCATAAACATTCTTATTTTGTGCCAGTCAGTCCAGATCGGTTTGTATTTCTCTCTCGACTATATCAACCATAACTTCTATTTGAGTATATGAAGGTTCATAACGAGACAATAATATTGTGCTCAACTTGTGTGGGTTTATTGTAAGTATATGCAGTTCTGTCCATTACAGTAAGAGAGTTGTTCACAGCCTTTTATGCAATATTCCACAAGAGATATTTTCAGGATTCCACGGCAGCTATTTCCTTTATCTCCACCTGCAAATCAAACAAACATTTTAATTACACTGGTCATTCTATTCACTCCTCTTAACCTAAATATTCGTCACGATTGTGACGCTAAAATTATAATCTAAAGTTGGAAATATATTATAGCAACGTCAACGCTAACTTTGTTTGCAATAACATATCGATAAAGAAGAATTTTAAACCTAACTCTTATGTAGTAGAATGAGTGTAATTCCGTGAGCAATTGTTATTTAATCAAACAACTAAAACTGACTTACCTGTCTTGCTATATATATTAAAATCCGATTCACGTATCATCTGTTTTTATCCACGTCATTGTTGGGCGTAAGGGAAAAATAAAGCATGCAAATAAATTTATAGTTTGTTTGGTCACAACTCCTAAGTCACAAGTTATAAGTCACAAGTCAAAAGTGCACCCTGGGGCCTACGCAAGTCACAAGTCATTAGTCATAAGTCAAAAGTGCCCTCCAGGGCTTCCATAGAATTGGCATTTGTAAAGATGACTGTAAATCTAATGATATACACTGGTTATAATTTCACATCAATTCTAAAGTCATCAGTATCAAATCCACCATATCGACCCTTGAAAATTGACATTCTTATTGTTGATAAGGTAAAAGATAAAAAAAGGGATTGAAGTGTTTTTGATTTTGAGGAGGTCTTACTTTTTAGGTTCTTACGCTAGGTTTTCTGTACTGATAGACATATATAATTTTGAACATGCATTACATGATCTTATTCTGTCAGAATGGTCTTTACAGTGCTAGATAATATGTACATGTACCTGTTCAATTATTTCCACTATAAGCAGTATGTAGATTATTTCACTATAACGAATCAACATGTATTATATATGACTGATTTCATCTGGGTACTGTTTTACCAAAACACTTACTTGGGTTCAAATTTAAGTTGCTTATATTGCTACAACTACAAATTGTGGGTATGTATGGTTTTGTCATAATTCATTAACTGAATCTTCATTAATATTGCAGATTCATTTACCACTCTTTGCAGTTCATAAAGAATTATAAGGAATTAACATTGGAGACAAAATTTAAAACTGCCGTAAGTGATTTGATAAAAAAAGTACGCAGGCGTGTAACTGTCACTTATAGGCCGTCGATGACAACATAAGCCTTTGTTTACAAATAGAAATGAAAATAAAAAAACATTTTCTATGTTCATTTTTGTTCAATCAGTCTTGTGCATATTCACTTTTAATGATATACTATTTAATTCTAAATTGATAACAAGTGGTCTGTCGACCGCGCAGTGTTTATGTTACGCATGTTTATTAATTGATAAGTCTAGAGTTATCTCCGGCGGGCTATACCAACAAACATTATTTCAGATACAATGTACCATAATTATTCAGGATAAAGACATTTGATGACATAATTTTTTTATTTAGGATTTTCTATTTTGTCATTAGAAAAATAACCTATAACATAAATCAGCCTCATTGGTTGAATTTTTTTACAACGTAAATAAAATAATAATACAAAGATAACATAGATAATTTATAAAACAAAAAGCGCAAATTTCTATGCTTTATGTGTTATAGAAAGTGAACAAAAACTAAGCAGCCACATTTCAAGCACACCATTTGTCAGACTACCGGGTATTAGTTTAGAAACATTTCCTGTGAACAATGGATGGTCCATATTCCTCGTATTCCTGTCTGTCGATCCACATCTGTTTATAGTTTGTGAGAGAAGCCAAGATGGAACCTCCTATCCAGACGGATGATTGCCTCTCTGGTGGAGCAATGATTTTGATCTTCATGGACGATGGAGCGAGGGCGGTGATTTCCTTTTGCATTCTGTCAGCAATTCCTGGGAACAAGGTAGAACCTCCAGACAAAACAGTGTTGGCGTACAAGTCTTTACGGATATCAACATCACATTTCATTATGCTGTTGTAAGTGGTTTCATGAATACCAGCCGCTTCAACACCAAGGAGTGATGGCTGGAACATAGCTTCAGGGCAACGAAATCTTTCATTACCAATAGCGATGACTTTGCCGTCGGGCAGTTCGTAGCCCTTTTCATAAAAACTAGATGAAGCAGCCATTTGCATTTCCTGATCGAAGTCCTGAGCAACATAGCACATCTTTTCTTTAATGTCTCTAACGATTTCTCTTTCGGCACTGGTTGTGAAGTAATAACCACGTTCAGTAAGGATCTTCATTAAGTAATCAGTAAGATATCTACCAGCCACTTGAAATTTCACGACGGCGTGGGGAAGGGCATAACCGCCATAAATTGGTACCGTTAGCGACACACCATCACCAGAAGCTATGACAATACCTGTGGTATGTCCATAACTGTACATTGACAACACGGCCTGGTTGGCAGAATACATAGAAGGTATGTCGAATGTCTCAAACATGATCTGTGTCATCTTTTCTCTGTTGGCCTTGGGGTTCATTGGAGCTTCAGTAAGCAAAACGGGATGTTCATCAGGAGCAACACGAAGTTCATTATAGAAAGTGTGATGCCAGAGCTTCTCCATATCGTCCCAGTTGGTGACAATACCATGCTCAATTGGGTATTTAAGGGACAAAACATCTCTCTTGCTCTGGGCTTCATCACCAACATAGCTGTCGTTCAGTCCGGTACCAACTGCCAGACCCTGAAATAGTACATTATGTAGTTAAACAGAGGGTATATCTCTTTGCAGATATAAGTCTCGACAATTTTCTTAATTTTATTGTTTTAGATACGATACACTCAAACGATTTAAAAACGCACCACTTATAAAATATAAATTTTATGGATGAAAACGTAAATCTATGGTTATTTAATTTTGGGTGTATAAACTTCAGTCTATACACAACGAGTTATATCAAGTTCATGTAAGCATCGCGAGTTTGAAATAAATTATGATATGTTTACCAGAGGGACCCATGAAAATGAAAGTCGCAATTTCAATAGCGAGTACATGAACCTGCTGCATTGATGCATGCACATGACCGCTCCTCAAGTGTGAACTTGAGATGGCTTCAAGTGAAAGTTAGCATAGCAGTTTTGATGATTGTCGTCAATCGGTTGGGATATTCCCGCGTTGCATCTAAACACCTCAAACCAATGCCACAAAAACGGTTGAAGACAAAACATTCGCGAATAAAGCTCAAATCGGACAAAAATCGTTCCAAAGATTTTCCTTTTTATTGATAATTATTTAAGGAATAATGCAATATTGTACTTTGGACTAATCCACTGACTCCTAGCATTCATCTGACACTGTGTGCAGTCATGCTGAACCATTCGAGTGGCGCAGCCTGTGTAATGTTGCCTCCTGACTAGGGGTCATAACCTTCGGCTGGTCTGATCTTGGTTGATCTTTGACTTTGATACAAACATACAGTGTACAATTGAAAGTCAATATCGATCCGTTATGTTGACGCGATCGAGATACACGTGCAAAACATGCAAAATCAGAGAAGTGTAGCTGGCGGGGTATTCCGAATATAAAATTTACATTTTATTTGCCTTAGTTAAAGATTATGAACTGGAGAGAAACTGTCAACTATTAATTTCAGCCTAAGATGAGTTTTGGCAAAATTCAGTAATTTTTTACACTGGTGCGTTTTTAAATCTGTTCAGTGTACTTGAAACAAGCAGAGCGTCAATGCCATGAAATCAAGTTTAAAAATATTTGACCTTACGTAATTGACTAAGAACCCCTTCAGCTCGACCGCACCAACCTGTATAGCAATTGCTATCAGTGTAACGCCTTCCACACACTAAAACTGACTGAAATATATATTTTTTATTTTAAATGACATTTGACTTGTCTGAGGCACATCAAAACCTAACCACAACCTCCCTGTTCATGTAAGGTACTAGTGAAGCTAGATTCATCATTTCAAATCAATTCTAAGTAAAGCATTTTTGCCCGCTATTTGTTTCCTGATCATGGGGATAAATAAGAATCTTGAAAAATAAATCAGGTTATGCTTACCTGATGTCTTGGTCGTCCAACAATTGACGGAAATACGGCTCTTGGAGCGTCATCTCCTGCAAAACCGGCTTTACACATACTGGACCCATTGTCAATAACCAAAGCAGCTACGTCCTCGTCACACATTTTTAATATTTAACATGATGTATTTCACAAACATGACCTTACTCTCTCATATCTTACTTTCGAATAACCTATATACCACCGCAGTTATTTGATGTCCAGCAATCAATATTCCGTCGTAGTAGAATTACACAATCATATACATTTGTCATATCTATATATAGCTTCTAAACACCAGCGCGATATTTTGAAATACACAAGCCAACTGAAGACAGCCAACTTCGTTGTCATGTATAAAAATCAAGCACCGTGACAATGAACCATAAAAGCATCCAAGCATAAACCACACCATATACAGTTTGTATGCTCCGAAACTGACATTTATATATACATGTACATGTACATGTACATGGTTTTGTATTTATTTTGGAGTAGCAACTTCCGCATCAACCAAGAATCATCAACGATCGAAGGTGTTGTGACTGAGGATAGGAACAGATTTCCACACCAGCTGATTTAATTAACTACATGTGAGTATGATGTACAAGCAAACGGATGTATGTATACAGTTTTATGAACAATATTTGACTGTATAATTATGTCCCTACATGTGTAGGGGGATGTGTGTCATTTGTTTTTCTAAATGCGAATCGTATTTGAAATGTGTCGTGTGACTGACTACTTGTTACCAATTTAGAATTAAATAGTATATCATTAAAAGTGAATATGCACAAGATTGAACAAAATTGAACATCGAAAATGCATTTAATTTTTATTTGTAAACAAAGGCTAGTGTTATCATCTACGGACTATAAGTGTATTGCAATGTATTTTCTGTATATTGTACCTATAACAGTTTTTTATGTAGGATATATTTATTGATATACTATACATTTACCTTAAACAGTATAATCATATAATCATCCACATATATGCCATAGTTGAGGTAAATGTTTATTTATAGATGGACCTCAGACAGTCATGTGTATGTATAACTCAGGCCAGTCATATGTATATAATATTATAATACATGAAGTACAAAATGTACATAAACATCGCAATGTCTCATATGTATTACCTTATTTAATTAATAAGATAGAGCAGTTTATCTATAGTTCGCCGGAGATAACACTAGCCTTTGTTAACAAATAAACATGAAGTTTAAATACATTTTTTCGATGTTCATTTTTGTTTAATCTTGTGCATATACACTTTTAATGATAATTATACTCTTTAAATATACACTGATAAATGGCGGCCAGTCGACCGTTCAGTGTTTATAATTTGCTTTGTTTGTTTATTGATAAGGCTAGAGTTATCCCCGGCGAACTATAGGTATATCACTTGTATGCAAACAATGAAATATCATAATCATTGTATTTTTATTGTTTTAAATATTTCAATAGGATAAAAGGCAGTGCAAACCGATACATTATCAACAAACACATATACATACACATGCACTATCTGTCAATTTAAGAAATTAATAAGAAAACTGGCATTTTAATGCACTCGCTAGTATGTAAACAGATTACTAACTATAGTTCGCCGGAGATAAAACTAGCCTTTGTTTACAAATAAAAATGAAAATTAAATACATTTTCTATATTCTTTTTTGTTCAATCTTGTGCATATACACTTTTAATGATATGCTCTTTAAATCTACACCGATAACTGGCGGTCAGTCGACCGTGCAGTGTTTATAATTTGCTTTGTTTGTTTATTGATAAGGCTATAGTTATCCCCAGCGAACAACGAGTTGCATTTGATGTTATATTGTTTATGTATACACAAGTGATACACCTAAAATAAACGAACGTTATAATCCCAGTGTCGCAATACTATACGTGACGTTGGCTACAGTTCCAAGTCGAAATTTGTAAACATTGGAAAATAAAATAGCCATCAGTATTTTATTTCTTCATATATTATATAATTGTATTTAAGGGGGAAATTATTTACTTGCTATGACATTTCCATTACCTTGTGAAACATATACGTTCCACGGTTTCACAGGGTAATGGACAAAACGGCATAGCACATAGACTTTGTGTTGAATTATGTCACATTGGAGATAAGTTAACAAGTCGTCGCCATAGAACAATAAAGTTGTACGTGCGAAATTGATTTGGTCAACATGATTTCTTTTGATTTTCTTGAAAATAGGTTAATAAAATCATAAAATGCTCCTTTTATTGCAGATTTCGTATATGTAAATGTCTAATAAGTAGTACATACGACCCTATTCTTTTAAGGTGATTATGTGTCCTATTGTTTGTTTTATCACAAGTGACATTTATGTCATTCACCGACATAATCATATTCAGAACTAAGAAAGTATGTTTGTGTTATTTTTTACTTTTTCATTAGAAAAATCACCAACATGGCACCGAACAGAGCAAGTTAGTGAGCAATGAGAAAACATCATTGAATGAATACACATACACGTACTAGTATTAATATAAAATGCGCTTATTGTTTATGATAATCAGGAACATATTCTCAAATTCATCAATTGTCATATTATTGGTTTAGAAACATTTTCTGTGGACAATGGATGGTCCAGATTCATCGTATTCTTGTTTGCTGATCCACATCTGTTGGAAGGTGGAGAGAGAAGCCAAGATGGAACCTCCGAACCAGACGGAGTATTTCCTCTCTGGTGGAGCAATGATTTTAATCTTCATGGTGGATGGAGCGAGAGCGGTGATTTCCTTTTGCATTCTGTAAGCGATTCCTGGGAACATGGTAGAACCTCTAGACATTACAGTGTTTGCGTACAAGTCTTTACGGATATCAACATCACATTTCATGATGCTGTTGTAAGTGGTTTCATGAATACCAGCAGCTTTTATACCGAGGAAAGATGGCTGGAACATAGCTTCTGGGCAACGGAATCGTTCATTACCAATGGTGATGACTTGACCGCCGGGGAGTTCGTAGCTCTTTTCCAATGAACTGGATGAAGCTGCTGTGGCCATTTCCTGCTCGAAATCCAAAGCAACGTAGCACAATTTTTCTTTAATGTCTCTAACAATTTCTCTCTCGGCTGTGGTTGTGAAGAAATAACCACGTTCAGTAAGGATCTTCATCAAGTAATGAGTAAGCTCTCTACCTGCCAAGTCCAATCTCAAGATGGCGTGAGGAAGGGCGTAACCTTCATAGATTGGTACTGTGTGTGATACACCATCACCAGAGTCCATGACAATACCTGTGGTACGACCAGAATCAAACAGAGACAACACAGCCTGGATGGCTACATACATAGCTGGTGTGTTGAAGGTCTCAAACATGATCTTTGTCTCTGTTGGCCTTAGGATTCAGTGGAGCTTCAGTGAGTAAAACAGGATGTTCTTCAGGTGCAACACGTAGTTCATTGTAGAAAGTGTGATGCCAGATCTTCTCCATATCGTCCCAGTTGGTGACAATATCGTGTTCAATTGGGTATTTAAGTGTCAAGATACCTCTCTTGCTCTGGGCTTCATCACCAACATAGCTGTCTTTCTGTCCCATAGCAACCATCACACCCAAAAATAGCAAATGGATATGGTTAGGATTCTGTCTGGAGAGATGAATTTATTTGCAAATGTTATTTGCCACGATGTACTCGGTCTATTTACTTAATACATTATGATGCTCTCAGTTAGATACTTACACAAAAAACGCGACAATGTCACGAAACCGAGTTTTCAATTCTTGTCCAGTCCCGATTTCAATATTATATACATACTAGATTTCAATTCTTAGTTTCGTTCTTATCATTACACCCTAATGATTAGGAACGACAAGGATGGACTTGAACATAAATGGTATTCATAATTGTATTATAAATAAATAACGTTTGTACCAGAAAGTCAAAGTATACTTGCAAAAATCAAAATGAGTCAATTCCTAGGTGTATGTGGAACTCGCGAACACTGTGTATGTACATGTACAATTATTTCAGGTCTAATAATGGTTGCACATCACCAGCCATTCATTATAAGAGATGGGGTATACAACGAACAGTTTTAGGCTAAACCAGATCCTATAGGGTACTCACAATAACCAAGTTGAGACTAACCAATCCCAGTTTAGAGAGTTACCCCTGACTCTATTGACGGTGTACTAGTATCACTGCTTGGCACAGCCATCAATGAATTATGAGGTATCAAACAATGCGTAACAAAGTCATGACTCTTTAATGGGGTACCCAACTTTATCGGGTACAGATTAATTCCTGAATGATATGATTATTCGGTACCATTTTACAGTACAAATAACTCTGCTTAAATGTCGGCCTGACTGATTTTTTTGTATATTTAATATTCAATTAGCAAAGCTAAGTAGTGTTTAGTGTGTAACAATAAACCCAAGATCTATACATTTGCGCTAGAGTAGACATAAGTATAGAGATTATATACAAATAACAAATGTCTATACGCATTGCTATTATGTTTGAACAAGGACCATGCCCTTTAGTATGTTATATTAATCTCTATATTAATATATTCAAACCTTGTAACTCAGTAAGTTAAAGTAATATGGCATTGCCAACTTTATTATAATATGAGAAAAAAGAAAATGTTAAAAATTGAATGTAAAAAGGGCTGGTGTTTACCTGATGATGTCTTGGTCGTCCGACAATTGATGGAAATACGGCTCTTGGAGCGCAATCTCCTGCAAAACCGGCTCTGCACATACCAGATCCATTGTCAATAACCAAAACAGCAACGTCGTCGTCGCACATTTTAAACTTTTAAGTTAGTGTTTATTTTTCACAAATGTGACTCAACTGATCGAACTGTTGAATGCCGGTACCCGTTATCCAGTGCCGTAATCAATATTATAGTCAGTTATTCAGTACGCATGTGCAAATTACATTATCGCCTTATAAGGACATACATGTTATGGAATTCAAATAAAGACACAAACAAAATGAGGACACGGTATGTAATCGCGACATTACTTTATACAGAAGAGACATACAAATTTAATATATATATTTATTTATTAACAAAAGCATACCTCAAATAATAATATATACGTACGTACAACCCGAAATGTATTCGAAGTCGAAAATCAATACTAATCTATTATTATTCAGTGGTAGTGTCAAAATAAATGTTAATGCAATGAGAAAATGTAATATGAAACCTGTTAACTTGTTTAAATCTTCGAAATTTTGATTTTTAAAGGAGAAACATGTTTTGATTTAAGTGGGAACGATATGGCCCATCTTGAAAATGATCGTATTCATTGTCTTTGATTGAAATTCTTAATTCCATATGATTATACAAGGAGTGTAAGTTTTCACTTTCAGAATATTTTAACAAAACTTAATTCAGAAGCAAGAAAAAACTGTAATCTAAAGTATCACAACGGACCGTCAAACATTGTGATCTAAAGTATCACAACGGACCGTCAAACACTGTGATCTTAAAGTATCACCACGGACCTTCAAACACTGTGATCTAAAGTATCACCACGGACCGTCAAACGCTGTGATCTTAAAGTATCACCACGGACCATCAAACACTGTAATCTAAAGTATCACCAAGGACCGTCAAACACTGTGATCTTTAAGTATCACCACGGACCATCAAACACTGTAATCTAAAGTATCACCGCGGACCTTCAAACACTGTGATCTAAAGTATCACCACGAACCTTCAAACACTGTGATCTTAAAGTATCATCGCGGACCTTCAAACACTGTGATCTAAAGTATCACCAAGGACCGTCAAACACTGTGATCTAAAGTATCACCAAGGACCGTCAAACACTGTGATCTAAAGTATCACCACGGACCGTCAAACACTGTAATCTTAAAGTATCACCACGGACCGTTAAACACTGTGATCTAAAGTATCACCACGGAACGTCAAATTTAAGAAGCAAGCCTAATATCAAATTCGCTTCTATTTGCACAGTAAAACTCTAACACCATAGTGTTTGATAACTTTACTAACCCGCTCTCACATTCGTTCGGCATGTTCCGTAAACTCAATACAAGCACTAATCCAAACTAAATTAAATACGAAAGAATATCCTGATGCTTAGGGAAACATATAACACATCTTTATATAAATACTGTAGCGCTGCTAGGCCGCTAGTTGCTACATTGACATCTCTAAGGATGAACGTTGTTAGACATAACTGAGAAGTGCTACAATGACATCTCTGAGGATGAAAGTGTTAGACATAGCTAAGAAGTGCTACATTGACATCACTGAGGGTGAAAGTGTTAGACATAGATGAGAAGTGCTACATTGACATCTCTGAGGATGAAAGTATTAGACATAGCTGAGAAGTGCTATATTGACATCTCTGAGGATGAAAGTATTGGACATAGTTGAGAAGTGCTATATTGACATCTCTAAGGATGAAAGTGTTAGACATAGCTGAGAAGTGCTACATTGACATCTCTGAGGATGAAAGTGTTAGACATAGCTGAGAAGTGCTACATTGACATCTCAAAGGATGAAAGTTGTTAGACATAGCTGAGATCTGCAACATTGACATCTCTAAGGATGAACGTGTTAGACATAGCTGAGATCTGCAACATTGACATCTCTAAGGATGAAAGTGTTAGACATAACTGAGAAGTGCTACAATGACATCTCTGAGGATTAAGGTGTTAGACATAGCTAAGAAGTGCTACATTGACATCTCTGAGGGTGAAAGTGTTAGACATAACTGAGAAGTGCTACAATGACACCTCTAAGGATGAAAGTGTTAGACATAGCTGAGATCTGCAACATTGACATCTGTAAGGATGAAAGTTGTTAGACATAGCTGAGATCTGCAACATTGACATCTCTAAGGATGAAAGTGTTAGACATAGCTAAGAAGTGCTACAATGACATCTCTAAGGATGAAAGTGTTAGACATAGCTGAGATCTGCAACATTGACATCTCTTAGGATGAAAGTTGTTAGACATAGCTGAGATCTGCAACATTGACATCTCTAAGGATGAAAGTGTTAGACATAGCTGAGAAGTGCTACAATGACATCTCTAAGGATGAAAGTTGTTAGACATAGCTGAGATCTGCAACATTGACATCTCTAAGGATGAAAGTGTTAGACATAGCTGAGAAGTGCTACATTGACATCTCTGAGGGTGAAAATGTTAGACATAGCTGAGATCTGCAACATTGACATCTCTAAGGATGAAAGTGTTAGACATAGCTAAGAAGTGCTACATTGACATCTCTAAAGGGGTGAAAGTGTTAGACATAGCTGAGATCTGCAACATTGACATCTCTAAGGATGAAAGTTGTTAGACATAGCTGAGATCTGCAACATTGACATCTCTAAGGATGAAAGTGTTAGACATAGCTAAGAAGTGCTACATTGACATCTCTGAGGATGAAAGTGTTAGACATAGCTGAGAAGTGCTACATTGACATCTCTAAGGATGAAAGTGTTAGACATAGCTGAGATTTGCAACATTGACATCTCTAAGGATGAAAGTTGTTAGACATAGCTGAGATCTGCAACATTGACATTTCTAAGGATGAAAGTGTTAGACATAGCTAAGAAGTGCTACATTGACATCTCTGAGGATGAAAGTGTTAGACATAGCTGAGATCTGCATCATTGACATCTCTAAGGACGAAAGTGTTAGACATAACTGAGAAGTGCTACAATGACATCTCTGAGGATGAAAGTGTTAGACATAGCTAAGAAGTGCTACATTGACATCTCTGAGGGTGAAAGTGTTAGACATAACTGAGAAGTGCTACAATGACATCTCTAAGGATGAAAGTGTTAGACATAGCTGAGATCTGCAACATTGACATCTCTAAGGATGAAAGTGTTAGACATAACTGAGAAGTGCTACAATGACATCTCTAAGGATGAAAGTGTTAGACATAGCTGAGATCTGCAACATTGACATCTCTAAGGATGAAAGTGTTAGACATAGCTGAGATCTGCAACATTGACATCTCTAAGGATGAAAGTGTTAGACATAACTGAGGTCTTCAACATTGACATCTCTAAGGATGAAAGTGTTAGACATAGCTGAGATCTGCAACATTGACATCTCTAAGGATGAAAGTGTTAGACATAACTGAGAAGTGCTACAATGACATCTCTAAGGATGAAAGTGTTAGACATAGCTGAGAAGTCATACATTAAAATCTCTGAGGATGGAAGTTGTTAGGCATAGTTGAGATCTGCAACATTGACATCTCTAGGGATGAACGTTGTTAGACATAACTGAGAGGTGCTTAATTGACATCTCTGAGGATGTAGGTGTTAGACATAGCTGAGAAGTGCTACATTGACATCTATGAGGATGAAAATTGTTAGACATAACTGAGGTGTGCTACATTGACATATCTGAGGATGAAAGTTGTTAGACTTCACTGAGAAGTGCTACATTGACATCTGTAAGGATGAAAGTGTTAGACATAGCTAAGTAGTGCTACATTGACATATCTGAGGATGAAAGTTGTTAGACTTCACTGAGAAGTGCTACATTGACATATGTAAGGATGAAAGTGTTAGACATAGCTGAGTAGTGCTACATTGACATGTCTGAGGATGAAAGTGTTAGACATAACTGAGCTGTGCTACATTGACATCTCTGAGGATGGAAGTTGTTCGGCATAGTTGAGATCTTCAATATTGACATCTCTAGGGATGAACGTTGTAAGACATAACTGAGAGGTGCTTAATTGACATCTCTGAGGATGAAAGTTGTTAGACTTCACTGAGAAGTGCTACATTAACATATGTAAGGATGAAAGTGTTAGACATAGCTAAGTAGTGCTACATTGACATATCTGAGGATGAAAGTTGTTAGACTTCACTGAGAAGTGCTACATTGACATCTGTAAGGATGAAAGTGTTAGACATAGCTGAGTAGTGCTACATTGACATATCTGAGGATGAAAGTGTTAGACATAACTGAGCTGTGCTACATTGACATCTCTGAGGATGAAAGTTGTTAGACTTCACTGAGAAGTGCTACATTGACATCTGTAAGGATCAAAGTGTTAGACATAGCTGAGTAGTGCTACATTGACATATCTGAGGATGAAAGTGTTAGACATAGCTGAGAAGTGATACATTGACATCTGTAAGGATGAAAGTGTTAGACATAGCTGAGAAGTGATACATTGACATCTGTAAGGATGAAAGTGTTAGACATAGCTGAGTAGTGCTACATTGACATATCTGAGAATAAGAATAGTAAGGCATAGCTGATTAGTGCAATATTGATAGATTGAGAGATGGTTCGTAAGAAATTATCCGAGGTTTCCCGATTGGACCAAAATAGTTAACACATTAATCGAGCGCCATCGAAACAAAAGTTCAGCGATTTATTATTGCCTTACCAGAGGCTCGGGTTAAAACGCTCTCTTTCATATTCCGAAGTGGCGAGACTATCAAATGAACATACGATCGACAAAATTGCAATCAAAGAATATCAGTGTGCAGGACAGGATATCTATGCAACTGGATTTCATCACAATGTGGTATCAATATTCCTTGAGTGCACCATTCTATAAATAGCTAGATAATTGAAATTCATGCAGAACCATGGCAACCGAAATCAATGTCCCGTTTGAATATTGTTATTCTAGTTCAAGGTGCAAAGGTGAGCGATACAGGGCCATCTTGGCCCGCTTGTTTATTGGTCAATTTTCCTTAGAATTACTGCCCTTGGTTTATTGACTATTTTTGTCAAATAGCTAGCAGGTAGAATTTCATGAAACTTAAAATAAATATGCACAACCATACTGTGATAATGTCTGTGAAGTTATTTTCATTGGTCAATTTTCTATTGAGTTATTGCCCTTGATTTATTGACAATTGTTATCTGATGGAAGCTTACATTCCAAACTGTGCAGTGAAAAACGAATGTGTTTGTTATACACTTAAATGTGATTGTTGGCAAACTATTTCGCCAGGTGCAGTAACATTCTGTCGTCAGTTATTGGTCATTTGTAAAAAACATCTTAATTCCTTGTATTTACTGGATTCTCGGAAAAAAGTTTTGGAAGAGATAATTGGGTTATAAATGTAATTTATTCTGCTTTATGTACACACAATTGAACTGCGAATTTAGTAAAATATTGAGAGCCCCCTTGGTCTTGGGTCTTTTAATTTAGGTTTTATTATTCGGGCTGAATAAAGAGTAGAATTTTGGTAAAAGTTGTTGTGGTCAGAATGAGGAGGTTGTTCAGTAAATAAAGTAAGTAATTAGTTTCTGTATTTGTATACTGATATATCTCTCTATCTAAGGTTGTATTTCTTGATTTCATTCTGTGTGAGCTCAACACTTGTTGCAAAATACTTATTTCGCATTGATCAAATTTAAATTCAATATCAGACACAGTACTTGTAGTTGAATTATTTCTAAACAATATATTTGTAAAGAAGTACACGTATAGCACAATGATATGTTAGCGTCAAAGGGATTCGACCCGATAAAAATAACTTTCACATCTATACTATGAATATCTAAGACAGAGATCTTAGTTTATGACTGGCCCTCATATACCCAACTCAACATTATGTCCAATACTTTAAACAAGCCGAATGCAATCATTTAATTTGTACTGCACACTTCAAGACAATATAATATTATACATAAAAAATACAACTTTTATCAATACACGTACACAATGTCGCCTGTGTCGAGCATAGAATGTTCACAAAATGCGTAAAACCCGGTTTGACGACACAGAACTGCACCTGCAGACAGAAACTAGAAAACGGCCTTCGATAAAGAAGAGACATCATGATTTACTTTGGTACTAGTATGATCACAGGCATTTGATATTATATCCATAAAATTCATAGCAGCCGATCCATTCAAAATCGATCTATACATTTATTACAGTATAGAGAATTTGACACGATCCTCGACCTTCTGTTAGCATACTTTAACAGCTGATATCTTGTCTATATTTATAATCCCGGTTGCATGTTGGGTATCGTGGAGGCGCTCGGGATGTAATGCAAACACAAATCTAAAGGACCGATATTCCACGATTTGCTCACGGAAATTAATATATTCAACGCAAGAAACTTGTAATATATTCATGCATAGGGTCAAGATCATGTCAAAATCTCCCTACTATAGAATGACTGTATAGAACGATTTTGAATGGATCGACTATCATGATATGATATTTTATTGATAGAATTTCAAATTCCTGCGGTACGATACATAACTTGTTTCCTGTGATGACGTAAAATGTCCCTTGTCGACATTCAGGTATCATATTTAGAACAATGAAAGTGTAGTTTTAATATTTTTATTTTAGGTATTTTTCTCTTTTTTTCATTAGAAAAATAATATATAAAATAAAACTATTCAAGTCAGTCAGCAATGAGAGCACCTCCTTGGCCGACTGTTTAAATGCATAATAATACAAAGATCACAGTTGATACAAATTCAAAAGCGCTTTTCAACACTATTTGAAAAGTGAACACAACATATGCAGCAAAAATGACGAACATGTCTCAGGTACAACTGTTCATTAGTTTAGAAACATTTTCTGTGAACAATGGATGGTCCAGATTCATCGTATTCTTGTTTGCTGATCCACATCTGTTGGAAGGTGGAGAGAGAAGCCAAGATGGAACCTCCGATCCAGACGGAGTATTTCCTCTCTGGTGGAGCAATGATTTTGATCTTCATGGTGGATGGAGCGAGAGCGGTGATTTCCTTTTGCATTCTGTCGGCGATTCCTGGGAACATGGTAGAACCTCCTGACAATACAGTGTTTGCGTACAAGTCTTTACGGATATCAACATCACATTTCATGATGCTGTTGTAAGTGGTTTCATGAATACCAGCAGATTCCATACCAAGGAAAGATGGCTGGAACACAGCTTCTGGGCAACGGAATCGTTCGTTACCAATGGTGATGACTTGACCGTCGGGGAGTTCGTAGCTCTTTTCCAAAGAACTGGATGAAGCAGCTGTTTGCATTTCCTGCTCAAAATCCAAGGCAACATAACTCAATTTTTCTTTAATGTCTCTTACAATTTCTCTTTCGGCAGTGGTTGTGAAGGAATAACCACGTTCAGTAAGAATTTTCATCAAGTAATCAGTAAGATCTCTTCCAGCCAAGTCCAATCTCAAGATGGCATGGGGAAGGGCATAACCTTCATAGATGGGTACTGTGTGTGATACACCATCACCAGAGTCCATAACAATACCAGTGGTACGACCAGAAGCATACAGAGACAATACAGCCTGGATGGCTACGTACATAGCTGGTGTGTTGAAGGTCTCAAACATGATCTGTGTCATCTTTTCTCTGTTGGCCTTAGGGTTCAATGGAGCTTCAGTGAGTAAAACTGGATGTTCTTCAGGTGCAACACGAAGTTCATTGTAGAAAGTGTGATGCCAGATCTTCTCCATATCGTCCCAGTTGGTGACAATACCGTGTTCAATTGGGTATTTAAGGGTTAAGATACCTCTCTTGCTCTGGGCTTCATCACCAACATAGCTGTCTTTCTGTCCCATACCAACCATCACACCCTGGAATAGAAAATGGGTATTGTTAAGTTGTTTTATCGGGAGCTTTCATGTTTGTATTGGAAATATAATTCGACACAATGTCCTTAAATAACTTGGTATGTTTACTTTATTTATCAGTTAAATGCTCTAGATTGTAAATGTGCAACTAGATACGGGCAATGCTTTGAAACAGGTTTTCAATACGCGGCACCTAACTGCCATCATCTTACTCTTACACACTAGTTTTTACACTACAAAGAACTTTCGAGACTTAATAATCATATAACAGTTCTATCAAATGTTATAGAGCAGACACACTTTTCCATATTTTGAAATAGTGATCTTGACCCCAAACAGCCCCAATTTGAAGCCCAATCTATGTCTCAACCTAAGCAACATGACAATAACCTTGACGATGATAATGACCCCATTCAAAATGTACTAGATATTGAACTGTTTAATTGCATCTAGAATATTTCTCGATAAATCAAGCAAATGTGAAAATCTTAGTTATGTAAAATATTAGTATTGTTCGTATTTTACTTTCAACAGTTAGCACAGGCGACGGGATTCTATTTTGGACCGGCATTTGTTACATGTACGTACACGTCTGTATAAGCGATTATGAATGGATCGACTGCTATGGTATTTTATTGATAGAATTTCAAATTCCTGCGAGTTCACGTCCACCTAGTCAAACATTGCGGTGTACATCACGTGACCAGGGTGCAGTTTTATCAAAGCACTTACGACAGTGTTAAACTTACGTTAAGTTTAAATCCTTAATTATTCATTTAAACCTACATGATTGGGACAGTTGTGGACTGTAGGAGATCATGGACTGAATAATAATCAATTTTTAATAACAGTTTACCAAATTATATAGCTGATAAAGCGTTATAAAGAATTTAATTTGAACGTATCTTTAAGATTTTCGTAAGTGCTTTGATAAAACAGTGCCCAGGACACCACGAAGAGCCGACGGGTTTATACAATCACATTCATATATTTATTACGAAGGACGCTTACTGGTAATATTAAATAAACATGAGAAAAAAAGTAAAATGAAACGGTTCTTACCTGATGTCTTGGTCGTCCAACAATAGATGGAAATACGGCTCTTGGAGCGTCATCTCCTGCAAAACCGGCTTTGCACATACCGGATCCATTGTCAATAACCAAAGCAGCTACGTCGTCGTCACACATTTTTAATTATCAAGATGGCGTATTTTCTCAACTTGACTTGACTGGTCTAATATTCGTATGGTCGTTATTTTATAGTACGTGATCAATATTACAGCTTAGTCATACAGTACGCATGTGCCGGTTATTTTATTCCCTTATATGGACATAACTTTCAGCACTTCGACTTATCCGTATCTTAAACGAGGCTACAGGTAGACGGTCACATGGCGGCTATACACAGGAGAGGTACAATACAGCGATTTGAATGATTGTAATCTTTCATCGATTACTGAAACTTCACATATTTTCGTTGATATTAAATTTCGTGGATAAAAAACCACTTCTCGGGGTCGTAAATTAGTTGATTACAAAATATGATAGGGCGAATACATGTTTTGTATTTGGGGGTTCGAATAATCATGGGCATTATATTTCGTGGTCGGGTTTAACAACGAAATACACGAACATTTAACTCCCTCGAAAAATAATGATTTTACATTATGTGCCGTACACAATAGTATGGTTTACCGAAAACAGATGTACGGTACAAAATTAACATATAATACATTACACAAATAGACATGACTATTATTGAACTGCCACGAACTACACCATTAGTACGTAACAGCTACATAAATGCGACATAGACACAATGCACAAACCTTAAACATTAATTAATCAGATAAACCGCTTTCATAATACATTTGTATTGTCGTATGATTTTTAAGTGACTAATTTAACCGTGTAATCACACCACGCATGTTAATTAAATGTATATGACACTCTATATTAACGTAATGTCAAAGGTGTAAATATGCTGCCGCTTACACATATCGATAGGCCGATAAACAATGTTACCGCGTTAAGCGTAAAACGCACTAGTCAAATTCTACCCTGCTTTATGTAAGACCTCATAATTTTCGTATCTATTATCCGATTTTAAATATTTAAAGTTTGTAATGAAGCAGAGATATATGCCTGTCTATTAATACAACATTCATCACGATACCCTAGTTATTAAATCCACGGTGACGAGTAAGAATCCGTTCCGCGTAAAAGTAAGTTTAAAATATCCCGTTTTTTAACAAATAAAAATTCAATCAACGGTCGAAAATCATCAAACATTAATCCAATTTTCGATCGATTTTGTTCATTAAAGCTTGTTTTAAAAGCTTATACTGTCAGGTTTTATAAAATGTAAAAACTTATTTTTAAAGCATTTGCGAGTTGTCGACCGCCAACGAAATAAAACAGAACGGACGTATTCATAATAATGTTTGATGTAAACTACGCCGACCATTGATCATCTTTTGTGGCGATTTTTTCAAAGGCTAGCATCATGGTTCGTAATTTAATGCAACCAATACCTCTCAAAATGCATTTAATAGCAGGTTATATTGTAAATAATCGCCATTTTATAATTAACATTCGGCAATAAGTCCGCAAGTTCAATACAGCTACCAAAACAAATAGTCCCGCATCGTGACAAAAATCACTATTTTTGACTCCATTCTGTAAAGACAGAACCAATAGAAACCAGAAAAAAGTACAACCAGTACCTCAAAACGTATTTAATCTCACAATTTAAACAAGTTTCAATCAAAAATATGTTTTCAATTAGCGCATGGAAGGTGTGCAGGTGCCCGTTTCACACGCGTTTCGACGTGATTCCGCCATTTTGAAAATTTATTTGCAATAATAAGTACATAAATGCACGAAGTTTAATCAAATCGTTGGCGGTCGACAACTCACAAATGCTTTATAAATAAGTTTTACATTTTATAAAACCTTAAAGTATTAGCTTTTAAAACAAGTTTTAATGAACAAAATCGATCGAAAATTAAATTCATATTTGATGATTTTCGACCGTTGGTTGTATTTTTATTTGGTAAAAAAAGCATCTAAAAAAAGAGGTATTTTAAACTTACTTTTACGCGGAACGGATTCTTACTCGTCGCCGTGGATTTAATAATTAGGGTATCGTAATGAATGTTGTATTAAAAGACGGACATATATCTCTGCTTCATTACAAGCTTTAAATATTTGAAATCGGATAACAGATACGAAAATTATGAGGTCCTACATAAAGCAGAGTAGAATTTGACTAGTGCGTTTTACGCTTAACGCGGTAACATTGTTTATCGGCCGATCGATATGTGTAAGCGGCAGCATATTTACGTTAATATAGAGTGTCATATACATTTAATTAACATGCGTGATCACACGTACACCGTACACGTGTGCGTCGTGCCGACCTCGTCCGACGACGTCAGGATTCGTACGACGGACGTCTCGGATAGTTATTCAAACTCTAGGACGAGGATGTGCGATGAAATTTCCCTTCGCACGACGGACGATTGACGTACGACGGCCGTATGGTATTATCAAAATTTACATCGTAGACTCGTCGCACTTCCGTCGTGAAACAAGTGTGAAAGGGTTTTAAACGTTTTCATGGAAGGTACAAGTATATAAGATATTTGCACGGACGAATTAAAGCAAGGCAATAATTCAATTAGCGCACTGTAAAGTTATAGTTCAACGACGATGAATTTTTTTTCTAAAATCCTATTTCAAAGTATTGTCTTATAGATTTGTCGATTACTTCAAAATATTAGGGTTTATGAACGTTTTATACACTAAGTGAAAAAAGAAACGCTTACGTTGCATTTTTCACCACGGCATATAATTATTACCTTGGTTAGCCTGCCTTATCTTCCTGTAATAGTCACTTGTGTTCCCAATGGATCTCCACTATAGTGCTCACAATAGTGCAACGTTGGTAAAATTGCATTTTTCGGTAAAAGGCAGTTGTTTCCTTGCAACTTTCCAATACACATAATTAGTTCATGCAGATTTATTGGGCGCATGCGTAATGGTGATTATGGTTGTTTTTCCGCGGCTAGTGAGTTATGTAACTTTTGTGCAGACGATGCGAAATTGACATTTCGATGGCGGCTACAGATGGAGTGCCTTGCACTTTAGTGTATTTTCTTGTAAATTACACATTCAGCATTTTCTTCCTTGAGCACTGGTTAAGCGGATTTAGCTCAGTGGTAACGCGCTGGACTGTCAATCCAGAGGTCGCGGGTTCAATCCCCGGCGTCGGAACTTGACATTTCTGAAATATTTATAATATTTCCCGTTATATCTGACCGTGGTAATGCAAAGTTTCTGGGTAAAGGTGGGTAAAGGTGCCAGGAAGCTGTGTATCGGTGCTATACAACGGACACAATAAATAGCCAGGCTGTATATTTGAAATAAGAGCTAGGCATACCTCTACAGTGCTGGACATGCCTGCATCTAGTGCTTCTCTCTCCCGTCAGGAGCTTTCTCTAAGTATGTCCTTCTGGTCAGATCATGCTGTATCTGCACTGGTTGAGAATGCACCAGTGCCCTTGTGGCTGCAACACTATAATGTAAAGTGGTTATGAACGTGTGTTCGCATGAAAAAGGCGCTATATAAATCTGGTATTCTGAGAAGGCAATAGGCTTACCAAAATGATCGGTTTAACATGTAACCCTACATCGAGAAATGTAACACGTGCGTTTCTTATTGCACTCGGTATACATGATATAATATGTAATCGATAATAACATGGTCACACATGCCTTATAAAAATATGTACATATCTAGCTTGTTAAACTTTGTTTAAGTATAACACTGAACAGTATGCCTTATATTGCCGTCCTCTCATATTTACCTCATGGATAATCACTATCCTAAGATAATGTTAATGCTCAAAATACCTTTGTTTACTTTGTATTTGGTCATTTCAGTTCACAGGTATATAACGTGCAGGTGAAGTGTCACAGGAAATCGCGAACATTTGTATTTAATCCAATCACGCATTGTTAAATCAAATTTAACTTCCATTAACGTTTGGCATATTATAGAAGGAAGTACATGTCGAATTTAAAGAGACTATACATTTGAAACTCGTTGTGTCGACATCAGTTGTATCGACACTTCGGTTAAGTCGACATACTTTCAAATCCCCGATTGGGGTTGCTATATACATGTATTATATCTTAAATAATTATGATGGTTTAGTCGACATGCCTGGGTCGACACTTCACTTATATCGAAACGACTTTTCTGGCCCAAATGATATTTTCACACCTAATTTTGTATTGACAGAAAGCCATGAGAGATTGTTACATGTTACTTAAAAAGTCAGCACACACGTACACGAATATAATCTTAACTTAAGATCCCTCGCAACCAAAGTTAACACATAGTACATGTGAAACAGGTATTAGTCTAGGAAGTTAGGAACTCGTAAGAATGTTAAAAATTGCTAGGCCTTAGAATTTAAATTACAATGATCTTCCATGTGAGAACAAATGACTAAACAATGTTCCACAACACGTGTGATAAAAAATGCGTGACGTCACCAGCTTTTTGGCGCGAAAACGTAACGTCGTCGGCTTAAATTCGTTATTTCTGACGTTGTTTCGACTCGGTTACTACGGTAATGTGATAAACAAAATCCACCATTCATTGTCTTTAGGATAAGAGAGTAGAGTACAAAATATTAATATTTTGATAAAGACTGAACTTCACCATTGATATTATTACTCGTAACAACTTGCCCCAGGCAATGTAACGACTTGCCCCAATAGCGGGGTAAGTTGTTACATTTTATCAGTGCCGTACAAATCCCTATTTTAATAGATATATTCGGGACTTTAGACATTATCCTACATTGTTGTAACCAGAAAAGATCAAACATTCACGTGGTACTTGTTTGAACGTATTATTCAAATTAAGGAGGTACGCGCACCTTTTATCTAACGATCGAATTTTCCTTGAAACATCTTAAAATCACAGAACAGTCTTCTAGAACAACATTGAAATCATAAAAATGATATGTCACCAGGCTCGTTTTCGACATACATGGCTTTCTAATGACCTACCATTGTATTTTGGTCATTTTATCTATTTCCTGCATTTATGGCACCATTATGTTCTTTTTAAGATTATTACTGTATGAAACCACTTTTAAGCAATGCATGATATTTTGTGTGTTCAATGGTCATTCCTATTGACATAAGTCACAATTCCAGCTGCCTGGTGAACAAATTCAGTATTTGAACATGATATATAGTTACCCCACCCACTTGCAAAAAAGTGTGATTTTCAAACGATTTCAAATGAACGTCCAAAAATACCTAACGATCGAAAATGATTTAGAATTGGCCCTAAGTTTAGTATCAAATAGAACACCAGTTTAGTCAAATAAAAAATAGGGGTCACCAGCCTTTTTTGGGAGCTGTGCATAAAAAAGCGCTAATTATGAATAAATTAGCATAAAATTAACCTTATTTGCATATTGTAATGAAATAATTTTTTCTTAAAAATATTTCAAAGTGTGGCTACCTCTTATAACTAAACCATGCACTACATATTATATATAAGCACATGCATTTGAACAATTGTAGGGACTTATTGTGAACCCATATTATTCACAATTTTGCCGTTCCCCACCCACTTTTTCATACAGGCAAAAAATAAAAAGTTAAAAATATCTAATTTTTGCGATAATATTTTGTTTATTTTCATTAATCAACATTCATATGCAATCATTGAAACTAAAATTCATGTTTGTTCTTATCTAATACGATTTTGAAATTTCGCGCATGCGCACAAGGCAGCTCGTACCTCCTTAATGAAGGCAGTATTCCCAAATGTGTGTAAAGTGTAACAACTATCCCCGGTCTCCCCTACTAAACATGCTAAAATCGCAAAACATTCGACGAAGGATAGGCTAATTGTACTTGCGCATACATGACGTGGGAACTTCTCTCAATAAATCCATCTTTATAAAATCTAAGAACAATTGCGCTAATTTTCTCAATATAAACATCAATTTCGATCCTCTAAGAATCGTGCATATTGTAGCTTGTGTAGACATAAACACTGTTATGACGTAGCGTGTAATGTGCTCAGGGGTACATGGGTGGGGTGTTAATGAATTATTAGCAGATATTTCGGCTTTAGTTTGTTGAAGTTACAGTTTGATCATGTGTGAATTACATAATTCACAGAACATTTTGGAAGGAAACTCCGCGATATTTTCAAACAGAACTGAGTGCCAAATATCAAGAGTGATTTAAAGTGTTTATATGCCATAAATCTTTCATAAAGCAACCACCAAGGACTTTCTATTATATAAATACTTGGTTAGGTAGGAAAATTAAGTCATACAAAAATTTTAGCCCGATCTGTGAGGCAGAACCTTTAACAAACGTATGAACATTGTTTTGGAATGTTTTATACCAAAAATATCTAAACTATATATAACTGATGAATTGTTTAGAAACGGCGTTAAATCCAAAACACAAACACAATTGGGTAACCATTTATGCACATTGTTCTGTTCATGTCCACAGCTCTCCTGTTAAAAAGTACGAACCGAGCCACTTCTAGCTTTTTTAAAAGCTAATTTTGTAACACCTACATTCGATGGATGCTGCCCTTATAAGTCTGTAACAACACTATATACGACGTATGATACACTTACATTGTATGGATGCCGTCCCAACACGACACAGCTATTTGACATCCTTCTACGGACAATCCAGTAGGACATGCCACGCTACGCTCCCTACAGCGCTTTGATTTCCACTTAACCGTTACAATTCACGAGAAACGATGTAGTCTCGGGCGAGGCAATTGGAGAGTAATGCCACGCATTTAAAGCATAAAAGGTGTGCTTACGAAATTCATCGGAAATCTACGTTATAATTACGGAAGTCTTGGTTATATGGATGCCGCTTAGCGATGACCTGTTGAGAGGCTTTGTGATCAAAGAAATTGAAATACTACTGATACAGGGGAGACAACTGTAGCGGTCTTACTAAATGGCGGCGAAAATATGTTCGTTCGTCTCGGAGCTTTATAAATATACCATTAGTCCAGGGGCGGATCCAGGATTTGGCGTTAGGGGGGGGGCGTACATTCATGTATTGATACCCCCCCCCCTAAGAAAATGCGCGAGCGAAGCGAGCAAGAAAAAAATGTATCTCTGAGAAGCATTCCACACAATTTCGTTCTTTATCTTAAAATATTTATTGATAAAGTAAGGCCCATATTCACATGTCGGTCCTCCACTCCAACTCGACTCACACTAACCTAAGGTAGCCTCAAGTGTAGCTGGAGTGACGGTCGAGTAAGTGAAGGTCGAGTGGAGATTTGGTATTCACATGGGTAACTCACCCTCGACTTTCCTGAGTGTGTGACCGTTATAATGTACGTTAGGATATTACACTGTACAAACAATCTGTGCTTTATTATTGAATTGGTTGGTTGGGTTTCGATGCATTTTCGTAATGTATACTAACACAGTCAAATTATAATTTTGATGATTTTTTTAATACATTATTTATTATTTCCTTGAACTCGCTCAAATGAAACCTTCATTTGAATAATCACAAATAGAGAGTATGATTATTGTAATGATGATAGTGGATCAGTTAACATAAAACTTCGATGTAATTAACGTTAAATGAACGTATATATTTACAAAACATTTATGCAAGACAATGCGTACGAGTTTTAAATGAATAAAGGATGATCATACCGAAGAATACAACATACGAAATGCCGTATGTTTTTGGCATGGACTCAATATTAAATAGTATATCACGTCAATATTAATTCCATCGACCGTCAAGCAGATAATGGCATGTCAATAATTTAGAAGTCAGATGAGATGAACTTAGTTTACTTTTATAAGGAGCTTGTCAGAGGATTTTGTAAACTTATTACTACACGTATATCGTTCAGACCGTTCCGGGGAAGCCCGACAACTAGAAAGCCATACTTCCTAGAATGCCATTTAATAAGCGACATGTATAAAATATAATTTACCTATTATGGCTCTTGGTTTTAGGTTGATTATGAAACAAGTTGGTCCAACCTTGAACTAATATTAACCATCCTCGACACCTCATGTCCGAGTTTATCCATCGTCACAATGGAATCGATAAACATAAGAGAAGCCAGCTTTCGCTTATTATGCTAGACATCTTACAAGGGAAATACTAATACC
The DNA here is from genome assembly GCA_947247005.1 of Spisula solida. Lineage (NCBI taxonomy): Eukaryota > Metazoa > Mollusca > Bivalvia > Venerida > Mactridae > Spisula > Spisula solida. The sequence continues at coordinate 31,510,663 of OX365948.1, forward strand.
ATTTCGTTTTAGCATGAAGTGACCAGGGATCGAACCCGGTGCTTCCCACATTCGAAGCGGACGCTCTAACAGTAGGCTATCGAGGCGGCACTTGGACTCATGAACGGTTGCAAATAAGAAAAAATAATGCACATCATCGGTATGTGTTGCAAGTTAGCACGTTTTTTTCTTCATTTAAATAGTTCAGTTATCTTCATATCAACACTGGACGGAATTAAAAATAATGATATGGCAAAGAATAAAAACAATATAATTTCATTGTTATGCTCCATATATAAATAGCATGCATTGAATTGACATCGCGGTAAGATGACTAAATTTTAATTCCAGCTACTTTTTACACTTATTACAGTAACTTTGTTTGTCCAAATCATATACTTTCAGATAACAAATTATAAATAAAATAGTTATGGTAATATATTTATCAAACCCACACGATCGTAAGAATTTGTTGTCTAATTTAATTTGAAAATACAATAGCTTTATTACTTCAACATTCATGCGCTAAATCGGTATGCACGTAACCACATTTGAGTGTAGCTATGGAAGTTTTACAAGAATTTCACATTATCCATGCTTTCTATGGAATTGCTCATGATCTGGGACATTTCTAAGGGCCATATTCACATCCTCTCCTCCACTCTCACTCACTGAGTTAATCCATATTTAATTATCGTTTCGCCCGTGCGTTTGAGTGTGAACTCGACCTAACTAGAAATTGGTATTCACAACGGTAAGTGTAGCTGGAGTTGACTCGACTGAGTGAGGAATTTTCGAGGGAGCGAAACGTCGACTTGAGCTTGACTCCAACCAAACTCAATGGAATGTAAGTGAATACCAAAAATAGTCACTAACTAAAATGGACAATCCACTCGAGGTAGAAGAATTTGAGGAGATGATTTTACCTTTTAGAATTGTCCCGAAGAGGAGCAATTCCTTAGAAGGCATGGATAGTGTGAAATTCTTGGAAAAGTTCCCCCAGCTACACTCAAAGGTGGTTACGTGCATACCGATTAAGCGCACGAATGTTGAACTAATAAAGTTATTGTATTTTCAAATTAAATTAGACAACAAATTCATATGATCGTGTAAATAATTACATTTTGGCGGGAGATTTTGTGGCGACGTCGCGTAAACAAACGTAACGTCGCGAAAACGTCATTACAGTTTTTGTTATGAGCGTCGACTTCCGGGATCAGCAAATACCAAGAAAACATGGATAATGCGGGTTTATTTAAATTTATTATTGAAATATTATTGAAAAATAATTAGCAGTTACAAATAAAATGGGAATTGCAGTTCATAAGACGTTGTAAAATCGTTTATTTTCGTCCGTGAGGCCCTAAATGAGCATACGTAAAACTGGACGTTAACAGCGCGTTCTCGCGTGAATCTTTATGTTTACGCATGGTTTTCGTCCCGTTAACGTATGGGCAAAATCACCGTTTTTATGCTATAATATAAATTTATTCATAATTTGTTATCTAAAAGTATATTATTTCGACAAATATAGTTACTGTAATAAGTGTTTTAGTATCTGGAATTAAAATTTAGTCACCTTACCGCGATGTTAAATAAATGCATGCTATTTATATATGGAGCGTAACTATGAAATTATATTGCTTTCATTCTTAGCCATATCATTATTGTTAATTCCGCCAAGTGTTGATATGAAGACGACTAAACTATTTGAATGAAGAAAAGAACGTACAAACTTGCAACTCATACCGATGATGTGCATTATTTTTTTCTTATTTGCAATCATTCATGAGTCAACGTGCGGCCTCGATAGCCTGCTGTTAGAGCGTCCGCTTCGAGTGCCGGAAGCCCCATGTTCGATCCGGGGTCACTACTTGCTAAAAACGCAATGGTATTAGAATTTCCCTTGCAAAATGTCTAGTATAATAAGCGAAAGCTGGCTTCTCTTATGTATATCAATATCATTGTGACGATGAATGAAATCGGGCATGAGGTGTCGAGAATGGTTAATATTAGGTCAAGGTTGTATCAACTTGTTTCATAATCAACATAAAACCAAGAAGTTCATGCATAAGCTATAATATTTATTATGTTTTATACATGTCGCTCATTAAATGAAATTCTAGGAATTATGGCTTTCTAGTTGTCGGGCTTCTCCGGATCGGTCTGACCGATGTATGTGTAGTAATTAGTTTACAAAATCATCTGTCAGTGAAGCTGCTTAAAAAGGAAACTGAATCCATCTCCTCTGACTTCTAAATTATTAACATGACATTACCTGCTTGACGGTCGGTGGAATTTATATTGACGTGATATGATATTTAATATTGAGTTCACGCCGAAAACATAAGGCATTTGGTAATGTGTCTTCTTCGATATGTGAGCATCCTTTATTAATTTAAAACTCGTTCGCATTGTCTTGCATAAATGTTTTCTTGGAAAATATCATTGAAAATATATACGTTCATTTAACGTTAATTACATCGAAGTTTTATGTTAACTGATCTACTATTATCTTTACAATAATCATACTCTCTATTTGTGATTATTCAAATGAAGGTTTTATGTGAGCGAGTTCAAAGAAATATAAAGAATGTAGCATAAAAACCATCAAAATTATAGTTTGACTTTGTTAGTACATTTGTATACATGTATATTAGATAAATGCATCGAAACCCAACCAACCAATTCAATAATAAAGCACAGATTGTTTGTACAGTGTAATATTCTACCGAATAGTATAACGGTCACCCACTCAGGAAAGTCGAGGGCGAGTTACCCATGTGAATACCAAATCTCCACTCGACCTTCACTAACTCGACCGTCACTCCAGCTACACTTGAGGCTACCTTAGGTTAGTGTAAGTCGAGTTGGAGTGGAGGACCGACATGTGAATATGGGCCTAAGAGGTATAACCATCTCCTCAAATTCGTCTGCCTATAGTAAATTGTCTATTTTAGTTAGTGACTAACTTTGGTATTCACTTACATTCCATTGAGTGTGGTTGGAGTCGAGGTCAAGTCGACGTTTCGCTCCCTCGAAAATTCCTCACTCAGTCGAGTCAACTCCAGCTACACTTACCGTTGTGAATACCAATTTCTAGTTAGGTCGAGTTCACACTCAAACGCACGGACGAAACGATAATTAAATTTGGATTAACTCAGTGAGTGAGAGTGGAGGAGAGGATGTGAATATGGCCCTTAATGTGAGAGCAAGGCGAGCAAGAATATATGAATTAATTATTTGAGCAGCATATCCCTCATATTCATTCCCTACTTGACAACATTAACTGATAGTGGTTGTGCGAGCGCAGCGAGCAAGAAAAAATGCAATTATCTATTTCAGCAGCAAACACCACATCCTTATTACTTGGTTATATTCACTGATGTAGTAATTGTAAGAATTAGAAAAACAAAATCAGTGTTTATCTGAGCAGCATACCCAACCAACTCATTGGTTAATCAAAACCTGGCGGCTTTCATTGAATTTACGTAGTTCTACAGCGAGCGAAGCGAGCAAGAAAATTCGTTGTTTATATGAGCAGCATAGCCAGGACTAACGATTATCGACTGGATAATATTCACTGATATATATATATATAGCTTCTGTAAATTCGTCACGAAGAAAAAATGCAATGTCTATCTGAGCAGCATACTCTGCGAACTCCAGGGCTTCAGTTTTGTTTAAGAGGAAATGTGAAATACTTTGGATCCAGCAACTAGGGAGACCAGTGGCTTTCTGCCTCGTGACTTTTTAAATATAACCACGGAATTCGTCAGCTGCATTTTGAGATATCTTATTTTTTAATGAAAATGACAGGTTTATAAGAAAATCAAGTCAACTGTATTACTGACTTGTCGGACATTTTTAATGTGCAAGAATCTCGGCAATTCTGTAGCCGATGTTTGGCATTATGCTACCAATCAGTCCCATATTTTGTTTTTTGCATAGAGCATTAAGTTCACTTAAAATCCATTAATTTATTATTGTGTTTTTGACGCGAGCGAAGCGAGCGAAAAAAAATTGCATATCAATATTGTTCTTACATCCAATCTATGATTAAATTACCTAGGCTCCGGCGATTTTAGGGGGGGGGGGCGTACGCCGGGTCCGCCCCCCTTGGATCCGCCTATGCTCACTAATAACTGTAATGAGTTATTTTGATCTATTATCAATGGATGATTGAATCCCCTTTATGCAATGCCTTAGTTCATATTAATCATGCCAAGTTAAACCCTGTGGGAAAATTGTTTAAGCTTTGAAAGAATTACGTGAAAGTTATCTATTATTGGATTATGCAACAAATTATACACTCACGCCAAATACAGCAAAGGAGGATGAAGATGCAATAATAATAATTTATTTCAATTTGGAGATTACCGCCTCCTCGATAGCCTAGTGGTTGAGCGTTCGCTTCGAGTGCGGGAGGTCTCGGGTTCGATCCCTGGCCGCGTCATACCAAAGACGAAATAAAAATGGTACCAGAAATTCCCTTGCTAGACGCTCAGCATAAAAGGGAAACTGGCTTCTCTTCTCTCATACCCTCGTGGCGATGGATAACATCAGGAATGAGGTGTCGAGAGTGATTAATATAAGTTGGAAAAACTTGTTTCACAATCGACCTTAAATAAATTAGTATAAACTAATTTGGAGATTATACTGATAGCTGGGTAACCCGCCAGAAATTTACAAAAAAATATACCAATTTATTCTAATTTATGCACTTATCACTGTTTGAAGAGTTTTCCCTTCTAAGCTCGGAAGGCAGTTGACTGCATGGATATAACAGGATACGAATATTACGTATGCACCACGCATCCCTAAATTAACACAGCAAATGAGGACGATAAGAACTTTATTGAATTTCATTAATCTTTATATTTAATTTATTTAGGGTGATCGTATATGTTTATGTTATAAGTTATTAACTCCTGTCCGCCAGCAACAAAGTTCAGACAAACTAATGTTAAAATCATGATTAATAAATCATTTGGCTGTACGCATTCATCAGAGAAAAGTGTCTACAACCTGGTACCTAAATTTATTGATGGTTAGACAGAATTTAATAATACTAGGTTCTATGTTAACACATGTACATAGATGCCATACACATGTACTTATATTCGTTTTACAGTATAATAAATTCACAACACTTACAAACGCATAATTCAAACAAATGAAGAAATCAATAAATAAACATTAATACTTGATAGTAATAATTTAGAATGAAATCAATGATTCTCTCGAAGCCGGGAAATCATTGACCAATTTGGCAGGGATAAAACCGAATGGCCACGCACTATGTCGACTGTGTCAGTCGAATGAAAAAAAAATCAGTGAAATGCCACAATGCCCAAACAGACAAACTTTGCCGACACATTACACCACGTCAGGGAAACACACCGGATTAATCTACCTCCTATGACGGCTGTTCTCAGTTGTGAGGTCATCGCTAAGCGGCATCCGTATAGCCGAGACATCCATATAACGTAGGTTTTCCGGTAAACTTCGTATTAAAGTCTACGTTATGTTTCAACTCTATTCCTGAATATACTGTTTTTAGTATAAAAATGCTATTTAATTATATATCATTATGGTAAACATATTGACAATTTACACACATTTATTCTATCTCATCAACATCTGTATTATAATAAATAAAGACAATACTGTAGTATTCGTAATTTTAGTAATTCGTACATCTTAAGCCGGATTGATTACTGCCCCAATGTCTTTTCTGCACAGATTAAATAAAAATTATTCAACAACTGATCATATATTTACCCTAAATTCCATCATAGAAATCCTAAGGCATCACAAATTAAAATTATTCTGTGCTTTCATTGACTTCAGCAAAGCTTTTGACTCAGTTTGGAGATTTGGAATGTGGAATAAACTGCTAAGCTATAATATCAAGGGTAAATTTTTTAGTGTAATATACAACCTGTACCAGAATGTTAAATCATGTATACAAGTAAATGACTCTGAAAGTAAACAATCAGTTAGGTCTGAATCTTTCCAATGTGGCATTGGAGTAAGACAAGGGGAAAATCTCTCCCCTATCTTATTTACCCTCTTTCTAAATGACCTAGAAGACTACTTAGTACAACATAACAATCATGGTATAGATGTAAACCAGTTTACGCCTGACATCTTACCCATTTTACACATTATGCTTCTTTTATATGCAGATGATACCATCCTTATAAGTGATAATGTTATTTCGCTCCAAAAATGTTTAGATGATTTCCTGACTTACTGTAATCAGTGGAAACTTAAGGTCAATATAAGTAAAACTAAAATAATTGTATTTGGATGTAGGAACACACAACAATACTCTTTTACTATGGGTGGGACAAATATTGATATTGTAGACAGTTACAAGTATCTGGGTTTATTTTTCACTAAGACATGCAATTTTGCCAAAGCTAAAAAACATCTTGTTGAGCAATCAGAGAAAGCTATGCACTTATTATACTCCAGAATAAAAAACTGTAAACTACCAGTTGATCTAATACTGAAACTCTTTGACCACACAATAGTACCAATTCTTACATACAATTGTGAAGTTTGGGGTTATGAAAATATCAATATGATAGAACAGGTCCATAGTAAATTCCTAAGATATGTTACTGCTTTAAGAAAGAATACTCCATTATACATGTTAAGGGCTGAATTAGGTAGATATCCATTAGAAATCATCATTAAGAGCAAAATGATAGGGTACTGGACTAGACTTGTAACAGGGAATCAAAATAAACTCTCATATAAACTATATACAATAATGCTGAATATACCAAAGTTTACATCAAAATGGATCAATCACATTAAAAGCATCTTTACTGAGACAGGCAGAATGGATATGTGGAATAATCAAAATACATTACAACCTAACAACATAAAATATCATATTAAACAAATACTAATAGATCAATACTTTCAACACTGGAATGCATCTTTACAATTATCATCAAAGGGAATTAACTATTCTATATTTAAAGAATCTGTTAGTTTAGAGCAGTATCTGTTAGACCTAAAAAGAAATGATTATCTTCAACTACTTAAATTTCGCACAAGTAACCATTATTTACCAATTGAAGTTGGCAGATGGGAAGGAATTGTTCTCGAAGAAAGGTTATGCACCCTCTGTGATACAAATGAAATAGGCCATGAGCAACATTATTTATTAGTTTGCCCTTTTTTCAATGTACCTAGAACTAAATACATTCCAAGTTATTACTACCAAAACTCAAGTATCCAAAAATTTATAGAACTATTGAACAGCCACAACAAAAAACTATTAGGACAACTATGTCGGTTTATTAAAATTATCCTTGATGTTTTTAACCCAAGAATATAGTTGGTGCACTTTTATATACAAAAACATGCAAGTTTTAAACTAGGTCAAGACTTTACTCACCGTCTGAAGACTGTTTTTTATTCCAATTACAATAGAATAATGAATCACACATGTATATTTGCTTAAAAAACACGCACATTTGAAAAATTTATCCATTTTATTCCAATGAAAACTACAACAGCGAGAATTTATCCTCGACACATATTCGAAGAGCACATGCTTCTCTATTTTTTCATTGATAAAATTGACAAGGTTTCTAGTCAATATCAGTCAAGCGGTGACTTTTTGACAGGTGCAAAATATAAACATTGAAACGTATTAAAAAATATAGCCTTTTTCAAAATTCGTTATTTTTTCTGTAGGACTTTCAATTTAATGACGATTGTTCTAGTGATGAAAAAAAAAATACCTTATTGTCTGTAGTGTTATTGTAATTATGTGTGTGAAACAATGATTGCTTGTGTGTGCGTGCGTTTGCGAATGAGTGTATTTCGATCGATGGTCAAGAAACCAAATATTGTGTACAATAATTGCTATTATAAACACAAAATGTATTGCTCCTTTTATCCAAGCTAATAAAAAAAACTACTAATTCGCCGCCTAATCTAGACACATAGAATCTACACTCATTTTATTTAGACTATGTTGCGACACACTATTTCAAATTATATTCAAGCTACCTAATAAGTACTGTGTAGACCTACTCTCTTTATATACTATACTTTATTTTGGCTTTCTATTACATAAAATATAATTATATATAAATTATATTAAATAATAATAACAATACAAGTGAGCCATACATATTGTTAACATATGTTAGGATTTCCGTTATACGTTTACCATGACTGGGTTATGTTTATTATGTTGTATTGTATTCTGTATACTCATGTGTCGTTTTTACGATTTGAGTTAATAAAGATATGTTCTGTTCTGTTCTGTTCGTAAAATAAAAAGTATTGCTCTGTCCAGTGACGTTTTACCTTTTATTTGGATAATAATACTTTGTAAAATTGATTACTTGACTTGAAAAACTCAGACAAATTCTAAACTCAGAATCTTGTTGCACTTTTTATTGATTTGGACTGAGCAACCACCTGTTTTGAACAGCCATTATACAATTAAAATTTTTCCTCATATTAAATCGCTGGAAAGTCAGTTAAATGTCAAAATGCCTATTTGCGTGACATTTCGGCTTGAATTGATGTGATGTGCGACATCGGAATATATTGGTCCAATTTTCAATTCCAGAATGTCATTTATTTCCTTATTGTGCACCTTTTACTAGTATACAGTTAATTTCATAACCCATGAAATATAGACAATACACATGTCATCATACAAAGTATTTTCCCCATATACATAGTTTAACAACACACACAATCAACGAAGTCTTAACCATACATGTCCTAAAAACTCAATTATTTTGTAAAGACAAAAATTAAATTGCGATCGATACCGCATTGGTAAATAGGCACGTACACCTTCTTGCACAGTGCTTAGTTAAACCCATAGTGACGTGTAAACAACTTCATGGATACGCGTTTACAAAATTTTTCAACTGAAGGAAAAATCTAGACTGGTTCGGAAAAATCGATAATTTACAGAAAATAACGAATGGAACTTTGCGAAAATGGAACTTAAATAATTTTATGAAATAAATACGCATGAGTTTATTCGGGTAAAAAACTGATAAAAATACGTTTGTTTCCGGTCAATGTTCTGTGCATCGAATGCAGAAATGATCGAAGCTAACAAATAATATTGTAGCAATACCACATTAATGCGTGGCAACTCCGAGCGGTATGAAGTTGTGCGTGCGTGTGTGTGTGCGTAGATCTCTAATACCAAGTAAAGAAGGGGAAAGGGGTATGGGCACCTGTGAGTGGATCTGACTTGTGGGCGGATAATACGACAATGTACATACAACAGCAGACGACAGATTTCTAATAATGACAAACGTTTTAATTACCAAACGAAATAGTCTCAATGAATACTACAATGTTAATATACAAGTAGATCTAATATGAAATGAAGAATTGAAGTTCCGTTAGTAAAGTTCCAAAGTAGATCTATAGAATCTAGTTACATTTCTCCCTGAGTAGATCTATCCGTTCAAAGTATCCTACTCGATCCTGTTCCCGTCCGGAAGAATTAACCTACGTAGATCTATATATATATATTGTAACGAAATAGTAGTTTAGAATGACTTTAAGACGAAAAAATGAAGTTGAATGAAGGATTTTGGTCAGTAGAATCTTGATGGCTGTCTCGTCCAGGTTCCGAAAGTTAAAAGCTATCGTATGCCGCCTGTATTCTCTTTTATATCTACCGCGCTTTGATACTTAAGAACGCTTTGGTGGTGACGCGGTATCCATCCACCAATCAGATCCATCCACCCTTCCTTACGTATGCAAATCTCGTCCAATGAGTGAACTCGCGGAATTCCTCCTAGTTTTTTACTCCTACGCTGTAGACAACTAGATCCGCAAGTCCACCGCTCCACCAATGGAATCACTTGCGGATATCACATCCGAAGTATTCCGTCAATCCACGAGAATAATACCAGTAATGAAAATACCCAAGCTTAATGGTTACAACTTTGGGCACAAACCAAAGTCCGCTAATGTACTTAAGCGCACAGTTCGACTGTATCGAAGATCACAAAGGGATTTTCCAGGAATGTAATGTACATGTAGGCTATAAATAGTAACAAGTGTCTCAGGCGCAATATGATAAACACATGCGTATGAAATGGATTATCTAATACTGGAGCATTGTCAGACATAAATATGTAAGTAAATGCATGCTCCGTGAATGTTTATACACAGTATGAAGTGTAAGATGCTAAATCCTGCATCATCGTCGCTGCACATAGCGAGTATCGCTAATGTCACACAATTCCGCGACCTTGTAACAGAAGTGCAATATTGAGGTTCCTGTACGACCAAATACGAGGCGAAATCGCCATACTAAAGTATTTACAAGCTATATTAAAGACATAAGAACATGTATTTTACATGAATTAGACATAAACAACAGACTTGGTAGCTCTCTATGGCTGTAAGGGTACCTCACATTACACTATCAATTTAATGTCATGGATTGTGGCTTTCTTTGGATTGATTTTTTTGTGAAAATGCATCTCACTGACGATATGTTAATTTTGTAACAGCTCCATAACTAATTTGGCAACAAATTAACATTTACATTGTCGGGAAAACATGTGCTTATATGAAGCGTAATTCATCTGTTGAGACACGTGTACGCTGAATTCGGCGCGCTCACGTTAGCGTCGTTTTCTCAAAATGACGCATCGTCGCTTAAGGGCTGCGCATCATTTTAGATTTTTTCACCAAGAACAACTACACTTAACAAATCTTATAAGTGTGCACGTGTTTTTACGGTATAATATTTTTATTTATGAATATTTCTGCATGGAATTTTGTGTATATGCTAATGAATAACACAAGATTAAACTAATATGTTTTTTTTCTTCAAATTTAAATACAGCAGATCACTGAAACATGCAACATCAAAACATGTAAAATGCACGAGAAATTTACGCGTAGGTGCAAATCATTTTCATTTATGGTTATTGTGCTTAAATTGTTTTCTTTATTTCTGTCTCGGTGATAAGTACATACACTTGAACAAGAATTTGATCCGCATGGCGGATACGTTGCAGCATTAACAACATAATAAACACCCGATGAAAACACGGCTAAAACGCGTGACATTAGTTTTTGCTGACGTCATCATTTGTTTATTCTGTCTGTGAAAATTGTTATCAGAGGGGCTGATCCCCCTGGCCCCAATGGCAATATACTACAAAGCTTCTTCCTTTTTCTAAATCTATAGGACAGTTGGATATCCCAATAAATAATTTGAACCTATTTCCAGTATTTTAAGTATTAACAAAGCAATTGCCACTTCTGTTAACTACCTTGCGTAATTGTATTTACCGAAGCACGCAGTAACATCCAAAATTTAATGGTGAACGCAAGATTACTGAGTCCATACTTCTGTTGCATAAGGTTACCTCCCGGTCAATAAATATACAGAATTCACCGTTACTATTACTGGAGCAAAACGTTGACTGATAAGCCATTATACCTGTGTACGTTGTATGGGAAGGCTACTATTACGTTTGTTTAAAATGGCATATTTAGATGGTTTTAAGCATTTAAACATGTAGATCAATGTATGTCATCATGTCAGAAAGCTATATCTTCTAGTACATGTACTAGTATTTATGCACAGGAATTTACATCAAGCCATTCTACTATGCGTTAATTAAGAATGTACGCTAGAAATAAATGTACAATTAAATCATAATAAAACATAACATTGTGAAAAATACTGCTACATATGCTGATTCATCTTAAATTTATACTTCCTCTGCATTTATTCGAACAACTTTTGTGCTTTCGGCGCTTTGATTATAAAGTGTATTTATAATGAAAGAAAACGTGTAACCATGTATTTTTAGTGTTACACCGCCGATAACTATTATTCATATATTCGATGAGTTTATTTGAGTATTTCTCACCCGGACACTTGTTTCATGTACTTCCAGAATGTTAAGATTCGGCGTAGTAACACTAAAAGTATTAGGGATGTAGGGGTGATCTAGAATTACGTGGACTTTTGCTATAATTAATCAAAGCACTGAGAGTGCAGGTGGGAGGCGATCTGGTTGCTGCTACTAAAGCTTAACCCGACTTTACACGTTAATGTTCGTTCTTGTCTTGAATGTCGAACTTGATAGGCATATGTGACTATATAGGCATGTTCAAATAGTTTTTGAGTTAACATATAAGTTAACTTCTGCCAGAAGTTCACTCGAAAATATTTTTGAGTTAACATCTGAGTTAACATCTGAGTTAACTTCTGCGAGAAGTTCACTCGAATATATTTTTTTGAGTTAACATCTGAGTTAACATCTAAGTTAACTTCTGCCAGAAGTTCACTCGAAAATTATTTTTGAGTTAACTTCTGAGTTAACATCTAACAGCTAACTGCCAACTTCACAGACCTGATAAATGCAACAAAAACAATTGTGGGATCGAACCTACAACTCAGAATAAAATTGAAACTTGTAGGAAGTGAGAGTGTATCCACTATATTTCAGCGCCTTTGATGTATGGAATGCACTTTTAACATTGAACCCATTTAAAGTTTACCTAACTGACGAGTTTATGTATATAACGACTTTCGTTTGACTTTGAACGCACTGTGTTCCCCTCGTGAGCGTCTGACTCACGCCACTAGTGAAAATATTGTATCAGCTGCTCACTCTATGAAACAGTAACATTCTACCTTACACCGAAAAACACAAGTATCCTCTATATATCAGATCACTTACCGTGATTGTTTACGTATCTAGTCAAATACAAGTGTTTGATTCAAATAGGGTACGTGCTGATTTCCTATGATAATAATGTAAGGAAAAACAAGTTGTGTTTTTATGCATTTATATACACATGTTTTAAACAGTTTACATGTAATTTATCTCTTGAACAATACGAGTAAAACAATCACAATACTTCCCCTGTCATACCTCCACAGACTAGTGTAGATATATCTAATTATTTAATGCTAACTGATGAGATATGGAGTTTTATCAGTGAAATAAAACCTATATCAGTCACTGGTTATCACCTACAATGTGACTGATATAAGCTCCGCCCCCTCACAGGGACTACTTTAATTTACCAAAAGCTCAACACTAAAATGTCTGTAACTTTTTTATTACTGAACGGAAACATGTCATGTGGGGGTTTTTATTCTTAGTTAGACCATTTCCTACAAGTTGGTGTATGATTTAATGCAAAATTCTCAAAAAAGTCGTTTTCATCTATTCATCATAATCCAAGATGGCGGATTTTGAAGTGAAAAATATGAATGGAATAACATATTCATACGTAGCCTAACCACAGTGGTAATTTGACATAAATAGTACCAGTTTTGACACCATAAAAGCATTAAATAAATAGAATATTTGTTTATTTTGATTGAATATGGTTGATATCTCATCTTGTAGTGATAAAATTTTAATATTTTCACTCGCGCTACGCGCTCTTGAAAATATTGAATTTTATCACTACACGATGAGATATAAACCATATTCAATCAAAACAAACAAATATCCTCTATATATTGTTCCACAGTTCAACAGTACTGGGGCGGTATTCACAAAGCATCTTAAGGAAAAACTTAAAATTTTCTCAAAATCTCAAAATTTCCTTAAGTGTATTCGCTTAACAGTTAAATCAAGATTATCAATTATTTACATGGTTTAGAAGCATTAAGTAAAGAGCTACAATAATCTGTAAGAAAACATGGATTATTCTTCAAGTTGCAGGACATATGAGCTTCTCAAATATTTAACTTAAGTCAAAATATTTAAGTTTTCACTTAAGATGCTTTGTGAATACCAGCCCTGTTGTGCAGTATGGAGACTACCCTCTCACATTATCATCACACTAGACGAACTAGCAGTTACCTGGAACAAAACATGCTGAGCACCAAGTACCATTTTTACGACTATGGTATGTCGCCATCTGAGATCGAACTCAAAACCTCTCGCACTGAAAGCGGATCAATAATTTATAAAATTACGTTTGATAAATCCACCGTCAGTTTTTTTTTAAATCAATTAAAGATATATTCTTTGATTTTTTATGGAATTCCAAACCTGATATAATATCACGTAAATTAATAATTCAAGAATACAAAGATGGTGGCCTTAAAACGATTGACATTGAATGTTTCTTAGATTCACTGAATATAAGCTGGATAAAAGAATAATTGATTCAAATGCAAATTGGAGTTCTCAATATAAGAGTGAGTTAGAAAAATATGGAGGACTTTTATTATTTAAATGTACTATAACAGAACAAGACTGCAATGTATTGACATAAAATCTAAATTTTTAAAAGATAATATTAATTTCATGGTCTAAGGTAATCACATTAAACACGGAAATCCAAATATCAAAACAAATCATTTGGAACAATTCGAATATAAGAAATTTAAGTAATAACAAACTATTCTATTACAAAACTTGGTACAGAAAAGGAATTATCTTTTAAAAACATTCTATAGCTTCGAGCAAATGAAATTTCTGTACGAGATCCCAAAATGGCGATTATTTAAACTACTACACTCTCATTAAAAATGTACCAAAAGAATGGAAAAGACAGTTGGATAATTGTAATATGACATACGATGCACCTAACTACTTGATTGATAAAATAAATGGAAAAACCAAAATAAATACACTATCATACAAAACACTTATTAAAAGAAAAATGCCAACTGAACCAAAATACAAAAGAAAGTGGAATACAAATCACGCATTTGAAGGTTTAGAATGGGGTAAAATCAACATACAACAATATATTATCACAATAGATACTAAACTTTGAGAATTCCAATACAAATATCTCATGAGTATAATACCAGACAACTCATTCCTTCATAAATGCCATTTAATCCAATCAAGTATGTGTGATTTTTGCAACATGCACCCAGATTCGATATATCATATGTTCTGGGAATGTCATATTGCGCAAAGCTTTTGGTCTGAGGTAAAGTTATTTTTAGAAGACAAATTTTCAAAAACTATAAATCTTACATTTCAAATATTTCATTTTGTAACATTATTAACAATAAAGATGAAGATGGACTTATAACTAATTACATTGTTTTGCTTTCTAAATATCTTATATTTAAAAACAAATGCAACAAAAGTGTTCCGCTTATCCGGCTATTTAAAGAATATGTTTACTATAGGAAAAAACTTGAACACACTATAGCTCTTTTTAAAGATAAAGTAGAAGTCTGCACCCTAAAATGGCAAAATATCACATAATTACAAATTTCAAAGATGTTGGTATACCACACCCCTATCCCCTTTTCCTCCCCCTTTCATCACTATCATTATACCTTCCTTACTCCCTATACTCTATAAAATTCATTACGGCATACACAAACATTTATGCAATATTAGGTAACCAAATTATATAGTTGTATAAGTCGGTGAATCGGGTCGGTCACTTGTCTACTTGGCATTGTGTAAATAAACATTACAATTTCTCTTACCAATGTATTATTTTAATAGGCAATATGTGTATTAGTGAGTGGGGTGTTGGCTTCCTCTGTCTTTATTCTCCAATTAAAATGAATAAACAATAAAATATAGAGTAATGATATTACAATGTCTGTATACAAGTGACTGACCGTATTAAAGGGACTATATGTGCAGGTATTATTGTAAGTATGAATGTATGTAATACTTTGTGTATATGTCTTATGAAAATAAAAAAAGTTAAAAAACAAAAAATTACGTTTGACAACACATATATTGTTCATTAATATACTTAAATAAAAACAGATTATTTCTATATTTCAAGTAAACTTAGCTCATAATCAGAAACACAATGCTGCTCACCATGCATAGTACTAGTAATCATTAAATAATTAAAGCTGTTTAGATATACACTAGGGTGTGTGTGGATTTTCTAAACCACACATTTGAAAAGTATAACGACATAATAACGAAGGATACACACATAAATTGTTGGCAGGTTTCCCACTGTGAACGGAAAGTGATGGAGCAAAGCTATCAACACACATTTTCGACAGAATAAATCGACGGGTTGCCCCGTGTGCTCAATCTTGCGTTGCTATAACAACCGTATTTTAGAATATTTGGTACATTTTTCTGTGTTATTAATAATAGGTCATTATTTCTACATACTCATTCTTCATACACTATACCTCTCCTTTGGTTTTATAATAAAAGTTACATGACATATTAAGCACTTGATAAACCATACACATCATTCATTATAATTATGAATAAACTATTAAATATTAGATAGTAGCAAATGATAACATTTTATTAACATTTGTTTGGTTAACAAACAATGTTGTCTACGTATGTTTTGAATGGCCCTTGTAAGTAGCCTAAACTATATTTTGTTCTGAAGTCAATAATAATTCGTTACGAACTTTTATTGTTGTTTCTACTTTTGGGGTTGATTCGTCATGGAACACAAATGGATACAGGCCAAATAATTGTTTACAATACACGTTATATAATCCATTTGAACACATGCTGCTCCAGTCCTTGTAATGTCCCAACATTTTAGCCGCGTTGTTTGGAATCGGCAACATGAGATTTTCAAATGGTGTGAATTTGACTGGAAACAAGTGTTCAGTACTGTAGGTCAAGTTATATCTTGTTCGTCTAACAACGGTATTATTTTGTTCATAGTCGTAGAAAAAGATATCAATAACTGGGAAAGGATTCTCCTGGTCGGTCAACTCGTGCTTGTGAAATTTCCAAACGTTTGGCTCGCTCTCCCAAATATGATAAGATTGATTGTTCAATTTAGAAAACGCACTTCTTAGTTTACCTTGATATTTCACATCAAACAACGTATCGATATCTTGATCCCATGGAATCATTCCAGAGTGTCTAATAGCGCCAAGTAATGATCCATCACATAAAATCCAAGGTATGGATGCATTTGCACACGTTGAGATGAATAGTTTAAATAGATTCATAATCTCTCCGTATGTTTCCAATGTCAACTTTGGTTTGAACTGGCCTCTTGGGCTTGCCACATCCAATATCCCAAATAGCCGTGAATACGGATGCTCATTGCACTTAGTAAGAGTCTTGTCAATCAATTTCCATCGACTGCATTGTTCTTTTATAAAGTGGAGATAACTTGGCTGCCCTATATTGTTGTAACACATCCAGTATATCAACACGAGATTAAAAAGAACTAAAATCAGGAAAAAATGGACTCGGTTTCGACCATTCCCTATCCCTGTTTGCCAGCACATTGGTACAATATTATGATAATTTTTTTATATATATATTATATTCATAAACTTATGTGTCATAATATATGAATTTAAATCAAACATTGTGCAAAGTTAGTTAAAATAACATTTGTTAAACTCATCTTGATCTTTTATTAACCCTAACAGTTTTTACTCTATAAATCAAACATTTGTTACCTGCACATTAACACACATTTGATTGTCACTAATAAAACACCAATACCTTCATGGTGAGTAAAATCCGTTTACAGCGTTACGTAAGATACACTAGATAATTATTGACTCTCAGAAACTTCTAACGCCTTCACACCTTTCACTTTTTATTCAAGTACACTGTATAGATTGTTTTGCCATTTTGCACTGAACTGGGAACATAAGTTGCACGTGGTGACAGTAATTTCTACCAAATGGATGAGTGATTTGTTCGAAGAAAAGTGGGCTACGTGAAAACAGTAAATCATCACACGAAATCGAAAATCCACTCGGAAGTATACACTTCCGATACAATGGTCACAACAGACACTTTTGTATTGTGAAGAGTGGACAAAGTACATAATTATATCACACACTTATTGTTTTATGAAATAATTACAATTTCAACAACTACAAAACTGGATTTCATTGTTGGAAAGTATCAATAATAATTTCACCCTTGGTACACAAAGTTACAAACCGTCAAAAAGCATATGTCTCCCTTCTGCACGTATAGTACAGCCATCAGAAAATTTGATCTAATGGACACACCCTCACTGCCTAATGTATGTATGAGGAATCATGAGCTAGTGGCGTCTATTTCAGAGGGTTCGTTCGTCATTATCTTAAATTTTATGATTGGTACTTTTGAGTTATCAACCACTTGCCAAAAAGAACTTACATTTTTCAATAGGGTTTAAATCCCGAGACTAGGACGATCATGTAAAAGGCATAGTGTATGCATAATTGTTAAACGGTGCACCACCTTCCACCTAGGATGTGCCGAATGACCGGATTATAAAGAATTCTCAGCCAGGTATCTGACACATAAAACAAATGAAATCTACACCAATCACCCAAAAGGGCAGACATGCATCAACGCTAACCACCCCAAAGGGCAGACATGTATCAACGCTAACCACTTAAAAGGGCAGACATGTATCAACGCTAACCACCCAAAAGGGCAGACATGTATCAACGCTAACCACCTAAAAGGGCAGACATGTATCAATGCTAACCACCCAAAAGGGCAGACATGTATCAACGCTAACCACCCAAAAGGGCAGACATGTATCAACGCTAACCACCCAAAAGGGCATATATGTATCAACGCTAACCACCCAAAAGGGCAGACATGTATCAATGCTAACCACCTAAAAGGGCAACCATGTATCAATGCTAACCATCCAAAAGGGCAGACATGTATCAACGCTAACCACCCAAAAGGGCAGACATGTATCAACGCTAACCACCCCAAAGGACAGGCATGTATCAACGCTAACCACCCAATAGGGAAGACATGTATCAAGGCTTACCACCCAATAGGGCAGATATGTATCAACGCTAACCACCCAAAAGGGCAGACATGTATCGACGCCAACAATCCCAAAAAAGCAGACATGCATCGACGCCAACAATCCAAAAAGGGCAGACATGCATTAACGCCAACAATCCAAAATAGGAGACATGCTCCTACACCAACAATCCAAAAAGGAAGACATGCACCGACGCCAACAATCCAAAAGGGCAGACATGCATCGACGCCAACAATCCCAAAAAGGCAGACATGCACCAATGCCAACAATCCAAAAAGGCAGACATGCATCGACGCCAACAATCCAAAAAAGGCAGACATGCATCAACGACAACAATCCAAAAAGGCACACATGCACCGACACCAACAATCCAAAAAGGCAGGCATGCATCAACGCCAACAATCCAAAATAGGCAGACATGCCCCTACACCAACAATCCAAAAAGGCAGACATGCACCGACGCCAACAATCCAAAAAGGCAGACATGTACCGACGCCGACAATCCAAAGGCAGACATGCTCCTACACCCACAATTCAAAGGGCAGAGATGAATCAACGTCAACCATCCATAAGGGCAGACATGCTCCTACACCAACAATCCAAAGGGCAGAGATGAATCAACGTCAACCATCAATAAGGGCAGACATGCTCCTACACCAACAATCCTAAGGGCAGAGATGAATCAACGTCAACCATCCATAAGGGCAGACATGTTCCTACAACAATCACCCAAAGGGCAGAGATGAATCAACGTCAATCACCCAAAGGGCAGACATGCTCCTGCACCAACCACTCAAAGGGCAGAGATGAATCAACGTCAACCATCCATAAGGGCAGACATGCTCCTACACCAACCACCCAAAGGGCAGAGATGAATCAACGTCAACCCTCCATAAGGGCAGACATGCTGCTACACCAATCACCCAAAGGGCAGAGATGAATCAACGCCAACCATCCATAAGGACAGACATGCTCCTACACCAACAATCCAAAGGGCAGAGATGAATCAACGTCAACCACCCATAAGGGCAGACATGTATCAATATATCACAAAGTACCCAGGGGATAACATACTCTGCAACAACACAATACAAATTTCAACAAGTTTTAATTCTCTACCTTAATATTACAGTATTGGTAGTCCGCAATACAACAAAATATTTATGTCAGTGGTAACACAAGTTCTAAAATCATGAAACTCCCAAGCATGGTACCCCTGATTATACGCACACTTAAAATTAACTGAAGACATATTCTTAAATCGGCTTATATAGAGTCAGTAGTGGATGTGACAACAAAGAATAGATAGATATTTGATTGGACTTTCGTAGATAACAATGGCCATGATGACCTGTCTGGTGTAGGTGATAATTAGTAGCATGCAATTTCAATTAAATGCCCTAAAGCAATTGCCTGTATGGTTTTGACAAAAAGTAAAAGTATTGAGTATTGGGTAAGACAAAAATCATTAACAAATAATAACCGAAATACGTCAGAAAAGGTAGTAAATGTGTAGAGAAATGTAACTACATTTGTATTTAATGATATGCATTTTTGTATAAAATTGTCAAATTTTCACGTTGAAATAGCTCTCCTAGCTTTATTAAGTTTGGACCCTCAAACGTAAACACAATTAGACATTCTATCCTATTTATGATTTAAAACTCAAATAGTTCAATATCTATATAAATGTTTTCACAACAATGTAAAATGGCCTGTCTTCAGACAGCACCCATACTTTCTTTACGGTAAAGCTAAATAAGAATAACTTATTTAATGCTAACTGATGAGATATGGAGTTCTATCAGTGAAATAAAACCTATATCAGTCACTGGTTATCACCTACAATGTGACTGATATAAGCTCCGCCCCCTCACAGGGACTACTTTAATTTACCAAAATCTCAACACTAAAATGTCGGTACCTTTTTTATTACTGAACGGAAACATGCCATGTGGGGGTTTTTATTCTTAGTTAGACCATTTTCTACAAGTTGGTGTATGATTTAATGCAAAATTCTCAAAAAAGTCGTTTTCACCTATTCACCATAATCCAAGATGGCGGATTTTGAAGTGAAAAATATGAATGGAATAACATATTCATACGAAGCCTAACCACAGTAGTAATTTGGCATAAATAGTACCAGTTTTGACACCATAAAAGCATTAAATAAATAGAATATTTGTTTGTTTTGATTGAATATGGTTAATATCTCATCTTGTAGTGATAAAATTTTAATATTTTCACTCGCGCTACGCGCTCTTGAAAATATTGAATTTTATCACTACACGATGAGATATAAACCATATTCAATCAAAACAAACAAATATCCTCTATGTACAGCTGGAGAGGAGCGCTTATCATGTGGTCTTGTACATCCACAGTTTTAACAGCAGAGAGTAGAAGATAGATAACCAACAATAGTATCTGATGTTAATTCCGTAGACAAGTATTCTTATTCTGCATTTGTATAGTCAAATATTTTTCCATTAAATTGCAGATCCTCTTTCAATGTTTTTACGCATGAATTAAG
Organism: Spisula solida; assembly: GCA_947247005.1. Lineage (NCBI taxonomy): Eukaryota > Metazoa > Mollusca > Bivalvia > Venerida > Mactridae > Spisula > Spisula solida. The sequence continues at coordinate 31,531,907 of OX365948.1, forward strand.
TTGTACATTTGTCTGTTTTGAATTCATTTAATTACCGAGGCTTAGTTTCGTTGTTTTAGATCCACTTTCAGTGTCTTCAATTGTAATTCAAGCTCTTCATTCATGTTGTGTATTTGTTTCAATTCAGCTTCATACTTCGTAATTTGCTCATTTAGTTCCATGGTCAATAGGTTCACTTTGCCGAGATGGTTTCTATTATTGATTCGTAGCTGGTTTAATTCAACTTTTTTTTCAGGAATATTTACCCTTGGTTCAGCACTTGCAATATTCTTATTTAAGTTTTTCAAGTTTATCAATTTATCGTTTCTGTACATATATTTTTTATATGTTTCTGTGATTCTATCAATTTTACGACTTAAATCTAAACATTTCCTACTTTAGCACAGTATCACTAATTTTCAAATCTCTATTTTCAACTCTAAGAAATGAAATAGATGCTGTTTGGGAATTAACTGTGGTGTCAAGCAACTTAAGAGAGTTCTTACAATTTAAATTACGCCTAGCTTTAATACTTTAAAGAGAATTGAAACAAAGTTTCTGTAGTCCATCTGTGTCCATGTCATGGACCGGCAGGTTTTGTGCGTCCGTTTTGTTAATAAATGCTGTCATCCTGGTAGATTCTGCTTCTTCTTTGCCAACTGTAATGTAGTTGACCTGGGATTATTCAATCTATTGGAAGTTATCGGGCACATGACAAGTGTACATGGTGATAACCAGTTTCTGGCTAAGTATCCAAACACTTAACAAATCTTATAAGTGTGCACGTATTTTCCCCGTATAACTGTTTTATTTATGAATATTTTTGCATGAAATCTTATGTATATACTATTGAATAAAACCAAGATTAGATTTATAAAGTTTTTTCTTCAAAATTAAATACAGCAAATCACTGAACCATGAAACGTCAAAACACGTAAAATGCACAAGAAATTGTCGCGTAGGTGCAAATTGTTTTTATTTATGGTCAATTAGAATTTTGGATATATCGTTACATTAAAAAACCCCCACAAAAGTATGCGATTTTTCACTCAACAACATGATGGTTAAAACTATTAAAATACAATTTCATGATCAAAGGGAGGTTACTCTTCCATAACTGCATTTTAAGTAAAAAAGTGGGCAATTATAAACCTAAATTGGGCGTTGTTCTTATTATTGTTTTCTTTATTTCTGTCTCCGTGATAAGCAAATACACTTGAACAGGAACGTGATCAGCAAAGATGATACATAGCTGCGTTAACAACCTGCTAAACACCAGATGAACACACGACAAGAACGCGTGACATTAGCTTTTGCTGATGTCATCATTTGTTTGTTCTTTTTGTGATAATTTTTATCAGATTGTAATAAAATCAATTGAATTGTAATTTCACATCTTCAAGCTACGTATGTTGAAAGTTTCAGCAAGAACAAACACGTATTGACCGAGTTATGGGTAAATATATACATGCACACTTATAAGATTTGTTAAGTATAATTATGAAACACTGGATAACGGACAGAATCCACTACAATGATGTTACATCTTCAGTTGTTAGGTATATATGGGGAAAAGAGTCTCCCCCTTTTTCAATGTTTTCCACACAACTAGGGATGAACTGGTCGGTAACCTTGTAGTATGCTAGCGTGTATCGGTGCTGAACACTGGGCACTTTAAAGAACCTAGGCCGTGTCTATTTGGAAAGAGCAAGGACATCGAATCCGGATTCCATGTACGTATCACACATTGTCTGCAGAGCGATTATACCCCATAAAGTGTCATGCAAATTAATCAAAGAAAATAAGTATAGATAAGTATTTAATAATCTCCAGAAAGGAGAGGATCGCTTAGTAGTGTGTCGCTCCCGTGTAACTTTTTTTGCAATATAAAAAATGCTCTGTAGAAATAGTCTACTGCATTTTGTTCAGAAGAGGATAATACAATAAACATGTCGCTACTTCCTCGTTTAAACCCATTATATTGTGAACTTAGTAGAATCTGTGATATTGAAAAGTTACGTCAAATATCATATATCCGAATATTCTTTAATTACGTTTATAAACGAAGCCCGAGAAAATTATGCTTGACAAATGATGGGTCATTGTATTCCTATAAAACATTTTGAAATCGTCCCCGCTATGTAAACCTACAAGTAGCATTTGGATTCGTATTTGGGCTAACACATACATATCTAATACAATGGAAGAATCACTTTTCGACTATAGTCCGCCCAGGATAATGTGATATTTACAAACATTAATCGGTATGGTCAACTGTGGCAAAATTGGTTTTTCAAATTGCTTAAATAAATAGATAAGGTCAGTATTGTACTTAAAACATCACTGATAATCGTGCACATAAGTTTAATTCACCTTTGTGGAATATACCAAATTTTCCCACCTATCACATTATCCTGGGAGCACTATAGCATTTGGATTCGTATTTGGGCTAACACATAAATATCTAAGACAATGCAAGAATCACTTCTCGAATATAGTGCGCACAGGATAATGTGAAAGGCGGGAAAATTTGGTATATTCCACAAAGTTGGATTACAATTATGTGCACCATTATCAGTGATGTTTTAAGTACAATACTGACCTTATCTGTTTATTTAAGTGATTTGTCAACTGTGTCAAAATTGGTTTTACAAATCACTTAAATAAACAGATAAGGTCAGTAATGTCCTCAAAACATCATTAGACTATAGATCTCAGTAGCTAGCCAATCAGCATGGAGAAAAAGTGTTGAATAAATCCCGTATACAACACTTTGCTGTGTTATATATAACAATAGATTGCTATATACTATAGTAGGCCAAGCAAAATAATTGAGCATAGCTATAATAATGTATACATGCATTTAGCACAGAAAATGTGGATGCCAAACATTTTTGATACCAAGCTTAGTTTATTCTGTATTATAACAATACTATATTTAAACAAGTAACTAATTGGACTTATTAGAATACATGTACATGTATATCAAACCTTTCTACCTTTGTTCATTATTACTGTCATAATCTGAGACAACAATTTTGATAGATAATTAACCAATTAAGGTATTGCCAACATCTCTGCTGAGTGCTGACAACATTATCAGTAGAGGGTGAATGCCGTGGTAGCTTCTATGACTACAGTACGACCTCTCTAGGGGACATATGTAGTGCAACAACCTCTGTATAACAAAACCTTCAAAGTTACTTGAAGTTATTACATGTATATACTTTTGTAAATTCTGTAGGGCAACAACTTCTAAACAATGACCAATATTTGCAGCCCACAAATGGTCTCATTCTACAGAGGTTGTTCTGTACTATTGTGTCTTCAATAATTACGTGCAGATTGTCCCTCTCTTCTAAGACATTATTTTCACAGAGTAGAACTTAAAACCAACTAAACAATTAAAACAAAGGTAGGGGTTCCAATGGTGTCTGGTGATTGAAGTAAATGACTTTCATACTATCACAACCCATAATTTACAAATGAAGACCTCACCTTCAAGACCAAATCAAAATAAAGACCACTACTTTCTGTCCACTGACTTGCACATTATTCAACCTCAAATTCACAGTCAAATTGCACTTAAATGAAGACCACCTCTTTAACAAGATTGGTTCAGAATTAACTATTTTTCGTTCCGTTTTCATCTGTTTGCTCTTTGATAGAATGATGCAACCACTCAACATTATTGGGATAAGTTTTTTACAGTCCCAAGAAGGAGTTTCATTATTGAGGTTTTACTGTAAATAGCTTAATTATGCCACTTAGATCTATATATGCATCATGCAACACTTAACATATTGCACCAGCACTGAAATGGTTTATCATACCCTATGCACTAGTCGATTTATAGGCAAAGTGTACTTGATAAACAAAGACTATTTATCTATAGTCTAAGTCAGATAGAACGGCTCGTAGGTGTTGATATGGGATTATAATCCTCGTTTCACTCGGAGTTATACAGTACTGTTTAAACTAAACTTGACACAAAGTGCACATGGTGTGCACAAGGTTTAAACATGGTGTGCACTACATGTGCACACCAAGTGCACATCAAAGTGCACAAGAAGTGCACTTCAGTCTGATAGGTAGGCTATAGGGCATGTTTATTTTGCACAATAGTGTGAAGAAGGATTTAGAAATTAGATTATTTATAACTGGACCTAGCTAGGCTATATTAGATTTATATTGTGCTTTTAGTTTAATTTTAAGATGATAATATGTAATATTAGTTTGTACTAAATTTACAGTTAAATGCATGCATGCTGCAAATAAAACAAGAAGAACATTATGCGGTATATGTTTTCATATAATTAATATGATGAATATTATTCATTATATTATGATAGATTGAAGTTGAAAGTAATTCAATTCCATTAATTATGCTTGATATAATAATTAATATTTTATTGATTGCAACCAAGTTGTATTACATAATTTTATTGCAATTACCAGTAGTTAAATGCTTTGAGAATTAAGAAGAACGTTTTAATCAGATTGACTTTAAGGATAGAGATTGGTATTAACTCATATATTCTTAAAATGTATGTAGATGCGTTCAATATGTTTCGTGTAAACGTTGTTTTAATTTAAAGTCATCTCCACAATATGCATGTTGAATAAGTATAAATCCCTGCTATTTGAATTTATGATATGTGTTATATGCAGTTCATTTACATCATGGTGAGATACACTGGCATGTTTGGAATAAATTTAAAAACACAAAATTGGTATAATCATGTTTCTTTTTGGGGAGATCATGTTAAGTCAGATTAATAAAGCCTAGGTAAGATACTAGCTGTATGGTCAGTATCATATAATCCATTTATAGCTGACAAATAATTATTGGTAAAATTTCAATCAACACAAAAAGCCCCCAGGCATGACATATAGGTTCCTTATCATTTAATCCCATAATGCTGTTTATTTGGAATAAACAACACTATTGTTGACAAATTAACATATATACAAATCTTACTGCACAGTAAGTAGAGATCTAGATAAGTTTGAAACAAAATTAATATGCTGGACTGAACCAGAGACTAAAAAATAATCTCTGACTGAACTTTTCATAAAAAAATAGTTTTGCACTTAACAGTTGTAAATTTGTCATTATAATCAGAAAATTTAACTATGTTATAATTTTGTAAGACATAAGATTTTTTTTTTCAGTATTATGTCACATAGGTATTCTATATATTAGATGGTATTTTAAGAAATAGCGACAATTATGTTCTCGATTAAATTTTGATTAAGGCATCATGTTCAAGTTCATACGTATTACTACTGAAATAGTTAAGTTTACACTTATCTATCTAATGTTGATTCTCAAACATTAATTCTCAATTTCACTTAATTTAATTTCTCTCAACATCTGACTTAAAACGTTTTTGGCATCAGTCCATCGACTTCCTGCATACGACGCACAGGCCTTATCTATTAAACTATTGATTCTATTTTAACAGTGATATACTTCCTGTCTCATTTAAAACAATTCTACTTTCCTAAAAAAATATCATTTAAATAACAAAGGACATATTAAAAAGCATGGTCAGACTTTTTAAAACTTATCAAAAGTTATTGGAAGCAAGAGAAAATTTGTATCATTTAAAACATGACTTTTTTGTGTACTGGTAGTCATATAATAAAATTTTGTAAAAGCTATTTCTTTCAATATTATGAAATGGACATCCTACTATTGTAAGATCTGTAAGATCTGCATTATTGTATATTTCTAGAGGAATATTACCATCAGGGCCCCTATATACCATTAGGGTATCTGGTACAATATTCAGTATGATAAGAATCTTGGATGACATCCTCTGACGATTTCCCCCATGCTGTGCGAGGTTGAACCCTAAAACATGTATGGTTCATGATAAGTGTTTTGTTACCCAGTATAACCCATTCATTACCAGTGTATCTTTTTCGAATACAAATAGTTATTGCACATTTGGCAAGCCGTACAGTAATATTGGGAAAATTTAATTAAATAATTAAAGTGTTAAAGAAATGAAACATTTTATGCAAGTATAGTACATGTATTAGTCAATCACATTAAACTGACCCTCATCCAGAATTGAACAAGTTATGGTTAAGATTAATGTGGTCAGACAATATAACATGAGGTACAAATAAAGAATGACACATTTATAAATCAACTAACAGTTGACACCAGGAACAATACTTTACATATTTCCCTTCTCAATAAGAAAGCTGAACAGCCACTTCACACCTTCTAGTTAATTTGGATTAGGATGTGTGTTGTTTTGCAGCATCAAACTTCCCCTGTCTACTAGTTTTAATGAAATCTTGGGGTATTTAATCTATACAAAAATATAAACAAAACAAGTATATTTATTTCATAGTATTTAGATATACTGAGAACTAACATTCCAATTTCATTTCTTATCATGTTCTAGTTTATTAGCAATTAAATCAGCTTTTACACAATACCCTTGGTCATTATTTATCACTGAATTTATTGTATTCACCTGTTTACTTATATTAATTTATTTCTGTAAAACTATTCCTAAACACTTTTGTATTTTAATATCTTTGTATACAATAACTACATGTTTTACTATTCATTCATTATTTCACGCAAATATTCAAATGATGGCATATCTCATAGTTTTTGGTTTAGACTAATTTAAATATACTTCAAAGAAGAAGGAAAATATTTAATCTCTAGAAAATACTTTTTAAAGTTTATATATAACTCATTTTCATTCCAACCATAATAAATCTAGTTTCAGTACAATAATGTACATGTATAACGTTCAAAAAGCAGATACTGGACCAGTACATGACTAACAAATAAGAGTTAAACTGTAACATCATGTGTACTCCAGGTAAAGTGCACTCCAAGTGCACTTGTAGTGCACACGATGTTTAAACCTTGTGCACTCCATGTGCACAAGGGTGTCAAGTTTAGTATAAACAGTACTGTAAATCCCATATACAACACCTACTCATGTTCTATCCTATACTTGATAAATGGTGCACATAATTTTAATCCACCTTTGTGGAATATACCAGTTTTCCCGCCTTTCTCATTATCCTGAGCGCACTATATGTATATATGAGCCAGTCTCCAGGAAAACCTGCTATTTTGACAAAAATATTGATTTAGAGATTTTCCATTGTTTAAAGGGTAATGTTAATGAAGCAAAATTTAATATAAATTTTGTTTATATCTTGAGTTTTAAGGAAGTTACAGCTGTTTTGTAGAGTCCCTATTTGGCGCTTTTTGTGTGACGTCGCAAACGTCATTCTAACGTTATTCGACGTTACTGTAACACCTATTTCATAATTACACCATTAGGTCAATTATTGAGATAAATTATTCAAAATAGTGTCATATTTTAGACTTATGTTTTACTTTTTAAAATATATATTAAAATTAAAAGTGTTTGCATTCAGAGAAAGGCTACAACTGTTTTAAAGAACTAACTCCTCGTTTTTCTCAATCGGAGTACTTTTCCGGCATTGGTCACCATAGCAACGAACTATGTGATTTCGATATAATTCATGAGAAATTTTAAAGCTAAGATACGGTACTATATGAGGAAATTAGTGGAGTAGAAACAATGGATATGTATTTTTTCTTACTTAAGAGCTTTATATAAACCTTATTACATAACAATAATGACATAATGTCACGATAGCAGGTTTTCCTGGAGACTGACTCATATCTATACATACATGTACACTGAGAGAGTGTTTATAACTTTTAGAATTTCTTTAATTGCACGGATTGTATTTTATTGTTATAGGCGAGTCATTTAAGCTAAAAAATAGGGCCAACCTCAAACTAATTGCAACACAAAGAATTTTTACATTTTCATCATCTACAAACTATTATACACTCTAGAAAAAAAGTCCGAAGTAAAAATTTTGCTGGAAAGTTGGAAAAAATCAACATGTTTAAGGCCACTTTTGACAGCAAGTTTAGCATGTTCTTTTATTCAAAGTACGAGGGACATTTTAAGTTCTGATAATGCCTCTGTTAGTAGTTAAATATGTACTAAATGTATATAAAAGTGCATATTTACTGAAAGATACAACCTTCCTCTAGCGAAATCAAATAATGATATTATCATCGGAGAGTTTAATATTAGCCTGTATGACATTATACATGTAGGGGTATAACCTATTGAATTGTCGACAAGTTGAGTCATATTAGCACTTGGAAGGGGTAACATAAAGGTTAATCATTTCTATAATTTCAAACCGATTTGTTTAGAAATTACACATATCATGTATTATATACATGTGTATCTAATAGTAAATGAACATTCTTGTTCAGACTGTATAAATGACTGAAAATGTAGATGAATAAGGCCGTGCCCAAATACTCCCGAATATATTTCTGTTAGCAAAACCGTGTCCTCTCTGTTACTTTGTCGCTTTTAACTGGATTTTAAAATTGCTTGGTACACTTGTTCACACGTCAGGACAGTGTGTCATGCGCAAGACCCATGTTCCTAGCTCAAATGTCAAGGTCACACTTAGAGGTCAAAGGTTATTTAGTTATGCACGTCTTGTCCGCTATGTAACATGATCGCTACTTACTGGATTTTAAAAATCCTTGATACAACTGTTCATCACATCAAGACGATGTGCCATGCTCCAGACCCAGGTCTCTAGCTCAATGGCCAAGGTCATACTTAGAGGTCAAATGTTATACAGTCATGTAAGTTGCGTTCGCTCTCTAACCTTGTTGTTTCTTACTGGATTATAAAATTGCCTGGTACAAATGTTTACCACATCAAGACGGTGTGACATGAGCAAGACATAGGTTCCTAGCTCAAAGGTCAAGGTCACACTTAGAGGTCAAAGGTTTTATAGTCATGCAAGTCGCATTCACTCTGTATCTTTGTCGTTTCTTACTGGATTTTTAAATCGCTTGGTACAAATGTTCACCACGTTAAGGCGGTGTGCCATGCGCAAGACCTAGGTCCCAAGTTTAAAGGTCAAGGCTATATTTAGAGGTCAAAGGTTATAACGTTTTTGAATACCTTCTTTTAAGAAACTTATGTTCCGATTTCAAAATAATTTGGCACACATGGTTCTTTGGTGACCCTCTAAACTAAATACATAAACAGCGCTGTGGTTCGAATAATAACATGGCCACCAGGGGGCGTGATACATTTCCTGTATAGATATCATGTATTAAAAAGCTTGAACATCATTGTTTTGAAAATCACTGCTCTAAATTGTAATTATACTGGCACAAATGGTCATTGGGTAACCCTCTTCCACAAATCTGAAAATAATTTTGATTAGATTTTTCAAAAACATGAATATTATGGAGTGAGCACATTTTCCCTATATTGAAGCACTAACATTGACAACTTTCTCAGTCTTTTTCTCAAGAACCAGCTGTTTGATTTCAAAATAATTTCGCTCAAATATTGCTTTTGTGACTCTCTACCAAATTCCTTAAAACAATTATGGTTCGTCGAAAGAAATTGTCGCTAGGGAATAAATTCTAATTTTTCGTAGTAGTTGTAATAGAAAACATTGAACATTTTCCTCGCCGAAACTGAATATCTGATAGAAAACAAATGTTACAGGATTGTTCCTTGGTTGAATCGTTTACAATTAAAACGCATTAAAAGTAAAATGCTCATACAGATAAAAAAATAAACTCCACAAAAGAAACAAAGATCGCGAAAACATGTGACAATTCAATATTATGAGCATATTTCGAAAAGCCAATGGAATTTGTCTTAGGACTTTTTTTTCACGGTTAACATTAGCTAGATGCACAATATAAAAAGATAAAACTTTGTGTTGCAATTAGTTTGAGGTTAAAAGTTAAAATGACTCGCCTCTTATTGTGTACAGGCACATGGTCATGAATATCGAAACAGTTTGGTGAGAGTTTCATTAGATATATACAGTAAGCTCTGTTCGGATGCGCCTTTTGGTTCGAATAGAGCTTATTTAATTTAACTTTTTCTAACTTTGACAATAGGCCTTTTCGACTGGGCTGTTTCGTGAAGTAAGTTTTAGTCTGGTTCCCGTCCCCACAATAACAGCACTACTACAGTAATACAACTGTAAAATTAGAACGGGAACCAGACTGTAACCTGCTCCACGAAACAGCCCAGTCGAAAAGGCCTAATGTAATATTTTGTCATATTGGACGAATGCACGTGCAGACAATACTAAACCACTTAATTCTAACTCGAGTACGGATTTCTAATATCATACTTGAAGTAAGTAGATGAACACTTTCATGCTTTTAATTTTTCTAGGAGGATAAAATAGGAACATATTCCTTATTGTTTGGTGTAAACTTCCTGGTATTAGCCTATAAATATCCGTGAAACACATGACTTTAACATGATAACTCTTGGGACCGTCATCGTGAAATGTTGGACTTTTTGTCGCACAAAGTGACCACAATAGTTGGAATCGTCGGTGAAACAGTATACATTTTACTCTGTTTCTACTATAATGTATAAAAGCGAACGTTCGACCGACGATGAGGGATCATATGGATTGCCAAATTTTTACTTGGATATATTATACGGATTATCAAAATGTTTGTTGATGGTAACACATATAACGTTATGATTCTGTTCGAAATTAGTATAATCTGACCACATTAAACTGAGACTCCAAGCTTAAGCTCGTTCAAGTCTGACGTGTCTCAGTTTAATGTGGTTTACTAATGCATGTACAGGGTGTCCCATAACATCGGGGACCTACCTAAACCGCCTGCTGTTTTGCGAGAGTGTATAAACGTGATTTCTACTTCTAAAATAGGTACTTGTAAATAGATGGTGCTTGAAACAGGTAGTGACGTCATTATTTTACCTTTGTTGTCAATTTCTGTTATTTTTGCTGACTTGTCTTGAAAATGTCATCATTAGATCAGACATTGTTGCATGAGCGTTCATTTTGAGAAAACAATGTTTTGAAGTCACAGATGTCACTCGTCATTTCCTAACGACATGTAAACAATGTAACATGATGGTAGGAAATGTGGTAGAACATAACATTTGTTTCAGTGTTGCTCGTGATAGTGTTAGGCGGAAGTTATGGGATACTTCCATCGATGTGTGTGGCTATGAGTCGTTTAAAGACTTTATCATGTCTCCTATTGCCAGACACAACTAGTAACTATATTTTCTTTTGCTCTAATATTATATCCTATATCCATGTAATTGTTTATGCTACGTCTTGTAATGTGACTGTAAATATGTTGTACTCTCCAAATATGGAGGAAAAGAATCTATTTTTCTATCTATTTAGTGTGTCAGCATTTATAAGAAAGCAGAAACCACTTACTACAACAAATCAGCAGCAAAAACAGGATAGGTTCGCAAGAAAGTACTGACATTTGACGTCACACATAAGGGTAAGTGGTTTTGATGAACCCTGTAAAGTGAATCTATTTACCGTACATGGTGAACAAGTTTATGTATATCCATTAATCTTTCAACTATTAAACACCTGAGATGACATTTAGGGTCAGCATGTAACTCTATCTCTATGAACATGCTGACATTTCTTGTGTAGGCTAATAATGTTTACTGAAACAAGGGAAGCAACTCTTGGTATTGGACTAAATAATTACAATTATGATGCAGGTATTTTGAACTATGATCATTCCTGAACTTATTTGTCATATAGTCAATGTGTTATTGATACAAAAGACAAAGTTACGAATGTTTAACCTAGGTCCCTTTTTTGGGACATCCTGTAGTATTCCTTATCGTATTCTAATTGATGATATGGACATGTAATAGGAGCCTGAAAATGACGTATTTATGGACTTAATGTTTTACTAATGTCACTGTTGAAAATTATATGCATTTATAACAACATTGGCAGATTTTGATTTAACCACATTGACTGCTTAAGAAAGGTGATTGCTTAATCTACGGATGTCCACCAACGCGTGTTTGATTGTATTACGAATTATAGAAGGCTGTTTGTAGTGGTATATTGTCATGGATATCATTAACATGTATTTGTTCGAGTAGTCTGTTTTTAGAAATCTATAAAACAGAGACAGGTAACTTTGTACTCGGTGTAGAACTGAACATGTCATCAACGCTGTCCATGAATGTTGATCCTCAAAAATATGAATGTAATGACCGATGTCGCAAAACTCCATCATCCTAACAAATAGCTTGTATTAATAAATGTGCCAGAAGGTAAGGCCAACCGTAAGTATAAGCATGGAACTCATTTCAATAAAACATGCCATCTTGTAAAATCGTTAATTTCCATTGGTTTTAAATTTGGTGCATTTTGATTATATATCAACTTTTACGATTGTAAACTCGTGAATTTGAGCCATGTTGTGAATTTCTGCGGACAATCAATCGCGAGTATTTGCCATGATTTCTAGGTCAAATTAGACCACGGAATAGGCCCATTTTAATCCTCCATTAAAATTAAAGATTTTACAGTACCTGTGGATCTCATGTATTCGTGTATTCACTTCATGTGCATGTATTTAAAATTTAAAGCATGATCCTCATCTGCAGGTTTCATATTCTTGTCCTAAGTTCCCCCGAAGTTTTCTCACATCATATTTTTTTCGTTGCAACATCCGTGCGTCCGTTAAACGCTTTTTCCCATCGACTGGAGAAAAAAAAGAAACATTAAGTAATTTTGTCATAATTTTATAATACCAGATTTAAGTTATAGTTAGAACATATTAAGTAAATTCTAATGATTAAAAAGGGCGGAGCGAGCCAAGCGAAGCAGGTTTTTTTAGTCATTGAAATTTTCTTAGAAACTAACTTAGAAAATAACATTCTGCATTCTGGTTGGCCGATAGAAATTAGCGCCAACGCATGACGCCAAGTGTTTTGAGAGAAAATTTTAATGATTAAAATTCGGCGTTTTCATTGGCTCATAATGTAGGTTATATTCTAAGACGTTAATAACACGAGCTAGAATATGATAAATTACTTCTAACAATGTTGTTTTATTTCCGGGAAGCTAGGTGGTTTCTGTAAACTGTATATGCATGTACATTGTATACTTTTCTGATGCTTTGTGCATGGTCGATGGTTGTGCGCGAAATCTGTATGATATGTTCATAGTCTGTACTCTGCGGGTATACATGTATGTTATATACAGCTTGCATGAGTCTTTCTCTTCCACCCGTATATTCTACGCTTCAAGTTGGTCTCGGTTACTTGACTAGCCATCGATGCATGATGATAGCATGACTTCACATTAGTCTGGTTCCGGACGTTCTCTATAGAAATAGTACGTTCTAATCACGTCGTGTAAGGGGCAGGTAATCCAGACTAGACTTCACATATCCTATAGTTTCCATCTTCTCATTATGATATTATGATTCTCTATATTCATAGCGCAAGTGAAGAACGGCTGCGAGGGAACCGATGGCGACGAATTGTTGGAGTCTGCGCCTGGTTTGTATAACACACGTACTCCATAGGCACATAGTTTTCAAATTATTTGAGTCAAAATCATCTGAGTGTACTCTATATAGTACTCTCTATATAGTACAGTGAAGTTCCGCTAATAAGACCAGTAAAAAAGGTGGTCTTAATAGCGAATCGGTCTTATTAGCGGACCTTTTTTGTTCTAAATTTAATACTTTGGGACCTTAAACTGGCAAAATCTGCATGATTTCAAAATAATCAAAGTGGTCTTATTAGCGGAACTTTACTGTACTCTATATATAGGATACACTCACATAAATGTTACTCAAATAATTTGAAACCATATGCCTATGGTGTACAGTATTATACATTTGTATTTAAAAGAATACCCGAGTATAATTGTATCATGGACGCCATCTTGGATTTAACCACTTTCCTCTCATCCAAATTGTTGAGGGTTTCTCTTCTGTTGATCAGAATGTTAGTACACATTTGTAAATAACAAACAAGTTTTGGTTGCGATTTGTTTTACCTTTAATGCTTATGAATGCTTTTTGCATATACAATATATTATTTAAAGAAATGCAAAGCCTATATAATAAACTTATACATGTATATAGATCTAGCATTTTTTACACATTAGGTCAAATAAACTGTGGATGCCCAGAGATTGCCAACGGAACAGTATATGCACCTAATGGAACACATTATCCTAGCGTCATCACCTACAAATGTGATCGTCGATATATACTGTGTGGTGACCGTACTCGCCAATGTCAACAAGATGGACGCTGGACTGGATTTGATCCTATCTGCTTAGATAGATCATCGATAAGTAATATATAGTCATATATTGTTATCTTCTATCCGAATAACTGATATCATCTGAAATATGTTTTCCTCTGATCATACGAAATGCACAATTATAGAAAATCTGGTTTATTCTAATAAATCTGCGAATGACCACAGGTCTGTGCAAAGAGTCATAGGTTAGCTTTATATACATATTTAAATATGTATATATCGCTGGCTTAGAATTAGAAGGTCGTAAGTACAAAATCAATATTTTGAGAAAACAAGAAAAATCTGTCAAACAACTACACTTTACCTATGGAAAAAAACAAGCTTTTTCAACTTCAGTTTGGTCAACATGACCACTTCCGATTTTCATGAAAAGGCTCATAAGAAATTCCTTGTGATGCAGATTTCAAATATGCATGAGTCTTATAAGTAGCACTTACCACTGTCTAATTCTAAGCCAGCGATATAGGTGTTACAATAGGTAGCCCCGAATACTTTTCACGGACCTGTGCCACCACTATGTACATATAATTAACGATTTCTGCTAAACGTTATTTTGCCACTTTAATCCTTTTATTGACTGAGTGATCTAAACTTTATTTCAGCGTCTTTCCTTGACATGGCCAAAGTTATCCGGAGCCAATCGCAATCGTTGAATAGTGTATTTGGGTAGCACAAATTTGGAAGCAGGCAATGCGTGTACAGCTATATATGACATGGAATTCTGCTTAGTTTTCATTTCAATGCATTGTCACTGATGATCGACGTACTTCTGGACCTGCTTACATTCTTTCCAGATCCGTTTAATCAATTTTTCATAAATTCGGGAACATGTTGACACGATTTGTAACTTTCAGAACAGATAAATGTATCACACTAACCGGTTACAACACGACAAAAATGAAACTATTTTAAAGTTGGGCGCACGAACTGAGTTTGACAATGATATGGTGCCATACTCTACTTGGAAAATGAAATGGAAAGACAAATAACGTCTGTCATTGAAGGATCATCAATAACCATATAATTGGAGTAATTGAAACTGTTGGTCTATGTTGAGTGATTTGGCTTTTAAAAATACTGCATGCATTGCACTTTTTAATTATATTATATTTATATTACATTTATGCTAAATTTACAATGTACATTATTCATGTATATACGAGGGGTGATCCAGAATTACGTGGACTTTTGCTCTTATTCAAAAACCGTTATACTTATATTTACAAATCTGTGGACAATCTATTATTGATACTTACTGCACAAGTATACCAAATTGCATGTGGATGTGATAATAAATAACGTAAATACAGCGTCTGTAAGAGGGTATGGTTATGAATCGCGGGGCAGCTCAGAAATGACGCACGACGTCACCTTCACGCCTGTATCATTTTATGATGCTTTCGAACACTGCTAATCAACTGTTCTGTATTTTCCCTAACCGATTATGCTGTTATTGTATGCATATATTATCGTCCTGTCAATATTTACCTAACTGTACCGTAACCAGCCCTGGAAGATAATATATTCCCACTAATGTCACGAATGGTTGATTCTGACCAACGTAAGCACCGATCCAATCAACGTCGGGGTTTTACTTCTACCCGCATGGCCTGTCACATCATCCAGACCTTCTTTAAAACGTTTATGCCATTTAAAAACAAGTGGCTGTGATACGATATGTATAATACTTGATTACTCCAAGATTTCTTTCATCTGCGTTGGGAATTTTTTAAGCTGTACAAAGAATTACATGGAAATACGAGTGTAACTGAAATTTTGTGACGTCATTATTGACGTTAATTATGACATGACAACAGTTACATACATATTCATAACATGACGAATACAACGAATATGTCTTTGAAATTTCACTCAGTTGTTGATACAATATTAGACAACATGATGCCATATTTCTAAATGAAGAAACACAGTAACAATCAGCAATAACGTAACACGTTTTACGGGAAAAATCTCAGTTGATCCGCGAAAGCATTTATGCGTTGCCATGGTAGCGTATAACTGTTGATACAAGTACTTGTTTTCAGATATGTGTTGCGTTTTGTGTCAATAATAGATAAAAGTCGCTTGTGTACAACTTTCATACATATCTGACCTAAAATAAACTTTCTAGAGCAAAAGTCCACGTAATTCTGGATCACCCCTCGTATATTGTATGTATTTGTTATTTATATTATACTTGTGTACGATACTTTAAGTCTTACTACAAAATCAATATAGTTTTCATGCTAATTTGCTGGGTATTAAACCCAATTTATATACATGTATACAACGCCGTTTATATTATAACTTCATGTAGCATTCGGTTTTGTTTTTGTTGAATCCGAATCCCCCCTCATCAGAATGGCTGTATCGCTAGAATACCGTCATAGAATAATATGAATTATGGCACAGCCTATTTTAGCGAATTTTATCTTAAATTGTTCATTTTCATAATTTTGTTCAATTCTCATAGCTCGCTGCTACATGTCAGTATTGAAACACAGCAGTAGACACTTGTCAGATGTCCTTAATTATTAGTAACATGATCATCCAGTACAGAATGATTGCTGATCATACGATTCATATATGTACAGTCAGTAGAAAATTTGTGACATTTTTGGGTACGAAGTAACGAAGGACGATAGTCGATACGAACCTGCTTTCGTTTTTAAGTTCACTGTATAACTACCTTGATTATGTGTATAATAATACGACTTTCCTTGTTTATAACAAGTACTTTCATGGCGTAATCAGTTGATCAATTACTGATTCTATGCAGGCTGTCACATTCTGTGTTTTCTCTCTGTTTTCGGAATTTTCCCAGCGTTCCAAGATGGCGCTCGATCAAAGTGCTATACGAAGAAACCGAGTATTTATCTCCTTATTAAAATGTGTTCTAGATGAGCCTACTGAGTTTTTAGAATATTTTTAAACATCATTAAAATATAAAAGAAAATTTATGAGCTACAGAATAACGCATTTTAGGTAACTTTTGTTATTCTATTGGCGGCCATTTTTCAGTATCTTTCCGTCACTTCGAAACCGTAACACAAATTTTCAGATCCATTAGTGAATTCAAACTCTGATCAAACCACGTGACACGTTGACTTATTGCGAAATTAATTCGGGCACACCGCGCCCGAAAATTAGCTATAAATATATCCCGTGCTGTTTGTTTGCTTCCTAAAACAAACAAATAAAAAAAATGTACAGATAGAATCTGACCTCTGAGCCGGTATCATTTGGGTATCAGCTATAAAAAGTTTATAGCTAAAATCACTCATCGTTGATCGTATAAGTGAGAATCCAATTGCCGAAATGTCAGTTGTTGGGTATAATTTACAATACGTAGTTGAGTTTTACACTTGGGAGAAGGGAAGTAACTCATCGTGTTCGATCTATAAGTGAGAATCAAATTGCCGAAATGTCAGTTGCTGGGTATAATTTACAATGTGTAGTTGAGTTTTACACTTGGGAGAAGGGAAGTAACTCGTCAGACCATGTGTTGATTAAACGTGGCGGAGAGGTGGTAATGTGTAATAGGGTATCATTTCTAGTCTTTATTTGATGCATGCAGAGAAACATTAAGCACATTATTTGTGAATAATAATAATAAAAGCTAACATTGCAAGCTTCACTATCAAAGATTTATAGATTTATTCCGGTAGTTTGGTGCATATTTTAAGTAGTATCGTGTGAAGTGCATTCCATGGTTACCCGGAACGCTCGTCGTAAATGCTTTTGTGGACGTTGAAGTATCACGTCATTTATCACCTTTATGGTGTCGAACACTACTTATTTCTTGATATGCGTCGCATGTAAACAATACCGACTCTTCTATGTTGTGTCTCAGTGCTTTCTTACAAAGGGCCACATTACGTTATTTATACCAAAGATAACATTTTAATAAGAGTTTGTGCAATTTTGTCAGACTGGTGTAAAATGTTTCACGACAGTAAATATCAACTCCATGTATAAGCACAATTACATCGCAAAGTACAAGGTAAGTGAGGTCACGTTACTGTACCATCAGTGTATCATAGCGGCTTTAGATAACACAATCAGACACCGACATCAGCTATATATTCCCATGTGCAAGTTCAACGAAAGAGTCATGATTTCTGCACTGCACTCCGATTGTTTTCATATTTATGTTATGTGCGTATACTGGTAAATTCAAGAGACAACATTTATCAGGAAAATTGTTTAAGTTGATCTGGAATATACACAAATGTAACAACCGCAATGGCACCAGTCACATAAAATGTCGTAACGGGTAGAGTAATTAATTCCTCACACATGAAAACGTTAGATGTGTTACGGTTTCTTTTCTGAATAGTTTGCTATCTCAAGCTTTTATACCTGTGTAATTTTCACATTAGTCGCAACATTGTGCGTAACGTCAGAAGCAGCCACTAAATAAATAGTTAGCACAGACCAAAACTGGAGGTTTGCAACCAACATATTTGGTGGGAACTGTCCACTTTTTTATTACCCAATTTTATTCTCCTACATTTACCTAGCCTGTCTTTAAATCTGAATTACATGTATTTACACATTTTTATATCCAACTCTTAACATGCCACAGATGGAACGAAACGCGACTGGACAGGATGAAAGTGTAAAGCAACGTTTTTATTACGATTTGTCAATGTGAACGCGCACCATTGATCCAAACCGTGTGAACAATTATACTGTCTAAATATTTTAAAATTCAGGAAGATATATGACGATGCATTTTTTGTTTTTGTCGTAAATTAATCATAATAACGTCAGTTTCTAGTCTGACTTAATATAATCTTTTTGTAACTTTTCTGTAAAATCTATAAATCATGAGTAAATAGTATTAATTACCCACATCAGCATCTTCAGTAACTGCATCCCATAAAATGTTGAGTATTCACGTAATGTATGGAATGTTCGTGAGCATTATTAAGTCAGAACACGCGCATTCTTCATGCATGAACTACTACTTCTCGTGTCTCTAGATAATCCTTGGGGTGTTCGGTGTGGCCGTGCCACCAGTAGTATGCCTTTCATGGAGATTTTAACAAGATTACACAACTTACAAAGTGACAAAAGATAGACCATGAAATGAAATAAAGCTGAATTATCGTCCCAGAAAGACTCGGAAACTAGCACGCCGTAATTTAGTGTAATCTAACTATGAAATAGATTTAGTTGTTTCCGTGAACGTTCTCGTTAATGCTTTCTAAAATAGCGACATGTGGTTTCGTGGGGCCTATTGTATATTCTTTAATCCCGTCTCTGTCCTAGGGTTTCACAAATTGTAGGAATGATATTTTAATTATCTAGTTTATTGCAGTTTATCACATTGACAAGTCACGTGATTAAGTATACATTTCATAATGTAAGTATTTGTCCAAACAAATAAACGTGGTCCTCGACCTTCATGCATGAATATATATTACAAACTTCTTGGGTGGAATATATCAATTTGCGCGAGAAAGCCGTGTCTTGCCGGAGATTTAGATTAGTCTTTATAGTACATCGCGTATACGCATCCGTAATATAGTCAGTTAATTTATACGTTTAAAATACTTTTAAATACATATTGATAACTTTTTAGCTTTAAATATATCTTATCTAAACAATTGTCTTTCATTCCTTCTATTTTTTTCCTGCCTCTCTGTGCCAGAACACCTAAAATTGATTTATTACCAAGACCACAATGGAAATAAGAGGTCTCCTCTGTTTTTGTGTTACTAGTATCATTGGTGTGGGTATTTGACATGGCTTCTTTATCCAAATTCTTAAAATATAATTTTATATTTGTAACTTTGTCTTTCATTAGACATGTTTTATTTATATTTGGTGATATTTATTATCTACATTGATGTGCCATTATTATTATTATTAATACTCTTCGCTGATGAACAAACTTCGTAATTAAATTGGATACAATAAATCACCTGTTAAAATATAGAAGGCTGGAGGTTCGTGTTAAATTGTTCGCACGGTACATTCGTTATAAAGAATGTTGATAGTAATTGCAGAATAAGTGCTCTTAATAGGGCCATAATCAGAAGCTTACATTACTGTGTTTATATCAAAAATCCATAAGAGCAGACATGCTCCTACACCAACCACCCAAAGGGCAGAGATGAATTAACGTCAACCATCCATAAGGGCAGACATGTTCCTACACCAACCACCCAAAGGGCAGAGATGAATCAAGGTCAACCATCCATAAGGGCAGACATGCTCCTACACCAACAATCCAAAGGGCAGAGATGAATCAACGTCAACCATCCATAAGGGCAGACATGTATCAATATATCACAAAGTACACTGGGGGATAACATACTCTGCAACAACACAATACAAATTTCAACAAGTTTTAATTCTCTACCTTAATATTACAGTATTGGTAGTCCGCAATATAACAACATATTTATGTCAGTCGTAACACAAGTTCTAAAATCATGAAACTCCCAAGCATGGTACTCCTGATTATACGCACACTTAAAGTTAACTGAAGACATATTCTTAAATCGGCTTATATAGAGTTAGTAGTGGATTTGACAACAAAGAATAGATAGATATTTGATTGGACTTTCGTAGATAACAATGACCATGATGACCTGTCTGGCGTAGGTGATAATTAGTAGAATGCAATTTCAATTAAATGCCCTAAAGCAATTGCCTGTATGGTTTTGACAAAAAGTAAAAGTATTGAGTATTGGGTAAGACATCCACAGTTTTGACAGTAGAGACTAAAAGAAAGATAACCAACAATAGGATCTGATGTTAATTCCGTAGACAAGTATTCTTATTCTGCATTTGTATAGTCAAATATTTTCCCATTAAATTGCAGATCCTCTTTCAATGTTTTTACGCATGAATTAAGTTGTACATTTGTCTGTTTTAATTCATTTAATTACCGAGGCTTAGCTTCGTTGTTTTAGATCCACTGTCAGTGTCTTCAATTGTAATTCAAGCTCTTCATTCATGTTGTGTATTTGGTTCAATTCAGCTTCATTCTTCGAAATTTGCTCATTTAGTTCCATGGTCAATAGGTTCACTTTGCCGATGGTTTCTATTATTGATTCGTAGCTGGTTTAATTCAACTTTTTTCAGGAAAATTTACCCTTGATTCAGCACTTGCTATCTTCTTATTTAAGTTTTTTCAAGTTTATCAGTTTATCGTTTCTGTACATATAATTTTTATATGTTTCTGTGATTCTATCAATTTTACGACTTAAACCTAAACATTTCCTACTTTAGCACAGTATCACTAACTTTCAAATCTCTATTTTCAACTCAAAGAAATGAAATAGATGCTGTTTGGGAATTAACTGTGGTGTCAAGCAACTTAAGAGAGTTCTTACAATTTAAATTACGCCTAGCTTTAATACTTTAAAGAGAATTGAAACAAAGTTAATGTAGTCCATCTGTGTCCATGTCATGGACCGGCAGGTTTTGTGCGTCCGTTTTGTTAATAAATGCTGTCATCCTGGTAGATTCTGCTTCTTCTTTGCCAACTGTAATGTAGTTGACCTGTTGGAAGTTATCGGGCACATGACAGGTGAACATGGTGATAACCAGTTTCTGGCTAAGTATCCATACACTTAACAAATCTTATAAGTGTGCACGTATTTTTCCCGTATAACTGTTTTATTTATGAATATTTTTGCATGAAATCTTATGTATATACTATTGAATAAAACCAAGATTAGATTTATAAAGTTTTTTCTTCAAAATTAAATACAGCAAATCACTGAACCATGAAACGTCAAAACACGTAAAATGCACAAGAAATTGTCGCGTAGGTGCAAATTGTTTTTATTTATGGTCAATTAGAATTTTGGATATATCGTTACATTAAAAAAAACCACAAAAGTATGCGATTTTTCACTCAACAACATGATGGTTAAAACTATTAAAATACAATTTCATGGTCAAAGGGAGGTTACTCTTCCATAACTGCATTTTAAGTAAAAAAGTGGGCAATTATAAACCTAAATTGGGCGTTGTTCATACAATTGTTTTCTTTATTTCTGTCTCCGTGATAAGTACATACACTTGAACAGGAACTTGACCAGCAAAGATGATACTTAGCTACATTAACAACCTGCTAAACACCAGATGAACACACGACAAGAACGCGTGACATGAGCTTTTGCTGATGTCATCATTTGTTAGTTCTTTTTGTGAAAATTGTTATCAGATTGTAATAAAATCAATTGAATTGTAATTTCACATATTCACGCTACATATGTTGAAAGTTTCAGCAAGAACAAACACGTATTGACCGAGTTATGGGTAAATATATACATGCACACTTACAAGATTTGTTAAGTATAATTATGAAACACTGGATAGCAGAATCCACTACAACGATGTTTCATCTTCAGTTGTTAGGTATATATGGGGAAAAGAGTCTCTCCCTTTTTTCAATGTTTTCCACCCAACTAGGGATGAACTGGTCGGTAACCTTGTGGTATGCTAGCGTGTATCGGTGCTGTACACTGGGCACTTTAAAGAACCTAGGCCGTGTCTATTTGGAAAGAGCAAGGACATCGAATCCGGATTCCATGTATCACACATTGTCTGCAGAGCGAGTATACCCCATAACGTGTCATGCAAATTAATCAAAGAAAATAAATATACATAAGTATTTAATAATCTCCAGAAAGGAGAGGATCGCTTAGTAGTGTGTCGCTCCCGTGTAACTTTTTTTCACAATATAAAAAATGCTCTGTAGAAATAGTATACTGCATTTTGTTCAGAAGAGGAGAATACAATAAACATGTCGCTACTTCCGCTTTTAAACCCATTATATTGTAAACTTAGTAGAATCTATGACATTGAAAACGTTACGCCAAATATCATATATCCGAATATTCTGTAGTTACACTAATAAACGCAGCCCGAGAAAATTATGCTTGACAAATGATGGGTCATTGTATTCCTATAAAACATTTTGAAATCGTTCCCGCTATGTAAACCTACAAGTAGCATTTGGATTCGTATTTGGGCTAACACATATATATGAGCCAGTCTCCAGGAAAACCTGCTATAATGACATTATGTAATTACTATATGTAACAAAATTTTGATAAAGCTCTAAAATAAGGAAAAATACATATCTATTGATTCTATTTTAAGTAATTGACCCATATAGTACTATACCTTAGCTTTAAATTTCCCTATGAATTATGTCGAAAACACATACTTTGTTGTTATGGTGACCAATTTCAGAAAAGTACTCCGATTGAGAAAAACGAGGATTTAGTTGTTTAAAACTGAAGTAGCCTTTCTCTGAATGCAAACAATTTCGATTTTGATATATATTTTGAAAAGTGAAACATAATTATAAAATTCGGTACTATTTTGAACAGTTTATGTCAAGAATTGATCAAATGGTGTTGTAATGAAATACTTATTTCAGTTACGTCGAATAACGTTTGAATGACGTTTGCGACGTCACACTAGGGACTCTACAAAAACAGCTGTAACTTCCTTAAAACTAAAGATATTAACATAATTTCTTTTGCTATTTGCTTCTTTAACATTATCCTGTAATACAGTGGAAAATCTTAAAGTCAATATTTTTGTCATTATAGCAGGTTTTCCTGGAGACTGGCTCATATCTAATACAATGGAAGAATCACTTCTCGACTATATTCCGCCCAGGATAATGTGATATTTACAAACATTAATCGGTTTAGTCAACTGTGTCAAAATTGGTTTTACAAATCACTTAAATAAACAGATAAGGTCAGTAATGTCCTCAAAACATCATTGATAAATGGTGCACATAATTTTAATCCACCTTTGTGGAATATACCAGTTTTCCCGCCTTTCTCATTATCCTGGGCGCACTATATATATATATGAGCCAGTCTCCAGGAAAACCTGCTATTTTGACAAAAATATTGATTAAGAGACTTTCCATTGTTTTAAAGGGTAATGTTAATGAAGCAAAATGCAATATAAATTTTGTTGATATCTTGAGTTTTAAGGAAGTTACAGCTGTTTTTGTAGAGTCCCTATTTGGCGCTTTTTGTGTGACGTCGCAAACGTCATTCTAACGTTATACGACGTTACTGTAACACATATTTCATAATTACACCATTAGGTCAATTCTTGAGATAAATTATTCAAAATAGTGTCATGTTTTAGAATTATGTTTTACTTTTTAAAATATATATTAAAAGCAAAAGTGTTTGCATTCAGAGTAAGGCTACGACTGTTTTAAAGAACTAACTCCTCGTTTTTCTCAATCGGAGTACTTTTCCGGCATTGGTCACCATAGCAACGAACTATGTGATTTCGATATAATTCATGAGAAGCTAAGATATGGTACTATATGAGGAAATTAGTGGAGTAGAAACAATGGATATGTATTTATCATACTTAAGAGCTTTATATAAACCTTATTACATAATATTAATACACCTGTTACTATATATAGTAACATTTTTACGTTGAAAAAATCTGTATTATCGCCCCACCGGGGATATTATCGTCAAAATGTTGAAAACTGATAATATCCCCGGGGATATTATCGATCACGTGATCAATAATCGGCCTGCGATCGTGCGCACGCGCGACGTGACGTTATTTACGCGGAATTAACGTTAAACGTACGGCTCCTATTGCACAAACACGTCGAAATGTACTCTTGAAGGCTAGGCCTAATAAATTAAAGAAAATGGGACATCCGTACTTCTTTATTTTACTAAAATTGCATAATATTTAATTGACCGTTTTATTTTAGTTCTGTATTGCCTCGGAATGAGAATTGCACCGTGCTATTTCTCGTTGTTTCGAATGTTCATTCGTATCAATTGACGAATGAAGACGTGTAACCTTTATTTTATACTGTTATGTAAGTTGTTGACATTGAGTGCTTTCGTATATTTTCTTCACCGGAACATGTATATTAAACAGTTCAATAAATGGGCGCGCTGTGGCATTGAATGATAATATCCTCGGCGCTTGATAATGGCACTCGCGCCCAGTTATTAATCTCTAAATAATGACATAATGTCATGATAGCAGGTTTTCCTGGAGACTGACTCATATATATACATACATGTACACTGAGAGAGTGTTTATAACTTTTAGAATTTCTGAAATTGCACGGATTGTATTTTCTTGTTATTGTGTACAGGCACATGGTCATGAATATCGAAACAATTTGGTGAGAGTTTCATTAGATATATACAGTAAGCTCTGTTAGGATGCGCCTTTTGGTTCGAATAGAGCTAATTTAATTTAACTTTTTATAACTTTGACAATAGGCCTTTTCGACTGGGCTGTTTCGTGAAGTAAGTTTTAATCTGGTTCCCGTCCCCACAATAACAACACTACTACAGTAATACAACTGTAAAATTAGAACGTGAACCAGACTGTAACCTGCTCCACGAAACAGCCCAGTCGAAAAGGCCTAATGTAAACTTTTGTCATATTGGACGAATGCACGTGCAGACAATACTAAACCACTTAATTCTAACTCGAGTACGGATTTCTAATATCATCCTTGAAGTAAGTAGATGAACATTTTCCTGCTTGTAATTTTTCTAGGAGGATAAAATAGGAACATATTCCTTATTGTTTGGTGTAAACTTCCTGGTATTAGCCTATAAATATCTCTAAAACACATAACATTAACATGATAACTCTTGGGACCGTCATCGTGAAATGTTGGACTTTTTGTCACAAAAAGTGACCACAATAGTCGGAATCGTCGGTGAAAGCAGTATACATTTTACTCTGTTTCTACTATAATGTATAAAAGTGAACGTTCGACCGACGATGAGGGATCATATGGATATATTTATACGGATTATCAAAATTTTATGTGATCACGACTGAAATAAAATTGATCTTTCACCAAAAATCAACAAATTTTCTGTTTATTACATGCTTTAATTTCTCTTAAAAGTGTACCGTAATTGGCTTAATTGGAAAAATCACGCCGAAATCGGAACGTCACGGCGTGGCAATTGTGACGTCATGATGGCGTAACGTACATTTTAAAGCCCGGCGCCGTTGACGTTACGTTTTCTTTTTCGGAACGATACTGGAACCAGCTCCTAAAACAGTGAAAATAACAAAGTGGCAATTTCACTGTTATTTTCACTGTTATTTTCACTGAAAAATCTCCGTAATCCATTGAAAGCAAATAATAAATGGATATATTTATACGGATTATCAAAATTTTAGTTGCTGGTAACACATATAACGTCTGTTCGAAATACGTAGTTTTTGCTATACTTTCTCAAAATTAGTATAATCTGACCACATTAAACTGAGACTCCAAGCTTAAGCTCGTTCAAATCTGACGTGTCTCAGTTGAATGTGGTTTACTATTGCATGTACAGGGTGTCCCATAACATCGGGGATCTACCTAAACAGCCTGCTGTTTTGCGAGAGTGTATAAAAGTGATTTCTACTTCTAAAATAGGTACTTGTAAATAGATGGTGCTTGAAACAGGTAGTGACGTCATTATTTTACCTTTGTTGTCAATTTCTGTTATTTTTGCTGACTTGTCTTGAAAATGTCATCATTAGATCAGACATAGTTGCATGAGCGTTCATTTTGAGAAAACAATGTTTTGAAGTCACAGATGTCACTCGTCATTTCCTAACGACATGTAAACAATGTAACATGATGGTAGGAAATGTGGTAGAACATAACATTTGTTTCAGTGTTGCTCGTGATAGTGTTAGGCGGAAGTTATGGGATACTTTCATCGATGTGTGTGGCTATGAGTCGTTTAGAGACTTTATCATGTCTCCTATTGCCAGACACATACTACATGTAGTAACTATATTTTCTTTTGCTCTAATATTATATCCTATATCCATGTAATTGTTTATGCTACGTCTTGTAATGTGACTGTAAATATGTTGTACTCTCCAAATATGGAGGAAAAGAATCTATTTTTCTATCTATTTAGTGGGTCAGCATTTATAAGAAAGCAGAAACCACTTACTACAACAAATCAGCAGCAAAAACAGGATAGGTTCGCACGACAGTACTGACATTTGACGTCTCACATAAAGGTAAGTGGTTTTGATGAACCCTGTAAAGTGAATCTATTTACTGTACATGGTGAACAAGTTTATGTAAATCCATTAATCTTTCAACTATTAAACACCTGAGATGACATTTAGGGTCAGCATGTAACTCTATCTCTATGAACATGCTGAAATTTCTTGTGTAGGCTAATAATGTTTACTGGTTACTCTGGGTATTTGACTAAATAATAACAATCATGATGCTGGTATTTTGAACTATGATCATTCCTTTATTGATAAAAAAGACAAAGTTACGAATGTTTAACCTAGGTCCCCGTTTTTTTGGGACACCCTGTAGTATTTGTTATTGTATTTTAATTGATGATAGGGACATGTAAACGACGTTTTTATGGAGTAAAGGTTTTACTTATGTCGTTTATTACAACATTGACTGATTTGGATTTAACCACATTGACTGCTTAAGAAAGGTGATTGCTTAATCTACGGATGTCCACCAACGCGTGTTTGAGTGTACAGATGTAATAACATATAATAGAAGGCTATTCGTAGTAGTATATTGTCATGGATATCATTAACATGTATTTGTTCGAGTAGTCTATTTTTAGAAATCTATAAAACAGAGACAGGTAACTTTGTACTCGGTGTAGAACTGAACATGTCATCAACACTGTCCATGAATGTTGATCCTCAAAAATATGAATGTAATGACCGATGTCGCAATACTCCATCATCCTAACAAATAGCTTGTATTAATAAATGTGCCAGAAGGTAAGACCAACCGTAAGTACAAGCATGGAACTCATTTCAATAAAACATGCCATCTTGTAAAATCGTTAATTTCCATTGGTATTAAATTTGGTGCATTTTCATTATATATCAAGTTTTACGATTGTAAACTGAATTTGAGCCATTAGAACACCATATTGTGTATTTCTGAGGACAAACAATCGCGAGTATGTGTCATGAGTTCGCGGTCAAATTAGACCACGGAATAGGCCAATTTTAATCCGCCATTAAAATTAAAGATTTTACAGTACCTGTGGATCTCATGTATTCGTGTATTCACTTCATGTGCATGTATTTAAAATTTAAAGCATGATCCTCATCTGCAGGTTTCATATTATTGTCCTTAGTTCCCCTGAAGTTTTCTCACATCATGATTGTTCGTTCCAACATCCGTGCGTCCGTGAAACGCCTTTTCTGGATGACTGGAGAAAAAAAAGAACATTTTAAGTAATTTTGTCATAATTTTATAATACCAGATTTAAGACGTTAATAACACGAGCTAGAATACGATAAATTACTTCTAACAATGTTTTTTATTTCCGGGAAGCTAGGTGGTTTCTGTAAACTGTATATGCATGTACATTATATAGTTTTCTGATGCTTTGTGCATGGTCGATGGTTGTGCGCGAAATCTGGATGATATGTCCATGGTCTGTACTCTGTGGGTATACATGTATGTTATATACAGCTTGCATGAGTCTTTCTCTTCCACCCGTATATTCTACACTTCCAGTAACTGTTGGTCTCGGTCACTTGACTAGCCATCGATGCATGATGATAGCATGACTTCACATTAGTCTGGTTTCGGACGCTCTCTATAGTAATAGTACGTTCTCATCACGTCGTGTAGGGGGCAGGTAATCCAGACTAGACTTCACATATCCTATAGTTTCCATCTTCTCATTATGATATTATGATTCTCTATATTCATAGCGCAAGTGAAGAACGGCTGCGAGGGAACCGATGGCGACGAATTGTTGGAGTCTGCGCCTGGTTTGTATAACACACGTACTCCATAGGCACATAGTTTTCAAATTATTTGAGTCAAAATCATCTGAGTGTACTCTATATAGTACTCTCTATATAGGACTCTATATATAGGATACACTCACATAAATTTTACTCAATAATTTGAAACCATATGCCTATGGTGTACAGTATTATACATTTGTATTTAAAAGAATACCCGAGTATAATTGTATCATGGACGCCATCTTGGATTTAACCACTTTCCTCTCATCCAAATTTTTGAGGGTTTCTTTTCTGTTGATCAGAATGTTAGTACACTTTTGTAAATCACAAAAACATTTTGGTTGCGATTTGTTTTATCTTTAATGCTTATAAATGTTTTTTGCATATACAATAAAGAAAAGCAAGGCCTATATAATAAAATTATACATGTATATAGATCCAGCATTTTTTACACAATTTAGGTCAAATAAACTGTGGATGCCCAGAGATTGCCAACGGAACAGTATATGCACCTAATGGAACACATTATCCTAGCGTCATAACCTACAAATGTGATCGTCGATATATACTGTGTGGTGACCGTACTCGCCAATGTCAACAAGATGGACGCTGGACTGGATGTGATCCTATCTGCATAGATAGATCATCGATAAGTAATATATAGTCATATATTGTTATCTTCTTCTATCCGAATAACTGATATCATCCGAAATATGTTTTCCTCTGATCATACAAAATGCACAATTATAGAAAATCTGGTTTATTTGAATAAATCTGCGAATGACCACAGGTCTGGGCAAAGAGTCATAGGTTAGCTTTATATACACATTTAAATAGCTCACCATACCTAAATATGTATATATAACTGGCTTAGAATTAGAAGGTCGTAAGTACAAAATCAATATTTTGAGAAAACAAGAAAAATCTGTCAAACAACTACACTTTACCTATGGAAAAAACAAGCTTTTTCAACTTCAGTTCCGATTTTCATGAAAAGGCTCATAAGAAATACCATGTGATGCAGATTTCAAATATGCATGATTCTTATAAGTAGCACTTACCACTGTCTAATTCTAAGCCAGCGATATAGGTGTTACAATAGGTAGCCCCGAATACTTTTCACGGACTTATGCCACCACTATGTACATATAATTAACGATTTCTGCTAAACATTATTTTGCCACTTTAATCCTTTTATTGACTGAGTGATCTAAACTTTATTTCAGCGTCTTTCCTTGACATGGTCAAAGTTATCCGGAGCCAATCGCAATCGTTGAATAGTGTATTTGGTTAGAACAAATTTGTAAGCAGGCAATGCGTGTACAGCTATATATGACATGGAATTCTGCTTAGTTTTCATTTCAATGCATTGTCACTGATGATCGGCGTACTTCTGGACCTGCTTACATTGTTTCCAGATCCGTTTTATCCATTTTTCATAAATTCGGGAACACGTTGACACGATTTGTAACTTTCAGAACAGATAAATGTATCACACTAACCGCTTACAACCCGACAAAAATGAAACATTTTTAAAGTTGGGCGCACGAACTGAGTTTGACAATGATATGGTGCCATACTCTACTTGAAAAATGAAATGGAAAGACAAATAACGCCTGTCATTGAAGGATCATCAATAACCATATAATTGGAGTAATTGAAACTGTTGGTGCGAGTCTATGTTTGAGTAATTTGGCTTTTATAAATACTGCATGCATTGCACTTTTTACTTATATTTTATTTATATTACATTTATGCTAAATTTACAATGTACATTATTCATGTATTTATATTGTATGTATTTGTTATTTATATTATACTTGTGTACGATACTGGAAGTCTTACTACAAAATCAATATAGTTTTCATGCTAATTTGCTGGGTATTAAACCCAATTTATATACATGTATACAACGCCGTTTATATTATAACTTCATGTAGCATTCGGTGTTGTTTTTGTTGAATCCGAACCCCCCCCCCCCCCCCCCCCCTCATCAGAATGGCTGTATCGCTAGAATACCGTCATAGAATATAAATATATCCCTTGCTGTTTTTTTGCTTCCTAAAACAAATAAATAAATAAATGTACAGATATAATCTGACCTCTGAGCCGGTATCATTTGGGTATCAACTATATAAAGTTTATAGCTAAAATCACTCATCGTTGATCTATAAGTGAGAATCCAATTGCCGAAATGACAGTTGTTGGGAATAATTCACAATGTGTAGTTAAGTTTTACACTTGGGAGAAGGGAAGTAACTCCTCGTGTTCGATCTATAAGTGAGAATCCAATTGTCGAAATGTCAGTTGTTGGGTATAATTTACAATGTGTAGTTGAGTTTTACACTTTGGAGAAGGGAAGTAACTCGTCAGACCATGTGTTGATTACACGTGGCGGAGAGGTGGTAATGTGTAATAGTGTATCATTCCTAGTCTTTATTTGATACATGCAGAGAAACATTCAGCACATTGTTTGTGAATAATAATAATAAAAACTAACATTGCAAGCTTCACTCTCAAAGATTTATAGATTTATTCCGGTAGTTTGGTGCATATTTTAAATAGTATTATGTGAAGTGCATTCCATGGTTACCCGGAACGCTCGTCGTAAATGCTTTTGTGGACGTTGAAGTAACACGTCATTTATCACCTTTTTGGTGTCGAACACTACTTATTTCTTGATATGCGTCGCATGTAAACAATACCGACTCTTCTATGTTTTGACTCAGTGCTTTCTTAGAAAGGGCCACATTACGTTATTTATACCAAAGATAACATTTTAATAAGAGTTTGTGCAATTTTGTCAGACTGGTGTAAAATGTTTCACGACAGTAAATATCAACGCCATGTATAAGCACAATTACATCGCAAAGTACAGGGTAAGTGAGGTCACGTTACTGTACCATCAGTGTATCATAGCGGCCTTAGGTAACACAATCAGACACCGACATCAGCTATATATTCCCATGTGCAAGTTCAACGAAAGAGTCATGATTTCTGCACTGCACTCCGATTGTTTTCATATTTATGTTATGTGCGTATACCGGTAAATTCAAGAGACAACATTTATCAAGAAAACTGTTTAAGTTGATTTGGAATATACACAAATGTAACAACCGCAATGGCACCAGTCACATAAAATGTCGTGACGGGTAGAGTAATTAATTCCTCACACATGAAAACGTTAGATGTGTTACGGTTTCTTTTCAGAATAGTTTGCTATCTCAAGCTTTTATACCTGTGTAATTTTCACATTAGTCGCAACATTGTGCGTAACGTCAGAAGCAGCCACTAAATAAATAGTTAGCACAGACCAAAACTGGAGGTTTGCAACCAACATATTTGGTGGGAACTGTCCACTTTTTTATTACCCAATTTTATTCTCCTACATTTACCTAGCCTGTCTTTAAATCTGAATTACATGTATTTACACATTTTTATATCCAACTCTTAACATGCCACAGATGGAACGATACGCGACTGGACAGGATGAAAGTGTAAAGCAACGTTTTTATTACGATTTGTCAATGTGAACGCGCATCATTGATCCAAACCGTGTGAACAATTATTACTGTCTAAATATTTTATAATTCAGGAAGATATATGACGATGCATTTTTTTGGCGTAAATTAATCATAATAACGTCAGTTTCTAGTTCGTACGATTCATACGGATATCATCAGTCTTCGGTTACTATGCTCGGGCGTTTCAGCCATTGTATGCGGCAAATTGTAAGGAACCTTTCTAACGTATCTTGGGCACTTCTTCGTTTTAAGATTTCTGACAGCTAAAACTAGGCATTATAGTCATTTTGCTGTGGAAACTGGGTCATTCAGCTAGAAATAATTTCTTATACTTTTCGACAGCTTGGACTTGGGCGGATCTGTGCTTGTTTAGTTGGGCATTATGTCTTTATGTGTTTTATGTTTCCTGTGCTCGGTTGGTTCAGTTGGGCATTGTTCTTTGTGTGTTTTTATTGTTTTCTGTGCTCGGCTGGTTAAGTTGAGTGCTGCCTTCCCTGTCTGACTTAATATAATCTTTTTGTAACTTTTCTGTAAAATCTATAAATCATGAGTAAATAGTATTAATTACCCACATCAGCATCTTCAGTAACTGCATCCCATAAAATGTTGAGTATTCACGTGATGCATGGAATGTTCGTGAGCATTATTAAGTCAGAACACGCGCATTCTTCATGCATGAACTACTACTTCTCGTGATCTCTAGATAATTGTCCAATCAAATCGCGACAATTCACACGAGCAATGATTCAGCAATTTTGAAGCGACATGAATCAAGCCTTTGCGACACAGCTGGAACGGGACGGGATGACATTGCGCGTTTATAAGCAGCCAAAATACTACTCATAAACGACATTAAATATTTCAAATATATACACGCAAATAATAATCATTAAGCTGATCAATATAGTCCGAATTAGTCTTCAGTTAGAATATATAAATTAACGGATTATACTGCTGCGTAACATAATTCGACTGATAGTGATAATTTCCATGATTCGTTGTTTTGTTCTGATAGTGACTCTAGTGGTCGAGCGTCCGCTTTGAGTGCGGGGGTATCGGGTTCTATCCCCGACGAAATAAAAATGGTTTCAGTAATTCCCTTGCTAGACGCTCAGCAAAAAGGGAAAATGGCTTCTTTTCTCTCATACCCTCGTGGCGATGAATAACATAAGGAATGAGGTACCGAGAGTAATTGATATAATTTTTAAAAAAACTTGTTTCACAATCGGCCTTAATGAATGTGTATACACTTGGACGGTGATAGCCTACTGCATTATACTATTTTTGTTTGAAACTAAAAACGCTCGTTGAAGGAATGTATACTCCATGGAGGCACATATTGATGCCCCTAATATATTAGTAGGCATGTTCATTTTATGCATGTACTATTTTTGCAAACAAAGTTACGAACTGCAGTCCCATACTATTAAAACACATTTACCGTTCAATTAATATGATATTAGAGTGACACGGTGGTCAAGTCTACTATTACGGTGTAAAACATAATGATAATAATAATAAAGACTTTATTTTACGAGGAAACTCATTTTACAATATATTATGTATATCAATTTTCCATAAGATCCTCAACAATAAACAATGAACTAGAAAAATAATTATGCATACAGAATATTATAATATTTGATATTAAAACCAATTATATTTAGGCTAATCCAGACATCTATAATTTCAATCATAAACTGAAATACTATGTTTGCTCTACCTGTTAAGAAAATGGATGTAATATTTTGTGTACACATAAAATAAAACGTCACTCTCACAATAGCCTAACTGGACATTATGTACGCAATGTCATCATATCTTGTGTAAACAGATTAGGGATTTATATGGAGTAAAGAGTTATCTTTCGTCTGAAGTCAATCTTCTCTATCACATAGGTAGATAATAAGCTTATATAGCTTATATAGAATCTATCATCGTGACAACTGACTTAACCTTTCAACAAGTATCGACAACCCCCACATCTCCATGTGTGTTAAAGTTAGGCATTTCATGGAGACAGGTGTCGTCTCAGATATGTTTTACTATAGTTTTTATGTTATATTTGGGGTTGAAGTGCCATGTCACGCCGAATAAGGCTCCCTTCGAATACACAGCTCCTTGGGGTGTTCGGTGTGGCCGTGCCACCAGCAGTATGCCTTTCATGGAGATTTTAACAAGATTACACAACTTACAAAGTGACAAAAGATAGACCATGAAATGAAATAAAGCTGAATTATCGTCCCAGAAAGACTCGGAAACTAGCACGCCGTAATTTAGTGCAATCTATGAAATAGATTTAGTTGTTTCCGTGAACGTTCTCGTTAATGCTTTCTAAAATAGCGACATGTGGTTTCATGGGGTCTATTGTATATTCTTTAATCCCGTCTCTGTCCTAGGGTTTCACAAATTGTAGGAATGATATTTTAATTATCTAGTTTATTGCAGTTTATCACATTGACAAGTCACGTGGTTAAGTATACATTTCATAATGTAAGTATTTGTCCAAACAAATAAACGTGATCCTCGACCTTCATGCATGAATATAATTATATTACAAACTTCTTGGGTGGAATATATCAATTTGCGCGAGAAAGCCGTGTCTTGCCGGATATTTAGATTAGTCTTTATAGTACATCGCGTATACGCATCCGTAATATAGTCAGTTAATTTATACGTTTAAAATACTTTTAAATACACATTGATAACTTTTTAGCTAAAATTGATTTATTACCAGGGCCACAATGGAAATAAGAGGTCTCCTCTGTTTTTGTGGTACTAGTATCCATGGTGTGGGTATTTGACATGGCTTCTTTATGCAAATTCTTAAAATATAATTTTGTCTTTCATTGGACATGTTTTATTTATATTTGGTGATATTTATTATCTAAATTGATGTGCCATTATTATTATTACATTTGTATTAATACTCTTCGCTGATGAACAAACTTCGTAATTAAATTAGATACAATAAATCAACAGTTAAAATATAGAAGGCTGGAGGTTCGTGTTAAATTGTTCGCACGGTACATTCGTTATATAGAATGTTGATAGTAATTGCAGAATAAGTGCTCATAATAGGGCCATAAACTGAAGCTTACATTACTGTGTTTATAACAAACACTAAAATATTCCCATAAATATATTAATAAAATATGCAAAGTCATTCCGCTTATACGTGCGTGTTTTCATTGTATTGCGTATGTTATGATTTTCGCTAATATTTGGTATACATAGTAATTAAACTATGTTATAATGTTATTTCGGCAGTTTTCAAAGGTTACGAAAAAATGCCAGTTACGGCCGTCACATTTCAAGTGTACGACGTACTTATATCTCTATCAACGACTTTCCCAAATTGACAGCTGTCGTAGCCAATACGTCCAGTGTTAACCTCCCACTACGGACCTACCGTATGCTTAGTCGAAAATGTGCTGAGCTACCATTACCCCATGCTCGACCAGACATTACGAAAGATTCGTCTACGTGTATGGATATAGGTTTAAATAGTGTAAATATAGGATGAACAAACATTATCACCTGTATTGACCTTAGTTCAATAAACGTGTCAAAAGTGTAATATGACTATAATATTTCTCCCTAATTATCTATTCTGATATACGAGTAAGATAAACCTATTTTCAAATACATTAGTTTATAGTTAATACTAATTTATTTAAGGTCGATTGTGAAACAAGTTTTTAAAACTTAAATAAATTACCCTCGACACCTCATTCCTGATGTTATCAATCGCCACGAGGGTATTAGAGAAGAGAAGCCAGTTGTCCTTTTATTCTCAGCGTCTTGCAAAGGAATTTCTGTTACAATTTTTATTTCGTCTTTGGTATGACGCGGCCATGGATCGAACCGGAGACCTCCCGCACTCGAAGCGAACGCTCAAATACTAGGCTATCTATTTTTGTCATACTACGAGAGTAAAGTAAATGGAAGGTTGTGGATTGGTTTGTACACTATGAAGGTTTTAGAGTGGTTTGTACACTATGGAGGTTTTAGAGTGGTTTGTACACTATGAAGGTTTTAGAGTGGTTTGTATACTATGGAGGTTTTAGATTGGTTTGTACACTATGAAGGTTTTAGAGTGGTTTGTACACTATGAAGGTTTAAGAGTGGTTTGTACACTATGAAGGTTTTAGAGTGGTTTGTACACTATGAAGGTTTAAGAGTGGTTTGTACACTATGGAGGTTTTAGAGTGGTTTGTACACTATGAAGGTTTTAGAGTGGTTTGTACACTATGAAGGTTTTAGAGTGGTTTATACACTATGAAGGTTTTAGAGTGGTTTGCACACTATGGAGGTTTTAGAGTGGTTTGTACACTATGGAGGTTTTAGATGGTTTGC
Source organism: Spisula solida (assembly GCA_947247005.1). Lineage (NCBI taxonomy): Eukaryota > Metazoa > Mollusca > Bivalvia > Venerida > Mactridae > Spisula > Spisula solida. The sequence continues at coordinate 31,568,739 of OX365948.1, forward strand.
ACACTATGAAGGTTTTAGAGTGGTTTGCACACTATGGAGGTTTTAGAGTGGTTTGTACACTATGGAGGTTTTAGAGTGGTTTGCACACTATGAAGGTTTTAGAGTGGTTTGTACACTATGGAGGTTTTAGATGGTTTGCACACTATGAAGGTTTTAGAGTGGTTTGTACACTATGAAGGCTTTAGATTGGTTTGCACACTATGGAGGATTTAGAGTGGTTTGTACACTATGAAGGTTTTAGAGTGGTTTATACACTATGAAGGTTTTAGAGTGGTTTGTACACTATGAAGGTTTTAGAGTGGTTTGCACACTATGAAGGTTTTAGAGTGGTTTGCACACTATGGAGGTTTTAGAGTGGTTTGCACACTATGGAGGTTTTAGAGTGGTTTGTACACTATGAAGGTTTTAGAGTGGTTTGTACACTATGGAGGTTTTAGATGGTTTGCACACTATGAAGGTTTTAGAGTGGTTTGTACACTATGAAGGTTTCAGAGTGGTTTGTACACTATGGAGGTTTTAGAGTGGTTTGCACACTATGGAGGTTTTAGAGTGGTTTGTACACTATGGAGGTTTTAGAGTGGTTTGCACACTATGAAGGTTTTAGAGTGGTTTGTACACTATGGAGGTTTTAGATGGTTTGCACACTATGAAGGTTTTAGAGTGGTTTGTACACTATGAAGGTTTCAGAGTGGTTTGTACACTATAGAGGTTTTGGATTGGTTTGTACACTATGAAGGTTTTAGAGTGGTTTGTACACTATGGAGGTTTTAGAGTGGTTTGTACACTATGAAGGGTTTAGAGTGGTTTGTACACTATGAAGGTTTTAGAGTGGTTTGTACACTATGAAGGTTTTAGAGTGGTTTGTACACTATAGAGGTTTTAGAGTGGTTTGTACACTATGAAGGTTTCAGAGTGGTTTGTACACTATAGAGGTTTTGGATTGGTTTGTACACTATGAAGGTTTTAGAGTGGTTTGTACACTATGGAGGTTTTAGATGGTTTGCACACTATGAAGGTTTTAGAGTGGTTTGTACACTATGGAGGTTTTAGATGGTTTGCACACTATGAAGGTTTTAGAGTGGTTTGTACACTATGAAGGTTTCAGAGTGGTTTGTACACTATAGAGGTTTTGGATTGGTTTGTACACTATGAAGGTTTTAGAGTGGTTTGTACACTATGAAGGTTTTAGAGTGGTTTGTACACTATGAAGGGTTTAGAGTGGTTTGTACACTATGAAGGTTTTAGAGTGGTTTGTACACTATGAAGGTTTTAGAGTGGTTTGTACACTATGGAGGTTTTAGAGTGGTTTGTACACTATGAAGGGTTTAGAGTGGTTTGCACACTATGGAGGTTTTAGAGTGGTTTGTACACTATGGAGGTTTTAGAGTGGTTTGCACACTATGGAGGTTTTAGAGTGGTTTGTACACTATGGAGGTTTTAGAGTGGTTTGTACACTATGAAGGGTTTAGAGTGGTTTGTACACTATGAAGGTTTTAGAGTGGTTTACATGCTGTGAAGGTTTTAAAGTGGTTTGCACACTATGAAGGTTTTAGAGTGGTTTGTACACTATGGAGGTTTTAGAGTGGTTTGTACACTATGGAGGTTTTAGAGTGGTTTGTACACTATGGAGGTTTTAGAGTGGTTTGTACACTATGAAGGTTTTAGAGTGGTTTGTACACTATGGAGGTTTTAGAGTGGTTTGTACACTATGAAGGTTTTAGAGTGGTTTGTACACTATGAAGGTTTTAGAGTGGTTTACATGCTGTGAAGGTTTTAAAGTGGTTTGCACACTATGGAGGTTTTAAAGTGGTTTGCACACTATGAAGGTTTTAGAGTGGTTTGTACACTATGGAGGTTTTAGAGTGGTTTGTACACTATGAAGGTTTTAGAGTGGTTTGTACACTATGAAGGTTTTAGAGTGGTTTACATGCTGTGAAGGTTTTAAAGTGGTTTGCACACTATGGAGGTTTTAAAGTGGTTTGTACACTATGGAGGTTTTAGAGTGGTTTGTACACTATGAAGGTTTTAGAGTGGTTTGTACACTATGAAGGTTTTAGAGTGGTTTGTACACTATGGAGGTTTTAGAGTGGTTTGTACACTATGGAGGTTTTAGAGTGGTTTGTACACTATGAAGGTTTTAGAGTGGTTTGTACACTATGAAGGTTTTAGAGTGGTTTACATGCTGTGAAGGTTTTAAAGTGGTTTGCACACTATGGAGGTTTTAAAGTGGTTTGCACACTATGAAGGTTTTAGAGTGGTTTGTACACTATGGAGGTTTTAGAGTGGTTTGTACACTATGGAGGTTTTAGAGTGGTTTGTACACTATGAAGGTTTTAGAGTGGTTTGTACACTATGAAGGTTTTAGAGTGGTTTACATGCTGTGAAGGTTTTAAAGTGGTTTGCACACTATGGAGGTTTTAAAGTGGTTTGCACACTATGAAGGTTTTAGAGTGGTTTGTACACTATGGAGGTTTTAGAGTGGTTTGTACACTATGAAGGTTTTAGAGTGGTTTGTACACTATGAAGGTTTTAGAGTGGTTTACATGCTGTGAAGGTTTTAAAGTGGTTTGCACACTATGGAGGTTTTAAAGTGGTTTGCACACTATGGAGGTTTTAGAGTGGTTTGTACACTATGGAGGTTTTAGAGTGGTTTGTACACTATGGAGGTTTTAGAGTGGTTTACATGCTGTGAAGGTTTTAAAGTGGTTGACTTACTGACTGACAATGTATCCAGATGAAACAGAGTCGGTCGGCATCTCCGGGTTCGAATCCTAGGTTCACCACATCATCATTTCATCTCTTATGATTGTCTGTAATCATACCCTGCACGCATGTGGAAGTTGTCAGTTGCTTATAGTATAACATGGAAGCAAAAACGATCAACATGATTAGTTTATGAATACGTATATTGGCGTATAAAATGCGGTTTTTAGTAGCTCAGTGGTAGACGATTTACTCATGATCATGTGCGGTATTTGTTTTGTCATTCATTTTTGTTAGAAGTTAAATATTTGGTTTATTTAGATTCCACAATACCAAAAAGAAGAAATACTTTCATAGTCCCACAAAGTTATCATCAGGCCCCGTGATTATATTTAGCCTTTTTCGTACTCAACTCAACTTGAATCTGAAATTTGATTTGCTACTTAAGGTGGTACGCGCGCCTTTTGTCTAACGATCGAATTTTCTTCGAAATATCTTAAAATTACAGAAAAATCAACTAAAATGACATTGAAATCATAAAATTAAGATGTCACCAGGTTCATTTTCAAGATAAATGGCTTTCTAATGAACTACCATTGTATTTTGTTCATTTTATCTATTTCTTGCATATTTGACACCATCCAGTTCATTTTAAGATTTGTATTATATTAAACCACTTTTAAACAGTGCTTCAATTAAACCATATTATCTGTATTAGGAAATATAACTCTACTTTCTGTTAGGCTATACATCTAATATAAAAGTTATATTAAATTATTGTATTAAATATAAAACATGGGGCTTTTTGCTGTTAGAAACATTTGAAGTTTGGGCATGAAATTGAGTTGAACATGAAGAAAGTTTTATAATTATTGGGCCTGAAGACTATCGAATCACAATATACCAGGCCAAACCTACCCTTAGTTTGTTAATTCGAGCACCATAAACGATTGATACATCAGCACTATTCTAATATTAAAATGACTCCGGTATATTGCGGTTTGGGATCTCGTGCACGAGATGGATGTTCTGTACATTGGATTTCCACGGGGTAAACTAGTAGTACAAATAATTTGATACGACCCATCGACCTTCTATTAGCATACTTTAACAGGCCCGGATCCACTTGTTTTAAAGTTGGCCTCGGAGTGACCGTTTTTACATCCTTTAAACGTATCCCCATACATCAGTAATTAGTCAAGTTCCCAGATATCACAGGTGAAGAATACGCAGGTGTACGAGAATGCTTTTAAAATGTTACAATTATCAATAAATGTGGCTATGGATCGATATTTTGTGATAAACAGGCTCTGTATAATACATATTGCAATGAAATTATTGAAATTGTTTTGCTACATGACAAACAACGTTTAAGTTTATACAATAACTTAAACAAATGCATGTGCACCCTGCTGAAGGTTTTTCAATTAAGAAAGATGAAAACGTGCAATTTCTTGCATTTAGATAATTATACTTGAACTGCTACACAATCAGAGTAAATAGACCATGAAATAAAAATAATATTACATCTAAAAGTCACTTAGGTATCCACAGGTCCAGATCATTTTTTATCTAAACCTTGCAATTTCCTGCATCCTACGTTTTAAAAAATATTAAAAATCCACTGCTAGACACATAAACATACAAACCAATAGATTATGATGTCCCTTGCGAAAACATCAATTTCGCGGTAAAAATATCTTCCCTTACTTTTATGCTTTTAAAAGCAGGCTTGGACTTATTAAAGTGACCTCGGTGGTTGTATGTTTTTATTAGCGGGGGTTACCACGAAGACACTCGAAGTACATTACAAACACAGTAATGTCTCAAGGGCCGATACTACACGATTTGCTCCCAGAAATTAATATATTCAACGAAATAACTTTGTAATATATTCATGATGCATAGAGGTTAGGATCACGTCAAGATCTCCGTACTAACATAAAGTTGTATATCACATCTTTGAATAATGCGTAATCATTGTTTACGATTAAATCATTTATTTAAACTGATCCATGGAATTAAAAAATCCGTGAGAGAGTTAGTATTGTATATTTCATCTTAATTTATATCCCACGTACGGGTAGATCTATATAACGTTTTTACACAATTTAACTCACAAATAGTGTGAATAATTTATTCATGAATTTTAACCCCATGATAAGTTTTCAGTAAATATTTAATTGACTATCTCAAAGGGTCAAGTATATTTTGTAAATTTTCATCTGTACTCGCTAGGAATGATGAAGCAATTCATTAGATCGAACGTTTTGTGCGCATGCGCCAAAATGAATATATAATATAAATGCGACTGTTAGCATCAATTTTATAACCATAAAGTGAGCATTTACGGATACACGGTACGAACGCACCATGTCAACTAAGCAGCACGGATCGAGTGAGTAGATAATTTTGTTATATCATTTTGTTATTTCAGTTTGTTATTTCATTTGAAATTATTTTGTTTCGTTTAATTTGCTGTTGTGTCAGACATGGTGTTATAATAAAAGTTATCAACCATTCAATAGAAAGTATAAACGTTTAACTGTTTTGTTACATCTTTCTGTCCTTGTAATATCATATATATGATATAAGTGTTATTATATAAAGCGTCAGTTACTAGTTTCTGATTATATACTAGTAAACATTATAGGTGAAACGTAATATTATATTGCTTAATAATGACAAACATGCACCAATAAAAGCGTAAAACACAACTTAACTCTTGCCAACATGAGATGTTTATTTTATCGTTGTATGTACTGTATTTATATTACAATTCATTATAAGTGTGCATCATGACATTATTATTGGGTACGAGAAATACATCTTTCGATCAGTTATTTCGTCTGTACACATTAATGTAAGTGTTTTATTAAATTCAATTAATGGCTGTAAAAATGATTAATGGTGTACTGTAAGTCAGTTTTTGAAGTTTGCAGTTTGGTTGTTCGGGCATTGGTTGTTCCCATCGTGCGCTTATTTTGTTCATGTTGTCAATAGTTCACACCTACAGTAAAATTCGAACCCCCTACTGTACGACAGCGTATAAACCTAATCACTGTATGACTTATTGGGAGACTATATAATTCAACCTGTATGACTTATTGTGTTAATTGGCATTCAACTTTATTTTATGAAACTTCTCAATAATACTAAATAACGTAGTTAACCAATAGTAAAAACAGAACCACAATAAAGAGTTGACATTGAATCAGCTTTTTTCAAAATTGTATCCCGTCTCTACAAGCTTGATTTCCGGGGCCATTTTTTCAATAGTATAATTTAATATGACACCGGTTCAACTATGGTTCGTGTCGGATAGACTCGGATAGTTGCTCTCTAGGGTCCGTTTGTGGACCTGTCAAAGCAAAGTGCGTCAAACACCAAGCCAATGAGATCAGAAAAACGTACAAGTTGATCTGGTACATAAACCACAACAATACAGCATACACTGTCATTAGGCCTACAAAATATTTGGTTATGCACGTAATGACGCGAAACTATCTGATGAGAAATTGCAAATATCCGACCAGACAACAGTCACACGCGTTTGGTGTTTATATACCTATGATATTATCAACGATGATTTCATATCAACCATTTAATCACAACGATGCATCCTTATTGTAAATGGATTTGTGTATGATATATGACTGTGTTATAGTAATAGTTCAAGCATATCTTATTAACTCACAACATGATGACTTGTCAATTATACATTTACGTTATGCATGTTTTGAAGAAATTACGACGCTGTTGAAAGCAATAGCAAAAGTCAACGCTATTTTGGATTTTCCCTAGTATATATTAAAATAAACAATAAAGCAAGTTCTAAATCAACACAGCAAATACATCAAATAGTTAAAAAAAAAATTCAAATGTATGTCTAATTGTTGCATTGATAAAATTAAAGTACCGAAAAGGTAATAGAAAATCAGACAGGTAAAGCAGCACTAAGCTTAAACAGCCGAGCACAGAAAACATAAACACATCACATTCCACAGTAATTTGACACAAGGCCCAAAAGACAACTGCACGAGATAATGAGCTTAACCGTTGAAACTTCAAGTTTCAGTAGTCAAAAAGTAGAAAGTCCAAATCGCAGCTGTCAAAAAGTATATTTTATAAAATCACTGACCCAGCGGTACCCATTCCTACCCCTGGGTAAAATGAAGCATTCTTGGTTAATTTTGCTAAGAGAAATTTAGTAGTTCCCAAACGCGGCGCGCGCCCATCAGAAAAGCACTTGTTAGCACAAACGTGTTTTTCTCAATTTCCCTTTGCCACATTATATTTCATAGCATGACTGTTACTGTCACACATGGTATTGAAACAAAATAATCTGATTAAAAAGAGATTTGCAATTTTTTACTATTGGTACCAGACCACAATTTCATATGCGAACTGGCTATGGAGAAAATTGATAATAGACGAGATTTTGACTAAATACTGGGCTGTTGCATATTTAAAAAATATTTTATTGCTGTTTATGTGTTTTCATCCCTTACAGTAACCATTATGTTACTTGGTGGTGAATTCGAATTAATTTGTTTACATTTTTGTCTGCTAGAAGCTTGGATCTTGAAACCAAGCGTTTACTGATCGTCTGAACTGTTTTTGACTGAAATTGGACGGTAAAATGTCAAAGGTATTTTGTAAAAATATCGCAGGAATGGAAAGGGTTGTGGATGAAAGATATTTAGTTATTGATCTGTAAAAAACAGCAGCCGCTAGAATTCCCTTATTGACCATAAGTATGTGAATGCCGGTCGAGGCCTCGGCTGGACAAGTTATCTTGACTCTACATCTATATAACCATAACATGTTTTCTATTCAGGTTCGTTGTTAAAGCCAATTTCTCGGTGTTCGAAGTATTGTGGTCAGATTGTGTTGAAAACTGAGGGCTCCATCCATGATATCAAACAACCCCTAAGTGACAACATTTTTAAACATAACAGATGCACATCAAATTGGCCATAAACCTCTCCAAATGTTGGCCCAATACATATATCACTTTTGTTCAAAACAATATAATATACCTTTCTGGAATGGACAAACGCGAATAACCGTGTACTTACCTCTGTTTTAGTCGACCACCAACAAACAAACAAACCAATCGAATAGTATTTGATCTGTCCGTAGAACGCACAGTACACTTGGTGAACTGGGCGTAGACATGTTTGACTACATTACATAAATAATAAAACGACTCAATAAGTTTATTATGGTGTTTAAATAATTAATGTTTGAATTCTTGCCAGGCAATTTCCGGAAACTACTTATATCGGTCGGTTCGTTTCCGCGTCGCTTATGTCTTTGATGTAAGATTTATATAATCGACAATTGATCTAGAAAATACTGCTTATCATTAGGTTGAATTTAGTTCATTAGCTTCCGAATTGATCGATTGACGTAATTTATCATTCAGACAAATAAATTATAAATATGTCAAGAAACCCCATAATTTTAATTGCATTTAGTTCATGATACAAGCGGCTCTAAAGGCTAGATTGTAGCAATAGATTTTTGAGCATGAAATATGCAGTAACATTTACCTTACGATCTCCGTACGGACATCGCAGACTCGTACTAGCATCGTACGGTGTCCCTGGGGATGTTGCGAAGCTTGTCTATGCTCGAACGAGTATCACAGGATCACCGTACGTATATGTTCTGCGAGTGCCGGCGCCGAACGAATTGCTTGGTACTTCCACACAACTTGTCTGCGGTTTGTCTATTTAGCTACGATTGTGTCCTCCATATATGGAGAACTTGTCAGACAAGAAGAGCAAGTAAGTAATAGCCGTTGAAGATCAATTCTAGATGTTAACTGGTATTTTACTTCGACACTTACTCTGTGCCGGTATTGTTTAACTAAATGTTGGGAAATGTCGTAAAGTACTATGACAAATAAGCCATAAAGCAAGGCTTTGTTCTGCAATGAGTGGCACACCATCTATCAAGAAACGAACGTATACGTGCACATACTCAAACTTGCGTCCTTAAAAACGGCGCAAAATAATGCACACTATCTGCAAAATGATAATTCACGACATCGCCGCCGATTACGACAACATGACATAATCTGATAGCATCAGGAATAGCCAGTCGCTAGTTAACACACAACGTCGGTTTGAAATGTACTTTGTGTTGTCGTACCTTTAGGTGAATTGCATTTTAATCGTTTAATGTTTGTGCCGAACATATCACATTTCATCGATGGCATCTTATAGGATTTACTACATTACAGTCAATTTGAACATTTAATGAATTTCTATTTTGAGCGATAAGGTTTTGGGAGTTAGCTGAGCATATTGTATAAACTTAAGCAGCAGGCATTCAAAATCATAATTTATTAGAACTAATTTCAGGCATATACAATTTAATATGTACTAAATTGTTCTCAAAAAAGTTAGTTTTATATATAGACTCGTATTTTATCTTGCCGAAAGTACGATTAGGTTTTAAAAAGAAAAAAATATGTTTTGTCATGACGTATTACTATTTTAAGATACCCATGCATGACTTCAGTATGAAAGACTACTCAGCAAAAAACACATCTTTGTATTCAGCTGCAATTCGTTTGTATAAAACGTCAGCCAGTATGACCGGCCCGCTATTAAGACCACCCTTTTAACTGTTCTTAGGATAGCGCAACTCTATTACGTAAAACTATCACCCTAGCCAATATGAACAGTATAACTTTCTGTGTAGCAACACCCTCCGGGAGTTTCAAATATTGATTGTTATTTAGAGGTTGGTGCCCGAAGTAATGGCTTAGTGAAATTTTGCAGATGTTGTTATGGGGAGGTTGTTGCTATACAGAGGGTCACTTTGGGAGGTTGTCCTGTACTTCCGGAAATTTTGTCTTCGTACGTCACGTCTTCATCAACATTATGTGTGTCATGTGACAAGCGGCAGATGGAAGCGACGTGACGACATCTGTAATAGGAGACGTTCACTATACCTGTTTAGAAATCAAGATAATAAATAAATTCCGATGAAATTGCATCCCCGTAATGACATGCCGGGAATGTCCAATGAATACAAGGATGTGTTTATAGTTTGTACTTAAACATCGTCCGGGAAGCAGCCGAACCCTCGCATGTCTCACATTTCTGCATTGTAATGCTACCAGTTAGATCTATGATATGAAATAAGAGCTTTATTGGATAATAATCCACAGGGTATGAATAAGTACAAGTTTGTCTTCGAGTCGTTTTAATTGATAACTTGTCATATTTTAATTATTCATTTCATGTAAACGGCGGGGAGTGAAATGTATCACATAGCATTAGCTCAATTTAGCGTAAAATCATAGCTTTTCAAAGGAATACCTTACAACGTTGACTAATGTCTTTCTCTTTGACCCAACAAAGAGTGTTCACCCTTTGAGAGAAAATGAATATACGAGTAAAGTAATTGTGTGTGTACTCATGAAAACACTTATAATAATAAATAATTAATACGATACTAGGTTACTTTTTGCTGAATCATTCTAACTAATTGTATGATTTAAAATGTAGATCTATATAATTATGTGAAAAATAGTGAATCTAAAACGTGTAAGCTAATTGGTTGTTGTATGGTGTTTAAACAAATATGTAGTATAATATACAATTTTACTTGCGAACGAAGTCGCATGCGAATATCGTGTGAACGTATGTTTTGTGCCTTGCAGCGTCATTCACGAACTACATATTTGTTAAGTATAACTTGAAGATAATAGATACTCGGACAGGGAATGCAGAACTCAAGTTAGACAGCCGAGCACAGAAAGCATAAAATCATCACAAACCACAATTACACGACACAATGCCTAGTGCATAACTAAAGGAGAACGTAAACTTCACCGCCGAAAACCCAAGTCAAAAGGTTGAAGACCTAGTTTCAGATACAAATTTAAAACAGTTACAAAAACTGGTCACAAGTTACTGTCACCTATTTTTCAGCAACCACCATTAAATCTCAATCTGACATGTTCATACAAATTGCTTATGACGTAATTATATCGCATTATTAAGTAAGAAGCTGACTGTCTCCAGCAGTTATATTTTCTGTATCACCTGACTGGCTGTTATAGCCAGACTGTGCTGTATTTGATAGAACTGGTCTATGGATATTCCCGGTACGTCAACTCAATATCGATGAAGTTCTAGAAAAAATATCATTCACCTAAGCTTGAAAGAGATATGCCATCATGTCACACCGTAAATTAGTCTTTGACATTTTCAATTACCCATGAAAGTTTGTTTTATCGCTCTATGTATAAAAATTATACATTAGCTCTGAATCGATAGAAGGGTATTTAATTAAACAATTAAAGAACAAGTACTTTTCAAATAATTTTGAAGTATTTTTTAAACAATACCATTATCTGTATCCGTTCTTGACGACCTATGTCCGTAAATATTGATGAAGTTGTCGAATACAGTGAAACCTCAAACCTAGATTAGTGGTTATATAGTCAAACCTAGGTTAGTGGTTACACAGTCAAACCTAGGTTAGTGGTTATACAGTCAACCATAGGTTAGTGGTTATACAGTCAAACCTAGGTTAGTTGTTATATAGTCTAACCTAGGTTAGTGGTTATACAGTCAAACCTATGTTAGTGGTTATACAGTCAAACCTAGGTTAGTGGTTATACAGTCAAACCTAGGTTAGTGGTTACACAGTCAAACCTAGGTTAGTGGTTATACAGTCAAGCCTAGATTAGTGGTTATACAGTCAAACCTAGATTAGTGGTTACACAGTCAAACCTAGGTTAGTGGTTATACAGTCAAACATAGGATAGTGGTTATACAGTCAAACCTAGGTTAGTGGTTACACAGTCAAACCTAGGTTAGTGGTTATACAGTCAAACATAGGATAGTGGTTATACAGTCAAACTTAGGTTAGTGGTTATACAGTCAAACCTAGGATAGTGGTTATACAGTCAAACATAGGATAGTGGTTATATAGTCTAACCTAGGTTAGTGGTTATACAGTCAAACCTAGGATAGTGGTTATACAGTCAAACCTAGGTTAGTTGTTATACAGTCAAACCTAGGTTAGTGGTTATACAGTCAAACCTAAGTTAGTGGTTATACAGTCAATGATAAGTTGTTACTTGAATTTACGATTACTGAAATCTGTGTTGGCACCTGACTTTAAACAGTCCAGGTCCGTAATCAGACAGAGGCACATCGAAGCAAGTGCTACGGTGAAAATGTGAGAATCCTGCAATATTAGCCCAAAATATACCCTCGAAAATATTTTCTCGTTGCTGTCTCTGGATACGGCCTTGCAGTCATTAAATATGATTGAATGTTAGTCACCTTTGCATGAAAGATATACATACATCTGTATTTAACAGACATGATGTCTTGACTGCCTGATAAACAAAATACGTATTCTATGGTAACTTGACGACGTCATAGTAACGTCAAAGGAATACGCACATACATATAAGACGCAACGGTGAACTGGGATTAAATCAGCGTTTACCAAGGTAACAAATTAAAAAAATGTATCTTGGTCTCGATTTTTATAGTGTGGTTCAACCTTTAGAAATAATACAATTATAACTGTGTTGTGTTGTGTGATGTTTTGGCACTATATATAAAGAAAGATAAATATATCAACAACAACACGCGTTGAAATTAATTAAACTTGTATTTTCAACGTTTCGGCATTTTACTATGCCTTCATCAGTACTGAAAAATAAGGAAAGAAATCGCAAATATTTCCACGCGCTAAAAGTCATAAATTCATAAAACACTTAATTTTCGACCCGCGAAAATAACCAGTTAAGCAGTATGTTTTTTTTTCAAATATATATTTTTGTCAATTTTATCTGTTTGATAAAAGAGCGTGAGAGCAAACTTTAGAAGTCAATATTTATTGACCTTTTGGTACCCAATCAAACGTTACAATGCCCCTGTTCATCCCTAGTTAATCCTTTACAACTTTCTCCTCAAGTTGATGAAAGGTATTACGTACGACCCCTGCATCGAAATCCGCTTTTCAAAATCACGATCATTAAAAATTCTGTCGAGTCATCGTACTTTGCTCACTTATTTAAATTCTTTCACGTCGCAAGTCAATAATATTTTGAGCAAACATACTTCAAGATACTAAAATGCCATAACCAGCACGTTTGAGCTGTATTCACTGATTGGGAAACAACTGCGTAAATATTGCGAAACAAACTTCAGCGTATTCAACGCTGGGGGTCACTACACTGATAGGTCATATTGGCTGTGTGAAAATGTGACATGTTCTTACGCCCCAAGTTCCGTATTTGCGAATATTTGTTCGCATATCAACAGGCACACGGATGTAATAAAAATATTTTAATAAATATAATCATAACCGTTCCGTATTTGCTATTATGACTTGCGCATTTTAACTGACACGGATGTAGCATTTTTACCAATATAATCAAATAACCAATAACATTTATTCCGATAATAAGAACACTTAATTTAAAAATTACGTATATAACTCAACGACTGAGTACTTGGTTCAATCAGCAACTACGACATATCAAAGTCGTAAAATAGCAACAGTAAAACACGTATAAAACAAATTCATGAACAGGCGCACCATAGCCTTGCAAATTAATGAACATTTGTCAACTGATAAACGTTAAACTCTTCCACAACTTGAGCTTGCCAACTCATGAATATTTGTCAATTGATAAACGTTTACTCTTCCACAAATTTAGCTTGCCAATTCATTGACATTTGTCAACTGATAAACGTTTGCTCTTCCACAACTTGAGCTTGCCAACTCATGAATATTTGTCAATTGATAAACGTTTGCTCTTCCACAACTTGAGCTTGCCAACTCATGAATATTTGTCAATTGATAAACGTTTGCTCTTCCACAACTTGAGCTTGCCAACTCATGAATATTTGTCAATTGATAAACGTTTACTCTTCCACAAATTTAGCTTGCCAATTCATTGACATTTGTCAACTGATAAACGTTTGCTCTTCCACAACTTGAGCTTGCCAACTCATGAATATTTGTCAATTGATAAACGTTTGCTCTTCCACAACTTGAGCTTGCCAACTCATGAATATTTGTCAATTGATAAACGTTTGCTCTTCCACAACTTGAGCTTGCCAACTCATGAATATTTGTCAATTGATAAACGTTTACTCTTCCACAACTTAAGCTTGCCAACTCATGAACATTAGTCAATTGATAAACGTACTAACTTCACAACACCCTGTAAATATGTGTTTGAATGACGTATCGAACCTGGTCATTTACATTGTAAACCAATACATTTAACTGGCATTTATTTAAGGCAAATTAAAAAACCTATAAACTAGACGTGATAATAAAAAGGTGGAAATATGGTGTGAAATTGTTCACGTAAAATTCATCGAATAAATTGAATACAACCGATAACGATAAAAATAATTGATAGTCGTGAGCTATATTTACAGTGTTCATATCATTTACTGAAGTGACTTACCGATGTACTTGTACTTTTCGTTGAAATAAAGCCGCTTACGACATGAACAAATTGCTTAATCATCGTGATTCAGCAGTTTTGTTTGTAGTACGTATACAGATTTGGCGACAAAACAAAACGTACTGTAATCATCTACTCCGTCACATATTCGTATAATTGTAAGCTTTACTACCTAATCAACTCAATATGACATGAAAGTAAATATGATAAGAATATGTATATATCGCAGTTAAAACCTAGGTCCCACTAAGCATTTTTTGCCTCAGCGATGTACTCCCGATTGCAATTAATGAGCATTCAGGACATCGGGAACAGGTTGCTCGTGATCTAGGGGAAGCTTCAGAGAAGTCATGATCGGAAGGTATTTTGATGAATCGGGCGGTATTCGGTAAAAATCGGGAGAACATCGCATATGTGGAATTCCTAAGTGGAACCTAGGCTTTTCGATCAGGAAAATATTATTGAAACTACTTCATTCTCTACAAGGGGGCTATTGTTTATGCCTTCAATAAACGTATATGACCGTTGAACCATGTAAAAGGAAGAGAGCAATGGGCTACAGGTATGACACGCGCTTTGGGACCAAGAGGTCCATGGTTCGATAGCCGTATGCGCGACACTACTTTATTCTTCTCTGAGCAAGGACATCCCTCAATGCTTCACTTAAATACCGAGGTGTACGAATGGGTACCTGCATATGATAGATCTAATTAAATAAAAAAAGGAACGAACTTTAAAACGAACTGTTGCATGTCACTTTCGCGTTACCGTATTTTAAAGCATATAGAATATATAAATTGCTAAATGTAAAACCAATATACTGGCTCATTTCACATCATGTATATTCAAATATATCGCACGTACGACAAACATATCTTTAACCGAATCAATGATCAACGATCATAATTATATACATAATACATATACACGATGAGATGAAAATAAACTATAAAATATATGTACTTTGTATATCAATATATTATAATCACGTGACAAATCAATGTGATTTATCTTTTCCAGTTAAAATTTCGATAAACGCATGATAATAGTACCGAACGAACAACATAACTTAGCCATTGAACTTCATGCATAAATAGTATATTACAAGCTTCGTGTAGTCCTTGACCTTCATGCATGAATACAGGTATATTACAAGCTTCTTGTAGTCCTTGACCTTCGTGCATGAATACAGGTATATTACAAGCTTCGTGTAGTCCTTGACCTTCATGCATGAATACATGTATATTACAAACTTCTTGTAGTCCTTGACCTTCATGCATGAATACAGGTATATTACAAGCTTCGTGTAGTCCTTGACCTTCATGCATGAATACAGGTATATTACAAACTTCTTGTAGTCCTTGACCTTCGTGCATGAATACAGGTATATTTCAAGCTTCTTGTAGTCCTTGACCTTCGTGCATGAATACAGGTACATTACATGCTTCTTGTGTGAAATACACGACATAATATATATCAATTTACACATCATTGTAACATTCTCCGCTTGTATGATCACACTCAACTGTTATAGTATGGTAATAGAAGGTTTGAGGACCATGTTGATTTGTTCGCACTATATATTACTCACGAAACTAATATTTCAATTCAAGAATTAGTATTAAAATATTTTGAACTGAGATTTATTTGTTCAGTAGTTATATGCGACGGTCTGTGGAAATTATAGAATGCACGACACTCTTACTGGTGGATCTACGGTGATCCGTCAGGGCCATCGCTGCATAGAAGTAAGTCGAAACAACGAAATCGCGAAAGTACGATTGTGATAACACGATCGTACTATGGACTTTTCACTATATGCTACGATGACCCTAACGGGACACAATAGCTCCCTGGATCGTCTTTCGCATACAGAACCGGTTGACTCAGTATCAGGAAAGTGGGACATTCCGAACACCTCGGCCTTAATGCATTGCAGTACATTACCGGAGAAAACGGCAATGGCCGACGTTTCACGATGGGATAGCGGGAATGGATATATAGTCTCCAGAAAATTTTCGGCGGAAATTCAAACCCAAAGTTTAACATAAGAAAACTGTTTACCCAATCACGCTTGACGCCATATTATCTGTTTCAATGCTGAATCGGGGTCTTATCAATTTGCAAATAACGTTCGCATTTATCTTAATAATCTTTATTTTAGTAACCTTGAAATAGTGAATCTATATATCATCGTGCGCCCATGTTCCGTCCGTCCCGTAGCGCGTTAATCGACAATCCTTGCACGATGTAATCCTTTCATTCACAGAACATGCTGTCTATCCGTTTCATGATAAAGCAGTTTTTTCCTCAATGAAGAGGTTAAAAGGTATGACAGCATAATAAGCTCCATAATTATATTGATTTTGAACGCAAAATTATCTTCATAGCTACCCTGACGACTGGGTATTTTATTGAATTACAAAAACTGTAAATGATGCGTATAAAATAACTAATTAACCAATTATGGCGGAATTGGATACCTATGCAAACCGTTGCAGGTCTGGTGCGATGAAATTTGGAAAGGGGACACAGCTATCTATTAGGGATGTAAACATGGGATAGGTTCGGGAGGGATGTCCTCTTTCGTTTTTTTTTGAATTTTCAAATTAAAATCATGCAGTTACGACAGACTCGGAACTGTTTTAAAAACTTTCGACAAAAATCGCCCGAGTTGCGACATCGTAACACGCATCTGTGTAAATTCAACGACGTACGACACAACTTGCGACAAAATATAAAAAAATATTGTCGCTCGACACGTCGATAAAAAGCCCCTTGCACTTTAAAATCTTAAAACAGTAGTAAAAGTAATAAAACTGTACTGCTACATCATTAGAATATGCCATGAATAAAACAATATCTAAAATGTCACTCTGGCGAAGAACTTCTTTCAATTTTCATTTTTCTTCCCCTTAAACTTAAAAAAGGCGTGAAATATTACAGTTGCTCAATCAGTTGTACATCCGCATGTGAGTTGTCATTTTATGGACAACGCTATGCAAGAAAATGAATTCAATTCCACAGTTATAAAAGATACAAATTTGATATTTCGCTGCACAACGGATTCGGACAACCTGGTCACGTGACTACCGAGACTCGGACGCAAACTGTCTAATACCGGTAGCATAAATTACCCGACGTAATCATACTGACATCGTGCACAACTTGATAAAATATAAACGAGTCATAAGACAAACACATCAAAATTTGCTTTCGGAATTGTAAAGAAGAAAGGAGGGGAATGCTCATTACCGAACGAAATTTACATCTCAGTATAAGTTATACACGTACACTTGGAGATTGAGAGTTTTGTATGAATGCCAATCACTACGTGATGCCAAACATACCCTTATAATCAACCCCTCTCTCCGTTGAAGATACAGGGTTAAAAGTTCACGAATATAATTATATTTTTAATTAAGAAGTACCATCGTACGACCGAACGGGATTATACAACCCAGACACAGACTGCGCTATATTAAGCAATTTGAAGAGATCATCGTTATAAAAAAATATTAATTCGCAAATTTGATTTGCATAATTATTATGGATGCGTTGCTATTAATACCGTAGTGTTTTCTTAAATATCACGATGAGTCGGCGAATTAAACGAGTTTGTAAAAAGAAAAACGACAACCATTTTAAGTATAGTTTAATTTCACACCATAATAAAATAGCGTCCTTGGTGTTTAATATATTTGCAAAAGTCTGCGCATTTTATTTACCTTATATTTACCTTAAATACGTGTTGTTGACTTCATAGGGTGATAAATTACAAAAGTGTGAATAAATTGTCAATGATTTACCGACTGTTGATTAAGAACTACAGTGAAGATTGAATTATTTGCAAGGCAAAGAGTGAACTTATGTCAATTAACTAAGTTTAATGTAGCAGCGACATTATTATAGTCATATTAATATTTATAATATTATTATTATGACTATTATCCTTATTATTATTATTTATAATTATCATTATTATTATTATTATTATTATAATAATCGCTGGGGGTAGTCTGACACGGAACTAACCGGTCCTGGAATTACTAAGCGTTGAACAGGGGGGTTAATTATATCATTAACAAGTTCCATAATGATTTTTTGTGTCATAACTTATGTGCGTGAAGTTGGCAGCCTCGCAGCCTAGCAGCCTAGCGGTGTGGAGTTGGCAGCCTCGCTGCCTAGTAGCCTGGCAGCCTGGCCGCCTGGCAGCCTGGCAGCATGAAGTTGGCAGCCTCGATGCCTAGTAGCCTGGCAGCGTGAAGTTGGCAGCCTCGCGGCCTAGCAGCCAGGACTTAGCATCTCGCAATCACCCTTTTCGTGTGCGGACACTACCACTGGGGTCGATCTCTCACAGTGGCACCAAATCCTACGGAGTGAATACCCTTGCAGCTAAGCGTAACCATGTAACGCAATCGCTGTGAATAGTTTGAGTGACATCATTATGGTAGCTTGTGCGGTTTAAGTATATGCCAACGAAACAGTTACATTTGTCTTCATTTTCATGTATCCATCTATAAAGCCAGACATGTATTTCTTGCATACTAAGGTAGTTGAAAATAATGATTATTTTATGATTAATATAAAATTTTCTGAATCTTTATAAGTCCATTGTAACAGCAGGACGGTCGCAGTATCGGTCCGGAAGTTAGGTGGAACTTTACTGTACATTGGAATAATGGACACAGTTCTTTGATTTTGTTTTTCAGTCATAATGAACTGCACCAAAAACAGCACCAGAAAGCTAAACCAATTTGGTGACTATCAGGATGTTACCAATATGTCGGTGGATGACTGGGACTATAGATGGTCACTGGATCAAACAAAGTTTCACATGCCAATGGTACACCCGTATGTATTTGTTTAGTTCTTAATTTAATAATTCGATGGGTGTTTAAATTGGAAATGCATCTAAGTTCATAATTCAAACTGTATCCTTGAGATATTGTAATGATGAAATATTTTGATCCCCTTGCACAGTATTCACCTCCACTAGATACATGCGAAGTTTCAGCTGGAAAATCCATATTAAAAATGCCTGCTTACCAATTCCAAGCTTATACAAGAAGCATTGCTATACAGTTAAATATTTATTGAAAATCATTTTACAAGGGAGATAAAGCATCACATGCATACAAATTTAAAAACTTCAAAGAAATAAGCGAAAACTTAAGAAAATTGTCACTTGTTGTATTTCATAAATTTTGTGAACAAACTACAATCTTGCAAGTGCTAAAGGCCACCTCAACAAATACCACTATATTATTTATACAAAACCTGTCCGCAAAAACCACCGATTTTATCTTCCGTAAGACCATTTACAATTATATTTAACCTATTTAGAGAGGTCACTTCTCCAAAAAGACTTCTTTTTGTTGTTCCCTTGGGTGGCCTTTACCGACAAACTTGACTGTACTCTAAAAAGCAATAAATACAAAGCGGGTAATCATTCAGTTGATTGATGGATAAGATAAACTGCCTGAGGTATTGGTGACATGCACACCGTTCGGGAATATGCTTTATGTGCTATAAAATAGCATGGTGTTCTGCCCTTCGCGTGTTTCTTCACACATATTGTCAATAATGAATTAACTTCATAGAACATCATGGATAAATGCAGCAGCTTCGCTTTAGCAATGAATATTATTATTATAAATAAAAAGGATATTGTGCTATATCACGATGATGAACACGATTCGTCAAACAAAAGCTCTACAAAAATGCTCACAAGAGTCAATGAACTAGGAACACTTTGAAGTATTTTCCATATTTATAATTTTGTGTGAACTATAGATGAAGAGATATATTCCAACTCACACTTAACCATGCTTTTAACACGCTGGGATTAATATCAATATTAACAAATTTAAAAACACTGGCCACAGACAGATGGACGGCTTCAACACGCAATTTCGTAGACTGAATAAGCAAGACATTCTTTACATTTCCACATAGGTATTGTACGTGTATGGTAGCTGTTTAAGAACAATGACTGGCAGACCTTCGTTGTAAAGGTCTGTCATGATCTAAATTTACCAGACCTTTATAACGAAACGTGTAATGACCGGAAGTCAGGTTTTTTTCGCGTGGCTGCTACCCTTAACAGGTTTTTTTTCGCGTGGCTGCTACCCTTAACAGGTTTTTATAACAGCATGCATGTGTATTACGGAGAATTTGGCGTGGTCCTGATCTTTATGCATGAATATATTACAAGGTTCTTGCGTTTAATATATACATTTACGCGAGATCGGTTCTTTAGTTTTACACCTCGAGCGTCTTCGTGATACACCCCGCTTATGAGAGTCATAAATAAAGACAGGGTTGTAACAGCTATTAAATTATGCTTATAGAAGGTCGAGGATCGCATAAAATTCTCTGTACTATATGTTTTGTAATGACTTGTCGGAGCCAACGACGCTTGGGCATTACTTGCAGAACTATCACAGGGTTCAATTTCTACGAACACAGAATTACAATATCGTTTCAGTATGTTACAGAAGCACGTAGAGAAATTAACAGCTGGAAAGAAACGTCAGAGAGTATTTGTGGCTTTATGTGGGAAAACATTGGATATGAAATGGTATGTTTAGCTGATTTCATGTACATTATTTCCCGTTCCTTTGACATATATTCATAAGTTAGTTTGAGTTTTATTGGATAAAGGGCTAAATAGAAGTTTATCTTACAATCTGAGTCTTTAAACAACAACCAGTTATAATCAAAGTACTGGAGTAAGTTTCTAGATGTTTTCAAGTTCAGTCCAAATCGACATTTCTAATGAAGGTGGTTCGCGGTGTTGGTTGTACTAAAACAAAAATCACCGGAAAGTTTGACAGTTTATACCTGAAATGACTGCGCTTATAGAAAACAGTTACAAAGAAAGTCTTAAGTTGTCGATACGGTAGTCACTGTAGTTTTCCTTACTAGTTGCACGAAGTCACTGACTGGGTATTTCACAGTACTACAGCCCACAAACGATTTAGCAAAGTCATCTGATGGGTTGTTAAGCTTAAACACCTCATTTCATTACATATATAAATTCTAATGGATAAAATGCCCTTTTATGTTTAGATGAGACGATTTCATTTAATCTTTTTATAATGTGTAAATATGTTTATTTATGGTGTGTATTAGTTTTAAATACCCTTATATATAATTTTACACATTTTTAGCCATGTTCTTCTAAGCCTCAATGTGAAAATTAGCTCCGATTTCACATGCTATAAAAACGCGATTTCTCGCCTTCAAATATTTGTTGAGAGGTCGGGTTTTATTTATTTTTTCTTTCTCCTAATCACCTGGCTTGTTTTGAACTATTCAACTGCTGATTTCGTTCTAACAGCCACATCAGCATAGGGGGTACGTTCTTGGTCTAATATGTAAAAGTAAATAAACCCTGGATGTTAAAATGTAGTTAAACTTAATCAAAGAACGTGTTTAAATATGATCTATCATCATGACTAATCAGTTTCATCTAATTGATGACAGTGTTCACATTTCTCACTCCCACTAATTTGTGTGTATATAATTATATACGTTTAGCAATAATTATAGCGTATTATGGGAACCTCCTATGTTTACTAGCTTTGTGTTATA
Organism: Spisula solida; assembly: GCA_947247005.1. NCBI lineage: Eukaryota > Metazoa > Mollusca > Bivalvia > Venerida > Mactridae > Spisula > Spisula solida. The sequence continues at coordinate 31,590,514 of OX365948.1, forward strand.
GAACTAGTTGGGGGCGTAGAAGAAACTAGATATATATCGTCTTATCCTAACACCTAGTCAAGAATTTCGTTAAACAAATTAAAAAAATTATTCAATTGATCGAAGTTTTCAGTACATTTATTTAATTATAAAATTATACAAACTAAATGAATAGTATTAGAAAATTCATCAAATATATCAATATTTATTATATCGCTAACATACCCAATACAAGGAATTTTGACTCCGATTTATTTGGCAAATTTGGTGAAAATACATGTCTAAATGAAAAAAAAGATTGTGACCAAAAAATCGGCGTAATTCTAGGACACCCCTTGTACCTGTACATATACTGCCATTTTTCAATTAATGGAACCACAATCCCTGAAATCGTGACTTCGGAATTTTGCGATTATTGTTCCAGTCTGTATACACGATCACAAACATTATGCTTTATAATAGCAAATGTAGTATGTATGTTTTATGATAACAAATATGAGTCTGATAATAACAAATATGTGCTAACAAACTTGATTTTTATTATAACAAATGTGTGTGTAGGATAACATATGTTTGATACATGAATTTATGATAACAATATGTGTTTTGTAATAATAAATGATTTTGTTCAATGATAACGAATATAAATTATAAAAAATATGTTTTCTTTTTAGGTTGTTGGATCAAGGTCATGAAGTAGTTGGTAATGATTGCGTAGATGCTGCATGTACACAATTCTTCGAGGAACATGATATTCCCTACACAACAGAAACCCTATCTGGTATTGATGGAGTTGTATATAAGGTATGTTATAATCACAGTTCATGACGTCATGATAACATACTATTGTGTCCTAACCCTGCACAATTTCCCCCCATCCAATAATTCATGACGTTATGATAGCAACTATTGTGTCCTAACCCTGCACAATTTCCCCCATCCAATAATTCATGACGTTATGGTTGCAACTATTGTATCCTAACCCTGCACAATTCCCCCATCCAATAATTCATGACGTCATGATAACAAGTATTGTGTCCAAACCCTGCACAATTCCCACATCCAATAATTCATGACGCTATGATAGCAACTATTGTGCCCCAACCCTGCACAATTTCCCCATCCAATAATTCATGACGTCATGATAACAACTATTGTGTCCTAACCCTGCACAATTTCCCCCATCCAATAATTCATGACGTCATGATAACAACTATTGTGTCCTAACCTTGTACAATTTTCCCCATCCAATGTTATTATTTCGACATCATGGTGTGTGTGTGGAGTTTAAAGGAGTGTATTCTATATACTTATGTCCAATAATTGCACCTATCGCCATACAGCTTAACAAATAATGTTCCTACATATTGCGACCTTCCACCATGTGAAAAACTATGGCGAACGATGTAACATGTATAGCAGTTATACAGTAGTTGCGGTATTGTTTGCTGCTATATACTTAGGTCACAAATCACCCGGACGCTGTAAGATGTCCGTGAATCCGATATGTACCCGATGTCTAAGCATCTTGTAGACACCGGCCGATCAGTAACAATGCATCTGTCAAAAAAGACATAAATTACTCCTACCGCTGTCTGATAACCGACCGATGCCCGTCCGGCATCCAGCCTGATTTGACTAAAGTACGCCTTCCGATAATCAGACGGTGATCAGATTGCATTTGTGTCAGATGGTTATACCTAGGTCACACTGAGGAAAATCATCGGCGATGGGGAATTACAAATATTTTCTCCTGATGGCTCCCGGTGATCGCCGATTTGCTCAAACTTTTGCAGAGTCTGTTCCCGACGCATCCCAAGGTTCCCAGTTTCCAGCGCGTGATAGATCCTAGAGGCAGTGAGACCGACGCATAACGACTGCCGATACCCCCGCTCCATCCCAGTGTTATCAATTGTCTCATTGCCTCCATGATGCATTCAGGCGTTGACGCAGATTTCACAGTTAACGTAGAAAACTGTTGGTAGAGGATTAATTACATTAGTAAGGTTGTGCTTATCGGATCGTGTTTCTATCACTAAAGTATTATACATACAAAAAGGCAATTAACGTTGAAAATTTAGCTATGTGTATACTTATACAATCTAATGACAACTCGTCAACTAAAATGATGAATGTATCGGTTAAGTGAAGTCGTGAAACGGTGCACGTCACGCATTGTACTGCTTGCAGGACTCCCCATGCCGCTAATTATGACGAGGTATTGAGTTGATGGTTATATCATTAATCAAGTCTTACAATCATACGAGTAAAATAATAATAATGTACCATTTCAGGCAACAGACGGGAAGCCGATTACACTATACAGATGTGACTGCTTTAATCTGACAAGGTGATACCTCAAGTTTTATGTTACAATAAAGTCAGTATTTTTCGTGGTGGTTAAATTTTCGTTGATTTTGTCGTTAAATCTCAACCACGAAATCTAATCCCCCACGATTAATCTACCTCCACAATACGGGACATGAGTTTGTCGATCACTCAATGTTTTACAGTCCACGAATTGACGATACCGCGAAATGGCATTGTTACTTAAATCCATGATATTTTAATGCGATTGATAATCAGTGATTTTGCAGTAGGGCCTACTTAAAACGTTGGTCGTGATATCAATAGCTCCCACCTATCAATATTTCACCGTTCAGTGATTGGCTATTATTCTTGTTGTCACGATTTCAATGATGCTGAATGAATAGTTATAATTTATGACGGTACACACATGATGTCAATTAGTGATACCATTTATTATCAAAAGTCTGGCACGTTTACATCATATAGTTAATGGACAAAAAACATTATTTTCTTGTTGGTAACGGTGGGTGCGGCGTTCATAAATCAACCGATCCGTCTAAATTCTTAGTTTTTTTCTCTTTTCAATCAGGTATATTTTGAGCATGTTTAATGGCAATTCGTGACTTGCTGTTACTTCCTACAACGTGATACTTGTATATAAATAACCCCTGGGTGTTTAATTATTTCATAATATTTGCTTAAGAAACGGATTTAAAAAGTTGTTAGATCGTCAGTCAATTAAAACGCAGTTTGTAAAATATTGACAAAATCAGATATAATCCATTTATACCCTGATGTAAGCCAATGAAAACACGTTTATCAAACGACTGACCAATAGACTTTTTGTATAAATGTACGTTGTGTTCAGCGTATTTCAACGATTCATTAAATCTTGGTGATCGTTGCCCCGTAGAAAGATTTTAAATTTAACAATAATTTTGTAGTTCCTAATGAGTTTAAGCACTAACGCATTAATTAGTATCCTAAAGTTAAATATTCTGTGCGCTGATTCGTGAAAGGTAAATTCAAGATCTCTCCTGCGTTTTTATTTGGTAATTAAATAGCTTAAAATTTGTCTATCGTTAAATGCATTTCTTCGTATTTATTATCTGTTTTTTGTTACATGAACTATCTAAAGCAAGTTGTACCGGTGTGTATCAGGATACTTTGTAAGCGACAAATAGCCGACATCACCAATCTAAGTTTTGATTTATTTTTTCTAGCAAAGTTGCTGGTAAATTTGATTGTATTTGGGACAGAGGAGGTTTGGTAGCTCTACCTGTGAAAGATAGAAAAAGGCAAGTACACGTACTAACACAAATCTCGTATTTCAATGCATGGGCCGCTTTCAGAAAGTCCTTCACGGACGATTAATGACGGTCGCCAGTCCTCTGTGGACGAGTATTGGCGGTCGCCGCCAATCCTCTTTGGACGCGTGTTGACGGTCGCCAATCCTCTTTGGGTGAGTGTTGACGATCGCCAGTCCTCTGTGGACGAGCGTTGACGGTCGCCAGTCCTCTGTGGACGAGTGTTGACGGTCGCCAGTCCTCTGTGGACGAGTGTTGACGATCGCCATTCCTCTGTGGGCAAGTGTTGACGATCGCCAGTCCTCTGTGGACGAATGTTGACGGTCGCCAGTCATCTGTGGACGATTGACGGTCGCCAGTCCTTTGTGAACGAGTATGGACGATCGCCAGTTCTGTGGACGAGTATTGACGGTCGCCAGTCCTCTGTGGACGATTGACGGTCGCCAGTCCTCTGTGGACGACTTTTGACGGTCGCCAACTTCAAAAGTCACATGACCTTCATCTTTACGAGTTCAAAATACTACATGGGGTGGAACATTATTAACAATTATAAATGGAGGCCATTTAACTGGTTTGAGTCTGATACCAAAGTAATGCTAAAAGTAGCATAGAAGTCTTATACAACTATACTGTAATTACACCAAATACCGCAGCAGTCGGTTCATCAGTTCGACACTCTTTTTATATTTACATTTTGTTGGATATTGAATGTTTTTAACAAAAAATGTCTTCGTATTTAGACTAAAATAATTTTAATAGATGCAATGGTGTTTTTGCAGGTATGCAACCTGTCTGCAGGATTTAATGAAACCAGATTGTCGATTTTTGTTGGACTGTTTCCTGGTTGACAATGGAATATTTGGAGGTAAGATACCGGGGTAAGATACCGGGGTAAGATACCGGGGGATACTGTATGTAACAAAAGACTAGATGTTTTCCGGGATCGAATTATCCTACCCGGAATGACCTGTCCATGATAACAGGAATACCCGTGATGGAATATCCCATCATCCTACCCGGAATGACCTGTCCATGATGTCCCAACAGGGATACCCGTGATGGAATATCCCATCATCCTACCCGGAATGACCTGTCCATGATGTCCCAACAGGGATACCCGTGATGGAATATCCCATCATCCTACCCGGAATGACCTGTCCATGATGTCCCAATAGGAATACCCGTGATGGAATATCCCATCATGCTACCCGGAATGACCTGTCCATGATGTCCCAATAGGAATACCCGTGATGGAATATCCCATCTTCCTACCCGGAATGACCTGTCCATGATGTCCCAATAGGAATACCCGTGATGGAATATCCCATCATGCTACCCGGAATGACCTGTCCATGATGTCCCAATAGGAATACCCGTGATGGAATATCCCATCTTCCTACCCGGAATGACCTGTCCATGATGTCCCAATAGGGATACCCGTGATGGAATATCCCATCATCCTACCCGGAATGACCTGTCCATGATAACAGGAATACCCGTGATGGAATATCCCATTATCCTACCCGGAATGACCTGTCCATGATAACAGGAATACCCGTGATGGAATATCCCATCATCCTACCCGGAATGACCTGTCCATGATAACAGGAATACCCGTGATGGAATATCCCATTATCCTACCCGGAATGACCTGTCCATGATAACAGGAATACCCGTGATGGAATATCCCATTATCCTACCCGGAATGACCTGTCCATGATGTCCCAACAGGGATACCCGTGATGGAATATCCCATCATCCTACCCGGAATGACCTGTCCATGATGTCCCAACAGGGATACCCGTGATGGAATATCCCATATGTGATTTATAAACTGTCTGTGAGAAAGTTGGCATATACATGTAGTGACAAAGGTGTTAAGTGTCATACCCTTAGACTTGTCCGAAAGTCAGAGTCAATGTAATTGACCATACGCCAGATATTAATAAGTTCTAGTTGACCATATTTATTGTGAAAGGAATATATGTACATACTCCAATAGATTCGCTTGAAAACCATCGACAAATACTAGTAATCATCAACAAACAAATCAACGTAGTGGTATCTACGCTGGCGTCTGGCTAGCATGGGATTGTTGGTGTCGGCACTGCTTAAGCACACATGTCATGATTCATTCATATTTTCATAGGGTTTTAAAACACATATTTATTTCATGTTATTATTGATCACACTATGTGCTAAAATCTAGGACTACAGATTTCAACTTACTAATATAACTAATACATTTTTCAACAATTGACAAGGCCGTTTTCAATCCTATATAATTAAATTAATTTCGTATTCGACCAATTATCCACAAAGCCAGACAGCTTAGATAATGATATAATCAATAAGATTCAACCTTGCATGTAAGCAATAGTTTTGTCGAGTCATAGTCATTTCCAATGGAAAAGTACATAATCTAGAATACCGGTAGAAGATAAATTTAAACAGAACACTAGTTTAATTTATATTAGGTCACATCAGTTAACTGTGATCTATCAATAAATCAATATGTATGGGAAAATAATCTAAACAAGTTCATTCAACCAACAGCTTAAAACATTTATACTATACTGCACCAATGTTTCTATCATATGTAATGGGCTGATGTGCCTCAACCATGCTTCATGGAACTAGTTGGCTCGAGCATCCACATTAGATTATCAGGTCGTTGTCAATGTCTCAGAATTTCAGAAAGAACAAAACGTTTCGACCAGGGATCGAACCTGGTTAATATTCGTTTAATAAACGTTAAAGGGGAGACTAATCGAACACATTTTATAAAATGACTTCAAGTGTTGCTTACCTTTATTTGTCATTGATTATAGGACCACCCTTCAACTGTTGTGAAAAAGATGTAACAGACTGTTTTGGTAAGTTACATCTGCATAATTTTTATAAATTATGTTTAAAAAGGATAGTATAGTACAAACTCCCTTTGGAAAACACGATGTTTTATTTTGTTTATTTAGTTTATACCAATTGTTTTAAGGTCGATTGTGAAACAAGTTCTTCCAACTTATATTATTCACTCTCGACACCTCATAACTGATATTATCCATCGCCACGAGGGTATGAGAGAAAAGAAGCCATTTCCCTTTTATGGTGAGCATCTAGCAAGAGAATTTCTGGTACCATTTTTATTTCGTATTTGGTTTGACGCGGCCAGGAATCGAACCCGATACCTCCCGCACTCGAAGCGAAGTTGTTGCTTTGGATACGTCAAAATTATAGTAACGGTACATTGTAAACGGTAACTTCAGGAATGAAATTACAAAGCATTATGTTAAGAGGGGTTGTTCCTCTATGGAGAGGTTATGTTGAGGTTCCATTATTGGAACATGGTACGGACTGACCGTGCCAAATACGCACACACACAATAATGGTGGAGTTTTCAGTTCCGTTGTGAACTCTATAGCAAAAGTCTATGATATTTTAAACATCCCAAGTACAGTCAACGTTCATTGGACATAACGAACGTGTTTATTCTCTGGATCAATATACTCGTAGTTGTACTTGTATTGGATGTGTAGATGAATTATAGATTTCACCGAAAACTTCCTTAAGAATATTTTAGTAAATTGTGACCAGGACCAAATCTCCCGAAGCTTCTCAGTCTGAGCTCAATCTCATCTAACAAATTGCCGTGAGTCATTCAAGGGAGGCTGTACTCAATTTTGCATAACAAAACAGAAACTTTATTCTGAGTTCATTACAGTAAAACCTGAAGAGTTCAAACTCAATTTGAGTTGTGATTTCTACTTGAGATGCTTCGGGAGATCGGGGCCATTTTCAACATTACTTAAAGCATGGTTGTTCTCCTTTCAGCTAAGTTTTGTACAGTAAAAAAGATTGAAAATAAAGATGTTTTCGGAAAATGGCAAGAATCGTGGGGAGTCAAGTACTTCTTTGAAGAAGTGTATCTTCTTCAACCTAAATTACAAATCAATTCGTCCAGATAAAGATACGTACAAAACTCTACAAACTCTGAAAACTGAGTGAAAAGGAAAACATTTATAACAGGAAAAATACTTTTAAATGTTTGTACATTCCATGTGGTACTTTCCGACCATGCAAGTGTTGCATAAAAGACTTCGACGACTATAAAAATCATGCCTTAAATTCGGCGAATTGTCGTGTTCGGCGTTATGTCTTTCGACGAATTGTCGTGAACCGGGCACATTTTGTATTGTGAGCCGGACTCTCGTTATAAGAAAATGTCTCAAATTCACGATTTATCTACAGTATTATACATGTAATTCTTATAATATCCAAACCCTAATATGGTGAAACATATTAAATTAAAATCTCAGCGCATTTTTTCCTTATATCACAGCCTGAGTTTTAAATTGTAACAACTGTTTAAGATTGTCGTATTGGTGATGTTGTTAGTAAACTTTTACCACGGTCTAAACGTGTTGTTGGGAAGAGGTTACTTGTGGTCCAGTCGTGTTAAGAGGCCCCACTAGGCAAGCAATAGTAAATCATTATAAAAATACACATTTTTACAAACATAGCCATACCCTGATGAGAACTTGCAGTTGATTCGTCGTGTATGTCCGTAATAAGCCTGGTTAATTCACGAAAATACTGGAATTTTATATTATTTTTTATATTGAGATAATTCGTGTTTCATGTTCAAATGATAGACTAGTCAAGTTCAGTCAGCGAATGCTTGATCCACATTGCACCACTTGTCCACGGGGTCCTATTTACATGTATGTCATACGAAATAGGATGACCTGCTTAGTCGCATCCAGTTCTTCGTGAGACACCCATAGACACTAGAAAGTGTGTGACATATATAGGACAATGGTTTCTAACACAATTAATACGCATATCGGAATAAATCGTTTTACGCAGAATCGATGTCGTATAATACAGAATTACTTCCCCTGGATTGTAATCTTACAGATAAAGGGAGGTAACTACTTTACGCTGATAGATATATAGGATCTAACGACAATCCGTCACGATTGGATCATGTCGGTCTGAACTTTACGTCATCCTATCAAATCGCTTCTTCCGCAAGTCTGTTGAGGCTGCGTGACATTACACGCGCCAGAGAGCTCTTATGGGGTGTAGTCGGATCTCTAACTATGTAAAGTTAGCGTCTGGTCTTAATGAGGTTGTCATAGTGTGTGTTTTCACGGAATGAATCTCGATACATCACTTTCCAGTTCCGTCATAGCTAGGCTCTGGATCGACAGTCATTTGAAGACACAATATTTATACTATTTTTTATAGCATTACATGCTGCTGGTTGATATGTTCTTGTTTTTTATGTTAAGGGGATAGAGGATAATCTATTTCACTCAGGCTTCCTTCTTCCAACGAAGAAGACGTTTGCCTTTAGTTTGATTGTTGTACATTGATTTGTAATTTGTCTTATTATTTGTACATAATCATATTTGTGCGGTCATTGTAATTCTTGATTTTTTTAGTTTCTTTTCAAATTAAGCGTGCACTGCAAAACCTACCTTAAACTTTCAATTCAACTTAAGCAAAACAATACTATACTTATATGTTGTATTGTATCGTATGGTATCGTATTGTACTGTAGTGTATAGTAGTGCTTCAGGCCCGGATCCAGAAAATTTTGAGTGGGGGGGGGGGCACATGTGATTTTGGAGACGTTAAGATGGGGTGGGTGCGGGAGGGGGTGTCCCCGCCCGGCGAAGATTTTTTGGCTTTTCGAATTAAAATCATGCAATTTCCTGCACTTTAATCTTTTAAATTCAGAAGTAAAGGTATAAAAAATTAACTGCTACCATCATCAGAAAAAACCGCGAAATACAAAAGTATTTTTTTAAATGTCCTTTTCTTTCAATTTTTTTTCTTCCCCATAAATGTTAAGATCAGACGTGACATTATTGAAATTGTTCACTACATGCCAGACAACGTAAAATTTTACAATTACTTAAACAAATGTGAACCCTGTTGAAGATTTTTCAATTAAGAATTATGAAATCGTGCAATTTTCCTGCACTTAAACGTTTTTAATTACACATAAAAATATTAAAATTGTACCGCTACATAATCAAAATACAATACATAGACCATGAAATAAAATACTACTACATGATCTCAAAGTCATTAAGTGTAGACCTACACAGGTTCAGATCGATGTTTTCCCTTTTTTATCACAGCCGTGAAATTTTCTGCATCCTTACGTTTTAAAAAATATTAAAAATTCACTGCTAGACACATCTGGGAAGAATATATACATGTATTCTCGTCCCAGGACACATGAACCAGAGACTATTATAATCTCTGCATGAACTTACAAAAAGTCATTTTCGTTCACCAGAGTATTCTTCACCTGTGTTAGTCTGGGAACTTGACTAACCTGCAACCACTAATGTATGAGGATGACAAAAAGTGTGAACCTTGTGAAAAAAACAATTTTGAATAAAAATCCTTCGCACAACTTTTACTTACAGTATGCTTTTAAAATGAGGCGTGAAATTATTAAAAATTGCATTGTTACATAATCAGTTATAAATAAATCTATGACAAGAAATTTTTTAAATTTTATGTTCTTTCTTGTCACGATTTTTTAATCTATTAGATCAAGGTTTCAAACGTTATGGTGACATAGATCAATGGGACAAATATCAGTGGTCACCTTAATCATGATCATTCCAGACGCTTAAAACATGAGTGAAAGCGCCTGGCCGATTAGATCGAGTCTAATAAGGGCCTGGAAAATACGCAACAGGGGGCACACTTCCGCAATATGTAATATACACTACAGAGATTGTTGTCACAAAATATCGATCCATAGCCACATTGATTGGTAATATTTTAAGGATTATAACATTTTTAAGGGATTTATAAAATGGTCACTCCGAGGTCATCTGGGGGGACACGGGCCCCCTGTGCCCCCCCCCCCCGGTGGATCCGGGTCTGGTGCTTTACACGTTTTACATGTTTTTACCATATCTATATTTTATTTTGTATATAATTATGTGAAATTTTAAATAAAATACAAATCATCGATCGTGTTGTAATTTAACATGTGTTATCTTACGTAAAGATAAATATGTATAAGTCAGCAAGAAGGAAAGGTCAGTGTTGTGAAAAATGCGTTTTAGTGCCCACTGATTAACAGTATTTCAGTCATATAGAGACTATTCAGTCACAATATCCTGACACCGGACTAACCTGCAGTTATCAATGATACAGTTACCTGTGGTTTAAAGACCTAAATTATACCATGCTGAATCATATTGTATTCTGCATAAATTGAGAATAAAGCTTGTGTTATTATGTCTTATTTTTCAAACTCATCGTCCCCATAATAGTCTGAGGATTATTAAACCACAACAAACAAGTGACATCCTTAGTAAGAACCCTTGGATACCACGACAGTCCGCGGGTGTCGCTAGCAAGAAATTTCGAATAAAGGGAAACAACCGTGATATCATGATTGACTTTATTTCGAGTTTATCAAGGGTGATCAATATGTAAGAAACACGCGTACATCGAGAGGAATTAGTTTGGTCCCCGACCTTTACAATCCTATAGTAATGTAAGAATGGATACGGGAACCAGACTACCAGAGGAATAAGTCCGGCACTCAGCAAGCCATTTAAGGACGTTTAGGACTTTTCTTCGACGTCATCGGTCAAAAGTCTACTTTTCGCCGAAGCTAATGAAAATCTCCAGAAACATGCTTTAACATGCTCATCGTAGTATGTCATTTTTAATTTTTCAAAATATCGCTTCGTGTCTAGCAACGTGATGCATAGAAAACGAAGCGATATTTTGAAAATTTAAAAACTGTACACAATAAGAATGTAAAACGTATTTCTGGAGGTTCTCATTTGATTCGGCGAAAAGTCGTTTTTTTACCGATGACGTCAGAGAAAGGTCCTTAACCTCCTTTAAACTGCTTGTATGACGTGTTTTGTATTGAACCTCACGTATAATAATTATATTACTACATCGAGTTAGATTACCAGCATTATTTAGAACATTACTTGTTTTGAAAGACTGAAATTAAATTTCTTGTACTCTAAGGACAAATGAGTAACACTGAAAACATGTACATTCTACTGTAATAAGGTTAAGATTTCTATGAGAGTGAAACACGCTGTCTTTATTTTCGTTAAATAGGATTTAGCGCCTTTTCACACCAACTTTCCAGTTTTATTTTGTGGCCGATTTACCTACCGAGTTTCCCGGAGTGTATCCTAACGTATCCACCTATCCGTACACTACAAAATGAACTTCATCACAAGTGGAGGAAAATCGACCTAGTTGTCAAATGTCAACTTCTAACAAATAATGATAGTTACCCCCATCAATTTCCCTCGAAGCCGGAGATCATTGACCAATTAGGTAGGGATAAAACCAAATGTCGACGCACTACGAATGAAACCATGACGTTCTCAGTAGAACGCCAAAATAAAACACAAAAATCACTACAACAACGGCTAGGACCCGCCCAGTTAGCGGAGTGGATAGAACAGTCGCTTGTCACCAGAGCGGTCGTGGTTTGAGTGCTAGTACTGTGTCAGGCGGGATATCTTCTTCCCTGACATTGGCTACGGTAATGTCCTGTCTTAACGTGTGAAGTAGTTGCAAGATGCTTGTAGAAGAGCAGTTTAGAACTGGTTGACAATTAATTTCAGTACACAACTAGTTAGATACACTGAAAACGGCGTTAACTCAACACGCTATGGTTGAGCAACCACTATTGCTTGTTAATGTATAACATTTTTAAAATCCATTTAAAACATCGAAATTGTAGGGTCTGCCCCTTTAACACTTGTGCATCAACATTTGGATAGCCGGAAATAATATGCTTGGGACAGGTGGTTGTTTAATTGGGGTGATCGCAATAACACATGGCTAACTGTACGAAAATCCAATGACGCAGAGAGGAACTACTGGAGTAAATATCTGTGGATACAGAAACAATGAGGATGGTTTATCCAATTAGCTCTCAGCAATCTGTCCGTACTCTATCCCTCTATCAGACGACACTATTTGCTCGATTACTGACAGATGACTGGAAGCATGTGGATCACCGACAAATTGTTGTAATAACTTAATTATCGCTAATTTTCTTCACACTTCCGTATATACAAAGCATCGTTAGCGCAAATAAGTTCTGAAATTATGTATTGTGTTTTACAACAATGGATTAAATTCCATGTCGTTCCACCGAAGTTTTCACAGTGGAAATCATTGATGAAACTAATGGTAAACATTCTGACCGCTTGAGTTACTATACTAGTGTGTGTTGTTGAACAGTGTGCTAAGAGTTGATGGTTACGAGTGTTTGAAAATAATGGAAATTTACGAAGGGAAATTTGCTCATGTCACTATGAACAAATAATGAACAATTGAACGTGTGAAACATTTGTCTACAGATTTAATTACGCTGGAGTGGATGTGTGTAGGGGCATGTACTGATGTGATGGTGATGTGTGTGGAACGCTCGAATACACGTTACAGTTTCGATGTATTTGTGCAACGCTAGTGTCGGATTATCCATTTTTGGATACGTGCATGTGAATTTTACTGATTGTAATAAACGCAATGTAGCTGCTAATAAAAATGAGACGCCTGGACTTGAAAATAATGCCATGGGCGCCATGCAGTATACTGTAGCTGTGTTTATTGTGTATGGTGTTGCGGTGCTAGGAGTGTTTGGGCTTGGAATCAACCACAGGCGGAAACAGCGTCGACATCACATGGATCACGAAGCACGAAATTTTTTAAAAAATTACGATGACGTCAGACGAATTTGTGAGCAGCGTTCTCGTGTTGGTGCCGTAAATGCATTGCTTCGTCAATTACACAACGAACCGGACTCGCCGGAAGACGGAAGTGTTCCGAATTTATCCAAAGCCAGACCTTCAGTGAATAGTTTAGCATTTCTGCCAATTTCTTTATCAATCATACAGGAAGACGAGCAGGATTTCAACTTGTTGAGTGGGTATGCTAGTAGGAGTTCACTAAGTAACGATAATAACCGAATGCAACCGAATGATCCCTCAAATACTGCGGACGACAAATTAAAAGTGCATAAAAATCACAATACGACAATAACTACTTTAGGCAGTTCCAGACGATCTTATAAAGGCTGCAAGTTGTGTTTAGCGACCCACGGAGTGACAATGTCTCGAGAAAAGTGTAAGTGTATTTCAAATAAAACGTTGTATGAAGAAATACCGACCGTTCGTTCTACCTGGATCGAAGATTCGAACTTCAGGCGAACACTTACAGAGGATAGTTATATCAATATAGAATCAAAACTCTAGCTAATAGTGTCTTAATTCATCAGTAGTACTTTAGTTTCAAACTTGATACTGTAAAATAATGATTTTTCGTGAGGGTTGAATTTTCGTTGATTTTGTGAACTCTGCAACGAAATATCATCCTTACGATAAATCAACCACCGATACAGTGAACATTTTTGTACGAATTCCACGATATTTAAACCCCATGAAATCACATTTTACCAAAAACCACGAAAATTAACGCCCACGGAAATAAGTGTTTTTTACAGTATTCAAACAGTATGTAAGAAATGAAAGACATTTGCAATATACATTGTACATTAACCATCGATATACACATATTAAATAGTTCGATATCTAGCACTCTTGATTATTGCACCAATAGCTAAGTCAAAACTTCACAAACTAATTTTGTAACTTTGATATCATGGAACTCTCTTCTTTCATCTTGTGTATTCAGGAAAACAGCTCTGATGGATCATGTCAGTACACAAAGGCTTTCATGTTAGTACACAAAGGCTGTCATGTCAGTACACAAAGACTGTCATGTCAGAACACAAAGGCTGTCATGTCAGTACACAAAGGCTGTCATGTCAGTACACAAAGGCGTTCTTTTCAGTACACAAAGGCGTTCTTGTCAGTACACAAAGGCGTTCATGTCAGTACACAAATGCTTTCATGCCAGTACACAAAGGCTGTCATGTCAGTACACAAAGGCTGTCATGTCAGTACACAAAGGCTTTCATGTCAGTACTAGGTAATGTCTTTCATGTCAGTACACAAAATCTTTCATTCAGTGAACAAAATCTTCATGTCAGTACACAAAGGCTATCATGTCAGTACCTAATGAGTTCACAAAGGCTTTCATGTCAGTACACAATGGCTTTCATGTCAGTAAACAAAGGCTTTTACGTCAGTACACAAAGTCTTCATGTCAGTACACAAGGGCTTTCATATCAGTACACAAAGGCTTTTATGTCAGTACACAAAGGCTTCCATGTCAGTACTTAATGGCGTTGTTCATGTCAGTACACACATGCTTTCATGTCAGTACACAAAGGCTTTCATGCCAGTACACAAAGACTGTCATGTCAGTACACAAAGGCTTTCATGTCAGTACTAGGTAATGTCTTTCATGTCAGTACACAAAATCTTTCATTCAGTGAACAAAGGCTTCATGTCAGTACACAAAGTCTATCATATCAGTACTTAATGACTTTCATATGAGTTCACAAAGGCTTTCATGTCAGTACACAATGGCTTTCATGTCAGTAAAAAAAGGCTTTTACGTCAGTACACAAAGGCCTTCATGTCAGTACACAAAGGCTTTCATGTCAGTACACAAAGGCTTTTATGTCAGTACACAAAGGATTCCATGTCAGTACTTAATGGCGTTCATGTCAGTACACAAAGGGTTTCATGTCAGTACACAAAGGATTTCATGTCAGTATGCAAAGGCTTTATGTCAGTACACAAATGTTTTATGTCAGTACACAAAGGCTTTCATGTCAGTACTAGGCGATGTCTTTCGTGTCATTACACAAAGGCTTTCGCGCAAGTAATAGGCGATGGCGTTCATTTGAGTACACAATGGCTTTCATGTCAGTTCATAATGGCTTTCATGTCAGTAAACAAAGGCTTTCATGTCAGTGCTAGGTGATGGCTTGCATGTCAGTACACAAAGGCTTTTATGTCAGTATGCGAACATTTTTGTGTCAATATACAAACACTTTCATGTCAGTATGCAAAGGTTTTGTATGTCAGTACACAAACGTTTTCATGTCAGTACACAAAGGCTTTCATGTCAGTATGCAACAGTTTTTATGTCAGTACACAAAGGTTTTTATGCCAGCACACAAAGGCTTTCGAGTGAGTGCGAAAGTTGTAGAATTCCACGTGCTTACGCAAAGGCATTCGCTTGAGTACGAAATTGCCTTCTTCCGAGTGAGTGCGAGTACACAAACAAAACGGGAAAGAGTTTAAGTGTTGACACGAAAACACCTTTACCTGCTCACAAGAATACGTTATGCGTGCTCCCATGAAATAAAACAAATGAATGATGCCACTTCTGGGCTGCTGTAAATCGTCGATGAAGGACGTAACACCATAAGACGATACGTACATTGTAGTCCATGAGCCACCAATAGAAGACCCTCCCCCCCCCCTAGGGAATTTTGGTCACTATATTTTTCTGAAAGCATATGGTCCCTGGAGTATTTTCCTGAAGTCTGCACTTTGGCCATTGGGGCGTTAAGATTTTTTGGGGTAAAACGTCAAAAAATATAAACGAAAAGTACAAATTTTTGGAATCGGTTAACTACAATCTTATTTATAATGTTATTTTAAAATAAATCTCTGTAACAGGTAGATATTAACCTGTCCTATCTAGACTAAAAAAATCAGAGTGCTGCTATTGTGCAAAATGGCTTTTTTTGGGGTAAAACGCTAAAAATTATAAGAGAAAAGTGCGAATTTTTGGAATCTGTGGACTGCATTGGCATTTATTTATATTTTTTATAAAAAATACTCTAATTGAAAGATATTATAGTGCAGTTTCATACTGCAAAAAATTAAAGCGATGTTAATACGCAAAGTGTGATATTTTTGGGGTAAAACATAAAAAAAAATAAACCAAAAAGTGTGAATATTAGGAATCTGTAGATTACAATAAAACCATTCCTATGATAATTTTTTTGTAACTAAATAATATTAATGTGATAAATTTGTAGTAACATGCAGTTTAAGATTTCAAATATATATTGCCAGATGAGATACTTTGGGGGAAAATTACAAAAATAATAAATGGAAAGTGTGATTTTTGGGAATTGGTGTCCTAGTTGTAACTTACGACCATCGGGTACGGACATTCCTAGTCCTAATGGGTATTCAAAATTACATTCTAACCATATATAGGCAGTTATGGTACTGTTGGGTAAATTATTATTAATCCACTAAGTACATCCATACCTAGTCCTAATTGGTACATACGAATAACCATTACATGCAATGTTGGTTCTATTTAGCACTAAACAACCCTATACAGACATCAGTTGTCCTATCGGGTATTAACTACCACCATGCACAGACAGTCCTAGTCTAATTTGATAGCATAGCCAATACCATTCCTAGTTCTATTTGATATTCAAAACCACCATACTTATACAGATATTGCTGGTCAGGCTGGGTACCCATAACCACTGGTAGGTACATTCATTCCTCGTCTCAATGGGTAGTCACACTTACCATGTTCTAATTGGGTACTCGTAACTGCTTATTGAAGTACATACATGCCCAGTCATAGTGGTGACTTACATATCCATATACAGACATTCCTGGTCCTATTTGGTACTCTAAACCACCATGTACAGGCATTATAGGTGCAATTGGGTACTCATTTCCACCATGTACATATATTGCTGGTCGTAAAGAATACTCATAACCAATAGGTTCAGACATTCTCGTTGGATACGGCCGATCATCAATTGACAACTCAGGCGCGCCATGTGGCTACATGCTTGGCCTTATTGACCACTCATAACATATGTACTACTCGAAACCTTCATGTACAAAATCAGTTGTCCGATTGGGAACTACCAACTACTAGGTGCGACCATTTGTTGTCATATTGAGTAATCACTACCCCGTGTACAGACTCACTGTGATGTTCTTATTTGATACTCATACATACATTCCTAGTCATAGTGGGTACCCCAACTACCATGTACATGCATGCCTGGTCCTATTGAATACACAAAACCACAATGTACAGACATTTGTGACTGGGTTGGGCACTAACAACCACTAGGTGCAGTCATATGTTGTTCTATTTGGTCACTGCTACCACCATCTACAGGCAGTCCTGGCCCTATCAGGGATACATAACCACTAGATGCATACATTCATAGTCCTAGTCGGTACTCAAAACCACTATGTTCATGCATAAGTGGTATAATCGAGTCCTCACAGCCACTATACTCAGCCATTATTGGTCCCTGTGGGTACTGACTACCATGCATATACATACATTCCTGGTCGTATAGGGTGCCAATAACCATGATTAACAGACATTCCTGTTTAGGATAGATACTGAACATCATCATGTTAAGACATCTCTCAATCACTAGTTACATACATTATTGGTCTTATTGAGTACAGACAACTATTGGGATCACCCATTCCTTGTCCTATTGACACTATGTAGAGACATTCCTGGTCTTTAAAATTCAGCAGTAAGCATGCCTAACCCTCAGCTGTGACCATTTTTTTCATCAAATTGGGTAATCACTAACCCCATGTACATGAAGCATGGTCTAATTAGATACTCATATCGACTAGGTACATACATTTCAAGTCCTAGTGGGTACCCACAACTATCATGTCCCATGCATTCCTTGTCCTATTGGATACTCCAAACCACAATGTACAGACGATTGCAGACGGATTATGTACTAACAACCACAAGGAGTGGTCATTTTTTGTCTGATTGGGTCATGATTACCACGATGTACAGACAGTCCTGACTTTATTAGGTACTCATAACCACTGGATACATACATTCCTAGACTAAGTGGGTACCCATAACCACCATGTACATGCATAAGAAGTGTGATAAAGTACTTGCAGCTACAATACACAACCATTATAGGTCCTATTGGGTACCCACTACCATCATTTACTAGTACATGTCCATACATTCTTGGTATCATTTGGTATGCATAGCCACTATTCCGGATCCTGCTATGTACATACATTACTGGTCTTGTTTGGTACAGACAACCATTAGGAGCACCCATTCCTCGTCCTATTGACGACTTAGTGCCTAAGTAGAACATTCCTGGTCTTGTTAGGCAATCATAAACACTGGGTAAATGAGTCCTAGTCCATGTATGTATTCACGACCACCTTGCACATAAACTCCTAGTCGTATTAGGTACTCATAACCATTAGGTACATCCATCCTAGTCCTAATGGGTACCCACAACCACCGTGTTCATGCATACTTGGTTGTATTTGGTACTCATAACCACTAGGTGCATCAATTAGAGGGTACCCAATACCACTAGGTACAGGTATTTATGGTGCTTTAGGGTACTGACACACACCATGAGCAGGCAGTACTACTGGATACACACATCCATGGTCTTATAGGATGTGCACTATCATGTGGTATCTCATTTATTGCACTATGTGTACTGGCAACTACAAGGTCGAGAGATTCCTGGTCCTCTTGGATACTCACAACCACCCAGAACAGCCATTCCTGACACAACCATGATGCACAGCCATTGTGTCACAAGGAATAGCTGTACAATAACATTTGAAAAAAAATGAATGTATATTTACCCCACCCACTCTTGTAAAATACATGTAAGTATAATTTAACACAATCCATACAAATGTTACTGATGCCAACTATAACATACATTGCAAACAAAGTGAAAAATGGAAATAGATTTCAAAATCATGTTGTGAGTACTTGTAAATAAGTAGAACGGCTGTTTTCAATACTTTAGTCATTTTGGCGGCCATTTTGATGGCCATTTTCCATAATAGACCCACCTTTTGTGCATTTAAACGTTAAAATACATTTTGGGAATATGCCTTTATTGGTATTCACAATTGCAATTAAAATACAGTAAGGCACAATGTGTTATAGCATTATCAGTTAAGTGAATACATCGTTACAATTTGTACACCATTTAAAAGCAGGGGAGATAATCTTATTTTTGCTTTTCCCGCTGAACGCCCCAATGTCTGAAGTGCAGACTTTGGGAAAAGTATTGGTAGGTCAAAGCCTTTCATAATCAC
Organism: Spisula solida; assembly: GCA_947247005.1. Classification (NCBI taxonomy): domain Eukaryota; kingdom Metazoa; phylum Mollusca; class Bivalvia; order Venerida; family Mactridae; genus Spisula; species Spisula solida. The sequence continues at coordinate 31,610,177 of OX365948.1, forward strand.
CAAAAAAAAAAAGATCAATGACACTGTATTCTGCCATTAAAGTGTACCGATTCTCAAAATTTGCACTTTTTCATGTATTTTTTAATGTTTTATCCCAAAAATATCCCATTTGCATAATAACACGGGACTAAAATTTTGCAGACTTAAACTATGAATTAATATCAACCCATGAAAGCGTTAGATTATAAAATAACTTACTAAATGTGATAGTAATAAACCAATTCCAGAAATTAACACTTTCGTTCATATTTTTAACGTTTTACCCCAAAAAATCTTAACGCCCCAATGTCATGAAGTGCAGACTTTGGGAAAAGTATTGGTAGGTCAAAGCGTTACATAATTACCAAAAAAAAAGATCAATGACATTGTATTCTGCCATTAAAGTGTACCGATTCTCAAAATTTGCACTTTTTATGTATTTTTTAATGTTTTACCCCAAAAATATCCCATTTTGCATAATTACACGGGACTAGAATTTTGCAGACTTAAACTATGAGTTAATATCAACCCATGAAAGTGTTTAATTACAAAATAACTTACTAAATGTGATAGTAATTAACCAATTCCAGAAATTCACACTTTCGTTCATATTTTTAACGTTTTACCCCAAAAAATCTTAACGCCCCAACGGACAAAGTGCAGACTTTGGAAAAATACTCTACTGGTCATACGCTTTCAGAAAAATATAGTGTCCGAAATTCCCTAGGGGGGGGGGGGTTTACCCCACTGGCCCATGGACTATTGGTATAACATGGTGCATTGTAATTTTCGTGATACCGGTATGTCTTTTTGGTACCAAATGTTGTTTTTTACTTTAATAAATGCTTGAATAGGATTTAAGCGCATTTCTCATATATATTTTACATGACTCATGTTTGAGCAAGTGTCATATATTAGTGGCACAGTACGTAACGATGCTTGTTAAACATTACGGTGATCGACTTGTCGCAGCCACGTGACAGACTTTGTGTTAATGAACCTACCTCATTCAAAACTCAGGAATCACGTGACACATCTCATTCAAATAATAAACAAAATAATACATCGCAATCGAAAACCGTAAATTCAAATTCTCAACCGGAAACAAAGGAACACCATGGCTCTCCTCGCATGGCCAGACCAGCTACCAGACGTCAACCGGGTCAACGTCGTGCAAAGTCGGTGTCTTTACAACGAGGACACAATGCTCGATCTCAGCAAATACCTCACAATATAAACAAAAACTCTTCAATCTCGAGTGATGCTGCAACACCAGCTGTTGTTGACTCTGGCTAGGAACGGCAGGAGGAGGTGCAGCTCAAACTTGCTGTACTTAACATTCAGTGTTTAGTGTCCAAATATTGTAACAAACTTGAGAGTCCTGAAATTTTATCCGTATTTGATAACAACGACATTGTAATGTTTACTGAGACATGGTCAAATGAATCGTTTGATTTAAATGTACAGAATTTTCACACTTTCAGCTTACATAGAGAGAAAATTAAAAATTCTAAACGAGATTCTGGTGGAATAATTATGTATATTAAAGATAAGTACGTAAATGACAGATGCTTATTTTTCGAAAGTGAAGATGACATTTTATGGATTAGGTTGGATGGAAATTTGTTCTCGCTAGAAAATGATTTATTTGTTGGTTTATGTTATGTTGTACCGGAAGGTAGTAGCAGATATAATTTACATACACAGAATGTCTTTGACAGATTATTAGACTCTATAACTTTAATTCAAAACTATACTAACGGTCAGTGTAATATTTTACTGTCAGGTGATTTTAACAGTCGCACATCAGATAATACTGATTACATCAATTTTGACTCGAACAATGATTTGCTTTTACTACCAAATGATTACGCAGCCGACATTTCACGTCCTAGATTTTCACAGGATAAAGGTCACACTAATAGTAACGGTACTGCTTTGTTAGATTTTTGTAAACAGACTAGTTTGCATATTGTAAATGGTCGTTGCGGTAGTGACGCCGGTATTGGCAAATACACCTTTATTGGGTCAAGAGGATGCAGTTTAGTAGATTATGTTTTATGTTCTGATTCTTTATTTGACCTTATTACGTCATTTACCGTTCATACACCGAATGCCTTATCCGATCATTGCTTAATAGAATATACATTAGAGAATACCGTTTATCACGATACGAATACCGCAGAATACGTGAACGAGATCTACGATGAGATTAATTATAAATACACTTGGAATGCTGACCGATCGAACTCTTTTATCAATGAAATTAATTCGGATGTGTTTATTGATGAATTGTCAAAACTGACAGATTACACAAGTAATTGTTTGAACGATAACGATATAGATTCGAGTTTAACTCAGTTTTCGCTACTTATGGAGAACGTTACAGGCAATCTTTTCAAAACGACATTACATCACCATGATAACAATTCAAATATTACACGAACTAATGAGAACCCTTGGTTTACAGAAGAATGTATTCAGAAAAGGGGTGTGTTTTTATCATTTCTAGATAAGTACCGAGGTGATCCGTCAGATGAAAATAGGGTTTTATTTGTAAAAGCCAGATCTGAATATAAAAAAACGATAAAAACAAGCAAGAAAAATTATGTTGATAACAAAACTAAAATATTAGAAAGATACAGACAAACTAACGCAAAAATGTACTGGAAAATGTTGAAACAATCATCTCATATTAAATCTCCAGATATACCATTGTCGTCTTTTGAAGTATACTTCAAAGCTGTGAATAATCCAAACGATCCCTTTTTTCAAATTGATGAAGACATTTTGTTTTTTAACGAACGTTTTGTGCGTAATGAATTTCAAGTAATGTTTCATGAGTTAGATGCTGATGTCAGTACTACAGAGATTAATAAGGGTATTAAACAGCTTAAACTTAATAAAAGTGCTGGTCCAGATAATTATTTAAACGAATACTTTATCTACGGAAACAATGTTCTAACTCCCTATTTACAGTCACTCTTTAATTGTATTTTCAAAACTGGTTACTTTCCTGAAACATGGACGGAAGGTTATATAGTTCCGTTACACAAAAAAGGTTCTATTCGTAATCCCGATAATTATAGGGGCATCACATTGCTTAGTGTATTAGGCAAATTGTTTACTCGCATATTGAATAATCGCTTAACATCTTGGGCTGAAGATTACAATGTTTACATCGAAGCACAGGCAGGCTTTCGTAGTGGCATGAGTACCACAGACAATATCTTCGTTTTACACGGCATAATTACGCATATGATAAACCAGGGTAAAAAACTTTACTGTAGCTTTATTGACTTTAGCAAAGCGTTTGATTATGTTGAAAGAAATAGCCTTTGGTTTAAACTCATTAAACTTGGTATTCGGGGTAAAATGATGACAATACTTAAAAGTATGTACTCAAGCGTAAAAATCACGTGTAAGGTTTGACAACAAATTAAGTAATGATTTTTCATGCTTCTTAGGCGTTCGCCAAGGCGAATCTTTATCTCCTTTCTTATTCTCAATGTTTCTTAATGACATTGAAGAACATTTAGAATTAAGTGGTTTTAATGGTATTGAAATGCACATGACCAAACTTTTCATTCTATTGTACGCTGATGACATTGTTGTGTTTGCTGATTCGGCAGATAGTTTACAAAGTGGTTTAGATAGCTTACATCAGTATTGTGTTAGATGGAAACTTAAAATTAATGTACAGAAAACCAAGGTTATTGTCTTTAGAAAGGCCGGACTTCTACCGAGAATTTTGCAGTTTACATTAAACGGGGAACCTCTTGAAATTGTTAAGTCCTTTTCCTATTTAGGTGTTGTCTTCTCCTCGGGTGGTAGTTTTAAATCCACAGAGGTAACTCTTGCAGGTAAAGCACAAAAAGCTATATTCAAGCTGAATAAACATTTATATGATTTCCCAAATGTCACTGTGAAGCATAGATTAGACCTTTTTGATAAGTTGATTTTGCCAATCTTGAACTACGCCAGTGAAGTATGGGGTTTCAATAAAGCAAATGACATTGAACGTATACACACACAATACTGCAAACGATCTTTACATGTTAAACGTTGCACCCAAAATGATTTTGTTTACGGTGTTCTCGGCAGATTTGATTTATCCTATAATAGATATATCAAAATTATTAAGTACTGGCTGAAGATAACACAGAGTAACGACTTAAAATATTGTAAAATTATATATGAACTTTTAAAAACAGATGCCGAATTGTTTCCACGTAAGGTAACGTGGGTTACATCATTACAGCATTTACTCTCATCGATGGGTTTTTACAACGTGTGGTTAGCACAAAGTGTAGGTAATACTGATGTGTTTATTAGCCTGTTTAAACAACGTTTACGAGATACAAATTTACAGAAATGGAATGCAAGAATCGATCAGTCATCTCGTAGTACGTTTTTCAAATCTATGGTGTCCTTCGACTTTCAATTTTATTTTAAATGCAATCTGAGTAATCATTTAATCGTATCGATGTCTCGGTTATTGCTTTCATCTCATAATTTATGTATTGAAACTGGTAGATGGCACCGTCCAAATATAATTCCGCGAGAAGAAAGAAAATGTCCGACATGTAACAAACTTGAGGACGAGTTCCATTTCATTATAGAATGCAGTCTTTATTCAGATTTACGTAAAAAAAAAAAAAAAAAAAAAAAAATATATACCTAGGTACTGTTGGTCTAATCCGAGCATGTTCAAACTCAAATCACTTTTTGAAAGCACAAATAGGTGTGTAATTGAAAAATTAAGCACGTACATTTTTAAAGCTTTTGCACTAAGATCCTCGTTATCTTAATTATCATAAAGTCTCTTCTTTGCACTAAATGCATGTACATAAACATTTACAAAACATGTCGGCAAAATTACAATTTAAAATTCAAATATTCACAACATCAAATAATTAAATTGGATGCGTCACTGGGTCTTACTTATTTGAACAGTGTTGTTTGTAAACCTTTAATGTAAATACATTTTGTGAAGCAGTTAATTTGCTACATACCTATATTATTATAAATAACGACTGTGTGTATGTTTGCTTTATATATATATATATATGTTCTCAAAAATGTACATATGTTGATTGTTGATTTGCCTTTATGTATATGCCTCTTATATATTCATGTCGTGTATTGTCATTTCTAAACGGACTATGCATCCTTCTCCGCTTAACACTCTTGCTCTGTATGCCCTATCCACTCAACCTTTTCTTTCTGTTCTGCAGCTTTAGTTAATATCGCCGAAGTTCTTTCTTACGTTGCTATACATATTTCATTTTTCGTCTTTTCAATACCCACATTACTTCCGTGATATGCCATCCCACTCTCTAACCACTCCATCTTTCTCTCTTGTTTATTATTACTCTATTGTCACATCTTTGAGCGTGTACACGCACTCACTCTGTTGCATTTATGTTGCTAAATAGTGTCATTTTGTTGTGTCATTGTATAAATTGTGTATTGTATATTGATGTTCTCGTGGGCCATGTGGCCTTTTGAATTCGAAATAAACTTCTTCTTCTTCATTATAATTCGTACTTGTACCAAAGGTATACTACAAAATTTATTTGCCAACAAGAACAACCTTATCGTAGAGCGTAGTTCCATGTCGGAACGCTTTCCAGTTGTTTAAATATTTATATTTTAATTTCAAACCCAATCCGTCGACACTGACATCTAGACATTGATTTATGTGCAGTTTAAAAATCAACAAAACCAGTGTATTATTTAAGCATAGAATAATGAAGTCAACGAAATTCCAAATCGACCTTTTCCCTGGATAGTAACTATACGGTGAACTACATTCTAGTAGTATTTCAGTCATAGCATGGCAGTTGATCTTACACGTTTTATAGAACTTTTCATTAACTAGAACCCACTTGTTCAACCGTAACAGTTGTTTAATTGACCACGTTTCTGATTGTTAGGATTAACGTGTCTCAAGAATTGTTATTTATACGGCGGTCAATTCATCTAATAACCAGTTTTTCTGGTATGTATCCTAACAAGTACTAACTTACCATTCCACATTAAACCATCACCTTCTCCACATGTGGAAGAATATTGTCAAATTTTAATGGAAGGGTGTGAAATCATGTGACTTCGAATCGAACCCAGGTCGCCGGTTTACAAACCAAGCGCACTGACCACGGAACCAGCTTCCGAAATAAATATCGTGCTCTGCCTAGCAAGGGATTCGAACCTAAAGCCCGTTAACTTAGCAAAGCGTCTCCTAACACTTTCCACGGGAGGTAATTTATCCACTATATTTAATTGAATAGGGGTTACTGAATAAAAACTCTCGGAGGCGCTTTGCTTACGAAACGGGCCCCTGATCTACCGAGTGACATTACATAGCTCTAACAACGTAATCAGCATGATCTGCTTGGCAAATACAAATCCCGCATTTAAAGGTGCTGCCTCACAGATTGGGCTAAAAAATTGTATATCGTGATTTTCCAACCTAACCAAGTATTGGTGTAGTAGAAAGCCACTGACAGTTGCTTTTTGACGGATTTGGTGCAAATAAGCAATTTTAACCACTCTCGATATCGCCCACTGAGTATTTTTTCTTGAAAAAAAGTGCTATGTTTCCTTCCAACGTGCTTTGTGAATTATGTAATTCACATGTGATCGAACTGTAACATCAACAATCTACAGCATAAACATTTGTGAGGTATTTGGTTCGTTTTTCGTTTAATTTTCCGCATCCGAATGAGTGCCTGTGATTTATTCACAGACACATACAAGAACAGAGTTTTATTTTAATTCTAAACACGATAATACCCCGTACTATTTAACTGCGCACATTCTATTTTCACCCATTTTACATTGAACATAATCCCACGCTGAAATTGAGAGGCTATTAGCTGATACAATTACTGATGGCGTAATTTGCTGAAGGAAAGAACACATTTTAAACATTGAATAAGTTTTAATAACACGACTATAAGGTATCTATTGCATGAAATAAAAAATATAAATGAATTGAAAACGTAGTGTCGAGAGTATATTGGAGTTCCTAAAAATAGATGTGTCATTGCTGTAACACGTGATACTCGTGCAGCTTGCCTTATTCGCAACTCGTTAAAGGTTTTACTATAAAGTTTACGTTCATTCATTATTAAATACGTCACGTGATACGGGGCGTAAAAAGTACAAGCCAATTTGACAGATATATTTTGTTTCGGTAATAAAACATTCCCTGGTTTCCTCTATGCGTATGTGGATTAATACGCATATCGTGTTAGAATCTTTAATAATACATGCTTGAATGTCTTGATGTAAACTCCTATCCTAGATGATATACGTAGCGTTCTGGCATGCTATAAATAATAATATATTGATCTACATGCGTTATGCTTAAAGTCATCTAAACGTTAACATGCCACAAATAATAGTAACCTTCACATACAAAGTACATGTACACAGATATAATGGCTTATCAGTCAATGTTTTGCCCCAAGCAGAGTTAAGGATATGCATGGTGTATAAATAGTAAATAGAAATCGGTCTATTTATTGACCGGGAGGTAGACACATGCTGTTTATTCAGAAGTATGGTATGGTCACAATTATCTTGCGTTCACCGTGAAATTTCGGATGTTTTTGTTTTCTTTGGTAAATAAAATATTGCAATGCCACAAAGACCGATGTGGTCCGCATGAAAACTATTTTGCATTACCGGTTTACATCCGCGTAGGTAGTTACGCAATATTACTGTCTAACCGGTTTACTATTGCAAAAGTGGCACCGCCTAGCGGCGGCGTAAGAAGAAAAGTGGTTTCATCAACTAAACTAGGAGCAATTGTAGAAACGTGTATATAAATTTAGTTGTTATATCGAACAACTAAAACGGTGTAGAAACAACTTTTATTACTACGTACTTTCGGTATATCGCTCATGAATGCATAGAACTAAATGTCACACGTCATCGGGTGCTTCAAGAGTTAAATAGGGGCTTGAAATAAGATGATAAAATATAAGAAAACGATTTAAATGACTTCCAGTTAGGCAAACAACGCGATGAATGGCCTGAAATGTGTTACAACCCGCATAATTAAACAGCATACGTCAAATTAAGCAGAGTGAACACAGGTGCTGAAAATGTTGAAAATGATTAAATTTGTGAATTATTGTATCGTAACTTCATTTGTTATTACATTACGACAGAAACACGAACGTTTGTAATAATCTATATTTTTTTTGTATTTGAAATCCTAGTATAATCTAAATCGTGAAAATAAACGATTTTACTGTATTCCATATTGGTATTTATCTTATACAGACGAACCTGTGTTTAAGACCCGGACAAATTGAGAACAAAATCCACTAATGTCAACAAGGACCTACAATCTTATCTTTCCCATCAGCCCATTTTCAATTATGATTACTCTGTTCAGAGAGATCACCTGTCACAAAATACCACTTGCTGTTGTCCTGACCATGATTGGTCATTACATTACAGACATGTTTGAATGTATAACACCACCTACACAACAGCAATGTCGAGACGACACGAGGAACACAACAACAACGACAACAACAACAACGACGACAACAACAACAACAACAACGACGACGACAACGACGACAACAGCAACGACGACAACAACGACAACGACAACGGCAACGACAACGACAACGACAACGACAACGACAACGACAACAACAACGACTACGACGACGACTACGACAACGACAACAACAACGGCGACAACGACAACAACAACGGCGACAACAACAACGGCGACAACGACAACGACAACAACGACGACAACAACGACGACGACAACGGCAACGACAACAACAACGACAACAACAACGACAACGGCGACAACGGCGACAACGACAACGACAACGACGACGACAACGACAACGACAACGGCAACGACAACGGCAACGGCAACGACGACGACGACGACAACGACAACAACTACGGCGACAACAACAACAACGACGACGACGACGACAACGACAACGACCACGGCAACGGCGACGACGACGGCGACGGCAACGGCAACGGCAACGGCAACGGCAACGGCAACGGCAACGGCGACGGCGACGGCGACAACGACGACGACGACAACGATAACGACAACGGTAACGGCAACGGCAACGACAACGACAACAACAACAACAACGACGACGACAACAACAACAACGACAACGACAACAACGACGACGACAACGACAACGACAACAACAACGACAACGGAAACGACAACAACGACGACAACAACAACGACGACAACGACAACGAAATCGACATCGACAACGACGACGAAAACAACAACAACAACGACGACAACGAACTATCTGGATGTCGGAAGTCATTGGTATATTTGGCAGGGAAATAAAACGGATGTCCTGGACTAACCATTGTTGAGACAGTCGATCGCAAACAAACAAACAAACAACATAAAGGATGAGCAAATGTTACACATTATGATTATGTTCCAAATAAAGGATAGAACCTATATTTCAAACAAAAGTAATGTACATTCTATATCATATGAATATACAGTGACATTAGTTCGAGAGAACATTGCCCAATGACAGCCGGCGGACTTTTTCACACGTACGATCTAGGAGAATATGGTATTGCGGTTACAAACGATGTAACATAACTCAACAATGACGTGAACACAGCAACTGTCTCTTGTCATTATAAATCACGTGGTTCGGGGAAAAACAACAGATTTTCTGAGATTAGCCATGAACTGTTTTAAATTATTGATGAGCGTACGGTATCATCGATACGAGATAACGTTGAGAGACACTAGTACTAGTAGGCAATCAACGGATGACACCAATACAGCAACTGCTTTATCATAACTATTTATTTTACATGTTACATCGCATCGTTCCTTTAAATTCACATCCGTTATTTTAACTTCGCATCGTTCCTTTAAATTCACATCCGTTATTTTAACTTCGCACCGTTCCTTTAAATTCGCATTCCGTTATTTTAATTTCGCATCGTTCCTTTAAATTCGCATTCCGTTATTTTAACTTCGCAACGTTTCTTTAAATTCGCATCCGTTATTTTAACTTCGCATCGATCCTTTAAATTCGCATTCCGTTATTTTAACTTCGCATCGTTCATTTAAATTCGCATTCCGTTATTTTAACTTCGCATCGTTCCTTTAAATTCGCATTCCGTTATTTTAACTTCGCAACGTTCCTTTAAATTCGCATCCGTTATTTTAACTTCGCATCGATCCTTTAAATTCGCATTCCGTTATTTTAACTTCGCATCGTTCCTTTAAATTCGCATTCCGTTATTTTAACTTCGCATCGTCCCTTTAAATTCGCATTCCGTTATTTTAACTTCGCATCGTTCCTTTAAATTCGCATTCCGTTATTTTAACTTCGCATCGATCCACTAGCGCCACTTCGCGTCGTCAATCGTAACTTCGCATCGGTCAGTGTAACTTTACTTCGTCTACCGTAAATTCGAATCGCCCAACGTAACATCCCGGCCTCCATCGTAACTTCGCATCGCTCATCTAATCGTAAATTTGCGTCTTCCAACGTACATGTAACAATATAAGTTCGCATTATCTACCGTAACTTCGCATCGTGCAACGTAACTTCGCATCGTGCAGCGTACCTTCGCACCGTGCAACGTAATTTCGCATTGTCTACCGTAACTTTGCATCGCCCACCGTCATTTCGCGTTGGATTTTCGCGTCATCACTTCCTCATATAATCATTCAAGAACGATGGCACTAACGTAATACCGTACTAAATACATGTACTATATAAAGAATAACATACTAGTAACTGTTCCCACGTGCCCGTTACAATTATACCACATGGCTCTTTGAATAGGACATTGTTTAGCCCTGTATATGGTACATGTATTAACTAATTAGATAAACACCGTGATAAAAGTGCCATGGTTGTTTTATATATTCAACACGCACTAATGTAATCAAACAATTATTTTGAAAAGTGAATATTGTGTTCTCAATTCCTATTGGCCATTGGTTTGTAAAACGTGTTTTCATAGGCTGGCCATTCAAAGTTTGTGTACAGCCGCGCTCGAGGAAATAAAAGTACAAACCTTCAGCATTGTACATGTTGTAGATTGTCCTGAGACTACAGCATACCTCATCAGCAAACTGACGACATGGACAAAAACACCCATCAAACGCACAAGGTGGTCACATACGGCCGCCACCTGGCACAAACAGTGTTTCATCCACAGTGGGACTCGAACGGCGCTGTCGGTATCAAATACAGTAACTAGTACATAAGGCTGTACGTACATGTATTGTATTCAGTTGTTACGGTGGCATGTGTGCTTTTGTAAAACAAGTCTAATATTTGTGCTTTTGTAAAACAAGTCAACTATTTGTGCTTTTGTAAAACAAGTCAACTATTTGTGCTTTTGTAAAACAAGTCAAATATTTGTGCTTTTGTAAAACAAGTCAAATATTTGTGCTTTTGTAAAACAAGTCAACTATTTGTGCTATTGCAAAACAAGTCAACTATTTGTGCTATTGCAAAACAAGTCAAATTTTTGTGCTTTTGTAAAACAAGTCAAATATTTATATCGGGAAAACTATAATTAATATAATTATCATTGTGGTTTTGGTGTTATTCGTCATTTGACCACGGCTGTTGTCAAACTATGTTTCGTCAATGTTTAATGAGTTGGTCTACACGTGTACTGTCTGAGATTTCTGCGAGCAAGATGGCATGTGTGCGGTCAATAAGGCCTATCTGAATCTTTAATATATATTTACTTCTTACTGAATATCAGTATTATATAGTCTATACGTATATTTCTTCCAAACATTCTGTCTGCAGAATATACAGACGTTGTTTTTGTCTCTATGGTATTATGATGGTAGCAACAGTTATACTTTCTCGTGAATTTCTCACGTGTCTCATATTGATTGTTGCTATAAATGGAAGTTCAAGAAAGTGTATGCACATAAGGGAAAGATACATCGCTGGCTGAGAATAAGAATGTCAAAAGTGTAAAATCAATATTTTTAGAAATCAAGAAAAAGCTATCTGAAAACTACTCTTTGATTATTGGGAAACAAGCTTTTTCAACTTCAGTTTGGTCAACATGACCAGTTCTGATTTTCATGAAAATAGGATCATAATAAGTGCATTTGATAAAGATTTCAAATATGTATCAGTCTCATAAGCACATTCTAAGCCAGCGACATATATATGAGCCAGTCTCCAGGAAAACCTGCTATATTGACATAATGTACTAACAACATGTAACAAGGTTTTAAAAAGGCTTTAAAATAAGAAAAAATTATGTATTTGTAGATTAAATTTTAATAAATTTATCCATATATAACTACATTTTAGCTTTAAAATTTCTTACGAATTATGTCGAAATCACTTACTTCGTTGCTATGGTGACCAATTTCAGAAAAGTACTCTGATTGAGAAAAACGAGGAGTTAGTTGTTTAAAACAGTAGTAACCTTTCTCTAAATGTGAACATTTACAATTTGGATATATACTTTAAAACATTATTCTAAAATGTGATACCATTTTGAACGGTTTATGTCAAGAATTGATCAAATGCTGTATTTATAAAGTTTTTGTACGTGTTACACGGCGACTCCGAATAACGTTTGAATGACGTTCGCGACGTCACGCAAAAAGGCTCTGTATAGGGCCTCTAAAAACAGCTGTAACTTCCTTAATAATCAAGATAACAACAAAATTTATTTTGCATTTTGCTTCATTAAGATTATTCTTTTAAATAATAAAATATCTCAAACTCGTTTTTTTTGGTCAAAATAGCAGGTTTTCCTGGAGACTGGCTCATATTATTATATACTTTATTTATAGAGAAAGCTTATTTAGCATATAATACAACGCTAATCTACCATAAGGTCCTCATACAGCAATACAACTGAACAAGATATTAAAACAAGATACAGTTATGACCAGCGATCCAGAAAACAAACTCCTGTCGCATTATTTTTATATTTTTTACAGAAAAACTCCGTAATTATAGAAGAATTATAGAGAACATCAAAAGCTACAATACATAAAAGAGATTAAAATTCTAAATGAATATATGAATATCACATGAACAAGTCTAACAAAACAACAGGTGAAAGTTAACAGTACAAGAAGTATTCAAGAATACACATGATTTGCAGAACAGATGTGGGAGATGCTAACAATTACAAACATACATTAATTTTGCTTTATTAATCAGATGATTTGTACCACTTTAAATAACGGACATTGAAAATGTTTAGCGGTTAGACGAATTACGCACAATATCAGGGATACTGTTCCACATGGAAGACCCAGAAAATACAAATGTGCTCCTGAACAACTCGATTCTTGGTTTCGGTATATACAGTTGGTATCATGCATGTGTAATTTGCAACCGCGAATAGCGCAAATTTGTTTTTGTGAAATGTTAAAAACATGTATATGACTGATCCATATCTGGTCCTTGTTATGCGAATTAAAATTAATTTAGGAAGATAAGATGTAAACAAATCTACCAATCATATCCTTGCCAAAGTACGCATATCTCATCTGTCTCATAGGCAGCCAGCACGTACCCCACTACTTCCCAAGTCAATTCAACCTTCTCATTGTTTACCTACATCATAGATAGTAAACAGTGGTAAAATCTGATTTGGCTGGGGGTGTTTGGGTACGTGCTGACTGCCTATGATCTGTCTGGTCACGCGTACGCAGTGAATAGAACACTCATGGATAATTGATATTCCCTGGTTGCGCTAACAAGTTTTCTTTAAAAAACTACACCGATAATATATACTTAGCGTCAATGAAAAGTTACCACCCTATTGACTTATGTTTTAAATTTCACGTTACACTGTGCTAAAAGCCGAACACGACTATGTTTTGACCTTACTGTGTACAAATGCACACACTATAAAACGTTTGTACCCATAGGTCATATTGTATACACAATACAGAGGTATATAAGTGGTAACTTTTCAGTGACGCCCAGTATATATACACATTTGATTCCGTAGCTCTTACTTAATTACTTGCACTCACCAGAGTCGGCTTAATTACCACACCGAGGCGATATTTACGTCAGTGCATCTTACAACATTAACGAATAAAAGTCACTAATTCCAGGAAGTTGGAAAGTTGATTACTACAGAATTGACGCACGTATATACTACTTGCAATAACACAAATATTTTAATTAAGTTTTAAGCTGTTTTCAATTCAATTGAGCAGCTCTGAAAAAATGTACAAGATAGTTGGAAACGCAATCAGAGTGAAAACTCAGTAGTGACGACAATTATGGAAGGTGTAATTTGTATTTCTGTCTTATAATTAGTATACTAGTAACGCACAAGATTCTCAAATTATGTGTGGTCCAAGACGCACACGATTAACAAATATTGTGTGTTCCTTAACGCACAAGATTGACAAATAATGCGTGTTCCTTAACGCACAAGATTTAGAGATTAATAACTGGGCGCGCTGTGGCATCGAATGATAATATCCCCGGCACGACGATAATGGCTCGAGGGCGCTAGCCCGAGTGCCATTATCAAGCGCCGGGGATATTATCATTCAATGCCACAGCGCGCCCATTTATTGAACTGTTTAATATACATGTTCCAGCTAAGGAAATATATGAAAGCACACAATGTCATCATCTTACATAACAGTATAGAATAAAGGTTACACGTCTTTATTCGTCAATTGATACGAATGAACCTTCAAAAGAACGACAAATAGTACAGTGCAATTCTCATTCCGAGGCAAAATAGAACTAAAAGAAGACGGTCAATTAAATATTATGTCACTTTAGTAAAATAAAGAAGTGTGGATGTCCCGTTTTCCTTAATTTATTAGGCCTAGCCTTCAAGCGGACGTTTCGGCGTGTACGTACAATAGGAGCCGTACGTTTAACGTACATTCCGCGTAAATAACGTCACGTCGCGCGTGCGCACGATCGCAGGGCGATTATTGATCACGTGATCAATAATATCCCCGGGGACATTATCAGTTTTCAACATTTTGATGATGATATCCCCGGTGGGGCGATAATAGAGATTTTGTCAACGCAAAAATGTTACTATATATAGTAACAGGTGTATTAATAACAAATAATGCGTGTTCCTTAACGCACAAGATTGACAAATAATGCGTGTTCCTTAACGCACAAGATTGACAAATAATGCGTGTTCCTTAACGCACAAGATTGACAAATAATGCGAGTTCCTTTACGCACAAGATTGACAAATAATGTGTGTTCCTTAACGCACACGATTGACAAATAATGCGTGTTCCTTAACGCACAAGATTGACAAATAATGCGTGTTCCTTAACGCACAAGATTGACAAATTATGCGTGTTCCTTAACGCACAAGATTGACAAATAATGCGTGTTCCTTTACGCACAAGATTGACAAATAATGCGTGTTCCTTAACGCACAAGATTGACAAATAATGTGCGTTCCATAGCCCACAAGATTGACAAATAATGTGCGTTCCATAGCCCACAAGATTGACAAAAAGTGTGCGTTCCATAGCCCACAAGAATGACAAATAATGTGCGTTTCGTAGCCCACAAGATTGACAAATAATGCGTGTTCCTTAACGCGCCAGATTGACAAATGATGCGCGTTCCTTAACGCACAAGATTGACAAATAATGTGCGTTCCATAGCCAACAAGATTGACAAATAATGTGTGTTCCATGACGCATAAGATTAACCAATAATGTTCGTTCCATAAATTATTTTGATTGGGTTTATTAGCATGTTTTGGGACCATTTTTTACGCCTGGCTCCTGTGATGAAATAGCCCCGTTAGTGCAGAGCACCATCAAGTCCCATAATAGTATCAAAACGTATGACGTGGTACAATAGCACCCCTCCCAAGGCAACGGACTACATTGTTTGGACGAATTTTCAACTCACTGCTAGTTGGATATTCGGTCTTAGCTCCAATTGGTTTGTGATATTTGAATACCTCGAACGAACTACTAACTAGTGATTGGCGTGCAGCTATAAATTCAGCGCTCCTAACTCTCATCTAACTTCTCGGAGCTAAAGTGTGCATGTGTCCTACTAAAGTATGCGGCTCCTAAAGTATGGCATACGTAAAAGCATTGCTATAAGAGCAAGAGCACACCAGTCCTGTCCGTAATACGCCATTTGTCGATACTGGTTATACATGTTTAAAGAAAGTTTTCTATCATGATTCAGGATAGCCTATAGATGCATTATACCATTCGTGGGACGTGGAACGGAAAATTAAATACATGTAATTATTTGGCAAAAAATCAATATATAGGCCTACATGGCTATATTCGTTTAAGGATTCATTACTTGCAATTGTGTTCAATGATTATTCGTAATTACATTTCTCGAATGTTGCGAGAACCGTTCGTATGTAATAAATGTTCCCAATTCCAGCCAGCAGTTGCATCAAATTACTGCAGAAAACTACATTATATAGCGTGTAGATATAGTCCGGTAAAGGTACATTAACATTATTTATTTTGTTCTCGTTCGTTTTTTCTCGTCATTGTTGACAATTATCTTTCAATGCTTAATTGTAATGGCAGAACAGCAGGCTTCTTTAATACATGTTCGAGTGTAATGCAAATTACATATTAATTAGATAAGATATACTAATACATACTTGGGAACTGAGTATGACCTTATGTATGTTTTGTAGCATGTTCATACGTACGAGTATAAAATTATTGAAATGTTATCCGGAAATTAAAATGTGTCTTGTTTGTTCAAAAATCGTTCAAAGTAAAAAATACTTCACAGTATCAACTCTTTATGTGCCCCAAAAAACTGTATTACTTCTTCGCTTCATACTGTTAATTTTAGAACTTATCGAAGTATCGACCAATAGTAATTTTAAGTAAAAAGAAGAGAGCTTTACCATTTTCAAATAATTGACAAGCCTTTAATTAGATCATTTATAATTCACCATTGTTCAATGCTATCTCGCCATACGCGATTTCACCATTATTGACTTAATTTAAGTACACCACAAACGAACGGTTCTTCCGAGAGACTAGCTGTTAGACAGTACAAACGGCAAATAAAACAAGAGCACTGCCTTCGAGTGCTGGTCGCTCGACTTTTTCGTACTTGATAGTACCCTTGCTCATCATTGAGTGAGAATTCTAAGAGAAACAAGGGCAGATAACTCATAAATATAGGTCACATGGTTACCAACCTTGTCAGTTTGGACTCCCCATGTGCTGGTGAATAACTATGTTGAGTTTCAATTGGATACCTTTGATAGTCTTTGAACAATTCACATTCCAGGTAAAAAATCAAAGTCAGAAAAGGGGAATAACTTATAGAATGTTGGATTAATTTTATTTTCTCTTACCAGTAGATGTAGGTCATCACATTCCATAAGTATGTTGACTTTCAAGTTGAAAGCTTGGATAGTGTTTGAGAAAATTCAGTTTATGTGAAAAATGTGCCACTATTTGAATGTGCTAAGTCCAAGACAACTCCATAAATATAGGTCTAAGGGTGACAATCAACTAAACCAACGCACACGCACCCGTCACGACACTAGCTCTACTTTCTTTTCTTCGAAAAGTCGAGCTAAAAATGATAAAATCATTACATGGTGGTAGCACAACATCCCTGATGCATGCATACATTGAACATATGTCTTAGAGCATTGCCCTAGATATTCTTAGTGTCTACTGGGGCTCACTAGGAGAGATTCTGGTATCACGCAGAGCGACGCCCAATACCCTTTTTATTTGGTGTGTGGGTTTTGTTCTGAAAACAACATGACAGAATTGCATTACGTCACAACTTGCACAGGCGCCTATTAAACACTTATTCTTAGAATATCATTGCGAGTAATACCAAGAAATATTTAAATGTTTTAGTTTCTATTAATAACTCAACAGTTTCCAGGCGTAATTATACTAGATAATTATTCTAGTGGGTGTCCCTAAGAGGCGACTAATAAAGTATTTATGTTATCATATATTAATGATCACACTGCAGTATAGTGCGTCGAAAGCACTATAAACGTACATCAAAGAGCTTTCAAAAACCATAAAGGCAGTGGAGTTTAGTATTAGATGCGATTCGTTTCATGTACACATAATGCCTCTAGAAGAAAAAAAGGCGTTGATTTCAATTTATTCTTACTTAAATTCTAATGACTGCAATTTAGAGTAGGCCCTATGATTTATGTAATTAAATGGCATGAAATGATATTTTTATTACCGATATAAAAATCGTCAGTTGCCAGGAAAATGACGACATTGTGTCAATGCATGCTAAATGCATGATATCAGAGACTATAGCTAAATAATACAGCATGATCTGTAGTCTCTGAAGATATGGACTGTTTTGAATTTAGCAGCAGACTAGATGATATTTTTATATTTGTACACGTGTGATTTCTTCATCTGTTATGCTTAGCTTATGCAATATTATTGTGCTAAAGTCATTTTTGTCTCATATTCACCAGCACCTTTCCCAACTAAAAATCAGCTTCTAAAATGATATGAAAGAATAACGTAATTATTGTTCAGTATAGTTCTATCTATTACAATCAACCATATTTTAAAAAAACTGGCGAACAAAGACTATGATTACAAAACTTGTCTGCAATACCACCGACCTATCTTCCATCTGACACTTTCACGGTGTATGTGCAAAAATATTTGATATTGTTTTACAAACAAGTTGATTGGCTGTCCTCTCAGACCCATGCAACGCAGACTACAAACCCATCCTTTCGCAAAAAGAGCCAGGTCCAGTGACTCATTTTACACAGAAAGTGGGCCAAATTTGCATATATATGCACCATGCATTTGCAATGATAGTTAACCTAGACCTGTCAAGATAGACCTCCTGTCACCAAGGACCACTTTTGTCGATACCTAATTCATGCAATTTTGTTGTCCTTAAAGGCAGGTTTGACTGTACATAAAAATACTTACCTAGCTAGCTAGCACACCAGCAATATTGCATAGTCTGGTTCCCGTTCCCCAATCTTACATTTCATTAGATTACTGCCTAGATGGTAAAGATCGGGAACCAGACTACAATATTGCATTGCTATAAAGGAATTTGGAACCAGGGTACTGTTTTATTGAATCACTTAACTTTCGAATCTCAATTCTTAATTATTCTTTAAAGTCTACATTTTGGGGATAATTATGGTTTGTAGGAGTACATTGAATGAATACTATGAACAACGCTTTGAAGAGCTATAGCGCATTAAATTGTGAATGTAATTTCACTATTTTCGTATGTGCTTTGATAATACAGTACCCAGTGGCTAATATACAATAACAAATATACTTAGTTTGTGTGTTTGCTCTAAGACCCGTGTTATACCAGGAACTGTTTTAAATATTCACATTGCTTGCAGACATACTCGTATACATTTTGGTATGATAGCGCTATAGTATTATCTAATAACTAGTATAGATGGGAAATTATGTCCTAATTTCTTTTTCTTTACCAATTATTTATTATCTTCTAAGTGTTTCTAAAAAGGATTTGGACTGATTGACTTTCTTTATACGTTTGAGCATTTCAGTAGTCTTTCGTCCGTTTCAAAAAAAATTACGATTTTGTGCCGACATGAAAACTAGGTAAAAGAAATGCGACTATAATGCGTATCTACAACTAGAAATATTTTTGACACAAAAATGTGTCTCTCAGAAGGGTCCATAACTCCGAATCATCGGACCGAAATTCCTGACAATATACCTGACTGAGTTTGGTACCAAGTATGCATATGAAGTTTCATTGAAATCCGACCTGTGGTTAAGGAGAACTAGTCACACTAAGAATTGCAAGCAATACAGATTTCCCCTACCAGTTTGAAGCCATAGCAACCACACATTTTGTCAGAATAAAAATTATTAATATGAGCATAGTCTCTTTAATGGCACCTACCCACATTCCAAGTTTCATAAACATAGCTTGGAAACTTTTATGGCAGGATTCAGATGTGGACGTATTTCACTCTTTCCGTCTCCATAGCAACCACTAATTTTGTCAGAATCAAAATACTTTAGACGTGCATGATCCCATTATTGCCCCTATCCACCAACAAAGTTTCATAAATCTAGCTTGGAAACTGTTAAGAGTTATGCCAGGATCCAGATTTTTTGACGGTCAGAGACAGACGGGCGGAGGGCAAACCTGTTACCTATAGTACCCTACGGTTGAAAACAGACCAACTGTAATAAATAGAGTCAGACGTCCATCCAGCACAATCCCCCACTATAATGTATGGGAGACATAACAGGCTCTTCCCCAGGAGCAGAAGGCGCTGTGGTACCCCAGTCAGAATTGGCTTTCCCTCAGCCCCTTTAAACCTCATATGGCGTCTTCAAATATATTTGGTCAGTATTGTCTAATTGGAGAGATTATAGCTTGTGTTATGCAAAAATTGCTGCAGTGAATACAGCCATTAAATTATGCAGTTTTCTCTTCCGAACCATTTTGGCTACCAGAATTACCACCATTGTCCCAATGCCATGAACCATTTTTAGGGAAGGACATATATGAATATTATTATATTAAATCATTACTACCTTATCACCAGCAAATACCCAACAATACAGAACAAACAACTCATATAAGGCTATTATACTGAATTGTATTTGTACATGATGTTTAAGTTACATTCTCACACGTCGTATTTCAGACTTGTTTTTGCCCTGAAATCTTTAATTATAAATAACACAACAATAATAATTGCAGTTATAAGCATTGTTATATGGCAGAATGTACCCACAGATAAAGGTTATTGTACAGTCCTGATTTGTGGTGTTTAATTAACATACCAACCATACAAGAACCACAAACATCTACTTTATCAAAAGGCTAAAAGTAAAATATTATTTGCTTCCACTCCCGCCAAAATCGCACTAACCTTTTTTTGAGGAATCAGATACTGGCAAGATTTGTAGAGGGTTTTTTTGGAGGGAGGGGGGGGGGGGAAGTCTTCTTATGATAATCTTGTAAAATATAAAAAAAAATCTACACACTTACTAGTATTCAAGAAGATACAGGAGGAAAACAACAATACATTGTATATTACTTTAGGCCTAACTTCTCAGATGACATTCCTGTGTCTTGTCTCCGGGGTTGTCTCAGGAGGAAATGTTGACGTACATTGTAACACAATAAATAGTTTGATACAGATGACAAATCTTGACTCACTCAGGGGGACGATTATAAATCAAGTTTTATTCTGAGACATATACAACCTAACTTAATATAAATGCATAATAAACTTAGGTACCATTCCATATAACACTGAATTTTCAGTTGCCTTGGTAACAATGTTCTAATAGTGCAGATAAAGCAGAAGAGAACAAGGCAAAGAACAAAAGAATACAACATGTATACTAATTATCTGTTTTAGTTGAGTGTTGCTCCGTGTCATTGGTTGTTGTCTGCTGACGCTTCCTCCCGTTAAGTTTTGACTGACTGATGCAGTAGGCGGCTGGAGTTAGGGTGTCATGATTATATAGCTGTTCACACGGTATCAATCCCAATACACCGCTTTTCAGTTCTGTGAGAGAATGGTTCTGTTTTCATATGGCTCTGATGGACCTGAAAACCAATGTAACACTCAGGATACATGAACTCTTGAGTTCCGAGCGTTACATTGGTTTTCAGTTCCGTCAGAGCCATCTGAAAATATCACAATTCTCTCGCTGAAATGAGAAGCAGTGTATCGGGATTCATACCGTGGTTCAGCTTCATTTCCTTTTTGTTCCTTTATGTTTGTCCTTGACCTTGCCGCTTGTACTTGGAATATGTGAATATTCTTTTTGTGCATTTTTTTGTGTCGTTTGTTCTCCGGTGTTTCTGCCGAGTGCTGTCCGATCTGTTATCATCTTTTTGGCTAGCAACACTGGTTGTATAGTCCAGAGAATTTGACACGACTCTCGACCTTCTATTAGCATAATTTCACAGCTGATTTATTGTCTATATTCGGTTGTATGTTTTCATAAGCAGGGAGTATCACGAAGACGCTCCAGGTGTAATACTACACAAATCTAAAGGACAGGCAGATATTGCACGATTTGCTCGCGGAAATTTATTTATTCAACACAAGAACCTTGTAATATATTCATGCATAAAGGACAGGATCACGTCAAATTCTCTGTGCTATACCAATCTGATGTTACCAAAAAAAAAAAATTTGTTTCTCTAAACATTCTTTATTTTTTACTTTATGTCAAACATTGCCCAATATTTTTTATCCAGGGCATGACTTGCACAAAAGTTGTCATACTTTACTAACTACATTTGTTGTACTAGTTATGTTTTCCCTCAAAGCCGGAGATCATTGGTCAATTAGGCAGTGATAAAGCTGAATGACTTACAAAAGTCTCAGTTGAATGCACCAAAAAATAAAAACAAAAAAACCACCAACAAGATGTTAGATCTTTGACTGAAATGATTCTATCACGCTTCTGAAACAAATACAAATACTTTAAGTATTGGACAGTATGAAAAGAATCACCACTATCTCCTGCACTCTCTAGCTATCCCTGAAGCAGCATCACATTCTTGGTTAAAACAAGACATTACACTAGTGCATAAGTGGATAGAAGTCTATTTACACGTGTTAAAAGTTAGCAAATTATGAATTTCGGACATTTTGCATTCAGAAATATAGACAATTTCAAAAATTTCTTAGCAATGCACTTTGTGGGCAAACACTAACGAAAGATGTTATACATGTATCATCAAATTCAGTAAATTTGCAAAATCAACCAATATTTGCACGTCGCCAACATAACTACTTATCACCCTGTACATGTGTCCCTTTCAGCTGGTATTAAACCACATTATCTGTCTTACACAACATGTCATAATTAACTCTAGAACTCGGGCTATTATTCAACACCCATTTGTCCCAATTTACTCTTAGGCTATAATCAACACCACGTTTAGCACATCTCTGAGAGCATTGAACATGACAATGTTATATATCAACATTATTCTAGAAGGTCAAGGTCGTTGATACGGATGTCCACTTGATGCTGCCTTTATCTGAGTTTTTATAGAACTTGGTGCCTTCGATATTGAGGTATCTGTAATATGTAAAGACATGATCAAATAACATCCTCATATGCCAAGTAACATGGTTGATACAAAATTCTCACACCACAATTCAAAGACTATTCAAGGACAATTCAAGGTAGGATAGTTATTTTCAAGGCATTTTCGCACACATCAACTAAGGTTATATTGTATGAAAATTATTCGCAGCCATTTTATACACTTTTTCTAATGACACCATCTAATTACACAAGAATACCCGATTGCACTCATTCCATTACACACTCGCACCTATACATAAATTTTATGTAATTTTGATTTTTTGAGAAAGAGTGCTTGTTTCATTTTTTAGTTTTATGCAGATATTATGTGCCATTTTGACAACGTCCATACATGTTTATGGATACTGTAAACCAATTTTCTTTCGCGAATACTAACTTTCGCGTTTTGCTGATCGTTAAGTTTTTTTGTGGAATTGGGGGCCAGTTGTAACCCGGGTTAGTCAAGTCTTCAGACGAAGAAATGTGCTGGTGAATGAGAGACAAATAGTTGAACAAAGTCTAACTTGCAGGGGTTCCATTTGACTTGGGAGTAGGGAGTTTAGACCGTTGAAAGAATGACCACAAGACAATTTTAAATAAAGATTTCTATCACAATCAGTTTATAATGAAAACCTAGCTATCTTGCATATTCCATACTGATAATCAATCCTTTGCATAGTAACTGCAAAACTGTTAGGATGCCTGGGGATTCATTATTGTTGATTTATTCCAACGAAATCTAATATCCATGATTGATCAGCCCCTGCAGGGTTTCCTTTCAAATGTTTTAATTAACAAATAAACCATCCCAGTAAATTGTCATTTATATCAAAATCCTCATCATTTAAAACCAATAAATGAAAAAAATAATTTTTTACTGGAATATAAATTATAGAATGGATACCCTTTGAAGTACAACTAGAAGTGTGTTTGACACCAAAACGTATGTCTCCGAGGCCAGAAAGGGCCAGAGTTGTCATAACTGGGCAATAATCATCTGAAAATTCCTGTCAACATGCAAACTCAGCTTAGTACCAAGTATTCATTTGACGTCATATCTTTCAATATTGCGGGAAATGACGTCATGACGTCATGGAGATGCATCATAACGTCATAACAAGCTATGCATCCATGCTACTTACAGCTAAACAATGTGAATAAAATTAAAGTGTTTCATCCTCCTGAAGAAGACCTTGTTAGGTCGAAATATTGAGAAATTAGAGTGATCTATCTACAAATATTCATGTGAAGTTTCATTGAAATCTGGCAAATGGTAATGGAGAAAAAGTGTGGACAAAGTTTGAGAAATTCATCCAGACATCCAGCAAAGATCAATAGGTCTCCCTACCATATGTGGCAGACACATTTATTAAATCTAATTACACAAATGACCAGCTTTCGCAGCTACTTAACTTTGCCACAATAAGTGCATCAGCTGTGTTATTGTCTGGAAAGCCTTAATTGACAACCGCACTTAAAAGACTTCTAATTATTAAGTTTAAGAGTGACAGGTAGGATACAAGCAAATAACAGCAAACTTGGATTTCTACTTTTAAAACAAAGATTGAATTAACAGTGAAAGATTAGCATGACTTAACACAAATTTGTTCTTAATCAAATAAATTAGCAATTGTTGCGTTTACAGCATCAGGCAAGATGCTTAGATTCTGCAAGGTACAAAGCCAATGAATTCACAAAGTCAGGAAGCGTTACCATTTACCAAGGGGTCAAGGGCAACATATGGCACGTTCCAAAAGTTCATTCTCAAACTTTAAATTCATATATAGTTTTATTGGAGCTATGTGCGCAGTAGACAACAAAGTTAATTTCTTATTCTCATAGCTTCATTTAATGCCAGAGATAAGAGCAATGGTAGAACCCTCTGAAATTTAACCTGTCAACTTTATATTCTTCTGACGCCATAAAAATAAACTATTGAAACTTAAACATTGAAAACGAACTTTTCTAACACCCTGTATGGTCCTGATGTTACAATGTTTCTATGAAAATACGAATGCCAGAGATGTCTCTATGTCACTTTTAAACCACTAATGTGTAGATAGTAGACAGTCATCTGGGGTGGATTTCCAGATCAGGGTAGGTTACATAAATGCTCTTCCGCGACATTGGATATGGACATGTTCTCCACCTCCAAATGAGGAGAATATATCAGTTGGTACTGAAAGGGCAAGTCAGTACTGGTTGAAAATTAAATCCATGAAAACCTAAAGGACAACTGGTTGCTGTATACTTTACAGAAACATCATTATTCAAAATACACTACAAACAAAACATGAGACCGAAACAGTGTTTGTGTATCTGGTAAAAAGCTGCTAAAATAGGTAGGAAAAACTTTAATTTTTTAAATATTATTTTAATTTATATACTGGAAAATCAACAATTTGGGTTGACTTCCACTTCAAACCAATGCCATGAAATATTTAAGGGCAGTGGCAGGGACTGGTAGGGTCACCAGAACCGCAATGTAATTGTTTTGACCTTAAGATAAATGTTGTAGATTTAAATCAATAGGGGTCATGTACTATTGCTGACAACCATCCATGGCACAGGTGCAAGACACAAAATCAAATTTGGCTATATAGGCCTATTAGTATGTATAAGAGAGAAAAGGTACAGAATGAAGAGCAAAACATCATGCTTCCACTTCAAACCAATGCCATGAAATATTTAAGGGCAGTGGCAGGGACTGGTAGGGTCACCAGAACCGCAATGTAATTGTTTTGACCTTAAGATAAATGTTGTAGATTTAAATGCTTACTCTGCATTTTCTGTTGTTGTTGCATACCAGCTTGCGGAGATTCTGGTAACCTTGTACGATTTGATTTCAATCCTTTACCAAATAATGAGGCTGCAACCAGAGCGTTAGTATCTGCTACAGATGAGGTCTGAGGCTGACTACTCTTCTGACCTTTAAATATATAAAAGTTAAAAAGTAAGAAAACTCCTGAAACTGTCAATGTATGTAGGAAAAATAAAGAAAAAACACCATTTTTAGATAATCAAAGTGTATGCCCCATAGCCAGAAATAGTAAAGGTCACAAAGACCTTGACCTTCGACCTACTGACCTCAAAATCAATAGGGGTCATGTACTATTGCTGACAACCATCCATGGCACAGGTGCAAGACACAAAATCAAATTTGGCTATATAGGCCTATTAGTAAGTATAAGAGAGAAAAGGTACAGAATGAAGAGCAAAACATCATGCTGAACTAACACAACACTGCTGCAAGAAACGACCAGGTCACAATTATCTCTTTGTGGTCGCCTCACGGAAGCATTAATCTAACAGAAAACATCGATCAAATAGCAAAATAAATACGAAAAGTTTCCCCCAAAACACCTCCCAAATGGTCTATGTAGATTTCGACGTCCTCACACATTTGAATAATAAACGGGTACCCTGGCCGATTCCTACGAAATAAACGAAAAACGGCTAGAACGTTCACATACTTTCGATAAACGAACTGTATTCCTGTCAATCTGTGAAGTAAAATCTCACTGACAGCCCGCTACAATCACACACCATCTCTTATACATACTTATAGGCCTATATAGCCAAATTTGATTTTGTGTCTTGCACCTGTGATCCATGGGTAGTTTGAGGATCATTGGTGCAAGCATTTAGGAGTTACTGAGCGGAAACCGTTTGGCTGTCAAGCCGCATAGCGACATTTGACCTCAAAATCAATAGGAGTCATCTACTATTGCTGACCAACATCAATGTAAAGTTTGAGGATTATGGGTGCAAACATTCACATGTTATTGAGCATTTTCTGTCAAAGGGCAAAGCAACCTTGACCTTTGACCTGCTGACCTCAAAATCAATAGGGCCTAAGGGATAATCTACTTTAAGGCGAAAACAGTACACATTTTTGGTGTTGTATTGGCGACCTTCATCTGTCGTATTTTCACTTTTTCTCCACAGTAGACTTTTTCACATTGTTACATTTTCGCGTTATTGTAGCGAAAAAGTGAAAATACAACATAGCATAAATCAGCCAACATAACTATTGATGACCAACATCCATGTGAAGTATGAGAATCCTAGGGTAAAGCGTTCTTGAGTTATTGAATGCAAACCATTTGGTCTACCGACCGACATATGCATCAAAGATGGGGGGGGGGCATCAAAGGTTGGGGGAGAGCTTCAAAAGGTGTGGGGCATCAAAGATGGGGGAAGGGGGCATCAAAGATGGGGGAGAGCATCAAAGGTGTGGGATATCAAACATGGGGGAAGGGGGGCTTCAAAGATGGGGGGCAAAAAAAGTGCAGACAAACTTCTTGATATCCATACAGACAGACATAGTTTCCCCCATTATAATTAAATGTAGTAGACATAATAGCTGAACTTGCGTAATAAATACCAACACAAAAAAGTGCAATTACCGTCAGGCTACACAATTCAATGACTGAATAGATTTATACAGAAAATACAATAATATCTATAATTAACAAGAGACTATGTAATTATGAAGACTCTAGGCGGTAATTAAAAATGTTTTATTTCCGAGACAAGATTTAACGAGATTCCATTATCACCCAGACAACTTCGTGAAGGCTTTTATTATCCTGATTCAAGTACATTGTAATGATTTTCAAGTCTATGGTTAGACAATGAGTTATTGTTTTAATACTGGGATTGCGTGAGTATAATCATTATAAATATGGCATAGGGGAGGGGAGATAATCTGTATGACAGTTATTATTCACAATGTTTTTATTTTCACTGTCATTTGCGAATAAAGTTTCTACATTCATAAATCCACGTAAATTACATCCGTAACATGAAAATCTTGGAAGCTTTGACTGCAAGTTTATAAAACCCCGTAATAAGCATGTTACAAAAATTCACGAAATAAAGATCATACCAATGTGAAGTGACTTACAGCACATAAAAATACTATATTTTTAAAATCCATTAAGCCTTGCAGCCCATGAGGACAAAATATTTACAAATACATATAATGTACCATTCATACACATACAGCTACTAGTCTAGCATCTGGACCTTTTAGTGTGAAAAAAAGGTCCAGAGAGTTTCTTGGTTTATTTGTGTAGAGGGATGCTTGAAGTTTAATTTTAGCGAGGGTGGACATCTGAGATCCTGTAGGTAGCGTCATGGTAGCATCAAAATTTCCCACCAATGTTTTAGCACACACTCTGTCTTAATTA
Organism: Spisula solida; assembly: GCA_947247005.1. NCBI lineage: Eukaryota > Metazoa > Mollusca > Bivalvia > Venerida > Mactridae > Spisula > Spisula solida. The sequence continues at coordinate 31,638,449 of OX365948.1, forward strand.
AACCTTTCTAACTAGTATGTACAAACACATATCAATTTTATTATGTGTAATAATTAAAGTACCGGTATAGAGCTCTGAAATGATATGTGGGTCAAGGTCATTTAATGTTACATAAAGTTTAGGTAATTAATTCCTTTGAGAATAGGTAAAGTATTTATGATAAAGTCGCCTCTGTGTATGGATGGTTCTAATCCCCTAGTTTCATACTTCAACATAAATTATAGCACGAAGACTTTGTCATGATCCTGATCTTTATGCATGAATATTTTTATTTACTACAAGGATCTTGCATTAAATATATAAATTTCTGCAATCAAATCGAGTAATATCGGACCTTTAGATTTGTGTCGGTATTACACATTGAGCGTCTTTGTGATAATTCCCACTTATAAAAACAAATATAAAAGAGCAACGGGAGTTATAAATATATACAGTATATCAGCTGTTAAATTATGTTAATAGAAGGTAGAGAGTCCTATCAAATTATTTATACTTTAATAGAGAACAGTGCTGGATCTGATTGCAAGCTCCAAATGCATCAACAATAATAATTCTCAAACTTATCAAATAATCAAAAGTCATCAAATCTATTATTTATCATTTAGACCAGGGCCACTTTAATGTGGCTTGTACGCTGTTCTTTCTTGTGCCTGTTGTGCTCTGCTGTTCTGTTTAGTGCAGCCTTCCATATCCAATTTCTTATCTTTTAGTTAATTGGGCTTAAAATATGTAAGTTCCTAGCAAATGTACTTCAAGCTTTCATATCAACAGGTGTAATAGTTTTTTAGTTATCATCCCGACAAAAATATATCGGACGACTGACAGTCGGACAAAGCCCGGACTATATGCACTTATGAATAAGTGAGGGGGCACAAAAAGTGTGAAATAATTTAGATTTATACTAGATAGTAATAATAATAATAATACTTGATTCATTGTCCCATTCTTCTCTGGTAGAGTTGATGATGTCCAATAAATTACTGGTAACTTTGTTCAAATTGTTCAACTGTTTCTGAAATACCAAACACAATACATGCACCTTGAATTGCTTTATTGTACTCAAATCCATGCTATAATATATTGTATACGAAAGCATGCATGTCCAGGTATGCACAGATATGTATACTTAATCTACCTCACTGTAAACAACCAGTTTTCACATATTGCCATTAAATTAAAGCATACTGGCTCACAGGTAACTGTATCATTGATTTTTTTGTAAAATATATGAATATATAAATTGTACACACACAAAATCAATGATACACTTACCTGTGTGCAGGCCCACTATTTTTTTCCTGGGTTTGAAGTCCCCCTTTTAACTCCCAGATATATATACCAAGTTGTAAAACATTGTGAGACGGCTCAATATCAAGATTAGATACACATAAGAGAGCGACATGAATGACAGGGGAAGTTATTCAGACCTGTAATTATAAAGACTGTACAAGTTGTTTCCCTTACAATAAGAAGTGAGTCTATTTCACAAATTGAAAATGTTTTTTATGCCCCCATATCAATAGATCGGGAGACATATAGTGCTTCACTTGTCCATCCGTCCATCTGTCCTCAGGTTAACCCAAATTGACTGTTTCTTCTAGCATTATTATGGCTTGCTACAAAGCGTCCATACTTGCATGGATGTTGTATATGAACACTCTTCACACGCCTGTATCACCTGACCCTATGTTGACCTTCACCTTGACCTAATTTTGGACTAATTGAAGGGCCAAGTTCTTGGTTAACACAAATTGACTGTTTCTTCTAGCATTAATATGGCTTGCTACAAAGCTTCATACTAGCATGAATGTTGTGTATGAACACTCTCCACACGCCTGTATCCCCTAACCTTATTTTGACCTTCACATTGACCTTAATTTGGACTTAGACTTATTGATCGTCCAATTCTTGGTTTACCAAAATTGACCGTTTCATCTTACATCATGTCCATCATGGCGTTGCCTTCAAACATGACATACTTGTTTACCATCATAAGCCCCTTATATTATCAAAGCCATGTAACACTATCCAACATTTGAACAGAATTATGGCCCCTGATTGACTTAGTTTTTTATAGACAAGGCTTCCATTGGGGCATAAGCGCTAATTGAACACAGTCTTGTTTCTCTATATATTGAATTTCAAAAATAATTTTAGACAGATAATTAGGCAGAGTAACCAGCTTACTGGTGTCATATTAACAAAACAAAATGTCTGTAGTTCTTTCTATTGAATAAAAACATTAAAATAATTACAGTATAACCTGGTTTATCCGGAACCTGTTTTTACCGGCAACCTGTCTTAACCGGTATGGTTTGTCAGTCCCGGCAGAACTCCACTAAATTTCTATTAGATGGACCCTTACGTTAACGGAACCTGCTTTATCCGTTATCCCGGCATTGTTTGTCAGTCCCGACAATTGATAAATAGTGTGTTTTAACACTTAATTAACCGGCTTTATAGATAATACTTAGAAGATGTGTATCATCAGCAAATGTTTTTGCACATAATTAAGAAAACCAAACAAACATCAATTAACAACTATTATGTGACTAACTAACACCATTTGCACAATGGCATATAAATTGATACTAATGCCATTTGATACCTTTAATATTTGTTCATGTGTTATAATTTTGTCTTTTTATAAGCCTTTATACAGTTATATGTATGTATTTAAAACCTTGTTTTACCAACACACTGCTTTATCCGGCACGCTTATCTGGTCCGATGGGATGCCGGATAAACCAGGTTATACTGTAGTTTGTTAACAGAAACACAATAGGAATTAAAAGTGTATGCTTTGACCAAATTAGTGAGATATAGTACAGATCGCAAAGCCACTTGTGGTGTAATACAAACACATGTCTAGAGGACAGATATTGCATGATTGGAAAATTGATATATCAAATGCAAAAACCATGTTATATATATATCAGGGGTTCCGTTTGACTCGGGTGTAGGTATCATGGGTATTTTGCCCATAAAATGGTAAACTTTAGTCAAAGGTATCAAATTGACCCTTTATATTCAGAAGCTGGTGGAACCCCTGTATATTCATGTGTAAAGCCTGGGATCAGGTCAATATCTCCGTATCATACTAGGTGGTGGACACAAGTAAATTGTGAATTATAATGATATACTACCTGTGCTTGTTCCTGTGTCGTTTGTTGAGCTTTGGTTACAAGCTGTTGTGTTTTCTCTTCCACCTCAGGTTCCAGTTTGGTTCTCAAATAATTGGGTGCAACTTCATGGTTAAAAAATAACAACCGACCTTCTGTTAGTTTCTGTAAATGAAATGGCATTGTTAACTTTATTTATTAATGTAGAACTTTGGTGAAATAATTTGCAAAAATCCAAACCCAGTATGCCAACATCGAACATTTTACTTGTGTATTTGCAAATCTAAATCCATTAAAGGCACAATTGCATTAACATCCATATTTCACATAAAATCAGGTCTACAAAATCAGTTCCAAATGTTTTCAAAATGCTAGTACTTTTTCACTAAGCTTCAGGTATGCTATGTTCCCCCCTTGACGTTTTTAAAAAACCTCAGATATGTATGTTTTGTAATAGTACTTATCATAAGTAAAGCTATACATGTATATAAGTTAAAGTTAAGAGGATGGTTAGATAATTTGGTTTTACATTATTATCAGTTGCATTTGAGCATACTATGTAATGACTCATCAGAAACCACAGTGGAAGAAATTCATTTCCTCATAATATGTCAGCCATTAGGAAATTTCTTCCTTTTCATATTTAATATGAAAAGACACTTGAAATGTAAAATCCCCACTATATAAAGCAGTCTCTATTATACGTATGTAATTATTTAGGCCTTTGTGTCAAGGATAACCCATGAAAGTGCAAGCACTTATTTCCAATGGGGTCCTGTGTTTTTGCTGAAGGTACAGCGAGTAGAAGAGAAACAGTAGTGATACAAGGAATCCGGGAGTGTTACCCTAGCTCGTTCAGAATATACTCCTTGGTTGTTTAACGTGCACGATGTATAGCACCGATACTCCTGAGACTACATCTGGGTTTCCAACCAGTTCATCTCTAGTTGGGTGGGAAACACTGAAAAGCGTTTCATAAATAACCAAGTGTCCCGGCCGAGATTCGAACAAGGGACCTCTCAATCAATAGATCCTCTCGACCACCATGCCACTCTATTATAGAGTAACTTACCCTCAGATTTTCATCTGGATCTGGGAGTAACAACAAGGGAAGTAATAACTGGTTCTTCAGAGAAGGAATTTTGTCACTCTTCAGAACACGTCCTAGAGAATTTAACTGTCCAGATAGTAAGGCAAAGTTATCCAGCACAGAAGGCCTACAATGTATTCAAGTAAATAACATTAGTGTAAAAAGGTTCAATATTATAATTCAAGGTTTGATTTATAACTACTGGTAGCAATGTGGGACACCTCTGCTATCCAGGGTTTTCGTTAAGATTTCGTTAAGCAGGCTTGTTTCAAATTTTAGGTGTCCAAAACTGTTATTTCATCAATTAAAAGTGTTATCATAACTATACAGATGTATGTGTGTGTGCAATTGAAATAATTTTGAAATTACTCTAGCTTATAATAAAGTTTTATGCGCTTATACGCAGCATGCATGACTTTTTGACATGTGACCTTCAAGCTACACACCTATATTGTTTTGAAGACTTATTTAAAATGACAAAGTTACAGCGCAGACAAACTTCTCCGAGCAAATGTATGCACAATGACAAGGGTAGCCTAAACAAGAGGGCCATGATGGCTCTTTATCGTACCATGTCCCTATGTAAGCATGTACAAAATGTGAATATTAAAATTGGACAGACTAGCTAGTTAGGAGTCCCTAAAAAATGCTAAAATGCATAATTGCAGTTGGCCTAGCAGTTTTCCCTATAAAACAAACCCCACCCCAGGTGGCCATGTTCTAAGACGAATTATGAAAGGGTCATCCAACAATAATTTCTGCAAAATTATTTTGAAATTTGACCAGTGATTTCCTGGTTTTTCTATATAGCTACCGGTATATAGGAAAAGGGCCTCTTTTATCTAGACAACTAAAACAAAGAATTCCCTGACTTTTCCCTGACTTATTTTAAAATTCCCTGACTATTCCCTGACCTTGAAAAAAAAATGTTTTTCCCTGACTTTTCCCTGACCATGGGAACCCTGATTTTTGTGTCTACATCTTCGCGGGATTTTTCAGGATATCGACCAATTTTTATTGGAGAACAGTGATTGGCCGACAGGTTAGTCACTGTTAAAACCCATGATTCCAATTCCTTCGTATTTTTGTCCGCTAATTAGCACATAAGCTTTGTGTTTGCCTGTGTATCACAGCAATATTTTATTCAATGGTTTTGAAAAGAAAGAAAACCTGTGAATGCCCATGGCCACCTGTAAGTCAATACTCACCAATTCAGGGATTGATATTCATGCTCCAGTTTGAATATAAGTGCACCAAGGGAATTTTTTAATTCACTAACACGCTGTATCATAGACTCCAGTGAGATCTCCAATTGTTTTTCTTCCTTCTGAAATGTAAACGATCAATACAATAAGGGGATACATGATTGTGTAAGGGGGCAGGGGGATAAATATTGATATCGGTACCCCTATGAAGTAAAACTGTGCATTAGCGAAGTGAGGTAGAAAAAATAAGTATGATTATCTGGGCAGCATGCCATAAACTATAACTCAGGTCATTAAATTATTAATAATTTTCACTGATACTGCAGCTTGAGTGCAAGCCAAACAAGCTAGAAACAATGCATTGAATTTGTTTATAGATCTAAATGATACTTAGTTGTAATTTGTATGCTGCGAAAACCCTTCTTTATTGGATAATGTACATAGGTATACTGTTATTTGGCGGGTGAGTAGGAATCAGTGGGAGTCCCAAAGACTCTCCGAGTCTCGTTTTCCTAAAAGGGGGTCTAAGGACTCAAACTTTCAAATCGTAGGTAGAACCTTCAGAATTTCTGGATAACTAGCCACTGCCAATTAAGAATTAGCGAAAATGTCAATTTCATTTCAAACGCCATGAAGCATTAATTGCCACTACATATATTTAGCATAGGTTTGGATATTGGCAAAATAAATTACTTCTTTATTACATAATGATAATATGCTATTATATAAAGCCCAAAATTGTAAAGGGGCCCAAGGGACCAGGGTGGTCTTATTATTGAGGTTTAACGGCAAATCAACTTGGCTCTCATAATATTATATGGAATCCAAACGAGGCGAACAACAACCTGATACAACATTGCGCCGCAACATGTGGAAAAGGATATGAGTATGGCATTGTCTTGCCAATTTTGGCATGATATGTCGCAAAGATGTATCACATTGTTGAGTGATGTATCACATTGTCGAGTATTGTGTTAATTGTCGCATAACTTTGTCCATGGGAACCTGATATTTTAATATACAGTAGAACCTGTACGAACGACCACCTCTATTAAGCGACTTCTCTATTAAACGACCACTTAAGATCCCACCCGTGAATTTTCACTATATAAAGTGATTCTATTTAGCGACTTTTTAGTTATCCGACCAGCGACCACCTTAAACCAGTCCCGAGAGTTAAAATTTAATCCATTCAACGACCACATACACTTAATCTCGTCGAGCATTCAAACCTATGAAAACAGTTGGTCGGTTAAAAAAAACGTATGTAAAGATAATTGTTGTAGATTAGTGGTTATCAACTAAAAAGGTGAGAAAAACAAACTAATAGTGAGGGATATGAAGCAAATAAAACAAGAATCTTGGTCAATTAACATTACACGGGTGGACAAGTGGTCCAGTGGGAAGAGCTACTGACTGCTGATCCAAAGGTTGATGGTTTGATCCTGCATTTCTCTGCTTTTCTGTGTTTCCCACTAACATAACTAAACTTACTAACAGTCTTTCGGGCGAGACGTTAAGCGAGGTACCATGTATGATGCTTTACGTCAGGCACGTAAAAGAACCAGACATGCTGCTGAAATTGGGACATCTTCTGTACTATGCAATATCCCCCAATAACTAAAGTGACTAACCTCTTCTTGGTAATATGGATTTCCGGTGGTGAGGATAAATAAAAGCATATAAATTGTAAAAAATGACATAACACATGTTCACCATTGTAATAAAAAAAGTCCATATCAGTGCATATAACACTGCAACTGTTCTGTATTAGATAGTAGCAGTACTGAATAAAGATATGAAAACTCGGCATTGTACTGAAACTAATAATTACGGCCTGATCTATTAAGAGACCACTTACTTAAGCGACCGTTTAATCCCGGTCCCAAGGGTGGTCCCACAATGCAGGTTCTACTGTACAGCCAAAAACACTTTCCACACTCCGTAACTGACAGTCACCAATATAGAAATAAGTCCTGTGCTTTGTCACACGGCGTATCACATTGTTATGATGTTGTATCACATTGTCATGGGTTTTGTCCTGCATTTCAGTGATACAACATCGCTTCGCGGTAGACAAAATTGCGATATGATATTCGTCAAAATCTTGCAATGTCGTATCACATTATCACATGTATCACATTGACACCTGTCTTATGGCATTGTCATGTGTCCTATCACATTGACACGCGTCATATGGCATTGTCATGTGTCCTTTCACATTGACACATGTTGTATGGCATTGTCATGTGTCTTATCACATTGACACCCGTCATATGGCATTGTCATGTGTCTTATCACATTGACACGTGTCATATGGCATTGTCATGTGTCTTATCACATTGACACGCTTCATATGGCATTGTTATGTGTCCTATCACATTGACACGTGTCGTATGGCATTGGCATGTGTCCTATCACATTGAAACATGTCGTATGGCATTGTCATGTGTCTTATCACATTGACACGTGTCGTATGGCATTGTCATGTGTCTTATCACATTGACACGTGTCTTATGGCATTGTCATGCGTCCTATCACATTGACACGTGTCGTATGGCATTGTCATGCTTCCTATCACATTGAAACATGTCGTATGGCATTGTCATGTGTCTTATCACATTGAAACATGTCGTATGACATTGTCATGTGTCATATCACATTGAAACTTGTCTTATGGCATTGTCATGTGTCATATCACATTGACACGTGTCTTATGGCATTGTCATGCGTCCTATCACATTGACACGTGTCGTATGGCATTGGCATGTGTCCTATCACATTGAAACATGTCGTATGGCATTGTCATGTGTCTTATCACATTGACACGTGTCGTATGGCATTGTCATGTGTCTTATCACATTGACACGTGTCTTATGGCATTGTCATGCGTCCTATCACATTGACACGTGTCGTATGGCATTGTCATGCGTCCTATCACATTGACATGTGTCGTATGGCATTGGCATGTGTCCTATCACATTGAAACATGTCGTATGACATTGTCATGTGTCATATCACATTGAAACTTGTCTTATGGCATTGTCATGTGTCATATCACATTGACACATGTCATATGGGATTGTCATATGTCCAATCACATTGACACTTGTCGTATAGCATTGTCATGTGTCATATCACATTGACACGTGTCTTATGGCATTGTCATGTGTCATATCACATTGACACATGTCATATGGGATTGTCATATGTCCAATCACATTGACACTTGTCGTATAGCATTGTCATGTGTCATATCACATTGACACATGTCGTATGGCATTGTCTTGGGTTGGCGACAGATGACATGGCACTAACCCATTAACAGGATTCCTAATTATTAGCTAAGATAACAACACCAAAATACATGTTATAAAAATTATTAAAATACTGACATTTTTTCACAAATATAGAGAACTGTAACAGCTAGTACTGTCGATTCAAAGATATCTGTCAAAACCGCCAGAATGTTCCATTTCTTAAAAGGTAAATGTATATATCGACCAATCAGCGCTCTTATTTTACTCAAACCATCTTTGACCATAGCTTTATGTATTAAACTAAGCGTAGAATATTTCATTAGCGTTCTTAGCGTAGTGCGTTAAGCGCATGCCATCAGCATAAATCATTGGTGAAATCCAAATGAAGGGTTGAATCCAGTCTGATACGCTTTTTCTTTATGCTTTTTGTAATACTTTTTCTGATGTTTTTATATCGACAAATTAATTTCATCATACTTTTCTTTTCAAAGGTAGCTGGCTTGATATAGATACGCTATGTTTTTTATATTTTCTACGGAACATTGAATGCAAAAATTGCAGAAATTTCCAGCTTCGTAGGATGAACTTAATCCTTGTGTGCTGGAATACAAATGTGAATAGATCTAGTTTATTCAATGTATTTATGTTTCACCGGAATTAGCAAAAGCATTAAGATAAATAAATCAAATATACCAGATTTATATAGCGCCCTTTTCATGCGAACGCACATTCAAATGCACTTTACATGACTGTGTTGCAGCCACAAGGGCGCAGGTGCATCCTCTACCAGTGCAGATACAGCATGATCTGACCAGAGGGACAGACCGAGAGAAAGCCCCGGAAGGGAGAGAGAGACATTAGATACAGGCATGTCCGGCGCTGCAGAAGTGCGCCTAGCTCTTATTTCGAATAGACAGCCTGGTTCTTTTAATGTGCCCGGTGTATAGCACCGATACACAGCTTCCTGGCACTTCCAGATACTTTGCAGACCACACGGCCAGATATAGCGGGAAATATTATAAATATTTCAGAAATGTCAAGTTCCGATGCCAGGGATTGAACACACGACCTCTGGATTGACAGCCCAGTGCGTTACCACTGAGCTAAATCCGCTTATTCTACGCTTCATAGTTTAAGCAAAATTAAAATAATCTAGGCATTGTTGGGATTTGAACTCGCAGTAAATTGAATACATTTTCAAAACAAGACTCACAAAACCATAGCTGTTAACCACTCGGCTACAGGGCAGTTAAAGTTTAGGCAGTGGCTAGCCGTCCGGCGCCGGACGACTAGACAGCGAAATTAGTCGTCCGGCATTAGAAATAGAAGTTAAGTAATGGAACATAAAAAGTTTCAATTACAGTATTATGAGGATGGGGATAGTATATGACTTCACTTCATGAAAAAATGAAATTGCTGTGTTAGGTAATTGACAGTTTGGAATGTCACTGGTTATAATAGCGTGAAAACAATGTTACCGTTTATGAATCGTATCATGATAGGTCCTATTCTAAACTCCCTGATTGTATATTGTATTTAAAATAAAATACAATTGTATTGTTTTGTATATATGTGCTATTAAAACTGCGAATGAAAAGTAATTAATTGCCATATATCTTTGTTTGTGTTACTTCGGCAAATAAACGTGCATACTTTGTTTGTTTTCCAATATGGCGGACATTATACGGCACAAAATGGATGCAGATAAATGCACTAACTTGTCTTGCTTAATTCGTAGTTTATTACAAGGTAGAAACATATGTGATACTTATCACAAGAAAATAACTGAAATTATGGATGCCTAATGCATAGAAATAGAATGACAGTTACCTAGCCAATGCATGTATCGTTTGCTAGTCGTCCGATGACGGACGACTAATTTCGCTGTCTAGTCGTCCGGTGCCGGACGGCTAGCCACTGCCTAAAGTTTAGATCATTTAAATGTACTAATGATGTTAGGACTTAGTCCTGACACACCTGTAATAATGGATCGTGTTGAATGTTTGTTTACGCGGTTGTGACAGATAACTTTGAATCAACAGTAGCTTCTGCTCTTTATTTTAAGTACGATTAATATTGAGTACGAATGAAAACACACATTTTTCGACTCCAGTACACGTATTGCGCCAGTATTTTATTGTCAGCCAACATAATGGAGTAATTGTTGTCAATGCTACATAAATATGTTAAAATCAATTAACCAACCTGCATGATAAAGTCGGTTGTTTCGGGGAATTTCCAACTTGAAGTTGAGCCGGAAGTTATTGAACACAACAGAAACTTTACGCATGCGCCAATAATTAGGTCAGAAAGAAGTTAGCCGCCATTGATCATTGTTGTCTACAAGGTTTCGGCGAAAAAAGAGTAAGTTTATGTTTATTTAATATCAATGTATCAATCTGTCTGTGTGTAACTGAAATCATTGGTGTGTTATCGTTTTCTTCGCTCGCGTAAGTGGCTTCATTCATCGGCTTTGGCATCGTTTCAAAGCTTTATTTTCATTGGCGGGCAGGTTGTAATCTGATTGACTTGATTGGGTCTCATTTCTGTCCAATTTATTGGTCCGTTCTGAAAATTTTAGCCACTGGTAACACTTGTTCCCATCGGCTTCTATCTGAACGTAAATAATGTAGTAAACTCATCACGTTTCAACACCTTTGACAGTTCAACCCATGCCTTGTTTCTATGTCGCCCAACTTCTCCTTCTACCAGTACAGAATTTAGTTACAGTAGCCATATTAATTTCCCGTTGTGACGTCATCATAATCATTCTGTGGCTATGCACAATTATGATACCAAAAAGTTATAATCCTTACTTAAAACAAGAAAAACATTGATTTAAAAATCAAATGCCACCTTTTAGGAATTAAAATAAAAAAAATAATTATTAAGTTTAAAGAAACACTTACAGTAAAGTCTTTATTTAAGAAAATTTATGTAAAAACACATCAAGTTATTCTTATATTATTTTAGAGAGCTCTATAAACTCTTATAAAATTAATATTCTTTACTCTCAGTGGATTATAATATAAACTGATCATCTAATATAGAAATTTATATATATGATGTTCTAATTTCAACATATTTGTTTCCAATTAAGCCAATTACTGGAAAAGGTAGTCTAGTTAGATCATTATTATGACCTTTACAGTAAAGCATTAAAATAAACATTATTTTATATTTTCAGTTGCTAATCGACCATATAAAACCATAGACCCAACAACATGACTGATGCATCTAATTTTGTCACCAATGGAGCCAATGTTTCCACAGAGGCAGCAAATCTTTTACACAATTTTTGGCCTAAAGTTTCGGAAGACATACGAGGCTTGAAAAATGTAAGTAATAAAGGCAGAGGGACTTTCTATTCTTTCATTATACATTACAAGTGCTGCTTAGTCAGTCATGAATCACCAGGTATTTATATTTAAGAAAAATAAACCACCAAACACATTATATTTATAGTAATTCATTAAAATTTACAACGTTTTGCCCAGATGTCTTCTTCAGGTTAATGAAGTATATCGATTTTCAGTTATTTATTTTTTTCAGTTATTTTATAAAATGTCTCATTGATATACTACTGTTTTAAAGCTTTTAACTGTAAATTACAGGTTTATCAAAATCTGAAAAAAATGGGTGGATTGGAAATAGAAATTAGTTAAATACTATCGAGGATTTAATTCTTGTGACCTGTTGCGGCACTTTCTATAAAATAAGATTTTATTAATATTATAATGTTAACTTCTATTTAAATACTTTCGGTAGTAATACTGATATATCCATTATTGAAAATATGATTGAAGTTAAAAAATCTTGATTTTATATCTAGGCTATATCAGCTGACTAAGTTATTTTATATTTACATCAAAATGAAAATATTTGATTTTACAGGACCACTTCAGACAACAGGAGCTGCCCTTAGCTAGAATCAAGAAAATTATGAAGCTTGATGAGGATGTCAAGGTCAGAACATCCAATGTTCATTATGATGACTTACATTACTGATTAATAATTATGTTTCATATTGCAAGAATTATTTCCCCTTGTTTGGACTTAGAAAATATCTTGGTGTTAAAAGTTTTATACCCTAGTGGTTAATTTTGCTTAGACCAAAATTTGCATAGGAGACTAACTCAGTCAGTCAGTGACAGAAATAATCTAAAGAAAAAACTATCTAACCTGTGCTCAACCACAAGTGTTTAATTATTATAATAGCAGAATCATGAAATAGGCAAAGTTAAAGAAAATTGCTGTCAGTGATAAGACCCAATGCATAAAAATTAAAAACTAAAAAAAATATCAATTTAGTAATGTATGGAGAATTTAAATAATCCTTGACCTTCTATTTAGCATAATTTAACAGCTGATATATTGTCTATATTTATAACCCCGGCTGTATGTTTTCACAAGTGGGAAGTATCATGAATATGCTTGGGGTGTAATACAAACAACAACACTTAACCTAAAGACCGTTATTGCACGATTTGCTCCTACAAATTTATGTATTCAATGCAAAAACCATGTAATATATTGATGCATTCTCCGTGCTATACAAACATGAAAGCATGGTACCAGGCATTGTACAATAAATACAATTTTGTAAATGGATATATAAGAGTAGTATTGCTGTTTTGCTTGTTTATTTCACTTGCATATGTTATGTATTACAGATGATCAGTGCTGAAGCTCCTGTTTTGTTCTCTAAAGCATGTGAGATATTTGTCAGTGAATTATCACTCAGAGCTTGGATACATACAGAGGATAACAAACGCAGAACTTTACAGGTACATTCTGCCTATAGTGTATTTATCAATTGATGATGTTATAACTGTACGTAACAATAGGTTCAAATCTAAAAAAAAATTATAAACAGGAGTGTAGTTCTTCCTCCTTTAGGCTGATTTCATCCTTTTCGCCTTAAAATCTTTGAAACAAAATGGTTAAGATTGAATTCAACCTTTCTCAAAAATGATGTTATGCAAGGGGGAAGGAAACGGGTGTTTTAGCCCTTTTGCTCGTGGATCAACCACATACCTGATTTATTTAGACTAGACATTTTGTAACTGAAACCAACTGGTTATTCAAAAAGACGGAAAGATATTTGATAAGAAAACAAGATGTTGTTATTATTAAATTCAGTATATAATTAAATGGAATGTATATTGCAGTACAACCTCTGTAGAGCAACACCATTGGGGAGCTGCAAATATTGGCCAAGACATCTTAAAGGTGTTGTTATAGAGAGGTTGTTGCTCTACAGAGGGCCTTTCTAAAGAGGTTGTACTGTACATATGATACATCATTCTGAATACATTGCCCATATTTCCTTTGAAAACTCAAGGTCCTGTGTGCTTAAAGCCTATTCATTGCAATTGTTACTTACTGCAAACTTGTGTGATATCCGACATTATATACAAGTTAAACTGTTGCATGGTTTTATATGTTTACAGAGAAATGATATAGCCATGGCGATCACCAAATTCGATCAATTTGACTTTCTCATAGACATTGTTCCAAGGGAAGACATAAAACCAGCCAAAAGACAGGTAACAGGATTTATTTTTGAGTTGTCTCCCTTTAACTGTATTTAAATTGAATAGCTTGTTTTTTCTGACTTTTAAGAGGTCATGTTAACACAGATTTGTCTCCCTTGTTTTGAAAACTGATTTGTTTGTGGCATTTAATGTTTCATTGTATAAAATTACAGAACACTTCAACATTTGAAAATATCTTTAAAAAAACCAATTCCATGACAATTCCTAAGTACAAAAACAAATATATTTTTAATGTACACTACTGGTTATTCCGTTTACATTCATTGACTTATTCAGGGGTCTAACTGTTCTGAAACAATCCAGATTAACTTCATTGTAATTGATATACTTTTAACTTTACGCCATGTATTGTTATGCTATAATTAACAAAATGTAAATGTGGGCGGTTAATGAATTAGACAATGCCAACCCTGTTGGTAAGATCTTTCATTAGCAATATGCTTTCTGTACTGATTCCATTTTGTCACTGTACTAACCATGAATTGTTGTATTTATATATTTTATGTTTGAAAAGTAAAATATGTTTAAACTAAATGCAATTCAATGTTCAGGGGTTCCATTTGACTTGGGAGTAGGGGTTTTGACTCTTGAAAATTCCAAAATGTCACATTTTAATCCTCAAGATTCTGATTTGAAGGGTCATATTCTCTTAAAGTCATGTGGAATTTACTTTAAAAAGGGTAAAATTTAATCAAAATGACCCTTTAGATTTAGATTTAGCAAGTAGAATCCCTGATGTTTTCAACTTCAAGACTGACTATGTGTCTTCAATTTCATGTTTTTCTGATACAGGATGAGGCAAGGACTTCAGTTTTACCAGAACAGATACAGTACTACTTACAAATGGCACAACAACAGGCTCAACAACAGCAAACGCAGACAACAGTACAGGCAACACCACAGGTACAGACCGCGCAACAAGCTGCTCCACAGAGTACAACACAGAATGTCAGTGGATTACAGCTGGCAGGTGTGTATCAGTATATCATGTCTGTGATTCTTCCTCCTTTAGGCTGATTTCCTTCCTTTTTGTCTTAATTAAAAATAAAATCTTTGGAACAAAATGGTTCAGATTCAGTGTAACCTACTGAAAATGATGGTTTTTTCAAGGGTGATGGGGTTGGGGTAGGGCATTTTTGCTCGAAGAGGCCTGTATATGCTTACATTGTGTTTTCTGTTTTCACAACAACAAGAACAATGTTCATGAACCTGTGTATTTAACAGTCACAAGAACAATGTACATTCAGTGAAAAGTCAGCGGAAAAGTGTGGTTTTTTTTCAAGGTATAAAAGTTACATGCCAGTGACTACATACATGTACTATTACAATCATAGGAATATTGGTCAGCATGTGTAGTTACACTTAGTGACTTGTAAGTATATTAAAGGTGCTGCCTCACAGATTGGGCTAAAATTTTTGCATGTCGTAATTTTCCTACCTAAACAAGTATTAATGTAGTAGAAATCCACTGACAGTTGCATTATGAAAGATTCATGGCAAATAAGCAATATAAAACACTCTAGGTATCTCGCACTCAGTAGTTTTTCTTTTAAAAATAAAGCAGATTTTCCGTCCAACATGCTTTGTGAATTATTTAATTCCCATGTTTTCGGACTGGAAACATCAGAAACCAACAGCATAAACATCAGTGAGGTATTCGGTTCATTTTGCAATTGGTTTTCATTGAATGCAAAAAAAATTCAAACAATTTTAAGGATAGTAGTGTTAATTCTATAGAAATTTGGATGTTAAAATACTAAATAAATACAAAATGTCAGTATTTCGCAAGTTATTTTAATAGTCAATGTGGTTGTTTATGGCATATACAGGCAACTATACCAAAATTACGCGAATATTTGACAATTTTATTTTATTTTTGCAATACACCCATATGTGAGTCAGAACCTTGAATTCAGGTTTATCCAATATTAGCAGTTATTTCCCTTGACATAGCAAGTGTGTGTATCTGTGTCCTACTTATGACTAGATAGTGATAGTAATCATTCTTGATTTATACTCATCTTGAATTAACTTTTATTATTATTTTAAAGGTGGACAAATTCTACAACAACCTTTTCAAGTCGCCCAACCAGCTCAGACAAATGTCGTCTCTGTAAGTATACCTGATTGGCAGAAAATAAGTTGTTTGTTGAAAGTATTGACTGAGATAGTTATTTGAAATTTCCAAACTGAATAGGGATGTGTGCTAATCGCACCAAAAATTGACAAGTTTGCATCTTATTTTCAGGTTTGGACATTATATCTCAGTATGACCCCTGATAAATTATTAATATAAAGTAGGCATATATTCCTCAATGTAAAGATCAATGCAAATCTAAAGAAAGTTTAAGTACTGTAAACCAAGTTACTACGCGTTTTGCTGATCATCGGCATATTTTCGACTACAAATTTTCGGGTTTTTAAGCATCCTACAATGTCCATATTGATGTTTTTAGCAATTTCGCAGCACCTTAATTTCGTAAAATTCTACCACTGGCCAAATGCGCGAAATTAAATCGCAAAATAATTTCTTGATTTTCAGTATCCTTAGAACCCTTTTTCTGTGAAGGTTATACTTGTATATTTAAAATACTTTTTTTAGACTCAACAACCATCTCAACAAGTCATCACGATACAACCCCCACAACAACAACAACAACAGGCTGCTCAACAGCAGGCTGCCCAACAGCAAGCCGCTCAACAACAGGCTGCTCAACAACAGGCTGTTCAACAAGCCGCTCAACAACAAACACAGGTGTGTTAATCTTAGATTGAACTTTAGTCTTACCTGTTAACTTACAGGATATATCAAGGGTGGCCATAACTCTATTTAGAACAGTAGCTGTTTGATTGATGTATATCAAATTTGAATAGGGATTCGAAAATATTGGCTGCCTAATTCAGATCAACATTAACACACATTTGTCTGTAAACATTCATCAACTCCTTGATAGCCTAGTGGTTGAGCGTTCGCTTCGAGTGCAGGAGGTCTTGGGTTTGATCCCTGGCCGCGTCATACCAAAGACGAAATAAAAATGGTACCAGAAATTCCCTTGCTAGACGCTCAGCATAAAAAGGAAATTGGCTTCTCTTCTCTTATACCCTTGTGGCGATGGATAACATCAGGAATGGGGTGTCGAGAGTGATCAATATAAGTTGGAAAAACTTGTTTCACAATCGACCTTAAATAAATTAGTATAAACTAATGTTAATTTAACCAGGCTTTCTAATTTCGAGATTGTTTGAATAAGCCACTCTTACAGTGCTATAAATGATTTTTTAGCTTTATGGATTTTTAAGCATATTCATGTGAGATTTACACTTTGAATGTTTTCTTTTAGATACGGTATAAAGGGCCAAAAATAAAATTTTTTTTTTTTCCCCTTCCCTATCTACCCTTGGAAAAAATGATTTTATTGTATCCAAAAAAGTTGGGTACTACAGAATGAAAAGCGAATCAAAACAGTAGAACTAGTGCATAGGTAAAACAAAAAATATTGACAATATAAACATAAAAAAATTACCTACCTACCTACTGTTACCCAACCCGATTTGGCCAGGGTTGGGAAGGGGAAACAAACAATTTGTTTGGCCTAATTGCGTATATAATCACTGCTTAAATGTAAGTGTTCAGATAACTTAATGGGGAAAATTTGGAAAGCAGAGCTAAAATTTTTCATTCTGCACTATACTGTTTATTAGAGACATTATTTATTACCCAAAATGTGATAGAGTTACTTCCCTTCATTTGTTGAAAATACAAAATATTACACATAAAGCCTTCCTTGTCTGATTGCATGAGTACAATCATAGGATGCAAGTCAGAGTTTTCTTGGTATGACCATGAAGGTTTCCTTTCAGCTATGATGTTAATTGTTCGCCATGTACATGTGTATGGCCATTAAGGTGTGTGATTTTGGCACCTCGTGTAAATTTGGGATTTTACGTTAATTTATGTAGATATTTGACAGAAAAATCATCTTACTATACAAATGACATTCATTTCAAAATCTGATGTTGGATTGATCTAATGTTTTGGTTACAAAATTATATTTAGTTGGCACCTAAGGTGATAGCAAATCATAAATAATAATTATGTAAATTTGAATGGTAGTTTTGTGTCATGATTTCGGTATGAATTTGTAACACTTGTATTATATATATTACAGGTACAACAAGTGCAACAACCACAGACTCAGGTGTTTCAACAAGTTATTACACCATCAGGACAGGTGGAAAATGTTCCCGTAAGTTATATCATTTATTCTCAAAATACAGTACTGTAAACCAATTTACTTTTGCGAATACTAACTTTCATGTTTGCTGATTGTGGGCATATTTGTGACTTCAAATGTTCACGTTTTTATGTTTCCTGCAGTGTCCATATTAATGATTTAAGCACTTTCTTGGCGACTTAATTTCACCAAATTCTACCATTCGCGAATCCATGAAACTAAATTGCGCAAAATAATTTCTACGTTTACAGTTTACAACAACAAACACAGACTTTCAAAAAGCTTTCTTCAATCTTGTCTTCTTCAGATTACAATATTTATATAAAATTGATACATTTCTTGTTTGTTTATTCTCATTCACCAGAGTATTCTTCGTCCGAAACATAGTCTGGGAACTTGACTAACCACTGATGTATACAGGGTGATCCATTAATTCCGCACATTAGTAAATGCCTATAACTTCACTATTTCTTTACTTACACATATAAATTTGGTATTGTTGGAAAGGTAATAAATAAGAAATTCTGCTGACAGGAAAAAAGTAATTGTCATTGTGCTGTGAAACTGACGTTATGACGTCATCGATGACATCATAAATTTGAGTATTTCCAAATTCGAATCATAAAACTTTATTATGAATTGGGGAAATCTGCGATTTAGGTGAAAAGAAAACTTGTAAAGTGTGTCCCAATACACATGTGCCTTCAAGAAGGAATAGTGTCGGATATGTCCAGTGAAATGAAACATTCGATTCGTCGGGAAAAGAGACTGGTTACCTAGCTGCATGCAACAGCGTCATGTGCAGAATTGAAAACGACGTTTGAAACTCATTTCAGAGAAAATAGGTGGTCACATTGAACGTCTGCTTTAGATAGGGATTCTATAGTTGAATATCCGTTTTAGATCAGATCAAAACTTACACGTATACTCTACAATTACATGTATTCTTTAATATGATAGCTTTAAAGATGTTGAAGTTATAAGCATTTAATAATGTGCGGAATTAATGGATCACCCTGTATGAGGATGTTTTTGTTAAATAATGTCGAAAATTCTCTTTCATGTATACCAAATACCTTTGATGTTGAATTACTGATTGTTAAGCAAGTTCTGCAATTTACATTCCCCTCATTTCTGATGGTATTGATCGCTACATGGGCATACATGTTCTGTCATAATTTATTATCTTGATCTTCAATTTACATGGATTTCCCTTGGTATTTTGGTATTAAAGGGATTTTATATATATTATATCACAGTTGTTGGCTTAATAAAAATTTCTATTTTGGCTTCAAATATCAGATTTCTTGATGTTTCAGATTCAGCTCACCCCACAACAGTTACAGGCCATACAGATGCAATTACAGGGTAAAACCAGTAACCAGCCAATAATTATCCAAACCTCTGGTTCCCAGCCTCAACAAGCAACACAACAAACAGTCGTCTCACAACCTGAACAAGTACAGTTTTCAAATCAGGTATGTATACTTTGCACCTGTAGAGGGATTTGAACCTAAACATTGATGCCTAGAAATGCAGTGTGATTATCAGGGATCCTGCAGTTCCCGTATAATCCAGAAATCCTGATTTGCTGCAATAGAAAAAATGAACTTTTCTGCAGAAAGTAAAAGTTATTTGATGAAAAAATACCTAGTATTGACTGCATTTCGGTCATTTGAAATTTCATACCCTGAATTTTGACAATAGAACAATGTTTTGGTGTAGGAGTGTGTGCTAATGGCACTCAAAACCGACATATGGGAAATTTTCAGGATTAGGCATTTTGTCTCAGTAGAACCCCTGGATTATATTAGTTCACTGTCTGCTTGGTTTGTTTTGTAACACTTGCTGCAAACAAGGTTTGAAGATGGATACTTTATTATTTGCTTTCAATGGATTATGGAGATTTTTCAGTGAAATAAACAGTGAAAATAACAGTGAAATTACCACTTTGTTATTTTCACTGTTTTAGAAGCTGGTTCCAGTATCATGCAGAAAAAGAAACGTAACGTCAACGGCGTCGGGCTTTAAAATATGCGTTACGTCATCATGACGTCAAAATTATCACGTCGTGACGTTCTAATTTCGACGTGATTTTTCCAATTAAGCCAATTACGGCACATATTTAAGAGGAATTGAGGCACATAATAAACAGAAAATTTGTTGATTTTTGGTGTAAGATCAATTTTATTTCACTCGTGATCACAGAAAATTACATTTTCACTCGTGGCTACGCCACTCGTGAAAATATTGATTTTCTGTGATCACTCGGTGAAATAAAATTCGATCTTACACCAAAATCAACAAATATCCTCTATATCATCTATGTATGGCAAGGTTCACACATGTCTTGAAAAGTACTAGAATATGATGCCTCACAAGTTTCATATAAGTTTGATGCTGTGAGATATTGTAAATCTTCTGAAACGACTGGAATTTTACCCGAACAAATAAAGCTGGTCCTGGACCTGTAAAAAAGAATGAATATATTACACCCTAATTGCACAAAATATTTTTATACACCTCATGCATGTTCCTAATACTCTGCTTATGAAAACAAAGGCCAAAATTAAGTAATAGGCAAGTAATAAACTGTTAAATTATGCAATTAGAAAGTTTGAGGACCTGGTTAATTTGTTTGCTCTATACTGTTGACCTGTGTGACTTTAAACAACAACAAAAATTAACTATTTATGATGACATTTCAGGGTGTTTTTCAAGTACAGCAGTTAGCAGGTTCCGGTCAACAAGTATATATACAGCAAGATCCTGAGCAAGCAGACAGCTGATAGTCCTTCATGGAGGATATTGTGATTACATAGACATTGTAAATACTACCATGTACAGTTCATCATACTTCCCTGTACAGTTCATTTTACTACCCTGTGCAGTTCATTATACTACCCTGTACAGTTCATCATACTTACCTGTACAGTTCATCATACTTCACTGTACAGTTTGTCATACTTCCCTATACAGTCTGTCATACTTCCCTGTATAGTCTGTCATACTTTCCTGTACAGTTTGTCATACTTCCCTGTACAGTCTGTCATACTTCCCTGTACAGTCTGCCATACTTCCCTGTACATCTGTCATACTTTCTTGTACAGTTTGTCATACTTCCCTGTACATCTGTCATACTTTCCTGTACAGTTTGTCATACTTCCCTGTACAGTCTGTCATACTTCCCTGTACAGTTTGACATACTTCCCTGAACAGTCTGTCACACTTCCCTGTGCAGTATGTCATACTTCCCTGTACAGTGTCATACTTCCCTGTACAGTCTGTCATACTTCCCTGTACAGTCTGTCATACTTCCCTGTACAGTGTCATACTTCCTTGTACAGTTTGTCATACTTCCCTGTACAGTCGGTCATACTTCCCTTAACATCTGTCATACTTCCCTGTACAGTCTGTCATACTTCCCTGTACAGTGTCATACTTCCCTGTACAGTTTGTCATACTTCCCTGTACAGTCTGTCATACTTTCCTGTACAGTTTGTCATACTTCCCTGTACAATCTGTCATACTTCCCTGTACAGTCGGTCATACTTTCCTGTACAGTCTGTCATACTTCCCTGTTCATCTGTCATACTTCCCTGTACAGTATGTCATACTTCCCCGTACAGTTTGTCATACTTCCCTGTACAGTTTGTCATACTTCCCTGTACATTCAGACATATACATTTTTTACATAAAATCTGTGCATATTTTAAGCTGTGAATGAGAATACAAGTTATATTATATATGTGGGTATATGTACATTGTGCAATTGAAATTATCATTAAAAGGTATGAAACATTGCATAGTGCTTTTGAACTTTTTGAAGAGGTGTCTGACTCAACTGTTGTTTAAATACAAGGCTTGAGTTATTGTCTGCATGCTATAAAAATATTTACAAATTATGAAGTTATTTATTTAAGTGTCATAAAGTAAACCTTTGAACAAATTCACACATCGAGTTGTCTCCCTTTAATTGCAACTTTACACAATTTCACAAACAAACTTCAAACTCATCTTGTTAGATTATATTATGTGTTAATGATCACTCAAATAAAGTCACCACCTGTCTAATGTGGTTAGCATAATTAAATCCAAATTGAAATTTAATAAAACAATGTCACATTACTGATGATTGGATGTTGCTGTATCCTTTGACTGGAAGCTGAAGACAGGTTCTGCTGTTCCAAATTCATCAAAATATCTACACATTAAGAGCTTTTGTATTATTATCCAGGGCCAGTATTTATAAAGCAACTTATTGAAAAACATAAATATTTAGACTGAAGTTAATAATATGCGTGTGCACAGCTCTAATTGGAGAATATCCTGATGATTTCTATCAGTTACTATAGCTCTTCACAAAATGCTTCTCAGTCCTGGTATGTAGAAAATTATTAACTTGATTTTCTTCAATCTTGTACTGATACACTCAAGGAAGTTATATGATTTAAGAAAAATGTTAAATTTTCGACTAAAATGCTTTATTATAAATACCGGTACCGGCCCTGCTATCAATGTGCAGTCGAACTTGTCTTAAACAGGCAATCAATGGTCACACTTGTTGTGGCTGACCAGCAGGTTTAAGCAAACTACATGCATCATTTGATAGTTAATGAAAGGCCAGTACAAACACCACTCCACTTTATTATTGCTACAAAGTTTCCAATTGAATTCATTGGACCATATGCAATGATTTGCTGTTATAGTCACAGGGGTGTCAATTTTCCGGATTTGGCTATCCTTGAAGAGCTATGCTTTCTGACCACAATAAAAGTTATTTGATGAAATTATCTCAAGAAATGGCAAAGTTATGGTCAATTTTATCTGCTCTGAAGGATTTTCTTCAATAAAAAGTTTGAAAAACTGAATTATATGGTTGACGGCCTCTAGTTTGTCAAAAATCGTCAGCCGCATATGATTTTCAGGAGTTTTAATTTGGCTCTGTTGACACCCCTGTAGTCATAATAGTGAAGTTTTATTTTCCCTGTCAAAAATTACATAATTACATTGTGTGTGCATGAATACTGTAGAAAAGTAATATTAAAAAAGGAGAGGTTTACAATTACATAGTGTGCTTCAAATAAAAAATCATGTTCATTTTGACAGGTCAAAATCATTCACTATACAATATTTATTCTAAGTACTTGATTGAAACCTGGCAAATTGTCAATTCAGCTAGTTCCTGTTTAAGTATAGCCATGTGATAAACAGCTTATTCAAAAAGATAGTTTCCCCCTAAATAAACAGGAAAATAATTCATATTTTTGTATAATTTATAACTTCCTCAATTCTAAACTGATTACTGTACGGTAATTTTCCTTATTACCCCCAATACCAATGATTAAAGTTATTAAAACGGAATACTTAAGTACGCATTATGTACATAACTTATCCTGCTATCTAACCATTAACTCCTTTAAATTCGCTACCGGGAGTCTATAGTGCTTACAAATTAACCTGGTCCCTACCTTTATACAAAAATATATTAAAAGCTTCTTCCATGGAATGTATCAATTTCAATGAGAAAGTCATGCCTAGTTGTTGATTCAGATTTGTGTGCTTCGTACACTTTGTAAAAAAAGGACTGAAATCAAATTATAGACAAAAAGTCTTTAATTACGCTAATATAAGGATTGAGGACCAAGTTAATTTATTCACAATATACCAGTTCTTGTATTGACAATAATTGTGCACACTATCTCCATATAGGTTATTTGGTATTTGTCACTCAAAACATATGGAATTTGAGTTAAATGCTTCTGTATGAAATATATAAGATTGCTATGAAGTGAAGGGTGATCAAGTTCCATGAATCGATTCTCGTTTATTGACCAGTAGATCTAGTAAAATTGATGAATACTAAGATTTTATTAATTATTCTTTACTTCGGGTTATTCAATCCATCCTATGTCAATGGTATGGTGCAATAATTTGTTTGAAAATATTTGAATTATTTTACTTGCTTGAACGCGTTATTTCAATACATCATGCATTCAGACATATGTCCAAGTTGGCTGGATAAAGTCTTACATACTTACTATTGATACATCATTGAAGTGTCTGCTGTTTTGACCTTATAAGGGATAATTATGTCGGATCTTGTCAGAAAAAAGCAATCAATTGCCCCGCAGGGCTGTTTCACCCTCAGGGTCACATTCTTGTCATTTGTTAGTTTAACTGATGAATCATGTCAGCTGTTTTTTCCAATATGACTAATGAAAACCAATATATATGACGTACATGCCACATGTATAAATAATAATTACATAAATTTACACATATATTTGTATACAGAGAGATTTCTAAAATTCCACATTATAATTAAATTTTAATATTTGCAATTTCGTGTGTTACGATACTGACCTTTGTAAAAAAAACGATTTAATACTGGAACAGTTTAGTTGGGCAACGTGTGTATTTAATTTTAGGAAGTTACACTAAAAATTTTGCAGTAGACTGTATGTGTTTAACAATTATAGTGGGTTTTTTTAGTGTAGAAATAAACAATTTCACATGTCAGTATTGTGGACATTTTGTATAATTACTGTACAACCTCCCCACAGCGGCCGTAGGAAAAGCTACAACCTCTGTAAAAACACATTAAAAATACTCTAAGCTGATATTACAATAGATTTAACCTCTGTAGAGGGACAACCTTTATACAATGGTCAATATTTGCAGTACTACAGAGGTACTGTATTTTATTACTAAAGATTGTTTGTCTAAGGTTTGTAACAAAAATCTCCCAAAAATGATAACCAAAACTAGTACATAGCTATTCTGATGATGTCTGAAGTGTGTACCAGTAAACCGAGATACAGCATGGAGAATTTGACGTGATCCTGACCTTTATCCATGAATATATTATATGGCTCTTGCATTAAATATATCAATGCCATGACTGACCGTGCAATTTCAGACCTTTTGATTTGTATTTCACCTAGAGTGTTTTCATGATACTCCCCGCTTACGGAAACATACAACCAGTGTTATAAATACAAATATATCAGCTGTTCAATTATGATAATTGCAGATCGAGGATCAGATTTCCTGTTCTACAGGGTGTTAAAAAAGTTCGTTCTCATTGTTCAAGTTTCAATAGTCTATCCACAGGCCTAAGAAATTATATCACAAAATACAGAGTTTTGAAATTCCCCATCTTCCCGTCATTACTATATATAAATTCCTCATCTTCCCGTCATTACTATAAATAAATTATACAGTGCCTACCAAAAATAAGTATACAGTAAATAACATTTGCAAAATTAGACTTGGTTAAATTATTCAATATCTGATTATCTGACGGTCATAATTATACTAGTTTCTGAAACTACAGTTACTAAATGAGTCAAAATAGAGATAGAAATAAAAATGAAGATGTTCGGAACTAAAAAAAAACCATGTGATCAAAAAGGTTGAATTTTCCATTTTTTGGTGACAAAATTACCATTCAAGAGGGACTAAAAAACTTTAGATTTTGCACCTAGGGTACCAATTAATGTATGGCCTTTCCATTTAATAAACAAAAATATTCAGTTTCTTCAAATATATTGTTGCTTTACTGTTCTGCAAATAGTATAATTACAGGCAAGTAAGTGGGCAAATAACATATGTATACTTATTTTTGGTGGGCAGTGTATATAGTAATGACGGGAAGATGGGGAATTTCAAAACTCTGTATTTTGTGATATAATTTCTTAGGCCTGTGATGTAATTGACTTAACTTGGTATGTGCCGAATCGGATAGTTGATGTATGTCCAGGTACTGGGGCAATCACCATCAAATACCATTTTCTGCTGCATTCGCTAGAAAGAGGTTAACTCACTACAATACGGTAGTACAATACAATACAATAGGGATACGTTTGTTTAGTTAAATTGTGCTGGTGTCTCGAGTCGTTGATTTATCCAGTACCTACATATAGAGGCCCATTGTGTTCTTGTTGTTTGTGTGTCTCGAGTTGTTGATTTATCCAGGAGCTACATGTAGAGGCCTGTTGTGTTCTTGTTGTTTGTGTCTCGAGTCGTTGATTTATCCAGGAGCTACATGTAGAGGCCTGTTGTGTTCTTGTTGTTTGTGTCTCGAGTCGTTGATTTAATCCAGTACCTACATATAGAGGCCTGTTGTGTTCTTGTTGTTTGTGTGTCTCGAGTCGTTGATTGAACCAGTACTACATGTAGAGGTCTCTTGTGTACTTGTTGTTTGTGTGTCTCGAGTGGTTGATTTTACCAGTATACCTACATGTAGAGGTCTCTTGTGTACTTGTTTGTGTGTCTCGAGTGGTTGATTTTACTATATATTATATATTTTTTAAATGCACACAACTTGTAAAATCCGTGTAATACTAGTATATCATATGTGACAAACCATATGTGTTACATATTTTTTAAATGCACACAACTTGTAAAATCCGTGTAATACTAGTATATGTGACAAACCATATGTGTTACATTGTACATGTATTTGTAGAACGTTATGAAGGCTAATCAACCGAATATAGGATGCCAGTAAGCTCGAAATACATCAGCGATCGAAATGAGTGAAAGTGATAAAAATATTGAATCGACACCTTTCAATGGATAAATTAAAAATATAAACAAAATCTTTAACTTACAATCTCTTCAAATAACATAAAACAACGAGTTAAAAAATGAGCGAATCAGGGAATTGAACTACCGACTTCTGGGTTAGAAATTCTGAACGTTGCCGACTGCACTAAACTGTATTCTGATTATAAACAGATATCTGTAAGAATCATATCATTAAAAATGTGCTCCGAGCGTAATAAATGATAGTCTACCCGCCAAAATGGACTAGTCGGATAGGTCATGGCTCAGAGTACAAAATTGAACTATACATGTAGAGGCCTGTTGTGTTCTTGTTGTTTGTGCGTCTCGAGTCGTTGATTTAACCAGTACATACATGTAGAGGCCTCTTGTGTACTTGTTGTTTGTGCGTCTCGAGTCGTTGATTTATCCAGTACATACATGTAGAGGCCTCTTGTGTACTTGTTTGTGTGTCTCGAGTCGTTGATTTATCCAGTACATACATGTAGAGGCTTCTTGTGTACTTGTTGTGTGTCTCGAGTCGTTGATTTAACCAGTACATACATGTAGAGGCCTCTTGTGTTGTTTTTCTTGATTTCATTGTTGAATACTTTAAGAATTCAACTTCACTTGTAACAACTTAGTTTGCAAAAACCTTAAGTGTGGCAACGTAGAACTGGCAGTCCTTTAGTGTGGCAACGTAGAACTGGCAGTCCTTTAGTGTGGCAACGTAGAACTGGCAGTCATTATATCCCGTCATCCAATTGTTAGTTTAACCAGTCAAAACCTTACTTTAAATTGAATATAAATGTACATGAAGAATTATGAGTATCAGTTAAAAGTTGCCACACTATCATAATAACTTTTCATTGACACTTATGTTGTGTTATTTTTCTGTACAAGTTTTTACAAAGTCTACAGTATCTTTAACTGGAAAACATTACCAAATTTGAACTCCATGTCTAAAGACTATATTTGATAATGTTTACCAACTGAATTATTTGTAGTACATGTACTCGAAAGTATATGTAGACTTTGTATGAAGTTATTCACCAAGATAAATCAACATGTATCATGGCATATTTTATCTAAATCCATATCAATATCGAGAACAAAAAAAGGTGTAATTTTATTATTTTTATTTCAGGATTTTTTCTTTTTTATTATTTCATTAGAAAAATAACCTATAAAATAATACAGATCACGTTACAGCAATGAGAAATCCTCATTTGCTGTATGTATAAATGTATAACAATACAAAGATCACATAGTTAATACTAATTAATATGCGCTCAATATCATACTTGTGAATGGTAAAAAGTGAACACAAAATATGCAACGACGATGAACATATATCACCTACAACAAATGTCAGATCATTATGGCTTAGACAACTGATTAGTTTAGAAGCATTTTCTGTGGACAATGGATGGTCCAGATTCATCGTATTCTTGTTTGCTGATCCACATCTGTTGGAAGGTGGAGAGAGAAGCCAAGATGGAACCACCGATCCAGACGGAGTATTTCCTCTCTGGTGGAGCAATGATTTTGATCTTCATTGTGGATGGAGCGAGGGCGGTGATTTCCTTTTGCATTCTGTCGGCGATTCCTGGGAACATGGTAGAACCTCCAGACAATACAGTGTTTGCGTACAAGTCTTTACGGATATCAACATCACATTTCATTATGCTGTTGTAAGTGGTTTCGTGAATACCAGCAGATTCCATACCGAGGAAAGATGGCTGGAACATAGCTTCTGGGCAACGGAATCGTTCGTTACCAATGGTGATGACTTGACCATCAGGGAGTTCGTAGCTCTTTTCCAATGAACTGGATGAAGCAGCTGTTTGCATTTCCTGCTCGAAATCCAAGGCAACATAGCACAATTTTTCTTTAATGTCTCTAACAATTTCTCTTTCTGCTGTAGTTGTGAAAGAATAACCACGTTCAGTAAGGATTTTCATCAAGTAATCAGTAAGATCTCTACCAGCCAAGTCCAATCTTAAGATGGCGTGGGGAAGGGCATAACCTTCATAGATGGGTACTGTGTGTGATACACCATCACCAGAGTCCATAACAATACCAGTGGTACGACCAGAAGCATACAGAGACAATACAGCCTGGATGGCTACGTACATAGCTGGTGTGTTGAAGGTCTCAAACATGATCTGTGTCATCTTTTCTCTGTTGGCCTTAGGGTTCAATGGAGCTTCAGTGAGTAAAACTGGATGTTCTTCAGGTGCAACACGAAGTTCATTGTAGAAAGTGTGATGCCAGATCTTCTCCATATCGTCCCAGTTGGTGACAATACCGTGTTCAATTGGGTATTTAAGGGTCAAGATACCTCTTTTGCTCTGGGCTTCATCACCAACATAGCTGTCTTTCTGTCCCATACCGACCATCACACCCTGAAATCATAAATGGGTATTGTTAAGTTTTTTTGTACGGATCATTTACATGTACTGCAAATATGATTCCCAGTATATTTAAATGTTCTGGATTATGTATTTGTAAAGATCTCGACAGTGTATAAATGCCACGCATTTTTAAGAGCCACGCCCATAACACTACAACGCCGGCCGGCAACATGCAAATGAGGGGCCGCAAATATGGATATCTAAAACGCTTCTTTTTAAACTGAATTTTAAGATCAATCAAAGGCACGCAATGTTTTGGCACAAAGAAATTACAAACAATGATCGGACTCAACAATCGGCCCCTCAACAATAGCTGAATGAAAGAGTTGCTGACGGAGCGTAACTCACACGATCGGTAAAATATACCGCGCGCCAAATGCACGTGTCACAACCAACACGCATACATTAACACATAGTAGAATAGATTTGCTGGTGCAATGCAAGAAAGTTATTCGCAGTCATGTCCAATTAATTTGTGAATTAACATAAATAAAATCCCTTTTTTAAACAAATGTAAAAAGACTAGTGCTTACCTGATGTCTTGGTCGTCCAACAATTGATGGAAATACGGCTCTTGGAGCGTCATCTCCAGCAAAACCGGCTTTGCACATACCGGATCCATTGTCAATAACCAAAGCAGCTACGTCCTCGTCACACATTTTTAATTTTTAAGGTAGTGTATTTTCACAAACGTGACTTGACTCTCGAAGATCTAATTTTCGAATGACCCGTCAACCGGCGGCCGTTATTTTATAGCCAGCGATCAATATTCAGACTTAGTCATACAATACGCATGTGCGGATTACTTTATTACCTTATATGGGCATGACATTTATGAACAAACACAAAAACGAGGCTACGGTAGGTGATCACGTGACACTTTTATACAGGTGAGAATACACAAATTTGAATGACATAGCTATAAGGGTTTGTCAGTAAACAGACCAGAATTAATTAGGCATTGACAAAAAATGCTAAGGTATGCAGGATATCGTAATGGTTCATTTGTGTGAATAAATCATACCCCAAAGGCTCAAACCAGAGCTTACGTAAAAATAAATGATTAATGTTATTTCTTAGTCAATATTAGATTTACGTAGGAATATATATGGGTGTGTGTAGTACTATAACATAAGATAAGCATTTAAATGATTCAATCAGTGTTGTCATTAATTAAAAAATAATAATAAATATTGCCCACACGTTGATGTATACTATGTATGTTATTTTATTCATATATAATGTGTTTCTTTGATATGCCTATTATTGCGTTCAATACTAGTATTGCGTTTTACGCGATTCTTTCCCATAAACAATACGAATGTGTTTCTCGTGAAATGTCCTATTTTTAAAACGTATAGTTCGTAGTAGTCAATAATGTGTTTTTGCGAATATTTGTAAACAAACAAGTCAGTAATTAAGTGTTGTTTACATGCATTGGTCATTAATGCAGTTGTGACATCAAAGTGGTCAAGCTGTCATCTCGTGTATTGCGGTGTTGATGATTTGGATATGTTTATTGATGTATTATTCCCATATTGACGTTTCTATCAATACTCTCAAGACACGTTTATTGTTGCCCAATTTTTCAGACGTCTTGTGTATGCAAATTGCTTATGTGGCCAGAACGGGACAATGTGTATTGTTTATCTTAGTGTGACCCTAATCTGTCTGTCTGGCTAGAGAATGTATGAATCATTTACTGTTAAGTATCGACTTTCGAATTTCTGACCAATATCAGAATTAAACAATCGTGGTGGCAGCGAGTGTCGCGCGTGATGCGCTAATCCACGCATGCGTACTTGTTCACTATTTTCAAAATTTAATAACTTCGTTATTTGGGAACAATAAAAGGACCTTTATCAATCCACCATTCAGTGAATTCATTATTTAACAATATTCAATTGCTTGTCTTGAAATCGATCTTCCTGTGTAGAACAGTACTGTAGTTTGAATTATTGATCCGGTGTTTTAGTCATTTGAGACTACAGAAGTACATTATAATCATTTGCGGTCGTTTATACCATTTGTACTGAAGTCGCGTGTAATTCAACCTTAATATGCTACAGTGCAACAAAGACACAAAACCACTAATTTCTATTGATTGACGATCGTACATTTTAGAGAATTGAAAGCTTCTGACGCACACATGTATATAGATCTATATAATACGCTGATATTTATTTCGTCTTGGGAGTTGTTTCTTAAACGTGTAGTATATTTTATTACAACAGACATCTTCATAATAACGAAGAATGTTTACAAATTAAATCAAAGCAAGGACCCTGGATAACATACTCGGTCCCAGATCTAAGCGAAACATTTAAGGAGACGGTTATTCTTAAAACTGCAAAACTTAGCATAAACTATATTATACGAATTTGATGCAGATACATTAGTTCTTCATAGCTGTCAAGGTCTTAGACATGGTCAGAGTGAGATTGGACGTGCAAGGGGCGGTTGCCCCGTGGTCAGGGGGACTGGGGGCGAACCCCCTCCCAGAAGCCAACAGTGTACGCAGGTTGAAAGTTCAAATCCTACTGGATATTGATACATGAACCAGTGGCTGGAAGCCCTAAAAATCGACCTTATACATGAAGCATTATGTGGAGAAAAAGGTTATATTCAGGGTTCTCAACAGTTTTAGTATCATGACTCACTACCACTGAAGGGGTGTGGAGAAAACTTTGATTTTTGGAACCTTATATCCTGTATTCTGGTACACTTTGGAGTTAGTATCTCGTAAATTAACTTTTAAAATACGTGTTTCAGACTTGGTTAAAATGCGTCAGACTTGGTTAAAATGCGTGTTTCAGACTTGGTTAAAATGCGTGTTTCAGACTTGGTTAAAATACGTGTTTCAGACTTGGTTAAAATGCGTCAGATTTTAAGAGATGAGCGGGAGTGTCTCTGGTAAATGCAAAGCTTCGTATTTTGTATTCGAAATGTATCTAAATGATGACAAAGCATAATTGCCAATATCGTACACTGTTCGTTTCGTGTGATATACATTGTATTGGGAATCGGCTTACCTATATACATTCACTACGGAATGAATTGCACCATGTGTTGCTAAATGAATATTGAATATATCAAACACACCGATAATGTACTAGTGAGTAACTGTTAGTCATGGCAATAGAATGCAGTAATAAATTATAAGTATACAAGTATTCTCGGAACACGACAGCCTGACTCTTTGGGCGACTGGTGCACGAAGGACGGATCCCAGAACTGTGTATCAAAATTCAATTTTGTACAAACACTTTTTTTCAGTAGCTTATTGTACGGCACCATTTCGTTCATTGTGCCAGTAAACTCTTTGATCATTTGATGAACCAGATTCGTTTCAATTTCGATGTATTATTTAAAGTACTTGTAACAATCAATACAGCATTCATATTTACGACTTCGGACATGATCGTACGTCGTATATACATCATGTATAATGACGATAAACCTAGACACACGCACCCTAGACAGCCACACCCTTGCATGGAGATCTAAATGGAGACTTGTACTTGCCGCTTAACATTATTAAGCGGTAAACATTACTCACGTTTGCTATTAATCGAAAAACAAATTAAAATACGACCAGTTTTGTACAAAACTAATGTGTGACTGACAAGGGCGGTGGAATGTCGCAGTAGGATATTGTGTTTTGGAAGCTGTTCTGTCTTACGTGCTCTGTTGCTGCCTACCCCGTCCGATTTATTATCATTTTTGTGGAAACAACTGCAATTCTTTTTCAATATCTCGTATTAACTATATCAGTCATTGTGTTGTCCGTAGGAAGTTTTAATGCACATTTTATACGTTTAAAGAAAGGAGCTTTTAAATTCGAACATTGACTTAAAATGCTCTCCAATGTTTCTCTATTGGTACATTGTATAGTTTCTTTGCATAGGGTCCTTAAACATCGTGAAGGACGTGATTATACAAGTCGGCGTTTGGTTAATAAATCTACGTATACGGTCCCATTTTGACAAGCATATAATTACACCGAGTTCTCCTTGATAATTGTGTTGACGATATCCACTCACAAAGCGTGGGGAAATACCATTGACATTTCTTATCTTACACTAACAATAACCCCGAGGAGGCTTGTCAAAAATTACGAACGCTAAAGGGCGTGGTTTGGTCATGTATATAGATAGTATCTGGGTTGAATATAAGCCGGTTCATGTCTTATTAAGGCCATTACATACCTTAAAGTCTTAAATACCATCTTATTTCTCCCGCCACGTAGCCTCTAGACAAACCTTAAAGCAAACATACATACGGGATCAAACTGTTTACACATTGTACTATTTACCAAGTTTAGGTAGGGGTTCTTCTCCTTTTATGGTAGTCTGACGTTTGAATGTCACCAACGTGTCATTCAGGGTGGAAAACGGTAGGCTGTAAATAATGATTAGTCGAACTACATTTGTTTTAATCTGACATGGTCGACGTAAATGTTATAAAGACTTACCATAATAGGAGTGGTCTATATTAGGACGTTAGTAATGTTTTATTAGAACAGTTATATACAAAAATGTACAATCATGTACATAGACTTAAACCAGTCCTGTCAATTTGATCATTTTTATATAGATAGTTTATTTCAAATATAATAACGCCTTATATGTACATATACGATGACAGGAATTGTTTCCATTTTTAGATATGATAAGTGCACCAAAATAGGTATTTTAAATGTGGTAATTCAAAGTTTATGTATATTCTTACAGTTATACAGCAGTACAGACACCCACTGTATAGCGAAATGTTCTTCAACGAAAAGTGCATTAGGCAGCGCAGAAAGGTCATTAAATAGTACTAGTCTACCAGCCCAATTATTCAGGGTGCAAGCGTCAAATGCAGGCCAACATGATTATATTAAAATGCAAACTCCAAAAATATGATAATGTTCGGATGAGCACTATGTTTGTATACCATGTCCATGGCATATAAACCACATCACTGTATGACTTATTGGGAGACTAACAATTCAACTTGTATGACTTAATGGGAGACTAACAATTTAACTTGTATGACTTATTGCGAGCAAAAGCGTCTGTGATTTCCGATCATTGTTTGACTTATTGGGAGACTATGTATGCCTTATTGCGATAACCGGAAGTCGTTTATACACTGCACTGCATGGACATGATTGTATTGAAAGTCAAACGCCAACAATTTGAAAATATCTATCTATCTAGCTTGTATGAGTTCTTAAACTCGTCTCCGAATAGTTTTATACTTCTAGCTGACTTATAGTTAATAAACAAATCTGCAGCCTTTTGAACAATAACACGGATATGCCAAATCTGCAGCCTTTTGAACAATAACACGGATATGCCAAATCTGCAGCCTTTTGAACAATAACACGGATATGCCAAATCTGCAGCCTTTTGAACAATAACACGGATATGCCAAATCTGCAGCCTTTTGAACAATAACACGGATATGCCAAATCTGCAGCCTTTTGAACAATAACACGGATATGCCAAATCTGCAGCCTTTTGAACAATAACACGGATATGCCAAATCTGCAGCCTTTTGAACAATAACACGGATATGCCAAATCTGCAGCCTTTTGAACAATAACACGGATATGCCAAATCTGCAGCCTTTTGAACAATAACACGGATATGCCAAATCTGCAGCCTTTTGAACAATAACACGGATATGCCAAATCTGCAGCCTTTTGAACAATAACACGGATATGCCAAATCTGCAGCCTTTTGAACAATAACACGGATATGCCAAATCTGCAGCCTTTTGAACAATAACACGGATATGCCAAATCTGCAGCCTTTTGAACAATAACACGGATATGCCAAATCTGCAGCCCTTTGAACAATAACACGGATATGCCAAATCTGCAGCCTTTTGAACAATAACACGGATATGCCAAATCTGCAGCCTTTTGAACAATAACACGGATATGCCGGAGACAATAAGTACGCAAGCGCGAAATGGTCGAAATTCTGATTATTTGAGGGCTTTGTGATTAAAACTTTTTCAACTTAAGTTTGGTCAACATGACATGTTCTGATTTTCATTAAAGCAGGTTCATACGAAACGCCTTGTGGTGCAGACTGCAGATATGTATGCTTCTTACAAGGTCGCAAGTAGCACTTCCGACCTTATTCTATATACAATGTATATACCATAAACATAAGCCGTATCATCTTGATCTATTATCAAGATGCTCATAAACCAGGCGGATAATGTTCATATATATAAATTATGTTGGATAGATTACCACTAATGTCACAGACACAAGATCCATAAGCTTATGTCAGGTGTATGGAAGCCCTGGAGGGCACTTTTGACTTATGACTTGTGACTTATGACTTGTGACTTGTGACTTATAACTTGTGACTTGTGACTTAGGAGTTGTGACCAAACAAACTATAAATATATTTGCATGCTTTATTTTTCCCTTACGTGTAACAATAACGTGGATAAAAACGGATGATACGTGAATCGGATTTTTATATTTTCAGCAAGACAGGTAAGTCAGTTTTAGTTGTTTGATTAAATAACAATTGTTAACGGATTTACAATCATTCTACTACATAAGAGTTAGGTTTAAAATTCTTCTTTATCGATATGTTATTGCATACAAAGTTAGAATATATTTCCAACTTTTTGATTATAATTTTAGCGTCACAATCCTGACGAATCTTTTGGTTAAGGGGAGGGAATAGAATGACCAGTGTAATTAAAATGTTTGTTTGTTTTTGCAGGTGGAGATAAATTAGATATATGTCGTGGAATCCTGAAAATATCTCTTGTGGAATATTGCATAAAAAGCTGAGAACAACTACTTTAATGGACAGAAATGCATATACGCACAAGTTGAGCATAAATATTATTGTCTCATTATGAACCTACATATACTCAAATGGAAGTTATGGTTGATATAGTCGACAGAGAAATACAAACCGATCTGGACTGAGTGACACACAATAAGAATGTTTATGGTTAAGGATCCCTAAAACCCTGTACCATGATAGAGTTCGACACCAAAACCTTGATGATATACATGTACTCCAATTGATTTTGAGATGTTGGAAGGGCGTGTGTTTAATTCCAAACAGAAGTTCACCCATTTACAGCATATGCCATGATTAAAAATATTTGTATAACTAAGTATGGCATGTTGTTAGTCGGTATTGTTATGCCGAGCCACTTTAGTATATTAATTTTATGTGTATGTTGCTCTATTAATTTTGACATGTATGTCTAATGCTTCATTTATTCGTATAGTAAAGCACTAATATGGTTATAACGTCTGGTTAATTTCTGCATTTCAATTAAGATTTTGACTTGTGACTTGTGACTTGTGACTTGTGACTTGTGACTTGAGACTTGAGACTTGTGACTTGTGACTTGAGACTTGTGACTTGTGACTTGAGACTTGTGACTTGTGACTTGAGACTTGTGACTTGAGACTTATAACTTGTGACTTGTGACTTGAGACTTGTGACTTGTGACTTGTGACTTGTGACTTGTGACTTGTGACTTGTGACTTGTGACTTGAGACTTGAGACTTGTGACTTGAGACTTATAACTTGTGACTTGTGACTTGTGACTTGTAACTTATGACTTATGACTTATCACTTGGGACTTGGGACTTGGGACTTGAGACGTGTAAAATACATTCTACCTTTGATAAAATTATAGACAGCAAAATATATCATAATAAGTGTTATTATAATCAATGTTGTAATTTAATATGAGTTTGTTATCCTTCGTTTGCTATCAGTATCCATTGAAGTCAAACTCTTGGAATGATATTTAATCATGAAATTGACAGTGTTTTTGGTCTTTGCTTTATATTGTATACAGAGTTAACACAAATGCAGTATTATGTTGTAAATGATGAACGGTAGACAAAAACACATTTGCAAATGACAACTTTGAGTCTGTTGCATTACATGTATTTCAAAACATGACAAAATGGCGTATTATTTCTAAACATGTCTGTCCGACATTACGTCTATGAAATTAAACGTATACGGATACTATAAAGCTATCCTGAAAAGCTTAGTTCGTAGGCGCCATAAATGTAAATGTATTGATATCCACTACTTGGAATTGTCCGGAAAACCTTAAAATGTTCTACTTCACCATTATGTTACATAACTCAATCACATTCAAAATCTATTCTAGCCCATAGTGTCACACAATTGCCAAGTTTACATTTGAGCCGGTTGCTTTGCTGGGTTTAAAGACTATATAGGTAAATAGGTTTGCGCCACATCATTTGTCGAACCAAACGCACCGAACAAACACACACAGCACGGATATTCAAGTTTCTTCACCTGGAAAAATGTAGAAGAACATATAATTCTTATTACTTAAACAAAACTTAAAATCTAGTTCATTGCACCATGTATGATCCGAACTATCTGTCTCAAATGAGACGCAAAAATAATAGCGAAAAGGAAGCAAACCATTATAATTCTGTATGTACATGTACACGTATAATACACAACTATGCCATGTGACATTATGCTATTACATGAACGGTATTCTAGTTAATGGTGTTAACAATTCAGAATAACGGTTCGATGCCTTCAACAATGACGATTTCATTCAAACAAAACTAATGCCGACTTACCTGACTCACTATAGACTATTATCAGGTAATTCCGATTCAGACAGCATGCTTCACCATCTACGCTGTCCAAGGAAGTGTGCGCAGATTTATTTATAGAATGTAAGTCACAAGTCATAAGTCACAAGTCATAAGTCACAAGTTCTAAGTCACAAGTCATAAGTCACAAGTCCCAACACCTAAGTCAAAAGTGCCCTCCAGGGCTTCCATACAGGTGCGTACATGGTACGAGCCGACATAACCAATAACATGATTCACTTAACCATCAGAAAATGAAATCCTGAGTTACTTGTCACATAAATGCTTCACACTAAATTAGAACCAGCGTAAGTGGCCACCTGAGTTATACCTGGCTTACAAATCATATCTGATCGTCGTCTGATGACCGGACATACGTCATAGTTTGGTCTAATCGGGCCGGAGCCAGAACAGACATTGGGTTGCCATTGGATGGACTAATTATAGTCTCTAAAATTGAAATACACATTTGTACTCATCACTCGGCGTCTGCAAGATGCCTACGCGTCGGGGACATCGTCATGGTGATTTGTGGAACAGGTATTATAAACAGTCACCGTCACCTTTCTAAATACTTGAAACCATAATTATGCTGTTAGATTTAAATTATTCCTTGTAACATTAAAAATAGCGCATAACTGCATTCTATAACTACCCGTTATTAGCGTCCATAATTGACATATCACGTGATTGGTCGCATAAGAGAGGTCAAAATGTATACATGTACTAGATATTATATATTCATGTTGTACGAGTGTCGCATGACCATACGGGACAAGAGCCACAGACCATTGGGTTATGCTACGCCCCTGATTTGTGTAGTGCGTAGACAAAATAGATGGCATTTTGTATACATTTTTATTTGACAATAATATCTGTCATATTCAGTATTATGCTGACGTCGGCAATTCTGATATACACTGGAACGAAAATGAAACGCAGGATAATATTTTTTGCAATGTCACGCGAACGTATATGTATCATTAACAATAAGACATCATAGCAGCCAAGAAAGTGTCTACATGTATAATTAAAATGGCCCTAGACTTCATAATATTACTCGAGGTACACAATGGTGGGTTAGCCAACCGCTCACCGCAGGCAAGCAAAACGCAGAAGTCGAGAATACAACCGTGTTGTCTGTGGCATCAAGTTATGTACATGTGTACATCACGTGACAAAGATGGCAGCTTTTAAAGAGACAAATATATTTCCGACATTTGTTTTTCATGCAGAAGACTTGATGCCTCAGCGATGTTCATGTAGAGTCAAAGGTAAATACAGATATGTTCTTGTGATATAGAACGTCATGATAATTATACAACTAAAAGGCAAATTTGGTGGGTCAATGACTGACTGAACGCTTGACATCAAGAAGTCAGACCCCAATTCCTAGAAAAACCTTACGTACGTTGGTGATTTTTTCCTCGAACAACAACACCCATGCGCAAGAATGACCGCCAAACAAACCAGTTTGTCCCCTTTTCAGAATTCAAGGGCCGTTTGGATAGACGGATTCGACGATGCCAGTCACACGCTGCTATTCTGTCTAACTGACTGTCACCGGTAAGCCTCAAAATATGGAAGATATAAACTCCACCATGAGCTCTCCGTCTGGGACAACCCATGTTGCGCGAGGACAGCAAAATATACCCTGTTTTTTGACGAGCCTCATTTTTCATACTGAATCAGTCAATTTTGACTTCAGACTAAAAGGGATCCCTATTGCAGTTAGTACTCAACGAAATGATCGCCATTCTTACAATACATGGCAGATAATATTTGACATCTGCAATCTCCCACGAACCTGTGTTCCTTTTTTGTTTTGCACAGTGTATTATAATAATTCAACAAAGCTGTGTTTTTTTCACTCGGCGCTGAACTACACTGTATTTTAATAAATTGAGGTGCATATGATATACGTGTATATTATAATATCTGAAAAGCACAGGAAAATGTATATTATATGACACTATCGTCACATGACAGACACATACTTGCGAGTGAGTTGTATGACAATACATAAATTATAACATTATAGTATCACAGTTAGTAGTATTATATTATAATATAAATCATCAGACCTTTATGTTCTAGAAGACGGACCATAACGAGTTCACTATAATTCGCTGACGTCATTTATTAATATATCAATGTCTAGACTAATTATATATGCTGACTTTATAGCAATAAAATAATAAGTAAGGCAATTAAAAACACCATTTATGGTATTCTGTCGATCGAATGTGACCGATATCTCGTAGGGGTAATGTTTTCCCCTGTCGAACATGAATCATGTTTAGTAAAATGAAAATTCTGTATTAATGAAAATCCTCCCCTCTTCATCCACACCCTCCATCCACTCCACGTCATCCCCTATCCATCCATACCCTCCCACCACGTCATCCCCTATCCATCCAAACCCTCCCTCCAGGTCACGTCATCCCCCCTCCGCCCATACCCTCCCTCCAGGCCAAGTCATCCCCTATCCATCCATACCCTCCCTCCACTCCACGTCATCCCCCCTCTCCATCCATACCCTCCCTCCACGTCATCCCCTTTCCATCCATACCCTCCCTCCACTCCACGTCATCTCCCCTCCATCCATACCCTCCCTCCACGTCATCCCCCCTCCATCCATACCCTCCCTCCACTCCACGTCATCCCCTCTCCATCCATACCCTCCCTCCACTCTACGTCATCCCCTATCCATCCACACCCTCCCTCCAGGCCACGTCATCCCCTATCCATTCACACCCTCCCTCCACTCCACGTCATCCCCCTCCATCCATACCCTCCCTCCACTCCACGTCATCCCCCCTCCATCCACACCCTCCCTCCACTCCACGTCACCCCCCTCAATCCACCCCCTCCCTCCACTCCACGTCATCCCCTATCCATCCATACCCTCCCTCCACTCCACGTCATCCCCTATCCATCCATACCCTCCCTCCACTCCACGTCATCCCCTATCCATCCATACACTCCCTCCACTCCACGTCATCCCCCCTCTCCATCCATACCCTCCCTCCACGTCATCCCCTTTCCATCCATACCCTCCCTCCACTCCACGTCATCTCCCCTCCATCCATACCCTCCCTCCACGTCATCCCCCCTCCATCCATACCCTCCCTCCACTCTACGTCATCCCCTATCCATCCACACCCTCCCTCCACTCCACGTCATCCCCCCTCCATCCATACCCTCCCTCCACGTCACCCCCTCTCCATCCACACCCTCCCTCCACGTCATCTCCTCTCCATCCACACCCTCCCTCCACTCCACGTCATCCCCTCTCGATCCATATCCTCCCCCACTCCACGTCACCCCCTCTCCATCCACACCCTCCCTCCACTCCACGTCATTCCCCCTCCATCCATACCCTCCCTCCAGGCCACGTCATCCCCTATCCATCCACACCCTCCCTCCACTCCACGTCATCTCCTCTCCATCCATACCC
Organism: Spisula solida; assembly: GCA_947247005.1. Taxonomy (NCBI): domain Eukaryota; kingdom Metazoa; phylum Mollusca; class Bivalvia; order Venerida; family Mactridae; genus Spisula; species Spisula solida. The sequence goes on from OX365948.1 coordinate 31,679,981, forward strand.
TCCCTCCACTCCACGTCACCCCTTCTCCATCCATACCCTCCCTCCACTCCACGTCATCCCCTCTCAACCCACACCCTCCCTCCACGTCATCTCCTCTCCATCCACACCCTCCCTCCACTCCACGTCACCCCCTCTCCATCCATACCCTCCCTCCACTCCACATCACCCCCACTCCATCCATACACTCCCTCCACTCCACGCCATCCCCTCTCCATCCATACCCTCCCTCCACTCCACATCACCCCCACTCCATCCATACACTCCCTCCACTCCACGCCATCCCCTCTCCATCCATACCCTCCCTCCACTCCACGTCACCCCCTCTCCATCCATACCCTCCCTCCACGCCACGTCATCTCCTCTCCATCCATACCCTCCCTCCACTCCACGTCATCCTCTATCCATCCATACCCTCCCTCCACTCCACGTCACCCCCTCTCCATCCATACACTCCCTCCACTCCACGTCACCCCCTTTCCGTCGGTCGATATCTCCACTCCAACTCACTCCCTCTCACTACTCCACTTCCGTCTTCCCCAACCTACAATTCGCAGTTCTCATTTTCTGGAACTGCAAAATGTAAAAACAAATAAAAAAATGTCATTTTACGTCACGCGACTTTATTTTATAGAGCGAGTATATTTGACGTCAGATTCATTATGTATACCGGAACAATTACATTTTTATAATTTATTATAATTAAATTCTTATCTAATGTGTATGAACCGGTTTTACCGGCCTTATACATTATACGTGGAAACGTATAGTTTAATACTCAAAACTAATTCTTAGATACATAGACATTTAACTGTATATATATGTTTAATTGCTTTTACATCCCGGAGGCTACAATTTGGTAGAGCAACACTGTGAATACTGTATATGACCCACGGTCAGTGCGACATGTTTACGTATAATATCCATGTTGATGTGCAGCGTACATTTGTATATACCTAATAACTGTATGACTTTTTGGATACTATACAATTCAACTTGTATGATTTACTGCGAGCAAAAGCATCTGTGATTTCCGGTCACTATATGCCTTCTGGCGATAACCGGAAGTTGGTTCGTTTATACACTGTGCTATCGTGAGCATTGCTTCTCTAGTAATAGTCTCTTAAAACTCTTAATGATAATAATAAAGACTTTATTTCAAGAGAAATAAAATTAAACAATAACACGGAATAGAGACAAACAAGAAATATCACTGAATGCGATGAATACCCCCAGCAACTGCTTGACACAGTCAGATATGCACAACTAGACTTGATACTGATCAATCATACAAAGTTTCAATGAAATACGACCAACGGTTGCAGAGAAATAGCCCGGACAAAATTTATAAGTATAAAAATAAAGGACCATAACTCCCTTAAAATTAATCCGACCAACATCCACCAATGATATGCACAACTAGACTTGGTACTGATCAGCCATGCACAGTTTCAATGAAATATGACCAACGGTTGCAGAGAAATAGCCCGGACAAAATTTATAATTATAAAAAATAAAGGGCCATAACTCCCTTAAAATTAATCCGACCAACATCCACCAACGATATGCACAACTAGACTTGGTACTGATCAGTCATGCAAAGTTTCAATGAAATACGACAAACGGATGCGGAGAAATAGCGCGGACAAATTTTATACGGACCAACCGACGGACCGACGGACCGACCAACCTCAAGCATGACTCCAATATAGCCCCCATATACTATGTATCTGGGGGTATAATAAGGTTAACCCTGACCCCGATCCCCGAAACATCTCAATCTGAGATAAATCTCAACTCAAATATTGCCATAATTATGTCTTTTAGATAATTTCCATGAGAGATTGGACTTGAAATTCGCATCACAAAACAGAAAACATTATTCTTAGTTTAATACGGTAAAATTTAGAGAGCTCGAACTTAAAATTTATCTCAAATTTTGACTCAATTTGAGATGAGATTTTACTTGAGATGCTTAGGGAGATCGGGCCTGGTTTCTTGTACACGATTTTATACATAGACCTTTGAAAATATGAATGGCGATAAGCGGATACACCGGATACATGACCCGACAGTCTCATCAGAAACACAAGTGCTTGGAAGATTAATCCGCTTTAATTGGACCAGGACGTGATTCACTGTACTGTACTTTCACCTACATGCGATTTTCGGTAGCTATTCATGAATCACAAACTAATCATTACAAATGACCATTCATTTCCTGTTTCGAGATAGTGTATACCTGTGTGTGTGGTGAAATTAAAATGTGGTAGGCGAGTAAGATATGAACAGTGAACAATGAAGTCAACATCTGTAATTGTTGTACTCGTATACCGCACATTTCGAGTACTGTAAACTCACTTGTTTTCGTGGATATTCTGAAATTTCGTGGATTTTTTAGCAAAGCAAGTTTCGTAGTCTTGTAAAATTTGTGGATTACAAAACATAGAAGGAGAACCCTTGTTGGTTGTCGACTGTTAGTGTGGATTAGATTTCGTAGTTAAGTTAAACATCAAAACCAACGAAAATTAACTCCCCACAAACAATAACGATTAAGGAGGTACGAGCTGCCTTGTGCGCATGCGCGAATTTTCAAAATCGTATTAGATAAGAACAAACATGAATTTTAGTTTCAATGATCGCATATGAATGTTGATTAATGATAATAAACATAATATTATTGCACACATTAGATATTTTTAACTTTTTATTTTTGCATGTATGAAAAGTGGGTGGGGAACGGCAAAATTGTGAATAATATGGTTCACAATAGGTCCCTATAATTGTTCAAATGCATATGCTTATATATAATATGTAGTGCATGGTTTAGTTATAAGAGGTAGCCACACTTATATTTTTAATTAAAATTAATTTCATTACAATATGCAAATTAGGTTAATTTTATGCAAATTTATTCATAATTAGTACTTTTTTATGCACAGCTCCCAAAAAAGGCTGGTGACCCCTAGTTTTTATTTGACTAAACTGGTGTTCTATTTGATACTAAACTTAGGGCCAATTCTAAATCATTTTCGATCGTTAGGTATTTTTTGACGTTCATTTGAAATCGTTTGAAAATCACACTTTTTTGCAAGTGGGTGGGGTAACTATTCATCATGTTCAAATACTGAATTTGTTCACCGGGCAGCCGGAATTGTGACTAATGTCAATAGGAATGACCATTGAACACACAAAATATCATGCATTGCTTAAAAGTGGTTTCATATAGTAATAATCTTGAAAAGAACATAATGGTGCCATAAATGCAGGAAAAAGATAAAATGAACAAAATACAATGGAAAGTCATTAGAAAGCAATGTATGTCGAAAACGAGCCTGGTGACATATCATTTTTATGATTTCAATGTTGTTCTAGAAGACTGTTCTGTCATTTTAAGATGTTTCAAGGAAAATTCGATCGTTAGATCAAAGGTGCGCGTACCTCCTTAAGTATAAAAAAGTCACTCGTGTTTTTTATTTAGAAATTGCCGATTTCGTGTGGTCGTAAATTTTATTCGTTTATTCAATAAAAAGTAAAAGTGAAAGTTCAAGAGGGCTCTAAATTCCTGGGTGTGTTCACATAATGCATTCACCTCAGTAAAATCGCCCATCAACGGAAACGAATGTTTTTATTGTTTGGTTAATACCACCAACAGGGCTTCTTCACCGCATCCTCTGTTAGACGACATAAACGTCTCCCATTTTAACATTACATTAAAAAAACGTCCAAAAGTACTAGTAAACGTAGTGTTAATAACAAAAAATGTATAACTTATAATTTGCATAGATTGTTGCAATTTTGAACTGCAGCCGTCCGATGCACATTAGTATTACGCCAGCATTTCTTGATAACCGACTAGGTTTGACAAGGGATGGTGAGTTATAAACGCGACAATCCAGACAAAAACAATACCGCCTATTGTGTTTCTGTCAAACTATGATTTGATGACAGATGGGTCGGTCCCCGGTCTCTCCTTTCATTCATTTTGACGCTGATAATCATAATTTTACCAAACTATCTGACAATCCATAGTTGTTATAATGACATAATATCGTCATTATCAATGAAGACAATTAATACAGAATAATGCAAATGATTTTTTTAAAACAAAGATGTTCGGTAAAACGCCATGTTCTGGAACACACGGCCTTGTCCCATACAACTTGTGACCAGAATATTTGCATTTCCAAGAAAACAGGTTTAGTAGGCTATGCATGAACTCGTCTGCGTGCAATTGGTTGACTAAAAGTACATAGTAAGCACTTGTAACATATGAAGACAATTAGCGCATGCACTCGTATCATGAATATTTACGTATACTAGTACTGTAAAATCACATATTTTCGTGGGTATTAGATTTCGTGGATCTTGATAAAATGTATTTTCGTGACCCGGGTCGTTAATTTGTGGATGGTAGAACATGAAAGTGTAAACCCATGCTCTGTATTTAAGAGATCGTTTAATCGTGGGAATTAGATTTCGTGGTCGAGTTCAACGACGAAATCACAAAAATTTAATTCCCTCGAAAAATAATTATTTTACAGTAGGTGAAAAGAAACTAGTTGCACAACTACATACGGTTCCGTCTGTCTATGATTACATTAATCTTATTATTATACACATGTAGACACCTAATAACTGCACACCATTATCCCGTTATTTATTATTTATAGACTACTGCACATGTTGCACAATGTCTGTATGACGACGATATGTACAGTCACATCAGGAACTGGCCAATACCAGTCCCTGGTTACACTCGGTGGAATAACCTGTTGTTCACTGAAAACTGGTAAGGCAATCTTCAATAATGAGACCACCCTTGTGTGCATGGGACGCTGATTTTTCTTGGCCAGTCGGTGAAGTTGTCCTGCAAACACGGAATATTTAAATTTGAAGAGATCATATCATTAAGATGGTCTTTAAGGGACAGGTTTTATGGTAGCGTACCTTGGTTACACAGCTAGACATCGCGTGGTATCATTAAGTTTTCCTCAAAAGGAACGTATGTAGCGTTTTTGCTAATTAATTGATACCTATAAACTACATGTACTATCATTAATAATAAATTGTATTTTCTGTAGAAGTATTATACAACAGTACATGTAAACACGTCCCGGGAGCAATCCTACATGGATGTATGGATCATGATAGGCACGTGCGGCACGTGCTTACATTTACACGTTTAAACCGATACGGCTCAATGCTAATTATTCTCTCTCCACAAATGCATATGTTTTTATTGCGACAGAAGTTGTTTTTTGCGACAGACCACGTAAATGCTGGGAAACTTGTTTCTAGCACATTTGTATATGTTTAACGTATATATAATATGACTAAAAGTCGTATTTTTTATCATACCAGTAGCTTAAATTAAGGGCCTAAATCACGGTCAACTATAGATAGTATACGTGAACACGGTTGAACAACGACGTACAACTCAATTGAAACGGTATACATATTAATTAATTATATATTATCAAGTCATTGTACAATATAACTACTTAAACTAGAATTACCGTAATCTGAATTACGTCACCTACGGTGTGAACAACACATATCGTATATTTCAGAATACGTAACTACTCAAATATGCCACGTCACCGACACAGTAATGAGTCTTTTCAGACAAATTAAATGAACTTATCTGACGGTTAAATGTGTAAACAGGTTCAACTGAAGTACAGGTACATTTGTACTAGTAGTAATTAATGTCGATACATCATAATGTTTGATAGGGGAATTTGAATACGGTTAATAAACAGCTTGGTTATCAGAGCAACGGCGTATTTGTCAGTTTAGTGAATGTTTCACACTACATGACAGGCGCGTAGCTACCTGTACGCAGAATACGCATCTGCGTACACATACTTCTCAAAAAGTGAAAAAATAAATGTTCGAAAAATGCAATAAAAACTGATGCCTAAGCCCTAAGGGGGGTAATCCTTTAGTATTTTCAGCACTTCTTAGAAACGCTTTTAAAAATCTCTATGCAAACAAAAAACCCTAATTTTATAAGTAAAAATATTGTCAATGATGATGCAAAAAACACGCCAGAACGCACCAGAGACGTTTTAGAGAACATTTTTTTCCAGACCACCCTAGCCTTATTGCGTACACATTGAATTACCTCTAGCTACGCCCCTGCATGATGTAGCTCTAGTAACACTGATCCTCATTTTAGATCGGATTAACAATGACAGTGTTCTTGTAAGAATGAAGCTGCGCGAAACTCGGGTAGAGCGATAAAATGGAGCCCAGGGACCAATCAAATCATTAAAGCCCAGGCACCCGTGACAAAGAGCCCAGGTAAAAATGACCTAAAACTCAGGAAACAATTCCATATAACTCAGATAACTCGTGACATATACATTTGTACATGTACTAGTAAGAACACATGTAGCTTAATAATATATATACATGTAGTGCATAGGCAACAATAGCATAAAACACGGGCAAAATTACATAGAGCCCATGCAACAATGACAGGGTCCGGGTAACAATGCCATAAAACCCAGCTAACAATAGCAAACGGCCTTCTCTCATTGAATTCAATGTCTAGAGTCATCATGAGATAAGGAATTGAATTCAGTCACATGAACTCCAGTAGGAACCAAGCAGAGGTCTAGAGGATGAATTTAACATTGGCTTTTCATCTAGACTTTTATATTTTCATTTCCAACCCCCACCCCAGGATTTTATCGATCCTTCTCCAGCAGAACCTCAAGAGACTAGTACAATGGGGAGATACCTGGGGTATGTATTTGACATGTTGGGAGTATAGTAATATTGGCGGCTTAATACAGTGTACATGTAGTGTTTTTTTTCAGATCGACATTTAATACTAAAGTCATCGGCTTAAAGTATACACATTGATTTAACTCTGCGCAGACTCCACTGTTTCTTATATATCTGATAAAAGTGGACCATCTCCGCAGTACATGTATTACCCTTGGGTACTGGACGTATTAAACGGGTTACATTTTTTCAGACGCGTCACTCAAAATGTGATACACATTTGAAAGACATTTCAACAATATAATATTATACAAGAGTAATGGAGGCGTGTTTAAGAAGTTAAATGCTAGTACATGATTGTATGTAGGTTGTACCATGCTGGAAAATTATCTGTGACGCTATATAACGAGCAAAGACCTAAATATACAAAGATTGGAAAAATCTGCCAGATCTCGCGGCAGTCTTCTGAAATCTCGCTTATTTTTAATTCCTTATCTCCTGTTTTCGTGTACATAGGAAAAAACTAATTAGTGTATGCAGTAGATTTGTTATTCGGCTTTATGAAACCTAATTCATTGAAATCAGTCAAGAAATAAAACCTCAAAGAGCCAGACCTACTCTCATTTTAATGGAAACTCCAATTTTATCAGAAAATACCCAGTTTGCCTCATTCAAATAATAATTTTCTGAATTCTATAAGATAGAAAAAATTAAGTAGCATCTTGCAGTAGAAGAAACCTAGCTCTTCAAAATGAGATATTGGTCATTAAAAAGGATGACAAACAAAAGCGTTCATGCAAAATATCAGCATCTGCTGCATGCCATTTTGCATTTTCTCCCCGTTTTCAAGTGTCCAATCTGTGTATATTTAGGTCTTTGTTACGAGCAACTGACACTCATTAGTATGTTATATGTTGCGCTGTCAGTTTTGTCAAAACATTTTATAATCATTACAATGCAATAACGCAGAGTATGAGTATCAATTCAATGTTGTAACACTCATACATGCCATGTTTGGCAGACCCCTTTGCGTGAGATTGGTGATGGAAATGCAGGAGATTTCATTAAAATGCAGGAGATTTTTCTTGCTGAATCTTTAGACTTAAAGTATTGAAGTTTATATGCTGTTTTTACTTATCTTAATTTGATGACAATACCATGCATGCTTCATGTAGCAATTTAAACTAATATTTGTCATCATTTTCATAATGTAAACAAAAAATGCGAGATTCCAGTTTGTCCATGAAATGCGCGAGATTTGATAAATTGGCCTCTGATCATGCAGGAGTAGAGTCTCAAATGCAGGAGACTCACGCATGATGCAGGAGATCTGGCATGTATGTAACACTTCATGTGTATGCTGTAAGAACATTCATATTTGCGACCATTCAATTCCTCAACACATTTGGGAAGACAAAGAGATTAACGAAGTGGTTTGTAGGTAGTCATCTGTGCTTTGTGACAAGGCAAACATGTATGATTTTCCAGTAATGAGTATGTATGTGAAATGCGGCTTATGCCTGGCGTCTTGAAAACCATTTGTCAATAGTCTTTGTTTTCATTGTTCATGTCTGAATGTCACTTTCACATGAAAGACAACTATTGCCTGTTCTACAAAAGTTGTCAGTGAATAATCGCCTCCATGTGTTCAGGAGTAAATCTGCTGATGTTGCATATTTGAGATCTTTGACTTCATAGTTTGATACAATCGTGAACACATAGGTGTACAATGTAGGAGTGAAACCTTATTGTAACTGTAATATCGCTGGATTAGAATTAGAAGGTCGCAACTTACAAAATCAGTAGTTTGAGAGCAGAAAAAACTGTCTGAAAACTTCTCCTTACAATGGAAAAACCAAGCTTTCGAAACTTCAGTTTGGTCAATTAAAATAGGCTCACTAGAAGCACCTTGTGATGCAGATTTCAATTATGCACAAGTCTTATAAGGTCGCAGGTAGTACTTACGACCTTGTAATTTTAAGCCAGCGATATAATAACTGCATGTTGGTTCTGAAGTTTCATGCGCACTAAGATGTGGGTTCTGAAGTTTCATCATGCACACTAGATTAAGGACCAGTGTTTCATGGTACTGTTTTACCAAAGCACTGACATGGAAATCGTGAACTTGCCTCAAAATTTAATTATTTGACCACTCAACAAACTGTTGTAAATTTCAAAAGGAGATCTGTAATATTAACAATGATTCAGTTCATGAACTCCTAAATATTTAGGTCTCGCTATTTGCAGTTGTAAAAAAGCATCACAAGGAATTTAAATTTGAGTGCAAGTTTCAAGATTTTCGCAAGTACTTTGGTATGACCCAATTACACCAGATGTACTTTTTAATGTTTTGATCTGTTATGTATGAATGCATCACCAATTGCAATCCCAAGCACAACTAGAACTTGGGACATGAATGGTCAAGAAGTCACTAGTTGAACTTTTCAATATCCCAGGTTCTCCTCTTCATATATAATAGGTATATAAACATCCCTTCAGTAACATTAATCATATGACTGATCAAAGCTTGCAGTATATTAAATTTGAATTAAAATATTTTCAAATACTCAAATATTATCAATGCATTATTCACTACTAATGTACTTCCATACTTGACCCCACCATCTACTGCATGCCATGATCAATCATACCTTAGTTGAAAAAACCAGATCTATGATTATAAAAACTTTTTTCGTGCTCGTACTTATGTTTTTAACAGTAAAAGGTTTCACGTTTTATGTCCTGATAAACGTCAAGACAAAAATGTAATTGTTGTACAGTAAAGAAACAAATCAATTTTGATGTTAACATTGAGTGGAGCATGAATAAAATTTTATAATCACAAAGCAAATACTCATTCAATATTAGAGTGTAGTAATCTGAATATAAAACAAGACCAATGAATGTAAAATAACAGTTTCTTTCATGATCTAAACTGCATACAAGCTACTTGCTTAAAATATGAAAGGCAACTTAAACAATTGTCTTATAGACAACATTGCAGAGATTCCTGGGCTGCAACGGTACAATGTGGCAAGACTCTTGGTTCAATTAAGACGAAAACTTTCTCTTCACTTATAATGGTATAAATACATGGAATGCATGAAATTCTCATTTAGCCCAACAGTTTAATACTTGACAATAATACTTCTTAATTACCAGGTAATTATGAACATTTAATACACGTTGTTTGTTGTGACTAGACGAAAGGTCAACTAGAAACTGAACCAAGGTTGATTGAACCTACAGCAGATTCATGCATTGAACACGGAACAGATAAAACACACGTTGGCAAGTCTTAACAGCACCAATCTTAACAGTCAGATCTAAGTCCAGTCTATGAATTAATGTGACACATACATCTAGGTACTGGTTAGTTTGCAGTTTAGAAGCATTTTCTGTGGACAATGGATGGTCCAGATTCATCGTATTCTTGTTTGCTGATCCACATCTGTTGGAAGGTGGAGAGAGAAGCCAAGATGGAACCACCGATCCAGACGGAGTATTTCCTCTCTGGTGGAGCGATGATTTTGATCTTCATGGTAGATGGTGCCAAAGCAACGATTTCCTTTTGCATTCTGTCGGCGATTCCTGGGTACATGGTAGAACCTCCAGACAATACAGTGTTTGCGTACAAGTCCTTACGGATATCAACATCACATTTCATGATGCTGTTGTAAGTGGTTTCATGAATACCAGCAGATTCCATACCGAGGAAAGATGGCTGGAACATAGCTTCTGGGCAACGGAATCGTTCGTTACCAATGGTGATGACTTGACCGTCAGGGAGTTCGTAGCTCTTTTCCAATGAACTGGATGAAGCAGCTGTTTGCATTTCCTGCTCGAAATCCAAGGCAACATAGCACAATTTTTCTTTAATGTCTCTAACAATTTCTCTCTCGGCAGTGGTTGTGAAGGAATAACCACGTTCAGTAAGGATTTTCATTAAGTAATCAGTAAGATCTCTACCAGCCAAGTCCAATCTTAAGATGGCATGGGGAAGGGCATAACCTTCATAGATTGGTACTGTGTGTGATACACCATCACCAGAGTCCATGACAATACCAGTGGTACGACCAGAAGCATACAGAGACAACACAGCCTGGATGGCTACGTACATAGCTGGTGTGTTGAAGGTCTCAAACATGATCTGTGTCATCTTTTCTCTGTTGGCCTTTGGGTTCAATGGAGCTTCAGTGAGTAAAACTGGATGTTCTTCAGGTGCAACACGAAGTTCATTGTAGAAAGTATGATGCCAGATCTTCTCCATATCGTCCCAGTTGGTGACAATACCGTGTTCAATTGGGTATTTAAGGGTTAAGATACCTCTCTTGCTCTGGGCTTCATCACCAACATAGCTGTCTTTCTGTCCCATACCAACCATCACACCCTGAAATTATAAATGGGCAACATGAGCATAATATAAATACAATTTTCACAATCTTGAACTGGCAATACATGGGAAGTACATTTGTGTGGCTGCACACCATTTCAAGTACAACAAAACCTTGCCTTGCTTATGTTAAGACCACTCTATAATGATAGTGGTCTCAATTTCGAGGTTTTACTGTACCAGTATTGTACATTGTTGTATCGCTTTACAAACTAACTTATTGCTCAATCACCAAGTATTCTGTACAGAAAACAAAAACGTCTTATTATTTTTCTTAAATATTTCAATCATGTGCATATCTAATTCATAACCCAGTTGTTCACAACTGCCTCAGTATTCCCTTGTTCAGAGAAAATCAATACTGAAATTCATCAGTAATTTGGCCATTTCATGAATGGGCCTACTACCATGCATTGGTGTTTTTAATCAAGTTAGACACAAGGGTCAACATTTTCGTTCAGTTATTGCAAATTCTAGTAGGTTAAATACGCCCGTCGCAATCATGCGTAACGCTGAATTTTGACATATCGAGAGCCACCGGAACCACGTGAGGTACCGGCAACATGCAAATGAGGTGGCCCTGGCATGTGCATAAATGACTAATCAGCACAATAATGAATTTCGCGAAACACCACCAACAATCGTGCACAATAAAGTAATACAAAACATGTAAATAACAAATTACTTATTTTTCGTGTAAATTAAAAATTAAAGAATTTACCTGATGCCTTGGTCGTCCAACAATTGATGGAAATACGGCTCGTGGAGCATCGTCGCCGGCAAATCCAGCCTTGCACATACCAGATCCATTGTCAATAACCAAAGCAGCAACGTCGTCGTCACACATCTTTACTGTTTATTATTATATTCCGTCCACAAAACTAACTTACAATGCCACTGTTACAACAGCCAGTTGGAGAGTGAAAGAAAGATGTCTTTTAACCAAATGTCCTCTCTAATGCGCATGCGCGATCATTTTAACATAACCATATAAGGCAACTAATTTTAGCGCATTGTTCTTCTAGGAAAAAGTCTAAAAATAGCATTCCACGTGACTTTGTATGTCGTCTAAAATGGCGCACGGTTGTGACATGTGTCGCGACACGGATTATGTAGCTTTAATTAGTAATTTACTAATATAGATTCGAACGATTAACAATTATGATTACACAACGAACGTGAAAACATTATTTTAAATAACTAAACGGATTCCATTTTCCGTTAACATAAGACAAGCAGGATTTACTCTAGTTTAAAAATGTCATTATTTAGCGTCTCCAGGCGCGTAGCTTCCCGTAGCCTACCTGTCAGAAGAAATGTGCCTAAAAAATTGCTCGCAGTCTTGGGTACAATACATTAATTATACAATGTCAAAATACATTGGTTAGAAGTCGACGAGTGTATGGCGTATAGGTGTCTCTAACTCAACACTGAGTTAGGCGTATGCTGTCTGATTTTGTCATTTTTTTTCATTCGCGATACATCTACACTCTACATGTATAGGCCTGGTATGGATTTCAAAATCTTCCAGACCTTATGATGACTTACAGTAGTGCGTATATTTTACTTTGAATGAAAGCTATTTACTTGTTTACCAACAAAAGCAAGTCATAATTGTTCTTGATGTCTGGCAGCTATACACCCTTGGTATCTGAGCAAATTGGTGTCAGAATCGTTCATTTCTCCTTAGATATATCAGGAGAATGAATTTTAAGACAAAGTAAATTAAACAACATGTGTTTTCTGTAAGTCCATTTATTTTGTCGCACATTCGTAGGTGTAAACCTGGCGTTGATTTGCAGTATTGACAATAAAGATTGCAGAAGCATTGCATGCACTCGAGGAATTCAATGTACACTTTTTTCCACGAGGCATTTATTGCTTGTCGGCTTAGCTGCTACAAGAGAGAACATATTTTTAACTAGTCGAGATCAGTTATAGTTACTGTAATACAGTGTTTACCATATGTAAGTTGCAACATGTACACGGCTCGCACACTGAGCACCACAGATTTGAAGTGGGGTTCAACACAAGTTTCCACGAAGATTTATCTTCATAAGTGGACCTCTACATTATACTTGGAATTTCGTGTACATCCGCTTTAATCCCAACACATGGGTATAACAATCTATAATTCATAAATATCGAAGTAAGGGGAAACAACCGCGATACAAATATCGGATTTTTTAAAGTAACGACCAGGAAAGGTAACTATTGTAAACATAACTGGAAAAGTTCGGGATAGCAGAATTTAGTTTAAACATAACACATTTCAATAATTGTGTACATACGCACACAGCTAATTTGGTTGCAACCTATCTGCATCATTCGATTTGGTAATATTTTTCGTTAGGCTTGCATGCCATCCACTATAAGAATCCGAAGATTTCTCCAAGTCAGTTGTTAAATTCACGGTAAATTACTACAATTTACAACGATACCAAACTTGCTCGTATGTATAGATTCTGACATTTTTGTTACACGGATTCCACCTTAACAAAACTGTTGATTGGAAAATAATGAAATATCACGATTCCATGTAGATTCATGATTACAGTACAGGTTTAATATTCATAGCATTACAGGGGTATTTGATGTGTTACATTCATATTGGTTAAAGCAGCTATCTGTATTGATTCCACGATGATCGAATGACGCATCAATAATAACAGATGATTCTGAGACATTTAATGAGTCATACGCGACACATCACGAACCGTGACAACCACAGAGTCTTAGATTGAATCATGATGCTATTTGAAACAATACCCGACTTAATAGCCGCGTGTGTGAACGCGAACACAGTGCTATCAGCGATCTCTTGTAAATCACATGTAGAGGAAATATCTGCAAGTAATTAGTTACAACTACAATGTCATAACAATCTGTCTAAATAAAAGCTCTTCCAATCTCAGTAGCGTGCGTATGCCTCAAGTAGAGACTTTCAATGAGATTGAATGTATGTTCATGTATACACGAGAACATTGTATAACAAGGACAAAGTTTATTAAAGACATAATTTGGCCCTGTATTTGTCAAAAATTAAAAATGCATGTTCCTACAAATCTGTCCTATATTTCTAATAACCTAACACTGTCTTTCAAAAAAAACAACAAGATATATGCATACGTATCCCAATTTCCCTCGTAATGTGTCGATACATCTACTGAAATTATGTCATGTTCAGCAAAAATGTCATTTTTTGCCATTTACAAGACGTAGATATAAAATATGCAGAACACTGGTTACGTAAAAAAATAATAAAAGTGTAGCACGACTGCAATCCTGGTTTTTGGGAAGATTTTACGTCATTAATAGTCGTGAAAATGACATAAAAATACATTTTGTGCTAAACATGATAATTTTTCCGAAGTTTTGTTATAATAATAACAATAAAGACTTTATTTAATGAGGCAACACAGTTGGCATTTTAGCCAGTCTTACATGTGAGCCTCAATAATAGGAAATGTTAAGTTAAATTATTAGAGTTTTAGGACATATTTATAGGAACATGTATTTTTTTGAAAAATCACAGGGCCAACATCAGCCATTTGTGAAAGGCTTGTCCAAATTATACGAATACAATTGGGTAACAAATTTAAGATCTTGTAGTTGATATATGATTGAAGAGTGTGAAGGGGAAGTGTATGTAGTAACTTTGTATGTACATGCGTAACCTCTATTTTAAGAATGGTAAATCGTCATTAATTTTGTCTCTATCAGAAAAACTGAGCATTCAATATTTTATCTCAGTTTGTTTTTTATTAACTACATATTTATAACTTCCGCTTAATAATTAAATTGGTAACACGAATTCAGGAAGTTAAGTAGATTACATTATAATAAATGTAGGACATGATATAGAATTTATGTTTACGATTTTTGCAAAATCATTGACTTCCTGAATGGGTGGATTTTGCGACACTGAACAACAGAAACACTTTCAGAACACATTGAGTACAGTTCCACGAAACCTGATACAAACGGGCGGGTTTACGATACATTGAACATGAGGTAATGTATGCTGTTATTACACACACAAGAAACACAATTTCATAGCCATTTCCACTTATAGATTTCACCCAAAACATTGACTTTTATATCAGTGTAGCTAACATAAACTACAGGCCTAAGAAACTATATCACAAAATACAGAGTTTTGAAATTCCCCTGGACCCCATCATCCCGTCATTACTATATATAGTTTAGTTCATTTATATATAGTAATGACGGAATAATGGGGAATTTCAAAACGCTGTATTTTGTGATATAATTTCTTAGGCCTGTGCATAAACACTGTGCATGTAATAATTTGCACCTATAGTGAGATTCGAAACCCATACTATACATCGTCATCGCCTAGCATTGGACGAAAGTATCGATCAGTCCACTCGGCAATCGCAACCACCAGTATCATTGTTACCACAGTTAGTTGATAGGTGGATAACAAGTTAAAAACACAGATCGAGTGACTGTGAATCGCATATCATTGCCCCCTCCAACTTGCTGAGGCGCTTATCAAATACATCTTCCGGATCTCCGGTTTTTGAAACAAGTTTTGATGTCCGTTAAATTACACTTATAAAACATATCAAGCTTTGGTTTTCTTTAAGTGCCAACAATTTTTTATCACATCCGTTTCAAAGATTATCAGAAGACGACCATTTGCCGATGGGAAACTCAATTTAAATTTTGTATCAATGGTTTCACATAGTATGAGCTAGTAGGTGGCACGAAACAAGGACGTATTTTTTTTGGGAAACTTATATTTTTACCACGTCAATCTTGGGTCGAGTTTCGACATAACCAGTCTCGCATAATCTAGAGTAGTAAACCTTATTTCACCTTTATGCAATCAACTGTCAACGTGTTTTTCATACTTTTTATCCAGTAGTTATAGTCAAATACGTAGTCATGGGTGTTTTTAAATAAAAATGTGAGGTTTCTTTTTTTCTTGTCGAGAGTTGAGTGTCAGCGAATATTGAAATAATGGGTGCTGTTAAGTTGTCCTATGGTCAACCGAACTATATGCCTTCAATGATAGCCAACAGCCCTTCCGTATCAAATTTCGTGCTTCTTTTCTTATCTATTCAAGTTCCATATGAAGCACGTATGTGGGGATTTGGAAAGTCTTTAATTATGATTGTTTATCACCCGACAGACGATTACGCCGTACGACATAGGTCCGAATCCCACTATAGGTGCAAACTACAAAATAAATGCATGAAATAAACGAGGAAACGCGTAATAGTACGCCTAATCACCCACAATTTGACCATTTAATGTCCCTCCGTAGCCCAATGGTTAGCGCGCTTGCCGTCTAATCTGGCGACCTGGTTTCAAATACGGATGGAGACACTCATGTGCCTGCTATATTTCAGCAGAAAGCTGACAGGTAAATAAAGGCTATGCTCGGCTTTGCATGTTCTTTAGTCTCTTATAACTTTGCAATGATTAGAGTGGCAATACAATTATATGTTTCAGTTTGATATATTTCATTGTATTTTGTCTGTAATTGTATTGGTGATTTACTCAACACCTGAATCATTACTGACCATGCATACTTTGGCACGTGATTTTGATTTGCAATGAATTTAGTGTAAGGACAATTGCATAAAACGTTTGTGTGCAAAAATATCACCACAGTGGTTTAACAAGTGACCAATTAGACAAGTGGTTAAGTGTATTGCCAGGTCCGAGGCCACGTCGATATGCATGCCATACCTAAGTTTCAAAATTGTACTGGCTGCCACAAGAGTAGTTATATGACTAGTTGGCACTGTGTCAATATAATGTTTATGACATTGTTCACAGTTTATTAAATAACATGAATGGTGAACGGTTGTGTCTATGTAAGCGAAAAACAACTAGAAATCTGTCCATAGTACACGGATGCGCAACTTGCCATTGAGCATGTCAAGGGTCATAACTCAAATGCACATGTTGACCAATATTCCCACAAAGTTTGATGACTGTAGAACAAATGCTTATAGTTATGAGAAACAAAAGCAACATTTCATCATTTCAAGGGCCATAACTCTGCTAATACTGGTCAGACCCGAACTACAAAATCGAGGTTGGCAATTACACATACTGACAAATATCCCTACACAATTTGAAGACTGTAGCTTATAAACATTTAGAGTTATAAGTGACAAAAGCAAAATTTCATCATTTGAAGGGCCATAACTCTGCTAATACTGGTCGGATCATCAAATAATACTGGGTAATATAAAGTTGCTCAACAACACATGCTGAATAACATTCTTATGAAGTTTGATGACTGTAAATTCAAGTTACTGACGACACAAGCCAAATTTCATCAAATTTAATCATTCAAAGGGAAATAACTCTGCTAATTCTGATTGGATCCGAATAAAAATAGATAGGCGCACGACAACTCGTGCTGACTAATATTTCTATAAAGTTTAAAGACTGTAGCACTATTACTTTTCAAGTCACAGACGACACAAGTATGACTGACTGCCCAACCGATGACTAACCACCGACAGACAAGGGCAAATCTATACCCCTATCAATTATTTGTACACAAATCACTGGACAATGAACTCTGGCCGTCTTGGTATATTGTTGTTGGCCAAGAAACAGAAGCTTTTTCCCCCATGGATCTATAACCAGTCTTCCAGTGTGGCAACCAAGTGGTCTACCACGGGTTTTTACTGGGCTAACAAGTACAGTATTATAATGAAAACAGGAAAAACAAACAATATTTCGAATTGAAGATACATATAATTTTACTACAAAATGTAGTATAAAATCTTCATACACATGTCATTTATAAAGATATGTAACAAAGTGAGAATAAAGAATAAAATATATTGACAGCAGTGAAGTACATGTACAAACAAGACTGCGTTCAATAAACGCTTATGCCCCCTGTGGAAGCCTTGTCCATAAATAAGTCTAAGTCCAAAATTAGGTCAAGGTGAAGGTCAAAATGGGGTCAGGTGATACAGGTGTGTGGAGAGTGTTCATATACAACATCCATGCAAGTTTGGAAGCTTTGTAGCAAGCCATAATGATGCTAGAAGAAACGGTCAATTTGGGTTAACCAGGACGGATGGACGGACGGACAAACGGACGGACAGACAGGTGAATCACTATATGCCTCCCGATCTTTCGATACGGGGGCATAAAAATATATAGTTTTACTATATGAAATAATTTGCATCATTACCCTGCTTCTTCCAGGACACATTATATTTAAGTAAGCTTATATTCAATACATGTTAAAATTATATTCAATACACATGAAATTTTAATGTTTCTTAATTAATATCAGTCTATAATATGTCGTTTTAATTTAGGCACTACTACTAAATCACAATATACCTGCGAGTATACACTAAAATATAATACAAATATTTCATACAATATAATAAATACTACACCCAATATAGATTATAAATTTAGAAAACTACAACCAATGTTAACAGTACCTGGCAGTGGGAGACATTTGATCAGATCATAATTAGCTAAAATATACAAATATGCTTCGGCATACAAATATAACAAGAAACATGAACAATCCATAAGTAAACATGCTTGACCAACAAGGGCTGTAACTCTGCTAGAACTCTGGTTCGGCAAACAGAAGACCTCAAGTGCACAACTTCACAACCTGATAAGCATTACTGTCAAGTTAAATTACAATTGCTTCAATAACACATGCAACATAAAAACAGGCAGACCAACAGTCAAACTGCTTGCTGGGGAATGTGGACCCACAACGGTCAAACTGCTTGCTGGGGAATGTGGACCCACAACGGTCAAACTGCTTGCTGGGGATTGTGGACCCACAACGGTCAAACTGCTTGCTGGGGATTGTGGACCCACAACAGTCAAACTGCTTGCTGGGGAATGTGGACCCAAAACTGTCAAACTGCTTGCTGGGGATTGTGGACCCACAACGGTCAAACTGCTTGCTGGGAAATTTGGACCCAAAACTGCTCGCTGAATATGCCAAGCTTATAACCTAGGTTTTTTCATTCGAAGCCTGGTTAAATATCTATCACACCCTATACATTCTCAGCATTAACAAACATACATTCTAACATGACCTGCAGACAAAGTGCAAGAATAGCATTGTATTACATTCAATATACCACAGTTTTTCATAATTCTTTTATTAGATAAAGAGTAATAAGTTTATAATTAAGAACACAGTCAAGGCACATGAACATATTACCAACTTAGACATTTCATTTTCATCTACCAGTACTTATGTAGAATATTGAGTACAGCCTCTGTAGAGCAACACCCTTCGGTAGCTGCAAATATTGGCTGTTGTTTCGATGTTGTTGTTCTACAGGTGATCAATTTATAGTAAACATCTGCTAACGGAATGTTTAAAGGTGTTTTTATAGAGGAAGTTGATTTACAGAAGGTCTATCAGGAGAGGTTGTTGTTCTACAGAGGTCCACACAGGAGAGCTTGTACTGTACTTTGAATTAAGGATATTTACACACGGGCCCTTATTTACACCCGGGCCCTTATTTATAACACTTGTAAGATATTTTTTTGCCTAGGTAAAATTTATTATCTAAGTTTGTTGAATAACTTTCTTACATTTTTTTTAAAGTGTCATAGTTTTTGTCTTAGATGTATTTTTGTCAATGTATTGTCTAATTGTCAATCTGAAATGCTAAGTAGAGTCTAAGATGAAAATTGCAATTATTTAATTTCTAAGTGAAATATTTTTCATCTAAGGAAATTTCATTAGAATATTTTATTATTATTATTCCATATTTGTATACACTCTTATGATGTTCAAAAGTGCTGAATATTCAAGAATATCTTAGAATCTTTGTAAATACCAACCCCAAACCACAGGTAACTGTATCATTGATTAAGAGTAAAAAAATTGTGAGATTTATGAACACACGTCATGTATATAAATTTTACAAAAAAAATATTTTTTCTATTTTTTTTCTATCTTAATCAATGAAGCAGTTACCTGTGCCTCAAACAACCGATATTGGAAAGATTTGCTGATACATGTACATGTTTGAGGCATGGCAAGAACAAGTCATGTATCAGTAAGTAGATTGTTTCGTTTAACACAAACTTGGCACCAAACACTGTCAGGAAACATGATTTTAGTTCCATATGTCATAAATAAATGTCACAGAAAATAAG
Source organism: Spisula solida (assembly GCA_947247005.1). Taxonomy (NCBI): domain Eukaryota; kingdom Metazoa; phylum Mollusca; class Bivalvia; order Venerida; family Mactridae; genus Spisula; species Spisula solida. The sequence continues at coordinate 31,700,268 of OX365948.1, forward strand.
CACATTGGATCACAATCATTCCACCAGCTGGAGACAAGAGCTGCATCATTCTCAGGTAGTCATCTTAGGCCAAAATAAATTAATATTGTGGTTTTGGTTTACTGAAAAAAATCCTAGCATTTGGGACTCTACTCACGCATTTGAGACTCTACTCACACTCACGCATTTGAGACTCTACTCACGCATTTGAAACTCCTCACGCATTTGAGACTCTACTCACGCATTTGAGACTCTACTCACCCATTTGAGACTCTCATCACGCATTTGAGACTCTACTCACGCATTTGAGACTCTACTCACGCATTTGAGACTCTACTCACGCATTTGAGACTCTACTCACGCATTTGAGACTCTACTCACACATTTGAGACTCTCATCACGCATTTGAGACTCTACTCACGCATTTGAGACTCTCATCACGCATTTGAGACTCTCATCACGCATTTGAGACTCTACTCACGCATTTGAGACTCTACTCACCCATTTGAGACTCTACTCACACATTTGAGACAGTCAGACTCTACTCACACATTATCAGAGCCAAATTCATAAAATCTCACACATTTCTTGGACTAACTAGAACCTGACATTTTTTTGTTTACATCATGAAAATGATTACAAATATCAGTTTAAATTGCTTCATGAAGCCTGCATGGTATTGTCATCAAAGTAAAATAAGTGAAAACTGCATGCAATCTTCATTAATTCAAGTTTAAAGTTTAAGCAAAGAAAATTTCCTCCATTATAATGAAATCTCCTGCATTTCCATCACCAATCTCACACAAAGGGGTCTGTGAAACATGGCATGTATGACAGAAGAAGATATTTCACAACAGGACTGTTGCCCCGCAGAGGCACAAAAAGCCATTGCTTCTGTGAAAACTTGAAAAATTCCCCAAAAACATGTCTTTTAAAGAACATAAGCCCCTCAAAAATACCCTAGAAAACATTTATCTCCAGATACAGCCCTGCGCATAGTCAACCAAATGAAAACGGAAGATTTACATGAATATATTATATAAACTTAAATGATTGACCAAAATTGAAATTAAATTAAATCAAAAACTAACAAGGAGTAACAAGAAACAAATAAATAGAAGATTTATCCTGAGAAACGCAGAAACAATCACAGATATAAAACTCAGTCGTGTACAGAAGAACTTTGATGCTTCAAACAGTCTTTCCTAAAACACCTTAGAGCCTTGAATAAGCTCCTCAGTCCCAGCTATAATAATTCTGTACTAGTGTACAGTACATGCCTTGAACAGATAGATGGTAGAAACTAGTTTCCCAGTCCGAAGACAGTATGAGACATTAAAGTTGACTGTAACATGTGGGGTTCACAAAAATATCAGTAATACATACTGTATCACATTGACATCACTAACAACACTGTATGAATGTTTATAAAATGCAGTACCATTTTTAAATTAGTCAATTAAAATACTTAAAATACTGTAAACCAATTTACTTTGCAAATACTCAATTTTGTGTTTTGCTGGTCATCGGCATATTCCCGACTACAAATGATTTTGTGTTTTTATGCTTCCCCACAATGTCCATAAAAATGCTTTTAGCACTTTCGTGGGGATTTAATTTCGTGAAATACTACCACTTGCAAACTCTGCGAAATTAAATCATTGTGCATTTTTTTTCTAGGTTTACAGTATTAAAACAATATTTCCCACATATTTCCCAAACTTTCATAAACAATTAAATATTGCAATGATGAAGTGGTCACTAAAAACAAACATCATGTACAACAATTGCACAAGTGCAAGTGGTAATCTCAATTCAGTGGACACCCCATCATAATCAACTAAATATTTACCATAAATAAAAGCCAGACAAAAGCATCACAACCATATACACTTGAAGGCACTTATAACTGTGCATTTTTTAATTCCTAGTTAAGTTTTTGTTTGTTACTTTTTTAATGAAAGTTTGTGTATTTGGTTGTTAGTTGACTCACAACATAATGGCACATTTAGATTTTATGATTCCGTGAATATCATCCATTGGAGAAAATGGTGCATTGCACAGTGTCATTTTCATTAAATTACTGACACCTAAATTCCAAAAAAAACACAAAAGAGTATATATATATAATTGACGCCGGGACGTCAGGTTTATCACCACCGGCGTCTCAATTTTGCACTAAGTTACTGTTCAATAAACTTATTAGTGGAATTCCACTAATTAAACTTATGTGTGATGCAATTATTAAACCCCCTACAAATTTTGGAGCCGTGTTCCGGCTGTAAATCCGTCCACTCATAGTTAAAATGTGTCAACGTCATTTCTCTGCTATGACCTGTCGGATTTCACCGTAAGTGTATATGGGGCAGCATGTTATGCTTTGATAAACTGTCACTGAGATTGCTCTTCAAATGTGACAGCAATGCGACAACATACTTGCCTAGCCTAAACTTCCAGAAAGACACCTTTAGCTAATGGAAAACTGTGCGTTTTAAGCCAGAGCAGATTTAGTGAATTCCCAATTTGATGCTACGATGAATAAAGTGCTAGCATTTCCTTAATCTTGTGTGTTAAGAAATGAAATATTTGTAAACAGTATCACATATATTTCAACTACATTTGTTGCAAATTTCAACAAAACATTTGATTTGTGTAGGTGCACAGTTATACATGTCTCTGAGTGTAACTTGCACTGCAGTAATTATTTGTTACTACTTTACTAAAAATTAGAACCGTTCAAATCACAGAGTATAGTAAAGAGTAAAAGATTAAGAGTAAAAAAACTATTTTTTTTGTAAAATTGTTATATTCATGAATTTTTTTTTCTCTCTTAATACAGTTACCTATGGTTCAAATAAGGAGCTTTATTACTTTGAGATTCTACATTATGCTAAGTATAAAATAGCACACTTAATTGCTTCAGAGAACGATAAATGCTTAGTCAATGTCCAAACAATGAGTAGCTACCAAATAAGTGCTAAATATAAGTAGAGTTGCACTGAATTCATATTACATAGGTACTTGAGCTACATTAGACTTAATGCATCTACATGATATATGGATCCATACTTGCGTATAATCGGAACAAAAATATTCTGCAAAAGCTCAATTCAGATGATACTTAGTCTAGTATACAGTTTACTATGAATGAAAATAAATAATATTATAAAAAGATAGCACACATATGAACTGACCATTGTTATGACTTCAAAGAACACAGTCAACTTTTTCTTGACTTTTTTTTTGAAGAAAGAAAAACAAACATTTTCTTGTCTGATTATTTGGAACCATACAAATTGTAATTTTTATATTTCATTAAATAAAATGTGCTCAATATGGCTTTAACATACTCAAAATCTGCCAATTAAGTGTTTTTACTTTTCTACTTGTAGCTTGGTTGCCTCATTACTATTAATACATTAGAAATGGAAAATTTAAGTATCTACTTTGAAGTTTCTGAACATTCAGCAATATGCATAAATTGATGACTGTAAACAAATTTACTTTCCCGAATACTAACTTTTACGTTTTGCTGACCGTCAACATATTCGCAACCACAAATTTTCACGTTTTAAAGTTTTTTGCAATGTCCATATTAATGTTTTTAGCACCTTCGCGGTGACCTAATATCACGAAATTCAACCATTCGCGAACTCCATGAAATAAATTGCTCGAAATAATTTCTTGGTTTACAGTATGTTATTGTTTACATCAGTTATTTTGTAAGAGCCTGTCACAAAGTGTAAGTGAAACAGATTGGTAAGCAACTTTTTACATATACATGTACATACACAATAGATAGACAATATTCACCCTGTCACCACATGTATTAGTCTTGTTGCAAAGTTCCTTACTAGATGAACAAACACTATCAAAGAATTTACCAGTACCATTATTGTTATATAGCGCAATTGAGCTCGAATTTGTATTATATAAGGCCAAACTTAAAATAATCTTTGTTTCCCCTCGCCGACCCAAGCAGATTTAGAATGGGTAGGTAGGTAGGTTAAAAATTCGAATAATGAAATTTAGTAATAACTTCAAAAACCAACATTCTTAAATTTAAAATAGGTACTAAATTTACTAGCAGGAAACAAGCATGTATACAAAAAATAATATTTTCAACCCCCCACCTTTTCATAAAAAAAATATTATTTCAATTTGGGCAATAAAATATTTTGGGTAAGGCCATTTTTGTCCAGGTAGGTAGGGGAAGGGAAAACAAACAATATTTTAGGCCTTATTATTATGATGACTTATAACTTTTTAGTTTACCATTGATCATAGTCATGTATTATTCTCCCAAAGTGAACTAACCAACTATAATAATTATAACTATCATAAACTATTGTCAAACAAACAAAGATTGGCAAGTAATCTAAATCTCCCAAAGTCACGCAGCAGATTAACAAGATCTCACAAAATCACGTTTGCTAATTGCACATTTTCTATTGAAGATACATTAAAGTAAATTATATCTTGTCATAGACCAAGAAATTCCCTAGAAAATTATAACTTGTTGATTAGTACAAACAAAAAGTTTGGATGCAAAAATACGAACGTTCCTGAACGACCCACATTTCATACAACTTTAACAGTTGATTTGTATAACAAATTTTTAAAAAATTCTTAACAGATCATATAAAAAATATCTTCTTGCAACAGAGAAATAACCATTCTATGAAATGGCTGACAATTGATCAATGAGTTTTTCACATCTTTATCGTGATTTGCAAAATTCAAAGATCTACCGCGTGCCAAAATAGCATCTTAATGGCTCTTAACGGAGTTTCTTATCTTTGTAATGAATAGGTCTTTGTCATAATGTTGTACATCTTTGTAATGGTAATAAACATATACAGTTAAACCTGGCTGTAAAGACCACCAATGGGAAGAGCAATATGGCCTATATTAGCAGGTGGTTTCTGCTTACAGGTGAAACAGTGTTTCATTTTTGTTTTGAAAAATATGAGTACTTTCCCAGTGAACTTAAAACAATCAATGAGTCCCTCTATGTATAAAACTAAACTATTTCCAAAATTTAATGAATTCCAACCAATTTTATGAGTCAGGGACTCAGGACTTGCATCACAAGGAAGCACTGGCTTTTAATCAATGAAATAGTCTGAATGGTGGTTTTTGCCAACATATTATGGAATAGTGGTCTTTGTTTATAGGTGCTCTAAAACACAGTTTTACTGCAATTATTTAAGACAAATAAATGTTATGCTTCGGTATGTTAAATCATGTTATGTTATGTTGTGTCAAGTCATGTTATGATACAGAGAACACTTAGGCATATGACACACCCGACATTATCGTAGTCTGTCTCCTTCTACACGGCCATGGCCACATAAACATTCTCCTTGTTCCACATAAATCACTGTATGCATTAATTAGAGTCCGGATTTGAATCCTGAAAAAAAAGACAAGGAACCATGAAAGCAAATTTTCCAACAAGGGTCATAACTCTTGTTCCTGAAAAACAAATGTTCACATGTATGTTATAATAAAGTGTTTTGTCGTTTATTGAAATTTCTCTCAGTTTCCATAGCAATGGATAATCCGATTTAAACGTTGAAGTAATCTAGAAAATTAATTCTAAATGTGGCAAGTGAAACTTTCACACCCAGTCACAGACTGCAGCTCATACTTGATCATTGAAGATTTTTAAAAAAAATTCTAAATCAGGGAAGCAAATTTGCTGTAATAAAATAAATGAAAGTAACAGTTTATTTCAGCCGGAATTAAAAATATCCTATTTTGTAAAACTACCTTTAAGGGGAATATATAATTCAGGAATTAATGAATAACAAATGTTCTACTATTGTATTAATAGTGTAAACCAGCAGTGGGGGGTGCAAACAAATGAAAATTGCCTTTAGGTGAATTCTTATTCTGCTTTTTTTTTATCTTCCATGTCTGATTTTAACCATGCAAAACTTCCTTATCTGATTTAAACTGTGCAAACATGAACACAATGCATTATATATGATCTAAACTTTCAATAACTCAATTATTTGAACTGAATAATTATTTTTGGTTCAATTCAAATTTGAATGACAGATTGTATATTGTAAATGCTAGTTCCGTAATAAAATATGTTTAAACTAAACTCTGATTTGCGCTTATATAATCAATTTTCCAAAAATTAAATGACAAGCATTAAATCTACCCAACAAGGAAGATTAATAGGTATTCTTTGTAAATTTCAGTAAATTCTCCATAAAACTACCTGTATTAACTACATACAACCAGGAAGTTACCAAAGGTCAAGGTCACATGTTGACATACAACCAGGAAGTAACCAAAGGTCAAGGTTACATGTTGTACTTACGTCGTATAATCCACGTCATCTTCACTCCGAATGCTCATATTATCTATCGTTGTCCGGTTCTGAAAGGGGAAGTAAAATATACGGGAAAGACACATGAGATTTAGAAATATGAGGATTGAAGATTATATTGAACATGTACATAATATGATTGACTGAAGAATCTTTTTTGTATAAAAGGTCCCCTTTAGTACAAGGAAAATAAAGATGAATCATACATTTCTGTAAAATATAAAAAGGGAGCAATTCAAAGCAAATATTAACTTTAAGTTAGAATGCGTGAGTATTGCCCCTTAGTTGTACAAGTGTGTTACAATATTTCAAGGGAAGTAACTCAATTTAGAGATACAAACTTTATACATGTAATAAGTATGTAAAAGTAATGCCCCTTAGTTGTACTTAACTCGATGCAGAGATACAAACTTTATCTAAGAATGCAGTAGACAGTCCCTTTAATGTACCCTCAGGTTACCTAAGTATAATGTCTTTTTTCAGCCACTTCCCATTCAGGTAAATATAATGGGCATGGGTAACCTTCTGTGGAAAGCTCTTAGGTTAACAGTGCTCAGTTTAGACAATCTAAAAAGGGAAGTAACTGATGTTGACATACCAACTTTATACTAAGTATGCAGGAGTACTGCCCCTTACTTACCATTAATAGATTAAAATGTTGAGCAAAGAACTGTGAAAACATTGAACCAGCCATAGATATTGACATCAGAAATGATAAATATGAAAACCAGAGACCATATTTTATTGGAAACGACTCCTGAAATGTTAAATCAAGACATACAAGTATAATAATGTGAAGTCTTCCTTCAGGAAAATACATGAATGTAACAAAATCAACAATGAATATTCAATTCCTGAATGAGCTTGTGTGTTTAAATACAGTCACCCTTACAAAATGTATTAAATATTTTATAATTATGTATCGTGTTATTACCACTTTACAGAACTGATAAATATGAAAAGATGTGGTCATCTGACTAGAATTGTTTGCAAAGTACTACACTCTAACCTGGTGGATTCAGGTTAGATACTTCGGTTACTTAGGAAATAGATCGCAGCTTTGCGTGATATACCGGTGAATAGATAACGGTTTAGAGTTCATATGCGTAGGAATTAATCACGAAGGCCGTAGGAAAGGGTCCGTTCAAATTTGGGATTTTCGCGTCGTGACAACTTGAAATTGGGTAATTGTATGAAGCAGAAAGGCCAAATAAAATTGAAAAAGAGATTACATGTGACTGTTTACTGGTTTCTGTAAACTTTTATGCTTCACCTCTTGTCAAAAATATTTACAACTTTGTCATTTTATGTCCGATTTTGATAAATATTTTATTTAAATGTTTATTGGGAATTTTTCTGCCTTCATATTTGGGAAAATTAAAGCCTTTTTCAAATTGGGAAGGTACCGTTTACTGGTAGCAAACAAAGAAGGAAACAAGACTGCGTTCAATAAACGCTTATGCCCCCTGTGGAAGCCTTGTCCATAAATAAGTCTAAGTCCAAAATTAGGTCACGGTGAAGGTCAAAATGGGGTTAGGTGATACTGGCGTGTGGAGAGTGTACATACACAACATCCATGCAAGTATGAAAGCTTTGTAGCAAGCCATATAAATGCTAGAAGAAACGGTCAATTTGGGTTAACCAGGACGGACGGACGTACGGACGGACAGGTGAATCACTATATGCCTCCCCATCTATCGATACTCACCGGATCACAACTTGTACATTTTGGCCACACCCAGAAATGTAATAACAATGCAATCACAGTGTTGGTACTAAACAAGAATGCATAAAACAGCAGTTGTACAAACAGGTAATGGTTGCCTTCTCCCACACAATTATTAATCCTGAAACATGGGAAACAAACACATTAAAACCTTGCAAACCACTTCAAAACAACAAATAGGGTCGGGTAGGTGAAATATATTTTAAAAATATTTTTGGATATTTTATTGTCAATATTTGTCTTGCCTATGCACTTTACTCAGTCTACTTCTTTGGTAGATATTAATTTGAAATACATTGTGGTAATTAGCACTGACTTGATACTTTCATACGTCACAGTTTTATTTTTTCAGAGGGTCAAAAATATTTTGGGTAAGGGACTTTTGCTTGGTTATGTAGGGAAGAGGAAACTAACATTTTCTTTATTTTTGGCCCTCAGAGCGTGGTTTTGACAGGTAACATCATATCACCTATTCAACTAACCATGTCGTCATACCATCTATTCATTTTGCCATGATGTCATACCACATGTTCAACTTGCCATGATGTCGTACCACATGTTCAACTTGCTATGATGTCGTACCACCTATTCAACTTGCCATGATGTCATACCACATGTTCAACTTGCTATGATGTCGTACCACATGTTCAACTTGCTATGATGTTGTACCACCTATTCAACTTGCCATGATGTCATACCACATGTTCAACTTGCTATGATGTCGTACCACATGTTCAACTTGCCATGATGTCATACCATCTATTCAAATGCTATGATGTCATACCACATGTTCAACTTGCCATGATGTCATACAGCATATTCAACTTAACACTATCTCATACCATGATGTCATACCACCTTATCAACATGCCTTGGTGTCATATCATGATGTCGTACCACCTTATCAACCTACCATGATGTCATACCACCTTATCAACATGCCATGATGTCATACCATATGTTCTACTAAACACAATCTCATACCATGATGTCGTACCACCTTATCAACTTGCCATGGTGTCGTTCCACCTGTCAAAACTACCATGATGTCGTACCACCTGTTCAACCTACCATGATGTCATACCATGGTGTCATATCATGATATCATACAACATTATCAACTTGCCATGATGTCATACCATGGTGTGATTCCACCTGTCCAACCTATCATGCTGTCATACCACCTTATCAACCTACCATGATGTCATATCATGATGTCATACCGCCTGTCCACCCTACCATGATGTCATACCATGATGTCATACCACCTGTTCAACTTACCATGGACAATGATGATCCATACGTAATACACACTGCTTACAACGACGACAATGATGTGATTTCTTAGGACGCCATTTACCACAGTGAGGACAAGGATCCCATTGGTTTCTTTCTGAAATTGTAAAATCATGGAAATACAAATTAACACGATGAGCATATATAGCCAGAGTTTGTAACCTCTACACTCAACCACTTTTCTAATTAGTCACTTTTTAAACCCCAAATACATTTAACTGTGATCATAATGTTTGATGATATTTTGCACACAAACGTTTTATGCAATTGTCCTTACACTAAATTCATTAAAAATCAAAATCACGAGCCAAAGTAAGCAGGATCAGTAATGATTTAGGTGTTGAGTAAATACATAAAATGACGTGTGCACAATATCATCAAATAATATGGTCACAGTAAAGGTATGTTTGGTTTTAAAAGTGACCAATAAGAAAAGTGGTTGAGTGTATACTTTAGCAATGGTCGAGCTCCTCCAGAAAAGTCTGTCTTGTGGATGTTTGTTGTACTATGTGATGTGCAGCCGGGTAAAAACCCTTACTGTGTTTTGCCTTATCAAGTTGGGTCTAGAAAAGAGACACCTTCCCAATTCCAAACAATAATAAATATTTTTCAAAATACAGTATAACCTCTTTAGAGCAACAGCTTTTGGAAGGTTGTTGCTCTTGAGAGGTAAAATTGATGGTAGTGTGGATCACATAATTGGCAAACTCATTTTCATTATGGTCCACTATAACAATCATATATAAGGTCAATATTTACATTTAAACACTGATTGTTTTGGCAATTGTTGGGGCTGACTACAGGCACCTTTCCCAAGCAAAATAACCTCCATTTATCCCAAAAAGAATGCTTATTTCCCCCCTTTCAGTTTTGTTCTCGCTGGTTTAAAAGTTTTACAGTCAAAACAATAGATTTTCAAACTTTCAAAAGTCTTGAGTATTACCAGTAGAAAATAGCAAAATATGAACAATTTTGACCAAACAAATCTTTTCTAATACATGTAATTCCGGGAATTGTCATGCTAAAATTTCCCAATTGTATGGGCACAGGCTGTTTCATTTTGGTCAAGAAAAATCACTGATAAATTAATTATGTGCAAAAGGATACAATGAATGACAATACTTACAACAGTACAGTGAATGGTAACTCCTGGAACAAAATGATAATGTTGTTTACACAAAATGATATCATTGTCAGCCAATTAAAAAAAAATTTTATACACACCTGCGAATTCCTCCGTTACAACTGGTACTTCTCCCGGGTTACATGTCGAAGCACGGATTAAAGCAACCAGACATAAAGCAGCAATAAAAAAATGATCTGGAATAAAAATTTGTACCAAATCATGAAAGAAACAATCATTAACGTAGAATAACCACTTAACACATTGAAAAACAATACAATGATTAGTCATATATATAACCTCTTCAAAATTTATCACAGATTGCAACTTGATAGCTGGAAAGTATAGTCCAGAGAATTTGACACGACACTCGAACTTCTATTAGCATAATTTCACATCTGATTTATTGTCGATATTTATAATCCCGGTTGTGTGTTTTCATAAGCGGGGAGTGTCACGAAGACGCTCAAGGTGTAATACAAACACAAATCTAAAGGACCGATTTTGCATGATTTGCTCGCGGAAATTCATATATTCAACGCAAGAGCCCTGAAATATATTCATGCATAAAGGTCAGGATCGTGTCAAATTCTTTGTGGTTTTTTAAATGTTTATATGGAAAATCCAAATCAATTTGCACGTCTGGTAATAGTAGCCAGCATTATCATTTTTATGTTCAGCATTAAGCCACAGTAATAGCATTGGTATGAATCAGTAACAAAGGGTTAAGTGAACCCCCCCCCCCCCAGATGTTACGCCATTGAGACAGGCTATCTATCACGCTGACAATTGAATAAGACATAAAATTAATAACAACAACTAAATGTACTAAAGTGCATAGTACGGAGAAATTGACCAAAATCTCCACCTTCTATTAGCATAATTTAACAGCTGATATATTGTCTATATTTATAACCCCAGTTGTATCACGAAGACGCACAAGGTGTCACTTCAACACAAATCTAAAGGACCAGTATTGCACAATTTGCTCGCAGAAATTTATATATTCATTGCAGGTACCTTGTAATATATTCATTTTTTTGTCTTTAACGTTTTTATTTCCATAAGACATATACATAGTATTACATACATACAATATTACATTCACATACAACTACGATAATATATTCATGCATAATGGTCAGGATAAAGTAAAATTCTCTGTGCTATACCACAAGTTTACTCACAGTACAAAAACCAGGGTGCTACGTGTCCTTCTTGATAATGAGGTTGAATGATGACGTAGTATGACGACCAAATGCCATAAATCCAGTATGCCAATATTCCACATACCATCAAAATACCAGTCTGATCTCTGACAAACTGTATACGTCCAATCAATGGTATATCTATGGTGTTTGGTGACCTAACATGTGGTGGTATAGGCTGGTCAAGTCCTAGAGAGTGTTTCAAAGACTTGAGCACTGGATCGTCCGGGTCTGTTACTGGGAAACTTGTCATGGTGATGTATGTACTCGGTACTTAATGATGTATCTGTAATAAATGTGACAAATTTATTAGATAAGTGTATAGACAAATTATATGAGTAATAAATGATTTTATTAATTTGCTTTCAATGTATTACGGAGATTTTTCAGTGAAAATAACAGTGAAATTACCACTTTGTTATTTTCACTGTTTTAGAAGCTGGTTCCAGTATCATGCAGAAAAAGAAATGAAACGTCAACGGAGCCAGGCTTTAAAAATATGCGTTATGTCATCATGACGTCATAATTCTCACGTCGTGACGTTCTAATTTCGACGTGATTTTTCCATTTAATCCAATTACGGGACATATTAAATAACGTTAAAGAGGGATTTCTAGAACTATACATACTAATACAAGAGGAAATATTCAGAAACTTAAAAAGAAACAATAATTATGAAACTAACAAGAGAAAATTCTACTTCACCAACAGAATCGTAGATGCATGGAAAAGTCTTCCAACAAAGTGAAACAATTTGAAATAAGATTAGATAAGCATTGGGAGGATCAAGAACTGAAATTCAACCATAAAGTAGACCCTACATTCACAAATGCAAGATGCGACAAGATCAATACATTAGAAGAAGAGGTGAATATAGAGGTTTTACAACCTGCGTCCACAGAAGATTCTAGGGTAAAAACTTTATAGAGTTATGATTGAACTAAGGTAGTTACACTAGACTGATAAGACTTAACAACAAAGCAAAATTGCATCATTTCAAAGACCACAGCTCTACTAAAACAGGTTAAATCCAAATCTATAAGTGGGCAACTATGCATGGTAACTAATACCGGTAATAATTATAATGTTCTTACAAAATTTGATCTTTAAACTTTATTATATACATATCACAAGAATTCGAAATTTAATCACAAAAATAAGGGTGTTACAATATTCTGTTGGACAGGATAAGGTTAAGAATGCCAAACTCTGTATATTGATATGCGGACCATGTAATATGATATGTATCGCAGTTCACAGGGGTTCCACAAGCTTCTGAATATGAAGCGTCATTTTATACTTTTGACTTAATTTTACCATTTTATAGACGAAATACCCATGATTTTAAGAGAAAATGACCCTTCAAACCAAAATCTTCAGGGTCAAACTGTGACTTTTTGGAAATTTCAAGGGTCAATTCCCCAAGTCCCGAGTCAAATGGAACACCTAAGTACAGAATATGCTATTATACATATTGTTACAGAGGTCTGAACAGCGATATGTATTGTATCGCACTGTCAGCATATTGATACACCCTTACAAGATAATACATACAAGTATTTTGGCATTCCAAACTTTTTGTCTATACGCTTTTGTTTGTCGTATAGTAAATAGTTTGGAATTCCCAACTTTTCATGTACAGTCAGATCTCGATACAACGACACTGTTGGTTCCAAATCAAACTGTCGTTATAACAAATTTGTCATTATACTGAAATTCACTAGTGACGAGAAATTTGATTTGGAGATTGTTTCATAGAAATCAATTAATGATAAACATATAATTTATTATGTCATAAAATTGACATAATCAGCAAAATCAGCAGTATGAAATTATCATCATTACATAAAATAATATTTCAATAAAATACAATGTTTTGAGAGAGCTCCAAAATAAAGGGCGTCCGAATTTAAAGATGTCCGGATACTACTACAGTAAACTATAAAATCTAACGCTCTAGAGAATAATTTGGTTATTCATTTTGTTACAATTTTTACACTATCGTCTTTCAGAATTGATGAATTAACAAATCAAGTCAAGAAATCTCTATTTACATCGTTCATTTCGTGAACCGTACGATTTCTAAAATACGAATATATGCGATGACCTCGCTTATCTCCCTTGATTACGAATGCGCGAGCCGTTGCACACAAACTGTGATTCGACTGTGAAAGGTACCACTATTATAAAGAGAGCAATTAAGATGATTTTCACAAGTGTTATTACATAATTAGGCTCCTTGCTCAGACGGTGACTTTGTGAAGCCGATAAATAGTTCAGGTGTGAAAAATAGTCCCTTGATAGTGTCAGTATATCGAGTATTAATTACTGTGTAAACAATCGATTTGTTCCCATCTTTTTGCTGTCGGTGTCGGTAAGTGAATATGTCGTTATAACGGATACTATTAACGTTGTATAGAATTCGTCCCCACCAGTTGGTGTCGTTATAACGAAATTGTCGGTATATCGGGTGTCGTTGTATCGAGATCTAACTGTATACACTTATATGACAAAAATAGCGTATAGACAAAAAGTTGGAAATGCCAAAATCTATACTATTGTGTAGGGGTGTAACGATAAGGCTGTCCTTGCCAAACCCCTTGCGGGGACATAGACATAGGTCAGATGAATATCAGGGTTCCAACAAATATTCTAAGACAAAATTCCCTGACATTTCCCTAATCATACAGCAGTTTTCCCTGACTTTTAAGAGTGATCAAGCATTTTTTTTAGAGCAAAAAATTAGCAAAACAAAAGAGAAAAAGAGGCTCTAACTTTGTTTAATAAAAGTAACATGAAACCAAACGTTAGTTCGAGGGATGTTGATTAACGAAATGACACTTAACGACAGCTTCTTCTTCTTCTTCTTCCAATTTACGTGACCACAATCAATACACTGATTTTTCTGATATCCTATATCCTTCCCTGCCTTTTCACTGACTTTTGCAGTTTTGCTCAATTTCCAGATTTTCCTGACTAATTCCAAAATCCCCTGACCTTGAAAAAATCATATTTTTCCCTTACTTTTGCCTGACCGCGGGAACCCTGATAATTCGCAGTATATAATAGAAAGAATTGTTTAAAAACGGCGTTAAACCCGAATAAACAAGAATAAACAAATCCAGAAATACAACACACTCGCGAAAACACATTACATTTGCACTGACACTTGCGATAAACAATTGTAGAGAAACAGAACCATGCATATCTTCTTAAGGTGATATATTTCTTAATGTCCTGGAATGAAAAATCAATTATTATACAAAACTTAAATTGTAAACAATAAATTACTATTTTCACTCTCATTACATACCGGAAGTAAACAAAAAATGATATTTCGGTGTTAAGGTAATTTTCATCGATGAGTAATTATTCCAATTTCTAGGATTGGTCACTGCCTGTACTACTTGGTTGATTATAGATCAAATATCAAATTAAACAAGAGGGCCATTGGCCCTAAAGCGCTCACCTGATGACTAGCAGTTTAGGCAGAATCAGTATTTTGTTATGATATGACCTTAATAGATCTATTTGATGTAGATTTTACAAATACACAATTGTGGCCAGGTTTTATATTGATGATGTAAAACATGTGACCTCTAGAGTAAACACAAGGTTTTTCTTTGATGTGATCGAGTTTTTGAACCCAGATGACCCTGTTACGAACTTGACCTAGATTTCATAGAGACAAACATTGTGACCAAGTTTCATAAAGATTAGACCTGTAAACTTGAATTAATGTGACCTCTAGAGTGTTTAAAAGGGTTTTCTTCGATGTGGCCAGGTGACCTAGTTTTTTTTATCCCAAATGACCCGGTTACAAACTTGACCTAGATTTCATAGAGACAAACATTGTGACCAAGGTTCATAAATATTAGTAAAAAAACGTGACCTATAGGCCTAGTGCTAACTATACTTTTCTTTGATGTGACCTGGTGACCTAGCTATTGACACCAGATGACCCAGTTAGAAGTTGGCCTAAATTTCATAGAGAAAAACATTGTGACCAAGTTTCATAAAGATTAGGTAAAAATGTGACCTCTAGAGTGTTAACAACGTTTTACTCAAGTTCAGTGTGACCTAGTTTTTAACCCTAGAATGACCCAGTTGCAAACATGACCTAGATTTCATAGAGACAAACATTGTGACCAAGTTTCATAAAGATAAGGCAAAAAGCGTGACCTCTGGAGTGTTAACACTATTCTTCTTTGATGTGACATTGTGACCTAGTTTTTGACCCCAGATGATCCAGTTACGATCTTGACCTAGATTTCATAGAGACAAACATTGTGACCCGGTTTCATTAAGATTTGGGTAAAAAATATGGCCTCTAGCGTGTTAACAATGATTTTCTTCCATGTGACCTGGTGACTAGGTTTTTGACCTCAGATGACCCAGTTGCGGACATGACCTAGATGTCATATAGATACACATTGTGGCATAGTTTTATAAAGATAAGGTAAAAAATGTGACCTCTAGAGTGCTATCAAGGTTTTTCTTGACCTAGTGACCTAGTTTTTGATCCCAGTTACGAACTTGACCTAGATTTCATAGAGACAAACATTGTGACCAAGTTTCATAAAGAGTAAGCAATAACTGTGACTTCTAGAGTGTTAACAGTCCAATTCTGGACGACGGACGACGGACATAGGGTGATCACAATAGCTCACCTTGAGCACTTTGTGCTCAGTTTCAAGAGCTAAAATACACTTCAACAACATAGTAAATACAATATTGTGAAAAAACTATGTTCTGTATAAAGGGGACAAAGAATTGACAATAACTGACTTTTTGTATTCACAGGGACCCAAATCGAATGTTCTGGATTTTAGATGCGAGCTCGGAAACCAAAGATCATAATTATATTCTTTGTCGGAAACTAAGTTTACTATTTATACTTAATTCGTGCTCAGCCATGTAGATTTAGCATTCTATCGTGTTTGAGCACGAAATAAGCTAAGTACAATAGAACTTAGAACAAATAAATGATGATTTATTTTGTCTAGTATACTTTTAGATGTTAGAGACAAACTTTTAAGGCCTAAATATACCGGTCTTTGTTAGAGGGGTGTCCTATAAAGTCAGTTTGCTGAAAATCAGTCAAATAATACAAACTTCTTGAAATGTTTTAGTCCATCCATCTATTTGGTCGAAAAATCATAGACACCGTTACGTCACACCAACTCCACAGGCACGCGGTAGGCATACCACGTGACCAAATGCTAAGGTGGTGAGCCCAAAACGGGAGAAAATCGCTCGACCCGGGTAACATTTTTCCTTTTCCTTATTACTGGTCGAATGTTCATGAAACAAAGACGAGAGCCGTGACAGGGCCATCTCCTTAACGAGATACACATTGTGCATTATGTACCAAAATCCCTTTATTTTGTCAAAAAGTGCGACCGCGCATTTCCAAAACTGAAAACGCAATGCTGTGTTGGTCAGCCAAACCATTACAAAGGGCATTTACGAGAACAGCGACTCGTAATTGATGTTCATATGTCAAAACTAGCCAAATCCAAATACAAATATAAACTATCTGCTGTATTATAGCTCGTTAGCAGCGAAAAAATCGTATAAAATAAAGATTTCCCAGTATTTACTGCACCTACAAGTATGAGATTTTGCACGAGTGAATGAAATGTATCTACCTAATATACAATTAAATCCAAGTAACATCGGTTATGTGTAAAATAAATGCTGTTCATAAGTTATATGTAAAATAATTGTAGTTTACCATGAAACTTCATGTTAGAAGGCTCGATTCATTCAACAGGCAGTTTTATGGTCACGTGGCACGTCTAACGGTAGATTAACGTATTTGTAACATTTTTATTATAGCATAAAAACGGTGATTTTGTCCATACGTTAACGGGACGAAAACCATGCGTTAATATAACGATTCACGCGAGAACGCACTGCTAACGTCCAGTTTTACGTATGCTCATTTCAGGGCCTCATCGATGAAAATAAACGATTTACAGCGTCTTATGAACTGCAATTCTTATTTTATTTGTAACTTCTTATTAATTTTCTATAAGATTTGACAATCACCCAAAGTACACATATACTTGTTGTAAACAATTAAAATATTCAATTTTGTTATTTCCAACATAGATATATGGTATTAATCTTTTTGTTTGCGTAATTATGTAAGAAGTACTAGTATTTCACTGACTTTTTGAACGAATTAAGTTATGTAAGCAGACGAGTGTTTGTTGGGGTTATATTCCGCATATATGCAGACAGATTTAAGAAGGACATTTTCATGTAGGTTGTGTTTATGTGTCACTAAGTCATTGTTACTAACTGATCTAAGTGTGTATGTATCATTACTGAAAAATGATAATTAATTTGTAAGATAATTAGGAGCAAGATTCTTCTGGACTTTGTAAACCATTACAACTGTATGATAATGACATCGATTAGTAAAGTTTAAACTATAGCCATTCGATCTCATTTATTAACTCTGAGCCAAGTTTTTGAGTCCTTAGTAATGATCAATTTCGCCATTCTTGTCTGTAATTTATATATGACATTTTTGCTCTTAGTGCCTGTTCCCAATACCGTGCAGCAATAATCTAGAATCGTAAAAATGTATGCATTATAAAACATCTTTTTCATATCTTTATTTAGCAAATAACTTGTCTTCTTAAACAGGGCAATCTTATTATTTATTTTAGAACATACTTTATTAAGCTGTAAATTCCATGGCAACACATTGTCTACATAGATACCTAGTATCTTTTGAACAGTTATATTTAAAGCTCATCTGATTTTTAAAAAAAAATGAGTTGTTGTCATCACTTGATCGTCGTCGGTGTCGGCGTCGGCGTTGCATGGTTAAGTTTTGTGTTTAGGTAAACTTTTTTCATAAACTATCAAAGCTTGAAACTTGCAACACTTGTTCACCATCAATACCTGAGCCTGTAAAGCAAGACCCATAACTCTGATCTACATTTTGTAAGAATTATTGCCCCTTTTTGGACTTAGAAAATAAAATGCCTTGGTTAAGTTTTGTGTTGAGGTCCACTTTTCTCCTAAACTACATGTATCAGAGTTATTGCTTTGAAACGTTCAACACTTGCCCCTTTTCGGACTCAGACAATTCCTTGGTTAAGTTTTGTGTTTAGGTCCACTTTTCTCATACACTATGTGGGATATTGCTTTGAAACTTTCAACACTTGTTCACCATCAAAACCTGGCCATGTCAAGCATGAACCATAACTCTGATCTGTATTATGCAAGAGTTATTGCCCCTTTTTGGACTTAGTAAATTCCTTGGTTAAGTTTTGTGTTTAGGTCCACTTTTCTCATACACTATGTGGGATATTGCTTTGAAACTTTCAACACTTGTTCACCATCAAAACCTGACCATGTCAAGCATGAACCATAACTCTGATCTGTATTCTGCAAGAGTTATTGCCCCTTTTTCGACTTAGTAAATTCCTTAGTTAAGTTTTGTGTTTAGGTCCACTTTTCTCCTTAACTGAGTTATTGCTTTGAAACTTTCAACACTTATTCACCATCAGTACCTGACCATGTCAAGCATGACCCATAACTCATTACAGTGACACTAACTAGATGAGCGCAAGTCTGCACCCGCAAGGCGGTGCTCTTGTTTTATATAGGAGTCTTCTTTTTTCAATTCCAAATGTAAGTCTGGTTGATTTGTTTGGTTGTTATTATCATACAGTTTGCTTTTATTGCAAGAAGTAACATGTTGTTTCTTTGACAACAGTTAGTAACAGCGTTTAAGTGTCTTTGAAGTTTGTTTTGTAGGATGTGTGTGTCATTGTCCGATTCATAGAGGATAGAATCGTCTGCATATAAATCAATATTGCATGTTTCAGTTTCAAATGTAATGCCGTTTATATAAAGGAGAAATACACGTAGTCCAAGCATAGAGCCCTGAGGAATATATTTTTTATGGCGGACCGCTCTGGAGAGGCTGCGCTATAGAATAAATGTTTCCCAAATGTGGTACGCAATTCCATATATCGTAACAACGTGAAACGTTAGTAGATCTAAAATAACGTTTCAGCAAATCATTTCAAACTCTAATTATCAAATTACAGCTGTGTTTACCCTTGTCCTTGATCATTACAAAATCCAATACTGACAGTTCAGTCACGGTCCGTTCTTCACATAAGCTACATATTGAACTTAACAATGTGGTGTTGCCAATGGTGATTAGTATAAACTATTGCATTATATTACTTTCTTTTCTCTGGCAGTTATATTTTGTATAATCACAGAGTGAACACAAATGGAAAGGATAGTTATTATGTGGTAGATATTGCATTGGCTAACGAATGCTTGCATCTAACAAAAGGTAACTGGTTTTAATTTATATTTGTCACGAGGAGTTTTAAATTTTCTATTGTGTTTATTGCTCTCGTCGATCTAGATATTGATTCTTGATTTAATCATTAGGTATTTGGATTATGTCTTCTTTTGGTTGCGCGAAGGCATATGCATAATATACATGTATATAGTTAAGTTTTTAACATCGCATACTACTTGGACATTAAACATTCATTAATGACGCATACGTTCAAGGTTATAAAAGAAAGTACATGAATTGTATAATAGTACACATTTGTTTAACGAATATTGAATTCAATAGCATTGTCACACTGTGGACATTTAATACCTGACATACTTTAACGTGGTCACTTGATATACTTTCCACTCTTCAATTCAACACGATTCAATTTGTTTTAGGGATTAATTCATTCAACACGCTTGATTGGGATTCAATTTCTCGTGACGTAGGTCTAGATGTTTGAACCATATGAACCATGTATGGAATTCATTTATTTTATTTTAATGATGAAAATGGGTTTAAATGTTTATATCAGGAGACCGAAAATGTGAAAATTATTCGATTGAATTTCGGAAACCTCTGCAATTACCAAAAATAGTGTCCTATAATTATTTAATTTCAGTTTTGGTTTCAAATGTCTTGTACTATATTATAGTTGATGCAGTGGGGAATGATGATTGTATTGAAATAGAATGTAATATTAGTGTTTTTAATAATTGTAAAGGTGGTTTTGTACCCATACATGTATGAAGTTTTAATTAACAATAATAAATTACATTCTGACATAAACATCAACAGGTATTAAATGGTTCCATTGTCATGACCTTCGATCAAAGTATAGTACGGAGAATCTGGCTTGATCCTGACCTTTATGCATGAATATATTACAGGTTCTTGCATTGAATATATAATTTTCCGCGAGCAGAACGTGAAATATCGGTGCTTTAGATTTGGAATTGTATTACATCTCGAACGTCTTCGTGAACCATCCGGCTTATGAAAACAAACAACCGGGGTTATAAATATAGACCCGATATCAACTTTTCAGTAATCATGACTAGTGACGGGTCAAATTCTCTGTGCTATACTAACAGGCTGAACAAAATGTGTGTATAGCTTACATACTGTATTGTATTGATTTGTTCTTTGTATTCTCAAAGTATTACGCGTATGGTTAATTATAAATGATCTATTCACATTTTGTTAAAGAGAAAATTACCATGTATAATTCAAGTTAGTCTTGATTATTTGTACATTGTATAATTTTTTATATATTCATGGCTTTGACTTTTAAATTGGAAAGGAGATTTGACTGATTTTCTTTTCATAGTGTATTGTATGTATATACAACGTACGGAATGCATGCATATGGTTACGGATTATACATATGTGAGATTTGACTTATTACTGGAGAGAATTTTGAATTAGTTAAATGTGTTTAAACCATTTAAGTTAAAAGACGTACGTATGTTAATGTTCACTGCGACATGAGTACATTACGGCCAAAATAAAATAATGTTCTGGTTCTATAGTAACTCTACCTACTCTATTTATGCCCTGACCCTAAAATGTTATTGGTATTTTGCTGGAATCACAGCAGATTGATTTACCAGTGCATAAAACCAATAAAATATTTTTTTAAATGATTTTCCTACCTACCTACTAACCTACCCTAGTATTTTTCAGCATATTACCAGAACCACAACATTATTTTTGTCCTTATTGTCTGTATAGACTATAAGCAACATTAGGGTAATTGGGATAACCCACGCTTGTACTAGTTCATACCATGATATGTTGCTAAAAGATAACTGTGCCATCTTACCATCTTTCAGAGTTTTGTTTAGATGAAACTACGTGATATATAAGTATCACTACTACGCCTATTACCAGCATCTGTGGTGCAAGATGGGATCAGGTTCTTCTAAACGGGTAGGTTTATTCTGTCATCTAGCAATTTACTATAGCTTTCATCTTATAGCTGTTTGTATCATAGTTACGCCAAGTTAACTGAGGGGGCGGACCATAATGGTGGAGGGCGGTAACTACCACACACGTGACTAGTTATTGCACTGCCGATTGGTATATGACTAGTTATTGCACTGCCGATTGGTCTATGATACAAACATAGAGATACAAACCAATCGGATATCATCGCCCTCTAAAATGCCTTAGTTCTCTATCTATGACTTAAAAGTGCTGCATTTCTTCTGTTTCTGTGTGCACTCGTGTGAAAGAGCGATCTATGACCAAATATACGTTTTTTCACTTCCAATACCCATTATGTAACCCCATGTACGAGTCATTTCTATACCCTCCTTTTCACACTGAGTACATCGTACTTGTGGTTTTGCACAAGGTACGTTTTTATGGTATTTAGACAGCATGTACACATATCAATTGAAAAGTTCAATTGTCACGAGGGTCATTCTATAAATATTGGCGATGTTATACTTTTGTAGATGTTTACTTTTGTAGATGTTTGGCATGGAAGATGTTCATGTTTTACATGTTTGATAGATGCGTGATTCCTTGATATCCCAGCCAATTTTTACTGAAAACAGTTTGTTTCCTATTTTACTAACAAATTCACTATCTCTGAGTCAACCAGCGCTAGATATTGTTATATCTTATAAAACGGTCAATGTGAAACAGTTTCTATGACTCTCAATTCATGTCTTTCACATTGCAGAGTGTTCCGACTGTTATGTTAGGATTTCGCCGTGAGAGAACTGAAATCAGACCGAGTGCAGACGCGAAACAACATAAAGAAACTACTGCACTAGAAGAGAGCAAGCACACATTGGTGGCACACGACGTTCCCCATGAATCCGATGAAGAAGATGACACAGGTACAAATATTTCCACATTCATACTAAATACCACACAACCAAAATCACATGTAACCAAAGCCCATAACACTGTAACCAAACAAAAGACACCTTTAGTGCATTTTGTCTTTTACTCAAAGTTCGTGTTTAAGCTTAAAACATTTATACATGTAATGAGATAAAAGGTACACTTATCTGAAGTAAATTAAATTTAAATACAATATGCGGCATATATTAAGGCATACCCGATACACACCTTCATATTACATTCTGACAATGCATTATAGATTTCATTGAGTGTCAAGAATATTTCTTTTACAATTGTTCCAGAATTCGTTAAGACGATAGATGCGAGTAATAATAGCACATGGCCTATTTACGGATTGGCAAAGTTTGACTATAATATAAATGCACATGCTGGGGGATGTTGTGGTTTATTGCTGTACAGCTGTTCGTATGGAGGAAAGGGCGAGGAAACAACAGCTGCTGGTGTGTTGCTTGGTTCAGGCTTTGATTGCAATCACAGATTAGAGAATTTGTTCTATAAAGACAATGAAGGTCACTTTGGTGTGGAAATACGATACATGGAAGATGAATACGGAAATTTTGTGATGAAAAATTTATTTGGAAATAATCACATGCGGATCCTAACCAATGACAGCAAATATGGGAATTTGAGAAACGGAGTATGCGTGGTATCAAACGAAAACTCACTGAAAACTTCGTTACCTTTAAATGTTAATGGGAACTGGAATGGTAAAATGGGTGGAGGTGTGTCTATGGTGCTGTGTAGTGGAACTGATGGTGACAAGGCCTTAAATGCTGTATACATGGTAAGGTCAGGATTTAAGGATAATAAATGCAAAGCGAAGATTGTTTCTGGAGAGGACAAGTTCAAATTTGACCTTGAGGGAGCATGCCTAGCAGTAAATGGACCTGCTGGAAGCAGATATGCTTTATTCCATAATAGAAATAACTTGGCAAATTCTCCAGCACAGCATGCCTTAGTTTCACAGCTTCAAACTGTAGATGGAAGCAAGCATTTGGTATTGTTAGAGAAGCTTTCACAGCATGTTTCTGTTATTATTCTATGCTCGAACAGCAATGGTACAGAAGATTCAACAGCATCTTCTATCTATCATGTTGCTGTAAATAATAACAAAGTCACCAGTACTGCAGTCATAGCTGGTGTACATGGTCTTAGTTACAATAAGTCTGACCTATGGACATTTGAGATCAAACAAGGACGCCTAGAAGTTGTTGGTCCAACGGGTCCTTGCAAATATGGTATTATGACAAATATATTAGCTTCC
Organism: Spisula solida; assembly: GCA_947247005.1. Classification (NCBI taxonomy): domain Eukaryota; kingdom Metazoa; phylum Mollusca; class Bivalvia; order Venerida; family Mactridae; genus Spisula; species Spisula solida. Next base: position 31,724,419 of record OX365948.1, read on the forward strand.
AAAAGTGACCTTAAAGCATCTATCACCCAAAGTAGTTGTATCGCAACAGGTGAAACAACTAAGACAATTGGAAATGCAAATATCACTAATGACAATGTTACTGGTGAAATTAATAAAATGGCTGATATTACCATACAACTGAACGAGAAAATAGTTCACACAATTTATGGCAGTGAATTGCAGAAACAAGATGGAGTGTACAAATTTGTACATAAGTGGTCTACAGAGGAGAAATCAGTAGGACTTCACTTAGTGAGAGTTCATGCTGTCAGGAAACACGTTGACTGTAAGTATTGTAAGATGCATTTGGTTTTTTCTTAAAGGGACATAACTCCATATTCTCAAATTGCAAATTTATAGATAAATTGTTTCGAAGTTCATGTTTTATCAACTCCATCGATACAATACATCCAAATGAACTAGTTGAAATAATTAAATTATTAACATGTTTCGCCAGTTTGCCAGTTTGGTGCATTTTCAAACCGACGTTATCTAAAACGTTACTATTATGTCTACTCTCCACTGTCTGGGCATACAAAATTGTATTTGCATTTGTATTTTACTTTCTTTTCCCTGTGGTATATTGTCTTTAAAAAGAAGCATGTATATTCAAATATTCAATAAAATCGTAACGAGAACGAAAGGCTGTAGACCGCTATCTAACTTCTGTGCGATTTCCAGATAAATACTTGAAAACAATTATTCATGTCAAAAATGAGATACATGTGATGCATTGATAAAATGTGTAGCATACATTATATATCATATATATTATGTTTATTATTTTCACAGTGGGTACAGATGTTCATATAGAGCTAGACGGTTCACCACAATTCCTGACGTACCAGAAACCTGGTGTTGTTTATGCCGTCAATTCTGGAAGCCAAGCATACCAAGCTATGAATGATGTTGTGTATTCGAGTGAATTTAGCCAGTATGCCAGTTATGACTTTTCCTTCCAAAAAGGTAATTATAATGCTGACATACCAAATGAGTTTTTTCCAAAATGCTTTGAAATGTCGATGTTCCTTTTGGGAATTGACTTTTCAAGTGTATATGCCCATGGTTCTATACTTATGATGCCAACTTTCAATTGAAATAATGATGTTCGTCATTGAATGAACCCAGTTTCTACGTAATTTATAGCTATGTTACAATGTAATATCATGCATGGTGTTGACTGAGCATTCCTTTGTCATTACGATCACAACACGCACATCATTTACTTCAACAATTATGTGTGTCAGCAAGCTTTCATAATTATAGTTTTTGCAATGGTTGTGTTTGTTATCTCTCAACTAAAGCCACACGTGAGGACTGATGCACGTGATCACTTACTTTCTGTTTCCTCTTTTCTATCAGATCATCTGCTACTTTCCTAGTATCCATATACTGTTTGGTATTCAGAGCGAGTTCGTATGACTTACGAGGGTAAACTCGATTAACTAGAGTTGCAGCAAAACGAGTCGAGTTTCAATCATCGAGTGTACTCTAGTGTACTAGAGTCAACCCCGCTGCAAGGCTGGGTTGCTGTAGTTCAAATTTGGACACCTCGGACAATTTCTTACGAATCACATATAAATGCCGTACGAACAGTTCCAATTGCTGTAGTTCCACATATCCGCCATGTTCTTCGCTCTTAAAACTAATCGAGTTGGCTAGTTGCAAATCTCGTGTAGGGCTCTCGTTCTTCGTCCGAAACAAGGAGCTTGATTAACCGCTGATGTATGAGGATGCTATACCTATTCAGTATTGTAAATTATCGAGTTTCAAGTACACATAATATAAAACATGAATATAGAATAGGATGTTTAACTGCAAACACATCTTTCGCTGAATGTAATTGTCGTAAAGTCATAATGTGGTGTCAAAGATTCTAAATCTGTCAAATATCGGTTATTTTGACAAGTAAGAGCATTAGTGTAGTTTAATATACAAACATTGTATTTTAGGGTATGCATGGACATGTTTGGGTGATCTTAAAGTAAACGCCTCCCTGCCAGCTTCCATGGTAGGCAGTGATGATGAATTCTTGTATGCGAAGGTTAGAATATCACACGGCCAGGGTGATCATGCACAACTTACTCATTATCAGGTAAAGAAGAATTACATATATCACATACTAGTACAATGTATGTACAGGTTTAAGCTTATTATTATCCGAGATTATAGATAATATTATATATCCTAAATTCGTATCCGCCTGTCCGTCTACTGCCCGTCCATTGCGTCTGCCGCACACACAGAAGCTACTTAATGTTGTCGGAGGTGTGGCCTAACACAATAAATACTTATATAACTCATTCCACAACCACTTAATTTGTTTGTCCTTAAAGTGGTAACTCTTTTGATCTCAATCATCGGAATGACCACCTAAGGTATCGTACGTGGTGGCGCCAGTACATACCCAGAATCCTCGATAGCCTAGTGGTTTAGCGTTCGCTTCGAGTGCGGGAGGTCTCGGGTTCGATCCCTGGCCGCGTCATACCAAAGACGAAATAAAACTGGTACCAGAAATTCCATTGCTAGACGCTCTGCATAAAGGGAAAACTGGCTTCTCTTCCCTAAAACCTCGTGACGATGGATAACATCAGGAATGAGGTGTCGATAGTGATTAATTATAAGTTGGAAAAACTTGTTTCACAATCGACCCTAAATGAATTAGTATAAACTGATTAGTTTCAGGACACAGAACACTACATATTGTTGTTTTTAATTGTATTTGTTCTGTTGCTTGTGTGGTGCCACTAAGAACAAAAACAACAAAACCACTACACTTGAGAAACAACATCAGACCTTTCGGATTTGTTTGCCCGGTACATAACTCGGCCATTTGTTGATTGATTTCAAAAGTTGTTCAAGACACAATGGTTCGCCGTCATTAGGAGTTACATGTCTTAAATAAGCTTAAGTTTAGATAAAGGAACCCGGCTCGAGTACTAGTTTATTGCAATTTCCAAAGTTTGAAGTGATTAATCGACCAAAGAGAAAACAAAATAAGAACTGTTATGTGCTTTTAATAATGTTTTTGACATACCGGTATAGGTTTCTCTGTACATGTAAAGTTATTCTATGCTTTAAATAGGTTAAAGATATTCCTAATGGAAACTACACCTTCAGACTTCACACTAACAATGTTGTACAAGATATGAAAGCCAACGGTGTTAATGTTGCTGACAAGACAGATATTGTAAGTTGGATATGCGTCGATGCTTGCGACATTATGGTGAAATATGTTGATTACAATTTGCAATTACAGCGTGCAGTGTGTCATTCACTGTGGGGTCAGTATAAAGCTTGCTTGAAGTATCCTGTTTTAGGGTTACCCTTTAACCTTACGGGGGATACTCATAGTATTTTTTGATCAGCTGGACCATGCCGCCGCTTCTGCATGACTTTAAATTGACAGTGCATTACAGTATTTAAGTTATTGTCGTATATCACTATTCTTGATTTTGAAACATCAATTCCTTAATACATTGCCGTACTTCTAATATCCTTCTCGTACTTTTAGTATCATTGTTTCAAATTTTCTGATTTCGGGCGATGTAATAACTAAAGTCCCATTATTTCTGGTTCACCCCATGTATAGCACCACTTTTTGATTAAAATTCTAGTCTGTATACATATATATACATTGTATAGCATATTATTGTACGTACACATTATCCGGTCAATCAATTCTGTCAAACTATATTACAATATGCATACATTTGTATGATTGTCTGTGCTATTTATAGAAGAAGAAAGATGACTCTGATAGTAGTTATTATTGTTATACTGCTGATGTGGATGTTACTGTGACGAATGGAACATTTGATCTAAAGGCTCGTGCCCGGGACAAATCATTCAGACATACAGGTTTGTTGGCACACTTTTCACTTATTTAAAAGAAGTACATGTATTTTGTACTTTTTACAAAACTACCAGTAAATATGTATGAATTTTAGAAAGGAACAGAAATAACAGTGCACAAAGAGATAAACATTCAAAAAGAAACACCACTTACAACGAGTATGTAGCCATAATAACCACCCACCAAACTGAATAATAAAAACTGATACTCAACAGTTACATGTCTCAATTGGGCCCAATAGAAATGGACGCCACGCTATAAATCATACGTGTATAACTTAGTTGTCACAATATGTATTGAACATGTCAATTGTATAATATTTCATTCACCAATATACGATATCTATTCAAGTTGTCATCGTGAATGGCTCCACAGAATTTAATTTAATAATCAATACGTCTTGGAAAATGTATCTCGAATCAGTTCAATTACAAAACTATGAAAAATACAACACTACTTAGTAAAAAGTGTTTGAAGTAAAACAAAAAATCTCTTATAAACCACGTGGTTCGAGACTCCTCTACCAGGAGTGTTACTATCACATGTTGTTTTGCAGTTAATGCCTTTTTATGATACGGTACATACATCAATAATATGAATTCTGAAATGGACACTTATTATCGAAAGCATTGTGTCTGTGTTGTATAGATACGAACATACGTAATGTAGTTCATATCTTTAATTTGCATCATTTTATGAGGGTCAGGACTGGTGTTTTATTTTCAGAAAAGATTTGTGCGTTTGCTTTGCTTGATAAGAAAACATATAAAGAGAAGGTGCCCACAGAAACAAGAAAACAAGAAGAGTTAGCGGAAAAACGAAAGCTTGCTGATACTGTAGTTCCACTGCAAACTACTATCACAAGGAAAGCTCTTACTATTGTTGGGTGGTCTCCAAATTTGCTACAAAATGCCAGTGCTGAAGTACGGACTTTTATCAATCATTTTGAAATATTCACTCCTGTTGGAGTTTAGGATCATTCACCTTATGGTCATTTATACAGATTTATACTTTTTAGGGAGAATATTAACATATGCCATGTTTGTTGTAGCATGGTCATCTATGTTGAGTGACTCACTCAGTACGATTAGGTGACTCACTCAACACGATTAAGTGACTCACTCAACACGAATTACTGGTTTAATTTTGTAAAATTAACAGAACTATACTATAATACCAACACAATGATAAACACATGATCAAATATTTTATAAAATGTACATATGAAAACTCGCAAATAAATTGTGGAAGGGAAAAGGGACCAGCAGAATACTGTTACAAAAAAAACCATGTAAATGTTTCCATATTTGCAGACATACCACCTGTTTTAATTGACCTTTTATACTCGTTTTGTTTTGTCCTATTGTAAAGCACGGAGAATTTGACATGATCTTGACGTTTATGCATGAATATATTACAAGGTTCTTGCATTAAATATATAATTTCCGCGAGCAAATCGTGCAATATCGGTCCTTTAGATTTGTGTTGGTATTACACCTCGGGCGTCTTCGTGATACTCCCCGCTTATGAAAACATACAACCGGGATCATAAAATTTAATATAGACAATAAATCAGCTGTGAAATTATGCTAATGGAAGGTCGACAGTCGTGTCAAATTCTCTGGACTATACACCATCTTAACCAATCAAAGCTACAATAAAATAGTTAGATGAAAGTGTATCTACGATTAGTTTATAAATGCTAAATGACATCAAATGACATACCATTAGTTTTCTTATGTTTATTATAGAGTGGAGATTTAACACAGTGGAACACTGGAGGACCGTTCCACGTGGATGCTGGTGGACATGGCACAGAGAATTGCATTGTAACATCTTTCAATTGGGGTAAAAAATATCAGGAAGTCAACCTCACAAATCATTTTTCTGCTGAATACCTAGACACAGCTCCTGATATTCAGGTATTTCTTTTACGTAACAACTGAAATATTGTAGTACGATGTACATTCAATTTTAGGGATGTAAACGTAACATTATCATGTAAGTTTGTAATGTCAATAATATCGAATAGGTGCAGGCAGATGAATATTATTAGGTGTCTTGCTGTTGAAGACGTGTAGTAAAGTACACAGAAATGGCAACACCGACATGGACTGTAGTTAATGATTCGACTTATAAAAAGTAACGTCTTTAGAAGCTTAACACACAATACCGAACAACTAGGACGACTGGCCGGAACAATTAAATTCAGTTTGTTTAATAACATTCCGTAACATTACGTTTATTTTGTGAGTAAAGACGAGCGATTTAATGCATGAAACACTATGTGCTGGATACTTGTAGGCGTTAGAATGGTACAGAGAAGGTTCTTGTGGGGGCGGATTTTACCGAATGGTGATAGTACTACTTGACGAGGCCGGAGAGGTAAGTTATCTTTTTCAGGTGCATGCAGTCATTTTACAGCAACACCATACAGGAGTTGTAAATACTTTATAATATATACATATATATATAAAGTAAAACCTCGTTATCTCGAGGACCTATCTGGACAAGCCAAATAAATGTCGACATAGGCCGGATGATCGTGCTATCGATGTTCGTCTTATTTACAAATACTAAATTTTGTTGTTACATGGCGTTTTCACACTGCAATATCAAATTATGACAGCCAAAATATTTTATTTAATACAGAAGTGAGAAATTTCACATCTAAAATAGACATACCTCTATGAGAAACAACAATGAAGCCAGAGGATCCCAACTTACATGGACCAATCTGCTATTTGGTCTATCTTGTCCTTGCGCTTTATCTAACAACTTGAAGGGAGATGATTTATACATCCCTAATGTCTCTCATCCCTTTAACACCTTTATCATTATGTTTGTCGAATGGCAATATTTCAGACTATAACCAAGTATGACTCAGGGGAGATAGGCACTATATATGCTCAAACAAAATGGCAAGAATCATCTCATGTCTTCACTGATTATGGTCCAGGCGTCAGGATGGTAGGATTTACCACATTAGGTATGGAGTTTGAAACACAATAATCATTCTAAAAATACTTTATTTTAAGAAGCAACACAGTTGAATATAGTCAGTTTTCCCTGTGACCCTCATATAACATTGACATATAGGTATAGTTACAAAAAAATAGAAACTAAAAACAATATTACGATCATGTATTTGCCAGTGTTATGTGTATTCTAAATAAAAAATGTGTTTACATTTTTGCTCACAATGATAAGATATACGTGGGTTGATCAAAAAGAAATGAGACAAATGCTATAATTTGTGACGTTTACGTGTTTTAACCATAAACATATCATATTCGTTTAGGCGCATTTAATGCCGATTTGTACGGGTGAAATATAATTTTCTACTATAAGTAGTGAATTTTTAAAAGAACGTTAAATATAAGGTGTTTTGCTATGTCGCCGCATATCAAAACGTCGTCAGTTTTCGCCGTATGATATGGAAAAGCATATGACTAATATTTTATTAAATATTCCCCCAACATTTGACATGACGTCAAAACATTGAATAGCCGCGGATTAAAACCATTTCGATGTAAGTGTGTCGGTTTTAAATATATGACTTGAAATGTAACAGTACCGTCTCAAAAACCACGTCATTTTCGGCAAAAGTCACAGCTTGAAAATATACAGATTTATCACAAACTAGGAGAAAAGACTAAACAACCATTTAAAATGATGAAATGGGCATCGGAAGGGAAGTCTAGCAGAAGAATACTTATATATCGTTAGTACACAATATTTTGTGGCGGAAAAAACTTCATTATATCAAGCAGAGGCCCGAAATGCATTAGATAAGCGTTCAATTTTGGACGTCATTCGCCAAGACGGACGTCATACGCGGAAGCCGACTTTAGAATGATAATGACGGAATAATTATAAAACATATTTGACAGTCGTGATATTTTATTACAACTGAAGTGTTTTTATGTAAAAAAACTCTCTTCTAGCTAAATACTGAATAAACTGCAATTGTATGCACTACGTTTAGAGATATGAGCTATTTATTTGAGCAATGTGACGTGCGAATAGTTACCGTTGACGTCAATTTTGTGCGGCGAGTCGCTGAGCCAAAAGTTGCGAAACCGCTGCTATCTCTTCATGTAATAAATGAATAAATATGAAACTCAGCAGACACAGAGAGGATATATTGTGTAATAGGCATACAACTTTTCTTATTCATATTCGTATGCTTTATCATTTTACAGCGTTTGTCTCATTTCTTTTTGACCACCCCACGTACTAATGTTTGCATTTGTTAATATTTAGTACATCTCGTTTTTATAGAAACTGACCACCATGAATATGTTGAGAACAATAAACTTGTGGATATATATCAATCTAATATAATTGCTTATTAATCACATTCAGGAAAAGATGATAAATTTTGGCAAGGATTCTTTGGAACAAGAATGTCCGGGGCTGAATTACGAGTTAAACGTCAAACTGAGGCAAATAAGGACGACAAATATTGTGATCTTGATCTACAAGTAAGTTCAAACTGACTGTACCACACTTTTCCAAATTAACCACAAGATAAACACACAATCAAAGAAATGCAACACAATATGTAAAGCGCATTTGAACGTTTGTGCTTGAAAAGGAGCTATATAAATCTGGTATATTTCAATGTCTAAGGGGTTTGATATTAATGAAAGATAAGATAATAATATAGAAAGATATTCAGATACCAATTTTCGAGGGCAGCTTTCAGCTCTTCAGTCGCTCAGTCATCCTTTGAAATTTTACCTTTTACTGCTCATAATGATAGGAATTTAAACACCTCACATTTCAAAACGGATTTTGTATCTGTCCAACCAAACACACTTTCTAAATACATGTTTATGCTTCCCTTGGTTTTTAATATATAGTTAGCACTTACCAATTAACCCGTTTTCACTATAATAAAAAAGATGTATGAAACATGGTATGAGATTAGTCACATCGTCTTTGTACTTACTGATTTATGTGTCATATTTAGATGTGCAATCGATCGTATATGTTCTGTACTTTGATTTCTAGGGAATGGTCGAAGAAGGCAAATCAATGACAGAGAAAATAGTGAGCAGTGTTCTAGCAGACAATATAGATCTTCTAAAAGACTTTGTTGAAGACAACAGTAAGCATTGTGTTTCTATTTATAAGTGGGTATTTCTGCAGGTTGAAAAAATCATTGAATTCCAGACATTTATCGTGCGATAATATTAGCGATTATTTTATATCTGTTTAGAGTTCTTTGTAGACCAACTGTTTACGCTGGACGGGAAATATAAGGAAATTGTGTAAATTTGCGAAATTCGCCAAGACTAACACGTGCCTAATTTAAACACCCATGCAATACATCTGTGGCGGTAATGTTCATGTTTTTTAGACATTTTAATCATTTGTTAGAATATGTGACTATGTATTAATTAGTAGATTGGTGAAATGTTTTAAATCTAGTTTTAATGGACCAGACGGCTTTGTAGAGAGCAATCCGCTCATTTGTATCATATACTAGTATCAGTCCAGTGAAATTTCGCGTACATTGTTGAGCTGCTGACATTTTGGACCATACTGAAAATTGTTTGGCCAAGTGTGGTATTATGATATTATTATTTTTTGATTAATAAGAAACACACTTTTGTTAATGAATCGTGTTAATTTGGGACTTGATACATGTGGTTTTATGGTTAAACAGCTACGGTGCAAGAAAAAACAGTTAAGGCACCCAAGACAAAACAACCCATACAGAAAAGACGTGTACAGCGTAAGAAAAGAGAAATTCGAGTGTTTGTATCGAGCACATTCAGAGATTTCCAGAAGGAGAGAGAAGAAATCATCAAGAAAGCATTCAGAGAGGTATTATTTATTCTTGTGTACAGTAAAGATAAAATAAACTGCTGTATAACATGATTTAACTCGTCCTTCAAGTAACTCTCTATGTAACATTGTACTTGCAGTTATGTGTGCAGTAAAGATAAAATAAACTGCTGTGTAAAATGATTTAACTCGTCCTTCAAGTAACGCTATGTAACATTGTACTTGCAGTAATGTGTGCCGTAAAGATAAAATAAACTGCTGTATACCATGATTTAACTCGTCCTTCAAGTAATTCTCTATGTTACATTTCACTTGCACCTGTTATGCTTATTGCGTGAGTGAATCGCAAACCTCTCTCACCTGTTGTATCATTAAGTTGCACTGTTCCTTGAGCTCATGCTATTTGGTAGTCTGCATAGAGACAAATCATGTTACCATAGGTATATTTGCTTCTCCTCACATTTAATAGAACGCATGGTGGCATTTATACAGAGCTAGTAGTGTTTTAGCCAGGGTTTTAATGAGGCATGGCGAATATCTCTAAAACGACACTTTAAACAGCGCGCGCGGCCTCCAAAATTGGCTCCAAAAGGGGTTCTTCAGCTAGCACAGGCTCCTATAACAAGGACAGTACAGTGTTTATCAGCTTATGAACAGGTGCTCTGATTTCATCTATTTGATTATGTGAATTTGAGGATGTATCCTTTTTTCCTACGGTTTCCTCTTTTCCTATGGCTTCAGCCACCCGTCTATTTTGAAACATACAGCACACAGAGTGGAAAATATGGTTTCATTATGTGGGATACATGAAAAACTAGGATATATTTCTTAATAATATTCATGAATCTATTTTTTATAAATTTAAGCCATTTTAAGTGATTTTGTGACAAAAACAATAAAATCGTGGCTTTTTCAGCGATCCTTTTGACAAAAAAACAGGGTGCTTAACTCTGTGATGGCATTTGATGTAAATACATTTATTATATACCTAACCATGTATTGCCACAAATACAGGCCAATTCGCATAGTGAAATACAACGCATCGGATTACATTTTTCGTATCACGCAATTTATACAGTTGGTAAAAGTTATCACCCCATCCATGCTAAACCTGTAGACAACCAGGTTGCTTACAAAGTCTTTTTTGTCGTTTAGTGCACACTGCGTAGGTATCATTTACAAATGGCTATGATTTAGTACAAGTCAAATATTTTAATCATGTACGTTGTTGTCTTTTGATTTTCAGATTAATCGTTTATGCTCAAGCAGAGGAATATTTTTTACATATGTTGACTTACGTTGGGGTATCACTTCTGAACAAACAAATGATGGTAAAACAATCGCAATCTGTTTGCAAGAGGTAATTTCATCCTTATTTTATCCTGAAAATAACCAACAATAATGATTAACTTCGCAAAAAGGAAATATTTTAAGTTTTCAACCGAAATTTAAATCACATATCAATACATTCAGCCTACTTATGTCAATTAATATTACATTACGAAGTTTTGGTCAAACCTTACTGCACATATCTAATGAAATAGTGCAAAAATAAAATTACAGGCTTAAACATAATTGGTTGGAAGTTGTTAGTCATTGATCGTTTATATTACTTACATTAAACACGATTAGATGTTAGATATGATACAAAAACAGCTATAAGAAATATATAGGAACACTGGTACTGATATTTTCAGATTGATCGTTGTCGGCCATACTTTATATGCATGATGGGAGATAGGTTCGGTTGGTGTCAGACGGAAGAAAAAAAGGACGAAACATTGAATATGACCTATGACTATGCTATCAATAATTTTCAACATTTGAAATGGATTGAAGATTATAGATTTGACTCCAGTGTAACGCAAGTAAGTTTGGATCTTTAGAGTACTCCCAGTCACAGTTTCAAAATTGCTTATGCATTAAACACATTGATTGTATTTATTACACACCGTCTCAAATAAAACAATAATACAATTTATAATACAAATGTACTTGACTGACAGTTTATCTGGATATTATAATCTACAGCTTCTATCTATTGTCTGTTCGATTCACGGCCACATCAAAGTCACCTAAACGATTCTGATAGCACCCTTGCTTAGGAATCTTTGTATAAGTGAACCAGTCTCCAGGAAAACCTGCTATTTTGACCAAAATATTGATTTTAAGAATTTCCAGTCTTAAAGGATAATGCTATTAAAGCAAAATGCAAAAGAAATTTTGCTAGTATCTTGAGTCTTTAGGAAGTTACAGCTGTTTTTGTAGAGTCCCTATTTGGTGATTTTTGTGTGAAATATTATAGTTATAAGTTATAGTACTATATGGGTAAATCACCTAAAATAGAACCAATAAATATGTTTTTTTTCTCATTTTAGAGCTTTTTATAAACCTTGTTATATGTAGTAATTACATTATGTCAAAACAGCAGGTTTTCCTGGAGACTGGCTCAAGTGTATCCCAGGACTACTGGACTCGGGACCAGCATATACATGTTCTTACTGTCGGTTGATGATACTAAACACCGAAATTAAATCAATTAAAATTTGATGCACCATCTTAGTATAAATTTATATGCATCCCGTATTCTTCAGAGACATGACCATGTGTAATGTACTTGCCTTTTCATATGCACTAACTAGAATCATAATGAACTTCGTTTTTACGTACATTTTTTAGTTAGAAGTATTTCACGGTGTTCTTAATGCACAATCGGATGACGATTTGGAAAAGTGTTTTTTCTATTTACGTGACCCTATACAAGAAGGAGAATTGCCTGAAGCCGAGTACAAGGTACAATGCATGTATTGTTATGTCAGCGTCATCATGTGTTTATTAAAAAAGTACTTCCTGACTTTGATATCTTGTGATTTAGATTCGTTCTTCATCCAAAAGTAAACCATCGTCGTATTCTAAATACGATTATTGTTTAAATAGGGATGGGTTCGTCAGTGTTAAATTAAGTATATATTTTGTATATGCATGTATAACTTAATGGTGGTGAACAATGTGTAGAAACTTCAATTAATTGTGTTTGTTACATTACACATATTTTAAAGGGGCATACCCAGAAACTGGAGTGTCTTGGCTTGAATACAACAAAATTGCGGTTATCACTTGTAAAACCAACTATTACCGAAAAGTCGAAGAAAAATTCGCCTTTACTCTATAATGCGCGCTTCGATATTTTGTATATCGATTTAAATAAAAAGGCTGTCAGCCTTTTATTGACGACAATGATATTAAGTTATTCTTTTTTTTTTTAAACTAGCGGGATATTTCGTAACTTTTTACAGGGTTTTCATTATTTGACTTAGGTATTAAATGATACCAATTTGATTGCTATTCGAGACACTTCAGTTCCAGTGCATGCCCCTTTAAAAAAACAAATACGCTTGAAGCCCGCTTTTGATTTGCTACTTGACCTGTGCATACGAGATGCTTTACTAATTCTTGCCAATACCTACAGACATATAATTGCTTTAAATATTCTAAATGCAACAATAGTGTACTGTTTGAACTTAGTGATCTAATCAATGTATTCTATTTTTTAGCGTGTGGTGTCTGAGTCACCTTGGCATCATGAACGTCAGGAAGCACTAAAATTGAAAGTCACAAATAGAGCAAGTTTGAATATTAGAAAATTCAAATCTGCACCAGAAGTTGCTCAGCTTATTACAAAGGTAAACATGTATTTGTTTATATGCGAATTATTAATGGTCCCATTTTCCAGAAAACACTGCAAAATATTCAGACTCGGTCTCGTCTTATGTACTGTGAATAACAATACCATCTTCAGTGGTTTTGGTTCTTATACATTTAGCTCAATACGTTTCGAAGTATTTCGCCAATAATTGGACACTATCCATTATACCTTGGGTTTCTGCTTTTGTGGTTGCTTTGTCATTGATATTAGTGTGGTTACTATCAAGTTATTTTGGTGTAACACTATGTCGATGCGACAGCTTATGGCATACTTCGTGTTGTCTGAGCTACATTGTGAAGTTTAATTGTTAAGCGCTATACTGTAAGCTATATACATTTGTTGCTCGGTTTGCATCTACATTTTGTGAACCAATGAACATTCATAATTTGTCTCCGTTGATCATGCTGTCTATTTGTTTCTATGTCCTTCCTTTCAGTCCATGTGTGTACATGCATGCGACTTTCAATTACAGGTTTATTCGGCAAAATCTACAATAATATGCAACTACTTCACAAATATCATATCTTCATTCTTGGTCGTTAAGTGGTTAAGTTTGCATATTAATTAATCACTTCATGTTAAAGTAATAGTCTGACAACTTACAGAACATCCCTCGTAAAATATGGGGCTACTTGTATTAATACATTTCACTACTTGTATTTTAAGGATTTAGAAGCTTGTATTGACAAAGATTTTCCGATCGGTACAGAATTGACCAAACTGGAAATGCAGAGAGAGGCTCACCAGGCATTTGCTTCGGCTAGATGTAGAGTCTATATTGGTCGCCAGGAATACTTCGATACTATTAATGAGACCAGAAGTAAAGGAATAAATGCACCATTTGTTCTCATGGGAGAATCAGGTTCGTTATTTAAAATTTAATGCGTAAAGACGGCGTAGTGGCTTCTTTACAAACTAACTTAATTTTGTTCAAATTGTGATGTGATAGTTTATTGTATACGTATTTATTTCCAGTTTATTACACTCCCAGATACGTATACGGGGGGGGGGGGGGGGCTATATTAGAGTCGGTTGGTTGGTCCGTATAATTTTGTCCGCGCTTTTTCTCTGTAACTATTGATCGGATTTTACAGTTTTACCGAAACTTTGTATAAATGATCAGTATCAAGTCTAGTTGTGCATATTGTCGGCACACATTGGTCGGCTCAATTTTAAGGTAGTAAGGGCCTTTGTTTTTTACACTTAAACTTTTGTCCGCGCTATTTCTCTGTAACCAATGGTCAGATTTCAAGGAAATTTTGCATGCCCAATCAGTACCAAGTCTAGTTGTGCATATCTGACTGTGTCAAGTAGTTTCTGGGGGTATCTGGATGTCTTGTTCTCTTATGACAAAATACAAGAGCATGGACTCTATAAATTCTAATAGGGTCTTATAATACTACGCATGGCTTACATTGTAACCTGTAATCGCAATGACGCCTTTCAATGTATGTTTGAATTCCATTATATAAGCTCAATTTTACCAATATGATTATTATTATATATTATTGGTGACTTCCAGTGTTAATTTATGAATTTTTATAAAACTTATATTCAATCAGATAGTGAACGCACCATTCAACAAAAATGCATAAAACATAAAACTGAAAAATAAATGCTAATACTGAGCAGTTACAAAGTCCTAATTCCAATGTATCAATTTGGCACAATAAATGTAGATGGCACACCGTAAACCCCATACTACATGTAGTAACTATGCAGCCGCACACACGACCTCTAACAAGCCATTAAGTCCTTATACAGGTGTCAAATTATCAGCATCATCGTATGTCTAATTTTCAGGTAGTGGCAAGTCAGCACTTGTGGCAAACTGGGCCAAACGTGTGGAAGATGCTGAACCTGAAACATTCATGTTTGTTCATTTTATTGGCAGTTCTGCCGAAAGTGCAAGTTATATCAAAATGTTACGCAGGTAATTGGATTTAGTTTTGATAATAATGCATTTGGTTGGGGGAAAATTGAACAATCTTCATGTTCATCAATCTCAATTTCGACAGCATTTTGTTTTTAAATTTTGACTGTTTTGGAATATATACGATATAGGAAATCATGTTCTCTGTGTATTGTTATGTGTATGTTGTATGTGTCATGCTTTGTATTTTATCTGTTTGTTGGCCTAATCAATTTATGATGACAGTAACATTCAGATGCTAAATTTAATGTTAATGCCCATAAATCATAATGCATATTCCAAGGCCATAAATTGGTTTAAATTTATCGTTATTACGTCCAATTGTTTTTAATTATTTCTTTTCCCCATCCTAGATATTGACTTCTTTTCTACTTTCTGTCCATCACTGTTATGCGTATACTTATTATATATATCTTAATGTTTTATAATTATGCTAATGTTTCCATATCGACTGTAGTGTTGGTAATACTTTTACATTTACATCAGATTATTTGAAGAACTGAAAGAATTCTTCGGCATAGAACTGCAGGTACCAACGTCAGATGCTCACTTAATAAATGATGTTGGTAAATGGCTAAGAATTGCTGGATCGTTAGCAAAGACTCAAACAAAGATTGTGATTGTATTTGATGCCTTGAATCAGCTTGATGACGGTGCAGGACAAAATGGTACGATTATTGTAATTGTTGTTGTTAGGTATAATCAATACTGCTAAGATGGTGATAAACATTATTGAACTATGATATAATCATGCTGCGTGTATAATAAGCTCCTGTCAATGACCACATGAAAAGTTATTTTGAATGATTGTGACACTGTTTGAACGATACATATTGTATGTAAGAATTTATTTTATTGTTGGAGTCATTAGTATAGTGTTAATCTATTATGACAAATTAGGATTATATTGTGAGGGTTACCTTTTATGTTTGTTACAGGAAATGAACACGACTTATTGTGGATCCCAAAGAATCTCCCACCAAACGTGTTCATGTTGCTGTCGACTCTTCCTGGAAGGGTAAACCAGTTTACATTGATCACAATTAGCATAAATATTCATCGGGATTTGATTTTGCGTTTGAGATCATCCATTTCAATCTCGAAATTTAATCCCGTTGAATAATAATAAATAATATTAAGCAATGTCCATCTGGACTTGAAATGTGGATCCTATTTATGATTGCATTGACTAATACTTCCGTTCTTAATATACATTTCTTTGTTGCAATAATATTATTAATATTTTTGTTGTAAATTATTCAGACGGGCATAGTATATCAGCTGACAATAAAAAAGTCTTTATAAATGCCAACTTGTTGTTGCATTGTTGTTTAAAATGTCCATTTTGTACGCACAAACGTCATGCGTAACAAAACTACATCCTTTACATCCAGGCAATGGAAGTGTGCAAAGAGCAAGAATGGCCAAGTATGAAGGTAGAGCCATTAGATGACTCACAGAAAGCACAGATCATAACAGACTATTTAGAAGGCATATATGGAAAAACTTTGACTCAGGAACAGAAGGATATGATCGTGAATGCGAAGCAGACATCAAATGCTCTTTACCTCAAGTCTTTGCTAGATGAGGTATCGTAATATTGTATAATTTATTATATTTATCTTTGTTCCTGGTGTCTGATGGAGTTTTGTAAAACAATATGAATGCGTTAGGCGACATTGTAAACGCGCATGTCATTTATTTGTGAATTCATTTTTCTTTCTAATCCTCTGAATATAGAATACAGAACATTTAGATATACATTCTAATTTTTGAAATTTCGTATGACTGTGTACATTGAAATGTTTTAGGGGAAGGACTAATTTTGACATATATGTACTCCTACGCTTTTTAATTGAACTATTCTTGAATTACACAGACCTCGTATTGTTTTATTATAGGTTCGAATGTATGGTTTATTCCGTACTCTGTCTGACAAAATACGAGATTACCTAACAGCAGCAAGTCCTGGAGATCTCTTTGCCAAAATACTGGAGAGACTTGAAGGTGACTTTGAGAACGGAGAAAATTCAAGGTATTACCTTATTGCTTTGCAGAGGATTAACCGTTGTACTGCTGTTCTGAATCTGTGTTTTATATGTAGTAACAATTTTGCATTGTGTGCGTATTCTAACTACACTAACACTAATTTGGTGTTACATGTATTAGATTTAACACTTTTTTACATTATCAGTTAAAGATGTAGGTTATTTGAAATAACCAGTTTTCAGAGGTTAAATATCAGCGAGTATTGTTGAACATTGTCCTCTTGTGTGGCCGAATGCAAATTCAACTATTTAGCAGTTATATTGTATTTGCTGTTCTCTCCACGTGCATGTTTTGAACATTTTCGTTTTCGTACATCAATAATGCCTACTTCATTTTCTTGAATATGTGTGTAAAATTTAATCTTTTGTATTACCTTCTTTGTTTCTTTAAATTGCCTATAATGAAATGATCAAGTAGGTACGTTTTCTTGTGTCCACTTTACGGAACTTGTAAGGAAAACACTTTTTGCAGATTAGGAGTAAGTTTCAGAAATCTATGTTCCCTCAAACAAGTGTAGTCTCTTTAAATACATGGTGGAATATGATGTTATAAACATTAGAGTGCTTTTGTAGAGTACTTTATTCTTTGACAAATTTATTATAAACTATGCAATTTTGGTTTGTGTCTGCACCAGTCTGCCAACAGTCTGCAAAAAACTAAGTAGTCTGTGCATGTGCAGTATTTAATAAAGGCTATGCTCGGCATTCAATTAAAATTACTACAACAGGTAAAATGTCCCCCCCCCGTACATTTATCTCAGTATAGTTAGCATATGCAATTACCTTCCGATTACGATACAATGCAGATTTATCTGGGGCTTTGGATTAGGACACTAGTTCAAATCATAGACAGATCTTGTGTATGCAATAGAGACTGCAATTTTCCTGGATCCTGTCTGTCAGGATCTTTGTCTAGATTCAATGTAGGTCAAGTTTGATTATGAGCTATCTTGGGGCAAAAACTAGATTACCAGGGCAAAAACTAGATTACCAGGCAAAATCATAGTAAAACCCTGTGAATGCTTCGGAGGCTGCATTTCGCATAGGATTTTAGTAAATTATGTCCAGAATGAGTACTTAATTTAATTACATAGATTTCTTGTGTTCATACATAAACGAATGTGTAATGAATACGTTGATAGTCTCTTTACCGAACTTTTGATAATTACATGTACTCAGGTGGACGGCTTTGGGTTTTCTTGGTCCTCGTGTTTCGTTCTATTTCTCAATGTTGTTGCTTCATGATGTTTTTATTTCAGAAAAAAAGTAACATTGTATTTCCATGTTTTGTATTGTAGTGAAATTAACAATGTATATTCTGTTGTAGTTTGGACACTAACAACTTTTATAACTTGGTTATGGGTGTGTTGGAACGGTAAGAGTTGCAGTGGCCAGTTGCTTTAGTCCGATGTACGCATCAAAGTTAAAACATATCGCCTATGGCATCAATTGTTTTGTTTGTTTGTTTACTTTGCTATCAAACTTATAGCTTTCACCCCTTTATAACCGGTGGGGGAATTCCCTACTTGTCACATCTACTCCTCGACCCCAGAATAGCGTGACTCTTAGATTGTGTAAAAGGAGACTGCAAAGGACAAGACGTATCAACGTTTTATATTCCCTATTTCTTCGTTTATCCATTTTATATTTCCCCATACTCACCCTACTTTTTTAATGCGTGTTAAATGACCCTTACTGTCGATAACCTTAAGACGCAACCCTATAAAGCATCCATTTTTTGTATCCATTGCTTAACTAGTAAATTGCTTTATGAATACAAGCGCTATACCAAATATTATCATGAATATATACATGTAGTCTGCTTTGTGTAACTTATATAATATATAAACGCTTAATAATATGTGTATATGTTATCTTAATGTGAAACGAAAAGTGTATTGAGGCAATTAACCAAATTATATTTAGTAATGTTCAGTTTCATGCAAAAACACATGAACGTGGGTATTGTTTTTAACAAAGCACGCATGGAAATTTTAAACTTACGTTAAAATATCTATGAAAATATGAATTCTTTATAGTGAATTTACAACTACAAATAGTTAACTAATATAAGTTGTTCGATTTTATTTACTGCATAATTATTAACATAGCTAATCCCATTACCACATGTTGAAGTGGTTGAAGAATTATAAACAAATTAAATTTTGACGTAATTTTTAAATTACAGTAAGTGTTTTGATAAAACAGTACCCTGGTAATAAATGTATTGTCTGTCATTAAATAGATACAAAGACATTTATACTTTATTGACATAAATGGACGATATGAATCTTAAATAGTTACTGTCATTGCTATTTGTTAAATTGGAACTTACTATGTTAACTCGAATATATTAGCAACATGACCTGAATGCTGAATGATTTTTAATACTACGCTGGGACCTGCGTAATAAGCAACCTCTTTTTCAACATATTGTTTCTGGTTTAGATATAAGGGTAACCTTTAAAGTTCCAATATTATTAGAATTCAAAAAGTGTCCATGTGGTATACATAGAAATCACATACTATGTAAGTAGCTTAAGGGAGGCATTATGTTGTTTTGCATTAAACTGTTTTCTTTTATTAGATTACCATATACATTGTATGATATAATGTGTTATA
Source organism: Spisula solida (assembly GCA_947247005.1). Lineage (NCBI taxonomy): Eukaryota > Metazoa > Mollusca > Bivalvia > Venerida > Mactridae > Spisula > Spisula solida. Next base: position 31,744,383 of record OX365948.1, read on the forward strand.
AATATAATTTGACATTACACTCTGGGTCCGACTATTTCGTCAAGGGACAGAAATACAGCCCTAAACTTTGTCACCATTTTGATTTAAACCATTAAACATTGTCCAAATAGCAGATGTTTTTCTGGTTACATATGTGTAATGCTTATTGTATAATTTTGTAACTCTACAAATTTCAAAAATGGACAACATTCAGATACTTATTTTAGACAAAGTTTGGTACGTGATGCAACAACTGCATTATGGTGTTCCAACCGTGGGATGTCAGAAAATGAGCTTGTGGAATATCTAGATGTAAGTATACATAATAGTTTTCGTTAGTTTTGTTCCCATGAAATATATAGTTGGTTTATCATATATAGATCGCTCCGTTATTCAACAATATTGATTTCTATTGTGCTTGCTGTACTAGATACTTTCTATTACAGTAATAATTTCATAATCAATAAATCAATTTTAACAAATTAATATATTTTGCTGATATTGTCACATAAGAATGTAATAAAAAGAGATATTTTCTTCTGCGTTGTCATCACAATGATTCTAACAATAGATCAGAAAGTTTTAAAACAAAGTGTTCAAATGGTCACTGTATAATCGTACATTTATCCAAAATCAATCTTCTCCTGAAATATCAAAAAAATAGTTGTATTTTTATCCAGCTATTATAATAAATAAAATGGTTACTTATATAAATCCAACATGTTCTCATAGTTAGAAATTATAAATGCTCCATAAATATATTGCGCATTATAACACTATATTTTAGGTCACAAGCGCTACATGGTCACCATTCTACATGTCATTATTTGAAAATCTCATCAACCGTGATGGTATACTCAATTTCTTCCATGATCATCTACGTCAAGCAGTAGAGAAGAAGTACCTTAATACTGATGCTAATAAAAAGGCTTGCTACTTGAAGCTTGCTGATTATTTTGAAGGAAGAGAAATGAGCAACAGAAAGGTTAGATTGTTCTTCTATTAGATTAGGATTGGATTTATTATCCCTCGCCACATGAACAACCCATGTGGGCGAGCAGATATTTTTTCGTTCAAGTTCTAATTTTCCCATGGTTTCAATTCAGAGTATTGTATCGATGCAACCATAATAAATGCAAATGAATGTCTGAAAATATGTAAGTATTTAGTTCGAAGTATGTAAAAGAAATATGCTGAACTGTTGTTTTACTTACGCACGTTTGTGCTTGATTTTATGTCACAATTGTCATCAGAGGACCATACTTCCTATTTGATGACTAGTTTAGGGCATAGCTAGTACTGTAATCTAATAACTAAAACGAACGACGTGAGTCAATATGGCTCGTTATGTGACCTTTAATCAAATTATCCTATGTTTGCTATAACCAGGTAGAGGAGTTACCTACCCTCTTGATGAAAGCCGGTGAATCAGAAAGACTTAAAGCTACAATAAGTGATCTGGACTTCTTCATTCGAATGGAGAAAGATGAAGATGGACACTTTGAGTTAGTGAAAGCTTGGAGAAGTGTAAGTGGTTACTGGTCTTAACACATATGACGAGTGAATATAATGAATGGATCATAACATAATAAATGAGTGCCCTAATCATAGAAAGAAAGTTATTTTATGGTTTATTTTAAAGTGTTATTTATTCATGTAAATGACCACATCATTGTTTGTTAAACTTTTATGGCCATCCTTATACGATATTATACTTTTCATTACATCATAGGTAGTATCTGTAAAATTTACATATTTAAATATGCACAGATCGGCAATTGATTATTAGCAAACAATCTTAGACAATCGAATGCGTGTATAATTGCTCTGACCAGGGATCTTGAAACGATGTCTCAATCAATCTCAACCTCCATTAATTATTTATTCAACAAACGTAATTTATTAATTTATTTGAAATGGAACTTACGCTTTTTACCATCCCGTGTCCTCGTTAAATAGCCATTTTAACAGTTTAATTCATCACTTTAGCTTGGGGACTTCAGCCAAGTTGTGGAAGCCTACAATAAGAAATTAGCAAATGTTTCTTCAAAAGAGATAATGGATAGACATGATTATTATATTGAACTGTTCGGGTATGTGTTTTTCTGTTTGTTGATATATATAGTGTTGTGCTTCCATGGAATAAGTTTGAAATGCACGAGATTATTGTTTAATCTTAATGATACGTACTCCTTCTACATTAATTCTGCTACATTATTTTTTATTGAACACAAACTTATCGCCTCGAAGATATTTAATTATGCGTAGGGTGTAGTCTTGAATGATCCTTGTTTTGTAATCATTAACAAAAAAGTTAGATGTGAGATTAAGTATTTGCTTTCGGATCACAATTTGTTTACTGTTTTGCAGTCTATTGGGAAATTTCTTCAAGTCGTTAGGATTAATGGAAGCGGCTGAGGAGAAATACTTAGTTTTACTTAGAAATCTGGAGAAATTTTACAACGTGACCCATGGTACTATAGTATACAGTGCAATGAATCATAGTTGTAGGTACCAATGCAGGCATCCAGAGGTTATTAAGGTAAGTAATGATAATCATCTGTAAGCCATGGTCCGTATTCAAAAAACTTTTATGATATGTTTGTCCAAGAAAAACTCATTTTCTTAGCTTTTGTATGATTTAAACTAAGTGGATTGTTGTCTAAATATTGCACTGTGAAAAATATATAAAATAGAGTCGGATGAGATAAAAATTTAGAGATTTTCATTTTTAAGTGAAATGTTTTTTCATGTAAGAAACATCTTTAGAAATAACCAAGAACCTTTGTAAATACGGGTCCAGGGGTGTTATTTAATATTGATCTTACTTGACTTAGGATAAGGACAACCAATCAGATCACACCATATTAAACTATTAGTCAGTAACAGGCGATATGATTGGCTATTCTTATTTTCCAACTACATAAGATCAATATGGAATACCATCCCTGGACACTATTAATCATAAATCCGATCTCTCATTCCCTTTAATTTATTTCCTTATTTGCCTTTTAACTCATAGTTTAATGTAAAGCGTTTGTAAGTCGCACAGATACATTGCATCCGCATTCGTTTTCAGTAAAGATCTAATTTGTCTGCAAATCGTCTCTTTCGTGTTTGCTGTGGCTAGTCTCTTTCGTGATGTGTTAAGTTATGAGTATAAATTTTTGACACGATAAGTCCATCTTAATTGGTATGACTGTTAACATACGGCATATATATATTTCTACAACTGCTAATGAACTTAATGTTTTTGTATATTATGTAATTGAAAGTTATGTCATATTAGTTGATATGTATACCTTATATCTTTATCCAGACACTTAAAGAACTGGGATCCGTGTATTATCAACTGGGAAACTATGACAAGGCCGTTTATTACTACAAAGATGCTATACAAAGAGTGACCAAGCAGGATGAAGTTAATCCGCATGCACAGAAAGTACAGGTTTGTTAGAAGTTGGCATACGTACCTGTTATTAACACAGTGTGATCAGGGCTGGTATTCACAAAGCATCTTTGTGAAAAGACATACATATTTGACTTAAGTTAACAATTTGTGCAGGGAAAAATTACTCAAATTGAAGATCGACCCATGTTTTCTTTGTAATTAAGGTAGCTCAATGCACAATGCTTTAAAGTCATATAAAATTAAATAAACCTAATATCTGATTTAGCTCACCCTGACAAACAGTAGCAAATCTTGAACCAACCTTTTATATAAGACTATTAACTACACACTGATTGAGCACGTGATTAAATCACAAAAATGACCATTATGTATGCACTGTTTTAAAGTACTGTTCAATATGTTTTATAAAATACGGAATTATGCGTTATTAAAACCCCATTTACATAACTTATTCTTTAGCCAAGATTATACGCAAGTTTGATTTACAATCTGTTATACTGCACTGCAACTTGGGACCAGTCCTAATTGTACCATGACATTTTGCTGGCTTAGAATTAGAAGGTCGTAAGTACAAAATCAATATTTTGAGAAAACAAGAAATAACTGTCTGAAAAATACTCTTTACTTATTGAAAAACAAGCTTTTAAAACTTCAGTTTAGTCAACATGACCACTTCCGATTTTCATAAAAAAAATTCATAAGAAGCGCCTTGAGAGGCAAATTTCACATATGCGCGAGTCATACAAGGCCGTTAGTACATGAAGTTCTAAAATCTAAGTCCGTTATATATACTGCACTGCAACTTAGGGCCGAATCCTACTCTTGTATCATGGCGTTTCTTACATTTGTTTACACATCAGCTTTGTGAGGGACTCGTTGGACTGGCCTCAGTTTATATTGAGCAAAAGAACATGGCTGCAGCTAAACCATTGATGAGTAGGGCTTTAGAACTTGCTACAGATAGTGTTGGAATGAGCCATCCATATACTGCTGCAATATTTACCAAGGTAAGTTGATTTTAAGGTAAACGGATACACATGGTTAATTCGGTATATAAGAATATATTTGGGACTATATCAGATCGATGTATTGAGATGTATAGAGTGTTTATGTGTATGATATGTTGTACAGAATCTTATAATAGTACCATGTAAACTACTTTGATTTTATACTACACGTATATACATACTAGAACATATCTAATTATGTACTTTATTAATGAAAAATGATATATAAATTTGATATTCTTTCTTCAAACTATGATCATTTGAACAAGAAAATGAATAATGTAAAGCGAATAATTATATTTTGGTCATTATGACGTTTCAAATTATCAGATTTTCATCAAATGAGTTTAAGGAAAAGGATATCGGGTATCATTGATGATTATTCTTCGCCTTGGGGAATGTAATGAGAGATGTCATGGAGATATTATCTAAACTTGTCAAATGCATGTTCGTTTTGTTTTGATTGTTCAGCTTTTATGACTATGGTTGTAACTGATGTATACACATATTTTAATATTGTCGCGTTTCGGACAAGCATACATCTGTTCATTTGTTGTTGTTTTCAGATGGGACAGCTTTCTTACAAACAGGGACACATGGAACAAGCTTTAAGATGTTACATGCAAGATTTAAAGGCGACTCGTGGTGAAGTGGGAACCAATCATCCTCGTATTGCAAATGTGTTGAATGAGATTGGTCTGGTGTATGATGACTGGAATGATGAACGAGCAGGTGAACTGTATGAGGCAGCATTGGCTATCATCCTTAACACATATGGCGATAACTATATTGGAACAGCCGTTATCAGGTATGGTCATATACATACTTTCTGAGATATACCCGTATTGGTAATATTTTACTTTGTCCATAATATTCACTTTTGTACGGGGACACAGGAAATATTTCATTTATCATGTGCGCACGTGTTACTACCACGTGAGCATGCATTAGCTAACATGTCCTCACGTTTTAGTAACATGTGCGCATGTGATAAGTAATATATTTCCTCTATCCCCTCTATGCCACCGTACTGTTGCCTGTTCTAAATGGATGAATGTTCACTACGGAAATCATGTGCGATCATTAGACTATACCTATCATTCGTACTGAGCTGAGCATTTATTTATATCATAAATATTACCACAGACAAGGAACGTGAATTTAATATTTGTCACTTAGTTAAATATATTTGATAGCATTGTAACTAAGTTGATGTCCTAACTTCTAACAGAGGAACCCATAATCGGTGTTTACCATTACTCATGGTCATATTTTAATGTTTTGTAAGTTGATGTTTCTGTGGGCTATATATGGTGAGGCATGTCTTGGGGCATTTCCTGTAATACAAAAATCTGTCGTTGATACGTTTTACAAACAAGTATAAAAATTAATTAAAGTAACATGTAGTAATCGTATCATCTGTTTTATTTGTACGTACAACCTATGAGAAGTAACATGTTGTAATCTTATTATATGTGTTGTTTGTAGATACAACCTAGGAGCATTCTATTTTGGATGCAACTATTTCGCCAAAGCCAGGTACCAGTTTGAAGAAGCTTATAGAGTATGGCGGAACTTTCTTGGGCAGGAACATCCTGATACTATTGTGGCTAAAACAGCTTTGGAATCTGTTAGTTAAATTGACCAGATAAATGTGCCAACTAGCATTATTGCACAGTAATTTTTGCAATGTTAAATATATTTAATTCATTTATGCTGTTTTATGTCATATATATGTGTTGTTTTCTGTGAGCTCGTGTTATTAAAGCTTTTATTTTTTTAAATAACAAGTATTAAAAATATAACATATGCATGAACAAACTATGGTCATATCAGTCCAGTTCTGTTTTTCCTGCAACTATATACACCTGGTGTTAGTTCCACGTACATGGTAGAATTGTTATAACTATATTTTGTTAATCATAGTATAGTAGATAAATATCCGCTGGCATTGTATATTTTATAAACTAACTTACAAAAAATAGAGTGCACTACAACAGTATATTACTATGGTTTGCTTGACATTAGTGATATAATATCTGTGATACGATGAATTGTTGAATGCCACATATTTACTTTGTGAATTATTATTTTGGATAAAACAAATTAATGTCTGTATTACCATAGTTCATTTATAGGTTGACAAGTGTATACTTTATCATTGAAAATTACATTGTCTTATATTTTCTACCAATATAGTGTCCTTAAGTTGAATCAGAACAAATGTAGCGTTAAGATATAGCTTTTTTATTGGAAATTCTACAGCTTATATTAACGTTAATGTTGGTCTCAAATTCAATGGGTCATCTACGTTGCTGACCAACCGCCATGGAAATTCCGAAGACCTAGAACAAAGCGTTCTTGACTTATTGAACTAAAACCTTTTGGTTAACCGACCGACCGACATGTGCAATGCAATAATAAATTGGGTATTTTATATAAAAGTTTTGCATCAACGGTTAGGTGAGAAACATTTTTATATTACATGTTTAGTCAACAATCTATATTTGTAATATCGTGCTCTGAAATATGATAATTCCATGTGCACAAATAAATGATTAATTTAATATTCCCCATTTGATATATCTTCATTTGAATTTTCTTTTTTTGTTGTTTCTTCATTTGATATTTCTTCATTTGTTGTTTCTTCATTTGTTATTTCTTAATTTTTAGTTTCTTTACATGTGTTGTGTATTTATTCTTTGTCACATTATCGTATTTATGAACTCAGTTATGCTCAATATATTTCTTTACATGAACATACCATCTATATTGTGTTTTACAAATGCAGTTAATCGATGCTTTCAATAATGATATCATTCATGCAAAGATTAATGAATAACAAATACACATCTGTTGATAAGATATTTATTGGGGCAATGACAAAAGAGTTGCGGTAAAATGTTTCAATATTCTTATTTTGGAAGTTGATATTCGTGTATTTGGTAAACAAGAATATAATTAATATGTTTGTTTATTTGCTTATTATGTAGTATACTATCCATTCTCTTAGTAAATAAACACTATATGAAAAATAATATATGTGTATGTGTTGTTTATATGGACTGTTATCGTTTATTCAAGAATACCATTATTCACTCTACCAGAAAAATGTCTGTTTTGTCCATATGTTAACGGAACGAAGCCGGGGTTAAACAATGTGATTTATGCTCTATAATGACTCGTTTTTACATCATTTAATACCGGGATCCACCGTCAACATGTCTCATGGTTTGCCCAATCATCAATAAACACTTTTCGATGTTTCAAAAGTCAGTCGGCACGGTGGTGACAGAGAATGGGCATATCGGCAACCGAGGTTCGTTTTTTGTCATTTAAAACGCGCGATTTCAAAACAGGTATGGCATAACTTATCTTTACGCAACGTCGTAGAAGCCGTTTTGCGACAACAACCAAAATTTGAAATTACCTTTGTAGTTATGTATAAATGCATCTTAGGGGCTCTTTGTGCCTTACTTGTCGTGATGTGTCTGTTGAGTGCTATCATTCATGTCTGATAAATATAAATAAATATACCAGATTTATATCGCGCCTTTTTGATGCTAACGCACGTTCAAAGGCACTTTACATTATTGTGTTGCAGCCACAAGGGCACAGGTGCATCCTCTACCAGTGCAGATACAACATGATCTGACCAGAGGGACATACTGAGAGAAAGCCCCTGAAGGGAGAGAGAGACATTATTAGATATAGGCATTTCCGGAGCTGCAGAAGTGCGCCTATTTCGAATTCGAATTATTATTATTTCTAATAGACAGTCTGGTCCTTTAATGTGCCCGATGTATAGCACCTATACACAGCTTCCTGGCACTTCCAGATACTTTGCAGACCACACGGCCAGATATAGCGGGAACTATTATATATTCCAGAAATGTCTAGTTCCGATGCGAGGGATTGAACCCAAGACCGTTGGATTGACAGCCCAGTGCGTAACCACTGAGCTAAATCCGCTTATATATCCGCTGATGTGTTATGAGCGAACCAGAAATTTCTTCAATACATACATACTCTGCCCTCTCAATGCATACAGGGTGTCCAAAAAGAAAGTATACAGTTTCAGTGTGTATTTATCAAATCCATACATTCTGCTATCGCAAAGAAAATTTGCACATGTATAAGCAAAATATGTAAGGTTTTTTTCTGTGACTAATTTTAAGATTATATTTTTTTCGTGACGTCATTTTGTAGTAATTATCGACGTTTACACGATGTCTGCCGCCTTCTGACGTTTCCCTTCCTTTTTTTGATGTTCCTCGTGAGCGTAGATCTATGTGTCCGTTGACTTTAGATTGTACACTTACGATTTAGATAGCACAATAGAAATAAACAAACTCAACCCGTTACTTGCCCTTGTTAATCAAGCTCATTCCTAAATACCGCAGGTGATTTTATGTTTTTGAATGATGCATGGCTCGTGCGAGATGTGCCAGTGCCACACATTGTACATAAGGGGTTGGATGAATTACTTGAAACCGTTGGCATCAAAGTAATTTCCAGGAAATACCACTGTGTTGTGACTTGGCCCGCCTACATCCAGGATCTAAATCATTGCGACCTCTTCTTGTTAGGCTATTTGGAATCTCTAGTGTTCAGCACAAACCACACAGACACGTCTATGCTCATGTGGAACATCAAGAAAGAAGGTAAGAAGATCAGTTTAGACACATGTGCAACTGTTATCAATAGTTTAAAAGAACTTGTTCAAGAAGGGAAACGTTAGAAGGGTAGACATCTTGGGAACGTCATAAATTACTGAAATAGACGTCACGGGCAACATAAGGTCATGATTGTAAATTTTCTTTGTGATTGTTTGATAAATAGACATTGAAACGGTATACTTTCTTTTTGGTCACCCTGTATGTATTTGCATTTCCTATAGAGAATAAGACGGTTATTAACGTTCATTGAATTTACACAGTATAACACGGTTATCCAGAATATATATACGTGGCCCCACCCTGAAAATGACTAAGCCTACTATAGAGCTATGGCGAAAACTTTTCAGCAATGCTGTCCGTGTTGAATCTACCCTGGATTGTCTCCATGCCAGTATTTGTCGAGTCTGTGGATGTTCACAAAAAGTATAAAAATCGAATATGTGATTAGAGGTGCAGAGCTATGACATGATTAACACATCGTCAAACGGTGGTGAATAAGTGTTGTAAGTTGTTTCAAAATGCCACGATAGATAACAAGAGTTATAACCTGGACAATGTATACGATTCAAAAATTGATAATTCTACTTTTTTCTTGTGAACATTTTGCAAATTGAATAAGATGGGCTGATGGAATTTTCGGAAACATAATGTTACATCTGCAATACTGTAAACGAGTAAAGATTGCTTCAGAAGTTGATGTTTAAGTGCCGATAAGCTCCCCCCTCATTAAAATATGATGTATTCGCTTTGGGTCTTAAGGAGGTACGCGCACCTTTGATCTAACGATCGAATTTTCCTTGAAACATCTTAAAATGACAGAACAATCTTCTAGAACAACATTGAAATCATAAAAATTTATTCATGCCATTTTGTTTCCTGCTATTGTTGGCTTATCAGTTATCTTAAAAAGTCGACGCACACCAAAGCATCACATTACTTTTTTTTAAATTTAGCAGCAGATTGGATAATGTTTTGATATTTTCACAATGTTTTCTTAATCGATTAGTTTAAACAATATTTTTTTCCATAGTTATGCATTATTATGTGTTACATAGTCAAGGTTATTAAAGAAAAAAGTGTATATACAAACATTAGTAACAGGTAGTTAGTTAACCAGTCTTTTGGGACTTATATAAATACATTTCTGAGATGATGAAAATAATGGATGGTTTGTACAGTTAAAGTATAATGCATATTTAATTGGTAGAATATGATATAATAAGCGATTGGCTTCCGTTAACGTAACCACGGATATGAATATTGATTTCTTGACCTTCATCAAACTATGATTAGTGTTATGCCCTGTCATATATACCTATCATTGTATTTTATATGTATGTGAGATCATCCTTTAATAAAGCAGCCGTTACCATTCTATTTAATATATATTATGTGTTTCTTATTAAATCCATAAAATACAATCAAGGGACACATCAAGTAGTACTTATTGTCGTTTTTCGCCACACTATTCGAAGAATAAGAAAAGCTATTGCAGTCAATCGAGCGTATGCGTGGGCGTTGGCGTCGGCGTACTGCTAATATTAAGGTACAACCTCTTATTCCGCCCAACTCCACTGCTATATTGCTATGGTATTTGGCATACTTGTTCACCACCATGACCCCAACCCCGACACAGGAGTAGGTAATTATATCAAGCATATTGTCTAAATCATCTGCCATTTTCGACTTACAAAACCTTTAATAAAGTTTAGGTGCTTAAGTTTAGTGTGCTAATTACATGTGTAATTATACATGCACATTTCTATTTTCACGCTACAGTAAACCGTTACGTACTGATTTCTTTAAATGTATTTATACTATCGTATTACAAAGATTTAAAAAAATAATGTTCGATCGGTCGGTATTTAATTTAACTTATCACTAATCTTTTGTATTTAAACTCTGCCCATTTCATAACAAGGTAATACTATACAATAGCAAAACATTATACGGATGAATACCTACTTATACTTTCAGTGATAATAAATGGGCTGAATAATCTGCTGTTCAGTCTCTAAATTAGTCACCTTGTATACAATAGAACGTACAAGCGATAACAAATGTAGTTTGATACGAAAAATCTGGAATCCAAAACAACATGCATATTGCTATATTTATGACGTTTGTTATGCTAATAACATCGGAATAAGGAACTGGCACTACCTAAGAGAGAAGATGGGTTCGGGATCGTCAAAGAGGGTATGTTTAATTAATTAGTAGATGTCTTTCAACGTTTTAACACTGTTACTTAACTTTTGGGGCTTAAGACAGCTATAACTATGTAGTTCAGCAGTTTTACTGTTGTAACTAGGTCATTCAGCGAAGTAGCATTCCGCCTTTTGTTTGCCGAAACGTTCCCATTCAGCTTTTTTAACAGCTGGGACTAGGGCTGATTAATTTTCGTGGTTGGCAATGTGTTGGGCACTTCTTCGTTTTAGGATTTCTGACAGCTAAAACTAGGCATTATAGTCATTTTGCTGTGGAAACTGGGTCATTCAGCTAGGGCATTCAGTCTTTTGGTTGCTGGAACTATTAATTTATTATTCTTTTCGACAGCTTGGATTTGGGCGGGTCTTTACTTGTTTAGTTGGGCATTGTGTCTTGTATGTGTTTTATTTCTGTGCTCGGTTGGTTCAGTTAGGCATTGTGCTTTGTGTGTTTTAATGTTTTCTGTGCTCAGCTTGTTAAGTTGAGTGCTGCATTCCCTGTCTGACTTAATAGAATCTTTTTAATATAGTCTTTACTCTTACTCATCGTTTATTAAAAAAATATACCAGCTGCTAATCGTGAATAAAGTTGACGAATGAAATGATTTACGATTAAACTTATTGCACATAACAATTATTGATTCGTTTGAATTATCCGACAAACAACTTTAAAAAAAAATGGGGCAACGTTCTAAACCATTGCGTCTGTCTGTCTTTTGTATTACAAGTATGCGTGAATCAATATAGACATTGTGTGGTGAACTGGTTTCGTGTTTCTTCTGTTATGTAGCTCAAGCTGTACACTTAGGGTTATATGAATTGTGGCTGGGATATTCATAACAAGTGTTATTACCAGTGTTATAAATAGTTAGTGTGTAAAGTATTGACTACATTAATACATTAATACAATAAGTAAAAAGATAATATTAAGTCTGACAGGGAAGGCAGCACTCAGCTTGACCAGCCGAGCACAGAAACATTAAAAACACACAAGGTACAATGCCCACCTGAACCAGTCGAGCACAGAAAGCTTAAAAACATAAAAACACAATGCTCAATTAAACAAATTATAATCCTCCCATGTCCAAGCTGTCGAAATTCTAAATTAACTAGTTTCAGCAATCAAATAGCTGAATGCCCAAGCTGAATGACCTAGTTCCAACAAATGCACGCATACATGTTGCCTAAGTTCATACTCACATAACAGTAACAACACTTGTTTGTAATATCCCGGGCAAATATACTCAGCGTCAATAAAAAGTTACCACCCTATTGACTCTTATATTTTAATATTCACATGACACTGTTGAAAGCCAAACACGACTATGTTTTGACCTTACTGTGTAGTTACAGCTTTCCTTTTTAACAATAATCAAATGCACACACTATAAATCTTTTGTACCGGTTAATGATATTGTATACAAAACACAGAGGTATATATGAGTGGTAACTTTTCAGTGACGCCCAGTATATAATACCTGATGATATATTAGTATAGTACAAAATTTCTAATCCAAGCATGCAATAAAGTTGGTCTAAATAGCGCTATTAGAATCACAGGTATATATAATACATAACCTAATTATGTACTACCGCCAATCCAATGGGGAGTTCTTTTACACGTATAAAGGCACATAGAGGAATGTTGCATCTTTAATAAAATGATCACTTTTAAAATATATTAGCTTGTGCATATAAAACAGCTACAGATGATTTGTCAGAACATTTAGAATGCCCCTCGTATCATTCTTGTTGTAATTCTATTGAATCTTTGTAGAAAACACCTACAATTTTGTTGGGCTTTCGTTCAGAGACACGCCTATCTCCATTTAACCTAGAGTACTTCCGGTCCTCAACTAACGTTACACCTACACCAAAACAAACAGAGGGTATCAAGCAGCAGCCTTTACAAGCTGATGAAAATAAAGAGGCAATTGATGAACATGAATTGCGGAGTTCTTATGAGCCCTATGTAGAAGAAAACAAGAAGGAACACGTACATGCTGACACAAACGAAGAGACAAATAAGGAACATGAATTGAAGAGTGAAACTAAACCCCATATAGAAGATGGTATACACATATATTGTTCGAAATAATTTTGTTCCATCGCGATCTATGTTAGGAGACCTACATTTGCCAATGTGACATATATAACTTTTCTCGTCTTTGTAGACTTTCGCTATTGTTTTCTTTTTCCGTAATGCCTTAGTTACCATTATAGAACGACATTGTAAGAACAAATTACCATAAACTGTAGAAAATGTGATTTTACGTATTTCATATAAGAGTATACACAACGAATAATATAAAAAAGCATGACCACACCACAAGTTGTAAAACGATAATTGTAGTAATCAAATGTATTAACAAAACACTTCGTAAATGTACGAAGGTTTCAATATTAATCATTAAAGTATAATCTGTTTCATTGTTTGGTTTACTATTGTATTCTCATGTTGGCATATTTCAGGGTTCATCCAGACAGTGGATGCATATAGTAAAAGTGATTGGATGTGGTACAGTTTGGCAAAGTTTCCATTTAATATCAATGCGCATCATGGAGGATGTTGTGGTTTGGTGTTATCATCCTGTTCATATGGATCCAATGCTGAGGATTCGTTGGCTGTTGCTATGTTACTTGGGTCAGGGTTTGATTGCAATCACTATAGTAAGAAGACATTCTATCGTGACATCCAAATTTACAGAGGTTTGGAAGTTGTTCGAATTGAATGCCTTGAAGATGAATACGGTAATTTTGTTATGAGGAATTTATTTGGAATTAACCACTTTAGGCTTCTAACTAATGATAGCCGATATGGAAATTTAAGAAATTGCGTATGTGTTAAATCGGAAGAGAATTCACTGGATACTTTGTTGCCTTTAAATGTAAACGGCAATTGGACCGGAGAGGAGGGTGGAGGTGCATCTATGGTGCTGTGTAGTGGCACTGACGATGAGCAGGCTTTAAATGCTGTATACATGATAAAGTCAGGGTTCAAGGACAACAGGTACAATGCAAAACTTGTTGCTGGGGAAGATACGTTCAAATTTAGCCTTCAAGGAGAATGTTTGGCAGTAAGTGGACCTGCTGGCAGTAGATATGCTCTATATCACAATAGAGATAATTTAACGTCTCCGGCACATCACGCCTTTGTTTCACAGCTACAAACAATAGATGGAAACATGTCTATGGTTATATTAGAGAAGCTTCCACAGCATGTTTCTGTTATTGTTCTATGCTCGAACAGCAAGGGTACAGAAGATTCAACAGCGTCTGCGATATATCATGTTGCTGTAAATAATAACAACGTCACCAATACTGTGGAAATTGCTGGTGTTCATGGCCCCACTTACACCAAATCTGACCTATGGACATTTGAGATCAAACAAGGACATTTAGAAGTTGTAGGTCCCGATGGGCCTTGCAAATATGGTGTCATGACAAATATATTAGCTTCCAAAACCGATATTGAGGCATCTATCAAGCAAAGTAGTTGCATCGCAACAGGAGAGGCAGCTAAGACAATTGGAAAGGTTTATATCACAAATGATGAAATTACTGGGGAAATTAACAAGATGACAGACATTTCTATACAATGGAATGAGAAAATTGTACATACCATTCATGGCAGTCAATTGAAAAAGGAAGAAGAAAACATATACACGTTTGTACATACGTGGTCAGCGGAGGAAAAGTGCACAGGACTTCATTTGGTGAGAGTGCATGCTGTCCGAAAACATGTTAAATGTAAGTGATCTTAATTTATTCTGATGTTGGCTTAAAGTGGGCGTTATTACCTGCTTCAATTCCTAAATTTGTATCGTCTGCAAGTCACATTTTCAAGCCATATCATCTTGTTTGCTCGTACAGATGAAATGAATGCCACATATTTACAAAAGAGCGATCGCAATTTTTCTTATAATGATTGTGATTCTATTCGGTACATGACTAGGTACGCTTGTCGCTGTTTCTGTTTACTCTTGTACATACGTCTGTTACAACACGAGACATTCTACCTACTAGTATACATTATTTATACATGTATACACACGGTATTTTGTTCAGTTTTATATCTATAATACATTTATGATGATTTTCACAGTAAATACGGATGTTAATATAGAGCTCGACGGTTCCCCACAATTCCTGACCTACCAGAAACCTGGCGTTGTTTATGCAGTGAACGCTGGAAGCCAGGCCTACCACGCTGTGAGTGATGTTGTGTATTCAAGTGAATTTAGCCAGTACGCCAATTTTGACTATTCCTTCATGAAAGGTAAGTCATGGTTTCTATAATATTTCAACGTGAAATGGTTTACTAAACAAGTATAATGTAATCTTTGCTCGTTCGTCCGTTTATTTATCTCAACAAGTGGTTCTTACTCATCAAATAGCATTTAATGTATGTATTTAACGTAACACTTCCATATGCGAACATCTGATTATAGTATGTTGATTCTCAGTTTTCATACATTATTCGTGCTCTATATAATTATTTGTTTCTGTTTCAGGTGCCTCGTGGAAATGTTCAGGTGACCTTAAAGTAAATACAAGCTTATCAGCATCAATGCTTAGGACCGATGATGGTTTTCTTTATGCAAAGGCTAGAATGTCACATGGCGAGATGGAGGAAGGACAACTTATACATTACACGGTATAAAATTGTGATGTTTTATTGATCAGTTTCGTTTTTGTTGTTGTTTAAAAAAATATACCAGATTTATATAGCGCCTTTTTTCATGCGAACGCACGTTCAAAGGCACTTTACATTATTGTGTTTGTGTTGCAGCCACAAGGGCGCAGGTGCATCATCTACCAGTGCAGATACAGCGTGATCTGACCAGAGGGACATACTTAGAGAAAGCCGCTGAAGGGAGAGAGATATACATTAGATGCATGTCCGGCGCTGCAGAAATGCGCCTAGCCCTTTTTTTCAATATTTAATATGCCCGGTGTATAGCACCGAAACACAGCTTCCTGGCACTTCCAGATACTCTGCAGACCACACGGCAAGATATAGCGGGAAATATTATAAATATTTCAGAAATGTCAAATTCCGATGCCAGAGATGATGTTGATTGAGTAGTGGAAGATAATAATAAATCGGACATGGAAAACAGCCCTGCAAAGAAATAACACAGCACAAAAGACACGAAAAAACACACAAAAAGAAATATAAAACACCGACCATAAGCACTCGTCCATATGCCAAATTGTACAGCTACAAAATATCCAACCAATTCATCTCTCGTAGGATTGGAAACACTGGAAATCGTTTCAGAAATGACCAATTGCCCCGGCCGAGAATCGAAACTTTGACACTTGGAACTGTCGATTTATAGTCAAGAGCTTTATCCTCTCAACCTACGTGTCGCCTCAAACACGTGAACAACAAATGAATAAAGGAAATGTCATATTTATGTCTTGCTTAAAACCAATTAATCTGTTTGTTTAAGAGTTGGTCTTCAAAAAGTGCTGTGCATATTGTATTATTTTAAACACCATTTTCTCCATATAAATCATTCTATAATGTTAGGTTGAAGACGTACCCGATGGAGAATACACATTTAGACTACATACGAACAAAATCGTACACAATATGGAATGCAACGGCGTCAGCATTGTGGACAAGTTAAACTTTGTAAGTTTTATATGCCTTTTCGTGTTTTAGTTGCTTATGTGATAATTTATTACATATTGTACTTAGTAATGTTGATTCTAGTTTTATTATATATATCCAGTTGATTTTGTTTGTCACCTTTTATTGTACGCTTTCGTTGTTTTTGGGCTAACCATAGTCTGGTCTGGTTTATCAGCGCATTTCCGGTTTATCCAGGCGCCAAATTTAAGTTTGTTTGGGTATTTGCATATATCTAAACTAAGCTTACCGGATCGGTGATTAGACAAACTGTTTTAATCACAATTCCTGTTTGATGTTTCCTCTTTTCTGGTGCCCTGTACATGGTGTGTCCATTGTAATTTACATGTTGAATATCACAATTTCGATTGTCTGTTTGTGATTTTGGAGTTAGCCTGCATTTTGATTGTAAAGATACAGCTTTATTTAATGTCATGTGGTTGCCTAAACTCCTACTCAGTGACGTGCACTGTAAGAAGTTTGGTGGCTGCCATTCTAACCGACCCTACATATCTGCTACTACTTTTAGTGAGCCCGATTGTTGACAGTACATTTTTCAAGTTTGTTGTTTGTGTACTCTGTGTACTACCTTGTCTCTGTTTCATTTCTAGTAAGCAATTATTATTCAATATTTCTATATACATTTTGCAGCGCAAGAAGCACGCATCTGCTGGCAACTACTATGGTTATACTTCTGACATAGATGTAACTGTGAATAATGGAAAGTTTGAGTTGAAGGCATACGATCCAGATAGAGTATACAAGAATGCAGGTATGCTAAACAGTTCCAGTTATTAAAAAAAAATATACATGTATAATGATATTAGCATGTTATGACGAAATGTAACTTTCCGTTCTTGTTGTTCTGAAATTGTATGTTATTGTCGTTGTGAAGAAAAACGAGATAGTTTAATTTGAATCTTCAGAACAATTTGTTTTATCAATCACAATTATCACAGCGAATAAACATCATCACTGTATGACTTATTTGGAGACTATACAATTCAATTCGTATAACATATCACGGGCAAAACATCTGTGATTTTCGGTCTTATTAGGAGACTTGACTAATCACCGTGTATGATTTATTGCGATGACTAGAAGTTAATTCGTTTATACTCTTTGATTACACCTTCATGACAATATGCTACTTTCAAAAGCCTTACAGTGTTTCATTCATTGTGGGGTTCAGTGTGAAGGCTTGTTTGAAGAATATTTTGAATTGGATACGGCGGTACGTTCTGCGTCTGTCTCTTGTGTGAGCGACTAGGTACTGTCGCCGTTACTGTAAGGCTGTTAATTGTATACACATTACAGTAGTAAATAGAGGATATTTGTTTGTTTTGATTGAATATGGTTTATATCTCATCGTGTAGTGATAAAATTCAATATTTTCAAGAGCACGTAGCGCGAGTGAAAATATTAAAATTTTATCACTACAAGATGAGATATTAACCATATTCAATCAAAACAAACAAATATTCTATTTATTTAATGCTTATATGGTGTCAAAACTGGTACTATTTATGCCAAATTACCACTGTGGTTAGGCTACGTATGGATATGTTATTCCATTCATATTTTTCACTACAAAATCCGCCATCTTGGATTATGGTGAATAGGTGAAAAGGCGGCACTATACAGTAGATTAGAGTCTCGGTGAACTGTCTGCTGTCTACAAATACAATTTGATGTCCCAAAAATTCCTCACAGCAGCCTGAAGCAAAATAATATCATTTTCTGATTTGTATTAACTAGGCATTACAAAAAAACAGTATCTTCCAATAGATACATCACTGTTTGAAAACAGGCCTTATGGAACTAAGGGTCATTATTGGTCGGAAAATGATGCTGAAAATCGCCAATTCGGGAACTGTTCAGACTACCACAGAAAATTACTCGCCAATACTAGGGCTATACACTGCACAGATTCTTGAAGCTCATCCATTAGGCAATCAAAATCCAATGAGCTATATAGCTGTCAGCCAGCACTTTTTTGGAGTAAAATGGCAAAATTAAAACCCACCTTGATTTCTGCATCAAATCTCCATGAAAAGTCAGAATAGCCCTAGTTTCGCATTTTTACTCAATATTTCCAAAAGCTTCAATCAGGATCACTTGAGCGCTTGTCAAAATTTTACAAAATCATTAAATTATTAAAATCAAGCCTCAAAACCATTCTCCATAAATTATTTACAGTCCAAAAAGCTCTTAAAACATCTTGTATCTACTAAAATGCTCAATTTCTACCCGGCCAAAAACATGCAAAGCTAGCTTACTGTTTAGTGCCGCCTTAAGAGTGCAGATCTACATTTTGAAATTAAATTGTGTATGCTTATCTTGTTCTGGTTTGTATTTTGAGTAAAACAGAACCAATGAATATAGCCATGATCATGTATTTGGTTCTCAAGAAGCATTCCACTAGGCACCCCCTACCCTTCAGTTTTGCGGTATTTTATTTCATTCTTCATCATATGCTAGTCAGAACAATAGCTTGTCTCAAATTCTTATTTCAAGATGAATATAGCATTTTGATGCATAAAATGCTTCTTTGGTGTCTTGCGTGCACTTGTTTTTCACAAAATAAAGCGTGCGGGATACTTCGCCGCGGAAAATATGACCTACCGCGCTGTATATGCCCCATAATGGATGAATCAACAAAAAGGCTGTTATTCCACAATGTACAAGCCTAAATGTAGTTTTGCATGTATATTTGCAGAATAAATTTCCCTAACAAGTACAATTCTATTATAATTTATGAAAAAAATGACCAAATATGACCCAGAGTGCACTTTTACAGTAATTTAGATGCAGCTAGGGAAGTAACTCTATTCAACCCATCACATATGCAAGCATCATACATGTCATGTATCTGTTTTTTCAAGATTTGAACTGAAATAATTGACCAGAATCAAGCCTGTATGTCCCATTCAACACTGAAATACACTTTCTGTCCAGAATCAGACAAGATTTTGCACTCAAATTGTGATTAAACCCCAAGCGACAAGGCGGCCATCAAGAAAATGCCCGGCCGCCCAGAAATAAGAAAATGCCCCGGCCGCCACAAAATATAGCATTATTTAGACAATATAGGAGTCAAATTCACTTGTATGACATATTTTGCAGAATTGGGATGCTAATTCCACAAAATCCAGCTGAAAAGGATACAAATAAACTGCTTTTAGTACTGACTGCATACTGGTGCCAGGACAAATCTCAAATTTTGAATTTTCCTAAATTTTGAATTACCTCCCCTTTTTGAAATGGAGAGTGACAGCAGGAATTGCAAAAAAAAATGCTTCAAATGACAAGATCTGGTTTTCTGAGACATGCAACTATCTAAAAAGATGCAAAATTGCCTGATCCAAGAACCTTCATAATATGTCATTTCCCCTTAAGGCGGCACTATACAGTAGATTAGAGTCTCGGTGAACTGTCTGCTGTCTACAAATACAATTTGATGTCCCAAAAATTCCTCACAGCAGCCTGAAGCAAAATAATATCATTTTCTGATTTGTATTAACTAGGCATTACAAAAAAACAGTATCTTCCAATAGATACATCACTGTTTGAAAACAGGCCTTATGGAACTAAGGGTCATTATTGGTCGGAAAATGATGCTGAAAATCGCCAATTCGGGAACTGTTCAGACTACCACAGAAAATTACTCGCCAATACTAGGGCTATACACTGCACAGATTCTTGAAGCTCATCCATTAGGCAATCAAAATCCAATGAGCTATATAGCTGTCAGCCAGCACTTTTTTGGAGTAAAATGGCAAAATTAAAACCCACCTTGATTTCTGCATCAAATCTCCATGAAAAGTCAGAATAGCCTTAGTTTCGCATTTTTACTCAATATTTCCAAAAGCTTCAATCAGGATCACTTGAGCGCTTGTCAAAATTTTACAAAATCATTAAATTATTAAAATCAAGCCTCAAAACCATTCTCCATAAATTATTTACAGTCCAAAAAGCTCTTAAAACATCTTGTATCTACTAAAATGCTCAATTTCTACCCGGCCAAAAACATGCAAAGCTAGCTTACTGTTTAGTGCCGCCAAACGACTTTTTTTGAGAATTTTGCATTTAATCATACACCAACTTGTAGGAAATGGTCTAACTAAGAATAAAAACCCCCACATGACATGTTTCCGTTCAGTAATAAAAAAGTTACAGATATTTTAGTGTTGAGATTTTGGTAAATTAAAGTAGTCCCTGTGAGGGGGCGGAGCTTATATCAGTCACATTGTAGGTGATAACCAGTGACTGATATAGGTTTTATTTCACTGATAGAACTCCATATCTCACCAGTAAGCATTAAATAAGTACAAAAGGGAAGATGTTCGTTCTGGTGAGTTTGACAGTTACATATTTATAGGAAATGACAATCATATTAGTTTTTATGTCGGTACATGTACTTATTTAATACGTAAATTGTTTAACACTTTCAGAGAATGTGTGTGCGTTTGCTTTGCTTGATAAGAACACTTATAAAGAAAAGGTTCCTTCTGAAGAAAGAAAACAAAAAGATATCACGGAGAAACAGAGCATTGCTGACGGGGTTAAACCGTATGAAGCAAATGTAACCACAAAATCGTTTTCTGTAGCTGGATGGTCTCCGAATCTGCTACAAAATGGCAGTGCTGAAGTATGACATTTTTAATAGCCATTTTAAATCAATGTAGAATCATACCTAACCTATACTCAACAAAACTCCTAATTGATGAGTTTATCTTTTAAAATATGTTGTAGTAGATACTGCATGAGTATATTCACTCGAACTTTCGCATAGTGATATTTAGAAAATGATGTAGCTACGTTTGAATTTTTGGACGGTGTGTGGTAAAATCAACTGTGTTAGACGTGTTTGCCATGATAGGATATTTTACACCTGCAAGACATGTACACTCTAAAATACATATGAGCAAGTTTGGCATTACTGGCGATAACTGTTTATAGGATTTTAATTTTCAAAGGAGTTTAGGAACAATATGCGTGTCACTGTTACTATGTTGGTAAATTAAATTTGTAAACTTATTATTTAAGTTGAGCCTTTAATCGGCAGCTATCCAATGCCCGTATTCCCTTGGCAAAATTTAATTAGTGTGTTAATCTCCCTATGTTGTTTGTGTTTGAGTAGCTTAATGGTTAGCTCGCTTGCTGTCTACTCTGGCGACCCGGGTTCAAATACGGATGGAGGCACTCATGTGCCTGTCATATTTCAGCAGGAAGCTGACTGGCAAATAAAGGCTATGCTCGGCATTTATAAGACGGGTTCTTTCAAAAAGATTATATTAAATTAATTAAATAATGCTAACATCCTTCATGTCTATATGTAGTTTGTTATGCATGTCTTGCACGTGTAAAATACGTCATTTTACTAGGTATATGGTAGACCCATACAAATGAATGTAATGCGTTTGTCATTAAACATGCAAAAACGAAGTTAAAATACGCACTGTGTTGTTCCATTGTCTGAGAATTATGACCGCGGATTTTACTCGTCATAAGTGGTAAAACTTTTTCTGCCTAAATCCCCATTGTTGGTATTTATGAGCAATGTACAGACATGTGTTACGTTAAAACTGTTTATTGATATTTAGTTTAAATTGCAATTTATAGAGCGGAGATTTAAAACATTGGAATACTGGTGGAGACTTCGGTGTTTCGGCTGGTGGACACTGTTCAGAGAATTGCATTACAACTTCATTCAACTGGTGTACAAAATATCAGGAAGTCAACCTCACAGACCATTTTCCTGTAGAATACTTGGACACAGCGCCCTCTATACAGGTACTATGTTACTCAGTTTATATATACATGTAGTATGTATGGATTAACGAGTTGTCAACTATGTTTCTTCCAGTGATGACAAAACTGTCAAACGTTTAACTCAGCGGGTAAATTTCATTTTCTTCAAAAATGATATGCTATGCATAGACAGCAATTAACAGTACTTCGCGAAGGTAAGGCGGAATTCCATATCAATCCCTTTGACACAATTAACCTGACGTGACGTACTTATTTATGACGCATTTAGTTGTTAAAATACACGAAAACATTCGGAACCATACTGAGGCTGGTCATTTGAATCCAAACAAAAGTTTGTCCCTCCCAAAACATCATTTGTGTACATAATTTCCACTGTTTACAACTTCATAAAGTTACCAATTATTCCCTGCTATTCATAAGGAACGAGTTTATAAATAAGCTTAGCTTTCTACACAATCCTTAATATGTGTAAATGAATGTTATTATATGTTTATAAAGAAATAAATATTGTTGAAACTAAAAGTTTGTCTTCACTTTTGAATGAAATATCATTGAATATTGAAAGCACATTTCAAGAATAAAATAGGACAACGTAACAAACACCGCCCATTTATCATACATTAATTTATTACAAAGATGGATGTCGATTGTTTGTATATGTGCACATTGTGAAACGACATACAATCACGAGCGAGTATTATAAGTTTGTAGAAGCATTTCGTTTGTGTACTTTTCGTACTATTGGGGACACAGGTAACTATATTATTGTATTATAAATAAAATGTATGTTATCTTACATGCACTCTGTTTATCCTAATAGGTTGCGGAGTGGTACAAAGAAGGACCAGTCGGTGGAGGTTTCTACAGTATGACGGTAGCACTGTTAACACATGATGGAGAGGTATTGTATAAAATATTGTCCAGTTTTGAGCTTATATTTAACTTAAATATGATGTTTTGTTGACTCGCAAAATATATGAAATTTATATTGACACCCATGCAGACCGTTTGATCCAATCAGAATGCTGGTTCCATAATAGGTTTATAATATTCCAGAAGGAAAAGACAGGTGTACAGAGTAAATGTTTCCTATACATTCCATACAATTCCATACAAGATGGAACAGTCCATTATTATATCAAATAAATCGTATTTTTACATCTTTATCGTTCAAATTTGATTGAATAGACGTTGCTGTCTACAGAAATGTGTTCATACTTTTAATTGCGTGTTATTTATTGGTAACATCTTGATACCCCTATTTTTTAAGTTAATTTGTCCAAATGCCCATTGGCAGAATTACATGCTCATTCCATTAGACGCACGCGGTTCATGACCACACCGCGCAATAATCACATTATAATAATACTATTAATGATTTTCCTTATCTAACTTCAGTCCAATACACATCATTGCTTGATGCAATATCAATTGTTATCATTATCAGACTGTTAAAGAGTATACTACCGGAGAAATAGGTTCAATATATGCAGAAAGCAAGTGGCAAGAGGCATCTCATGTCTTCAATGAATATGGTCCAGGCGTAAGAATAGTTGGATTTACTTCCAAAGGTATCGATACTATTAAATTTTATATGTAATGATATATAAGTTATTTAGAAATGAATGCCTTTTAATAAGTTAAGTTTATTTTTCTATATGATTTGCGAGCATCCTAAACTTTCTTGAAACACTCGACCATGAGGATTATAGTAATATCGGGTTGCGCTTATTAATTGCCCGATGCTTGTCGTCTAATATGGCGACCCGGGTTCAAATAGGTGCGGAGGCGTTCATATGCCTGCCATATTTCAGCGGAAAGCTGACTGGCAAA
Organism: Spisula solida; assembly: GCA_947247005.1. NCBI lineage: Eukaryota > Metazoa > Mollusca > Bivalvia > Venerida > Mactridae > Spisula > Spisula solida. The sequence goes on from OX365948.1 coordinate 31,768,916, forward strand.
TAAAGGCTATGCTCTGCATCGGCATCTTACAATCGCAATACTTTCTTTAGTACCTATACCGACCATACACATTTTTACCACATTACTTGAGCCAGTCTCCAGGAAAACGTGCTATTTTGACAAAAATATTGACTTCAGGATTTTCCATTGTATTACAGGATAATGTTAAATAAGCAAATTGCAAAAGAAATTATGTTAATATCTTAAGTTTTAAGGAAGTTACAGCTGTTTTTGTATAGTACCTATTCGGAGCTTTTTGTGTGACGTCGCAAAAATCATTCAAACGTTATTCGACGTAACTGAAATAAGTATTCCATTATTACACCATTTGATCAATTCTTGACCTAAACTGTTCAAAATAGTACCAAATTTTATAATTATGTTTCACTTTTCAAAATATATAATTATCAAAATCGCAATTGTTTGCATTCAGAGAAAGGCTACTTCTGTTTTAAACAACTAAATCCTCGTTTTTCTCAATCGGAGTACTTTTCTGAAATTAGTCACCATAGCAACGCAGTATGTGTTTTTGACATAATTCATAGGAAAATTTAAAGCTAAGGTATAGTACTATATGGGACAATGACTTAAATAGAATCAATAGATATGTATTTTTCCTTATTTTAGAGCTTTATCAAAATCTTGTTACATATAGTAATTACATAATGTCATTATAGCAGGTTTTCCTGGAGACTGGCTCACTTGTATTTATAAAGTCTGCGAAAATTCTTTTATAAATTCAGTTTATGGTCATCTTTTTTATGTTGACACAATATTTCATTACTGAAAAGCATATACATGTATCCTAAATACAGGAAAAGATGATAAAGAATGGCCAGGACAATTTGGTACGAAGATGTCCGGAGCAGAAGTTCGAGTCAAACGTCGAACTGTTGTAGATGCTGCATATGACTATTGTGATTCCGATGTTCAAGTACGTATGATGGATGGGTTACAGGGTACTCCACGCTCCATTGACAATTCTTGCTCGCACAGAAACCATTAAAAGACAAATTATAGGGTACTTCACTATCCCTAGACACGTAATTGCCTCCCACACAACATGCTAAATATACACGGGTTCTTCTGACCGTTTGAGGCTCTAAATAATGTGGATGATTTACTTTTAACAGGCAGGGACTAAGTTGTTATTGAGGTAGATCCTCTATGTTGCGTCAGTGATTTTGGCCACTTAAAAATGTTTCAATGAGGACCATCTAGTTTTCACACATAATTAATGTTTGTATTAATTGTATTGGCCTTTGCTTTTGTTATTATTTATAGTACGTATGAATTTATGCCTACTTAGTCGTGAGCATATGCGTTGTTTTCGATTATGTATGCACTATATTTGTTGGTTGTTTGTTTTGATTTGAACCAGCAATATAAGGGAACACCCTTATGCCATCTATGTTAAATGGATTATTTGCGAGTCCTATTTGGCCATTTGAAAAGTCCTTGACTCATTCGTTGTTTGTTTGCTGTTTATGACCATTACCAACTTGTTAAACTGATCATCAAGTTGAGTCAAACAAAATCTCGAATTAGGTCATTAAGTAATAAATAGCGACTGACCACATTTCGACATGTGAAGGACATAACTGTTGCCTATGTCACAATTGTAAGCACATCCATATAATTTTGATAATTGTATATTTTGCAGGAAATAAACGCTGAAGGATAAAACAGTTAGATAAATTAGTGAGCAAGGTGATTACAGACAATATCGTATATTTTGCAGGGAATTGAACGCTGAATGATAAAGAAGTAAGAAAAATTTGTGAGCAAGGCGATAACAGAAATATTGTATATTTTGCAGGAAATGAACGCTGAAGGATAAAGAAGTAAGATAAATTAGTGAGCGAGGTGATAACAGAAATATTGTATATTTTGCAGGAAATGAACGCTGAAGGATAAAACAGTTAGATAAATTAGTGAGCAAGGTGATAGCAGAAATATTGTATATTTTGCAGGAAATGAACGCTGAAGGATAAAGAAGTAAGATAAATTAGTGAGCGAGGTGATAACAGAAATATTGTATATTTTGCAGGAAATGAACGCTGAAGGATAAAACAGTTAGACAAATTAGTGAGCAAGGTGATTACATACAATATTGTATATTTTGCAGGGAAATGAACGCTGAAGGATACAGAAGTAAGATAAATTAGTGAGCAAGGCGATAACAGAAATATTGTAGAATTTGCAGGAAATGAACGCTGAAGGATAAAGAAGTAAGATAAATTAGTAAGCAAGGTGATAACAGAAATATTGTATAGTTTGCAGGAAATGAACGCTGAAGGATAAAGAAGTAAGATAAATTATTGAGGAAGGTGATAACAGCAATATTGTATGTTTTGCAGGAAATGAACGCTGAAGGATAAAGAAGTAAGATAAATTATTGAGCAATGTGATTACAGACAATATTGTATATTTTGCAGGAAATGAACGCTGAAGGATAAAACAGTTAGATAAATTTGTGAGCAAGGTGATAACAGAAATATTGTATATTTTGCAGGAAATGAACGCTGAAGGAATAGTGAAGCTAGAGAAATTAGTGAGCAAGGTGATAACAGAAATATTGTATATTTTGCAGGAAATGAACGCTGAAGGAATAGTGAAGCTTGATAAGATAGTAAGCAAGGTCATTACAGACAATATAGAACTGCTCAATGATTTTTATGAAGACCATTGTAAGTATCGTGGATATCGATTATATACGAGTACTTGAACTCGAAAAATGTAACCATGAACGACTACAATCACCGATCGGTGTTTAAGATTATCGATGTATGATGCGTAAGTAAGCAAACAAATCCAATCTTCTGTTTATTAAAGTACCGCAAGAATACTACAAGTTATTGCTCTGTATGCATATGGTAGCATTTATTTCAGTAAATCACATTTCTAATATTCATATCAGACTTGGGTACATGCTGTGTTCACATCTTCCCGGCATGTTTTGCAAAATGTGTTGATGATTCAACCTAAATAATCTTTAAATTGTGATTTCTAAATGAAGACATTTATGTGCGGATATGGCTATATTCAAAGTTAACATTTCAAAATGCAGAACTGTATTGCCATTATTGCCTTTTTAAGCTAATAATTAATACAGGGAAGAATAATCGAATAGTGATGACATCATTTAACACAAGCAACAGAACATGAAAGGTACAAAAAGATGCTTAACTCGGACAGGGAAGGCAGCACACAAGACCAGTTTCAGCTAAATAACTGAATGACCTAGTCAAAAGAACAAGCATAAAAATGGACAAGAAAAATTGTCTTCGCTGTTTTATGAGAGCGAGCTGCATGTTGAAATATTTTAAGTTTCGATTAAAATTTTATTGAACAGTCCTTCCTGTGAAAAAAGATCTCGAACAAAACCATCAACAAACAACATTTTCAACAATGAAAGTGAAACCTGTGTTCCAGACGCGTAAAAGGCATAGGAAAAGGGAAATTCGGGTGTTTGTATCTAGTACATTCAGAGATTTTCAAAACGAAAGAGAAGAAATCATCAAGAAAGCATTTAGAGAGGTATAGTATTTGATCAACACCGACTGAGAAGCTTTGTCTTATATGTATGGTAATTTCTTACATTTTTAAATGATTTTGTTGAGGATTATCACGATCTTAAAAGTCAATGTGTTGTACACAAATCAGAGGGAAACATCAGCATATACATTTTTGTATATATAGTGGGAGGGTCAATATTAGCAACAGATCATTGGGTTCCGACTTTTTCATTTATAACAGGGGAACAGGAATGTACATCAAATTGTGATTCATTACATATATGGAAACATTGCTGACATTGGGATAAGCGTGAGATAGGGTTTCCATCAGTTCTAAGTGACATTGGCGTTTATCATTATCTTATAAGATCGCTTGATGCTTTGAGTGAAGAGATAATTCATTTTCCTTTTTGTTTATAGCCAACTTACTTGTTGCATTTTCTATACCTCTAATCTTACGTATCTATGACGTATCTATCTATTACAAACTATTTATATTTAATTGGTAGTTTTTAAAGACAATGCGTTCCAAGGTCTAAACTGTATGACGGTTGTATTTACACCATGTCCTTCATGTTTGAGAACAGAAGTATCCCTGATGTCTGTGTTTGAAACATATTTCTTGTAAAGGTGATGTTTCCTGTGCGTTCGGCCATGTGCTCTGTGTGGCACAAACTGTGACAATAAATACCGCACATCATCACTATGATGTTTTTTTCTAATGTATATAACAAAAACCAACTGATTGCCACATTTTGGACGGCACAACATTCCGTAAAACAAAATCTTGTAGAATGATAATGTACTCATTAGCTTGTAAACAGTGATGTTTCATTTTCAGATTAATCGTTTATGCTCAAGCAGAGGAATATTTTTTACATATGTTGATTTACGTTGGGGAATCACTTCGGAACAAACTAATGATGGTAAAACAATCGCAATCTGTTTGCAAGAGGTAATTTAATGTTATGTTGATTTGAGAGGAATCTCAGAGGATGGTACGTTCAAATGTCCATCCTACACCAAATGCCTAATCAAAGTAAAGGTCCGTGAAAAGTGACATAACCCACCTACGGACAATACGCAATCGTGAAAGCTCGGCCATTTCCGTTTGTCTCCGGTAAATAAATATTGCAATACATAAAGGCCGAGGTGATCAGAATGGGACAACACGTATACGAGGGGCAATCCAGAATTAACCGGGCTGTGTCGATTACTCCCTACACTATTTGTTTCAAAGCATAAAAACACATCGAAATATACAATGTCTGCTTGATATATTCCGAAAATTTCAAGTGATTTGCTAAAAAACACTTGTCTTGTTTCTAGGGTATTCACTTTTCTCATCTGATTAAACCACTATTATGCATACAACAGAAAAAGCTTGTTTATTGTTCTTAATGCGAATATTCTAAGGGACTTCATATTACAAATCTGTATTCAAGTATATTCAATATAATTAAAATAATTATGCCATTACTTACAGATTGAGCGCTGTCGGCCATACTTTATATGCTTAATGGGAGATAGGTTTGGTTGGTGTCAGAGGGAAGATGCAAAGGATGAAACATTGAATATGACCTATGACTATGCTATTGACAATCATCCTACATTAAGGTGGATCGATGACTATAGATTTGACTCCAGTGTGACCCAGGTAATTGGGAATACTAGTAGATCTAACTTCAAATATTTATGTACACTTTAATATTGTTATTTGGTACTGGTACTAGATCTAGTTTTAAACCTTGATTTACACTTTAATAGTGTTGTTTGGTTCAAGATGTAGTTTCAAACATTAACTTATAAACATTGATAATGTTTTTGGTCCTAGATCTAGCTTCAGACATCCATTTACACTTTTATAACGTTAATTGATTCTAGCTTCAAACATTCATTTACACTTTAATATTACTATTTGATCCTAGCTTCAAACATTCATTTATACTTTAATATTACTATTTGATCCTAGCTTTAAACATTCATTTACACTTTAATATTTCCATTTGATCCTAGCTTCAAACATTCATTTACAATTTAATATTACTATTTGATTTTAGCTTCAACATTCACTATTTATAAAGTACTTGTTACAACGACGTCAAATAACGTTTGAATGACGCTTGCATCGTCAGGCAAAAAGGGTCTGAATAGGGCCTCAACTAAACAGCTGTAACTTCCTTAAAAATCATGATATTAACAAAATTCCTTTTGCATTTTGCTTCATTACGATTACTGTTTTAGATAATAAAAAATCTCGAAATCAAATGTGTTGACAAAATAGCAGATTTTCCTGGAGACTGGCTCATTTATTTTTAGCTTGAGGTTCTCCATGGTTGTCTAAATGCAAAATCGGATGAAGAGTTGGAGAAATGTTTCTTCTACATGCGAGAGCCTTATAAGGAAGGCGAGTTGCCTGAAGACGAGTACAAGGTAGTAACAATGACACTTAAATGCAACAAATATAGTTGTTTAATGATGTCCCATTCGTGAGCGTTGCCTGCAAGACTGTAGTAATTGCTCTTAAATAATAAGCAGTTACTACAGTCTTGCGGGCAAATACCATGCTGCTTTTATTAATTTCATTAAACACTTCTTAACTTAATACTCGTCAAGCTTGTAAACCAAGTTGATATAATTATTCTAAAACCAATCAATACTTTTCGGTAGTTGTTGACGAGAGACAATTTAATGCTGTCCCCTTTCCATCCTTTAGGATTTGTCTAGCTTTGTTAACTCCCTGTCTTTATGGATACCAGTGTATTTACTTTCGCCTTGTATATCTCATTTTTAGAATTATGTGAACTGTGTTATGTAAGTATTCTTGTTGCAATTTGGTAATTGCTATTTTCATCACAGAAATTTGAAGTCCTATCAATAAAATAGCATAGCAGTCCACCCGCCCCATTAATAATCTCTATACATTAATATAATGGCGTCATAGAGATTTTGAATCGGTCGACATCTACAATATTTTATTGATAGAACCTCAAATTCTTGTGGTTTCATTTACATAATGTTTGTTTCTAGCGTATGATATCAGAGTCGGAATGGCATCACGAACGTCAGGAATCATTGAAGTTGCGTGTCAAGAACAGACCAGGTCTCAATATTGCTACATTCAAATCTCCATTAGAAGTGGCTAACCTTATTACGAAGGTATGTAATACTTAATCTGTCCTTTATGGTTTTTACATATTTTACGACCCACTTTAAATATTCGAGACTTGTATCACACAGAAGTCATTGTTTTGGGTCAACAGCTTGTTTTAAATTCCATGCATACGCGTTTTGCAAGTCTAAAACGTAAACTGCTTGTGAGTGTGTTCGACAATCACTGTTTATAAAAAACAATTAATTGGAAAATCCTGAAATGTATGTACAATACACCACGCTATTCATCATTCAAGGATTTAGAAGCATGCATCGACAAAGATTTTCCGATCGGTACAGAGTTGACCAAACTGGAGCTGCAACGAGAGGCTCACCTGGCATTTGCTGCCGCTAGATGGCGAGTCTATATTGGTCGTGAGGAATATTTCGTTACTATTGATGAATACAGAAAGAGTAGAAAGGAAATCAACGAACCGTATGTAGTCATTGGGGAGTCAGGTTTGTCATATTACGTTTTGTTACAGTGATACATAATATATTATATTTGTAAACTGTTAATAGTTTGTGCATACATGTACTAGCGTTAATGGCTTTCTGGTAATAATGTCGGTAAACATACGAGTAAGTGTCCCCAAAATCATTGTTTGCATTAATTTCTATATAGTTTGAAAAAACATAGCCATGACACAATGACGGACGATGTTAAGCAGCTTAATTAGGTACCCAGAAATCTCGGTTTAAAGTTTCTGCTAAACATGCTATTAGGTACATTTTTTGGTGAGTTGGGAATCCATCTCGCGATCCTTAGATTAGATTAACAATTTAGTTTGTTAACCAGTCTACCACGGATCTTCCAACGATAACAAAAATGACTACTCACCGATACGTCTGGAAAACTGCTGCACATATAGGTTTGTATATAACTGCTTCATGCAATAACGACGTTGCAAGCTTTAGCCAAATTAGGATTGCTTCGATTTATTGTTATGTTTCTTTTATTAACTTCACCATCAACATACAACACGAAAGAATCTTTGACGAGTTAGACAAAACCGCCTACACTATACGTTTACACTTTTCCATAGGTAGTGGGAAGTCAGCTTTGGTTGCAAATTGGGTCAAGCGTGTTGTGGACTCTGAACCAGAAACATTTGTGTTCGTCCATTTTATTGGAAGTTCTGCCGAAAGTGCCAGCTACATTAAAATGTTACGAAGGTAAGCTGTACATGTATCACCAGTATAACACTGTACATAAAACATTATATAATAACCCAATCGCACGAATCTCGAATCAACCGGAATGAGCTCGAATGAGTCGGAATGAAGATAAAATGTAAATTCAAAATATATTCTGAATGATAGTTCGAATGGACAAAAGTTTTTACAGCGTAGTCGAAATGCCTTTCGAATTCTTCGAATACACCTCAAAAACAACCCGACAACACTTCGAATCTATATGAAATGAGTTTTGTATGTTCAGTGCTTATAGCTCCCAAATGCTACTCGATTGTACTTGGAATAAATCACGAATGTTTGGAATGATTTTAGATTACAATCGAAATATTAAGAACGTACTTCAACTAAAATACGAATACCGCTGGAAACGTACAGTCAGAATGTGTCTCGAATACTGTACGAATTCAGTTCAAATGCTGTCTAAATACTTTAATAATAGAAACCGAATTTTGCTGGAACGTGCTGGAATGAAAATAGAAATGCAGAGAACGTTTACGCATACGTTTTCACATAACGGTGCACACTATCAATGGACCATTTTGCACAGGAATTTGCACGGGTATTGTGACTAATAATAGGTTGTACACTGGTTTAAGTTATGTTTCGAATGGTGTCAGAATGTCGTACGAACATTTAAATGTAATCGGAATGTAGTCAAAATACACTTTCAATGCTATTCGATATTTCATCACCTCGAATGCATATCGAAAGTTTTGAACATGCACAAAACATTTGAAGTGGCCACATGAATGGGCCGGAATGTATCGAATGCACAATGAATGCACTCAGAATACAGACAGAATGTTTAGAATGCACTTCGACCGTGCAGGAATACACCTCAAATTTTAATCTGACGACATTCTGACTCATTGCGACGCCGTTTTATCTGGGTGATTCGAATAAATACACAGATGTTTAGGGCATCGTTTTAGTTTAATATGTATTTTATTTCTAACGAAATATGTTAAGACCATTAAATTTTGAAAACTGGCCCAAAATATGGAATACACTCGGAATGCAGACGGAATACATTTCGAACATGCATGAATGTATCTCGAATTGCTATTCCTACGGCATTCCGGCTCATTCTGACTCTCGTGTGATTAGGGTATAATCAATGCGCACAGACATACAAAGAAAAAACTCCCGAAAAGCATTCACACTTCAACCATAATTGAATGTAAATTTAAGAGAAAAGCATAAGATCAACTGGCATCCACTGTATATTACTAAATAATTACAAACGCCGATTGAAGTACATTTAGCTAACACATTGCCAACTGCTTGTGTACGTTAGTGTAATGGTATTCTTTGCTTTAAACCACCACTGGTTCCGAAGATTCCTGACATTTTTTTCCAGAGTGGTCATCAGGTTCATTTACTTTTCCCGATGGTACATTTGCGTAATGTGGACGTTTTGTGTTGACATCTGCATTTGGGAGATTATTTCTTAGTCAAGACATCGAGTATGCGAAAGAGGGATTTTTTATATGTTATATATGGTTGTTGTAGGGTATACGAAGAGCTTAAAGAAGCGTTCAACTTAAATCTTCAAGTTCCGACATCTGATACACAGCTGGTAAATGATCTGAGCAAGTGGTTGACATCTGCATCGTCAAGGGCAAAGATTGTTATCGTATTTGATGCTTTAAACCAGCTTGATGATGGCGCTGGCCAGTTTGGTATGTACATATCATTCAATATGTTACTATGACAACATTTACTTTTTTACTTCCTAAGATATTCATCGCTATACGTATTTAACTTTTATTTCCATGGTTGTTAAAGTTAGTTAGAGACTTTTATTAAGGGTAAACTATGCTTTTTTGAACAAGTTACAACAAAAATATCCAATCTGTTTTGTAGACCTTGAGCTGACAATTGACCCTGCTCCCCCAGGGGGAATTTTTCAACAATATGCTTTTCTTAAACCTTATGGTAGGTAGCATTCACAGAAAAACGTTTGCAAGTTTCTGTAGGGGCTTTAACGAGGAACGGAGATTTGAAATACGTGACTATTCGATTATTTTTGCTTATATGATATTATAAACATGCCAATTGTTCAATAAATCATATGAATAAGACATGTATGTATGTTTAAATGTATTTAAAATTGAAACTATCAGTTGTACAAATTATCGTAGGTAAAAATGTGTTAAAACATTCGTAATTTACGTTACTTTTCATGAAATTACTAGAATATTAAAACACAGACAACGTATATGACGTTTTTAAGTTAAGAAATGGTGGTTCTGATTAATATGCAGCTTAATAATGTATATAGCTATAGTACAACTACACAAATACTTGATTAATATAAAATGTCAAGTAAATTACGTTATATTTCAAAAAAATAATTCAACAACATGTCAGTATTGTGGTCGTATTAGCTAAAACACATTGTATAACAAAACTAGAATTTTCTTATATTTATTGAAGTTGTGTCACGTTATATAACTCAACGTTGAAGTGCGTATATTTTAGCCTATACTATTTTTGTTGTAACTTATTCGGATGGGAATAGAATATCTTTAAGAGAGTATTAAACACAGTAAACGTGTATTGATGCTTTTATTAATAGACCAATACAATATATGATCAGCCAATAATGGTTGAGCCAATATTGCCATAGTCTTGTTGTACTAGGAATGCTGTAAAGGAAGTGAATTCCTCATGGAGTGTCTTGTTGCCCTCGTGGTGCTGTACTGAGACGTTGTCAAACTGGTGTAGGTAGTAGACCGCTGTCTGGCTCATAGTATCGTATTCATGTTCCGGACCATTTAGTTTTAAGAACGTCTTGCGCTGGTCATTCACATATATGCCAAGGTGCGTATCGATATGATGTTCGGCCATCGCAGTCAAGGAAAAAACGTATATTCCACTTACAGGTGCAACAATCCGTCCAGTAAACTTTTGGTAGGCATTCCCTATGTTTGTTACGATAGTGTTGAACTTGATCACTTGGTCAGTGATGTTTGCTGTGTTTGTCATTTTGCCATAGAATGCTACAGGTACTTCATTGTCGAGCTGTCTTTGTTTCAAGTTGTGGTCTAAAATATAAAGTCATGCATCACAACTACATAACGTTCCTTCAGGAGATCATAACACCCATGGCATATAGTGATATAAGTAAAAAGTAACAAAGGGAAACTTTCCATATCGTGGTTTGATACCCGAATTGGACTGGTGATGACCTATTGTTCCATTGGCTACAGTTGCAGTTGTAAACATCGCAAGTTAGTACAAAGCGATAAAATCTAGAACAATTAATTGCTGTTTAAACTAGTAATTGACAAAATTGATGGAAACAAACAATTTCTTTGACATTACGTAATTATGAATTTCCATTAATACCCGCAGGAACAATTACTTTTGGATACGATACTGCACATTAAACTGTTTATTATTTCTTATACATAGAGTACGTATATGAAACAGTATCAATGTTTGTTTACTGTCAAAGTTATCGTATTTACCGTTACAATTTTTCATCTTTTCCTCATGAAGATGCTGGGTAAGTTGGTCAATCTGACGCTGTTGTTCTTCATTCCGTTCTTCATTCTTCTGCTCACGTCTTTCAAGATCCTCAATTCTCTTAAGCAAGGCTTGGACATTAGGTGAAACGTCCTCACTATGCACAATTTGTATTTGCGCAATAATTACACATAGTCCTATGCATATGAAACAAAAATAGACAGACATTGCAATTGTTAAGACAAGAAAACAATGAATAATGAGGACTAATGTCGTAAATATGCTATAGTTGTCTTATCAGTAACACGTTGATAAAGTTTGGGAGTTTCAAAGACGTTGTCCTAATTTCCATTAACTTCATTCGAAATGTGTAGTATTTTATTCTCAAGGCCATTTAATGATAGATCTGTTCGTACTTCAGTTTTGATGTGATGTTGTTTGGTATCGAGCGCTTACAATAATTAATACGTTTAGACTTGGATTGACTTAATTGTAAAATGCTGCAACTTCTCATAACCGGCGTTAAAATAATACTATAATATTTTTAATTTTTTAATTACACCTCCTCATAACGTGTTTCGGTAACATCGAACTGGGCAGGACATTGTACATAAACAGCGGTTTACTTTTATTAGCAGTACAAAGGTGTGTACTCTATAAAGGTTAATGTGACTTTATCTCCTAGACACCGTATGTGGAGTCACTCGGGTACTGTTTAATCAAAGCACTTGCGGAAATCTTAAGCTAACGCTCAAATTTAAATTCCTTACATTGCTTTAACAACTACAAATTTGGGACTGGTATGGTTTTGTAAGAGTTTAGTAACTGAATCATTGTTAATATTGCAGATCTGTTGACCACAAATTGTATTTGTAAAATAATTATAAGAATTTAAATTTGAACGTAACTTAAAATGTTCCGTAAGTGCTTTGATAAAACAGTTCCTAGATTTTTAGTTTAAATACTATGCTGTGTTTTCTCAGTGAATGTACATCAATTGATTTATTACGTGTTGTTATTTCAGGAAATGAACATGATTTATCGTGGATTCCACGGGATATACCTCGTAATGTTTTCATTTTGCTGTCAACGCTCCCCGGTCGGGTGAGATATTTATATTGATTCACTTTTGGGAAGTAGCAGTCTTGAACTATGTGAGGTAGAAACGTCTTAAACATGCATAACACACAATGCGATTTTAAGGAATGTGCTTGATATATTTTTAGAAATCAATCACGTATTTATGTTCATGTAGACTTTCACAAACTGATTATATATGTGCGTGTATATAGTTAAATTTCACTTACATTATTAAACTCGATCAAAATAAACCAACTACACTTACAGTTAAGCTTCACTAACATAACTTAACTCGATACCCCCTCCCCCAATTTCTAGCCGAAGTTCAAAGTTAATGTTAAGTCCAATATAAGGCTCCAATGATTATGTTAATTATTGTGTTTAACTGTCTCGATATAGGCAATGGATGTTTGTGTGGAGCGAGGATGGCCAAGTATGAAAGTAGAACACCTAGATGTCGAGGAGAAAGCGCAGATTGTCTCCGATTACTTAGAAGGCATTTATGGAAAAACTTTGACTCAGGAACAGAAGGACATGATTGTGAATGCGGAGCAGACATCAAATGCTCTGTACCTCAAGTCTTTGCTAGATGAGGTAGTGTATACATGCTTCAATTTACGTAAAACCCATCGTTTTTCACTAAGTGTGTCAGGTACCTGCAAAAAGGGGGTTCAGATTTCTCCCACTGCACTAAGTGGGGTCCGATATGCGTAAACACCGTGAATAGTCAGTCGTAAAAACATTTTTTTGTATGATCTCCAGGTGAAATAAGATTTGATATTGCACAAAATTAAATTGGTTCATATATATTAATTTTAATGGTGTCCCGAGAGTAAACATTGTTCGTGTTACTAACAAGGGAGGTGTAATTGTACACTTCCATGGGTCATTGAACATAAAGGATGTCTGGGCTGGTACATTTGTATTCACCACCCATCTTAGCAGAACATTTAGACATTTCTTAAAATCTTCTTTTGTATCAGCTAAGCATGAAAATCAACATGAGTAATACAGTAAAGTTCCGCTAATAAGACCACTTTGATTATTTTGAAATCATGCAGATTTTTGCCAGTTTTAGGTCCCAAAGTATTAAATTTAGAACAAAAAAGGTCCGCTAATGAGACCGATTCGCTATTAAGACCACCTTTTTGACTGGTCTTATTAGCGGAACTTCACATCATTTTGAAGCATTATGTCAACAGGTACTGTAATCACAATAAAAACATTGATTATTCTTCAAATGCGGGACATATGAGCTACACATATTTTAACTTCAGTCAAAATATTTAAGTTTTCACTTAAGATGGTTTTGTGAATATCAACCCTGGTATCCTACCTATCCTCTTCGTTACAAGTGGAGCATAAAGCCAGGGGTATCTGGTATACCGAATATGGTGTCATGTTTGCCTATTTCTGTCATAGGTACGAATGTTTGGATCGTTCCGTACTTTGTCAGACAAAATACGTGAGTATTTGACAGCACCCAGTGCTGGTGATCTGTTTGCTAAAATATTGGAGAGACTTGAAGGTGACTTTGAGAAGGGAGAAAATTCAAGGTATTGTTATTGTTTCTTAACGAAAGAGCAACTGTTGTACTGCTGTTCTGAATCTGTATTTGTATTTTATACGTGATAACAATTGTACAATGTATGCATATTCTTGTTAGTTTAATCTACTAGTATATCAAACATAAATAACCATCGCATGTAGTTATAAAAGCACTTTAACAGAAGTATTAGTCTGAACCGTATGTAGTATTAGTTGTAAATTTGAATAATGTTCAATGTCAAGTAGGTAGTAAAATACAGTTTAATATTTTGCATAATAGTTGTTATAGCACATATTGAATGTTGTTTGTGTATTTGGGAATGGGAAGATTCGTGTGAGACAACTACTGAATTTGTCCATACTACAATATAAATCAGCCATCAAACACTGTCTTTAACTAGTGCCAGACAACCGACATAACGTATGAATATAACTGTTGTCTTGTTTGCTTTATTGTGAATCATTGACATTGTATTTGTGTTTTAGACCTAATTTAGTTCGTGATGCTACATCAGCTATATGGTGTTCCAGTCGTGGTTTGTCAGAAGCCGAGTTAGTGGACTTCCTCAATGTAAGATGCTGTTAAACCTTTACATTATACTGAATCAAATAGCTCACATTTTGTGTCAATTAACCTGTTAATAGCGCTATTTATATAGTTAATAACTATCATTTTGCTATGTACAACTTCAACTAATCAAACGTTATCCTAATTCGTAGTCAGCAAAGCTAGCAATTTGTACACTAGTTGTTTTGCCGGGTGACCTAGTTTAAACCATTTTAATGCCCAGTCCCAACACACCGAGCGCAGCAAGCTGTAATATTTCGTTTTGTCATATTAAAATATTTTGGAACTTTAAGTAAAAAAACTATTTTAGAATTTAAATAGGCATATGATAGTGCTAATGCAGAATCAATAATGTTTATATTATTTTCAGGTCACCAGCGCTATATGGTCACCATTTTATTTATCATTGTTCGAAAACCTCATCAACCGTGATGGTATACTCAATTTCTTCCATGATCATTTACGTCAAGCAGTAGAGAAGAAGTACCTCAATACTGATGCTGATAAAAAGGCCGGGTATTTGAAACTTGCTGATTACTTCGAAAGGAGAGACATGGACAACAGAAAGGTTAGAATTCATAATAATTTACTAAATGCGTTCATTCAACTATTGTAAATGGTATGTTTTATTAGTCAATTTCATTTCAAAGTTTACTGTTATCGATGGGAACAATTATCGACATTTCTCTTGTTTACTATAAATAGTGAGAATACTTCCTTTATTTCATTGTTTACTATAAACAGTTTGAAAAATTACCTTAATTTCTCTGTTTACTATAAACAGTTTTTTTCTAGTTGTAGTAAACAGTGTGAACAATTAAATTTATTTCTCTGTTTTCTATTAACAGTGCGAAGAATTACATAGTCACCTTTATCTGGTTACTATAAAATGTATCAAATATTACCTGTACCTGCTGTAAAAATTAACTTCATTTCTCTAATTACAATATCACGGTATATATCTTTATTGAATGTTAATTCGAACAAGTACCCTCCGTTTATATTATATCTTAGTTTGAACTTGTTTCAACTGATAAAACAAATGGGACAATAACCAAGCAATGGCATATCCCAGTTGCAACTCCTGGTCTATATATCTGTATGCACAAATATGCATTCTGGACAAAAAGATTGATTTAACGACCTCTCTGGTCAAGCGCCGAGGTTACGATAAACCATTGTTTTGCTCAAGGAGTGTCATGTGCCAGCAGAGAGAGGGTCCGTTTTCTCATTTTGCACAAAGGAGTGTCCTCTATGCGTATACAACGTGAATAGTCCGTGTGAAAATTAACTTCATTTCTCTCTTAACTATAAGCTGTGTAAAGAATTACCTATATGTGTCTGTTTACTATTAACTGTATGAAGAAATACCTATATTTCAATGTTTACTATAAACTGTATGAAGAATTACCTATATTTCTCTGTTTACTGTAAACTGTATGAAGAAATACCTATATTTCTCTGTTTACTTTAAACGATATGAAGAATTACCTATATTTCTCTGTTTACTATAAACTGTATGAAGAATTACCTATATTTCTCTGTGTACTATAAACTGTATGAAGAATTACCTATATTTCTCTGTTTACTTTAAACTATATGAAGAATTACCTATATTTCTCTGTTTACTATAAACTGTATGAAGAATTACCTATATTTCTCTGTTTACTATAAACTGTATGAAGAATTTCCTATATTTCTTTGTTCACTATAAAATGTATGAAGAATTACCTTTAGTTTTCTGTTTACCATAAACTGTATGAAGAATTACCTATATTTATCTGTTTACTATAAACTATGTGAAGTACTAACTTTATTTCTCCGTTTACTCTGGGCACTAGTATTACTATATTCTTCTTTAAATACGATGAATAAGTACCTACATACCTCCGTTTTCGATTGAACAGTTCGAAGAGTTACTAAATAACTAACTTTAAACTCTCTTTATGAGCATTGACCAGGGATGACATATTTGTGCTTGCAGATTGAAGAATTACCTGTCTTATTAAGGAAAGCTGGTGAGTCAGAAAGACTTACAGCTACAATAAGTGATCTGGACATGTTTTATCGATTGGCACAAGATCCAGAGGGACTTCTTGAATTAGTCAGAGCTTGGAGAAGTGTAAGCATATTCCACATAGTGTATAGCGTGGCTACTTGTAATGTTTGAAATGTAT
The DNA here is from genome assembly GCA_947247005.1 of Spisula solida. Classification (NCBI taxonomy): domain Eukaryota; kingdom Metazoa; phylum Mollusca; class Bivalvia; order Venerida; family Mactridae; genus Spisula; species Spisula solida. Next base: position 31,785,631 of record OX365948.1, read on the forward strand.
TCACTAAATATTCAAGTTGGGCAAAATGATAGTCTTAAACAAATTAAGCCACTCTATGTTTTATAGTGTGTGTTTCTTAATTTACGGTTAGTAGTTTTTAAACGGGTCACGGTATACGCGGAAATTCCACAATCACAAGGCAATGGTATCAGCAAAATACATTTCGAAGTTTATTCTTGGTAAATGTGCAGAACAGAACATATTTCTTTTACAGTCGGGTATTGTACAATACAACATTGGTATGCCGTTTTAGAATTTTAGAAATTTTTGAAACAAAGGAAAAACGAATGAATGTTTATAAGAAGTCCATATCATTTACTGATACTTAAGATCGGAATCAAGAAATGATTTTTTTAATTTAATATAAGATATTCGAATTTCTTGTATCAAAAAAATAAAACAGTGAGTTTTTGTTATCAGAACATTTCGAGCATTTCGAGAAAAATAAGAATTCAAACCATTTCTAAAAAGAGCAAAACGACGCTCTCATAAATGTGTGCTGTTGAGATTATTTTCATTGCTGAACATATGAATTTTCATTGCTGAACATATTATTTATATTTTATATTTTCATAACCTTGAAAATAAAATTTGCCGTAAATATTCGTTCATGTGTGTCCATCTTGTTTTCTTCAGCTTGGTGACTTCAGTCAAGTAGATGACATATATAGAAAGAAATATTTAAGTGTTCCTAGGAAAGAGTTGATGGACAGACTAGACTTCTATATCTCAGTAGCCGGGTTTGTTATTAAGCATAGTTACATGCATATATTTTAACTAGGCATTGTAAATGCTAGTTATGCTTGCTTATTTGTATATAGAAGGTCGATACTTATCGTTATTGCCTATGGTGTGTATATTGTCACTGATTTACAAGAGTATATACAAGGGTCATTCAATAAATTCGTAGATTTTGTTAATCATTTTAACACCCGATGACACAGAGAAAAACAAACTACATCACGTTAAACTACAGCCTTTCGGACACAAGTGCTGAATATATCGCGTGAAACAACGCATTTTTAAAGAAAATATGACTTAAATATAAATATCACCATACCGGTACCACCACACACCGCTATTTATATTCTGACGTCAGCAAAGTTATTGACGTTTTGCTGCTTCTCAAATGGTAACCCGAAATGAAATTATGTTATTAATATAGAAATAAACATAAACTCGTATTCTAAGTTCAATACATTACTTAATTGATGACGTACTTGAACATTGTCCGGGTATAGAGAACAAATAGTCATATTGTAGACAGTAATCGTAAAATGTTAGAAAAATGCAAAGGACATGGACATTGTACATTGAACGCGCCTCGTTGATGGAAACTGGTGTCTGTGCTGCGTGCAGTTGTTTTTCTTCAGTATGCCGCAAGCTATTCCGAAATGTGTCCAATAAACTGTCGTAAAAGCAAGCCGAACAGACGTTCTTCTTTTTTTTCATTAGAGGCCCCATTCGTTCTTACAGAACCCAGACTAAACGTTCAAATTTTCTGTATTAATCTTTTTACACTAAATGTTAATAAAATTATATTCAGCTGTATACAAACCGTAAACAGAGTTCAAACTTAATAATTCCTGTAAAATTATTATATCTTTTCAAACTTATAACAACGATTCTATGACATACATTGTATTTGGACCATACAATTATGTTATTTTATTTTGCAGTTCGCTTGGAAATTTCTTCAAGATACTAGGATTAATGGAAGCAGCTAAGAATTGTTATTCATCTCTACTGGAATACTTGGGGACAATATACGCATCACACAGTACCATTGTATATAGTCCTCTTAATCATAGCTGGCGATACCAATGTAACCATCCCTATCTCATTAAGGTAATGCTGTTTTGCACAGACAACTCTATAAAGCAATGCAGAAGTGGCGCCAGTGTCACGAGACGACAGACACAGAACGTACTCTCCGTATCCCCCAAAATAATACTCCAAACAAGCAAATTTACTGACCTCCAACAATTAATGACACAGTGGGTGGATGTTAAAATTAGAGTATATCAATGGAGGTAATAACCCATTATCTTTTTTTACAGCCGCCATATGACACAAACACCTGCTGCAGTGATACATATTAAATAACGCAATGTACAGACAACACAAAGTCATACAAAAGCGGGGGAAGTGCCAAGCAACCAACACAAGAGACAAGTCATCGAAAAATAATTCTTCGAGCAAGCCTATATATACTGAACAGATATAAAAAGTCATTGTAGCCCTATGGATATTATCCAGTCAATGAAACTATCAATACCAATACATTGAGCGACAAATATCGAGTATACAAGTAGAATTTAAAAGACCGGTATGTCGCGAACTTGAGTTGAACCCCTGTACTCTCTCCTTTCAAAGTTTTACATTGCACTGGGACTCATGAATGTTATTTGCTTTTCCGTCGTCCGACCAGGTGTGTTAAAACGTTACAGTAACGAAAATATGCGAAGAATAGTGAGTTTTAGTTCGAACAATGTCGCTTATATATAGTTAATTGCTTATGTATGCTTTTCTGCATTTATTTGATTGGATACCTTTCCCGTTACACTTATTGAAGGGCATTCAATTGTGGAGGATACGTTCATAATATCGTCCTATATATGTTTAGGTTTTAAGGGAATTAGGAGCTGTGCATTGTCAACTAGGACAATATGAGGAGGCCATTAAAAACTATGAAGATGCCATTAACAGGGTCACCAAACTGGAGGACGATGATACTTATTCACGACAATTACAGGTTTGCTGTTTCTCAATGTTTACCGTAGTAGAATTAGTATTGTTTGAAAGAGTGTGGGTTTTAATCAATGTTTACCGTAGTAGAATTAGTATTGTTTGAAAGAGTGTGGGTTGTAACCAATGTTTACCGTAGTAGAATTAGTATTGTTTGAAAGAGTTTGGGTATTAACCAATGTTTACCGTTACGGTAGTAGAATTAGTATTGTTTAAAAGAGTGTGGGTTTTAACCAGTGTTTACCGTTACGGTAGTAGAATTAGTATTTTTTAAAAGAGCGTGTGTTTTAACCAATGTTTACCGTTACGGTAGTAGAAATAGTATTGTTTAAAAGAGCGTGTGTTTTAACCAATGTTTACCGTTACGGTAGTAGAATTAGTATTGTTTAAAAGAGCGTGTGTTTTAACCAATGTTTACCGTTACGGTAGTAGAATTAGTATTGTTTGAAAGAGTGTGGGTTGTAACCAATGTTTATCGTTACGGTAGTAGAATTAGTATTGTTTGAAAGAGTGTGGGTTGTAACCAATGTTTATCGTTACGGTAGTAGAATTAGTATTGTTTGAAAGAGTGTGGGTTGTAACCAATGTTTACCGTTACGTTAATAGACTTATTGTTTGAAAGATATGGGTATCCTGCAGACTTTGACTTCGATGTAGATGATTTACTAAGTCATGAAAGATGTTTGTGATGTAGATGAATTATCCAAAGGTAGCCAAAATATGATTAATTACATCTCTACTTAAAAATAAGTAGTGATAGGAAACTCTATTTAATATAACTTATTTAAACTACAGCTTTGTGAGGGACTTCTCGGATTGTCTGTAGTTTATACAGAGCAAGGGAAAGTGGCGAAAGCTAAGCCTTTGGTGACGAGAGCTTTAGAGATTGCAACAGGTATTGTAGGACAAGATCATCCATTTACTGCTGGTATATTTACACAGGTTTGTATATCACAAATATTGAATTCAAAATATTTTACAGCTTTCCAACCTCACACAAAATTGGTAGAATGATTATTAATTTCTATTCATTAACATAGAAATTAAAACATAAATTGACTAATTAGGCTGAGACATATAAATGTATACGTGTAATACAACACACTTCACATTGTTCTTGATCAATACCGATATTAGTCAGCTCTTTTTGATTTTAGGATGGTTGTTTTGAGGGTTTAGCCTTATTTTGTTCATGTTACCGGTATTTTTGAGGTATTCTTCTATTCTCTACTGTTTCTGCTGAGTGATGTTTCCATGTCCCATTTGATAATATCTTTTATACTGATTGTTCAAAGTAGATGTATCTTAAAGGTTTCTCCTGAAAGCGAACACAAACGTTAGAGAAATTGTGATATGCGATCGTTTGTGAATTCCATATACTTGTATTTAAAAATGTCATGTGTACTTATATTAAACAACTTTTTATTTTGCTCCGGTTGCAAGCATGCAACTATGTCGTTCAGTTGTTTGACAGCTAAAACTTAGTCTTTCGGTGGTTTAGTTTCATTTTCTCGTTCAGTTGTATGTAGGGCATTGTGCCGTGTTATTGTGGTCTGTGTTCTTTCTGTTTTCTGTGTTGAGTGCTGCCTTCCCTGTCCGATGTGTTATGATCGCTTGACTCGTCACCATCATTATGATGTGCGGTTGCTCTTTTTGTGTGTATTGTGCCCGTTCATTTTTCTTGTACCTTTGTGTTGTACTCTGCTTTATAAGTATCATTTGGATTGTTACTACCTGATAGAATACTTATCTCTTATAGATGGGGCAACTTCTGTATAAAGAAGGCCATCCTGATCAAGCCTTGGTATATCATGTCCAAAGTTTAAAGGCAGTCAGATGTGATGTAGGAGCCAATCATCCTCGTGTAGCAAAGGTATTAAATGAGATTGCGCTCGTGTATGACGACTGGAATGATGAAAGGGCTGGTGAATTGTTCGAGGCTGCATTGGCTATCCTACGTAACATGTTCGGTGATAACTACGTCCTTACAGCATCAGTCAGGTGTGTATATATTCTGAAAATTTCATACTTTAGTCATTTTGTAAGGATGCCTATAGACATTTTAGTGTCTTAGTTTATCTTAGAATGAACTTGATAATGGTGTTTCGTCATAACGTTGACCTGTCAGTTACGACCCATGTATCAGTCACAGCGTTATACCACAAGCTGGGCCTGCTGAGCCGTTAAATACGTCTGTGTTCTTGGAATTAACACCGAGGTGCAGTAGGGTAGCATCCATTTGTTGCCCTTATTCCGGAGCAGGGTGTTAGAATGTAATTTAGACGGTTATATTATGCTTGTTGTTATAGGTATAACCTGGGAGCGTTTTATTACGGTGCCAACTACCTCGAGAAAGCCAAGAGTCAATTTGAGAAGGCATATAAGGTGTTTGAGAGTTTTCTTGGAGCAGAACATTCTGATACCATTATGGCTAAAAAGGCTTTGGAATATGTGAGTTAAAGAAATTGGATTAAACAAGTAATGGTCTGACATTTACACATACATGTATGTTTGACCTCTTACATATACAAATATAGATGTTTACGTAGTTATGTCAACACAATTCTATAATTATGTAACGTGATTTAGATGCATAGGATCGCTAGCAGTGGTATATAGGCAAAGGATAAAATGCAAGTATCTGCCAATAATAAATTCATGGGATGTAATGAAGGTACATCCATTTGTGAATATATATTACAAGACTGATGTGTTTAAACGTGTCTGGTTGTTGTGACACTAAACACGTACAATGTAAAAGTGATATGCAATATTTAACTATTTCTTGTATTCTGTGTGTACATTAAATTACTTTAACACAGTATTCTTGTTATATGATAGAACTGTTGTAAACAATTGTATACATTTCCTGATTTGATTGGTCTAAGTGTAAGCACAAGAACTGATGGAAGAACAATATCGTAAAAACATGTAATGCATGCTTGATGAATGTAGGACACAACGCCTATTGCTCATTTTTGTATAGGTGGGTGTATTTCCTATCGTTGCTTTTGCAAGGTGGACTGTCCATTTAATGGGACTCTCGTCAAATAAGGCTTGACGTTATATGTTACTTTAAGGGTTTGCAAGAAAGAGGTGCAAAACATCGTTAACATAAGGATGTCGATTATTTTGTTTATTTGTTTTGCACCAGTCGTATGTTAAAACCTAATAGTAACATACTAGATGGACAGAGTCCGCCTTGCAAAATCTGATGGGGGAGTTTGTTCACCTGGAAAAATCAAAGGTGAGGGCAATAGTGATTTTGTCCTGTGTGAATTGTAGTTGTATCCCGTGATTCATTTTGCCCTGTTCGGTATTCAAAGAATGGAAAAGAAGCATATTAAGTGGTGGAATTACCATGGCTGGGGGCATTCGGCTTATTGGAGCTGGATCGTTCTACTGTCGCGCTCGGGATATTCTAGCGTGTCATCTCGCTGGTACGTTGGACTTGTTGAAACTGGGTTATCCGGCTGGGCGTTGAATTTAACATTGCTGAAACTAGGTCATTTAACTGAAACCTTGACATTGATCTTTTTATTCTTTTTTCTACTTTTTAGGATTTCTGACAGCTAAAACTAGGTATTTAATTCATTTTACTATTGGAACTAGGTCATTTAGTTAGGGCATTAGCTTTTGATACCTTCTTGAATACCTTCTTGAATGTTGGGGATCTTCTAATAAACCCTTTAAGGTTTTGTCTTCCCCCCTACATTTCTTCGTTAAAAGTTGTCGCCGGTAGATGGCTGAAACTGTTTCATTTAGAATTTCGACAGCTTGGACATAGGAGGATAATAACTTGTTTAGTTTGGCATGTGCCTTGTATGTTTTTATGTTTTCTGTGCTGGTTAAGCTGAGTGCTACCTTCCCTGTCTGACTTAATACTTTTTGACTTTTTACCCGGTTTGTTTGAACGACGACTACAAGGTGGTGTATTCTATAATAAGCTTTTGTTCCAACTCTACCAATCCTGTCATTTCTAAGGCATCGTGCCGCTAACTACCGGCATTTTGGTCCAAGTACTAGCTATCCGGTGAGTCTGTTCAATATGTCGGCAATTGCACGACTATGATTTTATATAAATAGACAACAGTAACTTCTTCCTCAAAGGCTACAGGTATATGGACATAAGAAGTACCAGGAGCACACGAAGAGATATCATACACATTTGTAGCATGACATCAATTATAGCACATTGACATCAACTTCTAGTTTACTGTCTCTGTATTAGAGCACAAACAAAAGTATTAGGAACACTTGCAGAGATATCATACATATAACGCCTACAAGATTAGGAGTATAATTAGAAATACCAGGAACAAATACACGTACAACGTAATATATAATAGCTGAACGTATACAAGCACTGTGAGAAGTACAAGGAGCACCTGTCCTGTAGAGATACCATACACATAATAATTATATAGTATGTCTGCAAATATATGTGCACTGTTAGAAGTACTGGGAGCACCTGTAGAGATACCATACACATAATAATTACATAGTATGTCTGCAAATATATGGTCAGTGTTAGAAGTATTAGGAACACCAGTGCTGTAGAGATTCCATACACATAATAATTATATAGTATATCAGCATATATAGGGACACTGTTAGAAGTACTAGGAGCACCCATAGAGATAAGATAGCACGAGTCCTGTAGAGATACCATACGCATATATAGTATGTCTGTCTGCAAATATATGGTCAGTGTTAGAAGTACTAGGAGCACCTTTAGAGATACCATACACATATATAGTATGTCTGCAAATATATGGTCAGTGTTAGAAGTACTAGGAGCACCTGTAGAGATACCATACACATATAAATATATAATAGTATGTCAGCAAATATATGGTCACTGTTAGAAGTACTAGGAGCACCTGTAGAGATACCATACACATATATAGTATGTCTGCAAATATATGGTCACTGTAAGAAGTACTAGGAGCACTTGTAGAGATACCATACACATATAAATATATAATAGTATGTCAGCAAATATATGGACACTGTTAGAAGTACTAGGAGCACCTGTAGAGATACCATACACATATATAATAGTATGTCAGCAAATATATGGACATTGTTAGAAGTACTAGGAGCACCTGTAGAGATACCATACACATATATAATAGTATGTCAGCAAATATATGGACATTGTTAGAAGTACTAGGAGCACCTGTAGAGATACCATACACATATATAATAGTATGTCAGCAAATATATGGACATTGTTAGAAGTACTAGGAGCACCTGTAGAGATACCATACACATATATAATAGTATGTCAGCAAATATATGGACACTGTTAGAAGTATTAGGAGCACCTGTAGAGATACCATACACATATATAATAGTATGTCAGCAAATATATGGACATTGTTAGAAGTACTAGGAGCACCTGTAGAGATACCATACACATATATAATAGTATGTCAGCAAATATATGGACACTGTTAGAAGTACTAGGAGCACCTGTAGAGATACCATACACATATATAATAGTATGTCAGCAAATATATGGTCACTGTTAGAAGTATTAGGAGCACCTGTAGAGATACCATACACATATAACTATATAATAGTATGTCAGCAAATATATGGTCACTGTTAGAAGTATTAGGGACACAAGTGCTGTAAACAATAGAAGCACTGTTATATGTACCATGAGCACATGTAGAGGTATCATACATATATATAGGCCTACTATGACTACATGAACAGAACAATTGGTAGCAAACAAAATATCTGACTCGGAGCAGTAGAAAGTTGTCACATACATATATTGTTTCTTTGGTCAACTATCCTGATTTATTACTTACCTAGACTAGTGTGTTTTGTATTCTTGAATATTGTGCAAACATATTTACAGCTCAATCTGATCTTTTATTTGAATTGTATCCCTCGGAAGATTATTCACTTATTCAGTCCAGGGTTGGGGGTATATTTTATAGTTGGATTATGTTCCTACATTTGCAGGCATACTATATATGTGCATGTACCTCTACATTTGCTACTGGTACGTCAACCAGTACCCTTATACTATATCTGTGTATTTTATCTCTATTTTTAGTAAAACTAAATAGTTTATAATTATATATATATATATATATTACTAATTTATCTCTACGAATGCACTTAGTCCTTCTAACAGTGTCCATATATTTGCAGATGTACTATTAAGGTGAATGGTATCTCGAAAGGTGATGAATGTATTGGTATTTGTAATAGTATCCATTGATTTACAGACATACTATGTATATGTAAGGCACTTCTACGGGTGCTCCTGGTATTTCTTAAAATGTCCATATATTTACAAACATACTATATATCATATGTGAAGGCACCTCTACGTGTGCTCCTGATGTTTCTTAGTGTCCATATATTTACAGACATACTATATATATAATGTAAGGCACTTCTACGGGTGTTCCAGATGTTTCTTACAGTTTTCATATATTTACAGACATACTATACGTGTAAGGCACCTCTACGGGCGCTCCTGGTATTTTTAACAGTGTCCATATATTTACAGACATACTATACGTGTAAGGCACCTCTACGTGTGCTCCTTGTGTTTTTTACAGTGTCCATATATTTACAGACATACTATATATGTAAGGCACCTCTACGTGTGCTCCTGGTATTTCTTAGTGTCCATATATTTACAGACATACTTTATATGTAAGGCACCTCTACATGTGCTCCTGGTATTTTTAACAGTGTCCATATATTTACAGACATACTATATATGTAAGGCACCTCTACGTGTGCTCCTGGTATTTTTAACAGTGTCCATATATTTACAGACATACTATACGTGTAAGGCACCTCTACGGGCGCTCCTGGTGTTTTTACAGTGTCCATATATTTACAGACATACGAGGGCCACTTAAAAAGTATTAATCAGTGGGCGATAAATCAACATCATTGCCTCTGACAATATAAAAAGTGTACATTTTCTTAAAAAAACAATCCGATCTCACAGCTAGACATTCGTGGTATTTTCATCATTTAATATGAAATCATTTTCATTTTATTGATATTCAAACAGGACACGGTTTAAAGCACTGGTCAAAGAATACCCCATAAATATGTAAGAAAATTGTGTTATATGGGCTCATACGATTTCGGAGCGCTGTTGTCAAATGTCATTCAGGCTTACTGAAATTAAATTGATATAATTTGCAATATATATCATCGGACTCTTAAATGGCAATCCATAATTTTGAAAACAGTAACTATTATCAAACTATAGCAATTTAAACAAGTAACATTCGAGACTCAAAATATCACAATGACACCCTAATTGATATTAGATATATACTAGGTAAATAAACACCAATTTATTCTTAATATGTCAAATGTTCTAGATTATTATGTGTAGTTTCATTCGTCGGACGTTTTTAATCATTTTTACTTCAATTTTATTTTTTACAACAAAATTTGATATTCGAGCCCAATTTTTAAAAAAAGTGGGTGGGGTAATGTTATACCCCCTATTTATGAGAAACAAAGACAATTCACCCTTGTTGTCCATTTCATGTAATCTTCTTATATAAAATTACTATGATGCGTTTTTATTTTTGTTTTCTGTATTATTGTATTAGGGATATGACGTCATAAATCTAAAATACGTATTTTTTGGTCACGTGATCATGTTCTTTGGGCTGTAGTAAAGGACAAATTATGGATAATTCAGGACATATTTATCATGAGAAAGATAGTAACATATTAAATGTATAAAAAAAGCTAAATGTTTGACTTTCCCACTTGAGACGTACAGTAGTACAATGCAGCAACAACATATAGGGTATAGTCCCAGCAAAATGCAGTTTTTGGAGTATTTCGAACATGGCAGATTCCCTGTACAACTAAATCCATTTAGACTGTCCAAACAATAATGTGGATTCCACACTAGTTAAACAAGTATACGGTGCATAAAATCTGCAAATTTCAAGTGAATCAGATAAATATTATAGAAAGTATGAGTATTAATATCAACCCTTACGTTACTGATATACCTTATTTTCTCGCAATTCCAGTGTTTCATACCCCTATTGGTTCAATGTCATATGGATGAATTGATATTTTACCAATTGTAATATTGTTTTATTGGTTAGCTAGACAAAGGTTGTATCTTTCAGAAAATATCCACTTTTATACACATTGATTGAATATTAAACGCATTATTGGCCACTGATTAATACTTTTTAAGTTGCCCTCGTACTATACGTGTAAGGCACCTCTACGGACGCTCCTTGTGTTTTTTACAGTGTCCATATATTTACAGACATACTATATATGTAAGGCACCTCTATACGTGCTCCTGGTATTTCTAACAGTGTCCATATATTTACAGACGTACTATAAATGTGTACAGTATGTCTATGTACTAGTATATTCCTTATACTTCTACATGTATATAATTATAACAGTGCTCATATACTAACGGTGCAAGTACGGGTGCTCTAGGTTTTATACCAGCAGTTTTTGAGGAAGAAGTTACTGTCTAGTTATATGAAAATCTTTGCCGGCAAATTGAACTATAATTGCCGATGAGACAGGACTTGGACCAACATGCCGGCGATTACAGATCAACACAATAAATTGCAGGCTTGGTATGTATTCGAACAAAGGCTCATTAAATAGTACATAGCCTTGTATTCCCCAAAAACCGACAGGAATAACACTTCAATATGCTAATTTGGCATTCTTTGAATAGTGGGATATCAAAACAATGGCACAATGAAGCGCATCCCACTCTACAAAATATCTTCTCTGCATTTTGGTCACCATCTTGAACAAAGTACCCATTTGATTTTGCAAGGCGGTCTGTATGTACTGAAGTATTTTGAAGTTCATGTTACCCTCAGAATAATGAAATTTGCAAGAATCTTAGGCATGGTAGGACAGATATACATGTACATCCAAGAAATTTCCGAATGTTGTAATCTACATCACCATTGTTCAGTGTCTCTTCTACTTACTAGTCACGAAGGATTAAACTCTCGCCTGCTACTGCAGAGCCATTAACTTTCTGTTTATTTTCTACAATTATTTATATTTTAATAATTTGCGACGACCAGATGACCTGCGTTTAACAATTTCCTGGAATTAATTACCAACCATTATTGATAAATACTGTCGTCTGCATAACTACATGTACCTTGGTATCAAGTATTTATGTGAAGTTTCGTTAAAATCCAAATAAATGGTTAATAAAAGCTAGACAAGTGTGGACAAACTTAACGACATCCATCCAGCAGAAAATCAATGGGTACACGTACATGTGAGAGGTATTACAAAATGAAACAAACACAATCTTACTCCATCATATTTTTATTTAGCTTCTCAAAAGAAGCTTAACATCAATAAAATGCTTGCATTTATAAAATACATTGTAATTAATCTATATTACATTAAGACACCATTTCAATAATTACATATAAAATGCATGAGAAAGTCACAACAAAATTAAAATAATACTCGATGATGGACATATTGATTGAAATGCATTTAGTGAAATATACAACCACAGTATTAAATGATATTGTTTGTACAGTGATAACAATGCTAATGTTTGCAATGGACCCAACAGCCTAATGGAAGCTGTTTCTAACTGATTAAGATGGTACAGAACAGTTTTTTTGCCCATCAAAACATTATTGCAGGGTAGCTACACACTATAGATTACTTATACACACCATTCAGACAAATCTAGAGAGTTTACCTACAATGTAATAATGTTTATTTTAAGCGGTCAAAATCCCTGCACGATAAACGGTTCATAATCATAATAATCTCTTAACTACCCAGCACTTCGTGTGTGACATTAACAAATTCCGTGGCAATGATAACATGGAGTTCGATGGTCCACAGTCCATTACCTTTTTAGGAAAATGCCAGTAGATTATTCAAATATATGGCAATTGAAATAGGGCTATCTATGGTGAGCAGAAAGAGGATGGTTCTAAGGTCATGATAGCCATACAGTTAATGTTGCACACTAGACACATGATATGTACTTAGAATTAATTGTTAGAAACATTTAGAACATTACGGTGAAACGCATGAATAGTTTCTGATGGATTAGGATTTAACTAGAATATGTACAGAGGCAAATACTGAGATCAATATAATATGGAAACACGTAGCACTGATGATGAGGGACGCTGTAGCAATTCAACCCTTAACAAATATACCAGCACTTCTAGTATATGTTCTAATTAGATTGTATCATTTTAAAGGTTTTGTGTCATTGTATAACCAACATACCCAGTATAGTATGGCAACATCGATATGCCACTCATGATTATCCCATGTTTCAATCCCTTTAACAGTGCATAAACGAAAAGACATAAATAATGTAGAATATTGGAAATCCCAGTTCAATACTGCAGCACAAGGAATGTGTTTTTACTGTTACACGATAAATCAAGATATATTATACAACATTGACCATCAACAAAATAATCCATTGACCTTAAGATCTATTTTTCCATACATTACATTTCTGTATTTATTTTGGTTAAATTTTATACCGATTTATTTTATGACAATATTTGTGTATTATGTTATATTGTTCGATAAAATTAATGACATGCAAAAGTATATCAGATATAAATTATAATAAAAATCAAATAAGGTTCCAAGATAATAATATATTAGTTGATTGAAGACATATTTCGGACCAAATAAGCAATGATACATTTTAACAGTTTATAAATTACTAAAACAAATACAAGATAAACAATAATATTATACAAATCATTTGCTGCCTTTTTATTAACATTACACAACACACAAAACATAGACACTTGTCTTCTCACACTTGCTTTCACACATAAACAACTTTTCAATTTTTGTTTTATCAGGTTTTACACCATTTTCAGTGGGGTAAGGTTGACCTGACTAGTTATCCTAATAAATCAACCAGTACTAACTGCCAGAAACTGACAACTTTGTCACACTTTTTGATCAAGACGCTGTGGTCAATGTCAAAGATTTGAAGAACTTATTCACAAACGCTTAAAAGACTTTGAACTCAGATTTTAGGACTAAGAATTTTACACTTTAAAGGGACTAGTATTTCTTTCATAATGTATCAAATCGAATAAAATTTTGTTCACATAAATGTTGTGACTTATTGTAGATGCGAGTATATTTACTTATATTAAAATCACAATATTTATAACATCATGAGAGTGAAAAGAGCACCTAACATTTGTAAGTCTATGTCTGAGTTTTCAGTCTACGATTGTTGTTGAATGGACATAAATCCTGCCCCTATATTTGCCAGGCGACTGTCTTATGACAGAAAGTTTACTCCGATATTAATAAGAATGTAATGATTATACCATATACATTGTATTCAACAGTCAGGCACGAATTTATTACTTTTCTGAGAACAATGGGAATTTGAGCAATGTGCAGTAGTAGGAAATAGCTCACATAAAAGTACAAACATGTATGTTACACAATCCATACATATACACAAACATGTTTTCAATAAGGAGAGTCAAAGCCATATGGACGGAATTTAATAGCAAAATGGACATGGAGAAAAGTACAAGATTTTGTATAAGATGACACAGATACAAAATTGGACTTCACCTTTACTCCACTATCCATTATTATGTGACTGTTTAGAACATTGTTCGTAAAAAAATCACTTATTTATTAAAGAAAGTAGCATTATGATGTTTTGGTAGGAAAGTCCATGAGATGAGATAAAAAGAATAGTACAGTAATTTTATGACTTTCTATATTGAAGCAAAATTTTTTTTAAATGCTCGGAAGAGCTCCATTTCATTTTGTGATTCAACTTATTTCTAACAAATTCAATATGAAAAGACACTCACGTAATATCCTCTTTTTTAATCTACTGAAACCTTGTAGCAATACCACTTGATGGCTATAATACAATAGAGTAAGCGAAATATGGAGTAAAGGGTAGGTCCAATGGACAGCAGAATAATATGCACAATGAAACACAACACACTCAGTACATATCACATTGAGATGTACAGAAAGAGGTATATCCATTTCCTGTAGATTACACGCAACACATCAATATTGAATGAACACATTCATACCCCAAGGTATGGTATTCACAAAGCATATTAGTACAAAACTTAAAATTTTCTTAACATCTTAAAATATTTTCCTTGTACTTAAAATTCAATTAAAGTCTTAAAATTTCCTTATGTTTATCAGCTTAACAAGGCAATCAAGATTACTAATTTTTGACATAGTTTTCAAGCATTGAGTAGAGATTCTATAATTAATCTCTAAGAAAACATGGGTTATTCTTCAAATTGCAAATTGCTACAAATTATTATCGTTTACCACCATATTTCAAGTTGTCTAGGAACTTGACTGAACAACTCATGTATGAGGATGCAAGAAATGTGCACCCCACAAATATTTTAACTATAGTCGATATATTCAAGTTTTCCACAAAGATTCTTTGTGAATACGAGCCCAGATTTTAATATATCATTTAGCACCAACATATACAATGTCTGGTAAATAAATATCATTCTTATCATACATATGTACAACATAAAACAAACCATACTGTACAAACAATACTGACCTAAACTAGCTCATTTCTATCTTAACAAACTGCATAGTTTCACCAAAACAAATGTCTGACCCTGATAAGATTTAAAAGAATTTGACATCTCGGATGCCCTTACTTTAAAATCAATATGAAATTATCAACATTTATTTTTTAAAATTGATAAAAAATATTAACAATTTATTTTAAGTACAGAAGAAATACATTTATAATTATGCAACCTTTGCTTCATTTTAGGCAATTAAACATGTTTAAATTAACAGATAGACCAGCCTATGCACAAGTGTAAAGGAATAAACCCTCAATTCTTCAAAGGGGCATAATACATTGAAATGATCATATTTAAAACAAACTACAAGTAGACAGATTTCCAACCTTGGTAAAAAAAATTTAACATAATTATATATTAAGTGGAAAATGTATAAAAAATATTGTGTTACAAAGAAATGTTGCATACAGACATATATTACCGGTATATGATATGTTGAACAAAATATTGGCAAGTAAAAATATTCACTAGTAAAATACTAGATAAATGTATGATGATCAATTAATGTTACTATGGTAAATGCTAGCTCCTGGTGCTCCTGGGTACTGTTTTATCAAAGCACTAACGGAAATTGTAAACTTACGTTCAAATTTAAAGTCTTTATAATTCTTTAAAAACTGTAAATTTGTGACAGATACGATCTGTAGGAGTTGATTAACTGAATCATGATTAGTATCGCAACCCCATTTACCCCAATTTGTAGCTGTTAAGGAATTATAAAAAAATTAATTTGAACCTTAAGATTTCCATTAGTGCATTGATAAAACAGTACCCAAGAACATAGAGAAAGATATTCAGGTAAAAGTTGTGAAAAAAAAAATCCCCATCACAATACATTTGTATCTACAAGTTCTTCTGCAAAATGAGCACAGCTAGGTCTCAATCTTCTGACGCAGTATAAATCTCAGCTCAAATATTTACTCAAATCATACTCTGAATTTGAGACAAATCTGAAGTTGGAAGTTTTTAAAATGTTACTTTTAATTAACCCAGAACATCATTTTGACCTTGGGATACCAATCTCCCATAGATATGTATACAAAGTTAAGTATGAGAATATTTGAGTTGAGATTTATCTCAGATTGAGATGCTTCCGGAGATTGGGATCAGGTCTAGAGGTTATAAAACTGAGCAAATAGACTGGTCTACAAAAGGAAGCATCTAAAAGATATTTCAGAGATGATTGAGTTTAAAAATTGACCAATCACAAGGTTTTATACTAAGACTAGTAATAAAACAAGGTAAATACATGTATCTGATTGTTTGTTTTTAAGTCTTACAAAACTTGACCAATAGAAATGCTTCATACTGAGACTGGATCTTAGATTCAATCTTATAACCACTACATGTTAAGTCTAGTATTGTTTTTGTTTCTGCAGCAACCAATGACTTAAAAATTTCATATGTATTGCTAACAGACAAATTGGATTTGGTTATTGCACCTAACAATTTATCAACACAGATCCATATATTACTATTGACCACATACATGATTTACAGCAAGTTGATCACTGGATATAGATATTATATATATTAATCAGTTTAAAATGTTTTAAAAATCTAAAACTTTAAAATGCAGTTGACCAACAATGTTAATTCATTCTCCCTTACTAAGTTGACGTATTTTTCGCTTGAATCATACACATGTTGTCTAGACTATTCACTGATATTATATGAGGATGACAATATTGAAATGAGAACATACAGTGTCACATGATGCACAGGATGTTATATAAACAATGTTTGATTGTCTCAGAACATGCAGCAGGTATTACCAGACCGAGGCATAACACTATATACCATTACCCAGTACTCATCGTCAACCAAACAATCTCTAGAAAAATTAAGATAAACTGGATTTTGATTTATAAACTTAATGTTTGAAAGAAATACTCATATTATAATATCATAATTTATTTACATCAATCAAATAAGAATATTAACTAGAAATATGACTCATGGAGAAAAATATAGACGCAATAGTGTTCTACTGTGTTATATGGGGTTGCAAGTTTATTGGTGGACCTTATTTAGCTATTTACTAAAAATGGCTGTCAATTGAGCTTAAATGCACTAACGGGAGCTTACCAACGTCAAAAACGCAATAAACAGAAGTTACTCATGTCAAAAATGCATTAAAAGGAGCTTATTCATGTCAAAATGTGCTAAAGGGAGGTTACTCAAGTAAAAAATGCATCAAAGGGATGTAACTCGTGTAAAAAATGCACTTAAGGGAGGTTACTCATGTCACAAATGCACTAATGGGATGTAACTCATGTCAAAATGCACTTAAGGGAGGTTACTCATGTCAAAAATGTACTAAAGAGAATTAACCCATGTCAAAGAATGCACTAAAGGGAGGTTACTCAAAACGTGAGAGTACTAGATAATGGTAGATGCGTGTGTTATGACTAGATCCAGGTAATGCCCTGCTGCTCCTCCTGTCAACTGGATGTCATTCTCTCCACACATAGATCCACACAACCTTCTGTAGACTTCAATACACCTACAGCTTGTGTATGCTCAATGTTGGTGAAGTCAATACCATTGACCTGCAAATGTAGAGATGTAAAACATATGTATTAGTAAAACACCAAAGGGAAATAACTCGCTTAATGTTATAAGAGTGTATGATTCAGCTGATACGCTCAAATAGTCTTGGTTCTGAGGCGTCTTGTTAAGTTTTGTTAAACCCAACCAAAGGTAAAATACGGAGAAAATTATTCAGAATTAAAGTAATCAGTGTTTCATCTTATGATCTTTGTGTGAGGCCTGAGTCCCTGACTCATCAAAATTGACCGGGATGCATTAAATTTTGGAAACATCTTCTTATTTCACATAGTGGGACTCGTTGCTTTTTTAAGTTCAGTGGGAAAGGACTCAAAGTTTTCAAAACCAAAATGAAACACTGATTCAGAAGTAGATTACTGTTCAGGTTATATGATGCACAAATTATGAAATGGAAGATCAACAACATGCATTGAATCCAATAGCAGACAACCTAGTAGCCTACCAAAGTGCTAGCTGAGCAGGCACAATTGATGGGAATTTTAGAAGGTACATTATAAACGTGTGGTAACAAACCTCGAGTAGTTTATCTCCGGGTCTCAGACATGTTGATGCAGGTCCATTCTGTTGTACTTTGGTCACAAATATACCCTGAAATGTATCATATAGCATTCAGACTGATATCATAGTATTTAGACTGCGTCACTGCTATGCTACTGATATGCTACTGTTGCTGATCAATCTCCATGTAAAGTTTGAAGATCGTAGGGTAAAGCGTTCTTGTGTTATTGAATGGAAACTAATTGGTCTACCGACAGACATACTCACATGTGCAAAGCAATATACCCCTCATCAAAGATGGGGGGGGGGCATAATAAATATTGCCTTATTATTTGCATACCTTCAGTCAAAACATATTTACTTTAGGGTGGGGTTCATGTATTGATTAAACTTATAATTTTGATATAATGATCAGTACGAGGTCAAAAGTTCCAAATTATTTCGAAGCATTCAATATAATGTCTGACACATTGAAATAAAAATTTATAATCTTGACAATAAGTGAAGTATGCAGGCAAAGGAAATGCATGCTGGTGTGCAAAAACTATCATAATATTCCAAGTTGCATTAAAATAAAATGATAATATATGAAAACATCAATATGACCAAATAAGGATGAAAACATAAATTTACAAAACAACATGATATTAATATTAAATTAGGTGACAAACAATCACTGTGATACGTAATACAACATGTTCTTCAAAATAGCAAGTTCATAAAATTATTAAGCTTACCACTTTCAAATAAACCTTTAATGACAATCATATTCTATTTAATTAAAAAAAATTAATTTATCAGAATGTCAAGAGATTTGAACAATGTTATTCAAATTTTCCATTACAATGAAGAATAACAATAACATATAAATTTTGTTTTGATTCTTTTAACAAGTCTTGTTTAATTCATGAAACAAAACATTGTTTTATATAAATTTTGCAAACCAGCCTTCATACAAAGTTTAAAATGACTAAAAAGCAAAGCAAAGGCATGCGCAGCCATTAAAGTGTTTTGCAAGCATTTAGACAAGGGCAGAAACTTGTACTATCTAATTATTTATTAAAAATATTTTAGTGAATTTTATACACATGCAGGCAAGTAATGCATATGCAAAGCAAAATGCAAACTAAAGCTTACTAATTTAAAAGCTTTTGCTGCGCTTCCTATGTAACAATCACTCATGCAAAGCTCAATAGCAACAAATATGGAAATTCAAACTTAAAGACAAGTTTTCGAACATTTAGGACCATAACTCTTCTGAAACTTGGTTCACTCAAAAACAAAACCCAGCTTCACAAATCATTGAAACGCACAGGCTGATATACATTCCTGCAAAGTTTCGTAGCTGTTTAAAAATACTTGGAGAATAGTGCAACACAAAATATACTGGTGCATTAGCCTTAACACCTCACAATAGCCTGTCTGTTCAAATATTGCCTACCAGCCCCATTGCCACCTGCCTACTCAACTGTCCTCTATTCCTCCGCCCAACCCCTTATCATCTCTGTATCCCAATGTCCCCTGTCAAATTCTTTGATCTAACAGTAATTTGGTTTTTGTTTGATCCAGTTCAAACTCACTTAAAGACTCAGACTCATCAATCTTTTGAATTTATTAACATATGATTTAAATACAGCACAATGAGGTAGTTACATAAGTTGCTCAGTGTCATAAAATCAGTATGTTTACAGTCAGTGAATATTATATGTTAATTAATAGTTGTATTAGATACCATTACCATAAACCAAGGGAGATAATCATGAGTTTGTATTTAATATATTTATCTCAATGTGGTTTAGAGTAACCTCCCTTGCGGAGTTTCCATAAAAATAAATATTTTTAAACTTTAAAAGGTAACATGCAATCACCTTTAACTCACTGAATATTTTGCAAAAAATACACTTGGATTTACTCAGTGAAGTTTTAAAAGGCAACCGAAAATATCCTACAGAAAAATATTTTGTTTTTTGAAAACTCTCTAAAGTACTACAAACGATTATCTCCCTTTTGTAAGAAAAAAGGTAAAAAGTACAGACGGGTTAGAAAAGTAACAATTAATTACCAGGTCATTAGGTCTAAAGGGATTCCCACGGACCCCTTTTCCACCTGCAATGCTGAAACCTAACCCTGGGTTCTTTGTTATAGTCAGCCGAAACTGAAACAAATGTCAACACATGTATGTCTAATACTAGGTGCTATCTCCCACTGAACTAATTGTTTGTATCTAAATATCACAGCAAATCCAAACACACACAATTCAACATTATTGTGGCATTGGTATAGACAAAACAATCCAACTGACACCCCATGAATATATTCCTTTTTTGTACTTCCAACCATCAGGTGTGTGTTTTATGTATGATGACTGTCCAATAACGAAAACACACAAACATGCTCCCAAAGATTTAAAATGAGTGTCAATTAAATTGTGTTTGTTATTACCACTGTGTCTATAGTGCTGTGGCATTTGTTTGTAAGAAAATAAAATCTTCATTGAATATAGGGACTATTGATATACACCAAAACTTGAGATGGCGATCGATCCATCAACCTGAATGAAGAATACATCAACCCGAATGAAGAGACTGTTCGTAGCATAAAACTTGAGATGGCGATCGATCGATCAATCAACCCGAATGAAGAGACCGTTCGTAGCATAAAACTTGAGATGGCGATCGATTGATCGTTCAACCGAATGAAGAGACCGTTCGTAGCATTCTATTTGCCTTTATAGGGAGTGTAAAGGACAAAATTCTACTAGAAGATGTTCATCAAAGAAAGGACACTGGTCTGAGGTTGGTAAATGTATGGACAAATTCAAGGACATTTCTTAGTTATTTTCTTTTGCATGCATAATCTGAGACAACAAAACAGAATGCACAAACAAGCATTTCTGGCTACATAGCAACATTTTTTTTGTCATTCCAACTATAAAAGAAACATATTTCTGAATAACATAAGAAACAAGGAACTTTCATAAAAAAGATCCTTAATTGAGAGTGTCTAATCAGTTTTTAAACTTTAAAGCCAAAATCACAGGTGCACAGTACCTATGTATGTTGATCAACTCTCGTGTAAAGTTTTCATGACCATACCAAATACATGCATTACATATAGCGTTGACTACCACTAACTGCCCGGTCAAAAATTATATGATTCTAATTTAGTTAAGTTTAATTCTGAAACTAATTTCTAGAACTTATATTAATCGCTCTTGACATCTCATTCTTGATGGTATCCATCGCCACAAAATAATAAGATACTGACGATATTAGTAAGTTTTAATCAAATGAACGTCACAGCTGAGGGGGTAAGTATATTGTTACTATCCAGAAAGATGACAGATATCTTGTCCTATATGTGTACATTGGTCATATATCTAGACTGTGAGTAATGATATTTTATCAAGGAAAAGGTGGAAACCTAAGCACGAAATATTTTATGTTTCTAAGTAGGCATGTCAATATAGCAATAAGTCTAGGTTACAGATGTAGCTGGTGTACGCTTTCACAGGTGTGTATAAGAACACAAGAAAACCCGAAACCTTCCATGGTCCCTAATATCAGTTTGCCTTACCGTTCAGAGAACGGATGTATATTAACACGTTCATCACTTCCATCCTCCAGCTAAAGAGTTTATAACACAAGTTAATGTCATAAGTAAGTAATGTACAGTGTTTATTAATAGTGTCCCTATATGTATCTAAAGGGCAAGCCAGTTTGGCTTAAAAGACAATTAGTTACTGAGCAGATTTCCTTCCTGGCATTACAGAAATAAAATGGTGAACAAATGTTAAGACTAAACTAGAAAATCAATTAACTAGAAAATCGATAATCAACAATCATTTCAAATATTTAACAAAACACAATTATAATCAAAACTGCAAGAAAACTTAAAAACCATTCATTCAATTTACGCTAAATGTTAAAGATGGACCTTTTCTACATTAAAACAAATATTAATACAAATTAGAGCCCTGCTTACCCTATCAAACCTTGACCCCTGATCTGACCCTTCTCTCGTATGTACCTCTGGGTGGTTTACAGGAGTTGTCCCCCTTGAATATTGACCGTTCGGCATCTCCGGATGAGAGGAAGTTGACGTACAGTTGGAATCAGAATTAAACTGATCGGGTGATGGGGAACCCTTGTTTCCTGAGTAGAAAAAAATCATAGTTTTTATTTATTATAATTATACTTTTTTATATTGGATTATAAAATTGACAGTAAATATCATTTTTCAATATGGTCCAGGTTATTAAACCTGTCACACAATCAAGGAGAATGACATTAAACTGTCATTGGTCCTATCAAGTTTTCATACAAGCTTGTTATACTAACTGCATTAATGTCAAAAGGTAACAACTTAGCGTCCATGCTTGATGGAATTTTTGCTGTTTTCAAACATTTTTCAGTTGCATAAGGTTGACTTACTGGGCAACCATATTTTCTGATTTTGCTCATCAACCAGTATAAGCTTTTTATTTCTCACACAACTAAAATCTTCTTTTTTCGTAGAGGAAATGACAATAGCTTTCCTGGTAAAACATTGGAAGTATTGCACATGTTGGCATAATCCAATTATTAAATGGCCGAAGCATACTCCATACTGAAATGTGAATAAGAACAATTTGTAGGGCCTCACATAGCTTACCTGAGAATCTATGAGCTTCTAACATTTTATCAAATAAATTATGTCCATAACCACTATCCGTAGAACTTGATACTTGTGAGGGAGGTTCAGCACTTTTAAACATAGCAATTTCATCATATCTAGTCGGTATATGCACAGTTGTAGGTTCACGAAAAGAATGATCATATCTGTCGAAATTCCGTCTCGGATCATGAATATAATCCGACGGAGAGTTTCTAGAACCTTGTCTTTCTTGTAATCCCGAAGATGGAGAGTTTCTGAAATTCACAGGTGACTCACCAACAGTTCGATCATGGTAACTATAGTTACCAGAATCTTTTGATGAGGCAGATGTTACATCACCTTGGTGATGACCTATAAATGACCTTGACACATTAGCACTATCAGACGTAGAAGTTCTGGGTGACTCACTAGGTCCACTTTGAATTTCTGAATAATTTCCTTGATTATTGCTATCACTAGGTCTGTATCCTTGAAGGTCAAGGTCACTATTTCTATGTAACTGTGACCTTGACCTATTTAAAGAAAGGTCAGAGTTACTGTCTCTAGATTCTTTAATGTCCGGCATTCGTTGCTGATACTCCTTCATAGGAGAGTTTCTGGCCTGTCTATCATACATAGATACACCGTACGGTGAACTTCTGCTCGGTGTGGGTGGAAGTTTCCTCTGTGCTGGTGATGGGGCGTACGGAGGTGCAGGTTTATAAGGTGGTATAGGTCGGCCATCATCCTGTAAGTTTCCACTTCCCTGAGAATGAGACGCATTTGGCTAGAATGAAATGGAACACAAGTTTTAGTACAGGAATCACTTCAACAGGTCATGTAGTGAAAAAATCTTAATGCCTTAGTTTATTTGAAGTTTATTCAGCTTTATCAATGTTTCTCCATAATTGTTCTGTTATATATGGCTGCTGATTCACCTTAAAAGTTTTCCTGAGCTGTATCCTAACCAGTACTAACTTACCCTGACAGTAAAATGGACTTGAAATTGAATGGCTCTTTCTCATGAACTTTCTAAGAAGCTTCACAATACTCATTACTGTAAACCAATTTACTTTCGCGAATACTAACTTGAGCGTTTTGCTGATCTTCGGCATATTCGTGACTACAAACTTTCCCGTTTTTAAGTTACCTGCAATGTCCATATTTTTAGCACTTTCACGGCGACTTAATTTCGCGAAATTCTCAATCGCAAACACCACGAAATAAATCATACAAAATCATTTCTAGGTTTTACTGTTAAGTATATCACAAAACATATTTCGTTCACTTTATCAGCAATAAGACTTCAGACCCCTGTGGTGATGGATAGGATAACATCAGGAGAGAGGGTGAAGAATTCAGACCCCTGTGGTGACCGATAACATCAGGAGAGGGTGAAGACTTCAGACCCCTGTGGTGATGGATAGGATAACATCAGGAGAGGGTGAAGACTTCAGACCCCTGTGGTGATGGATATGATAACATCAGGAGAGAGGTTGAAGACTTGAGACCCCTGTGGTGATGGATAGGATAACATCAGGAGAGAGGGTGAAGACTTCAGACCCCTGTGGTGATGGATAGGATAACATCAGGAGAGAGGTTGAAGACTTTAGACCCCTGTGGTGATTGATAGGATAACATCAGGAGAGAGGGTGAAGACTTCAGACCCCTGTGGTGATGGATAGGATAACATCAGGAGAGAGGTTGAAGACTTTAGACCCCTGTGGTGACCGATAACATCAGGAGAGGGTGAAGACTTCAGACCCCTGTGGTGATGGATAGGATAACATCAGGAGAGAGGTTGAAGACTTCAGACCCCTGTGGTGATGGATAGGATAACATCAGTAGAGGTTGAAGACTTCAGACCCCTGTGGTGATGGAAAGGATAACATCAGGAGAGGTTGAAGACTTCAGACCCCTGTGGTGATTGATAGGATAACATCAGGAGAGAGGGTGAAGAATTGAGACCCCTGTGGTGATGGATAGGATAACATCAGGAGAGAGGTTGAAGACTTCAGACCCCTGTGGTGATGGATAGGATAACATCAGGAGAGACTCAGAGGGTGAAGACTTGAGACCCCTGTGGTGATGGATAGGATAACATCAGGAGAGACTCAGAGGGTGAAGACTTGAGACTCCTGTGGTGATGGATAGGATAACATCAGGAGAGAGGGTGAAGACTTGAGACCCCTTTGGTGATGGATAGGATAACATTAGGAGAGAGGGTGAAGACTTCAGACCCCTGTGGTGACCGATAACATCAGGACCGAGGGGTGAAGCCTTAGTAATAAAACTTGTAGAACTTGTATAACAAACAACCTAGAATAAATTATTTTGTAGTAAAAATTGCAGAAAGGAGCTACATACTAACATAGACACTGCCCTTGCATAATTATGTTTGTTTGCATTTGACAGAGACAGTCGTAAGTGTGTGGTCATCCATTTTAAATTTTCCCATCGTGATTGGCCAATGACCTTTAACTTTGAGGCACTTACATAATTTATTAAATTAAAATTCACCTCTTGAAATATATTAATAGATTTACCATGTATCTGTTTTCTGGATCAATAATGCCATCCGATCTATGTGAATCTTGAACATTAAATAAATCCTTCTTGAATTCAAAATCAGCTGCCTCTTTTTTGGTGTGAATACTCCGCGTCGCTGTCGGAGTTAATGGCGTAGATTGATCTACAACATTTCTTCGTTGTAATGGACTAGGAGAGGATGATGGGTAATGTGATTTACTCGGTTCCGTCAGAGAATGTTCGTACAGTTCGTCATTTCTGACAGCTCCATTTTGAGAGTATTGAGAGGGCGAAGACTTTGACTGACTTAAATCAAATGCAACACTACAAGTCCGTGAATTGTTATTTACATTCCCATTTTCCGTTCCATTTGTTTCTCTATAGGCAGCACCTATTGACCTCTGGGAATATCCTTCAAGGTCACTGGAATAGCCATCACGTCTACGACCTTTTGACCGCGCGACTGGCACAATTTCACTATAATTGTCATTAGTTCTTTGAAACATTTGTTGTTGTTGTTGTCTAAACTTAATCAATTCCTGGTCGCTACGGTAACCAGTGTCGGAATCGTAATCTCGCATTCTACGATGTCGATGAGATCTCGGATGATTACCATGACTTCTGTGACTCTCAGATCTACAACAGTAAACAGATCTATAGTTTGAGTAGAAAAATTAACAAGGTTCCTACAAATACTCTGAGACGACTTTTCCCTGATTGTTCCCTGACCACACAGCAGTTTTTCCTGACTTTTTAGATCAATCAGCCATTTTTGTTAGAGCAATGTTTGGCAATTAAAATAGAGAAAAGGAGGCTATATTTGTTTTACATAGAACCAAAAAGTTTTACGTAGCAGATTAAGGGCTGTTGATTAACTTAAAGTCAATATAATTTTTAAAATATCCTTAGCGAGTTTAGCGAGCAATGATTTTTTCAGTTTTTGGTATTTTCTTCATAGGAAAAGACAGTTACTGACAGCTTTAATGAAAAAGTATCCTACAAAGGGCCATAACTTTGGCAAAAATCATCTGACTTATAATTTCTGACAATATGCACAACTAGGCTTGGTACCAATTAATAATAAGTTTCATAGAAATCTGACCAATGGTATAAAATCATAATTATTCCCTCATTTAAAAGCCTTCAATTATAGTGGTTAAGATATCCACCATTGGAAGCTGAAGATTGAAAGTTTAAATTCAGATTGTGATTATGCAATGATACTTGTATGGCCAGTTTGCGAGTAGCAATTTAATTACAACCTGGCGACACACTATTACTGTACCAGCGGAGGTTGTTCAGTTTGGGGAACACGGGGTTTTGAATCCTGACAAAATACACAACTTGCTTTGGTACCAACTATTCACGTGAAGTTTCATGGAAATCCGACTAATGGTTATGGAGAACAAGCACTGAAAAATCCAGACCTACAGCACCAAATCAATATGTCTCCACCCACTTTACATGTTTAAGACACAATTTTGTACAGCGACCACATAAGCATTAATTATTTGGATAAAATGTACAAACCTGAGTGATACATTCTGTGAAAGCTCTTCTGGTGAACAATATGTAAACTTAGCAGAAGACCCTCGATCACTAACAGCAGACGGAATGTCAGGAGTAGATCCAAGGGAACTAACTCTTGCACCTTGAAATCCACCGTCGTCATCATCTTCAATTTTTGAACGTGAACCTCTATCTTTACCTGAGTATGAAATGTTTAAAATTTACTATCGACTGGCGTTTATCCAGTTGCTAAGTTATAGGAAGTGCATATATGTACACGAGGCTTGATTGATGTTCAGTTTATTAGGCCTCGGTGAATCTGAATCCAAATACCTAGGTGTGCAACTACACACATTTACTTATATGATGTCGCTGTATAGTACTGGTTTGAATCCCAAAATAGGTGCAAAATATTATGTTTAAATTAAATATTATATTAACAATGTCATTTGTACTTTGACAACTGTAGCACTAATACTTCTAGAGTATTAATGCGCACAAAAGCAAACTAAAAATCAAAGTTAAAAGAGCCAAAGCTTTGTCTAGCAGAGTAGAAATAAAATATATTCAATCTAAATTGATCAGGGTTCGTATACATTATACAAATATCAATCATGTCAATATAACTAACCCCTTCTGGAGCCCCTATCTGAAGCAGAGGGAGAGTTGTCACGACTACGATGTTTGCGTGATGGTGGACGTTCATCATCTGGTTCATATGACTGAGAATGTCTCTGGTGCATACGTGCCTTGTCTCGGGCCAGCTTCTCCTGAAAGAATCCCCAATATCATACAGATAAATACAACAATAGTAAGTACCAGTACAAGTACACAACCAAAGTATCAAGAAAAACAAGACTGCGTTCAATAAACGCTTATGCCCCCTGTGGAAGCCTTGTCCATAAATAAGTCTAAGTCCAAAATTAGGTCAAGGTGAAGGTCAAAAAGGGTCAGGTGATACAGGTGTGTGGAGAGTGTTCATATACAACATCCATGCAAGTTTGGAAGCTTTGCAGCAAGCCATAATGATGCTAGAAGAAACGGTCAATTTGGGTTAACCAGGACGGACGGACGAACGGACGGACGAACGGACGGACGGACAGGTGCATCACTATATGCCTCCCGATCTATCGATACGGGGGCATAAAAAAATCTTTATTTTTTGTAAGGTGCTACAAGGACATGTTTATAAAATTTCATGCATTAAATAAAATACCACAAAATAATATTTTACTCAGTATGATGCGGCACATAAACTGATGTATGTATGTGCAAGCTGGAAAAAGTATACATGTGTAATCAGTTAATATATTGTTACAGTACTGTTTTGTTCTACCCATGTTAAGTCTTGAAAGTACATGACATTAGAGTCTTCAAACCTGAGTAAAATGTCACCTGAATTAAGCAACCACCTGTCTTCAATCATTAAATTTCAATCAGTCATTTTTATATTAAATACGCCTGTATAAAACAAGTCACCTTAACACAAATCAGCAAGATTAAATTTGTATCAACTGGTTATATAAGACAGGATAGAGAGTATACATACAATATAAACCAGACTTCATAGTTAAATCACAGCCTTGCTGAGAATTTTTTACATTACAACAGTTGATATAATTATGTTCTACCTTGTCATATTTAAATAGAGTATACGGATCATGTATAGATGGCGAGCCCGGTTTGTGCCCGCGTGTTTCACGTAAAGAGGACGGAGAGCCATGTTTGTGCCCGCGTATTTCACGTAAAGACGATGGCGAGCCCAGTTGGTGCCCGCGTGATTCTCTCATCCTTCCATCTAAACCATCACCTTCTTGATTAATCAGTGTTAAATGTTCCATAGATGGTGACTGCAGAAAAACAGGCAACAGTGTGTTAGTGTATCTAGCAAACACATGTAGGTGGTCTATTATAATATCTACCGGTAGTCAATTGTTGGTTTAATCTTATCTTCCCATAGTTTTAGAATCATTCTTGGTATATTAACAGTCTCAATATGCAATTAAATCCAAACTACGGACTGCAGCAAGAACCAAAGGAGGTTAGTAACAGATTCATGCCCCTAATACATTGAACTATTTGTTTAGTGTATGAGGGACAAGCATCCCTTTTCCTTTGGATCAATGACCCCTTTGGAAAGAACTATTGCCACACAACATGTGCCAAGTGCTCTTATACAGTAGCCAACTTTCTTAATCTTCCAATTTTGACTTACCACAATGGGCCAAGTTTATATCCATTAAGCATGTGATAAATAACCTCCCTAAAATACCACATCTAACACATCCAAAGTTGACTAGACGTTTGCACCTACCGGTATGCATTTAGAGACTTACATTTCTGTGATTTTATTTATGATTTTTTTTTAAGTTGAACCAACAATTGACTGTTATAATACACCACACTGTAGCAAGCTTACATAGATATAACATATAGAAGATATGTGCAACAAGAAAGCAATCACCCTCATGCAACCTTATTTCTAACACAACTAAGTTAAACATCTAACTCAATTCATAATTGCTACCATGGAAACATTTCATAATACTATACTAGTAACACACTTTGGCAGTCATTATGCACATTGTAGTTCAACTTACACTTCTCAACAGTTTGAAAACATGACAGACACTGACAATGGCCAACAACCAGACCAAGGTGGAGTAGGTGGTCCTGACATACCAAGACTATTTGTCCTGACATTTGGTCAGAGATACAATAATATATACAGATATACAGGATTATCTTATTGCAATCTTGTTACACAGCTATTAGATAAATTACTGTCCACATACAATTTACATATATGTATAAAGCAATGCAACACACCAGCAGAAAACAAATAACAATCATAATTAAAAACCCGTCATACTCTACCCAGTCGCATTAAATTTTAAAATTAAATGATATAAAAAAATTGAAACTAAGCCATTCCTTTAAGTTTTAATAAACCTACATGTATATTATAAACGATAATAAATTCACACAACACAACTTTTTCCATTATATACAGCAGTTGATTCACCTAACCAGTTTTCCTGGACTGTATCCAAACCAGTACTAACTTAACCATTCCACCGCAAACTGAGAAAATTTTCATGGAAGGGTATGATCTGCCACTACCGGCAACTTGTATCTGGATGACTGGGCTTAGAGTGCAATATCCACCACAACAGCAGCTCATCAAACATGTGCTTGTATTGCATGACTATTGTTTCATCAACGTACATGTACATGTACTATTATAGGTGTTCTGTTCTAACATGCAGGTTAGTGATTCTAGGGTTTCTATATCATGCAAACTCTTCAGTCATAAAGATTATACTACTATAATGATGATATTCCGGATAAAAAATATTGGTAGAGGAATGACATTTATGGTCAGTTTTCCCTGATTGTTTGGAAATCTTTCAGCCAATTAAAAGTCAATTAATCTAGATCTATACTGGTGTATAACACAAAGAGGGTCATAAACTTGCATTAATCAATGGTCTGCAACCACATTAAAGGACAGACTTGATTTTTAACCAATACACATGGCACAAAGGTCACCCAATTAATAGGTCTATGAATTTATCTATGAGATCAGGCAAAGGTTTGTGAGGTTAAGATTTTTGAAGCAAGTCACCCACAGGTAGCGATCGATGTGTTAAACTATAACCAGGAGAGGGGGGGGGCAGTGTTTGAAGGCAGTAAGGGTCAAGGTCTGGAAAGCTAAAATGGGATTTCCTTTCTTATTAAGGGTTTTCTTGAGGGGAAGAAACATGTAGTATACAAGGCTGTTCATTCTGACCGTCAAAGCTCTGAACCCCATAACGAAAATCTCATCACATTTACATTTAATATATAGATATATATTGGGATGCCATCATATGTAGTAGATATCACATGGATGATATATATGATTTTAATAAGTAAAACAAACCGTCACCATGGAAACAAATCCAAGTTACCAAAGTTTTACTTATTGCAAATATTGTGTGTAAAGTTATACAAATATATGATGAAGGAGCTTTAGAACGCAGCATCTCTGAAACTATATGACCAGATATGCCTACAATGGAACAGTCTCTAAATGATGTACACATTTCTTTCTGCGTTATCCAAAAACTCATCTAGAGATCAATGATTTTAAAACATTCTCAAACTCTTAGAAATTTGAAGTTTAAAGTTTAAAAGAAGACCATTGAAAAAACATTGTTTATCACAAATGTTAACAGTATTTTAAAAGAATGGGTGAAATTTTGAAATTCTGAAAAGCCTGAAATATTCAAATATTAACTGTTTCAATAGGGAAAATAAAGATAAAACAAACTTTTTGGTTCACTAAAAACCTAAGTTCATGCCTGAAAACATTCCCCATGTCAAAGTTGTATTAAACAATATAATAAGTATCAAACACAAAGGACAGTTTTCATATAGAGGCAACTGTGGTGGGGTTTTTATTTACCAGTATATTGAATTGATGGTTGATTAATGTGTTTCAGAGATACTGAGTACAAAGACAAAGAGAGTTGACTATGATTGAAGATAAATGGAACAGTGATATGACAGCTCACCGTAGATTTATATCTTCGCTGAAAACAACAGCAGAATAAGCATGAATACAGCAAGCAAGCTTTCAATATCACAACAGAAAAATATATTGAATTTCCACCAACAAAAAAACAGGTTGACATACAAGGGCAATAACTCAGTTCCATCAAACTCAGTAACATTATTCTCTTCCTCAAATAATTAAAAAATATCAAATGTATGTGTACGTTTAAGATTTGTGTGAGTAATTAAATAGAGATAAAATGGTAAGCATGTGTATAATAATACACGAACTGATATGATAAACTGAATTTCAATTCCTGCAAAGTTCAATGATCTTACTTGAACTACTTTAAACAATTACTAGAAACACAAAAAATAACACATTATTTCCTGCCTATCTAACAAATGGAATCATGTTTCTTGTCGTAAACCTTGTTAAAAATTGTTGAATAATTCAAAACTCAAGCAACAAAAGAACACTAAACTCAAGTTAAACTCTCAGTTTTAAATGAACGGCAATCAACTTGCACTAAAACTGATCCAAACACATAAAGAGCACAATATAGCTGCTGCATCAACGAAATAAACGTTCTGTGGACTGATAGCCATCATGTGGTGTTTGTAAAATGTACACAATTTGTCTGTTTTTGGTAGATATGTAAATAAATGCAATTTCATGGGTGAAATTTTGATACAGTCAACTCTCGTTATCTCGAATTTCCCGGGACCGTGGAAATTACTTCGACATAACGAAAATTCGGGATAGAATTATCGGCATCGAAGTCGCAAGTTTTCCAGTTTCTGTCATTTTACGCCGCCATATTGTTACGGTCGTAAGAACGACATATTCGTGAGAATTGCTTGTTGTGATATTTATGTACATGTATTCCTCCTCGAGAAAATGCATTTTTATTTTAATTATTATATTTACAAACAATTGTTCGAGATGACATGTTTATTGATGTTAGTACGTAACCCGAAGCTTTATGACATGTTTGCGCAAATTGTTGCAAATAAATATTTGTTCAACAATGGAAGGCGCGAAAATTACAGGTAAATCGAAGATTTCAGACTGGCGAAGTGTGAAAAACATTCGACGCTAGTCGAATACGATCAGACTTCGACCCGACTTCGAGATGAACAATAGATTTAAAGTGCAAATTGGTTAATCGGGACCAAAAAATAATTCGACATAACGAAAAATTCGAGAAGAATTCGAGCCGAAACTTCGAGATGGGTCTCGAGATTTCCTATAGACAAAGAAGGAGAAAAATCGGGACTTGAAAAAACTTTGACATAACGGAAAATTCGTTATAAGCGAGTTCGAGATAACGAGAGTTGACTGTATTCAGAAAAATTTGAAATCCTCAAAAATCGACAATTTATATAGGGAAAATCAAGAAAAACAGGTTTTTCTGTACTCTCAAAAACCTGAAGTTCAGGCATATGCCTTAACATATGCCTGAAAACTTTCACCCATGCAATTTTGATAATACGAAATATATTCTCTTAAGGTTCATTATAATTTTGTTATAAAACACTCGATACTTCTTATGGTAAAACATGATTAT
This sequence comes from Spisula solida, assembly GCA_947247005.1. Taxonomy (NCBI): domain Eukaryota; kingdom Metazoa; phylum Mollusca; class Bivalvia; order Venerida; family Mactridae; genus Spisula; species Spisula solida. Next base: position 31,818,869 of record OX365948.1, read on the forward strand.
ATGCCATTCTCAGAGAACCCACATATACTATCAGTTAATAATTCCACTAGTTTTTTATGGCGATTTAATAAGTTCAGCTCTAAATGTGTTTGTTCACTAAGCTACCGGTATAAAGTAGATTTTCTACAATTGAAAACGAAAGGTGAACATTGATCATTTATGAACAGAATACAATCTAACACAAAGTCAACATCCTAATGTATTATAACTACATGAACTTCAGACACAGCAATAATCACAAAATTTTTAATAAGACTAACAGTGACTAATAAATTGATGACAATATGACATACATGACAGCATATTTCCATTAAAAAAATATTGGCACTTTTTTCTAATTTTGATCGACAAAATTGTTAAATTTCAATAATAAGTTACCAATTTATATAAATAATGATAAGATACTAATTTTAAAACATGGTTTATTTAAAGTAGGAGATTTAAAGGAGAGTTGTCAGTACAAAGGACATTTCTACAGTGTCTACCACACTAACATGGACACAGGAGTCTATCATGCTCATACAAACTTATAACCAAACCTAATATCAACCCAATGAACCATGCCCCATTATACCAACATAACTACTCAACTATAATATAACAATTATAACAACAACAAGAAATGGTACTTGGACATGTATGCATGCACCCCATGGCAGACAAATAGACATTGATCAAATTATGTTCAAAATCCCAGTGACCTTTGACCTTTTGACCTCAATAGGGGTCATCTTAGTGTCAAGACCGATTTGCATACAAAGTTTGACAATCCTAGGCCAAGTGGTTCTTTAATTACTGATCGGAAAACCATGGGATTACCAACATACTGACCAACTAACACATGCAAAGCAATACCCCACACATCTTCAATGAGGTGCATGATAGTAATACCAAGAAGAAGAAGAATAACAACAACATTACAAAACAACACAGCATAGGGATTATAATCCTACAAGAGTGATGTAAAATGTACATACATTTCATACAGAAAAGATGCAAGAAAGAAATATTTTTTTGAAATCTTCCGTTCGTATTTATTCACTATATTTACCTCTTCATACGCTGGGTTATCTTCGCCTTGTCTGATAGCGGCACCGTTACTCATTTGTTGTCTCAGAGCAAGATTCTTTAAGTGGCGAGCTTTTTCACGCATCTCTTTAGGATAAGGTGTTGGTTGGCGTATAAGACTTCCCTGTAATAATGTAGGTGACAAGATAACATAGAATTACACACCATTAACTCACTAGATTGTCACATAAGCCAAATGGTTGTAACATAAATTAACTTTAATTTGTACATGTATTTAGTATGAGACATTTTCGCGTAATTACAAACACACATGAGTTACGGTAAGTCAGATGATGAAACATTCATAATGACAAAATCATCTAATAGTGATTCAATCTAAAGTTGAAAATATTATGTACATAATATCTAGTGATAAACTGTAAAACATGATTTAATTGGCTGATGTGACCTTCAAGTTTTGTAACAATCATCCTGAAATGATTTTTGTTAATACATAAACAGTTTATAAGAAATGATAAAATTGGTATACTTTTATCCTGATGAACTTACTCTGTTAGATAGGCAAACAAACAATAGAGTATTTAATTATTAATTTAATACAAGAATCGAATTATTACATCAACGTCGGATTCATCTCCGAATTCAAAGTGTATCTGTTGACGGTTACGACGTTCTTCCTCCCACATAGATGCATGGAAACTGTCTGTATCGCCACCATGATCACCTGTAATATCACAGTCATAGATGTTTAAAGAGGTTTTGACACAAAAACATATGTCTTTTACAAAGGACCATAACTCTGGCAATATTTATTCTATCCATAATATTCATGACAATATGCAAAACTAGATGCCAAGTATCCATATGAAGTTTCATTGAAATCTGACCAGTGGATAAGGATAACAAGAGTGGACAAACTTTGTGAGATCCAACATAAAATCAATATTTCTCACCCATTCATTGGGGAGACAGACATAATCAGGGCAGACTGGATCAGGTGAAAGTATGAATCACACCCCTTAATCATTTGAATACATGTAGGGTAATACGTCAGAAGTGAGAATTGCTTGTGCAAATGTTTGTGTACACCCCGATCCATTATCACTTTTAAAGCATTATACCAGCATGGCACATCACAAGAGTGGGGTGGAGAAATAATAATCTATTCAAAAGTGTGGAAGACGTTCATCCCACAAGGTAAATATATTTCTTTGCAATATCGTCCAAACTAAATATCTACGTTCAAGGGTACAAAATGTGTTAGACATCATCATAGACTAAACAGTGTTTTGCACAACTACACGACTTATGGTGACAATGTATGACGAGTCTCATACCAAATGTTTAAAGAAGGATTAGGACCGACAAGATATTTAGTTTTTGCAGAGGGACCAAACAACAGAATGATGTCAGTATACCATGTTAGCTTTGTGGGGTATCTGACCAACTCACCCCCCTACCAATACACCCCCTCACTAACTCGCCCTGGATTTGGATAACTCCCCCGATGTATAAATTTCGAAATGTCCAACTCACCCCGTCAATTTCATATGTAGAATATTATGTAATTATTTTTAAAGTTATTGTTATTTCATGATGATTAAGTGTATTTATACACAAATATATAAACAGATCACTCAGCTTTCTCGAATACTTGGGAGTTTGTAACAGTTTTTAACCTCCACTCGATCGTTCGAAAATCATGCCGTATCAGAAAACTGCCTACTTTACAACATGTAAAGGACATGACTGTAGCCAATGTTAGAGAAGAACATATTAACCTGTCTGTCAAGGATCTAGCACGTAGCTTCCAGGTATTGTAACAGTTTAGCACTCTAACAAAATAGTTGGCTAAGTGAGCTTTAATTACTTTTCAGCTGACTTTTCAAATGTTTTCATTCTTTCAGTAAAGCTATACAAGTACAAAATAGGTTTTTATCACAAAAATATATGTCTCCCACTAAATCGACTATGATATTTTAACATTTATTCAATGAGATTTCTTTTTTTGACCATCAAAGGGCCATTACTCCGGACTGATGTCCAGAGCAAAAACAATATATCTGCGTCACACTATGATTGTATGACTTACCTGAATCCTGTAACTGTCTCTGTGGTAACAGGTAACATGTAAGTATCTTACGTCCTGTATCAGCTTCATGTTCTGATTGTAATGGTATCAGTGGTCGTGTCTACAAGTATATATATATACAATAATTATGTATAAATCCATCTCCATAGCCTAGTGCTAGACAGCAAGTGTACAGAATGTATATTGGTTTATTGTTTGTAAATCATGATTTGTCAATGATTAGCTGACCTACTTCAAGTTTGTTTTACAATGTGAAATTAAAACATGGTTGTTGGGAAGATGTTTGTTTGTTACAACAAATATGATCATAAAAACTTTTGGGCTAAGACTGCATGGCGGATCACTGAACACTGTCAGCCTGATGATTTGATAAGTAGCAATTCGTATTTCATACAGCTATTAACAGTACTTTAGCATCAAACTGAAACTTGCAGAATCATTGTGCAATAAACTATATGGATGTTATGAAGATACAAGAGGGCCCAAAGGGCCCTAGGTCGCTCACCTGTCGTACTAGTGCATGCACACCCCTATGGTAATCCTACACATTTTCTGAATAAAATATAAGGAAATTCAGCCTCTATTGCAAGTTTTTGTATGATTTGACCATGTGACCTAGCGTTTGACCCCAGATGACTTAATTAATATCAAACTTAACCTAGATTGTGTTGAGATGATTATTAGGACCAAATTTCATAAAGATTAAGTCGAAATTGTAACCTCTGGTGGCTACACAGGGTTTTTCTATGATCTGACCTATAATTTAAACAAAATATTTCCTCCATATAACTGTACAAATACATGCTATAAAGACAGAACAATACCTAAACACTTAAAAAAATAATTATGGTTCCAGTGGGGTTTGAATCCACGACCCTCAGGAAAATGTCAATTGACATTGTGACCTTGATTTGACGCCAGATGACCCAAAATCGAAATTGGCCTAGATTTTGTTGACAGGATCATTGTGACAAAGTTTCATATAGATTAAGTTGAAATTGTAACCTCTGGTGACTGACTACACAAGGTTTTTCTATGATTGGACCTATATTTTAAACAAAATATTTTGGAATATTTTCCCTCCATATAACTGTACAAATACATGCTATAAAGACAAAACAATACCTAAACACTTAAAAAAATCAAAATAAAAAAATAAAAATTATGGTTCCAGTGGGGGTCGAACCCACGACCATCAGGAAAATGTATAAATACATGCTATAAAGACAAAACAATACCTAAACACTAAAAAAAAAAAAAAAAAAAAATTATGGTTCCAGTGGGGGTTGAACCCACGACCATCAGGAAAATGTACAAATACATGTTATAAAGACAAAACAATACATAAACATTTAAAAAAAAAAATAAAAAAAAAAATATGGTTCCAGTGGGTGTTGAACCCACGACCATCAGGAAAATTTACAAATAAATGCTTTACAGACAAAACAATACCTAAACACTCAAAAAAAATAAAAATAAAAAAATAAAAATTATGGTTCCAGTGGGGGTTGAACCCACGACCATCAGGAAAATGTACAAATACATGCTATAAAGACAAAACAATACCTAAACACTCAAAAAAAATAAAAATAAAAAAATAAAAATTATGGTTCCAGTGGGGGTTGAACCCACGACCATCAGGAAAATGTACAAATACATGCTATAAAGACAAAACAATACCTAAACACTCAAAAAAAATAAAAATAAAAAAATAAAAATTATGGTTCCAGTGGGGGTTGAACCCACGACCATCAGGAAAATGTACAAATACATGTTATAAAGACAAAACAATACCTAAACATTTAAAAAAAAATAAAAAAATTATGGTTCCAGTGGGTGTTGAACCCACGACCATCAGGAAAATGTACAAATACATGCTATAAAGACAAAACAATACCTAAACACTAAAAAAAATAAAAATAAAAAAATAAAAATTATGGTTCCAGTGGGGTTTGAACCCACGACCCTCAGGAAAATGTCTATGCTCCCTACAGCGCTTTGATTTCCACTTAACCATTACAATTCACACCCTGCTTAATATACTAGAATATTTTGATATTTGACCTTTACAAAACTGCTGTGAACCCTGATACACATTTTCATTGGTTGATGAAAGTTTACTTGTATGTATAGACAGTAGAGAGTTACAGCAGAGAGTTATGTGATCATGAAGACTACATGTTGAAAGGTTTAAAACAAGGTTTTTCTATAATTTGACCTAGTGAGCTAGTTTTTGACCTCAGATGACCCAATATCGAACTTGACCTAGATTTTGTTGAGATGATCATTGTGACCAAGTTTCATAAAGATTAGGCCAAAACTGTGACCTCTAGAGAGGACACAACCCAATTGTTGACGGACGGACAGACGGACGGACGGACGGACGGACGGACAGACGGACGGACGACGGACGAAGTGTGATCACAAAAGCTCACTCTGTCACTTTGTGACAGGTGAGCTAATAAAATGACACATATACAATAATAGTAAATAACAAAACACAGACACCCCCAGAGACTACTATATTCAATCAAATATCTTTTGCTATGTTTTGAAACACATTACCAAGTCAAACATGTTGTCATAAATCACCCTCACCTACCCGTACATACATAAAGTCAACCATTTTATCTGTTCTACCATATAATAAATTGATATCTACGAAGCCATATACAAATATAACAAAAGCCGTTGTGACAAATAATTTACCCATCATGCCTCATTACATATTCCGATCGTATACTTTGTCACCTTATTGCATCAGTACGTAACAATGACACAGTACACAATAAATATTCATAGAGGAGTCAGCGGAGGATAGGTGAAAACATTGAATAATAAATAAAATTGATATTTCCAAGTATTGCAATAAAACATAAAATACAGTAAACAAAATTAATACATACATGTAACCAATTATCAATTTTAAATGAACAGGGGATTGAGGTGATTGAAAATAGGAGTGCAGTATGCAAATTATATGAAAACATGTGACCATTGGGAACTAACATTACTATAAATCAGACCACCAGCATGTGGGCGTTGTGTATTTGTATGATCATGTGGTTGAACACCATCACAGTTCAATGGACAATTCATACATCAGTTACAAATGGGAATTCAATTTATTTTTTTGATTTAACATCAGTTTTCAACAATTTTTCAGTTAAAAAATATGGCAGCACATTCACCCATTTGAAACCAGTTTTCATGAACTGTATCCTTACCAGTACTAACTTACACCCTTCCACAAGGAACTGGAAACATTCTCCACATGTGGTGGAAATCAACAGCAAATGACATTTAAAATAGCATATTAATCATATCTAGTAAAGAAAGAGTCTCACTTAAAGACCACCTGAACTACAGGAACAAAATGTTCACTGTTTTGCTTAATATTAACGGCACCAAGGCCTTATGGTGATCTTATTATCGAAGCTTTGTTAGTTATGGCCATGTGGATTTGCAATATCAAAAGTGGATTTTACAAAAGTTGAACAGGTAATACTGTACACCTCTACTTCTTACCAGGATCGTTAGTGGTCACATACACTCAACCACTTTCTAATTGGTCACTTTTCAAGCCCCAAATATGTTTAATTGTGATCATATTAGTTGATGATATTAGAATTAGAAAAAAGACCAATTAGAAAAGTGGTTGAGTGTATTGCATGGAACTTAGAAAGGTCCTCACCTGATTCTCTGAGAGCCACAATGCTTGTAGTTCCTTACACTTTACTATGGTAAACGGTAGACATCTCAGCTGATTGGAACTTATATTGAGCACACGTAAGCGTGGAATACGTCCTATCTCATCAGGTATGTAAGATAACTTGTTACTTCGTAGAGAGAGTACTGTAATACCGCTACAACTACCAAGCTGAAATACATAGGTACATACGATATGTGTTGCGTTTTATGTCAATAATAGATAAAAGTCGCTTGTTTGTAACTTTCATACCGATCTGACCTAAAATAAACTTTCTAGAGCAAAAGTCCACGTAATTCTGGATCACCCCTCGTACATGTATAATCTCAACTAGAACTGTCACATAAAGAGTCAAAGCATTCTATTGCATTATGAACCAATATGTTTATAAAAACAATCATAACAATTACCTCAGCTGGTATGAAGGTTAATTCATTCTCATCAGCATACAATGTTCGCAGGTACCTTAACAATCCCAGACTGGATGGTAATTCTTCTAAATTGTTGGCACTTACGTTGATCTCTGACAGGGATGACAAGCTGATAAAAAAAATATATATATAAACATTACTTGACAAACAAAACTTGATGACACATATCTAGGCTTCCGATGCTTTGACCTTAACCTTTGACCCAGTTTGCTCAAAATCAAACAAGGTCATCTGCAGGCCATTACTGACACACCTCCACAATTTGAAGATCCAAGGACTAATTTGTATTTTTAGAAATTGATAGGAAATTTTATGGTTTATTAACTTAAAGACGGACCGACAGACAGACAGGCCTCATCAAAGTTGGCACTGTGATGGAAAAATATCATTTCCGCTACCACAATTTTTTTGTGGGCTAGGAGAAATTCATATGGACCCTATACTCTGTCCCTGAGACAATATTGACTTGCAGCACTGATAAATACTATACATCCTGACGCTACACACCTGCCCGAAAGTGAAAGTAGGCAATTGTCAACATTTCGACTAAAGGTCACCGGAAATGACGATGTGACAGTGACCCTTGCACGACAACCAGTCTGTGAAAGTATGAAAATCAGTGACAACCAGTCCAGGAAACTATCCATCGGTATACTCACCCTCCAAGGTTTGGTGGTAGTAGCGTGAGACAATTATCATCCACTTTTAATGTAGTCAGATTTCCTAGTTCACCAATAGAGTCTGGAAGAGAGAGCAGCTGATTGGTTGTTAGATGTAGATCAGCCAATGAGGTGCAGCCTTCTATCTCAGATGGTAGAGATTGTAAACAGTTTTTGCAGCCATCAAAGAACATCAGCTGTTTTAGATTTCCTATGGTCTGAAAATTCCAAAATAAACATGATTAATATGACAGTGACAGAATTTCATAACACTCAGACAAAAACAATGGAACAAAGATGACACAAACATTATTTCAGACATTGCCTATATGGAAGGATATTTGCAGCATACCAAAACCCATTGTATATTTTCTGTTTAAAATTGATCCTGTCATGCAAGCAGGAAAAAACAGTGCCACATAAATTATTATCTCAGTATCTATTTTCAGTAAAAAAAAGAAGACGATGGTCTTAAGCTTATTACCCCGGTAATCATTTCTCTGTTAGTTATTTCTTAAGCGACATATCTATTTTTAGTGAAGAACATACGTATAACCTATGGCATATTGCACATTTATCAGCAGGACACCACAGGAAATGGTGTTTGATCTAATCCAGTGTGTTTTATAAAGGTAACAGCGAAACTACATTAATTTAACAAAATGCATTATGAAATGTTATAACCCATTTCAGATAGATTCTCATATCTTATATATGACTATTGTTTAGCAATAAATTATATTTGATTTATAGCACAGAACTAACAAAAGCAGCACACGTAAATACTGGGGTATGATAGTTCTTCGTCTGTGGGACATTCACACAGTGTCACAGTCAGACTATATTGCCCAGCTCAGATATAAGCGATACCCATACAGACAAAGCCTGTATGCAGTCACACAGTATCACATAGAAACCTGTCAAATGTGTTTATAATAAAATCATTCTACCCTATAATAGCACATCATATTTCTTCATTCATGTTACATGATATGTTAAATGCATGTTTTTTATGATAAATCACCTCGTTTTATACATCGTAAACTACGCATAATGTTCGTTCTAACTGCACTATAACAAAGAGGTATGATAAGACAGTATGACACGTGGGTATCAGATTATCTTACATCATCAGTTACCATGTATCTGGTACAGGGGATACAAATATAACACTCTACTTGTGATAAAACACTGGGTAAATACTAGGTATATAACTCCTCAATGGCTTAAATATTTCCAAAATATGCTAACATTAAATATTAGGGCTTTTTTCTAACCTTAATTTGAGTGGGCCCTTAGACCTTTTATTAGGGGAAAACATATTGATATATTGGTTAAATGGGGAACTGATATTGTAAAGGTAAACTTTATTTTGGGGGAAACTGCATAACAGAATTGGATGAGTTTGACTCAGCAGGCATTCAATTCTTCGTGCAACTCGTTGACAGGCATCCTATTCTGTTCTTAATGCAACCCTCTTTAGAGAGTTGACAGGCATCCTATTCTTCATGCAACTCCCTTTAGAGAGTTGCCAGGCATCCTATTCTTCATGCAACTCCCTTTAGAGAGTTGCCAGGCATCCTATTCTTCATGCAACTCCCTTTAGAGAGTTGACAGGCATCCTATTCTTCTTGCAACTCCCTTTAGAGAGTAGACAGGCATCCTATTCTCATGTAACAAAGAAGGTACCTTGAATGTTAGGAATATTGAGCAATTGAGTGTAGAAAGGAACATTTGATTATTGTCGGTGACTGTGTATATACTTACAGGTGTGACTGACTGTATCTGGTTGTTATCACACCATAGTTCCAACAAGCTGGATAAACTTCCAATAACATCCGGCTACAATAGAATAACACATACATAAGTGAATCTTACAACGTCTTACAAAGTATCATAAGTCGCTTTTATCAGTTTTTACTGACACCAAATAAGGGCTGCCCTGGGTAATACGTACATGTACACAACACTGCGTGTAATGATACAGTTAGTGGTCATCAGATCTTATTATATTGGTCCTTTTGGCCACCTCAGGGCCACTTTCGTGCAGGGCCGGCATTTTGTGGTTTGTACACTGTGCCATTTAGCGCTTGGTGTTTCTACTGTCTGTAGAATGCTTTTTTTCCTGTCTGATCTGTTACTGTATTTTAGCAATAGGTTATTCTGCTTTTTTTCGTAAGATCATACTGACACTAAGTAACTACCATACAATTAAAATAGCAATTCTAAAACATGAAAAAGATATCGACGCCTTCCAATGGACCAAAACATATTTCACCTGTGGAAATGTCTTTTTGTATTTCGGATGTAAATATGATGTTTTTTTGATGTTCAAAAGTAGCATAAATTGTGTCATATCTCTTTAAAGTTTATTAATCACACTGGTTAGATAATTTATTATACAAACAAGCCTGATAGAGGAGAGACCACCATGGACTGGATCTATAAAACGTCCCATTCAATATTATCTCATTATAATAGCTATCTAAACCAGCATGCATCCGTAGATAAAACATGCACATTTAAATTATGCCACTCTTGCATATTAAATGACAGTAAATTTTAATATGGGTCTCACATATTTATTAGATGAAGGTACGAACATTATTTATGTTTTAGGTACAACAGCGAATGAATTCTTCAGTCGAGTCAGTATCAATACAAGATCTGATGTATTACGTCAAACAGACGTAAAATTTGAATATTTTATTTCAGCGCGTACAATCGGATCTGGGTACAAATGATACATGAAACGTAAAAAAACAGTGATGTATTGGTGGACAAGTTATCATTAAATGTGAAATGAGATCCAACACAAATACAGGATGATATACACCTGTCAGTTAACAATTACTACCTCCCCAAGCTCATACTATAATTCGGATATTGAATCCCATTTCTTTTAAAGAAAAGTTGACGTATAAAAATATTCAGACATTCAATCTTGCAGCAGACAAAGTTGTAAAACTATAGCTACATTGCAATGAAGTCTTCCCATTGAAATATCAAAACAGCAGAGCTACAGATAAGGTTTTATTCAATTGGGTATTTTACCCCTGAGTTTCAATTTTGATTGGGTTTTGACAAATTTTAATTGGGTATTTAATAAAACTCAAAGGGTAAATGAGCTTTTATGTCCTATTTTTCACTATAACATCATTTTCTATTTGGGTATTTCAGATTGTCTTTGCTTTTTCTTACTCCCTCCTCTCAAAATCTATTGGGGTTTTAAGAAAATTAATTTGGTAATTACCCCAATACGCAGCTTATCTGTAGCTCTGAAACAGTCTTAAATTATAAACAAGAGAGCCAAACTGTCATAAAATTAGCCCTTCTGTGGTATGGTAAAGGCCAATGGAAACTAAGTTTTTTGACACATAAACGTAATAATTATAAAGGGCCAACTCTGGCAAAAACATTAAACATAAAATTCTTGACCATACCCACAACTAGGCTTGCTATTGCTGTGAAGTTTCATTGAAATCTGACCAATGGTTAATGAGTACAAACCCAGACATCCATCCCAGACACTTGACATACATGCAAACATCCAGCACAAACTCAGTATGCCATCCCCACAATATGAAGAAGACATAAATAGCACATGAAGATGTATGAGAAACAATGGATTTGCTTACTAGTTCACTGAATTCATTTTGTCCTAGATCCAACTTTTCCAGATCTATCAGACGAGAGAATGACTTGGGTAACGTCTTTAAATGGTTTTCCCTGATCTCTAATATCTTCAACTTGGATAATCTGAAATACACAAGAAAATCAAAATATCAGGTAACGTTGACTTTTATTATTCTGGGTTTAAAGTCTCATTGTCAGAATGCAAGATATATGGAGATTGTCTATGGCAATTACATAATCTTGACATCGATCAAACCATTCCTGAAACTTGACAACACTAAAAGCAAGGATGCTTTATACTACAAATAACGTTTTTTAACTTCGTTGGACTGAACCAGTGGTGGAATTGAACCCACTATCACCCATTCCTAAGTTGGAGGCTCTAACATACCAAGTTTCAGTGCAGTTTGTTTCTGTGAACGTTAATTGAACTGTTTACCTTTTTTCTGCATCACTTGTTACAGATTTCAAAGGTGTTAAAAGGCGCCGCACATCATTGAAAATAAGGCGAACATTTGATCAAAAAAGCTAATCCAAAAGAGGCTTATAACAGGAGTTAAACTATAATACTAGTATTTAGTCACATGTTGCTCATTTAAACTTTGATATTAAACACGAAATTAAATCATACATCACACTTGATATGTCAAACATCAAACTCTCAACAGTTTATTCTTTATATATGACCAACACATTTAGCCAATTACTACAGAAGATCAAAGTCAGGTTGAAGATCCCAGTCATTCAATAACTGACCTGTTAACTGGCAAATATACCATACATTATACTGAACATTCATCCTCATGAATGAACACACTAATGGGCAAGAGACAATCAGGTTTCCAAGAGCAAATATTATTATATACCCATTTTGTAACAAGGATTCCGATTGGCTTAAATGGCCTGAACATTCATTAACACACCAATGGGCAAAGACAATTAGGTTTCCAAGAGCAAATATTATATACCCATTTTGTAACAAGGATTCTGATTGGCTTAGATGGCCTGAACATTCATTAACATACCAATGGGCAAAGACAATTAGGTTTCCAAGAGCAAATATTATATACCCATTTTGTAACAAGGATTCTGATTGGCTTAGACGGCCTGAACATTCATTAACATACCAATGGGCAAAGACAATTAGGTTTCCAAGAGCAAATATTATATACCCATTTTGTAACAAGGATTCTGATTAGCTTAGATGGCCTGAACATTCATTTACACACCAATGGGCAAAGACAATTAGGTTTCCAAGAGCGATTATTATATACGCATTTTGTAACAAGGATTCTGATTGGCTTAGACGGCCTGAACATTCATTAACACACCAATAGGCAAGGACAATCAGGTTTCCAAGAGCAAATGTCAAATGACTGCTTGAACCAGAACTATAGAAAGGAAGATAAAATGGCTATATATCATCAGATTGGTGAGGTTTTTTCAATGAAATAATGAGTTACAACAATACACCATGAGAACAGACACTTATACCATTATATATGGGTATACAAGTATACAAGATAGGACAAGATAAAGACAAGTATTCTATCCTAGATCAAGTATCATAATTATAAAGTTGAGCCTTCTGGAACATTATACCCATTGTATTCATATACAGATTATTTCACTTATCATAATTCTATTAACATGCACAGAGGACCGGAAATCTAACTACATTTATACTCTTTGTAAGGTCAAATATTTTTGGGAAGTAGAAAACATAGTTTGTTTCAATGAAATTGCAACTTTCATACCTTTGTTGGTCCAAATTTGAAACTATCGAAACAGGCTTGTGGTGGTTTCTATCTAGATGCTTGCCTAAAGTCTAAACACCCAAACAAGAAGTTTTCGACACCAATACAATGTCTCCCATAAAGGGCCATAACTCTAAGGTAAAAATTATCTGAATTCCTGACAATATGCACAACTAGCTAGGCATAATATTGGTACCATTAGAACTCCCGTGAAGTGATATAACTTAAATCAGATCAAGGTAAAGAAGACCAAGCAAGGACAGACTTTGTGACAACCGTCCAGACAGCACTAAATCAATATGTCTCCGCCACTATATATGGGAGACATGACATCCGTCCAAACAGCACTAAATTAATATATCTCCCCCCCACTATATATATGTGGGAGACATGACATCCGTCCAAACAGCACTAAATCAATATGTCTCCCTCCACTATATGTGGGAGACATACTGAAGATTCAAGGAGCACCTAAGGAGGGAATCATTCTTCCTCTATCAATACAGCTTGAAGAGTCACTACTGTCTGCATGCATGATGGTGACCTTGTCAGGTAATTGAATTTAAAGCCCCTGGTTAAAACAATGATAACATAAACATCATTGAGACTTTACTGTAACACACTGTGGACGTACTGTGGATAGTACTTGACCAGATAACACAGGTAAGAGAAACATCTTCACTCTCACAGGTATCAACTGAAGTGAGTCGTTGAAAGATTACATAATCAGGTAGATATAATTTGTATCAATGTGTTACTATGGCAACACCCATTGTATAAGTACAAACTGCGAGTGCAAACAAAATTAATACTTAGTGCATCACTTGACACCGATAAAACTGAATTCTAGTTACTATCTTTTTGTGTCACATAAACACACGTAGAATCATACACCTGAAGCATTCACGGTAGGTGCCCCTTTCTGGCATCATTTTAGGCATAGGCAATGAAATTTACAAAATATGCCAAGTCAAGTCTAAATTTCCTGGCCGCCTCGCGGGGATCGGTCTGTCTCTATGAATATATGAAGTCATATTTAATTCTTCAAAAAATCATAGAGATTAATAATAAATAAATTCATATTAATATTGTTTTAGAAATACTTCGAATTCAACAAGAATTCATCAAATTAAACCTGTGTGCACCATTGGAATGACTAACAGTGTCTCATTTAACAAACTGAAGGTGAATTTAATGGAGTAAATACCGTCATACTAACATTTCAATACCCCACATAATATACTGAAATTTGAATAAGTGTAAAATACTTCAAACTGGGATACAAGTATATATACAACTGTTATATTACACCCTGAAAACCCTTGAAAATCATATTCAATAGAGTTTGTCTCCAAATTGTCATGAAATCAAACTACATATTGAGACACATCCATGTCAAGTTTGAAAATTTCGAAACCAATTAATTTATTATACCCGCAATCAAATCAAGTTGGGGCAATTTTTTTTAATTAATATAATTATCTATTTCAAATTGCCAATGAATCTTATTTGTAAATTGTTTCTTTACATTAACTTTATATTGTTAAGGTATTAATTTCATTATTTACAGGTACTTTATGTATTGACATGACATTATCAAATAGGCATAGTTGAAAGATATTGGGATAAGTTATGTTTATTGAAGTGTCAAAATGGTTGAAATATGAATCATAAGTCAAATATCTAAATTTCAATATTCTATGTATAGTTGAATCCAAAATTTATCATAGTTCAATTATAGAGGAAAGCGTACATACTTAGAAAGGAGGGTAATACAAACTGTCCTCATGCAATCAGGCAAGAGCAATACATAATTATAAAGGCAGTCTGTTACCATGTCTATGCCCATCCATGGCTCACCTGTCAAAGAAGTGCATGAAAGCCCCTATGGTACCTAAGTAATAATTTATATCTTATAAATTAGATTCAGGAAAATTCAGCCTCTGTTGCAAGCTTTTTTATAATTTGACCTAGTTTTAAATTGATCAATTCAGCTTAATTAATATACCAGGACGGGAAGACAGACATAATGTGAATCACTTTTAAGGTCAGATGGACATAATAAGCATGCCAAGTTTATTGACACATGCATATAAAACAAATCACTATAGTAACACCTCAGCAAAATGCAATGTAGGAGATCAGTTTGACAGGCAATATTGTTTGAAACAGTTTAATAACGTAATGATATCCCATTACCTATACTAGAAGTATGCAAGGTTACAAATATTTACCCTACTGTACATAATAACTGACATCAACAATCCTTTAGTTAGTATAATATACACCAAAGTGAGAAGGGCGGCCAACCATGTATTCCTCAACAAACAATGTCTTCTACCACACGCAAAGGATGAAACATTATTCATTTAATATCCGTTCAATTACGACAATAAAAGGCATAAAGTATACCCGTATAATATAAGAAAGAAATATATCTCAAAGTACCATCTTAATATACGATCAAACAATTCTTCTCACATTTATTGGGAGTACGAATAAATATATATAGACCATTGAATAAGATAGGTATTAACTTGACTTAAATACACAAGCTGTCATTGACAATAAAGGTTTCTTCAATTGGATGCAAATGCACCAAGTTATAATGAAGAATACGGCAATTGGGGCAGTTTAATAACACACTCGGAGCGACAAAGTGGATTCCTAAATCATTTGAATAAGTATAATACAGTATCTCAGAATTTTCAAAAATGCTGTAGTAATTGTACATAATACGATAAAAAGGTCACAGTTTTCCTACAGTCAGAATTTGTGCTTTCATAAGTGGTCCTTTTTATCTCACTGTTCATTTTTGAGTTCATTTTTGTGTTTCATTGTACTTTTCTATTCTGTGATTAACTGTTCATGTTTGTGTTTCTTTGTACTTTGCTATTTCTATGTTCATTTTAGTGCTTTGCTGTTTCTCTGCTTAACTGTTCATTTTAGTGCTTTGCTGTTTCTCTGCCTAACTGTTCATTATAGTGCTTTGCTGTTTATCTGCTTAACTGTTCATTTTAGTGCTTTGCTGTTTTTCTGCTTAACAGTTCATTTTTTAGCTATGCTGTTCATCTGCTTAACCGTTCATTATAGTGCTTTGCTGTTTATCTGCCTAACTGTTCATTATAGTGCTTTGCTGTTTATCTGCTTAACTGTTCATTATAGTGCTTTGCTGTTTATCTGCTTAACTGTTCATTATAGTGCTTTGCTGTTTATCTGCTTAACTGTTCATTATAGTGTTTTGCTGTTTTTCTGCTTAACTGTTCATTTTTTAGCTATGCTGTTTATCTGCCTAACTGTTCATTATAGTGCTTTGCTGTTTATCTGCCTAACTGTTCATTATAGTGCTTTGCTGTTTATCTGCTTAACTGTTCATCATAGTGCTTTGCTGTTTATCTGCTTAACTGTTCATTATAGTGCTTTGCTGTTTATCTGCCTAACTGTTCATTATAGTGCTTTGCTGTTTATCTGCTTAACTGTTCATCATAGTGCTTTGCTGTTTATCTGCTTAACTGTTCATTATAGTGCTTTGCTGTTTATCTGCTTAACTGTTCATTTAGTGATTTGCTGTTTCTCTGCTTAACTGTTCATTTAGTGATTTGCTGTTTCTCTGCTTAACTGTTCATTCTTGTGCTTCTTTATTAATGTGAATTACTGATTCTGCTAAGTGGTGCTGTCCCTACCAGATATGTTGTTGATGTTTTTCCCAATACGAGACAGAATCACTTGTTATAATTCGAAGTGTTTTAGAGTGCTTCCATGGTTATAAAGTTGAATTAATAAAGATATAAATGGTGATCAACATAGACTGATATACTGTTAGAGGTGTGGACTTTGTGACTGATTATATACATATTAAATGAACACTGTTTTTAATCTTTATACAAACACCAAATAATACAATCAGGTGTCAAGAAATTAATCATGGTACCTTACAATATCCATGTAACCATTCCGGCGCCTCGGACATCAATTGACGAGACTATTACATTATAATGAATACTCAATGCAATAATAAAGGGACAAAGGACTTAACTGAACTTGGGAACTGAGGCGAAACACAAGCTTCATAGAAAAATTCAACAGTTTAACTACAATACTGTAAAATCATTAATATTTGTAGCGGCATGATTTTCATTGATTCCCAGGATAAACACGATCACAAAATTTATTAATCTCCAAAATTAATCAACCTCTAAAAAAATGTTTTTTTCTTCTCAAACATTTTGAATCAACGATTTTACATCGGTTACCCTAAATTTACGTTTTAGTGATTTTACTAAGAACAACGAAATTTAATAACCACGAGTATAAATGTTATAACAGAAATTGCAACAATATAGAGTACCCTGCCCTTAAACGGAACATACCGGAACATTATATCCATAACATATTATCGCCTGAGTGTAGATAACAAATAGATATTGTCTCAAGTTGTCTCGTGTTTTTCTCATGTTTTTGTCCATGTTTTGTTGAACTAATGCTTGTTTATAGCTTAAATTAGATAAAACTCCCTTTGAACTAAAGATATTGGTATCAACACAAATCTTGTAGTTCCAATAATCAAGATTATGAGAAAGAATAAAGTAACATATTGTTTCCGTTTGAAAAGTGTACAAGCAATATCTGGTTATATACAGAACAATCATCAGGTAAGGAGTTGTAAATAAATTAAGGCCGATATAAACTTTGTGTAATTTCATGTATAGTAGATCGTATTCTTAAATTTCATTTGAATCATAATAAAACTGTTTATTCAAATCAAATTGTTGTTTAAAACGTGAGAAATGGTTTTCAAAAGCAGTAACTTGTTGTGAAATTATAAACTGTTAAACTGAATTACTATGGCTACAGGAATCTCTTCTTTTAAGATTATAAATTATTATCATAAAAGTATTTCTGGAAGTTCTTTAAAGTAAGACTAAATTTGTTTTTAAAGTTAGTTCACTTGATCAATCAATTTTGTTTTAAAGATTTTTTTTGGCAAACGAAATTACAGAAAGAATAATCAAACAAGTTGAAAATGTACCAACAATTTCATGAAGTCAAATCTACATTACACATATTTATGCAAAATATTTCACCAATGACTATATAAATTTAGATTTATAATGAATCAGAATTTGTTAGTTAAATATCCAAGCAATAGTGAGATTTTCAAATATAAAAACAAACATAAAATTTCACAATATTAAAAGTCATGGAACAAGAGATAGCCTGAACCAGGATATAAATATCATATAACATAATAAAATCTTTAACAAAAATGTGACACAACAAGTTAAAAGCAGTCACAGAACTGGTTAAAAATATATTTCAAAGGGCTCCGGTTTTATTCAACAATTACTGTACATATTGTAAACCAGTATATAACAATAAAGTAGAAATTGTCCGCAATGAAACTGGAAATCTTAAACTGAGATATTTATAGTCAAACCAATAAAACTTATACAGTTGGTTTATTCATTGAACCAGAGTTTGAATTCTTTGATACTTTTTATGGTGACATCTACCATGATTGTGCAGGACTCTCTAACATTCACCATGGAAAGGATTCTTAGATGACACTAAGTCATGCTAATTATATAACATGTACATTCACCACGGAAAGGATTCTTAGATGACACAAAGTCATGCTAATTATATAACATGTACATTCACCATGGAAAGGGTTCTTAGATGACACAAAGTCATGCTAATTATATAACATGTACATTCACCATGGAAAGGGTTCTTAGATGACACAAAGTCATGCTAATTATATAACATGTACATTCACCATGGAAAGGGTTCTTAGATGACACTAAGTCATGTTCATTATATAACATGTACATTCACCATGGAAAGGATTCTTAGATGACACTAAGTCATGCTAATTATATAACATGTACATTCACCACGGAAAGGATTCTTAGATGACACAAAGTCATGCTAATTATATAACATGTACATTCACCATGGAAAGGGTTCTTAGATGACACAAAGTCATGCTAATTATATAACATGTACATTCACCATGGAAAGGGTTCTTAGATGACACAAAGTCATGCTAATTATATAACATGTACATTCACCATGGAAAGGGTTCTTAGATGACACTAAGTCATGTTCATTATATAACATGTACATTCACCATGGAAAGGATTCTTCGATGACACTAAGTCATGCTAATTATATAACATGTACATTCACCATGGAAAGGGTTCTTAGATGACACAAAGTCATGCTAAATTTATAACATGTAAATTCACCATGGAAAGGATTCTTAGATGACACACAGTCATGCTAATTATATAACATGTACATTCACCATTGAAATGATTCTTAGATGTCACTAAGTCATGTTCATTATATAACATGTACATTCACCATGGAAAGGATTCTTAGATGACACTAAGTCGTGTTCATTATATAACATGTACATTCACCATGGAAAGGATTCTTAGATGACACTAAATCGTGTTCATTATATAACATGTACATTCACCATGGAAAGGATTCTTAGATGACACTAAGTCATGTTCATTATATAACATGTACATTCACCATGGAAAGGGTTCTTAGATGACACAAAGTCATGCTAATTATATAACATGTACATTCACCATTGAAAGGATTCTTAGATGACACTAAGTCGTGTTCATTATATAACATGTACATTCACCATTGAAAGGATTCTTAGATGACACTAAGTCATGTTCATTATATAACATGTACATTCACCATTGAAAGGATTCTTAGATGACACTAAGTCATGTTCATTATATAACATGTACATTCACCATGGAAAGGATTCTTAGATGACACAAAGTCATGCTAATTATATAACATGTACATTCACCATGGAAAGGGTTCTTAGATGACACAATATCATACTATACATAACACTCAGAAACAAAATTCAAGACTAGACTATGTTTTTTATAATCAAATTATTTACAATGTGAAAACAGGAAGTAGACATTTAAAAATAAATAAAATACCAAGCGTATATTCATGAGTGAGTAGTTTTGAACCAGATGCAATATAATTCAATCATTTACATCATGAAGCTTTTACATTTAGTTAAATCAACAAAACTAAGACGTTCTAGTCCAGAACATATCAATAAATATTCACTTATCTCGAATAAAACATAAATTTCCCACAAAATAGACTGTGACAAACTGAGCAATAAATTGATTCCATCCTTGATAAAAGCTGAGAACCCAACCATGAAATTTGATGTATGTTAATAACTAAAATATTTCATTTCAATAGCTTTTAAAATACAAATAATTGCCTATTGAAGATCAAAATTATAACCACATATCTTTACATGTATGGTTGTCTCCCCATAACAAGGTTGTGACTGTATGATATCATGAAAATATACATCATCGAGATATCCCTCAGTTTTTTAAAATGTTGGGTCTTCATAGTAATATGAATGACAACTTTGTTAAATTATCGATGAAAATGATGCACAAATTTTCACGCCCACCCATCAAATATGCCAACTAGCACGCCCACTGATCAAATATGCAACTTGCACACCCACCAAATACGCCAACTTACTTAAGGCAAGTACCATAAAGTCCATTGAGGAACATCATGTTTAACACTTGTCGTGTAAGTGGGATGTCTGGAACAGTTTTCAAGTGGGCAATGCTTTAGACAACAGATTGAGAGGTCCAGTGATCGAATATTGACTGAGGCAGTTGATAATTTCTGAAAGACTTTACAGCATTTCCCGATAACCTAAGAGATTGGGTCACTAGTGTATCGGTGCTATAAATTAACTGGTCGTGTCAAAGAACCAAGGAATCTTTTTGGAACAGGATTATGGGCATCGCACCCTGACTCATTGTATTACACATAGACCTGTCCCCTTTCCTTACTAGTACTGGTTGATTGTGTAAACATAGCGATGTACATGATGTCATGTTTGTTAAGGGAGTGCCAATGGCCTAACATCTCTGATTTATATTCCTCAGTTTTCTGAAGGGGTTACCTCACCCTTAGCCTTAGCCAATCCAACGACGAACATAGGGGTAATTTTACCCCTGACTGCAGGCTTTCTACTGCCCTTTCAAAAAATAGTAGGGCAAAAGTAGGACATATTTTATAAGTAGGGCAAAGTAGGAATTTCTGACATTAAAAAGTAGGGTTTAAGAAGGAATTTTGACGTTTTTAGTTCAATTTTACCACAGGCAGATACAGGATTTGGTGCTAGAGGGGCATAAAATACTTTAATTCCAGGGGTGGTTGAAAGAAAATAATAGCCACACAGCATACCAACAGGCCACTGCAGGACCTTTTAGGCAAGGTCCGTCGTCCCTTTCCATTAAGTCAGAGATCATTGGCCAGTTAGGCAAGGACAAAACAAATGAGCGCTATCCAAACACACACACTCGTAGAGTTATTCTTACCTGCCAAAGTTCCCAGGTAGATAATCCAGAAAAGTATCATTAAGATATAACTGTGTTAGATTGAGTAACTGCGTAAATCCATCAGGTAATCTGAAAATATAAATACATACAAGGATTAAAACACACATTTATGAAGAATTCACAAGTACAAAATAGATTGCATGGTGTTTTCTGTTTAATATTATGACAGGAAACATACAATACACAGGCTTTACCAGTAGTCATTGAAAGGCATCTTCTTTAGATTCATGCAGTTTTGCCCAGAAATGAAAAGTAAAATATACCTCAATATAATGAACACTAATACCTCAACAATATCATCCCCATTACAGAGTTGGTAAAAATAACAAAATCACCCCCCCTCCCCATTACAGAGTTAGAAGGATATGCCATCCCAAGGATTGGTAAAAAGTCTAGTTGATAGTAATTTTTGTCTCATTGTTTTCAACAACAAAAAGTTGTTGAGTTAAAGATTTGTTTCGTGATCCAGGGCCCAAGTGCTATAGGCAACATCCTGTAGAGTAAGTCTGACCCTATATTACAGTGTATTTGAACAATACATATTTTATAGGTATAAAACAAACATGAGAAATTCTAACATGCCTCAGCCGTTCCCTGCAATATTGTGGGGGGACAAATAACAAACGAAATGAGTCAAATGGTTGGGTCATGACTGACACATCTAATGCATCACGGATGAGCTATGATAGATTTATTGAATAAATGAGATTTCAATCATTTTTTGATCACCTGACAAAAACCAATCACAAAGAACCACGATGATTGATCGGACATAGTTCTAATTGGAAAGTCCCAAGTTATTTATTGCATAAACATATTTGATTGGAAAGCAAAGTGTTGTTTGATATATCAAATAAGAATATTGGAGCATCAATCATACAGTACTGAAGAGTTTGATAAAGGTTCCACAAGTGCACAAAAATGTGATATAACTTCCAACTATAAGACCAGCATAAAGAAATTCAAAGATTATTCTCATCTCACCCTGACATTCTGTTTACTTACAAAAAACCGATTATAGGAAAACAAATAAGTCCAAATTGAATTCAGACATACTTTTTAACATAAAGCTTCAAAACCCTATTTTAAGAAATAGATGTGACTTAAATAAACTACAAGGGTTGTAAATTTTCTTTGCCAACACCACTCAGGGTTGTGCACAGCTTTTTTCTGTGATTAGGTGCAGCTTTCTAAGCAAAGCCTCAAAATAGCACAGTTTTAGCATACCTTGAGAATAGTTTTAGCATACCTTTAGCACAGTTTAATCATACCTTTAGCGCAGATTTAGCATAAACGCCAGCACAGTTTTAGCATAAACGCTAGCGCAGTTTTAGTGCTGCTTTTTAGTACAATCTAGCATTGATTCAGATTGGCCTAAACACCTATCCCTTGTCCCCTATCATAAGCTATAAGCTCTTTAATCCATTCAGCAAGGTAGGGCAGTGTTATAACAGATATCTAGGGATCAATATTTAATTACATTTTACAAGACAACACAAAGATTGAAAGTAATTTATTCAATAATACGTTATTATCATTGTGAAGATGACAAGGTACTCCACATGTTGCTAGATTACAGGGTACTGTTTTATCAAAGCACTTACAAAATGTACGAAATTCTTAAAGTTACGCTCAGATTTAAATTCCTTATATTGTTTTTACAACTACAAATTTGGGACAAGTTTGGCTTTGTAGGCGTTCATTAACTGAACGATTGCTAATATAACAGATCCAATTTACAATAATTTGTAGTTATAAAATAATTATAAAGAATTTAAATTTGGACGTAAGTTTACGATTTTAGTCAGTGCTTTGATAAAAGAGTACCCAGATGAACATTAGTGAAAAATATCTTGGGTTTTAATGTGGCAAAATTAAACATAGTGAACATTGTTTTGTACATATTTGTATGTACATGTATATCAGGTTTGATTTATACTATAGCCCATCCATGATAACTACTAGCCTTGTATATGCCAACAATGGTTATATTAATGTAAACACTTATATGGGTAAGAGATGGCTTGATTGTTTCAATTATGATATGTGCGCATTTATATTTTATGCTTTAAAAAGGTTATGTACAAGATCAGAAATATAGCAGCATCGAAATGTGTTAAATATCAATCTTCGTTTGTAAACAAAAAAACAACATTAATTTGAGATGATTAAAATTTCCAAAGGTTACACATTTTGATAATCCCAATGCAAATTGTCACGTTTTGTTCATTTTTACAGGATTCTATAACTTAGTGTACTATATTTTAACAGACAAGTATTATTATAGTAAGTCCATCCTACTTTAAAATATTATCAATATTTTGAACTTTTCTATGGACTCTCATTTATAATATTTCACTGTCAACTATTGATAACACGATAATGCTCATATTTCATCAAGTTTTTAAAAATATATTTTCAAATATATTTAATAAACTTCAGTATAATACAGTGTGTACAAGATAAAGAGTCACCCCAAACTATGAAAACATTTTCAACAAATCATTCAAAAAGTTTACAAGGAGGAAATTTCATGTTAATTTCATTCTATTAAAAATCTATGACCTAATTAACTCAGGTTAAAGAATTCCTGCGTGAACACGCCCCCTAAGTGTCACAGTAGCTAATAAAGCCTTGGGATTCCCACAGAAAGTGTACCAAGCCACTATTCCAATACAAATGTCAAAAATTCTAAAACTTTAAAGTGGTTTATATATCAAGATGATAAGTGAGACTTATATGAGGTGGAATGACACAAATTGACCCTAATTTTCCCCATGGGTGGCCAATCTATGTGAGCGATTTGAAAAATGAAAGTTTTGTCAAGCCATAAATGTTTTGTGAATAAAATTATACCATCAATAAACAAGAAATTAAAAGTATAAAAGATTTTTTGACATGAATGAAAATGCTGTAACTTTCAAAACATATATTGGTGTTTGATCTGTTTGATCAACTGACTGTTAATACTGGGAAACTTAACTTAAACAGTAAACAAATTTTGATTTAGGTATTTTGTTATTACTGAGTCAAATTAAAGACAATTTAGTTCAATCCTTTCTTCGAAAAAAAGTTGAGCAAAACTTCTACATTCAATCTTAACTTTCATGTAAAATTTTATTAGTTCTCTAAACAAGAGCACAGCCTATGAGTGCTGGACGCTCAACTTTCTTGTACTTGATAGTAACCTGGCTCATCTGTGAGTGAAAATTCTGAGAATAACAAGGACAGATAACTCATAAATATAGGTCACAGGGTTACCAGCCAGGGTTACCAGCCTTGTATGTATGAACTTCCTTAGTGATGGTGAATAACTATGTAGAATTTCACGTGGATACCTTTGATAGTCTTTGAGTAACTGACATTTTTGTGTAAAGATTCAGAGTCAATAAAGGGGAAAAACTCTTATAAAATGCTGGATATATTTGTTTCCTGTTGTCAGTAGATGTAGGTCATCACATTCCACAAGTGTATTGACTATCAAGTTGAAAGCTTAGTGTTTGAGAAAATTCAGTTGATGTGTAAAATGTGCCACTATTTCTATGTACTAAGTTCAAACAAGGCAGATTGACTCCATAGGTCACAGAGTTATCAGCCTTGTCAGTATGCAATCCCCTTGTGATGGTGCATAACTCAGTTGAGTTTCAAATTGATACCATTGATAGCCTTTGAGAAAATGACTCTGACAATAAACTTAACCAACACACACAGACGCACACTATATTCCGCCACGATGATAGCTCTACTTTTTTTCTTCAAAAAGTCAAGCTAAAAATGACTTAATTCCTAATCATACTTATTACCGTCCTTTTATTCAGGTTATTGTACAACTGTGAATATACCATTCAACAACAAAGTATTTTCTTGTGGGATAAATTTATTACTTTTGTATACTAACAGACAAAAGGTACACATGCATACCATATCGTCCATCATAGAATTGTTAACATTTCCACAGAATACAGATAAGGCCAGAGTCCTTTATTTTTCGTTACTCGAACCCTCCTGCCCAATTTTTTGGCATTTTCAAAAAAAAAAAATTGAAAAACTGTAAAAAAACAAAATTGCATATAATGTTTTGATGCTAAATGGACCAGCCTTGTATTATTATTTCATTAATTTGTTAATAAGAAGTTTTATTATATTAGTGTTTCACTACGGTGTCCTAGTCTTAAGATAAATTGGCTGTTTTCTTGAAAACTAACACTGTTGTTGAGTGTTGATTGCTTTCAATTGGACGGTCATTGACTATTCTACCACCACCAGCTCGTGGAAGCTATATTTTGGGAGTTTTTATTTTTTTCCCTCCTGTGGATTTTTTTCTGAAAAATGTCCGAGTAACAAAAAATTAAAAAAACTCTGGCCTAATACTTGCTTTATGCTCATTTCAACAGATCCTGATTATCCATTTATTCAGACATACAATAAATAATAACAAAAGTCTGGCATTATACTTCAGATCTAAAGACGCAGCCACATTATCATTATTTTTGAGACTGTAAATTATTACGATTAAGCAAACATATTAAGAAATGAGCAACTTTTGAAAACTAATCTTTTGGGTCTATTACATTGTATTGAAAAACTAAAATGCCAGGACAGTTTACTGAGTATGTCAATTTAAAGGAGAAGAATGCAATATAAATTGGGCAGGAAAAGACTTACATTAAAGCTGTGTGAATTTTGTAATGAAAAGAATTGCATAAAAAGACCTCCACAAAAATATTTGCAAAAATTACAATCCAATTTATTTTTAACAAAAAAAGGGGCAGACATAAAATGAAAGCAAAAATGCCTGCCTGTGTTTCCTAATAATAACTTTGTTGATTTACATCAATAAACAATTAAGTGAAGTCATAAGCCTTAGTATTATTTTCAATGTTGAGAGCAATTACATAATTTAACATTCTTCTAACATTCTTTCATGAAAATTTGATAAAAAACGTTCCATAAAAAACATGATTTCAAACAAGCTTAGGGCTGTCTGACTATTGTAATAAGGTTCCAGCTTGTGACACCATGTCAACTTCAATCTCAGATGCAACAACAACAATGCTGATAAACGGATTCTATTAGGACAATAAAGTTACAACACTTTGGAGATAAATATGTGCAACATAAAAACTGCCGCTGCCTGTCCACTGACCAAATTCAGGGACTTTTATTTAAAACCATGGTTAATTACAGTATTATATGTACATTGTATGATTAATGACTAGCTAAACTTAAAACTGAAGACACTTCAAAGAAAATGTATACAACTAATTATCGGTCCGTGCATTATTATCATGCTTAGTCAACTGCAATGTAACCATGGGCAACAGCACATGTCACCAGTCACATCAAACATGTATTACTGATAGAACATACATTATTTAATCAACATTGTCATGCAATGTCTTAAGCAACAATTATGTTCAAGTATCTGTACATTAATACCTTCATCGACACCGGAAACCCCTAATACTCAACCAACGACATAATGAAGACAAGAAACAATAAAGCATAAAAAAGTTGTGGGTGTCCGATATTTTGATCATAAGGCCAATATCTGTCAGTAGAAGGTCCATTAACTTCATAACATCAGATAGTTTTATGTGCACAGATATTCCTGGATTGCAACATTTACTGTAGTTCATAATGTCTTTAGTCAGTTATATATGACAGCGAAAGCGAAGAACCATCAAATGATTAAAATATCTATTGGTAATGGTATAAGAGCTCTTCGAAAAGGGAGAATGAAAATTAATACATTATGGTCATTAGAGGAGCTCTTCACAAAATGATTAATATATAGAATTAAAACCATGCTGTATGATGGCAGAAAGAGCTCTTCGACAATGGAGAGCATGAAAAGTCATAGATGTTATTTAAAGGAGCTCTTCAAAATGGAGAGCAAGAAGTTACAGAATGTGAGGTCTTCAAAAGTTACAGCATGGAAACTCAAGAATAGGTTCCACAGTGGAGATAAAAAGTTGTATAATGGTACAGTGGAGCTCTTCAAGAGGAGGGGAGTATGAAATCAAACATCATAATGGAGCTCTTCAAAAGAGAAGAGAATGAAAAGCTGTGTATCAGTAACCTTAGACCTACAGGCTTTGTTTGCTACTATAAGGTTATACAATCTGGCCACTTTATATCATCTTAACTGTCAGCACAAAATTAATACTCCATCATGATTTGACACTTTCGAACATAAGTGTGTTCTTACATTACACTATAGCCATATACCAGTAACAATAAATGTGATTTTAAATACGACTGACAGAACAGATAAAATATCTTTTACATAATGTTTAGAGAGTAAATGAGCTGAAAAAACGTCTCAATAACAAGCATCACTTGTGCTTGACAAACCATTTAATTACAACTAATTTGCCATGAAATGAGAGTAAAAGCGATTTTTTTTTGCAAATCCAACAAATTTAAGAACATTTGATATGGAAAATACTTTAAAACTTAAATGAATAATAATAAAGACACATAATCTACCACTAAGTAAAAGTCTTTTCATCTAGGTGTGTTTTTACATATATTTCATGCAATAAAGCAAGTCATTAAGATACATGCAAACTAACTTACTTACAAATGACAATGAAAGAACAATTATGTCTACACTTAGTACAAGCAAGACAGACGTTTCTAAAAGAAAAATTTCGGTAATTGATTTTGAAATTACTAAAATTTCTGCTTAATGATGTTCATGGCTCCATTAGTAGTTTTACCAACAAACATTATGTTTTATGATTTGATGTTTAAATAGCATACCGTCTGTGAAATATATATAACTTTGAGAAATGGAGAAATTGTTTGAGATCAATGAGAAGTATGTAACTTAATTTTAAGTAAATAAGCAAGATCAAAGCAACACGTCGTGAGAAAAAATACAATTGGTGTAACAGTCATCATCATATGACATGCAACTGAATTTTTACTAAATATATATGAAAAGTGAAAGTATATAATAACAGGTAAATATAATGTGATCTTTTCCGATAGAATTGTTAAAATAGTCGAACAGGAAGTTTGTTGTTGTGCCTTTGAAATGGAGATAGGTTGTTATGGTATAGGTAACATAATTATGTTTCATATGATTGTTTTCCTGGTCTTTAATCGACAACCATCCCTTGCTTTTCTACGAACTTATATCAAGACTCCACATTGTGTGCCAAATGAAACAGTGCTCTAACCAGTGGCCCTTTTTCGCTTAAAGGACCAATAGGCTCTACCGACTAAACCATCCAGCAGCTTACACTCTGACCCACATTGTGACCAGGTTCAGACCGTGACACAAGCATTGACTGAGAACTTCTTCACATGTGCCAAACACAGAACAACATATCAGAGTGTCTAATACAGAAATCAAACCAACTGATCTGCAGGACAATAGTACAGTGCTGAACCAACTGTGATAACCAGGAGTAACATTATTTCAAAGAAGAAATATTCCAAAATATGCATAGATACTACAGGGAAGGTCTAAAAGGTGTTCATAGAACAATATTTCCAGGATACTTACTTTCCAAGTGGATTAACGCTGGCATCAACAATCTGTAGATATTTACATGTTTTGATACTCTCTGGTATATCTATTACACCTGAAAACAAAACCATAATATACTGGTATATTACATGAAAATCATGTCAAGCCTTTATACTCTTAAAGCTTCCATTATTATACCCTGCCTTAAGACTCTTAAAGCTTCCATTATTATACCCTGCCTTAAGACTCTTAAAGCTTCCATTATTATACCCTGCCTTTAGACTCTTAAAGCTTCCATTATTAGACCCTGCCTTTAGACTCTTAAAGCTTCCATTATTAGACCCTGCCTTTAGACTCTTAAATGCTTCCATTATTAGACCCTGCCTTTAGACTCTTAACAAAAATGGTCCCTTATATAGATATGACGGTACTGTACCGAAGTACAGGTTCAAATCCCACTATAGGTGCAAACTAATTAATACAGACAATAAACATTGACTCAAAACTCAGATTTATTTCATGAAGAGGGTACACCAGTATTTCAGTGATATAGAAACTTTCTGAGTCCATTTTTGGTGTTCAAGTGAGACAATTGCAGTGTGTGACCATCCAGTTTTATTCCTGCCTATATTTGGCTAATGACTGTCAGCTTCAAAGGAATAATATTCAATGACATTATCAAGACACCTGTGTAAACCAATTCTGGAACTTTAATCCTTGTAATTTAAATCTGCTGTACACCAAACAAAGGATTTAAACCAGAACAGCTAGGTTTTTATCACTGTCATATAGTATTTTGGCAAGTGACCAAACCAGTCACCACTGTTCATGTAGCAAATGATCTTGCCACAACAGAACAGTCACTAAATTAAACTATACAAAGGTCATGAAGAAGTTTACCATTTTTGCTGAGATCGAGGTTTTCAAGACTGATCAGATGACCTATGGCACCAGGTATCTGTTTGATCTCATTGTCACTGAGACTCAGCTTCCTCAAACCATGACAGTAAAATAACTCCTGAAAGTAGAATAAAAGACAGAGGTTAGTCCAAATGTTTCATTATGACCAGGCTAGGTATAAATTCCATACAGGACACCTTGATAGCTCCCTGGACGACATTTATATAGTTCTTATAAAAAATACGAAATTACATATAATTAAGACAGTTGGTTTTGAAACTTATAGATATGTATTTAATTAACCTAATTGTTATATCCTAGAATTTATGGTGTTGACTTTTATACCATGTCGCAAAGAGTTCTTTAAGTTTGTAATCTGTTCGAATATCCCACCAATGACAAATTACTATAACTCCTAGATATAAAGGTCATAAGGGAAATTACTAACAGTAAATCATTTTTTGGAATAATAAATAAGACTAGCCAAGGCTATTTTGTGTCAACAACTGATTTTTTTGTATTTAAGACAAACCAACATCAATCAACTATAATCATCATGTACATGACCTTATCTCTGCACCAAGTAACAGCACATAGAGTGATCTAATATGTAAATATTGTATTATTACATCACCATATTCAATATCACCATATGGCTACATATTGTGTCATTAAATAGATTGTCAAACCACTAGATTGTAGCATAGGAATATCTCGACAGCAACATAAGAAGAGTTTGAAAACATCTGAATTTTTTCTGCAGATCACCCCATTTTGGGGATATTCTACTAGCCTAACAAACAGGCCTTAGAGGTTTTATGGTGCAATATTTGGAGAAAATATAGCAAGGAATAAAATGGACTTTACGTTAGTACAACTATGTACTTTGTAATGTAGTACATGCTTAACAGCACAAAAGGGGTCAACAGTCTCAACACACTAGCAAACCTCTCTTAATTAAAATATTTCAAATTTCTTTTCCAACACAAAAGTCTCAAACAATGTAATAACATATGACAAAATTTTGTTCATGTTGGTTAATTCTCTGCAGGAAATCTCATTATTGCATACAATACCTGTTGCTCAATGGAAAACTCTAAACCCCAAATTAATGTGACCAAACACGCAATTTTCTATTTTTTTTGTTATCGACAATGACCATTCTGTGTACGGGCTTGTTTGTGCTGACTTACGCATAAAGGAAGCTTTGTAATGATCTTTTAAAAAAAATGTAAAGGTCACCACGTACATGACCAAAAGCACACTTTGAAGTCTTATAATACAATTCAACTTTTAAATTAGATCTTGCAAGTAATAGTAAAGTCATTGATTTCAAACGTAAGATTGGGTCGAATTCAGCTAATAAAAGTCAATGACTTTAAGGTAACAGATGGATCAGAAAAATGTACTTCTGAAGAGCAAAATTGTACCTGTAATTATATTGTAGGCTCTACATAAGGTATCATGCATTTGCAAGGCTTTTTATTTGGCTACTTTTTTGCAAATTGAGTTCCCTATGTATTCATAAATCCACATAAATCTACTATTAGTATATGAGAATTCTGATTTTACCTTCCCTAAAACACAAATATTTCAAGGTTTTCCATTATATACATCAAATGAACACATTAACCTAGCTAACCCAAGAAATGAATTAATGATTTGTCAGATAACAACTTTTAGCAATTGAGATTGAGAAAATGCACAAGCCAGGCCATGCTGCTGTGATATTATATAATTTATCCTTTACAACACAACAATAAACGTCATGCAGGGCATGAAATTATGGACATGAGCAAATGCTGACAATATATTCTATATCGCACATAACTTGTTGGATAGGAAAAATAATGTACTGTATGTAAATTAATATTAATTTTATCTTCAAACATGCCATGAAAGTACCATGTACCTTAGGTTAAGATTGTTTGCATGAAGTATTACCAATTCAAATAAGAAACATTATATCAGTTGATATCTGGGTCATGTTCATATTCAATCAAAAATGTACTTTTCAATCAATTTTGATTTCTGTTTTGAAGATGTTTAATTACAGTATTAAAGCATACTTGGTACCAAGTATATAGTACATGTACTTAGCCAGGAAAAAATAATTACTTATAGTTATAGTTATGCATAGTATGATCAAAAATCTGTGGCAAACAATATAACTAAGTATGTATCGTTCAATAAAATCTTGAACATGATTTATGCCATGTACATGTATGCTTTTCTTGTTTCATATTTGAAGAGTTTTGAACACTCGCCTCACAGGTCAGCATTCCGGTCATTTTATTATCCCAAGGTAAAATTACTCAATATTAAATACAATACCCATAAATATTCAATAGAGGGAATTAATGACTGATATCGAAGTAAACACAATGTTTGCCTACTCTAGATCCGCCATGCCAAACTTTGTGATACCACTTCATTATCGCAAAAATCAAACATTGAAAAATTGGAATTTTCCTAATAACTTATCAAACACGCTATGTGTGTACATACGGGGGGAATCTATGTTGAGTGTTCACGAGCCCATATTAAACCAGCACTCATTATTCTACGTAACTCACTTTACTGTTACTCAGTACAGCAAGCACTTACATGGGTGAAAGTTTGAAATTCTAAAAAACCTGAAATCCTCAAAAATTGACAATTTATATAGGGAAAATAGAGAAAAACAGGCTTTTTGGCACTCTCAAAAACCTGAAGTTCAGGCATATGCCTGAAAACTTTCACCCATGCACTTAGATATAATCATCACAGATAACATGTATTATTTTCATCGTTTTATTGTGCGTTAACAATTCTTGTTTTATATGTGAGACAGTTGACGTTAACAATTGCCAAAAATTAACAATTTTCCCAACAAGTTCATTTGTAGCCAAAGTTATGAAATAATCTGCTCATCCAGGAAATTATACCATAAACCCAGGGACCAGTTTCATAGACATATCTTAGCTAAGATTCGTCTTTGAGCAAGCTTAAAGACAGCTATTACATTAATTTTATAAACAAAGTTATATAAACCAGAATTCTCTGTTTTAACTTAATGAAAATGTATGGGTTCACATAGTTAAAAGTCCCATCCTGACTAAGATATTGTCTATGCAACGGACGCCATGTCATCAGGATGACAGTGCAGTGATCTACTAAATGTGCAAGCCTGAGGAGCAGAGACTAACATACAATATACTGCAAGTTGTTTTTCATTCTTTAAACTCCAATATTAACTATTACAGCCATGCATTCAGTACCAAAAACGTTTGTCAATGTTCCAGTTGCATGTCATCATACTTTCAACACAGGTTGGGAGGCGAAAGAACAAAGATTACAGGAAGGTTTGTAAAAGTTGAATATGTATATCTTTTTATACACCATTTCCATATTTCCATCAGTGCGTCAGTTGTTATGTGCCATGTACAGGCTCTGCCGTCTAGAAAATGTTTCTTGCTAACAAATTGTCCAGTATGTATAGTTCACCGCAAAGACCTGAACCCTCTGCAAACTTTCTCTGTACTCAGAACACAGGGCAGACTGGTACCATTATTATGTGACGGACATTCCTGAGCGCCATGTAAACACGGTTTTGCCAAACAGTATGGCATGTGGAACCTGCCAGCATGTTATATACAAACAATGGACATGGATTTAATACTAAAACAAAACAAACACTCCCTGGTCAAGGATTAAAATTTTGACATATCAATGTTAAAACAAAGACTTATTGATAAACATATAATAATATTGGCAAGGATCGATGTTTCTATATGAAATCTGTCAAAACACTTGATATTAATGTGAAGATAGATTGATAAGAAGAGTTGAGATAATATCGTACCTGTTTCTATAATTATGTTAACCAATATTTATACCATTAAGTAAACGGCAGACCTAACTCGAGATATTATATTTGAATAAATTGTTCCACTTGTATGATATTGGAACTTCTTGAACATGCTAATATGCCATTACGTACGATGTTTTGAACCTTTTACTCCATATATAGACCCCTAATTCATTTTTCCTATTGTATCCTGGTAACTTAATTGATAAGGGAGTTTAATAATGCATAAGATTGTTTCCACCAGAATAGGGCATTGAGTAAAGTTAAATAACAAGCATTTCACTATTGCCCACTGAACTGGATTCATAGAATTAGTTAAAGCAAGAAAAGGGTTTTGGGCTCAAAAATGCATGTCCCAGTCCTACAAAGGGCTGTAACTCCTAAAATTCATCTGATCTAAAACTTCTGACAAAATGCAAAACTAGGTTTGGTATCAGCTGTTCATGTGAAGTTCCATTGAAGTTCGACCAGTGGATTTCAAAGTTTCGACATTTCAATTTTGATTATGTCTGTCTTCATCAGGAAATTTAAGAATATATGAAACTGAACTGGAGTAAGGTAGTGCAGTCATCTTTAAACTTCGGAGAGCCACCGGCAATCACATAATAAGGTATGTATTCAATGACCTAATATAGAAAATGGAAAATGTACAAAATGAAGATTACAAATTAAAGCTCACACTGACAACTGTTTGCACCACAGGATTTAAGAATACAGATACGCTGTATATAATCCAAAAGCAGACGACCGCCTTAACAAAACGATTTTATCGTAAAAAGGGGACTTGAATAAACCCTTAACCTGATACCATACACAAGACAAGGGCTGTGTCAATAAATAAACAAGCCTGACGTCAGACAGTTGTGTCAGACAACCTTAGAGTATAGAAGTTACAGCATTATTGCAAACATTTCTCTCGGCTAATCCCATTATCCTACCGTATAAAACGCTACTTCCGAATTACAATATTCAGTGATTAATTGCTTAACGATGTTTGTCGATCCGTACCGTTGGAGAGCTGTTTTGACTTGTTGAAAATCAATGTTATATTGAATGACAATAGATCGGTAGATAATATACAACCATTGATAAAGTGGAAAACTCGTGAGAATAGAATGTACATTGAGATGTCAACCTTAACTTCAACGATCCAGAATACTCAATTTTGCACTAAATATTCTGTAGGAGTAAATTACATGTTATTAGAAACGAGTATTGATGTAATTCTTTTATATAAGAAATGAGAAAACTGGTTGTTTTATCAATACTTTAACATAATTATACACAGGGTTCTGTTTCCAACTTTTTCATGAAGTATCTGAAAACATTCATGAAAGTTTTTAAAAGAATCAGCAAGGCCTAAAAAACCAGTACACCACTGAATATCTGAACTTGAGGTCTGTTAAGAGACTGTGACAGTCTGATTGTTACACAGTTTCCTAGATCACCTGATCAGTCAATACCAGCTTATGACCATGAGCACGGGTGTGGAATTCCTATGTCCGACTTGCCCGGGCAAGTAGATTTTTCCATCCAGCTTGCAGAGGGCAAGTGCAAAATTATCACGAGAAAAATAATATTAAGTGCTGTATTTTACCTAAACAAAGATGAATCCCTTAATTACTGACCAAAATTGATTTAATTAACAAACTTTAAATTAAATCTAGTAATCTAATCCTTGAGATGATAAATAATTGAATGAAACTGAAATTGTGTTGCTTTTTTGTGTTTTTGTGGGCAAGTAGATTTAGTTTTCGGGCAAGTGGATTTTTCAGTCCAACTTGCCCATGGGCAAGTGACAAATTTTGGAATTTCCACACCCCTGATGAAGTATAATATTCAAATCAAAGAATACACGCTTACAGGTAAAACTCAAGTGTTTTGGAAAGCAAAATAATTACAGGTGTGTTTCATACTATAACCACACAAAGCAGAACAAGTTTCTAACTACATGTTTCTCCCTATAAGTGCATGCATTTAGTTGGAAAATATTGAATGAAACCACTCGCATAATCCATTTTAAATATTTGAATTTTCTGTTGAAAATAATTCACACAAATTATGTAAAGCCATTCAAATGAACATCAATGGGGGCTCAAAAACCACACAATTTTAAATAGACCATGACGCCGTAATAAGAAATTCGACAACTTATGAAAAATGCATAGTACAGACTGTATATCATTTTCTATAGAATGAGTAAACCATACTGCAGATATTTCTGTCCCCATCACAGATCAAGATTTGTAACCATAAACCCATCGTAAAACGGTTTCTACTGTAGTATCACTAATCTGTTTTAATGGTGGCTTCACATCTTGAATACTGTTACTCCTCTCAATGATATATCAATATGACATTGATCCAAATATTATGTATGAGTAATTTTTTATCTCATAGTATAACTTTTGTAGTAGAAAGTACATGATCTTTTGTACTACTTTTAAGTGGTATTCTAGCACTGACTACCATCATGATTCAAACTGGACATGATCATAACTCAGTCTGGCAATGATCAGCACTCAGCCTGGCAACTATCAGCTTAAAGCCAAACAACCAGCAGTAGTACTCAGCCAGGCAACCATCAGCTTAAAGCCATACAACCATGAGCACTCAGCCAGGCAACCATCAGCTTAAAGCCATACAACCATGAGCACTCAGCCAGGCAACCATCAGCTTAAAGCCATACAACCATGA
This sequence comes from Spisula solida, assembly GCA_947247005.1. Lineage (NCBI taxonomy): Eukaryota > Metazoa > Mollusca > Bivalvia > Venerida > Mactridae > Spisula > Spisula solida. The sequence goes on from OX365948.1 coordinate 31,855,544, forward strand.
GCACTCAGCCAGGCAACCATCAGCACTCAGCCAGGCAACCATCTGCACTCAGCCAGACAACCATCAGCACTCAGCCAGGCAACCATGAGCACTCAGCCAGGCAGCCATGAGCACTCAGCCAGACAACCATCAGCACTCAGCCAGGCAGCCATCAGCTTAAAGCCATACAACCATGAGCACTCAGCCAGACAACCATCAGCTTAAAGCCAGACAACCATCAGCACTCAGCCAGACAACCATCAACACTCAGCCAGGCAGCCATCAGCTTAAAGCCATACAACCATGAGCACTCAGCCAGGCAGCCATCAGCACTCAGCCAGGCAACCATCAGCACTCAGCCAGGCAGCCATCAGCTTAAAGCCATACAACCATGAGCACTCAGCCAGACAACCATCAGCTTAAAGCCATACAGCCATCAGCACTCAGTCAGACAACTATCAGCACTCAGCCAGGCAACCATCAGCACTCAGCCAGGCAGTCATCAGCTTAAAGCCATACAACCATGAGCACTCAGCCAGACAACATCAGCTTAAAGCCAGACAACCATCAGCACTCAGCCAGACAACCATCAGCACTCAGCCAGGCAGCCATCAGCTTAAAGCCATACAACCATGAGCACTCAGCCAGGCAACCATCAGCTTAAAGCCATACAACCATGAGCACTCAGCCAGACAACCATCAGCTTAAAGCCATACAATCATGAGCACTCAGCCAGGCAACAATCAGCACTCAGCAAGGCAACCATCAGCAGTACTCAGCCTCCCTGTCATGATTACTTTCCACTATATAAGTTACCCATTTTATCCAATTTTGTAGTAGATTCAGTTTAATATGTATTTATAATCAATGATTTAATGTACATTACATAAGTTTAATTAAGCAATCTCAGACACACATATGAGACATTTGCTAGCATGCAATATGTGACATCTAGATAATGAACAAACTGTATAAATCACCTCATGCGTGAAATTAAAACGAACATATCTTAGTTTTATCACCGCTCTTCAAAATTGAAACCATTTTATTGAGTTGATTAGCAATCACTTGAATCGTCAGAATATGTTAAATTTAACTGCAAAAAAATGTAAATGCAATTCTTAGCTGATGGGAAGGTTTTCTAAGACAAACATCATTGAAACATAACCTCAACAAAAAGACCACCCTTTGCACCCCTGAACTGGTCTTCTAAAATTAATTAAGTGGAATGTCTTAAAACTGAGGTTGAATTCATATAAGCATGATAAAATGGTAAAATGATTAATTTTAACTCCAAAAGGTTTAGTAAACAAAATAAAGTATTTTCCTTATTCAGTTTTCAACAGTACAACAATGAGGCCAGATATTCATATATTCAACCGGAAGAAAATTCTTCTAAATCCGGCAAAATTCAATATTTTAGCAACTTATTCCTGAGTATCTTTACCAACATGAGTATTGCATTTATTTCTAAGACTATTTGACCACCCAAAAATTACGGAAATTGTACTGATACTAAAAAACTTCTGAGACACATGATTCAGATTGCACTTTTAGGCCAAAATCTAAGGACAAGCATGCTCTATCTCTATCTAAATCGAAGGAAAAAATTCAATGTTTGCATGCTAAGATAGTACGAAACTTTTTTACTAATAAAATACCTCAATTTAAATTAATACAAATATCAACTAGATACTAATAAATAGTTTACACTTCATTCATACTGTTAATTAGGCTAATCAATATTCATAAATAATTAAAGCCTAAATAATTTACAGTATACAATGCCAATCCATTAGTGACAAGTAGATAAACAATTTCTACCATCAGTCTGTCATGCCTAAACGACTTACACAAAACATCAAACCATCAATAATTGATACACAGGAAAATCTCTCGTTCTTTGTCATTAATTGTTCCACCATGAGCAGATGAACAAAGTGACAAGCGTCCAGGTGAGACTGAGGTTGACAAAATCTATATCCCAGCACGGGGGAATATTGATAAAGTTATGGGAGCTGATAGAAAGCTGTTTCCCCTTGGTGAAGTGAACTGTAATAGGCTATATTAAGTTTGCTGACAACGGTTTTCAATATTACAAGAAAGGGCAATATCACCTGAGTATAGTAATAACTTGACAAATAAGGAACAAGCCACAAACAGTCAGGACACTCAATAGGACAACATAATACTAAATTAGCATGTTTCATGAAACGCCTGAATAGTTCTAACATTAGCCACGAAAGTCAGGACACTCAATGGGACAACATACCACTATCAGCATGTTTAATGGTACGCATGCATGGTCATAATAACGAGAGAGCTGTCGTAAATCCTTGATCACTGGTTCTTAACAAGATTTGTCAATTTCCCGTCAATGCATAATGCTCAATGAAAGACTGAACGACGGCCAGTCACATGTCAGCCGGCAATAAAACCATAGATTTGTACAATATTGCAACAAATGTCCAATCCCAGGGAAATAAAAATCAAAGGTTGCAATTAAAAAAAAGAAATGGACACATCGTACTAGTCATAAAGAGAATCATTTAGCATCCCTTACTGTCATAATCTAGACTCCTGGTCTACTAATCTCACTCACATCAGGTTATAAAACTTACAGGTTTTATTGATAAATCATTAAGTTTTTACTATTGTTTCGCCAGTTCGAATACTCATTACTTCATATTGTCTTGTACAAATGTTGTCAGCTTAGGTAAAACATACACATGATGTTACAAATAATATAGCATTTCATTTAGTACTACAGCATCTATAGATTGAAATTGATTAGAACATTTTAGCAACAAAACCAAGCTCAAGTACTGTCATGTATGCTCTTAACATAGATACCAATTTCAAGTAAATGACATAAATCAAATCAAAATGACAATGCAAAGTATGCAATACAATAATACACAAATTCAATACAACTGCTGTCTGATGACATGGGTTCCATTTGACTCGGGAGCAGGGGTTTTGACCCTTGAAATTTCCAAAAAGTCGGTATTATTTAGATTGAAGGGTCATTTTCTCTAAAAATCAAGGGAATTTTGCCAATAAAATGGTTAGATTTAGTCAAAAGTATCAAAATGGCCCTTCAGGTTCTGAAGCTAGTGGAACCTCTGGTTGATAGGTCGACATAATTTAATGTAATCAGACAAGATACCAGGCGGACATCTACCAGTCATCAAAGCATATTTTGGGAGCTTCTGGTGACAGCCGGAGCCTCACTTGAAATACTCTAAACTAAACTACTCAAGTATGTACATGATGCCTAGACATTGAATACTAGTAGACAGTTGGGTGTCTTTTAAACTTAATTCTGGCAACTCAATTAACAAATACTAAATTGTTCCATCAAAATGGTACCTTACCCTAGGTAAATCTTTGATCTGATCGAATACTAGTACATAGTTGGGTGTCTTTTAAACCTAATTCTGGAAACTCAATTAACAAATAAATTGTTCCATCAAAATGGTACCTTACCCTAGGTAAATCTTTGATCTGATCGAATACTAGTACATAGTTGGGTGTCTTTTAAACTTAATCCTTGCAACTCAATTAACAAATAAATTGTTCCATCAAAATGGTACCTTACCCTAGGTAAATCTTTGATCTGATTAGAGTCTACGAGAAGTTCTTCTAGCGTTCTCTCATAGTTGAATACTTCTCCCGGCACATCATTCAGACTACAATGTCGATAATCTAACAATTTTACATCTTCCTCTATCTTCGGTCGTAGACACGGACATTTCCTCACAAACAATTTAGCCATTACTCATCCTGCAATTATTCAACATTTAATAGCATAATTATGACTTAAGTAAAATAAGATATGAAAAGTCAAGAAAAACTGGTTTTCGGATATTGTCAATAGTGCTAAATGGTTGTAGCAAAAACAAAACTTCTTTACAGAGCTTGGGCGGATCTGTGCTTGTTTAGTTGGGCATTGTATCTTTATGTGTTTTATGTTTCCTGTGCTCGGTTGGTTCAGTTGGGCATTGTGCTGTGTGTGTTTTTAATGTTTTCTGTGCTCAGCTGGTTAAGTTGAGTGCTGCCTTCCCTGTCTCACAAGCTGATAAAACCGTGGTAATTATCCCCAAACGCCCCATTTGAAGTTCCATCAGAAATTTGCACTGTTTTCCTATGGCTCTGACGAAACTGAAAACCGATGTTATGCTCTTAAAGAACTCTGGATACATGACATCTGAAGAACTTCTAAGCGCTTCATTGGTTTTAAGTTCCGTAAGAGACATACGAAAAAAGAACAATTCTCTGACAAAACTGAAAAGCGGTGTACATTGGAATATGTACTAGCTGTGTAAACATTTCCAGCAAAGTCTCATGACCTGATAACATAAATACATTTGGAGATATGAGTAAACACATAAAATGCTGAATACCAATCATCAAAGACATAGACTTTGTATAGAGTGTGGTGACTTCCGACTACACAAGTGGCTACTGCTCTATCCAGTCTTGAATGAGGCGGCCAAATATGTCACCACATTTTTCCATTGACAGCTAGGACAGGTTCGTCCTTTCATAATTAAAATGTGCAGCAATCAAAACAAAGAACTTTACTGTTACCTATTCATATGACTCAAAGAAAGTGAATTCATGCTTTAGTTAGTATAAATTAAATGAGAAAGGTTGAAATATGGGCCTGAATAACATGAAGTTTGTCACAGGGTGAAGAAGCGTGCAGCCTGACTGGGGCTTCAATGGATCAGACTGTGACACAATGTTTGTAGATATTCTATATATATATATGTAACTAACCCTGAGGTAGCAGTCATCAGGAATAATTAACACAACTAATAAGTTTTCCAATCAATGTAAAATAAATTAGCTTTAACATTGAAAACGTTTGTGCATAAAGCCATTAACACAATCGGTAAAGTCATATAATTATTCCTTAAGTATTTCAATAATAGTCAAACTTGAAAAGTTACCCTACCAAATTTGGTATTTTACCAAACCTGTATTGATTTTGTTTCAACAAAAAATTCAAGTTTATCATTTTGTTTATACATTAAATTACCATTCTTATCACAGGTAGTATCAAGTTTGATTCAAACCTAAAACATTAAGTGTCATTTTAATACCGTACCTTCATAACACTATAGAAAACTTCTGATCAATATCCAATACCCGAAGATAAGATTTCAAACCACCACAGGGCTACACAAAATATCCATGTCATAAAAATGATAAATTCATATAAACACAATGTTCCAGAAATAGAAAAAACTTCATTTGTAGCGAATCATATTATGAAAACTTTCTTAATCCGAAACACTGACAAATGTCCCTAAGTTGTGACACTGAGAAAATCAAAGGTAAACCACCATTAATACACAGGCTAAACTTTAACACAAAGATTTAAGAGCAACTTAATTCAAAACACTTTCACATAAAATACACAAATAAAACATTTAATCACCATCAGGGCAGAGCATGAGTACAAATTTGTCTGGTATATATTTAGCATAAAACATCCAGCTTAAATCCGAGCAAGGTAGATCCACAATCAGATAAAATAATATTTCTTTATACAGTCAATGCTTGTTTTGCCTTGATCAATTACCTATAAAATGGTCACCTATAAAACTGGGTAAATCTGTTTACACACTGGCTTATAGTCCTATAGTCGGTGATAAAGGTACAGTAATCATGTAGAGTGTTAAATGTTGAATTAAGCACGTAACTGTCACAGATCTTCAGATTGTCTTACAGACAAATCAATGCTAATACTTCACTATTGACTGGTGGTCTGACCTTGTCATTTATATACATAGATATCTTCACAAAGTAGTACTTACCATGTTTTATTTTAGTCAAACTATCTCAAACTATCTTATTTCAAGCATTTGACACAAGTCATTATGATTCATACATGTTTGATATAATGTATTTGTACCTGATACTAACACTCAGTATATGTATTTAGTAGCAGTTCCAAACAGTAAGTGACACATTCACACTGTCAACATATGTATAACAGAACAATCAGAATGGCTACATGCAGTGCAACTTACTGTTTCCAAAGCTTTCTCAATCACAATAGTATCAATATTATAGTGAAGTAGACTTCGTTTTCAACATTTTAAGTGTGAATTCAACTTCAAAATCTTTTCCAATGACAATGATATATTGGGACACATCAGATTATTGACCATTATATGGGACAATACAGACTATTGGAGCATCACATGGGACAATACAGACCATTGGACCATCATATGGGGCATTACAGACCATAAGACAATAATATGGGACAATACAGACTATTGGCCATCATATGGGACAATACAGACCATTGTATCATCATATGGGACAATACAGACCATTGGACCGTTATAAAGGACAATACAGACCATTGGAGCATCACATGGGACAATACAGACCATTGGACCGTTATAAAGGACAATACAGACTATTGGAGCATTACATGGGACAATACAGACCATTGGAGCATCACATGGGCCAATACAGACCATTGGACTGTCATAAAGGACAATACAGACCATTGGAGCATCACATGGGACAATACAGACCATTGGACCATTATAAAGGACAATACAGACCATTGGAGCATCACATGGGACAATACAGACCATTGGAGCATCACGTTGGACAATACAGACCATTGGACCGTTATAAAGGACAATACAGACCATTGGAGCATCACGTTGGACAATACAGACCATTGGACCGTTATAAAGGACAATACAGACTATTGGAGCATCACATGGGACAATACAGACCATTGGAGCATCACATGGGACAGTACAGACCATTGGACCGTTATAAAGGACAATACAGACTATTGGAGCATCACATGGGACAATACAGACAATTGGAGCATCACATGGGACAATACAGACCATTGGACCGTTATAAAGGACAATACAGACTATTGGAGCATCACATGGGACAATGCAGACCATTGGACCGTTATAAAGGACAATACAGACTATTGGAGCATCACATGGGACAATACAGACCATTGGACCATTATATGGGACAATAACAGACCATTGGACCATCATATGGGACAAATTATACAGACTATTGGAGCATCATATGGGACAATACAGACCATTGGACCATTATATGGGACAAAACAGACCATTGGACCATCATATGGGACATTACAGATCATTGGACCATCATATGGGACAATACAGACCATTGTAGCATTATATGGGACAATACAGACCATTTGACCATGCTATGGAACAATACAGACCATTGTAGCAATTTATATGGGACAATATTGACCATTGGACTACTGTAAGTATAATTATCTACATTTTCCCCTCCTTTCACATAATCTAGTTTCAAAACTAAAGCAGGACAATAGATATACCCACCAATTCACTGTATCTATGTTACCACAGGACTTACATTTATCAGTGACACATATTGTGTAGACCAAACACTTTTCAACAGGTTCAAACATTCCATTACCTCCCTCAGTATCACTTCTAAGGGTGGACAAAAACAGTCATAACAAACACATAGTTTACACATTAACCTGATAACAAAATTAACACTCTCCAGTCTCCCTATGGTATCAACTTAATAAATTTAACATAAACACTGGAAATGAGTAGGTGGTGCCTTTACAATACCCACGATTAAACATTCAAAAAAAATTAATGTATTAACAATTTTGGTTTTCACATTAAAAGAATATATTTGCATGACTTATATGGTTCAAGCACAGCAATAAGAAATAAAACTTAATGTATCTTACACTTATGTTTGACTTTCTTATATGAATAAGACCATGCAGTTGTAAGTGCATCTCTTTATTTGACCTATAATGAATTTAAATCCCAACTTCTGACTTCCATGCCTCCTTTAATAGCAGCCAGCAGAAATCTCAGTTTAAAGTAATCCACAATGTAAGTATAGAAATCCACAACCCTATGTGATATAATATGATATTTCAGACCACATGTACAAAATTTAACTTTCTGTTGGACTTGTTGAACAATGTCATTTCAATCTACAATGGCACATTATTTAAGAAGTCACAGTGACTGACTGTATTATTGACTACATTAAATGTATGACTTTATTACAAGTACATAATATTATATGAATTACTTGACCACATATGGTACCAATTAACACCAATAACGATAAGTAATTGATTAATTTGGATACTTAATATATGTTATGGTATATTATAGACTAATTAATATTTAATTAAACATAGCCAAAACACAATATTGACCTATTTCCAATGTTTAACCAAAGCCTGAATAATTAACTCCCAAGTCTTTCTTTATAATAAACGTATATACCGTTGGTTAATTAATATTTAATTAAACATAGCCAAAATACAATATTGACCTATTTCCAATTGTTCAGTAACTATTTTAAACAGGCAAAGTCAAACCATCCCAGGCCATTTATGAAAATCCATTATACAAATATTTACAAAGGTTAAACACCTTTTAACAATACAATAAGGATTTTGTGTTCCAATTTAAATTGGATCAAGTCGGATTAAAATGATTAAGTGGGTTTATGAGTCTTTGGAGCCAGTGTAACGGTAAAACAAAGTAACATGGCTCCATGAATCTATGACATTAGACGTGTACAGGTCTGAGCTATATCACTCAGTTCCTATATATTATTAATATATTTATATACAATTATAAATTGAATAATTATATATTGAATTTATTCTGACCTTAATATGAGAAATATAATGCAAAATATACATGTAATTTATGTGACCAAATTTTAAGATTAAGACGATTTTAATCGTAACTCAAATTGGACACCATCATAATTATCAAAGTACAGATTTTTTAGAAGTTCCGATGCAATCTACTTGTAATATAATAACTTCTTTGCCAATCGAGCTTTTCAGGGTGGTAAGTAACAGCAAGCTTCATCTGGACGGAACTGAGATGAGACAATCATGTCAACTATTATTATGTAACCTTCTGTGACATCAGCTCTAGTCATGTCCTCCATATGTGGAGTGGTCTTCAATTGCTTGTGGAAGAGCATATGAGTTAGTGCGGTATAAAGTTATGGTTGATTTTGTATTTCCTGCAACTGTGGTTCCAAGGTCAGTTCAGGTTCCACCTTATATTTCTAAAAACTGGTTTGAACTTTACGGTTAACTCTGGTTCCAACTAACATGGCCGAAATTTTTTTGAAAAACGGCATAAAATCCTACTGAAGACCGTTAAATGCGTGTATTAGACGAGCTAACACTCTCACAAAGGCTACGTAATAGCATAACGTGACAAAAATCTTGCTTAAAGCCGATTAAAATTACAAAACCACAAGCAGACGACGGCGACATGGTCAGAATGACCGGTGCAAAGTTTTTCCCATAGTTTGAATGAAAAGAATTCTATGTATGTATTAAATCAGGACTGTAATAATGTAATCCCACCCGAGTCAAAGTCAATCACAGATTTAAAATTCCATATCGGTGATCAGATATTAAGTATTAAATAGTCGAAATGTATAAGCTAGCTCCAACCCCGTGTGACTATCTTTGAACTACGCACAACAAAATAGTTATCCCAATAGACTGCCTGCTGAAGATAGGTAAAGCTAAGACTATAATACCCAGATACCCAGGTTATTTAGCTTCATTTCCTTACCCGCCCATCCCTACCCAATGCCAAAAATATGATTTATCCAAAAGTTTGACCTGTCACATGCAGTGAGATCTAAGATGAGCTTAAAGTGGCTGATTAAAAACCCTTATTGATTAAAATCATTAGCCCCCAGCAGACTTAAGGCAATGCGAAAAGGACAGAGAATCGCTTAAGTCATTGAAAAAACAAAATCATACCAAACACTCTAAACGATTAATTCAATGAAAAACAGTCACTTAAAGCCAGCCAAACACTTCACTGACTTCCCAAAATGACAACGGTAAAACATCAAAAGTAGTCGGTGCAATATTTTGTCAAATGATAGCAATCTTAATGGTAACAGGTTGTCTGCAATTGTAACTTAATTGCATACAGAGATTTCAGTTAGATATAGTCACATTAGTCTAATAACTGTGTAGGAAAACTTCAAAAACACAATATCTATTGTACATTGAAACTATATAAGTTATAGGTGATAAGGTTAAGGTTTTTATCTCTTTTATTTGAAATTTGATTTTCAAACAGAAAGAAGAGATAGTTCATCATAATTTATTATTTGGCATTTATTGTTAATACATGTACATGATTGTAGTCTCCTCAAATTGCAAATAACATTAAAATTTTAAATGATCTACAAATATTTACTAAATTACATTAATATATCCTAAATTGAAGTGACCTTCTTACTAAAAATAGCTCTACTTTAATCTAACATAATATGCATTTTTAATATGCGGTATCATAAATACACAACTATATTAGGTGGCCATTTTTCTGCCATGACTCTTTTATGTATGTAATGGCACCTTTGAATCATCAAAGTAAAAAATTAGCAAGACAAACCTGAGTGAGCAAGAAAGGTTTTCGTCAACAGCAGACTTGCAACTCAATGATGGGGGGGGGGGGGGTCTGAAAATATACTCCTTATAACAATCTTCTCATTCATTGAAACATTAGTCATGTAAAGTATTATAGTCAACTAATTAATTTTATGGTTGAACCTCCGTAATACGATGTAATATCACTCTGAGCCTAGGACTGGTCTACTGAAACAGTTAAATAAATTAATGGTCTTTTTCTTTTTTTTAGGTAGAATTATGAACAAAACAGCTAGTAAATTGAATTTGTCATGATAATAGTGATCTGGATTTTGAGATGGTCATATTTTAATATCAAACAAGGTCTTTCAAAGCAGAGTTTAACCACAGGCCCTTAATGCAACATACATGTATCATTATAAATTACATCAGTTACTGGTTTACAAATAATGATGTGGTTGTTATCTTAAATTGACAGACATTTTAGTAAAAGGAATTAATACTAAAAATTTCATCATTAACGAAAAGCAAGGATTTAAGTTTTGCACTTAGTTTGTATATACTGCAATGCACATACAATTCAAAGCCATACAAAAGCAGGCCAGAACAGCGCCTAATTATCTATGCAAGAGACAAACACAGAATGTACCATTTGTATCCCCCATCCCCACCCCTGGGCTTATATATGCAACCAGACCGGGGCTCAAGCCCGGGACCCTTCGCTTACAGGGCAAATGCTCTTTCGACTGAGTTAGCAGGCTGCCCACACATGTTTTTCCCCTATTAGTAATTAAATCCTATACAGACTACCTTCAAAGAATTCATGCACAAATTCATTGAGTTACCAGAACCTCTGTGGGACGTTCTTAGGGTGTAGTGGGTCCTCCGTTGGGCGCCAAATGTAACCAGGGGAGAAAAATGTGCAACCAGACCGGGGCTCGAACCCAGGACACTTTGCTTATAAGGCGAATGCTCTACCGACTGAGTTAGCTGGCTGCCCACACAAGTTTCTCCCCTATTAGTAATTAAATCCTATACAGACTACTGCAGTAACACTGACAAAGGATGTGCAATCCGGCATGCCATGAGTATCCAGGTATAGTATAATACCCATTGTTTCTTCACCTCATAAACCACAACATTGCAGACTTTCAGTATCATGGTATGTTGATAAACCTTTGACAAACAATGTAATAATTTATCTTAGAGTTTCACACACACAACAATGTCTTCTCGTTGACACATGGTCTAACCTGCCTACTATTAACACAACAGATGTAAATGAAATCAATGTCAACTTTTATCAGAAACAAGTAAAAACTTTACAATAAATCCCCTTAAATCTGTCTGACATGATATTTTTAATAAACTGTGACAAAGTAAATAAATACCTAACCTGATCATCCTATACATTGAGTCATACCGTTACCTTAAAAGCAGACGGAAAATTTAATATAAAATTATACAGATAATTTCGTCTCTACTGAAAATTAGAACCTAGGTTCTTATCTTAAATTCAACACTTTACTTTTCTTTTTTACGTAGTGCACATTTATAATGAACACACACAAAAGATTGAAATACGTCCCACTACTTTTCTGTATGTTCATATAACACTTAAGACCCCTGCCTGTCACAGTGAGAGATAGAATGTAAATATACAATCAATCATGATATTGAGCAGACGTAACGCCAGATGCACCTTATATTGATTGGTTAAAGGGTCAACGGGAACTTAAAATGCACAAAACTGCACAAATATAACTGATAACTGCTTTAAGCTATAGTCAAAACCTCATTTAACAATGACCTCAAATTAAGATTACGAGCACAATTTTCAAGTTCAATTTCCTGTGTTGCAAAATTAAATTACCGGCAGCTTAATAATTCAACCTTGCAATATTAATTGGTTATTTAATTAAAAGACCAGTTTTCAAGGGTGCAAATGAAAGGTGGTCAGTATTGGTGCATGAGGTGTTTACTGTTGTAAGATTGAGTAAATTAAATCTCCTACATTATAACTAGACCTTTAATTAAATCAATTGAGCAGTTTAAAAAGTTGTTAAATTATATGAAATTCTTTCTAGAGTCTTAGTTAAAATAGGATATGATTCATGTGCATATACAAGAGATGCCATACTGTAAAGTCACATATTTCCTGGGTATTAAATTTTGTGGATTTTGATAAAATTGCAATTTCGTGATGCCGAAAATTCATGGATTACAAAACGTGGAAAGTAATCCCATGTTCTTTATTTTGGAGGTCGATTAATTGTTGGCATTAGATTTCGTGGTCGAGTTTAACAACCATATCAACGACAATTCAACTCCCTCAAAAAATAACTATTTTACAGTACCGGTATTCTTCATTGTAAGCATATGAAACATCATTGCTGGCTATTCTAGCATAAATCTATTCATAACTGAATATCTTCTAGTAATTCACATATAATAAAACTGCAGATTGCACAATAAGCCCCGTTGAATTTTGAACAGCCATTATCGGGTTTCATCACATAAGCTTGTCGGGCATTTGAATGCGCTCTTATTACAGCTGGGTAACTGCAGATTTCTATGCTTATGTTACATACTAGGTAACTGACATTATAAATTGTGACTAATTAATAACACAAGAGTAAATTTGGTAGACATATATTATGCATTTATTAAAAGCTAGGCAGATGGGATGGCCAAAGATGTCTTAAATTACAATTTTACATCTGCATGAACACAGATTTTTTTTAAATATGTTTAAAATGACACCTATGTAAGGTCACCAGCCCTGATCTATTTGATGAAGACAGTAACCATTTTGCAGTACAAGGTCCCAGTGTAACCTTGACCTATGACATAAAAATAAGAGGGCATTCATGGCTCTTAATCACTCATCCATTTTTTACATCAGATGACCAAATGTCAACCTTGATCGACCTGGATCATTATATGGGTTAACATGACCCCAAGTGGCCCAAAGAAGAAACTGACCCGGATTGTGAACGTAATTATGGTCATTGTGACTAAATTCCATAATATAAATATTATTCCAAAATTTTGACCTCAGTGTGTTCACAAGGTTTGCCTTTTATTTGGCCTAGTGACCTAGTTTTCTAACCTGGATGACCCAATTTCGAAAGGTACCCAAATTTTGTATACCAGGTAGATGCATTATCATTGCAACCAAGTTTTATACAGATTAGGCAAACAAGAGCACCGACTACGAGTGCTGGACGCTCGACTTTCTCGTACTTGATAATTATATATACCCTTGCTCATCAGTGAGAAAAAATTGTAAGAGTAACAAGGGCAGATAACTCATAAATATAGGTCACAGGGCTACCAGCTTTGTCAGTATGGACTCCCTTGTGATAGTGAATAACTATGTCATGTTTCAAGTGGATACCATTGATAGTCTTTGAGAAAACGATCCCGTCACATCAGTAGCTCTAATTTTTTTTCATCAAAAAGTCAAGCTAAAAATGGGACCTCTCGTGTGATCACAAGCAATTTTGAACGAACAGACAAGAGACAAAGAACTGTCATCACAAAAGCTCACCTTGTTACCTATGATAATGGCTTGAATTGTTAAAGACAGTATGCCTTAATTGTTATTACAATGATCTGTAAATGTGTAAATGGCTGAAAGTTTTCAAGGGTAATATTATGTCAATATACAATAATTTGTATATAATTAATTAAGCCTGGACAAATCATGCTCCAAAATCCTGTGGAACAAAGTATACAAGGTTACAATTATAGTCAGAGTTAAGGCCTTTCATAATCATGGTTGAAAAAAAAAACAGTAAAAGTTGGGGTCCAAAAGAAATTTGACTTATTTTAAAATTAATGATGTATGTGAAAACATGAGAATGCCTTCTTTAAAAAATTGTAAAATAGAACCATTAAATTTTTTTAATCATATATAGGGATCGAAATGAAAATAAATCTGTAATTATTTCAATAGGGTTGGGATTCTGAACTATCCCGGGACTCCACACTATCCCTGGGACTCCAACTATCCCTGGGACTCCACACTATCCCCGGGACTCCACATTATCCCTGGGACTCCACACTATCCCTGGGACTCCACACAATCCCCGGGACTCCACACTATCCCCGGGACTCCACACTATCCCCGGGACTCCACACAATCCCCGGGACTCCACACTATCCCCGGGACTCCACACAATCATTTAATACTCTCAGATAACAAATATCAACAAATTGACAAAATCCTGCTGAGCTTTTAACTGTGAGTGAGTATTCAAACAATGTATGATTGACGTGACATACCGAGATAGGCAAACATAAAGTCAGAAAGTGGTCAATATCAGTCACTCAAATTACACATAATTGTCATAAATTTTTACATAAAAATACCTCCCAACATACATTTTAACTTACCATTAAAATATATACAATCCATAGTCAATAAAATCCATGTAGGAAAATGTATTAATATCCTATAAATATTCGCACAAAATATTAAATTCCAATGGCACAACAGATATTCTGTATAAAACTTCAAAAAAATTATAAAAGAAAAATCAACTCCAAAAATTTTAAATACTGGTACATCCACGAATATTTGAAACACTGATTACAATTCACTGAAAAATATTGTCTCACATTATCATGTAGAATATAAACAAACAGCACTAATTGTCACTGATATAAATCTATTCTAGCTTTCTTCATTTTGTTTGTTAATCCACAAACTGTGATCAACATTTTAACTAAACATTTCCATTCGCGTCCCATTTACTCCTCTCCGACCATCATAAGATCTGTCAAAGCCCGTCCGTTAGCGTAAAAGCAATGATTATTTAATATTATATTTTACGATCAATACCCAGTGCAAACACGCATACACGTAAAACGATAGCCGACCCAATCTCAGGTGAGTTAAAATCCGTATCTTTATACACGTAATATCACAGCTATACTCTCTGTCGTTTTGAAACTGTGATTTCTTACAATAAGCACACGCGTCCTGCTCTATTTCTACCCCTTACGAAGCCAGATAAAACTGCGTATTGTATACTATCATGCACGATTGGCTTAACGATCATTCAGCAGTGTTTGGTATTAAAGTTGACTTTACCAACGTATTTCAATACAGACTCGTATTGTAAAATTGAAATAAACATGGATTAGGCAATCAGATTTTATGTGAGCAAACAATGTTTATAGCCACCAAATGTCAATGATATCTTGGTAGGGAACAATTCACAATACACGTAAATCTGCTAAGTTTTAATAATAAAATAGATCTTAATTTCAAAGCTGAAGCATTTATATATTCAACTAGCATAGGTTCCTACACTCAGTGATTGAAAAATAATACAAATGCGATTAAAACTACAAAAGTCTGAGGTTTTTTGCTAAAAGTTAGATATTATTGGCTGTAAAGCAACTTGTGTTATTGTTGCTACTTGATACAATAAAATTTTTACTGCGTTATTTTCATGTTTACTTCACAGATTGATTGGTGAGACATTTAACTTAATATCAGGGGTGTTAACAGAGCCATATTTAAAATCCTGAAAATCATATGCTACCGACCATTTTTGCCAAACGAGAGGCCTTCAACCAAATCCAGAATTCGGGATTATTCAGGAATATTGACACCCCTGTATTAATACATATAATTTTCAATGGTTTAATATTTATAGAATTATAACATACAGACAGTCAATTCCTCAAACATTTGACAACAATGTTGATATTCCTCCACATGTGGAGAAGTTGCTGGTTCCCAGTGGATCAGCCCCCATAAATTATATAAGTTAACTAAAAAATTGTTGAAAACGGCATTAAATCTAAATGAATAAACCAACAATTCCTTGAACTACAGGATGTGTGATAAATTGAACATAAAATACCAACTGAGACAAATATTATGCAATATTATATTCAGCTATTTTATAGCAAAGACAATATTACACCATATTGTGTCATTTCCTATACACAAATATTTTATGAAATTGCATAGCATTATATTTAACTTCACAATATAATACAGGTAGACTGACATAGTAATATTACTAAATACACAAATTAACCAGAAGCAATGTAATTTTATTATCATATTGAATAAATAACTTATGACATAATATTCCAGCATAAATTTAATATAGTATTACATAAGATGATAATTTATTATGGAAATTGTTAAGGTAACAATATGACTATCACCGGACACTTCAGTAGGGACAAATATACTGAAATCACTTATAAATTTAAATCAGCAAAACCAGTATGATTGACACAAATTATGAAAACTTATGGAATCAAAATTCTAACAATCAACAAAAGAAAGATGGAATCATTTCAACAAAATTTCTACTTACTTTTTTTACTAAAACATGCATGAAAGTATGTAATATTGTATATCAAATAAAACTTTAAAGCATGTGTGTTTCAGATGTGCAAACTACTTGTGGTTATATTCAAACATATCAAAACTGTTTCATTTGAAAAGTGTAACAGATATTATGAATCACCCTGTACATGACTGTATCATGCAGAAACGACATCAAAGATCAAATCCAAGAATTAAAACTATAAGTCCTATAGACAGTTATACCTGATAGCCAGATCAATAACGGAACAGACCAGCCATTTCAATTTTACAACTTCATTGTACTAGTGTAACTGTTAAAGGGACTCTCACCTGTATGCAAATTGATCATAAAATGCACATGATTAGTTTAATAACCCTCATTGTATTCATTAAACAGCTGTGCCTGGTATCTAAAACAATTAAAATTCTGGATTTCCGGTTATAGTATGGATGGATACGGGATGATAATTATTTTATTGAAGAATTACTATAGGGATTTTTCACCTTTTCATGTAACTGGTCCTGGATGCCCTAGGGGCCAAATTTAATTGTCAAATATATTATGCAAGTAAATAAGCAAATTATGGAAATATAAATTTATCAATTTTATTTGTTTATTCATTGTGTGACACGGTGGTCGAGTGGGTAATATTCATGACTATGCATAAAAAGGTCCCTGGTTTGAATCTTAACCTGGACATTTGGTCATTTCTAAAAGTTTTGCTTTTCAGTGTTTCCAAGCCAACTAGGGAAGATAAACTGATTGATAACCCAGGTAGTCTTGCATGTATCCGTGCTATACACTTGGTATGGGAAATAACAAAGGAGTCTATTTGGAAAAAGCTAAAGGTGGCATACCCTGATTCCAAATGTATCACACAAAGTTTCTATCTCTTCCCTAATGGAGCCAATTAGGAAGGGAGAAAAACACATGACCATTCACTTACAACTAGATGTCTCAGTTAAATGCAAACAAACAAACATCAGGGGTCCTACTGAGGCATAATGCCAAGTCCTGAAAATGTGACACGAATCTGTTTTGAGTGGCATTAACACACTCCCCTACACCATAACTCAAGCATTGTGTTCTATTGTCAAAATTTAATCATACAAAATTTCAAATGATCATATAACTCTGTCAATATTTGGTGTGTTTTCTTCGAATAACTTTGATTTTCTGCAGAAAAGTTTGTTCTTTTTAGTGTATCAAATCCGGATTTCCGGATTAGTCTGGAATAGTAGGGCCCCTGCAAACATTTATTTAATTCTACATAAAATCATGCATTATCAAGCCATTAATTGTGACCTTGAGGTAGATCTGTGGGCAGGTTTGATTATTTTGCCACACAGGATGTCAGGAGCAACAAACAATAGAACAATGGCTTTATTTATTTATCAGTATCTTTCATTTATTCAGTCAAAGCTCTTCAACATTGGTGTCATATAAAGTCAGGCTGACAGAGTCACATGTACGTGAGATAAAAGTTCAAACAGAGAAAATAACTGCTTCAAAAGGAAAAAATAACAATTTAACTTTCGCCTTTTGAAATCAAAGAAAACAGCCCCAGAATACAGGTCAGTGGTAGTTAGTATTGTAAGAAAGTGACAGATAAACATTAGATACTTGACTAGACATGACTTTTTCTACAGAAAAAAAGGAGTATGAACTATCACAATAAAATTTTACAACCTTTAGCTACTTTTCGAGTGATAAACAGTAACTCAAATACAAAACCTTCCCACAAAAATGGCCTGATAACCTTCCTGGGGTAACTTTAATGATGGTCAGATTCTTTTCAAACCTGAAAAGTGAAATTGTAAACTGCAAATTAAAAGGGCAATTCAATCTCCCTGCATGAAATGAGAAGTCTGTTTAACCATAAATTAAAACTTCAAATTTAATTAAGCAAGTGACATAATTCTACACAGTAACTTCTTTTCACAATACAACATGTCGGTGTTAAAAATCACAGATAAATACAATTAAAGGAACTCAGGTCATATATCACTTACAAAAATAAAACTTGTGATTATTCAAGGGACCCTATCAACCATTTTATCAACAAGTCCAAGTGATAGAGCAGATTAAGTTAAGGTATTTCTATTCAAAGTGAAATATTGTGTTTTATTGGGAATATGTTTGCTAATACATGTAATGTCTGGGAGTGTGTAAAAAAATTGAGTTTTATATTTAAAGTAATAATTCTTTCATATTTAAATGATTAATGTCATTATATATCTATTTGTAACATATTTTCAATCTACATGCATTCTATGAAGCATGCGTCCGGACCATTTTAACTTTTCGATATTATCTCTTGGCTGATATTTTCTTGCCCAATAAAAATACCTTAAACTTTATAGTTTTCCTTTCTCCATGCAGAAGCATGAAATTCCTTTATTTCAATTATTATAAGATGCCAATCACTATGCAATCTTGTATGTCTCGCACCAGGGGCCATAACACCCGCAACAATCATCTGACCTGAAATTCCTGACGATATTTTATGCACATCTTAATATAAGGCTTGGTACCAGCAGCATTCATGGGAAGTTTCATTGAACCTTTGGTTAAGGAGAACAAGTCACTAAGAATTGCAAGCAATACAGAAGTCCCCTACCGGTTTTAAGCCATTTTCAATGTTTCTATTGCCATAGCAACCACAACTTTTGTCAGAATCAAAATTTTTTTAGACGTGCATAATCCCCTTATTAATTGCCCTCTATCCACATACCAAGTTTCATAAACCAAGCTTGGAAACTGTTTCAGTTATGACAGGATCCAGATTTTTTGACTGACGGACGGACTGACAGAGGGCAAACCTATTGTCTCCTCCGGTCAAAAACCAGTAGGGAACTAACAAGCACTGAGACAAACTTTATGACAGACATCAAGACAGACATCCCAATAAAAAACCAGTATGTCTCCCCGACAATATGTTACAGATATAACTAGAGCTGTCGTCATTTGGCAGACTAATATACACCCGCCATCAAAGGGCCATAATTCTGCCAAAATTCATCGCAGCGCAAATTCCTTTCTTCATGCACATCTATATGTTGAGGTTATTCATCTGTGAAAGTTAGAGCGAAATCCTGCCAAACTGTAGGAGATGCGTCCACAAGAATGCGTCTACGGACAGACAGACAGACAGACCGGCCGACCGACAGGCTAAATCCAGTATACCCCCCTTACAACTCGTTGTGCGGGGGTATAATAACCAGTATGGTGCACATGATAATGTATAAATATAGCTTAAATCTCAGTATACAGGTAGGTACATGTAATAGATAAAGGTTCTAGATGACTTTAAGGGAGATGTGGAGAAAAGGGTTAAACATTATGGCTGCCAGTGTTTCATAATGGAGCGAATCCTGGGTCCTGACTCATAAAAATTGGTTGTGGCTCGTTGAATTTTGGAAAAACTTTATTTTTATCTAGTGGGACTCATTGATTTTTTCAGTTCAGTGGAAAAGCACTCATCAAACCAAATGAAACCCTGCTTGTTGACCAGGGTCATTAAATGCCTATGTTTGGTTTATTTGTTATGCTGTGTAACTATTGTACATGATGTTAAATTACACAGGTCTGCATGCATGTGAGAGATCATTAACAATGTTTAATGTTCAATTAATTTATGGCATGACGCTGCATTGATTAATCTTAACTTGAAAGATGTTTAAATTTTCAAGAAATTACCCATGTGACATACAGAATTATAAATCAACAAAAGTACAATTTTATCTCAAATCAAACTGTCGTATATAAATTGTAATGTAGTAAAATAAGAGTGTTTCACATGTTTGGCCTCTATTAGTCCACCTGGTCAGGCACGAATAATGTATTGTCATTTCAATTACATTGTCAATATATTAAATAATTATCATTTTGAGGTAATTTTATCAAATAAATCATTAAAACCCCATTACCACGGTAACAAGAAAGGCTACGGTACTGAAATCACCAAATTACACAAAATTTGCCCCAATTTTTGTGGTTACAAAGTGACAAAGTACACAGCTTTGTTGAAGACCAATGAAGTACAGTAACAATGTAAACGTAATCTCAAAGTTCGATCAGCTCAACCTTGAATGGTATTTATTCAGATTTGCCCACCCTAGAGGCATGTTCACTGACCAACAGTAGGCTAATGTCACGTTGTCAGCAAATCTACGGCTAAATCATCAATTTATGAAGTAACCCTTCAGTAAGTTATCTGACAAAATTAATCGGTTTCGTAAACCTGAAGTCATGACTAAGGTGTTGTGGTATTATTTTTACCACAATGTGTCCCAGTGCTAACATTTGAGAATCATCCCGCTTCTGACACCATTGTTTACCTAGAATAACAAAGGGATAAACAATGAAAGTGAAGTCAATGGTGCTCATCATAACACATTTAGCTGCTCAAAGTATCACTGTTTCATGAGTATTGATACGGCCACAAAGCTTGTATGATATCCGTTCTAATTTATCAACTCGTACAAGTTCACAATTTTTGAAATCCTAAAGGTTTTTGTATGTTGGTAGCAACAGGTCACAGCTCGTACCGACCACGAACGATCTATTGAGATACATTTGTACGATATCCATACGATGCTCGTACGAGTTAAGATAATCTGTACGATGCTTGTACGAGTCTTCGTTGTCCGTACCAGCTCCGTACAGACGCCGTGCGAGTTTGCCAAAATCAACTCGTACGGAGCTCGTAAGGAGCTTGTATTGCAAATGTCACCTTAGCATAAGAAAACATTAAGTTGAACATGGAATGTGGAAATCACAAGAACCAGATTTTCAAAGTAAGAGCTACAACTCTATTGAAACTTGATTTAATCAGAACACAAAACTACAAGTTCATATGCTGGTAAACATTCCTGCAAAGTTTTATGACACCAACCAAAATGTCTTGAGAGAAACTTGTCACAAATGTCAATTCAATGTCCCAACTCTTTGTTAATCTAATCTAATAACCAATGTTTTCATTGACTTCAGCTTTACATTACAATCATGGTTCATGTAAATGTGTGCCTATTTTATGTTTTTAAATTGCTTAAACAAACTTAGCAAGAATATTAGTGATGTGCTGGTTCTTGTTTTCAAGACACTGTTTCTGACTATGACTGAAAGAAAAAGTTAAATTACAGATAAAATGCTGCTACAACTTGAGCTATCACTGGGGTGATGAATCATACCCCTTTGACCTCTAAGTATGATCTTGACCTTTGACCTAGGGACCGGGGTCTTGCGCATGTCACACTGTCTTGATGTGGTGAACATTTGTACCAAGATATTTTAAAATCAAGTAAGAAATGACAAAGTTACAGAGCGGACACAACTTGCATAACTATATAACATTTGTCATCTAAGTGGGACCTTTGAGCTAGGGACCTAGGTCTTGCGCATAACACACTGTCTTGATGTCGTGAACATTTATATAAAGCAATTTTAAAATCGAAATAAGAAACAACAAAATTACAGAACAGACACCACTTGCATGACAATATAACCTTTGATCTCTAAGTGTGAGCGTGACCTTGACCGTTGCGCATGACACAATGTCTTTATGTGGTGAACATCATATCAAACAATTTTAAAATCCAGTAAAATCAACAAAGTTATAGAGCTGACACGACTTGGATGCCTATATAACCTTTGACCTCTAAGTGTGACCTTGACCTTTGAGCTAGAGACCAGGGTCTTATGCATGACACACCGTCTTGATGTGGTGAACATTTGCACCAATTTTAAAATCCAGTAAGAAACAACAAAATTACAGAGCGGACTACTAACAGACCAACAGACCGACCACCTAACCAACCAACAGACACGGTGACTCCAGTATACCCCCTTCAAACTTTGTTTACGGGGGGTATAACTAACATAACTAACATTGAAGTTGTACCTATCATCATTATCATGCACAATTCATTCATATTCACACCAATCAATAAATATATGACCACATGTTCTTCATTTCAAAGTTGTTACAGCCTTCGAGGAATTAATTTTCTCATTTTTCAAAACTAAATGATCACCTAAGTCATATTTGATTTCAACAACCTTGTAATGTGACATCAAGAATGAGTTGGCAAATACTGCATTACAAGTATACAACAGGAGCTAACACAAACACTGGGATTTACAGAATGGTTTAAATACCCTTAACAAAGGATAATCTATAAGCAAGATAAATTATCCTAATTTACCCCCCAATATATTATTTCTGATCAAACAAACCTTTCAATGTAGCCACAAAAATGCCATGCAATGTAATGCTTTTATGAATGTAATGGCAATGCAAGGCTACATAGAACTTACAAGAGCCATGGACCTTCTGGCATGACCTTGACCTTCGATTGACCATATTGAGAGGGACAATGCAGAATACATATCTCTTAAGATGACTATGACTATAAGTTCTTAACTATTGACACACACATCCCAACAGACACATGCAAAACAGCCTTTATAATTAGACAACAACTAAATGTAGTTATTACTAGTGTATAGTACTATATAGTCAAGTGAAAAGGTTTACACCAATAATTCTGTAATGTTATCCAAACATGTGTTATAGAATGACCATTTGCTGATTCCTACAATATCTTATGTTTTAACAGTTTAAGTTTTCAGGTTTTCAAAATCCCAACAATAGTCAGTCCTAATGGAGACTTAACCAAGTCACATTATCCTGACTTTTAAAGCAATCTGCAATAGCCTGGAACTTCCCTTATAATAATGTTAAGCACCATTCTAGGAAGTTTAGTAACATGTATGATTCAAGTACCAATTTTAACAACTTTCGTATGTCACTCCCTGGGTTCGAACTCACAACTTTTGACCCTAAAAGGCGGACACTCTCATGACTCAGCCACTGGTGACAACAATATTTATCACCAAGTATAATAGCAAACACTATAAGAGTGTTGTAGTTCAAAAAGAGTCTTATAGTTAAATAAATATTAAAGTCTTATTTTGGGAGGGGAAAATTGGGTGACTTTAACAAACAAGAAAAGGACAATCCACTCAATAGACATTTACTATGGCAAGATCTTTTTTATACGAAATTGTTAACACTCATCAAACATGTGTATTCCACTCACATAAATACACAAATATTAAGGAAAATATTAAATCAACTAAAATTTATGTAAATAAGGCTGAGAACAAACAGGGCCTTTTGTGGAGAGAAACTTGCTGCTATGCAATTTTTCCCCCAATGTCTTCCATTGTGAGTGCTGACATTTTATGTAGACTGTATTCAATGAATTCACAGTATATAGAAACTGAGTACCTGAATACACGAAAACGACCAGTCTACTGAGAGTGGTAAGCTATTATTGCACGGATAAGTGAGACAGGTAGAAAAAGACTTGTACGAAATTATCCTAGCATAATAATCTCATTACTAACTCATTAATTATTACCTTGAATAGCGTAACATTATACACAATTTTTTCCAAATCGTGCTACGAAATTGGTGGATTTCACGCTACGTCGTGGTGAATCAAACTGACAGTCTCTTGTCGAGCTGTGAATTCAAATCACTGAAAACAGGTTATTAGTGTGATTAACCTATATTACTGTCCCAGCAAGTGTCTGTTCGTATGCTAACTAGCTCAACGTTTCAAGAGCACATCATTCAGTAAGGTCAATATTTTTGGAGTGGTTTTAATAGATTATACACCCACCATTAATCTTCAATCAATTAACTAGGCACAATGAAACCACTATTTATTAAATCACCTGTATATAGAATTGGTATGATATATGACTTATACTTTACATACAAACTATGCTAATTTCACCTGATTGGGGGATTTATGTGATGATTGCACACTGGGCACTGACATACTCATATTTCAAATAATTCTATTTTCTTTCAAAGGAGAGCACTGGCCAAGAGGCAGGATGAATTGTTCCTGAACGAGAAGTCCTGGATTTGATCGCAATCTGCGCCACTGCTTAATTTCTGAGCAAGAATAACCCACTTTACTCAGGTGTACAATTGGGTACCTTAGAGAGTCACAAGCCAATATACTGAGGCATAACCATCTGTACCAGCTGTAACAGCCAATTTGCAACTCGATGACTGAGGATGAATGGACGTTTGGTATAACCGACGGGCTCCAACTTGATATACAAATACGATCAAGATAGCAATGCCAAGGTCTAAAATACAGTTAACAAGCCCATTATAATATCATAAATTAATAAATAAATAAATTACCATCCATTTTTACGACATGACACACATGCAATGTCATATGACAGGAAAGTGATAGTGGCAATAGATCATTGACAAGCTGCAATCTCACAATTTCTACATTTTAGAAATTACCATGTACACTCACCTGGTACAAACCATTCCACATAATTCATTCAAAATACAACACTTGACTCATAAAACTTCAAATATTTACAACATCATTACCCTCCCATTCTTCTAGGTCACAAATGACAACCAAAACTATGTCAATCATTTAAAGATCTTAAATTCTCCAGCATAATTTTCACAAATGACTACAGAAGCCATGAAATGCTTTTAATATCTCATGCATACTTTGACAAATTAGATGTTACTGCAATTTGCTATTTGTTCACCAATGACTCGCTGCATGTAAATTACTGTTTGATTTGAAAATTTATCTAAAAGATAAAATTCTTCCCATCAAACTTGGAAGAAATTGTTGGAGATCTAAATTGTAATCAAAAAGGGAAACAACCATTGTGATAAGTGAAAATTGTCACATACAGCATAAAGTGTCTTAAGCAGTCTAGTCAAGTTATACATCACTTGTGACTGATATATGCCGGTGGCTGTTAACTATGGGTGAGTTTAATATAAAGATAGTAGATTGTGATTTGATAAGATAGGCTATTTAAGACAGTTGGTTGCTTAATATAGGTGAGCATTCACACAGATTCGACTGAAATGAGTACATACAGTGATACATAACTATGCCAGGAGATCACCACCCCCCTGTCAAATTGTTCAAGTGATGTGCTATAATTAACAATTACTTAGCACTTATGACTGACATGTGCCCTGTGTAATGCCAATTCTAACAAAAGTTCATTTCTTAGAATGATGATTACCTGAAGTGTGTCTGGTTTGTCAACATAACAATACCATCACATGTTTATTCAGATACGAACATTTAACACTCAGGGTTCCATCAATAAAGTACACTCAGGTTTCCATCAATAAGGCCCCCAACTTCCACTTGTCAGCTAACAATGAAACATACATGTACATAGATCTGTATCTCCTGAAAATACAGAAAACTTTGAGTAAATGTCAATGCAAAAGTCTGCTAAATTCGGCAATCTTTGAATCTTTATCACTGTTGTTTCTGTTTAAAACCCTCATTAAAATAATCTTATGTACCGATATGTTACTGGAACAAATTAACCTGCTCCTCTCACCCTCTTAGCATAATTTAACACTGATGACTTTTTGTCTACCGGTATATCTAAATTCGGTCTTTGTTTTCATAAGTGGGGAGTTTTAGGAATATGATTGTACAACCTGTAATAGAAACACTTATCTGAATGAGTTTATAAATACTCCTTCTAATGCCCTCATCAACTCGCCTATGAAACCAGTTGCCAGAAGATGTTGCCACATCCCCAACCTTGGTCAGCTTTAAGGCGGGTCTGGGCTCTCTACATTAGACACACATCATGTTTTTATCGTTTTTAACCATTGCACGGCGTTTTTCGCCTCACAGTCACTGTATATAGTCACATGTGCATTGATGCTCCAGAGAGAGCCCTGCACTTCAATAGGAAGAAGGAAAAGAAGAAGAATGACCATGCAGTATGGCATGATGACTTTCTCAATGAAAACACCAGAAGCTTGGAATATATTCATGCCATAAAGGTAGAGGACCAAGTTAATTTATTCCAATGATACAATTTAGAATATAAATTGTCAAGATGACAAATAACTTTAAACCAACAATGTACATATTTATAAAACATTTAAGTCGAATATTTTGAATGATTTGCCACAGGTAGCATTACTATAATGCAACAATTTTATAATACAAGACAATGAAATGAGAACTTCGGCTCAGAACTTCACAAAGATTTGCCCGCAGTTTTACAAACAAACGTCAAGTCACTTCAACTTGATATTATTGCTAAAGATTGTTTGCTCACACCATGAAATAAGCAACCATTTGGTATCATCAGCAAACACACCCCACTGTTCTCTCGTACTTAACATGTAATTATGATCATCGAAAATGTAACCATGTGACCTAGCTAGGCTACCGAGTTCGTAAAAGGACAACAGGATGACAGTTAACTGTGATATCACTGAATTTTATGACACTATCTCTTTGAAGAAGCCATTAAAATTTTATGCATGAATATATTATGAACTTCTTACGTTGAATATATCAATTTCTGTGAGAGGGTTGTTACATATAGTGCCTTTTCGGTGGTTTCAACAAATGTGTGCCCTCCAGATGGTTTCGATTATTGTGTATCTATAGTATAATACCTTGTACACATATGGGTATGTAAATTACTAATACTCGATACTTATGAAAACAAAGGACGTAATTTGATTATAGTCAAGAAATCAACTGTTAATTGATTTCTAATAGAAGGTTTGAGGATCACTTTAATTTGTTAGCACTTAAGCTAATAAGGAATACCTGTATTTATATTTCCTATAGATTTTGTAATTAATCTTCTTTTTATTTTTAATACAGAACAAAACGCAGCTGGAGTATCTTTTCAGGACAGCTGGTTTTCTACTTCAGATAGCATGCAGTAAGATAAATCTTTGATTGCGTGTATAAACTTTTGAAAACCTCAATGAAGCTCTTTTATCAGTAGAAGAGTCCAAATATGGAATTAAGGACATAACATTGATAACGTGCCATAAAATTGTCCTTGACAAATGGTGAACAACACACTGATTTTATCAGTTGTACGAAACAAAGTCCTGATGCATATTTTATTGATCAACCGACTCCTTTCAAATTAAAACGTTATCAAACAATTGAACAAAACCAGAAAGGAAATTACTCAAACTAATTGAATGACGTGAAATAAATGTAATATTCAGTTTGCCATGCTGGATTATACTATAGGAAACATTCAACAGTTTGTCAATATGTTTAGGTTATGTACCCTACGCCATTTTTAAGTTTACCGAGCCAAGAGCAAAAAAGCTGAAATATACTTAAAACCGGTATACCCCAACCCAACACACTTGCAAATATTTGAGTAGGTCAGGCTGAATATCAGGACCCTTCTGTTTCAAAGATTCTAAGACAACAAGGAGGATATCAACCCCAAGGAGGAAGAACAACACCCCCTGTTTATATCAGGGTTCCCTTTAATAGCAGCTGACACATTGCTGCTATATCCTTCGTATGATCCTATGATAACTTATACAGAATACCTGTAGCACACAAAGCATACTCCCAGAAACCAATCAGTCCCACAGAGGAGTCATGCCAAGCTACTGAAATCAGTCTGTATGTCTGGCACCTGTTACAGTTTCATCTATTTATCTGATTTGGTCTAACAGATTCTTGTTCAGCCTTGTGGTGAGTATTTGTCAGTCCAAAGTCTGACACATTTTTCAAACTTTCAGGAAGTCTGCCTAATCATAAATAAGGAGGAATAATGCTCAACCAAATTTTGTCCCAGGAATTATCAATATTAATATATATATCAATACAGAAGCAGGGCTTTTTTCAAGAGTATGGGAAGGGGCCTTTTCTTTGAATTTGGGGGAAATACCACATAAATTTTCCAAAAGGGAAGAGAAAACTTGATGTAAATTGGATTTTAGGGGAAAACTGCATGATTTTAAAAAAAAATCCCGAGGGAATTTAAGCCACTTGTAAACGGCTTTTGCAATAGAAGAAAAAAAAGCCCTGAGAAGGAAATTCAATATTCTAAGCTCTTTTCATGTTCAAACTATAAATAATATATTAGAATATATTTGCATTAGCATCTTAAAACCAATTGTAGAATTTATTATTTTTATTATTATTATCTAGGGCTGAACTTAAAATATTTTTGGTTTCCCCTTCCCGATCCTAGCAGATTTAGAATGGGTAGGTAGGTAGGGTAAAAAAAATTTTTAGAATCGTTTCAGTATGATAGTTATTGGTAGAGTCTGACATACAAATAATGAAATTAGAATTAACTCTAATATGAAAACCAACAGTCTAAAATATAATGGTAAGAAAGAAGCCAGTAAACAAAAAAAAACATTTTTCACTTCCAATTTTTAATAAAAAAAATATTATTTCAATTTGGGCAATAAAATATTTTGGGTAGGGCCTTTTTTAATCGGGTAGGTAGGGGATGGGGAAACAAACAATATTTTATTTTAGGCCTAGTAGGTGCGACTTGTGGCATAAAATAAGCCCATAATCATGATAATTATAATATAAATCTAAACCTTCTAGACAGCCATGTAACTAAGCACCCACATAAAATATATCACAAAAAGCTGAGTCAAGGTCAATGATCCATGAAAATAGTTTCAAATTTTGTCTCGTTATTGTAATAATTTATGTCTTGAATCATACATACTTTACAGACATAGATATGTTTGAAAACAAACTTTTAACTGTCAAAGTTAGTCAACCCTTTGAAATTCGATAAAACACCTTTTAGAAAACAGAAGACATTAAAGTATGACAGTTTATCAACACAACGGGACGTGAAAAGAAATTCTTATCACCCGATATTATCTCCCACTGTCTCAACAACTTTACGTTTTTGTTTCTAATCACTCATAAACTGTTGTGAAGAAAGAACAAAACAATACTTCAAATCAATTCTCAAAGTTTTCATTTCATAAGAATATTCAAGTTTATAAGCCGTAAGTAATATTTACACTTCAAAAATATAAAATTTCAATCAACTTGAACATTTTTTTTATGGTCATTTAATAATTAATTCAAAACCAACGGACTCATTCAGAACAATAATTTAATTAAATTTTGTTTTTATTAAACATTTTAGAGCTATGATACCCGAAAACATAACACTAGTCAGACCGTCCTTGTAACTAAATACTGCAGAACTGGCACCGATCCTCAGACGGCATGTCCAAATTCTAGGGCTTTCAGCAGAATGGGAAATTGTCTGATCTGGCAATTCAGGAATTCCCAATTAAATTTTGTACTGATCATTGTCTGATCAGACCAGTGATTTTTTTTGCCTCTTTGGGAAAGGCTCCGGGTCCGTTCAGATTGGGAATTTTCGCGTTGTGCCAACTTGAAATTGTGAATTTCCATGAAGCAGAAAGGCCAAATAAAACAGAAAAGAGATTACATCAGAATGTTTACTGGTTTCTTTGAACTTTTATGTTTGACCTCATGTCAAAAATGTTCATAACTTTATCATTTTATGTCCGATTTTGAAAATTATTTTTTTTAATTGTTTATTGGGAATTTCTCCATTCAAATTTGGGAAAATAATAGCCTATTTGCAATAGGGAAAGGGTCTGTTTTCCGGACCCTAATAAAGAAGGAAAAAATCACTGCAGACAAAACAAACAGTGCCAAAGGTATGTACAGTAATATTATGCAATCAGTGTTATAATACAGTCGCTTGGAAATCTTAGCCATGTATGAGTATATTTGAAATTTATAGTAGTCAAACATTTGGTCAGTGAACTGGAGTTACATGCCAGACCTGGGACTCATGAAGATCAGGAAACAAGTATGGTACTCTGCCAGATTAAAGTCACCAAGTACCATACCAATGACCGAGTGATGATGTTAGATTTAAAGAATGTACATTGTATAAGAATACATACAAACAGAAAACACAAGGATGTACACTTATACAAAGAGGCCAAAGTCCCACCCAGCAAAAGTAAATTTTAACAACATCTTAAGAGAAAAATACAACCATACTATAAAATGTACAGATTACATGATGACAAATATTTGTCATTTAACCTTTCAAATCAGATCTTCAGTTATACCAGGATTTCAAAAAGTCGACCAAAATTTCATGATTACAAAGTTTTGAGCAAATTTGCACAGCAAATTTCGTAAGGCTAAATTAGTGTTATATATGTGTAAGGAGTGTTATATTACAAGATAGAAGTATGATATATGACTCAATGTCTTTAAATAACGGTCCAGATCATATCATAATACGAAGAGTGCCATGTACCCGTATATATCTTATCAAGCAGTATCAGCAGGTACAGTCACACTATTAACATTCCTCAACCCTTTGTTTACTGTTAGGAATTAATACGGTTTACAAAAACTTTGTACATCTAATACGGTCTAAATGCTATTTACATGTAAACCAACCCTTATCCATGCTACCTATCTTCCTCGGGATTAAACTGCAGATAAATTGAAAATTTGTGTCAATAAATCGGGTAAATCAATACACTTGACTTATTTGAAGTCCTACCAATATTTGGCAGCTAGCACAAACCCCAGTATGGTATGAAGGTACCGTATTGTTGGTATTGTTGGCATTGTTTTAAAGTTAAAGGTAGCTGATATACAAATGTACAAACATATGAAATAAATGACAAAACTCTTGCTCTAAGCACAAAAAATTAATTACAACTCCACTAAAAACCAGGCTTTCAAACTATGGGTCATTACTCTGCTGAAATCTTGTTCTGAAGCTAAAACAAACCCTGTCTGCAAAACTTTACATGGTACCTGCAGGTATAAGTTCTTGAATTCTCAATGTCATATTAAACTAAATGTTACAAGTACTTAAGACCAATATTTTTTATAAAGGAACTGCTTTTAAGTTACCGGTAGGTTAGTACCAGTAAATCTAGTTTTGTTTTCTACAAACAGGTTGTTTTCCTTCCAGATCATTTTATTAATGTTGAAACATGATATCTGCTTATTTCTAAAATATGATTTCTTTTACAATTTTTTCACAAAATCTTGACACACTTTATTTTACCAGTTACTAAACTTAGTCTAACATACGATATACAAATTTATAACAATGCATTTGAGAAGGGAGATTACTGAGATATCAACTCGAAATTTAAACATAAGAGTTATATGCACATGTAATGATGTATGAGCAACTTGAAATTATTAAACTATTATGCAACAAGAGCTGTCCACAAACAGCACGCTCTACTAGTCGCGATTATTTTTTCAAAATAGGTAAGCATTTTAGGATATTTTGCTAAATCTTCATAACTAAGATGTTTTAAGGAAGTGGCTAGAGGTCGGACCTCGAGACCTGGAGTCTGGAGGTCCGGTAACCAGACCTCAAGACAATGCTTGTAGGACAGGCTAGAGGTCCAGTAATTGATTTCATATGCATATACCATATATTTTATTTCTTGTCAAGACTTTCAGTGACATAAACAAGTGTTTAACTTGTTGTACAGGTTAGTTTTTGACAGAAATGTAAAACATCAACTAGGAATAACAGTGATTTCGTTTGTTTCGTAAGGCCTACATGTAAACGCAAATTATTGATCTAAGTTGAACAACATTTGATGCGAGAACTAATATACATTTAGAACGATTTAGTCTCGAGGGGTACCACACATAGTATTTGGGTCACTTTTTCCCAGACACGCCCTACAGTACAACAAACCAAAGACCTAAATATATATAAGTATATTTATGTCTTTGAACAAACTCTGCAAACGTCTCAATAAAGTTCTATGCAAGTTTCACCCTAATAAATTTTGGTACCACAGGGAACAGTGCATAAACAACGATGACATTGATCCTAGGGACAAAACCCATCTACGACATTCATTCTCGAGAGGCTAAGAAATTATCTTAAACTGAGTTTGTATAAACATGGAATACAACAGCACACACACATTTTGTGTTTAATAAAAAAATATGATGACATAAATAAAACAAGACTGCGTTCAATAAACGCTTATGCCCCCTGTGGAAGCCTTGTCCATAAAGTCTAAGTCCAAAATTAGGTCAAGGTGAAGGTCAAAATGGGGTTAGGTGATACTGGCGTGTGGAGAGTGTTCATATACAACATCCATGCAAGTTTGGAAGCTTTGTAGCAAGCCATAATGATGCTAGAAGAAACGGTCAATTTGGGTTAACCAGGACGGACGGACGGACAGGTGAATCACTATATGCCTCCCGATCTATCGATACGGGGCATAAAAATAACTAGAGCTTTTGCCATTCGGCAGACAAATATACCCCCACCGGCAAAGGGCCATAATTCTGCCAAAATTCATCGCAGCGCAAATTCCTTTCTTCATGCACATCTATATATTGAGGTTGCTCATCTGTAAAAGTTTGAGCAAAATCCTGCCAAAACTGTAGGAGGAGTTGTGTCCACAAGAATGCGTCTACGGTCAGACAGCCTGACAGACAGACAGACAGACAGACTGACAAGCTGAATCCAGTATACCCCCTTACAACTCGTTGTGCAGGGGTATGATAAACAATTTACCCCATCTTTGATATATTCCATAAAAAAGTAGATCTACATCCCAACACACACGTTTTGATAAAAATTCGTGATCCCAACATTTAATTGAAACATACGAAGATCTTATTAAAAAGGATATGTTTGTTTGAAGTGTCAAAACTGATGTGTGAGCAAACAAATATTAGAGCAAATACCATCAAACAAACAAAAATAAATTCAGCAATTACAGGCAGCATAATAACTGAGTTAAGTGCAGCACACTTCTAATCAACTTGATTGCTAATCAATTAACAATTTTTAACAAGATTTCTGTCAAATACTTACCTGTATAGCAAGGTAATTACATTGAAAGTCTCAACAGGATAAAATATATTGCTTATAATACATATGAAATAAATTACCGGACCTCTAGCCTGTCATACAAGCATTGTGTAAGCGGACCTCCAGACTCCAGGTCGGGTTACCGGACCTCTAGCCACTTCCATATTTTAAATGTTATTATTTTGTATATACATTTATCGTGTTTAAACGCTGAAAAAAATAATTTAAACATTCCTATATGCCACCTTATTGACTGGGCCCCCCCTGACCGTTAAGTTCTTGTGTCTTAAAAACGGGTTTTATCCTGTAATACTGAGCGTGCCATCAGTGGCACAGGTGCTTGGCATGTGGTTATGACCCCATGATCCCCTCTACAACCCAACATCAAATTTTAAAAAAATCAGATCACTATTAGATTATTTGTCTAAAAGAGATCTGAATTGTTTTGGAAAATTGATGTTGGGTTGTAGAGGGGATCATGGGGGTCATATTCACATGCCAAGCACCAGTGATCAGTGGTTGCAAGCAGAGCTAGCTTCTATCAGCAACATTACCCTCTGCTGTGTAGAGGTTGTGGTGTCTAATTATGAAAAGGGAGATAATTGGGGAAAATGCTTGATAAAGTTACCTACCCCTGTTTAGGGATTTGTTCATAATGGTGAATAAGTATTCAAAATATCAAAGCAATATGTCAATGCACTTTGAAGATATTAGAGGTTAAAAATGTTTGACATTTGCATTTCTAAGTCCATAAGGGGACATAATTTCAACAATTTCAAAGCGGGATAGAGTGATCTACCCATGTGTAGGGGTTGGGGTTATGATGGTAATCAAGTATGCAAAGTATCAAAGCAATGTGTCAATACACTTTTGAGATATTTAGTTGGGTCAGGATTTTGTGATTTTTTAGATGAAGTGAATTTCGAATGCCGAAGAGTGGACTTGGGAAAAACATCATAACTTTAGTTTGAACAAAGATTTTTTACTATTTATTTCACTTTTAATATCAGAAATGATAGTTCTATTTAAACAATATATATTTTTTCATATTTAATGTTAAGATAAAAACAAGACTGCGTTCAATAAACGCTTATGCCCCCTGTGGAAGCCTTGTCCATAAATAAGTCTAAGTCCAAAATTAGGTCAAGGTGAAGGTCAAAATGGGGTTAGGTGATACTGGCGTGTGGAGAGTGTTCATACACAACATCCATGCAAGTATGAAAGCTTTGTAGCAAGCCATATTAATGCTAGAAGAAACGGTCAATTTGGGTTAACCAGGACGGACGGACGAACGGACGGACGGACAGGTTAATCACTATATGCCTCCCCATCTATCGATAGGGGGGCATAATAATTATGCATTGCTAATATAGAGTGTCATATACATTTAATTAACATGCGTGACAAAAGACCAATTACCCAATTAGTTTTATTAAATACCCAATTAAAATTTGTCAAAACCCAAATAAAATTAAAACTTGGGGGTAAAATACCCAATTGCCTAAAACCTTATCTGTTCCTCTGGTTGCAAGACAAGAGATATCCGAAAATATTGGAAGTGGCTAGAGGTCCGGTAACCGGACCTCTAGACTCCAGGTTACCGGACCTCTAGCCACTCTAGACAATGCTTGTAGGACAGGCTAGAGGTCCGGTAATTTATTTCATGTGTATAAACAATATCTATTTTATCCTGTCGAGACTTCCAATGCATTTACCTTGCTATACAGGTAAGCATTTGACAGAAATCTTGTAAAAAATAGTTAATTGATTAGCAATCAAGTTGATTAGAAGTGTGCGGGACTTAAATAAGTTATTATGCTGCCGGTAATTGCTGAATTTATTTTTGTTTGTTCAATGGTATTTGCTCTAATATTTGTTTGCACACACATCAGTTTTGAAACTGCAAACAAACAAATCAGTTTTAATCAGATCTTCATTATAATTATGTTTCAATTAAATGTTGGTATATTGGGATCGCGTGTGCTGTTGTATCAAAAAACCACGTTTGTACAAACTCATTTTAAGATAATTTCTTAGGCTCTCAAGAACGTCGCAGATGGGTTTTGTCCCTAGGATCAGTGCCATCGTTGTTCATGCGCTGTTTCCCGTGGTACCAACATTTAGAGGGTGGATCTTGCATAGAACTTGATTGAGAGGTTTGCAGTTTGTTGTACGGGCGTGTGTGTGAAAAAGTGACCCAAATATATACAATGTGTGGTACCCCTCTAGACTTCAAGTTGTTATCAACGTGTATCAATTGTTGTTCAACACAGACGAAACTATCGAAACACTCGAGATCACTGTTATTCCCAGTCAATGTTTTACATTTCTGTCAAATACAACATGGTAAACACTTGTTTATGACATTTAAATTCTTGACACGAAATAAAATATATGGTTTATACATATGAAATCAATTACCGGACCTCTAGCCTGTCCTACACGCATTGTCTAGAGGTCCGGTTACCGACCTCTAGACTCCAGGTCTAGAGGTCCGGTAACCGGACCTCTACTGGCATGCGAGGTATTACCGGACAGAAATGGCATAAAAAGCTTCATGTCAAGTTAAAAATCGATTTTTACCCAGAATTTTTGGTGCTGACACATACCTGTGTTCAAGGCCTTCCTAAAAATAGAATTCCCGAAAAATGACGTCACCATAACATCCAAATTTAGGGGCCCAAACAGGGGCACTTTTTACGCTTTTTTCAACGACGTTCAGCAGGTATTACCGGACAGTCGGTTTCAACCATTTTTAACTTAAAATTTGGAAACTTATTACAGGAAATGATTTAAACAGGGTTCGTACTTCCTATTTATGCGAAAATATGTCACGATTTTCGTAATAACAACTCGTGACGCGCCATGTTTTCCCGCCAGGTGGCGTTCTGTGGTAGGTCAGATGCCGTAATATACCGTACATAACATACCGATCAAAAGTCGATTAAAACGATTAAAAATCAACTCTAAAGTATTTCAGACTTATGGATAAGATCTTAAAAAGGGTTACTCAACTGATATCCGTTGACAAATTTCGTAATTAACAATATCCTGCTGAAATTAGAGCTGGTATAAATGGAAGAAAATAAATTTAAAAAAAAAAAGATAAAAATGTTGACGCCGCGAGGAACCGATCGCGGGTTCTCTCGCTTCATAACCTAAGACGTTAACCACTCTGCTATTCACTCTTTACATAATATGCAGCTAATTAATTTAACCGTATAAAATCAATGACGCACGCGCTCAGCTCGTGTTATTTTGCGCATGCGCACACGATGGTGTTTTCCCCAAGCGCCGATAACGTAAACACGCAGCCGCGTACGACATTTTGGATAAATAGACAATGTTTTGTTAATCTTGAATATTTTTTTTCTTCTAGATTTATTCAAAACACGCTTCTGAGTGATTAGGTACAAATTTCAATACATAGCTCCAGAAAATAAGCGTCTAGGACCAGTTGTCCGGTCATTACTGCTGTCCGGTAATACCTCGCATGCCAGTAGCCACTTCCGAAAATATTGAGTATCCGATTGCTATGCAAATTCGTTCGGGTCACTTTGTAGCTTATCCGCATGCGATAGTGAGAATGGTCTCACTTGGCAATTAAACACATATACTTTACCTCACAAAATTACACTATTCAATACTGTTGACATGAACGAAACAAAGGATTTTATCAATTTTACATGTATTTGAACAAAGCGCCGTGAGTCACGTGACTGCAATAACACAAGTGGCTCGGAGGGATTGTCTCCCGTATTCGTCTGCAGGGGCGTACTGAGCGTATAGATCTACTATTCTTGTTAGCGCGCGTACCTTTTTAATGAAATCTTGTTGTGACATTGCAGACCCGGATCCAGAAAATTTAGAGTGGGGGCACAGCTAGTTTGTCAATGGATCAAAAACACCAGTGGTCACCTAAATCATGAACATTTTAGGCGCTTTAAAATCATTTGCGAAAGCGTCTGACAGATCCAGATGGGGAGTAATTCAAAATATCTATCCAAAGCCAGATCGATTGGATATATTTTAAGGATTTTCACATTTTTGGGATATAAAATGATTAAGCCAACTGGTGGGGGGGGGGCAAGTGGTCCCTGTGTTCACTGGCGGGACGGGCCTGCATTGTATGTGTTGTAACAAAGTGTTTATGAAAGCAAAGTGTTTATCAAAGCAAAATGCAATACAATTTACATTATCATTTATCACTGAATTAGTTGATGTTCTGCGTCATTGATCTGTTTAATATCTGGGATTACAGCTAGTTTTGTTTGGAGGTTAAGCTGGTATGAATGCGGAAGGGGGTCTCTACTGGTGAGGATTTTTTTCATATCGAAATTAAAGTCAATTCATTTAAGCTTTAAAATCAGAAGTAACATAAACTATTTTTAAAAATACAGGGCCTACTGCTAAATCATCAAAAAAAAACGTGAATTAATCTGGTGAAGAAATTCTTATAATTTTGAATTTTTTCCCCCTTAAATATTAAGATCAATCCCAGACATGAAATAATTAAAATTGTCCCGCAACACAATCATTCAGCCAAATATTTTGTACAGGAACCAGGAACCCTATAGATACATACCCCGTCCCAGCCAATGCGAATGTTTAAAAGTGTCACCATTTAGAAGATGTTTTTGCAAATTGGAGTCGTGCCATTTCCTACACCTTTTAAACTGAGAATCAGGGGTAAAATTATAATTTTCTGCACCCTATCTTAAAAAACTTTAAACTGATTTCGCAGCTAGATGTGCCCAATTGCACCCCGGTTGAAGCTGGCCGGAATATATTCATGCAAACGTATTCCTAAGTATTTTTTATATTAGATCTATCATAATAATTACTATTAAAGAAACATGAAACTAGAAGAAAATGAAATAGAAAAGAAAAGGGAAAAGGAAAGAGCTAGACGTCAACACATGTGTAAAGGCATCCAGAGCAGCACAGAACAGAGAGAAACGATGGGAACTCATTCATAACCCTATCCTCCACAGGGTGAGAAGGAATGAAGTCAAAATAAGGAAATACCATTTAAAATTTATTACTTCACACCTTTCGAAATAGAAATTAGCAAGATATGTTTGTAAAACACGTATGCACCCATCGCATCCAAATAGTCATTAATGGTAAAGGTCACAGTGACCTTGACCTTTGAACTCAATATAGGGGTCATCTACTGCTGTTGACCAACCTCCGTGTAAAGTTTACAGATCCTAGGTCAAAGCGCTCATGAGTTATTTAACGAAAACCACATGGAAGGTCAGAAATAGTAAAAGTCACAGTGACCTAGACCTTTGACCTACTGACCTCAAAATCAATAGGGGTCATCTACTTTTGATGACCAGCCTTCATATAAAGTTTGAAGATCCGACCGACCGACATGCAGACCGATAGACAGACCAACCCGACAGACAGGTGCAAAACAATCTACCCTGCATCAAAGATAGGGGGGGGGGGCATAACTAATGTGCGTGCTTCATACAAATAATTGCTTATCTCGACAGGTTTAATAAGTTAGACTACTTAAATTCATTAATTATTCATGGAAAGGTAGACCCTGCCGTGACCGGGAATCGAACCCTGATAGAAGTCGAGTTGTCAGATAGCCGCCTTTCGGGATATGACAGAGAGTGATGGGCCTCCCGTGTCCCAGAGTCGGCCGTAGAGTGAGTGACATTTTTATTTTATCATAAAACCCTTAGTCTGTTACCGTAACCGATGGTTGTGATTAATTGAGATTAAAAGTCTCTTTAAATTAACGTCGCGGAGATGAGTGTTATAAAATATAGACCCTGTTGTTCTCCTGGACAGATGTTTTGTTTATTTGTGTATCATCCACATAATCATCATATACTAGTAAAAGACAAATTAAATACATACACGTATGTTACCTTTCTGGGCTATTAACATTCTAATAGAACAACTATTTTACAGCATTCATTGAAGACCATACACGAGTAAAACACTCAAAAATGCAGAAAATAAGGCAGATAAAAGTGTATGCATGTATAAGGTTACATACATACCTATACAAAATTAATATAACAATGTTGATGATTTTGTACAGTAAACCGAATTTAAGAATATCTGTATTGGAAATAATTTATTAATTATTATCCTAGTAACGGTCACTAATTAACGTTCGATTGGCTTTGTTTTGATAAATATTCTCGATCTGTACCAACCAGCGGTACTCAATTACATTCTTCATTTAATAGCATTAGTTTGAATAAAAAAGCGTAAGAGACCGTGAGCGTACAACTCTAAATTTCAAGGGTGGAGGTTCTATACTTAAAACAGCCGAAAGTGCCTGTCACAACACGATACATAACGTATTTAAAAGGCTATTTTTGCATAAGGGTAATACATTTTGGCACATTGGGGGTACATTGTAGACCGCTTGCTGTGATGAGGGACCATCGTGTTACTGTAATATACAGGAAGGACAGACATCACCACTTTCATAAAATTGTACTTTAAATAAGAAACAGTACAACGGTCTATTTATATACTCGTATAATCATAAATTAATTAACTGGGTGTTATATGGGTCTTATTATAAGGTTCATGTATAGATATACATGTATATTTCATTCAGGAACCATATATATTGAAGTGAGGTTAGTGTATAGATAGGATACGAAAGGATTTCGATATTAGTTAATTGACTTTAATTGGAATTAATTTTATATACCAGCATTATTGTATAATACATTATATCGCATAGTAAGTTTTCATTATTCTATTTAAGCAAATAATTAAAACAGTTAATCTAACAACACTGAACAGCATGTATTACTTATCATTTAACACATATATTCTCTCTATCTTAATAATTCTAAATTAAATTTAAATTTGCGCAACAGTTGTATCAGCAAACGTGCTTAATAATAAAGTAATTAAAGAAAAAAACATATGGTGTTGATGATTAAAATACCGCGATGAAACAGGCATTTTCATTGGTAAGCATAGATTAATTAACAAGACGCGAGAATGACTATCGCTCCGCCCACCCGCATCACGTGACTCCGTTTTCGAAAACCCCGACAACTATCGCCCGTTTCATACTGATATATGCCAAAGAATACCATATATTCTGTGTATATCCGTGTATATGCATACGTTATACGTTTGATTTTACGTTAAATACCTTATAACCACGGAGTATTTATTTGAAATAACTCACATTTATATGATTTATATAATATTTGTTTGAAATAGTCGTAACTCATTTGTTCTTATTCAACTTTGATTTACCCACGCATGTTAATTAACATGCGTGATTTACCAGAAGAAATTTCTAATGCAATTCCATGATTTACCGATCAGTTAGTATGATAACTGAAAGCATGTGTTGTGTACACATGTATGTTCAAAGAGTGAATAGTGGAATAACGACAATAAAAACAGATAGTAAAATAAAGTTTTATTAAACCGGTAAAATATCAACGAAAATAAGTCATGTACTGTATGTAGACATCACCCGTTCGGGTAAATAAGAGTCAACTATTGCATTGGACAAATACAGGACTATACTATAAAATAAATATGTGTTTATATCTATGTCAAAATTTTTATGTATTATGTTTTGTAATGTGATGATCCGTCTGATCGATAAATTTCTTAAATAATATGGCTTTATTGCGACTTTCGTGGGATTTATAATTTGTGTTTTACAAGCACAAGAGTAACTGCAGTATATACAATCTACAAACCTGGCATGAATATTTAAATCAATTCTAAACAAGCTTAATATGTCAAGGGATTACAATTGTCAAAAAGTACATCATATATCATGTGATCTGTTAACTTTGTTGTCATTTCACAGCATGTTGTCTAGCTGCCTAGATCATAGAGTCATACCGCCCGGTCGCATCTACCAGTCCATTTCCTGTTTATTTGGGTATAAAAGACTACGGCCAATATATATACAAGATCTGATCTATATTATCTTCCCTTATTATCAGCAAAAGCATCACTTGTCAAATTAAATACATGTACAATAATGATAAAAATATGTATATATATGTTGGTATTGCACGTTTGTTCTGTTGGATGCATGTGAAGAAAAAGTGGGTACCTGTTATGAAGACATGCGTTGGGCTTTT
The DNA here is from genome assembly GCA_947247005.1 of Spisula solida. Taxonomy (NCBI): domain Eukaryota; kingdom Metazoa; phylum Mollusca; class Bivalvia; order Venerida; family Mactridae; genus Spisula; species Spisula solida. Next base: position 31,897,171 of record OX365948.1, read on the forward strand.
TAAATTAGAAAACAGGTATCAAATGTGTTTGAAAAAGAAAATTCTAATGCATACTACATAAATTTTTGTGGCTAACACATTTATTATCTCTTTCTAATGAACAGTTTGTGTTCGAACGAGGCATATTTCATGTCGATCTTATTTATTTTCAAGTCTATCCAGTTTAAACCGTCATAAAACTGTTTCTATTCCACCGATTTTCAAAATTATTGGTGTTTTCCTTTCTATAGAAGTATATCTGAAAGTTAAAACCACTGTCAATAAAAAATATCCAAAGGCAAAAAGATATTTTTGATGTCGGGTTTATAAAGCAATGATCCCTAAAAATTCTTAATATTTAAACCTTGATAAAAAATATCAATATTTCATAGATCTTCATTATTCTTGGTGGTGTCATATTCTACAAACCTATAGCTTTCATTTGCATCCACTGTCATTTGAATACATTCACAAATAAAAAAGATAGAGAGGAAACATCGATTTAAAATGCAATGTCCCTATATATTCTTATTGAATTGTGTCGGAGGGTATAATCCTAATTAGCACCACGCGATATTGATATAGCGATAGCGCGTTCTGATTGGTTAACGATTTTTATCGCTGTTTATGTGGGCGGAGCTTGCGTCTTGTTAATTATACGTACACGTATAGATATATACGTGTAAGTAAAATTCATACCCGAAAATATACGTGCACGTATATAATTGTACGTGCACGTATATTTATGGTAAACTATAATATGTACGTGCACGTACAATTATATACGTGCACGTACATTATTATACGTGTACGTACAATTTCCCTTATATATACGTGCACGTATAAATTTGTACGTGCACGTATATAATTGTACGTGCACGTACATATTATAGTTTACCGTAAGCATGGACGGACTTTTGACCCAAATGGTACGCCATAATGATGCGTATGTGTAAATGTAGTCTGTGGTGTTTTTATGTTTTCTGTGCTTGGCTGTTTAAGTTGAGTGCTGTCCCGAGTTTCAGTATCTTTTAGAATGCATGTAAGAACTAGTTTTTGATGATATGATATCAGAGAGGTTGCGATGCGAACGTGTACGACTACGTGTACGTGTAGCTACCCGTAGATGTATACGTACACGTTGCAATTAAAATTGGCTTGCGAAAGACAACGTGTACGTGTAACATCACATGACAGTTTTAACGTAGTTTCTTTGTGAATCAATAATGAGTGTTTATATAAACTCATTGAAACCACGGGCGACGAATAATTAGGTTTCTCGTGAAGACGCATACCTGTGTGACAAAGTACACAATATATTTTCGTCTGTCACACGTCGGTTACTTGTAGAAACTACACATACCTTGATGACGAAATACTCAAAAGTAGTATTGACGTACACGTACACGTTACACGTTGACTTTCGCAACCTCTCTATATTTATATCTACGTGTACAGTGAATGAAACACTGTTTGTCGTTCATGAATATGCATAGTTATAGATCACCCACTGGTCAAGACTACAGCCTTCGCGATTACTTACTACGCTTATGAATTTTAAATAGTGATTTATTCACCGGTGCATGATAAAAAACTAAAATATATTTCTTTAATCAACGGCCATGGGTGGTATTCAATATTGATCTTACTTAACTTAAGAACGAGAACAACCAATCAGGGGTGGTATTCAGTATTGATCTTATTTAATTGAAGAATAAGGATAGCCAATCATATCGCCTGTTACTGACCAAGAGTTTATTATGGTGTGATCTGATTGGTTGTCCTTATCCTTAAGTCAAGTAAGATTAATATTGAATACCACCCCAGATCATACTAATTATGTTGCTAAATAGTGTCATTTTTTTGTGTCATTGTATAAATTGTGTATTGTATATTGATGTTCTCGTGGGCCATGTGGCCTTTTGAATTCGAAATAAACTTCTTCTATTAAACTCTTGGTCAGTAACAGGCGATATGATTGGCTATCCTTATTCTCCAATTTAATAAGATCAATATTGAATACCACCCCATAACATTTTACAGGGTCCCTGGATAACTTCTTACCCAGCCCCAGCTATTGCATAAGATACTCATTGAATTTGGTAGAAAAAAGTGATTTGTGAAGAAAATCTACATTGGAGCTTCAGTGGGGTCAAAATTCAGTTAGAAACCGAATCGTTGATGGCGCGGAAAATCGGGAAATCCCCACAATAAATCACACCTAAAACGTGGTCATCTTCTTATCTACCTTACGTCAGTTAAATTACATGTAATAATGATAATTCATGAAATCCATCTAAAAGTAGTAGACAGACGAGTACATCTAACATTTTCCCCGCATCTGCTACAAGGGACACACGGTTGGTGAATTAGAACTTGTTTTATTCAATTGAAAAAGCGCGCCTAATATCGATCGTGCAGAAGTCACGTGACAGGTTATAAATGGCGGTGGCCCTGGATGATGGCGGTAAGTTTTCTATGCTAGTTGTTTTTCTTATTTATGCGATATTAAGTTTGTAGATATAATCGAAGTTATTCAGTATTGTTGAATAGTAGATAGTTTCTGTATCTAACAAACCTTAAGTCAGATCGGATGAACATTAAACCAATGAATCGATATATATTTAGTAGATTTAGGTCACAAAATATTTACCACCAACGTTGTTACTGCATCTTGCTTTGTTGATGCTATTGAACTTATTTAACCTTCTCATATTGAAATTATTTGTATGATTGAATGTATCTCGATAAAAGAATGGTTTGCGGATAAATTTAGATATTATTAAGAGTAAAACTAACATTTTACGATTTTGTGCTAATAATAGCATTACATGTAGTCTAAATATAGAATTATGGAAAACCCAATTTCAGGAGTGTACAGGTAGTGCGGTTGGCTCAGTGAAGAGGAATTTCAGGTACAGTATTTATTTTTGTATAGTTACTAAATAACATGCGTTGTTATTTACTTTTCTTGAATACAATTAAACATTAATTCAAACACGTTTTGTTTGTCCAGAGATTTAATTTGTGAAGAAATAGTAATGCATGTATTAACATAAGCGATTATATTAAGAGGGTTTCTGCTTCTGACGTAATGTTAAGCCTTATCTGGGGTAAATAAGCCAATCAACACAGTGTTGATAAATAAACAAATCCAGTTCACGTTGAAATCAACACAGAAAAGTGCCACAATTGCCCGAATTATCCACTACTTATAATAAGGCTCTACTGCTTTTGGTGTAATGTTTATTATCCTAAATATATGGGGAATCATGTCAATATGACAAAAATTGTTTATAATATAAAGAAAACACAGTCATGTTTAAGTAACTGTCTTTTATTGAAATAAATACATAAATATTATCAGAGACTACAGATGACATGTTATCTATAGTCTCTGATATATCCACAATTTACAAAAATCAACACTTAATTTTGTATGAAGTTCAAACTTAATTTTCACATGTATTTTCATTTCAATATATTTTTCCGTATAAATTATACTTTATTTCTAATCTACATTGTCTTTTCCTAAAGAATGTTTCGTATATACACATAGGACAACTAATCATGGCAACAATATGAAGCCAAAACATTAAGCAGAGTTTTGACCTTAAAGTATAATGCATTGTTTTATCTGTTCGAAGTCGACCTACTTATTGGGGAGGGGGATGAAGGGCACTCTCACTTGGATGTTTTTGGAAAGAATTGGATGTATTCTGGGCATACATCTCGCCCCTTCTCCTCCCGTTGTTTCTAACAAATGATACTTGGTTTTGATGAAATTTGCTTGAATGTGTCAGAGATGAATTGACAAGTAACGAGGCACTGAGAGAAAAAAACATGATAATTCTCAGTTACTGTTAGTTGTCTATATCTGTATCTATATCATTATTATAGTCTAGTGGGTTAATTGTTTGATGTGATTTTAGTGAGACCGACCTGTCGTCAGACGATGAAGATACACCAAACTTAGCAAAACACAAGAAGTTAAAGCTGAGTAAGGAACATATTACTTATGTTTCATATAGGTCCGACAGTCGTAATACAACATTCACATAACGCAAAATTGTCATTTGTCTGACAGAATCAATCAAAGTGTATTTTGGTATCGGTCAAAATAGAACTAGTATAGAATTGAGGTTGACTGTTTATATAATTATGGCGATAAGTCTAGACGTGTCACAATGAAAATAGTTTTAGTCGTAGGTTGACACTCTTATACATAAGTATATCTATTACTATCATACATAGGGTCAATTTTTAATAAAAAAAATCCATAATTTAATGCTGAATAAAAACACATTGGAATTATTTATTTCGGGAGAAGGAAAGTGGTTTCCATTACAAACAGTTGCTATTTAGATGTGCAAATTATAGTATGCATTACTTTTGATAATATATTGATCAGTTTTTAAAACTAATTGACAACTTACGAATATATACTATTTGATCAAATATGCCTATTTTTTTGTTTTAGGTATAAAGACTAATCTGAAACGAATTAAAGTTACCATTGATACATCAGTGACGACAGGCTTGAAAACAGAGACTTCCGAAGCTACAGTATCTCAATATGCAGATTCAGCTTATGCTCCATCGGTTGGAAATACACCATGTTCGCTGGCTCCCCTGAAATCAGTCCAACCAAGTTCCAGTGGATATACATCAGGTATGGAGTTAACACATCTCTATAGTTTACATTTGTATGAAATTATATTGATATGTCCTATAAATGTCAGAATGTTTTTTTCATCATTCATGGGAATGCGTTTGGTAATGTAAGTGTTAAGTTCATTTTCTTGTTCAGTTGTGTATTGGCCGTTGTACAGTGTAATTGTGGTATGTAATAATTGTATGTTTTCTGTGATCAACTGCTTAAGGACGTTTGATAGGGTTATTATTTTTTTTAAATGATACTAAAAATAGGCACAATTATAGTTTAATATATACTGAAGCAATATGTGAAATAAAAAAGGTATGTCGCGGTACTATTTAAGGGGTCATGGGCCCTTTTGCAACATCACTTTTCAAGAAAATGACTAAAATTTCTGATAGTTCGCAATGTATTCATTTTTGCATTAAAATCGATATTTTTCTCGTTAAAATTATTTCCATGGGTTTGTATTAACAAACACATATTATTCAAACATTCCTATACACTTTTGGTATAGATATGAAAATTCACAAATTTTTGACAAAAAAGAATTGTCAAAATTTCCGAAAAATGACTGCTAAAAAAGAAAGAAAAATACACAAAATCGGCCGTAGCTCAAAAACGACCTCGATGACCAATATATTTTTTATTGCTTATTTTGTTGATAAAAGTGTACTCAATCCAAATATTAAATAAAAAAGATAGGTCACGGGACTACTTTTTGCGCTATGACGTCATTATTGTCCCCCTATATCATAAAAACCTTAGTGAAATTGCGTAAAAACGACGCAATATCTGCGCGTAAAAAATATTCTAATACAAAATGAGTACACACATTTGCATATTATGTACATGAAAGTATAGTTAATATAAACTTAGAAGAAATTGGCATGTAACAAGAATTATTTTAGCTGCCGTTACGTCGCAATTGTGTCTCTTTGCAATGGAAATTGATGTATAATGGCGGTAAAATGGCGCAAAAAGGCCAATTTGGTACATTTTGCACATTTGTTTTTCTAATAATTGCTAGTCTTGGCATAACTTATTTTTGGCTAAGGATGTTGATTAAAGTGTACTTTATCTAAAAATTAAAATAAAACATAGGTGTTCACGCTACACTTTGAGCTATTATGACTGAATTATCTCCCCTTTTTTCCCAATTTGTCTGTGACGTCGCATTTCATATAGCAAGGGGACACAGATGGGCCCTGAATCGCTGACTTGAATAATCTTCACAATTTTAGTCAAGATATCATTAATTAATTCCCTATATGTCAGTAAAAGGGGATCTGTGTAGTCCCAGGCAATACAAACACTCATTATAAATTGGTACAGGTAACCCAAGAAATAATTTCTAATTTTACAAAAAATGAATGAAAATGTAACCGCTATTACACGCAGAGTGTGTTCATATTATTTGCTCAGTGAAATTATTTTTTACCCCAAAATATCCATATTTATACTTACCCTAGTATTACGACAAACAATTTTCATGACGATCCAGTGCCAAACGCGGCCTCTATTCACGTTTAAGGTATATGCGCAGAAATGATGCGCACAAACAACTGTATCAACCGTCCTTAAGTTGAGTGCTGCCTTCCTGTCCGATTTTGAGTATCCTTTTTGTAAATTTACTAAGTAATGCTATGTCGTTGTTTGGTCATGCATGTCTAATAGCCTCATTTTGTTTGCAGTTACAACCCATTTTTAACCATATTCAAATTTTACTTTCAGATCGTTCAGAGATCTTCTCACCAAGGGCTTTGCTATTTTCCCCAGATGCTCGGAATTGGGAGGTATATTTAATAGTAAACTATATTGTTGTTGTTGTTGATATATATAATATATATGCACTAGTCAATATCTCTAATATAAAGATTTAAAAGATAATACAAACACTATAATTAAGTTTGAAGATCATCACTTTGTCATCTATTGTGTGATCTTAAAAGAAATTAGCATAACTGTGTTCCACCAATCAATGAACTTAAAAATTTGTCTTTTCTGTAAGGGCTAGGTCCCTTATTGTCTTGTGTTCTGTTTTATATGATTTTAGTTTAAGAAGGACATTCATATCATGATAATTATGTTGTTTCTTTCAGAACAAGTTTGGTGAATTGCGTCATCCACAACATTTGAAAGCCTTTTTGAGGAATAACTTTTCAAAGTTAAAGGACGAGATTTGTCCATGTGGTATCGCTGATATCATATGTTCGCATGGATTAATATCTAGCAAAGATATTGAATTAATCGATGTAGAAAAGTCGAGGAGAGAGCAATGTGATTTACTCATTAAAGCAATCTGTAAATCAACTGAAATAGAAAGTATACCTGCCGCTTGCAAAGTGTTGAAAGCGTTTGATGATGAAGACTACGGCTATTTACTGAAATATTCACCGCGTAAGGATCAAGGTTGGTATCGTAATCATTTGAATTATATTGACCTTCATGGCATTGTGAATAAATACACTGTTCAAATGGCATACATGTCCCTTAATTTTGTAAGCCAGAATGTTAAAATAACAAGTGTTTATTTTGTTGTGTGTATTCCACTGTAATATATTGGTCATGCTATGCTCCCTTATTGGTCGCATTGAGGCAAAACGATGTCACACTGGTGAGGGATACTAGTAAATGTTTAATACTTTTCACAAGAACTACTAATATAAGCGCTGTAGAGTCACACGTCTCTCTTGTCTGAGTACAAATAACGTAATATCAATTTTTATATGGGAATTATGAACCAGGAGCATCTCCATTTTATATAAGTCATTGTCTTGCTACATCAACTGAATTGTATTATTTTAGATGTAGTGCCTGTCCATCCTGATTGGACATCAAAGGATATCCAGGGTATATTTTATATGTACGGACGTAAGCTTGAAGATGAGCTGAGTCCTCTGGATATAATTGATTACTTGGTGGATGTGGACGTATTAACTCCGGACGAACATCAGAATATTAAGGATATTTCGTTCAAGCCGAAGAAAGTGAAGTATTTGTGCAAATATATACTGCGCAAAGAAGTTGAGAAGTTCTGGTTATTTTGCAAAGTCTTAGACGATCATAACTATTCAGCACTTGCTGATTTACTTCGTCAAAAGAGGAAGAACTTGGCTGATCCTGTTCCTATAGGTAATCATTGGCATATGGATTTTTGTGTAATTTATTTTTATCTCTTATATTTTTAGGGTTGATATTAATATATCTCATTATTATGAAACTAGAGCATTGTAGTTGTCGTGACTGATCTGATTAATGTATCATATTTTTGATTTTCGTCATAGGTCAAGTTAAACTGCCAACTTCACAAACCCTGGCATATGTGCATGTATTGGCCTCAGGAAACAGTGATCAAGTGTGATTGGTTACAGTTCAAAGTATTAGATTTCATTGCGCTCTCAATCTTTTGAACCCTTTTATTGATTTGCATGCATCTTGTAACTACTAGGTCAAGGTAATAGTTATCTATTCATACAACCGCATTTTAGACAGTACACAATATGTAATTCCTTGCGGTGTGAGTATATAGGCTTGCTTGACATGTCAATTTTTGGGAATATGGATGGTTTGTTCTTTTATGACTCATACGTTGTTGGCTCGGCGCCGCCTCCGTTTCTATGTTGATTTAGTTGTTTGTTCGCTACAGTATTTATTTTATCATCAGACTGTAATATATTGTAGCATAATGTACTCGTATAAAGAAGTTTTACTTCAGTTCAAACCAGGAAAGAAACAGTAACAGTCACAGCTGCGCATCTTTATCGATCTAGTGACAGTGATTCGGGTAAGGGTGTTATTATTATTCTCAATGTATTGTGTCTGCATTATATCTGTGAAGATACTACTTTCCTATTACGTTGAAACTAGTTACTGGCATAACAGCACCGTCATGATATCTAGGATATTTACGATGTATTAAAGGTCCAAGTTTCCAGTCTAAGTTTAAGCTTTCAACAAATACAAGTTATACATTTTTTGCATGTCATTCGGTAGATTCTGATGAAGATGGGACAAATGTGAAGTTGGAGTTTGGTGAAGATGGTAAAGTGCAAGAAAAAACTGTTGTGAACAATTATGATGGAGATAAAGATGTTGGCATTCAACAAGAGGTAAGTCTTTCTTCATATCTATTCCACAATGTAAATACAAAGTAACTTTTCAACTATTTAGTACAAATGTACTACTAGTAGTACTGTTTTGAGCCCATGTCTTCAGGGAAATTTACCGATAGGGTGGGAAATTCCCCTTCTCCATATAAAAATGGGATAGAGTGCCTGGTATATGACAGTGACGTGCAAAATATATATCTGGTAACATTATGTCAGCTCACATATTGATGTTTGTGGTCGTTTAGGTCTTCAAGAATATTCATTGATTCATTGTGCAACCTTCTGTAATTGCTACCATGATTGGTCAATGTAGTCTTTCATTGACACTTACAAGAGTAAATATAGAAGCATACTTTGTACATGCCTATCTTATAACTAATATGAACTAAGGCATGGCCTTTAACGGAGATTTTTTCTTTCTTAATTAATAAATTAATGTAGATTGTACGTATCTATGTATGTACAGTTTACATAAAGAAACATGTATGCATTTTTACTACAGTCATGTACTTAAGGGTAAACAGGAATCAAAGAGCTGAAAGACCTGAGGTTGTTCAAATGTATGTAATTCTGATCACCCCGGCTTTATGCATTGCAATATTTAGTAGACAAACTGAGATGGCCGTACTTTCACGATTAGAATTAATGCATGCAGGGAAAGAACAAATCAAATTATGCCACATTATTATTATTGCATTGGCAATAAACATTTTATATGTTTACATCAAATAAAATATTGAAGTTGAATAGTTTTCTGCAGCCAGAAAATTTACTGGTATTGCTTAGGATGTGTTTTTTTGCAGCTAGGATGCTGAGCAAAAAGATAACATTAAGTCGGACAGGGATGGCTACACTCTACTTAACCAGTCGAGCACCGAAATCATAAAAATATACAAGGCACAATGCCCAAAACCCAGCCGAGCGAGAAAAATGATCCGCCCAAATCCCAGCTGTCAAAAATCTGAATGAAACAGTTTCAGCAATCAAAAGGCTGAATGCCCACTCAGAACAAACTAGTTTCAAATGTAAAACGGCGGAAAGATACAATAATAAATAAACACCGAAAGCCCGGGCCGGATGACTTAGTTTCAACAAGCAACAAGGCTTAGTCGAGTGTCACCAAGAATGACCTAGCTCCAATAAGCTTAACAGCCCAAGCTGAATGACCCAATTTAAACAACCCAATTTAACCAATTAGTATGCCAAAATGAGCAACAACGCTACATGACCATTCCGGTGTATGTTTAAATTTATTAGTCAGAATAATAAGCCAAATAATCAGAAATGTGTAATATCGAATACTACGACAGGGGCGTAGCCAGACTTGAATTGACTCATAAGCCTTGAAGTTGGTGGTTATGGTTGGGGGTCCTCACGATTCGTGAAAATTTGAGACTTATATTTATATTTAATGTTACGCACGTGCGTACATCAGTAACATAACCAACTATATATAACAGTTAATACAGAATAGTACATGGTATCATCTACGGGAACGTTAATAATGAAACAAGGTTAAAAAAGTATGTAGTCGGACCAGGGCTCAAACCTGGAACCATTTGCTATATATTAAGAAGGTTCAATGCTCTACTGAGTGAGCTAAGTGGATTACTACAAAGTTCTCTTCCTTATCAGTAATTAAATCCTATACTAGCTCCAGGCATCCTACAGACAGACACTTTTAGCATATTTTTCAGGGAAATTCTTAACTCTCATTTAAATGAAGCTTGTAACAAATAAATTTTTCCAAACATTTTAAAATCAAAGTTAAACCCCTTTCACAATTGTCATACGACGAGTCTTAGATGTAAATTTGAGGAATATCCTATGTCCGTCGTACAACAAACTTAAGAAATTTTGTCGCGTTTGACACCATCGGACCACAAAATGCATTTTTATAATTAAATTGATCATGCATACATGTATTTCAGTTTAATACTAGCATTTAGCAAGTTCCTATTTGCATATATTTATTATTATTTGAAAATAAAGAGTTTGGTTGGACGTTTTGATTAATTATACCCAGCTGCTGAAACTTATTTTTTAAACCAGCTAATAGTTTGACAATGCTTTTATCGTACGACGGACGTGCTACAACTGTTCATCTTAAGGCTTTTGCGCGTCAATTGTTATGACCTGCGACCATCGCATGACCATCATACGTCTGTCTGTCGTGTGGCGGACGCACGATAGTTCCCAAAAATGCATCGTTGAGCTGTCGCACCCTTTCCAGGCGCAAATTGGTACATTTCCATGTAGACCCATAAGCCTCGTGCAACGAAAACATTCCTACGACAATTGTGAAAGGGGTTTTAGTCATGGCTCCTATATATTTTGAAATTACGCATGTTTATCCGGTAATGTCGATAAGGTGAATATGAATTGGAATAAGTAGATCATAACTTTGCCGATGCAGTCTTCAAATTTCACTTTTCATGGCAGACATTTTGGTGGAACAGTTGTCGAGTGATAAGCGCTCTCAACTTAGTACCGATCCAGAGGTCCCTGGTTTGAATCTCTGCCGGGGCACGGGAAATTCCTACCAAACTAAATCGGCACTGATGACGAAGCCCGACTCACCAACCTCCACTTCTGAAAACCATGCACAAAACAATTGTGGTTTTAACAATGTTATTGTGAAGGCATACACACATCATGTTGGTTAGACTATAGGCAAGATGCTAACAGAGCGAACACTTTACCAACTGAGCTATCCAGGCATTAGTCAAACGTATTGGACGCGTACAGTATACACTGTAGCGGCTCAGTTGAAAAATTGAAAACTGGTCAAGCTGGCCAAATACATTTCTCCCCTATCAGTAATTTAATCCTGTACACAGTACTACAATTATCTCATAAACATTGCTATCCAAAGCACAATACACATGATACAGACGGAACATTGTCAAAGAGTCATTTTACATTTTGTTTTGGTACAAACTAATGAAACTTGGACGAATAATTTCGGTCGTAGGTACGAATAGGAACGGGTACGACAGGAATTTGTAGAAAGTTGTACTTACCAAACCTTTAATAACAACATACGTCATCGGATGTTGATTTTATTGTATAAGTATGCTAATTGCGAGTATTAAAGACGATTTTCCTTGCTTAACAAGTACTTACATCGTGTAATCGATGGTCGGCGTCTCAGACGAATGCAATCACGTAGAATGTTGAGTTACTTCCCCTGTTACTTGGCTATCGCTCCGGACCCGGGATTATTTATTTATTTTGTATAGCGTAATTTGAAATCTGCAGATGTTCAGAAAACCTAAAAAATATAGAAGTTCAGCTACGAATTGTCAGTTTTCAACTAATTTGAGATTACAATAATGGTTGAATCCTCGTACCAATCATAACTACTCTCGTACGTCACTGCGGATCTTCGATGAGACCGGAAATCCATACCTTTTCAGCTATTAGTGGGGCGAAACTTCGGCCGATGACGGAAAGACCCGAGTAGTTACGATTGACGGGAAGACAATTGGTACGGCCTCTACGACATTTATAGGCTGCTGATTTAGGAAAAAAGCCAAACTCAGACGTCTCGGAGATGTTTTTTCAAAACCTTCGGTTTTGAAAAAAATCTCCTATCATTGATAGTGATCACAATATTCAATGAAACAAACCATAAATTTTAAACCTGTCACACAACATATGTAAAACGTATGTTGGTTAGTTGTACTCATATCTGTCTAGTTCTATTGCAACTCGTTTTGCAGAGAATTGAATGTCTGTCCTGACTAACCAAAACATCTTTTGATTACTAAAAAAAACCACATCAACATTGTAGGTGATGGAATTGGGATATCGCATTTCAAAAATGAAGTTTTCATCAGTTCGGATCAATTTAACCAGTCTGTGTAGGCAGTCCAGGATGTATTTGATAAAGAAATGCCAAGAATCACCCAAATTCCTGGAAAATTGGATAAAGCATCTCCTGTCCGATACTATCACCAAACAACTGAAGGACAAAGGCACTGACACCGTAACCTTTGAAATTAAAATACACTTGCCACATTTGGAAGAAGATCAGAGTATGTATAACAACATCCCCTGAGGTGGTATTCTCAAAGCATCTTTAAGTAGTTTAAAACTTTTTTACACTTCCTTAAGTGTATCAGCTATACATGGAAATTATCATGATTATAAATTGTTTACATGGTTTTCAAGCTTAATGCTTTGAGCTACTATAAGTTAGATGCTTTGTGAATACCAACTCACGATAATTATTCTGAAGTTAATTTATGGGATATTCATAATAGGTAAATAAGTAATAAGTATCTCAGCTGTATCCATACTTTTGTTGTTGGCCAATAAGCCCGCAAATAAACGAATTTGCAAGATCTGACTGTTATAGTCTTGAAGATGAATTCCACCCTCTTTTTGAATGCTTATTTTGTAAGGATAATATTATTTAGTATGTACATGTATAAAGTATTGATATGTTACTTCCGAGAACATCTTATCATTTCATAGCACTAGTGCATTTAAAATAAAACATATTGCAAACATCGATGATTGCAAACGTTTATTTCATATAATGAACAATTTGAACAGTATAACCACTGTTATGACCCTATTTGTAAATGACTGTGGCCTTTGTTTGAAATTTTGACCTTTCTTGTTATATATTCCCCCCCATTAAATAATGTTTGTCATGTTGGGCATGAGGGTTTCGTAATTGATAGAGAGGTTGCTCATACTAATAATAACTCAGGTCATTGATCCTGAATACAAATCAAGTTAACAACTGATAAGACTTGGAAATGTTTTGTTAATAGACTTGATCATGTTATGTGAATGGAGATACATGTCATAATACCACAATGTGTTGTAGAGGCCTCGTTTGTACCATTTCAGTGGAATGTGCCTGCAAAATAACCAAAGAGTGGATTGTCACACATTTCTCGGTATTATTGGAAGAATTGAAGAAAATGGAAAACGTTAAACAGCTTATTGGCAAGTTCGCTGCCTTTCAAGGTTTTGATCCTAATACTCGAGCAGAGTTTGACAACATTACTGGATTAGACGATCCTGAAGGCGCAGAGAAATTTCTCTATATGCTTTTAGATCTTCCGGATGGAGATGCACATCTGTGTTTACTTGAAAGGGAACTACGAGCGAGTGATCATGCGCATCTGATTGAACGTCTATCCGACAAAGACGTCGGTCATACGGGTAAGTGGTTCTTGTATTAACCTATAAATATTTTTGAACTTAAAAGATATTTCAATGAGTTATCATAACCTTCACACATATTGCTAACACTTGAGTTTATTTCATTAATTGGGAGCTTTAAATCCTGTACACAGAATGTTTGACAAATAGCTCTGGTATTTTGCCAAGTAGTATTCTGTTTATGCTCTGCACCATAACTTTAAGTTAGGCTGTACATAAATTCTTTATGTGTTGCAAAAGTGAGATCCATATTTAAGTCATTATGCAGGCTACAGGTTAATTCCACAAAAACATAGACCGATTACAAGCAGTTTCATAGTAGATTAAGAAAGGATATTGGTCATGAGTTGGTTGCTTAAAATACATTACACTTTACATTGCATGCAGTTTAACTAATTCATTCATTTTTTGTATTATCAGCTTCCGCTGTAACTGTGAAAGACATTCGGGGAAACTTGGCATTACTGTTAGAAGAGATTGAACCTAGACGGTTCGTAGACATGCTACAAGCAATGAGAAACTCTGATGATATAATCGACCGAGTGACATCAACAGCCCCTAGGAAAGAAAGATGCAGGGATTTCTTGAGCTTTGTCATGAAAGGGGGAGATAATGCAGTCAGCCGATTTATTCCTGAACTGAAAAGACATGGAAAACAGCACCTAATTGAAGCATTGTCTGCCAAACAGACCACAATACACGATGGTAATATACTTAAATTTATTGTCATGTTTATTCTGATTTGTACCTAGTACAAGTAGAATAAATAAGATAGGTTTAGATAGCATCATGTCATAGACATATAAAAGGTCTTCTCATTAGATTGATTTCCTACTTAACAAATATTCATTGCATTCATCTGGGCAAAAGACGTTTTTATTGATTGAAGAAAGAAAAATCATTTGTAAATACTGAAATATTTGTTTTAATTTGTCATGGATTGCATCCTTGACCCCTGATTGTCTGGCCAATGGTCTACCTACTGACTTTTCCTGCCTTCTGATATTATTGCGGATTAAGAGATTAATTAAGGAACATATTTTTCAGAGGTGAAGATTAAGGAAGCGTTGATTGCCAAACACTCTGAAATAGTAGATGAAATTGAACCACGTAATCTGAGGCAAACCTTTATCGACCGCAGACTAATCAAAGCTAAAGAGTTTGATGCTATTTGTAAGCTAACATCTAGAAGGGCTAGAGCCAACCAGCTCTTATTGCATGTACTGGAACAGAATACGGTTGTCCTGTACTGTTTAATTGATGCGATGCAGGTTGCTGGATACAGACAACTCGTCAATAGGATCAAACAAGAAATGGGTAAGGTTTTTAATAATTTGTCGAGGGGGGTTTAGTTGTTATGTTTTGTAAATAAGACAGTTTACAAATACAGTTGCACGGAATCGACCAATAAGTCGGTTTGATACTTATGTCATTTCTGTAAAGGTCAGCATTTTTGTGAAGGTCAACATTTTTGTATATTTAGATCTATTCATATTGGTCTCATTGACCATTTAGTGATAAACAATTGTTGTAAGCTAAAATCCTTTGGTGACAGGCACACTCACAATAATACTTGACCTAGCCGATATAACTATCGCTATTTATGAGACTTAAACCCGTTTTAAATGTTTTGCATAGATAGATAAGTTATAGTAATGTAGTATATAATTTGTTATCATATTCCTGTTTCATGCTGATACTGCTTTGCCTGTGTGTTTAATTTCAGAGAAGTACACCGAATGTCCAAGGCTGTTCGAAGTTTGTATGAAGGGCAAAAAAGCCATCAAATTTAAAGGAAAGTATACTATCGATTTTGAATCAGGTATGCCATGTTTAAAAACATTTGTATATTCCATAAAAATAGATTTTATGTGTTTTATTGGCTTTGATATATGTCTTTGTTTAAATTTTACTCGGTAACGTACCTCACATTTATCCATAACTATTGTCGCTACATCGATGATGTTTAAAGAATGATTGTTACTAGCATAAATCCGTGCAGATAAATTTGAGTTTGGTGGAACTGATTACAGTTTAAAAACGGGGTTTGTAGTCTAATTCCCTTAATTGCTATAGGGTTTGCTACAAGATGAATTTGAACTTTACGGATTGTATTGTCCGGTCATTCTTGGCTATGTATAAACTTTTCGTAATATTGGATATGATAATTACGTACGAGAAAACTGTTGTTTCCATTTATTATTTAGCGCTTTATCTAGCTGGCTTAGAATTAGAATTTTGTAAGTACTTCTCACGACCTTATAAGACTCATGCATATTTGCAATCTGCATATCAAGGCGCTTCTTATGAGCCTATTTTCATGAAAATCGGATGTAGTCATGTTTGAACAAGCTTGTTTTACCATAAGTAAAGAGTAGTCTTCGGGAGTTTTTCTGTTTCCTCAAAATATAGATTTTGTACTTACTACCTTCTGATTCTAAGCCCGCGATCTGTCGTTATTTTATTATTTGGATGAGATAAGCTAAAATAAGTTGAGAGGTGTTTGCATGTATACTTTGTACAGGGTTTATCTAGTCCCCTTTCGTTTAATTACGTACCATTAAAGAAAATAAGCAGACAAAATGAATTTAAAACATAAGACAACAATGCCTTTGACCATTTACAAAATAACAAGTGATATATTTCAACAACAAAAATGTAAGCTGCCGAGATAACAATGTAGTGGTGTATCATACTAGCTTGATATGTTAGTAGACTTCCTTCCCCAAAATAGCTATTGAATAATAATATTGATTTCAGCTTTCATGGCGGAATCTCCATTACAAGTGTATCTCCACAAACTCGTTTATCTTGGAGAAGAACGATTGGACCTGCTTGATTACTCTGCTAAGAGTCTTGTTCCGAGCAATGACTTTGAAATGGAAAATATACGACAAGAAAGAACAAAAGAATGGATACAAAATCTAGAATTGGATAAAAGCAATAAAAGAAAGAGTGAAGATCCTTTTTCAAGCACTGATGGTAAATATATTCATATCTTACATTTACATCCAATGCAGTAGTAATACCATAGAAGTAAATTTGTAAGTATTGTAATCAAATATTCCTTAATTGTTATCAGAATAGTTATCAACAAATGTATTCAAATTTACCTTGCAGATGAATCCTGTAAACGACACTGTAAAGAGACTGACTGGGCTGTTCGAGGGAATGTTCAGTCACCACCAACTGCTTGGCCTGACGATGATAAATATGATATATCCAGCTCAACCATCGGTTACCCTTCCGAACAGAGTTCAAGATGTGGATCACCGTCAAGATTTATCTTGTGTTCAGCAGATTCCGGAATCCAACTGAGTTCTCAAAGAAAGGCCTGTATGTCTGCATTGTCCACAACACATCCTGGTAATGACCATTGTAATACATCAGTCAGTTATCCGTCAGTATTCAGTTTGAAGAGCGTATCTCCATCACGACTCTCTCCAAGTTCTGCGGATTCTGGATTTCATTCAAACGCTAGAAAGCGTAATAAGAAATTAAAGACAAAACTATTGAGACAAGTATCTGTGTCTGATGACTCGTGTAGATATAGCTGTGTATCAACTCCGTCGTTTCGCCATATGATCGATTCCGGTGTGTGTGAAATCTTTAGGAGTGATACCTGTTTGTCTAAGATCCTTAAGGGTGATAGTGGTGCATCTAAGCCAATAAAGGGGGATTATTATGAGTATAAACCCATTAAGAATGATAGCCGTACATCTAAGTCTAAGAGTGACTTAGGTGCGTCTCAACCTCTTCAGAATGAAACCTATGCGGAGAGTGATAACTGTGTTTCTAAGACAATTAAGGTAGATAATAGTACTCATAAGCCTCCCAAAAGTATCAAAAAGCCTATTAAAAAAGATAGCAGATTGTCTAAGTGTGGTAGCAGTGCATCTCAGCACATTAAGTGTGAAAACCCGGTGTCTAAGCCCACTAAGTGTGATAGCCCGATTTCTAAGCCCATTAAATGTGATAGCCCGGTGTCTAAGCCCGTTAAGTGTGATGGACCGGTGTCTAAGTCCACAAAGTGTGATAGCACGGTGTCTAAGTCCACTAAGTGTGATAGCCCGGTATCTAAGCCCAATAAGTGTGATAGCCCGGTATCTAAGCCAACTAAGTGTGATAGCAAGGCGCCTAAGCCCATTAAGTGTGATGGACTGGTGTCTAAGCCCATTAAGTGTGAAAGCCCGGTGTCAAAGCCCACTAAGTGTGATAGCCCGGTATCTAAGTCCACTAAGTGCGATAGCACGGCGCCGAAGCCCATTAAGTGTGATGTACCGGTGTCTAAGTCCATTAAGTGTGATACTCATGTATCTAAGCACATTAAGTATGATAGTCCGGTCTCCAAACCCATTAAGAGTGATGGCTCTTTTTCTAAGTCCATTAATTGTGATGACTCTAAGTCTAAGCCCGTTAAGAGTGATTGGTGTGTGTATAAGGGTAAAGGTCGTGCGCCTAAAACCATTCCGAGTTATAGTTGCGTGTCTACGCCCTTAAAGAACAAAAGATGTACGGCTAAGTCTAGTAAGAGAAATGCACGCACATCGAAGCCTATTAAAAGTGTTAGCTGTTTGGCTGATCAGCATAAGCAAGGCAAAAGTCGTCAATGTAAGATTGATGAATCAGAAAGTTCTCAATCTGATGTTGTTAATGATGTTGTTAAATCTTGCGTTGGTTGTTTATCTGATACTATTGAAAAATGTGACGAGTCGAGATCTTCAAATATCAGTAACTTCTTTTCATCTTTTATGAATCCAAGAGCTCCTGCTACGAGTCTATGGCGCACTGTTGATGTTATGTTTTCAATGTTGCAAATTGGTTTTGGAAAAAAGTAATCCGTATGACTGTGTACTATGAAATATGTGGACTGTCCTTGTCAATAGTCGGTTCCTAGGTACTGTTTGATCAAAGTACTTGCGGCTTTAAACATCTTAAGTTTACGATCATTTTTTTATAATGCATTTACAACTATAAAGTGTGATAAATGGAGCTGCACTACTTAACCAAGATTCATTTAATGAAATCCGTCCGCAATCGCAGTTGTTTAAGAAATACAAAGAATTAAATATTTGGACGTAAGTTTACGATTTTCTAAGAGCTTTTGTA
This sequence comes from Spisula solida, assembly GCA_947247005.1. Lineage (NCBI taxonomy): Eukaryota > Metazoa > Mollusca > Bivalvia > Venerida > Mactridae > Spisula > Spisula solida. The sequence goes on from OX365948.1 coordinate 31,916,212, forward strand.
AAACAGTTCCCTGGTGTATAGTTAACAGAATTCGTGTATTGTAGACGTATCTTAATGCTCTTAATCCTCCCTTCATATATATGTATCACAATTTGCTTACCTATTGTTATCGCAAGGTAGTCTCGCGTGTATCGGTGCTATACACTAGGCACATTAAAGAACCAGGGAGTCTTTTCGGAACGAGCTAGGGTAACGTACCCGGTCTCCTTGTATCACAACTCTTTCTTCTACTCGCTTTCCCTTCAGCAAAAACACAGGACGCCATTGGAAATAAGCACTTGCGCTTTCATGGGTTATCCTTGACCGAAAGGCCTAAATAAGTACACATACACATCGTAAGTTAATGTTTACTAATGATTAACATTGCGTATTTTGTGTTCAAGCTCTGCGAGATCATTCACGATATGTATCGTAAACTTAGCATTGCGTACATATTCCAGTGATTTTTTTTGCCTCTTATTTTTTTAAATTGTTTATTGGGAATTTCTTCATTCAAATTTGGGAAAATTATAGCCTATTTGCAATTGGGAAAGGGTCCGTTTTCCGGACCCTAATAAAGAAGGAAAAAATTCACTGTTATTCTCGATTTGATATTATCTGTATGTATTTGTTCATCATGTAAAACACGTCTGTTGATTTAATACCAATTGTACATAATGGTTATATTATTGACCAGATTTTCAAACTTTTTTGTGTCGAACCAACCTACCAAAATCATACATATTCGTACGTAGTGATGTTTCGTAATTGGAGTTTGCTTTTGTTAGAAACAAGTTTCATTAGACTAACGACAAGGTACACGCCGGTAATCTGTCACAAGTTCTGTCTCGACTACTTGAGTTGTAACAGTACAGTGTGATGGTTTGGTTTAATCCTACATTACATGTATATAATTATTTACTAGGATTGAATAAAGTTTGTTTGACCTGAATTGACTTGTAACTCGACTACATTTGAACGAACGGTCATATTTTAGGGACGCCCAACAAGTTTCTCATGCATTCTGCCATACAGTTAATATTTTGCAAAAATTAATGGTTACATTAAGTTTTCGAACTCTGGATAGCGGTTTAGTGCAATTATGACATCCTCCTGTCTTTACCTGTCCTGGTTATTTGTAATGTTCAAAGAAGTGATCATGTATTAATTAATAACCAGTAATTAAATTGGATATGTCTGTTTATGACTTTGCTATTATATTGTGAGATATAATTCTTGTCTCGTTTACTGTAATATGGTGACTTGATACTTCCCGGTGATAGCTTTGATAAGTTCTATACGTACTTTTCATCCTGCTATTGGTTCTTACTTTTGTTGTGGGACTGTACACTCTGTATCTTTTTTTATTCAGTTTAAACATATACATGTTTTAGTGCAAAGAGATTGCATTCTGCATCCTATTGTCAATTTTATCAGTTGAATGATCGTTTATTCTGCTATATATAATAGTAATCGTTCTGTTGATTAATAACTATGTATTGTTCTGTTAAACATTTTATCCATAGAGTGTTTTGATAATATTTTGAGTGTTTTTCCATTTTGGTTTCTATTGATAACTATATTTGTTTTGTGCAGGATATTTCTCAGTAACCATTGGTCGAATATCGTCGTCACACGTTGGTCGGACTAATTGTAAGATAGTTAAATTTGAAACTTATTTTGCCAAACATAAGTCGTATCGATTTTGTTAATGCTTGCATTTGCAGGATTCATCGGTTTCACCCTTAGACTAATTATACACGTCATCTTATTTTGGTCCTCTGCTGCTGCGTAGTTTTGTCAAGCAGTATCTGGGGATTTTCAGTACATTTAGTGATAGTTCTTGTTTAAACTAAATATATGAATACTTACCTTTTAGGCTTTAGTAGAAGTTAATGGCATATAATTTATTGGTAACCTTTAAATTTGTATTTGTTTGATTGTTTGTATTTTTTATTTGTTTGTCTGCATAATATTCATGCAAAATTAGTTTTTATGCAAATGAGTGTATTTTTATAATATCTTACTGATTTGTAATTACATTTGTATATAAATTACACCAACAACAATCATACGATTATTTGTTAATCATGTATTTTTATGTGTATATCTGTGCATTTAGTGCTAGCTCACTTTTTAATCCAGCTTAAATTATTAGATCGCTTTTTAGTATGTAATATTTCATTATTTCTTATTTCGCTTTTAATTAGATATGTATTTAGTGAAAGATCTACATCTTGTCTTATGTGACCTTTACTTTATTCAATTAATCAGTATTTGTCGGAACTAATCAATAAAACTAATTTATGTATTTATTAAGCTTAGTAAGTTTTAGATTGAAATACTAAACTTACCTAGCAATGCAAAACAATGTCTGTGATAATTCGCCATTTTAATTGGTTACTGTTCCTTGTGATGAACTGGAATGACGAAACTAACTATTGTTTTACCGGTTAAGGGCTGTATAAGTGCACCTTAGTATTGATAGACCTTAATAACTATCTAAAAATTAAATTATTGCAACTTTGTTATAAACATAGTTAGCTTAACACATGTGTTTTACACTTCTGTCATTGTTTGAAACGTATGCCAATTATACAATTGAAGAATAAAATTCAAGCATTAGTTATGTGTATCATTTTATTTTTAAACCATCGTCCTATGCCCCAATCAGCATTATGTATTTGATGAAATAGTTGAACATAAAACATGTTCATACTTTGGTGAATAATTACTTTCCTGACTGTGAAAATAATGAAATTTCACACGGTTAAGCCTTTGACACCGATGGTCTTAAAGTAATGAAACCATTTACATATTGTCTGACATGTGAAGTGTTGAATCGCGCTTGTCCACCTCATTGCCCTTGGTAAAAAAACTACGTATTTTTCCGTGTTTCTGCCACCACATGAAGGACTTCATAGGGTTTATACTAGTATGTTCTAATATTCAAATGGCGATTGTATACGGATTTGATGTGCGGAAATAAAGTTTTTATTCAAATAAATCACCTCACTCTGGTTTTTCAATAGAAACGTTCAATACGAAAATTATCTGCAATGACCCAAACTGTTGTATTAGAAAATGAAATGCTAGCTAGGTGGTGTGAAACTACAAAGTCATCTGAGATTGGTTGACAAAATGATCACAACTGTCAATAAATTTCTCATTGCTTTCTGAATTTTTGAAACAGGAGATGGTTTGTGTCTTGTTATTAAAATGTTGCTAAATAATGATGTGCTAATTTTGTTGACGTGTTGAATTCAAGCAAAACATGCTGAAGATTGTATCATATAATCTACCTATGTATACTCAAGTGACACACACTGCCATTCCATCCGACGTACAAATATCATTTAGGCTCAAACCTACATGGCTCGCGCAGGGGATGAACAGAACATATGTGTTTGGTGCCTTTGTGTAGATACGTTGTGTTGAGAAGGAAAATACGAGGAACAATAAATTCTAGATTCTTTTATTGATAAACAAAACATTGTTGGCACAGCCACATCAATATTTAAGTTGCTAAAAGTATTTTATCACAGATAAATAAATTTACAATGCATTAACGTAGTGTTACATTTAATCACCATCTGGCGAGACACAATATAACTTTTTAAGTACCCGTGCGTCCTTTATGTTATATATTGTAGATTTGCAATAGGAATACTGGTATACAGTATAAGGTTGTAGCTAACAAGGTGTGAAATGTCTTTGATGTCTTGGCTAACTAGGTGTGAAATGTCTTTAAAAAAGATAATATAAAGTCAGACAGGGAAGGCAGCACTCAGCTTAACCAGTCGAGCACAGAAAACATACAAACACACCAGGCACTATGCCCACCTGAACTAGCCGAGCACAGAAAACATAAAAACATACAAGACACAATGCCTAACTAAACAAGTTATGATCCTCCAATGTCCAAGCTGTCGAAATTCTAAATAGACCAGTTTCAGCAATCAAAAAGATGAATGCCGAAGCTGACTGATCTAGCTCCAACTGTAAAATGTCTGAAATAATAGTACCTAGTTTTAGCTGTCTGAAAGTCTTTCAGCTAAATTACCTAGTTTCAGCAATAAAAACCTCAACGCCCAGAAGTCTTAGCTAACAAGGTATGAAATGTCTTTGAAGTCTTAGATAACAAGGTTTGAAATGTCTTCGAAGTCTTTGAAACAAGTTAAAACTAGAAATTGATACCTAAAGTGTTTTCAAGAGCAGAAATGAAAGCCAAATTGTGATTCTGAACCATTTGAATGGAAGTTAAAACAACACATTGATATTAAAGTCTTAACCAGATGTTTATACTGAAATCTCTGAATGGAAGTTGTATTTATATACTTATACTAATGTCTAAGAAGAGAAGTTAAAACAAGATATTCGTACTGAAATCTTTGAATGGAAGTTGTATTTATATACTTATACTAATGTCTAAGAAGAGAAGTTAAAACAAGATATTCGTACTGAAATCTTTGAATGAAAGTTAAACAAGATATTTATATAAAATCTTTGATTGGAAGTTAAAACAAGATACTGATATTAAAGTCTTAGACAAGAGTTAAAACAAGATATTTGTACTGTTAATTTTAAACGGAAGTTAAAACTAAATAGTGATAATTAAGTCATTGGTCATATGGTAAAACCATGTTTTGATACTGAAAGCATTTAGTGAAAGCTTAAACAATACAGAAGTCTTTGAAACAATGAAAACAGAAATTGATTGATACTAAGCTAAATCGGAATAACTATTTATGAGGCACGCAATTTCAACACAAATAATACAACTGGAACAAAAAAAATGTTCGTAAATGCAAATCAACATTGAATAGCAAAAGCTACTCGAAGTCTTTGCTTCAAATTTCCGTTGCTCCTAAACATCTGGTTCTACGCTTGACATTTCTAGTTCCGTGTCCTGTCTCTGTATCGTTTCTGAAAAAAAAATATCACAATCTATGTATGGAATACATAAATCTATGTATGGAATACATAGTTCGTTGGGACAAATGAATATCATACATTGCTACAATCGCGGAGATATTATAACAATCCATAACTTGTTCCTCGATCAGGGACGTTAATTAGATTACGATATACTCTATTTTAATCTACTAGCTAGTGTTACTTTTTTGGTAGATTCCGCTACATCCCGACCTTGCCTCGTGCTATGATGTACTATAGTGTTTAGGTAGTGATATGATAGGTTATGCAGACTACATCCCGACTCCAACAATGATGCCGCTTAAACAACAATGCATTTAGCCGATTTTATAAAACATGACATGTCCCCAAACATAAATAAGCATTTGTAACGAGTCACTATTTTATATAAATTTGACATAGTTTAAACTAAAACAAAACTAATTGATCTAATTGGGAACTCCACGCCTCCCTCGTTTATCCCAAAGGCAACATCAGCAACCATTTATCGGAGGATGGTGAAGAAAAGACAATTCTGATAACTGCAGGGTACAATAAGGAACGCCAACGGGTAAATGGTAGTAAAGATACAGACTTATTTATGTAAGTATAAAGTATGTTGACCTTGTAACGATGTGCAACTTCTTACAATCATCTCTTGGCCATCCACGTTACCTTCATCAGATTTATCAGTGAATCCAGAATCACTTGTTATATTACTGATCCGGCTGATCTTCCTCTGTTTGTTACTCCGGTCTAAAATTGTAAATGATGCATTATAGAAGTAGGATGCGAACCTATACTATATGGCGTCATTGGCTATTTGTAGTGAAGGCCATAAATTGATGATGATAATGAACAAATTCCTCATTCCTTCTATCCTTCACTATCATACTTTCTTTCCCACTCGCTATATAATATAATCTTTAAATTCATAATGACATATACTAACATTTGTGTAATAAATACTAACAAAATATGTAATCAATTTATACATTTACTGTGAAATTATGATTGTATGTGTATATTATATGTGTCTTGTAAAAATAAAACGATGGAAACCATAATGAACAAATTCATTCAAACTTTATACAAAACCGTTTGGATGACAATCTTGCAATTCATCCATAGTTGCCTAATATTAAAGTGATCAGAGACTATAGATATCTACAGTCTCTGTAGTGATTTAACATTAAACAATAACATGGTTATATAATGAAGTAACTATACATGCAATAATTAAGACAAAATTCTTATATACTCGTACCATGATCTGAGTGTACTAAGTAAATTATCCAGAGCAAAATATGAAATTTAAAGTAAGTGTCCAGAGTAGGACAAAATGTTTAATAATTGAACCTACTTAAAAGCTGCAACTTAGTTATTGCTTGATCTGGAAATGCATTTAAGATTACGTTCATATAAGTACAGCCCCAGCTCGAACTCACAATATACCGGTATCGAGAACAACAATCTGTCAAATCATTGAACTTACAAGAATATTGATCATTAGCAGCTGCAACGAAATTATCAAAAGTACTTACCATGTTTTAGTTCATACTAGTCTATAAGGTATTTAATTAATAACTATTAAGTATGAAGGACTATGATAAACATGTGACGAAATCAGAGATAGAATATGTGTTTCAAATTTGTTGTTGGGACGAAATGGATGTCCAAACAGTGCTGTTGCGTCAGATGTTCAGAGACCAATTCGTACATGCCTGTTTGATACCAATTAGTGCTGGTGGGTTATAAATGCATGTTAGTGTATGCTTGTCCAGTTAGTGCTGAATGGTTAGTTTGAGTCCAATTAGTACACAGCAACGTCCGATATGAAAAATGTGCGTTTTACTTACATTGTGTATTGTGGTAATACATTCGTCGGATACAATACAAATATACGTGTATTACACTTAACACATCCTATAAGTGTGCATGTATATATTTACCCATTACTTGGTCAAAATGTAATTGATTCTGTTGACATTTTCAACATATGCAGCTTGGATATGTGGAATTACAATTAAATTGATTTTTTTACAATCTGATAACGCTTTTCACAAACAGAGTAAACAAATGATGACGTAAGTAAAAGCTAATATCGCACGTTTTTGCCGTGTGTTCATCGGCTGTTTTTAAGGTTGTTAATGCAGCTATGTATCCTCTTTGCTGATCAAGTTCGTGTATGCACTTATCACCGAGACAGAAATAAAGGAAATAATGATAAGAATAAAGCCCAATTTAGGTTTTTAGTTACTCAGTTTTTGTATTAAAATGCAATTTTGGAAGAGTAACCTCCCTTTGACCATAAAATTCAAACTGTATTTTTAAAAGCTAAAAATAACCATTTAATTGAGTGAAAAATCGCATAAGTTTGTGTTTTTTTAATGTAACAACATATCTAAAATTCTAATTGATCATAAATAAAAATATTGTGCATGTACGCGTAAATTTCTCGTGCATTTTACGTGATTTGATGTTTCATGGTTCAGTGATCCGCTGTATTTAATTTTCAAGAAAAAACTATATTAATCTAATCTTGAGTGTTATTCAATAGCATGTACATAACATTTCATGCAGAAAAAAATCATAAATAAAAAAGTTATATGGTAAAATCACGTGCACACTTATAACGATTTGCTAAGTGTATATTGATATCAAACAGTCGTACACCATCATCGAGTCTTTATCTCAAGCACTACAGTAGACACACCTGTACAACACAAACGGTTGACAATACAATGCACACAGTACATGTATGTTAATGTATATTTTATTTCAAAACAAACGGATGTAAAAAGAATAAAACATCATATTTGACTAACAAACTTGGCAAGTGTCATAGTATTCAAATGATGAAATACATAAGATCAGAAGAACACAATGTATTTACATGATTATGGCGTCCGTGGAATACTCAATGATATCTCTATAGAGTTGTATACAAAATAGACAATGAAACATCGGACAGTTAAGGTCGCTCTCAACTGAAACAGCTAAGCACGGAAGGCACAACAAGGAACTGGTACAGTACTGGTATAAGAACCAATAACAAGATATGTTTCAAGATAAATCAAGTGGTCAGTAGCGGATATACATATGACCTTCATTTGCATACTTTTTTAAATGTGTATGAGGGTCATTGATCTGCTACTGATCCATTGGATTTAGGAGAGTTATTTTTTTAAATGAGAAAGTAGAATAGGCTGATAAATAACAAGACAGTTATATATACATGTAGTCGGTATGGCGAAGTAGAGAGTATAGCTAAGGTAAGAAAGTAACTAACACCGACAATACAGTTCTACGTTAGTAATTGTAAGTGCACGTAGCTCTATTGTTAGATCAGATTATCTACCGCGTCTATGTTAGGTCATTATAACTACCACTCAGGAGTCGACTAGTCACCTGTTGCAGGAACTTCTACAGGCGTAAATAACACATCACTACTCGCAGGAAAATCAATCAAGTCTGTCAATTTGGTTGCTATTTCTTTCACAGATTTATCTTGTTCGTGGTCAGTGTCACCATTTGGTTTTACATTGATCAAATCTGTACCAGTTTCATATGATTTATTTTTCTCGTTGTTCACGCCTTCCTGAGACAACGTGTGACGATGTTTTTCATTTAAATCATTCAAAAGGTGAATATTTGCTGAGCTGTTGTTTTTGTTATTTTCGGTTCCGTTTATCAAACTGTTTTGGTTAGCATCTGATATCACACTCTTCTTATCCTCAACAAATGATGGATCATGTCCAGTGAGCCACCATGTTACCATCTCTCCTTTCCCCTGTTGGTGAAATAGAATACAAAAACTAACAATGCTTACTCATTGCAAGGGACCAACGTGCATGCTTGATGAAAATTACAAGGGATCAGTAATTGATTATTTCATATTTTTGTTATATCATTGATACATCAACACGGAATGTTATACTCTCATGTCTAAGGGCATTTCTGTGTAGTATTTGAAATTATGTATGAGTCAATTACCAGGAAAACCTGTTATTTTGACATTATGTAATTACTATATTATGTTTTGAAAAAGCTCTAACATAAGAAAATGACATATCTATTGAATCTATTTTACAGTAATTTACTCCCACAAAACTATATATTGGCTTTAAAATTTAAAAACGCTCCGATTGAGAAAAGTTAGTAGTAGTTAGTAGTTAAAAAACAGTAGTAGCCTTTCTCGAAATGCTAACAATTTGATAAATATTTAAAAAAAATAAACATGATTTTAAAACCCGATACTATTTTGAGCAGTTTATGTCAAGAATTGATCAAATGGTCTAATTATGAAATACATTTTACAGTTACGTCGAATAACGTTTTCGACGTCACACAAAAATGCTCCATATAGGGACTCTACAGAAGCAGCTGAAACTTCCTAAACGTGAAGATATTAACACAATTTCTTTTGCATTTTGCTTCATTAAGATCTGTTTTTAAAACTGTGGAAAATCTCAAAATCACTGTTTGTCAAAATAGCAGGTTTTCTGTAGAGACTGACTCGTATATTTGTGATATAATAAAGGGCATGTTTTAAATATACTCAAACCTGTTAATGAATACAAATGTCGTCGTTTACTAGTTCTGAAACGTTAAGGCTAATGAGTGTTCAATGAGATTCATTATGGTTATATCAATAGCTGAGTGGTCTAATGCTTTTGTATTTCGCATTCATATGTGATGGCTCTATACAGTATCGATGCCAATTCCCCTATTGGTGCTAACTATTGCATTCAATAGAAAGCTAAAGTATGCGTTTTGGTTACTTAGGCTAGGCGTCTGCTGTATGTAGCTGGACACTAAAACGGGTTCTACTGTATGCACAATACTAGCCATATTCGAATGAGGCATTATGATGAAAATCAGCGCCTTACACCACTTTGCTTACAATAGGAAGATCATTTTACTTTCGTCAGATTGGAAATGAGATTGACTTACCTTGACTGGTATAGTGCCCCGTTTCTGTAATTCATATTTTCCTATCTTAATTAGCTCTACGTACGTGAAATTACTGATGTGTATTTTGTAAGCTGAAATAAAGGATGCTTAAATGTAGTAGGTATATACGTAATATGTACGAAAGTAAGTTATAATGGTAACGTTATAAAGAGACTGTTGGTGCTTCAATTTATGTAACATCCAATTAAATAATTCCAGATTTCTGCACTGTGTTGTGTAGCAAATCGGCAGCATATTTATGATATTTATAAACGTTTATAGATGTTAAATTTACCAACCTTCCCCATTAGATTCCATCCTGCTGGCTGTATTCACTGTATCACCAAACAGGCAGTATCTTGGCATCTTGAGACCCACCACACCAGCACACGCTGAGCCTAGTCAATGATAAATATAAAAAAGTTATACGCTTCGTCAACAAGGAACTACCGGCAACGTGGCAACATGCGATATTGCGCTACTATCTACGCAAGGCCGCATTGAGTGACCATGGCAAGTAATAATTATTTTTTTCCTTTCTTTTTTGAAGAATTTTAGTAATTAGAAGTGTCTCTGTCTGCCTCTGTGTGGCTATATAGTAAACATGAACTAAATAATGTAGTTTCTTAGCAAGTTGGATATCTTTGATCTTATCTAACATAAAGTAAAGAACGTACCAAGGTTATTTCGAGCTCAACGTCACCATTGCTCCAAGCTCAAGAACTGGGTGCACGATACTCATTATCATTTGGTCACTAGTAAGCCATGGTTTTACTATCCAGTTACAATACTTTGAGAGTGATGTTTTATTATATGTGTACAGAAAAGATTACAACAATTTTCTGAACAGGTAAAGCGAATACTAGTATACATATAGTATTTTAGTATAGTATTGAAAGTATAGATGCCTGGATAAGCCTTATAATTTCAAATGAGTTTAAAACATAATAGTGGACTCGACCTCTGCGTCACTCTCTTATTATCCTAACTGGATAGTAGGTTAGTATTGTTATGTTATTGTATGGTGGAATGTGTTTTATAGAATTGATGATTTACATTAACTTTCCAAATTAGAATCTACATGTATTCAAAAAAGGTTATTTCACATATTGATTCAACAGATCGCAATGATCTGAGACGATTACTAGAAATGAGCCGCAAATATGCACCTTGTGGTCAAAATTCACATTTTCATGTTTTGATTACAAAATAACCTGGTGATGGTGATGGACAATATACCTGAATGTAGTCCTACACGTATCTTCAATGGTGTGTCTGGCATATGTGGTATAACGAACACTTCACAAGCCTTTACAAGATCTATAGCCATATCAGCCACTTCTCGTGCATGGAATTGAGTATGCTCTGGTATCCCAGATACAACCATATCTGAAACACGGAAGCATCCATATATTTATTCAAACTCATCGATTTGAAAACAAATGTTATTATGACTGGTAACAGTAAACACTCATAACTCAAAATAATTGCTTCCTGGATTCCTGGATAACTAGCAAAGCGACTCATTTTATAATCACACAATATACTGATTTAAAAATTGTTGATGGAATAGTACTAGCCTGTAATGTTATCTGATGAATACATTAGCAAACCCATGTGTACATCCGACAATATAATACGTGAAATCGAAATATGGAATGAACGTTTCCACTTGAGAATTACTTCAATAATTAAATCCTTTCAAAATTAGAAACTCATTATTTCGAGTTCAATTCTTGCTCTTCATTCAACTTCTGCATAATTAAGGAGGTCTTATTGTAAGGTTTAATTAAATTGTATATTTATTCGATGATACTTGTTTTGTTTAAATAGTTGCGTATGTCCTTGTTGGTGTTATTTTCATATCCATTTACGTGGTTTAATGCCTTGTACTCTAGCACTCTGCATTTATCATGCCCTGTTCAAATACTTAATCATTTGTTTGCTAAAATTAAAACAAATATTGTAAAGCAATTAAAATTATTGACATAACACTTAATTGATGTCGTACGCAATTCATTATGATTAATTGTGGGGGATTAAATTGTTCATGCCAAGAACCAGAAATTCTTCTAAGGGGGTCCAACCAGCTATTTTGTTCTCATAAAGGTGTCCGACCAGCTACTTTTCTTAATGTGTTGACCTTAACAGACTTTTAGCCCTGACAAAGCAGTAAAATACACAAGATTTGAAATTGCCAAAACTCGAGAAAGGGCCGGACTCCCTCTGGAACCGCGCAATTTGTACTCACATGCATCGCCAATGGTTTCCACTTTGTAGACATTGTACTTGTCAATGATTTCATCAAATGTTATATAAAGTTTATTTAACAGTCCAACCACTTCTAAAGCTGTGCTTCCACCGGATATATTTGTAAATCCCACAATATCACTGGAAATATTTGTAAATATAACTGAAAATTGTAATTAATTATAAGTACAAATACATTAAATATTCACTGCAAAAAGTTAATACCAAGGAAAAATTTGAATATTATTGCAAATACCAAATATCACTGCAATTAGTAAATTTCACTATTTTTAAAAACTAGCAAAAATAATGTCACTGCAAATGCATTTAGAAGTTATCAAAACAGACAATAGCAAAATATCACTGACTGTAGCAAATAGTCAATACCACTGAAAATAGCAAATATGACTTTTACTGACACTGAGTCGCAACAATAGAAAGGGATCATTGAGACATATGATTTAATTGTTTATTTTAAATGAATTTTAAAGCATACGAGAGTTTCCCCAATTATATTTGAACAGTATTTAACATTCGATATTTTCATGCTTGAAAAGACATAAACGAAATGTCTCTATTCAATCATGACTTGTAAAATAATGTGTCAAGCAACATGTACACACAGTTCTTTATTATATTTGCAATTTAGTTAGCATCAAAATTAAAAACAAATTGTAAGGCATTGTTTTTTGCCTTTTTAAGAACCGAATACTACGATCGATGGTGTATGCATTTCTCTTCTGTAATCAACACTGCAATATCCTCCATATTAAAAAGTCTATGGATGCAGATCGATAAGACTTCGGCCTTTACTATTCTAGCATAATAGTTATACTTCCAATTCGTGCTTTTAAGGTACCGTATGGTGTTTTTGTGGTGGGATTTGATTTCATTGTGCGATGACCGGACAATATACAGACTCTATGATATGCCTAACCTCAAGCCTTTGTGGACGGCTGGCATTGATGCCTGTCTGTTACTTTGTCTTGTCGTACCCTTAAATGTTTTGCTCTCTTGTTGCTCTGTCTTCTGATAGGTCATTGAGTACTTTCTGTGCTACTCGATGGTTGTATTTTATATAATGTTTCATGTTTTACATTCTTTTATTATCGGTCACTGTGACCTTTTTGTTAGGGGGCATTACATGGCGGGAAACATTTATTTACACTGTCCTGTTCTATAAGGTTGTCTAGTGGGTAAGTGTGAGGTTTGGTGCACTGTAAAACGTTTAAGCCCCCAGTGACAAGTGTCACTGTCCGTTCCAAGGCGGAAGCCCTTTAGTCAACCTTCCTCTGTGTATGTACTGTCCACTTTATAGTATAATTGGAAAAAATACAAAAATATTTGGCCACTGTGCCTTTTGTTAAACTTTATTAATTTTGTATGTGCCATTCTGCAATTTCGTTGTCCAGCACAAGGCTGCTTCGTATCTTTCAAAATTGCATATACTCAGTGTCTGTTGTGGATTGTCCTTGTGGTGTATGTTTTGTCCGGTTGTTAATTTCTTACCAACTGGCTCTTGTTCCGTTTTAGTTTGACTGACTTAAGTAGCAGACTTTCGGGATTGGATGCCCGGTTTTGTATTTCATGTTCCTGTGCTAGTTTTTGATGTATGTTCCGCGCCTTTTCGAGTGAAGTTGTATATTTTCTGTGCCTTTTTGTTCTCGCGTTTCCCGCGGTTTCTGTTGGGGTCGGTGATACTTCCGGTAGTTTCGTATTTTGTTAAATTATTATAATATGGGTTTGTATCTGGATTTAAACGCCAATTCCGTTTACAATCGAGTTTTTCAGTTTTAAATAATCGATAATATGCCATATTTTCTCAGTATTTAATTTTTTGACCGGCCAAAAGGAGCTAGGAGTTAACTATTTATTCGTATTTGCCGGTTGTCCTCTTACTATTTCGTCCCCGCGATTCGCATCCTACCGGGTTCGTTCATGAGTCTATGTACAGCTGTGGAGTTGTGGATGTAGTGTTCTGTCCCCTGAGGTCATGTAATGTAGTTTTAAGTCCCCTACCGGTTTTTGACCGGAGGGGACTATTGGTTTGCCATCTGTCCGTCAGTTTTGGTTCTGACGGAAATTGTGGTTGATATGGCAACAGACATATTGACAATAGCTTTAAACCGGTAGGGGACTTCTGTATTGCTTGCAATTCAGTACGTCATATCTCGATTTGTTTAATTACGTCATTTTACTTAATGAAACTGGGTCACTCGTTTTCAGATTTTTTGTTGCTGAAATCGGGCCTTTCAACGTTTTAATACTGTTACTTTTAAAACTTTTAGACTGTAGGCTGCTAAAACTATGTAGTTCAGCAGTTTTACTGTTGTTACTAGGTCATTCAGCGAGGGCTTTCTGCCTTTTGTTTGCTGAATCTTTTCTATTCAGTTTTTAAACAATGAGACTAGGGGCGTTTAATTTTCTTGGTCGGTAGTGTGTTGGGCACTTCTTCGTTTTAAGATTTCTTACAGCTAAAGCGGGGCAATATAGTCCTTTTGCTGTGGAAACTGGGTCATTTAGCTAGTTAGTAGGTCATCCGACTATACGGGCCTTTCAATGTTTTAATACTGTTATTTAACTTTTGAGACTAAAGGCTGCTATAACTATGTAGTTCAGCAGTTTTACTGTTGTTACTAGGTCATTCAGCGTAGGCATTCCGCCTTTTGGTTGCTGTATCTTTTCTACTGGGTCATTCAGCTAGTTATAATTTATTATACTTTCGACAGCTTGGACTTTGGCGGATCTGCGCTTGTTTAGTTGGGCATTGTGCTTTGTGTGTTTTTAATGTTTTCTGTGCTCGGCTGGTTAAGTTGAGTGCTGCCTTCCCTGTCTGACTTAATATACTCTTTTTTAGTCCCTTAGCCAAAGCTGCATGTTGCTCGCAATGTCTCCAGAAAGAGATGTGGCAAACATTTCGTCCAAATACGTTTTTGAATCTTATGAACATAGTAATATCCACTAAAATAACACACACAAAAGAAAATCCACTAACCTCATGCACCTGCCACAATGCCCAACACAAAACTCAACTTAATTTAAGGATTTTGGAACTGATAAAAACTGTTTAATATGATTGAATTTGGACAATTTCGACATATTTTTATATTTATAAGACAGATAAAGGTTATGAAAAATGACACATGCGCACTAAACTGGTCGATCAATTGTAAATATCACACTCTGAAATCATACCACAAAATTTAATATACAAAAAAAAACGCTTATAACGTAGAATTTATAACCTTCGTGCTTTGTGGAATACTTTTAGCTTTAGTTACTGTTGTCGAGGGAACAAACTCGTCACAAAACATAACCTCCGGTAATTTTTTAATTACTAGATCTAATCATTATGTGAAAGTGGGCATTCAAATCAAGCTGTGTTGGAGATGTATGATTGCTGTGAATGTATGATTGTTCTTACCTGAAGTATATGGTACAGTGATCATGATACTTCGCTTCTACAGGTTTACCAACTCTTAGATCGTCTGCTACAGATCTTGGCAACATACCTGTTGGAGAAAAAGAATGTAGACTTAATTTTACACTTTATTTTGAATAATGAGAATATTTACCCTTATTTGTTGTTTATTACATATTTGACAGTAATTATCAATTTTCAATATGGCCCATAAGTATTCGATATTATCAACATTATTGATGAACAAATATAATTATAATAATGATAATAATAACAAAGACTTTATTTATAAAGAAACTTAATTGACAATGTAAAGTTGACGATTTCCCGTAAGATCCTCAACAATGAACAATTAAACAGAAATAGTAACTATGCAAAGAAAGTAATGGTAGTTTGATTATTTTGAAGTACATGTACAAATGTATGTACTTTTTCTTATTTTAGAACTTTGTCATATCTTGTGACATATAGTAAGTACATAATGTCAAAATGGCAGGTTTTACTGGGCACTAGCTCATGTATTTATGCGGAATCTGTAAGGTGAGGCGAGGTATGGCTTATTGAACCTCTTCCATCTAAGACTGAGAAAATAAAAACGATACAAAACAAAACCGAAAAAATAAAAAAGTATGTTACTGTATAAAAGACGATCTGTTTTGGATTTCTCAGCCACCAGGTCCTGTGTACGTTCTGATACGATAGATTCAAGATGTTTGGAATATTTCTCCATCTGAAAGAGAACAATATAATTACCCCGGTATATAGGAAACCCAAACATGGTCTTTGGCATGTGTTCTCTTGTAATATATTTAACTAACATAACTGGCTGATACAGGTTCATTGACAGCTTTAAAGTACAGTATAACCCTCGTAGAGCGACATCCGGCGGAGACAGAAAAAACTGCCGCTCTGTATAGTTGAAAGTCGCATTCAGTTCGACCAGTCAAGTCCTATCCTTATTTCAATATATGATATTGATTTAAATACTATTCTGTTATATGATCTTTTTCAACCTAAACCTAATGGTCAACGGCATAACCACTTTCGAAAGATTTTGCTTCAAAGCGACTTCCATGATACTTTTATTTTGGAGCGAACTGCATGCTTAGTGGTGAACACACTTTTATTTAGCTATACATGTTTCATTGTGCGATGATTAGACATTGTGTAGAATCTACGAATATGCTTATAGAATGACAGGTGTTCATGCTTGTCTATTACAAATTATTAGTTGGCCCTTTGGTAGCTCTAATGTCTGGTAGGTCACTGGGAACTGCCGTTCTGTTAATATAATGTATATGTTTACATTCTGACATAACCTGTCCCTGTGTCCTTGTGGTTAGGAGTGTAACTGTTATTTAAACTGTCCTGTTCCATCTGGTTGTCTTTGGAGTAGTAAGTGTGAGGTTTGGTGCACCGTAAAACGTTTAAATCCCAAGTGATATTTGTCACTGTCAGTATCATGCCTAATGCCAACCTCATTTCATTTATCCACTTTATAGATGAAAAGAATAAAGCAAATATTCAAATATATTGTCACAGTGCCTTACTGCTAAACTGCTCATTATGTATGTGTCTTATTGCAACTGATGAGTCCAGTACAGAGCTACATAGTTTCTATCATAAAGACATTATATTTGTGTCTTTGTGGCTTGTCCTTTTGTTGTGTGGTCGTTCTTGTGTTTCGTTCGTGTTCGGTAGCTCTGGCTCCTGATATGTTTAACTGGCTAAGGCTACATGCTGACGGAGTGGGACGTCGCGTTTTAGTAGCTTTTCAGATTTTTTCTTGTCCATTTTTGTAGCTGTCCCTGTGGTCTGTGTCCTTTCTTCTGCATGACTGTGTTATATAATGTGCCTTTCATGCTCTGCTGTTTCTGTTGTGTGTTGTTTCATTTTCCTATCCCATAGTTTGACATTTCAACACAAATAACTACAAAATTGCACTAGACATGTATTTAAGCTTAAAAGCAATATTGTATGCTCCTTCTGCCCTGTCCGATTTATAACTATGATTTAGTTGACAACTATGAAGTATTTGCGAAGCAGCAGGTTATACGATTTATAGTGTTGTGGCTCTGGCGTACGCTTTTGTTGGGTCTTATTGACACATGAAGGTAGGGCTTCGAATCTGCCAAGTTTCATTTTGATCTTGATCACTTTTGTGTTTGTCATTGGGGATTGTTTATCTGACTGTGATTTTACTTTTTGATGTGTTCCCTTCTTGTCTTTCGTGTTGTGCTGCTTCTTTTGTGTACTGCCTTTCATGTCCGATTTGTTAATTACTTTGTTATTGTTTATGGTACTATCAATATTTTGTTTATCATTAGAAAGTTCGTGTATTTAGATATCCAAGTTGTCCTTTGATTAAAGTCATTGTTCAATGTCGTACTATAGTTCAGTCTCTGTCTATCATGTTATATTCAAATTCATTAGTTAATGAAGGACTAAATGGACTGTGATTTGAACAGTGAAGTAAAGTCCTAAGGATAGTAAGTTTAATTTAAGCGGATCTTTTATAACGAGAAAATATTCAATTGATCTTTGATGTATGGATAATAAATCATAACTACACGTAAAGGTAAGGAACCCCTAAATACATAAGCGGTCCAAATGGTGATACACTCAAAGAGTCCTGAAAGAAACATTGGATTGACTGGAAATGGTGGTATGGATTGACAAGTCTGCTTGAAATCATGAAATTGAGTTTAAAGTGATAGTGCATATGTATGTGATATAGTGAAACTGTTTAACTTTGTGACATTTTGACCTAAATATGAACGTGGAAGTAGAGTAGGGGATAACCGGTCTGGGATCAACCCGCGCGATAGCGATAATGTGTTCTCTTTCTTTGATGAGCAAAATGTTTCTTAGAAGATACATAACCCCCTTTTTATTGTATTATTTTGAAGCTTAAACATACCTCTTTATGATGGTATATGAGTGCCAGGTGACCATTGTCACTTTACATTGAACTAAAGAACAAATCTATTTGGTGGTTCCTAACCTAAAAGTCAACACCAACATGATCCGCACTTTTTAAATTTGCAAAACAAACAACTATTTAATTTCTAACCAATAAATATAGTGCGTGTGATTCTATTAGCAAGGGAATATGTTCATTCCACACAGTCGTTGACTACTAGTAGTACGACGTCATTC
This sequence comes from Spisula solida, assembly GCA_947247005.1. Taxonomy (NCBI): domain Eukaryota; kingdom Metazoa; phylum Mollusca; class Bivalvia; order Venerida; family Mactridae; genus Spisula; species Spisula solida. The sequence goes on from OX365948.1 coordinate 31,934,891, forward strand.
ATTCGCTTATAAATCCGTGCTCTAGGCCAATGACCTCTGACTTGGAGAAAGCTATTAGCAGCAAATGACTCCAAAAGCTGACGGGATGTCAATCCTTTTATCGCAATTAATCAGTTTGATCTATGAGGCTATGAAAGCGCTCAGATAATATAAATGACTTATATCAAAACAAGTTTCAGTTAAGATCTGTCCAGCTATAATGAAATAATTGCATCTTGGGAATTTTGTTAGCCGTTTTAATTGATGCTCAATAAGTGTTTGAAAAAGTCACTTCATAAACATTTTGCTTAAAGACAATATAAGTTGGATGCTGTATGCTTTATGAAACAGAGCAGTCACCTAAAAGTATGATATAGAAGAAAATAAATAAAAAAAAGAAAAGCTGACGTTTAATCTTACCGGCAATATAGAATACCTAAACTTGCAGTTTTCTTTTGATATTTACTGGACTTACTATTAAAGTGGCTTTTGCAACCAATTTTAATGTTTATCAATCTATTAAGCTGGTTACTAATAGATGACGCAGCTGATTGGATACCGAGTTAACGTCGAGTATACCACGGATCAAACTTCAACTAGCGCTACACTTTTGAATGCAAATAAACACTACCATAGAGAAAAGAAAGAAAACACAAAGATGTGAGGAATTCATTTTTAAAACGAATAGGGCTCAACAAAGCTTTTAAAACCTAGGCACGAGTATGCAGTTAGTTTCCATGATAATATTTAACAACATAATATGCACTCAGCATCTAACCATACAAACAAAAATGACGAATTAAATTTGGTCAAAATCTTGTCTTAGGTGCACTTAACGAAATACGTTCTTGTATACATTATATTTGATTAGTGCGTGATTATATTTACCATAGCCATCATCAAGTCAACGGGACTCAATTTGCTGGGATTTATCTTATGAATGTTTTTCTTCACTTCGTCAAACGAGGGTCTCTCCTCTGGGTCGTTAGTCCAACAATGCATTACCAACTGAAATATATGTATCGCACGAATGAGCAATGCCTCATACAAAGTATTCTTCATTAATTTCACAGTATAGTTAATAATTATTTGGTTCGTATATAAATTAATATAAATACTGTAACTATTTTACAGCACAAAGTCCAAATTAGGGACAAATATTTCACAAATAACACTGTTCAATATTCCACTCTTTCTTTAATATTTCGCCTTACAGGCTTTATCAAAAATTACATTTTTTTTAACATTTATTCAAAGCAAATCGGTATATAAACATACCTTTAGCCATTTACATCAATCAAATTTTATTTATGCTTTTGAAAAAACAAGCTGACCATGTAGTGAAGAAAAGTATCTTTGTAATTTTTGATAAAGCCTGTAAGGCGAAATATTAAAGAACGAGTGGAATATTGAACAGTGTTATTTTACAGCAGTCAGTGTACTGAGGAGTGGTCAAGCTGTTAGGACGTGAGTTGTTGGATTGAGAGTTCCCGGATTTGATCACCGTCACTGATCATGTTCGCTGGGTAAGAAATATCCTATGTACTCCACTATACTCAGAATGGGTACCTGAGGGTGGTAACAAGCTACCATTGGCGCGGAGTGTAACAGTCGAATTGCAACCCAATGAAAAGTTTTTTATTAACGTTTTGTATATCAAATAAATGAAGTGATTCGGATCAAGGATGTTTTGATAGAAGGTGCAAAACGGTATCCTGCGTTAAAAGGTTAGCAAAAAGATAATATTAAGTCAGACAGGGAAGGCAGCACTCAGCATAAACAGCCGAGCAAAGAATAAATAAAAATACACAAGACACAATGCCCACCTGAACCAGCCGAGCACAGAAAACATAAAAACATACAAGGCACATTGCCCAACTAAACAAGTTATGATCCTCCCATGTCCAACCTTTGAAACGATGACGTACTCTACGCGGACGCTAGAAGATATCTCGATATCGTGGTGGCAGCAGGTGTATCCAGAATTGAAGATTGTACATGTATTAACATATTAGTAAGTTTATTTTTACTCTACCTGTAGATAAGCAACTGGGCATGGGCATATATCGTCTTTGTTTTCACTCATTTCTGGAGAGAGGTCAGGTAACGGCGGTTTCCATCCCGGAGGTACACTAAACGCATCATCATCCTGTGATAGATCATTCACTTAATTGTACATGTAGTGTGGACTAATTATCCTGGGTGGGATTCAATATTGATATATCTGGACTGAATGATAAAGACAACCAATCATATCGCCTGTTACTGACCAATATTTTGATATGGTATGAGCTGATTGGTTGTCCTTATCCTTAAGTCAAGTAAGACCAATATTTAATACCACCCATGGTTCTCGAACCTTTTATCAGCATAATTCAACATTTTATATAATAAGCGTAGACAATGATGTAACATAATGATCAGGATAAGAACCAATCTCTCTTCGTCTCTGCTCGACTACACTTCTCCTGTATCACCTCCTCGTTTAGCATTCTTACCCAACTAACGAAATACCCATGAACACTTGAAATATATTCATGCATACAAGATGCGTACCGAGTTAATTTTCTAGCGCTATACTGTAAAAAATGCTACAGTGGTGCACTAAAGGTACACGCTGTAGCAATCCAAATTATTAGTATTCGCTAAGAGATTTTCTTCGTTAAAAGTACAAGCAGCACATTAATTTGAAAATCAGTACCCAATGGAACTAATTGCGTGCTCACTTCCGTTCATTGAAAGTACACACCAGCGCTTTATTTCCACCAATTACATACCTCGTTAAGCAAGTAGGTAATCAAATAATCCATATTTTATCCATTAGGTCAATGCTATCGAGTTACCTACTCCCTCAGGAATATCGCTATATCGTGCATGTCATCACTATTATTCAACAAATGTTGCTCTACTTACTCCATATGGATCGTTTCTTGTTGCTATTTCAATCAAGATGATAGCGAACGCGTAAACATCTCCCGGGGCTGTCCCTGGACAAGCATCGGATGTCAGGAATTCTGGTGCTTTATATACAGCGGCTCGTTTTTCCTGATAAAATCCGTCATCCTCGTCATCCATGTCATCTGGATCGCCCACAATACTTTCATCATTACATCGTAGTGTCTGCATACCATAATCTGGAAAACATTCATCAGAATATCAACTTTTTCAATAAGGCCCATAAATTGTTGAAATTTGATTTCAGCAAATAATTATAATAAATATTACAATGCGCAGACAATTCAAAGTCGTACAGAGGCGGCGCAGAGCCCACAGCGATATACATAATACATGTATATATAGTTCAAGCAAGCATATTTACTGACACCAAGCTCTTGAAATTAGAATATTACCATAAATAGAGGTAACTGCAAATACCAATATATTAAACTATACAGCAAATATATATTTTTTGCACGTCTTAAAATGTAAATTCCTGCAAAGTTCTTTCACAACCTATTATGCACACGTATATCCGCCAATTTCACGATCTACTTTCCATATTTGGAAAATCTGCTCATTTTAGGGCTCATATTCTGGCTATATACAAGTACATGTACTAAAATTAAAAATGATAAAAAACGAGCTAACAGAACGTCATTACACACGTTTTAACAGGATTTGCTTAATAGCAAACGCTGTTATAACTACCATTCCATTGGTGTTGGGAGTCGAGGCAGCAGTTGAAGGTTTAATATCGACATTGTGTACCTGTTATTTTGACAGTCCATCTGTCATCTACAACACAGTTATTAGACTTCAATCTACCATGGAATATTTTGTGACTGTGTAGATGCTGCATACCTCGAGCAATATCAGCAGCAAAAGAAAACCTTCAAAATATTATCATAAAAAAATATGAAAAATTAAATACTGACGAATTTTTACGTGCATTTGTATTTTTTTCAAATCACATTCTAATAAACAGCCAAATAAATGTTTGTGGTCCCAGGAAAAAAGGCAACTACTTCCAATAGGCACATGCTTTTACACATCTCAGTTTGCTATTTTGAATTGAACATGTATTGACCAGCCCTTCATAAAGCGTGGGGCTGGTCAAGTTTGGTGGTTGCCTCACGTTTGATCAATAATGAATGTTGTAAACTCGTGAATTGTAATACTGTTACTAGTGTAGTTGATCACTATTTATATGTTCTCAAAAAGTACATACAAGAATGCGTAATTTCAAAGATAAGAGACGTAATGTAGTTTTCACCTGAATGACCAGTTAAGAGGAACATCATCATTTAACAAAACGTCACTCAAACTTCCTTTCGGACAGTACTCGGACAGTATACGTATATCCGGTGCAATGATGCTAGCGCCAATAAATTTACACAAATTCATGTGCTCGCATTCCCTAAAAAAGGAGGTAAAATGTTATTATTTTATGTGCTTAAAGTCATATTGGCAGTAATTCAATCATATGGAGACTTAACAAGTCAAATCATGCAGGCACTGGGGCAATTATATATGTAGTATGCTAACTGAACTTCGTCATTTAACGAGTCCGTGCCGGAAATGCGAAATGTCGAGAACACGGACACACGAACAGATGTTCATTGTTTCTATGGCGACAAAACAACATTTTTATTACTACTGCGTGTTGTTTTCTCACGTCTTCGTGTATCACCTCGACAGTCGAATGCCAGACGATTTAGTTGATATTGACCGTTTGGTTCTCCGGCACTAATACCCACCGAATAGACTGACTCCGAACCAGGCGGCGCGTATACACGCAATGACCGAATAGCCCATCAATCGTAGGTTCATATCACGAAGACGCTAAAGGTCGAAATCTCATCAACTGCATGTGGCTAGTTGCAATATGAACTGTTAGTTTGTCGTGAGTTTCAATTATTTATATAGTTCCACAATAAATATTTTTTACGGCAAACGAGACCTATTACCAAGCGTTGTTTAGTAAGTTTAATAAAGAAACAAGTAAATAGGACAACACAACTGTTCCGGGAAAAATCATTATACTAGTAGTTAAAACACCCACCTGACTTGTCTAACTTCATGTCGAACTTGTTTTGTCAGAGAAAATACTTTCTTTTTTACTTCCTTCATTGCGTATGTCTTTCCATTGCTGAAAGTGTACATTATTGTAGTTATAGTGATTAATTTATTTGGTCCTATGAACAAAGATCAACACCATATATATGATAAAAGAAAAGAAATAAGTAAATGTAATTTAAAGGAAGAAAAGAACGAATAACAAGAACAACTAAATAACAGCTGTTGTATATAAAAAAATAATTGTGGAGTTGGGCCACTGTCTGCTTTAATGGTTCTAGACCTGACAGTGTCGCAATATATGCGGGGTAACCTATTCCACAAGAGGGAAAATGGAATATTTAAAGAAGTCCGAGTTGGCATGTCTTTGGCGGAGACTATATGGGTGCACGTGCCTTTTTAACCTGGTTGGGACTGCTTGGTAACTATTTAAGGTGACCGCTACAAGACCATGATAGATTTTGTAGAAAATGACAAGTTTGGAAACCAGACGTTTGTTTTCATCGGAACTCCAATCAAGGGTATTTGTAATTCTGTTACGCTGGTGTACCTAAAGAAATCGTCTTTGACCCATCTGACTGATCTCCGCTGGAGTGTGGTGACCATACAGATGAGGCATATACTAGCCGAGGACGCACACGTGTTTTGTAACATAGTGATTTGATGTTTTCATTTTTAGTTTTGATGTTGCGTTTGAGAAAACCAAGTGTTTTATTTGCATTTGTGGTTGTTCTTGATATATGTGTGTTCCAGTTAAGATCATGACTGATGTCAACACCAATGTATTAAGCATCATTTACTGCGGATGCAGCATGCACTGAAATTAAATTGGCTTTCTACTTCGTGCAATATGAAGAATTTGGCATTTTTGGAGTTGAATTCCATGTCCCATAAGTTTTCCCAGATTTCGAGCTTATTTAGGTTATTTTGCAACCTTTGACAATCTGATAGGGAAGTAACTGTCAGGTAGACGGCTTTGTCAGCAAACAATCGCACCTGAGAAGTAATTGTGTCGGGCAAATATAAATGCAAAATTTCATATGATTATTATGTTTAGCGAATATACGAATATATGCCGGTATTTCAATTTTAATTCTTGTGTTGTGTTTCATTTGGCAAACCATGATAACATACAAACAGAATACGCGTAAAAAGTCAGTAATATTTACACTAAACAAATACGCAGTACTTGCGCTGTTAAACAAAAAACAAACTAAGCATCGTTTGTTGTCGTTAATGTATTAATTCATGTATGAAACTGAAACCATTGCAAATAATTGGAATTTAAATCCTGCAAACAGAGTGCGTGTTATGTATGGAACCTGACAGGGAAACAATCTTAGTTATACGTGTTCCATTTGAGTATTCAATTGATTTCATACCGTAAAATGAACTAACATTTGTTTTCTTGTCATTTCGGATTGATTATACAAACAATAGTCTGAAATTATTATATCACAATTCTAGTATCATGCCATTTCTAATCTACCGATCTACCGAGCAAAATTCATTTCTAACAATTCACTTTAAACCATAGACGCTCATAGGTTTCAATTTTATTGAATGTGTGGATGAAATTAAATAGGATGTATTTCGTGCATCCGTTGGCTATGCCCTATGACAGGTTGACACGCCTGGTCGTATTTGGATATAGATTTATCGTCAGGTATCAAATAATATGATAATTCGTGGTCGGGTTCATATACAAAAGCAACACGAAAATCAAACCAAGATTAAATCAAACACCCTCCACGAAAAATTCAACCCCTCAAATAAATTAATTCCCACGAATTAAAATCATCAATTCCTAACGAATAAACCATTTAGCTTGGGCATTCAGCTTTTTGATTGCTGGTACTACAGCTTGGACTTGGGTTGGCTCATTTACTTGTTCAGTTGAGCATTGTGCCTTATATGTATTTTTATTCTTTTGTGCTCGGATGGTTAAGTTTAGTGCTGCCTTCCATGTCTGACTTGATATTATCTTTTTGTAACTGCGTAATGACAATATAAACAGGTATATGGCCCATACAGGGTGTTAAAAAAGTTCGTTCTCAATTTTTAAGTTTAAATAGTATATTTTTTCTGACGCCAGAAGAATGTAAAATGTTCGGGTTAAATTCCAGATGCTTCTACCTAGGGTCTAATCTCACTGGTATTGAATGAAACCATTATAGTAAGAAAATGAAATTGTACATTGCACACAAAGCTCAGATATAATTTGTATGAATTTAAATTTTGAGAACAAACTTTTTTAACACCCTGTATTTGCTTACACTTACTATAATGATGTTAGAATAAATATCTGTCGTTTAGCTGCTGATTGTGACATGTTATGGCTGCTGGCGCCATCACTAGTTGCTGTACTGAGATCCATGTTACTTCCCATCATACTACCAAACGCTCCACGCAAACCGTCATCTACAAAGATAAAAGTAATCAGAGTATAAATAATAAATTAACTGCAAGATTCAAATTCATTTTCTAAAATGTCTGTTTGTATGATTACAAAATATTTATTGTAAGATTCCGATTTTTTTTATTATTTCAAATGTGCACATGTTTGTGGATTCGTTTTGGGCTAGAATGATATATTTTGCTACTTTCGGAAATATTTAAATTTGTTATCGCTTGATTGAAAGAAACGACCGAGAGGTTGTGTTTTTAATCACTGAATTAGCCAAGGGGTATACGCGTATCTGCCAAGTCACATTATGGGGAATACGATACGTTTTTGATTATACCTTGTTTGATATCATCAAATGGAATAATCCAACTTTCATCCCACAGTAGTTTCCTTTTCTGATACTGGAAGTACTGTAAACATAAATCAATAAAACAATTAGAATATAAAAAATGAGAATAAAAAACCGGCAAAGAAGCCTATATGGCAAAACGTTGTTAACCGTTAATAGTTTCTAAATTTTATTCGTGTTCGGTGTTTATCATTATTATATGAACGTACTGCTTACACTCTCCAGGAACAGACCACACACATACACTATCATTTACTCTTTGTTCGCGACAGTTCAATGTGTGTCTGTCATACCGGTATAGTAGTCCCACATCTAGTTATACTTGCTACCCGATTTTGGATTTGAGACACCCACTCTCGTAGCACAATAACTTTCCTACCAGACCCTCCAAGTGAGTTAAACACGTGGAATTCTCTAACAAACTGGCTACTCACTAAGCCATTTCAGAATGCCCGGCTACCTGAATTCGAACCTTCGATCTCCAGCTTTCAAGTAGTAAGCCTCGGAGGCCCTATTATTTGTCATATTCAAGTTACGTTAGAATCATGGGGCGTTCTTAAACAAACAGCCACTCCGGTCGTGTTTTACGTCATAGCGGGTCGATTCCGCTTGAATACTCAACCTAGAGCCACCCGATTTGTGACACATACGGTGAACGATTTCTTTTGTCTGTTAATTTGTTGACTCGATAATTAAACACAAAAGCGTTTATTTACAATTATGGAGTTATTGAACAAGCTTGGATATATGGAAGCTGTGTCAGAAAGTTTAGCAAGGGATTTACTTTTCAGGCTTTTTCGCTAAATCGAGAAGTTAGCGAAAATTTATGTTCTTGGACATCGTCAACGGTAGTGAAACGCGGAAATTGCCTGTTTACTAAGTTTAGAAATCGCGAACATTTAACCTCGCCAAGTACTTCAGAATAGCCAATTCACGCAATTTTGACCTCGCGAAAATTTCTGAGTATACAGTGCGAGTTATCAATTGATCTCCTTGAAAATGTATCATTATTGTCGAATAATCATCAGTCTGTGACTAATTCAACATAATGGTATCAATCAATTTATTACTAAATATACACGAATACAACGTATCTATTTCTTGCTTGAAATTGATTAATATAGATCTATACAATTACAGATTCGGATAATATTCATGCTGAAGTTACAGGATTGTGTCACCTCATTGAATATGTACTAATCAGCTATAATTCATTGACACTCCATTCAGCAATTTGATTTCCATTACGCCGTTACCAATCGTGAAACATCGGCCGTTTCCGTTTTCTTCGCTAAATATATTGTAAACAATAAAGACCAAGGTAATAAGAATGTGCCGTGACCAATCAGGACGAAATCTTATCGGCCGATGTAATGTAGACATTTCGTTATTTCTACTCATCGCAGATGTTCATATTAAAAAGGCGAGTTATGCAAAGAACAATTCATTTATTTCTATTGATAACAAATGCTCCTATTAAAAGAGCGAGCTAAACGGTACAATTCATTATTTCTACTGACCACGAATGATCTTAAAAATGGCGATAAAAGCAGAGTACAGTAAATTATTTCTGATAATCATAATTGTTCCTATTAAAATGTGAGTAAAGCAGCGTACAATCTATTATTTCTACTCACCACAAATGCTCCTATTAATAAGGCGAGTATCAGGAAACCAGCTGCACCAATTAAAGCTAGTTGCCATGCTTTCAGTGGACATTTCCCGCAATCTTTTGGACACGTTTCACAATCCTCACCTTCCAATTCCTCGCAGGCAGAGTCACCACATTCTATAAAACAAACGGTCAGTAAATACATGTTTTAATCATTGAAAAGGAAAATATTAAACCATATGGATATTAACAATACAGTTGTGTATGGAGTTTATACTTTTGAAACAGTTCATTGCAGAAGTACTCGTTAAATGGAATGACAGCCGTAAAAACTCATCCGATGTGTCAATCAAGTAAGCTTGGCCATTTCCGTTTGTCTCCGGTAAATATTGCAATGCATAAAGGCCGAGGTGATCAGAATGCCGATGTGAGGCTTTATGAAAGAGGGTTTATATCGGCGGGACCATCTCCTGTCATGAGTCTAAAATGAAACATGCAACTTATACAACAAGCTGGTGCTACAATAGGATTCAAACGCTGCTTCCTGTCACATGGTTTAAACCGTTCGGAACAGAGAAACCAAAGGAACACTACCACAGCACGGTATGGATCCCGATACACCGCTTTTCAGTTCCGTGAGAGAATTGTTCTGACGGAACTGAAAACCAATGTTACACTCAGGATACATGAAATCTGAGTTCCGTCCGAACGTTACATCGGGTTTCAGTTCAAACAGAGCCGTATGAAAATAGAACACATCTCTCTCGGAACGGAGAAGCGGTGTATCCATCCCGTGTACCCCGACAGGACGTGTTAGCCTGAATAAGTATGTGTTAGCCTGAGGCGAGAATGACAACATTCGACAGGTAAGGTATTTTGCGCCTGTTCATTTGCACGGGGTGGTATCGGGACTCATACCGTTCACAAGCACACATACTAATAAACCATTCCGCGAAGTGTCGTGATTATAAAGATTGGCGCTACACAGAAACCAAAATGCTGACCCCGTCCGTTAGGAACTCGGGTAAATGTCCTGCATAGTTTACGCAAGGCGTTCAGAATATATTTCATTGTTACTATTTCTGTGGTACTGAGGTAATATATTTGGGTATCCAATGGGATACATTTGATAACAAAGGGGTAGAATTTAATGAAATGTATATATGTAAACAAGTCAGCTTTTAATATACTTGTTTAATACATGTATATTGTTGACATACATTTACATATATTGAATCGTTTATACAGCTGAACACCAACATATTGCCCTTGATATAACCTTTTTTGGACATTGATATCTTTGTGTGAATGTACCTCAATACGGAATTTCGGATATTGATGTTTAACAAACAAAGGAACTTTCTAATATACTGAGCTATGCTATTGACTTAACATGACTGTATTTTGAATACCACCTACCGGGTTATGTGTTCCCGGATATTAAAATAGTTACAATACATGAGATGGTTAAGGACATGTCAACATAATTTACCGATAGCCATACCACATGGAGGAAGTGCCAAAATAATGCAGTTATCTAAACAACAAATTTAACATGACTAATATTTACAACGATACGTTCAAAAGAACGTACATGTACATGTACTTAATTTCAGCCAAGGATCCACTGAGGGCGATGAGAAATTACACATATGTCTTCCGATGGCCACTGATCGCTCCCAATTTCCCCCGAAGTTCCTAATAATTATCGGGAGAATAGTCTTTAGTAGTACATCGCCGATTCAGTGAGGCCGACGTTTAACGTGAGGAACACATCGGGGGTTTCCCCGATGCCTCCCGATAAACCTGAACCCTTCCCGATAATTATCAGCGAATATTCGGGGATTAAATCCCGAGACTGAGAATGGCCATTGAAATATCAACGAAGCACGGTTCGGCAAACCTCGCCGATGTGTCGGGGAAGCCTCTGGGTTCATCGCGGAATACGTTTTTTTTATCGCGGAGGCATCTCCGATCATTCATTCAGTAAGGCTCTATGTGCTTCAGGGATGCCTCTCAGGGATATTCCCGACATGAGACTGCGAGTACATCGGGAAAAATCCAATACATACAACGGAGTTCACGATGTACTCGCGATGTCACAGATATTCCATGACATCCCGAGGCTTCCTCGAGACACCGAAAGTTTTTGTCAGACATCGGGGAACCTGATTTCCATCGGCAGTACTTCCCCGATGCAGTTGGACCGTCGCATAAAGTCGTGAATACATCGGGAGTTCTCCCGCCCCCCCCCCCCCCCCCCCCCCCCCCCGATGACTTCATCGAAGCCTCCTCAGTACCACGAGAACCATGTTCCCGATGCGTTCCGAAACGCATTCAGACGTGCTGAAAATTCAAGACCTTAATCATTCGGGTCGGTAAAGTAAGTATACCTATATGATAGACAACGAGTATTGCTGGTTATGATATTTAGAAGGCGAGATGTAGCGAGCGTCTAAATCACATAACCAGTAATATGAGACGAGATTGAAACGATAGCCATACTGCGATTGGTTATTTGCGGCTTATGGCGGTATAAGTGATAATAATACACATAATCTCTCACAAGTATTGCATGGTACCGTATGCCATTACCGACCAGTGACTATCGGCAACTTCACATACCTTCAACTTTTACATAACCTACCTGCACGCGGTATAACACTAGTTTTTGTTTCCAGAGCAATTTGCATCAAACCAATCTTGAAGTGTGCTATGAGCGACGTGGTGCCTAGTCGATACAACCCAGTGATCTCTGACGTCCAGTTTCCTGTGTCTACTGGTCCAACTGAAACATTAATTTATTTTCGTGATAGTACTGATAAACACTTGTATTCATTTATATCGCTAATTTCGGTAACATACTAAGTACCTATTTTTCGGATTTATGAACTCGTGATCGAACATTCCATGAGAGATTTCATGTTATGGAAGTACATTTACAAAAATAATGTGTATAAAAATTAACGTGATTTTATGAATTCAAGAGCAAATCAATCCGAGTATACTAGAAATAGCGAAAATAAAATCACCGGGAATATTAACCGACGTATAGTATCACTTTTGGGGGAATACGAGGGTTCATGCAACACTATCTGCGTCATATAAAGACTATGTCAACATACATCATCAAGTATACTGATAACTAACTCTGATACTATGAGTAATTTTCATTAGTTTATAATAATTATCATAACGTCAACAAACTGATATTACTTGAAGCAAACTCCTAGAATTATCCATAAAGTATCAAGCGTATAATTAGAGGTTAATACACGACACAGCCGGGCAGGAAGGCGATTATCAACTTCCGGCCAGGCTCTGAAGTGTATTAAAGTCTTTAATACAATTGTTCGATTTCAGAATATCTATGAAGAACAAATAACGTAAATATTACTGATGTAGATATACACTAATATTGTAACCAATAAAATGCACCTAGTGTGAATAAAATTGGCAAAGAAATCTGGCATATGAGCAACGTAACGTCATTTTGGCTCCAACGTGACGTCATGTTTACATGGATAACGTAACGTGCGCTCGTGTATAGTTAATACACTTGTTACTATATATAGTAACACAAATAAGCCTATTTGCGGCTGATTATAGCTATCACGTGATTGATTATCGCCTATCCGCCCGGTCCGCAATCTCATAATCATAATCGGACCGGTTGAACGGGCGCACGTGACGTTATCCGTGTAAACATGACGTCACGTTGGAGCCAAAATGACGTTACGTTGCTCATAAGTAAGATTTCTTTGCCAATTTTATTTAGTCTTGGCGCATTTTATTGGTTACCACCTTAGTGTATATCTACATCAGTAATATTTACGTTGTTTGTTATTTGTAAATCCAACAATTGTATTAAAGACTTTAATACACTTCAGAGCCTGGCCGGAAGTTGATAATCCGCCCGGAATGAATAATCACCCTCGGGCTGAAGCCCTCGAGGTGATTATCAATTTTCCGGGCGGATTATCACCTCCCTGCCCGGCTGTGTCGTGTATTAACCTCTAATTAAACAGTAAATGTTTGAATGGCTTTTGATTGTATCTTTGACATGAAGATTTGCTACCCGTATCATTACACCGCATAGGTCAACTTCAGGACCATTTGGTACTGGAATTGACTGAACACTTTCCCGTTTACACAGAACCACGTCGACAACCAGACCTCCGTCGGTATATGTAACAGACCACCCCGTCGGTTCTATCTACCAGACCCTCGTCGGTTATACATGTATGTAACAGACCACCCGTCGGTTCTATCTACTAGACCCTCGTCGGTTATACATGTATGTAACAGACCACCCCGTCGGTTCTAGCTAACAGACCCTCGTCGGTTATACATGTATGTAACAGACCACCCCGTCGGTTCTATCTACCAGACCCTCGTCGGTTATACATGTATGTAACAGACCACCCCGTCGGTTCTATCTACCAGACACTTGTCGGTTATACATGTATGTTAAAGACCCCGTCGGTTATATGTACTAGAACTTTGTCGGTTGTATGTACATTTTGACTGTAATTTTATCAGTTTTAAGTAAAGTGGGATAAAATGGCATTTGACTATGTTCAATTTCGCAACCAAACCCCGACCTGCTACCTGAAAACTAGGTTCTTGCATTGGATAAAGATGACGAATATTTTCATACCTAGAGAGACTGAATGCGTATGTGTGGCTCCGCTAGGGGGTATCCAGGGACCACACAAACTGCCTTCCGTACCATCAATAAGACATGAGTGAACATTTACATGCCATACACAACAGTTATCCTGGTCTGCAGCGGACGCATCAGTTGGACAACTGGTAGTTTTACACCAAGTTTCAGCTGCGGCAGCACTCCTGTAAAATATGAACTGACAATCAAAAAAGTTTTATTGTAAGGACGTTAATACATGATCTACAAACCGGGTATCAGATTTGTACCTGAGGCATAGGCAAACAATGTGCGGACACCGGCCAATGTCCGGGTATCAGATGTGTACCCGTTGCATAGGCAATCATTGTGCGGACACCGGCCGATGTCCGTGTATCCGATTTGTACCCGATGTATAGGCAATCATTGTGCGGACACCGGCCGATGTCCATGTATCCGATTTGTACCCGATGCATAGGCAATCATTGTGCGGACACCGGCCGATGTCCGGGTATCAGATTTGTACCGATGCATAGGCAACCATTGTGTGGACACCAGCCGATGTCCGTGTATCCGATTGGCCGATGTCCGTGTATCAGATTTGTAACTGATGCATAGGCACTCATTATGCGAACACCGGCCGATGAGTAGCAAATATTTTTCAAAAGAGACTTGCAATTATTCCAGTCGCCACCCGACCATCGGCCAATGTCAGTCTGGTCTCTTGCCCGATTAGACCAAAGTTTAGCGATCGGATTGTAAATACTTAATATGGCGACCCATACTGCTACAAACTGATCACCCTTTCAGCTACTTTCCGTTTATTTAATTAATTCTGTAATGCCCAGACAATTTAAAGCGGCGGCATTTCCAAGCCACCAACGCAAGAGACAGCGCGTGACGTAACGGTTGTGAGGGGTTGATGGTTAACAGTTCCAGTGCCAGTATTATACGTACGTTATAGATCCTATACCGGTGAAGTACCCCTCATCAAATGCCCATGTATAGAATGGCGTATCAATAATAAGCTCGTAGCTCACAGTGAATACTTCATTGAGTTTGATTGTGCTACCGGGTATTTGTATCCATCTGATGGTGAAACCTAGAAGGAAGAATGGTGACATGTTAGCAATAATCGCACGATAATCGCACGATAATCGCACGATAATCGCACAATTTGTACAATCATGAAATGTATGATTGATATACTGAACTCGGTACCGATAATAACAAACAACTTACGTTATTATAGCTCGCGGGAGATAACTCTAGCGTTATCTATAAACAAACATGTATAATAACAACACTTCCCGGTCGACTGGCCGCTTGTAATCAATGTGGACTACACGCGCACGAGCATTTAAAGCGATTATGCACACGATCGAACATAAATCGACGTCGGTAATGTATTTAGTCGTCACTTTATATTAATTTTGTAAACAAGGCTAGTGCTATGGTCTGTGGACTATCATATAAAATATCCACACTTATCAATTAAAAGTGAATGGAACTTCTTCACAAGTGTACTACCTTAATTATATCGCATCATTAAATAGACCTTTAGATAATAATTGCTGCACAACTCTCTGAGGAATTAATTCTATTAATTTATTGAATATTAAACGTAACTGTTCAGACCAAAACAAAGTGATAGTGTAGTAACTTACCCAATTTGTTTGCCCTACCCTGAATATTTTGTTCGCATTCTGTTGTCAGTCACAGCGGATCGTTGAATTTCCAGTGCATAAAACCAATAAAATATTATTTTTAAAAAGTTTTTCCTACCCGTTTACCCTATTTTATTTCAGAATGTTACCAGAACTACAATATTTATTTATTTTGGCCTGAACAGTTGTATATAATATCGAATATTACCATCGCCGCATTCTATAGGTGCTGGATTGGTTGATGATGCTGTCAGGTCCCAACAATGATACGCTTTATTACTGAATCCATGCCAACCGTAGGTTCGAGTTACCCCACCCAGTAGCTGAAAGTATAAAAAGATCCAGTGTCAGTTATGTATAATCCCTACACCAGACGGTCAAAATAGAAATGCTTTTCAGTGTTTCCCACCTAACATAACTAAACTTACTAACAGTCTTTCGGACGAGACGTTAAGCGATGTCCCGTGTATGATGCTTTACATCGGCACGTAAAAGAACCAGGGATGCTTCTGGAACTGGAGCATCTTCTGTATCATGCACTATCCCCCAAACACTAAAGTGGCTTACCTCTTCTGGGGGCCTCGCCCATATGGATTATCCGGTGGCGAGGATAAATAAAAGCAAATAAACAATGTATAATCAGTGATAATAAATAAGGTCAGAGGTATAATTGACCATTCGCCGGGGTCAGACTGTTTTATCAAAACACTTACGGAAATTTAAACTTACGCCCGTCTTTACCGCTACAAGGGATATATATATATTATATCAGGACATAAAATTATATTGGGTTTTAATTGTGGAGTTAATAAGTTGAGACATTATTAATAAAACTGATCCAATAATCGTAATGTGCATGTTGTTACAAAAGTATCAATCATTTGAACATACAGCGTCATCGGGCGATTTTGTTAATTAGCACATCTTTTGTACATAAATACGTATGTACATGTAATAAAAAATTAGGTACACTTACTAATCTAGGTATGTTATTAAATAACTGTCTAATGTAAGTTAGTATACCTAAAATTTCATCATAAATTACTGTGTAAAATTTGACAAATAATTAGGGAAGCGCACAATATGCTAAGCCGGTAAAAATAGTCTAAAAACATGTATCATCTCTAATCAGAATAGCAAAGAACCGATTAGCAAATATAACTTATATATAGAAATATATCATTGCGTAAAATATCATAAGTCTAAAGCAATAAATGCATTATCTAATAAAAGAATATATTTTTTAAAATTGTTATATGCCTGTTTGATAAGCAGATAGACATATATGAAACCAATATTTCATATATGTGAATGTGATTAAAACAGTGAGTCATAAGACATGCTTCCATGTTTTTATATTTATGAGCCGTTCTCCAGGAAAA
Organism: Spisula solida; assembly: GCA_947247005.1. Taxonomy (NCBI): domain Eukaryota; kingdom Metazoa; phylum Mollusca; class Bivalvia; order Venerida; family Mactridae; genus Spisula; species Spisula solida. The sequence continues at coordinate 31,951,948 of OX365948.1, forward strand.
CCGGGCTTAGTTACAAAAATATGAAAATCATGATAATATAGCATTAGAAAGACAAGACTCGTTTGAACAGTTTCTGAAAATTAAGGCAAAATATAACATCAAATTACAAAGTTACTTTGTTAGTTACGTCGCAAACGTCATTGAAACGTTACTTGACGTTACGTTAGAAGAAGTTCATAAATCCAGTATTTGATGAGTTCTTGACGTAAACTTTTCAAATTTGTATCACATTTTAGAATAATATTCTTTTTTTATAAAACATATCTTAATCGTGAAGTTTAGCTTTTAGAGGAACGTAGCTACTGTTTTCAATCACTAACCCCTCGTTTTCTCAATATCGATAATCTTCAGAAATCGGTCACCGTAGCAACAACAGAAAGATATTTGAACATGATTCATGAGACATAGTTCTATAGTATCAAAGAACTTAAAGTGCATGACTTTAATGCCATTTAAGAGGGTTTTCTTAACCTTATTACATTAATACTAATACACTGTCACTAAGCCCGGTTTTTCTGCAGAACGGCTCATATATATTCTTTACAATCTACTGACCTATTGACCTGATTGACCTATAATACTTACAATACATACAAGGTGACTTATTGGCACAGTGTCCGAAACATGTGATTGAGCCATAATGAGTATCGTTTTGTGTTTACCCATATTACATAATTAATGATCATTTTTCCAAATCAATTGGCTCTTGTATTAAATAATTGGATCATTATGATTCTGTTTATCTTGTAAAACAATTATCAGTCCGATTTCGTTTGAGAAGGTGGACTGACGAGTTGTAATGCTAACGATGCTCCCCATGGCATTAACATCAACAATAGAAATTGTTTTACGGTATTTATATATGTCGTTTGAGTGTTTGCTAAACAATAATAAACTTTTTACTGGTTACCGAGTTTCTTTCATCCTGATAGCCAAATATTGGAAAACGCATAATCGTATTTGTTGGTAAATTTGTTTAGCAAGCAATCAATGTACAGTCATCAAAGATAGGGAATACACCAATAGTACATTTATTGACAGGGCGCATTAGAAATGTTTAGAGCTTCCGTATAAATATGAGTAGAGGCTCGATATTATACAGCAAAAAGTACTTAGTGACAAACTAGAACAAGAGGTTGACGGCGATAAATAAACACAGCAATATAAAGTGACCGAAACACTTGATACTAGAGACATGTCCGAATGTCCGGCATTCATGAATGCATTGTTTGTATATATAATATTTAAATGTTGTAGGAGATGTAATACACTCCCTGTTTTAATTGTGTATGTCTATACATTGATCATTAGTACCAGACAACTCGGTGAAAACAAGCGATACAACTGGTAGTGGCCCAATTACGTGCTGCTGACATCCGGTCTTAGAATTAGTTGCGGACAAATGTCGACATTGATTGTGGTTAGGGAGCATCGATTATCACCGGTTGTCATTTCAGCTATTAATAGCAGAATTGTAAACCAACCATGAATGTACAGAAGTTATAGTTTGCACCTATAGTTGGATTCAAACCCATACTGTTCGGCGCAGTCGCCTAGTTATGCGTAGTCCACCGGAACGTATTCGACCACACGACTATCGCAGCAAGCCGCGACAAAATAAGCTGTATATTTCAAAGCAATGTCTTCACTCATTTCTGGTTCACGCGGAGACGTTTGTATGAGATTTATATGTATTTAATAGTTTTTCACTCTAATGAAATATTGTACCCCAAATTCATTCCATTCAACTGTTTCTTTGCTCAGTTCAATCAGCCACTGTATCCAGCGACAGAGAGACTGACTTCCTTGTTCTAATTATTTTCATACTTTTGTCTGGTCAAGTGCCAGTGTTATTAACGTTTCTATTGAGTTTGCATGACATCCATATGGCGACTCAACTGCTATATTTGCGTTATATATAACAGCCGATATCAAAATTACGAGGGTCATTCAATAAATTTGTAGACTGGGTTTCTTATTGTAATACCCGGTGTCACAGAAAAATAAAAACTAAATCACATTAAACTACAGTCTTTCGGACATAAGAGTAGAAAATATTGCATGGGACGACGCATTTTACAAGAAAAAAGTATGTCTAAAATAAAAACAGCACCTAACCCCGACCACCACACAGTGCTATTTATAATCTGCGTCAGCGACGTTATTGACGTTCTGTTGTTTCTCAAATGGTTAGCCCGGGATGAAAGTATGCTATTAATATGGAAATAAACATAAAAAATAAAAATGTATATGATAAAAGATATATACCGCAATATTTTATATACTAGTAGTCTAAGCTAGGGATTAAAGCTAGATATAATGGCTGTATGTTCAAATGTAAAAACCTCGCAGATTTGGACTAACGTTGCGTGAAACGTCCCAAAGTTTGCCTATCTGCCCATCTTGTATCTTTTCTATACCATGCTGTTCTTCAGAAATTTGCTTTTGCCACTTAAACACAAGTCAACTGCATGTTGTATGTTCTCCTTTCGCTCTCTGTAGCAGCTCTTAGGTTTCGGCTACGATTTTTTCAAGACCCGTGCACAATTAAATAGACATACACGTATCCATACGTAAATTCATAGACATTTTGATGCTAATATAAACGTGACTCGCCTTGGTCAAACAGTTTTTAATTCAAAATTTAACGTCCAATTAACTTCATATTTTCATGAAATGTAATGATAATATTTTGCATTGAATGCCAGAAATATGGGAATGTAAATTAAATGACTCGGAATTTATAGCTAGTTGAACTAATGAAAAAGGTGCGTTACGTCGGTCGGGGTGGTAGCGCGTTACCATGGTAATATAATGGCTGATAACATGCTACTGGTTTGTATCATTGAAGATGTATTTGTAATGACTGTAGGTAATAAATGAATGTTTGTAATCATATCAAAAAATTATTTCTCAAATGAGAAGGATGGTCTATGAATGTATGGAATGACCCCCGTATAGAATGTAATGGACAACAAATTCAATTAACATCCGTAATGGATTGTATGAAATTACCATATATCGGTCTTTGAGACTAATTGATACAATAAAAACATACTAGAATCTAGTACTACATTAGGACTATCTGTTCCCAGAGCATAAACATAATATCATTACAAACAACACCATTAAGAGACAAAACACATTATGTTTGTTTAAACCGGCAATGAAGCAATGTTAAGCCTGTTGATAATAATTCATATAAGGTTGATGACACGTGGCATTTGTCAATAAATTGTCTCTCAGGGTTAATGCTAAACATCAATCGCCGGATTAGAACAATAAGGCCGTAAGTGCTACCAGTTACGACCTTACAAGATACATATAGTCCAGAGAATTTGACACGACTCTCGAACTTCAATTAGCATAATTTAACAGCTGATTTCTTGTCTATATTTATAATCCCGGTTGTATGTTTTTATAGGCGTTAAGTATCACGAAGACGCTCGAGGTGTAATACCATCAAATCTTAAGGACCGATATTGCACGGTTTGCTCGCGGCAATTTATATATTCAACGCAAGAACCTTGTAATATATTCATGCATAAAGGTCAGGATCATGTCAAATTATCTGTGCTTATACATATTCGAAATCTGCATAACACATCGTATGAATACATTTTCATCAAAATTGTTGTTTCAAAAAATGTCATTTTGCACTTACAACCTTACCCTTCTAAGCCAGTGAGTGAACTTTGTTATTTTACATTCAGATAAGCGCAGTAATAATACCACTATTCTTGGAAATCCGATTATATCATTATTACAAAAGAATACATCTTGATGACTATTACGTCTTGATAGAACACATTTGTCAGCCTTTCACGCTCTGCTGTTTCTGCCTTTGTTGCCTGTCCGATTTGTTATTATCTTTTCAATGGAACACATTATAATACTGTAATTTGATGTTTATATATATACGTTCTTATTGATAACATAATCCCTAGATGGTTAATCTCATTTCGTCTCATTAAATGTGACATGAACTTAGGTTGATCACCGTGTCTGTTATCTAGAGTATTTAGATGTATGTACAGGATACGTTCCAAAGGTTGTTGCAAGAATCATATTGATTTGAATTATGATTTAACGGACAAGTATTTAACTATAAGGGAAGAGCCTCAGTTTCGATAAATGTGCCTGGGGATTTGTCTGTTTATTAGAAAATAAAGGTCAGTATCATAAATAATTAAAATCGTGTGCAAATGCTTTTCTAATATATGGTATCTTGATAAGGTATCTTGCGTATTTCTTTGAAGGAAATTAGCACCAGAAAGGTTAAAATATTTCTTGTGTTCCCATTCAGGTCTTTAATGAATAAAAAAATGAAAATCCATCAATATTTCGTTCGAAAGATTCAAAACGTACATGCGTATTGTTAGTATTGCTTACGTACGATTTCCAATCAAATCGTGTCATTATTGTCATCTTGTCAAATATAAAATCACATTACATTTACTGGATTCAAGTAACGGTCATTGTGGTGTGAAGTTTGGTATCAAAATAACACATGCAGATGTATTTCAGCACTAAACAGAAGAGACTTCTAACTTACACCAGAGACACTGGGTTTATCATGATAAGAACGATGTACATAAACAAGCAAGGGTGTTATGTGAGTGCCATTTACACGTACGATGCTTTCTGGGATTGAACCCCAAAACTCACATTTTGGACAAGACCGCTCTATATCTAGGAACAAGACAAACGGAGCACAATTTGAGAATGGCAATACTTACAAGTGTAACAACTTAGGATCGCCAAACCGACTGATGGCTATTAATCAGCACACTAGGTACATACTGTATAACTAGTACATGGTCTGCTAGAACAACTATAAACATGAGTTAAAAATGAAACAGCTACAAACAACACGATATCCCTCTGTGACAGAATGCTGCTAAAGTCAGTCAAACAAATCCTGAGCAAGAGTCAGCAGAGAATTACTTATCACATTTACGACAACACATCACACTGGCAACCCACAAAACACACTTATCAGAAACAGTGTAGATGCCTTTTTGAAAGAAGCGAAGCAGCCTAATGCTGGACTGGACATCGAAGACAAGTATTGGATGAACACACCTAGTCCAACGGTAAGGTATACTAATGTTGTGATTTTCATTATCATTTTTAACTAATACGTGGATAATAAATACATAAAAGAAGGTTGACTGTAGGGATTCCGCCTTTGTACCGACGGTGGCAAATGCTACTAGGGGCTTAAATGCTTTATAGTGCACAAAACCTCAAATTTGCCCCACTACACACCTATTGAACAGGTTTTGCGATCAAAGAATGTTAAACATGAAATATATATTCACAGAACCAACTGGGTATCACAACAAGTACTCAATGACCTACTAGAAGTCAAAGCAACAACTGAGCGATATATTCATGGGCACGACATGACCATATGACAGAAGGGGATTACACCCGGCATACTGAAAGACTTAAGATAAGGCACAACCATTGAGTCTAAATAGTACAATGACATGGAAAGCATAATAGTTAATTGCAAAAGGACTTACTACATGTACTAGGCAAGCAATCCACTGGAAAATTAAAGGATCATAAACTCTACTCAGAAAGCGATTGATTTTGATAACAAAATTAATATCATATAAGTGACTCTAAATTAAAATCAAATCTTTATCGTAAATCTTACTGATAATATAGCCTATTTCAACTGTAAAATCTAGATCCAGGAAAGATGCGTGTGTGTCAGATGTATTGGCTCTAATTAATATAAGCTCTTAAAGATAAATGTCATTGATCATTTGCGAAACGGGAGGATTATCAATATTCAAAATGTCATCAAAGTATCGGAAAGTCTTGATAAACGATTCAATTGTATCCGTTTGAGTTTCGGAGGGACAGCTATAGCATGAAATCTCGTTAGTTTAAATATTAGTTATTTCTTTATTAACATATTATAAACATTCATTTACACATATCAAGGATTGAGTAGAAAGCTAAGCTTATTTATAAACTTGTTCCTTATGAATAGCAGGGAATAATTGGTAACTTTATGAAGTTGTAAAACAGTGGAAATTATGTACACAAATGATGTTTTGGTAGGGAAAAGAATGGAGAGGAAAGACTGAAATCTCGTTCATTAACAACATTACCGAAACAGATCCGCGACAAGTGGTGCACAAGTTGTACCTATAGAAATACATTTAACCGATCATCTGTCTCTATTTGGTAATGCAAAGCCTGACACAAATCATACCCAGAAGACAAATAAGTTATTCTCAAACTTCGCTACGGGTTTACAAGACTTAGTTAAGACTCGGTTATCCGACTAGGAAGGTCAAGTCCAACCGCGACATTTGTCAACCGCAAAATGACAAATGACACAAAGAACAATTGTCAATAACTTGAGAACAGAACCGAGAATAGACATATATCTCGACAAGCGAGTTCTGCTTCAGAACTAATTCTTGCGGGAGATGTTAGGTCAACTCTTAGCAGTAATTATGTAACTAATGTACATATAAAGGGCAATAAAAAGCAATGTTGCAATTAACCTAATACATAATCATGTCAAGAGCTTTCAAATAAAAGGTAGAAATAACACAGAACATCAATTATCAACATGTGTTTTATACTGTGAATTTATGGTATAAATGAGGTAACCAGTTGATCGTATCCGGTACCCTTCTAGTTGTGATAAATTGCTTGAATGCATGTTAATTGTATAGACAATTACAAGGCAATGTCATCTGGGGAGTTAACAAAACAACTAGAGTTCAATACTGTACGGTGGCCTTTATGTGTGTTTAAGTGAGCCTATACTCAGGATGACAGCTCAACTTGATATATCGAGGGGTTACAGCCAAAACCTTCTATCTGATAAACTTGGCCAAATTGACTTTTTTAGTTAAATGAGTTCCGTATCACCATTGTTATTTATTCTCAAAATTATTTCAAAATATCGAACTTAATTATTTAAATATTGATAATAGTCATTTTGAGCTATCGTGTATCTACAGAACTGACTGGAGGCAAAACCAGTTTTAAATCAATGGCCTCTTAATATTTTCGTAGATGTAACATTAACATCTGTTAGAATGAATCAAATCTGTATATCAATCTCTACCAATAACATTTGTGTGTCTTAATATAATATTTGTCCCGCTCAACTGTTCCATATAAAACAATGACATTTTGGTTAAATGACATCAGCCTTGATTTGTCAATTTATATAAGTCAACAACAAGGCACCGAGTGCTGGTCTGTAGTACATACAATTTCATCGCTGTAAGTTAAATGTCAAACCACAGTTGTTGTTTATATTGCTGTATAATAATAGCAGCTTCACTCGAATAAGATGTCAAAGTGTGACTAAAATGGATTGTATACATTTAGCAATGTGTGATTGAAACAGGAATACCTTATACAGAGAGAAAAATGTAGCTTTGGCGAAAATTATTTTGACTACCAGTATTCCTTATGAATTTAAATGTTGTGCGTTTAGAAACACATTAAATTGCTTTCATTTATTTAATCTTTCTGTAAATGAGAAGCTCTTCAAATAATCTTAAATAAAGAACATAAAACTAGCTAATTCTTAATTATAACAGTAAGTATAACTTACTTAGTAAACGTGCATGTGCTTGAATTTGTTAATTTTGTAACAGCTAATATGAATTATTTTTTGGAACGGTGCATGTATTATTTAAACGAATAAACTATTTATTACGAATCAATTAATGATTTTCATTCGTCGAGATGGATATTAACATAGCTGTGTAATGTTTGATTATAAAGGTGTATGAAGTAAGAATCGTAATACATGAAAAACAGAAAAAAAACTTTTAAACACTTGAATTTGTATTAAGACATTCAGTTAAAAGACTGTTTAGCCACTACGTAAGCAAACTTAAGGAAGGTGCTAGTATGCATTAACTTGGCATCAAGTAGTGGTCAAGCGTTATTAATTAACTTTTCTAAGGTAGAACAGAAATGACCACAATCACGGCGTTCAAACCTAATCACTGTATGACTTATTGGGATATTATACAATGCAAAGTATGTGCCTTATTGTGAGTAAAAGCACTTGTGATTTCCCGTCACTGTGTGATTCATTGGTAGACTATACAATTCAACGTGTATGACTTATTGCGATAACTGGAAGTTGATTCATTTATACTCTTAGACAAATACGTGTATCAGGAAAATATACATCTCTTATGACAATATCTTCCAACACTACTGTATATGCAAAAGATTGTTATAGCTTTATGTATTATCTCAATAAAAAATACCACATGGAATGACACGTGGTCCAGTTGTTGCAAGTGATATATATTATATATCATAGTGGAACGGTGGTCGAGTGCTTAGCTCGCTCAACTACTAATCTGGAATTTCAAGGTTTGAATCTCTGTTTGGACACAGGAAGTCTAGTCAGAATGACTGGACTAGGACATCCCGTCTGAATTCCTTGTATCACGCAAGCATCAACCTATCTCTTCTCCTTGAGGTCATTTGCCAATTAGGCAGAGATAAAACAGCACTACAACTGTCTGTCGAAAGCAAAAAAGATAAATCATACATTTCAAAGATATTGAAGTTTTCAATTTCTGTAGTACATATCTAAGTTGCTGTGTCAATCCTAAAACATATTTTCATTAAACATATTCTGTATTTTATTACCCAGTTAATATTTTAAATGTTCTTACCTGCTTGTAATTCAAACATACCAACACATTTTATATTTTAATTTACAAGCCGTAAATATTAAAGTTTTTAATGAATTTATAAATTTATGAAAAACTGTATTAATTACGACATGACATTTATAAATTCATTAAAAACTATTAATTACGGCATGTAATTCTAATTGTATATGAATACAGTGATGGATATCACAGTGAACACTGACTTTCGTAATTAATTTTAAAGGTTTCGTAGCTTGTGGCCATGGTGAACTGCAATTATAGTACATAACCGTATTGGTCATTATCCTATATATGTGTATTTACAATCGCAATTGCATAATTTTTATGTTTTCAAGTCACATTTCCTTTACATTTTATATGCCAAAATGCTACATCTGTTACGGAAGCAATTTGAGCATTGAATGATATTCTGATTTACACTGACATTTAAGCTTAATCAGACCATGAACCATATAATATTTTCTTGATGTTTTTTGTTAGTCCACAAACATCAATTTATATGATACCAGAGGATTTCATCACTGAATTTGATAAAAAGTTTCTAAAATTTTCATCACATGGACGTTTATCGTAAACTCCATATACATATATATGACAATAATATGGTTTGACATTTTAAATGCTTTGGTATCAGGAGGAAAGTGGATTTGCCTACCGGTCTAGTGTAAATAAGCGTGGTATAGTGTGGACAGGTTTACAATTATTTTATCATCAGCTGCTTGCCACATATATATATCGTATTACATTTGGATCTGGCAAATGTCAAATTGTATCATTGAGTGAGGGTTTAAAAACCCAAAAATATTTTGGCATTTAAATCACATTATTCCTTACAATGTTCACAAATATTTCATATTAGGGTTTAAAGTATTCAACTGTCTACATAATTTAATAGTTTAACTTTAACAATAACCATATCTTAACAAATGGTTATTAAAAACTGCTCTGCTGAAAACATAAGGAAATAGCACATAGCAGGATTTGGCTCTAACCCCTCGATATTATAATTATACTATTGAACTATTCTATCTAATGTATAGCATTAACAGGGAGTTCTAGTCTTCTATAGAGCCATGGTATTTAAACAATGTATAATCTACTTTGAAACAACTATATTTGTCGATAAAACAGAACATACATTAGTGTAAACAATCAGTTTCATCTAATCAGAAGAATTCCGGGATAGGAACTGTTATAAGTATTACACATGACAATACCATGACACGACTGACATGCAATTATGTACTGTTTGTGTATTTTAAGCAAAGCCTTTGAATCAGTACTTGTTTGCATTACTAGTTCTTATCACGTTATATTACAAATGGTCCTACCGGAAAATGTAAGCGAAATTGTTTCCGTATTGATGTCCGTCCATCCTTTAGTCCGGACAGCCCAAATCCTGCGGTTAGTCTGGACAGCACAAATCTTGCGGTTTGTCCGGGCGACACAAATCTCCCAGTTCGTCCGGACAGCACAAATCTTGCGGTTTGTCCGGGCGACACAAATCTTCCAGTTCGTCCGGACAGCACGAATCTTGCGGTTTGTCCGGACAGCACAAATCTTGCGGTTTGTCCAGACAGTACAAGTTTTGCGACAACTTTAAGCATTCATGCTGTCACATGACTCGGCATGTTTCCGGAGTAGGATAAGGACATTATTTCATTGTAATCTATTTGACAAAACTTGGGCTTAAAATAGAAAATGAAGTAGGGAAAAGAGGGTAATTCACGATATACTTTGCAAGCTAGTCCCATTTGTACTTCTATTCCTTTAGAGCTCAGCGATACCCATTGTATACAATCGGGACACCTCGGACAATCTAATGAATCATCTCTCGGGTGTAAATAGAACGTCGCCATTTTTAACGTCTTTCGCCATGACGTCATCATGACAGATTTAAACAGTGCTTCAATGGAACACACGCCAATCAACCAACCACTGCGTAGCTGCGTGTTATGCTCAAGGGGTGTAGCGAAATTGTATTGTTTAATCAATAAAACATCTTTTGATATTTCCGCTGCTGATAAGTTATGGTCTATTTTCTTCGGCCCATTTTCTTCTGCGTAGGATTTAAGAAAGAAAGCAGCTGGAACATCCGAGGTATTTTATCCCGTAAAAATGCCGTACGGACCGTTCCGATTGCATTGTATATTGAAATAAACATTGTACAAAAATGTATATTGTCAGAGATATGTGTATATATAATAAAAAATGTCATGTATTTTTGTGCTAATGCATTAAAATATTATTATGCATATCACTACATATCGTGTCAAATATCTTTCCTCATATGACGCAGAACTGTCAGGTGTCTTTTTGTTGTTTACTGCTATGTCGCATAATGCTAAATGTGATGTATGCTCCCTGGCTGTGGAATACATAATGGTATCTATCTTTATATTTGTTCACATCTAAATAAACTAAAGATATTGTAAGCTGAATAACCTATGAGGATGTTTGCATTCATTTCTATATGAAATTCAATACAGCGTGTATTTTAAGTTGAGGAAAATATACGATGTATTAATTTCATATATGTTTAATGTTTGTACGAATAAAATGCATGGACATTAAAATTTTATAAAAGATTATATTTAGAGGCAGATAAACTGATTTGCTAAAATGGTATATTTTTAAATGTATTTACGAGGAATCATATTTATTACGTAGAACACATTGTATGTTTCAAAACTTGACCACTGGCTTAGAAGAAGAAAGTCTATTTTGAGAAAAAAGAACAAACTTTCTGATAACTACTTTTTACTTCTGGAAAACAAGTTTTTTCAACTTCCGTTGGGTCATAATGACCTGTTCCGATTTTCATGAAAATAGGTTCATAAGAATCGTCTTGTGATGCAGATTTTAAATATTTTGTGGGTCTTATCAGGTCGCAAATGTTACTTGCGACCTTGTCATTCAAAGCCAGCGATTTGTTGTATACTCTGTTACTAAAGAAACGGTTTGCACTTTTGAATTTGAACATTTCCAGTTCTAAAAGATGTATCGATCTCGAACTAAAGCATTATTTTGTTAGACACTAGTAAAACGTTCACATTGATTATGATAAATTAAACATTATGATTTTTACATGATAAGCATTGTGATTTTGATATGAGTAACAATATCATTTTGATAAACTTAACAATATAATTTTAATAAACTAAACTATATCATTTTAATAAATTAAACACAATCATTTCATTTTGATAAACTAAACAATATCACCTCATTTTGAGCTGATCAACGTTATCATTTGTATAAATAAAACGTTGTCATTATGATACATTAATCATTAACATTTTCATGTATTAGCATTTCGGTAAATACAACAAACTTTGTAAGTTTATAAAAAACAACAGTATCCTTTTGTTGTATATAAAGCACTATTGTTTACTGTATTAAAACAGTACACTTTTGATATTTTTTCGATGATTTCAACATTATCAATTAGCTTTATTAAAACTTTGTTTTAACTGATTATACTTACAATAATAACAACAATCCACCGTGTCAAACAGCCAGAATAAATATTTGATAAATTCATTGTCCATTCACAATATCCCGTATCTTATACGACAATAAAACGTCATTGATGTGAATTAGTCAAAGAAAAACACGAGTGCATCGTTCTATTATCACTGGAACCGAGTATCAGATACATATATGCCCCGAAGAGAATCCGATGGAACTATGACTGATTTGTCACGATTGGATAACTGCATCACGTGACTTGATAACTGGCAGACGACAATTGGAAATGAAATGGGGAGAATAATGACTGAGAACTATTTAATGCAATGAATTTTGATAGTTGGCGATAACTAAATCAATGATCACATAAAATCACAGATGACCAGTCTTTTGAATTATATTTGTTAAGTTCAAACAGACTATGTGTACCCAGGCCGAAGTAATAACGGTCTTCAAACATTTTGTGAGATGTAGTTTGGTTGAATAAATATCGGTATAAGTACACTTTCTAACATGTATTTACATTATTACCCACTGTTTGATTGTCATATAGTGTAAGTTTAGACATTTAATTAAACACCAAACGTTGGCGTTTACTTACCGTGTTTAGTTGTAAATTTTCAGACTATTTACTCTTCAGTGTAACACTATGAATACACATGTCCTTAAAGCGTAATGAACTCATGTAAAGGATATATTATTTGGTGACGTTAGTCTACCCGGAGAACTTTCTTCGGAATCTTCGGTAAGAAACGCCAAAACGCTGCAATTCATGACTGGCCAACGTTTGGCGAGTTTCAGATAGGTCAAAGCATAATTTTCCTCACGTTTTCATTGCGAAAGAGAGGCCTCTCTATCTCTCTATCGTATACCAGCCTTGTGATGTCTACGATCTGTCTGAATGTCTGGAGAGTTTGTTCCTGGTCTGACTGTAATTTAACTTTGATTTTCGGAAGTAATCATTATGAGAACTAGGTATTAATCTAGAAAATTAAAATTAGCTACAGTTATGTGGCTGACAAACTTACTAAAAACACCGAATTTCAACAAAATATTCTAATCGATATACATTCATTAAATGAGTATTTCATATGTTTTAGACCACAGTCCATTTGTTACAATCTAAGTTCAATTACGCGGCGCGGTTATGAACGGCGCTCGTCTTATGGGATGCGCATGTATTGATGTCAATGGGCACATGGACTAATTAACTTGTGTCACAATGTATTCAATACATAATACGCAATTAAAAATCGTTATGTACATGTTTTTATTGATTATAATATGCTTCAGTATGCCCTTTTTCCTTTCAGCAACGTTTATTTAATCAATTTTGGACGATAAAGATGTAAAATACTATTCATTTGATATAATAATGGACTGCTCAATCTTGTTCAAATGACTGGTCCTTGAAACAATGGAACCAGAGCTAGGTGCTGAATGTTTATACTCCGACTTAAGTTTCCATAAACTGCGGTCCTTAATGTCTCTGTCGTTTAATACGTAGAGAAGCAGTTAAATGAGTATGCTGTTGTAAACTAATGAAAACGTCGTTTAATATAAATATCAAAACTGAATCTTCACTACATCTTTTAAAATATAAAATAATGTCATCGCGTCTTACAGTAGGTCTGTTTCCAAAGCAATGATTACAGTAATGTAGCGATGACTTTAAAAATTACCGTTGACAAAAAATATTTTTAAACAATTGTACTTTAAAAAGTACTAAACGTCGAGACAATCAGTGGTTAGAATAGAATAGAATAAATTTTCTTTTCAGTTATGGGCACTCTCGGTATAATTAAACGTGTATAATCAAACATTAACAGATGTACATTGAAAAAAAAGAACTTAAAATTATGAACACATCTTTTGCTATCAATCACTTTTATTGAATAATGGATTGTTCCGTCTCTTTCATGGTATTTGCGTAAATAAATAGCCATGTTTTTTTTAAATGACTACAGTTTTGTGGCAACAGTAAACTATATTATCGACTAGCTAATCAGTGGTTATGAATATGATTTTACTGTTAACACTCAACAATTGGGCTGAGTTATCACAATGCATATTTATTAAACATCTTGAAACTTGGTCAAAATGTTTGTCCGTATGAAATCTAGCCCTAGTTTGTTACTGGTAATGGGCAAATGGTCAAATATTTAGATCATATCACCATAGAACAAATGACTGATTCTGCCTTAACAGTAAGTCTTCAGGTGTGCACTATAGGGCAAATGGCCCTTTTGTTAAGATTATGTATATTGCTCGGCTAATATTGTTATCTCTATCTGTCAGTAGAATTCATGAACGATTTCAGTTTAGCTCATGTTTGCCATACTAGATTCGGAGGTTCATCGGCAACAGAACTTTAATTTAAATTAATTGGCCGTTATAAACATACTGCTTTAACGGCTGGTCATCATGACCCAATGTGCCGCGCTATTATATGCTCTGCTTAACTGTTTTTCTTGTTATGAGTATAAATTGAATAAGGCGTATAGATCAAGTGTGATTACTCCAATAAATGGCAACCTCTCCAAGTCTTTATATGACACTAAGCAGCGGTGGATACAGGACTTGGTGTTAGGGTCGAGGAAAAATTATGCGAGCGAATCGAGCTCAAAAAAATTGTCTATCCGAGAAGCATGTCTACCATCCCGTTTTTACTTGAAAATATTAATGTTTAACCGATTTAGGGCGAGCGAAGCGCGCTAGAAGAAAACAATCTAGTAACTCATTCCGTACTTGTTATTTTTCACTGTGTTAAGAAGTTGATGAATTGTTTTTAAAATATGCCTAGTTGGCAACTACGTGGTAGGTGATCCGAGGCTATGCTCCCTTATTATTTTGAAAGGCTTTATTACAAAATCAAGCCAATCTTAGTTCTTTCGCGAGCACGAAAAATGCATACTTTACGTTTGTTGTTTTTACTTAGAACATAAGACAAAATACCCATGCTCTGACGATTTAAGGGGGGGGCGTATCCCCTCTTCCGCCCCCTCTAAATCCGCCCTTGCTGAGAATCGATAAGGTGACAGGATCAAGTTTGGTGAAAACAGAATATACGGTAAAGGGAGGGTACTGTGAAGGGATATACTGATGTTATGTACTGGTAGATATAGTACACAGCGGGAGATAACCTGGGTTAACATTAGAAGAAACTACCATCAGTGGTTATAGTCCATGAGCCGCCAATATCCACCCTCGTTATAAGTATGGCACTTGAATTTTCACTTCTTAACTCACCACCACCAAATCGACGATTCACGGTTATATGAGGTACTCGCCTGTTCTCACTAATGCCACATAATTCTAGTTCCACCACCAGTGAGTCCAGTCCTACTGGTATTCCACATCACCATAATCAATCCGACTGGCTATCATCTAATAAAACCATCTAAGGCACGACGAGATACCGGTCATCACACAATACAAGCCTATACTACGAGGATTGTTCGAATGTAACGCGAATAGATGCCGACAATTCATGATTTGCAAAGGATCATAATTATATACGTTTATATTTTTTAACAAATTTGGAGAATGTTGTTTATTAACCAATAATTAGAGAAGAATGAAGAAGGTATGTTGTTATAATTAAGGTGATCAAAATCTAATATATAAGTTTAAATCTTATATTGCATGAGGTGACTGGATATTTATTGTTGGATTATTGCTATTCTACGTTTTGACGCGTTATTTAGAAAATGGCTAAGATTTAACATAAGTTTTTTGTTATACGTGTTCATAAGTTCGATAAATTTGAACATACTAGGACGTTCTCGGTAATATCGTTTGATATATTTTACGTGGGTTTCATTATACGCATTACATTTAAGAACGAAGTGATACTCGTCCTCTATATCACCAGAATTACATATAAGACAGAGTCGCTCGTGACGTTCTACTCGATTTCTGCCGTATCTCCCAGACTCTATGCGTAGATCGTGAGACGAAATCCTAAGACGGGTTACAGCAGACCTATTGTATTTGGTTTGTATCATATATATGTATTCCTCGACTCCAAAGTATGGTTTAATATGTTTATATAACATATTGAGTACTCTATTGTTCTCAATATCAGATAACCATGTTTGTTTAAAACAGTCCATAACCCTTTCTTTAAATATCGGAATAAACAATTTTTCTGTAATGTTGTTTTGGTTCTCCCAAAATTCGGAAAGTCCAAAATTATTTAAAATTGTTCTTACTTTAAATGCCCAACCTTTCCTACCGGTCAAGCTTTTATTTATTAAATTTTGATATACATTTCTAAGAATTATATTATCTGTGAATATTAACTTCACCCAATATTTCATGATAGTTACATATCTATTTACATACAGTGGAACTCTACCGAGTTCTCCATAAATTGCTGCATTACTCGAGCTAGCTTTGACTCCAAGTATTTATTTGCAGAATTTCAGATATACCGGTAGCCTCTTTCGGGTTTAACCTTTGTTAGCTGAAAACTGTCGTGCACTGGTTGTGTCTTTGTTTTTATAGCGGCTTGAGCAATCCTATGTATAAGTTTGCCCTTGGTTTCTCGGATCACACTGAAAGCGATATCGCTGGCTTAGAATTAGAATGTCGTAAGTACAAAATCAATATTTTGAGAAAACAAGAAAAATCTTTCTGAAATCTACTCTAATTGAAAAAAAACAAGAAAGAAGATAATTAAACTTCATTTTGGTCAACATGACCACTACCGATTTTAATGAAAATAGGCTAGTATAAGACCAATGTAACATTTACTTGACAATTGATTCCATTGACATTCTCACTAATTTGTATTTACTGTATTCTATTATTAGGATGTGGACATTGCAATAATTTAAATTATTATAACACACGATATGATAAGATTAGTATACGGAGGATAGCGACTGTGTGTAAAACAGTAAATACCAGTCGTGGATATTCAGATCGATAACAGTGGTGGAAACTATGTTCACCTAAATGAATCGTGCGCCATATCCTGTTTCAATAAAACTATATTTGTTCAACTATCAGATCCTGTTCACACCCTTGAATACACATGATGTAAGACTGAAAATAGTCATTAACATGTCTAAGTCGTGTTACATACCCCACTACAATTGTGTTATCACGGAACAAGTTTGAAGCGTTTTATGAAACCACGCAACCAATCATGGTAAGCAAGGTACCAACATATTCAGCGCAGAAGCCATCGCGTGCTGACCGGGGTGTCAATAACTAAACGGTTTTCGAAGTTATACTCGTATATTTACGTCAAAATATAGGTTTACCCGACGCCGATTGGCAGCCATTTTTAGAGGGTCCTATTATTCAAACCACGATTTTCCCCACTGTGTCATTCGTGACATTATGTGGTACATGTACCTAACACTGTCTGACAAAAGGCATTCCTGTCTTTATAATTCTATATGGTATCCAGCACTGCTTTGGACTGCCCTTTGTTGGTCTTTGTGTGTTAAACATTACATATCATTTCCTAGCTTTATAGCGTACTACGCAACATGTCAACGTAGATACATGTACGAGTATATAGTTATCGTCCTATGTGTTAACTTAAACTGTTGTCCATTGGTTCTGTGGTATCTAGGACAAATCCAATAACCCAAAGTTGGTTGGCAGCGAAGTTCAACTTTCAATTGGACTTATTTTGAAAATGTTAGATGCAGAATTTCAGAAAAAAGCGATGTTCATTAGCTCAATGTCAAGCAAAACAAACAGCACAGACAAAGGTCTTGAAGGTTGTATATGCGACTTCAGAACAGTCATTGGAAATAAATGTGTCGTTCATGGGGAGTTTATGTTTTGCCTCAGAGGAAATTATTACATAGACGGAATCTGCTATTTTAGAAAGGGTCATAATGATATACACAGGTTGGAGTAAGTTAAGCATTGTGTTATCGCGGCCGCTTTCATGACATGGTCTTGTGTTTGATATTTTGGAAAACCGGAACTCAAAATGATTGAAAAGAGACAAAAGTGAACGCATATTTTATCTATGCAAAAGGTTTAAAAGGTTGTTTATGACAAAAACGTATAATACTAATTTTCCTGTCACCCTACTTGTGTAGCCGCTAGAAGTTGCGGGTGCACCGTCGTGTGTATGGGTTCTGTTGTCCCCGTTCGTGTAACCTCAGGGTTGCTCTTTCTGGTGCCTGCTCATGATAAGTTGAGCTAATTGCCTCGGGATCTTATATGTAGGGTTGTCGGATTAATTATAATATACTTATATTATAATTTATATAAATACATTATAGACTGAGTCCACTGATTTAACAAAACCACTTCATCCAGTTCATCATATTTAATTTCACAATAGTCCAACAATTGTTCAAATATAATATAAAATAAGTCCATACAATATTATAACGATATACTATTTAGTTACGTCTTAGCATTCTGAAGACCTGGTATAAACTGCTCGACCTCCAGATCGCAGATCCACACATCGCTCGTGCCGCGACGAATCATATTCCATGTCGGACAACACGTGACCTTTTTCAAATCAACTCACCAAATATATTATATACTAGTCACGTGCTACCAATTATTACCTGGTGTATAGGTAAGCAATTTGTATACTAATAACCTCTGAATGCTTACAATGACTTATACATGTAACACGGTTACATCTGCACCCAAATGATTTTTAAAAGTCCCCTTTTAAATTTAAATTGATTTAAAGAACTGTTTTTTTTTAATAATAATAATCTATAAATAAGCAATGTTTCATTCCCAAATAATATAAACTGGATGAATACAAACACAATCAACGCGATAAAAACATGAAGTTATTTTAATGATTTTATGTTATGTACTAATTTAAACACATCTAAAAAACCAACCCTAAAAGTCAATAAACATATGTACAATAACAGCTGCTGAATATTTAAGTTTCCTAAACCGTTTTATAAATTTTCATTAATGTAATATTTTCTTAAATCAAAATTCCGTATAAAATTTGTTTTTTAATCATATTGTGTTTTATAATATTTCGTCTGTTTTTAATTTCATTTATATTGTATGTTGGTTCATAAAAATGTTGGCCACAAATATCACAATTAACTGTATTTCGAAATGTAGACCTCAAACAACTTTCGTGTATGGTTGAATGACAACACCATGTAATTTTAAAAATGTCCCCAAATTTATGAAACGGAAAACTTCTAAATTCTTCATTTTTTATGAGGTCAGTATTTTTATAATGAAAATAAATACCTTTTATAATCCTTAATTGTCTTTTGGAATCTTTTTTAATCAAATAAATCAACTGTTTTTCCAAAATAGGTACTTCATAAAATACTATTACATCTATTAAAAAATCTAAAGGTACCTTTTCTAAAATTTCTTAGATTAAAAAATCTTCACAATCCATAAATTCTTCATCAAAACTACTTAATTGTTCAAAAAAATGTAATAGCCAAGTATTTGCCAAGTCAACCGAGTATTCCCCCCTATACACGACAGAAGTTTTTAAGTCTGTAAAAGTTTTACAATTTTCTGGTTCATATAACCTTTTAAAAGAAGATGACAAATCGTCATCATATTCTATATTGCCAAATTCTTTTAAATCAATTAACCGTTTAAAATACTCGCAATATTCAGCTAGCCGCCTGACATTAATATCAATATCTATTTCCATTGTAATTTTGGTTTTTGTAATATCTACAATAATAATAATTATCAATGTATTCAATAAACTCTATTAATAATATTTACAGCCAGGATGCATTTTAATGCATCCGTAAAGTTAAAATAATATTGTATAAAACATTTTTTAAAAACACTTCACACTATATGCAAAACCATGGCTGAGTATCTAAATCTTTTAACCTGTCTTTGTTTGAACGTCTCTGTAGTGTATGACAAAATTTTGTAAATTAAAATTTCCATACATTATTTATTTGGTAAACCAATTATTTCTAAATATTTCAGCATGTATAATAATAATAATAATAAGTTTATTTTCCGATGTTATACCTTTTAGGGATTATTTCCATGGGGTCATCTAACAAAACAAGCATAAATATATACAAACATTCAAAAGCATCAATAAAATGGCAGACAATTCAAAAAGTAAATACTGATATTTAAAATAGTGTATTAAAAGATCCTGATATAATAGGTAACAGCAATAACCCGAGTGTTTTCAATTTATCTTTGTTATATTTGCGGATAAGTATGATTTTAATATAGACTTAAATATTTTCTCTGACGTTGTGTTTTTAACTTGACTGGGCAAAGCGTTCCATATTGTCACAGCTTTATACTGGAAAATTAATTAATTAAAGTTACAGATCGCAAAGAATACACATTATTTGTTGAAAATTGTAGAATATTAGACATATATAATGGGGACAAGTTATTTAACGTTTTATGTACCAGCACAGCAAGGGCGCTTATGTTGAAAATATCCGGTTTCGGTTTGGGTTTTAGGTTTTGTTAAACGTTGGACAGTAAACTGAAATTGGTTTCGATTTAAACTGAGTGGCAAACAAACGGGTAATTTCAAGAAACATTATGATCACCAAGGCGACAGAAAAGAGCTTTCATATTTAGTAATTTGATTGATATATTGAATACTAGGATGGTATACACTTGAAATTGCTCTCTCTACGTTCGATTAAAACATTGTCAATTCATAATTATAGCGCAGAAATCCGACAACAGCTATTCAGATCAGATAAGAAATTGTGTACTAGGAGATTCAGTAATGGTAAACATGGTCGGCCATTTTCCTGCGCTCAACTGCATGTAATTTCGGATGCATCAACCCGATCAAACCGCCTCCGGGGGTAGTTTGGAAGGTTTGACAAACCGGTTCGAGATTTGTTTAGATAAATGGCAAAACTTGTTTTCGTTTCAAACCAGTTTTACTGAACAAACAGACAGTTTGTCAAACCAGGTGGAAACCAAACCAGGTTTGTTGCAAACAAAAGCGCCCCAACATGATATTTACATCTTAACAACAATGGCATTAGATTATGTTCTTGAAATAAAATATTTGCATCATAATCATATGATTTGTCTGATATCATTCGCACTGCCCTCTTTTCGATGTTGATTATTTTGTTTAAACATTTCATCGAAGATGAGTGCCATAAAACAACACCGTAATCAAATAATGGTAATAAGAATGCATTATAAAACATCAATCTCATATCAGAATTTAAAAATGGTTTCATTCTTCTCAAAAGACTGAGTTTTGAATTTAGTTTGTTATGTACGCTGGTTATCTGTTGTTCCCATTTCAGATTATTGTCAACCAAGATTCCTAGAACCTTTTGTGTTGTTACACATGACACAGTTTGGTTATTTATTGATATATTAAGATTTCTTTCTCGTTTTGTTAATTGAATTGACTGAGCCTAACAAAATACATGTTGTTTCCTGAGGATTGAGATTCATTTTGTTTAATTTACACCATTTTAAAACTATGTCGAGGTCAATTTGTAGTGAATGTTCGATATTATCTATTGAATGACCATGTGCAAAAAAAGCCGTGTCGTCTGCGTACATAATCAATTTCTGTTGAATTTAGATTTAACGGAAGGTCATTGGTAAAGAGCAAATAAGTAGCGGTCCAAGGATAGATCCTTGAGGTACACCACATTTAACTGATCGAAAGGAAGAATGAGAATTTCCAACTCGAACTGATTGATGTCTATCTCCAAGGTAAGATTTAAACCACTTGATTGCTTGAGTATTGAAACGATAAAGCCTTAACTTACGAAGTAATAGACCATGATCGACAAATTCTGGAAAGAATATTATACCCAAAAAGTGGATACCGAAATTGAAAATATCTATAGTTTGGGCACACATACGCTCACGGGTAGTATTATTAGAAGACCATTTTGTCAATCTTAAAAAACTCCTTATCAACAAATGGAAACGTAATTACATGTACTGATAAAGAAACCATATTGGAAGAAACGGTATTTTTTGAAAATCTTTATCAATGTTCACATATCAACAGTGAGGAATACTTAAACTCAACGAACACTGATTACACTTTAAACGATAATGAGGCAAGTGAATGTTAAGGACCCGTCACATATGAAGAAGGCACAAATGTTATCAACATGAATACAAATAAAAGTCCAGGTCTGGACGGACTGCCATTAGAATTTTATAAATAAAATTGGAAACAAATAAAGACTTTGGTAGTGGATTTCTTGAATGAAGGATTCGAAAACGTTTAACTCTTTTTCACTCAAAATAAAGCGTATTTTCATTACTTTACAAAGAAGGAGACCCAATTAATTGGCGACTTATATCTCTTTTCAACACTGACTATGAAATGTTAGCAAAGGTTTTTACCATGTGCTTACAGAAAGTACTACCAAATATCATAAGCCACGACCAACAAGGGTTCATTAAAACGGATGAATATGACACAACATTAATCAAATTCAAGACGTTATAGATTAATTACTAAACATAACAAACACTTCAGGAGATGTATTATTTCTAGATTTATAAAAAATCGTTGGATACAATTGAATGGTTATTTCTACAATAATCTTTGTTGAAATTCGTATTTAAAAGTTCTTTTATACGTCATGTACACAAATATAAACTCCTATTTAATGAATAAAGGTTGGAGTTCCAGATTTTTTAAAATATATTGTGGCGTCAGACGAGGATGCGAAATATCAGCACATCTATTGATTATTGTCGTCGCTAAATTATGGCAATCAACAAGGGTTCATTAAAACGGATGAATATGACACAACATTAATCAAATTCAAGACGTTATAGATTAATTACTAAACATAACAAACACTTCAGGAGATGTATTATTTCTAGATTTGTGTTTTTACTTTTTATTCAGTTTTCAGATACATATAGATACATCAAAAAAACAGTACAATGCACACAACAACAACAACAATTAACCCAAGATAAGTTATATTTGTTTGATTGAATTGTCATGTGGTTATTAGTATGGGTACTGAATTGTTTCTTAAAGAGGGTGATTTGATATTTGATCAGAGGAGAAGAAGAAGAAAGGAAAAAAAGGAAAAACGATAAGGGGGGGGGGGGGATAGAAGAAAAAAAGGAGTTTGAAGGAAAGATAAAGATCTTGTGAAAAAGATCTTGTGAGCCTTTAAATCAATTTAAGAAAAACAAGACTGCGTTCAATAAACGCTTATGCCCCCTGTGGAAGCCTTGTCCATAAATAAGTCTAAGTCCAAAATTAGGTCAAGGTGAAGGTCATAAAGGGGTCAGATGATACAGGTGTGTGGAGTGTGTTCATATACAACATCCATGCAAGTTTGGAAGCTTTGCAGCAAGCCATAATGATGCTAGAAGAAACGGTCAATTTGGGTTAACCAGGACGGACGGACGGACGGACGGACGAACGGACGGACGGACGGACGGACAGGTGAATCACTATATGCCTCCCGATCTATCGATACGGGGGCATAAAAATATTTATTTTTTCATTTCTGTTTTGTGTAAGTGTTGCGTTATCACGCTAGGCATTAAATCTGTTCCATTTTGTTTCGAATATTTCTAGTTTATCTTTGTGTATTGCAATGATTTTTTCGATGGATATATGTCTTGCGAGGTAATGTTTGAATGGTTCTATGTTAGGAATTGTTTTATTGTATTTAGAAGAGTAGTATTTTGCTAATATTAAAATAAAGTTGGTTATGTTTTTTATTTTGCTGTCTTTTTCGTTTTCCATTCCTAGTATTATTGTTCTGTAGTTCATTAAGTTAACATTAATGTTTTTACTATTCAAATAGTCCTGTATGTTAAGCCAAAAATGTTGGATTGATTGGCATTCCCAAAAGAGATGTCTTTGTGTTTCTGTGTGCATCAAACAGAAGTCACACAATCTGGAACTTGTTATTTTGCATTTATAAAGAAAATCGTTATTTGGTGTTAATTTCATTAAGAATTTATATTGATATTCTCTTAGTTTGGTATCTATGGTGCAGTTTAATGGTGTTGTAAGTATATTTTTCCATAAGATCGTTTTTTCAGGAAATTCATCTTCCCATTTTTTGAGTGCTTTGGCATTAATCTTTTTTGTTTTAATTTGTTTTTCATACAATATTTTATTTCCAGTTTTACTAAGTTTTATTTTGTCTAATAGGTATTCTGGTTGTACAGCTGGTATGTTTTCCTCGTCTGTTAATTGTTTTCTCAAAGTTTTGTTTATAGACTTAATCAGTGACAAGTAATTGAGGAAATCGCCGTTTTCAATGCCGTATTTGTTTTGTATTTGTTCGAAGGTTAGGAAATCCTTTATTTGAAAGTCGTATATTTGATCTATGTATATGATGTCTTTCTCTATCCATTTTTTGTATAAAAATAGGTTACCGTTTGTATGTTTTACATTCGAGTTATTCCATATGATTTCTTTGGGGAGGTAATCCATAGACTGTTTATAGTTAATTGAGCTCCAGGATGAAATAATGTTTTTTAGAAATGTGTAGTTGAAGTTAAGTTTGCTTACGTCTGTTTTACTAATGTTACATTTAAATATATTATACCCGTATTTGGAGAGCTCGTTGTTATAGATTATATTCCATTTGGCTTCTGTTTTGATGTCAATTCTTTTAACCCAGCTTGCTTTCACCGAATTTAAGAAAGCATCAATATCTAGCATTTTTAGTCCTCCATTTTCGTATGTTTGATTAATCATATTTCGAGATATTTTGTCAGGTTTGGAATCCCACAAGAAGTCGAACATGATATTTTTTATCTTGTTAAGTCTTTGTTCATTTGGGTTATTTAAAACCGTTAAAGGGTACACTAGTTTTGGGAAAGCAAACGATTTTAGAACTGTTATTCTTCCTATTAGAGACAGCTTCCATCTCCTCCATTTGTAGAGGGTATGTTCGAATGCATCAATTTTTGGGTCTAAATTTAATTCCAGTACTTTGTTTGGGTTATTTGTGAAAACAATTCCTAGTGTTGTAGCTTCGTCTGATGTCCATTTGAATTTTTTTGATTTACAATATATTATATTTGTATTACGTAACGATCCTATTCTTAGCACTGTACATTTAGACACATTCAATGTTAGACCAGACACCTGATTGAATTTTTCGAACGTTGTTATGAGGCTTTTGAAAGATTTTTTCTGTCTGACCCATCCAAGAAGAAACTGGCATCATCAGCAAAAAGCGTTTGTTTTATTTCGGTGTTTTTGATATTTAGCCCTTTTATGTTTTCGTTCTTGTCTATATTTTGCGATAATAGTTCAATGCCTATGATAAATAAATAAGGGGACAGAGGGCAGCCTTGTCTCACCCCTTTCTCGATTTTGAAGAAATTCGATAGGTTGCCATTTAATGTAATACAGCTTTTAGCGTCTCTGTAGAAAAGTTTAATCCAATTAATTATTGTATTACCGAAGTTAAAATATTCTAAACATTTGAATATATAATCGTGATCTACACTGTCAAATGCTTTATGGAAGTCCGAGAAAAATATTAAACCTTCCTCGTTATCGTTGTTTATTTGTTCGATTACATCATATAATATTCGTACGTTTTCACCAATGTATCTTCCTTTGATAAATCCAGTTTGGTCTTTATTAATTATATTGTCAAGTACTTTTTTCATTCGATTGGCTATTGATTTGGAAGCTATTTTGTAGTCCACGTTCAACAATGAGATTGGTCGCCAATTGTTAATGTCAGTTAATAGTTTGTTCTTTTTTGGTAGAAGAGAGATCACGCTCTGTGTTTGAAGTTCTGTTAGTTGATTATTTTGAAACGAATAGTTTAGAGATTTTATAAGATATGTTTTAATGTCATTCCAGAAGATTTTGTAAAATTCTGTACTTATGCCATCTGAGCCAGGACTCTTTCTATTTTGCATCTCTTTTAGTGCTTTACCACATTCATATTCCGTTAAAAGGCCTTCACATGTTTGTTTTTGTTCTTGGTTTAGTTGTTTATGTATGTCAGGGAAGAAATCAGAGTCATGCTCGATTTGGTCATTTTTTTGGTATAATTTACTATAAAATGATTGAATTTCTAATAAGATGTCTTTTGTTTTTGTTTTTATAGTGCCATTATGTTCAATTTTAGTTATTGTTTTTTCTTTTGATTGTTTTTTCTCTAGGCTTGAAAAATATTTTGTATTTTTCTCAGCTCCTTCAACCCATTCCGCTTTTGTTCGTAGTAAGATGTCTTTCATATTTTCATCTAACAAGTGGTCTAGTTTTTCTTTTTCTGTATTAAGTGTTTTTAAAAGTTCATGATTAAGAGGTGATTTAATGATGTCGTTTTCAATTTTTTTGATGTTTTGTTCTATTTGCATTTGATCTTTTTTATTATCATTTTTCTTTTTCGCTGTAAATTTTATAGATTCGTTTCTAATAGTGCTTTTTACTACTTCCCACAGAGTATTTGGGTTTGCCGCATTATTGTATTGGACTGTTTCCTGGATAGAAGTTCGAATAATATTTTGGTACTCAGGGTTGAGAATTATGCTATTGCTTATCTTGAAGTACCCCGGTCCTCTTTCAACCTTTTGTAGATCTATTTTTAGATTAACTATTGAATGATCTGATCTGTATCCAGGCAATATAGAACATTGTGAAACCATGTTAATTAGATCTTGTGAGATCAAAAAATAATCAAGTCTACAAAATATTGGTGGTTTTGTATTATTATGCCAGGTATAGCTTTTTCCTTCGGGGTTTGTTAGACGCCATATATCATATAAATTATTATTTGAAATTATATTGTTTAATTCTTCGGAGTTTTGTTTATTTGTATCTTTTCTTCCGTTTAGTTTATCTCTGTTGAAGTCTAAGACAACATTAAAATCACCACCTACAATCAGTGTTTCATTGTTATATTCTTCAATAGTGTTTTTGAATGTTTCAAAAAAAGCTCTATCCTCTACATTTGGACCATAGCAGTTTACTATGACAAACGGTTCATCGTTTATTTCAAGTTTAAGTAATTGGAGTCTACCTTTGATTATGTCTTTATATTCTATAATTTTATAGTTTGTTTGTTCACTAATGAGTATGCCTATACCTTTGCTGTTGGTGCTGTCACCACTTAAAAATACATCATTTTTCCATTCGGTTTTCCATAATTCTTTATCATTTTTATCAATACAGTGGATTTCCTGTAAAAGACAGATGTCGTATTTTTTCTGTTTTAAATATTCCAAAACTTTTATCCGTTTTTCTCTGGAGGAAAGCCCTTTGGTGTTAAAAGTACATAGGTTCCAAGTCATTTGTTATCAGTAAGTAAGAATAGATTGGTGTCAGGATCATAATGCACACTAGTTTCAAAAATATACTATATGTGAATATGATAGAAAGGCTCACAAGGGAAAGGATAAAGAGAGATGGGATCATACCAAAAAACACGCAAGTAACTTCATAAAGAAACAACATAAAATACATAGAAAATGTAACAATACAAGAGTACTTTCGGGTGTCTATTGGGGTAGACCGGAAAGTATTAGATTATATATACAAACTCTATCATTGCAGTCGGACCCGACTTGATTGTCTGAAAGTTGCTATACAATTTACATAGGATATTAATACAATTATGTTGAGACGAATTGCATTTGCATAATTCCATCACACACAGACTGGGAGAGATTCGGTCAAATTTTCAATGACTTGAATATAATTTTATTGCATGTTTTGCTTATAATCTACATTCTATTGTCCGTATACGACCTTCTGTATAAATTAATAGTATCCACGTGACGTTGTATATTTATATTTCCGACGTATATAAATAAGTATATTATTAAATGTATCACAGTAATGGCTCATTTTTAACCAATCTATGTGTAGATGGAGGATATAGTTTACATGAGGTGTGAGTGTTTAGTATACTTCTATAAACTAAACAATCACACGTTGTAGTTCATCAGCATGGTATCAACATACAGTTATTATATGAGACAATTTCAAATATACACAAGCTTATGCAAGGGGGACAAATCTGCAGGGATTATATATTTTAACTATTTACCTCCCTTGGGGTTTCCCCGGTGTGTTCTATTTTTATCTTAATTTATCATTTTTAGAAAATTGACTACACGCGTGTCCGTCTAAAAATAGTGCCGTGTTTTTATTCACAACCAGAGGTACTCTATTTATGGAGAGTACACGTGGTGTAGAACCAGTGAGTTTTTGCATATTTAGTGTTCTTAATGTTTGGAATATATAACAATTGGAGAATTAAATATTGAGACAATAGTGGCACGGATACGTTATTAAAGTGCAACTTGATTCGTGGTATTGTTCTCCACTGTGCTTCGCTTTTTGGATAAATAGTGTTTGTTTGTTTACGGAATGACGTCACATTGTTCACTAATCGGAGCATGAACGCTATTCTTTGACTACATGAACATCTGGGAAACCCCAATGGAGTGTAAACAAAATTATTTGACAGGTATGTAAATAAACAAACAAGGCATTGCATGATGTTATATTTTAAAACTATATCTTGTAGAGCTCTATCGGTCTGTCAAGTGTAGGCCAAACGGAAACATTGTACTTGTTTATTATTTGGCCTCAACAGAAGCCTCGAACACATAACAGTCTTGACAGATCGACAGAACACACAACACAAAAGTTTTATGTGGGTGGTAGTACGTTACAAGTTAACATTGACTCGAGTTTTTCAGGGCGCATTATACACATACATAATTATGATTGTCTGAAAAATTCAGTATCTTAAAAAATATAATAGCAGATCAATAGATTTAATTTTATAAGCCGTGCAGTACAAGGATTTTTGACCATGAGCCATGATTTGACCCAGTTAGCATGATGACATATTAATTGCATTTCATTAGCAAATACATTTTACTCTACATGAGTAGATAGTCATGTGTTAAGCAACACTCAGTAAGCTGGTGATAAAATACATACCAACTACATGCAGAATATTCATAGGCATTCAGTATGATTCACAACAGCTTGTACAAGAACCAAAGCAGGCCAATTGAATTTTTGAAGCAGCAAATATAGGCAGGCACTAGCATAGTACAAACATATGCTTAAGAGTCACAGTTAACGATACGATATAATGTAATTTTGGTCACATGATAAAAGTATATGATTCACAAAGGTATGTACGAGAAACAAAAGCGACCGATCAGGTACTTTTCGCAACAGAACTAGGCAGGCACTAGTAAAGTACAAACATATGAATTACAATCAAATTATAGAACATACAGAATCAGAACATTTGTCGGTATATGATTTGTGAAAGCATGCACATGAAACAAAGGCTGGCTGATTGAATTCTTGTCGAAACAGTCATAGGCAAGCGCTAGCCAGGTACAAACATATAAGAGCATAGTAAAGTACAAACATATGAATTGCAGTCAAGTTATAGGACATACATATAGAATAAACACAGATGTAGAGGGCTGGTATGTATTATGATTTGCACAGGCATGCGCAAGAAACAAAGTACAGACATGGATTACAGTCCACTACAAAACATATATATAAAATATACACACTTGGAGAAAGAAGATTGTAGGTATGTGATTTGGAAAGGTTTTTTTGTATATTTCTGGTTTGCGAAAGCATGCGCAAGAACAAAAGCGGGGCAATTGACATATTGTCTCAACAAACATAGGCAAGCACTAGCAATGAACAATTATTTCTAGATTTATAAAAAATCGTTGGATACAATTGAATGGTTATTTCTACAATAATCTTTGTTGAAATTCGTATTTAAAAGTTCTTTTATACGTCATGTACACAAATATAAACTCCTATTTAATGAATAAAAGTTCCAGATTTTTTAAAATATATTGTGGCGTCAGACGAGGATGCGAAATATCAGCACATCTATTTATTATTGTCGTCGCTAAATTATGGCAATCAAACTAAGACACATTTAAAGGAATATAAATAAAAGTCGAAACACATGTTAACACCAGCAAAAAAACATATCAAACTCACTCAGTTAGCGGACGACACAACACTATTCAAACAGAACAAATATCTATAGAATTAATCGAAGAATTTGGTAAATATTCAGGTCTAAAACTAAATAGAAATAAAACACTCTGGATAGGTAGTTCTAATGGCAATAACACAATGTCGATAACAAAGATTTTACAAATGCATATGTTAAAGCATTACGAGTTAACTTTGGCAATAACTCCAACAAATGCGAAGGTCTTGAAATATGTAAATATCTCATACAAAAATGGCAAAAGCGAAAACAAAACGAAAAAAAAAATATACGGGAAAATAACCATATTTAAAAGCTTATTCCTTCCTAAGCTCACATACCTAATGCAATCAATGTCCACTCCCAAAGAAAAATCATAAAACAGGTTACTAAACTATTCTCTGATTTTCTTTGGAGCAATAAACTTCACGGGGGCTTAAGCATGGTTGATATAGACAGTTATGTAAATTCCCTTATATTAAAATGGATCCAAAACTCTAGATCATCTTAAAATGCAATCTGAGGGATTAGTCCTTGTTTATTACGGTATCAATTTGGTGAAGGACTATTAATATTTGAAAAGAACACCGATAACTTAAAATCGCTTCCTAACGCTAAGACAACGTTGCCTTCTTTTTCATACAAATATCATAGATACATGGATTAAATACAACAACCTTTCAACTTAAACAGTACCAACATCATTCAGAACAATCAGGAACCAAATCATATGGAGCCAAAGGTACCATTACATATAAAGGAAAATGTCTCATATTTTTAAAAGTAATAGCCTAAAAATTAGGTAAATTCCGATATATTTTTGTTAACGACTTAATTGATATCAGCGGCAATATAAGTGAACGTAAAAATATGATAAGCTTAAAGATAACAAAAACTGGATATCTAAAAGTGAAAATATTTAAAAAGGCAATACCCCTAGAATGGAGGACAAAAATGCAAACAACAGAATCAGTTAAAACTTTCATGAAAACTCAATTAGGATATACAAATACGAAAATGATTAAAAGTAAGAACTACTACATAGAATTCATAAAAAGAAAATTCAAACCCCCTTATCTACATAACCATTCGGAATCAAGCTTTAATAAAGATATCAATTGGCCTAACTGCTACTATCACATAAATAAAGCACTCGTCGACAATCGCGTCAAACTATTAAAATATAAAGTGTTGCATAACATAATTGCTACAAATGAAAATCTGAACAAATGGAACATATTCACTTCCAAACATTGCTTACACTGTGGGGCTTTAGAAAACTTAAATCACTTTTTATAACATGTCCTTACATGGACTAATTTTGGGAAAAGATACCCAACACGTTTTCAGCAAATGGCATAAACAACAAAATAAACTCTTTAGAATATAAAATAAAAGGTTATAAAATCATGTACATGTATAAACAATATGAAATAATAAAGGTAATACTAAGTCAAATACGATACTCTATTTACAAAGATTATTTTATACTTGAACGTAGGAAAAACTGAACTAACATTCTCTAAATATTTTTAATTGAATGGGACGAAATGCCAAGATCACCATATATAACTACTAGTACTTTGCCTAAAATTTAATAAAAAATTCACGTCTACTGAAATTTATCTACAAAAAGATAAAAGGACGAATCACACAGGGGACGAATAAGCGCGAAACGCAAAGAAAAGAACAATATAAAAATAAGTAGCTAGTTCTACATGAAAGTAGCCCTTGTCAAAATGACGATTAATTAAAATTGGTCGATTATTTGAGTTCGAAAATTAAATCTGTTGGCGGTTTGTGGAGCGTACACTCAGGCCTAGCATCTAACGGAAACGGCAGGACACAATAGACACAAAAGAGAACTTTGCTCTTTGCAAGTATGTTTTTATCCTATAATTATTTTAATCTAGTATAATACAATCCAGAATAGTGTCTATCAAAAGATACCTAGCGCAAAAGTCTTTTAAGAGATTTCAAATATACTGAAAAAAAGAAGAAAAATTCCGTTACAACCTTTTTGTGTACAAATAATTATCAAAACGAACTGAATGTTATACAAGATTTGTGGCATTATTAAATTAAAAATTAAAAGTTCAAGTGTAGACTTAAATCGGAAATGTATGTATATGCCATGTGCAAATCACCGACAAAATATCGAAAAAAACAATAGTTCCAACTCAACCAACCACATATTTCTTAGTACTTATCAAATATAATGTAACAATTGGAATCAACACAAATATACAGTAGACGCCAAGAAGATCGCATTAACAGCCACACGTAATTACAGTTACATTTCGGTTACAGCTCTCTCGAGGTCTTCCCAAAATATAAGTTCCCCGTGTTCATCCGTTGTATACCTTAAGAATGTGTTTCTCTCTAACCACTGAAACATTTCATTTGGTATTTTCTGGGTAGGAACGCCTTCAAACAACACAAGTATAAGGTAAGACAATCCGTTACGTTTTAGAATAGTTTCCATTCGAGCAATATGTAATTGATACATACACCAGGAACTTTTCAGATACTCCTTCGAGAGAATCACTAAAGTATGCCGGCTGTTGCCTACAGCCCATACAAGATTATCAACTTTATCGGAACCCAGTCGAAAGTCGTTTTCATGCACGCAATTGAAACCTTTTTGTGTAAGTTTTGGTTTGACATTGTTGTTAATAAAATCATTGTTTTCATCGGCATATGACATAAAAACGTCGTACGTATATTGGCAATCTGCTCCGTCATGGATCGGCTGGTAACCAAAACGTTTAATTTTCGCATTACGCAATACGTATCGCAGTTTCCAACGATGTTTATAAATAAGTCCACCGGCGACAGTGGAAAGTACAATCACGCTACATACGACACAAATAACGTAAATCAGTGTATATGAACGACAACGTTTGTCTAAATTTGAAACATCTCGTTTAAATTCGTCTAACGTTATACTTCCACCTTCTCCGTTCTTGAACGTGTACTCTTCAAATCCCACCATATTATTTTGATGTTTTACAAGCCATTGCAAGAAATCCTTGTAATCGCAGTTTACTTGCATTGTGTTGTTTCTTAAGTCAATAGTAAATTGGGTTCCTTTTTGTCGTGCGTTTTCTTCAAGGCGATTAAGTAACTCTTCAGGAAGTGTTTTAAAAGAATTATAACTGAGATTAAGATGAAGAAGACAGTCCAACTGACCTACATCAAGAGTCCAGTATTCAATATTGTTAACGCTTAAATCTAAAGTTTCTACTTTGTGCGAAGCCAGAAGTAGATTGGAAGGAATGTGTGAGATAAAGTTGTAAGACAAGTTCAAAGTTTTTAACTCGGTTAAGTTATTAAAAATGAATGGCCCATTCTGTTCGTCTTGAAAAACTAGTCCAATGTAATTGTTTTGTATTTGGAGATTTTCAAGAGACTTGCGAGCAAACAGAAACACATGCTGATGTACGTACGAAATATAGTTCCTTGAAATGTCTAGATGTTTAAGGTTTTTAAAGGTTCTAAATGGTCCTGTCCAATTGTAGAAAACATTTCCAGACAAATCAACGTATTCTAGTAGGTCACTCGGTTCCATCAATACCATATTACCTAGTGCATAAACCAAACCACTTTCAGTCATTTCAATTCTGCGCAGTTGTTTAGGAAAGTGCAGTGCGTATTCGGTAAAGACGTTAATTTTTTCTCCGGATTTGAAAAATGGACAGGTTCTATCGTTTTTGACTAAATCTGCATTTAAAAAAGGACATGATGTATCAGGTGTGTCGTAGTGCCTGTCATTAAGTCCTTGAAATTCGCTGTTAAACAGAAGTGGGTTATTACCGAAATTCATGAAACTTCCATAAAATTCTTTCACATTCTTCAAACATCCTAACTGAAGCAAATATGGGCTGAACATAAATCCGTTGTTTTCAACTCGAATTGTGTCCAGAGTATCAGGCGCAGCAATGAGTGCATTGTTTTCAAAAATCTGGATCCGGTTTCTTCTGATAACGAGCTCTTTCAGTGAAGTATTACGGAGGTAACATATATCTTCAAGTTGAACTATTGTGCCAAGACCAAATGTTGTATAGATTGCAGAAATGTTTAGAACTCGTATTGTGGTATATTGAAGCCCGTAGGTTATATTCTTGAGTGCCTGAAATCCTAACCTCATGTTCCAAGACAAGTCAAGATTCTTCAAATGTGACAAAGTTCCAAAACTAAAAGCATCCATGTCCGTGATATTACACGCTGATATGTTCAAGTATTGAATGTTTGGTAGATGTATAAATGTTGTATTAGTCACGGATGAAATATTACAATGGCCATATAAACCAGACATTGTTACGCTACTCAAATTGTAGAGTAACCTGTTTGATATGTTGAAATCAATGAGTGGCAATCCGTCTATAAACAAACTGTGTAGCTCATTTAGTCCTGACAAATCAGGGTATGATAAATTATCATACACACTCATGTTATAGTTTCCATTCAACTTCAGTTCTTTTAGAGTTGCTGGAAATACAATATTGTCAATAGAAGTAGCATTATACACGTTTATGTTATTGATGCTCATGTCTAGAATCTCTAGTCGTTGAAATCCATGATAAACGTCAGTGTCTATTTCACCTATACCGTTTTCACTCAGATATAGTTCCAACAATTCTTGACACCCTTGTAAGTCGTCTTGCCTCAACACCTCTATACCTGTGTTCAAAGAATCCAAATGTAAAATTGTCACATTGAATTGTGTAGTAGAATTAATATAATCACAAACATCTTTGAGTTGGACATCACGATTGGAGCAATCCATGCCCATACTTTCTGTACACTGACAGAGATTGTTGGGGCCACACGAAACATAATTCTCTGATTTATTACTAGAATATACACCTGAATTGTTCAGAAAAAATAACACCGCGCATATATAAAGAAAACTCATGTTTGCTTCATCTGTATCAACTCGGTTCGTCAACGGAATTAGATATAAATCATAAATCAGATTTTCAGTTCATGCGTCATCTCTGCTTTCCCATATAATATTCGCTATTTTACCCTATATTCACTTCCTTCTGTAGACAAAATCATGTTTACAATGTTTAAAGTTAAATATTTTAAAACTCTAAGAATGCATGTTCGCATGTAGCTATCAGTATGTGAAATCAGTACCGGTATTTTGCACAGTCTATGGGCGCCTTTATTGTTTTGCATACATTGTTATGAATAATCATTGATCTCAAATAAACTGGCTACTTCAATACGAAAGATTTGATACAATGATATCTTGTGATCAGTTTTATAATAACTTTTATGAAATAATTGTCAAATAACAGCCTTATCACCTAGGATTGGTGTCGTCTAATACGAATACACGCAATATTAACCAATTTTAGTAATAAAACTTTAACACCCTTGTTACCCTGATAAAACAACATGATAGGATATTCGCAACATGATTGAAAAATGGCGGATGTATGTTCATATATGTATATTCATCGCATTTTCGGCCAATTCTTCAAAATCTACGGGTTTAACCAAATTCTGATGCTGTATGAAGATAAACTTGTACATTCCTTCCATGAAACTAAAGTGAATGTGATACACAATACGTTAAAAAGTTAGAAAAATATGTGTTGGATTTAGTTGACAGTCTATAAAACATATATATTGTTGTTTATTTTGGGTTAAGATCTTTTGTTTATACAGTTCATTCATTTCACTATCAGACTTAGTTTAGAGTAGGTTATTTACATTTGCCGTTTCTACGTCATAACTATTTAAAGTATCCCATGTGTGAAAAATGGATAAAAACCAACATGATTGAGGGTAAAGATCAACATGATTCATCTTTTAAAGTGGATACTGACCAACATTGAATTTTCATTGATGCACTGCAGTGCGAGTTTAATATGTAGCTTCACTATTGGAAGAATAATGGGATGACCCCAACACGTACGTAGCAGTAGATAACTCTATGAAGTATTTAACGGAAAAAATGTCCCTTTTTTCAACTTCGTGCAAATTTGTAAGTTTACGTTCAAGGTATTAACCTATAATATCTAAGTGCATGTTCATATTGCTGTGATACTTTGCATACTTGTCAACCGTCTTGACCACAACATCTGCACTCTATCAAGCATGTTGTTGAATGTTATGCCCCATTTGGACTAATGTACTTAGAAATACAAAAGTTTACAGTTTATGTACACAAGTTTAACATCTAAGACATGTATCTTTGATACTTTGCATACTTTATCACCATCATGACGCCATGACCTCAACATGAATAGGCAACTCTATCAAATATATGTTGAAATTATGTCCCCTTTTTTAAATTAGAAATGCAATTTGCCACCATTCAAGACATGCTCACAGCGTTTAGCCTGGTCCCCATAATTCACTGTTCCTATTCCCGGTGAAATTTGCACATTTAGATATATATACATGTGTTAAATTTACCTGTCTTGACTTATTATGAATTTTACCAACATATAGCAGAAAAAAGTATTTAACTAGAAATATGTCCACAGGACAGGGATGCCCCCGCTAAAAGCTGTCATCAGACACCTAAGTATAAAGCTATGCAAATGGAATAACTTGAAACAAGTTGGTAATTGCTTAAATGTGACATTGAACAGCAGACAAGAGCTGTGTCTGCAAGTGTGACCTTGACATTTGAGTCAGGGTGTAAATGCGAATGTAACCAAGTAATTTTAAAATCCAGAACGAAATAACAAAAAAACAAAGCAGACCAGAAGCGTATACTTGTGCCTTTTAACTTTTAATCTCTAAGTATGACCTTGACCTTTGCGTTAGGGACCTGGGTTTTGCGCATGTCACCTCGTCTTGATGATGTGAACATTTGTGGCAAGTAATATAAATATAAAATAAGAAATGACATAGTTACAGATCTGACATGAACCACATGCCTATTTGAGCCTTTTTACCTTCGATCTCTAACTGTGACCTTTACCTTTAAGCAAGGGACCTAGGTATTGCGCATAACACGCCGTCTCGATGTGGTGAACATTTGTACCAAGTGTTATAGATATCCAATAAGAAATGACATAGTTACAGAGCGGACATGAATCACATGCCTATTTGAGAATTTTAACTTTTGATCTCTAAGTGTGACCTTGCCCTTTAAGTTAGGGACCTGTGTCTGGCACATGGCACATCACCTTGGTGTGGTGAACATTTGTACCAAATATTATAAATATCCAATAGGAGAAGACAAAATTACAGAGCGGATACGAATCACATGCCTATTTGAGCCTTTTAACCTTTGACCTCTAAGTGTGACCTAAACTTTTAAGCTAGGGACCTGGGTTTTGTGCATGACACATTGTCTTGATGTGGTGAACATTTGTACCCATTTACCCATACTACCATTGCCCATTTCTTAATGCAACCTGGACCGCCTTTAGGCTGTTATGTGAATCCGTATTCAAGTAGTTCCAGAAACTTCCAACCATTCCCAATACTGCAACATATTTTCTTCAATTTTTTTAATTTATTTAATTCAATCAGCAACAATTGTTTATTCTACGATCAACAATTATTGTGAAACTGTTCTTCGATATTTTTGCAGATAATCACTCAGCCGGGGAGATATCGAACTTTTTTCGTAATATGAAAATGACGTGTTCATCAAATGTCCCAGCCGTATAGCTATTGTTAGAAACTTCAGACCAGGGTCACGTGATGGTTTTATCCATGAATCGTATATCGTTATGTTATGCAATCATATGGTGTGGCTATACTAGCCGCTTTCTAGAGATGTCTACGCTGTGATGGAAGTGATTACAAGATGGTACTGTAGAATATGATAAATAGGCGCGTAGTATTATTTTAAAGCCATTTTGATATACGCATTCAATACACGTATGACATATACATCAATATGCCACTTTTTACAATTATTTAGATACCCAACATGCCTATATAGTCGCGTATGCCTATTTTGACATTCAAGACAAGATCGGCAGTAAGAAAACGAACATTAAACGTGTAAAGTCGTTTAAGCTTTAGTAGCAGCAACCAGATCGCCTCCCATCAGCACTCTTAGTGCTTTAATTATTAAATGTCCTAAAAGCATGTGCTATAGACTGGGTGTGAAATGCCTTACATCGGGTATGCTCATAAACCTGCTACCACAATTCATGAGCACACTTCTTTAATGTACAATTATTTGTACCTTGAGAATCCCATTGGCAAGATTTCAATTGGTAATGTTGGTTTTTATCCACAATCATGTTGGCCAGTATCCTAATAAATTTAACAATCAAGTCGGTCAGTATCCAAAAAATACTATACATGTTTGAATTATTGTTGGTGAGCGTTAATTTATCTAAGATTTTAAAAAATTGAAACGTGCAAATCATAGTTTATACAACTGCCGATACTTCCCAAATGATATTCATTACAATAAATGAGTTTTACAACGTTTTGAAGTACAAAACTCATTCTCAAATGCAAAATCTACACATTCTTTAAGGCTTTACATAGTGAAAAATATTACCTATATGCAAATTGTTTAGTGCAAATAGTACATTTTCTTCATATGTTGATTATGTAATATTGAAATAAACCGTCTGGATAGTTTATATGGAAAATATTGCAAAAACAATGCACTTACCACATTTTTCATGTCGGCCATTTTTCAATCATGTTGCGATTATCCAATCATGTTGTTTTATCAGGGTAACAAGGGCGTTTAAACTTTGTGATTTTGAGTGTCTGTCTAAATGCGTGGACGTTCTTTGTTATTGATTTTGTTCATGCATTATTTGAAATGTTGACAGGTGATTATTGTATTCGTAGATATCATTTTGCGGTATCATTTGTCCACAAATTGTATTGCATGGAATGCAAGAATAAGCAATGAACACGCACGTACAATTGGTTTATTAATAAAATAAAGAATTTAAGGACATTTCATACAGTTTATGACAAAATAAGGTTTTTATGTGTAAACGAGGGATGTTTAACTTATATTTAAACAGAATTGAACATCCAGGAACATGAATTTCACAACGTCACAATGTCCATACAATCGTGTATACGAGGGGTGATCAACAAATACGCGGAAAAATGCTCTTAAATCTTTGTTACGCGATCAATATTGAAGAAAATCTGTCTGGTAATAGATTGGAGTATTACAAATACATAACTATAAAAACATTAAGCCCAAGGAAATATTTGGTGAAAAAAACGTAGAAACCGTAACGTCACTATGGCTACACCGGCCCAACGTCATCGCGACGTCGTTTCATACATCATTATCCATACTCATTCGAGGCACAATTCCTAATGTATAACGCATTGAATGATTCTCAAAAAATAGCTGTACAACCAGATACACTTCATATACCTGTCAACCGAAAATCATTGTTTTTTCTTTGCAACTTGCATGTCAATTATAATAATTAGCTGCGGGAGAACATTAATATTTATGACATAATTTGACGTTATTGACGTCGTATAGCCCATTCACATGTCGGCATTGATTTCACATGGCTACATGTGAAAAAATATGCAAAACAAACACTTGTTGTGTATGCTTTTACATATTTGTTGTATTTTGCAATATAGTCATTGGTATTTTATGACATTTCATTCGCAACACGAATTATCGCGGGCGATTTCTGTAACACACTCATTTTCAGGCAAAGACTTCGAAGCAAACAGCTCTTAAACGGAATTGTGACGTTAAAACATTGTTTTGAAATAATGAATGTTATGTTTTATCTTTGCATATTCATAACCCACCCTTTAGAAAATCATAATATTACAAACACACGAATAATACGTTATCGTTTGCTATGTGCAACGTTGGAAAATATGAAAATTTGGGCCGCATGACGTCGAGTGACGTTGCCATAGGAGACCGCGTTCGTTCTGCCTTTGGTTAATATTGATCGTCAGCGATAAATCAATTTGAAATAAATTTATCTTCATGTTTGTAAGGTTTCAACTACTTACAGTGACAAATAAAGAAATGACAGCACTTTTCCGCGTATTTGTTGATCATCCCTCGTAGTAATAAATAAAGTGATATAAACTACCACTGGGGAATGTATATGTTATATATTTTTAAGACCAACACCTCCAAGTGATGATGCTTACAATTCCCTTTGCTAATTGACATTTCAATATTTTCCAGATTTAAGATGATTCTATTGATGTCTCATCAGTCGACTTCGGTATCCACAGTTTGGGTAAAATATATCTCTTAGTCTAGTTTATAAGGTACTTCATGACATGTTTTGTGGGGCGACAGGAAGTTGAGTATTGGTTAAACAACCTGTCTTTGGTATGTCATCAGAAAAAAGACGTGTCAGATGTTTATGTCGAAAAGTTTGTTTAAACATTAGTTACCTTTTTCCATGATATCAAACACAAGACCATGCCATTAAAGCGACCACGAACACACCAAGCTTAACTACGAGAGGTGCCCCACTTATATTTGATTTGGGGTCTAACTAAACTGCAAAATAAATTAACAGTGAGTGCATATGTTAGTCGACACATTAATATACATGGCTGTATAGAGACATTTCGATTACAGCGTGTTAGCATTAAAATATCGGATGTTTACCGGTGTTCTCGTACATCAAACGTATTCCTATCATCATGACACTTTCTAAACAAGCTGACCTGTCTATATCATAACTTTCTCTAAGATTAAACATCAACTCCTCAGAGACGACACATTTTCCAATTACCGACCCGTGATAGCATATATAGCCTCCGAAACCTTTGTCAGCGCTCTTTGTTGTGCTTGGCATTGAGCTAATGACCACCGCATTTTTCTGAAATTCTGCATCTAACATTCTCGAAAAAATCAATTGCAGCTATTGATACTTCGCTGCCTTCCAAGATGTTTCCTAGATATCACCGAACCAATGGGCATGGAGATTGTAGAAATTGACAATGTTGACTGGTTCAAATATTTGGATGAAAATCCTATCTTTGTGACCGTTACCAGACTGTTTGTATGTTCATGGTGAACTTTCGAAGCCAGGACTGATGAATAATAGCGGACCTCAGGGTTCTGTGCTTGGTCCCAAAACTATATCATGTATAGACAACCAGTGGGCGCCATCTGCAGAAAGCATCAACTGCAACATCATTGCTACGCTGATGACTCCCAGTTGTACATGTATATGGCATTCAGACCGAAAAATTGCGTTTCACGCGATGAGACACTGCAACGAATTGAAGCATGTCTGAAGGATATCTTGCTCTGGATGAAGAACAATTTGTTAAAACTTAATGCAGACAAAACAGAGGTACTCCTGTTTGTATCGAAGCGGAATACAAGTGCTGCCGAGAACATCACGGTGAAATTTGGTGATGCTGTGATCAGACCATCATCAGTGGTGAGAAACCTTGGTGCCATGTTAGATTCACACCTGAACATGGACAAACATGTAAACTATGTCTCAAGGTCTTGTTTCATGCAGATCCGACAAATGCAACACAGTTCCTCATCAATTCTTTAGTAACATCAAGACAGGATTATTGCAACTCATTACTGTGCGGCTCCCCAAATATATTCTGACCAAACTACAAAATATTCAAAATACAGCTGCCCGCCTCATCGCACGGATACCGCGATACAATCACATCACTCATGTGCTGAAGGATTTCACTGGTTACCTGTATATTACAGAGTGGAGTACAATGTCTTGACATATGTTTACAAAGCACTAGATGGAAAGTCCCAAGGCTACATCAGAAGTACGTTGAAAATATATACTCCATCAAGACAGCTTAGGTCACAAAATTCTTCTTGTTGTGCCGAGGATGAGGACTGTTTAGTACGGTGATCGATGTTTCATGACTGCAGCACTGAATCTCTGGAATGCACTGCAAACAGCACTCACGGATAGAAAAACACTACCGTCATTCAAGAAAGCGCTAAAGAGCACTGTTTTACAAAATCTTATTCTGGCTGATTATTAGTTTGACTTCTTAAGCGTCTCCTTAAACGAAGTATCACTATTCATTTGGAGTAAGGTTCTTGTGGCAGTGGTATGTGACGCTGCTCTTGAAACACTCATTGGGGGAGGGTTTCCTTTGTTTTATTTATATTATGTTTACATGTATACTTTCTCCGTATAATTATATTGAAAATTGCCCATTTATATTTACATGCAATAATAAAAGTATTTAAATGTTTTAATTAAACACACACACACATATATATATATACGATGGGTGTGTGTAATTAAAACATAATAATACTTTTATTATTTCATGTAAATATAAATGGGCAACAATATATACGAAGAAATATATATATAAATATATTTGTTGTTATGTGTGCATGCATATATATTCGTCAAATTGTTTTGACCATGTCTTAAATGTGATTGAATAGCACTTTTGAACGTATAATTACATGATAATAAGTATGTGTGGGATAATGAGAAGAAATGCGAATTTATTAGTCTATGCTACACTCAAATAATAAAACAAAACACTATTTGCTTGACCAGACCTGCGTTTATTCAGTCAGCTGGGTGAAGACAGGTGAATACAGATAGCATGAATATAAGTTTATGAAATTACATAACGTAAGCTGTCGTTGTATTACGAACCTTTGACATAATAAATAGCGTACCAAATAAATGTCATACATGTACACACATTATGTTAAATGTTTATAGTAATCATTAATATGAAACACTATTTCATAACTATCTTTGGTAAAGTTTCAATGCGTATAGCTGAACGGCAACCAGCATGAAAGGAGATACTGCGATTCAACTCGCCCAGGAAAAACCAGAGTACTCTGGAAACCTGTGTCCGTTTGTCGCTTACAAATGTAAAAACAAATGTGGGTCGTATCGCCAGATGTTGGACCACATCCTCTCCTCGAACACAAACAATGATGTAAAATCATATTACTAAATTCTAACGATTTGTTTTGTATTAACATGCGTCGATACTTTCGAGCATATACTCATATATAACACATATAATTTAAACAAGACGTGACCTGACTGAAACCGTCTGGTAGAATGACAAAACTTTACATATCAATACACATTATCCTACACAGAAAAACCCGTGCAAAAATCAACTGACCAATACATCACTCTATATAATCCGTTACGCGTTAAGACAAATATTTCACGCTATACTAACGAAACGTGTGAAATAAATAGTCTATGCTACACTCAAATAATAAAACAAAACACTATTTGCTTGACCAGACCTGCGTTTAGACTTACAAAAGAAGGGGCTGGTGCTGAGATATGTTGTAATTTGAAGATTTAAATTTACATACATTGCGAGTCTGCTTTCCAGAAAATCTGCAACGTAACCATCTTTACTGTTTACGATCTTCTGCCGACCGTGTCTTTTCCAACACCGGTCATTCAGGCCAAAATTGGCTGCGGCCGCGACTATCGCCACCGGATCTCAATGAGTGTAAACCTAGGTTTAAATCTCCGGCTGTTTCCCTGAGCCTCAACAGTAGAGATTATCTAGCCATTGTGTTACTTAAGGGTTTATCCTTCTAAATATATGTATATGATTGCTTGCCACGTGATCTAAAACACGGCCTAAACAAGAAATTACTGTCCCGGAATACTGAATTAGCGTTGAAGCAGGATACATTGTATACGGACATACAAAGTAAACATTTTCGACACCACGACTTCATTTCCGAAGATGTATTGGTTAGTTTTATGAAATGCTAAAATGAACATAAATATAAACTTAATATCACAGCAAATTATCGATCATTCTTTTAAGAAACAGAAACAGAAACACCCGAAAGAAATATGCATACTATTTCTAAAACGGTAATCAAAACAATTTAAGTATTGACATATTTATCACACAACCCAATCAACATTAACTTGACACAGGGTACTTTAGCAGTTTTATGTCACATATATATGCGTTTCACGACATATCAATTCCTCACATATAAAGTATAGGTTGGATCTTGAAGATTCTTTTAAGAATATGTCCATATGATACCATGTACTAGCTTCGAAATAACGATATTCGAACACTTCTTGTCAATGAGTTCTGTTAAATACAAACATTCCAAAGTTGCTGAACCTCCTATCGAACTAACGAAATGTTCCTTTTTGTGAAAATACTAGTAGACAAGTATAAATACTTTATTACTTTGTTGTCACTTTTGGAACTCACTTTATTATC
The DNA here is from genome assembly GCA_947247005.1 of Spisula solida. Classification (NCBI taxonomy): domain Eukaryota; kingdom Metazoa; phylum Mollusca; class Bivalvia; order Venerida; family Mactridae; genus Spisula; species Spisula solida. The sequence goes on from OX365948.1 coordinate 31,996,202, forward strand.
AAGCCATTTTCTTGACCAGATCACTACTCGGAACTACATACATGTATCCGACATACCAGTCTTCTCAATATGTACTGTAGACTTGATTCTGAAGAAAAGAATATCTATGTTATACATTTATTCAATTCGTACTGAAACGAAGACAAGCCGCAGCGTTTTATCGTCAAAACACCCATTTCAACATGTGTCCCGTCTTATTAATTGTTCGGACTGTCAACAAACCAACACCTGTGGTTTTAGCCGGATTTCCACTGGTGAACAATTCTGATCTATATGAAACAGATTTCCAGCATGGTACAATAATACTACTAACACATATTCAACTATTCTTGGTGCGGAATTTTCTAATTATTTTTCTCTGACCAGCTTTGCTTAGCAAGACACCTGCAGTGTCAGGACGCAAGTATTGAGTAACATGTGTAATTATATATCAGCCTTGTATTGTTTTCAATCTAAAATTCATAAACAACATTCATACATTCTATTGTCTGTATTCAGGTTATATAAACTCTTTCTTCTATGCATGTAATGTTTATATCTACTATGAACTTATTTATTTCTTGTGTTAGACTATGGGCTTTCATGTGCTTTGACTGAATTACATTTTATGTTTTGTTCTATTAAACTGACTAGCAAAATTATCATTCGTTCGTGGACCACTATTCGTGGTAATGTACCAGGTATAAATATCAGCATCTGAACAGTTATCCACCTTTTGTGATAAGTTATTATTATGTAAATGATGCTTACAACTACCGGTTATCATAATTGAACTAGCATATTACAGTCTGTATGAACTAAGGCGTTCTTGTTTAGTAATTTTGAAATATGATATTGCATCACAAGATCAAAACTTTGAGATAAACGTGATTTCGTCACTCAACCATCATGATATACAGGATACTTCAAAACATAAATATTATTCAATACAAGCACCGTAACCAGATCCACTGGCGTCAACAAAGACGTTGGCATATTTTACTAATCCAGCTCCACTGGCGTCAACAGAGACGTATGCCCAATTATCATATTTTGGATATATAACCTATGTTCATTTATATATATCTACACTATAACAATATAGTTTCACTCCACGACAAATTCAAAGATCTGAATCTTAATCAGCTGAGTTTACCCTGACAATAATCTTACGTTGATACCACGCTACAGTGTATACATACAGTGAATCTATAAATTTTCCCCTCAGACAATTTAATTTTCTAACCGGACTCGGAACAAACCAGTTACCGACTTGTAACACACATTCAGTGCGACTTATTTATACTGTCGGCAAAATACCGTTCATATACCGGTCAAATGCCGTTCATATATCGATCAACTGCCGTACATATCCCGACCAAATGCCGTTCATATCCTGACCTCATATAACTACCAAAACTACCTATAACAACGTTCCAAGCAACATTTTTCTATTGCTCAATAAAACCAAAAGTAAATCTTATTTTATGAATGTGGCAGTACTGAAGACATAAGCCAAAAATAAGAATGTTGATAATTTCCATGCCCACTAATTTTTAACAACGTGGGAAAATTTACTATCCAAAACACGTCGTATGTTCTGAAATTATCATACCGTGTTGATACACCGCTTAAATATTAAAAAACTTATCAGGTAAATTACATTTGAAAACGTTTCACTGGAGCTTCAAAAACAACTTTAAAAGCCTACAAAAATAACTCACCGCGTATCAACCAAATCACTGTACTCATTCTTGGGATACTATATAATTCAACTTGTATGACTTATTGTAATCGAAACACCTGGTGATTTCCCAGCACTGTACTCATTTTTGTAAGACTATACAATTCAACGTTTACTCATTATTGCGAACGTGTACTCATTATTGCGATAACCGAAAGTTAACTAGTTTACACAATACACAGTAACAAGAGCCTTTCCCTGCCGGAAACAGTGATTGCTACCGACTACATATATTACTGTCTCAGCATGTATATATGTTTTTATAAAATTTTCAACTTGCCACATTATTATTATTGCATTGGCAATAAACATTTTATATGTTTTAGTCAAATAAATATTTAAGTTGAAATTAGTAGTATTTTTGAATACAACAATAATTCATCAACAACAATTCATCAATAAACTTGGAATTTCCCTAGAAGCACATACCGCACTACATGTACCACGTGTTGTATTGTTATTAATTTATATTCAATTCAACAGAATAAATCAATGTATACCATGCAAACCGACATACCGTTTCCATATATATTATGTAAATTGTACAAACCACTCATCAGGTTATCCCAAACCAACGCTCAAAGCATGAACTGAATCTACTTACATGAGACTCTCTTCCTCTGACTGTTAGTACAAACTGAGTCTCATTTCTCAATTGTGTTTGCTAAGCAAGATATTTCATTAAAAATGTAAACTCAGTTACTCACAGGAACTCAAACACGTGTTATGACATGCACTGTTATTACAATAAATATCATATAAGCTACTTATCTGTACTATCTAGTATCTGTACTATCTGTCTGTGACACACACACACCATTTAGCCCTTCAGTACCCGGGCTTTCACATCGTCAACAAGAACCTGGCTTTCTCTGTGCTGTTGGTAAACAAGTCTTCGTTGATGCCTCTGATGTATCTTTGGAATTGATGCCTGATAGAACGCCATTTTCTTTCACGTTGCGAGCTGTATGTTGTTTTGCTCGGTAGAATTGTCTTCTCTTCGGCATAATTCTCCGTCAACGGATGTGTTGTCTCTATTCTACGTCAGTCGCTTTCAATGTACGTTGAATTGTAGACTCTAACTGTGATAATTTACTTGTCTTTTTTCTTCGTTACTTTGCTTAGAAGATACGTGAAAACGATGTTCCTAAGTAGAGCTTAAAACAAGACGTGACCTGACTGAAACCGTCTGGTAGAATGACAAAACTTTACATATCAATACACATTATCCTACACAGAAAAACCCGTGCAAAAATCAACTGACCAATACATCACTCTATATAATCCGTTACGCGTTAAGACAAATATTTCACGCTATACTAACGAAACGCGTGAAATAAATAATAAGCTTTACAGTGATGATATTAATATGAAACTTCAAGTTTTTGATGATCATTTACATACTGCTGAATCGTGCAATGATATCGATAGTTGTATTACTGAGTTATCCGAAATTATTGATAATTCCACATGTATGTTTAAACATAAAATTAGCATATCTGATATAGCAAACGTGAATACTCAGACAATCAGCCTTGGTTTAATGAAGAATGTTTTGAAAAGAGACAATCGTTTTATAGTGCATTAAACTTATATAGACAAGAAAATACGGATGTTAACAAACAAACTATGGTCAGTGCAAGATCACGTTTTAAATCATGTATACGTAAATGTAAATATGAAAATGATCACCAACAGACTGATAAATTGATAGATGCTAAATTTAAAAATGCTAAACTTTATTGGAATATGTTGAAAAGATGTGCTAATGTTAAGAAAAATAATATACCTATTGATGATTTTGAACGTTATTTTAGAGCTGTTAATAATCCTGATGATCATTATTTCACACCAGATGAAGATGTTATATATTTAATGGAAAGATATGGAAGAGATGAGTATAATATTATGTTTGATGAACTAAATATACCTTTTGACCATGAATCTTTGAAGAAAGCTTACAGGTAAAAGTGCCGGACCGGATATGTTTTTGAATGAATTCTTTATACATGGCAATAATACGTTATCTACTCATTTACTTAAACTTTTTAATAAATTGTTTAAAATAGGTTATTTTCCAAGTAAATGGTCTGAAGGATTTGTTGTAACTTTACACAAGAAAGGAAATTTAAACGATGAAAACAACTACAGAGGAATAACGTTATTGAGTACAATGGGTAAATTGTTTACGCGGGTTATTAATAACAGATTAAATGATTGGGCCGAACATTATAGTGTTTATATAGAGGCACAGGCCGGCTTAGATCAAACATGGGAACAGTAGATAATATTTTTGTTTTGCATGGAATCATTAATCATATGCTCAATCCAAAGGGATTCGACCCGATAAAAATATCTTTCACATCTATACTATGAATATCTAAGACAGGGATCTTACTTTATGACTGACCCTCATATACCCAACTCAACATTATGTCCAATATTTTAAACAAGCCGAATACAATCATTTAATTTGTACTGCACACTTCAAGACAATATAATATTATACATAAAAAATACAACTTTTATCAATACACGTACACAATGTCGCCTGTGTCGGGCATAGAATGTTCACAAAATGCGTAAAACCCGGTTTGACGACATAACCCTGCACAGACAGAAACTACAAATTAAATGATTGTATTCGGCTTGTTTAAAATATTGGACATAATGTTGAGTTGGGTATATGAGGGTCAGTCATAAAGTAAGTTTACCGTCTTAGATATTCATAGTATAGACGTGAAAGATATTTTTATCGGGTCGAATCCCTTTGGCTCAATCAGGGTAAACAAGTGTTCTGTGCTTTTATCGACTTTACCAAGGCTTTCGACTACGTTGTTAGGGATAACCTTTGGGCAAAATTAATCAAACTTGGTCTAAGAGGCAATATATTAAACATAATGACATCCATGTATGAATCTGTAAAATCCAGAATAATAATAATAACACCCTAAGTGATGGGTACAGATGTCTGCTTGGGGTAAGACAAGGCGAGTGTCTCTCGCCATTTCTATTTAGTATGTATTTGAATGATATAGAAGACATTTTTGTACAACACGGTCTATCAGGAATTGATGTAAATATGTTTAAAATATTCTTGATTCTGTATGCTGATGATATTGTGATATTTGCCGATAGCCAAACTGAATTACAGAAAAGTTTGGATGCCCTTAGTGAATATTGTAATAAATGGAAATTAATTGTTAATACACATAAAACGAAAATTGTTATTTTTAGAAAAGCTGGTAGAATATCTAATAATACTGCATTTTATTATAACAATGCTGAAATTGAAATTGTTAAAAAATTTACTTATTTGGAAATTGTATTTAGTTCGATGGATCATTCTCTGAGACACAGAGTGTAATAGCTGGACAGGCTTTAAAGGCAATTTTTCAAATGGAGAAATACTTATATAAATTTACCAATATCACAGTAAAACATAGACTAGATCTGTTTGATAAATTAGTCGCACCTATATTGAACTATGCTAGCCAAGTATGGGGATTTTCACACTGCAATGCTATTGAACGGTTCATTTACAATTTTGTAAACGCATTTTAGGAGTAAAAAGGGTAACACAGAATGACTTCATATACGGGGAACTTGGTAGGACAAATTTCCAGATTGTAAGATTTTTTAACATAATTAAATATTGGATTAAACTCGTTCATTCTGATAGTAATAAATTAAATACATTAGAAAGGTTTATAATTAGTTAAAAACTGATGGAACAACATCCAGATAAGAGAAATTGGTGCTTATTATTAAAATATGTGTTATACAATTTAGGCTTTAATGATGCTTGGTTGTTTCAAAACGTTGGCAACGATACACTATTTCTATCACTTGTAAAACAAAGATTAAAAGACCAATATATTCAAGACTGGCACGATAGACTTGCGAATTCAAGCCGGGCACTGTTTTATAATCATGTATGTGAATTCAGGTTTCAACCTTATCTTGATATTGTCAATATTTCAAAATTTCGTACTGCTTTAACCAAACTAAGGGTGTCTTCACACAGATTACGCATTGAAAATTGTAGATGGAAAAAACCAATTGCAACTCCCTTAGGTGAAAGAAAATGTTTATGCTCCGATCGTTTAGAAGACGAATTTCACTTTGTTTTTGAATGTACATTTTATAAAGAATTAAGACAAATATATTCCTGCTTATTTCAGAAGAAATCCAAGTATGTATAAATTGGTAGAATTATTTAACTCTGAGAATAAACATCTCGTAAGACGACTTAGTACTTATGTGTATAAAGCATTTTGTAATAGGAATGATATTATGTACACAAACTGATTATTTATAAGTATAGACTGATAGACATGTATCATAATTTATCGCTTCTTTTCCGTAACATATTTGCCTTTTTAATATAAGTTTGTTTGCATACACGTATGCTTGTATATAAGTATGAATGTATGTATGTATATATGTATGTGTGTATGGATGTACGTATGCGTGAATGTATGGATGGCTATAAGTAATATAAAATTGTTAATTGTACCTTTATCACCATGTTTTGTATGTAAATATGTTGTCCTCATCGGTCTACGACCTTTTGGGTTTTGAAAATAAACTATCTATCATGATAAAAGTGCTATATAAATATGGTATAATAATAATAAGTTGGTGCCATTTCGCCTGAACAAGCAGATGGACGCATATCACCCTTCATACGACTAAAATACATTATTTTCTTCATGGACATGGGTAATTCATAATCTTCCAACACTTTTTTTTAAGCTTCTGCGATAGGTGTTTATAAAACTTATATTTGCACCTAATTGAACATTCAGTATTTTCATAAGTTTTACATCGAAATCGAATTGTGTCTATTCAATAGTGTATAGTAGTGTATCAAGAGACATTAACAAACATTGTAGAATATGTAATATCCTTTGAACAGAATCAATCCTTTTATCGAGTGTGTTGATTTTGCACTTTAAGGTCAAACACGTCCAAGTGCTGATGCCTACCATTCGCTTCTCTAATAGAGTTTGCAATATTCTTCAGATTTAAATTCTCTTGATACTTCACCAGGATACTTTGGTATCCACTGTTTGGGTAAAATATACTTCCCTGTCTAATGCATAAGGCACTTTATGACATATTTTGAAGGGTGACATGAAATTCAGTATTGGGGAAACACTTTGTCTTACCAGGAAAAGGACGTGTTACGTTTTTGTCGAAAATATGTTTATTACCTTTTTCATCAATGAAATATGCGTTCACTTTTGTCCCCTTTTTAATCATTCTTAATTCCGCTTTTCCATAATATCAAACACAAGCCCATGTCATGAAAGCGGCCACAAATACACCAAGCTTAACTAGCTCCAAGTTATCTCTATCATCATGACCATTTCTAAGATAGCAGACTCTGTCTACGTAATATTTCCTCTAAGATAAAACATTAACTCCCCATGAACGACACATTATTTCCAATTTTTGTTCTGTAGTTGCATATACAGGGTGTCCCAAAAAAACGGGGACCTGCCTAAAACCCTTATAACTTTTTTAATTTATAATGAATTTTACTTATTTTTTGTGAGAGTGTGTAAAAGTGATCTCTACTTCTAAAATTGGTACTTATTAATATGTTGTTCTTTAAAATAGGAAGTGACGTCACCATTTTACCTATGGTATTATTTTCTGTGTTTTTTGCTGACTTACTTGGAAAGTTTCATCATTTGACAAGACATTGTTGTCTGAGCATTTATTTTGAGAAAAACAAGGTTTAAAAGTCACAGAGGTGATGAACATTTTGTGAAAATCCAAGAACATTGAAATACAATAATGAAAAGGGGAGAAAATGGTGAGTTTATTTCAAAAAGGAAAGCAGACAACCTTCAAAATGTTCATTAACATTCACCAAAGAAGCAAAATATTAATAATTCAATATTAAGTTATTTTTTATCCAGAACACTCAACAAGAGAGCTTAGACAGAAGCAAAAGGTAATAAGGTGAACTTGTATCCAAATAAACAGTTCATAGATATATATCAGAGTCATTTAGTGTGTCATAATTTATAAGAAATCAGAAACCGCTTATTACAACAAATCAGCAGCAAAAACATGATACTTCACAAAAAGTACTGACATTTGAACTCAAACCTAAGGACACGCGGCCTAGATATAGCTCGGACATGAGCCTTATGGTTAATCTGTTTCCTACCTATACATGATGAACATTAGTGCATGCATATCCATTATCCTTGAATATGGGACACCTGAGATGTCTTTTGGGGTCGGCATGTAAATATATACAACAATGTCTTGTCAAATGATGAAATTTGCGACGTAAGTCCGCAAAAAAACAGGAAATAACAATATATGTAAAATGATGACGTCATTTCCTGTTTTAAAGCATAACCTATTTATAAGTACCTATTTTAGAAGTAGAGATCACTTTTACGCACTCTCACAAAACAATAGTCAAATTCATTAAAAATTAAATAAGTTATAAGCGTTTTAGGTAGGTCCCCGTTTTTTTGGGACACCCTGTACAGCCTCCAATACCTTTGTTTGTGCTCTTTGTTTTGCGTGGCATTGAGCTAATGATCTCCCATTTAGGTGTGTGAAGTTGGCTCTGAGATCGTTAATCGAAGATCGACATTCAATACAGACCTAGGTGCTAATACAGAGCTAGCTCTGAAATCGACATTGGCAATATATAAGGTGAGCTAATACAGACCTAGGACCGAATACCGACCCAGCTCTGAGATCGACATTCGCAAAATAAGGCCTGTGAATACAGATCTGAGTTTGAATACAGAGCCAGGTCTGACATCGTCATTCGATGTACACCTACGGCGAATACAGACCTAGGACCGAATACCGACCCAGCTCTAACATCAACAGTGGTCAAATAAGGCCTGTGAATACAGACCTGAGTTTGAATACAGAGCCAGGTCTGACATCGACATTCGATGTACAACTACGGCGAATACAGACCTAGGATCGAATACCGACCCAGCTCTGACATCGACATTCCATGTAAAGCGACGGCGAATACAGACCTAGGATCCAATACCGACCCAGCTCTGACATCGACATTCGATGTATAGCGACGGCGAATACAGACCTATGATCGAATACCGACCCAGCTCTGACATCAACATTCGCAAAATCAGGCCTGTGAATACAGACCTAAGTTTGAATACAGACCCAGCTCTGACATCGTCATTCGATGTACACCTACGGCGAATACAGACCTAGGACCGAATACCGACCCAGCTCTGAGATCGACATTCGCAAAATAAGGTCTGTGAATACAGATCTGAGTTGGAATAGAGAGCCAGGTGTGACATCGTCATTCGATGTATACCGACGGCGAATACAGACCTAGGATCGAATACCGACCCAGCTCTGACATCGACATTCGATGTATAGCGACGGTTAATTCAGACCTTGGATCGAATACAGACCCAGCTCTGACATCAACATTCGCAAAATAAGGCCTGTGAATACAGACCTGGGTTTGAATACAGACCTAGGTCTGACATCGACATTCAATGTATACCCACGGCGAATACAAACCTAGGATCGAATACCGACCCAGCTCTGAGATCGACATTCGCAATATAAGGTAAGTGAATACATATATGAGTTGGAATACAGAGCCAGGTCTGGCATCGACATTCGATGTATACCCACGGCGAATACAGACCTAGGATCAAAACCGACCCAGCTCTGAGATCGACATTTGCGAAATGTGGTTGGTGAATACAGATCTGAGTTTGAATACAGAGCCAGCTCTGATATCGGCATTCGATATGAACCGACAGCGTATACAGACCTAGAATCGAATACCGATCAAGCTCTGACATCGACATTCGCAATATAATGTGCGTGAATACATATCTGAGTTTGAATACAGAGCCAGGTCTGACATCGGCATTCGATGTATACCCACAGCGAATACAGACCTAGGATGCAATACCGACTCAGCTGTGAGATCGACATTCGCGAAATGTGGTTGGTGAATACAGATCTGAGTTTGAATACAGAGCCAGCTCTGACATCGGCATTCGATATGAACCGACAGTGAATACAGACCTAGGATCGAGTACCGATCCAGCTCTGAGATCGACATTCGCAATATAAGGTGCGTGAATACATATCTGAGTTTGAATACAGAGCCAGGTCTGACATCGACATTCGAGGTATACTCACGGTGAATACAGACCTAGGATCCAATACCGACCAAGCTCTGAGATCGACATTCGCGAATTGTGGTTGGTGAATACAGATTTGAGTTTGATTACAGATCCAAGTCTGACATCGACATTCGATGTAAACCGACATCGAATACAGACCTAGGATCGAATACCGATCCGGCTCTGAGATCGACATTCGCTAAATAGGGTTGGTGAATACCGAGCTGCGTTTGTATAAAGAGCCAGCTCTGACAACGAAATTCGATGTATACTGACGTTGAATACAGACCTGCGGTCGAATACCGGTCCAGATATGAGATCAACTTTGCTAGATAAGGATGGTGAATACAGATCTTAGTTGGAATACAGATCCAGCTATGACATCAACATTCGGTGTATACAGCCGGCTAATCAAGACCAAGGGTCGAAAGTCGATCCAGCTCCGAGATCGACATTCCCAATATAGGGCCGGTGAATGCATGTATCGGGTTGAATACAGAGTCTGAGATCGACATTCGTTGTATACCGACGGCGAGTACAGACCTACTATCGAATACCGACCCAGTTCTGAGATCGACATTCGCAATATAAGACCGTTGAATACTCAGCTGAGTTTGAATACAGACCCGGCTCTGACATCGACATTCGCAATATATAGCCGTTGAATACCGAGCTGAGTTTGAATACAGAACTAGGCCTTACATCGACATTCCATTTATCTCGAAGGCTAATGCAGACCAATGTTTGAATAATGATCTCGCTCTGAGATCGACATTCAATATATTCCGATGTCTAATGCACACCAAGGTCCGAATGCAGACAGAGTGCAGACCTAGTGCAGACCGAATGCAAATCAGCTCTGAGAGCGACATTTTTTGACATCGGGCATAGCCTCTATTTGCCAGTCTGCGTTCTGATGAAATATGGAGTACAAATGAGTGCCTTCACCCGGGTCGCCAGATTAGAAGAAAAGTGCTTTAACCACTAAACCTCGGAAACAATAATTCGATATATACCTATATCGAATGCAAAACCAGGTCCGAATGCAGACCTAGCTCTTACATTGACATTCGATATATACCTTCTGCACAAACAGGCCCTAGGTTGAATATAGCTCCGACTTAAGCAGTATGCAGAACTTACTTTGAATCTTTGTGTTCCGTTTGAACAACACAGAGCTTAAAACAACAATTAACGTTTTTCTTCTCTGACCGATTTGAACTAGACGCACTTGACTCCTTTTTTGGTCGTATGATGTCTTTCTTGATAGGGTGCCAAAACTTCTACGAGGGATGTTCAATATACAATATTACAGTGATCATAAAAAACTACAAGGCGTCATAATTGCTTTAAATAATTTCAAACCCATTTTGTACTTTGTGGTTGTCGCCATTTTACACGCACCACCGGGAGTGATTACTCGAACCTTGCCGATCACAACACCATGCACTGGTACATTTTCGGATGGATGAGGATCAACTTTAATGTCAAGAATATTTAGCTAAAATAACAACAACTCATGTTCCATTCCATGAGGACAACTTTTGTGCTAGTACACTATTATTCCTCATAACATATCTCATATCTAAACGACCAGGTTTCCATAGTGTATTGACTACTTCTTATTTTAGTCTTGTAGGCTACAAGTATCATGACATTTGCAAAATGTTCGGTTAGTACATCGCTTATAAATGGGGCACACATCTAATCTTCATCCGATGATCGATCGGCATCACCCATTACCTAAGTGGACCGGAGGCCGGACGGACATCGGCTGGTCTTCGTGGAATTGTCGGATTAAATCAGAACGTGACGTAGGGTCAAAGTGATATTTCCGTGATGATCCAATGTGTTTTTTATGTCCTACCAAGGAGCAAATGTTAACCAGCGGCCGACGCTCAGTGTATACACTATGCCTATACACAGGTTAAATAGTTATGGTATACAGACACCAGCCAGCCAGTGTGACCAAGGTATAAGCTAATTTTCTAACTCATAACATGTCGTAATAACCCGATTATCTGCCAAAACGTCACAGCGCAATCAGAAGCTAATCAAGGAATTCTATGGTTAAGATAATAAGAACCATACACATAATTGAACAGTCCTCTTTGTACATGCATATTGTTTGCGCTCTACTAGGCGTTGGTGTCGAAATTCAAGGTCGCAATTATAGTGCAAACACATTAACCTTGTAATCGAACATTCGTTAAAGCATCATTTAACCGTTTACTAATTGTCAATAACTTAAAATGATATTTGTTTCCATCAGCAGAAAGTATTGCGATTATGTACACGGTATACTATAAACACAAATCTAAATATCCAACAAGACACGATTATCTCGAGGAAATTGATACTTGTCGTGCAATATATCGATGCATAAAATGTGAGAACTAAGTTCATTTGGTTGGACTATAACTGTGGTTTACTTGGTGCATTCATTTCGCGGCAAACCTGTCTTAATGAAGACAAACTATATAGTACCTGGCCCATATCGTATATAATATATACACAATATGTACGTACATAACAACTAAATGGTCATTCACCAAATTGCAAATAACCTTTGCACAATACATGCTAGCAAATGTAGAGTATGATACATATTTTAAAATTCGTAAAAGCTACTGCATTTTGTTCTAGGTGAAATAAAAATAACAATTTTGGCTAGCAATTGTTATGGTAAGGTATGACCTTAACCGATCGAGGTTTGGAAGCGGATCACCGGCGGTACCAGCGCTATGACTGAAAAAAATAAGGCAGATTAGTAATCGAAAGGATTGATATACATGTTCATAAAATATACAAAAGTAATCCGATTGATTTCAAATTTGCACATTTTATGCATTTTATACTTGTTTAACTAGTGATATATCAACACTGATGTTTGAAAAGTCTGAATGGCTTTAGCTGTACAGGAAATCTGCCATGTTCCAAATACTCTTGAAGAGGGCATTTTACTGGTACTATGCCCTATACAGTGTTACTGAATTTTGCTGTTGGACGTGTTAAGTGGGAAAGTCAAATATGTAGCTATTTTAAATATCTAAATATGTTGTTTTTTCACAGAACAAATAAATTCAGAATAATTCATCATTTGTCGTTTAAAACTATGTATTTTAGATGTATGACGTCATATCCCTGATACTATAATACGAACAACAAAAATAAAACAATGGTGGTAATTTCATGTAAGCAGAATTACATGAAAAGGACAACATGTGTGAGTTTTCTTTTTTTGTTTATAATGAGGGTATAACATTACCCCATCCACTTTTTAAAAGTTAGTGTCGAACATAAAAAGTCTTGTAAAAATAATTTAAAATATACATGAGCCAAAAAGGATTAAAATCCTCCGGCGAAAGAACCATCATGTCATATTCTAGAAATGTTGACATATTTAGAATAAATTAGTGAATAATTCGCTAGTATGCATCCAGTATTCATTAGGATGTATGTGTGGTATTTTGGGTTTCGCGTTTGATTCATTTGTATAGCTATAGTTTAATAATAATTTAGCGGTTTCAAAATTACAGATTGTCATTTATGAGTACATTGGTACATATTCGAATAATATGAATTTAAATCCAATTCGCCTGAATGACATTTGAAAACAACGCTCAGAAACCGTATGAGCCCATATAACATAATTGTATTGCGTAATTATGAGACAAGTATTGTCCAGTGCAATAAAACATGTCCTGTTTGAATATCAATGAACTGAAAACGCATTCATTTTTTACGAAACCGTTTCCATCTCATTGATATTGACAAATGTCTAGCTGAGAGTAGTAAACCCTCGTAATGAATATCATCTCACACATCGGTCATTAAAATTATGTCAATAAAGTAATCATTGAAAAAGTACATGTGCTTAAACAATTACAAAAATCACCTTTGTCTATATGCACAAAGTTACAATTTTAAATTGTTTCAAACGTCACATGAGTTATGGTGTTATACATATAATGTTTTCACGTCTGCGTCGCTGCATATATAGTACACTAAAGGAACCTTTAGTAACAATCCACAATCCACCCACAGCAAACTTAGGCTATGAGACCAAAGGGGCCTCATGTCCCCCGTATTAGGGAATTTTGCTGACAATTATTTTCTGACTGCCCTATGTCTACTGATCAAAAACTACTTTGTTAGTCCTAGAAAATATAACTTTGCATATTTGTTATTTTACGAGGTATACACCTTATTGAACGAAGAAGTATGATAAGGGTTAAATAAAAGATACTTTTAGATATGTTTTTTCATGACTAGATGTGTGTCAATGTTTTTCTGATATAATCGTTTTTAATCGCATTTTAATGCTACATATTGCCGTATGATACGTTCTTATTCCCTTTCTTTAATCAACCACTGCTTTTCTCTATTATATCATGTTTTTGTTCTGCCTACTCAAAATACTAAATTATGCACAAGTGTGACTGTTTTATCCTGTCTGTGTCACACCATTGATTCTCCGTTAAATGGACTCACTGTGGTGAGTTAGAAATTAGAAATATTGGAACCATCTTAAATAAGTTAAATGTAATTAAAATGGCTTGTTAATGTCAATACTAAACATATGATATCTTAATCACAGAAATTAAGAGAACTTTTGTTATCTTGTCAAGAAAGAGAACTGTGTATCCGGACGGAGTATTCCAGCCAATCCCAAAAGAACCACCCTGAATAACGACAAGGTATTATGTTAATAAAAAGACTACAGATATAGTCTTGATTAATACAAAACTCATCTTAGTTATATTATATGATAATTTGAACACCGTGATACTCTATTTAAATGTTTCGAAGCAAGGCTTGAATCACGCACATCCATCCACATAACAAGCAGAAGTTGGCTATGTTAGAGTAATTGTGATAATAATAATATTCCTGAAAGTCTGCGAGTGTGCCATAAACAGACGCAGACATATGCAATGGACTCCTAAGAGTTCCTAGAGGCCAAAACTATCATTTTCTCCATTGGCACCGAAATTCCTGAAAGTCCTCAAGTGTGTCATTAACAGTCGCAGACAGATGCAGTAAGCTCCTAAGTGTTCCTAGAGGCCAAAAATGTCATTTTCTCAATTGGCAACAAAGTTCCTGAAAGTATGCGAGAGTGTCAGAAACAGTCGCAGACCGATGCAAAGGACTCCTATGGACAACAAAAGTGTCATTTTTGTCAATTTGCACCAACATTCAGGAGAGACTGCGATGGGTGTCCGAAACAATCGCAGACCGATTGAATGGACTCATAAAGGTCCCTAAAGGTCAAAAATACCATTTTCTAAAAAGGCACGAACATTCCTGAAAGTCGATGAGTGTGTCAGAAACAGTCGCAGACCGATGTAATGGACTCGTAAGGGTCCCTAGATGCCAAAAATGTGATTTGTTCAATTGGCACCAACATACCTGAAAGTCTGCGAACATTTCAGAAACATTCGCAGACCGATGCAATGGATACCATAGGGCCTCTAGATGTCAAAAATATCATTTTCTCAATTGGCACCAAAATTCATGAAAGTCTGCGATAGTGTAAAAAAACAGTCGCAGACCGATGCAATTGACTCCTAACAGACCTTAAAGGTCACACATATAAAAAATTAAATGGCACCAAAATTCCTGAACGTCTGCGAGGGTGCCAGATATAGTCGTAGACTGATGCCATGAAATCCTAAATCTAATGTTGATGTCAGAGCTGGCTTTGTATTCAAACTCAGACCAGTATTCACACACCTTATTTGCGAATGTCGATGTCAGAGTTGGGTCAGTATGTGAAGTCGTATATTGCGAACATCGATCTCAGAGCTGAATCGGTATTCGATTCTAGGTCTGTGTTCGCTGTCGGGTTACATCGAATGTCGATGTCAGACTTGGATCTGTATTCAAACTCAGATCTGTATTCACTAAGCTCATTTCACGAATGTCGATCTCAGAGCTAGATCGGTATTCCACCCTATGTCTGTATTCGCCGTCGGTATTCGTAGAATGTCGAGCTGGCTCTGTATCCAAGCTTAGATATGCATTGACCAAGCTAATTCCGCGAATATCGATCTCACAGTTGGGTTGGTATTCGATCATAGGTCTGTATTCGCTGTCGGCTCACATCGAAATTCGATGTCAGACCTGGATCTGTATTCAAGCTCGGTAGTCACAGGCCTTAATTTGCGAATGTCGATCTCAGAGCTTGGTCGGTATTGGAACCTAGGCCTGTATTCGCCGTCCGTATACATTGAATGTCGATGTCAGACCTAACACTGTATTGGAACCTAGGTCTTTATTCGCCGTGGGTAAACATTGAATGTCGCTGTCAGTTGAGTCGGTATTGGATCCTAGGTCTGTATTCGCCGTGGGTATACATTGAATGTCGTTGTCAGACCTGGCTCTGTATTCAAACTCAGATATGTATTCATCCACCTTATCTTGCGAATGTCGATCTCTGAACTGGGTCGGTATTGGATCCTATGTCTGTATTCGCCCTCGGTTTACATCGAATGTCGATGTCAGACCTGGCTCTGTATTCAAACTCAGATCTGTATTCACCCACCTTATTTTGTGAATGTCGATCTCTGAGCTGGGTCGGTATTTGATCCTAGGTCTGTATTGGCCATCGGTCTATGCATTAAACTGTGGATACGTAGCAGTGACGATGATTGTTAAGTCTTTATTACTTCCCTTTAAAATAAATTTTAAATAATCAATGAAAAACTATGGTAAATGTGTAATGTATTTAATTAGAACTCATTTATATTGATCATTCACTATTAGTTTATCATTAAGAAAGAAATAAAACAGTATGTATTCATGTTGCTTTTACAGATTTCATGCATTTAACAACAAATATAAAGCATGTAAAATATAATGCATTCTCGGTTTCTGGCTGTCAATAATATTTCATCCCAGCTCGGTATTCCCCTCAACGTATTTTGCGAATGACGAACTCAGAGATGGATCTGTATTCACACTTGGGTCTGTATTCGCCGTCGGTAAATAATGATTGTCTATGTCAGAGTTGGGTCGGTATTGAATCCGAGGTCTGTATTCGCCGTCGGTTTACATCGAATGTCGATGTCAGACCTGGCTCTGTATTCAAACTAATATCTGTATTCGCCCACGTTATTTTGTGAATGTCGATCTCAGAGCTGGGTCGGTATTCGATCCTAGGTCTGTATTCGCCGTCGGTATACATCGAATGTCGATGTCAGAGCTAGGTCGGTATTCGTTCCTAGGTCTGTATTCGCCGTCGGAATACATTGATTGTCGATGTCAGAGCTGGGTCGGTATTCGATTGTAGGTCTGTATTCGCCGTCGGTGTACATCCATCGGATATCGATGTCAGACCTGGCTCTGTATTCAAACTCAGGTCTGTATTCACAGGCCTTATTTTGCGAATGTCGATGTCAGAGCTGGGTCGGTATTCGATCCTAGGTATGTATTCGCCGTCGGTATACATCGATTGTCGATGTCAGTGCTAGGTCGGTATTGGATTGTAGGTCTGTATTCGCCGTAGGTGTACATCCATCGAATGTCGATGTCAGACCTAGCTCTGTATTCAAACTCAGGTCTGTATTCACATGCCTTATTTTGCAAATGTCGATGTCAGAGCTGGGTCGGTATTCGCTCCTAGGTCTGTATTCGCCGTAGGTGTACATCGAATGTCGATGTCAGACCTGGCTCTGTATTCCAACTTAGGTCTGTATTCACAGCCTGATTTTGGGAATGTTGATGTCAGAGCTGGGTCGGTATTCGATCCTTGGTCTGTATTCGCCATAGTTGTACATCGAATGTCGATTTCAGTCCTGGCTCTGTATTCAAACCGATGTCTGTATTCACAGGCCTTATTTTGCGTATGTCGATGTCAGAGCTGGGTCGGTATTCGATCCTAGGTATGGTATGTATTCGCCGTCGGTATACATCGATTGTCGATGTCAGGGCTAGGTCGGTATTCGATTGTAGGTCTGTATTCGCCGTTGGTTAACATCCATCGAGTGTCGATGTCAGATCTAGCTCTGTATTCAAACTCAGGTCTGTATTCACAGGCCTTATTTTGCAAATGTCGATGTCAGAGCTGGGTCGGTATTCGCTCCTAGGTCTGTATTCGCCGTCGGTGTACATCGAATGTCGATGTCAGACCTAGTTCTGTATTCAAACTCAGGTCTGTATTCACAGGCCTTATTTTGCAAATGTCGATGTCAGAGCTGGGTCGGTATTCGCTCCTAGGTCTGTATTCGCCGTAGGTGTACATCGAATGTCGATGTCAGACCTAGCTCTGTATTCAAACTCAGGTCTGTATTCACAGGCCTGATTTTGCGAATGTTGATGTCAGAGCTGGGTCGGTATTCGCTCCTAGGTCTGTATTCGCCGTAGGTGTACATCGAATGTAGATGTCAGACCTGGGTCTGTATTCAAACTTAGGTCTGTATTCACAGGCCTGATTTTGCGAATGTTGATGTCAGAGCTGGGTCGGTATTCAATCCTAGGTCTGTATTCGCCGTCGCTGTACATCGAATGTCGATGTCAGAGCTGGCTCTGTATTCAAACTCAGATCTGTATTCACAGGCCATATTGTGCGAATGTCGATCTCAGAGCTGGATCTGTATTGGCCACTAGGTCTGTATTAGCTCACCTTATATTTCCAATGTCGATTTCAGAGCTAGCTCTGTATTAGCACCTAGGTCTGTATTGAATGTCGATCTTCGATTAACGATCTCAGAGCCAACTTCACACACCTCTCCCATTTTATAATTCGATTGAAAGTTGCTACTGATACTTACAACTTCGCTGCCATCCAACTTTGGGTTGTTGGATTTGTCCTAGATATCACAGAAACGATGGACATGGCATTTGTAGGTTTCGATTATTTTTGGTGATTTTTAATATTCAGTGCCATTTCGCCAAAACAAGCAGGTGAACGTATATCATCACTGATTGTTTTCACTGACATAGGTAATTCATAATATACCGACACTATTTTATGCTTATATCGGGACGATTTGTCTTAAAAAGCCAAAACACAATGCCCTCTAGACGATGCTTGGTTTTGTTAAGAAAAATAATGCAAATATGAAACAAAATGTATTTACTACTTAAATCATATTCTTACATGGCTCAAAAGAAATAATAAAATCTACACTCAGTCGCAAAAGAAAGTATACATTGTGCATGAATTTAATTATATCGCCGGGGGTTTACAGAAACAAACATAATGTTAATATTTACTAAAAAGTATGTTCATCTGACATTTTAAAATCAAGCGACATCATGTCAATAAATACAATACTGCACAAACAGAGTCAACGCTTTGGGACTTGAAAAATCAAATTCACACAAATGGTCATGCACTTAACACATATGTGTACATGGATACATTTACCCATAGCTCGGTCAATAGGAACTTGATCTTGCTGAAATTTTCAAAATATATAGCTTAGATATGTAGCATTACAATTCAATCTAATTTGTTACATCTGATTGCAATTGTAACAAACAGAATTAAATTGATGACATCAATATGAGCTAATGTCACACATTTGTCACGGTGTGTTCATCGGGCGTTTGTCAATTTTTTAATGCAGCTAGGTGCGTGATTTGCTGATAAAGTTCGTTTTCAAGTATATGTACTTATCACGGAGACATAAATAAGGGGAAAAAAGGTTAACAACAAAGCCTAATTCCGGTTTAGAACTTATCACCTCATAAAAACAACTTTTTTCACATGTTACCTCCCCTTGACCAAGCAAAATGACTAGTATTTTTAATAAAT
Organism: Spisula solida; assembly: GCA_947247005.1. Lineage (NCBI taxonomy): Eukaryota > Metazoa > Mollusca > Bivalvia > Venerida > Mactridae > Spisula > Spisula solida. The sequence continues at coordinate 32,015,859 of OX365948.1, forward strand.
CACATCCATCATGCTGTTCATTGAAAAATTGCATTATCTTTTAGTGTTTTTGTTTAATTTGACGATATACATTGTCCAATTTACCATACATAAACATAATTTGCACTACTGCGTAAATGTCTCGTACAATTTACGTCGGAGGCGAACATATAAAATATTGAACATTTCTGTTAATTCGATTTTTCAGATACCGACGCTGTTGACTTCATTTGTGGGATATTGTATTTATTGACATGTTATTGTTCGATATTAAAATGTCAGATAAACATTCAGTTCTGTAGATACAAAATTTCGTTTAGTTCTGTCTACCCCAAAGGATACTATTTCAAAGTATGTACAATGTATACTTTCTTTTGCGACTCAGAATATATAATTGTGTTAGTATGGCAAAATCTGATGTTCAAATTTGTTTAAATATAATTTGAACACCTCTCGTATACAGACAATTTGTCTTTAGAAAATGGTTAAAAAATAATGCACATACGATACACATTTTTGTACATGGTTCAATAAAGATAAATCGATTCCATTGCGTTAGTACGACAAAATCCGATGTTCACTTTCGTTCAAATATTTATAAGATGAACAACTCTCGTAGTGTTGTAATACCTCACGTTGAATAATTTTTGTACATACATAATTTATATTATATCAGCATTTATGGTGGAATTAAAGATATTGAATTGAAATATTTAAGAAATAGTGCACATCATTTAGCGCCCTATGGCATATTATGGCCTGGCTACGTAGTCAGCCTAGTTTGTATATATGGACCGAAGCGAGGCTGATGTCCATATATACACCACGCGGACTGACTATAGCCAGTCAATATGATGTGGATCGTCTACAGGTCTCCTTCGTCTGCACATGTTTCTTCTATTTCCAGCTGGCCAATTTATACCAACCCGTGTACAGGAATCAGGAACCATATCCATCTTCATCTCTGGATTGCCGTTTGGCATCTTGTATAGATCTTTGGTGGAGAAAACATCTAGACTGCTGGCTGTCAAGTTGGAGATTAGTATTGTTGTTAATGATGGTACCTTTCAAGATGTTATTCAACAATCTGAAAGTTCATCTGGCTTTTGAGGCACACCTTCTTCAGCATTTCCATTTAATGGTATTTTACTATACAGGAATTTGGCGTTGGCTAAAGAAGAGAAAAACAATCAAAGTATATCACTAAAATAGAGAAAGGAAAACATGTACTGTCTGGCTGTCAATAGAAGGGTTAAAAACAAGTACACTAATAAATATTCCTTCCCTAAATCTGACCAACCTAACACAACATCATACAGATTAATAATTATTATATATGTACATAGTACTGCCCATTTCATTAAAAAACAACAAATGTGTCACTTGTCATCAAACACACACATAACATAAGTTGAAACATTCGAGCCTAACAAAGTGTCGACACGTGTCCATTCTTTTAACATTTGTAGGCTTATCTTAGCAGATACATCCTTTCAAAAAATATATTCCTTTCACGAAAACCAGAGCCATTTGAATCAAACACTAACCATGTACGCTGATATCCCGATTTGTTTCATATAAGTCCTTTACTGGAAAAATCACAATCACGTTGACCTCCATGTTTGTTTCTGGCGGTCGGGTACCACTATATTACGACTCCGAATTCTTTTCGCGAAATGGCAAATAAGCGGAATGAAAATATGCTTCCATCGTTAATACACGATAAAAAGAAAAGTCTTTTATAAAACTGCTCTAAAATGTTTTACAATGCCCTGCTGAAATCGAATGATATGTTGAATAATAATACCAAAATGATACGAAATTTCCGATTTGCCTGAGACGATTTCCGATTTGCCACTAGATAGTTGAATAATTACAGTTTTATGAATAGAAAGACAAATTATATCTCTTTTATTTTGAATTATGATCTATGACAAAAAATACAATAAAATACACTGATAACAATCTATAGGGTAATTGTGTTTGTTTTTTCTAAATACAAAAATTGCAAAAACAATTGGTAAATTTACTTGGTGAAAACAGCATTACAATGTTAAATTAACCCATATCTAACAGTATTAATTATCATTAAGTAGAATAATCAATTCCTGATAAAACCGTTATACATATTACTTATTAACTCTGTACTTTCTCGGTTGCTAAGCGATTCTAGAACACCACTAAAAATCTGTTGTAAGTCCACTTGGTAACGTTACCATGGTAACACAAACCATCTTAAAGTTCTAGATGAAAGTTCTCTTTAAAGACAAAAAAGTTTAGCTTTCAATAAAGTTTCAAGTGTTTAAGTTTTGTTTTGATATTTTTTAACAAGAAAATATCAATTTACTTTGGAGTCAATGGGAACCATATTTTGTGTTGTACTATTTTCAGATTACTAACTGACATCTGAAAAAGATATGAACTAGACATTAATGAAGGATTATCATCCCTTTATATGTTTGCATGACACATCAGCAAAATCATGAAATAATGTAACCATGACAACCAGACAAATTCCATAAGTCATGAATTTTTATTGACATTATAAAATTGCATAGCAACCAAAAATGTAATACATACAAACTATTTTCAAATTAGAATCAAATCCTAATTAGATTATTCTAGCATATGATATCAAATTCTAACACAGCCATTTTTTAATCATCCTGTCATGAAATTTTGAATTCAGAAATACTGTCAAATTTTCAATGAAAAATGTACTTTGTGAACTTTAATTTGGCACCTGACTGTATATTAATTAACATATGTATTTATGTATTATCAGCGTACATAAAGTAACATACTGTTATATATTAACTACCTAATAGTAGAAAGGTAAATAATAAGGTAACTGGCGGTTTTCAGTCACTAACGGTATACCAAGCAGAACACTAATGACCAGTCACATCTCAAATAAATGGTACTTGCTAAAAATTATATCGTTCTTATAATATATAACTCCCGGGAACGAAATCTTACTTAGTTTACGACTGAAATATCTATACTTAAATAATATTCAAGAAGCATTACCATACTTCTACTTTCAATTGCAATGCCATTAAAGTTTAAAGTTAAAGTAATACAAATGTATAACGATATCAACGCACCATATATATATACATATATATATGCATGTGTAAATAAATAATTTTCCTATCACGGTAATTTATGACAGTATTCCGCTATAACAGGCCAGCAAACGTTTAAAAAACATAAGAAATTCGTAAATTAATTGCCTGAATCTCGTATTGTTCTGGAACCAGTCTGTGTTCGGTTAAATTTTGGAATAAGAACTTTCTGTAAACCGATGAATCAAGTTGTATTTGCGGGAACAAGATGTTTCTTTCGAGCGTTCTCACGCTTCCTGATATGTTGGTCATATGTTAGCCCTCACAGTGTATATATTAGTTTATATTGTTTGTAATAGCACTTTTGTATTGCCTACTGAAGTTCTTGATATGCATTTTGTTCTAATTTGCTTAGAAATATCGTCTGCAGGAGATTGTCTCCCTTGCTTGCATTAGACAGTGTTGTACGAGTTGTCTCCCTTGCTTGCATTTGACAGGGTTGTACGAGTTGTCTCCCTTACTTACTTTTGACAGGGTTGTACGAGTTGTCTCCCTTATACCTCTTGGAGGTTTTGTACGAGTTTGTACAAGCAAAAGTATGATTATTCACATGTAGTTTTATTTCACATACTTTGTTGTTTAATGTGATTTGTTGTGTAATGTGACTTGTTGCTTAATGTGCTTTTTTGTTTAATTACAGCTTTTTACCACACCCACAGTCAGTCGTTTGTTGGTTATACTCGCTGCTAGACACCCCGTTTGTCGAGGCAGTACACGTATGTACAAAATCATCGATTCGACGGTAAATTGGTAGAAAATATTCCGATGCGGAAAGTCATTTATATAATACATATAGTGCTATATTCACACATTTATTTATGTATCATAGTTCACAAAAAACTATATAATATATGACATTACGATGTCGTTACTTTGACGATTTATTTATTTCCTGAAGATAAAATGAAAAACCTAAATCAAATATAGCTGGTTACCAATGTATTAATTATATTTATTTCTAGTGGCATGGCATAATCGTTGTACAAGAGTTATGATTATTATATGAAGGAATGTGTGGGCTATTATGTTATTGCGTGTTTCCCTCACTGTACAGTGTATCTTTCCTGGTGACTGTCCGTTGGTGTTACTTATTTATTCCATTACATCACGAAATTGTTGAGGATGGCAAATTTCAAGTATGTGAGGATCTTAGTAAATCCCGTCGGAATATATAATTTACCTCTATTTTATGTGAATAAGTATAAATAAATAACCACAACAACTATCTGAAACTTCCAGTTTGTCATATCAAACAATTCATGATACAAAGCTTAAGTATCAGGTATAGCTATAAATTAACGTAAATAAAATACAAAATGTGTATGTTTATAATAGTCGACATAGCATTGTAATTATTATTTTCAATGACTACAAAATAATTTTCCAAAATGAAATATTATTTTAATGAATGTGTAGCCTTATACTACTTAAATGGATTTGAAATTGTATATGAGCCAGTCTCCTGGAAAACCTAATTTTTATAGTAGTATTCAAGAATACAGTTTTTATATTCCATATTTTATATAACCATTACAAACTTACTACATGTATAATCGTGTCACCAAAACAAGAACACAAAATCAAATCCATAGCAACATATTTAGTACACGCATTAAATTATAAACGTAGAAATTATTTGAAAAATACCCCCAACAAGTTACATAAGTTCAACTACTGTAGAAACTTATTCCAATATATAATTTTAAAAAAATCTTATTACCTGTGCACTGTCATAATGTTGTATTGTACATATGTTGCATGGGCCGGTGGCATTAAAGCAGAAATAAATATTGTCATAATTATTCATTAATATGTCCACCAATCTATAGGTGCATCTGTGATTTTATATGTAGCTTTCTACCGGCAATTGGAGTAACGACATTACATTAATTGTATTTTTGTCATACATCATAATTCACAATATAGTTATATAATATACATGTACGTTGACTTTCTATTTATAAATCAGAAATTATTCGACAATCTAGTGAGAATTGCCTAAGAAAAATCGGGCATTTTGTTTCATTTTGTTGTTTTGGTGTTATTATCTACTTAACATTAGATTTAAGCATGGCATCGTAAAACATTTTAGTAGGGTTTCATAAAAGCCATTTATTTTAATCGCGTGTTAACAATTGAAAAAGCAAATTTTTAATTTCCGATCAGATAATTAGCCGTTTTAATTCGGAGTCGAAATAACAAGACTGACCTTGCAATTTAAAGTAGAAATGTTTACATATCTCAGTCTAAAACATACACATAGGAATTCTAGTATTTTAATCCGTATGGTATTTAACTTTAAATTTATTGGTATCATACATTTTTGTTGTATACTATGACAAGCATTTATTTACAAACGTATATATACATGGTGTTGTATTGTACGTTTTCCGCAATTGTGCGACGTTACGTTACGTTAACGTTATGTGACGCCACATCTGTTGTTTTGTTGATTACGTGTATATTATAGAATTCTGATGAAGGCACAAGCCAAAATGTAAATTATTATATAAAAATACGGAACACGTGTTGTTGTCGAGTTATTTCCATCTTCCAGTCTAAAACTATGTAAAATTTCGTTCCCTGGAGTTGTATATTGTAAGAATGATATACATTGTAGCAAGTACCATTTATTTGAGATGTCACTGATCATTAATGTTCTGCTTGGTACACCTTTAGTGACGGAAAACCGTCAATTACCTTATATTTTATCTTTCTACTATTAGGAAGTTAATATATAACAGTATGTTACTTTATGTACGCTGAACATACATAAATACATACATTAATTAATATAAAATAAAAAATCTCCATTAAAGGCAGCGCCTTAGTTAATATTGATACTCTGCTTACTGTATCCAACAAATTAAAATTTGAATGCTTTAGAAAAAACAAACACAATTACCCTATAGATTGTTATCCGTGTATTTTATTGTATTTTTTGTCATAGATCATAATTCAAAAAAAAATATATAATTTGTCTTTCTATTCATAAAACTGTAATTATTCGACTATCTAGTGGCAAATCGGAAATCGTCTCAGGCAAATCGGAAATTTCGTATCATTTTGTTTTTTTGGTATTATTATTTAACATATCATTCGATTTCAGCAGGGCATGGTAAAACAATTTAGAGCAGTTTTATAAAAGACTTTTCTTTTTATCGTGTATTAACGATGGAAGCATATTTTCATTCCGCTTATTTGCCATTTCACGAAAAGAATTCGGAGTCGTAACAAACATGGAGGTCAACGTGATTGTGATTCTGCCAGTAAAGGACTTATATCAAATAAATCGGAATATCAGCGTACATAGGAGGGACTCATTGATGGTAAGTGTTTGATTCAAATGGCTCTGGTTTTCGTGAAAGGAAAATATATTTTGAAAGGATGTATCTGCTAAGATAAGCCTACAAACGTTAAAAGAATGGACACGTGTCGACACTGTGTTAGGCTCGAATGTTTCTTCTTCTTCTTCCTGTTTAGTACAGATCCCACTCTGGGGCAATATCGTACTATTAAAATCGTATGAGCGGTGCAGCAAGTATTTACAGTGTGTGGGTTAAAAACGTTAAAAACAACATATTCTTTATTCGCTGACCAGGCCCCTCTTGAAGACCTCGACGCCGTCGACGATAGTGGCTTGCTCAGGGAGCTGGTTCCCGAGTCGGATGGCGGAGGGGAAGAAGGAGTACAGGAACACGTCAGTGCGACAGAAGGGAAGCAAGTATCTGGTGGAGTGGCCCCTGGTGTTGATTGATGTTGGGTGGAAGAAGGCCTCAGCTGGAATGTCGACGAGTCCATGGGTGATTCTATAGACCATCACCAGCTTTGCGTTGGAACGGCGTTCGGCAAGGGGTTTCCAGCCAATATCAGCAATCATCTGGCTGGTGCTGCTTGTAGTGCGGTAGTCCCCTTTGACAAATCGTGCCGCGCGTCGCTGGACAGCCTCCAATTGACTAATACTGGACCTCGTATGCGGGTCCCAGGCAGTACTGGCGTACTCAAGGATTGGCCTGACAAGCGTCTGATAGCATTGTGACTTAATCTGTTGAGGACAGCTTGTCAGGTTTCTTCTCAGGAAAGCGAGACTGTTGTTCGCCTTCTTTGCCGTGGTAGCAACATGGGTGTTGAAGGAGAGCTTCTCATCTATGTATACCCCCAAGTACTTACCCCCTGTCACAACCTGCAGTTCGCTGCCGTGAATGAAGTATGGCGTCTTGATGGGGATTCTCTTCCTGGTGATGCGGATGACCTCGCATTTGGATGGATTGAATGACATCAACCAATCACGCTCCCACTGCTGTAACCTGTCCAGGTAATCTTGTAAGGCTTTGGCATCTTCTGTAGTGTGAATTGTCCTGTACAAGAGACTATCGTCAGCGAACAAGCGGGATGTGGAAGTTGCCCGAAGTGGGAGGTCATTGATATACCGCAGGAAGAGGAGGGGTCCAATGACTGATCCCTGGGGTACGCCGGAGGTGACAGTGCTGTGTTGGATGGCTGCCCTTCGACCATTACTTGCTGGGTTCTGTTTGCCAGGAAGCTACTTATCCAGCGCAGCAGGTTTCCTCTTATACCGTAGTACTGTAGCTTGAGTGCTAGTCTCTCGTGGGGAACCTTGTCGAAGGCTTTGCTGAAGTCCAGAAGGACGGCGTCGATCTGTTCTCCTTCATCTAGGCCTTTAGCTAGGTCCTGGAGCGCAATAATTAGCTGGCTCTCAGTAGACCTCTTCTTCCGGAACCCATGTTGTTGGTCAGCTAGTATCTGATACTTGTCGAGATGGGTCATGATCTGGTTATGGAGTATGTGCTCTATCAGCTTACTGCACACAGAGGTGAGCGAGATGGGCCGATAGTTGGCAGGGTCAATGTGGTCTCCCTTTTTTAAGATGGGTGTGACGTTTGCATGCCTTCAGTCTGATGGAACGGCACCCTGTGATATTGAAGCGTTGAAAATGAGCGCCAATGATGGAGCCAGTTCTTCAGCGTAGTCTTTCAGGAACTTGGTGGGGATGTTATCTGGGCCCGTCGCTTTGTGTGGATCCAAGCGGCTAGGACCCTCCTTGTCTATACTGAAGCTGTGTATGTCTGGATGAGGGCTATGTCCGAGTGACGGCATGTCGTTGAGGTCCTCCTTGGTAAAGACACTGCTGAACTGTTTGTTGAGGATGGATGCTTTCATGGCTGGGTCACTGTGGGTCACTCCGTCGGCCCTCAGGGCTGATATTCCGCTGCTGTCACACTTTTTCCCCTTTACAAGAGAGTACAGTTTCTTCGGGTTGCGGTCTGTGGTTACCATGTCGCTAATGTAGCGGTTGTAGGCCTTCCTACATTCGTAACCCATGTCCTTCCGTGCCTGCCTGTAGCGGTTAATGTCAGCTTCGGTTCCAGTGGTCCTGGTTCTACAGAAGGCCCTCTTCTTAATCCTTGATAGTCGTTTGGCTTTCCTGGATATCCATGGCTGGTTGAAGCGTCTGGATGACATCTTTGACGGTACATTCGTTTGTATGGTGGTGTTGACAAAGTCTCTGAATGTGTTCCATAATATGTCTATGTCAGTGGTGTGGGAATAGCGCGAGACAAAATAATTGCTGAAGTCCTGGACGGCTGTGCTAATGATGGTACACATGTCGGCCTTTTTCCATAACAGTATCTTTCTGGGTGGTGGTTTGAGTCTTGCTGCTGAGGTCCTTACCTGTACAAGTACTGCGTCATGGTCGCTTATGTTATGTGTGTGTTTGATGACAAGTGACACATTTATTGGTTTTTTAATGAAATCGGCATTACTATGTACATATATGACATTTATTTGTGTGTATGATGTTATGTTAGGCTCATCAGATTTATGGAAGGCAAACTAGGTAGTGTACTAGTTTTTGATCCATGTGTTGTTTAGTCTTTGCAGAGTTCCTGACCTTGTATATAAACACTGTTTAGGCTATTGAAGGGAGGTAATTGTGAATATCATACGACGATTGCCTGTGGATCGTAACTGAAAGTATGGTATTTGTGTTGATCTTCATCATAATTAATTTCGTGGAGTTGATCTTCAGTTCGAATCGGTTGACATAAGGTTACTTTTGCAGTTTTCTCCCAAAAGTCCCAATGGTGGCGTGACAACAAGATCGCCATCGGCGAAGTCCAGATTTTCTAGCAGTTATGTCATTGTCTATGTTATGCCAATACGAGCAAGAGAAAACATGAGTAGAAAGTAGACACCCGTTATCATTTATAATTACCTTCCTTTATGGCTAATTATGCACAGAGTTCAAAGTCCACAGTGTGTCATTCATTGCGGAATGAGTATATAGGCTTGCTTGAAATATCCATTTTTTGGGATGTGGATGGTTCGTTCTATGTCTGACTCTTGCGTGAATGGCTAGGCGCTGTCGTCGTTTCTGTGTGGCTTTGGATTGTCTGTGCGCTACAGTATTTGAATTATATCATATCACAGGGTACCATCTACGCCACACGAGAATTGGTAGAATGACATGTATGTATTAGAGTCACACGAAACACTGGATGCCTTTTGAGCCAATCCAAACTTCTTCATGTGATTTCCAAACACACTCATCAAATTCTCGAGTGACGGGGATTTAATCCTGTATACTAGGGAACTCATCTTTCAAGCTTAATACACATAAGTAAGCATTTGACACTGAAGGCGTTGCACAGCATTTAAACGATGGAAGTAAGCTTATCTGGAATTTTAATGTGGCTTATAGTTTCTCATAGTGCTGGTATATGTATGCTATAAAAAGCATTGGTGCTGTCGATACAATGACGTAGAATGATGATTTTCATTCTTAGCTTTGTGCACAGTAGAGTAAATATTGATCAGCGCAAGAGCTTTCCGTCCTGTTTCAGTTCGTTCTTTCTTTAATCGTGGATTTACTGCTATTCTGTGTAATATAATCTTCCTTTCGAGTGTATCTTTTTGTGTCGTTCGTGCTCTGCGGTTTCGATTGACTGTTGCCTTCCCTGTCCGTTTTGTTATTATATTTTACTCAATGGCAGAACCTTACTCGTCGTTGAAATATCCAGGTATTGTATTCACTCAAGTCACATTTCATTAGGATTTTAACAGATACTGTAGCGTACAGACCATCTAAAGGCTCACAGAAACGGCGTAGCCATTGTTCTATAAGGATGGTGTTTTTTCAGATACCCATATTATGATGTTTGTGAGTTGCGTGGTAGTCAATTCTGTTTCTTCTTCCTTCAGCACAGTCTGTGTTTGATCTGCTGAAAGATTTTTCTGATATCATCTACTCTAGGCTTCTCTGTTCGAGTTATAGTAGTCGTTTGGTGATCCATGAGTTAGTTAATAATTAATGTTTATCGTAGACTGACATTGTACTTGGTTAGTGTCTGGAATCAAACTAGCATTTGTTAGCTGTTTATTTTTCTTATTCAGTTTGGTGTTGTTCATTGTGACGTTGGCTTGTGGCCTGTGTTTTTTCTTTCTTTTGTGTGCCTCGTTATGACTTTCGTGCTCTGCTGTTTCTGTTGCATTCTGCCTTCTTCGTCCAGTTTGTTATTATCTTTCAGGAAGACATGACTATATAGTAGGTGTCTCATCAACTAAAGTTGCATATCCTTTACCTATACATTCACTGTAACAAGCAAATAATTTGAGCGTCCATACACCAGTAACTTTAGCCTTGTTAATGTCGTGGCTGTTGGTCTATGATCACGTATACGAGGGGTGTTCTGTAAGTTCCCGGACTGTTATTCATATTGTTAGAATCGAATACAAACAAGGTGTAATAAAGCACATTTCTTTATTTGCATCTATATCGTAGGAAACAATTCCTCTATCAAAATAAACAACACAACAATAAATTTCATCTTCGGTAGAACATTATGCATAAATTCATATATAACAAAATAATTTCTTTCATAAAATATAGATAAAATATGTATAAACAAATCGAAAGACAATACACAGTACCGTCTGAACAAACAACCTTGTTGCAGCTATAAACAAATAATTGTAGACCCGTCAACAAAATCAGGCCACCGATTGGTCGATCTGTCGATGTACTTCGATTTGACCAATGGAATAACTATATTACTGTACTAATGGACTGGTCTACAAATTCAGTTTATTAGGCTGGGCCATGGGATGTTTATAACATTCACAAGGAACGCAATGAAAATAATAAATGTAAATATATGATATATGATATGCATAGCAGTCTGTATGCATAATTTTGTGTCTTTCAAATGGAATGTTTGTACGATGAATGTAATCAGGATATGATAAGCCACCTGTACCCTAGTTAGAGTAAGTGTGTTTTACGCACACTGAGTAAACTACATTGAAAACAAAATGTTGAAATAATGTTCTGATATGGTCAATTTTATCATTTTTATCACAATCCGAACTAGAGTATTTACACCATTGTATTTGTATGACTAAATGTATGAGTATAAACAGGTACTTGTCAACTATCATAGTGAACATCTGTTTTTGCCAATGACCGATTGCGGAAAAGATCTATGGCGTACAAACTACGTAACTTATACTACATGTGTACGTTTAATTAACAAACAAAACTAATTGAATACAAATGATCTAGACAGGGACATACTTAATGTATAGTGACACTACTTACTAGTACCTGCAACCAGTGACAACTACTACACTACAGAAAACTTTTAGCCTTTGGCAATAACATTGTGCGTCAACATTTACCCAAAACACTCAAGAATATTCCGCGATTATTTCGCAATTAGTCTTTAATGGCCGGCGTCAGTGCAAAACCGAGTAATCTATTGCTCTCGACTTGATTGTTTAAGTTTCTTTAATTAAAAACATGTTAACACAGGAACATTATAGTAACTGTCAAATATTTATGAGTGTCTGGTAAATATGGCTACACAAACACAAAGTTGGCACGGATTTTTTATACAACATAAACATTTACGGTGGAAAGATAATTTCAAAATACAAGTAAAACACCTATATACGCATCAACCTTTTAAACCAGTGCATACGTTTATATCACCGATTTAATGATTTCAGGCAAAGGACGTGTGTTCTCTAATGTTTGTCTATGCTATGCTGTGCTATTGGCTACACGTTGCAAGACGTTCACGATATTGTATGCTAATCAAACTACATGCATCATGTTTACAGCAAAGAGAGATGAAAGAAATAAAGTATTAATTTCGAATATTGGGAACTGGACGGTGTAATGATGAAAGAGAAAGATGTGAAAAAGTTATAAAAATGCGAATTTATCACAAAATGATGGAATGTTAAATGACCCGCTTAATTATATACCATTCTTGTACATGGAGTGATCAGGCAGTTTTGAGACAAATGCTATGAAATGTAACACTTAAATGCTGAAATAAGTTCAAATAAGTATACTTAAAAAACTACGGCGTTTGTCTCGTTACGCTTTGATCAGCCCATGTACAAACGCTATTTATCACATGTATGTACACAGCTATTTATTTAAAGTGTACACCAATGAAATCACTACTTTTGTATATAAGATATGTACGTTTTGATTTAAAGCACTATGTACATCATAATGTATTGAACACAAAATTAAAGCACATGTTATGTATAGATGACTGTCATATTGATAGCGAAATGATAACAAAGGGAAGTAACCGTGTATTTTCACTGATATGTTAACGGCGTAATGTTTACAAAGGGAAGTAATCATGTGTTTTCACTGTCATGATGCTGATGGAATGATTACAAAGAGAAGTTACCATGTATTTTTACTGCCATGTTGATGGTGAAATGGTTACTAAGGAAAGTACTCGTGTACCACCGTTATATCGATGCTGGAATGAAGACAAACGGAAGTAACAGAGTATTTTCACTGTCATGAAATTCAAGGGAAGTAACCGTCTATCACTGATATTTCGATGTCGGAATGAAGACAAAGGGAAGTAACAGAGTGTTTTCACTGTCATGTTGATGGCGGATTGAAATTCAAGGGAAGTTACCGTCTATCACTGATATATCGATGGCGGAATGAAGACAAAGGGAAATTACTGTACACATGTATCAGCAAGGTTCAATCTCTGTCAGTATGAGTTCATAATCTTGATCATCACGATTTAGTTCTATGATGAAAGTGGATTCATGTGAGTAATGTCGGATGATGTTATCATCCATTCTGACCAGGATTCTGAAATAGAGAGAGGACTGGTTAAAACACAAGGTAGGTACCACACGTTCTTCAGTCTTAGTCAAATAGTCGTACCATTTAACTGGCTGGGTTTCAGGGTGCTGTTTTATCAAAGCACTTACTTAATCTTAATCTTAAAGTTGCCCTCACATGTAAAAAACTACAAACTACAAACCACATATGTTCCTAATGTGTATCTGTTCAAGATATATAAATAATTTTAAACTGTGCGTAACTTTACGATTTCCGTAAGTGCTTCGATAAAACAGTACCCAGACATGAATACTGTTTTATGAAATCCCTTACGGATATCTTTGACTTACGTTCATATTAAACTTTGCGTCATTCGTTTCCAACTACAAAAGATGGTAAATAGATCTACAATACTTATCATGATTCAGTAAATCAACTTCCACAAACCAAATATGTTCCCAATTTGCAGGTGTTAAATAATAATAAAGAATTATTAAGAATATTAATACAAAATGTATTAACCTAAGTTTAAGAATTCCGTAAGTGCTTTGATATAACAGTCCCCAGTTGACCAGTAACTGTTATCAATGAACCAGTAAAATCAGCAATAGATTTACCTTCGACAAGTTATTGGAACGAGCAACAACTTTTATTAGAACAAGTTTAGTTGTCGACTTCTTGTAAAAAAAAAAATATTTATATATCTTGTAGATATACTACGTCATTTATACGTATATGGTATAGTGCGTCATACATGACGGATTGCCCTTTATTTTTATATTGAATAAAAAAACATTGTAATGGACGAACTTAAATTGACATAGATTAATAGATATGATGTTAAATGTTTTTGCAAGCTTATAAAACACATTCACAGAAAGTTACTATGAATAGAAAAAATGTCCTTGGCAAAAAACTTGGCAAACCGGTATACATCCTCATTATCATACTTACCCCTTCTTTGAACGTTTGTACGAATTCTTTATCTTTGAAATGGGTACATTGTATTTTTCTTCAACCTATTAATGACCAATAAATAACATCATCATTTTTAATAAACATATATAAAGTACGTCATATATGGCATCACGTGATCTGGTTCCTGATAAGCGTTCTCATGTTGGAATATTAACTCAACATTTATCAGAATAAAATAATTGAAATGGCTATATAAAACTCATGACGTAGTTAAGACATGATATCACAAACATCTACCCTACATTATCTCTAGCAATGGTTGTTAACAGGCTAATGTAGGAATATATTAATATTTACCATGTGAATGAACTGATTAATACAGGTAGTAATAGGGCTAAATCTAAATATCAAATGTGTACGTTTGAACCATCGATCACGACCAGCAAAATATGATCCAGTTTGCATACTGAAATCTCACCTTCATGGTCAAAGTTCAAGGTTAAAACTTTCAGTCATGTGACGTCAAAAAGGTGACACAAACTAGTGCTCCTGGGTTACCAGTTAGAAGTATGAGTACCACATGCACTGCCCGCCCTAACTGAGAACACAGCTTATTTATTGGTCAATTTTTAAAAAAACGCACCAAAAGTATTAACCAATCAAATAAGGCGACAAAACATTCAATCAGATGACACTTGACAATAGAATACTTACAGCCTGTAATAAACCATGTAGTGTAGGGGAGCGCAACATTACAGCAGTGAACACAACTTCATGCTTCTCTCGTACATACAACAAAACTGTAAATATACCAGCAGTTATAATTAGAATTACATAAAGCATATAATGATTAATTTCGATTTTAACATAGCCATTATTGTGCATTTGAAGACACAGCAAGACAGGGTGGTAGCAGTTGCATTACTTTCTTCCTCGGAACAAAATGTTCTATTTAACCGACGTTTAAGTTAATTTATCATTAGTTTAAACATATTTATTACCCCCCCCCCCCCCAAATACAATTAATAGCATACCAATTATACATATGAAGGATCGAGTTCCAAAATTTAGTTACGCCACCCCCCTTTATTATTTCATTGTCATTGCAATAATTTTAGAAACATTCAGAGAAATGATGTTAAAGAATGGAAAATGGACAAATCGGTAGGGCTTACGTACTATTTGTGTTTGAGTGGATCGGAACATAGGGTTCAATTCGAGCTTTCTTAACCGGTGGATATACACTAACATCTTCAGCACTGTCATAATGGTCTCCGCTACTTGTAATACTGAAAAATATCAAACGATGCAATATACAAGCTAACAGCTTAAATGACTTGAACTTCAACCAATAGTTTTGACCCTGACCGAACCACAAAGCGCGCGTTACTCCTGAATTATTTGGCTATGGTGGTTAAGTGATTAGAACGTCATCATCAATAACTGGATATTGCTTGTTCGACCAATGTTTAAAAACACTAAACTTCCTAATTTAGCCTGTTTGTTGAGGCGCCAGGTTAATATAACTGAACAATCTCCAAACGTACTTGATCCAAATTGTTTAACAAGTTGTCTACACAAATTGATGGTCAACTCAGCGTCATTGAATAGATGTTCGATTAACCGGCCCATGGGATTAACTCGGCAACTATAACATATTCATTCACCATTTCTTCCGTATAAACCACTTAAAATGTGTTGACATGATTTAAATTCTCTGTACAAGTATCAGGTAATTCTTTATACAAATATTTATAATAATAATGTAGTCAGTAATTAATCACATATCCAAATATGCTGTCGGCATACAGAACAAATTGCCTAATAGTTGCCATCTTAGTTAAGTAAACACCCGTCTTAAGCCTCCAACACGACGAAATCCAAAGTAATCTATATACATATCCAGTATTTAAATCCACCTGATAGGTTTTAGCAGTCATGTTTTAAAATACTACCTGGATAACTGCTTAATTAAGATAAAACACTCTTCAAACTGTAGAATTAATGTTTGTGTTACACATAAGTAATTACCTTGAACTACCGTCCTCGTCTTGTACTGGAAGCGCTTCAGGAATTTGCTGCAATATAACAAATACAAGGCCGTTCTAAAACCAAGGGTATTTTACATGAGACAAACCGCATCGGTAAATGCCGAGTCTGAATACTTTAGACAATCTAAATATCAAGGTTTCGACAAGCTACCGAAGAGTATTTTTGTTCATAGCAAATTAGCATAGTTAACCAATTAGAGAGTTGCGACCTACAGTGTACGCTCGTACACATCGCGGCACAATAAGTACCGATCAATTACCTAGTAGTGTTTTGGTATGGTCATGCAGCGGAAACGCTGTTGAAACTGCGAAAAACTTAAGAGCAGTTCTCTGAGAAAACCAAATTTTTAAAGAAGGGCTGCGGCACGCATAGTCACCGATTTTCCTGAAACTTTCAGGACTTAGTCGTATCCATGCACGTACAAAGTATTGATGCTCATTTTATTTCTAACACTTCCGGTTACCATGGTAACAGATGTTGAAGTTTTTGGTCAAAATCGGGTTAATTGAGGTAGAAATTTTCCATAAAACACCAGTTTTGTACTAACCCTGATGGAAAACTGAAGATATACAGAAAAAATTAGTCTGCATTATTGAATAAAGATATTATCAGGTAAACATAATGAACTATAGTCAAAATTTTACATTGACTAAATACTATTCAATGGTTGTTACAAAAGTAGGCATTTTCGCAGAATTTCATTTTTTTGAAAAATGTTAAAAACGGCAATTTTTAAAGTAATATAATTTTATAACGCAGCAAAACTAGACACAGTGGTGTATATTTTCTGAAAGACCTAACCTTGGTTTATTATATAATGAAATAAAATCGCTGGGCACTCCGGAAACTTTTTTTTAAGAAAACACCAAATATGACCCAAAATCTGTACTGTGTAAATTCTTGATTATCCCTCTTTCTAAGGCAATATGCTATTATTTTTTAAATGTTATATTTACATGCATTTTCCCATGATAAAAGCATTCTATGTTCGTAGCTTTTCATTTTGATTTCAATTTAATTGCAAAAAATGACATTCACAGTTGTTGCCATGGCAACCATTTAGAAAAAATATCAAAAAATGTTTGTTTATTGGCTCAGAGTTGTCAAATATGCTGGAAAACATTCTAGTACCATTACTTATTCTTCTTTATTGCAAAATACTACATATTCTTATTGATTTGTACCCTTTATTAGGTTCATAAGTTCTTCATAGAATATATATACGCTTTATTAGGCCCCTACCTTCTGTCAGTCAATCTGTCAAAAATCTGGATCCTGACATAACTCAAACAGTTTCCAAGCTAGGTTTATGAAACTTGGTATGTAGGTGAGGGCCAATAAGGAGATTATGCACATCTAATTAATTTTTATTTTGCTGCTAATTCTGGTTGCTATGGATACAAAAACAGTGAAAACACTTCAAAATCTGGGATCCTGCCATAACGCAAACAGTTTCCAAGCTAGGTTTATGAAACTTTGTATATGGCAAGGAGTCTATAAGAATATCATGTACACATAAATATTTTTTATTCTGACTAAAATGTGGTTGCTATGGATACTGAAATAGTTACAGGACTATCTTTGTATAATCCAAAAATTATCAATGCTAGGGTGACAATTTATGGTGACTGTGTGCATTATGTGTGGTCAATGTTGAGATGGCGCCTATTAATTAATATTTGTTACCTCCTTTTAAGGTACTAGATGTCCTTATGGTTAGAATTTACTGAATAAACAAGAGATTCATCACAATCTAATATAAATGCCTTTATTAAGCATCATTCTAATGTTTACTGTTAGTGCCAAATACATAATTCACAGCAGATACCATGGCAACCATTTGTGAAAAATGCCAAACATGTGTAGTTGTATCTATCTGAAAGCAATTTTAGCTGCAGAATTACTATCATGATCATAATTATGCAGTCAAATGGTTTAAATGTAGTGGATTCCCATTTTCATAGATGAAAAGTTTTCCCATGGTCCACATTAGCTATATTCATTTAGCTTTATCCGTTCAGCTTCTCAAGGAGATGCATTATCATTATATAACCCTAATGCTACTACATGTATTACTGATAAATGGTATATTAAAGAAATAAAATAGTCATAATATAAAAATACAACAGAAACAGAATATTTATTTATTAGAATAATTTCATCCAGTACACCTGCATGAAATAATAAATGCGAAATTAGCAATGCCACACATGAGACGGTGACAAATTATACCCCAACAGCACTGCCTTGTTACAGAACCACATTTTCATGAAGGCTTAACAACTAAGTACAACTGGAACCATGCTGCTTAATCATCACATAAACCACTGTCACCACTTTTGAACTTGAGCAGCATATTCACATAAGCTACAGTAGCCTATACGGCAAGTTTCATCACAATATCTCATTCCTAACTGAAGTTATTGTCTAGAAAAAGATTTTCTGTTTTAAGTATGTGACCTTGACTGTGACCTTGACCCCACTTTCAAACTTGAGCGGCATATTTATGTAAACTACCAATACAGCAAGTTTCATCAAAATATCTCATTCTTAACTTAAGCAGTCATCTGGAAACTAAAAAGGGACCGACCGGCAGACAGACAGACAAGTTTGAACACTTGTACTCCCAAACTTTGTTGGGTAGGGGTATAATTATTTGTCAATGGAAGTCATTCAATGGTGAAGTTGTTCAATAGGATATACAATGTAAATGTATAAACTGAACTGTAAAATATGGCATCTGAGCATAAGGGTATAGCTGGAACAAATTAACATGGTCCTCAACCTTAATTCATGAATATATTTAAAAGCTTATTGCACAGAATATACATATATCAATGTCAGCAGGGATTTAGATTAGTGATTATAGTAGGCATTCATAATGTTCTCTGCACATTAATTAACAGACAAAATTAAATTGTAGACTAGAAATCAACTAATAAATCATGCTGAAAGAGGGGGTTGAGGACTAAATCAGTTTGTTTGTACTATAGTTCATTAAAATGGTCTGAATAAAACCTTTGTTTAAACCAAACTTATTAATAGTCATTATGTGACAGTTTTGAACCAATTCTGTTTCTCAAACAAATTATCAAAATCCAGCTGAGACTGGTGCTGAAAAAGTTTAGTCAGTTTGAATCATCTTATTAAAAGTTTCACTCAGATATAAACTTTTCATTAAGGTAATTGTAAACACTATGTAAAATAATGGATGAACTTTTTCTGGTGAAATTCAGTCACTAGTTCTTGAATAGATATGTAGTATGCACTAGAATGGTGATCAAGTGTCCATGATCCATGTAGCCAAGAAGATATATCAAACTGAAAATCCGTTTTCGTGTATGATTTGGAAGCCTTTAATCTGGAAAACAAAAATAAAAGGAAATTAAAACCTTGATAAAATAGAAACATACAATTCAAACTTACCTTTCCAAACAATGATTAATTAAAAGTCATTGTTTTTTCAGGGAGGTCATAATTATAGCCATCACAGTTACTGAGTTAGACATGTATTATTTCTTATATACATCTCATTAAAATTAAGAAGTCCCATGTTTGTCAATGAGTTTGTTCCAAAGAAGCATAGGACATCATAATTTTATGAGGTGAAGTTAAAACTAAGAAGACCAACCATGTTACAGTAAAGTGAAAGGTTCAAAATGTTTGTTGAAGTAGAATGATAACAATCTTAGTCATGGATCTTTTGACAAAAGTGCTGTCCATTTCAATTTATAAATCCCAATTGAAGAAAGAAACAGATTTTATGCAGACTACTAACATGGATTCTAAACTAAGTTCAGTATTAATTATACATTATACATATAAATGTACCTGTATTCTGTCACAGAACATTTTCAAGTGCTAGTCTAGTATCCTCAATCATAATCAGGACAGATACATGTACTTTGTAGTTCCAACTTCTGAAAATGAAAGTAAACAGACTCTGCAATGGTGTATGTTTAGATGAAATAAACAGAATAACAATAAATCATGAAAAGAACATCAGAACAGTAATAAACAGACCATAGCATAAGTGATTTTAAATTATTGCAGCTGACATTGCAAATGGTTGTTGGTGCTCCTTAGCAATATGTGTTCATAAATTCAGCATAATACTTGACCAATAATTATCTGTGTTGTAGTTGTTTGAACAGAACCAAACCATTCATTGAGATAGAGTGTAAATATATAGACTAGTATGTATACAGTTGAACCTCTATCAGTAGCCACTTGTATTAAACAGTCACCCACTTTGAGCAGTCATACATTATTGGAAAATATGTTTTTATCATAAACAAATAATTATGGCTGGGATGTTTTGTTTCAAATAATATTCATATACTAATGCAGATCTAGTAATAGTATGGCATATATGATTTGCATAATTATTTAAACACAACATAAAGTCATAAACAAAGGGCACTTACCAGATAGATTGATCTGTTTGATGTATTTCACATCAGCAAATTTCAGCACACAGGTTGGGAACTATAAACTGAAAGAAAGGAAACTACATTGTATTTGCCAGGTAAAAGCATGCTTGTATTCCTGATAATATTCATGGATCCAATGTTGCAAACAAATGAAGCAAACACTTAATGCACAGCATACTTTTAAAGTAAATATTATACATACTAGCTTATTAATAGTGAAGCCGGGTACGTGTAAACAGAGCTTTCCACAAGCCCCGGCGGTCAGCGATTTCAATGACTCCTCAGAGATTCACCACCGGCTCTTTTTCTCAAAATGAACCTGACTTTGACTAGTTCAATTTTTAAAATAAGAAGAAATTAATGATGGAATGACATGTAAACAAACAAACAAATATTCATATGAAGTTTGATGACAATAGCACAATTACTTTTTAAGTTGCGGATGGCATTTATAAGAAAATGTTCTTCAAATTTCAAGGGCAACAACTCTGCCAATGTTATTGGTCAAATCGGAATGAAATGTATAGCTACACAACAACACATCCTAAGTAATATTGATCAATTCCTATGAAGTTCAATGACTGTAGCAATTACATTTCAAGTTACAGACAGCACAACATTTTGTGATGGAAGGACAATTAAATACATACATGACCCGACATTATTTGGTGGGGGATGGGATAAAACTTCATGCCAGGAACCCTTACAAGTATGGTATGGAAGATATTTATTGTTTAAGGGGTTTAAATGATAACAAAAACTATTAGACAAATAGAAAGATCTACCTGAAAACTTCCATTGGCAGTGCAATATCCCAACTTCCAACTGAGGCATGTCTTGAACTATCATGCCAGTTTCAGTGCAGCTGTACCAAGTAAAGCCCACCTTGTATCTCTTCTTCTATGTTCATTTTGTAGTTTAAGATGGTCAACCAACATTTATTAACACTCTGGACCGTTACAATTAGATAAAACACGAGTTCGTTCATTTATGTCTCTGACACCTACACTGTTTTCAGTCGTCTGTCAAAAAATCCGTCCCAGAAATGGCCCTTTCTCAGTGAAAATCACAGTAATATACAATATAACATCGGCAAAAGTTATTCTCTGATGGTTCCTGTCTTAATCTTGATCAAAACACATTGCTGCCATCCTATTAATACTGTAAATCCAAAGAATAGTTTGACTTTATGAACCAACAGTCACATGTCCGCCATTTTTAATTGAAGAGCTGTTTTCGCAAGGGAGAGCACTCGGGTCATCAATTTAGGCAAGAGACCAACAAATTACAGCATTCTTTTTCAAAATTGTCAATTTTCTGGCTGGAGTTGTAGATTTGTTTTTAGAGTGCCCACAAATGTTTTTCTTTATACTTGTAGACTGACTTTATGCCCATTCACCTATATTAATGGCTATATTGAGTAATGCTGCGATTATTGTATACATGCAGGTAAAAAAGACCACAAAATCATTTTTTTTGCCTAAAAACCTCGAGTTTAACAGGCTCTAAAAAAAATACTAAAGTATATATTTGTTTTCTTTTGCTATCAGTCGTTAGGTAATTTATTTCAATTTATTATTATAACTTAAAATATTTGTTGTCATAGCAATTGTTGGAAAAATAATTAATATTTCGAGAACAGGTCTCTTTTTCACGTTTTTTCACATTTCCCCAACTTTAAGACCAGTTGCTATGGAAACGGAGAGGAATTTCAAGAAACGGAAAAAATTTGAAATTAAAATATGGGGTCGGTGTACACAACTAACACATTTTTATCAAAATCTGTGAGATTGCGTGGCCAAAAAAATTTGGTGCTCTCAGAGAACTGCTCTTAAGCATTACAATATTCCAAAGCACTAGTGATCTATGCATGTCTTAGTTTACACACAATAACAGCGCAATCCAATTCGCGAAATATATCCAAATATTACTGGACCCATGCCCATGACGAAAGCAAACACAACTAAAGTAATGCAGTTAAAGAAATTAATAAAAAAAATCCGGACATGTTTTCAATAAGATGGAATTAACTAAGGCACAACTTACTCTTATTGTGTCGTCACATTCAAACGTTGGTGTAAATAGTATAGGTAGTGTTTTAACATCTGCCATTGGATAGAATTCTGATCTGTCTAAAGCTTCGTGATAAACCTCCTCATGTCGCTTACGTATGGCTAAATAGAAAATAAGATATATGCCTATACAATACAATAATGCGTACGTCAGCATAGCCACTTTATAATAATACTTGTTTCAGAAATGATGACGAAAGTTTCGGCTTTTCTAGAAAATTTAATTTAAATGTCATCTAGGGTAGAGTGACTGTCGTCGATTTAGTTAACCCTTGTCCAGTATGCCAAACCACATTATTAAGTAAGCCATTTCCTGATACGTCATCACAACATCAAGTAGTGCATTTGAAAGAATAGCCATGCCTTTAAATCCAAAAAATCCAACAACAATGTACAAAGTTACCAGTATAAATAACCCTCCAACATTCAAACAGACGCATTGGAAATGTACTCACCTTTGGTTGCAGGTTGTGTCTCGGTTTTGTTGACTCGACATTGTTTTCTTCTCTCTTCATCTCGTATCTTTCTTTCGGCGCCCTGATTGAAAATATGGGAATTAGTTGTGTCAAATAGCACATTAGCGCATTATTTAGTTGTGGTAAATAGGTCATTAAGACAATCTCTAGTTGTGTCAAATAGCTCATAAGTACATTCTCTATCGCAATATGTTGTATAGGATAACGGTTCATCTTGAAACAAAATTATTTCATCTAACACATTATTCAACTTAAAACAAGAGCACCGACTACGAGTGCTTAACGCTCGACTTTCCCGTACCTGATAGTACCCATGCTCATCTGTGACTGAAAATTCTATGAGTAACAAGGGCAGATCACTAATAAATATAGGTCATAGGGTTACCAGCCTGTCAGTATGGACTCCCCTTTGTGATGGTAAATAACTATGTTGCTTTTCAAGTGGATACCTTTGATAGTCTTTGAGAAATTGACAATTTTGTGTAAAAATTCAAAGTCAAAATAGGGAAAAAACTCTTATAAAATGCAGGAAAGATTTGTTTCCTCTTGTCAGTAGATGTAGGTCATCACATTCCACAGGTGTATTGACTTTCAAGTTGAAAGCTTTGATAGTACCTACATGTGACAGTGAATAACTATGTTGAATATCAAGTGGATACCTTTGATACCCTTTGCGAAAATGACTCTGACAAAAATCTTAACCAACGCAGACGCAGAAAATCCCGTCACGACAACAGCTTTACTTTTTCTTCGAAAAGTGGGGCTAAAAATCCATTATATGCCTAAATATAGAACGATTTTATTCACACTACAATCATCGACCGTTACCCGAATTAATGATTTAATAATTTTACCTTGTCACAGAAGACTTTGATCTGACAGAATCCACGGCTTATAGGGACTGTTTCTTTACTAGAAGTCTCATATGTGTCAACCTGTACATGTAGCGGCAGACCCTGTGAGGTAAAACACAGTATTACACAGTGGTCAGCATTCTAACAAATACCATCATCGAAAATGAAGCTTTCACTTTACTGTGTAGTTTTCTTGACAACTTAAAATTATAACAGAACGACCTTCACCTGCGTGACGCCACCAAAACAACATAGATTTGGAATTTTTGAGTTACAGAGTTGGTTGTTACAATAAAAAGACTTGAACTAATGGTGCAGTAGTATATGTCGTCGGTGCACGAAGGCTGGACATTGAGGCGGATTAGAACTCTACTCTTACTGTGATAGCTTTTGGTATTTATTTGATTGATTGACAAATGCCTGGATATATTGCCGAGTAGAGCAGCTGAAACTCCTATACATCGACCTCCTTTATATATATAAACGATGTGGTAGCAACCGGCGTGACTTCAACACTGCGCATAAGCAGTTTGGGTTAACATTTATTCAGATGTTTAGTATACGACCAAAGCATAATTTTATCAACCTACCTTTACCCCTTTTTGATTACTGAAATCAGTACTGAGACAATGAATGGCCACGTTTACCTGAAATAACAAACAACAATTTATACCATCTTATTTCCATAGTTACTGCAGTAACATTATACGACGTTGCATTACATACATTACATTATAGTAAAGTGGAAAACTTAATTACATCAATCTTATAACCTAAAACGTGTTTTATATACATGCACTTATAACATGAAAACAAGCAATGTATTTATTATAAAGTGACCAGACGATAACTGTATGTATATGTTTGAGTTCACCGTTTTCACTTGTCAATTAAGTAGGTCAAATTCAATTTTAAACAGCTAACGCCGAAAAACAACTACAATTCATCGACAAAATAATATCGCCGTGTCATAAGTAGCACAGGTATGACAAAATGATGTTTTCATGAGAAAATCATAATAATTTACATGACCTACATAAAGTACCATATGAAAATTCATTATAATATTATGTACAATGTATAAACAGATTGTTATCAAACTCGTATTGCAGGACTAGGTGCATTCTCTTCAAATGCTTATATATTTTTAAAGTGTGCAGTAAATTGTAATTCTGTGGTAAAATTGAAGCACAAACTGTACAGTATTCCATGTACATATAATAGTATACTATAGACGCCAGTTGCACAGATATATTAAATCAAGTTACACACTATATTCAGACAAGATGGTTAACTAGACATCAGGCAGATTTTATCAGCACCTTTCGACCAAATAAAACTGGCGAAAAGAATACTGTGGTATTTTGTAACCATATAAGACGCGATATAAACATTTAACAGTTCACGGTACTATTGATATAACTAACCTTTTTTCTCTGATCATTCAAGCGACCGATATTATGTTACTGTATAAAACTGAAGTTCAAAGTATATGGGTACCCTTAGCAAACTGCATTGCCCTTGACTATTTACAAAAAAATAACAAAACCCAAAAAAAACATTTATCTAAATAGGACAAAAACAGAATAACAAAAAAAACACGAAAATAGGAGATGAAATTACATAATAACAATTAATCATAGTATGATTAAGAAACCGTTGATAGCGTTGAGTGTGTCAGCACGTAAAGACCTAGCAAATTTGATAAAATCAGCATCAATGAAAATTTTAATGGATATTCCAGCAACCAGTCCCATAGAAGACGACTTGTTCATCATCACATATGAACTTAAGATTTGAACGATCAAAGATGATGGATTGTAGAATAAGAACACGTCTAACGTTCTTTCATTCTTTTTTTTATTGACCATTCGCTGATATCCTACAGATCGTTGTTTTTGCAATGTACCTTACCATATTGTTTCAACAATGTTTTAGTGACGTACGACGGACATTTTTACCTTATCAGTTTTCTTTAATTTAATTACCAGTATCAATCAGTACTAACTTGGTCTTCTGCTCTTGCACTAGCAACTGAGAACTTCTCAACTTGCGGATGACAAAAATGTAGCCAATGTCACAGAAGTACCAGGCCCCAATTCCACGAAAAAACTTAATTTATTGTTCAGCTGAGACTGTTATTTAGAACTTATTATGTGAACAGTATAAAAATAATTACAGATGATATTAGTTTGTATTAAATTAATCTGTTGTGACCGATCATGCAGCATCGATCGTCAACATGTTATAGAATTTATCAAATGAGTATACAACTGTGTCAAGTTTGGGAAACCACTAACACCTTAACAAGAAAAACACCAAGTTTTATTACAAAATCGGGATAAGATATGCCTTTGGCAAAAAGCATCTTAACTGACCTTGACCGGAGAGTCACGTGGATTCCATTTTACTGAGACAGCATTATATGAGATCTCTTCTGTACAGTTTGGATTTATGTTCACACTGTTCTTTGTATCTATAACATAATATATTCTATATAACAACATGTTAATTGTACACAAGATGGTATACTAGTCTATTGTGTACATAAATACACATGCATATAACTTTGTTTGCTCATGTGTGATAGTGGAGGGGCATACGGTCATCGAGTCTGTAATTGAAGGTCGTTCGCTTGAATCCCGAAGATATCTACTTCACAATCAAATAGTCAATCAATACCGACATTGTACACAGGAAGCAGGCATATGGAGTGACTAATTTACTAGTTTCATTGCGAAGTAAAATATATCATGTAAATATTGAATAACAGCTTTCAATTTAAAAATATGACAGTACTATGTATAAAAAATACACTAAGAAAGTAAGAATTCAATACTTCGGCGACGCCCTTACATTGCTTTGAGGCGACGCTAAACATTATGTGACCATGAGCTTCCAGCTAAAGCATATAAGCCGCCGATAGAATTTTATACATATTTTAAGTTTAAGACCCGACAAATGATTTTTTATCAGCTCAATTAACAAGGAACCGGTATCATTTGTGATATCAGTAAAGGGAAAGGTAAACGTACCGATGTCAATAACACGTTGTTTATAACTATGTTGTCGACTGTGCCAAAACTCCCAGGCTTTTCGTTCATCTTCTAAATGTTTATCTTCTCTAAACACGACCATGATAATAGACTGTGATAGAAAAATTGATTTGTCAGTGAGACAGATGTACATATTTTGATATTGTATTATTATAAAATTGTGAACTTGGTGAACTAGAATTGGTCCACTAATTCGGAGCAGATTAGCCCATCTGGCAGGAGAAAACAGACATACCACACACGACCATAACGACTCTCTCAGTCGAATGGTAACAGACAACAAACTAGGATTTTACGATTTCTTTAATAGACTGCAGTTTAGTTGGCGGGTCATTAGTGGCATTAGCTTTAAGTCTATAACCACGTCCTTCATACTGTCATACACGCTGGAACGTTAAGGATTGACTTTGGAAGAGAAATGTAACACCGGTACATTTTCATTCTGTACTAAATACGGATGATTTTTATGTTATGTGTTTGATAGCAAACATTATAACAATGTAACAATACAGCGTAACAAGGTCGAGTACTTACCTTAACTGTTTGACTTTTGACATTTCTTAACCCATCATGTTCCAACGTAAGACCATAATACTGTCCTGTAAACGAAGCATTGAGAACTTAGCATATCTACAAACTCTTGATTCCGGCAATCCGGCAAAACATGTTCGTTTCTAGTGTTAAGATAACTGGTAAGTGTAGGGTACATCTGCATGACATGCAGTAGCTGTCTCTTCTTTCGTCCGACTCATATTATCAACCAATGGGGATCGTGTCCTTATAGCGATTTGGCACACGCACGTATTTTTGTTGAATCATGTTGGCACATGCAAGGACTTTGTTAGCAATCAAGTTTCCCTTTCCTTGTTCATCTTATATACTAGTATTTGGCATTATGGCTTGTACTTGTTATTTGTGTATGGTCTTTTTGTGATTGTTCTTTTTTGTGTATGTTATTTTTTTGTATAATAATGTTCTTTTTTGTGTATGTTCATTTTCGTGTATGTTATTTTTTTGTATAATTATGTTCTTTTTGTGTATGTTCATTTTTGTGTATGTTCTTTTTGTGTATGTTCTTTTTGTGTATGTTATGTTTTGTGTATGTTCTTTTTGTATATGTTCTTTTTTGTATATGTTCTTTTTGTGTATGTTCATTTTTGTGTATGTTCATTTTTGTGTATGTTCTTTTTGTGTATGTTCTTTTTGTGTATGTTATGTTTTGTGTATGTTCTTTTTGTGTATGTTATGTTGTGTGTATGTTCTTTTTGTGTATGTTCTTTTTTGTATATGTTCTTTTTTGTGTATGTTCTTTTTGTGTATGTTCTTTTTGTGTATGTTCTTTTTGTGTATGTTCTTTTTTCGTGTATGTTCTATTTTGTGTATGCTCTTTTTGTGTATGTTCTTTTTTGTGTATGTTTTTTGTGTATTTCGTGTTATGAGTCCCACCGACGTTATT
This sequence comes from Spisula solida, assembly GCA_947247005.1. Lineage (NCBI taxonomy): Eukaryota > Metazoa > Mollusca > Bivalvia > Venerida > Mactridae > Spisula > Spisula solida. The sequence continues at coordinate 32,044,415 of OX365948.1, forward strand.
TCAGTCATATTAAGACTTCTCCGTCACATTATCCTTACATTAAGCCAGCAGTGCCGAAACAATTTTTATACTCTCATTACCTGTCAAAACGGCTATTCAGAGACAGTAATATTGACTTGTAATAATGGTATTTATATGTCACAGCATTGGCAAGAACCCTCACTGCTTTCCCTAAGCTGTCTTTCAAATGTCCGGACCAACGGGGACAGTGTACGTTATTAATTCACGAAACATAAGAATAAAGTAACTTTATAATCTATAATGTAAGCTATATTTTAAGTGCGTTGTAGTACACTATATGTATACAGTATAACCACGATATGATATGGAGAGTATTGTCTACCATGAAATGGATGGTCTCTTATATATTCGTGTAAACGTACAATATATATATAACTTTGCTAGGAAAATTTCACTGGAACAAATAATTATTTTATAAATTATTTTGTATTAACAAAACTCTTTTCAGAATTGTTGTTATCCTATTTATTTTATCTTTACTCCATCGCCAGTATTAGGCATAGATCTATTACCCAATCCCATTTTATATTGTCATTATACCCACCAGTCCTAGAACAACCATTTTATGCTGGGTACATGTACTATGAAATACCATTTTAATGAATCTGGTGCAGAGGCTCTTTCCCTCTTTCATAGAATGTGTAGCATACTAACAATTTCACACTGACATAAATAAAGTATATACATGCCTATACCTTTATTTAGATATGTCATTGTATATAAATGCCTATACCTTTATTTAGATATGTCATTCTATCTTCCTCTATACGTTGTGTGGTTGATATTGGACACTCTAAGTGATATCTGTAACCGGCAGGATCTTTCTCACTGCAATATAAATAATAATAAAATAATAATAAATAAATGTGTCAAAACCCCACTACAATAAAATGCTGTAATAATTGTATATATAATCATATAGCATTGCTTTTACACCAGTTTTGTATTACGCATGCAAACATGTGTTTTTATTTCACAATGCCCCCACCGCTTCAAGCAACCCATGCTTTGTTAACTCACGTTCATATTACGAGGTAACTTGAATACGTGGATACATCAAAAATAGTTACAGCGTTTTACAAAGTGCCACGGTATGTTGATGGAAAGATATGACGAAAACCACACGATATGCTGGAACACAGACATAAACGAAATTGGGTTAGTACTACATTTGTATTTAAAAAAAACACAACAATCTAGTAAATTTAATTCGAATATTGGTCACTCGTGGGAATATGTTTAACGGTTGAAAAACATGCAATAATAAAAACACAGAAACATATATCAATCAAACAATAACATATACGTACAGTTTCGGGACGACAGATTTGCCAAGTTTGTCCAATGGATGCCAATATTGTCTCACATACATAGGTGGCGCCGATTTTCGTCGCTTAGCAACTTTTCCGCCATTTTGTTTTTCATTGTCGTTGTCATTTCCTTCGGAATGTTGCTGAAACAAATACAATTATATACATGAGCTTCAGTAAGTGTAAAGCTTCTTAACAAGTCAAAATATTCGGAAACTTATACTGACCGGAAGCTTGTAAATTAAAGAAACACTTTTAAAAATAAACGCCATTTAATGTAAGACACAATTTCTTTTTCTACGTTTGTATATTTCCCGTGTTGCAATAGTACAAGTAGCAGTGTAAGAAAAGACTCGTAAATGCAAAATGATCTAAAATGATTTTACAATGTAACAGGTAAGGTCTGTTATAATTAATGGGACATTTCGAGCAGAGGTGTGGAATGTATGACCTACCACGTGACCTTGGTCTCCTATCACGTGACTTTGATCTTTTGATGTTTCACACGATTCACCATATCCACTATCCGGGGATTTCAAACTATAAGTTTCTTTTGTAACACCGGGATGTTTATAATTCGGCATATCCTGGACATAACTATTTTGTTGTTGTATATACCGTTGCAACATAATATCGTTACCAGCAGTTGTACCACTGGGAGGTCTGGCGGGGTTTGGGAACAAGTTAAATATTGTTTGTGCGTTTTCAGGATAATAATACACAGCTTGTGACGATTGCGTTCCTGAATATGTGTTGGTAGCATCAACATGATTGTTTGGTCGATATAACGCCTGATTTCCTGCTGGTACAGAGTTTTGTCTCAAATAGTGACCGCCATCTTGTTTTGGTATTTGCGGTGGCGACGCATGCGCATTGAGCGACGCCACTTGTTGTAACCGAGGAGCAGGAAACGGTCGTGTGGAACACGCAGCACTATCTGAACAATTGGATTTTGTCAAAGATTGTATGGATATATTAACACTAGGAGATAATCCATCTGAAGACTGTGTACACTGGGAAGCTGAACTGATTTGGAACACTGATGGTGACTGTGATGTCTCAGAGAACGTTGTCAGTGGTAACGGTGAAGTGTCTAAATTACCAGCTTCAATTATTGGAAGATTTTCCGGTAGATTTTCCAATATGGATTCATGATTTTGTTCCACTGTTAATGATTTTATTACAGACACATCCGATGCTTGTGCATATTTGTCTAAACTATCCATAGAGGCATTTCTAGCTTCCGATAAGCTAGACACTGCCGCTTCCATTTCAGAATTACTGTTAACAGCAGTCTGTTCTTTATTATTCATACGTTTCATTATCTTTTCAGTCAGTGCTTTCACTAGTTTCTTAGAAAGTTCTTGAGTCTTTGCATTCACTTGTTCCTTTTGTTCACGAGATCTCCTACCAGTGTGTGGAACTTTGTCTGTGTTTTGTGGCATGGCAGCCACCACACGTGATGCGCTACAAGCCTGTGCTGGAATATTGTTACGTACATCATCAAGACTTGGCATGGCTATATTCATCAACTTATCGTCAGTGTCTACCAGACAAGAGGAACCAGAAGCTACTGCATACAGGTTAGTGTCAATAGGTACACTATCTAAACAAGAAGTTGCCTCGGATACCTGTAAAATATAAATGATACATTATACGATAGTGCTTATTACTATTCATCGGGGTTTTCTCTGTCAGTAACTTTCAGTCATATGCCGCGAGCTGGATTTTATATGATCTAAACTAAGACTTAGACTTAATACGAGGGCTCAGTGCAAAACAGTTGTAACTACATACGATTTTAGAAGGTTTTGCGCTAAGCACTCGTTATGTAAGTTTAATGTGTTTTTAAAGTACAAAATGCATATTTATGACTGTTTCTGTGCAGGTTTATTGATAAAATAAACTCCGAAATATGCGTGTCAGTGAATATTACCATTCAATGAATAAGTGTGTCATGTTTCATTGTGGTAATATTACACATTCATTCAGTTACCTAAGCAACGAAATCATCAGTACTTGTTCTTTCTTATACACATAAATATTTATTTTCTTATTTATTTGCAAATGTATATAAAATGTAGTCTTCATAAGGTCAATGCTAACTGTGTACCATTCTAACAGCTGTCTTGTTTTATTCATGTCACTTAAATTTTTAAGTTAAAATAAAATAAGCTACAGAACAGTAAAATAACTGAAGTTGTGCCTCTTGATTTAGCGATATCTTAATTTCATGTAACATAATATATATTACACGTTCACTTTCACAAATCAAGGATTGAGTAGAAATCTGAGCTTATTTAGGAACTAGTTCCTTATAAATAGCAGAAAATAGTTGCTAAAATGAAGTTTGTCGGTTATTGGTCAGTTATTGTCTGCAAGGTTGATCCAGTTGTAGAATAACATAATATTTACTAGATTTACTTTGTTTGTATTTAAGCAAATACTCTATATGTACAGAAATGTGTGAAATAACACGAATAGCACGCTAGACCTTTCATGAAATCCGTAACATTTATGACGAATTTGCCATTGCTTGTCCAAAACAAATAATTATATATCATATTGTATATGTATAAAATGCAAAAGGTATGCATTTGATAGAAATTGCTATTTTTAAAAGTTGACAAAACATAGTTCAATAACAAAGTCAGCAATAGTCCATTATTATCCTTCAACACTTACTGCTATCCTTATCAGAACACATTTAAAAACTCCTAGTCAGCATGATTATGTATCTAGTCCTTTACAAAACCGTTCAATCCGTTAAAACAATGCACTAATGTATATACGAATGTTCACGAGTCGTTAATGTTTTAAAAAAGAAGATGCTATCTACATAAAAAGCCTTGGCAAGTAGTTCAGTATTTCACCCCTTTGGGTCATGAAGGGTTGATAAAGAAGTACCTGGGTATCCAACCGTGCAATGTAACAGTCCACAAAAACGTTACAACTGCGATAATAGCGAAATTAAACAGCAATCTTATAGTCAAATAGGCCTATTATCACAGGTAGCCGAAACCACAAAATTAGTACTCTTCAATGTCGAGAGTTAAAAATACACCATGTATCTCACGACCCTAAACTCAGAGTTGATATCTAACTTACAACAACTATACAACAGAACTCCAAATTTTCATAGATACTTCCAAACTCGAAACGAATAAATAATATTGTACAAGATATTTAAACGTAACATTATATTTTAAGTATAACACGATATGTTACTTTTTTAGACAAACTGTCACGTTACTCGGTTAGATTAATTAAATCGTCTTACATATCCTTTATTTTCTGTGTGTACGTGAATATCAACAGTGACATTGAGAGGTGACTTAATTTTGGTATCAAATGTAAATCTCGTAATTAAATATTTTTCTACTCCAAGTGGGATTTGAGAGCAAATAATAAACCTGTACATTATAAAAATCGGCTTAGGTACTGTATTTGGTAAAATAATTTTATTTGATTAAATCTTGTGAAAGATTGAATCATCACAATTGACCAATAGGCCGATTCTATGCGGACAGTCAAGTTGTGAATGCTTTTCGTATGATTAAACGAAGACCTATTGAATATTATATTCAAACACTCTTGAACCTTGTCAAATGATTTAATATAATCTTTCTTAATTGAAATGAAAACATATGTTTCGCACACAAAAAATCTTAAACTGTATCGCAGTTTGAAGGCTAGCAAATTGTTCACTAATATCTCTATAATCACAAACTAATGTCAAAACTTGAATATACATGTCCAGAATCAGAGAACCATAGTACAGTTTTCATATTGCTATGAACTGAAAAACGTCATAACCCTCAATGGAAATGTGATGCTGAGTATTCCGAGTTCTGTCCGAGTGTTATGTTGCTTTCCATTTCAGACATAGCAATGTGAAATCTGTACAAACCTCCGACGGAACTGACAAGCCATAACATCCTTTTGAAAAATTTGTAAAATTGTAAATTGCATTGTATGATCTAGTTTTGTTGTATCAACTTGAGTGAATTGTGTTGCGTTGCGTTGCGTTGCGTTGCGTTGCGTTGCGTTGCGTTGCGTTGCGTTGCGTTGCGTTCTGGAATTGCAATATTGTCCAAAAGAAATACCATACCGGTACTACTGTCTAATCGGCGAACCGGTTGGTGGTGTGAAGGGAGGTGGTAGACAGTTTAACACCCTAACAGTTGACCTTGTGACAAAAGTTTACGATATGTAAATCTATAATTCAGTTGACCAAGGAAAGGACCTAATTTTGGTTGTAAACTTTGAACGTTGAAAATATATATTGCAAATAGTTGCATACTCCAATGAATCTCTTATAAACGTCCGACGGCCAGTGTACGACATACGATAAGGCGTGGCTAACTCTGCTCGTAATGTCAACTGAGCCAGCTGGGCGGGCTTAAAAACAAAATATGGCTTTACTCTTACCTCGTGTATAACCTCCTCAGTAAGACTGACTGGACACTGAGTATCATGTATTTCTATAACAGACGTACTGTCCTCTCCACAATCACGGTTGAAGAATTTATCAACCTCTGATGCTAGTGTGGTCTGTAACATTTGCATGTAATCTCCATCCACTTCATGACCCGTTTCAACTTTCACCGATGATCCATCGTCCCTGAGAAAATCAGAATATTTTAGTTAAACATCAGATCCGACTTGCTGAGTAAAAGGGAGTAAGGTTAAACAAATAACCCAACAATCTGAGTAAAATGTGTAAAAAAAGAATAATCCAACAAAATAACTTAAAACTTCGGATTGATAGAACGCAAATTGTTCCTACCCTGAGCAACTATTTTATGGTATTAGGCAACACGTTATATAAATTGCAGTCCAAGTCAATGAATAGAATATTCCGCTGAAATTAATACCAGTATCTCTTTATATGTATACCAAAATCTTGTCTCATATTTCATTCTACGTGGCGTACAATTCACTAACCCCTTCCTCTAATTGGTCAAGCTAAAACCAGACCATACTACGGCTTCGAGCAATTTTCAGTATTAAGTTGTTTGACTTTTCAAGAACATCAAATAAAACACACTGTGTACCTTATCAATTGAAGGGCTTCGTTTATAAATGAACAAAACATTCAATAGAAATTGTCCTTGAAATATCCCACTGTACACGGTCTATGAAAGAACTTGTTTGCGCGTAACTATATTAAAGCGGAAGTGAATTTTTGTTTGTAAATTGGAAATAATAAGTTTGCTCATGTACAACGTTGGCGTCCAGTGACTCTCCAGATACTCAATAATTACAGACTTAATGTCAACTTAACCGTAAAACTTACAGTTCATGGAAGTTTACTTATCATACATGTTAAACATAAGTGAATAATTAAACTTACAAATATTAGTAATGTTTAATAACTCTTTCCTTAGCCGCCTAATTAAACAGCTGACGTTTGTTTCGTTTTGTTCGAATTGTTTCGTGTAAAATTTAAAAGTTGTGATACAGTACTCAAAATGAGCCAACTCATTATATCTAAGTTACCAATCACATATACATGTTAAATAATGTATATATGGCGACATTTCATACTGTACACATCTGGTAGCAAGTATGTTAGACGAAATGTACCAATAGTCACGAATGGTGAATATTCATGTACATTAAATAGTTCTTTCTGATGTAAGTCTGTAGAAGATTTTTTTATTATGGTACGGATAATTTGACACGATTCTCGACCTTTTATTTAGATAAATCGACTACATTTGTAATCCCTATTTTATGTTTTCATAAGCAGAAAGTATCACGAAGACGCTCGGGGTGTAATACCAACACAAATCTAAAGGACCGATTGTGTACGATTTGTTCGCGGAAATTTATCTATCTAACACAAGAACCTGGTAATATAGTCATGAATAAAGGTAAGGATCAGGTCAAATTCCCCGTACTACAACACTAAGAGCACAAAGAAGAACATGTAAACCAAGTGGTTGAAATACGCAGTACAGCATTACAAGAGAGACAAATCTACATTTACTAAATTAATACAAATTGCAGTTATCTTTCTTTAATTATCAATTTACAGGTTTGTTAGTAACAGAGACAACTCTACATTTCCCAAATGCATTAAAACGTTTTTAAATTAGTTATCTTTCTCTAACTGAAAACAAATTCTCTAGATTTGTTAGTGAAGGGAGAAAACTCTGCTTTTACCAAATGTTTGTGTTGTCATAATTTATCTGAACATGTATATTTATAATTTAACATTGGCTTAAATTTTTTTTTTAATACATCTTGATTATCATCTGGTAGAAAAGATTTAACAGGAATCGAAAGGTATGCTAGTTTTCCATTGCTTGGTGTCCAGCATTGAAAATGGAAATACGGTGATCATAGTAAATATATGAGTTGATGAACTAACAGAAAGCAATATAAAGGGAAGAAAGCAACAGATAAATATATAGTATTCGTACCTCATAATATCATATATAGAATTGATTTTGTCGCCAATTTTCATGCCACTTCTATCAAGGGCGGGTAGATTGATATATTCGTGCAATAAGGCCACGGCGGATGCATGCGTGTCTTCTGTATTATTAACCGACGCCGTCGCCGCCGTGAGCGGGTGCCCATAGAACGCTCGTATGTCGTCGGGAGGGCCATCTGTACTCGTCGGTGGCTTATCGGCGGGCACAACATTATTCTCTGGTTTTGGAATGGTAACTTCCGTCTCGTCTTCATTGTTAGCATTGTTGTTAGTGTCAAATACATTATCTACAGGCGTGTCAAGCTTTAAATCCTCTCTGAAAATATAAATCGGTTACAATTTAATACATTGTGTATCATAATAATTGCGGAAAACAGTGTAATAACTGCAATCATGTACTGGAAAGTGGCGATAACTACAATACTGCACTGGAAAGTGGCGATAACTGCAATACTGCACTGGAGAGTGGCGATAATTGCAATACTGCACTGGAAAGTGGCGATAACTGCAATACTGCACTGCAAAGTGGCGATAATTGCAATGCTGCACTGGAAAGTGGCGATAACTGTAAAAATTGCACTGTGTTTGTTATTCGTATTTCATTTCCCTATCTATAACTTTTTAGCATACATACAGGTGTACACATATTGATGTGTCAACTAGTAGTAAGACGTATTATGTTTCACCTTTAACCCCGCCCACCACAAATCATAGTTTCAAAAGATCAGAAATTTGAGAATAGCAATTAAAATTCCTCATCGTTTTTGGTCTTTATTCTATAAAAGCATCATTCAAGCTATTGCCCTACCAGCTAATTTCGAACACAATCGTTATTGTTGATAATGGTTCAAATAATTCGGTTATACTTGACTTGTGTGCTACTAGTAAACAAGGCCAGTTCAACATACTGTATAAAAGCACACGTTTAGAGTTTTATGTGATGCTATGGTCCTGGTTTAGAACATAGGAGAGACATTTTTGCTGGCAAATGTCTTTTTAAAAACCACATCAACATCAATATTTGAAAGAGATTACAATGCTTCAAGAAATACCAACCGTGAATGAACGACACCCTGTGCCAGAAATAATCACAAAATCGGTGTCACCCTATGTAATAAATAATCATACATGTTCTAAACCTCCACGAGAGAAGTCTGGGTATGAGAATTTTCAACTTCGAGGAGTTATGTATTTTCTGTGAGTCCTAAAGTAGACAAACAAGTAGATGGTCATTAAAGCAGCCTGTAACGTGTGCGATAATGTACAATTAACACTACTTTGATATAACGTCGATGAGAAATGAGAGTTATACTTTTCTGAGACAATGTATCTTGTCTGACCTATCTAATTTATCAATTCAATGTAATTATCAATACGATATCTAATGTCAAACCTATAAAACACCGAATACTGCAATAAATATCCATTGTTATATACAATCAGGACCTTTTACATGTATACCGGTATAGTTCCTGATACTTTTTTAACTGAATGTCACGTGTATATATATGTATATCCCAATATAAAACATCACTTAATAAAATAACAAATACGAATCTGATAAGAGGTTTGTGAACAGATTACGTGCTGCGTCAGAGTTTAAACAGGGCACATTATCTATACAACAATAATGTAGTTGATCAAAGTACAAAACAAAGCAAGTACTCATCTAGGCGTACAACCAACTAAGTCAGTTGATACGAATATATTCTGGAAAATATTTACTGACAACCAGACAGTGATATTCTTATCGAAGATGGTATTCTCTTGATTGTGTCGTACATGACGTCGTCTGCGGGATAACGCATGTATAACGTTATTTTAAGATGACTTATGTTTATTATAATCTTAGATAATCTAAGTGTGCCAGAATATGGAAATTCCTACGAAGGAAAAAAACAGTTACGTTGTACTCACAGGTAACTGTATCATTGATAAAGAGTAAAAAAAAATGTTATAAAATTTATGATATCTTAGATATTATAAATTTTATGAAAAATATTCTTTTACTCTTTATTAATGATTCAGTTACCTGTGGTTGTACTGGCACCTGTTCTAGAACATTTTGAGCGCAAAATTGTCATTGTTAAAGAACAAACAACAAAAACATGTCGTACCAAAATATCAACGTTCTCTTTGTTAGACAGAACATTATGTACATGAACTAGACGACATAACCACTCGAGTTTGGTTTTACCTCAGCAGACAATTCCCACACAGCTTCGTGTGTTTCTACAGTTGGACACGAATATTCATTAGATAAACAGAAAACCGAAGACTTACTACAAATAATTAAATATTTGTTTTCTTGAGTTCGAATTTCTAAAGTTTATTTACATATTATTATTTCAATAAAGCACTCGATGTTTGCTGGCGGTATGTTTGCGTAAGTTGTCAGTACCCCTGTTCTCAAGGGTGTGTATGTAACATCGATCAGAGCGCAGACAGCCAGTGTTCCATTGAGTCCTTTAGGCTTTACCTTTGTTGTTATTACACCAGATTTTCTACACGGGTATATCTACTATGTTAGCCCAGTCTGTCTTTACAAACCCTAAGTTTAGTAAAAGAAGACAACTCATCCGTCTACCCTTTTTTCATGAAATTATTTCCCTCTGCCCCGTCAAACATAGGGAATAATCAAGCCCAAAATAAAATCTAGCTAAATTGAAAATAAAGTTATGATAATTGATTGACAACATATTATGTAGTCAGGTAGCCAGACCAATGTTAGCCATGCGCGAAATTTAGAACTAATCATGTAAATGTAATTCTATAGCTCAAATTAAACATGAAGTCACCATTGCGTAATACAAAACCTCTTGATGCGAAATTTCAGGTACAAAAAATAGCTACCGGTGAACATAAGTAAGTAAGACATTTAAGTTAAACAAAACAGATGGTATATATAAACGTAGTGACAAATTGCGTTTGTTTAAAATGAACGTAAATTATTACTGCTTACTATATCACTTCTGATGACACTGTAGAAAACAATAAAACATTCTTGTAAATTTAAGGAAGTGCAGTCTTGACCACAAAGATGTCAAAAACCAATGACATGTCGTTTGAATGATTTGTACAATTGTCCTATACAGCAATTTGTGTGTTGTATATAATCCTTCAATTAAAAGTCCCAAGCTACGTATTTAAAGCTGTCTGCATCAACAACAACAGCATGACATGAATCGATCTACTCATTGTTTTATTACTACATTGTACCTGAATTACACTAGGTGCTATTGCCTCTTTGGCTCACTGGCCAATGTCCTTCTCTTGACCAAACAACTACGTGCTTGCAGTCAGGATGTGAGGAAACTGTCCGTCTTGCCCGCAGGACATTAGTGGATCTACCAAGGAATCCAAAATAATATAAATACATCATAACAGAACATGTAGATCACTACATACATGATCATGCATTTTCACATGACCTTAAGTTCAGCTACATCATATTGTTGTAACAACCTCAGAGTGTAATGATCTGTTAATATAATGTATTACGTCATATATAACAACTTTAGACCACACAAACAACAAATTATTGTAACATTCCGGTACGGGACGACAGTTACAATTATCGCTTTATAATGCACAACCTGTCGGCTGCAATCGATGGTTTCCAAGGTTACCCGAACACAATGACAATAATGCCGTCACGTGATATATTAGACTTCCGTAGCTCGTTAAATCGGATTGGGTCACGTGTCAGGTAAATAATTTGTTGGATGGGACTCTATCGATTGATTGATTGATTAAATTCATCCTATTAAAGAATAAAATTGTTTTATATCAATAATGCATGATATAATAAATTTGACACACGAACACCGACATATTAAAATATTCAAAACGACGTTCATAAGCAGACTCAATTCAATAAATAATTAGAGTCATATCACTTTTGGAGACTTTTTATTTTCAAACACCAGAATAGTTTAAAATGTACTAGATCGTTCTGTAAACTGTTAATTTAACCCTGTCGAATAGCGATAATATTATAGACTACAAGTATTTCAATTTCAAATAAACGGTCAAACTATTTAAACTCTTTGTGGAACAACTTTGTACAACTTATATGAAACGCTTTCGACACCTCCTTATTGATGATATCCATCGCATAGAGGGAATGAAAGAAAGATAGAGGCCAGATTTCTCTATGCAAAGCGTCTAGCTAGGGAATTGTAAGTACCATTTCTATTTCGTCTTTGGTATGACGCGGGCTGGGATCGACCAGGAGACCCCAGCACTCGAAGCGAATGCTCAACCACTGTCCTATCGCGGCGTTTAAATAAAAAAAAAATAGTTTAGAGGCGGGGTATCTTATTGTAACAGAAAACATTATAAAAAGAAAGACTTAGTGCTATTGTATGTGATTATGGATATGCTAAGTGATTCAGAAAACTGTGATTGACATAAAGTAGTAGATATAACAATAAACGTTGTCATGCATCATGCATCATATACTGTTTTACCTCACACATACCATATAATATTAATAAGTCCCAGGGGATCACTATATGATATATATTAAAGAATCATTAGACATCTTCAGCGTTATCAACCATCTTGGTGTACTATTAGTCGTAACATTTTATATCTTTTAGATATAGCAGATTCGGTTATAACGAAGACTAGGGGACATATCTTTTAAGTTCGATATAAGCATTGTTTGCTTTACTGTATTGATAAAACAAATAACAAAATTCGTTATATAAAGCATGATACATTCCGCTTGTATCTGTGTTATTAAGGGGTTGGAGGGGACTGGAATTGAATTCGTTATAAACATAAATTCTCTGTATCCATGTTTGTTATACATGTAATAATTAAGAAGAAGAATTAATATTGAAAAAAAACTTTATTTTACTAGGAAACTAATTGGACAATATAATTTAAATAAATCTTTCATATAAGTGAGTTTCACCGTACATGAACAATGCGAAACAAATCCTCGACCAGACTGAGTGCAGTCACCTCATACATACTGGACAATAGCTTTGATCATAATTAAACACCATAACACATAAAGAAGTGTGTAACCGACCACAAAGCTTTACGTAAAGTGATTTGCATAATAAACAATGTGGCTTGTTTTAAACATTAATTAAATATGCACGTTTTGACGTGAATAATTTACTGTCATATATTTAGAAGTCACTAAAAGCATATTCTATGTTTTAAACCACTGCATGAATATATATGGCCCATGTGTATGAAATATACATATATGGTACTGTTACATAGTATAATTTTAAATGTATGGGAAACTTCACTTTTACATTGTATATAATTATACGTAAATTACTAATGTATTCGTGTAAAAAGAATACAAGTATGTTACAACAATCCACACAGGACTTCAAAATTGTTAAAAATACTTTAAATGTTTTATGTGGATCGATCACCTTTCGAAAACAATGTAACCTACAATTAAGCCATTGATCATTAAAGTTTATGTCGATTTTAATACATACGCTACTGTGTAAAATACCGTACCCTATAAACTTTCACTCGGGGTTTGTGGACCAGATTATTTCTTATAATGATATTTAGGTGACCGCATACATTAGAAATGTTGTCAATTGTTGAGTTCAATTGAATAATGTCGGTATTTAGCGACATTCAACATCTAAACGATGACAATTTAAGTGTATAGAAAACTACAGTAACATTACACTCTGATGTCCGGAGGGTAAGTCTGGCTGATCAATAGTTAGATGGGTCGCTGGTACATTTGTCTTAATTTCCACTAGTTGTGTCCATCAGATAAAAGCGTCTGATTGAAAACATTACGACGTTTAAATAGCAAAATCCAACCATCTGTAAAAATACACAACTTTGATAAAAATCAGATGGTTAGCTACAAATTGGTCATAAATATGTTCATAGTACATATTTGTCGTCGTCTTCGTAGCGTTATTTGTTTCGCAAAACACGGTTAGGGCAAATATTAACGACCGATATCTGACAGAAATCGAAAGAAATTGACAGAAATATTTATACGATCTTTCATTTTCAGCTAAAATGTTTTTGTTCAGAAAACTGAGCGACGTAAAGCATGAAAACTGAAAGCTTTTGTTGGATGTTCAAACGAAACAAAACCTTCATTATCGAGTGACAGGGATTGTATACGAATGACTAAGTTATGAATATATAATAATTATCTATTGTAGTAAAATCATCTCAACAAAGACGTTATACTTCTATTGTCCATAGTATATGTTGAACGGTCGCTGGGTTTTGTTTTACGTGAAGTCGTTGACTTTATTTAATGAAAACACGTCCATTCTACTAGTATTCAATTTAGGAGATATAAATATGAAGAAAACAAGAGATGTTTGTCAAACGCGTATGTCCCATGGCAGCCTAAAATTCAGAAATGGTAAACAGTCACAAATAACTTGATCTTTGACATACTGGCCTCAACATCAATAGGGCCATCTACTGGTAATGACCAACATCCATGTATAGTTTGAGGATCCCATGACGAAGTGTACTTTGTTTATTGAATGGGAAACCATGTGCCTACAGACCAACAGACCGACCGACATGTGCAAAATGTTTCGTGGTCGAAGTTACACACCAACATAGAACAAACCGCGTACACCAAGCTTAATGTGAAGAAAGTGTATGTTTATGTATAGTACCCCATACTTTATTAACAAACAGACAACAAACAGACGGACGGTACAACACACAAACAACTACTAGTAATGCCACTTGAAAATTAAACCACATGCGTATATCCTAGAATGTGAGAACCACATGCGTATATCCTAGAATGTGAGAACCACATGCGTATATCCTAGAATGTGAGAACCACATGGAGTTACAGAGGTCAATCCGTTCAATTGATATGGTCAAGTGTATTTTATGTACTAGTATTAAGTTTTAATACCATTTCAAATCTCTCGGTCAGAGAATACACGTACTAAACAATCAGCTGTCGAGCCTATACACATCGTATTTTACTTTATGCTTGTTTTTTAGTTAGTATTTATTTAGCTTGCTGTACCACTGTTCTGTCATAAATGCAATTGTATTGTCCTCATATGCTATCAGCCTAATGGAATTGAAAATAAACTATCTATCTTGTTCTTGTATTGTACTAGTTTTGTGCTTTTAGTACTTCAATGTAATTGAAAATCAGTTTGTATAAAATATAATATACCAACTCATCTGACGCTATGCACAATAACTGATCGGTTTGCAACTGACACACACCGGGCATATGTTGAGGCCAATGATTGCAACCAATGCACGTCGGTTAAACCGCTGTGCTCATGTTTGCACGCACCCAATGTAAACAGAACAAATGGGATTTCCTGGACTGCAACATACAGCCTGTGCACAAATCACTATGCCTGGTCCATAGCAGCGTCCATAGGACAAACTTGTCCCAAACACTGCATTACTAACATTTTTTGCACCGTAATATGTATTGTATACTTATTGTGCCTTTCGTATTTTGCTGTTTCTATTCTGAGTACTGTTATCGGATTTGTTATTATCTTTATATTTAACATTTCATCAGCAAGACGTGTTTCCACGTTTATCACGTAATGTCTCTCTCACTACAGGAGACACATGAACCCATTGTCAAGAATATAGCTGGAGCAGCCGGGACAGAGTGTACATACAGAAAGGTTTTTACAATCACTGTTAAAACGTAATCGTTTTATTGATTGATTTCCAGGTAGGTGCAGATCTTTTGTAGTGTGAATCGATTCCAAAACAATGAGAGAAAATCGAAGATACAACAGAACCGGACATGGATGCGTCGTTAGAACTACATTAATTGATTTACCCTGCGTGGATCAATCGTCCGAACAGTATAAGACAATCGCATTAAATAATTTTACATGTTATGCTACGACAAATCGTATAAATATCATACGTATTATAAGTTTACTTTGCAGAACTTTGTCGAACTTTGCTTTCCAAATTGTCGTATTTTGTCATTGTAATAATAACTAATTACTGTAAATGGGGTGATATGCACTATGTTTTAATTCCGCTAATGTTCGAGAATGTATCATAAAAATTATGCGAGTTCAAGAAAATAATGAATGTTTACCGCCAGTTTCCATCCTTTCCTGAATTAACAAGATCCGTCAGAGACTGGTGGTGCCCCAAAGGGGGTGTTTGTCACAGAAACACTACTCAAACAATATGTAAAAAGAGTAATGGTTCTTTGGCACTGCACTATAACTTAATGAGATTTATTTAACTACGAAGTTTCAAATTTCTATATCCAATACGGTATGAGTTATAGCAGTGACTTGTATTAAGTATGAAAAAGTACAAAGGGGAAATAACACCAAAATTATTAAATAAAGAGTTATGGTTCTTGAGCACTGATATACTAGCAATGAGATTATTCACTTTTGCAGTTTTAAAATATCTCAAATACTGTATGATTTATGGTCCGGACAAGAATTAAGTATGAAAAATTACAAGGGAAATAACTCCAAAAGTATGCAATACATAGTTATGGTTCTTGTGCACTGCACATCATTAAATACCAAGAATTGTAATTCTTAACAATAGTCAGTTTCCCTTACACAAGCTTCATCAAAAACGAACATTATTTTGACTTGCACTATATTTATAGTTTGCAGGACAAACATTCGTGGCTTATGTCTGTTTTGTTTTCGTCCAAGCATTTTCCCACCGATGTTCAGATACGGTGACCATTTGTACCAACCTGTCCAACTCAAGAAGTGAATCCGGATTTGTCGGTTAACATGCAGTACCAAATTTAACATCATTGTCATATTGTCGGGCATTAATTGTGGTGTGTATAGTTAGGTGTGTCCTGCAAGTTGTTCGGCTTTTTAAAGGTGTGTCCTACAAGTTGTTTTGGTGTTTTATAGGTGTGTCGTGCAAGGTTTTTTTTACATAATCATGTTTTGAATTAAAACAATGGGATGGCTCGCTGTATAACTGACTTAAAAACCTCCCAATAAAATCGTGTATTCCTGTGTAGTATATTTCTCGGAATGTTGAAATGCAATGTAGTTGTGTGGTTGTTCCCTTCCCTTGTTGTATTGTTGTGTTTTAAATGGCAAATACCAGTCGTATAGTGTAGTTACTGTGTTCGGATATTCTTCTCGGAGGTGGATTAGTCTTATGACCAATACCGTATCTTGTTATAGTTGCTTGCAATAGCGCTAAGAGAAAAAGTCCAATTCCAGGAATATAATATGCCTCGATAACCTCCATATAACTGAAATATTGTCTCCCATACTATTCTGTATTGTACTATTTGAATGTGGTATATCACCGTATTGGTCATTATGATTAGTAGCATTTCTTTCTCACGCCCAATATTAGCCTTAATACAACACCCGGGTTATGTATACACGTCTCGCTTTTGTGAAAAGCTTTTAAACTACACAGCATTGAATCAATTCAACACAATAACTGCCACTGTGTGTACGTTAACACAATGGTTATACAAACATTAATACAAGATTCGCCCCGTCTTCAATCAATCATTCGTTCATGTTTAAATGCCGAATTTACAGAAAACACGTACATATGTCAAACGCACGTGTATTCGATTACACGTCTCTCAATATAAGACATTTGATAGTATTGTAATGCATGTTCATGTAGTCGAACCTTGTACATTCAACAGTCTGCTATCCTAATACTAGTATCTGGTGTCAGCCAAAATTAACAACCAATCCCACACTCTAAAATCTTTATTCAGACCTATGCAGTCAAAACAATAATCGCCAATTGAACAGGGAAGGCATGTACTCAACTTAAACAGCCGAGCACGGAAAACATAAAAAAACATCAAACCTGTGTTAAATACCATCTGTAAACAAAGACCACTATTATAAAACCTGTCTACAAAGGACATCAATTTCCATCTCCTTTGAGACAATTTCCAATTATGTTTAACAAGCTAAGAGACATTACTTTTCAATAATAAACATATTTTAATCTTCTCAAGGTTGACCCTTATAAACAGATTGTACTTTAGATTTAATTTGGAGCATTAGATGATATGATTATAACAATGCATAGTTCGAGCACATAGTATTATTCGAATACAATTTTAGACCCGACAAATTTTAATTATCAAAGTATTACTGAATGTGCTTGAATCGTATACATACAATGCACATGTACTTGTATTTTAAAATACATTCATCACATAATGAAGACGTATTGAGACGGATGCATTATAAGATTAATTGACATAAAGACAATTAAATGCAAACTATTTAACTAAGTTTCAGCAATATTGGTAACGTAATGAAGTAAAATACATTCAAACGTGTGTCACCTTAATTTTTTCCGAAACATCTTTAAGGTGGTACGCGCGCCTTTTATTTTACGATCGAATTTTCTCTGAAACATCTTTAAATGACAGGAAATTAACCGACATTGAAATCATAACAATGTTATGTCACTTCTCTTGTTTTCGAGATATCGGTCTTCAAATGACCTACCACTGTCTTTTGTTCATTCTATCTATTTCTTGCATAAATGACACTTACATATTACATATATTCATGCTAAGATAAACTCACATAATATAAATATGTTTGCACATCATATAAATAACTATGTATGTAACATGATAAATAAATAGGTTACACGACTACGAAAGACGGCGTTCCATACGTAAAGATACATAATATATTAAGGAGAGGGAAACGTCGTTTTTATAATCACAAGAATAATGACGAGACATACATTGTACATTAAAATTTGATTGATTAATTTCACACTCATTTAAATGTAAATTATCATATCGCTGATGACAAATATGATCCCAAGAAGTATTCTCTCTGTTTTTGCGATGATGTTTTTTTGTGTGAAATGATTGAAGTAAAACAACGTTTAGATGTGACAGCAAAAACTTGTTAGCTATTAATGTACAGAACAGTTCACACATTTGCTCGTTTTTTTTTGCTTTTTCGTAAAACTCGTCGAATTTTCTTATAAAATTACCACATACGTTACGTATCTTAACGTTTAATACTTAATGCTATAGGATGCTGTATGGCATGACAGTACATGTATAATGAGTATCAGTATTATTATATTTGGAAATTATTATCACTTCTAAGTACATTTATTATTCACCGATTCACTTGATATATGGAATTTTGTTAACTTTGGATTGTGAAGGTGGCTGACATGTGATCGATCATCAATCAGAGTGTCACTGATATTTGATTGTTGCTATATTTTTGTTTTCAACAATATTACCAATGTTTCAGTCAAATACGAAAGCCATTTTATTTGAACAAGAGACGTTTGTAAAAAAACGTATGTCCAATAGTCAGACATGTTAAGGGAAATGGTGACCTTCTGACATAACAATCGATAGGGGACAACTACCAATGGTAACCATTAGAAAGTTTGCAGTTGAAGATACATTGCCCGACCGTCCTTGAGGTTTTTATCAATTGCTAAGAAACCATTTTGTCGAAGTACTCGTGCTAAAGATGACAATGACCTTGACCATGACCTACTATCCTACAATTTAATTTAAAGTTAATAGGACTCATCTGCTGTTGTTGACCCGCCTCCATTTAACGTTTGAGGATCCCTGTCTTAAGCAGTTCTTGAGTTATTGAACGGACACTATTTGGTCTACCGACCGACATGAGCAAGCAACCCACCCCTTATCAAAGATGGAAGCATAATTATTTGAAAAACATACATGTATGTACCAATCTGCTTATGTTGACTATGTACATGTCGCATCAAAGTTTGCTCTGTTCAACACAAAATGTGTTAGAGAAAATAACTTTTTTTATAGATAATCACTTGATCAATGCAAAATTGATATTATAAAATATAAGAACTTACAGTAATTTTCCTGACATGCCTGAAGACGAGTAGAAAATCGGTCTGTATGTAAATAATTCCATTCCTAAATATACCAACTACATGTATACATGTCGTGTAATAAGTAGACTATAAACCTTATTGAAAAAAATCCTCGTCCATAATACCATGCACGGAAAACCCGTGCAAAGAATGCGAACGTTTCCCTTCAATGTGTTGTTTTTGTAAAATCAATGATATAACTATTAGAATTAGGCAATTAAGAAGGTCCGTAATTCAGATTGTATTTTGTAAATTATTATCGTGTGCTATTTCTTTTACACTCATCGTCGCATCGTAAATTTTAGATTAAACAAAGGTAATTAAAATCATGTTTTAATTTACAGATGATGATGTATGACGATCATGCAGGATATACGTGAGCAAAAGATGAACATGTTTGTGCAAATACCGACATCTCACTAGACGTGCTATTCTAACCATGAAACGTTAATGATTGTACTTTGTCATACATCTGCAACTCGTTTCTTTAGATATTTTACTTGTTTACAAAGAATGTAATTTCATAACATAGTATTATCATTTTAACTGGACAAAAAAGGCAGTGAAAACCAACACCTTATTCGCTAACATTTACAAATATGCCATCGGTTGAATTGAGAAATTGATAAGAGGAATTGCAATGTTTGAGTAGAATAAACATGTTAACAGATGACTGGCCTAAATAAACAAGTTATAATAATCGTACATTTTACAAGCACATGCTCCCAGGTACGAGCCTATGAAATGTTTGTGTTACACAGGCCAGATGCTATGCGTATTGTTGGTTATACTTTAGTAGGTAGACTGGAACCAACTATCTCATTGTCCGACAGCGTCTATAACATGTTGATAGTAGGACAAAGGAACACGCACATTAATTAAAAACTTGGAACCAGGCTAGTTAGGAGAGTGAAGCAATATGGAGCCAATGAGGTACCACCGTTGTCCGGGTGATATGGGTTCGATACCATGGTAGTCAAGAGTATGTTCTCCTTAGCTATTGGCTAAGGCCATGTTCTTCATATGTAAAGGTTTTGTCGGTCATGTATCCACAGAAAGTGGAGAAGACCCTTGATAGAAGGTTAGTAAATTGCTGGTTGAGAAACTTTAAAGAGTGAACACTGAAAAGCGACAAGTTGGACGAAAACAAATTACCAAACTGCTCTTTGCATGCATAATACTATAGCAGGCCACTTAAAATTATGTATATACGGAACATTAATGCCATGTGGGGGGTGTTAACTTCAAATTTTGAAATCTTGCTGCAAACATATTTTATAAGTCTGTGCATACAAAATCATAATATGACAACGTTCCGACAAACCGTAGTTATAACGCACACTATGTCGAGTTTTTAGAATTATACGGTCATGTTTTGTCTGAACAAACTTTTATAGCAAATGTTTTGCACAATTAGTTCTTCAAATCTTGACAACTTCGTCTCGTTTGTGTTTTATTTTAGAAAACGTCTACATTTTGCGGTATGATGTAGAAACGGGATAGTGGAGTTGATGTATGTTATATGGCGGCGTTTCTAGGCGTACAATATGTGTTCGAATCTCACTATAGGTGCAAACTATTAAGTAAACTAAAACTATCCCGTATAAGTCATATATGGAGGACAAATGATCATAGAGAAATATATGTCAATGACAGAATGACCTCAGTACGAGCAACTAACATAAACCTACTAGGTGACAACACAATAATCAGCTTACAGAATAGAGATAATGCAATGAACTGGCTTCTATAGAAGATGACAGTCATATGTAATGTCAACCAAACTGAGGGCGATAATTGAGTCTCTAACGTTAATGAATCTGACATCATTGTGGGACCAGTCATATGTAATGTCAACCAAACTGAGGGCGATGATGGAGTCTCTAACGTTAATGAATCTGACATCATTGTGGGACCAGTCATAGAATCCAAGTATTTGATTAGCTTTGCTGGCCTAAGCTTAGCATTGTCTTGAAATTGGCCAAATTGAATCAGACATTGTCTAACCAGTTTTAGAATACAAGCATTTGATTAGCTGGCCTTAGCGTATGATTAGCGTTGTCTTGAAATGGACCAATGACATTGTATGATCCCAGAAACAGGTCTTAGACTTATGTGATACATGTAGACACAAACACGTTACGCGTTAGACACAAAACGACAGTTGCCACTGTATGACTGGACTGTTGGTAGATTCTATACAAGTGTAACGTGTACTTTCACTACAGTGAAAATTGCAATGTCAAGTGCCCTGCGTAGGTCTTCATTGCCTTAGGTACTCCCACTCCTTTTGTTGCAGGGTACACCGGGTACACATGTACAGTCTGACACCGTGTAGGGCAGACAGTAGGGTATAATAGCATGTATCGTGTAACATCGTAATCATACCGTAAACCTTCGACATGCAACGCTTCTTTGTCTCATTATACCTTGTGTTGCGTATCAAGTACAGATTTACGCATAATTTTTTTTATTGGGTTGTTTGTGTTTGAAAACTTATACCAACTGTGTTTCTATAATATTCTTTAAATTTCATCTACATCTTACGGTATACGTGTAGCATGCATGAATGTGTATTGTCTAAACAATGCATGGACCACATTACATTGGCCCTCGGTACGCCACAAGTGAGTGATGTTTCAAGAGAATCACATCAGTTTTTTTAAATTATTTTATATATCTAAAGTCACAAATGCTTCGATTAAAAGCGTCTTTCTATTATTTCATGCTAACTTATTTTAGGTCGATTGTGCAACAAGTTTTTCTAACTAATATTAATCACTTTCGACACCTCATTTCTGGTGTTTTTCATCGTCACGAGGGTATGAGAGGAGAGAAGCAAGGCAGGTTCCCTTTAATGCTGAGCATCTATCAAAGAAAATACTGGTACTGTTTTTATTTCGTCTGTAGTATGGCGCGGCCTGGGATCGAACCCGGGATCTCTCGCACTTGAACCGGACACTCTGCCAAGAAGATGGCAGCATGTTAGTATAAGGTTCGTGAATAGTGAGTGACGTGGTGGAACCCTTGATAGCGTTGTTGGTTTACTTAAGTTTATTTAAAAGCGGAAATAGAGGCGCATACTGCAAACTGTAAATACATACATTAATGTCAAGTTTTATAATAAAAGAGCATATTCATATGTCATACTTCGCTGGTTCAGTTAAGCAATGCTCTGTTTTGTGTGCACGCTGTGGTCCGCAACAGGTACAGCAATTACATACAATTATAATAATATTTTACAGTCGTATATATTTTAAGGTAAGGTAATGTATGACGTATATGTTCTATTAAAATTATTTGAAACCGTAGTGGAGCGTATCGAGATGGGTTTTAGCATAATCATCGCTGTCAAATTATGGAGTAGTTAAATTTGTTGACGAATGATACATTGTATAATTCACTACAAGTGTCGTAAAGCACTTCGAGCATTGTATACATAAAATATCTCTAAACTTGTTGTAGGCCTACTAGTATATTCGCACGCTATGTGATTTTCTTTTCAAACTTCGTGTATTGAAATCTTCAGTATTTAAATAATCGTCCTATAAATATGGTTGACCCTCTACTGTCATGCGGAGTAATCTTCAATGCCATCTCTCCCTCGGGGCTATAAAAATCAAACAAGTGTAATCTATATCCTCGATCAGGGAATATATCTGATAATATAGTTGTATAAAGGAGACATGTGGGTATGTGCAGCGATGTATGTTTATATATAATGTACTGTGTAAAGAACTGATATTAATTATACGTAGTCTGTACCGAATGCCTTTAAAGACGAACATTGTTAGCCCTGCATAGGTACCTGTCATGCCTATAGATATAGTGTTTCTAATAATCTTTTTCATAGATATTGTCAATGTCATATTGAACACACATGAACTAATATTGTGAACCAAATCCCTTGTTAGTATTCCTGTTCAACTTGAGAATGTATTTGGGACTTGCCTTTGTGTACAATATGTGTGATACCAGAACACAATCTATACCATTATTACTCATGAATGACACAATGGGGTACCCATGGCTTAAGGAACATATCGAATTCAACAGTGCTCTCATAAGTTACAAAATTGTATGTAGTCAAACGAAAAAGGTTATTTGGATCACAGTTTTAACAGTATGTCGCTGCGTTATTCTCTTCCAATGCTGTTCTTAATCATGGACAGCTGCCCATATTAAAAGTTATAACTAAAACTACTAATTTATACCGAAAGCAAAGAACATCTATATTCGCCTTGCCTATTGAATTGATTTACAAAAACACTCTGTTAACTTCCGGTATTTGTGCACAAACGTCAAAAAGTAGTTAATCGTATTCACCGCGGTATCCATAGCAACCGTTTCGAATTATAGCGCCTTACATACAAACTTAACTTCTAAACATTCCAATTTATGTTCGTGTATATCGTTTAATCGTATATTAACAAATTGTTCCTAATATTTGTATTTATATTTGTCTGTATTTTACACTTAGCTATGTGCTTCTTTTGCTTATACATTTTGAACTTGTTAACGTCATTTGATTATAATTCTTATATTGCATGTAGGGATATAACAGTAAAATGTTGACAAAGACTTGTGTACCTGGCTTTACTATCAAACCCTAGTTGATGAATATCTTCAAGAGCCCGGATGCAGTATTGTTATGCGTATACCAATTCATATGTGTCGTAAAGAATTGGATACATGGCTACAGTACAGTAGAATCAGCCGACCATAGTAGCATATATAATCCAACAGTCATATCAAGTATACATTAATTTAATACATACAGCCCAAACGTTCTCACACACTTGTACTACTTAAAATCCAACACTTGTCCCAAAACATGAGAGAGGCGTTGAGCAAACGTCTTAGTACGGTATACAAAACTTTCGTAAAGTTTCGTTTAATAAGTTTATGATTGATATATCAATTATTGTTAAGACTATTTAAACCGCTACATACTTAAACTATGTATTTAATTTGGTGACCAAGTATAGAAGTCCCGCAGTCAGCATTTCTTTGCTTATGGTCAATACAATGCTTATATAAATTATACATGTACCTGGTACAATACATACACCTATATGTGCAGTTATTGATAGCGACAAATGACGTAATTCATTATTGTAGAAGTATAATAAATATAATAATAATTCATAAGGCTTACCTTTAAATATAATGAGAAAAAAATTATTTAATTATCAATATACGATCACAACGTACGTCATGTACCTAACATCAAAGTTGAATTCCATAAATCCAAACACCGAATATCACTCAATCATAACTAAACCTAACTTATAAAACATGAATAAACATTTTTTTTATTTCTTAAAATCACGGCTCATACCTTAATGGCGTCGATCTAGTGTCGTTATCCAAGTTTGAAGGCATTCTATTCTTAATCCAGAAAACCAGGAAAACGAGTTATTCAGCTTTCTGAAGCCCTATTGTTAGCACCGAATTTTTACGTTAATGCATATTCCCAACGCCATGTCTAAACGTGCGCACGTAGTACAGTCGGAAATGTTCACATGTCACGCTCTCTGAATATTGGAAAATGTAAATTGAAAGGCTTTGATCGAAGGAGATTTGAAATGGACGCAGTAAAGCGTTTCAAAAACTTGGCAGGTAGCTTTATTATTAAAATACGGTAAATAGAGGAGGAAATAAATGTGTTAAGCTTTACCTTAACGTTGTGTGAAGGTAAATTTATGTACTTTGAGTCACCAAAAATTTCAAAATAGTATTAAATGATCCTTACTATTTGTGTTGTAATTTTGGTGTGTCAGTTAGCTACTGTTTGGTTTTTTTCGCGTATATGTACAGTCATCACAATGAACAAATAAATCGAAAAGGTTAAATATAGTAAAGTATATAAAGAGGCATTATTGTAACTGGGTGTCGTTATTATTAAAATATTCGCTGAAGGACCAACATTGGGCCGATTAATAATCAATAATGAATCATTGTCACAAGTTTTACTTCATCCAGACAATACTGGGTGTTGTCACCAATAGAACAACACAATACAATAAACTTGTCCCAGTCAACAGCACGTTTTGTAGACATATCTCTTTAGTAAATAGCTGCAAATTAAATAAAGAAAAACTTTCAAAAAAACTTAATCCACTAATATAATGAATATACGTGTCAGATCACTGTTTCTTATTTAATGAATCAGCCGTCAGTACTAACATGTACATTCTGAAGAAACTGACAACTCCACTATATGAACCATGGGACGGGGACAAGACAATTTTTTACAGATTTATAATTAGTTTATTTTCATATTGTTACAAGCACACCCTAACGGCTCCCATCCCATCGATTCGCTTTATACATATTTATAACGAGAGTTACATACAAATACTTTAGCGCACAGACAATCCAAAGCCACACAGAAACGACGGCAGCGCCTAGCCATTCGCGCAAGGGTCAAGAAACCATCCACATACCCAAAATGAGATATTTCATATAGCAAGCCTATATACCCACTCCGCAAATAATGACACAATGTGGACTTCGAACTATGTGCATAATTAGCCGTAAAGGGAGGTAATTATAAATTATAACTATACTGATAAATGATAACAAACCATCATCCGAATCAGATCAAGAACAATGTAACCAATTAGCATGTAGGTTTCAACCAGTTGAAATGCTCTTACTTTAAAGTTATCATAATAGATATCACAATGCTCGTAAATCTGTGTGAACTGTTTTACTTTTTGTGTAATACAAAATGTAGGGCTGTCAAATTTAACACACACGTATGAACCGAACACCCACCCGAACTGAAGATTTAAACATGATTAAATTGTGATTGCCATACGTTAAGCTCCATTTCAACCAATGAAAACAAACAGAATATTTTTAAGAACACCAAGAAAACCTAAATGGCTATA
Organism: Spisula solida; assembly: GCA_947247005.1. Classification (NCBI taxonomy): domain Eukaryota; kingdom Metazoa; phylum Mollusca; class Bivalvia; order Venerida; family Mactridae; genus Spisula; species Spisula solida. The sequence goes on from OX365948.1 coordinate 32,070,952, forward strand.
GGGAGTAACTCACTGAGGTGTACAATATTATTAGAAAGGTCATGTTTTGTGTATGTAATAATTATTGTATGGTGTGATATGTACCATTGGACGGCAGCACACAATTGTATAAACGCCGGTTAAATTTTAACCGCGGTTAAAGTTACCAAAACGGTTAAAAGTCTAGTTAAATCGTAGAAATCAATTGTATAAAAATCTAGTTAATTTAACCACGGACAAGAGGAAACGTAGAGAACCAAGGTTGACATAGAGGCGCACCGTTGAAGCTGAACTGAAAAATGAATATGAAACAGTGAAGAAAGTTAGCCAAAGACAAACTCCGGATGTGGACTTTGTTCCTGCCCTACACACCTGAAGGCATAACGGGATTTAAGGAAGTCAATACTTCCACCCCCGAAAAGTACGGTTTCGAATCCCGGGCTTGACAGGGTGGTTACTATTTTGTATGGTCAGGTGGTTCACATGTAGAGAGGTTTGAAGAGGAAGACCAAGAGAGTACTGTCGGTAATTAATTCCACGAAAACTGCTGATGCACACTGAGTGTCGTATAATGAAAATATTATTGAAGACGTAAAGCGCAACGATATTTATTGATGGTACATTACGTCTGAATGTACCGAACATACATACAAGCGGTCAACGCATGCATTTAGAAAGAAAGTTGTTCTCAAACATTTTGATCACCCCTCGTACACAAACACGTAGGCAGGTGTTTGCAAAGATATCTACCATTGCTTCGATGATTACCAACCGTGTGGCACAAGCTTATACATTAACCTTATTTATACATATACCAGAAACAACTGTGGATTGTGATAGTTCAGGATACGGTTTCAGAAGTGTTTTCAAATAATACTAGTATACAATGCGAAGGGAGATAATTGATATTTAACTGGAATACTGATTGACGCAGTCATCTCCCCTGATCAGATTGTCTGTTGCGAACAGATCGTGCGCAAATGACGTATACGTCATCCTAGTGTACGAGTAAACCGTTTCTACAAGTAAAAAAGTATTACCTCTTGTATTATTAGTATTATTGGTGTAGTTTTATGGATTTTCAAATACGCAAATTAGGTAAATTTTGCAATTTTAGGTTAATTTTGCAATTTTATGCAAAATTACTACATTTGGAATAGTTAAAAAAGCTCCGTAAACCCCTAAACTTTCTTTTGCTAAACCGATTTTCTGTACTAAACTAATGTGTATTTAAAATTTGTTTGCGAATGTTTGATATTTTGACATTCAATTTATAATCACACATTTTCAACATTTTTGCAAGCGGGTAGGATATCGTATATTGATCATGTACATATACTGAATGTAGTCACAGTACTGTTTTATCAAAGTACTTACGGAAATCGTAAACTTACGATCAAATTTAAATTATTTATAATATGTTTACAATTATAAAGTGCGGTAAATGGAGCTGCAATACTAATAATGACTCAGGTAAGAAATTTCTACAAACCATATCCGTCACCGATGTGCAGTTGTTAAATAATTATAAAGAAATTAAATTTGAGCGTAACTTTAAGATTTTAGTAAGTGCTTTGATAAAACAGTACCTTGGAAGTCATAAGAGTATACTCAATCTCATTTGATATACCAACGTGCCCTTAAGATATATTGAACTGCTTCTACAGGTTGTGATGTTATATTATTAAACAATACAAATAATACAATGAAAATATTAGAGACTTACACGCAAAAAATGGATATACTATTTTATATTACTATTATTATTATTATTATCATATTATGGTTTGTTAAAACACAAAATGGTTAACGACTTTTGAAGATATACAAGTTGTATTATTATTATTATTATCATATTATGGTTTGTTAGAACACAAAATGGTTTACGACTTTTGAAGATATACAAGTTGTACTAGCCTGGCTTATCCGATAGTACGGCCTGATTATCGACTTAATATATGATAATTTTACAAATTTCATGAAATATATTTATGTACGACTTTTTGTCTTGCATACTTAACATGAACAATTTACGTCCATCAACGATCGCGCATGGACTCTAAGTGATAGATAGCGTTATAAGCTATACATTTACATAGAATTAAAATATCTATATCTAAACCGCAATCTGAACCTTACAACGTTTGATGTGAAAGGTCATTTAACATGCATGTAGGATGGATACCTGTGAAAATATAAATTTGAATACTGATAAACATCGCATTGTGTTTCTTTTATTATGCTTAAACATTCTTCACGAATTAATCACGAACAAATTGGAATCATTTAAAATAGCATAAAGGCGCCTTTTCTGCCCATATATGTTGTATTTTTCACGATCACGTCATATACTGTATTTAGGTTTTATTCTGTATTGCCTCTTTTTGATCAGTATATGACTTTTAGAACTTATACTGCGTAAAAAGTTCTTGGCTTTAGTAAATAAAGCCCCTTTTCAACTTCAATATGTGTCGTTTTGTATCCCAACAGACTAGCTTCACTAGTCACCATCACCACAAGGATTATAAATACATACATGTGACTGTCAGCATCTTTAAAAAGTCGCCAGCCAATGAACATTATCTGTTGGACAGTTTGATCGGGAACGAAATTTAAGTACAACAATAAACCCGGTGTCCAATATTTTCACAACTCTTTATTTAAAGATTATTTTCCTATGTATATATACACATACATTTGTTCATGTTTTTTGTTGAAACATGCCAACGGTATTGTTACAGATATAATTATAAAATATACGTACAAGTAACCTGTTGTGAATAAAGCTAAGAAAAAAGACAACTACTCATTTTGACACGAAGTATTAACAAAACGGATGTAAATGGACATTTTCAATTTGTGTTTCAAAATCCATTCATATAAAAATCAATACTAAACTAAGAAAATTCCGAAGCATAGTCATATCAGTCCTTTTGTATGATGCAGAATCCTGGAAGGTTACAAACAACATAACCCACAGTCTGTATGTCTTCCAAACAAGATGCCTTAGAAGAATTCTACGTCTCTTCTGGACAAATACAATCTCAAACAAAGACCAAAGGAAACTTGGATAAGATCCACAAACCGAGAACTGACGGAGAAAGGGTGGATATGGTGTCAAATTGAGAGACTAGCTGCAAATAGAAAAGATTCTTTGGTGATGGCCTTAGGGGCAAACCAGCCCGAAGACGATTAGGTGGGTAGGTAGGTTTCAAAATCCACAGCAATCATGTCAAAAAAGCTAAAAACGAACATGTAAATTAATGTAGTGTAAGATAAGCTTCTGGCGTGTCTTTAACTGTCATTTTTTCTATTATACTTTTAATTATCCATATCATTTGCTTAGTAGATGTTATTGCGATGTCTTGATGCAGGTCATATATTTAATTTATATTCATTTAGGAATATGATTTCTTGATAACTCGAAATGAATAATCAATGTTCATTATTTCAAACGTCAAAATATGAACATAAAGAAAATATGACTTCAATGTTGTTATGTCAATTTCCATTTCAAATATGTCGTATAATAAAACCTATTATTTTATGCTAACTAGTGAGATAATGAGTTTTATCAGTGAAATAAATCCAATATTATTCACTGGTTATCACTCACTGCAATGGGTGATATAATATCCTCCGCCTCTTGGGAACTATATATTTTAATTGTACATGTATCACCAAACGCAACAACATGGACTAATACCAATCCACTAAAATGCCCTAAACACTTTTCCTACTGAACAGAAACATGCCAATATTTAATTTCGTAATTAGATAATTGCCTACAATTGATGAAAATTTCAAGGCAAAATTCTAAAATAAAATGTTTTTCATATGGTCATAAAATCCATTATTACCGAGTGTACATAGAAAATTGGAATGGCCAGGATATCTGCGTGCTAACCATAATTGCAATTTGAAAAAAAGTACATTTATTCACCGGATAAGCATAAAATGTGATAAACATTTATTAGTTTTGATTTAACATAATGTTTAAGTGATAATTGTTTAATATTGTAATTACTCGGTGATATTATATAACCGTATCTAATCAAAACGAGCAAATATAAAAATATTCTCTATTTATATTTGCTAATAAATTGAATTGAATTGATATAAACAAGACGATTTACATTTCTAAGCATTTCATCATATCATAAAGACAAGGCTCCTTTATGGCTTAATTTGGCCCTGTGTTTTGACTAAAAAATAATAATGCATGCTCCTATCCATAGTCTATCAAAACATTATAAACTGCTTTTCATGACCTAAAACCTTCCCCAAAACCATAATGGCATTCTTGCTATACTTTCTTATTCGGCACATATTATATAAAAACAAATATTATACATATATACAGAACACGGAGTATATAAAAGTATGAAAGTGTAGCAAAACTTCATCGTCGTTTCGTAAGGTGGGTTCACACTATGAACGTTTGTACCAGCGTTGGTCAGCGTTTTAAAAGTCGACGAAATGAGCCCAAACGTCGGTGAAATTACGCTCGCGAGAAGGAATGTTTTGGTTCACACTACCAGCGTTGTGGATCTGGCGCACGCAAACTTTAACGAACGTTTTCTTGCGCTTTGCTGCGTTTGGCAGCGCTTTCTCGCGCTTGACAACGTTTACCAGCGTTGTAGTTAATTTTTATTAGCGCATGTGAAGGTTAGCGTATGTGCGACGGTCCCTAACTTAGTCCGACTTAGACGAACGAGGTGCCAAATGCTGGGATCCGTTGTACAAAGTTCACCTACGTTACTGAAACGTTTTGGAACGTTCGTCTGCGCTAACCACTTGCGTTGCTATCGCGTTCAATGCGCCGGATACCCGTTGGCGTTCGACTACATTCATTATCACCACCAGCGTTTCAGCAGACGTTTGCCAACAGAGTTTAACTTAAGCAAACTTTGATCAACTTAATCTAGCGTTCAGGAACGTTTACAAACGGAGCACAACTTACATGAGCGTTTATTTCCAAACGTCGGCAAAGTCTTTGCATGTTTAAAATTTTCAACGAATACAACTTTCTTCAGCGTTTACCAGCGATCGTCAACTTTTCAAAACGTTTATTAACTTTTACTAGCGGAGCTGAACGTTTGCCCAAACGTCGGTAAACGTCGGTCCAAACGCCAGAGTGTGAACCCAGCTTAAAAAGGTTTTAAGTCATAAATAGTCTTGAAAATGGCTTAACATGACACATTCTCTGCAGGTTTGTCAACAAAATACATTTGATATTAGGAAAAAAAATTGTTTATTATCAATGCACTGAAAGCAGGTTTTTAGTCTGAACATTTATTACATCATGCCTAATCTAGATAATTTTTAACTATCAATGCAATACTATCTGTATATAGACATTAGTCGACTCCGCGAAAGATGTTCGACTGACAAATCATCCGACAGTGGATTTCACATGAAATGGATAATAAATATTAAGGGAAGACAGGGAAACCAGGGAAACAAATAGTGGTGGGATTGTTGAATTTGTTCAGAAAATACTATCTTTTATTTTCAGAATTGATCTTGAGGAAGAACACATCGAAACTATAGTTTGGAAATTAACAAACTAACAAACAAATATAATTTATCGTTGGGTTCCAGTAGTAGTCCCCCATCTTGAACAGCTGATTTTAATTTAGATGCCATGATAACCTACATGTTAGACACAATTTAAGCTGGCTGAAATATTTGCCTGAATCGTAACACAACACAACTCATATTGAAATGGTAATTCTACTAACTTTAACTTAAATCATCTTGTTAAAACAACTCACCACATTCACTTCTTCGACAAAGACATTACATTGGTAATTTTCATACAAATTTTTAACTAAACATCGCAAAAAATCATTCATCACTATCATAGATCATTTCCCAATATGCCTAACAAGCAAATCATGAACTAATTTACAAAGGTAATCTACAGCATATGATCAATTACAGTAGCATGACAAAAAGAATAGCTACATATACCGCCCTGGTCCTTCTTACAAATGCATGATGATCCTAATGATGCCCTTGATTATTTCGAAATACGAATGTCCCATTTCAAAACAAGTTAATTTAGTATAATTATACACTCAGGATATTCTCAAAGCTTGTGAAGGCATATATAAAGCAAATAATATTAGGTAACCCAGAAATATACAAATCATTGAATAACACACTAAAAACTACCATTTTAAGAGTTTCTCATTACTCAGAACCAATCAACAATGGTTTAAAAACCAATCATTTTCTTGTTTTTGATTGGTTCGGAACTAAAAGACACAAACAATTCACAACGTAACTCAAAAAGCTGCAGACCACGTCAAACAATTAAGAACCAGCACAAGAACATGACTATATAACTAAAAAGGACAGACAATGCCAAACGCGCAAAAAACTAGCAACTATAAAAACACGACATCCCACCCCAAAAGTGTGCCGCCTCAGTAAGTCACTTAACTAAACTAAACCGAAGAAAGAGCCAGGCGACACCAACGGACAACACACACCATAGAACAATTGGCCAACTATCTTTGTAATTTTCTATTTTTACAATAAAGTGGACAATACATACATATAGGAAGGTTGACCAAGGTCTTCCGCCTTGGTACGGACAGAGACAAATGCCATTGATTGCTTAACGTTTTTACAGTGCACGAAACCTAACTCTTACCCAACAGACAACCTTATAGAACAGGACAGTGTTAATAAAAGTGTCCCGCCATGTAATGTCCTCTTACAAAAAGGCCACAGTAACAGGTAATAAAAGAGTGTAAAACATGAAACATTATATAAACAACGACCATCGAGTAGCAGAGAAAGTACAATGTTACAGACACGCATCAATATCAGCCGTCCAAAAAGGCTTGAGGTTAGGCATAACATGGAAGCATAATGTCGAGCTGTAAATGGACCCACTACTTAGCATGCAGTCCTTTGCAAGATTAGAGGATCATATCCTCTACTCAGAAAACGTTTTATAATCTTGACAAAAATATCATGAAAGTGGCTCGTTCGAAACAAACCATATCTGGGCTCATATTCAAAAATCTTCCAAGATAGTTTTTGTCTAATTACATCCATTTTATAATTTGTTTAAGTAGTTTTAAGAATTTTACGAAACAATATTAGTTTTTGTATAAGATGGATTTGTATCTAAGTATTGCGCTATTAGCAAATTAGTTATAATTGTCTAAGATAAACCTATAGATCTTTTATTTCTAATGGAAATATTTGTTCATCTTCTGAAAATTTCTTTTAGAAACATCTGAGAATTAGTACCTTAGTACCAGTTCCGATACATCGATATTCAGGCGACGCATGGGACAGCCGTACGAGCATCGTCCAACAACCTTGCAATATCTGCGATCTGTCTGGATGTCTGCGCCTCAAATGTATATTTTATTTAATTTTCAGAAGTTATAAATCGTTCGACCAAATGTTTGTGCGGCTTATGGGACATACTTAAATTTTCTTTTCTTTTCTGAGTTTCGAAGTCCGAGGCTTAAACTCTTTGACTGTGTGATACAAAGACGTGAAGTAGGACAATTTTTTTCTAGTTTGGTGTTCAGTATTTAGACAGGGTTATACCCCAATCACACGAGAGTCGGAATGAGCCGGAATGCCGTAGGAATAGCAATTCGTGGTACATTCTTGTATGTTCGAAATGTATTCCGTCTGCATTCCGAGTACATTCCATATGTTCGGACCAGTTTGAATATTTTAACATGCTCTAAACCTATTTCGTTTGAAATAAAATACATATTAAAATAAAAACGAATAAACTGTTATTCAAAACTCGCTTTATTTATTGATACTGTCCAGATCACACGGCGTCGGAATGAGCCTGAATGCCGTAGGAATAGCAATTCGAGGTGTATTCCTTCATGATCGAAATGCATTCGAAACATTCTGGCTGCATGCTGAGTCAATTCGTAGTGCATTCGATATATTCCGGCCCATTCCTGTGTCCACTTCGAATGTTTTGCGCATGTTCAAAACTTTCGAGATACATTCGAAGTCGGGTGAAATATCGAATGGCTACCGAAATGTATTCTTCCGACATTCTGATTACATTTTAAATATTCTTACGGCATTCTGACTATATTCGAAACATTACTTAAAGCCATTATAGGTACTGATATTAAACACACTACCCGTGCACAACCCGTGCATTATCCCGTGCAAAACGGTCCGATGCTTGTGTTTACCGTATTTCGAAAACATATGCGTGCACGATCTCCGCTATCATTCCAGGCAGACTCGAAGTGTATTCGAGTTATACTCGAAGTATATAAGAATGGTATTTGAATGGTATTTGAAGTATTCCAACGGCATTTTGACAAAGCTGAAATAATTTTGGTCAATTCGAGTTATCATTCGGAATGTGTTTCGAATGTTTATTCTTTCTTCATTCCGACTCATTCGGGCCCATTCCGGCTGATTCGAGAGTCGTGTGATTGGGGTATTAGTCATTTATGAATCGTCTTGGTAAAAGTTTATTTGATTGTTTTCACAAATTAATGTAAAGCGCATGTTGTTCTAGAAATCTTTGTAGCTCTTCGAAAATGCATTAAGAACTATTCTAAAATCTGAAGAAAATATTTTATTCTAAGATGCTTTAGAAATATGGAACGAGGACACCAGCCTGTATTCTCTTACCGCCGTGCAGAAATGAAATTGTCGGAAGTGATGAATATGATAAGTACACGTATATTGATATTAGCTTTTGGTCTTAATTCATAATTGACGGAAAAATTAGTATAAACGATACAATATATTTGGTAAAAGTGATAGGCCTAAAAAGTACAGACATAGTGTCAATACATTTTATGTCGCAAGCAATTACTGCAAATAATTGAAAGATAAGAAAGACGTGCTGAAGGAGAAATTAATGATTTTAATTCATTGCATCTCTGTCGAATTATGGCAAATATAATAATAAATATAATAATAAATATAATAGTTTCACTTCAAATACTTTGTTTTAAGTTTCTTTGTTATATTTAGTTAGAGCGGAATTTATGGGCATATTGAAAAACACATTCATTAATTAAGCACAAATTAGACACATTTTTTCATTTAACATCTCATAAGACAGCAAATATCCAAGTAAGTGTTTTAATTGCTGTTCTTTTGTAACATATATTATGATACCTCAGACAAGATTTGTTACTAGAAGTTTATACTTTGTAGTATAGTGTATCGTATGTAAAAATAAATTAAAAATAAATACTTCCATTGCAATTGTTTAATATGGCATATTGAGACTACTATTTTCGAAGCAATAAATAATAACAATATTTCTTCAAATATGTTACTGTTAATATAAAAAAATGAAATAATGAGCGCACTCAGGGGGAAAACTACAATAAAATAGAAGGTGAAGCCAACGACAATGCGCGATATAAACTAGAAAATGTGCATTGATAACTGAACTACTGTATTAAAAACATTTGCGATGTCGTAGGTTTGGGTTATTTAACATATATAAATTTTGGATCCATACATGCTTTTACATCAATTCATGGTTAAATAAAAATGAAATCAAGTCTGATGCAACACACTAATTGGCGCTAATTACTTAAAAGGCAAATGGTCTTATTTTTTCTCATAACCTAGGGGCAATGGATGACCAACAGGATTAAGGTATCGAGAGTGATTAATATAAGTGGAGGAAATTTCTACCTTGAACCTTTAATATTTTAAATAAATATATGAACATAACCATTTTGTAGACAAATTGTAGGTAGTTTATATTTTGAATAGTTTGATAACACATGAGAACAACATAAGGCGTTTGATAGGATTGTGAAATTAATGATAAAATTTATGTTCATAACATGTGGAGAAGATTTGAAAAATACACAAGAATTGAATATAACATTTGTAAATAAATTATTAATTAAAATAAAAATGAGTAAAGAAAAACTATTTTACCTGAAATCATCGAAGCCGACCATACTCTGTAACACTTTCATCAAATATTGATCCATGCTGTAGGATTATCTTAATCTCGCATATCAAACATAATGCTTCTTTATAACTCTGTCCTCCCCCAAAAATCTACACTTTAATCTTAAGTCATTTTAATTAATTAACAGTTTAAACCCTTACGGTACTTCTCTTATGATTGTACTATACAGCAGTATTATACCAAATCTGAAGAATATTCGTTAACCAGCTATGACAGTAGCGCTCTGACTTTCTTCAGTCTCTTTGGCTCCACCCCCAAAAAAGTAGAGCGCGCACTTTAAGACACCCGACATTTGCTATTTAGAGACTTCTCATTTTTAAAGACATAAAAACCACGCCGTCCTTTGAACTTTCAGTAACTTGTAAAACAGCAATGAATATGCTAAAATATTCAGACATAAATCCATTGAAAACAGTCGTGACGTAAATAATGTAACCACAGCTTCAACAATCTGATGACGGAAAAAACAAACAAGGTTGCTGTTCGGTGCAGAAGAGCGATTTTTACCGACAGATAAGTCATCTAACTTTATGTACTTGTAAAGTAATAAGCAAACAATAACGTTCTGACCGACTTAAACAAGATGGCGAAGGCGATAATCACTAAAACGCATCAAGTGTATGCATGTCAATTCGTTATATACAAGTTGCATTGTATCTTAGTACTTGTTAGTGAACTAGACATATCTTTCATGATTCGTATGTTTTCCATATTGGAATTATGTTTTCATTAGTTGGTAAAGAATCATTTAAATGTCACTAGTACATGATTTGCACATGTAGATGTAAGATAATATCCGAGATAATCATCAGTCGTACATGTTTAATCTGATTTCACGTTTCAATTTTACAAACGGACACCAGCATAAACACAAATTTAGTTGTAGATTATATAGAGATAATCAGAACAATTGTCATAATAGTATTTTAAGGACAGAGTGGATGACCCGCGGCACTGGCCATATTTACATATTGTGTGTGACCAATGGACTTCACATTGAACTTTTTAAAACTACAGAAGAAGAAGGTTGACCATTGACCATGACTGATACGATTATACACCGTTTATCATAACTTCAACATGTATACCATTGCAAACCATCGCAATTCTTAGAGTGTTTCATTCATAAATACTACACATAATTTTGGGTAATACTTCGGTCACATTTACCTGACGAGCTACGTATAAACTTACGAGTTGATTTTGGCAAACGTGTATAGCATCTGTACGGAGTCCGTACGAGCATCTTAATGATGTTTTGAATCGTAGATGACAAGCTCCCCAGTTGCCTACGAGCTCGTAGAGATTTCAAAGCCACAATACACCAGTACAGACAACTTACGAGTTCAACGCAGCTTGTACGAGCATCGTACAATGCCCGGACTTTGAAAACTGCTAGGCCTGTCGAAGTTTGCAAGACTATTGAAGGGAACACACACGAAGACTGTATCATCACCGTACGGACATCGTACGAGTATCATATGAACACCATACGAATCTACTACCACCCGTTGAGCTCCTTGCGAATAACACTCGACTTGTCCATACTAAGATCAATTAAATAAAAGACTATCTTTTTTCCCGATGCATGGTGCAAATGCTTGAGAAATATATAAAAACTATAAAAATTCTACGAGCATTTGGATTTCACACAAGATGCCACCGTAAAATCTGTTGGCCCACAAGAATTTTAAACACTGATCATTAGCAAGGCAACAGAAAGGATGCAGATCGTTAGGGTATGTAATTAGAAAATAATTTAACAACACCACAAGGACGTCACAAAAGTCAGTCGGCAAAAGAAATCGTGGAAGCCCAAAATGAAATTGGGAAGGACGATCGCCAGCGAAAGTAAGAATATGGAAAAGACTCTATAAAGACTTTTGGAATTCGAGAATATTGCGAAGGTTTGACACCAATTTAGAAACCTGGTAGCAGCCTAATGCGCTACTGAGCACGAAGTGGATAAGCAAGTTAGTAGTTACATTTTTATCACTATAATCACGGTCGAGGTACACATGACCTCTTCAATAACGAGATCAAAATGTCTTGCAACCCTAATGACAAATGCAATAATCAGTAAAACAAACCCAGTACACATACGTACATACCTACACATAAAAAGTGTATGTTTTTCACGATTCGAGTAAATTTATTACACAAATTGTAAACGAAACGACACGACGACCTACTATGAAGTAAGCATAACGTGGGGTTGACGTTTTATTTTACGTGTACATGTACACAAACTATTACAACCTTTTTATGAACAGGTAAAGTTGGTTCAGAATTGTTATAGTTAACTGGATAAGGTTTTACTTTTGGTTTTTCAACGTAATGTCTGCATATAAACAAACTGTTCGCCATTTGATAGAAGGGACAGTGCCAAAACATGGAACAGTTTATTTAGTATATTACGTGTTCTATTTGTTATAAACGGTAACTACAGAATGACCTCATCAGACGAAAATTTCAGGTCCCTATCTCTTTATCCTTGTAAAATGTGTACGTAGTACGAAATGCATTATTAGTCTGGTTTAATACAAATAAAATATCGAATCTGACTAATTCGAATAGACAATGTCTGATACCTTGACAATCAATCTTAGTTCTTACACAAAGAATATACAAAACAATGTATATGTACACTTAATTAAAAATAAAATAAAGCAAGACAGACTCCCGAATAAGTCTACTTTTCGACTATATTCTCAAGTCTTCATTAGGAATAATAATAATTAACAGCACTCAACAAATCTTATAGGTGTGCATTTATATATTTACCTATAGTCCTGTCAATACGTGTTTGATAGTGCTGAAATGTGTCACATATGTATCGTGGATATGTGGAATTACAATACAATTGATTTTATTACAATCTGATAACAATTTTCACAAACATATTAAACAAATGATGACATCAGCAAAGGCTAATGTCACGCATTTTTTCGCGTGTTCATCAGGTGTTTGTCAGACTGTTAATGCAGCTGCGTGCCTTCTTTGCTGATCAAGTTCGTGTTCAAGTATATGTACTTATCTCGGACACAGAAATAAAGAATAAAGCCCCCCTCCCCATTGCAATAAAATTCAAAATGTATTTTTAAAACTTAAAAACTACCATGTTGCTGAGTGAACAATCGTATTATTATGTGTTTTTGTTTAATTTGACGATATATCTCAATATTCAATTGACCATACATAAAAATAATTTGCAACTACGCTTCAATTTCCCCAGCATTTAACGTGTTTGGATGTTTCATGGTCCAAACTTGTGCTATTCAATATCATGTACACAAAATTGCATTCAGAAATATTCATAAATAAAAAAGTTATACAGTAAAAACACGTGCACACTTATAGGATTTGTTAAGTGTAGTAGCATATATGATAAAACCATTACTATTTATCATACTTTGAAAATTAAACGCAGTTAATCTTCAACATAGTTATTGCATAATAATACAGAATCGTACATGCTAATTACAATGTAGTATTAGTTCTTATACTTATAAAATTAAGCGCAATTATTCTACATTATAGTTCTTACACAAAGAATATACACGAAGAAGCATACGTGACAATCATTATTATCATTTATTATACTTTGAAAGAAAAACACAATTCATCCTCAACATAGTTCTTGTACAAAGAATGTAGAAGCAAACGTAATCATTCTTACATGGCAAAACCTCACGCATATTATTAACATCATAGTTCTTGCACAAAGAATATAGAAGCATACGCGATGCATTTCTTTCTATAATAAGCAATTGCCAGAAACCAACCTTTCGTCTTCCATATCAACTATAGTCTCCAGGAGACCATACAACGTTACGTCCATGTGATATCAACCACCGTTATCGTCTGTTCTCACCAGACAAAATCATCAAACATCGAAAAGCAGAATATAACCGCCAAAATATTCGCGTAAAAGGACGACATTTTGTTTGACCTTAGTGGCTAAAGTACATGCTGAGATGAGAAGGCGTCAGAGAAATTAACCTGGATAATATTATGCACTTTTACAAAAGAAAACGTCGATAGCAGATAGAATTAACAAGTAACAGATTATATCTATTGTGAGGGTATCGTAAAGTACTTTACGGAATCCTGTTAGACCACAATTTCACATTTATGACCCGTTAATGTTTTACATATCCAGTCAAAGAAAGTCCATCACCGACCTTGCTCGCTCATTATGATGAACTGTGCGACTCTATGATACTAATAGTTCATAATGTTAATAATATTACAGTCTCACTTTTAGTGTAAAAACGTCAAATACACGAAACATACTAGTCCCATAAAGTTTTCAATCGCATGTGCCTCCCATTAAACGTATATACTGGTAGCCCAGATTATTTTAATTAAATTCGAGTATGAAAATAATAACTTAAACTTTACATTAAATAAGTATGATGAAATCAGAAAAAGGCATTTGCATTGGCAACAAAAAGATAATAGAAAATCGGACTGGAAAGGCAGCACTCAACTTAACTAGCGCAGCCGAGCATAGAAAACCAAAAAACATTACATACTATAATTACACGATACAATATCCAACACATAATTAACCAAACAAGAATTCGCAATGGCAACAAAATTGTATGTTTTATGTTCTAAGTACATACTTTTGTAATGGAATTTGAAATTAACCTCATTGGGTTGTAGAATTTAGAAATAGTTTGGCATAAATGCAGTTTTCCGATCAACATAATACTTTTAGCGGTGAACTATATCTTGTTGACATACTTGTCGTAGGGTTCCTCATAAAACTATAATTAGAGCTATGTGGAAGGGATATGGATTTGAATGAATGCAATGACAAGTTAAAAACAATTCTGGAGTAATTCCTGATAAAATTCAAAGAAAATTAAGAAATTGTATAACTTCTTGTTCATGTTTGTTTGTACTTGCAACTTCTAGCCCAACGTCATGCCCAACGATATTATGAAAAGGCCGATGAAAAATCTGTTTTATGTTATTAATTTATTTTGGTTTATTAAAAGTTCTGGACTAATTCTTGATAAACATCAAAGAAAACGGTATACTTCCGTTCTCATTTATGTTTTTGTCCTTCTTATCCGTGTGTGTTTTGTGCCCTACGTGCTCGGTTGTTTCTGTCTTCCATGTCCGTTTCTTTATTGTCTTATTTTAACCTTTATGAACGTTCCATTCATACATAATGGTTAGAAGAACAGTTTTTGTAACCAAAATACAGAACCAGGTCACGTGAGACAACTAAACAGGTTTTCTACCAATGGCTTTGACTTTAATGCACTCATATGAATAAATATTCCCATCAATTCCCACCATACATATCACATTCTAAATTTTCACTATAGCACAAAATCCTTTAATAGTTAATTATATTTAGAGCGACGTTGGTAGCTTGAACAAATATTAAAGAATTGTAAATGTAAAACCCCGTGATTTGGCTCGAAACTAAAGCCCCGGGGTGGTCCGTATGAACAGAAACTTGGGGAAGTACTTTTCTTGTAATGCAATTCGTTAAAACGAAAATTTAACCAAGTAAAAACGATGTAGCACTTACTCATTTGCATCCAGTAAAACGCAAACATCGATGTTTCCATCCAGCCATTCCTGCATGCCATCTTTGGTTACTGAAAACATACATACGTACAAAAATGTAATAACTCCCAGTCTTATATTTGGTTGTTTCATTTTATTGCAATAGTATATTATACACGTATGTAATGTTCCAATATGTACCGCATGGTCTACGTACAGGTACTTTGTAACATTGTTACATTTTTGTAGGGTGTGCATTTTTTATCGCTTTGTTGTATCATTTTTATAGTTCGTTTCATGTCTGACTTTGTGTTTTGTACTTGACTGTGGTCTGTATTTAATAATTTAGTTAATGTTTTATTTTATTTAACGAGGCTAACATATAAATGATAATGACATCTTCCGCATGGTCAATGATACAGTCACAAATATTATCAGATACTGTTTGCAGCAAATATGATACGCCTTGCAAACTATTAGTCACGTCGATTAGAAACTGTTTTAGTACTAGTTGTGTTAAATAGATTTTGCGGAAAAATACTCTTGTTTCTATTTTTGTCACTGTAAGTCTATACAACTTGCGGAATATGTAGGTATTTATATTTCGTATAGATCCTCCATTGTTAACGGATTATGGTAATTTAGTCGTGGAACGTTTTGATAAATGCTTAAGAAATAAAAATCTGTTCGCGTATTTTGTCGGTGAATAAAACATGGTCAGGAGTTCGGATGCGGAAAAATTAAATCACGAGTGCGTAGCACGAGTGATTTAATTTTCCGCATCCGAACGAGTGCCCGTGTTTTATTCACCGACAAAATACAAGAACAGAGTTTTTATTTCGATTCTAAACACGATAATACCCGCACTATTTAACTGTGCGCATTCCATTTTGACCCATTTGACATTTAACATAATTCCACGCTGAAATTGAGTGGCTTATGAGCTGGTACAATTACCTCCCTCGTTAATGAAAACGACCTTCGTAATTTTCTGAAGGAAATAACACATTTTAAACATTGAAACAATTTTAATTACACGAGCAGATAGGGTATCTATTTCATGAAATGAAAAATATAAATGAATTGATAATCAGAAGTTTTCATGAAACTTAGTTTCGAGACTATATTGGAGTTTCTAAAAATAGATGCGTCATAGCTGTAACACTGGATTCTCGTGCAACTCGCCTTGTTGGCCGCTCTTGGAAGTTTTTACGATAAAGTTTACGTTCATTCATTCATAAATATGTCACGTGGTACGGGGCGTAAATAGTAACAGCCAATTTGATAGGTATGTTTTATGGGGGTAATAAAACATGCTCTTGTCAGCTCTTTGTTTAATGGATTAATCCGCAGATCGTGTTAGAATTATCAGTATGTGATAGTTAACTGTTGTAAAGGTTTACCAATACGGTTTTTGTTTTGATGGAACTAACCGATGGTCAGTAGAGTTATTGGGCATTTTTCTTCGAAATTCTTAATTGTGGTTATTTTGCTACAAGGTAATAACAAAATGCATGTAAATGGGATTTTGTATTCATTAGTTAAGGTATTTCTAATGCACGTCTGCTTGTATATTGTTGGCCAGTTTTTCATTCGTCCATGGTCAGTTTATGGGGTCAATTTTGTCCTATTTACGTGTCAATTTAATGAGATAGCCGTCATAAAATGTTAACATTGATGATATTAAGATGGTCTAAATAATCATGCATATTATCTTTAAGCAGACAATCTCTCACCTTGTCATCACGTTGGCTGTGCTTTATATCAGTAAAACTTGTATATTACCATTGTTAGTTGTATGCATATTTTATATTTTACGATACTCAAACTGTAACGTTCATAATCTGATCAAGAAACGATATTTATATGGACCTTTAAATGTTATCATATTTTGACATGCGGTTACTAAAGCTGGACATTTTTGTCTGTGGCGATAAATGGGCTGATAATATCATGACTGCCTGAAAAGATAAAACAGCATTTAAATATTAAACGTTCTTTATACATTGTCGTTTTATGATTATTTATTTGGGTTTTAAATGAAGATTTGTAAATCAGGCACGTCCATATCATGATTGTTAATCTAGAGGAAAAGAAACATTACTTCAAGACAAGTGTTTTATAGGAATACGTTTATTCTAACGAGGGGACGTTGAAATAGTGTAACTTTTTTAATATATACAATGTTTAAATGATAATTCTCATAAAGCCTGTTAACAGTTTGAGAAATGTGTCGCCTGTGAAAACTAAACGCGTTAATACATAAATTCCACCAAATTACCGAAATTAAGACTTAAAGTTATATTTCCATGCATTTGAAAAGTTTCATAAATAATATAACTGCACACATTTCAACACAATATTTCTCAAAATCTACAGAAAAATAAATAGGACCTTATAAATTCCCGTATAATCATTTCAACATTTCATAAATCTACTTTATAATTTCAAATGGAAGCGATATACCATTGTACTTTACTATAATTGACAATAAAATATGTTTAAACTAGCTATATACCGAAATCTTAAATAACTATAGTCAAATTGAAATCAAGAAAAGAAACTAAGGACGACATTTTATTGCAGTCAATTCTAAATATTCATTTGAATTAGTTAGGTAACGAAAGCTGCGTATTATTCCGTTTATGGTTTACTTTATAATAACTTTATCTCTGTATTGTTAAGCAAAAAACTAAACAAAAGACAACATAATTAATTATTACAATCAGGCAATAAGTATACGTAAACTCTTCAAGCACGCAACAAATAATATAAAACACAACTGATTTAAACCTGCCTTAAATAAACGTTGGTAAGAAGTGAAAAAGATTACCAAGGACCAATAGAAAAGTGAAGTGTAGACCCTATACCTATCTCTGAACTATATATTATAAGAATATTAAGTAAGTTTAATAAAATAAATGAATTATAAATCGTCACCTTAGAATCAAAAGAGCGTACATGTATTTGCAATAACACAAATACTAATAATCGCCCTATTTTATTCTAAGATGACGAAATACCAATGCGCTCATGTATTGAAATATTTACCATCTTGGAGAATATATTCTATGTCGGGTTCCTTTGCACATGTAATTGTTTCCGATTCTGGTATCATTCTACTGGTACCACTATCAGCAACACAAGGTCATCATTCTGTAAGGATAAATATTGTTTGTTATAGACATGTGTTTTTGAGTACCTTGTTTAATCGTGCGACAGCTGAACGAGAAGACAGTTCTACGAACTATTTTACTCCGCAAGATAAATATAACATCGCAAGCTTAATTGTCGACATGTGCTATTTTCGATGATAAGGTCAGCCAACCATCTTTATCCACGATTTCCGTACCTAAAACCAGTGATACTTCTGTACGACAATCGTGCATTTCAAAGGTCCGTATTCAAAAAGCATCTTACATATTTTTGGCTTAGAAGAGAATCATAAATGTATTTTCGCTATGTATTTCACTATAAAAGCAATTAAAATGTGTCTGCCGTTTTAGCCGACGTTTACCGACGTTTTGGCAAATGTTCAGCTCTGCTAGTAAAAGTTACTAAACGTTTTGAAAAGTTGATGTTCGCTGGTGAACGCTGAAGAACTTTGTGTTCGTTGAAAATAGTTAACATGCAAAAACTCTGTCGACGTTTGGAAATAAACGCTGATGTAAGTTATGCTCCATTTGTAAACGTTTCTGAACGCTAAATTAAGTTGATTAAAGTTTGCTTAAGTTAAACTGCGTTGCCAAACGTTTGCCGAATCGCTGGCGGTGTCGATAAATGGAGGCTAACGTTTCTTTAGCGGAGACCAACGGGTAGTCAGCGCAACGAACTCGATAGTAACACAAGGGCTTGCGTAAGCGAACTTCCCCCCAGTGCAAATGAACGTTTGTCCAGCGTAGTCCAACGGGTATCAGGCGCAATAAACGCCATAGGAACGCAGGTGGTTAGCGTAGACGAACTTTCCATAACGTTTCCAAAACTGAGGTTATTAACTGTGCAACGGATTCTTGCGTTCGGAAACTCGTTCGTCTAAGTCAGACTAAGTTAAGGTCCGCTGCACATACGCTAACCTGTGAACCCAGCTTAAAAGGAGGCTTACGGGTGCAAACGGGTATCCGACGAATTGAACGCGATGATAACACAATGGCTAGCGTAAGCGAAATATCACCAAGCATAACAGAACGCTTTTCCAACGTAGGTCAACGGGTCTCAGACGCACGGATGCAAAAGTAACACAAGGATTTGAGGTGGGTTCACACTATGAACATTTGTACAAGCGTTGGTAAGCGTTTTAAAAGTCGATAAAATGAGCCCAAACATCGGTGAAATACGTTCGCGAAGAGGAATTGTTTGGTCCACACTGCAAACGTCGTGTATTTAGCGCACGTAAATTATTGCGAACGTTTGCTAGCGCTTGGCTGCGTTTGACAGCGGTTACTAGCGCTTGACAACTTTGCCTGCGTCGTAGTTAACGCATGTAAGCGTATTTGCAGCGGTCCATAATTTAATCCGACTTACGACGAACTAGTTGACCAACGTCAAGATCGTTGAACAAAGTTAACGTAATTTACGGAAACGTTGTCGAAAGTACGTCTACGCTAACCGCTTGCGGTACTATTGCGTTAAATGAGTCTGATATCCGTTGGCCTACGACGGGCAAACGTTCATTTGCGCTTGGGAAAGTTCCCTTACGATAGGCCTTTTGTTACTATCGTGGTCATTGCGTCTGATACCCGTTCGACTCCGTTAGTCAAACGTTTGACTAAATTCACCGACACCACAAGCGTTTCAGCAGACGTTTAATAACGGAGTTTAACTTAAGCAAGCTTTGATCAACTTACTATGATTAAGCGTTCAGGAACGTTTACAAACGGAACACAACTTACGCCAACGTTTATTTCAAAACTTTGCATGTTAAATACTTTCAATAAACACAATGTTCTTCAGCGTTCACCAGCGAACACCAAGTTTTCAATGTTTTTGTAACTATTACTAAACGTCGGTCCAAACCCCTTAGTGTGAACCCATCTTCAATGTTCCTATAACTTATGTTAACTTTGTACAATTCATCCGGTTGATGGTCAATGTGTTTGTCAAAGTTAAGGACCGAACTTCGTTAGCAAAAAGTTTACATGCGCCAGATACACAACGCTCATAGTGTGAACCAAACTTTTCCTTCTTGCAAACTTAATTTTACCGACGTTTGTGCCCTATTTTTCCTTCGACCTTTGAAGCGCTGACCAACAATGATACAAACGTTCGTAGAGCTAATCTACCTTCACGAAGTAAGTGATTTCGATTTTATACATAAGGACAATAGTATGCTTGTACTGTGTGTTATGTAAGAGTATTTTTAAATATATTGTCTTGGCCATCTTGTTTAATTGTATAAATGGTTAAAGGAATTACAAATGTCTATTATACCAATGAAACTGTTATTATCATATTCACTGTTACTTATATATTTCATATTTCGCAATTGATGAAATTTATCATTTTATATCTATAATATAATCATTGGTTCCTTACAGATGCCGTTTATGATACAATTGTTATTTGATATTTATTTGCTAATTAATTCAGGAAAAGTAATAATAATTCTTTTTTTATAATATAAATACATATTTCTGTATAAAATTAGAATGTTCATATCATTAATGATTGTGGATTTAGAGATATACCCAATACATAACTAAGTAAAAGGAAAGATAAACGTGTTTATATTTATAGCTGTACATGAGAGATACGTATCTAATGATTTATGTACAGGGACAGTCGTAGTTGACGCCTCCGCCTGATGAAAGTAAAAAAAATATCCAAACATCAGAAAAGATACATTAATGACTTTTTTTATGCCAAAGTGTTTCTTATGTGAGTATGGGATGATATATGAATATAATTATAGTAGAGTGTCTTGTAATATAATTTATTCATAAATGGGGATAATGATAAATATATGTAATGGTTAAACTCAATATAAGTATGTAATTCAAAGGGAGATAACTCAAACATAATTTTAAGGTTTCGAGAAATTCAAGCAAATTTGTCTCCCTTGTTTTCTACAAAAGATCTTCATTTAATATATATAATTTTATGAACTTTACTTGAGAAAATTAAATCAAGTTATACAAGTCAAATAATTATGAATTCCTGAAAATAAAATAAATAAGAATATGGCTTTTAACAATTTATTATAAAGGCAATTTAGCCCCAGGCATGGAAGTAAGTCGATAGAGCACTTTTTAGACCGTTATCACTCGAACAATCTTCACAGTGTATAAACGAGTCCACGTACGGTTGTCGCAATAAGTCATACACGATGAATTGTATTATCTCCCAATTAGTCATACAGTGACCGAAATCACAGATGATTGTGTTGGATACAGCAGGTTATGTTCTGCCATGTGTAGAAGTTGTCCATCGTTTACAGAAGAGCAAGTTAGCATGCAATCGTGAAAGATCGGCCATTTCCGTCTGTCTCCGTTAAAACACGTCGATTGTGATGCATAAACACCGAGGTGATCAGAATGGTGATTATGGGTTGATAACTCATCCCCGGCATTCTGACACGTGAAATTTGTGCGGGAGATAAATTAAACAGCCGAAATTCTACCGTAATATACTGTTGTTAGATCACGCTACATCTCTATACGTTTACATGGAGCAAAATACAGACAGTGTTAGAATCATGATTATGCCCCCCATCTTTGATGAGGGGGTATATTGCTTTGCACATGTCGGTCGGTCGGTCGTATAAAATGGTTTCCGTTCAATAACTCAAGAACGCTTTGACCTAGGATCTTCAAACTTTACATGGATGTTGGTAAGCAAAAGTAGATGACCCCTATTGATTTTGAGGTCAAAGGTCACTGCGACCTTGACCATTTCTGACTATTGGACTGCCATGGGGACATACGAGTTTTACAAACATCTCTTTTTTACTTCAGTGACAATATGGAAATTTAGTTTTCGACAGAAGCGTGTGCACTGTTACAGTACATAAAATGAAGTGAGCCAGTAATTCTACAGACTAAAGAAGTACTTTTAATGCCCGATATCAAGTACACACGCGTGAATCCCTGAATTACCCAACACACCAAGGATAGTACGTCAATATTACATAGCTTTAATGAAGACGAGTATCTAATATTTGCTCTGCTTTGACTACAATTCCGCGTGGGTGGAGAATAAATAATTGGTCTCCTTTACTTGGAGTGATTATTAAATAATAATTGTATGGGGAATATATTTGCTCAAGTCGACAAATTTGAACTTACGAATTAATCTTTGCTAAACGATCATTTAAAAAATTACATGTTTTTGAAGTATAGAAAACGGTTTAAAATACAGGTTTCTAATGCTTGTAAAATGTCCATGTTTTATACTAAACTACGGTTGTATTCAGTAACTATGCAGTTTTACTTATATATGCCAATTGTCAAATTTATGCTTCAGTTATGCCATCGGAAGTGGACTCATGACAAAAACCAGTCAACTGTCTTTGAGATTCCGGTCAATGTTTTGTGAGCACCAGTCCTGACAATTTACATGAATGCATGAATAACTCCAGTAATATTACGTACATGACTAAATAAATGAACAGATTTTGATGATATACGTTGGTGTTCATGCTGCCCCCAATCAGGAATGAAAGCAGACATAGCTGCGTGAAGTTGGCTCAACATACGACATTCAAAAAATCGTGCAGCTTAACATACGACATTGGACGACATTCAAAATATTGAATTCGTGTAGCTCGACATACGACATTAGACGACATTCAAAAAAATGAAAATAACGAATGTCGTGCAGCTCGACATACGACATTGGACGATGGACGACATCCAAAAAATGAACAGAAATCGAATGTCGTACAGCTCAACATACGACATTGGACAACATTCAAAAAATGGTCAGAACTCGAATGTCGTACAGCTCGACATACGACATTGGACAACATTAAAAAAATGATCAGAAATCGAATGTCGTGCAGCTCGACATACGACATTGGAAGACATTCAAAATATATTCATAAATTAAATGTCGTGCAGCTCGACATACGACATTAGACTACATTAAAAAATCAACAGTCGACCGTGAAATTGAAAATATGATCATTAAACAAGCGTGAAATCCATACGAGAAATGACTAGTTAACACCAGCATGAAAATCAGAGCGTGATGGGGTGCATTGTGGCGTGAATAGAAGATTAAACCCCTTGATCATCGTCTGAAGTAATGATACATGTAACTATAATGATGATAAATGATCAAATGATGTACAATGGAGTAGTATACGTTTCCTCTTCATCGGATATATAAGCTATGATATAAAAATGTCATTATAAATATTGGCTTATAAATCATCAGATATTTGAGAGGTTGCTGACCCGCCTGTGATCAGCCTGTGTTCAATGTTAATTGTATTTCAAGCTCTCCTAGTCCCCCCCTTCCACGACACACGGCAAACTGCATGACATGCTTACATGTACCGATTGAACGAAACAAAATGCATTGCTAAGTTACATGTATAATATTTGCTTTGTGCTAGACAAACTGCACTGAAGCGCATGTTGTCATCAGTATGTAATGGCAGTTATTAACCTATGTAATGTTATTTAGAACCTATTACTATTTCATGGCCGAATGCGTCTTCTTCAATCTGAATTACATATTTTTATTCCACATCAAAGAAAAGCGACAAAGATAAAGACTATATGCACTTTTATTACCTTCAATCTTCTTCTTCCTTTTTAGTACAGATCCCACTCTGGGGCAATATCGTACTATTAAAATCGTATGAAAATTCAATGTTGGTAAACCTAATAAAATTATGTAATAACGCTGAAGCAATTTAAACAAAGTAACTATAGCGCACCTCGATATATACAAACTAAAAATGACTTTATTACTAATTAAATACATTTAGATGGCAGACGGATTCAAAATCAGAAAAATTTAGAATTATTCACAACAGCGAAACTATAGCTTTTTACCTTAAATAGAAAACATCATTTACGACCTATTACCAGACAATAATTGCCTGCACTACAAAAACATAGCATGTGAAATCTATAAAACGACTGCACTTTTCGTATTTATGTCCAATTCTCTTGACATGTCGTCGACCATAAGCTAAATAACCTATCGTTATGAGACCAGTCAAGTTCACATACGGGTAACTATAAAAAAAGATAACATTAAGTCAGTCAGGGAAGGCAGCACTAGGCTTAACCAGCCGAGCACAGAAAACATAAAACAACTCACAAGGAACAATGTCTACATGAACAAGCCGAGCACAGAAAACATAAAAAATAAAAGGCACCATGCCCAACTAAACAAGTTATGATCCTCCAATGTCAAAGCTGTCGAAATTCTAATTGAACCAGTTTCAGCAATCGAAAAGCTGAATGGCCTAGTTTCAGCAGTAAAATGAAAGTGTAGCATTAACGTCATCATATTTTTTTTCGGAAGACTGTACGTCATGAATCGTTATGGAAATGGCTAAAATGCCACAGTTTTACTAAAACTAAACATGATATACTTTCAGTATATTGACAGCCGATGAAAAGTGGAACATGGGTGCATATTGTTTTAAGAGGCAGTGTAACGTTATTAGAATTGTAGGAAAGATATATAGGAACAAGCGTAGTTGTTTTATTTTTAAATCACAGGGGCCAAATAAGCTTTCTCGCCCTTGTCCTTATGCTCTAATCCGAGCTGTGTGCATATGTAACGTGTGGTCCATTGTTTAACTCCCTTTGGTGCACCATTGTGGTCTATTGTTTAACTTCCTTTGGTGCACCATTGTGGTCGATTGCTTAACCGCACTTATTCAGTACCACATGCAAGTAGAATGCTCTTTCGCCAAGATACGTTTTTACCAACCTCGTACGCTTTGTTTGAAAATTTTCGTTTCATATTAGATCTACAGGTATTTTAAAATATATATTTGATGCTTGAATCTAGAACATTTTCAACAAAATCTATCCATGTGCAGCATGAGTATAAGCATATGGTGCTTGATCAGTATCAATAGGTGTTGATTTGAAATCGATATTTTGCACGTGCTCAGACCAACAAACGGGGCTATTGGCACTAGATAAATGACCCGTGATCAGATTGACCCAAATAATATTCAGTTTTATTTGATTGATAGTTCGCAAACGATATAGTGACATTTAAAGTTGCGTTTTTATTATGGATTAAACCAAGAACAAGGCAGAATAAGCAACTGGGTATTGCTTTTATCAAAGCACTCACGAGAATATAAACTTTCACTCAAATTAAAATTCATTGTAATGCTTTTACAACTCCTATTTGGGGATATGCATGCTATTGCAGGAGTGCATTAACTGCATATAACATAAATTGTAATTGTTTAAGAATTATTATGATTTTAATTAGGACGAAAGTTTTAGATTTTCCTTATTGCTTTGATAAATACCACCAATGTGCTTTTCTTCTGTTCAGTTCTTATAATTATAATGTTATATACTAGTAAACAGTTTTAAACTATATGTCATATTATTTAAACAGTTTGGTCTATAGTATACTAATTTATTTTAGGTGGATTGTGAAACAAGTTTTTTTTTCAAATTATATTAATCACATTGACTATTCCCTCTTATGCTGAGAGTTTCTAGCAAGGGAATGACTGAGCTACTGGTGCTACCATTGTTCTTTCTTCTTTGGCATTACACGGCCTGGAATCGAACCTGAGACTATAAACAGTTTTAAAGTACGTTAACAGTAATTACTATGATTAAATTTTAAGTTGCCTTAATTGTTTCCAAAATATTTTCTCAATTTATTTCATCTGAGTGTGCATCTTCCCATGGCTACAGTGTATATTAAGATATATAATAAAGGTGTGTATTTACTCGATATTAATTTGGAGGATTGATTTAACATAGTCAAGTACGCCCTTTACTTATTGAATACTACTGAAGAAGTCAAGCGGATTAACGTGTTTTCGGGGCGTGGACAGGAGCATCAGTTTATTGATGTATTGAAAATATAGTTATTCAGACATGTATAATATTTCATGTTAAAATTTGAGAAAAAGATATTTGCATATATCATTGGGACGTATGATGGTATAAAGGTCGAGAGACCGACACCTGGCCCTACGGTAGTAAGTTCCGAGTTAGCTCGTAGCGTTGAGGCTCGCTGCCCAATTTCGTCTTCGTCGTCTATTGTGAGGTTAGGAGTTATATCAAACTGTAATACTGACCTGGGGGGACGAAACGAACTTCAAGTTTTATTGTGTTCCTCAATACATGAATCATGAAATAAATCCCCAAACGCGATGTATGTAGCGGCTAAAGAACCGATATATGTAAGACATTTTGACTATACAATGCTTAAACCTGGCCTTAATACTAAGTACATTTGTATAGTCGATGGTACAAAAGTATAAAACGTTTTTCACCACCATATATGCAGTATTCTGTTTTAATGAAACGCTTTATGGTACGCATTCATAAAAATACTAATAATTACTCAGGATGAAAGTAGTTTTTTATTCGTATAGAAAGTTATCTAACCAATTCATCTTTGTATATATAAAGATTTGTTGTACTAATGTGCACCCACCGTGACAGGTTAGCAACTTACGACTCAACTTCCGGTTGGGCGCGGTCTTTGAATGCACACATTGAACTTTTGTTCTAAAGAAGGAATACTAGTAAAACACATAGAACTGATGCATAAGTCACGTGATAGGTCCCATGATAGAAACGCCAGAAGTATAAAAACGCCAATAGAACATTACCTTAATGATCTTACTAAGAAGGTCCCACGCTGTATTTACAAGTAGTCCGATCCAACATTGTTTAGGTAAACTTAATAAATATAACAAACGATTATGTAATACATTAATACTGGCAACATTCTTTTAAAAAATATAGAAAAATAATTAGCTTAAGATTAAAAAGTTAGCTTACGTCAATAAATCCAAGACAACCATCATGTTAGAATTATATCACATATTAAATCAACTGTATATGAAGATTCTCAGTTGGTACACGGTTCATATATTTGATATATTTACTAGTACGCTGAATGATTACGAATATGCATTGAAATGATAATTCAAGTAATATGTTTACGTATGAATAACATCACCCTTCAGTGAGCATCGAAACGTTTAGTATGTGTAGGAGGGTGACTACGAACACTTATATTTATATAATAAGGGTAGAATGAAATCAGACACGAGTTCAATATATTACTTATCCTTCACTGAACAATACCCCCCTGTCTAAGCGTATTTTCGAGCGTGGAGATCGAATACCTTTTAGTTTAAAACTAACTAAACCCTCGAATACCCGGTTAAGTGTTAAATTGGCAGTACACATTAAAAACACACGACATGATATCATAAAAATAGTTAAAAATGACTTATGTCCA
Organism: Spisula solida; assembly: GCA_947247005.1. Taxonomy (NCBI): domain Eukaryota; kingdom Metazoa; phylum Mollusca; class Bivalvia; order Venerida; family Mactridae; genus Spisula; species Spisula solida. Next base: position 32,098,847 of record OX365948.1, read on the forward strand.
CGGTCCGACCATCAAAAGCCTTGAGAAAAACGTTTTCCGTAAAATCCACCTGATCGAAAATACGTTGCGATCACGCCCCTCGGTCGTATAAAAATACGTATCGTTGACGGCCGGGTATTCGAGGGTTCAGTTAGTTTTAAACTGTTTGACCGGTGAGGTATGTATGGTGATGAAATAAGGATTATGTGGGAAATTTTATCCATTTACGACGAGAAAACAACGGGACGGTAGCAAAACAGACGAGTTTCGATGGGGTTTTCCCAAATGTTAGAAAAAAACCTACAAGTGCTATGAATATTTCAATGCATCACGATCAAGGGACATTTATTGTAGGTCATTCTCGACCAATTCCCAATCTCATAGTTTTAAAATTAAAAGAATGGTGAAACAAAACATTACCTTGACACTCATAACGGTCCACCTTTCTCACCCGTCGTATTCGATCTCCACGCTCAAAAATTCGCTTAAGGTATCACAGTATGCTTTGAAGTAAGATTGAGAATGTTTTTTTTTCAAAAGCATTTTATTTTTAAAATGTGTTGGGTACAGAAAGCATAGTATTATGATGCACTATATTTACCCTTGAAGTTAAACAAAATATAAATACATGTATCAGTAAAGTGAATTTATTGAAGCATGAGAGCACTTTCATTGCACATCTTGCTCGTTCACAAACAAAGTCAACGTAACATTAAGAGTCAAAGTTTGTTGTTGGCGACATAGTCAATAGTATAAGGAACATACTCTTACAAAGAAATAATTATAAAACATATTTATGAACCTGTATCACGCAAAACTTTAATGATGTTGCAAACCGAAAGTAGAATTCTGGCAATGTTTCTTTAATATGTTTTAAAGGGACTGCCTCACATATTGGTGTATTGCAAAAATAAACTAAAATTGTCAAATATTCACGTTATTTTGGTATAGTTGGCTGTATATTCCATAAACAACCACATTGACATCTATTATAACTTGAGAAACTTCGGCATTTGGTAGTTATTTAGAATTTGTACATCAAAAATTCTATAGTGTATTAATACCCTATAGAATTAACACTACTATCACTTAAATTGCCTGAAATTTGTTTGCATTTGATGAAAACGAATCAAAAATTAAACCAAATACCTCACTGATGTTTACGCTGTAGTTTGTTGATGTTACAGTTCGATTACATGTGGATTACATAATTCACAAAGCATGTTGGAAGGAAACTTAGCGCTTTTTCCAAGAACAAAATACTCAGTGGGCGATATCGAGAGTGGTTAAAATTGCTTATTTGCACCAAATCTTTCATAAAGCAACCATCAGTGGCTTTCTATTACATCAACACTTGGTTAGATTGTCACGATATACAAAACATTTATCCCAATCTGTGAGGCAGCACCTTTAAAGTATACCTTTTTCAGTCAAATATAAGAGTTTGTTCCCTAGAGTTATAATGTAAGCATGATATGACTTTTGCTAGTGACATTTGCCAATTTGTGTGTTTATGAACGAGTTTGTTTAACGAGTTGTTGGTGTTATGTTACAGTGATAGTATACATACAATACAAGTCAGGCTGCTTGAGCCCTTTAATTTTCTCAAAAAATCTTAATTATTGTTTACTTTACCTCCCACTTTTGTTCTCACTCCACACCCTTAGACAGGGTGAATACGGTTTCTATTCGTAAAGCATGTCGATACTTCATTCACCTAGCCATTCAATGAATGCATACTTGAATGCAGACGAAAAGTAATTATCGTGCCTGACAATTATTCATTGACTTACGCAACTCGTGCCAGTCCCATAAAGTGTTTTACGCTTACTTTACTTTTAAATGGCCAACTTTCCGATACATCAAATGGTTGCTTTAAGCAGGTGGATGTTAAATAAAGGTGTTGTTTTTGAATGATCAAGATTTACTCTTAAGATTAATCATAATCAGACTGTAGTATATGTACTAATAGTCAATATGCCTAATCAATACGATTAATTTGACCGCAAATCGACCCAAACAAATCAATAATTAGATATTTTAAAAAATAATCCGAATGTGAAATTTCATACCAATACGACCAAATAACAGTACAATCTAAACTGACCGATCATAATTGTTTAAGCAGTGTAGATGCACAAAGGCAGCAGTCGTGGCACATTAGGCCATAACAAATAGTTGTTTCGTTTAGCGTCCACCCTAAGTTCGAAAACCTATCTAGCTATAGCTATAAAGGGTGCCAAAGCAGATATAAACAAAATATGGACCAGATGGGACCCTGTACCCTTTGTACGTACATACTTGGATGGTAACGTTAAGTACTGTAGAATAACACAGACACAATGTAGGCATTTATCATTGGATTCATACAATATATATGGCGGTGTAGTATGATGTAGTATTCAATTATATTAAACGACGATTTTTATATGTAGAATAGTAAGGAAGGCATACAAGTGTCATATATTATTTTTATATGCCTCACTATGTTAAATAAATTGACGCATGAATAAGTAATATTAAAAGTAAGAAAGGTTGTCAGCTTAGTTCGAGGACACGGTTATCCTCACACATAACTTGTTGTAACTGGTCAGTAGATATACTCACTATCATACATTCATGCTTTCACGCTGTCACTTTCAAATGAAGATTTTATATTAAGCGTTTATTTGGCGGATATCTGGGGAGACAGAATGTGCATTTCATGTATTTCGATTTTTAAGTATTCCTGTTTAAATATATGATTTATTCATGCGTGTCTGTTGGTATGGATGTAAAAAGATAATAAAATATGTTTAATACACATTTTGTTTATAATTATATGTGCAATCTGTCTCACGAAAATAGGTTACGTATATTCACGCATGTTAATTAACATGCGTGGTATATTATAGTTCATATACCATGGAGAAACAAAGGGGAACAACCCGCGACAAACTGAATTGTCCTGATATCAATTTTTATATAACTTTAACTTGGAGTGTGATATAAAGTCATGATATTTACACAAAATGATCTAACTCTATCAATGTTAGTTACTTGCATGCTTATAAACATACATGTGTTTAGAATGAGGCCATTGCAACCGCAAGATATGCAAGGTTTCGCAAAACAAATGCATGGTGTATTATCAATATTCATTCATTAACCAATCAATTAATTCAATTCAAGTTTTTCACAACGTTAAGGTATTCTTTGAACAAGGTGTGTCTTTAATAAATACGCGACTTCCTTTTCAATAGACTGACTTAAAATGATGTTTTGCTAATTAGCATTCAAAGAAGGCACAAAAGTATGTTGCACAGTCGCGATATCTTGATGACACATAAATCAAAATGTAGGACTTAAATTACATACACACGCTTTGTTTCTACGATACCAGTGAATTTCGTGACTTAAATATTTATATCTTAATATAAGTCAAATGCAGTAGGGTATATTTGTACTTGGTATACTGTATTGGATATATGTATATATATAGCAAACGACATGTACAAAACAGTACGTGTGTGCGTATAACATCGATGTGCGTTGGCTCTGGTCTTATAGAACCTAATGGAAGGCAAAATACAAACTGGTGAGGTGTTTCGTACATGTTCTGTTCTATATAACAATTTCTAGTATAATGATTTTCGAACTTAGCGTTATCATGATTGACAAAATGCTCACAACCGTTACTGTCTTAAACAAACTTTAGGTTAATGCATTGTGCTGCATTATTCGCTCACTTTCAGTTCATGCCGTTGTGTATAGTATTGGCATGCGGAGTGAAACAATTAAAGTGAAATAAATGTACACTGTTTCTTTATAATTGTAAATAGATATTTCCCCAGTTGTTATACTGGCAACGGGATATGAAAACATCAAGTTCGATACCGATCTGAAATTCAATTTATAGAACTAAACTTTGTAAGACCGTGTATTTGCATAACTTATGTGATGAATATTGTAGACTATGTGTAATACGATACTAGTACACCTTTATGTATTTGCAGTGTTAGGAAACATTGAACCAGAGGATGCTGGGTTTACATTGGCTCATGAACATTTATTGTGTGACTTTGAATATTTAGTGCACAAATACCCGCCCCAACATTACCCGGAATATTGTACCCGGAAACTGTCGCCAGACTTTTCTTGGTGGGTCACTCATTACCCGTATGTATTATTACTATCATTTGTTAGAACTTTGCTATATCCTTGTAATAAACATTTTGTTCAGATTCCAATAATATAGATCAAGTTGATTGTCACCATTTACTTTATCCGCCTAGAGTGAGTCTAGTAGAAGTGCACCTCCGTTTCGATTGCGTAAGAGTCCTCGGGTTCGATCAAAGGGCACGATATACCGAAATCCTTAAAATTTGGTACTGGCACGGATATATACCCCTTGCTTGACGCTCAGCATAGACAGTTCTTTGTCAGTTAGTCTGGTGTCAGGATAATGTGACTGGATAGTCTCCAAATGAATTAACTACTGTTGACTAGTAGGATATAAAACAAGATTTATAATTTAAAAAACTGCTCTCAAGCATGAAATGAAACCTTTAAAGATTTCACAAAGAACGTTACTCATAAATAGCACAACTCGTCCCTCATGTTTATATTCTCGGTTTATCATTTTAAATGATTTATGATATATTTACCACATGTTTAATAATCCGATGCTTCACTGTCGATCTTGAGACTGCATCAGTGATAGGACCTAAAGTTTATGTTCGCGAATCAGACTTCGACTTCGTCAGGTTCAAAGGTTTGTAGCAAGGTCAGTTTGTAATGACTTCGTTGTTTTTCAGATATTCGAGTTATGACAACAATCGATTGTTTGAGGAGAAGCAGGCTATCACAGATGAACTACATTTCTTTAAGGTATATTTTACAGTTGGGTACGAAACTCAAATGAACTGTGAAAAGTATAAACATATGCACAGCGGTTACAAATGGGACAGCATTATTGTGGCCTAGTTTCGTATCGAGGTTATTATGCACTTACCTAGATTCATGTACGCCAATATTTGCAACGGAAGAGGCATTATAGTCAACCTAAAAGCATGAAATGATGGTAAGGCCAACTATTTACTATAAGACCACATTGGCTAGTTTGTATCTTCAAAGTAATTTGGCTAATTATATCTTGTTGTATGTGATAATGCATAAAAAATCATTAAGGCATCCTCAGTGAATATAAATCTTCATAACATTGCTCTTAGTCCAATAATTACCTACCTACCAACTACCTCTTCCTTTTCGGGTTGATTTGATCCTAGTGGTCATCAGGTCATAACAAAAAAGAACGACACTGTTTCAAATTCGCAGCTGGTCGTTCCACTAGATACAGCGTCAAACTGTTTGCAATTTCTCGGTTTGTTAATCTTCTCCACGTCTCCTTCCGGCCTGCACCTATTTCTCTGTCCTGTTCGTGTCCATCTCAAAACCTACAATTCTTATCACTAATATAACTGTTTATTTAAGTCTGCAGTTTGTTTATTTATTTCAGATGCCATTTTATCATTGGTAAATTAGTATATTTCAAATACAGATATGCAGCGTTTGGTATAACACCAACCGGATATTTTATTATAGTTAGTGGTTAAGGCTGTGGCTAGGGTACCATATATGGATTCTCAATAGACAACAGAGTTCCGGATCTAAATACTTCAAATATCTCTGTCCGTAGTGTTATACATGTCGGACACAGTCATTGTATTACTGACTCCAGCATGCGAGTTATTCCGTGTTATTTTCTCATTCATTTGTGTGTTTGCCATCGTGAAGAGTCTGTTATCGTACATGTGGTCTGCGACTTTTCTGTGTTCATTTTGTACCTTTCGTGTCCTGCTGTTTCTTTGTTGTTGTCTCTCTCTCTCTCTCTCTGATGTGTTATTGTCTGTTTTTAGAAGAATGGTGGAAGCACTATAGTTGACAATACAACATATGGTATAGAACCTAATGTACAAGCACTGGCTGATATATCGACAGCAACAGGAGTACATCTTGTAGCAGGAACAGGTACCCATTATACTGTCATCAAGTCTCACTTTATATAAACATTGATTTAGTCGTAGTTCTGTCTTTTACTCTTTGTTCAACAAATATCCATTAAAAAACAATAAACTCAGAATTTTAATTAACTTTCGACTACATGTTTATGTTTCCTTCAGATTACATTTTTTATTCCGAGTTCATCAAAATACAAACTTAATTACTGCAGCACCTAGCACACCATCGATGTATGTAGGACAGGACGGCAGGTAATGTTTCACAGAAGAAAACTATCTGACCAATCCGGATAGCAAACTCGGTATATTCCGGGTGACAGTCTAGCACTTTATCAAATAAGATATTCTGTTGGACTTCATTAACATTGACAGAGAAATCTGCAACAAACAGTCATGATATAGAAATTGTACAAACCTTATTCCCACGCATATAATATAGTACCTCGTTTCTCATCGTAAAGTATGGCGGGTGTTGAGTATGAACTCACGTATCACATTGTACATGGTTATATGACCATGAATACTAGTATACTACAATGTGGACATACCACATGGAACGTGATGTAATTCTTTGGCGAAGAACAAATGAAAAGATGTGTCAACACAAAGTTAAATGCAACTGTTTGCCTAAGTATTTTACTCTATCACCGATTTTTACGAGACACCTTCGATGCTCAAACTGAGAATGAGTGATATCCACGCAACTGAAACGGTTGCGGGCAAAAACTTAGACCATGTTAATAAACATATTGAATGTCATGGATATTACTCATTTTTGGCTTGAGCGTCGAGGATGCCAAAGAATGAAATACTTGTTGGTTGTTTTTAACTTTGTGTTGAAAGATTTTTTCTTGCGTTCTTATCAAACAATTACGTCACATATCATGAGGTATGACAACACTGTATATAGAGGTTATAAAGACATACTCGGATCTATTCACTGTATACATACGTATGTATATTTTTAACATTTGCAGGTTGGTATGTGGAATCCTCACGACCTAATACTTTGCATCTAACACAGGAACAATACGCTGACATCATGAGGAATGAACTAACTACCGGATGTGCGGGGACCAGTATAAAAGCTGGTGTGATCGGTGAGATCGGATGCTCATGGCCTATGACTGGTATACTCGTTATTTGTTGTATTAATCTATAAATTAAATATTGTATTAATCCAACACCGATCAACAGTATTGGGTCATAAGGAAACCATCCAGTAACATTATACATGCACCGGGCTTACCAACAGTTATCTGGAACTAACTATGAGGAGCGTCGACCAATGGAACAGTATCGTTTTATTATCAACTGTGGTATATCGCGGCCTGGGAACGAATCACCCCCACTCTAAGATGTTCGTGATATTGGCAGGCCAGCAGCCCAGCAGCGTGAAGTTGGCAGCCTAGCATCGTAAAGTTGGTAGCCTAGCAGTCAAGCACCCTATCAGCGTGAAGTTGACAGCCTAGCAGCGTGAAGTTGGCAGTCTAGGCAGCTAGCCTGTCAACTTCAGGAACATCACTCAAAGCGGGCGCTCTACCACAAGGCTATCGAGGCGGTTGTTATTTACTAATATCTGTTGCAAAACCTTAAAAATGCATATTGAAGCCAACTTTATACTCTTCAGTTTAATTAGTTGTTGATCCTTTAAATGACGTAAGAAATACTTGGACGGGTTAAGGCTAAAGCACATTGTATCTATCTAATATTTTGTAATCAAGTTTCAGAAAAACGAGTTTTACAGGCAACAGCTGAGATCGAGATAGAAACCGGATGTCCTGTAATAATGCATCCTGGTTGGGACCCGGCTGCCCCGTATGAAGTGATGAGAATTTACCAAGAAGCCGGGGGCCATGCTGACAGAGTGGTGATGTCACATATGGACAGTACGTATGGTTCTCACGTGTCACATAATTATTTGGTGTAATTAGTATTCATTATCACATGGGTTGTTGTTTTGCGCTTGTTTATACTTGCTTCGTTATTGCTGATCGTTTTTAAACAATCGGTCAGTGAAATACGACTGCCAGAGAACCAATGGGCTGCCAATTTAACTAACAATTTCAGTGATGCACGATTGGCAAGTTGTTCTACTTGTAATCATGTCATTGAACAAGACTTAGTAATGTTTACTAGCTTGGTGCTTTCTTCAAGTAACTGACACGTTGGAAAGTCTGTTGGACAATGTCTCGGACAAACATAATCTGCCCAATCCGGGTTCTTCGACCCATGATCTTATCATGTGCATTACATAACTGCATAGGCATACGGCGTCGTCAATTTTAAAAACCTTATACTAAAAAAATCCAAATACTTTCTTAAATAAGGTACTCGAGTTTTTTTTTAATTAACGACTCTGTGTGCCTGTGTATGACTGTAGTAAATGTCACAGCGAAACCGAATAATAATAATACTTTTTATTACATTATTATTTTTATTATTATCAACTTCAATCCAGGGTATGGAGCGACCGGATGACAATCTTAGCTCTTAGTATGTCACCGTCATGTACAACTCATCGCAACAATCTCTTCATTGAGTTTAGCTACATACAAGGGAGGCGACTGCGTAGAAATTTATTACATGTAATGTTCCAAGGTTTATTCCATTATGAGAACGAACGACAACTCTGGCGGGAGATTTGTAAGGTTCGTAATTCCATAAATGTGTGTATATTTTACAGGAACGTACTTCAATATTCCTGACTTATTAGAGTTTGCCGCTGAGGGATGTTATGTAGAGTATGATCATTTTGGCTTGGAGACGTCTTACTATCATCTACATGAGGAGACAGATATGCCGAGTGATTCCACGAGAATACTCAACATACGGGCACTGATTGAAGCTGGTTATGAGGATCGCATAACCGTCGGACATGACATACATACTAAACATGCACTGGTAAGAAATACTGCTAAAGTACATGTATGTATTGAAATTTGTGGTATTTTCTTGGATTTTGGTATAATGTGACATTTCGAGTACAATCCAGAATTATTTATTTAATGGGTTCATCCAGGAAATCAATGAAAAATAGCCCCTCGATTAATAATGATATTACAGTAATGTGGTGTGGAAGGATTCTGTCGAGCGATGTTTTACGACCAAAATTAAATTACTTTTGTATTTCTTTCAACAGATATCGATGTTCATAATTATGTTAACACCCGGGAACTCTTTTATCATAGCACTTACGGAAATCTTAATCTGTGTAGGAGTTCATTAACTAAAACATTGTTTTGGTTGCAGATCCCTTGTCAACAATTTGTATTTATTAAAGAATTATAAGAAATTTAAATGTGAACGTAAATCTAGGGTTTCCGTTGGTGCTTTGATAACCGTTGAGTTCCGTGAGTATCAAATAGTGCTATTTTTTATTTCAGATGAAGTACGGGGGTCATGGCTTCTCCCATATTTCGCTTCAAGTTGTACCCAGAATGTTACAGCGAGGACTATCACAACAACACGTCGATAAAATCATGAAATATAACCCACAAACATGGCTGACATTTACAAAGCATAACTAATATATTTGACCTATTCATACAGTTTATTTCAGTTTATAAATAAATGTATATGTACAATTTTATATAAATTAATGAACTAAATGCAACACATGCTGTGCTGCGCAACTCAAATCCGACTTATACATGCAGGGCACTTTAACATATTAGACAAAAATACAAGTATAAAACATTGTTATAACTAAAGTCACAAAACAATTTTATAACAATTTAACATCAATTATTTGAAAAACAGATGTTATATGGATTCTTGTGCTAGCGTTTCAATGTTGCACTTTTGTTTCTAGCGCTTCAACTTCTCTCATTTTTTCAAACGCTTCAATTTTGCACTTTTGTTCTAAACCTTCAATTTTGCACTTTTATTCTTGTAAATCAATTTTTCACCTATGTCCTAGCGCTAATATTTAAGCACTTTCGTTCTAGCACTTCAAGTTTGCACATTTGTTCTAGCACCGTTGCTCTAGCAACATAACTGGTTCAACTGTTGATAGAATAGCTAATCAATACAAGCGGTAACAAACTGCACTAGTTTTTCTTCCATTAGACATTACATGTCATATTAAACATTCATGAACATATACGAGAATTAGAACATTTATCTTTTTACTTCAAAAGACAACGATAAACAATTAATAAACAAGACATACGAATAGTAACTCCTCTTTCAAACCAATGAAGAAGCGATATCCAGGTAGTCTCCCTTACTAAACGATACAAGCTTAGATGCTATTGTCGTATTTTCAATTTCATCATTGTATTTGGCTTCTTTTTGTGAAAACAGCTCCAGTCTAGGTTGTTCATGTTTCAATGTTTAAAATAACCTACTGTTTAGTCAAATATATAGCAAGGAGAATATGACCTGATCCTGTCTTTATGCATGAATATATTACAATGTTTTTTAGTAGAATATCTAAATTTTCGAGAGCAAATCGTGCAATATCAGTCCTTAAAATTCGTGTTTGTATAACACCTCGAGCAACTTCGTGATACTTCCCGCTAATAAAAACATACAGTCGGTGTTATAAATATAGACAATGTATCCCGTGCAACATGCTAACATAAGGTCGTGAGTCGTGTCAAATTATCCGTACTTTACTGAACGGTTTGCAGTATTTAGTAGAATACATGTAATTTTATAATCATTGTGACCGTCTTCAGAACAATGTATAGGACATTTACTACATATACATGTACATGTATAGGACATTTACTACATACATGTACATGTATAGGACATTTACTACATACATGTACATGTATAGGACATTTACTACATACATGTACATGTATAGGACATTTACTACATACATGTACATGTATAGGACATTTACTACATACATGTACATGTATAGGACATTTACTACATACATGTACATGTATAGGACATTTACTACATACATGTACATGTATAGGACATTTACTACATACATGTACATGTATAGGACATTTACTACATACATGTACATGTATAGGACATTTACTACATACATGTACATGTATAGGACATTTACTACATACATGTACATGTATAGGACATTTACTACATACATGTATAGGAAGAGGTTTTAAAACATTGGATGAAGTTTCTTCAGAAACCCTGCTTATCCAGTAACGACAAAAGTTTAATCTTAGATAGCCATTACGAGATACATACTATAGTCGCCGTATAATTTAATAAATAGTCGCCATATACACATTCGTCTTTTAGTCAAGGAGGAGTTTTTGCAATATCTATATATGAATAACCATTGATTGTGTTGGTATTTCACAGTTTCAAGAAAGAACAGATTGCTGTCAAGGTCGGGATACTACGCGAATGCCAATGACCCGAAACTCGCACTAGGTCTAGACATATCATTTCCTTATAACGAAGCGACGTTTCTTATCATATTTATTTGTTTATACATGTAATATTATTACTATAATATTGATAATAACTTAAGGACATAAATTCCCCTTCACAATATTATTTATTTATTTACTCATGAGCGTTCATATACGATAGGAGAGATCACCGTATTCATAAATTCAAAATGCCCATCAGCAATCTATAGGATGAAAGAACAATAAAAAACGGCCATTCACCAATAGCTAGCTGGCGGTATGAATACCTTTGTATACAAACATGATCTCTCCTATAGAATTCATATTTGTTATATATACCAAATACAAACACACACATATGGTTATAGTAGTTTTCTGTGCATAAGGAAACCCCTACACACAAACAAGTTTGTTTATCACATGGTCGATGTTTGATCTTTTAGAAAAAAAGTAAATCAATGTACATGTATTAATTTCAAAATGCTTAGGTTCACTTACCAACCAACCAAATATTATACTGATAATAAGGCACTTCTTAGCAACATAAAGGATTGGTGTTATATTGTTTATTTACTGTCATAATTTATGCACAGACTGTTTGTCCAATTTCATCATAGTATAAATAATAACTGCAGTTACTGTTTGTACATTTGTGTATTAACGTGTGTGCTACAGTTTCCTGAGGCTTCTTGCTATGTGTTTGTAGATTACACTATCATTATAATGCTTATGTCATAAGGTAATGTCCAAGGTGGCCACGCACATGCCTATACAGTGATCTCCCTTGCGCTACGCCCATTAAAGAAAAAATGAGTGACGTAGTAGAAATGAGTGACGTAGTAGAAATAAGTGACGTAGTTGAAGAGTACGATGCGAAACATGATAAAGCGTTAACAGCATTTGTGTCATGTTTAAAACATGGTAGCTGCAATGTGGGAAAACCGTGACAGAATTCAAGCATGGGTGACGTCCTGAAGTCTTGACCCGGTGTGACACTTCTTGCTTCCATGGTAGCACTGTTGCAATCACCTTCCGTTTCCATTTTATGTCACATATATCCACACTAAGGTTTACTTTAGTATGTATGTCATGTACGTTGAAGTAAGCTATGATAAGCCACCGGGCCACAGAGTCAATAGTGGCTGATATAATGTCCGGTGCTAATTAAAATTACGGCATTATTCCTGATATAATGTCCGATGTTAAGTTAAGGCATTATTCCTGATATAATGTCCGGTGTTAAGTTAAGGCATTATTTCTGATATAATGTCCGGTGTTAAGTTAAGGCATTATTCCTGATATAATGTCCGGTGTTAAGTTAAGGCATTATTTCTGATATAATGTCCGGTGTTAAGTTAAGGCATTATTTCTGATATAATGTCCGGTGTTAAGTTAAGGCATTATTTCTGATATAATGTCCGGTGTTAAGTTAAGGCATTATTTCTGATATAATGTCCGGTGTTAAGTTAAGGCATTATTTCTGATATAATGTCCGATGTTAAGTTAAGGCATTATTCCTGATATAATGTCCGGTGTTAAGTTAAGGCATTATTCCTGATATAATGTCCGGTGTTAAGTTAAGGCATTATTCCTGATATAATGTCCGGTGTTAAGTTACGGCATTTTCCTGATATAATGTCCGATGTTAAGTTAAGGCATTATTTCTGATATAATGTCCGATGTTAAGTTAAGGCATTATTTCTGATATAATGTCCGGTGTTAAGTTAAGGCATTATTTCTGATATAATGTCCGGTGTTAAGTTAAGGCATTATTTCTGATATAATGTCCGATGTTAAGTTAAGGCATTATTTCTGATATAATGTCCGGTGTTAAGTTAAGGCATTATTCCTGATATAATGTCCGGTGTTAAGTTACGGCATTATTCCTGATATAATGTCCGGTGTTAAGTTACGGCATTATTCCTGATATAATGTCCGATGTTAAGTTACGGCATTATTTCTGCAACCAAACATAGCCAGGTATCGTAATTTCCAGTGTAAATTTTGGACACCACATTAAAACTCAACTATCGACAGCACCATTATTATGAGACCTTTTTCATGCTCTGCTCAACTTGAGTATAAAATTTGATTAGCTGCTAGACAATCTAAAAACTAAAAATTCTTTACTGTACCACAAAATACTGCTCTGTTTTCTTTAAGGCTTCCCAAGTGTTATAAAAGATCCTGAAAATTATGAGTCATTTAACAACATTTGAAATATTTTTAAGAAACTTGCGCACGCAAATATGTTGAGCTTGAAAACATCTTGGAACCAGGTATGATACTTTGCGTTATTCGACAGGAAGAACATACAATTTCCAGCGTTTAATTAGTACATTTTCCCGAACACAAATATCGCTTGGTAGAGCGACTCTAATATACATCGTAAAATTATGACGTTATTCCCATACCCAAGATCGCTAAGACTAAGCTAACAGTAAACTTAGGACATGATTCATACACTCAAACATCGCTAGAACAACACACTAAGAGTAAAGTAAGCATATCATTCCAGCACTTATAACATATCTCTAGGTTATATTCACAATGTAATCTTATGACATTTTCTGTGATTTTAGTCTCAATGAAACCATTCTCCATCGATTTGATTTTCCAGTTTTGTTCAGCTGTGCTTTCTTCTTCACCGTTGAAAAAGCGTTCAATGTTTTCTCGATCAGTTTTTTCTCTGTCTCCTTTTCTGTCTCTATTTCATCTAATACTTGTTGAAACGTTGTAGATCCTTTAGGTAAGATAGGTTTACGTGTTACATATACACCACTGTGATACGTTGTCTTATTAGTAGCCTTGTTGTAAGCATGTACTTGATTAATTGACAAACTATCAACATCCAGTTTTTTACCCCCATCGCTTCCATTAGATGATGATTTCCGTTGTTTAACTGTCAATTCCATTTCTATATCATCACGTATTACGGCACAAGTATATGTACTTTTAATTCCAAGTAAGAAACGGTTTCCTAACCTGCTCAATTAACAAACATGAACATCTTAGATTAAACCAGCATCACTGTTGTTATATTGTCCATAAAACAGTCTGTATGTCCAATTCCTTTAAGTTATGGATAGGTACTTCCGTAGTATTGGTTTACGAGCTTAAATCCAAGACCTATCTGAACGCCTGAACATCGATCTTAGACCGTTAATTCTGTGAGAAAACACAGCATGTTCAAGTTAATCGCAGCTATTTAACCCATCATCAAATTGTTTCGACGACATTATGTGTGTTTATAATTAGAATTTAAAACCTCTTCAAATAGAAGGTTGTTTAATCTGTTAATAGTACACGATAATCATCAAATCTTGAGTGATTTATTTGTCTAAACATCCATTTTTATTAAAATTCCAGAGCTAATAAGAATGGTGGTTACGCCATTACCGGATTAACATATTTATAAAGTAGTGATGTCGGTGGCCGAACTTCTTAGGGAATGTTATAAAATACTTGACTTGATTAACCTGAGAGCAAACATCAAGGTACTTGGCAGGTTTCGGTCAAGTTGTTGTATGTAAATTTATCGCGGTATATGACACACAAATGTGATTGTATTTTCATTTATTGCAATTATAGAACATTAACAATCACCTCTTTGTGATTGGCAAAACGAAATATAAATTTGATACGCATTAGAGTTATTTACATTTCATTGTATTTTAATACGACACTTATTATGTTATGTCAACAAATTAAATTGCTTAATAATTGTTCCATTGTCACCGCACGTGACATGTCAAAATATAAACTCCAATTTGGCGATATTTATTTTTCATTTATTTATGAATAAATGCAGGCAATTAGTGAAATCATAAACTTGGAGTGATTATAACACTGCGGTATACCGTACACCGGATATTGCTAGTACCGTGAGTTACATTATCCATTTTCGCGACCTTCAAGGGTACACCAGGGTAAGTTCAGAGACACTGTTTTGTCTTTCTAAGTGTGTTTTCGATGATTTCCCTAACCCCTGACAGCCGACGAACGACAAACGACCAGGAATTACTTAAAAGGGTAATTAAAAGACCAAACTCGTATCGTTACTCACGCAAAAAATAAGCTCCGTCTGTCAAATAAAGATGTTTTTGTTTATATTCTATGTTAAACTACACAACTTGAATCGAGCAAAATGACATTCCAGTGACCAAGTTTATGTTGTTATGCTTTACCGGGAAATTAATCATAGATAACGGTGCATTTTGAGAATAAATAAACATGTTAGTGTACAGAGTATTGCTTCATTGATGCTCACTGGTGTACGGAATATTGATGTACAGTGTACGGAGTATTGCTCGCGGAAATTGAGTAAATACGAGATAAAAGCAGTGTTATTTTGTTAATATTACTTATATTGTCTAGATCTATATCTGTTGAAAACAGTTTTGCAGTGTTGAGAGTATGATTAGTACATCCTTCTATAAGAACAATATGTTACTGTGCTGGTCTGACCCCTTCTAAGAAAACTAATTGGTCGTATCCCCTTGCATACATGCCATGTTTCACAGACCCCTTAACATGAGATTGTTGATGAAAATGCATGATATTTTATTAAAATGAGGGAGATTTTCCTTGCTCAAACTTAAAAACTCAAATTAATGAAGTTTATATACAATTTTCACTTATTTTACTTTTATGACGATGCCATGCATGCTTCATGAAGCAATTTAAATAATACTTGTGATCATTACATAATGTCAGGTTCCAGTTTGTCAAAGAAATGTGTGAGATTTGATTAACTTGCCTCCAAACATGCGTGAGTAGAGTCTCAAATTCGTTAGACTTACGCATGATGCAGGAGATCTGGCATGTATGTCATTGAGAACATTTCTGTATCCAGTCCATGCTCATTAGAAAAAACTCTGTCACACACACATTATTCTTGAAAAAGCTTTTATGACAAGACAATATACAAACATATTACACAAATCAATAGAGCTGACCAATCCCCTTTCATTTAACAGCACTTTATTGTATATGATTTGATATAGAATCTATCTTAGGGCTTCAAAACATTACATAAATCTAATAAAACAAGACAAACTCCAGAATTATTCACACATTACATACGTATTCTTATTAAGTAAAATGGGTGGTGGGGAAGGTTCTATGAATTCGTTTAAAATTCAGATTGTGGTCCGCGTATGCATTTCGTGGTTTATGACCTCTATTGTAGGTCGACTGGATACAAGTTTTATATCAATCATGCTCAACACCTCATTCCTGATGTAATCATCGTCATGATGGTATGAGAGAAAAGATGTCGGCTTCTCTTTTATGCTGAGCACTTAACAGGGGAAATACCAGTATAATTTTTAATCCGTCTTTGATATGGCGCGGCCTGGTGTCGAACCCGAGACCCCCACACATGGAGCTCTACTACTAGACTATCCAGAAGGTGACAACATTATGATGGTTGGTACTGAATGAGCCACGGGTTCCATGCTGTGTTGCGTGTTGTATTCGTATATTTGTGTGATGTGGCTATCGTTTTACCGGTTTTGAATATAGCGTCCACAAGCTGCTAGGCTGCCAACTTCACGCTGCTAGGCTGCTAGGCTGCTATGCTGCAAGGCTGCCAACTTCAAGCTGCTAGGCTGATAGGCTGCTAGGCTGCTAGGCTGCTAGGCCGATAGGCTGCCAACTTCACGCTGCTAGGCTGCTATGCCGCTAGCCTGCCAACTTTATGCACGTGTCCACATATATGGAGAAGTTGTAAGTTGCTTAAGATATAAGTACATGTATTAGCTATATTGTAGACGGTGTCGAAAAATGAGAGAGTTAGTAGCAGTCTAACTGATCAGTGACTTGCGAGCTGTTAGTGGGTTTTTAAGTACAGTTACTCAGGATAACAACCGAGTACTCGAAATCTTAGGGCTAGTCTGCCTTCATTTTGTGAGTTTTAAAGGGAGAAGATAACTCACTAAAGACCCTGATTAAACATGTCTGACATATTTTCCCTGTAAAAGGTTTATAACTATATCAGAAAATATGACAGTGAGTGGGTATAGCTGTATATAAATCAAACTATAGTCCCTATAGTTAATCTTTAAAGTCTCACGGCGAGTATTTTAGTAATACAAATGTATATCACATAATTCTGACACTGGGAAAACCAGCAGTTACCTGGAACTAACTACTGATCAACCTAGATTCAAAAAGGCCCTCAAGAGAAACAACTTCTCTATAACAACACTTTCAAAACCTCCCTTAGGCAACATTTACAATAAATTTAACCTCTGTAAAGCAACAACCTCAGAACAACGACCAATATTTGCACACAAATGGTGTCGTTATGCATAGGTTGTACAATTCAGTTGTGGACAGGCGTCTGTAGTGGTTACATTTGTATGCCAAATAAGAATAATTCGGCTACGAATACAATACAATACAATACAACATTTATTTCGTCAAGGTTACATGAGTAACAACAGACATATATGGGTTAGCGTAGTAACATACATAGTACAATGTTAATTATATTTCATAGCAACTTATTTGTAGTTCAGTATAACAGAAGTTTAACATATAAGTAAGAGTGGTGTCCAATATTAGAAATGTGCATATCTATAAACTATTAAGATGATTTTCCGAATTAAAGAAATTCATATATATATATATATGCAGATCGTTACTAAAGAGGTTACATTGCGTCTTTACTTTTACTATTAAGAAAAACAGTATGTATACATTTGCATGGTAGCGTTTCTGGTATAGAATATATGGAATTGCATAGCAACATACGAAAAATAGTATTGCAATATTATGGAAATTGATTATTAGCGTATAATACCATCATATTTGGTACAGTATTAAAATACATGACGACATTGAATAATTAGCAGTAAATACTACTGGTTTTAAATATTTCAAAAACACAAAACAACAACAGGTACAAATGTAGCACAGTATACTCTATGACAGAATGTGACTGTCACACAAACATTCAAAAATAAACAAATGTGTATACTCCTTTCACCATTATTGGAATAATGAATAAATTTATCAACTTACAGAGTTTATCAGATAGGAGACAAAGATAGCTATTTTTTTAAGACATTCGTGTTATCATTATTGAGAAGTTGTTGATATTTTATTACATTTGGGAGCGTATAGTAGTATCTATCTATGAATAATGTGCGTTTGTTCTGAAAGTGGCTACATACAAGCAGATAGTGCATATTGTCGCCCACACCACCTCTACAAAAAGTACAAGTTCGTTCGTTGTAAGGGGTATCATCCCATCTCCCGGTCTCGACGGGGAATTTATTGTTGAAAGTACGAAACTTCAGAAGTGGTATAAGGTATCTAGATGGCAAGGAGATTAGGTAGTTTTCGAATTCCGTATTATCTTTGAAAGCTTTGTATTCTTTCCCTTTATTCGACTGTTCAAGTTTACCACTCCAGTTTTGTTTAAATTGGTCTATTAATCTCTGTTTTATTAACAAATGTAAATTCTTGTTTTGTATAGCAATTTGGTTAATAAAGAGGTCAGAATAACCAGTGGAATCTAGAATATTTCGGACACAAGATATCCATTTACTTGGTTTGTTACCATGAATAAGATGTTTGTATATCATGTAGGAGAATTTTTCTTTACTGCCATTGATAATATTTAGCCAATATTTTATCATTCTAGTTTGAAAATAAATAGTGAGTGGGTAACGACCAAGTTCGGCATAGAGAATGTATGCCGGTGTACTTTTTCTAGAATATGTTATTTTTCTAAGAAATTCGTGATGAATCTTTTCCATTATATCCGTATTTTCGTAACTCCAGATTTCACAACCATATGATAAGATAGGAAGGATTGTATGGTCAAATAGTTGCAGCTGTAGGTCGATTGCTAGGTGGAGGTTATAAATACGTTTATATAACAAGTACATGGCTTTTCTAGCTTGTGATAAAAGATGGGACCTAGCTTTATAGAAACTTCCGTTTGGTGAGAAAAAAATACCAAGGTATTTATATGAGTCAACAATCTCAAGTCTGCAACCAGCCAATGTAAAATTGTAATGATGAATGCCTCGTCTATTTGAGCCAATTACTATGACTTTTGTCTTGTTTGTGTTTATTTTAAGTTTCCAATTCTGACAATATTGGTTAAAATCGTTAAGACATTTTTGGAATTCTTCCACAGTCTTGCTTACAATTACAGTGTCGTCAGCAAACAATAAGACAAGAATTCTTATACATTTCAGCACATCGTTTTCCATAAATTCTAAATTAATACTTGTGTTTCCATTGTCAGATAGAAACTTTTGTAAGTCGTTTAGATACAACGAGAGTAACAGAGGGGATAAATTTTCTCCTTGTCGGACTCCTGAGTCACAAGAGAAGAATGATGATATATCGGCATTTAGCTGAACACAAGATTTGATATTTGCATACATATTATGAATAACTCTAAAAAACTTTCCGTCTACCCCGTTACTTAATAATTTTTGAAACAATTCTACTCTTGGGATAAGGTCAAAACAACGTGAAAAATCGATGAAGCTCACAAATAGCTTTCGTTTCTGTGATCGAAATAGCTCTATTAAGGTGTTAAGGACAAATATATGGTCGGTAGTGGAATGATCTTTTCTAAAGCCTGCTTGATTTTCTTCAATAATATTATGGTGTTCGACAAATTTGGTGAGTCGTGCATTTAGAACTGATGTAAATAGTTTACCGAGACAGCTTAAAATAGTAATGGGTCTGAAATTTTCAGGGGCCGTTTGCGAACCCTTTCCTTTGAATATAGGGACAATGAAGTCTTCTGTCCAGCATTTAGGAATGTTTCCGGTATCTATGATGATATTGAAAAGTTTAGTGTATATAGGCAGCATTATGGATTTCGTTGATTTTAGATATTCATTAAGGATTTGATCAGATTGGCTGCATGCTTTCGCATTCTTACATTTTCCAATCATTTTATCAATTTCATCAGGGACGATTTGTGTATTAAGAATTTCATCAGCGTTTTCAATATTTGGATTAATTTCTATATTATCAGTATCTTCAACATCAGTACCACTATTCACGTTCTTAAAATATTCGTAGAATTCATGTAAGGTTGGTGTTTTTCTCGGTTTTATTACGTTTGAACTTGTTAAGAAAATTTCAGTAGGATTTGGGATTTTTTGATTTTATGTTCCGCAGTTTAGACTGGTTATGGAAGCGGTGCGTCTGTATGTGAGAATTCATTGTTTGTTTATAGTCGTGGCTCGCACGCTTCAATACATCTTGAGCACGTGGAGTTTTAGTCAACCGGTACTGTTTACGAGCACGATTATAAATTACTCGTTTATTGCGACATTGAGGCCCGTACCACGGCTGATTTGTACGTTTGTTAGCGTTTTTATTTAATGAATAGTTCGAATTGCGTTCTGCAAAAGTTTTAGCGCTAGAGTCAGAAAATATTTTTGAAATAGAATTGACAATGTCATTTATCTTTTCTTCGCGCTGTATATTGTTTACTGCGATACTGTCAAGCTCCAGTTCAACGGAGGCTACAAGGTCGAGATCAATATTTTGTAAAAACGCAGACCCCTTGTCTTGTCGCCATGGGGGTTTATTGCTTATATGGGGTATGTTATTAATACCTTGGGATTCTTGGTTGGGAAAATTTAGTTTACATGATACTAATGAGTGTCCATCAGAAAATAAGTGGTCAAGTTCGGTAATCTCAAAGTCAGAGATTAGTTTCAAGACTGACAATGAACAAATAATGTAATCTATAACGGATACGTTTTTAAATGTAAAATTTCCTATTGTCTTATCTGACCCAACTCTACCGTTTAAGATACATAAATTATTATTTTTACAGATATTGAGGAGTGAATTACCAATCGTATTACTTTTATGATCCAGCGATGTACGTTTAACATTTATGTTTTGATTCGTATTACTTAGAATCTGTAGTTGTGTATAAGCATCCTCATGTGGGTCATCAAAATCAATCAAATTATTTAATGATACGTCTGATATAATAAAATCATCATGATTGGACGTATGTCCATTGGTATCACCTGCAAGAAGTACATAGTCATACTCGTTACAAATAGAGTTTATCTCGTTTTCTAGTACAGAAAGCTCTTCGAGGTTAAAGAAACGTGATGACTCTGGGGGTATATATACAGTACCAATAACTATATCATTATCTGGGAAAAGATAACCTTTCTTGATTTTCATCCACATTATGTAATCACATTCAGTTTCTAAAAGTTCAACATAGTTACACAGTTCATTCTTGACAAATAAACCAATTCCACCAGATTTTCTATAGTATAGTTGTTTACGTGGTTGTGAATAAAATGTATAATTATTGAGTTCAATAACATCATGCTTATCTAGCTTGCATTCAGTACAGCACAAAATATCAAAGGATTTTACAGCATTCTGAAATTCAAGATAATTTACACGATTTAAAAGTCCACAAACGTTAAGTGATCCAATTTTCAGTTCATGACACGGGTTGGTATAGTACCGCTGACGGGCCTAACCGGCGGTTTTTGTAACTGTCTCGTGTTGGTTAGCCACGCCCTTTACACTCGCCGTCGCTTCACTGGGTGGATTATTGATTGGTTGCGAGTTCGCGCCAGGCTTACTGCGCACACTCGGGGATTTGGATTGCTTTTGTTTACCTTTACTACCACGTGTCTGTACCGATGTAGATCTTGCACGTCCGCGCGATTTGACAGAAGGTGATCTTTTGCGATTTGGCTGGCTCGCTGCTGACGATCGTGGTTTAGGTGTGGTTACACCTGCCTGTGTGGACGATTCTGGTTGGGGGACACGAAACTGTGGGGCTGGAGGTTGAGAGTTAGCTTGAGTAAACCTAGGACCCATCCCTTCCACAGGTTGTGTTGCTGGCCGTGTCCAGTTAAACGTCGCAGGTTGTGAAAGTGCGGCAGTCTGAGATTGTAAGTTAATATTAACCGGAGGTTTGCGACCGTAAACAATTTGGTCCCACTGTGGAAATTCATTGTGCGTTAAGACGCCGGACACAGATATGGCAGCTGGATACAAAAACTTCGCTTCAGATTGATATTGCGCACGAACACGCTTAAACTCAGGCCACAGACGTTTCCTGGCTTGTTGGATCTCCCATGGATAGTCACGATCCACGGCAATATTACACCCTACAAGAACATAGCAGTTCTGCATGATGCGACTTACGTCTTGTTGGGAACGAAACACAACCAAAGCTGCCCTTTTCCGACCAGGGATTGGTTTACCGAGGCGAGAAACAGTTTCGATACAAATATCTTCGGGATCAATGTGCATGATGTGGGTTATAAAGTCAATAACTTGGTCATATGTAGAATCGTCGCGTTTATCCTCCAAACCGTAGATAATGAGGTTTCTACACCGTGACTTGGTTTCTATGTCTAACATTTTATATGAAAGATTCATGAGTTTCACGTCCACGCTACAGGAATGTGTCTCAAGCTCGTGTACACGCTCGTTGATTTTACACACCTGTTCATTGAGTTTTGACATTTGGGACTGGCTTGATTCAATATTTGAAATTTTAGAGAATAATATATTGAGTTTATCACTCGTACTAAGTTCATGAAATGCTTCGTCGTCAACACTACCATCACGACCTCGGCGCCTCTTTGATTTAGTAATAACAGTTTTCCATGTAGCACTATTTTCTTCATCACTACCTGGTGGGTGTGAGTCGGTTGCCAAAGAAGAATATTTGTTCATTTGTAATAAGTCATCATTTTCCATGTCACTTGTTTCATTTAGTAATTGAGTAAACGATACCTCTTCTTGTTTATCCATTTTATATCAATATTCCGACAAAAAAAACACTTTATGTATCCAAATTTACTTATTTTGTGTCCAGGTCGATTGACACATGTACTACACATATCACTACGCAAGCACAGTACGTAGATTTTTCAGATTTGATCTTCAGTACGTAGAATTTTCAGATTTGATCTTTATACTGTTTCATTAGCGTATAAAAAATAAATATCAGAACAATGTACAAAACTAATTAAACAAAAAGTACATCACATCCCAAAAAGGTAATTGATTGGCAACCTGGCCTAATGTCTTCATTGTACGGTAAGCTAAACCTTTACGATAGGATTTACGTTGTATTCAGTTATCAGTTTACAATCCATTACGACGGAAATACGAACTGTATTTAGTTATTGTTTTTACAATAGAGTAGGTCTGGGCGAAAAATCTGCTTCCGGGCTGATTGAGTTACCTTCCATCCATACCAAACATTTATCCACACACTCTTGAGGAACTGTTTCTGGTGTAACTCTTCTTATATTACTGTGTAATATATTAGACGGAACGTCCGATACGCCGATATCTTGCACTTCCGTTACACTCAAACCACCCACTACACCTGTGGATTGTTTCTTCCTTGCAGCAGAATTTTCAATTGTCACGTTTCTATTCGATTGGCACCGTGAAGCATTACCACGGGTATCAGTAAATGTTATCGTTCTATTTCTCTTAGAGGGAAAGTCCCTGTGATTGTTTTTACCATTGTTTATCCTATCCTTATCAATATTTTCAGCGACTTCCTCCATGGCCATTCTGCCTTCCGGTGATAAACCGTTAGAGAACTTGGCGGAATATCTCCTCCCTAGAATACCACGTATTTCCGCTAGAGATTCTGATGGTAAATTGTAACCATTTAGATTGTCTTTCATAAACGAACCTACTCTATCCATAGTTCTAGATATATGTTGCCATCTGAAACGAAAAACAAGTTGTTTTTTTTCTAGTGAAATTATAGGAACTTTACATAGTGTTTGGTGACACGCGATGAAGGTTTCACCAGTTCCCCGTGTCTCTCTTCGTTTATGTTTTCTTAAGGTCCGTTAATAATTACTTGGAACTAGGATTGATCAGAGCTGATTATTCCTCGGTCCCATTAACCTCGCGAGCTCTTGAAACTGGCAAACTCGTTTGTTGTAGTCCGAATAGACGTCGTAAACTATTTATAGAGCTGTAGGGACACCACACGATCTCAGAAGAGCTCGTCATACGCTCCTGGCCCCGTGTTCACAAAGAAATGGTTTTCAGGTAGTATGTAAAAGCTCAGGAAAATAAAATTGTTTACTTTACAAATACTTTTTTTTTAAAAATAGTAAAAACAAAATTGAGCTTAAGCCGAATCCTGAAAACCGTTTCTTTGTGAACACGGGACCAGAGCATCGTGTGGACATTTTACGACACCCGTGAGAATTTAGACAAACTGCGAGGTGTGCCGATGTTCGCACGATTACCGTACCAACATACGAGCACCGTATTAACGGTGTCATTGTGAGTTGTTTCACAATCAACTTAAGGTAAGACTAATAATTATGATAAACACTTTAAAACTGTCACCAAAACACAAAGAATAATAATGTTAAACACGTGTTCATGTACTTACACAGAGTTGAAGTTTTTCCCCGTTTTTCAGTGCATATAAAATAAAAGTGAGTCGACGAACTTCCCTGTTATTCCGACACAATGATTGAAACAAATGAAATAATTTATAATAGCCAACTAGATTTAATATTAGATTTTGAATTCTTGAAATAATCCACAAGAAGTAGAAATCTATCTGGTTATTATGAAGTGAAAAATATCACACTAATAAATTTCGAATGACCCCGTAGGTTTTGAATATATACACCTGAGTTGATATTTTCATTAGAAACCTACTTGATAAATTACATCCGCATATTGAGAATTTATCAAAACTATTGACTTGAAAAAATGCATTTTTATTTCCATTGAACAAATATTAAGGTACTATGTGAATACTTAGTGGCTTGTTCAGTATATATCTAGGGTACTTATTCATTGTTTAACGAGTAATAAACTGAATTATGTTCTCTCCCGTATTGTGAGGAAGATTTATTGTTTCACGACCGTTATTAAAGTTACAATATTCTGTATAAAGCTCTAGATTAGTGCGAAGCTTTTTGTAAATATACAAACAGTAAAATTTATTGTTAGAGATAACACGAGTCCTAGATTGTATACTGTATAATCATGCGTTTTCGCGATGATATTTTCGCAGCACTTTTAATAACGATACCGGTACAATGCGCGAGCGGGTTACTGGAAATGAACTATTTTTCACAATGTTTCTTTAACATGGTTATTCGCCTATAATTACTACTTTGCGTTGAAGTATGAGCAAATGAGCTACACCAATGCCCTATATCCTACGTTGGTATAACACGACCATAGACCTGGGTTGGTATTCAATATTGATCTTTTTTAATTGCAGAATAAGGATAGCCAATCATATCGCCTGTCACTGACCAATAGTTTAATATGGTGTGATTCGATTGGTTGTCCTTATCATCAAGTCAAGTAAGATCAATATTGAATACCACCCCAGACCAGACCGAGGTTAAGATCGGTATCAATAAAACAAATACTCGTATGCTTCCTTATTACAATGTCGTTAATACAGCTTTTACCATCTACATGTAGTCTAGTTTCACTGTGGTATACAGTACTCAGAAAATTGGGTAGGGGTAAAGTTGAGTAATAGCATTACTTTAGGGAACTAGTGTACGATCAGTCACGATATTTTCCAAATTATGATTAAGTTTTTAAAAGCATCTTCAGATATTTTATAGCCTTAAAACACTTCAAAAAGTGACAGGCTGCAAATTGTATCACCAAGTTACATTTCTTTAACTGAACATTCTTTTTGTTCTGAACCAAAGTATATTTAGTGTAAATTCTAAAACCAATTACGAACGTGCCAAAACAATACTCACCAAAACAGATACAAGTAGATGTACAGAGTATTGAATTTTAGTGTACTGAGTATTGCTAATTGTCCCGTTAGTGTACGGAGTATTCTATATTACTCCATTTACTCACAATACCTAAGTGCACGGTATACCACAGTGGTGTCTAAACTTGTACGAACCTTGCATCGATTATAGTAGCTATGCACAAGGATATACATGTACTTATAAGCCTTTTACATGCCAGACATACTCTTTAAGTCCAATACTTCGACTCTCTACACAAGCAACATACAATGTATTTGTATAATTATAAATTTGAATTATGTATTTTCCTTATATCAAATGTATAATTATATCGATGCATTGCATACATTTAATTACGCTTGGTATACGTATCTTAGAGACAAATGGTAAAAAAAGAAGAGAAAAGAGAGAAAAAAGACAAATGTTTGCGTGTGGAAGATACATGAGAAGAATGCTATGCCTATTATAAAAGTAATTATCTGTAATTACAGCGCATTTATTCTTTGATTACTGTACGTCAGTGTTTTAAATAATACGAGAAAATATCAAATGGTTTGTTGTGAGGTGTGGAAATACAAAGTTCTGCAGAACATAATTATATACTTATAAAAAACGTTTTGCAAGTTGGACTATTGTATTTGTTTTCGTGAAGTTGCATGGTATTTAACAGAAGGAAAGTTTTTCAATCTTAAGATCATTTCATTTCATTTGAAATTTAACCATTTAAGTGAAAGAAATTTTCATCCTAACGGAACTTCGTCACTTGTAAGGAGATAGGGGTAAATTAGAAAATCACAAGAAATGTGATGTCGATTATGCCCTCCTTTGGGAGTCTGTACAGTAGAACATGTTTGTCTCTTGCTGTTACGAAGCTTGAAAACAACAGTTAGGGGCATGTTATACCAGTTTTGTTCAATGTTTGCTCAAGGTCATGCACCTTGGATGGCATTTTGTTCCTCATCTCCTCTATTCCCGAGAATAATCAAAATTTGTTAAATCGGCGAAAATTCTAGTGTGTTTGTTAAATCCACACGGTGGTGGTAATTTTATTGCCTATGAGTCGTTATGCGATAAAAATTGCCGATGACGTCGTGTCAACGGCATGCCAACGTCAGCATGGCGTCCATAAATCCTAACATTAGATTGTCAATTCTGGTGGATTTTTAACAAACAATAGTGCATTTTGCGTTCCTGACATGAACAACTAGCTGGTGATTTCACAAGAATCTGTCACGTGTTGACGTCACTGCAATCTAACGCTCTTTTTGTGATGTATTATTGTGAGTCTGTCTGAACACGACCACCTTTGACGTCTCCTGTTAGCGAATATTTAGTCTTTAGGCGACTAATGACCAATTAATGGTCATTAAAATGCATTGCTTTGCCTCTTGCCTTCGTGACATCTTCAACATTCCAATAGCCATTTGACGTCGTTCACTGTCATTCTTGGACCTCGAACCGTTGAACATTTTACAATTTTAACACCGGTTTATTTGGTTATGGCATAACACTGACAATATCGTGCTTGTTTTTATCCTTTACGTGGGTCAGATTTCCTCCTGCACGTGTTACACGTGTTATCTTTATAAATGACGACATGGCTTCTCAAAACCACGAAAACACAAATTGACCACTAAAATGTTGATAATTAAGTCATGGCCGACATGTTAATTATATCACGTATGCATACATCGTCATACAAGTAAAAATATTAGTACCCTGAAAAACTTGCTAAACTTTATATTTTCAGTATACTTATTAACCACTTCAAACGGTTTGAAGATTGTTTAAATACAATCAAATTAATCCTGATTGAAACACTTCTAAAATATCATTTTTCATCTAGACACTACTAGACGTTATGCATCACAAATTCAGAAGATGTTGCATTCAATGCCCACATGCGATACATGTACACATTTGCATACATAGATAAGTTACTTACAACAGGCTAAATGTTGGTATGAAAAGTGCATTTTGTGACTTTTGATCGTTTATTGCAGAAAAAATGAACGGTCAGTTCAGTTATAGAATGTTACTATACAGTTTGAGGTCCCAACGCCGTTTCCCAAAGAAACTTAATGTGAGCCAACTTTTGGCCAAAATGGAACTGAACATTTTTACTCTTACTCATAGTTTGATGCTACTTCAAAACAGTTAGGTAAGTACGGCTGCTCGTATCGCAGGAACTTGCATTTATGATTTTAAAAAAAATGAAAAAAAAAATTTTTCACTGGGCCTACTGTGCAGCCTCTGTATTTAAATGTATATATTTAATACAGGATGTACAGTAGGCCCAGTGAAAAAAATAAATTTTTCAATTTTTGTTTTTCATTTTTTTTTCAATTTATAAATGCAAGTTCCTGTGCTCGTATGTACTCGTACGTGCGTGTTCCAACTTCCGTACACTTTCTGTAGTAGCTTTTTTAACCATGACAATCACCAACTATTTGATGTTCAAACACCACTAGCTATAACAGTGTGGGGAATCACGTGACTGAAATGGTACTTTAATACACACATATCTTGGAAAACTTAATATTTGGATAGTTTTTTTATTTATGGTAAGTAAGGTTGCTCCTTAATTCATGATTTTCACCTGTGTGTCACGGTGTAAAGTACTATTTGAGTTACATTATATCCCATACTGTATGTATCAAAGCACTGAGAGTACTTTTAGGAGGCGATCTGCTTGCTGCAATATAAGCTCAAACTGACTTTATACGTTTTGTGTTCGTTTTCTTAAAGTAGGCTTGTGTGACTGAATAGGCATGTGGCTTATCTGGATAAATGTAAACAGGGGTATATTATTTGGCATACATGTATTAAATGCGTATATCAAAAGCGGCACTAAAATAAGTATAAGCGTCTATTTGCCAGATTCTACGGTACGCTAGTAAACCATGACTTCACAGCTGGATTCCGAATAAGCCAGACACGTCTAGAGAAAGCTAGTATTTTATCAAAAGAAATTATTTAGTGTAAATTACGTTTAGTCAAAATTACACAGTGTTTTCTATGAATTTTAGTCTTCAAGGAGGTAGTAAATGTAATAAGTTTAAATTACATGTATTTTTTTAGAACTACATGTACTTTGCTTCGTGTAGCAATACATGTACTAAAATGTCCTTAACATGGCTACATCCGGAACATTCGAAGAACGTCCGATAGATGTCGCTAGCAACTGCGCATTGATCCGTGTATTTTGATAAGACGAAACAAGTGTCGATGTAGCTCAAGGGGAGTGATTATCTATAAAAAAATCCATTTAACCGGAACAGTTTGACAATAATTGTTCATCTGAAAATAAACAAATGTTGCTGATTTAAAAAAAACAGTTTAAATATCTGGAGAAACATGTGTAGCAGTATTGAAAATGTTTCTGGAACTATTTGAATGTGTATACTCATTGTTTTGCCTAAAGGCGTTAAGTTGATAATAAGAAATAGGCCGACACCTCCCACACGACGGCTTATATCCGGTAATTTTCCACATTACATGTCATTGCACTCCCTATTATTTATGTTCGTTCTTCAACATCAACGCCTCTGTTGTCGTTGAAATGTTCGTTAATCATTGAACGTGATTTATGTTCCATTTATCTTTCTTTCTTGTGGCTTAAGCCACTCCTTTGGTTTCAGCCTTTCCCATATTTTCAAGTAGACTCTACATCGCACGTGTGTAAAGGAGTGGAGAATTTAGTCGCAGTTTGTGGATGTCGAGAAATAACTAGGATACATCATCACATTATTTTTGCGGGTCTTGTGAAAAAACAGTGCACTACACACTCTAAGGGCTCATGACAAAGAAATTTATATTGAAAGGTTGATGTAGGTAAACTCAATATATCTTACTTTGAATCCTAAATACAAATTTAATGTAAATTCTTTGATACCCAACGTTGCTGAAAACATACGAAACATTAAAACAGTAAGGTCATCACACCAAGAAATATTTAAATAGCTGTATGTTTAAAAATAAACTACACAGACAAAACATGTCTTTTAGTGAAGATTAAAAACCAACGATACTGCTCTAAACTGTTGTCTGTCTTGCAAAAATGTCTTGCAGATATGTTTTTGCAAGCATAGGATGTTGTTAAATTGCTGAAACAATAAAGGCGGTGTGATGAATAGGTCTCCAGGCTACTTCAAATGATATATTCGTAGACTGACATACACCTACTTCTAAGAAAACTAGTTTGGTCAACTCGTCATCATACTATACAAAATGTACTCGGATATGACAAATTGCTGACAAACAGCGTAAATAGAGGATATTACATGAGTGTCTTTTCATATTGAATTTATTAAACGAGTTGAATAACATAATAACATGCGAGGCTCTGCCGAGCATTTTTTATCAATTTTATTCAACGAGTTTAATAAATCCAATGTGGAAAGTCACAAATGTTATGTTCTTTTTATCATATGTTAGCCATTTCTGACCGAAACATAAAAATAGCTACTTATTTTCACTATAATAAACGCGCAACTTTGACGACGTCGCCTATACTTTGAGTGACGTCACGTCAAAGCTTTATTACACTAGTGTTTTATCAAAAATAAATAAATAGAGGATATTTGTTGATTTTGGTGTAAGATCGAATTTTATTTCACCGAGTAATCACAGAAACTAAATATTTTCACGAGTGGCGTAGCCACGAGTGAAAATGTAATTTTCTGTGATCACGAGTGAAATAAAATTGATCTTAAACCAAAAATCAACAAATTTTCTGTTTATTATATGCCTCAATTCCTCTTAAATATGTGCCGTAATTGGCTTAATTGGAAAAATCACGTCGAAATTAGAACGTCACGACGTGATAATTATGACGTCATGATGACGTAACGCATATTTTAAAGCCCGGCGCCGTTGACGTTACGTTTCTTTTTCTGCATGATACTGGAACCAGCTTCTAAAACAGTGAAAATAACAAAGTGGTAATTTCACTGTTATTTTCACTGTTTATTTCACTGAAAAATCTCCATAATCCATTGAAAGCAAATAATAAATGGCTTTATTACGATGCCGCGACGTAAAACATATGATAAAAACGAATACTCAACTGTCATGATTTGTATCAGGGTGATGATGTTTTGTCTGCCCAGGATCCAAACAGTCTATTGTTTGTCATTTGACATCTAGACGTATACTTTGTTGATATAGGAGGTATATAGGCTGCGCAAGTAACAATCACCGGCCATGTGTAAGTGCAAGGAATTATCTTAATCCTCTTATTTCCTGTGACAATTGGTGTTATTCGGACGTCAAGCTCAGACTTTAATTCATTCAAGCAGAGTTATGTCCCAAAAACACTCGTGACAGTTTTACCATTTCTTTCTCTCGTAATTGCCATCGACGCGAATATGTATGA
The DNA here is from genome assembly GCA_947247005.1 of Spisula solida. Lineage (NCBI taxonomy): Eukaryota > Metazoa > Mollusca > Bivalvia > Venerida > Mactridae > Spisula > Spisula solida. The sequence goes on from OX365948.1 coordinate 32,130,318, forward strand.
ATACATGTGTTACATAGTACGTACTGCGCACAAGTAAAATAACCAAAAACTAACAATTAATACTAAATGAGTATGATTTAGAAATTAAACATGTATGTAATAAACGGATTTCAAACACCATTTTGGTATTTACACTGCGTGCAAACAGAATTGATGATTGTATATTGGATACAGCTGATGATGTAAAAATCATGTATTTTCGTGGGTATTAAATTTCGTTGATTTTGGTTCGCACATTTTATTGTTGCAAAACGTTGGCGTGTACAAACTTTGAAAAATAGGATGCACCTATTTTGGGGTTCTGTTTTCGTACAGTACCGCGTCATCGATTATCAAGGCGAAGTATTGACGTACTAGGCAATTGGGATACACATTGTAACGGAATTTGAGAAGTCTATCAATCCTTGATTTTATAATGCGATCAAATCCATCCATAAAATCAATGAGAAATACCCATCATGAATGGAATGATTTTATCGAGTTCATCCGCGAATTCAATGAGAAATAATTCTCCATTAATATTAATGTTTTACAGTATACGTTCATATATCCTTAGACACTGAATTTAGATAGGCAGGCGTACGTCCTTGTGATGACGAAGTTTGTGTTTGAAGTTCCAGGCGATCCGTGGATTCCGAGACCCGGCGTATGAATATTCGTGAAAGTAGTACCCGGATACTTCGCCGGAAGTTGCGTGACATAAAGCAATAGAACACAGGGTTAATTGTAGACTGTATATAAGGGAGCCAGTCGATAAAAACCTGAAAATAAAACAATAAGCACTAATAATTGCAAAACACAAATGATAGTACACGTATATACTAAATGCTAGTAACGCGTTCCAATTTAGGTAATAATATAGTGACGCAGTTTTATTTTCTTAAGGTGGGACAATTACTCAATTACAAGTACTCACTCATCTGTATATAGAAATGTCATTATTGCAGGTGTTTCAAAGACAAGATCCTTATTTTACACAGGAAAATAAGCGAAATTGATAAAACAAATTTAAATACAAAAAACAAATATGGAAAAGTGTTTATTTTTGTATATTAAATTACTTGGAGTATTTTGTAGTTATTTTTTTAAAGTGGGACAGTTTTAAGTTATCGTATTCCGGTCACTACAAACAAAGCAAATGCTTATATTTCGTTTATTATTACTTATCCAGATTCTATGAAGAAAGCGAACGAAACTTATCTAACAATCGTTAAATTTTATGAGTGAATAAATTTTTGTCATCATTTTAAAGCTCAACATGTCTTATTTTTTAGCTATTTTAAGGGAAAATGACGTAACACACTAGCTCCGGAAAACACATCCATCTCGTTTATTAACGTATGCACAACCGTCAAAATTCCACCACTAACGTATTCACGTTCCAAAACAACGCATGCAAAATTGGCTGAATTTTCAGTTCCGCTCAATAAAATAATTTAATATAAGGTACTGCGTCTTTTAAATAAATGTTACATATGACGCACGCTTTTTCGGCATTTTGTACACGCAATTGGTGTGTTTTTACATATTAATGTAATTAAACTATTACACTTTTAATAATTAATTAAAGCCTTATTATTTCTGTGTAGTTCGATACTTTTGTGAAGAAAATAGGACGAATAGTAATTAAATACTTCACATTTTTAATTATCACACCAACGAATTTTAGCATGGGTCGCAACTTTTGACGTTACGTCTATGCTTAACTACAATACTATATTCGGTTAACCTTTTTATACAATGGTGGTAATCTTTTTTGTACACATACAATGAAACATCACTTTCACATTATCCTAACTCTACAGTAACTGTCAATTATTTTTTGTTTATATGTTTAGGAAGGCGTAGTTCAACGTCAAATAACGAACGAACAATCGAACGAACGAACGAACGAACGAACGCACGAACGAACGAACGAACGAACGAACGCGCGCACGCGCGCACACACGCACACACGCACGAACGAAAGAACGAATGAACGAACGATTATACCAACGACGGCTGAACATTAAATCAAAGCACTGAGAGTATTATTGGGAGCCGATCTGGTTGCTGCTACTAAAGCTTAAACCGAGTTTACACGTTTAATGTTCGTTTTCTTACTGCCGATCTTGTCTTGAATGTCAAAATAGGCATATGTGACTATATAAGCATGTTGGGTATCTAAATAATTGTAAAAAGGGGCATATTAATTTATAAGTAATACGTGTAATGAATGCGTATATCAAAAGTGGCTTTAAAATAATACTACGCCTATTTATCAGATTCTACAGTACCGTCTTGTAATCATTTCCCTCACAGCGTGAGACATCTATTGAAAGCGGCTAGTAAAGCCACACCATATGATTGCATAACATGACTTGTGCAGACGATACACGATTCAATAATAAAACCATCACGTGACCCTGGTCTGAAGTTTCTTAAAATAGCTATACAGCCGGGACATTTGATGAACTCGTGATATTCATATTACGAAACAAGTTCGATATCGCCCCGGTGGAGTGATAATCTGCAACAATATCGATTTAACGAACAGTTTCACAATAATTATTGATCTTAGAATAAGCAAATAATGCTGATTGAATTAAATCAGTTTATAAATTTGGAGAAACATATGTAGCAGTATTTGGGGATGTTGACAGTTTCTGGGACTACTCCGGATTCACATAGCAGCCTAAAGGCGGTTCAGGTTGCATTAAGAAAAGGCAATGGTAGTATTGAGAGGCTAACGCCTCCCAAAAATAAACACAAAATACGAGTATAATGTAGAAGTTCACCTTGACAGTAAAGGCTGTGTGTGTATACAGGAAAGGTAACTGTAACTTCTGTAAAATCCTCAGCATCAGTTTGGGACCCCAGCTCAACAGGAAGCAAATGATAATCATCAGTAATAATTTTATGACCTGAAATAAGCGAAATATTGTCAGATAGCTCAAGAAAAATGATATAATACATGTATTATAAAATGTAATTATTACCATTACTCGTATATAATGCCATTCAAACCTTTTTTAGTATTATTTAAGAAATAATGAATACGTAGCTATGTTTTTTTTTAAATGGTAAAGCATTTGCGATGTTAAAATCGAAATAATAAATAAGAGTTGTGCTTTGTTGCGTAATAAAATATAGGCACGTGTTTGGATGCGTAGTAATTAAATCACGAGTGCGTAGCAAGAGTGATTTAATGTACGCGTTCAAACGAGTGCCTATATTTTATAACACAACAAAGCACAACTCTTATTTATTATTTCGATTTTAACATCGCAAATGCTTTACCATTTAAAGCACAAGACAGGTTGACGTCAAACTACTTTCTTTCCTAGGAACGTTACCGTCACCGTTACGTCATTTGTCATACTATATGACGTCAAACGTGCCGTCATCAATCAGCTATATTTGATCGCGGTAATAAAATATGGTAAGCTCAATATACGCAAAGAAGGCAAATCTCACGTGCTATGTTAGAATTATGTATTTATTTGAGTCTCATCTATATTTACAACATTATAATTATAGAGAATAATAGGTTAGTGCCGTGGATGAAAAAGCTTATCTGGCAAGGCGGAGGAATTTATCGGGTGAGCCGTAGCCGCAGCCGAGCCGGATAAACTTTACCTCATTCACGGCACTAACCTATTATTCTATTTATCCAGCCGATTAATCTTCTCAGTAAGGGGATCAAACTCGGGACTATATTATTACTTATTATTAACTAGCGCCCAACGTCACGTTCGTTCCGTGAGGTCACGATAAACAACGACTTCGGACATCTTGATAAGACGTCGTGTAGACGCAGGTAAGTCGAAGAAAATAACCGATCAACCACCAGCTCATTTAGAATATACCTCACCCTCGGGCACGGAATTGCAACCGGCGACTCTAATATAAGAAGAAATCCGTCACGTGGTAAGGTGGCGGATTATCACTAGTCACATGACCAGGTGACCGATTATAGCTAAGTTTAATCGGCATCCCGTTAACTGGCAGATTTTGCCGGAAGTGACAAGATAAATTATAAAAATGCCGAGCATAGCCTTTATTTGCCAGTCAGCTTTCCGCTGAAATATGGCAGGCATATATGTGTGCCAACACCCGGTTTTGAACCCGGGTCGCCAGATTAGACGGCAAGCGCGCTAACCATTAAGCTACGGAGGCCAAGCAAAATTCGCAAGCAAAATTTGTTACGATGAGTCCTTCTCTACATTGTATAACAATTTAATTTTACAATACAAGATAGCAACGAAAGGTAGCCTTTCCTTATTATACTAACCCGACACTCCCTGTAACCAAGGAGCTTGACTGCCCACGTAAATGAAATAAGGAGTCAGTGAGACGCTACTAAGTATATAATTATGGATAATGCATGCTGAAATTGTTGCAAGTTATGGTTATTATTAAATCAGCACCAATAGATGAATCTTGCTTGCGTTCTGCAAAGACTTCTAAGATGTTCCCAAATCAAGACAACCAGCTTTTTAATAATATTTTATTGCATTTATTATACACAAAGGGATTGGGCACAAGTTATTTCAACATTATTGAAGCCCTCTGCCAGAATATTAACAAAGTCATGGCAACTGCAAGAAAATACATAGACAATATCATAATTCAAACAATCGTATAGCTATAAAATTACAATCAATATTGGTATTGAAATTAAAGTGGGTGTGGACAAGGGCATGTATGTACTTTATGTATGTACATTTAGAAACGATTCGAACTCTTCAAATAGCGATACACATTCTGGAATATGTATATGTTTTCCTCAAGAGATAGTGATTCATGTCCTCTTAACAATAAGTCAATAGTTAAATCGTACATTGACAAATTTCTCATTAGGGTAAACCTTTGTTCATCATACAAACAACATTCAAAAAAATAATGACTAGTGTCTTCTCATGGATTTCTGCACCTACAAGATGGATCATCCTTAATATTAACTCTATATAAATCATAATTTAAAGCACTACAATTATGTCTTAAGCGAGTATGCCATATATTGCATTTCCTGTCACCATCAAAATAGAAAGAAGGTATAACGTTATTTCGGATTTAAAAGTATTCTTAAAACAACCAGAATCACCTGTAGAGTCTAAATAAGTTGTTCTTGTTACTATCTGTGAAATCATAAAACCCTTAGTCCTGTATAGAACTACAAAAGTTATGATCACTACAATACAGCCTCCAGCAGACATCGCTGTCAGCAATTCATTGAAACCAAAAGAGGACAACAATTGTACGGCTTCATTTATGACACAATTTACTTAATTAGGTCGTAAATAGACAAGGTTAAAGCTTATTATAGCATAAAAACGGTGATTTTGCCCATACGTTAACGGGACGAAAACCATGCGTAAACATAAAGATTCACGCGCTGTTAACGTCCAGTTTTACGTATGCTTATTTCTTGGCCGCGTTGGCTACTATAAACGTTATACAGCGTCACATGAACAGTAATTCCCATTTTATTTCTAACTACTTATTAGTTTTCTATTATATTTAAATTATAAATTTAAACAAACCCGCAGTATTCATGTTTTCTTTGTATTTGCCGATCCCGGAAGCCGACGTGCATAACAATAACTGGTATGACGTTACGTTTGTTTTCGCGACGTCGCCACAAAATATCCCGCCAAAATATCATTATTTTGAAATACAAACGCATTAATTGATGTTTTGTATGCTCCTAATAGCGTTTACGCATTTTTTTTCGCGTTATAACATATGCAGAGTCCCTCGGGAGCGTTGGTACCAACCGTCCCTCGGGACTCTGCAGATGTTATAGCCCGAAAAAGCATGCGTTAACCCTACATAATAGTATGTATACATACAGCATTGTGAGGTTAAATATAATATATGGTTCAATTGAATACAGTACTGATCTCACAGACAAAGCACGAAAGGCGGTCATGCATATTGACCCTACGAATCGTTCATTAAGCAGGGAAATCCTTAATTGTATTTGGCTCCAGGGACCACAATTCTTTATTCATGTTTTATAGTTTATAAATCACGTTGACAACATTCGGAGCAGATGACGTTACGCACAAAATTGGATTTTTTTGAATGTAGTTTTAGAAAGCAACATTGAACATTGGATTTTTTTGAATGTAGTTTTGGAAAACAACATTGAACATTGAACATTCGATTTTTTTGAATGTAGTTTTAGAAAACAACATTGAACATTGAACATTCGATTTTTTTAATGTAGTTTTAGAAAACAACATTGAACATTGGATTTTTTTGAATGTAGTTTTAGAAAACAACATTGAACATTGGATTTTTTTGAATGTAGTTTTGGAAAACAACATTGAACATTGAACATTGGATTTTTTTGAATGTAGTTTTGGAAAACAACATTGAACATTGAACATTGGATTTTTTTGAATGTAGTTTTAGAAAACAACATTGAACATTGGATTTTTTTGAATGTAGTTTTGGAAAACAACATTGAACATTGAACATTCGATTTTTTTTAATGTAGTTTTAGAAAACAACATTGAACATTGAACATTGGATTTTTTTTAATGTAGTTTTGGAAAACAACATTGAACATTGAACATTCGATTTTTTTGAATGTAGTTTTGGAAAACAACATTGAACATTCGATTTTTTTGAATGTAGTTTTAGAAAACAACATTGAACATTGAACATTCGATTTTTTAATGTAGTTTTAGAAAACAACATTGAACATTGAACATTGGATTTTTTTGAATGTAGTTTTAGAAAACAACATTGAACATTGAACATTGGATTTTTTTGAATGTAGTTTTGGAAAACAACATTGAACATTGAACATTGGATTTTTTTGAAAGTAGTTTTGGAAAACAACATTGAACATTGAACATTGGATTTTTTTGAATGTAGTTTTAGAAAACAACATTGAACATTGAACATTGGATTTTTTTGAATGTAGTTTTGGAAAACAACATTGAACATTCGATTTTTTTGAATGTAGTTTTAGAAAACAACATTGAACATTCGATTTTTTTGAATGTAGTTTTAGAAAACAACATTGAACATTCGATTTTTTTGAATGTAGTTATAGAAAGCAACATTGAACATTGGATTTTTTGAATGTAGTTTTGGAAAACAACATTGAACATTCGATTTTTTTGAATGTAGTTTTGGAAAACAACATTGAACATTCGATTCTTTTAATGTAGTTTTAGAAAACAACATTGAACATTGGATTTTTTTGAATGTAGTTTTGGAAAACAACATTGAACATTGAACATTCGATTTTTTTGAATGTAGTTTTGGAAAACAACATTGAACATTCGATTTTTTTGAATGTAGTTTTAGAAAACAACATTGAACATTGAACATTCGATTTTTTTGAATGTAGTTATAGAAAGCAACATTGAACATTGAACATTGGATTTTTTGAATGTAGTTTTAGAAAACAACATTGAATATTGAACATTGGATTTTTTGAATGTAGTTTTAGAAAACAACATTGAACATTGGATTTTTTTTAATGTAGTTTTGGAAAACAACATTGAACATTCGATTTTTTTGAATGTAGTTTTAGAAAACAACATTGAACATTGAACATTGGATTTTTTTAATGTAGTTTTGGAAAACAACATTGAACATTGAACATTGGATTTTTTTGAATGTAGTTTTGGAAAACAACATTGAACATTCGATTTTTTTTAATGTAGTTATAGAAAACAACATTGAACATTGAACATTCGATTTTTTTGAATGTAGTTATAGAAAGCAACATTGAACATTGAACATTGGATTTTTTTGAATGTAGTTATAGAAAGCAACATTGAACATTGAACATTGGATTTTTTTGAATGTAGTTTTGGAAAACAACATTGAACATTGAACATTGGATTTTTTTTAATGTAGTTATAGAAAGCAACATTGAACATTGAACATTCGATTTTTTTGAATGTAGTTATAGAAAGCAACATTGAACATTCGATTTTTTAAATGTCGTTATGAAAAACAACATTGAACATTGGACATTGAACTTTTTTTAATGTTGTTATGAGAAGCAACATTGAACATTGAACATTCGATTTTTTCAATGTCGTTATGGAGCCGGTTGAGTGATGAAACAAAAGAATGGGCATTAGACGAGCTTTCCAACGCGCCCTCACATGACTGACTGTGGTCATTTTAAACAGAAGGGGCACTTCTCAACCCACGAGAAGTCAGTCTCGAAGCACCGCCGCTAGCTTCGGCCCTACCAGCGAGCTCCCGCGACACGGGCACACAAGCGTTCTATCGCAGCACCCCTACCTATCAAAGCTCCAACCTGCCGGTAAGAAGCCGATTTGCGGCAAGCAAACGGTCTGTCTCGAAGCTCCGCCGCTAGCTTCGGCCCTACCAGCGAGCTCCCGCGACACGGGCACACAAGCGTTCTATCGCAGCACCCCTACCTATCAAAGCTCCAACCTGCCGGTAAGAAGCCGATTTGCGGCAAGCAAACGGTCTGTCTCGAAGCTCCGCCGCTAGCTTCGGCCCTACCAGCGAGCCCCCGCGACCCGGCCAAGCAAGCGTTCTTTCGCAGCATCCTACCTATCAAAGCTCCAACCTGCCGGGAGGAAGCCGATTTGCGGCAAGCAAACGGTCAGTCTCGAAGCTCCACAGCTAACTTCGGCCCTACAAGCGAGCCCCCGCGACCCGTGCAAGGAAGCGTTCTTTCGCAGCACCGCCGTGGGTGGGCAAATCCTCTAGGGCACTTTATATGTCGAGCGGTAAGCCGAATCTGGCTTGTTTTTTATCGTGTCAGACCCCTGCCCTACCCGGCGCATTCGGTCTTGCACACTCAATTCTATCGGCCAGAACACGGCAGGGTCAAACGCTTTCGAATTTGTGGGTAAGCCGAATTTCGCAACATTTTCATATTTTGAGCCTTTCTTGGATTTTGCCTCCTCCCTATAATATCATCCGGGACTTCTACGTGGGGTGACTATTACATTCTTTTCATGGGGCGGTCCTTTTTCTTAAAATGAAGACAGCCAGCCATGTGAGGGCGTGTTGGAAAGTTCGTCTCATGCCCGTTCGTTTGCCTCCACACTAAACCGGCGTAGGCAGTATATGAACGATTTTTCGGCGTGTCAAATTGCCGAGCTTTCTCGTTCAGTGTTTTCCGCGCAATTTCCCTTCTATCAACGATCTATGAAAGCTTCCGAGACTGCACCCGCGCAAAACTTTTTGATCTGACCTCCGATCCGGCAAAGTGAGAGCGCATTGGAAAGCTCGTCTCATGCCCGTTCGTTTGCATCCACACTCAACCGGCGTTGGCAGTATGTGAACGATTTTACGGCGCGTCAAATTGCCGAGCTTTCTCGTTCAGTGTTTTCCGCGCAATTTCCCTTCTATAAACGGTCTATGAAAGCTTCCGAGATTGCACCCCGCGCAAAACTTTTTCATCTTATCTCCGATCCGGAAAAGTGAGGGCGCGTTGGAAAGCTTGTCTCATGCCCGTTCGTTTGCATCCTCACTTCCCTATAATATTTTCTTGAAAAAATGACAAAGTATTGGTTCTACTGTGGGGCGGTTGAAATTGACCAGCTCTTACAAGCTTCTTAACTAGGCAGCCGAATCTCGCGACATTTTCATATTTTCAGCCTTTTGAATGTTGTTATGAAAAACAACATTGAACATTGAACTTTCAAATGTTGTTATGGAAAGCAACATTGAACATTCAAATTTTTTTAATGTTGTTATGAAAAGAAACATTGAACATTCGATTTTTTCAATTTCGTTATGAAAAACAACATTGAACATTGAACATTTTTGAATGTTGTTATGAGAAGCAACATTGAACATTCGATTTTTTCAATGTCGTTATGAAAAACAACATTGAACATTGAACAAGTTTGAAAACAATCGAAAGGATCATAAGATTCATTACTAATTATTAGCAAGTTCGCGATATATATTGAGCATCTCGTGCATCACATTTATTTTAAAAATTGCGAATTCTTCGAGATGCTGTGGGGCGGTTGAAATTGACAGTTGGGAACTCGGTGAAACATTGTCATCAAGTCGCCGAGTCCTCTACGAATTAGTAAAACCCGATCGATGCTCCAACGAGTCTTATATATCCGTACGGACGCCGTGCGAGTTCGCCAAAATGAACTCGTACGGAGCTCGTAAGAAAAGCGTAGGGTAAATATGACCGTATTATTAGTCTTATAATGAAGTTGGTTGTATACCGTGGTATATACCGTGGTATTTGTGGAAAACTGTGATATACCCCGATATATTTTTCTTGGCGGTAACCAGCCCTATAGATTAGCATGAATTATACAGCCTATATGCAACACTGTATGTGCCAGATTGAGAATTGTTTCTTTGAAATTTGGCGAATTTTTTTTCGGATTAGAAGGTACCGTGCCTGTCACGAGTACCGAACATGAATGCTACGGTCACAAAGCTCGTACGATATCCGTATGAATTTACCAACTCGTACGAGTCCACACTTTATAAAATCCTGATGGTATTTGTACATTCGTAGCGTCACAGCTCGTACGGACCTCGTACGATTGATAGAGATGCAATCGTACGATATTCGTACGGGCATCGTAATATCCATACGGACATCGCACGGTGCTCGCAAGGAGCCCGGTGGTACATTGCACGGTGCTCGTAGATCAACCAGAGCTCGCAGATAACTCGTACGCTGTCTGTACGGTGACCGTGCGACAATAATTGATATGTTCAGCTACTTTTAATTATCTATTTAAGAACCTGGTCACAATGATCGTACGAGCTCCGTGCGAGTCGAATTTTAGCAAGTGCGTACGCAGTCCGTACGGACTTCGTTAACTCGTAAGAGCATCCCGATGATTATTTTTAACCCGTAGAGGACTCGGGAGCACGGTGAAAATGTTTCACCGAGCTCCGAGTTGTCTACGAGCTCCTAGAGATTTTTGAAGTAGAGAGCTCGCAAGGAAGCTGTCCTCAACAATGTTTTGTGTTGTTTTATTATGTAAGATGATTATATAATGATTGGTATTGCATGTTATGTTTATAAATGCAAGGACAATGCATAGATGTCCTTTGACAGACTCAGCCAATTTCGCCATGACGTTTTGAATAGAAGTTCTGTGCACGAGAATCACGGAAATAACAATTATCATACACTGATCGTGTGCGGATCCAGATGGGGTGGGCCTGGACCCTGGAATTGCGGTCATCTTATCTAGTGGGTACCAACTTGGATAAAATATAGCTGGTCAGACCCCCACACTAGCAAAATAACCCGAACCCATTCTCATATATGTATTGCCGGAGCCTGGCAGAGATGGGCTTATGGTAACCATTCATGAACTAGCTGGCGTCTCACCAAACGACTCCTTCAGTTATAACCTAACTTCCCCCGGGATTCGAACTTTGCTCGCTTTGGAAATAAGGTTAATAATTCATGAGATAAAATTAAGAAAGTCTTAAGGAGTGTTTCGGCTTACATTCAAGTCCTTTCTAACAAAATTTGTTGGAGAAAAATAATTTGTCTACCAGTAATTTCTTAACTAAGTCTGCTATTTTTGAATGTATTTTATGACCATGATTATATTTTTTTGCTGTAGATTTCTTTCCGACAGAAACTGTGTATTTACGTATTTACAGAGACTACAGTCTCTGGTATTTATTGATAAATTTTATTATTGTAGGCGATTCTGTATGATATGTACATCAATCATGTTATAATAGACTGACGTTTTTATTTTCTGTAAAAACATGTATATTTATTTTTTCTATCAAATACATGTAGACATGTTCATTGTCAGTCGGAGATACTGTATGTACATACTTTAATTACCGTCAACGATACCAATTTATACAGTGCTATGGCTTGAACTATTTTCCCGGTAAAAACACCTGCATCTAAAAACAAATGCCTACCTACCTACCCTATTTTTCACCAATGTTTCCTGAACCACACATATTTTTTATTTAGCCTAAGTGAAAGTTATTCATTTCATGCCAATTAATTTAGGTCGGTTGTTTTACTATTTCATACAAATTATATCAACCACTCTGGATACCTCACTCCTGATGGCATCCATGATCATGAAGGTATGAAAGACCAGCTTTCCCACTTATATAAGCGGAAATACGAAATAACGCCCTTAACGAGTGTCGATATGCGTTGTCCATAGACTGAAATATGAAAATCGCTGTAAAACGAGATTCAATAAATTAATGTGGTGATGATTTCTTTTGCTTCTCACACGGCTACACCAAACAGAACAAAACAGTTAACGGTAATTTTGCGGGGAAAATATTGTATTGCCGTTTGAAATATTCTAAGTGTCGACATGCGATGACTAAAGTGGGATCTACGAAATATTGTATGCTAGGTCGCCAACTTTAAGCTGCTAGTCTAATAGACCGCTCGATCGCCAACTTCACGATGCTAGGCCGCCAACTTCACGTTGCTAGGCTGCTAATGCGCTAGGCCGCCAACTTCACGCTGCTAGGCTGCCAATTTCACGCTGCCATGCTGCTTGTGTGCTAGACTGCCAACTTCACGCTGCTAGGCTGCCAACTTCACGCTGCTAGGCCGCTAGCCTGCCAACGTCATAAACATATATTTCCCACCAATCTAGAGGTGAACTGGTTGGAAACCCAGAGGTACTAGTGGTCTCGTGTGTAGCGGAACCATTCATTATACTCGGAATAATCTGTGGTATCGCACCCAGATACTTTGCATCACACAATCTAGCAGTGAAAATTGGATAACTACTGAAAATAACACATAGCTACATGCACTAGTAATCTTCCGGCAATCAGGCCGACAACTCATACATTCCCACGTACCTATGCTCAGCTTCAACGTAACAACAAACGTAACTTTTCGTTACTTTTTAAATTATGATTATTGTTTTCGATGTTGGGTATTTGCTGTTGACAGAGTCTTTCTACTGGAACTAGAATACATGATACAGTTGCAGTATCAGCAAAATAGCAGTGCATGTTATAGTGTATATACAACAATGTCATGTGAAATAAAGATATTACAATTCTATGCTCGCTGAGTCTGTCAATTTTCACCGAGTCGCCGAGCCCTCTACGAGTCACAAAAATCCGTACGATGCTCGTACGAGTTTCGATATCCGTACGGACGCCGTGCGAGTTCGCCAAAAACAACTCGTACAGAGCTCGTAGGGCAAATGTGACCGTAGCATTATACAATGAATAAATTTGTTTCCGTGAATATTGCAGCAATTAATTGATGACCGTATATAGACATATTTCAATGCTTATTGATCCCACCCTGTTTACATTTTTTGGATGGATAATGTTCGTAACCAAAATAAAACTAATATTTATGTTTTGATAATAATTGCTGATCCCTTGGTCCGTAGGCTTGCTGATGTGTCTATTTTTTCTTCAAACTGCTAAACGGGTCGCTAGATTTATTTGTTTACAAATAATGCAGATGTTTTCGCGTGAAAACAATAATTAAGGTTTCATATGAATTTACTTATTTATCAATTATAGATAACGAAAATGAATTGCTGAAATTCATACAGTATATAGAAAATTCGAATTGGCAGTTGGCGGCCGGTTCGCGGTTGCCAATTCGATCATCTAGTGAAATTTGAATTGGCTGCTGACTGCCAGTTCGCAGCAGTTGATGCGAATCTACAGTGAAAATCGAATTGATAGCTGGCTTCCGATAGGCAGTTGCCAGTTCGATCCTCTAGTAAAATTTGAATTGACTGCTGGTTGCTGGTTCGCAGTTGCCGATTCGAGGTAGCTGACTGTCTGTTCGCAGTCTACTAGGAAATTCGAATTGGCAACTGGGTGCCGGTTTGCAGTTGCAAAATCGATCCTCTAATGAAATTTGAATTGGCTGCTGGTTGCCGGTTCGCAGTTGCTGATTCGAGTCTACAGTGATAATCGAATTGGAAGCTGGCTTCCAGTTCGCAGTTGCTAATTCGATCTTTGAAAAAAATGCATTATAATGCAGGATGTACGATATATAATGCATATAATTGGTCCCAATAATATCGAGGTGGATCTACAATCTCGGTTTAGTACATCTAGGCTACTACTTGTCTTCAGACTTATAAGGAATTCCTTGCAAAATGAAATAACAATCCGACTATTATCCTCACATGAAAGTAAACCTAGATCTCTTATAATTGGTTCCACATAAATTACTAGTTCAGGTTCACAATGAACGTTAAAAAGTGACAAAAGTTACAAAAAACACCCATAAAGAAATTGATGACGTAAATTATGAAGGAATGAAATCTCATTGAATGATGACGTAGATGGGATGTTGAATTTCCCACGGCCAATACACTCATACATACAGTGGTCAGGAACGAGCTCCAAATGGAGCTCCCTTTGATATGTGCGGTCTCAGCATGATAGGTCAGTATCAACTGCACCATGTAATTGATTCCAATGACCCATTATAAATGACCACCACTTGTGTAGTCTTATCTAAACAGCCTGACCAGCTACCTTAGTTAGCTATACACCATAATTTTTGTTACAGAATAATTAATAGAATACAGATCCCAATTAACGAACACGTGTGAATTTCCCGACGAAGCTGGTTGGGAAGTGTTTTAAAATGTTGGACATTTGTTCTTTTTGGTCTATGTAATAGATTTTTTAAAAGCGCTAATTAGTAGATATTCTTGCGGTGATCAATGCATTCCATTTCCAAATTTTATAAAAATATAGCCTATAACGTTAGATTTAAAATGTTCGAGACAGTTATTGTAGATCATGATAATACATGTATATAGATAAAAGATCATAAAGCCTATCGACACATTACCACTAAAAATATACATAGCAATCTTGTATCACTAAATGACCACAAATAAACTATACTGTTCCCCTTTTCTGGCGAAAACTGTAATCAAAGTAACTCGTGTGACATTGTTGACAGTAAACACGCTTTAAGCAACTATCTATATTTGCTGCTCGCAAAGGGCGTTACTCTTCAGTAGTTGTGCAGTATATTCATTTAATCGTTGACTCAAAAGAGAAATAGATATATATAAATATTCCATGTAGACTAAACTTCGAAGACATATATAGTACATACCTCATCGTAATGAAGCCAGGAGTGCTCCGTAAACGTTTTATTATAATTAACTTCATTTATAAATAAATATAACACAGACATACTTTAACATTACATTTAATTTCCTATTTAAAAACGAATGCAGCGGAAAATTTTGAAGCCTTGTTGTAAGCGAAAAGAAGCCAATTTACGCAGGGTTACTCTATCGTTCCGAAGTCCCCTTGAATTTTATGCACCCAACAATCGCTTGAATGGTCGTTTCTAAAAAATGTGTGCATTTTAATAATTTGACTTCCGTAAGCTACGGAATAGCATTAAATGAAATTTGAAATTGGTATTTAAAATGTCTAGCCCCGACATGGGACGAAACATTACTTTTTATGGGAAAAAATGCAGCGGAAAATTTTGCAGCCTTATCGTAAGCGAAATGAAGCCGACTTTCGCAGGGTAATTCTATTGATCAGAAGTACTCCTGTATTCCTTTCACTCCACAATAGTATAAATGGTCGTTTCTCAAAAATATGTACATGTTAATAATTTGACTTCCGTAAACTACGGAAGTCAAATTATATGAAATTTGAAATTAGTATTTAAAATGTCTAGACCGACATGGGAAGAAACATTTCTTTTTAAGAAGAAAAATGCAGCGGAACATTTTGATGCTTTGTCGTAACCTTTATACGGTTCAACTGAATATTGTTTTAACTTTTTAATAAATGTCGGTTGGTCATCATTTGTGGCTAAAACGTATTTCATTGGACTAAACAATAATGCTAATTGGTGTTGTGTAACCACCAAAGGCCGCGTAAAAAAATTGGTACGTATAGCCAAGAGTTACAGCTCAACATACTAGTAAGTACAGTCGACTCTCGTTATCACGAATTTCTCGGGACCGTCTAAGTTACTACATGTACGACATAACAGAAATTCAAGATAAGTTCCAAAACCCCTAGTTCTCTACGTCTCAGTTTGGGAAGTTCAGGGAAACTGTGTTTTACCGCGGCAACCACCCTTACTTCGTCGTGAACATCCGGGATCAACTAGCATGATCCGTGATAAACAGTGATGGACCGCTTAAGCCCCGTTCTCACAATCACCGGTGTCTTCCTGTTTGTGATTCCGGGGGGGGGTGGCATGTCTAACCTGGGAGACACACGTGGCGGCACCATGAACATCCGGGATCCACCGGGACAATCCGTGATAGACCGTGATGAACCGGCTCAAGTGCCGGTTGTTTTTAAAACGTTTAATACAACCGGGAGTGATATCAAGTATCGGCATAATCCGGGTATAAACAGGACAATACAAGGGAATCTTCGTGGATCTACCGTAGCAATACCGTGATTAACCCTAGCGCACCGGCATGGCACATGCACTACGGTCAAACAAGGTTGAGGGCCGGTGGATCTCCGGTAAAGTTGTATAGCCCCGTTTCGTACAGGAGGCGACAGGCATAGTTGCGGTAAGTTGAATGTAAAATTGTCCACGAGGCAGACACCCAAGAGCGGTTACAGAGAGCGGCGAAAGGTGACCAAACAACATGCAGTAGTCTTGTGCTCAAGTGGGAAAAGCAAATTTCTGGAACCATTCTGGAAATTCCCTTTCTGTGTTTAAAAGGAAGTTCAACTTGTAATATCCTCAAATGCTGAGCTCAGAAGTTGGACGCTCAGGGCCCGTAATTACAACCAATACTTACAATCAGCACACAAATATCGAAATCCACTCTATTGGTTCATTGTTATTGTGACAAATTTTGCTACAAAGAATTTGGGATAATGTTATGTCGCTAGTGAATATTAACAGTGGCTTACTTTGGAGTAAATAATGTATTTATAGCTGTAATTGAACTAAGTCTTGTCAATTTTGAGTGCAGAGTGTCGCACTCAAGTTCAATAATTGCTTCTACACCTCATAAATAGTATGAGTAGTTGTCCGTAGTGCACCGAAAGAAGTGATAAGCATAGTTCGGACACATTATTTTCGGTAGTTATACAATGTAGTTAAAATGATGTACAGCCAGGTTGTCAAGACACAACTGAGACGGAGATGCCACTACGGGTAACGGCAGATTACTAAGAAAATGTCCGTACAATACCGGGATTTCAATCCTGTACATAATGACCAGGCATAATTCAGCGACAATAACCAATGCATCATACACACCTTCTGAGTGGAGCACAGCATCTAGAAGAATTCGCAATTTTTAAAATGAATGTGATGCACGAGATGCTCAATATATATCGCGAACTTGCTAATAATTAGTAATGAATCTTATGATCCTTTTGATTTGTTTCAAACTTGTTCAATGTTCAATGTTGTTTTCTAAAACTATATTCAAAAAAATCCAATGTTCAATGTTGTTTTCCAAAACTACATTAAAAAAAATCCAATGTTCAATGTTGTTTTCCAAAACTACATTCAAAAAAATCCAATGTTCAATGTTGCTTTCTATAACTACATTCAAAAAAATCCAATGTTCAATGTTCAATATTGCTTTCTATAACTACATTCAAAAAAATCCAATGTTCAATGTTCAATGTTGCTTTCTATAACAACATTCAAAAAAATCCAATGTTCAATGTTGCTTTCTATAACTACATTCAAAAAATCGAATGTTCAATGTTGTTTTCTAAAACTACATTCAAAAAAATCGAATGTTCAATGTTGTTTTACAAAACTACATTCAAAAAAATCGAATGTTCAATGTTGTTTTCCAAAACTACATTCAAAAAAATCCAATGTTCAATGTTCAATGTTGTTTTCTAAAACTACATTCAAAAAAATCCAATGTTCAATGTTGCTTTCTATAACTACATTCAAAAAAATCGAATGTTCAATGTTGTTTTCTAAAACTACATTCAAAAAAATCGAATGTTCAATGTTGTTTTCTAAAACTACATTCAAAAAAATCCAATGTTCAATGTTCAATGTTGTTTTCCAAAACTACATTCAAAAAAATCCAATGTTCAATGTTCAATGTTGTTTTCCAAAACTACATTCAAAAAAATCCAATGTTCAATGTTGTTTTCTAAAACTACATTCAAAAAAATCCAATGTTCAATGTTGCTTTCTATAACTACATTCAAAAAAATCGAATGTTCAATGTTGTTTTCTAAAACTACATTCAAAAAAATCGAATGTTCAATGTTCAATGTTGTTTTCTAAAACTACATTCAAAAAAATCCAATGTTCAATGTTGTTTTCCAAAACTACATTCAAAAAAATCCAATGTTCAATGTTGTTTTCCAAAACTACATTCAAAAAAATCCAATGTTCAATGTTCAATGTTGTTTTCTAAAACTACATTCAAAAAAATCCAATGTTCAATGTTGCTTTCTATAACTACATTCAAAAAACTCCAATGTTCAATGTTGTTTTCTAAAACTACATTCAAAAAAATCCAATGTTCAATGTTCAATGTTGTTTTCCAAAACTACATTCAAAAAAATCCAATGTTCAATGTTCAATGTTGTTTTCTAAAACTACATTCAAAAAAATCCAATGTTCAATGTTCAATGTTGCTTTCTATAACTACATTCAAAAAAATCCAATGTTCAATGTTCAATGTTGCTTTCTATAACTACATTCAAAAAAATCGAATGTTCAATGTTCAATGTTGTTTTCTAAAACTACATTCAAAAAAATCCAATGTTCAATGTTGTTTTCTAAAACTACATTCAAAAAAATCGAATGTTCAATGTTGTTTTCCAAAACTACATTAAAAAAAATCCAATGTTCAATGTTGTTTTCCAAAACTACATTAAAAAAAATCCAATGTTCAATGTTGTTTTCTAAAACTACATTCAAAAAAATCCAATGTTCAATGTTGTTTTCCAAAACTACATTCAAAAAAATCCAATGTTCAATGTTGTTTTCCAAAACTACATTCAAAAAATCCAATGTTCAATGTTGTTTTCTAAAACTACATTCAAAAAAATCCAATGTTCAATGTTGTTTTCCAAAACTACATTCAAAAAAATCCAATGTTCAATGTTCAATGTTGTTTTCTAAAACTACATTCAAAAAAATCCAATGTTCAATGTTCAATGTTGTTTTCTAAAACTACATTCAAAAAAGTTCAATGTTCAATGTTCAATGCCTTGCCAACTTCACGCAACCCAGTAATTTATCAACTTTGGTTGACTAGGTTACGTATAAGTTATACAGTAACACATGTTTTAGATTGAGGTTATATTGTAACTTAGCGTGTGCTCTCTATCTATATACATGTATAAGAATATAACATTATTTTGATTAATATTGCTTTATTGTAAGTACACCACTGTACTTCAGAAAAATAATGACATTAAGCGGTAAGAAGATGGTAAACATAACTACGCGGGCTGTTTCTATATTACCTGGACTTATTAAAAAAAATCTGTTTATCACAAGTGTACATCATTGGACAGTTCATGCACTCTGGCTAGTATATTGAAATGTACCTACATGTATTCTGGTAATTGAATGGTACTATATAATAAGTATGTCTTCTAGTATCTATAGCAACATTTTACAATGTACATGTATGTGCAACCCTCTGTTGAGTAGTTTTATTAGCTTAATTAGCTACACTGTCCGCCAATGTTTCATATGAAAAGTAGCTGCTGATAACGCCGTATTACTTCCTTAAATGATGCTGACCGCTGAATTAATCAAGACTGCTGCAGACAAAATAATGGTGCGAAATAAGCCTGTTTTAACGCGTCGGGCTTGACTTCATTAATCATTTAAAACTCCTTAAGATCCATTACGTCTGGCGAGCCTGATACGTCCGTAGTAAGCTTTATAGAACTAGTAATTGTTTTGTTTACAAGTTTTCCTGGTGGCCGTCCTTGTCTGTAGGAAATTGTACATATTTGTGTAAGCCTACAGTCCATTGTGGAATGTAGTAAATGGACAAAGGGTCATTAACATCAATTTTTAATCCCCACAGGGCCGTCATGATAAGCTGCTTGGTGAATCCTCTAGAACATGACATGGTACCTCCGTGTTGCGTACACGTTTATCGGGCTAAATGGACGTCAGCTAGACAATCTTTGCAGCTGTGCAATTTCCTTTGTTCTTGCTCACTTTTGTTTTTGTCAAATTGGCGTGTGCTTGTAGTCAGTGCGGGTTTCAATTTTCGTGTTTCTCTTTGTACCTTGTGAGATCTGCTGTTTCTATTGAGTAATGCATTCCCTGTCCATTTTGTTACTATCTTTTTTCATGGTATGTCACCTTAATGCACGTGATCACCGCTATCTGAATGATACGATGATCCGTGATTGGCAGTAATCGTTCTGACGACGAGTGTTGTCCTAAAGCAATTGCAATAGCCCAGTGATTATAGGAGAAATCAAGTTTGTATACAGGGATTTTCATATGAAATTGTGTCCGCCAGCTAGCTTTTGGTGAATGGCAGGTTTTCACTGTTCATTCATTCAATAGACTGTCGGTGGACACTTGAATATGCACGGTCTTCCCTATATCGTCATATACTATCAGTTGTTATTTCACTGGAAGTCACAAAATCCGAGTTTGCTATAAGTGCGTTTTACTGTATGGGCGTATATAACAATCTAAGCATCAGCGACGCATTAATGTCCATTAGGTCTGTTTAATGGTAAATGTAAATGTACTCTTAACATGAAAATACGTTAACACACACCATCCTGATCCTATTTGATAGAGGATGTTACTTAAATATATTGTTCGTGCGGGAAGTTACCAGTTGTATGGTATCATAGCGGGAAGAGACTGTGAATTTGCCATATTAATAAAACCTGTAACTAAGTTTATATAACACACTAGACGTCATACCAATGCTATTTTGTAAGCGGACGTTTCATTTAACTAGACTGGACCCCGGGGTCCATTCAAACGCATCGGTATGACGTATTACCTACAACTAGACTGGTTTCGGCTCTCTCGTTCAAGTCTGACATCGTCAACAATAGTTTGGTAGTAGGACCGTGAAACCAGATTATTGAGAGAAAAAATGGAACACCTCGCTAATTTCTGTTTAAACCGGTCTTAAAAATTTGCCGTCGGACTACTTTCAGGACTATCAACAACAAAGATGGTGTCAGCAACCTTGACATTGATCTAAACAATAACAAAAAGCTTTGTTTGTAACAAAACTGCAAACATTGTGTATAGTTTCAATAGTTCATTCGTTTGGATTTCCCATTTTCAGTAAAGCTGACAGAAGAAAATGTTCGAAATCTTCCGCGAGGCATTAATTGGTAGCGTATTATATGGGGTAAGAATTGTAACCTTCACGGTTTCAAAGGCGTCTGGATACATCCGTTTCTTGGATACCCGATGTATTCTGAATGGCAAAAACAGTCAAACATAAAGATGATAACAAATCAGACAGGAAATTTATGCCAGCGCTCAACTGAATATCATACATACCTGTTTTCGACTAGCTAGTACTTTAGATTTATGACTTATGATCGCTCGATTCAGTAGTCGTGATGCGGCGGGTGAACTTATTCGTAAACTACAAGTTTCTACCCGGGACGACAATAATGCATCACACGATCTGAAAAAAGAATATAAAAGCATTACCTCGAAATATGTTTAGGCCTTATGCGTTAACCCTAAAGTCACATAATGCCTGTACCAAATGTCAGATTTAGTCTAGTGGTTGGGCGTTCGCTTCGGGTGCGGGAGGTCTCGGGTTCGATCCCTGGCCGCGTCATACCAAAGACGAAATAAAAATGGTACCAGAAATTCCCTTGCTAGACGCTCAGCATAAAAGGGAAACTGGCTCCTCTTCTCTCATACACTCGTGGCGATGGATAGCATCAGGAATGAGGTGTCGATAGTGATTAATATAAGTTTGAAAAACTTGTTTCACAATCGACCTTAAATAAATAAGTATAAACTAAATGTCAGATGAGCACTATAGGGCACAGGTAACTGTATCATTGATTAAAAGTAAAAAAAAATAAAAAAAATATATTTTATTTTATAAATTACATTTTTTTATATATTTATAACAAGGTTGATTTCATAGGAATTGGCTAGATTTTAAAGGTATCAAAACAAGAATTGACATTCGATATCTCCATAAAGTAATTATATTCATACAAAGCATTGTTATAACTACTTCCATGCAAAATTCCATCGAAATTAAATCAACTAGTTAAAAAGTAATGTCATGAATTTATATCACGGTGTCCACCCGATCACTGAGGTGCATCCAATAAAAACAAAAATAGAAATATTGAGGATATCATCTACATATGTCGAATTTACCGTTGTGTAGAAACATAATAATGTGGCAAAATTGAAGAACGCAAAAGTTGGAACAGATTTACCTGAATGGCACATGTTAACTTCAGTAAATGTATACGTTTAAGCCGAAAAACGACTCGGCTGCATATGTTATTGTCAAAATGACTCCATGTTTGTCAAATGACGATTTTGTGACAGCGATTTTCATTGGATGATTTTATACGCTAACCATTGAAAATGGCTTTTAGAAAACCGTCGATCTCACTAAAACCCACCTTGACCGTCCCGACAGCGTTTTACGACGTCGAAAATTGTAAGCAACGTTAAACTTAATATCGTATGAAGGTAAATTTAAGCTTGTTCTCAAATGCTTTCAATGCACATACGTGTTTTTGTTCACATACAGCCTAATAAAGATAATTATTGCTGTAAATGCTGTAAATTATGAAAAACAAAATGCACCCTAGTGACTGTTGGGCTCAATGCTCTTAATTAATGATACAGTTACCCGTGTGCTGTAGCACACAGACAATCCAAAGCCATACAGATACGGAGGCAGCGCCTAGCCACCAAGCAAGAGTCAGACATAGAACGAAACATCCATATCCCAAAAATGGATATTTCAAGCAAGCATATATACTCACTCCGCAATGAATGACACCGAGTGGACTTTAAATTCCGTGCATAATAAACCATAAAATTAGGTAATTTTAAATGATAACTACACTGAAGCGAAAAACGGGTAGACGACACCTTTGTGTCGTTGTGACAATAATAAACCATAAAATTAGGTAATTTTAAATGATAACTACACTGAAGCGAAATACGGGTAGACGACACCTTTGTGTCGTTGTGACAATGCGTATCTAAACGTTCACACTAGATCCGCACTGACTTCTATCATGAGATCTAACAAAAGCTTTAAATTAGTATGGAGAGTAACTGATTCATTAAATGATTCAATAAATGATTCAATAAAGTTCTCAATAATTAGAGATATATACATCAGTAATTGAATATTCCGAACCCATGAGACATTGAATGGATCCGAAGGTTCGCAACCGACGTTGTCAACAGATCACACCGATTTAGATACCTTACAGTTTAGCTTACACGATGTGCGTGTCAAATTGAATGATGGATTTTAATAAAATAGGGAAGAGCAAAGGCAATCTCTCGTCGTTCTCACAGAACGCGCAACGGCGAATTCGGTCAATCCCGTTGCAGAGCATGCTGTAATTTGATTTGGAAGAGCAAAGGTAAACTCTCGTCATATTCACAGAACGCGGAACGGCGTATTTCGTTACAGATACATGCTGTTATATGAGAAATGCGTCGCAGCACTTTTGTTCAGGAAACCACAACATGTTTGTCTCTGTCATTTTAATGTAACCAGACTCTTGTTTATAAAAGATCCGTCAATTTCGCTTTGACAAGTTGTCTGCAAAAACATTAAATTTTAATCGTTTCCTGCAGCTAACTTGATTTAAGGGAAATTTAACATTATAACGAGAAAATTTGTTAGAAGATTTGGGTCATACTGTTATAAATTTGAAAGGAAATCGTTTGTGAATGTCATGCATCGTATGTCGGTGACAAACATTGAAGTGTATTTTAGACCTGTCAATAATAATTCTGCGAAATAATGTTTTCCATGTTCGTGTGATCAAAGACCTAAATATACACAGATTGGACACTTAATTGAAAACGGAGAGAAAATGCAAAATAGCATGCAGCAGACTCGGATATTTTGCATGAACGCTATTGTTTGTTATCCTTTTTTAATGACCAATATCTCATTTTGAAGAGCTAAGCTTCCTCTACTGCATGATGCAACTTATTTTTTTCTATCTCTTGTAGAATTCAGAAAATTAATATTATTGTTTGAATGAGGCAAATTAGGTATTTTGAACTATTTTCTGATAAATTTGGAATTTCCATTAAAACGATAGTAGGTCTGGCTCTTTGAGGTCTATTGTTTTATTCCTTGACTGATTTCCATAAATTAGGTATCATTTTAAAGCAGAATAATAAATCTATTGCATAAAAGTATTAGTTTGTCCTATGTATATTAAAGCAGGAGATATAAGGTATTAAAAACAAACGAGATTTCGCGAGATTTTAGAAGACTGCCGCGAGATAGTGTGAGATTTTGTAGATTTGTCCAATCTTTGTATATTTAGGTTTTTGGTGTGATGTCTTTCCTTGACGTTATTTTGAAGTGTAAGATATCCATTGACCAATCAGTGTAAATTTGTTTCGTGAATGAGTTTTATTATATCATTCGATATTTTTGCTACACATTGTATCTACATAATGTATTTTGTCATTTATATGAAGATTAATATCCTTATCGGGCCTTTAAATAAGATTTTATTGGTACTAAAAGTATAAAAGTTAACGTGGTTTATGATCAACGCATCTGCCAATATCACCATTTGTGTGTGCCACTGCAAGTGTGCCAATATCACAACGAGTAGGCCAATATCACAACGAGTGGGCCAATATCACAACATGTGTGCCAATATCACCACTTGTGTGTCATTATTACTGCATGCATGCATGCAAATATCAGGTCACGAGTGTGCCAATATCATCTCGTGTGTGCCAATATCACCTCGTGTGTGCTAATATCACCACATGTATGCTAATATCACAACTTGTGAGTCAATATCACCACGAGTGTGTCAATATCACCTCTCGTGTGTCAATATGACTGCGTATGTGCCAATATCACAACAAGTGTGTCAATATCACCACATGTGCGCCAATAGCATCACTTGTGAGTCATTATTACTGCGAGTGAGCCATATCACCGCGAGTGTACCATATCACCACGTATGTGCCAATATCACCACGTTAGTGCCAATATCACCACAAGTGTGACAGTACAAATATTGGGAACTCATTTCCATAGTGCATATGTGTAACTTCCTTCGTATAGTTAAACAAGAAACTGGCCTAAATAACAGTTTACTCTGATCAATATCGATGACGGTGATTTACGAGACTAAAGATAGGGTGAATGCAATGTAAGACAACTATACACAGGACACTAGTTGTATTATAGACCTAATTAAATAAGAATTGTCTCATGTAATTGATATTAAGTCTCTCGAAACTTGTAATTAAGCTTCCTCTTAATTCTTTTTAATTTCTCTAGATTGAGTGTTTATCATCCGGACAGTAAAACCAGTGTTTTTCTGTGACTTTGATCGGATAGTTTACGAGTGGGGCGGCTTCTTGTATAACTACAAACGTATTACCTTCAGTACATTAAGGTACCATAGCTAAGTATATGTTGTATCACTTTTTGTGAATGATAGAAAATCACTGTCACAGTGTGACAGTGTTGATCTATACGAGTCGATCTAGATCTAATTACGTGAATAAGTACATATTCATTATAATTTTGTTTTCTGTTAAGAGATTTATCAGCGAAAAACCAAAATAAAGATTCACTGTTTCAATCTACATTTGACGCAATCCTGGGCTGCAGGACTGCATGCTGATCAACCAAGAACACAATAATATGAAATGAAGTACAATACTAGTACTGTTGAAACTCGTTATGTCGACATTATAAGGGCCGTCAAAAATCAATCGTGAAAGATCGGTCATTTCCGTTTGTCTCCGGCAAATAAACCTCGTGTCTAACTGTAGTTATACACCAATATGATTCGCCTGAGTTATAAGTCCCAGCTACGTTCGTGCGAAAGTAACAAATTATGTATCCGTCAATCAGATAATTATCTTAATACTGTAAATCACAATTTTGATTTTGGTTGATATGTATGTTACTTTGACATACATGTATGTACATGTTTATGTGTCTATGTTTACCTAGGCCATATTTTTTTCTGATTTATGTAAATGGCTAAAGGTATGCTTATATACCGATTTGCTTTGAATAAATGGTAAAAATGGTTATTTTATCTTTCCCGAACAGTTTTCTTATTTTTATGATCATACGAAGACATATCATAAAAGAAATAACCCATATCTTTAAATGTTATTCATAATTTATATTTCCCAAGCACGTGTTGAAAACATCAACAAACATGACCCATATTAAATTTTCGGGAAAGCGGGTTTGTTTACAAAATATACTACAATTTGTACTTGACTTTCGGATCATTTCAAGTTAAATTATCGCCTGGCACACATGTGATTAATCGTTGCGTGGAATTTTGTAGTGCGTATTTACTGGTATAATATATATATATATATATATATATATATATATATATTTGTGTGAACATGTATTGGCATAATGTGTACTGAAGACTGGGGGCTGCCATTTTCTAATCATGTGACTGAAACTAGTTTCAATATGGCGCCTTGTTATGTCCGAGGTCTATTGAATGCATAAAGGCCGAGGTGATCAGATCAGATCTGCTCTGTATTTGACAAGCTAGATGATGAGTTCCATTTTCTTTTTGAATGTTCATTGTATAACGCTATAAGACACAAGTATTTAACACCTTATTTTAGAGTGAGGCCGAATATGTATAAGACCATATCACTTTTAACTTCAACCAATTGTAAAATGCTCCGCAATCTTGCCATCTTCGTTGAAAAGGATTTCGATATTAAGAGAAGATCTGTCCTGATCTAAATCAATGTAATGTACTTATGCGTTCTGATTTAAAGCAATGCAATTGTATTGTTTAATTTAATCTTGATATTATACAATGACATGACTTACATTCAAGAAATTTGTTGCATTTATATACGAATAAACATGCATGTATTTATTCCTGACTGTAACCTGTGCTTTGCCATACATATGTAATGTTATTCTATCATTATGACTGTTTTAAACTAATATAATTGTTTTTCACCATTTACCGTTCTCCGCTAAATAACTACTCTCTCTCCCTCTCTTTATCCACGCATAATTCGCACGTCCACAGACTGCTTTTCGCTTTGTCTCACTTTGTTTTTTGTTGTCGTTTTATTTTTATATGTACATTTGCCGTTGCCATGTTTGCTATGTATAGGTTATCGATCACATATTAGAATAATAAACGAATTAAGTACAAGTGAGCGAAGCGAACGCCGTACTTAATTTGTTTATTATTCTAATATGTGATCTATAACCGGCTTATAGTTTACCCGCCCACTTTTTGGTGTCATTTCCAATGCTTTTGTTTGCAAACAATAGCATGCCCATTGATGGAGCAATTAAGGTAAAATAAGGCAAGATTGTATGTACGAGGGATGATCAACAAATACGCGGGAAAATGCTTTGAAATCTTTATAACATTGACCAATACTTAAAATAATTGGTCATATAAAAGATTGACGTATTACGAATACACAATGTACATAACTATAAAACATTAAACTCAAGGTAATATTATTTTTAAAAAAACATTGAAACTGTAACGTAACTATGGGTACACTGGCCCAACGTCATCGCGGAGTTGGCACATACTCATTTGTGGGACAATTCATAATGTATAATGCAGTAAGACATTCTCAAAATTAGCTGTACAACTAGATACACTTCATAGACCTGTAAACCGAAAATTAGTTTTTCTTTTCCAACTTGCATGTAAATTATGAGAATTAGCTATTGGAGATCATTAGTATTGATGACGTAATTTGTTATTGACGCCATCATGCATACAGCCCATTTGCATGTCGGCATTGATTTCACACGGCTACATATGATAGCATAGTTATACCAAACATACACCTGTTTTGTATGCCATTACATACATGTAGTCATTGCATAGTGCAATATTGCCATGTGTATGTTATGAGGTTTCAATCGCAACAACACTTCATCGCCGATTTCTGTATCGCACTCATTTTCTGACAACGACTTTGATGCAAATAGTTCTTAAACGGAACTTGACAGTAAAACTTGTTTTTGAAATCATGAATGTAATATTATATCATTACATAATACATATTCATAACCCATCCTTTAGAAATTACAAAAAATTGAATGCACCAATGATACGTGATCGTTTGTTACGTTCAACGTTGCAAAATATCAACATTTGGGCTGCATAACGTTGAGTGCTGTTGCCATTAGAAATCGCATCCGTTCTGACTTTGGTTAATATTGATGATCAGCGGTGAATCAACTTGAAATACATTTATCTTTATGTATAGAACATTTCATCCACTTACAATGACAAATAAAGAAATTAGGGTCTTTTCGCTTGTATTTGTTGATCACCCCTCGTATATAAGCTGGTAATTGCTGATATAGGAATAACTGTACAATTTAGAGGGAAGGCGGGTCTAGTTTTCCATATATGGACACTGCAAAATTGTCCTAATAAATGGATTTACTTCATAAACCTCTTACTAGATAGTGTGTCCATTGCACAAATAAATGGATTAGAAGTCCAAAAATTTGAAAATCCCTGGCTTTTGATTGGACAAAGAAGTAGGATAAACTATAAATATGTTTTGTAGTAATGTGTGTATATCTGACGGGCCTTTGGCCTATAGATACTTTGAAAATAAACTTACTTACTTAACTTACTTTATTGTTTATGTGTGTGCGTGTGTGCGTGTGTGCGTGCGTGTGTGCGTGTGAGCGTGTATCTAAGTGTAGGTGGAGTGTAAAAAATGTGCGAGTTTGAGTGCGTGCGTGTATGTATATGTGCATGTTTGATGTGTGCATGCATGTTAGTAACATTCGTTAACATTAATCAAGAGAACAACTAGTTTATAAAATCAGAAGTCTTCGACAATTTATAACTTTAGATTAGAATACATCGACGGGATTTGATTGCCTAGTTGTACCATAGTGCGTAAAATATATAGAGAGAGTGAGAGCATCAGTTGATAGCACAATAAGGGATGTTCGAGTTCAAATTTGTGTTTTGCTATTCCGGCCTGTGCATGTGTGATTTTCTTTTTTGTGTGTGACCTTTTTTGGTCATTTTGTTATGCGTACCCTGACTGTGTCTGTCTGTATCTGACATGTAAATATGTTCATCCGTGACATTGGCTTCATACATGTCCACCTCGACATGTGAGGACGGTTCAACTACAACTGTTCAACGGTTGTGACCGGTTGTTCATGGAAGGGGGAGCCAGTACTGGTTTGTAATTAATTCAAGGTAAACCAGTCGGCTGAAATGTTGTTGTGAACAAATATCTTGTGAAAGGCATTTTCGCAAATAATATCGACGTTCGAGTCCCGATTGGGCAGCACTTTTCTCACCTTTTGACAGTTTTATAGATTTACGCCTTCATAAAAAGTAAAGTGTTTGTTTATAAAAGTGTCACCCCTATTGAAAGGGCAAGCCAATTTGACTAATGAGACACCTATATTTCGTATAGTACCTCCCGAATCCCTTCTAGTATTGCCGGGCGCCTGGCAGAGATGGGCCTATGGTAATCATTCATGACCAACTGATCGCATTAGTTCTAACCAAGTTTCCGCCGGGATTCGAACCTTCGATCTCCCGTTTCCTAGGCGGACGCCCTAACACTCGGCCACTGTCGCATACATGTTGATCCACCGGGCTAACAGCCTTATGTGACTCTGGCGAGAAAAGGGACCAATGTTAATTTAATACTTGCATTATATACTTACTTGCAGTCGGGTGTATGTGTAAACTGTTTGGTGCTAATCCACAATACATAAACCACACGAGAGTAACAAATCACTATGACAACAGTGGGTAGAAGGAACATGATGATTAATTGGTAACTGGCAAACATCAGTCGATAGTCCGCATCTATAGCATGGTCAGAACAGAATATCATATTCACTGACGTGTCGTTGTTGTAAAATACAGACATCTCGGTAGACTGAAAACAATCCAGAGATACAAAGTTTTTAAAAGCGTTTTCTCCTTCAAATTGAAATGTGTTGGATACAATAGCATTATGACGTTTTACATTAACCCCACAGGTAACTGTGTCATTGATAAAGAGTAAAACATATTTTGTGATTAACCCCTGGGGCTAATCAAAAGCGATATTAATAAGCATGGACTACACCACTGTAAATTATTACATTATGCGCTGTTTTACTAACTAGTGCAAATTTCTCGTAAATGTATGCACATGTTCCTACAGATAAACATAGACATAATATTGCGTTACGAAAATTGCAAAAAATATTGTTTTGCCATTGTGTCTTTCCTTTTTATGGGTTGTTATTGTGTTGTGATGCTGTCCTTGTGATTCGTAATTGTTTGTTGACTTTAATTTATTTGTTTGACTGACTCATGCGGCACGATGTCAAGAGTGTTGAGTAATGCTTTTGTCACTTTTCCTTCCCGTTTAACTGTTCATTTTATTGCTTGCTTATACATTGCTGTGTCTGCTAAGTGAAGCTTTCCCTGTTAGATATATTATTCCCTTTTTGAGATATACGAACGTTGTAAGACATGACGTTATACAACGGGCCGACATACATCAATATGCATAACACTAATGCCAGCACTTTTAAATGTCAGACATATAATTGTTTTTGCCGCAATTGCCTAGAGGCGAAGGTCAATACGCCAGACATATTGCTATGTGTCAATTCAATTACAGTTTAACAGTTCATTTTTCTTGGAACTTAATATCCCTGCTACTGTTGTATTTACAAAGAAAAGTTTATGCTTTAAATTCTAAATAAAAATCCGGCAATATTTCAGTTAACTATAACGGTAATCGAGTACACGGCGGAGCGCACAAAGGAATTCGAGAAAATCCAGTTCGCTCTTGAATGCACAATAGAATAAGACTAAATTGCACAATGATACGAAAGGAAATCTAGCATTGGAGTATGTAATGTGACTATAGATATGCTAGGATCGCTTTGGAGTACACAACAAATTCGTACATATGCTAGCTATGATATTCACTATGCTGTGGAGCGTGCACAATGTCATTAGAGGCTATCTAAGACAGCTTTGTAATGTACAAAGGAATTACTTGATTATAACCACGTCCGTTGAGTTATGATTTAGTATTTTCCTGTACTTCTAATAATGTACTTATGATGGACTATATTTTCACGTCTGTAATTAACCGTTTCCATAGAAGCAGATTGTAATTTTGATCTTATAGTCGTAAAAAATAATAGAAAACTCATATACCATAATGTAAAATTCTGGAGAAGACAAGATGGCAGCAAATGTCCACACGATGGGGATAATGCGGCGTAACTTTCCTAGAGTGCACATGTATCGAGATCTCATTGGATGAACGATGGCAACATATCTGTAACAATAACAAGTATAATTATATATTTGAACTTGCTTTTAGTGGTTATCAGTCAACACCTACACAATTGTTCTGTGACTGTATGTTTACCCTTCGCCCACCCGTCTGCCAAAAATCTGGATCCCCATAACTTTGATTCCGACAAAAATTGTGGTTGCTATGGAAATAGAAATAGTGAAAACATCTGGATCCTGTCATAACTCAAACTGATTCTAAGCTAGGATTATGAAACATGGTATGTTGGTAGGTGCCAATCAGGAGATTATGTACATCTAAATATGTTTTGATGCTGACTAAAATTGTGGTTGCTATGGATACGGAAATAGTGAAAATACTTCAAAATCTGGGATTCTGGAAAAACTCAAACAGTTTCCAAGCTAGGGCTATGAAACTTAGTATATGGAAAGGAATCTATAAGGAGATTGTATACACTTACTTTTTTATTCTGACAAAAATTGCGGTTGCTATGGAAACAGAAATAGTTAAACTACTTCCATTTGACTGGATTTGTGCATAACCCAAACAATACTAATACTTGGTAGACGATTTATTGTATGTGGATATAGATCAATGTTGGGATGACACAGGTCTATTTTTAACGCTTCACTTTGGCACAAAATTGTTTGTTGCCATGGCAGCAGGAACATTGAAAATAATTCAAAGGTTATTGGTTCAAACCGGTATCAATAAAGCATAACAAAAGGGATAACTGTATAGCAGTTTGGTTATCCGTATTAAGCATTGGATAGGCTCACAGAGAAGACTGGGCTTGCCCAACTGTGTCGTCTCCTAAACGTGCGTCGTCGTTGTTGCCTTCTTGAGACAGGTTTGATGTTGTAAATAGATATAAGCAGTACCATCGATGAGGACATATGTAAATAGCTTAACATAAACATAAAACTAATATATCTTGGCACGAATGCAACCTGCTGACACTTTGTTCATGCATTTTTTATTTCATTTGGATGTCACTATTGAGGGAATGTACGATGTTTTTCTTTATTCATTAAAAAGAAATAATGTATACATCGTATATTCGTTCATATTTCAATACAGAAGTGAGAAAATTCACCTCGAAACCTAGACTGGTAACGCTTGTTTATAGTAGGATTGTGGTACCAGTCTATCTAAAACAGAGTAATGGGACACGTGGTACCAGTCTATCTAAAACAGAGTAATAGGACACGTGGTACCAGTCTATCTAAAACAGAGCAATAGGACACGTGGTACCAGTCTATCTAAAACAGAGCAATAGGACACGTGGTACCAGTCTATCTAAAACAGAGTAATAGGACACGTGGTACCAGTCTATCTAAAACAGAGATATGTCTGCGAGAAACAAGTAAAAAGTCAGAGGATCCCAATTAGCTAGGACCAATGTTGGTTGAGCTTTATCTTGCAAGGGAGATACTTTATATGTCACTAATATTTCTCATAGAAGTTGCGCAAATAGAAATCTTATTTATGTTGGAACCACAATATATACAAAATTATAGTGTGGTTCCACTTTGAATTTCGGATATTTTTTCATTTTGTTGAGTTTTTTACAGATTAATTTTATCTGAGATTCTAATAATGACGTGACTTAACCAATCGCATGCACAATAACAGTAGTCGGTTAAAATACAAGAATACTACGTGTGCATTTCAAAAGTGATCGTTTAAAAATATGTTTGACGAAATCGAACCCTACCTTTCCAAACTCACCGATGTTAAGTTTAATACAGTCAGCACCGCTGTTGACATCTCAATGAAACCAGAAAATTTACACAGAAAATCTCCGAGTTTCCAATGGTCTATAAAATGTCGGCTTATTTCGTACGGTATACAAACGGACAGGAAGAGGATGTCAGATGTGGCTAGATTCAACAAAAACATTGTTGTATTCGTCCTCTGTTTGATGTCACCGACGATAGAAAATATCACTAAACCATTTCCAATGATGCCAATTATAAAAGCCAGTCCGTATATTACAACCGTTGGTATGAACTCTATCTCTGTCAACCATGGTTTCCGTAATTGCGTTAAATCTCCGTAATAATAAAATCTGCTCAGACCAGGTTCCCCGGTCTCTCCGTAATCCGGTAGTAGGTAATCATAAACTGGTGTCTCCAAGCTATACTCATCTTCAAACACTAAACCGTGACTTGTATTTGTTGCCATACCTTTCATATGCCATGTTTTTTATTTCTAAGTATTTTTTCCAACAAAAATCACATTGTGTGCTGATTGAGTAAACCCACAAATTTCGTTATCAAAGCTTCCATAAAGCAGAATTTTAAATTTACTTAATTTCAACAAAAACACACATAAATCATATTCAACAATAAGAACATAATTTGTTAGTTACACGTGATTGACATTGTATATTCCTAAACATATGTGTGATACGATCCTCAATGCAGACTGGAAATGCGACTATCTTTAAAATATAACATTTTGTCAGTTGCGTTATTCCATAAGTTCTGTGCGCCTGAATACATAGCGAACCATGCTTCTGATAACCAATGAACACAAACATCCAGTAACCGCTTAGAGAACAAATATACCGTCCTGTAAAGGAAGGAAACTATTGGTAAACTGTTCGCCATCTCTGATTTTACTGCGACTTACTCTATACTATACGTACAGCAGATTCCTGGTCAGTTGGAGGAGGGTGGATAAGTGGTCGAGTGGTAAGAGCTACTGACTACTGATCCGAAGGTTGTCGGATCGATCCCTGACGGTCAAAAATAGAAATGCTTTTCGTTTTTCCCACCTAACTAACTAAAATTACTAAGTCTTTTGGACGAGACGTTAAGCGAGGTCTCGTGTATGATGCTTCACATCGGCACGTAAAAGAAACAGGACCGGTATTTATAAAGCATCCTAAGTGAAAACTTAAATATTTTGACTTAAGATAAAATATTGAGCTGACCATAGTTCACAAGAAACGAAAAATAACCCATGGTTTCTATATGATTTCTGTAGCTCCAAAAACTAAAGTGACTAACCTCGCCCGTATGGAATTCTGGTGGCAAACAAACCAGTTTGAGGGGGAAAGCTAAACGAGTGTTGCCTGCAAACTGCACCAACTGCTCTTAAATAATAAGCAGTTACTGCAGTACAGTACATATAGCATCTATAACGAGGTGTTAATTGATATAAATTTTAATCAAACCAATTGGAAAATCTTAAAACATCATTAAAATCAATCACTCACGAAATTTCTGAATAATAATTGGATGATCCTCTTACAAAATTGACATGTTTGTCATCATTCGTCAAAAAACTTGGTTGGGCCTCGTTTATCCTCCATATAATAGTAAAAAAAAATTATCCGAAAGTACGGACGGGATTTGATCACAAATATGTAACACTGTTCCTTTGTTGGTCCTTTCTAAAAAAAGCATATCATGGTTCAGTTTAAATAAGGTTCTACTTGATTATTGTGCACAGGACCATCACGGCCCTTTTGTTCATAATAAATAATAAGCAATATTAAGTTAAAGTTAACATTACGACATGTCCTGAACAACTCGACCCTTATTCGACATGTTCGTTTACATTTTTTAAATACTGTTGGGGGTTTTTTTGGGGTATAGTATTATGTTTTATGGTGCCCTGTGTACTTAAATCAGCTTCAAAGGAATATTGAGCACCATTGTAGGCATCACTGTTTAATGGCTAAAGTTTAATTGTTCCAGTGACTGCACATGGGTCACCTTAGTGACATCTGCAAGTACTCTCGTCTCTTGGAACAAAGGAGATAGCATGTTAGGTTGTAAATCAACTTGTAGGCTACAGTGTATCTGAGCAAAGCTACCAATAAGATTTATGGTGCTATACTCCTTATATACAGGCTACACTCTGAGATTTATGATGCTACATCCTTTATATGGAAGGGGTGAAAGAATAATGGTGTTATACCCCATATTTGGAAGGGATGGTATATAAGCTTTGGCAAACCTTTGTTCTTGGTCAGTAGGGCCGTATTACACTAGAAACAGGATGGGGGGTAGGGCTGGAATTACACTTGAATAAGGATGGGCAGTGGGGCCAGATTATAACTTTGGAACTTTAGAACGTACTAAACAACAGAAATTATAGTCATTATGTGAGAGAAATTCATCAACTTATTGTATTGGATCTTGGCTAGAATTTTGATTAGTGTAGAAATTAAATTCATAAATTCAAGTAGGACTTGTAGTAACTAGGACATAAAGCTTTTATTGTGATCACTCCTTCACCCGAATATTCGAGATTCAAACCGTGACCAAACCCCCAGTCACTGATTTTAACACTGGTGGCAGCGGTGGGATATTCTCAATTAATTCGAGACTCGGGCTAAGGACCCTACTCCTATAAAATTTAACAATACGCATGCGCAACATAAAATTCTCCCTACCCTAGAATATTCAAATGGAAAACCGCCATAGAAACTGCTCTCTGAGCCGTAACCTTTCGGTATAATTATAATATATACTCGTACATAGTTAAAAGTGCAGTTATACGCCTCAATACTCGTTTACGATCTATAGGACATCATGGTAGCGGACTGGCGCAGTAATTGAATAATACTAAAATGAAAGAAAGAAACAATTTATGCTAATATGGTAAAGTAACCAGTATAAAGAGAGTTATACATGTTAAACATAAAGTATAAATGTCAGTGTACTATATGAAGGCAAGTTAACTTTGCCACATTCTTTGATAAACCGTTAACTGCTAAAAATGTTATTGAGTTATTTCTTTATTGTTGTAGTTCATAGAACCGACTAATGTCTCCTAATAAATGGATCAAATTGCAACAAGGCAATAGTAACAATGTATGATCAAACCTACATTGTTGGTACAAAAGTAGAGTTTTCAACTCACTTGTTCGAACAAACACCTAACGTTTCCTATTAATCTTGGATAAACAGCGTAATTGACGGGGTAGTACCCTTATTTGACATTCAATTACTCGCATATTTGGCTTTAGTTCATAACTGGAATAGTTGTACGGAACCACACGAAGATGTAAAAACATAATCGACTAAAAAGTAAGTCGAATTGTGTATCCGAAGTATGAAAAAGAATGAATCTTCTGTTTCGTGTCACGGTGGAAAAAATTGACATGCGTCTTGAAGATGAATCATGTTAATTTGGGTATTGTTCTGATGTTCAATTTATACTGTGATTAATGCTTTCATATTTGGATAATCATAAAAAGCGGACCAAACCTTCGAACATAAAAATATCTTGCAATAATTAACTTTTAGTAAGTCACCTACATTGTTTCTATAAGGGTAATAATAACTTTATTTTCCGATGATATACCTATTAAGCCTAGGGCTTATCTCCCAACATACATTATGTCAAATTTTGTAATTCTGGTCATCTCTGGCTAGATATAGTTCGTCCGAATGGTCCAGGGGTGGTATTCAATATTGATCTTATTTAATTAGAGAATAAGGATAGCCAATAATATCGCCTGTTACTGACCAAGAGTTTAATATGGTGTGATCTGATTGGTTGTCCTTATACTTAAACGACAAGCGCTCTACCCACTGAGCTACGGATGCACACATACGAAGGAGAATGCATCTATAGAGATTGTTTGTCTTAAACAAATCTCGATTTCAGTGGCCTGTATCACCTGAGTCCGGAGTATGTACACGGCGTCCCTAACGCGACCTTGTGGTCTATGATGTGAAACATGACATAGACATGTATTTGAACCAATGACTATTTGCATGTCATGCTTGGAGTACAGTGCCCTTTCAACAGAGGTGTGCTAAGCGTTTGGATACATCTACTTGGAAAGCAGTATTGTAAAATAGTCTATATCGGTGTGACAACACGGCTTCAGAACATTGGCTCTGATCAACAAAATACATTCAGCAACTTTTCTAAATATACACGATTGCAAATTCTGTCACGATTTAGCAACAGCGTATTACCCAATCATTGCCTTAAGTATTGATAACTATTTCAACAACTACAAAACTTGATTTCATTGCTTGTACGTATTGTTAATAACTGGATACTGGTCTCAAAATGTCACGAATCCGTCAATAAAGCATATGTCTGTCTTCTACACGTTCTCATGGACAAAAATATACTGCCTGGTGTATAGTTGAGCACTACTATTTCAGTGCGGTCTCAATTTCATTATTACTGCGTTTAGTCTCAGCCACATGCCAAGCCCAGACCTTACATTTACAATAGGGTTAAAGTCCCGGGAGTACAACACCATCTCGAAGTTTGTTATCCGTTATAATACGTTATAAGTGACTGTTTCACGAAATAACCGAGGTGCCCTAGTTTAGTGTTGTACGAAAAATATAGGTGTCTTTTCGACCCATGGCCAGCACCGATGACACGTACGGGTCTACATAGAGTTATTAAGGGGATATTTTGAAAAACGGTTATATATCAATAACAGATATAATTATCGACCGTATGAAAACGGTGTGGTTTAGTTAAATTATTCACCTTTCAAACAGTCTAAAATTTCATATAAAATAAAAAAGAAATGAAAATGGTCGTCACATTGTCAGTCCAATTACTCCGTTAATAAAAATCACACCACCCCTGTGCAAACGGCCTCGTATAGGGAAAGAAATTACCTTTCGAACGATATAATAAGTGAGAATTCATTTTAAAACGAATTTGGTCCTTTTTGATGTTTTGTAGAAAATAACATTTTTTTCTTTCCGCTTTTAACAAATACAGATTACGAAATAGCCCAGCACCAGGTCTGTGAAGTTGGCGCTTAGGTCGTACATCGACAGTCAGATGTTTACTCATTTTTATTTGAAATGAATAAACAGCTCTTAGCTCGTTGGTCGCAGCTCTTAGATCGTTAGTCGCAGCTCTTAGCTCGTAGGTCGCAGCTCTTAGCTCGTAGATGTGTACTCGTTGGTCGCAGGTCTTAGGTCGTTGTTACCAGCTCTTAGCTCGTAGGT
This sequence comes from Spisula solida, assembly GCA_947247005.1. NCBI lineage: Eukaryota > Metazoa > Mollusca > Bivalvia > Venerida > Mactridae > Spisula > Spisula solida. The sequence continues at coordinate 32,168,700 of OX365948.1, forward strand.
CGCAGCTCTTAGCTCGTAGGTCGCAGCTCTTAGCTCGTAGATGTGTACTCGTTGGTCGCAGGTCTTAGGTCGTTGGTCCCAGCTCTTAGCTCGCAGGTCGCATTTCTTAGCACGTAGGTCGCAGCTCTTAGCTCGTAGGTCGCAGCTCTTAGCTCGTAAATATGTACTCGTTGGCCGCAGGTCTTAGGTCGTTGGTCGCAGCTCTTAGCTCGTAGGTCGCAGCTCTTAGCTCGTTAGTCGCAGCTCTTAGCTCGTAGGTCGCAGCTCTAAGCTGGTAGATGTGTACTCGTTGGTCGCAGGTCTTAGGTCGTTGGTCCCAGCTCTTAGCTCGTAGGTCCCAGCTCTTAGCTCGTAGGTCGCAGCTCTAAGCTCGTAGGTCGCAACTCTTAGCTCGTAGATGTGTACTCGTTGGTCGCAGCTCTTAGGTCGTTTGTCGCAGCTCTTAGGTCGTTGGTCGCAGCTCTTAGGTCGTTGGTCGCAGCTCTTAGATCGTTAGTCGCAGGTCTTAGCTCGTAGGTCGCAGCTCTTAGCTCGTATATGTGTACTCGTTGGTCGCAGGTCTTAGGCCGTTGGTCCCAGCTCTTAGCTCGTAGGTCGCAGCTCTTAGCTCGTAGGTCGCAGCTCTTAGCTCGTAGATGTGTACTCGTTGGTCGCAGGTCTTAGGTCGTTGGTCCCAGCTCTTAGCTCGTAGGTGGTAGCTCTTAGCTCGTAGGTCGCAGCTTTTAACTCGTAGGTCGCACCTCTTAGCTCGTAGGTCGCAGCTCTTAGCTCGTAGATGTGTACTCGTTGGTCGCAGGTCTTAGGTCGTTGGTCGCAGCTCTTAGCTCGCAGGTCGCAGCTCTTAGCTCGTAGGTCGCAGCTCGTAGCTCGTAGATGTGTACTCGTTGTTCGCAGCTCTTCGGTCGTTAGTCGCAGTTCTTTGGTCGTTGGTCGAAGCTTTTAGCTCGTAGGTCGCAGCTCTTAGCTCGTCGGTTGCAGCTCTTAGCTCGTAGATGTGTACTCGTCGGTCGCAGCTCTTAGCTCGTAAGTCGCAGCTCTTAGGTCGTTGGTCGCAGCTCTTAGCTCGTTAGTCGCAGCTAATAGCTCGTTGGTCGCAGCTCTTAGCTCGTAGATGTGTACTCGTCGGTCGCAGCTCTTAGGTCGTTGGTCCCAGCTCTTAGCTCGTAAGTCGCAGCTCTTAGCTCGTAGGTCGCATCTCTTAGCTCGTAGATGTGTACTCGTTGGTCGCAGGTCTTAGGTCGTTGGTCCCAGCTCTTAGCTCGCAGGTCGCATTTCTTAGCACGTAGGTCGCAGCTCTTAGCTCGTAGGTCGCAGCTCTTAGCTCGTAAATATGTACTCGTTGGCCGCAGGTCTTAGGTCGTTGGTCGCAGCTCTTAGCTCGTAGGTCGCAGCTCTTAGCTCGTTAGTCGCAGCTCTTAGCTCGTAGGTCGCAGCTCTAAGCTGGTAGATGTGTACTCGTTGGTCGCAGGTCTTAGGTCGTTGGTCCCAGCTCTTAGCTCGTAGGTCCCAGCTCTTAGCTCGTAGGTCGCAGCTCTAAGCTCGTAGGTCGCAACTCTTAGCTCGTAGATGTGTACTCGTTGGTCGCAGCTCTTAGGTCGTTTGTCGCAGCTCTTAGGTCGTTGGTCGCAGCTCTTAGGTCGTTGGTCGCAGCTCTTAGATCGTTAGTCGCAGGTCTTAGCTCGTAGGTCGCAGCTCTTAGCTCGTATATGTGTACTCGTTGGTCGCAGGTCTTAGGCCGTTGGTCCCAGCTCTTAGCTCGTAGGTCGCAGCTCTTAGCTCGTAGGTCGCAGCTCTTAGCTCGTAGATGTGTACTCGTTGGTCGCAGGTCTTAGGTCGTTGGTCCCAGCTCTTAGCTCGTAGGTGGTAGCTCTTAGCTCGTAGGTCGCAGCTTTTAACTCGTAGGTCGCACCTCTTAGCTCGTAGGTCGCAGCTCTTAGCTCGTAGATGTGTACTCGTTGGTCGCAGGTCTTAGGTCGTTGGTCGCAGCTCTTAGCTCGCAGGTCGCAGCTCTTAGCTCGTAGGTCGCAGCTCGTAGCTCGTAGATGTGTACTCGTTGTTCGCAGCTCTTCGGTCGTTAGTCGCAGTTCTTTGGTCGTTGGTCGAAGCTTTTAGCTCGTAGGTCGCAGCTCTTAGCTCGTCGGTTGCAGCTCTTAGCTCGTAGATGTGTACTCGTCGGTCGCAGCTCTTAGCTCGTAAGTCGCAGCTCTTAGGTCGTTGGTCGCAGCTCTTAGCTCGTTAGTCGCAGCTAATAGCTCGTTGGTCGCAGCTCTTAGCTCGTAGATGTGTACTCGTCGGTCGCAGCTCTTAGGTCGTTGGTCCCAGCTCTTAGCTCGTAAGTCGCAGCTCTTAGCTCGTAGGTCGCATCTCTTAGCTCGTAGATGTGTACTCGTTGGTCGCAGCTCTTAGGTCGTTGGTCGCAGCTCTTAGGTCGTTGGTCGCAGCTCTTAGGTCGTTGGTCGAAGCTCTTAGATCGTTAGTCGCAGCTCTTAGCTCGTAGGTCGCAGCTCATAGCTCGTATATGTGTACTCGTTGGTCGCAGGTCTTAGGCCGTTGGTCCCAGCTCTTAGCTCGTAGGTCGCAGCTCTGAGCTCGTAGGTCGCAGCTCTTAGCTCATAGGTCGCAGCTCTGAGCTCGTAGATGTGAACTCGTTGGTCGCAGGTCTTAGGTCGTTGGTCCCAGCTCTTAGCTCGTAGGTGGTAGCTCTTAGCTCGTAGGTCGCAGCTTTTAGCTCGTAGGTCGCACCTCTTAGCTCGTAGGTCGCAGCTCTTAGCTCGTAGATGTGTACTCGTTGGTCGCAGGTCTTAGGTCGTTGGTCGCAGCTCTTAGCTCGCAGGTCGCAGCTCTTAGCTCGTAGTTCGCAGCTCGTAGCCCGTAGATGTGTACTCGTTGTTCGCAGCTCTTCGGTCGTTAGTCGCAGTTCTTTGGTCGTTGGTCGCAGCTTTTAGCTCGTAGGTCGCAGCTCTTAGCTCGTCGGTTGCAGCTCTTAGCTCGTAGATGTGTACTAGTCGGTCGCAGCTCTTAGCTCGTAAGTCGCAGCTCTTAGGTCGTTGGTCGCAGCTCTTAGCTCGTTAGTCGCAGCTAATAGCTCGTTGGTCGCAGCTCTTAGCTCGTAGATGTGTACTCGTCGGTCGCAGCTCTGAGGTCGTTGGTCCCAGCTCTTAGCTCGTAAGTCGCAGCTCTTAGCTCGTAGGTTGCAGCTCTTAGCTCGTAGATGTGTACTCGTTGGTCGCAGCTCTTAGGTCGTTGGTCGCAGATCTAAGGTCGTTAGTCGCAGCTCTTAGGTCGTAGGTCGCAGCTCTTAGCTCGTAGATGTGTTCTCGTAGGTCGCAGCTCTTAGGTCGATAGTCGCAGCGCTTAGGTCGTTGGTCGCAGCTCTTAGCTCGTAGGTCGCAGCTCTTAGATCGTTAGTCGCAGCTCTAACCTCGTAGGTCGCAGCTCTTAGCTCGTAGATGTTTACTCATTGGCCGCAGCTCTTAGGTCGTAAGTCGCAGCTCTTAGTTCGTAGGTCACAGCTCTTAGCTCGTAGGTCGCAGCTCTTAGGTCGTTAGTCGCAGCTCTTATGTCGTTGGTCACAGCTCTTAGCTCGTAGGGCGCAGCTCTTAGATCGTTAGTCGCAGCTCTTAGCTCGTAGATCGCAGCTCGTAGAGGTGTACTCGTTGGTCGCAGATCTTAGGTCGTTAGTCGCAGCTCTTAGTTCGTTAGTCGCAGCTCTTAGCTCGTAGGTCGCAGCTCTTAGCAAGTAGACGTGAACTCATTGGTCGCTGTTCTTATGTCGTTGGTCCCAGCTCTTACCTCGAATGTCGCAGCTCTTAGCTCGTAGGTCGCAGCTCTTAGCTCATAGATGTGTAATCGTTGGTCGCAGCTCTTAGCACGTTGGTCCCAGCTCTTAGCTCGCAGGTCGCAACTCTTAGCTCGTAGGTCGCAGCTTAGCTCGAAGGTCGCAGCTCTTAGCTCGTAGGTCGCAGCTCTTAGCTCATAGATGTGTACTCGTTGGTCGCCGCTCTTAGGTCGTAGGTCGCAGCTATTATGTCGTTAGTCGCAGCTCTTAGCTGGTAAGACGCAGCTATTAGCTCGTAGGTCGCAGTTCTTAGGTCGTTAGTCGCAGCTCTTAGCTCGTATGTCGCAGCTCTTAGCTCGTAGGTCGCAGCTCTTAGCTCATAGATGTGTACTCGTTGGTCGCCGCTCTTAGGTCGTAGGTCGCAGCTATTATGTCGTTAGTCGCAGCTCTTAGCTGGTAAGACGCAGCTATTAGCTCGTAGGTCGCAGTTCTTAGGTCGTTAGTCGCAGCTCTTAGCTCGAAGGTCGCAGCTCTTAGCTCGTAGGTCGCAGCTCTTAGCTCATAGATGTGTACTCGTTGGTCGCCGCTCTTAGGTCGTAGGTCGCAGCTATTATGTCGTTAGTCGCAGCTCTTAGCTGGTAAGACGCAGCTATTAGCTCGTAGGTCGCAGTTCTTAGGTCGTTAGTCGCAGCTCTTAGCTCGTATGTCGCAGCTCTTAACTCGTAGATGTGTACTCGTTAGTTGCAGCTCTTAGGTCGTTAGTCGCAGCTCTTAGGTCGTTAGTCGCAGCTCTTAGCTCGTTGATCGCAGCTCTTAGCTCGTAGATTTGTACTCGTTCGTCGCAGCTCTTAGCTCGTAAGTCGCAGCTCTTAGCTCGTTGGTCCCAGCTCTTAGCTCGTAGATGTGTACTCGTTAGTCGCAGCTCTTAGGTCGTTAGTCACAGCTCTTAGGTCCTACGTCCCAGCTCTTAGCTCGTAGATGTGTACTTGTTGGTCGCAGCTCTTAGCTCGTTGGTCGCAGCTCTTTGCTCGTAGATGTGTATCCGTATTCCCAACCAGCTCAGAGTGTGTTATTGGACTTGACAAAAAACCCTTAACGGTAGGTTTTTATGTGAAAAACCCTAATGTCGGGGGACTAGGTGTCCATGTGAAACACCTGAATGGTAGGGGACTAGCTTGCCTTGTACAAACCCTACATAGAAGGAGATTAGGTGTCCGAAGGGAAACTTAAATGGAAGGGGACTATGTGTCCGTAGGAAAAACCTAAATAATACGATATCATGTGAAAAACCTCCTTGGTTTGGGACTAGGTGTCCATGTGAAAAAAACCAAAATGATAGGGGTCTTGGTGGTCATGTGAAAAACCTAAATGGTAGGGGACTAGGTGTCCACGTGAAAAACCTAAAAGGTAGGGGACTAAGAGTCCGTTGGAAAAACCTAAATGGTATAGGACTAGGTGTCAGTAGGAAAAAACCTAAATGATAGGTTTTCTTTTGAGAAACTACATGGTTGGGGACTAGGTGTCGATGTGAAAAACCTGAATGGTATGGGACTAGGTGACCATGAGATGACCTTAAAGGTAGGGGACTAGGTGTCCATGTAAAAACCTAATGGTAGGGGATTAGGTGTCCGTTGCAAAAACCTAAATGAAAGGTTTTCATGTGAAAAACCTACATGGTTGAGGACTAGGTGTCCATGTGAAAAACCAAAATGGTAGGGGTCTAGGTGTCCATGTAAAAAACCTAAAAGGTAGGGGACTAGGAGTCCGTAGGAAAAACCTCAATGTTAAGTGACTAGGTGTCAGTAGGAAAAAACCTAATAGATGTTTTTTTTAAAAAAACCTTCATTGTTGGGGACTTGGTGTCGATGTGAAAAACCTGAATGGTATGGGACTAGGTTGCCATGAGATGACCTAAAAGGTAGGGGACTAGGAGTCCATAGGAAAAACCTAATGGTAGGGGATAAGGTGTCCGTTGCAAAAACCTAAATGATAGGTTGTGATGTGAAAAACCTGCATGGTTAGGGACTAGGTGTCCTTGTGAAAACCAAAATGATAGGGGTCTAGGTGTCCATGTGAAAAACCTACATGGTTGAGGACTAGGTTTCGATGTGAAAAACCTGAATGGTATGAGGTGTCCTTTGCAAAAACCTAAATGATAGTTTTCATGTGAAAAACCTACATGCTTAAATGATAGGTTTTCTTTTGAAAAACCTACAGGGTTTGGGACTAGGTGTCCATGTGAAAACAAAAATGGTAGGGGTCTAGGTGTCCATGTGAAAAACCTAAATGGTAAGGGACTAGGTGTCCATGTGAAAAACCTAAATGGTAAGGGACTAGGTGTTCAAGTGAAAAACCAAAATGGTAGGGGTCTTGGTGTCCATGTGAAAAACCTAAATGGTAGGGGACTAGGTGTCCATGTAAAAACCTAATGGTAGGGGATTAGGTGTCCGTAGGAAAAACCTAAATGGTATGGGACTAGGTGTCAGTAGGAAAAACCTAAATGATAGGTTTTCTTTTGAAAAGCCTACATTGTTGGGGATGATGTGTCGATGTGAAAAACCTGAATGGTATGGGACTAGGTTGCCACGAGATGACCTATAGGTAGGGGACTAGGAGTCCATACGAAAAACCTAATGGTAGGGGATAAGGTGTCCGTTGCAAAAACCTAAATGATAGGTTTTGATGTGAAAAACCTACATGGTTAGGGACTATGTGTCCATGTGAAAAACCAAAATGGTAGGGGTCTAGGTGTCCATGTGAAAAAGCTACATGATTGGGGACTAGGTGTCGATGTGAAAAATCGGATGGTATGAGGTGTCCGTTGAAAAACCTAAATGATAGTTTTCATGTGAAAAACCTACATGCCTGGGGACTAGGTGTGAAAAACCAAAATGGTAGGGGTATAGGTGTCAATGAGAACAATCTGAATTGTAAGGGAATAGGTTGCCATGTGAAAAACCTAAAAGGTAGAGGACTAGGTGTAAGTAGGAAAACCTTAAATGATAGGTTTTCTTTTGAAAAACCTACATTATTGGGGACTAGGTGTCGATGTGAACAAATTGAATGGTATGGGACTAGGTGACCATGAGATGACCTAAAAGATAGGGGTTTTTCACATGGCATTCCCCTACAATTCAGATTTTTCACATTGACACCTAGACCCCTACCATTTTGGTTTTTCACTTGAAAACATAGTCCCCTACCATTTAGGTTTTTCACATGGACACCTAGTCCCTTACCATTTAGGTTTTTCACATGGACACCGTGTCCTTTACCATTGAGGTTTTTCACATGGACACCAAGACCCCTACCATGTAGGTTTTTCAAAAGAAAACCTATCATTTTGGTTTTTCCTACTGACTACTAGTCCCATGCCATTTAGGTTTTTCCTACGGACTCCTCGCCTCCTACATTTAAGGTTTTTCACATGGACACCTAGTCCCCTACCATTTTGGTTTTTCACATGAACACCTAGTCCCTTACCATTTAGGTTTTTCACATGGACACCTAGTCCCTTACCATTTAGGTTTTTCACATGGACACCTAGACCCCTACCATTTTTGTTTTCACATGGACACCTAGTCCCAAACCCTGTAGGTTTTTCAAAAGAAAACCTATCATTTAGGTTTTTTCCTACTGACTCCTAGTCTCATTCCATTTAGGTTTTTCCTACGGACTCCTGGTCCCCAACCTTTTAGGTTTTTCACATGGACACCTAGTCCCCTACCATTTAGGTTTTTCACATGGACACCTAGTCCCTTACCATTTAGGTTTTTCACATGAACACCTTGTTCCTTACCATTTAGGTTTTTCACATTGACACCTAGACACCTACCATGTAGGTTTTAAAAAAGAAAACCTGTCATTTAGGTTTTTTCCTACTGACTCCTAGTCCCATACCATTTAGGTGTTTCCGACGGACTCCTAGTCCCCTACCTTTTAGATTTTTCACATGGACACCTAGTCCCCTACCATTTAGGTTTTTTCACATGGACACATAGTCCCCTACCATTTAGGTTTTCACATGGACACCTAGTCCCAAACCATGTAGGTTTTTCAAAAGAAAACCTATCATTTAGGTCTTTTCCTACTGACACCTTGTCCCATACAATTTATGTTTTTCCTACGGACTCCTAGTCCCCTACCTTTTTAGATTTTCACATGGACACCTGGTCCCCTACCATTTAGGTTTTTCACATGGACACCTAGGCCCCTACCATTTTGGTTTTTCACATGGACTCCTAGTCCCCAACCATGTAGGTTTTTCACATGAAAACCTATCATTCAGGTTTTTCCTACGGACACTTGGTCCCCTACCTATTAGGGTTTTCCTATTGGCCCCTAGTCCCCTACCATTTAGGTTTTTCACATGGCAACATATTCCCCTACAATTCAGATTTTTCGCATGACCACCAGGACCCCTACCATTTTGGGTTTTTTCACATGGACACCTAGTCCCAAACCATGCAGGTTTTTCACATGATATCGTATCATTTAGGTTTTTCCTACGGACACATAGCACCCTACCATTTAAGTTTCCCTTCGGACACCTAATCCTCTTCTATTTTGGTTTTTCACAAAGCAAGCTAGTCCCCTACCATTCAGGTTTTTCACATGGACACCTAGTCCCCCGACATTAGGGTTTTTCACATGAACAGCTACCGTTTAGGTTTGTTTTGTCAAGTCCAATAACGAACTCAGAGCTGGTTGGGAATACGGGTACACATCTACGAGCAAAGAGCTGCGACCAACGAGCTAAGAGCTGCGACCAACAAGTACACATCTACGAGCTAAGAGCTGGGACGTAGGGCCTAAGAGCTGTGACTAACGACCTAAGAGCTGCGACCAACGAGTACACATCTACGAGCTAAGAGCTGGGACCAACGACCTAAGAGCTGCGACCAACGAGTACACATCTACATCTAAGAGCTGCGACCAACGACCTAAGAGCTGAGACTAACGACCTAAGAGCTGCGACCAACGACCTTAGAGCTGCGACCAACGAGTACGCATCTACGAGCTAAGAGCTGCGACCTACGACCTAAGAGCTTAGACCAACGAATACACATCTACGAGCTTAGAGCTGGGACCAACGAGCTAAGAGCTGCGACTAACGATCTAAGAGCTGCGACCTACGAGCTAAGAGCTGCGACCAAGGACCTTAGAGCTGCGACTAACGACCTAAGAGCTGCGACCAACGACCTTAGAGCTGCGACCAACGAGTTAGCATCTACGAGCTAAGAGCTGCGACCTACGACCTAAGAGCTTAGACCATCGAATACACCTCTACGAGCTAAGAGCTGGGACCAACGAGCTAAGAGCTGCGACTAACGATCAAAGAGCTGCGACCTACGAGCTAAGAGCTGCGACCTACGAGCTAAGAGCTGCGATCAACGAGCTAAGAGCTGCGACTAACGAGCTAAGAGCTGCGACCTACGAGCTAAGAGCTGTGACCAACGACATAAGACCTGCGACCAACGAGTACACATCTACGAGCTACGAGCTGCGACCTACGAGCTAAGAGCTGCGACTAACGAGCTAAGAGCTGGGACTAACGACATAAGAGCTGCGACCTACGAGTACGCATATACGAGCTAAGAGCTGCGACCTACGAGCTAAGAGCTGGGACCAACGACCTAAGACCTACGACCAACGAGTACACATCTACGAGCTTAGAGCTGCGACCTACGAGCTAAGAGCTGCGACTAACGACCTAAGATCTGCGACCAACGAGTACACATCTACGAGCTAAGAGCTGCGACCTACGAGCTAAGAGCTGCGACCTACGAGCTAAGAGCTGCGATCAACGAAATAAGAGCTGCGACTAACGAGCTAAGAGCTGCGACCTACGAGCTAAGAGCTGTGACTAACGACATAAGACCTGCGACCAACGAGTACACATCTACGAGCTACGAGCTGCGACCTATGAGCTAAGAGCTGCGACTAACGAGCTAAGAGCTGGGACTTACGATCTAAGAGCTGCGACCTACGAGCTAAGAGCGGTGACCAACGACCTAACAGCTGCGACCAACGAGTACACATCTACGAGCTAAGAGCTGCGACTAACGATCTAAGAGCTGCGACCTACGAGCTATGGGCTGCGACCTAGGAGCTGCGACTAACGACCTAAGAGCTGCGACCTACGAGCTAAGAGCTGTGACCTAAGAGCTGCGACTTACGATCTAAGAGCTGCGACGTACGAGCTATGGGCTGCGACCTAGGAGCTGCGACTAACGACCTAAGAGCTGCGACCTACGAGCTAAGAGCTGCGACTAACGATCTAAGAGCTGCGACCTACGAGCTAAGAGCTGCGACCAACGACCTAAGAGCTGCGACTAACGTGATAAAACCTGCGACCTACGAGCTAAGAACTGCGACTTACGACCTAAAAGTTTCGACCAACGACCTAAGAGCTGCGACATACGTGATAAAACCTGCGACCTACGAGCTAAGAGCTGCGACTTACGACCTAAAACCTTCGACCAACGACCTAAGAGCTGCGACCAACGAGTACACATCTACTAGCTTAGAGCTGCGACCTACGAGCTAAGAGCTGTGACCTACGAGCTAAGAGCTGCGACCTACGAGCTAAGAGCTACGACTAACGAGCTAAGAGCTGCGACTTACGAGCTAAGATCTGCGACCAACGAGTACACATCTACGAGCTTGGAGCTGCGACCTATGAGCTTAGAGCTGCGACTAACGAGCTAAGAGCTGGGACTTACGATCTAAGAGCTGCGACCTACGAGCTAAGAGCGGTGACCAACGACCTAACAGCTGCGACCAACGAGTACACATCTACGAGCTAAGAGCTGCGACTAACGATCTAAGAGCTGCGACCTACGAGCTATGGGCTGCGACCTAAGAGCTGCGACTAACGACCTAAGAGCTGCGACCTACGAGCTAAGAGCTGTGACCTAAGCGCTGCGACTTACGACCTAAGAGCTGCGACGTACGAGTACACATCTACAAGCTAAGAGCTGCGACCTACGAGCTAAGAGCTGCGACTAACGATCTAAGAGCTGCGACCTACGAGCTAAGAGCTGCGACTTACGAGATAAAACCTGCGACCTACGAGCTAAGAGCTGCGACTTACGACCTAAAAGCTTCGACCAACGACCTAAGAGCTGCGACCAACGAGTACACATCTACTAGCTTAGAGCTGCGACCTACGAGCTAAGAGCTGTGACCTACGAGCTAAGAGCTGCGACCTACGAGCTAAGATATACGACTAACGAGCTAAGAGCTGGGACTAACGACCTAAGAGCTGCGACCTACGAGTACGCATATACGAGCTAAGAGCTGCGACCTACGAGGTAAGAGCTGTGACCTACGACCTAAGACCTGCGACCAACGAGTACACATCTACGAGCTAAGAGCTGCGACCTACGAGCTAAGAGCTGCGACTAACGAGCTAAGAGCTGCGACTAATGACCTAAGATCTGCGACCAACGAGTACACATCTACGAGCTAAGAGCTGCGACCTTCGAGCTAAGAGCTGCGACTAACGATCTAAGAGCTGCGACCAACGAGCTAAGAGCTGTTTATTCATTTCAAATAAAAATGAGTAAACATCTGACTGTCGATGTACGACCTAAGCGCCAACTTCACAGACCTCCCAGCACCTAGCACCTTTCAAACTTGCCATTTCTACTAAACATTGTCCTTAGATATTTATGAATGTCAGTATCCTGTCCAGTGACATGCTCAATCAATAAAGAAGAAAAATGTGGGACTTTATTGGAAAACTTCCAGCCTTCATTTTGGAAGGATTAAATGAGACAATACATGTACATTGTGCGGATCTAAAATATAACATATGACTATGGCCTCCGTAGCTCAATGGTTAGCGCCCTGGCCGTCTAATCTGGCGACCGGGTTCAAATCCGGGTGGGGGCACACATATATGCCTGCCATATTTTAGCAAAAAACTGACTGGCAAATAAAGGCTATGCTCGGCATTTTTTTAGAAAAATATCATGATTTATAATTCCGTTCACACATGGATGCTCGCAGCACAACAAATTAACACAGCACAGAAACGTTTCGAATTCCACTCTAGGATGAAAATATTAAAGGTGTATCGTCCGAAAAAGATGTGAAATTCCGAACAGGTTGTCATAGAATAGGGTCATAAGAAACATTTACTAACTTCGACCTTGATTAAGGGTATAGTGTAGGCTCATAATTTTGCAAAGTTATGTTGGTAACCAAAAATCAATAGCATACATTTAAAAACTTAAGGAGGTTCGAGCTGCCTTGCGCGCATGCGCGAAATTTCAAAATCGTATAAGATGAGATCAAACATGATATTTAGTTCCAATGATCGCATATAAATGCTAATTAATGAAAATAACATAAGATTAGTGTAAAAATAGATATTTTTTGCATGTATAAATAGTGGGTGGGGAACGGCATAATTGTAAAGAATATGGGTGTACAGTAAGTCACTACAATTGTTCAAATGCATGTGTTTATATAAAATATTTATAGTTCGATTTCGAGCATTGAGTCGTGACTGCACTTTTAAGGTTTTAACCACTAATCGATATAGGTTGGTATAGTTTTGACCAGTACGATAAGTAATACAATTAAGGCCAAATATTTCATGTGTCTGGATAGTCGTGACGGTAAAGCGCTTGATACATTGTAAAATACATTTTGTCCGACCAGGGCGAGTTCGAATCCCACCAAAATAGTTTTTCATTTTTATTATATTTTTTTAAATGCACACAACTTGTAAAATCCGTGTAATTAGTCCATGTCCCAGGCCTTGAAAATTGAAGGTTCATTACCAAAGAGGTGAACAGATCCAACAATGATTTTCGGTTAGCTTGATATCTCAGCAGTCTGAAAACGGTTGATGGACTTGCGGGTCACTTTGCCAAATGACCTTTTGGCGGCCATCTTTAAAGATGGCCGCCATTATTTTAAGCAATCATAAGCATTGGGAAAACTAGAAATATTCCTCACTCAATAGGGCTATCGGCTTGCAATATGTCTTAAAATGTTCGTATTTCAACCCCACATCTGCTGATATATAAATCATAATATTATAATAAAGTGATTACTTCGAAATTTATTGTATTCTAAGAAAACTTTGATATTTTTCACTTTTTTCATTATTTTTTCTCTTGCAACTCCGATTAGGCTTTGTATTGAGCCATTTTTTGTTTGTTATATTTAGAGGGTAATTCTAGGGATCCATAATATACATTACATTGATAGATTTTCACTTTGAAGTCAAAAATTGGTCAGGAATATATGACAATTGATATCTAATTAAATGGATATTTTTAAGACGCATGCATATATCTTTTCCAATAATCTCAGGAACAACCATTAATTTTGGTTTATTATTTCAAAGTTGCTTTGCTTGTTCATATGCACATATCTATACATGTGTAGGTATCTGAAAATCGAATCCTTTGCCTAATAGGATGTGGGTATGATACCGGACCTCAGCTAGAAGTATTGCAGGCGAGGGTCCGGCTATTAGTACAGGATCATACACGCCATGGGCCGAGTGTTTCAGTATTACTTAATCTTTGATTCTTTCTTTCCTAAATAGTGAATCATTAACGAATTGCATTCTTATTCAACATGAATGTATGCCAAATTTTAGGTTTCTAAGTTATATGTTGTCTTCTGAAAGGTACGTTTTGGTGACGTTTTAGAGAAGTCATGATGAAATATATTATTATCTCAAGCGAAGGGTTCTGTATCTGGCATCATCAGACTTACCTTCTTGGTCTATATGATTACAATCACTGACAGTCATGTTTAACTTAAAAGATTAAAACGATTTATAACGATTTCTGTGGGGAGCCTAGATGTAGGGTGCATGCTTCGGGATCTAGAGGTCCCCGGTTCAATCCTCACCGGGACCACTGCTTAATTTCTCTGAGCAAGAATAATCCACCTTCCCCACTTACCCAAATGTATATATGGATACCTGAGGGGGTCAAAAGCCTACCAGCAGCCAACACCGCCGAGCGAGTGTAACAACTGACGTGAGACTCAATGAGTAAATGTACAGTCGGTCGAATGGTCGAATGTCTGACTGGGTGCTTTTTACATACAATATAATTTTAGTATCGAAGATGCAAGTCATTTGTTCCTACATTCATGGCCAGTGTTTATATTAAGAGTCATACCCCTTGATTGCAGGGCTAGGAGTAGATGTACACTGTTTTTGTAGGTATTCATGACAATGATGACCGGCGTTAGTCGTACCCCTTGATTGTAGGAAAGCAGTAGGACTAGCAGTTGCTATGCCTAATGTTATTCGGTAATTGTTACCAGTGGTAGTTGCACCCAATGGTTGTAGGGAACCAATCTGGCGGGGAATTACTTATCTACATGTACCTCATTGAGACAGGAATAGCAGCAAACCGTGAAGTAAGACGCATCATATGATCTTGTAGGTATAGCTTCGCCTGTTGAATATGGATAGCCCATGACACAAGCACAGACAAAGTGATGTGGGGGATAGCCATTAGGAGAGGAAGTGTTGTTCCTGTCATTGGTCGTTATCCCTTATCAGTACATGTAATAGCTGAACTTGACTGCAGAATGTACCCCAAGTGGATGTACTATGTGGTGGACTTTACTCCCATAGAGAGAGAGAGAAAATGGTGTACAGGCAGTAGCATAATTATACCTTATTGGGACTGGAATGGACAGAAGCATTTCCGAAAGAAGGTTCTTCTATATATTAAGAAAATGGATGGATTTAATCGGTGGAATATTCCCCATGGGGTTAAGGATGGTTTACTTAGAAATATGGTGTACTTTAAGGACCAAAAATGACTATACCGATAAAATAACAAGCCCAATATGGTAAGGAATGACCATGCATATTCACCTACTAGTATTAAATCAGAAATGACTGTGACCATAGTACCCCCAATAAGATCAGGAATGAATGTGTCCATCAGTAGAATGTACCTCATATAGACATTATAAATGGAAGTTCCTATCTTTATTAGTAACATGTTATGTAACCCATATGACCAGGAATGATTACCATTAGCAGAATGTAGCACATATGGTCAGGAATGACTGTACTCATTCTACCCCTCTGTATGATGTACACCATATGGTCAGGAATGCCCGTGCCCAACTGCATAGTTACGAAAGGCTGTATGTATGTATCTGTATGTATCAAGTATTGTCAGTAATGGTTGTACTCATATGTAATATGTATGACATAGTTCAGGACTAGTTGTATACCCAATACCCATCTGTACTACGGATTCCATATAAGGAATTGATATACCTATAAATAATATGTGCCCCACATGACCAGGAATCTATGTACCCATGTGTAAGCTGTACCACACATGGTTGGGAATGACTGTCCCCATCTGTACTGTGGACTCCATATGGCCAGGAATCTATGTACCCATATGTAGTCTGTACCACACATGGATAGGAATGGATGTACCCATCTGTACTGTGGACTCCATATGGCCAGGAATTAATGTACCCATATGTAGTCTGTACCACACATGGTTGGGAATGGCTGTACCCATCTGTTCTGTGGACTCCATATGACCAGGAATTAATGTACCCATATGTAGTCTGTACCACACATGGATAGGAATGGCTGTCCCTATCTGTACTGTGGACTTCATATGACCAGGAATTAATGTACCCATATGTAGTCTGTACCACACATGGATAGGAATGGCTGTACCCATCTGTACTGTGGACTCCATATGACCAGGAATTAATGTACCCATATGTAGTCTGTACCATACATGGATAGGAATGGCTGTACCCATCTACTACGGACTCCATATGGTCAGGAACAATTGTACCTATCAGTAGAATGTACTTCATATGGTCAGGAATGGTTGTTCCTTCATATAGCATGTTTTAGTACTCATATGGTTAGCACGTGTACTAAGTATCATATGTGGTCAAGAATATCTGTATTCATGTGTAGTATGTACCCAATACGGTCAGGAACGAATGAACCTATCTGTAATATGTATCTCGTATGGTTACAAATTACTGTACCCATCTGTCGTACCGGTATGCATTAATAACCCATATGTTCAGGAATGGCGCTGTTCATCCGTAATATGTACAAAACTGGATTGACTGTAGCCGACACTTACTAGTAATCCATGAGTTCAGGACTAAGTGTGCTCATCTTTCGGATGTACATCACGGAGCAATATCGTATGACCCAACCCAACAAGAAAAGTATACCCATATGTAATTGTGGATGCACACATCTAAAGGTAGAACCTGCAGGCATGGCAGAGATAGTCGGTGATGCTGAAAACATTTACAACTCGCAGGATAAATATCCCCGTGTTTGACACCTTGTAGTTGTATTTGTAATTATTTAAACCTTTCAGTCAAGGATAACTTCTTAATATTCCATATGGGGCCATGTGCTTTGCTGAAGAGACAGCAAGTAGAAGTGAATGTGGTGTGATACAAGGAATCTGGATGGGATACCCTAGCTATTTCCGAACAGATTCATTTTGGTTCTTCAGCGTGTCCAGCGTATAGCACCGATACTCGTGAGAATATCACACGGTTAACAACCAGTTCATCTGTTGTTGGGTGGGAAATACTGAACACTGGTCAATGAAATTTCGAACCAGGGACCTCCGGATTGGTAGTCAAGAGCACTAACTCCTCAGCCACCATCGTGTCACCAATTACAACCTTGGTTGTGGTAGGGTTGTGGAGGCTTTAAAAGTATGTGTATAGTTTTACAAATTCTATTAAGAACGGTTATTTTATTTTAAGGTCCACCTGAGTCAGAAAAGTAGTAAGCTAGACACTAGACAAAGATCAACTGATTCAATATATAATTTTGTTTATTTTGTATCCCCTCTATCCCTTATTGTTTCCCTTCGAATACGTTCCTGCTTTCACATTTTCATTTCTTAGTGAATGCGCGAAACGAATAGAATTTAACAGTGGAAGGTATGAATTCTTACATGCTTTACTATTATTAAAGAAGAATATGAAAACAACGTTAGAATAATGTACTTTTAAATGTAATATTCGGAACTTTATAAACAAAAATATAAATGTATAAACTCATATCAAATTATTTTCCAATCATTTGGAGTCATGTTTATGTTTATTTTCCGTTTCGCTGAATAGTTATTCAAGTTTTCCTGTCAATAACCATTTTTTTGAAAATAATGTCATATGAACTCATACAACTGACCGGATCCGAGCCGCCAAACCATCCAGCTAGGGGTCAGGTACCACACTACCACCCTTGTGACACGGTACTGGACACCTAGGCATATATATACGCATCGTATCAACAAAGTAGCCATGGAATAAAAAAAATTCTATTCATATGCCCTAAAATATCTATTTAATTTAGGCATTAGTTGTCATATATTCCTGACCAATTTTTGACTTCGAAGTTAAAATCTATCAATGTAATGTATATAATGGATGCCTAGAATTATTCTCTGAATGAAGCAAACAAAAACTGGCTAAATACAAATCCCAATCAGAATTGCAAGAGAAAAAATAATGACAAAAGTGAAAAATATCAAAGTTTTCTTAGAATATCAATAAATTCGAACTAATTCCTTTATCCTAATATTATTATGTATATGTCAACATATGTTGGGTTGAAATACGAACATTTTAAGACATATTGCAAGCCGATAGCCCTATTGAGTGAGGAATAATTCAAGTTTTCCCAAAGCTTATGATTGCTTAAAATAATGGCGGCCATCTTTAAAGATGGCCGCCAAAAGGTCATTTGGCAAAGTGACCCGCAAGTCCATCAACCGTTTTCAGACTGCTGAGATATCAAGCTAACCGAAAATCATTGTTGGATCTGTTCACCTTTTTGGTAATGAAATTCGGTCTGTCACATGGACTAAATACTAGTATATGTGACACACCATATCTGTAACATGTATACTTTAGAACGTTATGAAGGTTATCACCCGAATATAGGACGTCAGTAAGCTCGAAATACACCAACGATCGAAATGAGTGAAAATGATAAATATATTGAATCGACGCATTTAAATGGATAAATTAAAAAATATAAACAAAATCTTTAACTTATAATAACGTCTTTATTTTCTGCGGATAACATAAACTTATAATCTCGTCAAATAATATAAAACAATGAATTAAAAAAATGAGCGAATCCGGGATTCGAACCACCACTTCTGGGTTAGAAGTTCTGAACGTAGCCGACTGCACTAAACAGTAATCTGATTTAATACAGATATCTGTAAGATTTATATCATTAAAAATGCGCTCCGAACGTAATAAATGATAGACTACCCGCTAAAATGGACTAGTCGGATAGGTCATGGCTCAGGGTTCAAAATTGAACTATAGTGCATGATTTAGTAATATGAAGTAGCTAAACTTTGAAATATTTTTCATAAAATTTTATTTCATTCTAATAGGCAAATTAGGTTAATTTAAGCAAATTTATTCAAAATTAGTACTTTTTGGTGAATAGCTCCCTAAAAAGGCTGGTGACCCCTATTTTTTATTAGACTAAACTGATGTTCGATGTGATTCTCAACTTTTATCCAATTTTAAATAATTTTCGATCGTTAGATATTTTTTGACGTTCATTTGAAAATCACACTTTTTGGAAGTGGGTGGGGTAACTTTTTATCATGTACAAATTCTGATTTTTTTCACCAGGCAGCCGAAATTGTGACTAACGTCAATAGGAATGACCATTGAACACACAAAATATCATGCATTGTTTAAAAGTGGTTTAATACAATACAAATCTTAAAATGAACATGGTGGTGTCTTATATGCAAGAAATAGATAAAATGAATAAAATACAGTGGTAGGCTATTAGAAAGCCATGTATCTCGAAAACGAGCCTGGTGACATATCATTTTTATGATTTCATTGTCGTTCCCGATGATTTTCCTGTCATTTTAAGATGTTTCGGAGAAAATTCGATCGTTAGATAAAAGGCGCGCGTACCTCCTTAATGACCAGTATTTACAAATGTTGAGGAATCAATGTTGCGAAAAGTAATATCGTTGATTGTCATGCATGATGTTATGAATTAATTGTGTGATAGTTTTACATGCAGCATGTGTATTAATTTCATCTATAGTTAAACTACATTTGTGATCGCTAATAATAGCATTGATATTTAACGCTTTAGAGCAGTTGAATAAAATATAGCGCTGGAATGATCAGCAATGACGTATTTAGATCATCCCAAAAGGCGTTTCGAGTTTTTATTGAACGATACACGTTTACATGAAATCAAAGCGCTGAAGTCATGGTACGTTTAAATGGTCTGTAGCAAAGCTGTTGTCATCAGGTGAAGGCATGGTGTTATAATTTATAATACATGTACCTACACGCATGGACCTTTTGGAATTTCCAAAGTTCAAGAGATCGTGCTCAACCCGTCAAAGAAAAAGTATATATCCGACATTTTGCTTCTATTAATACTCGTAGTTTAATTTTGAAACCCCTGTTTCCCTGGTAGTGAAGTAGATTCGAAACACTAGACAAGTTTAACCTCCAGATTGCATGAGGTTTGAGATCTTGTCTATATACAATACTCGTAAATTATAGAAAGATGAAAGACTGTGACCAATTTTTCACTGGAATTTTTCTATGCATACTCGTAAATGTTTAGTGCTGTCAAGATAGTTAATGCCCACGTCTATAGAAGTAATATCGTTGATTTCATAAGGTAAACTCGGAAAAGTTACAAGGTATCTCAAATATAATTTAGTTTGTTTGGAATATACGAGGCCCGTGGGTTTCCCGTGTGAGTAACTTTGGACCTCTGTGTGACTCTCCACATGTCGTAAAGGCGACTAAATGAGAGAGCAGCCTGAATCGGTCTTGTAGGCATACCAAGGCTTATATTACGACAAAAAAATATGCCTTCATTGATGATTTTGTTGGATTATTCCATGGTGTTGTTATCTTACAAAATGCTATTTTAACAACCTGCATTTAAAAACATTCCAATCAGACATGTGAATACAGTTTAAGAAGTTACGTGCAGATTCATGGGAACAAGTAGACATCAAACTGGTTGGTATACGTAGTAGTTTATTTCAAAATCCAGAAGGTCGTAGACCTATGAGGAAAACATATTTACAAACAAAGATCATAGTGGCAAATGAACAGTTAACAATCGCACAATACAAAATATATGTACATGCATAAATGTACCCTCACACGCACACACTCACATGTACTCCCATACACATAAATACTTCTAACACAACATTTACGTAGTACAGGAAGAAATGGGCACATACTGTAGCGCACAGAAATCCAAAGCCACACAGAAACGACGGCAGCGCCTAGCGCGCCTAGCCATCCAATCAAGAGTTAGACATAGAACGAAACATCCACATCCACAAAAATGGATATTTCAAGCAAGCATATATACTCACTCCGCAATGAATGACACACTGTGGACTTCGAATTTTGTGCATAATGAACCATAAAGGGAGGCAATTAGTGATAACAACACTGAAGTGAAGTACGGGGAGACTTTTTACAGTCGCCACACGGAACTTAACACCTGCTGTAGTGATACGTAAATACTGCAGCGCACAGACAATCCAAAGCCACACAGAAGCGCCGGCAGCGCCATGCCATCCAAACATAGAACTAACCAACTACTAAATTCATTAGCATGTAACCCTAAAGAGAAAATGTAACATGTGCATGTCTTCATGTACTCCGAAAATGATAGCAGTTTGTAATAAAAAACAAAGTATTGCTTAAATGATGTATATGTTTATGTGAAATGCATGTAATTATCATCAGCGACTTAGATATTTTATACGTATAACACAAAATAAAAACAATTTTTAAACCGCTATTATCATGATCATACATGTTAGATTGACAAAATCCCTAATGATATGTTTTCATGGTAATACTAAGTCTGTACTAAAAGAAAAAAAGTTATTAAAATACAATATTGTATATTTATGCCATATTGTCAATTATTCGAATTTAGTGGTAATTTATTAGTTTTAATTGGTTTATGTACAACTACGCTATTCATAAACGAAATGCTGTAATTGTTTGTATAATGACAGACAGTTCCCGTTACATATATATTTTATTTAAATAACAATTTGTGTTGGAAACTATAAATTGAAGATGCGCATATTAAAAAATTAACTTTCAAAATGGATGAGCTAAGTTTGTCTGCCACACATATGGCCGAACGAAGGGGTTTTGTCTACCTTGTTAGAATCATTTGATACTTTTGTCCTCCTGTATAATTATAAAAAATCTACCCTACATCCTTGGGATGAACATTTTTTCGTGACAGCATACTGTTACAAAATTATAAAATATGCTAGCATAGAACAGACAATTAAGTTGACTGCACACTCAATATACGAAAATAAAGAATGGTCCATGTGCAGTTTACACTAAAAACAAGCATTTTTCACGTTATTGTATTCTTCTCATTAAAAAACACCCTTAAGTTTATCGAAATAATAAAAATATTTTATAATGCTTGTTTTTTGTTGATTTTGCAGTACTTGATCTATTGACGTCAAGAAGTTTAATGAAAGCTTAGGATAACACATGGTCACAGATATTGCTAATTATACATGCTGTTTCACAAGATACAAAGTAATGTTAACTTATTCAGTTTCAGAGTAATCATTTGATCCAATATTTTTCCAACTAACTAATTATTTGCATTTTATTTTGTATTTAGAAGATTAAAACCAACTCTAAACAACAGTTCTTTAACACTGAACACAGCCCTTGTTTACATTGCTTGACCGACCTTCGAGATAACGAGTAGCAGACTATATTGATGACGTAGTTCTGAATCCCTCCTATAGTATTTGGATGCGGATAAAGTTCACGGCATACATGCTACGCCAAAGTAAATCAAATCACCGAAACCACTTAAGTTGTTCGAATGAATGCAGGGGAAGCATACATTAAAGATGATGTAGCTGTTTTTTCTTAATATGATTTATCTGTACATTTATTACTAGCGTATACTCTTAAAAAACACATGCTTGAATGTCTTGATATAAACTCCTATCCGTATATATATACTAGTACTGGAAGATATACGTAGCTTTCTGGCATGATATAAATATAATATTGATCAACAAGTTTTAATGCTTAAAATCATCTTAATATGCCTCAAATGATAGTAACCTTCACATACAAAGTACACAGATACAATGGCTTATCAGTCAATGTGTTGCCCCAAGCAGAGTTAGTGATTTGCATGGTCTATAAATGGTAAATAGGCATCGGTCTATTTATTGACCGGGAGGTAGACACATGTTGTTCATTCAGAAGTATGGTATGGACTCAATTATCTTGCGTTCACTGTGAAATTCGGATGTTTCTCATTTCTTCTGTAAATAAAATATTGCTATGCGACATAAACCGATGTGATCCGCATGAAATAAAAACTATTTTGCATGACCGGTTTACATCCGCGTAGGTAGTTACGCAATATTACTGGTTGACCGGTTTACTATTGCAAAGGTGGCACCGCCTAGCGGCGGTGTAGGAAGAAAAGTAGTTTCATCAACTAAACTATGAGCGATTGTTGAAACGTGTATATAAATTTAGTTGTTCGATAGTTGTTCTATCGAACAACTAAAAACTATGACAAAAGCATTAATATAATTCAGATAGACCTTTTGAATGAATTCTATGCTCATGTTATTCCCTGTCATGGTGCTTCCCAATATGAATGTTAAGTAAGCTAGAAAAATATGGCTTAGGAGACCGTACAGTAATTTGATTATACGGAGATGAAAGATAACATTATTGTGGGAAAATCAGTTCTCCCAAACTAACGTCCCAAGTTAACGTCATGTGTTGCTATCTCATTTTCTAGCTTCTCAGAGATTGACATTTCTGCTGTGTGTAAGTAAAATAAGTAGACACAAGCTTACGCTAATGTTTAAGGGCGGTATCGGTTTTATTATAGTTTACTATTAATATTTATTTAATACGGTACACTGAAATATGACGGACAGCAGATTTGAAATTTCCTTTGATAATAATTGTTTAACCATCTTCTGAATCACTGATGATGCTCATTTGGGAATGTTTCAAATCGGATTTATTTAAAGCAGTTGTTTAAATTATGCAATCTGTTTTCTATATCATACGCCATTTCTGCATGAACATACGCGACTTTATGATTCTTAAATACGTGGCATGTTTTGTCTGAATTCGTAAGGTGAAGTCAATTTATATCTAACATAATTCTCCATTCCAACCAGAAATACATGTATGTACAAATAGTATTGAGATAGACACATATTTACCATTACAAGCACACTAGCACAATACCATCGTATTACCTAAACTACCGAGTCATTTTATCATTACGTGATAGTAAGTGTACGTGAACTTAAAATTGGTTCGGTTATTAAACTATACACTGTATATAGAATGTTCGTGTTTATCATGTAATGCTCTGTCTTTAGAAAACTGTAAATGTACAACATAAGAATGTCGAACATTCAACCCGCTGTCCAGTAATGAGCACATTCTCTATGTTCCGAACTTCACCATAACGTGTAGTAAGCAATAACCACATATATAGTCCAGTCAGGGTAAGAATACCGTGACGAGGCGGTCGGGTCCACTATTACGGTGTAAAAACATTTATAAAGGCTTAAACAGACAGCCATGCTATATATCATGCACTATCCCGTAAAGCGACTAACCTTTTCTGGGGGCCTCGCCCATATGGATTTTCGATGACGAGGATAAATTAAAGCATATATAAATAAAAAAAAATATACCATATTTATATAGCGCCCTTTTCATGCGAACCCACGGTCAATGGCACTTTACATTATTGTGTTGCAGCCACAAGGACGCAAGTAAGTGCATCCTCTACCAGTGCAGATACAGCATGATCTGACCAGAGGGACATACTGAGAGAAAGCCCCTGAAGGGAGAGAGAGACATTAGATACAGGCATGTCCGGCGCTGCAGAAGTGTGCCTAGCTCTTATTTTGAATAGACAGTCTGGTTCTTTAATGTGCCCGATGTATAACACCGATACACAGCTTCCTTGCACTTCCAGATACTTTGCAGACCACACGATCAGATATAGCGGGAAATATTATAAATATTTCAGAAATGTCAAGTTCCTATGTCAGGGATTGAACCCACGACCTCTGGATTGACAGCCCAGTGCGTTACCACTGAGCTAATTTCGCTTATATATCAGGTAATTGCTTATCTGTTTATTGATGCCGAGCTGAACTATGATAATTAAATGAGTGCCCCCACCCGTATTCGAACCCGGGTCGCAAGATTAGACGACAAGAGCGCTAACCATTGAGCTACGCATACACAGCTGTTGCTATGGGTAAATAATCCTTTTTAGCGTACTTAATGCCATATGTAACACTTCAAAATGTAGCATTTTATTGTTGATATAAAAAATAAAGTAAGTTTTTCTTCGCCGGTACATACATTAGTACAGGACTGATTCACATGTTAAAGAAGTTACATTTTTCGATCTATGGGTTGTGTAAAAAAACATGTTTAAAACTTTACATGCTAACATGTCCTCTCATTATGTATACAAGTACATGTTGTAACATAATGAAGGGTATATAGATGTGAACGACTTAAATTAATTCAGATCACATTTTACAAAAAAAAGTGATAAATCAAAGATAAAATATATTCGGGGTCATGTAAGGGTATGCTTGTTATCAGGTATTACACTTTGAACTCTGTACAACTAGAGTTACACTTATATAGAAACGTTGAGACTTCATTTGTAGTCACGTATTCCTAGGATAGCGCTGACCAAGTAAGTTTTAATTTTATAACATGTATATGTATGTTAAATATATTTAGGTTATGTTTTATGTTAACATGTATACAAACTATTCATTTTATTTTGTGGTGAATAGCGACTAGGCTGGACCCCATAAACCTTAAATATCTTTTAAAGTAATTATGCAGTTTGATTGAACTTTGGTATGGTACACTGCATTACCTTTACCAAATATGTTTTTAAATTTCAGAATTATTTACAAACTCATTAATTTTTTTCCTATTGTGTCTAATGTATTAAATTTTGTATTTTGATCAACAAATGGAAAGGGGGTAAAATAAGCCATTACGAGCATGTAGTTAGACTAATGCTATTGTATTTGTAATAACTGTAACGGGACATTTATGGATAACTTTGACCTACATTTGACTGGTCGTCAATGTGTATAAAGGTGAGGCCCACTTTCTGATTGTAATGATCATTTGTATAAACAAAATGTTGAGTCTTGAGGTGAGCTTAAACATAAAACACATACACTTTCATGTATGGGCCTCATTTTATATTTGCAATCGTCACTGGTGTGTTAATTAAAGTACAGTTATATTTGACCAATTTGCTTACCTTTGCTGTTGTTCCAGTCACTTCAACCACCCATACGTATTTACCCTGTTTTAGACGTAAAAGTTTACATTGGAAGTAAATGCCAAGTACACTTTTCTGTGGACCAAAATTCTGTTTTATTTTATGAGAGTTGGTAAGGTTGATTTATGATGATATACCATTTTTTATTCTAATTGACTTTTCGAGATATTTAAGGTTTATGGGGGGTCCAGCCAAGTCGCTAACGGACTATACCATTTGTTCATACATATCCGGCGGCTCTATTGTTCGAAGAAAAAAAATGTTATAAAATCTTTCTAGAATCATTATTGAATCGTATTAACAGTATTGCTTTAATGAAATTTATCTCATTTTCGTTGCATTGTATGCTCTATATGCTGACAGCAACATACTCCAATTGTTGTTGGTGATACTTCTACAAAACGTTGCAATAGAAACCATGTAACGCATAGGTGGGTCACATTGCTATGTTTCGTTACTACCCTTACCAAATATGTAAACATCTCTGTAACCACTTAATAAATAATAGCGTCTAATTATGAGGCATTACTTGGGTGTCTCTGATATGTGCATATAAAGTTATGAAGCAATCGCTGTTTGTTGATGATCTCGTCTGAGTAAACAATTGTTTGTGTCAAAGCGCGTCAAACTTAAAAACCGCACGATTGTTACATGTATGTTTAACTTATATATTGAGAAAACCAACAACGCAAACCATTGAATTTATTAAATAAGCTGAATGTAGTGGAATCCAGCAGGCATTCGTGTTTCGTTGGCATAAGTTATTTACAGATGGTGGAGATGTGAATTATAATATAATATATAACATCTACAGTAAACACTGTTTGACAATATTTAGTTCTAATGCCTATAGTATACACTTAACAAATCAAATTAGAGAAAGGCTACCACTGTTTTAAACAACCAACTCCTCGTTTTTCTCAATCAGAGTACTTTTCTGAAATTGGTCACCATAGCAACGAAGTAAGTGATTTCGACATAATTCAGACATTCTAAAGCTAAGATAAAGTTATATATGGATGAATTACTAAAATTGAATCTATAGATATGTCATTTTTGTCTTTTTTAAAAACCTTGTTACATGTAAGATACATGTAGTTATTACATAATGTCAAAATAGCATGTTTTCCTTGAAACTTATAGAGGATATTTGTTTGTTTTGATTGAATATGGTTTATATCTCATCGTGTAGTGATAAAATTCAATATTTTCAAGAGCGCGTAGCGCGAGTGAAAATATTAAAATTTTATCACTACAAGATGATATATTAACCATATTCAATCAAAACAAACAAATATTATATTTATTTAATGCTTTTATGGTGTCAAAACTGGTACTATTTATGCCAAATTACCACTGTGGTTAGGCTACGTATGAATATGTTATTCCATTCATATTTTTCACTTCAAAATCCGCCATCTTGGATTATGGTAAATAGGTGAAAACGACTTTTTTGAGAATTTTGCATTAAATCATACACCAACTTGTAGGAAATGGTCTAACTAAGAATAAAAAACCCCACATGACACGTTTCCGTTCAGTAATAAAAAAGCTAAAGACATTTTAGTGTTGAGATTTTGGTAAATTAAAGTAGTCCCAGTGAGGGGGGCGGAGCTTATATCAGTCACATTGTAGATGATAACCAGTGACTGATATAGGTTTTATTTCACTGATAGAACTCCATATCTCATCAGTTAGCATTGAATAAATAATTATATTATATAAGTGTATACCAATAGCATTTCTAAAACTAATGCAAAACAGACAAAGTTGTTGCATAGAGTCATAGTACTTTGAAATGTTGCAATTACATTGCATCCAGAATGGCGTACTGTATAAGACTATGCAGACATTTCCGTTGGACATAAAGTTTTTTTACTTTTAGACATTTGGTGTGTGGAAGTATGGGCGATATTTTTATTTCGAAGTAAAGTTCTGTGTAAGCCAAAATTTACGCGCGATGGAATGTTGGCGAATGTTATTTTTATTCGCGAAATTGTTTCCACGTTGCTAACTTATACCTAAATGATATGTGATATTAGACAGTTAAGAATTTTGACATCTGCGGGGGGGGTTGTGTACATGTATGTGTGTTTTTTGTAATATAATATTTTTCTATTCACAGGCGCACATTGGTATACCTGATTATGTTTGTCTCATCACGGCGGTCAGTCATGTGGCTGGCCGCCGCCACACTGGTGGTACTGCTACCATCTGCATTTGGACAACAGTGTGAATTACCACCAAGATGGATCATCAACGGCGAACAACCGATGGAACATACACGTGGTAATGTCACTGTGGTGGCACTGCTTCAAGCTAGCTGACCTGCATGTCTCTGGCAGGCGTCTGCGTAAGTTTGTTTAAGTTATTTGCCAACCAAAGCAGGTAACGTAAAGCCTAGGTCCCACTGAGCATTTTTGCCTCGGCGATGTACTTCCGATGGAAATTAATGAGCTATCAGGATATCGGGAACAGGTACCTTGTGGTCTAAGGGAAGCTTCGGGGTAGTCATGAGACAGTTTGTGATATCGGAAGGAATTGTGATGAATCGGGTGGTATTGGAAGACATCGGAAGAACATCGCCGATGTGGAATTTTGCTAAATGTAGTATTTTTGATCGGCCAGTCATACTTCTGTCAAAATACAGCCTTTTCTCATGTAAATAGAAATTCTACAAATGCATGTGCATTACTACTTGTTCCAAATGGTCACCACATCAGTTGCCATCACACAGTACTGAATATATAATATGTTAGATACGTTAGTCTAACTGTTTACCATTCACATTCAACTACGAGAGAATAATTCACCCAATATGCTCAGTATGTACACATTAGAGTCCATCAGATGATATATGACCATTAACTTTAACTACTGACAATAATTGACTACCAGATTTAGAGTAGAATTTTGAGTATGTACTATGGTATGCCATTGTAAGCACCATACCATGTCATTAAATAGTACATAAAATTTTGTACTTTGATTTGTTCCTATATCACGCACACGGAAAAATATACACTCATGGACTTAATAAGCGCACAGATGTTTCAGGGAGCTATACTGCTACGTCGATATGTATGCTGTATTTTCTTTCCTTGAAATATTCATGCTACATGACATATACCCTTTACCAAAGTATACGATTGCACTTAATTGTATTTGTTCTATAACTGGGTCGACAGGTACGTATCGAACACACCACGTGTTAAACGTTACCAACAACATACAAGTCATGGATTGACCAGCGTTATAACCAAACTTCAGTGCTACTGAGCATGTCTTGGACAAGCTCAGACCACAAGATCCTTGCATATGCATCACCACCAATTATAAGTTTCTGAACTACTCCAGGCCCATATACAAGAGTAGAACATGTACCAGAAAAATGTAAAACGAACATATCATCAATACGATATAGATATGTATGTATGTAATGTTTGTGTCTACCGAGCTTAATAAGCGATCAAAATGTGAACCGTGTCAAGCTGGACTCTTAGATTGTTACTATTGTTAGAATCGTACAATGTATTTGCTTAAGCCTAAGTCCCACTGAGCATTTTTTGACTCGGCAATGTACTCCCGATGGACATTAATGAGTTATCAGGGACATCAGAAACACGTTCATCGTGTTCTAGGGGAAGCATGAGACAATTTGTGAAATAGGAAGGAATCGTGATAAATCGGTCAGGTATCGGAGGATATCGGGAAAACATCGCCGATGAGGAATTTCTCAGTGGCACCTAGGCTTTACTAATGTCGATGCATACTCGTCAGTTACCTCGTTAATGACTAACGTTTAAGTGTGTGAACTAGATTCATATTGATGAATAATAACGTTGTCAAATTTACTATTACATCTACTGTGCGGTTTTAAAGTCCCTTAGTATACTGTCATCGTTAGTAGGTAATGGTATCTGTTTTATTACCTAGAGTGTTGTCACGATAAAGAGTTTATTTCTGTAAGTGATACACGCGAGTACTTAGTCACAACTCAATATTTCCATTATCTTTAAAACTTTTTCAGAGTAACCAACGTGTTGAGAAAAGTTCCCTGAAATTACGACTGACATTGCGGAGATGTATACGAGTGTGATGTATGCACGATATATACGAGCATATATATGTGACATCGGAACCGTGCACATCTGTTCCATGTCAGAAGTAATTTGCTGTTACTTCTCAATGTGTCGGATCAGTGTTGTCTTAATTAAAGGCAGCAAAAGCTGAGCACTGACGAAAATAGATATACTGCCCCAAGAGCATATAATAATCACGCTTTGCCACTTTCTCCAATACAATCAACATGATTGCCATTGCTGGCGAATATAGTGTTACGGAACTGCACTTAGCAAATCTTATAAGTGTATAACTTATACCGTACCACTTCTTTATTATGATTTTTTCTGCATGGAATTTTGTGAACATGCTATTGAATAACCACAGGAATTTGAAGTTCTACCAATAAAATATTATACAAGTCGGTCCATCACAAATCACTCTATACGTATATATAATACTAAAGGAACGCAACGCCATCCCCCCCCCTCAAAAATGGAATCCCGTAGCCAGTGCTAACAAAATAAAAGATACAAGCGATCAAGTTGGCTCATTTGACGAAGAAAACTTAAATGTACCCAATCTTATCGACAATCGATATATTTTCCTGAATTTACGCGAACTATTCGTGATTTACTTCTCAAAGTTCAATATCTAGTACATCGTCGGCGCCATTCTGTCTCTTCACAAACCACGCCCCAAGTTGAGTTTTTATATGGGAAACCCTGTATTTTCCCCTCACGGTCAGTTGATTTTGTTATTTTTAACACATCGGCCCACTATTTGCACACGATAAACTCGTGCACCGACCCAAGTGAGTAGCTAAGGAATGTCACTGGTTTGTAAATATTACTGATTTGTTACGAGGAAAACGTGCAACGGTTGACGATAAATGCAAAAGGATCAAGTCACTCCCACTTTGTAGAAACACTTAAGGGCATTCTATAGTGCGATAGGGCATGTTTTCAGAAAGCGTTTTTTTTTCTTCAAATTAAAAGTTGGTGGACATTACAAACATAGCATTACAATGTACTATATATACCCTTAGAGTTATTCAACAAATACGCATTAATAAAGCATATTTATCATAGCTTGGCAACACTTTCATCGAACTCTTGCTCGTCTACCCCATCCCCTTAAATGTAATTTAATATTTGTCTGGAGGCGTGGTTTAGTGACGACACCAAATGGCAGAATGGCACCGACGATGTACTAGATATTGACATTTCGTGAAGGAAATAAGGAATATATCTCGTAATATCAGACGAAAGTGAATATTTTCAATTGCATGAGGTACATATAAATATTCTTCGTCGAATGAGCTAACTTGATCGCTTGTTTCTTTTATTTTGTTAGCACTGGCTACGGGATTCCATTTTGGAGGAGGGGGGGAAGGCGTTGCGTTCCTTC
This sequence comes from Spisula solida, assembly GCA_947247005.1. Classification (NCBI taxonomy): domain Eukaryota; kingdom Metazoa; phylum Mollusca; class Bivalvia; order Venerida; family Mactridae; genus Spisula; species Spisula solida. The sequence goes on from OX365948.1 coordinate 32,199,374, forward strand.
AGTATTATATATACGTATAGAGTGATTTGTGATGGACCGACTTGTATAATATTTTATTGGTAGAACTTCAAATTCCTGTGGAATAACACAAGATTAGATTAATATAGTTTTTTCTTCAAAATTAAATACAGCGGATCACTGAATCATGAAACATCAAAACACGTAAAATGCACAACAAAGTTACGCGTACATGCACATTATTTTTATTTATGATTAATTAGAATTTTAGATACATGTGTACTGTTACATTAAAAAAACACAAACATGTGTGCGATTTTTCACTAAACAAAATGGTTATTTTTAACTTTTAAAAAAACGATTTAAATTTTATGGTCAACGGGAGGTAACTCTTCCAAAATTGCATTTTAACACAAAAAGTGAGCAGTTATAAACCTAAATAGGGCTTTATTCTTATCATTGTTTTCTTTATTTCTGTCTCGGCGATATATACAAACACTTGAAACACGAACTTGGTCAGCAAAGTGGATACATAGCTGCATTAACAACCTTAAAAACACTCGATGAACACACGACAAGAACGTGTGACATTAGCTTTTGCTGATGTCATCCTTTGTTTATTCTGCTTGTGAAAATTGTTATCAGATTGTACAAAAATCAATTTAATTATAATTGCACATATCCAAGCTGCATATGTTGAAAATGCCAACAGAATCAAACACATTTTGACCAAGTTATGGGTAAATATATACATGCACACTTATATCGTTAGTTTTCAAACAACACTAAACCATTACATGTTATATGTTGGACGATGCCTGCAAATATGACGACATTGGAAGTTAGGTATTGAAACAAACAGTAGTAGAACTCCAAGAGCGACAACTTCGTGACGCAAAAGTCTCGTCACTAGAACGTAATAAATAACGGACACACACCAAGTTCTGTCAACAGCAAGACGATTATGTCGTCTGACTCGTTTAAAAATATATTGGGAAACAGTTCTGCAAGTCGTTTATCAGATGAAGAATGACACAAATGCTTAAGGGATAAGAACGTTTGTGACGTCAGTTACCGAGGCATTGTCAAAATACCAACCTTTGATGGTACGGATTCTCGCCCACATGTTCAATGTAAGATCCGGAAAATACATGCGATTCTCATCAACACTTTTCTCGTGTGTCTCAGTGTTTAACTAACAGGAATGTATTCCTCACTATGTATGCCAAAAACATCGTATTTAAGAGCCCTATGAGAAGCACTAACGCCGTGTAAAATAGCACGACGTCATTTTGTGCGCGGGGTCAGCATTAGTGACCCTGTTTAGTCAACTGTAACTCTCTGTCCGCGTACTTGTTTTCGTTCATAATTTTACTTATACATGTAGCAAAAGGATTCCGATTTCTGAGGGTATATAATTTGATTTATTTTGTTTAACCATGCGTGTTTTGTGACAATAGTCCTGTTTGTTTTTTAACGTCCCTCGTAGTGACATGTTTGACCTCAACTATCTTATAGCAATATATGTTGATCTTAGTCTGTATAAACTTGTAAACTTGCAATTAGTTACATTCAAACAAATACCACTATTACAAAACCTGTCATCCATGTTATCATTCTTTACACCATGTTCAATGACCATCACTATTTGATGTTTCCAAGTGTTGATATTACAGACTGGTTTGGCTGTTATAGTACAACAGTAGACGAAATCAACTTAAAATATATTTTCTTCATTGTTATATTTCAGGCTTGAGCATATCAGAGTACAGTTGCGTCGTCAGAACATCACTGGAGTTAAATTCATCATCATCAATTCTAATCTAGTACATGCTATAGACAATGTAGCGGAATTGACACGGAGGGTTAACTTTACTGTATATCAAGATACAACAAGAGGCAACATCTGGAGAGCTCTGGGAGGGAACAAAGATGATATCTTAATATATGATAGGTATGAATAGTCTGTACTTATTGCGGGGCTCGAACCTATAATGAGAGACGCCGTCACCTGGTAATGTCAAGTACGAGCGCATTGGATCATTCGGCCGTCGCAACAACCACCAAACGTTGCGTAAATAACAAGTATCGTTGTTCCTGCACAACACCAAACAAGCACTCGGACTATATGTTGCACAGATAGCGTTGTTGTGAAGTAAATACTCTGCACATATAGTGGAATTCTAACCTATGCGGAAGGGCGTCCACTCATGGTTTCCATTCCATAAGCTACGGTCATGTCCTATAAATGTAAATATTGTAAACATCAGTTGCTTCCGCGGAAGAGCAAGTCCAATAGTATGTTGGTTATTAATCGATGCTATGAAAAACTGGTATGGGCAAATACGACAACGCTGAAAGAATGTTCTAATTAGACATTTGTCAATAAATGAATACTTTTTTCTAGCTTTGGATTATTTTTAAATTTTAACATTAATCAGTAGCTAATAAACAATTTTCTGAAAACTGAGCTATGAGAAATCTAGTGAAATGTTTGCTATTTCATTATTTCTCAAATGTCCTTAATATAATAATAATACTAGTAATGCTTAAATAATCATTTTTTGAGACTAACAGTTATATCTGATTTAACTATAAAGACATTTCAAAGACGCTTAATTAATACAATTATTATGTCATTCTATTGATTTACTAAACAATTGTAAACATGCATCATGGACGTGTCTTTTTAAGCGGTTTCACTAAACCATTTGGCATAAAACATAACATGTTGTATACCGAGATGCCTAAAAATTGTCATCTTTTCATGTCCTTTTATTTTCTAGATGCGGTAAACTTACTGAACATATTCCCTTCCCTCTCAGTATGTTAAACCGAAGAAACTTTCAGAATGCTTTTTGGGAAGCATATTCGGATAACCCATGTGACTGTGTAGCCTCCGATCAACATGATACACATCAGCAATCTCACGGTGATAGTCCTCAATCAGAGAATAATGAACAACATCACGGTCACCAACAAGGGCATTCACAACACCAACATAATCATCAGCAACATGGAGATCATCGGCAACAGCACGATCATCAGCAGCACGATGGACATCAACAGCAGCACGGGCATCATCAGCACGGTGGTCGTCATCAGCATAATGATCATCAGCAGAACGGTGGTCATCAACAACATAATGGTCATCAGCAGCGCGGACATCAGGAGCAGTAATTAGAAAATCAATACTTAATGAGAAATAATGGATTAAACCATTAACGTTACATAAGACTATTCACATAGACATACTATAGTTGAAACATGGTCCATAATAGTTTAAAATGACTTTCGAAAGTCAAAATATCATATTCTTATATCATGATACTAATATATGATTTAGCTGACATTTTAAATTAAGTTATATCATGATATGAAATATTAACGAACATATTGAATATTGGGCGTATGTTAATTTAATAGTAAGAATGCAGACTGCTCCCACAGAATGGCTGACTAATTGGTATTTTATGATGTTGGCTATTTAAGAGTCGGTTGTTAAATTCAGGTTATTTATACCATGGTTACTAGCACATATATGAGTTTATTTCTTTACGTACACTAACCTAGAAATCTCATTAATATCTCGTGAACATGTTTATATCTAGTATTACAATGAAGTGAATAGCCAAAACCTTACATGGTCGCTTATTTACTGATCAACAATATAGACGATATAAACATCTTCATGACGTATTAATAACACTCTTGTAAACATACGATGATTTGGTATATTAAAGTGTACATATATTTATGTTGATGTTTTTTATTAATTCATAAAACACAATCACGTATGTGCATGAAGTTGACAGGATAACAGGTTGCCAAGTTGACCAGTTCACGATGCTTGGCTGTTGGATTGCTGGACTGCCCAGTTCACGTTGCTTGGCTGTTGGGCTGCTGGACTGTCCAGTTCACGATGCTTGGCTATTGGGCTGCTGGACTGTCCAGTTCACGATGCTTGGCTGTTGGGCTGCTGGACTGCCAGGTTCACGGTGTTTGGCTGTTGGGCTGCTGGAATTCCCAGTTCAAGATGCTTGGCTGTTGGGCTGCTGGACTGTCAAGTTCACGATGCTTGGCTGTTGGGCTGCTGGACTGACGAGTTCACGATGCTTGGCTGTTTGACTGCTAGACTGTCAGGTCCACGATGCTTGGCTGTTGGGCTGCTGGACTGACCAGTTCACGATGCTTGGCTGTTGGGCTGCTGGACTGTCAGGTCCACGATGCTTGGCTGTTGGGCTGCTGGACTGTCAGGTCCACGATGCTTGGCTGTAGGGCTGCTGGACTGCCCAGTTCACGTTGCTTGGCTGTTGGGCTGCTGGAATGTCCAGTTCACGATGCTTGGCTGTTGGGCTGCTGGAATGTCCAGTTCACGATGCTTGGCTGTTGGGCTGCTGGAATGTCCGGTTCACGATGTTTGGCTGTTGGGCTGCTGGAATGTCCAGTTCACGATGCTTGGCTGTTGGGCTGCTGGAATGTCCAGTTCACGATGCTTGGCTGTTGGGCTGCTGGAATGTCCGGTTCACGTTGCTTGGCTGTTTGGCTGCTGGACTGCCCAGTTCACGATGCTTGGCTGTTGGGCTGCTGGACTGCCCAGTTCACAATGCTTGGCTGTTGGGCTTTGTTTGAATTAAAACTATGAGGAAACGGGCAATCCATGTATACATGTACAATCCACCGGTGGTACCAGTAAGACATCTGCTACATAGCTGCTACTTCTGCTGATGATTATGAACTGTGTATACATAACTACGAAGCTGCTACTACTGCTGAAGATATTACAGCCATGTTATTTTGTAAAGTGAGATATTTTTGGGTAATACATTTAAAAAATATAAACCGAAAAGTGCGAATATTATGAATCGGTTGATTACAATAATACAACTCCTATGATAATTTATTTTTTTTGCAATTAAATAATGTGATAAATATGTAGTAAAATGCAGTTTATGATTTCAAATATATATTGCCAGATGAGATATTTTAGGGGAAAATTACAAAAACAAAATGAATCTACTGAAGTAGTTTTTCGGGGGGGGGGGGGTCACAATTCTTGGTAATATTGGGTTTTATCTTTATTTTAAGACTCGCTCATGGAAAACTATACAAAAGGAAAACAAACCGACTTCATGTTTCGATAATCTATTAATAAATTTCAATAAGTAAGATCTGCTGAGGTACCATGCGGCTGCAGTCAGATCGCACAAAGAACAATAAAATTAAGATCTACCGAGATACACTAAATGGCTACAGTTAGATCTTTAAGCTATTAAAGTCATAATTTTCCTATTGTAATAATATACCATATGTATGATCATATCACAAGCACTTTCGCGTTTATCTAAGAAAGCACTGAGGAGTCCATTAAGTTTTTGGAGGTATTTGGCCGTTACGTAAGACTAACCGCCATGCATGCGTCTTGGCATGACTCGTGGCTCTGACAGAAACCCCAGCCTCAGAGCTATCAAAATGTAAATGTTCTATACATTAAGTAAGTTAAAGCATTCCCCCGCTTTACTGCTTGAATTGTACACACCAGGCAATACTGTGTAGTGCTGGCATGTTATTACCCGCACTACCGTGCAAGTTATTACCAGCACTACCTTGCAGCGTCGCCATGTTAGCAGCTATGACCCGCATCACCGTGCATCACTGCCGTGCTAAAACAAGGATGTATTAGCCAAAGAACTAGGGTAGCTCAAGAACGCCTAACATAATGTTATACGAGCGATTCAAGACCCTTTAGTTTTTTGACATGCGATAAATACAGGGGATGCCTTAACTTACACGTACGACAAAATAGACCTATATAGTACTGATTTAATCAACAGTCGATATTACGAGTAATACTTGAACTATATGATACTACGGTGTTCTAGTTTTAAAGGGACTGCCTCACGTTTTGGTGTATTGCAAAAATAAAATTAAATTGTCAAATATGTAATTTTGGTATAGCTTCCTGTATATGCCATGAACAACCACATTGACATAAAAAATAACTTGGGAAACATCCGCATTTTGTAGTAATTTAGCATTTTTACACCCAAAATTCTATAGGGTATTAATACCCTATAGAATTAGCACTACTATCACTTAAATTGCCTGAAAATTGTTTCCATTCGATGAAAACAAATTGCGAAACGAACCGAATACCTCACAGATGTTTCGGCTTTAGCTTGTTGAAGTTACAGTTTGATCATGTGTGAATTACATAATTCACAGAACATTTTCGAAGGAAACTCAGCGATATTTTCGAACAGAAAAATACTGAGTGCCAAATATCAAGAGTGATTTAAATTGCTTAAATGCCATAAATCTTTCATAAAGCAACCACCAGTGACTTTCTATTATATAAATACTTGGTAAGGTAGAAAAATTACATCATACAAAAATTTTAGCCCGATCTGTGAGGCAGCACCTTTAAAGCTCTGACGCTAGAATTTCAGCCACAAAATTTTTACCTGAAAAAATTCCCCCCAAATTCGAGCAATACATATTTGACTTACAAGTCGACCAAGCTCAACTGTTACCCTAGGCCAATACCTCAAATTTGGCCGCATGACCAGCGCATGTAGGCAACAGTGTATGAGTCAATACCCGTGTAGATCTACAATACTTATATAATTTGCCTAAAATTAAACACTATGTCATCTAGAACTAAAATATACTAAATGGGCATATACTGAATACCTAATGACATATTGGTAATACCCACCAAGTGCCACATAACAACACTAAACAAAATATTGGCAATTTCAATATTTATAACAGCCTGACTGTACTTTCATATTTAAAAGCGTGTGTATTATAATGACCCTGCATACCAACTGTAGCACAATATAAATCAGGCCATGGCCTTTTTCTAGTTTAATATATATATTAATAAGGGTCGTACAGAGCATACAAGTATACACTGCACGCAAGACGATAACAAAACAAGATTTACAGTAGAGACGAAAAAAGCTCTTATGAACTTGCCGTGTGTACATCGATAATATAATGCTTACAGTGCTTTGATTCAGAATTTATTAGTGGGTCTATTTGCAAATTGAAGTGGCCGATATGCACACACCCACTGCTTACAGTGTTTTGATTCACAATGTCGAGCAAACAGCCATAGCATACAGCGCTTTGATTCAAGATGTCGAGCATACAAACAATGCTTACAGTGCTGTGATACAGAATGTCGACCCAAACAATCATCGCTTACAGTGATTGGATTTAGAATGTCGAGCAAAAAGCCACTGCTTACAGTGCTTTGATTCAGAATATCGAGCAAACAGGCATTGCTGACCGTGTTTTGATTCAGAATATCGAGCAAACATACACTGCTAACAGTGCTTTGATTCAGCATGTCGAGCAAACATTCAACGCATACAGTGCTTTGATTCAGAATGTCGAGTAAACAGCCACTGCTTACAGTGCTTTTATTCAGAATAACAAGGGTCTAGTTGCTCTATAGCCTGTATTGAGTTTGGCCGATATGCAACAAAAATAGCATTTCAGTACTTGATGACTGGCCTTGTGCTTGCAACCCGGTGCCGGAAACGGTCTGCACAACAACCAGCCGAGGCTACGTATTTATACCACACGTAGGCGACTACCTACTGCCATACACACACGACGTTTATATACTATAAATATTTAAATCAATCAATAGAGCTTGAAATAAAACATGAGTACCCGATTTTGTAGTCTGCTTAAAACAAATCTCTAGCGCCTCTCAACTTTTGTCAACATCATCGTAATCGCCTCGAAATAGCCCTCTACATCTCGCCAGTATGATCATCAACCCTTCGTGTAGCGTTTTATACCAATCATATAAACTTCGGAAGCAGGATTTCCACGATTTAATCAGATACACTTGGCCTTTCATTTTTGTAAACTTTGCCCTTGGAGATACATACAGGAAAGACGAAGTGACGTCATCGAATGCAATAATAATGTATTGACCGGATCAGACGGACTCAAAACGTTCAGTTAGAAATGAGTTAAGAAGGGACCTATTACTATTGCACAGATCTCGCTAAAATAAATGTGGTTATTTTTTAGCAATAACCATGATTAATGTTAACGGATTTAAAAAAAAAATTGAATATCGTGACACTGTCTCAGAGACGCGATAGTAGCTGACTCATTTAAATCACACTACAACGGACACATCACAATACTAGAGTTCATGAAAGCAATACACCTTCCGTAACCCTACACATTGTGTGTTCGATTCCCCGTATTTTCCGTGTTTCACTCACATTACTTCATAAGATGCTCGTAAAATGAATTATCAAACATCGATTGTGCCCGTGGACATCAAAACATACCAGTCCTGGTATACAGTATTGCAGGTCAGACTCTCGTGATTAATAGAATAAAAAACATTTTCAAAACGTTTCCGCGCTAATTATTTAGTAGTAAACCTAAATAATATAAGAAAATTAAAAAAATCCAGCGTCTAAAAACTACAAAAAGTCATAATTCCACTTTTCTTCAGGTGCATATATAAATTATAAACCACCCGGATAGGGTAAGATTAGCGAGAACGAATAGAATAGGTGTGGTCTCGACTAATGGCGGAAAAATTGTATATTGTATACGCAGCTCAGCGCTCGGAAAAGAGTTGTGCTAACGACAGACGCACCTTTTGCTGATAATATGTGGTAATTTATTGGATCAAAGGTCGATCAATACTATTAACATGGGCGCAAGAAAATAAATAAACTATTAACTAAAAACTACACCGAGTCCTTTTTCCATAATTTTACCTGCATACGAACTGGATAGAGTACGAACAGAGCGAACAAATCCGATGGGGACGAAACACAAATAACTAATATGGTCTCGACTTTCGGCGGGAAATATTTATGTAACAGCGCTGGGAAAAGGGTCGTTCTAACGGTAGACCCAAAATATTCAGCTGACGATCTCTGGCAAGTTAATGGAAGAAACGTGTATGGCAAGCCAAATGTCCAATAATTGCGTAAACCCATGTTCACGGTCGTAAAACTAGGTTTTACGGTCGATAAACTAGGTTTTACGAACGTAAAACCAGGTTTTACGAATGTTAACCTGTATTTTCGAGCGAAAACATAGGATAGCAGTCGTAAACCATAGTTCACGCTCGTGAACATGGGTTTACGTTCGATAAACTAGGTTTCTCGATTGAACTATGAATTTCGACCGTTATCCTATGTTTACGGCCGTTATCCTATGTTTACGCTCGTGAACCCCGGTTCACGAGCGTAAACCATAGTTTACGAACATTAACCTGTGTTTTGGACCGTGAACATGGGTTTACGCCCGTGAACATGGGTTTACGATCGTGAACATGGGTTTACGAGCGTAAACATGGGTTCACACTCGTGAACATAGGATAACGACTGAAATTGATAGTTATGTCCGAGAAACTTAGTTTATCGAACGTAAACATAGGTTCACGTTCGTGAACTATGGTTTACGCTCGTAAACCCAAGTTCACGCCCGTAAACATAGGTTGTTGTTCGTAAAATATGGTTATTGCAAGTAAATTGTCCAATAATTACGTAAACCCATGTTCACGTTCGAAAAACTAGGTTTTTCGAAAGAAAACATATAGCCTAAGAGCTGAGGGCGATTTATTCAAAATTGGAGTCCATCTCTTAAACTTGCACCACAGTTGGACATATGACCGAACATTAAGAAAATCCATTTCTTACAAATTTCCTCTTTCACAACCGCTCAGCATCCAAGATGGCGTCCAAGATGGCCGCCATTTTTACGCGAAAATGGTACTGAACGCTTATTTGTGCATGAAATGAATTGTTTTCTGACAAATATGTTTCAAAATGTACTTATGAGTTGAAAAATGAATGGAAGACACACTTTTATTTGTTTTGATAGTAAATTTCGACATTTTGGAAAAGCTATGACCCATATAGAGGCCCAAAATTGGCTATTTTTGGGTATTTTTCTATATTTTGTATTGTCAATAACTTAAAAGTACATTTATGACTATAAATTTTACATTTAAATGATTTTATTTATTTCGTAAATTTAGTATGAAAAAAAATGAGGGTGTAAGATTTACAACTTTTTTAGTTGTATGCTATCGCTAAGGGTTTGAAGTGGGTGGGGTAAATATACCCAAAAGTGAAAAAAATAAGAAATTACATAATTTTGACTTCCTTTATGTATTTAGAGCATCAGAGGTGAACTTGCTGTACAATGTGCATGGAATGATGTGTTTTTGAAATTAGTTTTGGTTGCTCTTGCTCTTTTTTACGAAGTGGGTGGGGTAAAATTTCACAAATAATAAAAAAACTAAACAACAAGATTACCCGATGGTTGTTTAAACTCTGACCTCTGTTTTTCTTCTTACCTATGATAAACTATTCTGAAATGTTCAATAAGTTTCTTTTGTAGATAATAGATGAGAGTTTTTAAAAATAAGTATGTTACATGACTTTGCCTGTTGAAAGTGGGTGGGGTAAAAAACTGCAAAAATGAGAATAATGGATATATGCAGAAATTGGATTCTATGTATTATTTTGCTCAATATAAACAGTACACATCTCTTTCTTTATGAAATACTTATTTGTTATGACCAATTGTTGTTTTTAAACTAGATGTGTATCCATCATGCTTAGTTTATGGGTGGGTGGGGTAATATTTCTGATAATAGGAGCGTACACCGGTATAGTGTGGCGACTTTATAGGCTAAAACCAATAGATAGGCAAACATAAGAGTAAAACTAGCGTTTTCATATACATACTCCATTTTTAATATGGCTAAGAATGGCTTTTGCTGGGAGTAGTAAGTAAACATTTGGCTAGTAATTGCTTGATACGTTGGTGGTGAGTACTCCATACTGCTAGGAATGGTTATTCTAGTTGTGGTGCATACCCTAACATAACTGGGAATCAGTTTACCACTGGTTGGGAGTTCTACAAATGGATATGAATGGCTTTTTCTGGCAGTATTGAGTTTCTTATAGGCCTTAGAATGACGTATCCACTTGTGACAAGTACTCTATCTGGCATGGACTTTATCCGCTGATTGAGAGTACATGTACCCCATAAGGCTATCAACTGCTTTTTTCGCAGTAGGGGAGTACTCCATAAGGCAAGAAATGTCTTCATACGCAGTAGGGGAGTACTCCATAAGACATGAAATGTCTTCATTCGCAGCAGGTGAGTACTCCGTAAGGCTAGAAATGTCTTCATACGCTGTAGGGGAGTACTCCATAATGCAAGAAATGTCTTCATTCGCAGTACGGGAGTACTCCATAAGGCTAGAAATGTCTTCATACACAGTAGGGTAGTACTCCATAAGGCAAGAAATGTCTTCATACGCAGTAGGGGAGTACTCCATAAGGCTATAAATGTCTTCATATGCAGTAGGGGAGTACTCCATAAGGCTAGAAATGTCTTCATACGCAGTAGGGGAGTACTCCATAACGCAAGAACTGTCTTCATATGCAGTAGGGGAGTACTCCATAAGGCTAGAAATGTCTTCATACGCAGTAGGGGAGTACTCCATAAGGCTATAAATGTCTTCATACGCAGTAGGGGAGTACTCCATAAGGCTAGAAATGTCTTCATTCGCAGTAAGGGAGTACTCCATAAGGCTAGAAATGTCTTCATACGCAGTAGGGGAGTACTCCATAAGGCTAGAAATGTCTTCATACGCAGTAGATGAGTACTCCATATGGCTAGAAATGGCTTCATACGCAGAAGGGGAGTACTTCATCGGGCTAGAATGGCCCTATCTGATGATGTTGACTTCTCCATAAGGCTAGAAATGGCTTCATCCACTGGTGGTGACTCCTCCATATGGCTAGAAATGGCTTCATTCACTGGTGGTGACTCCTCCATAACGCTAGAAATGGCTTCATCCACTAATGGTGACTACTCCATGTGGCTAGAAAGGCTCCATCCGATGGTGGTGACTACTCCATAAGGCTAGAAATGGCTCCACCCGATGGTGGTGACTACTCCATAAGGCTAGAAATGGCTTCATATGCCGTTGGTGACTACTCCATAAGGCTAGACATGGTTTCATCCACTGGTGGTTACTCCTCCATAAGGCTAGAAATGGCTTCATCCACTTATGCTGACTCCTCCATAAGGCTAGAAATGGCCCCATCCACTGGTGGTGACTACTCCATAAGGCTAGAAATGGCTTCATCCACTGGTGGTTACTCCTCCATAAGGCTAGAAATGGCCCCATTCACTGGTGGTTACTCCTCCATAAGGCTAGAAATGGCTTCATCCACTGGTGTTGACTCCTCCAAAAGGCTTGAAATGGCTTCGTCCACTGGTGGTGACTCCTCCATAAGGCTAGAAAAGGCTTCATCTACTGGTGGTGACTCCTCCATAAGGCTAGAAATGGCTTCATCCACTGGTGGTGACTCATCCATCAGGCTAGAATGGCTCTATCTGCTGGTGGTGACTACTTCATTAGGCTATAAATGGCTTCATCCACTGTTGGGGAGTACTCCGTAAGGCTAGAAATAGCATCATCCGCCGTTGGTGACTCCTCAATAAGTATAGAATGGCTTTATCCGCTGGTGGTGACTACTCCACGAGGCTAGAAATGGCTCCATCCACTGGTGGTGACTACTCCATAAGGCTAGAAATGGCTTCATCCGCCGTTGGTGACTACTCCATAAGGCTAGAAATGGCTTCATCCGCCGTTGGTGACTCCTCCATATGGCTAGAAATGGCTTCATCCACTGGTGGTGACTCCTCCGTAAGGCTAGAAATGGCTTCATCAACCGGTGGTGACTACTACTAAAGGCTAGAAATGGCTTTATATGCTTGTTGGGAGTTCACGACATGGGATAATTATGACTTTTCTAGTTGTAGTACGAGCAAAGGCGTCTTTTATTTCGTTTTACAATGTGTATAATTGTCCTTTTTACACAAACAGTTATTTATAATTATTTTTTATATAGACCTACATGTATATTTAAAATAATTTCATTATTAAGCATTATAAAATTGAATCAGTATTTCAAACATCACCTGAAACGTGAGAAAATGTTATTAAGTTGCTTTTTCTGTACTTGGACGTTATAACTACATTGACCCTAACCTTGACCTTGAAATGGTCAGTGTTGCAAGTCAATTTGCTGCATATCATGAGATATACCAGAATGCAAATATTCAACATCATTTACATGTATGAAATTTAAGTCTCATTTGATTCGATTTATTGTCAATTGTGGCGGTTGTACTACTGATGACGGTGTGTATGAAAGTTCTTCTGATCGCATACCCATTGGTTTTAACTTATAATGGCGCCCATTATGAAGTTTCACTATTTGCGTGATTTTACCCCACCCACTTCACAATATTAAGCATGACCAATTTTAAACAGCGAAATGCTGCAATAAATATATCTTATAAAACCAAAGAGACTTGTACTGTCTATATTAATCAAAATAATTCATAGAATGCAATTTCTGCAAATTGTCATTATTCTCATTTTTGCAGTTTTTTACCCCACCCACTTTTAACAGGCGAAGTCATGTAACGTGTTTATTTGTACAATCTCTCATTTATTATATACAAAAGTAGCTTGAAAAACATTTCAGAATAGTTTATCATAGGTCAGAAGAAAAACAGAGCTCAGAGTTTAAAAACAATCATTGGTTAATCTCGTTATTAAATCTTTAAAACTTTTTATGAAATTTTACCCCACCCACTTCGTAAAATAGAGCACGAGCAACCAAAACTGATTTCAAAATGCATAATTTCATTCACATTATATAAGTCAACCCAATATGGTCTAAATACATAAATAATTAGTTAAAAAGAGGCAGTTTCTTATTTTTTCACTTTTGATGTGAATTTACCCCACCCACTTCACACCCTTAGGGAACGCATAAAACTAAAAAAGTTGTACATCTTACACCCATATATTTTTCACACTAATAATATACAATAAATGAAACCAATTAAAGGTAAAATTTACAGTCATAAATGTACTTTTAAGTTATTGACAATACAAAATTAAGAAAAATACCCTAAAAATAGCCAATTTTGGGCCTCTATATGGGTCATAGCTTTTCCAAAATGTCAAAATTTACTATTAAAACAGATAAAAGTGTGTCTTCCATTCATTTTTCAACTTATAAGTACATTTTGAAACATATTTGTGAGAAAACAATTCATTTCATGCACAAATAAGCGTTCAGTACCATTTTCGCATAAAAATGGCGGCCATCTTGGACGCCATCTTGGATGTTGAGCGGTTGTGAAAGAGGAAATTTGTAAGAAATGGATTTTCTTAATGTTCGGTCATATGTCCAACTGTGGTGCAAGTTTAAGAGATGGACTCCAATTTTGAATAAATCGCCCTCAGCTCTTAGGCTAATAGGATAACTAGCGTAAACCATAGTTTACGAACGTGAACCCATGTTTACGGTCGAAAAACTATGTTTCTCGATAAAAATATATATTTCGGCCGTTATCCCATGTTTACGAGCGTGAACTATAGTTTACGAACGTGAACCATAGTTTACGAGCGTAAACCTATGTTTACGAACTACAACCCATGTTTTCGACCGTAAACATATGTTCACGCCCGTAAACTATGGTTTACGAATGTCGTATCTATGATTTACGCTCGTAACTATGTTTTACGCTCTTGTAACTATGCATTACGAACTTGTATCTATGGTTTACGAGTTCAGCCAATCGAATCACACCTTCTGTTTTCAGATCCCCGCATCGTCCATTAAAGGTTGGCCGGAAAACCAGCATCGTTACTAACAACAAGCTAATCCACATTCAATCAACGTAAATTCACAAATACTAACCCAAAATGTAAAAGATATGTACGTGTTTTCAATAAAATTGGACTTAAACCAGTTTTCTCAAACCGAAAGTACAAGCGCTCAAGAAATCCTCGATTTATTTTTATCCGACAGTCGAGACATGCGCACTAAACGCCAGTCACGCTTATTAGGGGTCGGCTCAAAACAATTTCTGTTATAGCAATATGACGTCATACGCAAAAAACAATCATATTAAATATTCAAGATAGCTGTCTATAGATCTTCGTTGATGTTCGCACATTCTTATTTTCGCATTATGATACGATGCTAGGCAATTAATTAATAGAACATTAATTGCTGTAGAATCGTTTTTTATAAAAGGCAGTGGCTAGCCGTCCGGCACCGGACGACTAGGCAGCGAAATTAGTCGTCCGTCATCGGACGACTAGCAAACGATACATGCATTGGCTAGGTAACTGTCATTCTATTTCTATGCATTAAGCATCCATAATTTCAGTTATTTTCTTGTGATAGGTATCACATATGTTTCTACCTTGTAATAAACTTCCAAGTGGTATCCATACTGGCATTATAAATTTTAATAATTATTCTAGCCTATATAGAAAATTATTCTATACATGTACAGAAATAATTTAATTTAATTGAAAAAATCTGAAATCCAATTAGCAAACATGGTCGTTTGATTTTTAATTTGATTGGTCAGCTAAAAAAATTAAAAAAATCTCCCGAGTGGAGAATTGAACCAGGACCTTGTAGATGGAAATCGGACGTACCATCCATTACACCAATGACGCCATAAACAAATTGTTTTTATATTTAGTTAAGTATAATAAGTTCCAAGGGAGACTAATCAAATTGACTAATAATCTAAGGGAGGCTATTCATAGTTTTTTGTTTTTATTGAATTAGGCCGAAATTTGAGGTCAGCCAGTTCACAAATTCATTGCAAAATGACTAATAAAAATAGTTTTACCCATATATCGCATCTATAAATTTAAAACCTGCATCTTGACAAATTATTAATATAGATATTGTAACTAGTGGTAAACAGCCGTGAACTTGCCTGGGGACGAAAAGTCGGCTCTGATTTCATTTTTATTTTATCTCGAATAAAACGCTTAAAAGTTGGTAAAAATATATAAATTTGGTATCAAAACTTCAGAAAAATAGTGTTTTATTTTAATTTCATCATTTTTGGCTCCACTTTTTTATTACTGTGCTGAAATAAACGATTCGGCGGATGCCACGCTGCGACCGGTTTGGTTACGAAAGTGCTGGACTTTTCCCGTCTTTTCTGACGTTGTAACGTCATTGTCCGAAGGCCTAAAATCGCATGACGCGGCTAATTTAGTGTTGGTACCGTAGAACGCTCAACTCTGTTCGGGAGGGGAGATTGACTAGGTCCAAACAATGCCAAAATAGCAAGGAGAAAACAAAAATAGTCCACCATTTTGGTCTTCTGAGAAATATTTCAAGTTTCTTGATTCCCATTTGGGAAATACGATGTTTTGATTGGCTTTGCTCGTAAATCATAGATACTGGTCGAAAATCATAGATACAATTCGATAAACCTGGTTTTACGCTCGTAAACATGAATTCACGTCCGTAAACTATGGTTTACGGTCGTTATCTTATGTTTACGAGCGTGAACCTATGTTTACGAATTGCAACCCATGTTTTCGACCGTAAATATAGATTTACGAACGTGAACCTATGTTTACGAGTACGGCGTTATCCTATGATTTCGAATGAAAAAACAGCTTAATTTGCATTTACGTTCGAAAAACCTAGTTTATCGATCGTTAATCCTAGTTTTTCGACCGTAAACCATGGTTCACGTAATAACTGGACACAAGAAATACATGCCAGGCCCGTGAACTATAGTTCACGCTGGAAAACATGGGTTAGCGTTCGTAAACATAGGTTCACGTTCGTAAACATAGGTTCACGCTCGTAACCATAGGTTCACGTCCGTAAACCCATGTTTACGCCCGAAATTCATAGTTAATTTGAAAATCTTAGTTTTACGTTTGATAAACTAGGTTTCTCGATTTAACTACTGATTTCGGTCGTTATCCTATGTTTACGACCATTAACCTATAGATGTTTACGCTCGTAAACCCTGGTTCACGCTCGTAAACAATAGTTTACGAAATACAACCCATGTTTTCGACCGTAAACATAGGTTTACGAACGAGAACCTATGTTTACGAACGTGAACTATGGTTTACGATGTTATCCTATGTTTTCGCTCGAAAATATGGGTTAACATTCGTAAAACCTGGTTTTACGTTGGTAAAACCTAGTTTATCCACCGTAAAACCTAGTTTTACGCCCGTGAATATGGGTTTACGAAATTATTGGACATTTGGCTTGCCATAACCGTCACCGTTACGTCATTTGTCCTAGTATATGACGTCAAACGTGACGTCACCAATCAGCTATATTTTATCGCGGTAATAAAATATGGTAGGCTCAATATACGCTAAGAAGGCAAATCTCACGTGCTATGTTAGAATTGCTAATCAGTTCACAAGATAGACATTAAACCAAATAATGAGTATCACTGCAAAACTGTCGTAAAATTCACAAAAATGACACCATGTAAAAATACTGCATGACGTAGCTCTAGCTCAAATAGCATGTATCCATCAAGCATTTCTGCATAATCACAACATACACCATTTGCCGCTATCATCAAAGTATTTGGATTTCAAGATAATTTAGAATTTGTGGGGCGACAAACGAGACGACCACCAACCCCGAATAAACGTCAAAAACACACCGTTTTTCGGGAAATGGGACAATTACCCAGGTATTGATACGATTTCTATGCTCTCGATAGGACAGAAGAAACAATATATCATAAAATACATGTAAGGACATACTAGATACTACCACCTTGGTAATATGTTTCATGGTGTATTTTTGTGACTTTTTGATTTGCAGTGATGGTCATTTTTGAAATTATTTTCATCTTACAATCAATCGATTGTAATAAAGCAATCATAGACACTTAAACATGTATATATTAATATGCCAAATTTTAATCAAATCGCAAATTTATAAATAGTTGAGAAATGATGAAAAATGTAAGTGTTGCGTTGGGAGTGTGAGTAAGTGTATATAATGATGATAAGCAGAAGCCTTTTCTAGTAGGTTACATTTACCGACCACCCTCATCATTAGCGTCATGGAATGATAAAATTGAACAAATCCTTGATAAAATATTTACTGAAAACAAAGAAATAATTCTATTTGGAGATTTCAACTATAATTTTGCTGCTGCGTACTCAAATATTTCGAAGTGGAAAAATATTATTAACACATTCAATCTTTCTCAACTTATAACACAACCTACAAGAGTCACATCATCATCTATTATTGACCACATCTATAGTAACCAACCACAAAATATATCATACACTGCAGTCCCTATACTCTCTATCAGTGACCATTATCCTATATTTTTCACACGGCGAACAAATAAAAATGTTAAAAAAGGTCCAATGCATATTACAATAAACTATAGGTACCTAAAGAACTTTAACACAGATAAATTTCTAAATGACCTGTCCAAGCAGCCATGGTCTCTCATTGACATGTTCAATGATCCAGATGATGCATTAGATACGTTTAACAAATTATTTTTACAAATTTTAGATACACATGCTCCGTACAAGCAGAAACGTGTAAAACATAAAAACCAAGCTGATTGGTTCAATGAGGATATAGCTGATGCTATGCAAAACAGGGACTATGCAAAAAAAGAAAAATAATACCAATGACTTCAAATACTGGAAATCACAAGTAAAAACATTAATTCATAAAGCAAAAACAGACTTCTTTGATCAGGAAATAAACTCAAACAAGAAACATCCGAAAAAGTTATGGAGAAATTTGAAAACTCTATCTGGCAAAACAGAAAATCATCAAACAAATTATATAAATGATGACAATGGGTCACCAATAACTGACCCTAAATTAACTGCAGAAACCTTTTAACACTTTTTTGCAAATGTTTTCAAAAAGGCTGAACATATAACAGCATTATCAACAGATATTAAATCTGCTTTAAAAGAATCTCTGCAATTAAATGCTGCAAATCTATCTAGCAAATTTGAAATACCCTATGTTGAATCTGATTACGTAAAACGATAGCTAAACAATATTGATGAAACAAAAGCAACTGGCTTAGATGGCATAAGTGCAAAATTCCTAAAAACAGCCTCAGATATCATATGCCAACCACTATGTAACATAATAAATTTGAGTATAAAACAAGGCAAATTTCCAACACAGCTAAAACAAAGGTTTCACCCATCTACAAAAAAGGACCAAACTCAGACAAAAATAATCACAGACCCATTTCAATACTCCCACTTATCTCCAAAATATTCGAAAAAACATGTATCAGACCACTTGAAGCTCTTTTTAGAAACAAATTATTTTCTTCATGGGCGTAGGAGAAGGGGGGGCCAGGGGGGGCCAGGCCCCCCCCAATGTTAGGACAGGGGGGGGCCAACATATCGTTTGGCCCCCCCCCCAATAATTCACACCATATTCATAATTTTCCGCCTAAAATAGTCTTGTTATAGGTAAATTGCCTTTTATCCCTGGTTAAAAAGTATAAAATGTTAATTTTCGTGCTCGCTTCGCTCGCAAAATGATTTTAATCTATGAAATATGCTATCACGTAACTGTTGAAGAACTACAGAAATACATAAAGTTTGCACCAGCTCCTATATTGCTTTTAAACTTTGTCATTGCTATGTTAAATTCCCTTACTATTAAAGCCACTTAAGTTAACTCTCAGAATTCGAGCATCTGTGCAATACTTAGAAAAAATATTTACAAAATAAGGACTTAATTTTGATTGATCTTGTAACGAAACATGTCTTTTTAAATACCAAATAATTATCTCAGAACGCACCAGATTGATCCAATGTTTTAAAAATTTCCAGGGGGAGCATGCCCCCGGACCCCCCTACTTACAATAATAATAATAACGACTTTATTTATTGTGGATTACATATTTGACAGTAATATCAATTTTTAATATGGTCCACTGAAAAAGAGAAACAGATTAACAACAACATAATAAATAAACAACATAATAAACAGCAACAACAATACTAGTTTATGATAGGATTCAATTTTATTACCCAGTATTTTGACACGGAAACAACTTAGTAGATATACCTTACCTTAGTGATTATAAACACAAACATTCACTATAGGTTATTAACACTTAATGTGACCCCCACATATCTCAAAAAAAAATTTTTAGCCCACCCCCCACTCCCAAATGTTTGGGCCCCCCAATGTTGAAGACGCTCCTACGCCCATGTTCTTTTTACAACACAATCAGGTTTTAGAGCAAACCACTCCTGTGAAACAGCACTCACAAATGTAATTGATAACTGGATTAATGCATTGAACAATGGAAAATTAGTCGGAACACTATTCCTTGATCTATCCAAGGCATTTGACTTAGTTAACAATAAAATACTTCTTGAAAAACTGCCTTACTACCACCTCTCCACACAAGCTATAACTTGGATTAAATTCTATTTGTCAGAAAGATCACAAAAAGTCAATATTTCTGGGGTTTTGTCTGAGCCAGCAGAAGTTGTCTCAGGAGTACCACAGGACTCAGTCCTTTTATTCATTACATACATAAATGATCTACACCTTCATGTTAAAATGTCAAATGCTGATATGTTTGCAGATGACACTTCTCTGACTGCAACTGGAAATACAGCACAAGAGGTAAACAAAAATCTTCAAACAGATCTTGAAAATGTTAGCACATGGTGCAACCATAATGCAATGGTACTAAATGCTCAAAAATCTAAAGCTATGAATATATCAACAAAAAGTACCAAATCAGAAAATACAACACCATCTACACTGCACCTACAAGACAAAAAAATAGAATTTACAGACACTGAAAAACTACTAGGAATCTATGTTGACAACAATCTTAAATGGAGAACACAGGTTCAAACAACTATCAGAAAATGTTATTCACAACTTTACTTGCTTCTTAGAATTAAACAGTATCTTAATCTTCACTCTAGGAAACTATTCTTTAATGCATACATACTGCCACACTTAGATTATTGCTGTACTATTTGGGGAAACTGCAGCGATGAGATACTCTCTGATGTCATCAAATTTCAAAAAAGAGCTGCTAGAATAATTCTAGACAAAAGTTTTGACACACCCTCAAAAGAATTATATAAAGAGCTAAATTGGATGTCCTTTGACCAACGTATTAAGTACAAAAAAGCAATTCTTATGTATAAATCTATATATGAACCAACCTATCCAGTGTATATGACAAATAAATTCCAAACAATAAAATTAATGATAGACATAACTTAAACCTTAGATCTGTACAAAGCTTATCATACCAAAACCTAAAACGGAATTCTTCAGGGAATCATTTACTTATTCCGGTCCGAAAACATGGAATGACATACCAATACAAATTCGAAATGCAGAAAGTCAAAGTAAATTTCAATCTGCCTACATCAAATGGCTATTCTCCAATTAAAAAAACAACAGAGTCATTCAAAAATTTAAAGGGAATTACCCCTGCAATAAACTACGATATTGTAGATATTTTATTACTATCTTTAAACTATTCCATATATTCATATATTGTTTCTTAGCATATTGTTTTGTCAAGAACTGAACATTGTTTGATACTGTAAAACCATTCATGATCTAAAATTACTTTCTAGAACACATCTGATCTTTATTACTATGATGTTTATGAATATATGTTTTGTATATTTTACTGTATATTCTTATGTTATTTGCAAATGTTGAGGCCCACGTGGAAGATCGGGAAACCGAATGTGCCAGCCTCGTTAAATAAAGACGTGACTTACTATTATAATGTGTGTATCAGTTTTACAGATCAAAGTACAGACACAGTATTTGGTGTTGACCAATATCATACACAAGTACATGTAGTATAATTATACCATTAATTAATTTATTATAGCTTGAAGACATGATCTTAAGTAGTCACTTTGCATCTGTGGCTCTTGGAATGGGGGCGGATCTGAAGCCTGTAAATTGAGTGATACATGCAGGACCACCTACCACATTAGAAAGTGAGACATCAATTTGGTCATATACATTAAATTTTATTTGTGATACAATAGACAGTTGAACAACTTATAACAATATACATCTTTTACACAAAAAATATTTCTCAATTGAGCAGTGATTTCGCTCATATCAAAGAAGGCACTACTTCTCTTTACTAACGACTGGTCAGTTAAATTTGAACGCATTGACTTAATGTTGGTTGGTTTTTATTACCCTCACAAGGCGTTCCATCGGTTAATCGGCAGGACCAATGGTTTGGCCTGTATTAACAAAGTGTACACTGTTTCAATAGCTTTCTGTTCACTTAAAAGTGCAAACTGTTGACGAAGAAATCTTAGTATTTCTAAAGCATACATCGACTTATTGTTGTAACCATTTAAGATTAGCATCAAATATTTCGAACATGTGATCAGTCGTTGTCTATTTGGTGACTTCAAAAAATCGCACAGTTGCAGAAACACCAATCCTAGTTCCACTATGATGTTGCCATAACTATGGACCATATCTAGACTAGGCTCTTCTACATAACTGCCTTCAACCACATCCCTACTTACTGCAGTTACCTTTGTACCTATTGGAGATAAAACTTCGTTAAGACTGCCATCTGAAGTTGAAAGAGTTTGATTGTTACAGGGTTTAAAGCCTCTATCATTTTTGTTTCTGTCAAAGCTGCTGCTCGTAATTGTTAGGCACCTGAAAATCTTTCTGTCGTAAGTTGATCATCGCCAACATGACATTTTTCTAAAACTTTTTTAGCAGCTCTGTACGTGCTTTCAAACAAATCTTGCTACGATGCTAGTACATCAACTACTTCTGTATAACTTTGTTCGTTTTATGCATAACAGGTAATGGAATAACATCATTCTTCTTTTGCAGATCCACCGAAACAGCAGCCATAGGTTCATTTACAGCAGATGTTGCAGACTTTAACCATGGGAAAAACTCAATCAATACTCTTGAGGAAAGAACTGAGAAGTTGTATGTGATTTCCTGCCAGTCTGTCTCACCCATGATTAACCTCTGACTTGGCACCTGGCGCAGATCGCATTGCGGACCATCATTATTCAAACATTAAAATGTTAGGTTCTGAACTAAACTAAACCAGTGCTGCATGTGACATGTTTTTCCTACACTTTTTCGCTCCTTAGCAATTCCTACATGGAAATTAACATTGTCCCCAACAATGGGGAATCGTTTTCCCAGTTTTAGATTGTCAATCAACTTGGTATTGAAACTGCTAGATATTGAGGTCATGTTGTCCAGCATGCCCTGGTGGCTAGGGGTTATACCCAGTGGTTGGAGTCTATCATAAACCTGCAATACAGGATATAAACTGAAAGGTTTACTCATCACAAATATGTATCAAGATGATATACTGACTTATTCAGGTGCATATTGTCAACAAGATCAGACCAGTGTTCAAAACTACAACCAATACTTACACTCAGCACTCAAATATTCAAGTTCACTGTGTTGAGGTTCATAGTGACAGTTTTTAGAGTAAAAAGTTGTAATAATGTTAAATTGGTATTAAGTATTATTTTTGGCTTATTTCCTAGCCTAGTTTAATTTAGTGTATTTGAAAGCTTTAATTGTAATTTATCAGTCAGAGTGCTAAGTGTGGCACTCCGATTCATTAATTACATCTTTACCTCATAAATAGTACACAATTCCAAAGAAAATGTACAAAATGCAATTTCCAGCACTCATATAACAATTTTATTCATTTTCCTTATCTAGATTTTCAATCTAGGACAAAAATAGTTGACTATATTACATTTTCAATATTTGAGTGTTGAGTATAAGTACTGGTTGTAATTCCGGGCCAGATCACAAATTTTTTCTGGTGAAGCTCAATGCATTATTAATTAGTTCAAATCATGGCTTTATACATTTTAAGAAATAAAACTTACAAAGCAGAAGGTCGCTCACCTGTAATGATTTGACCCTGTGACCTAGTTTTTGACTCCAAATGACCCAATAATAAACTTAGCCTAGATGGATAGGCCTCAGACAGTATCAATTTCAAATACTGTCCGAGTCTAAAGTCTTAAACACAGTCTGGATGGTGCATAAATAAAAACAATGAGTTTTCCACATCTACATCTTATGTGTACTTAGTTTAAATCCAATTGCTATAGAACTGTTGAAGTAGTGTGCTCCACCAACTTTCATGCCACTTTACACTGTAGGTCTAAGTTCAATGGCATGTAACTCTGCACAGTCTGAACCGCATATATTTAATGAAACTGACATTGACCTTGAAATAAGTAAATAGATTCATTGTGTATTTCATTACTGTAAACCTATTTGCTGATCGTCAGCATATTCGCGACAACAAACTTTTGAGGTAATGTCCATATTAATGTTTTAAGCACTTTCGCGGTGACTTAATTTTGTGTAATTAAACCACTCGCAAACTCCGCGAAACTAAATCACGCGAAATAATTTCAAGGTTTACTATATATGAATGCACTGAAACTGACCATGAACTAATGTAATAAATGTTTCTTTCTCATGATACTTTGCACAAATAGAACTGCAGTCCGTTTAATCAGGTCTGTCACTTGTATACAAACATTGCAATATCATAACATTGTATTTTTATTGTTTTAAACATTTCGAACGGAGAAAAAGTCAGTGAAAACTAATACCTTATTCACTAAGCTACATACTATTACTCATAATGTATATTAAAATAATACATTAATAAGAGAAATTGCAATGTGTATATGCACAATGTTATGTTAACAAGTGACCGACCTGATTGATCGATTTATAGTATAGTATAGTATATTATAATTTACAAAGTATAAATATTGAGTTGTTTCTCTTTCTATACAGTTTGAATTCTACTGTCTTTTTACATGCTTGTGCTTTGCATCAGTACCTCGTGTAGTGCTGTTCAGCTACAGTCATCAAGTTCCAGAGGTTGTGATGACAGTTTGGAACACCTGGATGAATCAAACAGTAACATAAACATTACAAACAAATCAAACAAACACACAAATCATAACTTATTTCAAAACTGAACTACCACTAATGTAGCAGATATTATAGTCCAGTCAGGGACGAATCCAGTGCCGCATTGGTCAAGTCCAAAATAACGGTGTAAACCAATTATAAAGGCTTATACTGTACAGACAACTGTAATTTTAATGCTAAACTAACATGCTATATTCCCTCTACCTGATCAGACAATGGTTGTACTCTTTTGTGTACACAAACTGCAACGTCACTGTCGCAATATCCTAACTGGACTGTACCTTTGTGTCTTTTACTTTTGTAAGCCAAATAAATGACATTTAAAATCTACATTTCTCCAAAGTTGTACAGTATTGGTTTAATTTAAGAATGGACAGTCAACATCCTTACAGTACTGTTTTGAAATATCCTACCAGTTTTTAATCTTAACTTGTTAATGTTTGACCAATCAGTTCAAATGGCAAATGTTTTGAGGATTTCAGTCCATGACTTTTAAACATTCGATAGAAATAAACAATATTGTCATGTTTACGGATGCATGGAGGGGACACTACAAGGGCAACTAATGTTTATGTTCCAAAGATTACATTTACTAACGACATCAATCAGGCATGTTTTTTCTGTGTCTGTCATAGGACCATATTCTTGTAGGCATTTTGTGACTGTACGATGAACACAACGAGCTGCCAGACTGGCACATTCCTGAAAAAAACACAATAATCATTCCGCAATGAGAAACTTCGGGAATGAGGCACATTTTGGATAAAATGTCAAGAGCATTAATTTACCCGTGCTAACTGAATTGAGTAGTTGATCCTTTAACACACGTTTCATACAGAACTTCCCTACCAAAATTCAAGTACTTTTCATCTATTTTTAAGGACAAACAACTTGGTTTGTCAAGGCAAAAATATGTTAGAAGTGCCTTAAAAGCAAATGAAATAACAATAGAAACTTGAGTAATCAGACGCTTTAAGTGACTATCGTCATTTGCACCAATTACTATTAGGACAAGGCAGTCCAAAAGACGGCTATAATCCCCCGCCGCATTAATGAACAGTGAAATTGTCCAATAAGTAACACATTAGCTATGAGTTGGCCCAGGCGTTAAAACATTAAGGAGTGGATGGGAGAAGTAAGGTTCAAACCTTTGATCTTTTAATTGTGACCTTGACCTTGAACCGGCATGGTTGGAATGTGGGTTCTGAATGTCATCTTTATTAGTTACACATTTGGTATCAGTTTCATGCAATTCGGCCCAGGCGTTAAAAAGTTATGGTGAAGACACGAAATGTAAGATTCAAACCTTTGACCTTGACCTGTGACCTTGACCCCGCATGGTTGAAATGTGGGTTCTGCATCGCATGTCAGCTTTATTAGTTATACATTTGGTATGAGTTTCATGCATTTCGGCCCAGCCTTTAAAAAGTTATAGAGCGGACATGAAATGTAAGATTCAATCTTTTGACCCTGAACTGTGACCTTGACCTTGAACCAGCATGGTTGGAATGTGGGTTCTATAAGTCTTCTTCATTAATTACACATTTGGTATCAGTTCCATGCAATTCGGCCCTGGCATTAAAAAGCTATGGAGCGAAAAAGGAATGCAAGATTCAAACGTTTGACCTTAAATTGTGACCATGACCTAGAACCAGCATGGTTGGATTGTGGGTTCTGCACGACATCTTTATTACTAACACATTTGGTTTGAGTTTCATGCTATTAGGCCCAGGCATTAAAAGTTACGAAACGGACAAGAAATGTAAGATTTTAAACCTTTGACCTTGAACCGGCATGGTTGGATTGTGGGTTCTGCACATCGTCTTTATTAGTTACACATTTGGTACGAGTTTCATGCAATTTGGCCAAGACATTAAAAAGTTAGAGAGTGGACACAATTTTGTTACCGACGGACACACGCACGCACACACGCATACCTGTCAAGTCTCAGGCATTTGCCGTGAGACTCACGCATTTGAACCCAAACTCACGCACTCGCGCTCAACTCTTCAAATCTCACACATTTTAACAAAGTCTGATACACATATTTTTATATCAAAATTAAGTAGATCTATAGCCTGATATTTACTCCAAAATGCACCAGAATGCAGGATGTGAGGTTCCAAAAATCAAATATTTCTCAACCTCTTAGGCAGGAGGGAGTCCTGGGACTCAAATTTTAAAATCCTGTTGAGAACCCTGATAATAATTTTATACTTCAGAACTTGCTTCATGTATAAAGTCGATTTTTAGGACCCAGTTCATATAGTATCATTATGGTAATTGATAATTGTCAATATCCAGTAGAATGTGAACTTTCATCCTGCGTACATCGTCGTACACCCCTGACCACGGGGCAACCGCCCCTTGGAACCCCAACCTCACTCTGACCATGTCTAAGGCCTTGACACATACGCACATACGCACATACGCACGGACGGAGACCATTCCTAAAATCCCCTCCCACTTTGTGACGGTTTGAGACGGGGGATTAATAAAACGACATGAGTCAATAAGGTGGTGTAATGTTTTCAGTCAACCTTCTCTCATTTTTTTGGTCATTATTTATCTGTCCTGTTATTTCTGTCTGTTTTCTACTAGCAGAAAACAAATTATACGCCAATACACCCAAAATTAAACTTCAAAATTCAAGTACTTTTCAATAATCATCTATATGTTCAAATGAACTCGGACATTAATTTTAAAAAGTGTTGCATTGACATTTAAACTTTTCCTGGGACATATAACATTATGTAACCAATAAGCAAAATATATACAATAGAACCTGTATAATAAAGTGACTAGCTGTAACCTTGTAACAGCAAGATTGATGTTCTGCCAGATGAGCTGCTATGATTTTATGTGGGTTTGACCAGGTACCAGCTGTTACTGATGATGATGATGATGATATAATGTGGGTTTGACCAGGTACCTGCTGTTACTGATGATGATATAATGTGGGTTTGACCAGGAACCTGCTGTTACTGATGATGATATAATGTGGGTTTGACCAGGTACCTGCTGTTACTGATGATGATATAATGTGGGTTTGACCAGGTACCTGCTGTTACTGATGATGATGATGATATAATGTGGGTTTGACCAGGTACCTGCTGTTACTACTGATGATGATGATATAATGTGGGTTTGACCAGGTACCTGCTGTTACTGATGATGATGATATAATGTGGGTTTGACCAGGTACCTGCTGTTACTGATGATGATGATGATATATAATGTGGGTTTGACCAGGTACCTGCTGTTACTGATGATGATATAATGTGGGTTTCACCAGGTACCTGCTGTTACTGATGATGATATGTGGGTTTCACCAGGTACCTGCTGTTACTGATGATGATGAATATATAATGTGGGTTTGACCAGGTACCTGCTGTTACTGATGATAATGATGATATAATGTGGGTTGACCAGGTACCTGCTGTTACTGATGATGATGATATAATGTGGGTTTGACCAGGTAGCTGCTGTTACTGATGATGATAATGATATAATGTGGGTTTGACCAGGTACCTGCTGTTACTGATGATGATGATGATATAATGTGGGTTTGACCAGGTACCTGCTATTACTGATGATGATGATGATGATATAATGTGGGTTTGACCAGGTACCTGCTGTTACTGATGATATAATGTGGGTTTGACCAGGTACCTGATGTTACTGATGATGATGATGATATAATGTGGGTTTGAACAGGTACCTGCTATTACTGATGATGATGATGATGATATAATGTGGGTTTGACCAGGTACCTGTTGTTACTGATGATGATGATATAATGTGGGTTTGACCAGGTACCTGCTGTTACTGATGATGATGATGATATAATGTGGGTTTGACCAGGTACCTGCTATTACTGATGATGATGATATAATGTGGGTTTTACCGGGTACCTGCTATTACTGATGATGATGATGATGATGATATAATGTGGGTTTGACCAGGTACCTGCTGTTACTGATGATGATGATGATATCATGTGGGTTTGACCAGGTACCTGCTGTTACTGATGATGATGATGATGATATAATGTGGGTTTGACCAGGTACCTGCTATTACTGATGATGATGATGATGATATAATGTGAGTTTTACCAGGTACCTGCTATTACTGATGATGATGATGATATCATGTGGGTTTGACCAGGTACCTGCTGTTACTGATGATGATGATGATATAATGTGGGTTTGACCAGGTACCTGCTGTTACAGATGATGATATAATGTGGGTTTGACCAGGTACCTGCTGTTACTGATGATGATGAATATATAATGTGGGTTCGACCAGGTACCTGCTGTTACTGATGATGATATAATGTGGGTTTGACCAGGAAGCTGCTGTTACTGATGATGATGAATATATAGTGTGGGATAGACCAGGTACCTGCTGTTACAGATGATGATGATGATGATATAATGTGGGTTTGACCAGGTACCTGCTGTTCCTGATGATGAGGATGGTATAATGTGGGTTTGACCAGGTACCTGCTGTTACTGATGATGATGAATATATAATGTGGGTTTGACCAGGTACCTGCTGTAACAGATGATGATATAATGTGGGTTTGACCAGGTACCTGTTGTTACTGATGATGATGAATATATAATGTGGGTTTGACCAGGTACCTGCTGTTACAGATGATGATATAATGTGGGTTTGACCAGGTACCTGCTGTTACAGATGATGATGATGATATAATGTGGGTTTGACCAGGTACCTGCTGTTACTGATGATGATAAAATGTGGGTTTGACCAAGTACCTGCTGTTACTGATGATGATCATGATATAATGTGGTTTGACCAGGTACCTGCTGTTACTACTGATGATGATGATATAATCCGGGTTTGACAAGGAAGCTGCTGTTACTGATGATGATGATGATATAATGTGGGTTTGACCAGGTACCTGTTGTTACTGATGATGTTGATGATGATATGTGGGTTTGACCAGGTACCTACTGTTACTGATGATGATGATATAATGTGGGTTTGACAAGGTACCTGTTGTTACTGATAATGATATAATGTGGGTTTGACCGGAATGCTGCTGTTACTGATGATGATATAATGTGGGTTTGACCAGGAAGCTGATGTTACTGATGATGATGATGATGATATAATGTGGGTTTGACCAGGTACCTGCTGTTACTGATGATGTTGATGATATAATGTGGGTTTGACCAGGTACCTGCTGTTACTGATGATATGATATAATGTGGGTTTGACCAGGTACCTACTGTTACTGATGATGATGATATAATGTGGGTTTGACAAGGTACCTGTTGTTACTGATAATGATATAATGTGGGTTTGACCAGAATGCTGCTGTTACTGATGATGATATAATGTGGGTTTGACCAGGAAGCTGATGTTACTGATGATGATGATGATGATATAATGTGGGTTTGACCAGGTACCTGCTGTTACTGATGATGTTGATGATATAATGTGGGTTTGACCAGGTACCTGCTGTTACTGATGATATGATATAATGTGGGTTTGACCAGGAAGCTGCTGTTACTGATGATGATGATGATATAATGTGGGTTTGACCAGGTACCTGCTGTTACTGATGATGATGATGATATAATGTGGGTTTGACCAGGTGCCTGCTGTTACTGATGATGATGATATAATGTGGGTTTGACCAGGAAACTGCTGTTACTGATGATATAATGTGGGTTTAACCAGGTACCTGCTGTTACTGATGATGATGATGATATAATGTGGGTTTGACCAGAAAGCTGCTGTTACTGATGATGATGATGATATAACGTGTGTTTGACCAGGTACCTGCTGTTACGAATTGATGATGATGATATAATTTTGGTTTGACCAGGTAGCTGTTGTTACTGCTGAGGTTGATATAGTTTTGGTTAGACTATGTAGCTGCTGTTACTACTGATGATGGTGATATGATGTGGGGTTGACCGAGTAGCTGCTGTTACTACCGATGTTGATATAGAATATGGGTTTTACCAGGTAGCTGCTGTTACTACCGATGATGATGATATAATGCAGGTTTGACCAGGTAGCTGCTGTAACTGCTGATGATGATATAGTTTTGGTTAGACCATATAGCTGGTGTTACTACTGATGATGGTGATATGATGTGGGGTTGACCAGGTAGCTGCTGTTACTACCGATGTTGATATAGAATATGGGTTTTACCAGGTAGCTGCTGTTACTACCGATGATGATGATATAATGCAGGTTTGACCAGGTAGCTGCTGTAACTGCTGATGATGATAAAGTTTTGGTTAGACCATGTAGTTACTGTAACTACTGATGATTATGATATAATGCGGGTTCCACCAGTAAGCTGCAGTTAACAATGATGACATAATATCGGTATAACCAGGTAGCTGCTGTTACTGGTGATGATGACATATTGCGGGTATAACAAGGTAGCTGCTGTAACTGGTGATGATGACATATTGTGTGTATAACCAGGAAGCTGCTGTTACTACTGGTGATGACATATTGCGGATATAAACAGGTAGTTGCTGTTACTGGTGATGATAATTTATTGTGGGTATAACAATGTAGATGCTGTTACTGGTGATGATGACATATTGCAGGTATAACCAGGTGGCTGCTATTACTGGTAATGATGACATATTGCAGGTATACCCAGGTAGTTGCTGTTACTGGTGATGATGACATATTGCAGGTATAACCAGGTAGTTGTTGTTATTGGTGATGACGACATATTGTGGGTATAACAAGGTAGCTGCTGTTACAACTGATGTTGACATATTTTGGGTATAACAAGGTAGCTGCAGTTACTACTGATGATGACATATTGTGGGTATAACTAGGGAGTTGCTGTTACTGTTGACATATTGTGGGTATAACCAGGTAGCTGCTGTTACTGGGTAGGATGACATATTGCAGGTATAACCTGGTAGCTGCTGTTACTACTGATGTTGACATATTGTGGGTATAACCAGGTAGCTGCTGTTAATACTGATGATGACATAATTTATTGTGGGTATAACCATCTAGTTGCTGTTACTGGTAATGATGACATATTGCGGGTATAACCCAGTTGCTGCTGTTACTGGTGTTGATGACATATTGAAGGTATAACCAGGTAGCTGCTATTATTGGTGATGATGACATATTGTTGGTATAACAAGGTAGCTGCTGTTACTACTGATGATGACATATTGTGGGTATAACTAGGTAGTTGCTGTTACTGTTGACATATTGCGGGTATAACCAGGTTGCTGCTGTTACTACTGATGATGACATATTGCGGGTATAACCAGGTAGCTACTGTTACTGGTGATGACATATTGTGGGTATAACAAGGTAGCTGCTACTACTGGTGATGATGACATATTGTGGGTATAACAAGGTAGCTGCTGTTACTACTGATGATGACATATTGTGGGAATAACTAGGTAGTTGCTGTTACTGGTGATGATGACATATTGCGGATATAACCTGGTAGCTGCTTTTACTACTGATGATGACATATTGCGGGTATAACCTGGTAGCTGTTGTTAGTACTGATGTTGACATATTGTGGTTATAACTAGGTAGTTGCTGTTACTGGTGATGATGACAAATTGTGGGTATAACAAGGTATCTGCTGTTACTACTGCTGATGATATATTGTGGATATAACCAGGTAGCTGCTGTTACTACTGATGATGACATATTGTGGGAATTACCATGTAGCTGCTGTTACTGGAGATGATGTCATACTGTGGTTATAAGCAGGTAGTTGTTGTTACTGGTGATGATGTCATATTGCGGGTATAACCTGGTAGCTGCTGTTACTACTGATGATGACATATTGCGGGTATAACCAGGTAGTTGCTGTTACTGGTGATGATGATATATTGTAGGTATAACTAGGTAGTTGCTGTTACTGGTGGTGATGACATATTGCGGGTATGACCATGTAGTTGCTGTTACTGGAGATGATGACATATTGTGGTTATAACCAGGCAGCTACTGTTACTGGAGATGATGACATATTGTGGTTATAACTAGGTAGTTGCTGTTACTACTGATGATGACATAAAGCGGATATAACCTGGTAGCTGCTGTTACTACTGATGATGACATATTGCGGGTATAACCAGGTAGTTGCTGTTACTGGTGATGATGACATATTGCGGGTATAACCAGGTAGTTGCTGTTACTGGTGATGATGACATATTGCGGGTATAACCAGGTAGTTGCTGTTACTGGTGATGATGACATAATGTGGTTATTACCAGGTAGTTGCTGTTACTACTGATGATGACATATTGCGGGTATAACAAGGTTGCTGTTTTACTACGGATGATGAGGATATTTGGGTCGACTAGCAGTTTACTACTAGTGCTGCTAATGTTGTTGCTATATTTGGTATAATGTTAGTTAGACCTGGCAACTGTTGTTGATGTTGAAATGTTTTTTACTATGCAGCGGTTGTTACTGATGATGTTTCTGCAGTTTTTTGTTCGTGATATTCCAAGGAATTGACATAGTCTATGCTCAAGCTGTTGGGATATTTCTTACAATCTTTAATAAGGTAGCTAGCCAGGGTATTGTTTTATGCAAACACTTACGGAAATCTTAAACTTGCGTTCAAAGTATTCTTCATAGCTTCCTAACAGCTAAAACTTATGGAAAAGGGTGGTGCAAAATTAGTTTTGAATCAGACCAGGAACTCAAAGAGACAATAGCTGTCCCCAATGTGTAGGTTTTAAAGAATACGGTAATTAAGAACTTTAATTTGAAGTAAGGCAAGTTTATTTTTTCCCCAAGTGCTTTGATAAAACAGTACGCAGGCTAGTCTTTAGCTTCCCACAGTAATTGTTGTATACTCAACAAAAAGAAAGTATCCACCATTCATGATTTGACATATCATGAGACATGTAAGTGAAAAGAGAGTCAACGTAAGTTGCTTTAATCTTAGATAAAAATAGGACATTGTGTATTTTGTTGAGTATATAACAATTATACACTCATCTATATGACACAAATATTTACTACTCAAACTTTGACAAGGGTGAACAAATTTTGCCTTGAAGATATTTTGCCAATTTCATCAGATGCACTGATTGGCTTTTTAGAAAACAAAATGTTACATGTTGTATGTTTCACCCTGGAAAACGACGCCATTATGTAAATTAATGGCAAAGTTTTCGCTCCAGACTTTAAAAATGCAACGGGAATATTGTTTTGCCGATCCTCATCAAAGTTTGTGAAGTTTACATTGTGCTTATTGGTATGACCAGAACAGATTAATTGCTAGAGTATCTTCTCCACCTATATTATTCTTGCCACTTCTAGTTTTTGCAAAGTCCGGCAACTGTCAAATAAAATCGATAGTCTGCCTCCTGTTGTAATGAAATAATCTGATGATAGTCTAACAATTAATTGTTGATCGTCCAAAATGGAATCAAGTAAAAACAACCAAACAAAGCAACACATACAATCTGGTCACTTTTACGGACCACAGCCCTTTATGGACCAAATAATTATGTCCAATGCAACCTTTTCCTTACATTTTACTTGCACATCTGTTTGAAATACTGCAATCAACGTACCATCTGTCACATTTGTGGTTGTAAATCCAAGTTGTGTGAGACAACAGCAATGATTTTGGTCAAGTCGTTGGTAGGCCTACATGATGTAGCAACATTCAAAATCTAGAAAAGTAGAAAAAAATGCTGTTAGAATACATGTTTATCCATACCAGTAATATTTCTGAGTGACAAGGGACATATTTTGCATTAACTGAGGTAGCTACTGTTACTGGTGATGATGACAAATTGTGGGTAAGACCATGTAGCGGCTGTTACTGGAGATGATGACATATCGTGAGTATAACCAGGTATCTGCTGTTATTGGTGATGATGACAAATTGTAGGTATAACCAGGTAGCTGCTGTTACTGGTGAAGATGACATATTGCGGGTATAATTAGGTAGCTACTGTTACTGGTGATGATGACATATTGTGGGTATAACCAGGTAGCTGCTGTTACTAGTGATGATGACATATTGCGATTATAACCAGGTAGTTGCTGTTCCTGGTGATGATGACATATTGCGGGTAAAACCAGGTAGTTGCTGTTACTGGTGATGATGACATATTGCGGGTACACCAGGTAGTTGCTGTTACTACTGATGATGACTTATTGCAGGTATAACAAGGTAGTTGCTGTTACTGGTGGTGATGACATATTGTGGGTATAACCAGTAAGCTGCTGTTACTACTGATGATAACATATTGCGGTTATAACCAGGTAGTTGCTGTTACTGGTGATGATGACATATTGTTGGTATAACCAGTAAGCTGCTGTTACTACTGATGATAACATATTGCGGTTATAACCAGGTAGCTGCTGTTACTGGTGATGATGACATATTGCGGGTATAACCAGGTAGTCGTAGTTACTGGTGATGATGACATATTGCGGGTATAACCAGGTAGTTGCTGTTACAGGTGATGATGACATATTGCAGGTATAACCAGGTAGTTGCTGTCACTGGTGATGATGACATTTGCGGGCATAACCAGGTAGTTGCTGTTACTAGTGATGATGATATATTGTGGTTATAACCAGATAGTTGCTGTTACTGGTGATGATGACATATTGAGGGTATAACCAGGTAGTTGCTGTCACTGGTGATGAGGACATATTGTGGGTATAACCTGGTAGTTGTTGTTACTACTGATGATGACATATTGCGGGTATAACCATGTAGTTGCTGTTACTGGTGATGATGACATATTGTGGGTATAACCTGGTAGCTGCTGTTACTGGTGATGATGACATATTTCGGGTATAACCAGGTTGTTGCTGTTACTGGTGATGATGACATATTGCGGGTATAACCAGGTAGTTGTTGTTACTGGTGATGATGACATAATGTGGTTATAACCAGGTAGTTGCTGTTACTACTGATGATGACAAATTGCGGGTATAACCAGGTTGCTGTTTTACTACGGATGATAAGGATATTTGAGTCGACTTTTTTACTACTAGTACTGTTAATGTTGTTGCTATATTTGGTATAATGTTAGTTAGACCTGGCAACTTTTGATGATGTTGAAATGTTTTTACTACGCAGCGGTTGTTACTGATGATGTTTTTACAGTTTTTTGTTGGTGATATTCCAAGGAATTGACATGGTCCATGCTCCAGCTGTTGGTATATTTCTTACGATCTTTAATAAGGTAAAGGATGGTGCAAAATTAGTTTTGAATCAGACAAGGAACTCAAAGAGACAATAGCTGTCCTCAATGTGTAGGTTTTAAAGAATACGGTAATTAAGAAATTTAATTTGAAGTAAGGCAAGTTTTTTTTTCCAAGTGCTTTGATATAACAGTATGCAGGCTGGTCTTTAGCTTCCCACAGTTATTGTTATATACTCAACAAAAAGAAAGTATCCACCATTCATGATTTGACATATCATGAGACATTAAGTGAATAAAGAGTCAACGAAAGTTGATTTAATCTTAGATAAAAATGGGACATTGTGTATTTTGTTGAGTATATAACAATTATATACACATATATATGACACAAATATATACTACTCAAACTTTGACAACGGTCATTTCATGAGATGCACTGATGGGCTTTTTAGAAAACAAAATGTTACATGTTGTATGTTTCACCCTGGAAAACGACGCCATTATGTAAATTAATGGCAAAGTTTTCGCTCCAAAATGTAACGGGAATATTGTTTTGCCGATCCTCATCAAAGTTTGTGAAGTTTACATTGTGCTTATTGGTATGACCAGAACAGATTAATTCCTAGAGTATCTTCTCCACCTATATTATTCTTGCCACTTCTAGTTTTTGCAAATTCCGGCAACTGTCAAACAAAATCGATAGTCTGCCTCCTGTTGTAATGAAATAATCTGATGATAGTTTAACAATTAACTGTTGATCGTCCAAGATGGAATCAAGTAAAAACAACCAAACAAAGCAACACATACAATCTGGTCACTTTTACGGACCACAGTCGTTTATGGACCAAATAATTATATCCAATGCAACCTTTTCCTTACATTTTATAAAACAGTCACATTTTACTCGCACATCTCTTTGAAATACAGCAATCAACGTTCTATCTGTCACATTTGTGGTTGTAAATCCAAGTTGTGTGAGACAACAGCAATAATTTTGGTCAAGTCGTTGGTAGGCCTACATGATGACATATTGTGGGTATAACCAGGTAGCTGCCGTTACTGATGATCATACCTGCCAAGTTTCCAAAATCGAAAAGTGGAGTGGTAACTGAAATCTGATACTTATTAAGACCACAACAAATAATGAGACACTTCAAAATGTGTCAGTTAGTTTCATTTGGTAATATATGAAAATCAGGGGAGGGAGCTTGGGGCAAGAGTAACTTCACTTGAAATTCAGCAGGGGGAAGCAACTCTGTCCAACCTATTTAAAGTATGTGAGAGTGACCTCCCCTGAAAATCAGGGGAGCGGACTCTGCACGGGCAAGAGTTACTTCCCTTGAAATTCAGCAGGGGAGGCAACTCTGTATGACCTATTTTAAGTCGGCAAGAGTGACCTTCCCTGAAAATCAGGGGAGCGAAATCTGCAAGGGGTAAGAGTTACTTCCGTTGAAATTCAGCAGGGGAGGCAACTCTGTATGACCTATTTAAAGTCAGCAAGAGTGACCTTTCCTGAAAATCAGGGGAGTGAAATCTGCACGGGGCAAGTATAACTTCCATTGTAATTCAGCAGGGGAGGCAACTCTATATGACCTATTTTAAGTCGGCAAGAGTGACCTTTCCTGAAAATCAGGGGAGCGAAATCTGCACGGGGCAAGAGTTACTTCCCTTGAAATTCAGCAGGGGAGGCAACTCTGTATAACCTTTTTTAAGTCGGAAAAAGTGACCTTTCCTAAGAATCAGGGGAGGAAACTCTGCACAGGGCAAGAGTAACTTCCGTTGAAATTCAGCAGGGGAGGCAACTCTATATGACCTATTTTAAGACGGCTAGAGTGACCTTTCCTGAAAATCTGGGGAGCAAAATCTGCACGGGGCAAGAGAAACTTCCCTTGAAATTCAGCAGGGGAGGCAACTCTGTATGACCTATTTTAAGTCGGCAATAGTGACCTTACCTGAAAATCAGGGGAGTGAAATCTGCACGGGGCAAGAGTAACTTCCCTTGAAATTCAGCAGGGGAGGCAACTCTGTATGACCTATTTTAAGTCGGGAAAAAAGTGACCTCCCATGAAAATCAGGGGAGCGAAATCTGCACGGGGCAATAGTTACTTCCCTTGAAATTCAGCAGGGGAGGCAACTCTGTCCAACCTATTGAAAGTCGGCAATAGTGACCTCCCCTGTAAATCAGGGGAGCGAACTCTGCCCTGTGCAAGAGTTACTTTCCTTGAAATTCATCAGGGGAGGCAACTCTGTCCACCACAAAATACTATCTGAAATTCAGAGTTTAGGTGGGTTAAATTGGAAAATCTGATAATTTATTTCAAATAAAAGTGGAGCAACTCCACCTTAAGTGGAGTACTTGGCAGGTATGCTGGTGAAATTGGGGATATAACCAGGTAGCTGCTGTTACTGGTGATGATGACTTATTGTGGGTATAACCAGGTAGTTGCTGTTACTGGTGATGATGACATATTGCGGGTATAACCAGGTAGTTGCTGTTACTGGTGATGATGACATATTGTGGGTATAACCAAGGAATTGCCGTGGTCCATGCTCCTGCTGTTGGGATATTTCTTACAATCATTAATAAGGGAGCAAGCCAGGGTATTGTTTTATGCAATCACTTATGGAAATCTTAAACTTACATTCAATGAATTCTTCATAGCTTTCTAACAGCTAAAACTGATGGTATAGGGTGGTTCAAAA
This sequence comes from Spisula solida, assembly GCA_947247005.1. Taxonomy (NCBI): domain Eukaryota; kingdom Metazoa; phylum Mollusca; class Bivalvia; order Venerida; family Mactridae; genus Spisula; species Spisula solida. The sequence continues at coordinate 32,238,102 of OX365948.1, forward strand.
TTATTTTTGAATCAGACCAGGGACGAGACAATAGCTGTCCCCAATGTGTAGGTTTTAAAGAATACGGTAATTAAGAAATTTAATTTGAACGTAAGGTATGTTTATTTTTTCCTAAGTGCTTTGATATAACAGTACGCAGGCTAGTCTTTAGCTTCCCACAGTAATTGTTGTATACTCAACAAAAAGAAAGTATCCACCATTCCTGATTAGACATATTATGAGACATGTAAGTGAATAGAGAGTCAACGAAAGTTGCGTTTAATCTTAGATAAAAATGGGACATTGTTTATTTTGTTGAGTATATAACAATTATATACACATATATACAGGGTGATCCATTAATTCCGCACATTATTAAATGCTTATAACTTCAACATCTTTAAAGCTACCATATTAAAGAATACAAGTAATTGTAGAGTGTACGTGTAAGTTTTGATCTGATCTAAAACGGATATTCAACTATAGAATCCCTATCTAAAGCAGACGTTCAATGTGACCACCCATTTTCTCAGAAATGAGTTTCAAACGTCGTTTCCAATTCTGCACATGACGCTGTTGCATGCAGCTAGGTAACCAGTCTCTTTTCCCGACGAATCGAATGTTTCATTTCACTGGAAATATCCAACACTATTCCTTCATGAACGCACATGTGTATTTGGACACACTTTTCAAGTTTTCTTTTCACCTAAATCGCAGATTACCCCAATTCGTAATACAGTTTTATGATTCGAATTTGAAGATACTCAAATTTATGACGTCATCGATGACGTCATACCGTCACTTTGACGGCACAATGCCAATTACTTTTTTCCTTTCAGCGGAAATTTTTTATTTATTACATTTCCAACAATACCAAATTCGTATGTGTAAGTAAAGAACTAGTGAAGTGATAGGCATTCACTAATGTGCGGAATTAATGGATCACCCTGTATGACACAAATATATACTACTCAAACTTTGACAATGGTGAACAAATTTTTCCTTGCAGATATTTTGCCAATTTCATAAGATGCACTGATCGGCTTTTTAGAAAACAAAATGTTACATGTTGTATGTTTCACCCTGGAAAACGACGCCATTATGTAAATTAATGGCAAAGTTTTCGCTCCAGACTTTTAAAATGCAACGGGAATATTGTTTTGCCGATCCTCATCAAAGTTTGTGAAGTTTACATTGTGCTTATTTGTACGACAAGAACAGATTATTTGCTAGAGTATCTTCTCCACCTCTATTATTCTTGCCAGTTCTAGATTTTGCAAATTCCGGCAACTGTCAAACAAAATCGATAGTCTGCCTCCTGTTTTAATGAAATAATCTGATGATAGTCTAACAATTAATTGTTGATCGTCCAAGATGGAATCAAGTAAAAACAACCAAACAAAGCAACACATACAATCTGGTCACTTTTACGGACCACAGTCCTTTATGGACCAAATATTATGTCCAATGCAACCTTTTCCTTACATTTTATAAACAGTCACATTTTATTCGCACAGTTCTTTGAAATACAGCAATCAACGTACCATCCGTCATATCTGTGCTTGTAAATCCAAGTTGTGTGAGACAACAGCAACGATTTTGGTCAAGTCGTTGGAAGGCCTACATGGGGTAGGAACATTCAAAATCTAGAAAAGTAGAAAAAAAGTGCTGTTAGAATACATGTTTAGCCATAGCAGGAATATTTCTGAGTAAAAAGGGACATATTTTGCATTAAATGGTTGTGTTATTGTTGAACTTACTAGACATGGTTCGTAATTGGTGTAGGTGTCTGTCAGAACTCTAAGATTAGAAAGGTCCCAACTTTGAATTAACAGCTGGAAAGAGTTATCTATCCTAGCCATTAAAGTTTTTATTACTGCGAAGCCTTGTGTAAAGTTCAAAAATCAATTGTTTCTGTGGTTACTGGGAAATCATTAAAGCTCAGCCATTTCCGTTTGTCTCCAGTGAGTCTATGGCAATGCACAAAGGCCGTGGGGACCAGAATTGTTTCAGAGATATTATTTAGATATACGTCTTCTGTAGAGCAACACCCACTGGGAAACATACATTTTTTTTGTTGTAGAGAGGTTGGTGCCCTGAAGAGGTAAACGTAACAGAAAATGGTTACTTATGTATCAACACAAGACTACGTTCAATAAACGCTTATGCCCCGATGGAAGCCTTGTCCATAAAAACTAGCTAAGTCAATCAGGGGCCATAATTCTGTTGAAATGTTGGATAGTGTTACATGGCTTTGACAATGCAAGGTGTTTATGATGATTAGCATGTATGCTTAGTCTGAAAGCTATGCCTTAATGGACTTGAAAGTTTTGGGTCAAATGGACGGAGGAACAGACTGATGGACAGGACAATCACTATATGCATCAGTAGATAAAGGGGCATAAAAACGTATTAGTGTTTCTATAGCAACATACCACAACATTTGTTAGAGATCAAATACTATGAGATGACATTGGTCGTTCAGGAGCGGCCATCAGCTGCTCCTTTAATATAGCATCTTCATCAACTTCCTTATCACCACAAACCATTGTCAGATAGTAACGGTTACCATAGTGATTTTTGAGGAACAAACTTGAGCCGACACATCAGAGACGACCTTGAGAAATGATAGCTATTCTATCACCTAACACGTACGCTTCATCCATATGATGTGTGGAGAGGCTAATAGTGCGACCTGAAATACGACATGGGATCATCTAAATACAGACAAACTTGTATTAAAAGACCACTTAATAATTGCTGACATAGACAGCTTTTTGCTGTTTCCACGGGTATCTTCAATAAACAAGAGGGCCCAAAGGGCCCTAGGTCGCTCACCTGTCGTACTAGTGCATGCACACCCCTATGGTGATCCTACACATTTTCTGAATAAAATTTAAGGAAATTCAGCCTCTATTGCAAGTTTTTGTATGATTTGACCATGTGACCTAGCGTTTGACCCCAGATGACTTAATTAATATCAAACTTAACCTAGATTGTGTTGAGATGATTATTAGGACCAAATTTCATAAAGATTAAGTCGAAATTGTAACCTCTGGTGACTACACAGGGTTTTTCTATGATCTGACCTATAATTTAAACAAAATATTTCCTCCATATAACTGTACAAATACATGCTATAAAGACAGAACAATACCTTAACACTTAAAAAAATAATTATGGTTCCAGTGGGGTTTGAACCCACGACCCTCAGGAAAATGTCAATTGACATTGTGACCTTGTTTTTGACGCCAGATGACCCAAAATCGAATTTGGCATAGATTTTGTTGACAGGATCATTGTGACAAAGTTTCATAAAGATTTAGTTGAAATTGTAACCTCTGGTGACTGACTACACAAGGTATTTCTATGATTTGACCTTTATTTTAAACAAAAAATTTTGGAATATTTTTCCTCCATATAACTGTACAAATACATGCTATAAAGACAAAACAATACCTAAACACTTAAAAAAATAAAAATTAAAAATTATGGTTCCAGTGGGGGTTGAACCCACGACCATCAGGAAAATGTACAAATACATGCTATAAAGACAAAACAATACCTAAACACTTAAAAAAATAAAAATAAAAAAAATAAAAATTATGGTTCCAGTGGGGGTTGAACCCACGACCATCAGGAAAATGTACAAATACATGCTATAAAGACAAAACAATACCTAAACACTGAAAAAAATAAAAATAAAAATTATGGTTCCAGTGGGGGTTGAACCCACGACCATCAGGAAAATGTACAAATACATGTTATAAAGACAAAACAATACCTAAACATTTAAAAAAAAAAATTAAAAAAAAAAAATTATGGTTCCAGTGGGGGTTGAACCCACGACCATCAGGAAAATGTACAAATAAATGCTTTACAGACAAAACAATACCTAAACACTCAAAAAAAAAAAAAAAAAAAAAATTATGGTTCCAGTGGGGTTTGAACCCACGACCCTCAGGAAAATGTCTACGCTCCCTACAGCGCTTTGATTGCAACTTAACCATTACAATTCACACCCTGCTATAGAATACTAGAATATTTTGATATTTGACCTTTACAAAACTGCTTTGAACCCTGATACACATTTTCATTGGTTGATGAAAGTTTATTGTATGTATAGAGAGTAGAGAGTTACAGCAGAGAGTTAAGTGACCATGAAGACTACATGTTGAAAGGTTTAAAACAAGGTTTTTTCTATAATTTGACCTAGTGAGCTAGTTTTTGACCTCAGATGACCCAATATCGAACTTGACCTAGATTTTGTTGAGATGATCATTGTGACCAAGTTTCATAAAGATTAGGCCAAAATTGTGACCTCTAGAGAGGACACAACCCAATTGTTGACGGACGGACAGACGGACGGACAGACGGACGGACGGACGGACGACGGACGAAGTGTGATCACAAAAGCTCACTCTGTCACTTTGTGACAGGTGAGCTAAAAACAACTAAGAACTTCTCCACACCTTGAATACACGACTATAGCTAATGTTATGGAAGATTCTAACATGACTGGTGATTTTGCCTATATATACAAAGAACAAATCATAATGTCGTGTATCGGCCGATATACAATGAAAATGACGTCACTTCGTTTTTATGACATCATGCAGGTAAACAAGTAATGTAAACACCATAGATCTCACAAAATAACACTGACTTAATAATATATAAATCATGTTAGAATCGAAATAAAATATTCAAAACCATTGTATACCGGCTGTCGTTCAGATGCTTGTTATTAACCACTCAGGCCTACGGCCTTGTGGTTAATTCCTACGTGTCAGAACTCCAAACCATTGTATAACAGCCGGTATACAACAGTTTTTAATAGTTTATTTCTTAAACATACTCTGCCCAACAGTTGAATCAAAGTTAACTTTATACATGACAAAAACTTACATACCTTTTTTCAACTTGAGAAGTATATAGTTGTCAGATAGCTCTCCTAGCATAAGGATCTACACCAGCAGTTAAGGCTCATCAAGTATGACTGTTTTAGAATTTCCAACAAATGCTATGGCAACAAACAACTTCCTCTTCATACTACCTATAATATACATACATAATATCACATAAACAAGAGATGTTTGTAAAACAGGTGTGCCCCCATTGCAGCCAAAGTCATTTATGTTAAAGGTGCTGCCTCACAGATTAGGCTAAAAATTTTGTATATCGTGATTTTCCAACCTAACCAAGTATTGATTTACATGTAATAGAAAGCCACTTACGGTTGCTTTATGAAAGATTTGGTGCAAATAAGCAATTTTAACCACTTTCGATATCGCGTACTAAAATTGCTAAGTTTCCTTCCAACATGCTTTGTGAATTATGTAATTCACATATGATTGAACTGTAACGTCAACAAACTACAGCGTAAACATCAGTGAGGTATTTGGTTCGTTTTTTTATTCGTTTTCATCAAATGCGAACAAATTTCAGGCCATTTAAGTAATAGTAGTGTTAATTCTATAGGGTAATTAATAAATAACTACAAAATGCCGAAGTTTCTCATGTTATTTTAGATGTCAGTGTGGTTGTTTATGGGATATACAGGCAACTATACCAAAATTACACGAATATTTGACAATTTTATTTTATTGTTGCAATACACCAATATTTGAGGCAGTCCCTTTAAAGGTCACAGCGAAATTGACCTTTGATTTACTGATATTATTGAGTCATTGAATGGAAACCATTTGGTCTACTGACTGACCTAACAACTTACCAACCGACAGACCAACAGACTGACATGTGCAAAGCAATATACTCCCTCATCAAAGATGGGGGGGGGCGTAATAATACATTTTGTACTTGAAATATCACAGTAAATACCAATACATATGACTTGTATGACATTTTTATACATGAGGTGTGGTCAGAAAATATGCAGGTTTTTGGATTGTTGGTCTACATCATTGATTCACATTGGGAATACAAAAGCTGCCACTAAGATATTGATTGAGACATTTATAAATTAACAGTTACTGTAAATTTATAAATGTCTCAATCAATATCGTCACAATTAAATCAGAGATTATCTAGAACCTTGTGTAACACAATGACTAATATGAAAATCCTATATGTAACCAAATTGGTACAAGGAATAGGTAAATTATGCTCCCCGATGCAAGTGCTTGTCCCAATATGGGTGATAACATATTACAGATACAAGAAAAACAAGATTTAAGTATGAACAAGAGAAGTTTGTAAACATGTATGCCCCCATGGCAGCCCAATAGTCAAAATTGGTGCAGGTCACAGTGACCTTGACCTTTGATCTCAAAATCAATAGGGGTCATCTACTGTTGTTGACCAACCTCCATATAAAGTTTGAAGATCCTAGGGCAAAGTGTTCTTGGGTTATTGAACGGAAACCATTTGAATATTTAGAAATAGTGAAGGTCACAGTGACCTTTGACCTACTGACCTAAAAAACAATAGGGGTAAGTAAGTAAGTAAGTAAGTAAGTAAAGACTTTATTTAAACGAGGCTACACATTTGGTTTCTCAATCTTCCATGTGGGCCTCAAATGGGGTCATCTACTGTTGATGACCAACATCCATGTAAAGTTTGAAGATCCTAGGCCAAAGTATACCCGAGTTATTGAACGGAAACCATTTGAATAGTCAGAAATGGTGAAGGTCACAGTGACCTTGACCTATGACCTACTGACCTAAAAAACAATAGGGGTCATCTACTGTTGATGACCAACATCCATGTAAAGTTTGAAGATCCTAGGCCAAAGTATACCTGAGTTATTGAACGGAAACCATTTGAATAGTCAGAAATGGTGAAGGTCACAGTGACCTTGACCTTTGAACTACTGACTTCAAAATCAATGGGGATCATTTACTGTTCATGACAAACCCTCATGTAAAGTTTGAAGATCCTACGGCAAAGCTTTCTTGAGTTATTGGACAGAAACCATTTGGTACGACCATTAAAGATGGGTGGGCATAAAGATTAGAAAGGGGAATAACTCCAAAAATATGCAATGAAGAGTATTGGTTTTTGTGCACGGCACTTCACCTCAATGAGATCTATTCACCTATGAAGTTTTAAATTGATATCTCTTAGACTGTATGAGTTTTGGCCCGGACAAGAATGAAGTATGAAAAATTACGAAGGGGAATAACTAAAAATATATGGAATGAAGTTATCATTTTTTGCACTGCATTTCCCCTTAATGAGATCTATTCACCTATGAAGTTCTAATTTGATATCTCTAATACTGTATATGAGCTATGGCCCAGACAAAAGTGTGACGGCAGACGGAGGGAAGAACGGACAAAGTGGCGACTATATGCTCATCCTTTGGTGAGCATAAAAATAAAACATGTACTACCTACCAGACAGATTACAGGAGAGTTATTTCCTCTTGTATGGTAATCCAACATGTTTAATCATTTGTTCCAACTCTGATTGCACTTCTATAGAAGATGCTCCTTTCAGACGAGCATAGAACCACATATGCTCTTCCACAGTTAACCTACAAAGGTTACAGCATGTTTATTAACTTGACAGTTTTCTAGGAGTACACAATTAATCAGTACTAACTATTCATCAGCAAGCAACAGTTAACTGACATATTTTCCACATGTGGAGGACATGGCTGTAGCCAATGTTTTAACTTCTCCACATCTGGAGGATATGACCATAGCCAATGTGACAACTTCTCCACATGTGGAGAATAGGACTATTGCTAAGACCATAGCCAATGTGACAACTTCTCCACATGAGAATATAAATAAAGCTAAGACCAAAGCCAATGTGACAACTTCTCCACATGTGGAGAATATGAATAAAGCTAAGACCAAAGCCAATGAAACAACTTCTCCACATGTGGATACTATGAATATAGCTAATAAGAAAACTACTCCACCTGTGGAGGTCATGATTTCAATTACATGTATTATTATAATTATTTAATCCAAACACAACCACACAAAATTTAAAACCTCTTGGATCCACACCCACAAAATAACATTGAGTTGCGTCAACGGCTCCTTTTTTCTGTAATATACTGACTACCTACACTCAACAGATTTAAAAACACACCAGTATAAAAAATAACTGAATTTTGTCAAAATTCATTTTAGGCTGAAATTAATAGTTGACAGTTTCTCTCCAGTTCATAATCTTTAACTAAGGCAAAGCAAATGGAAATTTTATAATTCGGAATACCCCACCAGGAACACTTCTCTGATTTTGCATGTTTTGCAAGTGCAGCTCGATTGCGTCAACATAACGGATCGATATTGAGTTTCAATTGTACACTGTAGGTTTACACATTAAAAAAACAACATAAAAATATTTTCTAATGGTCTTTTTCTGCTGCGATTAGCTCGAAATATTTGTTCGGATGCTTTTGGGTATGCTACAAGCTAAAATGAGCCATGGTGACGTAGCATGACGGTCCAGCTGCCACCACACATCGAGTGTGTGCTTAGAACATCGAGTCTTGGCAAATGGCAAAGTCAAAAACGGACCACGATCAGACCAGCCGAAGGTTATGACCCCGAGTCAGGAGGCAACATTACAAAGGCGGCGTCACTCGAAATGGTTCAGCATGACTGCACACAGTGTCAGACGAATGCCGGGTGTCAGTGGATTAGTCCAAAGTACATTATTGCATTATTCCTTTCATAATTATCAAAAAAAGGAAAATCTTTTAAGTACAATTTGGAACGATTTTTGTCCGTTTCGAGCTTTATTTGCGAATGTATTGTCTTCAACCGTCTTTGTGGCATTGGTTTGAGGTGTCGTAGACCCAACGCGAGAAATATCCTAACATATTGACGACAATCACCAAAATTGCTATTCTAAATTTGACTTGAAACCATCTCAAGCTCACACACTGAGCACATCTAGATTCTGAATCCGGTTATACGGTTTGAGCCAGGCAGCCGCAGCCACATATCATTATAATTTAAGTTAAGTGCTGCTTGAAGAGTGAGACAACATCACACATAACATAAATTCTATTCTATTATGTAATGTATGTTATCATTGAGGAGGAGCGGTCCCGTGCATACATCAATGCAGCAGGTTCATATACTCACTAGTATACTCACTTTCATTTTCATTGGTCCCTCTGGTAACCATATCATAATTTATTTCAAACTCGCGATAATTACATTAACTTGACATAGCTTGTTGCGTATAGACTGAAGTTAATTCTCCCAAAGTTAAATAACCATAGATTTACGTTTTCATCCATAACATTTATATTTCTTAAGTGGTGCGTTTTAAATCGTTTGAGTGTATTAAGGATGGCAACGGATACCAAAATCGGTATCCGGATAGCCAGATCGCTATCCAAACGGATATCCGAATATCCGTATCAAAACTGAACCAAGCATTGAGCACAGCATGAAATGTAGCCTAATTTCGCGACCAACATCGTCTTTGTGTACCAATATCAGACAGACTCACATTTTATGTCACAGAACGAGTAGTCAGCTATTTTTCTGGTTTTATTGAATCCTATTAACTTGATAATAATTAACTACTGATGAGAAAAGAATGTTTGTAACATACGGCGTAAAGACAAATACCAGATTCGTAACCCCCTCAAACATGATTTATCACGTTTTGTGAATGCGCGCAATTAGATGAAATTGATCAAAACCGGGTTTTATTCAATTACTAATTAAGCAGACAACTTTTTAAAATTAGGGACTGTTACTAACATAAACATATAAGCTGATAAAAGTCAGGTGAAAACAAACTTTAAAATATACCGCAGTGATTATAACGCATCAGCGAATCTAACGGAGTCCTGTGTATAGAAAACAAAAACAAACCCCCACAATATACAAAATGACACTGATACCAAATTGATTCTATTGTTAAAGGTGTTAAACGATGTTGTCTCTCATTAAGGTATTGCGGTACGATTGTTTACAAATGATATAACGGATATTCGAATACCAATTTGCTATCCGGATACTCGGAACAGAAAACGAATAACCGGTTATTCGGATATTCGTTGCCAACCTTACTACCTATATATGTATATATATATATGTATTGATCAAACAACTTAAGTTTAAGAAAAAGAAGGATACTTACCAGTCAAACAGAACATTATGTTGAGGACATGTGCCCAGATTATGCTTGATCTGATTCATTTCTGTGCATAATGTTTTAACCATGAATAAAGCCTGTACCATCTGTAGGCGGAAATAAACCAGTTAGTATTGACCTGAAATAAACAAGGCAATAATTATTGCATGTGATACAAAAGTTACTAGTTTCCATTGTAACTCAATCTTTCGTCAGAATAAAACATTTTTTTAACCTACTTATTTGCCCAGTGGACACACATCAAGTTTCATAAACCTAGCTCTAAAACATTTGTGTATACCAGGATGGACTAACGATTTGACGCACAGACAGAGGACTATTCTAAAGTCCCCTCTGGTAGAAAAAAACTTCAAAATGAGAAATTTTGGGGATTGATTCATTTTGCTGAATTTTTGAATTTGAGAAGTTCGAACATAGTAAAAGGACGTTCTTTCGGAAGATAATAGAGAGGTTGTGAAAGGCAACGTGTAACGTGTACGTCTATGTGAATACTATTTTGGGGTACATTGTCATCCAGGTATGTGTAGTTTCTATAAGTAATGAACACATGACACACGAAAATATAATGTGTACTATGTCACATAGGTACGCGCATGCACAGGAAAAAGATTATATCGCCCATGGTCTCTTATATAAACACTCGTTATTGATTTACAAAGAAATCACGTTACAACAGTCATGCACACGTCATGTTTCACAAGCCAATTGCAACATGTACTTATACATGTATGGGTAGCTACTGGTACAAGTAGTCATACACGTTCGTATCACAACCTCTCTAATAAATGGTGAACTACTTCAAAATAACAAATTTTGACCATGCAAAAGTGATTTTTTTTTCAATATCAAATAGAGAACATACATGGTTGTAGTATTTCCAGCACCATTGTGTCCTAGGAATGATGTTATCTGATCCTCAAAGAAGTTGATACTCAGACCATCTACAGCCATCTTATTGCTCGACGAATATTTCTTCTTCAAATTTCTGATAGCCACACCCACTGTCTTGTCCTTCGGTTCATCTTCAATAGTGCTTAGGTCTGAATGACAAAATATTAGAACAGCAAAATCTCAATAACATGCCCTATGGCAGCCAAATAGTCATTCATGTCAAGTCATGGTGACATTGACCTCAAAATGAATAGGGGTCATCGACTGATCATGATCAATCTTCTTTATAAAGTTTGCAGAGCCTTGGCCCAACTTTTCTCGAGTTAATGATTGGAAACTGTTTGGACTAGTCATTTAAGTTAAAGGTCACGGCCACCTTGACCTTTGACCTAGTATCCTCAAAATTGATAGGTTGATTGACGGACTTGTGCCCAGCAATACACCCCTTAATAAAGACAGGGGACATAATAAGACCACACTGGGGAACCTTAAAGCAGTCATATGGAAACTATCAAGCTAACTTGTCCTGAAACCTTTATTTACCTATCAAGCTAACTTGTCCTGAAACCTTTATTTACCTATCAAGCTAACTTGTCCTGAAACCTTTATTTACCTATCAAGCTAACTTGTCCTGAAACCTTTATTTACCTATCAAGCTAACTTGTCCTGAAACCTTTATTTACCAAGAGTCATGCAAGAAAGGTATTATAGTTTTGGGTTTCCAAGGCAGACGACACTCTGACCAGTATACCACTACATGGTCCTGGTACATGTAACTGGTTTAGTAAATATGTAACATAGTATAGGAATCAGTATTTGGCTTATATGTTCAATCTGATATTTTATTTATATGATACATAATATACTTCATAAGTCATTAAGTTAGTGACATGAATTTAGCTACGATTTTCTAAAGCATAAATTTTGGCCTACAAAGAACGCAACAAAGAAATTCCAATACTGCCAATATTTCCGCATACTAAATGTGTAAAATTCAAACACCCGTGGAAATATCCACTTATACAGCAGTATTAAAGTATGAGGTTTCAGGAAACCACGGTGTGCTCGAACTACTGATAAAACACAGCTACGGCTGAATAACTTCAAAATGCAAAGAAGCCTTCCGAGGAAGAAAATAGTGCAGCGGGTAATGTCTTGATGTATTGTCAAATGCGGAATGTTGGCTATGATAGAATCGAAATCATGAATATGTACCTGTGTTTTATCTTAAATAAAGCATAGTCACTTGTTCGGATGCATACATTAAATCACTTGTGCTACGCACTCATGATTTAATTTCTACGCGTCCAAACTCATGACTGTGCTTTATTCTACAATAAAACACAGGTACATATTCATTATTTCTTATTATTATTAAGAGATCATGAATTTTGGCAAAATGTAATGATAAGCTCTTATAGAGGGAAATCTAAACTAAACTGAACACCTTGACCATTTAGTTCAATGTGTGGAGACTAAAGTCTATCTTCTCCCTGGTTACGACTGCTTCCATACCAATATGTTTTGGTAAATGGTAAATAGAACGGCTTAGGTATTCCATATTGACCTGTCAATAAAAACATACAGTATCAGTTTTTACTAGCAAACCCATTCACATATCGCTAAGACAGTATGAAATCAAACAAGAAAACATAAGTCATTCAACAGTACTGACTTACCAATTTGATGCAACTGCAGGTTACAAGCAATGTTTTTCATAATGTCAGGAAACCTGAAATATGAAGAAGAAACCAGTAACACACTAGCATTGTTAAAGTTGTATGAGTACATAAAATATGTGCTAGTTGGACAGAGCAAATTATACATAATGGTAAATGGAAACACTCGCAATCATAATTATGTATGTTTGATTTGCATATAATTTGCTCTCATTTTATAGTTTGTTTGTACTTATAGATATTGAATTTGTAACAACTTGGAACAGTCGTTTTCAAGCCTGTGTGCCATAAACTGTGCAACTGTAAAACAGCTGACATGTTTCAGAAAGATATTGATTTCATGTAATGAACGACACAGACTGATTCAGTGAAAAATGTATCCTATCAGTAGTTTATATAATTATAACTGTATTTGTTTAATGCAGAAATAAACGCATTTCATTGCATATACAGTACCACCAAAGGTAAGTATACACTTTTGAAATTGAACTTGGTTAACTAACACTCATGCATATTTGAAATCTGCATCTCAAGGAGCTTCTTATGATCCTATTTTCATAAAAATTGGAAGTGGTCATGTTGAACAAACTGAAGTTTAACAAGGCTGCGTTGAATAGACGCTTATGCCCCCATGGAAGCCTTGTCCATAACAAAACTAAGTCAATCAGGGGCCATAGTTCTGTTAAAATGTTGGATAGTGCTACATGGCTTTGATAATGTAAGGGGCTTATGATGGTAAAAATTATGCCAAGTTTGAATGCAACGCCTTGATGGACATAATGTAAGACGAAACGATCAATTTGGGTTAACCAAGAATTGGACGCTTAATAAGTCTAAGTCCAAAATGAGGAGAAGGTGAAGGCCAAAATGGGGTCAGGTGATACAGGCGTGTAAAGAGTGTTCCGATACAACATTCATGAAAGTATGGAAGCTTTGAAGCAACTCATTATAATGCTAGAAGAAACAGTCAATTTGGGTTAACCAGGACAGACATTCTCATTGACTTGACTTTGTGGGGTTTCTTGTGTTCATCCTTTTGTTTGTAAAACCCCATAAGCAACATTTTGCACCTGATTAGCAACGGAATGAATACCGGTAGAATCTAAACATAGCCTATCGTTCCACACCCTACAACTACAAGTGCGTACGGACAGACAGACGGACGGAAGAACTGACAGGTGAATCACTATATACTCGATACAAGGGGATAAAAAGCTTGTTTTTCCATAAGCTGGGAGTAGTTTCCAGACAGTTTCAAATTAATAATTTTGTACTTACGATGTTCTCTATCCAAGCCAGCGATGGGTTTATCAGATGGTCACATGACATGTACTCCTTAAATCTATTGGTATGGTCCTGTTGAGTACTACTGATGAGTAGAAATTGATATCTGTGTGATTATCAGCATGATGTAAGTACTAAATACATCAATTTTTTATTTGTCAAGTGTTCTCAAGAGAATATGAGAGCAAGTGTTCATAGGTTAGGTAAATGTATTGTTTGTTATCAAATATTATCTAGGAAAGACAAGATAACTTCCATTAGGAAGCAATGACCACGGTCACGTTTTAGTAGAAAACTCCCCAATTCATCAAATTACGGAGGGGTATTGGTTGTTATCAAATGTTATCTAGGATAGGAAGTTATCAAATGTTATCTAGGATAGGAAGTTATCAAAATTAATGTTATCTAGGATAGAAAGTTTGTCAAATCAAAGATTAAAATTATTGGCGGGTGACAGGTGAAATCTAGAGAGAGAACAACAAAGCAAATTCCAACCAAATCATCAAAATGAAAAGTGGATTATATTGATTGTTATCAAATTTTATCTTTGAAGGACAGAAGAAAACTAGCATCAAGTTATCAAATAATCTAGCAATGTGATAAATCGTTGAATGGGAAATCCATTGAAGGAATTTATTGGTGGGTGACAAGTGATATCTAGAGAATACAGATGTAAACTTCTAACAATTTCAATAAAGGATGAGTGTATTGCTAGTTGTTACATTTTATCAGAAGAAAACTAGCGCAAATTTATCAATAAAAGAAGGACTGCATCAAATGACCAAATGTGAAATGTATTGGTCGCTGTCAAATGTTATCTAGAGAAGATAGAAGGAAACTACCATCAGTTTATGAAATACATAAGGAATGTATCAGCTGTTGTCAAGTGTTATCTGGGGAGGACAATTTTTCAAATGAAAGGGGAAAGATTAATCATTGTCATATGTTATCCAGAGAAAACAGATGAAAACTCCTATTAGTTAAATGATCCTATGAATACGGGAATATCTTATTGGCTGTTGGTTTATACCAACTTGTTTAGGTCGATTTCGAAACAAGTTCTTACAACATATATCTATCATGATGGTATACATTGACAGTACTAGGGTACGGGAGATAGAAATCTTTTCACTTTTATGTGGAGCGTATTCTCGATATCGACATTACTCAATAAAACCCGTTTTTCCGGAACCGAAATTTCACGGTCAGGGGGTTAGCGAGCAATAAGCGGTATAGCGGGAGTGTATATAATTATTCTTTTTTCAACGTTTAAACATGAAAACATATAAAATAATTATTACATATTATCATTAAACATCTTTGTTTTTAAACGTTAGCAAGAATTATCCTAAAAAATGCTTTATATTTGAAATATTGCATTTTATTATACACGGCCGCTTCCGTGGCTCGATACCGATGTCGATAAAAAATACGCATTTTTCAAGTTAAACATATCATTTAGGCGAAAATATTATCAGCGAGGTCGTAAAATTGTGTTGTCATTGTTTTCTAGTAAGACTTTTTACAAATTCTTATCATTTGGCTTAAATAATCGCGATTTTGTACCTAGTTGCTCTATACGCTATATCCGTTTCCCCCCCTGACGTACATTCGGAATATCTCGCACATTGTCGCTCAATTAATTCCGTAATCCCGGAAAACGGGTTTTAAGTTGTAATGTCGATATGGTGAATAGCAAGGGAAGTACTGATACCATTTAACGTAATCCGTCCATCATTAGCCGACGTAATTTCGTGTTATTACGGGAAACTTCGGTACCGTCCGGAAAATATTACAAACATCCGTAAACATTAAATATTTTTATTTTACGGTATTCACATCAATAAATCTGCTTAATAAATTATTTCTTGGCAATTAGATTTGACAATCTTCAAAAAAATAAATTTAAAATAAAAAAAATAGGGACGAGTTCCTTCCCTTTGATATTCGAAGTCATAGAAACGCTCGCGAAATAAAGCGCCGAAATGACATGGCGAGCAGACTTTATTCTCGACGTGGGGTCGATTTGTCACCAAAACTGTGTTATTCGGAAGGGTTGAGGATTATCATCAGTCTAAATTACATTGGTTAACACCGCTGTGAGGACGAATACCGTTATTCTTTTGAATGTTCGGTTGAAAACGATGCAAATCTCGGAAACAAACATTGAGAAAACGAAAGTAGAAATATTTCTGTTGCACCATTTCGTCGAGAATAGACTCAATAGTGCAAACCAGCCTATGTTGATGTTCATCACGATGCTTCTCAACTTCATTGAGGTAAAACTTGCTAAAACATTGTGTTCTTGATCAAAAAATTATATTCTTGTATAACTGTGCAATCTTCCGTCAGGTGAGCGTTATAGGCTCCATTTTACATCTTGTTATTGTCAGCTCGACTGTACTTGGTCATTTTCAATTCAGAACTATTCTGATTTAGAATGGTTATTTTTTAGAGCTTCGTGAATGCATAGTGTGATTTTAACTAGATGAAATGGATAATTTGGTTTAAGAAGCCCAGGGGAAGTCTAACTGGTTTTTTTTTGTAAAAGATGTAGGCCTACAAGGGATAGCCCATGTGTCTACATGTACATATTTGTGAAAGAACTGGACTCCAGGTACCGAAATAGCCTTGTAGTAGCCGCAGGTCTATTGTTTAGCTTGCTTGACTTGTAACCGGGAAAGCCGGGTTCAAGGTCCAGGCCTTTTTTTCGCTGAATTGTGTAGAGGCTCGGGCCCTTTTGTTGTGCGAAAAACCTCAAAATTAGAGTGGCATGGTGGTCGAGGAGTGGATAACGCACTTGACTACTGATCGAGAGGTCTCGGGTTCGAATCTCGGCCGGACCACTTGGTCATTTATGAAACGCTTATCAGTGCCCCACCCAACTAGAGATAAACTGGTTGGAAACCAAGAGGTAGTCTCGCGTGTATCGGTGCTATACAAGGGCACGTTAAAGAACCAGGGAGTCTTTTAGGAACGAGCTAGGGTAACGCACCCAGATTCCTTGTATCACAACCCTTCAGCAAAAACACAGGACCCCATTGGAAATAAGTTGCACTTTCATGGGTTATCCTTGACCGAAAGGGTTTTGGGGTTTTCTTCTTTGTCTATATTGCAGGACGAGAGCTTTTAAAAATATTTGTTGAGGCCTGGACACTATAAATCTGCTAAGTCACTTAGTGTCAACATAATAAACAAGGTGATAATAATTATTATTTATATTTGCAGGGAATCAAGAATGAAGCAGTTGACATCAAAACTAGAGATGCTGAAGAAATTTGTGCAGACTTGTGAAAAATGTAAAATTGTACTGTCACTGTGAGGTAATGCATAATTGTATTGTTACAGTTAGTTGTATAAGCAGAAGTAATGTGCGTCTATGTTTTGCAAATACATTGTTCCTAATGCAAAATTTAGGTTAAAATTAAACACCTATTCCTAATTTAATGATTTGCTTTAATTACTGAGTTGGTGCACTTAACCACTTTCTGTCTTATAATTGTATACATAATCAGTTTGGTTGCTTAAATTGTTTTGGTTGCAGTTACCATGACTATATTCCAAATAAATTCAAATTATATTGCAGTTCAGTCATAGATCTGTTCTTATAATATCTGTCTTTGTTGGAGCTGTCATTGATGATTCCGATATATCATTGATACATCGATATATCGATTTTCACATAAAGGTGAACAAGAAACAGACCCATCAGTCATGTATCAGTCACTTAATATTTGGGTATAGATTCAGCTTTTGAAAAAAGCACCTTTGGTTTTAGTTTAGATTTGATATAATTTGACAATTTCTGAACTTTAATTTTTTTAACAAAGAAAATGTTTTTGTGCAGGACCACCAGGATCATATTAGTATATAATTATAATGTTATTATATTATTTGCAGGTTGTGAAATACTGACGCTGCATACTACACAGATTGCAGCAGTGGAATCAGACATAGCATATTACCCAGCATGCAGCACGGGAGCAAGATTTGGCATATAACCCAGATTGGACCATGGAACTATTTTCTGAAAGATTGTTAAATATTTACATATGTATAGAGGAATATATCGCGCAGTTGTTCCAGTCGTTGCCGGCAGTCACAAATGCTACTTTTATATTTGCACTCAGTTAGAAATGGTTGTATTGTTCAGGATTAGTATCAGTGTCCATTCTGTCCAAATTTGGATTGGCAGACATATTTCCTTTACTTTGATTCCAAGTGACAGTCTTCCTGTGTCACAAAGTGCATTCTGTTTGTATAAATAAGATTTGAGTGTCAATTAAGAACTTGGACTACAGGGTGTATGAGTTAATTTCACCCATTACTCCATAGATATACAACTTGAACATTTATAAGTATGAGGCAGGACATATAAAGTGTATGGTTATACTTGTTGGGTATATTGAGTTTAGCTCACCTGTCATAAAGTCACAAGGTGAGCTTTTGTGATCACTCGATGTCTGTTATTCACTCCATTTTTGCTTGCATAGACAGTAGAGATCACAATTTTGGTCTAATCTTTATGAAACATAGACACAACAACCATCTCAACAAATATTTATTTTATATTGGGTAATTTGGGGTTAAAAAGTTGTCACTTGGTCAAATCATACATGAATCTTGTGAAGTCACAGTGATCACTATTTTGGTCCAATTTTATGACAATGATCATCTCAACAAAATCTGGATCAAGTTCGATATTGGGTCATAAGTGGTCAAAAACTAGGTCAATATCATTATGTCAATTCATACATAAATCTTGTGCAGTCTCTAAAGGTCTTCAGTTTTGGTTTAATCTTCATGAAACTTGATCACAATGATCCCTAAACAAAGTCTATTATGTCAAGTTCTACATTGGGTCATCTGGGATAAAACACTAGGCCAGTATAGATCCAACCATGCTTACATGTACACATTCTATAGTCACTAGAGCCCACAATTTTTGTCTAATCTTTATGAAACTTTGTGACTTTGGTCACAATGATCAACTCAGGGTCATCTGGGGTTAAAACTAGGTCACTATGTGAAATAATCAATAAAGCTAAGTAGTCTTTTAGGCACATGTGGCTAATGCTGTGTTGGTTGTGACAAATGGGTGGCTGTCAGTTTATTAAAATGTATAGAACATAATTGCTTTTGAATGAAAACATGACGTGTGCATATTCATTTTCTTAGTTAGATCATTAGCTATAAGCCAATGGATGTTTTGATGCTAAATTCTAAAAAAGTTATTTTCTTATTTTTGGGGTTATAAAATCGTCCAGCCAAAGGGAAAAAATTAACTATTTCTGTATCCATAGCAACCACAGTTTCAATCAGAATAATAAAAATATGCAAGTTTATACAATCTCCTTTTAGACTCCTTTCTGTATACCAAGTTTCATAGCCCTAGCTTGGAAACTGTTTTAGTTATGCCAGGATTCCAAATTTTATAGATTTTTTATCTATTTCCGTTTCCGTAGCAACCACATTTTTTGTTATAATGAAAACATATTCAGATGAGCATAATCTCCTAATTGGCACCTACCCACATACCAAGTTTTGTAATCCTAACTTAGAAACTGTTATGGCAGGATCCAGATTTTGACATTTTTTCACTATTTCTGTCTCCATAGCAACCACAATTTTTGTTGGATTCAATATATTTTTAGACGTGCATAATTCCCTTATTGCCCCCTATCCACATACCAAGTTTCATAAACCTAGTTTGAAAACTGTTTGAGCTATGTCAGGATCCAGATTTTTGAGGGACGGACGAAGGGTAAACCTATGTCCCCTCTGGTTGAAAACCGATAGGGGACTAAAAAAAAAATTCTGAATTTTATGTCAGAACATACATCAACTTGTAGCAAATGATCTTACTAAGAAAATGAATACACACATGACAAGTTTTCAGTCAATAATAAAAAAGTTATAGTGTTTTTAGCAAATGAGAACTCATTCTCCAGCGAGCACAGAAATGAGGGTATGCAAAGAAAAGTACATTTTCTGAAATAAATCTGTGGTAAACTTTTTTTATGTTGTTATTTTCTTATACCATATTGATTACTTAAAATTTGTATGTTACTATTGTAGCATGCCAATCATTTTATAAGATGATTTTATACCATTCTTTGAAAGGGAAATTTAAATATTTTGATAATTCTACTCATTCAAAACACTGAAATTGAAATATAGAGGCGAAAGAAAAAAATATGAAGTAATTTACAAATTTCTGTTACATTTCATTTACAAACACATTCTATTGGCTGTGTAAAAACATAAAACTTTGCACAATTTATTGATTTTATAGACACAAAAAATAGAAAAATACGGTTGGGACCTTTTCTGAAATTTGCTCCATTTTGATATGGATGGTTACCATAGTTAAAATGAAATTTCTCCAAAACGGCGTGGTAAAAGTTTTTAAAAATTTATATTTAGACATGCCATGTGATACGCTTTATGAAAAAGGTAGTTTCATTGGAAATCTAAATATTGCCAATGATGGATGGATTACCTTAAATTAATGTCTCGGTGCCTGATTTATTCACCTTTGGTACAATCCGGCCATGGATCAAAGTCGCAACCTCCAATAACGAAAGTGCACGAAAGCGCACGCAGAAAATGCTCTTAGCTGTTATCAATTGTTTGTCATGAGACAAAAACAGAAGAGGGCTACCATCAGTTTATCAGACAAAAAACAGGATTTATCCACTACCATGAAATGTTATTTAGAAGACAAGAAAGCGCTGCCATCATTTTAGTAAATGACAGGAGAAATGTGTTGGCCACTGTTAACTTTGGTCATGTAACGATAGAAGAAAGCTACCTCGGTTTATTAAATGAAAAACATAATATCCCTTAGCATTAAATGTTATCTAGAGAAGACAAGAAAGCGCTGCCATCATTTTAGTAAATGACAGGAGGAATGTGTTGGGCACTGTTAACTTAGGTCATGTAACGATAGTAGAAAGTTACCTCGGTTTATTACTAGTAAATGAAAAGCAGAATTTATCCATTACTATGAAATGTTTTTTAGAGCAGACAAGAAAGCGCTGACATCATTTGTGTAAATGACGGGAAATGTGTTGGCCACTGTTAACTTTGGTCATGTAATGATAGAAGAAAGCTATCTCAGTTTATTAAATAAAAAGCAGGATTTATTCATTAGCATTAAGTGTCATATAGAGAAGACAAGAAAGCGCTGACATCATTTGTGTAAATGACAGGAGAAATGTGTTGATAACTGTTAACATTGGTCATGTAACGACAGAAAGCTACCTCGGTTTATCTATCAAAAGGCTGAATGAATTTGTTTTTATTAAATGGTATATAGATAGGACTTGATCAAATAGCCATTTTTATTACAGACGCAAACACCCCTGTTCGTTCTTTTCAAAATAACAATAAAAAAGGATAAGAATATATTTATAAAAAATAAAAGTTTCAAGTAAAAATATGATACATTATTACACCATTTTAAGTGTAAAATGAGGCTGGAGAACCTATAATGACCCTGCCTTAACGTATACTGGATATTGATCATGTGAATTAAAACTCAACATTGTAGTAAACCTAAATATTTAAAACACAAAACCCGAAATAATTGAAACAAATGAAACACAAAATGTAATTGAAATGTAATGAATCATAAATTGTTGACACTTTACTAATAAATATGTGGATCAAACAGCTTTATAATATGGCTGAGGGCAATACATTATGTATTGAATGTGAGCTTATTTAAATTGAATTATTAAAGTATTTAGTTATGATACGCAATCGTACCTTTGACACACAAGTGTTGAAAATTTAAAAAAAAAATTTACAGAATCAAAACTAAAAAATAGTACTAAATTTCAAAACAATCAAAATACGGAATCTAACCATACATTTAGTATAAAAAATCATATGATGTTTAACTATTAATCCGTTCCAAACACAAGCACATCCCATAAGCCCACCGAACACACACCCAAAAGCACACATGCCACAAGCACACACGCCCGCAAACACACCCCTCAACCCCACCAAATGCACACATCCCACAAACACACACACGCACACACACCATTGAACACACATAACACATCGTTGTCCAAGAGAACATAGTGCATGTACGTAGCTGTGACTCAGCCCGTAATTTAGAAAATGTGTTACTGTAGATGACCTGATCAGCCACGACACCCGGGACCCTACATCATAGTCCAAAGAGAACATGATACACACAAGAACTAGTGCAATTCGTAGATGAAGTGACTCATCCTCTTAACATCGAGAATGTGTTACTGAAGATGACCAGCCACAACATCCGGCATCACACATCATAATCCAAGGGAACATGCTACTCACAAGAACCTAGTGCTTTTATATGCAGCTGATATGACTCATCCCGTAACCTAGAAAATGTATTACTGTAGATAACTGACCACATACATTCTTCAAAACTACCATTCAATCTCTCAATTGTGACTCATCCAGTAAAATTGAGAATGTCTTACTGTAGATGAACGGCCACAATACACTTTCTCAAAACTACCACTCAATCTCACAATTGTGACTCATCCCGTAAAATTGAGAATGTCTTACTGTAGATGAACAGCCACAATACACTTTCTTGAAACTACCATTCAATCTCACAATTGTGACTCATCCCGTAAAATAGAAAATGTCTTACTGTAGATGACCGGCCACAACACACCTCAAAATAAAAAAATCACCCTTCGTTCCCACAATTTTGACTCGCCCCGCCCCGTAACATAGCAAATGTGTAACTACTTTGTAAATGATCAACCACACTACAAAACCTGACCAAAGCCTTCAGTCGAAATTTGGATGTAATGAAGTTAATTACTTGGAGATATCAAGGAGTGAAAGATGATAAAATGCATTTAAAACCAACCTTAAAACAATAAGAATGACATTTACATTATTGAAAAATTGCACAAAAACTTGTCGAATTCTGATAAATTATTAATTTTATAAAGGTAATTTGTAACAAGATAGATATTTTAGCATGGAATGTGGTCCTTAATAACCCTCATTCACCAAAAACCTCATTCACGTGCCCTTTCATTTTCATTGCCACTTGATGCAATTCCAGTATACTCTTAATTAAGACACCTAACACAGCAAATAAACAAAATTACTCTTACAATGAGTCTGATTAAATTTAATTTGTAAACTACTACAACTTAATACCACAAACAGGTCATTGCAATCATGAACATATTATCTTCAATATGCATATAATAATTATTTTTCTATTTCTGCTTTGTACTGCCGACAATCCTTTCTGATTATTATTGGCAGGTGTCTGACAGGGGCAGACATAAAATCAATTAAGAGACAGAGGTGAGATACAAGGAATCCAGGTGCGTTACCCTAGCTCGTTTCGAATAGATTCCTTGGTTCTTTAACGTGCCCGGTGTACAGCACCGATACACATTGTGTTTGCCTTTTGATACAAACTAAAGTCATTGTTTAGTCAATATTATAGTTCATAAGTTCTGAAATGGTTTGATCAATCACAGATCGTGGCAGTATTAACTAGTAATTGAGAATTTCAAGCAATACAGAAGTCCCCTACCGGTTTTAAGCCATTTTCAATGTTTCTGTTGCCATAGCAACCACAATTTTTGTCAGAATCAAAATATATTTAGACATGCATAACCCCCTTATTGCCCTCTATCCACATACCAAGTTTCATAAACCTAGCTTGGAAACTGTTTGAGTTATGTCCTTATCCAGATTTTTGGACGGACGGACGGACGGACGGCAAACCTATAGTCCCCTCTGGTCAAAAACCGGTAGGGGACTAATAACCAAACAGGGAGGAACAGATGCAGACTTTAAGTCAAGGATAAACAAAGCAATGACCACTTTCATCCAGCTGAAGAATATTATGATCTGGAGTTTAAGGGAGCTATTCTTAACAACCAAAATTTGCCTGTTTAACATGTATGGGTGAGAACAGCCCAGCTTCCTGCCATCAAAGAAATCTGGAAAAGGCTGGATAGGGACTAAAGCTCAAGGGTTGTGTTGATAAGTATATATTGGGTTTTACTATGTTAATTGTTATCGTCCAAATATATACATTGTAATTATCATTTCAAAGGATAATACAAACTATGAAAACAATTGGAACTGAAAGTCATCATGAAAGTCGGGCAGGGAAGACAGCACTCAACTTAACCAGCCGAGCTAAGAAAATATAAAAACATTACATGCCACAATTACACGCCACAATGCCCAACATATAACTGAACGAGAAAATGAATTGCCCAAGTCCCTGCTGAAAGAAACTGAAATTTAAAAGGGGTCAATTCATCCTGAACAGAAATGATGAATAATAAGGTTTGAAACATGAAAAAGATGGAAAAAGAAAATGATACATTGTTCTGTTTAGGGTTTCAAAAAATAGTGATGCATTACATGGGAGTGTTCTAAATAAACACGTTTGACTTAGGTGGTGATTAGGGACGCAAGGTAAAATACCCAAGACACGCAGCCTATCATTGTTCAGTTATTTGGTTTCAAGAACGTCAGAACGGAAAAACAGCATACGCAGATGATCTCTGGCCAGTCGACAAATCATAGCCCAGGCCAAGTCCTTATACACAGACTTAATTAAGATTCGCAGTGTTACTGGCAATACAACGCCACTAATCAAACGGCCATTCACTGGGCGTTGAGAAATAGGGAAGAACAAATAGAGATGCATTACATGGTCGTGTTCTAAAAAAACAAGTTTGACTTAGGTGGTGATTTAGGACGCAAGGTAAAATACCCAAGACATGCAGCCCATGATTTTTCAGTTATTTGGCTTTAAGAACGTCAGAAGACCCAGAATGGATAAACAGCATGCGCAGATGATCTCTGTCTGGTCAGTCGACAAATCATAGACCTAGCCAAGTGCTCATACACTGACTTAATTAAGAGGCACAGTGTTACTGGCAATACAACGCCACTTATCGAACAGCCAATGACTGGGTGGAAATAAAGAAGAACAAATAGAGATGTGCCACATGGTCGTGTTCTAAATAAACAAGTTTGACTTAGGTGGTGATTTATGACGCAAGATAAAATACCCAAGACACTCAGCCTATCATTAATTGTTCAGTTACTTGGCTTTAAGTATGTCAGAATGGAAAGCAGCATATGCAGATGATCTCTGGACAGTCGACTAATCATAGCCCTAGCCAAGTGCTTATACACTTACTTATTAAGATTTGCAGTGTTACTGGCAATACAAAGCTACTAACCAAACGGCCATTAACTGGGTGGAAATAGAGAAGAACAAATAGAGAAGATGCTTCACATAGCCGTGTTCGGCAAGTTTGACTTGATTTTCAGGTGGTAATACAGGACACATGATAGAATACCCAACACATGCAGCCTATCATTACATTCATGACAAGGCCAGCTGTGCAGTTACATAGGGGGGATTATTAAAGCAAGTATTACAGCTTTGTAGCAAACCATACTGATGTAAGACGAAACAGTCAGTTTGAGTTAACCAGGAACAGACGGACAGGTCAACTATTGCTATTTGACCAGTTAATGAATACATGCAGGCCTATCAGTTATTTGCGACTTGAAAGTTGTCTCAGTATATTATGAATGTTATTAAAGTCGTATATCATTTTTGCAGGAGTGCATAAATACATTAATTTTACAAAACTTGCAGCAATATAGAAAACCTGTTATAAAAGTTCAGGTTAGCAGTTCTATATACTAGTAAGATATCTGTATTTTACAATCTACATACAAAAAGCCTTTGATATGGTCGTGTAAAAACAAGATGGATTAAATTTTGGTAAACGTTTAATCAGGTCAGTCTCTACATAACATTGTGTATATAAACTTTAAAACTATCTTATTAAAGTCTAAATTTGATAAATATTTCGTGTATACATGAGTATATGGCTTCGTGAATAAGGTTTCCGTTTTCACTGCCTTTTTCTCAGATTAAAATGTTCAAAATAATAAAAGTACGATGTTATGATATTGCAATATTTGTAAACAAGTGACAGACCTGATTAAGCAGATTATTACTGTCGGTTCAATAAGTAATACTAATGAAGGAACTACCCCATTCAAAAGAATAGGGGGGGGCTTACGTTTTATATAGTAAAAGAGATACCTTCAATCAATAGTATAATACTTGAAACTTAGTTTTTCATATCGTCTCGTTAGTCGAGTGGATAAGCATGCCGCTGTTATCCAACTGATTTTCTTCGAGATTTTGTTCAATCTCGCCACTGGTTCGACACCCATCCAAGTAACATAAATTTTAAAGTTTTTTACAAGTATCTTATTTTGTATTTGTAAGTAATATTATAATAACGTACGTAGTAAGTATATTTATTGGTGTGTTATGTTTTCATTCTATATCTATCAAATTGTATCTTTTCAATTATTTTATTTTTATCTACAGTACAAAATCATACACTTATATAATATATTCCCTGCATCATAAAATATGTAGCATTTGAAGTATCGATTCATTAAAGCAGTAGCATAAAATGAAACTTTATATCATGGATACATGCAATAAAAAAAGTTGACCGAAGTGGGGATCGAACCTACAACTCAGAATAAAATAGAAACTTGGAGGAAGTGAGGGTTTATCCACTACACTACCGCGCCTTTGATATATGGAATGATATGTGCACACTATTTGATATCGAACCAATATAAAGTTTACCTGACGGGCGAGTTTATGTTTATAACCGTTATCATTTGACTTTGAACGCACTATAATACAAGATTTGTCCAAACAAATATGGTTACCATAGACTTTGGGTCAATGCTGATACCTATATAAAAGTGTATGTAGAACAATGTTTTGCTTTGATTATGCTGGCCTATTTTTGGACCGAAATTTTAGGCAGCTATGCTATAGAGAATTGTTTTTAAAAGACTAAGTCACTTATCTGTGTTATTCAATTATGTTTATGACATCTCCCATGAAAACTATTGACTCAAAGGTGTAATGCCCACTCCATGATCGGGATTCAAAACATCATCTGTAATGTAAGAATATAATGTTAGAAATGTTTGTACAGAATACAAACAATACATGTACATAAGACTTTCCACAATGTGCAATGCATAATACAGACAATACAAGAGTTTGGTTACATCAGAACACGTAGTGGTATTATTTTATTTTTATTTTATTGCACCAAAAATCAACTTTTGCACACCCCTAGCAACATTCTGATCATCTTGGTATTTATGCATTGCAATTGACTAATGACAATAAATAAGTGTTTCAAGTTTTTTAAAAAACTTTAACCAAAATGTCTAAATAACACTATTCAGTATTTCACTCTTTCTTTAATATTTCGCCATACAGGCTTTATCAAAAATTATAAAGATTCCTTTCTTCCCTACATGGTCAGCTTGATTGTTCAAAAGCATAAATAAAATGGCGCAATTTTGATAACAGGATATGACGTCATGACGTCATTATTGAAGTCAAACATTGTCATACAATATTGCGCCAAATTTGACTCAACAGATAAAAGTGCATTACAGTAAAATTCAACAAGGAACAATAGAAGCCAGCAATTGGGTTACAGAAAAAATATATATATATATCCTGTTTATCAAAATTGCGCCATTTTATTTATGCTTTTGAACAATCAAGCTGACCATGTAGGGAAGAAAGGAATCTTTATAATTTTTGATAAAGCCTGTATGGCAAAATATTAAAGAAAGACCGAAATACTGAACAGTGTTATTTGTGAAATATTTGTCCCCAAATTGGACTTTCTTCTGAGACAAAATGTCTAAGTTAAAAAGGGCCAAAACTCCTTACAAAATCATTCTAGATTTATTTGTGAAGTTAACTAATGACAATAAATAATAAATGTGTCAAGTTTCGATGCAATAGCAAAATATTTCGAACTTAAAAAAAAACTTTAACCAAAACGCCTATGTTGTAATGGGACATAACTCCTTACAAAACCACCCTACAGTTGTGACCTTGTCTAGTATGATTGACTTATAATGATAATTAAGTGTACAGTGCTGTCAGGTAATTCTGCGCAACTAACAGGCATTTGTCTTGCATATTTAAGACTATTATATTCGTAGAATGAAATGTGGTGCTGTTTGAATAAAAACAACATTCATTGGCAAATGTAAACAATGCAAATGGTCGTACATATATGTTAAACTAGGTCAAATGTTGTCATAAAACAAGATGGCTGCTGGTTTACAAGACCTAATTTCTTGCGGCCAATTATGGGCATGTTGTGATTTGTATTTCTCTGTTTCAGGTGATTGACAACTCTTCATTTTTTCTGTACACGATCAGGTATCAAACACCTGATTTTTATGAACAAACTCATGGTAGTAATTGTGCAAACTCATAACAGTTTTGGCTAGTTTTTAAGATATTTCTAGATTTTGGGGAAAAAGTTTGACATTTAATTACATGAAACTTTGCATGCATGAAATTTTGTATATACGTAATCACACGATAACGTTTGTTATAGAATATGCATGTTATATGTATTTTTAAATGATATTTTAAAATATGTGTTTTTTCATTTTTAAGTTATACGAAAAAAATAGTTGAACAACATACTGTTTTCGTACATGCAACCACTGTTATAGAAGTATTATCCCAAATTTCATGGCCGTTGCTCGGCTAGATTTTTTTAATTGACACTAGTGATTTCGGAAATGTCAAAAACCAGGAGAGTTTACAAAATACATCAACGTTTTGAATACATTGTATCGAGTTTTCGCGATATTTTGTTTTTTGAAAAATGTGTACACTAATAACCGATTTAAAAACGCAACAGTGGGATTTTGATAAATTAAGCTAGTTAAGGTGCTTCAATTCTATTGAAATTTTGCATGTGATGAAATCAATACATGTGCAAATTTCATTGTAATCAAGGTTTAGATGGTCCCAAAACCAAACCACGAACAGTATTGTAGGGTTAACGCATGCTTTTTCGTGCTATAACGTCTGCAGAGTCCCGAGGAACGGTTGATGTCCAAGCCCGTTAGGGCGAGGGCACCAACGCTCCCAAGGGACTTTGCAGATGTTACAGCACGAAAAAGCATGCGTAAACGCTATTATAGCATACAAAACATCAATTTATGCGTTAATATTTGGAAATAATTACATTTTGGCGGGAGATTTTGTGGCGACGTCGCGTAAACAAACGTAACGTCGCGAAAATAAACGTTACGTAATAACAGTT
Organism: Spisula solida; assembly: GCA_947247005.1. Classification (NCBI taxonomy): domain Eukaryota; kingdom Metazoa; phylum Mollusca; class Bivalvia; order Venerida; family Mactridae; genus Spisula; species Spisula solida. Next base: position 32,267,248 of record OX365948.1, read on the forward strand.
TTTGTTATGAGCGTCGACTTCTGGGATCGGCAAATATCAAGAAAACATGGATAATGCGGGTTTGTTTAAAATTATTAATTAGATCTTATAGAAATTAATTAGCAGTTACAAATAAAATGGGAATTGCAGTTCATAAGACGCTGTAAAATCGTTTATTTTCGTCGGTGAGGCCCTGAAATGAGCATACGTAAAACTGGACGTTTACAGCGCGTTCTCGCGTGAATCTTTATGTTTATGCATGGTTTTCATCCCGTTAACGTATGGGAAAAATCACCATTTTTATGCTATAATGATCGACGATGTCCAATTCACAAAATTAATAATGTATTTATAAGCTGCAACTAGCTATTCAAATCAGGCGTCTGTGCCACATTGGCGGGAAAATAAGGGGTTGTAGAATTGTTACACACATCTATTAGGAAAACACTTATCAATACAAAAGATCAGAAGTTGCTACTTGATGATGCACTTCTTGACGACCATTTGTGTCTGCGTTCAAATTTAGTTTCACAAGTAAAAGTGTAATGACCTCCACAGGCTCAACATAAGCTGTCAGCAAGTTTTGCCCATTAAGCATACACTGCATTGTGTCCGATGGTAAAGAATATACATTTCTTATGTCTATGGCATCTCAAACCCGTAACAGGAAGTAAATAATGGAATATTTCAGGATAGATAAGAAGACAGAAAAAATGAAGCAATTTTCAACACTGGTCAAAATGAACATAAATCAAAATGTTAGGGAATGTATATTTTAGCGAAATTACTTAATCATACGCATCATTGCCTTCAAATTGTAGGTATAACAGAAAATATTTTTGACCGGAAGTGGCGTCTTTAAAAAAAACATTCATTTGGTGTCATTATGTTTACGCGCTTGTATTGTCGGCATAGTCCTGACGCAGACAATCATAGGTTTAAATTGCCTCTTGAAAACACTCGACAAGTCTAAATCTCGTCGACAGAAGATAGTTAAACTACTTTGCCATGATAAAACATGACATTATCTGCTTAAAGCAAGTCGATGGCGCCAGGATGTTCTGTATCATAAAGGCGTGGTACCGTATACGACACACTTTACTTTAATTTATGTTTTTTTGTTGTGGTATCGTTGCAACAAATTGTCGATCAAATCGTCACGCCCAGTGGTTTTGCTCGCGCGTCACATGTAAATAATTACAAGAGCACTGCCTTGCGGGTGAAGACGCTCATCTGATCATTGTCACTGTAAAAAAGGCCCATTACCCTTGCATAAAGTAAGGCTGTGTTATAAGTCTTGCTTAAAAAAATGAGGTATTGATGGTGAAAAAAGGGGCTATAACTCTTGCAAAATGCTGGTCAGAGTTATGGGTCATGCTTGACATAATCAGGTATTGATGGTGAATTATAAAGTTTTGAAAGTTTCAAAGCAATAGCCCTCATAGTGTATGAGAAAAGTGGACCTAAACACAAAACTTAACCAAGGAATTTACTAAGTCCAAAAAGGGGCACTTACTCTTGCAAAATGCAGATCAAAGTTATGGTTCTTGTTTGACATGGTCAGGTATTGATGGTGAACAAGTGTTGAAAGTTTCAAAGCAATAGCCCACATAGTGTATGGGAAAAGTGGACCTAAACACAAAACTTAACCATGGAATTTTCTAAGTCCAATAAGGGGCTATAACTCATGCAAAATGCTGGTCAGAGTTATGGGTCATGCTTGACATAATCAGGTATTGATGGTGAATTATAAAGTTTTGAAAGTTTCAAAGCAATCGCCCTCATAGTGTATGAGAAAAGTGGACCTAAACACAAAACTTAACCAAGGAATTTACTAAGTCCAAAAAGGGGCACTTACTCTTGCAAAATGCAGATCAAAGTTATGGTTCTTGTTTGACATGGTCAGGTATTGATGGTGAACAAGTGTTGAAAGTTTCAAAGCAATAGCCCACATAGAGTATGGGAAAAGTGGACCTAAACACAAAACTTAACCATGGAATTTTTAAGTCCAATAAGGGGCAATTACTCATGCAAAATGCAGATCAGAGTTATGAGTCTTGCTTGACATGGTCAGGTATTGATGGTGAACAAGTGTTGAAAGTTTCAAGCAATAACTCTGATTGTTTAGGAGAAAAGTGAACCTAAAGGCAAAACTTAACCAAGGTATTTTATTTTTTAAGTCCAAAAAGGGGCAATAATTCTTACAAAATGCAGATCAGAGTTATGGGTCTTGCTTTATAGGCTCAGGTATTGATGGTTAACAAGTGTTGCAAGTTTCAAAGCAATGGCTTTGATAGTTTATGAAAAAAGTTTACCTAAACACAAAACTTAACCATGCAACGCCAACGAGGATCAAGTGATGACAATAACTCATATTTTTTTCAAAAATCAGATGAGCTAAAAATGACGCAAATATGACGTAATGGGCTAAATTGAATTTATTGGTTTTTTCTTGAATAAAATTTGAATGAAAATTTAAACAAAAAAATACCAACCCCCTAAATTCTTGCGTTTCTAAATCGGTTAAGTGTATATTTAAAGATGAGCCCAGTTTTCTCGTTGCATTTAGCTAGTCTATATTCTTCCGAAATAAATCATGCAAAAGAACCTTCCTCTAAAGTGGTCGGGATGCTTGCTAAACAAATATTAAAACTCGGATAAAATTTTCTGTGGGTGCATTATAAAATGTTTCACATACGTTGTAGCTGGTATTCGCGAGTGTTGGTGTTTCAAACATTTGAAATAAATGACAAATAATATTTCAGCTATAGATTTTTTGTGCAAGTTTATTATAGTATAATATAGTAATAACTATACAGTAAATTCGAGATTTTCAGACATGAGAACATGCTGACACATCAATTTTACAGGCCCGGATCCAGAAATTTTCGAGTGGGGGGGCACAGCTAGCTATTGGGATGATATGGTGGGTAGGGTGCGGGAGGGGTGCCCCCTCCCGGCGAAGATTTTTTTCACTTTTTGACTTAAAATCATGCAATATCCTGCACTTTAAGCTTTTAAAATCAGAAGTAAAGGTACTAAAATTGTACTGCTACATCAACAGAAAATACGACGAGTTTAACAATTATTTAAAAATAATTTCTTTCAATTCTCTAAAATTTACAAACCAGGCGATAAATGATTAAAATTTATGCTACATAATCAGACAATAGGAATTTTTTTATGCAATTATTTTAACAAATGTTTACCCCATTGAAGATTTTTTTCAAATAAGAACTTATTTTTTGAGTTAGACGTTAAATTATTTAAGTGTAGGTCTACTGCTACAAATCAAAACACATAACCCATGAAATAGGCCTAAACAAGTTAGATCTATAACTGAAATTTTCCACAGGTTCAGATTGATTTTTTGTAACATTTTAATAAAAATCATGAAATTTCCGCTGTTACTTTTAAAAAATAAAAATAATATCCAACGCTAGACACATGAACTTTAAAAATGTGCCCCCCCCCCCCCCCCCCCTTGCGAAGATTTTGGTCAATTTTGCATTAAAACCGTTTTTGCAGCTTTTATGTTCTAAAAACTCACGTGAAATTATTATTATATTAAAACTGCATTGTTACATAATCAGTAATAAATCTTATCAACAAGAAAATTTCGAAATTTAATTTAAGCTCTATCGTGTCACTATTATTAAATCGATCAGTTCACACATTATATGTATAGGTTATCGATCATATATTAGAATAATAAACGAATTAAGTACAAGTGAGCGAAGCGAACGCCATACTTAATTCGTTTATTATTCTAATATGTGATCTATAACCGGCTTATAGTTTACCCGCCCACTTTTTGATGTCATTTCCAATGCTTTTGTTTGCAAACAATAGCATGCCCATTAATGGTGTAATGATGGTAAAATAAGGCAAGATTGTATGTACGAGGGATGATCAACAAATACGCAGGAATATGCTTTGAAATCTTAACGTGACCAACACTTAAAATAATTGGTCATATAAAAGATTGAGGTATTACAAATACACAATGTACATAGCTATAAAACATTAAACTCGAGGTAAAATTTGGTCGAAATAACATAGAAACTGTAACTTTAAAAAATAGCTGTACAACCAGATACACTTCATAGACCTGTAAACCGAAACTCATTTTTTCCTTTACAACTTACATGTAAATTATAAGAATTAGCTATTGGAGATCATTAGTATTGATGACGTAATTTGTTATTGACGTTGTATAGCCTATTTGCATGTCGGCATTGATTTCACACGGCTACATATGATAGCATAAATATACCAAACATACACCTGTTTTTATGCTATTACATACCCCTGTTGTTGTTGCTTTGTGCAATATTGCCATTAGTATGTTATGACGTTTCAATCGCAACCACACTTCGCCGATTTCTGTATCACACTCATTTTCTGACCACTTTGAAGCAAATAGTTCTAAAACGGAATTGTGGCATTAAAACTTGTTTTTGAAATCATGAATGTAGTATTCATAACCCACCCTTTAAAAAATTACAAACGCACGAATGATACGTCATCGTTTGCTACGTCCAAAGTTGGAAAATATAAAAAAATTTGGACCGCATAATGTCAAAGAATACGGGAGAATGTATGATCATTGATAATGTCGAGTGATGTTGCCATAGGAAAACGCATTCGTTCCGACTTTGGTTAACATTGATGATCAGCAGTGAATCAACTTGAAATACATTTATCTTCATGTATAGAAAATTTCATTCACTTACAATGACAATAAAATAAATTAGGGCTTTTTTCCTTGTATTTGTTGATCACCCCTCGTATATAAGCTGGTAATTGCTGATATAAGAATAACTGTACAATTTAGAGGGAAGGCGGGTCTAGTTTTCCATATATGGACACAGCAAAATTGTCCTAATAAATGGATTTACTTCATGAACCACTTACTAGATATTGCGTCCATTGCACAAATAAATGGATTAGAGGTCCAAAAATTTGAAAATCCCTGGATTTTGATTGGGCAAAGAAGTAGGGTAAACTATAAAGTAACATAGATAAGTGTATTAAACTCCAGGGATTCCCTAAATCATGATCATTCAGACGATTCAAAATTATTTGTTAAGCGTCTGAACGATACAGATCAGGAGTAATTAGGGCCTGGATTAACAACAGGGGGCACATTTTATTGCACTCGCTTCCGTTATGTGTAATTTACAGAGGCTGTTATCACAAAATATCGGTTCATAGCCAGATCGATTTGTAATATTTTAAGGATTTTAACATTTTTGGGATGTACAAAATGGTCACTCCGAGGCCAACTGGGGGGGGGGGGGGCACGGGCCCCCTGTGCCCCCGGTGGATCTGTGCCTGATTTTAAGTATTCATACTATTTCGTCATGGTAGTCAGATGCTTTCAATACGTCTTATTTACACCAATTTCTAAACTTCCACTCAAGTGAAGAGTTTGCAATCACCTTAAAAGATTTGACTAACGACATATTTAAATTTTAACACAGTAAAGAAAGAATAAATCATCAAGATCAAATTGACAAAAAAGAAAGTTTGTCATCCATTAGAAAAGTGTATTTATTCAAGTTATGTGTCATGTGATATGTCTTATTACTGAAAATCGCTTTTGGTATCATTTTTGTCAAATTTTTCGAAGAAATACTAATCCGATGCCATTTTTGTGATGGTAAGACTTTTCATAAGTAACAAACATGCACAAAAACACTCGAAGACCAAAGGAAAACTATCCCTGGAATCTGCAAATTAAGGTGCGCAGAATTAGCCGATGTGCAGAATTAGCCGATGCGCAAAATTAGCCGATGTGCAGAATTAGCCGAAACGACTGTACTACTATAGTGCAGTCAGTATAAGAATAGAGTGACGCAGCGGTCGAGTCCACTAGCTATTACGGCATAAATCCAATTATAAAGGCTTCTACCGACGGCTATAAATTCAATGCTTTACCAACATACTGTGGTGCCACAGGTTTGACTTACCACATGTTATTCTACAACTGTTTATCATTTTTTTTACACTATAAGTGTTCACTAATTGACTTAGTGTCCGGAAAATTTGGGACTGGGTACGAAACGATTTGAGTGCACTTACGTTCATGCTAATTTCTCAGCATCGAATGGTGATGACATCATATATTTACGTTTATTATGTATTTAAAATATGGTTTTCCTTGTAGAACAAGTATTTTCATCGGGTAATCCGCTTTTTTACTGACCTACAGCTGTTTTCGTCGTGCTTAGCGCGATCCAGCCTCTGTATCCGGAAGTTCTCGCTAGACCGGTGCGCATGTTATTTGTTCTCCATAGCAACGGTAGAACACCAATTTTGTATTATCGTCAAACTTGTAGACCACTGTCGTTGTTTGGGTCATTTTCATTTATGGGTCCCTATATTAAATTTTGTTCTATTGATTCAGACAGATTGTCAAATGTTTTAATGTGTTTTTATTGTAAATTCTTAGTTCTTGGTATGGGATTCTGGTTGCTAGTACGCAAGCACTCTCGTCCAATCAGACCAATTTCTGGCTGGTATATAAAGCTCTCCCGTCATTCGGGGTCTCCACACTTTAGAAAAAAATTAAGGCCAACCTCCATTCTCTCACGAAGGTTTGTCGTGATTCTCTACAGTAGATCTAGACATTTTTTCATAGCATTTCAAGTCTGAATTGACAAATAACTTGATTTATTATCGAGTCTTTGAAGTTTTAACAGAAATCTAGGTAAAATAAGTAGGCCTACTTTGATAATTTTTATGATTGAGTCCGTTTGATGGCCCGGCCCATCTGAGCAGACAGATCTACTCAAGATTATGCTGAGACCTGCAATTGTCTACACATACAGCTAGAGATCTACTTTAATACATGTAGATGCTGAGACCTGCATATATCTACACATACAACTAGAGGCCTACGTTATACTTAGAAAAAATGTACCTAAACTTTGACATTCGCACTAAGTTGAAAAAGGGGCATAATTTCATCAAAACGCTCGATAAAATGCCTATCCCTATGTAGGGGTGGGGATCATGATGGTGAACAAGTATACACAGTGTGAAAGCAATATCACTAAGGACTTGAGAAAATATGAGAGGTTAAAAAACATGTAGGCCCAGAGATCATATTTCTCGGCCTGTATTCTTTGGTAGGCCCTACTTAAACTTTAACATAAGCATTCCCCGATGCCGACGCCGACGCTCGGGTGACTGCCATAGCTCCCCTTATTCTACGAATAGTGGAGCTATTAAAATAAAGAGGAAAATCTTACCCGAGTCCATGGTAGGCCTATCTTTGTTTAGATTTGACCACGTGGTGATTTTTAAAGGTCGTCTGCATGTGTATATTGATCAATGGGTACTGAAGGATGACCGTCCAAAGTTACAATACGAGCTATAGTAGTGAATAGGTTGTTTTGACTGCCACTAATCCTATGAATAGAAAATTTCTAAACACATTCTAACCCAATATCCTTATATGGAAAAACTCGTGCAAGCCGTGACCAAGTCGAGTTACAAGTAAAATTAAACTTGGGGCTCACTGCAGGCGACTCGACAACAAATAAATAGTCGATGTTAAATATCGTCGCTCTGACATATATTTTTTATGATATATACTACCGGCTAAGCACCCGGTGCTATTATTTTGGGCTGATTTTATTCAAGATCATTGTGGATAAAATGCATACATAATTATTGTACACAGTTAAACACTGTCCCAAAAGCTAGCCCAGTCCTATTTCTAAAGGCTTGATGAGCCCCTAAGGAAACCCCTTCCTCCGGGGAATAACTCTCTCCCATTTAGAGGACATTTATTTCTATCAATTTTACATGTGACACTTCATGAACTAAGTAGGTGATTATCCCCGCCGAAGGCGAAGAGATATAGTAATAATATAGTAATAGTAAGCGTCCGTCCGTCCGTCCGTCCGTCCCATATCTTGTCAGGAGCATAACTCTTAAACTATTTGAGGTATTGACTTGAAATTTGGTATGTGAATAGATGGCAACTAGCAGAAGTAAAGTGACCAAGAACGATTACTCTAAATGGCGCAGTTTTGAAATTATCTCCCCTTGTTTAATTTAAAAAAATGTCCAGAGCATAACTCTAAAACTATTTGAGGTAGAGCTATTAACTTGGTAGGTGAATAGACAGCAACTAGGAGAAGTGTAGTGATCAAGAACCATAACTCTATATGGCTCTGTTTTGAAAATATCTCCCTTTGTTTAATTTTGAAATAATTTTGACATATTCCTGAGGATCGTGGGTTCAAACCACACTGGGAGCATGTCTTTTTTATTTCTTTTTTTGAGTGTTTATGTATTTAAATCGTGCATTTATACAGTTATATGGTGGACAATATGTATCTAAGGTCTCCCTCCCTTCCGTGGGGTTTCATCCAGCCTGGTCTGTCCCTCTGGTCCGATCACGTATTGTGACGTAAATTACGCTTTAACCGCGATTTTTCTTATTCATCAATTTCTAAATAGTCCACCATTTTAGTCTTCTGAGAAATATTTCAAGTTTCTTGATTCCCATTTGGGAAATACGATGTTTTGATTGGCTTTGCTCGTAAATCATAGATACTGGTCGAAAATCATAAATACAATTCGATAAACCTGGTTTTACGCTCGTAAACATGGGTTCACGTCCGTAAACTATGGTTTACGGTCGTTATCTTATGTTTACGAGCGTGAACCTATGTTTACGAACTGCAACCCATGTTTTCGACCGTAAATATAGGTTTACGAACGTGAACCTATGTTTACGAGCGTGAACTATAGTTTACGGCGTTAACCTATGATTTCGATTGAAAAAACAGCTTAATTTGCATTTACGTTCGAAAAACCTAGTTTATCGATCGTTAATCCTAATTTTTCGACCGTAAACCATGGTTCACGTAATAACTGGACACAAGAAATACATGCCAGGTCCGTGAACTATAGTTCACGCTCGAAAACATGGGTTAACGTTCGTAAACATTGGTTCACGTTCGTAAACATAGGTTCACGCCCGTAAACATAGGTTCACGTCCGTAAACCCATGGGTTAACATTCGTAAAACCTGGTTTTACGTTCGTAAAACCTAGTTTATCGACCGTAAAACCTGGTTTTACTACCGTGAACATGGGTTTACGAAATTATTGGACATTTGGCTTGCCATAAACGTGGATCAATACTATCAACAAATGCAAAATATTGTAAATAATGAAAAATAATTACACGTTAGATGAGAGTTACTTGCTAAACTGTAATATGAATGTTAAAATGATGAATTGTGTAAAGTTCGTCTGCTCAACGGGTAACTTTTAACAGTGACATTTGTATCGACCCTCAAAAATCATTAGTCATTTTACAGCGCGTAGGAATTTATTTGCACAAATACATTTACTCATCGAAAAAAACTTTCAAAAAGTTCACACAATACAAACAAATAAAAGATAATTCAATCGTTATAAACAAATTTTCTTAAAAACGCTTGAAAATTACGATATTGGATGAGATTTGCTGGCACTTGTTTCTTGCTCTGATGAATTGGTCGTGGAGAAATTACATAGTTAAAATCGTAGTGATTTCTGAGATGGCATGTAATACGAATACTGGGGTTCCCCCCCAGTAAAAATGTGATTTTCGAGAATTGGTGATCTAGTTGTTACTCACGACTATCCGGTACGGACATTCCTAGTCCTTATTTAAAATTACATTCTCAACATGTATAGACAGTAGTGGTCCTGTTTGGTACATAACCACTAGATACACCTATATCTAGTCCTAATGGGTACCCACGACCATCATATAAAGTATAATTGTAGTTAGCTCTTGGGCAAGATAGCTTCCTTTCTATTATCAATACATTCATCATTCTATCAGCAACAGTTCATCTCATATATATGCATACACATTAATATACAAAAAGAGTATATTAAGTCAGACAGGGAAGGCAGCACTCAACTTAACCAGCCGAGCACAGAAAACATTAAAAACACACAAAGCACAATGCCCAACTAAACAAGCGCAGATCCGCCCAAGTCCAAGCTGTCGAAAAGTATAATAACATCATCTCATATACAATAAGTACATGTAACAACTTTATAGCACATAACATGCATCTTCCCCCATTTTTATGAACTAAAAATTATACGTCTTGTAAGCTCTAAGTGCCCAAAGCTGAATGACCACATACCTTCAATCACTGCGTACGACAACTCGTGCGCCATGGTTACCAACATAACAAATCCTGATTGGTGCAATCAGAAGAGCTTAACCAATCACAGGAAAGCATTTTTCGTCTTATGCGCTTCGCTTAACCGACACAAAATAAATTAATCATATTTGATAATCAATACCACCATACTTATACAGATATTGCAAGTCTATGGAAGCCCTGGAGGGCACTTTTGACTTATGACTTGTGACTTATGACTTATGACTTGTGACTTATAACTTGTGACTTGTGACTTAGGAGTTGCGACCAAACAAACTATAAATATATTTGCATGCTTTATTTTTCCCTTACGTGTAACAATAACGTGGATAAAAACGGATGATACGTGAATTGGATTTTTATATTTTCAGCAAGACAGGTAAGTCAGTTTTAGTTGTTTGATTAAATAACAATTGTTAACGGATTAACAATCATTCTACTACATAAGAGTTAGGTTTAAATTCTTCTTTATCGATATGTTATTGCATACAAAGTTAGAATATATTTCCAACTTTTTATTATAATTTTAGCGTCACAATCCTGACGAATCTTTTGGTTAAGGGCAGGGAATAAAATGACCAGTGTAATTAAAATGTTTGTTTGTTTTTGCAGGTGGAGTTAAATGAAATATATGTCGTGGAATCCTGAAAATATCTCTTGTGGAATATTGCATAAAGGGCTGAGAACAACTACTGTAATGGACAGAAATGCATATACGCACAAGTTGAGCATAAATATTATTGTCTCGTTATGAACCTACATATACTCAAATGGAAGTTATGGTTGATATAGTCGACAGAGAAATACAAACCGATCTGGACTGAGTGACACACAATAAGAATGTTTATGGTATAGGATCCCTAAGACCCTGTACCATGATAGAGTTCGACACCAAAACCTTGATGATATACATGTACTCCAATTGATTTTGAGATGTTGGAAGGGCGTGTGTTTAATTCCGAACAAACGTTCACCAATTTACAGCATATGCCATGATTTAAAATATTTGTATAACTAAGTATGGCATGTTGTTAGTCGGTATTGTTATGCCGAGCCACTTTAGTATATTAATTTCATGTGTATGTTGCTCTATTAATTTTGACATGTATGTCGAATGCTTCATTTATTCGTTTAGTAAAGCACTAATATGGTTATAACGTCTGGTTTATTTCTGCATTTCAATTAAGATTTTGACTTGTAACTTGTGACTTGTGACTTGAGACTTGTGACTTGTGACTTGTGACTTGTGACTTGTGACTTGTGACTTGAGACTTGAGACTTGTGACTTGAGACTTGAGACTTGTGACTTGTGACTTGTGACTTATAACTTGTGACTTGTAACTTATGACTTATGGCTTGTAACTTGTAACTTGTGACTTGAGACTTATCACTTGTGACTTGAGACTTGTACGTGTAAAATGTAAAATACATTCTACCTTTGATAAAATTATAGACAGCAAAATACATCATAATAAGTGTTATTATAATCAATCTTGTAATTTACTATGAGTTTGTTATCCTTCGTTTGTTATCAGTATCCATTGAAGCCAAACTCTTGGAATGATATTTAATCATGAAATTGACAGTGTTTTTGGTCTTTGCTTTATATTGTATACAGAGTTAACACAAATGCAGTATTATGTTGTAAATGATAAACGGGAGACAAAAACACATTTGCAAATGACAACTTTGAGTCTGTTGCATTACATGTATTTCAAAACATGACAAAATGGCGTATTATTTCTAAACATGTCTGTCCGACATTACATCTATGAAATTAAACGTATACGGATACTATACTAAAAAGCTTAGTTCGTAGGCGCCATAAATGTAAATGTATTGATATCCACTACTTGGAATTGTCCGCAAAACCTTATAATGTTCTACTTCACCATTATGTTACATAACACAGTCACATTCAAAATATGTTCTAGCCCATAGTGTCACACAATTGCCAAGTTTACATTTGAGCCGGTTGCTTTGCTGGGTTTAAAGGCTATATAGGTAAATAGGTATGCACCGCGACATCATTTGTCGAACCAAACGCACCGAACGAACACACACAGCACGGATATTCCAGTTTCTTCACCTGGAAAAATGTAGAAGAACATATAAAATCTTATTACTTAAACAAAACTTAAAATCTAATTCATTGCACCATGTATGATCCGAACTATCTGTCTCAAATGAGACGCACAAATAATAGCGAAAAGGAAGCAAACCATTATAATTCTGTATGCACATGTACACGTATAATACACAACAATGTCATGTTACATTATGCTATTACATGAACGGTATTCTAGTTAATGGTGTTAACAATTCAGAATAACGGTTCGATGCCTTCAACAATGACGATTTCATTCAAACAAAACTAATACCGACTTACCTGACTCACTATAGACTATTATCAGGTAATTCCGATTCAGACACCATCCACGTTGCCCAAGGAAGTGCGCGCAAATTGTTTATAGAATGTAAGTCACAAGTCATAAGTCACAAGTCATAAGTCATAAGTCACAAGTCACAAGTTCTAAGTCACAAGTCATAAGTCACAAGTCCCAACACCTAAGTCAAAAGTGCCCTCCAGGGCTTCCATACAAGTCCGTACTAAGGGTACTAAGATAATCACTACTCCCATGTACAGACAGTACTGTTCTTATTGGATACTCATACATCCATTCCTAGTTATAGTGGGTGCCCCCAACTACCTTGTACATGTATTACTGGTCCAATTGGATACTCAAAACCACAATGTAGTGATGTACAGACGTTTGCGGTGGGTTGGGTACTAACAACCACTAGGTGAGGCCATATATTGTTCTCTTGGGTCACCACTACCACCATGTACAAGCAGTCCTGGGCTGGTATTCACAAAGCATCTTAAGTAAAAACTTAAATATTTTGACTTAAGTCAATCATTTGTGCAGCTCATATGTCCCGCAATTTAAAAAATAATCTATGTTTTCTCAGTGATTATAGTAGCTGTTTACCTAATACATGTACTTCAAAACTATGTAAAATATTCACATCTTGATTTTCTTGCTTAGCTGATACACTTAAGAAAAAATCAAATGTTTAAGAAATTCCTTAGTTTTCTGCTAAGAAGCTTTGTGAATACCAGCCCTGGACTTAATAGAAACTCCTAATCACTAGATGCATACATTCGTAGTCAAAGTGAGTACTCACAACCACTATGTACATGCATAAGTGGTATGATAGAGTATTCGTAGCTACCACAAGGTTCAGGTATTCCTGGTTCAAGCTGTTGTTTAATCACACGAACCATGAGCTGAGTTCCTAGTACATGTATTATTTGATACTCCACAAGAACTTGCATAATTTAAAAAAAAATATATCCAGTATATATTTTATTGATACAGTAGGCCTAGTGTTTTTTTTCATTTTTTTTAAATTATGCAAGTTCCTGTGGATACTCACACTCACTCAGTACACATATCCGTGGTCTTATAGGGTGTATACTATCATGTGGTATATCATTTATTGCACTCTGGGTACTCGTAACTACGTATAAGTAAATGTTTAGGTTATGTATGTTTTTGTACTGTACACTACTGTATGGACTAATCCGATCTTAGGGGTACAATATAAACGTCTTTATTTTTACAGTGGTAAGAGATACCCAACATGAAAGTATACCTCCTCTTTTCAGAAGACGAGTCCGTGTTTGCAGGTGCGTAGCTACCTGTACGCAGAATACGCAGCTGCGTACACATGCATCTCAAAAAGTGAAAAATTAAATGATCGAGAAATGAAATAAAAACTGATGCCTAAGTCCTAAGGGGGGTAATCATTTAGTATTTTCAGCATATCTTAGAATTTTAAAAAGCTCTATACACCAAAAAACCTGGTTTTATCAGTAAAAATAATGCTAACTTTTGTGAACGTTTTCTAACGCTTGACTGCGGTTGACAGTGGTTACTAGTGTTTGACAACTTTTCCAGTGTAATAGTAGTTATTTCGAACTTTTACCAACGCGTATGTGCAGCGGCCCCTAACTTCGTCCAAATTAGACGAACGAGTTGACTATCGTCATGGTCCGTTATACAAAGTAAATGTAAGTTATGGGAACGCAGTGGAAAGTTCGTTTGCGTTTACCCCTTGTATTAAGTTCATTGCATCTGATACCTGTTGGCCTACGATCGACACTCATTCAGTTTTGTTGGGCAACGTTCTCTTACGTCATCCCTTGCTTACAATCACGTTCATTGCTTGAGACATCCGTTAGCCTCCGTTAGATAAAAGTTTGGATAAATCCACCGACAACATCAGCGTTTCAACAGAAGACTACTTGTATTGTACATTTTCTTGTATTGTATTGTATTGTATTGTATTGTGTTTGTGTTGAGGTGTCTTTTGTTGTGTTTGTGTTTGTGGGTGTGTTGTGTTGTGATGTGCTATGCTGCGTTGCCTCGCGTTGCTTTGCGTTGGGTCCATTTACAGTTCGCAACTACATGTACGTTCTATGTCTCATTGTGCGATGTAGACTATGTGATAATGTGACGCAAAGCCTTTGAGGATGGCATCAGTATTAATGCTTGATCGTGGTGTGTAGGCATTCAGAAGTCATAGTTTAACTAGCTGGTGGTTCACTTATCAACCGTGTCAGAACTAAGTTCTGTCGGGATTCCAACATTCGACGTCCAACTTCGGCGGCAGATGTATTAACCACGCGAATTGTATGTATTGTATGTACTGTATATCTTTCGTTTCTTCTCAACGATTTCGCTTCAGAAGGTTACCTAATGGAGCATCGTGAATTCGACAACCTTGCAGCCCCTAGCAGCGTGAATTGGGCAGCCTAGCAGCATGAACTTGATAGCCTTGCAGCGTGAATTTGGAAGCCTAGCAACATAGAAGGGTAAATTTGGCAGTCTTGCAGACTAGTAGCGTGAATTTGGAACTTGACAGCCTGGTGGCCTAGCTGCATGAACTTGAAAGCATAGCAGCATAAACGTGACAGTATGACAGTCTAGCAGCATGAACGTGACAGTATGACAGCCTAGCAGCATGTACTTGACAGTCTTGCAGCCTAGCGCCCTAGCGTCGTGAACTTGACAGCCTAGCACCATGAACTTGACAGCCTTCCAGTCTAGCAGCATGGACTTGGCAACCTAACAGCGTTAACTTGGCAGCCTGGCAGCCTAACAGCGTTAACTTGGCAGTCATTGCAGCCAACAGCGTTAACTTGGCAGCCTGGCAGCCTAACAGCGTTAACTTGGCAGCCTGTCAGCCTAACAGCGTTAAATTGGCAGCCTGTCAGCCTAACAGCGTTAAATTGGCAGCCTGTCAGCCTAACAGCGTTAAATTGGCAGCCTGTCAGTCTAACAGCGTTAACTTGGCAGCATTGCAGCCTAACAGCGTTAAATTGGCAGCCTGTCAGTCTAACAGCGTTAACTTGGCAGCATGACAGCCTAACAGCGTTAAATTGGCAGCCTGTCAGCCTAAAAGCGTTAACTGGGCAGCATGACAGCCTAACAACGTTAACTTGGCAGCTTGGCAGCCTAACAATATGAACTGGACAGTCTGACAGCCTAGCAGCACGAACTTGGCAGTCTAGCATCTTAACAGTGTGAAATTGGCAGCCTGCTATCCTGTCGTCTTCATGCACATCCTTGATGGAGTTTTATGAATTGATAATTAAAATAATCATCAATATAAATACATGTTCATTTTAATCTACGAACTAATCGTATACAATAATGATAATAATACGTCATAAAAATGTTTATATCGTCTATATTGTTGATCAGTAAATAAGCGACCATGTCTGGTTTTAGCTATTCACTTCATAGTAATACTAGATATAAACATGTTCGCGAGATATTAATGCAATATATAGGTTAATGTATGTAATGAAATAAACAGTCATATATGCGATAGCAATCATGATAGTAACCACATGATTTTAACAACTACCTATCTAAAATAGTCAATATTAATACCAATAGGCAATTGGTCGAAGCATAAAATACATATGTCTGACAAATACTAGCAACACCAATCTGTTCAATTATATCTCATTTAGTGTGAATGTAAGGTTATATCTTATCGTCCCTAGCGACCATGATGCTGATCATGACCATGATGCCGATGATGACCATCGTGTTGATGATGACCATGCTGGTGTTGTTGATCATTCTGTTGCTGATGACCGTGCTGCTGCTGATGACCTTCATGTTGTTGATGATCATGTTGGTGTTGTGAATGCCCTTGTTGGTGACCGTGATGTTGTCCATCATTCTCTGATTGAGGACCATCACCGTGAGATTGCTGGTGTGTATCATGTTGATCGGAGGGTACACAGTCACACGGGTTACCATAGTACGCCCGCCACAGAGCATTCTGAAAGTTTCTTCGGTTTAACATACTGAGAGGGAAGGGAATATGTTGAGTAAGTGTACCGCATCTAGAAAATAGAATGACAGAAAAAGATGACAATGTTCGGGGCATCTTGGTATACATGTATATGTCGTGTACGGTAAACGCATCTAGAAAATAAAAGGACAAGATGCAGAAGAAGGCATCTTTTCAAGAGTAATATGATGACCTATATTCTGTGTGAAATGTTTAAATGACTGGAAAATGCCTATATGATAAATACTATTTCGACAATGTCTACAACAACCAGTATTAGTGAACTTGCTCTTCCAAAAACATCTGACAATAACTATTATCCACATTTGTATGACATGTCTGTAGCTATTGTAATAGAAACCATGAGCGAACCCATCCGGAACCCCAACCCAAGAGCATTTTAAAGCAAGAAGTGGAACATAAACTTGAAGTAGAGTACATATACATGTATATATACCTATCATATATTAAGATGTCGTCTTTGTGCCCTCCCAGAGCTCTCCAGATGCTGTTTCTAGTAGTATCCTGATAGACAGGGAAGCTAACCCTCCTTGTCAATTCCTCTACTTCATTAAAAGCGCGGCGTAGGTTTGAGTTGATGATAATGAATTGAATGTCATAGATGTTCTGGCGACGCAACTGTACTCTGATGTGTTCAAGTCTGTAATATAACAATGAAGGAAACATAGTTTATGTTGATTTTGTCTACTGTAACAGTCAAACCCGTCTGTAACCTCACATGGAAACAGCAAATAATAATGGTCTTGGTTGACATGAGGTCATTCTTAGTGATCAAAATAGTGGTTTCTGCAGACAGGTTTTATAATATGAGCCGGTCTCCAGGAAAACCTGCTATAATGACATTATGTAATTACTATATGTAACAAGCTCTAAAACATGCTCTAAAATAAGGAAAAATACATATCTATTGATTCTATTTTAAGTAATTGACCCATATAGTACTATACCTTAGCTTTAAATTTTCCTATGAATTATGTCGAAAACACATACTTCGTTGCTATGGTGACCAATTTCAGAAAATTACTCCGATTGAGAAAAACGAGGATGTAGTTGTTTAAAACAGAAGTAGCCTTTCTCTGAATGCAAACAATTTCGATTTTGATATATGTTTTGAAAAGTGAAACATAATTATATAATTTGGTACTATTTTGAACAGTTTGTGTCAAGCATTGATCAAATGGTGTAAAAATTAAATACTTATTTCAGTTACGTCGAATAACGTTTGAATGACTTTTGCGACGTCACACAAAAAGCTCCGAATTGGGACTCATAATTTCTTTTGCTTATTTAACATTATCCTGTAATACTATGGAAAATCTTAAAGTCAACATTTTTGTCAAAATAGTAGGTTTTCCTGGAGACTGGCTCATATGTATTGTAATCCATCTAGAGCAACTCCCTTTCGGAAACACAAAAGTTGGTCACTGTACAGAGGTTGTTGCTCTTGACTAGGAAATAATTATAGAAAGGTGTTTCTGGAACAAAACAAATGATTTCCTTAAGAGAGGCTTTGGCTCTATAAAGTGCCTCATTGTTGATGTTTCTCTATATAGTGGTATTTGTTCGTTCGTAGGGAATCTTTAACATAGAGTTGACAGTACATTTACTTTCACGATACACATAGTTTATACTAATTTAGTTAAGGTCGATTGTGAAACAAGTTTTTCCAACTTATATTTATCACTCTCGACACCTCATTCCTGATGCTATCCATCGCCACGAGGGTATGAGAGAAGAGAAGCCAGTTTCCCTTTTATGCTGAGCGTCTAGCAAGGGAATTTCTGGTACCATTTTTATTTCGTCTTTGGTATGACGCGGTCAGGGATCGAACCAGACCTCCCACATTCGAAGCGAACGTTCAACCACTAGGCTATCGAGGAGGCGGTACACATGTACATCCCAGTTGAGGGATTTATAAATTTTGATGGGTATAAACTAGTTTCGATGTACTAAACGCAATCGAAAATGTATGCAAACAAATAGTTTGGTGTGAACACCACAATCAAAGTAAATTTTTAAGCCGGATTCGCATTGCCCATGATTCGCAAAAGCATTTGCGTAGAAACGCAAAACCCATACGCAGTAAGTCACCGTTGAATTATTTCAGAAATTTGGGGCATCCGGTCGGTGGAAAAAGGCACAATGATTTGAACTTCTTTTAAAAAAAATTGCCACGGATAAGTTATCCGCACTTATTTGGAATCGGTAATAAATTCGAAACAAATATGAAAATATCGTAACAGACCTTAATTTAAACTCGCAACGGCTAGGAAGACAATCAGGCATTGTCGTAAAATTACAAGCTATTACGGTTTTTATTCCAGTTTTCATCTGATTAATTAAGGAGTTATTACGATTGTCTTAATAAAAAGTTTTTAGGTACTTAATGCATCCTCTATGGATCTTTATCAATTAGCAAAAATGAACACATTTTCTTGTACATCCTGGGATGGTACTTTCAAACTCATCCGTAAGCCCATTTGGGTTATCTACATGTATAAAACGTATCCACATTTTGAACAGATTTTGAATATAAAACGGGTTGTTTCATTGGAACTTATGACATGTACATGTACACTGACATAATTCGTCTTCGTGCTTATCTAGTGATACTGCTAAGGACACAATGTACAGGGTAGTTTTACGCGCCTAACAGGCATTTGTCTTCCACATTTGATACTATTGTATTCGTAGAGTGAGTTGTGGTGCTGTTTGAACAGAAACTACATTCATTGGCAAATGTAAACAATGCAAATGGTCGTGCATATGCTTAACTATGTAAAATGTCCTCATAAAACAAAATGGCTGCTGGTTTGCATGACGTATTTTTTCGGCTAATTCTGCGCATGCGGGATTGTGATTTGTATTTTTCTGTTTAAAAGGTTTGACTGACGACATATTTAACATAGTAAAGACAGAATAAACCATCAAGATAAAATTGACAAAAAGACAAGTTGTCATCCATTAGAAAAGTGCATTTATTCCTGATATGTCAAATTACTGAAAATCGCCGTTTGTACATGTATTTATTTTTGTCAAATTTTCGTAGAAATACGAAGCCGGTGCCGTTTTTCTGGTGGTAAGACTTTTCTTAAGTAGCAAATATGCACAAAAACACTCCAGGACCAAAGAAAAACTATCCTTGAAATTAATCTACAAATTAAGGGGCGCAGAATTACCTGATGCGCAGTATTAGCCATCCTCATACATCAGTGGTTAGTCAAGTTCCCAGACTATCACAGGTGAAGAATACTCTGGTGAATGAGAATTAGCCGAAACGACTGTACATTATCTAATTTATAAATAAAACAGCTCTTCGTCGTAAGCGTTACACCCTATGTAATCTATGACCCGAGATAATTTTCAATGATGTAAACAAGCCATTATCTAATTTGATTTGTCCAACTATGAGACAGACTACTCCATTTTGCTGTAATGTTCGGTGTACTATTAGCGTCATCATTGTTTCGTATATTCGACCTATATATATCGTTAAAGGCGATGTAATACAAAACGAACAATGCGACGACGTGAAAAGACGATCATACAAACTTACAAAGTCATGTTGGGATGATGCGATAGGACAATGTTAAAATGACACATCGCTGTTATCTATCGTCCCATAGAACATTCGTCTTTGCGTCGTGCCGCATTCATGCCTTTGCAATGTCGAATTGTGATATATATTCGGCAAATCTTGCCTTGGCATCGTAGTTCATATATCGTATTCAGCAGCACTATCAGTTTTAGTACTTAACTTCATTAAGTACTAGCACTGTCATGGAACATGCAAGTATAGCAAACTATTCAAAGCGAAATAACTGATTGTATGCGTCTGTATCATTTCTGTGGAATATGCGAACACTTTGCCCACTACTTCTAATATTCGTAATTGCATGACAAAAAAAAGGATGAGCATTTCGGGCTAAAAGACACTTATTTAAGCCTATCAATTAAGTTACACCTGCTAATTAAGTTGTACCTGCTCTGGTAAGCTAAAAAAGCAAGCAAACTTACCCAGACGCCTGCCAGAGACATAGAGATCAGCTGGCTTCAAGCAGTGCCACCACAGTGACATTACCACGTGTATGTTCCATCGGTTGTTCGCCGTTGATGGTCCAACTTGGTGGTAATTCACACTGTTGGCTCGATGCAGATGGTAGTAGTACCACCAGTATGGCGGCGGCCAGCCACATGACTGACCGCCGTGATGAGATAAACATAATCAGATATACCAATGTGCGCCTGTGAATAGAAAATATTACTCATTGTGAAAAATAAAACACAGCGGTCAGCATTACAAACAGTCAAAGACGCCTCCAGCGAAGGGGAAAGCAAATGATTGGTCCCCTAAACAGTTCTTATTTGTATGTATATGTTACAGGGATCTAGTCAAATCAGGGATTATGTCTAATCCCTGAACATTTAGGGATTTGACTAAATCCCTGAAACATATATACTTTTTTACTTATTCCCTGAACTGGTTATCAGGTTCAGGCTTCTACCATTTATAAATGATGCAGGTCTTAAAATGTCATTCTATCTCGTATGACCCAACACAAATTAGAATATGTTTGAAATCAAGTTATGAAACACTTTTAGTACGTTTAAATGGTCTCTCCCAGCATCTGAAACCAACTCTGTGACAGATGATTCTAACAACGACACACCAGCGAATAGTTATGCTGTCGGTGGTAACGCTGTTGTTGGTGACACAAATGTTGATAAGGATAATGCCAAAAGTTCTAGTAACGCAGCTCATGTTATTAATGATGACACACAAGCCACGGTAAATGTTTCAAGTTGGTTTGATGATGAGAATGAACCGAAAGGAACATGATGATGCCTCATCACACAGTGATAATAGCAGAAGGTAACGGCATTGCATTGAAGAGGCTATGGCAAAACAGGCGGAAAGAATGGTCCTTCAATCCATTGGCGCCGGGGATAGTGCTTTAGTGCCTATCCCAAGTAATGGCAGTGGTAATGACGACCCTCGAAACATTCTGTGTTACGTACTGATCGATGAAAATGATAAATTCACACTCGGGACCAGGCATTGCATATTGGCTCAATCGTTTAGTTGTAGCCAGTTTACCCCGAATGTCAGAAGATTATGTCCATAAGGAGAACAAAATTACTGTTAGAGAAGCTGAACGTGCCCAATCAATTGGAGACGGTCAAGGACTTCTGAAACTGGACGTAAAACAAATTGTGTAAATATCGTGAAAATCCAGTATTGTATAATTTAAGATGTCTGCTCGACATGCCACAATAAATAGGCCTAACAATATCATAGTACCAAATCATTGTCTACAATTGACTTCATCAAACAGCACAAGTCATGTAAATAGCTATACATAGATTAACTACCGGTATATAGTAAATGTAAATGGCTAAATATATAGTAAATAACTGACTCTGAGTAAATGTTTGCATGCACACAATTGCCATTGTAATGTTTGAAATCAAATTAACTTGCTGATGATGGTAAATTTAAAGTTTATTATTAAAATACAGTTTATTTATCTTTGTTTCATGTTATCAATCTATCGAAAACAGATTGCTTACTTTCTAAACTACGAGGTATTATAACTAAATATTGTCAATAAAACATTCTTTACTGAACGTCATATCGTAATTTTTAAACGGTGCACGTTATGATCCAACAAAACCTGTTATTCATTTTATTAATAATCAAAGATTCCGGATCTGCATGAACAATGGTATTCTAGCCATAAAATACAATTGATTTTTTGTATTATATTGATACAAAACATATCAACAAAAATATATTTAAATCACACATAAATGAAAAAAGGTAAGACTTACTTGGTCAGCGCTATCCCAGGAATACGTGTCTACAGATGAAATATCAACGTTTCTATATCAGTCTAGCTCTACTTGTTGCCACTAAGAGTTCAAAGTCCTTCATATAACCGTCTCCTATCTGATAACAATGATACCCTTACACGACCCTGAATATATTTTATCTTTGATTTATCACTTTGTTTTTTTAAACCGTGATCTGAGTTAATTTAAGAATGTGATATCTATGTGAGCTTCAG
Source organism: Spisula solida (assembly GCA_947247005.1). Taxonomy (NCBI): domain Eukaryota; kingdom Metazoa; phylum Mollusca; class Bivalvia; order Venerida; family Mactridae; genus Spisula; species Spisula solida. The sequence goes on from OX365948.1 coordinate 32,289,886, forward strand.
TATTACTTGAAAACTGGCCACTATCATACGGATTTTTCAGAATGTCAACATGTTTGTTTACACAAACCATTGTTGATATAGTCCAGTTAGGATATTGTGACAGTGACGTTGCAGTTTATGTGTACGCAAAAAACCACAACCATTATCTAAACAGGTAGAGCGAAGTTTAGTATGTTAGTTTAGCATTGAAATTATAGTTGTTTGTACAGTATAAGACTTTATAATTGGTTTTACACCGTTATAGTGGACTCGACCGCTGCGTCACTGGATTTTTATCCTGACTGGGCTATACATATGGCTTCTTTAAATCAAAACAAATAACAACAAATAAAAAGTGTAGAAAACAAAGATGATATATAAGTATTGACAAACACAATCTAACTGAATCTCCGTGAATATAGTCAGTGCTAACCCATCGAACCGTCGAGTGGGTCGGTGGGTGGTCCAGTGGTAAGAGCTACCGACTGCTGATCTGAATGTTGTGGGTTCGATCCATACTCCAGCCCGATCAAAAACAGAAATACTTTTCATTGTTTCCCACATAGCATAGCTAAATTTACTAATACTCTTTCGGACGAGACGTTAAGCGAGGTCCCGTATAGGAGAGGTCATGTTTGTATACAAAGGGATTAATTGTACCACCAGCTAGCTATTGGTGAATGACAGGTTTTTATTGTTTATTCATCCAATTGATTGCTGGTGGGCATTTTGCATAGGAATTCGGCGATCTCTCCTATATGATGTTTTACATAAGGCACGTAAACGAGCCAGGGATGCTTCTGGAACTTGGTCATCTTCTAAATTATGCACTATCCCCCAAAAACTAAAGTGACTAACTTCTTCTTGGGGCCTCGCCCATATTGAATTCCGGTGGCGAGAATAATAGAAGCATATAAATCGAACCAGTCGGGTGTGGTATGTTAATGCATTCGCGGATCCATAGCGAAGACACACGAACGTCCTGTCGAAGATGAATAAGTCTCAATTAAATTGTTTGCCACTACTTTAACCATTCCCGGGCTGATGTATGCACTGTCGGGGAAAACTTGTATTTGGATCCCAACTGTAAAATGCTAGATTTAAAATGGTGTTTATGGCATCATATAATTATGCTACAAAATAATTCTTGACGTACTGCCACTGGTTCACCAATGTACATGTACAGTATATGTGGTTATTTGATTGTGACGTTTTACTGCTGCCCAATCATGCGTGTATGAAGCTTTGATAGACAATGACTCGATTGGTTAATCTGTGAGCTCTGCTCAAATACCAGGCCCAAATTCTGCGAAAAAAATTAAAGTTATTGCTCCATAGTTGAATAATTTATGTATATTTCTTTAAACGTGTCTTAATCGTGATTGTACAGCACTTCTGCATGTGTATATTTATATACATGTACATTACAAGAGGGCCCAAAGGTCCTAGGTTGCTCACCTGTCGTCGTAGTGCATGCAAGCCCTGTGATTTGACCTAGTGAACTCACATTTGACCTAGATTTTGTTGAGATGATCATCGTGACCAATTTTCATAAATATGAGGCTAAAATGGTGACCTCTAGTGACTACACAAGGTTTTTCTATGATTTGACCTAGTGACCTAGTGTTTGACTCCGGATGACCCAATATAAATCTTGATCTAGATCTTACTGAGATAATCATTGTGACAAAATTTCATAAAGATTAGGTCAAAATTATGACCTCTAGTGACTACAAAGGGGTTTTCTATTATTTGACCTTGTGACCTAGTTTTTGACCCCCGGTGACCCAATATCGAACTTGACCTAGACTTTGTTGAGATGATAATGATAATTGTGACCAAATTTCATAAAGATTATGTCAAAATTGTGACCTCTAGTGACTACACAAGGTTTTTCTATGATTTGACCTTGTGACCAAGTTTTTGACCCCGGATGACCCAATATCGAACTTGATCTAGATTTTTTTGAGATTATTATTGTGACCAACTTTCATAAAGATTAAATCAAAATTATGACCTTTAGTGACTACACAAAGTTTTTCTATGATTTGACCTTGTGACCTAGTTTTTGACCCCGGATAACCCAATATCGAACTTGACCTAGATTTTGTTGAGATAATCATTGTGACCAAGATAAGGCCAAAATTGTGAACTTTAGAGAGGACACAGCCCAATTGTTGACGGACGGACGACGGACGAAGAGTGATCACAAAAGCTCACTCTGTCACTTTGTGACAGATGAGCTAAAAAGGGGCCATATAAATATGGTATAATAAAAATAAATAATATATACTCAAACGAAAAAGAAACTGTGCATGGGTTTTAGCTTATTTTTTCAGACACCCATATAAGAAAGTTTATAGTGTTTGGTATTAAACTTTAGTTTATTCAATTGCCTATAAAACAGAACACAATTCTTTAAAAAGGCGCTTTTAACAGAATCGTGTTAATGGTTTAAGTGTGGTAGGGGTCAAAATAAAAATTGCATACATTGTAATATCGGTGTTTTTGTGAATAAAATTAATGTGCCAGATTCTTAAAATGGTTTAATTGTGATAATTTCATTAATATCGGGTATGATCTCTATTTTGACGTACGATACGACGTCTCATCGAATTGGCGTCACATTGTACGACGTGCGGAGGAATTGCATTCCATTCGACATGAAGAGCATTCGATAGTTCCTGCAAATTGTTGACATCATGTCGTGATCGTTCCTTTCTACCTAAATGGCTCATGCAACATTTTCAATAGAGGTACCTCTAATGAGCAACACTAACGCTTATTTCGCTGACGTTCCAATTATCTTAGTATAGCAAGTTCTGGGTTTTCAGAGATTGTTTCGTGTTTTTCTTACCCCTTGGAGTTGCGAAAAATGAACGAGAGGTTATTTGACCGATTTCACCTTTATCAACCCTCTGCACACGCAAATCATGCAAATATCATGTTTTGTGACGTTACGTAAAATTTAATCCGATACGGCATATTTGTGTCCATTGTTCGGTAGAGTGACACACGTGCTTTACCCGGTACAAAATTGAAATGCCTACAACATATATTTTCATAGTTATCCCAACTTGAAACATGCATAGTTTCTTTTGCGTTTGAGTATACGTATGTAGCAGAGGAGCTGAGAATTCAAATACGTCAAATAAATCTCTTACCACTATTACCGTTAACATGTTCTAGACATTAATATTTCGGTATAGTTCTAGATAATGAAATATGCTTGTTCCATGTATTTAACATTTTGTTTCATACTCTAATATTATCATAAACACCACCTTTTATAGTTCATTGAGTTGGCATTTCGAAAAAAAATCTATACAAAAGCGTCTGTATGTGTTGTATTTGGATTGGTTCTTACACGCATCCATAGAAAGTATTGATTGACATATTAAATATTTCCACTTTTATGTATACTGAGCTGAATTTATATCGTCAATTGTTAAATTGCTATAGCCGAGCTAAAAATAGATATTAATAGGAAAACCCAGGGTTATTTTAGTATTTCAAATAGCACGCTATAATAAGCACCAATACGAGTAATATAAAGATAGCATGTGCATAAGTATCTAGCTAATATCTTTAGACGCTTTTTCAACAATTTGAATGTCACTCCCTGCCGTTTAGAATAATTAATCAGAATTTTTTATTTCAAAAGAAACCCACTTTCGACTTGATCTCTAAAACCGAAAAACACGTCAATACGAAACAATTGTAAATCTTCAGTGTACCAAATCACCCAATACAAGGGAAAACATGTCATGTAGCTTAAAAGAACAGGTAAATGAATGTATGCATATATATGGTCGATGGTATATCATACGGCGTGTTTTTGTATAGTTTTTAATGGATAACAGTTTCAAAAGGATTTATGTACCCAAGGTATACACGTAGCCAAATTAAAATACAACGTAACCTATCTAAAATTAATTAACATGAATGTATTTAATGTTCCAATATTGATAATCATGCGCATAAGTCTTTTCTATTACCTTTTTGTTTTGAAGCCATGCATAATCATTCATACACATGATCGGTACGTGCAGCTTTATTTAAATTCAAATATATTAAGGGTGCTGAATCACAGATGGAGCTATAATTGTTGAGTGACGTAATTTTCTTATCGAACCAAATACATGTATTTATGTTATAGAAAATCGCTTGCGGTTGCTGTATGTAATATTTGTTGCAAATAAACAATTTAAACCACTCTCGATATCGTGCACTTGGTATTTTTCTTTTTGAAAATAGTGCACCTGTAGATTCCTTCCAACATGCTTTGTGAGTAATGTAATTCACACATGATTGACCTGTAACATCAACAAACTACAGCGTAAACATCAATGTTACACTAGTCATCATGTTAACATAACCCTACCAAGTAAAAATTAAAATGGATAAACTACATTGTTTTAAAATTTTACTTTAAAGATTATCTCGATACATGTGTTTATTGATACAATTCAATTTGTAAGCATTCAACATCAACACCCTACAACAAGCTGTGTAGAATTCGTAGTTCATGGATATAGGTAGGGATAAGTTGAAACAAACTATAAATACATGTTTTTTCAAATTTGTAATGTCCTCGATCGTCTTCGAATACGATTAGATGTTAATAATAATAATAATATCTTTATTTAGAGAAGGTAACATGTACAGACATATGCAATAGACGAATTCACATACATCTTAATTTAAACAAGGCCTTCTATAAAACAAACAACAACAAAACATGTTATTTTGACAATCACTCAAAGTACACACATACTATAAGTAAACAATTTAAATATTCAATTTCGTTATTTAAACATAGGCTAGATATCTTGTGATTACGCTATCATAAATGTTTATTATGTTTAATTATGTTTTGAGTCGGGAACCAGGTTATATAACATGTTCTACAAACAGTCCAGTCGAAAAGGCCAATTAATCACGATAAAGAAATAAATCCATGCTTATGACAATAATTGAGTTAGTCGCTTATGCACAATAGCACCCACGTCCTCTCTTCTCATAGCTCGCACCTTCCAGTCAGGTAAAACAATATCGAATATTCTTTCTTTGAGCTTCTCACTAGTACTTGTATTCTCATTTTGTGAGAAGTTATCTCTGGATTGACGTTGAGCTAATTTGTCGGCTTGCAGTTTGAATACCATCAGAAGTAGGCGTTCTAATTCCTCTCTCTTCTGTTCGTATGACTGCAGCACATCCGGTCGCGTTACCTTCACCATCATTATATTCCGTAGTTTGTCATTGTTTAGAACCATCCTGGCTCGTTCTGCACTTAAAACAGACAACTGATGTAACCAGTCGAACTTGGTGGCGACAGACAGGTGAGGGAACAAATTTCTGTCTTTCATCAGGAAGCATGGCATATGTCCATTCTTTACACAGTTGTATAGCATCTCCATAGCGTATATCAAACACGGGACCAATTTTTCCGTACGAAAGTCGTCTTCAGGAACAGCCTGACATATCCAGAACAACACGTTCTTTAGAATGTATGACGATATGCCAAACACTCGTCCTAAAGCTGGCTTCACTATCATTTTCAACAGGATGTAGACCTTTATCTGAGTATCATTCATACTCTCCATCAGCACTTGTTCCACTGCAGCGTGAGATACTCTCCACTCTAGATAGGGACTGTCACTCTGCTCAGCTCCAATTGGATACACGTAACTCGTTACCTTGGCCCAACTTATGCGATCGATGATTTCTTTTGTAGGCCAGCCGAATGTTTCCATTTTGTTTTTCAACTCAGCCAATATATCCCCGTGATACAAAACCAGTGGAAAATCTGTTTTGAACTTTCCGAAATTCGTCAACCCGCTCATTAAATTGGAAGTTACCCTTTTCAATGCCATCTTCTGACTATAACTCGTGCTGTGTAAATAGCCCCCAAATGTTGAGTTCAGAAAATCGTCGTTTTGCATGATTGATCGATCACTTCCACGACTTAGTTTCAGTCTGATATACCCAGGTGGGGTGTTTTCTTCCGCTTCACATTTATAAACAATACGACTTCCATCTTCTAATCCTTCTCTATTATCGGAGTCAGCTTCACAAAAAGCATGTTCGTTCACTACAATACAATCACAATCACTCTCGTAAAGCACAGATGTTCCTTCCGCCCTACTTCCGAATAATGAGAACTTGGTATTCAATGGACTGATCTCATTAACGTTTTCATGTATTCTACGGATTAAGTCTTTTCTATATATAATGTTCTCTTGGTTATACCCTAGGTGATCCAATGCCTCACTTATAAACCTAGATTGTACTTCAACTTCTCCTCCTCCTCCTCGATCCATGATCACATAGTATAGTCACTTCGTCGTCTGACTCTGACAACAGTTACTGAAGAAGTATGAAACATTGGTTTCCCATAATCAATGTACATGTGCGTTGATATGCATGGTCGGTCATGTGATTCCCAATTTGTTCTATTTTAAGAAGCTTCACCTGTACCGTACCAATGTCAACCGCTCAGTGGTGAGAGCGTTGTTTATAAATTACACGTACAGTGTAGACGGTATGCAATGAAGATTTATATACGCCTTTATAAAGAATCTGGAAGAATAAAAAGGGAAAATTATTTAAAGTCTTCAAAACGTTCTACGGAGCCCTCCATTTTAACCCTACAAACTTGATAAATAAATCATGTTTAAATATGATCTAATGTTATCTTTGGGGAATTATATAATTTATGCATTATAAAATATCGGTGAACATATATTCATTGTACTAATAAGTAAGGACAATCTGACAAGCTGACGATCGCATTAAAAATATAATGTTCACATTCGTGTTAAATATTAAATATGAGACGTTATCTCTGTCTGTGTGACTATTGGCAGTCGAGATCATAAGTGGTCTGAAGGCAATAGTGACATGCGTGTGGTCGAAAACAGTCAAAATACCCCATATAAAATTATCACGTATACTATAGGTATAGTTTTAACTTTGTTAATCCAACACGGACTCGTCTTCTGAAAAGGTAAGACATGCTTTCATGGTGGGTATCTATTACAACTGTCAAAACCAGTGCGTTTATCTAGAATACCTCTAATCAGATTAGTCCATAGTTTAAAGTACAACATGCATAACCTAGAAATTTACTTGTAGATTGTACTAGTTTCAAACACGTATTTCACGACGACTGGATTTGGAATAGTCCGAGTTGTAGCCTCTAGTGTTTTCAAGGCATTTCTTTGATTAGACCTAGATTCGAAAGCCCTATGTGGTCCAATTTCAATCTGTATAAGATTTCAAAGAGAAATTATTAAATTATTTTGAACGGTCGGAGAAACAAGAGATGTGTTCATGAATACGACACGGGTGTCCCCATTTTCCACAGCCAACAGTTGTAACTTCTAAAGTAAATGTGTATTTTATACACAAAAACAACATAATGAGCAACATTCCTATTGCATGTACACTTTTTCCAGAATGCAAGAACCATAACTCCTGTTTTGGTATAAGAGGACAAGGTGGCCCTAGATCGCATAACTCCTGTTTTAGTATAAGAGGGTAATGTGGCCGCGGTCGCTCAACTCTTGTTCTTGGCCAAGGGGACAATGTGGCCCTATGTCGCTCAACTCCTGCTCTTGGCCAAGGGAACAATGTGGCCCTATGTCGCTCAACTCCTGTTCTTGGCCAAGGGGACAATGTGGCCCTATGTTGCTCAACTCCTGTTCTTTGATAAGAGGGCAATGTGTGCCAATGTCGCTCAACTCCTGTTCTTGGCCAAGGGGACAATGTTGCCCTAGGTCGCTCAACTCCTTTTTTTTGGACAAGAGGACAATGTGGCCCTTGGTCTCTCAACTCCTGTTTTTGGACAAGAGGACAATGTTGCCCTTGGTCGCTCAACTTCTGTTTTGGACAAGAGGACAATGTGGCCCTAGGGCGCTCAACTCCTGTTTTTGGACAAGAGAACAATGTAGCCCTAGGTCGCTCAACTTCTGTTTTTGGACAAGAGGACAATGTGGCCCTAGGTCGCTTAACTCCAGTTTTTGGACAAGAGGACAATGTGGCCCTAGGTCGCTTAACTCCTGTTTTTGGACAAGAGGGTGATGTGGCCCTAGGTCGCTCAACTCCTGTTTTTGGACAAGAGGGCAATGTGGCCCTAGGTCGCTCAACTTCTGTTTATGGACAAGAGGGCGATGTTGCCCTAGGTCGCTTAACTCATGTTCTTGGACAAGAGGGCGATGTGGCCCTATGTCGCTCAACCCCTGTTTTGGGGCAAGAGGAAGTTGTGGCACATGGTCGCTCAACCGCTGTTTTTGGACAAGAGGAAGATGACCCTAGGTCGCTCTACTTCAGTTCTTTGACAAGACAAAAGGGCGATGTGGCCCTAGGTCGCTCAACTCCTGTTCTTGGACAAGAGGGGTGTGGCAATAGGTCGCTCAACTCCTGTTCTTGGACAAGACAAGAGGGCGATATGTCTCAAAGTCGCTCAATTGCTGTTCTTGGACAAGAGGGCGATGTGACACTACGTTGCTCAACTCCTGTTTTTGGACGAGAGGGCGATGTGACAATAGGTTGATCAAATCCTGTTCTTGGACAAGTGGGCAATATGGCCCCAGGTCGCTCAGTTCCGTTTCTTCGACAAGAGGGCGATATGGCCATAGGTCGCTCAACTCCTGTTCTTGGACAAGAGGGAAAAGTGGCCCTATATCGCTCAACTCTTGTTCTTGGACTAGAGGGCAATGTGGCCATAGGTCGCTCAACTCCTGTTATGGGACAATAAGATGGCAATATGGCACTAGGTCACTTACCTGAGCAATAATTTATAATCCACGAAAATTCAATGACAAATTCTTTCTCTACATGTTGCAAAGTGTTTCTGTATTATTTGACCTCCGATGACCCATATTATTATATATTTGAACTCCACCTAGGTTTGACCACATTTAACCCAGTTCCAAACAGCAACTGGATTGCATGAAGACAGGCATTCTGACCAACTTGGCATTCCCAAATTGAGTATAAAACTGGACTAAAATATACACAAAAGTCACAAAGTAATATTTCATGTTTGTGTTTATTATAACAAAGATATTTTGAAAACAAACAGTTAATACTGAATTGTGAAATAAAATATTCCAGTTCAACATGCAACACTAACCACAGCAAAAGTGTACAAGAAGTTGCGAGTTATTGAATTTGTACGAACATTTCAACAGTAACTTGTAGCACACGGTGCATTGAATTCACTTAACAAAAGAGCCAAGAGGGCACTGGATCGCTCACAGTCCTGTGAGGAAGTTTCATAAACATTATGCCAAAACTGTGACCTCTACCTCAAGGTTTATGTATTATTAGACCTTATGATCAAGTTTTTGACCCCAGACGACCCAACATCAAACATGACTTAGACTTTGCGATGATGATCATTGTGACCAAGTTTCATGAAGATTAGTCCACCATTATGATCTTAAGTGTGTTCACAAGTTTTTTTCTATCATTTAACGTTGCAACATAGTTTATTTACCCCAGATGACCCATTACCCAACTTGACTTAGATTTTTGATGATTATTGTGATGATCGAAGTTTCAAAAAGATTAGGCCAGAATTCTGACTTCTAGTGTTACATAAGCAATTGTTAACGAACGGACGATAAGCAATCACAAAAGCTTGTACTGTCACTGTGTGAACGGTGAGATAAAAACCTTCAATAAACAAGCTTAGACAACCAATAAGGCAGAGCCTTCCCTGTTCTGGCGTAATGCCAACTTTACACAACACAAACAACTGTAATCTTAAAATTGGTCTTTATCTGGTTTTGAACAATAGTAGTTAATAGTAGTGGCTATGGACTTGAAAGATTGGTCTTTATAGGGCAAGGTTGAAAGAGCACAATATGTTCCAATTTGACACAAGCCTTCACATGGTGGTTTAATGGTTGGTATGTTTGACTGGAATAGTTTGCAATGAATTCACAGCGATAACAAGAATAATATCAAGCATTCAGAAAATAAGGACATGTTTAACTTCTGTCCTCCATGGTAGCCAAATAGTCTTTTATGTTTCAAGGTCATTTACAAAGCGAGCTTGACCACCGTGACCTTGATCTTCTGTCCTGACCAATGACTGACCAATTAACACAACTTGTGCTAAAAGCATAATAAATATAATCAAACATTTCTTGTTACTGTACATATACATGTACAACCAAAGAAAGGAGTAACAGAAGTGCCTAACTGTCACAAAATATGCCTGTCTGAGCTATGATAAATAACAATGAAAACAAGAAAGTTTTTGACACAAATCTCACACAAAGGGCCTTAACACTGACAAATCTCACACAAAGGGCCTTAACACTGGCAATGTTCATCCAACCTAAAACTCCAGACAATACACACAACTAGGATTAGTACCAATTATCATGTGAAGTTTCATTAAAATCTGACCAATGGTTAAAAGAGACCAAGCTGGGACAAATTTAGTGACATCAATCCAGACAAGACGTTCTGCAACAAAATCACTATGTCTCCCCCACTATATGTGAAATAAGAGGAAATACACATTTTGTCGGATCGGAGGAGGAAAACCATTTGAAAAAGGATTCAAGGCTACTTTCCCCACTGGTTGATAATTCAAGTGCAATAATGCAGACGGCAAGGAGTGCTTACAGTTTAGGCTGACAATGGAACTTAGCTGAAGGAAGTCTAAGGAGGAACATACAAAAAACTTTGAAGTAGATTCCTCTAAGGCTAACTTCTCTATTTTTGGCCACTCAAGAGGTAGGGTGCATGCTTTGGGGTCGAGAGGTCCTGTTTTGATCCCCATCTGTGCCTCTGCTTAATATCTCTGAGCAAGAATAACCCACAGTGCTCCACTTTACACAGGTTTGTAAATGGGTACCTGAGAGGTCCAAAATGCATTGTGTTGTGGCCGCCATTGGTACCAAGTGCAACAGCTGACTTGCAACTCAATGAACATGGGGGGGAATGTACAGTCTGCAAAATGGACACATAAGACGGGTCCCTAAACTGATATTACAAGAAGCATCAAATACAATAGTTATAAACAAAGGAATGTTACTCAATATATATAACAATTACTGTACATTAAATGCAAATATGAACACAAATGGAAGCCTCAGATTCGAAATCAATAAAACATTCGGAATGAAGCGATATAACTGTGATAGGAAAGCAGTCTTACATTGCAGTCCTGTTATCCTGCATTGTATTACCATATAAACCAACTAAAGCGTGGTTTGCATAAATCTCCTATTTATTAGCACATGTATGCTGGCTACATACTGACAGTATACTGACTACATACTAACAGTATGCTGGCTATATACTAACAGTATGTTGACTACATACTAACAATATACTGACTACATACTAAAAGTATGCTGACTACATACTAACAATAAACTGACTACATACTAAAAGTATGCTGACTACATACTAAAAGTATATATAAACTGGCTAAAGTCAGACTACATAATAACAGTACTGACTACATACTAACAGTATGCTGCCTTTATCGTACATGCCGACAACATACTATTAAACAGTATATCGGCTATACACTGACTAGATACAAATGTTAACAACATACTTGTGTTATACTGATCACAAACACGGAACATAATCATACATCTCAAACTTGAAAGGTAACATCACAGGTAGAAATACACAATGAGAACACTATGGCAGTAACAGTGGTGTCGCAACTGGGTAATGTAACAGAATGGCTTCTTCAAAGCATAATGCATTGACAATGTCTAACAGTAAGTTTATAATGCTCCTCAATTTTCCATCTAAGGAACAGCAGCAGCAAACCTGTGAATGACTAAATTCCTGACCAGAATGCGTGTACGATCACAAGTTCATTTTTGATTGTTCTCAAAAAATGTTTTCCTCACATTTCATACAATCAACCTCTGTAATAAGTATTACTTGACTTGAATGATTCATCACACATTTTCTAAAATAACTGACATCTTCTCAAGAAGCATGAGAGGACATGAGGTAATGCAGTGTTGAATATAGTAATAGGCACTAACATCAAGTCAGGTGCTTTACTGTTAATTGTGCAATATTCTCTATATATAAAGAAATACACAGACATGATTTGGGTCAACTTCAAGAATTGTATCAACATCAAGCCAAATGCCTTAATGTCACTGGCGTTCATTGTGCAACATTCTTAATAAAGATATACACTGACATGAGTACCCTCCCCTGCTACAACAAGTAAACCGTTGCCATTACACGCAACACAGGTAGGTGATTTGATGTTAGTTTTCCATTCTTTGATGAACTTAGCATTTTGACTCAGCAAGATCAATTTGTTGTTTCGTCTGTCCGTCACAAATATATAGTTGTGTTCTGTTATACACACTCCGCTAGGATCAAAGTCTCCTTGCGAGGTGTCGTGACGATGAAATTCTCCTGTAAAACAAGAAAATGAGTAAATATAATAACAGAAAGCAAGATCATTCATGATTGACGGTATAAGTTTATGGCAAATCAAACTTTGTTCGCGGGGTAAAATAATAATGTTGTAGCGTCCAAAATGTACCAGTTACTATACTTTAATACATATTACAACAAAAATCTGCTAATATGTATTAAATAGAGGATCTTGCATGAGTGCTCATTACATACGAGTTTTATTAAACGGGTGGACAAACTGGTATGACATGAGGCTTTGCCGAGTGTCATATTGTTTTTGTCGACGAGTTTAATAAAACTCGTATGTAATGAGCTTGAATGTTAGATTCTATTTATGGCATAACCTTAGAACATGCTCATTATTGTTCAAAAGGATGATGTACGCTGCATATGTTTCAGCCACAATTCAGCAGTACAATGAGCGCGACGTCATGGCGACGTTGATATTATCCTGACGTCATTGACGGAACAATGCATGGATTGGCTAACGTCACGTCAAGCTAATTTAAATATTTATTGCACAGTCTGGGAGTGCCGAACGATATTTACGGCACGGCTTTACGGCACTCCTGGACCGCAGGTTATGTGATAATTTAAACTTATTATTACTTAAATAAGACTGCGTTCAGTAAACAATTATGACCCAGTGGAAGCCTTATCCTAAATAACTAGCTAAGTCAATCAGGGGCCACAATTCTGCAGATATGTTGGTAAGTGATAAATATGGCATTGACAAGGTAAGGTATTTATAATGGTAAACAAGAATGCCAAGTTTGAAAGCAATGCCATGAAGGACTTGAGTTTCAAGAACTTGAAAGTTTTGGTAAACATTTCTAATGGAACGCAAGGATGGATGGAGGGATGGATAAACGGATGAACGAACAAATGCACATGACAATCCCACATCAGTATATGACCAGGCATAATATAATTTTACACCATACAGATTAATCATGTAAACTTGCAATTGCATGTTCTAACAAGAGGATCATAGATCCTGTGGCGCTCACCTGCTAAACATGATCAAACTGAACTTGTCCTTAAGGTCATCAAGATAAATATTTTGACTAAAGAAGTGTTAACAAGGTTTTGCTATCATTTGACCTATTGACCTAATTTTTGACCCCACATGACCCAACTTCAAACTCAATCTTAAAGCCACCAAATTATAAACATTTTGACCAAACTTCATGAAGATTAAATCAACAAAAGCACCGCCTTCGAGACCTGGACGCTTGACTTTCTCGTACATTAGTAACAGATACCTCATCTGTGAGTCAAAATTTAAGAATAACAAGGGCAGACAACTCATAAATATAGGTCACAGGGTTACCAGCCTAGTATGTATGAACTCCCTTAGTTATGGTGAATAACTATGTAGAATTTCTAGAGGACACCTTTGTAATCTTTGAGTAATTGACATTTTTGTGTAAAGATTCAAAGTCAGAAAAGGGGAATAACTGTCATAAAATGCTGAATAGATTTGTTTCCTCTTGTCAGTAGATGAAGGTCATCATATTCCACAAGTGTATTGACTTTCAAGATGAAAGCTTAGTGTTTGAGAAAATTATGTATGTGTAAATGTGCCACTATTTCATTGTACTGAGTCCAAACAAGGGCAGATAACTAAATGATAAATATAGGTCACAGAGTTATCAGCCTTGTCAGTATGGATTCCCCTTGTGATGTTGAATTTAAAGCTGATACCTTCGATAGCTTTTGAGAAAAAGACTCTTGACAATAAACTTAACCAACGCACACGATCCCGTCACAACAATGGCTCAACTTATTTTCTTCGAAGTCTAGCTAAAAATGTGGCCTCCAGAGTGTTAACAAGGTTTTCCTATTGACTCAACTTCGAACTTGGCCTAGATGTTTTTGAGATACAACTACTGACCAAGTTTGGTGAAGATCAAAGCAAAATTGAAAGAGCTAGAGTGTTAATGGTGAAATGTCTAACGGACGGACGGAAAACTGGCAAAAAACAACCACAAAAGGCTTGAAAAGCTCACCTTGCCACTTTGTGGCAGGTGAGCTAAAAGGTGCAGGGAAAGAAGAGTATAATATCATACAAAGTAACATTTTTGGTTCTATAGAAATGGAAGAAATCCTTATGAAACCTTAAATTCGACTGAGAGTACTTGTATTTCTGGCAGATGGAAACTTCCAAGTTTCATTTTCATGTCAAGCTATATGGCCCTTTATGTAGTACATTTAAAATTACCTATACAGTTGCCATCAAAGTTAGTCACAACAACTTTCTTCTGTTGTCTATCTACAATGACGACCTGGTCCTGAGATCTGGTAGCAATATGCGAGATATCATGTAATGGATTACCATCACGGTCACGTGGTCTGATCACATGAGCGGTATAACCTGTAATATAGGAAGAAAATTAGTTAGTAAATAGGTCATTTATGTAGAAGGCCTTTACCTTTGACACCAAAATAGGGGTTATTCACTCAGCTCACTGCCAATCTGCATACAAAGTTTGAGTATCCCAGACTTAAAGGGTTTTCTTTGTTAATGAAGGGAAACTATTTGTATTACTAATCAACAGAACTACCAACATGTGCAAAGCTTGGCTTTGGTACTACCTGTCAAAGAACTTGAAACCATTTGTTTTCATGGCTCATCATCACAGGTTTTCATTTTAACATTACACTCCCCTGCTGACCCCTAAAATTTCTATAGCCACATTTGACCTTCAAGTGCCTGTGCAGGTCAATGCGTCTTTAATTTTAAATTGTATGTTTTTTACTATAAATGGGTAATATTTAGTGCAGAATATCAAAACAAGAAGGCCAAAAGGGCTCTAGGTCTCTCACCTGTCGTAGCTGTTCATGTAGACCCACATGATGACCTGAGTACCCACTTACCACTTCAAGATTCAGGTACTAGTAAATGCAGCATCTATTGCATGTACAACGTTTTCATATTGTCTTAACCAGCAACCTTGTTATTAACATCATATGACCCATATTGGAACACGACCAAGATTCCATCAAGGCAAACATTTTGACCAACTTTCATGGAGATCCAGTGAATAGTACAGCCTTTATATTCAACACAAGATTATTTTGACCGAGTTTTTTACCCGGGATGACCCAATTATATCAAACTTGACCTGGACTTTGTTGAGATGATCATTGTAACCAAGTTTCATAAAGATAAGGTCAATACACTGTGACCTCGATCTAATGACTACACAAGCAATTGTGAACAGACGGTCATCAGGCTAAGAATGATCCCAAAAAATCACTCTTTGTCACTTTGTGACAAATGAGCTAATGAGTCGCCCTTGAGATTTAGCATCTGGTGTAACCCTCTACTACAATTAAATATAGCATACAGTATTCAAACCACATGGAAAATAATAATTACTGCCATGAGACTTAACATTTACATACTGTTGTGTGATAATAATAGATTTTGCCCAACAAGGTTAAAACCATATTGGCGGCACAGAGGATCACCCTGACAATTCATACATTGGAATATTCTAGTTCTGATCATACTAAATCTAAGTTAATGCTGCATTTTAACACTCGAGATATTTTGAAATACATAAAAGCTTCAATCAAAACAATTTACCATCAATACAGTATGCTTCAATATTCCCCCTGGAACTGATCAAGTATTTCATATTGTTGAATGATGTTAAAGCATGATGGAGTGTTCCATCCAGTTTCTTCACACCCACAATCCTCTCTGCTCCAAGATCATACAGCTAAAACAGTAAAACAATAAAATACATGTATGTCAATTCCAAGAAAAGCAAGGAGCATAATTAATGCTATTACTTGGTTCCAGAAAAAACTAGAGCTGTCGCCATTCGGCAGACTAATATACCCCCGCCGGCAAAGGGCCATATTATAATTCAGCAAAAATTCATTGCAGTGCAAATTCCTTACTTCATGCACATCTATATGTTGAGGTTGTTCATCTGTGAAAGTTTGAGCGAAATCCTGCCAAAACTGTAGGAGTTGCATTCACAAAAATGCGTCTACGGACAGACTAACTGACAGACGGACGTACAGAGAGACAAGCTGAATCCAGTATACCCCCCTTACAACTCATCGTGCGGGGGTAAAATTAAACTATAGACTGATCATACACATTTTCCTCACATGCAAATTAACACTTACTGTATAGCTAAAATTGTTTCGCATTGCAATGTCTCTTTGCTGTTTACACAAACCGTCAGAAAGAAGTAAGCAACCCAAGCTTATTATAATTTCTAAGAACATGCATTAAAATACCATCTTTGAATGATGTGGATAAACTTTTTTGAACGAGACTTTATGACAGAGACTTCATAACTTTACCATGATATCAAGCCCCCGTTCAAATTTTGACCTCTCAACAGTAAAGATAATTTAAAGCTCTAGGAGAAATATATTCCTAGAATATTATTCAGCCTTTCCTGTCATTTCATTATTAGTTATTGTAGTAGTACTAGAGTTTTAATATCTAAACTGTCACAGTGCATATACTCCATACACGAATTAACCGGACAGAAAGTTAAAGCACACACCATGTTATTGTGAAGTTGTGAAACTAGGTCATTTGGCTTTTTAAAGCTGAAACTTGGCCTTTCGACTTTGTGAAAGCTGAAACTTGGACTTTCAGTAGTGAAGTTCATTTTCTCATAAATTTATGTGTTGGGCATTGTGCCATGCAATTGTGGTCTGTGGTGTTTTTATGTTTTCTGTGCTCAGCTGTTGAAGTTGAGTGCTGCCTTCCCCGTCCAATTGTTTATATCTTTTTATGAACAGGAACATGTTCTTGAAAGTAAAACCCTCATTCAGAACCTTTCAAAGGTAAGGATACTAATCTAGCAATACATTTACATTGGTCCAACTAACCTTTACAGATGAATATTGACTGGTCCAGATAAGATGGTTAGCACAACAGGTAATGGACACTGGACCCGGATCATCTATAAAGTTCAGGAATTTCCCACCGGTACTAAATGCTTTCAATCTCAAATTTCTGGCATCAACCAATGCAAAATTTCCGTTGCTAAGAAAACAAAGGTCAACAACATCTGGTGCTTTCCTGTCCGTCATCACTTTGACAGTGATATGGGATCTCAGTTTGAGGTTGATATTTTCAAAGCTTAAACACGTTGGAGCAAGGTGAACAACTTGACTATCTTTTGAATTTGCTTTCTTTTTTGCACTGTTTGACTGTCTCTTTGTTTGTTGTGGTATTTGGGACAAATTATATCCATCTCCTCCACCATTCCTATCCATATGTTGTACCATGTGTTTACTGGACTGTATGACTGACAGTACACATTGACCTTGGAATGCATCATGACTATATGACATTTTATTACATGTGTTGTCCATATAACTGGGTACTGGTCCCGGATATTCTCCCAGCAAAGAACCACGATTTCCGTTAACTTGGTCTTTCAGTGGCATTGGCTGAATATTAGAATATGGCATTGTCAAAAGAGGAACGGGATGTTGAGTACTAGATCTGACAAACTTGTTTGACATTTCACTACGGTTACCAGGGTTGTTCCCTATGTTCATTCTTATCTCACCATTTTCAACAAAGATATCACGCTCTCGCGGTTTTCCTTCTGTTTTATGATCAGTTTTGATAGAAACAAAGTTTAAAGTATCAATAAGTTGGATATCTTTCTTATTAATCACTGCCAAAGGCCAAGAAGTGTGATTGTGTGTCAGTTTAGGAAACACTTTTGAAATATGTTTTTCAATATCAAGTGCTCGTGCAGTGATCACACTTTCTAACTGCGCTATTTCATGTATTTCACCTTGACTGAGCAAAAACTGAACAGTATCAATAAAACATTCAGCTGACTCCTTTCGTCGAAGAATTGCGAGACTTCTATGAGTGCAATACTTTCTTTTCTTAATGTCATAATGTTCTTTAAGCTCCTTAAAATATTCATCAAATTTCTTCTCCACTGCAGATAGTACACGTTTCTTTGCATCAGTCAAATCTTTTAACACTTTTTTTTCTTTCTCATCAATTAAATGTGCAGCTTCAGTTGAATTGTCCACTAGATTGCCTACACACGCATCTTCAACAGACTTCAAGCATTTCCGCAAAGTTTCCCTTTTTTCTGCTTCAACAAGACCAACTTCTTTCGTATCATGAAATGAATGCTTCTTAAAAACACAAGTTTTACACAATGACACCAAGCAGTCATTACAAAATAACTCTGCCTGCTGATCAACATGGTTCTTACAATATGCAAGGTTTGTTTTCACACCCATCAATAAAGAAGGGTCATTACTTATCTGTTCAAATGACACAACAGTATGTTTAGCAGTTTGTCGAGTGAAGGTGTGTTTTTCGCTACATTCTTTGCACATTTTATCAGCACAATCAAGACATTGTCCCCAGCATTCATGCTCTACACCATGCAGTTTACATATGACACATAATTCCCTTGTTTTTGCAGTCTCACTGGACAATATTAACCTATCCACTACAGAATTGTCAGGAAGAGCACACAATCCAGCACTCGGAACGTCCGTTCTTAAAGTACACAAAGGACAAAACAAGAATTTAAAGTTCTTTTTAAAATCTTTTAGCAAACAGGCAAGGCAAAATGTATGTAAACATTTTAGTATCTTAGGAAGTGAAAATACGTTTCCACACACAGCACAATGCAGACTAGATTTGGGGGACATGCATTGCTGTGACTGACTAGAATCAGGGGACTCCAAACCGTCAGATTTATGCTCATCAAGAACCTGCTCATGTTCATGTTTCCCTGTATCATCTGTAATATCCTCAGTTTCACCTTCAAGGTGAGCTAAGTCGAATGAATTCACATCAATACTCAAAGCACTGAAATCCATGTTTACATCAATTTCACTAGTCTGACTTTCACTTTCAACCGAATCCAGTTCATCTTCAATATTAACTATAGATTTACATTTGTTGACATCATCAAGAAAACTATGACTTCTATTTTCACTTTTTAAAGTTGCATCACTTGTGTTATCGTTGTCACTGTGATCATATTCACAATCCTTCCCATGTACAGGTTCTGTGTAAGAGTCTCCAATGTTGGCGTCACATGTAATACTGGAGAGATTTCCTCCAATGCTGGAGTCACATGTAATACCGGAGAGATTTCCTCCAATGCTGGAGTCACATGTAATACCGGAGAGATTTCCTCCAATGCTGGAGTCACATGTAATACCGGAGAGATTTCCTCCAATGTTGGAGTCACATGTAATATTGGAGATATTTAAATCCATTATATTGTCGTTTTCTTGCAACATTGTGTCCCACTATCTGTAAAATATAACAAAAGTATAAATGGTTAATATTCTGATAACAAATCGCTGTTTTTATACATACCAAAAGAGTCAAATCTAGAGAACACAGGCACTATAATTGCAGACATTTGAAAAGTTTGGACTTATGAAGGCTTAAAACCCTGTCTCAGCCACACTAGGCTGCCCAGTAAAAATCAGAAAGGTCTGTCCTAAAATCCAATTTGACAGGACCGACTGTCTGGGAGATTATTACACCTACGCTGGGTGTTCTTTTACCTTCATAGTAGGTAGGGAAGGGGAAACAAATAATCAATCGGTCATCACACTAATTTATCAAGAAGATAAATGGATTCAATTAATAATATGTGCGATCACAACATGACTTTCATGTTACATTTTTATAACAGTCATTTAAATTACGATCATGTTTCAAACTGTTTGAATATGTTTGCCTTAAATTGCCTTATACGTCATTTTAACCAAGGCCAGTTTTTGTTGGAGCTAGTAGTTTTCTTTATATTCACAATTCATCCCTTATCTGATTCATTTGCGCTATTCGCGTATCCTATCCGGTTAAATTCATATAAAATTATAATTCATATATGCAGCTGTAGGGTTATTTTTAAGTTCCATTTTGTTCTTTTTCATATGCCCAATCATCCCCCAATAGCCCTATCCATCGACTCAGGGGTTCCACCAGCTTCTGTATCTGAAGGGTCATTTTGATACTTTTGATTAAATTATACCACTTTATATATAATATAGTCTAATAACCATGATTTTAAGAGAAATGACCATTCGAAGCAATACCTTGAGGGTCAAAATGTGGCTTTTTAGAAATTTCAAGGGTCAAAACCCCTACTCCGGAGAAAAGTGAAATAGAGCCCCTGACCGACTTCAGGCCCTGCATTAAGGCTAAATTTCAGGAAGTCCTGACTTCCTGACCTTTGATTTGGGAAGTCCCAGTATGATTTTACGGAAGTCCCAAGTTTCGAACATCAACTCTGCGTGTACATTCAGTAATGTAGTGCCATCCAACAGTATGTAGGATTGTCCAACCATTTTTACTAAGTTCAGATTACATTCATGAAATGTTTTATCTGTACTTAGAGCCCATTTAACCCTTTACTTAATATGTGTTACTGTGTATTGTTTTGATATATGATAAATCCAGCTACATGTATGATTGCTCAATGATATGGTCAGTTCAGTGTACTGGTTCAAGCATATTTACAATCCATTTTAACCCTTTGCTACATCGGCATATACTAGTAGCCTGTTTATAAACATTTTAATTGGTCATCCTTATTATCAGCAAGATGTATATACACTATCATGAGGTAAACAATGAAAATTTATTTCTGAACATGATACATATTTTATTGAAAATTGAGGTATGTCTGTGGAGTATAGGGTTAAGAATTAGTTGTTCAAAAAATGTTACTTGATTTAAGTACTAATAACACACTTGAATTCTTACAATAATAGAAGCCAAAACTGTATGACTGATTAAAATAAAACACGAGTTTATCCGAAGATATGTACATATCCGAAATAGTGCAACTTGTATGTCATATAAGGTGTTCTTTTCCCGGTCATTTGCAGTAATTTATGCACCTAAACTCATATCTTGTTTAAATGCCACAAAATGTGTTAAAACTCGAATAATACCAGCACCATTTAATGCTTCCAAACACCACGTCATTTACACGATTTTAATGTTCACGCTCTGCAAATTCAGAAAAAAATTCCCAGCGTCAATCAATAAATTCCTCAAATTTAACACACGTGTATCGCATACAGTTTACGGGATAAATTTGCATGCCGCACGATCAAAGACCGCCGAGGCACTACCCGCACCTTTGAAGGGAAGCGCGTCGGTCACATCAAACGTCCTTAACGTAGACATTGATGCCGCACGCTCGTTTGATGAAACTGCCGACCGAACGTTGGCAAAAGTATGTTAGAGTTGTGATATTTTGTGTCTGGGATTTAAGTAAACGCGCGGAATATGAATTACAAGGTAAATATTCTTTTTAAACTAGATATTTGCAGAACATACGTTTTGACTCGTGTCTTTTTTTAATTATGGGTACAACTAAGAATTACGCTTACCCAACGCACGACAAATTTATAAAATAAAATCGATAATTCAATCAAATCAATTAAAGCATACGTGTTTACGTAACGGTTTGTAACTACACAATTATCTGTCTCTACACGAGATTATTAGCGCGACGCGTTTTACACACCTTTGGTGAATTTGATTACCGCAGCGATCGCGTACATTATTATGTACAGTACGCATGATCAGGCCGTCAATCAAATTAGCTGACAATAGGTGGGCGGAGCGAACGTTTATCGATTGGCCAATGATCTAGCGAGATTAATGAAAACTGATGCGGCTTTCACCGTCTGAAGTTTACACAACAGGACGTCCTGCGTATTGATTATCGGCGTATAACATATTTTATTGACGTATGCTGTACGAACGAGAGTTTGATTTCCGGCGTACACGGCCGATTTCCTGGCGTAATATACGCCCGTATGCACGCTAACGCAACTGCTGCCGACTTATTCTTATTTTTGTTTCAAAATTATTTGTACGACTGCAGATTTTACCATTTACTGTAATTCTTATTATTTTAGTAGTTTGCTGAGAAACGGTGAAAAAAGGGCTTCCTCATTTCATTAGCAGACGAAGCGATTAGCTAATTAATTGGATATCAATTGCATAGTTTCACACCAATGTGCTATGTAGTCAAACCATTTCGACGCAATCTATACAGGGATGCCCGTATAAGCGTCGAAACCATAAGTGCCCAAAATCCGGTGCATTTTAAATTTTCATGAAATTAGCATTTTAAGCCAAATTCTGTCATTTTTCGGCTCTCTACATGTAAAATACTATAAAAGAACACGAAACCCGTTGAATACCTCGTAAAATTGGCCGTTATAATCAGAAAAACAATAAAAAAACCAGCGCGCACCGTGTCCGTAAATCTCATAAAACAGTGCAAGTTTAAAGACCGTTATCCGTACTGACCGGATTCGACCGGAACAATATTCGAATCGTTAAAACGAGCCTAAAAAGCGATCACTCGTGGTGTTTTTTGTTTGTTTGTCGTTTTCTAACAAAATCATCTTAATTTCACTACAAATGTTCGTTAATTTTCTGTGTTTTAGCTTTAATCGAGCTCATTTAAAGGTTCGACTCGATTACTTTTTTTAACGTGTCCGTTTGTTAGAAATCGAGCGCGCCAATTTCTGAGTATTCTGATTGGTCGTTAAGCGAATGACGTTTGACGCAAACAATAACAACCAGAACGATGGCTGAACTTGAGGTCAAAATTGTGATATAGTCGTGTTTCAGTTGTCGGATGGACATTTTGCTGTGCATTTTTTAAAATGTTATCGGTGTCTATCGCGAGATAAAGGTTCATTCTTCGTATACATGCTATATATTTCATAGTGGTTTGACGTTTTCATATATTTTTTAAGAGCTGAAAGTGTGCTAAAAAAACGTGCGCAATCTCCGACCGTGTTTTGGTCTAGTTAGTGTCTGTCTGTAGTGGCTGGACCGTCAGAATTTTAAGCAGCCACTTGCAGACAGCTTATCTGTCTATGTGCTATGAAGCACTCCCATAGAAAAATGCTGAGAACCCACTTGCTGAATCCAAGTAAACTTCCCGTAGGTACCGAGCCGTTGCATATACTTAGGAAAAAGCTTTTTAGTAGCACTTTCATTTGGCAATTACCAATTGGCCTCCTGGATCGCGAAAATATGTGAAAATCATATGTAGCATGTAAACAAAGAAATGACATTCAAGTACCGAGTCGTTATAAAAACGAGACCATAGAAATTAATCCTGCAGAGTACACACAAATATACACAAATCCTACCTGTGCATGAAAAGACCAAACAAACAACATTAAGAACACGTGAAATATCGCAAATTTGACCTACAGCGTCCAATACACTCAGATTTCCGGTACACGCGAATCACGTCGGTTCTCTTCGTCGGATTTGTATCTTTGCTGGGAACCAGCCATTTTCTGCGCTGTAATGATTAAACTGCTAGAACTGAAAGTGAACAGGAGTACCAGTCGTCTATAGATACGGATAAATAAAGAATTTTGCAAATATATCCCCGCCAGACACAAGATTTATACAATTTTAGTTCATTTTAGTCGCTCCTTAAGTTTGTAGAGTATTTTAAAAGTCGTTCTGTGCAAAAATATTCTAAGACGCGTATTTATTTATTCGCTGCGGTCCGGAAATTGTTTACAGTGGTTGCAACTTCCAATTCAACATGGCAACTAAAGATGGAAAAGCGAAAAAAGGGGAAAAGCGAAGTGCTAAAAAATTAGATGATGCATTTCAGTCAATGGGTACCAATGAAACTCCTCAGCCTGAAGAGTCTGAATCCACGGAAATGCCAGAACAAACTGTAGATGAACTGCCACCAAAGGACCCTTCACCAGAACCTGTCTATGATGAACCAACATTATCTGAACTTATAGTGGAAAGGTGAATCTCAAATTTCTATTGAGTCATTTCATATTAGATTGCCGCCCAATTATCTCAGATAGTAGAGGGCCATACTGTGTCCAGGTGCCGCATCCCAACTTTCTGTCTTAGCTTTCCTCACCGCTACATTAATAGTGACACGTAGCTCTGAAGTAGAAGAGAGTATGGATATGAGGTGGGATGGCCCCTGGATAAATCAGTTGGTAGAGTATCGCAGCTACTCCTATGTTTTAATTCTTTAATTATTATGCCGCCGAAGGGTGGCCTATTAATATTGAAATGTCAGTCCGTTTGTCCAGGTATTCAGAATAAAGTTTTTTTTAAATTAAAGTTCAATAATTTGTTGGCATGTCAGTTTGTTAACTATGCTTTTGCATTGAAACTTGACACTTATTTTTGTCATAGTCAAACCTACTTAAGACAAGTGGCATAACTCTTGGATGATTTTGTGAGGAGTTATGCCTTATGGTCCTATACCGGCTGGCGACCACCAAATCCGGACGACCACCAATCCGGACAGACTCAAAAACGCTTTATCGCGGCCATTAATTTTAATCATCTGTTGTCGATCAATTAGGCGCTTGATTTTCGTCAACACTACGTCTTCAAGTAGCAACGATTGAAGTTAAATATTTTGCAAGAAATGTCGCATTTATTTTCGTCTGCACTCGCGAGGCTTGTTTACATTACGGGGGAAGTTGAAAATCGCACAACTGCGCAATACTTCTGCGCAGCCCCGAAATGTAAACTACGGTCCTTATGCTAAATCTAAGGTAAGCCGATGCGATGTTTTGTTAACAGTTAAACCAGGAAAATATAGCTTTAGTAAATTGGTGCCGAGTTTCAAAACATCGTACAACGCCATTTTGTATCAAAATGTCTGCTATGAAAAGTGAACGTTTAATATTTTACCGCTAAGTTTCGTTCGATATTTTTCCAATATTTACGGGAGATAAGTCCTACAAATTTTGTACAAACCATTCATTGGTGCTCTCCCTTGATGCATTATAAATTTATTTCGATATTTAACGCTATTTTCGTAATAAAAATCGCGACTACAAGGTGTCTGGATTGATGGTCCTGTTGGATTTAAAAATGAGGTGATGAAGTGACCCCTACAACGGCCCTCAAAAATGCACTTGACCTATTTTTAGAAGTAAACAAATTAGCTCTTCAGTTCAGAGATGAACCAAGCTTCGTTCAGGTGAAATTTCAATGACTAGATTTACACATTTCTCGAGTTATCTTGAAAAATATGCCAAAAGTGTCCGGATGGAGGACGCCTGCCCGTAGACATTTTGGTTAAAGTTTTTTAAAAAAACGGAACTTGATTGTTAATAGATTTTTCTTTAAGATACGCACATTTTATTTTACAAAAATGACATTTATTTGTATTCAATTTTGATGATACTTAGGGTGGCGCAATTCCATCACTCGAGGATACTAATACCATCATTAAGTCAACATTACTAGACAAGTCATATAACTACAGGATTATTTTGTAAGGAGTAAGGCCCTTTTTAGACTTAGACATGTTTGTACTTTAAGTACTTGTGTATACTATCAACATCACATTTCACGGGCATATGTCCCTTACAGTGACAGCTCTTGCTTTATTCAGATATTGAATGCTTAGTTTTGAAAAGACAGTAATGCAGTACTGAGAATCTTATCTCTAATTTAGAACCTCTCCTCTCCAGAATCCTGCAAAAATTCCCTTGGTTCTGTTTTCATTCCTGCAATAGATTTATAAAAAATTAGCACACAACATGGAAGCTATGTGCTCTGTGATACAAAGCTGTCAAGGGTCTGGGAAGGGGAAGCGTGCATTCTGGGGTTGTAGAAGGTGTTGTTCCTTGTGGGGGATTTGCGGGCATTCGCCCCCCCCCCCCCCCCCAGATGCCAGAGACACCACCAACTGAGAAATTGAGTATTTCAATCCAAAATAGACCCTCATACCCAAAATAAATACTGATTTGTAATATATACCTTGGTCAGACAAGCCAAATGACGATCTCCTTTATAAAAGATTGAAGGACAAATTTGCATGTTCATTGGTGATCTTTCAGTGATTTTCAATGATTTCTTAGAATACCCAAAGTCTGAGCGTGATCTAGGGCTTAATTGTGCGTGACACACGTCTAATGTGTATGTGTGATATGTAGTTAAAGTGAGATTTTAGTTGACGCAACTTCTCCTACAGCATACCCGGTAAGCAACCATGGTTTCATTCAAATTTTCATTAATGAACAACCTGAATGTCTATAGCTGCTGCAATACATTGCCACTCACTCACATGTATATTAGTCCACTGAATGGTGACAGCCCTGGATTATTTATACTAGAATTAGGCAGGATTACATGTATTCTAAGTATTAATAACTCTAATATCGGTCTGTTTACATATATATATGAATTGAAGAAGGAGAAATTGGGTTGTTGCCCTTTGATGAAAGAAGAGGTTTTATTCAATATTTTTATAGATGAACATGCAAATAAAGCGCTTATAGCTCATCTATATATACGTTGCAACCTCTCCAGATAGGCCCTCCATAGTGCAACAACGTCTCTTGAGCAACCCCAGTAAATTTCCAGTATTTATCATTACTATTAATTTTACCTCTCCAGAGCAACAACTACTGTACAATAACCAAACCTAGTGTTTCCAAAAGGGTGCTGCTCTGGAGAGGTTGCACTTTATTATCATGATGTAGATAATTAAATTTGATTTCACTGTGTTATCACAGAAATCAATATTTTCACGAGTGGCAATTAGTTAATTTAATTTTCTGTGATCACGAGTGGAAATAAAATAAAAATCAACAAATTTCCTGTTTATTATATGCTTCAATTTCTCTTAAATGATATAGTAATTGGCATAATGGAAAAATAATATTGAAATAAGAACATCACAACATGACAATTACGGCTTGATAATGATATGAAGCCCGGCGCTTTGCATGTGTTTGTATATGAATCATCCAACTGACTGACAATGACAATATTTACAACAATACATAATTTAAATTACACAAGTAAAAGTATGCATATTAACACCTGAAGCAGAAACCTGAAATCTGAAACTTGGTGATATGGTGTGTTTATCTCTGCATGATTGGTCTATTAGGTCTTGTTAATAAAGCCTGTGTTACATCAGCATATAGTGTGATGGCCGTACACCTGTCTACAATCACCAATGGCTGCTGTTTTTGTGCGATAACCGGAAGATAGGCCTATGACTGTTGTATGAAATATTTTAATTAGGGCAACATGATGAACACAAGGTGGCAATAAATTCTTGATGTCATGTCGTCTTTTTTTGCCTTTTGCTTGCAATTTACCGAAACAGCAATATTTGTACTGTATTCACATGCTTCATACAGGAGCCTTACAATCTCTGGGATATGAACTACGTTGTCTGCCGTCTGAATGTTATTATATTCTTATTTTTGGGAGTGTATAAATTGTGTGACCGAAATATTGTGCGGCTGATTTAACACCAGCGTAAAACACAATCCTTTCGGTCAATTGTGACTAGTTAGTTGATTAACTAATTTTTCCTGGTCAATTGCAAATTGTGTCAACTGTCTCAAACATTATCCAAAATGACAAAATAAGAGCAAAAATAGGACATAATTATACATCACAATGACAATGTAACACTAATATTTCTTGTTCTTGCATCCTATAATTGGTGTGTTGATGTCTCCTCTATAGCCTTGCTAAGACACTTGGCATAAAAGGGAATCTGGCTTCTCTTCTCTGACATTACAGGCCTCAATAAATCCACTCGTCCGCTCGTCCTGCACAATTTTTCCTTCTTTATTTATGCCCGGCACTAGCAGGACAAGTAATATTTTGGGGTTTTCTTATTTGTCTATATTGCAGGACGAGTGCTTTTAAAAATATTTGTTGAGGCCTGCATTATACCCTTATGGCAATGGATAACATCAGGAATGAGGTGTCGAGAGTGATTTATATCAGTTGGAAAAACGTTTTTCACAATCGACCTTAAATAAATTAGTATAAACTAAACTAGGTCTTATATTAAAGTGCAACTACAATGTAGCGTTGGCAGAATTGTACTCATGGGAATGGTGGTCACAGTTCAGGTTCCTCTAATGGAATGAAAGAAAGCAATGAATATTATACAGTTGTCATGCAATTATTGGATTTTCTCTACCTGGGTAACTACCAAGGTATTGATGGATTCAACCTTTCATATACTTGAAGTAAAGGTCTGTCCGAGTCAGTTAGTTTCCAGCATGTTGTAAGAGCAGTATTGAAAAGTTCATTGTGTTAGGCTATGGATGCTGGATAAATGGAAGAAAGTAGCATTCTAAGGTATATTCATGTGCTCACATGTTGCTGTGTTGGATTATAATTCATTAAAAAGCAGTTATTAGAAAACATTGTTTGAATGTTTTTAAAAAATTTTTTTTAATTCTTTGATACAATGTTATAGAAAGGGAAATTGTCAACAGTCATAATTATTCTACTTCAATTTTTAACATTAATTTGTTGATAATAAATATTTATATGCTGGCTATTGATTAAAAGTCATAGACTATATCATCGTCGCATGGACTCCTTAACTGAATACTGTCCATATCATTAATAATTTAACATGACGTATATAAACAAAGTCTGCATGATGCCACCATTCATTGGCAGTAAACATATTTAACTCAATGAAGCAAACATGTATGAAAAAATAAATTTTAGAAAAGTAGTGTATTGCTGTGAAAGTTTAACAAATAATAAACAAATTGCAGTACTTTTTTTGCACATTTGTTATTCAGAGACAAGCCATTAGTCTGTGTAATACATTAGGATATTTACAACAATTACATATTTGAGAAGATTTTACCTGTTAATCCTGGTACAGTTACTTAATACTTTGTAATAATTATTGTATAGGTACTTACCAACAAATGTATTTAATGATATTTCATGTAACCTTCCAACAATAGATGCATGATTATGTCTATTTGCTCTCAATGGATTATGGAGATTTTTCAGTGAATTTATAACTGTGAAAATAACATTGAAATTATCATTTTGTTATTATCACTGTTTAACAAGCTTGTTCCAGTATCATGCAGAAAAAGAAACATAACGTCAACGTCGCCGGGCTTTAAAATAGGCATTACATCATCATGACGTCACAATTCTCACGTCATGACGTTCCAATTTCGACGAGATTTTTTCCAATTAAGCCAATTACGACACCCTTTTAAGAGAAATTGTGGCATATAATAAACAGAAAATTTGTTGAGTTTTGGTGAAAGATAAATTTTATTTCACTTGTGATCACAGAAAATTAAATTTTCACTCATGGCTGCGCTACTAGAGAAAATATTGATTTACTTTGACGACTCAGTGAAATAAAATTTGATCTTTCACCAAAATCAACAAATATCCTCTATCATATTATTCACTGCAAACATGTTTTCATTGAATGATATAAAAACATATTAATTCTTCATAAATAACAAAACTGATTCTATAACATAAAATGAAAAAAAATCATATATTGTTTTCGTCTTTCTTGCAAATTAACAGTAATGTCATAATTAAATCATCATTTTAATCCAGAAATTACTATTACCATTAATTCAACCAGTCCATAGCATTAGTCGCTGTACAACAAGAAAACTTTGTGGTGCCAAACAGGTGTTGTTTTGGACTATATATCATATTGGTTAATTTTGGAGTTAAAAAAATTGACTGCCATTGACAGGTGGCTCCTTATTTCAGTTGATCACTTACACTGGTTTGACTGTATTGTTTGGTACTATTGAATACATGTAACTGTTTGCTTGCTTGCTTTGTTTGTTTGTTTGTTTGTTGAGAGAATGAACACTCAAACACTGTTAAATACAAGAATTTGTTTTGTATTTCAGTTACTCTGGTGAGAAAGAACGAGGTTTATACCATGGTGATGGTGAAGCTATATTTGCTGGTGGACACGAGTATAAAGGACAATTTGCTAACGGTTGTATGCATGGAAAAGGTCAATACAAATGGTCCGATGGTGTCACATATGAGGTGTGTTATATGTTTGATTGTTTTAATGTAAATTATGATATAGCCCAATTGTGGGTAAACCCATGGGTGTATAGTCATCAACAGCTGATAATTATTTGTCTGTTTATAACCCTAGTTTTATGTGCTCAAGGTGTAATACAAACACAAATCTAAAGGACTGATATTGCAGGATTTGCCTACAGAAATTCATATTATATTCAATACAAGAACCTTGTAATTATTCATGCATAAAGGTCAGGATCAGGTCAAATTTTCTGTACTATACAAAATTGAGTTGGGCCATTTGTCAATTTGATATCATAGCGACCCAATCACATTTGAGTTGAATAGCGCATCTTCTATCTCCTTTTGGTCACAATTAATGAGTTATGTATTTACCTATAAAAAGATCTAATTTCTATGATTAATTTATAATTCATATATACATACCAATAGTTGGTAGTTTTTATTGATCGTTCTGAGCAACCCATGTAGATTATGCTGCAGTTGATCACTATAAATCTGTTGTCTCAACATGGCTATTACCTGCATTATTAATCAGTATAGGCATAATCGTCGTTACCGATCAATACTACAGATGTATTATATACTTTATTCTTTATTGAAACCTCATTGATTTTCTACGTACCGTATTAGCAGTGTTCAGGACAGAAATAAAAAGCCGAGAAATATTCTTTGTTAGAACCCGCTGCTCCAGAAGTTGATCTGTAAAACTTGTGATTCAATAATCGGTAAATTGATGTCTGAAAAATAGAAACTATAACTGGCATGCACTGTTCATTTAGTCCAGACAACCATTTGTATAAATTTCTGCCTGTTGAATGAATTACAGTGGAACCCTCAACATAAGACCACCCTTAATCCCTTATAAACCCTTCTTATTGGCTAATACTACAGGACTTCTACAGTTCTGGAATAATCCGGAAATCCGAATTAATTGAATAGAAAGAATTAACTTGCACAAAATAACTTGCACTACCGTAAATAACTTTCACAAAATAAAAGTACATTTTGTATTGACTAAATTATGGTCATTCGAAATTTCATATGCTGAATTTTAACAATAGGGGTAAGGAACTACTAATTACATAAGCGGCCCAAATGGTGATACTCTCAAAGAGTTCTGAAAGAAACACTGGATTGACTGGAAATTGTGGTATGGATTGACAAGTCGGCTTTGAAATCATGAAATTGAGTTTAATGTGATTGTTCACATGTATGTGATGTAGTGAAACAGTTTAATTTTGAATTTTGTGACATTTTGACCTAAATATGAAAGTAGAGTAGGGGTTAACCGGTCTGGGATCAATCCACGCGATAGCGAAAATGTATGCTCTATCTTTGATGAGCAAACTTATTCTTAGAAGATGCATAACCCCCCATGTGATTGTATTTGGGTCAGTCGGGTCAAGGTCACTGTTACTAAAAAATAAAAAAAGGTTTCCGGTCAATGACTTCAATTTGGATCTTCTTGAAGCTTTGTAGGAGACCTAGCCTGAGATTGTATTTGGGTCTGGTGGGGTCAAGGTCACTGTTACTAAAAAAAGAAAAAGGCTTTTTGCTCAATAAGTTGAGTTCAGATTGATCCATCTTCATTAAGCTTTGGGTATAGCAAGCTTGCATGGAGACATACCCAACATAGCAATTTGACTGCCTCATTAATAGGTGGACACTGCACAGAAAACCTGGTTTCTTAAGGCAGTGCCATGTCTTGTTTTTGATTAAAGGGGCAATAATAAAATGAAAAATAAATTGTGTCCTTAAATTTGAGAGGGTCTTTCAGTAAAGTTTTATTATTTTATTGATTTTTTATCATTAAACTAAAAATTAAAAAAAACAAGCACTTTTCACAATCATTATGATCTATAGATAATTCATGAATTGATTCTGTCATTGGAGTTAACAATTTACTGTTGTGTTGCATGCAAAGATCTAAGGAACCAACTAAAGTACTGGTAATGTCAGACTAGCTTACAATTTTTTAGTCTGCATCCTAGTTATAAAAGTGGGCTAATTGATTATACAAGTGAGGCTAGAGTTATAAAAGCCTGGCTGGTTAATTATATGGTGACTCTCATGTATACTTTAATGTTCTTGAAATTGTTTGTTTAATCATCACAAGCCTAAGAAATTATATCACAAAATAAAGAGTTTTGAAACCAGGTCATTACTTATAAATATAGTAATGACCGGATGATGGGGAATTTCAAAACTGTATTTTGTGATATAATTTCTTAGGCCTGTGGTTTAATTCAAATATGTACATTTTGAAAGAGGCACACAGGGAAGGCTGCCATGGGCATGCCAAACTATGTTGCCTCTATAAATAAATTCTTTATTATTTATTGATATTGTATTCATTTCAGGGAGAGTTTATGAGCAATCAAGTGACTGGAAAGGGAATATACCAATGGCCTGATGGAAGGTAATGGAATATTTATGCATAATATTTATTTTTGGCACGAGGGCTTCAGCCCAAGTGCCAATACCTAACCTAGTATGCCAATATCGACTTAATGCACAACTGCCTTGTTTAATAACCTTATTATCGCATATGTTCAACTCCACTGATTTTATTCTAAACACAAAATAACAAAACAAGCCCAGATCTAACTTTTCCAGAGCTTTTTTAAACTGCGAAACAGTCAGAATCTTCAATTTGTATTCCAGCGCGCTAATGGCGTCACATGTTTGTGTACGTTACGTATGCACGTCATTTCGGAAATGACCGGATATAGTCTCGATACAGAGTTTTTGCAAACCAGAAAAGGGAAAGATATCGATATTTGGCACACTAGACACACATATCAGTTACAATACAGCACAATTTTGTTACTATATTTAGTAACACATGCGATAATGAATAATATTACATGGTTTGGTGACAGTCTGAATATTACAACCACTCTCAGCTGTACAACATGAACATATTTCAACCTTATATACTCAGGTAGATGTACAAATGTACTTGTTGCAGGTACATGTGTAAGTGTGATTCTGTCTTGACTAAAAAGTAGTCCACTTGGATATCCTAGTGGTAGAGCATTCGCTTCAAGTATGAGAGGTTTTGGGTTGTATTCCAGGTATTGACATATCAAAGTCGTTAAAAATGCACAAAAAGGCTTGATGCACAGCATAGTTCATTCCAGTTAACTACTGGTAATACGGCCCAGTGTCACACAGGTCCTTTAAGACTAGATAGTCTTCATATGACTGAAATACTGTCGACTAGTGGGACCAAAAATTTTTTATGCCCCCCTATCGATAGATGGGGAGGCATATAGTGATTCACCTGTCCGTCCGTTCATCCGTCCGTCCTGGTTAACCCACATTGACCGTTTCTTCTAGCATTAATATGGCTTGCTACAAAGCTTTCATACTTGCATGGATGTTGTGTATGAACACTCTCCACACGCCAGTATCACCTAACCCCATTTTGACCTTCACCTTGACCTAATTTTGGACTTAGACTTATTTATGGACAAGGCTTCCACAGGGGGCATAAGCGTTTATTGAACGCAGTCTTGTTTTTTCATGAAATTAAAATGTGACATCTTACCCAGTCCATTAAAAAAAAAAAAGATTCAATTTGGCTAATTTAATTTTAGTATTTGGATGGGTTTTTGATTTCACTTGCGATTAGAGGTGTGGAGATATTACTGTAGGTTGCATTCACCTTGGTGTCTCATAGTGAACTTGTAATATATGTTACCGTTTTGTAAAGAATGGCTTATTATGTTCTGTTAAAATAGTTCAGTAGCAATTTTCTAATCACAGAAGAATAGAATTTCATGCCCAGTTGTCTATGAAAATAGACCTTAATGAAAATGTTCATCATAAGATGACTAAGCAGTTTGTTTTCTGAATTCATTTCCTGTATTGTGGCTCTAATTCTAGCTCTTGATAAATGAGTACAGTTTCTTGGAAGTGTCATCAGTATCTAGGTGTATAACATACTCAGTCTGTTAAATCACATATTTTCATGGGTATGCAACTTTGTGGATTTTGATAAAAATCCTTTTGCGTGGGGTCATGGATTCAAGGATGACGTAACAGAGAAGGGTAAAACTATGTTTCGTAGTTGGAAGTTCGAGTTTGACAACACACTGACAATAGACTGGTAACATAAATGACTGTCTGACAACACACTGTCAATAAACTGGTAGAACACTGGCTGTGAATTTTTATTTCTGACAATACACTGGCACTATAACCAGTGTATTATCAGCTTCTGGTAATAGCCTAACAACAAACTGGATACACACTGGTAGTAAAACTAAGATCTGACAATACACTGACACTACATTTCGTTATAAAAATACATCTGACAACACTCTGGCAACATAACACTTACAAATTAAGCACTTCTTTATTTCTGATAAACAACTAAATAAACAAAAATTCAATCCCTTCTTGTAGGCTGTCTTACATTGTTGAATCTTCGTATGACACTCTGTTTATACTTGTATTTTGTCATGGGTCTTCATGTCTGCTTCATCCTTTAGCTTTCCTATAGGCTCTACACAAACTCTGCATCAGACTTGCAATGTCTGATCATGAAACTTTTAGCTTGAATAGCAAGAATGTTTATCTACTTGTAATATTGCGCAACTGGGGTCACAGATAGCTGTATCATATATAATACAAGAGCACTGCCTACAAGTGCTGGACGCTCGACTTTCTTGTACTTGATAGTAACCTGGCTCATCTGTGAGTCAAAATTCTAAGAGTAACAACAGAAGATAACTCATAAATATAGGTCACAGGGTTACCAGCCTTGTCGGTATGAACTCCCCTTGTGATAGTGAATAGCTATATTAAGTTTCAAGTTGATACCTTTGATAGTCTTTGAGTAATTGACATTTTTGTGTAAAAATTCAAAGTCAGAAAAGAGGAATAACTCTTATAAACTACTACATAGATTTGTTTCCTCTTGTCAGTAGAGAAGTGTATTGACTTTCAAGTTGAAAACCTTGGTTACATATAGTGTGAGAAATTTCAGTTTATTTGTAAAATTTGCTTCTATTTCTATGTACAAAGTCCAAACAAGGGCAGATAACTCAATAAATAAAGGTCACAGAGTTGTCAGCCTTGTCAGTAAGGACTCCCCTTGTGTTGCTGAATAACTACCATGTTGAGTTTGAAGTTGATACCTAATAAATGGTCTTGAAAAAATGACTCTGACAATAAACTTAACCAACGCAGACGCACACGATCCCATCACGACAATAGCTCGACATTTTTTCTTTGAAAACTGGAATAAAAAATATGAACTGGTAAAATTTATACTTAAACACCGCCTCCTCGATAGCCTAGTGGTTGAGCGTTCGCTTCGAGTGCGGGAGGTCTCGGGTTCGATCCCTGGCCGCGTCATACCAAAGACGAAATAAAAATGGTACCAGAAATTCCCTTGCTAGACGCTCAGCATAAAAGGGAAACTGGCTTCTCTTCTCTCATACCCTCGTGGCGATGGATAACATCAGGAATGAGGTGTCGAGAGTGATTAATATAAGTTGGAATAACTTGTTTCACAATCGACCTTAAATAAATTAGTATAAACTATTTCAATGATTCAGTTGAGACTTTATTAAAGGTTTGATTTTGCTGGAATCACGTTCCAGCTGAGTTATTGTCTTTGTTTGAAAATATGATAGTTTTCACGTATTGTTCACATTTATTGTCTGCATTTATTATCTGAGGGATAATTATTTGATGCCTGATTATTTCAATGGTTGTTATTAACAAAAGTTCAGTGTACTTAGTGTTATACTGTAAAATCATTATTTTTCGAGGGAGTGGAATTTCTCGTTTATTTTGTTGTTTAACCCGGCCACGAAAAATAATGCCCATGGCTAATCGAGCTCCCAATGACATGAACATGTTTTTACTCTTCGATGTTTTGTAATCCACAAATTTACGACTCCACGAAAAGGGATTTTTATCAAATTCCACGAAATTTGCTACCCACGAAAATATGTGATTTTACAGTATGCAATTATACAGCATCAAATGTTCATATTTCTATCAGTTGTAATACCAGTATTCATCAGCTAATCTCCACGGAATCATTATACATAATGAAATTTTGCTGACAGTGGCAAACTTGATCAATATCAGTATGTGGTATACTCGAGGGATTAGTTCATGGTTGATATTCCATATGTGCCGATAATTATCAGACACTATATAAGCTGTGGTAACTTATATTTACGATGATATGACATTATTGTGTCAAATCTCATTTTTATCTCGACTTTTTGATGAAAAAAAGTCGCTATTATAGTGAATGGATAGTGTGCGTGTGCGTTGGTTACTTTTTTGTCAGAGTCATTTTCTCTAAGATTATCAATCATATCCACTTGAAACTCAACATAGGTATTAACCACTACAAGGGCATGCATACTGAAAAGGCTGGTAACTCTGTGACCTATATTTATGGAGTTATCTACCCTTGTTCGACTTTAATTTAGAAATAATGGTTAATTTTTGTTACTATCAAGTACATGTACAAGAAAAGTTGAGCATCCAGCACTCAAAGGCGGTGCTCTTGTTTAAATAAAAATGATAAAATTTTAAGTAAATTAAATCTATATTTACTCATTTGTTATTGTTAAAATTGTTGGCAGTTTCTTTTTATATGCCTATTGAAAATGGGACGTATTATATGAATATATATAAACACCTGTG
Organism: Spisula solida; assembly: GCA_947247005.1. Lineage (NCBI taxonomy): Eukaryota > Metazoa > Mollusca > Bivalvia > Venerida > Mactridae > Spisula > Spisula solida. Next base: position 32,326,838 of record OX365948.1, read on the forward strand.
GCAGACAGGCGAGTGGTATTCACAGTCAGAATCTGTGAACTCAGGATTTGAAACTTAAGACTAATGTCTAAGTCACCAGAACTGAATAGTTCGTCTCGATATTCCATACATAATTACTGCAGAAGTTACTTATAAGTCTGAATCAATAATTACTTGTTCAGGACAACCACACAAGTGCTAATTTCACAGACTGCATTCAGTGATTTGTCTGAACCCTTATTCAAACATTTTTCATCTGATCATCTTCAAACTTTGTGACAATGTTTATGGGCATAGTTGGTTTATCAGCTAAATTGCCTCATGTCTTTTAACTTGTAGCCCTTGAAGTAAAAAAATGAGAAATTATATAACCTGGTCTGGACTCTTAATTCCCTTAATTGAATTAACAAATAGAAGTAAATAATCATGTTTCTATATAATTTTTTTTCATATTTTATTTAGTTCATATGAAGGCGATGTTGTATGTGGAAAGAGACATGGTGTCGGTACGTTTAAATGTAAGAACAGTACTATGTCATACAGTGGTGATTGGGCGATGGGAAAACGACATGGCAAGGTAGGAGAACCCAAATGTTTGAAAAAGTTTAGGTGTAGGGATGTGTGGTAATGGCACCCTGAACATATTATTTCCAGGATTGGGTATTCACTATGCCTCAGTAGGATCCCTGGAGTGTAACTCTGTAAAACCATGTAAAGGACTTTTTTAAATGAATATTTAAAATAATAGCCTAAGCTAGTGGTGCAGGAGGTCCCAGTTTTCATCTCAGGCCGTCTCATACCAAAGACTTTTAAACAAAACTGATACCAGTATTTCGGTTGATAGATACTCAGCATAACAGGAAACCTGGCTTCTCTTATACCATGCCTATGTGGCGATGGATAAATCAGGAATGAGGTGTCGAGAGTGATAGATATACAAGTAAGCTGGAAAAACTGGTTTCACAATCCACCTTAATTACATTGGTATTAACTTTATATGACTGTATATACCTATATGTAATGAATTTGCGTTTATGCTCCTTGTGTACACGGTCCATTCGTTACTCCTTTCGCCCCATGCTTCATTCATTACTTCTTTCACTTTCATGCTTATTCCTTTTATGTATTACATCATTCTAAGAAGGAGCACATGAGCTACTGTGTACTCCTGTTAGGAGTGCAGAGCTACTTTGGCCTCCTTGTAGAAGCACAGTTTGTTATATATACTCATGTTTTGTCATCATTTGTGAGATACATACGTTCGGTGGAAATAAATAGTCACGTTTGGAGTTACATGTATTGTGTGTTTTTCCTCGTTCTGTAAAATCCTTATTGCATTTCATATATTTACATATTTTAGGGTCGTATGGAATATGATGAACAAGGTAAATCATTCTACGATGGTGATTGGGTGAATAACGTCCGTCATGGATGGGGTACAAGACAATACCCGAGTGGAAATATGTATCAAGGCATGTGGTTCAATAATGTTCGACATGGTGAAGGTACGATGAAGTGGATCGATAGAGATCAGATATATACTGGACAATGGGAGAACGGTATACAGGTAAAGCTTCTTTATAGGCATCAGAAATTATTGGCTTATTGCTGAAACATTATATTTTTAACAACCACCTGTACATCGGGTATTATATTATTTGCGGTATTTTCATTTTTCGCAATTATTCATGAAATCGAGTACCAGTGAGTTCATAAGCCCATGCCATATAGTGCGGAGATTTGATCCTAACCTTTATGCATGACTATTTTACAATTTTCATTTGCGTTGAATATATCAATGTCTGCAAGTAAATCATGCAAAATTGGTCCTTTAGATTTGTGTTTGTATTTCACCTTAAACATCTTTATGATACTTCCCGCTTATTAAAACATAACAACCTCCGTTAATTACAGTTATGAATATACACAATATATCAGCTGTTGAATTATTCTAACATCAGGTTGAGGATCAGGTTAAACTATCAGATTCTGCACTATACCAAGAATGAAAAGAAATGGTATTTATATTAAAAGGGGGAAGCTAGTTTGTTTCATCTCATACCCTTATGGCAAGGTATTTACCATTATGAATGGGGTGACTTGTCACTAGAGTGATTAATAAAAGTTGTAGAACATGTTTCACAATGAACCAAAAATAAAAGGTATAATAATAGCAATAATAGTAATACTAATAGCAATAAAACTGTAGATATTGGTTTGATATGTAGAGTTTATTTGTTGTTTCTATTTTCTATCAGCATGGTGTGGGACAGCATATTTGGTTATTACGGCGTGTACACGGATCACAGTATCCATTACGTAACATGTACGATGGTGACTTTGTCAATGGTTTAAGACACGGATACGGATCATTCTATTATGCTAACGGTGCCAAGTACGAAGGTGGCTGGAAAAATAACATGAAACATGGAAAGGTACGTTGTTTAGATAAGTATTATAGAGATGGCAACAAGTACTAAAATCGGATCTTGAGTACTTGGTTGTTCTTCTGCTTGAGTACTCTAGTACTTGGAAAACTATAAATATGCATGATATTTGGGAAATGCAAAATTAATGTTATACTGCAAACGTATGTGTTCATGCCTGTATGTGTAACCTGTTTGTTGATGCATGTCTTGTGACATGCCCTTGTATAATGTTTGAGAAGCCGTCTCAGAAATAACAAGTTGCAGGTTCAAGATCTGGCACTAAAATACACAAGTCATTAAACATTGTATGTACAGCTTGCTTGGTGCTCAGGTTTTAAGGGTTGTCACAAGACTAGTTGATGCTGTGTCAGAATACTTTAAATTGGTAGTCTCCTTATGACTGGAATACCCATGGATTGTTGGAAATGCTGATGTACATTTACACCATTAAACTGTTTCCTATTTATCTCAGTGTACCAGTGTGCCTCAATGTTTTTATGCCCCGGAATCTACTGATGCGGGAGGCATCAGGGGTGTCAATTTTCGTGATTTATCCAGAATTTCAGATTTTTCATTTCTAAAAGAACAATGGCTTCTGACCAAAATAAAAGTTATTTGATGAAAAGATCTCTAGAAATGGCGAAGTTATGGTCGATTTAATCCACTCTAAAGGATTTTCTTCAACAAAAACTGAGTTAAATACGGAAACAATGTCATTGAAGGCCTCTTGTTTGTCAAAAATGTTCAGCCACATACAATTTTCCTGATTTAAATTTTGCTCTGTTGACACCCCTGACGCATATAGTGCTTATCCTGTCAGTATGTTTGTCTGTCCCATTGAAAATGTTAACCAAAACTTTAATTAACTTTTTGGTTGAGTTAATGGTACTTAGAGATGTAACTTTCACATTTCAGGGAAAATTCACCTTTAAAAATGGTCGTATATACGAGGGCATGTTTGAAAGAGATCATATCATAGAATATCCTGAGTTTACTATGGATGGAACATCATCTCCTGATATGTCTAATATCCGAACGAGGACTCCATTACCTATGGGTAGGCTTATATGTCAAGTTTTATTGCAGAAAGGGATGATGAATTTATCACAGCTCCATGTAATGTAGGAATGTTTTACATCAATGGCATCACTTCAAAATGCCCAAGCTACAATATTGATCTTTGGGGATTTTTGCTGCATTTTAATCGTAAAGATGAGGCGCATCTTTTTCTGCAGAATGTCAAAGCCATTCTCAATCAGAAAAGCTTGTGGTAACATGCAAAACGATGTACTAAAAATTATTGCATTTATACCAATTTGGTCCTAATGAATCAAATGTGAATCATACTTTAATATTCAAAATTTGGATGAGCTTTAGTTCTTACCATATAATATTCTGTTTATAATTATTTATGTTTTGGACCTGCTTAGTTTTTACCTTTGAATGGAAAATCATACTTGTCTATGCACCATACATACATGTCCAAATAGTAGAGCATGTGAATTCTACAACGGGTCGTCTGAATAATTGTGGATTGACCTAAAGTAATGTTATCAGCCATGCATCATATGACCTTGTGTAAAATGTATGTATTGTACAGAACAGAACATAACTTTATTAACTCAAGTCGTAAATACGACACATGGGTATACAGAATACAATACAGTCAGGACTCGTTACAACGACATCCGATATACCGACAATTTCGTTATAACGACACCAATTGGTGGGGACGAATTCTATACAACGTTAATTGTATCCGTTATAACAACATATTCACTTACCGACACCGTCAGCAAAACATTGGGAACAAATCAAGTGTTTACACAGTAATTAATACTAGATATACTGACACTATCAAGGGAATATTTTTTACACTTGAACTTTTTATCGGCTTTGCACAAAGTCGCCGTCAAAGCAAGGAGCCTACTTATGTAATAACACTTGTGAAAATCATCTTAATTGCTCTCATTATAATAGTGGAACCTTTTACAGTCGAATCACAGTTTGTGAAATACGGCTCGCGCATTCGTAATCAAGGGAGATAAGCGAAGTCATCGCATATATTCGTATTTTAGAAATCGTACGGGTCACGAAAAAAACGATGTCAATCGAGATTTCTCGACATGATTTATTAATTCATCAATTCTTAAAGTCGATAGGGTATAATTAGTAACAAAATGAATCACCAATTTATTCTCTAGAGCATTATATTTTATAGTTTACTGTAGTAGTATCCGGAAAATCTTTAAATTCGGACGCACGTTATTTGAAGCTCTCTCAAAACATTGTATTTTATTTTAAATATTATTTTATGCAATTATGATAATTTCATACTGCTGATTTTGCTGATTATGACAATTTTATGATATAAAAAAATTATATGTTAATCAATAATTGATTTTTATGAAACAATCTCCCAATCAAAATTCCCGTCACTAGTGAAATTCAGTATAACGACAAATTCGTTATAACGACATTTTGATCGGGAACGAACAGTGTCGTTGTATCGAGATCTGACTGTACAACATTTGTATTGTAAATATATGTTGTTTGTCAAGAAATTTTGTACTGTTGACAACAATAAAATATTCTTGCCTGTTAATATTAGCCAATCTGTCCTGGGCTGAAAGTAAACTATGAATACTTTTTTTTCCAGATAATGTGTCAGTTCACAGTAATGAAAGTCGAAACACAATAAGTCCAAGTTTCCAGATTGACTTAGATTATCTACTTAATGAGTTTGTGGAGGCTGACAGAGATGAGGAAGCCAGTCAAGTGTTGTTTGTTATAACCAGACATATCAGCAGTTTGAGAAGGATATACAGGTAACGTCACATGACTGAACAAATCACATGACTGAACAAAGCACATGACTGAACAAATCACATGACTGAAAATATTACATGACTAAAATATCACTTGACTGAAAATGTCACTTGACTGAATACTGAAAATATCACAGGACTGAAAATGTCACATGGCTGAAAATGACAAATGACTTAAATTTCATATGACTGAAACTTTCACATGACTGAAGACTGAAAATATTGCATGACTGAAAATGACACATGACAAAACTCCAAACTAAAACATTTAAGATAAGCCCAAGTTTTGTCACCATACCATGCAAGATTGAATTATATGTCAACAGGGCATGTATCCATGCTGAAGATAACTTGATCAGTACTATATATCAGTATTATGATGGTATATTTTACAGTTACTACAGTGCTCTGATCTGTACTAAATATCTGTATTATGATGGTATATTTAAAGTTACTACAGTGCTCTGATCTGTACTATATATCAGTATTATGATGGTATATTTTACAGTTACTACAGTGCTCTGATCTGTACTAAATATCTGTATTATGATGGTATATTTAAAGTTACTACAGTGCTCTGATCTGTACTATATATCAGTATTATGATGGTATATTTTACAGTTACTACAGTGCTCTGATCTGTACTATATATCAGTATTATGATGGTATATTTTACAGTTACTACAGTGCTCTGATCTGTTCTATATATCAGTATTATGATGGTATATTTTACAGTTACTACAGTGCTCTGATCTGTACTATATATCAGTATTATGATGGTATATTTTACAGTTACTACAGTGCTCTGATCTGTACTATATCAGTATTATGATGGTATATTTTACAGTTACTACAGTGCTCTGATCTGTACTATATCAGTATTATGATGGTATATTTTACAGTTACTACAGTGCTCTGATCTGTACTATATCAGTATTATGATGGTATATTTTACAGTTACTACAGTGCTCTGGGTTATGAAGAAAGTCCAGACAACACATTTGTGATGAATAAAATGCAGTTTTGGAGATTCCTTAAAGATACCCGTCTACATCATAAAGAGAGAACCTTGATGGATATGGACAGAATGTTAGGTATGTACTAACAGTTTTATACAATATTTAACTTATCTGTCCCCTGAACCCAACCCCCTCCTACCTTTCTTCAAACTTTTAAAGCTAAACTACCTTGTAATGTACATGTGTATGAAGAAAGGATTTTGCGCTGCAATAATTTTTGCCTGCTGAATGGGGAAAGCTTTAGCTTTGTTTGCTTCGTCTGTGGAACTGTAAAAGTATTATTTAATGAATGTTTTTACATTATTGACTAATGCATAATTTATGTTAGATTAGAGGAAAAAATGAGATGACTTTGTGCAGTTTCATTTGCTACTCTTCATTTTATACATAGTGATACTATATCTAACATGTGTTAGTGGTCCTCCTGATGCAACAAAGTTACTCAGTGTTATATAAATACACCTGTATTTAACTTCCATCTGATTTAAGCCGCCAAAATTTAAAGTAGTCCTTAACTTACTGCTTACTGCCGCCTGAATGGCCTAGTGGTTGAGTGCCTGCTTCGAGTGTGGGAGGTCTCGGGTTTGATCCCTGGCCGCGTCATACCAAAGACGAAATAAAAATAGTACCAGTAATTCCCTTGCTAGACGCTCAGCAAAAAAGGGGAAACTGGCTTCTCTTCTCTCATACCCTTGTGGCGATGGATAACATCCGGAATGAGGTGTCGAGAGTGATTAATATAAGTTAAAAAACTTGTTTCACAATCGACCTACAATAAATTAGTATAAACTAACTCACTGCTTAAGACATGTTAGACTGTATTGTTGTATTTATTCAGGTCATAAGAAAACACCAACAGAAGTACACAGTCCATATGAGAGAATCTTACAACGACAGTTTATTAACAATCTGATCGTACTGGCTTACTACTTATACAAGAAAGATCATCCGTAAGTATTAAAATCCTCTTTATACCTGTATAGGGAGGTTGGACATCTTTAGTAAATAATAATAATAATAAAGACTTTATTTATAGAGGCAACACAGTTAGGCAATTGCCCAATCTTCCCTGTGAGGCTCTTGACCAAATGACCCCTATTGATTTGAAGGTCAAAAGTTACGGTTACTGTGACCTTTACATTCATGACAATTTGGTTGCCATGAGGACATACATGTTTTACACACATCTCTATTTAATCTTAAGCTGAGCTTGACATTTCATATTGATTTGGTTACTAAATTTGATTCATGAACAGCAATATACTCAGATAAACAATATTTGGCCATCAAGATGTACATGTTTTATTAGCTCACCTGTCACAAAGTGACAGAGTGAGCTTTTGTGATCACACTTCGTCCGTCATCCGTCCGTCCGTCAACAATTGGGTTGTGTCCTCTCTAGAGGTCACAATTTTGGCCTAATCTTTATGAAACTTGGTCACAATGATCATCTCAACAAAATCTAGGTCAAGTTCGATATTGGGTCATCTGAGGCCAAAAACTAGCTCACTAGGTCAAATTATAGAAAAACCTTGTGTAGTCACCAGAGGTTACAATTTCAACTTAATCTTTATGAAACTTTGTCACAATGATCATGTCAACAAAATCTAGGTCAAGTTCGATTTTGGGTCATCTGGGGTCAAAAACAAAGTCACAATGTCAATTACAAAAATCACAATGTCAATTGATATTTTCCTGAGGGTCGTGGGTTCAAACCCCACTGGAGCCATACTTTTTTTTTTTTTTTTTTAGGTATTGTTTTGTCATTATAACATGTATTTGTACAGTTATATGGAGGAAAATATTTTGTTTAAATTATAGGTCAAATCATAGGGAGCGTAGACATTTTCCTGAGGGTCGTTGGTTCAAACCCCACTGGAACCATAATTTTTATTTTTTTAATTTTTATTTTTTTAAGTATTTAGGTATTGTTTTGTCTTCATGGCATGTATTTGTACCGTTATATGGAGGAAAATATTTTTCCCAAAATATTTTCTTTAAATTATAGGTGAAATCATAGAAAAACCTTGTGTAGTCACCAGAGGTTACAATTTCAACTTAATCTTTATGAAACTTTGTCACAATGATCATGTCAACAAAATCGACGCCAAATTCGATTTTGGGTCATCTGGGGTCAAAAACAAGGTCACATGGTCAAATCATTAAAAAATTTGCAATAGAGGCTGAATTTCCTTAAATTTTATTCAGAAAATGTGTAGGGTCACCACAGGGGTGTGCATGCACTAGTACGACAGGTGAGCGACCTAGGGCCCTCTTGTATTGTTTTGATCATATTTCAGAGGAACTACTCCAAAGCTTGCATGGTGTGTGTCCAAACTGATTTCTGATAACATACTCAGATATGCATGCAATGTGAAAGGTTGGTGGGTTTTCTTATTTTAAATAGTTTATCAAATCTATTTTGCTAGCAACTTGGAAATATTTGCAAATTTCTTTTGCGCTTTTTCATAAATTAAAAAAAAATTGCTCACATTTTGGCATGCCTAACTCTGAAATTCAAAATTCTTTTAACTTTTTGACACCCAGAAACATCCTCTTATACAATGGTTTTGTAGAAATGTTGGTGTTAATATTATTTAAAATTGGTAGATCTACTACTCTGTTATGCTTGAATTAATATCTAGCACAGTCATGGCCCTTGTTTGAATACTTGTTTCGTGATACTTTCATGTTTATTGTTTTACTGGAGGATTGATGTTTGATTTTAGGAAAGTTTTACTTTGAATCAAGAAGAGCAGTGAGTGCTTTAGTTCACCTGGATCAGTCATATGAAATATACCAAGTTCTTTGTTCACCTAGAGCAGTAAGTATAATTATACATGTACATACAATTATAGACTACATTATCACATAATTAAAATTTTTGGAAGACATCAATTATAATAAATACCTCAGTCAATTTTGTCTATTTTGTACTAAACATTTGTTCCCAAACGACTCATACTCAAATATTATTGACCCAAAATTCAATAATCAAATGCAAAATAAATATGAATATGTAGAATGCATCTTTTGTATAATGTGTATGATTGTGGTTATAGATTGTTTTATTTCTCTGCCTGGCTAGCACTGTTGAGTGTTACACTGTCACCTATAGGGTGGCCAGGAGCTCTTGAAAAAGAGGGTATATGTGGGTATATTCCAGCTGTGAATGGAATGTTACAAAAGTTGGGCAGAGAAAACTTTGGAAAATCACTAGTAGTTTTTCTTCCTGACTATTCAAAATCTGGCCCCGATCTTTCGAAACATCTCTATCTGAGCTAAATCTCAACTCAAATATTGTCGTGTTGATTTCCATGGAAGGCTGGACGCAAAATTGGCATCATAAACAGAAACATTATTCTGAGGTTATTTTAGTAAAATACAAAGAGCTCAAACTTCAAATTGATCTCAGATTCAGACTCTGATTTTAGCAAAATCTCAACTTGAGATGAGATTTCTACTTGAGATGCTTTGAGAGATTGGGGCCTGCATTCCCTATTTATGCAGGTTATGCTATTCTGTGACTTTGCTGTGCATCATGTTCTCCATATTATATAAAATAAATCTAAAGAATTTGAGGTTCTAAAATCTTGATGATAGATCATTTTATATTCAGATTCTGCTGTTTGTAAGTACCCTGTACATTGCATTTAAAATTGTGTTTATTTCAGCAGAAGCCAAATGACAAATCTTTTAAAATGAGAGAATTCCTGTATATGATTAAGGTAAGATAGTTATCTACAATTTTGATGGGGGTTGTGTTTGATCCTCGAATTGACCCATTTTCACTCCTGAAATTTCTAAAAAATACCATTAGGGTATCAAGGCTTCTCTTCTCTCATTGTGGCTATGCGACAATGGTTACTATGGCAATGAGTACTACTTTAAAGAATGTGTCAAGAGTGAGCAATACATATTATTGAACTTGTTTCACTATCACTCTAGAATAAAGGAGTACTGGATAAGTTGATATTGTTGCGGGTTGAAAACTTAGCAAGCTGTATTTCAGACATTAAGCATGTTTTAATTCCTGGTTGCATTCTTTGTAAGCCAAATTTAGGCTAGAGGAAATGTTACCAAATTTTAAAAATTTGTGACATTTACCCGTATTTACAGACACTACCTTAACCACTAATTATACAGTATAAAAATACTGTAAACCAATTTACTTTCACGTATACTAACTTTTGCGTTTTGCTGATTGTCGGCATATTCTCGACTACAAACTTTCACGTTTTTAAGTTACCCGCAATGTCCATATTAATGATTTTAGCACTTTCGCAAAATTCTACCACTCGCGAACTCCGCGAAACTAAATCGCGCTAAATAATTTCATGGTTTACAGTAAAGTATTTTATCCAGTCTTCTCCTACATAAAATATTAAGCATGAACTATATATAAACATTTTGGTGTGAGTTTAATTTTGTTTGTATGTCATGAGTAATTTCATGTTTGTTTGTCTTGTATTGTAGGATCTGAAATTGATCAATGATGATTTAAAACCTAAGGATGTTATCGAGGTTCTAGCATTTGATGATCCAAATGTTGATGATGGAGATGGTTGCTATAACCTGGAACTGGAAGTAAGTTATATGCTCAAACATGTTCTAGTAGTTACCTGAATTATGCAACATCACCTGAATTAAGCAACTATCAGTCTTAAGCAGTGTCACTTGAATTAAGCAACAATCTGTGTAATTGTATGTTAAGCATTGTCACTTGAATTAAGCAACAATCTGTGTAATTGTATGTTAAGCAGTGTCACTTGAATTAAGCAACAATCTGTGTAATTGTATGTTAAGCATTGTCACTTGAATTAAGCAACAATCTGTGTAATTGTATGTTAAGCAGTGTCACTTGAATTAAGCAACAATCTGTGTAATTGTATGTTAAGCAGTGTCACTTGAATTAAGCAACAATCTGTGTAATTGTATGTTAAGCAGTGTCACCTGAATAAAGCAACTGATTGTCTTAAGTTATATCTCTTGAATTAACCAACCTCCTATCTAAAGTTGTGGAACTTGTTACTTGTATTAAGCTGTCTTAAGCAGAGTAACCTGAATTAAGCAACCATTTTCCTTTAGAAGTTTCATCAGAATTAAACAGCCACCTGTCTTAAGCAGTGACATGAAATTAGAAACCACAAAGCGTTGTAATGTTACACCTATAGTTATATGGCTTTCTTTCCTTGAAGTCTGAAGTCGACAATCTGGCAGGATAAAAACAATTATACGACCATGCACTTACGACTGTCTCGGTCGATTGCAAGCAAATAAAACAAACAACATAATTATATTTAAAAATCGTATATGAACTCTCACTCGGCATGAGTGGGATTCGAACCCACGACCCAAACATGATTATAATCTTCTGTATTTAAGATGTCCTTCCTCGAGTTCTTCGAAGCATTGATTGGTTGTGCGGAGAGATACGTTACAGAAGCTGTCGTAAAGGATCCTAACACACCGAGACCTTCCACTACTGTTACCAAAGATGATCAAAGCATGTATTCTATACCTGGCTCTCCATCTAGACTTACAAGTCATGTGAGTATCACAACATCTCAAATCACTTAAGTCATTAGGTCTAGATAAACTTTTCAAACACTTAAGTAATTGACCATGTGGAAATTGAGAATATTGAGCATGTTTGCATAATCCAATGGATTGACTTGATAACATTCAGGCTTGTAGAAATATTTCATGTAGCCAGTTTAACTTAAGCAAATGAATTGAGTTTCTTCCTATGTAAAAAGAAGAAAATTATTAAAAGTATAAAAAAAGAATGCTCTGAAAGCCAAATGATTTTACTGCCTACTTGCTTATTTCTACACCCCTGAACCTTCGACAAAAATCTTCAACAAATGAACGGACGGACCGTTCTACTAAAATATTTACTTGCCATCTAGGCTTTTCTCAGTCTGTACACAGGAAGTGTCAGTATGAGGTATTGAAGAGGTACATGGTCTCCTCTATGTATTATCATTTGTTATACTCTACAAACACTATGGCAGTAACAAATATATTAGGTCTTTCAGTGCTTTGATCTGTAATTGTTATATATTGTAGAGTTTTATTGACCTGTCAAAAATAGGTAACTACCGTACACGGTGTATGCAAACTTATAGTCAGGGGTGTCAACAGAGCCAAATTAAAAATCCTGAAAATCGTAAGAGGCTGACCATTTTTGCCAAACAAGGGGCCTTCATGTCACTTCAACAACATTGTTTCCACTCTGAAACTATAGATAAGTCATCTCCAGAAAGGTTAGGATTACTTATCTATAGCATGCAGCTACCGTGTTATTATGTTAATATTGACACAAAAATTGCACAATATAAGTTAGAGTTTATATATACACAATATAGGGAGGATTAGATGAACAGTCAGTAGCTCAAGGATCACCTAGAGAACAATCACCAGAGACCGCATCACCTACACGTGCTGTATCCTCTGCTGATGAAACCACAAAAACTGGTGCTGAAGGTGCCTCATCTAAGGTAGTACCATTCATTTGTCTTCATAATTCTTTTTCGTTTGAGACTTTTGTTTTAGGCTTACCTGAGAGATCTGGTCGCGCATGCACAGAGCACTTTACGGTTGCTTCCGCAGAGAGGACTTATAAATTATCAATTGTCTAATTGATATAGTGGTGTTCGTGTAGAAAAATAGTTTAAAACAACAATTTTAATGCAGTTATTATGTGTCTTATCTATGTATGCGTTGGTTTACCAAGTGTCAAGATAAAGTATTTATATAGTCTCCATTTGACTGAAATACTGTTAACAAGTGAGACTTAATACAATATTAAAAACAACTGAACTTAACAGTATACACCATACAATACCATTTTCTGCTTAACTATACCATGCCATCCTGTATTGTTCCATTGCAAACCATGTCATACCAGATGATGTCATACTGTATTATTACACTTTTTACATTTTTACTGTAACATCCATGGTGCCGTGTGACTGAACATTTTTTTAATGTCACAGGGTGAAAGTAAATTTTTAGCAGTATTTTCTTTGAAAAAGTAAGGGGTAATAAAATAAATAACTCATAGCTTTGTGGGCAACAGCACAAATGCCAGCTTGGAAAGTACTGTTACCCTCAGCCTTCAGTCTAGGGTAACAGTACTTTCCTCGGGTAACAGTACTTTCCTCAGGCTGACATTTTTACTGTTACGCACAAAACTTTGTTTTATTTATATACTGTGCCAAACTGAAACATACCATTCTACACTATTTCCAAATTGTGGTATATTCTGTCTTCCAGCATCAACTACATCCATCTGGTTCTAATGTAACTGCTGCAAACTCTGATGGTGGACATGGTGATGATTCCAGTCGTCATGAATCTGTTAAAGGTGTGTATTATAACAAGGTTCATACAGGCCTTGAAAAGTCATTGAATTTGGTTTCAACCTTGAAAAGTACTTGAATTTAGCGCTGCCTTGAAAAAATGCCAAAATGGTACTTGAATTTAAAGAACATCCTTGAATTCAGGCAAACAGACTTGAATATCCATAAAAGCTTATTTATGTTGTCTTTTTCTCAAAAATGAAAGTACATAAATGTATGAGTGCAAATGTCACTGCTTTTTGATGTATTGAGCACTTTCGGGTATGACTAGAAATGGAGTATACAGTGGCAGTGAATTATTGCATTTTTGTACAATTTAACCATGGTGAATGTTTGGTAAAATGCCTCGAAAATGCATACCTTGAAAAGTCCTTGAATAGTCCTTGAATTTTTATGTGAGAATTTTGTATGAACCATGTGTAACCTGCCAACTTATACAAAGTAAAACTACCCAGTCAAAGTCTATTTTCAACCGACTGTACATCTACCACTTTATCATTGAGTCATAAGCCAACTTTTAACATATACAGTTAAACTTGTGTAAAAGACCATCTGTGAACAAAAACGGCTATAGGTGGGTGACCCTTTCAATAGGGTTGACATTATATTAAACATGCATTGCGCTGGCATAGAATTAGAAGGTCCTAAGAACACACGACCATGTAAGACTCAAGCATGTTTGAAATCTGCATCTCTCAAGGCGCTTCTTATGAGCCTATTTTTATGAAAATCGAAAGTGGTCATATTGACCAAAATGAGTTTAAAAAGCTTGTTTTTCCGTAAGTAAAGAGTAGTTTTCAGACAGTTTTTTCTTGTTTCCTCAAAAAGTTGATTTTGTACTTACTACCTTTTAATTCTAAGCCAGCGATTTAACCTTTTGTATATTATTTATACTGTATTGTTACAGATCAACAGCAGACGGATCCACATAAAAGTGCATCATTTATGAGTACTAATACATTAGAGGATAACGAGAAACTCATGCACAGTACAGTATCTGTGGAAGGTCATACGTTAGGACAAACTGAATATGAGGAGGGAGAAACACAAGGTGAAAATAAAATTATCATAAATATAATCCAGTTAGGATCTGGTGACAGTGACGTAGCCGTTTATGTGTACACAGAAGATTACAACCATTGTCTGAATCGGTAGTGAGATTATAGTTTGTTAGTTTAGCATTGAAATTATGGCTGTCTGTTTAAGCCGTTATGATTGGTTTTACACCGTCGTAATAGTGGACCCTACTGCTGTGTCACTCTATTCTGATCCTGACTGGACTATACAGTTACATTATATTTATCATCATAGATAAACAAGAGTTCATGCATTTTGGTAAAATTGTTGTATCTTATGTGGTTGTAAATTTGCATTTTAGGAAAAATTCAAAGTAGGATCTATTGATACATGTAGGTTTTGTTTATTTGAAATTTCATAAGCTGAATTTTAGCAATAAACTGTGTTCGAAACATGAGATTTGGTGTAGGGGACCTGTGCTCGAAAGGCACCCGAATCAGACCTGCATCTTATTTTCTAGATTGGGTATTATGCCTCTGTAGGAATGTTGTGATTGTGTCTACTCAAGTGTGGCTTAGTAATCTGTCAGAAAATGGATTCCCTGAAAACCAGCACGGGTCTGTTGCCTAAGAAAAGTGCTTATTAGCACTTTCAAAGAGAGGAAATCCGCACCTTTTATGTATACATTTATAAACTGAATGGAAGGTAACACTAAAACGCTTTATGTTAGGCAACAAGCCCTTAACTATAGACCATGTCCAGACAGGGTTCCGGGTTTCATGGAATAAACTATTATATACTTATTTTGTTTTTTACTGATTGCATAGTTAAAAGTTGTCAGGATTTTTCAAGAATTTCAGTGTCCAAAAGTTTGGCTGTTAAAATTTTCTTTATTTTTCCTATGTAAATTGACAATTTTTCAGAATTCCATGATTTTCTAAATAATTATTTCGTTACACTTTCACCCAATGTGTGCTTGTTAGTCCCCTACGGGTTTTTGACCGAAGGGGACTATAGGTTTGCCCTCCGTTAATCCTTAGTCTGTCAGTCCGTCAAAAAATCTGGATCTTGATATAACAGAAACAGTTTTCAAGCTAGGTTTATGAAACTTGGTATGTACATATTGGGCAATAAGGGGATGTGCACGTCTAAAAATATTTTGATTCCGACAAAAATTGTGGTTGCTATGGCAACAGAAACATTGAAAATGGCTTAAAACCAATAGGGGACTTCTGTACTGCTTGTTATATATATATATATACCAGATTTATATAGCGCCCTCTTCATGCGAACGCACGTTCAAAGGCACTTTACCCATGTTGCAGCCACAAGGGCGCAGGTGCATCATCTACCATAGCAGATACAGCATGATCTGACCAGAGGGACAGACTGAGAGAAAGCCCCTGAAGGGAGAGAGAAACATTAGATACAGGCATGTCCAGCGCTGCAGATGTGCGCCTAGCTCTTATTTCGAATAGACAGCCTGGTTCTTTAATGTGCCTGGTGTATAGCACCGATACACAGCTTCCTGGCACTTCCAGATACTTTGCAGACCACACGGCCAGATATAGCAGGAAATATTATATAAATATTTCAGAAATGTCAAGTTCCGATGCCAGGGATTGAACCCACGACCTCTGGATTGACAGCCCAGTGCGTTACCACTGAGCTAAATCTGCTTATTGTACAATGTTTTACTGTTATAACACTCATTATTTCACAGATGCTATGTATCCTACTGATCTAGCTATAAAAATCCCCGTGTTTGTTATACAACATGATGATGATGATATATCTAATGTTGCTATAAGTACACATAAAGGTATATTAAAGCACAACGATTGCAATGAAGTACCAGTAGTTGTCTCCCTTAGTTTGGATATCTTGACTTATCTTCTACATTATGCAATCTTCAATCTTATCTGATACAATTTTAACAGTCTACCATTTTATCTGTTCATGTCATAGATTCAATCTCAAGACTGTTTCTGATTTTTTTGCAGACAATTGTCAAGAAACCCTATTTTATCTGTTGACCACTAAATTTCAGACTTTAAAAACTTAGTAAATTGTAAAAAAAATTGTCAACACAATATTCATGTACAGCAGACCCTTTAAAAATTTCCCGTATTAGCGGGCTGGTCATATTTTGAGGTGCTTGAAAAATGGGATTTTACTGTACCTCAAAAAGTAATTTAATTAAACTTTTGTCATGAAACTGTACAGGAATGTAAATCAGTTCTTTGTTTGGCTGAAGTCATGTTTCAACAAAGTTTTGAGACTAGTTTGAAAATCTTATTTTCATTAAATTTCCTTGATTTTTTAATTTTCGTTCAATTTCATAAACTAGTTGTTCTAGCTTCTATTTCACTTGTGCTGTTTAATACAGGAGTAGAATTTGTGGTGATCATCTTCAGTTTGTGTGTGATATTTTGATTGTTTGTAGGAAATAGATACTTGTTCACAGTAGTGGGTGTTGATAGAATATATTAGCAGAATAATGTTTTTTTATCTGTTCTTTTTCATATTATAATGTATACATGTACTAGTCAAATCAACTGTTTTAAACTTGAAATACTGGAATTACAATATTGCAGTAACAATATGTTGAATCTGTCTGTCAATTCAATTTACCCTCCAGTTTGTCTGTCTACTATTTGATTGACTTACGGCATAAGTACCAAGCCTAGTTACGCATATTGGCTGCTGCATGTTAATTATGCTTGGGTATGAACGGTATGTTGGGGGCATTTTTGGAGTATTCATCACTCTTGTTAATCAATATGTCTCCCACATATAGTGGGGGAGACAATTGATTTTATGCTGGATGGATGGATGGGTGGCACAAATGTGTCCTTGATTGTTCTCTTGAACCACAGATCTGATTTCAATGAAATTTCACATGAATGCTTTATATCAAGCCTAATTGTGTATAATGTCAGGAATTATCACTCGGATGATTTTTGCTGGAGTTATGACCTCTTGTGGGAGAGATACGTTTTTGTGTCAAAAACCTTCTTGTTACCTTTTTGTTTGTTTCTTACTTGCAGACATTGATGAAGATTTAGAGGAAGAGCTTGATGAAGCTACTAGACAGTTTAACTTCTGGACACATCAAATACACATATTCTTCGTGAGAAAATTCCTGCCTACTGCAGAAAACATGATTCGTCTGAAACAAGCTGTAGAGAAACGTGTTTTACAGCAAGAGAAGGAATTTGCCAGTAAATGTCACATGGAATCTAACACCACTACCGACCTTGTTGAACCACATCAAGTTATTGTTGAGGAGAAAACTCAAGCTTAAAAACTCTTCTATGATAATGATGTTAATAAAATATGTCTTACTATTGGTCTAAATCTCCTGAACATTTTTACTCAAGTTACTGTTATTTGCTAATTTGCATACCTCATGATGCAAATAGCTGGACTAACTGCCTATTTAATGTAAGAATCGGAACTTAATCTGCAAAGTTATTGTGTAATAATGTATTATTGAGCTGGTCTTTATGTAAGGTTATTCAGTATACATGTACAGCAGTATTGATGATTCTTGTTTGAGCTTTTAAGCTGGTTTAGAACACCGATTACTGTATAGTAAAAATGAAAGTGTTTAAATTTTACAAAAAAAAAAAATTCTAATTTTACCAATGACAATTTTACCTGTGGTTTGGAATTGTTGATTTTATACATGACTGTGTAGGACTGAATAGAATCTATAAAAAGTACATTTTAATTTTTATAAAGGTCTGAGTGTGGGAGACAATCTTATTACCTATGTATTGGATTAAATGGTATCATGTGGGTTTAGTTATAAAGTTAACTATTAGACCTGATTGCCAAGTATATTCACCAAACTCAGAGTTCTAAGTGTGGAACCTTTGTGAAAACAATGAAATGTAAGCAAATACATACCCCACCCATTATAGAATGTACAGCACTACCTTAAGGAATAAAACATATTTTTTTTATTTTCTATGTTCATGTATGACGTTTTCTCATGTACCTTTTATTACGTGCTTGAGTGAATATGTCCCATGTGTTAACTGGCCCTCCTTTATCTGTGATATTTGTATGTTGTCATTTGAAATCAGTTAAGATTATATGTTATACATATTTAAATGTGTTATGATGTTTTAAGAGGACAAGTAAAGTTTTGGTTGTTTATGTTGTAAGTTGTATGGGAAAAGACTCACTATTCATAGTGGTCGAGTCGATAATGCTCTTGACTACGGATCTAGAGGTCCCTGGTTTGATTCTCAGCAGGGGCACTTGGTCATATCTGAAACGCTTTTAAGCATTTCTCACCCAACTACAGATGAACTAGTTGGTAACCCAGAGCTGAAGTCTCCAGTATCAGTGCTGTCAACACAGGGCAAGTTAAAGAATCATAGAAACTATTGTAGTGCACCCATATTCCTTGTATCGCAAAACTGTCTCTTCCCTCAAATTTGGAGGTCATTGGTCAATACGACGGGTAAAACAACAAATGACTACGAACTTACAACTCTCAGTCTAATTCAAACAACAGCATGTTTATTGAAGACTATATGTATGGTCAAACAATTAATGTACAAGATAGAAATGTTTGGCTAGATGGGAACAGGAGAATGTCAATGATGGATGAAGAATGCTTTTAGGTACGACAGTATACTCTGCATTCTCTATCTCATTCAATATTCGTACCTGAAACAACATATATAACATGTACAGTACACTTGAAACAACATATATAACATGTACAGTACACCTGAAACAACATAATATAACATGTACAGTACACCTGAAACAACATATATAACATGTACAGTACACTTGAAACAACATATATAACATGTACAGTACACCTGAAACAACATAATATAACATGTACAGTACACCTGAAACAACATATATAACATGTACAGTTACCTGAAACAACATATATATCATGTGCAGTACACTTGAAACAACATATATAACATGTACAGTACACTTGAAACAACATATATAACATGTGCAGTACACCTGAAACAACATAATATAACATGTACAGTACACCTGAAACAACATATATAACATGTACAGTACACTTGAAACAACATATATAACATGTGCAGTACACCTGAAACAACATAATATAACATGCACAGTACACCTGAAACAACATATATAACATGTACAGTACACTTGAAACAACATACTACATAACATGTACAGTACACTTGAAACAACATATATAACATATACAGTACACCTGAAACAACATATATAACATGTACAGTACACCTGAAACAACATATATAACATGTACAGTACACCTGAAGTAACATGTACAGTACACCTGAAACAACATATATAACATGTACAGTACACCTGAAACAACATATATAACATGTACAGTACACCTGAAACAACATATATAACATGTACAGTACACTTGAAACAACATACTACATAACATGTACAGTACACTTGAAACAACATATATAACATGTACAGTACACCTGAAACAACATATATAACATGTACAGTACACCTGAAACAACATATATAACATGTACAGTACACCTGAAGTAACATGTACAGTACACCTGAAACAACATATATAACATGTACAGTACACTTGAAACAACATATATAACATGTACAGTACACTTGAAACAACATATATAACATGTACAGTACACTTAAAACAACATATATAACATGTACAGTACACCTGAAACAACATAATATAACATGTGCAGTACACTTGAAACAACATATATGACATGTACAGTACACTTGAAACAACATATATGTCATGTACAGTACACCTGAAATAACATGTACAGTACACCTGAAACAACATACTACATAACATGTACAGTACACCTGAAACAACATATATAACATGTACAGTACAACCTCTGTACAGTAACACCCTATGGGAGCTGCAAATATTGGCCATTTTTAGAGGTGGTTACTGTACTGAGGTTAAATTTATAGTACATTTGTATATATACGAGGGATGATCAACAAATATGCAGAAAAGTGCTGTAGTTCTTTATTTGTCATTTTAAGTTGTTAAAACTTTCTTAACATGTAGATAAACATTTATTTAAAATTGATTCACTGCTTATAATCAATATTGACCAAAGTCAGAACGAACGCGGTTTCCTATGGCAACGTCACTTGACATCATGCGGCCAAAATCTTCATATTTTCCAACGTTGCACGTAGCAAACAATGACGTATACGTATCATTCATGTGTGTGTAATATTTTACATTTCTAAAGGGTGGGTTATGAATATGCAATGATATAACATTACATTCATTATTTCCAAAATTGTTTTAACCTCAAAATTCCGTTTTAGAGCTATTTGCTTCTTAAAATGAGTATGATACAGAAATCGGTGACGAAAAGTCGTGTGGCGAATGAAATGTCATAAAATACCCATGACAATATTGCAAAATGCAAGGAATATGTAAAAGCTCATAAAACAGGTATCGGTTTTGCGGATTCTCTCATATATAGCCATGGAAATCAATGCCAACATGCGAATGGGCTATACAATGTCAAATAACGTCATCAATATTAATGTTCTCCAGCAGCTAATTGTTATCATTTACATACAAGTTGCAAAGGAAAAATGTTGATTTTCGGTTGACAGTTCTATGAAGTGGATCTGGTTGTACAGTTATTTTTTGAGAATCATCCAATGCTATATACAGTATGAATTGTGCCACGAATGGGTATGTATACTGTAACATGTAATGACATCACGAAGACGTTGGGCAGGTGTAGCCAAAGTGACGGTGTGGTTTCTGTATTTTTTCAACCAAATATTACCTTGAGTTTAATGTTTTTACAGGTATGTATTTGTTATACACCAATCTATTATCTGACCGATTTCTTTCAATATTGGTCACGTAACAAAGAATTCAGAGCATTTTTCCGCGTACTTGGTGATCACCCCTAGTATATACATATATATTGGTTTCGAGAAATTTTGAAGGTGTTGTTGCAGAAAGGTTGTTGCATTACAGATAGTAACTCTGGAGAGATTGTATTGTATAAGTCTTAACAGAATCTCAATGACAAATCATGTACGGTGCAACCCTTCAGAGTGGCCCGCCCTTGAGCAACAAACTCCTGATAGCATCATTATCATTTTATTCTTAAAATAGCCATTAACAATCAATTCTACCTCTCCAGAGCAACAACCTCTATGACATTCATGCACAATTTTATATTTCCTAAAGAATATGGCTCTCAAGAGGTTTTACTGTACACAGTTTACTGTCTGTACTGACACCTACCTGCTCATTATGACGACCAAAACAGTATAAGGTATTCAGTCAAACAGACAAACCTTCTAAAACAAATGGCATTATCTGACAATTCTCCAAACATTTTAGTGTACCAATAACAGGGTCTATATTTCTAGTGTTTTCAACATTTTGAAATAAACACTAATTCTAATATTTTAAAGAGCTCTAATTGTACAACAGTGCACAATTACAGTTAAACAAGAGATGTTTGTTAAACATGTATACCCCATGGCAGCCAAATAGTCAGAAATGGTAAAGTTCACAGTGACATTTGTCCCTACTGACCTCACAATCAATAGGGGGTCATCTACTGTTGATGACCAACCTCCATGTAAAGTTTGAAGATCCTAGGGCAAAGCGTTCTTGAGTTATTGAACAGAAACCATTTGGCCTACCGACCGACCAACCTACTTGTGCAAAGCAATATACCCCCTCATCAAAGATGGGGGCATAAAAAGTAAGTTGGCTAATGAAAGGATTCAAATTGTTCCATCCTAAGGACACACCAAAATATATGTTTCTCAAGAAACATAGTTTGCCTTTTAAATCTTCAATGATTATAATTATAGTGAAAGATTTACCTCAACAGTTCGTAAACCATTGTCTGTGTGGATTTGATCATGTTCAGATTGAGTTAGTTTCCAGAGGTAACAAACATCTTTTTGATGTACAGCCATCATTCCCTACAATATATCCAATATTTGTTAAACATCCATATAATTATACTGGTACGGGGTGAGCCTAAAACATTTTCCAATAAAGTTTTAAATGCTTCTGCAGGGATGTACGTACATAGGCACATGGCTATGTAAGGGGTCCCATGACTATGTACAGGGACACGTGACTAGGCACAGGGACATATGGCCAAGTACAGGGACTCGTGACTAAGTACAGGTATATATGGCTATGTAAGGGACACATGGCTATGTAAGGGAACACATGACTATGTATAGGGACACATGGTTATGTACTGGGACACATGACCATGTACAAGGACACATGGCTATGTACAGGGATACATAGCAATGTAAAGGGACACATGTTAATGTACAGGGACAGATGGCAATGTAAAGGGACACATGACCATGTACAGGGACATAATTATGACTATATACTGGGATACATTGCTAGATACAGGGACACATGGTGATATACAGGGACACATGGTTAGGTACTGGGACACATGGCTGCTGTGTTTGAATTTCTAATATAAGGAGATGAATAAAACTGAAATAAACCAGCTGTTGTTTGTTCTAAAACAATTTAGAGGAGCAATTAGGCTGTGAATACCTTATAGGAAGAAGGCTCTGATTACCATGTAGGTAAGTCACTAATTCAGAATGTATGTTACAGCTGCACTACAACACACATATAGAACAGATAATTTGACATGATCCTGACCTAAATTATGCATGAATATATTTCAAGGTTCTTGTGTTGAATATATAAATTTTCGCGAGCAAATCGTGCAATATCGGTCCTTTAGATTTGTGTTGGCATTACCCTTAAGCATCTTCGTGATACTCCCCGTTTAAGAAAACATACAACCGGGATCATACATATAGACAATCTATCAGCTGTGAAATTATGCTAATGGAATGTCGAGAGTCATGTCAAATTCTCTGGACTATACACACTTACCGTTGATCCGTCAAAATTGAAGGCAAATGATTCAAACTCGAATCTCTCTGGGCGTGCTGTAGTCATTTCATCTTGAGCCTGTAATGTGAAATACATGTAGGCATGGTTATTACAGTTTATATCAACAATATATGTAAATGTATTAGTGGCAATACTTTACTTGTTTCACATATTTCACTAAATTTAATTTTTGAATAAAAATTAGATGAGTTTATATGCTTTAGAGTGAACCAACGGCTGCTAACTGAGCAAGCTCATTGACGAACAGCTTTCTTAAAACGTGTTTTCTATTATAATAATCATGAAATATGTTTTCAAATTATTACCATGTAAGTAAGTAGTATGCAAGGGTCATTCAACAAATAATGCAATCTATCATTTATCTCTAAATCCCGTCGAGATAATTTAACGAAACTTGCCATAGTGATTATATAAGTCAGTTTCCTTTTCGATAGGGTAATTTAAGGACATTTAACGTCAATGACATCTTCAGCGAGTGCCCTCAATCGACGTTACTCGAAACATCATAGATGCAGTAACATCACACAACCAACGTAGTTAACATATAAATCGAATAATTCCGTAACAAAAACTTTTTGTATTGCCTTATCAGAGGCTTGTTTCAAATTGACCATGCAGTCTTTCATATTCTTAAATGGCGATATTGTTAAATGAATATACGTCAATGAAAAAATTACAGTTAAAGATCACTAAAGTTCAGAAAGGAAAATCTGTGTAATGGACCCAGGTCATACCGTAAAAGTGAGCGAACATTTTAAATCAGACATAATATTTACATGTGAAGAGATGTTACCCAGGGACATGACAGTTAAGTTTCGGCTGAACTAGTTAATCATGCATGTACCAGGTTGCCGCTTATTGGGTGCCATATATTTTGACGTCAGAACCAATTGAACGTCGCACCAAACTCATTACCTGCTTACTTTCGCGCTTTAATGTAGGCAGATAAAACTTTCTGTCCAAACTTTTAGCGATAGATGATAATGTGGATACAATATATTACCAGCCGAAAAAGAGACCGCAATTACCTGAGAATTCGACATTCTGATTTTCATTAGGTTGAATAAGTTGTGGCCAAGCAGTTAAGAGTGTATGTATGTACATGGTTGCTCAGCAACAGGAATTGAATATTGGCCCAAAGGATGAAATTTGACCATTGACCACTCGGAAAGTTACTTTGAATGATTATGACAATATTTGAACGATAAATATATTTTATCTAAGAATTTATATGATAGCTAGCATAATATATTGAATGACCCTTGTATAGATATTTATATAAAACATAATATTATAGAAGTGTACTGCTGACATTTTAATACTTACATTACACAAACCTAGTCCAACAAAACAAAATACAACAATAATACCCTGTGTCCCTATCATAGTTGATGTTAATCAAGTACTGTAGAATAAAAGACTAAAAGGTTGCAATATATGTCAACATTGACGTTACCTTGCTGATTTGGTCCACTTGTTATCTATCTTCTATAGTACATACAGTTAAAAAGTGCATGTAGACCATCTGTTCTGGTCACAACATCTTGCAATTGGAAGTCACTATAGTGCGCCCAGGATAATGTGAAAGGCGGGAAAATTTGTTATATTCCACAAACGTGGATTACAATTATGTGCACGATTTATCAATGATGTTTTGAGTACATCACTGACCTTATCTGTTTATCTTCATCTTATCTGTGATTTGTAAAACCAATTTTGCCACAGTTGACCAAACCAATTCATGTTTGTAAATATCACATAATATCATATCATATAAGTGTTTTATTTTAAATGTGAGAAGAATAGCATATAGGACAGTTTAATTATTTATGGAATGCAAATGAGAGACAATTAGAGATCTCAAATATGCCATTCTGACTGGGATGTTTCGTGGACCAGTTCATAGTCTGGTTCTCATACCTAATATTACATCAGTAGTACTGTAAGCTTGGGAATGGGAACCAGACTGCAACTGCTCCAAGAAATAACCCGGCCAGTCGTAAAGCCCTAATCTAAGCAATGCACATGTCATTACGGAAATGTGATTACATAATGCATCAACTATTTTGAATCCAGACAGCAATAGCTGCCAACAGGCTATTCGCAAAGTCTGCTTTAATAATTATAATTATGCTTGTATATGTATTTTTTCAGATTTGTTTTGTTATGTTAGAAGTGTTTATTTAAATAGGGTCACCCCTTTTTAAAGGGCATGTGAATCAATTTGGCTGAATTGAGTCCCATAATAATAAGACAAATTTTGAGCACATTTTCTTCCTGCATTGTTCCTATCCCTTTCATAAGGCCAGGCAATATACTCTTTATAAGCTTGGAAGTCATCATTTAACTTAAGCTGGCATTAACTTTGATGTGATTATATTTGATAAATAAACAATATTATAGCTCTAACCATTTTTCTCCTGTTTTCTTCCATAATCATGTTGAAATGGTGCCGTTAAAATGGTGCAAATCTTTTGGAACTCAGTATATATTGTTTAGTTTAAATTTCTAAATCTTGCATAATGTGATAAGACTTGGACTGTAGAAGGTATGGTGATAAGGTAGTGCCATCACTATCTGCATTTCATTTTATCTCACGACCACATTTCCCTGCAAAGCGACATCCTCGACATAGTTATGTTGGTCAGGTGTACTCAGTACTATACCCAGGGACCAAGTGTCCCTGCTGTACCCAAGTTTGCTGTACCCTGGGACCGAGGGTCCCTGCTGTACCCAAGTTTGCTGTACCCTGGGATCGAGGGTCCCTGCTGTACCCAAGTTTGCTGTACCCTTGGATTGAGAGTCCTTGCTGTACCCAAGTTTGCTGTACTCTGGGTCCAAGGGTCCCTGCTGTACCCAAGTTTGCTGTACCCTGGGATCGAGGGTCCCTGCTGTACCCAAGTTTGCTGTACCCTGTGATTGAGAGTCCCTGCTGTACCCAAGTTTGAGAAATTGCTGATGCAAGTGCTAGAGTTTACATTTTGTGATGACCTGCATACCATTTTTCTGTTTTCACTAATTCACTTTATAACGTGTGTTTCATTTATTTGGGTTAAACACGGTTTCTCTACAATTTTTCACTTATATATGGTGGCCAATTCACCTTACACGTTTTCCTGAACCTTATCGTCACCAGTACTTAACCTTCCACAAGGAACCTCCTCACCAGTACTTAACCTTCCACAAGGAACCTCCTCACCAGTACTTAACCTTCCACAAGGAACCTCCTCACCAGTACTTAACCTTCCACAAGGAACCTCCTCACCAGTACTTAACCTTCCACACAATAACCAGCAACTTCTCCACATGTGGAGGAAGCAAATAGGACTCAACACATTTTGATCAAACCATGTATAACTGACATATTATAAGGACAGTCTTAGACCACAGGTAACTGTATCATTGATTAAGAGTAAAAAATAAAAACTATTTTTGTGTGTAAAATTTATATACCGATATTCATAAGTTTCTAACAGTTTAGCCTCCAAAATAACTGTTATAAAAACATAAATTTTACAAAAAAATTTTTTTTTTAATTTTTACTCTTAATCAATGATACAGTTACCCGTGTCTTAGACTTGTGAATCAAATAAACGTGTGTTGTTAATCACATTTAACACTCTGGGGGCCCATTTTATAGACATATCTAAGCTAACTTTTTCACAGGCTATTTTAAACAAACTAACTTAAAGACAGTTTGTACATTCAAGCAAAGTTATGTGAACTAGAATTATCATAAGTAACTAATTTACCTGAATGAAAATGATTGGTTGGGAAAATCCGTTGGTTGCACTAAGTATGCTCCCAATAAAGTACAGAAAAGTCAGATCTTAGCTACATGGTTTATACAAAATTCTCACACCAAAATTCAAGGATATAAAATTTCAAGGTAAAATTTGTAATTTTAAGGCATTTTTTCGAACATTTACTCAGGTAATATTATATGATACAACTCTCTTTATGTTAGAAAGACATGAAATGTCATACACAAGAAAACCTGACTGTGCTCAATTCATTACGTACCAGACATACAACCCATAGATTTACATACATAGAACACATGTTTCTGTTTTCATTTTTATGCAGGTAATGTGTTATTTTGACAAAATCTATACACTAAATATTCAAGGCAGTTTGCCTAAATTCAAGGATTTTCAGATTAATTCAAGTGCCATTTTGACATTTTTCAAGACAACACTTAATTCAAGTACTTTTCAAGGTTTAAACGAAATTCAAGGATTTTTCAAGGGCAATGTGAACCTTGAGCTAAGATATGTCTATGAAATGTGCCACTGATCTCCAAAATGCTACAGACACACGTGATGACCATGACCTACTGCATGTATTGATCAATGACATAAACAAAGTCAGTTAGACAAATTTGTTCCATTTATTAAAAGACATGTACAACAAAACAAGTACAAAACATAATAACAAAGTAAATCAACAATTAACAATTTCAGAGAATGATGAAGAAATATTATGTCATGTTTGTAACAACAACAACAATTACAAAGTAAGTCTCATGATATCACAAATAAAATGCACACGCAAAATGTGCTAAACAATCTGCCATTATGTCTACAGGTAAAGTCAAGTTCTGATATAAGACCCAGGCCTGTACCCGAGCTGAGGCTGTAGAGGTACCCTGAGGCTGTGACAGGGTTCCCACAAATTTTCTAAGACAAAATTCCCTGACTTTTCCCTGATTTTTCCCTGACCACAGAGCAGTTTTCCCTGACTTTTTAGAGCAATCGGGCGACAACGGCATTTTTTTGTTAGAGCAAAATATGGCAAGAAAATAGAGAAAAGGAGGCTATATTTGCTCTATATGAAACAAAAGAGTTTAGGTTAGCAGTATGTTGATTAACATAAATTTAATACAACTTTGAAATACTCTGAGCGAGCATAGCGAGCAAGAATTTGTTTTCAGTTGTATTTTCTTCATAGGAAATGACACTTGGCAACAGCTTCAATGAAAAATTCCCTGACTTTTCCCTGACTTTTGCTCAATTTCCAAATTTCCCTGACTAATTTCATAATTCCCTGACTTTTCCCTGACCTTGAAAAAAATATATTTTTCCCTGACTTTTCCCTGACCGTGGGAACCCTGTGTGACTTGCCTCAGTGAAAATTTGAGAAATTACCAAGATTAGTAAGTCTTTTAAAGATAATAAAGCCTCAAATATACCCTAGGACATTGGTGCATTTTAGTCCTTATCAATTACTTTGAAATCATAAAGTTACAGTTGAACATCCATGCCTCAAACTGCTTTCGGACAGGAAAACTAGTTTGAACTATCTACTAGTTAATGGTGGATAAATCAGATGTGCCTGATTTGTCAGTGATGTTTTTTGTACCAAACTGACCGTATCTGTTTACTTTAGTAATTTGTAAAACCAATTTTGCAACAGTTCACCAGACCAATTCACCACATTATCCTGGGTGCACTATAGTACAGCATCATTTTGTCGGAACCGAAGAACATGTTTGAGGTTTTTAGCGTCTTGGAGACAAAACTGTTAGAGGCATCGAAGTTCTACTATATTTGCAATTTTAAGAACCAATGTTTTAAATTTAGAACAAAACTGGTCAGCTATTAAGACCGATTAGCTTTTCACTTTTTGGCTAATTTTATAAGCAGATCTAATTAAACTTAATAGTGAATAAAGGTGAGAGGTTACATTTAATGTTTGTTTAATTTATCAACACAAGAAAAAATGAGTATTTTTAAAGAAACTTATTTCACTAATGGCATCCAATTTTGTTTCAATTCAGTTTCAATAATGTTAAAAGTATTAACACATAAAAACACTATATTTATAAAGCACTCTCAATATTTTCTGTTTTAAAAAACTACATCAAACAAACAGAGAGCATCTTTTTAATTTAACAGATCAATTTATCAATTTCTTTTTACAAATTGCACAAAAAACAAAGATTATAACCTTATGAGTCTATTAAATTGATTAATTATGATTCCCTATTAGCAGAACAAACTGAACCTTCTCATTATAGAAACGCAACCTTTCTTTTAAAGAAAATTCAATAAACGAACAAATTATGTGATAGCCAAATTTCATTTTCTGCAACACTTATATAGGGAAAATATATCAAATTTAACTTGTAATGCATGCTAAGGAAACGCAGGTAGACTCTCTATAAATATACTATGGTAAACTATGGACGAAAATAAACTATGGATAACCAAAGATAATTGTCTGGATTAATGTTATATATACCATACTATGATAAAGTGAACAGTGCTGTTGACAATATTAATTATGATGAAATTCAATGTAATGTGATAAAACACGTAATACTAAGTGATTATATTTAGACAGGGATCCAACAAATCACAATTCTTCACTTTTTCCTGACATTTCCCTGACCAATATAAACAATGCTATTGCATGTTATATTGACTAACAAAAGGCTTGTTCGACCCATTCTCGTTCAACTAGTGTATGTTTCATCCGAAACAATAATCTGGGAACTTGACTAACCAGTCATGTATGAGTATGGTTTGACCAGAATTAACTGTTTTAGCCTCATCTATTCCTTGACTCATGATTTTTTATTCAAAATTTCCCTGACTTTCGTCAAATGTTAAAAGTTCCCTGACTAAATAAATAAATAATTTTCCTGACTTTCCCCTGACCTAGAATCAAAGGAACACTCTGATATGCATGGTATATAAACCAAGTAGGCCTCAGAAACAGCAGATTGTTGATTCTGTCCCTGACATTGACATACAACTGATAGTCCTTTAAAATGGTACAAGTATAGCTCCCTTATTTGGTATAGCTCATGCTAAGAATGGGCAAGTTCATTGTCAGAATAATGTAACAGAAATTCTGTCAGTTTCGACTGCACACTCAATTCTGTCAGTTTGGACTGCACACTCAATTCTGTCAGTTTGGACTGCACACTCAATTCTGACAGTTTGGACTGCACACTCAATTCTGTCAGTTTGGACTGCACACTCAATTCTGTCAGTTTGGACTGCACACTCAATTCTGACAGTTTGGACTGCACACTCAATTCTGTCAGTTTGGACTGCACACTCAATTCTGTCAGTTTGGACTGCACACTCAATTCTGTCAGTTTGGACTGCACACTCAATTCTGTCAGTTTGGACTGCACACTCAATTCTGTCAGTTTGGACTGCACACTCATTTCTGTCAGTTTGGACTGCACACTCAATTCTGTCATTTTGGACTGCACACTCAATTCTGACAGTTTGGACTGCACACTCAATTCTGTCATTTTGGACTGCACACTCAATTCTGTCAGTTTGGACTGCACACTCTATTCTGTCAGTTTGAACTGCACACCTAATTCCATCAGTTTGGACTGCACACCTAATTCTGTCAGTTTAGATTACACACTCAATTCTGTCAGTTTGAACTTTGCACTCAATTCTGTCAGTTTGGACTAAAATTAAACTAATAAAACTAACATACAAACATCTATCACTTATGAAAACAATTTAAATACGGTCGACTCTTACTATCTCAAAATATTTGGGACCATGAAAATTATCTGAACATAACAAAATATTGAAACTCTAAATTTCATAGCATGTTTGCAAACACTCAATTGATGATCAGTGTAACATGAAAATTACATTTAAATTGAAGATTTCATGTCAGCAAGGAGTAAAAACATTCATTTGACATTGGCCAAATTAATCAGGACCTAAAAATCGAGATGACGAAAAAATTCAAAATGAAATTTGAAATAAGTGACAAGATTTATCAGACAAACAAAAGTAAAGTCAGGACATTATAAAAACTTTGACTAAAAGGAACATTTGATATAACTATTCAAGTTGTGGATAACAAGAGTCGACTGTACTTCATAATACATTCTGCATAATCAACAAAATATGGCAAAAACGAAGTGAATTCAAAAAAAGAAATATCATTTAATCATATATATCAATTCAATAAACTTTATGAGTATTTATAAAGAAAATTATTTAAAAAAGGCCATTCAATTTTGTTTAAATTCTGTTTCAAAGCAAATATCACATAATACACTATATTTTATATAGCATTCTGAATATTTTCTGCTGCCAGAATATTTTAAACAAGAAGCCTCTTTTTTATTTAAAAGATCAATACATAAAAAATATCTACAAATTGCACAAAAAACATGATCTTAACTTTAAGAGTCCATTATAAATGGGCATGTATTTATAAAGCATCTTAGAAGAAAACTAAGAAATTTCGTTTTAATTTTCGTGTATTAGCTAAATAATATAAGCCAGATGATTAATTCTTTACAAAGATTTTATGCATTTTTTAGAGAGCTACGATAATCACTATGAAAGTATGAGCTATTCTTTAATCTGCGGGAAATATTTCCATCGCAAATTTTTGACTGAAGTTGAAATATTTAAGTTTTCATTTTACTAGAGCGCGCCACTGTAAAATATACAACATGCTGACTATGGCACTTTGTCACAAATTAGTCCATGAAATTAGTGAAAGATAGAGAAACTAATCTTGACATATGGCCATTGTTACACAATCATTAAACTTTAAACCAAGTTCTAATAATGTCTCCTGGAATAGAAACTTGCCGAAAAACTTAAACTTGAGTAGACAACAACATGATGCCAACAATAGCTCTCATTTTTCTTGCAAGTAGTCCAGCCATAAACGGATTTCAAAGACATATACAATGTAAGTCATGCTTAATTTTTGCCATATACGTAACTGGAATGACAGTTCTACAAAAACTAAAAATTGCAAATATGAAGTAAGGTTTAACATAAACATGAAATTGCATACATGATAGTATTGTGTAAAGAAAAATGAAAAACAACAGAAAAATAAATATTTTCTGAAAGACTTTGAACAATGTGCAAAATACATATAGGCATGCAGATAAATTAAGATACAATAAAATATGATATGAATAATAAAAATCTTTCGTAAACATTGAGTGATCTCCCTTGGAAATCATCAATAAGTGTCTTCTTACGGACATAGCAACCAACAACATCCAACTCTCTTCATTGGCAACAAACAAACATTGTGTTATCTCCCTTCCATTGAGAGTTCTCTTCCTTGGAAAACATTTAGAGTTATTTCCCTTGGAAAACATCAACAGTTTATCTACATTAGGCCTTTTCGACTGGGCTGTTTCATGGAGCAGGTTACAGTCTGGTTCCCGTTCTAATTTTACAGTTGTATTACCGTAGTAGTGCTGTAATTGTGGGGACGGGAACTGGGCTAAAACTAACCATTTTTATATTCATAATATTTTCTTGATGTTGATAAGATCATTTTAATATAAGTTTCACTAACATCTCCTAGCACTGTAAAAAAGCGTGACATCTTTTACCAAGGGAGGTAATTTGATAGCAATAAATATGGAATTTTAACAAATCTCATGACACATAATTTACTCTCTGTATCATACACATTCAATGAAGCACACAAAATGGTCTTTGGATTCTATCAAAAGTGCAACAAAACAGGTAGAGGTCAATGAATTATGCTTTATAAATTGTAGAATACATAAAGTTTTGGTCACAAATTCTGTAAAACAACACATTCAAAAGCCGTAAATACATTAAACACAATTGAGATTTTCTACAACACAATATTTCTGTTATAAAAGATGCAGCCCTTAAAGGTTCTCTCAAATAGGACAGAGATCACAACAAATAAGAAATCCTTAAAATATGTACAGTGAGTCATAATTTTATTTATGTTATCAGAATTTAAAAAACTTTTTACTTAAGGCTAGCATTTTTGCATGATCAGTATTTTTTATTCCAAAAGAAATGCCAGATGGGGACCTGAGATATATGTCAGATGATATTGGATAACAGGAGATTGTCCAAGTCATGAGGTCAGGGGTCCTACTAAGACATAATACCCAATCCTGAATATTAGACGCAAGTCAGTTTCGAGTGCAATTTGCACACACCTTTACACCAAAACACTGTTTCAAACATTGTGCTATTGATAAATTCAGCTATAAAAACTTCAAATGACCATAACTTTGTTAATACTTTGAATATTTTCATCAAGTAATTCTTCCTAGTGCAGCAATACTGGATTTCTGGATTATTCCAGAATGTTAGGACCCCTGTGAGGTCCGACTGTAACACAACAGCAGTATCTACACTAAATGAATTCCTAACTAATCATATTCTTCACCCCCCCCCCAAAAAACCAACAACAACTTTTATTCTCTTTTAAAAATCTGTTTGAATATGTTTAGACTATATTTTAAATCAATTAATATAAATGCAATCTGAAAAGATTGAACCACAAAGACAACTACATGACTATGCACATCAAGACCATGCTTATCAAGTGTTCAAAAATATAGAATATAAAATCACATCTTTGGATGAAAATCTAGCCATTGATTAATTAATAAAGACCGTAACATACATATAAGGCACAAAATGTTTGAAATTCCAAAACAATTCAATACATCATAAAACCATTTAAAATAAAATATACGACAGTCAATGACTGATCACATGTTTAAAATTTGTCTGTAGTGAATCCACTCGCATGCACATTTAACAATAAAAAGTGAGCATTATCAAAATGCGAGATTTCTCTAGTTTATATTCAGTTTTTCTGTTGCTATAGCAACTTATACTTCAGGATCAGGAATGCTGAAATTCATATCATCGTCATCATCAAACCTAGTCAATGGACGACCTCGTTTTTGCGTAGAGAATTCCCTGCTGGAGTCAACATCACCTGCACCACTCAGCTCATAGTTTTGCTAAGAAAAAAAAAGAAAACAAAGAAATTACTAGCTGAAAATATTATAATAAAGGTCACAGTTTAACTACGAAACAATTGGAGTGGTTCAGTTGCAAGCATTTAACAAAGAACATTATACAAAGAACATTATACATAGGAATTATTTCAAGCTCAATACAGACACTGGAATAACTTTACTTGCACACACAAGCCACTCCACTTGCACACTCAAGTCACTCAACTTCAATGCACAAGTCACTCCACTTCAATGCTCAAGTCACTCCGCTTGAATGCTCAAGTCACTTGCACACTCAAGTCACAACTTCAATGCACAAGTCACTCCACTTCAATGCTCAAGACAATCCGCTTGAATGCACAAGTCACTCCGCTTGAATGCTCAAGTCACTTGCACACTCAAGTCACAACTTCAATGCACAAGTCACTCCACTTCAATGCTCAAGACAATCCGCTTGAATGCACAAGTCACTCCGCTTGAATACTCAAGACACTCAATATAAATATTAAAGACTCTAAGTGAGAGTTTTCAAATTAATTAATTTGGACATCTGGATGAACTGAAATCACTCGATTTCTGTCCTCAAACCACAATTTATTTAAGGACTCAATCTATTTAATCTGAACATTGAAGACACTGAATCTGAATGCTTAGTTGAACAAGATGAACACGCATGAGATACCAATGTCATAATGTGAATTTGAGTTTGATCAAAATCTTTTAAAACTCTTCACATTCCATGTCTATAAATGGAATGAACCACAGATTGTGAATACAATACAAGTACAAAGCCACACGTCATACCCTCTACAGAATTTCCGAATTTGGCTTGAATTATATTGAAAACAGACCAAACAGTGAGTGCATGTTACCTGACACATTACTTTCAACGGTTCAAAAGAGTTATTTAATTTATATCAGGTTAACATGAAAATATCGGATATTCAACGATGTTCAAATATAAGTGGGACACCTTTTGTACATGGTAATCTTAACAAACATGCATGGATTGTAAGACAACATTTATATAATATCATATAAGTTGTCCTTTAGGTGAGGAAACTGATACATGACTGGAAAGTAACGATAGTGTGACATATATGCAGTACAATTATTATCAAGTTTTGTGATGAGTTTTGAGGATGGTGTAAGAGAGTGGATTTTGTAGGAAAAATCAATTTGGTGCAGACATGAATTGTCGAAAATCAAATCTTAAAATAGAATGTGAACTATTTGTGGAGCTTCATAAATACATGCATGATTTTACAGTAAAGTTGAATTGATTGCACAGAGTATTTATACTTTTAATACATGTACTGGTGTACATGTTAAAGGGAACAAGACTGATACAATTTTCTGAGACTAGGTTTAATGAATAAACAGAACTTTCAGTGACACAAAATAACAACAACATGCTTTATCCAACATAACGATATGGTTGAGGCATGAAGTTTATAGGATATTCAGTGAGAAATGGAACATTTTCTATAGCTTGTCAACAATAAATCTAGCCTTGTATACAAACAAAGATTGATAATGTAAGGTGTTACTTTTGCCGCTGTATTTCATATCTATAACATATCATTTTTTAACACATATTAATGCAATACCTCAAACAAACTGTCTCATCATCCATATCAAAAAGATCAAAGAAAGTCCCACAGGAAAGGCAGCACTCAACTTAACCACTCGAGCATCGAAAATATCACATAGTTTTTTTTTACCACAATTACATGGCACAAAACCCCACACATAACTGAACGAGAAAATGAACAGCCCAAGTCCATATGAAGTTAACATTATCAATGTTTATTTGTATACAATAAATACTGTATATGCATAGACAACTCGAAGTAATACAGAAGCAGGGGCAGTACCTAGCCAGCCATACCAATGCTAGAATTACAATGAACAAGCTATACATATGACGCCCTGCATGATCAGACGTATGGGTACCAGCATGTGCAGGGGTTCTACTGAGGCATAATGCCCAAGCCTGAAAGCGAGTCACAGGCCAGTTTAGGGTACCATTAGCACACATCCCTACACCTAAACTAGGTTTAAAACATTGTTTTATTGTAAAAATTCAGATTATGGTACTGCAAATGACCATAACTTTGTCAATTCTTTGATTTTTTTCATCAAATAACTTTTATTTCGGGCAGAAAAGATTCTTCCTAATGCAGCAAATCCAAATTTCAGGATTGTTGTAGAACCCCCTGGTGTGTCACGGTAGACAGGTTATACTGAACATAGACTTACCCACCAAATCCTCATCAGGTACCTGATTTAATACAAACACAACTAAAATGGGATTTTGTCACTAATACATACATGTCTTCCACAAAGGGCCATAACTCAGGATAAGCATCTGACCTATGATTCCGGCCAAAATGTAATACTAGGCTTGGTACATGAACCAACTACTCATGTGAAATTTCATTGATATCCGTAGAAATCCAACCAATGGTCAAAGTACAAGCTTGACAAACTTTGTGACATACATCCAGACAGACGCAGACAAGACAGACGGACATCCAGCACAAAACAATATGTCTCTCCCAGTCGAATATGTGGAAGGAAGTCATACTCATATATTAAACAATGCATCCTTATATAACAAAATTTAATCTACAATGTCATGATTTAACATCATTATGCAGATAACTATTACTCAAAAGCACAACTTACTTTGGAGGGCATGCTGATAATTGGAACGTTACTGGAATCTATGATCCTTAGGGGTCTTGCTGACACTGGTTCCCGCATGTTTTTCATATGTAAGTCATCATTGTCGCTGTCAACATCCGCTGAAGCTGGGGACCTGTAACTATGGTTACTATGGCGATATTCATTCCTGATCAGACCCGCAGTACTTCCTGCTAGACTTTGTGCTTCCATTTCTAACACATTACTTCTTGCTCCACCTAGAAATGTAAAGGTGACTTTCTAATATATTATAGTAAAGTGTGTCACCCCTATTGGAAGGGCCAGCCAATTTTGACTTATGAGACACCTATCTTTCAAGCTCACAGTATCTCCCGAATCCCAAATGCATGTTTTATTCCTAAACATTACTTACATTTCTATCATATTGTAAACAAAATGATACATTCATTACAAGTTAAATACCATGAAACCAAATGATACATTCATTAAAAGTTAAATACAATGAAACCAAATGATACATTCATTACAAGTTAAATACCCTGAAACCAAATGATACATTCATTAAAAGTTAAATACCATGAAACCAAATGATACATTCATTACAAGTTAAATACCATGAAACCAAATGATACATTCATTACAAGTTAAATACCATGAAACCAAATGATACATTCATTACAAGTTAAATACCATGAAACCAAATGATACATTCATTACAAGTTAAATACCATGAAACCAAATGATACATTCATTACAAGTTAAATACCATGAAACCAAATGATACATTCATTACAAGTTAAATACCCTGAAACCAAATGATACATTCATTAAAAGTTAAATACCATGAAACCAAATGATACATTCATTAAAAGTTAAATACAATGAAACCAAATGATACATTCATTACAAGTTAAATACCATGAAACCAAATGATACATTCATTACAAGTTAAATACCATGAAACCAAATGATACATTCATTACAAGTTAAATACCATGAAACCAAATGATACATTCATTACAAGTTAAATACCATGAAACCAAATGATACATTCATTACAAGTTAACTACTATGAAACCAAATGATACATTCATTACAAGTTAAATACCTTGAAACCAGTCATAAAAATATGTTGGAGTATAAATGTATGTACATGTATATGTATGAATAATTAACAATAAAACAATAAAATCAAGAAAAAACATATTCAACCGTATACAGAAACTTGGTTCAGCAAACAGACCCAGGTGCATAACTTTACATACCAACAAATACAAATGTTCCAATAAGCATTCTTGTAAAGTTTATTGATCATAGCTAAAATACTTTCAGAGAACTATACAAATATATTAATTTCAGCTGATCCAAGACCCAATCATGTGACTGCCAGTCCTACTCTTGTACATGCTAATTTTAACAACCAAGTTACATTGTTTGTTTAAAAATATTGTAAGAATGTTTTTTTTTCAATATAACACATGAAGAAAGAAATCTCATTAAACTGGTATAGGTTGCATCAGGTTAAACCAAGCATGTTTGATAACACAGAACGAATATGACCATCACCATAGACATACACAAACATTGCTTAGCAAGGGTTAATGTTACAGCTTGAGGTTAGAGATTATAAAAACATGAATTTATGGAAAACCATTCATCTGATTGGTCGATTCTGAGCATAGTCTAAAAACTGACCAATGGCAAGGCCGCATGTATACTTAGAAAGTCTTTCCCTCAATGTTGGAGGTCTTTGGCCTTTCTTACAAAGACAAAACCTTAATGACCATACACCTTTGACTGTCTAAACAAACAAACAAGCTTAGGAAGCCCTAAATACTCAAATATTCATCTTGGAATGTAAAACCAAATTGATGAATTCTATGAGAAACAGTCAATATTGTA
Organism: Spisula solida; assembly: GCA_947247005.1. Lineage (NCBI taxonomy): Eukaryota > Metazoa > Mollusca > Bivalvia > Venerida > Mactridae > Spisula > Spisula solida. The sequence continues at coordinate 32,365,773 of OX365948.1, forward strand.
AAGATAGATATTTACTGGTAACTGGCAATGACAGACATTTACCTAGCACATACACAAACATGTACAGTATACATAACATATGGATGACAGATTACATGTATATAGATTAACATAAACTAGCAGTGCAATAGTACACATATTTCAGGTACATTTAGCATGGGTAATTGCATTATAAGGATTGTTGGAAAAATTACTAGGCTTCTAGCAAACAATGCGTATGATAATTGTTTTACTTTCGGTAAATTTCATGCGTAGCAGCATCACAGGTTCATCATGCTCTGCTAACAAAATATATACATTATATACACAATGGTATGTGAGAAAACTGACATGTGAGAAAACCGGACATGTTGTCCAAACTGACCAAATAGTTTGGTCCCGAAATTTCTCTCTTACAAAGTATGTACATATAATACTATATGCTAGATCCAGGGGCCTTACTGAAGCATTATGTATAGAATGTATGTACATGTAATACTATATGCTAGATCCAGGGGCCTTACTGAAGCATTATGCCCAATCAATAAAATAAGATGCAAGTCTGCTTTGGGTTCCATTAGCACACATGCCTACAACAAAACTATAATTGTTCTATTGCTAAAAGTAAGCTCATGAAATTTTAAAGGACCATAACTTAGTAAATACTTGGATTTTTTATCAAATAACTTATATTTTCTACAGAAAAAGTTATATAATTTTTTTTAGTACAGCCAATCTGGTTTGACAGACTATTCTTATTGTATGACCCCCGTCAGATCTTGATAACATCTACTCATGTAATATTAACATGCAGACCAACATCAGCAATAAACCATAGTGTGGTATTTATACACAATGCCTGATTTGGTGAACATGAAAAACATGAACTCATACACGGTCAAACATGAGTTATAGCACAGAGAATTTGACCTGATCCTGACCTTTATGCATGAATATATTACAAGTTTCTCACGTCGAATAATTTCCGTGCGCAATATCGGTCCTTTAGATCTGTGTTGGTAATACACACAGAGCGTCTTTGTGATACTCCATGCTTATGAAAACATACAACTGGGATTATAAATATAGACAATATATCACCTGTTAAATTATGCCAATAGAAGGTTGAGAGTCATGTCAAATTCTCCGTACTATGCGCAAATAAGCAGTCACATTTGATGATGTACACTTAGATTGGCTGGTGATGTTTGACCAATGAGAATGTGCAGAACACAATTATACAATGCAATTATAGTTTAAAAACCATTTTGATATAGCATGGGCTATTCAAGAATGGTCCATCCGGGTGCTGTTAATTTTTGTGGATTTCATGGTTGTTACATTGACATATACATTGTATAGCACAGAAAATAAAATGCTAGTGATGGAATGATGAAAGTGCTTTAAACCTCTACCATAATGTAATTGGAAATACAAGTTTTCATTTTACAATTAAAAATTTTGATTTTTTTCTTTTTGTTTATTCGCCGTCAGCTTAGAAAAGACTATTTCCTTAAATCACTGTAGTAATCAACAAATACTGACCAAGCAGATTCAGATCTTCTGGGATTTCATCGATCTCGTCATCAGCTAGATCAGATTGCAGTTTAGCAAAGTTTATAAATACCTGCAATAATACAATGAGAGATGATACAATCCAACAATTGACAAATCAATCAATCGGAAGAGTGAAAGTCAGTGTAAAGGTTTTGAGATCCCAACGTTGCGGACATTTGCTGCAAAATGCATCATATCATACAGTTCAAATGTCTCCAGAGCGGCCCTTGTTAGAGCAACAACCTCTCTGTAACAACAGCCAATATTTGCTGCTCTACATAGCTTGTATAGTAGTTCAGTTAATCTTTGATTGAAGATAACAAATCCATAGAAATTCACATTCAAACTCTAATCAATGTAGGCAAGTTGTCATGTATTTGAGGAAAAACAAGCCAAGTACTTATTGGTGAGCCACTGACTGCCCTATTCAATGTTTATCTTGTATTTCAACTACTGATCACAAACAGAGGAAACTCCAGAACAAAACAATGCAGTAAAAAACCTTCAAAATAATATAATATCATGGTATTGTCAATAGCCATAACTGGATACTAAATCATGATGACATAATTATACATACTTGATCTAACGTTGTCTGGGACACAGAATAATCTTCTATCTTCAGTTTATCCCTGACTGCTTCAATCTGACCAAACAGTATAGAGAGTTTGACATCAGATCCAAGCTGATACTGTAGCATGTTATGATGTTTCTCTTTCAGGGTAGATTTAGGGAACTCAGTGTTGAAGAAATCCATGACAGGTTCCATTTCTGGATGTTCCCCGGACACACGTATAATCACAGTGTAACCATCACCAAATCTGTGTAATAACATCAATCAAATATATCAATCAATTACATCAATCCAAATCAAATATATCAATCAATTACATCAATCAATTACATCAATCCAAATCAAATATATCAATCAAATATATCAATCAATTACATCAATAAAAATCATATACATGTGTATATACATCAATCAATTAAATCAATGAATTAAATCAATCAATCAATAAATCAACCAACCAATCAATAACATCAAACAATCAATAAATGACATCAATCAATAAATGACATCACATCAATAAATGACATAAATCAATAAATCAATCAATAAGTCAATCACAATACAATATTTTCTTTGTATCAGATTGCACATAGGTGTGATTTACTGATGAGTTCCTATAACGTTTGAACAATGTCATCCTAGAAACATTACAAGCAATAAGAATTTACCTGTTTTTGAGATGTTGAATACTACCCAGACATCTAAATCTGCCATTCACCATAATTGCCAACCTACCACACAGAGCTTCACACTCTTCCATACTATAATACATAAACAATGTTTTGCAGCGGTTTAGTTTTATTTTCTTGTTCAGTTTTTTGTTAGGCTGTGTGCTTGTGGTCTGTGTTATTTCTGTTTACTGTGCTCGGCGCTACCTTCCCTGATAAGTACTACACATGTACTCAACATCTAGAATCAGTCAGATGAGGTAAGATTGACACAAGAGGAACGCAGCTGAGCTGTTGGAATGTCACAACAAATTCAAAATCAGTCACTTCAATGAATTGTACTTAAATTAGATTCCGTCAAAAAGAGCTTGGATGCAGGTAGCCATTAGTTAGGTGCCCATAGGAGTGATAAGCACAGAAGGATGGTACTAGTCATTTACGATCAAGTTGAAGAGTAAATCTGAATATAGATGATGCCCCACATCCAAAAACAACATTCCTGGTTCTAATAGAAATGAATGATAATTAATTTCATAAAGTTTGGCGTATGGTTAACTGGAAGCAGCATACCACTTTAATATTAAGTTATTGAAACACATAAAGAAAACAGTTGAACTATAAGGATACCTGTGGGATGTAAGGATAACGGATCGTCCATCTTTGACAATGTTGTTAATACAGTCCCAGAGGAATCTACGGGCTCCTGGATCCATACCAGTGGTTGGTTCATCCTACAACAAGAATATAATTATATATATATACAAGAAAGGAATGATGTCCGTCCCCAGAACGTATATATCAAAATAAAAAAAATGACGAAATGAGTATCAAAACTCAATAATTTAATAAAAAACCCAATGCATTTCGCCTTTAACAGGCTCTACAGGGGTATATCAATATTAAAACGTTGTCTCTATAGACATGACGTCATGACTTCATAGTACACATATTATGATGACGTCATCAATTACTGTTCAGTTTTGGATGGAATACACTAATAAAATACTTTTCTTTTTGTAACCTAGCTGAAACATTTCCAGAAAATAATTTATAAATAGGAAAAATTGAAAATTTAGGTTCTGTTTTACAACAATTTGTTGTTTTTGGCCATTTTGATATATATGTATATATATATATATATATATATATATATATATATATATATATATATATATATATAAATTATGTATAGTCGGACATCATTATTTGACCATAACCATTTTGGTTCAAAACCAACAAACAAGAAATCAAAAGACATTTTTTATTTACTTTCCACTACAGAGATACTTTCTAAAAACCTTAATGTATTCAAAATGTTTGAAGTAATTAGGCCGTAAACAATCTAAGTAGAAAAAGCCAACCCGGAGTTCACTTATTCCTTTTAACTTTTATAAGCAAATTTCAAATTCTAATGCTGCAATGCAATCCACAACTATCCTGCAAATCTCTGCCATGCAATACGCAACTCTCCGCAAATCCCTGCCATGCAATACACAAATATCCAGCAACTGCAATACGCCAATATCCAGCAAAAGCAAACGGACAACTGCAACGGGTGTGCCATATACCCTGCAATGCAGCTCAACAGCAAATCCAGCAACGCAATATACCCTGCCATACAATACGTAGATCTCCCATAAATCAATCTCATTCTGGCACGCGATAATAAATTATTGCGTGCCAGCACACAACTGCATATATTATTGAATAATATATCCAGCCATGCAATATATATACAAATATCCTGGATTCAAGGATTTCTATCTAGCAAAAATCCAATCATGCCACTAATATCCAAGATTTTATATCGAGCAAAATCCCATTTGCAAATATGCAAGCATTAGTCAAGCAAATTATCAAATAGAAAATAATTATGTGCCTACTTAAAACTTGCAAATCGAAGAATTTTACGTAAACTGTTACTAAATCAGAGCCAAGCAGTGTCCGAATAAGCAGACACTCACAAGCGTAATTTTGCCGCTCAATCAGAATGTTTCTTTTTATCTAAATAGCTATTTATGTATAGTTTTTGCGCCAATCGGGAATGACCTGGCTTGAAAGATACACCCTTTATTGTAACAAAGAAATCATTAAGGATTAATACATATATTTACATATACACGGTATAATGGAATATTCCATACACTATAGCATTTCATCTTCCGTATACGTTCGTATGATAGTGTGTTTAATAAATAATCGAAATCAAATGTGCGTAAAAAATTATTTAAGTAAAGTTACAAGACCTCTGGAAGATTTTCTGCGTCGGGTTTTTATTGATGTCTTCCGTGTGATCTACCGCTTATGGCGGGGACATACATTTTGTTGATTACTTACGACTGAGGCTGTATTTGATTGCAACTTCCGCAAAAAATTAGCGCTACGTTAACAGAGATGAATGTGAATCTTTCAAATCCCACATCGCTACGTAATACATGATTTGTCATTAACAGTCAGCATATCAACTAAAATGGACAATCACGCGTTATTAAGTAAAAAAATATCGTTTTCTAACATAACGTTAAAACTGTCGGGTCAAGTGCAATAAGTGCTACACAGATTTCATATGCACCATTATACAAGAAATAAATAAGCCCTAGATTATAAGTTAGTTAAAATTCCAATATGTTATATACTTTGATGATCTCGTTTAGATTCGTATCTCGGACATCAGTCGGGGACCAGTGATATACCGCGGTGTCTTGTTAATAGTCAATAATCAATGTGACAAATAGCGGTTTCCGCCAGGACAGGGGAACAGTATGGGGTCAGTTAATTGCTATAAATGTTTTGTAGTAATGTGTATATATCCGATACTTTGAAATAAACTTGTACATGTATATATCTATCATGATTTACAATAGCTGTCCGGACCATACAGTAGCCTACATATGTTTAAAAAAAATTTGTATAAGCTTTGGAGATTGAATGCATTTAGCACCACAAGGGCATCAACTGAAAAGTGCTTTAACTATTACATAGACCACAAACAACATAATGTTCAATATTATTAAAACACTTCACAATCATCTTTGATGGGAAATACACACATTCTCGTTATTTGGGGGTTATGTGTCCTTATTCTATTAACATGCATGATATCAAATAATAAAATAATTTCACGAGTCAATGGTATATATTTTTTAACAACATTCATATCAAATTAAAGACGAAGCTTTCTAGTTTCACAACACGTAATTATTTCAAATTAGATTAATGTAAATATCAATGATATAACTTTTAAATCAGACTATATTTGAGACAAAATATACATATATAGCTACTACTTCCGAGGCCTTATGGATTTAATAAATTAATTAACTTTCATGACATTGCTACCAAATTAAAGTTGAAGTTCTCTAGTTTTTAAACATACCAGAATTTTAAAAATGTGTTCAATATTAATGAAATAAGGCTTAATTGAATATTGCGCAATTTACATTGATTTTAGCTTGTCTAATGTCCAGGTTGTCTAACAAGATGGCGGCGATAAATCGTTGCCCAAATGCTGCAATCTGATTGCATTACCTGTCAATCAAAATCGGCAGAAAGGTCAATTGCATTATAAGGATTGTTGGAAAAATTACTAGGCTTCTAGCAAACAATGAGTATGATAATTGTTTTACTTTCGGTAAATTTCATGCGTAGCAGCATCACAGGTTCATCATGCTCTGCTAACAAAATATATACATTATATACACAATGGTATGTGAGAAAACTGACATGTGAGAAAACCGGACATGTTGTCCAAACTGACCAAATAGTTTGGTCCCGAAATTTCTCTCTTACAAAGTATGTACATATAATACTATATGCTAGATCCAGGGGCCTTACTGAAGCCTAGGATCGAACCCAAGATCTGTCGCACTTACTCCAAGCAGACGCTCTACCACTAGACTATCTAGGGGATATTTTCTAATTCAACCAAGACTGCTGTTTGAATACTGCATTTTCTATGATCCACACTTTTTCGATACAGGAAATAAATTGGTACATTACGATTTATTAATATGACACTGGGTATGTGGATAAAGAATGCTATATTTAAGATCTGGTTTGATGTAAGAATAGGACCATTGACTGAAATTTAAGGACTTTCCAAGACTCAAGGCACATTGTTCATAGCAACAAAATAATGACTCTTAATTTCTGCATATGTACAGATACATGTATCATGACTATTTATTATGTTAGTCAATAGTTCCACATACATATTATGTTCAATTTATTATGCTGTAGAAACTATAATAGCATTCTCACCAGGAAAATAATGGACGGATTTCCAATAAGTGATATAGCAGTGGACAGTTTTCTTTTGTTCCCACCGGAGTAATTAGTTGAGATTTTGTTAGCATGAGGTAGAAGTCCAAGCCTCCTGATCGCCCAATCAGCAACCTGAAAATTTGTACGCAATACATTATTATGTTATACATCATGTAGTTATCATTATTATCATTTTTCGATATTATCCCACTCAAGTCAACAGTGTTTCAGTCATATATGAAGACTACCCAGTCACATCATGCACAAACAAGTAGTACTGTTTTATCAAAGCACTTACGGAAAACTTAAACTTACGTCCAAATTTAAACTCTTAATTATTCTTTAAAACCTACATATTGGTGACTGATATTGTTTGTACGAGTTCATTGACTGATTATTATTTAGTATTAAACAACCCTTTATCACAATCGGTATCTGTTAAAGAGCTATAAAGAATTTAAATTTGAACGTAAGTTTACGATTGTCGTAAGTGCTTTGGTAAAACAGTACCCTGGATCTCAAACTCTGCTGAGCGTCAAGCAAGGGAGATATACTAATACCACTGCACTACCATTTTTAAAGACTTTGGTATGTCAAGGCTTAGGATCAAATCAGTCTCTCACTGGAAAGGGGACGTTCTACCTAGGCTATTGAGGCGGACCATTAATATCAATACAATGTACATCTTAATCAATAGTGTCCATATCTACTTTCTGTTGTCATATTCCATTGTTTACATTAACAAACATCAATTTTTGAAAACTTGCCAATTTCGTGAATATTAATTTCCATGAGACAATTTCTGATATTACCGTAGCAGACTTACATCTTTCACATCTTGTTCAGCGATACCTCTCAGTCGAGCGTAGAATCGTAGATGCTCCACACCTGTCAGTAGCGGATCTAACGCATCAAACTGGGGACAGTAACCAATATTCAGTCGTACTTTCACCATGTCATTCAATATGCTGAAAACAATGAATATCATAATGAAGAAATTACATATTATCATACTTTATTATAAGAGTACAATAAATAAGGGAGTAAGTGGAGCCACACAAATTTTATTATATGTTATTGACCAGGTTTTTTTAACCATATTCCCACCCTCCAATATTGCCAAACAATCGAAAAATATAACTGCATGTACTCAGTACTCGACCAAATATAGCATTTGATAGGTTGGTTTAGAATAAAACCTTCAAACTGACCAATTATTAAGCAGTATTCTGAGACTGATTTCCAAACTCAATGATAATGCCTGTGTATAGTTTAGAGTCATTATAAACAACAACTAGTAACTAAAACATGTAGTACTTGAAACTTAACATGATTTTTTTTTATATATAACCAAAAAATCTTCATCATGCATCCATTATTTCTTACTGTAAACATAAGAAATTTGACAAAACAAACCTGTAATTGTTTACATAAGCATTTCCGCGAGAAAGTCTTTCATCCCCGGTCAACATTTTGAATGTGGTAGTTTTTCCTGCACCATTGACACCTAGCAAACCAAAGCATTGTCCCTTGGGTACTCCCACACACAGCCTGTCAACTGCTGTCAATCTGCCTTTCTTGCCAGAAGAACTATACACCTGAAAAACAACAAGGCATAATCTTAATACAGTTGAATCATCATTTAATCGTAACTACTCAGATCTTTTAATTATCAATGCCAAAGTATGTCAGTAATGTCCGAGTGGTCCCAATTGATTATGATATCACAGTCAAAGGTAACTGACATATATACAAGTATATAGTGGAGTCATAGTGGCAAAAAAAATTCCCCAGATACAGTCCAGTCCAAACTGTCTGTAATCAAACAAATGTGAAGATTGTCCATTGAATGAGACACTTTGTTTTTCATTGAATGCGATAGCTTGATTTCTTGCATCCTTTATCTTGTTAGCACTGGCAACAGGATTTTCTATTTTGGACAGGGATGTGTTGTACTCCTGTGTATTTTATATAAATAATATGTTTAGACTGATTTGTGTTGGTTGACTGCTATGAAATTTTACTGATTGAATTTCAAGTTCCAGTGCAATACATCAAATATTGAAAACCTGATTTGACTGGTTTAATTTGAGTCAGTTAAAAAATTGTGAAATTGAACATAATTTTTTTATATACTTACTTTAGACAAGTCCTCAAGTCTGAGAACATCATCAGCAGCATTACCAGATGTTACTCTCTTCCGTTCCCTAGCAACGTCCTCATCTTCATCTTCTATATCTTCCTTTGATGGTTTCAACACCCTGTAAATATATTCAATTAGAACAAATCAGTATAACACGTAATTATGTAAGTTCGGGATTAATGCCATTTCTCAATTTTTCAGCAATATACGGCAGCTAATTTGCCTAACCAGTTTTTCTGGACTGTATCATCAACAGAACTAATCAATCTTCCAGCAACATTGTTGCCAAATTTCAATGCCATTACCGGGAATTGAACTAGGATCGCCGTGTTACAAATTCAGTGCACTAACCACTGAACCACAGCCGAGGCTCAGTATAACATACTACATGTGTAACAGTAAAACCAATATAACATATTATCACATGTTTGACGTCGCGGCAGCGTAATAAAGCCATTATTTATTTTTGATAATACACTAGTGTAATAAAGCTATCATGCGACGTCATTCAAAGGATAGGCGACGTCGTCAAAATTGCGCATTTATTATAGTGAAAATTAAGTAGCTATTTAATGTTTCGGCCGGAAAAGGCTAACATGTGATAAATAGAACATTACATTTGTGACTTTCCACATTGAATTTATTAAACTCGTTGAAAAAAATCGATAAAATGCTCGGCAGAGCCTCGCATTTTATTATTTTATTCAACTTGTTTAATAAATTCAATATGGAAAGACACTCATGTAATATCCTCTATCTATTGAATAGTATGCCTTTGATAGATAGCAGAACATTCTGCCTTTCGAGAAAGCAGAACATTCTGCCTTTCGAAAAGCAGAACATTCTGCCTTTTATAGTTAGCAAATTATCAGCTTTTTGAGATAGCAGAATATTCTGCCTTTCATTGATAGCTGAATATTCTGGAGAAAGCAGAATATTTTAAAGCAGAATATTCTGCCTTTTGTAGATAGAGAAATAATCAGCTTTTTAAGTTAACTTCTTAATAGATAGCAGAATATTCTGCCTTTGGAGAAAGCAGTATATTCTGCATCCTGCTTAAAATGTTCTGCTAATTTTGTCCCCCCACAAAAAGGACATCTGGATTTTCCTTTTCTTTTCTGGACAGCCTTCTATATGTGTTACAGTAAAACAGTGTTCATGTTAACCTAGTTCACCTTAACAAAGTGACCACAATCCCTTATGAATACAGTCAAACCTGCCTTTAAACCATTCCTGGGAACAGTAACAAGAGTTGTTGACAAGTGGCTACTCTGATTGGTTACACATGTAGGTTCAAGTATCAGTATAAATGTGGGTGATAAAATTGGTGGTCTTTGAAATGTCTTGGATTCAAAACACATGAAATTTCGGATCCATCGAATATCTAATAATTAATTAATTATTGTTCTGTAACAGTATTTTACGGAACGATTTAAATTATCCTTGAAGAGAAAACTTAATTTATGTGACTTTTAAAGGTTGATAGCACCTTGTTTTACAGCATTTAGCAAATTAAATCACAAATAAACTACATAGATTTAATGAAGAACTTGTATTCAATGAGTAGATTGATGATGAAGAACCCACCTAGATCTAATGAAGAACTTGTATTCAATGAGTAGATTGATGATGAAGAACCTACTTAGATCTAATGAAGAACTTTTATTCAATGAGTAGATGAATGATGAAGAACCTACCTAGATCCAATGAAGAACTTGTACTTAATGAGTAGATTAATGATGAAGAACCTACCTAGATCTAATGAAGAACTTTTATTCAATAACAGATTGATGATGAAGAACCTACCTAGATCTTATGAAGAACTTGTATTTCATGAGTAGATGAATGATGAAGAACCTACCTAGATCTAATGAAGAACTTGTATTCAATAGGTAAATTGATGATAAAGAACCTACCTAGATCTTATGAAGAACTTATATTCAATGAGTAGATCGATGATGAAGAACCTACCTATATCTAATGAAGAACTTGTATTCAATGAATAAATTAATGATGAGAACCTACCTAGATCTAATGAAGAACTTGTATTCAATAGGTAAGTTGATGATAAACAACCTACCTAGATCTAATGAAGAACTTATATTCAATAAGTAGATGAATGATGAAGAACCTACCTAGATCTAATGAAGAACTTATATTCAATAAGTAGATGAATGATAAAGAACCTACCTAGATCTAATGAAGAACTTATATTCAATAAGTAGATGAATGATGAAAAACCTACCTAAATTTAATGAAGAACTTGTAATCAATAAGTAGATTATTAATACAGAACTTACCTAGATCTTATGAAGAACTTGTATTCAATGAGTAGATTAATGATGAAGAACAGGATACCCAACATAAACATGCTGAATAGATTACGTCCCACAATCTTCCACTGAAACGGGTCAGGAAGTCGGTTCACACCAAATCTTGCATATACATCAGCAAACAACTGATTCTTAGCCATATCAAAGAGTCCTCGTCCAAGGCAGTATTGTGGCAGTATCAAAAACACCTGCTTCAGTATCACATTTATGTTTTTCAAATCCTAAAAGAAAAACAAGAAAAACATGACGATTAATAAAAGTGGGTTATAATTATGAGTCTGATTCTCGCAATCTGTAGACTGTGATCCATATAAAATTTAATTATTATATGGGGTTCATTCTATATAATACTAGTAACCAGTATTAGACTGGTACACATGTTCTCATTAGCAACTTGACTTACCACTGATGTATGAGGATTAGCAAGGCTAGTTTATGAGTAAAATATACTATTTCACCTTGCAACTTACCAAGCAGCCCTATTAGGAAATAGTGGGATGGTCGAAATTTCAGTATACATACAAAACCATTAAATGAAGGACAACATTTTTAATTCCTTTCTGTAAAAAATTGTCTATATTTATTTTTAGTGGAGTGGTTCTATTTTCCGTGTAGACTTATTGTTGTCTAGCGCAATGATGACTTGGTTAGGCTATGACTGTAGAGCTATGACTGCAGTGTTAATCTATTGTTAACTAATATAAGGACATTTGTCTTCGAAGGGCAACAGCATTAGGTCAAAATTGTATTGCAAAACACGCAACTTTTTACTAAAGGACGTATGCCACAGTTCCACAATAATAAAATTAGTTCAAAGTTTTTATATATGAACACAGCAACATGTTAGAAACAGAAAAATACAAACAAATCATTGGTTTTTTAGTCTTTAAAGTTTTTGGCCTTTATGACTGTATTTTCTTCTGGCCTTTATAACTGTAGTTTCTTCAAATTCTCATTTCCAAGGATTTCCAAGGACACAACTCATAGCTAACAACCAACCACTGTGACAATGACCAGTCATTAATGCACATTATATACAAATTTTAAACAAACTCGATAAATTTCTATCATTGGAAAATTTTGCCCCCTCTCTCATACGAAGACCAGATTGCCCAGTCTGGTTCCCTGTCATACTGCACCATCATAGTAACATAACGATAGGGGTGATTATCCAGACTAAGATTGCCCAGTCTGGTTCCCTGTCATAATGTAGCACTTTAGTTACATAACAATAGGGGAGGTAATCCAGACTAAGATTACCCAGTCTGGTTCTCTGTCATACTGTAGCATTATAGTAACATAACGACAGGGGAGGTAATCCAGACTAAGATTGTCTAGTCTGGTTCCCTGTCATACTGTAGCATTATAGTAACATAACGATAGGGGAGGTAATCCAGACTAAGATAGCTTACCTCATCATCTTCCTCCAGAAATTCAATGATAAATGTTGCCATAGTGGATACAGTTCCCAGAAATATGTTCACTGATTTCAATGTAACTAAGGCAGTACTGGGAACATTGAAGAATCTTGAGAATGGATACATCAGCGGAATCATAGCCCACCTAGATAGATATATATTAAAAACATCAGTGGAATCATAGCCCACCTAGAAATATATAGATATATATTATAAACATCAGTGGAATTATAGCCCACCTAGAAATATATAGATATATATTATAAACATCAGTGGAATCATAGCCCACCTAGAAATATATAGATATATATTATAAACATCAGTGGTATTATAGCCCACCTAGAAATATATAGATATATATTATAAACATCAGTGGAATCATAGCCCACCTAGAAATTTATATATACGAGGGTCATTCAATATATAATGAAAACTAACACAAAACTTTTTATATACAATATTAATCATTCAAACATAGACATAATCATTCGAAGTAACCTTCTATATATTCAATGACTGACTTTCATCATTTTGACAGACCTTCTATTCGTGTTGCTAGGCAACTGCGCACAGGCACTCTTAACTGCATGGCCGCGGCCTACTCGTTGCGATGTAAATCAGGATTTCGAATCTCCAGGTAACTGTTGCCTCATTTTTGGTTGGTATGAACGTATGTACGTATTATCAATAGTTAAAATCATGTATAGAACGTTTAGCCCTTTCAGAATAAAGCGCTTAAGTAAGCTGGTGACTAGTTTCTGTCTGTTCTGACGTCAAAAATTTGGGCACCCACCGAGCGCAATCCTTGCTCATGGTAAACCTGTTCCGTAAAATCGAATGAACTGAGCCAAAACTACTCTCCTTTTCATGGACTGTCATTTAGCATGTAAATATTCTGTCTGCTTTCATAATTTCTCTCAATTTTTGCTGTTAAGTATGGGCCGTGCATAGATATCAAGCCCTGAACACTGATATAACTTGATTGCAATTCTGCCGATCGTATTTTCATTTGATAGTCTCACCACTTCAGAATATGAAAGAGGGCCTTTTAACTAGCCTCTGGTAACGCAACAATAAATTGTGGAACTTTTGTTTTTTTTGAGGGCGCTTGATTGTTATATGTTAACAACGTTAGCCTTGTGACGTTACCGCGTCCATGTTGTATTTAGTGACGTCGATGGAAGGCGCATGCTGATGACGTCATCAACGTAAAGGTCCTTAAAAATTCTGAACAAAACGAAAATGACTTAAATATTTATTATGCGAAATTTTGTTTCATTATCTTGACGGGTTTTAGAGATAATTCATAGTTTGCATTATATATTGAATAACCTTCGTATATAAACTATCATAATTTAAGAATTGCAAGCAATACTTAATACCCCTACCAGTAAGAAGCAAAGACCCTTTAAGGTTTTTTATTGTATTTTCATCTCCATAGCAACAACACTTTTCGTCAGAATAAAAATATTCAAACTTGTACAATTTCCTTATTAGCCCTTACTTCAATCACTTTTGGTTGAAAACTGATATGGGACTAACAGGCATAGATTGTCTCCCTTTTTCACCCTGTTATGAGTTTTCTCCCTTTGTCTTTAATTGATATTATATTATGCTATAAAGAAGGCATATGTTTAAAGTTATATTTATAACAATAAATAAATAAGGACTTCATTTATAGAGGCAACATAGTAAGACAACATAGATTTAATTTTTGAGGATTGCATTCAAAGTTGTGTTTCACTTCTTTTGAAACAGATTTACTTAACAAGTTTGGTGCCCATTGCCTAACTAAGGCGCTACAGAGCGCTTTAAGGTAGCACTTTGCTACGTCTATGCAATGACACGCTACCAGTGAGCAGTGCTCGCCGATAGCATACCGTTCCTCAGCACTTTGCAAGGCGAGTGCTTGCTTTCTTACGCAACAGAGGTTTTCGGTATAGCTTTGCTGTGCAACGGTGTGCTATCCGAGAGCACTCGTCAGTAGCGTATAAATTTTTCGCTTTGTCTGCTACGTATCGCTTTTTTTTAGCATAGCATGGTTAAGCAATGGCTCCTAATAAGACACCATCTCTATAGAGAATAGGGTCCTGCCATAAAGTACTATAAAATGATCATTACAAGTTTAACACGAAATGTCATAACCTAGGCAAACATAAACTTATAAAGATTACCAACTAAGGCAATCAATCAAAATTGATATGGTTAGCTTCTTTATAAGTGGATTACACAACAAACCCGGAAATGTGACCCATATTCAAGTATAATATCAATGTTAAATTTTGTAAAGAAAATCTGCTCATAGTTTAAATGTGCAGAATTTATTCCTGTGGGACATCCTGGAACTGCAGAAAAAATCCACCATACAGTAGTATAATTTGAGTATTGCGTCCTCTCCATCTTGGAACAGTTTGCATTGGAGAGTGCAGTCATGGTTCAGTGAAAAACTTTTATACAAGATAGGTTTGTAAAACATGTATGCCCCCATGGCAGCCCTATAGTCAGAAATAGGTAAGGTCAAACCGACCTCAACCTTAGACCTACTGATCAATAGGGCTTATCTACTGATGATGACCAACCTCCATGTAAAGTTTGAAGATCCTAGGGCAAAGCGTTATTGAGTTATTGAACGGAAACCATTAAATAGTCAGAAATGGTAAAGGTCACAGTGACCTAGACAATTGACCTACTGACCTCTACTAGGGGTCATCTACTGTTGATGACCATCCTCCATATAATGTTTGATGATCCTAGGGTAAAGCGTTCTTGAGTTATTGACGGAAACCATTTTGTCTACCGACAGACTTATTACTGACTTGTGGAAAGCAATTTACCCCATCAACAAAGATGGGGGGCATAATAAGAAGTACTTTATAAAACTGTATAAATAAACATTACCCATATAAGAAAAGCAACGAGACAAGGCAAGGTGCATTGACAGACGACACATACGCATCCACTCCAAATGCCAGGAAAATAAATATACACAGTATAGAGGGCAGTAGGTAGTTCAACTGAAATAAAAATCATAATTTTTATAACAATATGAATACTTCATTTTAATACTTTTAATTAGATTCTGGTAATCATATCATAGTATTAAGTACTCAACAGATTCAATGTACTCTTGACAGGTATCAAAATATATCAATTAGTTTTCTTAAATTCCTACATTGCAACTCGACTATCAGTACAATAATTAATTTCAATTCTATTAATAGCTCATTGGTACCAATTGTATATATAGACCTTAAATATAAGCCATGTTAATGCTTATAATGTTGCTCATAAGCATTGACAAAGGTATCAGCATTTTTATTAATTAGGTACATACTGGTTTGATTTCAGAGAGTTTCAAGTACTGTACCTTTGTGTCCGTCCCTACTTTGTTCCTATTAATATATGAGGCATAATGCCCAATCATGAAAATAATACGCAAGTCTGTTTTGGGTGCCATTTTTAGCAAAAAAATCCCTACACCAAAATATATTTTCAAACAATGTCCAAGAAATTCAGCATATTAAGTTTCAAATGACCATAACTCAATACTAGGTTTTTTTTTCATCACATAACTTTTTATAAACTAGATTCCTGAGTTTTCTGGCATTGTGGGACACCTGCCCCATTACGCATTACATGTAATAAATAAAACAAAAAAAACAAAAAAACAAGAGGACCCAAAGGGCCCTAGGTCGCTCACCTGTTATAGCAGTACATGCAAGACCTGTGATTTGACCTAGTGACCTAGTTCTTGGCCCCATATGACGCAATATGGCACTTAACCTAGATTTTGTTGAGATGATCACTCTGACCAAGTTTTATAAGGATTAGGCCAAAATTGTGACCTCTAGTGACTATACAAGGTTTTTCTATGATTTCACCTTGTGACCTAGTTTTTGACCCCGGATGACCCAATATCGAACTTAATCTTGATTTTGTTGAGATGATCATTGTGACCAAGTTTCATAAAGATTAAGTCAAAATTGTGACCTCTAGTGTCTACATAAGATTTTTCTATGATTTGACCTTGTGACCTAGTTTTTGACCCCGTATGACCCAATATCGAACTTGACCTAGATTTTGTTGTGATGATCATTGTCACCAAGTTTCATAAAGATTAGGTCAAAATTGTGACCTCTAGTGACTCCACAAGGTTTTTCTATGATTTGACCTTTTGACCTAGTTTTTGACCCCGGATGACCCAATATCGTACTTGATCTAGGTTTTGTTGAGATGATCATTGTGACCAAGTTTCATAAAGATTTAGTCAAAATTGTGACCTTTAGTGTCTACACAAGGTTTTTCTATGATTTGACCTTGTGACCTAGTTTTTGACCCCAGATGACCCAATATCGAACTTGAACTAAATTTTGTTGAGATGATCATTGTGACTAAGTTTCATAAAGATTAGGTCAAAATTGTGACCTCTAGTGACTACACAAGGTTTTTCTATGATTTGACCTTGTGACCTAGTTTTTGACCCCGGATGACCCAATATCGAACTTGACCTAGATTTTGTTGAGATGATCATTGTGACCAAGTTTCATAAAGATTAGGTCAAAATTGTGACCTCAAGTGTCTACATTAGGATTTTCTATTATTTGACCTTGTGACCTAGTTTTTGACCCCATATGACCCAATATCGAACTTGACCTAGATTTTGTTGTGATGATCATTGTCACCAAGTTTCATAAAGATTAGGTCAAAATTGTGACCTCTAGTGACTCCACAAGGTTTTTCTATGATTTGACCTTGTGACCTAGTTTTTGACCCCGGATGACCCAATATCGTACTTGATCTAGGTTTTGTTGAGTTGATCATTGTGACCAAGTTTCATAAAGATGTAGTCAAAATTGTGACCTTTAGTGTCTACACAAGGTTTTTCTATGATTTGACCTTGTGACCTAGTTTTTGACCCCAGATGACCCAATATCGAACTTGAACTAAATTTTGTTGAGATGATCATTGTGACTAAGTTTCATAAAGATTAGGTCAAAATTGTGACCTCTAGTGTCTACACAAGGTTTTTCTATGATTTGACCTTGTGACCTAGTTTTTGACCCCATATGACCCAATATCGAACTTGACCTAGATTTTGTTGTGATGATCATTGTGACCAAGTTACATAAAGATTAGGTCAAAATTGTGACCTCTAGTGACTACACAAGGTTTTTCTACGATTTGACCTTGTGACCTAGTTTTTGACCCCGGATGACCCAATATAGAACTTGACCTAGATTTTGTTGAGATGATCATTGTGACCAAGTTTTATAAAGATTAAGTCAAAATTGTGACCTCTAGTGACTACACAATGATTTTCTATAATTTGACCTTGTGACCTAGTTTTTGACCCACCGGATTACCCAATATCAAACTTGACCTAGATTTTGTTGAGATGATCATTGTGACCAAGTTTCATAAAGATTAAGTCAAAATTGTGACCTCTAGTGTCTACACAAGTAAATTGTTGACGGACGGACGACGGACGACGGACGAAGAGTGATCACAAAAGCTCACTTTGTCACTTTGTGACAGGTGAGCTAAAAACAGCACAGTCCATTACAAGAGGGCCCAAAGGGCCCTAGGTCGCTCACCTGTTGTCGTAGTGCATGCAAAAACAGTATATTAAGTCAGACAGGGAAGGCAGCACTCAACTTAACTAGCCAAGCACAGAAAACATTAAAAACACACAAAGCACAATGCCCAACTAAACAAGCGCAGATCCGCCCAAGTCCAAGCTGTCGAAAAGTATAATAAATTATAACTAGCTGAATGACCCAGTAGAAAATATACAGCAACCAAAAGGCGGAATGCCTACGCTGAATGACCTAGTAACAACAGTAAAACTGCTGAACTACATAGTTTTAGCAGCCTACAGTCTAAAAGTTAAGTAACAGTATTAAAACGTAGAAAGGCCCGATTTCAGCAACAAAAAATCTGAAAACCTTAAAACGAGTGACCCAGTTTCATTAAGTAAAATGACGTAATTGAACAAATCGAGATATGACGTACTGAATTGCAAGCAATACAGAAGTCCCCCACCGGTGTAAAGCCATTGTCAATATGTTTGTTGCCATATCAACAACAATTTCCGTCAGAACCAAAACTGACGGACAGATGGCAAACCAATAGTCCCCTCCGGTCAAAAACCGGTAGGGGACTTAAAACTACATTAAATGACCTCAGGGGACAGAACACTACATCCATAACTCCACAGCTGTACATAGACTCATGAACGAACCCGGTAGGATGCGAACCGCGAGGACGAAATAGTAAGAGGACAACCGGCAAATACGAATAAATAGTTAACTCCTAGCTCCTTTTGGCCCCGGTCAAAAAATTAAATACTGAGAAATTATGGCATATTATCGATTATTTAAAAATGAAAAACTCGATTGTAAACGGAATTGGCGTTTAGATCCAGATACAAACCCATATTATAATAATTAAACAAAATACAAAACTACCGGAAGTAGCACCGACCCCAACAGAAACCGCGGGACACGCGAGAACAAAAAGGCACAGAAAATATACAACTTCTCTCGAAAAGGCGCGGAACATACATAAAAAAGCACAGGAACATGTAATACAAAACCGGGCATCCAATCCCGAAAGTCTGCTGCTTAAGTCAGTCAAACTAAAACGGAACAAGAGCCAGTTGTGGCCCTTGTGTGAACAACTCTTTTTTAACTGGCCTAATTTTGGGCAATGACGCCAAACCCATTGTCTAGCTTTATAATCTTTTCATAGAAAACAAGTCATTACGAATTGCAAGCAATATAGAAGTCCCCTACTGGTTTGAAGCCATTTTCAATGTTTCTGTTGCCATAGCAACCACAATTTAGACATGCATAATCACCTTATTGCCCCCTATCCGGATACCAAGTTTCATAAACCTAGCTTGGAAACTATTTCAGTTTAATGTCAGGATCCAGATTTTTTGACAGACGGACTCACTGACAGACAGACGGACGGCAAACCTATAGTCCTCTCTGGTCAAAAAGCGAAAGCCGGAAGGGGACTAATACAAGTAAAATTCAAATGCCAATCCACAGGGACTGGCACCACCATAAGTGGTATAACCAAAAAATGATGTTTTGGAAAACCTGCGTTCAAAGCCGAGCAAGCCCAATTATTTAAACACATGATATCCTTTAGTCTGGGATGCATGTGTGTCCATGTTGACAGTGAAATATCCATATTAGACCACAAACTACGGAATGGTTATTTAGATATTTTTTACCCAGAATTTTAACATTTTATCGCCAGATTATAAACAATTTTATAAAATGCTAACATTTAATTAGTTGCCCTGTGTCTTATTTACTTGAGAATCATAGTAAACAATATCTAAGGCAGTCAGCCAATAAAAACATGTTTTACAAACTATGGACAAACAAATACTGTGTACATAATACAGGATATTTTCAACTAAATTTTTAATCAATAGTATTGTAATTGGCAAACTTAGACCAAGACATATATGTACTATGTGTCCTTATTTAGGTAATCGTCTATTTCTAGAACAAACAAGGGAGATAACTTTCCCAAATCTTGATGAAAGTCTGCAAGCTAATTTTCATAAAGATTAAGTCAAAATTGTGACCTCTAGTGTCTACATAAGATTTTTCTATGATTTGACCTTGTGACCTAGTTTTTGACCCCGTATGACCCAATATCGAACTTGACCTAGATTTTGTTGTGATGATCATTGTCACCAAGTTTCATAAAGATTATGTCAAAATTGTGACCTCTAGTGACTCCACAAGGTTTTTCTATGATTTGACCTTGTGACCTAGTTTTTGACCCCGGATGACCCAATATCGTACTTGATCTAGGTTTTGTTGAGATGATCATTGTGACCAAGTTTCATAAAGATTTAGTCAAAATTGTGACCTTTAGTGT
Organism: Spisula solida; assembly: GCA_947247005.1. Taxonomy (NCBI): domain Eukaryota; kingdom Metazoa; phylum Mollusca; class Bivalvia; order Venerida; family Mactridae; genus Spisula; species Spisula solida. The sequence continues at coordinate 32,386,613 of OX365948.1, forward strand.
CTACACAAGGTTTTTCTATGATTTGACCTTGTGACCTAGTTTTTGACCCCAGATGACCCAATATCGAACTTGAACTAAATTTTGTTGAGATGATCATTGTGACTAAGTTTCATAAAGATTAGGTCAAAATTGTGACCTCTAGTGACTACACAAGGTTTTTCTATGATTTGACCTTGTAACCTAGTTTTTGACCCTGGATGACCCAATATCGAACTTGACCTAGATTTTGTTGAGATGATCATTGTGACCAAGTTTCATAAAGATTAGGTCAAAATTGTGACCTCTAGTGTCTACATAAGGATTTTCTATGATTTGACCTTGTGACCTAGTTTTTGACCCCATATGACCCAATATCGAACTTGACCTAGATTTTGTTGTGATGATCATTGTGACCAAGTTACATAAAGATTAGGTCAAAATTGTGACCTCTAGTGACTACACAAGGTTTTTCTACGATTTGACCTTGTGACCTAGTTTTTGACCCCGGATGACCCAATATCGAACTTGACCTAGATTTTGTTGAGATGATCATTGTGACCAAGTTTTATAAAGATTAAGTCAAAATTGTGACCTCTAGTGACTACACAATGATTTTCTATAATTTGACCTTGTGACCTAGTTTTTGACCCCGGATTACCCAATATCAAACTTGACCTAGATTTTGTTGAGATGATCATTGTGACCAAGTTTCATAAAGATTAAGTCAAAATTGTGACCTCTAGTGTCTACACAAGCAAATTGTTGACGGACGGACGACGGACGAAGAGTGATCACAAAAGCTCACTCTGTCACTTTGTGACAGGTGAGCTAAAAACCGGAACACGTGTTATTTCCAACTATGTAATAAATAAAGCACTCACCATATCCCAGCAGAAGTTGCTAACCCAGTAAATGACTGGATTGACACCGCTAACAAACTGCAAATGTTTGGAATTTGATGTTCGTTCCTCAATCAGATACATTGTAAAACTCGCAGGAATGAACGACATGGCAAATATCACACATATAGCTATCACAATGTCCTTGAAACTCTTGTACCTGAAAAACAAACAAAATACAGTGAAATCATTATTTTTCAAAGGAAGTTGAATTTTCGTTGATTTCATTGTTGAACACGACCACGAAATCTAATCCCCACGATTGATCGACCTCTCAAATTTAGACATGGGTTTATCCTTTCATGTTTTGTAGTCGAATTTATTACCCCACGAAAATGCAATTTTACAGAAATCTACGAAATTTAATACCCATGAAAATATGTGATTTTACGGTACATAGAGCTAGAAGTGAATTATGCATGTACTATTTTAAAATATTTACTTCATTTCTGGCTACATAATTCTGGCTAACCAATTTTCATTACGGTCCACATAAACAGAATACAAACAAGTTTATATACAATATTAACTAAGTTACAATTAAAAAATAGAGCAAAACATTCCCTAAAGTAATCATGATATCACTAATGCTGCAACTTCATTTTTTACATAACCAATGTTCTACATACTTTTACATAGAAATTATTTTTTACAAAGAAAATGTGGAAGTGTAGCATCATGTGCAGATACATCCAGCTATTATTCTCAGAGGAAGTCCAACCAGCAATTTTTCTCAGAGGGTTGTCCAGATCAGACACCTAGCCCTGACAAACCAGTGCAAATACATAAGACAAGACACTGTCTACGAATGCTGGACGCTTGACTTTCTCATACATGATAGTAACCCGGCTCATCTGTGAGTCAAAATTCTAAGACTAACAAGGGCAGATAACTAATAAATATAGGTCACGCAGATACAGAGCACACGATCCCGTCACGACAATAGCTCTACTTTTTTTCTTCAAAAAGTCGAGCTAATAAGTAAACCATATTTTTGCCAAAATTCCAGGGGGCGGTCCAACTACCCCCCCACCCCCTCTTGATCCACACATGAGCATAAATATCGTCATATTTTTTGGGGCAGGTTTCACATGATGAATCACATCACTACTTACAAAGCTTCATCATTCAGTTGTTCTTTCGTCATTTCCATAGGATGGTTTATAGCGACGATACTGTAGTCAGCAGGGTTTGTTCCTGGTGGTAACTTACTCCTCATTATGAGGTTGTTCATCACATTGATATAGGACACTGACGCAATCCAACCACGATTATTGAACCAAACCTAAAATATCCAATTATTTAAAATTAGGTCAAAGATAACCGAGATTAAATTAAACTTCAACTCAGTGGCCACTCACAGCTACAGTATCTAGCAGCAATTTTTCAGTTGTGTTTCACAAGTTTCATTATGCTTTGAAAACTTGGCCATATAGAGTTATGGTTCTTTGTCACTGCACTTCTCCTAGTTGCCATCTATTCACATACCAAGTTTCAAGTTAATACCTCAAATAGTTTAAGAGTTATGCTCCAGACAAAATATGGGACGGACAGAAGGACGGACGGATGCATACTATTACTATATCCCTTCGCCTTCAGAGGGGGATAATGAAGCTAAGGGTACTTTGTGCAAATATGCTACCTGTTCACCTTAGTCTATGATATCATACTGTAAATCTCTTAGTTTTCGCGAAACTTTTATTTTGCGATTTTTCTGAAAATTCCAAATAATAATCGTTAGGTGAGGCACAAAAAATTGAAAAGGACAGGTCCAAGTGCGAGAGATTATTGCAGCCTTATGTCCCATTAGCGACGAAGAGGAATAAGTAAGTACTATATAATGTTAAGTAATTACATCAATTATTGTACACATTGTCTCACCTTAGCAACATCTTTCACAGCCAATGAAGGTAAGATTTCAGTCAGATCATTCAAGAACTCTCTATCACCGATGGGTACCGATGTTCCGTTATTGGCGGCTCTCAAAATTCTCTCAATGTATCCCTGTACTTGCGACACATTTCCAGTAAAGGCAGCATAGTCTTGTTCACCAAAAGACAATCCTCCGTACCTTATATTAGATAACATAACATAAATAACAAGTCATTAAGAATTGCAAGCAATACAGTAGTCTCTAGCGGTTTGAAGCCACGTTCAAAGTTTCATTTGCTATAGCAACTAAATTTTTTAGATTTTTCTACGCACTCGTGATTTAATTTTTCCGCATCCGAACTCCTGCCCGTGTTTTATTCACCAACAAAATATGTGAACAGATTTTTATTTCTTAAACAATGAACGTGGAAAGTCTACACAAAAAACAATAGCAATAACGGTACCAAGAGTTGGTTCCTGCCAAAATGAAATTTACAATTTCACTTGCAGATAAGTATCTCAGCAAATTTTCATGACCAAAACTTGACATATTTTTTGAGACACTAGCAAAAACAAACAAAATGTTGATGCACCAATGCCTGCAGTATTCAAAAATCAGAAATTCCGGTTAACCATCAAGATCATCTCTACCTTTTCTTTTCAAATTGTTTCGATGTCTTCAACAACCAGTCGCTGATATTCCTATCTGTCATATTATACAGGTAATCTGTAGTCGATATGAGGGATTTCGGAGATGGTGGTCCGGCGGCATTATCTGGACACACCTGCCAACCACTACTACAATCACATGGTATCGTTTTATTCCAGTGTTGAGATTGAGGGAAGTTAACAGGTCCGCTAGGTTTACATGAGTAGCCACTACAAACAGAATAGAACAACTATAACAATAATAAATCATAACATTTCAGTTAAAACAAGACTGCGTTCAATAAACGCTTATGCCCCCTGTGGAAGCCTTGTCCATAAATAAGTCTAAGTCCAAAATTAGGTCAAGGTGAAGGTCAAAATGGGGTTAGGTGATACTGGCGTGTGGAGAGTGTTCATACACAACATCCATGCAAGTATGAAAGCTTTGTAGCAAGCCATATTAATGCTAGAAGAAACGGTCAATTTGGGTTAACCAGGACGGACGGACGAACGGACGAACGAACGGACGAACGGACGGACAGGTGAATCACTATATGCCTCCCCATCTATCGATAGGGGGGCATAAAAAGTTACAAGTTTTCTAGGACCGTTTTCAGCAATTCAACCATTCAACCACCATTTGAAATTTAACTTTATCTTTGTTTAACTTTTTTAATGATCGAACACTAGAGTTATCGCCTCTTAGCAGACTAATATATCCCCGCACAAGCAAAATTGATGACTGCCTAAATTCTTTCCTTATGCACAACTGCATTTTCAGGTAGTTTATCTATAGGAGTAGTTGTAATTTTTTTACTTAATATCATATAGTGAATACAAGAAACAGGTGCCATAATTCTGGCAAAAATCATCTCAGCGCAAATTATTTCTTTTATTCTATTCCAGAGACAGTAACATACGTTAACTTTATAGACTTTGACAAATACAATAAAACAATATACATGTAACACACAAAATTGTCATTGAATGACAAAACAAACAACAGTTACTGCTCCACTTACTTGATAGAATATTTATCGAGACATCTATTCCCGACCCCTGATTTGGTTCTGAGAACATCTTCCATCTTACCCGACACAGTGGATCCTTCCGCATCATTACTGTAACATATAACACAAACAAAAAATTATAAATAAGTGTGGGGGGTACAACATATTGCATACTAATGATGCTACAAGCATCGATCATAAGCGTCTCAAATCTACTTAGATCTATCACAGTGTAAAAGTTGTCGTAACATTACTTTGTGTATAATTATCTCTCATACTTTGTCTAAAGCAGGCTTCCAATGCATTATGTGATCACAGGAACTTGCATAATTTAAAAAAAAATTGAAACAAAAATTCACTACTGTAGAGCTGTATTAAATATATTTAAATACAGTAGATCTAGTGAATTTTTTTACCCAAACATTTTTTTTCATTTATTTTTATAAATTATGCAAGTTCCTGTGATGCGATTGACCACATATTCATCTTATATCCTTGTATGGTACTAAAATATACATATATCCCAAGAAATTATCCCCTTACTACAAGCAAGTTTTCTTTTTTATCAGATCTATGATTTGTTTTCTTTTTCAACCGTTTTCCCGTCAAATATGATGGACTGTCAAACTAAACAGATACCTGGAATTAACGACGAGTGCTAACAAATTTTTCTGCAAGCAACTAATAACATCTTCACTCTTCAGGTAGAGGACATGACCCAAGTCTATGTCTGACAGACATGGAGAAACATAGCCTACCATACTAGAGAATTGAAGCCACATTGTCTGGACGACAGTTACATTGTATAGTGTTCACCACATTGTGCTACTGGTCCATTGTCCAGCAAAAAGTTTCCTTCTCTTATTTATATAGCAGGACAAGTTAGATTTTCTGGTTTTCTTCTTTTCTATATTGCAGGACAAGTGCTTTTAAAAATATTTGTTGGGCCAGGAGATAGACAGGGTACTACAATCTGGCTCATGGACTCTAGACACAGAGGTCACTAGTAGCAAAACTGATACAATCTGGCTTTAGGGACCTCACTGGCTTATTACCATGTACTAGTATATTACTGATAGTAAGACATCTTTGATCAATCAAATACAAATGTAATTTAAACAAACTAAATTTACCTGTAAAACATATGCAGGTGTGGATCACCTCTGACAGGTTCATAATGCCAGGGGTGGAGCTCTATCGGTGGCTCTTCAGTGAAAGGAGGAGCGATCAGGGAGAATGTCATAGCTAACAGAATAAATACAACAGGCAATACAATCTGAAATAGAACAAGAGATGTTTGTAAAAATCTGAAGTTATGATCATTAAATTGTTAATTTAGTGTTGATTAAATGAAGAGATTCACATGTTACATACTTAGTGCTATCATAACCACAATCAATAATTAAACAAGTCTGACATTGTCATTTAGACCTTATGATTGTGCCATTTACAGAGTAAGAAAATAAAGCGAACTCAGGTTGTTTCCGATGCCAGTCAACGAGCCCAAAATGGAAATCAATGAAACACAAAGAAACAAACCTCTGTAAGAAAACCTTTCTTGCTGCGTCTAACATGATGGAACCTCTTCACGAAGATAGCAATAAACTGTCTCATAGTTAACTTCCAACCTGTGATCTTCTGATGTTGATTGTGACAGAAACCGTTCTCTCCATAGTCACTGATAGGACCCGATATGACCGAATCTGAAATAAGGAATAACATTCAATATATACAGTACAACATCTGTAGAACAACACCTTTTGGGATTTGCAAAAATTGGCCATTGTTTAGAGGTTGTTGCTGTACAGAGTTTAATTTATAGTAAATAGCAATTTATGAAAATTATGAAGGTGTTATTATGGAGAGGTTGTTGCTCTACAGAGGGCCACTCTGGAGAAAATGTACTGTATCCTTATGCTGAGTCAATGAGTGAGTTCAGCTGTCCTACTAGAGTTAACACTAGTGACGTAAGAATCTAAAAATAAACTCTAGGAGCTCTTCAGCAAAACGAAAAGAGATAAACTACAGTGTAAACAAACATGGCGGACATGTAGAACTACAGCAATTGGAACGATCCGTACGGAATTTTTTCGTGATTCGTAAGAAATTGTCCAAGGTGTCCCGATTGGAACTACAGCGACCCAGCCTCGCCGTGGGATTGAACTCGTTTTGTTGCAACTCTAGTTTATCGTTTACCCTCGTAATTCAGCTGAACTCACTCAATATGGTTTGTTTATTCAGGTTAAAAGCCGTTTCTTAACATTTTTTCAGTTAGATACGGCGGCTGATTTACTGTACGGTAATTGTGAAAAACAGAAAACACAATCATGTTCACAGGTATAATAATATGTGACGCTAAATATAGAATCTGATCTCTGAGCTGTAATCGTTCGTTATATTGTAGAAAGAGTCCAAAATCATAAGACTTAGTGCAGTCACAACTCAATACTCATTTTTTATCTATATACAATGTATAGATTTCATCCGTTGAGCCGTAATCTTTTGTTATATTGTAGAAAGAGTCCAAAATTATAAGTGCAGTCACAACTCAATACTCATTTTTTATCTATATACAATGTATAGATTTCATCCGTTGACTGTCACCCATGATATTTTATGCAAAATAAATATTTCTGAAGAAGAAACATGGACTACTAGCAACCAGGCCCCGTGCTCACAAAAGGGTGTAACTGATCCCAATCAGATTTGATCCAAAATATATTTGACCCCTTTTGAAATTATTTGAGAAGTTCAAATCAAACAGCGTACACCTAAACATCTTCTAGTTTACATACCTCAAACCTTAAAACATTAGTTTCCTTATAAAACAAGAGGGCCATTGGCCCTATAGCGCTCACCTGATGACTAACAGTTTAGGCAGAATCAGTGACCTGGTGACCTAGTGACCCAGATGACCCAGTTGCGAACTGGACCTAGATTTCATAAAGCCACACATTGTGGTCAAGTGTTATTAATATCACATAAAAATATTACCTCTAGAGTGTAAACAAGGTTTTTCTTTGATGTGACCTTGTGACCTAGTTTTAGACCACAAATGACCCATTTACAAACTTGACCTAGATTTTATACAGACTAACATTGTGACTAAGTTTCATATAGATTAGGTAAAGCAGGTCACCTCTAGAGTGTTAACAAGGTTTTTCTTCAATGTGACCTTGTGAGCTAGTTTTTGACCCAAGATGACCCAGTTGCAAACTTGACCTAAATTTCATGAAAACACATATTGTGACCATGTTTTATTCTAATTACATCATAAATATGACCTCTAGAGTGTTAACAAGGTTTTTCTTTGATTTGACCTGGTGACCTAGTTTTTGACCCCAGATGACTCAATTATGAACTTGACTTAGATTTTATAGAGACATAAATTTTGGCCAAGTTTCATTAAGATTATGTCAGAAATGTGACCTCAAGAGTGTTAACAAGGTTTTTTCTTTGATGTGACCTAATGACGTAGTTTTTGACCCCAGATGACCCAATTACGAACATGACCTAGATTACATAGAGACATACATTGTGACCAAGTTTCATTAAGATTATGTCAAAAATGTGACATCTAGAGTGTTAACAAAGGTTTTTCTTTTATTTGACCTGGTGACCTAGTTTTTGACCCCAGATGACTCAATTACGAACTTGACCTAGATTTTATAGAGACATAAATTTTGACCAAGTTTCATTAAGTTTATGTAAAAAATGTGACCTCTAGAGTGTTAACAAGGTTTTTCTTTGATGTGACCTAGTAACCTGGTTTTTGACCCCAGATGACCCAATTTCGAACTTGACCTAGATTTTATAGTGATATACATTGTGACCAAGTTTCATTATGATTATGTCAAAAATGTGACCTCTAGAGTGTTAACAAGGTTTTTCTTTGATGTGACCTAGTGACCTAGTTTTTGACCCCATATGACCCAGTTACGAACTTGACCTAGATTTCCTAGCGACAAACATTGTGACCAAGTTTAAAAAAGATTAAGTGAAAATTATGACCTCTAGAGTATTAACAGTCCAATTGTTGACGGCGCACAGTGGACGACGGACAAAAGGGTGATCACAATAGCTCACCTTGAGCACGTTTGGAGGGAAAAACCTCCTAGTTGAAATACAATACCAGAAAAAAGAAACAAAAGGAAATCCACACAGTATTGCTTTCAATTGTATCACATAGACAGACATGCAGTGTTATATATATCCACCAAGTTGACTAAAACCTCTAGCACTAGAAGCACAAATAGTTTGTTTGGTGGCTTCATTTCATTAAAATTAAAAACAATTGTGATTTTAACGCCAGAGAAACAAAAGAAATGTTTTACACTGAAAATGCAAATCATAATCAGCATCAGAAAGGATAAAAGTTGTATTGACAATAATCAAATCATGCTTATACTAATATATCTGAAGGTATTTGTTACATTCAAACATAATGCAATACGGCAGCCAACAAGATAATGTTCTATACAAGTACCTCCCGCCAGTAAACGTTTCAGCACTAACCAAACACAAAACACCAGTTTAAGTAAATTATACGTACAATACAAACTAACTCAGTCGCATGAAATGATCAATTATTTTTCTTTATCAATCGACTTTACATTATATCTTTAAAAACATGTTCAACTCTTATAATACTTTTTCATACAAAATTTACAAAAGATATTTGTAGAACATGTATGCCCAATGACAGCCCATTTGTCAGTATGGTCATGGCGACCTTGACCTCTGACTTACTCATGGTGACCTTGACCTTTGACTAACTGTCAATAGGGGTCAACTACCAATGATGACCAAGCCCCATGTAAAGTTTGCAGTTCCTGGGCCAAGCCATTCTTGAGTTATTTATTGGAAACCATTATATTCATTCCAGTTAAGGTCACATCGACCTTGACCTCCTTCCCTTATTATCAATAGGAGTCATCTTATGCTGCTGACCAACCTCCGTGTAATGTATGAGGATCTTAGGGTCCAGCATTCTTGAGTTATTGAACTAAAACCGTTTGGTCTACTGAGTGACAGGCCAACATGATTGTGTAAAGCAATATACCATCTCATCAAAGATAAGGGGCATCAGGCATAAGAAAGATCTTCTCGACCAGTCAGCACTCATATGACAGCATTTAAAAAAATATAAATACAGTGAATTGTAAGGCTCAATATATGGGCATATGCAGTGAATATAGTTAACTTCACACTAACACCATCTCAATAATAAGACCACCTCAAAACAATGAACACGAATTTTGCAAGTGCATTTTTACTGCTTTCTTATTCAATGTTTATAACCATCCCCTTAAAAAAATTAAGGATACTGGTAAGGACTAATTGAGACCCTCATTTGTGGTCTTATTACCAGGGGTGTCAACAGGGCCAATTTTGAAATCATGAAAATCGTATGCGGCCGACTGTTTTTGCCAAACAAGAGGCCTTCAATGACACTGTTTCCATAATTAACTCAGTTTGTATGAAGAAAATCCTTCAGAGCAGATTAAATTTACCATAACTTTGCCATTTCTTGAGATATTTTCATCAAATAAATTTTATTTTGGTCAGAAATCATAGCTCTTTTAGGATAGACAAATCCGGAATTCCGGATTTATCAGGAATATTGACACCCCTGTATTACTGAGCGTTAACTGCAACGTAAAATTAAACCTAGAACATATTACTACCTCCTACAAATTGATTACCACTGATAGACATAAGCAGCATAGTTAGAGAAAAATCAGTTACTGTAATAAATGATAAAACCATTAGGCTAAAATAAGAAATATAAGTGGTTCTGGTAACCTGATCCTAGAATGTTCAGGCAAACCCTATTTTATAATCATATCCGGAGACGTAATTTAGATTCAGCTACTGACAATTACTTAAAATATGCTAACTTTATTGATTTTCGCTTGCACTAAATACTAGTAAATAACAGCGTATTTGCGTCTGGTAAAAAGACTGACACAACTGAAATTTCAAGATATAAATCAACATTCTAGTAAAATATTTTCAAACATACGGACACTAAAACTTTTTACCATTGAACCACATGATTTTTTATTTTGCCTAAGATAAACATTTTTATATAATAATGATGCATACCCGTATCTTCATCAGCCATTAGATCCGTCTTGCTGTCAACTCTGTTTGAATTTCTTTTCCCTAACAACGACAACTTCTTCTTGCGTTTGAAACTTAATCTGGATACACCTCGAGGTATTCTTCCACCTATACAATATACACAATAAATATACCAGTACAGTCAATTCATAGTTACTTGATAATAGTAGTAAACTAAAGTACTGCATGTTGGTAATAATATGCAAGGTTTATATTTTCATTATTATTTACGAAGAGAGTTTCTTGCAAAATTCATACATCTGCATATTACTAAATATACTTTCAAAAATTATACGTAAACCTTACAAATCATGAAACCTTAGACCGTGTTTTCATAAATCTGTGAAGGCTGTTACCGAAAATCACGAATATGAAGTATATTTACGGTAAAAAGTCAACAGGGGTGTCAACAGGGCTAAATTAAAAATCAGGAAAATCGTATGCGTCCGACCAATTCTGCCAAACAAGAGGCCATCAATGACATTGTTTCCATAATTTGTAAGTTTGTATGAAAAAAAAAACTTTAGAGCAGATAAATTTACCATAACTTGCCATTTCTTGAGATATTTTGATCAAGTAACATTTATTTTGGTCGGAAGCGATTGCTCTATCGGAATGGTAAATCCAGAATTCCAGATAAATCAGGAAAATTGACACCCCTGCAGTCAATCATATCACTTGATAAACTTCATGGTGTCAGACAGAAAAATCATGGTTTATAAATGATTGACCAATAAGATATGGCACACATACATGTTTTTCTTAATAGTTTTGAATCAACAGCATGCAAAAACTGCAATGTATGGTCAGCAACATAGAAATGATGGATGGGATTAAAAATGAATGTGAATTGAACACACGGTTTTGAGATAATTTGCCTCAAATGAAATCTTTTTAAATGGGTACACTTTGATAAAATCTATATGCTTTAGATTTTGATGATACAGTCACATGTATGGTAAATACAGTATATGATATGAGGATTTTCCTTTTCTTCTATTTATAGTCTGAAATACTACGTTCTGTGGCATAAAAAGCGCCACCTAGCAGGACATCATTTTGATTGTATTCTTAGTGTTGTACTTCAGTTCCTACATAAAAATAATATTATTGCTACTAAAAAGAACAAGTATAGAATTCTCACCGTCTGCCATTTCATCTAATTTATTTCTCTTGGTTTCATCTTCCACTTCAACAGTGTTTTCTTCTGCTACTTTGAGGAACACCTGAAACAATATCCCATAGGTAATCCTGGGCAGCTTCAACTGCCGTTCACAACTGTCGCCATTTGTGAAGAAATGAAAAAATATAAATTTGTGAGTGAAAGTTATGGCAAAAACCAAACATTGACAACAACTTTTCACCTACATGTTATAGAAACTCATTAACTTCAACAATAATTAAACTTGTTATTTCTAACAGGTAAATGAATGAACCAGTTTATCAAATTTTGTCTTATTTCTCTCACGGTTTTTAATCATTTTTCACTCAAATAAGTTGCCTTTAACCAGTACCAACATGCTCTTCCACATGCAACTGACATCTCTCCAATCACCATTGCCAATAGAAGAGTATGTCCGATCAAACCCGGTGCGACAGTGTAGCACTCTTCTAACCCTACACGCTGGACAGGCAGCCAACCAGTTTCAGCATACAATGTTTGGGAATATATTAGTAGGGTCAATCCGTATAAAGTCGGACATAGTAGAAACTCGGGACAGTTGACGGAAAAACCCCGCTCAGCTGACTATTTCGACCGTTACGTAGTCGAAAGACGTGTATGGAAGGAAGCGTTTCCCTTTGCTGGTCAATTAACACAGTATCATTATATTTACATCAACACCGTTTACGTTTACCCATCAAGTTGTGACGTCACATACACTGCCTTACGACGACAACCAATTTTCTTAAGGCCCGTCATTTGAAATCCTTGGGTGCTCTCGGCGATTATCACCATATTTATGCTAAAGCGTCCTTATAAATGAACTTCACGGAATTAAAATAATTTTAAATGAAATAAAAATAAAAGTTATTGATAAGAAATTAAGAAAATAAAATTTATGTAAAATTAAGGAAAACCGAAGTGTCCGAAATTTAACCCTATAATTTGCAACATAGTGAAAAGTCGGACGTACGAAACTGAAGCTTTCCAAAAAGCTGTGCTCATCAAGACAACGATAGACTTTTTTTGTTTAATAATATATCTGTGTATATAAATAGATAAATGTGTGTTTTCTTTGTATCATTATATACTTCAATTGCAAATATACTGTAAAGTGCTTTAAAACGGGCAACACTTTCTAAGAAAAACCATCAAAATAGGCGTCACTTCGCACACAACATATTCCTTATAAATTCACAATAAATAGGGCCTATTGCTTATAAATAGACTCTACACAATACATTGTTTATTATACTCTATCAACCATAATTAAAGCTCCAGTAGGCCAGGGCTCCTATTTAATATTGATTGTATTTAATTGGAGAATAAGGATAGCCAATCATATCGCCTGTTACTGGCCAAGTTTTTAATATGGTGTGATCTAATTGGTTGTCCTTATCCTTGAGTCAAGTAAGATCAATATTGAATACCACCTCTGAACTAACGTTTATATAAGACATTTTTTAAGTCTTTTATAAAACATGCGTTGAGTTAATGCTACAGGAACGTATACATATATTCTCGTGCACGGTCCCTGTACCTGTTTGTTAGGCAATGAAGAAAGGCATTAATTATAGAAGACGAGTCTCAAATGTTGAATGCATTGCATGAACGTTTTAATTTTACATAGATATATTACAAGACCGACGATCGTAAACAATCTGATTTAATTGTTTTATTTTTCCCGATGGGACGAAACATGAGACATCTCGAACAGTTTCCTTTCCCCTTATTGACTTGACGACAGAGACTGTCAGCATCACCAAACAAATAAATAAGCATGTCCTAACGTCCTGTCCAGTCGAGTTGACAGGTGTGCAAAAACTTCCCTATTCGAGAGATCAAAAACGCGCCGACGAATATCTAAGAGACCGACTTAGCTTTGACTTCTCTGCTGGAATGTCGGTAAACACCCGCCCATCTGCTGTCAATCAAGCGCTAAATTAACAAACAAACGCCTCACAATATTTAAGGGGTGGAGTCGCGCTTGATAATAACTGTATGTGCAGCGTATGACGTAAGCGAGGGTGTGGTTTTACACGTGACTGGTTCTTGATGATTGTTGGCAATATTTTCGGCGAATATATTCAATATCGATCTTTTAATGGATTAACAATAATGGTGCGGTACTGTAAACAATTTGGGTGTGATTTAGGAGTCTACCAATCCCTGCTAACACTTGGTTTATACGTACATGCTTTTATACTTAGTCAGATAAAACGCATGTATTAATAATCTTATAGTGTCCGAGTTTTGACTATTTAAAATTTAACGTCCGAGTTTCTACTACAGCATGTCCGACTTTTAGCTACACTGTCCGAGGTTTGGCGTTTCGTCTGTTGATAACATTTCTCTCTTTGTCGGGATAGTTTTGATATTATCGTTCAAATATATACGAAATTCGAAACTAATGATGTGCATCTATAAAGGGAAGTAATCAACATGATTCTCGGACCATATACTGACGTACAGCACTCTGTCAAGTTCGACTCATCGAATTCTGTTCGACTTTATACGGATTGACCCTACCCCTTTCCAGGGTTCTCACAAATATTCTGACACAAAATCTCCAGACCGTTACCTGATATTTCCCTCACTTTAAATCGATCGTGCCACCAAAGCATTGTTACATTTTGGAAAAATATGGCAATAGAAATATTCAGTTAGATCAACTGGAATGAAATTGTTATTAATAACTTCATACCTCTTCAAGACTTGTGTCAGAAATTCCAAAGCTTGATATTCCGAGATTGCCATGATTATATTCCAATTCTTGGAAGAGGCTTTTGAAGTCCCCCCTATGAGCTGCTTCTGTAGGTAACTGGTAACATAGTTCGGTCATATTGTCCTCCACTAATCTAGCTTCTGGCACAAACTTCTTGATAAAACTGGTAACCTTCTTCAAGGAGAAACCTAACATACAAAAAATAAAACAGCTTTTGACATAAAAACATATTTCTTCCACAAAGAGCTATAACTCCAACAAAAATCACCAGACCAAAAATTCTTAAAAATATGCTCAGTTTCATGGAAATTTGACCTAAAGTTAAGGAGAACGAGCGCTGTCAGACAGTAAGACATCAAGCATAAAATCTACCTAACAGGTATATTCTCCCTCATTATATGTGGGAGACAAATATATATTTAAGAGTAGAAAGTGCATGTTTCTCAACAATTCTGAAGAACAATAGTGATTTTACAGAATTTAGATTATAATGAAAGCATTAAATGTTGTTTTGAAGTCCCCTTTGTTCAACTTCTTAGGAAATTTGTGTCAGATATTGGATGATGTAAGAATTGGCAACTGCCTGTGCTGTCTACATATGAATGGCTTGTTATATAAATAAAGTCTGTACAAGAAAGAACAGGATACTGTTTTATCACAGCACTTACGGAAAACTTAAACTTACGTACAAATTTAAATTCATTATAATTATAATACACCTACACTTTTGGAGACAGATAAGCTTTGCACGAGTTCTTAATTGAACGATTTTTAGAATTGCAAATCCATTTACCACAAATTGAAGCCGTAAATTTTTTATAAAGAATTTAAATTTGAACGTAAGTTTAAGATTTCCGCAAGTGCTTTGATAAAACAGTACCCAGGAGAATAGAGGTAGAAACTGACCAGGATATGATGAATCTTCATTGGGTGGTGTGGGTGGATCACTGTCAGATTTACCATCAGCATAACCTTCATCTTCATTCTCAGTACTTAAACTTGGCTAAAATATAGAGAATCTTACATGAGTGCTCATTATATATGACACAGGTCCTACTGAGGCCTAATACCAAATCCTGATAATGAGTCGCAAGTCTGTTTTGGTGACATTTGCACACATACATAGTTATATTGTTCTATTGTTAAATATCAGCTTATGAAACTTCAAATGACCATAACTTTGTCAATTCTTTAAATTTTTTCATCAAATAACTCTCATTATCAGCAGAAAAGTTCATTCTTTCCAGTGCACCAAATTTGGATTTCAGGGTTATTCCGAAATAATAGGACCCCTGTGTTACATGGTTTTGACAATGCAAGGTGTTTATGACGGTTAACCAGTATGCTAAGTTTGAAAGCAATGCCTTGATGGACTTTAAAAATATTTGACTTTAAACAACTTGAAAGTTTTGGTTAACATTTTCTCCTTTCTTCGGTCAAATGGACAGCCGAACAGACTAATGGACAGGACAATCACTTTATGCCTCCCACATCAGTAGATACTGGGGCATAAAAACGTATTAATATTTCTATAGCAACATACCACAACATTTGTTATAGATCTAATACTATGAGATGACATTGGTCGTTCAGGAGGGGCCATCAGCTGCTCCTTTAAGATGGCATCTTCATCAATGTCCTTATCATCACGAACCAACGTCAGATAGTAACCGTTTCCATAGTGATTTTTGAGGAACAAACTTGAGCCAACACAACAGAGACGACCTTGAGAAATGATAGCTATTCTATCACCTAACACGTCCGCTTCATCCATATGATGTGTGGAGAGGATTATAGTGCGACCTGAAACACAACATGAGAACATCTAAATACAGACAAAATTGTGTTAAAAGACCACTTGCTGACATAGACAGCTTTTTGCTGTTTCCAAGGGTATCTTCAGTAAAAAAAAACTAATAACTTCTCCTCACCAGGAAAACATGACCATAGCTAATGTTACAGAAGACTATACTCTGCCAACAGTTGAACCAAAGCTAACTTTATCAGGGGTGTCAACAGAGCCAAATTAAAAATCCTGAAAATCATATGATACCGACTATCTTTGCCAAACAGGAGGCCTTCAACCACATTGTTTCCATATTGAACTCAGTTTTTATGGAATAATGTCCTTCAGAGCAGATTAAGTTTATATTATATTACCATAACTTTGCCATTTCATGAGATATTTTCATCAAATAACTTTTATTTTGGTCAAAAATCATAGCTCTTTCAGGATAGATAAATCTGGAATTCCGGATTAATCAGGAATATTGACACCCCTGCTTTATAGATGACAAAAACTTACATACCTTTCTTCAACTTGAGAAGTAGTTGCCAGATAGCTCTCCTAGCATAAGGATCTACACCAGCAGTAGGCTCATCAAGTATGACAGTTTTAGAATTTCCAACAAATGCTATGGCAACAGACAACTTCCTCTTCATACCACCTATAATATACATACATAATATTACATAAACAAGAGATGTTTGTAAAACAGGTATGCCCCAAAGTCATTTATATTAAAGGTCAAAGCGACCTTGACCTTTGACCTACTGAAATCAAAATCAGTAGGTGTCATTTACTGTTGCTGGCCAACCTCCATGTAAACTTTGAAGATTCTAGGGCAAAGTATTATTGAGTAATTGAATGGAAACCATTTGGTCTACTGACCGTTTGGTCTACTGACCGACCTTACAACTGATCAACCAACCTACTGACTAAACAACCGACAGAAATGTGCAAAGCAATATACCCCCTCATCAAAGATGGGAGGCTTAATAATACATTTTGTACATGAAATATCACTGTAAATACAAAATTTAATGTACATGACTTGTATGCCATTTTTATACATGAGGTGTGGTCAAACTGGGAAACTGGCTTCTCTTCTCTCATACCCTCGTGGCGATGGATAACATCAGGAATGAGGTGTCGAGAGTGATTAATATAAGTTGGAAAAACTTGTTTCACAATCGACCTTAAATAAATTAGTATAAACTAAGTGTGGTCAGAAAATCTGCAAGTTTTGTGATTGTTAGTCTTACATCATTGTTTCACATTGGGAATATAAGCTGCCACAAAGATACTGAAGGAGACATTTATAAATAAAAATAAATAATAAATTCTCAGGCCTGGTAATTTGCATTCATTCTCAGGCCTAAACTATCCCAGTTTCAAAGCCTGAAACCCTACTTTTCAATATGAGCAAAGATGAATAATTCAGGACTCAAACACCTGAAATCAGGCCTAGATAATCAAATCAGAGATTATCTAGAACCTTGTAAAACACAATGACTAATATGAAAATCCTATATATATGTATCCAGATCCATCAAATAAAACATGTACTACATGTACCTACCAGACAGATTACAGGAGAGTTCTTTCCTCTTGTGTGGTAATCCAACATCTTTAATCATTTGTTCCATCTCTGATTGCACTTCTGTAGAAGATGCTCCTTTCAGACGAGCATAGAACCACATGTGCTCTTCCACAGTTAACCTACAAATGTAACAGCATGTTAATTTACTTGACAGTTTTCTCGGACTACACAATTTATCAGTACTCATTTTTCATCAGCAAGCAACAGTTAACTGACATATTTTCCACATGTGGAGCCGAGGACATGGCTCTAGCCAATATTTTAATTTCCCCACATCTGGAGGACATGACCAAAGCCAATATGACAACTTCTCCACGTGTGGAGAATATGAATAAAGCTAAGACCAAAGCCAATATGACAACTTCTCCACATGTGGAGAATATGAATAAAGCTAAGACCAAAGCAAATGTGACAACTTCTCCACATGTGGAGAATATGAATAAAGCTAAGACCAAAGCCAATGTAACTAGAATTATCACTGTCGTGAACAGGGCCCCGCGGTAGCATGTCGTAAGAGGGGGGAGGGGAGGAGTGTAGAAGTATAGTGGGGTTGCATAATTATCAGCGCTATAAGTTTCTGTACTCAGACACAATAACAAAGTCATATCTCAAACTTTCATGTGTTGATGCCTGAAATAAAGTAATTCACTCCCTTCTAAAATTCAATTTAAGTTGTTTGACAAGCAAAGGTTTAATTTCCTACATAGAAACCATGATGAACTTTGACTTTTATAAAGTTTGGAAATATCTTTGACAGACTAAAATTACACACTGAATTCATGAAATCATGACATTGGTTTCATTGACATTGCCCTGTTCCTGATCAGCCAATATTGTTTGCAAGATGGAAATACACAAAACAGAACTACATTAATCTGTTTGTTTTGTGTGCAAGTGTTAAGGGGAATCAGTCAAAAATTATTAAAGTTTTAAAGAGTTGTCGCCCTTTGCTAGAAATGTGTATATTGTTTTTGCTCCACATACATGTACTTATTGTCGTAGTCAATAGAAGTAAGTATAGCAAGTTTCATTTGAATAATCTTGAACCATTTTTTAACTTTGACCAATGTTATAGTTTTTGAAGCTGAAAAGGGGCATAAGTCAAAATTTATCAAAGCTAGAGTTGTTGCCCTTTGCTAAAGATAAGCTGTTATCACTGGCAATAATTATAGCAAGTTTCATTTGAATATCTACTATCGTTGTGAAGTTACGAAGAAAAAAGATGAAAAATGAGTAAATTTGAATTTAACAAAGGGCCATAATTCTTCCAATATTGTAGATATAGTAATGTAACTTGTCATAAAATAGTGTTTTGTTGTTGTGAGCTTATATTTAAAATCTCAAGTTGATATCTTCAATGGTTTTCAAGTTATCAAGAAAAAAAGCTGAAAATTGATGAAAATTTAAATTTTATAAAGGGCCATAACTCTTCCAATATTGTAGCGAGAGTTATATAACTTGCCATAAAATAGCGTACTGTTGTTGTGAGCTTATGTGTGAAGTTTGAAGTCAATACCTATAATGGTTTTCAAGTTATTAAGAAAAAACTTGAAAAATGTGGACGGACGGACAGACAGACGGACAGGGTGATTACTATAGGGCACGCAAAAAACTTTTTGCGGGGCCCTAATAACTTCTCCACATGAGGAGAATATGAATATAGCTCATAAGAAAACTACTCCATCTGTGTAGGTCATGGTTTTAATTAACATAATTATTTAATGCAATCACAAGCACACAAAATATAAAACCTCTTGGATCCACACCCACAAAATAACATCCGCTCCTTTTTTCCTGTAAGAAACTCTTATACTGAAATACTGACTACATAATAAATTATATGTATTGATAAAAAAACCCGAAATTTAAGAAAAAGAAGGACACATACCAGTCAAACAGAACATTATGTTGAGGACATGTGCCCAGATTATGCCTGATCTGATCCATTTCTGTGCGTATGTTTTTACCATGTATAAATGCTGTACCGTCTGTGGGCGGAAATAAACCAGTAAGTATTGACCTGAAATAAACAAGGCAATAAATTATTGCATGCGATACTAAAGTTACAAGTTTCCGTGGTAACCTAATCTTTTGTCAGAATAATAAAATATTTGAACCTACTTATTGGCCCATTGTCTGTCTACTGTGGACGTACATCAAGTTTCATAAACCTAGCTCTGAAACATTTGTGTATACCAGGATGGACGTGATGAATAGATGCACATACAGAGGACTACCCTAAAGTCCCCTCTGGGCACTTCAAAATGAGGAATTTCGGGGATAGATTAATTTTGCTAAATTTTTTAGTTTGAGAAGTTCGCACAAATTTATGCTAGTGAACTAAAACAGTAAAAGGACGTTCTTTCAGAAGATGAATGTCGAGAGGCTGTGAAATGCAACGTGTACGTGAATACTATTTTGGGGTATATCGTCATCCAGGTATGTGTATTTCCTACAAGTTACGGATGCATGACACACGAAAATATATTGTGTACTATGTCACACAGGTATGCATCTGTACGGGAAAAAGATTGTATCGCCTGTGGTCTCAGTGAGTTCATATAAACACTCATTATCGATTAATGAAGAAATCACGTTACAACTATCACACATGATTTAACAAGCACATGCCATGTTTCGCAAGCCAATTTTAATTGCATCATGTACTTATACATGTACGGGTAGCTACAGGTATAAGTGGTCATACATGCTCGCATCGCAACCTCTCCAATAAATGCTGAACTACTTCAAAATTACAAACTTTGACCTTGTAAAAGTGAATTCTTTTTTCAATACTGTAAAATCATTATTTTTCGAGGGGTTTAAATTTTTGTTGATTTTGTTGTTGCTCTCGACCACAAAATTTAATCCCACCGATTAACCAAACTCCTGAATACAGTACATAGGATTACCCTTCCATGTAATGTAATCCATGAATTTACAACCCCTCGAAAATGCTTTTTATATCAAATCCATGAAATTTAATGCCCACAAAATATTAGGGGTGACTATTGAGTCGAATTTTGACTATTGCAATACTATTGCTGAAAGTACTATTGCGATACTTTTGTATTGCTGGAAACTATTGCGATACTATTGCAATAGTTATTGCCAAGATTTGAAATCTTGATTAACTTGTAAATGCAAATTTGCACTGTGTAGAATATCACTTTGTTGTACAACATACAAATCTACTATTTGTGGAAATTATTTAAAATTAATTTGACAGAAATAGATTAATAAAATTAAGGCGATATTGGTCCATTGTGGCTGTTTTGATGCGTGTGGTTATTTACAATTAGTTTTTTAACGAAAATGGAAGTTGTTTTAAATTAATAATAAACTGTATTTATAAAAAGGAAACTATCGTAACTATCAATAGTTGAGCTAACTATCGGCGATAGTTATTGGATCGAGGCTTTTACTATCGATCCATACTATTGGGACACTCGGAATCGCAATGCATCGATATTTCGATGCATCGGCCCACCCCTACAAAATATGTCTTTGTACAGTATCAAACATACATGGTTGTAGTTTTTCCAGCACCATTGTGTCCGAGGAATGATGTTATCTGATCCTCAAAGAAGTTGAGACTCAGACCATCTACAGCCATCTTATTGCTCGACGAATATTTCTTCTTCAAATTTCTGATGGCCACACCCACTGTCTTGTCCTTTGGTTCAGCTTCAATAGTGCTTCGGTCTAAATGACAAACAGTAAAATCTCAATAACATGCTTATGGCAGCCAATAAGTCACTTATGATAAGTCATGGTGACATTGACCTCAAATTAAAAGGGGTCATTGAATGATCACGACAAATCTGCCTTATAAAGTTTGCAGAGCCTAGGCCCAACTTTTCTCGAGTTAATGATTGGAAACTGTTTGGACTAGTCATTCAAGTTAAAAGTCACGGCAACCTTGACCTTTGACCTATTATCCTCAAATTGAAAAGGTGAATGTCGGACATGTGCCCAGCAATACACCCCTTACTGAAGACAGGGGACATAATAAGACCACATTCGGGAACCTTAAAGCAGGTTTTGATTGTTTTGGAGTGTTAGTCATGTGGAAACTATCAAGCTAACTCATGATTTAATTACTACACATCCAAACCCGTGATTGTGCTTTATACTACGATAAAACCCAGGTACATAATTTCATTCATTATTTCTTAAATGTTATTAGGAGATCATCAATTTTGGCAATGATATGCTCTTATAGAGGGAAATCTAAACTAAACTGAATACCTTGACCATTTAGTTCAATGTGTGGAGACTGAAGTTCACCGTCTCCCTGGTTACGACTGCTTCCACACCAATATGTTTTGGTGAATGGGAAATAGAATGGCTTAGGAATTCCATATTGACCTGTCAATGAAAATATACAGTATCAGTTTAAACTAGAAAATCTATTCACAGATCGCTAAGACAGTATGAAATAAAACAAGAAAACATAGTTATTACAGTAGAATTGAGGAGTAATATCTTTTAAGCTTGTAATACAAATCATCTTGAAACATTTTTGTGATTTGAAAATAAAGAGTCACTTTGACTCCCTACTTTTGGAGGCAAGTGAAAGCCCTGATATTTGAACTTAATTAACTTTCATGTTTCACTCACTGACATGAAACAATTAGAAGTATTTTTAAAACAAAAACACTTGACTCCCATAAACTGCCATAACTCATAGCAAAAATTACCTAAACCTAACCATATGCACACAGCTACGCTTGGTACCAAACATTCATTTGAAGTGTCATTGAAATCAAACCAATGATTAAGGAGAACATGCACAAACAAACTTTGTGACATATATCCATTCGACAGAGATTGAGCGCAAAATCAATACCGTATATCGGGTAATTTTCGCGCGTACCTAATTTTGGTCCAAACCAGTTTGCTAAAATTGAAATCAGCGAAAATTTCATACCAGAATTTCGCGATTGTCCGAATATGAATGTTTCTACTTTCGTTTTCGTCTACCGGTGTCGTAATATTAACGCGTAGTACTATACGATAACACAATCCGTATAAATCATACATAAGCTTTTAACAAAAGAATTTTCCCCTCTATTGTATGAAACAATTGAAAATAAATGACGAGGTGTGAACTACATATCTCTGTATTTTACCTGTGAAAATATCTTTTATACATATGACAACGAAAATCGTGTTTTGTTAATGTTCTACTCCAAATTAAATTCATGCAAAGTTTCGTGTTTAAATAGGTCTACAAGTATATCTTTTATTCGTATGACAACAAGATAGTTTATTTACTCAGTTCAAAATATAATATGCGCGGTACATACTGGTTATTAATAATATGCGATACCGCTGTTAAAACAAAATACGCACACCGGTACCAACCGGTACATACTGGCTTTTAGTTGCGCTAAAACAATCATGTTGGATTAATCTCCCCTTACAAGATGGAAAACGCGAAAAAAACAAACAGAGGTTAGAAATCGCTAAAATTAGCTTCGCTAAACTTTGATTTTGCCGAAAATCGCGAAATTTGCAGTACGCGAAAATTACCCGATATACGGTATGTCTCCACCTCTATATGTAGGAGATATAGTTACAGAATATCAGTAAGGAATTACTGCATCAGTGAAGAACTTACAACTCATGTTACACTCAAAGACATACACTCAACCACGTTTCTAATTGGTCACTTTGCAAACCTGAAATATCTTTAACTGTGATCATAATGTTTGATGATATTTGCACATGTACGTTTTATGTATTGACTCAACACCTGAATCATTAAAAAATCAAAACCACATTTCTGCGCAAAATATCATCAAACATTATGATCACAATTAAATGTATTCGGGGTTTGAAAAGTGACCAATTAGAAAAGTGGTTGAGTGTAGAACAATAACTCGTGACCATGGGTAACACCAACCTGGAAATACAGCTTCAATGTACCAGGTCAGTAGTCCATACAATATAGCATCAATGATCATCATAGTGAGACAATGCATCATATTGAAGTCATCATCATTGATGGGGCTGATATTTATATTGTCCCACTGTAAGCCTATAGCCTGTTCTTCCCACAGTGCTATAAAGTTACACCCATAACCAAATGCTACATTGGATGACAGTCCCTGAAAATATACATTTACAAGTAAATTCTAACAAGCGTTCAATAAACGCTCAGGCCCAAGTAATTAAAACTTGGCCACCATTAACTACAAGGCTATTGAGGCTGTTATTGCTACTTTATAGCTTAGTGTACTGGAATTTGCAATCAAGCGCACCACCTAAGAGAGTGCAGATCGCTTGACAATAACAAACGGTACTTGATTCGTCCCTACAGCAAAAATCTGTTTCAAACATTGTTTGATTGCCAAAATTCAGCTTATGAAACTTATGTCAATTCTTTGATTTTTTTCACCAAATTACTTCTATCTTCAACAGAAATGTCCATTCTTTCTAGTGCAGCAAATCTGGATTTCTAGTTTATTCCGGAATGATAGGACCTGTGTCAATAGTACCCTTACTTATACTAGAGTAACAAAAATAGCTTGACTTAATTATCTTCTTCAAAACATCGAGCTAAAAAGAGACTTTATGTTAGTTTTAGACAGAAATATTTTTTCAACTCACAATTGCCATCTTTACATTCCTAGTAAAGACTTCATCAAACTGTAACAACAGCATGTAGGGGAGGTAACCCAGGAAGAATATAAATCCCGCACAACAAGCCGCTAAGTTTGGTCGTGAGAAAAACACGCTGATAAGGAAACACTTGGTGATAGTAACGATGGAAAACACCGTCATGAAGAACAACACGACAGTCACATCAGAATGTTCTAGAACTTTTCCAACCTGAAAAGTAAAATAGTGGTGATAGATTATTACGGGTATAAGTCCAAGAGAATTATCTAGTCACATTATCCTGAAATAAGGGGTCGAACAGAAGTTCTTGGGGAAAGGAGCTAAACTAATAATAGCCTTTTTGATGTCTTACTATAACTCTCTGTATTTTAGGCAAACATCTAACTATAAATGGATGATAAGGAATACATTGAGAAACAAGTTTTGTCACACATGATACTTATAGACAGGAAACTTCATAGACAATAGAGACTTATATAGTTAAAGGGCAGAGTTAAGTCCCTTAAATGAGTTACACCGGGTTTACAAGTTATAGTTATCTCACAAGAAGACCGTTAACATAGGATAGTGCTACATAGCACGTCCCGGTTTCCGTAAGAGATAATCCGTGCCTTCTATATTGAATAGAACAGTAGGTACGGTAACTGAATAAAGGCGCTCTGTAGCACTTTGCTTAGACAAAAGACACTAGATGTATAGAAATTAATTATTCTAAATTCCAAATTTTAAGAAGAAATCCAACCTTGAGAACTGTACAGAGAATCAAGATGGTGACAAACATGATAACAAATGCATTGATAAACCATGCCATCCAGTGTACACCATTACCCAGTCCCATAATCTTCATAACTTCTTTAAGTCTCCTTTCCTTCTCATATACGATACTCTTACACAACATTGCAGTGGTCAGGATCCAGGCCAATACCATAAATAATGGCAACATTCTCGATATGGCATATATAAACCTGAAAGAAATGGAACAATATGTGTGTAATATATGTGATATCATATGTGGTGAGTATCAAGCCTGTTTGGACCCAAAGGTAACCGTATCATTAATAAAGAGTCACCAAAATTTTTTTTTATAAAATTTATAATACCTTAGATAATTATCTAAGATAACATAAATTTTATAAATGAATTTTTTTACTCTTTATCAATGATACAGTTACCTGTGTTTGGACCTAAACATTCCTTCCAGCAAAATTTAATTTCATCACTTATCTTGTTTGTTTGTTTGGGCTTAACGCGGCTTCTGAACAATTTTTCAGTTATAGACTGTGGCTGATCCACTAACCAGCTTTCCTGGACTGTATCCTTACCAGTACTAACTTACCCTTCCACAAGGAAACAGCAACTTCTACACATGTGGAGGAAAATCAATAATGTTGTCAAGTTTTCATTGAAGCTGATGACCAGCCATGATCAGGAATTGCATCGCCACTTATCTACTCATCTGTTCAGAGAAGATTACACACAATTCTTCCTTATGTCAGACAACTGGCCGGCGAGATATTTTTATGATTCCGTGAAATGTTAAGTTTCAGGTACCAGTATGAAGCTTATCAGTTTATACTTTTAATATTATACTTTCAGGAAGTATTAACAATTCAACCATTTTAAAATACATGCGTCAGTTTTCCAGGAAGGACAAACTGTCATTCAGTTAACATGTATACAGTCAATTAAGTGATCAATGTATATAATCATAGTGGAATCTATACATCATACAATATTTAAGCTACACAAACAGACATGACAATTGGTTGTTAGACAGAGCTTACTAGCAGAGGTGTAAAGCAGAAAATTCCAGTCAGGTGTGCAAGGATAGAAAAGTACAGTTAAGCATGGGTGACTGGTAGATGGCTCCAGTTATAATGAAACTAACCTTTACTGGTACTTACAATATGTAAAATCGACTACCAACAAAGGCCTATTTGGCAAGTGCAGTTAGTACGGGGCTGAACTGCACCAAGGGGTATCGGGTCAGAATGGCCAACTTACCAGAACGGCCCAGTATAAATGTACCAGAACGGCCCACACTAGAGGTGTACCTAAACAGCTTCTTTCATAAACAGAGTTTACAGACAACAAATATGCTCAAATAATATAATTATAAGAGCTTTTAAGAGCAGACATTGATCTTTACCATAGTATTTTTCAGTTATTCTGTAAGAATACATCATCAAAATTAATTTCTATTTAACTTTATTCAATAACTGGGCCTTTTTGGTTAGTGGGCTGTTCTTGCTTCTGGTCCGTTCTGGGAAGTGGGCCATTCTAAGAAGTGGGCCATTCTGGTAACTGGTCCATTCTGAGAAGTGGGCCATTCTGGTTAGTGATCCATTCTGAGAAGTGGGCCATTCTGGTTAGTGATCCATTCTAAGAAGTGGGCCATTCTGGTTAGTGATCCATTCTAAGAAGTGGGCCATTCTGGTTAGTGGTCCGTTCTGGGAAGTGGGCCATTCTGACACTGAGACCTTGGAGGATCCAGGGTATGAATCCAGGACTGGGCAAGTTAAGTTCTTCTGTGACATTGTGACATGTCTGCTCATGTGAGGGAAAGTCGTCAGTTTGTGAAAGGACAATTCAGTACTGCTTGATAATTGCTTTCAGTAAAACTGAGAGGTTCAATGGTAAGCCGTGTACAATGTACAACAGAAAATTGTAGAGAAATGATGAAAATTACATGGGTGAAAGTTAGAAATTCTGAAAGGCTTGAAATCTTCAAACAATGACAATTTATATGGGGAAAATCAAGAAAACAGTTGAACCAACCGACACTCACAGTACACAGTATAGTGGCAGCTCAGGTAGGAAATTAAAAAGCAAATCACTATGGGACAGCAAGCTTGTCTAGCTCAAAAACCTTAAGTTCAGGTACACTTATCAAATCTTATAAGTGTGCATGTATATATTTACCCAAAACTTGGTCAAAAGGTGTTTTCATATGTCTGAAAACTTTCACCCATGCAATTAATATCAATTGAATTGATGACAAGTTAGCTGACAATACTATGCAGAATTACAACAGTGCACATGAATCAATACTATGGTTAGTGAGTATGGAAATCCACTCACTTATCTTCTAGCCAGCATGGATAGGGAAATTGCTGAGTCATTATTCCAACCAGTGATGTGCTATCAACCCCAGTTTGGATTTTGATAATGGCGTGTTCAAGCATATCCTGAATATACACAAACCCATACAGGAAGTATTTCAGATCAGGCCATGGTCGACGTCTCGGATTAGGTCGAGGGTACCTATATGATGGGAAATGAAATGATAATAGAAATCTAGAATATAATGATATAGATCTACATGTATACATTCTGTACTCACTTATCCTCAGTATAACAAGGGTAAGGGAATTGTTGAGCAATAACTCCAATGTCAGCTGTCACTGATATTCCTGTTTGTATTTTTATAACAGCATGCTCAATCATATCTTGTATGTATGAAAATCCATACATAAAATATTTGAGGTGCCATGGCTGACGTCTCGGACCAGGTTTTGGATATCTGCAAAACAAGACATTGTTAGCACACAGGCATATAGGCACTGGCAAACAGGCAAAGCTTTTCAAAACATGGTTCAGTCTATGAATATAGTATTTTAATCTTTGCCCCAGACATCAAAATTGACACAAGAACTCTTAAAACAACATGAAACTCAGGCTTTCAAACAAGGGACATAACCCTGCTGATAGTTGATTCAAGCAAAAACAAAACACTGAATGCTTATTTTCACATGATGACAAACATTCCTGATAAGTTTCATGAGCATAATTATACACTAAACAAAACTTCTAACGCCCATTTTAATCTTTTTGCGATTTCTTCTAGTAAATTGATGTTGTTCATCAACTGGTCATTGGTCAACACTGATGACTGTCTTCCTATTATGTGTGAGGATCTTAGGGCATACAGTTCTTTATTGATCAATTAGAAACAGTTTCTGAACTGACCTTAACATTCGCCATAAAAATATGGTTTATCCAAATTACAGTCTTCATTCAATTAAAGATTAGCTATCAGGCTTAACTAGACTTTAGCACTATGTCAGAGCAATTACATTTAAAATTTGTACATGTATTTGCATATTAAAATACTTTTGCATAAGTTGAGATTTCTGCATTCGAAAAAGTTAGCAATTTTGGAATTTCAGACAAGCGGCATGCAGAAATATTAGATTTCTTTTTATGCCAAATTTGCGCTAGAGGAAATGTTAGCAAATTGTAAGAATTTTCAAAATTTGCCTTATAGTTCCAAATGGCCAACTTATATACTTAAACAAAATACAACTTACACCATTCATAAGATTATTTTACCAGTACATGTAGCACAATATATAGTACAGTGAATTTGACACTAACTTCGACCTTCTATTAGCATAATTTAACACCGGATATCTTATCTATATTTATAACCCGAGGTGTATGTTTTCATGAGCGGGAAGTATCACAAAGATGCACAAGGTGTAATACAAACATAAATCTAAAGGACCGATATTGCAAGATTTGATTGTAGAAATTTATATATTCAATGCAACAACATTGTAGTATATTGAAGCATAAAGGTCAGGATCAGGCCAAATTCTCCTATCATACCTATCTCTGACCCTCTTTGTACTATCCACTTTATCGACATCCATGCGGATTTTATAGACCACATTTGTAGGCATTGTTGTAGCAGTCTCCATACCCGGGAACTCTACAGCAGCCCAGAACAAGTCATCCTTTATCATAGCCAATCCATCATCCATCATCTGCTGTCTGTTTGTGTAACCAACAAACTTGTCAAAATTAAAACACTGAAATCAAAATGTTTATTGTTAGGGCATATTTTAGTAATTTGGAGATGACATTCTCAGTAATAATATCTTGTCATTGGAAATATTGTGGCCTCCGTAGCTCAATGGTTAGCATGCTTGTCGTCTAATCTGGCGACCCGGGTTCAAATCTGGGTGGATGCACAAATATATGCCTGCCATATTTCAGCAGATAGCTGACTGGCAAATAAAGGCTACAGTGCTCAGCATTTTTTTTTATTTCGGCAAACCAGTTCTGGAACTACACTACACTAGACAATGAGCAAGATAGTTACATGGGCAATGTTTTTAATGAAATTAGTAACACACACCCTTGGTACTAACAACCAACACTTTCCATTCCTGAAGCCAATGCTTTACCCATCTAACCATTGGAGTTGGTAATAGTACTAACAAGTTCATCCACCAAGTCAATATAACCAGCATAAAAATGAATTTAAAAATTGTTTGGAAGTAAAACATATTTTTGGTTATCATGTAATTCCTTAGAATCAAATCTGTGATTTTCTAATGGTCTTCAAACAGTATTGAAATGAATGCATTTTTAACAACTTTGGTATGCTGGGACCAGGGACTGAACCCGAGACCTCTCACAATTAAAGAGTGTAACTGACCTTGATATAGTCTGCCATGACCTTGAAAAGTCCATCAACAGCTTCAAGAGAATCTCTCCAGTCATATCTTGATGTGTCAGCTCCATTATCTAAGAACTGTTTCAGGAACGAGCATACAGCTGTTGTGTTAAATGTACTGCTGGGATCCAGTTGCGACTCTGCATACCCGCTAGCGAATGAACAAAAACTGCTGTCTACTATCAACTGCAATAAGATACGCCATAGAAATTACAAAATTTCTTTCTGCCATTTTGCAATAAAATTAAGTTTAACTTAGTAAATTAAGTTACGGTAATGGGAAATAACAAGAAAATCTGGTTTCCAAACAAGGGACTCTGCTAAAACCACAGGTGTCTGTATTGTTTCCTTCAGTCCCTCATAAAGTTATATCTTAAGAAAGTTGACGATTACTAAATCCAAAGTGTGTAATTATGTTTTTTTGACAGGTCAATAAAACTCTACAGAACAATTTAACAATTTACAATTTGTCAACAGAGGTCACAATGATCTTGACCTTTGACTTCTGTACCTCATAATGAGAAGGTCTTGTAGAACTTGTCATGGACAAGCAGCATATGATGTTTGAAGATCCTAGATGCATGTGTTTTCGTTTTATAGGCAAGGTTTTAGGTTTTTGACAGACAGACCAATGTACCCCCAATCAATGATATAAGAGAGATAAAAACTGAAACGTATCTATGACAATATCAGTCAATATTAAAGCAGTCTGTACTGATAGATCATAATAGCCATGATCTCTCCCAGAGCAAAAAGGTTGAAGTACCCTACCACCACCCCACCACCCTCACATAAACATATATTTTCAGTTGGTCAGACTGAATCTGGACCCTTTTGTTTCAAAGATTTCCTGACAAAAAGAAGGAAGAATTTCAGGCCTGAGTATTATTGCTGTGATCTCTAGACTAAGATGAAGAACTTACCCTGAGTGCATTGATCGTTCTACTGTTGTTAAGATAATCAAATATCTGTGGTGAGTAACTGACCCAGGCTTCACTTAAGTTCCCTAAGTTCTCAAGGTCACGGAAGAATTGCTGAGTCTGAAAATAAATTAAAACAATGACATTTTGAATGATACGCAAAGTCATGAATTGAGTGAGAAGTTTTTTTAAAAAGACTTCAAAGGTTTTCCTGGCTCTTTTCGGAAAAGGACCCAGTCGTGTGTTGGGAACTTTTGAACAAAAGAAGCTTAAATCAAGGCCATCACTATTGTATCCCAAGTAATGATTTGGTCGGTAAAGTAATGTAATAATCTTGTTAAGTTGAATACTATTAAATAAGAGATAATTGAGCTTCAAATACCGGTATGTCCATGTAAAAAAATGCAACATTTCATATAATTGGGAAAAATGTTTTTTGGGTCCTTCTGCTATGGGAATGGGTCCGTTTTCATGACCTACAAAAGGTGTAGGAAAACCACTGAAAGTACATTTCACTTTTTGTTGTCTGTAAAAGATTTTTATTCAAAATCAATAAAACAATGCTGAGAAAAAAGTGATCATTCGGCAAAAAAATTTCAACTACTGATAGAAGTGACTTTTCCCTTTATATTCACTTCTCCCTAACTTTTTTAGCCTACGTAATAACAATGTATTCATGGTGGCCCATTATAGTTCACCAAGACTGTTATTCACAAAGCATCTTAATGAAAAACTTAAATATTTTGACTCAGTTAAAAAATTGAGCTGCACATGTTTCCCAAGAAACGAAGAGTAACTCATGTTTTCTTTGTGATAAGTGTAGCTCTTGACATAATGCTTCTAAACTATGTAAAAAAATGATAATGGTCTTGATTTTCCTGTTAAGCTGGCACGCCTTAATTTTAAGAATTTAAGAAAATTAAGTTTCCACTTAAGATGCTGTGTGAATATCAGCCTTGAGTACCATGTCCATAAGTTAGCTTGCACAACAAGCTAACAGTCTGAAAGTGACAGTGTCACCATCAATCAATCCTTCCCCATCATGTAAAGATATTTTTAATATGTTTAAACTTTAAGCGGGCAGTTTATATTACTTTACTTTATAATCAGCAACGATGACATTTATGACAGTCTGCTGACTCATAATGAATGACATCAGTAAAGGGACATGACAGAACTGTGTGTTATTTTCATATAGCACATTATTCTCAAAAGAAATCTGACTGTAGTGTCATTTTTTCTTCAATTTAGCTATAATATATTTCAGTCATAAAAAAGATTACATGATCCAAAAGTATCCTAGAGAGTTTCTTTGTTTGCGTTTTTAAGTTTCCTGAGTGTCCATATTAATGTTTTTAGCACTTTTGCAAGTCGTCGCGACATTCTACCACTTGCGAAGTCCGTGAAACTAAATCGCACAAAATAATTTTTAGGTTTACAGTAGGTCAATAGCCTACAACTTTAATGGAAGACTTATGTAATACAAGGAATCTGGGTGCAATTAACTCTTTTTGAATAGATTCTTTGATTCTTTAACATGCCCAGCATCGATACACTTATAGCACCAAGTGAAATCACTGAATGTATACAATTCCTGGGGATGCCCCTTTAAGATCATACCATCATCATATGATGCAACAATTCCTGGGGATGCCCCTTTAAGATCATATCATCATTATCATATGATGTAACCATTCCTGGGAATGCCCCTTTAAAATCATATCATCATCATATGATGTAACGATATACCAGCTTGTAGAGAAATAGTACAACAAGTATTAAATTGCTGCAATAACATATTCTATTACTTTTGAGAAAATCAATTGTGCTACAGAGAAAATATGTTGCTAAGTGATAGATATAAATAATGGAACAATATTAGTTTGCAGAAATCTACAGCCAATACTGAATGATATTGTGCATTTCGTTTGGGTACCATAAAGGGCTCATCTGAGTGCACTGACATTTCAAATTAATTGAAATACGTTTAGCTTCTGTGACCTACATATACCGGGACTTGAACTGTTCATACAACTTTAAAAGAGGACAACTGAGACAGCACTCCAGAGGTGTTTGGTCAAAACAAGACCTCCAAGCATCCTAAAAGCTTACATTGAACACTGTATGATCAGGTGAGACAAAACTTAAACTCACATTGTTGATAATCAGGTCTGTTACATCATTCTGAGGGTAATATAGAACACATCCTCGAACAAATGGTTTCAGTTGTCTCCATAGAAACCTCATCTCAGATCCGCTACCTGCCAGAGTACTAAACAAAGCCTTACACTGATCGGCTGAAAAATTAATAATTACACATTTAATCAAACAAATATGTATTTACTTCATTTCCAAGGCATGTAAATTTTATATCCCTGTAGCAATGTATACCTATTAAGTGTGTATTGGGTCTTTTTATCCTAGACTCAAATCATTTCTACATGAGAATTTAACTAGGAGGTTTTTTGACACGGAAATGTATCACTCCTACTCTGGCAAATTCATCCTACCAAAATAATTAATATTCCAGACAATATGCATGCTTGGTACCGCATACTCATGAATGTAGTTTCATTGAAAGGACAACATGACTTTGTGCAACCAAACTTTTTGACATCCATCTGTCAAGCACAAAATCAATTTCTCCCCCACTTTAT
Organism: Spisula solida; assembly: GCA_947247005.1. Taxonomy (NCBI): domain Eukaryota; kingdom Metazoa; phylum Mollusca; class Bivalvia; order Venerida; family Mactridae; genus Spisula; species Spisula solida. Next base: position 32,420,088 of record OX365948.1, read on the forward strand.
GTGGTAGACATAAATATAAAATGATAATTTTGATATTGTAAAAGCTCAATAATAAGATACATTTATATTAAATACACCAGGCCCCAATCTTTCAAAGCATCTCAAGTTGAAATCTCAGCTCAAATTGAGATTTTGCTCAAATCAGAGTTTGAATTTTAGATACTAGTACATTAGAAGTTCGTAAACTTGACATTTTACTGTAATAAACTCAGAATAAAGTGAATGTTTTGTGATGCTAATTTTGTGTCCAACCTATCATGGAAATTACTTCAAAGATGAATGACAATATTTGAAATAAGTTTTAGCTCAAGTTGAGATGCTTCGGGAGATCGGGGCCAGATTTAGACAGGTATGACATCAATCTACTAAATCCAGCCCTTGTTGGTGTATTATATAAGACAGGTTATACAGTACACAAATAGCAGACAAACTAAACTGAAGTAATTATTACAACTCTGATTTTATTCCATAGGGAATCGTTTTTAAAAACCACTCATGGTTTAACTCTTTATTTATCGACGCTTCAGCCTGAGCCTTTTTCAAAACACATTAACAAAAGTTCTTTATTAAAGAAAAAAAGGCTCAGGCCGAAACGTCGATAAATAAAGAGTTAAATCATGAGTGGTTTAAACTGAAGTAGTAAGCTTACATGTCTCTCGAACACATGCTCTATCCTTCAGTCTTTCCAACGTAGGATTTTTGGTGGTATTTGGTGGCATGGTGGATGTTAATATGTTAGGGGCTGTGGTCGTTTTGGATCCTCTGCCAGGTAAATCTTCATTGACTTTTTGCTGGTCTACTTCATTGCTAGCATCAGCTTGGTCAGCATCGATAGAAAACAGGGCACCATTTCTACCACAGATAAACTGTCCAGCAAATTGATAGATGGACGAACCAGATGGTAACTGATCAGGAATGCTGGAGCCTTGTTGTTGTTGCATGGTAGTAAGTACAGCCACTAAATCCATGAAAGGTTGTTGCCATGACGTGTCACTCTGAAGCTATATAAACAGTTCAATTATTCAAACAAGATTTATTGAAATATAAGAAGATCTGGAAGTCCATATGGAAGATTGCATTATTGTAAATATGTTAGCCTCGTAAAATAAAGACTTTACTTACTTTACTCACTTACTTACATGAGTGGTCATATAAAGAAAAAAAAATTAAACAAGTCTACTAAATCTTTAGCTGAATTTCACTGTTCCAGATGGGCATGTTAATGAGTTTTGATAACAGTTGAAATGGTTCCATAAAATTTCATTTATAAGTCATGCCATGTATCCGTTCAGACTTTGGGGATACTAGTAGCTAGGGACAAGGGAAATTCAACCGTAAGCCTATCTGGGGCAGAGTCATTCAGGCTACATACTAGTACATACAAAATCTTTGACTGAAATGACAAAAATATTTTATAGACAGTCGTAGTGCATGGTCATTTGAACTGATCCCAGCCTAATTGGCCTATGACCTTTGGCATCGAGGGAAGAGACAGATAGTTTCTGTGATACAAAAAGTGCCTATGTGCTGCCCTAGCTCATTCCGAAATGTTTCCTTGATTTTTTAACTTCTTAACCAAGTGTATAGCATCAACATTCGCGAGACTTACTCTGGATTTCCAACCAGTTTGTCTCTAGTTGGGTTGGAATCACTGAAAACTGTTTCCAAAATTTCCAGTGCCCTGGCCGAGATTCGAACCAGGGACCTCTGGATTGATTCATTACTAGTATTTTTTTATGATATTTTAATAATAATTAAAACAAGCTATGGACCAGACACCATTGACTGAGTTTGATTATGTTACCTGCTGATAAAGTTGATATTGTTCCAGTAATGTCAAGGTGAGCTCCAAGCCATTTGTGTTAGCTGTCACAAACTGCTGTACCTAGAATAATACAACAACATTACATTGTCATGGAAACAAGCAATAAAAACATTATCACTTTTATTGAAAAACTGGAATCAATAAATACCTATATTATCAACATCCTATCCCTATTACTTATCATATGCCTACCACAAACCATTTATTCAAAATGTTTCAAAATATCTTAGAATTTGCATTTCACCATAGGGATACTTGTGTAGTGTGGCGGCTGTAAAAAGTGGTTTTCTTTTAGTATTTTCCTGGAATAGTTTAATATGAATCTGACAGAAAGTTTTAACTGTATATCATAGTTTTGTTATTACATACAATTAACACCTGTTGTGAGTTGTAGTTGAATATACTACATACTACTAGATAAAATGTATTTTGATGTCAGTGACCTTATTTATCACAAAATAAAGTTCAAATCAGAGGTATTATTGTCAATAATGGTAAAAGGTATATTTTCTTGGACTCCACATCATTTGATAATTTATTGCAATATAATTCATTTGTTAAGTACTGAATAAAGTATTATATTTACCTCATTAATGAATTCAGAAGAATTAAAAGCATCAACGAAATCATTTCCAAGCTGGTAGAACTGATCCGGTGTAAGTGCACATAGTTCAGCATGCACCTGATCAGATACCGACTCGTTCGGGAAGTTAAATATCTCCTTCAGTCGTGTCTCATTGCAGATCTCTTGGCGTATGTACGTTATTGTAGCATTTTCTGACTCGAAGCTGGGAGGGATTAACGATGACGCTATGTTTATAAGTGATGTTTCATTCGTACCACTCACAAATATCTGAAACCACACAACCACATAATACCTGACGTATTGTACACATAAAATCAAAGGTAACTGTATCATTAATAAAAAGTGAACAAACAAAAAAAAATTTTTATAAATTTATTATATCTATCTAAGATAAAACAATTTTTACAAAAAATTTGTTTTTTACTTTTTATTAATGATACAGTTACATGTGCATAAAACGTCACAATAATAAAACAACCTCAAAATTAGAATCACAATTTTCATGTACATTTTTGCTGCATTGCTCTTCATTCACCTTCAATATTATTGTAAGACTAATTCATTAAGTTATCCTGTATCAAGGATATAAAGAACTGCAAAATCACATATTTTCGTAGATATTAAATTTCGAGGATTTTAATAACAGAACAGAACAGAACATTTTATTTTCAGACTTGAGCTGTACAGCTCATCATCATACATAATAAATACATGCATAAATAAACTTGACAGGTGAAGAGAATATGAAATTTAGAATAAGGACACAGAAAATATTAATATTAAACAATTACAAGAGTCAGTGAAAATACATAGATTTCGAGGTTGAACTCGAAATAAACAAACAAACACGCACGCACGCATGCATACACAAACACACACACACACAAACACACACACGCACTCACACATGGACCCACGCACACACACACGCATACGCACAAAAACGACAACAAAATTATAATTCAAAAATTCAATTTTCAACACTATGTATAAGCAATGTTGCTAGCTAAATTTTTTCTAACAGCAAACGCTTCCAAAATATAATGTCCTAGGTTATTTAAGATATGCTTATTTGTAGACTGCATTAGATCTAAGAACATTGTATCCAATTACTCAATCACTGACAAATTACTATGGAATAAACTATTCGATCAAAATTATTAGCTTTCTCGATATACGTCCGAATACCTGTCCGCCATTACCATAACAAGAGCTGTCCACAAACAGCGCGCTCCACTATTCGCAGCGCCATGCTAGGATAGTACAATCATTATATATTCAACACAAAATGCTTCATAACAGCAGCATTACCTTCTGCTGTGTAGAGGTTGGGGCTTCTAAGTAAAAAAAGGGGATAATTTGGACAAAGTATGCAGGACCGTTACCTACCCATGTGTAGGTCTTCTAGGTCATGATGGTAAACAAATAAGCATTTCTTAGTCCAAAACGGGGAATAATTTCAACAAAATGCTAAATAGTTATCTTCTCCTGTATAAGGGTTGGGGTCATGATGGTGAACAAGTATGTAAAGTATCAAAGCAATATATCATTTCACTTTGAAGATATTAGTGGTTAAAAAACCTGTACCTAAACTTTAACATTTGCATTTCCAAGTCCAAAAGGGGGCATAATTTAAACAAAATGCTTGATAGAGTTACCCACCCCTGTGTAGGGGTTGGGGTCATGATGGAGAACAAGTATGCATAGCATTATGTGAATGGACTTTGACAATATTAGAGGTGAAAAAACCTGTACCTAAACTTTAACATTTGCACTAAGTTGAAAAAGGGGGCATAATTTCACCAAAATGCTTGATAGAGTTACCTACCCCTGTTTATGGGTTGGGGTCATGATGGTGAACAAGTAGGCAAAGTATGAAAGCAATATCTCAAAGGACTTAGAGAATATAAGAGGTTAAAAAACCTGTACCTAAACTTTAACAAAAGTGTTACGCCGACGCCAACGCCGATGCTCGGGTGACTGCAATAGCTCCCCTTATTCTTCGAATAGTGGAGCTAAAAATGCATTTCATGGGGTCGTAATTTCGTCGCCTTCAGAACATGAAAGGGTAAACCCATGTCTGAATATGAGAGGTCGATTAATCGCGAGGATAAGATTTTGCGGTTGAGTTCAACAACGAAATCAATGAAAATTCAACACCCTAAAAAAAAAGATTTTATAGTAGTCGTTTTATTAGACAAGTTAAAGTAAAAATATAAATATGAGCTGCACATAATATATAACTTTTAACTTAAATACAGTGAATAATAATATTGAGAGGCAGTCATTTGGAGCGGGTCTAAGAACAGGCTGGTAACCCAGGAACACTGGTCAAGTCAAGTCACTGAAATACTGCTGAGGTATCTATACTCAGGTTTATAACCAAAATCTTTAAATAAATTAGTCAAAACATAAAAAAGAGTACATAATTTGATAATATGGTAAACATACTTGGACGTTTGTTGCAGTAATACAGTGTTAGCCAATAGAATTCCAGGATCGACAGTGAGCAATCATGGAAGAATTCGATCACAATGATAAATCTATCTCTGAGGATCGACGTTTACTCTTCTCAGAGGTACCCCTACAGAATAACTCTGTTTCAAACATTGTTCTATTATCAAAATTCAGCTTATGAAACTTTAAATGACCATAACTTTGTCAATTCTTTGAAAAATTTTCATCAAAATAATTCTATTTTTTCATTGTTTTTAATGCAGCAAATCAGGATTTCCAGATTATTCCGGAATTGTAGGAACCCTGTGTTCTATAACATTTTATACCACCTTTATGCATGGTAACTCTATTCTCGTTCCCCGTAGCCTTATGCATATGACGTAACGCGACATTCATTTTCTAGGATAAGGGTTGTCTTTATCCCGATGAATGAGAATGCGTTTCTCTAATTAACCTAATAGAGGAGAACCTACCTGTCTGTTTAGTAAGGTATCTATGAGCCAGTTTACTGTGACTGGTGCTAACGTCAGATTCTGATTGATTATATCTTGTCTTATAGTGTTAGGATCAATTACAGTACCACCAAGAGTTAGGTTCCCTGAAACAAAAATGTACTTCATATATATATTTATCACATGTTTAACGGCGCGGTAGCGTAATAAAGCCATTATTTATATTTGATAATACACTAGTGTAATAAAGCTCTCACGCGACGTCATTCAAAGGATAGGCGACGTCGTCAAAGCTGCGCGTTTATTATAGTGAAAAATAAGTAGTTATTTTATGTTTCGGCCGGAAAAGGCTTACATGTGATAAAAAGAACATTACATTAAACTCGATGAAAAAAATCGATAAAATGCATTTTATTATTTTATTCAACTCGTTTAATAAATTCAATATGGAAAGACACTCATGCAATATCCTCTCTATATATAATATATACATATATCAATTTGTAATCAATATGCTGTATAAGTGGATATTTTTTTGCAGATTAAATTTTTGAATTTCAGACATTTGCCATGCAGAAATATTAGTGATTTTCTTAATTCTTTGTCGAGTTCTTCGGAGGTCAAAATCTATGCTAGAAGAAATGTAAGAAAAGTTTGTTGATTCACGAAATTTTCCACTATTTCACCATCGCAAACTTAACCAATTATACAATTAACTAAAACATGCACAGTAAGGCAGGGGTTCTAATGACGCTTAATGCCCAATCCTGAAAAAGACTTGAGTTTTTTAGTCTGTTTCGGGTGCTATTAGCACGCACCCCTACACCAAAACTCTGTTTTAAACATAGCTGTATGTTAAAATTCAGCTTATAATATTTCAGATGACCACAACTACCGGTATGTTAATTCTTTGAAATTTTTCACCAAATAAGACCATTCTTACTAATGCAGCAAATTCGAATTTCCAGATTACTTTGGCAAGTAGGACCGGACCTGAGTAAGGGTCAAACCTTGATTTAAGATTGGTGACCTCCAACGTAATACCACCTCAATATGGTATAGCCCGTTTGAATTTTGAATTGTTAAAAATCTATTCATCAGATGTTGATAAAAATTTACGTAGAATCATAATTACATGCTACCTACTCCCATTCTAAATTTCATAATTTTTAATTACTTATTTAAACAAGTTTATTCTTTATTGTATATTGATATTACTTGCATTTGAACACTTTAACGCAGGGAGGATATCTGGTATTCCAATAACTGTCTTTTTATTAACTGTTATAATCCGTGATCAGCGAGATTAACATTGCTGTGATGAAAGCGAAATTTATGCAGCCCATATAAGTCGATATATTTAGGTATGTCGCTTGCTTGCGTGTATACAGATTATGTATAAAACATGTAATATCACGGAAAAGCAGTGAAAACCAAACCCTTATTTACTGAGCTACATAAGCTATGTATATACTTATACATGGACATACACGTATATAATAATGTTAAATTAAGAACTTAATAAAAGCATTGTAATGTTTATGTGCGCAATGACATGTAGTCTTATGACTGAACCAGTCCTAAATAATTGAGTAATATACATCTACCCAAACCTTTAGGATAAGTATGAAATCGACATTCATGAACACGTTTGAAGAATGCCTAATATTATAAGCAGTCAAAATCGTTTAAATTCGCTGTAAAATCCATGTTTTTATAGTTCTAGAAGGAGGCTGCTAGACGCAAGGCATTTTTACGTTTAGACCCGAAAATATGATACACATGAACAGAACAGATGTACAGACGGGCCTTGTATATGCTATATTAAATAGGTTACAAATATGTTAATCTACCGTTAGACGTGTCACGTGACCATAAAATTGGCTGTTGTGTGTATCAAGTCTTCTAACACGAAGTTTCATTGTAAACTACAAATATTTTACATAGAACTTATGAACAAAACTTTTTTCACACATGTTCGATGTTGCTTAGATTTAATTGTATATTAGGTAGATACATTTTATTTACTCATGCAAAATCTCATACTTGTAGGTGCAGTAAATACAGAGAAATCTTCATTTTAGACGATTTTTTTCGCCGCAAACGGACTATTACAATGAAGTAAGCAAGTCTATTTTTACTGTTCTGCACTTGATTTCATGGTTAAAATTAACCTCAAATTCTAGACCAGGTTTCAGGGTCCTTAGGGGATCTGAGGTTTAACTGTAAATTGTAAACTATCATCGCCATGACAACAGGTTTCAATTCAGATTTCACTGTTGATATAAATACCTCTGATACTTGCTTTATCTACAGGATCAGACAAAGGTTGAAGCAAATTCTGTCCTCAGGCATGTACCAGAGACATAAAAATCTTCTACATCACACAGTTACACATGTACAAATTAGATAAGACAACACTACACAATGGACAAAGGTTAATTAACTTAATTTCCATATTAAAGTGATAAAAGGACAAAATTAATCTATACCCCTGCATTTATATTGTGACATTTGTTGATATTCATTTAATGTATGTTTGTATGTTTACATTTTGCTTATTGATTAAAATCTGTGACCGTGATATTTTTGCAAGGCCACATCAATACAAAAATGTGAATGACATGTATATAAAGTTTGGAGCTCCCTACGTAATGTATAAGGACAACGCAAATATATTTCTTTAAAAAAAGGGATTTCCTCAAAAAGAAGTGTATTTAAACATTAAACTGTGTTTAACAAGCAATGGATAAAATCAATATGAGATAGTATATGTATTGTAGAATGGATACACTGTAGAAGGACATGTGCTAGTGAATGTATGATTTAAGCAACCACTTGTCATCAACATTCATTTTTAAACAAATCATACAAGCCGTTATCAGGGATTCCACGTCTAGCTTCTGTATCTGAATGGGTCATTTTGATACTTTTGACTAAATTTTACCACTTTACAGGCAAAATACCCATAATTTTAAGACAAAACTTAGAGAACTATCCCTCCATGTCGTAGGCCATTGGCAAAAAACGCAGGGAAATACGGTTACCCTAATGTCCATGCACATACAATTGTTTCAGTCAATCGCTAACAAACAACACACAATTGAGAGCAAATAATCTATCGCCATTCATACATACCAACAGAAGTTCCATTTCTTACTCTAGCAAATATATCAGCCAGAATATTCAGATCAGTAATTGTGTCAGCGATGATTTCAGAATCAACATTGTTGTTCAATATCTCTTCTATAGCTGTCACGGCCTCGGCTATCCTGAAATTTGCAACAGATCAAAACTTGTTATAGTCCTATATTAGTTTGTGACCAGTCATTTTGCTTTTTTTGAAGACTGGAGCAAGCTATCTTCAGAAACACTCATTACTAACACACCTTGACATATTTCGATGATATCTATGCAAATGCATTCCAGGGCTGGTGTCAATGTAAAAAAAAATTATGTTTAAATAACCAGGATGGACATAGAGTGGCCTCATATAAATATAATGTTGGTCATGGAGTGGAGGGCTAATTTTGTTACACACAGACTGCCGAATCACATTATGCTGACACTGGGTCAACCAGCAACTACTCTCATATGCTCAGCAGTTACCTGGTATTACTTTCATATGCTAAGCTTCAAGCAATGGAAAAATATCCCAGTATCATTTTTTATATACTTTGTCATATCACAACCTGGAATCGAACAGGAAACCTTCCGTTCCCAACTCAAATTGCCTGACAATCATTGACTCTACAGGGTTAATAGTTGATCCCATAGTTTTACCTATTTGATGAGGGTTCGATTTAAAATACAATGACTTCAGTGATCTCCGGGTAAAATTTGTTTTGCCATAAAACTAATCAGGGAGGGCAAACAAAAAAACCTATGTTCAAACCAATCTACCGTTACTATTATCTATCTGCAATAAACATGGACACATTCCAAAATAAATAACAGTTTTAAAAACTCAGTTTCAAATATTGTTCTATTTTTAAAATTCAGCATATGAAATTTCAAATGACCGTTACTAAGTGAATTTTAGGTATTTTTTCATCAAATGAGTTTTATTCTATGCAGAAAAAGGGTAGTCTTGTGTGTATCAGTGCTATACACCAGGAACGTTGAAAAACCAGGGAGTCCATTCGGAAAGAGCTAGTGTAACGCACCCGAATTCCTTGTATCACAACTCTTTCTTCTACTTGCAGTTCCTTTAGCAAAAACACAGGACCCCATTGGAAATAAGTGCTTGCACTTTCATGGGTTACTTGACTGAAAGGCTTAAAAAATTACATACATACCCTGCCTGAGTAAATGATCCTGCTACACCTGGACGTTCATCAGCATTCTCTCTTGCATGACATGTATTATTGAATGTGCACACAAATGACTGTAAGAATGGCAATATACCAGCGGAGGGCATGGCCTTACCATCAAAGTGACCTGTTAATAAACATGTTGACAATAATACCAAGGGCATATACCGGTATGTATGGCTGCAGGAACTTGCAATTTTAAAAAAAATTAAAAACAAATTCACTAGGCCTACTGTAGGGCCAGTATCAATAAAATATATTTAAATACTGAATTGTTTTTAAAAACAAATTTTTCAAAAAAATATTTATTTTTTTAAATTATGCAAGTTCCTGTGATATGGCCTATACACATTTATATCCATAACAGCAACAAATATGATCAAATAATTTTGAATATGAATCATACATTAAAAATTATGCAGATTTAACTTAGTAAATTAAAAAGCATCATTTAACTGCATTTGAATTTTTTATCTACAGTACATATAGATGTCAATTGTCATGAAAACTACAGATTATATAAAAATATCGGCACAGTTGCTACATAATTATGACTTTTTTTTGTATACAGTCAAACCTGTGTTAGTGGTCACCTGAATTAAGCAACCACATGTCTTCATTATGCAGCCAATTGATCATCTTCAAATTAGTTCAATTACAAATAAAGCATACCATTACTATAAGCAGCCAACTGATTAAAAACTTTAAGCTATATTTGATGATCCCACTGACTAGCTGTTTACTTTAAACCAATTTACTTTCGCGAATACTAACTTTCGCGTTTTGCCAATCTTTGGCATATTCCTGACTACAAAGTTTCGCTTTTAAAGTTTCCCGCAATGTCAATAATAATGTTTTTAGCACTTTCGCAGCGACTTAATTTCGCGAAATTCTACCTCTCGTGAACTATTCGAAATTAAATCGCGCAAAATAGTTTCTAGGTTTACATTAACTTGTCTGGCTGTTTAAGACAGGTTAGACTTACACACATTATCTGGCTTCTTAGGACAGAATATATTACCATAAGTGTAAAGTCAAATCTCTTGACTGCCAGCTTAAGACCGTACACTAAAACCTAACCTAAAGACCACCTCAATAATGAGACCAACTCAAAATTAGGACCACAATTTGCGGCTCCATTTTCATCGGGTTGCTCATTATTCAACCTCAATATTAAGACCAACTCAATAATGAGACAAGTTTTAAGGGTCCCAACGGTGGTCTGATTATTGAGATTTTACTTTATAATGTAAACCTAGAAATTATTTCGCGCGATGTGGTTTTGCGGAACTCGCTAATGGTAGAATTTTGCGAAATTAAGTCGCCGCAAAAGTGCTAAAAACACTATAGGAAACTTAAAAACGAGAAAATTCGTAGTCGCAAATATGCCCAAGATCAGCAAATTGCGAAAGTTAGTATTAGCAAAAGTAAATTGGTTTACAGTATACTTACACACTTTGATTGGTTAAAATTTACTTACATGCATCATGTTTCACTTTAAGGTCAGGCTTCGTAATTCGAACAATCAGAAGTATGAGAAATAATGCTAATGGAAACACAATCTCAGCAACCAACCGGAACTGAAACAGTTAAATCTCGGTATCTTTCACATGATAAAACGCACAAATAGACTTATAAACAACTTTGGTGGTATGCCAGTTTTCCTAAAATATGTTTAATAGCTTGCATTTATAAATACTTATACATTGCTCTATTTACATATCTAGAAAAAAAATCATTGCATTTACCTGGTAATAAATTTAAATATAAAATTGATATATACATAAGACTAAACAAAGAGTCGTATAGTTAAAACATCGAACACAGTAAAAGCCAATTTCTGTTTATAACCTAGTCATCCTATAGTTTATACTAATTTATTTTAGGTGATTGTGAAACAAGTTTTTCCAACTTATAATATTAATCCCTCTCGACACCTCATTCCTGATGTTATCCATTGCTACAAGGATATGAGAGGAAAGGAGCCAGTTTCCAGTTTATGCCGAGCGTCTATCAAGGGAATTACTGCCTCGGTACCATTTTGATTTTGTCTTTGGTATGACACTGCCTGGAATCAAACCGGGACCTCCCGCATTCAAAGCAATCACTCTACCACTAGACTATCAAGGAGTCATCCTAAAACCCAGTGAATGACAGTGACAGGACAGTATTGCACTCAACTTCAACAATGAAAATAGATAATGACTATTGCAATGAAGAATATAGAAATGTATTTAAACATACTTTTTGTCTTTTCCGTAATGTGTAATTCTTCCATAGTAACAACCACAGTTGATTGAAGAATCCCATGTTGAAATGTCAACAGGAGTCTTCTATAAAGGTGTTTTGATCCACAGTGCCTATCCTACAACACAGAAATATAGAGAGTGTTAGTTTATTTGGGTTAAATGCCGTTTTTCAGACATTTTACTGCAACACAGAAATATAGAGTCAGCATGTTAGTCTTTTCGGGTTTAACGCTTTTTTCAGGACATTTTACTGTAGCAGATTGACCAAGCCAGTTTTCCAGGCCTAGTATTCTAACCAATACTTATTTACCCTTCCACATTAAAGGCACCAAAACTGATCCTCCTAAAAGGCACCAAAACTTGTCCTTCCACAGACTAAGGCACCAAACTTGTACTTCCACAGACTAAGGCACCAAACTTGTCCTTCCACAGACTAAGGCACCAAAACTTGTCCTTCCACAGACTAAGGCACCAAACTTGTACTTCCACAGACTAAGGCACCAAACTTGTACTTCCACAGACTAAGGCACCAAACTTGTCCTTCCACAGACTAAGGCACCAAAACTTGTCCTTCCACAGACTAAGGCACCAAAACTTGTCCTTCCACAAGGCACTAAAACTTGTCCTTCCACTAGGCACCGAAACTTGTCCTTCCACAAGGCACTAAACTTGTCCTTCCACAGACTAAGGCACCGAAACTTGTCCTTCCACAGACTAAGGCACCAAACTTGTACTTCCACAGACTAAGGCACCAAAACTTGTCCTTCCACAAGGCACCAAAACTTGTCCTTCCACAAGGCACCAAAACTTGTCCTTCCACAAGGCACCAAAACTTGTCCTTCCACAGACTAAGGCACCAAACTTGTACTTCCACAGACTAAGGCACCAAAACTTGTCCTTCCACAAGGCACCAAAACTTGTCCTTCCACAAGGCACCAAAACTTGTCCTTCCAAAAGGCACCAAAACAGATCCTTCCACATCAGGCACCAAAACTGGCGATATTTGAAACGAGGCACGAGAATCATCTGCAAGACACGATACGATACACGAGAATTCCACGATATATTCCACTTGTAAAAGTTGTGGGTCTAGGGCGAGATTAAAAACGTGAGAATTCAATTTTTAATTCTTGTGTCTCGTTTCTTGCCTCGTGCAATTCTCGTTTATCGTTAATATCACGTCTAATTCTCGTGTCTTGTTTCTTGCCTTGCGAAATTCTCGTGTATCGCCCTTGAAGCTTCACGATACTTAAAATGGCACTAACAGGATTCCGTAGGATTCATAGGTGGTCATATGGTTATGTATGTCCTTTTAAAAATGATCAAATTAGTATACAATGTATAATTCTTAAAACAATTTTGTATCTCACACTTTTTCACACTCAAGCATTAAATTATTATAACTTTTGTCTTCATATAAATTATATTTAAACAGTCTTAATGCACATGTAATACATGTAATAATAACTTTCATTTATTTTAACTTTTTCTACATTTTTTTCAAATATTCAAAACTGAAGCAATTCATGGAAAATGTATTTATCACATAACCTGCGGTCGAGGAGTGCTGCAAAGCCATGCCGTAAATATCGTTCGGCACTGACCCAGACTGTGCAATAAATATTTAAATTAGCTTGATGTGACGTTTAATGCATTGATCTGTCAATGACGTCAGGATAATATCAACGTTGCCATGACGTCGCGCTCATTCGTTGTACCGCTGAATTTTGGCTGAAACATATGCAGCGTACATCATCCTTTTAAACAATAATGTGCTTTTTTAAGGTTATGTGATAAATAGAATCTTACATTCGTGCTCATTTGTAACATACAAGTTTTATTAAACTTGTCGACAAAATTAATATGACACTCGGAAAAGCCTTGTGTCATATCATTTTGTCCACTCGTTTAATAAAACTCGTATGTAATGAGCATTCATGTAAGATCCTCTATATAATTTTGAATATAAAAACCTGCAGTAACATATAAATAAACAGCATAAATGGTGTCCAAACAAAAAAATAAAGGGTCATATAATACCCTCACCTGAACAAATAAAGGGTCATATAATTCCCTCACCTGAAAATTTATCGAAACACACTTATTATTACAAATTTTGAACAACTTAATATATTACATGAATCCAGCATAGAATAACAGTGTTAGACAAGCACAACCAGCAGCTCAAGCAGTCTGTATTAAGTATACATATACGATATATTATAGTATGGGATCAACATCAATGTCATCAAATAAAGTTTGCATGTTCCTCAATATTTAGAAGTAGTAAATATGAAGAGTTGAACTTTTGTTTGTTTTTGCATTGTAAAATATAAATAGTTCTAATTTATAAACTGGGACATCACGATTTTCTTACCTTCACCATTGAAGGACCAATACAGAGAATTGATTTATGGATTGAAGTACCAAGTACCCTTAGTACAATATTTATAATAGGTTAAATTGTACATGTGAGTCATGATCAATAGACACAAAAGAACATGCACTATGGTTAAAGGTATATAATAAATTGAAGTAATAATCTATGTTATATTGATAAAAAAGCACATTGTACCATACTATTTAACTGTGATATACTGTTTATTTGATCACGCTACAGCTCTATACGTTTCCATGTAGGAAAATACAGGCAGTGTAATAGAAGGATTCATATAACAGCAAAAGTTGTAAAGTGATACGCTCTAGAAACTTTCCATTTAGGATCTTGATAACCTCCCCAGAAAGTACTTTTTGCATTCAAATGATTAATTTTGCTGGTCTAAAAAAGCCCAGATAATTTGTTGTATAATCAAATGTAATACCTAAGCATTCAATCAATGGCCATAATAATTTCATTCAACTTTGACAAATGACAATTTATCAGAATAAGCTACAAACATGTGATCATGTGACATACCCATGATTGGTATTCGAAAAGTAAAAAAGTAAATATTTGTTAAATCTGGGTGAATCACATGCTGCTGATACATATTGTACATGTATAACAGACAACCACCCCATAAGTCTTTTTATAAATGGAGCATAATAGCAGCAAATGACTGAATAAATGCTTTACAAATTACATGCAAATACACTGGTTGACTGTTCTAGATTATCACCCGGGTCCAGGTTCTACACCAGTACACGGGTACCAATATAACTACCGTAAGTCTTTATTAACGCCCCGAGGGCGTAACATCAAGCCATGCACTTTTTTAAAGTCTTTACAGCATTAGTATTCGGCCAACGTGACCAAAGTCCTGTATAGCCATATAGAGTACTTAAAAAACATCAAAATAATAATAAAGTAATAAATTGTAGGTTTTTGAAAATGTTAAAAATAAACACTGTTACAGGTACATAATTTTAAATTGAAAATAAATGTTGTAAGCTTAGTCTATATGCATACAGCAGTTTTTAACAATTATGTCAATTTTCAGATGACACATTTACCAACTCAGAATTTAAATTTAGACAATTCTTTTTCACTGCAAACGACCTATGTATACATACAAACTTAGATGTTTTAATACTGACTGCTGAAACAAGTTCGCTGTATATCCCAGATGAAACCAGTCGATCCCCATCATAGATTATTATAAAACATTTTTCATCCTCAACTCAATTTGAGCTTGAAAATTTATTGGCTCCTTTACCATTCAATGATTAAATGATCTTTTGAACCTAATCAAGAAATATAATTCTGCTTTCTTTAAGGGTATCCATCTAATAAAAAGTTTCAGTAAATCAAGAAACTTTTTACCTGTGCGAGGCATTTGAAATTTGAGCATGAAATATATTGGTCCAGCCTTATATATGGCATGCATTAAAGTGCAAACATACTTAGAGTATTGAAGACTTCTAAGTGTAGGGCAGTAATTATTCCATCTTGTGGTTGTTCCAGATACTGATGACAGAAAGAAACAATGAGTAACTGCATGCAGGCTTTGACACCAGGAACTTGTTGACATGACTTCTTGTAAACAGTATTACTACTATTCCTACTGGTATTCTTGAGCATGTGCTGGGCTTGGATGTCCACTGGATTATAACGTTGATGATTCTATATATCATAGTGGCTTTGGAGTGTTGGCTATGATCTTCAAGTGTGACCCAGGCAGAATCCTGTATCATGTACAGAGCAGTAACAAAATGTAACTCTGCTGGTTTGTCTGTAATAATTTACCTGTGCAGAATTGAGCAGCACTTCTTTGCACTCAAGCTAGCTTATTGTTTTTGTCCCTCATTGTAGCTGCATACTAAGTCATACTCTAGATTGGTCCTTGCTAAGGCATTATTGATTATAGCAATGAAGTGGCCTTGATACATGTATTGTTGGCACATGCTTAAGTTTCTGCATTAAGACAGGCAATGGTGGTTTTGTCAATGCATTCTTGACTTTGGTTTCAATACAGCTTTTCTAGCGTCTAGGACAGTGTTTTATCAATTTAAGCAATACCATGATGCAAGTACTCTACCTTATTGCTTCTTGTAGGGTTTGGCCGTACAATTTTGTAATGCACAATGTATCTTATAAAATTATTGTATAAGAGCCAGCAATGATCATTTCGCACTTAATGACTGATCAGGATTAAAAATGAACAGCCTGGGTCCCCCTTCCAATCTTGTTGGTGATCAAGATCTTCTTGTAAGTTGTATAGTGCCTTGGTGTCTTTGTCAATTGCTCAGTTGTTGATGGTCCTGTAAATTAATGACTAGGCAGTCATCTGCTAAGCCTTGGGTTCATTGAATGGTGTTCTTAATACCATGAAGTCATTGCTGTAGTGTGTCTTAGCCTACACATGCACCCCTCATAAGAAACTGCATGTGACCGGAGTGGGGTTATAGATGGCCACCAGTCAGCCCAGTTAGTACAGCGGCTTACAAGTGTTTTGGAGATACATGTAATAAATTAAATAATGATCAGCCAGATTTATATATAGCGCCCTTTTCATGCGAAACACTTGAGCCAACACTGAGTGCGCTTTTGTCCCTTGGTTGATTTTAGCTGCTTGGTAGCCAAATGACAGTTCAATATTAGAGATAAATTTGATCAATCATGAAGATCTATGTATAAATATCAAATAATAAAAACATATGAAACCAGGTTTTTACGGGTCAGTTAATAAGGATAATTAATGAATAAAAAATGTACTCACCTTTAAATAGCCATGCCTGTCAATGAAATTCAGCAGATCACGATTTTGTTTGTTAACATGTCCCAGAAAATAAACCTATGTGCTGCAACCGTGACGCTGGTGAACTGCTCAAGTTACAGTTATGTAATTGCAATATTTTTAGCAATTTGCCAGAGGCTGGTTCCACGCTTCATGTAAACAAACTTTTGACATAAACAGAGAACCAGCGGTTTCCGGTTCCGGTTTCCTGGAAAGAAAAAAAGTTGTAAAATATGCGTTCTAAAAGTTGTCTGATTTAGAATACGGGTGTCTAATGGAACTATTGTTCCTAACGCATGTAGGCCTAATTGTCAGTATTTTTGTGTTGAACTGAGGATGGGTTAGGTCATTGCATAATAAGTCTGGAGTGAACCTATTCTGGATAGACCGTGTAGATTCGGATATTGCTACTTTTCAACCTGTTCAAGGCTGTTGTTTACAAGACTATATAAATGTTTACATGGTTTGTTGACTGCACATTTTAGAATGATGTTTAATCAGATGATACAGTTGACAGTCATCCGTATGAGTGTCTGGTTGTTGTTTGGTTAGTACATTACATGTCAATTTTTAATGTTGTTCAAATTAGGCCATTTGGCCTGCTATGTGTCTTTGGAAACCCTATCTCCCTCTACGAAACTACGAATGGAGGCAGCTAGTGAGATGCCATGCACTTATCGTTTATTAACTCATTATTTTTTGGTTGACTGCAGACTAATACGTATTCCCCAACAAAGCCACACACTGGCTAACTTGGAAGGAAGTGGCTATTCTTACGAGGCTATTCTTACGGCTCTGTAAGAATAGTGAAATAGCCTCTGACTCATTATTCTTACAGCAGTTTTATACTATTACTATTCTGTAAATATTTGTACATACGTTTGATCTTTGAAGTGAATATCTGATATATTTTCAATGTCTTTCTTTATTTTTCAGTGACATCGATCTTTTATCGAGCAACGAATTAAAAAAACAACAGGAAGTGATTTGTAAATACCGGAAACGACTAATTGCTTGACCAATGTTAAATTGTCGTTGTCATCATATTTTCAAGTTATTTAAATGATGAAATTATTTTTGCATTTACCAAACCAGGTATGAAAGAAGATCAAAACTTGATTTAAATTACAAGGTAGTATGTACATTTTGAAAGCGTTCCGTTATAGTTGAATAACAGTATACAATTCTATTCTATTGAATAGCTGCATAGAACTACATCCAGGCAATACCTCGGGGAGGCGCTTTTAAACATGGCCCATAAAAGATATAGGCATGAATAATATAATATCGCTGATGCACTGCGATGTTTAGCAGCATATTAAACAGTCCTTTTAAGGACTAAACTTAAAGGGTCCTTTTTAGGACCGCACAACTTTAAGAAAGAACCTATCCTAGTATTGTCTCCAGTCACCAAGTTCTTACTTCATTATATATTATAGCAACATAAAAAATGTGTTTCTCTCAAATAATATTGATCAAATGATATTGATTGCATCTTGATGACTCAATCTGTAAAAATAAATTTGTATGACAACGACAAATCACTTAATTAGTCAAATAAATTAGTCTGGTCCTATAAACCAACTTCCTGCTTTGAGCTACGTGAAAAATATGTCAATAAATACATTTAGAATATAAAAGGTAATCGCTTCAAATGTGTCATATATATATTCATAACTATAAGTTTGTAACTATGTATAAAACCGTAAGGATAGCGAGTCCGGGGCTATTTCACTATTCTTACAGAGCCGTAAGAATAGCCTCCGAGGCTATGAGCTGTAAGAATAGCCTGTGTCCCATCCTTTTATACTCTTACCCCAGTGTTTAAAATCATGGCTATTTTGCTTATATATATATAAATAAATTATTAAAATAATATGATAAAATTTAGTCATAAGTATCATTCCTGATTAAAACTATGATTTTGGACCAAAATAAAATAATTTGAAGAAAATATTTTCAAAAAATGGCAATTTGTAAGTAATGGTCAATTATATATCTGCTCTAAAGAATTTTCTTAATAAAAGGTTTTAAAAACTGAGTGATGTAATGGAAACAATGAGGTTGAAGGCCTCTTGTTTGGCAAAATTGTCGGCTGCATACAATTTGGCTCTATTGACACCCCTGCATTTAGGACAGTATCTGGTTTCAGGTAAAAATATAACAAATTATTATGTATAAATTTATGTTAATGTTTTGCTTTAAGGTCTGAGCTGGAAATTCTGTGAGTCTTCTTCACCAAAAATCAAGCTCTTGAAGTTAGAATCTTGTCGCTCGACGGCTGAGTTTGAGTGGATCATTTTTGAAATGGATGACGAGTTATCAAACTGTAGTATACTGTATAGCACTACGGAGAACTTTGCTGTGGGCGATATGAATGATTTTGCTGATTATCCGGCTATGAAGAATGAAGGCACTTTCAAAATCACTGGATTAGTTGTGGGACTTAATTATTCAGTGCAGATAAAATGTCAAGCTGCATCTTCAGATATATTGTCATTTCTGGTTGAAGGTTAGTAATTACACATCTTGATTATTTATATTCTGAAAATACTCTATTACATCACATAAAGTGGGGGAGACACATTATTGATTTTGTGCTTAAATGTTCAGATGTTTGGATAGATGACTGTCGCAAGTTTGATGCACTAAAGTTTTGTGCTCCTTAACCATTGGTTGGATTTCAATGAAACTTGAATACTTGGTACCAAGCTTAGTTGTGCATATACATAATACAGTCTGCGAAATTAGCACTTGTCTGGTTGTCCAGGACAAGTAATTGTTGATTCAGGCAAGTAAATTCTGCTGTAATTATACGTCATAGAGACTGAGTATATATGAAAACTGTTTAGTTTTGCTGATTCAGAAAAGTAGTTTAAAATCCTAAATTCACAGACTGCATATAAATGTCATATAATTTTTGCTGGAGTTATGGTCCTTTGTGAGAGATATGCATTTTTGTGTAAAAAATCCTTCTAGTTTGAATTAAATAGACATTTTACTTATGCATGGAAAAACAACTTGGTTAAGTTGGTTTTGCCTTTATTTTTGGATGTCAATATTTGCTTTAAACCTACATCTTAGATACTAGGACTAGAGGGCTTATCTTATTTAATTTCATTAAGACAGTCACTGTTGTTGGTTGCTGAGGGGTAGTCATTAAAAGAGGCTATAATGGTATTCACAGTCTGACCCTTGTGTGTTCCTGCATAGGCTGCTTAACAGGACCTCGTATATATATAGTATATAGTAAGATACAACCTTGTTGCACCAAAGGGACGAGGTCTGACAGGGTTTGGAATTTAGGGCTTAGTTCTATGTACTTGGGCATATGTTTTTTCTCTCCACATAAATAAAACCTTCCTAGTACCATATTTGTCGCCATATAACAAACGTATACTGTGTTGATACTAGAATATTGATGATACAACTTTTCTTTCAGATATTGATTGTTCTTTGTCATCAGACTCTACCACAGAAAATCCAGTGGTTGTTTTCAAGGAGCAAACATCATTTCTTGGGACCAGAGATTCTATTTTAGGGATTGTCTTTGGTCTTTTTGGACTAACAATTATCTTGGTAGCTACATTTTATGTTGTTAGAAAAGTGCGGAGACGTCAACGGTTAGAAAGAATTCGACGATATCTAGGGTAAGTTAGAGAGTTTAACTGCCACCTCATTGGTCAGGTATTCTGACCCGTTCCCAAATAGCAAAATTCCAAATTTCAACTTTTAGCCTCTTAAAATTCTGGACTAAAGTATTATAATGTGTGATAATTATTTTCCCCAGATGAATTAATTTTCTTTGAAAATGTAAAAAAGTTCTAACTTTATGAAAGAAATTTCTGAAATGTCAATATCAATTGACCTGTTTTGCTACTGGTTGCACAAACTTCGTCTGTAGTTCATTTAATTTGACAAAAATGTCATTGCATGATTTATGATCATAAAATTATTTATAAGTAATCTTGATTTCTATTTAGATCATCTCTGATCGACCCATTTGAAAACATTCGAGATTCGGAACAAGGCAGTGGAAGTGAACGACTTATAGAAGCAACTGATAGCTAGCATCAGGATGAATTGTACTCAAATAATTGTTTGCATTGTTGCTGTATGACATGAAAATACTGTCTCAAAATTTAACAGAATGTCTAACATACCTGACAAATTTTGTGCAAGTATTACATGTTAAATTCTGGGGTGCGTATTCTCAAAGTATCATAGTAGATGCTTTATGAATACCAGCCCTGGCCCTGATCTCCTGAAGCATCTCAAGGAGAAATCTCACCTCATATTGAGATTTTGCTCAAATCAGAGTCTGCATTTTAGATATACCGTAAAACCTCGTTATTTCGAGAACACATCGGGACAAGCCAAATGCTCGAGTTAAGCCAGTTGCTCGAATTATCAGAATTATGTGATGAATTGTTGTTAAGACTAAGTGTAACTGTGTTTTTCCACATACGTGTTTGGTGCGCTTTCTTGGTTGCAACTACAAATATCGTCATTGTTTATCAAGTCTACACGCATTTTGAGTCGTGCAGACATTCGTTGAATGTTGCCTTTGTAGGTGAAATAATGCATTATGTTCTATTTGAGTTGATTTACGACCATTGATTGATCAAATATTCATTGTTTTGTGATTGTTTCTCTGACTTGGATAAGGTTAACATTTAAATCGGTGAATCATAAGAGTTACACGCTGCCTGAAAATTACTTTAATTGAAAATTACACTATAAAAAATGTTGACTCGTCATTGAATTTCTCAAAATTAACGCCTCGTAATTGATTTGTATTATTCAATCTTGCCCTTTGTCACCTTTATCGTAGACAAACAACCGATTTCAGTGTTGGGGGTTACGCTATTGTCATAAAATGTGACAATCACGATGTGTGAAAATCACAGACCGCAGCAACATTAAACTGACAATTTTTCGGAGGTGAGAAATTTCGCTCGGATGATTGCCTCGAGATAAAGTAACTGATTATCGTTGAAAATTGTTGAATAGACCGACACCTAAGCTCGAATTAGACCGGATGCTCGTCATAACATTACTCGAATTAGAGGGATAAATCAATGTACAATATAGAGCAAATTCTTCGGGACTTTGAAATTTGCTCGAATTAGGCCGGTTGCTCGAATAATCGCTGCTCGTATTACCGAGGTTTTACTGTATCTGAAGTTCAAGCTATTAAAAAATGTACTGTTTATAAACTCAGAATGCTGTTTCTGTGTTGTAATGCCAATTTTGAGCCCTGTCACTCATGGAAATTACCTTAAAGAAAAATGACTATATATATTTGAGATGAGATTTTGCTCAAGTTGAGATGCTTCAGGAGATCAGGGCCTGGTGTTAGTTATAATGGTGAGTCTGTCCAAAAGACACCCTAAGAAAGCCAAGTCTTGTTTCATGTTATGTGTAAAGGTTGAGCATGTTTTAACTTCATGTTGATCTAACCATAAGTTAAAACATGGTTCAGATCCCCCAATATCCAAATGAGTCTCAAATTGAAATCTCAGCTCAAATTGAGATTTTGCTCAACCAACAGTCTGACTTTGGGACTCAATGTGGAACAATTGAAATTTTGCTGTAATATATAAAAGTTGAAGTTCCAGGCTTTTTTGCAACACCCATTTTAAGTCCAGACAAGCAACAATATTTCTGGGTTGTCAATATTCCTGATTTATCCAGAATTCTAGATTTATTCCTCATCAAAGAGCTATGATTTCTGACCAAACTAAAAGTTATTGGATGATAATATCGCTAGAAATGGCATACATGTAGTAATGGTCTATTTGATATTCTCTGTGATGGATTTTATTAAATACAAACTGAGTTAAATATGGAAACAATGTGGTTGAAGGCCTCTTGGTTGGCAAAAATGTTCAACCTTATATGATTTTCTGTTGACATCCCTCATTATATTTGAGCTGAGATTTTGCGCAATTTGAGATTTTTCAAGATATATGGGTGTGTTGTATGTAATTTCTGGCCATGGCTAGGTTAAAGTCTGTTTGCTCATGTACTAGATAAATTCCAAATTATTCTTTATTTGTTAAATCTACTCATTTTATTCTCTTTGTTGTATTATGTACCTTGTACAGTTTTAGTACGTGAATTTTGTATGTATATGTTTTGACATTTTTTAATAATTATGATATTATACCTTTTATTATATTTGAGCAGATTTTCCATTGGAAAATATCTGCTTACATTGTATATGTATTTGATTGGCAAATTCAGCAGGCATCATTATTTTTTACTGCCTGTATCTTCAAAACTATGTTCTCTACAGTCATGAAGTGTTATGGGAACATTTGGTGTGCTACGGGAATTGTGTTTTCGCTGGAACCAAGTTGCAACAGAGTGACACGCCTTGTTTGAAATCCTCGTGGAATGAGAGACATCAGTAACATATAAATGATCTCCCTTGTAAGGTAATATTAAGATAAAGCCCAAGTTAGACCAATATTGGTCCTAACTACGGTAGTCAGGATCTTCTGAATTTATTGTTATTTCTCATAGAGGTATCTCTGTTTCAGATGTGAAATTTTATACCTCTTCTGTGTTACATTCAGGGGTGTCAATTTTCCTGATTTATCCGGAATTCCGGATTTATCATTTATGATAGAGCAATGGCTACTGACCAAAATAGAAGTTATTTGATGAAATTATCTCAAGAAGTAGCAAAGTTATGGTAAATTCAGTCTGCTCTGGAGGACTTTCTTAAATACAAACTGAGTTAATTATGGAAACAATGTCAATGAAGGCCTCTCGTTTAGCAAAAATGGTTGGTCGCAAACAATTTTCCTGATTGTTAATTTGGCCCTGTTGACACCCCTGGTTACATTTAAATTTTAGGACTATCATAATGTATATAAGGCTGTCCAGAAAAGAAAAGGAAAATCCAGATGTCCTTTTTGTGGGGGGACATAATTAGCAGAACATTTTAGGCAGGATGCAGAATATACTGCTTTTCGAAAGGCAGAATGTTCTGCTATCTATCAAAGGCATAATATTAAGCAGAATATTCTGCTTTCTCCAGAACATTCAGCTATCAATGAAAGGCAGAATATTCTGCTATCTCAAAAAGCTGATTATTTGCTAACTATAAAAGGCAGAATGTTCTGCTTTCTCGAAAGGCAGAACGTTCTGCTTTCTCGAAAGGCAGAATATTCTGCTAACTATAAAAGGCAGAATATTCTGCTTTCTCTGGAGCAGAATGCTCTGTTTACTATGAAAAGCAGAATGTTCTGCTTTCTCGAAAGGCAGAATATTCTGCTAACTATAAAAGGCAGAATGTTCTGCTTTTCGAAAGGCAGAATGTTCTGCTATCTATCAAAGGCATAATATTAAGCAGAATATTTTGCTTTCTCCAGAAAATTCAGCTATCAATGAAAGGCAGAATATTCTGCTATCTCAAAAAGCTGATTATTTGCTAACTATAAAAGGCAGAATGTTCTGCTTTCTCGAAAGGCAGAATGTTCTGCTTTCTCGAAAGGCAGAATATTCTGCTAACTATAAACTTTAAAAGGCAGAATATTCTGCTTTCTCTGGAGGCAGAATTGTTCTGCTATCTATCAAATGCATAATATTAAGCAGAATGTTCTGCTTTCTCCAGAAAATTCAGCTATCAATGAAAGGCAGAATATTCTGCTATCTCAAAAAGCTGATTATTTGCTAACGATAATAGGCAGAATGTTCTGCTTTCTCGAAAGGCAGAATGTACTGCTTTCTCGAAAGGCAGAATATTCTGCTAACTATAATAGGCAAAATATTCTGCTTTCTCTGGAGGCAGAATGCTCTGCTAACTATAAAAGGCAGAATATTCTGCTTTCTCTGGAGGCAGAATGCTCTGCTACCTATGAAAGGCAGAATGTTCTGCTTTTCGAAAGGCAGAATGTTCTGCTATCTATCAAAGGCATAATATTAAGCAGAATATTTTGCTTTCTCCAGAAAATTCAGCTATCAATGAAAGGCAGAATATTCTGCTTTCTCAAAAAGCTGATTATTTGCTAACTATAAAAGGCAGAATGTTCTGCTTTCTCGAAAGGCAGAACGTTCCGCTTTCTCGAAAGGCAGACTATTCTGCTAACTATAAAAGGCAGAATATTCTGCTTTCTCTGGAGGCAGAATGCTCTGCTAACTATGAAAGGCAGAATGTTCTGCTTTCTCTGGAGGCAGAATGCTCTGCTAACTATGAAAGGCAGAATGTTCTGCTTTCTCTGGAGGCAGAATGCTCTGCTAACTATGAAAGGCAGAATGTTCTGCTTTCTCGAAAGGCAGAATATTCTGCTAACTATAATAAGCAGAATATTCTGCTTTCTCTGGAGGCAGAATGCTCTGCTACCTATGAAAGGCAGAATGTTCTGCTTTTCAAAAGGCAGAATGTTCTGCTATTCAAAAGGCAGAATGTTCTGCTATCTATCAAAGGCATAATATTAAGCAGAATATTCTGCTTTCTCCAGAAAATGCAGCTATCAATGAAAGGCAGAATATTCTGCTATCTCAAACAGCTGATTATTTGCTAACTATAAAAGGCAGAATGTTCTGCTTTCTCGAAAGGCAGAATGTTCTGCTTTCTCGAAAGGCAGAATATTCTGCTAACTATAAACTTTAAAAGGCAGAATATTCTGCTTTATCTGGAGGCAGAATTGTTCTGCTATCTATCAAATGCATAATATTAAGCAGAATGTTCTGCTTTCTCCAGAAAATTCAGCTATCAATGAAAGGCAGAATATTCTGCTATCTCAAAAAGCTGATTATTTGCTAACGATAATAGGCAGAATGTTCTGCTTTCTCGAAAGGCAGAATGTTCTGCTTTCTCAAAAGGCAGAATATTCTGCTAACTATAATAGGCAGAATATTCTGCTTTCTCTGGAGGCAGAATGCTCTGCTAACTATAAAAGGCAGAATATTCTGCTTTCTCTGGAGGCAGAATGCTCTGCTACCTATGAAAGGCAGAATGTTCTGCTTTTCGAAAGGCAGAATGTTCTGCTATCTATCAAAGGCGTAATACTAAGCAGAATATTCTGCTTTCTCCAGAAAATTCAGCTATCAATGAAAGGCAGAATATTCTGCTATCTCAAAAAGCTGATTATTTGCTAACTATAAAAGGCAGAATGTTCTGCTTTCTCGAAAGGCAGAACGTTCTGCTTTCTCGAAAGGCAGAATATTCTGCTAACTATAAAAGGCAGAATATTCTGCTTTCTCTGGAGGCAGAATGCTCTGCTAACTATGAAAGGCAGAATGTTCTGCTTTCTCTGGAGGCAGAATGCTCTGCTAACTATGAAAGGCAGAATGTTCTGCTTTCTCGAAAGGCAGAATAGTCTGCTAACTATAATATGCAGAATATTCTGCTTTCTCTGGAGGCAGAATGCTCTGCTACCTATGAAAGGCAGAATGTTCTGCTTTTCAAAAGGCAGAATGTTCTTCTTTTTAAAAGGCAGAATGTTCTGCTATCTATCAAAGGCATAATATTAAGCAGAATATTCTGCTTTCTCCAGAGAATTCAGCTATCAATGAAAGGCAGAATATTCTGCTATCTATAAAAGCTGATTATTTGCTAACGATAAAAGGCAGAATGTTCTGCTTTCTCGAAAGGCAGAATGTTCTGCTTTCTCGAAAGGCAGAATATTCTGCTAACTATAACAGGCTTATTTATAAGTGGGGGCATATAGCATTGGTGCTGTCCGTCCGTCCGTACGTAACACAAATCCTGTGTGTTGAACTCCTCATAAACTACTGGGTAGAATTTCTTCAAACTTTCACAGATGAACAACCTCAATGTATAGATGACCGTAAAGGAAGGATTTTTTACTGTGTCAATTTTGTATTCCATATGCATCTAAATAAATTCAACCAGTCGCTGAAAACTTGCGTGTGTATATGAATTGCTCTTTACTAGTATTTTAGTTTCATGATCATTGTAAGTAAGCTAGTCAGCTTCCTTATGTTTTAGAAATATCTAACTCGTATTCTGAGAATAAGAATGATATCCAATACACATATAACCTTACATATTAGGACCTAGGATAATCTTACAGTAAAGACTTAATTTTATCGGAAAAATAGTCAATTTAAGATTGATCTTGCAGTTTAGATGTACATTGTATATTGAATACGGTCCAAGAACAGCACTGTTTTAAGAGTAGTTGGAAATCAACTAGCTCTCAGACTCAAGAATCTTAAAATAATGTCAATTCACATACGCTCAGTTTTCTGTTACAACAACGATATTAACAAATTCCCCTTGTCCTATATCTCACGGGTATAGTCAGAGCTGCATTTCCCCGCTATTTTGTCGCGAATCAAATTCGTACCCCACCTAAAACACTGAAAACGTAAAAGCACGGGACAGTTTCCCCCCATCACCTGTCTTACCCCTGGATTGGGGAAGTAGTATCATTACTGGTACATTATTGTAACGTCATGTTTGATGTGTAGGCCTACTCCAACTAAGGCACATAAGCCAAAATGTCAACCTATACCGTGAGTATCGAATTAAACAAATTGGATTTTTTTTGAAAAATTAGTCAAAAAATCGAGAAAAAGGCGTTGTCAACCAGTAAAACAAAATGTGTGAAGTCAAACGGGCTGCCACTTAGCCGATCTAACAGTGGCTCAAAAGTGTTTACATTAACTTATATTATTATCTAATACAGTTAATAGTTTATACTAATTTATTTAAGGTCGATTGTGAAACAAGTTTTTCGAACTTATATTAATCACTCTCGACACCTCATTCCCGATGTTATCCATCGCCACGAGGGTATGAGAGAAGAGGAGCCAGTTTCCCTTTGATGCTGAGCGTCTAGCAAGGAAATTTCTAGTACCATTTTTATTTCGTCTTTGGTATGACACGGTCAGGGATCGAACCCAAGACCTCCCGCACTAAAAGCGAAAGCTCAACCACTAGGTTATCGCTCAACCACTAGGCTATCGCTCAACCACTAGGCTATCGAGGAGGCGATAATACACATGTAAGACATCATACTTTTGTAAATTGTATATATATATATAACACTTTCTTTCAATTTGCTGGCTGTTCATCCACCGGCCGCATCAGCTTTATTTTAACTTCCTACAGGATTTAACTTGGTTGCTTAACAGTGAAACCAGATATATAAGCCTGGTTAGTGGCAATATTTCTAGACAAGTGCGGCACTAACTTTTCAGAAGTTTATACATCAAAGATTCACTTTTATACCAAATGCTATTATTATATACATTATAACTATATATGACTGTAAGAAAACGATGTAGAGCTATACATATTTTAGTTATGATTTTATTAAAGGGACGTAATAATTAGTTTGGAAGACTTCAGTTAGTTTGGAAGACTTGAGCTCATAATTCTGTACAATGCATTTAATGTTCGATCGAATATCTTGAGTAGATGTTTAGATAATTTAAAAACATAACACAGTCGATGTTCTCTTTTGTATCACTGTGTATTTATCTTGATGCTGTGTTCATTGTCCAAAATTGGTATGCATGTTTCTTGTTGTGACATGAAGTGCAGTGCGCAAGAATCATAACTCTAGCTGGTGTAGTGTTTGAATGATTCCCTTTTGGTAGATTTTATCAGGACATTTTTTTGTCCAGAGCATCACTTTGTCGTTTTTAGTTCAGATGACTAGAGAACTGGGTCAGATATGCAGCCCAATACTGGATAGTTTTCTGTGACAAATGAGCATGTCGTCAGGCGACACATGCGACTCGCGGAACATTTATAATTATTTATTGGTTGGGCTCATTCTATAGAATTACCGCATCACCACGGTATGTTACATTAGTTGATTGAATAACTTCTTGTTGACCAAATTGCACATTGAAATGAGTAAGGTGTTGCAAAAATGCAATAAATTATATCAACTTTCGATATAAAACCTTTTTCGGTGAAAAATTGTCCGTAACAATCGCTTTAAATTTAACATACACGTATTCAACGGATCAAGGGCTAAGAAATAGAGCTTTGAAAATTTAAATAGACCTTATTCTGACCGAATTATGACATTAAAACATTAATTTTCCGCCCTATGTACAAAGCGTCACGTTGCTAGGAAATGAAGCAATATTTTGAAAAATTAAAAACGACATAATCAAAGAGTATGTTAAAGCATATTTCTGGAGATTTTCATTAGATTCGGCCTATAGTCGATTTTTTACCGATGACGTCGGAGAAAGGTCCTAAACATCCTTAATATATACTAAGGTATGATAACTCGTGTTGTAGATTTTAAGGTCAAAGTAAATGTACTTACTTGGTGTAATATCCTGAAGTTGTTTCCATCACCTCCACTCTTTATCGCTGTTTATACTATATCAGACAACGAATTTACCAAATAAAACCTATACTCCATTATCAGATATATCATAAATCCCATTTATAGAGTTAAATAATATTGTTGTTAAATTACGCACTTTTTCCGAATAGTAATTTATGAGAAACCAAGTGCTTTGTAAAAGCAATTATCATAGGTGTTTATCAAATTGAAACCCCATGGATTTCTGCTCTATTACACAGATAGTATTGATTCTGCAAGCTGACCCCCTAAATTAAATGTATCTGTGTAAAGTCAAGATCTGTTCTAGCATGGCAACATACTTTTATTTTGCAATTGCAATTTTGGCTACTTCACTATAGATCATCCACGAATTTTGAGCTTTGACGGGAGAATCCGAGACTACACGTTTTAGTCATGGTGTGTGAATATACCTGTTTGTGATGTCTTTAACATGCATTGATATAAATGTAGTAGATATAGTATCGCTGGCTCCATCGGTACCAGTAGAGAGCTTGATTTTCAGACTAAAAACAAGCGAGTTCAAGCCCTCATAATAGCACTATTTTTTCTCAACTATATTTGTTTTGTTTCTTTATCATCAAGAATATGAAGACATTGTTTAAAAGCAATTTTATTTCATTTTTCTCATTTCTCATTCTACATGTAATACTTACCTCGTGTCAAAGATTTTCGACTTTACTTGGTGTGTTCGTTGACAACCCGTCAGTTTTGTCCCTCTCTGAGTCAGATTGTTTATTTGAATATTTTATAGCGAGTGCTTGAAGATCGTTTATTGCAATATTTTATGCCAGTGTTTGTGTCCAACTGTCAATACAAGTTTAATACACTTAGAGGCTATTTTTTAGATGAACTCCTTGCCAACTGCCAGTATAACTTGGTATTAAATAAGAGCCATGGCAAATATAAAATATCATAGAAAAATAAGTCTCATAAGACATCGCCGTAAACATTGCGCCATGTATTCAGTTACTTGCATGAATTACTTATGTAACTTATGTTGGTATTGCTTATGTATACATACCCTTTTAGGGTAAATCAACTGTGCTGCATAAATTAGTCACGGCTCTAAAATATCGTTGATCTATAGCTTTGTTAGATACACGTAAATTTATGTTGAATATGAGTATGGTAAATTTTGGTTTAAGCAAAAAATATCAACTTAGCACTGGTGCCAGTCTTAGTCTGTTCCTTCTTATACAACCCCTAGAGTAAATGCCAGCATTTTATAGCTGTAGCTGGTATCTGAAACGTTAACCCAGGTCAGCAATCACAAGTTTTGGTTCTGTATGAGATTAATGGCCATCTTATCAGATTTGAACAATATACTATGTAGCCACTAGAGTAGTGGTCTCTACAGACAAGCTTCATCACAATATCACCATAAGATATTCATGATCACTCTTGCTAGTTAATTTTAGGTATACAATGTACAGGTACAGGTTGAATGTTTGTATGGTGGAAAATTGTATCTGGCAGTTGAATACTAGAATGAAGCATAATTATGATTTGTTTAAAATAGCTTTAAATGGCAAAATTTTTATCTGAAAAGTCTGCTGAATAAATCATATTGTATTAATTTTAATACTTGAATATAATACACGCATATATCGAATACTTACGCCGCATCTGTCACATCAAAGTCGCCGCTAAAAAAAGATTGTCTGCATTACGAGGTTGCAAACTTAGCAATATATTTTATTATGAAATTACCTATACAATTATGCAAAAGGTATTCAATACATTTTATTCCGTGCCTGTTTACATGGTGAGCGACTGATTTTAATCGCAAAATTACTAGCCAATACAGTCCACGTGCGCGGTTGCATGTTTCAGTACCGAGTTTGATGCAATCAAATTAGAGAGGCGGAGCTTAGCCGAAGTCTGCAATTTGTTTTTACATGTATTGGACCTCCTGTGACGCTTGATTACTGCTAATTGACATGGATTAACTGACTTGTACATACTTTATTTCGATGTCCGGAAGGCAAATATATGCTTGGATCATAAAATTCGGTATACAGAATCAAATCTCGAATGTAGAGGTTGGTTATACGAACTTTTTGGTCAGTAAAAAAAAATGTGCGATTTTGCTGTCAATAGAAATTAAGAGTAGACGGGACTACATTCTTGCGCATAATCAGTTGTCCGAGCTCGATTAAGAGTTGTCCCTGACGCTGTTCTATTGTAGAGCCCTGTATTTTGATTATTTACATAAACAAATTCCTTATTCATTTGAATAACCTAATTCGATGATTAAACAAATGATTAACGAATGTTAAAACAGCATAGAATGTAATTTAACAGACCTCATATATAACCCGAAAATAGGATCGCAGTTTAAGCATGATCTTTTTTAGACTCTTCCTCATGTTCTATTACACATTAAGGATGGTTACTGTTTAAAACAGGGAAATATTGCAACCGCTGATCCAGGCTGGATGTTATATTGATGTGGGACTTCAATGTCGGCTGCTACAGTACAGTGTTTACCCAACGAAAGACGACATTTAAACCCATGTAGTCCGGCCCCAAACCCAAGATACCTTGCATTGGAGTATAAAGTTTTTTTCTTTGCTGATTTCAGTAGACAAGACCTTTCGAATGGAAGTTCTGACGGGTGCCATTGTGTCACCCTTCAGCATTTTGAGAAAATTATGGTTAAAAGTTCCAAAATATAAACGAAACTGCGAAATTTTGGAATCGGTGAACTACATTGTTATTTATAATCATATTTTATAATAAATCACATTTCTATGTAGTTATTAAGTTGCAGGGAATCTCACTGGGAATTGTAATTATGGGGTTATCCAACTGCTATCCTAGTCTGAACTTATAATTGTTCATTTGAACTTTTTGTAGAAGTTCATCTGCTGAAAGATGTAAACAATTTAGGTCATGTCTAAAGAGCCCAACCCATATGCCCAGCCCACGAGCCCAGCCCACGGGCCCAGCCCACAGACCCAGCCCAGATTTTATAGTATGCCAGTGGTTTGACCCAGCACTGGCCAAATGAACTGTTACCAAATCATTTGTGGCAATTAGAATCCCTATTAACAGGTAATTGAGATATCAATTCCAGCTGAGAGAAGAAACAGGGATTTTCAAGCTAAATGTAGGCTGTTCTCTGGACTGTATACAAGTTAAACTACCCTTCGCTCACAGCAGATATTAACATTGAGTTGAAGAAGGTTTCACAGTACTACTGCTGGTCAGTTGTTAAATTATAATCAATAATAAGTTACAAAACAACTGATAGAACACAAAATTTTATGGCGTCACTATACATCTACATTTTCTTGCAACCCTCATTCACCCCCTCCTTAGAACATGCTACCATTGGGCCCTGATCACGACAGTGAATGTTCTGTTTGTTTTGTCATCATCAACTACATTCACTTCGGTACTAAGAAACACTAACAAGTTCAATATATTATAATACTTGTATCAATAAATATTTTAAGATTTTTAAGATGATTGATAGCCACACGGCGCATGGTTCGGACGTCATGATGTCATCAATCGTCGACGCACCTGTCACGTTTCAATCGCCCACGCTTTACTCTTAAAGTGTTCTCCTGGACCCTCAATACACAGTTCCAAGAAGAAGTGTAGAACTGTCCTCTACCTTACTAGAATACTCGGATTTGGCTGACATTCCTTTATAAACACGCGTAACCAATTCAGTTATTTCATCATACTACTCGCAAGCACTTAGTAACCTTTCCGATAAGAATAATTCAATTAACATCTGTGTAAATAATAGGCATTGAAAGCGTCTGACTACCGGGATGAGATATTACGATAGAACTTAAAATGGATGTGTCAGCATGTTCTCATGTCTTAAAATCGCGAATTTACTGTATAGTTATTCTATATTACATTATTATAAACTTGCAGAAAAAGCTATTGCTGAAATCATGTGTCATTTATTCCAAATGTTTTAAACATCAACTCTCGCATAGTATAGATATTTGTTTAACAAGCATCCCGACCACTTTAGAGAAAAGTCCTTTTGCATTTAGTTCATAAGAATATAGACTAGCAGTTGCAGAAGAGTCAATAGCTTAAGCTGTACTAATTTTCTCCTAATTTCCATAAACTAATTATCTTATCGCAAAACTGGATACAAGGTATTCAAAACGTTGATTGATATTGTTACCTCTCCTGGTTTTCAACATTTCAGAATCACTAAAGTGTTAAATAAAACAAGATGGCCATTGGCCCTAAAGCGCTCACCTGATGACTAGCAGTTTAGGCAGAATCAGTATTTGTTATGACATGACCTTAATATTTAATGTAGATTTGTGGCCAGGTTTTATAAAGATGAGGTAAGAATTGTGAGCTCTAGATAATAAACAAGGTTTTTCTTCAATGTAATCTGGTGACCTAGTTTTTGACCCCAGATGACACAGTTCAACCGTGGTCTAGATTTCATAGAGACAAACATTTTGACCAAGTTTCATAATGATTAAGTGAAAAGTGTGACTTCTAGAGTGTTAACAGTCTAACCGAGCAACTGCCATGAAATTTGGAAAAAATCTTCTATAATTGTTACTCTACTTAGTTTAAACATATTGTATTGCCCAAACAAAATACACAAACAATTTCATACAAAAATTTCTATAAATACATTTTAAATACATGGGTAAAAGGGTCGAGCCACTCTACTTGTTGCATGTATGAAAACAGTATGTTGTTCAAATATTTGTTTCGTTAATCTTTTTTTTCACTAGTCAACAATGAAACATTACTCATTTTAAAATAGCATTTAAAATACAAATAACATGCACATTCTAAAATAAACGTTACCGTATGATTCCGTAAACACGAAATTTCGTGCATGCCAAGTTTCATGTTACATTGTATTAAATGTCAACCTATTTCGGTAAATACGAGGGTCAGTCAAGAAAAACTGAGAGTTGGTAATTTAAGCCTTCAAAATATGTTTGCAGTTGTACTTTCTATTATTCATCGTCAAATATTACCCCCTGCGGACAATCTGATGAGTTCCGTCATCATATTGTGATAAGTAGAATGACATTGTTTACATATCTTAAAGTAATTTATCAGACTGACTCGTCTAATCCCATTTAGGGATACTTAGATCCTTAACTCTGAATCATATATCACTACAGATTAACTCAAATAGTGCTAGTTACAGACAAAATGTGACGAGTCGACTCGGGTCGCGAAAACGTATGACAATTTGAATTACTCGCATTCTCGGGAAATTGTAATCAAGAACAATTATTGGATTGTAATTACCTTTAAACAAGGTATTCCAGCCACTCGCAAATTTTTTTTGCTTTGTTATGCACAAACGTAATGATGACAGACTTCATTGTTTACTTGCTCAGTGAAATCTTTGGTGGATCTATTAGCACAAGTGCCAGTGCTTGACAGACAATGAAAATCTAACCTTAGTCCTTATTATAACCCAAAGTGTTTTAATCATCGCATGATATACTGATTATAGAACTGTGATTCATTTTTCCATAACTTTAACAAGTAATGAATAATCGTACTTTAGCGGATTGACCTGCGGTTCTACGTTTAATCTTGTGAACGAACACAGACAGTTCTAAGTTTAGCGGACTGATTTCATTGGTTGTTGAATTCCACATTACGTCATTTGAAAGTTTTGAAGCCGGCAAATTTCAAACTGATATCAAGGCGCGATTGCCTATATTTACGAGCGCAGACTTCAGTCTGGAGCTTCTAATCCCTCAAAACTGCCGGACAATAAAAATAGTCACTCAAGTCAATTCCGCCAAAAGCCTGATTCTGCTAAATGTTTCATGTATAAATAATTACCAGTTTAACTTTATGACTTTATTTTAGTTTCTATAATATACTTGTTTTGTATATATTGAACCAGATTTCATAGATTATTTTTAATCTATTGGAAGTGTACATTACAGCCTTACTGTATATTTAGTGCGGCCAAGATATGATGGCACAATAACATTGTGAAAACGTCACTGGTTGGATTAGCCCATATCAAAATGCGAGTAAGTAAAATAAATCACGATCATCTAAGCGCTTGTTCAGTTATTTTAACTTATTTAATTAAGGATGAAGATCGTTGTGCTTATATAGCCTAGTGGTAACGTTTCTAATCTCAACGCAGACAGTCTGGGTTCGAATCCCATCCGAATCTTATTTTATTTTTATTTTGTTTCGCGAATTTCCTTTCGGCACACTTTTCACAAAACTGTATTTGTGGGTGTATTATTTACAACAAGATAAACTGTGTACGCTGCACATCATTAAATTGAATGATGGCTAAATGTATCGTTTTAACGCAGCAAGGACGATGCATTGTGTCGAATGTATTAGACTTCTGAACACGAGAGGCATCAATAGAACTGCCAGTGATTCTGTCGTCCTGTCCATTAAGGAAACAAACTACCCCGATGACAGGGGTATCAAAAAGGACGGTTGCACTCATATAGGCGACGAAATTGCACAACGGTGTAAGAAAATCAAGAAGAAACAAAATTTCACTGGATTCTTTTGATGATAATGACATTGATTATGACGAGGCGGATGGTGATAGTGATGATAAGTTTGCAGATTTCTAAAATGATTCTGTCACAAACACTGCTGATGAACAATGTTAATTCATATAATTTATATACACACGTATACATACAGAATATTAATTTTCAATCGATTGTTCTAGATAAATATAATAAAATATTATATAATGTTATACAGAATAGAGAAAGTATACGAATGAAAAAAAATGTAACAAGATAATCAACGTGTAACGGTATATACTAAGAAAATGTTTACTAGAACTGAAGAATACAATTCATTACCAAAAATGCACAAGAGTGAGACTCGAACCAGTAACCTCCTTCCATAATATTGTTGTATTTCCAACGCTTTACCGACTGAGCTAGCGAGGCACATGTAAAAGCGACTCTTATATTTGCTTATATTGCGAAAACGTAATACGAGACCAGCGTTTATTGACCCTGACTGTAAATAAGCACCCCTTTCTGTTGAAAATGAACCCATCGGCTAATTAGCATGTGTAAATGTCATTGTGCCATCATATCTTGGCCGCACTATAGCTTACGAGAGTCATATACTCTATTTATAATAGGCCTACTACTGACGATTTACTCATAATATTTTGTCTAGATTTCTAGATCTACTTTATACATCCAGTGAGTATTTTGATGTCAACGTCAGTTTGACTAGGGAGTATATATATGTAGTTTGGTCAACGTCAGTTTGACTGGTGGGAGAAATCTTTGTCAACGTCAGTTTGACTTGTTGGTTGATTAGAGTGTGTTTGTTGTATGATATGATGTTTTAATATCTATTAGATCTATAGATATAGCTTTTGATTTTACCAACCATAAATCTAGTTTGAAGTTGAACTGTGTTTTTATTTACTGGTACTTTATACCTACACAATAGTACACATATACACCTATCACACTAAAGATACTTACATAGGCATACATACTACATATGCATCATAGCAGACACGGGTACATAAGCTAATAGGCCTAAATAAGCTAACAATATATAGGCTTATAAATGTAGTTGCCAAGCAACCATAGAACATCACTTAGGGGTATGCATTAGCACACGCGATATGAAGATCAAATCTGTTGTAAATTCAATGGTTTAGTTCAACCTTATATACCGGGATTCATTACAACTAACATGAGTATATTGTAGAATAGCATATATCAAATAATAATGAGCCATTATTTAAGAATGGTCACTAATGCTGTGTTATTTTGTTGCCTAGTGCAACAATTTTACCCACATTTTATCAATATTCCGGGCATGTGTTCTAAAACTGATCACTGATTTCCCCATTTCTTTTCAATAAGATTGTGAATACATCTCAAGGAGTCCAGTAACCGTAACAGAAATAAATTGTATAACTTCGCTTTCTTAAAAAATGATCCGTTCTTTTGGGTGGGGTAAATTGTGGTTTTAATACCATCAAATAAAATGACAATTTACATTTTCGTCAAGAATATTTTCTATATTGGTGGAGTAAAACAACTAGAATTAATTTTATTTGATAGATTAATGTATTACCAAATAAATAATGTGTTTGAAAATATCAGATATATCTTTATGTTTCCATAGCAACGCACACTTCTGTTCTACTAACAGCGTGAACGCATGTCCTATAGTTGTCTTCTTTGGTTGATTAGCAACAAGAATCAAATTGTCATAGACTAGAGTGGTTTTCGCCATATAATCAGTGAGATACCATATTTCACGATAACGTATAGGAAATATACGAACAGTTACTTCTCTAAGAATTATTTAGCAACTCTCAGTTTTTCTTGACTGACCCTTGTATTATTAGTTTTTAGGAAAATAAGAATATCTCAAAAACTAGCGGAGCAAGTGTAAGGAACTTCCATTATCATAGCTGTAATTGTGTTCTTCATAAATACATGTATAACAGGTTTGATATACATTGTACAGATAGATCAAAGACTTTGCAATTACCTAAAGTCATCAAACATTATATTTAATTCATCATCAAGGTTACCTTTCAATAAAATATTAGACACCTTAATCAGATTTAATTTTTATTTCAAATGCATGCAACAAACGTTTGTGTGATGAGTGAATGGGTCTGGATATAAAATTGATATAATGAAAATATTTCGAGGCGCGTGGACAAGACCCCAAGAGTCTGTGTACTACAGCTCATGAAGGCAATACACCTATTGTAGTCCTAAGTAATATGTCACATTGTGTGTTCGATTCACATAAGTGTGATTTTGATTTTCAGTGTTTTATTAAATATTTATTTTTAGGGCAGTTTTTATTATTAGAATAGCAATGGTAACATAGATTTATATTGTAAATATTGTGAGTTTTTAATGAAATTGTGATTTGATAGTCTCTTATAATTCTTTTAGAATGACTTTGTACTGTGATGTGTTTTGTAAATTGTATAGTTTATGTGTACAGAGATGAGACTTTAATAAACATATATATATATATAAATCAAATCATCGGGACAAATGTTTAATGCACATATTGTTTTATTTCTCCAATGATGAAGCTAAAATACATTTTAAAACAGGAACAAATCATACAAGACAAATACCATTACTCACAACTTATACAGTGCATTCAAAGTCAAACGAGAACCGTTATAAACATAAACTTGTCTGTCTGGGTTCGATATCAAATTATGTTTAAAGCGCATTCCATACATCAAAGGCGATGTAGGGTAGTAGATAAACACACACTTCCTACAAGTTTCAAAAGTTGTAGGTTCGATCCCCACTTTTTTTTTTATTACATGTATCCATGTTATTAAGTCTTATATTGTTCTACTGCTTTAATGAATCGATACTTCAAATGATAAATTTCTTATGTTGAAGTGGGTATATAATATAATTGTATGATTACTGTACTGTAGATAAAAATGAAATAATTGAAAAGATACAACTTCGTTACTTGATAACACACAAATAAATCTACATACCTTACTATGTGTATCTTATTATTATATTAGTTACAAATACAAAATAAGGTTCTTGTAAAAAAGATAAAACTTTAAAATTCATGTAACTTGAATGGGTGTCGAACCAGTGGCTAGATTGAACAAATCTCAACAAAATCATTGTGCTTTATCACTAGACTAACGAGACGATGTGAAAAACTGGTTTTCAACTATTATACTATTGATCGACAGCATCTCTGTTATTGTATAAAACATAGTCCCCTCCCCCTATTCTTTAGAATGGGATAGTTCCCTCATTAGTATTAATTAGTGACCCGACAACAGTTACATATGTATGGTGTTAATAAACTTTTCAAAAAAAGACAGTGTATACTACATGACAAGGTCTTACAGTCACTACTGTTCTAAAATGTACCCTATTACTACCACCACCTACAAAGGATATCGAAATGGTCGGTCAAGGGTTGGCCTAAGGCTCGAACCCAACACATGGTTAAAACTGACCTGTAACAACTCTATGCTTTCATGGTGTAGGTCCAGTTAGACCTACTTTCCATGCTTGCATGTTTCAGGTCCAGTAAGACATTGTTGCAGGTCCAGTAAGAACTACATTCTATGCTTGCACGTTGTAGGTCCAGTTAGACCTACTTTGAATGCTAATTGCTAGAGTAGATTCAGTTAGACCTACATTCTATGCTTGCATTTGTAGGTTCAAATAGACCTACGTTCAATGCTTGCATGCTGTAGGTCAAGAGTTCAGCGCTTGACCAGAGACATGCATCAAATGTTTGCTGAAGTAGGGCAGGAATGCAGGGCTCTACCATAGACCTACATTGCTCAATCAAGTTCAAACCTTACAAGAGGGCAAATGTACAGGGCTGAACCTTAAACTTGCTAGAGGTTGCTCAATCTTAGACCTACATTGAAAGCTTGCTAGAAAAGGTCCAGAGTGCAGTGCTCAGTCTTAGATTTGCATTCAAAGCTTGTTAGAGTGCAGTGCTCAATCTTATACCTACGTTGAAAGCTTGCTAGAAAAGGTCCAACATGCAGTGCTCAATCTAAGACCTACATTAAAAGCTTGCTAGAAAAGGTCCAGAGTGCAGAGCTCAATCTTGGACCTACATTGAAAGTTTGCTAGAAAAAGTCCAGAGTGCACTGCTCAGTCTTAGTTTTGCGTTAAAAGCTTGATAGAGTGTAGTGTTTAATCTCATACAGTACTTATGTTGAATGTTTGCTAGAAAAGGTCCAGAGTGCAGTGCTCAATCTTAGGCCTACGTTTAAAGCTTGCTAGAGAATGTCCAAAGTGTAGTACCTAATCTTAGACCTAAATTCCAAGCTTGCTAGAAAATGTCCAGAGTGCAGTGCTCAGTCTTAGACCTACATTCCAAACTTGCTAGAGAATGTCAAGAGTGCAGTGCTGTAGTCTAAGACCTACGTTCCAAGCTTGCTAGGGAATTTCAGAGTGCAGTGCTGTAGTGTTAGACCTACGTTCAAAGCTTGCTAGACAAGGTCTAGAGTGCAATGCTCAATCTTAGACCTTCGTTCCAAGTTTGTTAAAGAAAGTCCAGAGTGTATTGCTCTACCTTAGATTTACATTCCAAGCTTGCTAGAGAATTTCAGAGTATAGTGCTCAGCCTTCGACCTACATTCAAAGCTTGCAAGAGAAGGTCCAGAGTGCAGTGCTCAATCTTAGATCTACGTTCCAAGCTTGCTAGAGAATTTCAGAGTGCAGTGCTTAACTTTAGAATTGCGTTAAAAATGCTTACTGGGGTAGATACGGCATGCCGTGGACAATTGTAGACCTGCATTATATGCTCACTGGAGTTGGCCAAGATTACAGTGTTCAAGCTTATATATTTAGACCTTCATTCCATGCAAACTGGAGGTCAAGATTGTATTGCTACACATTATAACTGAGTTCAATGCTAGCCAAAGTATGTTGACACTGCAGGGCTGGACCTTTTACCTTAGTTAAATGCAAGCAAGAGTAGGACCAGGATGCAGTCCTCAATCTTAGACCTGCGTTCAATTGCTTGCATAGTAGGCCCAATGCGCAGCACTCGACCTAAGACCTGTCTTCAATGTAAGCCGGAATATGTTCAAGTGTAGAGTTCAGTCTTGACTTGTAATCAATTCTCTCTGCAATTGGTACAGAGCTTAATCACGAACATGAGTTGACTTGTTTTTGTGTGGCATACGCCACACAATGATATTACCACTTTTCAGCTTACAACCGATTCAACGACTATATGCCAGAAAATAGTCTTCCGCATATAAATAGTTCTATGATTGGAACAATATTACAAGCATGCATATCATTTAACCTGATTTGTGTGCATTGTCTACATTTATTTATATTAAGACCAACAATTAAATCAGACTTTTATTATTATCAGTACTCAGAGCAGGGCCTGGTCTTAAAGACTTCTTTTTACTGCTGGTTGGTATAGGTGCAGCTTTGTGGGCTCAATTTTACATCTCAAGGGCTCAGTGCAAACAGTTGAAACTACATATTATTATGCAGTAACAACTAACTACATATAATTATGTAGTTACAACTGTTTCGCACTGAGCCGTTGATTCTGCATTCAACGATTGGCAGTTTACCTAAGATCAGTGTACATTATACGTTTGACATTTGTAAGTTAGTAGTAAGTACATGTGTACATGGAGTAGGTGCCGGCATTAGACCTCTATTTATGCTATAATCATAAACATAATTTGATTTAAAACCTCATATATTTAAATTGGAATGTCCCGCAAAATGTTAGAAAATCTATAGTAAAAACAATCATATTGCAGTGTAAAAACCACTTTTAAATAACTTTCTTAATTGCAATAATAAATTTAGCATTCACTTTTTTCAAAATATATCTTTTCTAATCCTAAAAACTCTAACAAGTGAAGGCTTTTTCTACCAGCCGTGATTGTGAATGACCTTGATCTTGCTGAGCTGTGTTGGCAGTATATGACCATTTGATTAAGTATCATGGAGATATGGATTACATTCAAGATTCAATATTCAAGATACAGTGAACTCTATAATATCTACATAACTTATATCGTAAGGTCTCTGGCTGGGGGATCAGGTGGCAATTGCCAACAGCGGTCAACCCGGAAATATCTATATCATGTACAGTATGGCAACAATGGACTGGAACTCATGCATATCATGTTCATTATCTGTTGTTGAAAGTTCAGGGATAAAACTGTTTCATTATACTCCAAATCTTGTCACAAACCGTATACCTTAACTTCCTGTAACATTGTATACGTGACTTTACTGAAAACAGTTTTATAAGTTTAACAACAAAGCAGTATAATGAATTATCTGTGCAAAATAAGCACAGTCTATTGTAAAGCATAACTTTCCTTGGTTATGCTACTTGTAATTGTTACATTCAAAGAGTTTATGTGCTTTTCATGAAATACTTTATCCAACTAGAAATATTTTTAATTGTAAGTGTGATGCATGTTTACAGGGTACCGGGTACTTTATTTAACTTTCTAATTAAATTCCTTTCCTAGTGCATTTCATTCAAATTCAAAATTTCACTGTAAAACCAAAATGTGTGTACATGTATATCTTTTTCTTGAAAGCACAACTTCTCATAGAGAGAAACCCAGAAACACAAATCTGACCCTAATGTCCATTTCAATTCACCTGGGGAAGGGTTCTAGTAATCTGATAGGGCTGTTAAAAGCCAATCTAAAGAAGTAATTTGTAACTCTCTGACATGCCGTTTCATTCTGATTTTACGCTAATCATTATCCCTCGATTAAAAATTCTGGGGAAAATTGAAATATCGGATCTCTTGGTAGGACTGGATTAAGGATTCGCTCTGGAAAGTCTATACACTGTAATGAATGCTGTGAAATTATAATGACATGGAATACCCTGGAGAGTTCTCTCAGTTCCTTTAGATTGGCCTTTAATATATCAAATTACTAGCACTTTTCTCCAGTTGAATTGAACATATTTTGGTCAGAATTGTGCCATTCTGTCTAATACATTTCTTCAAGAGTGAAAGGTATGAAACATGTGGTCAGTACTATTTCTAGAATAGCCCGAAATTAATGTTAGAATACTATTCCCACAACACTGGTCCAAAAGATTTATGGGATATAAACAGCGATACAGATTATTTGCTTAAACTGATAAGCCCTAGCTTTGCAGACTGACCACATACACTCCTATTTCTAATGTGATAGCACACAACTAAGTGTGTAATACTGTGTTTGGGTTTCGCAAAATAGTGAGATGTACCTGTAATAAGAAGTGGTCACTTCTTTCATAATTAAGCTCATTGGGAAATTTGAAAAGCAAACTTATTATAGGTATGTACAAAATGTTTTCCTGAATTAATTGTTAATATTGTTGTTGTAACAGAAAACTGAGCGTATGTGAATTTACATTATTTTAAGATTCTTGAGTCTGAGAGCTAGTTGATTTCCAACTACTCTTAAAACAGTGCTGTTCTGGGACCGTATTCAATATACAATGTACATCTAAACTGCAAGATCAATATTAAATTGACAATTTTTCCGATAAAATTAAGTCTTTACTGTAAGATTATCCTAGGTCCTAATATGTAAGGTTATATGTGTATTGTATTGGATATCATTCTTATTCTAAGAATACGAGTTAGATATTTCTAAGACATACGGAAGCTCACTTGCTTAATTACAATGATCATAAAACTAAAATACTAGTAAGAGCAATTCATATACATACACAAGTTTTCAGTGACTGGTTGAATTTATTTAGATGCATATGGAATAAACATTCATGATATACTTGTATACT
This sequence comes from Spisula solida, assembly GCA_947247005.1. Classification (NCBI taxonomy): domain Eukaryota; kingdom Metazoa; phylum Mollusca; class Bivalvia; order Venerida; family Mactridae; genus Spisula; species Spisula solida. The sequence continues at coordinate 32,463,740 of OX365948.1, forward strand.
ATTTGTGCTGCAAAAACACTTATATGCTGCTGCTGCATAAAATATCTACACTTTGATACCTATAATTTAATATATATATGACATGCCTTCCTTTCAAAAAATAATCTATTTTGCACTTAATTACCTCAACCGCCCGAGCTGGATTCTAAATATGATTTTGACAACTACTCGTTGATACCTTTAAATTGATATATGACATGCCTACCTTCCAAAAATTACCTTTTTTTGCACTTACTGACCCTGCCCGACTCCCGGGCTGGGTTTTAAATATGAATTTTGGCAACTACTTGTTGATACCTTTAATTTCATATTTGACATGCCTACCTTCCAAAAATTATCTATTTTGGTACTTAATGACCCCGCCCAACCACTGCGCTGGGATATTAATGCATTTGTTGACAATTACTCTTCAATACCTTTCATTTGATATAATTATGACATGCCTACCGTCCAAAAATTATATATTAAGGTACTAAATGACCTCCGCCCGACCACAGGGCTGGGTTATAAAAACGATTTTTGACAACTACTCATCGATACCTTTAATTTGATATATGACACGCCTACCTTTACAAAAATAATCTATTTTGTCACTTAATGACCCACCCGACTCCCGGACTGGGATCTTAATGTGATTTTTGACAATTACTCTTCGAAACCTTTCATTTGATATATGACACGCCTCAACCACCCCGAGCTAGATTCTAAATACGATATTGACAACTACGCGTTGATACCTTTAATTTGATATATGACACGCCTTCCTTCCAAAAATAATCTATTTCTGCACATAATGACCCCGCCCGACCCACAGGCTAGGTTCTAAATACGATTTTTTGACAACTACTCGTCGATACCTTTAGTTTGATATATGACACGCCTACCTTTTGAAAATTATCTATTTTGGGACTTTATGATATCAGCCCGACCCACCGGCTGGGATCTTGACGCAATTTTTGACAATTACTTGTCGATACCTTTCATTTCATATATGACACGCCTACCTTCCTAAAATAATATTTTTGCACTTAATGAACCCGCCGGACCCCTGGCTTGGTTCTAAATACGATTGTTGACAATTACTCGTCGATACCTTTAATTTCATATTTGACACGCCTACCTTCCAAAAATAATATTTTTGCACTTAATGACCCCGCCCGACCCCGGGCTGGGTTCTAAATACGATTGTTGACCATTACTCGTCGATACCTTTAATTTAATATATTACACGCTTACCTTCCAAAAATAATATGCTTTGCACTTAATGACCCCGCCTTTTATTGATAGCTGAAAAGTATTCCCCTGGAGTAGGCAGAACATTATGCCTTTTACATTTAGCAAATACTCAGCTTTTTGAGATAGCAGAATATTCTGCCTTTCATTGATAGCTGAATTTTCTGGAGAAAGCAGAATATTCTGCTTAGTATTACGCCTTTGATAGATAGCAGAACATTCTGCCTTTGAGAAAGCAGAATATTCTGCCTTTTATAGTTAGCAGAATATTCTGCCTTTCAAGAAAGCAGAACATTCTGCCTTTCGAGAAAGCAGAACATTCTGCCTTTTATAGTAAGCAAATAATCAGCTTTTTGAGATAGCAGAATATTCTGCTTAATATTATGCCTTTGATAAATAGCAGAACATTCTGCCTTTCGAAAAGCAGAACATTCTGCCTTTCGAAAAGGCAGAACATTCTGCCTTTCATAGTTAGCAGAGCATTCTGCCTCAAGAGAAAGCAGAATATTCTGCCTTTTATAGTTAGCAGAGCATTCTGCCTCCAGAGAAAGCAGAATATTCTGCCTATTATAGTTAGCAGAATATTCTGCCTTTCGAGAAAGCAGAACATGCTGCCTATTGAGAAAGCAGAACATTCTGCCTTTTATAGTTAGCAAATAATCAGCTTTTTAAGATAGCAGAATATTCTGCCTTTCATTGATAGCTGAATTTTCTGGAGAAAGCAGAATATTCTGCTTAATATTATGCATTTGATAGATAGCAGAACATTCTGCCTTTTGAAAAGCAGAGGATTCTGCCTCCAGAGAAAGCAGAATATTCTGCCTTTTAAAGTTTATAGTTAGCAGAATATTCTGCCTTTCGAGAAAGCAGAACATTCTGCCTTTCGAAAAGCAGAACATTCTGCCTTTCATAGTTAGCTGAGCATTCTGCCTCCAGAGAAAGCAGAATATTCTGCCTTTTATAGTTAGCAGAGCATTCTGCCTCCAGAGAAAGCAGAATATTCTGCCTTTCGAGAAAGCAGAACATTCTGCCTTTTATCGTTAGCAAATAATCAGCTTTTTGAGATAGCAGAATATTCTGCCTTTCATTGATAGCTGAATTTTCTGGAGAAAGCAAAATATTCTGCTTAATAGTATGCCTTTGATAGATAGCAGAACATTCTGCCTTTCGAAAAGCAGAACATTCTGCCTTTCATAGTAAGCGGAGCATTCTGCCTCCAGAGAAAGCAGAATATTCTGCCTTTTATAGTTAGCAGAATATTCTGCCTTTCGATAAAGCAGAACATTCTGCCTTTCGAGAAAGCAGAACATTCTGCCTTATATCGTTAGCAAATAATCAGCTTTTTGAGATAGCATAATATTCTGCCTTTCATTGATAGCTGAATTTTCTGGAGAAAGCAGAATATTCTGCTTAATATTATGCCTTTGATAGATAGCAGAACATTCTGCCTTTCAAAAAGCAGAACATTCTGCCTTTTATAGTTAGCAGAATATTCTGCCTTTTGAGAAAGCAGAACATTCTGCCTTTCATAGTTAGCCGAGCATTCTGCCTCCAGAGAAAGCAGAATATTCTGTCTTTTATACTTAGCAGAGCATTCTGCCTCCAGAGAAAGCAGAATATTCTGCCTTTCGAGAAAGCAGAACATTCTGCCTTTTATCGTTAGCAAATAATCAGCTTTTTGAGATAGCAGAATATTCTGCCTTTCATTGATAGCTGAATTTTCTGGAGAAAACAAAATATTCTGCTTAATAGTATGCCTTTGATAGATAGCAGAACATTCTGCCTTTCGAAAAGCAGAACATTCTGCCTTTCATAGTAAGCAGAGCATTCTGACTCCAGAGAAAGCAGAATATTCTGCCTTTTATAGTTAGCAGAATATTCTGCCTTTCGATAAAGCAGAACATTCTGCCTTTCGAGAAAGCAGAACATTCTGCCTTATATCGTTAGCAAATAATCAGCTTTTTGAGATAGCAGAATATTCTGCCTTTCATTGATAGCTGAATTTTCTGGAGAAAGCAGAATATTCTGCTTAATAGTATGCCTTTGATAGATAGCAGAACATTCTGCCTTTCGATAAGCAGTATATTCTGCATCCTGCCTAAAATGTTCTGCTAATTTTGTCCCCCCACAAAAAGGACATCTGGATTTTCCTTTTCTTTTCTGGACAGCCTTCTATACTGTGCTGTTGAACCAATATGTAGCCAAGCTTATTAATGAATCAGATAATTATGTTTGTAAATATTTCAACCTTATTACCAACATGTACAACTAACTCGAAATGGATACCGGTAAAAGCAGAGTAATCCGTATGATAGGACCTATGTCAATTCATAGAAAATAGTAAGGGGAGTTAATCATTGATGTCTCTCATTGCATTGTTTCTTGTTACTGATAATAAAAAATAATGCTCCTTTTCTCTATTTCATAATTATGTGTTTGAAATATTAGTTTTAGGATACAAAGTTTCTGTTATTCATTTTCTACATTTAATTTTATATTTCTCTTTCCTATTATTGTATGTAGTTCATTTGTCTAATTGAGTGTACATTATCTGCTTCCAAATCAGATCTGATCATTGTCAGGCATTTTGCCATATATTGCGTGCTGTGCCTTTATTTCAAGCAGGTGTTTAATTTATATATACCTTTGCCTAATTATCTATATATATATATATATATATATATATATATATACATCTATATACTTCTAGTGCTATTATTGTATATAATTGATTTGTTTCAGGGAGGATACTCCTGATTAATGTGTGCTCAGTGTTTTTGAGTGTTGAATCATTTTCCTGTCATACTGTAAACTCATTATTTTTCGAGAGAGTTTAATTTTTGTTGATTTCACTCATAAAATCTAATGCTTACAATTTATAGTTCTCCCAAATACATAACATGGTTTTACCCTTCCACATTCTCGGGAAAAATAATATCTTGATTTTTTTGGAAAAATCGCGAAATTAAGGTTACACGAAAAATTAAGTGATTTAGAGTAAGTAGAGAGCTAAATTGTCTTGTTAATCTATCTGGATTGGTTCCTGGGTGGAGAATGTTGATCCGAGAATTTGACATTATATTGTTATGTCCATTATTTGTGCAGGTCTGGTATATTTCTGGCCTCTGTCTGATTTCACGTTTTAGAATCATGAATTGTCCTTCTTCGCTTATTTTGAAAAAATAAAGTGTTTCAGGCTTTGAAACTGGGATTATCAGGCCTGAGAAGAATTGCTAATTGCCTGGTCTGCATGTGGAGACTCTGGTTGTTAATTCTGCTAAACATGTTAGGTCAGTTTCCTGCCATAAATGAACAACAATGTAAAACTAAAAATTAAAAACACATCTTTTCAATTTTAAAATTAATGTGCAATGTAAATATATTTTATATCCAAATTATGCATTTTAATCTTAAGACTAATGAATTGGAAGGAATAACCTGTATTTGTTAAATTTGATCAAGAGTAATTATTTTGTTTATTTATTATTTTGATAAATTATCAGTAGCACCAATCATAGTAATTTAGAAATTATGTAGTATTAAAATATGTTTATCACCCGACCTGAAGAGCTTCTGAACCTTTATTGAGTATTAAACTTACCTTAATTAACGCCCCCCTCCCCTTTTACAAAATGTTAAACTCCGGGTCATATATTAACACTTACGGTACCCTGTTTTGGTAAAATGTTTGTGTTCTAATCTTGGTAAAATCTAGTTGAACTTTGATGCACAATAGGTGCTGTACCATGATTTGCTGTGAGAATTGTCATAAACTCTTGCCATACTCTTTGATTGTTGCCAATTACTCTTTGTATAGGAATGCTGAAATTGAGAATCACATATTGACTCAGTTACTACGAAATTTTAATTATACATGTAGTTTCTAAATGAATTCTTTAATAAGGTTTACATAACATAATTTGTGTGTATATGTTCTCTAGTAACATAATTTGTGTGTATATGTTCACTAGTTATTGCATTTTCATTGTTTTAGAAACACCAAAGATTTATGTATATGAAGATGTTAGTGTAATTATTTAAAAAATATTTCATCAGGTTTTCTAAATGGGCAACCCAAAAGTAAATATCTCATAGAAAAAAATCAAAATTGAAGAAAAAAAATGGAAAGTTTTCTTTTTTTTTTTCAATGATACAGTTACTTACATGTATGTTAAACCCTGGCCCCGATCTCCCGAAGCATCTCAAGGAGACATCTCAGCTCAAATTGAGATTTTGCTCAAATCAGAGTCTGCATTTTAGATATATCTGAAGTTCAAGCTATTGAAAATGTACTGTTTATAAACTCAGAATGCTGTTTCTGTGTTGTAATGCCAATTTTGAGCCCAGTCTCTCATGGAAATTACCTTAAAGGAAAAGACGATATTTGAGAGGAGATTTTGCTCAAGTTGAGATGCTTCATGAGATCAGGCCCCAATCTCCCGAAGCATCTCAAGTAGAAATCTCAACTCAAATTGAGTATTTGCTCAAATCAGAGTCTGAACTTGAGGTAACTATGAAGCTCGAGCTCTCAAAATTTTACTGTAACAAACTCAGAATAATGTTTCTGTTTTTTTTGTACCAATTTAGAGTACAATTTTGCATAGAAGCTATCTCAAACAATAGGTGACAAAATTTGAGTTGAGATTGAGCTCAGATTGAGATGTTTCGGGAGATCGGGGCCAGGGCCTGGTATTGCATTGACAAATTTGGCAGTTCAGCAGGTGGGTGTCTATATTTTTGCGTCACACATGTCTCCAAAAGGAAGATCAAGAAACTGTTACATAAGTTTTGATCAACATGTCACATGATGTGAAGTTGTGCGTCTGTATTTTGAATTTGGTTGAACTGAGTTTCAGAGATTTGAGTTTAAGTATGTAGTAAACAACCTGATATGTTTTTTGAATGTCCATGTTTCTTATTTACTGATTCTATTCTTAAATTGTAGCTCAATATCTGATGCTGTTGTAAGCTATAAAATAGCTTTAAATATTTGATGAATTTGTTGTAAATGTACATTTTGTATTTGTAAATTGACAGACACTGTCTTTGTTTTTAACTGTGATACAAGATAGATAACTCTTGCATGGTTTTACTTTGTCCAGACATGACTTATTTAACAGGGCTCCTACAATTCCGGATTAATGCAAAATTCCGGATTTGCTGCACAAGAAAGAATGAACTTTTCTGTAGAAAGTAAAAGTTATTTGATGAATTGATGAAAATTACCAAGATGGTAATTTGAAATTTTATATGATAAATTTTGAAAAAGTACAATGTTTGAAACAGAGTTTTGGTGTTGGGATGTGTGCTAATGGCATCTGAAACTGACTTGTGTCTTATTTTCAGGATTGGGCATTATGCCTCAGTAGAAACCCTGTTTTAGTATAGTGCGTACAAATTCATGTGGTCCTCCAACCTTTTCTTAGCATTATTTAATCGTTCATTTCCTGTCTATAATTTGATTTTGGCCTATATGAGGTGTACTGTAAACAATAATATAATGGTCATCACCATAAGGTAAGGTAGGTGACACATTCCACACAGGAAGTTTGTAATACATGCATGCATTAAAGTTGTGGATCATGTTAATTTGTTCTTACTATAACCAGTAGAGAAATGTTTTTGTTGAGAAGAAGTTTTTTAAATGTCACAAAACACTTTCAACATTGTTTATACTAACATACCCCCATGTCTATCCAATTATTAACATTCATGATTCGTCAAAAAACATGGCTGCCAAGGGATTGGGCTCCTTTCATATATAGCTATTGATATAAAACCTGGTCAAATTTCTAAATAATTTTGCAGAAATGATTGTTGGATGACCCTCTTACAAAAATGACAATTCTTTCATGAGTCAACAAAAAACATTATGTCCACCATCTTTGATGAAGGGTATACTGCTTTTCAAATGTCAATCTGTCTAACAGTCAGTAGACTACATGGTTTCTATTCTATAAGTCAAGAACACTTGACCCTGAGCTCATTATATTTTACATGGAGGAAGATTTCACACTTGATAGGGATGTTGGTCACTGTCAGTAGTTGACCCCTATTGATTTGAGATCTAGGTCACTGTGACCTTCAACTTTTCTAACTATTGGGCTGCCACAGGTGCATACATGTTTTACAAACATTTCTTCATTTTCTTGTTATGTAGAGTTTCTTCTCTCGTGTTGCCATATAATTATAATCATGTTCAGCTTCACTGACATTCTTGCTTTCAAACAAACAGAGAGTTACGGTAATGTTTGTAATGGTTGCACAATCAGTGTCATCCTGTCACCATGCCAGTAACTAAATACTGTCAAATTTATAAACTAGTTCTAAACTGTTCTTCCACTGTTTAATCCATGCTTGTGTGACTTGTTCTGTAATTAAGTTCATTTTCTTTGTTCTTACTGTACTACATGGTTTTAGAGCTAATGATTACCACACAATGTCAGGAGCTAAATGCAGAACTATGGTTACTAAAGAAAGAGCGCTACATCACTTTTGTGTTTAACTGGGTTTGTATTGTTATATGTACATGTATTTAATTTTAATGACATGATTGTACTTTTTATACCCCCAGATATATAGTATATAGGGGCTAAATTAGAGTCATACTTGATGTTGGTTGGGTGGTCCGTAAAATTTTGTCCGCGCTATTTCTCTGTAACCAATAATCGTATTTCAAAGAAATTTTGCATGAATGTTCAGTACCAAGTCTAGTTGTGTATATAGTTGACACACATTGGTCTTATCAATTTTAAGGGAGTTATAGCCCTTTGGTGTTTTACACTTATAAATTTTGTCTGTGTTATTTCTCAGCAACCAATGGTCGGATTTCAATGAAACTTTGCATAACAGAACAGTATCAAGTCTAGTTGTGCATATGTGACTGTATCAAGCAGTTTCTGGGGGTATTCATCACATTCAGTGATATTTCTTGTTTAAAGCTATACTTCAAATATTGTGTGTTTAGCATACTAATAAATCTACCCAGAAGTATCCAGGTGAATTGTTTGATAGGTTACTGTTCTATTGTTTATATGCTCCTACATATAATCTGCCTTAATATCTTAGTGGTAGAGCATCCGCTTCAAGTGCGAGAGGTCTTGGGTTCGATCCCAGACAGTAGCATACAAAAGCCATTAAAAAAGTACTGCTATATCCCTTTGCTTGGCGCTCAACATTTAATAATATTTCCAAGTTAATTATAATGATTAATCTTTGAAAGTATACAATGCATGAAGTAGAATGAATGTGCATGATACCAGGCTAGACCTCAGTGTTATGCTTAACAAACATATTATGGAAAATAGCCAGTGCTGATTGTAGATACTAATTGATATTTTCAAGATATCCTTTCTCATTTAGTTTGTATGTGTACTATTTAAAACTTTATACATATGTATTGATACCATACTCACTACTTACTCTGAGCTTTAACATTATGACAATGCAGAATGAATGAATGAATGAATGAATGAATGAATGAATGAATGAATAAACGAATGAATGAACGAATGAATGAATGAATGGTTATAATTATGTCTCCCAAATACATGTACTATATATTTATTTTGTGCTGGATGGATGTGAAAAAAGTTTATCCATGCTTGTTCTTTTTAACTATTGGTCAGACTTGAATGAAACTTCACATGAATAATTATATACTTGGTAAAAAGCCTAGTTGTGCATATTGTCTGGCATTTAAGATCAAATGAAATTTGTTGAGTTAAGGCCTTTGTTGGGAGACATACATTTTTGTGTCAAAAACCCTCCTAGGTAATTATTCTGACTGTTGCAACGAGTCTGATATGACTTCACACATCTTGTATGTTTCCAGTGGCTAGATGTCAGTGAACTATTATGATCATATAATTATAGTCTATTGTCTGTGCATTCAACATCTAATGATCTAGAACTACAAGATGTATAGCTAGTACATGACTCAACCGAAGATGCTTATATAAGGTGTGGTAGGGCCATGGGGGAAATCATAAAGACTTGTATTATTTTCTTTACTTTAATTCTCCATAAATGCTTGATTGAAGTCAACCAAATTTGACCAGAATTGTTCAAATAGTGCCACTTGTAGCTGTATACTATGTTTTTGTGATTGTTTTTGTCCGTAGTCCATCGTCTGTCCGTCAGCTTTTTCACCGTTAACACTCTAGCACTCATCAAACTTGGTCAGTAGTTGTATCTTAATGAAATCTAGGCCAAGTGCGAAGTTGGTTCATGTGGGGTCAAAAACAAGGTCAATAGGTCAAATAATAGAAAAACCTTATTAACACTCTTGAGGCCATATTTTTGCTTTCATCTTCATCAACTTTGGTCAAAATGTTTATCTTGATGACCTTAAGGTCAAGTTCAAAGTTTGGCCATGCTTAGCAGGTGAGTGCCCCAGGATCTATGATCCTCTTGTTTAAGTGGATAGACAGGAATTAAAAAAAATCAGGAATACAGTCATATGGAGAAGTTGTTAGTTGCTTAAGAAATGGTAGTCGGTACTTGATTGAAAGACAACTGAATAGGACAAGTTGTTATATTGTTTTATCTGTATTGAATAACCCTTTAGGTATAGTCCAGTTAGGATATTGTGACAGTGATGTTGCAGTTTATGTGTACGCAATATCACAACCACACCATTGTCTAAACAGGTAGAGCGAAGTTAAGTATGTTAGTTTAGCATTGAAATTATAGTTGTTTGTACAGTATAAGCCTTTATAATTGGTTTTACACCGGTATAGTGGACTCGACCGCTGCGTCACTCGATTTTTATCCTGAATGGAATATAGTTCTAGCTTTTGCTATTGAGTCTTCAAAACTGGTTTTTGTTGAATACATATATGGATGTCTTACGTATCAATGAGGCATATTTTGTGTGTTTGACATTTTGTTTGATAAAAACCGAATTGTTTACAATTTTGTTGAAATTAATGTTTCTGATGGATTGTATTGCTTGCTTATTTGATGTACATAATATAATTATACTTCTACCGTTGCTTTTGAACTTTTGATATTTATCTTTATGTACCCCGGTATACTGTATGTTATTAAACAATATTATTTGTATGATATGTATTTTGGTCAGTAGCACATATATTGCAAGTTACATGTAATGGTATTTTGTTTTAGTTCAACAATAGAGATGAGAGTTTGTACTCTTGTCATTACATGTATCATTGACACTTGTACTGGTATGCATGACATGGTTATTCTTGCAATGATGCAGTTAAGTTTTAATTAAAGCCTAAATTGAAAATCGTTTGTTTGACCTTTACCAACCTACCCAATGATATTGTCCCTACTCAAATAATTATATTGCTTTTCTGAGAAAAAAAATAATTTTATTAATTATATTGCTTTTCAGACAAAGTCAGAACATTTTAATCACGCGGTTTAAATTTATTTTTAAGTTTAATATATTACAAGTCTACATTTGTCAGAGCATCTACAAAGAGTATCTACGAGCAGTGTGTAATAATTGACTGTATTACTGAGTGAGGCTACACAGTATCTACATAATCAAAATAAATTATTTACCTACCTACCCATTGGAAAATATTGAGAATAGGTCAAACAAACAATAATTTAATTAAGGCCTAAGCTCATATTGTTTAAAAAATATCCATGTATTTTGTATATGTTGTAATAATTCAAGGGCTTATATGTTTGTATTTTACTCACTACTACATACTTATGTTTCATTAGACATAGTTATTTTAATGTGTTTACTTAAAACCATATAATCAATCTATTGCATATTATTTTAGGGGATAACAATGTTCAATGCAATGTGTACATCTGCTGTATTAAAAGTCAGCATTGATCAATTGTTGTTTATAAATATAATAAACAGAATTATATAATATATGTTGTCCTTTTAATCTGCATAATAAATATAACAATATGCATCAGTGTGAATACTGTATTATTTAACACTTAACTGGAACTAGTTCTGGATACCATAATTAAATGGTCTAACCGAGGGTATTACCCACAAGACAGCAATTCAAGCACTCGGTACACAGCAAGGCTGCCGAGCGAGCATTCAGTTGGCTCTGGCTTAAGAAGAAAAGATACTTCATGAGAGTCTGCATACTGTATTACACCATTGCTTGCCCTACCTTCATGAAGGAGTTCCAAGTTAAGGGGCGAAACACAGGATAATGGATACTCGGCCGATGACATTGTGTGTTCAGTTGATTATTCTGCATTCAAGTAACAATCATCATATGAAATATATCGTCGAGACCTTGGACGGACCAGTTGAACCAGTATAGAACATGTAATCATCGTCGAGACCTTGGACGGACCAGTGGAACCAGTATAGAACATGTAATCATCATTGAGACCTTGGACTGACCAGTTGAACCAGTATAGAACATGTAATCATCGTCAAGGCCTTGGACTGACCAGTGGAACCAGTATATAGAACATGTATTCATCGTCGAGACCTTGGACTGACCAGTTGAACCAGTATAGAACATGTAATCATCGTCGAGACCTTGGACTGACCAGTGGAACCAGTATATAGAACATGTATTCATCGTCGAGACCTTGGACAGACCAGTTGAACCAGTATAGAACAGGTAATCATCGTCGAGACCTTGGACTGACCAGTGGAACCAGTATAGAACATGTATTCATCGTCGAGACCTTGGACTGACCAGTGGAACCAGTATAGAACATGTATTCATCGTCGAGACCTTGGACTGACCAGTTGAACCAGTATAGAACATGTATTCATCGTCGAGACCTTGGACTGACCAGTGGAACCAGTATAGAACATGTATTCATCGTCGAGACCTTGGACTGACCAGTTGAACCAGTATAGAACATGTAATCATCGTCAAGGCCTTGGACGGACCAGTTGAACCAGTATAGAACATGTAATCATTGTCAAGGCCTTGGACTGACCAGTTGAACCAGTATATAGAACATGTAATCATCGTCGAGACCTTGGACTGACCAGTGGAACCAGTATATAGAACATGTAATCATCGTCGAGACCTTGGACTGACCAGTGGAACCAGTATATAGAACATGTAATCATCGTCGAGACCTTGGACTGACCAGTGGAACCAGTATATAGAACATGTAATCATCGTCGAGACCTTGGACTGACCAGTGGAACCAGTATATAGAACATGTATTCATCGTCGAGACCTTGGACTGACCAGTGGAACCAGTATATAGAACATGTAATCATCGTCGAGATTTGGACTGACCAGTGGAACCAGTATATAGAACATGTATTCATCGTCGAGACCTTGGACTGACCAGTGGAACCAGTATAGAACATGTAATCATCGTCAAGGCCTTGGACGGACCAGTTGAACCAGTATAGAACAGGTAATCATCGTTGAGACCTTGGACTGACCAGTGGAACCAGTATAGAACATGTATTCATCGTCGAGACCTTGGACTGACCAGTTGAACCAGTATAGAACATGTAATCATCGTCAAGGCCTTGGACGGACCAGTTGAACCAGTATAGAACATGTAATCATCGTCAAAGCCTTGGACTGACCAGTTGAACCAGTATAGATCATGTAATCATCGTCGAGACCTTGGACTGACCAGTGGAACCAGTATATAGAACATGTAATCATCTACGAGACCTTGGACTGACCAGTGGAACCAGTATATAGAACATGTAATCATCGTCGAGACCTTGGACTGACCAGTGGAACCAGTATATAGAACATGTAATCATCGTCGAGACCTTGGAATGACCAGTGGAACCAGTATATAGAACATGTAATCATCGTCGAGACCTTGGACTGACCAGTGGAACCAGTATATAGAACATGTATTCATTGTCGAGACCTTGGACTGACCAGTGGAACCAGTATATAGAACATGTAATCATCGACGAGACCTTGGACTGACCAGTGGAACCAGTATATATAGAACATGTATTCATCGTCGAGACCTTGGACTGACCAGTTGAACCAGTAAAGAATATGTTATCATCATCAAGACCTTGGACTGACCAGTTGAACCAGTATAGAATATGTAATCATCATCAAGACCTTGGACTGACCAGTTGAACCAGTTTAGAACATGTAATCATCGTCCATACCTTAGATTGACCAGTGGAACCAGTATAGAACCAACATGTTTCTAAATACAGGTGTGTGATTCTTCCTCCTTTTGACCAATTTCCACCTTTCTGTCGTAAAATCTTTGAAGTACGAGTCCAAATTCAGTCTGACCAACTCACAAAAAAGTTAATGATGTTTTTGCAAAGGTCAGGAGGTGTGGGTAGGGTACATGTAGTTCAGCTTTTTTGTTCTTAGCAGACATGGATTATTTAGACATTTTTGGATAATCGATTAATAAGCAACCACATGCCATTTAAATAGTAAATATGTCAATAACAGTAAAAGTGCCACTCCAAGAATTGAAGTGAAGTTCCCACAATTTTGTTTGTTTTATTAAAATATTTAGGTCTTTGAGACAACACACATTTATTATTATGTCACAGAACTAATGTGACAGATGATGGATTTGTTCTCTTTTGCCAGCAACAATTTATCAATTCCTATGGAGTAGATATCATAATATGGTGTGTCAAGTTTAGATTTTAATATAAGTATGAGGTTTCAGTAAGTGCTTTGATAAAATAGTACTGGTTAAACTTGACTGGTACCACGTGTCTCATTTTCCGACTACGTCATACTTCGTCTACAGTAGAGACAGGTATGGGCTAATTAAGTTCCGGTGTTCTGGTACCCTGACTCGCTGTTTGTAGAGCGCCGCAGCCGGACGCTAGTAGAAGTGTAACAGACGACGCACAATGGTAAACATTGGAGTAATAAAGCGGTAAGCGTTTAATTTTTTCTGGATATTGATAAATAGAGCGAATAATTGTGCATAAATTACGACGTGATAATTGTTGTAGCTAATTACAAAAGAAAAAGTTGAAATGCAAGTCAGAGAAGGTTTTAATGGCTGATTTATGGCTGATTTAAGCACCAGTCAGAAACCACGGCCCCAATCCTTCAATTAAGGATCGACAATAACAGAGCGGGAAACGTTTAAAAATCTTCTGATTATTTATATCGATGCTGAAATCATTATCAACGAGCAAGCAGAATGATTGTCTGATAATTCTTCAAGGCATATAGCAAAGAAAAAGGGAAATACGAATAAGAAATAGGTGTTTTATTGCCGATTTACTTGCTTTTTGTTTGATTTTATATCGTCTTTTGACCCCCACACTAGGAGTTTTAGCGATGTTTTTTTTCATGATCGAGGGAACGAAAAAATTGTTCCTTGTGCACAAATGTAGACCAGGAATGTCCCTTTCGATTCCATGTTTCAATATGGATTATCAGGATATTTTTAGTAATAAAAAAGAGCACCACTTTTTATGAGGATTGAGCTTTTCGACGAAACTGACGTCATGTTTAAATCACTGACTCATAAATGCAAGTCAGGCAATACAAAGCCAAAAATCTTGAATTGATACTCGATATTTGTACCTTGTGGGTATCATGATAATTTCAGTCTGACTATTAAGGACATGCTCAACTTGTTACAGGTCTTGGTCAATATTTAGACTATATTAATAGAGTAATTATTTGGCTATGTCATCACTACTTCACAAGCAATGAACCGTAGATGATAGTATCATAATTATGATCTCCGTACTAAAAGGTTAATATGTGTTAAAGACCACTGGCAAAAAGTCCATGATTACAGAACCGAACATGACCTCAATCTCTCATCAGACCTTTGGTTTGCAGTTAAAATGCCCTTTTAAGAAGGACCTCCTATTAAAACACACATGTAAAGCCTCTACAAAGAGTGGTCCTTATAGGCAAGTTTTACTTAAGAGATTTGTTATGTTTGTATACTTTACAGGTCTCGGCATTCAGTCACAGAAGACATCTGCTAGCCTATCCAGAGTCAGTCTGATGCCATGAAAGGAAGAACTGTACCAGGACACTTTAATGCCATCAAAATCAAACATTCATCAAAGCACTCATGATTAAATCCTGGAACTTGGAGTACAAGTTAACAACATAGAGGACAATGCTGCATTCTGCTGAGGGATAAAAGATTTTAAAATGTCCAATAGCATTCTGAATACACTGGGTCACATTTCTATAGAAAATAGAAGAATATATTATGCTACATATAGCAAGAGTACTGTAGATCTAACAGAGAACATACCGTACCAAAGAATATGTTATAGCCGTGAACATACAGATAAAAATCCAGGTAGATGATCTAACTACATGTAACTTCAAGTTTTAATAATTTGTTGAGAAATTATCCTTTTAGAAGCTAATATTATTTTAGATTAAAGAAAATGACATCATAACTGTCACCTCAAGATTTAAATGACTGTGTTTAATCACTATGGCTTTTTTTGGTTACACTACTTGTGTATTCTTTGGAGATATTGATCACATTACAATGTATTCATTTCTGAGATAATTCTGTCAAAAAATTTCAATCTTGCACTAAAATCAACAAAAAGGTAGATCTGAAATTTAATTTTATTAAATATATTCTATTCATATACATATTTTCTGGATATTGGTGTAAGAACATGACTTGATATCAATTACTACATGTACCAGTAAATTAATAAAATGCGTTTGAACATTTTTCAGGTTATTGATTGAGAGTTGATATCAGCCGAGATCAGATCTACAACTTCAGCAGAGATATCTGCCATCATGGCAGCGCTTTTACATGATATCGCCTGAGCTATTCAAGCTTATTTCTTTACGAGGTTGGTGCTTTTCTTCTGAAATATTTTTATCTTAATAATAGATTCATTACCCCATTCCACCGGCATTCCGGAGAAAATTCTGCTGATATCCATAAAAGCTATTTAAAGAGTATTTTGGAATATTTATTAAATATGTATAATTTTAAATAAAGGGAGCTAATAAACTAAACCTTAAATATCAGTGAATTTCACTGAAATTGGAAATACCAGTGGTCCTGTGCAATAATGATTCCAGTGGAATACTGATTCTGGCGGAAGAACGTTTATGGTGGAATAATTTTTCCGGTGAAATAATGATTCCAGTGGAATTCTAGTGAGGTCCACTGGACAAAACAATATCACTCTAATTCCAATGAATACCACTTAAATGCAATTATTCCACTGGAATTCTAGATGGATTTTCTATGGGGGATCATTTGAAAATAACGATTAGGTATTGATTCTACTAATAATTTTATGTGTTTCTGAAAATCCAGTTAATATTTTGAAGAGAATAGGTGGTTAGATGTATAAAAAAATATATAGAGTAAAGGGTTGAATGACTAATTGGCTATGTTTCATTTGTTCGGCTGTTTTGTTCTTTTTTATCCCAAATCTGCTCATGTGTGTAGATTCATTTTATTACTTTGCTATACAAGTTTTCAGGTACTGTCTGATCGGTTGAAAAATGAAACCATACATGTGTGTATTGATATATCTTTAGAATTTACATTTAATACTCTTCGTTTTATTCTTAGGTAAAACGGTAGGTGTGGTTGCCAAAGCAGATTTGTGATTATTCCTGCCAATATAAAGAATGAGACACTATTAAAGCTACATGTAACGAATGGTTTAAACAGGACCCACCATCTCTCCAGTGACTACCAGCAGAATCTACATTTGGCATAAGATGTCGGAAAATGTACACCGTCCTACTACTGACAGACTCTACAAGACAAATCAAACAATTGTTAATGTTATTCAAATGTTGTATATCATGCAGCAGTCATTTTTTTAAGATCATTGGAATGTCATACTCCTTTGATGTTGAGAACAACATTCGATTATTTTAATGTCATTGTGAAGAATGAATTTCGATGTTTGGAATGTTGTATAGTCCGGAGTATTTGACACAACTCTTGAACTTCGATCCATAAGAATATAATTTAACAGCTGATATATTGTGTATAATTATAATTCCGGCTGTGTTTTTATAAGCAGGGAGTATCCCGAAGACACTAGTTGTAATATCAACATAAATAATTTTTCACCATTTGCTTGCCGAATTTTATATATTCAACGCAGGAACCTTGTAATATATTTATGCATAAAGGTCAGGATCAGGTCAAATTGTCCGTGCTATATGTCAAGCCAACTTCACACGGCTATCTTCAATCAATTCCTAGCTCATCATTCCTACCCTTTGCCTTAATGCCACCAAGACCATTTTTTCCCCCAATCTTTAATGAGGGTGTGCATTGCTTTGCAGTGTCAGTCAGTTTGTGTGTCTGTCTGTAGGTTGATTAAGCAAAGCGTTTCTGTTAAATAGCTTGAGAATGTTTGGCCCTAGGTTCAACCTTCTCATGGAGGTTGGTCAGCTACAGTAGATAACCCATATTGATTTTGAGGTCAAAGGTCAAGGTCGTTATGACCTTTAAAGAATGAATTGACTAAAATGGTTTCCGATCAATAACTCAGAATGGTTGGCCCCAGGATCATTAAACTTCATAGGAAAGTTTGTCATTATCTAGAGATGACCCTAATTTATTTTGAGGTCAGGGTCACTATGACCTTTACATAACTTACTATTGCTGCCGTGAGGCATACATTATTTACAATAATCTTGTTACTGTTGTGTACCTAGCCTAAAGTTAAATATTCTTCCCACCCATTTTTATGCCAAGAGCAAGGTAAGTTTTTGGGGAATATAGATTAGTCTGTCTGTCTGTCTGTTCATCCCAAAATGTAGTGTCTGGACACTTATGTTATTGTGCTACAGTCATTAAACTTCATACTATTAGGTATATTAGTCAGAATGTGTTGTATACTTTTATTCTGATTTGACCAGTATTAGCAGAGTTATGGCCCTCAAATGATGAAATTTTGCTTTTTGTTGCTCCTAACTTAATACATATTTCTGTGTATAAACATTCAACTTCCTGTTATCGCAAGAAGTCATACACATTGGATTGTAGTATCCCAGTAAGTCATACTGTGATGGGAAGTTACAGGTGCTTTTGCTCGCAATAAGTCATACAAGTTGATTTATATAGCCTTACAAAAAAATGATACAGTGATTAGGTTTATACGCTGTGTATTTGAGCTGCAGTCATCAAACTTTATAAATATGTTTGAGATAACCGGTTCATAAATCAACTTCAGAATATTTGACAAACTACAAAATTATTTATATGGTAAATGACATTAAAATGTATATTTTAACTTGGAATATGCATTTGTACATGTTTTCTGTGAGATGTCTGATGTGTGTCAGTGTGATGTAGAAGATGTATTATTGTTATCTCTGCTGATGTATTTTATTGTTGTGTAGAATAAAGATCAGAGTATTAAATGGACATAAATGTTGTTATGAGGTTGTACAGTGTCCGTCTCGATTGAACTGTGATTTGTTTTTACAGAGTTACTGCCCATTTTAGCTCATCTGACACAAAGTGACAGAGTGAGTTTTTGTGATCACTCTTCGTCTATCTGTTCGTCGTCTGTCAACAATTTGCTTGTGAAGACACTAGCAGTCCAATCTTTATGAAACTTTGTCACATTGATCATCTCAACAAAATCTAGGCCAAAGTTGATATTGGGTCATCTAGGGTAAAAAAACTAGATCACTAGGTAAAATCATAGAAAAACTTTGTGTAGTCAATAGAGGTCACAATTTTTTACTTAATCTTTATAAAACTTGGTCACGATGATGATCTCAACAAAATCTAGATCAAGTTCGATATTGGGTCATCCAAGGTAAAAAACTAGGTCACAAGGTCAAAACATAGAAAAACTTTGTGTATTATTATACTATATTTATATGTAGTTATGACTAGAGGTCACAATTTTAACTTAATCTTTATGAAACTTTGTCACAATGATCATGATAAGACTGAAGAAATCTAGGTCCAGTTTAATATTGAGTCATCTGGGGTCAAAAACTAGGTCACTAGGTCAAATCATAGAAATCTCTTATGTAGTCACTAGAGTTCACAATTTTGGCTTACTCTTTATGAAACTTAGTCACAATGATCATCTCAACAAAATCTAGATGAACTTTGTTATTGACCGGGTTTCCGAGGTCAAAAACTAGTTCAAATCAAAGAAAAACCTTGTGTTGGCACTGGATGTCACAATTTTAGTCTATTCTGTCAATATTGGTTATCTGATTCTTTGATGTTGTAAATTATTTTTTAGGTCACTAATGGGGGCCTTCATGAACTTGAGCAACATAGGGCCCTTCAGGCCCTCTTGTAAACGGGACATATTATGTGAACACCCCTGGCAGGTGGGCTGCGGGGTACTACTGTTACATAGGTATATCCTATGGATCTATGCAGCCCTAGCAGGCACCCACCATCTCACAAAAAATTTGGTTGTCCGGCCGGCGTCGATAGCCCATCTCGGTAGGGGAGACCGACCTCTGTTGGTGCTCTGTTGCTGTTTTCTGGCTAATTTTTGGACCAGGTCACGATAGCCTAGTCAATAATGCACTTTAAGTGTTCGGCCCTATGCTAACAACATCACCCCCTATAATATAATCTGGGACTTCTATGTGAGGAGAAAATGCCATTTGTCACCGAGGGTATTGGCTTTTCCCGCTGCCTGCCTATGAAAGCTCCATTTCGCTGGGAACAGGCGGAGTTCAGGGGCTGACACACCATCAAGCTCTCCCCTGCGCGCAAGGGCCCCAAGCAAAAGTTCTGCACCGATGAGGGTTTGGCTGGCATACAAAGCAGAAACCCGGTGAGCTTCTCCCCTGCCAGGGAGGTCCTGCGGACAAGGGTTCCAGCCAGCTTCCGCCAGGTCAGCGAGTTCTCGCGGGCAAGGGTTCCGCTGGAATACATGGCAGTAACCTGGCGAGCTTCTCCCGCGCGACAAGGGCCTGATGACCAGGTATGGTACCATTCCGAATCGCTTGTAAGCCTAGAGGTTTAGCATCTGCTTCTAATGCGAGAGGTCCCAGGTTCGATTCCAAGCAGGTCATACCAAAATAACAATGTTATCAGTAATTCGCTTCCTTGCTTGACATTCATCATAGAAGGAAGCTTGCTTCTCTTCTCATACCCTCTTGGTGATGCACGACATCAGAAACAAGAAATATTACTGAATGTTATGAATACCCCCATATACTGCTTGACACAGTTACTCCAATGTGCTCTGACAATATGCACAACTTGACTTGGTACTGAATCATTCATGCAGTTTTGTTGAAATCCAAAAGAGAGAAATAGCGAACACGAAAAAGTGTAAAATAATACAGGGCCATAACTCAAGGACCACAATTGATCCTACCAATGTGTGCGGACAATATGCACAACTAGCCTAGGTACTGATCAGTCATACAATTTTGTTGAAATCCAACCATTGGTAACATTGAAATAGCGCAGACAAATTTTGCACGGACCAACCAACCTCAAGCATGACTCCAATATAGCCCCCATATACTTTGTGTCAAGTGATTTGGAAGTAGTAAAAACTTGTTTCACAATGTACATGAAATAAATTAGTAGAACCTAAAATATCACAATACACTGAACCAGTGATTATATGCAGACAAGACTAGGGTAACCCTGTGATTTGTTTTTACAGAGTTACTCCACTTTTTCTACGCCCGTTGAAAACGGGACATATCATGTGAACACCCTTGGCGGGCGGCGGCATGCAATAACTATGTCTGTACTCTAATTCAGTTTTCATCCGATCGTCTACAAACTTGGTGACAATGATGTGTATGGGCATAATATCTAGGCCAAGTTTAATTATAGGCCAAATTGGCTCAAGTCTTCTTGGGTCATGGTCCTATAATTGGCCAAAAACTGTGAAATTGACCTTGTCTGTACTCTAGTTCAAACAGTTTCCTCTGATATCTTCAAACTTGGTGGCAGTTTTTTATATTTAATTTTTTTACACAAAATTACAATTAAAATTTACTTCTATTAAGTAAACAAACAAGGACAAATAAATCTGTAAATACACATGTCAGGGTTATCTGTCATATTTGCAGTGTTGTAATAGATTACACTTTTGAATGTGAAGTAGTTTTCCAAGTTTTATCATGGATACTGGCAGGCGTCCTACATCCGGACACTTTTGGCATATTTTTCACGATAACTCGAGAAATGTGTAAATCAAGCCATTGAAATTTCACCTGAAAGAAGCTAGGTTCGTCTCTGAACTGAAGAGCTAATTTGTTTACTTCTAAAAATAGCTCAAGTGCATTTTTGAGGGCCGTTGTAGGGGTCACTACATCACCTCATTTTAAGTCCAACAGGACCATCAATCCAGACAACGTGTTGTCGCGTTTTTTATAATGAAAAAGGCATTAAATATCGAATAAAACTGTATAATGAATCAAGGGAGATCACCAATGAACGATTTGTATAAAATTTGTACGACTTATCTCCCGTGAATATTGGAAAAATATCGATTGAAATTTAGCAGTAAAATTTTAAACGTTCACTTTTCAAAGCGGGCATTTTAATACAAAATGTTTTTGAAACTCTGCACGTACTTTACTAAGCTATATTTTCCGGGTTTATCTGTTAACAAAACATTGCATCGGCTTACCTCATATTTAGCATAAGGACTCTAGTTTACATTTTGGGGTTGCGCAGAAGTATTGCGCATGCGCAGTTATACGATTTTCAACTTCCCCCGTAAAGCAAACAAGTTTCGCGAGTGCAGACGAAAATAAATGCGACATTTCTTGTAAAATATTTAACTTTTATCGTTGCTACTTCGTTGTGTTGACAAAAATCAAGCGTCTAATTGATTGACAATAGATGATCAAAATTAATGGCCGCTATAAAGCGTTTTTGAGTCTGTCCGGATTGGTGGTCGTCCAGATTTGGTGGTCGCCAGCCAGTACCTGCAATACTTGTCTTACAAAATCTCAACCAAAAACAATAAAAAGCAACATGTATAATGTGTAGCATTTTATTGAAAAGTGTGATTCAAGTCAAATAGAGAAAATTTATAAAACAATTTTTAACTTGTTTTATATTATACTATATATATACTAATAAGATAACTATCTACATCTTAAGAACACCCATGCGCCGGTGGAAGCCATGTTCAAGGGCCATTAATTCCACGATTCTGTTGCAATGTTGGATAATGTTATATGGCTTTAACAATGTAGAGCCTTTATGATGGTGAAAAAGAATGCCAAGTTTAAAAGCAATGCCTTGATGGACTTAAAAAATATATGAGTTTTTACAACTTGTAAAATTTTCTAACAAAAGACAGACCGACAGGACGATTACTATATGCCTCCTGCATCAGTAGATACCCGGGGAAAAACTTGGCCGGTTCATTCTATCTCCTGGTCCATTCCCCCCCCCTAAAAATTTATTATGATATTTGAGCGTTACCTTGGACTCTTTCCCCCTTGGCCCCCCCCCCCCCCCCCCCCCTAGAAATTGAAGTTTCTACCTGAAGGTGACAAAGTTGTATTATAACAAATATTGCACTAAAAATATATCATATCAAGGGAAATCATTAAAAAACAGTGCAGGGTAGTTATGGTTCTTGTGCACAACAACAAACATGCATACCAATTTTGGAAGCATTTATACTTATAGTGACAAGAAATGCTTATAAAACCGATCAAAGGGAAATAATTAAAATATGGCACAAGGTAGAGTTATGTTACTTGTGCACTGCACTTTGATTTTTTGTAAGAAACATGCATACCAAGTTTCAAGTCATTCAGCCTTACGGCTCTAATAAAATAAATCAAGGGAAATAAGTCAAAAACGATGCAAGGAAGAGTTATGGTACTTGTGCTCTGCACTTTTGTTTATTGCAAAAAACATGCAAACAAACCAATGTTTTAGTCATTAGAATTTAAGTTGACTAAGTTATGCTCAAGAAAATCAAAATGGACCGCCGCTGCACACAAAAGTAATCCCTATATGTCTCCACAAAAGTAATCCCTACATGTCACCACAAAAACAAAGTTCTTAGTAAATATGATTGATTGTAATCAGCATATATCTGAAATTAATTGTTGAAGCAATCTGAAACTCGAACACAACCTTGTGGGTGAAGACACTCATTTGATATTTGTCACTATGAAAAAGGCTTTAAAGAGTAAGATATTGATGGTGGACAAGTATTATAACAGTAAGTACAGAGTCTGTTCATGTTTGGATAATGGTACCACCTTGTCCTACAGGATTTAAAGCAATAGCTTTAAAAGTTTTTGGAAAAGTTAACATAAACACAAAACTTAATCAAGATATTTTATGCAAGTCCAAAAAGGGTATAATATTCGCAGTCATTTGTCACATAAATCTAAGTTCAAAACAGGCTATAAGGTATAAAACTTAGTTTCAATGCAATATCATTGAAAGTATACTAGTATGATATAATTGGTCTGAATGTATCTTGCACATAAAACTTTAACCAAGAAATGTCTAAGTAAGAAAGTGGCATAGCTCTTCTTAAAATCAAAATGGAGTTATTGCACTTGACCAGTACTGTTGATTTATGATGATGAACAAGTTTTGTAAGTTACAGTAGTATACGAGATATGGTATGAATGAAACCTGCATGCAAAATTTTAACCAAACAAATTCTAGTTAAAAAGGTGCACAACTCTACTTCAAAATCACAATGGAGTTATTAAACTTGACCAGTACTGTTGACATTTGTTGGTAAATAAGTGTTGTAAGTTTCAATACTATAGCATGGATAGTATGTAAGATATTGACAAATATAGAAGCCTGCACCAAAAACCTTAATCAAGAGCGTGATGTGGACGCCAACGAATGGGCGAGTACAATAGCTCTTCATATTCTTCAAATAGTCAACCTAAAAAATCAGATGAGGGAAAACTTCCTAATTATCACAAATACATGTATAACAATATGCAGGTTAATATGGGAGTCACAGAGAAATACATGGGAAATACAGATTGCATATATATTAACATCTTACAGATAATACAATTAAATACATGTGAGCAAAGACCACTATTACATGACCTGTCTGCAAAGACTGCCTATCTTATAATGTTTTGGTAATCTTATATAGATGAATAATACTGAACATACATTGAAAACAAGAGCTGTTACTGTAAGGGACATATGCCCCAAGTGTGATGTTAATAGTATACACAAGTACTTTAAGTTACCAAAATGTATAAGTTCAAAATGGGCCATAACTCCTTACACCATAATCCTATGATTATATAAATTGTCCAGTTAAAGTTGACTAATGATGTTAAGTATGACTACCAGGTTACATTACAATAGCATTGACAGTAAACAAAATATTGAACTTTATTAAAAACTTAACCAAAATGTCAAAGTTACAAAGGGTCATAACTTCTTACAAAATCATCCTAGACTTATGACCCATATCTAGTGGAGTTCACTAATGACAATAAATAAGTGTCTCAATGCACTAGCATTGATAGTAAACAAAATATTTAACTTTAACCAAAATGTATAAGTTAAAAAGGGCCAAAAATCTTTACAAAATCATCCTAGAGGCTAATAACAATAAATAATTGAATCAAGTTTCAATGCAATAGCATTGATAGTAAACAAACTATTCAACTTTTTAAAAAACTTTAACCAAAATACCTACGTTAAAAAGAGCCATGGCTCCTTATTAAATCATCATAGAGTTATGACCCTTGTCTAGTATGATTGACTTATCATAATAAATAAGTGTGCTTAAAGTTTAAATGCAATATGAATGAAAGTAAACAAAATATTGAAAATGTGTTATTTTGACAACATCCATATACATGTACTTTTTATGGATATTTAAAGCTGTTTGCCTAAATTCAAGGATTTTCTGTTAAATTCAAGCACAATTTTGGCATTTGTTCTAGGCAACACTTAATTAAAGTATACTTCAGGGTTGAAACCAAATTCAAGGACTTTTCAAGGCCTGTGCAAACCTTGCAAAATACAAACTTGTGATAAAAACCACCTTCAAACAAAGACCACTTTACCAAACCCTGTCTGTCAAGACCCCCAGACGGATCATATTTCTATGTTTTTAAATACATGTTTGTATGAATCAGAGAAAATACATAGAAACACCCATTCAATATAGTATCTGGAATGTTCTATTATTTTTGGAAAGTTCCTTTTCAATAACAGTCTGTGCTAACTGTCAGATTTTCTTGCTGTACATATAGACAGGACAAAAGTCTATCCTCAACTTCATCTAGTAACTAATATAAACTTGATGAAGTGTTCTAACATTGCGCTATTTTGTCTTTAGTGCGAATTCATCCAAGAACCACATTGGCACAAATTATGATTTCCAAAATTGTGTGGATCAATAAATTGATTTTAGCTTTTTCCTGGACCTGGAATTTCTGAAACCTTCAGCTACAGTTGGTGTTTATCTGTAAAATAAATAGAATGCATGTAAAATACAGCATTTCAAACAAGAGCTATCATTGAAATGGAATGAAAATACCTAGACACTGCCCCAATACAGTATTGTTAGTTTCTGAGTAGTGTGATGATTTGTTGGAAATTACACCAATTAATGCTAACATAGAAATAGTGCAGACAAATTTTGTCTAGACAGAATGGACAGACTGACAGTGTGACATGCATATAATTACATAATTCCACACTGGTAATATTTTCATACACCATTACCGTTAAAAATTGAAATTTTTTTTGCAATTTTTTTGCATTCTACTTGGACAGTCGTAGTTAGTGGCTATTTGGTTTTATCCCTACCTTATTTGCCAATGACCTCCGGCTTCGAGGGAAGAGACAGAAAGTTTGTGTGAAACAAGGAATCTGGGCGTGCTTGCCTAGCTATTTCTGAATAGACTCCTTGGTTCTTTACCATGCTCAGGGTATAGCACCAATACAGACTACCTCTGGGTTTCCGACCAGTTCATCTCTTGTTGGTGGAAAACACTGTTAAGCATTTCTGAAATTTCCAGTGTCCTGGTGTAGATTCAAACCAGGAACCTCTATATTGGTAGTCGAGAGCGCTTAACACTCGACCACCGTTAGAAACGTTTGAGTAAAGTTTCAAAAACACCAAATATAATTGAAATTTTGGATACAAAATTTAAGGCAGAATGGTCTAATAATGTCCAACAGCAAAGCATTGCAAACCTGTAGACGTTCACATCAAGAAAGTTCATTAGTTATCAATATTTTGCACTCCTATAGTGAGATTCGAACCTGTACTGTATGATGCAATCATCTAGCAATGTGAAGAACAAACACATACCTGAGAGATACAAAGACTATAGGCATCAGTCAGTAGAGCTACACCTACTATGTGCATCAACTTCAATTTTTTTCTGCATAGACTAGTGAGGTCTCTTCTTGGATGTCACTGGAGAATAAAGAATGCTGAATATAATATTGATTAAATACAGTCCTCAAAGTGTTCCCGAATTAAGGGGCCAACCAATTTAGCAAATAAGGCACCAAATTTCTGAGCACTTATATATACATGCTGTCATTCCTGACACCTACCTTTTAATGTCAGGTACCATCTGCCTGGAAGGTATGCAAACATAAACCATTATGAATTTATTTACCTACCCGGGTGCTCACCAAACAGTCATATTGAATCAATGGACCCCCTACTGGGATTCAAACAAACAACCTTCCAGTCCGAAGGCAGACACTTTAACCAATCAGCCACAGGTACCTGTATAAACACTTGGATTTCAACAATTGTAGATTTTATTCCATGGTTATGAATTTGCCAATATTGCTACAAGCACATACATTGATTTTTTTATTTTTTTCCCACTTTGTTGCTAGTAATTATTGGATACTAATGTTGCATTTCAAAGGTTGATCAATATTTGCTAAAACGAGGTAGCTGCAAATTCATTTATAGCAGATCTGTATAGTTTGCATTAAATGCAGTATGTTTAAAATCTATGGTAGAAATATAGAACTATTACTTGCCAAATGAATACATTTTGGCACCAAATAAAATTTTACTTACTCCAGTTTGTATGCTTGTTTCGCCACTTGGTTGGTCGTAAACTATTTCTGATGACATCCAACATTAAAAGGATCACCACCATCACAATTCCACCCAGTGAGTGTCAGCTATGAACAATAAAATATTTTTTAGGTAACTAACAGTTAACTTTGTAAGTAATGAATACATGGTCCACGAACCAGAAATGTTTTTAGCGTAAAATGTTGGTATGATGATTAAAAACGGGATCTACATTCCCAAATCATTATAGGTGTACAACAATTCATGCAGGACTTAGCCAGCTGATAAACTGACACAAACAGTTCTAGTCCCATTCTCCGTCTATTTCTAGTAAAATCGGTACTTCACAGTTCATTACCTGAACTCAGTGCTCGGCGCTCGAGCGCTATGCCAGCCAGTTCATAGAATGAGTGGTAGAAAAGATAAGCTTGCTGATATGCTTATTAATTTCTGACCTGTGCAGGTAGTTTCAAAAGCTCACATAGCTTATGTTTACTTACAAGTTTGATTATCTAGCCGACTCAACATAAATCTTATCTTAGTTTTATTCTGAGTGCTGAGAATGAATGTCAATATTAGTAAACAGAAAATAGCAGATGACGCGATTTTAAGGGACCGCATATTGCAAAATCCAAGACCCGCGCATTTTTGAATAGATCTACCGCTCTAAAGCCTCTAAAATACTACATATTCTTCGTAAAATTAGGTATCAACTTACCATAAAACATTATCTTTCCCTCGAGGTTAGCTGAATCAATCAAATACATGATAAATCGCCTCTCAACCGCTTTAAATCGACGTATTTCATGTTATTTAGAGCGACCATTTGTAATTACTGAAGAGCACTTCCGCTCAGTGAAGGTCATGGTCAAATTAGTCCATACCTGTCCTAATATTTTAGAGTAGGACACGTGGTACCAGTCTAGGTTAAACAGGGAATGAACTGTTGGTAGAATTTTTGTTCGATTTTGTTTAACAATAGTAAGCTCCCTTGATTGGACAAGATGGCGCCCGGACAGGTACTGTAGGCCTAAATAGAAAGTAGAATACTTACGGCGTAAATACGATTTGATGTCGCATTTCTTTCAGTTATTCATTGTGGTAGTATAAAACAGAATGTCAGAATCTAATTTAATTACCATATAGTGTGTGATAAGTGAGCCTATAAACTTAGCCAGAAAGGCCCATTAACTGTTAAAAGCCCAAAAACGCCCATTTTTAATCAAGTTTATATTGTTTAATGCTTTACATATTAGATCTTTGTGTAGTATTATTATTATAAATTCTAGTTTGTATCCTTGTGTGCATCCTTCAAATTCAATAAATGACTGCATATCGAGCACAGGTCCATGAAAAGTGACCTAGCCCACCTGTATATACATATTTAAATATTTTTGTGAGATTTGATGCAGTAATAATTGAGTTGTGAATGTTTCTGTCAGTGGCGTGTATATATTGGGAAATCCTTCGTTGCAGACCTTCTATTTAAATATGTATATATAGACGGTATTGGACACTTTTCATGTACCTGTGATATCGAGGTAGATTATGTTGAAGCTGTGGGCGTTTTTGGGCTTTTAATGGGCCTTTCTGGTCCGGTCCTTCTTGGTAACTGGGCTTTTCTTGTAACTGGGCCTTTCTGGTAAGTTGGCCTTTTTGACCCTGATTTGTTTTTATCCCATTCAAATAAATGGCGATCGTGAACGAAAACATTGAAATTGGACAGTTTGAAACAATCGACAGAATTGATGGTATTTCTTGCGAAACATTTTGTTTTTTGGGGTACTTTACAGTATATTGATAGGTCCAATTGATAGGGTATCAATGATTATTTTGTTGAAAACGTGCGTTTTGTCATAAAACGAACGCGACTCAAACTACGTCGTGGACCTGTTGGGTTTCAAAGAACAAACGGCTTTGACGATGAAATGGAATGATCATCGTCAAAGATCTTGGACTAAACCTGGGCTTGCCTTATTGACCTATAAAAAGGCTATACAGTTCTTCAGACATAACAGGGAGTTGTCTAATCACGCACGTTAATTAACATGCGTGGTCTAATTGACCTATGTGCTTCAGAGATAAAAGGGGCTTGAGTTATTGACCTATATCCTTTTCGATCGCTACCATAGCATACTAATATTTGTGTTTTTATTAAAGTACCCTGATGAAACACTATGCCCCACAGTGGGGATATAGACAGTGAGCTTTGTCTCCTGGGTGGGGTTTACTGACATGAAAAAAAATGAAAATGTCTACTTCCCCCTGGGGCCAGAGTTCTTTTATTTTTCGTTACTCGGACCCTCCTGTCCAATTTTTTGGCATTTTCAAAAATATTTTTGAAAAACTGAGAAAAAAACCACCTTGCATATAATGTTTTAATGTTAAATGGACAAGCCTTGTGATTATTATTTCATTATTTTGTTAATAATTAGTTTTATTATATTAGTGTTTCACTGCAGTGTACTAGTCTTAAGATAAATTGGCTGTTTTCTTGAAAACTAACACTGTTGTTGAATGTTGATTGTTTTAAATCGGACCGTCATTGACTATTCTACCACCATCAGCTTGTTGAAGCTATTAGTTTGGGAGTTTTTATTTTTTTCCCTCCTCCTGTGGACTTCCGAAAAATGTCCAAGTAACAAAAAATTAAAAAACTCTGGCCTGGGTTAAGCTGAGTGCTGCCTTCCCTTGTCAGACTTAATATTATATATTATCTTTTTTTATTTCTCTCTTCAGAACCTTATCAATGAATCCTAACAACATGGACCTGTTAAATTAAATCCCATACCATCTAAGATCCAACTGACTACAGAAGCGAGATGGAGATTATATTACAAATTGGTAGCCTGGCGTTCATTGGGATGCTGTTGGTAATGGCTGGTGTAGAAGAAAATCCAGGCCCTTCAGGTATGTGAAGTGATAATGTCCGTTTTTTGGCCAGTAGTCTAAGATGTTTATAGGACAAAATACGATTTCTATAATTAGCTGGACAAATATTTGCTAAATTATAGATTAAAAGGTATGAACTAAACATCCATATATGTAATACTGACAATAAACATTTCAAGAATCAAACATGGTACT
This sequence comes from Spisula solida, assembly GCA_947247005.1. NCBI lineage: Eukaryota > Metazoa > Mollusca > Bivalvia > Venerida > Mactridae > Spisula > Spisula solida. The sequence goes on from OX365948.1 coordinate 32,493,972, forward strand.
ATAAATTTATATTATAACCACCTCTGAATCCCTTATAAATCTGTTGAAACATTTGAGTTATTGGTGAATTAATTATGGGTGAAATTGAACTTGTGCGATTGTGCGTACCGTTACTACCTTAATTATGTTTTACCTAGATTTGCAATCTCAGATTGATAGGAATGTTGTACTTCGGGTCTTGTGCAATAAGGGTAAGGTTTTATGTAACCAGTTTATAGCATTATGTCAATTATTATCATTGGTTAATGTAAAAATGGCTTTTTCAAACTTGTGTATAGCATTATAATTAAGAAATAATGAATATGTACCTGTGTTTTGTCACAGATTAAAGAACGGCAACAAGTTTGGATGCATAGTAATTAAATCACAAGTGTGTAGTTACAACACAGGTACATATTCATTATTTCTTTTCTAACATAGTCAATATTATGCATTTGACAACACAGCAAGTCACGGTATGTCATCCAAGTATGTCCACCCGTATATACTTACTTATATATGTACAGTATATATAATATATCCTTTGGTATTTTTTCATTTCAGATCAGTTTAACTTTCGATATCAGTTCTTGCTGGTAGAGCTTGGTACGGAACTGTTAAGGAAGACTTTTGACGAACAGATAGGAATGAAATTAGACCAGTATTTGATGACCAACCCGCAGTATATCAGTAAGATACAAGTACTCATCAAGAAATTTGTAATAACTGAAACCCAGAAGGCACTGTTGCCTCCAATCTGTATGAATCCAGTATCTTCTACGTTTGATATAACTCTGCTCTCCTGTCTCCTGAGAAACATTTGTGGTCTGAAAAGTTCTAGTGATACAGTTTGGACAACGCCAGCTCAAACCGATACTTCACTGGAGGCTGACATCACAAGACTGAGACTTTGTCGAAACAAGGTAAAATGATATTTAAATCTGTCAACATTTGTGTTTGAAAATTTTTGATCGGTCAATGTATGTACATGAAGTACAGTATTATTACTACAAATAACATTTTAAATTTACATGATTGTTCACATTTTATATCAGGTACTTATAATACAAAATTGATCTTAGAAGCAAATCAGCCCAAAGAGGATTAGGTAGGTATTTATAATACAAAAAAGTGTAGTACATAATGATCATTGGTTTATAATCTGCATGATTTAAGATGAATACACTCTTTCATGGATGGACCTGCGATACATATGACATATTTTGTGTTTCATGATTTGTATTTCTTGATCATTACAGCTTGGACATTCAGGAACAGTTCTTATACCCCAGGCTCAGCTTGACACAGACTGGAAAGAACTCTGTCAGGTATATGTATTTCAATACTGTTATACAAAATAATGTAAGAAAAAAGTGTGATACATGTACTTTCTTTTCTGGAATATATTCATTTTGATTGGACCATTCAAAAAATTGGGAGGGCTACAGAAGCACAATGTTAATAGAAAGCTGAAGGTGTCCCACCGGTGAAATTTTGTCCCATTCAAGTCTATGCAAAATGACTCAATTTCGCATCTCTCACTGGGTTGCACTGACGTTCCAAATGATTTTCTATTGCCGTTTCCATAAAATGCACTCACTGTCACTCCAAATGATCCACAGAAAATGGCACGTTGAACGTTTACTTTTCATGCTATTTCAAGTCTTCCGGTTACACTTTGTTATTATTCAATGCACAACAGCTGATTCGACCGAAGCACCCACACATTTCTAATCCTCAACCAATGCGTAGTAATCCTGAAAAATATCAATAAAACACTGTTAACTGTCGACAGGCAGTCCATATTTGAAATACACACATAAAGTGTGGTCAACAATTCACACTTTCCACATTAAAACACTACTGGAACAGAACAGAATCAACATTTTGGTAGGAACTATTTTAGCATACTACGACCCGGAAGTAATTTTGTTTCTCATACCGATGTGGCGGTGAATAACATGAATGAGGTGTAAAGAGTGATTAATTAATATTAATTAGCTTTAAGAACATATTTCACAATTTCATTTATCTTAAATAAATTAGAATAAACTAAATGCTCTTGTCAAGGTTATGTCTCTGTTGGGTGATGAAAATTTGAATAATTCGGATGCACAGTAACTGTTGTTCTATAAGATATGTTTTGAACATTGATTTGGTTGGTTATTCTAAATAATTGATTTGATTGATTAGTTCTCATTATTGTGTATGCATAATAATACTTTATGGACTGTTTAAAACTTCAAGAAATGAATGGTATGCAAATGCTTTTCAGATAATGGTCAGTTTAAATTCCAAGCTCACAAATGGTGTAGCAAATTTGCAGGGCGAAATTGCCAAAGCCGAAACCATGGAAATTGATGAAAACCTTAACAAGCTTCATGAAGAGACATTGAAACTTTGGGATGAAATGGACAAAGCTTGGGACCACAGACTAGCAGAAATATCAGAAACGTTACAGAGAATTGAACTTAACCAGAGTATGCTAAATGAACGTTTAGTACAAGATAATGAAAAACTACATGAAGGTCTTGGTTCTGTCAAGCAGACAATTAAGGCGTTTGAAGGAAAATTAGACAAACATTTGCTCCAATCTCCACAAGGTAATAAAGCATCTCTTTTTGAGTATTTATTATATATTATATTATAATACCATTCAGTGATTTTTCTTGAACAAAATTAAACAGCCTGTGCCTTTAAAATTGGGAAATTTAGCGCAATATGGGAATTATTAAAAAAGATTGTTTTGGTTAAAATTGTTCATAAATTGCTATTTTCTACTGATAATACTCTAGTCATATGTGACAACAACTTTTGCATGTTTGAAAATCCACTGTTATGACTTTAAAACAGCTAGACTATAGTTGCTTTGAAACCAGCGAGCATAAAAGGGGGAAAATATGCTTACTTTTTGGGAAAAAATTATAATTTTTTGGGAAAAATGGAGGTTATTTTGCTAGGGGAAGGGGCCTGTATTCGGCCCCAAAAATAGCCAAAAAAAATCACTGCCATTGGTATTATAATTATGACAAAGAAAATTCTGTCAAATATATTGCTACTGATTGTACAATCTCAGACTCGATTATGAAACTCAACATATGCAACTATGTAAGTAAACATCTTGACGTGAAATTGAGTTTAAACAAAGGTTCTCTATATTATTACTCGAAAGTAACTTGGAAGTTGAACGCCTTTCCCAATAGCAAACAAATAATATAATTTAAAATCACAAAAGTGTAATATACCAAAGCCATACAACGTGCATGTGCCTGTTAATAACAGAAATTCTAAGAATATTGATTGCTTATAAAATAATTGATGCTTTGCTCTAAACTGTCGGTATGAGATAAATGTTTTTATAATTACCATTGACGGTAACTGTATTGATTGTGCCCGTATTCATTTTGTTTTTCCCTTGCATCCACAGAATCACAAGAAGACAAACTAAATGCTGCTGCTAGAGGTAAGCAATTAATTTTGGAACATTGCTTCATAAATTGGTTACCATGGAAACGCTTTGAATTTGATTTTTTAGTAGAACATAAAGGTCCAAATTGATAATTAGATAAATTGTTTTAGAATTATTCGGTCTATTTCATCAAATAACAGTATTACTATACACAAAATTTCGTATCGATTCTGCTTTTCTAAGTGATATAGCAAATTCTGTTATACTTTGCTTTTATAAAATGGTTACCATAGAAACGCTTTGAATTTGAATATTCAGTAGAACATTAAGGTCCAAATTGGAGTATCAATATTCATTATACATTAAATGTAATATTTTGAACAGATAGTTAGATGAATTATTTTAGAATTATTCGGTCTATTTCATCCAATAACAGTATTACAATATGCAATTAAGTTTTGTATCGGTTCTGTTTTTCTCTACAGTTATACTGAGAATTAGTACATTGTACTAATATGTTTTGTATACATTACAGAACTGCAGAAAGATCTTGTCCATGTTTATAAAAAGGACTGCAGCATGTTACCCATATCTCCCATGATTGAAGAAGAAGAAATTGATTTGTTTTCTATTTATTCTGACCCATCGTTTGTGCACTCTGATCATTACAAACTTCAAAACGATTCTGAAAAATGTCCGATATCATCGTATGAAGAAATATTCCAACGAGATGGAACAGATTGTGTGAAAGTATACATAACTGCAGATGCTGGTATGGGGAAGACGTCTTTATGTCAAAGAATGTGCTTGTTATGGAGTAAGGGCCAAACTGATGACACATGTGAAAATAAGAAGATGCAAAATGACATCAATTTCTTGAGAAGTTTTGAATACGTATTTTATGTCTCATTGAGAGAATTCAGTTGTACAAATGTTGTTGATCTGATTCAACATCAGCTTAAAGATGTTGATGCAAGTTTGATAAAACACATTTTGAAGGTAAAGAAATGCTTGATCCTCTTAGATGGACTCGATGAATGGACTACTGAAGGTACTAGTTGCTCCATTCCGGTCCGACCGTTGTCTGACACAAAGTGTGTTTATCTCACTACTAGTCGGCCTTATAAACTTGAAAGTATCCGGCTAAAGAGTCGAGATATTGACCGCCTGGTAGAAATCACTGGTATCCATGGTAATGCTGCTAAACATTATATTGGCTGCATTGTTGAGTACATGAATGAGAAATTCAATGATACAAAAAAGCCATATGATTTCCAGTGTGCTTTAAGGCAGGCAGGTCTTCAAGACCAATTGTCTGTCCCAGTAATATGCTCGCAACTCATTGTCTTGTGGTTTGATGGAAAATTGACACAGATGTCGAAGTCGTTTGTATATGCTAATACATTAGAAATGTTGTTTGCACGCGCTGTTGTTAAAGGGATTCAACTACCCACAAAGCATTGTACAGAGTATGAATTCCCACCATTTTACAATTCATTAGAAAATACACGCAAACATGGCTCTATATTGCACAAGATTTGTCATGTTGCATTTGATTCTCTGATCTGTACAGATAATTCTGTATCAACTCTGGTCTTCACGACTACGCAATTAGAATCTGCCCCATATCTTCTCACGTCTGATGAAACAGATTATTTGTGTAAAATCGGTATTCTGTCCAAAAACAAGGTCATCGGGCGTCTGTCAGAAGATCGCAAAATGAAATTGTCATTTATTCATAAAAGTTATTGCGAATTTCTTGCAGCCTTGTATATCTGTTCTTTTGACAAACAGAATGACCTTGATTTGATAGTTCAAGGTTGGACAAAGCTGAAAGATTTTCTACAGTTCGACAATTTTTATGTCTTACTATCTGGGTTGAGTTTTGAGAAAGTTGAGTATTTGTTTCAGAAACTTTACTTGAACTTATCTGATGAGTTAGAACTATGTCGCAAGATGGCTGTGCATGACATTCATGATGTATATTACAATGAACAATCTTTACTACTTCAAAATACAACACTGAAATGTATCAAGGAGGGTAGAACATGTACGAAACGCAATGTTGTCCTGAGGTTAGATAATTACGTCATAGGAAACAACACAGAAAATAAACTAATCAAAGAGTTATTAGTATATCACATGGATAGTGTTAAATCAATTCATTCAATGAATGGGGAATACTTCGATGAATTCTCTAACGTTAGGAACTTGGGCAGTTTGATATTGGAGGATATTTCACCCTCTCGCATGGATGATTTCATTAGTTGTATATGTAGATCGAAATCATCACTACATACTTTAGGTATTTCTAGCAGCACACATCTCCGATTGCTGCCTATCTCTGATCTGGCTGCCCTAACATCTATTTCACTTTGTTATGTTAAAATGAAACATGAAGATTTTGAGCAATTTATCAACTGTTTGTCTGTCAAAGCTGAAGTGGAAGTTATAAAATTTAGTCAAATTGAATGTACAGATCATTATTGTTATGAAACTGAATGTGCCTTTTCACTTAATTTGGTGAATATGTCTAAAATAAATACATTAGTTCTGTATAATGTTAATATTTATTGCAAAGAATTGAATGGCTCTAACATGAACTATATCAGACTCATTCCTCACCCATCTAAACTAGGCATTCATTTTACGGAGCTGTATGAGTCTCTCCAGTGCTCTCAACTTCAGTATCTCAATATTTCTTGTACGTTAAATGAGAATTCCGCAAAACTTTTTACAACCGCTGTAAAATCACTGCGTCAGTTGAAACTCCTCAGACTTAACACTGTTCAGTTATTTGATTGTTTACTGCAGATTCATGCTGATGTGACAGATTTAAACGTAATTTTGTATGATGTCATACTGAGTAAAGATTCATTTTATGCATTTATTGTCAGTACTGTGAAGTGTGGGTCTGTTACAAGCATTCAGTTTGGAAAATCTGTCATCACAGATGGTGAAAATCAAGTTAGTTCAGTAGATAGTGTGGATTATGTTTCTAAATACATCACATCATTTGACTGGTTCAGGATCACATACCAACATGGCTACTGGATTCATTTTGAACCTAAGAATAAACAGTGAGTTCTTCAGATGTTGATGGTAATCATTTTCAGGGTTTCACTTTCTGACCCCTTGTACTGATAGATAAATGTGACCTTGTACGTGTCATGGTCCTCATGTCAAGAAACAGTCAATAAAGGATTTACCCCAATTCTAGATGATATCACAGTTTAGTTTGTCTAATACTAGCGTACACTGTATGTACATTGATTCTGGGGTTATTAATTGTTATTGATGTCAATCTTTTTTCCTGATTTGACTTAAATTGGCTAGCTTCATTATCTGAAATTAATTCTGTATTCAATTGGTTATTCCATACAGAGTATTTAGTCCTAGTTACTATTCTTATAGTTATGATTTTCAACACTTCTCTTGTTTTGTATTGCCGGCCATTTTGATTGAGGCATATATGTCAAGTAGGCCTATTGATTGAAGTTGATCATAAAGTTGTTGATGTATTCACCTTTGGTTTAAGTCCATTTAACCTAAGAGTCATATTAGGAAAATAGTCTCAAAAATCATAATGCATAGATGTTGGGTACTACATGTAGTACTTTGTTTGGGGGTTTGCATCTTCGCTGAGATTGCAAGACCTTTTGCTAAGGGGCACCATCTTGAGATGTACGTTCTAGCAAGACTGTAAATGTAAGGTCCGATAATGATAAATCAGAAAGGAAAACAAAAAAATTATATTAAGTCAGACAGGGAAGGCAGCACTCAACTTAACCAGCCAAGCACAGAAAACATTAAAAACACACAAAGCACTCAGCAGAAACAGCAGTGCACAAGGAAGCACAACAATCAACAGTTTGATGAAAAGGCACAGTGACACAAACACAAGTTGACACTAACAGTATGCTATCAGCAATTTGATTTTGGACTCTAGATGTCAATTTTTTATCTACAGTAACTGTACATTTGTATATATATACTACCACATTAATATAGCACAGAGAATTTGACTTGATACTGACCTTTATGAATGAATATATTTCAAGGTTCTTATTAAGTTGAATATATAAATTTTTGTGAGCAAATCGTGCAATATTGGTCCCTTATATTTGTGTTTGTATTACACCTCAAGTGTCATCGTGATACTCCCCACTTATGAAAACATACAACGGAGGTTATAAATATAGAGAAAGTATCAGCTGTTAAATTATGCTCATAGAAGGTGGAGGATCGGGTCAAATTCTTTGTGATAGTTTATATGTAACATAGCCTTACGAACATTTTCTGCTTTCGCCTCACGGTTACTGCATAATTTCTTGTTTGAAGTAGAATGATGTATGACCATTTGAAGTTCATCTGGTTTATATGGATGTTTTGCAATAACTGATATGCTACAATTGTTGATATGTTGCTGTAAGTGTCCTCGGGACTTTTGTTCTTTGGTTCAACTTCTCTTTAAACACATTTTTGGGGTTTTACTGTGGTCTGGTGACAGGAACAATGCTCAAACTCGTGTACATTTAGACATGTATGGAACTGTACATGTATAATGATGTATAAAGATAACCAAAGAAGAAGTGACATGATTGTGATATCTAAAATATATTGTTTTAATTTGTACTTTTTGTTGATGTTAGAGATGTTTATGCCACTGCTAGTCATGTGATCCACACACACTTTTGTAATAAACTCATTACATGTATAATTATATTCCTGCTTTTGTGTTGTTTATCTTATCCATGTAAGCTATTAAGAATTATGGAATGTCTGTAATCAACAATTGGTATGTATGTAAAGGTCATAGATAAGATATATACATTATGAAACATAGTCATTTTATTTCTTTTTAAAATACACTAAAAGAATGTTCTAACCTGACATCCTATTTACTGTTGCCATAACTTTCCAAATATAAATCTGATTCTAAGGAAATTTTAGGTGTACAAAACCTATTGCCAAAGATATAGTTCCGATACCAAATTTTGAAATTAATTTCTTTGTAACCATATATGTTAAAATCGATGAAGAGACAGAGGTGTGATACAAGGACTCTGGCTCATTACCCTTGCTCGTTCTGAATAGACAACCAATGTTCTGTAACATTCCCGGTGTATAACACAGTATAGCACGCGAGATTACCTGGGGGTTTACCAACCAGTTCATCTCTAGTTGGGTGGGAAAAACAGAAAAACGTTTTTGAAATAACCAAGTGTCACAACCGAGGATCGAACCAGAGTCCTCTCGTTCAGGAGTCGAAAGCGCTAACCACTCGACCACCATGCCACACATATAAATTAGGTCCAAGTTCCAGCAGACTGTGATGCGTTGCAAATGATGACTTTTTATTTTGGAAAGAGCAGATTTTATCAAATATACACCACATTTATGAAAGACCAATAAGACAACCGTCCAATTATATATGTTAGTTCTTTTTAGAAGGTTGTGTTCAATTCATCTGAAAGGGAGGTAAGAACCGACTGCCGCATTCTTTTTGCTCATATTGATTCTTTCCGTTTGAAGTCTTCTTTAGGTACTTTATGGTTAGGCGCATGCGTACTCCGAACTTCCTGTTTTGAAAATAAAGCGCAAAATTTGATTTTAGAATGTTGTCGTAATTAAAGAGCTGTTTGTTGACAATTCCCAATAAATATGTATATCAAGTCAATGGTGATCGATGGCTTTAAGTCATATGCACAGAGAACTGAAATATATGGCTTTGATCCGCTATTTAATGCGATAACAGGACTGAATGGCAGCGGCAAGTCGAATATTTTGGATTCGATTTGTTTTTTACTCGGCATTACGAATCTTTCACACGTGAGTTGTATTATAATGCGTTATTGGCTTATGATATATATAAATTGAGATTGGTCAATATCTTGTCATTTAACAATCTGAATGATCCCTGTCTCAAAACAATTTGCGAACTGTTCATGTTGCTGTCAAGTCAAAAATTTGTTGTAGGAGGGAAGCGGATCAGGGATAATTTTCTGTGGTATGATACAGCCACGGATTGAACTCTGGACCTCTTTACATAATCGAACGCCCTATCAATATGCTTGTTGCTACTGTATAACACGATTGAGGTGGAAAAGACGAGCTACACAGAGTGACAGGCCGACAGTTTTTCCCCAGAAAACAATACACAGACAGAACAAATTTTTAACCGCTGACTGGAAGTGAAGTCGCCAATAATTGAGTTGAATTTTCCATGATGCCATAGTCGTCTTCTTACATTTGAAAAAGTCAAGCTATTGTCATGATGGGATCGTATGCGTTGGTTTTTTGTCAGAGACATTTTCTCAAAGACTATCAAATGTATCCACTTGAAACTCAACTTACTTCTTAGTTATTCACGATCACAATGGGGGAGTATACTTACAAGACTGGTAACCCTGTGGTCTATATTTATTAAGTTATCTGCCCTTGTTTTCACTTACTTTATAGTACATAGAAATATGAAAAGGCGTAAGTCTATATTGATTTGATCCCGTGTCTAAACAGAATTGTACTGCCAAAAATCGTTGGGATACATTCTGATTTACGTTCAGTCTTTTGATGTCTACTGGCTGGCGAGTAGTTTCTGACAACGAGCAGTATCTAACATTTGAGATTTTTCGCATTTAGTGTATCTCTTCAATAAATTGAGATGTATAAGTAAAGAACTACATCACGGCAACAAGTGTGTGGTAAAAAAATACAATTCATGTACATAAAAAGAAAATATCAAGAAATACACATGTATAATAGTAATACAATGACAATCTTCACCTCTTTTGCTTGGGAATCACATGTCAACGAAAATTGCATATGCACAATGAAACAAACAGGTTCATCTACTAATAGCCATGGGATTGCCCGAGTCGTTGATAAAGCTAATTTTAGCTCAATAGCAGGTAAGAACAGAATCTGCAAGCCAAACTTACGTCAACGATGGAACAATAATAATATAATAACGACTTTATTTTAAGAGGCAACACAGTTGGGCAAGCCCAGTCTTCCCTGTGAGCCTCTATGGCAAAACATGTGAACAGAAATAGTATGACATAAACAATAAACTAGATAGAATGAACTTTTCCACAGAAAAATAATCAATTTGTGATGAATAAATTCTTTAGAATTGACAAAGTTACGGCCATTTCAGGGCTCGACACTAACACTGGTCCACTGGTCCGAGACCAGTGAAAATCCAGAAGGACCAACTGGTGAAAATTCTGGAGGACCAGTAACTGTCCTATTTACAAATTGGGCGCTTTTGCCCTGTCGGACCAATGGCCAAAATAGTGTCTAGGCCTGCATTTTAAATTTCATTAGCATTAGAACCATGTTTGAAACAGAGTTTAGCTGTAGGGATGTTTGCTCATGTCACCCAAAACAGACTTGCATCTCATTTTCAGGATTGTGCATCATGTCTCAGTAGGACCCCTGTACCAATTGACAGAGTTTTTTTACTAATTAGAAAACGCAGTGATTATAAGGCTGTGTGTACACTGTGAAGCCAATAGGAGTTAGATCACCTTAGTCCAAAGGCTCATTTACGGGGAAAGTAAATAATTATTAGTAAATAAATGCGAAATGTCCGCTACTGCTACTCTATCCAATTAACTGCCTAAAATAGTAATCCCTTTGTAGCCCCAATAACTGTACGCTGTGTTATGTTAAAAGTACAAAACACAATATTTCGGACATGAGCCCAAGATTATTAAAAGGTTAATTACTTTCTTCAAAACCACCTCATGTTCTAAAAAAAATAAAGAAAATCAGTAAAAAATGTCAGAAACTGCTTGCCAGCCAGTATATTAATTAATATTATTGTTACAGGGCTACTTGGATCATAAACAAGCAGTCGGTGTAAATTAACTTATAAATCCAGGTTCAATATAATAGGTCTGTCTCGTGAGAGAACTGACATAGAAGTCCTGGTATTTTACTTGTCGTCAAAGACGTGCACTAAGACAAAACATCAGACCAATGCAATCATCTCTAACACTCTGTGACATCTATCATTCAACATGTATATAACAGATAAAACAATTGTATAACAAGACAATCAACAATACCTCAACTGGTTCAGGAACAGGTTTTAAATAACACGCACAGACAATCAAACTAAATTACTAATTACCCTCCTCAGGAACTTCTGACCTTCGTGTGAATTACAGGGTAATAAAGAATCCTGATGCGGTCAGCAGGCGATTTCATACAAGAACAAGCTGACAGTATTAACAAGAAACGGCGCATGAGCAATAAAGATAATTATAATTTGCTGCATTAACAGAGCAGTTTTACCACTAAAATGTCACACCGTGACATTGTTATAGGTACAAATGACAGTTGTTTTATCAATTTAGAGGTGTGTCTAGATTTAAACACATTTGCTTCTAGTAACTGGTATTTAACTTTGGTGTCTAGACTCTATACATATTTGAATAGTTCTAGAAAGCAATGGAAACCCCAATATAGATTTAAATAATGTTGCTTCTATGTATAGATATACTGGGTGTCTATACAGATTCATGAATCATTCTATATTATATATATTGAGAATTGCTATCTTAAAAAGCTTAAATATGGATAGTTATAAAGGGGTTCCCATATGATCTTAAAAGATTCAAATCTGTATTGACAGATCTTTCCATTGCTATAAAGGTACAAATCTGTATAAACACCCAATCTGTATGGACAGATCATTTAATGTTCCAATTTTGTAGGTTCGAGCGACCAACTTGCAAGAACTAGTGTATAAGAACGGTCAGGCAGGAATTACAAAAGCAACTGTCAGCATCACATTTGATAACATTGACAAAAAACAAAGCCCCCTTGGCTATGAACAGTATGACGAGATTACAATTACGAGACAGGTTAGTATAAACATTTACTGGAGTGTAACTGTTCAACAGTTGTAATTGCATTGTACATGTCCTGTAGGTATCCTTGTTTTCATAGTGTTAAATAATAAACTTAACATAGTATAGGGCTAGCTTAACATATTGCATTGTGACATGAGATGATATTTCTCATCATTTTTGTAGCATAATCTTATAATTATAAGCACTGTCCATGTGTTACAAATGTAGGTATATCTATCATTATGCCCCATCTTTGATGAGGGGGTATATTGCTTTGCACATGTCTGTCGGTCGTATAAAAGGGTTAGTGGTTACCGTTCAATAACTCAAGAATGCTTTGACATATGGTCTTCAAACTTAACGTGGAGGTTGGTCAGCAACAGTAAATGACCCCTATTGATTTTGAGGTCAGTAGGTCAAAGGTCAAGGTCACTGTGACCATCACCATTTCTGACTATTGGGCTTAATTGCTTCTGTCAATAACATTTCAATTGGAACATCTGTAGAGTGTATCTTACAAGAACTCTTTTATTTCGATAGGTAGTTGTTGGCGGAAGGAACAAATATTTAATCAACGGAAGCAATGCGAACAATACAAGAGTGCAAGATTTGTTCCGATCTGTTCAACTGAATGTTAACAATCCACATTTCTTAATTATGCAAGGTAGAATCACCAAAGTTCTGAATATGAAACCACCAGAGGTAATGCACATAATTCTTATTCCTATTAATTCTGCGAAATGAGCACTTGTCAGGTTGTCTGCAACAAGTAATTGTTGATTCGGCCTAGTAACTCCCAGCAGTAATTGTGCATCTAGAGTATATAGGAATATTATTCAGTTTTGCCGATTTGAGCTAGTAGTTTAAAATCTAAAATTCACAGACTGTGATATGTAATAATAATTTATGGAAATTTATGTCATTAAATGAAAATACTTTTAATGTCCCAATTAGGAGTTTTGCCATGTAGTTTGTACTTTTGTATTACTATAATCTCTATAAGACTATATTGGTATGTATCAGTGGGTACCAAATAGTTGGGAATCACTTCAAATTTTATGATTAATTGTCTATTCAAACTAAGTGACTGATGATTGACTTGCAATCAACTAAATTTCTGCATATAACAGATATCTTATTTCTTTAATTAGGGAGAAACATATTGGTATTTTGCAGGGGTTCCTCTAGCTTCTGAATCAAGGGTCATTTTGATACTTATGACTAAATGTTACCATGTTATAGGCAAAATGCCCATGATTTTAAGAGAAAAGAACCCTTCATACCTAAATCTTGAGGGTCGTAATGTGGCTTTTTGGAAATTTCAAGGGTCAAAACTCCTACTCCTGGGTCAAATGGAATCCATGACTTTGGTATTAAACATGAGGAACTAATTTATTTTGTGGAGGTAAACTTCGTGTTTGAGGAAAACAGCATGATTTCAAAGAATATTTTCCTGGGGAAACAGCCGTTACTACTTAAGGAAAAGGCCATGCAATCCATTCATTTGTTTTACAGATATTGTCTATGATAGAAGAAGCTGCTGGTACCAGATTGTATGAAAGTAAGAAGGAAGCTGCTCAGAGAACTATAGAAAAGAAAGATGCTAAACTGAAGGAAATTGATACTGTAAGTCTATATCGACCTAATTTTGAGAAATGTGTTGTGGTAGCTTAGTGGTAGAATTTCTGATTTTATAGTACTGGATATCTCTGGTTCAATTCCAGACTGGAAAATTTCAGAAGTTGATATAAATGGTTATGGTATTTATTATATACCTACATGTAGTGGTGTATTGTCAAGAATACAGGCCAAATCGCACTGCGATATACAATACGACAGATTGCATTTTCCGTATCATACATGTCTGGTTTTCCAAATCCGTATCATGCATGTTTGACGTGTTATATGCCGAACATGTCAACGTCAATGACGTCACAACGTACACAATTACCTTTTTATGAATGGACGTCGCGTTTATGCCGTAAATATGCAGACGTTCATGACGTCAATGTATTAAATGCATTTCGCCCTTTTCACTTTTGTAGGTATATAATAAAAGAAATATACTGCAGTTGTGTTGATCCGTTAAGCAGTATTACCTCTCATTGCTTGCGCCATACCGCATCTCACTCACGAGATACGGTATTACACAAGCAACTCGAGGTAATACGGCCCAACGGATCAACAGTCTGCAGTGATATTCCGTATATATCTTGTCTGGCTTGCTTGGAGTTCAAACATTACACCAACTAGGTTGACCAATGGGACTTAAAACTATAATTGATTCATTTTAATGTTTGTCAGTAAGTTACTACTTTGTTAAAACATGTTAAATGCCAACTGGTGTCAGATGTTTTCATGAAAGTTAGATATTGTAACCTTGATCATTCCAATTCTATCAGAAATAAGAAAAAAAGATTGTTGAATAAGGAAAAAAATTCGGTTTGTGTAAATACATCATTATCTAGGTGTTCATGACTGCTTTCAAAAAGAAATTGGTCCTAATGACATAAATTTTACCTCACTTTGTATTTATTAATGACTCTTGAACTATAAATATAGATCAAGATAAAAAATTTGTAAGAATTGTTTTGAAAACGATAAATTTGATATTGTTACAATGTATTTTTTGTATGCCTTTTGTCACACTGCAGCATCTTACCTCTCTGCTTCAGGTTCTTAAAGAAGATATTACACCAACCATAACCAAACTGAAAGAAGAACGATCTTCCTACCTGGAGTACCAGAAAATTAACAGAGAACTGGAACACCTCAACAAACTTTACATTGCTTTCCAGTTCTTATGTGCAGAGGTAACGAAAGAACTAAAAATTATTTTAAAAGCTTAAAAATTGTGGCAGCAAACTCCGACAGTTTTGGTCAGGGAGATTTGTTTATAGGTCAGAGTAATGTGACAGTTTGGGTCAGGGAAAATTGTTTATAGGTCAGAATAAGGTTGAAGAAATTATATTTTCTGTGATATGAGGAAGTACTAATTGAGTTATCTTGTGGTGGATGAGTTGATTGGTCTGTTTTTGAAATGCATTTAAGGTGTTCAGAAGGAAGCTACATCAAGATCAAGTGTAGATGTGCAGCATGACACAATCTCCATGTGCACCATTTCTGACATTGCTGAGTTCTTCATCAGGGTTATTTATGTGTTACAAAGATGTTTTATGGGGATATAAAGGGTCCTTTCATTAAGTTGGGAATTATTTTTTATATCCAGCTGTATAAATAACGATAAGTTAATAACTGTTTTGAGGGCAGATATTGTAATACATTGAGCTTATGTATATGACGAACATTAAGGGTTTCATTTGACCCTTGAATTAGATCCTTTGACCCCTGAGATTTCCGATATTTACTATCTAGTTTGGTTTCACATATAAGTTTCACATTGCTACATGGGTTTCTCGAGCTTCTTAATCTGAAGGGTTATTTTGATAATGTTGATTAAATTTTACCATTTTATAAGCAAAATACCCATTATTTTAAGAGAAAATGACCCTTCAAACCAAAATCTTGAGGGTCAAAATGTGGCTCTTTGAAAATTTCAAGGTCAAACCCCTACCCCAGAGTCAAAATAGACCCCTGTTACTATGAATTTATAATGTATTGTTACAGGAAAGAAAAAAGAAATCGGCTGAAGAACTTACACAAATGGAAGAAAATATTCTGACGTTGAAGAATAGAATGCTAGAGGTAAAATTGTCTTAAACAAGAATAAGTTATTGGAACAAAGTTTCATTCAAGAGTAATGCACTTTGTTTGTGAATTTATAAATTTCATGCAATTTCTTGTTAAATTTTGTATTATATTCTTATAATGCCTTTAGGTCTTTGTTTGGTTGTTTGCATTTGACTGAGGCAGTCATAAGTACCTGGCCATTAGGGTTTTCCCTGCCAGATTGGCCAGCGACCTTGAGGGAAGAGAAAGTTATGAGAAACTACTAATTTGGTAGTACTACACTTGCTCTTTCCGAATAGACTCCTTGGTTTTTTAACGTTCACTGTGTTCAATACCAATACACCCAAAACTACCCCTGGGCTACCAAATAGTTCATTTCTAACTCTAGTTGGATGGGAAACACTGAAAAGTATTTCCGAAGTGACCAAGTGCCCCGGCCTAGAATCGAAACTAGGGCTCTCTAGATTGCTTATAATTTGTGTCATTTGTATAAGAAACATACTGTTGTTTTATTTAAATGCCCCACGGAAGCATATTATAGTGATTGTCCTGTACGTCCATTGGTCTTGTCCATTCCATCGAAATCATGTTCACCAAAACTTTGAAGTTCTTGAAACTCAAATATTTTATCCATCAAGGAATTGCTTTCAAACTTGACATACTAGTTACATAAACACCTTGCATTGTCAAAGTCATGTAACACTATCCAACATTTTAACAGAATTATGTCCCCCGATTGACTTAGCTCGTTTTTATGGACAAGGCTTCCAACCAGGGACTAAGTATTTATTTGACGCTGTCTTGTTTATTGAATATGTTTGTAGATTGATGAGAAATTCAAGGAATTGAATGATGTGATAGCTGAATTGGAGCGCAAAAGAGATGAAGAGTCGGGCAGTGTGATGAAAAATCTGGAAGCTGCTCTCAGTGAGAAAAAGAAACAGGAAGCACTCTCACAAAGTGCTGTTGATAACAAGAAGGAAGGACTCAAAGCTGAAAATAAACGAAAGAAAGAATTAACTAAAAATCTGAATGATGTAAGTTGAATTTGAAACCCATTTAGTGTTGTTTTAGAATACACAAGTTTTTGATTACCAGTTTTGTTTTTGTATTCCCATAGAATTAAAGGTTTTGTTTATTTGTACTTTATTTATGGTGACCACTATGTTCCTGTATGGAAGACACATATTCAATATTATACGTTGTCATCTCCTGGAAAAAATATTTTTGATCCAAATGAAGTGCACCATGTTACCAAAATATTAATGTTTCCCCGTAATTAAACGCCTTGGGACCTATCTCCAAGCTTGAACTTTTTGTTATATTTATATTTAATATTACAATGTCATGATTTTTTTAATAACAACAATAAATGTGCTGTAACTTTAATGCATTATTTTATTATAAAGAACTCAAATTGTGTAAAAGGAAGAGAGAAGGATTTGGCGAAATTGGCCTCAGAGTTGGAGCAGCTACAGAAACAGAGTGATGCCGATCAAGATAATCATGTAGCTGCACAGAAACACTATCAAGCTGTTAGTGCAGGATTGTCCAGTAATGATGACGGGCAGGCAGCAACACTCAACGATCAGCTCATCAGTATGTACCCTTCTTTTCTGAAAGTAAAAATTATTGTCAGATATGGTTATAACAATGTAAATGGCATTAGGGACAAACCAGCCTGAAGGGGATTAGGTAGGTATAGTTCGCCGGGGATAACTCTAGCCTGATCAATAAACAAACATAGCAAATTATAAACACTGCACGGTCGAATGGCCGCCAGTTATCAGTGTAGATTTAAAGAGAATATCATTAACAGTGTATATGCACAAGATTGAACAAAAATGAATATCGAAAATGTATTTAATTTTTATTATCCCCCGCCGATGAAATCGGTAGGGGGGTATTGAAATGGCGTTGTCCGTCCGTCGTTCCGCAGCCATTTCTCTGTAACTAGCTGGTAGAATTTCATGAAACTTAAACTAAATGTGAACTAGCATACTGGGATGATGCCCGTCAAGTTTTTTTTCTGATCAATAAATAACTCTGGTTGCCATGGCAACCGATTGGAAAAACTTTTAAAAACCCATATAAAATCAACCCCTGGTCAGATTTCAAAATAATTTTACAGAAATACTTGTTAGGTGACCCTCTTACAAAATTGACATTTTTGTCATGATTCGTCTAAAAACATGGCCGTCAGTGGGTGGGGCTCGTTTACCCCTATATATAAATAGTGAAGAATTTTATCTGCAGACTGGATTTCATCACAACTTGGTAACAATATTTCTTGAGTGCACCATTCTGTGAATAGCTAAATAATTGAAATTCATGCAGAACTATGGCAACACAATCAAGGTCCTGTTTGAATATGGTTCTTCTAGTTCAATGTGCACAGGTGAGGGATACAGGACCATCTTAGCACACTTGTTTATTCAATTTGGTCAATTTTCCTTAGAGTTACTGCCCTTGTACTGCCCTTGGTTTATTGACTAATTTCATCTAATAACTAGCGGGTAGAATTTCATGGAACTTAAAATAAATATGAACAACTATACTGTGATGATGCCGGTCAAGTTATTTTTATTGGTCAATTTTCTGTTGAGTTATTGCCATTGATTTATTGACAATTGTTGTCTGATGGAAGCTTACATTCCAAACTGTGCCATGAAATACTGATAACCTGTAGGCGGGGGATATTAATTCAACGAATTTGCTTGTTTGTAAACAAAGGCTAGTGTTATCTCCGGCGAACTATAGGTATAACAATGTAAACATAAGCTATGTTAAGCTTTAACTGTATAGCTTTAACATAAACTATGTATAGCTTTTGACTGAACAACAAACTATATGTCAAATAACAATATGTAAGAAACAACAGTCAACAATCAGGACAGGTCTATGTAGTATGTAATTATGTGGTCAAACCTGTATAATGGTCACCTGAATAAAGCAATAACCTGTTTAAAACAGCCAGTAAATTACTTAATCAGATTATCCTTATTGGTCATAAATAGATGTGCCTGTATTAAACAAAGCAGCCACATTAAATGTATCTCTTGACTGGCTAGTTACGACTTCGTAGATATTAAAAGTTGTTAAAATGTAATGTTGCCTTGATTTGTTTCCAATTTTGTTAAATCACTTTGACAATGCTTTTGTCACATGAGCCAAATGGGTCTTAGGAATTATCATATTTAATGACTGTAAAAAAATGCTTTGTGATTCACTTGAAAACTTTCGGTATAATTGTTGTGCATATCATGCTTGAAATCAGATTAATTCACTCGCTTGTCTTCAAACATTTCAGCTGCTAAAAGTGAAATAAGTAATGCAGAGACAGAAGCTAAACAAGCATCTATGAAGTAAGTTTTTTGTTGCCATGGAAATTACTTATAATACTTTAGTTTACCTTAACTTTAAAACTTGAAAGCAGGGAAAACAGGGAAAATGTCAAAAAACAAATAACCTGCCGGGAAAAGTCAGGGATTTTTACATAAAATTGGAGGAAAAAATGTGTCTCCTGGTCGCTTCTCTTCTCATATGCTGACTGGCAAATAACAGCTTTGCTCAGCATTTCAAGAATTTGTCTTCGTTAATATTAAATAAATGTATGTTTTCAAACAGATTGTTAGCAACATGAAATTTTAAAAAAATCAAGACCTGTAAAGCTCTTTTAAGATGCATGTATATGAATAATGAGTTTGGTGGTGAAGGTAAGGTTATAAGGGGAGGTTGGAGGCCATATTTTCATTTTTATCTGAGTTGCGAACACCGCAATCAATTGGGGGAAGATCACATTTAGGTCAGGGAATCAGAGTCTGCATTGAGACAGATCTGAAACTCGAACCCTTGAAATTGCGCTTCTTTTTTGTGATACCAATTTTGAGACGGGCCTGGCATGAAAATAAATACTTGAGATGAGACCAAGCTTATATTGAGGTGCTTCAGGAGATCAGGGCCCCGACATAAAATTGGTGTCACAGAATGAAAACTTCATTGCAACCTTATTTCAAGATCTCCAACATGAGATTTGTCTTTTAACTCAGGCTCTGACAAGGTTTGAGCCAAATCTGAATTTTATTTTTAGCTGTGATTTTTATTAGCTCACCTGTCACAAAGTGACAGAGTGTGAGCTTTTGTGATCACACTTCGTCCGTCGTCCGTCCGTCCGTCAACAATTGGGTTGTGTCCTCTCTAGAGGTCACAATTTTGGCCTAATCTTTATGAAACTTGGTCACAATGATCATCTCAACAAAATCTAGGTCAAGTTCGATATTGGGTCATCTGAGGTCAAAAACTAGCTCACTAGGTCAAATTATAGAAAAAACCTTGTTTTAAACCTTTCAACATGTAGTCTTCATGGTCACTAAACTCTCTGCTGTAACTCTCTACTCTCTATACATACAATAAACTTTCATCAACTAATGAAAATGTGTATCAGGGTTCACAGCAGTTTTGTAAAGGTCAAATATCAAAATATTCTAGTATTTTAACCAGGGTGTGAATTGTACTGGTTAAGTGGAAATCAAAGCGCTGTAGGGAGCGTAGACATTTTTCTGAGGGTCGTGGGTTCAAACCCCACTGGAACCATAATTTTTTTTTTTTAAGTGTTTAGGTATTGTTTTGTCTTTATAGCATGTATTTGTACATTTTCCTGATGGTCCTGGGTTCAACCCCCACTGGAACCATAATTTTTATTTTTTTAAGTGTTTAGGTATTGTTTTGTCTTTATAGCATGTATTTGTACATTTTCCTGATGGTCGTGGGTTCAACCCCCACTGGAACCATAATTTTTATTTTTAAATTTTATTTTTTTAAGTGTTTAGGTATTGTTTTGTCTTTATAGCATGTATTTGTACATTTTCCTGATGGTCGTGGGTTCAACCCCCACTGGAACCATAATTTTTATTTTTTTATTTTTATTTTTTTTAAGTGTTTAGGTATTGTTTTGTCTTTATAGCATGTATTTGTACATTTTCCTGATGGTCGTGTGTTCAACCCCCACTGGAACCATAATTTTTATTTTTAAATTTTATTTTTTTAAGTGTTTAGGTATTGTTTTGTCTTTATAGCATGTATTTGTACAGTTATATGGAGGTAAAATACCAAAATATTTTGTTTAAAATAAAGGTCAAATCATAGAAAAACCTTGTGTAGTCAGTCACCAGAGGTTACAATTTCAACTTAATCTTTATGAAACTTTGTCACAATGATCCTGTCAACAAAATCTAGGCCAAGTTCGATTTTGGGTCATCTGGCGTCAAAAACAAGGTCACAATGTCAATTGACATTTTCCTGAGGGTCGTTGGTTCAAACCCCACTGGAACCATAATTATTTTTTTAAGTGTTTAGGTATTGTTCTGTCTTTATAGCATGTATTTGTACAGTTATATGGAGGAAATATTTTGTTTAAATTATAGGTCAGATCATAGAAAAACCCTGTGTAGTCACCAGAGGTTACAATTTCGACTAAATCTTTATGAAATTTGGTCCTAATAATCATCTCAACACAATCTAGGTTAAGTTTGATATTAATTAAGTCATCTGGGGTCAAACGCTAGGTCACATGGTCAAATCATACACAAACTTGCAATAGAGGCTGAATTTCCTTAAATTTTATTCAGAAAATGTGTAGGATCACCATAGGGGTGTGCATGCACTAGTACGACAGGTGAGCGACCTAGGGCCCTTCGGGCCCTCTTGTTTGAGATGCTTCGGAAAATTGGGACCTGCATTATATTATGTGAACTGGTATGGTAATAACACTAGAGCTATCAACTAAGTATTTTTCGTAGTTTATCGTTATGAAAACTGCATTTTGTATGTTATTAATTCACTGTTACATGTAACATAGGTTGAAACATGCACAGCAGGAATTGAAGAAGAAAGAATCAGATTTGAACAAGACAGAAAAAAGTTATGAGAAAGATAAACATGCATATGATGCTTGCATGAAGAATTTACATAAATTGGAGGTTAGTTATCATTATTTTTTTGTTTTGTGAATTCTAGTATGCTGACTTCAAAAGGTTCAATATTTTTGGAAATGACAGTGTTTCACAAATAGTGGAAAAGTTTGTGAGTTGAAAATTTTCAGAGATATTACCCTTTGTTCGAGACATACATTTCTTATTCATTGTTCAGGATGAATTGAAAAAGCTTGGTTATGAAGAGGGTAAAGATGAGAAGCTGGAGAGCCAGAGACGTTCATTATCCCAGGAAGTAACGAGGCTTACAGACAAACTGGAAACATTAGAAGCTAGGTAGGTACGGCTAGTTCATTGCCTTTAAATATGGCCTTTTAAACCATCGCGAGTTGAATATACGAAAGTCACTTGACATTAATAACTGTTTGGACTGTTTGAAATACCCGTTGATGAGTAGATTATTTATGTATTAAATAACAGCAACCTGCCTCGATAGACTTGTTGTAGGTCGTCGAGCGAGGCTGCAAATTCGAAATAAGTGCAGCGCTGGACAAGCATGTATCAAATGTCTCTCTGGAGGGCTTTCTCTGAGTCTTACCCTCTGGTCAGATCATGCTGTATCTGCTCCCTTGTGGCTGCAACACTATAATGTAAAGTGCCTTTGAACGTGTGTTCGCATGAAAAAGGCGCTATATAAATCTGGTATATTTATTTCATATGACCACAATGACTTTGAGCTTCTGATTGCACTAGCTTCTATCATAATTTCAATATTTTAAGACACTTATTGCATGCTTTTGCCATGACAAATCCAATTTTTTAGTCTTTGAAAGGGGTAAAAATGTACTTGAAAAGTCCTTGAGGGAAGTTTTGTATGAATCATGGGTTCTTGTCGATATCCTTATGCGCTAACCCTAGCATTTCTCTAGCACCTTAAAAAAATCTAGGGAAGGGCCTGTTTCTTGTAAAATTGTTCTTTAAGGTACTAATGTTGTTGTTTTTCCCCAGATTTCCTCATCTCCATTTTGATTATAAAAATCCGGAGAAGAATTTTGACCGAAGTAAAGTTTCTGGATTGGTGTGTAAATTGATCAAAGTAAAGGATGTTCAAGCAGCTACTGCTTTAGAAGTTGCAGCTGGTGGAAAGGTTTGTAGAGTATTGTATATCTAGATTAACGTGTTTCTGCTTGTGACAGTAAATTGCTACATACCATGTATAGGCTATACAAACATTTTGGAACAGAGAAAACCATGGTGTTAGAGCAGGGCTTTTTTTAAGAGTAGGGGAAGGGGCCCTTCTTTGAATTTTGGGGAAAAATATGTCATAATGTTTGCAAAAGGGGAAGAAAAAACATGATGATAAATGGATTTTAGGGAAAACTGCATGATTTTAAAGCATTTTCCTGAGGGGAAGCCACCTGTAAACGGCCCCTGCTATAGAAGGAAAAAAAGCCCTGTAGAGTGGCAGTTTCAGTGAGCAAATTTGCTGATACGATGTAATGTCAGTAGTAACAGGTTTATTTGGTCGCATATTTCCAATTTAAGAACTTAAGCAAAGGTCATGTAACTTTGTTGGAATGTTTAACAGGGAACATATTTATGTAGATATCAACATTAGTGTCTTGTTTTTGCTGGAACCAAATTTTTATGGGATTTCCATGAACTCAAAACAATTTCCATTTACTTTAACATCATCATGAGCTTCTCAGGTGTTATCATTATCATAAATGCATGAAGAGTCTGGAAAATTTAATATTCTATCAAGACCTATTAATTTTAAAACTTGTTGATGAAATTCCCAAAAATGTCAGTAAAAAGTTTGATAGGGAATTCTTGATAACATGTATGCCATTTAATAACAATCTGTTTTTGTCACACACATAAAGTGGGCAGGGCTCGCCACTAACACTGGTCCGCTGGTCTCAGACCAGTGAAAATCCAGAAGGACCAGTGAAAATTCTGGAAGACCAGTAACTGTAACATTTACAAATTTGGCGCTTTTGCCCTGTCGGACCAGTGGCCAAAATAGTTAGTGTCTAGGCCTGGTGGGGGAGACATTTTAATTTTGTGCTGGACAATTTAATCGATGTTACAAAGTTTGTCTATGCTTGACAAGTTCTCCTTAACTATTGGGCAGATTACGATGAAACTGCCTATGAATACTTAGTACTAAGCTTAGTTGTGCATTTTGTCAGATTATAATTGCCGAAGTTATGGCCCCATGTGAGGAACATAATTTTTGTGTCAAAAACTGTTCTCATTTGTATTTTGGATTAGGAAATATCAGGGAGTTCAGTAGACCTTTCATCGATAGAAGGAATATAGATGTATCAACAATATTTTTTGGCCCATCGATTATCAATTCACATTTCGAAATATCGATACATGCGAAAATGGTTGGACCACCCAAAATTCTAATTTGTCCTGCATAAAACATTTGTTGTGGTTATTAAAATTGAAGTTTACAAATTGTCAAAATTGGTCCAGTCTAAATCAAACCGAAGCCAATATTTTCAGAAGCTGAATTCCACTCGATATATATAAAATGTTGAACTGTTAAATAAGTGAACCATAACTGACGTGCCTTTTATGATTCATCTATATGTGCAAGTCAATATATTGTCGATACTTGTCATCTGATATATCGGAATTGACAATATGTCTCGGATCGAAACAATCAATGACAGTTTTAGAGTTCAGATTGTTCATTCAAGTTACACCCCTGATAGGATGTACTCTCATATACTTCTAGTTATACAACGTCGTGGTAGACACAGAACAGACGGGCAAGCAATTGTTACAGAAGGGTGAATTGAGAAGAAGATACACCATTATTCCACTCAACAAAATATCAGCCAGAACAATCCCTAATGATGTAGTGAAGAGAGCTGAAGGCTTGGTATGTACTCAATGTTCCCATTAGTATCAGATGTGCTTACAAATACACATTGTTAAGTCAGTTTTAACGCAAGTTTTGGTTGACTTGAATAAGTTCAATTTCAACTGTTGCACTTGAAGTAGAGATTTCATTTGATCCATAAGTTGACCCTTTGACTCCAAAATTTCCATAAAAAGCCACATTTTCACCATGTAGAGGCTTATGGCTATAAAATAAAAACATCCCACATTATATAAATATATATATAATTATATGTTATAGGTAGGAAAGGACAATGTTCATACTGCCCTATCACTAATTGGATACGACCGTGATCTCGAGGCAGCCATGCAGTTTGTCTTTGGATCGTCATTTGTATGCAGTGACATGAACTCGGCCAAAAAAGTGACTTTTGATGATCGAGTACAGAAAAGATCTGTCACTTTGGGAGGTGACTCGTTTGATCCTGCTGGAACCTTGACAGGAGGTTAGTACTACGAATGATCAGTTTCATATATTTATGCCCCAGTTGAAGATATGGGGTAATTTGCTTTACTCGAATATGTCAGTAAATTGTTTCAGACTAAATTGTGTTAGATCTGCATTTCAAGAACGTTTGAACCTATGGTCCTCAAACTGAAAAGAAACCTGTGTTAGTTGCAGGGTGGCCATAGACTATGGAAAACAGGGAAAATGCCAAAAACAAATTCCCTGCAGGGAAACATCAGGTAATTTCAAAATTGGGCATAAATCAGGGAATTGTCAAGGAATTTTACTAAAATTGGATGAAATAATGTGTGGCAGTAATAATACTGGCAGATTCTCTTAATTTCCTTTTTCAATAGATGTAATTCTTCAAAACAAACTGTATTATTACAAGATAAGTATGAATAATGAGTTTGGTGATGTAGGTATGGCTATAAGGGGATGTTGGAGGCCATATTTTCAGCTGTATCTGAGTTGTGAACACCGCAACCAGTCATGGAAAATAACCTTTCGGTGAGGGAAAAAACAGGGAATTATCAGGGAATTCAGTCTTCATTTTCTGTGGCCACCCTGAGTGGACACCTAAATTAAAGCAACCACCTGTCTTAAACAGGGGTGAGCCAATGTTATTATCCCAGTGAGCTGTTGATATTTAATCAGAATTGGATTGTTTGTTGCAGGTGCTAGATCACAGACTAGTTCAATTCTTGAAAAACTACAAGAATTCAAAGATATAGAAGAAGAGCTCACAAAGAAACGACAAAAGCTGGATGAAGTGGAAAGAGAACTTCAGGGAATCCGGGGAGTTTCTCAAAAGTATGAAAGACATATCCTATTACTTCAGTTTGTTATGCTCCCCGAAGAAATTCAGGGGAGCATATAGTCGCCAAAGTGTCTGTGCATATTTGTGTGCGTCCGTCCGTCACAACTTGTCCGGGCTATTTCTCAAGAACCACTGCTCAGATTTTAACAAAACCTCATGGATAGCTTCACTACCAAGTGGAGATGCGCATATCATCGGCACGTTCCGGTTTGCTGATTATTCACACAGTTATGCCCCTTGGAAGATTTGTACTATAAATTCTTGTCCGCGCTATTTCTCAAGAACCACTGTATAACATATCATTTGTCAGAAAACCAAGTTGACTTGTTTGAGCATTTTTTTTCTGTGACAAACATCCCACGGGGAGCATTAACTGTCTTTGACGGCTCTTGTTGATCTTAGATTGGTGATTGGCTAATATACTGTGTGTCAAAAGATAAAATCAGACACCACTTTCTAGTTATTCTGTATTAATCAATTGCCGATAATATGTTGAGATGTGTTCTGGACATGTCTGAGAGTGGTAAAGGCAGCTGTGATAAGCCAAAGGCTTTACTGCAGAAGTCTGAAAGTTACACATTAATCCAGAAATTTGGATTTGCTGCACTAGATAGAATTAACTTTTCTGTGGTAAGTTCGATGAAAATATACCAAGAATTTATGGTAATTTGAAATTTCACATTGTAACAAAAGAACAATGTTGGAAACCGAGTTTTGGTGTAGGGATGTGTATCTAATTCTTGGATGTGTAGTGATGGCATCTTGTTTTCAGGATGGGTATTATGCTTTAGTAGGACCACTGTTTACTGGTACCACTGATAGTTATTTGTTTATTCAGATTCACAAAGTTAAAGCAACAGTTTGATCTAAGGCAGCAAGAAGTTGAACATTTGAAAGAGAAATTAGAACAAGGATCTCACCACCAACAGCTGGAGGAGATTGCCAGTCTTAGAGAGAATATCGGTACAAATAGTTTGGACGAGGCCCAGGGGTGTGGAAATTCCCACATTTTTCAATTGCCCATTGGCAAGTTCGACTGAAAAATCCACTTGCCCGAAAACTAAATCTACTTGTCCAGGAAAACACAAAAAAGCAACAAAATTTCAGTTTCATTCAATTATTTATCATGTGAAGGATTTGAATACAAGATGTAATTCAAAGTTTGTTAAGTAAATCATTTTTGGTCAGTAATTTAGGGATTAATCATTGTTAAGGTAAAATAAGGCTCTTACCAGTAATATTATTTTTCTCGTAATAATTTTGCACTTGCCCAAAAGCAAGCTGGATGGAAAAATCTACTTGCCTGCAGACAAATAAGCCCAAGTCACGCAAGTCAGACATAGGAATTCCACATACCTGAAGGCAATAAATCTAATCTATTAGTTATTATATAGATACAGTTAGCTAAATTTGCCATTTTTGGTTGATTTGTTCTGGTAATAGGAAATAAAAAATGCCTTGTAGTTAAAATATTAATAAATATTTATTAGCAAAGAAGAAAGTCCTAATCATTCATTTGTATTTGTTGCAAATAAACTTGGTTGTCATCCACCTTAAATCGTCTGGGAAATTGATTTTTGTTATGTCAAGGCCAGTAGTATTTCTTCGTAATAGTAAAATGTCATGAAATTAAACCAGTTGTCATTGTTGTGGGTTTTTTAAAAAACCTGATTTTCCTGTGATTTTCACATTTCTGGTTCTGTTTTAAACCTTTTGCTATTTTGTATTTATGTATTCATATTCTACAAAATTTTATGCATTTGTATGTTTGCAGTTCAATTTGAAGAGACTGCCCTTAAAACTGAGGAAATAAAGAAAAAGAACTCCCAGAAAGTGAAGGAGTTGGAAAATAAAATAAAGAACGCTAAACAGATAAGAGAAAAAGAATTGAAAGATGCTGAACAAGGCGTCACAGAGGCTAAGAAAAAGATGGAAGAGTCCAGTAAGAAAATGAAACAAAAATATCAGGTATTTATCTCTAAATAAACATACCGCTGCTCTTTTACCAGATATTGTTGTGACTTTAAACTGTATAAATAGTGAAAAATAAAACATTGCGAATTATACCCAACATACAGTATATAGTTTTTTACAGTTTAAATAAACAACATAACAATAAGAAAACTTAGTACTAGATGGTCTTATCCAGAAGACAATAATTGTGCCTCACATATCCTTAAACACTAAACTACTGGGCATGTAACTGTTCATCGTCAACAAACAGAAACAATCAAAGTATCAAATGGTATTATTCTCTCATATCAAAGCCTCTACTGTGTCTAATGTTTATAGGAAGTTGACAGTATCAAGCTAGAAGTTGAAGAACTGAAGAAAGAAATCAAATCGTACGAGGAACAGTTGGTAACAGTCGAGGAAACCATCAAACAATATGAAACTCAAATAGATGAACTTGGACAAAAGGCTAAAGAAGCTAAGGTAATTATCATTGGATGATAAACAGATTCAGTCATATATAAAGGGGCATCAATATTCCTGATTAATCCGAAATTCCGGATTTATCTGTCCTGAAAGAGCTATGATTTCTGACAAAAATAAAAGTCATTTGATTAATATATCTCAACAAATGGTAAAGTTATGGTCAATTTAATCCGCTCTGAAGTATTTTATTCAATAAAATTAATTAAGTTAAATATGGAAACAATGTGGTTGAAGACCTGTTGTTTGGCAAAAATTATCGTCGGCATTTGATTTTCAGGATTTTCAATTTTGTCCTGTTGACACCCCTGTATATATGTGTGTCAGAGCAGACATGTATATATGTGTGTCAGAGCGGACATGTATATATGTGTGTCAGAGCGGACATGTATATATGTGTGTCAGAGCGGACATGATGCTCTGGAGATAATTATCACTTAGTCTAACCAGTTATTTTAATCCAGGATTTTTTTTTTTATTTTTTTTTTCGGGCCCCAAAAGGGTAACCCCATTTATTTTCCCCGTCCAATGGTTTTATGGGGGTCGGAGAATCATCCCCCACAAACCTTACAACATTGAATATTATATATGTACATATAACACTATTTGTACAGAAACGAACAAAGCAAATAGAATCATACTATAAATGAATATACTTATCTACATAAATTTGATATTTGGTGGTAATAAAAGGGATCGGGACCTTTTTAGCTCACCTGTCACAAAGTGACAGAGTGAGCTTTTGTGATCACTCTTCGTCCGTCGTCCGTCGTCCGTCCGTCGTCCGTCCGTCCGTCAACAATTGGCTTGTGTAGACACTAGAGGTCACAATTTTAGCCTAATCTTTATGAAACTTGGTCACAATGATCATCTCAACAAAATCTAGGCCAAGTTCGATATTGGGTCATCCGGGGTCAAAAACTAGGTCACTAGGTCAAATCATAGAAAAACCTTGTGTAGTCACTAGAGGTCACAATTTTGACTTAATCTTTATGAAACTTGGTCACAATGATCATCTCGACAAAATCTAGGTCAAGTTCGATATTGGGTCATCCGGGGTCAAAAACTAGGTCACAAGGTCAAATCATAGAAAAACCTTGTGTAGTCACTAGAGGTCACAATTTTGACTTAATCTTTATGAAACTTGGTCACAATGATCATCTCGACAAAATCTAGGTCAAGTTCGATATTGGGTCATCCGGGGTTAAAAACTAGGTCACAAGGTCAAATCATAGAAAAACCTTGTGTAGTCACTAGAGGTCACAAGTTTGACTAAATCTTTATGAAACTTTGTCACAATGATCATCTCGACAAAATCTAGGTCAAGTTCGATATTAGGTCATAAGGGGTTAAAAACTAGGTCACAAGGTCAAATCATAGAAAAACCTTGTGTAGTCACTAGAGGTCACAAGTTTGACTCAATCTTTATGAAACTTGGTCACAATGGTCATCTCAACAAAATCTAGGTCAAGTTTGATATTGGGTCATCTGGGGTGAAAAACTAGGTCACAATGTCAAATAATAGAAAAACTTTGTGTAGTCACTAGAGGTCACAATATTGGCCTAATCTGTATGAAACTTGGTCACAATGATCATCTTAACAATATCTAGGTCAAGTTTGATATTGGGTCATCTTGGGTCAAAAACTAGGTCACATGGTTAAATCATAGAAAAACCTTGTGTAGTCACTAGAGGTCACAATGTCGACCTTATCTTTATGAAACTTGGTCACAATGATCATCTCAACAAAATCTAGGCCAAGTTTGATATTGGTTTATCTGGGGTCAAAAACTAGGTCATTAAGTCAAATCATATAAACACCTTGTGTAGTCACTAGAGGTCAAAATATTGGCCTTATCTGTATGAAACTTGGTCACAATGATCATCTCTACAAAATCTAGGTCAAGTTCGACAGGTGAGCGACCTAGGGCCCTTTGGGCCCTCTTGTTTCGTCAAAGAGTGACGAGTAGAGAGAAGAAAAAAAATGTTGTCAGAGATGTTGATTCTTTTGTTTTATTACTACTTGTATGTCACAGAAGTATCCAGTATTTATAACTCAGATTTCATGGATGTTAAAAACTTATACTGGCTATTCTGGTAAAGGGAGAGACCAGGTAAAACTGAAGTAAATGTATTTACTAAAAAAATTTTTTGACCAAAATAGAGATTGATAGACAAAGCACGGAATATGCCAGACATGACTATGAGATGGTCAGATTTTGCCTGAAAATGTCTACAAGGCTGACATATTTTCCATACATGTCTGTGAAATCAGCTCATGATATAAATTGTAAAATGACCAAATAATGAAGTAATAGTAATATACTGTAATAAGGTCTAGCAATAATACGGTGTCTGAATATGATGAATATGATGATATAATTCAGGATATAGTTAAAGCAGCTCAAGAAGAAGTGAACAAACAGAAGGCCTTACTGAAAGCATGTGACAAAGACATCGGTGCTAAAGTCAGTGAACAGAAAGCCTTACAGAAGGAACATCATAGTGCTGAAATCAATGTGAAGGAAATGGAAAACAAGACAGCAAAATTCCAGAAAGATTCAAAGGATGCTTCTAAAATGGTGTGTGAAGGTGTTTTAGTCAATTTTTTTAAGAATCCTGCGTACAGTACACGACTTAGGAATGAAACTAGGGCCTAGGTCATTGTTACTCAAAATAGTAAATTAGTTTCTAACAACAGGCTGTAGTGGTGCCCGTCTTGCAGTACTCTTGTTGGACGATCCAGCGCGACATTAGTCTGAAGATATTAACATGATCTTGACATGTTTGTGTGTATATATTGCATTAGATTTTGCTCTCGTTTGTGGTCTTGAAATTTTCCTAAAATAAACTGACCTATAGATTTATTTTAGTAGTTTGATTAAACTACGCCGTAACATTTTGTGGTTTAGTCTTGCTTGAAAATAGTCTAAATATTTGAGATTTAGCTGAACACGTTGAAAGTTTTATAGAGCTTAGAAAATTTTTTGTTAGTCCCCCTACCGGTTTTGTTGTCCCCTACTATTTTGACCGGAGGGGACTATAGGTTTGCCCTCCGTCAGTCTGTCAGTAAAAAAATCTGGACCTGCCATAACTCAAACAGTTTCTCAGCTAGGTTTATGAAACTTAGTATGTGGATAGGGGGCAATAAGGGGATTATGCATGTCTAAAATATTTTCCCTCCTCCTGTGGACTTCCGAAAAATGTCCAAGTAACAAAAAATTAAAAAACTCTGGCCTGGGTTAAGCTGAGTGCTGCCTTCCCTTGTCAGACTTAATATTATATATTATCTTTTTTTATTTCTCTCTTCAGAACCTTATCAATGAATCCTAACAACATGGACCTGTTAAATTAAATCCCATACCATCTAAGATCCAACTGACTACAGAAGCGAGATGGAGATTATATTACAAATTGGTAGCCTGGCGTTCATTGGGATGCTGTTGGTAATGGCTGGTGTAGAAGAAAATCCAGGCCCTTCAGGTATGTGAAGTGATAATGTCCGTTTTTTGGCCAGTAGTCTAAGATGTTTATAGGACAAAATACGATTTCTATAATTAGCTGGACAAATATTTGCTAAATTATAGATTAAAAGGTATGAACTAAACATCCATATATGTAATACTGACAATAAACATTTCAAGAATCAAACATGGTACTATAAATTTATATTATAACCACCTCTGAATCCCTTATAAATCTGTTGAAACATTTGAGTTATTGGTGAATTAATTATGGGTGAAATTGAACTTGTGCGATTGTGCGTACCGTTACTACCTTAATTATGTTTTACCTAGATTTGCAATCTCAGATTGATAGGAATGTTGTACTTCGGGTCTTGTGCAATAAGGGTAAGGTTTTATGTAACCAGTTTATAGCATTATGTCAATTATTATCATTGGTTAATGTAAAAATGGCTTTTTCAAACTTGTGTATAGCATTATAATTAAGAAATAATGAATATGTACCTGTGTTTTGTCACAGATTAAAGAACGGCAACAAGTTTGGATGCATAGTAATTAAATCACAAGTGTGTAGTTACAACACAGGTACATATTCATTATTTCTTTTCTAACATAGTCAATATTATGCATTTGACAACACAGCAAGTCACGGTATGTCATCCAAGTATGTCCACCCGTATATACTTACTTATATATGTACAGTATATATAATATATCCTTTGGTATTTTTTCATTTCAGATCAGTTTAACTTTCGATATCAGTTCTTGCTGGTAGAGCTTGGTACGGAACTGTTAAGGAAGACTTTTGACGAACAGATAGGAATGAAATTAGACCAGTATTTGATGACCAACCCGCAGTATATCAGTAAGATACAAGTACTCATCAAGAAATTTGTAATAACTGAAACCCAGAAGGCACTGTTGCCTCCAATCTGTATGAATCCAGTAACTTCTACGTTTGATATAACTCTGCTCTCCTGTCTCCTGAGAAACATTTGTGGTCTGAAAAGTTCTAGTGATACAGTTTGGACAAAGCCAGCTCAAACCGATACTTCACTGGAGGCTGACATCACAAGACTGAGACTTTGTCGAAACAAGGTAAAATGATATTTAAATCTGTCAACATTTGTGTTTGAAAATTTTTGATCGGTCAATGTATGTACATGAAGTACAGTATTATTACTACAAATAACATTTTAAATTTACATGATTGTTCACATTTTATATCAGGTACTTATAATACAAAATTGATCTTAGAAGCAAATCAGCCCAAAGAGATTAGGTAGGTATTTATAATACAAAAAAGTGTATTACATAATGATCATTGGTTTATAATCCGCATGATTTAAGATGAATACACTCTTTCATGGATGGACCTGCGATACATATGACATATTTTGTGTTTCATGATTTGTATTTCTTGATCATTACAGCTTGGACATTCAGGAACAGTTCTTATACCCCAGGCTCAGCTTGACACAGACTGGAAAGAACTCTGTCAGGTATATGTATTTCAATACTGTTATACAAAATAATGTAAGAAAAAAGTGTGATACAGTATAACCTCCCGAAACGGCACCTCTGAGAAGCGACAACCTCCGAGGAGCGGCACTTTTATTTCCCCCCGTTCGTTTTCACTCTTATTTTAACCTCCGTAGAACGACACCTCCGCAGAGCGGCAAACGGCCGTTAAAATTGTATACCTTTTGTATGGTGTACCTCTGAGAAGCGACAACGGCATATTTACACGTGTTTACATAACTCCATACGATGTTGTTTTCTATTTTTCGCACCTTCGTGGATTATAATAATTATCACTCATCAGGTAGCCACGGGCGCAAGTAAATTAGCGACTGTCTTTGTGATCAGTTAGACAATATGACACAGTAACACCGTACATGATGATATGCATAGAACTCGATTTTTTTAAAATCAAAGTCGTAATTAATAATTGTAAATGAAAAATCAATACGCGCTTATAAATCAGTATAAGAAAGGAAATTCACGTACACGTCGTGTTAATGGTTAATCACGTCGTCTAAAACTGTCAATTTCAGCATATGCACTGACCAAGTTACACGCGAGTCGAGGTAAACCAATTACCGATCACGTGTGCAAAGTGTGTAGTGAGCGATATGACGTAATAGAGATTTTAACACTTTGAAGGTAAACAATTCAATTGAATACGGTATGTGCGTAAAATAATATGGAATCGGTTTATAATGTTGACAGTTGCTAGACCCGTGAAATGTACGCATTTTTGTATCTAATCATCGATCTTATTAATTAAATAATCGTCAGAATTATGTCGCAAAACGCGCGGCCACGGGTAGATCTAATTTTATGCATTTAATCACAAACAAACGACATCAATTAAGATTACCGAGATTATGTACACTCGAAAGTCTATGAACGACATTCTGAAAAAGTCGACCTCTACAGAGCGACACCTCCGCAGAGCGACAGTTTTTTCTGCCTCTGCCGGATGTTGCTCTACGGAGGTTATACTGTACTTTCTTTTCTGGAATATATTCATTTTGATTGGACCATTCAAAAAATTGGGAGGGCTACAGAAGCACAATGTTAATAGAAAGCTGAAGGTGTCCCACCGGTGAAATTTTGTCCCATTCAAGTCTATGCAAAATGACTCAATTTCGCATCTCTCACTGGGTTGCACTGACGTTCCAAATGATTTTCTATTGCCGTTTCCATAAAATGCACTCACTGTCACTCCAAATGATCCACAGAAAATGGCACGTTGAACGTTTACTTTTCATGCTATTTCAAGTCTTCCGGTTACACTTTGTTATTATTCAATGCACAACAGCTGATTCGACCGAAGCACCCACACATTTCTAATCCTCAACCAATGCGTAGTAATCCTGAAAAATATCAATAAAACACTGTTAACTGTCGACAGGCAGTCCATATTTGAAATACACACATAAAGTGTGGTCAACAATTCACACTTTCCACATTAAAACACTACTGGAACAGAACAGAATCAACATTTTGGTAGGAACTATTTTAGCATACTACGACCCGGAAGTAATTTTGTTTCTCATACCGATGTGGCGGTGAATAACATGAATGAGGTGTAAAGAGTGATTAATTAATATTAATTAGCTTTAAGAACATATTTCACAATTTCATTTATCTTAAATAAATTAGAATAAACTAAATGCTCTTGTCAAGGTTATGTCTCTGTTGGGTGATGAAAATTTGAATAATTCTGATGCACAGTAACTGTTGTTCTATAAGATATGTTTTGAACATTGATTTGGTTGGTTATTCTAAATAATTGATTTGATTGATTAGTTCTCATTATTGTGTATGCATAATAATACTTTATGGACTGTTTAAAACTTCAAGAAATGGTATGCAAATGCTTTTCAGATAATGGTCAGTTTAAATTCCAAGCTCACAAATGGTGTAGCAAATTTGCAGGGCGAAATTGCCAAAGCCGAAACCATGGAAATTGATGAAAACCTTAACAAGCTTCATGAAGAGACATTGAAACTTTGGGATGAAATGGACAAAGCTTGGGACCACAGACTAGCAGAAATATCAGAAACGTTACAGAGAATTGAACTTAACCAGAGTATGCTAAATGAACGTTTAGTACAAGATAATAAAAAACTACATGAAGGTCTTGGTTCTGTCAAGCAGACAATTAAGGCGTTTGAAGGAAAATTAGACAAACATTTGCTCCAATCTCCACAAGGTAATAAAGCATCTCTTTTTGAGTATTTATTATATATTATATTATAATACCATAATGGCATTGGTATTATAATTATGACAAAGAAAATTCTGCCAAATATATTGCTACTGATTGTACAATCTCAGACTCGATTATGAAACTCAACATATGCAACTATGTAAGTAAACATCTTGACGTG
This sequence comes from Spisula solida, assembly GCA_947247005.1. NCBI lineage: Eukaryota > Metazoa > Mollusca > Bivalvia > Venerida > Mactridae > Spisula > Spisula solida. The sequence goes on from OX365948.1 coordinate 32,529,833, forward strand.
AAATTGAGTTTAAACAAAGGTTCTCTATATTATTACTCGAAAGTAACTTGGAAGTTGAACGCCTTTCCCAATAGCAAACAAATAATATAATTTAAAATCACAAAAGTGTAATATACCAAAGCCATACAACGTGCATGTGCCTGTTAATAACAGAAATTCTAAGAATATTGATTGCTTATAAAATAATTGATACTTTGCTCTAAACTGTCGGTATGAGATAAATGTTTTTATAATTACCATTGACGGTAACTGTATTGATTGTGCCCGTATTAATTTTGTTTTTCCCTTGCATCCACAGAATCACAAGAAGACAAACTAAATGCTGCTGCTAGAGGTAAGCAATTAATTTTGGAACATTGCTTCATAAATTGGTTACCATGGAAACGCTTTGAATTTGATTTTTTAGTAGAACATAAAGGTCCAAATTGATAATTAGATAAATTGTTTTAGAATTATTCGGTCTATTTCATCAAATAACAGTATTACTATACACAAAATTTCGTATCGATTCTGCTTTTCTAAGTGATATAGCAAATTCTGTTATACTTTGCTTTTTAGCTCACCTGTCACAAAGTGACAGAGTGAGCTTTTGTGATCACACTTCGTCCGTCGTCCGTCCGTCCGTCCGTCCGTCCGTCCGTCTGTCCGTCCGTCTGTCCGTCCGTCAACAATTGGGTTGTGTCCTCTCTAGAGGTCACAATTTTGGCCTAATCTTTATGAAACTTGGTCACAATGATCATCTCAACAAAATCTAGGTCAAGTTCGATATTGGGTCATCTGAGGTCAAAAACTAGCTCACTAGGTCAAATTATAGAAAAAAACCTTGTTTTAAACCTTTCAACATGTAGTCTTCATGGTCACTTAACTCTCTGCAGTAACTCTCTACTCTCTATACATACAATAAACTTTCATCAACCAATGAAAATGTGTATCAGGGTTCACAGCAGTTTTGTAAAGGTCAAATATCAAAATATTCTAGTATTTAAACCAGGGTGTGAATTGTACTGGTTAAGTGGAAATCAAAGCGCTGTAGGGAGCGTAGACATTTTCCTGAGGGTCGTGGGTTCAAACCCCACTGGAACCATAATTTTTATTTTTTTATTTTTATTTTTTTAAGTGTTTAGGTATTGTTTTGTCTTTATAGCATGTATTTGTACATTTTCCTGATGGTCGTGGGTTCAACCCCCACTGGAACCATAATTTTTTTTTTATTTTTTTTTTTTTTTTTTTAGTGTTTAGGTATTGTTTTGTCTGTAAAACATTTATTTGTACATTTTCCTGATGGTCGTGGGTTCAACCCCACTGGAACCACAATTTTTTTATTTTTTTTTTTTTTAAATGTTTAGGCATTGTTTTGTCTTTATAACATGTATTTGTACATTTTCCTGATGGTCGTGGGTTCAACCCCCACTGGAACCATAATTTTTTTTTTTTTTTTTTTTTTTTTTTTTAAATGTTTAGGCATTGTTTTGTCTTTATAACATGTATTTGTACATTTTCCTGATGGTCGTGGGTTCAACCCCCACTGGAACCATAATTTTTTTTTTTTTTTTTTTTTTTTTTTTTAGTGTTTAGGTATTGTTTTGTCTGTAAAACATTTATTTGTACATTTTCCTGATGGTCGTGGGTTCAACCCCCACTGGATCCATAATTTTTTTTTTTTTTTTTTTTTTTTTTTTTAAATGTTTAGGCATTGTTTTGTCTTTATAACATGTATTTGTACATTTTCCTGATGGTCGTGGGTTCAACCCCCACTGGAACCATAATTTTTTTTTTTTTTTTTTTTTTTTTTTTTAAATGTTTAGGCATTGTCTTGTCTTTATAGCATGTATTTGTACAGTTATATGGAGGAAAAATACCAAAATATTTTGTTTAAAATAAAGGTCAAATCATAGAAAAACCTTGTGTAGTCAGTCACCAGAGGTTACAATTTCAACTTAATCTTTTTGAAACTTTGTCACAATGATCCTGTCAACAAAATCTAGGCCAAGTTCGATTTTGGGTCATCTGGTGTCAAAAACAAGGTCACAATGTCAATTGACATTTTCCTGAGGGTCGTGGGTTTAAACCCCACTGGAACCATAATTATTTTTTTGAGTGTTTAGGTATTGTTCTGTCTTTATAGCATGTATTTGTACAGTTATATGGAGGAAATATTTTGTTTAAATTATAGGTCAGATCATAGAAAAACCCTGTGTAGTCACCAGAGGTTACAATTTCGACTTAATCTTTATGAAATTTGGTCCTAATAATCATCTCAACACAATCTAGGTTAAGTTTGATATTAATTAAGTCATCTGGGGTCAAACGCTAGGTCACATGGTCAAATCATACACAAACTTGCAATAGAGGCTGAATTTCCTTAAATTTTATTCAGAAAATGTGTAGGATCACCATAGGGGTGTGCATGCACTAGTACGACAGGTGAGCGACCTAGGGCCCTTTGGGCCCTCTTGTGTTGTTTTGTTATCATGTATGACATATTTTATTGTGTGACATTTCTTCCTGTATGGTTAGTCCTCAAGTAAAACGATATGTCTTTATGTACGACTTGTCCTCGTGTATGGCGAATCCTTATGTATGATATGTGTCCTCATGTATGACGTGTCCTCGTGTATGGCGTATCCTTATGTATGATGTGTGTCCTCATGTACGACGTGCATGTATGTTCGACATGGGCTAACGTACAGCATGTATTATGAAATGTTTTAAAAGAATTATTAAGTACATAGCTTTATAACCTGAACAAAACCTTTCTTATGATGGCACAAAGATCGAGTCGGAACCACATATGACTAACGAACAAGAGTTCCCTTGCTCAAATCTTGGCGTGGGCACTTGGTCATTTCTAAAACGTCAGTGTTTTTCAGCCCAACTAGAGATACACTGGTTGGTAACCCAGAGGTAGTCTCACATGTATCAGTGCTATACACCAGGCACATTAAAGAACCAAGGAGTCTCTTCGGAAAGAGCTTGGGTTGTTCACTTGAATTCCTTTGGATTCCTTGTATCATACACAGAGGTAGAAATACCATAATTTGTTCATATCAGTTAGAAGGTGTGAGAGTTATATTATAAGGCTGTTTATAGAACTCTATTTAATGATTGTAGGTATACCTGATTCTCCTGCTCTTGCCAATACATACTACTCTCAGTTTGATGATGATTTTACACCATCTGATGAAGAGGCAGACGAAGCTGCTGAAACTGTTATACGTCGTAAAGTCGGTCATGTTGACGGCTCCGATGATGATGATGACATTATGTTTTACTCTGATGAGGGCACATTAACAAAGAAAGATGATGAAAATGAATTGTTCAACCATTTACAACATGTGTTAGATAAAAATGCAGACACAGGTTTGTTTCTTGTATTATTATTTCTCCCACATAGAGTAGGAGAGACGTATTGATATTGTGCTGGATGGCTGTCACAAAGTTTATCCACGCTAATTCTCCTTAGACATTGGCTGGATTTCATTAAAAATTCACATGAATACTTGATACCAAGCCTAGTTGTGTATTTTGTCAGGAATTTGACAGATGTAGATGTTTGAAGAAATGTGTTGCCTATGGAATATTTATTTAAAGATATATATAATACTTGTGAAAAGTTTAAACAATCTGACCGATAAGAAAATTTTAGTCTTAATCACACCGGGTCCTGTCTCTGTCACACAAGAATAAGATGTCCAGTCTCTATGGGAGTCACACAAGAATTAGATGTCTGTTGATTTCAATAGACACTCAACAGGCATCCAATTTTCTTGTGACATAGAAGAGACCCAGTGAATCAAACTACCAGATATTTCAGCTTTCCAGAACACATATTGTTGAACAAAACATAATGTACCTCCAACTGCTAACTTCTGATGTACATCCATTCTACATATATATATATATTTTATTACAGAAGGCACCCTGACCCTGGTGGATGACGCCGAAGCTGGAGCATTTGGACCTGTAGCTCGGGAAGCCAAGATAAAAAATCTCAGAGTGTATCCTTTCATAATGTTCACTCATTGTAGACGCTAACTGTCGTGGGACATACTTCACAGCTGGTTTATTTGTTTCCACTTTCACAAATACTGGTATATTGTGTGTGTCTTTATGTAGAGGGTTAGGTTGGTAGGAGTAGGCTTGAAAATTTGTAAGGTCACATTCGTCATTGAATGAAATTAAGATGTGCTGTAGAATCCATTCAACCTGAGCTTTCTTTTCTGGAAGCGTTATAACTTAGTTTCCTGCAACAGAGCTCAAACTACCAAATCACTGTCCAAAAGGTCTACTGGTGTTCATAATCTCAGCTTGTCTAAAGCTTTTTTGGGTGAACCCCTAACCAAGGGACAGATTTCAACCGAATGTGCCTACATTTTGTAAATTGACTGCTAGTCCTTGTACAGTAGGTTAGCACACACGTTTCATACATGTAGAATGTTGAATAAAATGTATTTCTGCTTGAAAATATGATTCTTACTTTCCTTTACCATAACATAGTGAGTGTGAGAAGATGCTGGGGAAAGATGGTTTTGATAGAGCGTATGATTACTTAAAAACCGCACGTTATGATCGTGCTAATGAGGCTACAGAAGAGGATATAATGCAAGGACTTAGAGACTTTGTGAAAAATCCTAGTGATTGTTTCCTAGTGGATCAGTTATTATTTCTAGAAGAACAACATGGGATGGCTTTGTCCTAGTTCTATATGACACATGTGTGGTGTGTTTGTAACTATCTTACAATCTGTGTTAACCAGTTTCTATCAATCTGTGTTAACCAGTTTCCATCAATCTGTGTTAACCAGTGTCCGTCCATCTGTGTTAACCAGTTTCCATTGATCTGTGTTAACCAGTTTCCATCAGTCTGTGTTAACCAGTTTCTGTCAATCGGTGTTAACCAGTTGCTGTTAATCTGAGTTAACCAGTTTCTGTCAATCTGTGTTAACCAGTTTCCATCACTCTGTGTTAACTAGTCTACATCAGTCTGTGTTAACCAGTTTTACATCAGTCTGTGTAAACCAGTTTTACATCAGTCTGTGTTAACCAGTTTCCAGTGTTTTCACTTCAGTCAGGTTGTGATCTGTGAAGTTGTTTATATAGAACAGGTCAGAAACTGTGAGCTGACGTGATGCTGTGTGTGGAGAATAAGTTATTTATAGAATTATGTGATATTCATCTGTGGTCATTCTGTGTGTATCATACAACATCATACAAGATAGCGGAACAATTCTGTCTGCCTGTGACTGTTGAGTCATACAACATCATACAAGATACCGGAACAATTCTGTCTGCTTGTGACTGCGAAGTCATACACGTGGTACTTCATGGAATGGAAATGTAAGAATTCTGACAATCAACGATGGTTGCTGCAAGAATTGAGCTTGGTGTGTTTGTAACTAACATTTTGTTGAAGATGTCTAGATACTGATATCATAGAAGTCTCATTGAACACATACATAATGAATACTGAATTATAGGTGTTACAGTTTGCTCTCATGTAAAAACGTCAGTAACGTTGAATGATATGATTGCTGTCTGCTAGAGGCAAGCATACAGAGAATGATTTGAGATGCAAGCATACAGAGAATGATATGATTGCTGTCTGCTAGATGCAAGCATACAGAGAATGATTTGAGATGCAAGCATACAGAGAATGATATGATTGCTGTCTGTTAGATGCAAGCATACAGAGAATGATTTGAGATGCAAGCATACAGAGAATGATATGATTGCTGTCTGCTAGATGCAAGCATACAGAGAATGATTTGAGATGCAAGCATACAGAGAATGATTTGATTGCTGTCTGCTAGATGCAAGCATACAGAGAATGATATGATTGCTAGATGCAAGCTTACAGAGAGATATGGCCATCATGAGAAATGTTTTTGTATCTCTAAAATCATGTGACCAGTTATGTGAAAATTGATACAGTCATGTGGTAATTGAAACAGTCATGTGTCCAATCATGTGATGATTAATACAGTCATGTGACTAGTCATGTGATATTCCAAAATGCATTCCATCCATGTCTTGAGCTAATTTAAGTTTTGAATATTAAATGTTTTGTTACTGTTTGACATATCTTAACTGTTTTAGTAATATGACATAGTCTCAGATTTTGATATGGAATTCTGAAGTTTATCATAAGTGATTCATTGATGTTACCTTATACATACTGTAAATGAAGTAATGATGTGTATAATAACGAAGCGTCATAATAACAAACTGTTATACTGTATAGTTATGTAATGGGTTTTACTTATTTAATTGCGATTCTGATTTTAAATATGAAGTGAGCATTACATTGCTGTATTACCAGTTTACCTCTTCTGATGTCCTACCATGATCTAGCAACAAGGTATAACGTCATTACCGTGGTGTATCAAATGTTTTACCACGCTTTTATTTGTCTTTGTCAATACAGGCAAAATTGTAGGTAATGTTACAATGTATGCTGATGTTAGCCATGTTTTGCAAGGTCTATTAAATACCGGTAAATTGTTGCCAAAATGCATAAGGTGCTTATATGCATGTTAACCATGACAAATAGAAAAAAATCATTCATAGCTTAGTACAGTCACTGACGTTAGTTCATTCTTGTCAAGCATTCACTGTAGTTTTATTTTGTGCTCACATTAGAATACAATAATTTTACACATTTGGTCATTTTGTTAGTTGTGTGCAAACATGTACATCTGATTTGTTGCTCTGTGCTGTTACTGATTCTAGAAAAATGTGTTGTTTGTAACTTATGTGTGAATGTGCATATTACTGTAAGATTTTAACTAAATGTAATGAAGTGAAGCATTAATCAAGGAATGAGATTATCTTCGTATAACTTTATAAATCTGTGAAAATATTTTCTTCAAACATGAAGCATGAAGGGTGTAACATGTATAGTAAGGAACCCTAGAAATTACAGTAAAATTTTAATACCCCGACAAAATGATGATGAACTAGTTCATGCCTTCTCAAACTAGTTTCCCAGTCCAAAGGCAATTCAAGGCATCTAAGTTCTACTGTATTTAAGTGAAAAAAGTTTGGTTATTGGGTTAATGACAGTGTACATGACATTATATTTGTTGGTGTTATACATTACTCATTGAGATTTGGTCAGTGCAGTAGAATATATACATGGTGAAGATGTCGCTATTATAGATATTGTAGGTCCAACAGTTGAAGACAAACATTTCTAGTCAGACTGATGTATTTATGTATCACATGAAAACATGCCTTGTATTGTAAGAGTAGACCTGCTGTGTATGTCTGCGAAGGCAACTTATTCTTCATCATTGTATACTGGTACAATGTATTTAGAAATCTTCACTTTATGGTTCGAATCCCACTATAGTTATTAACTATTATTTAGATAATCTACAAAATCTGAACTGATATTACAAGCCTCACAATAAGACTTGGAAGTAATTAGTCTGGAAGGCTGTGGAGTTTGCTCTATGGAGCATTTTACACCAAAGAATAAATAAAGTTGTGCCCATGCTGTAAAATAAAACTGATAAAATGCTCTGCAGAACCTCATATTCTATTTTAGTCATTTTAATAAATTCAGTAAGTAGAGATGACACTTGTGTAAGACACAAATAGTTAATGAACATGTTGGATATGAGTTGTAGATGAGTGAGCTCACTCACATGGTGTATTTTGTACCGTTTACAGATGTGATAGTCAACTTTACTGCTGAATAATTCTCGTGACGCATAGTTTGGTGCAAGAAACATTGAGATTGTTGTTGTTGCCATGGTGACAGAAGTCAAGATTTTACTGTGATTGCATGTAACGATGAGATGCGACATGTATTTATCAATCAACCAATCAAAATAAAGAATTATTTTCAATGATGCATGTTAAATGAATATTCATTGATTTGCCCCATGATTATAAAGATTTTTTTGTGCTCAACTCAACTTCTGCATGAAGCCTGATTGCTCCTTGACAGGTCAACATTTCAATGATTTACTATATCAGGAGTCATTGCTCTGCTGTCTTTCAGGCTTTCCACCTAAATTAAAAGTTTCATTGAAACACAAGACAGTTTACTGTTCGAAACATTTGGAGTTTGAACACAGAATTGAGTTTAGCATGCAAATGGTTTTATAATCCTTGGGCCAGATCTTAGATGTAAATATGCTTATATAGTACATGTTGTACAAACATTAGTATAGTGCATATGTATCCTTCACCAAGTTTTCCTACAGACCTGGTGTTATGTAGATTGGTGAATTGTGTAGGCCCCATCATTTTTTAAGCCGAACTTGAGATCTGGATTGTGATCATGGAACTTAGCAGGAATGATGATCAACACAAGGTTGCGCACCTCAGGGTATACTGTTTTACTAATATACTTTTAAGAAATCACAAAGTATCATTAAAAGTTTTGATTCAAATCAAACAAGGCAACGTCTCCAGCGTTGCCCTCTACATGTAGAGTAAGAGCCTTTCTTAAGCAACAAAATCATTTTTGTTCCAGAAGTAACCATTTAATATAAATTTTACCTCTCCAGAGCAACAACCTCTGTACAACTATCAAACTTTGTGTTTCCCAAAGGGCATTGCTGCACAGAAGTTGTACTTTTCTTTCGTTTTCTGCTTGTGCAACAAATTTCATTTAATGATCTAGTGTATTCAATGCATTCCTCTTTTTGAATCAGATATTAAAGATCTACATTGTATATCAATCATGTCAATTTGCGTGGATGCTTAAGACACGCGTTAAGAACTTTAACAAAATGGTACCCTGGGGTTTTGGTTTTGTAGGAAACTAATTTAAGCAGAGTGATGTACCTGGTTTTCGTGGGCATTCCATGTTCTGTAAAATCATTATTTTTGTGGGGATATATATTTTGTTGATTTCCTGGTTGAACTGTACCACAAAATCTAATCCCCATGATTTAATCAACCTCCCTGTTATACAGAACAAGGGTTTCCCCTTCCAAGTTTTGTAATCAACAAATTTACATCCCAGCAAAATTGCATTATACAATAATTAACGAAATTTAATGCCCACAAAAATATATGATTTTATGATATGTTGTTTCTTGTTTTAGCTTGGATCTGCTCAAATAGTTGACCTCATTTAGTTATAGCAGACATGTTTGATTGTGTATTATTTCATGTTTTATTGAATACTTAGTACTTCCACTAACTTCAGCCATTCACTATCACTTGTTCTTATATTGTTGCTATGTACATGTTGTTATTTTCTGTGATATTCATTAAAATTGTGCTACGTCTGTACTACATACAGCTGTTGTATAACCATACTATCAAAGAAATAAGAGATTAAAACACGGTGAAGTTCACTCATTTACTGTATTTTAATCATAAATATTCCTTATGGAAATATAGCAGTGATAATAATAGGTTGATCCCAATATATGTACAGCGTAATCTGAGAAAACCGAACACCTTCCGGACCACCTGATTTGTTCGGATTTCACAAAAGTTTGGTATTTTGAAAGGACTCTTCAGATTTCATAAGTTTCTGGTTTTTTCAATAGCTTTTACATTGACTTAGTGAAGAGAAATTTTGGGACCAAAATATTTGGTCGGTTTGGACAACATTCCGGTTTTCTCATATGTCGGTTTTCTCACATTACACTGTTCTTATGTTGTAAAGTTTATAAGATCCATCTTGGATTATGTGAAAAGTGGTATACTACCTAAAGAGGTGGTGGATTCATTGATGAAATGACATTCAGCAATATGTTTTAGTTGTCAATCAACCCAAGGGTTAATTAAATGCTACCAGTAATTTTTTTGTAATGGTTCAAGCAGCGCACAATGTACACAGTTTTACAGAGTTAATATGTTTGCATTTCTTATGTGTCCAAGTGTGAAGACTTTCATTAACAATTATTGTTTAGCATTTTTTCCTATGTGTGTTATTTATACAGAGACTCATGTATGAGATATTTTTGTATCTAGTTCATTTCGTAAAGAAGTCAAATCATGATCACATGTTTGTATGATTGATTTCCATAAGAATCATCGTCATCCATTATTTGAAGGATCATCAATGTCAACTACTGCATATCTGTTTCTCCCATATATAGTGGGGAGACATATGGTTTGTTCTGGATGTCTGTCTAGATGTATAGGTGTGACAAAGTTAAGCTGAGTTTGTTCGCCTTTCCCACTGATCAGGGCTGGTATTCACAAAGCATCTTAAGTGAAAACTTAAATATTTTGACTTAAGTCAATTATTTGTGCAGCTCATATTTCCCGCAATTTGAAAAATAATCCTTGTTTTCTTAGTGATTATTGTAGCTGTGTACCTAATACTTCAAAACTATGTAAAATATTAAGCATGTTGATTTTCTTGCTTAGATGATACACTGTAGAAAAAATTAAGATTTTAAGAAATTTCTAAGTTTTCTGCTAAGATGCTTTGTGAATACCAGCCCAGGTATGAAACTTGAGATGAATATTTGGTACCAAGCCTAGTTCTGCCTATTGTCATTTAAATCAGATGATTATTGCCTGGATTATGACCCTTTCCAATGGGAGACATGTTTTTTGTGTCAAAACCATCTCTTATTTTAATCTCATTTAATGATTTTTTACAAACTTCCTCCTTCTCGTATCAAAGTTTGTTAAAATATTTACATTTCAGTATGTTACATCTTATTGTAGAAATATGTTATGATTATATGGGCATAATATTTCACTATGTATGATCAGTATATTTGGCATATGGAGACTGTTTGTGGATTAGTTTGATAATTCTTGGTTAAACAGTTTACAGTTTAATTAGTATAATCGGCATGTGAAATGCCTTTGACCATTTACATAATAAAAAAGATGGTCAAGACAAAATATATACATACATAAACATAAACAAGTTCAGTTAGATAACTCTTAGTTTAAACAAGTTAAGTTAGATAAATCTTGGTTTAAACAAGTTCAGTTAGATAAATCTTGGTTTAAACAAGTTCAGGTAGATAAATCTTGGTTTAAACAAGTTAAGTTAGATAACTCTTGGTGTAAACAAGTTCAGTTAGATAACTCTTGGTTTAAACAAGTTCAGTTAGATAACTCTTGGTTTAAACGAGTTCAGTTAGATAACTCTTGGTTTAAACAAGTTCAGTTAGATAACTCTTGGTTTAAACAAGTTCAGTGATGATTAACATTTGATGTTAAGGTATTGTTGTGTCTGTGATATATAAATATATAGTGCAACAAATATCCTCTATATATAGTGCAAACAAATCGACCTGGTCCTCGAAAATTCTCTCTGAACTTTCATCAACCATAATGTACATTATATAAATGAGCTTGGGTTGTTCAGAATTGCCTTTGTTGTAAATTGCGGCTATATATAAGCAGTATGATATGCGTTCTGGTCCCATTCCTAATTATAAAACTATTATCATGCTCAACTCAGTTTTATAATCACAGGGCCTGTTTCTGCTCATCAGACCGGAGCTGAATAGCATGTCATATTTGAACTCTTAATATTTACACTATTAATAATGTTTTATTCTATTCTGTTACATTTCTAGATTTGATTTTACATATTCAGAACACTAGGCTAGGCTGTTTTTACTAACATCATACCACATGTATAACTGGAACTAAGTCTCTACCCCTGCCATGGTATTGTATATTACTGCACTAATGGAATCATACATGTTAGTGCCTTAAAAAAATGTCTGGCCATACACTACTGGTAGTGTATCAGCAAGTCAACGGAATATTTCATGTACCCGAGTACTGTAAGGTTCCGCTAATAAGACCATTCCAATTATTTTGAAATATATAATGCCAAATTTTGCATCTGAGTGTATTAAATTTAAAACAACAAAATAAGTCCTCTACTGAGAGCTACTCGCTATTGGGACCAACTTTTGAGAGGTGTTTTTAGCGAATCTTGACTGTATTACATAACTGTGATTATGTTTCTATATCTTGAGATGCAACATTTCTTTAGAACAGTAGTTTGATTGTGTTAGTTAAGTACATTGTATAACATTGACATCCTTTTAAATGAGTATTGTTTTGTATGCATTGGGTAATTTTAAACATTGTCATATAAATAATGTATATTGATCATGCAATAATTAAACATATCATGATTTCAATGTTGCGTTTTTGTTAATATCCAGGATCCTGTTCAGTCACTGAAAATGTGGTAGTCTTTTGAAACAAGTCATGGACGTGTGTGTTAGGGAAATTACTTAAAAAACGAAAAATGAAAAACCTTGGTACACCAGCTATTTAACAATGGCTTTGAGCTCTGGGGCTAATGTCTCCAGAAAGATATGACATAATTATGCAACTGCTGCGATGCCACTACGATTTTGATACATGGCATGGGTATCTCCAAGCACCTCATAGTGTAGTGACGTGTTGTAGGTTACAACATAGAACATAGTGTGTTGTACAAGCCACAGGTTACGAATGACAAAATACCACACATTTACTCATTTGTCATCAACAGTTAATTATTGTAACTGGCGGGAAACTAGCCAACAATAGAGCCATGATGACCCTATATTACTCGGGTGAGTACCATGATCGGGTGTTAGCCTGCATCAAATATGGGAACAGAAGGGCATGTTCAATATTTACATTGGGCCGAATTATGAACATTACTGTTGAGAATCTCTGAAAAATGCTAAAGTTCAGTAGGAGAACAATTTCATATAACTTTTCCCGTATAAATTTGACAACAAGAAATGTGTCCATATGACATGAATGCCCCCTCTAAAATTGCATCATTTCAAGGGCCACAACTCTACTAATACTAGCCAAATCTGAATAAAAAAACATGCCTATGACTGACGCAGTGTTAGATCTACTTTTCAAGACATGTACAATACAAGTATTTTTTTATGAATTTTAAGGGCCACAACTCTGCTAATACTGGTCGGATCAGAATAAAAATATACAGGTGCAAAATAAGTCATGCTGATTATGAACTTGGCCCTGATACATTATCTCTGATTTATTATCACTGCTAGTCTGATAATGTGTTAATCGTCCCAGCATGCATACACAGCGTCAGAATGACAAACTGTTATTTAATAGAAGTTTTTTTTATTCTTCGTTCTAGAACGACCTATATAAGCAATTATGCCTTAATTAAGTCCCTGTAATCTTAGTCTACCTATATGACGTCATAATTGGAATACCTGCGCGACGTTACGTCACTACAGGTACACTGCTTTTACCAGGCATTGACACGTTGTAACATTCGTTTATGCAAAGATATAGTGAAAACGTAGCTGGGTCATGTTAGAATATTATATATCGGTTGGACAAACACTCCACTGACAAAAATTATGGATTCGCGCATCATGGCACACTTTCTAAAATTATTCTTTCGTTCAGGTAAGTGTGTTGTATTTAAAACATATTATTTTCAAGAAAATACGCCAAAATCGTTGAGGATAATGTACGTAGTGTCGCCCTTCGTTCTTAATAAATTGCCGTTTTCAAAAATGGCGCGAAAATATACGAAGCCGACCGATTGTTTACGGAAACGATCGAGAGCTCTTCGCTGTTCTCTTACCTCCCTTTGTACGAGTTTAAGGCGGCGCACCTTCGTGCAAGTCTGTAAAGATGGCACATTCCCTGTTTGACTCGTTACCAGGTATCCTTATTGTTGTATTTATATTATGTGTTTTTTAATACTTTCACTACTTATGAAGTTTATCTCTTACGATCGAGGCTGTGTAGTTGATGATACAACTTGGAAGAGCGAAATTGGTGACTCCGCCATCTTGATTTACCCATCTGAAAACTATTTTTATCATCGCGTACTGTACTCATAATAGCGTCAATTTTGACAAGAATTCAACGTTGTTGTAAGCAATAATTCATAACAGAAATAACCGTGTGTTTAAACTATCATACGATCAGTTAAAAAGTTGCTGGTCATCTAGTGACCTTAGTGGCGAAAGGGGCGAACAACCTTGATGGAACATCCAAAATAACCAACCTAATCAAAGTACTAAAATCACTTATCTTTGAAAGGAGACCCACTTCAACAATTTGAACAAATCATTGTCTTACATTGGTAAAACAATACAGTCAATGGGTGAACAATACTTAAGCTTAAAGAAAGAAAAACTCTGGTGACTATAAATGAAGTTCAGGGATGTCATCATGTCTCGCAGGGGCGTACCAATTTATACCAGGGTGTCCGAGGTGATTCCCTGCTAGAATTAAATGTTGATTTAACGGTTGATAGTCTGTGGTGCATTTTGGCCTATAAAACTGTACATTTTGGTCACTTCACAAGTAATTAAACTGTCTTAAAATGACTTATTAATTTCTTAAAATTATTTTAGCACCCCATCAACATGGCCAGACCTGCAACACATGTATACAGGGTCCATATACAGCACTTACTTTATATATGTACCCATCATGACATTTATATTTACAGGGAACATGTCTACAATAGAGAATCAATCAGCTATACAGTCTATATTGGATTCACAGACTGTGACGGATCAGAGTAATACTCAATGTAAGATTATTGTGATACCTTATATAATATACAGTGACAGCACTTGATTATTCCATGTTTGGCACACCATTCTTATGTTCTTGATGACAATCATGTCCAAATGTATCGTTTTCTAAATATTCTTCAAATGACCCAGGGTTGTCATTAAAAATGCCTGTATCAACCAGGGGCATAACTTTGGCCACCTCAAAACTTATAATATATATAGGTACTTATCCATTCTTTTAATTGATGAAATGTTTTGTCCGCCTCAAATTTAAATTAAGCCTGCTTGGCAAAATTTTAATGAAAACCCTGTAACAATGTTATATAAAACTTTAAAAGTTAGAATTCAGCTTGATACAGCTTGAAGCAATGAATATATGTATAATTATATACATGAATGTTGCTGTCTCTACTGTACTTAAGCAAAGACCTAAATATACACAGATTGGACACTTAATTGAAAATGGAGAGAAAATGCAAAATAGCATGCAGCAGATTCTGATATTTTGCATGAACTCTTTTGTTTGTCATCCTTTTTTAATGACCAATATCTCTTTTGAAGAGCTTAGATTCTTCTACCGCATGATGAAACTTATTATTTTCTATCATTTATAGAATTCAAAAAAATATTGTTCAAATGAGGCAGATCAGGTATTTTCTGATAAAATTAGAATTTCCATTAAAATGAGAGTAGGTCTGGCTCTTTGAGGTCTTTTGTTTTATTCCTTGACTGATTTCAATAAATTAAGTATCATTTTAAAGCAGAATAATAAACCTTTTGCATAATTAGTTTATTAGTTTGTTCCTATGTATATTAAAACAGGAGATATAAGGTATTAAGAACAAACGACATTTCGCGAGATTTCAGAAAACCGCCGCGAAATATTGTGAGATTTGGTAGATATTTCCAATCTTTGTATATTTAGGTCTTTGACTTAAGATATTATTTGAGATATTTTATTTTGACTATCTTTAATTGAGTTTCCGCAAATTCATAAATCTGCGTTAATATACTTCATAAGATTAAGACAAATCCTGGAACCTTTGACTGCAAATTTATAAATCTATGAAATAGATTACCTAACTTGGCGAAATAAAGATCATGAAAATATATGGTGAAATAGAGCTCTACAGTAGGTTGTGATATAGAGCTCTACAGTAGGTTGTGATATAGAGCTCTACAGTAGGTTGTGATATAGAGCTCTACAGTAGGTTGTGATATAGAGCTCTACAGTAGGTTGTGATATAGAGCTCTACAGTAGGTAGTGATATAGAGCTCTACAGTTGGTAGTGGAATAGAGCTCTACAGTAGATAGTGATATAGAGCTTTACAGTAGGTATCATGTTCCATAGAATTACAAGATCTTTATACACCATACTTTATTCACATGTTGACAGTGGAAGATGAGGATGTTTTACAATGTGGAAAATGTAAGAAGCAATTTTCCAACTTGAGTCTCTTTGTTGGTCATAAACAAACTCGCTGTACACCTGTGGTTCCACGACCGACTCTACAGAATGCTACCATCATACAGAGTTTGAACAACAGTGCATTTACATCTCCTGCTGCACAGCAGAATATTAGAGCTCAAATCTCACAGGTTAGTACTGTATTAGAGCTCAAATCTCACAAGTAATGTACTGTATTAGAGCTCAAATCTCTCAGGTAACCCAATGTACTAGAGCTCAACTAAAAATTAAAATGTACTTTAATCAAGCTCAAATCTTCCTGGTACTGTAGTTGAGCTCAAATCTCCCTGGTAATATACTGTATTAGAGCTCAAAAATGTACTCTTGTTAGAGCTTAAAACTCCCAGGCAATGTGTACTGTATTAGAGGTCAAATAAAATGTACTGTATTTGAACTCAAATCTCCCATGTAATATACTGTATTAGAGCTTAAAAGTATACTGTATTAGATATCAAAAATGTAGTGTATTAGAGCTCAAATAAAATGTGCTGTCTCCCAGGTAATGTTCTATATTAGAGCTCAAAACATTCAGGTAATGTTAGATGTATAAGACTCAGATCTATAAAATAATAATCTGTATAAGAGCTCATATTTCTCAGGTAATGAATTTATTTGAGCTCAAATCTGTCTGACACTGTTTTAGAGCTTAAAAGGTATTATACTGAATTAGAGCTCAGATCTCTCAGGTAATGTCCTGGCACTGCATTAAAGCTAAAATATCTCATGGATTCCTTATAATATAAATTTTTCATAATCAGATTTTGAAACATAGGACTTTCAGAGCTTGGCCTGTTGTGATCAGCAGATTTTGTTTATTGCATTTTATAAAATACAAGTTTATAGTCATTTCAAAGATAAAAATTCATGTGCTGTCAATAGTGTGTGTAAGCTGTTGTTTATGTTTGGTTGTATAGATGTTGTTTTAATGTTGTTGTTGATATATTTCAGCATCCTGTACCGAGTTATAACAGTGTATCACAAGCACCGCTTACTCAGCTGACACAGAATATGGTTCTATCAGATGAACAGATGTTGGCATTCAGTGATATCACACAAACTGTACAGAATGGTATTATACAAGGAAATACATTACATCTAGTATGTACTGACTTCATGCTACATCCAGTTATTAATCCCTCCCTCACCAAGAAGTAATACTAAGGGGGTTTATAAGAATGATTACTCTGCCATTCCACCCATCTGTCTGTTACAAAATCATGTTCACTTCATTTCTGTGAAACGTAAAAAACAAAAGTGTAACTCATGGAGAAAATGTGCAGAGCCCACATTCCAAATGTGCCAGCTTAAGGTCCACTGTTTGAGCCTTTGATTTTATATCTGCTCCATACCTTTTGACCCCTTGTCTGTTTTTTATGAAACATGTACCATGCACATATTACTATGATCAATTGTTTCCTGATAACTGCTATTTGTTAAAAATCTGTAAGGAATTATATAATACATATAAAATGTGATATATGAACTTATGGTCCCCCAACTACATGTACGATGGTGCATAGCACTAAAATTACCGCAACCATACTGATTTCACCACTGAGACAACTTATAAAAAGTTGCTGAAATAGCACTGATATGGCTCATGTTACTGTGGTAGATGTGTTATCATGCGGGAACTATGGTATTATCTCAGAAATTAGCTTTTGGTACTTCAGTTAAAAATACATACTAACTGGTATACATGCTAATTTTACAGACTCCGGGTAGTGCAGTGAACAATGGATCGTTCCTGTCACCTGTTACCCAGCTAGCACCTCGACCATCTAACAGTGTAACTATATTCAGTGCTGTACAACCTACCACATCACTGTCAGCATCCAGTAGTTCCGCATTCACCAGTACAGTCTCCGTCAGTAATCTTCAACCATTGGTACAACAACAACAAATCACCATAGCAACCGTTCCAGAGAAACCACAAAATATGCATATTATAAAACCAAGTCCTACAAAAGCAGGTCAGTAAAACTGTGTATTCTGTATATTTATTAGATTAAATGTTAGGGGTATGAATTTCTAAATTTTTTAGAAAAATAAAAACAAGGATTTAATTGTTTGGAATGTGATTTCTTGGTAACTAAGGTTACCAAGCCTTGGTCTTAATAAAGTGAAAATTACTTTGAAAACTGTGTTTATAATTTTGATGTGGTCTAATTAGTCCCCTACCAGTTTTTGACCGGAGGGGACTATAGGTTTGCCGTCAGTCAGTCAGTCAGTCAGTCAGTCAGTCAGTCAGTCAGTCAGTCAGTCAGTCAGTCAGTCAGTCAGTCAGTCAGTCAGTCAGTCAGTCCGTCCGTCCGTCCGTCCGTCCGTCCGTCCGTCCGTCCGTCTGTCCGTCCGTCCGTCTGTCAAACAATCTGGATCCTGACATAACTCAAACAGTTTCCAAGCTAGGCTTATGAAACTTGGTATGTGGATAGGGGACAATAAGGGGATTATGCACCTCTAAAAAATATTTTTATTCTGACAAAAATTGTGGTTGCTATGGCAACAGAAAGAGTAAAAATATGCCCAAATCTGGATCCTGCCATAACTCGTACAGTTTCCAAGCTAGGTTTATGAAACTTGAGATATGGATAGGGGGCAATAAGGGGATAATGCACGTCTAAAAATATTTTGATTCTGACAAAAATTGTGGTAGCCATGGCAACAGAAAGAGTGAAAATATGCCCAAATCTGGATCCTGCCATAACTCAGAAAATTTCCAAGCTAGGTTTATGAAACTTGATATGTGGATAGGGGGCAATTAGCAGATAATGCACGTCTAAAAATATTTTGATTCTGACAAAAATTGTGGTTGCTATGGCAACAGAAACATTGAAAATGGCCTCAAACCGGTAGGGGACTTCTGTATTGCTTGCAATTCTTAATTACTTGTTAATATTTAATTCAATGAGGCGACCAAGATGGCTGTCTCAACTGCAGCTTTGGCCACTTCATAACTAAGATAAATCATTTCTTTTAATTGATGAAATAAAGAGTTTCGGCAGCGTCAAATTTAAACAAGCCTGCTCAGCAAAATCTTAATTAAAACCCTGTATTGTTGAAGTGGTCTTATTAAGTGAGGTTTTATTGTATATTATACACACAGCGAGGAAGTCGGCTCAAGCTTCAGCATTGAATGGTGGAGAATCGGATCATTCTGGTTATACAGACGACGGGAAGAAGAAACTATCATGTACATATTGTGGTAAAACTTTCATGAAGAACTTTGATCTACAGCAGCATATTAGGTTTGTTCTATTGTAATATTGTTATTGATGCCATGATAATAAAAAGTTTTTGTGTAAGATATATATAGATAAAATTAACAGATATTGCTATCCAACAAACTTGGTAATGACGAATATTTGTACAGTCTAACTTGTACTAGCGACCAAGCGTATTAAGCGACCTTTGTCTTTAACGACCGGTTTTAATTCCTCCCGACCATATTTGCTCTATTTTTCTACTGTATTAAGCGACTTTTGTCTAATGTGACCAGCGACCACTGTTTAAGAACAAAATTGATTGGTAAAATTGCATTAAGCGACCAAAAAAAGTATGTGTAAATCACTGGTCGTCTGTAGTGACAGTTTGTTAATTACTTTATACCTCATCTTAAATCATTGTTTGTTCACACTTCGGAGTTTGTTTTTTGTTAACTGGGCCCCAATTAACAGCATTGACAATCAGCATTGTGTCCATAGGGCATGTCATTCAGATGATTTTAATCCGATTACACACATTATTACGGATTAATTGGTGTATCTATTGCTGCAATCAGCTTGTCGTCACCGTCTCTTTAGATTTGGCTAAAACCCGGTCTATTTCGTTTTTTTTTCTGAGTGCAACAACAAAAATAACGTGCAAGCAAAACTGACTTATATTGATAGCATTGTGTAATATATGAGTAAGTTTATTAAAGTGATAAATTAAATGCTTATGAAGACGATGCATATACAAGTATAGAATCATCATAAAACATATTTACACACTAATGTTTATCAATTGAAGTTGAATAGTATTCGGACAGCCTTAAGTCGGACATTCATTAATTACACTCGATGTTTCTTACATTTGTGTTAAACGACCATTCCGTTAAGCGACCATTTTCAGACCTTCCCCAGGGTGGTCGCTTAATACAAGTTAGACTGTACCTGAATTATTGGCTGAACTTTTTTTTATTTTAAAATGCCGAGCATAGCCTTTATTTGCCAGTCAGCTTTATGCTGAAATATGGCAGGCATATATGTGTGCCTCCATCCGGATTTTAACCAGGGTCGCCAGATTAGATGGCAAGCGGGCTAACCATTGAGCTACGGAGGACACTCGATTGGCTGAACTTGTAGATATTCAAGTACCCGGTACTCACAGCAGCTCTATGTATATTACAGTTATTGATGCTATGATTATTGTTTGTTATAGATCTCATACTGGAGAGAAACCATTCCAGTGTGTGGTATGTGGTCGAGCATTCGCACAGAAATCCAATGTGAAGAAACATATGGCTACACATAAAGTAGGAAATTACTGCATTATTGACTTGTTAAAATCTGTGTGTACAATTTGTTCTGGAAGAATGTAAAGTAACTTCAATGCAATTTAAATTCAGAGACTTTTCCGGATTTTTGGGGCCGCCATTATTTGTCTTCCTCAATATTCTCTAAAATCATGCAGTTTTCCTCAAAAATTGAAGACATCTTTGAAGTCCCCATCCCCAATATTAGAAAAAAATTGAGGCTGCAGTGTACTGTAAACCAATTTCCTTTCGCAAATACTAACTTTCGCATTTTGCTCATCGTGGGCATATTTGCGACTACAAATGTTTGCGTTTTCAAGTTTCCTGCAGTGTCCAAATTAATGTTTTTAGCACTTTCTCAGGGACTAAATATGCGAAATTCTACCATTCGTAAACTCCGCGAAATTAAATTGTGCGAAATAATTTCTAGGTTTACGGTAACTATGTCTCAGGGAGAAACAGTGTTTTTTGCCAGATGTCTGTCTTGATGTCACGATGTTTGTCCGTATTTGTTCTCCTCAACCATTGGTTGGATCAATGAAACTACATGTGAATAGTTGATATCAAGTCTAGTTATGATTATTGTCCAGAATTTTAGATAGAATGATTATCGTCAGAGTTAAGGCCCTTTGTGGAAGATTTAAATGACTCAAGTCGTATTAGGTTTAAAGTTTGATATTTAATTTGCTCTTCAAAAGTTTCAGTTCCTGAAAACCTTGTACAGTAAACTCCCTCAAAACCGGACCCTGTCCGGACCGGTTCGAAAGTCCGGTTTTGTGGGAGGTCCGGTTTTAAGGGAGTTCTGTATCATGTACACTTTGATATGTTATCATAGGGAATATACTGTGTTTTTCATGATACATGTTTACGTTACATGTACAGTGCAACCTTTGAAGAGCATCACCATTAAGGGAGCTGCTAATATTTCAATTCTAACATCGATGAGTACTCAAATTGCTCATTTTTAGCTCACCTGTCACAAAGTGACAGAGTGAGCTTTTGTGATCACTCTTCGTCCGTCGTCCGTCCGTCCGTCCGTCAACAATTGGCTTGTGTAGACACTAGAGGTCACAATTTTAGCCTAATCTTTATGAAACTTGGTCACAATGATCATCTCAACAAAATCTAGGCCAAGTTCGATATTGGGTCATCCGGGGTCAAAAACTAGGTCACTAGGTCAAATCATAGAAAAACCTTGTGTAGTCACTAGAGGTCACAATTTTGACTTAATCTTTATGAAACTTGGTCACAATGATCATCTCGACAAAATCTAGGTCAAGTTCGATATTGGGTCATCCGGGGTCAAAAACTAGGTCACAAGGTCAAATCATAGAAAAACCTTGTGTAGTCACTAGAGGTCACAATTTTGACTTAATCTTTATGAAACTTGGTCATAATGATCATCTCGACAAAATCTAGGTCAAGTTCGATATTGGGTCATCCGGGGTTAAAAACTAGGTCACAAGGTCAAATCATAGAAAAACCTTGTGTAGTCACTAGAGGTCACAATTTTGACTAAATCTTTATGAAACTTTGTCACAATGATCATCTCGACAAAATCTAGGTCAAGTTCGATATTGGGTCATAAGGGGTTAAAAACTAGGTCACAAGGTCAAATCATAGAAAAACCTTGTGTAGTCACTAGAGGTCACAATTTTGGTCTAATCTTTATGAAACTTGGTCACAATAATCATCTCAACAAAATCTAGGCCAAGTTTGATATGGGGTCATCTGGGGTCAAAAACTAGGTCACTAGGTCAAATCATAGAAAAACCTTGTGTAGTCACTAGAGGTCACAATTTTGACTCAATCTTTATGAAACTTGGTCACAATGGTCATCTCAACAAAATCTAGGTCAAGTTTGATATTGGGTCATCTGGGGTGAAAAACTAGGTCACAATGTCAAATAATAGAAAAACTTTGTGTAGTCAGTAGAGGTCACAATATTGGCCTAATCTGTATGAAACTTGGTCACAATGATCATCTTAACAATATCTAGGTCAAGTTTGATATTGGGTCATCTTGGGTCAAAAACTAGGTCACATGGTTAAATCATAGAAAAACCTTGTGTAGTCACTAGAGGTCACAATGTCGACCTTATCTTTATGAAACTTGGTCACAATGATCATCTCAACAAAATCTAGGCCAAGTTTGATATTGGTTTATCTGGGGTCAAAAACTAGGTCATTAAGTCAAATCGTATAAAAACCTTGTGTAGTCACTAGAGGTCAAAATATTGGCCTTATCTGTATTAAACTTGGTCACAATGATCATCTCTACAAAATCTAGGTCAAGTTCGACAGGTGAGCGACCTAGGGCCCTTTGGGCCCTCTTGTATAAAATGGTTACCATAGAAAAGCTTTGAATTTGAATATTCAGTAGAACATTAAGGTCCAAATTGGAGTATCAATATTCATTATACATTAAATGTAATATTTTGAACAGATAGTTAGATGAATTATTTTAGAATTATTCGGTCTATTTCATCCAATAACAGTATTACAATATGCAATTAAGTTTTGTATCGGTTCTGTTTTTCTCTACAGTTATACTGAGAATTAGTACATTGTACTAATATGTTTTGTATACATTACAGAACTGCAGAAAGATCTTGTCCATGTTTATAAAAAGGACTGCAGCATGTTACCCATATCTCCCATGATTGAAGAAGAAGAAATTGATTTGTTTTCTATTTATTCTGACCCATCGTTTGTGCACTCTGATCATTACAAACTTCAAAACGATTCTGAAAAATGTCCGATATCATCGTATGAAGAAATATTCCAACGAGATGGAACAGATTGTGTGAAAGTATACATAACTGCAGATGCTGGTATGGGGAAGACGTCTTTATGTCAAAGAATGTGCTTGTTATGGAGTAAGGGCCAAACTGATGACACATGTGAAAATAAGAAGATGCAAAATGACATCAATTTCTTGAGAAGTTTTGAATACGTATTTTATGTCTCATTGAGAGAATTCAGTTGTACAAATGTTGTTGATCTGATTCAACATCAGCTTAAAGATGTTGATGCAAGTTTGATAAAACACATTTTGAAGGTAAAGAAATGCTTGATCCTCTTAGATGGACTCGATGAATGGACTACTGAAGGTACTAGTTGCTCCATTCCGGTCCGACCGTTGTCTGACACAAAGTGTGTTTATCTCACTACTAGTCGGCCTTATAAACTTGAAAGTATCCGGCTAAAGAGTCGAGATATTGACCGCCTGGTAGAAATCACTGGTATCCATGGTAATGCTGCTAAACATTATATTGGCTGCATTGTTGAGTACATAAATGAGAAATTCAATGATACAAAGAAGCCATATGATTTCCAGTGTGCTTTAAGGCAGGCAGGTCTTCAAGACCAATTGTCTGTCCCAGTAATATGCTCGCAACTCATTGTCTTGTGGTTTGATGGAAAATTGACACAGATGTCGAAGTCGTTTGTATATGCTAATACATTAGAAATGTTGTTTGCACGCGCTGTTGTTAAAGGGATTCAACTACCCACAAAGCATTGTACAGAGTATGAATTCCCACCATTTTACAATTCATTAGAAAATACACGCAAACATGGCTCTATATTGCACAAGATTTGTCATGTTGCATTTGATTCTCTGATCTGTACAGATAATTCTGTATCAACTCTGGTCTTCACGACTACGCAATTAGAATCTGCCCCATATCTTCTCACGTCTGATGAAACAGATTATTTGTGTAAAATCGGTATTCTGTCCAAAAACAAGGTCATCGGGCGTCTGTCAGAAGATCGCAAAATGAAATTGTCATTTATTCATAA
Source organism: Spisula solida (assembly GCA_947247005.1). Taxonomy (NCBI): domain Eukaryota; kingdom Metazoa; phylum Mollusca; class Bivalvia; order Venerida; family Mactridae; genus Spisula; species Spisula solida. The sequence goes on from OX365948.1 coordinate 32,554,100, forward strand.
AAGTTATTGCGAATTTCTTGCAGCCTTGTATATCTGTTCTTTTGACAAACAGAATGACCTTGATTTGATAGTTCAAGGTTGGACAAAGCTGAAAGATTTTCTACAGTTCGACAATTTTTATGTCTTACTATCTGGGTTGAGTTTTGAGAAAGTTGAGTATTTGTTTCAGAAACTTTACTTGAACTTATCTGATGAGTTAGAACTATGTCGCAAGATGGCTGTGCATGACATTCATGATGTATATTACAATGAACAATCTTTACTACTTCAAAATACAACACTGAAATGTATCAAGGAGGGTAGAACATGTACGAAACGCAATGTTGTCCTGAGGTTAGATAATTACGTCATAGGAAACAACACAGAAAATAAACTAATCAAAGAGTTATTAGTATATCACATGGATAGTGTTAAATCAATTCATTCAATGAATGGGGAATACTTCGATGAATTCTCTAACGTTAGGAACTTGGGCAGTTTGATATTGGAGGATATTTCACCCTCTCGCATGGATGATTTCATTAGTTGTATATGTAGATCGAAATCATCACTACATACTTTAGGTATTTCTAGCAGCACACATCTCCGATTGCTGCCTATCTCTGATCTGGCTGCCCTAACATCTATTTCACTTTGTTATGTTAAAATGAAACATGAAGATTTTGAGCAATTTATCAACTGTTTGTCTGTCAAAGCTGAAGTGGAAGTTATAAAATTTAGTCAAATTGAATGTACAGATCATTATTGTTATGAAACTGAATGTGCCTTTTCACTTAATTTGGTGAATATGTCTAAAATAAATACATTAGTTCTGTATAATGTTAATATTTATTGCAAAGAATTGAATGGCTCTAACATGAACTATATCAGACTCATTCCTCACCCATCTAAACTAGGCATTCATTTTACGGAGCTGTATGAGTCTCCAGTGCTCTCAACTTCAGTATCTCAATATTTCTTGTACGTTAAATGAGAATTCCGCAAAACTTTTTACAACCGCTGTAAAATCACTGCGTCAGTTGAAACTCCTCAGACTTAACACTGTTCAGTTATTTGATTGTTTACTGCAGATTCATGCTGATGTGACAGATTTAAACGTAATTTTGTATGATGTCATACTGAGTAAAGATTCATTTTATGCATTTATTGTCAGTACTGTGAAGGGTGGGTCTGTTACAAGCATTCAGTTTGGAAAATCTGTCATCACAGATGGTGAAAATCAAGTTAGTTCAGTAGATAGTGTGGATTATGTTTCTAAATACATCACATCATTTGACTGGTTCAGGATCACATACCAACATGGCTACTGGATTCATTTTGAACCTAAGAATAAACAGTGAGTTCTTCAGATGTTGATGGTAATCATTTTCAGGGTTTCACTTTCTGACCCCTTGTACTGATAGATAAATGTGACCTTGTACGTGTCATGGTCCTCATGTCAAGAAACAGTCAATAAAGGATTTACCCCAATTCTAGATGATATCACAGTTTAGTTTGTCTAATACTAGCGTACACTGTATGTACATTGATTCTGGGGTTATTAATTGTTATTGATGTCAATCTTTTTTCCTGATTTGACTTAAATTGGCTAGCTTCATTATCTGAAATTAATTCTGTATTCAATTGGTTATTCCATACAGAGTATTTAGTCCTAGTTACTATTCTTATAGTTATGATTTTCAACACTTCTCTTGTTTTGTATTGCCGGCCATTTTGATTGAGGCATATATGTCAAGTAGGCCTATTGATTGAAGTTGATCATAAAGTTGTTGATGTATTCACCTTTGGTTTAAGTCCATTTAACCTAAGAGTCATATTAGGAAAATAGTCTCAAAAATCATAATGCATAGATGTTAGGTACTACATGTAGTACTTTGTTTGGGGGTTTGCATCTTCGCTGAGATTGCAAGACCTTTTGCTAAGGGGCACCATCTTGAGATGTACGTTCTAGCAAGACTGTAAATGTAAGGTCCGATAATGATAAATCAGAAAGGAAAACAAAAAAATTATATTAAGTCAGACAGGGAAGGCAGCACTCAACTTAACCAGCCAAGCACAGAAAACATTAAAAACACACAAAGCACTCAGCAGAAACAGCAGTGCACAAGGAAGCACAACAATCAACAGTTTGATGAAAAGGCACGGTGACACAAACACAAGTTGACACTAACAGTATGCTATCAGCAATTTGATTTTGGACTCTAGATGTCAATTTTTTATCTACAGTAACTGTACATTTGTATATATATACTACCACATTAATATAGCACAGAGAATTTGACTTGATACTGACCTTTATGAATGAATATATTTCAAGGTTCTTATTAAGTTGAATATATAAATTTTTGTGAGCAAATCGTGCAATATTGGTCCCTTATATTTGTGTTTGTATTACACCTCAAGTGTCATCGTGATACTCCCCACTTATGAAAACATACAACGGAGGTTATAAATATAGAGAAAGTATCAGCTGTTAAATTATGCTCATAGAAGGTGGAGGATCGGGTCAAATTCTTTGTGATAGTTTATATGTAACATAGCCTTACGAACATTTTCTGCTTTCGCCTCACGGTTACTGCATAATTTCTTGTTTGAAGTAGAATGATGTATGACCATTTGAAGTTCATCTGGTTTATATGGATGTTTTGCAATAACTGATATGCTACAATTGTTGATATGTTGCTGTAAGTGTCCTCGGGACTTTTGTTCTTTGGTTCAACTTCTCTTTAAACACATTTTTGGGGTTTTACTGTGGTCTGGTGACAGGAACAATGCTCAAACTCGTGTACATTTAGACATGTATGGAACTGTACATGTATAATGATGTATAAAGATAACCAAAGAAGAAGTGACATGATTGTGATATCTAAAATATATTGTTTTAATTTGTACTTTTTGTTGATGTTAGAGATGTTTATGCCACTGCTAGTCATGTGATCCACACACACTTTTGTAATAAACTCATTACATGTATAATTATATTCCTGCTTTTGTGTTGTTTATCTTATCCATGTAAGCTATTAAGAATTATGGAATGTCTGTAATCAACAATTGGTATGTATGTAAAGGTCATAGATAAGATATATACATTATGAAACATAGTCATTTTATTTCTTTTTAAAATACACTAAAAGAATGTTCTAACCTGACATCCTATTTACTGTTGCCATAACTTTCCAAATATAAATCTGATTCTAAGGAAATTTTAGGTGTACAAAACCTATTGCCAAAGATATAGTTCCGATACCAAATTTTGAAATTAATTTCTTTGTAACCATATATGTTAAAATCGATGAAGAGACAGAGGTGTGATACAAGGACTCTGGCTCATTACCCTTGCTCGTTCTGAATAGACAACCAATGTTCTGTAACATTCCCGGTGTATAACACAGTATAGCACGCGAGATTACCTGGGGGTTTACCAACCAGTTCATCTCTAGTTGGGTGGGAAAAACAGAAAAACGTTTTTGAAATAACCAAGTGTCACAACCGAGGATCGAACCAGAGTCCTCTCGTTCAGGAGTCGAAAGCGCTAACCACTCGACCACCATGCCACACATATAAATTAGGTCCAAGTTCCAGCAGACTGTGATGCGTTGCAAATGATGACTTTTTATTTTGGAAAGAGCAGATTTTATCAAATATACACCACATTTATGAAAGACCAATAAGACAACCGTCCAATTATATATGTTAGTTCTTTTTAGAAGGTTGTGTTCAATTCATCTGAAAGGGAGGTAAGAACCGACTGCCGCATTCTTTTTGCTCATATTGATTCTTTCCGTTTGAAGTCTTCTTTAGGTACTTTATGGTTAGGCGCATGCGTACTCCGAACTTCCTGTTTTGAAAATAAAGCGCAAAATTTGATTTTAGAATGTTGTCGTAATTAAAGAGCTGTTTGTTGACAATTCCCAATAAATATGTATATCAAGTCAATGGTGATCGATGGCTTTAAGTCATATGCACAGAGAACTGAAATATATGGCTTTGATCCGCTATTTAATGCGATAACAGGACTGAATGGCAGCGGCAAGTCGAATATTTTGGATTCGATTTGTTTTTTACTCGGCATTACGAATCTTTCACACGTGAGTTGTATTATAATGCGTTATTGGCTTATGATATATATAAATTGAGATTGGTCAATATCTTGTCATTTAACAATCTGAATGATCCCTGTCTCAAAACAATTTGCGAACTGTTCATGTTGCTGTCAAGTCAAAAATTTGTTGTAGGAGGGAAGCGGATCAGGGATAATTTTCTGTGGTATGATACAGCCACGGATTGAACTCTGGACCTCTTTACATAATCGAACGCCCTATCAATATGCTTGTTGCTACTGTATAACAGGATTGAGGTGGAAAAGACGAGCTACACAGAGTGACAGGCCGACAGTTTTTCCCCAGAAAACAATACACAGACAGAACAAATTTTTAACCGCTGACTGGAAGTGAAGTCGCCAATAATTGAGTTGAATTTTCCATGATGCCATAGTCGTCTTCTTACATTTGAAAAAGTCAAGCTATTGTCATGATGGGATCGTATGCGTTGGTTTTTTGTCAGAGACATTTTCTCAAAGACTATCAAATGTATCCACTTGAAACTCAACTTACTTCTTAGTTATTCACGATCACAATGGGAGTATACTTACAAGACTGGTAACCCTGTGGTCTATATTTATTAAGTTATCTGCCCTTGTTTTCACTTACTTTATAGTACATAGAAATATGAAAAGGCGTAAGTCTATATTGATTTGATCCCGTGTCTAAACAGAATTGTACTGCCAAAAATCGTTGGGATACATTCTGATTTACGTTCAGTCTTTTGATGTCTACTGGCTGGCGAGTAGTTTCTGACAACGAGCAGTATCTAACATTTGAGATTTTTCGCATTTAGTGTATCTCTTCAATAAATTGAGATGTATAAGTAAAGAACTACATCACGGCAACAAGTGTGTGGTAAAAAAATACAATTCATGTACATAAAAAGAAAATATCAAGAAATACACATGTATAATAGTAATACAATGACAATCTTCACCTCTTTTGCTTGGGAATCACATGTCAACGAAAATTGCATATGCACAATGAAACAAACAGGTTCATCTACTAATAGCCATGGGATTGCCCGAGTCGTTGATAAAGCTAATTTTAGCTCAATAGCAGGTAAGAACAGAATCTGCAAGCCAAACTTACGTCAACGATGGAACAATAATAATATAATAACGACTTTATTTTAAGAGGCAACACAGTTGGGCAAGCCCAGTCTTCCCTGTGAGCCTCTATGGCAAAACATGTGAACAGAAATAGTATGACATAAACAATAAACTAGATAGAATGAACTTTTCCACAGAAAAATAATCAATTTGTGATGAATAAATTCTTTAGAATTGACAAAGTTACGGCCATTTCAGGGCTCGACACTAACACTGGTCCACTGGTCCGAGACCAGTGAAAATCCAGAAGGACCAACTGGTGAAAATTCTGGAGGACCAGTAACTGTCCTATTTACAAATTGGGCGCTTTTGCCCTGTCGGACCAATGGCCAAAATAGTGTCTAGGCCTGCATTTTAAATTTCATTAGCATTAGAACCATGTTTGAAACAGAGTTTAGCTGTAGGGATGTTTGCTCATGTCACCCAAAACAGACTTGCATCTCATTTTCAGGATTGTGCATCATGTCTCAGTAGGACCCCTGTACCAATTGACAGAGTTTTTTTACTGATTAGAAAACGCAGTGATTATAAGGCTGTGTGTACACTTTGAAGCCAATAGGAGTTAGATCACCTTAGTCCAAAGGCTCATTTACGGGGAAAGTAAATAATTATTAGTAAATAAATGCGAAATGTCCGCTACTGCTACTCTATCCAATTAACTGCCTAAAATAGTAATCCCTTTGTAGCCCCAATAACTGTACGATGTGTTATGTTAAAAGTACAAAACACAATATTTCGGACATGAGCCCAAGATTATTAAAAGGTTAATTACTTTCTTCAAAACCACCTCATGTTCTAAAAAAAATAAAGAAAATCAGTAAAAAATGTCAGAAACTGCTTGCCAGCCAGTATATTAATTAATATTATTGTTACAGGGCTACTTGGATCATAAACAAGCAGTCGGTGTAAATTAACTTATAAATCCAGGTTCAATATAATAGGTCTGTCTCGTGAGAGAACTGACATAGAAGTCCTGGTATTTTACTTGTCGTCAAAGACGTGCACTAAGACAAAACATCAGACCAATGCAATCATCTCTAACACTCTGTGACATCTATCATTCAACATGTATATAACAGATAAAATAATTGTATAACAAGACAATCAACAATACCTCAACTGGTTCAGGAACAGGTTTTAAATAACACGCACAGACAATCAAACTAAATTACTAATTACCCTCCTCAGGAACTTCTGACCTTCGTGTGAATTACAGGGTAATAAAGAATCCTGATGCGGTCAGCAGGCGATTTCATACAAGAACAAGCTGACAGTATTAACAAGAAACGGCGCATGAGCAATAAAGATAATTATAATTTGCTGCATTAACAGAGCAGTTTTACCACTAAAATGTCACACCGTGACATTGTTATAGGTACAAATGACAGTTGTTTTATCAATTTAGAGGTGTGTCTAGATTTAAACACATTTGCTTCTAGTAACTGGTATTTAACTTTGGTGTCTAGACTCTATACATATTTGAATAGTTCTAGAAAGCAATGGAAACCCCAATATAGATTTAAATAATGTTGCTTCTATGTATAGATATACTGGGTGTCTATACAGATTCATGAATCATTCTATATTATATATATTGAGAATTGCTATCTTAAAAAGCTTAAATATGGATAGTTATAAAGGGGTTCCCATATGATCTTAAAAGATTCAAATCTGTATTGACAGATCTTTCCATTGCTATAAAGGTACAAATCTGTATAAACACCCAATCTGTATGGACAGATCATTTAATGTTCCAATTTTGTAGGTTCGAGCGACCAACTTGCAAGAACTAGTGTATAAGAACGGTCAGGCAGGAATTACAAAAGCAACTGTCAGCATCACATTTGATAACATTGACAAAAAACAAAGCCCCCTTGGCTATGAACAGTATGACGAGATTACAATTACGAGACAGGTTAGTATAAACATTTACTGGAGTGTAACTGTTCAACAGTTGTAATTGCATTGTACATGTCCTGTAGGTATCCTTGTTTTCATAGTGTTAAATAATAAACTTAACATAGTATAGGGCTAGCTTAACATATTGCATTGTGACATGAGATGATATTTCTCATCATTTTTGTAGCATAATCTTATAATTATAAGCACTGTCCATGTGTTACAAATGTAGGTATATCTATCATTATGCCCCATCTTTGATGAGGGGGTATATTGCTTTGCACATGTCTGTCGGTCGTATAAAAGGGTTAGTGGTTACCGTTCAATAACTCAAGAATGCTTTGACATATGGTCTTCAAACTTAACGTGGAGGTTGGTCAGCAACAGTAAATGACCCCTATTGATTTTGAGGTCAGTAGGTCAAAGGTCAAGGTCACTGTGACCATCACCATTTCTGACTATTGGGCTTAATTGCTTCTGTCAATAACATTTCAATTGGAACATCTGTAGAGTGTATCTTACAAGAACTCTTTTATTTTGATAGGTAGTTGTTGGCGGAAGGAACAAATATTTAATCAACGGAAGCAATGCGAACAATACAAGAGTGCAAGATTTGTTCCGATCTGTTCAACTGAATGTTAACAATCCACATTTCTTAATTATGCAAGGTAGAATCACCAAAGTTCTGAATATGAAACCACCAGAGGTAATGCACATAATTCTTATTCCTATTAATTCTGCGAAATGAGCACTTGTCAGGTTGTCTGCAACAAGTAATTGTTGATTCGGCCTAGTAACTCCCAGCAGTAATTGTGCATCTAGAGTATATAGGAATATTATTCAGTTTTGCCGATTTGAGCTAGTAGTTTAAAATCTAAAATTCACAGACTGTGATATGTAATAATAATTTATGGAAATTTATGTCATTAAATGAAAATACTTTTAATGTCCCAATTAGGAGTTTTGCCATGTAGTTTGTACTTTTGTATTACTATAATCTCTATAAGACTATATTGGTATGTATCAGTGGGTACCAAATAGTTGGGAATCACTTCAAATTTTATGATTAATTGTCTATTCAAACTAAGTGACTGATGATTGACTTGCAATCAACTAAATTTCTGCATATAACAGATATCTTATTTCTTTAATTAGGGAGAAACATATTGGTATTTTGCAGGGGTTCCTCTAGCTTCTGAATCAAGGGTCATTTTGATACTTATGACTAAATGTTACCATGTTATAGGCAAAATGCCCATGATTTTAAGAGAAAAGAACCCTTCATACCTAAATCTTGAGGGTCGTAATGTGGCTTTTTGGAAATTTCAAGGGTCAAAACTCCTACTCCTGAGTCAAATGGAATCCATGACTTTGGTATTAAACATGAGGAACTAATTTATTTTGTGGAGGTAAACTTCGTGTTTGAGGAAAACAGCATGATTTCAAAGAATATTTTCCTGGGGAAACAGCCGTTACTACTTAAGGAAAAGGCCATGCAATCCATTCATTTGTTTTACAGATATTGTCTATGATAGAAGAAGCTGCTGGTACCAGATTGTATGAAAGTAAGAAGGAAGCTGCTCAGAGAACTATAGAAAAGAAAGATGCTAAACTGAAGGAAATTGATACTGTAAGTCTATATCGACCTAATTTTGAGAAATGTGTTGTGGTAGCTTAGTGGTAGAATTTCTGATTTTATAGTACTGGATATCTCTGGTTCAATTCCAGACTGGAAAATTTCAGAAGTTGATATAAATGGTTATGGTATTTATTATATACCTACATGTAGTGGTGTATTGTCAAGAATACAGGCCAAATCGCACTGCGATATACAATACGACAGATTGCATTTTCCGTATCATACATGTCTGGTTTTCCAAATCCGTATCATGCATGTTTGACGTGTTATATGCCGAACATGTCAACGTCAATGACGTCACAACGTACACAATTACCTTTTTATGAATGGACGTCGCGTTTATGCCGTAAATATGCAGACGTTCATGACGTCAATGTATTAAATGCATTTCGCCCTTTTCACTTTTGTAGGTATATAATAAAAGAAATATACTGCAGTTGTGTTGATCCGTTAAGCAGTATTACCTCTCATTGCTTGCGCCATACCGCATCTCACTCACGAGATACGGTATTACACAAGCAACTCGAGGTAATACGGCCCAACGGATCAACAGTCTGCAGTGATATTCCGTATATATCTTGTCTGGCTTGCTTGGAGTTCAAACATTACACCAACTAGGTTGACCAATGGGACTTAAAACTATAATTGATTCATTTTAATGTTTGTCAGTAAGTTACTACTTTGTTAAAACATGTTAAATGCCAACTGGTGTCAGATGTTTTCATGAAAGTTAGATATTGTAACCTTGATCATTCCAATTCTATCAGAAATAAGAAAAAAAGATTGTTGAATAAGGAAAAAAATTCGGTTTGTGTAAATACATCATTATCTAGGTGTTCATGACTGCTTTCAAAAAGAAATTGGTCCTAATGACATAAATTTTACCTCACTTTGTATTTATTAATGACTCTTGAACTATAAATATAGATCAAGATAAAAAATTTGTAAGAATTGTTTTGAAAACGATAAATTTGATATTGTTACAATGTATTTTTTGTATGCCTTTTGTCACACTGCAGCATCTTACCTCTCTGCTTCAGGTTCTTAAAGAAGATATTACACCAACCATAACCAAACTGAAAGAAGAACGATCTTCCTACCTGGAGTACCAGAAAATTAACAGAGAACTGGAACACCTCAACAAACTTTACATTGCTTTCCAGTTCTTATGTGCAGAGGTAACGAAAGAACTAAAAATTATTTTAAAAGCTTAAAAATTGTGGCAGCAAACTCCGACAGTTTTGGTCAGGGAGATTTGTTTATAGGTCAGAGTAATGTGACAGTTTGGGTCAGGGAAAATTGTTTATAGGTCAGAATAAGGTTGAAGAAATTATATTTTCTGTGATATGAGGAAGTACTAATTGAGTTATCTTGTGGTGGATGAGTTGATTGGTCTGTTTTTGAAATGCATTTAAGGTGTTCAGAAGGAAGCTACATCAAGATCAAGTGTAGATGTGCAGCATGACACAATCTCCATGTGCACCATTTCTGACATTGCTGAGTTCTTCATCAGGGTTATTTATGTGTTACAAAGATGTTTTATGGGGATATAAAGGGTCCTTTCATTAAGTTGGGAATTATTTTTTATATCCAGCTGTATAAATAACGATAAGTTAATAACTGTTTTGAGGGCAGATATTGTAATACATTGAGCTTATGTATATGACGAACATTAAGGGTTTCATTTGACCCTTGAATTAGATCCTTTGACCCCTGAGATTTCCGATATTTACTATCTAGTTTGGTTTCACATATAAGTTTCACATTGCTACATGGGTTTCTCGAGCTTCTTAATCTGAAGGGTTATTTTGATAATGTTGATTAAATTTTACCATTTTATAAGCAAAATACCCATTATTTTAAGAGAAAATGACCCTTCAAACCAAAATCTTGAGGGTCAAAATGTGGCTCTTTGAAAATTTCAAGGTCAAACCCCTACCCCAGAGTCAAAATAGACCCCTGTTACTATGAATTTATAATGTATTGTTACAGGAAAGAAAAAAGAAATCGGCTGAAGAACTTACACAAATGGAAGAAAATATTCTGACGTTGAAGAATAGAATGCTAGAGGTAAAATTGTCTTAAACAAGAATAAGTTATTGGAACAAAGTTTCATTCAAGAGTAATGCACTTTGTTTGTGAATTTATAAATTTCATGCAATTTCTTGTTAAATTTTGTATTATATTCTTATAATGCCTTTAGGTCTTTGTTTGGTTGTTTGCATTTGACTGAGGCAGTCATAAGTACCTGGCCATTAGGGTTTTCCCTGCCAGATTGGCCAGCGACCTTGAGGGAAGAGAAAGTTATGAGAAACTACTAATTTGGTAGTACTACACTTGCTCTTTCCGAATAGACTCCTTGGTTTTTTAACGTTCACTGTGTTCAATACCAATACACCCAAAACTTCCCCTGGGCTACCAAATAGTTCATTTCTAACTCTAGTTGGATGGGAAACACTGAAAAGTATTTCCGAAGTGACCAAGTGCCCCGGCCTAGAATCGAAACTAGGGCTCTCTAGATTGCTTATAATTTGTGTCATTTGTATAAGAAACATACTGTTGTTTTATTTAAATGCCCCACGGAAGCATATTATAGTGATTGTCCTGTACGTCCATTGGTCTTGTCCATTCCATCGAAATCATGTTCACCAAAACTTTGAAGTTCTCGAAACTCAAATATTTTATCCATCAAGGAATTGCTTTCAAACTTGACATACTAGTTACATAAACACCTTGCATTGTCAAAGTCATGTAACACTATCCAACATTTTAACAGAATTATGTCCCCCGATTGACTTAGCTCGTTTTTATGGACAAGGCTTCCAACCAGGGACTAAGTATTTATTTGACGCTGTCTTGTTTATTGAATATGTTTGTAGATTGATGAGAAATTCAAGGAATTGAATGATGTGATAGCTGAATTGGAGCGCAAAAGAGATGAAGAGTCGGGCAGTGTGATGAAAAATCTGGAAGCTGCTCTCAGTGAGAAAAAGAAACAGGAAGCACTCTCACAAAGTGCTGTTGATAACAAGAAGGAAGGACTCAAAGCTGAAAATAAACGAAAGAAAGAATTAACTAAAAATCTGAATGATGTAAGTTGAATTTGAAACCCATTTAGTGTTGTTTTAGAATACACAAGTTTTTGATTACCAGTTTTGTTTTTGTATTCCCATAGAATTAAAGGTTTTGTTTATTTGTACTTTATTTATGGTGACCACTATGTTCCTGTATGGAAGACACATATTCAATATTATACGTTGTCATCTCCTGGAAAAAATATTTTTGATCCAAATGAAGTGCACCATGTTACCAAAATATTAATGTTTCCCCGTAATTAAACGCCTTGGGACCTATCTCCAAGCTTGAACTTTTTGTTATATTTATATTTAATATTACAATGTCATGATTTTTTTAATAACAACAATAAATGTGCTGTAACTTTAATGCATTATTTTATTATAAAGAACTCAAATTGTGTAAAAGGAAGAGAGAAGGATTTGGCGAAATTGGCCTCAGAGTTGGAGCAGCTACAGAAACAGAGTGATGCCGATCAAGATAATCATGTAGCTGCACAGAAACACTATCAAGCTGTTAGTGCAGGATTGTCCAGTAATGATGACGGGCAGGCAGCAACACTCAACGATCAGCTCATCAGTATGTACCCTTCTTTTCTGAAAGTAAAAATTATTGTCAGATATGGTTATAACAATGTAAATGGCATTAGGGACAAACCAGCCTGAAGGGGATTAGGTAGGTATAGTTCGCCGGGGATAACTCTAGCCTGATCAATAAACAAACATAGCAAATTATAAACACTGCACGGTCGAATGGCCGCCAGTTATCAGTGTAGATTTAAAGAGAATATCATTAACAGTGTATATGCACAAGATTGAACAAAAATGAATATCGAAAATGTATTTAATTTTTATTATCCTCCGCCGATGAAATCGGTAGGGGGGTATTGAAATGGCGTTGTCCGTCCGTCGTTCCGCAGCCATTTCTCTGTAACTAGCTGGTAGAATTTCATGAAACTTAAACTAAATGTGAACTAGCATACTGGGATGATGCCCGTCAAGTTTTTTTTCTGATCAATAAATAACTCTGGTTGCCATGGCAACCGATTGGAAAAACTTTTAAAAACCCATATAAAATCAACCCCTGGTCAGATTTCAAAATAATTTTACAGAAATACTTGTTAGGTGACCCTCTTACAAAATTGACATTTTTGTCATGATTCGTCTAAAAACATGGCCGTCAGTGGGTGGGGCTCGTTTACCCCTATATATAAATAGTGAAGAATTTTATCTGCAGACTGGATTTCATCACAACTTGGTAACAATATTTCTTGAGTGCACCATTCTGTGAATAGCTAAATAATTGAAATTCATGCAGAAACATGGCAACACAATCAAGGTCCTGTTTGAATATGGTTCTTCTAGTTCAATGTGCACAGGTGAGGGATACAGGACCATCTTAGCACACTTGTTTATTCAATTTGGTCAATTTTCCTTAAAGTTACTGCCCTTGTACTGCCCTTGGTTTATTGACTAATTTCATCTAATAACTAGCGGGTAGAATTTCATGGAACTTAAAATAAATATGAACAACTATACTGTGATGATGCCGGTCAAGTTATTTTTATTGGTCAATTTTCTGTTGAGTTATTGCCATTGATTTATTGACAATTGTTGTCTGATGGAAGCTTACATTCCAAACTGTGCCATGAAATACTGATAACCTGTAGGCGGGGGATATTAATTCAACGAATTTGCTTGTTTGTAAACAAAGGCTAGTGTTATCTCCGGCGAACTATAGGTATAACAATGTAAACATAAGCTATGTATAGCTTTAACTGTATAGCTTTAACATAAACTATGTATAGCTTTTGACTGAACAACAAACTATATGTCAAATAACAATATGTAAGAAACAACAGTCAACAATCAGGACAGGTCTATGTAGTATGTAATTATGTGGTCAAACCTGTATAATGGTCACCTGAATAAAGCAATAACCTGTTTAAAACAGCCAGTAAATTACTTAATCAGATTATCCTTATTGGTCATAAATAGATGTGCCTGTATTAAACAAAGCAGCCACATTAAATGTATCTCTTGACTGGCTAGTTACGACTTCGTAGATATTAAAAGTTGTTAAAATGTAATGTTGCCTTGATTTGTTTCCAATTTTGTTAAATCACTTTGACAATGCTTTTGTCACATGAGCCAAATGGGTCTTAGGAATTATCATATTTAATGACTGTAAAAAAATGCTTTGTGATTCACTTGAAAACTTTCGGTATAATTGTTGTGCATATCATGCTTGAAATCAGATTAATTCACTCGCTTGTCTTCAAACATTTCAGCTGCTAAAAGTGAAATAAGTAATGCAGAGACAGAAGCTAAACAAGCATCTATGAAGTAAGTTTTTTGTTGCCATGGAAATTACTTATAATACTTTAGTTTACCTTAACTTTATTATATCAGTGAGCAGGGTGGCCACGGACTCTTGAAAGCAGGGAAAACAGGGAAAATGTCAAAAAACGAATAACCTGCCGGGAAAAGTCAGGGATTTTTACATAAAATTGGAGGAAAAAATGTGTCTCCTGGTCGCTTCTCTTCTCATATGCTGACTGGCAAATAACAGCTTTGCTCAGCATTTCAAGAATTTGTCTTCGTTAATATTAAATAAATGTATGTTTTCAAACAGATTGTTAGCAACATGAAATTTTAAAAAAATCAAGACCTGTAAAGCTCTTTTAAGATGCATGTATATGAATAATGAGTTTGGTGGTGAAGGTAAGGTTATAAGGGGAGGTTGGAGGCCATATTTTCATTTTTATCTGAGTTGCGAACACCGCAATCAATTGGGGGAAGATCACATTTAGGTCAGGGAATCAGAGTCTGCATTGAGACAGATCTTAAACTCGAACCCTTGAAATTGCGCTTCTTTTTTGTGATACCAATTTTGAGACGGGCCTGGCATGAAAATAAATACTTGAGATGAGACCAAGCTTATATTGAGGTGCTTCAGGAGATCAGGGCCCCGACATAAAATTGGTGTCACAGAATGAAAACTTCATTGCAACCTTATTTCAAGATCTCCAACATGAGATTTGTCTTTTAACTCAGGCTCTGACAAGGTTTGAGCCAAATCTGAATTTTATTTTTAGCTATGATTTTTATTAGCTCACCTGTCACAAAGTGACAGAGTGTGAGCTTTTGTGATCACACTTCGTCCGTCGTCCGTCCGTCCGTCAACAATTGGGTTGTGTCCTCTCTAGAGGTCACAATTTTGGCCTAATCTTTATGAAACTTGGTCACAATGATCATCTCAACAAAATCTAGGTCAAGTTCGATATTGGGTCATCTGAGGTCAAAAACTAGCTCACTAGGTCAAATTATAGAAAAAACCTTGTTTTAAACCTTTCAACATGTAGTCTTCATGGTCAGGCCAAAAAAAAAAAATTGTGTGTTTCGGGTAACCCGACCCTACCTAGCCGAAAGGCGCCGACCCTAACGATTTTTTAACATTCCCACAACGATAATTTTATGCTTTGGTCCGGCAAAATTTGACTGAATGTCGGACGGTTGGTCCGACGGAGATTTTAAGTCTGGACAACGATATTCCCACATCGTAGTTGAAGATTATTGTAAAGAATGTAACACGAATGTATTTTCGTAAATCCTCGTCGAGATTCAATAAGATATCCCTCCGAAATCGTCAAAAATGTAAAATAATTCAGCGAAATGAAGGTCGCGAAAACTGATTATTTTTTGGATGCGGATAAAACCCGTACTACACGGTACGGATTCCGGAATGTTCGCGATTTTTTTTCTGAATATATTTTTATTTTGACGATTTCCGAGGGGGCTTTTTAACACGAAAAAACGTGATTTAGTTTAAAGATGTTTGATATTAAATGGTAAAATGAAAATAAAATTTCTCTTGACAGAAAGTCCTGTCTGATATATGCTCATTGAATGGGCTGAATGAGCCCATTGTGAAAAGGCAAACTATATAATTAGGCCTATTTGAAAACACTTGTTAACTGTGTGTTAAAGCTAACAATGCATTTCTAAATAATTTACCACTGAATAATTTAAGAAGAACATGCATTATCTATACATCTCTCTTCATTTTTTCGGACTGACAAATGTTCGTTCGGACTGACAATTTTTTTGTTTCTGTCAGTCTGAATGACTGACAGGTTTTTAGAGTTTTCGCGAAGCCTGATATGGTCCAATAAGGATACCGCATTGAAAATCGGGTAGGCTTCGTATGGAACATGGCGTCTATTGTGCAGATCATTCGTCCCAAATGCCAACATGCGGCCGCATTACGAACCTTCCGCGTTCTATCGGATGAAGTCACTTTTTCTAAAGTCGCTTTAAGTTTCTTCATTCTGAAGATTTTCATTCATAAACTCTATCCAACATAAATGTTTGTGTCAAAAAATGTTTTCAGATGTTTCTAATACTATAAAGTACATTACTTTTGTCATCGGCAATTTGTGTCAACTTTCTTTAGGATCATACATGTATATGTTGGTTTGTCAACCCTTATGTTTTCTTGTCTGGTTGGAGCAAAATCATGAGAGTAGCATGTAACCATTTTTATAGATACTTTTAGATTATTTGCATCATATTTACAGTAGAACCTCATTTGTTCAAACTCTTCAGTACTGAAAATGATTTGTAGATAAGAAAGTACATATGCGCCTGGTCACAAGAAAGTGTATTCTGACCTCCCCTTTCCATGCCAATGAAGGCCTAACAGTAAAATTAAGACAGCTATAATACTGAAATGAAATAGCTCTTTCGTTGCTATGAAGTAAATAGTTTGGACCCTGGTCTGGCTATGTGAAACTCATTTTGGTCGACTGGACCCATACTGGTTGCATAATACTGAAGATGTCATAAAGGCATATTTTCTTCTGACATGACATAGCTCATATATATTTTCATTTGTTGATATAAACTAGACTAGTGATAAAAATACTTTGTAAAAGACAGAAAGTCTGTATAAGTCTGACATTACTATTATAAAATGCAAAACCAGCATTAAATACTGAACATATTTAGTATATTCATGTTTGTGTTTCTTTAATACGCTCTAATCTGAGCACAGTGTGCTGTTGCGTTTTTTGACAGCATCCTGTCCGTCAATATTATGTCAACTAAACAGACCTGCGGTACTAAATTTCCAGAACAAATTCGAACAAAACCCTTGTACAGTTGAATGTATTTGTAAGTCAAAATATCAAATGTGCTTTCAGTCAGAATAACAGTCATCTAGAATGATCTGAAATCAAATATGAAGCTAGATATACATATAATTTACACAGATATATCATCTTAAGCCACCACAAATTCATGACTGGTTTCCCGGCAGGCAAAAAAAAAAAAAAAAAAAAAAAAACCCAAAGCCTACCCTACCTAACTTTTTTCAGACCGTTACCCTAAACACACAATTTTTTTTTTTTGGCCTCACTAAACTCTCTGCTGTAACTCTCTACTCTCTATACATACAATAAACTTTCATCAACTAATGAAAATGTGTATCAGGGTTCACAGCAGTTTTGTAAAGGTCAAATATCAAAATATTCTAGTATTTTAACCAGGGTGTGAATTGTACTGGTTAAGTGGAAATCAAAGCGCTGTAGGGAGCGTAGACATTTTCCTGAGGGTCGTGGGTTCAAACCCCACTGGAACCATAATTTTTTTTTTTTAAGTGTTTAGGTATTGTTTTGTCTTTATAGCATGTATTTGTACATTTTCCTGATGGTCGTGGGTTCAACCCCCACTGGAACCATAATTTTTTTTTTTTTTTTTTTTTTTTTTAAGTGTTTAGGTATTGTTTTGTCTTTATAGCATGTATTTGTACATTTTCCTGATGGTCGTGGGTTCAACCCCCACTGGAACCATAATTTTTATTTTTTTTTTTTTTTTAAGTGTTTAGGTATTGTTTTGTCTTTATAGCATGTATTTGTACATTTTCCTGATGGTCGTGGGTTCAACCCCCACTGGAACCATAATTTTTATTTTTAAATTTTATTTTTTTAAGTGTTTAGGTATTGTTTTGTCTTTTTAGCATGTATTTGTACAGTTATATGGAGGAAAAATACCAAAATATTTTGTTTAAAATAAAGGTCAAATCATAGAAAAACCTTGTGTAGTCAGTCACCAGAGGTTACAATTTCAACTTAATCTTTATGAAACTTTGTCACAATGATCCTGTCAACAAAATCTAGGCCAAGTTCGATTTTGGGTCATCTGGCGTCAAAAACAAGGTCACAATGTCAATTGACATTTTCCTGAGGGTCGTTGGTTCAAACCCCACTGGAACCATAATTATTTTTTTAAGTGTTTAGGTATTGTTCTGTCTTTATAGCATGTATTTGTACAGTTATATGGAGGAAATATTTTGTTTAAATTATAGGTCAGATCATAGAAAAACCCTGTGTAGTCACCAGAGGTTACAATTTCGACTAAATCTTTATGAAATTTGGTCCTAATAATCATCTCAACACAATCTAGGTTAAGTTTGATATTAATTAAGTCATCTGGGGTCAAACGCTAGGTCACATGGTCAAATCATACACAAACTTGCAATAGAGGCTGAATTTCCTTAAATTTTATTCAGAAAATGTGTAGGATCACCATAGGGGTGTGCATGCACTAGTACGACAGGTGAGCGACCTAGGGCCCTTTGGGCCCTCTTGTTTGAGATGCTTCGGAAAATTGGGACCTGCATTATATTATGTGAACTGGTATGGTAATAACACTAGAGCTATCAACTAAGTATTTTTCGTAGTTTATCGTTATGAAAACTGCATTTTGTATGTTATTAATTCACTGTTACATGTAACATAGGTTGAAACATGCACAGCAGGAATTGAAGAAGAAAGAATCAGATTTGAACAAGACAGAAAAAAGTTATGAGAAAGATAAACATGCATATGATGCTTGCATGAAGAATTTACATAAATTGGAGGTTAGTTATCATTATTTTTTTGTTTTGTGAATTCTAGTATGCTGACTTCAAAAGGTTCAATATTTTTGGAAATGACAGTGTTTCACAAATAGTGGAAAAGTTTGTGAGTTGAAAATTTTCAGAGATATTACCCTTTGTTCGAGACATACATTTCTTATTCATTGTTCAGGATGAATTGAAAAAGCTTGGTTATGAAGAGGGTAAAGATGAGAAGCTGGAGAGCCAGAGACGTTCATTATCCCAGGAAGTAACGAGGCTTACAGACAAACTGGAAACATTAGAAGCTAGGTAGGTACGGCTAGTTCATTGCCTTTAAATATGGCCTTTTAAACCATCGCGAGTTGAATATACGAAAGTCACTTGACATTAATAACTGTTTGGACTGTTTGAAATACCCGTTGATGAGTAGATTATTTATGTATTAAATAACAGCAACCTGCCTCGATAGACTTGTTGTAGGTCGTCGAGCGAGGCTGCAAATTCGAAATAAGTGCAGCGCTGGACAAGCATGTATCAAATGTCTCTCTGGAGGGCTTTCTCTGAGTCTTACCCTCTGGTCAGATCATGCTGTATCTGCTCCCTTGTGGCTGCAACACTATAATGTAAAGTGCCTTTGAACGTGTGTTCGCATGAAAAAGGCGCTATATAAATCTGGTATATTTATTTCATATGACCACAATGACTTTGAGCTTCTGATTGCACTAGCTTCTATCATAATTTCAATATTTTAAGACACTTATTGCATGCTTTTGCCATGACAAATCCAATTTTTTAGTCTTTGAAAGGGGTAAAAATGTACTTGAAAAGTCCTTGAGGGAAGTTTTGTATGAATCATGGGTTCTTGTCGATATCCTTATGCGCTAACCCTAGCATTTCTCTAGCACCTTAAAAAAATCTAGGGAAGGGCCTGTTTCTTGTAAAATTGTTCTTTAAGGTACTAATGTTGTTGTTTTTCCCCAGATTTCCTCATCTCCATTTTGATTATAAAAATCCGGAGAAGAATTTTGACCGAAGTAAAGTTTCTGGATTGGTGTGTAAATTGATCAAAGTAAAGGATGTTCAAGCAGCTACTGCTTTAGAAGTTGCAGCTGGTGGAAAGGTTTGTAGAGTATTGTATATCTAGATTAACGTGTTTCTGCTTGTGACAGTAAATTGCTACATACCATGTATAGGCTATGTATACAAACATTTTGGAACAGAGAAAACCATGGTGTTAGAGCAGGGCTTTTTTTAAGAGTAGGGGAAGGGGCCCTTCTTCGAATTAAGGGGAAAAAATGTCATAATGTTTGCAAAAGGGGAAGAAAAAACATGATGATAAATGGATTTTAGGGAAAACTGCATGATTTTAAAGCATTTTCCTGAGGGGAAGCCACCTGTAAACGGCCCCTGCTATAGAAGGAAAAAAAGCCCTGTAGAGCGGCAGTTTCAGTGAGCAAATTTGCTGATACGATGTAATGTCAGTAGTAACAGGTTTATTTGGTCACATATTTCCAATTTAAGAACTTAAGCAAAGGTCATGTAACTTTGTTAGAATGTTTAACAGGAACATATTTATGTAGATATCAACATTAGTGTCTTGTTTTTGCTGGAACCAAATTTTTATGGGATTTCCATGAACTCAAAACAATTTCCATTTACTTTAACATCATCATGAGCTTCTCAGGTGTTATCATTATCATAAATGTATGAAGAGTCTGGAAAATTTAATATTCTATCAAGACCTATTAATTTTAAAACTTGTCGATGAAATTCCCAAAAATGTCAGTAAAAAGTTTGATAGGGAATTCTTGATAACATGTATGCCATTTAATAACAATCTGTTTTTGTCACACACATAAAGTGGGCAGGGCTCGCCACTAACACTGGTCCGCTGGTCTTAGACCAGTGAAAATCCAGAAGGACCAGTGAAAATTTTGGAAGACCAGTAACTGTAACATTTACAAATTTGGCGCTTTTGCCCTGTCGGACCAGTGGCCAAAATAGTTAGTGTCTAGGCCTGGTGGGGGAGACATTTTAATTTTGTGCTGGACAATTTAATGGATGTTACAAAGTTTGTCTATGCTTGACAAGTTCTCCTTAACCATTGGGTAGATTACGATGAAACTGCCTATGAATACTTAGTACTAAGCTTAGTTGTGCATTTTGTCAGATTATAATTGCCGAAGTTATGGCCCCATGTGAGGAACATAATTTTTGTGTCAAAAACTGTTCTCATTTGTATTTTGGATTAGAAAAAATCAGGGAGTTCAGTAGACCTTTCATCGATAGAAGGAATATAGATGTATCAACAATATTTTTTGGCCCATCGATTATCAATTCACATTTCGAAATATCGATACATGCGAAAATGGTTGGACCACCCAAAATTCTAATTTGTCCTGCATAAAACATTTATTGTGGTTATTAAAATTGAAGTTTACAAATTGTCAAAATTGGTCCAGACTAAATCAAACCGAAGCCAATATTTTCAGAAGCTGAATTCCACTCGATATATATAAAATGTTGAACTGTTAAATAAGTGAACCATAACTGACGTGCCTTTTATGATTCATCTATATGTGCAAGTCAATATATTGTCGATACTTGTTATCTGATATATCGGAATTGACAATATGTCTCGGATCGAAACAATCAATGACAGTTTTAGAGTTCAGATTGTTCATTCAAGTTACACCCCTGATAGGATGTACTCTCATATACTTCTAGTTATACAACGTCGTGGTAGACACAGAACAGACGGGCAAGCAATTGTTACAGAAGGGTGAATTGAGAAGAAGATACACCATTATTCCACTCAACAAAATATCAGCCAGAACAATCCCTAATGATGTAGTGAAGAGAGCTGAAGGCTTGGTATGTACTCAATGTTCCCATTAGTATCAGATGTGCTTACAAATACACATTGTTAAGTCAGTTTTAACGCAAGTTTTGGTTGACTTGAATAAGTTCAATTTCAACTGTTGCACTTGAAGTAGAGATTTCATTTGACCCATAAGTTGACCCTTTGACTCCAAAATTTCCATAAAAAGCCACATTTTCACCATGTAGAGGCTTATGGCTATAAAATAAAAACATCCCACATTATATAAATATATATATAATTATATGTTATAGGTAGGAAAGGACAATGTTCATACTGCCCTATCACTAATTGGATACGACCGTGATCTCGAGGCAGCCATGCAGTTTGTCTTTGGATCGTCATTTGTATGCAGTGACATGAACTCGGCCAAAAAAGTGACTTTTGATGATCGAGTACAGAAAAGATCTGTCACTTTGGGAGGTGACTCGTTTGATCCTGCTGGAACCTTAACAGGAGGTTAGTACTACGAATGATCAGTTTCATATATTTATGCCCCAGTTGAAGATATGGGGTAATTTGCTTTACTCGAATATGTCAGTAAATTGTTTCAGACTAAATTGTGTTAGATCTGCATTTCAAGAACGTTTGAGCCTATGGTCCACAAACTGAAAAGAAACCTGTGTTAGTTGCAGGGTGGCCATAGACTCTGGAAAACAGGGAAAATGCCAAAAAACAAATTCCCTGCAGGGAAACATCAGGTAATTTCATAATTGGGCAAAAATCAGGGAATTGTCAAGGAATTTTACTAAAATGGGAGGAAATAATGTGTGGCAGTAATAATACTGGCAGATTCTCTTAATTTCCTTTTTCAATAGTTCTATTTCTTCGAAACAAACTGTATAATTATAAGATAAGTATAAATAATGAGTTTGGTGATGTAGGTATGGTTATAAGGGGATGTTGGAGGCCATATTTTCAGCTGTATCTAAGTTGTGAACACCGCAACCAGTCATGAAAAATAACCTATGGTGAGGGAAAAAACAGGGAATTATCAGGGAATTTAGTCTTCATCTGTGGCCACACTGAGTGGACACCTAAATTAAAGCAACCACCTGTCTTAAACAGGGGTGAGCCAATGTTATTATCCCAGTGAACTGTTGATATTTAATCAGAATTGGATTGTTTGTTGCAGGTGCTAGATCACAGACTAGTTCAATTCTTGAAAAACTACAAGAATTCAAAGATATAGAAGAAGAGCTCACAAAGAAACGACAAAAGCTGGATGAAGTGGAAAGAGAACTTCAGGGAATCCGGGGAGTTTCTCAAAAGTATGAAAGACATATCCTATTACTTCAGTTTGTTATGCTCCCCGAAGAAATTCAGGGGAGCATATAGTCGCCAAAGTGTCCGTGCGTGTTTGTGTGCGTCCGTCCGTCACAACTTGTCCGGGCTATTTCTCAAGAACCACTGCTCAGATTTTAACAAAACCTCATGGATAGCTTCACTACCAAGTGGAGATGCGCATATCATCGGCACGTTCCGGTTCGCTGATTATTCACACAGTTATGCCCCTTGGAAGATTTGCACTATAAATTCTTGTCCGCGCTATTTCTCAAGAACCACTGTATAACATATCATTTGTCAGAAAACCAAGTTGACTTGTTTGAGCATTTTTTTTCTGTGACAAACATCCCACGGGGAGCATTAACTGTCTTTGACGGCTCTTGTTGATCTTAGATTGGTGATTGGCTAATATACTGTGTGTCAAAAGATAAAATCAGACACCACTTTCTAGTTATTCTGTATTAATCAATTGCCGATAATATGTTGAGATGTGTTCTGGACATGTCTGAGAGTGGTAAAGGCAGCTGTGATAAGCCAAAGGCTTTACTGCAGAAGTCTTAAAGTTACACATTAATTCAGAAATTTGGATTTGCTGCACTAGATAGAATTAACTTTTCTGTGGTAAGTTCGATGAAAATATACCAAGAATTTATGGTAATTTGAAATTTCACATTGTAACAAAAGAACAATGTTGGAAACCGAGTTTTGGTGTAGGGATGTGTATCTAATTCTTGGATGTGTAGTGATGGCATCTTGTTTTCAGGATGGGTATTATGCTTTAGTAGGACCACTGTTTACTGGTACCACTGATTGTTATTTGTTTATTCAGATTCACAAAGTTAAAGCAACAGTTTGATCTAAGGCAGCAAGAAGTTGAACATTTGAAAGAGAAATTAGAACAAGGATCTCACCACCAACAGCTGGAGGAGATTGCCAGTCTTAGAGAGAATATCGGTACAAATAGTTTGGACGAGGCCCAGGGGTGTGGAAATTCCCACATTTTTCAATTGCCCATTGGCAAGTTCGACTGAAAAATCCACTTGCCCGAAAACTAAATCTACTTGTCCAGGAAAACACAAAAAAGCAACAAAATTTCAGTTTCATTCAATTATTTATCATGTGAAGGATTTGAATACAAGATGTAATTCAAAGTTTGTTAAGTAAATCATTTTTGGTCAGTAATTTAGGGATTAATCATTGTTAAGGTAAAATAAGGCTCTTACCAGTAATATTATTTTTCTCGTAATAATTTTGCACTTGCCCAAAAGCAAGCTGGATGGAAAAATCTACTTGCCTGCAGACAAATAAGCCCAAGTCACGCAAGTCAGACATAGGAATTCCACATACCTGAAGGCAATAAATCTAATCTATTAGTTATTATATAGATACAGTTAGCTAAATTTGCCATTTTTGGTTGATTTGTTCTGGTAATAGGAAATAAAAAATGCCTTGTAGTTAAAATATTAATAAATATTTATTAGCAAAGAAGAAAGTCCTAATCATTCATTTGTATTTGTTGCAAATAAACTTGGTTGTCATCCACCTTAAATCGTCTGGGAAATTGATTTTTGTTATGTCAAGGCCAGTAGTATTTCTTCGTAATAGTAAAATGTCATGAAATTAAACCAGTTGTCATTGTTGTGGGTTTTTTAAAAAACCTGATTTTCCTGTGATTTTCACATTTCTGGTTCTGTTTTAAACCTTTTGCTATTTTGTATTTATGTATTCATATTCTACAAAATTTTATGCATTTGTATGTTTGCAGTTCAATTTGAAGAGACTGCCCTTAAAACTGAGGAAATAAAGAAAAAGAACTCCCAGAAAGTGAAGGAGTTGGAAAATAAAATAAAGAACGCTAAACAGATAAGAGAAAAAGAATTGAAAGATGCTGAACAAGGCGTCACAGAGGCTAAGAAAAAGATGGAAGAGTCCAGTAAGAAAATGAAACAAAAATATCAGGTATTTATCTCTAAATAAACATACCGCTGCTCTTTTACCAGATATTGTTGTGACTTTAAACTGTATAAATAGTGAAAAATAAAACATTGCGAATTATACCCAACATACAGTATATAGTTTTTTACAGTTTAAATAAACAACATAACAATAAGAAAACTTAGTACTAGATGGTCTTATCCAGAAGACAATAATTGTGCCTCACATATCCTTAAACACTAAACTACTGGGCATGTAACTGTTCATCGTCAACAAACAGAAACAATCAAAGTATCAAATGGTATTATTCTCTCATATCAAAGCCTCTACTGTGTCTAATGTTTATAGGAAGTTGACAGTATCAAGCTAGAAGTTGAAGAACTGAAGAAAGAAATCAAATCGTACGAGGAACAGTTGGTAACAGTCGAGGAAACCATCAAACAATATGAAACTCAAATAGATGAACTTGGACAAAAGGCTAAAGAAGCTAAGGTAATTATCATTGGATGATAAACAGATTCAGTCATATATAAAGGGGCATCAATATTCCTGATTAATCCGAAATTCCGGATTTATCTGTCCTGAAAGAGCTATGATTTCTGACAAAAATAAAAGTCATTTGATTAATATATCTCAACAAATGGTAAAGTTATGGTCAATTTAATCCGCTCTGAAGTATTTTATTCAATAAAATTAATTAAGTTAAATATGGAAACAATGTGGTTGAAGACCTGTTGTTTGGCAAAAATTATCGTCGGCATTTGATTTTCAGGATTTTCAATTTTGTCCTGTTGACACCCCTGTATATATGTGTGTCAGAGCAGACATGTATATATGTGTGTCAGAGCGGACATGTATATATGTGTGTCAGAGCGGACATGTATATATGTGTGTCAGAGCGGACATGATGCTCTGGAGATAATTATCACTTAGTCTAACCAGTTATTTTAATCCAGGATTTTTTTTTTTATTTTTTTTTTTCGGGCCCCAAAAGGGTAACCCCATTTATTTTCCCCGTCCAATGGTTTTATGGGGGTCGGAGAATCATCCCCCACAAACCTTACAACATTGAATATTATATATGTACATATAACACTATTTGTACAGAAACGAACAAAGCAAATAGAATCATACTATAAATGAATATACTTATCTACATAAATTTGATATTTGGTGGTAATAAAAGGGATCGGGACCTTTTTAGCTCACCTGTCACAAAGTGACAGAGTGAGCTTTTGTGATCACTCTTCGTCCGTCGTCCGTCCGTCCGTCAACAATTGGCTTGTGTAGACACTAGA
Source organism: Spisula solida (assembly GCA_947247005.1). Taxonomy (NCBI): domain Eukaryota; kingdom Metazoa; phylum Mollusca; class Bivalvia; order Venerida; family Mactridae; genus Spisula; species Spisula solida. The sequence continues at coordinate 32,580,229 of OX365948.1, forward strand.
GGTCACAATTTTAGCCTAATCTTTATGAAACTTGGTCACAATGATCATCTCAACAAAATCTAGGCCAAGTTCGATATTGGGTCATCCGGGGTCAAAAACTAGGTCACTAGGTCAAATCATAGAAAAACCTTGTGTAGTCACTAGAGGTCACAATTTTGACTTAATCTTTATGAAACTTGGTCACAATGATCATCTCGACAAAATCTAGGTCAAGTTCGATATTGGGTCATCCGGGGTCAAAAACTAGGTCACAAGGTCAAATCATAGAAAAACCTTGTGTAGTCACTAGAGGTCACAATTTTGACTTAATCTTTATGAAACTTGGTCACAATGATCATCTCGACAAAATCTAGGTCAAGTTCGATATTGGGTCATCCGGGGTTAAAAACTAGGTCACAAGGTCAAATCATAGAAAAACCTTGTGTAGTCACTAGAGGTCACAAGTTTGACTAAATCTTTATGAAACTTTGTCACAATGATCATCTCGACAAAATCTAGGTCAAGTTCGATATTAGGTCATAAGGGGTTAAAAACTAGGTCACAAGGTCAAATCATAGAAAAACCTTGTGTAGTCACTAGAGGTCACAAGTTTGACTCAATCTTTATGAAACTTGGTCACAATGGTCATCTCAACAAAATCTAGGTCAAGTTTGATATTGGGTCATCTGGGGTGAAAAACTAGGTCACAATGTCAAATAATAGAAAAACTTTGTGTAGTCACTAGAGGTCACAATATTGGCCTAATCTGTATGAAACTTGGTCACAATGATCATCTTAACAATATCTAGGTCAAGTTTGATATTGGGTCATCTTGGGTCAAAAACTAGGTCACATGGTTAAATCATAGAAAAACCTTGTGTAGTCACTAGAGGTCACAATGTCGACCTTATCTTTATGAAACTTGGTCACAATGATCATCTCAACAAAATCTAGGCCAAGTTTGATATTGGTTTATCTGGGGTCAAAAACTAGGTCATTAAGTCAAATCATATAAACACCTTGTGTAGTCACTAGAGGTCAAAATATTGGCCTTATCTGTATGAAACTTGGTCACAATGATCATCTCTACAAAATCTAGGTCAAGTTCGACAGGTGAGCGACCTAGGGCCCTTTGGGCCCTCTTGTTTCGTCAAAGAGTGACGAGTAGAGAGAAGAAAAAAAATGTTGTCAGAGATGTTGATTCTTTTGTTTTATTACTACTTGTATGTCACAGAAGTATCCAGTATTTATAACTCAGATTTCATGGATGTTAAAAACTTATACTGGCTATTCTGGTAAAGGGAGAGACCAGGTAAAACTGAAGTAAATGTATTTACTAAAAAAATTTTTTGACCAAAATAGAGATTGATAGACAAAGCACGGAATATGCCAGACATGACTATGAGATGGTCAGATTTTGCCTGAAAATGTCTACAAGGCTGACATATTTTCCATACATGTCTGTGAAATCAGCTCATGATATAAATTGTAAAATGACCAAATAATGAAGTAATAGTAATATACTGTAATAGTCTTTAGAGAGTGTTTTTGATCTTTTTTAAAAAGGACAATTTGAGAATTGTTTTGAATAAAAAATTAAAGGAAAACTTGTGATAAGGTCTAGCAATAATACGGTGTCTGAATATGATGAATATGATGATATAATTCAGGATATAGTTAAAGCAGCTCAAGAAGAAGTGAACAAACAGAAGGCCTTACTGAAAGCATGTGACAAAGACATTGGTGCTAAAGTAAGTGAACAGAAAGCCTTACAGAAGGAACATCATAGTGCTGAAATCAATGTGAAGGAAATGGAGAACAAGACAGCAAAATTCCAGAAAGATTCAAAGGATGCTTCTAAAATGGTGTGTGAAGGTGTTTTAGTCAATTTTTTTAAGAATCCTGCGTACAGTACACGACTTAAGAATGAAACTAGGGCCTAGGTCATTGTTACTTAAAATAGTAAATTAGTTTCTAACAACAGGCTGTAGTGGTGCCCGTCTTGCAGTACACTTGTTGGACGATCCAGCGCGACATTAGTCTGAAGATATTAACATGATCTTGACATGTTTGTGTGTATATATTGCATTAGATTTTGCTCTCGTTTGTGGTCTTGAAATTTTCCTAAAATAAACTGACCTATAGACTTATTTTAGTAGTTTGATAAAACTACGCCGTAACATTTTGTGGTTTAGTCTTGCTTGAAAATAGTCTAAATATTTGAGATTTAGCTGAACACGTTGAAAGTTTTATAGAGCTTAGAAAAAATTTTGTTAGTCCCCCTACCGGTTTTGTTGTCCCCTACTGGTTTTGACCGGAGGGAACTATAGGTTTGCCCTCCGTCAGTCTGTCAGTAAAAAAATCTGGATCCTGCCATAACTCACAGTCTCTCAGCTAGGTTTATGACACTTAGTATGTGGATAGGGGGCAATAAGGGGATTATGCACGTCTAAAATATTTTGATTCTAACAAAAAATGTGGTTTCTATGAATACAGAAAGAGTGAAAATATGTCCAAAATCTGGATCCTGCCATAACTCAAACAGTTTCCAAGTTATTCGTATGAAACTTGGTATGTGTGTAGGTGTCATTCGGGAGATTAAGTCAATTCAAATGTTTTTTGTTTCTGACAAAAATTGAAAATGGCTTCAAAACGGGTACGGGACTTCTGTATTGCTTGCAATTCTTCGTGACTTGTTGTTATATGTATATTCTATGACTACGTTGTATTTGCTTTTAGGTGGAGAACATGTTACAGAATTATGATTGGATTGTCGATGAGAAGAAGTATTTCGGCAAACCAAACACAGCGTATGATTTCAAGGTCAATGACCCTAAGGAAAGTGAAAGACGTATACAGAAGTTAACTGATACTAAAGATAAACTGGCTAAAAGTGTCAACATGAGAGCTATGAACATGTTAGGAAAAGCTGAAGAACAGGTATGTCCTATCTGTTGTTGATGTGCTGGGTTTGTAATTCAACAATCAGGGTTTGATTCCCGGTCGTGGCAGGTTTTGCATATTTTGTTAAAATCGTCATTTGGTGGTTTCTTAAATTCATGGATATAAGATATCGTCTTGTTACATATTTTTGAGGTAAATGTTTTGAAAGGATTCAATTTTGTGATCTAGTATAGTCCAGAGAATTTGACACAACTCTGGAACTTCTATTAGCATAATTTCACAGCTGATTTATTGTCTATATTTATAATTCCGGTTGTGTGTTATCTTAAGTGGGGAGTATCACGAAGACACTCGTGGTGTAACAACAAAACAAATCTAAAGGACCGATTGTGCACGATTTGCTTGCGGAAATTTATATATTCAACTCAAGAACCCTGTAATATATTCATACATAAAGGTCAGGATCGTGTCAAATTCTATGTGCTATACATCCACAAAAAGAAAAAAAAATTGATTGTGAATATTGATAATTTTACAGTACACTGATTTGATGAAGAAGAGGAAAATTGTGTTAAATGATAAAGCCAAGATCTCGGCTGTTATTGCTGAACTGGATCAAAAAAAGAATGAAGCATTGAAGAAAGCTTGGGAACAGGTGAACAAGGTAAGAAGCGAATGTTCTATGCTTGCCTGGCAACTACCTGTAAATTAGTTTTGTGTATGGTGTTGAAAATTCCCTATTTAGTTTAAAAAAAGAATTAATTAGTAATGGAAGTCGTACAATTACTACCATGTAACATTACCTTAACACCCAGTTAATGAGGGACTTGGCATCAAGCAAAGGAGTTAAATCAGTATATTTTTCAACATCTTATTAACAAAGTGGCCTGTGATCGACCTCACAACCCTGCAGTTACTATACAGCATTGACAGGCAGATTTATGGAACCTGCAGATTAACTGTTTTAAGATAAAAATAATAACATTTTATTGTTGCATCATAATGTTATTTCATTTCCATCTCGTGCCTTTATCGGCCCATCACGTCAGGATAATTTCAATATCATCAATGTCACGCTCATTGTCATACTTCATTTTCTCTGAGTGTTCTCTTGTCCACTTGTTTAATAAAACCTGTATGTAATGAGCACTCATGTAAATCCACTATGTAATGCACTCTGTGTTACTTGCTGTAGGACTTTGGTAGCATCTACTCGACACTATTACCAGGAGCGCGAGCTAAACTTGCTCCACCAGAGGGCATGACTGTTTTAGATGGTTTAGAAGTTAAAGTAGGATTCGGAGATGTATGGAAAGACTCGCTCTCCGAGTTGTCTGGTGGTCAAAGGTATGGCTTCAAAGTTCTCTATTATTACTCCCCAACTGCAATTATGCAGCTTTATTATTAGCAAAATAAAAGTCTCATGAAATGGTTAAGTTATGGTCAATTATATCTGCTCTGAAGGATTTTCTATAATAATTTTTTTTAAAAACTGAGTTATATATTATATATGGAAACATTGAGGTTAAAAGCCTCTAGTTTGGCGAAAATGGTCGGCTGCATATGATTTTCAGGATTTTTAATTTGGCTCTGTTGACACCCCTGAATACGATCTAAACTTAATGTGATAGAACTCCTGTGAATGTCTGCTTGATACAGAAAACATCAAGTCTCCCATATAAAGTGAGGGAGACATTGATTTTGAGATAGATGTCTGCCAGAAAGCTCATCTTCGCTTGTTCTCCTTAATCACTGGTTGTATTTCAATGAAACGAGTAGTTTGTACCAAGCCTAGTTGTGAATATTGTCAGAAATATTTGGTCGGATGAATATTGCCAGAGTTATTCCCCTTTTCTGTCAAAAACGTCCAGCTAATGTAGCTGTTATACAAGAGTTATTCCCCTTTTCTGTCAAAAGCGTCCAGCTAATGTAGCTGTTATACAAGAGTTTCCCCTTTTCTGTCAAAAACTTCCAGCTAATGTAGCTGTTATACAAGAGTTGTTCCCCTTTTCTGTCAAAAACTTCCAGCTAATGTAGCTGTAATACAAGAGTTATTCCCCTTTTCTGTCAAAAACTTCCAGCTAATGTAGCTGTTATATATATAAATGTATTGTGTGTTTTCAGGTCCCTGATAGCATTATCGCTAATTCTGTCTATGTTGCTATTTAAACCTGCACCAATCTACATCTTGGATGAAGTGGATGCTGCCTTGGATATATCTCACACACAGAACATTGGTCAGATGATCAAATCACATTTCAAACACTCGCAAGTAAGTTATGTACAATTTCTACAACTGATACAAGTCACTCTCGACTTTCTCAATCTTGAGGCTTTCCATTGCCACGAGGGTAAGACTCCGTAAGAGTTACAGACATGTTTGCTGTGTATTGTTGCAATACAATATTATATCTATAGTCTATTTTCATAATTATTGATTTTTACCTACACTTTTCATGATACCTGCATATTATGCTCAATACTTAAGTTGATATGTGTGCACTGCATACTTTTGAGTCATATAATGCTTTTCTGTAGACTAAAAAAAACTGATTATGCATCAGAAGAAGGGACCATGGAGTACAGGGTGTATGGTAAAACTCGTTAGAAAAATTAAATCATTTTATATAGCATTTTACATTTCTGTGCTACATTATCATTAGTTGTTGATGTGCCATAAAACAACAATAAAAGTCTTATAGGAAACAATAAACACGGAAATAAATTGATAAGCTTTCGACAATTATTGCTGTCTTCTTCAAATTTCATTTATATCGTTTTTATTCCCCGTCATCTACTGATATGGAAGGCATATAGTGATTGTCCTGTCCATCCGTTGGTCTGTCCCTTTGAAAAATTTATCCTGTTTTTAAACTCAATTATTTTCAAAGTCCATCAAGGCATTGCTTTCAAAATTGGCATACTTGTTTACCATCATAAACACCTTACATTGTCAACGTCATTTGTGTCAAACATTTCTACAGAATTATGACTAGATTGATGTAGCTTGTTATTATTATGGACATGGCTTCCACTGTGGCATAAGCGTTAATGAAAGCAAATTTTGTTTTTTATAAAACAACACCTATATATCTATTGTTGTTTAATATTTCAGTTTATTGTGGTATCACTGAAGGATGGTATGTTCAACAATGCTAATGTACTGTATAAGACAAAGTTTGTTGATGGTGTTTCCACGGTAACACGTTACGTACAACATGCCAACAAGGGCGGAGAAAGTAAAGAAAATCATCAGACAGCAGCTGGTAAAAAGAAGCAAGCAGGTGGCAATAAGCGAGCCAGATTGGAAGATTTAGTGGCGTAACATTATATCATGGGAGTTTTATGACAGTGTTGACATTACCAGCGAAAGTAATAGATGTTAAAAGTGCTGATCCCAGATCAGGGTTCGACACTTTCACTTGTTTGTCAGTTCTGTAATGTACTAAATCAATGTTGGACTTCAGTGCATCAGAACTCTGACAGACTAATTGAGTTTAAATTGAATTCTAACACGATCTGCGGATTAATCCATTAAACAAAGAGCAGACAAGAGCATGTTTTATTACCCCCATAAAACATACCTATCAAATTGGCTGTTACTATTTACGCCCCGTACCACGTGACATATTTATGAATGAATGAACGTAAACTTTATCGTAAAAACTTCCACGAGTCGCCAACAAGACGAGTTGCACGAGAAACCAGTGTTACAGCTATGACGCATCTATTTTTAGAAACTCCAATATAGTCTCGTAACTAAGTTTCTGATTATCAATTCATTTATATTTTTCATTTCATGAAATAGATACCCTATCTTCTCGTGTAATTAAAATTGTTTCAATGTTTAAAATGTGTTATTTCCTTCAGAAAATTACGAAGGTCGTTTTCATTAACGAGGGAGGTAATTGTACCAGCTCATAAGCCACTCAATTTCAGCGTGGAAATATGTTAAATGTCAAATTGGTGAAAATAAATTGCGCACAGTTAAATAGTGCGGGATATTATCGTGTTTAGAATCGAAATAAAAACTCTGTTCTTGTATTTTGTCGGTGAATAAAACACGGACACTCGTTCGGATGCGGAAAATTAAATCACTCGTGCTACGCACTCGTGATTTAATTTTTCCTCATCCGAACTCCTGTCCATGTTTTATTCACCGACAAAATACGCGAACAGATTTTTATTTCTTAAATAAAATGAATCAAAATGTTCAAGTAAGAGCACTGTGTTTTGCTTGACGTTTTCTTCAAATATTCTCAAAACATCCTTATTCAATACAAGTCATGATTGTCTGCATATTGTGAGAACTATTTATACACTGGACAACTACTTGATACTGAAATTCACTAATCTTGTGTACTGCAAAGTTTGAAAAGTAGATTCCAATGCTGTAAATGTTATACACATATATATCTGCTGTAAATTATTATTTTCACCATTATGTGTTCATTTATGTATGGTTAAACTTTTTTATAATGATAATAGCAATGATTCTGTTTATATATATATGTTTCTATGCTTGGGTCCGTTGCCTAAGGAAAGTGCTACAGAGTGCTCAATAGCGCTTTACTAGGAAACAGTTTACTACCAAATGCAAAAGTGCTACATAGCTGACAAAGCAAAATTAATTAGCTTCTGTTGAGCTTTAATAGGTTGTTGCACAGCAAAGTACTATCTAACGTTACAGATGTGGTATGCTGCTCAAGAAAGCGCTTAGTAGTGATCACCTAACAAAGTGTTTAGAAACAGTAAGCTATCGGTGAGTGCCCACTGATAGCAAAATAAACTGCTTGCAGGTAGCGTGTCATTGCATAGACGTAGGGAAGCGCTTGATAGCAGTTTGATTAGGCAACAGGCTCTTCCTACTCATTTTATTCTCACATAATTCATATCTGTCGTATATTTATATGCATCTGTAATTGACAACATGTTGCCTGTTAGAATCAGATAGGGAGCTCATGTTATTGTAATAAACGTCTTATTTCATGTAAATACCCATAATTGCCCCCTGTATCATGCTATAACAATGATGTGTGTTTTACATACTTTGTATGTATTCAGTTTGTTTTGTTGATCCATTTTTCCTATAGAAAAAAGTTAGTAGATTGGCAGGTGTCAGTAGTTTTTGTTTTGCCTCCAAAAGTACTTTGCCTATTGCAATGCAAGTTTATAGCAATGTCACTCCTGCTAGAAGCCTGATATTTCGCAAGTGTATAGGACAACCTCGTTTTAGAATAATCAGGGGTCCTACTATTCCGGAATAATCCAGAAACCCGGATTTGGTGCACTAAAATGGAAGTTATTTGAAGAAAAAATACCAAATATTGACTGAGTTATGGTCATTTAATATATATATATTGATATATTTCATATACATGCTGAATTTTGACAATAGAACAATATTTGAAACAGAGTATTGGTGAAGGAATGTGTGCTTATGGTATTCGAAACAGACTTGCGTCATATTTTCAGGATTGGGCATTATACTTCGGTAGAACACCTTAATAATCAGTCTCGGTATCAAAATTATGTCGTACACTTTTGATAACATCCTGATGTAGTGGGTACCTGTGTTATTTCAACTTACTTGATCTCCTGTTTGACTAGAATTTGCTAAGAACGAAATTAACAAAAATTCAACTCCCTTGGAGAATAATGATTTTACTGTATACCACACACCCCTACTGCTAGCTGAATATTTGTTAATGGTGAACACTACTGAACATGATTTCAGTCAGACTGACAAGAGAGAAATAATTTTGTTATCAGTATAAGCTATGTGTATCCCGAGACTTGATTTTTCTGCCATTTAGTGGTGGGTACCATTGTATTGTATAGCAATCGTCTTGTTATTCTTGTCATATCTTTCCTATTTTCTTTCTGTCTACTTTCATGACTGTAATACTTGTAAATAAATATGGTAACTATCTAAACCTGTGTTTGTCTGTTACTTGTGCATCTGACTCCTGTGCAGTTATACATGTGTGATTAGCATTTATAATACACTGTCCATTATTTGAGAATACAGTACTACCTCTATAGAGCAACTTACTTTTGGAGCTGCAAATATTGACTGTTTAGTTGTTGTTGCCCTTGATTTAGAATAAATATTGGCTTATAGGAGAAATAAAGAGAAATAATGAAGGTTTTTTGTGGAGAGGTTGTTGCTATACAGAGTGCCGCTCTGGAGAGGTTCTACTGTACCATTATCATGCACTATAAACTGTCCATCCTGTGAATTCAGGGGGTCCTATTCCGGAATAATCCGGATTTGCTGCACTAGAAAGAATGCAGTTTGATGACCAAGTACCAACTATTGACCAAGTAATGGTCATTTGAAGTTTCATAGGCAGAATGTTAACAAAATATCAATGTTTGAAATAGAGTTTTGGTGTAGGGATGCATTCTAATGGCATCCGCAACAGACTTGCTTCATATTTTCAGGATTGGGTATTATGTCTCAGTTGGACCCCTGGTGAATGTATTGAAGCATACAGTTTTACTTCTTGATATACATCTAGATAGTTAATCATGTACATATCTAGATCTTACCACATTTATTCTGAAATTCCTAGGCTCGTTGCAGCAGAAGAAAAAAGCGTTCAGTCATTCCAAAATCATTATGTTAAATAAATCTTAACTGATGCAAGGGAGAAAATCCATGCCAACAGTGAAGTATGACCAAATCAAGGTTTTCTCTCTTATTAACCAGAAGCCTCCTTTACCGTTTGTATAGTCCGGACAATTTGACACGACTTGATCTTCTATTAGCATAATATTAACAACTGCCAGCTGATGTATTGTCTATTTTTATAATCTGATTGCATGTTTCCATCACGAAAGACACTCGAGGTGTAATACCAACACAAATCTTAAGGGCCAATGTGCTTGCGGGAATTTATATATTCAACATAAGAACCTTGTAATACATTCATGCATAAAGGTCAGAATCATGTCAAATTCTCCGTGTCATAAGGTTGCTGTTGTTGCAATACTAAGGTTGCGTCTGCCCATAATTATTGCATGATTAGATCGCTCTGACATGTCACATTTCAAGCTATCTGCGTAAAATATACATTTTTGGCAATCACACATTCAGCATAGCTACACTCGGAGACTTGGACACACATGTGTTCGGGGCTCCCACACATTCAGCATAGCTACACTCGGGGACTTGGACACGCAAGTGTTCGGATCTGTTTTTCTAAATAAAGATGATCCATTTCTGACTTTTGTGCTAAATCATTTTGAACCATCACTTTTTTGACCAGCTAAGTATAAAGCATATGCTTTGGACGTGGTCGGTAAGTAACATGAATGGACAACGATATTTCTGCACTTGGGTCCTATTAAGCAGGGCTGTGGCAAACTTGGATGATGCAGAACGACGTTACACTAGTATTGAGTAACCAAGATTGTACACGTTACCATGGCAACATATCACAAACATATCACAGAGGCAGAGATGCATAGTGCGTCGCCATGTTAAATGGAACATACGAGAGGTGATTCATTAATAAGTAATGCAAATCAAGCAATAACATTTTATTAGCTCGCCTGACTGTCATAATGATTGTGACAATTTCCCATTGTTGTTTGTTTGCCTTGGACTGAGATAGTCATTAGTGTGTGATCATTCGGGTTTTCCCAGCCAGATTGGTCAATGACCTCCAACTCCGAGAGGAATTTTACAATTATATAAATTGTTTGTTGTTTAAGTCACTGAGTGTATATTCATCGATATGTTTTGATGACTACATTTGATTGATTATATAACGTACAACCAGTAAGTAAACAAAAAAACCATCTGTCAATATGAACAGTAATCGTATGAGAAGTCACGTGCATCCAATGACTGTCAACATGACATACAAGTTTGGGTGTAACGAACCACACACCTCTAGTTACTAGTCAGTTTATTAGACCGTAATACATTAATTTCTAGATTACTGTTATCACCCCGTTTTATTTCTTAATATTATTGATAAATAATTTAAAGATTGTCATAACTATAGATTTAACGTGTATGTCCATTTTCGATCATTTGAGCAACATTTATGAAAATAATATCTGTTACGAATGTTTTAGACAGTGTTACCACAATACAAGGTGAAATAAACTCAAAAACGTGTCAGAAAGCTCTATAGTCTAATGGATGGAAATCAATCAAAGTCGAAACATATATTACGTTGTTGTTGAAATAAAAACACAACAGCAATCCTTTCCCCTTTGAAAAAGACAAGTAAACATACACTCCTGTTTTACTGACAAATATATATTGAGTGAATTCTTGACTTTAATGATTTAGTAGAAGACAAATTGATTCTGATGAAAGGATGGTGACCACAGTAAATGATTTGTACTTGACACAATCGTTAATGACAAACATACATAATTGACGAGTGTCATATTGTATGGTTGTAGCAACGTTAAATGTCGCAACGTTGTTAACTAAATATCGCACCCCCCCCCCCCCCTGACGCTAAATGTCGCATCTGTGACGTTAAATGTCGCAATAATTTGGACTGGCGTTGAATATCGCAACATTAGCGCTAAATTTCGCAATCCTTTTGAAGCACTCTTTTGCAGTTTTATCGTTCTAGTTATAGTCCAGACGTCATTAAGGGTTTGCCAGGATGTAAGGTCAAGTTTCCCGGTACAGTGATCCTGGATGAACCGGTTTGTATTTAAACATAAATTGAAATACATGTATATCAGAAATTTTGAGGACAGTCAAGTAGCAAGAACACATCACATAATCAACAACAACAACCATTAAAATTAAAGTACACGACTGAGATAAAATTATGTTTAAGAAGTACGTTTGTAAAAATATTGAATTCATACTTTTTAAGTTTAATTGGATAAACAAGATCTCACGGACGTTCTGATCCTATTATTATCGCTCAATTAAGCGAAACTTATGTTATGTTTGCGTTTGAATGTGAAACACTTCCAGGTACTCTTATATCGCAACAAGCGCGTTCCATACTTTTGCACTTGAGTAAGCCGATGATTTTATGCAAAACTTGGTACCAAAATAAGCCATTGTTCAAATGATCTCAATAAACTGTTGTCTCTATATGTAAATAGTTGTTCCATATAAGGGGTCCGACCCGTGACAGGCGTCCAACGACTTTACTCAGGGGTGTATCCAATCAGCTATCTATTTTACAGAGTGCTGCCCCTAAGACTGGAATGTAACGTGATCAAATGATGTGTGTCAATCACCGATTGGATCCGAACCTAGGCTCGACCTGCCTATATCTTGGTAAATACTCTACCCAGTTGTTCTACCATATACGTACATAGGTTATTCTTCAATTTGCAGTGAATATGCATATCGCAAGTCAAAATATTTATGTTTTCCTAAGATGCGTTATAATGAATCATGGTCACCGTGGATTAGCTGTTCATTCACAAATCATGAATGAAAGGTGATATTTATGTATAGTTTGCGTAGTTGCCCGGGGGCACGAAACTCGATTAAGAAATTGTAAAAGTCTGTACCTAAATAAAATAAAATCACTCATATCTATCTCATGTTTTGGCCATTATACAAGAAACCTTAAAAAAGAGGATAAATAATACATACTCCAGCTTATCAGCAAATCTAAGTTGCATTACATTCTTGGTTAGATTTATTCAACAAGAAAAACGTTAAGGTATCGCCAGATATTGTAATAATATGCATGCAAGAAAGTATGTTTCCCATCACTAAGCAGTGGTATAATAATAGTCTACAATTGCTTTCAAGAATCAAAGGGAAGCTACTCTTCGAACAAACCCTTTTATTACTCCTGATTTTCAGGGTAAGTCACTCTAACCGACTTAAAATAGTCAGACGCCAGCTAGCCAGACAGCCATTTTTTGGACAAATTGCAATTATCAACAAAATCAATTTATTTCAAAACCTGTGGTTAGATTTTTTTATATTTCACGTTATTCTTGCTAAGTTATAAAAATGATAAAGAAACAACATTTAAAGATACCTGTATTACAATCCCAATGCCTTAACCAAACAAGTTATGATATTTCCCTTGACGTAATTTCCTAACATTTTCCCTTCTATTGAACTCTGCCTGGTTCGAATTAATTAATTAACTATCTTTATTTATTTTCCTTAACATCTCATTCCTTCTTTTTCTATCCAGTCCTGTTTCTATTTAACGCCCATTAGTGGCAAACATAATTATACAGCGGGGGATGGCCATGTGATCATGGCTCGGCGGGGGATGGCCATGTGATCATGACTCTTGTTGTTTTATTCGTCGTCGTAATTTATGCTATCAAATAATTGATGAACAAAACATTTCATATTTCCCATATACAGCACATGTTTAATTAGATCAGGAGCATCTATTTACGTTCCTGATTAGATATGGCATTTGCCCCATACCAGGAATACAACGATTTTTAAATAGGACCGTACTTGGCCGCCGACAAGTGACATTTTCCTAACCATCAATTTTCCTCTATATTTTAAATAGTTTACTAAAACAAAGCGTTTTCTACTGATTCGTGCTTAACGTAAGTAATCGTTTTACGCTGTAGTAACTTTGTGTTTTTGTTTACCACAATATGACAAACGTATCTATAAAGGGAACGAATTAATATGTCAAATCAAGTCGTTAATTATAGGAAAAGCGGTCGGCCAACGTCATATCACAATAACCCACTCTTTGATTGGCGGTCTCACATTTTTGTTGCATATTAATTAACATGATAGTCGTATATTTTTCACAAATAAAATCTATGCGGACTATTTCGACATGCATGTCTATTTTATGTAACTCAAATAGACAGCGTATTTATGTGAGACCCAACGTGTGGTTGACGTAGGGCGTCCAACCATCAATTGGTTGTTTTTGTGTTTACCACAACATGACACAGTTTACGTAGAATGGGTGACTAATATAATTATTGCTTCAAATCAAAAGTTGATCAACCTTTTCCGCATTTAGTGGTCAAGAAATAGTATAAATATGGTTGGTCCTCCAACAAACGACATAAGCACTACTGAAGCTAACATTGATAGTTACATCGACTCGTGATCGCCATTACAAGGTAAGTTTTCTTATTATTTTAGGTTTTACTTTTTCTTTTCATTGTGCATTGTCCCCAGAGAAATGGTTAATTATTTAAAGTAAACAAATGTATATACATGTATAGAATTGTGGCCACAATTACAAAAATACATAATGGTCTGTAAACTTAATATATTCCAAAATATTTAAAAAAGTGTATTTTATAAGTAATTGTGAATATAAGTTAGATATTATACAGTACAAGTATTTAGTGATTGTTAGATCTTAAAATGTTATCCCAAAACTGGTTTTGACAGGAGGCTCTCTCCAGAAACCAACAGGAAAAGCTCTCGCAATTTACAATGATTCATCTTTTGTTGTTTTGGGAGATTCATTAATAGTTGGTTCTTATTTGTAATTTCAGAACAAAAATGAACACCTTCTGTGTATTGTTAGTCGCCCTATTAGGGGTTGCCGCCGTCCAGGCTTATTATGGTGGATATGGCGGTGGTTACGGCGGTGGTTACGGTGGTGGTTTGTACGGTGGATACGGCGGTGGATATGGCGGTGGTTACGGCCGTGGTTTGTACGGTGGATACGGCCGTGGATTGTACGGCGGATATGGCCGTGGCATGTACGGTGGATACGGCCGTGGATTGTACGGCGGATACGGCCATGGAATGTTAGGCGGATATGGCCGTGGACTGCACGGTGGCTACAGACGCCATTACGGTTAGTTTTTACTATCACTTTTAGTGCTAACATGTTTGGTTACGTTTATATCGAAACCATGGTCTCAAATAAGGTCAACGGATACTGCTGTTAAACAAATTATTGTATTGTGTAACAACTTCAACAAACATATTTTGTTTACTGCTACAATAATATGACTTTCACAGTTCATGTTACGAATTAGGAATAAAAACGCTTTTGGAATATAAAGAACTAATCATTTACGTTTACAGTTGAGAGGTCCTTATCTAAATCATGTTTTTATGGTATTTTCACAGGAAAATATTGAAACCGTGTGCTATGACGTCATCACTCATCTTATCACGTGACCATCGATTAACCAATCCAAGGGAGATTCTTCAACAGAGTGGCTGTGAAATTCTGAGCTATTTTCAGTGAAGCTGTTGAATAGCGTTCCTTCATGTATATCCCATGTGAATAATTATTGTATATTTTTCAGTGCAATTTTTCTTATGCAATGCGTGTTATAGATTTTCTAGAAATGTGCATTATAAAAAATAAAATCATTAAAACTGATGTCAGAATTTGTCATATATCATTACCATTATAGATTATACTTGTATTATAATCACAGTAGAACCAACACGCATTACAACGATAATAAGAACAGTAAGAACACATCAGGGTTCTGTTTTATCAAAGCACCACGGGAAACTTTTTAAAAAATACACTAAATTTGAATTATTCATAATTCTTTAACAAATACAAATTTCGGGGGCCAGATTTGGTTTGAACTGAAACTGAAGCATTATCAACATTGCAGTCTATTGTAGATACCTTAGCCACAAAGTGTAGTTGTTAAAGAATTACAAACAATTTAATATGTGTGTAAGTGCTGTGATAAAACAGCTCACTAGTATTTGATAGTATTAGTTAATTTCGTTAGAACGCCAATGATCTACTAAATCCAATAACAAAAATCCACGGAACAAGCATGGACGTTGTGACTGGGGTATGAAACATTGCTTATATTCTTCATCAGGCATAAAATGAACCACAGATAAATAAAAACATTCATTACGCGAATGTAAAACGAAAACATCGTCTGAAGTTTATGACCGCACCATTCAAATTTCAAGAGCACCAACTTCAGATTTGTCTCAAACTCAGACTCTCATATCAGCATTATGTCAATTTGAACTACGATATATTTTCGAGTTTCATCGAGAGATAGGGACCAGGGTTAATGTTTTATCAAAGCACTTACGTAAGTCGTAAACTTACGATCAAATGTAAAGTCTTCATGATTTGTTTACAATTATTCAGTGTGGTAAATGGAGCTGCAATACTAATAACGATTTAGTTACTAAGCCCCTACAAACCATATCCATCACCAATTTGCAATTGTAAAAGAATAATAAAGAATTTAAATTTGAGCGTAACTTTAAGATTTTCGTATGTTCTTTGATAAAACAGTACCCTGGGGTGGTATTCAATATTCATATTACTGGACTTAAGGATAAGGACAACCAATCAGATCACTCCATATTAAACTCTTGGTCAGTAACAGGCGATATGACTGGCTATCCTTATTATATTGAATACCACCCAGAGCTACATAACACACATGCTATATTTGTACATAGTGAATACCCTGTATGAGCTGATAAACGTGAAGACATGGTCTAAATACAGGTTAAATAGTATACTGGGCGTCACTGAAAAGTTACCACTTATATATACCTCTGTATGTTATATACAATATGACCTATCGGTTCAATTTTTTATAGAATGTGCATTTAAATATTGTTTAATAGGATAGCTGTAACTACACAGGTCAAAACATAGTCATTTCGGCTTTTATCACAGTGTAACGTGAAATTTAAAATATAAGAGTCAATAAGGTGGTAACTTTTCAGTGACCCTGAGTACATGGAGTATGAATTCCTAGTAGATCTTAGACTCTATGTGTACTTAGAATTATGAGATAGAAAAAGGCGGCGTGAGAACTATACCTCAATAACTTGACCACCTCAAAATTAAGGACAATTAAGTCTAGTTTCACTGGTTTGCTGTGCAATACAAATGTATTAGGGACACGCTTAAAAATACCATTTTGTATGGATGTCAATTATTGTAGTTTTATTATTGATGTTTTACTCATTATTACAACGAATCGGTCATGCGTTACAACATGCAAAAATCACATTTACACACATTTAATATTGTCATTCAAAGACCAAAACAACGCATGGAAGCCAAATGTTATACATTTAGTATTTTTATGTTAAAGTGCAATATCACTAGTAGATGTCAATTGTAATAACTGTGGTGTTCGTTCGTAGCCCAAATGGTCAATCTCATTTATGAATACATGTAGAGGTTCACATGTTATGCATGTAGTGTTCGTAGCTCAAATATCTGTGTCACACATGGAGGCTACATGTTATACATCTAGTGTTCGTAGCTCTAAGACTAATGCCCTCGTATATCCTAATGGTACGCATGTAGTGTTCGTAGCTCAAATACCTGTGTCACACATTGAGGCTACTACATCTAGTGTTCGTAGCTCTTAGGTCAATGCCCTCTTATATCCTAATGGTACGCATGTAGTGTTCGTAGCTCAAATGCCTGTGTCACACATTGAGGCTACTATCTAGTATTCCTAGCTCTAAGGTCATTGTCCTCGTAGGTACTTATATCATGCATGTTGAGACCAATGTCGCAACGCAAACGGAGATCAAATGTCATACATTTAGTATTCGTAGCTCAAAGGTCAATGTAATAAATAGAGACCAAATGTTATACATTTAAAAGTATTCGTAGTTCAAAGACCAATGTCACAAACGGAGAACAAATGTTCTACATGTTCTTATATTCATTGTTCGCACTGCGACGTAGCTCAAATGTCTATCTATGTTACTGAAATGTCGAAATAATCTCATGATTCAAATGCTATTCACATTTGTTGGTGATGCTTATACAAAACGTTGTCATAGAAACCATGTAACGCACAGGCGGGTCACAATGTAAATACTAAACACGTGAATATCTCAGTAAACACTGGATAAATAATATTGGCATAGTATGTGACATTACCCTGATGTCACTGACGTGTACATGCAAATTTACGAAGCAGTCACTGGTTGTTTATTATCACAACTGAATAATCAAGTGTATATATCCAAGCGCGTCATGGACGAAACGACCTAGCGACCGCGCGATAGTTAAATTATGTTATTAAAATAGGAAAAACCAACAATGCAAACCATTGAAATAATTAAATAAGCAGACTGTCATGACATCCAGTATCTAGTATCGTAGAGCGTACGAAAAAGAACAATTGTTAAATTTAGAAAAACTCAAATTTTCAAAGCCTAAAGAATTTTGGAAACATTTTAAAAAGAAATCGAATCGCGAGGATAATGGAATTAAACTTGATGCTTTTTTCAAGCATTTTTCAGATATAAGTAAGGATATTTTTAGAAACGAGAATCCTGAAGCAGAGCAATTCGTAGAAAATCATGATTTTAACGAAAATTTTGATGAAGGTAATGATTACAACCTGAATGCGACTATTACTGTCGATGAAATTTTACGAGCTGTTAAAACATTGAAAAGAGATAAATCATGTGGTAACGATTTTCTATTGAATGAATATTTCATGGAATCTATGGATATCCTGTTAGCGCATATGTGTGATATCTTTAACGCAATTTTGAATAGCGGATATTTTCCAAAATCATGGACTGAGGGTTTGATTGTTCCAATACATAAAAAGGGGGATACAAATAATGTAAAGAATTATAGGGGGATAACTCTTGTAAGTTGCATGTCTAAATTATTCACTACGGTGTTAAATAAACGAATTGTTGATTTTTGCGAACAAAACAATGCGATTTCAGAAGCACAGTTTGGTTTTAGAAAAGGTCGGTCTACTGTCGACGCACTTTTTGTATTACTAAATATTGTTCAAAAGTATATAAATGATAATAAGAGATTGTATTGTGTGTTTGTCGATTTAAAAATGGCATACGACTGCATATATAGAAATGCATTATGGATGAAATTGTACAAAGTTGGAATTGATGGTAAAGTTTTGCGAATAATAAAAGACATGTATGAAAAGGTTAAATCGTGTGTAAGATCATGTAATACGTATTCCGACTTCTTTGAATATGCAGTGGGGTTGCGACAAGGGGAGGTAATATCACCAGTATTGTTCTCGTTATTTATAGAAGATTTAGAGTTGTATTTGCAAAATAATATAGATTGTGGTCTTAGTTTTGATGACATTGTCCTTATCCTATTATTGTTTGCAGATGATATGGTGATTCTTGGAAAGTCACCTGACGAAATAAATGCGAGTTTAGAATTATTAAATAATTATTGTACAGAGTGGAGTTTAGAAGTGAATGTACAAAAAACTAAAGCTATGGTGTTTAGAAAACGGGGAGGTTTGTTTGAAAATGAATGTTTTATGTATAATGGAAACAAATTAGACGTTGTTAACGATTTTACATACCTAGGTACTGTCTTTAATTATACTGGCAATTTTTCTTTGAATCAGCAGCAGCTGACGGGTAAAGCCTTAAAAGCATTAAATGTTCTTTTTATTAATTGTAGAAAATTCATGATGAAACCAAAAATTATTTGTCAGCTATTTGATTCGTTTGTCGGATCTATACTGAGTTATTCATCAGAAATTTGGGGTTTTGGTAAGTCAAAAGAAATTGAGAGAATACACCTTAAATTTTTAAAGAAAATTCTTAATGTAAAAATGAACACATCAAATGCAGCAGTATATGGAGAATTAGGGAGGTATCCATTGTATGTATCTAGATTTGTACGTATAATTAAATATTGGTTTAAAGTAATCAATACAGATAATATTATTATAAAAAATGTATATAATGTGTCACATGTAGATTGTATCAATGACAAGAGAAACTGGGTGTCTAATGTTAAACAGTTGTTATGTGATCATGGATTCAATTATGTATTTGATGATCCATTGAGTGTAAATGCAAATAACTTTATAATTTTGTTTAAACAAAGGTGTCTCGATTGTTTTTTGCAAGAATGGTATACTAAAAAATCTGCTAATTCAATGTTACTATTATATGATCATGTTAAAGAAGAATTTAGCTATGAAAAGTATCTCGATGTAATACCTGCTGATTTGAGGTATTGTCTTGCACGTTTTAGAGTTTCATCACATTCCTTAAGAGTACAAACAGGTCGATATGGAGCAAATAGGATACCAAGGAACGAACGTATTTGTATTTATTGTGATACTAATGATATAGACGATGAACTACACTTTCTTTGTAAATGTCCATGTTTTAATGATCTTCGTCGAATTTATATAAATAAGTATTTTTACCAAAGGCCAAGTATGTTTAAACTAATTGAATTATTAAAGTGTAATGATAAGAGAACTGTTCTCAAGTTGAGTAAATTCATTAAACTTTCCTTCAACCGTAGAAATAACTTAATTAATAGGTAACAAAATATTGTAGTCAAAATTGAACTTATATGATATATTAAAGTATACTCATCCTCAAAAAATAAAAAAAATTGAAATGTGTATTTATGTAATTGTGTAGTGTTTAATCATGTATGTTTTGTGTATATATGTGTTTGTAAATATGTTATAACGATGTACATGTTGTACAAGTTAATAAAGTATATGTTCTGTTCTGTTCTATTCGTGTTCTGTTGGCAAACTATTTTCACAGGTGGCGGAGGTATGAACTAACAAATGAACACAGGTCAGATCACAGAAAAGGGAGTTTGTCGCTGATAGACATCGTTCGTACACTGAGAGACGCTTCAAGGTTAGAGAAATTTCTAACATCACTGTAATTCATTTTTGGGAACAGTGGTACAGAGACACGTTATAACGATTGGGACAGTATCATCAGATCTGTTTTGAAAGTCTATATATAAAAATTATTAAGGGTGTATTTCGGTTAAAATAATGTGTTTGAAAGGCCACGTCACCATAACGTCACGACGCGACCCGCCTCCGTGGTACATGATATATTTAATGTGTAATATATTTTTTATTGTTCAATCAATTGCTTTGATATTTCGTATATTTGTCAGTGACAGATGAAATTCTGATTTACCGCGCTGCTATGAAAAAAGTCCTATTATTTCTGAAACACCCAACGTATATGTAGCTCTTTGAAGTTAGGTTACAGGTTATACCTATTCGATATATTCTCGTAACTATATCTCAATATCATAATGGCATTACGACGGTTATTCAAATAAATGTTTCCTTGATACTGATAGATTTCAATAAATGTTCATCCCCCTTGAAGTAATTGCCTCAAACAGATATGCACATTTTTAGTCTGACAATATATTTTTGAATGTTTTCATCATCCTTAGAAATACTGTGCAGACACTGGAAAAGAGCCAAACCGAGATATTTACACTTTGAGAGCTTGGAAACAGAACAAAGGGACAATGTCGGACAAATGCGGAGTCTGGGTAGCTCAATTAACGTTTCCCTTTTCAGAAGCCGCGTCCTGTGAAGACACATATCCAAAATTTTGACCCTATTATTAAAAGTTCTCTCCCTTTTATCGATCCTGAATAAGACCTGATTTTGAAATTGGATAGTTTCCCTTTACACAGGCGGGTGCTTACACATGCCGCCCTACAAATTCGTGTTTTGTCTGTGATTGGTGTGTTGGTTATTGTCGTATTTCTACGGTTTGTGAAATAGGACATCTTGGTAAAACATGCCATCTACGTATTTGTCATTTATTCATCCTTGTTTAAAGAAAATGGTATATAACACATTACTGCTGATACTCATTATTGTATTGAGTATGACGTTATGTCATATTTACTAGTGAGCTAGGAATTAGTTCACAGCACTGACACACATACTTAAATTGTTTGTAATTCTTTAACAACTACACTTTGTGGTAAATGGATCTGCAATATACTGTTCCTACACACCAAATTTGCTCCCAATTTGTAGTTGTTATAGAATTTTAAATAATTCAAGTTTCCCGTAGTGTTTTGATAAAACAGTACCCTGATGTTTTCATACAGGATTTGTGTTAATCTTTTTAACGAGTGTTGGTTCTACTACGATTATGATACAATTAAAATCTATACGATAATACAATGTACTGATATACGACAAATATTGATGTCAGTTTTAATGTTTTTATTTGTTATAATGCACATTTCTAGAAAATCTATAACACGCATTACACTTGGTAAATTGCACTGAAAATCACTACAATTAATAAAAATATACAAGAATTGTTGACAAGAAATAAACATGAAGGAACGCTATTCAACAGCTTTCCTGGAAATAACTATAACATTTCACAGCCACTCTGTTGAAGAATATCCCTTGGATTGGTTAATCGATGGTCACGTGATAAGATGAGTGATGACGTCATAACACATTGTTTCAATATTTTTTTCCTGTGAAATTGAAATAATTTCGTTAATTAGTAAATATTTCAATACAGCAAGTCAGGCAAAGTATAATGTTAATAACGTAATATCCTGACTGTTTAGATCATGTGTTGCAAGGTAGAAAATATTTTCATTGGGTGATCTAAGTCACATTCTTATGTAACATTGTTTTAAATAAGACTATACAAAAAAGTTTTGTGAAGTTATAAAGATTTCTTTTTAACTGTACGTCATAAAAATACTTGTTGGCCTTGTATGAGACCATTGTTGAGTACCAAATATAATAGCACTAATAATTATTGTAAATACTAACCGTAATGACGTCCGTAGCCACCATACAGTCCACGGCCGTATCCACCGTACATTCCACGGCCGTAACCGCCGTACATTCCACGGCCGTATCCACCGTACAGTCCACGGCCGTATCCACCGTACATTGAACCATACCCTCCGTACATTCCACGGCCGTATCCACCGTACATTGAGCCGTATCCGCCGTACAATCCACGGCCGTATCCACCGTACATTGAGCCGTATCCACCGTACATTGAGCCATGTCCGCGGTATAAGCCACGGCCGTATCCACCGTACATTGAACCATGACCGCCGTGTCCACCATAATAAGCCTGTACGGCGACAACCCCAAATAGGGCGACTAACAATACACAGAAGGTGTTCATTTTTGTGCTGAAATTTCAAACGAGAACAAACTTTTAATGAATCGCCCAAAACAAAAAAAAGATGAATCACGGTACATTACGAAAGATTTTCTTTTTGGAATCTGGATTAAGCTTTTCTTTCAAATCCAGTTTTGGAATAACAGTTTAAGACATAAATGTCATTTAAATACAAATGTAATAGAACATCTTGAGTATATTCAGAGTTTATATTTTGGATTATATTAAGTGTACAGTTACTGTATATATTCGTAAACATTTATTAGAATTGCTCGCAAATTCTACACATACTTGTTTACTTTTAGTGTAGTAATCTCGGAATAATGAACAAAGAAAATAAATAGAGAGTAAAACATACAAACATAAGAAAACCTACCTTGTACTGGAGATCTCAAGTCGATGCTACTATCAGTGTTAGGTGTTGAAGTGCTTATGTCGATTGTTGAAGGACCAAGCATATTTATACTTTTTCTTGACCACAAAATCAGGAAAAACTTAAACAAGGTTTGAACTAAAGCAATAATTTATTCATAAGTTATTCATCCATTCTACGTAAACTTTGTCATCGTGAGATAAGTCTTTACACCAAAACAACCAATAAATGATAGGCCTTCCTTACAGATCAATTAGAATAAATGATTATATTCTTAACCCATTCAACGTAAACGGTTTGATAATGTCTCAGTCATGATGTAATAAATATGACAACAACCAATTGGTGGTAGGGCACCGTACGTCAACCGCAATTTATGTACAATAAAAATCACGTAAGTAAAATGAGTTACATAAATTAGGCCGGGTCCCGCAATATTGGTCCGCATGTATCTATTTATATGAATAGCGTTTCGACTGCAATGTTATGGATCGACCGATGGATAATTAATATGCAACAAAAATGTGATACCGCATGTCGACGCGTGGGTGATTAATTATTACGTTTGTGCACGTTTATTGTGCCTCACCACAATGTTAATTGCTATGTCAGAATCCATGTCCACAAAGGATGTTCCACGACGTTAACGTTTAACGTTTCTTACAAAAGACAAACGACAGTTTGATATCAATAGCTAAAAGTGTCACACATCAAAGGACATGCCATAATTCTAAATGCATGCTGAAACGACATGCCATAATTCTTAATGTAATGTAATATATTGTTTAAATGACATTTGAATCAGGCGACACTTTAACATTTCAGTAACATATATAATTTATACATTTGAGCTACGTCGAAGTACGAACAATGACTATTAGAACATGTATAACAATTGGTCTCTGTTTGTGACATTGACATTTGAGCTACGAACCCTACCGGCATAATATTAGGCTTTATGGGTGACATTGGCATTTGAGCTACGAACCCTACCGGCATAATATTAGGCTCTATGGGTGGCATTGAACTTTAAGATACGAATACTAGAAGTATTTATAACATGATACAGGTACTTATGATAGAATGACTTTGGTCCTTGAGGTACGAACACCACATATATACAGTACAATTTCATCTTTATATGACACGTGGAACTTTGAGCGGGCACTCCAATAAAGTATGTCAAAGGCATTGAAGAACAAACTATATACCATTTCATGAGACCTTTAAACTACGAACATTAAATATATATATATGCGTAAATTGATGTACGAGGGTTGTTCATTTAATACCCGGACGATCGTTATTGCTGGAAAACTCATGGGCTGATATTGATGAAAACTTACAGGAATACATTCACACTATTCCTTTATTCGCATACGAAATTTCAACTTGTTGCGACGAAGGGTTTACATACTATTACTGTTTTAATAAGTACGTTTAACGCGAGTCGGCCCAAGTCGACGTCAAAATATTGTGACGTTACGCCATTTTCGCTCCTAAAACGCGACACTGTTTCTCCATTTGATCATCGTTTTGGAGCAATAAAGGCATGCGAGCACACCAATTTAACATTTTAAGATGTTCGGTAGTTATGTTTAATGCTATATCCACGATAATTTCGCATGATCTCGTATTTACAATATGAGTTTTTCTTCAAGTAGTGTTTACCATCCAACAGGTGTTTAACCGACGACACTTTCCTGTTTCTGACGTAAGATTGGCCGGGCCTCGGATCATCGCGGGATGATTCTTGTAATCATGGAACCGTTTAAAAACAGAAATCCACCGATACAAATATTCTCATAAGGCTTCTCTAAGATAGAATCTTTAGTTTTATTAGTGTATGACAAATACTTTTACGAAAGTGTATCATTATCCGTTTTTTTTTCTAAAAAATTCGATTCAATTGCAGTATTAACGGAAACACACCCGTTGTCACTAAACAACGTTTCAAACACAGTAACAGTACAGAAATTACAACAAACGTTATAAAATCGTTACGTAGATGTAGACATAACATTATCAAATATTTTCAGTTAAAAATAGGCAATTATACCACGAACCCTGCCACATCAACACTCTACAGTTCACAAAGAACTTGGGTTGGGCCGGGTAGATCTTTGTTGGGTTACTATAGTAACCACAGTTTGTGTTCGGTTGGATGAAATTATACAAAGTTTTGTCAAATAATCAAGTTGGTGTGTAAGTCTTGTTAAGCGAAAATTCATTACTATTGCATGTTTCAATCAAGCGCTATGGAGATAGTCCGGGTATTAAATAAACGACCCTCGTATGTGTGTGACGTTGTCCAGGAGCGCTAAACGTATACCATTTAATACAGGTTCTAATACATAGCATGCTCTGGCTTCGACAATGCAAATATAAGGTGAGCTAATACACACCTAGGGTCGAATATCGACGCAGCTCTGACTACGACATTCGCACTATAAAGTGGATGCATGCACTTAAATCTTGGTTTGAATACAGAGCCATGTATTCCATCTACATTCGATGAATACTGACGGTAAAGGCATACCAAGCACCGATCGAATACCTACCTATATCTGAGATCGACATTCTCAAAATAAGATGGATACATATCTGGGTTTGACATCGACTGAGAGAACTTTTAAATGTATACCGACAGCGAATGCAGGTTTGAATACAGATCCAGATCTGACATCGACATTTCTAAAAATTAGACTGTGTTTTAATAAAAAAAATCCCCCCTTTATCGATCCTGATAAAGTCCTGATTTTGAAATTGGTTTGTTTCCCTTTACACATGCCGCTCTACAAATTCGTGTTTTGTCTGTGACTGATGTCTTGGTTATTGAAGTGTTCCTTCTCTTTGTACATAGATAAATATGGCATCTACGTATTCTCCATTTTACATTTTATACACCCATTAGCATGGTTGAACCACGATTTCAAGAAAATGGTATATATATACGTTCCTGCTGAAACTATTTGTGCGTTTTGCAATGTAAGATAAATATCTTTCCATAATTGTTATTTGGTAATGAATCTTTCGCATGTTTACAGAATAAACCACGTCTCATCGTTTCCTACTTTTGCAAAAATGTTTGATTAATATGGCATTTGACACTATACGAATAATGCAACGGATCTGGCATAGGGCCATATTTTGTCAGAGAAACAATTTTCTTGAATCAATTATGCAATAGCATGCACGACTCGAATGGAAAATCGACCAGAGTAACATCTACACCAAACGAGTTTAAATATGTGAGTTATCATTAAACGCTTACACAAGCATCTTTGAGACAGAGTTCACTATTTTGTAAAACTTATTG
The DNA here is from genome assembly GCA_947247005.1 of Spisula solida. Lineage (NCBI taxonomy): Eukaryota > Metazoa > Mollusca > Bivalvia > Venerida > Mactridae > Spisula > Spisula solida. The sequence goes on from OX365948.1 coordinate 32,606,659, forward strand.
CTACAAGCAGGATATAACCTCAGTTGCATTCCTGTTTAAACAACCCTAGTACAGCTGCTGTATACGTATATCCCGTGTAAATGTACCATACCTTTTGTACCACATAAGAAGTTATTAAAATAAAGTATTTTTAAAGTGTTATCATATGTCATGTATGCCTTTTGATTTGTGATACTTTATACTACTAGTATTGATATCAAACTGTTTATCTTTTGTCAGAAATGATTTGTAAAGTTTGTGTCATATCAGCCTTGCGATTTACCGGTACAGCAATATTTCTACAACATTCAAGCGACACGTAGGATAGCCGTACCACAGCCTTGCGATGTATGTGATCATTCTGTCTGGATGCCTGCGATTTTGAATGTGGCCTGAATATTATTTTAATTTTATTTTCGGGAGTAATATATCGTGCGACCAAATCATCGTGCGACTGATGTGACACAGGTTTTAGTAAAAGTTACCACCAACGTTTTTGGACATCCCAAGAGGTCATCGATTCTATCATAGCAAATGACAATATGCCGAGGCTCATTAACGGGAAAATACATAATTAATCACCCACGCGTTGACAGACGGTCTCATATTTTTGTTGCATATTAATGACTTGTCGATGCGTATATAGACTTTACAGTCAAATATGGACAACAACGAGATCTCGGTCTAGTTTATGCAATTTATTTAACTTATGTGAGACCCAATGTTGTGGTTGACGTAGGCCGCCCGACCATCAATTGGTTGTTGTCGTGTTACCAAATCATGACTTTGAAATGATGAAACTGTTTACGTAGAACGGATTAATGATATACTTATTGATTTTAATTGAACGATGCGGGAGCCATTCCATCAATTGGTTGCATTGGTATACAAAAAAAAACTTATCACGCGATGACAAATTTACGTAGAATAGATGAATAACATAATTATTGCTTCAACTCAAAGATTGATCAAGTTTTTCCGGATTTTGTGGTCAAGAAAAAGTATAAATATGCTTGGTCCTTTAACAATCGACATAAGCACTATAACAGCTAACACTGACAGTTACATCGACTTGAAATCTCAATTACAAGGTAGGTTTTCTTATGTTTGTATGTTTTACTCTTTCTATCCACTGTATATGTACGTACATGTATCTTGTTACAATACTAGTATGCATGCAATTCAAATTATTGTTCTAGAATAAAAAGAAATATGTAATGCATTCTGACAAATGTTTTGTATTACTATACAATACTTAGTAGGAATATTACCAAGTTCTCTCTATATACTCGTGCATATTTATCTTCTTATAAAAGCACTCGTTGTACCGACAGGGAAAAAAACATTTTTCTTTGATTCATCGTTTGTTGTTTTCGGCGTTCATTAATAGGTTGTTTTATGTATTTTCAGAACAAAAATGAACACCTTCTGTGTATTGTTGGTCGCCCTATTTGGTGTTGTAGCCGTACAGGCTTATTACGGTGGATACGGCGGACATGGCTCAATGTACGGTGGATACGGCCGTGGCTTGTACGGTGGATACGGCCGTGGATTGTACGGCGGATATGGCTCAATGTACGGTGGATACGGCCGTGGCTTGTACGGCGGATACGGCCGTGGATTGTACGGTGGATACGGTTCAATGCACGGTGGATACGGCCGTGGAATGTACGGCGGATACGGCTCAATGTACGGAGGATACGGCCGTAAAATGTACGGCGGATACGGACGTCATTACGGTTAGTATTTGTAAAATGTTTATTTGCTAACGTTTAGCGCTCATATGTTTGGTTACAATTATACGATGGTATAAAACAAAGCCAACGAATAATGCAAGTCAAACAAATTGTTATAATTTGCATGTTACAAATTAGGAATAAAAATTGTAAATATAAAGAAATTATCATTAACGTTTGCAGTTGAATTTTTATATCTTACTCACGTTTTATTTCATTTTTCACAGGAAAATATTGAAACCGCGTGATATGACGTCATCATCCAGCTTATCACGTGACCATCGATTGACCAATCCAAGGGAGATTCTTCAACAGAGTGGCTGTGAAATGCTGAGCTATTTACAGTGACGCTGTTAAATAGCATCCCTTCATGTATATCTCTTGTTAACAATTATTGTATATTTATTATTCATTGTAGTATTTCTCAGTGCATTTTTTACTTGTGCAATGCGTGAAAAAATAAAAACATTAAAACTGATGTCAGAATTTGTCCTTTATCATTACTTTCACATTGTAGCCTATTCTAACCATCAAGCGCTAGATCTGATGTCGTTGTAAGAAATAGTCGTCTAGCTACACATACCCAATAAAAACACAACTATTCAGCAAATTCGATTTTATACCTTCGTTACAGTTGAAATGAATGCAATAATTTCAATAGGTCTACTGCACTGGTTAAGAGTGCGATAACTGCAATACTACACTGGAATATAGTGCGGTAACTGCATTACTGTCGGAAAAGAGTGCGATAACTGTAATACTACACTGGAAAATAGTACGGTAACTGTAATACTACACTGGAACAGAGTACGATAAATGTAATACTACACTGGAAAAGAGTACGATAACTGTAATACTACACTGGTAAAGAGTACGATAAATGTAATACTACACTGGAAAATAGTGCGATCACTGTAATACTACACTGGAAAAGAGTACGATAACTGTAATACTACACTGGAAAATAGTACGGCAACTGCATTACTGTACTGGAAAAGAGTTCTATAAATGTATTACTACACTGGGTGTGCTTTTTATTACCACACTACTGCACTAACCATGTCCTTTTTGGACTATGATACTAAACAGATACAGAACGCTCAGTTATCTTATTTACACACTGGACTAAATACGACAACCTCGTGTTTCAGTTCTTTATCTATAACATAACGACACACTTGATACCATGACAAGGCATGAACATGGTCGTTGATACGAAAGTAAATAGTATATAATATGTTTGGAACAGCATCTGTGTCTCGGGTATGAAATATTGGTTGTCTTGGATACAACAGGATATTTCCATAGGAACATTCTTCACCAGCAACAAAGAACGACATAATAAAAACAAATACTTACAGTACATAATGAGGCCGTTTAGGTTGAAAAACTAAATCTAAATCTGAGTTAAATGTTTTAAACATTGTTCCACTTGTTTAAGATTATTGACTCAAAAAATCAGTATCAAGAAGTCACTAAGAATTGCAAGCAATACGGAAGTCCCCTTCCGGTTTGAAGCCATGACCTTTAAATTATTTTCAATGTTTCTGTTACCATTGCAACCACAATGTTTGTCAAAGTAAAGCACTAATTAACAGATATCATACCAACATTGATCGCTATGCACATACCCTAAACCGTCAACCTAGCATTGATAATGTTTTGGTTATACAAAGATCCAGTTAAAGGGAAGTAATTTAACTATTTAAATATACACAATCTTCCTATAGACTCCTATTTCCATATACCAAGTTGCATATTCCTAGCTTGTAAACTGTTTTGATTATGCCGAGCATAGCCTTTATTTGCCAGTCAGCTTTCTGCTGAAATATGGCAGGCATACATATGTGTGCCTCCACCCGGTTTTGAACCCGGGTCGTCAAATTAGACGGCAAGCGCGCTAACCATTGAGCTACGGAGGCAGGATCCCAGATTTTGAAGTATTTTCACTGTTTCCGTATCCATAGCAACCACAATTTTTGTCAGAAACAATATTTAGATGTGCATAATCTCCTTATTGGCTCCTACCCACATACCAAGTTTCATAAACCTAACCTGGAAACTGTTTGACCAGATTTTTGTCGAACGGAGGACAAACCTATAAACTAAAACAAAAGCAACATCTTCTGTGTACGAATAAATGTATTGCTGCTCCAACTTGGGAAATTTGTATGAAATGAGATTGGAAGTTGGTATTCATAAAGCATCTTAGTAGAAGACTGAGTTTTCCTACGAAAACCATAAAAATGCTTTACGCAGGTCAGTTAAACAAGACAATCAATACAACGCAAGGACCTAACCTCAATACAAAGACCAATTTACATAGATACTAAGTGTGTCTTATTTTTAACCATTTACTCTTTTACTTTCAGACGCATTTACAATGCATCATTAATTCAATACCAAACGTGTATTATTGACAGTTCACTATTATTATGCAAAAAGAAGAAAACGTAACCAACAAACAATCTTTAAATCTTTCATACATGTATAATAGGCTAAATAGACTTTATAGTAAAAATAGAAAACATATAATCATATTTGCCACTTGCCTTTTTGTGCATCTTTGTGTTCATTTTGTATGTGCCATTCTGCCATTTCGTTGTCCAGCAAAAGGCTGCTTCGTGTCTTTCAAACTTGCATGTGAACTGTGTCTTTTGTGGATTGTCCTTGTGGTGTGTATTGTCCGTTAACTTTGTTATTTCCTTGTCACCTGGCTCTTGCTCAGTTTTAGTTTGACTTAGTTGGCAGACTATCGTGGTGTGACGCCATGTTTTTGTGGTTGCTATTTTTTGCGTTGGCATTGTCTGTGCCTTTTTGTTGTAAGTCGTGTTCAATATTATGCTAGTTTGTTTATGTTGGACATTGTCTACACCTTTTCGAGTAACGTTTCGTACCTACCTACCTATGCTCTTCGTGCCCGCTGGCACCAGGTCTCTCCATTGCTGTCTGTCTTTCGCAATCTTCTCCATTTCTCCTTGTGTCCTTCCCATTGTCTTTATTTCGCTGTTGATTGTCTGGCGCTATGTTTCTTAGTTTTCGTTTAAATTATTATAATATGGGGTTGGATTTGGGTTTTCGCTCCAATTCCGTTTATGGTGGAGTTTTTCCATCTATAATAATCTACAATTTCTCAGTAATTGTAATTTTCTAAGGTGCCATTCCTATGGCGCTAGGGTTTCTCTACCTGTCCCCATCTGACTCATTCGTGCTATTCGTACCTTATGCGGCTCGTTCATTATACACGATTGCAGGGATTAAAAGTAGACTGTTCTTCCTTACTTCTAAGCCTTCAGGCGGCGAAAACTATGCATTTCGGCCTTTTTGCTGCCGCAACGTGGTGTTTCAACTTGGCAATATTCATTGTTGAAAGTAGGTCAGCGGATAGGGGCATTCAGCTTATTGGAGCAGGATCGTTCGACTGTTGCGATCTGTTTGTAGTAGGTCATCGGCTGGGGGCATTCATCTTCTTTGAGCTGAGTACTGTTGCGCTCGACTTGTTCAGGTGGGCTATTTAGCTAAGGCATTAAACTTGTTGAAACTGGGTCATCCGGCTGGGGCGTTTAGCCTTTTCTGTTGCTGAAACTAGGTCATTCAGCTGTAAACGTGACTTTCAGCTGTGTAATAATAGACTTCTAGAATTTCTGACAGCTAAAACTGGTATTGAAGCCATTTGAATGTTGGAACTGTTGGAACAGGGTCATTCAGCTAGGACATTCAGCTTTTTGATTGCTGAAACTAATTGATTGTAATTTTCGACAGCTTGAACTTGGGCGGACCTCTAACTTGTTCAGTTGGACATTGTGTCTTGTATGTGTTTTATGTTTTCTGTGCTCGGTTGGTTCAGCTGGGCATTATACCGTGTATGTTTTTAATGTTTTCTGTGCTCGGCTGGTTAAGTTGAGTGCTGCCTTCCCTGTCTGGCTTAATATAATCTTTTTAAAGGTTATTAATTTTGAGGTGGTAATATAATTGTGGTGTATATTGATGATATATTTCACCTACTTAATCATTGCACACCTGTAGGTCAAAAGCGGTCTTTAAAACTCGTAATTTGCCTATAAACATTTTTGACTGTTATATTTTTCTGCTGTTTGTTTTATTTCTGATGAAGAATACATCTTGTTTTGTTCCCAATATTCCAATCACAGATGTTGTCCCAGAAACATGTGCAATCGACCTGAATTGCAACGTTCATGCTTGTTCCTGTGAGCTTTGTCATTGGTTTAAGTGTGTCAATATTGCATTATTGTGCCAATATTGCAAACTTGTGTTTGTGTCGTTTAAAGAAATATTTCGCTAAAACAAACGTCGTTGAAGTGCGTGTCAGATGTACATAAATAATACACTACGTAGTAATAATATACATAAACGACAAAATGGTAACATCAATTTAACGTTTTTATTTTTTATAATGCATATTTTTAGAAAATCTATAACACAAGAATTTTGCACCGCAAAATACAACGATGAATAAAAGATATATAATTCACATGGGATATACATGAAGGAACGCTATTCAACAGCTTCACTGAAAATAGCTCAGCATTTCACAGCCACTCTGTTGAAGAATCTCCCTTGGATTGGTTAATCGATGGTCACGTGATGAGATGAGTGATGACGTCATAACACATTGTTTCAATATTTTTTTCCTGTAAAATTGAAATAATTTCGAGAATTAGTAAATATTTCAATACAGCAAGTCAGGCAAAGTATAATGTTAATAACGTTATCATCCTGACTGTTTAGATCATGTGTTGCAAGATAGAAATTATTTTCATTAGGTGATCTAAGTCACATACTTAGGTAACATTGTTTTAAATAAGACTATACAAAAAAGCTTTGTGAAGTTATAAAGATTTCTTTTTAACTGTACGTCATTAAAAAATACTTGTTGGCCTTGTATGAGACCATTGTTGAGTACCAAATATAAAAGCACTAATAATTATTGTAAATACTAACCGTAATGACGTCCGTAGCCACCATACAGTCCACGGCCGTATCCACCGTACATTCCATGGCCGTATCCGCCGTACATTCCACGGCCGTATCCACCGTACATTCCACGGCCGTATCCACCGTACATTGAACCATATCCTCCGTACATTCCACGGCCGTATCCACCGTACATTGAGCCGTATCCGCCGTATACTCCACGGCCGTATCCGCCGTACAATCCACGGCCGTATCCACCGTACAATCCACGGCCGTATCCACCGTACATTGAACCATGACCGCCGTATCCACCGTAATAAGCCTGTACGGCGACAACCCCAAATAGGGCGACTAACAATACACAGAATGTGTTCATTTTTGTTCTAAAATAACATAAAACAGTATGTTAATGAATACCACAAACAACAAACGATGAATCGAAGAAAAAATGTTTACTTTCCCTGTCGGTACAGTGAGTGGTTTTATGTAAGTACTCGTAGACCTATGATAAGATAAACATGCACGAGTATATAGAGAGTACTTCGTAATGTTTCTACCAAGTATTGTATAGTAATACAAAACATTTTAACATTTGTCAGAATGCATAACATATTAATGTTTTATTCTAGGACAATATTTTGAATTGCATGCATACTAGTATTATGACAAGATACATGTACGTATATGCAGTGAAAGGAAAGATTACAACAGAAAAACATAAGTAAACCTACCTTGTACTGGAGTTCTCGAGCTAGTCGATGTAACTACTTGGGTTAGATGTTGAAGAGCTTTTGTCGATTGTTGAGGGACCAAGCATATTTATAGTTTTTGTTGACCACCAAATCCGGAAAAACTTGATCAATTATGGTGTTATTCATTCATTCTACGTAAATGTGTCATCGTTTGATGAGTTTTTTTTATCATGACCAAAGCAACAAATTGATGAAAATGCTGCCTCATCGTTCAATTAAAATCAATAATTATATTATCAATCCATTTTACGTAAACTGCTTCAACCAATTGATGATAGGGCGCCCTACGTCAACCGCAACATTGGGTCTCACATAAGTAAAATAAGTTATTTGACTAAACCGACATTCCGTTATGTAGTCCATATTGGTCCGTAAAGTGTATATACGTATCGACAAGTAATTATAATGCAACAAAAATGTGAGACCGCATGTCTACGCGTGGGTGATTAATTATGTATTTGCACGCTTACGCGTATTGCTATATGCTGTTAGAAACGATCTCTTCGTAGGATGTCCCAAGACATTGTCGTTAATGTTTGAATACAAACGTTTCTAAATCAAAATACATGCATGGTATATGAACACATTTTGAAAAGGCGAACTTTTAGTAGAAAATTAATATGAAGGGAGACAAGGATAAAACATTCATAATTTCTTTCTGTTTATCTATAGAACATTGTCAATATGGCTAAACATTAAGGACTGAACCCAGCTCGAAATACTAACATCATGATTGTGATATTTAGGCCTATGATGCCGTTTTCAAGATAAGTAAGCAAAAACATCAGGAAATGATGCCATATGTAAAATCAAATGTCATATTAATTAAACACTTACTGTACTGTATATGGAGTTATGGAAATATTTTATTCCTCATTTGCTTGATGGTTTAAGACTTTTTAAAAGTGGTGTTATTTCATTTGGAAATGCGCATCATGCACCACGTCAAAAACCACAACATCAAAATGATGCAAACGTTAAATACGAGAGGTGCCCCACATATATTTCAACAGTCTTTAACATCCGTTAGCAACATGTGTACTCAGCGTTTATTATACATATATTTGTAATTTAGTTAGCACCAAAATTAACAATTTTGTAGGGGCATTGGTTTTGGCTTTTTCAGACTGAATAATCCGATTGATGGTGTTTGTATTTCTCGTCTTTACATAATCAACGCTGCAATATCCTCAAGATTTGAACGCGTCTTTTTTAAAACTAGATAATTCAGCCTTTTTATTGCTGAAACTAGAGCATTCATCTTCCTCTATGTATGTGTTGTCCACTTTATAGTAAAAATTCAAAATTACAAAAATATTTCGCCATTGTGCCTTTTTGTTAAACTTTGTTCATTTTGTATGTGCCATTCTGCAATTTCGTTGTCCAGCACAAGGCTGCTTCGTATCTTTCAAAATTGCATGTACACTATATATATGTTGTAGATTGTCCTTGTGGTGTGTAATGTCCAGTTGTTATTTTCCTCTTCACCTGGCTCTCGTTCCGTTTTAGTTTGACTGACTGAGGCGGCAGACTTTCGGGACGGGATGCCGTGTTTTCAGTTGGGTATTTGTGTGTTTGCAATGTTTTCTGTGCTCGGCTGGTTAAGTTGAGTGCTGCCTTCCCTGTCTGACTTAATATAATCTTTTTTATTATAGCTGCAGCTAGACAAGAACGCCAAAACCTGATAGTTCAGCATCCCCCTTCTACAGCTTAAACTGCAACATTCAGCTTTTTATATATCTGAAACTAAGTCATTCAGCGTTTTTATTGCTAAAACTAGAACATTCGGCTATTTTATAATTCAGACAGCTGGGACTTGGGCTTTCGCTATTATGACAGCAGAAACTCGGGCGTTCGGCGGTTAAGTTCATTGTCTCCGATTAAGTTATGTGTTGGGCATTGTGCCGTGTAATTGTGGTATGTCATGATTTTTATGTTTTTTTTGTGCTCGTCTGTTTAAGTTGAGTGCTACCTCCCCTGTCGGATTTTCTATTATCTTGTCGTATCTTGTCGACCAAAACATGACCTTGTATTGTCTCCAAGAAAAAGGTGTTTACATAATCTTGTTCAAATACATTTTTAACCTTTCGAACATAGTAATACATACTCCCTGTTAAACATTTGGGAATACATATATGACTTCCATTTTGCCAATACAACGAACAGAAGCGCATGTCATGTTATTGGCCGCGAACATATACAGAAGCTAAACGAATGTCAACTTATGTAGCATCGCAGTCTGTTCTTTTACGGTAAATTAATGGTAAAACATGGTCCCATTAGAGGTTACAATTAGTATTCCGTTGTAGTATATACACTTAACCGATTTAAAAACGCAACAGTGGGTTTTTGATCAATTTAAGTCAGTTAAGGTGCTTCAATTCTCTTGAATTTTTACATGTAATGAAATCAATACATGATGTCATAGATGTGCAAATTTCATTGTAATCGAGGTTTAGATGGTCACAACACCAAACCACGAAATGTATTGATCGACAATGTCAAGTTCGCAAAATTAATAATGTATTTATAAGCTGCAACCTGATATTAAAATCAGGCGTCTTTGCCTCATTGGCGGGAAAATAAAGTGTTGTAGGATGTTGTTCCACACATCTATTAGGAAAACACGTACCAATCCAAACGTTCAGAAGTTTCTGCTTGATGATGCACTTCTTGACGGCCATTTGTGTCCGCCTTCAAATTTCGTTTGACGAGTAAAAATGCAATGACCTCCACAGCCTCAACATGAGCTGTCAGCAAGTTTTTGCCCATCTAGCATAGGCTGCATTGTGTCCAATGGTTAAGAATGTACATTTCTTATGTCTATGGCATCTCAAACCCGTAACCGGAAGTGGATGATGGAATATGTCAAGATAAATAAGAGGACAGACAAAATGAAGCAATTTTCAACATGTATGTATATGAAGCGTTTAAGACTTTTGCTTCCCTTGTGTTGCATGTGTGGTAACGAGGTGGTGAACACATATCGATGTTTTCCGGAGTTTTGCATGCATAATTTTTTAATGTAATGATTGACAGTCCCGATGAATATCCATTCCTTCGTCGAAGTCCCTCATTTGGTTGTTTGATTAGTCCTAGATATCTTATTTATTTAATTGTATTATTGTTACTTTGTAAAAGTCCTTGTCAGGACTAAATATGCAAATAAACTATATTCTATTCTATTCTTTCTCATATACTCAGTCAGCATTTGACTGAGACACGAATTACTTCAAGTGAGCAATATTTATTATATTTATATTAATGATTTGCAAATTAAATGGATCTGAAGTACTACATGTAGAAATTAACTGTAATATCACATATTTTTGGGGTATTAAATTTCTTTGATTTTGATAAAAATGCATTTTCGTGGGATCGTAAATTCAAGGATTACATGTAAGGGTAAACCCATGTCCTGTATTTGAGAGGTGGATTTTTCGTGATTAGATCGTGATCGAGTTCAACAGCTAAATCAATGGAAATTCAACCCCCTCGAAAAATAGTTTATGTAGAGGAAGTAAAATGTGTAATGCTAATAATAACAACACACGCTTTGATTTGCGGTCTGACTCATTTTGTTGCATGATTAATTAATCGTTATGGTCATGATAGTCGTTTTAATTGCAGACTATTTCGGGACGCCGGCCTTATTTTTGTAACTCATTTACCTTTTTCTTTATGAGCGGCATAATTTGCGGTTGACGTAGGACCTCAACCATCAATTATTGGTCGCTGTGTTGTTTACCACATCATGTTTCTAAATGATAAAACAGATTACGTAGATTGGATGAATGAATAATATAATAATTGCTTTTTGTTAAACAATGATAAAGTTTTTCCGGATTTCGTGGTCAACAAAACGAGTATAAATATGTTTGGTTCTTCTACAGCCGACATAAGCTCTTCAACAGCTAACACTGATAGTTACATCAACTCGTGATCTCCATTACAAGGTAGGTGTTTGCATAGTTTTCGTTCTCTTTGATTAACTTTCTCAAAGTTTGTTGCAAAAAAGTTGTTATTCTCGGATGAATTTGTACGTATAGCAGTTAATCTGTTCCAACATATGTAAATGTACTTAAATAAAGCGTATTTTTATTACATATCGTTGACCTCAACAAAATGTTCTCCATAAAACATACATGTCATTTTTAAATATATTGGTTTATAAGCCTTAAAGTAGTATTCAAAAACTGACAAAAACACATCCACGTTGCCAACACGCAAAAGAAAATATTTATTTTGCTTTCGCTATTTTACTTTAAATTTTTGTTGATTCATTAATTAAAAGGTTGTTTTGTGTAATTTCAGAAAAAATGAACGCATTCTGTGTATTGCTAGTCGCCCTATTTGGGGTTGTCGCCGTACAAGCTTATTATGGTGGACACGGCGGTCATGGTTCAATGTACGGTGGATACGGCAATGGAATGTACGGTGGATACGGCCGTGGCTTATACGGCGGATATGGCTCAATGTACGGTGGATACGGCCGTGGATTGTACGGCGGATACGGCTCAATGTACGGTGGATACGGCCGTGGAATGTACGGAGGATATGGTTCAATGTACGGTGGATACGGCCGTGGACTGTACGGTGGATACGGCCGTGGAATGTACGGCGGATACGGCCATGGAATGTACGGTGGATACGGCCGTGGACTGTATGGACGTCATTACGGTTAGTATTTACAATAATTATTAGTGCTATTATACTTGGTACTCAACAATGGTCTCATACAAGGCCAACACGTATTTTTATGACGTACAGTTAAAAGAAAATCTTTATAACTTCACAAAACTTTTTGTATAGTCTTATTTAAAACAATGTTACCTAAGTATGTGACTTAGATCACCCAATGAAATTTTTTTCTATCTTGCAACACATGATCTAGACAGGCAGGATATAACGGTATTAACATTATACTTGCTGTGTTGAAATATTTACTAATTCACGAAATTATTTCAATTTCACAGGAAAAAAATATTGAAACAATGTGTTATGACGTCATCACTCATCTCATCACGTGACCATCGATTAACCAATCCAAGGGAGATTCTTCAACAGAGTGGCTGTGAAATGCTGAGCTATTTTCAGTGAAGCTGTTGAATAGTGTTCCTTCATACATGATATCTCGTGTGAATAATTATTGTATATTTGTTATTCATTGTAGTATTTTGCGGTGCAAAATTCTTGTGTTATATACTTTCTAGAAATATGCATTATGAAATAAAAACATTTAAATTGATGTTAATATTTTGTCGTTTATGTATATCATTACTACGTTTTGTATTATTTATGTACATCTGACACGCGCTTCAACGACGTTCATTTTGAACGAAAGATTTTTTCAAACGACACAAACACAAGTTTGCAACATTGACACAATATTGCAATAATGGCACACTCAAACCAATGGCAAAACTCACAGGAACAAGCATGGGGATTATAACGAAGATCGATTGTACATGTTTCTAGGACAACGTATTTTATTGAGATAAAAAATATAGGCTGCTTTGGGAACAAAACAAGATACATTTTTCATCAGAAATAAAACAAACAGCGGAAAAATATAACTGTCAAAAATGTTCAGTGGCCAATTATTAAGGCCGCTTTTGACTGACCAGGCTTGCAATTGTTGAGCGAATATAATAGGTAGTATCATAATTACGACAATTTACATTGATGTAAAGTGAAGAAGTGGGACTAAGTGCAAAGATACTTAGTCAGGCGGGGCTTAATTTTCAAAGGAATGAGTGAAACAACAACAACAGTGTATGATATTAATACAATGGACTGAAGTTATTGCCCTCTCTTTTGTTCCATCCAAGATCAAACGAAACATAATGCTACGGTTGTAAACGATCTAAACTAGCTACAGACTGGCTAATGATTCACGAGATTTTCGATTCATAATTTTATAAATGCCATTCTATTGATACACATATCTTGTATATGTCAAGTTCATTGTTGAATTGTGCTTGGTCTTCATTTTCAAATCAACAGACCGTGTAGGTTTTGGAAATGTTAATTGTATGCACAATAGACACGCCCTTTACACTTTATAATGCTATAGACCTTGTGGTTTGACGACTACATATATATAATACAAGTCAGATAGCAAACTCACGTCCAGCGGCTGCCATACTTGCTTTTAAGTTCAGTCAGGAATAAGACTAGTTGGGTTGTTTGGAAGTTTACTTGCATATTTCAACATGTGATGAAACAATTCTCATATCTGTTTGAATGATTTCTGATCATCTGTGTCAATTTTGACCTTGTGATGTGTTCGTGAAATCAGAAATCCTTGAAATTACATCCCCACGAAATGGTCTTTTTCCCCCAAAACCACGAATTTTTGTCACGTTGATATTAAATGACTAGATCTAGTATTGGTACAGTATTTTGCAAGTATACAGACGGTATCGAACGTTCGGTAATATCATTGCAAATAGACATATTCAATCAGTAGGCCTATTTGATGTTGTTATTCAAATCAAAATGTAACACACTCAGGTCGAATAGTACACTTACACTGATACATTTGCCGTTTGCAGCTTAAAGACCAATGCCAAACATTATACAAGTACCTGGATGGACACATAGAGTTCAACTGTGTTATTTGATCTTTGTAGATCAATGGCCAGTGTCGGAAACAGAAATCAAATGTAGGTGTTCGTTACAGCTAACTGCTGACATTCACATTTAAGTCAAAATTAATGCATTGCTAGGCTGCCAACTTCACGCTGCTATGCTGCCAATTTCACGCTGCTAGGCTGCTAGGCTGCTAGGCTGCCAACTTCACGCTGTTAGGCTACTAGGCTGCCAACTTCACATTGCTAGGTTGCTAGGCCGCTAGCCTGCCAACTTGACGAACACCATTTGAGTTTGTATTTTTCGCAGCAGTCTAATTGTCAATAGTACACACAGAAGTCAAATGCTTTGTATGTAGTGTTGGTTGTTGAAATGACAATGTAACAAAAATAGAGCACCATGAACATCATGTGCTTTCAATTTAAGGAGAATTCTCTGATGTGGCACAGTATTAAAGGCCTTGGCGAAATCAAAATAAATAGTGTTTACTTGTACTCCTTCTTCAAAAGCTAAAGTCCATTCCTCTTATACATACAATAGCTGAAGAACTGTATTCTATTCTCTCTGAATCCATTATGCTGACAAGATGAGGTGTAATTTTATTTACATTTTACTTGTCCCCTGACTCTATTGCTTTAAAAAACTTTCCCGTTTACCACACGTTATAAACCACATAAACTATTTATGTAAACACAATGGACATTATGATCGACGTTAATTGATATTATATCTATATATTACCACATTGTGGTCATTTCATTATTACCTGGTGGCCATTTTCCGTGAAATAAGACCATTGCAGTTTTCAATGAAAGGAAGTAAATGATATAAGTGACACATGCAACATTAAAGAGTATGGACAGCTTGTGAAGCCGCAAGTCGATTAAAAAAACGTTTTCTCTGTCTGTCTGTCCGTCCGTCCGTCCGTCCGTCCGTCTGTCTGTCTTTAGGTACTGCCTAACGCCCCTTCCGAGTATTATTGGCAGGGTGCACGTCGGATAGTTAAAAGAGTGAAGATAAAAACTGGAAACGAAAGCGTCCAGCTAGACATGGTTAAAATGTTAAAAATAGTAAAAGGTAAAAGATAAGATAAAAACAACTGCTGGGCATCACTGATAAATCCTGGCCACTGACTGCTTAAATAATTCAAGATCAGTCAGGGTCGCGATGTGGGAAGGTAACCAATTCCACAGGATTGTGGTATGGGGGAAGAAGGAAAACTTGAAGAAGTCCGAGTTATCTTGAATGGGGCGGAGACTATTGATATGCACGTGCCTTGTTGACCTGGTGGGGACTTCTAAATAGGCCGGGAGAGATGTACATACAAAATTATTATAAATCTTGTAGAATGAGACTAGCTTGGAGGAAAGGCGTCTGTTCTCAAGGGAGCTCCATCCTAGTGTATTCTGTAAGTCCGATACGCGGGTATATCGGGAGTAGTCATTTTTTACCCATCTAATAGCACGTCTTTGTATCATTTCCAGCTTGTTAATGTTGACCTGTGTATGTGGTGACCAAACGGGTGATGCATATTCTAGTTGTGGTCTAACTAGTGTTTTGTATGCTCGAGATTAGATGTTTTCATGTTTTGTTTTGATGTTACGTTTGAGGAAGCCTAGTGTTTTGTTTGCTTGTGTTGTTATTCTGTTTATGTGGGTGTTCCATCTGAGGTCATCACTGATGTCGACGCCAAGGTATTTTGCATCTGTGACTGAGGAAAGAGTTTGACCATGGAGCATGTACGGAAATTTGATTGGGTTTCTGCTCCTTGAGATAGATATGGAGAACCTGACACTTACTGGGGTTAAATTCCATATCCCATTGACTTTCCCAGTTTTCAAGTCATTTTGTAACGCATGGCAATCTGAGAGGGAGGTGACTACGAGGTAAGCAGCTGTGTCATCAGCAAACAGCCGTACCTGGGAAGTTTTAAAAACATTCCTTCATATTTGAAGGTTTTTTGACCATTTTTTCTCTCACTTTTGGCATGGTACTGTCTTTAGGGTATATACATTGGTTAATAAAATTATTTCAGAAAATATTATTAGGACATTATACTCCGAATGTGACTGACATTATTGCTATTGCTTTAAAAACTTTCCCGTTTACCACACGTTATAAACCACATAACATATGTATTTAAACAATACAATATAACATTATAACATTATGATGGACGTTAATTGATATTATATCTATATATAACCACATGTGGTCAATTCACTATTACCTGGTGGTCATTTTTGTTTTATGTACTACAGTGTAGTATTGTTCAAGATCTGGGAAGTGCAATCCCAAGCTGTATTCGAATTCGTATGGAATGACAAACAACAGAACACAATTTGCAAGGTGTTGAATTGAAAATGAGATTTTATTTGTAAAATGCCATAAAACCATTAGATATAGCAAACTATTTCAGGTTTATGTTCTAAAATGACATATAAACACAATCCCTTACTCTTAATCATTCATTTTGTTTTAAAATGTGGATTGATCTGGTTGATAGAAGTTGAGAATTTTTTTATGAGCTGACATTTTGTCACGATGCATCATGTTACGTAGAAATGAACGATGTTACATTATAAGCGGTTTTTTTTTTAACCATAAAACCCATTGGATGAGTGACTTTCTTTTAAAGTGTATATAGCACAGAGAATTTGACATGATCCTGAATATAATTTTATTACAAGCTTCTTGCGTTGAATATTTAAATTTCAACAAGCAAACCGTGCAACATCGTTCTTTTAGATTTGTGTTCCCACTAATGAAAACATACAACCGGGGTTATAAATATAGACAAAACATCAACTGTCAAATTATTTTAATTGAAGGTCGAGAGTCGTGTCAAATTCTCTGGACTATAACAATTTACAAAGCACTAAAGCTTTCGTAATCTTTATAAAAATGACAAAGACTCATTAAAAAAATCCAGGACGGAGGATACATTTTCTATACTTTGAACAACATGAAAACCGCATAATTTATTATGGTTTTGGTGCAAAATCTGCTCGAATAATGAATATGTGCCTGTGTTTTATCAAGTCTGTCCCATTATTACAATACTTTTCCCATGCTCAACTCAACTTGGGCATGATATTTGATGTTCTCCTTTATAAACATTGGTTAATAAAATTATTTCAGAAAACATTATTAGGTCATTGTACTCCGAATGTGACTGAATATTTGTAAAAAACGGTGCAAAACAAAAGTTGAATGTATCTCAGATGCTGTAGCATCAAAAACATTATATATTAACAATTACACTCCATCACCTAACTCGTGAATATAAATTAGCTTTATTATAGTGATGGAGTATTGTCACGGCGTAATTATTATTATATAAAACTTTGATTGCGTGTAGCAGGTCTCGCATACTTTTTATTGTATAAATTAATTGACATTCGGATCATTTTGACAGTGTAAAATGTACTTTTTATTATGGAAAGCCTTGTATGTCTTACACGTACAAAATAAGCATTGTTGTGTCTAAATTACAATATATTTTTCAGCGAATTTAGCTCAGTGGTAACGCACTGGACTGTCAATCCTGAGGTCGTGGGTTCAATCCCTTAAATTGGAACTTGATATTTCTAAAATATTTATAATATTTCCCGCTATTTCTGACCGTGTATCATGCAAAGTATCTGGGTAAAGGTGCCATAAAGCTTTGTATCGGTGTATTTGCTCGCAGGAACTATTTGACTTGTATTGAGTCTTGATACCATTACAAATGAATACAAGTCAAATAGTTCCTGCGAGCAAATGATGTACCGACTTCATTTGACAGAGAATTGACAGGATCCTCTACCTTCTATCTGCATAATTCAACAGATGATGTGTATAAAATTAAGCATGAAAATCTCAAAATTGTGAGAAAAAAATAAGCGCGACAGGCCGGTAGCTTTCAAATTGGGAAAACTATATGCACGATAATTTGACATACGAAATTTATCAACAAATTGTTAAATAATTTCATGTATAACAAACCAATTTTCAAGACACGTAATTGCATATTATGACTCCCTTGTTCCATATAATATTTATATGCTTATAAATAAAATCTCGTAACAGTTCATTAAAAGGTATTATCATAAGACATGTTTTCAGTGTTCAACAATATCAAAGATCATAAACCAATTCCGATAATTCCATGACAATTGACTGGGAAGCGCTGTGCTTATGCAGCTGCAGTCACCTGCTGTTTAGATCTATGGTCTCAATATTGCCTAGCGCTCACTGAAATTTCGGACAGTTCTGATTTATTCGGTAAATAAACTATTGCAATGCGATATCTGTAGATAGCTCATAGCTTACATGAAAAAAAATTGTTGTTATTATGTATATAGTGTTATAATTACTCATGTTATATAGTTCTTGTATATACATATATCATATCATCATTTATGGTGGAAATAAAGATATTGAATTTAATTGATGTTATCCGCATGGAATAATGGAATTAGTCTGGTTCACGACATTCTTACAAAATGCATCTTTTTTTGGATTTTTTTTTGAAATCGTAAACCATCGAGAACAGGTCACGTGCCCCTCCATGGATTTATTACTTTATGCTATCCAATATACCTGCTCAAGGCTCGCAAGTAATGATTTAAGATTTTAGAACATTCTTATAGCTAACTACCTTTGTACATATGTAATGAAATCTTGATTTAATTAATGCAAGGTCACATCGGTATGAAATATATCAAATAATGTCTTTTTGACTCCATATATAAGGATGGTTTGACATAATATATTGACAAATGTACACCACATAATGACAGATTGACTTAATATGCTCTATACTCTCGCATTCACAAAGTGACTAAAGGCAACATTCATTTGTACGTTTAAGACAGTAAAGGCTTTCCATATTTAAAATTTACACAACATCATTTGATCATGCATGCGATTGTTGTTTTACCTTTTCCTACCAGTGACGTAACGTTGTTTGTAATCGTAGTTGGTTGATCGCTTGTTTACCACGTCATAATTGTAACATCATAGACTATTAAAGTTACGTAAAAAAATTAAATGGACGAAAAATAAAATGTATCGATATTTAATGAGATTCTGATTGAAAAGTTCCTGTTGTTGTGGTTACAAACAAGTATAAATAAGAGTGTGATAACAACATGCTGTACATAACTTCTTAAGTGTTGCTGACAATCATCTAGACACCACTGCTCGAATACATATAAGGTTAGTTATTCTGATACTTTTTAATATATATTAATATTATTATTGTTTTAACTATTGGATAGTTTTCAACTTTGATAGTATACATGTACTTATTCTGTGTTATGTTCATGTTATAGTAATATTTTTATTTATATACTGAATGGTAGATTTCTGTGTTATAATACAAGTAATTCATGTTTTCTATTAAACAAGTTCACGTTCATAGCATGCATAATAACAACCTGGCTAAGCATAGGCCCTAGTTCATAGTAAGTGTTTCCATGGAGCATATTGTGTTTTATAGCCATTAAACCCACTTGTACAAATTATTAATGTGCGTATGTATTGAGTGTAGAAGTGTTCTGGACGAGTAGTTAATAAATTGTGTTTTGTAATTTTCAGAATAAAAATGAATACCCTGTGTATCTTGTTCGTTGCCCTTTTTGGGATTGTCGCCATCCATGCACTACCAGGTTATGGATATGGAAGTGTTCGTAGACACGGTGGATACGGTTCCGGTGGATACGGTTCAGGATACGGTTCCGGTGGATACGGTTCCGGTGGATACGGTTCAGGATACGGTTCCGGTGGATACGGTTCAGGATACGGTTCCGGTGGATACGGTTCACATTATGGCGGATATGGCTCAGGATACGGCGGATACGGTCGTGGCTCATACGGTGGATACGGCTCAAGGTACGGTAGACACGGTTCTGGATACGGTGGATATGGTTCACATTATGGCGGACATGGCTCAGGATACGGTTCTTCACTGTACGGTGGATATGGCTCAGGATACGGCCGTGGATACGGTGGATATGGTTCAGGGTACGGTTCAGGATACGGTTCTTCAATGTACGGCGGATATGGCTCAGGATACGGCCGTGGATACGGTGGATATGGCTCAGGATACGGCCGTGGATACGGCGGTGGATATGGCTCAGGATACGGTTCAGGATATGGTGGTTACGGACGTGGATATGGTGGATCCAGCCACGGACATCACCGTGGTTAGTATTTACAACTCGTTGTCTGTAAAATGGTCGCCAAAACATTAGAATATAACCTACATTATGAGCCAATGAAAACGCCGCATTTTGGCGGTTAAATGAAAATTTAATCATTAAAATTTTCTCTATAAAGACTTGACGTCATGCGTTTGCGCTACTTTCTATCGGCCAATCAGAAGGCAGAATATTATATTCTAAGTTAGTTAGAACATATTAAGTAAATTTAAATGACTAAAAAGGACTCGCTTTGCTTCGCTCGCTCCGCCCTTTTTAATCATTAAAATTTACTTAATATGTTCTAACTATAACATAGATAATATTTCATTAAATCAATTTTACAAATAATATAATTTAGGACGTTTGGCAATATTTCCGTAAACATATTTCTTATACATGTGTAACGTGAACATTTCATTGCTGGTCGTGTTCACAGGTAACTGTATCATTGATACAGAGTAAAACAATAGTGTCTTTTATAAAATTTATAAGATCATATAGATATTATAAATTTTATAACTCTTCAGTATTCATGATACAGTTATCTGTGGTCGTGCTGTCCTCGAGAAAAATCATTTTATAATGACGTCAGAAGAATATAATTATGTACCAAGTAATTGAATAAAATTTATACAAAAATCATTTTTTAACATTAGTGTTTTTTACAATTTCACAGGATAAGGATATTGAAAATCTACAAACAGCTAGTGACGTCATCCATTATCTCATCACGTGATCATCGATTGACCAATCCATGAAAAGCATCCTGTCATTCTTGTTTCATTGTAATATTTTTTTCAGTGCAATTTGTTATGCAATGCTTGTGATATATTTTTTTAATATACGAATTTGATAAAAGTAAAATAAATAAAATATTATATATTGTAATGCTAGTCATGGTTTTTTTATCGAGATATAAAATTGGGATGATCAATACGTGTATACATGTATCCTTCCATCCATCCAATGGGTCATCTTCGGCAACGTTAACACTGACGCAGCAAGTGTATACATGTATCATTCGATCCATCCAATGGGTCATCTTCGGCAACGTTAACACTGACGCAGCAAGTGTATACATGTATCATTCCATCCATCCAATGGGTCATCTTCGGCAACGTTAACACTGACGCAGCAAGTGTATACATGTTTCATTCCATCCATCCAATGGGTCATCTTCGGCAACGTTAACACTGACGCAGCAAGTGTATACATGTTTCATTCCATCCATCCAATGGGTCATCTTCGGCAACGTTAACACTGACGCAGCAAGTGTATACAGTAGCCTAAACTTCGTTTATATCGATCAGAGTTTATTTCATATAACTAAACAAGTGACAAAACGTGTGTGCTATATATACAAGCTTTACTGTTTCACTAAAATGTTGAAAGTTTGTTTGCGTCAATTTTCCATGTTGCCTCATCGGGGGGAAACAACATTGAATATTTAATCAGGAAACCTGTTTGTGGAACGACCATTCTATATACAAAAGAAAAACTAACAACTCTAATAATGAAAGCAGCTTTGAACAGAAACAGCAGAGCTATAAAGACACAAAAAGAGCAACAGTACACGTATGTGTATTTCTAGCCCTGAGAGCCCGATCAAAGTGATGAATACATGTAATAAGATATGCTAACTTTTGATTATTTAGGTTCGAAACGTTGTTTACGGTTGCGGAACTACCATCATACCTAGCACAAAGTTCTTGTAAGTTATGTTCAAATACGGAACTTGGGACAATGTCAACAGAAAAAGCAGGGCACAAAAAGAACACATAAAAACAAAGGGCAACGTTGACAAGCAGAGGTCACAAGGAAGACCACAAAAATTAACAAAAAAAATGAAATGAGACTGAACAGTAACAGTCTGGCGCAGCAGTCAGCCAAACATATCCATAACAAGAGCCACTATACACGAATGATTCATAAAGAGGACCATACCTCACAGGAACAACACACGAAGCACATACACAGCGTCCATACGTATAGATAGAATCGGGTTGAGTAATGGAAAAAGAAAAAACGTACGGCGATCCGATGGAACAAATACAGTGTAGTTAAAAATAATCGTTTATTTGTAGAATAGTTTTACAAATAAATTTGGATAAATATTTGAACACATAAAATATAACAAGGCATATAATGACTAGAATAAAGGCGCTGTTAATTTGGTGATTAAGACAATTTTCAGTCCTCCCATGATCGGTATATCTGATGGTCACCATACAGTACTGTAATAAAACAAAGACATGGCGTTTGATTCAACATGCAAATGATAGCATATAACTATACAAATGTACTCTCAAAAGTAATTTTCTAAATTTTGTCTAGAAAAACACAAGGTAATTATTGTTTTATCCAATTGACAGGATGACTATGTAGTGAACGCTCGGCCCATAAGTTTGTCGGAGGTTTTTGTCGACGGTAATCAAACTAATACATAGAGGATATTTGTTTGTTTTGATTGAATATGGTTTATATCTCATCGTGTAGTGATAAAATTAAATATTTTCAAGAGCGCGTAGCGCGAGTGAAAATATTAAAATTTTATCACTACAAGATGAGATATTAACCAAATTCAATCAAAACAAACAAATATTCTATTTATTTAATGCTTTTATGGTGTCAAAACTGGTACTATTTATGCCAAATTACCACTGTGGTTAGGCTACGTATGAATATGTTATTCCATTCATATTTTTCACTTCAAAATCCGCCATCTTGGATTATGGTGAATAGGTGAAAACGCCTTTTTTGAGAATTTTGCATTAAATCATACACCAACTTGTAGGAAATGGTCTAACTAAGAATAAAAACCCCCACATGACATGTTTCCGTTCAGTAATAAAAAAGTTACAGACATTTTAGTGTTGAGAATTTGGTAAATTAAAGTAGTCCCTGTGAGGGGCGGAGCTTATATCAGTCACATTGTAGGTGATAACCAGTGGCTGATATAGGTTTTATTTCACTGATAGAACTCCATATCTCATCAGTTAGCATTAAATAAATTGTAATATTCAAACATGTGCAGTCTTTCCAAAGGTTTTACAACCAGTATTATCCACAGGTGCAAGACACAAACTCAAATTTGGCTATATAGGCCTGTTATGTCGTATTTAAGCTGTTAATATGACATAATAGGCCTATACATATATAGCCAAATGCAATTTTGTGTCTTGCACCTGTGGTAGTAACTTTCATTAGGAAACTCAATTCTCGATTTACATAAACTAAGAGTACGGTTTCTATCGAGACATGCGTGATTCTGAAATAGAACTGTACATGTAGTTGCATTTGAAATTTGAGGTAACCTTCGCGCTAAATGTAATTAAACTAAGTTGAAAATGGTGTTTGACAAAATTCAAGAATCTAGTCAACACTGTTAAGTGTACAATTGGACGTTCCTGCGAGTGGTAGTACTTAACTATACACACCTTGTAATATTTCAACACAACAAACGTATACTATATTATAAATCGTAGTTCACACACGAGGGGTGTTCAATTTATATGGATGCAAAATTATAGTATTATGTGGGGTTAATATTCTCCCTTGTACTAATGAGTTTACAAAATAGTGAACTGTATTGC
The DNA here is from genome assembly GCA_947247005.1 of Spisula solida. Taxonomy (NCBI): domain Eukaryota; kingdom Metazoa; phylum Mollusca; class Bivalvia; order Venerida; family Mactridae; genus Spisula; species Spisula solida. The sequence continues at coordinate 32,630,436 of OX365948.1, forward strand.
AAATACGATTGTATTAGCTTTTAATTGACACCCCGAATGTTTAACTCCGTTCAGTCTAGCTATGACAATAGTTCGATTAACAATGTCTACTCGTGTTCACTGGCACTAGTACGTTGTCGTTTCTCTGACCAAGAATCGTATTCTTGGTATGGGGCATATTTATGCTATATTTTCGGCCCAGTATTGTACCCCCAATTAATACAGAATAGAACTAGGTCAACTTTGTCCTCTACAAGTGAGATTCTGAAAGTCTTTATCCAGAATTGAACTCTGCTTAGCTTATATGGTGACCATGTTTCATAAATACAAGGTTAAAATGGTGACCTCTAAACAAATACGGGCATAGGGTAATCTAAATGCCGATCAAGCACATTTAAGACGTTTGAACGTCTGGCGTGCGTCAACAGATTCTTTAAATGCCATCTCCTCCTATACTTTTGTATAGGTTTTGGTCAAATTGCGCAGCAACGCTCCTGGTGGTACTCTTCTAATCTAGTATAAACCGTTTCAGTCCACTGCATAGTCATACTACTCAAAATTTGATAAGGGTCAACAAAATTTCTTTGTGGATAATTTGCATACTAAATAAGATGAACTGATATAATTTTACGAAACATAATGTTCCATCTGCAATATTGTAAGCGAATAAAGGATGACTAAGTGCTGATAAGCCCAACCTCACTAAAATGTTTGTGCTGTATTTTGGTCTTATACATTATGAGAGTAGAAAATGGTAAAAAATGTCCATGTTATTCTTGCCACTTTGGTCCATGTCAATAGGGCTTATCAGTTACCTGGGAAAATACACTATTATGACAATGTATAACAATTGTACAAATGCAACACCTGAATTTTTCGAAATTTAGCAACAGATAAGAGAATGCACCACGTTTTCTTTAATAATTATGTTTTGTTCAGTTACCGTAAGACAGACATGAATATTGATTTCTTGACCCTTAAAAAGTTTAAGTAGTATATGTAGGTCACAGGGTTTTAATTAGGTTTTTACAAGTTGCGATGGTTTCAGGTAAGCGATTCCGGACCCTCTTGCTCGAGTTGAAGGCAATAGACACCAATTCTTTTTGGCCTTGTAATTTGGCTTATTTGACACCCAGGTACCTGTACTGGTAATTTGTATGATTTATGTTTCATTCTCACTGTTGAGTATTTTGTATCACCAGTAAATTACCCTCTTTAACTGTGCTATCAGAAGCATTCTGCAAAATAATTATGCCGATATGGTTATAAGTTAAGAGATAGGCATACTCAACAAGTAATTAAGAATTGCAAGCAATAGAGAAGTCCCCTACCGGTTTGAGGCCATTTTCAATGTTTCTGTTGCCATAGCAACAACAATTTCTGTCAGAATCAAAATATTTTTAGTCGTGCATAATCCCCTTATTGCCCCCTATCCACATACCAAGTTTCATAAACCTAGCTTGGAAACTGTTTGAGTTATGTCAGGATCCAGATTGTTTGACGGACGGACTGACTGACTGACTGACTGACTGACGGACGGACTGACGGACGGACGGCAAACCTATAGTCCCCTCCGGTCAAAAACTGGTAGGGGACTAATAAAAAGTAGCTATCATTGTGAAAGCCTCGTAGTGTGCAGACATGCGTTGCCATGTACATTTGTAGATGTACTTTTGTGATTAATGCATGTTTTAAATGAATGTAAATATACACGCATACCAATGCACATCTAGGCTGACTATAACGAAACCTGTATGTCCTGCACCAAACACTACCTTTCACTAACAACAGTCGTTAGCAAAACACTCCTCTCCTCTAGAATACCCAACTTTACACATCATGATAACTCCAATTGAATATTTGATTCATCAGAGAAAACATTATATTCCTTGGACCTGAGGGAAACAAGATGGATGCACACCACAATCAGCATATGTTGTGTCAAACTCCCCGCAGTAGTTACCTCCCCTTACATGTCAATGTGCCTGCAAGGGGAAGTGATCACTGTGAGGAGCTGGAGGTTGTGTTGGTCTGATATGGACAAACACAATGACACAGACACATGTTGATACAATATTGCCCCACTGTAGTAGTTTGGAAACATTATCTGGGTGGGTTTGCTCAGTTTAATTAGACATCAGTTGCACATGGCTATTCTGAATAAAGACAAGTCAACAATTGTTCCCATTTGTTGCTGGAAACTTTCAACAAGTTTGATTGCTGATTCAATGTTCAAATAACAGCTTTCTGCAATCAGGTGGGTTATTGTTCAATTGGCTATGAATTGGATTTTTTATTTGAGCTGTTAGAAAAATGTGTGTTTCAAGAGTTTGCATGCAAACTCTATTATGGACAAATGTCAGTAAGGTTTATTTCTGGCTTCCTTTTCACATAATACAGACCACTGACATGTTTGACGAAATGTGATTAGGACTGACAAATATTTTTCAACCGAAATCAGTCCAAAAGTCTGGGACCTTTTTGCATCTTATTTATTTATCAACCCGGTATGTTTTGGCTTGAGCTATTTGTTTTCAGCCTTTGTTGATCTTTGCATGCCCCTGACAAGTTTTTTTTACATGTCGCAGGTATTCAAAACAGGGTTTTCTATTACAAACATGTTATAATACATACTCATTTATTTTAAACATATACATCAAAATTGATATAACAACAAAATCCCTCATTAGCACATTAATAAACACGACAGTTATGTTCCCCATGCACCACAGGTAGGGACACATCTGGAGTTTTATGGAAAACAAAATACAGGTAAAGATCTCCACTTCCATGCATTACCAAATGTTTGACATGTAAAACACAGTAAAAACAAGAGATGTTTGTAAAACATGTATGCCCCCATGGCAGCCCAATAGTCAGAAATGGTGAAGGTCACAGTGACCTTGACCTTTGCCCTACTGACCTCAAAATCTATAGGGGTCATCTACTCTTGCTGACCAACTTCCATGTAAAGTTTGAAGATCCTAGTTCAAAGTGTTCTTGAGTCATTGAACAGAAACCATTTTATACGACCGACCGACAGACTGACCGACCAACCGACAGACATGTGCAAAGCAATATACCCTCTCATCAAAGATAGTGGGCATAATGATATATTATAATGTCACCCCTCTTTACAGGACCATCCAATTTAACTAAGAGGCACATACATGTTAAATCTGAGCACATGAAAATTTCCACTTTTATGCTAAAGTGTCAGGCATGCAAGTACATGGTAATCATTAATAAAATAACTAGCTAGCATAATGGTCCCTACTGAGATTTAAACCTTCAACCTCCCAATCCCATGGATGATGCAATATCACAAAGCTATGGGACTTGGCATGTGCTTGTCTATGTATGATCAGTCAAACCTGTGTTAAAGGTCATCTGTCTACAAATGCCACACATTTTATCTACCATTTCAATGATATTTAACCGGTTAAGAGAGACCACCTTCAACAAAGGCCTCTCTTTACATATAGGCTTGACTGTAAATTATATTATGCTGCAAATACTTAAAAACTAATTTATTCAAATCATGCTTAGAAATGAAATTTTTACTTAAGTAAACAAAATGCTTTCTCTTGACGTATTTAGTGTAAGCATTCAATAAGCCCAATGATCATGACATCATTAATATTTGTCAAAGCCTAGGTCCCACTGAAAAATTCCACATTCGCAATGATCTCCTGATTTCTTCCTATACCAGCCGATTCATCACAATTTTACCTGATATCACAAACTGTCTCATGACTTCCCCGAAACTTCCCCTAGACCACGAGGAACATGTTCCCGATGTCCTTATAGTTAATTTATTTCAATTGGGAGTACATCGCAGAGGCAAAAAATGCTGAGTGGGACCTAGGCTTAATGTTAAATTTTGTTCCATACAGAAAATGTAAAAAGAGGGTTTATTTAACATGTTTTTTGCACAGAAAATGTAAAAAGAGGGTTTCGTTAACATGTTTTTTTAATCCATGAAGTAACAATCCCGTGAATTTGTAATTTTATCAAAATCTAATAAATTCATTACCCACAAAATTTACAGTGAGCTTACTAGTTAGCGTATATAAAAAAACCTCGCTTTTTATGCGATTTCTGTCCCGTAATATCTCCTTTGCCAGTATATGAAAAACCCTTGCTCTGTGAATGTTGTTCACCCGCTCATTTGTTCAAACATAAAACTACTCCCGTCAACATACAATATATCCTCTCCAGAGTGGTCCTCTGTAGAGCAACAACCTCTCTTTAACAACACTATCATCAAACTTTTCCTAAGCATATTGTTTACTGTAAATTTAACCTCTGTATAGCAACAACCTCTAAACAACAGTTAATGTTTGCAGCTCCCAAAAGGTGTTGCTCTACTGAGGTTGCACTGCAATAGTAGTACATCTTTTTCACATAAAGACTGAGCATGCATGTTTATACTCTTGTGACCTGAACAGTCAGTAGTGTGTCCTTTAAGCAGTGATAAATCCTTAACCTTGCATTACATGGTGAAAATATCCACAACTCCTTCTCCAGCATATTGAGTTCATATATCAAAATGTCACATATAAAACTCGCACCAACAACAAGAGAGCCATCATGCCATGTAGTTTAGGTAACCGACACCAGTTTGTTCATATAAAACTATCACCTTGCTGTGGCAGGTACTTCTGAGTTCCATTGGTCCATAGGATGCCAGCGGGAGTCTTCTAAAACATCAAATACCTCCTGAAATAGGCGACAACAATTAGTTAGCGATTTGGGTTCAAACCAATTAACCCTAATAGCGATTAGGTTGAACCCCATCAGCTGTAAAATATAAAATCTTCAGAAGCAATAATGCAATTTTTTGAAATTTTGCGCGGTTCCCTGAATTACCTTTATCAACTCTTGAGTATCAATTTCAAGCTTTTTCATTAATTTGTTAATTTTTCCCATTTATCTTTTGAGAGTTGCTAGGGTTGTTTGCTTAAATCAGGGGTTCTAGTGAGTGATACTGTAATGCCCAATGTTTTTGTTCGAATCAATATTGATACATTTTAAGATAATAATGGTTTAGGGGGCTCAACCTGATTACTTACTGACTATACCAGAAGTTACAACAAGAAATGAATGATGATAAACTTATGGCTTCAAGACAACAATTCACCAACTATATTAAATAATTTCTTTAACAATTGGGGTTTCATTGGTCGTAAATATATTTAGGGATTACAAAACATGGAAGGGGGAATATTTGTTCCATAATTATATGGGAGGTTGATTAACTGCAAACTTTAGATTCTGTTGTCTTTTTCAACAATGAAAATGTCTACCCCCTACAAAAAAAATCATGATTAACATTAAGGTGATCCTGATCATCCATCACCACAATTTGTTCTGACTTGTAATACCCTTATTCTGTAAACCTACATGTAGAAATTATTTCGCGCGAATTAGTTTCGCGGAGTTCGCAAATCGTAGAATTTCGCAAAATTAAGTCGCCGCAAAAGTGCTAAAACATTAATACGGACACTGCATGAAACTTCAAAATGTAAAAATTTGTAGTGGCGAATATGCCGACGATCAGCAAAACGCGAAAGTTAGTATTCACGAAAGTAAATTGGTTTACAGTAACTGACACAATTTATAATTGCTATCATCATGATTGTGAGAAAAAATATATACCAAGAAATGTAACCACCACAATAATGACATGGTCAACCACAAGATTAGCAGAAAACAATGCAAACCTCAATCCCACAAAACCGAAAAATAAACAACATAAATTTATCTACTATAACGTCATTTTAAAATGACACTGATTGAATATTGTATGGTTAGCCAACTTTTCACCAATTAAAACTGATTAATATAATACATTATTTTCATTTCCTGAAGCAGAAATTTCCTTAAGTAAATGAAAGCTGATACTGTATTGTTTCAGTCCATACATTACATGACAATATCTGTATTTCAATTTTCAATGATGAAATCATGACCAGTAAGAAAGCACTATCAGGGGTTCCATTTTGTTCAGGAATAGGGGTTTTGACCCTCGAAATTTCCAAAAAGCCATATTTTGTCCCTCAAGATTTCAGTTTGAAAAGTCAAAATATTTTCTCATAAAATCATGGATATTTTGCCTATAAAATGGTAAAATTAATCAAAAGTATCTACATAACCCTTCAGATTAAGACGCTAGTGGAACCCCTGACTATTCTATATCACATGTTCGACATTACAGGAAGGTAATAAAGCCATTACATGATTATGATAATACACAAGTGTAATAAAGCTTTGAAGTGACATCTTTAAAATATAGAAGACATTCGTAAAATTTATGTGTTAAAAAAAGTTTAAGAGAGCCTCACATTTTATCATTTTATTCAACTAGTTTAATAACTTCAATATGAAAAGACACTCAAGTAATATCCTCTAATCATACAACTTTCTCAGGTTATACGAAGTGCAATATTCAACTACATTGTGTATTCAACAAAAATGTAGAAATTACACAAAAATCAGACTTTCAAGCAAAACTCCTAACTCCGCAGAAACTTCATTTCCAGTGAAAACAAATATAAAGGTAAACAACATCAGATGCTGATAAGCACCCATGCCATTCAAGACCAAAGTTAAATGTGGTAAAACCCAGTTTTAAAAATGTTGGATTGTTCTCAGTTACATTGATCAGGCTTCACTTATAGAGTTGTATCTATAGTGTTATATGGTTCTTACCTCACTTTGAGCCATATAGTCTTTGTTATATTTATCCACATCAATGTCTAAATCTGGTTCTGAAAACAGAAAGGGCACAAGTTTCAAGCAAAATAACATCAGATTTGTAATCTTGTGATTTCACCAGTGATGTCCATATTCAAATTTGAGGTTGTGGTCAAAGGGAGGTAATATTGATGTTAATCAGATTATCTCAAAATTTACTGATTGTTTTGCCATACATATTCAAATTTTGCACAAATTTTAATTGTTAATAGGTAAAATTTCACCCCCATATCTCCAAAGAAACTGCTGCGAACGCCTTTTAATAACATAACAGTTATACCTTCCAATACATTCTGGTCTTCTTGTGCGTAATATTGTTGCTGTTGTTGTTGTTGTTGTTGAGACTGAAAGAAAGAAAACCTCATTCAACAATGTTTGACAACAATGCCCATTTTCTACACATACACAATGACATATACAGAGTACATGTATACACTCTCTTTGTACGAATCACTGCAACATCACAATAACAAGACTGTTGCTGACATGAAATGACAACAGTCCTTTTTTACTGGTTTAAGTTGGTAACAAGTAGTAAAGCCACGTCATCCTGCACATAGTATTTATATTTCTTAACATATAACCTAGGTCCTAGCAGGATCATAAACCCATGCCAGAAATATTGTTTGGCACTTCTAGAGTGTGAAATAAACATTTATTTTTAGCCCGACGTGATGTTAGCCAATCCATGCCTAATCAGTCCATGTGTCAGGATAATACCAAGGTTGTCAAGATGCAGCGCTAATTGTACCGCTAAAGTTTGGTTGAATCCTATACATCATACATTATCCTTTAGGACGATAATGAGGGTTCTCTTAGGTTATGTGGCAAGTAGAATCTATCATTTAAGCTCATTACATACAAGTTTTATTACACTCGTTGACAATAACAATATGACACTCTGCAGAGGCTTGTATCATATTATTTTGCCCACTCGTTTAATAAAACTCGATTGTTATAAGCACTCATGCAAGATCCTCTATGTAGCTACAGGTGTGTCAACAGAGCCAAATTAAAAATCCTGAAAATATGCTGCCGACCATTTTTCCAAACAAGAGGACTTCAATCCCATTGTTTCCATATTTAACTCAGTTTTTATTGTATAAAATCCTTCATAGCAGATTAAATTGACCATAACTTGGCCATTTCTTGAGATATTTTCACCAAGTTACTTTTATTTTGGTCAGAAATTATAGCTTTTTTTATGATAGACAAATCCGGATTAATCATGTATATTGACACCCTGGTAGCTAACACCAGAAAATTGTTGATTTACCTGGGCAGCTGCTGCTTGTTGTGAGGCGTAATACTGATGATAATATTGTTGATAGTATTGTTGGTAGTATTCTTGATATTGGTTGCTATGGTAACCACCAGGTACAGGTCCGTGTCCTGGTCCAGCACTGGGAGGAGCATCATACGAGTTGGGTTGTCTGAAAAAAATTTTTTGTAGTATATAAAATGTGTGTAAAATATATATGCCTCCACGGCAGCCAATTAGTCATTTTTATCAACACAACCTTGACCAAGGACCTAATGACCTGAAATCAATATGGGTCATCTACTGATTTATGACCAACATCCATGTACATTTTGTGGATCTTAAGCCTAACCATTTTAACACAAAACATAAGTCTCACACATAGAGCCACATAACTCTGTCAAACAATTAATCCTGCCAAAAAATCCTGAAATTATGTCCATCTAGGCTTGGTACCATGTATTCATGTAGTTTCATTAAAATCTGACCAATGGGCGATGGTTATTGAGAACTAGCACAGACAAGCTTTGTGACATCCAGACAGACGTCCAGCACAAAATCAATATGTCTCCCCAATTATGTGTTGGAGACATAATTATTCAGTCTAAGTATTCGTGTTTCCCAAAATTATAATGTGAAAAAAAAGGTTTTTACTTTTTAGGCGTTGCAAGACTAACTCTGATTGTATTTCGACCAAGTCCTGCAGTATGTTGCATTTCTATGAGTGCTCTTTGTTGGTCTGTTTCTTCAGAAAAACGTACAAATCCATATCCCTTAGAGAAGCCTCGAGTATCTAAAACAACTGAAAAACCGAAATAGAATCCATAATCAGTACAGTACAACCTCTTTTTGGAAATACAAAGTTTGTATGTTGATCTGGAGATGTAAAAGATATAGTAAATGGTAATTTCTGGAACAAAATGATTACCCAGAACCTTGCTAAAAAAAATTCGAGGGCTGCTTTCAGCAGTTCATACACCCTTTGACATTTAAACTTCCCCTGGTCATTGGGCTACCTATAGAAACCTGCGTTTGAGTCTCACTGGGGAGACTAATTTTCTCCATGTGGGTGTGCAGCCAATATCGATCTGTGGCGCCCAGGACTATCGAACATGCTGTATTATAAATCAGGTGAATGTACCTTTAGCCGTGTGGCAAGATGTGTACTTCTTTGCAAATGCTCTAAATAAACTGTAATCATCCACATCACTCGACAACTCTCCAACAAATAAAGAAAATTCTTTTCTGAAAGAAAAACAATAATTCACATCATATTCAATTTGTAAGTAATGTAATGCTAAATTCCAAAAATGAGGGACATCAAAGAGCAATCTCCCATAAATTCTCATTGAAAACACATTGGTCCTTTCACATATAAAACTTGTATATTATAATTTTACAAAGCATACATAAAAGACTGAACTAGACAACAAAAACCTATGTCTTTCACAAAGGGCCATACATCTTGCAAAAAGCATCTGATCTCAAATTACTAACAGTAATCAAAACTAGGCTTGGTACAAGGTACTAATGTGAAGTTTCATTGAAATGCGACCACTGATTAAGAAGAACCATCCAATCAGACAGGGACGAAAGTCCAGCACAAAATGAAAATATCTCCCCCACTATATTTGGGAGACATACCCAGTATAAACTTGAGCTTCCACTCAATCACAATCATTGGTGCATATTTTGGTATCACTTTGAAAGGGATTGGTTTCTCACATTATTATGAGTTTTTTAAAAAAGTTGGTATGCTTTAAAGTAGCATGGTTCTATAATAAGACAAACACATTTTGGACAGGTTGACTAACGTGCCTGGCACAGAACGTACCAGGCTCCTGTGCCAGCAACAGCAAACTCGACCTGGGGGTCTGACTTGAATGTACCAGGTGACCAACTAGTGTTCTATCCATGGCACTAGAATAGTCAGCTATATTGCTTTAAATGTCTCATACCTTGGAGTATCTCTGACTTGATTTGAGTTCAGCTTGAATCTGTGAGGCTAAAATATAGATAATTATCAATCTCAAGATGATGTAATTAAAGCAAACATTTATATCCTCAATTGTTAATGATAGATCTGTTAATTGGTATTAGCAGTGGCAGTGGTTAAGGAAGAAACGTGGTTTAAACAAGATGTTAACCAACATTCCTGTAAACTTAAATGATCACTACATTACCGGTACTTTCAAAGTAATGTGAAACTCAAAACATGTTGATATTCATCGAACTGTCAAGCTGCCATCCAAATTAATCTTAATCATTTTTTCGAAAAATTTGTCAATTATAAATATAATGTGATCATGCATGGTATGTTTATACTCTTAATTCTTTAATATATGCTCATACCATAGTAAACACTTATAAAGGTAACTATCTTACTGGTTGACTGTTTGGAATGATTTTCCCATTAAGACGTAACTGTGCTCTTTGTGCCGCCTCTCCGTCAGCAAAGTCAACAAAACAATATCCAGCAGGCAACCTGAAAAATGTTTTAATAAATATCAAGTTTTAACGTTTTCAATCCCTAAAGAACAATCTGTGAAATTTACAAAATAAATGCATCATTTATCAACATATATAAGACTCAGTTACTTGAAAGCCTACAATATGTACATACCTTAATTCGGGGTACATATTGCTCACAGCTCTACTTATTTCTCTTGCTTGCCCGTATATCTTTTCAAAATCATCATCAGCCCTATCAATTATAAAGGAAATGAAAGCTGTCAGATGACAGCACACTTCACTTTCAGGGCTAGTCTGTATCATATCAATAAGACAACAAAATTAGTATAGCACCGTGCTCACTTGAAATTTAACAAGAGCTGTCCACAAACAGCGTGCTCCACTATTCGCAGCACCATGCTAGGATAGTACAATCATTATACATTCAAAACAAAATGCTTCATAACAGCAGCATTACCCTCTGCTGTGTAGAGGTTGGGGCTTATAAGTCGAAAAAGGGGGATAATTTGGACAAATTATGCAGGACCGTAACCAACTCATGTGTAGGTCCTCTTCGTCATTAAAGGTAAACAAATAAGCATTTCTTAGTCCAAAAGGGGGCATAATTTCAACAAAATGCTAAATAGTTATCTTCTCCTGTGTAGGGGTTAGGGTCATGATGGTGAACAAGTATGCAAAGTATCAAACTTGAAAGCAATATATCAATTCACTTTGAAGATATAAGGGGTTAAAAAACCTGTACCTAAACCTAAAATGCATTTCCAAGTCCAACAGGGGACATAATTTCAACAAAATGCTTGATAGAGTTACCTACCCCTGTGTAGAGGGTTGTGGTCATGATGGAGAACAAGTATGCATAGCAATATGTGAATGCACTTTGAAAATATTAGAGGTAAAAAAACCTGTACCTAAACTTTAACATTTGCACTAAGTTGAAAAAAGGGGGCATAATTTCACCAAAATGCTTATTAGAGTTACCTACCCCAGTGTATGGTTGGGGTCATGATGGTGAACAAGTATGCAAAGTATCAAAGCAATATGTCAATGCACTTTGAAGATATTAGAGGTTAAAAAACCTGTACCTAAACTTTAACATTTGCATTTCCAAGTCTAACCGGGGGCATAATTTCACCAAAATGCTTGATAGAGTCACCCACCCCTGTGTAGGGGTTGGGGTCATGATAGAGATCAACTATGCATAGTAATATGTGAATGCACTTTGAAAATATTAGAGGTGAAAAAAACATGTACCTAAACTTTAACATTTGCACTAAGTTGAAAAAGGGGACATAATTTCACCAAAATGCTTAATAGAGTTACCTACCCCTGTTTATGGGTTGATGTCATGATGGTGAACAAGTATGCAAAGTATCAAAGCAATATGTCAATGCATTTTGAAGATATTAGAGGTTAAAAAACCTGTACCTAAACTTTAACATTAATTTTTGCATTTCAAAGTCCAAAAGGGGGCATAATTTCAACAAAATGCTTGATAGAGTTACCTACCCCTGTGTATGGGATGGGGTCATGATGGTGAACAAGTATGTAAAGCAATATGTGAATGCACTTTGAAAATATTAGAGGTGAAAAAACCTGTACCTAAACTTTAACATTAATTTTTGCATTTCGAAGTCCAAAAGGGGGCATAATTTCAACAAAATGCTTGATAGAGTTACCTACCCCAGTGTATGGTTGAGGACATGATGGTGAACAAGTATGCAAAGTATCAAAGCAATATGTCAATGCATTTTGAAGATATTAGAGGTTAAAAAACCTGTACCTAAACTTTAACATTAATTTTTGCATTTCAAAGTCCAAAAGGGGGCATAATTTCAACAAAATGCTTGATAGAGTTACCTACCCCTGTGTATGGGCTGGGGTCATGATGGTGAACAAGTATGTAAAGCAATATGTGAATGCACTTTGAAAATATTAGAGGTGAAAAAACCTGTACCTAAACTTTAACATTTGCACTAAGTTGAAAAAGAGGGCATAATTTCACCAAAATGCCTATAGAGTTACCTACCCCAGTGTATAGGTTGGGGTCATAATGGTGAACAAGTATGCAAAGTATCAAAGCAATATGTCAATGCACTTTGAAGATATAAGGGGTTAAAAAACCTGTACCTAAACTTTAACACACTATTTGCACCAAGTAGAAAAAGGGGGCATAATTTCAACAAAATGCCTGATAGAGTTACCTTCTCCTGCATATGGGTTGGGGTCATGATGGCCAACAAGTATGCAAAGTATGAAAGCAACATCTCAAAGAACTTAAGAGAATATAAGAGTTAAGAAACCTGTACCTAAACTTTAACAAAAGTGTTACGCCGACGCCGATGCCGACGCTCCGGTGACTGCAATAGCTCCCCTTATTCTACGAATAGTGGAGCTAAAAAGGGTACCTGTACCCACTAGTTTTGGAAAAAGTGGGTCAGTACATTGGTATTCCCAAAGCATGTGGTTACCGACTGTCATTGCAAAAATTGTTTATTAGTCAGCCACAACAAAAATGTGTACCCGCTTGCACTGACAATATATATTAAATAGAGTTTGTTTTCTGTGTAAAAAATGCAGGATTCTGAGTGACTGGACATGCTGTATAGTTTATTTGAAAATCCAGAAGGTTGTATACCTATACAAGAACATCTATTGAACAGCATACAGTCAAACCTGAGATAACCTGCACAATAAATAAGCAAGTCCTATTTTTGTGAAGCTAGTATGATTACATTGCAATCAGCATTTTTTTTATTTAAAAACATCTGAATCAGACAGCTACCTATTTTATGCAGCCATATTTGACAAATCTGGATACAGTAACTGATTGTTTAACTTTGAGACATGTTGCATACTTGTAATACTAATTTGACTATATGTGAGTTTGTAACAGGAAGGCATAGATACACTTTGATTAGTCTGCAGTCATAAATAACATAATCAAGATATGTTGAAAATAGACAGTTATGTTTAAAATGGTTTGAATAGATCTATTAAATTTTAAATGAAGATGGTATACAGGCAACATTGTGCAACCTTCATTGCTGTTACTTAATACTATTTTTTTATTTGTACTTAAACATTACTTTTGATATCCAGGCAGCAAAATTCACTGGCTATTTGATTATGCTTGCCGGCTACTTTTAGTCATTTTCTTCTTTGTTACTTTAAACAAGATTTCAAACCAATCATCTACTTTTGAAGATTAACCGGCTACATGAAAACCTTTATACACCCCTGGATTTATTCTACCTTACTGAAAATGTTAGTTATAAGCTTATTCAGGGATAAGTTCATAAAGAAAGCTGCAAGTACCCAGTGTATTTGTTGTTGATCATTTTCACTTGCACAGCTGGTTCTCCCATAGTTTCAAATGCTTGTAAAACAAAGAACTCATCCATGTATGGTTCTAACTGTAAAAAAATATAAAACATCTGATATACAAGTGTATAACGAAGCACAGCATGTTGGAACAAATATTAACGAAACTATATTTAATTCAAATGTAAATAGATAAGGCTTATTGATTGTGGTTCAGCAAAGTTTAAAGGAAGAATATTGCCAGGGCTTTTCAGACTTTGGGTATTGGTCCAAGGCCAATATCGGAATTTGCAAAAAAAATAGGGATCTGATTTTTTGTAGTTCTAGGTAGGCCTCATTTTTTGAGAAATGGCCTCACAGTCGCAGGGGCAGCCTCTGATGCATCGTGCCTCAAGGAAGTTCAAGGAACCATCCTTGGACCACTGCTCTTTCTTCTTTTCATTTATAAACAACCTGCCTAGTTAGTAGTAGCATTACTTCCAAAAACTGTTTAATACTTCATGAAGATCTCACCAGCTGGCTGAAAAATGGGGCACGGCATTTCACCCAGATAAATGCAATGCCCTTGGGGTTTTACGGTCCAAGCAGCAAATCAAGTTAGACTTTATACCGTCTTATCATTATCTTGCATCTACTCATACAAAAGCGCAACACTCACACAAGTTTCGACACATCTCAGCAAGAACTAATGTCTTCACGAACAGCATAACTTTTCTAATATATTATCTTTTCTCTTATACTTTTATTTCTTTCTTGCCACAAGTCAATTGAAACACTATGCAAATACCTAAATAGACAAAGATTGGATAAATATACCAAATCTTGCAAAATCTCGCGGCAGTCTTCTGAAATCTGCGAAATCTCGTTTGTTTTTAATTCCTTATATCTCCTGTTTTCGTGAACATAGGAAAAAACTAATAAGTTTATGCAATAGATTAATTATTCTGCTTTAAAATGAAACCTAATTTATTGATTAATTGAAATCAGTCAAGAAATAAAACATTAGACCTCAAAGAGCCAGACCTATTCTCATTTTAATGGAAATTCTAATTTTATCAGAAAATACAAAATTTGCCTTATTCAAACAATAATTTTCTGAATTCTATAAGAGATAGAAAAAAATAAGTTACATCGTGCAGTAGAAGAAACCTACTACCTAGCTCTTCAAAATGAGATATTGGTCATTAAAAAAGGATGACAAACAAAAACGTTTATGCCAGATATCAGCATCTGCTGCATGCCATTTTGTATTTTCTCCCCGTTTTCAATTAAGTGTCCAATCTGTGTATATTTAGGTCTTTGCACAATGTCAATGATGACAGTGATTTTGCATGATGTAGATGTACGGTAGGAGTAAGGACTATGAGAAAAGAGAAGTCCGTTAAAGTTCCCCTTTAAGTTTTAAACTGAGCATCTAGCAAGATAATAACTGGTTCCATTTTTATTTCTTCTTTGAAATGACACGGACTGGGATTTCCCACACTCAAAGCGGACGCTCAAAAGAGGCCAATGAGAAGACTTGTTAATAGCACAACAGCTGGCATACCAAAATGAAATGTCGTTTTCATAAAGATTCAAAACAAAATAAAAATAAGCATTTTAAAATACTATATTTGAATATTAATGTAACACTGCAATAAATATCAAGCCTTTAATGCGGCTTTAGCACCGTTTAAAACAGACACGATTACAAAGGCTCGCGAAAACACATTACAAAAGGGTAAATTGGGAGAAACACTATCGCTTTTCTTACATCACCCATCCATAAAGTTTTACTACTGTCTGTGTTTGTTGCCGCCATATCTGATCGAGCAATAGAATAAGCAAAAACGCGAATAAAAAATAAAATATGGAAATTCTACGTTATTGTCAGGTTACACAACAATAAATTCATTTAGGTCACACACTACAATCCGATTCCGGGAAAAATTCGTACTCAATTTGTTTCGCCCCATACATTTTACAGTGCAAATGGCTGCTTAGGCGACATTCTGAATCTAGGACCTAATAGAACAGGTAAACATCGTCAATATTACTATTAATTTTACTAATTATGGGTATTATCGGTGAATTTTAAACTGTCAATTTCTTTGATCACACAAATAGCTTAATTATAAATTTCAGTAAATTTTTATAAGCTAAATTGGTAAACATTAAAATTTTTAATAAAATTAAAATCACATAATGCTGTGCCCAGGTGTTAGGTGTCAAATTGTAATTAAATATACTACTCATTCTGTAAATATGGCTATGCTCTGATTATAGGAATAGAATAGAATAGAATATGTTTATTCAGAAAACCACATGAAATGGTGTCTTCCATACATAGCTGGGTATTGTCGAGACAATTCATGCTATGGGATAATACATATATATAACAATACAAGATATACAATGAAATAAACATTCAAAGTAATATAGAACATTAGTGAACATTAGTGAAACATGAAACATTATCGAAACACTAAAACACCTAGTAGTTAATCTGGTCACCATGTTATAGGTCGACAGCATTTCTTCAAAGTATCATTATCTGATTATTAATTATTATACATAAATTTACTCTGAAACAGCGCTCACCCTGTCCCTTTTACCAAATAGTATATAAATACACTACAATTATACTGCAGGAAAAGTACCCAGTGGCTTTTCCTCCTGTATATTAGTGAGAACTAATGAAGAGACCACT
This sequence comes from Spisula solida, assembly GCA_947247005.1. Lineage (NCBI taxonomy): Eukaryota > Metazoa > Mollusca > Bivalvia > Venerida > Mactridae > Spisula > Spisula solida. The sequence continues at coordinate 32,646,917 of OX365948.1, forward strand.
ACATAGTGGCATAGAGGGACCAGGGTAGCTTAATGCTAATGTGACCTACATCCAGGTATCCAGGTATGATGTACTGCAGTACTGAAAGTTGGAACAATTCACAGGGCTATACCTAGTTCTGGATACCAAAACTAAATGGTCTTTTATTTACTCTGACATGTCGACCTTTTAATGAAATGGAATGATCATCGTCAAAGACCTTGGACTAGGCTATACCATGAGTAGGCCCAATGCATAGAGCGTTGTACATTGTATGCTGCTGTCTCGTATATCCGTGCATATTAGCAGTTTCATCGGCGCATGAGCACTCGCGCATATAAGTTCAAAAATTATCTTCACCCATCTCGGAAGAAAAATTGTTAACTTAACAAATAAAAACAAGAACAATGAAAAAAATAATTATGAAAATACATAAAATTATTGCTTTTGTATGTCTAGGTCGGTGCTCTGAATCCTGTTAACTGGTAACCATGAAATCCGTGCTTCCTTAAAAACATGTCTGTACTGGGCCGGGGCCCCATGGAGTAAATTTTTGTATTTGTGTTTGAATTAAATAAATTTGGAGTAGTACTCATCATAATCTTTTTTCATTCTGAGTGTAATAAACTGTAGCGCTAAATAAAACGCGTAATAAAAATGGTATGCAAAACAATAAACACCAGTTGAAGAATCCCAATTGGAATAAGTAATACCCTTGTTGTTCCTCGTCGTCAAGGTGACAACAATGACGAGTCGTCCAAAATGACTGCCCCAATTGATATAGGCCATTTGTGTGAATATTATTTGGGGTTATTTTAGTAAAAAAACAACGTAGCACATAATATTAGAGCTGAAATAAACCAGGCACAAATTTCAGGAGAAGGCACGAAATTATGAGACAGAGGTATACAATATTATACATTGACTATGATTTTTTCATTGAGAAAAGTCCATATTTACAGAATTAATAGTAAATTAAATAACAGGCTTCTGACACCAAGATTTTTTTTACTCCTCAAACCGTGAGTCCCCATTTTGTAAAAGGAACTAATAATTAAATTATTTAGTTTTTTTATCACAGCCGTAATACTTAATTGCACATTTTTCATTGTTCAGTTTTGTCACACATGCATCCTACAAGCTGTATGCCAGTTCTAAACTCAAATGTCTTTAAAAAATTTCAGTGAAAACAGATGATTTATACATATATATGGTGACGTGTGTTTATATACCCTTATTTAATGGAGAATGGAAGGTGGAAACTCAGCTACAAACACTGGATCTCTACAATTTTATCCTCCAAAACTGCTGGGACTAGACTATCATTTTCATGTATACAATAAATTGTATGTTCAAGATATTTTGGAATTACATGAATATCCACTTTGCAATGGTAAGCACTATTAAAATTTATTGTCAGTGTTTTGGTTAAAACTTTGGTCAATTTCCTTTAAAATAAGACCACTCTAGAAACATTTGAAAATGGGTCTTACTTTAGATTGAGATGGTCTTAATTATACTGAGGATGAATAAAGGTCATATTATGGAAAATACAATTTAAAATTAACTTATATATACAGTAAACTATGGTTTTTGATATGATCGAGGCAGTCTTATATATACTGCCATATTTCAGCATAAAGATGACTGGCAAATAAAGGCTATGCTTGGCATGCTCGACCAATGGCAGATACAGCACATTGGTATTTAACCCCCTTAGGTACCTATTAATACACCTGATGAAAGTAGATATTAAGCAGTGGCACAGATGTGATCGATCCAGGGCCGTCTCCATCCCATAGCGTGTACCTTATCTCTAGGCCACTGCTCCCCCCCTATTATAGGACTGGTAGTGGCTGTGTGTTTATAAATATTGTTATGCATTGTTTTACAGCTTTATTTGCTTACAAGAATCATCCAGTATTCAAAGTGGATGTAATTGGTGTAGTAGTGAAGAGAGAGGAGAACTCAAAGTGCTTTATCTATGCAGGTAATATCACAGCTGACTGTTTTGTCATGTAGGCCCTTTTAGTATGATTTTATAATGAACTTACTACTCAAATTATAGCTCAATGGTTAGAGTGCTTGTCGTCTAATCTTGCGATCGGGTTCAAGTCCGGATGTAAGCAGACATATGCTCGCCGTGTTTCACATTTAAAAAAAATAAAACGATACAGCCAATATACATTGTACTCTATATTGTTAAAGCTTTTAGATCAGTAATCATATATTAGAGTTGTTATATGTGAAGGCTAAGCTATTGTCATAATGGTTAAGAAATAAATGTACAGTAAAACCTCTCTAGAGCAACACCCATTTTGAAACACATAGTTTGGCTGTTATACAGAGGTTGTGTTTCTTCTAGAAAAATTATTATGCTGCTTTTAAAGAGGTAACCGTTGTTTGTCTATAGAAGGCTGCTCTGGAGATAATATAATCATGCAATAATGTATGAAACAATTTCAAAATTGAATCATCAAAAATAGTCTTTGTTTGAATGATTGTGTTAATATTTTATAATGCATGTAACATAAATTGACGGATGGTTAATATTGACAGTGGATGATGGAACTGGTGTTATACTTTGTTGTTGTTGGAAAACAAACTTCTACAATCAACAAGGTAAGCCTGTTGTACCTGTACATTGTTGTTGTTGGAAAACAGACTTCTTCAATCAACAAGGTAAGTCCTGCTGTTACCTGTACATTGTTGATGTTGGAAAACAGACTTCTTCAATCAACAAGGTAAGTCCTGTTGTTACCTGTACTTTGTTGTTGTTAGAAAACAAACTTCTACAATCAACAAGGTAAGTCCTGTTGTTACCTGTACTTTTTTGTTGTTAGAAAACAAACTGCTGCAATCAACAAGGTAAGTCCTGCTGTTACCTGTACTTTGTTGTTGTTAGAAAACAAACTGCTGCAATCAACAAGGTAAGTTCTATTGTTACCTGTACTTTGTTGTTGTTAGAAAACAAACTGCTGCAATCAACAAGGTAAGTCCTGTTGTTACCTGTTCTTTGTTGTTGTTAGAAAACAAACTTCTACAATCAACAAGGTAAGTTCTATTGTTACCTGTACTTTGTTGTTGTTAGAAAACAAACTTCTACAATCAACAAGGTAAGTCCTGTTGTTACCTGTACTTTGTTGTTGTTAGAAAACAAACTTCTACAATCAACAAGGTAAGTCCTGTTGTTACCTGTACTTTGTTGTTGTTAGAAAACAAACTTCTACAATCAACAAGGTAAGTCCTGTTGTTACCTGTACTTTGTTGTTGTTAGAAAACAAACTTCTACAATCAACAAGGTAAGTTCTATTGTTACCTGTACATTGTTGTTGTTAGAAAATAAGCTGCTGCAATAAACAAGGTAAGTTCTATAGTTACCTGTACATTGTTGTTGTTGAAAAACAAACTTCTACAATCAGCAAGGTAAGTTTTATTGTTACTTGTACATCCTTTAGTTAGATTTATAAACATGTAAGGTACTGTGGCATGTGTTACATATTGGTTGAAATTTGTCGTATTATGAATTTGTATATATTCTTGGACTGAATAAAAGTACACACTGGTTAGAGATATATTTTGTTTGCTTCTGGTATCCCAACCCACCCTTAAAATTTTCACGATCCTAAATGTTTTAATGCCATTCAAAAGTTCTTTACTTTGGTTATCTATGTCGCCTAACTTAAGGCCACATATAGGTGCTACTTTGGTTGGCGGCCAACTTTGTCACCATAAGTCTGAATGACTCAAAACTACTTTCTTACAATACCTAAAAGTACAGTGTACAAGAGCCATAACTATATGAAAAATATAGCTTGCACCGGTTTTAATTACTTCCCTTCGAATGATTTTATTTGAGCATTTCTTGTCTTGAGCATAACTTTGTCACCATAAGGTCAATTGGCTCAAAACTTGGTATGCATGTTTCTTACAATAAATCAAAGTGCAGTGCGCAAGAACCAATACTTTGCCTTGTGCTGTAATTGAGTTACTTCCCTTTGATATATTTTTAAAAGAGCATTTCTTGTCTGGAGCAGAACTTTGTTACCATAGATTTATAGTTAATTGTTGCCGTAGATGCTGCATGTGTGAACAGAACATTAATTTTCCAACCATTTTTTCAGGAGTTCAACATTCTGAGTTAAACATTCCTGATGTATTCAAGTCAAAGATTAGAGAGCTGGAGGTGGAATCTTCAAATGCTGTTGATGGTTACAATCTGGGTGACTTAATTCAAGTCAAAGGAAAAATAAAAATATTTCGAGAAAAGAAAGAAATTGTGGCTTCCATACATAGTATCCTTTTTCCTAAAATTTTGGTTTACATGGCCTTACACTTGACACAAAGTCTGATGTGCAGTATAATGGTTTTATAGATAACATTTATTATGTCGGTTTTCAATAGGAAAAAAATCTCATGATATTTTTATGGAGAATTCTGCAGACAGGTGTCAACATATTTTTGTGGCATACATTACAGTTTCTTTGTTATGGTAACGAAACGTTCAATCCATGGTTATCAGCAGTAAGCAAAATTGTAAACCCTGGTCCAGCTGAGTTATTGACCCTTGTTTGAAAAACATATTTATCATGAAAGTTTCTTGTTCAAGATGAATCTGATGTTTTTCTTCCTTAATTGTATCTCAGAAAAAATCCTAGATCCTCATGTACAGGTGTTCAGAATGTGTGAACTACCTAAATTATATGCTTTACGATATGATCAACCATTCCAGTTACCATATAAATGCCAGAGAGTTGTAGGAAGGCAACTTGATAATTCAACTGATTCAATATCCGAGGTGAGATGGTACTTCATTATTGTATGAAGGATTTCAAGACTTTTTCAGCAACATGTGTTAGAATTGACCTTTTAAGAGAGACCACCTGATAGCAATGAAAATTTTGGTTTGCTGTTACATGAGGTAGTCTTTACAGACAGTACTAGAGTTGGCTGTATATTGTAAAGTTGACATGTCATGGTGGTGTAGTGGTTAAAATGTCCCCCTTAGATACTTGAGGATGCAGGTCCCATTCTGGGTTGCAACACAACAATGTCATTAAAAAAGTACTAAATATAGCTCCATAGCTTGATGACTTAATGTAAAGGGATAGTTCCAGGACTGGTTTGCCCCGAGTCAGGTTAATGTTACTGGGTCAATCTCACCATACTATTTATAGAAAATTCATCTCTATTGTCAAAAGTATTCATGAACATTTGTGTGCTCTGCATGTGCAAAATGTGCTATAGGGGAACTGGTCAACGTGCCTAACACCGCACACCAATTGTAACACTGTTATTGTATCTGTGAATGGGTATATGAAATTCTATGTGAATACATGCATTATTAACCATATAAACAGACACATTAGGAATTTTATAAAATGCATCTAAGTACTACTAGTTAATGTAAAGTAAATATATCAGTACAATGCACATATTAATTGTTCAGTGTTATCAAGCTGATACTCTTTCGACATTTTTAGCTCCACTATTCGTAGAATAAGGGGAGCTATTGCAGTCACCCGAGCGTCGGCGTCGGCGTAACACTTTTGTTAAAGTTTAGGTACAGGTTTCTTAACTCTTATATTCTCTAAGTTCTTTGAGATGTTGCTTTCATACTTTGCATACTTGTTGGCCATCATGACCCCAACCCATATGCAGGAGTAGGTAACTCTATCAGGCATTTTGTTGAAATTATGCCCCCTTTTTCTACTAAGTGCAAATGTTAAAGTTTAGTTACAGGTTTTTTCACCTCTAATATTTTCAAAGTATATTGCTTTGATACTTTGCATACTTGTTCACCATCATGACCCCAACCCACACACAGGGGTAGGTAACTCTATTAAGCATTTTGGTGAAATTATGCCCCCTTTTTCAACTTAGTGCAAATGTTAAAGTTTAGGTACAGGTTTTTTCACCTCCAATATTTTCAAAGTGTACGTATTCACATATTGCTATGGATACTTGTTCTCCATCATGACCCCAACCCCTACACAGGGCTGGGTAACTCTATCAAGCATTTTGTTGAAATTATGCCCCCTTTTGGACTTAGAAATGCAAATGTTAAAGTTTAGGTACAGGTTTTTTAACCTCTAATATGTTCAAAGGGCATTGATATGTTGCTTTGATACTTTGCATACTTGTTCACCTACATGACCCCAACCCCTACACAGGAGAAGATAATATTTAGCATTTTGTTGAAATTATGCCCCCTTTTGGACAAAGAAATGCTTATTTGTTTACCTTCATGACCAAGAGGACCTACACATGAGTAGGTAATGGTCCTGCATAATTTTTCCAAATTATCCCCCTTTTTCGACTTAGAAGCCCCAACCTCTACACAGCAGAGGGTAATGCTGCTGTTATGAAGCATTTTGTTTTGAATATATAATGATTGTACTATCACAGCATGGCGCTGCGAATAGTGGAGCGCGCTGTTCGTGGACAGCTCTTGTTAATATTTTATTCTACTCTTCAGTAATGCAAGTACTATGATGTATCCACAGATAAAATGCACAGAGCCTAATATTTTCTAGGGTCAATTTGAGGCATCTTTATTCTTGAAAAAAAAGTGCTTTTTTGGTAATTTCTCACATTTTCACTAAGTGCCTCGGTGTGCCTCAGCCGGGCTACAGGCCTATGGTCACACCCTTTCATATATAAGAAAACTGTTTTCATGTCACTTTTGCACAACATTCAACCTCGATATTTAAACGAAGTGAATAAGAAGTTTTTAATGATTCCCGGTCAGGTTTTATTATTGAGGTTTTACTGTAATTTCTTTCTATTTCTAGGCATCAATAGTTGAAGAATTGAAACATGTGATATTTGCATATGTCTCACAGTGTAACCATATTGTCATGCTTCCTCTCAATGACCTTCAACAGTACTGCAAGGTCAAGGATGTATTCACAAAACTCAAAAAGAAGACGGTAAGAATTTATTTGTTGTCTGAAAATGATAAATAAATGCTGAAAGATCATTTATATTCGTTTGTATTGATTGAAATAATGGATTATGGTATGCAGACAAGTTAGTGTGGTTGTCAATTTGTAGATTTAAAATTTCAAACCTAAAATGGGTTTATCATTTTTTTAGCAACTTGATTTTAAGAGGAAGATAGTACTGGAAGACAAAGATCTAAACGCAAGATTGGACACTCAATTGAAAGCTGGGAGAAAATGCAAAATAGCATGCAGCAGATCAGTTATTTTGCATCAAAAGTTTTGTTTGTCATCCTGCATTAATGACCAATGTCTCATTTTGAAGACCTAACTTCCTTCTATTGCATGAGATCACCTGTTTTTGTCTACCTCTTATATAATTTAGAAAATAATGATTTGAATGAGGCAAATCGGGTATTTTCAGATAAACTTTGAATTTCCATTAAAATGAGAGAAGGTCTGGCTCTTTGATGTCTTTTGTTTTATTCCTTGACCAATTTCAATAAATGAGATATCATTATAAAGCTGAATAATATATCTATTGCATAGAAAAAACACAAATAGGAAATAGACAAATACTTATGTTCAGTATTAGAAATTTAATGCACTAATCAATACTAATTCCAACAAGAGTCTCAATAAAACAATTTAATATACAGTACAACATAGAAAAATACTGTATACATGTATCATGACTGTAAATGTTTTATTTTATCACCTAATGACAGTTCAATTTGTCTACGTTTCACGGAAAATTAGGAAATTACACTTGATTCCCACCATGATTATAGATACAGATAACCTTATTGTCTTGTTTATATTTCTGTCATAAGTCTAACTTATGTTTATTGTTTCTCCAATTAAGTATCCGGTATCTTAAAATACAGTCTAACTTGTATTAAGCGACCACCATTGGGAAGATCTGAAAACGGTCGCTTAACGGAATGGTCATTTAACACAAATCTTAGTAACATTGAGTGTAATAAACAAATTTCCGATTTTAGGCTGTCCGAATACCATTCAAATTCAATCGATAAACATTAGCGTGTTTACAAATAAGTTTTATGATGATTTTATACTTGTATGAATTGTATTCATAAACATTTCAATTAATCATTTAGATAAATTGACTCATATATTACACCATGCAATTAATGTAAGTCAGTTTTGCTTGCACAGTCAACAAACAAAACAGAATAGACCGGGTTTTAGCCCATTCCAAATGGACGGTGACAACAAGCTGATTGCATCAAAAGATACAACAATAATTAATCTGTAATAATGTGTGTAATCGGATTAAAATCATATGTATCACATGCCCTAAGGACACAAACGTTATATTAATGCTGTTAATTGGGGTCCAGGTAACAAAAAACAAACTCTGAAGTGTGAACAAAAAATGAGTTATGACGTAGTACAGTGGAACCCCTCTAATCCGGACCCCTCTAATCCGGAAACCCCTCTAATCCAGACAAATCAGTTGGTCCCAAATTTTGTCCTTCATGTTTTAATGTCATTTTACCCCTCCAATCCGGAACCCCTCTACTCCGGAAAGCAGCAAATTTTCAGGAACCATTTATAGATTTGCTCTAAATTTCACCCCTCCAATCCGGACAGTCAATGTAGACAATTTTCGTGTTGATGTTTTGACAGGTGTCAGTGAACATCCTGTATATTCCCAATATCTTGGGGACAATAAAAGGTGTGAAAATTGACAATACGCTTTATAACTCAATGCCGAGCATAGCCTCCAACTAACTAGGATGCAAACAGACATAGTCACATAATTAAATTAATCCAATTATACAAAACTATGTAGAATTTGTCGTAATTGTCCAAAACTTATATTGTCTTTAGAATTTGCAATTAACTATACAGAGTCATTTCATATTTTGTGATGTAGGTAGATGAGTAAAATAATAAAGTTTAATGATATTTTTGACTTGATTAATTCATATTTAATTTCTGAAACAGATTTGTGGGTTAAATGTATTTAAAATGTTACCAGTTTCTTGACTAGAGCATTTTATTTTACTTGCATAGTATCCGGACAACTTGAAAGTTTGACCCATATATCTAGAATCTCTCAAAATAAAATGAAACTTTTTTGTCTAATACAAATTAATTTTGTTGAATAAATATGTTAGAACAATCTGAAGCATCTAGTTAGTGTCTGTTGTTTTATGCAATACATGAACACAATGTGATTCCTTCAAAGTACGAGGGTTATCAAATAAAATAGGCTAAAGAGTTTTAATGTATAAAAATAGAAACCCCTCTAATCCAGAAACCCCTCTTATCCGGACTTTTTGTCTGGTCCGGACAGGTCTGGATTAGAGGGGTTCCACTGTATAAGGTAATTAACAACCTGTCATTACAGACCACTAGTGATTTACATTTTTTCGGGCGCTTAATGAAATTTGACCGAACAATTATAGTGCTTAAAGAGTGGTCGTTGGTCGTGTCAGAAAAAAGTCGCTTAATACAATAGGAAAATAGAACTAATACGATCGAGAGGAGTTTAAACCGGACGTTTAAGACAAAGGTCGCTTAATACGTATGGTCGCTAGTACAAGTTGGACTGTACACTAGTCCTGTTTAAACATCCACCTGCACCGTAATGGCCTCATTTGATGTCTGAATATTTTCAGACACCTTAAACTGTGGTCCCTTAGACACCTTAAAATGTGTTTGAACTGTGGTCTGTTCATTCAAAACTTTAAATTTCTATAGTATTGAAGGCACCTCTGCATTGCAACATCTGGAGTAAAGATAGGAATATATTTCAGCTTCTTTCTAGCTTTCTTATTACTAAAGAAAAGATTCATATTGATGTATTTCACACTGTAAGATTCTGCGGGAAGCTCAATTTTTATCAAAGGTGATAATAAATTAACCACAGTCTCCGCTATGAATAGAAAATAGTACACTAATTTAAATGGTAGTTTTGTTGATGATAGTCGACAACTTCGTATCTGTAGAAATGGTTTCAGGAACTGGAATGTATTCTGTATAGGAGTATCATCTGGTATAAAATAACAATGTCCACCAATCTCTAGGTTATTACCTAGTGCTGTATCTGAAATGATGACAAAAACAACTTTTATTAATAAAAACTGATTTTCTGACTTTGCATCTTTACGCAAAAATGTCAATTACTCAAAGACTATCAAATGTATACACTTGAAACTCAACATAGTTATTCACTATCACAAGGGGAGTTCATACAGACAAGGCTGGTAACTCTGTGACCTATATTTATGAGTTATCTGCCCTTGTTACTCTTAGAATTTTGACTCACAGATGAGCGAACTTACTATCAAGTACGAGAAAGTCGAGCATCCAGCACTCGTAGGTGATACTCTTGTTTTATTTGCATTTTACTCCAGTTTTCGTGTTTCAGACATACACTAGTAGTGCAAACACAGGACCAGTCTAACTTTTTTTCTGGAATTAAAAACCAGATCAAGTAGCTCTTTTATTGCATCCGACAACAACTCAACATATGGAAGACATGACTGTTGTCCATGCCATACTGGTGGTTGTGGTTTATTAGTCCCCTACCGGTTTTTGACCGGAGGGGACTATAGGTTTGCACTCCGTCCGTCCGTCAAAAAATCTGGATCCTGACATAACTCAAACAGTTTCCAAGCTAGGTTTATGACACTTGGTATGTGGATGGGGGGGCAATGAGGGGATTATGCACGTCTAAACATATTTTGATTCTGAAAAAGATTGTGGTTGCTATGGCAACAGAAACATTGAAAATGGCTTAAAACCGGTAGGGGACTACTGTATTGCTTGCAATTCTTAATTACTTGTTGTTAGTCAATTAGCCATGCATAATATGAGTATAATAGTTCAAATACATCATTGCTATAGAGTTAAACCTTACAAGATCAACTTTCACACATTTCCTCTTAACTTACCGTAACCTCAATGTTAAGACTACCTTACCCAAATAAGAAGATCAGTGTTCAAGGTTCCCAAATATGGCATTACTATTGAGGTTTGACCTTACATATAACTCACCAGCGCATAAGAAAGCCCAGGCTGTATTTCCTACATATACAGGTTGAAATAATGCACTACCATCCCCAACTTGATATAAAACACCCCCATGTTGATGTGCGTTCCTCAATCCGTTTGTCACATAATATGGATCACCTTCTCCGTACATCACATTAGCTCTCAATGATACAGTCCGCAATATGTTACCTGCAGGAACAAACACAATCCTTTCAGTTCTTTGGTATAATTACTGATAATAGCCCAAGAAGGGATTTTATCACATTTAACCCTTTACTACATACATGTGTGCAAGTTTTCAGGTATATACTTGATTTAAGGTTTATGAGTGTACCAAAAAGTCTGTTTTTCTTCATTTTTCCCTCATAAATAGTTCTTTTTTCAGGATTGTTTCCTCGCACCCATGAACATAAATTCATTATATATATTTACCATCCACATTAATCATTCTGTTAAAAACTAGACTAGACAGGCATGCAATCTTCATATACCAGTTATTTCCCAATAACATAGAAGCATGACAAAAGGGAATGGTAAATGCTCGTCAAAATAATGAATTGTTAATAGACAAAAAAATATACTCAACGCAAAAGAAACTGTGAATGTTTCAAGTTAGGATAACTATGGCAATATCTGTTGTAGGTATTTCATTTTAGCTATGGCCGATATTTCAATTAGTTTCATTGGTCAATCATCATGTGCGCATGTGATAGCTTACAGATGAGCTTGTGATACTAACACATGCTCACGTGATAGCTGATACCGGCATATGCACACGTGATACAAACATTAAGAGAATCTTAACTTTAATTTTATTCACAATAACACCGATATCATAATTTGTGAATTTTTTATTTTGACCCCTACCTAGCTTAAGCGCTAAACACGATTCTTTTAAAAAAATGCGATCTGTTAAATTTATCGGCAATTAAATAAGCTCAAATTAGACACTCTAAACACAATATATTTTCTTTTATGGATGTCTGAAAAAATAAGTTACAACCCCATGCACAGTTTCTTTTGCGTTTGATATATTACAAGAACTTTAAAAAGGCAAAACATATAGATACGAAACGTAGAATTATTGTTAAATAGCCTATACATTTGTAGCCACAAAATAACAAAATATTGTAAATTCCTTAAAGCTCACCATGTTTTGTTTTACTTCCATTGGCTTGAAGAATCATTTTCTCTGCTGTGTACTTTGACTCGGGATATCCAGGAAATAGAAATTTGTCAGGAATTGTTGTATTTGTTTCATTACCATTGATGATATCATTATGCCCGATTACTACATCTACTGTACTACAGAAAATCAATCTTCTCACATCACATTCTCTGCACGCATTGATTACGTTTGCAGTCCCTGTGGTAAAAAAATCACTGCATTAGGTCTGTATCACAGGAGGTTATCACAGAAGTGCGCTCCCTTTCATAGGAGATAGTCACGTCAAGTTCTCTCTGTTTCCAAGAAGATTGTCAACTCTCCTTTTATAGGACCTTGCCACATGTTATTTTCCTTTCACAGGAGATTTCACAAGTTCTCTCCCTTTAACAAAGCACAAAAGTTGAAAGTATTGTGTGTTTGATGCATGATATCAGCATTCCAAAGTTATTTAAACTGATTCTGGAACTTGTAGTTTGCACACCTAGTTGGCATTATATGTGTGGTGCTTGGAATAATTAATAGGTTGTCAAGTGCTAGCAGAGTATCATGTTATGTGCCCATGGCAACATGTCACGCTCATTTTGCTATGATATAATTTCTTTATGATATACTCAGTGCACATCATGTTCAGATGTAGACTGAGGGACTTCCATTGGTGGTGATGTTACTGATGATAATTCATTTGCTGCATCAATTACACCATACAGAATTCATGACTCCAGTAAAAGTGTTAATTCACAAATATACCGTAGTCCTCTTCTGTGTAAAAATACATGATGAAAATGTACAGTTTCACTTGCACTAATGATGTGCGCTTCTTTTTGCATTGGGTATGTGGGGCAGATTCAGAATTTGGTGTTAAAAATGAGACTTATTATTGACATCCCCCCTCCATCCATCCTTGGCAAATTCAGCAATCGAATTGAACTAGAATAAAAATGCATTGTTTTTATTCAGTAGCATGGCTTAGAAGTCATTTTGCTTGCAAAAAAGTGCATATTCATAGTTTTTGTCTAAAATAAAAGGCAATTACCTATGTTTTAGCGATTTTAAGGGATTTCAAGGAGGGGGGGGGGGGGGGGGGTACGTCATCCTTCCCCCTTAAATCTGCCCTTGGTGTATGATCACTTTATTTTGACATAAGACATACTTATTAAACATATTCAAGGTCATACCTTCTATATTTGCTGCTTGCATGCCTGCAAAATCTGGAAATGTTCCATAACTGATTTTTCCTGCTACATGATACACACTATCCACTCCATATAAGGCATTGGTCAGCTTGTCCTCATCTCTGATACATCCAACAATACTAGTCACTGCTTTACTTCCTGTCTCACCTTATAATTCATGTAAAGATCATTTAATTCATGTTTTGTTAGTTTACTCTTGCGAACATGTTTGTACAAGTCATTTGTCAAAGAGCCTGGCTCACAGAGAAGACTGGGCTGGCCCTATTGTGTTGCCTCTTGAAATAAAGTTATTATTATTATTACCGGTATCATTACCGGTATGTCATTGTTAATAGTTTAAAAAATATTTCAACTACTTACAAACTACTGTCTAACTAACCGAACAACCCAAGTACAACAGTCTCGTAGCAGAATTACAATAAATCTAATACTAACTACTGCAAGTAACTACTGTGTTAACTAACTACTTCGTTCCTCCGAGATCGGTGAGCATACGAATATATAATTCTTTATTTTATTACATGAGATTGAAAAGGGCTTATATTCAGGCATGTCACTTGTTTACAAATATTTCACTACCAGAACATAGTATTTTTATTGTTTTAGATATTTTACCTGAATAAAAAGGCAATGAAAACCACAGGTAACTGTATCATTGATTAAGAGTAAAACAAAATATTATTATTATTTTTTCTCTCTTAATCAATGATACAGTAACCTATGATGAAAACCTATACCTTGGATGGGTGTCGAACCAGTGGAGAGATTGAACAAAATCTTATCAAAATTACTGGTATAATAGCGGCATGCTTATCCACTCTACTAACGAGACGATGTGAAAACTGGTTTTCTTGTATTATACTTTTGATTAAAGGTATCTATTTTATTATATAAAAAACATAAGTTCCCCTATTCTTTTGAATGGGACAGTTCACTCATAAGTATTATTTATTGAATTGACAGTAAGAGAAATTGTAATGTTTATGTACACAATGTTATGTAAACAAGTGACTGACCTGAATAATTTATAACTGCAAATAAAAGAAGAGGGAAATTTGTCCCTTTCATTCTAAGGTGAAAAATTTTGTTATACTTATTCAGAAAAAATGTACACTTTGGCATCATATCCGAGAACTCAGCCATGTTATGAATCTATGAGTTACTGTTGTCTATTCTCTTTAATGTAAAAAAGGCTTGTCACATGAATTCATAACGACTCACGCTAGTTTTTATAAATCATAATCCTTAACATAAAATATTTGTCACATTATTTCATAAAGGGTCGCACAAGTATCCATTTATATATGTGTACAGCTAGGGAAAACTCCAAATGCTGACAAAGGTTATGTTAGTTAAATCAAGTATGAAACCTACTATACTGTTTTATCACAGTCCCTTGTTTTAATTGGCATACATCATCTCTTTGGTATAACAAGTTTGTATCTCTCTAAATAACATATAGTAAGATACAACCTTGTTGTACTAAAGGGACGTCATATTTTATAGATGGTCAGGATGCTGTGACTGACAATGAAGGTAGAAGAAGGTAGAGGTAGAAAACAATCAATTAGCACATTATGAGCCACAACATCAATTGAATAAGTGCTTATTTATATACCTTGTTCATAATCAAAACTTTCTTTTAGGAATCATTATGATTTTTTTACAACGGACTATGTAGTATAATTATGCGCAATGATAAATATACAATATATTTATACAAATTATATTATATGAAAATAAAATTGATTTGTATTTACCAAAAATATTTCTGTATGGTTTTAAATCATAGACACGGATTTCTCTGACATCTGGTGCTTTTGATTGTAACAAACTTATAATGTGCTGTCCAAGAAATCCGGCACCTCCAGTTACCATGACAACACGTCCTTGTGTCGTCGTCTGCTGAACTTGTATCGTCTCCTGTTGAACTTGTGTTGTCTGCTGCTGAACTTTACTGAAATATGATAATATTCAATATGAAAGATAATCATTTTTAGGATACTGTTTTATTTGAGTAGGACACATGATTTCTCAACCAGTTTTCAGTAAAATGCAGCAGATTTACCTAACCAGTAATTTAACTTGTTAGATATAAATTGATGGTGAATTAGTTTGAAAACAATGCAGTTTTGATTAGTTTACTACAGAAGCACAATTACGCAACCACATTACAATAAATCTCTTCGTGAAAATAATCAAGGATTTTGGGAAAGTAGAAAACATATCATGAAGAGGAATAAAGGCAAAACAATTATCATGTTAATACAAAAAGTTGCGTTTTAGTGCTCATTTCTTTAAGGCCAACAAGTTTTATTTTACGTTACCTGAGCAAAGCTTGCATTATATGCCTCTGCATCTAAATAAGGTTCTGATTTAAATGGCCCAGCAAACGTACTATATGGGGCTAAGAAGGGCCCATCTTGGTCCAATAAGGGCACTCAATGCAGGGGCACAGTCATAAGGTTTGCATCTGGATACCATGAGGGCTTGCCATAAGGGTCCAATATGGGTCCCTTAATATTTTACATCTAGGCATTATATTGGCCCTATATAGAATCCTCGTCTAATATCTGGGCTGTATAAGAGTCCTATATGTGCCCCTTGTCTTACATCTGGGCACAACATCGGCCTAAAGTGGATACCTTGAACAGGTATCTATATAGGGTGGTCTTAGTACTTCAGCCATTTCTTACACAATGTTTGCTTGCAAATGCATTTGGGTCCAGTAAAGGCAAATCTATACAGAAGCAGCCCATATACGCGTCATGGGGTTGCCCATAGGGCTGCGTATCAGTTAATATGATCGATACGATATTTGTATCGATACAAAATGATCGATATTCGATATATCATTTGATATTTTGTTTTGGCAATAAACTATCTAAAAACTGTATATAAGCACTTGCAGACTTACAACATGTATTTAACTTGCGGAACACAATCACATCAGGCTTGAGATATGTGATAAACAACCTATTTACACATGTTTTAATTGCATGAGTAGTTTGCAAAGCAGATTCTTGTTTGAAAATTAGATTCACTCGGACGACGACCTGACCATTTTGAGATGAAAATTGGGATTTTGTTGTGTATTTCTGTTGATCGATGTTTTGACCGATACGGACATGTTCGATACGATGTATCGATCGAACGCAAAATACCGGTATTCGATTTATATCCGAAACCGGTATGTATGCAATGCGCAGCACTAGTTGCCCACACAGGTTCCATGTGCAGTTTTCACAACTTATTTTGATCTCTAGCTTAATGGTGCTCTCACATTACAATAATGTACAGCAACGTTTGCTGGACATATGAAAAGTTTACTTCATCCACACTGCTGACAAACGCTTGAAATTAACTACCGGTAACACCTCAATCTAGTTTATGAAAGTAATCAAATGCAATCTTTGTGGTTAATAATCAGAAAGGAGGAAAAATATCATGTCTGCTACATAAATAATCAGTTAAAACAAATGGAATTAATAAATTAACTAAAACATTACCTGGGTCCTGTTGCCATGGTAGTTGCCATGGTAGCCGACATCCTCAAACTTCTATAAATTATTGTTGATATTCCTAAGTACCTACTCATTTCCCAGTTAATATTTCATATATTGAGTTTTGATAGCATCCTTGTATTTCCATCTGATGTTAAGGCCAAAGGAATATAAATCTCATTCCAGTTAGCCTTGTTTCTGGTCCTCTTGCCTTCACAATATAGTACTTGTAATATCACTGGTTGCAATTATACGAAATAAATTTGCACCACAACAAGTATTGGACTGTTATTTTTGTACATCACCTGACCTTGTCTGTTCTTCCGTCCACAGCCATATATTTTTATAGCTCCATCAACTTGTTAAATAGTAGTTGCTATCAATATGTGTGCAATTAAACATTTGTATTATATGGTTATTTGTCATTTACAAATATTTCAATTAATTATATGTACATCATGTATTTTCAATTACTTGTAATTAATGATACAAATTAAATATATAACCCCAATTATTTTGTATATGATCTTTGCACAAAAGCTACTGTATAAGTGGATATTTGTACAGGCCAAAACGTTTACAAATTAATTATTTAGGATTACAGACATTTGGTGTGCGGAAACATGAGCGAAATCCGGCCATGCATTATTGGAAAGAATGAACTTTTCTGTAGAAAATAAAAGTTATTTGATGAAAAAATTCAAAGTATTAACAAAGTTATGATCATTTGAAGTTGTTAAAGCTGAATTAAACAAAAGAACAATGTTTGACACTGTGTTTTGGTGTAGGGATGCGGGCAAATTGCACTCGAAACAGTCCCGCGTCAAATTTTCTGGATTGGACATTATGCCACCGTAGAACCCCTGGTTTTATTTCTTAGAAGAGTTCTTTGTAGGCCAAAATTGATGCTAGACAAAATGTTAACACATTTTGTAAATTTGTTTAATTTGCCAATATCTCCATGTCACTATATATACACTCAAGGTTTTTAAAAACGCCTCACCTGATTAAAAGCCCAATTTCGCTTAAAGAATTTATGTTATTGCATTATAATTTTACATGTGTATTATTTGATCTTTCCTGTGCGTGAATCAGTTTAGTTTGTAATAAAATGTTGTCTCGTTAATATCTGGGAATCCCGCAAGCGCACTCACCCTAGGCAAAAGTGTGGGATTTTTAATACCGGTTAAGGGCGCAATTAATCCTAATATGCGGGATCACATTCGTCTTCGAATTCCTAAAACGAGCCATCTGTTTCATATACGATGGTCACAATAGTTTCTACGCGTGTTCTCATTCAACAATAACCTGTCATTTTGTTTAAAACAAGCATGAATAAAGTCAATAACAAAAGAACTTCCACATTTCACAGACTCTCAAAATCATTTTAAGTTTTATTACTTAAGTTGGAAAATTCAAAATCCTATACTTTTAAACATGTTCAAATGCGGCTGGTTATAGAGCGTGTGTAAAAGTAACTAGCATTCTGAAAACTTGCAGATGCTTAAATAAAAGATAGAAAACGATTAACAGACCTGTATTCGTCAAATTAGTGTGCCTACACCACCTCCAAATATGAGCACATTAAGAGTACAATGCCTCGCATAGCCCATATTGAAAATCCCACACTTTTGACTAGGGTGAGGGCGTTTGCGGGATTCCCAGAAAATAACGAGACAACATTTTATTACAAAACAAACTGATTTACATGAAGGAAAGATCAATTGATACACATGTAAAATTATATTGCAATAGCATAAATACTTGAAGCGATATTGGGCTTTGAATCAGGTGAGGCATTATTAAAGTCCTTGAGTGTACAGGCAACAATACCAAGCATGTGAATATTTGACAATTTTTGTTTTGCTTTACACTAATAAGTGAGGCAGCACCTTTAACCAATTAATTTTGATCGTTGTTTTGCCCCCTGATATACTTTTATGCAAAGTTTCAAGTCAATCTGAGATATACCCTGAAATTGCCCCTACAGGAATGTGAAAAAAATCCATGCAGTGACTGTTAATAATGAACACAGTATTATGTTGGGTTTGCCTTAATATGGGAAAGCAGATTAATCCATAGGGTGTGTCTATGGTTGTTGTAATTAGGGATAGTTGCTGAGATAAATACCACTGTATCAGATTATGTTCTACAGTTCCCAGCTTGATGCCTTGTTTCCATGCACATGCTACCTGATACAGTGTAGCCAATGTCGTCATAGTTCACAAATGGTGTTAATATTGTAGTCAATTATTTACATGTACTTGGTTCGATAAATATATCATATTTTTGTTTTGCTGTATGAAGAACTTACTGTAAAATCATTTAAGTTAATGATTTTAGGTGAAAAAGACCATTTCGTTTGGACGTAAATTTGTGAAAAAATCCTGGGTCAAAATTTGCAATATTATTATTGGATATTATTCATACTTGAGCAAGATAGGATATTGTCCTTGCCACCTAGCTCGCAGTTGTATTTAATGTCACCATAATCTGGTGTTAAGATTACAGATTTCATATGTTCAGTCATTTTGTTATTGTACTTATAGAAATGTGGTTTAGAGAAAGAGACAACATTACTGATGGAAGCATTATGTATGTTGGAAGATGATGGACATTTGACCAGACGAAGTGATAGAAGACTATTGTTTGAGGTGGGTACATGTATAACCCTCAGGTTTCATTTCAGTCAAAGCTACAGATAAGCTGCGTATTGGGGTAATTACCCTGAATTATTTTTTTCTTAAAAACCCAATAGATTTTGAGAGGAGTGAGTAAGAAAAAGCAAAGACAATCTGAAATACCCAAATAGAAAATGATGTTTTAGTGCAAAATGGTGCATAAAAGATCATTTACCCTACAAGTTTTATCAAATACACAGGAAATTAAAATTTGTCAAACCCCCAAAAAATTGAAACTCGGGGGTAAAATACCCAATGGACTTAAACCCTAGTATATGTTGCTCTGTTTCAGTGTAATTATCATATGTATTTAATTCCCTTTATGCCTTTATACAAATTTAGCCAACTTTTCAGTGTGTCAGAGGCATTGTGAGAGTCAGTATATAGATTTAATTGAAATCTCAATTTTTAGTGACGTGGATGGTACCTTCTGTGTCTATCTCTTGTGTGGATGGTTAGGTCATGCTGCTTTTACTGTATGTCTCAGACTTGTCAGACCCTATGCATGTACAGTATTTATTTAATGTACAATTGTATAACTGATATGTCTTATTTCCTCTGTTGAGTCTTGACCTGTCAAAATAAATATAATTACATAGCACACTATAAATAAGTCATCTCCAGAAATGTGAGGATTACTAATCTATAGTGTGCAGCTACTGTGTAATTATGTGTATGCATTTATACCCCCGCACAACAAGTTGTAAGGGGGGTATACTGGATTCAGCTTGTCTGTCCGTCCGTCCGTCCGTAGACACATTCTTGTGGATGCAACTCCTCCTACAGTTTTGGCAGGATTTCGCTCAAACTTTCACAGATGAACAACCTCAACATATAGATGTGTATAAAAGAAAGGAATTTGCGTTGCGATGCATTTTGGCAGAATTATGACCCTGAGCCCGCGGGGGTATATTTGTCTGGCGAATGGCGACAGCTCTAGTTTTTGACAGGTCAATAAAATTCTGCAATATATGTTATTATCATAACAGTTACTGTAAACCAATTTACTTTCGCGAATACTAACTTTCACGTTTTGCTGATCATTGGCATATTCGCAACTACAAACTTTCGCGTTTTTAAGTTTCCTGCAATGTCCATATTAATGTTAAATTTTAGCACTTTCGCAGCAACTTAATTTCGCAAAAATTCTAACGCTCACGAACTCCGCTGAGCTAAATCATGCAAAATAATTTCTTGGTTTACAGAAATTACATACCGTATCCCAATGATGAGGCTTAAAAGTTATTGGAAAACAATTAGCGATCCTCTCTTGCATACTGATGTGACGTGAAAGGTGTTGCCATGGTGTAAAGGCTTAGTTAATTACTTCTTTGATTTTGATATGAATATAATGTGTTTATCTTTGATTGAATTAGGTATTGCTACACAAGTCAAGACTAGAGAAACAAATCATGACCATCCTGGACACTGATACGAAGAAAGCCAAATGTGAGCATTGTTCTTATAAAGTATATCAATGTTTTTTTGGCTAAAATATATGGAGATATCAGGCCCCTTTCCCCTCTCCACAGAGTATATATTTTTCCCCAAATATTCTAAATTATCCCCTTGGAGTCTTGGTCAATGTTTTTCCACATAAATAAAGTAAATTTTGTTGATAAATGAATGCAGAATGGATTTAAATAGTATGCTTTGACCTCCCATGCTTAAAGTACCACCAATAAACAATCATACTAGAAATTTAAGGGGAATTTAACAAAATGTGAAAAATTCCCGTTCAGCTTTTCCGCCCTTTAATTTTCCACCGTCTATGGGCCCGGACCCCTTTCCCCCAAAAGTCAAAAGAAACACTGTATATGCATCCAAAAGATGGACCCATTGCTAAGGTCATAACAAAGTCACATTGTGGTTCTGGTAAAATGCTAAAAATATATGGTAGGTAGGTAGGAAAAACATAAATAAAAAAATCATTTTATTTGCTTGACTTTTTGAAGGAAAAAAGTCCAGCTATTGTCAGGATCATCTGCGTCTGCGTGGGCGTGTGCGTTGGTTAAGTTTATTGTCAGAGTCAAGGACTATCAAAGGTTATCACTTGAAACTCAACATACTGTTATTCACTATCACAAGGGAAATCCACACTGACAAGTGGTAACATTGGAGCCTATATTTATGAGTTATCTGCCCTTGTTACTTTTAGAATTTTAACTCACCGATGAGCAAGGGTACTATCATGTACGAGAAAGTCAAGCATCCAGCACTCAAAGGCGGTGCTCTTGTTGATTTTATGCACTAGAAAATAAACAATTTGCGGTGATTTCCTGCAAAATGCCAACTAAATGTTCAGGGTAGGGACAAAAAGGGATTGGTACGGTTAATAGAACCACAATATTATTTTGTTCTGGCTTACTGGAAAAGTTTCTTTCCAAACTAAAAGTCTTATAGACCTTAACCTATTGTGATGTAAACTTTACCTTCAATTGAAACTTGATCCTGTTTTGAATTTTGGCATGTTTGTGTCTGAGTCAGGCGCCGATCTCCCGAAACATCTCAATCTGAGCTCAATCTCATCTCAAAAATGGTCATGTGTCTTTGAGTAAATTTCCATGTGCGGCTTGACTTAAAATTAGCATCACAAGCCAGAAACAATGTTCTGAGTTTATAACAGTAAAAATTCAAGAGCTTGAACTTCAGATTTATATTAAATTCAGATTCGGATTTGAGCAAAATCTCAATTTGAGCTGAGATTTCTACTTGAGATGCTTCGGTAGATCAGGGCCTAGTCTCAACAAAAAGATGAGTCAAGTTATCATGGTGTGGTATCAATACAAGACATGGGGTGAATTACTTGAGAATTTAATGCATTACATTACTATCACATGGTCCTAATAGTGCATTGAATTACAATTACTTAAATTTTACATGAGTAATGTACTTAATTACGATTACTTTACCATTGTTATGCATTACATTACAATAACATTTCAATTTCGATATTTATAATACCCATGACGTATTTCAAAATCTGTCCCAAAGACGTATAGTTTACATTTGTATTGATTCGATACATTTCTATAGTCAAACTTACATATTATGCACCAGTCAATATTATGCCCGCCGGGGGGGGGGGGGAGGATGGGGGATACAGGGGGATATAGACTGACGAATCTTCCCAAAAGGCGGGAATTAGACGACTTTATTGACTCCGAGTCCCGGGGAATAGACTTTCGTCAGGGAATTTCGAACACTGCGAAAGACGACAGTGATACTTTTATTCATGTTTTTATTAAGTAGCCGGACAAACTACTAGTATGCCCCACGGTGGGGATTTAGACAGTTAGAATTGTCTCCTGGGTGGGGCTTTGAATGAAACATTCATCTGCTTTAAGAAGTCATATTTGTAGCATCTCCTACCTGGCTAATTAGGAAAGGTTAGACTGTAGAAAATATAAGTTGGTGTATTTATATAGTTTCAGACAAAGGATGCCACTATTTCCACATACTAGATGAACTACATAAGACATTACAGTATGCTAAAGTGAAGAAAGAAGCTTTGATGTATTGTCTACAGAAACTGGAAGAACAGAGTGACGTGATACGAACAACACAATCACATTATTTACCATGTGGTGACTGAAAGCTTGCTCTACAAAATGTTACCTTGTATGTGATCAGTTGTACAAACAACACATTATTTACCATGTGGTGACTGAAAGCTTGCTCTACAAAATGTTACCTTGTATGTGATCAGTTGTAAGGACAGGCATGTGTAAAAAGATCAAACTTTGCCCAGTCTTCCATGGTCAAGGTTAAGGGCTTTACCTAAGGAGTAGGGTTTAGAATGTCTGATACCTGGTAGAGGTTCATTCTGATGCGGTTCAACCAGTGAGGTGCCACATAGTTACATGCATGTTAAGAATGAATACCATCTGCCAATCAGCCTAGCATTCATTTTAACAGGCCTTCTCATTTTCCGTGCTTATGGTAGGGTGACTATTGCCAAAAAAGTCTTCCATTTTAAGAGTAGGTAGGACCTCTCTGTTAACAAGACATGTTATATACCAAAATGTTCGGTATAGTCTGTAGTATCTGGGACTGCCGGCATAAATTGCCAAATGTGGTGGCGTTCCGAGAAATCCAAGATGGCGTCCAAAATGGCCGCCATTTTTGTCATTACTAGCTCTGCATAGACAATTGATAATTGCAGGAATATGATACTATTCTATGAAACAACTATCATTAATTATTATAGACACAAACAATGTCTTTACAAATACACCCTGTTCAGAATCTTCAAAGGTCAATGTCAAGGTCATTTTCCAGTAAAACCACTGAAAAAACAGCAAAAAACACCGTTTTACTTGATATCTGTTTTATTTATTTACTATTCATAAGTTACAGCTATCTAAAACACATATTTTAACATAGTTGTATGTTCCCTTGATCAAATAAAACTGATTTGGAACACTTTGGAGTTAAAATATTGGAGATATACCGCTTAGTAGATCATATATAAAATCCATACCCCACTCACCAATTTTATACAGGGAATCTGAATCAAGTATTTGGAAAGTTTCAAAGAATAAGTATGTCATTATTAAGGGTAGTTATGTCATAAATGTAAATTAGTATACAAGCATAGATGTGTATGTCTAAATTTGTTCAGAAAAAAATCAAGATGGCGTCCAAGATGGCGACCAAAATGGCCACCATAGTATGAAAAGTACCTTACATATAGCTATAATATATAAGATGGTACACGTGCACTTATTTCATCTTTAAGTATTTTTAATTGCAAATATTTTACATTTACACATATTTTACAATTGAATTAGTATTGAATTATTATATCTTACTGCAGAAATAGTGCGAATAATTAATTACTAGCAATGTTATAATGAGGCGTTTGAGTGTAGAATATATCTTTATCATTTAATAATTTCTCGCAACATGACATACATATGCGATTTATTAGCATGGGTATATAAACAAGAAAAATATACATGATTGTGCAGAAAATGTTAAGGAATGTGGTAACATTAATTATAACTACTTTTGTTCAATCTGTTTCCAATGTTTCGAAAGTGGGTGGGGTAAAAATGATTCCGTAAACGCAAAGCGACTGGTATATCATCAATCACGTTTTTTAACAGTTAATATAAAGATCCCCATGTCTATTTATAGCATAAATTGATTTTTCTCTGTACTTTAAAACGGAAAAATATACATGTACAAAATTCAATGTACACGGTTTTGTAATTTGCATACTTATACAGTATTGCCATTCAAGAACAAAACATAGTTTCTAATGCATTATTTCGCTCAATAAGTTCATCATCACGTTGATACGTGCTGTAAATCATAATGCACAAAGTACATATTTTAGTAAAATAACACACGACCGTATAAAGGCCCTCAGTTTTGAATAAGGACCTACAGTGCAACAACTGAAGGCCAAACAAAACAATGTATTATGATTTGATAATACCTAGCTACCTTGCAGTTTCTATGTAAGTACGTGTACTATCCTTACGGGACCTCCCCTGTTTTTTCCGAGATAAGGTGCTGTTATAATGTGACAAAATATTCATGTATACCATTGATTTTATATGTGTATATGTTTTATATGATAATTATGGGACTTGTCGCTATTATTCTTTATGAGTCCTTTATAAATATGGCCGGCTAACATGAATGTTCCCAACACCAGTTGGTGTATCTTTAATGTCACTTACAATGACTGTTTCAATCACTGGTAAGTCCTAAGAAGGGTCTATGATCACAATTCCCAACATATGCGAGTTACCCGTTAACTAATCCCTGCACTGATGACTATAAGTTAATAACTCCAATGCTTGTTGATCCCCGAGTGCCTAGGATGACTGTTCCCGACATTGCCGAGTCCCATAAAACCTAGGATGACAGTGCCACATAGGACCTAGGATGACTTTACCTACACTGGTGAGTCCCCTCAGTACGTAGGATGACAGGTCCAACATTGTCGAGCCCCCCATAATACCTAGGATTACTGTCCCACATAAGGCCTGGGATGATTGCTGCCAACTATGATGAGTCATCCATATGGCAAAGGGCATGGCTGTGCATGTAGCTAACACTGATGAGTCCTTCATAGACCCTAATACGATTGCTTCCAGCACTGGTGAGTCCCTGCGAGGGCATTGTATGATTTCTCCCAACACTGAAGAATCCCCATAAGCCTTATGATATG
The DNA here is from genome assembly GCA_947247005.1 of Spisula solida. NCBI lineage: Eukaryota > Metazoa > Mollusca > Bivalvia > Venerida > Mactridae > Spisula > Spisula solida. The sequence continues at coordinate 32,672,601 of OX365948.1, forward strand.
GCTTTCATTGATTATCCCCATGGCGTATAAGTCCCCCAAAGGATCTTTAATGTCTGCTTACAACCCTGATGAGTCCTTAATATACCCAAATACGACTGAAAAGTATCCCATGGGGCATAAGACAACTGCTATAAACAGTGGTGAGTCCCTGAGAGAGCATTGCATGATTTCTTCCAGCACTGACGAGTCTCCAATAAGACCTTCATTGACTGTCCCCAGCGCTAATGAGTCCACAGCAGCTGGTCTTGGATGACAGCTCCCTACACCGAAGAGTCACCGATAGGGACTAGGGTGACAGTTGTCAACACTCGTGAGTCTTCCATAGGGCCTAGGATGATAACTCACAACACTGGCGGGTCCTACATAGGGCATTGGATGATAACTCACAACACTGGTGGGCCCTCCTTAGGGCCTAGGATGATAGCTCACAACACTGGTTAGTCTTTCATAGGGCCTAGGATGATAACTCACAACACTGGTGGGTCCTCCTTAGGACCTAGGATGATAACTCACAACACTGGTGGGTCCTCCTTAGGGCCTAGGATGATAGCTCACAACACTGGTGAGTCTTCCATAGGACCTAGGATGATAACTCACAACACTGGTGGGTCCTCCTTAGGGCCTAGGATGATAGCTCACAACACTGGTGAGTCTTCCATAGGGCATAGGATGATAACTCAGAAATCTGGTGGGTCCTCATTAATGCCTAGGATGATAACTCACAACACTGGTGGTCCTCCTTAGGGCCTAAGATGATAGCTCACAACACTGGTGGGTCCTCCTTGGGGCCTAGGATGATAGCTCACAACACTGGTGAGTCTTCCATAGGGCATAGGATGATAACTCACAACACTGGTGGGTCCTCCTTAGGGCCTAGGATGATAACTAACAACACTGGTGGGTCCTCATTAGGGCCTAGGATGATAACTCACTACACTGGTGGGTCCTCCTTAGGGCGTAAGATGATAGCTCACAACACTGGTGGGTCCTCCTTAGGGCCTAGGATGATAGCTCACAACACTGGTGAGTCTTCCATAGGGCATAGGATGATAACTCACAACACTGGTGGGTCCTCCTTAGGGCCTAGGATGATAACTCACAACACTGGTTGGTTCTCCTTAGGGCCTAGGATGATATCTCACAACACTGGTGGGTCCTCCTTAGGGCCTAGGATGATAGCTCACAACACTGGTGAGTCTTCCATAGGGCCTAGGATGCCATCTCACAACATTGATGGTTTCCCCTCAGGGCTTAAGATGATAGCTTCTAACACTGATAGATCCCCTTAGGGTCTAGGATGGTAGCTCACAACATTGGCAGGTCCCCTTAGGGCCTAGGATGACAGCTCCCAACATTTGTGGGTCCTATCTAGGGCCTAGGATCACAGCTCACAACATTGGCGGGTCCCCCTTAGGGCCAAGGATGACTGATACCTGCAATGAAGAGTCTGCAAAGGGCCTATGATGGCAGTTACCTACAATGGTGAGTCCCCCATAGTACCTAGGATGTAGTTCCAAACACTAGTGTGTCTTCCATAGGACATAGACTGACTGTTTCCTGATGAGTCCTCCATACTAAGAGCATAGGATGACAGTTTCCTACACTGGTGAGTCCCTATAGTACATGGGGAGACAGTTTCCAACACTGATGAATCATCCATAGGGTCTAGGATGATTGAGTTCCCTACAACGAAGAGTCCCGCATAGGGTCCTGGATGAATCCTCCATAGGTTCAAGGGTAGCAGTTCCCTACCCTTGTGGGTCCCCCAAAGTGCATATGATAACAGTTCCCTATACCGAAGAGTCCCCGATAGGGTCTAGGAAGACAGTTCCATACACACTGGTGGGTCCCCGATAGGGACCTAAGGATAACAATTCCCAATGCTATGGAATCCTCCATAAGCATCATTATATCTATATACTAGTATGAAAGTACCACATTGATTTTTGGTACAAAATATAGTTATATACGCGGAAATAGCTCAGTGGTGACGCACTGGACTGTCAACCCGAAGGTCGTGGGTTCAATTGTCGGCATTGGAACTTGACATTTCTGAAATTATGTCTGTAGTAATTGCCCGCTATATTTAACCCTATGGACTGCTAAGTATTTGTTGGAAGGTGCCAGGAAGCTGTGTACATATCGATGCTTTTCACCGGGCACATTAAAGAACTAAGCTGTCTATACGAAATAAGAGCTAGGCGCACTTCTTCAGCGCTGGACATGCCTGTATCTGATGTCTCTCCCTTCAGGGGCTTTCTCTCAGTCTGTCCCTCTGGTCAGAGCATTCTGTATCTGTACTGGTAGAGGCTGCACCTGTGTCCTAGTGGCTGTAACAGTCTATGTGACGGGCCTTTGAACGTACATTCGCATGAAAAGGGTGATATTTAAATATGGTATATTTATTATGCAATACATGGTGGCCATCTTGGGCGCCATCTTGGATTTAGACCTGTCCCCTCATACTTTTGAGGACTTTTTATGCCCCCGTATCGATTGATCGGGAGGCATATAGTGATTCACCTGTCCGTTCGTTTGTCCGTTCATTCGTCCGTCCGTCCGGTTAACCCAAATGGACCGTTTCTCCTAGCATCATTATGGCTTGCTACAAAGCTTTCATACTTGCATGGATGTTGTATAAGACTCACACATGCCTGTATCACCTAACCCCAGTTTGACTTTTACCTTGAACTAATTTTGGACTTATATTAGACTTATTTATGGACAAGGCTTCCACAGGGGGCATAAGCGTTTATTGAACGTAGTCTTGTTTCTGTTGATCAGCATATGGTTACCTTTCTGTAAAACACAAAAAAGTGTCTGTTGCAATTTAGTTTTCCTTATTTGACAGGACTAATAGGTAAGTTGAACGAGATGTGAAAAAATGGCCATTCTAAAGCAAAAAATATACATTTATGTGCGTATCTTTAAGTATTGCATATAAATTAATATTTCTACTTGAATTAAGTTACTGGCTTCTCACTGGTCAGTTTGATACCCTACATGATACACTTTGTGACACTTTTTGCATTTTTTAAAAAAATCCCCAAATATTATTTTAGACGCGTTATTATGCAAAAGTTAAAAAAATGTCAAAAAGTTTCCACAAGAGTTATTCTTTGGGACTTTTTTTCTGGTGTTCTGGGACCTTTAAAGAGTAGAAAACCGAAGAGTTTGTTAACATCAGAATTTTTTCTCAAGCTTTCAACTATTCTACTGGCCTATTAAGGGACTTTTCATACTAAGGCGGCCATTTTGGACGCCATCTTGATTTTTTTTTCTGAACAAATTTAGACATACACATCCATGAATGCATAATAAGTTCCATTTATGACATTACTACCCTTAATAATGACATACTAATTCTCTGAAACTTTCCAAATACTTGATTCAGATTCCCTGTATAAAATTGGTGGGTGGGGTATGAATTTCATATATGATCTACTAAGCGGTATATCTCCATTATTTTATCTCCAAAGTGTTCCAAATCAGTTTTATTTGATCAAGGGAACATACAACTATATTAAAATATGTGTTTAAGATAGCTGTAACTTATGAATATTAAATAAATAAAACAGATATCAAGTAAAACGGTGTTTTTTGCTGTTTTTTCAGTGGTTTTACTGGAAAATGACCTTGACATTGACCTTTGAAGATTCTGAACAGGGTGTATTTGAAAAGTCATGGGTTATGTCTATAATAATGAATGAAAGTTATTTCATAGAATAGTATCATATTCCTGCAATTATCAATTGTTTATGCAGACCTAGTAATGACAAAAATGGCGGCCAATTTGGACGCCATCTTGGATTTCTCGGAACGCCACCACAATTGGCAATTTATGCCGGCAGCCCCAGATACTACCGACTATACCGAACATTTTGGTATATGACATGTCTTGTTAACAGAGCGGTCCTACCCCAACTTTTTTTTCCTGAGATTGTCACCCTACCATTAGTCCTGATTTCAGGAAGTTGATTTCTGAAGATTCCTTAAATGTATAATGCAAACAAATTAATCTTCTATTAGCTTAATTTAACAGTTTATTTATTGTCTATAATTTACCTTTGGCCTCAGTTTTTGTAAGTGGGCAGGATTACAAATATGTACAAGGTAAAGTATAAATACTAAGTGAAATCACGGACATGACACAACCCGCACGTGGAAATGAATGTAGCGCTAGAAATGTTTAATATTTTCATGCATAAAGATTGAGGTCCACGTTAGTTTATTCGCACAATATCTGTTGTCTTATAATCAGCTTTCAGGTTTTGAAACATGAAGATTTCATGACTGAACCTAGTGATTCATTAATGTGGCTCATCAGAGGATAGGAAGTGAAACAGCAAATGTCCTCAGAAAAAAGGGGCTCAATCACGAACCAAATTGGCTGTCTTTTTAAGTGGTTGGATACTTACAACAAAAACATTTAAACTTTATGTGCCTTATATATATGTAGAAGCTCAATCACAAACCAAATTGGTTGTAAAGCCATGTGATTACATATGAGCCAGTCTCCAGGAAAACCTGCTATATTGACAAAATATTGACTTTAAGATTCTCCATAGTATTACAGGATACTGTTAAATAAGCAAATCGCAAAATAAACTATGTTAATATCTTGAGTTTTAAGGAAGTTACGGCTGTTTTTGTAGAGTCCCTATTCGGAGCTTTTTGTGTGACGTCGCAAACGTCATTCAAACGTTATTCGACGTAGCTGAAATAAGTATTTCATTATTACACCATTTTATCAATTATTGACACAAACTGTTCAAAATAGTACCAAATTCTATAATTATGTTTCACTTTTCAAAATATATATCAAAATCTAAAATGTTTGCATTCAGAGAAAGGCTACTTCTGTTTTTAACAACTAAATCCTCGATTTTCTCAATCGGAGTACTTTTCTGAAATTGGTCACCATAGCAACGAAGAATGTGTTTTCGACATAATTCATAGGAAAATTTAAAGCTAAGGTATAGTACTATATGGGTCAATTACTTAAAATAGAATCAATAAAAAAATTTTAATATGTATTTTTCCTTATTTTAGAGCTTTATCAAAATCTTGATTATATACTAATTACATAATGTCATTATAGCAGACTGGCTCATATATTAATTGATATTACGCCTGAACAAAACATCATGTTTAAGGATATTTGTTGATCTTCTGTGATCAAGAGTGAAATTCAATTTCAATAAAAATCAACAGATTTTCTGTTTATTATGTGCTTCAATTTCTTGTTAACGACACAGTAATTGGCTTAATTAAAAAAATTATGTTAAAATTATAATGTCGCAAATGTGATAATTCTGGTGTGATAATGATGTAGTGCATAATTTGAAGCCTGCCATGGTGCTGTTGAAGTTACCATTCTATTTCTGTATTGTTATGGAATCGGCCTTTAAAACAGTGAAAACAAATAAAATGTTATTTAATGTTATTTTCACTATATTCAAATAGCAAAGTGTTATGAAACAGTGGATTACCTGTTTATTTTTCACTGACAAATCTATAATCTAATGATAAGCATATACAGTCAGGTCTCGATACAATGACGCTGTTTGTTCAATATACTGATTTGATATACATCTAGCGTTTTGAAACATCTGTCCCCATAAAATAATGTCAGTATATGAAATTGTCAAGTACATGTATATTGGATGTCTTTATATTGACACCCGACTTTAATACTTAAGAAATAAAAATCTGTTTGCGTATTTTGTCGGTGAATAAAACATGGGCAGGAGTTCGGATGCGAACGAGTGCCCATGTTTTATTCACCGACAAAATACAAGAACAGAGTTTTTATTTCGATTCTAAATACGATAATATCCCGCACTATTTAACTGCGCGCATTCCATTTTCACCCATTTGACATTTAACATAATTCCACGCTGAAATTGAGTGGCTTATTAGCTGGTACAATTACCTCCCTCGTTAATGAAAACGACCTTCGTAATTTTCTGAAGGATATAACACATTTTAAACATTGAAACAATTTTAATAACACGAGTATAGTGTATCTATTTCATGAAATGAAAAATATAAATGAATTGATTATCAGAAGTTTTTATGAATCTTTATTTTGAGAGTTTATTGGAGTTTCTAAACATAGATGCGTCATAGCTGTAACACTGGATACTCGTGGAACTCGCGGACCGTCAAAGTTTTACTATAAAGTTTACGTTCATTCATTCATAAATAGGTCACATGATACGGGGCGTTAATGGTAACAGCCAATTTGGTACCGTGTTTTATTGCGGTAATAATAAATGGCTTGGTCTGCTCTATGTTCAATGGATTAATCCGCAGATCGTGTTAGAATAGCTGATAAAATACATTGATCATGCACAGCATAGTGTATAATACATGTTACATTATGACCAAAGATATAGTATTTTTTTATGAAGTGCATGTTGTGTAGATTTGTGTTCAAATGTATAATAACTTTATCTGTATTAAATTCTTATTTAATTTGCACTATGTGTTCGTTATCATTTTTATGCCATATGGATGTGAACAAACTCCCACCGTTTTTTAAAAGAATTGTTTGTTTTATGTTATTGCCTATGTGTCTGTCTGTCAGTCCGTCTGTTATTAGCAATTCCCCATCCCTACTTGAAGGATTTAAAAGAAACCTGACACAAATGTTTACCACATTAAGACAGAGTGCGCCTGTTCTGGTAATTAGCTCCCCTATTCGTAGAATAAGGGGAGCTATTGCAGTCACATGATCATCGGCATAATGCTTATATTAAAGTTTTAAGTACAAGTTTTTTAACCTCTTATATTTTCTCCTTTGAGATATTGCTTTCATACTTTGTATACTTGTAAGCCATCATGACCCCAACCTATATGTGGGAGTAGGTAACTCTATGATGCATTTTGTTGAAATTATTCACCATTTTTCTACTAAGTGCAATTAGTAGGGCTGCGTATCAGTTAGAATGACCGATACGATATTTATATCGACACAAAATGATCGATATTCGATATATCATATGATATATTTTTTTGGCAATAAAACATCTTAAATACTGTAAATATGCACGTGCATACTTACAAGATGTAGGGGTTTAACACCATTTAGCCAGTTCTGAGATGTGATAAACAACCTATTTGTATATTTTTTAAATTGCGCAAGTGGTTTACATAGCAGATTCTTGTTTGAAAATTAGATTCACTCGGACATAAACTACTTCGATGACCTGACCAATTTGAGACGAAACAAATAGACGACGGAAAACTTGATTGAAAATGGGTATTTTATTGATTTACATGTATATTTTTGTTGATCGATTTTTTACCGATACGGGCACGTTCGATACGATGTATCGATCGAACACAAAATACCGGTATTCGATTTATATCGGAAACCGGTACGCAGCCCTAGCAATTAGTGAAAATGTTAGTTTAGGCACAGGTTTTTTAACCTCTAATATCTTCAAAATGCATTGACATATTGCTTGATACTTTGCATACTTGTTCGCCATCATGACCGCAATCCATACACATGGGTAGGTAACTCCATCAAGCATTTTGGTGAAATTATGCCCCCTGTAAAAGTTTAGGTACAGGTTTTTTCACCTCTAATATTTTCAAAGTGCATTCTTATATTGCTTTGCATTCTTGTTCACCATCATGACCCCAACCCCTACACGGGGGTAGGTAACTCTATCAAGCATTTTGAAGAAATTATGCCCCCTTTTGGACTTGGAAATGCAAATGTTAAAGTTTAGGTAAAAGTTTTTTACCCTCTAATATCTTCAAAGTGCATTAACACATTGCTTTGATAATTTGCATGCTTGTTCACCATCATTACACCAACCCTACACAGGGGTGATTAGGTAGCTCTATTAAGCTTTTTGTTGAAATTATGCCCCCTTTTTGACTTTGAATTGCAAATGTTAACGTTTAGGTACAAGTTTTTAACCTCTAATATCTTCAAAGTGCATTGATATATTGCTTTGATACTTTGCACACTTGTTCATCATCATGACCCCAACCCCTACACAGGAGCAGATAACTATTTAGCATTTTGTAGAAATTATGCCCCCTTTTGCACTTAGGAATGCTTATTTGTTCACCTTCACGATCCAGAGGACCTACAAATGAGTAGGTTACTGTCCTGCATTTTGTCCAAATTGTCTCCTTTTTTCGACTTAGAAGCCCCAACCTCTACACAGCAGAGGGTAATTTTGCTAATATAAAGCATTTTGTTTTGAATATATAATGATTATACTATTCTAGCATGGCACTGCGAATAGTGGAGCGCGCTGTTCGTGGACAGCCCTTGTTATGTTATGGCCTCTGTGTCCGTCTGTCCGTCCGCCTGTCGTTAGCAATTCTCTTAAACTCTTGAGCCCCTTGAAGGATTTTATAAAAGAAATCTGACACAAATGTTCACCACATCAAGACGACGTGTAGAGCGCATGTTCTGGATGGATCACTTCAAGGTCAAGGTCACACTTAGGGGTTAAAGATCATATGACTTTGTTTCCCTCTCGCTCTGTAACTCTTGAACCCCTTGAAGGATTTTAAAGAAACCTGACACAAATGTTCACCACATCAAAACGACGTGCAGGGTGCATGTTCTGGATGGGTCACTTCTAGGTCAAGGTCACACTTAGGGGTTAAAGGTCATATGGCTTTGTTTCCCTTCCACTTTGTTTCTCTTAAAGAAACCTGACACAAATGTCCACCACATCAAGACGACGTGCTGAGCGCATGTGCTGATGGGTCGCTTTAAGGTCACACCTAGGGGTTAAAAGTCTAATAACTTTGTTACCCTACCACTCTGTGACTCTAAACATAATGTTCAAAAGCAGTATGACATGCAGATTGTATGTCCCCAGTTGGTTCACTTCGAAGTACTTTTAAACATGTTTCAACTGCCAAATACCTAAAACAAATCCTTCGGGCATATATTGCCCCCATGGCGTTCTTGTTATTATCACACTTTATCTGTCCATTCATTCGCTTTTACTGGTAAACTCCTGCTATTTACGGCGAGTTTGCTTTGAAACCAAATGCCTATGGGTGAACACCAAGAGCTCACATTTTTGGCCTAATCTTTAAGAAACTTGGTCACAGTGATCTAATTAGAGTTTGGGTCATCTTGGGTAAACAAAGTCAGAGACTACCAAACCAAGGGTTAAACCTAGTGAATTCATTTGAGGTCACTTTCGGCCTAATATTGCTTAGATTTCTCAGTTATTTGACACCGTATCCCACGAAAGACTCCTCGCTGACAAAAACCACACTATTAAGAGCTCTGATTCGTGCACGATATTTTTTGCTAAAATCTTTATTTTCTTTAGCGTTTTCTGAAAGTTTGAACCTTTTTGAAAATGAATCAAGCAAGCAAGAAAAAATCCAAAATCTTTAATCATGTTTGTTTCTTAAGAAATAAATACTTACTAATTTCCGCCTGTGAACTAAATTGGTCAAGTATAAAAACAAAGATCTAAACACACAAAGTGGACGCTCAATTGGAAGGTGAGAGAAAATGCAAAATAGCATGCAGCAGATTCTGTTATTTTGCATAAAGCGTTTTGTTTGTCATTCTTTTTTATGACCAATTATAAAAATGATGTCTAATTTTGAAGAGTTTTTTTTTTGTATGAGGTACATTGTTTTCGTCTACCTCTTATATAATTCAGAAAATCGTGATTTCAATGAGGCCAATTCCATCGAGTTTAAACGACCTTTAACATAGCATGTATAGATACGACTTTAAATTAAAATGTTTGTTTGCAACATAAGTGGAACATGAAAATACATATGAGCCAGTCTCAAGGAAAACCTGATATTTTGACAAAAAAATTGATTTTGAGATTTTCCATAGACTTAAAGGATAATGTTAATGAAGCAAAATGCAAACGAAATTTTGTAAATATCTTGAATTTTAAGAAAGTTACAGCTATTTTTGTAGAGTATCTATTTGGTGCTTTTTGTGTGACGTCGCAAACGTCATTGGAACGTTATTCGACGTCACTGTAACAAGAATTTCATTACTTCACATATAGAATATGATCAATTCTTGACATAAATTGTTTAAAGTGGTATCATGTGCTAGAATTATGTTTAAATTTTTAAAATACATATCAAAATAAAAGTGTTTGCATTCAGAGAAAGGCTACTACTGTTTAAAACAACTAACTCCTCGTTTTTCTCAATCGGAGCACATTTCCGGCATTGGTAACCATAGCAACGAAGTATGTGATTTTGATATAAATCATGAGAAATTTTAAAGCTAAGATATAGTACTATATGGGTAAATTACTTAAAGTAGAATCAATAGATATGTATTTTTCTTATTTTAGAGCTTTTATAAACATTGTTACATAATTATAATTACATAATGTCATTATAGCAGGTTTTCCTGGAGACTGGCTCATATATTTTCGGAAAAGAGCAAGCCTTGACGTCACGTAAACGACACATTTCGTCATTGAAACGTTTTCCATAAACAAAATATTTGGAACAAGATACTTTATATCACTTGGTACTCCCGTTTCACTTGCAATTTCAATGTTCATTGTTTTCTGTTGAAATTAAAAATACCAGTATCAAGATTCTGTAATGCATAAAGTAATGTTCCAATAACTTCCTATTAATGGTATATTACCAACAAGCTGTGTACTGACGTTCTTCATTATTAAGGTTCTGTCTTTGCTGAAGTCTCGTCAGAAATGGGGGACTTTATCTGCGACCACTGCTTTTTTCTCTTTAGACTTAAAAACTTCTTTAAATACATGTATAAGATAATCTGGTTTGCTTAATTGTAATTAATCCTCTATAAAATATTAGCCTCATCCTATTTCATCTGACGATACGATATTCTTTCTGACATTTCGCTTGTGATGATGTCATAACAAAGAAATAAAGACATTGTTGATAGGTATAGTTCATGCCATTTTGTCATACAAAAACATCGACCTGGATTTTAATTTTAAACAATCATGTTCGGCAACTCCAGCATTGCTGTCAATAGCGTAATATAAGTTCTCTCCCTTTAATTAATAACGTTAACGCGTAATTTATCATCGTTTCTATATGACTGCGTTTTGACGTTCACGTCACGATTGTTTCTACGTTTGTCAAACTGTTATTGTTTACATGTCGGCAGATTTACTATCAATAACTGATCTATGTACATGTAGTATATATAGAGTGTAGTTGTCAACTTTTTGTATATTTGACAACTTTTTATAACAGTTGTTGAACTATTATTAGACAAGTTTCATACATAACGTTGTTGTGTTTTTTGCCTCTCGTTTACACACGTTATGGTAAATTACGCTAAAATATGCTGAAACACGAGGAGTGTTATTGTGTTGACTGATGTAACGTGGACTTGATATAACTATTCTGAATGTGAATCATTTCTGGTAGGTAGTTTTTTCAGCATTTGTAACTAAATGTCATAATTATAACGAAGCATGCTTGGTATGAGCACCATACTTCATGAGAATTATCGTACGGTTGCACTCACAGGGTATTGACGCATATTATGTTCGTGTGTGTGATTGCCTGATCATATCTCGTTTATATAATTATACATGTATAAGGCAATCGCACACATATAAAAATGATATGTGTCAATACCCTGTGTTCGCAATATATGTTTATGGACATGTAGTATGATGGCCTTGTCCATGTATACACACATTCATTTTTTGTTGTTTCGTGTGTTGTGAATAATGACCATGTCTGTCTGACAATGTTACTGTGTATGCTATATCTACATCAGTGTGTTGGGGGCTCGATGTATTTGGTGGTATACATGGTATTGTCCTTCTTAGAAACCACGTGGTCTAGCTATGTTATTTGTTTATCAATTAACATTAATTGGTTTCTACGAACAACACTCCGCTAGACGACTTTATTATGACATATTAACGCTAAACGGGACATCCTAAAGCAATGTAAGCGTAATAAATCTACATTACACATACATGTTACATACTACGAATATTATATAGCACGGAGATACTGACATGATCCTTACCATTATGCCTAAATATATTACAAGGTTATCGCGTTGAATATGTCTATTTTCGCGAGTAAATCGTGCAATATCGACCGTAAAATCGGGGACGAACGGAAATCACCGAGCTTTCACGATTGGGTCAATCAGATGTGTGTTTGTATAAAACCTTGAGCGTTTTGGTGATACTCCCCGCTTATGAAAACATGCAACCGGGGTTATACATAATGACAATATATCAACTGTTAAATTCTGCTAATAGAAGGTCGAGGATCAAGCCAAATTCTCCGTACTATACCAAATATGGACATGATAGATTTTCATGGAGTTCAATTTATATACGTAGTGTCCTTAATTATGTACTAGTATACATACCTGTACTAATAACGTTGTCCGATATAAGTATTGGTAACCTTACCAAAAATAAATGATATTTGGGCTTTGGTATTGTCCAGAGAATTTGACACGACTCTCGAACTTCTGTTAGCATAATTTAACAGCTGAGATCGATATATTGTCTATATTTATATTCACGACTGTATGTTTTCATAAGCGGAAAGTTTCACGAAGACGCTCGGGGTGTTATACCAACACAAATCTAAAAACCCGATGTTGCACGATTTGTTCGCGGAAATTTATATATTCAACGCAAGAACCTTATAATATATTCATGCGTTAAGGTCATGATCATGTCTAATTCTCTTTGCTATATCCCTAACAACCCCATTTTGTTTGCCACTACCGTAAATTATTGCATGTCATTTCAACGGAACGTCGTTTTTTTAGTACATAAAAATAAATAAATAATTTTAATTTTTCCACCTACCTACCATAGGCTGATCCAAGGGGGGGGGGCGGACCCGGCGTACGCCCCCCCTAAAATCGCCGGAGCCTAGGTAATTTATCATATTTTGGATGTAAGAACAATATTGATATGCAATTTTTTTCGCTCGCTTCGCTCGCGTAAATACAACAATAATCAATTTATGGATTTTAAATTGAACTTAATGCTGTATGCAAAAACAAGATATGGGACTGATTGGTAGAATGATGCCGAACATCGGCTACAGAAATGCCGAGATTCTTGCACATTAAAAATGTCCGACAAGAAAAAAATATTAATACAGTTGGCTTTATTGTCTAATAAACCTGTCCTTTTCATAAAAAATAAGATACCTCAGAATGCAGCTGACGAATTCCATGGTTCTATTTAAAAAGTCACGAGGCAGAAAGCCACTGGACTCCCTAGTCACTGGATCCCAAGTACTTCACATTTCCACTGAAACAAAACTGAAGCCCTGGAGTTCGCAGGGTATGCTGCTCAGATAGACATTGCCTTTTTTGGGACGAATTCACAGCAGTTATATATCAGTGTATAGTATCCAGTCGATTATCGTTAGTCCTGGCTATGCTGTTCATATAAACAACGATTTTTCTTGCTCGCTGAAGAACTACGTAAATTCATTGAAAGCTTTTGATTTACCAATGAGTTGTTTGGGTATGCTGCTCAGACAAACTCTGATTTTTTTCTAGTTCTTACAATTACTACATCAGTGAATATTACCAAGTAATAAGGATGTGGTGTATGCTGCTGAAATAGATAATTGCATTTTTTCTTGCTCGCTACGCTCGCACAACCACTGTCAGTTCATTTTGTCAAGTAGGGAATGAGTTTGAGGGATATGCTGTTCAAATAATTAATGCATATATTCTTGCTCGCCTTGCTCTCACATTAACTTTATCAATGAATATTATAAGATAAAGAACGAAAATTGTGTGGAATGCTTCTCAGAGATACTTTTTTCCTAGCTCGCTTCGCTCGCATATTTTCTTGAGGAGGGGGTGGGGGTATCAATACATGAATGTACGCCCCCCCCCCCTAACGCCAAATCCTGGATCCGCCCCTGCCTACCTACCATATTTTTCATCATGCTAACAGAACCAAACTATTTATTTGTTGTTGGCCTTATTTGTAATTAGAATTATTTTAAGCTTCATAATTACGGATCTAATATCAATAGCTATTAGCATAAGTTCCGTGTTAACCACGAACGATTACGGAAAGGGCCAGCTAGATTACTCTAATGTCCTTACTTAGAATAACAGCCGGTATCCAACGCACCTATATTGAGTCATTGACGCTGCAATTTTTATAATTTATGTTATCCCTTTCTTTTCCGTCCAAAATATTTTTTTCGGAGGGTTGAATTTGTATACAGTTCAGAACCGTGTTCTAGAATCAAACCTACACCGTACTCACTTTTGAATTACCTCCCTTTCTTTAAAGTTATGTAATTATGTAGTCGAATACTCTGTGTATAATTTAAATTACATAATAAAAATATACAATTTAGATAACATTAATCAAGCACAATGGTAGTACTAATTGCAATATCTAGAAGTTATCATCAATTAATTATCAATTAGTTTATTGCTCTTCTGCTTCTCCATGCACTCTTACTTTTACATATATTTCACAGTGTAAAAACGAGTCAACTTCCGGTTATCACAATAAGGAATACACGTTGAATTGTAAGTCTTGCAATAAGTGATAGGAAATCACCGGATGTTTCAATCGCAATAAGTCATACAAATTGGATTGTATAGTATCCCAGTAAGTCATACAGTGATTTGGCTTATACGCGGCGTATTTATTTATATTTTTATTTGATTATTTATGTTTATGCTGATTATGCTATGCGGAATTATGTTCCCTTTTAAGAATAAAGTTCGATTTAATGATATGCATATAACACACTATCTATTCTCTTAAAGCTCCAGCTTGGAGCGGCAAAGTACTTTCATTATTGTCAATTATGTAACGTAAATATTGTTTGTACATGTATGTACTTTGATGAGACTCAAATAAAGATCATCTCTACTTTAAGTCTCAATTTCTACATACTGTATTATATCATTTATATTTATTTACTTATGAGTGATGTATGACAAGTTAAGAAACAAAAGCCTTTCAATTTATGTTTGGCGTCCCGAATGTTATGACGTCATTGTAACATTTGGTCTTCTTGGACGCTTGTCTTCTTCAAGACTTCATAGTTCATAACGAAACATAGTGTGGCATTTATTTTGAGCGCGACTGATCAGCAACACTTGCTTGTTTGATAATTGTTTATTTTTAAGGTGTGTGTGTTGCTGAGTCTTAGATTCACAAAGATTTATGACGTCATCACGAAAATGATTTCATTTATTATTTCGGCGGTCGATGCAGTATTCATTATAAATTGATTTTTACTTCATATAGCACGTTCAAAATTTAGGGAACTCATGTCAAGACATTATTGAATAGGGACGGGTCCTTATTTCTACGGTTTTACTGCTATAATAAACATCAAAATGTTAATGTTTATTATAAATCCTACGTGTAAAACAATGTGTGACATTTCCATGGCTACACCTGAGGGTCCGTGACGACACATTGTTTTACCAAATTAAAATAATATTAGTGCTTATTCCATTACATACATTTAGAGGCAATCGTTGTGCAATTTTCAAAATGATCGTAAAACATGACAGACTAATAGAAAAAGTCTACGAATGAATCATACTTACTTACTTACTTACTGCCCGTTATGCCCTCTGGCATGTAGGGCAGAGCAGTCATACTGGTTTGAAGGCCTCTGAGCTCAGATTATTCATACAACCCTCGTAATTGTAAACTGTTGGAGTTCAAGCATTATCATTGAAATAAATATCTATCAGTCTATCAATATGTACGAGGGGTGAACTTTACGTCTAACTTCTAAAATATCGAAGTATCAGCTGTAACTAATTAACTAATCATTCAGCTTTTCCACACGCAAAGTAAAACTTTACATTGTAATTAGATGGCTATTATAATCCGAAGTCTGCTCAAGGCTGCATTCACTGTGTATATAAATACAAAATGTTCTTAATGCATGCAGGCATATATTTAAATATTATGACAATGTAATGGAAGTTGATGAATGATTTAATTATATAAGTTCACGGGGCTTGTCCAATGACATTGGTGTCATGTGTCTTGTGACCTGACACACCGACCTACATATTTTCAATGAATCCATCAAGTTATAGTACAATTCAAGCATTCTGTCGTCAGAACATATTTCATTACCATTATAGTGACATCATCACTAAAATCACTAACATTTGACCGAATGTATATTATGTAGAATAATGTTGATGTCTGATTTGTCGTTATTCTTTTAGTCCTTTCGGTTAAGGATCGTCCATAAAAGTGGAGATACCTGTTTTTTTTCAATTGTGGTATGTGTTTTTTTTTCTGAAGCGACATCAAGTAGATGAGACAGTGGTGGGATACATGGAATCCGGGTGCGACATCCTAGATCTTCTTTATACGTAAACATGTTTGTAAAAGAAAATCAGGAATGACGTATGAAACTCAATGTAGCCATCTAAGCATAGTCTCGACCGTTGCCAATCGATGCAGATGTTTTGTTTCCCCGGATAATGCCATGTTGTGTGTTTAATGTTGATAAGTTGTCATTACTTGTTGAAGACCGATAAGTTGTCATAACTTGTTGAAGACCAAATTGTATGAATGACTGGTTAATCATACATTACAGGAACATAAGTTAGGCCTGCAGCTCTGCATATACGTTTGGAACGTTAGGAGGAGTTATAGGAACATAATTAAGTTAGGTCAGCATCTCGGCATATACGATTGGAACATTAGGAGAGGTTACAGGAACATAAGTTAGGTCAGCGGCTCGGCATATATGATTGGCACATTATGAGAGGTTACAGGAACATAAATTGGGTCAGAAGCTCTGCATATACGTTTGGAACGTTAGGAGGAGTTATAGGAACATAATTAAGTTAGGTCAGCATCTCGGCATATACGATTGGAACATTAGGAGAGGTTACAGGAACATAAGTTAGGTCAGCGGCTCGGCATATATGATTGGCACATTATGAGAGGTTACAGGAACATAAATTGGGTCAGAAGCTCTGCATATACGTTTGGAACGTTAGGAGGAGTTATAGGAACATAATTAAGTTAGGTCAGCATCTCGGCATATACGATTGGAACATTAGGAGAGGTTACAGGAACATAAGTTAGGTCAGCGGCTCGGCATATATGATTGGCACATTATGAGAGGTTACAGGAACATAAATTGGGTCAGAAGCTCTGCATATACGTTTGGAACGTTAGGAGGAGTTATAGGAACATAATTAAGTTAGGTCAGCATCTCGGCATATACGATTGGAACATTAGGAGAAGTTACAGGAACATAAGTTGGGTCAGAAGCTCGGCATATACGATTGGCACATTATGACAGGTTACAGGAACATAAGTTAGGTCAGCGGCTCGGCATATATGATTGGCACATTATGAGAGGTTACAGGAACATAAATTAGGTCAGCGGCTCGGCATATAGGATTGAAACATTAGGAGAAGTTACAGGAACATAAGTTAGGTCAGAAGCTCGGCATATACGATTGGCATAATATGAGAGGTTACAGGAACATAAGTTAGGTCAGCGGCTCGGCATATATGATTGGCACATTATGAAAGGTTACAGGAACATAAGTTAGGTCAACGGCTCGGCATATACGATTGGCACAATATGAGAGGTTACAGGAACATAAGTTAGGTCAGCGGCTCGGCATACTATGATTGGCACAATATGAGAGGTTACAGGAACATAAGTTAGGTCAGCGGCTCGGCATATATGATTGGCACATTATGAGAGGTTACAGGAACATAAGTTGGGTCAGAAGCTCGGCATATACGATTGGAACATTATGAGAGGTTACAGAAACATAAGTTAGGTCAGAAGCTCGGTATATACGATTGGCACATTATGAGAGGTTACAGGAACATAAGTTAGGTCAGCGGCTCGGCATATATGATTGGCACATTATGAGAGGTTACAGGAACATAAGTTGGGTCAGAAGCTCGGCATATACGATTGGAACATTATGAGAGGTTACAGAAACATAAGTT
Organism: Spisula solida; assembly: GCA_947247005.1. Lineage (NCBI taxonomy): Eukaryota > Metazoa > Mollusca > Bivalvia > Venerida > Mactridae > Spisula > Spisula solida. The sequence goes on from OX365948.1 coordinate 32,690,570, forward strand.
AAGCCAGAAGCTCGGCATATACGATTGACACATTAGGAGAGGTTACAGGAACATAAGTCAGGTCAGCGGCTCGGCATATATGATTGGCACATTATGAGAGGTTACAGGAACATAAGTTAGGTCAGCATCTCGGCATCTACGATTGGAACATTAGGAGAGGTTACAGGAACATAAGTCAGGTCAGCGGCTCGGTATATATGATTGGCACATTATGAGAGGTTACAGGAACATAAGTTAGGTCAGCGGCTCGGCATATATGATTGGCACATTATGAGAGGTTACAGGAACATAAGTTAGGTCAGCAGTACGAGTGGCACATTAGGAGGGGTTACAGAAAGTACACGGAACATTTATGTGCAGATTGTGGTCTATGTCTTTTCATTTTTTCCCGCTTTGTGAGCTGCCGTCGAGTTGAGTGCTGCCTTCCCTCTCCGAATATTTGTTATTAACGTTTTACAATTTCAATTATCTTGCGAAACATGCACGTAACAACTGAAGCTTGATTTATTCATGAATTGATGTGAACGTGAATAAAGCTCTATGAGTCAAAGTGCGATAAAAGCGGTGCATACACACACAAACACTTTACCTGTAGAAATGCTCAAAAAGGAGTCTTAACGTAGCCGTGCACGTTAAAGGTACAGTTTGGCAACTTCCCTACTGATGCTATGACGCAAACCTTCGTAAACAAACAAACAACACATCATTGATGTTGTGATTAAATAATTAAATATGACAGATGGGAGATATGACTAGTTTATAGATGAACATCCTCGGAGTATATGCGCTGACACGTTGCTCAGTGACAAAAGTTTCTGCTTTGCACGTGGTACTGTATAAAAGCCAGACCATTCTTGTCCGTATTTCATTTGATGTGTCATATTATGCAAATGTTATATGATATTTTGTGGCCTCTATCATATCTGCTTTGCATAATTTGACTGTTTTACGGCCAGGATGTCAGTGGCGACAGTATATATTGAATTAAGAAACACGCCCTGAAATCCTCATATGACGGTTTGTTGTAAGATGTCCTTATTTAAATAGGGTCATTGCGACTTAGGAAATAGAAATTATATTAATGGACTTGTTCGTACCTTGTTGAAGGAGGGGGCAAATATTATATAAGTATTTGTCCTGTTTTTCAAATTATTACATAAAATTGACACTTCTGATGAATAATTATACAACCAGTAGCTTTACCTATATATACATAGAAACGGAAACAAATGTGTGCTTGAATTAGGAAATAGATCGCTATTATTAAACTAGAATATAAATATAATCGAATAAATAAACATTATAGCATAAAAACGGTGATTTTGCCCATACGTTAACGGGACGAAAACCATGCGTAAACATAAAGATTCACGCGCTGTTAACGTCCAGTTTTACGTATGCTCATTTCAGGGCCGCGCCTGCGACTATAAACGTTATACAGCGTCATATGAACAGTAATTCCCATTTTATTTCTGCCTACTTATTAATTTTCTATAAGATTTAAACTATAAATTTAAACAAATCCGCAGTATTCATGTTTTCTTGGTATTTGCCGATCCCGGAAGTTGACGCGCATAACAATAATTGGTATGACGTTACGTTTGTTTTCGCGACGTCGCCACTAAATCTCCCACCAAAATATCATTATTTTGAATTCTAACATAGCACGTGAGATTTGCCTTCTTTGCGTATATTGAGCTTACCATATTTTATTACCGCGATAAAATATAGCTGATTGATGACGTCACGTTTGACGTCATATAGTATGACAAATGACGTAAAGGTGACGGTAACGTTCCTAGGAAAGAAAGTAGTTTGACGTCAACCTGTCTTTTTGTGCTATAAATGGTAAAGCATTGGCGATGTTAGAATCGAAATAATAAATAGGAGTTGTGCTTTGTTGTGTTATAAAATATAGGCACTAGTTTGAATGCGTACATTGAATCACTCGTGCTACGCACTCGTTATTTAATTACTACGCATCCAAACACGTGCCTATATTTTATTGCGCAACAAAACATAGCTACGTATTCATTATTTCTTAAATACAAACGCATTAATTGATGTTTTGTATGCTATAATAGCGTTTACGCATGTTTTTCGCGTTATGACATATGCAGAGTCCCTGGCGGGCTTGGGCACCAACCGTCCCTCGGGACTCTGCAGATGTTATAGCCCGAAAAAGCATGCGTTAACCCTACAGAAACGCTACGAAAAGAAAATTACGCAAAACGTTGCACTCTACGGCGACGTCACAATTAATGACGTCATGAAATAAACAAGACGTAAATTTCATTGATAAAAATCGCTAATTATACCCCGGAGATAAATTAAACAGCCGATATTCTACCGTGATATACCGTTTATTAGATAACGCTACAGCTCCATACGTTTACATGGAGCAAAATACAGACAGTTTTAGAAAATCCAGGGGCGTACGTTACGATTCTTTGAACAGCGGAAGTTGTCTATAGCAACGTGATAAATAACCCACCAACTTCGCAAACAAAATAGTCCATTTCAATTTGTGCAAATTACACGTGTTAGAATGCAAATAGATCGCAGTTTTGCGTGATATACCGGTGAATAGATCACGGTTTGTCGTTCATATGCATAGTTATTAATCACTCAGGCATTATAATTCCTACGCATATGAACTCTAAACCGTTATCTATTCACCGGTATATCACGCAAAAACAGCGATCTATTTCCTAATTAAAGCACAGGTAAGCCGATTATCATATATAACGCATTAAAATACATACTTGTTATCGTTTTAGTATTGGAAATCCAACACACCACAAACAAGATGGACGTTTTACGAAGCTTAACGATGGTGTTGAGTTTGATATGCCTGATGGTATCCACAGCCTTGGCAACTAAACAGGCAGCTCCTGTGCCAGCAGTAGTGGATAGTAAAACCACTTCCGGTACTAGTTCTTCCGACTCACCGTCATCTACAAGCGTCGCTTCTAACGTCCAAACGAGCGGAGCTGCATCTACAACATCGAAGACAAAACCCTCCGATAAAAAGAAACACAACCCATTGGATAGTATAAAAACGTTCGATCTTTCTTTTACCGTTCGCGAACCACCTAGCCCAGTACACGACACGTGTAGTTCGATTGATGTATGCAAAGCAATGAATGGAATTTGTAACAACGGTACGTGTACGGCTGCGAAATGTTCTGGAGAAATCCGATGTGTTTGTTTCCCGGGACACACGGGACCATTCTGTGATACAGAAACGCCAGTAAACAAAACGAATGAAAATGGACAGTCTATGCATAAAAATGGAACCGGGGGCGTAGGTAATGGAGCAAGTGGAAGTAAAGAACATGGGCAGACAGGAAAAACTGATAACAAAGTCAGCGTTGATGGCAAACATCTTATAAAAGGTAAAGGAACTGCGCGTAAAGATATTGTAGAAAGTGCCAGTCATAGAAATATTAATGCGAAAATTGAGACGCAAACAACTGCCACACTAATACACATTCCTTTACCTGAACAGAAAGCGAACAAGGTAGAAAGCACGACATCTAGCGCTGGTATTACTTCTACACCCCCTGACACCGCAGGGTATGTGAAAGGTCCAGAGGTATACGTTGCCACTGATTCCAGTGTTGTCCAAGTCAAGTCCTCTAGAACTGAAATACTTATAGATAAACCTACCGTTATAAGTCAAATATCTGATTCCGTACCACTGTCTACTGTTTCTCTGAAAGATACTAGGGTAGGCGTACCACATGAATCTTTGGCAGCCCTCGAAGCTAAAACAATGCCTACAGGTGAAGGAAGTTCAAAAGCTGCGATAGAAACCGCTAAGAAAAGTACGACGCTTTCTAATAATAAGTTAGACGGGAACTCTGGTGTAAGCAATAAAAATCATAATGTCGTATCAAAATCGGAAATTATGCAAGGAAAGGATACAATACTAACCGAAATTACAGGGACAGTTGAACATTCAAAAAGTACAATTGAAACCAGCAAAATCTTGGCTGTGTCCGATATTAAAATTTCAATTGAGCCGGATAAAAGTAGTCAAACGGTAGGTGAAAAATTGACATCTAATAGAAACGACGTGCCAAGTGCAAAACACATATCTGTTGTAAGTAAAACTCCTGCAAAGGAACCTGATCAAAGTCTTCCAGGTTTGAATGAACGAAAGTTGACGATACCGAAGGAAGTCGATAATGCCTCCGCGAGTACCAACAAAGCTGTTCCAAAAAGTGAAACAAATAAAAATAGTAACCAGAAAGAAAAAACAAAGCAGGAAACATTTCCAGACCCGGACAGTCTCTTGGCAGCTGCAAAGGTTTTAGTAAGTTCTGACATCATTGCAAGTGCTAGTCAACATACGGAGATGCGTAAAAGCATGCAGCCGAGTGTTTTGAATCCGCTTCTGAAGTTTTTGAGTATGATCGGCTCACCAACATTTGTTGATCAAGTATCACAAGTGAAAATTGAAATTATTACCAAACACAATGACACTTCAGTCGGGAAAGGTGATAGTGCTGTTACACAAACTGACATGCCTGTGGTCGACAAGCCAGTTAATATTAATGAAAAGCCTGGGACTCCATAAAGACATTTGTTGTTTTGGTGTTAATGACAAGGGTAAATGCATTTAGTCCGGAGAATTTGACAAGACTCTCGACCTTCTATTAGCACAATTTCACAGCTGATTTATTGTCTATATAGATAACCCCGGTTGTGTGTTTTCATAAGCGCGGAGTATCACTAAGACGTTCGATGTGTAATACCAACACAAATCTAAAGGACCAATATTACACGATTTGTTCGCGGAATTGATATATTCAATGCAAGAACCTTGTAATATACTCATGCATAAAGGTCAGGATCATGTCAAATTCACCGTGCTATACTACAACGATTGCATTTGTCAGGTAACATAACAAGTTACAAATAGTGCATGCACAATTGCCAATCACTTGTACATTTTTGTAATTACAATCTATATTTTATCACTTGTTTATTGTTAGTTTCATGTGCATCGACCCATTCTCATACACATACACACACATACACACTAGCTGAAGCCATTAGTCAAGCGATGCATGAAGTGATAGTGCTTAAAGCCACATTAGGTCTTAAACGACTATTTTCAAAAAGCAATTAACTTGGTAACCTTTTGAAGGGCCATGTATTCGAGCAATTGAGTTGAGTCCCAAAGGTGGAAAATACAATAAGATGGAAGAAAACGAAATTCAACCTACAGTTGGTTTGTTTACAAAATAATGAATTGTAAACAAAAAATGCATACTTTATAATCTATGGGAAGCAACTCTGGCAAAATTAGTATTTTGTCATCCACAAATTTTACTGAAATGTGATTTTTGGCACATTATTTCGACATATACATATAACCTTATGTCGTCAATTATTGTTCATTTTTGAAAAATATCCTAATTCCAAGTATTGTAATAAGTCAATTCCTTTTTACCAGTCTATTTACTGGATGATCGGAAAAAGGTCTTGGGAGAGATAATGAGGCTTTAAACTATGTGGCTTTTTAAACCAAGGTGCATGTATTGCACAAACACAATTAATAAATAATGCGGCTTAAGACAGGTATTTGATAAAATCAGGTGATAAAATATCATAGGCTTCTCAGTATTCTCTTCCTACAACCCGCCTTGGTTCGATTCAAGGCCGAAAGACAAACCAAAGTCGTTAAAATGATACTAACTGGTATATTTGCTACGCTTGAAACAAAGCATAACTAGTTAGAAGTAGGTCCAGGTAAATGCTGACTCACCCGGTGTTAGAATAATGTGACTGGGGTAGTCTCTAGACACCAAAGTACTAGTAGTTGTTTATCTAATTTCCAGTGGCCTATTTTGCGCAATGGAATTTAAAAACAAGTTACCAGGACTGAATGGCACAGCCTAAAGGTACATACATCACTTTATTATTTGCTTTCAATGGATTACGGAGATTTTTCAGTGAAAATAACAGTGAAAATAACAGTGAAATTACCACTTTGTTATTTTCACTGTTTTAGAAGCTGGTTCCAGTATCGTTCAGAAAAAGAAACGTAACGTCAACGACGCCGGGCTTTAAAATGTACGTTACATCATCATGACATCACAATTGTCACGTCGTGACGTTCCAATTTCGACGTGATTTTTCCAATAAAGCCAATTACGGTACACTTTTAAGAGAAATTAAAGCATATAATAAACAGAAAATTTGTTGATTTTTGGTGAAAGATCAATTTTATTTCACTTGTGATCACATAAAATTATATTTTCACTCGTGGCTACGCCACTCGTGAAAATATTGATTTTCTGTGATCACTCGATGAAATAAAATACGATCTTACACCAAAATCAACAAATATCCTCTATATAATCTTGTACTTGGAGAGCTTTTAGAAATTCTCTACCACCATTTATGTGATTGGACTCAACAACAAACAGGTATCGTCGGTGTAAGGGAGGCGACAACATTAATTTATTCATTTAATATTTTAGTGACAACAATTTTACCCATTATCAACTCGGACACATGGTTACTACCTCGTCACATCAATGATCCTGAAAATTGACCGTCCATTCCTACAAAAACGTCAATCGTGAAAGTTCGGTCATTTCCGTTTGTATCCGGTAAATACTAGTATACTATTGAAATGCATAAAGGCCAAGGTGACCAGAATGCCAAAACGTTACGCGCGAAGGCAAAGGAGATGACTACGTTGGGGTTTGGCATTGTACGTCGAGCACCACGTTAGGGAACTACGGATACATACCTCTACTGTTCTAACGACTGTGTTGAATCATAGCCAGGGGTCGAACCAGCAAACATTCCTTTCCGAGGCGATAATTTAGTCCATCGATGCAGAGAATTTCATCTAGATCTTTACATGTAAAATCGACGATGACTTATATACAGGAAAAGATGCCTAACAAGCCTACAGCTGTATTATTCTGTCGCGAAGCTGTCATATCGGTGCGTTAAGAAATAGTGTTGAGGAAATGGGCAAGATGTGGTTTCATTTGATTGTTTTATCGAACGCGTAAGCTTATTTAATGCTAACAAGATGTGGTATGTTGGTGTGACTCAACATACACCACACAATGTATGTTTTGTTTTGACCGGAAGTCCAGTACGCCAACCTCATTTTAAACATATTATTAACATTTCCTTCATGTTCCCGTCACTTCGAAAGGGTTTACACCGTTTATTCTACTCTTTTGTTTACAAACAACGGCTATATGAATTAACCAGTTTTTTTCCGGAATTAATGATTTGTCAGTAGTTCAGTACTAACTAAATTGTTCTTGCCAAGTAACAGACAACGTCTCAAAACGTGCGACCTTTGTCATGGCTAAGTACGAACATTTATCAGCCAATATGGCAACGAAACCGGGACCACAACACAATGACCATGCCGACTGATATTTACTCGCATGTAAAGCAAATCCCTCTACGGAAGTATTGTGAATAATGGTTCGCAAGCAGAATAATTTCATGGTTGTCACATAATATTCTTGCGCTTGTCAGATTTATGTAGAAGGGGGCGATAGAAGAATGGCGTACGCACAGGTGCCCGCATCGTTTTTTTTATAATTTAAGTTTCAAAATAAAAACAACGCTACGGTCACCTATCGTCGTACGTCTTTGTCTCTGCCATGTGTAAACAATAAAACTTAAACTCACTATTTAATACTAAATTGCGTTGTAAATTGAATTCACAGTATACGCTCAAGCAATTGGTGATGTTTTATTTAATACACTATTAGATATATCACTTGTTTTATTTACACTGTAACATTTGCATCAAAGTCTAGCCACATGGTGATCTAACTTCAGTCTGTATTCATGAATGAAAACATTGTTAGGCAATAAAATCATTATAAAAAATGTTACGACGCGAAGTGTCATTATGTCATATGATAATTTTGATTCATAATTATGAATGATTGCATTGTCCACCCTTCAATTAAAAAAACATTAATTGTTGACTGAAATTAAATCGCCCAATTAATACTTAATGGAGAAGTTAATGTTTCCCGCCATTATAAGGCGGGTCCTGGGTATTGGGGAATAGTTTTAGACCTATATACGTAATGGAAATACCTCCCAGGATAATTAATGACAACCAGAATTGTATTCATTTCGATACTTCAAAGTCATTTTTTTATTTGAACGACTTTAATTGTTTCACGTGTCTGTTAATTTATCGACGAAACGCCTAGCTAATGTTATCGTCGTGAACTACTAGTAATTATGGTTATAAACAGACTTGCCGAAATATATTATGTCAATTCATCGGATTGTTCATAAATAATCATGCATTTAATCTGAATTACTTGTAATTGCTTATGTCAGTACCTCCAACTAAAGAAATGTGTTTGAAGATTACATATCAAAATGAGTATGTTGTTAAACCGGTGATTCCCTGTAATTTATAAGTGGCCTACTCCTTTTTTCATCCTTGATGGTGGATCATTTAATAGACGATGTATCAAATGCATTTTGTGTACATTTACTGGTATATGGTGTCTCGCCCATGTTTTTTCCAAGTATGTTTTACGCTGACACGCTGAGTTGTTCTGACACACCAATATTTCACGTACAATTAGTACAAGTTTCCGGGGCGCAAGTACACGACATTTCGATGTAAGTTGAATGTATTTGATCAGTTTCTATCAGCTTGGCACTTACCTCTATGGTGCATACGTATAGTATAATCTAATCCAGAACTATTAGCCCAAGTCCTGATAAAATATCAGTGTAATTATCATTTGCAATTGCCTCCCTTTGTTGTAATTTGCAATAACCTCCCTTTGTTGTAATCTTCCCCTTTCAGGTATTTAATGTGCTAATTGCATGCAGTATGTCATTCATTGTTGGGGTCTGTACATACATTTTGCTTGAACTATAATTTAATTTGGGGAGACGGATGATGCGTCCCGGTGTCTGTCTCTTGTGTCGGTGAGTAGTCGCTGCCTCTGCTAGCTTCTGCATGTACATGCATTGATTTGAATTGTCTGTGCATTCCAGCATTTATTTACATGGCAATGTTGCAATGCCGTTTGTCGTGTGTACGTACATATGTCATTTATCAGTTTATTTGCCGCGTTCTAATTATGAAAAGTACATTTTCTGTTTTTTAATGTTCCTGAAAAATTATGTTGTATAATTAATAATAATTTTATATTCTTTACCATCAATCATGAAAACAAGTATGAATAAAATATTCTGACGAATCGTTTATTTGTCTACGTGTTCATCTACATTTAATCAATTTGCTTCTTTGGATGAATACTGTGTTCTGTTGGGTGTTATGTAACCGAACAGTAAGCATCGTTAAGGGTCGTGTGTACAGCTGCAGGTTTATACCATTTGTGAGCGGTGGCCTAAAGGTAATGTGCTCGCTTCGGGATAGAACGGTTCCAGGTTTAATCCCCGTTGGTACCATTGGTCAAAAGTTTATGAGCGAATGAACAACCCATATTGCTCCACTTCACTCTGGTGTATGAATGAGCACACGAGTGAGTTCATGGCCATTTTGCTGTGAGTGTCATGTTTATAGCCGACTTGCGACTCAATGAGCGGTGTGGTAAAATACACAGTCGCTTAAACGGACGCATGTCCGGAAATAGACTTTAACTTCAACCGAAATATTCGAGTTTTCCTCTAAGATGCATTGTGAATACAAGCCGAGTCGACACAGTATTTGTTGGTCTACTAGTGCATAACATCGATACAGGTCGACACAGTATTTGTTGGTCTACTAGTTCATAACATCGATACAGGTCGACACATTATTTGTTGGTCTACTAGTTCATAACATCGACACAGGTCGACACAGTATTTGTTGGTCTACTAGTTCATAACATCGACACAGGTCGACGTAGTATTTGTTGGTCTACTAGTTTATAACATCGACACAGGTCGACACAGTATTTGTTGGTCTACTAGTTCATAACATCGGCACAGGTCGACACAGTATTTTTTGGGTCTACTAGTTCATAACATCGACACAGGTCGACACAGTATTTGTTGGTCTACTAGTTCATTACATCGACACAGGTCGACACAGGTCGACACAGTATTTGTTGGTCTACTAGTTCATAACATCGACACAGGTCGACACAGTATTTGTTGGTCTACTAGTTCATTACATCGATACAGGTCGACACAGTATTTGTTGGTTTACTAGTTCATAACATCGACACAGGTCGACACAGTATTTGTTGGTCTACTAGTTCATAACATCGACACAGGTCGACACAGTATTTGTTGGTCTACTAGTTCATTACATCGATACAGGTCGACACAGTATTTGTTGGTTTACTAGTTCATAACATCGACACAGGTCGACACAGTATTTGTTGGTCTACTAGTTCATAACATCGACACAGGTCGACACAGTATTTGTTGGTCTACTAGTTCATTACATCGATACAGGTCGACACAGTATTTGTTGGTCTACTAGTTCATTACATCGATACAGGTCGACACAGTATTTGTTGGTCTACTAGTTCATTACATCGATACAGGTCGACACAGTATTTGTTGGTCTACTAGTTCATTACATCGACATAGGTCGACACAGTATTTGTTGGTCTACTAGTTCATTACATCGATACAGGTCGACACAGTATTTGTTGGTCTACTACTTCATTACATCGATACAGGTCGACACAGTATTTGTTGGTCTACTAGTTCATTACATCGACACAGGTCGACACAGTATTTGTTGGTCTACTAGTTCATTACATCGACACAGGTCGACACAGTATTTGTTGGTCTACTAGTTCATTACATCGACATAGGTCGACACAGTATTTGTTGGTCTACTAGTTCATAACATCGACACAGGTCGACACAGTATTTGTTGGTCTACTAGTTCATAACATCGACACAGGTCGACGCAGTATTTGTTGGTCTACTAGTTCATAACATCGATACAGGTCGACACAGTATTTGTTGGTCTACTAGTTCATAACATCGACATAGGTCGACACAGTATTTAAATTTTGTTGGTCTACTAGTTCATAACATCGGCACAGGTCGACACAGTATTTGTTGGTCTACTAGGTCATAACATCGACACAGGTCGACACAGTATTTGTTGGTTTACTAGTTCATAACATCGACACAGGTCGACAAAGTATTTGTTGGTCTACTAGTTCATAACATCGACATAGGTCGACACAGTATTTAAATTTTGTTGGTCTACTAGTTCATAACATCGGCACAGGTCGACACAGTATTTGTTGGTCTACTAGGTCATAACATCGACACAGGTCGACACAGTATTTGTTGGTTTACTAGTTCATAACATCGACACAGGTCGACACAGTATTTGTTGGTCTACTAGTTCATTACATCGACACAGGTCGACGTAGTATTTGTTGGTCTACTAGTTCATAACATCGACACAGGTCGACACAGTATTTGTTGGTCTACTAGTTCATAACATCGACACAGGTCGACACAGTATTTGTTGGTCTACTAGTTCATAACATCGACACAGGTCGACACAGGTCGACACAGTATTTGTTGGTCTACTAGTTCATTACATCGATACAGGTCGACACAGTATTTGTTGGTCTACTAGTTCATTACATCGACATAGGTCGACACAGTATTTGTTGGTCTACTAGTTCATTACATCGACACAGGTCGACACAGTATTTGTTGGTCTACTAGTTAATAACATCGACACAGGTCGACACAGTATTTGTTGGTCTACTAGTTCATTACATCGACACAGGTCGACACAATTCGCTTATTAAACCTTGGAATCGAAATTGAAGGTTATCATCCTTTACTACGACCAAGGACAACAAACTACGCCCAAGTTTCATAATCACCTGATGAGTATTTTCAAACAATTATCCAATCCATCACTGGGGTATAAACATAACAATACAAGGTAATGTGACAACACGTATGTGTTATGTTCAAATTCAAGTTCAAAGTTTATTGGCATTGTCAGCAAACAACATTGCCTTTGGCCATTTACAACTAACATTGTCTGTGTTAGATGTTTGACAATAATATATACAGTAGATTGATTGAACTCGATCTGAAATTTAATTAAATTATAAATGTTTCAACTGTATAAACTTTATAAACTAAAACGATTATAATTATGCAACATTGCAATGCACTATGGTACACCAAAGTGCGTTCACATAATATTATTTAAAATGAAACGCAGCATTGCCCAACAGCCGCTTCTTAGTGTTCAACGAACGCGCTATTAATATGGTGACACCATCGTAGTGCACTCAACAACAAAGTGCGTTCAAACGCTCAACATAATTGTATCGACACCAGTCGTTTTTTATTTCTTTGGGTTTTATATTAAATGCCCGTGTATTAAACAATACTCTGTTGTAAGCTGACACATTATGTATGATGCATCTCTTCACTGGGCCCATTAAAACTACTAAACTGCTATTGAGGGAAAGTTGGATTGTACATTTGTAATTCAATAACACATTAATAAGACATGTTATACTATAGTACACTCTACTGCTTGACATCATTGATTGGGTACAAAAAACTGCATTCATCATCAAATTGCGTACATAGACACACAATCTGTCAAAAACGAGACCATGTTTAAAATCACTTTACTCATTAAAAAAGAAAATACGCGTTCTTTACGTCACCAATGACGTGTAATATTATAATTATTACATAATGTTTAGTGTTTTCAAATTCGCGCTATGCATTAAAGAGAGCCAACTGAACCTAAGGTGTCAAACTTTGTATTTGATGTTGTTCCTAATCACGTAAATAGGCTAATGACTTGCGTACTGGTTACGTAGTTATATAGATAACACAATACACATATTCCTGTTGTGTTTGGTTACACCAATGAAAATTCGGACATAAACTGGTATGACAATATTGGGCAGTTTTATTACCAGCCTACGGCCCTACTACAATTAAGTGAAACATTGATATTTATAATTGGTCCGTAAAACATAAGGAAATGATCTTAATTAATACGCCGATAATCACTGTACAAATGTAGTAACTATGAGGACAATGGTATTGGCGGGATTTTTACTATATGTACTGTTTTTGTTTCGTTATGCACAATACTTCTACATGTATACACTCAATGACTTTAAAAACGCCTCACCTAATTCAAGGCCCCATGTCGCTCAAAGTATTAATGTTATTGCAATATAATTTTGCATGTGTATTAATTAATCTTTCCTACGTATAAATCAGTTTAGTTTGTAATAAAATGTTGTCTCGTTATTTTCTGGGAATCCTGCAAGCGCACCCACCATAGGCAAAAGTGTGGGATTTTCAATACAGGCTAAGGGCGCAATTTATCGTAATATGCGGGGTCACATTCGTCTACGAAGTCCTAAAACGAACCTCTAGTCACATTAAAGATTTTCACAATAGTGTCTACGTGTGTTCAAATTCAACAATTCACCCTGTCCTCTTGATTAAAGAAGAAGTCAATAACAAAATAATGTCCACGCATTTCGCAGACATTCAAAATCATCGAGAAAATTCACAATCGTATCCTTTAAAACGTGTTTAAATGCGGCGGTACGTTAGAGCGAGTGTAAAAGTAAACCAGCCTTCTGAAAACTTGCAGATGCTTAAATAAAATGATAGAAAACGATTAACAAGTATATTCGGCGAATTATTGTGCCTTTACCATCTCACACATATGAGCACATTAAGAGTATAATGCCCCGCATAGCCTGTATTGATTATCCCACAATTTTGCCTAGGATAATTAGTGCGCTTGCAGGATTCCTAGAAAATAACGAGACTAAACTAAACTAAACTGATTTACCCGTAGGAAAGATCAATTAATACACATGTAAAATTATAATGCAATAACATAAACACTTTGAGCGACATTGGACTTTGAATTAGGTGAGGCGTTTTTAAAGTCCTTGAGTGTATGTACTTCTGTTTCATAACGCGTCAAGTTCCGGTTAGCATACATAAACAAAACAGAACAAGAGGTGCAATTACTGCCTAATGTGCTATGTTAAAACAATTTGATGAATTGTAATTGTAAAAAGTCTTTTCACAGGAAAATTAGTGCTTCGCCGACAACCTTGTTGCGTCCAGGCTTCCATGGATGTTTTTTAACACAAAGAATTATTTCATTTGTTGTCTTGTGGTAAGAGTGTCTACCACGCAACGATTAACATACATAATGTCAAAATATTTCTTTATATTATTTGCGTCACACCCAGCACATGCCTACCAAATTTCACACCAAATAATTTTGAGTATGAGTAATTTATATATGCACAGTATACAAAATGTACAAGGTAAATAGAGGATACTAACGTGGCCTTCTCAGAAATGCGTTCAATCGATACATCATGTGACCGCAAAATGTATAGCGGTACATAACATAACCAAGTTTTTTATTGTCTGGCATGTTTCTGCTTCGCTCTTGCTTGCATTGTTACATAGTGTGTTACATGTAAACAATGACCCCTCAAAGTTTGACGTTTAGTTTAAATTAACTCCCGGACTTGTTGATTCTGTGTAACGAGAAGCTGTTACCAGATAATCTCCATATGACTTAAGTACGACCTTCAGGGGCGTAGCTAGAGGTATTTGAATGTGTACGCAAGTAGGCTAGGGGGTCTGGGGGCATGGTCCCCCGGAAAAATTGTGTTCGCTAGAACGTCTCTGGTGCGTTCTGTAGTGTTTTTTGCATCATCTTTAATTTTTTTTGTTTCTATAAAGCTTTTAATAGTGTTTCTAAGAAATGCTGAAAATAATAAAGGCTTAACCCCTTTAGGGCTTAGGCATCAGTTTTTATTGAATTTTTCGGTCATTTATCTTTTCACTTTTGGAGAAGAATGTGTACGCAGCTGCGTATTCTGCGTACATGTAGCTACGCGCCTGACCTTACCCTTCCCGACAACTATTTGAGCGGCTGTGTTATTGACGATACATAAATTGCACAAGTCAATTAGCGGACACTGGTGTGTTCTTCTCGGAAATCCGTTCAGTCGGTACATATTATGACCACAACATGTCTGCATAACATACCGAAGCTTTATTGCCTAATGAGTTTTTGCATTGACATGAGTTGATATTTTACAGATAAGAACCAATAATAAATAAGTTACCACGTGCTTTAATATAGGCCTAACTCACCGGAGATAACTATAGCCTTATCAATAAAGAAACTTGCATAATATAAACACTGCTCTGTCGACTGATCGCTTGCAAGTTATCCAAAGCGTATACATGCATTAAAAGTGAAAAAGCACACTACTAAAAAATGGATATTGAAAATGCATTTACAAAATATTTTTTTTTTGTAAACGACCGCTAGTGCTACCATCGGCGGACTGCACAGTGTAGAATACAGTACCTGTTTACAGTGTAACCTGACGTCAGCGTCCACTCAATAGATGTAAAAATAAATAATTACAATAATACTTTTCAAACTTAAAAAAAAATCAATCAAACATCATCATATCTTACGTAAGACCCCAAGTAGAATAATTTATTCTATGGCACCCTGGCAAAACCACTTAAGCAACAAAATAGAAAGCGTCCAGAGGGCTGCCGCCAGATATATTTGTAATGACTACAGCTACACCAGCAGCGTGTCCTCCATGATAGTAAACCTCAATTGGCATACACTACAATACAGAAGAATCTCCCAATCACTCATCTTCTTATACAAAATTCAAAACCAACTTGTATATGTAGACTACAACCATCTCATTCCAACCAGACACTACAACTACCTAATACCTCACTCAAGAACACAATATCATCTGAACTCTTTTTTTTTCACGGACAATCAGATACTGGAACTCTCCCAGCCTACATTCAGTCCAGTCCCAGCCTCCCAATGTTTAGGGAGAGGCTTGCGACAATAAACTTCAAAACTCTCACACCATAGTTTTACTGTTTTTAATTTAGGCCTTCACTGTATATTCTTTTATCACTTTCACTTGGCTATACTGTTTAATTGTTGCACCTCTTTATTTTAACCAATTGTTACCCAGACCTGTGCCTCCCTGTTATAATCAGCATTGATTGTTGGGAGTATCAAATAGAAATATATTTCAGTATTCGTCAGTTTGACTGAGGTCACATTTATTTACAGCTAGCAATTGTTACTCTGATTTTTGAAGTGCTGTTTCTTGTGACTCGGCTGCTTTCCTTTTCTGATGTGTTACCATCTTTATCTGCTTAAGGCAGGTGGAATTCTTATGAATATTTATTAAGAATAAAACTGACCGAATGTGGCGTACTGAAACTGACTGCATGTGAGAACTAGTACGCTTTTGATTCACGGTATAATTTGGAAAGATTTTTTATTTCGTAAATTTTGAGAGTTGTTTGCCAACTCAACCCACCCACCGTACAGTTGTGATGTTGTGATGACACAGAATGAATAAAACTCGCATCCTGTACAATAGGTAAATCAGTAAGAATACTTGAAACACAAAGTGTTTTAGTCCCCTACCGGTTTTTGAACGGAGGGGGCTATAGGTTTGCCCTCCGTCCGTCAGTCTGTACACGCCCACTTGTGGAACAAAAAGCTATATTTAGATTCTATTCATTCCGTTGCTTACGGGGTGCAAAATGTTGCTTATGGGGTTTTACAAACAAAAGAAAGAACAAAAGAAAACCCCACAACGTCAAGTCCGTCCGTCAGTTCGTCCGTCAGTTCGTCCGTCAAAAAATCTGGATCCTGACATAACTGAAATAGTTTCCAAGCTAGGTTTCTGAAACTTGGTATGTGGATAGGGGGCAATAAGGGGATTATGCAGGTCTAAAGATACTTTGCTTGTGGTTGCTATGGCAACAGAAACATTGAAAATGGCTTCAAACCGGTATGGGACTTCTGTATTCTTTGCCATTCTTAATTACTTGCTATACTTAATATATGAGTATACACTTATTTTAATACAGAAACAACCAGATGGTTCATATAGTTGTACATGTATTTAATTTAGTGTGTTGTAATTAATATGTTAATCTTGAAATGTATAGATCAATCACGTAAAGCTACTGCGTTCTTCACTAGCACGTGTTATACTTAACTGTATCAGAAATTATTAAACTTGGTTAAGACTTGTTATTTGGATTGTAACCAGATCCAACTTGTTTTTCGGAAGGCAACTGACAAACCCCCCCATGTATCGTATGTTGAAGCTGAAATTGTATTTTATAACGAAATTATTACCTTTGCATGTAATCGAGCGTGCGCCAGAGCGCATTGTTTATACCCCAGTCAGCCACACTGGGTCTTTTATATATTCTGGTCTATTCTTGTGGGCCATTCCGAATATTTTGCTGATGTATTCTTTCTTCACTGGACACTAGTATTATCACCGTTCATGATTTTCCAGTCTTCTCTGTAACTGTTTTCTGCAGAGTCTTTGCTTCTGTAGTTGCTTCTACATATTCCTGTACATACGCGATTGGAAGTTGAGGTTGTCTTGGTAGGTTCTTCACAAGTTTGTCAGCAGTTTCAATACCAGCATTACCCATTGCAAAATGTCGACTTAACTGTATTACGAGTTTTACAAAACGTCACCTCAATTCCAGAATGTTCTAAGTCTATTAAAGTTCATTTTGAGAAAATCGACTTTAAAGATTTCGATCTCTCTATATCAGTAAGTAGAGATAGAACAAAATTGCCCAGTAAATTTATAGTTTATCTTTAATGTCACAATGTTCTAAATCTGTTCAATATATAGATCTTGAAAAGCACTTCCCAACGATACCAAAAAAAATCATTTTGTTTTCAAAAGATGAGTTAGACCATTCTGGCATTGAAGTGACGATAAATATGTTCATTATAAGGACTATATTTGGTTCCAATGAGCGTATGCAAGATTTGTAGATATCATGCTCCAGTAAAGTAATGATTGATGAATCAGATTATACTTCTCAAATTACAGCGTTATTGTGTGATTTATAGAGAAAGGCTATAACATTATAATTTTAATAACTAAATTACGAGCATTTAAAATAATTGATTACTACACCTGTACTTCTAATATTGTATTAGCACGGAAAATTTGCATAAATTTACGCATACATGTATGTATATAACAACGTTCTTGCGTCGAATTTATAAATATTCGCGTGCAAATCGTGCAATATCGGTCCTTTATAGTCTAGTCAGGGTAAGAATACAGTGACGCAGCGGTCGGGTCTACTATCATGGTGTAAAACCAATTATAAAGGCTTAAACTATGGTGGCATATTTCTGCCACCATATAACTACTTAATTATTTAGATAAATAAGTGGTTAACGCGTTAGGTAACTAGATAACAACTTAATTATCTCGATAATTATGTGGTAAACGCGTTAGGTAACTAGATAATATTTCAAGTAAAATAAATATCTGAACAAGGAGAAAATGCATTATAGTGCCAGTAACTGCCACTACTTAAACCATTTCAACATACAACAGCTAAGTTATTAACGTGTTACGTATCTAGTTAGCATTATAATTATCTAGAAAAATAAGTGGTTATCTTATTAACGCGTTAAGTATCTAGTTAACCAGATAAATATCCAAATAATTATGTGGTTATCTAGATAAATAACGCGTTAACCTGATAATTATTTAGATAGTTAAGTAGTTATCTTATCAACGCGTTACGTATCTAGTTAGCATGGTAATTATCTAGATATTTATCTGGTTAACTAGATAAATAACGCGTTAACCACTTATCTATAAATAGACGTTCATTCGGAAAACCTCGCGCATGTCTTTTGTTTGGAATATAGGAATGTTCAGTCGCTCAAACACGGAACACAGTACATTTAATAAAGAACTGTTGATGGCTGCCTTTCCCCAAAATATTCATAAATTATTTGTGAGAATACATGTAGTTCTATGACCGATACCAGTATCAGTTGTGAACTTTAACTTTAGTGTATTTTATCATCACGTTTAATTTGACATGTTTAAGTACATATGTTGATTCAAGGAATTCAAGAGAGGAGATGTAACATGATACTCTAGCCTGGCATATATAAATACTCTACTCTGTCTCTTTTGATGTTAGCTCGTTCTTAGTGATTTACAATAAATAGTTAGAATACATTGCTTGTCATTCATATACTCCTGGATAGAACAGTTAATATTACTGTCCCCAAATTTGCATCGTAGACCCGTCACACGTCCATCGTACGACAATTGTGAAAGGTGTTTAACGTTAATTTACTTTACATATCAGAGTTAGTAACAAATGAAACATTTATACAGAATGATGAAACATAGCCTATAGTCTATTTTGATATACTGTTATAGTTATAGTCCGTTAGCGACTAGGCTGGACCCCCATAAACCTTAAATATTTTAAAAAGTACAATGTCGATTAGAATAAAAATTGGTATATCTTCACAAATCAACCTTACCAACTCTCATAAATTAAAACAGAATTTTTGGTCCACAAAAAAGTGTACTTTGCATTCACTTCCAATGTAAAATTTTAAGTCTAAAACAAGGTAAATACATATGGGTGATTAAAGTGACTGGAACAGCTAAGGTCAGCAAATTGGTCCGATGTAACTGTACATTAAGTAACACACCAGTGACGATTGCAAGTATATAATGAGGCCCATACATTAAAGTGCATGTGTTTTATGTATATTAGCTCACCTCAAAACTCAACATTTTGTTTATACAAATGATCAATACAATCAAAAGATGGGCCTCAACTATATACACATTGATGACCAGCTAATGTAGGTCAAAGTTATCCATATTTGTCCCGTTACAGTTATTACAATTACAATAGCATTAGTCTGACTACCTGATTGTAATGGATTATTTTACTCCCTGCCAATTTGTTGATTAAAATACCAAAATTAATACATTAGACCAAATGGGGAAAAAACTAGTGAGTCCGTAAAAAATTATGAAATTTAAACACAGAGTTGGTAAAGGTAATTCAGTGTACCATACCAAATTTCAATCAAATTGCATGGTTGCTTTAAAAGATATTTAAGGTTTATGGGGGTCCAGCCTAGTCGCTAACAGACTATACAACACCCCAACCTAAGATAAGAAAAGCTAAGATGAGAAAAGATGTCTGCTTTTTTGATAAACACAGTGAAATATGGAACCTGACTCTTAATTCTGGTAATTTGTTGTTGAACAACACATTGTTCGTGGAAACAATTGTACTGACGTTACGCACAATGTTGTAACATGACGTTGACGTTAATTTACGTCACACACATGACTACACGTTGTAGATTTATGATAGGGACACAAAGCTCGTACGAGTCCACAATTTGTTTATTCCTAACGGTATTTGTACATTCGTAGCGTGTGGTCACAGCTCGTGTGTACCTCGTACGATTTTAAAGAATGCAGTCGTGCGATATCCGTACGGGCATCGTTTTATATTAAATAAGGTATATACATAAGAAAGAAATATCTTGACGGACACGTCTCCATAAAATGTTAGATCCGAGGATAATAAGAGAATACGATAGTAATAATACGATAGTACGATGATGATAATACGAGAATACGATGGTACGATGGTAATCATAGGAGAAAATGACAGTACGGTAGAGATAATGCGACAATGCGATAGTGATAACGCGATACTATATCGCATTGTCATTATCGAACTGTCATATTCTCGCGTTATCACTGTCCTATTCTCGTATTTGAATCATCGTACTATCGTATTATTGTTATCGTGCCATCGTATTCTCGCATTATCATCCATATTTTACTGTCGAGTTGCAGTATCAACAGAATAGCAGTGAATGTTGTAGTGTTTACAACAGTGTAATGTGTAATAACATGTACATTCGAAATAAAGATATTTAAATTTTGTGTACAAATGTTATATTATGCTCGCTCTGTCGGATACATCCCCCCGCTATTCTTTTCCCGTGAAGTGACTGGATGGTAGTTATTTCACAATGTCTATTTATAGATAAGTGGTTAACGCGTTATTTATCTAGTTAGTAACTTAACTACATATATTTCTATATATTTATCTGCTTAACTAGTTACTTAACGCGTTAATAAGATAATCACATAATTATCTAGATAATTATCTGATTAACTAGTTACTTATCTAGTAAGCAACATAACTATGTAGCTATTTATCTGGTTAACTAGATACCTAACGCGTTTATATCATAACAACTTAATTTTCTAGATTATTAAGTGGTTAACGCGTTATGTAACTAGATAACAACTTAATTATCTAGTTAATTATCATGCTAACTAGATACATAACACGTTGACAAGTTAACACTTTTCTAAAGAGGTAAGAACTGGCAGTTGGTTGCAGTATCATGTGTTTTTTTCTTTAATTATGAATTAACTTATTATCTAGTTACCTAACGTGTTAACCACTTAATTATCTAGATAAGTATGCTGCTATCTGGTGGCAGAAATATGCCACCATATTAAACAGACCGCCGTAATTTCTATGCTAAACTGTAATCCAGTTAGGATATGGTGACTGTGACACAGCCGTTTATGTGTACACAGAAGATAATGTATTCTTACCCTGACTGGACTATAACAAACTACATTCGCAAGACCTATTCAAACAATGGTTTTAATCTTCCGTGTACTCATAAACGGCTACGTCACCAGATCCTAACTGGGTTATATATTTCGTTTTTCTTATGAAAACATTTATCGGGGTTATAAGTATAGACTAGTATCTAATGATGCTAATTGAAGATCGAGAGTCGTGTCAAGTTATCAAGATTATATAAAATGCTTACGATTTTCACAATACGACGATTGAAGCAAACGTGCGATTATCAACGTCTTTGACCTTAAACGACATTGAGTATTGCTTTTAATACATTGTATATCTGGATACAACTCCGATGATAGTCATTGAAGTCTGTCAAAATATTTTTTCTGAACTGCGTGACCGAGACATATATGTAACCATTGATAAGTACATTGTTTATTGTCAATTAATCACGTTGTCAAGTTAATTAATTGATTATCTATTTATAATTACGACCATAATGCCTCTACTGTGACAATAATAAACACATCATTGATAAAAAGCAACGTTGAACAGGCTCAATGTTTGGGCTACAATATAAAAACTCACGTCAATATGAATAATGAATTTCATTTTATGTTTTCTCCGAAATAAGATCTATAAATTGAATTCTGTGGTCGGATGATGAGTATAGACACCCCCATGTGCACTAAAGTTCGTACTTAAAACGTCAATATGTCGGCGAATATTTTTGTTATTATGTATCGTTTAATTGTATCTAATGGTGCAAAGTTAGACCACGGATACATCAGAATGATTCATTGTGTTTTATGACTAACTAATGATTAACTAATTTCTAGAACACAAATTGAGCAGCTTCAGAGGTAAACAAACGCACATTGATCAGTATAGCCCAGTTAGGATATTGTGACAGTGACGTTGCAGTTTATGTGTACGCAAAAAAGCAACCAATGTCTAAACAGGTAAAGCGAAGTTTAGTATGTTAGTTTAGCATTGGAATTATAGTTGTTTGTACAGTATAAGCCTTTATAATTGGTTTTACACCGTTATAGTGGACTCGACCGCTGCGTCGCTGGATTTTTATCCTGACTAGACTATAATTCATTGATGATCAATTCCGTCTTTTTTATTATTATTTATTAATAGTATTGAAATCACCCATATGTCCAATCCATGAATCCAACACCGACCAGATGATAAGATGGTTTACATAAATTACTTTTTAAGTACATGCGTTTTGTTGTGACCTTGATTCAAATTAATCTACTTGTAACTCATTTTGGTATAACAAACAATAAATGCTTTGTTCTATACTGATGTTAATAAGTTAAATTATGAGACATTAATCACTAAGTATACGAGAATATAAGTACAGTACATGTATTTACGTAATAATATTATGTATTAAATATGTTCTGATGTACGCATAGGGTTAAGTAACGCACCACCTTCAATACATCGTACATATTATACAACAGCACACTGACTAGCCTAACTAATATCTGGCTCACGAATAACCAGGATATCGGCCGGATTCCGGACGATATCCATGTATACGCTGTGTACCCGAAATACAGACATCGTGTACACGCTATCTAGCAATGAAGGGCATTGAAACCTGGACAACGAGATCCGGATGGGCATCGTGCGATTATCGGATTGTCACCGACAACTCTCTTTGTGACGCTAAGCAACGCCTTGATTTATTCGACAATGCTCTGGTCATAGAGCGGCGTACTTGGGACAAATCGGATCTGAGGCCTGACGAACATCGGCCGGACATCGGGCGGCAGACGGAGTCATTTTAAGTTTATTTTGAAGTTTGCAAATGCTACTCATCGGCCAGCGTTCGCAGGATGCCTAAACGGCGTGTACACATCGGATGCAAGGACATCGTCTGGCGTTCGGGTGATTTATGGCCCAGAAATAACCAACTTCTGTCCGATTACAGTTTCTGTCAACATTTTGTTTTGTATATTTGTGGAGTGCAGTCTTTCGCTTTAATTGTCGCAGAAATAATCTATTCATTAAGTGCCATATCCGGCCTCCACAAGGGTGTCGCCCTTAAGAGGAGGTAAATATATTCCTTTACCAAAGCCGGATACCCCAGTTTGTATCTTTATTAATCGTAATCCTACCTAAATGGTTCCTTCGTCATAAGTTTGTTGACTTGCAGGTTGGGAAGGTCTTGTTCTACGGCAAATTACATTGATGTTAACTTAAAGAGGTGTGGCTACATCCCATGGCATCTGACGGGATGTGTCTTAATTTTCAAAGAAAAGAGTGCAATTACTACAGTGCAGGATAATATTATCATGCACTGTTGTAATTGCACTCATGTACCAGTTTACCACTGTTCCTACTTGAACCGTACAATAGTCCCTTGTTTTGACATGAAGGCCATCTTTTAAGATAACTAGGACTATAATAATAATAATGATAATAATGATAATAATGATAATAATAATAATAATAATAATAAAGACTTTATTTATCACGAGAGGGAACATACTTGACTTAATTGTCAATGTGCCGTAAGGCCGTCAACAGTAAAACATTGAAACAGCAGAAACATGACATCAATAAATCGAAAGACTATGCACAACATATCAAGCGTATGGCTATATAATGAAATTATAAAATTTTGATATGTCATATAAATTGTTTAAAGGTTTAACTTCGATAGCTTAGAAGAATAAGGTCGTAATTGTAAACATACTCGAACTAGATATGTTTGAGAAAACAAGACAAACTACATTACTTATGGAAAAACAAGCTTTCTGTACTTTACTTTGGTCAACATAACCTCTTCCGATTTTCATAGTCGAATTGCACTTTAAAATCACAAAACAGTGTTATTGATTTTTATTGTTAATTTTGATCGGTCAGCATTCTATTAATACGCACAATGTCAAGTCATACGCTATTTAGACAAGCCTTATACAATGTGGCAGCCAATGATATAAATTACAAAGATAACTTAACTCTTGGTTGCCTTATTTATTCTCGGGCTACGTCCTCGACAAAATAAGACAACCTCGCGTCTGCGTTCTCTTTCTATATCTTGTCTACCTTTATATCCTCTACATATGGAGAAGTTATAGCAAACCGAGTAAAACTGGTTGATAAATAAATTAGGTCACCTAACCGCTGTAAATGACAGAAAATGTGTTGTTTTTTTTAAATTCGAAACCACAATAAAAACAAATAAAAAGTACGTAAATAATTGCTTGGGGATTTGCAACAGGTTAATGACGTCAATAACATACTAGTACATATAAACAAGATTTTTAAATGTTTACCATAATTTGACTAACTGTTATACATGTAATATTATGTACATTCCTCTTTTTGTTTTTAGTATGCCAGGTTTTATATTAAGACCGCCAAACTTGTTATACCATATCTCAGCTCTACTACGCTACGTCTAACCCCTCATTACATTACGCACTGCAAATAGACCCTCGTGCATTTGTATATTCATACCCTGTTTACAATTGATGCTAACCCTAAGTCCGCAGAGATGGTTGCTTAGGATGGGTTACATTGTGCGGTGTCAACATTCTAGCATTCGTTTGTTCCCAACATTTTTGTAACTATTGTCCTTTTGAATATTGGCTTGTTTAGCAAGTAATCCGACATACGTTCTTCAGGTGACAATGTTGTTTGTTTGTGCGTTGCATCCGTACACTTCAGTAAAGTACAAGAAAGCATTCTTGGTATTCAGGGGTTATATTAATATACGATTGTGATTGTATGTTTATGTAAACACTTTATTTACATGTACTATGATAAACGACTTGCTTACATATACGGTCGTATATTACATTGTATAGTTTTAATTATCCGTACCCAAGTTCTTGACAAGTTTCTATGTTCAGAACATTAGTTGTCCTTTATACGTACCCTACCTTATTTTGTCTGTCGAATACTAGTTTTTCACAAAACCGTGTGCATCTATATCATGTGTAAACGAGTATCTATTAACATAACATAACACTGAATGATACAAGTATGTTGCGAGATTCCATCAAAACAAACATCATAAATCAGAAATAATACAGATTTTACACGATCGTTCAATTCCGAATGTTCATTGTGGTAAACATTAACAGTTCTTAAACCACAATTAACTTAAAACGCATCAGATGAACGATGAGTTGCATAATGTCATTAAGACTTTATTTATTACAGTTTTAAATGTTTTTCTTAATAATCATCATTGCGCGAAATGTAAATTACACCTAATCTTGTTTTTACACTCTTTTTGTTCAACGCGTTGGCAATGATGGATCTGACGAAAGCAAAACAACACAGCCATGCATGCTGGTCATCGGCGAATTTTATATGTAAGGTTATTTCATTTTTGTTTCGCTCGAAATCAAATATACATAAGAGAAATTTAATCCGAACTGCACCATCTTCTGTATGTTGCTGACATTTCCCTACAGATTGGTCCTGAAAGACGTGTCTGTGTACCAAACCTTCTGCCGTGCTTCCTTTACATTGTGGCAGATTTGCAATACATTTCAAGAATGGTGTCTGCTCCTCTGTCCCACACTGATATCCTGCTGTGTCCGTAAAACCCAGTTTCTGTCACAGTCAAGCTCTGTAAATATCGAAGTCACTGCTTGCTGGTTATTGTCGTGCAGCTTGAAATCAAATTTCGAACTACGATCTTCCAACTTTCTGCTAATTTCTCGGAACTGTCTTTTCAAATGTTTCCACAAAGCACAGTGTCCACTACGTAGCAGAAGATAATATTTGACTGTCTGTTAACTGTGTTTCGGCTGTCTACACTGGATATATCGTTATAGTCTTCGTTCTGAACTTTAACTGGTTTTTTGCTTCTACAAAACTGTTATATATATTGTGGAAGTAACTGTTGGTGTTGTGTTTTCTCTGTTGCTTGTTTCGCTCAGACATTTGAGGGTACAGCTGTGGGTAGAGCTTGCATCGCGGTTCTGTAATTGAAATGGAGATGTCTGAAATATTGATGTAGACTCCACTCTCTGCATTTCGAACTGTCTTTGTTGCTAAACCATCGAGGCGAATGTTTGTATCTAGAAGTGTGCTTGGTATCATATAGATCCACCCTAGATAGCGAAAACTCTAGTGAAAGATGTATATGAAGAGCCTGATGTTGTTTGTCCTTCCTTCTATCCCATGTGCTGTCAGTACGATATCGGGAGCATCTTGTCTTGGAACCCATGTGTCAGGTGCTAGCACCTTAGTCTCTGTATCAGGTGCTGCTGTTTTACCTCTTGTAGGTCCTTGAATATATGTTTGAGGCGTTCAGTTGGTTCTTGGTTCTGCTTTGGAGCTTTGTGTGGAGTTGGTGGGACGGTTGTCGGTTTCATCTGCATGTAAAATGGCTTTTTGTTCTGACCTTGTCTAAATGACTTAATGTTGGCGAAAGCAGTACGTATAGCGAATATATCAAAGACATTAGTGTGTAAGCATGCAATGTCCATTTCGAAAACTGTATGGTGTTATTTGACAAATTTCGACCATTTCTCAAAAACTGTACTGCTTAGTATGTTGGCTGATTTATTCCGTGTCGTATTTTCTTTTCGCTTTTTCGCCATAACAAGCAAAAATGTAACAATGCGAAAAAGTCGTCTTGTCGTATCTTTGTATTATAACATTTTCGCTATATTGTGTCGTATTTTCGCCTTACATCTGTCGAATTTTGGCTTTTTCGCATTTTCGCTTTGTCAAAACAACAAAGCGAAAATGTTACAATGCAATAACACAACATAGCCGGCTTTTTCGCTTTCGCATTGTTACATTTTCGCTAAATGTTGTGGCGGGAAAGCTTAAATACGACATGGCATAAATCAGCCACCACATATAAGTTTATACTAAGACCATCTTGATAGGCTGGACAGAGTGGACAATAGCCATATCGGAAACATTCATTATGGACAAACATTACCGTGTATATACATAATGCTAAAACATTTATTAAACACAGCTGAACTGTTGGTAAATTCTAAAACAAAACAGTGTTTACTGCCAAAATTATAAATTAACACTTAAATTTATCTTTCTTTAATTGATAATTAACGACGACTAATAAAGTTTTAATAAGACATAATTTTTCTTGCACGTAAAATACCATTACCGCATTATGCATTAACATTTTTATTTCATAATGAAACACTAAAGGGCACATGTCAAAGGAGAAGATCGTAAAATCGCTGAGTTATTCTTGAAAGGAGTACGCATGCGTAAACAATGCTACATTATTTATGATGTTATTAATTCAACACATATTTGAATAATGCAACATTTTAATGAGATAATAATATTTTTTTTATCTAGTATATTTGCATGTTTTTGTAACATTGGAGAATATGGTTGTTATCTACATGTAAAGCCTTGATATTGAACAATTAAAGGTAAAATAGTGTTCATGGTTTTCTTTACGTCGTATGTCTTGTGACAGCAATTCCGAAGCCGGCTAATAATTATTGACATAATAAAGTTTGTTTTCGTATATGATACTTAATGTTTACGGAATGGCTGATTCGGACAGACAGGGACTGATGTAAATTTTCTAAATTTGCAAAGCGCCCGTAAATCAAAGTGCTTACGGACAACCTTTAAAGCGTTCACACAAATTCATATTTCTCATGATCTTTAACAACTACACCCTGTGTTAAAGAGACCTGCCACCGCCTGCAGTACATGTTTTGTACATTCATACTTTTATGCAAACATATAAAAAACTAACAAGACTGCTGTCATGGTCCTTGGAAATATTTTACTCGCGTATTGTCATGAGCACGGCTTAGCTAAACATACATATTATTCAGTTAACGTAAAAATGGGATATACTAGTACATTATTTTTTGAATGGCAATTTGTATTTAAGAGAATTAAAGGAGAATGCATTTTTATTTTTAAATGAAACAAAAGGCTAAAGTAAGCCATTAAAATCATATATTGGTGGTAAAGCCTTCTTAAAACTAGTGATTGTTAAATTTATGTGACCAATTATAAAGGTTTGATTGTAGATTATTTGAATTGATATTGCTGCCTATATTTGACTGCATATTTAGGGTGGCATGGTGGTCGATTGGATAACGCACTTGACTACTGATCAAGAAGTCCCTGGTTCGAATCTCGGCCGGGACACTTGGTCATTTATGAAACGCTTCTCAGTGTTTCCCACCCAACTAGAAAAGAACTGGTTGGAAACCCAGAGGTAGTCTCGCATGTATCGGTGCTATACACCGGGCACGTTAAAGAACCAGGGAGTCTATTCGAAACGAGCTAGGGTAACGCACCCGGATTCCTTGTATCACAATTATTTCTCTTCTACTCGCTGTCCCTTCAGCAAAAACACAGGACCCCATTGGAAATAAGTGCTTGCACTTTCATGGGTTATCCTTGACCGAAAGGCCTAAATAATTACAAATACAAATATATTAGTCACTGTTTACACTATTTAAATAACAAATAACGCAATAAAGACTGTGAATTTGCATCACTGCACATCACTGTATAGTTCCAAATCAACGTGTATATTTACATAACCATTGCAATCATTTCCTGGTTGAAAAAAACTTAAGGTGACACTATAAAGTTTGATTTATACTATCCTTATTTTTAAGGAATTAATTTATACAGCATCGGCGTGTGAGACTGACAAACATCATGATATACTTACATGTCTGAAAAACAGACCAGGGCTGTTATTCTCAAACTTAAATATTTTGACGTAAGTCAAACATGTGTGCAGCTCACTATGGCCCATCATTGAAGAATAATCCATATGTATTAGTGATTATAGTAACTGTTTACATAATGCACATTGACAACATTCACGTCTTGTCAATGTGCTCCCATTTTCACTATAGCGCTCTACCCAATCGAGCACATTTGTAATTTAAGCACATAGCAGTGTTAATATAAATAAATAAATGTTAATGCCCATGGTACATGTGTTTTGATATGAACCATAGTGTGACGTATGATTGACGGTGCTGTACAATTGCTACTATTGTAACCCATTGAACTCCTTGCACTGAATGTTTTTAGATATTTGGCGGAATACGTTTCACGCATTTGCTGAATTTGTTAATGACCGGTTTCTAATTGTACTTTTAACGTACTGTGTTTTACAGCTCTCATGTGAAGTAACCCTATGAGCTTCTTGCACTGAATGTTTTAAAATGTTTGGCGGAAAACGTTTCACGTATTTGATTAATTTGTTTATAACCGACTTCTAATTGTACTTATAACGTATTCTCAAGTAAATTGCAATGCTTTCAGTGCTTTGATTAAGACAAACATTATTTTACACTTATATAAAACAATAGTAAATGTTAACTTGGAATTTTGACTTCCTCATTTCAAATGTTATGAGGAAATATTAGATATTAATTAGGTATAGACTGTCACTCTTTGACAAGGTGATTTTTTATGTTATTATGTGGTGATGATGTCGCCCGGTTTCGTGTGTACTCTCAGTACCTTTACATCACACTGTCTAGATCTGCCAGTGTCCATCTGTATACCTTCCCCGTATCTAGATCTGTCCCGTGTTCGTCTGTAAATGGTGGTAGCTGTTCGCCCCTTCCTGAGAAATATAGCTGATCGGACCCCCCCCCCTGAGAAATATAGCTGATCGGACCCCCTGAGAAATATAGCTGATCGGACCCCCCTGAGAATATAGCTGATCGGACACCCCCTGAGAAATATAGCTGATTGGACCCCCTGACAAATATAGCTGATCGGACCCCCTGAGAAATATAGCTGATTGGACCCCCTGAGAAATATAGCTGATCGGACCCCTGACAAATATATCTGATCGGACCCCCTGATAAATATAGCTGATCGGACCCCTGACAAATGTAGCTGATCGGACCCCCCTGCCAAATATAGCTGATTGGACCCCCCTGAGAAATATAGCTGATTGGACCCCCCTGAGAAATATAGCTGATCGGACCCCCCTGAGAAATATAGCTGATCGGACCCCCCTGACAAATATAGCTGACTGGACCCCCTGACAAATATAGCTGATCGGACCCCCCTGAGAAATATAGCTGATCGGACCCCCTGGGAAATATAGCTGATCGGACCCCTGACAAATATAGCTGATCGGACCCCCCCTGGGAAATATAGCTGATCGGACCCCTGACAAATATAGCTGATCGGACCCCTGACAAATATAGCTGATCGGACCCCTGACAAATATAGCTGATCGGACCCCCCTGGGAAATATAGCTGATCGGACCCATGACAAATATAGCTGATCGGACCCCCCTGAGAACGGACCCCCTGACAAATATAGCTGGCCTGGATCCGAGCAGCGTTTATGTTCAGCATTGTCTCACGCTTGCGATGTACGGAACAACGACGATTGAGACACGTGGTTGGTCTTCAGGAAGAGACTGTGACACATTTAAGTATTTAACAATTATCCAACGGCGTTACATGTACTCTGGTATGTTCCAATCAACGAATCTTTCCTTCAAGGATGTTGAGCAGATTACAATTTTTTATATCATTAAGTTGATCGATGAATGCAGAATGGAAATTAGTACAACTCGCATCATTTAAAAAAAGAGATCATGACAAGTGTAATGAAGGTGTTATGTGCTTACTTATACTGTACAAATGTCACACTTGATTTATAGCAGGAAATGATTTAAATACTAGTATTCGAGTCTTGAAGAGGTTTCATAACCACCCATTGCAACAGCATTTAGTATAGATTTGAAAGCTACGTTTATGTATGATATAATTAGTTTAGGTCACAAACCACTAAATAAAAGTATTCTTTAGTTCAATGTAAAGTGACAACAATTGTCAGATCCGGATTATATCGTGTTAAAGTCTATGGCCGGTTGACCGACTTATATCATTAAATAGAAGTATGTTTCAGCTACATAAAAAGACCAAAAAACTGGGTGTCATGTTTAATATAAGAAAGATTTTGTTCGTCAAATGCACAAATGCAAAGGTCACAAACCACTAAATAAAAGTATTCTTTAGTTCAATGTAAAGTGACGATTGTCAGATCCAGATTATATCGTGTTAAAGTCTATGACCGGTTGACCGACTTATATCATTGAAAAGAAGTATGTTTCAGCTACATAATAAGACCAAAATACTCGGTGTCATGTTTAATATAAGAAAGATTTTGTTAGTCAAATGCGGAAGAAAATCTTTTACAGACGCGCGGACCGATCAAATGGAGGTTTTACCCTACTCTACCTTCGCTTTGTCAAATATTTGGTTTGCGTATGCATTTAGTGGTTTATAACCTTTATAGTGGGATTCGAACCCATACTGTAGATGGTGGTTATTTTGAGCTTTGTAAGTGAGATAGCGCACTATAATTGTTACAAATGTTGAAAATCCATCAATTCCCATCAAAAAGAAGCATTTCGTCCCGTGATTTGACACAACAATACTAAAAATGGCGATAGCTGAATGTATACATGGCAATGATCAATAATAAATGAATCAGTTTCGCTTCAAATGTTCTTATTTCAAGTGATATCTCCAGATATTGATAATTACAATCAAAAGATTCTATATCAAAACGTACTTTTTTTCAATTTTTGAACGAACGATCGCTCACGGGGTATTAAAATTCACGAAGAAGGTAGCTTATTCTAGTACAAATAATAATATTTTTTATTTCTTGCAAATCGGCCAATGTTTAATGAGACTATCATATCTGACTATTTGAAGAGCTTTTTCTCGAAAGTGAAAGTGTGTAGTTAGAACTAGATAACAATAAGGCGACGAATTATATGTTTGGAGTGTCTTTGACGGCCGCCACACAACACTAATAGCGATGTGAAGAAATAAATATAAAGTCTTCACCTAAAGTACTATATTCCTAAATGATATATCACAGGGATGCGAGAAAACTGTCAGGGTTAGGCAAGCTGTGTACTCCATTGGCATTGGCTATACGCCCATATCCGTTATACTTGAAGGAGACGTCACTTGTTTTAGAAATGTGAGCAAGTACTTATTGATGCTTTCTTCCAAGAAAACTGGTTCGATACAGCGTACGTATGGTTGAAATCAAAGGGGTCAGCATACACATAAATGCAAGTATTTGAATAATATTACATATGAGGGCCATGGATCCGCTACTGACCCCTTTTATTGAAACAGGTTGGAAACTGTTTTGACGACGACAAACGAAATACTTGTATTTTGTTGCAACTTTACTTCCCATCTGGCATCAGATATTACGCAACACACGACTAATATAGAAAGTCACCACCACCAGGGTTATATGACACGTTAACTGTCAGATAAACAACTTAGATGTTCATGTTAATAATGTATGTGGAAGTTCATAAATCCTAGATATAATTTATGAGTCGGAGAATTTACTACATTGTCAACATACAAGTTATGGTTACCATTTATACATTTTCTATTTTTTGGGTTACCATGGTAGCAAAAATGGCATACATGTAATTTGTTGCAATCAGACATACCAATTAATAAAACTGATATGTATCTGCAAGATTGGGGTGGGCATGTTCTGCAGGCACTGAACTTAGGTTTAGGCATATGTCCTTCTACTGTACTGTAGTGCACAGACAATCAAAAGCCACACAGACACGACGAAAGGGGGGGGGGGGTCAAAAGTCGCTGTATTAAGTTACCAACACAGGCCTGCGTTTGAAATTCAATTACTAGTATCAAGTCTGTGGTCTATGCTACATAAAGGCATTGAGGGCTGTCAATGTGAATCAAAACATGATATGTTTCCAACAGTGAGGGTGTAAAAGTTTAATCTCCGGTTGAACTATTAGTTTATGCATTTACGAACGCTTTTCCTGTGTAGCTGTATTCGAGGAGAACTCTAAACGGCTTGTCAACGCTTTTTTTATCTGCAACATGCACGTTTTACGCAAGAAGCGATCCTTTATGTACATTTATACATCTTGATATGGAATCAACAAAGTCATGTCAAACAAGTTCGGATGCGTTGTGTGTTTTTAATGTTTTCTATGCTCGGCTGGTTAAGTTGAGTGCTGCCTTCCCTGTCTGACTTAATATAATCTTTTTACCACGAAGTAGGATGGAGCTAAAGGTGGGTTCACACTATGAACATTTTCACTAGCGTTGGTCAGCGTTTCAAAAGTTGAAAAAATAAGCCCAAACGTCGGTAAAATTACGTTCGCGAGGAGGAATATGTTTGTTCACACTACGAGCGTTGTGTATCAGGCGCACGTTAATCTTTGCGAACGTTTTCTAGCGCTTGACTGCGTTTGTCAGTGGTAACTTGTGCTTGACAACGTTTGCCATCGTTGTGGTTATTTTCTATTAGTGCATGTGAACGATTGCCACCGCAGGCTAGCGTAAGTGCAGTCTCAAACTTAGTCCGACTTAGTCGAACGAATTGACTATCATCAGGATCCGTTGTACAAAGTTGACATAAGTGCTGACCCCTTGCGTTCCTTGCGTCCAAGATCCATTGGCCTACGTTGGACAAGCGCTCATTTAATCTTGGGAAAGTTCGCTTACGCTAGCCCTTGCGTTACTACCGCGTTCATTGCGTCGGATAACCCGTATATATAGCCTCAGCTATATAAACGTTTGACTAAATTCACCGACCTCACCAGCGTTACAGTAGACATTTGCCAGCGGAGTTTAACTTTAACAAACTTTGATCAACTTAATTCCGCGTCCAGGACAAATGGAGCACAACTTACACCAACGTTTATTTTCAAACGTCTACAAAGTTTTTGGGTGTTAAAAATTTTCAACGAACACTACGTTAAGCAGTTTTCGCCAGCGGTCATCAACTTTTCAAATGTTTTAGTAACTTTTGCAAGCGGAGCTGAACGTTTGCCTAAATGTCGGTAAACGTCTGTCCAAACGACGTAGAGTGAACTCAGCTTTATCATAGTAGAATTACAAGGATTTGTCATCATTTTTCACTTCAAGTATTTCGTTTTCTTCCGTATAAGGTAGAAATCTTTCCGGAATGTCTAGCTACAAGTTTCAACACACTGTTACATTGTATTATTGAATGTAACGGACATTGTTATCAAAGCACTTAGTTTGCTGATATTTCGCATGAAAAGAAATAGCATAACATCCCCGTTCTCATCCGACTGTTTTTCTGTTATTAATAGGCGTTTAGAAACGCAATCGATGATTAAATTACAACACCCACTCGCATAACAAGGAAATAGTAGGGCCAGTATATGAACGCAAGATATAATAAATTATTATTTTGTTTTAAATGTAAAGGTGCATTTGCTCCATAAAATGACCATAACTACAGAAAATATTCAATATTTACTAAGTCAATGTGCGATTCCTCTTTCACCCTCAGTGTCATGTCCTTTCCTGAAAGTTACCTTGGGCAAGGTCAGGACTAAAAAGGGTTGTCCAAGAAGGATAAACTAAACGTTTTGCCATCGGCTAACAAACCCTAAATGTTAGTGCAGACGGAGGATCTTGTTCGGGCATATTCACCTGTATGCTTACAGAACGTTTCTACTAATATATGCAAGTAGATAACAATAAGAATAACAAATCGGATAGGAAGGACATCATTAAACAAAAGCAGCATAGCATCATGGGCACAAATTGAGCAGTTTACAAAATGCTAAGTCGCTTTCAACAAATCAACGTAAACGACTAATATACTACATCTCATTGACTCAAGCACGCGTATAAATTGCGTACTTTGTACATCGCTCACCGAGTTATTGACATGCACTCAAAAATGCGGCTAATTACCGAATGTATAAGAATACAATTATCTTCGTATGGCATGCTTATAAACACATATCTTAACAAGAACATAATTGATATTATCGTCTGTTAATTAATCATGTAAATAATAGTGAAAAAGTAGTTATCACGACTCGTATGAACAAACGATGCTTTTGGTGTTGGTCGGTTGTGTCAACCCCTCTGCCAACAGGTCACCGGTCGGGCATGTGTTAATTAAACTCTTGTTAAATAAGAATTGACAAAAAATATATTGCGTATACAATTTACAAATACGAACATATACATTTTCGGTATTGAGTTTTCTGTGCAGTTTAAGGAAATATTCATAAGCTTATATCTGTAGTTGGCCTGTAAATTAGCCAGGTTTATTAATTTAAGTATACCAAGTCATTTAGCCATTACACAGACGTCAAGTTTACAACTAATTAGAAAGTACATCGTATAAATTTACACAATATAATGTAAATAAGCATGTTATTGTATATCATAAAATGAAGATGTCAGAAAAGCTAGATGCGGTGGCTAAAATATTCTACTACTTAAAACAATGAAATATTGAATCTATGTACGGACTATCATGTCCTAAAATCGTACATCCTTCAGTTGTCCATATAATTCATGTTTAAAACGGCTACATTCGAAGTCTATCGGGCGACAAGTAATCTGTCATTCCGCTTGTCACGGTAGATACACAACACACATATAAACGAATTCCCAGTTACATAGAAGGTTTTATTATAACTGTTGCCCGTACTGTCTGCGTCGTTGTTAGGTAAAAGCTGTACAGCTAATTATTTAAAATAGCGACCATAACACGGGAGATATTGTGAGAGAAACATTGCAAGAAACAGTCAACAATATAAGTGTTGATTTCAAACGATGTGATGGATATATTGAATTCTTATATTATCGGTAGTGTACGGAGACAAATATCGTCATCTAGAAAACACTTGGAATATTATCATCTGTATGTTGGATAACCGTATTTTCTGTAAAAATAATTTGTGGTACTGACTAGACTAAGTGTGTATCGTGACTAGTGTCAAGTATTTATTACATACCTTTGCCGTTAGGAGTAAGACAAGTCGTATCCAAGATGAAACAGTGTAAATCAATATCCAATAGCTGCATCCATTTAGTTATTGTTGTGATTGTTTTGGCTGATTGTTTTTATTATTCTCAATGCTTGAACATGTGGACATCGATGGATCGATCAGTACCAGAACCGATCAGAAAAGGGTGCGTCTCACCGTGCAAAATATTTCAAATCATGTGTAAAAATGATGGGAAATGTCGACAGCGTGGACCAGATTGTACATGGTACTGTGAATGTCCAAAAAACTGTGAAGGATTTTTTTGTGAAAAGATAGTTAAAACCGACGAGGAAACGGCACCAGTACCAGATACAGCATACACGGTTGTAAAGAAGAAAGACAAAAAGCATGCCATTACTTTGTTTGATAGTAGCATTTTAGCTAAAGCGTTGGAAGGAATTTCAAAGAAGAAAAATCCAGATGAAAGTAAAAAAGAGGACTTGCCACGGGACGTAGTAGTTGCTAAGATAACTGATTCAGTGACATCTGATGGTAAACTAATTTGTCCGCCTGGTGAGGTGAATAAAACATCCACGAGCAATAGTTCGCAAATTTCATCCACAACGGAATCAATAGGTGGAATTAATGAAAACGGTACATTTTCAAATTCTACACATTCTTCTGCACCGAGCGTGGTTAATGAAACGTCCACAGCAATGCCAATCGTACGTGAATCTCCTTATACGGGAGGAGTGACAGACACTTCCAGCTCGACCGTCTCTTCGCCATCGTCTACACAAACGTCACCAACAACTTCGCGAAACGCATCAAATAGCTCGCTTGTTGATGGCTTAGAGAGCAAGAGAACTGTGAAAGAAATTAAAGTGAAACCAAAAACGTTACATGAACTTGTCGCTGACGCCATAAGGGTTATTCCCATTACTACTACTATACCACAAAACGATGCTGTGTCAACAACTGTAGCTACGACTGATAAAGGTAACACGACACAAATGGAATCTTCCTCTACAACTGTGTTGATGAATGAAAATGCTACGAGTAAATCAAACACTGCAACGGATTCTAAAGTGACTTCCGCAACACGTGTAGATACGGCATCGAAAAAGGAACAACTCACAACGACACCCGCGACAACCCCAGACATAACTTCATTGGCTTCACAACAAAATACCACTGGTGCCAAACAAATATACACAGAAACAAATGTGTCAAATTCTGTTAGTGTAACAACTCAGTCCACACCGTCACAGGAAGAGGTTATTCCGAAGAAAACAACCACTACCAAAGCTGAATCTTCGACAACAATTTCAATGAATTCCGACTCGAAGCAATCGTCCACACACGAAAAGCAACAAGACCAGTCAATAAAATCCTCATCATCAACCACACCGAGTATTAATCCGAAAACCGAAATGTCTCATCAAAAGTATGTTTCATCAACGAAACCAACGGAGACAAAAATGTTTAAGGAATCAACGGTATCTGTGCTCACGGTATCGTCAAATAACGTCGGATCAACAACAGTTCAGCCACAACCAAAAACTACTAAGCGCTTAACATCGGAACTGCCGAAATTGTCAACAGCACCTTTATCATCAACGTCTTCAAATCCTACTGTAACACATTCGTCAGAAAGTTCAACAAAGATGCCAATGACGAATTTAGCACCCAGCACTACAACGTTACAAACATCATCATCAACAACAACAACAACAAAAGTATCATCATCAACAACATCTGCAACAACATTGCCATCTACAACAGTTTTGCCTGCTGCGACAACAATATCGGCCTCTACGTCACAACCAACTTCTGACACAACTTCTAACGTACCCGTTACAACAATGAATAGCACGGAATCAACAGAAAATATAAAAATAACTGACTCTGAAACTAACGCTTCAAGCTTATCTATACATAATCAAGTCAATACTGACAAACATCATGAAACAACGGAAGGTTTACTTTCATCAACTACCTTGACACCCACTACTGAATCGAACGAAATTACCACTGAAACGCCTCAAACGAAGAAAGTTGCGACGAACAAGTTAATAGAGACAAAATCACACTTATCTCAGACTAATAATTTTCATCCCGTAAATAACCTACTGACAGCGAAGCGTGAGAAGCAAGTGTCGTGGACTGACAAGCCAAAAGTAACCAGTGATATTAATGTGTCGCCTTCACTAAGTCTACCGTCATTAAAAACGACAAAAGCGAGCAGTTTGAGTCACGATGTGCCTATTACAACAACACCGCCGCATAAAAATACTGACCAAACAACAATTGAAAAAAACGAAGGTCAAACGGGATCCGACAGTGTCAAAACATTGTCTACTCAAACTACAACATTGCCTACCACCCAGACTACGCCCGCAGTTAGTGATATGGCAGATGCTACAACTACTACCAGTGAAACAGTAAATGGGAATACATCCCCCGAAACGAACAAACAAACAATGTCTACATCAGCTAGAGCAGCTGCAAGTGAATCATATTCCCAGTCAACAGCATCGGAAACTACGCAAACAAAAGTTGCTACAACGACAACGACGCAAACATTGGTTTCAGAGACTTCTGCTATTCCAGAAAGCACCACATCGGGACATGATAACTCCACAATAAAAACAAACAATAATAAAACAGGAGTAAATTCGAATAATAAGTCTGATTCTATCATAACTGAGAAAGGCGGCGTTGCATCACATAACACTGATTCCACTGCAGTAACGGCTGTGCCCAAAGAAACGACAGCTATCGATACTAGTTCCACAACAATTGATACTAGCTCCACGACAGTAGATACTAGTACAACAACTATCAATACTAGTTCAACAACTCTCGATACTAGTTCAACAACAGTAGATACTAGTTCAACGACAATTGATACTAGCTCCACGACTAGTTCAACAACTCTCGATACTAGTTCAACAACAGTAGATACTAGTTCAACGACAATTGATACTAGCTCCGCGACTAGTTCAACAACTCTCGATACTAGTTCAGCAACAGTAGATACTAGTTCAACGACAATTGATACTAGCTCCACGACTAGTTCAACAACTCTCGATACTAGTTCAACAACAGTAGATACTAGTTCAACGACAATTGATACTAGCTCCACGACTAGTTCAACAACTCTCGATACTAGTTCAACAATAGTAGATACTAGTTCAACGACAATTGATACTAGCTCCGCGACTAGTTCAACAACTCTCGATACTAGTTCAACAACAGTTGACACTACTTCCACGACACTTGACACTAGTTCAACGACAGTTGAAACAAGTTCCACAGCAGTTGACACTAGTCCAACGACGCAAATTGAGCAAATTACGACCGACGGAACTACAACAACGACGACAATGAATGAAAATGAAATGTCTACGACTCCATTTTCTGTTCTAGACAATGTGCCTGCTGTGCCAGGCGGAATTGTGAGTGACATATCTGACCCAAAACAAAGTGATAACGGTGTTGGTCATGACCGAAAGGACATATTGCGTAATAGATTATTTTCTAACTCTTTGACTGAAAATGTAAGTGACTTAAAACTAGACCTTTTGAAAATGGAATTACATGAAAAAGGTCTTCCAAATGACCTGAAAAACATGTTGTGATAAACTGTATACTAGTATATAAAACATGTAGAAGTTTTGAAAATTTTCCAAATCATGCGCTTGTACTTTTTATGAGACATGGGGAATAAAAATAAGAATAAAAACCACCGACTGCAATTAAGCGAAGGATAACATTTGACATTTTATAATTAACTTTGAACTGTGCATCAGGTACACTGTCAAGTATGAGCGATACTTACAAATGTATTCAAGTTAAATGTTATACAGGAGAGTGAAACATGACATGCACATGTATAAGTATGAGATTTGTAATAAGTAATTGACAGGTGACAAGACTGAGATGTTGTCGAGCAGGTCTGTGTGCAAACAATAAAAGAGATACATGTAAGCGTGTCTATACTTCTTAATTAAAAAGCAACAAATTTGAAGTGGCTGTTCATGTAATCGTTTTAGAGTGAAAACAAAACTATTGTTATTATTATTTCATCAGACATAACTATTATTGCATAAGTTGCAATTTGTTGAGTGATAATACAATTTAAGTTTGAGCTGTGTCGAGTGTTGAATTGCCCCTTGCTGGATTCGAATGGGTGGCGTATTATTTTCAGTGGCCGCATATTAAAACGGTAATGTGTGCAGTCGAATATTACTGTTGGCAAGCGTAGCTGGTTTATGTCTGGACGTGTAATGGCTACTCTCTCTCCCTCTGTGTAATATAACGGGCTTAATGTAATAAACACATCAACTATGAGAAGGGATGTATATAAAGACGATATTATGTGCACACAAGGACAAAAACATTTAGCGAGCCATATTTAAACAATGTACGTGACTAGAATGCCATATTTTAAGGCCACATTGGGCAGGTATTGCAATTTATTACGTGTGCCTGTCGTGGTTTGGTACATTAATATTATGAGCGATGTCCGACATGGTGACAAAAATAAACCTTATGGATGTTCGGACATATTATTTCACGCCATGCTGTTTTGCATAATATGACTTAATTGGGGCATTGTGATAGACCCCATGAAAGTGTATTGTATTCTGATTATGTGTATTGTTGTAAGAGAAGATATGTACTTTTTGTATATAGTAATTAATGCGACTTCGCAATTATAATTTTGTATAAAACGATGCACATTTAGCAATTACGCATGTTATTTCGTATAAACGTTACTTAACTGCTTAATTAAGCACATGCTTAATTAGCTCTCTATCTTGACTTAATCTTAAGACATCGTCGGTTAACTGTGGTTAAACCCCCGTAATACCACAGGTAACTGTATCATTGATTAAGAGTAATAAAACATCTTATATTCATGACGTTAGGAATATAGAAATTTTACAAACAATAATAATAATTTATTTTCTCTCTTAATCAATAATACAGTTACCAGTGCGTAATACGGGGGTTTAGCCACAGTTAACCGACGGTGTCTTAAGATTAAGTCAAGGTAGAGAAAATCATTATTTTTCGCGGATATTCAACTCTGTTGATAATGGTTAAGTGGTAAGTTGGTGGTTTCTTGAATTCGTGGATATAAAATCTTGAAAGAAAGATCCTTTTTGTGCATTTTTATTTTTTAAGGTCAATTACTCAATGGGTTTTAATTTCGCGATCTAGTTCATTCGCGTAATTAACGAAGAATAATTCATCACAAATATTAATATTTTAAAGTAACCCCGCCCCTCTTTTACTAGAAGCATGGCCTTCATATGCAGTAAAGCACTGAAACTTGACGGAATATTTTTTTTGTAATATTGCCTCACAATGGCGGTCGGTTTTAATAGATTTTTCTTCGCAAAATCTACTCAACACAAATTCGATTAGACATTTGTTCATAGGAATATACTTACATCGTGGTAATCCATAAATGAGCTGCTTTCATGTGTAATTTCTACGCTAAATCCCTCCTGCCTTACAGTTAGTTCGGTTACCGCGTTGAAACATTCGATACGTTTGGTATTAATTATGCCAATATTTATTTGTCTGTGTCTTGTGTATATTATTTTTTATGTTAAAAATCAAACTTTGATAAGATACCACTAATTCAATTATTTTAGTGTGTTGCACATATACTAGTACATTATTATAGTGTCATACTTCATCTGGTGTTCCATTTAATCAAAGACCTAAATATACATGTATATTTAGGTCTTTGATTTAATGGTATTTTTGTGGATAACTCATTTAGAATATGTGGAACTGTTTCAAAATGTGACTACTGTACTAGTTTTTACTTGTGCGACGTTGGAATAAAAACTATCTTACACATACAGTAAATGGCTGAATAAATTGTTATTGAATAAATTGTTATTTTTTAAAGGCTGGGTCACAAAGCACATTTCGATGTTCGTTCGAATTGAACTACTCTTACGAGTTCACAAATTGTATCATGTATGTACATCGATAAGAATAACAACCGAGTTTTATTTCTTTAAAGGTATACTATGTCCATCCGAACAAGACTTCAATTACAACAAAATAAAAAGTCAATCCTTTCATGATCGCTTTGGCTTAAACATCCCTAATTAGAACTATTGTGATGAGATTGCAGCTGAAAATACCAATCGTGAAAGCTCGGCTATTTCCGTTTGTCACCGGTAAATAAATGCATAAAGGCCGAGGTGATTAGAATGCTGAAAACCCTCTTTATGTCCCTCTATTGTGACAAACTAGTAAAATACTGTATTTATTTAACAAACATGGAAGTTATTTTAATTTATTGAACATGTGTCACGTAATAATATTACTTATCTAAGAGAGGTATAATAATTTTCAGCTGCAATTTTATCACATTACTGTTTTAACCAATTCGGTCATAAAAAGGATTCAAAATGGTGTTTTGTTGTAACTTGTTCAGATGGACATAGTGCGTCTTTAAATGAAAAAAAATGATTATTTGAAATACGGGCTACAAAATTCTCATTTTTGATGCACTGTTTATTCATACAATTAGGAACACATCAATTACGGTAGTCCTAATGTGCCTGCTGCGGTCAGGCGTATTCAGGTTGAAATGGCGTGGAAAATATACTTTTAAATTAACGCAGCTTATATAAGCACCTTCGAAGCGTTTCAAATTAAACCATTACATTCAAGTACGATTTACGCCATTTCACAATGTTCATTAATTTAAGATGATATTTTTCGACGATTTAATATACCAAAAAAACTCACCGAGCCGAGAAGTTATTTCCTGTTTTCAAAACTATTGTGGGTTTTGTTTTTAGTTCGTGTTTTCGACGGTGTTATATTTTTGTTCATGTATATATTTTTGTCAACAACCAGCCTTTCATCACGAATTATTTTCATAATTTACTGGTAAAACGATTAAACACGTAATGTGTGTTGATTATCATTACCACAGTATGCTAATAGGTAAAAGATAGGCAACTTTCTTATTCACTGCACAATTTGAAATAAACATTTAATTTTCGTTTTAATAGAAAATAGACAAAGTTACTAAAATGTCGGTATAGTCCGTCGATGATAACACTAGCCTTTGTGTACAAATAAAAATTAAACTTAAATGCAATTTCGATGTTCAATTTTCTCCAATCTTGTGCAGAACTTTGTATAATCACTTTCAATCTATACCCTTAACAAGCGGTCAGTCGACCGTGCAGTGTTTATATTATACATGTTTATTTACTGATAAGGCTAGAGTAATCTCCGGTGAGCAATACATTTCAAACTGAAACGTAAACAAATTCACCGGGATTTCATTTTAAAATGTATGTTGCCGTATTTTTACAATTATCAAAATCGCGATTTAATCTTATATTATTTACTAGTTTACGTTCTTTTTTAAAAAATAAATCCCCAAAATGGACTGATAATCTAGTAAAAATACTTTTATAAAAATATGGACGATTTAATACTTTGATCAATGCTGGGATGGGAGCGCATACGTTATTCATACGAACTCTAGTCACTATTCGCGGGTTATTGGTGTTAGTAATACATTATTCGTACACGTTTAGCTAAAGGTTCTTCTTCTCATCTTAAATCGCAATTAAAGACGAAAAAAATACTCAAAATCCTACAAAATCAAGCCTCGCTGTCATATTTAAATGAAAACTTACAAAAAGGAAAGTGCTGCGTTTCTTTTGGCGTTTTTTTTCTTTGATGTGGAAATAACACTAACAAAAATGCTCGTATGTTTTAAATGTTGGTGCAACGTATTTTAATTTAATCACGGTAAATTAGAATTTATTTATATCAAGAAAACTCTTACATGTGTATGACATTTTATTTATTGTTTATAACTTTGAAACAAGTGATATTGTTGCATTTATGTCATGCAATTAAGTACCTTGTTACATCCTTATACATCAGTGGTTAGTCAAGTCCCAAGACCAGAGAAAAATACGCTGGCAAACGGAATGACTCTGTTATAGAAGGCTGGGCTTTCCTTATGCACGGCCTTGCCTTTTAGTGTAATTTTAGAACTATGTAACTATTCGATAAATTCTATACACTATTCATGTTAAATATCATGTAAATTGGTTACTATGAGCAACCGGGATTTTGGTAGCATGATTCTTTCGCAGGATAGAATCTTTTTGTGAATTTTACATATTTCAAAAGTAGAAATAGAAATAAATTAATTAGACGCGGTGAATTAGATTTCGTAGAGTTCGCCAATAACGGAAACATTTCGTTTTACATTTTGTTATTGTTGACTCATGAGATTGATATTTTATAACAAGTTATTATGTTATAGATAGATAAGTGGAGCACGAAATTTTCTTATACAGTTGAGGGCGTAGCCAAAGATTAAATAAGATGTTCGAATGTTTGTTCTCGATCCGTATAGTATCATAGTTCAACTGA
This sequence comes from Spisula solida, assembly GCA_947247005.1. Lineage (NCBI taxonomy): Eukaryota > Metazoa > Mollusca > Bivalvia > Venerida > Mactridae > Spisula > Spisula solida. The sequence goes on from OX365948.1 coordinate 32,735,293, forward strand.
GGGCGTGGTGGTAAAACAGACGCACCCAACCCAGTGCAATTTTGCATTTATCTCACTTTTTTTCAGTGCAGTATTGTAGTTATTGCACCCTTGTCCGCCGTAACAATAATTACAAAGTCCCTTATCTGACTTAGGTTGTTGAGATAATGTTTTTTATGTCTTATTTACGTGTAAAATTATATTGTAAAACAAACATTCGTGTAAATAACTTGCTTTAAACTTTGTTAATGTTACTAAGTGCGCATGTCATGTACCACCCATGTTGTTGGCGTGTTTTATTTATATTTATAATGGAATTATTACGGCTTAAAGTGCTAGCTCGACACATCTAATACAAAAGCCTACCATTTGTAAAAAAATGTAACCTCGTTTGGCTTATGCGCATCGTTCACGTAGAGTTATCTTTCCAGTTATTCAATTTTTCAATAAATCAGCATTAACTGCATTTGAGTACTATCTAGAACTGTCATTATTCTGTGGTCACGTGGTAGCATTCTTAACTCACGTGATGTAAATATCTGAAACCAACTTTCAAGATTATTAGAACTGTCATCATTCTGTGGTCACGTGGTAGCATTCTTAACTCACGTGAACCAACTTTCAAGATTATAAATAAAAAATGTCCGATGAAATTACATTGTCTGATTGTTCGTACTAAGTTGTAACGTATCGACGTGTTCGCACCAAACCGTTTCGTACTAATGCTCGATGTTATGTCTCGTGGATTTTTGAAGAGCCACGTGATCATGGTATATTAGACGGAGCGCTGTTATTATTCTGTTATTCTTTGCTTGTTGTTTGCATTCATCGAATATTTTGTTAAATACAACATGAATGGCGTTGACACAAATTATCTCTGCATGCTTGTTTTTATTTTATTTTATACTATGCTATATCTGAGTACTTGCTCATTAAATGTATAAATGAACAAAGCAGTTGTTTTTATTGTTAATTAGTTATAATAAAATCTCACCATGAAACCACCTCAATGATAAGACCACCTCAAAACGGAATTATATATCAATTGCTCAAGGAATCGAGACCAACCCAATGATGAGACCAGTTTTTAAAGGTTCAAAGTGTGGTCTTATTGTTAAGGGTTTGATGTAAAATACATACATGCTCTATCCACGTGTTTGGATACCGCACTAACCAGTTTTCATCATCATGAATCTAAAAGGCAACTCGAAAGCCTGAAGGTATATCGGTTGCTTGGAGTGTGGAGGTCAGGGGTTCGTCCCCAGACCGTGTCAAACTACTAGTACTTTGATCGTAGATATTAATCCGATCCTCTCGTGTCTAATTATACTAGCCCAAGTCTTGCTGTCTGTTTTGACCTAGGATTTCTGTATACATAATATACAATTGTACAATTTCTGATCGTCGTCCGATCAACGGACTTTCAATGGGTCTGGAGGTAGGACGGGCATCGGTCAGTCACTGGGTGGCTGCCGGAGTAATTTATTCTCTTAATTATGCATAATTATGCATTGTTACTACATGTACTGCCTAGACAGTGGGATACCCGAACATCATCTGACGTCAGGATGAATTGTGACATCAGTACAAACGAGATGTATTACAAAAAGCAAGAGGTGGGCTGTAATTAGTAGTACACATCTAAAATACTGATAATACACGATTTGCCATTTTGGATGTTTGATTTATTCGGCGCATAATCCTGGTAATTATGTTCATGCATAAATGTCATGAATAGGTTAATATCTCCGGAATACTAGTATACCAATAAGGAATTTAAAACTGGCACATCTTGTTGTTCAAGGCGCTCACCTTTCAAAGAGAAGGCACGTGTTGTTTTTCAAGGCGCTCACCTTTCAAAGATAAGGCACATCTTGTTGTTCAAGGCGCTCATGCACCTTTCAAAGAGATGGCACATCTTGTTGTTCAAGGCGCTCACCTTTCAAAGATAAGGCACATCTTGTTGTTCAAGGCGCTCACCTTTCAAAGAGAAGGCACATCTTGTTGTTCAAGGCGCTCATGCACCTTTCAAAGAGAAGGCACATCTTGTTGTTCAAGGCACTCACCTTTCAAATAGAAACACTGACTTCAAGGGTATAAGCCCTTGTGTGGATTAAGATCACACCGATAATCAGATGTCGAGATTGTACGATATATCATTATGAAGAACTGGAAGGTCAGTTGACATAACAAGTTGACATAACAAGTGGAATAAGTAATCTACCATATATATCACAGCAAGCATATATACAAATGCGTTTGTCAAATACCACAGAATTACATGGCTTGCTCAGTCCTGGAAATCGACCCTGACCAACGTAGTAAAGGCAAACCCCTTACCATGTTTGTTAATAGGATTTGGAACTAGACCGTACGGCGCTATCGCCTTGCAATGTGAAGTACAAATTATTAGACCAATCATACATCGCATAACCCCTCCCCCAAACAGTTCTCCAAATAACCAGTCCAATGTGACTAAATCACACCACACCTGTAATCTGTAGATTAATATTATAAGTCAGACTGGGGGAAATGTTTTACCAAGCATATCCATTCATCTTGGCGTATATTTTCAGATTCGACCGAATTTCACTGACATTCCGACAATAACTACTATCATATAGGACAGTGACCTAGCAATGTACAAAACAATTTACAATGTATAGTCCGTTTATTCAGGTCTGTCACCTGTATACAAACATTGCATTATGATAACATTGTATGTGTATTGTTTTAAACCTTTTAATTTGAGAAAAGGGCAGTGAAAACCAATACCTTTTCACGTAGCCACATACTAATACGCAATATAAACTTATTTTACATGCGTTTTTGATGAATGCTGGACAATAATTATTTATTATAAAAGCCGACGTGAGAACGTACCTAGTAATTTATTGTGCTTCCATCTTGTGGCAGTACCCATGCAGCAAGCTCACTTAGCTCAGTGAGTAGAGGTAACATGTCACCAGGAGGAACTGGTTTCGATTTAGCCCATGTTGTGAATGTTATGATCATTTATGATTTTGGCTAAAGTAATGTCCTCAGCATACGAGTGATTTTGACTTCTGACGCTATTTAAGACAGTTAGTTTAGATCTAAAGACCCCGACAGACACTATAACGAATACCATCCGGCGTCAACTTGCGAATACAGGTGAATATGATTTTCTATCGTCGGTGGTGTTCCTACGAATGGTATGGATGTGTCTGTGAGTGTTTGCGTCCATTTCGATAAGTTTCGTTCGTTCCGAATCCGTTAGACATCGCAAAATTACTCTTAACGCCAGGTTTCGTTAAATAGATTCGTTATGTGTGACGGGGCGTTAAGTGACGATCCCTGGATAATGCACATAATGACATAACTTAAGATATATTATCCAAAGTCATTTAGCATCAATATAATTGAAAAAGTACCGTATTATGTATTTGAACAACGGACTTAACAAAGTGCTGATGAAGCGACGACTGTGTCATAGAGGTGTACACTGTACAGACTAGGTATTTTAAAGACATCAGAATGTTTTAACGTTATGCATGTACTTCCATGTTGGTTACTCTTCTTGAATCTAACTTACAAGCGTACATATACCTAAAACGTACATGTTAACGATTCATAGAGTGCTCATTACATACGGGTTTTATTAAACAAGTCGACAGACTAATATGTCGAAAGACTCCAAACACTACACTACAAAACATAGCTTACTTCCTTTGATATTGACACAATTTCTTTTGCAATTTGCTTCATTATGATGTGTTTTTTTTAAATTAAGGAAAGTCTCAAAATCCAATGTTTTCTCAACATAGCAGATTTTCCTGAAGACTGGTTAAAATATTTAGGACGTTTAATCCGATGATGATAAAACAATTGTCACACAAATAGTGTAGTATAATATGCTGAAGCAATATGTGAAATAAAAAAGGTATGTCGCGGAACTTTTTAAGGCGCTATGGGCCCTTTTGCAACAACACTTTTCAAGAAAATAACCAAAAAAATCAGATATTTCGCAGTTGTATTCATTTTTGCATTAAAATCGATAGTTTTCGTGTCAAAATTATTTCCATGGGTTTATAATTATGTTCAAAAAATATTATTCGAACATTCACACTTTTGGTATTCACAAAATTTTGACAAGCCAAAATTGTCAAAATTTCCGGAAAATGACTGCTAAAAAGACAACAACAAAAATACACAATATTGGCCGTACTCAAAAAACGACCTCTATGACCAATTTAATTTTTATTGCTAATTGTGTTGCCTAAAGCGTACTCAATCAAAAAACTAAATAGAAAAGATAGGTCGCGGTTCTACCTGTTGCGCTATGACGTCATTATTGTCCCTGTTTATCATAAAAATTGCTGCGCGAAAAAAATCACCACGTGTACCCGTGAGCTTTCTCCGCAGTCTATAAGTATTTTTAATTATTTTATAAAGATCAAGCTGCTGACTTTTTGGCACATTTACCAATTTTAAATATAATGTGACGTTTGGGATCGAAGAAAACACATCTCCGTCTCGATGAAGAACCTCTACACACGTACAGTTTCATCATTTTACTGGTGTATATACCTAACCTCTCGAATGTTGAAGTTTTTGCCGTAGGTTAACACCTATATGTATTGAGGTTAATACGTCTTATCGGGGTACACGGGGTGAAACTATTCTTACATTTGCCCATCATATACATGAAAATACAGTGAATATAAAATAAGAAGAAATTGACGTGTTTTGTGCAGTTACGACATAAGTGTGTCCCTTTTCAATGAAAACTGCGGTAAAGTGGCTCAAAAAAGACAAACTTAGTAAATTTTGCGCATATGTTTTTTTCCATAATTTCTTGTCTTGTCAGAGAAATCTAATTTATATTTAGCTAAGGATGTTGATAAAAGTGCACTTAATTAAACACATTAAATAAAACATAGGCTATCATGCTACGTTTTGTGCTTTTATTTTATAACCGAATTATATTCCCCTTTTCCCAACTTTGCAGTGAAGTCGCATTCTAGCATATATAGCAAGGGGGCACTGATAGGCCCTGGATCGCTCAACTGGACATTCTTCACAAGTTTGGTTAAAACGTCATTAATATATGCCCTATATATTAGTAAACGGGGTCAGGGTAGTCCCAGGTTGTATAAAAAACTCATTCTAAATGGGTACAGTTAACCCAGGTAATAATTTCTAATTTCTTGAAGACAGCGAATGAAAATGTAGCCTATATTTCACGTGTTTTCGTATCATTTACTCAGAGGCTTAATTTTGTAACCCCAAATTACCAATATTAACACTGAACGATAAACATTTTGCCTAATTTTCATGACGATCAAATGAATTATGACATGGATTCGTTGTAACGGTCGGATCACTGACAGTTTATTGTGTGTAATAGCAAAATGTCTAACATGTAAAAATGCAGGTATTTATATAAGATATTCACAAGTTGTCGCGGACAAAACTTATACAACATTCCTATTATTCCGCTTTAACGGTAAGTGGGATTTTCATCATAAATAAAAACGATGTGAGTCATACCAAAACTACTAAAACTGAAACCGTCGTACTAACATTTTGCATTAATTGTACCTCATTCATTTGTGGATATATGAGTTAATTAATTATGTAATTAGCTAACATTTTATATCCTCATACAGGATGGTCGCAAAATACTGTATAATAATTGATTTTCGCGGATTCTAGTATCAACATTCGGGGAGAATGGTGAAATGTTTATTTGAAGGTTACTTCATAAATTCGTGGAGTTTAAATATTGAACGAACAATCCTTGTATCGTATGTTTGAGGTCAATTATTCGAGTGGATTTGATTTCATGATCTAGGTCATACGCAAAATTAAAGAAATTTAATCCGCCGCGAATATTATTTTTATACAGTAGCAGTGCAGGTTAAGGTGACAGTTGTCAGACGAGATAGTCTAGTGTGTACATTTACATGAATATAGATACTGCGCGCGCTTAATTAAAGCTAAATATAGCAAGAGGAAACTGGCCAATCCGTGAACCCCAAGCAAAAACTTAATTAATAATACTACATACATTATGAAAGATGAATTTTATAAAAGTCATTTAGTGTTTCCTCGGTTGTTTGGTTCAGATAATTTGATACATGTTTAGACATATACCATGCAGTAATGATCGCCGACTTCAAACAATCAAGTTCTCCTCACAATTGCATGCTTGTATCTCATCCAGTATGTTTGAAGAACAGAAGCCATAGTATAAATTATAAACCTAATTACTGTATCATTACTTGCGACGCTATACAAATCAACGTGTAGGGCTTATTGCGAACATACGCACCTGTAACTTTCGATCACTGCAAGACTTATTGTGAGACTATGTAATTCAATGCGCATTACTTCTCGTGATAAAAGGAAGTTGACTCGCTTATTCTATGTGGAAGTTATTCTTCAGGTTCGCGGAATGTCTGTTGTTTCCCCAATGTGTTCGAATACAGTATGCCCAAACAAATCTTAGTCTCCCCTATTTGTCCTGCTATTCCCAGCAAATCAGGACTAACAGGGGCACATTTGAGTCGTCGTCCATCATGGCCGGCCCGTCTGACTGATGACTGTGTCCATACGCAGAAGCCGTATGATATTACATGCAATACTTAGCTTAGTGAGTAGAGGTAACATGTCACCGGGAAGATCTGGGTACTGTTTTATCAAATTTTAGTTGTCCATGTATGATATAAAACGTATTTTTTTTTATTAAGTGTCACCGCTATTGAAAGGGCCAGCCAATTTGACTTATGATACACCTATAGTACGTGCGCACAGTGTCCCCCATATCCCTTCTCGTATTGCCGGGCGCCGGGCAGAGATGGGCCTAAAGTCACCATTCTTTATCTAGCTGGCGGCTCACCAACCGACCTCATCGGTTCTAGCCCAGCTTCCGCCGGGATTCGACCTTCGATCTCCCGCTTCCAAGGCGGATGTCCTTACCATTCAACCACGGTCGCGGGAGAATGTACGAGTATACATGGATATATTTAGTATATTGGATAACAAGCAAGTTTAGCAACTGGTTGAACATCACCAGCGAACGAGAAGATACATCGTGTAGCCCTATATGCATTTCCTTGTTGCTATCGACTGGATAATAGGGGGACACGTTTAGAAACAAAAATAAAAATTAGATGGATTATAACACCCCTACATGAATTATTTGCGGACGATATTGCCCTACTTGCAAGCAATACTGACCACCACCAATAAAAAATACTTAAAGCTAAATATACAGATAAGTAGACATAAACATCAGCGAAAAGACTATGCAAATTACGAAGTCCCCTTCTGAAAACTACACTAGACAATGAACCAATTGAAGAGGTAGAAAATTTTACATATTTAGGAAGTATTCTAAGCATAAAAAACAATGCAACTGAAGAGTATATAATCATATTGTTAGCAACCAAGAACATTATTTCACCAAATCAACAACATACATGAAAAATTCGATAATATCAATATAAACAATATTAGAGCAATTCGTTCTCTCCTGTACAGAGCAAAATTTTGTGGAATCACTCAAAAGGACAGACAAAGGAATGCTATCTGAATTACGTACAATATGCCTCCGCAAAATCTGTAATATCCGCTGAACCACAAAAATCTCAAAGGATGACATATATGACACAAAAGCTGGAAAAAATATAAGAACACTAATAAACTAATAAAACAACACAATTTAGATGGTTATGTCATGAATTCAGAAAAGACCAAAACATGATTGTGAAATATAATTCCATGATCAGAACAAGAGACATCTCTTAAATGGAAACCGAGGAAGACTGAAACTGGGGCTTGGTCAACAAGGAATTCAAACCACCGGAAAGACCCTCGTCGAAATTGAAAAGATTACAAAAGATGGACAGCATTATAGAACTCTGGTAGCACCCTTATTAGATGTACCAGCCGGAGAGGAAGTTGTAAATTTACATTTTAAAGTTCTCTCCCTCTATTTATCGTTTTCGTAGAATACAAAGAGAGATAACTCGAAATAGGACAAGAAGGGAGAAAACGATATGTGGAGATCTCTGGTATTGGCAAATCTTAAACTATACCACATTCGTACACCGGCATACAGGTGAGATTTAAGATATTCAAATTTAACGCGAACGACGTGTTACCAAGTATACGTGAGATAGAAGCACACATGTCTATACTCTATACTGGTCCAAACTAAGCACCATGACTGACTCAAGAACCAATAAGCGAATAGCACACTGGGTATCTTTGAAATCACGTGACTCTTGCGCTAATTGGATGTTTATTGTACAAAGGTTTTTAAGAGATCATAATTTACCAGAATTTACTAATATTGATGTTGCTATTTCAAAGACATTTGTGGAACAGATAGAAAATGTATTATTTCCCGAGTTTGTTGCAAACTGGTATATTAGTATAAATCATGTTGTTGGTTCCTCCGGACGAGGACGCAATAAGCTTCGAATATATAAGTCTTTTAAATCGGAATATGCAGCTGAACAGTACTGTAAATTAATAATGCCTGTAAAACACAGGTCTGCATTGAGTAAATTTCGCTGCGGGGTTGCCCCCATTCGTATAGAAACTGGTAGGTTCGAAAATTTAACCGAGGAGGAACGTACATGTCCTTTTTGTAGTAATGTGGAAAATGAGTACCATGTGATATTACACTGTCATGTATATAATGATTTAAGAGCATCTCTTCTTGATAAAGCCAATAACTGTGTACCACTTTTTAACGTTATGTCTGATGCTGATAAATTTTCATGTTTATTTTCCAATTGTGATTTAGTAAGAATTTGTGCCAATACCTGCTTATTAATACTGCAAAGAAGACAATTTTTAACTTGTAAATAACATGCAATCTTAAAGGATAATGCAATTGATTTTTATACATATTTATGTAAATTTTTATTTGTTTAATTCTGTTTTATGGTTGTGCTGACTACGTTTTGCGCGACTATGTTCCCTTGCAAGAATATAGTTCTGTTTTTATTGATATGTATATATGAATTATCAAGTCTCTTATAGCTCCAGTGTGGAGCGGCAAAGTACTTTTATAATTGTTCAAATATGTAATGTAAATATTGTAAGAATGTACATTGATGAGAGTTTAATAAAGATTATCTCTTATCTCATGTCACCACTAAATGCAATATAGGATTTTAATAAGGATAGTCAGACGTTAAAGCAAACCGGACATATAAGGTCACATACGCTGAAATATTACAAGGTCCTTTCGTAGAATATATTAATTTCCTCGAACAAATCACACATTACCGGTCCTTTAGATCCGTGTTTGTAGCATATCTCGTGCTCATCTGTAACACTTCAAAATAGACAAAACAATAAAATGTACAAAATGCTGATCCAATAGAGTTAAAGGGACTGCCTCACATATTGGTGTATAGCAAAAATAAAATAATCAGTTTTGCATAGTTGCCTTTATATTCCATTAACAACCACACTGACATCAAAAATAACTTGAGAAACTTCGGCATTTAGTAGTTGGTAAGTAGTTTTACATCAAACATTCTATAGGGTATTAATACCATATAGAATTAACACTTCTATTACTTAAATTGCCTGAAATTTGTTCGCATTTGATGAAAACGAATCGAAAAACGAACCAAATACCTCAATGATGTTTACGCTGTAGTTTGTTGATGTTACATTTCGATCATGTGTGAATTACATAATTCGCAAAGCATGTTGGAAGGAAACTTAGCAGTTTTTTTCAAGGAAAAAATACTCAGTGGACGATATCAAGAGTGGTAAAAATTGTTAATTTGCACCAAATCTTTCATAAAGCAACCGTCAGTGGTTTTCTATTACATCAATACTTGGTTAGGTTGGAAAATCACGATATAATTTTTTTAGCCCAATCTGTGAGGCAGCACCTTTAAAAGAGTATCAGATACATGACACTGTATGTACTAGTATACATGTATATCAGAACTATAGTGTACTTGAAGCATTAAGTGGTTTCTGCTTTCTAGCGTGCGCCTCAAGTGTGGGAGGTCTGCTCGACTGCACCATACCAAAGTGGAAATAAACACGGTACCAGTGCTCCTTTGTTTGACTCTCGGTATAAAAAGTGTAAACTGGCTTCTCTTCTTATACAGTCGTGGCAATCAATGCCATCAGAAAGGAGTTGTCGAGCGTGATTAATAAATATGCTGTACATAGATCTACTGGCGCATTCGACCCAAAACTTTGGTGCAAACTTATATTATGATAAAATAGATAAAGACTGGCTCCAAGCATCAAACAGTTTATACTTACAATTACACATATACATACATAAGTGCAGACGTGTACAGTGATACGTCACATATAATAGATAGACAACAATCGTGACACTGCGCGAATCTGAAACCATGATTCGTCAACTTAAATAAAAAGAAATGTTCAACCACACAAACTCAGAAAAGTCTATTATCTTAATTATGTTATCAATATATACATGTAGTGTATTTATTTCCTTCCTACAAGCACTGGTGAAATAAGATGCGCCAATCAATGTAATGACACATCTACTATGAATGCAGCGCGATGACAAATATTATAAAGCTTAGAATGAACTAGTCAACTAATGCTCCTAGGTCACATTTGCCCTACGAGCTCCCTATTACAAGTACGGACACCGAAGACTCGTACGAGTATCGTACGGATTTTTTAAACTCGTTCGAGCATTGTACGGGTATCGTATGAGTGCATCTTTAAAGATCGTCCGTGGTCCGTACGAGCTGTGACCAGACGCTAGAAACATACAAAACCCGTTAGGATTTCAAAAAAAGTGAACTCGTACGAGTTGATAAATTCGTACGGATATCGTACGAGCTTTGTGACCGTAGCATTAGATTGATTTGCATAAACTGTAAGTCAGATTAATGTAGCTTTGACATTCAATACTGTTTTACATTCAATAATATAGAATATGTACAACGTTTGCCGACATCCCGGCTCTGTCTGATTCCCACAATACTTGATTAATTAAAACTGTTCCAAACGTATGGGGCAGATAATCCATGCTAAGTTACCACCTGTTCTTTGTATTCTTTGTATTCTCCCAGCAAGAGAATAAACGCTTTCCAAGCCATTCTCTAGCCTTTACTGCAGTTACACCCCAGTCAAACATTTTCCCGTTAACGAGTCCGTGATACATATCATTGTACGGGTTTGTTGGGTCCATTATATACGCTTCAGCTCTGAAATAAATTCAATCATTTACAGGAATACATGATAATTATGAGCAAAAAAACATAACAGAAAAACTCATGGAGTCAATAGTAAAGATGCAAAACAAAACAAAAACACAACAGCACGATGTTAAGGTAATGGCAAATAATTATGATATACAAAATTCAACAATGTAATTTGTAGATATAATTAATAGCGTAATGTTGTGAAACATGTAAATGTTACCTCATGTGGCCAGAGAACATCCACTGTAAATAGGAGTTTTTGATTTGTTTGGGTGTTTTTGAAGTACGTATTTGTTTTAGGATGACATTCCAAATGACTGTCCCTGAATAATTTAAGGACTTGCGGTAGAATTCGAGCCGTGGTTTAGGAATTGTAAGTTCACAATTTTCAGTTGATCTAAGCTGGCGATCTGAGTGTTGGTAGTTTTGGTTAAATGTGAATTTCGAATGAAAGTATTCTGGGCAAATATTATTTAGTGACTTGTATATCAATATTGCCTTTTTGTAACGAATTCTGTCCGGGAAAGTCATCCACTTTAATTCTTTAAATAATTCTGCTGATGGTGTATCAAATTCTTTATCAAGAATAATTCTGGCTGCACGTTTTTGGAACTTCAGAACAGTGTCTAACAGTTCTCCACTGCAGTTTCCCCATACTGTACAACAGTAGTCAATATGGGGCAATATGTACGCATTGAAAAACATTTTCCTAGAGTGGATGTTTAGGAAGCTTTTGATTCTTAGGAGAAAATATAGATAACTATTGCATTTCAAGGCTTAAGAGTTTGTTAAACCTGACTCTTCCAGTTTAGATTTTGATCTACATGCACTCCTAAGAGTTTCTCAGATGAGGAGTATGTCAGTGACTTTGTCTTGTTAATGTTTGGAATCATAGCATTTTGTTGACACCATTCGTCTACAGTATTGACCTCATGTTGTAAAATGTTATGTACTTCTTCTATGGTACTGCCATATGCAGATAGGGTGGTATCATCAGTAGACATGTCAACTGATGAATCTTTCAAGAGACTGAAGTGGGAGGTCGAAGTAAAGTATAAATAGTACAGGTCCAAGAACAGATCCTTGGAGAACTCTTGCTGAGATTGGTTGTGCATCTCAAAGATTTCCAGATACGCATATTTTCTGTGAGCGGTTTGTCAAGTAGGATGTAAACCATTTCACTGAAACTTCGCTAAAGTGATAAAGTTTCAGTTTGCTTATTAAAAGAGTATGATTAATAAGATCAAAAGCTTTCCATCAAACGGATAAAACGAAAAATGTTAGAGGAATTGATTGGATCATGCAATAATATTTTTATGTAAGGTCAATTTGAATAGTCAATCAATCGACGAATTTGAATAGCACAAAATAAGACGACTTACCACTCCGCAACATAGTGTTTCAAAAACGCTTGATAGCAATGTTTAAGGTTTGCCGAAAAATACTACCAATTTTACAGTCAAGGGGAAGTAATGCTGGATAGAGATAGAGTGAATAAAATTCTTTTTTTTCTAAACCAAATTGAGCTTTATATTTATCTGTGTTTTACTTTATTTCTGTCTCCATGATTTGCACGGACAATTGTATACGAACTTTATACGAAGAATAAGTAAAAATCGGCATTAACAATCTGAAAAACGCAGAAGGGCACAGGGCATCAAATTTGCTTTTGTTTATGACATCATTGTTTTAATGTGGTTGTAAATGGTCTTATCAGATTTATGGGTAAATGCATGCGTGTATGTATGTAAGCTATATAAGTGTAAGAGTCGCGTTTTCAAAGCCGCTCTGTGTATATCACTTACATAAACGTTAAAATTGTCGGTGAAAAAAATCCTTATAAAAACTACTTCTACATGTATAACAATGCTAGACTACTGAAACAAGATGTATGTGTATTTAAAGTACCGTTCTCAGTGTAGCAATACCACGTGACTTTTGACTACAGTTACAAGTAGAAATTTGTTAACATTGGAACACAAATATAGCCATAAATATTTTATTTCTTTATCGATTTCTATAAAATATACGCCACGCTAAGGGGAAAAGCATTTGCTTTCCATGAAATATAAGATCTTGTTCAGGAGTATTGCCGATTTTTCCATTACCCTGTGAAACCTACACGTTCCACGGTTTCACAAGGTAATTGACAAAACGGCACAACCGTTGAAAAAGATTTTATATTTCATGGAAAGCAAATAATTGTCTCCTTAGCGTGGTGTATATTTCATAGAAATCGATGAAGAAATAAAATATTTATGACTATTTTATTTTCCAATGTTTACAAATTTCTTCTTGTAACTGTAGTCAAAAGTCACGTGGTATTGCTACACTGGTTCTTATACAGAAAGGTAATACAAATATACTACTAGAAGTATTCAAAGGGTGATCAATGTAACTTACAATTTAAAATAAATCTTAAGAAATCGGGCTCACATATTTATAACTATATTTCGTTTCCGTGAGGGCACCTCGATGCATGGGTGTGGGCTCAGACAGCCAATTTAAAAGTGTCCAATCCAGACGGGTCGTTTAAATATAGATTATGCAGTGTTCTGTCTAAGACAAGAAACTTTGCAATCTCACAGTGAAAAAATTGCACTCAAACATCGCATTGCATATTTTACTATTCCGATTATTTTCTGTAAAGTGTCCGAAGACCATTTTAGAGTTGTAGAAGCAGTATAGGCTCAGCAAGTACTTGCATTTTGATTATTTTGAATGACATGTCAACAACAATCGTCGGATCCTCATTTGCATACTAAAGTATATTTAAATGAAATAGAAGGCAATGCGTAAACCTGGTGTTAGTTCATTCCAGACCATTTAACTAAGCAAATTACTCGGTGGTAAATGAGAGATACTGATATTCAATCATACCCGTGGCGTTCCATCCCCGCACCATACAGCATATAATCCTTTAGAAGGACTTTAAGTTTTCTATGGTTGACAAGTGAGGTAAGGACACTGTGCACGGCTCTTGTCATGTTGAAACTCACAGGTTTCCCAGCTTGAATCCACGAGTCCATTACCACAAGTTCAAATGCAAAGGAACTCGGCCAAGCAGGTTGGCCGCGCCTTCTAACACCAAAACTTGGCATTTCTGTCTCAAAACTGTCCTGAATTAGTAAAATCGCTGTGTTATATCACGCTCAATTCAGTACCGGAATATATATATGTGTAGCAAAACACAGTGCGATAAAACGCGTAACTTAACAACTTGGAACTTGTGGCTCGACCCTTTTAACCATGTATATAAAATGTATTTATAAAAGTATTTGTATCACACTGATTGTATATTTCGTTTGGGAAATTACATATGTTTAAACTAAACTTAACATCACAGTGCGATAAAACATGTGACTTAACATCACAGTGCGCTAAAACGCGTGACTTAACATCACAGTGCGATAAAACGCGTGACTTAACATCACAGTGCGATAAAACGCGTGACTTAACATCACAGTGCGATAAAACGTGTGACTTAACATCACAGTGCGATAAAACATGTGACTTAACATCACAGTGCGCTAAAACGCGTGACTTAACATCACAGTGCGATAAAACGCGTGACTTAACATCACAGTGCGATGAAACGCGTGACTTAACATCACAGTGCGATAAAACATGTGACTTAACATCACAGTGCGCTAAAACGCGTGACTTAACATCACAGTGCGATAAAACGCGTGACTTAACATCACAGTGCGATAAAACGCGTGACTTAACATCACAGTGCGATAAAACGTGTGACTTAACATCACAGTGCGATAAAACATGTGACTTAACATCACAGTGCGATAAAACGCGTGACTTAACATCACAGTGTGATAAAACGTGTGACTTAACATCACAGTGCGATAAAACGTGTGACATATAGCATAATGTTAAGTTTGATATTTGCATTGCGCACTTGTTTAACTTGATATGAGTGTGATAGTCTATAAATCACAATGCCCAATCCAATTTGCTTGTTTAAAAAGCAGTAACATTGAAATATTGTCCAGAGAATTTGACACGACTCTCGAACTTCTATTAGCATAATTTCACGGCTGATTTATTGTCTATATTTATATCCCCGGTTGTGTGTTTTCATAAGTGGGGAGAATAACGAAGACGTTCGAGGTGTAATACCAACACAAACCTAAAGGACCGACTTTGCACGATTCATACATTCAACACAAAAACGGGTTACCCTATAATATATTCATGCATAAAGGTCAGGATAGTGTCAAATTCTCCGTGCTATAAAATATTTCGTTTAATCGAAAACACATTTTTGAACAATGTGCAATATAAAAAGTATTGTGTCGTGTTTAGGATTCCGTACAATTATACCTTCAGTTTCTCGTTCTTCCAATACTTCACAAGACGTATCAGACTTTTCACTTTGGTTGGAAGTCCTTTAATGATATCCAGTTGAAGTGGGGACAGAGTAACAGAATATTCATGGATAAGATTACTCGATGCTTGACTCATTTGTCTGTATATCTCTCTGGTCGATGTACCTGGTAAAACGTTCATTCCGATTCAATAATGATAAATTATGCATTGGACCACAGGAACTTGCATTTATGATTTAAAAACAAATGGAAAAAAATGAAAACAAATTATTTTTTTCACTAGGCCCAGTGAAAAAAATATTTATTTTTTTCATTTTTTTTTTAAATCATAAATAATAATAATAATAATATCTTTATTTAGGGAAGGTAACATAACACACGGAAAATGGTGTTGAAATCGACAGTCCTTCGCATTATGTTTGAACTCGCACAGCACTTTCAATTTTAGGACATAACCATTAATATGTATACTATAAAACAAAACAAAAATAGAATTTAATTAGAGGAGCATTACAAGTATTATTTGAACGGTGTGAGTGTTTGAAACCCATTAAGGTGTTCATGAATCCGACCCCTGTATTAAACTTTGCACAGCAGCTTCCTAACGGCTTCCAAGCATCAACGCCGAGCGTGTTCTTAACCCCTATAAGCGCTCAAGCTCAACCCAAGCTCAACGACACCCCACCATCATGGGCGGAGAAACTCATCAAAGATGTCAATGAAATAACTAAAATACTACCAAAAATCGACCAAATTGGGTTAACGGTGGATAATATTAAAACCAAAATGATCCAAGTTGAAACAAGAGTAACGAATTTAGAAACCAAAATAAGTGATATAGAAACTGCCTGTAACTTCATCAGCACCACAACCGACAAACAAACTGCCGATATAAAAAATGCGAAGGACCAAATAAAAGAACTAAACAAAAATTGCAAAAGTATGGAAGAGACAATCAAAACTTTCGAATCAAAATTTGAAAAGTCCAACGAGGAAATCCTTGACCTAAGATGCCGATCCATGCGCGATAACTTGGTATTCTACGGCATCCAGGAAGATACCAACGGGACCGAGAATTGTGAGACATTAGTCAAGGACTTTATATCTACCCATATTGAGATCGATCCTGCGCAAATGACCTTCGACCGAGCCCATAGACTCGGCGACAGGTATGCCAAGAAACCACGACCAATAGTGGTTAAATTTCACAAGTACAACGATCGCGAGAGGGTACGAACCAAATCGTTTGAAGAGGCTACCAAGATCAAACTCAATCAGCAACACATGGGAGTGGGACCGCAAACACCTAAAGAATACAGGAACGCCCGGACAGCATTTCACGATATAGTCAAACGCGAAAAAGACCGAGGGAACCTCACTCGCGTTACGGGTACCAGACTTAATATAAACAATGTGCTGACAAAGAAATACATCGATGGGGCGATATGCGATGTTGTGACCAATAACAGGGGACCTATATACGCGCCTGCCAATAAATAGGACAGTCGTGAGAAGTGTTTATCCATCAGATCATGGAATGTTAACGGTCTGGCTCGTAAATTGTGTGACACTGACTTCATTGAATAGGTTCAAAATCATGATATTATTTTCATGGCAGAAACATGGTTATCGAATAATTCTTGTGTAAACCTAGAGATACCGGGTTATTTGTGTGTACATATTTTTGGCAATAAGTCACATAATGTAAATAGAGGCCGTTATAGCGGTGGCGTAGCCATTTACTATAAACAAACTTTATCAAATTACATAGATGTCGTTGAACAATGCCAATCTGGTATTATGTGGACAAAATTAAGTAAAGAATTGTTTAATTTTAATGAAAATGTTTATATATGCAATGTTTATATTCCCCCTACAACTCAAATGTCATTGACTCTAGAGAATTTGATTTTTTTGAAGAACTTGAAAATGGTATTGAAAAATACAAATGTTTAGGAAAATGTTTCATCCTAGGAGATATGAATAGTAGAACATCAACATGTAAAGATTTCATTATTTATGATGAAGATTCTGATTTTGATAGTATTATTCCTAATAATGATTTATTTTCACCACGTGTGTCGAGAGATAACATTATAGATAATTACGGTAAACGTTTAATTGAAATATGTTGTAGTACATCTCTAATTATAGCAAATGGTCGTTTACATAATGACTCAAATATTGGAGAGTACACCTTTCTATCTTTTAATGGATCTAGTGTTGTAGACTATCTACTGCTACACCCAGATGATATAAAATACATATCTAGCTTTGAAATTGAAAATCCGACAGAATTTTCAGATCATTGTAGTCTATCATTCTCAATACAAATGAAAACAAATAATCATAACACAAATTCTAAAATTCTAACTCGAGTGAAAAGGAAACCAGCCAAAATTACATAAAATTTGACGAATCAAAAATTGAAGATTTCAAATTCCTATTAATACAAAAACAAGCTGAAATACAACAATGTACAAACATCATAAACGATACATCTGATGTTGACTCAGCTACTCGTTCATTTCTATTAATCCTACAAAGCTGTTCCAACAGCGTATTTGGAAAATCTCAAAACAAACAAAACAAAAACACATATCATAATGATAAATCAAAGCACTGAAAGTACCAGTGTGTGGCGTACTGATGCCATTAAATCCAATATCGAATCCGGGTTGTATCATAATTTTATGTCACAGTTCTGATAAGCCCACCCTAACTCAAACATTTGTGCTGCTAAAGACACCAAGAGAACCAGCAGTTACCTGGAACTTACTTAAGTAACTGCTGAGCATCAATGAAGGGATATTTACAAATACCATTTTTAACGACTTGGAGAATTCGACCAGTGTCAAGATAACTGACTGTTTATTCAGTTTATTATGTACGTAGAACTATTTCAGTTCCCCCCATCAGCTATATATAGCATCAATGTTTGTATACAACATAATTAGGTCATCGTCTGCAATGTGCAGCGGCGGAGTGATTTACATACGTTACAGTATACGATTGAAAACCGTGGGAACTATTAGATTCCCGCCACCAGTGAGAACATTCGTTGGTAGTAAAAATATAGTCCGTTGCGGAATGATTTGCTATAAAAATCCTCTAAAAATAAAAGTCTGATAAAATTGTTGGTCTTAATATAAGTAAATGTTGGTAATGTAAACAAATCAGGTCCAATGATACGTGTAACCTGTGTTGCATGCTTGTAATATTGTTCAAATCATAGAACTATTTATTTGCCGAGGCCTAATGCGTTAAATTGGTCGTAAGCTGAAAAGTGGTAATATCATTGTGTGGCGTTTACGCCACACAAAAACCGTGGTTTGATTCCGATTGTTATAATGCAAGAAAACATTATAATAAAACTC
Source organism: Spisula solida (assembly GCA_947247005.1). Lineage (NCBI taxonomy): Eukaryota > Metazoa > Mollusca > Bivalvia > Venerida > Mactridae > Spisula > Spisula solida. The sequence goes on from OX365948.1 coordinate 32,754,208, forward strand.
GAAATAAATTCCTTAAAAACAAAACCAATATTAATTTACGCGATGACTATTTAAGTGCAAAATCAAATTATTGTAAGGTAAAACGAAATTGCAAATATAAATACTCAATAAAAGAAAAACGAGAATTAACCCATCTAGGAAAAACAAAACCAAGAGAATTTTGTAAAAAAAAAGTCACAATACAAAAAACAGAAACTATCAACAGAAAATATTAATATTTCTGATCTCTACGATCATTTTAAAACATTATATAGTTCACAAACTGAAAATGAAAACCCAAACAATCAATCTTTTCAAGAACAAGTTATTAATGATGAAGATCTCGACTCGGAAATATCACTATGTGAGGTAAAAAATGCCGTTTTTTCACAAAATAATAACAAAAGTTGCGGTCTAGATAATACATGCGCAGAAATATACAAACACGCATTCGATGAAATATCCCCTTTTCTGTTGCGTCTTTTTAATAGACTATTAGACAATGGAGAATATCCATCATCCTTTGGTGAAGGAATAATATGTCCTATATTTAAAAGTGGTGATACATCTGACCCACAAAACTACAGAGGAATCACGCTAATTAATATCCTTTCCAAAATTTATTCGCAAATAATACTTAACAGACTCACAAAATGGTCAATTAAACATAACAAAATAATAGAAAATCAATTCGGATTTCAAAAAGGTAAATCTACAATAGATTGTATATACGTCTTACATTCAATTATCGCTAAAACACTTTCAAAGAATAAAAAACTATACTGCGCCTTTGTAGATTTCGAAAAGTGCTTCGATAAAATTGATCGTGGATATCTTTTCCATAAACTGTTAAATACTGATGTAAGCTCCAAGTTCATTAAAGCAGTAAAAAGTATGTATAGTGTTGTAAAAGCGTGTGTTCGACACAACGCTCAATTGTCTCCCTTTTTCGATTCCAATATCGGTGTCAAACAAGGAGACCAGTGTTCTAGTTTATTGTTCCAATTTTTTGTAAATGACATTCTATCAAATATTGACCAAAATATAGATGGACTTTTCACTACAAATGAACTTAAATTATTTATTCTATTATTTGCTGATGACGCTGTTCTGTTTGCCCATACCCCCGAAGCACTACAATCACTGTTAAATGACCTCGAACACTATTGTAATACTTGGAATTTAAAGGTTAATACAGCTAAAACAAAACTTATGATCTTTGAAAAAAATCGACATACTAAACATAAATTTATATATAACAATATAACTCTAGACATTGTAGAAAACTTCAAATATCTTGGGTTAACTCTCTTTAAAAATGGAAAGTGGTTTAGAACGCAAAAAGTTTTAGCAGATCGATCACTGTTTGCTTTACACAATCTCTTCATTGTATTTAACCAACTAGATCTAACCACCAAAGACAAATGCAATTTGTTCGACAGTCTTGTTGTATCAGTTTTTAACTATGGCTCAGAGATATTCGGTTATTGTGATTGTAAAAACATTGAAAAAATACATTGTAAATTTCTAAGAAAGGTTTTATGTGTAAAGAAAAGTACAAATCTTGATGGACTTTACGGTGAATTAGGAAGATTCCCAATGGCGGTTAAAAGAAAGATCACCTTAATGAAATATTGGATCAAAATTCTAAAATCAAGTGACGATTCTCTTATTAAAATAATCTACAACCTCCTACGCGAAGATGCGAACAACAACTTACAATATAATGGCACAAACTGGGCGTCACATGTCAAACAAATACTTAATGAAATAGGAATGACCAATATTTGGATAAATCAAGATACTTTACCTTTAAATTATATAAACGTAATAATACAGCGACTGGTTGATACATACCAACAAACATGGTACAGTAATATAATTAATTCAAGTAGATTAGACTTTTATTGTAAATATAAATATGACTTTAAAATGGAAGAATATCTGAATTGTATAAATATAAACAAATATAGAATAAGTCTCACAAAATTTCGACTGTCGTCTCATACTCTCGCGATAGAAACTGGTAGACATAGTAATATACCCCGAAATGAACGAATCTGTCAACAATGTACAATGAATGTTATAGAAAGTGAATATCATTTTCTCCTTGTCTGTCCGAAATATCATGTACTAAGAACTTCACTTTTACCAAGATACTACTGTCATTGGCCAACTCTTAGGAAGTTCGAATCATTAATGTCAACATCAACAACGCGATTACTAATCATTTTATCCAAGTTTGTTTATAACGCATTTGACCTAAGAAATCAGACTTAAGATTTTCCTATCAATACAAAATATTAATTTTATGTAACAACAATGACCAAATAAAATATTCACGAAATACATTATGAATATTATACACATACTATGAAAACAAAACACATTTGTTAAAATCCATACGTTAATTGTATTCTTCTTTTTCTCTCATTATATTACGTATATGTATGGTGCTACATTTTATTTTTATTTTATTGTTAAAACCATACAGTCTCCTATTACAATTTATCTACACTCATATAACAACTACCAACTTCTCTGTTAAATGATTCCAATTTTTCCTCGTGTTAATTATGCTTAATTTGTATGTACATAATTTGTGTATGACTATGAACATGTAGTTCTATGTTAATAAACTTTATGTTATGTTATGTTTATGTTATAAATACAAAGAGCGATGCTACGTTCATTTTGGCTTATTAGGCATACTAATCGGAATCAAAAGGAAGTCTTTTGGAGTAAATATACTTACTCATTTCAGTCAAATCCACGCCAGGTAAAATATCAACCTCGTGGGAATGATTACCACAGGGCATCGAAACTTGAACTGAAAATCGAGTTGTGGCTTCATGTGTAGCTCGTGTTTTCTCTTCTAGAAAGTTTTCTAACTTTTTGAGGACATCAGGCATTTGTTTCATCAGCGTTGGGACGTCGTTGTAGCCATTCAGCATGAGAATAAGATCCACGTCTGATTTTCCTTTGACGGATGTACCTTTACCAAGCGATCCAGACTGTCAATTAAATGAATAAAAATGGTAATGATTTTAAGAACTATAGAATTGTTGTAACAAATATATATCTAACATTGTAAACGTATGTATGTTTAAGTAAGTAGAGGGTGAATGCCGTTCAAAACACACAAGACTCTGAATGTCCCGTTTGGAAAAAAAACTTTAAGCAAAACATACCAGACTCTGAATGTCCAGTTTGGAAAAAAACTTTAAGCGAATCTAGCTTAAAGTTTTTTTTCCAAACGGGACATTCAGAAAAACTCTCCGCCTGCTAAAACGGCGAGTTTCTTGTTATTCTGTAATACAAATGTACGGCAATAGTATACTATGAGAGGTGCCCCACTTATATTTGAACAGTATTTAACATCCGATATTTTCATGCTGACACGTTATAATCGAAATGTCTCTATTCAGCCATGTATTTTAATGTGTCGACGAACATATGAACTCACTATTTATTATTTTTGCGGTTTAGTCAGACGCCAAATCAACAATTTGGTAGGGGCATCGACTTGAGCTTTTTTAAGACAGAAAACTCAAATTGATGGTGTAAACATTGATCGAGTGTAATCAATGCTGTTTTATCGTTAAGATTCCAAAGTTTATGAAAATAGGATTACAAGACTTCGGCATTCACTATTATGGTGTAATATACTTGGAATTCGTGTTCTTAAGGTATCGAATAGCGTAATTGTGGTGGGGTATGAAGCTGAGTCTTGACAAAAGCACCATGTTCCAGGCATTGTCGTCAGGAACAAGGAATGGCAAGCATTTTGTCCAAAAACATATTTTAAACGTTAGGAGCATAGTACTGTGTGCCTATTTTTCCCTTTGTAGAATAAATATGAGTTATATTTTATTAGTTTTAACAAACAACAGCACATATCATGCACCCGGGAGGGAACTCACGTTCCTCAACGAATGTTAACTTTTTGATATTCTCGTAGACATTTCTCAAATATCAATCTGTTATGTTACCGCAAATATCTCAATAATAAAGCATTATCTCAACAGAAGAGACAAAGTTATCGAAATTTCCGTTCCGTTGTAGCATGTACGGGGGTTAAAGACGACTGTCTCCCTCTGATTTTTTTAGTAAAATCGCTGGTGAGCATCGACCGTTTTTCAGAGCTTGGCATTCGCCATTTTTTAAATTACTTGATTAAAAGTTTCGAAGGATAATCCTAACTTCATTGCAATCCCCAGTTTGATTATTGGATTTATCCTAGTTATCATATAACCAATGGGTACGATTTTTGAAGGAATCGTCACTTTTTGGCATTGTTAAATATTGTGTGTCATTTCACAAATTAGAGTAGCAGAACATAAAGCACCCTTCTTTATAGGTACGAACATTACTGAAAGTCTTCACAGAAACGGTATATCCATGATCTACTAACACCTTCTTGGTGCTTCTTAAGTTGCATTCGGCCTTCAAAAAGCCAAACGCCACACCCTCTACAAAGTTGCTGATTGGGGCTTGAATCATATTGCAAACAAACCAAACAGTGAGTGCTCATGTTACCTGACACATCATTTTACGCGGTTCAAAAGAGTTATTTCATTTATATTGGGTTAACATAAAACTATCGAATATTCAACGGTGTTCAAATATAAGTGGGGCACCTCTCGTAGTAATCTATCGGAGTTGTATCTTTTGATATCTTTAATGGTCTCTGATAACTTCAATATCATTAGGACCCCTTGCTGACGGACTTTCGTGGACGAACATGTCTCACAAATAATTTAGCATATAACGACCGTTTAAAAATAACATGGTATTAATAGAATTACCCGTTACCTTGATGACCCTTCTTATGCTGAATGGAGAGAACGACCCCTTAAGCTTTTCTGCAAGTTCGTTAATGACATGCCCACAACTGGAGAGAAATCCATCGTCTGCATGTATATTTTCAGCAATAAAGCGATCAAGGTCGGAACTGTCTACTGCGTATAGATCTGACGGGAGACCATAAGATCCAAAGGTACTCGATCGAACCCGCGGCGCCTTCAACTTCACCTCACTATGCATCGATCCTAAAGCCTGAAGGTGTCGTTCCTTGTACGCCTCTTCTAAAAATGATCGTCCACAGGAACAAGGGGCTACTCGTTCAGGATGGACATTACGTCGGTGACTTCTCAGAACCCTACGAGAGCAAAACCCAGTCATCGAGCAAACCGGACACTTCCGCATACTTTCTGGTGAGAAACAAAAATAGGGAATAATTAATATTGACTTAATCTACTTACAGGCTACAAGTATTATAAAGAGTGTTTATTATCTAACCAATCCTACCAAAGTCCACGCATGCTCTTCATCAGATCATGTGATGGCCTAGTTTATTTATAGTAACTTACGATATAGGCTTGGTCATTGTTAAAAAGCAAATGAGACTAATTATAAGTTTCTACTTGTCAAGTCAGTAAAACGAGTTCAGTCAATTTGAAGAAATAAATAACTGAATAAAGTAACATATTAAGTAAACATGTTTCAATATGTTTCATGAACCACACATGTCTATATTGCCTATGTATAAATGTTATCACATTTTAATAGCACTAATAAAATATGAAGTATTTGAATTGATAAACAAAAGTTCCTCTTCTAGCTGAGTATAGTTTTGCAAACTATAAACTACATTTGTATTTAGAAGACACATGGTTTAATGCAACACATGGGCGTACGCAACCATTCGCAATCCATACCGCGTAATGCAATAGAGACATTTAGAGAGCGGTGGCCAAGAGGTAGGCAGGGGCGGATCCAGGATTTGGCGTTAGGGGGGCGTACATTCATGTATTGATACCCCCCCCTCCTCAAGAAAATATGCTAGCGAAGCGAGCTAGAAAAAAATGTATCTCTGAGAAGCATTCCACACAATTTTCGTTCTTTATCTAATAATATTCATTGATAAAGTTAATGTGAAAGCAAGGCGAGCAAGAATATATGCATTAATTATTTGAACAGCATATCCCTCAAATTCATTCCCTACTTGACAAAATGAACTGATAGTGGTTGTGCGAGCGTAGCGAACAAGAAAAAATGCAATTATCTATTTCAGCAGCATACACCACATCCTTATAACTTGGTAATATTCACTGATGTAGTAATTGTCAGAACTAGAAAAAAATCAGTGTTTGTCTGAGCAGCATACCCAAACAACTCATTGGTAAATCAAAAGCTTTCATTGAATTTACGTAGTTCTTCAGAGAGCAAGAAAAATCGTTGTTTATATGAACAGCATAGCCAGGACTAACGATAATCGACTGGATACTATTCACTGATATATAACTGCTGTGAATTCGTCACGAAAAAAAGGCAATGTCTATCTGAGCAGCATACCCTGCGAACTCCAGGGCTTCAGTTTGGTTTCAGTGGAAATGTAAAGTACTTGGGATCCAGTGACTAGGGAGTCCAGTGGCTTTCTGCCTCGTGACTTTTTAAATAGAACCATGGAATTCGTCAGCTGCATTCTGAGGTATCTTATTTTTAATGAAAAGGACAGGTTTATTAGAAAATAAAGCCAACTGTATTAATATTTTTTTCTTGTCGAACATTTTTAATGTGCAAGAATCTCGGCATTTCTGTAGCCGATGTTTGGCACCAGCTACCAAGCAGTCCCATATCTTGTTTTTGCATACAGCATTAAGTTCAATTTAAAATCCCTAAATTGATTATTGTTGTATTTACGCGATCGAAGCGAGCGAAAAAAATTGCATATCAATATAGTTCTTACATCCAAAATATGATAAATTACCTAGGCTCCGGGGATTTTAGGGGGGGGGGCGTACGCCGGGTACGCCCCCCCTTGGGTCCGCCCCCCCTTGGGTCCGCCCCCCCTTGGATCCGCCTATGGTAGGCGGCGCGCTTTGGGATCGAGAGGTCCCGGATTCGATCCCAGTCTGAGCGACTGCTTAATTTCTTTGAGCAAGAATAACACACAGTGATCTACTCGGTCATTGTGTGAATTGGTACATGTGAGGGTGTAGTATGAATTCCGCAAGTTTATGAAAAATGCAAGTTTCGCTTCCGCTTCCGGTTTAGACTTGTGAAATTCACTGTACAGGTTATGAGATGCGTAAGTCGTGAGAATTGCAAGTTTTACTTCGATAATCGCCGAATTGTTACCCCCCCCCCCCCACCCCTTAAATTTCTATATATAGAATCTAGATCTTATTTGATAACGGTGATTTAATTAAAAATTAGATCTCTCATTGTATTAAACTTTAATTGATGGACGCTTCGATCGTATATATAACGGACCTTGTTTTTATTGATAGCCGCCCAGGAGGCGGCTATCTTATGGAATACCAACCAAATTTCTCCCCTGGACGAGAAAGGACAAGTTACTGATAGTTATTAAAATGAATAAATTTGTTTGCGTGGATATTGAAGCTATTAATTGATACCTGTACAAACACATTTAAATTCTCATTGATCCCACCATAAATGACATTTTTTGGATGGATAATGTTCGTAATTAAAATAAAAAATGTTTCCGTATTAATAATTTAATTGCTGATCCCTTTTTGCGTAGACTAGCTGAGGTGTCTATTTTTTTCTACTACTGAACTGATCGCTAATTTTATCGATAGTTGTATTCGTTTACCAATGATGCTGATGTTTTCGCATGAAAACAATAATATGGAGTTTCATATAAATTTTCTTTTTTTATCAATTATAGATAATGAAAAGAAAAGAAATTGCTGAAATTTAAACATTAATTTGATAAAAAAAATGTTGAGTCGCCGGTATTAGTCTATTCATAAATTCTGTACTATAAATAGACTTGTTTAAAACGCGGTAAAACTACCGAATCTGCGGTCACAGAATGGGTAGTCTGGATTACCTCCCCTATCACTACTAAACAAATATAGAACGACAGGGAACCAGACTACAGAATGGGTTGGCCCGGGTACTTGCTTCCAAAAGTTTAACGGTAACATATCAGTATTTTAGCAATTATTGTGATATTGTGCTGTTTATTGTGATTATATAAGTAGTTTTCATATATTATGAACAATATCTTGATGATTTTAAAGTTGCTTGATTTGGCCGCACGTGCCCGCAGTTTGGCCGCGTTTTAAACATGACGGCGGAAGTAGATATATTGTTTTGATAAAACTTTACTTATTAAAAATAGCCGGGAATAAGTGAATACAAGACGCTAGTACTTGTTGAACAAGGAAAATCTTCTTTAATACTCATAACGAACGTAGTTATGCAATTTCATCAACATCCGATACAGACCTTGAAGTAAGTCACTGTCGTACTCGTACCGATTCGACCCAAAATGTTAAAAAATGTAAACAACTTTTGAACAATGTTATGCATCTATTGTGCATTGCTATTTCGTTTTGCACGCCAATTGTTTACATCAGTACGAGGCATCGTGTGCTACACTGTAACTGTACGAATTTAACACTATTGAAAACTGTTAAATAAATGATAAAATCTGAAATCTTATAAAAGTTCACTAACCAAAATGAATAAATTTCACAGACTTATGACATTAGATTGATTCAGTCGAGCTGGGCAGTCTTGGATGAGCATCGTTAATCATATGCTTGTGAAATCCTTTTTAACAGTATGTTGTCGATTATCTTCCTTATCTGCATGATGGTCGGGCCAATTTTTTTTCTTACCCACATGATTGACAGTCATGCCAATTATTATTTTCCTTATGCGTCTGACAGTCGTCCCGATTACTTTGGTAATCCGAACGACAGTCGTACCAATTATTTTCCTTATGCGCATGATGCTCGTGCCAATTATTTTCATTATCCGCCGCACGACAGTCATACCAATTATTTTCCTTATGCGCATGATGGTCATGCCAATTATTTTCCTGATGCGCAAGACAGTTGTGCCAATAATTGAATTGTTTTCCTTATCCCCACGACAGTCTCGTAAATTATTTTCCTTATTTGCACGATGATTATACTGATTAATTTTCTTATCCGCACGTCGGTTGTGCCGATTATTTTCCTTATCCGCACGACAGTTCAGCAAATAATTTTCCTTATCCACACGACGGTCAAAATGTTGTCAGTCCGAATGAATATTTGTCAGTATGAATGAATATTTGTCAGTTCGAAAAAAATATTAAAATGAAAATAGACCTAAAGTTGTACCTTTTAAAATTTTTAATTGCTTTATTGAGAGCTAAATAATTTAAAAAAAATGCATGTTTAGCTTTTAACATATTTAATAAGTGATTGCCAAAGGACCTAATTTGTTGTTTACCTTTTTACAATAACCTGAATGAGCATAGCTATAAATTTAACCCCTGTAGAGCTGAAATACCTCAAAATGACAGCCAATATTTTCAGCTCCCAGAGACTGAGAGTGAAGTAGAAAAACCCTAGGTACAATGTAACTGCACCGTCATCGAATCCCAAGTCCGCATTTAAAATGCAGGAGGGCCTAATTGTGTATTTTTTATGCTCCCCGAAGGGTGAGCATATAGTCGCCGCTTTGTCCGCCCGTCTGTCCATCTGTCACACTTTTGTCCGGGCCATAACTTGAAGAGTATTAGAGATATTAATTTGAAACTTCTTAGGTGAATAGACCTCATTGAGGGGAAGTGCAGTGCACAAGAACCATAACTCTTGATTGCATATGTTTTTAGTTATTCCCCTTTGTAATTTTTCATACTTCATTCTTGTCCGGGCCATAACTTAAACAGTATTAGAGATATCAATTTGAAACTTTATCGGTGACTAGACCTCATTGAGGGGAAGTGCAGTGCACAAGAACCATAACTCTTGATTGCACACTTTTTGAGTTACTCCCCTTTCTATTTTTTTTCATACTTCATTCTTGTCCGGGCCATAACTTAATTAGTATTAGAGATATCAATTTGAAACTTCATAGGTGAATAGACCTCATTGATAGGAAGTGCAGTGTGAAAGAACCATAACCCTACAATATATATTTTTGAGTTATTTCCCTTTGTAATTTTTTATACTTAATTCTTCTCTGGGCCAGAACTCATACAGTATTAGAGATATCAATTTGAAACTTCATATGTGAATAGATCTCATTGAGAGGAAGTGCGGTGCACAAGAAACATAACTCTTTATTGTAAATTTTTGGAGTTATGGCCTTTTGTACTTTTATACTTACTTCTTGTCCAGGTCATAACTCCTTCATTATGGGAGGTATTGATTTGAAACTTTATAGGTGAATTAATCTCATTCAGGAGAAGTGCACCTTTATTGTTTTTTAATTATCTCCCTTTTTCATACAAATTAATGCTTGGCAGGCCTTCACTTGAACAGTATTGATGGCATTTGATTGAAACTCAACATAATGGTAGAGGAAGTGCGGTGTCAAAGAACCAAAATTCTACATTATTTTCTTTTTTTACCTGTATCTGTAATAAGTTATTTCCAATTTTGGGACAAACACTTGCTTCGGGAAGCATAATTCGGTTTTACCGATTCATTGTATTCTACATTTACTTTAATCCAATAAATATGTGGAACTATCAAGTACTTCAAATTTATTTTGAATTATGTTAATAATCTGGTGACATTGCAACACTGCACATCCAATTGGTCAAAGGAATGGTGACTAGTTTCCAATACCAGTAAGCTATTTAGAATGGTCACATAATAATGTTTCAGTGATTTATAATGTGCTTGTAATTGTATATATGCGAGGGTTGCATGCTACATGTATTTACGTGTTTTTACTTCATATCGTGCAGCATGTATATATAAGAACGTTTTGCTCATCCATATAGAAATGCATTTGTAAACGAAATTGCTGTTAAACAATAAGTAGAAATTAAAAGATCTAGATCTGTTATACAATACCGTTACTTATACTCAATGAAAAGTTAGGTACCATCCTATCAATTGACTCTTATATTTAAAATTCACGTTACACTGTGTTAAAAGCCGAACACAACTATGTTTTGACCTTACTGAGAAGTCACAACTTTAACAATATTCAGATGCACACACTAGAAAACTTTTGTACCGATAGGTCATATTGTATACAAAATACAGAGATATATATAAGTGGTAACTTTTCAGTGACTCCCAGTTTATAATGTCAAATACCTGTGTATATTGGAATATTTCCTGCTCAATTTCATTCTATCTGAATGAAACGTTAGAGATTTCAGTCGTTTAGAATAATTTATAACACCGTTGCTTGATATAACAGTATTCATGCCATGTAAACCACAAAATTGCGGCTACTTTGATGCATTGCATCACAAATTTGTCTTGTATACATGTATATACGTCCGTTCAGGCACCATGGTGATTTAATAATCCGCATAAATCGTTTTGTACTTTGTACTACGATTGAGTTGAAGTTTTGGCAGAAGATTTTTTGCTTTCATTTAATTTTTTTAAATTTAAATTAAACTATCTTTAGCATTCAGAACAAAAATTACATGGGCGGCCAAGCACTTTTTCGGGGTAGGGGGGGACTAATAATAATAATAACTATACTTTATTTATTGTGGATGGCATATTTGGTTCTGGACCAATTTTCAATATGATCAACAATATGGGCTACCTGATAACTCTATGCTATAGGTTCACATTGATTATAGGCGATAGCCCCCTACAGTATAGGTTCACATTGATAGGAGATAGCCCTGTACGGTAAAGGTTCACGTTGATAGGCGATAGCCCCGTACGGAATAGGTTAGAATTGATAGGTGATAGCCCTGTACGGTATAGGTTCACATTGATAGGCGATAGCCCTTAGCAGTATAGGTTCATATTGATAGGCGATAGCCCTGTAGTGTACGATATAGGTTCACAATGATATGTGATGGCCCTGTACAGTATATGTTCACATTGATAGGCGATAGCCCCCAACAGTATAGGTTCACATTGATAGGCGATAGCCCTGTAAGGTATAGGTTCACATTGATAGGCGATGGCCCCGTACGGTATAGGTTCACATTGATAGGCGATGGCCCCATACGGTATAGGTTCACATTGATAGGCGATGGCCCCGTACGGTATAGGTTCACATTGATAGGCGATGGCCCCGTATGGTATAGGTTCACCATGATAGGCGATAGCCTTGTACGGTATAGGTTCACATTGATAGGCGATAGCCCTGTACGGTATAGGTTCACATTGATAGAGGCGATGGCCCTGTAAGGTATAGGTTCACATTGATAGGCGATAGCCTTGTACAGTAAAGGTTCACATTGATAGGCGATAGCCCCTTACGGTATAGGTTCACATTGATAGGCGATAGCGCCATACAGTATAGGTTCACATTGATAGGCGATAGCCCCATACGGTATAGGTTCACATTGATAGGCGATAGCCCTGTACGGTATAGGTTCACATTGATAGGCACTAGCCCTGTAAGGTATAAGTTCACATTGATAGGTGATGGCCCCGTATGGTATAGGTTCACATTGATAGGCGATAGCCCTGTACGGTATAGGTTCACATTGATAGAGGCGATGGCCCTGTAAGGTATAGGTTCACATTGATAGGCGATAGCCTTGTACAGTAAAGGTTCACATTGATAGGCGATAGCCCCTTACGGTATAGGTTCACATTGATAGGCGATAGCGCCATACAGTATAGGTTCACATTGATAGGCGATTGCCCCATACGGTATAGGTTCACATTGATAGGCGATAGCCCTGTACGGTATAGGTTCACATTGATAGGCACTAGCCCTGTAAGGTATAAGTTCACATTGATAGGTGATGGCCCCGTATGGTATAGGTTCACATTGATAGGCGATAGCCCCGTACGGTATAGGTTTACATTGATAGGCGACTAAGCCTTGTACGGTATAAGTTCACATTGATAGGCGATAGCCCTGTACGGTATAGGTTCACATTGATAGGCACTAGCCCTGTACGGTATAAGTTCACATTGATAGGTGATGGCCCCGTATGGTATAGGTTCACATTGATAGGCGATAGCCCCGTACGGTATAGGTTTACATTGATAGGCGACTAAGCCTTGTACGGTATAAGTTCACATTGATAGGTGATGGCCCCGTATGATATAGGTTCACATTGATAGGCGATAGCCCCGTACGGTATAGGTTTACATTGATAGGCGACTAAGCCTTGTACGGTATAAGTTCACATTGATAGGCGATAGCCCCATAAGGTATAGGTTCACATTGATAGGCGATAATCCCTTATGGTGTAGGTTCACATTGATAGGTGATGGCCCCGTACGGTATAGGTTCACATTGATAGGCGATAGCCCTGTATGGTATAAGTTCACATTGATAGGTGATGGCCCCGTATGGTATAGGTTCACATTGATAGACGAAAGCCCCGTAAGGTATAGGTTCACATTGATAGGCACTAGCCCTGAACGGTATAAATTCACATTGATAGGTGATGGCCCGTATGGTATAGGTTCACATTGATAGACAATAGCTCCGTACGGTATAAGTTCACATTGATAAGCAATAGCCCCGTACGGTATAACTTCACATTGATAGGTGGTGGCCCGTATGGTATAGGTTCACATTGATAGGCGATAGCCCCGTACGGTATAGGTTCACATTGATAGGCGATAGCCTTGTACGGTATAGGTTTATATTGATAGGCGATAGCCCCTTACGGTATAGGTTCACATAGATAGGCAATGATACACAATTCAAATTGCTAGGCCTAATTTTTGATGTTGACTTAAATAAGATGTATGACTTCAACTTCAATGAAAAACTAAAAAATATATAAAATAGCATATTGTATTGGAAAAGACGTAACCTAACACCTATAGGTAGAATAACAGTTGTTAAAGCAATGTTACTTCCCATATTAACTCATTTATTTATCAGCATGCCGACCCCTGACAGAATATTCATTAAAAATCTTACTGATATATTGAATGAATTTGTGTGGAAGGGTAAAAATAAAATAAAATACACAATATTTATAAAAGATTATAATGAAGGTGGCTTAAAAATGATTGATATCCCAAGTTATATAAGCAGTCTAAAAATCAAGTGGTTGAAAAATTATGTCCATAATAGCAAAAGTAAATGTTACAACCTTGTTAATTCCATCTTTGACATTGATAAACTTTTCAACTGTGGCAAATCATACTGTGGCATCATAATAGCAAAAATAAAGAACCCATTCTGGAAAGATGTGTTAAAATCCTATATTTGCTTTCTAGATAAATTGTCTATAAGTGAGACAACACAAATACATAATATGCCACTTTTCTATAACAAAAATCTCCTTATAAATCAACAATACATATATTTACCCTCCTTCTACAAAAAAGGAATAAGATTTATTAAAGATGTAATTGATGATCAAGGAAAGTTTGTTGATATCAAATATCTAGAGGAAATAACAGGGGAAAAATTGAATTTTCTACTATACTATGGGATTAGAAATGCTGTGAACAAGTATATTAAAGCAAAAAAAATACCATTAGAAAAAAATAATAAGTTCCTGAATCCCAGCATGAATTGCTATTTACATCCGATTCTAACAAAGAAGGATGCAAATAAATTTATATATAAAACACTGATCAAAAATGATGAAACACCAACAAGCAAACCTAAGTGGGTATTAAGTAACAACAATATAGACTGGGACTTCATATACATCTACGTCTTTAAATATACTAGAGACACATATATACAATGGTTACAAACAAGAATTGTACATAGAATTCTAGCTACCAATACACTACTTTATAAAATGAAAATTAAATCAAATAACCTATGTACGTTTTGTACAAGACATGAAGAAACAATATCCCATCTATTTTGGGAATGTTGCAGAGTAAAACCAATTATACAATTTTTGAATAATGAAATAGTACATCTGGAACCCAACTATAAAATAAATAAGATAAATCTTGTATTAGGATCTGGGAAAAAAGAGTACATACCTATTGATATTGTTCTTTTAGAATATAAACAAGACTGCGTTCAATAAACGCTTATGCCCCCTGTGGCAGCCTTGTCCATAAATAAGTCTAAGTCCAAAATTAGGTCAAGGTGAAGGTCAAAATGGGGTTAGGTGATACAGGCGTGTGGAGAGTGTTCATACACAACATCCGTGCAAGTATGAAAGCTTTGTAGCAAGCCATATTTATGCTAGAAGAAACGGTCAATTTGGGTTAACCAGGACGGACGGACGGACGGGTGAATCACTATATGCCTCCCCATCTATCGATAGGGGGGCATAAAAATATATATACCTATGTAAAAGGAAAGAAAATCTTACCTAGTACTGAAAGTTTAAAGAACAGTTTAAAACTTGCATGGGAGATATATCAAACATCAGGCATAACAGATATAGAATATAACAGATGGTCCATTGTAAGACACTTTTGTTTATAAACCTTACATTGAACTATAGGTACACTCAAGAATCAAATATTATCAAGTACAGAAAACACAAAAAAGGTGGTGAAACTATGTTTTTTTCTGGTTTTTTTGTTTGTTTATTATATTATATGAGGTTACTGTATATTGTATTAATGTAATTTTATTAATAGTTTATTTCTGTAAATTGAATAGTAGGTAGTTTTAAACTCTGTTAGCGTAGTCTTTGAAAAGCCATTGAGCTTGTTTGTAAATATGAAAATGAGTTATACAAAATAAAATATACCAAAACCTCAAAAAAAAACAACAAGAGGGCCCAAAGGGCCCTAGGTCGCTCACCTGTCGAATTTAACCTAGATTTTGTTAAGATGATCATTGTGACCAAGTTTTATACAGATTAGGCAAATATTGTGACCTCTAGTGACTACAAAAGGTTTTTATATGATTTGACCTAATGACCTAGTTTTTGACCCCAGATAAACCAATATCGAACTTGACCTAGATTTTGTTGAGATGATCATTGTGACCAAGTTTCGTAAAGATCAGGCCAAAACTGTGACCTCTAGTGACTACACAAGGTTTTTCTATTATTTGACCTTGTGACCTAGTTTTTGACCCCAGATGACCCAATATCGAACTTGATCTAGATTTGTTTGAGATGATCATTGTGACCGAGTTTCATAAAGATTAGACCAAAATTGTGACCTCTAGTGACTACGCAAGGTATTTCTATGATTTGACCTTGTGACCTAGTTTTTGACCCAAGATGACCCATTATCGAACTCGACCTAGAGTTTGTGGTTATGATCATTGTGACTAAGTTTCATAAAGATCAGGCCAAAACTAGGACCTCTAGTGACTACACAAGGTTTTTCTATGATTTGATCTTGTGACCTAGTTTTTGACCCCGGATGACCCAATATCAAACTTGACCTAGATTTGGTTGTGTAGATCATTGTGACCAAGTTTCGTAAAGATTATGCTAAAACTGTGACCTCTAGTGACTACACAAGGTTTTTCTATTATTTGACCTTGTGACCTAGTTTTTGACCCCAGATGACCCATTATCGAACTTGACCTAGATTTTATTGCGATGATCATTGTGACCAAGTCTCTTAAATATTAGACCAAAATTGTGACCTCTAGTGACTACACAAGGTTTATCTATGATTTGACCTTGTGACCTAGTTTTTGACCCCGGATGACCCAATATCTAACTTGACCTAGATTTTGTTGAGATGATCATTGTGACCAAGTTTCATAAAGACTAGGTCAAAATTGTGACCTCTAGTGACTACACAAGGTTTTTCTATGATTTGACTTTGTGACCTAGTTTTTGACCCCTGATGACCCAATATCGAACTTGACCTAGATTCTGTTAAGATGATCATTGTGACCAAGTTTCATAAATATTAGACCAAAATTGTGACCTCTAGTGACTACACAAGGTTTATCTATGATTTGACCTTGTGACCTAGTTTTTGACCCCGGATGACCCAATATCGAACTTGACCTAGATTTTGTAAGGATGATCATTGTGATAAAGTTTCATAAAGATTAAGTCAAAATTGTGACCTCTAGTGACTACACAAGGTTTTTCTATGATTTGACCTAGTGACCTAGTTTTTGACCCCAGATGACCCAATATCGAACTTGGCCTAGATTTTGTTGAGATAATCATTGTGACCAAGTTTCATAAAGATTAGGCTAAAATTGTGACCTCTAGTGTCTACACAAGCCAATTGTTGACGGACGGACGACGGACGGACGGACGGACGACGGACGACGGACGACGGACGAAGAGTGATCACAAAAGCTCACTCTGTCACTTTGTGACAGGTGAGCTAAAAAAATAGATAGGCAATGACGCTGTACTAAGTATAGGTTCAAATAGATAGGCGATAGCCCTCTACAGTTTAGTTTCTCATTGATAGGTGATGGCCCCATATGGTATAACTTCATATTGATAGGCTATAGCCCTGTATGGTATAGGTTCACATTGATAGGCTATAGCCCCTTACGGTATAGGTTCACATTGATAGGCTATAGCCCTGTACAGTCGTATTGATAAGTGATGACTGAATGACTATAAGAAAAATGAAAATAAAAAAATATATATGAAATTCCCACTTTTATTGCTGTAAAATATAAGAAAGACAATTTTGATCGTTAGAATTACATACATGACATTCATAATTATATTAATCCAAGTTAATCCACAAAACTGGTTTAATGAGCCAGCTGTCCATCATATGCATCTGGATAAACAGAGCAACATAAGAGCACAAGAAATTCTATATGCAGTTTTAGTGGAGTTCAACACATACAAGTTACCTTCTGACAGACAAACAGACGAAAGTACAGACAGCATCGAGGTTATATATTTTGTGGGTTCCAGAGGTCCTGGGTTTGATCCCGTCTGCTCCACCTAACCCAGGCGTGAATTAGTACCTCTGAGGGTGTTGTCTGTACATGTTCGATATCCCTGGGTGCTGTATCTCGATGTTGGTTGCACACCAACCAGGAGAGAAAGAGTCTCTCTGGGGAAGACTTTAACTCAGGTTTTCTTAGGAAACCCAATGACCAGGGGAAGTAAAATGACAAAGGGTGGCTGAACGATTAATTTGCTGAAAGCAGTCATCCAGAACTAGTAGCTTAACTTAACTTATATGCCCCTACTTAAAAATAACACAGCTGTATGAAAGAAGGACAATGGCTGATCACAAAAGCTTGTACACCTACTGGACACATCTTCTGAAGTTCAATGTCACTATATTTAATTGTATGTGACTGGTGAGCTAATGAAAATACAAATGCAAATCATTATATCTCAAACAGAGGTAGCAGGTTTGATTAAAAACAGGTAACTGTTTCATTGCTAATAACAGAAATTCATTTAAACATAATTTATTTTTAAATCTTTTTCAATGATACGGCTAGCTGTGGTTTTAAACTGCAGTAGAGCAGTTGAGATTTATTTGAAATCACAATACAAAAATATTATATTAAGTCAGACAGGGAAGATAGCACTCAGCTTAGCCAGCAGAGCACACCTTTTCTGGATATGTTACAGTAAAATAATTTATTAGCAAAATAACAAAATACCCTGATTATGTAAAAACAATGGCTGAATCTCTTATAATAGCTCAGTATTACAATGTATAAATCGATTAATCGGGTTGGTCACTTGTTTACATAACATCGTGTACATCAACATTGCAATCTCTCTAATTAATTTATCATTTTAATAGACATTACGTATATTAGTATGTAGCTTAGTGAATAAGGTATTGGTTTTCACTGCCCATTTCTAAAATTTAAATGTTTAAAACAATAAAAAATACAATGTTATGATATAGTAATGTTTGTATTCAAGTGACAGACCTAATTAAACAGACTATACATGCTGTTGTAACTGATACCACTATTAACTATGAAGGTGCACACATTTTAAGTTTAGCCATTTTAAATGTTTACATGCATAATGAGCCATTGATTTTCAAAATGTAACATTACATTACATTTGAGAAACACAACTGACCCATTGCAAATGCATTGTGATTACACAGAGAACTGAACTTGTATGAGTGGTATCACTTAACACTTAACTGTGTCTTGATTATACATGGCAGTACACATCACACATTCATAGTCTTTTAGTAATGCAGCAGTCTGGTATATTTTAAAACCATTCAGTTAGGACCATCTACAACACACAACAATGTATAAAGCTGCAGCAACTTCTCTTTTTTGTTTGCACCCTCTCATGTTGCACACATCTTCTTTCAGATACTAAATGAGCCTATATATCTACTGACATTTCATAACGCAGTGAACTTGCATTACTTGTGGGTGGAGGGCACATCCAGTGAAATACATTTCTGCATTCTGAAACATATAAATGCATACTATTATTTATAGCGGTAGCACGGTGGCCGAGTGGTTAGTGCTCTGGACTACCAATCCCGATGTCCCGGGTATGTTAGTGAAACAAGGAATCTATTCGAACAGAGCTAGGGTAACGACACAGATTATTTGTATCACACAAACTTTTTGTCTGAGATCCCCCTAGAAGCCAGAGGTCATTGGTGAATTAGGCAGGGATAAATCCGAATGGTCACTCCCCTACCAAATATTGTTCATGATTTCATGAACACTTGACTCGTCGCTTCATTTTAATGCCCTTACTTTATTTTATGGGTTGTTCATGAATACTTCATGAAGTAATCTTAAACATTTAGCAGTGGCTGACCAATCTGTGTGGTTTATGAACTCATTACAGCATTTAAACCTTAGTTCATGAACTAATGAAGAACTATGGTTCATGAACTGTTCACTGACAGTCGTGAACAGGAAATCGGACATTGACATATAGAACAGAAATGTAATGAACTGTTCATGAACAACAAAATGTGAATTATTCATGAATTCTTCTGGTGGGGTTTTAGGCATTGTATTAATAATTTAATACATACCATAAATGAAGACATCATATGTCAGTTTCTGGTCCATGAAAGGCTTTATAGTTTACTTGCAACTGCAGAAGCTTCTTGTATAGCAATAAATTGGCTGAAATAAACAAAGAATTGTTGTAAACTAGAACTAGAACCCCAACAGTGGCATTATCTCATGGGAAGGGGATGGTAACATTTATGTCATTATTATTCAGCTTCTCTAGCCTTGTGAACAAAAGTTTTGGTTAAATGCAGCAAAATTTCCATCATTTACAGTCATGTACAATGTATACACTGGGCCAGTGGTTTTGTAAAACTGAAGAAAATCCAGCAAATTGCGACTATTATGTTCTTAAAACTAGACTAAGTAACAAACTATATGATTGAGATATCATTAACAGCTATGAAAACTGCAAGAAAATACCCAATTTCATCAATCGTGACTATATATGACATCATAACTAGACTAACTAACAAACTATATGATTGAGATATCATCAACAGCTATGAAAACTGCAAGTAAATGTACATACTCACCAATCGCAATTATATATGACCCCATAACTAGACTAAGTAACAAATTATATGAGTCAGACATCATTTACAGCTTTGAAAATTGCAATATAATGTACAATCTCACCAATCATGACTATATATGACCTCATAACTAGACTAACATAAGTAACAAACTATATGATTGAGATATCATTAACAGCTATGAAAACTGCAAGTAAATGTACAATCTCACCAATTGTGACTTTACATGACTTCATAACTACACTAAGTAACAAACTTTATGATTGAGATATCATTAACAGCTATGAAAACTGCAAGTAAATGTACAATCTCACCCATAGCAACTATATCTGACCTCATTACTAGACTAAGTAACAAACTATATGATTGAGATATCATTAACAGCTATGAAAACTGCAAGTAAATGTACAATCTCACCAATAGTGACTTTACATGACTTCATAACTACACTAAGTAACAAACTATATGACTGAGATATCATTAACAGGTATGAAAACAGCAAATAAATGTACAATCTCACCCATCGCAACTATATCTGACCTCATCACTAGACTTAAAGTAACAAACTATATGATTGAGATATCATTAACAGCTATGAAAACTGCAAGTAATTGTACAATCTCACCAATTGTGACTTTACATGACTTCATAACTACACTAAGTAACAAACTATATGATTGACATATCATTAACAGCTATGAAAACTGCAAATAAATGTACAAGCTCACCCATCGCAACAATATCTGACCTCATTACTAGACTAAGTAACAAACTATATGATTTAGATATCATTAACAGCTATGAAAACTGCAAGTAAATGTACAATCTCACCAATTGTGACTTTACATGACTTCATAACTACACTAAGTAACAAACTACAATGTATATGATTGACATATCATTAACAGCTATGAAAACTGCAAGTAAATGTACAATCTCACCCATCGCAACTATATCTGACCTCATTACTAGACTTATAAAGTAACAAACTATATGATTGAGATATCATTAACAGCTATGAAAACTGCAAGTAAATGTACAATCTCACCAATTGTGACTTTACATGACTTCATAACTAGACTAAGTAACAAACTATATGACTGAGATATCATTAACAGCTATGAAAACTGCAAGTAAATGTCCAATCTCACCAATTGTGATTATATCTGACGTCATTACTACACAATATAACAAACTATAAGACTCATATATCATTAACAGCTATGAAAACTGCAAGCAAATGTACAATCTCAAATTCAAATTTATTTACACTCATTTCATGAATAACATGACATAATGAGGAACAATCATATATATATATACATAATATAACAGGTTAACACAATGACAGAATATAGATAAATAGGAGAAGATAGTATAGTAGAACAAAAAAAGAAAGAAGACCTCATTTAAGAGGGAGAGTTACAGTTATTCATATAAAGTACATGTAATTACCTTCGAATAAATAAAGACACAGTTCGGCACATACAATGTCATGTACAATAGCTATGTATATTTTGTAATGATATGTTTAACAAATATACACAATTTTCTGTATTCTACGGTATTGGTATTTATGTTCATTATAGAGTCAAAAAGCAAAATATTTGGAAATTTAAAAACTTTGGTCTAATGTATCTTTTTCTTTCATTTGCAATGGCCGGGCATTCAAATAAATAATGGAATTCGTCGCCAATGTTTAAATTACATATTGTACAAATTCTAAGGTTTAGTGGTATCTTATTCCAATTTTCAGTTTCAACAGGTAATTTATGATTTCTGTTTCTAAATTTAATCATGTATCGTAGTAATACAGGTGGGGTTTTAACGAGGTATTGCTCAAACCCAAATGTGCGTTTAAAAAGCTTATAGTTCACACAATTTCTAGAGTTTTCTAATAATGAATACCATTGGTTGATAAATAAATCCGATAGTTTTTGTTTTATAGTTGCGGTTAACAGAACAGAACAGAACAGATATTTATTCAGATTTGTACATAGTACATCATCTATACATATAACATATAAACATATATACATACATAAAGTTATCACATGTTTATTTTGTTAGTAAATAAATTGACAGTCGAGGATAAACTATAGTAGATCTATGCGTTGTTAGTTCATATTATTCAAAATATTATTTCTAATTATAACAGCTTTCTTATAATATATAGCTAATTTATATAACTGGGTTTTATTTATAGAGTTCAATAGTTCCAAAAATTTAAACATACTTGGTCTAACGTAATAGTATTTTTTAATATATATTTTTCTCAGATCATCAAAACACGGGCAAATTATAATAAAATGATATTCGTCTTCAATATCTCTTAAATGACAACATTGGCATACTCGCTCATTTCTTTCTAGTCTATTTCTTGAATATCTTCCAGTTAACCACTTAATGTTTGGAAATTCATGCATTTCCCAGACATTTATCAGTCCACAAGAGGTAAATATGTGCTTGACATTAGCAATCCATGGGAAATTTATCAATCGTGTGTGGTTAAATTGGCTTAACAGAATAGCATATATTTTACTGGAAAGTTTCACATTCATAGGATTGACAAGTTTTGCCCAAAATGATACAATTCTTGTTTCAATATCGATTGATAGTGGTTTTGTTCCAGTTTCTCCGCAAACCATACAATTTGAGGTACAACTTTTAAGATGTAATATGTGCTTAATGAATTTCAATTGTACCCTTTCAATAACATCTATATTTCCGTATCCCCAAATTTCACAGCCATATAAAAGAATAGGTTTGACGGTTTTTGAAAATAGTTCCAATTGCATGTCGATAGGTAAACATAGCTCTTTAGCCTTTTTAATGAGACAATACATAGCTTTGGTGCCTTGTTTTGCAATATGTTTTTTGGCATTATTAAAAGAACCAGATCGGCTAAATAGAATTCCTAAATATTTGTATTCGTTTACAACTTCCAGACGATCGGTTTTAAAAAAGAAATTATACTGTTTCTGTCGACCTTTCGAAAACACCAGTATTTTTGTTTTAGACGTGTTTAAGGACAATTTCCATAAATCACAATACTGTTCATACAAATTCAACGCTTGTTGTAAATCTTGCTCAGTTTCAGAAACTATCACGGTATCATCGGCATACAACAGCATAAATAATTTAAGATACTTTGTTAAACAGTCATCTGAAACATGTTTAGCACAATTTATACCGTTTACTAGTCTACTGTCAGCAAAAAAGTCATGAAGGTCATTTAAGTAAAATGAAAATTGTGACTTTACATGACTTCATAACTACACTAAGTAACAAACTACAATGTATATGATTGACATATCATTAACAGCTATGAAAACTGCAAGTAAATGTACAATCTCACTCATCGCAACTATATCTGACCTCATTACTAGACTAAGTAACAAACTATATGATTGAGATATCATTAACAGCTATGAAAACTGCAAGTAAATGTACAATCTCACCCATCGCAACTATATCTGACCTCATTACTAGACTAAGTAACAAACTATATGATTGAGATATCATTAACAGCTATGAAAACTGCAAGTAAATGTACAATCTCACCAATTGAAACAATATATGACCTCATAACTAGACTAAGTTACAAACTATAAGACTCATATATCATTAACAGCTATGAAAACAGCAAGTTAATGTACAATCTCACCAATTGCAACTATATATGACCTCATAACTACACTTAGTAACAAACTATATGATTGAGATATCATTAACAGCTATGAAAACTGCAAGTAAATGTGCAATCTCACAAATTGTTATAATTATGATCTCATAACTAGACTAAGTAACAAACTATATGATTGAGATATCATTAACAGCTATGAAAACAGCAAGTAAATGTACAATCTCACCAATCGAAACAATATATGACCTCATAACTAGACTAAGTTACAAACTATAAGACTCATATATCATTAACAGCTATGAAAACAGCAAGTTAATGTACAATCTCACCAATTGCAACTATATATGACCTCATAACTACACTTAGTAACAAACTATATGATTGAGATATCATTAACAGCTATGAAAACTGCAAGTTAATGTACAATCTCACAAATTGTTATAATTATGATCTCATAACTAGACTAAGTAACAACTATATGAGCCAGATTTCATAGTCAGCTTCAAAATGGCATCATTTAAGACTGTTATCATTGTTAGGGGGCTCATTTTCATATTAACTATTATTCAAGGCTCCATGCAGTATTGGACTTATAAATATATAACAGCTACAGGTGCTTTAAGCTTTAAGTTTGATTGTACAATTGTTTATACTGATTAATTTGTGAACATGGGCCTCATTGTGGGAGTTCTCCAAAGTGTCATCATCCAGAATCTGTTATGGTAGTATCTCGAATATAAGTAAATGGGTAAACATTTGGAATAGAAGACATTCCCCGGTTCATTGCAAGTACTGCCAGACTATATACTTATTATCCCCTTTTGAGAAAGTCTGGGCTATTTTAGAGTGCAATAACCTCTCCCCACTTTACATTATGAATAAAACTGAACTAATTATGGCTTGTGTCAGACCATCTGAGGAAAATAGCTGGAACCATGCATTGACCCCCAGGAAATTTCACAATAATGTTAACTATATCATATTATTTATACATGTTAGATCCTACATATTGAGGCTAGTCTGTCCGGACCCAACCCAAGCAAGAGAGTTGCTCCGACTTTTGTAGATTTTCACTGCTAAATGTATTAACAGGATGAGAAAAATATGCAGCCTGACTCAGGTCGAAACCCGGGATCCTTCACGTACAGGCCAAATCTCTTCAAACTGAGCTTTAATTGATATCAACATCATAGGATAAACCATTTGTCCTGTATCCGGGGGGTAGAAAAGGATATGGCCAATAGGCTGCATAGGGGGATTGAATAAATCTGCTATTTTTCAATGTTTAAATATGAAAAAGTATACCGGTTATAAAATTATTGCGCAATATCATTAAACTTTTTTTGTTTTTAAATAGCGAAAATAGTCCTAAAAATGCTTTTTATTTGAAATATTGTATTTCATTCTACACTGTCGCTTAACAATCTTGATACCAATGGCAATTAATCATTTATGAAAAAGGATGTGAAATAGTATTGTAATTGTGATAAAGTCTGTATAAGAATTTTTACAAATTCCTTCTTTTGTCAAAAATAATTGCAGTGTACAACCAACCCCCTCAGGTCAATCAGAACACCTAGAACATTGTTGTACAATTCATTCCATAATCCGGAAAACAGGTTTTATTGTATTATTATTATTAATGTCAATATGGTGAATCTGGCCGTCTTCATAATTGAGTTGATTGCTATTTTAGTTATGCACCAGTCAATTGAAACCACCGTGAGCCGCCCAACCCCGGGGAACAGGGGGAGTTTTACTATTGTTTTACCAAGGGCCATACAGATGGTAAAATTCTCGCAAATTGCCACGCCCTATTCCTCCCGGCAATATTTCCCAGCTTCATTTGGCGCTAAACAGAAGCCCTGCGCTCAACCGGCAGTGAGGGGATAACGGAAAGGTAAAAATACAGGACTGTACCCCCGCCCTCCCCCGGGTTGGGGCGGGGGCGTGGTTCAGTTGACTGGTGCATAATCCAATAACCTATACACACTACAAATAAAGCACCTATAGTCTTTAACTTAAATGCATAGAATTTCAGTGTATAAAAGAGTCAACTTCTGACCATCGCAAGAAGTCGTACCACATATGTTAAACTTCGTGGTCGTACAATTGATAGCCTCGCGATTTGAGTCATACAGTGAAGTTTCAGGTGCTTGCTCACAATAAGTTATACAGTTTGATGTATATGTATCATCGCAAGAAATGATAATACAGTGATTAGATTTATACGCAACAATTATATTTCACAAATTTTGCACACAAAATTTCGGGCACACACACATGGGCGTAGGAGCGTCTTCAAAATTGTGTTAATAGCTTATGGTGAATGCTTGTGGATATGATTACTAAGGTAAGATATATTTACTAGGTTGTTTGCTTGTCAAAAGAACGGGAAAGAAATTAACCTTATCTTAATTAAACTAGGGGGGGGCGGGGTCCGGGGGGCAAGCAAACGACATGTTGGCCCCCCCCCCTTGTCCTAACATTGGGGGCTGGCCCCCTTCTCCTACGCCCATGACATACAAATAAATGAAGTAGAATAAATTGCGCGCTAACTACGCTCCTGAAAATAGCTGGTCGGACCCCCTACCCCCCCCCCCTGGAATTGATAAGTTAACGTTCTTAGAACCAGATCTATTATTTATTTGTGGCAACATAAAAACACTTGTTTTTTTCACTACTGTACAGTATAGCGCAAATTAAATAATTACATACTTTGTAAAAACACGACGGTCAAATAGCAAGAGTATGCTAGTTCTACTTTCGTTTTGACAATAACAAACCAGTTTGCGGCATGTGCGGATGGGCGGCACGAAATACCCAAATATACCCAAATACACCCAAATATACCCAAATATACCTTTATTAGTAAGAATCTTACCCAAATATTTGCAATTTTATAACAAATTAGCTTAAATAAACGATACTACGCAGTTTAAGGAATAAAAAACGTCAAATAGTAAGTTTTTTCGGTAAATAAACACTACAGTACGGAACCCGTATCCTGCCGACATGCGGCGTATATGCGTATCCGATAAATCTAACCCTATCTAGCTGGATATGTATGAATCTGGCCCATATCTTTGTCATTTTTATAATTTTCTACATCATTCATTGAAATGGATTAAATACGATGTAAATAATAATTGTTTTAATTGATTACTAAGGACGCTAATTAATCCGACCAGTATCCTGTCGAACGGCGTTTTCCATAATATTATCACGTCGTGAAGATCACTTTGTCTCTTTTGACGATCTTCATGTGCGGATCCAGAGGGGTTCGGGACGTCCTGTCATAAGACTTCGATTTGTCAGTGTTTAAGTGTGTGTACTTATTTCTACTTTTCATGTTAATTCATGTTCAGGCGCGTAGCTAGCCCTATAATCATGTGGATTTACGATTGTTTTAGGTGGTCGGGGGGGGGGGGGGGGCATGCTCCCCGGAATTTTTTGAAAACAATGGTGTAATCTGGTGCATTTGAAGCGTTCTCAAGGTGCTTTATTTAGTTTTTAAGATCATTATTTGTAAATAAACGATATATTGTAAATAGAGTAGGCCTACTTCCCTGTTCAAAATAAAGCTAAAATATAAATCAAACATATATACGAGTCCCATTTTATTATGTTCACAAAATCCTCAGATATCATACAGAAAGAACGTTGCTGCCTTGAAAAGGGACAGGCAACTAGACTTCTATTAGCGGCTAATAGAAGTCTAGTTGTCTGTCCAGCACCGCGGCACCAGTTACCATAAAACGCGGGAAACCTATCGGTCCGTAGCTATACAACTAAGTCGATGTATTGCTTATGTGAAAGTTTATTCGGTGGTCTAGCACCCTGAACCATGAACCAACCAGCAACTATGCAAAATGACGACAAATTAAAACCTCACGATGTTACACCTATATGTGGCATCGCCTTCTTGCTCTAGAAAGCACTTCAATGGAAGGTTATATATAAAGTTAAGTATGACACTTTAAAACATTAATGGCTCTTAATGAACTTAACAACCAGAGAATCCCTAGTTGCAGTTTGTTAACGTCAAAGACTACTGCAACAACTACAGTATGGCAGGTTGGTAGTGTCACACAAACACAAACATTCTGGCGTAAATAACCGGCTCGATGTCTGAGTATATATAACAAGGCGAATTCTACAGAATTTTAGAATAAAGACACGATAAAGAATGAAATAGTTTAAAGTGAATTAAGTTCGAACTTTGCCTGAAAAAATATTTTTGTCCGAATAATGTGGATTCAGTCGCGTACTCGCGTATAGGTAGCTACGAGCCTTATGTCCAATTTATTTAAACTGGTGCTGGTGCATCAATGAGTATTCATGTTTTGTCTGTTCACGTGTGGATAGAGGGTGGTGCCAAGGGGTGATGTAGAAATTTTGACAAATGTTTGGCTATCTCATGAACTGAGACAAGTACAGCACGCCTTATGCACCAGTCAATATTTTGCCAGCCCGTGGGTTGGAGGGCGGGCGACCCAGGGTGAATTAGACATTTTCATTTTTTTGATGTCTAAATCCCCACCCAGGAGACAATGCTAACTGTCTATATCCCCACCGTGGGAATAATTTTTCATCCGGGTACTTTAATAAAAACACAGTACAGTGTAAAAAACTTCCATTTTGAATGATAATTAACAAACTTTCAAAAATATGTATTTTTCACTTTTTTATTAAAAAATCCGTTTTTTGCTAATTTATAGTCATTTGTAAGGTTGCATAATGCTGGGTATGCATTCATATGACACAAAAAATTGGAACAAAGCGCCAAAATTAATGAATACAATATAACGCATTACATTACAGTTATTTGGATAATTTTGGTGTTCGGGTCTAATTACCCCACCCACATTTTTGGCTGTACAGTAGTTTTAGTGGCATACAAGCAGCCTAATATAAGACTACTTAAAATGTTTTGCCTATAGCCCCAAGTATGTTCCTAAATGAAATAAAAGCTGACTGGGCAAAAAACTTTTTAAAAAATAATGACTGTACACATACCCTTAATCTTATATATATATATGTTGCACCATTTTTTATCGATATTTTCCAATGTTTTATTATAAATATAGCCATTTGTATTATAAATATTTTATATAATGCTATGCGTGTATTCATACAACACATGAAAGCTGTAATAAAGCATCACAATTAATAAAAAAATGTATAACTTAATTGATATACGGGTTGGTAGATATTTTGGTGTTCAGAGGTTAAATTACCCCACCCACTTTGACGGCTGTGTAGTTACTAGAATGGCATGAAGCAGTCGAACACTACTTCAAATCTCTTGCCTATATTCATGTTCTTATAAAAAATGAAAGGTGACTGAGCTAAAAATAATCTTTTCAAAAATCTTTTCTGTCTCATTTATGTACATGTACATGATAAAATAGTATAATAAATTTGTATCGATTTATGATTGAATTTGTGAAACTCGTTGAATAAAACGAATATCATTTTATTCAACTCGTTCCATAAATTCAACAATTAATAAACCAACACTCAATTACTGTATTAATTAGTCATTGGGTATTTTATTATATTTGTTTTGTCATTGGTGGGACATTCTATTTAATTTGCAATATTACGTCATTTTTCAAATTTGAGTCACTCGTATATATCATTCATATAAAATGTAAATGATACTATGGTATTCAATAATGCGCATTTTCGACAAGTAAACAACAATTCTGTTCTACTCTGTTTTCACAAAAAAACACAGTCAACTAGTTACCATTTCTCGTATTACACAGCTTCTGTTCACCACGTAACAACAAAATAATAATATACAAAGGTTCCAGCTGTCATTGTACGATTGCCTCTCATTGTATTATTTTTTTTGGACGAAATCTGAACTTGGTTTCAGTTGTCCTTTTATGACAAGTAAACAATTTGGGTGAAATATAAGTCGAAGCATATTGACAAGTTATTGACAATAACGCATGCCTGCAAAACCAAACTCATTTTGATAATTAGCAAAAAAACATAAAAACGCAAACTGCATGCCCAACTAGGGTGTTTGTGTTAAAACTAGTATCGAAATATATATAACAGCTATACCAAGCGATATTTAATTAATGGGAAATAATGGTCCTAATTGACCTTTCTGCAGACGCATCGTAGCCACGCCCCACCCCTAGTTACGGGGGATCGTTGTAACTATGCAAGACAAGCTATCTTCAAAATTACCTTCCCTGTTTTCTGTATCTTTTTTCATAAAAAGTAATTTTGTCGGATTAAGTATTCGCATATTCAGTAAATAGGCTCAAAAACAACCATATTGTTTCCATTAGCATTAAACTATCACTGGAACTTGGATATTTTTGTTGTTGTTTTTGGTGTTCACGGGTCAAATTACCCCACCCACTTAGATGGCTTTAAAGTTCATATAATGCCATGCAGATGCCAAAGAGCACTTCAGATCTCTTGCCTATATTCATTTGGATGTTCTCATATGAAATATAAACTGATTTAGTGCAAACATGTTCTTTTGATATTACCGAAAGTGACTCGAACCCTCAAAAATACGCATTTTTCACCATTTTTACCAAAAAATGGCGTATTGATTTCGTCTGATTATAGTCATAGGTATTAAAAATATATATAATGCTTTTTTAACATTCACATGACACAACAAATGGAATAAAACATCAAATTATGTAGATGCAGCAATCTTTAATGACTATATAGTCAACACTTGTACATGGCTATTTTTGGTGCTCACAGGTCAAATTACCCCACCCACTTAGATGGCTGTAAAGTTCATATAATGCCATGCAGATGTCAAAGGATACTTCAGATCTTTTGCCTATATTCATGTGTATATTCTCATATGAAATATAAGCTGATTTAGTGCAAACTATCTTTTTTAGTATTATCGTAAGTCACTCGAATCCTGAAAAATGTGTATTTTTAGCTATTTTTTATCCAAAATTTGCATATTTTGGGCTAAATATAGTCATTTGTATGCATTTTCTTTATATAATCCTGTATTTACATTCATCACACACAATAAACTGGAATAAAACACTACAAATTGCAATAATAAGCTAGCCAATCAAGTGATAATAATTTGTAGGCATTTTCAACAAATTTTGGCGGCCATCTTGGCGGCCATCTTGGCGGCCATCTTGGATCCTGGGCGATTGTAAAAGAGGATTTTTGTAAGAAATTGGTTTTCATAAATAATAGACAGTATGCCATCAAATAAGACCGATGTTTTATCAAACTATTGGTCACTGGTCACGGTCATATATAAATTCTTAAATATGATTTAATGCACCAAACGATTTAAACGCGCCACAACCCAGGGAATTGGCGGGTGATAGCGGGAACTGCCCCGTCGTTTTACTGTTCCGATGACTCGCCATGCCGTGCGAGCGCAGACCTTTAGTTTTTGCAGGAGGGCGATCTCCGTAGTTTGACCAAATAGACATCCATCCGTGATGTATACATACATTCAATGATCAAGTAGATATACACATAATGAACTGTTCATTTTTTCATGACCACAGTGCGTGGCCAATTTGCGGGGATTTGACCCTCTGTATGCCCATGGGGACCGGGATTTTACCAGGGGTTGAAAAAAGCAAAAGTAAAAAAAACGCCATTTCCCAGGGTGGAGGTTGTGGTGCATTACCTCTATAGAACAACACCATTAATTTTGTGAACACACTAAGTATGGTTGCTGTACAGAAAGTGTTTTACATAATGATATGAGTGGGCCCGGTCTCCCGAAGCATCTCAAGTAGAAATCTCATCTCAATTAAGATTTTGCTCAAATCAGAGTCAGAATTTGAGATAAATTTAATATTCGAGATTTTTAAATTTTACAGTAATAAACTGTTTTGTGATGCGAATTTTGAGTCTAGCCTCCCAGTGATGTTATATAAAAGATACATGACCATATCTGAAATGAGATTTGTCTCAGTTTGAGATGTAAAGGAGATCGGGACCTGATTGTTTCCACGCATGTTAATTAACATGCGTGTTGTTTCTATGTGGAAGGCCGCTCTGGAGCGCGCTTATGTGGATAGGTTGCACTAATCTATACTACCTACGTGTATGTAATCCTGTATTTACTCTAGACATTTGTTTCCCGTTTTACGATATCCTTAAATTCATGAAAATGAAATACCCCGGGAATGAAAAGTAGCGTCAAATACTGTAGTCTTGGGAAGAAACTTAACACGACCAGCCCCCAATCTCCCGCAGCATCTCAAGTAGAAAACTCAGCACAAATTGAGATTTTGCTCAAATCAGAGTCTGAATTTTTGATAGATCTGAAGTTTGAGCTCTTGAAAGTTCACCGTAATAATTTAACTCAGAATGGTGTTTCTGTGCTATGATACCAAGTTTGAGCCCAGACTCTCATGGAAATTACCTCAAAGACACATGCCAATATTTAAGATGAGATTAAGCTCAAAT
The DNA here is from genome assembly GCA_947247005.1 of Spisula solida. Classification (NCBI taxonomy): domain Eukaryota; kingdom Metazoa; phylum Mollusca; class Bivalvia; order Venerida; family Mactridae; genus Spisula; species Spisula solida. The sequence continues at coordinate 32,786,599 of OX365948.1, forward strand.
TGAGATGCTTAAGGAGATCGGGGGCTGTAAACCCTCTTTCACATTTATGGAGCGGTCGCTATTGCCGTACTTCCGTCGTATGAACGGTTGGCTCGGATTTTTAATGACAATTGTGGATATTGTGAAATATTCTTACGGCGGACATGCGATGGCAATGTATACGATAATCAGTTATGAGTCAGTACTATTCGTGTATACATCAGCTCAAATTTATTATTTACAAGATGGTTAAGCAGGCGGCTAGGAGTTCGATCCACACGGTCTCTTATACGTTGATAGAATGAGGCGTGTCATGAATACATAGTAATGTTCTGTAATTTTAGCTGTCTTACGGTATTTACGTAATGCGTAGAACGAATTATATAGATCTAAATATTAATTGCTGTTTGCCTTCATTGACTGCTGGTCATTGAATTATGCTAGAAATAGTATAATGTTAACACATTCTGTAGATATGTAGATCTGCAAGAATAATCTCTAATACGAAGATCAACACTGATATTTCCCGTCGCAAGATGTAGAATACCCGTATCATACCCGGCAACTTAAAGGCGCGTGTGCATAACATCAAACCAAGCCTTGCTACGCCCCTGGAACTAATTTAATTGGTCACTCCATGGATGTTTAGATTTATTTACCCTCGCCACTGGGATAGCCCATATGGGCGAGCATAAAGGTCACACCTAGTTCATCATCATGTTCTTAACATGAATATATTGATATGCTTAAACTTTGATAGATATGAGCCTCATAATATTTTTCCTTGTATCTAAAATAACCACGTTTTTCTTTTATAGATCTAGATGTTTTTAATTTGTTATACTATTTACAATTGTTTGTCGGAAATAAACTGTTAGCTTGTGTTACTATGTATATTGAATATGACGTAAATAAATGTTCTTGTATCATGTAATGATGTAGATCTTGTATGTATTATTCTTACCAAGTTTAAAAAGCGGGCCAGAAGTGATTTTCACGACAAGAATATATTATGGACACCGTCGATTCGCCAAACAGGATACCGTTTCGTAGCGAATTGTACGAAACGAGTCATAATTATACGGGAATAATATTTATTTTTGCATTTAAAGGCATAAAAAAGTTCATGTACGGTAAACATACAATAAAATGCAATAATGTGGATGAAATAAGAACAACATAATGTATATTTGGGTGACTATGGGCGTATTTGGGTTTTTCGTAGTGTTTATATATTTACCGAAAAAACTTACTATTTGACATTTTTTATTCCCTAAACTGCGTAATTTAGTTTATTTAGGCTTAATTGTTAATAAAATGCATATATTTGGGTAAAACTTAGGTATATTTGGGTATATTTGGGTATATTTGGGTGTATTTGGGTATATTTGGGTGTATTTGGGTATATTTGGGTATATTTGGGTGTATTTGGGTATATTTGGGTATTTCGTGCCGCCGGTGCGGATTGGTAAGTTGGTGATTAGATCTAGTCAGCTAGTTACGTAGCATTCTCGGACAGTCATGCTGTACCAATATATGTCAGAAAATATGCTTCAAAGTTATTCACATCAAACAAAATAATGTGTGACACTTACTGTACTTGTTTTCTGCAAGGAAGTTGTCAATATCGAACTGTCATTACCGTCCAACTTGTATTTTTTATGCCGCAAAACGCGCAACCCTTCGCGCATGCGCACTTCGTTAAACTTGTAAAATTCATAGAACTTGTGTTTTTCATGAGACAAGGGCGATGTCTGTACATGTTTGATATTCCCGGGTCCGTATATCTCGATGGTAGCTGCACTCAAACCAGGAGAGAGATAGTCCCCCAGAAAGACTGGAACGCATGTTTCCTTAGGTAGCCAATGGCTAGAGGAAGTTAAATGCCAAAGGATGGCTGAACGGCTTAAATGCTGAAAACGGTCCTCATATCTAGAAGATATAATGCTGAAAATTAGAGAAAATCATAATTATAGTTGGTTTTAAAATAATGTTAAGTTTAAACGTTACCTGGTTTATTTATTATGGTTGTTTAAAGTCCTTTTACAAAATAAATTGTATATTAATTTGAAACTATGTGTGTATGTTAATTTGTATCAATTTGACTGAAATCGAAACGAAAACTAGCCTCGACTGATTTTTGGAAAATGTCCCGTGGTGGTGTAAACATAATATGCTCTAGTCAGTGAACTATATCATTATTATATATCATATGATATGGATTTACAATGTAACATTAGACGTAATTGATAGAATCAAATGGAGCATGTCACATGTTGTACAGGTGCGGAAGAACATAAACTGGTACGTTTTTAGTTTAGTCTAATAGATCTACGCAAAGACCTAAATATACATATTTAGGTCTTTGATCTACGTATACCTGTTTACTTTCAAAATGATGGAAGATTTAAAGTATTGATCAGTCTACTCAAGAATTGTTCTTATCAATAATCAAAGCACGGAAAGCATTAGAGTTGTTCGAATGAATGCTATTCTGATTACCTCGGCCTTTACGCATTGCAATATTTACCGGAGACAAACAGAAATGGTCGAGATTTCAATATTGAAATGAATGCATGCAGATGAAGTAGAAGTCAAATAGTTTTCAGTTCCAGAAAATTTACTAGTTCATTGCTAGACTTACTACTTTTAACCTGTCACAACCAGTTGTAATATTTTGGGTTCGCTCATATCATACGGGTGAACAAAATTAAGATACAAATAAATCACAGCTATTGATAACAATGGGGATAACGTAGAACGGAAGTGATACCCTGACGGTTTTTCGAGTGTAAATTTCGTCGCTTCGGTAAGTAAATTTTGATTTTTCTTATTTTTGTAAGACGCTTTCAATGAAATCACCTAGCCCACCGTACCCGGCCCTATCGATACTTGCAGACCCAAGCCCATTTTCCCTTCAAATACCTGTGATTAAGGAGAACATTCGATTCTAGTGCGGTTTTGGTTACTGCACCCCTGACGACCCGTCTACATTTTTTCCAATTTCTGCCGATTTGCATGGTGTGTTGCCGTTTTATGGGGCCAACTTCGTTGTTTACCTTATTCTAGGTATGCATTTTGCAAAATTAGTTCGATGCAGTCAGGTTATGAGACAGAATAGACGAAATAACCACTATGATACCCCTGACGGTTGCTGTCCCTAACTGATACCCCTGACGCCTCAAAATACTATAATGTTGTAATACGAGACGGTCGGCTCTGTACATGTTCAACCACTAAAAAATCAAGATTCTAATCAATACAGTTATTGCGTAAATACATGAAGAACTTGATAAACAATTCCAATAGACAAAAACAGTTGCATACATAGATTTGGAATCGTACAGCAAGTCAAGTTGTGGGGGCTATAACAATTCATATTACAAATTATTATAAAGGAGTCCGTATTAATTTATGTATTAATCTTAAATTTCGACGGCTCATTGTTGAATATTGGAACCACCGTAATTGGGTTGTTATTAAGCTGCTGTTTGCCATGCGGGTGCCTTGATACTTCAGTAAGTACTACTTAGGAAGCTCCACCAATCTAAACGAAATGCTTGTTCATAATAGGCAATATTTGACAAGCATTTTTATAAATTAATGGTGATATATCGTTGTTACGCATCGAATTGTGTTTAGGAAATATAACTTATGTGAATATTCAGACTTAATAATTTAGATCACCGCACGATGTGAAGCGGACATTATTTTGTACACGCATTCGTTTCAATTCAAATATGACATTGTATTACTTCATGACATTACATTTCTTATTCTTCTTTCTTTGAACGCTTTACTTATTACTTACATCCAGTTCGTTCTTGTTTACTTTGACCAGTGACCACCCATCAAATTAAAGTCAAGTGTGACTGACATGATGTAAATTATAGATGTAGTTTAACTTATACAGCAGATTAATATATTGTGATCTGAGGTACCTTGTACTGCCCTGCATTCAACGAAGCGTTATGTGAGGTGTGTTACGTACCTATGTCGTACCTGCCCTGCGTTCAAGGAAAGTTACCTGTAAACATGTTAAAAAATCAGGGTTTTTTGTGGATATAATCCTTCGTTATACGCTTCGTTTGCGGCAAACAGTTTGAAAGTATAAATCCCCGTTTTTTTTCGTTCTCATTTTTGAAATATGTACGCATGCACGGGTTTTGCTATTCACATTCTCTTGTTTGCCTCTGTCCGCCATTTTGTTTAATTACACCAATACACGCATACCACCTCAGAATATGGTTATTGACTCATAGGCGGATCCAATCGCCAAAGTAAAGTCAATTCATTTGTTGTGTCACATTAAATTACACAGCGCGCAATTAACATTTTCCACTAACCACAGACATTTCGATAGACTCTCGGCCGTTATTCACAGGTCGAACTTTGCGATTCTGATGTAACGCTCTTTTTGCACATTGATTCTCTTTTCGCTGCATTTTATGACAACAAAGATGGATGCGCCAGCTCCAAAACGAGCAAAAATGCAGAAGACTTTGACAAGCTTTTATCCTAAACCCTCGCCCCCCCCCTAGACCCCAGCTCATTTTTCATTTCACGCCCCCCCCTAACACTAAATCCTGGATCCGCCCCTGATTGTTCAACGAATAACAGGTACGAAACGTGCGTCAATTTATTTTTTCCTTGAACGCAGGGCTGTTATTCATTGAACGTTATGTTAAAAAACATGTTCGTCACGTGAGCGAAGTTTGGCTAACCATATCCGGAGGTGGTGTACCTAAATTGGTAAATGTAAATTTTAACAAAATGGCGGACAGAGGCAAACAAACAAATGACAATAGTGCAACCCATGCATCCGTACATATATCGAAATGCCCTGCGTTCAACGAAGAATTACGTGACGCACGTTTCGAACATGTTTCGTACCTGTTTCGTACCTGGTACCTGTTGACAGTTGTGTACCGGTACAAAACGTACGTCACGTGATTATTCGTTGAACGCAGGGTGGCCGAGAACGGAAAAACGGGGATTTATACTTTCAATGTGTTTGTCGCAAATGAAGCGTACAACCAAGGTTTGTAACGACAAAACCCTGTGATTTTTAACATGTTTGCAGGTAACTTTCCTTGAACGCAGGGATGTTTCGTTATGCTTGTTCAAGATATTATTAATTGTGAATTACACAAGTAAATAACATTATTTAATTTTTGCTTATCGTTCGTGTAGTTATATAAGCGGAAACTCGCAGGCATTACTCGGTATCATTTCCGGGTCGCGGAAACTTGTGACCGTTCACTAAATAGCCAACAAGCAATTCAGACGTTGCACGCATCGATGCATGTCAACAAAGTCTTTCAATTGACATACCTTTCTATGTCTGAAGTATGCTTATTTACATGTGTGTTTGATTTGAACGATCAACGCTGTCTTTGCTATAAACCGGTGTAGTTGTAAACGTAATGTACATGATTTTGTGTAGAATACCACCAAACTCCTGGCAGTAGCTCACTACCTTAGTCCTTATTTAAGTATAGAAGAAAGTATAAATAAATCCGTAAACTAGTTCCTTGCTAACTTATAGTTCTAAATAGTAAATCGGCTTTTAAAAATAACGTTAACATTAAAAAAATTTCAGTTTATATACTTCTTCACACCACATAGCCAATCAAAATGGGTCGCTTTCGATTACTGTTGATATTTTATATTGCCAGTCTTTGTTTTACCTATGTCTGATTATATTATAACGTCTATTTTATCAATAAAACAATGCGTAGGGACTTCTTTTAACGGTTTGTTCTACATTGGTAGAGAAGTGCCAGAATCATGAGTTCTGATTGGTGGAGCTTCCTAAGTAGTACTTACTGAAGTATCAAGGCGCCCGCACAGCAAACAGCAGCTTAATAACAACCCATTTACGGTGATTCCAATATTCAACTATGAGCCGTCGAAATTTAAGATTAATAAATAAATTAATACGGACTCCTTTATAATAATTTGTAATATGAATTGTTACAGCTCACACAACTTGACTTGCTGTACGATTCCAAATCTATGTATGCAACTGTTTTTGTCTATTGGAATTGTTTATCAAGTTCTTCATGTATTTACGCAATAACTGTATTGATTAGAATCTTGATTTTTTAGTGGTTGAACATGTACAGAGCCGACCGTCTCGTATTACAACATTATAGTATTTTGAGGCGTCAGGGGTATCAGTTAGGGACAGCAACCGTCAGGGGTATCATAGTGGTTATTTCGTCTATTCTGTCTCATAACCTGACTGCATCCAACTAATTTTGCAAAATGCATACCTAGAATAAGGTAAACAACGAAGTTGGCCCCATAAAACGGCAACACACCATGGAAATCGGCAGAAATTGGAAAAAATGTAGACGGGTCGTCAGGGGTGCAGTAACCAAAACCGCACTAGAATCGAATGTTCTCCTTAATCACAGGTATTTGAAGGGAAAATGGGCTTGGGTCTGCAAGTATCGATAGGGCCGGGTACGGTGGGCTAGGTGATTTCATTGAAAGCGTCTTACAAAACAAAGAAAAATCAAGATTTACTTACCGAAGCGACGAAATTTACACTCGAAAAACCGTCAGGGGTATCACTTCCGTTCTATACGTTATCCCCATTGGATAATGTTTGATTAGATGTGACATGTACCGTAGCGAATACTATAGAGTGAGGCTTGTCATACGGTACATTATAATGAACAGGTATAGCAAATTTATCTATTAAAATAAGTATATAATTAATATGCTGATAGGACACACATAAAATAAAACGAAACTCTCACACTATCCTAACTCGACAGTACATATACTATTATGCATGTCATAATTGTAACACAATTAGTTTAGTTATAAACAGTACGTACATGTATGTATATGTATGCATGTGGTATAATTCATATAAATACAAGCAGGCTGAACAACTTAATCATGGCTTCATAATGCATGTATTCCTGTATAATTAGGGTCTAGCTGGAATAATGAGGAGTATAAATTGACGGATATTAAGAACGATGTCAATTATAAGAGTGCAGTCAACGTAATGACGTTCCAGTATTGAGTAATATGCAAATTTCAGTTTCTGGGGTTTTAAAAAAAATATCCCGAGCCGCCCATGACCAAAGGGAAGCAACTCGAGATGGAGTGCGTGTGGTTACGACCAAACGATTTGGTTGGCCAATTCTTACACACCTCCAACTTCTTATCCAATCAGTCATCGAAATTTCACATATTCGGACAACCTTTAGTTGCGATTCCCTGTCCAAGATACAGTGATTCGACATAAACATTAATTGAACAGTTTTTGAGTTTTTATTTTGCAAATAACACAATGACACATAGTGAGAAGCGTTCACATTGGGTCAAAGAGGGGGCTATTGGCCTTGGAGGTAATTTGTTTATTCTTAAGATTGCATGCCATATTAATGTTTGCCAGATTGTGGATTCTTTGTGGTAGCTCAGCTAGCTGTGTTGTTAATGTTAGTGTTGACCCCATAGGCAGCCTGCACGTACCCTACTACTTCACAAGTCATATCAACCTTCTCATTGTTTACCTATATAAGAAAGGTTACTTTCAATATTTCCGATTATAAAAGTGCCTGTCACATTTGTAGCCGTGTAGGTTTATTATTCATTGAAATGGTATATTACGGGTATCAACGTGTAGCTACTATATTTTACTTTCAGGATATATCAACACTTTAGTCCTTAGATACACACCCGTTTACACACCGAACGTCAGAATCAAGAATACAATTCCTTAATTAGGTCGCTAACTAAGACGTTCAGCAAAACCCAGATTTTCACGCTTGTAAACGTGAATTTTGCCTTGAAACAGAATGTATGCTTCACAAACGGGCCTAGCTAGTCATCCTTTCAGTTAGTGTAACTAAATAATTTACCTCACATGCCAATTAAACATCGCAATATTTCACTAGATCGATAATTAAAAAAAAATGTACGAACTTCGCCACCGTCAATTTCCAATTTTATTTAGTATTCCGATAACCTTTCGACCTCAACAGATTTCGAAGCGATCGTTTAATTGGCTAGAGTGTGTGTCACGTCATTCATAGTTGTTCAATCGTGTAAGCTCGGCCATTTCCGTTTGTGTCCGGTGTATATACTGAACTTCTTAATTGATGACCAAAAAAAATTCGCGATTTGACTTATATTGTGTTAAGGGTGTGTATTTAAGGACTAAACTGTTTATATATCTGGAAAGTAAAATATCTTGGCTACACGATGATACCTGTAAGATAGCATTTGAGTGAATAAATAAAAGAATACGACAAGTTATGTGACAGGCACTCCATTCTTCGTGATTCACCTTGTCATAACATAGTAAACAGTGGTAAAATCCGATTTGGCCGGGGTAGTATTTGGGTACGTGCTGACTGCCTATGGTTGACCCAGAGTCTCACAGTAGGTTAGTCAAACCATTTCGACGCAATCTATACAGGGATGCCTGTATAAGCCTGTAGTGGCTGGACGGTCAGAATTTAAAAGCAGCCACTTGCAGACAGCTTATCTGTCAGTGTCTACACAGTAGGTTTGAACTGTTTAAGGCCAGTGGAAGAAGGTCACATTTTGACTGATTGACAGTTAAATCAGTGAATCACTTGATACTTTTTTTTGTTGTGAAGCTTATTCAATTTTCTTATGCATGTTGTTTACATGTAAGACTGTTAACCTTAGCAGCTTAGTACCAATCGCAGACACAGACTTACATGTATACACAGTGTACATTAATTTTGTACATGTATGTATATTCAGTGATTATTATTCACCATATCAGGACCTGTTCTGGATATCTAAACTCCCTGACCATATCGACATTACAGGATAATACCCGTTTTCCAGGATTACGGAATTAATTGAGCGACAATATGAGATATTCCGAATATACGTCAGGAGGCCATTTGCATATAGCGTGTAGAGCAACCAAGTACAAAAATCGCGATCATTTTAGCCAAATGATAAGAATTTGTAAAAAGTCTTACTTGAACACAATAACAACATTATTTTACGACCTCGCTGACAATGTTTTCGCCTAAACAATATGTTTAACTTGAAAAATGCGTATATTTCTTGCCGTTGGTATCGAGCTATGGAAGCGGCAGTGTAGAATAAAATGCAATATTTCAAATACCAAGCATTTTTTAGGATAATTCTTGCTAATAAGTTTAAAAACAAAGATGTTTAATGATAATGTGCAATAATGGTTTTATATGTTTTTCATGTTTAAACGTTGAAAAAAGAATAATTATATACACTACCGCTATACCGCTTATTGCTCGCTAACCCAATGACTGTGAAATTCTGGTTCCAGAAAAACGGGTTTTAATGAGTAATGTCGATATCGAGAATACATACCCCATATGGTTTGACAGTCATTAATAACCAATCTAATAGGATATTGGCCATCAGGGTGGTACAATGGTCGAGTGGTAACGCACTTGACTGCTGATCGAGAGGTCCCTGGTTCGAATCTCGGCATGGGCATTTAGTCATTTCTGAAATGCTTTTCAGTCTTTCCCACCCAACTAGAGACAAACTGGTTGGAAACCCAGAGGTAGTCTTGCATGAATCGGTGCTGTACACCGGGCATGTTAATAACTCAGGAATCTATTCGAAATGAGCTAGGGTAACACACCCGGATTTCTTGTATCTCACCTCTCTCTGTTAACTGATTTTATGCCTGCCCCTGCCAGACACTGCCAATAATAATCAAAAAGCAATTGTGGGCAGAAATGGAAATAAAATATACATGCAAGGTTAATTAAATCTCCACTAGGTCTAGATATATATCTAGACAACTATTCACCATATAGACCTTACAAATGTATATTTAACCCGAAAAATGTCTTATTACATGCCGTCTGTATGACAGACCTTCGATGCGATTTCCCGGAATTGCGGTAAACAAGCTTTGTCCTGTTGTGTCAATATGGAAAATGTGGTCAATGCTTATCCTGAAATATGCTGCCATAGTCCCTAGATTGGAATGTCAGCTCATTCAACCCCAAACACAAACTTAAAGCCAAAAATAATAATGGCATACCCCCCAACATATTTACAATTTTTAACTCTCCTGTCACATTGACAAAGTGACTGAGTGAGCTTTTTTTACCATTCTTCGTCCGTCCTTCCACAATTTGCTTGCCTAGACACTAGAGGTCATAGTTTTGGCCTAATCATTATTGAACTTGGACACAATAATCATCTCAACAAAATCCAGACCAAGTTCGATATTGGGTCTATTGGGGTAAAAAACTAGGTTACTAGGTCAAATCATAGAAAAACCCTGCGTAGCACTAGAGGTCACAGTTTCGACCTAATCTTTATAAAACTTGGTCACAATGATCATCTGAACAAAGTATAGGGCACTTTTAGATTTTGGGACATCTGGGGTAAAAAACGGTCCAAGTTTGATATTTGTTTGTTCAGGGTAAAAAACTAGGTCACAAGGTCGAATCATAGAAAAATCTTGCGTAGTCACTCGAGGTCACAGTTTTGACCTTATCTTTATGAAACTCGGTTGCAATGATCATCTGATCAAAATCTAGGTCTAGTTCGATATTGAATTATCTAAAGTCAACAATGAGGTCACAACGACAAATTATAGAAAAACCTTGTTTTGTCACTAGAGGTCATATTTTTGGTCTAATCTTTACGAAACTCTGTCACAATGATCATCTGAACAAAATCTAGGTGACGTTTGATATCTAGTTATCTGGGGTCAAATACTAGGTCAAATCATAGAAAAACCTAGAGGTGCTATTGTTGACCTTATCTTTATGAAAGTTGGTCACAATTATCATCCCCACAAAATCTATGTGATGTTCGTAATTGGGTCATCTATTGGGTCAAAATACTAGGTTGCTTGTTAGGACAATATAAAAAGCTAATGTACATGCAATAGAGGCTGCATTTACTTGATTTTCATTAAGGGGCCAGCATGAACTACTACGACAGGTGAGCAACCTTTGGGTCCTCTTGTTTTTTCATTGGGGTTAAATGAGCCTTGAGTATTTGAGTATTTATAAGTCCCATTCGGACTGATACAGGCAAACAAAAATGTTTGCCTGCCTCGGGTATAAATACCGGACAGACCAAGCATGGTCAGTCTTTGTACTGACGAGTGCAACATAGCACGAAACTAGTTTAACGACTAAGCGCTGCGCCGAGACATTGTGTAGCCAGTACCTTTACTTCTCTGCTTGAGTATTTGGGGTTGAATGAGCCCTGGTTTGGGGTTGAGTAATACTTAAAATCGCTTGGGGTTGAATGAGCTTGTGTTTGAATAAGCCTGCTTCCTGTAGAATATGTCCCCTTGACCTGATAAGACTTAATTGCAGCGGCATGAGATAAACTTGATAAATGGTCTGTACATCATTGTTGATCAAAAACCACAGGTCACTGTACACATGCCTCCCATCATTGTTGATCATAAACCACAGGTCACTGAACACATGCCTCCCATGCTGAAATCATAAACCACAGGTCACTGTACACATGCCTCCCATGCTGAAATCATAAACCACAGGTCACTGTACACATGCCTCCCATCATTGTTGATCATAATTAAACCACAGGTCACTGTACACATGCCTCCCATGCTGAAATATAAACCACAGGTCACTGTACACATGCCTCCCATGCTGAAATCATAAACCACAGGTCACTGTACACATGCCTCCCATGCTGAAATCTAAACTACAGTATTATGTACTAAGTACTAAACATCATTATTCCACTATAGTTGGTGTACTGTATGGTCTCACAAATACGTGTGTCGGTCACCCATGGGATACTTTGAAGACAAAGATGCAGGCTCAAGCTGGTTTTGAGAAGACGGGCATGTTCCAGACATTCTATAAAACTATCAAAACACAAGGAGTGGTAGGTCTTTATAGGTATGTTGTACTTGTCTCTTAGCCTTTTAGCCTATTACTGTAATACAAATAACTTTCATGTGAGATTTAATTTTGTGGATTTCGTGGAAAATGTGTATGATTTTGTTGAAATTTTCAACACATGCAGCTTGGATGAGTGGAATTACATTTCAATTGATTTTAATACAATCTGATATCAATTTTCACGAACAGAATAAAGAAATGGTGACATCAGCAACAGCTAATGTCACACGTTTTTGCAGTGTGTTCATCAGGTGTTTATCAGGTTGTTAATGCTGCTATGTATCCTCTTTGCTGATCAAATTCGTGTTCAAGTGTATGTACTTATCACCGAGACAGAAATAAAGAAAACAATTATAAGAATAAAGCCCAATTTAGGTTTATAACTTAACTCACTTTTTGTGTTAAAATGCAATTTTTAAAGAGATACCTCCCGTTGACCATAAAATTTAAACTGTATTTTTAAAAGTTAAAAATCACCATTTCGTTGAGTGCAAAATCACATAATTTTGAGTTTTTTGAATGTAACAATATATCTAAAATTTTAATTGACCATAAATTAAAATAATTTGCACCTTTATGTACGCATAAATTACTCGTGCATTTTATGTGTTTTGATGTTTCTTAGTTCAGTGATCCGCTGTATTTATTTTTGAAGAAAAAACTATATTAATCTAATCTTGTGTTATTCAATAGCATGTACACAAAATTTCATGCAGAAAGTAATATGGTAAAAACATGTGCACACTAATAAGTTTTGTTAAGTGTTTAGACCCTAGGTTCTTTAACATGCCCAATGTTTGAGTATCAAAACATGCTAATAAACAGTTAACAGTTAACATGGAAACTGTTTTTGAAATTTCCAGTGCTCTGGCCAGGATTTGAACTTGCAGCATCGAGGATTGAAGTCTGGAGTCATTCATTTTCACAAATCAAGGATTGTTTAGAAAGCTAAACTTATTTAGAAACTTGTTCCTTTAGATCTTGTTTATTGATTGTTGATTATATGTATTGTACATGTACATCAAAGCACATTGAGTTTATTGATTATTGATTTAAATGTTGTATTTTCAGAGGTTGTATTCCACCATTGTGGGGTTCTGGTATATACAGATCTATGCAGTTTGCGGTATTTGAAGGAGTGTAAGTTATGAATAACGCCTTGTCTATTTGTTACAACATCTGTGATGTTTTAAATTAAGAAGTTTTTGAACAAACAAAACCTGTTTGTATGAATCGGCAAATACAGTAGACAGTAGTGTGTGTGAGAGTGAACAGTTCTATTTGTCACTCTGAAGTTCATGGGTTCAAGGAAGTAGCAACCTATTCACATGCATAATACAAAATATGCCTAGGCATCAAAGAATGCTCCAGAATTTACACTTTCATGCCTTACATTTCCTTATTTCCTCAGACTCCCACTATTTTTAGCTCAACTGTCACAAAGTGACAGGGTGAGCTTTTGTGAACACTCTTCATACGCCATCTGTCCGTCAACAATTTACTTGTGTAGACACCAGAGGTCACAGTTTTAGCCTAATCATTATGAAACTTGGTCACAATAATCATCTCAACAAAATCTAGGTCAAGTTCGATATTGGGTCATCCGAGGTCAAAAACTAGGTCACAAGGTCAAATCATAGAAAAACCTTGTGAAGTCACTAGAGGTCACAATTTTTACATAATCTTTATGAAACACTATCCCAATGATCATGTCAACAACATCTAGGTCAAGTTTGATATTTGGTCATCCTGGATAAAAACTAGGTCACATGGTCAAATAATAAAAAAACTTGCAATAGGGGCTGAATTTTCTTGAATCTTTTTCAGAAAATGTAAATCATTACTTAGTTCACCGTAAGGGTGTGCTTGCACTACTATGACAGGCGAACGACCTAGTGCCCTTTGGCCCTCTTGTTATTAATTTATTGAATTTTGTTCAATGAAATGCACAAATGAACAAGAAATTCCCCCAAAAATATGTAAAAAAGTGATCATACCAAGGATCCAACCAAGAAAAGTAAGTCTGATAAGACATCATCGTATCATTTTGGCCACGTATTCAGTTTCTCTCAGGCATTACTTATTCTAACTTATGTTAGTATTGCCTATAAAACCCTACCCTTTTAGGGTGAATCAACTTTGCTGCATGAATTAGGCACAACTTAAAAAACATGGTTGATCTATACTCTTTTTTGTATCCAATAATATTTGTAGAAAGCACATAAAGATCTATAATGTTAATTTACAGTCAAAGTTGTTTAAGCAGCCAATCAAGGGATGATTTGGGCTTTCGATGTTTTGACAGCTGAAACTGTGTCTTGCAGCGGTTAAGTTCATTTTCTAGTTATGTTATGCGTTTGGCATTGTGCCTTGAAGTTGTAATATGGGATGTTCTTATGTTTACTGTGTTCAGCTGGTTAAGTTGAGTGCTGCCTTCTTGTCCGATTTTCTATTATCTTTTTGCAGGCAAAAGAAGCATTTATCAATTTGAAAGCAAACATTGTTTAACATTGTTTATAATTTTATTGCAGGTCTATTAAAACTCTATTAATTATAACCTTGTTTCTGAGATTCATTCCAATCAGCTGCTTGAGAAAGATGGCTGTTTGATTCAGATGACCTTTAAGACAGGTTTTACTGTTAATCTGTACATCACAGGTATTCTATATTTATATTTACAGGTACACCTATCTTGACAACCCGTTTATGAAACATGAGATTCCATATACAGCAGGACTTCAACTGTAAGTTATACACTGCCCACCAAAAATAAGTATACAGATGTTATTTGCCCACTTACTTGCCTGTAATAATACTATTTGCAGAACAGTGAAGCAACACTATATTTGAAGAAAGGAAATATTTTTGTTTATTAAATGGAAAGGCTATACATTAATTGGTGCCCTAGGTGCAAAATATAAAGTTTCTTTGTCCCTCTTGAATGGTAACTTTGTCACAAAAAGATGGAAAATACAGCCTTTTCGATCACATGGTTATTTTAGTTTCGAACATCTTCATATTAATTTCTATCTCTATTTTGACTCATTTAGTAACTGTAGTTTCAGAAACTAGTATATTTTGGCCGTCTGATATACAGATATTGAATAATTTAATCAAGTTTAATTTTGCAACAATTATTTACTGTATACTTATTTTTGTTGGGCACTGTATATACTGTGGATTTTTCCTGATTGTTTAATAATATTTATTTATATTCTTGGATTTATGTCTGTAGAGGGGGGTGGGGGCTAATTGATTTTGTGTTGAATGTCTGGTTGGATGTCACATAGGTTGTCCGCTATTGTACTCCTAAACCACTGGTCTGTTTCAAACTTAACACAGATGGCTGGTACTAGTGGGTTTATAAGCTGACTCTACATAGTGTTACCAATCTTAAGAGCCAATAAAGGATGTCGTTGAATATGGCTGCTTAATTTCCAACAAGATTGGCCAATCTGTCTTTAGGAATTTAGGTAGCAATGTTGTTGCTTAATTCAGGTGACCATGTAGTTGCTTAATTCAGGTGACCTCATGGTTGCTTAATTCAGGTGATCACATGATTGCTTAATTCAGGTTACCACATAGTTGCTTCATTCAGGTGACCACATGGTTGCTTAATTCAAGAAGTCACATAGTTGCTTAATTCAGGTGACCACATAGTTGCTTCAATCAGGTGACCACATAGTTGCTTCATTCAGGTGATCACATGGTTACTTAATTCAGGTGACCACATGATTGCTTCATTCAGGTGACCACATAGTTGCTTAATTCAGGTGACCACATGATTACTTAATTCAGGTGACTACATGGTTGCTTAATTCAGGAGGCCACATAGTTGCTTCATTCAGGTGACCACATGGTTGCTTAATTCAGGTGACCACATGGTTGCTTAATTCAGGTGACCACATGGTTGCTTAATTCAAGAAGTCACATAGTTGCTTAATTCAGGTGGCCACATGGTTGCTAAATTCAGATGACCACATGGTTGCTTAATTCAAGAGGCCACATGGTTGCTTAATTCAGTTGACCACATGGTTGCTCAATTCAGGTGACCACATGGTTGCTCAATTCAGATGACCACATGGTTGCTCAATTCAGGTGACCACATATTGCTTAATTCAGGTGACCACATATTGCTTAATTCAGCTGACATCTAACACTGTTTCTGACTGTACTATTCAATGTTTTATCTTACCTTCTTTAAGGAGAGTATTGGCTGCTGGAGCTGTAGCATCTACAACAAGAGCCATCATAGAAACACCATTAGAGTTTGCCAAAGTAAGTCTGGACCTGAACTAAACATCATACTAGATTTAAGGATATAGTTATGAGACAGAATTTCCATATCACAGACAAGTTCCGCTAGTAAGACCACTTTAAAAATTATCAAACAAAAATGGTTTGCTAATAACACTGAATCACTATTGGTCCACCTGGTGAGACCTGTCCTGGTGAAACCTGTCGGTTGTGTGATAGACTGTCAAGCAGAAGTACTAGGTTCAGCAGTTTCTGTTTATCCTTGTTCTTGAAGTCCTCTGGCTGCATTATGTGACAGAAATACTGTGGCATACGAAATTGATGAAATATGTATGATTAACCCTGTATATGCTGTAGACTTGATATAAACTCTTGTTCTGTATGTTTTCATTTGTACATTTATAATTGGTTGTAAAGTTTGGCCTATTATGCTTCTGAATTAACAGTTTTAGTTTTTCTTTACAGATTAAAAGACAGACCCAACAGACATGGGAACTAAAAAAAGTATACACGGTAGGTTTTGATTGTCAGTGAATACTTTTACAACTTTGATATATATGAAGGGCAATCGATATATAGTACATCCATATCCTTTGAATTTTTCTATGCCAATATTTACAAGAAATCTACAATTACTGTCTGAAATGTGTATGCATGTTTCTTCTCCTTACCTGGACAGTTGCATAGCCTTACATCAACAATTTAGTAATGTATTGTACTGCAAATTATTCCCAGAAACTAATGTTGATGGTCCAGAAATACTGTCATGTTTAATATGCCAAATTCAAACCAATAAAACTAATTAAAAATACTAATTGAAAAATATCATGCTTTGTGGGCTTATCTTGACACCTATTTTCCGACTTTAAAATGATCTTATTTTGTTCAAAAGTTGCAATCAAGTACATCAAATTATGTTTTTCTGGACGACAAGACATTGTACATACTTTAAGACATTACACTTATGAAATAAGGTCCAGATTACATTATCTATAATCTCTGGTTGTACCGTATATTTCAGGGTTTTGGTATTACATGGGTGCGTACCATGGGGCTGATGTGCTCTTATTTCAGGGTTTCCATAAAACCTGGGTGCATACAATAGGTCAGATGTGCTCTTATTTCAGGGTTTTGGCATAACATGGGTGCGTACCATGGGGCTGATGTGCTCTTACTTTATCCTGGTGGACACTGGTAGACGGAATTTTCCAGAACATTTTAAACGACCAATACTTGGACCATTCCTTATCTCTGGTTTGGCTGCAACATTCAGTTGGTGGTTGGTCTGGCCCTTTGAATACATGAAATCACAGGTCCAGAGTGGTTACGGAGGGTAAGAAATTTTCCTTTAGTAGTTACAGTAAGCTTGCCATTGTTGTATTAAAGGGGATGTTGTAGCATCTTTTCAACGGACTTAATATTTAGTTGGTTTGTTAAAATGCTGCTTACATCCTCTTTACAAAAAACGACAAGAAAAACCTCACAGGGAATGCAGCACTAAACAGAAGTAGCAGAGCTCGGAAGGCACAAAAATGGAAACACAGAAATAAAATTCACAGACCACAGGCACCTGTCACATTGCCCAAAACAACAGAAATAAAATTCACAGACCACAGGCACATGTCACATTGCCCAAAACAACAGAAATAATAAAATTCACAGACCACAGGCACCTGTCACATTGCCCAAAACAACAGAAATAAAATTCACAGACCACAGGCACCTGTCACATTGCCCAAAACAACAGAAATAAAATTCACAGACCACAGGCACCTGTCACATTGCCCAAAACAACAGAAATAAAATTCACAGACCACAGGCACCTGTCTCATTGCCCAAAACAACAGAAATAAAATTCACAGACCACAGGCACCTGTCTCATTGCCCAAAACAACAGAAATAAAATTCACAGACCACAGGCACCTGTCTCATTGCCCAAAACAACAGAAATAAAATTCACAGACCACAGGCACCCTGTCACATTGCCCACAACAACAGAAATAAAATTCACAGACCACAGGCACCCTGTCACATTTCCCAAAACAACAGAAATAAAATTCACAGACCACAGGCACACTGTCACATTGCCCAAAACAACAGAAATAAAATTCACAGACCACAGGCACCCTGTCACATTGCCAAAAACAACAGAAATAAAATTCACAGACCACAGGCACCCTGTCACATTGCCCAAAACAACAGAAATAAAATTCACAGACCACAGGCACCCTGTCACATTGCTCAAAACAACAGAAATAAAATTCACAGACCACAGGCACCCTGTCACATTGCCCAAAACAACAGAAATAAAATTCACAGACCACAGGCACCTGTCACATTGCCCAAAACAACAGAAATAAAATTCACAGACCACAGGCACCTGTCACATTGCCCAAAACAACAGAAATAAAATTCACAGACCACAGGCACCTGTCACATTGCCCAAAACAACAGAAATAAAATTCACAGACCACAGGCACCTGTCTCATTGCCCAAAACAACAGAAATAAAATTCACAGACCACAGGCACCTGTCACATTGCCCAAAACAACAGAAATAAAATTCACAGACCACAGGCACCTGTCACATTGCCCAAAACAACAGAAATAAAATTCACAGACCACAGGCACCTGTCACATTGCCCAAAACAACAGAAATAAAATTCACAGACCACAGGCACCTGTCACATTGCCCAAAACAACAGAAATAAAATTCACAGACCACAGGCACCTGTCACATTGCCCAAAACAACAGAAATAAAATTCACAGACCACAGGCACCTGTCACATTGCCCAAAACAAAACTGAACAAGAAAAATGAAACTAAACACTACCAAGTGTTCCAATGTAGTAAATTCATGGTATTAGATTGGTGGTTTTTACTAGTGGCTGGGCAATTGGACGTCAATACTTTTGAGTCTTTTCTCAAAGTCTTTGAGATATGGTCCTGAAACTGTGGAACATGTGAAGATGTGTTTGGGCAGGTTTGATTTTACTGAAAGTTTTAGTCAAGTAATGCTTCTTGTTTAAAACCAGTTTTTGTCAAATTACCATGTTTCTTGTTTATGATATTGTTTGTTGTTGATGGTGTTGATGATGATGATACATGTATGTTACAGAAACTTACCAAGTTTGTAGATCAGTATTGCAACCTCCACATCTTTAGCTTCAACTCCTAACTGCATGGGTAAGACTATATCCCGCTAGTCAGACCACTTCATTATGCCCCCCCCCCCCCCCCCATCTTTGATGAGGGGGTATATTGCTTTACACATGTCGGTCGGTCGGTCGGTCGGTCTGTCGGTCGGTCTGTAGGTCGGTTGTATAAAATGGTTTCCTTTCAATAGGTTTTGCCTAGGATCTTCAAACTTTACATGGAGGTTGGTCAGCAACAGTAGATGACCCCTATTGATTTTGAGGTCGTAAGTCAAAGGTCAAGGTCACTGTGACCTTTACCATTTCTGACTATTTAAATGGTTTCCGTTCAATAACTCGAGAATGCTTTGACCTAGGATCTTCAAACTTTACATGGAGGTTCGTCAGCAACAGTAGATGATCCCTTTTGATTTTGAGATCAGTAGGTTAAAGGTCAAGGTCACTGCGACCTTCACCATTTCTGACTATTTGGCTGCCAGGGGGGCATACGTGTTTTATAAACATCTCTTGTTAATGCTTACCTAGCGGTCTGAATTGCCGTGTGCAGAAATAGCTTGCTAGAAAAGGTATATTGCTTCATTTACAGAACTAGATACAATATATTTACAGTTGACTATACATGTTTTGAGGGTGGTTTTCTCTTTAATAGCCTTAATATTTTTTCTTACTAGGAAAGAAATGCCTGTACTGAAAAGAATGGCTATTATCATACGAGAGAAAGGATTTTTCTCCTTGTATCGGGGAATTATGCCGGGAACCATCAGAAGTTTTCTTGCCAATGGAACCAGCATGGTTGTTATGACATATGCACAAAGAAAAGTGTCCCAGTTAGGTCTGAGAGACTGAGTGTTTCCTAGTTAGGTCTGAGAGCTGAGAGACTGAGGTACAGTTTAATCAAAGTACTTACGGAATATTAAAGTTGCGTACACATTTAACTTCTTCATAATTCTTTAACAACTACAAAATAGGGATATGTACGATTTATATGAATTCATTAACTGCAAGCCGAGGTTATTAATAAATATTACAGAGCCCTTGACCACAAATGGCAACTGTTCAACAATTATAAAATATATAAATTTGAGCGTAACTTTTAAGGTTTCTGTAAGTGCTTTGATGAAACAGTGAGTAGCTCAGGTACACTCACCTGGTTGATCAAGTGAATGGATTAGATGTACCACGTTGCCTTTTGTGATAGTATTTGTACCGTGTTGCTTGTGGCATGATGTATTATTTCCACCCTGGTGCTTGTAGCGTGATGTATTATACCCCAGTTCTTGTGGCATGGTGTATTAAATCCGGCCCAGGTGCTTGTGGCGTGATGTATAATGGCTTATATTATCTGTGATGAAACATTTAATGTGATTGTAGTGAGTTGATTAGTGTTGTTTTATTGATGGTTAGTGATATTCGACCTACTACAAATGAGTGCTAACATGAAGTGTGAATGTTATTATTGTTACTGTACAAATTGTTGACGATTTTGTTTGTTTGGAAATTTAGTGTTTGTTTAACTGTTTTATAGTTAGTCAAATAATGTTCTAGATATTCAACCTATATGCATACAAGTGCCATCGTGAATTGATAGTACAAATATTTAGGTCAACTTTTCTGAAAAAAAGTCGAGCTATTGTTCTGACGTGATCGTCTGCTAGGGCATGTTTGTGTTTGTGTCAGAGTCATTTTCTTATACACTATCGAAGGTATCCACTTGAAACCCAACATAAGGTTATTCACCATCACAAGGGGATTTCATACCTACAAGGCTGGTAACGCTGTGCCCTATATATAAAGAGTTATATACTCTTGTTTCGACTTAGTACATGGAAATAGTGGCAAATTTTACACATATTAAACTGAATTTTCTCAAACACTATCAAATTTAAGCTTTCAACTAGAACGTCAATACTCGTTTGGAAGATGATGACCAACATCTAGTCTACTGACTAGAGGAAACTAGAGTTATACTCCTTTTCTGACTTCACACAAAAATGTCAATTGCTTAAAGACTATCTAATGTATCCACTCGAAACTCAACATAGTTATTCACCATCACAAGGGGAGTCCATACTGATAAGGCTAGTAACCATGTGACCTATATTTATGAGTTATCGTCCCTTGTTACTCTTAGAACTTCTCTCACATATGAGCAACAGTACTATCAAGTATGAGAAAGTCGAGCGTATAACTCTAGGAGGGTGCTCTTCTTATTGAAATAGAATAAGTGGTCATTGTCAATATTGTCTGTAGGCTATTGTGTACTTGTATGTTTATGACTTAGTGACATTTAGAGATTATTTTTCTGTTGATCTCAATTATATTTTGTATGATCTGACAATCTCATAGACGAATAGATTTTATGGAAGTATTTGCTAATTTGTCAAATCTAAAAATTCATAAGAAGACTGACTAAGCAATCCTAATTTTCATGAAGAAAACAGCTTGAAATATTAAACTAGACATCAGCAGTCCCACTTCATCACCATGGTATGATACTGGGTATTGATAAGCTGTACAGTGTATGGTCTATCTGGTATTTTATACTGTGCCAAACATGTACAGGGTGTTAAAAAAGTTCGTTCTCAAAGTTTAAGTTTCAATAGTTAATTGTTCTGGCGTCAAAAGAATGTAAAATTTCAAGGTTAAATTCCAGAGGGTTCTACCGTAGTTCTAATCTATCTTGTAATAAATGAAGCTTTTAGAGTAAGAAAATAAAATTGGACTCTGCATACAAAGCTCATGTAAAATTCAGTATGAATTAAATTTTGAGAATAAACGTTTTTAACACCCTGTATATAAACAGTAAGCTCTCTCAAAACAGGATGTTCTGTATAAAACCTATTTACATGAATATTTAGAAGAAATAGACAACAATAACAGTATATGAAATGCATTAAAAAACTTGAACACCTTGGTATTGTTTTATCAAAGCATTTACAAAATTCTTAAATGGAAATTCTTCTTAAGTTTTGAACAAGTACACATTAAGAACATAAAACTGGTGGTTTTAAGGAATGCATTTAAACAGAAACATCATTAAATATTACTGACCCCCTTACCACAATGTGCAACTGTTAATGAATAACCTAGGGTTTAGATTTGAGCGTAACTTTAAGACTTTCGCAAGTGCTTTGATTAAACATTACCCAATAGAGTCCATTTTCAGATAGGTTGCTGTGTATATAAACTTTACCCTGACTTGTCAGTAGTGTAGTTAATGAATTAGAAAATGTACTAATTATGTTATTAAAATGCTTATGCTTTCACAAAGTGAAGCATATTTAACGATAGAGATTATCTATTAATGTACGTACAATGTATTGATAAAATGGCGTTGATTTATTAGCATATGAAGTGCTTATTGGGAGCTATATATAACATAATTATGTCCTCATTTCAATTGATTTTGCAAATATCGATTGGTCAAATGGTATCCCTTCAATAACTCAAAAGCATTTGACCATAGGAACCTCAAATTTTACATGGAGGTTGTTCAGCAGTTACTGTAGTAGGTGATCACTATTGATTATGAGGTTAGTAGGTCAAAGATTAAGGTCAATGACGTTTAACATTACTGACTTACATTTTTATCCTTACTGACTTACTTTTTTATACTTGGTCACTTTTGGGGTATAAATACATGTTTATGTTCATTATATGGGTTCATGGCCTATAACCTTAAATGGCTATACATGGATTATGCGTTATACTACTGTTAGAGTCATAGCTCTGACATAATAATGTGACTTCAATAGTAATTGTCAATGAAATATTTTACAACATGTTTTTAAGTTGTAACATTGGCCTAAATATTTTATATAGTTGTACATGAATTTGTTTTTTATATGATGTTTTAGTTTAATATAATTATACCCCCAGATACATAGTATAATTATGGGGGCTATATTGGAGTCATGCTTGAGGTTGGTCTGTTGGTTGGTTGGTCGGTTGGTCCGTGCAAATTTTGTCTGCGCTATTTCTCTGTAACCATTGGTCAGAATTCATCGAAACTTTGCATGACTGGTCAGTAACAAGTCTAGTTGTGCATATCGTCGGCACACGCCGGTCAGATCAATTGTAAGGGAGTTATGGCCCTTTATTGTTTTACACTTATATATTTTGTCCGCGCTATTTCTCTGTTACCAATGGTCGGATTGCAATGAAACTTTGCATGTATAATCAGTACCAAGTCTAGTTGTGCATATCGTCAGCACACGCCGGTCGGATTAACTGTAAGGGAGTGATGGCCCTTTATTGTTTTACACTTATAAATTTTGTCCGCCCTATTTCACTGTTACCAATGGTAGGATTTTAATGAATTTTGTATGAATGATCAGTACAAAGTCTAGTTGTGCATATCGTCAGCACACATGGGGTGGATCAATTTAAAGGGAGTTATGGCCCTTTATTTTTTTACAATTATAAATTTTGTCCGCGCTATTTCTCTGTTACCAAAGGTCGGATTTCAATAAAACTTCGCATGACTGATGAGCACCAAGTTTAATTGTGCATATTGTCGGCACATGCTGGTTGGATCAATTTTAAAGGAGTTATGGCCCTTATATTGTTTTACACTTATAAATTTTTTCGGTACACGCAGATTTAATTTTAAGGGTGTTATTGCCTTAAGAAAGTCTAGTTGTTTGTCAGAGCACATTTAAGTGACTGTGTCAAGTAGTATCTGGGGGTATTCATCACATTCAGTGTTATTTCTTTTTCATATTGTTTGTATGTACATTAAATACATATTTTGTATTTTTGGCTTACAGGTTGGGTGGTGGGGATTGCTCTTGTCCGTCCATACATTCATACATGTGTATATGTTCAATCTTGTACCCACTATTTCTGTAGTATTGATCTATAGACACTAGTCACCCTACACACTATACAACAGTTTGTGTGATAGGAAATTGTGCACACTAGGTCTTTACTAATTTGGTATTTATTTGGTAGTTGGAATAAGATGTTTTAGATGTTTATATATGTACAGCTCGATCTACATTATTATTAAATAAGACATTCAATAGGTTACTAACAGATTTTAAAATTGAATGTTGTTTCAAGTCGGACTGGGTAACATTATTTCAGTAAAATGGTGACTACCCAGTCACATTATCCTGACACCGGGGAGAACCACCAATAACTATGATGAGCGGCAATAGAAGGAGATATACTGTTACCATTTTTAACAACTTGTCTCAACCTGGTATCGAACCTGAGACCTCTCCAAGGGAGACTCTACCCTTAGGCTATTGAGGTGGACGGTTACTGAGTACAGTTACTGTTGTATTGAATTTAAAATGGCAGGTAAGAGATTTATTCTTTGTTTGGTACTTTACGAGAGGTGGTCGCTAGATTTCAGGTGACTACTAACTGGGGTTTGACTGTCACAGCAGTATTATCATAATTATGTCCCCATCTTTGATGAGAGGTATGTTGCTTTGCACATGTCTGTCTATCTGTCGGTACCAGGTAGACCAAATGGTTTCCGTTCGATAACTCAGGAACGCTTTGCCCTAGGATCTTTAAATTTTGCATGGAGGCTGGTCATCAACAGTAGATGACCCCTATTGATTTTGTAAGTTTTTCAGTAAGCAAAAGGTCTAGGTCACTTTGACCATTACCATTTCTGACTATTTGGCTGCCATAGTGGCATACATGTTTCACAAACGTGTCTTGTTATGTTATACCGTTAGTCAGACCAGCATTGCTTCAATTATTTCATAACAATGGTGGAAAGTGGGGACATATTTATCCTATAGAGGGCAGGACATTCACGTTGCATTTATTATACTTTGGTTTTAGTTGACAATTTCTTAATTCATGTACATGTTTCCTTATTTGTAATACTCAAGTTTGTTATGCATTTTAAATGTACACTTGTACAATAATACAAATTTATGTAAATATAATGTTGTTTCTTCTGTTATATTAATTAGAACGAATATTTAACCCCGCAAACTACCTTTGAAAATTAAATTAGCAAAATTTGGACCCCGACAGACTATATAAGAGGTGAGTACTGTAGATAAGAAGTTGAGTTATTACGTTTCAACTAGGATGTCTTCAACATCATCAGGTCATAGGGTGTATAAACACGTGTACACTATTCTTTCATAATTATTGAACTGAAAAATGTGTGATCTGTAAATCGAAAAACAAGATCGCAATATGTTTGGGCCATCCAGTGTCAAAAACTAGGTCACCAGGTCCAACCATAGAAAAACCTTGTGTAGTCACTATAGAGGTAATAATTCTGGCCTTATCATTATGGTCACAATGATCATCTCAACATAATCTAGGTCAAGTTCCATATTGGGTCCTTCTGAGTCGTGAACTAAAGTGGCCTGCATGAACTACTACGACTGGTGAGCGACCTAGGACCATTTGGGCACTCTTGTTTGTTAATGCAAGGGCCATTATCCAAGAAGGATTTGGCCGATTTAGCTGAAAATTGAACTTGGTTGAGATATTATGATATTATGCCCATAAACATTGGACTCAATCAAGTTTGACGACGATCAAATCGAAACAGTTTGAACTAGAACATTCTGACACTGTCGTGATCAGTGCCCCGTGGTAGCATGTTCGAGCGGGGAGTTGTAAGAAAATACTTTAATGAAGAACTATAGTGCATGGGGTGGCATAGACACACTACGAAATGTCATCTTTCACAGTTGATACCTGAAATAAAGTGAAATATCGTGGGGAGCGTTGGCCTAGAGGTAGGGCGCGCGCTTCGGGATCGAGAGGTCTCGGGTTCAACCCCGTCTGGACCACTGCTTAATTTCTCTGAGCACGAATAACCCACATGCTCCACTCGACCAAGGTAAGAATTGGTACCTGTGAGGGCTATGCCTGAACATGTTCGATAGTCCTGGGCGCCAAAAATCGATGTTGGCTGCACACCCACCAGGAAAGAAATAGTCTCCCCAGGGAGACTCGGACGCAGGTTTCCATAGGTAGCCCAATGACCAGGGAATGTTTAAATGTCAAAGGGTGGCTGAACTGCTGAAAGCAGCCCTAGAAAATTGGTAACTTAACTTTCTTTTATAAAGTAATTCAGTTCCATTTAAAATTATAACATCAAACTTGTTTGACAATTGTCAGAGCACAATAGTGAATATATCAAAATGTATGAAAGCTTGAGTTGTTGCCCTTTGTTATAAAATGTGCGTACTGTTTTTGTTGTTTTCTCCACATGCGCGTTTTGTCATTGTCAATAAGTATAGCAAATTTCTTTTGAATATCTTAGAATGATATTTTAACTATGGCCAATGTAAAGTATTTTGAGGCAGAAAAGAGGCATAGCTAAAAGTTATTGAAGCTAGAGGTGTTGCCCTTTGCTATAGATATGTGTATCATTTAAATATCAATTATAGTTTTGAAGTGATGAAAAAAATTAAATTGACGAAAATTAGAATTTTACGAAGGGCCATACTTCTTCAAATATTGGAGCTAGAGTTACATAACTTTGTATAGAATTGCGTAATGTCGGTGTGAAGAAGATACCCTCAATGGTTTGAATGATAATAGCAAAATAGATAAAAAATGAGGAAAATTCAAATTTTGCAAATGACCATTTTTTTCATAGCTATAGTTTTGTAACTTGCCATAAAATACCGTACAATTGTTGTGAACTTATGTTAAAAGTTTGATGTTGAAACAATAAATGGTTTTCAAGTTATGAAGAAAATGAATGAAACATGTGAACAGACAGACAGCGTGATTACTGTTATTCTCAACACTAAGATATCCGAGCCAACCATTCATATGCGACAACATTGACTGCCATCAATGATAACTGGATTGAAGCTATAACATTACAAAACAGTGAGTACACTACTTGTGGATCGAACAAAGGCTTTTGATTTTTTCAATAATTCCCTTCTTGTAGAGACATTGAAATTGTATAACTGCAGTGCTAATTCAATACAATGGTTTGACTCATATCTCGCAAGCAGAATACCGTCACAGTCAGGGCCCTAATTAGAGTACAGACAGATCACTGGATACCCCCACCACACGCCCACCAAGGGTACACTTTTATATTTTTACATACTTTGGTGTTCTGCATATTTTTACATAGGTACAAAATAAGAAAGTGCAGCAAGAATGCCATCGTGGCATTATTTGTTAAACAGGCCATATATATTTACAGAAGATTATTTTGAAAGATAGTGTTCATTTATTTGAAATTAGGACATATTTATAGGAACATGCATTTTTGGTGACAACATACTGCGCCAAATTAAGCAATTAATGACCCTGGTCCTTAATTTGATCAGAAAAAGTGACATTTTGCCATTAGCATACACAAGTAGACAGTGCTAATCGACATATCGTTACAGCTAGACTGACTGGATTTTGAAATACAATGTATACTTATTAAAAAAGTTAGCAAGCTTCATTTGCTTTCGTGAAGTTGCATGATATTTAACAGAATGAAAGTCTTTCGATCTAAAGATCATTTCATTCCATTTGGAATTCAACCATTTAAGTGAAGGAAATTTTCAATCTGGCGGAAATTCGTCACTTGTAAGGAGATAGGGGTCAATTAGAAAAATCACAAGAAACTCGATGTCGATTATGCCCTCCTTAAGGAGTCATTACAGTCGAACATGTTTGTCTCTTGCTGTTACGAAGCTTGAAAACAACGGTTAGGGGAATATTATACCAGTTTTGTTCAATGTTTGCTCAGGGTCATGCACCTTGGATGGCATTTTGTCCCTCATCTCCTCTACTCCCGAGAAGGACCATTTGTTAAATCGGCGAAAATTCTAGTGTTTGTTCAATCCATACGCAGATGGTGATTTTATTGCCTACGAGTCGTTATGCGATAAAAATTGCCGAGGCAAACCAACACTACCAATGACGTCGTGTCAACGGTATATGCCAACGTCAGCATGGCATCCATAAATTCTAGCGTTTGATTATCTATTCCAGTCGATTTTATAACAAATAGTAGTGCCGTTTGCGTTCCTGACCTGAACAGCTAGCTGGTGACTTCACATGAATCTGTTACGTGTTGACGTCACTGCAATCTAACGCAATTCTTCTGACGTAGTTATTGTTAGTCTGTCTGAACACGGCCCACCTTTGACGTCTTCTGTTAGCGAATATTTAGTCTTTAGGGACTAATGATCAATTCATTGTCATTAAAATGTATTGCTTTGCCTTTTGCCTTCGTGATATCATTCAACATTCCAATAGTCATTTGACGTCGTTCACTGTCATTCTTGGACCTCGAACTGTTAGATATGTTACAATTTTAACACCGGTTTATTTGGTTGTGGCATAAGGCTGACAATATCCTGCTTGTTTTTATCCTTTACACGGATCAAATTTCCTCCTGAACGTGTAACACGTGTTTTCTTTATCAATGACGTCATGGCTTCTCAAAACCACGAAAACACAAATTGACCACTGAAATTTTGATAATTAAGTCATGACCGACATGTTAATTACATCACGTATACATACATCGCCATACAAATAAAAATATTAGTACCCTGAAAAACTTGCTAAACTTTATTTTTTCAGTATATGTATCAATTTAACGCTAATACAACGATCTTTGTACAGTTCACTATTTTTAAAAAAACAACATTGGTACAAAGAAGATATATAGCATCGCTTGCATTGAACACCCATCGTACAAAATACTTATAACAACTTTAAATGACCATCTAAGGATTATTCTTGTGAAGTTTAGTTAAGACCCATTTATTGGTTTCAGTGTGGCCATACCACGAGGTATGTGACGTCATTTTTGGCTAAGACTGGCAGCCAAATAGCGTCGACTCGGAGCTAAAAAGGCCTGTAAGTATCTTATTTTCCAATCGATTTTGACGAAATATAGCCAATGCTAAGGGGAAAATTGTTTACTATCACCGGTTGTTGATCAATTTCTCACCAAGGGTTTACTTTTGTCTAACATTCGAGTCAAATGCCAGATCATGTCAGAAATGAAATGCTTAGATGGCAAGCCAATTGAAAATTCATCAAAATAGTTGTTATATCTTTTAGTGAGTATTGCCAGAATTTGTTTGGACGTCAAGTCACTCATTTTTAATACATGTCGGGTGAATAGATTGAACAAAAAGGACCTAATAACAGTATTTTTTAAAAAAACACAAATTTTCTAAGACGACACGCCGTATTTGTTCAGCTAAGACGGTACGCCAAAAGTTAAACAATCCATCGTGTACATTTTAAACATGATATAGGACATATTTGACAAAGCATTGACATGAATGAACTATAATAATTGTCAAACAATACGTATAAACTCAACACTGAGCACTGCTAGTCATATTGTTAATTGTTAAAGGTCGTCCCGAGTTCAATATGATGCCATTGAAAGACAAAGGCTGTTGTAAAATAATAAGAATGTTGCGGAAACCTCTTCCGTTTTCTTCCATTATGTTATGTTGTTTGTTTGTGTTCAACCAACAGACGTAAATGAGTGGTTATCCAGTGTTAGTCCTTCCTAATTGTCCGATGACCTCCGGCTTCGAGGTAACCATTCTGTTATATGTATTTTATGTCTAAACAGAACAAAACTGCCGCAAAAATCTCACATTATTCTTAAATGTTCGTTGAATTCGGCCTAAATACGATACTAAATTTGATAACAATACTGTTTTCTCTAATTATCTAGAAACAAATGTTGCAATTGGAACTGTCATGATTGTTTCGTTGTGTGAAAATGTTCGATACTAGTATCAAGCATTACAGTTTAGTAAGAAACTTGTCGCACACTGAACAATGCAAGTAATTAAAAAGCCATATACAATATGTTTTTAAGTTTATTTTAATGTTGATGTGTACTCTCTTTGTAGATAAAAAATGTCAACCGACCAACAGATGTGCAGAACTTGTTGCAAGCAATTCCAATACTGGAGACATATGGATGATGAAACTGGTGAAAATAATAGGTACGAACCTGGAACCGTTAGATATAAAACGGTTTGACTCGTCTTATTTAAAAGAGAAACAAAATACGATCATAGAAACGTAATTGGCGAACCTGTATGATACGACCGCAAACAAATCATAAGTTGCAAGAAATAATGAAAATATGTTTTACACAATCTTCACCGTGAGCTTACAGAAACTGCGAATACTAGTCCGTCCACAGGTAGTTTGTTAACAAGATTTAGCATACTCTATATGAAACTATGTATCTCTGTGGTTTCTCCAGTTCTTTATCGTGGGTCAATAACCTAGGTCATTTTATGAAATCTTAGAATACCATTGCTAAAACACTATCTGTTACAATAGCATATATTATTTTACCTACGTTAATCACCAGTTAGTATTTTCAATTAAAAAAGCAAATTCGACTATTATCCAGATAATCAAGGAATGATGTCCCTGTTTAGTTATTTATGTCAGTTTTATTCCATTCTACGGTAATCGTTTTAATTTTAGATGATCCAGTTCTACTGAAGGTGAACCCGAAGGCCAATGAGGCTAAAATAGAGAGTAGTGGGTGCTTTTTCAAAGGGTGGCGCTATGAGTTCGATGGGACGGTGCGACTAGGAATGAGAGCCAGTTGTTGCCTACATTCAGACTTATACTTGAAATTATATGTTAATTACTTGAACAAAAATAAAAAAATTCAACATACATTTCGCAATTGTTTATTTATCATAATATAGTATTGGCAAACAAAACTCATCAATTCAAACATCAACTCATCGTTGACATTAGCTGTAATACCCCGGTACTAATACTATGCCAATACTAGATTGTCTTACCAAAATTCTACAATGCGTACATTGACGAAATACATGTACATGTATAAGTATATTTTTCTATCCACATAAACGTAAAATATATTACAAAGTACATTGACAACATTGGTATATCTTAATATACCAATCTTACTAAGTCTAATAAAATAAAACGGCTTTTTTGATCCACAGAAAAGTGTATTTTGCATTTACTCCCAATGTAACATTTAAAGTCTAAACCAGAGTAAATACGTATAGGTGGTTCAAGTGTCCAGAACAGCAAAAGTCAGCTAAGTGGTCCAGTATAACTGTACATTTCGTAACACATCAGTAACCAATGCAAGGATATAATTAGACCCAGACATCAACGACTATGTGTCACCTTAGGTTGTTTAATTAACTGGAGCAATTGTGTTGAAACCTTTGTAAGAATCAAAGCGCTGAAGGCCTGGGGCAGTTATCTAGTTATCTCACGTGCTACTTTTAAATGCGGGTAAAACTACTTTTATTGCGCATGTAGTGTTGTTGCCAATGCCAATTGTGTTTAAATACTACATATTTCTTTTACACTTTAACATGAAACTGCCATGTTAAATAGTGATGTTCTGCATTTTTTAAGGCGGGTTAGCGAGATCTTAGTAGAACTACTTTTATTGTGCATGTAATGGAATTGGGAGTTTTGGGAATTCGGACAGACTGAGAATTTTGTATTATAATTATGGTCTTGGGGCTCCGCCCCAGAACAAAAATAATTATTGAAATTAAAAGACGGGCATCAGCTTTGTATGCCTTGATGGTCAATCAAATGTAAGTCGAAGTTATCAATACTTATCCCGTTACGGTTGTTACAAATATAATAACATTAATTTAGTCTAATATCATATACCTGGTCGTGATGGATTATTTTACTCTCTGTCCGTTTGTGGATTAAAAGAAATAATAAATTAGACCCACTTGGAAAAGATAAAGTAATATAAATCCCTTCGATTGATAATATGCCTTATTTTGTCCAGAATACCATACATCTACTGGTTAATGTCATAAAGGTGAAAATATATTTTTCAGATTGTAATTATGTGTTTTATTGGTTCGCTAGGCGAAGGTGGTATCTTTCAGAAAAGGCCATCGTTAATACATTTTAATTTAGTATTAAACTTATTAATCCTCTCCGAGTGACTCTTATAACTGTTCACACTAAACATACACATGTAGAAGAAAACAAAGTATATACAATAGCTTCAACGTACTCTTAGCGACCCCCTTGCAATATATATCAATTTTACTACTCTCCATTTTAGCCTCATTTGCTTTTTGCTGCCAGTCTTAGCCAAAAAGGACGTCACATACCACGTGGTATGGCCACACTGTGGTTTGGGATATTGTTATCTAGAGATGGTTTATTGTCTGATCAATTTACGCATTTTAAAGTGCTGTGGTATTAAATATTTTAAAAACGTACAAGCCGTATCTTTCACTAAAGACGGTGTAGCAACGTTAAGACGTTAAATGTCGCAAGGCTGACGCTAAATGTCGCAACCGACGCTAAATGTCGCAATCCACCCTGACGCTAAATGTCGCATCTGTGACGTTAAATGTCGCAACAAACTGGCCTGACGTTAAATGTCGCAACATTAACGCTAAATGTCGCAATCCTTTATAAACACTCATTTGAAGTATTACTGTTCTAGTTTTAGTCGAGACGTATCCACAGTTATTAGGGGTTTACCCAAAGGGGTTCGACACAAAAGCATTTCGTGATAAAAAAACTGTTTTCAAAAAAAATATTTTTTTACTTCTACTATGTACATTTTTTTGTAAATGTATATTGTATGAAATTTACACAGTAGAAATAAAAAAATATTTTTTGAAAAAAAATTAATCACTGCAGGTTCATGACCGTCGAACTCGTAAAAATGCCGTACGGACCATTCGGATTGATAATCACCCTCGGGCTTAAGCCACTCGGGCGAGTATGCTTCCTGCGAGCCGATTATCTAGACCCCGTCCAACACAGCCGTGCATTATCCTCTAAGTAACTCATCGTGCGGATTTGAGTACTACTTTTCGTAAACACAAATAAATTGTTGTCAGCAGAATTTCAATTATGATTTACATAATTATTTATTTAGTGTATTTTGCATTGTTCGACAAATACTCGGTAACTGCATCTACACAGACTTAGGTCGTGATGAAACCAGTATAATTAAGTATAATCCGTAACGAAATGGGTTTCTACCGGGCATACCGTATATAACCATAATTCGGGTATATGCCGCTATGTTCTTCCCTGCCTCCATCGGTATGAAACGCACTTTACTGGGACTCAACCGGTGTAGAGCCAGTGCTCAGCGCAGTCCAAATAATGCCGGTATACCACGGTTTATAAATAAATAAAATAGAAAATACCAGAATACCGGCACAAAGTCTGCTGTCAGCTCAGAATCGGGATACACCGTGGATACAGCGGGATAATCCGTACTGAGACCGGGATGCAACATCGCGGTAGAGCTAACGTGTAGCCCCGGTTGTAATCCAGTTATGACTCCATATTTCGATTCTGTTGAAATCTTGACGATTCCTCCCGGTAGCTCCTGATGACTACATCAGTGTAGCAATACCACGTGACTATTGACTACAGTTACAAGAAGAAATTTGTAAACATTGGAAAATAAAAAAGCCATAAGTATTTTATTTCTTCATCGATTTCTTTGAATTATACGCCACGCAAAGGGGACAATTGTTAGCTTTCCATGAAATATAAAATCTTTTTCAGCGGCTGTGCCGTTTTGTCCATTACCTTGTGAAACCTACACATTCAACGGAAAAATCGGTAAAATTGCTGAAAAAGATATTACATTTCACGGAAAGCAAATACATTTCCCCTTAGCGTGGTGTATATTTTATAGAAATCGATTAAGAAATAAAATACTTATGGCTATATTTGTTTCAATGTTTACAAATTTCTTCTTGTAATTGTAGCCAAAAGCCACGTGGTATTGCTACACTGTTCATGAGGCTTTAAACATTTTAAAACAACCGGGCCTCTTTTGCCAGTTTGATAAGAGTATCACGGTTCACCACGGTTCGTCTTGCCGATCCAGTGTTGTTACGGCTTTACGACGGTTCACTGAACAGGGTATACCGAGTAAGATTCGGTTCATCCCGTTAAACCTAAAGGGGTTCGACACATAAACTTGCAGTGATTAAAAACTGTTTTCAAAAAAATATTTTTTTTATTTCTACTGTGTATATTTTATACATGTACATTAGGGTGTTTCATTTTTTGAACTTTTTCTTTGATTGCCTAGATAATTAAACCAACTGTTCTCTAGTATAAACAATATTCCCAGACCAAATTTCAGCTCAATATATCAATGTCTTGATCCCCCCATACCGAGTTGAAATTTTGACCCAAAGACTGCATGTAGACATTTTTCACTCCATCAAGGTTTCTTTTATAGCTAATTCCACCAATATCTTATTGTTGTAATTGTGTAAGATGAACGGATATAGGTTGTTTAAACCCATTTATGTCCATATTTTACCAAAGAATGGTCCAAATTATGTACTGGATCAGTTCATTCTATAGCAAAAAGTGGTGATTTTCTGAAAATTAGAGAAAATTAGAAATTTTTGAAGTTTTTCCCTTAGCAAACATTCCAGGTCCAAATCACCCTGCTCTTATAAAAAGTCATCTTATTCTGGTCAGAACTGTCATGCTTTTGAATACTTCATGATGAACTAATTTGATTTATACAAAATTAACCATATAAATAATAATAGAACGTTTCTTAAAACTTGGACGGCAATGATGCACTCATGCTTTCTATAACAGTATACATATACTGTTATTATAAATGACAATAAAAATGGACAGGGGGGATAGATTGAGTGATGAGTTGAGTGACAGGCACATAAGTGCGACTTTCTATTCATATAGCATCATGACAGTACCACCTACTTATATGGACAGCGACCAAAGAGAAAATCCCAAAGCCAGTCCTTACAGAATAATTGACCCAAACGTCAAGCTAGTGCATTCAACGAATTATAACATGTTTCTCATACAACCTTCAAGGACCCGAATCTTCACATTTCCTTGGTTTTCCAAGAATTATTTATGATAAACTCCACTTATTTCAATATTTAAGTCATCGTTGGTTCCATGCTCTGTAGCCACAAAGAATGCATTCGGGCTGAGTGATTCATTTTGGAAACTCTGTATTTTCCATTTCAAGTCAGTCAATTTAGACATTCTGATTATATTGGTCCACAACTTGTATATTTGATATTTGTAAAACTGTCAAGGAGACATCTAGAGTTACTGACCCATTCACAAATCGATTATATATAAGGTGTGATTTGAGAAAAAATCATTGGATTGTATCTATGCTTAACATGTCCAACAGAGTCTGAGCAATTTAAAAAAGGTTCTCTCAGGTACATGTTCACCCATTAGAATAGGCCTGAATGTTTCTCACCAGCAAGACTCAAGAGCCTAGATACAAGTGACATTTAAGCGCCCCATCTACCTCAAATTGACGTTGAAACCACCAACCACCGATAACTATGCGAACTTATTTTACCTTGGTGACCGCTTGCTTAAGATACCGGTCTGTGGCACTTTGGGATCCATTGGAATTAAAGCTCCTAGTGTGTTACACTCTGTCAGATTGTTATTAAAGCTTGCTATGCTGCCCAATATAGCAATCATGAGCCCTCTCACACCAAACTAGAAATAATGCAATAAAGTTCTCTTTCCATGGACATGGTTCCTTCAAGCCAGTATGTATGCAATTCCACCATGATTGAGCTTCGAGTTATGGGACCTGATGGCTACACACCCGTTGATGCTCCAATCGCACGCATAACTTTCCTTCTAAGACACCCTTGATCTTCCTCTTCTTGCTTTGCAAGTCTGTGGCACCCGATGTCAAGGAAGTTATGGCTCTTAACTTAAAAGTCACAGAGGCCTCAAACTTACAAAATCTGACTTTCTGACTGGTATCATAGCAGCGAATCATCCAATGGATCTGGTTATTGGACCAGAGTCGTGGTTTCTCTTTTACGTTATGGTAATAAATGATGCCCAGGTCACAATGTTCCTGATCAGTGGAGAATATTCGAAAGCACAACAATGCGAGGTGTTGTGACAAAGCTTAAAATGACGAATGATGTTGCTGAACGGGGAGTGATTGATAAACAGTATATATCGTCTTGAAGTTCCAACATTAAGACATAACTTGTAAATACAACACAAATATTCGTGAATTGGATTCAACTATTTATCTCAGTTACTAGTAATTATATATGCTAAAAGAATGCACATTGATCCTGGGAACAAACATTCAGCTTTCACAAAAAATTGAAAAATCTACCGGCGACTTATGAAAGGGTATGTACAGTATTGACAAAAATCTCGACTTTTTAGCCAACCCTACGACTTATGGCCGATTATTTACGGTACATGTATATAGTTAATTTTGTTTAATTATAGAGTCATGTAAAATCACATTAGTATATTATAGTGTTTTAAAACATAGCAGTTCTTAATTTCGGCCCTTAAAGTTTGTAAATTGAGAATATTCGATAATCAAATTATCTCTAATTTTCAGAAAAACACCCCTTTTTGCTATGAAATGAACTGGTCCAGTACATAATTTGGATCCTTATATTATAAAATATGGACATAAATGGGTTCAAACAACCACAAATCATTAATCTTACACAAATACAACAAAAGAATGTTGGTGGCATTGGCTATTAAAGAAACCTTTTCGGAGTAAAAATGCCTAAATGCCGTCTTTGGGTCAAAATTTCAACTCGGTAGGGGGGGGGGGGGGGATCAAGACATTTTTGGATTGAGCTGAAATTTGGTCTGGGAATGTTGTTTATACTAGAGAACAGTTGATTTAATTATCTAGGTGATCAGAGAAAAAGTTCAAAAAATGAAACACCCTAATGTTCATAGTAGAAGTATAAAAAAAATTTTGAAAACAGTTTTTAATCACTGCAGACTTATGTGTCGATCCCTTTTGGGTAAACCCCTAATAACTGTGGATACGTCTGGACTAAAACTAGAACATTAATACTATAAAATAGTGTTTATAAAGTATTGCGACATTTAGCGTTAATGTTGCGACATTTAACGTCAGGCCAGTTTGTTGCGACATTTAACGTCACAGATGCGACATTTAGCGTCAGGGTGGATTGCGACATTTAGCGTCAGCCTTGCGACATTTAACGTCAAATGCGACATTTAGCGTCGATGCGACATTTAACGTTGCTACAGACGGCTAATAGTTTTTTTAACTTCATATCGTGTTCACATCACTCCAAATCTCCAGTTGAAATCTTTTCAGCAAGCCCTTTTATTGTATTACGGTATCATTTATTTATGCGCTGGAGTTCATTTCCTGCGTACTTGTACTTTTAGACAAAGTATACGCTAGTGCACACCATGTTGATGTGTCCGTGTTAAAATGTACTGTACTACAACAATAAACCTTTAACATATTCCTGTACAATAGCTGCACTATGCAACCATGTTCCTGGCAACATCGATTAATGTTGTACTGTCATACAATAATAAATGAGGGGATCCTAATGATCCCAGCAACTATAGGGGTATATCAGTTATGCCATGTTTATCAAAAGTTTTTAATTGTATAATGAATAATAGATTGCAAAAATTTATAGATAATGGTGTTATCAATGAGGCACAAATTGGTTTTCAACCTCACGCAAGAACGTCTGATCACTTGTTTGTTGTTAAAACCTTGATAGAAAAATTTTTCAGCAAGGGAGCTAAACTGTATACATGTTTTGTAGACTTTGCTAAAGCGTTTTATAATGTTATTCGATTTAATAATATTTTATTGCATTTATTATACACAAAGGGATTGGGCACAAGTTATTTCAACATTATTGAAGCCCTCTCCCAGAATATTAACAAAGTCATGGCAACTGCAAGAAAATACATAGACAATATCATAATTCAAACAATCGTATAGCTATAAAATAACAATCGATATTGGTATTGAAATTAAAGTGGGTGTGGACAAGGGCATGTATGTACTTTATGTATGTACATTTAGAAACGATTAGAACTCTTCAAATAGCGATACACATTCTGGAATATGTATATGTTTTCCTCAAGAGATAGTGATTCATGTCCTTTTAACAATAAGTCAATAGTTAAATCGTACATTGACAAATTTCTCATTAGGGTAAACCTTTGTTCATCATACAAACAACATTCAAAAAAATAATGACTAGTGTCTTCACATGGATTTCCGCACCTACAAGATGGATCATCCTTAATATTAACTCTATATAAATCATAATTTAAAGCACTACAATTATGTCTTAAGCGAGTATGCCATATATTGCATTTCCTGTCACCATCAAAATAGAAAGAAGGTATAACGTTATTTTCGGATTTAAAAGTATTCTTAAAAGACGATAATGTAGGTTTATTTCTAATATTTACTTCTAGGTTGTTCCACATTCTTATTGTTGAGGGTACGAATGATTTATTACTCAATGCCAGTCGGTTATTCGGAATATTGTAGTTTTCACCATTTCTTAATGGATAGTCAGAAAAATCTTTTACTTGACCAGGTAGTAAATCTCTTAAATATGTAGGTGCTATGTCGTTATGTATCTTATAAAATGTACAAAGTTTGCGTCGTTCACGTCTAAGTTTAAGAGGTTCAAAACCAGATTCAAAATACAGAGATTCCTTATTACTATATGCTGTTAAACCGCTAGCAATTCTGGCCATTTCTAATTGAACTGATTCTAGTAAATTGCTGTTATTGTCTGTACAGCCATCCCACAATTCTGATGCATATTCTAGTATAGGTAAAATAAATGTATTATATAATCTAAGAAGAGTTTTCCTACTTAAAATATATTTAAATTTTCTTAATACACTAACTTTTTTCATACAAGAATTGTAGATATTTTCTATGTGACAAGCCCATTTTGCATCCGATGAGAGTGTTACTCCGAGATGTTTATGTTGGTCCGTTGGAACTAGATCAACGTTACCAAATTTTAGGGAAATATTGTTTTCATGAGAAGACTTGGTTATAAAAAGTACTTCTGTTTTACTCGGATTGAAGTTAGTTAACCAATTATTTGACCAGACGGTGAGTTTTTGTAAATCAGAATTGATGTTGTTTTGTATTTCATCAGATGAATTGGAAGAGTACGATAAAGAAGTATCGTCTGCAAATAATCTAGTTAAACTTTGGAGATTATCAGCAATGTCATTTATATATATTAAAAACAAAAGTGGTCCAAGTACGGAACCCTGTGGAACTCCAGCATTAGTTTTACCTATTGATGAGGTTACATTGTTCATTAAAACACATTGTTCTCTATTGGTGATATAATCTTGTATCCAGTCGAGTAAATTGCCACCTATTCCGTATGCCTTAAGTTTAGTCATTAAACCACGATGCCAGACTCTATCAAACGCCTTAGATATATCACAAAATACTAAACATGTATGTTCTCGTTTTTCAAGAGCCTGGCATATATTATCGTAAATTTCAATAAGTTGGTAGACAGTACAATGAGAAGGCATGAATCCTGACTGATATTTATAAAACAAGTTGTTGGTTACTAAAAAGTTATGTAAGTGCTTAAAGACTACTCTTTCAAAAACCTTTCCGACACATGAAAGAAGGGCAACGGGCCTATAATTTGAAACTTCATGCCTATCACCTTTTTTGAACAGAGGTAAAACTTTAGCCTCTTTCCATTGACGAGGAAATGTTTGCATTTGTAACGAGAGGTTGAATAATATATATAGCGGTTTGCAGACTGTGAGTTTAGTACCTTTTAACATTTGGTGACTAATTCTATCTTTCCCAGATGCTTTTCCTAATTTAAGATTGTTCAAAATATCACTTATGTCAACTTCATTTAGATTTAAATTGTTTAAGGTAGCTACCGTACGATTTTCAAAGACGGGAACATCTGTTTCAACATCATTAATAGTAGAAATGGAACAAAAATAGTTATTCAACAATGTTGCTTTACAATGATCATCTACAACAATTTCTGAGTTAATATTATCTACTAAAGGAGGTATCATGTTAGTTTTACCAGAGGTATTAGTTAATTTATTTATTAACTTCCAATACGATTTTGAATCAGTAGTTCTTAGATTGTCAATTATTCCATTGATGTTTTCAAAAAATATTTGTCTAGCATAATGCTTCATGTTATTGACTTTATTCCTTTGTCTCTTAAAAATGTTTTTGTCATTCACTGTTTGAGAAATTCTAGTTTTTTTATGAAGTTTATTTCGTAAGTTAATTTCTTTCCTAAGTTCAAATGTCATCCATGGTTTATCGTTTGGTCTTATGGTAACTTGTTTTGTTGGTATACATGATTGAGCGAATGTTAAAAATTTGTCGGTGAATTTCTGGCAAGCTACATTTATGTCATTATTTGATTCTTGTAAGTAAGTTTGCCAATCAAACTCCTCAATCAGACGATTGAACTTAATAAAATCTGCATGCTTATATAGCCAGACCTCCCGTTTATATGTGTTATCTAATGACATTGGTATTTGAATATATGCTAGGCATGCGTAATGATCACTAAAATTTAAGTCAGTTTTTATGACTGATGCTTCATCACATATACATGAGTCAGATATTAAAATAGGATCTAATAAGCTGCTGCGTGTGTTGCAGACACGTGTTGGCTCCGATATAACATTTTTAAGATTAAATCTTAACATAAGATCGGTAAAAATATGAAATCGTGGAGCATTCAACATATCTACATTTATATCACCTACAACAACTATATTATTACTAAAATCTAAAGCTTTTTCTAAGGAGTACTGCAAGTTGTACCAGAAAGCGTCTTGAGTATTAGGAGGTCTGTAAATATTACAAATAAGGAGTGTCATGTTTTTTATCTTCAATTCTACCCATAAAACCTCACCGCCCAGGAATTCTAGATCTTCTCTCCTTCGGCATTTTAACAATTCAGAAACATATACTAATACTCCGCCTCCGGCAAATGATCTATCCTTCCTGAACGGCTGAATAAAACCAGGTATTTCTAAAGCTGTGTTGGGAAAATAATCGTCTAAGTGCGATTCAGTAATACAGATGTAATTATATTCACCTGCAATATCTTCTAAGTATTGCATTTTGGTTCTTATACTTCTAGCATTCCAATGAAATATTGACAAGAGATTTATAGGTCCTGGATTAGTTTCGATGTCCATATGTTGAATCATTATCAGTAGCAATAGGAAATGAAAATCAATATTTTGCATATGGAAGCGTTGAAAATTACATAAACTTTTTGCTATATTATAGGTAAAAGCTTGAATGTGAGATAAGAAGTATAAAAAATGTACGCCTATGTCTACGAAAAAACAACTTCTCCTGAGGAAACCACTACAGTAAGCTTTACAGTAAAACTGACCGATTGCAACTCGGTGACTCATTATTAAGTCAAGCATATTACTATAGATTAACCATTATCAAATATGAAGCCACATTTAATGCCCGAGATTACACGGGTCAGTTTGTTACTGGCGCTTGCATCGCAAAAACATCTGAGTTCAGAATCACATATCCCTGTCCACAATGATAAAATCAAAAACAATAGAATTACGTTCATTAAAATTTCCATTACTTCTGTAGGCGAATAGGGTAAGGAGGAATCTTTGGTTTATAATATCACATAATTTCTTATAGTATATGAGATTAATTTATTGAGGCCAATAGTTAAAAGAAACTGTTTGATAAGATATTATT
This sequence comes from Spisula solida, assembly GCA_947247005.1. Taxonomy (NCBI): domain Eukaryota; kingdom Metazoa; phylum Mollusca; class Bivalvia; order Venerida; family Mactridae; genus Spisula; species Spisula solida. Next base: position 32,828,436 of record OX365948.1, read on the forward strand.
TACCACAAATAATTAGTCAGTAACTATTGAGTACATTAACGGTAATTTTAGTTTTTTGTTACCAGCATGTGTATCATTGTTAAATAATTATAGTGTATGATATATACACTACCTTATACTACATAATATACTACTTATGAGACAGTTGATTAACATTCTAACTAGTTACACAACACATAAATAATTGTACATATGATCGACACTCATGTTATAGTTTTACAGATTCGACCTGAGACATTTACCGGTGTTCAGTGTTTATCGATGAGTTAAGACAACAAATTTACCGATGTCAGGCGTAGCCTTTATTATGATACAAGTATTTATAGTGCCGCGTTTAATCCGTTTCAGGTCAATTCTGTCAAACCACACAGTTGAACATCTTTTTGCATTTATGTTTACCATATTTTATAATTGAACAAACATATATTTACATAAATATCTACAAATGTTCTATATCATGGGACATTTCAAATAAATCAACTTTCTTTGGACTATCCATAATTCACAATAAAGCATAGTACATAAAGACTGGCTCAACAAAAACAGAGTGCTCACTGAATTCGTGATGAATGGGTCTACGACAGCCGAGATGATTCGAACTTGGCAGTGATAATGTGATAAGGTGTTTATATCATAACAGTAAAAACATCACGATAATTTATATGATAATACATGGTACGATATAATAAACAAATTGTTTTACAATGTATCTTGTATCTTAGAATAGTCAAACTGTAATTCCAATCTAGAATACTATTAAACCACACTGTCCACCTTTGAACACATAATTCGACAAGTTTTGAATAAAAATCAATGCCTTAACATGTGCATGTACATACATAGACATTCTTATATGACATTTTTATGACATGTGTTGGAAAAGAATTTATTTAATATAGTTAATCTATATAAACACAGTTCTACACTGTTGTATTGTGTCGAATTACGTGTACTAACATGGTACGGTGAAAATCTGATCGCTGATCTCTATCACGTTTTTCATGTACGGTTGTTTGGGATATTGCTAGAGATTTTATACTCAGTAGCGTAGCAGACACACTTTCAATTTGTCATGTGTACTATGCGATATCATAGTAGGGTACAGATGATTCGAACTTGGCAGTGATAATGTGATAAGGTGTTTATATCATAACAGTAAAAACATCACGATAATTTATATGATAATACATGGTACGATATAATAAACAAATTGTTTTACAATGTATCTTGTATCTTAGAATAGTCAAACTGTAATTCCAATCTAGAATACTATTAAACCACACTGTCCACCTTTGAACACATAATTCGACAAGTTTTGAATAAAAATCAATGCCTTAACATGTGCATGTACATACATAGACATTCTTATATGACATTTTTATGACATGTGTTGGAAAAGAATTTATTTAATATAGTTAATCTATATAAACACAGTTCTACACTGTTGTATTGTGTCGAATTACGTGTACTAACATGGTACGGTGAAAATCTGATCGCTGATCTCTATCACGTTTTTCATGTACGGTTGTTTGGGATATTGCTAGAGATTTTATACTCAGTAGCGTAGCAGACACACTTTCAATTTGTCATGTGTACTATGCGATATCATAGTAGGGTACAGTTTGCATTTATATACGAAATCAAATATGAATAATGGTTACATGTAATAACAGGTACATTCTGTCCCATCATAGGACTAGGAGACAAGCACATTGGATTTTGTATATATGAAAAAAATACAACTACGTGAATGTACATGTACTACTAAAGAACTGCTACGCTGTGTCCATAGAGATACACATATATCATATACACAAACTACAATTTGTGTTAAAATGTTGACAATGGGTAATTTATTATAAAGGAATCTCAGATAGGGGGAATGTGAAAGACATGGCTGTCATATATATGTGAGTGTGAAGACTAATCTTGATTTATAACTTATATGGAATTACGAGCGTTATGGAAAAAGTGTATGTGTGTTATTATAACTTTATATGGAATTACTAAGGAAACACTGGGAAAAAGTATCAGGTTACAATGAGTAACTTATGATGAAAGAACATTAGAAAGACTTATGTGTGTGTTCAGTCTTATATTGACTTATAATTTTACATGTGGGAATATTTGGAAAGACTTATAAATGTGGGTGTGTGTGTTCAGACTTATATTGACTAATAATTTTACATGTGGGAATATTTGGAACATATTTAAAGAACATATGAATATTAGCAGTTCACAAATGAATTAATTTAAGTTCTCAGTTATGCACTGATACAAGCATGTAAATTCACAACATGTTATTATAATACACACAGTATAAACAAAAAGAACAGTAATCTGCTCACAGGAAAGACATTCAGTAGAAGTTCCAATTTTTCAAGTTGAAAAATTACATAAGAAATAAAATGGTGAATATTCCAGTTCAAAGGTAAGCATTTATCTGTTTATAATGTTGCATGTATACATACATATTCAGACAGCTATAAGAAACATTCCACATCTTGGACACCTTTAACAAGTATTTTGTTTGAGCCATCAGTTTTTTGTAGAAAATTTTACCATCCATGGTCCAATAAGAGTCCAATTTCTTTTCTTTTCTTGCTGTGCTTAGAATTTTTACTATATCCTGTCGTCTTTATGTGAGATCTTCTGAGATAATAATATTGTAGGTTGGGGTTTTTACATGCTGCAACATCTTTTTGCTGAGGTAAACGTGGTTTTTAAGCTTCCAGCTTTTAAATTTGCAGATAATCTGGGCTTTACCATCCTTGATGTTTCCAATTGGATGAGATCGTTCAATATCGTTCGGTGTTATTTTTGGAGTTACTCTCATTTTATCGTTTACAATATCGACAATGGTGTCATCTGAGGTTTTTGTTGGGTATTGTGGTACGTTATGGAATCGTTACGTGTTTCTACGACCATATTGTTCAAGCTCGTCATGTTGGCTTTCGATTGTTGACATTTTTGTCTTCAAAGGTGTTAATTTCACTTTTCAAAACTTTATTTTCTGATTGTAGAGAGTCTATATATTTATTTTGTTGGTCAAATCGTGCACATAGATCATTTCTCAGAGAACATAGTTCTTTGTTCTGTGTCATCATGGTCTCCATCAGTGGTTTAACTGATTGTTCTACAATTGTTGCGATTACTGGTGTAATACTGCTCAAGATTGATGGCATTATTGTCTCATTAAAACCAGGGCTGATGAATGCAGAATGAACGAGATCTGTGATATTAAAAGTTTTACCTTGATGACTCAAGGATACTGGTTTATCAGTTGGGATAGATTGTAAATCTTTTAACGAATTACATTTCCTTAGTGCTGGTGGTGCACGGACATGATCTCCTTCCATGATGTCTGATGGACTGACTGTAGCTTCTATACGTCTTTTGGTGGTTGGAGTTTTGTTTACATCGGCCATCATGTGTGTGTAATTCCTAATGTACAGAAATTTGATGATAGTCCAATATAATCCAAGATAAACAGTGAACCGTTACAACACAAACACGAGACAACACAAACACTTCGACAAAATATCGTCAATACGAATGTTTCATTCAAATATTCAGCGCGCGGGATTCCTTTGTTCGTATCCGAGTCCCAAAAACATTCACAAAAGCGCGCAATCCAAATATACTAACTGCTATCCAGTGCACTCAAACAGTAGATCATAATTAATTTTCAAATATGACATTGAATATTGGCTCTAAGTCATTTTATCAGTAAACAGTTAACCCTTTTTCGCCCAAAGAAATTTTATGACTTGCCAGTCGCCATTACCGGATGTTATTCACTCCCTTCTTTTATATAAACTCTGTACTACTGGTTTATCTGGTCCCTTTTACAATGTTATTAAAAGTATGTACCAGTCAAACACGATGCACATCAAAGTTGGTGATAAATTAACAAAAATATTTTCTCCTCAGAGGGGGGTCCGCCAAGGGGACAACCTAAGTCCGAATCTATTCAAGTTGTTTGTTAATGACTTGCCTTCTCTTTTTGATAGTGATGATGACCAAGTGTGTCTTAATGATATGAAATTTAGCTGTCTATTGTATGCTGATGACTTGTTTTTGCTGTCAACAACCTCGAATGGTTTGCAGAAGTGTTTGAATAAGCTATCATTGTTCTGTGAAAATAATGGCCTTATTGTAAATCTTAAGCAAACAAATATCATGACCTTTTGCAAAAGTGGAAAGCTGTCAAATGAGCAATATTTTTTTAATGGAGTTGTGGTTCAACATGTAAATAGATATAAATATCTTGGAATTATTCTCGCATCGTCTGGAACATTTAGCTACTGCCAGGATGATCTTTATAAAAGAGCCTTGAAAGCAAGTTTTAAAATTAGTAAAGTTTTTGGCCAGTTACATCAAAATGCTGATAGTATAATACATCTTTTTGATCATACTGTAAAACCTATTCTATTGTATGGTAGTGAGATTTGGGGAACCCCGAATATAAATAGTTCTATTATAAGTAAAACAGACTATACTTTATTGAAATCTTTTAAAAATATGAATTGTGATAAAATGCATGTAAAATTTTTGAAATATGTTCTAGGTGTTCACAAGAAAGCATCAAATGAAGCAGTATGTGGTGAACTAGGCAGGTTCCCATTGTACATTGATGTTATATGTAATTTTGTAAAATTCTACCAAAGACTGCAGTGTGGTGATGTTAGTAATTTATTGTCTGCTGCTTTTGCTGAAAGCAATACATTATTTGTTAATAATAAGGCTAGCTGGGTCTCCTCAGTACACCATTGTTTCAAGCATTTAGATATTTCTGATGCTGACCTGTCTAATAAGAACTTAGTGAATATTGTGAAACTTAAGTTAGTAAACATGTATAAAATCAACTGGTGTCTGAATATCTCAGGCAATGAAGGGAAACTTAGAACTTACTCGTTATTTAAGCATAGATTTTGTAGAGAACCCTACTTAAGACATATAAAAGACAAAGATACAAGAACCTTTTTTACAAAGTTCAGGATAAGTGCACACAAACTGAATATAGAAACTGGTAGATATAAAAATATCCCAGCAGATCAAAGGTTTTGTAATTGTTGCTCTGTTAGTCTAATAGAAGACGAAATCCATTTCTCTATGTGTTGTAAAAGTTTTTAGAGTAGTAGAGAATCATTGTTTAAAGGAGTTGAGATACTAAATAAAAATTTTGTTTTGTTGAATAAAGACCAAAAGTTTGTTTGGTTAATGTCATCTGAGGACAACAGAGTCTGGAATATATTTTCTAAGTTTTTACTTGATATCTATGAGAAAAGAACTGCTCTTTTGGCTAACACAAATTTGTCAGACCGTTGAATAATCAATGTTGAATTTGAATGTTCAATTTGTTCCATGAAATCTATTACACTAAGAGGCACTTATAACTGTGCAGTTTTCAATTACTAATAACTTTTTTGTTTGTTAATATTTTTGAACGAAATTTGGTGTATTTGGTTGCCAGTCGACGCGCAAGGTAATCCGATATTTTTATCTTACGGTTCAATGAATATTGTCCATTGGACTGTGAAAATAGCAATTTAACGAATTGCACGAGTAAATGGTGAAACAGCGGGAAATAAAACAATACGTAGTCATTTCCATTAAATGCATGACCTGTTATCCTAAAAAACCACAAACGTCAATGTTTGGCTAAATTGACGCCGTGACGTCGGGTTTATCAACACTGAATTTTCAATGTTGCACAAAGTAACTGTTTGAATTTAATTATTATTGGCGTTCCAATAAGCAAAAGTACGCCTTTACAATCATTAACCCCCTACAGGTGTTTGAGCCATGTTTTACCTGTCTATCTGTTCGTTCATTGTTAAAATAAATTCAACGTCATATTTCTGCAATGACTAGTCGGATTTCAACGTATGTTGATAAGAAAGGAATGTTATGTTTCGATCAACTGTCACTGATATTGCCCATCAAAGGTGACGTCAATGCCAATGACAACATTGCATAGCCTAAACTCTCAGGAATACGCGTTCTTGTTTGTTGGAAAACTGTGCGTTTTAAGCCGGAGCAGATTTTGTGACTTCGCAATTTTACGCAACGCTAAATTATGAGCTGGCGTTTCCCAAATATTGTTTGTTATCAAATGAAATATTCTTAGACATTATCACACATCTTTTAACTACACTTGCTGCAAATTTCAACAAAATATACACACTAAATACTGAGATAGTTAGATTTGTGTAAGTGCACAGTTATAAGTGCCTCTTGTGTAAGTGTATAATATCGTTTTGTACAAGTTAACTTTAGTTGTTTTTTATTCTTATTTTCTTCTTCCTTTTGACATTAGTACTCCTATATTATTTGTTTATCACTTATACGAATTAAGCCTTATTTACCTAAATTCATATCCTCATTTCTACCATGCTTTATTGATGGTTTATGTATATTATGTTCAATGCATTATGTTTTATCTATTGATTATATATGTCATTTTATATGACCCATGATTGGTGAAATAAAATATTCTTATTCTTACAATAAGATTATATTAAGTCAGACAGGGACTGTCATACAATGTTTGAATGGCTACATGTAACAATCTAATAAGATGTGTTGTTACTTTGTTTTTTTTTTAAAAAAAGAAACAAAGTTCATTTTAAGATAGAGATGAAACTTTCTAAGCAGATCTACATTTCTAGGCGGGCAATGGTATATAATAATCTAGTTATCATGTATTTTAACAGAAAACGAAAACTGCACACTTTAATTAATACAGCTAATTTAGCTGGTTTCAGAAACGGACTAAAGCTATGATCAAGTTATAAATGCGTGGGCGGATCGACACGAGGTTTTCGTGACTGTCCGTGTAGCCAATTTACTAGTGTGATCGTACTGATCACGTGATACATTATAAATGAAATATTAGAGACTATGGTTTATCTATAGTCGTAGTTATCCTGGGTGACATTACATTTAGCGGCCTCGTGCCGCCTTCAGAACACTTTTAATGGTCACACACCTAACTTGTAGAGATTCGCACGGTGTTTGATTTTGCACCTCGTGCTTCACTTTACTCCGAAAACTCGAACTAGAAGAGATACCAGTAATCAGTATTTACAGACATTACTCTTACGGCTGCTAGAACGATCATTTGGTCAAGATGGAGAAGAGGAGCCTGGAGACGGAAGGTGACCAGTCGGGGTCATCAAAAAAGTCATGTACAGAGTCTGGTAATATGCTTCAATTAGATTTAAGCTTAGATGGCAGGCTTGTTCCAACTAAACCTATTGCCAGCTTACATAATATGGTTGGGGCCAATGTCTCTGTGGCAAATCGGGAGAAGATTACCAGCGGTCAATATATTGACCTTGACCAGTTGCTGTCACCTAATACTGAGAGCGTGGACAATAAGTTGTCCATTGATAGTAATGGGGAGCTTGTTTTGAAACCAGTTAGCCCAAAAATCAAAATTATGAATATTGAGACATGGACTGACGCATTCATAATTTTTAGTGGCATTTATTTAACTGCTCACCCTGACCGCGCCACTGATATGCTCTGTTACTTGAATGCAGTTAGAACGGGGGCCAAGCGTCATGGCGGAATGGGTTGGAAAAAATACGACGAACAATTTAGGTTACGTATTGCTTCCGACCCATTGGGCTGTTCGTACGCTAGAATAGACTATGAACTATGGCTGCTATATATGGGATCATCTTATGCTAACCAGCAATTCGGTGGTGCTTTTCAGTATCCCAAGAAATGCTTCGATTTCAATTACCGACAATGTTATCAAGAAAATTGTCCATTCAGACATGCGTGTTTAATTTGCAATTATAATCACCCTTCCAGGAGTTGCATCAGAAATAATAATAGGGGAAGAGCGGCAACAACTTGGAGGGCCACTGCTTCCCAGGGTCAGCCAAGACCGTATTTCAGACCGAGATTCCGAGGGTCAAGGTTCCCAAAGTAGTTTGCGTAAACTAGGTTATTCGCCCATATTAGTAGATAAGATTACTCAATATTTAAATGTATACCCAAATAGACAGGATGCAAACCATTTACAATTAGGTTTCAAAAACGGATTTAAACTGCATTATACTGGCACGGGCTTCAGTTCAGATGTCAAAAACTTGAAATCTGCTTATTTGCATCCTGAAGAATTACATAATAAAATTTTGAAGGAGGTAAAGTTAGGTCGTATGATAGGTCCTTTTAAAGACCCACCGTTCGATAAAATGAAGTTATCGCCAGTTGGCCTGGTACCGAAATCTGATGGTAATTGGAGGTTAATAACCCATCTATCATATCCATCAGGAACAAGTGTAAACGATGGAATAGATGATAGGATATGTTCGGTAAAGTACACGTCATTTGATAATGTTACACGGATGATATATAAATTAGGAAAGGGGGCTTTAATGGCAAAGAGGGACATTAAATCAGCGTTTCGTTTAATGCCTATCCACCCGGAGGATTTTCACTTACTGGGTATTAAGGTTGATGGTCAATTTTTTATTGACGTAATGTTACCAATGGGTTTAAGCTTAAGTTGCGCATTGTTTGAAACATTTTCGTCTTTTTTACATTGGTTGGTTCAGTACAAAAGTAACATTGATTCATTGGATCATTATCTGGATGATTTTATTTTTGCTGGTGGCACCGAATCAAACAATTGTTCAATACTGGCCCAACATTTTAATGATATATGCAAGGAGTTAGGAGTGCCGATAGCTGAGGATAAATCTGTTGGTCCTACAACAGTTTTAATTTTTCTAGGATTAGAAATTGATTCAGTTAACATGTGCATAAGAATACCGGTAGAAAAAATTGAACAGTTAAGAAACATTCTATTAGAATTGATTGGCAAAAACAAAGTGACTTTAAAAGAATTGCAGAGCTTAGTAGGAAAATTAAACTTCTTTTCGAAAGCAGTACGAACAAGTAGGGCCTTTTTAAGGCGATTCTATGATGCAATGATAGGATTAAAACAGCCCCATCACAGGCTAAGAATTAATCATGAGCTCCGACAAGATTTGTCTATGTGGCTGGAATTTCTGAAAGATTTTAATGGGGTTTCGTATATTCCCGACGAAACGTGGTTAAACAGTGACAACTTGCAATTATTTACCGACAGTGCAGGGTCTGCAGAGTTAGGTTGTGGGTGTTATCTTAAGGGCAAGTGGGCCTTTTTTCCATGGCCCCAAAAAATGGTCAGAAACAGATTGGTTGAGGGATATATCGTTTTTAGAAATGATACCAGTACTGTTAGCTTTATATATATGGGGTGATGAATTAAAACACAAAAATCTGTTACTTCACATTGACAACGAGGCCTTAGTGCATGTCCTGAATAAGCAAACATCAAAATCAAAAAGATTAATGTTTTTAGTAAGGGAATTTGTGTTGCTATGTATGAAATTAGAGATATGTTTTAAGGCATCACACATAATTTCGACTAAGAATGTAATTGCTGATGCTATTTCTCGTACGCAGTGGGCACGTTTCAGACGAGTCGCGCCAGATGCGGCAGAAACCCCAGAACCAATACCGAGACCATTCCGTTATCTGATCTCCAACATGAAGCTCAGAGACTGATAACGAACTCACTAGCCACCAACACAATAGATTAATATTCCGTTGGCATTAGAAGGTTCCAAGCGTTTAGAATTCAGTATGCGATAGAGGAAACTTGGCCACCGTCAATTGAAAATATAGCGTTATTTCTAGCATATTTATCGTTGCAGGGCCTGGCTTATAATACAGCCCGCCTATATGTAACTGCAATAGGGTTTCAATGCAAAACAAAGTTAGTAGAAGATACAACTAAACATTATGTAGTATCAAAAATTTTAGAGGGTATGCGAAGATCCATTAAAAAGAAAACACCACGATTACCAATAACTTTACCATTGCTAAATTTCATTCTGGCCCAATTACCTGTTATTTGTTCAAGTACTTATGAAAGTCAGTTATTTGCAGCTGCATATAGCCTTGCATTTTTTGGTTTCTTTAGGGTTGGTGAAATTACGGTCACCAAACCTCAATATGTGCACAAAGTCATTGCAAGCGATGATGTACAGTTGAGCTCCGATGAGGCTATGTTAACAGTATTAGTACGGTACTCTAAAACCGATCAGTTAGGTACAGGAGTAAAAATTCAACTACCTAGATCGGGCAGTTCTGTTTGCCCAGTTAGTAACATGAGCAAGTTTATTAAAATAAGGCCTAAAGGTGTGGGGCCATTGTTTTGTCATTTCAACGGAAATCAGTTTTCGTCAATATTAAAGAAAGCAGTTACCAAATGTAATATGCAGTATGAGAACTATAAATCTCATTCATTTAGAATAGGTGCTGCTACTACAGCTGCCAGAATGGGTCATTCTGAAGAAACCATCAAATTAGCTGGAAGATGGGTTTCGGATACTTATAAATCATATGTACGCTTAGGCAATGGAAACAGTGTCATGCCAAAACTAACTGAATAGTAGGGCATAGTTTGTGCGGTTATATGAACTACATAATAACATGTTAAACTACAAATTTATGTACACCTGTTATTGAATACACGGGTATGTCTTAATTTGTTAAACTAGTTATTTAAATATCTAAACATGTTGTTTTGTAATATTTAGTATGGTGTCTTGGGTCATCATTAGTACAAAGGGCATTCATGGAAGCTAGGAAAGTTAACTCCGACCTTAATCTGAAACATGGAACTATATGGTGGCAGGGATATGCAGGTCTCACGCTTGAAAAGGCCAGACGAAAGATAAGAACTTTGTTTGCTGTAGGTCCGACACCGTCCATTATTATGTTGCATTGCGGTGGTAATGACATAGGCCATTTATCATTGAAATCAATAAGACATATCATTTGTTGGAATTTTGAATTAATGTTGGAATTATACCCTGAGGTCAAAATTATTTGGTCGGAAATATTACCAAGGAAGGTTTGGCGGTTTTCGTCCGACACAAATACAATGGATAAATGTAGGAAGCGAGTAAATAGTTTTGCGGGAAAATTGGCAATACAAAAGGGTGGTTTGTATTTGCGTCACCCTCTCCTGTGTGACGATGTTACCCAGTATGTATCGTCTGATGGCGTTCATTTAACTGTTGAGGGCAATTCCCTATTCATAAATCAAATTAAGGAGGGAATTCGTGGCTGCTTTAAAGGAGAAAAATATGTATCCACATAAGTTGATTTAATTGTAAATTGCACTACTCAAATAATTGTACTAATTGGTAAAACAATATTCTGGTTTTTATTGCGACTCGCTGCCGCAAAAACGTAATTTTCCTAATTAGTAATTTTTTTTGGCGGTTGGCCGTTTTCATTACATGCAAACTGCCAATGTGGCATACAGCGATTCTCAAAAAACATTGATATTTGAAATTTGCTCTTGTTATACAACGTTTGTGATGATTATGTCCATAGTTCGTTGTAGTTAAGGGCCTCTGATTCACAGGGTCCTATAATTATGTATTAACATGAACAGTTTGGGGCTAATGCTTTTATTTAATTCTGGAGCTAGCCAATTGATTCCAATTTGATCTGTAGCTCACTCTTGTATAGCCTACTCTGAAATGAAATTATGATATATACGAATATTCAGGGCTCTGGGGCCTGCCCATTTCAAACCTATTTGGTTGGCGGCTCACTCTTACATTTTAGCCCACTTGAAAATTTGAAATTAATATAAAGATACGAGTATTTAGGGCTCTGGGGCCTGCCCATTTCAAACCTTATTGGTTGGCGGCTCACTCTTATTTATTTATTTTAGCCCACTCGTAAAAAGATATAGATCGAGTATTTAGGGCTCTGGGGCCTGCCCATTTCAAACCTTATTGGTTGGCGGCTCACTCTTATTTATTTTAGCCCACTCGAATTAAAGTATATACCGAGTATTTAGGGCTCTCGGGCCTGCCTATTTTAAATCTATTTGCTTGGCGGCTCACTCTTATTTAATTTAGCCCACTCGGAACGTATTCAATATGAAATTGGAATTCATATATTGATGGCTATTACTATTTGATGAATTTACAAAATTTGAATTAATCTGGAGCTAACTCATTTTTCTAATTGCTAGGCAGCTCACATCTACTAGTATTTGCATTAGCCCTAGTTTACTTCTGTCGCGCCCATATACTGCCAAAAACAACACACTTGTCAAGTACTACGAATAAATATGTATAGAGTATTACAGCTTTCAGTTAATTTATTTTTATGAGCGATGATTGTTTGCAAACAGTTGGAAAGGTTAATGGGGGTCTTTGTTGTTTGGCAAGCAATCATCGTTCATAATGTTACTCCAGGATAATAGAGACTATGGTTTATCTATAGTCGTAGTTATCCTGGGTGACATTACATTTAGCGGCCTCGTGCCGCCTTCAGAACACTTTTAATGGTCACACACCTAACTTGTAGAGATTCGCACGGTGTTTGATTTTGCACCTCGTGCTTCACTTTACTCCGAAAACTCGAACTAGAAGGTTGGTTAAAATTTTACTTTGATTTATTTGATGGGTTTATCATTCATTACCCGCCCACCCACCCTAAGAAATCATTTGGGGATGTACGGTCTGTTGTATACATGTTATGAACAATTTATGTAATTGCTTATATTATATATTTCAGTGTATGAATTGTTTAATTACTCGACTTCTACTAAGATTTGATACAATTGTGAACTCGACACTTCAAATGGAATTCAATAATGGATGTGTTAATTTTGTGTACTCGTTAATTGGACTGCGACGAAGGTGCGACGGAAGAGGGGCATACAGCGATTCTCAAAAAACATTGATATTTGAAATTTGCTCTTGTTATACAACGTTTGTGATGATTATGTCCATAGTTCGTTGTAGTTAAGGGCCTCTGATTCACAGGGTCCTATAATTATGTATTAACATGAACAGTTTGGGGCTAATGCTTTTATTTAATTCTGGAGCTAGCCAATTGATTCCAATTTGATCTGTAGCTCACTCTTGTATAGCCTACTCTGAAATGAAATTATGATATATACGAATATTCAGGGCTCTGGGGCCTGCCCATTTCAAACCTATTTGGTTGGCGGCTCACTCTTACATTTTAGCCCACTTGAAAATTTGAAATTAATATAAAGATACGAGTATTTAGGGCTCTGGGGCCTGCCCATTTCAAACCTTATTGGTTGGCGGCTCACTCTTATTTATTTATTTTAGCCCACTCGTAAAAAGATATAGATCGAGTATTTAGGGCTCTGGGGCCTGCCCATTTCAAACCTTATTGGTTGGCGGCTCACTCTTATTTATTTTAGCCCACTCGAATTAAAGTATATACCGAGTATTTAGGGCTCTCGGGCCTGCCTATTTTAAATCTATTTGCTTGGCGGCTCACTCTTATTTAATTTAGCCCACTCGGAACGTATTCAATATGAAATTGGAATTCATATATTGATGGCTATTACTATTTGATGAATTTACAAAATTTGAATTAATCTGGAGCTAACTCATTTTTCTAATTGCTAGGCAGCTCACATCTACTAGTATTTGCATTAGCCCTAGTTTACTTCTGTCGCGCCCATATACTGCCAAAAACAACACACTTGTCAAGTACTACGAATAAATATGTATAGAGTATTACAGCTTTCAGTTAATTTATTTTTATGAGCGATGATTGTTTGCAAACAGTTGGAAAGGTTAATGGGGGTCTTTGTTGTTTGGCAAGCAATCATCGTTCATAATGTTACTCCAGGATAATGCCTAGTATAGAGATTTGAAATCGACCATATTTTCTGAATTTTACCATTATTATATTTTGTAACTGTCAAAGGAAGATCACGTGACGGCTGCAATTGACTAGGGTACTGTTTTATCAAAGCACTTAAGAAAATCTTAAAGTTACGCACAAATTTGAATTCTTTATAATTCTTTAACAACTGCAAATCAGTGATGGATATGGTTTGTAGAAGTTCATTAACTGAATTATTATAAGTATCCCAGCTCCATTTACCACAGTTTATAATTGTAAACAAATTATAAAGAATTTAAATTTGATCGTAAGTTTACGTTTTCCGTAAGTCCTTTGATAAAACAGTACCTAGGTATCTTGTTAATTTCATTAATCATATTATACATGTGCTATACAAATATGTATTGAAAATAAGTTGCCGTCTTTGATAGATTCAATGAAAAACAACGGATAACAAAACATTTGTGGATGTTATTCTTAATCATAAACAAAATACATGTATTTATAGTTATTATTCGTTAGCAAATAGAATATACCAAAATTAAAAGAATAGCTGTCTGTAGCAACGTTAAATGTCGCATCGACGCTAAATGTCGCACCTGACGTTAAATGTCGCAAGGCTGACGCTAAATGTCGCAACCGACGCTAAATGTCGCAATCCACCCTGACGCTAAATGTCGCATCTGTGACGTTAAATGTCGCAACAAACTGGCCTGACGTTAAATGTCGCAACATTAACGCTAAATGTCGCAATCCTTTATAAACACTCATTTGTAGTATTACTGTTCTAGTTTAAGTCCAGACGTATTCACAGTTCTTAGGGGTTTACCCAAAGGGGTACGACACATAAGCATTTAGTGATAAAAAACTGTTTTCAAAAAAAATATTTTTTTTTACTTCTACTATGTAAATGTATATTGTATGAAATTTACACAGTAGAAATAAAAAAATTTTTTTTTGAAAAAAAAGATAATCACTGCAGGTTCATGACTGTGTCGAACTCGTAAAAATGCCGTACGGACCTTTCGGATTGATAATCACCCTCGGGCTAAGCCACTCGGGCGATTATGCTTCCTGCGGGCCGATTATCTAGACCCCGTCCTACATAGCCGTGCATTATCCTCTAAGTAACTCATCGTGCGGGTTTGAATGCTACTTTTCGTAAACACAAATAAATTGATGTCAACAGAATTTCAATTATGATTTACATAATTATTTATTTAGTGTATTTTACATTGTTCGACAAATACTCGGTAACTGGAACTACACAGACCTTGGTCATGATGAAACCAGTATAATTAAGTATAATCCGTAACGAAACGGGTTTCTACCGGGCATACCGTATATAACCATAATTCGGGTATATGCTATGTTCTTCCCTGCCTCCATCGGTATGAAACGCACTTTACTGGGACTCAACCGGTGTAGAGCCAGGGTTCAGCGCAGTCCAAATTATGCCGGTATACCACGGTTTATAAATAAATAAAATACCAGAATAGGTTTGCACCTATAGTGGATATCGAACCCATACTGTACGACGTCATGCGGTCGTAGCAACACGGCTCGTCACGGTTAGCTCGTATCGACTAAGAACTTCACGATGTCTCTAAGGTTCATACAACGGGACAAACTGGGGGTGCCAAACCGGCACAAGGTCTGCTGTCAGCTCAGAACCGGGATACACTGTGGATACAGCGGGATAATCCGTACTGAGACCGGGATGCAACATCGCGGTAGAGCTAATGTGTAGCAACGGTTGTAATCCAGTTTTGACTCTGTTGAAATCTTGACCATTCCTCCCGGTAGCTCCTGATGACTACATGAGGCTTTAAACATTTGAAAAACAATCGGGTCTCTTTTGCTAGTTTGATAAGAGTATCACGGTTCACCATAGTTCGTCTTGCCGATCCAGCGTTGTTACGGTTGTACGACGGTTGACTGAACCGGGTATACCGAGTAAGATTCGGTTCATCCCGTTAAACCTAAAGGGGTTCGACACATAAACTTTCAGTGATTAAAAACTGTTTTCAAAAAAATATTTTTTATTTCTACTGTGTATATTTTATACAACATACATGTACTTAGAAGAAATAAAAAAATATTTTTTTTGAAAACAGTTTTTAATCACTACAGACTTATGTGTCGAACCCCTTGGGGTAAACCCCTTATAACTGTCGATACGTCTGGACTAAAACTAGAACAGTAATACTATAAAAGAGTGTTTATAAAGGATTGCGACATTTAGCGTTAATGTTGCGACATTTAACGTCAGGCCAGTTTGTTGCGACATTTAACGTCACAGATGCGACATTTAGCGTCAGGGGGGATTGCGACATTTAGCGTCGGTTGCGACATTTAGCGTCAGCCTTGCGACAATTAACGTCAGGTGCGACATTTAGCGTCGATGCGACATTTAACGTTGCTACACTGTCTACTGATGGTAAGTGAACTTACTTACAAAAGTGACGCGTTGTGGAACAAATTAAATATAGATGGATTTGAGCAACAGTCTGACGGTAAAATAGTGCATCTACTATGTCATCCCTGTGCGAACATTTATATTATTAACATAAGCGGATTTAGCTCAGTGGTAACGCACTGGGCTGTCAATCCAGAGGTCGGGGGTTCAATCCCTGGCATCGGAACTTGACATATCTGAAATATTTAATATTTCCCGCTATATTTGGCCATGCAAAGTATCTGGAAGTGCCAGGAAGCTGTGTATCGGTGCTATACACCGGGCACATTAAAGAACTAGGCTGTATTCGAAATAAGAGCTAGGCGCACTTCTGCAGCGCCGGACATGCATGTATCTAACGTCTCTCTCTCTCCCTTCAGGGGCTTTCTCTCAGTCTGTCCCTCTAGTCAGATCGTGCTGTATCTGCACTGGTAGAGGATGCACCTGCGCCCTTGTGGCTGCAACAAAAATAATGTAAAGTGTCTTTGAACGTGCTTTCGCATGAAAAGGGCGATATATAAATCTGGTATATTCATTATTTTTATTTACATAGGTACCCGAATAAAGCTTCATTTACCCATAGGTCTGTGTATTACCATACAATGCAGGAAACATATATACCATGACAAAAATATAAAAGACACATCATGTTGAGTGATTGTACAAGTTTATACAGTCATATGGACATACATCATATCATGTACAGTCAACAGTCTGTAATAAATACACAATTAAAGGTATTTATCAATAGGGTATGAACATTACGGCTCCTGGTACTTAAACAACAAGATATTGATGCATACCACATGCTTGAGTGTACTCACACCATCTCTCTCGTGCAGGTATATGAACATAAAAGATCATAAAATAGGCAAACATTTTTTATTCAAGTCTCATTCACATTTCATATATCAAATGCAATTATACAACGGAATTATATAAATGCAATAATACAAGAATATGACCAATCATGATTGATTTATAATAGACCGTTAGTAGTAAAATTACAATACATCTAAAATATTAAAAATCATCTATGATAAAATCAAATAAATACAGATATATATATTGTAGTTTATACTAATTTATTTAAGGCCGATTGTGAAACAAGTTTTTCCAACTTATATTAATCACTCTCGACACCTCATTCCTGATGTTATCCATCGCCACGAGGGTATGAGAGAAGAGAAGCCAGTTTCCCTTTTATGCTGAGCGTCTAGCAAGGGAGTTTCTGGTACCATTTTTATTTCGTCTTTGGTATGACGCGGCCAGGGATCGAACCCGAGACCTCCCGCACTCGAAGCGAACGCTCAACCATTAGGCTATCGAGGAGGCGGTTAAACGTATGGGTGCAACGCCGCACCTGAACTTTGCAAAGGCACCTATGTACTTAAAAGGAATATTTTTTCCTACATAGTTTTCTGTTTTAAAATCTTGTTTTAATAGCTTATACATGTGTGTTCTTAATTTGTTTCCCCCTCGACCTCTGTTTCCTGTCTCTCTATTAATCAAGTTTTTCCAAATAACAATTTGTTTATCAGATATTTTACATTCAATTTCTTTCACAATTCTTTTTGAATTTTTGACATCTAACTCAATTACATTTGACGTACCAATGTCACGGAGTCAGGCTTTTATTCGTTTAAAACCATTTTTAACATGACAAGTTTTCGTCCATTCAAAAATATTCTTATTAACGCTATTATTATTCTTATGAACATTTCTAAAATTCCGTCTAAACACAGACCCCCATTGCTTAACAATAGGTGGTTTCCAACCCATCTCCCCCGATACTGCAGCATTTGACGTGTATTTCCCGACTCCAAGATGAAAACGCTTTGCGCGGTTCTGAACCGTATTAATACAATAATATGATTTATCGCCCCATATAGGTGCACTTTAATTTATTATGGGCCAGACATATGTATCATCAAATTTTGTGAAAGTTGAATAATGGAAACCACCAAAAGCCTTGCTTTTGGATATAATCAGTCCTAAGCTGATCTTGCAACACTTTTTGCTATTTCAAAATAATCTCAAAATTCATTTAAAACAACACCTAAATAAGGTTACTTGTAATGTGATACAATCTCTAAAGGATTGTTTGAATTATGAAATTCAAAATCTGACTTTACAATGCTATTAGGCCTAAAATGCATCATCTTAGATGTATCATTATTAATTTGCATTCTATTCTGTGAACACCAACCACTCAATGCATCTAATAGAGTCTGTAAGTCCTGAGCTGTGTTTGCTAGAAGAACTACATCATCAGCGAACAACAAATTACACACTTTCCTGTCCTCTATATCGATGCCTATATCAAGGTTACTTAGATATGCCACAAAATCATTTAAATATAAATTAAAGAGAACGGGGGAAAGCGGACAACCTTGTGTTAAGCCACACTTAACGTCAAACCAATCGGTTTTAAAACCGTTTAATCTCACACAACATTTAACATAATTACTGTAGAGAGACTTCACAGCTTAAAGTAGACGGCCCTGCAATCCCTCGTGTCTTAGTTTAATAAATGTGTGCATAATTTATGATAAATAAGCATGCATTTAAACTTCAAAGCACAAGCTATGCACATTAAACATTGAGCTGACAATTGACCCTGCTCCCACAGGGGGAATTTTCAACACTATGATTTTCTTAATGTGTTTAGTATCGCTTACTGTATGATACGCGTAATGATACGAAGTAAGTTATGTTCCAACCCTCTTAATAACAGACATTATAACTTGATTACTATTACTTATTTCCATTGCTCAAGTAGTGCTGTGGATCTGCTTTCTATGAAGTTGTCATAAATATCTTAAAATGCTCTTTGTTTCTAATTTAAAGCACTTACGGTAGTAACTACCGCGATTTATTGTTTGCATTAGTTACGTGCACATACTGTATGGCATATGCATTATAACATTGATAGATACAGCCAACAACATTGAGGCATAATACAGTATTATGTTAATTTATGCTGTAAGATTCTATAATGGCCGGCTTTAATATCAATCATTTTCTTTATTTGTTGTTAATGTATGTGCTAGAGACTGGCAATCATATTGTACGAAACTTGTAAAATGTAACAGTCCAAAACAGCATCACACTTACAATCTCGGTGTTTAGTAACATTGTCTTTTCCATGTATCTGCCCACTGTGTTCTGTTTTTATTACAGTTTGTAGTGTTCATATTGTATAGGTCATCCATAACAATGATGATTATATTTATTTTTGCGTCAATTCTATGTCTTCCATTTAGTCCATATCTCCAAAGTTAAACACCGATATCATGACATGATTTTTCCCTCCTCTTTCGTTTTCTTTACTGAATTATTTTTTTCGGATCAAATATGTATTTCATAGCAATTTTGTCTGTTCGGTGTCCGTGTCGCTGGTGTGGACAGTGAATGTTTTATTACAACCATTCTATTATGATTGAAAATGTTAGTTTTGCATCCATGAATGTACAATGGCTTGAGGACAGAAATAAAATTATAGACGTATTTAAATACTTAAGAGAAACAAGTTTGAATGTTTACTTCCTTCAAGACACACATTTTACTGATAAAAGTTATAAGTTCATAAGAAGTCAGTTGGGTTTGATTGTTATGTGAATAATTTCAATAGTCAATCGAGAGGAGTAGTTTAGTTTATACTAATTTATTTAAGGTCGATGGTGAAACTAGTTTTTCCAACTTATATTAATCACTCTCGACACCTCATTCCTGATGAATTAATTTTATATATTGATGATAAACTTTTCTTTGAAACCTTGTTAAATGGAAATTAGGGGTAAGATCATTGCATACACGTCATTTAAACAAAAGAAAGATAAAAACGTATGAAGAAAAGCTAAAAAAAGAAATAGAACAATTACAAAGATTAAATTCTACAGACTGCACTCTTTTGGAAAACAAAAATAAGGAGCTTATTACCTTAAGGAAGAAAACTTTAGAGGGCGCTCTATTGAGACCAAGAGCAAAATGGATACTAGAAGGTGAAAACCCAACTAAATATTTTGCAGTTTAGAAAATAGAAAGTTTACATCTAAATTAATGAATTCGCTATACTCTAAAACTGGTCAGCTTTTACAAACACAGGAAGAAATAATTAAAGAAACCGAATCACACTACAAGACACTATACTCGCAAAATGAATGTGCAATGTGAATCTGAACAACTTTATCCCTAATGAATCAACAAGTAAACTCACTGAATTTGAAAAAAACTCGCTGGAAGGTAACCTTACATACGAAGAAATACTTATCTGTTTCAAAAAATGTCCAATTACTCTTCACCTTGAAATACTGGTTTCACAGCAGCTTTCTATAAAGTTTTTTGGACCAAAATTGGAATATTTCTCGTCAGGTCAATTAACCAAGCCCTTGAAACGGGAGAATTGTCAGTATCTTTAAAACAAGGACTTATTACACGTAGTCCCAAAGGCAATAAAGACAAACCATATTTAAAGAACTGGAGACCAATTTCAATACTCAATGTTTCTTACAAAATTGCATCCGCTGCAATAGCGAATCGCATAACATCTGTTCTTAAAATATCAAACTGGATTTATACCAGGTCGCTTCATGGGAGAAATATAAGATTAATATATGATATAATGAACTATACTGAACAAACTCAAACCCCTTCTATGCTGCGTCTAATTGACTTTGCAACCGCCTTTGACTCAGTCTCATGGAAATTCATGGAAAATGTCCCCATTTCTTCAATTTTGGGCCAGGGATAATATACTGGATAAAAGTATTTTATAAAGACATTCAATCATGTGTAATTATAAATGGACATTTTTCAGACTGGTTCTATGTACATCGCGGATGCAGACAAGGGGACCCTTTATGCCCTTATTTGTTCATTTTTTGTGCCGAAATACTTTCATTATTGATCTAATTAAATATGAATATTAAAGGTGTCAACATTAGCGGTCAGGAATACCTTATATCGCAGTATGCTGATGATACAACATTGATACTGGATGGTTAAGACAAATCACTGGTCAATTCAATTAAAGTTTTAAAATTCTATGCTAACATATCAGGACTACATACTAATATAGACCAGACTATGGCAGTTTGGATAGGGTCTATGAAAAATAGCAATATTATTCTGTGTCCTCATCTGAGCTTAAATTGGCCTAAGGAAAATTTAAATTACTGGGTATTACATTTACAATTGAATTAAATGAAATCGTAAAAATAAATTATGAGAGTAAGATAGAAGAGATAAAGACACTAACGAATAGTTGGTCAAAAAGAATTTTAACGCCGCTGGGAAAGAATACAGTTCTTAAAGGATGCAGATTTTTTATGACATTTTAAATACTACGGATAATACTCCAAAATAAAAAATAAAATGGGAAGTAGACTTAAACAATAATGTATTAAAATGGAAATTAATTAATAAAACACCGTTCACAACGGCAAAAAGGCCAAAACTGCAATGGTTTCAATACAAAATTAATCACAGGATTTTAGGAACAAACCGCCTATTTATATATTAAATGGGATTACGCGATAACGATGTATGTAGTTTTTGTAATTCTTCACCTGAAACTATTCTTCACCTATTTCATAGCTGTGACACTACCCATGTCTTTTGGGAATCTATCGCAGGTTGGCTAAATAGGAACTGTCATCTAAACTTCATAACATACTTCTTGGAAACAAGGGCCAAACCGCCATAAATGAAGTCCTGTTTGTAGCAAAATGTTATATTTATCAATGTAAAATGATTTTATCTATCCCTAATATCGAGTCTTTTAAAAAACGAGTGCACACCTATTACAAAGTAGAAAGAATTAATGCTTTTAAAACATTTAGTATACAAAAGTTTGAAAAAATATGGTCTCCATTAGCAGCCATAAAACGGACACTTGACACATAATGTAGTAGATAATTATATAAGGTGCTTAATTCTATATGAAATGCCCCCCCCCCCCCCCAGTTTTGTTTTTGCTCTCTCTTTTTTTCATCATATATTTCATGCATGTTGAATACCACTCATCAGATGTCATTTATCTTTTTGAATTCCTTTTTTCTTAAAAAACATAATACATGTTTAAGCATGCTACCAATATTTGAAAATGGTTCACAGCATTTATTTCCACAGTAAGGTGCCAATATCAACTGATAACATGAGGCATATTTGTGGAGTGTACTTGGTGGTTTGGAGTACCCCATAGGGAATTGAGTGGGTGTACATTTGTTGTACATGTATTTGGTGTTGGGGGGGGGGTACCCAAAATGACATTAAATGGGTATATAAGGTGGTGTAAATTTCACTATATGGCCTTGATTGGGTACATTTGGTTTATATTATTATCCTATAGAGCACTGGATATGTGAATTAGGTGGTGGTGAGTACCACATAGGGCATTGAATGAGTGTATTAGGTGGTGGTGAGTACCCCATAGGACATTGACTGAGTGTATTAGGTGGTGGTGGTGAGTACCCCATAGGGCATTGAATGAGTGTATTAGGTAGTGGTGAGTATCCCATTGGGCATTGAATGAGTGTATTAGGTGGTGGTGAGTACCCCATAGGTCATTGGATGAGTGTATTAGGTGGTGGTGAGTACCCCATAGGACATTGGATGAGTGTATTAGGTGGTGGTGAGTACCCCATAGGACATTGGATGAGTGTATTAGGTGGTGGTGAGTATCCGATAGGACATTGAATTGGTGTATAAGGTGATCGTAAGTACCCAATAGGACATTGAATTGGAGTATTTTGTGGTGGTGAGTATCCCTTAGGGCATTGTATTGGTGTATTTGGTGTTGGTGGGTACACCGTATGGCCTGAAATATGTGTATTATGTAGTGGCTAGTTCACTATAGGGACTTGAATGTGTGAATTAATGGGTTATGAGAATGTCATATGGGTATATTTGGGGATGATACGTTCCCACATGGCCCGAATTGGTTCTGGTTAGTACCCCAAAATGCATTGAAAGGGTGTATTTGGTGGTGGTGAATTCCACAAATACACATCTTCTCCGATTACACTGGTTTAAGGCCATCTGACATACTCACAACCCCAAATTTACCCATTTAAGACAATATAGAGTACTAACCACCACATAATACACATATGGGGTAATAACCTGCACCAAATGCACCCAATCATGGACCTAGAGTGAACTCACCACCACCTAATACATTCATTCCATGCCATTTGGTGTACCTACCCACCAACACCAAACACAAATATTCAACGACCTACACGAAATACACCAATTCAATGCCATGTGTTGTACTCAAAACATCCAAGTACCCCACACATACATTATGCCACATTAGGTACTCATCACAACCTAATATGCCCTTTAAAGATGTATTTGGTACTCACCACCACCAAATACACTCATTTAAAGTCCTCCACCTAATATACCCATTTCAGGCTGTATGGGGCACCAAACAATATACACATTCAGTGTTCTATAGGGTATTCATCACCACCCAATAAACACACTTCCCTGTGACAATTGACATTGCGGTACTCGCAATGATCTAATACACCCATTTCTGGAGTAGTGATGTACCCACATCAAACACTTACACTAATTCAATGCCATTATGGTGTACTAAACAACCTCCAAGTACATCTATACAAGTCCAAAAGATATATTCACCACCAACAAATACATGTACACTCATTCAACGACATACCATTATGTGGTACTAATCACAACCAGGAATGATATTTTCAGTAATTTTTCATACTTTGACCTTGATATTACATTGAACCTTGCTTCAAAGTTGTCAATGCAGTATGCTTATTTAATACACAGTAGCAAATGAGTACTTTGCATGCTTACATGTATCTTTACACCCATGTATGAAACTGCCTCATAGTAATTTGAACATACTTTATATGAATTGACCACTTAAGGCGGCCATCTTGGATTTCCTGGTCCTCGCCTACCTTTGACAATGTGAAACAGCAGGTCTATACACTAATTTGAAGTCACATGAGAACAATTTGATAGGTATCAGTTCTTGTGCTACTTCTGTGGCCAAAAAACGACTGTTTTAATCCTGCTTAATGCTAAACAAGGGATATTATATATTATGGCGGCCATTTTGGACGCCATCTTGTATTTTAATGGTGATTTTCAGACATGAATAATATTTTTTGAATGCCAATATAGATGTTTCATAAAAATAAACGTTTTTATCACAGACATCTTTTGTAAAAAATTTAGAATACATGACTAAATATTTCTTGTATAATAATGGTGGGTGGGGTAATGTCAAGGGACTATACAGCTCAACCGCATGAAAATGGTACATTACATTAGTAAAATTAATGATTATCTGTGCTTGAAAACACCCATCGACCTTTAGACCGATACTTAGGTCCCGTTAGGTATTTAGGTATTCAGTTAGAACTAGCTATAGATCACTAATCACATCAACAAAGTTCCACGGTACACTTAATAACAATTCCCATAAATGTTTTATCATCGTTTTTATACGAACAAATAATGAATAAATAACATACCCACGTGAACTTGTATCAACACATGACGAATCTATTAACAAGGAATCGTAAGTTGTATATAAACAGACAACAGCCTTGCGTTCAAGGAAAGAATACGTGGCGTACGTTTCGCACCTGGTACGCACCTGTTATTCGTTGAACGGTATGTTTAAAAAAATCATGTTTGACACGTACGCCAAGTTTGCCTAACCATATCCGGAGGTGGTGTGCGAGTATTTGTGTTAGTTAACAAAATGGCAGACAGAGGCAAACAAATATTGTGAATAGTAAAACCCGTGCATCCGTGCATATTTCGAACTGAGAACGAAAAAAACGGGTATTTATTGTTTGCCGCAAACGAAGCGGACAACGAAGGATTATAGCGATAAAACCCCGTGATTGTTAAACATGTTTGCAGGTATCTTTCCTTGAACGTAGGGCAGTTCAACTGCAGTTTGCTGATCATACCAAAACCTATATTTAATTCTTAATTACCAAAACCGCCAATGTACCAATTCCAAGCTTATCTAGAGCAATGAAGCATTACAATTAAATTACTTATTGATTCCGAGCGATATTAATTTTCTAGTAAATCGTGCTAAATATCAATAGAAAGTCCGAAAGTCTACAACAAAGACATTACTGGGTAACGTCTAGGCATAACATAACAGGGTTAATAGCCACGAAGATGAACTATATATTATAGTATTATGTTATAGTATGAATAGCCAGCATTGTTTCACTTTTCAAAACTATAGCCCCTAACTTTAGACCAATTTTCCTTGACTTCTATTACATGTAAACTCTTAAAACACATGTTGTTCAGGCAAGTCATGCGTCACATTCAGCTGAACGGCACGAATTAAGGAAGAAGCTTTTCTGAATGTGAGACACAACTGATTGCCGCCATTCAGGGTATTACCAGCAAATTGTACTCAAGACAAGACCAAATGAATACACTTTTACTGGACTTCTCCAAAGCCTTTAACAAGCCCCCACCAGCGGATCCTACTTACTAGTTAGCTATGCTTATTTTGGGTGAGAGGATCAGCCGTATAGTGGGTCAACTCCTGTCTGTCGACAGAAAGCAGCAGATACACAGATTATAAGTTGTGTTAAGTGAGCAGCGTTGTCCTTCGTCTAACTCTAAATTGATTTTGGTACTAAGCTGGAGAGCGCCTATTTTTTGCGAAAATAATTGATAAACAGTTCCGACGGATACTCCTTACTAACTTCGTTGAAGTCTCACTTGTGGCTGTTAGGTTTGTTCTAGTTATCAAATAACAACGGGTTCGTCACTTTTCGGCGATATCTAATCATGTGTGTCTTTTCATATATGAACATCAACATAACACAAAACATCCACCCTTCTAGTGACCAAATTACAGATTGTCTCTACAGGAATGGTATTTCTATGCTCTACCAAAAAGGTAATATTACGTCAGACAGGGAATGCAGCACTCAGCTTAACCAGCCGAGCTCGGAAAACATAAAAACACACACAAGGCTCAATGCCCACCTGAACCAGCCGAGCATAGAAAACATAACAAAAACATACGAGACACAATACCCAACTAAACAAGTTATGAACCTTCCAGGTCCAACCTGTCAAATAAAAAAAGTGAATGCCCAAACTGACCGGTCTAGTTCCAACATTGAAATGGCCGACATGCATAGTTTTAGCGGCATTAAGCCCTAAGGTGGCAGGGGATATACTATTTGACAATTTTCGGGTTCCGACAGGCCGAGAACAGTCAAGCCTATTTCTTGAAAACAGCCAATGAGACAATAAAGTCTTTTTGTGTCAGTCTCAGGACCTAGACAGCATGCCTTGAAAACAGCATCCAAATATAAGGCTGAATCCTTGGGTTGAGGAGTTATGGCCCTTTGTTTTTCCCCCTACCCCTCCAATCTTAAGTAAAAAAAATACAAAAGTGATCAATTTCACAGCATACACAGTATTTTTAAAGCCAATGCAATCCTATATTTGGCTCAATTTTACATAAATACAATACCTGAGCAAGGTTATTTCAGCAAGAAAAGTGTCTCCCATACAAGTGGATTTTTTGCTATTTGCTGTCAAACTTTTTCGCGGTTTCTAACGACGCTAAATTTGCACTTCCGCCAGTGGTGGTAACCTCCATTTTGAAGAGTAGCAAATCCTTCAGAGCCAGCTTATATTTAGTTTCTATGATTTTTCAAAACAATAAACACCTTCTTTTTACAAAATAAATACAGATTTGAGTCTTTAAAATACCAATTTAATTTTTGGTGCCCATAAATAAGCTCTACACTAAATATTTGTTATTTTCAGGGACCCCCCTCACCCCAGTATATCCCCTGCCACCTAAACTATAAAATAACAGTATTAAAACGCTGAAAGGCATGGTTTCACCAGAATGACCTAGTTCCAGCAATAAAAAATTGAAAGCCCCAGCCGGGTGACCTAGTTTCAATACGTAAAACGTCCCAGCCCCGAATGACCCAGCCTCAACAAGTCGAGATATACCTCAGTGAACAACACCTATTGGATACTTCTGTGGGAGTGTTTGGTCTTAAAAGACAAAACCATACTCTCTCCGAAATGTATAATATTTTGTTAACCATATTGCAAACAAAGTAAACAGTGTGTACACATGTTGACGCTTTACTATATGCTGTTCAAAACAGATACTAGTATTTTTATCCTGACACACGATCGGATGCTCAGCACTGTTCAAATATACACTGAGCGGCTTTGAAAACGCAACACTAATGAAAATCAAAATAACTTTTTTGTTTATTAATATTTCTCAATGAAATTTTGTGTGCGTGTTAGTGGCTGCCCATGGATTGTAACACGAAGTTCTTTTCATCTAAATTCACTTAAATGGTGCATTGAACCATGAAACGGAAAACAACGAAAAATGTACGAAGAATTGGTGGGTTGATGCTAATTATTTTAATGTACGGTCAATTGGAATAGTCAATCCATCGACAAATTCAAAAAACACAAAATAAGACAGTTTACCACTCCGCAAAATAGTCGTCTTTAAGTTTTAAAAACGCTTATAATAGCAATTTTTCTGGTTTACTGAAAAATACGACTAATTTTACATTCAAGGGGAAGTAATTCTGGATAGAGATTGAGTGAATAAATTCAACTTTTTTAAATCTAAACTGAGCTTTATATTTATCTTTGTTTCGCTTTATTTCTGTCTTCATGCTAAGCACGGACACTTACTCACGAACTTTGTCCGAAAAATAATCATCATTAATAATCTGAAAAATGCAGAAGGCCGCACGGCATCAAATTTGCTTTTGTTTGTATCATCATTGTTTTATTGTGGTTGTTAAGGGTCTTATCAGATTTTAATGAAATGAATTTGATTGTCATGCCACATATCTTAGCTACAACTGTTGAAAATTTCAACAAAATCAAACGCATATTGGCTGAGCTATGGGTAAATACATACATGCATACATATCAGCTATTTAAGTATAAATGTGCGTTTTCAAAACCGCTCAGTGTATATGGGCACCTCACAAAGTAAAGAAGTGCTGACAATATGTGTGATTCAAAATAGTCAACAAAGTGTGCAAACAATTTATACCGACAGACCTTTTTCCTGTAAGTTGCGCCGATATAACACTTCGCCTGATTAGTAATGTAAAAATTGTCGTTCTAACGCTGAATAAATAGTAGTAGATCGTGATGGATGATCAGTTACTTTTAGTCCCAATTAATTATGTATAGGTTTTAACAATAAATTGGACTGATAATAAAAAAACTGAGAATGTTCTTCGATGGTTTCCAATCGTTAGTCGTAGGATGACGTTACGAAATAAAATTACGCTCGACAAATACTGTTTGCTTATTTGGGGAGTATTCTCGCAGGCAAGCACATTGGGGATCAGTCTGTTCGGTCAGCATATTTTAATAAAATGAGCAGTAGGTTTCGAACCGTTTTTGTACCTATGTATCCAGCATGGTATTTTATATTTAATCTCCGTTGTTTAATGGGATTCTTATGCATTGCTGCTGCTACTGTTGGTGCTGCTGCTGAATACGCGCAATTTTTACGGTTAGGAAATGTAAACATGCGGATTGAAGGATACATGTCGACCTTTACAGGTGTATCATCTACCAACTGCCTAGCCAGGTGTGAGCTTGTAGATAAGTGCTTTTTTATAAGTTACCATGGCGATCAGAATGTGTGTCAGCTCCATGAAATAAACAAGACCGCGACACACGAAACAGGGTGGACAATGCATTATAAGGTTCGGAATGAAACAGGTGAGTGACAATGGAATTATTCTAACGATATAAAACCTAGAAATGGCCGTATAATGCTACACGTACGTTCTGTGTACGCTTATTTTCAAGACAAAGCATTTTCTACTAATTAAACTTTAAAGATATAAAAATATGTTATTTTAGAATACACAATTTTATCAAAACAACCAAATTGAGTATCAATTCAAAGCCATTAAGTTCGCTTAAATTATACATGTATCATAAACGCTATCCGTTTACTTATTTTATTTTTGTTAAAATCCATCAAAAATCATTAACGCTGCTGCAGGGTTATACCATTTATAGTGATCCTAAACTTTTAAGGACTTTTTAGACACCTGCCCTGCGTTCAAGGAAAAATAACGTGACGCACGTTTCGTACCGTTTACCTGGTACGAAACGTGCGTCACGTGATTTTTCATTGAACGCAGGGCTAAAATTAGGATTTGTAGCGGTTTAGTTTCGTTTTCTTGTTCAATATGTGTTGGTCATTGTATGCTTGTGGTCTGTGTTTTGTGTGTGTGCGTGTTCCTAGTTGCGCTCAGCTGTTTCTGATAAGTGCTGTCTTCCCTGTCCGAAATTTCTTCATACTTTATAATTGTTTTATTATGCGAGGGATGTCCGGAAAGTTTTGAGACTGCAGTCATATCAACCAAACCACTGATATACCGGTATCTAATATTTCAAGTACAACAATATCGCTTATCAAATTAGCGCAAAATCGCTCATGGCCATCGTCGACACTATAGAATATAGAAGGACCAGTGTAGTTATTTTGTCATAACTTTTTTTATTGTTTAAACGATTTAATTTCTCTAGGGTGATTTAAAAACTGCAATTTACTACCTGTACCTGTACGTATTATTTAACACACAGTCTCGCATATTCTCATGCGCGAATAAGGAATCAAATAATTCAACAAACCATTTACGCATGTACATTAAATTTATGACGACTTTTTTGTGTGTTTTTAATGTTTTCTGTGCTCGGCTGGTTAAGTTGAGTGCTGCCTTCCCTGTCTGACTTAACATTATCTTTTTTTTAAAAGATTGCATGTAATGTTTCGAGATCCAAGTCAGATTAATATCTGTTATATATGAAGGTGGTCATCTTCATTGACCGCTGGTTTCTCAGTTATCGGGTGTATGCTGAAAAGAAAGTTAGAACTAGTTGACTTATTAATTAAAATTAAAGAAAAATGATTTGGTCAACTGACAAAACGGTAGTAAAGACGATGAAAGGCGAAGAGCTGAATTGAAGAAATATCACATTACGTTATTAACGAGGGTTGATATTCACAAAGCATCTAAGGATTTTCTAAAAATCCTAAAAAATCCAAATGTGTATCAGCTAAAACAAGAACGTCAATATTATTGATTTTGTACGTAGCTTTAAAACATTATGTTAAGAGCTACAATGATTACTTTGAAAATACGGGTTATGTATCAATTTGTGGAGAATATGTCAAGCACAAAGTTGTAACTTTAGTCAAACTATCGAAGTTTTCAACTAAGATGTTTTTAGAATACCAAAGACCTAAATATACACAGATTGGACACTTAATTGAAAACGGGGAGAAAATACAAAATGGCATGCAGCAGATGCTGATATCTGGCATGAACGCTTTTTTTTGTCATCCCTTTTAAATGACCAATATCTCATTTTGAAGAGCAAGGTTTCTTCTACTGCATGATGCAACTTATTTTTTTCTATCTCTTATAGAATTCAGAAAATTATTGTTTGAATGAAGCAAATTTGGTATTTTCTGATAAAATTAGAATTTCCATTAAAATGAGAATAGGTCTGGCTCTTTGAGGTCTAATGTTTTATTTCTTGACTGATTGGAATAAATAAAGTTTCATTTTAAAGCAGAATAATTAATCTATTGCATAAACTTATTAGTGTTTTCCTATGTTGACGAAAACAGGAGATATAAGGAATTAAAAACAAACGAGATTTCGCGAGACTTCAGAAGACTGCCGCGAGACATTGCGAGATTTGGTAGATTTTTCAAATCTTTGTATATTTAGGTCTTTGTGAATACCAACCAAGCTACAGTACAAATTATCTCAGAAAATTATTGATACCACAATGTAGAACTTAATCACTTTCCTCTTTAGGTAAAACTCATATGGATCTGATGGTCGGTGCGAACGCCTCCCAGCCGGATACATTTTCTGACGTAGATGGCACTCACCATGCTAACTTAGCACTTGATGGTAACACAGGGACCGTGTTACGCGACCTTTCATGTTCCCACACTGAGGCTACACCCACAGACACATCCACGTACTGGATCATGCAGTTTGGAATGGCTGGTGTTGTTGCCAAGGTTGAAATGTACCTTCGCTCCGATTATAGTGAGATCTTTATATTCTGGCTTCCAATTCATCATTCCTTTATAACAAAGGGAATATTACTGCAGTTGTGTTGATCCGTTAAGCCGTATTACCTCTCGTTTCTTGCGCCATACCGCATCTCGCTCGACATAGCGGTCTCGCGAGATACGGCATTACACAAGCAACTCGAGGTAATACGGCCCAACGGATCAACACACTGCAGTGATATTCCGTATGTACCGTTCTGTTTTCAGAAAACAATTAGCTAATTTACCTCCGTGTTGTTTATATACATGTATATCCAATATTTTACAAGAGATAATTCATAAAGTTACTCACATATCTGAATAATATCCTCAGTAATACTATGCTTCTCAATCGGGACACCTCGGGACAATCTCTACGAATCATCTCTCGGGTGTAAATAGAAAGTCGCCATTTTTCAACGTCTTTCGCCATGACGTCATCATGACAGATTTAAACAAGCAAGCGCTGCGTAGCTGCGTGTTATGCTCAATGAGTGTAGCGAAATTGTACTGTTTAATCAATAAAATATATTTTGATATTTCCGCTGCTGATAAGTTACGGTCTATTTTCTTCGGCCCATTTTCATCTGCGTAGGATTTAAGAAAGATCGCTGCTGGATTCATACGCTTGATACATCCGAGGTATTTTATCCCGTAAAAATGCCGTACGGACCGTTCCGATTGTATGCTTCTAAAACACCAGTGTAGCAATACCACGTGACTGTGGCATCACTTAAAGCTATACATCCAAG
This sequence comes from Spisula solida, assembly GCA_947247005.1. Lineage (NCBI taxonomy): Eukaryota > Metazoa > Mollusca > Bivalvia > Venerida > Mactridae > Spisula > Spisula solida. The sequence continues at coordinate 32,860,501 of OX365948.1, forward strand.
ACGAACATTGCTTCGCTTTGAAAAAAGAAATAGCCAAAGTATTTAATTTGTTCGTCGATTTTTATGAAAATTTCTCCAGTCTAAATGAAAAATTATAATTAATATTATGCTTTCCACGAAATATAGGACCTTTTTCAGCATCTAGGTCGTTTTTTCAAGTACTCTGTGACACCTTCGCAGTTTCAAGCAGTCTTCTTTTCCAAGGTTTCACTGTGTGCTGGAAAAAACGGTCCAGCTGCAGATAAGGATGCTTCATTTTAGGGAAAGCTTATATTTTTCACCCGAGACTGGCGTATGTTTCGTATGCATTTGTACAGAAATAAGATACTTACCGTTTTTTTTCTTCGAACCGAATAAAATTTTGTCTTGAATTTGTAGCCTTTAGTGATGTCAAAGTGGTATTGCAACACTGAACAAAGACATAGAATCGTATAAATGTTGTTAACCCAAGATCAAAATGTGTTATAAGCAACAAATCTATATGTAGACTAATTGTGTGTACTAGTTATATAATACATGTATATAACGTATGGTTAATATATTTATTGTCACCTACATAAAAGACCAGTTATTAACTTTGATTTATTCATTTACGGTCTACATAAAAGACCAGTTATTAACTTTGTTTTATTCATTTACGGTAGATCTACAAGTCGATACATACTGTATCGAAATAATTTCTTTTATAGCGTCAAGAAATTCAAATCGAGTGGTCCTGGTAGCTCTAAGTTACGAAGATGCTGTGGACGATGTTGGTATGGAATGTGGCTCCTACTTCGGTCCAGTGATCGACCAATCACCGTATATATTGACCATTCACTGTAACAGTCTCTTGTATGGCAGCTTTCTGAGAATCACGCGATTGTCTGATACAGAGCCAAACATGGAACTATGTGAAGTGCGTGTAGATCCACCATGATACAATTCTCGATAGTTACTAAACTGGCGAAGTCGTAGACCATTAATTTATTCTCCAAAACTTTTGTAGCTAGGTTGACGAAACTTCAATGGGTGTCACCATTTCTTCGGCCGCCTCTGGTTACTGTTTCATGACGGTCCAGTTTACGATGTATTTGAATTAGGTTTTACTCAATATACTGAATATACTAGTATTGTGCACCAGTCATTTGCAACCAAGCCCCCACCCAATCCAGGGGAATAGCGGGGATTTTTACTTTTTCAAACCCTGGGTAAATCGCTGCCCCAGGGATATACACATGGCTAAATACCCGTATTGTACCGCACTTGTATAGTCACGGCTATATTTCCCCGCTATTTTGTGTTCTATAATAAATAATAAAATAATGCAATACATCGGAAACAGATTTTTGATGTTAAATTATGTAAGTAATAGTTAGTTCAAATTAAGGAAATTTTAAATGATTAAAATGGGCGAACTTAGAATGTAATATCCCACAGTTTGATTGGCCGATAGACTGGCGCCAAGACATGACATCACGTTTGTTAAGAGTAAATTTCAATGATTAAATGTAGCATTTAAGCAGTGCTGATCGGCGTTTTCATTGATTCAGAATGCAGGTTTTATTCTAAATACTAGATGAATAAATTGTGCCGCGCGTCCTCAGGTTCGGCGTTTGCCAGAATGTTAATGCAGCTGTTCACGGTTTTGTACCCTTCCTAAAAACTTAAAATACGAAACTAGGGCAATAACAGGACAAAGAGTACATAGAAACGAAAAGGCACATATTGCAAGCATATGCAACATGGACAACTACCAACACGAATAGGGAAAATTGCAAGTTGCAAGTTATCACGAACTTAACTCTGTGACGTACGCAACATTCCTATATACCACCGGTGATTTTGACAATGTGAACCATACATCATTATTCTATAAACTGTTAAAATTCGGAATAAAAGGCAAACACTAAGAAATTTAATGAATTGCTACAGTGATATCAGAAGTGCAGTCCTAGTTAACGGAGTGACGTCAACAAGCTTCCCTGTTTTTCAATGTGTACGTCAATGTGGCGTACTTTCAACCTGGCTCTGTCTTCTCTTCATAGATAAACTGTTATGTGATCTTGAAGAGTCACAACACGGTGCGCATAAAGGATCTATACGTTCTGGTAACCCTACTCTTACCGATGACTTATCATTGATGTCACCCAACTTGACCTCGCTACAACATCAAATATATATAGTTACCAACTGTGCTAACCAATGGGAATTTTAAACCAAATGCTAGTAAATGTAAATTGGTTGTATTCGGTGGAAACACATCCCAGACACCATCTGTGCGTATTGGCAACGAACAATTGACATGTAGTGAATCAGCATCTCATGTGCGTATCGATCTTCATCATTCAATGAAATGCACGCAGGCCATCACTGCAATAATTAAAAACGCAACGGCGTTTCTATTTTCACTACTTACAAGTTACAATCGAAAACAATCTATGTGATATCCACACTTTCAACCTTAGGCTCAATCATCAAAAGGGTGTCAGTGCCAATCGCACTATACGGTGCTGAACTCTGGAACACCATGACAATAACAGATATACAACATGCAGAACGATTTGTCTGTCTTTGTGCAACAAGTATACAACATTTTCCCACACGAACTAGAACTGACAGTGTACTAAGTATTCTCGGATGGAGACCCATTATCGCCCCAAATTGACCTAAGGAAATTAACAATTATTTACAAACTGTGCCAACAATGGCAACACATCTTCTTTCGAGAAGGTAAATTGATTATCGCCTACCACTATTTGCCATACGGGGATACAAAAACTAAACTGGATTCATTCCTGATATCTACAGAATACTGCAGAAGTATTCACTCACTTATCACTTACATAAATATCTGGAAAGTTGTGAATTCCCAGCAAAATCTGTGTGGGTTCGAACTATTCATACAAATATCACCAATAACCACGATAATGCTTTGACTGAAAGAACACTAAACGATCTAGCCTTCACTAGACTTCTAGCTGCTCAAAGCGAAATATATTCATCTTCGATATGGCAATCAGCAACCAACCGAAACCAAATTATACACGCACCGACGACAGCGCGGGTGTTAACATATGCCTACAACAGAACAGTTGACCAATGTTGTAATTTATGCTCAACTCAAACTTATTAGATTTATATAGACATGTGATCGCCGAGTGTCAACACCCTGTATCGAAACAAACGCGTATAAACTTCATTAATAATGTGGTGCATAAGTACTCTTGTGCATTCAGTATCCACCTATCGCAATTATACGGAGAGGACTTTCTCCTGAGTTTATTCAGCATGGACACTCTAGTACAGTTTAATCTGAAAATGTGCCTTATAGAATATATGTAAAATGTGTGCAATTTTATACAATCATCACTACCACATGTATTTACTTATAATGTCTAATGTAATAATGCATAACGTATTGTTTTTTCACTGTTGTATTGATAATTTGTAACTGAATTGTATTTATCACATAACCCGCGGTCCAGCAGTGCCGTAAATCCGTGCCGTAAATATCGTTCGGCACTCACGCGTCGTAAGCCAATCCATGCATGATTGACCCATGACGTCAGGATAATACCAACGTCGTCATGACGTCGCGGTTCGTTGTACCACTGAATTATGGCTGAAACCTATGAAGCGGACATCACCATTTTGAACGAATATGAGCGTTCTCTAATGTTATGTGATAAATAGAATATTTTATTCGTGCTCATTACATACGAGTTTTATTAAACTCGTCGACAAAAACAATATGACACTTGGCAAAGCCTCGTGTCATATCATTTTGTCCACATTGTAACTTCTTGCATTTCGTTTCGGAAAGATTATATAATATAATGCTGCGTTCATCTATATGTGATTTTCGTTTACGAAATCATTACAAATATACCACTCATGACTGTAAATATGCATTTCATAATGTGAATTTGTTACTTAAAACATGATGTCACTCTAACGTTTTAATAACAATATGATTATGACATAAAAGGAAATTGGCATCTGAATGTTACATCGAAAGAACAGACAGAACTTTCGCCACCAGCTCAAAATTGCACAGCGCTGTACAGATTTTTGGCTAGTTCTGCAGAACAGCGCTATACAGAAATTGCATTCACAGC